>OW152815.1:0-10000000 GCA_933534255.1 Iphiclides podalirius | reverse complement strand
TGTAGAAAATTATTTTATAGTTCTGCTAACTAAACACGCCTGTTTTTTTACCTTAATTTTTTAAAATGCGTACTTGGCACAAAGACACTATCGGGTAACAGTAATTGCAAAAATCTCCTTCCTACTTTTTAGTGACTAGGCATAGTTATGTAATTTTGATATTTTAATTTTTTTTTTATTACCACATAATTGGTCCCAAGTATTTACGCTTTCATCAATCGAACTCATGTTCTTGCAATAAGAATTCCTTATTCTTTAGAAACCTAACTTTTAATAAAGTATAATGGCAACTGTTACGATCCGTTGACAAATTTCACAACAGATCGAGAGATCGCAGTAGATTAAGGTGAAAATCACACCGTTCGCTTTGAAGTAAAAAAAATGACAACTCATTACTGTGGTATTTATTTGTATGCTAATGATATTTCTTTTGCGCTTTAAGTACCAACAATGACGTATTGAGTTTTGCTGAGGAGATTTTCGCGTGTACCTCATTAGTGCAGTTTAATGCATCGTCTGCTACGCTGTTCGTAACATTATGCAAACGCTCGTATATTGCAGTATTTTGAGCACATTACCGGTGGTGGCGTCCTGCATATTTAAACAAAAGTGTCACGAATAAGATGTACGCTAAGTTGTTGTGCCATTAAAAGCTCCTTTAAAAAAATTTAATAAAAATATTAGATTTTCGGGTCTCAAAAATTTAGCTTCGCTTATAATGAAAGAATAAAAAAACTAAATGAAGCGGCGAGCGCCTACGTCTGTAAGGTGTTAATAATTTCAAACAAAAGAATTGGAACAAAAGAATTTCAAACAAAAGGTGTTAATAATTTCATACAAGAAAAATAATTGGCCAATACCATTTGAATATACACATTAGAAACCTGTAGTAAAATCTTATACTTTTTTCATGGTCTTTTTTTTACGTGGGAAAAATCCTTTATGACTTGGTATATTGGCTGGTCTATCGTAGCCGCCAAGCGACCAGGGGATTATCCTAATGTTAAAATTACATGGGTATCTATCTACAATACCCTTGATTTTGCAATGCATTGTCAACATCTATAGATCTCACATCTAGTTATCCCAGTTATCTCACTCACAAACAAAAACAAAATTGTAATATTTTTAAGTAACCGGCTTTGATGAAACTGCCTATTCGTTCAACAGCTCAAACTGGTGTTTAACCACATAGATTATAACATTTCACAAAATGGTACATGGCAAGTATAAATTATTATTATGCGTAACTAAACCAAACATAGTTAGACAAGTGTCGGTCGGGTTATAAAACAACCACAACATAACGCTCGTACTCAATGAGGCTTTGGGGAATATTGGTAATATTTTAACGATCCGTGATACTAGCAAATGGGTAATAAATACTGTCTAAAATTATTGACTGAAAAAACGATGGCTTATTACAGAATATGCTTATTAGTTTGTAAACTTTAATTGCATTATAAAAAGAAAAAGATACATTTATAAGATCATATTAAAAGTTTCAATTTTTTAAACGAATAACTGAAAGACGGAATAAAGTTTTTATAAGGAATGTCCATCCCTCCTTGTTTTATTCATGTCTGAACACCCAAAATTCAAAAGGTTTTTGCTACGACAGTGTTCAAGAGTCAGTATAAGCTTATGAATTTAAAAGATGTTTAGATATAATAAATATTATTAAAAATTGTTTTCAGTCTATTATTTCTATTCTTGAATATTTTTATAAAAACAACTGACGGAATGTATACATCGATCTTACCATGATTGAAATAGTAAACGTGATCGTATAGACAATGTTATATATTCCTTGTCCTTGTAAACTACTATTAACACAATTAAAGCATATCGTCGCTAGTACGTTGAAAGGAGGTTATTCAAAATTTAAATTAAAAATAAAATGCGTAAAATATGGTAAAAAAAAACTATCTCGTTAATTTGGATAATGTTATCAATAATAAATCTCAAATGAATTTACGCCTGTTACATTTGTTCGGCTTTAAAATCTGGCCTTGTAAGTAACTTGCCTTTAATGTTTAGCGTATAGACTGTCCTTTATATCTTTGACATAATGTGAAGTGTAATTAGAGGTAACAAAACAAGTCATTTGACGGACTTACGAACTGCTACTTTCATCTTTAATTGTGTCAGCGGTATAAACGAAACTTTCATTTCGCTAGTCTTCATTTTGACCACTATGATAAAAAAGAAAACTGTTTTAATCTCAACGCTAAAGCATATTTCTTTTTTTGAACACTAGTTTAAATAATTGTTTTTGCATGCAATTTAAGATTTGATACAAACAAACTAAGAAATTCTGTTCATTGCTTAGGTAGATAAAATTTTACTTAATCTTAGTTTTCCATTAAAAACGTGCCAAATACACATTTTTAAAAAGTATATCACTTTGTAAATATTTTTTCACCATCATTAATCCTTAAAAATTGCAAGCTATGATATTTTCAAAATCTATTTTCTTAGTTTTCGCAGCGGCGTAAGCTGTTTGCTATACTACTTTTGTACGAGAAATGAGTTCTTTTACGTGATAAAATAATCGCTTAAAATCATTTCATAAGATGGGTATTGCAATATAAGAACCTACAAGTGCATCTACGCCAAAGGATCCACTACAATCTCAATTTTTTATTAACATAAATTGGCAAAAACACATTGAAACCGAAAATTTAAACGTTGACTAAAAATCAAATAATAATAAATTCTCACAAACCAATACTTTATTCTTAGAAAAAGTCAGTAAAGGCTTTGCAGCCTCTGAAAAGTCGCAGCAAAATTAATAACGAATACTTTCCAGGTGTACTACCATTTAAGCTACTTAACTTTAGCAACACAATCGTCAATTACGACACTTTAAAAGAGAAACGTTAAATTATATTTATTTCGGTAAAAAGAAAATAGTTAAACGTTTTAAAATACAAAGTCTCATTCAATTTTCTGTGACGCCTCGTTAGTGCAGATGTAACGTTTTATATCTGCAAACCTGCTTTTTACGCCCTCGCACTAAAACATTGAAAGTAAAACAACAGACACAAGCTTACGAAAAACGCTGCAACGTTCGCGCAAAATCATGCATCATTAAAATTCACTTTTAATAAAAGCCACTACTTTTTTCTTCAAAACACTTAATGGATTTTATTGTTCGTCGGAAATAATTGAGTTGAAACGACTTATTTTGGATTGAATGAAATAGGTATACCAAAATATTATATTTCATCTACTTGCTATTATTACAGTTGAAATATATTTTTTTATGTGAGGTGGCAAGCGTGCTGATGATTCACCTGATTTTAAGTGTGGACTGCGCCACGGACAGATGGCAGCCCGTTGGGTTGCAGATTCGTAGCCACCTTTTGATAAAGTAGGCTCCGGTTACCTCACTCATCAGACGAAACGGAGAAGCTTAACACTTCGCAGTAGTATATCATTTCACGCCGACCGTGTCCATGAGCTGCAACAATTAAAACTGTATTAATAAATTACGGAATTACGAAAATTAACTAAATACGTATCGACTTACGACTTCTAGGTTTTGGAAGTTTATCATACATCCCACGAAAATTAATAAAAATCATGTGTTATCCGCTGCGATTAGTGAATAATCAATCGATGACGCGTCAGTGCAGGTATCAGTGACCAGCATTGACAAGTCATTAATAAAGCTGAATAAGTATATCAATCAAATCAAAAATCTTTATTCAAATAGACGCTTGCGCGTTCTTATGAATCGTCAAATTTTACATAAAACATTATACATAGAGGTTCGTAAGGTACCACTGGTTCGGAAAGCAGTTTCTGTTGAGAAGGGACCGGCAAGAAACTCAACAGTTGCTCTTTTTCAAAGATATCAGTTTACAATATAAAATACCGGTATAATATAGTCTTATCCTACCCTACGTGAGTATCAACAGTGTTAACTCCACACATTGGCGTCGTCGAGATATTTCGCAATAGTGTAATATGCTTTAACCATAAGTTGACTTTTGATTTTACGTTTAAATTGATCAAGCGGCAGACTTAATATCGACTGTGGGATTTTATTATAAATGCGCACACCTTACCCCATGAACGACTTATTTACTTTTTGTAGGCGAAACAATGGCGTAGTAAGTTTGTCCTTATTTCTAGTATTTAATTTATGTCTGTCACTATTCTTTAGGTAAAAATTAAGGTTATGACAAATATACAAAACATTACAATAAATGTATTGAGAAGCAACAGTGAGTATATTAATCTCTTTAAAAATAAATAAATCTCTGAGCGAACTCCGGGCTCCGATATTATAGATTGATCGGACAGCTCTTTTTTGTAGAATAAATATAGAATTCATATCGGATGCACTACCCCACAACAAAATGCCGCATGACAAGATGCTGTGAAGATAGCTGAATTAAACAAGTCTGGCAGTGTCAATGTCTGTTAGCTGCCTAACCCTTCTAATCGCAAAAACCGCAGAGCTTAGCCTATTCGCAAGAGATGATACATGGGGACTCCACTGGAGCTTTGAATGTACTATAATTCCCAGAAATACAGCAGACTCAACTGGATTAATGGGTACTTTATTTAATATTAAACTAAAACTTTTCCGTCTTATACTGGGAAGGGTAAAAAGAACACATCTAGTTTTTTGGCATTTAATACCATATTATTAATAGTAAACCAGTGGATGATATGCGAAAGTGCACTATTCACCTCGTCATAATTTAATACATTTCGGTCAACCTTAAAAATTAACGAAGTATCGTCAGCAAATAGTACAACATCACACAAGTCACTGGCATAAAAGGGGAGATCATTAATATATACTAAAAATAATAATGGGCCCAAGATTGATCCTTGTGGGACACCCATTTTCATAGGGGTCCCAGCCGAATTAATATAATTTATTGATACTTTTTGTATTCTATTACTAAGGTAAGAGGCAATGAGATTGTGGGCGATGCCACGAATGTCATAATAATCTAGTTTGTGAAGTAGGGTTTTGTGGTCTACGCAGTCGAAAGCTTTTGAAAGGTCACAAAAGACACCTATTGCATCTTGCGACCTTTCCCAGGCATTATAAATATGTTTGACAAGAGCAACACCCGCATCTGTTGTCGATCTGCCTTTAGTGAATCCATATTGCTCATCATGAAAAATTTGATTTATATTAAAATGTAACAATAGTTGGTTTAAAATTATTTTTTCAAAAATTTTACTTAGTGATGGCAATATGGCAATATAATATTATATTGTCTTCAAAACATGACAATAAAGTAACACAAGTAACGGTCGCGTTTTTTACAGCATCAGATAACCCTGTTGATGCCAATAATAATTTATAAATCGAACCTTCGATCAATTACTTTTTCTTCCTTTTTACATTTGACTTTTGTCTTGTTATTTTAATTCACTCATCTTAGAAGCGTTCATTTTTTCATATATTGTCATAAACTTATGTTATTATAATTTCTGCAAAGAAACGCAAATATTGTTTTATTTCTATTCCCTTATCGAACAGAAAGTATAGTAGTAATTGAATTATATGACTAAAGCGATATTTTTCTTCGCCATCTGCTTTAGACAGTCGGGACACATCTCGACCCAAACGATTTAAATATTACGTGACACTTTTCCAAACGTACCCTCGTAGCACGTCGCAGCTATTGACACCGGCCAGCGGAGATCATTATTTTTGGGAAAAATATTGTTTGACGGAATAGTTATCTTTTCTTATAGTATGCTTACCGTTTATAATAATGTAGTTAGTTTTCTTTTTGCTCCAAATAAATTTCTCCTAGGGTTTCTTACTTTAGATTTGACTGGTTACCAGGAATTGAACTCTGGAGTTCAATTCCTGGTAACCAGTGAAATTTTCATACTTATAAAGTCAGACAAACTGGTGGACCTTGGCGAAAAGGAGCTCGTTTTGCAGGTACATTACCAACCTTCAGGAATGAATGAGTCTTCGATTACCTCACTCAACAAATAAAATGCAAAAATTTAAATATACCAGCACAGATACAAAAATTTATTGGGCTACTTTTTGTTGATTTTGCATAGTATTGTGATTCAGTGTAAATTTATTTTAAACTGTTGCTGTTGTATACTTGTATTACTGTCGATATGTAGCGATTTCTGTATAGCTGTGATACCCAACAGCTTCAGCTGTTTTATGAATAGGCAGGCTCGTCCGGGGAAGCACCATGACCTCACAGAAGGCCGGCGGGAAGTGGAACTATTATACTTTCGCTTAGCGTAGCAAACGCAACGTCTCTGTTATCATAGGTATCGATGGGCGGTATTCACTTAACGTCAGGCGAACCGCCTGCTGGCTTGCTAAATTTTACTTAAAAAGAATATTTTAATGAAAAATCGGAATCATGTCATTACAGCCAAGAAAAAACACAGAGTCGTAAAATGTAACAATATATAATATCTAAAGTGAGAACTCTGTTACTCAGTATTCATATATTATGTACGTTTTGGTATGATCACAATTATCGCGCTTTTATCTAATATTCCTCCTTCTTGGTGGTCGCTGATAATCGGTGGTATAGTTTTTACTCTGCTGAGTGATGTCCTTTATGGCATGACCTAAGACGTACAACAGTCAAAAATTAAAATTATACATACAGGTTTATATTATATATCCATGTTTTTTTAATAAGTGTTGGTTTCATATTCCTGTTGTCAAATAAATCTCTTTTTTCTTTTTATGTTATACACGCATTGTATAAAAATATTCAGAATTGCTTAAATTTAAATAATTCATTTGGTAACTCCAAGCTAAGATAGCTAAGAGTGAGTAGCGTAGCTTCAACCCAATGAAGTGGAAACAAGATTGTTCTAGAAACGTATTGAAAAGTTACCTAGATCATCACTTTTAACATTATCTTGTTTCAAAACATGAGAATGGAGTTAAACATTAAATTAACAATTTTGAAGGAAGGCGGATTAAATCGGTTAAAAGTTGCTTTCGCATAACTCATTTAATAAGTGATGTGTGAGAGTGTTAAAATTTCATTCTAAAATTGAAATTTTAATTTATTTTTACTGTTTAATTTAATGTGACGCGCAAGGTTCAAATTTACTTTCAATGAATCTATAGCATTCCAGATGACATTGTCTAGGAAAACATGGCGGGAAAAATGGGCAGGAATATTTATAATATGAAAGTCCGTAGAGACCATACTTAGTTTCAATTCGGTACTCCTAGACCATAGCATTACTATAGGAATCACAGCGTAAAGTTAAGAACCTTGTAAAATTATGATAATCCCACTTCATGGCGGGCAGCTTCATGGCATGGCTGTGAGTTCGTGGTACTTCCCCGGTTGAATCTGCTCTTTCGTTCAACAGCAGAAGCTGCGTGGCCTTACGGTGAACCTTACTAAGCCTAGGACTAGGTCTGATTAACACGATGAACATTTTATTAAACTAAATTTAACACAAATGTGCAAATGTGCGAGAAGTCGCCTGCATCCATGGTGGCTCAGGATCGTACTTCGTGGGGTTAGTCTATTGGGAAGGCTTATGTTCTGCAGTGAACTCAAACGTAATTGGTGATGATGAAATTGAACACAATTTATCAATTGGCAATGATCCCAAACTACTCAATTCAAATTCATTTTTTTGCCGCCTTCTGGGTAGGTAGCAGCAGGAGTATGTGGGAGTTACGGGTACCCACTAAAAATCCCAAAAAAACCTGCATTGTCGCTTTTGCCGGGGACACGGGAACTCGAAACCGCAAGCTTTTGCGAACCCCGGCGCGACTGTGACCTTCTCAGACCTCCTCTCTCCAGGTGTTTGGAAACCCGGTCCAGCCAAATGGTGCCGTGTCGGTGCAATGAACACGGCACCCCTCTCAAGTCCTCCGCGGGGCAACAGTTAGTCCGACATCTGCCGCCCTGGAGCTTGCTATCAAGGAGAAAGTTAGGCGCGTAGGCCAGCCTCCTGCACCCTGGTCTCCGGCGGCGGATTTCCAGGGTGGGAGTTGCGAGTTGATCCGCGGCCTCCTTCCGGGTGATTAAGTCCTCGCAGAATGCGAGGACGGCACCCCACGACGTCTCGGTGTCCAAGAGAGCGCGAACCACGGCAGGCAGTGAGAGATCGTGCCCCACGATAGCCCTCAGCTCACGACTCTGCTCCCGCCAGGCTGAACACTCCTCCAGTGCGTGCTCCAAACCGCTGTTGGCTCCCTCCCCGCCAAGTACCTCCCGAAACAGCCATGTCCCAAGAGAAACTGTGTCGCGCGGTAGATGAGGGTACCGTGAAGCCTGTCACGCCACCGACTGGTTACCGGACGTATGGTCTCTACGGTTCTTAGGCCAGCACTGGGATGCTCCAGCTTCTGCTCCCACTAGGCGATAGCGAGTGAGCTCAATCTTAGTCTTAGTAAATTGACCTTTATTAAAATGTGGCAATATATCTGCAACTCTACGGCTTATACCAATTTTACTTAACATCACGTGAACTGTCAGCTCGCTTTCCGCCGTCTCATTTAAGAAAGAGCCTAAAACCTATAAATGGGCCTATGACTTGGTTAAACAAAACGCATATATATATAAATTCAAACTAACATAAATTTTTCGGTTATCGTTTTGCGTTCATTGCGATTCCTTCAATATTACATTTCAAATTTAAATTAATCTTGATTATTGAAAATAATCTTACACTGCAAGATCTCTTGAATTTCTTCAATCCATTATACAGCAATAAAAAAAATCCTGATATAATTTTGTCTTTACAATAATATATGAGCATGTAATTTTAACATCAATAAATTTCTGCCTCATTAGATATACATATGTTGACAAACTACGAACATATTGCCACAAACCACAGATGTTAAATCCCGAGACACCTGCATGGCCTCATCGAAATACCTGATCCCTGCCGATCGAGCTCGCATGTCTTTGCATTTAACACGTGCTAGAGTTCTCACGATTCCTTTTGAAAAATGTAGCTTCGATCTCTTTCAATTCTTTTATCGCCCGAAAACCATGTAAATCGTCTTTTTCAGGGTTCGGGATTCTCAATCAGTACTCAACAGAACCCTCATAGAAATATTTTGTCTTCCGTGTGTGTGCCTAAAAGTAAACATACCTTTCTCCCAGGACTAGTATATTTTATAATATAGCTGATGCATAAAGTTTAAATTTAATTGAAATTATAATATATACGGTACCGCCAGCGGTATACAAGATTGAAGCTATCTGAATACAATCCTTTAAGGCACGTATCATAAAGTTTAAATTTAATTGAAATTATAATATATACGGTACCGCCAGCGGTATACAAGATTGAAGCTATCTGAATACAATCCTTTAAGGCACATATTTGCTATATGCTCTTTTTTCTTTTGAAAATTTCTCCTCTCTAACTATCACGGTTCATGAGATACAGCCAGGTGACAGACGAACAGACAGATCGATTTAATCTTTGGGTACGAAACCCTAAAAAGGCATATTGACATTGTACGATTCTTTGGCATTTTTTAAAAAAAAATGTCCGAAATTCTTTCGTTCGTAGTTTGTTTGGGCATGAATAAAGCACACCTTAATAACCCCACATTCAAACAAAGCGAATAATTGCATTTGGGAATTTAAGCCAAAAATTAGGCACATAAAGCCGCTATTAATAGCTTCTTTTAACATTATTAAAACTATAAAAACCAAACCCGTTCACACCTTAGGGTCGCCTTAATTAACATTAAAAATCCTATCCACGACGAAACGTTGCCGCCATATGAGGAAGGCTTGCCGGAGCGACATTAGAGCTGCGCCGGAATTTAATGAATCGCACCGAAATTCGTCACAACGCCTGTATTTTAAATATGCAACGTGTTACCGGCACTGACGTGCTCGAAATTTTACAACGCTTGTCCGTTAGCATAATAAAACGAGTGTCGCGCGCCGCGGAGCGTTTAGCTGCACTAACGAGGTGTGCGGGGAGATCCCGTTCCAAGCTTATTATACATTACACAGTTTACACTTTGTCCCGTTCGCTACGAAATTTCCCGAACAATACCGTTAACTAACTAATTTCACGTATTTATTTGACCTATAAACTCGCAAAGTTACAGGACAATACTAATAAGAATGTTAGAATCAAAAGTAACAAATAAGAAAGTTGTTGAAAAAGTTTACCATTTTACAATATAATCTTCGGAAGTTATTAAACGATGGATTTTGAATGTTATTATTTAGTCGAATTTTTATTACCTGAATTTAATTAGCTTGATGTATAATAGTTTAACCAGACATGAATCAGAAAACTTATATAATTAACAATAAAGAAATTGTTTTTATAGAATTCGTGGGTGTTCTATCAAAAGCCTAGTTCACATACAGTACGATTTGAGTATCTCTGTGATTCTCACCCAGATCCATCTCTCCGCTCCGATGACAATTTAATCCTAAGAAATCCTCCCCGTAGTACATCTTTCTACTCCAAGTCCTTTTCTGTGGAAGCTCTTCGGCTCTGGAACTCTCTCCCACTACATATTAGGCGGGCACAATCGCTATCTATTTTCAAGCGACTTTTACGAAAACACTTTATGCCTCCTTAATCATTGTGTTCCATTCCTCGATGTTGTCAACTTATATCTAAATACTTATACATTATTATATAACGTAGATATTTATATATCGTGTTTGCATGTGTATTTATGTATAATTTATTAATATGTATTTATATTTTGACTTATAAGTTTCTCTTATCAATTCAGTATACACCGTTACCCGATGCTACTGTTTTTACTATTTCCTTTTACTAGGTTGCCTGGAAGAAATCGCTTTTTAGCGATAAGGCCGCCAGTTTTGTATTATTTTGTTGATTGTTCAAAACACTTATAATACAATGCTGTACGTAAGCGTACAGTATTGTATTGTAGAAAGAAATCCTTTGAGTTTTGATTATTCGTAATTACCACTACGATTAGACATATCATTTACATCTGCCCCTAGGTCATATCGATGAACACAAAGGATATGCACGGTGCGTCAGGTGTCTCTAACATGATCATGCAATTCATTACGCTCATTGTCTCCTACCTGAGTATTTATGTGTTTAATGGATAAGCGTTGCTACATTATTAACTGCGTAGCTCATTTCTTCTCTTCTATTGGTATGATAAATTGAAAAAAATAACCATTATTAGATTACTTTACAAATAAAGAAAACATAAGAAATCGAAAGAAATTGTAAATTGTGCTAGTTTGATTTTAATAATCTAACAACAACATAGATCATCATATATTATTCCGTTTATTTGTAGAGATATTAAAAAACCAAATGTAGTTTTGTCGCGAAATAAACGTTGAGAAATCAACAAACAAGCATTTGCTGAGGTAACGGACTTTGCGGTAAGTGTAAGACGCTGGTTTAAACCCTAAAGCGCCCCGGGCAAAAACAAAAAGGACAGCGAAGCTTTTAAAACATAAAGAAAACACCACCGACAAGTTAAGCGGAAAGTTAACAGCAGACTTCACGCTTCTATTGTTATTTACAAGCAGTTCTTGAAGAAAAAAAGCGAATATTACTAGGAATTCAGTTTATACTACAAATATTTGAAAAAAACAATCGCTACATAACTTCGTTTGTACGAGTATGTCAGTTGAGCGAAACGTGTTATTTATTCTTTTTCAATGTATGCTGTAAAAGAAGTGGTTAAAGCATCTGGATGCGAATCTGGAAGACGTGGGATCAATTCCCGCAATGGCAAAAAACTTTTTGTTTATTTTTCTAATAAGTCCATACAATTTATTAAAAATATAAATTGTATGGACAATTCAGAGCAGGAATATTCGTTTGCGTAAGTAAAGACTTTTCAACGCAAAATAAAGGAAAAAATGAAACAGGTGCTAAAAATCTTCTGGGGATTATTTACTGATGTTGAATAGCTGGAAAACAGTTTATAAAAAAACCGGCCAAGTGCGGGTTGGCCTCGCGCACGAGGGGTTCCGTACCATTATCTATAAAAACGGCAAAAAAATCATGTCCGTTATATGGGAGCCCTTAAATATTCTTTTATTCTGTTTTGTTTTTTAGTATTTTTTTGTTATAGCGGCAATAAAAATATATCATCTGTGAAAATTTCAACTATCTAACTGTCACGATTCATGAGATGCAGCCTGGTGACAGACGGACCGACAGCGGAGCTTTAGTAATAGTCTCCCGTTTTACCCTTTGGGTACGGAACTCTAAAAATAATATGCACATATAGCGTTAATCGGATTACTGTGTAACCTTAAATAAAAACGAATAATTTTGTCCTGTGCAGACATTCTTCGTTTTACAATAGAGATATTAAGCCATTCAATTTTTTATTCGATTTAGAAATAAATTGTTGTCGGTAAATTGGATCCTAATGAAGCAAAGGCACTTTAGGTAAACAAAACGCTCGTCTTGCTCCTGTTTACATGATTCATCGGTTCGTTAGCTTTGTTTTAAATACAATACTCTGTGTGCTATTTAATTACATAGTCTAATTATCGCCTGCTACATTAACTTTAAACGTATTTGATGATAACGTAATCTTTACTCAGTTTACTGAAATAAATAGATTTATTTATTTATTGTTAAAATTATCAGTTTATTGACTGATCTTATAAAGTAGGAATTCAAGTAATACCCATCATCATAATTAAAAATATAGACGATAGAGATGGAACATAGACACATAATTTAAAAGATTTAATCAAATAAAACCGCAATGTTACCTTGGTTCCTGTTTCAGAAATACCAAACACGACCTTAGTTAGAATATCGAATACTTTTTAAACATATTTATATCAGGTAAAGAATTAAATACATACTTACTATAAATGGAACTCGTACAGATAAATTTATGAATTTCATGTATCTAAGATTAATTCAATAAAATCTTTACCTCGGCCGTCTACTGTCTTTGGACTGAAACTCGTATTTTCTCATAAAGGAGGAGAAAATACCATCATAACTTACGGTTACTCGGCTCCCCAGAGTGTAGTAAAGATGCTCTTAACACTAGTCTTTATTTGTTTCTAAGTAAAGAGCATTTGCTTTAGATACCAACTCACAAGTTACAGAAACTTGGACATAGTTTATTGTACTCAAATGAATTTGAAAATAAGACATTCATTTGCCCCCATCCATTTGAATTACTATACTTCGTATTAATGCCTAGGACACTGATTGTAAACACTGTGACATCATTCAGAATGTGAATTAACACAACATTATTTTTAATATCATTGTCTCCCTCTATGCGACTTTTTGAAATACACAAATCTGAATAATTACAGCGTCGCTATTCCGTTCAAGCTCTTTAGTCAATCTGTACGGTAAAGAAGTTCTTTACAAAGTTTACGTTTAGATGCCAGGAGGGAAAATTTACATGTTATTGAATTTTTGTTCCTTCGTTAAAACGATCCAATCCATGCCAATAAAGGCAATGTTCCTTTGAAACGAAACGTTTTTTAATTATTTTTCGTTACGTAAAGTGCAAAACTTCTAGTAAAATGCGCGTAGTTTTTAATCCTCGTACAGCTGCAATACAGTATAATTGCTTTCGAATAAGTTCAAAAATTGTCTTTTATTTATCTTTTGGAGGGTTACCCAAACACCGGTTAGGTGATCTTTTCAAATATAATTACTATTTCAGTTTATTGGAAGGATATTAAGATAAACAGTTCTACCGCAAAGTTAAATATATAATTTATATATATCTGATATTCTTCTATTACTGACTTTCCGAACCATATGTTCAGAATAACCATTTTTTATAAATCATAATATGAGCTTCTGAATGAGAAAATATTGCAAAATTTAGAAAGAAGTGCTTTGAAAAATTGTGTGTAACGACACCCTTTGTTACCGTCTCTTTCACAGTTTGGAATCAAACGCAGGCTCTAAAAGACTTTTGATTTTACAATTTGTAAACTATTCTGCTAAGTTACGGCTGTGATGGGACAACATTTTGAACATTGCTTTGTGTATCATTAATAAATTATATAATATATATAGGCGAACAAATAACGGAAACTTATTATATATTGTAAAACGAAAAGAGAGTTATTTGTAAAAATAAGGAATTTGTTGTGACAGAAGCAACAATTTTTTTTATGTGAAAAGTGGCAAACGAGTTGGCGGTTCACCTGATGTTAAGTGATAACCGCCACCCACGGACATTTGCAACACCGGTGGCAGATGTGTTGCCATCTTTTAATAATGGGCTACCTCACTCACCAGATGAAACGCAGAAGTGTAACATTTCTACTTTACGCTGGCCTTCTGTGAGGTCGTGGTACTAACCCGGACGGACTATTATTTAAACCGCTTAGTCAAGGACAATCAGTTTGAAATAAAAAAGGACACGCGCTAACACCACCACACTGCAAATACTGTATTCTTACCACGGTCGGTGGCTTTCTTCTATCAGTGAAACAATCAATAATTTATGAGATTTATTAGAATAGCCACCTTCGACACACAACAAACGTTTCTGTAATCACGAGAATCCTTGTGAAGTTCATGAACTATAACTACTTTATAACAAATGGACCTGTGTGACAGCACACAATTTTTAACCGTCCCTCTTACTATATATTCATGTATACATACAGTCTTGTATCTTAGAGAAGTGCCAAATTTAATCAATCTCATGTAAATTTTACTGTTCTGTGGGTTATATTGAATATACTGGCTTTTCGCCAGCGGCTTCACTCGCGTTGAAGCACTTAAATAAATATCTTTCTTTAAAAACTTTATTTATTTATTAAAGAAAGATATTTTCAACCCTTTACTACACTTTTTTCCAATTAAAAAGTAACCTTTCATTTAAATCGGTTCAGTAGTTTTGCGCGAAAGCGAGACAGACAGACAGAGTTACTTTCGCTTTTATAATATTAGTATGGATTAAACATGGGTAAATCGATTAAAGGCGCTTCTGGATCACTGAAAAAAATTAAAAAATATGTAATTAATTTATAATTTATGTTAATCGATAGAATTAACATAAAGAAATAAAACATTAAAGTGCACACATCACTTTAAATTTAACAAACTAATGAGAATTGAGTGCACCCACCTACTATTCTATTAAATCAGTTGTTAACCATGATTAAAACAATGGTTCAAAAAGCTAAACTTCCGAAACAGCATTGCTGATATTCTGTTATTTAATATTATAAAACTAAATGTAACATTCCAGTAATAAAAAAAACTGAATGTAAAACTAAAAAGTAGTAATAATGTAGGCGACATATACCGTGCATACTTAATCTAGTAAAAAGGAATGTAATACGAGTACGAGGCGCAAGTTGCATCGACAAAGTACAATTCGCAAAGCCGTGCCGATTGTGAGGATTTACGTACGGATATTGCTCCGGTACGGAACAGTAGATAGGGGAGAGTTGCTCGTATTATGGAATTTGTACCGGGATTACTTCTTATTCTGTTGCAAAGTCAACGCGGTACTTATATTTTTATATTACGTATGTAAAATGAACTGTAAATAAAAGTAATATGAGAGAAAACCGTGCACAAATTTCGAAATTTGATGCGATACGTCGATTTCAATTGAACAGTACAAATGTAGTTACAGTAAACTACCAACTATACCTTAGAAAGATATAAAAATATAAACGAGTAACAAACATTAAATATTTAAGAGACAAACATGTTTTGTTCAGAATTAAGATTTAGTTTTATTTTTTTTTTTCACGTATCGTAATTTCACTAAAATAAAAAAAAACATATTTTTTTTTGTTCCAAATAGAAATTTAAAGATCGCATTAAAATATTGTTTTTTGAAAGGTTTCTTAACAGCTGTTTCTACAGAAGAATTTAAAACGTTGTATGACACGAAAGTGTTAAGATAATATATACTTAAACATGTAATAGAAGAAAGATAGAAAGATAATAGTGGAACTTGCATAAAGCTATTAACTTGTTTCAACAGTTTCCATTAAATATGAACGTTGTCTGAAAGGTTTTATTCATATACGCCAGCAGAACTCAGAAGAACTATCGTCAAACGCTGGGCTAAGCGTCAAAATTCGACATGGACAAGTCTTTCTGAAGCCAATTTGTTACAAAGACAGCAAAAATTGTTTACATTTCTTCGTCAATTTAGCTAAGCTTTCGTTACGTATTTGATTTACTTGTATCGTACCCATTAATTGGTCAATGAAAGGTGATTGGTTTATTGCAATTCCGTAAATTATGCATTTCCAATGTAGTGAAGTAGCAAATCCTATCACATTAATGTATTCTGTACACCTGTGCCCAACACGCGTATTCTACAGTCAGTTACATGACTACTAGACACATTAATTACGGCACTAGCTTTGGTCCGCGACGATCACCCATTTTAATACAAGTCATTATGACAAACCAAATAATAATGATGTAACGCTAGAAAAACTAAAACAATGTTATATATTGAAGGATATTATTTTTGCTATTCTTGCTATAAAAAAAGACTGACTCATCCGGGGTATTACCTTAATACTCACAGAAGAATAAACTAAAATTAATTACACACAATGTCAGTGAAAAAACCCACCAACTTAAAACTAGCTATTTATTTGCAAATTGTATTGTGCATATATCTACAAACATGATTGATAGTAGTTATTCGTATCAATACAAAAGCATAAATGTGCTGGAGATCATTAAAGTTTAATAATTGTATATCTATTAAATACTAAAAGTGGATCGCACGCCATGCATACTCATAGTTACATATTTTTCAAGCTCCTGTTACCCAAGCATATTCGGTTTTATTTAATGCAATTAGATCAAATTAACTTTTACACAAGAATAGTAAGCTATTACATAATTTAATAAGCTTATTATATTTAGTACACATTTAACGCAGTTCATTAACCGATTTCAAAGAGGAGGAGCAAATCAACAGCGATTGCTGCTATCGCATCAATATGGATTGTTATGCGCAATAACATCTATACACTCTAAAAGCTTAAGCAGATGTATTCAGTATATCTGAGAATGCAAAAATAGAGTATTTACACAATTAATACGCTGTTTTCACGTTCTCAGCCAATCATCTGTGCATAGTATGCATGTACTTATCTTGTGGTGTTCTTATCTTACAGTGGGACAAATTCTAACTGCAACTCCATCGGCAAAATCACCTATCAATGGTATTCCTTGCCGTTCACAAAGCATCTCAAGTTGATCCGTTGTCAATTCACCAACGTGATTGGTAATCTTTGTAAATAAACTTATAGCCAAACGAGTGCGAATTAAACTAAGATGATTGTTATAAATGAAACTAATTTTACGGATTTATCGCGTTTATTTTTAATTTTAATTCCCGACGTTTCGAACCCTTTACAGCGTTCGTCTGTCCCGTGACCATGAACGCTGTAAAGGGTTCGAAACGTCGGGAATTAAAACTAAAAATAAACGCGATAAATCCGTAAAATTAGTTTCATTTATAATGTGTTATCGCGTAAATACAAGAAATTATTAAGATGATTGTTGTAATTTTCTTGATTTTCGTCATTTAACCTATATATAGGATTAGCTTTTTAAATTTTTTTATCAAGGTGTTATGGTGTACAATCTTTTTTTACAACCTTTACCCATGGTGAACAATGGCATCGACTCCAGATTTTTTTTTATTATTATTAGTTTAAAATTAAATTAAGTTATATAGGTTAGATTTTCAAGATTTGATTATATTAGATTTAGTATTATTTTAAGCTTTTTAGTGTTAATAGAGTTATATGAAGTAGGTGTGTGGAAAAGTTGCCAAACGAGTAGATGGTTCACCTGATGGTAATTGAATACCGCCGCCCATGGACATCTGCTACACCCGAGGGGGTTGCAGATGCGTTGACAACTTTTTGAAAATTGGGCTCCGGCTACCGCACTCACCAGACGAAACGCGAAAGTATTTGTCAGACTTCCCACTTTATGCTGGTCTTCTGTGAGGTCGTGGTACTTACCCGAACGGGCCTGCTGGACGAGGCTGCTTCGTGGCCCTACCACCATGAAACATAAAACATGTTAAAGGCTTTTTAAGTAGCTTATAAATTATAAAATTCGGAGTCAGTTACGTTGCAACGGGTTGGTGCAAATGTTTTCCTAGGGATTGAACGTCACTACTGGCCGTTTTTGCAGTTAAACTCACAGTTAAAAACTCTTCTCCAAATAACCAGTGCAATTTATTGATATTGAATTACTTGTCCTATAATCGATTATATTTCCATTTGATTTGCTTAAACTAAACATTATATTAAATCAATAACAACCGCAAGTATTCGCAGTGCGATTACGCTACAAGTCAAGTAATATATAAGTCGGAGAATTCAAATGTCATGCAAGGTGAGGGTGTCAAAATCTGAGCAAATGTGTTTATGCAAATTACGGACTACATTAACATCCCTCCTTTAGGAAAGATAGCTTACATACGTGTTTGTTTTGTAAATAACTTACAACATACCGGAGCAAAAGCAAAGCTCACCATCAGTTATCTAATTTGACTTCGGAATTTCTTCGTAAATACTAGAAATCTTACCGTGAATATTCATTTTAATTAATATTATAGTAATATTGTGTTAATTAGATAGTAATGCCAATTATAATCAGTGAAAAAAGAATAAACACCCATGACATATATAAAGACTTAAATTTTATTAAAAGCTTTGCTGAAGCGTTTCCGAGTAACTTAACTATCATCTTAATCCTAATAGAGTAGAAAAAGGTAGTAAGCGTATTGAACTCATTTATACTTAAATTTTAAGAGCTAAACCGTTTTAATATAAATGGTTAACATGCACTATATATAATATAACCATACAGAAAAAAAAGAAAAGAAGAAAACATAAAAGAGAACAAATTAATATAGTAACAAAGTGGAAAATGGTCAAAACTGAAAATAACTTGTTATATTGAAATACTGATTGGATTCACTAATGACAATTTTTTTAAGTAACTTAATTTATTTACCCAAATATATACTCCAAAGTGTTATTTAGTAGAGGATTTCTGCCACTATCAAATTGATTTAAAAAATCAATGTTTATAAGTCTAATCGGAGGCAAGACTTGTAAGTTGATATATTTGAAGATTGCCATGCAAACCTTAAACGTTTCAGCATCTTTACTGTTAAAAAACAATACAATTATACATCTTTAAAACAAAATTACAAAAAAATAAGTTAGTATTCAGAAGTCCGGAAGAAAATTCTCTATGTATTTGCAAATTGTTTGTTTTAAACTATAAAATTATTACTACTACTAGATAATTAAACATAAAGCCATCGACAGTTAAAGAGTTTGGTATAATTATTATATTTAAAAATTCATTCTGTAAAAACTTCAGGTCAGATGTCGTCTTGGAGACAGCTAACTTATAATAACAAAGAAAAACAACTGCTTGCTATTTCTAGCAACGAAATCACGACACTCTATTTGACGTTTACTTGATTTAATTTTATTCTGAAACTTCACTAAACAAATATGTAAATGAATACCATTTTGCTTTTGACGACTTTACGAGTGGAGTAAACTATAGAAAAGATTGCGGTATATTTGTCAGCTTAATTATTCTTAACAATGGATCGCTTTCAAAATGCTTATTTACAGCAAACTAGCCTCATTTATAATTAACTAGGCACTAACTTTTAAGATATAAAAAGTATTTAATATAGGAAATTTTAAACGTACATCCTGTCTATATCTATGTCTGTTTTATATTCTACTGAGCAATGTTGAATAAACAATAATATCACCACGAATTTAAGTATGAATCGTGAACATAAAGCGGCTGCTCTGACAAATAATGCAAACTAGATTATTCAGTACGAATTAGATCGCTATTGAAGCAAGCAACATCAATGTTGAGGCTGAATAATCTTAAACACGCCTGTGTGAATATGTTTATATCATAATTCGGCGCTTCTGAAGCACCGGAACGCACTCTGTATTAATGTAGTTAATTTGTAAATAATGTCTTTATTAAAATTTTTGTAGTGTAATATCTTCGCTTAAGATTAAACATTAAAATTTAAACGCTCAAGTGCGAATTGGACTCGCGCACGAAGTATTCCGTTCCATTATCTATAAAAACGACAAAAATTATTTCTGTCGTATAGGAGTCCCACTTAAATATTTTTTTATTCTGTTTTTTAGTATTTTAGTTTTTACAGCAGCAACAGAAATACCTACATCATCTGTGAAAATTTCAACTGTCTAAAAATCATGGTTCACTAGATACAGGCAGGTGACAGACGGACAGACAGACAGACTGCGGAGTCTTAGTAATAGGATTCCGTTTTACCCTTACCGTTTACTTTGGGTACAGAACTCTAAAAAGGCAATTTTAATTTCATTAATTAAATGTACCTTGCGATAAACTATATTTCAGCGCACAACTGATTAGGTGTGAATTTAATAATTAAGTAACAAATAAAATAATGTGAATGTTTAAAATAGATCTACCTAGATCTACCACCAACAGCACAGTCCCAAAATTTCATCGACTGTTCGATATAAAAATGTGGTAGTATCACTAATACAGATTCTTGTATGTCAATTTCGAGTGCAAAACTATACAAGTTTTTGCACGATATGACGTAATTTTAAGGTTACTGATTTTATGATGTGCGATAAAATAAAATTAAAAAAAAATCATTTAATCATTATCATAATGTTGGAAAATGTTGGAAACCTTACAACATAAGAACATTATGTGAACCTATTTTATTATATTAACGTCATTGACATTTTCCATTGTATGAATATTGGAACGATACGTCAGCTTGACTTCTCCGTTACTAAAAACATCACATGCAATAAGCATAAGCGTCTCCTGATTCCTACCAGAGACGTTGACAACAACAACGAGTGTTGATAGAGATTAATGAAATTGCACTGTTAGGATGTCCAAGTGCTTCTCGCCCGCAGTCTATTCGTAGGCTATGCTTGTGACTTTTGTCGAATTAACTTTAAAAATGTTATCACAACACATCAAAGAAATCGAAAGGCTGTGGTAATTCTGACCACATTTTTACGAAATACAAATACGACTACGCCCTACAGAGCGCTTACAATACTCATAGGCTCGTATGCATGCATGAACAATGAATAAAAAACAAGACAATCCGAATGTTGTTACATTGCATATATTTTACACGTGACAACATAATTCCGAACTAACTGCGCATTCAATTCGGACTCGTGCATAATACATAGGTCATGGCGACCAGACCTCGGGGAACATTTGCTTTATCCAGTGATTACGCATCTTGCCTAACCGTGCACACAGAATACTTAGTAATGATGATTGTTTCATAATAATCATAGATTATTGTTGTGATTCCGATTTTCGTTAAGTCAATTCCGCGTAAATATCATTATATTATTTTCATTTTCGACGTTAAGTACACTGTAACTGGCTGTAATCTTTAGCAACATGAATAAAACATTCGGACACACTTTTATTTCATCTGTCAAAAAATGGCGCCACGGAGTTGTGCAGGCAAACGCAAAATTACCGTACTACATTTTTTATTTATCTCCAGTATGGTGATCCGTTTTAAACCAATAGCAACTAACCCAGCTTTCCTTTACAAAAATATCGATACAATTAAATAAATTTATAACATCACTTAATTTAGTGGAACGTGTATACTCTGTTGCATCGGATGTTATCGAAAACCTTTCAATACTTTTAACTTTCATGATTCAAATAAAACGCAACACAGTTTCAGTAAATAAACTGTACTTGAAACTTTAATGAAAGTGCAGCAATATGCCTCGAATTCGTTTATCAATTGAAGGATTCATTCAAAATTTAAACGTAATCAAGAAAGCTTCCAGCCCAGTACAAAATGTAAACTTTTATTGCATGTTCTTAACGACCAACCTGGCCTACGTTGTGATCTTTTATATAGTAATAATTCTAGTGTGTATGTCACTGAACTTCTCTGTCTTCAGCTCGATTCGAGAATGATTTAAGTTCACGAGTGGGTTCACTAATTTTTGTTTAAATTTCTAAGTTGTCGAATTTAAAACGTCTGTCCAGTCCACTAGTCTTTAAATATATAATTCTTCTATGCGTGTGTGTCAAACTCCTCCTAAACTTTTTTTCTGTTGGCGCTGGCAACACTGTATACCGGATATAAAGTTATCTAGTCGAGCCAAGGGACACATGGTCGCATGGAGCAGTGGTCACTTGGATTTTGGCTGCGTTCCCGGACGGTGATATAACCACTAGTGTTATAATAGTTGTTAATATTCAAGTTCAGTAATAGTTAAAATATTAGGATTAAGTTAAAAACGTTAGAACTCTTATATTTCTGTGTCTTCAAGTGGATTTGAAAATGGTTTAGATTCAACGTCTGTTGAGTCCTCTAGTCTTTTTTAAAAATCAACAAAAACCATACAAATAAGACATTTCACCTTAAAAGTGATTCTATAGTACAAAACGTTTCATCTAGTTAGAAATCTCATCAAATATTCAAATCGGGACATGAATCTGTCTATATAGCATTATGCGTAATTAGATGCGCCAAACGTACCCAGAGCACGAAATGACCTGTCACATTCATAATGCACGAATTCAAATTGAATGTGCATGTTAGACGGATGTCAGATTTACCGTCTGTTTTGAATGTCCCGACAAGTTATTTACATGCAATTAAATTCATTCTGTATTTTTAGTACGGCTTCGTATATGTTCAGGAGAGCACAATCCGACAACATTTAGTTTTTTCATATTGTAATGGAATCCACGTAGTTGTGTACATGGTCTACAACTTTATTTTTCCGTATATATATATATATACGGAAAATTTTTTATTTTTCCGTATATATATACGGAAAAATAAACTATATCCAATATAGCGCTTTACAATTGGTGCCACAAATGGTTTATTAGGAATCTTAAAGAAAACGTATAAGTCTTATTTACCTGTTATGAAAATCTAATATACATAATTCGTGTCACGGTGTTTGTAATTGAACTCTTCCGAAACGGCTCGACCGATTTTCGTGAAATTTTGAGTGGAGAATCGGACAATATCTATTTTTCATCCCCCTAAATGTTAAGGGTGGTCCACCCCAAATATTTTTTCTACCCTACAAATTATTTATATGGCCTTATAGTATAAGGACTAAAACATAATAGTAAGTTGTTATCGTAAAAACTTTGTTATTGCTTTATTTTTTATTTTTCTTGGTTATTACAAAAAATATAACAACTCATTCAAGCAATAAACTTTAACAATGACGCTAAGAAATACAAAACGAAAACACGATTCTCAATTCAAAAAGGTTATACGGGCCACTATTTCGGCTATAATTAAATATTTACGCTTAGTTTCGAGTCTACGTCGTAAGACATAATGTGGAAATAGATTCGGCAAATTTTCTGACCGCTGACGCTGACCTAGCGTTTGTTATGTTCTAATTCAAATTGAGTGAGCAGTCAGTTCCTTGTCAAGTTTCGTTTACAAAGTTATTTGAAGCGAAATGTATGCAGTACGGTTATTTTTCTTCGCCAAATTTATAATATTATAATATCATCATTTCAGATCTTTAAATTTTTTAGTTCTTTATTCTTTATTGTACAGAGAGTATAAGTGAAAACAAAGTTACAAAAAAAATTACAAAAGCGAGCTTAACCCTAAAAATAGAATAAAAAAATAACATAGTAAATATAATATAAACATAGAATAACAAATAAATGTAGTAATATTAAAAATTTAAATGTATAGGCTCCGTGGCGCAGTTGCTAAGGTATCGGCGTCGGGGGTCGTGGGTTCGATTCCCACACTGGACGACTATTTGTGTGACCCACAGATAGTCGTTTCGCATCTGGGTGTTTGTCCACGTGATATTTATGTTTGTAAAACGTCCTTACAACACAGGATATATCTTAAAGTAATGGCAATGTTATTAAAAAAAACAATATAGGTACGTACCGATGATTTTCTATGCCTATATTATAAATCAGCTGTATCTCAATAAAATCTTACGATAAAAAGCAACTGAAAGTTCACCAGACATATATGTAGTATTTTTAATATAATAAGCATTTTAAAACCTTAAAATTAACATTTCACCGTGTTCTAAAAATAATTTACCTACTTAAATATAGAATCAGAAACATACAAAAGATCCGGCCTCTATTATAATGGATGATGTCTTAAAACCATCTTAGATTAATATCTACTCATAGTACGTGTAATAATGTTTCATTGCATACTACAGTCGTCTCTTTTAGTTACGCTAAACTAAATAAATGTTGTAACTTAGTCAAAACACCGCTCTCACCTGCGTAGTTTTTTTATCTAAGAAGATGTCAAGCGAACTGGGGCTTCACCTGATGCTAAGTGAATATGGGATTACCACCGCCCGAATAATAAAATAATATTTTATGAAAAGTAAAATGACAGATGGGTAGGTTTTATCTTATTATTCCAAATAAGATAAAACCTACCCATCTAATACCTGAGGTATTATCTTTATTGCAGATGCGTTTCCAACTTTTAAAAAAGAGTCTTGCTGCGTATCGCAGTTGTTAAGGCATAAGCTTCGACGCCGCGGGTCCTTGGTTCGATTCCCGCACGGAACAACCATTAGTGTGACCCACTGATAATTGCTCCGGATCTGGGTGCATGTGTGAAATTTTTGTATGTAAAACCTCCTTATAAAACAGGATAAAGTTATAATATGATGACAGCAAGGGAATGTTTAAAAAACTCATTCCCTAGACGAAATGCGAAAGTTTAACATTTGGCCGTGGTATTACTGTGGTACCCATTCAGGGCCCAACTAAAAAGAAGATGTTGCGTTACCCTACCACAGTTAATAAATATTAAAGCAAAACACTTCAATAGTTTTATTTAATAACTAGTAATCCTAAATAATAAAAATGTTATTATAAGAAATAACTAGTAATGAGGCACAATTCAATCTTTGCAATTAAGTCCCCAGCAGATGTAGCAACTGCCACATATACAATTATAATCATCAGTTACATAATAGGGGAACATAATTATGCTTATATGATATTCAGCGAATTTTCCCGTGTTTTGTAACTGATAATTATACGTACTTTAGTTTATATAGGTACATAATAATCCTTTACTCAATCGCTTACCATCAAGCGACTGATCACTTGAAAAAATAATAAAAGACTGACAATCGTATAATTTTTGTGGTATACAGCAAGTTTATACAGTTGTGTAAATCCTCAAATAATATTTAGAGCTTTTATGCAAGAAGGTAAATTGTGATGTAATTTCGTTTGACTTTTGATTGTTGCAATTTCAACTCGAAGTCAAAGCGAATCCCTCCGCTTGCAGAAGCACTGAATTAAATTTCAAATCATAGGCTATCCGTCGAATTGAAGTCTAAATTATCAAGAAGCGAAGAGGATCCGGACAGATTGCAATTACAAAATACTGTATTTATTGGTTTATATAGAAGTGGCGTTCGGTAGACCGGACTTTATTTGATTAATTATTAAAATCAACAAACTATTTATGAAAACTGTATAACTGAAAATTTAACATATGAGATGTATTGTAAGTTCTAAAACCAATAATATGACGAATTTTATACAAACTAGCTAGGGTACATCGCAACGCTCAAGGAGTTCATATGAGATGGTGTGTTAATTGGAATGAATGAGTAAACTTTAAAATGTACTTTCATAAGTTTTTTGCGTCTTTTTTAAGTAGAAAAAACAAAAAATCTTCTTTTTTCATCACTTTTTTTAATAATTTAAATCAGGCAATGTTAGTTTATGTTTGAGTAAGTATTGAAAATATTTCATTATAAGTTATTGTTCAATCCAAATGTATTGTAATTTTTTTACACGGGCTTTAATTAATATTTTTTTTACTTTTATTTAATGACCGTAGTAAAGAATTTAAAAATATGAATAAAACGTCGGTCAGTTATATTCATAAATTTTATTTTATCATTGTAGGGTTTTTGTTCAAAGTGGCATATCTTAAGCGACATACATACCAAGGATACCTATAATATTATAAGCACACTCTCGGGCCGGGCGATAAGTTAATTTCATTGTTTAATTAAACTACTAAATACTTTCTTTTGTACATTCTTCATTAGATATTGAAGACAATCAAATGTCATTCAACAGCATTATGCACAAAATTACTAATTTAAACAATCGCGTATATTATAAATCCAACTGTCCAAAGTCACAAGTTTAGTTTTTTTTTTTTATGCGAAAAGTTGTCAAACGAGCAGACGGTTCACCTGATGTTAAGTGAATACGGCCGCCCATGGACATCTGCCACACCCGAGGGTTTCAGATGTGTTGACAACCTTTTGAAAATTGGGTTCCGGCTACCTCACTCACCAGACGAAACGCGAAAGTATTTGTCATACTTCCACTTTACGCTGGTCTTCTGTGAGGTGGTGGTACTTACCCGGACGGGCCTGCCCATTCGTGCAACAGCCGAGGCTGCTGCGTGCCCTACTACCGTTTAATATAAACCTAATGCGATAATGTTATGCGAACAGCCTGCAGCAATATAAGAAAGCCATCGGTTTTGACGTTTCATTAAAAACTGGCGAGACATTTGTTCACAATTGTAAAACGGAATAGAGTCCTTTAGAAAAAATATGAAATTGTATTTAAGCAAGCGGTTAAGTTTGAAAGGATTTCCCTTCTGCATTTGCCATGATTAAACAATAACCGGAACTATGTCGTAATTTTTACTACTTTCAATTTAATCTATTTTAAAAAGTTTTAATTTATCTTTTTTTATTGTTTCGAACCATTTTTTCTACGTTGAACAACACAACTTTTACCTTCTAAAGAGGTAAAAAAAAAACAAATTGTCAGAGAGTAATAAATAAATAAACATTTAGAACACATTTGTACACAACATTTTCTAGTCCCAAACTAAGCAAAGCTTGTACTATGGGTACTAGAAAACTGATAAACATACTTAAATATACTTTTCTTTTGTAAATAAATACATATTATACATATAGAAACACTCAGACACTAGAAAAACACCATGTTCATCACACAATATTTTTCCAGTAGTGGGCATCGAACTCACACCCAGACAGGAGGCAGATAAAATACCCACTACGCCATTCGGGTCGTCAAATTAAAAGTTATTTATAACCACAACTAAACAACCAGTATTTATCTATTTTTAAAGTATGCCATTCGATTACAAAATCTACACGACCGAGTGATACATAATGCAGAAACTAAATCTGTGAACCCTCGTTTAAATTATAGGCAGAAATAATAATTTCTTGTATTTACGCGATTACACATTATAAATGAAACTAATTTTACGGATTTATCGCGTTTATTTTTAATTTTAATTCCCGACGTTTCGAACCCTTTACAGCGTTCATGGTCACGGGACAGACTGAGGTGTTAGACGTCTGATTGTCATAGTTAACCCGGGCTACCGTCAGTTTTTGAATTATTAATTTTGTGTCCGATCTATGCAGAGGGAGCTAATTGTATCTTGTCTTGCAGTAGTGGTTCGTTTGGGCCTAGATTTAAATTTTATTGATGACAGGATCCCAAGCTGATGATAGTACCCAACCTTCTTCTCTATTGAAATTAGGGTGTTTTTTAATTTCAATAGCCTCGCGAATCATCCTTGGGAGTAATCGGTGTTCTTTTGCAAGTATCTGTGGTTTGTCAAACCTGATGTAGTGGTTGGGCCTATTCAAAATGTGCTCACAAACTGCAGACTTGTTCAATCTATTGTGTTTTATGTCAGCTATATGTTCTTTCACGCGGGTTTTTATTGCTCTTTTCGTTTGACCTATGTAAGAGACACACATTCACAGTCAAGTTTGTACACTCCTGGATCTTGCAGAGGGATATTACACTTGACAGATGGTAAAAACTGACTAATCTTCTTCAGCGGCTTGTAGAATGTATTAATTGAAGCCTGCTTTAAGATATAGCCAATCTTGTCGGTGACTCCTCTGACGTATGGTAGAACAGCAGGTACTCGCTCCACTGTGGCTGGTTTCACTCGGTCACTGTGACGTAGGCGCGGTGCTCGAAGCTTGTTGTCATGCAGAACTTGCTTGACATGTTGAAGCTCAGCGGCCAGGTGTTGTTTGTCACAGATCCCTTGTGATCTCTGAAACAAAGATTTACCCACGGTAGCTAACTGGGATGGATGGTGGTGAGAATCACCGTTTAGGTATCTATTTGTATGGGTTGCCTTCCTATACACAGTGTGACTTACAGTGTTATTTGGATTGCGGATGACCAAAACATCTAAGAAAGCTAAAGAGTTATTATGCTCTAATTCCATAGTGAATTGTATTTTGGAATTTACTGAGTTAAGGTGATTTAGAAATGCATTAACTTTACACCGATTCCTCCCAAGGATGATTCGCGAGGCTATTGAAATTAAAAAACACCCTAATTTCAATAGAGAAGAAGGTTGGGTACTATCATCAGCTTGGGATCCTGTCATCAATAAAATTAAATCTAGGCCCAAACGAACCACTACTGCATGACAAGATACAATTAGCTCCCTCTGCATAGATCGAACACAAAATTAATAATTCAAAAAGTGACGGTAGCCCGGGTTAACTATGACAATCAGACGTCTAACACCTCAGTCTGTCCCGTGACCATGAACGCTGTAAAGGGTTCGAAACGTCGGGAATTAAAATTAAAAATAAACGCGATAAATCCGTAAAATTAGTTTCATTTATATAGGCAGAAATTTTATTTTTTTACATTAAATAGTTGAAAGAACTTAAATGTACATAGCGACAACGCTGCCAGAAGTTTTTAATGACAAAGGAAATAGGTATTTTTTTTTTTTTTTTTTTTTTTTTTTTTTTTTTTTTTTTTTTTTTTTTTTTTTTTTTTTGGCTGGATGAGCCACTGTTGGCCTTAGGGGCCTTCACAGATCCGACGGACTTGAGGTGGCCGGGCGCTCGAGGCGCCTAGCCTGAACCTCGCGTACTTACTATTACGCGTTATGGTGACTAAGCTCGAGGGCTCCTGAAGGAACCTCGGCTCGGGCCGTCACGCTATTTAATTCACCGGTTTGGGAGGCCGCCTACCTCTTAGGGCGCTTTGGGGGGGCTCCATGGAGTGATCTGGCTCAAGGGTCCCCGAGAGGGGACCTCGGCTTGGGCTGTCACTCAGCACGCGTTTAGCATTCCGATTCGAGGGTGCCCGAGAGGGCCGGACCTCGGCTCGATCGGTAGCTGTTATCTGACTGGGGGGATCTCTAGAGCTATCATTACTACCACTTCGTAAAGCGTTGGCGCTGGGAGAAGAAGTGGCGGAAGAAACTCCAGCAACGCTTCTATCTTGAACTGGGGAGAACCTGCCAGGTACGTGGCGGAACCTAGTATATGTTTGCCGCACTCGCCGGCGAGTGCGGTTTGTGTTGGTGTGCTTGCGAAGTTTTTGTAATCCTTTCGATGGCGATAGTCGTCTCATCGTCAGGGAAATCGAGAACGTGTCGCGGTCTACGGTGGTTGCGGCGGAACGTACCTAGCGGCAGGGGTCTGTAGGTGGCGGCACCTACGATTAGCGGGTTGGGATAGGTATTGAATAGGGGATAGGTATTGAATGGTTTTGACTTAACATATCAATAAAATGATATAAAAAAATCATATCAAAGAAACATTAGAAAAAACAATCACTTAAAAAACACATGAAATTTGATAATCTATTTACATTGTACGGTAATCTCGTCTCTTCAAGGATAAAGCATGCATTGTTTTTGACATTGAACATGTGTACATTTTGAAAGCCCAAGCTTTGATATTTGAACCCGTGTTCTATATAGACAAAGGTAAAGTAATAGAACAGGAAGCTTTAACTTGTGATAGTTAATATAATTTTGATCCTATTTATTCTTCATTTGAGTTAACACAAACAAATATCAACGATAAACCACAAATGGTGATTTCCAAACAATAAAAAATATATTCCACATGTATTTATTAGAAAACTGCTTAAATCTCAAGAAGACACAGTTCGCCGCCAATAACCCTCAAATACTGTTCTGATCTTTGAAAGGTAAATATTAAATATTTGCTTCAACTGGAGATTTTTAAAGAAATGCATTCCTACGGCTTTTAAATTACAGCCAAGAGTACCTATTTAGTTCGCCTCAGAATTGCTTAAGGACTTTTTGATGCCCTATTTCGATAATGGTTAAGCAAATAAATATTCGCTAACTGAGGTTGAAAAGGCAAGTGCAAACATAAAAATTATGAATATAAACCGAGGAGATTGGATAGATAATAATTTTATCAGATAATCTTATCAGATCACACAAATACTTGTCCCGTGTTGGAATCAAACCCTACTCCCGTTGCCGAAGCCAATAAAATTTTGTATAAAAAAATATTATTTCTTCATTGAAAATAGTAATCATTATTACATATGTATTAATAATTAACAATACTTTCTTAATATAAGTATAACCTATAATTTTATTTTATATTCAAACGGCTTCCCTTCACCGTATCAGTTTAAATTATTAACTATTCATTATTATATTCACTTTGCATACTTACAACACATAAAGCATCGCCAGTATCAAATATTGAAAGTTTGTCCCCTAGATAGGCTCGACTTTTAAACTGTCGTTGAGTTACTTGACGAAAAGCTTGTAGTGAATGAAACAGATATTCAAATCCATCATGATTTTAATCGAATTCGCATTCCCATTCTGTAAACTCGAATGATTGAAACAGATCACGAACCTAAACCAGTTGCGAATTTCCCTACTCAAAAATATTCATTAATAACTTCTTATTATTTCGCTAATATATTCCAAATATTGGAAAAGAGAACAACGACTTTAAACGCAAAATAATTATGTTGTCTACGCGATTTGTATGCGTCTTTGCTTTAAAATAATAATTGTTAAAAAAAAAAGAATTACTTTGGCAACGCCGTGGGTAATAAATTAATTTAATAAATAATTTTTTTTTTAAATTAAATTAAATTTAACTTTATTAAATTGAGTAAACATAGTGAAGATGATTTACAAAGTGTTGAAAGTAATTATAAATGAATAAAGTAGTTATAAAAAGTAGTTGTAAATGCTTAATACATATATAGATATTATTAATATAGATATTGCTCGTCAATTTTTTTTCTTTATTCGCGTGGTTGAAGTTTCCTAATTATATAGATAGTATAACATGAGTATAATGGATCTATTTGTTCTGATATGCTTCATATTAAATATCCCCTATCTTAGTAACCTCCTAACGTCGTTGCGACCGTATTTTCTCATAGATGCCCGGTTGAGCACCGCTAAGGCGATCATAACTCACACTTAAATATAGCTCGAGGTGTAATCTTAGGACTTACAATAATCCGCATTGCCCTATCTATAGTATTCTTTGTCATATACGTTTTATACAGAAATAAAGTTTTTAAATTGGGATTTGCGCAAGTCCATAAAATACTTAGAATGGTCTAATATTAAAAAGGAGTCGTTGGACAAAATTATTCGAGTTTACATAATATAAAGAACTGTTAGAAGTAGAAGAAGAACATTTAATCTGTATATTTTTTTTTTTTATGTGAAAAGTTGCCAAACGAGCTGACGGTTCACCTGATGGTAAGTGAATACCGCCGCCCATGAACATCTGCTACACCCCAGGGTTTGCATATGCGTTGACAACCTTTTTCGAAATTGGGCTCCGGCTACCTCACTCACCAGACGAAACGCGAAAGTATTTCTCATACTTCCACTATACGCCGGTCTTCTGCGAGGTCGTGGTACTTACCCGGACGAGCCTGCCCATTCGTGCAACAGCCGAAGCTGCTGCGTGGCTCTACCACGCGATAAGCGAATTCATTAAGCGAAAAGCAGAAGACGGAAATTGTTAAACGAATATTATTGACGTCCTCTGCCCGTTCTAGGGGACATATTATTTTTTGTCACGTGTAATGATTAGACATTAAAACTTTATATTTTCCATTTACAAAAAATGAAGATTTGTACAATTATAAGTGAATTAGTGATTTGTATATTCTTAGTTACACAAGATTTGAAGTATAACATTTTAAAGATTTTAAATATGATTTTGTAAAAATCTGGAAAAGTAAAGATAACCAACTCAGAAAAACATAGCGTATATTTTTTGAAAATTGGTATAAAATATACGAATTATTTTATGTTTTTAAGGTAGCAAAATTAGCGTTGAATTATTTACACCTAACAAATACATTTCTATTAACAAAAATAAAACCGATTTCTTTCTCACTCACAATAGCAGTCGTTTGAAAATAACAGGATCATTGTCTTTATTTAATAAACTTGCTTGGATTTTTAAATGCAATAGTAATTCTTGCGGGAGGATCATTCGAAAAACAGTCTTTTTTTTTTCAAACCTACAACGGTAAAGTGGAGAATAAACTTATAAAATACTATTGACAAGATATGTTTCACTTTAAAGTTGGCAAATAAGCAAGCAGTTACCCTGACGTTAAGTGATATCCGCCGCCCATGGACGTGTGCATCTGATTCTTTGCACATGCGTGGTCAACCTTAAAAAAGTTGGTATTACCTCAATTACAGACAGACACAATTCAGACTAAAAGCAAAAAATAAATAATGTTTCCAATTCACCCCGGATTAGCCTGCCTATTCGAGCAACGAAAGCGTTATACGAAGCTGTTGCTATAGTGAAAAACTATGAACAATAACAAAACCAAATTAAACAAAACACCCTACAACATTATTATCAAAAAGCTATATTTAATGTCGATTTCTTGGATACAATTATTTCATCCAATTTACAGACACCTGCTTAATTAGACATCGTCATTTAATAAGAGAATTATAGTCCTTTTACTTTAACTCATTTTTTTCTTTTAATCCGTTAGACAATTAAAGCTTCGACGAATACAGAACTCGCATGTGTTCGTGCGTGCTTGCGTTATATTAAGCGGACGGTACGGGTTACCCCGATGGGTGTTAACTATATACATTGATGCCTAAGGACATTGAAAAGAGGCTGTTTGTCGGAGTAAGAGAGAAGTGTCATCTGTGAGAAAAATGAGGTCGACGAGTGGGTCTTTCGGGATGTCATTCGTGTAGATCGAAAAGAGCTGGGGATGCCTTTGCGACATTGAAGAAAGAAGCACCCGTACTTATGTGTTTGGAATGATGATGAAGTTCAGGACTGATGTGAATATGATTCGTAAGCCAAATTGTTGACGAGGAAGAAAGTCCTTCAAGCTGTTAAGAATTATGCGCTCGCGCACCTTCCACAAGCAATGGCATGGTTGGCTTGCGATTGCCGATGGCCTCTTTCCAAATGTCTAAGGAGGAGCAGCTGGAGAGCATTTATAGTGCTCGCCAGTAAACAGACAAGCGGGCCAGGGACGGCTTTTAAGACTTGATTGCTTATTTTATCGTTGTATTCCTTTTTTGGTATATCCGGTCAAATAGAATAAAGTATACAAGTAAATTAAAAATTGCAACGTTCCAAATAAGTATCAAAACTATGCGAGTAACAACTGGTTGAAATTTTATGGGTAAAAGAAACAATGATAATGTACATAAAGGTTACGGAACATAGGGCAGATAGTTTAACACATTTTGATCTCTATGTCAATTTATTCAAACTAAAAGATTAGGTTTATACAACATCTTCAAAATTTTAAAGACTATCAAATAAAATCCAATTAAATTGCTAAAATCTTTCAATTACAATTCAAGTACATTTCAAGTACTACTAAAACACTATCATGTGCGGTATTGTAAGTTTTAAAAACAAGTGCCCAATAAAATGTGTAAATTTATTCGAAATCGTTTTGTTAAGTGCTCACTACACGTAAACATGAGTCTGGCTCACGTCTCCGAATGAGCACTTCATGACAATGTCATCGCATCGACGTGTAAACGGTTTACAACGGACGTGTCGATTTTGCAAAGCTCCCCATTTTCGCAGATCCTTCGATATTGAAAGATCAAAATGAGCCGTTGCTTCTGAACTGAATCTTCTCTGTTAGCCGGCATAGAAAATAAAAGTTCTGATATACCAATATATGAGGCTAACAATATATTCAACTCATCGTTAATTAAAACTTTCATTTTATATTATTATACATAATTTACACTGATAATTATTATACAAAGCCTTTGTCCAAGTTAATCGGTGTTATATCATCATGTTTCTTCTTTAGCGCTGTAAACTATTCAACCAAGTACTTTATTTTCTTAACACGTTAACTGCTAAACCAGCCTAAAAAGCCTTTTGAGTATCTTTCTGCCTGTGCTGGCGCTGAAATCGTGTCATTTCACTCGGTGCGGACCACGTAACTTTGGTAATATTTGACGTATGAAAGAGACAACCGCATATTTCACCTTTACGATGGAATCTTATTGTGATAGGATATTAAAAACTGTACTGTGTTTGTTCAACCTAGTTCGCACACAGAAAAAATTATTCACGTTCAGTGCTATACCAGGCCTTGTTTTATAGACCTGGTACCCGCACTGACCGTTTCGCGAGAGGGTTAGGGCGCCAGCCGTTCGGCCAGTGCGAGGTAAGGAGGGGCTAGTAAAAAAAATATATCGATATATATCGTACATAAAGAGGGGATCGACTATGGAGACATATGTCGTTATATTATACCCCATTGAAAAGAGGCCTAAAGTTGTTCAGAAAAGTAGTGATAGAACTGTTGTTTGGAACCAATTTAGTAAATGCATGGGTTATTTACAATATGTCGAATCGGATAACTCTGACAAAAAAATAATTTACCGAAGCTCTAACAGAAGCATTTACCGGCAAAAAGATACGTAATCGAGGTAATTAATAATTTTAATTATATTAGTGTTATTAACTTTATAGGTATTTGTCTCTTTTTAAAATGATTTTGCTACATAGGTAATTAAAAAAATAATATGAAACGATAATACCCTACAGCGACCAATATAACAGCGCTTAAGGCAGTATCGTAGAGAAATTCAATCAAGCGTATAAATGCATGGTTTTGCAATAAGTCGTATTGTTTGCCTTGTATTAATGAACACCATTTTAATTAAGAAATAAAGATAATTTTCGTGCCTATCGATTACCTACTTGATTTTTTTTTATTTCAGTCAGTGTCCCATCAGTAGAAAATTACAATTCTAGTGCATCACAAGGCTTAACAAACATGGTAACTATATTACTAGTGCGTTACAGGGTACAGCAGACCTGGTGGTTTAGATCCTCAAAAAAATGCTTATTTTTGTCCAATCCTAAAGCTAAGCCGGGGGTATATTGATACACTAAGACACTAACAAAATCCAGAATTTGATTGATATAGCTCTTATTTCTGCGCTGCTAGAGAAGGTTTTATACTAATGGGTGTAACCAGGGTTAAGGCGCCTAATACGAACCATCAAAAGAACTCCCACTGGGCCTTATCAACCTAGCTGCGCACAGTTTGAAAGTACATACAAACTGACCTAGCAGCGAGCGTGTTAAAGAAGGAAGATACACTTACAAGATCAACCATAACTAGAGTTTATTTAGACTGAATTGACATTCCCGTCTAACGGACGTTGATTTATTTATGAACGGTATAATAACTACGCACATTTTCAGACATCAAATTTTAACTAAACGCAAAATTTTTATGCGCTTTCGAAATATAGCGACCATGGGTAAGGTAAAGTAATTTGAATTTTAAATAACATAGTAAGTAATCTATTTCAAGGCCCGAAGTTTGTTATTTATATTGCATCCACGTGTAAACTGTGTACAAAAAACGTGTCACATTTACAAAGTTTCACAGTGTCACAAATAAAAAAATACAATGGCTTGGGAGTGCTGTGCATTGAACTAGTTATTGATACTTCTTACAGATGACTCAAACCAAATAACCATAAACAGATACAAGAACAAAGTCAAAGTCAAAATCCTAATACATTTATTCAAGATAGGCTTAATTTAGCTCATATAGAAAAAGAATCGGCTAGAAAGTCTACGTTCGTGTTATCTTTTTTTTAACGATACAAGCAATAAAAACAGCAGCAGCCAGGGGACTCTCATTGCAGGGCAAGAGTCATTTCCACACATCCTTATCCTCAATTCATTCTTCGAAATTACAGTAGCTTTTGCAAAATGTTTGAAATTGTTTACACTTGTTGTTTGTGGAGTTCACCTATTTTATTATAAAAATGAATACATCAAGAAACGACTTTCTGGTTTCAGCCAGTCCTAAGATGGGTACTCCTAGAGTGTCACCACGGTCCTGACGCGATGTGATATGTTTTTTTGAAAAAAGCTGGATAATATTACGTGCTTAGTATGTAGAGCAACGAGAGCGTTAAAACGTTTATTGGCTAAAAAAGGTGCCATAGTGCCATAGATATCTATTCTATATATGTATATGTTTTCTATTTTGAATGCTTAAATAATGTAATATATTTTAATGTTCAATCTTAAGTGCAAAGATTAGCACTATAAACAATTTAAATTTCTAATGTAATATATTTTTGTTATATTGGGTTTAATATGTTTATATACGTTATATATTTTCATGTATATGTTTTAAATTTAATTATATATGAATATGTATATAACTTTTGTTTTAACTTAAAATTTGATTTGAAACTTTATATACATCTGCCTCTTTTGTCTCTGCGTCGCCCATAGGTTGACTGGTAGAAATTGCCTTAGGCATAAAGTCCGCCTATACACAATGCTAATTTTTTGTGTAAAAGTTTAAATAAATAAATAAAAAATATCCTGCTTTTGCAATACATATAATAGTATGCGGAACCCCACAGTAAAACACCATCCCCAATAATGCTCTGAAAATAAGCATAATAAACTAATTTAGCTATTGCCTCGTTAGTCAGTTGCCTGATCTTACGTATGGCAAAGATGGCAACGCTCAATTTCCTTGCTAACTAGCAAGCGAATAACTACATGAACTCCCTATTGCAACTTGAGTCAACGCATATTGCAAGAATTATTGTTTGGTCCTCAAGGAGTAGGAATTTGTCATTACTATTGATTCCTGACTGATGAGATAACTTATACATATAGAGTAAATCTGATACATTTGTTTCCAAAGTAAATTATTGGTTGCAAACTAGCCTGACACAACAAAAACAAGACGACAAACAAAAGCAAATGTCAAAACAAAAGTGCATTGTTGGCGTTGTGCAATTTTGCAATATCTATTTCATGAATTCACAATGAATGTATTAAATTTTTATATTTGAAAATTACAATTTACAAATATTTATTACATTGTAATGAAATAGGTAAATGCAGTCTGCAGATTTGTGGTACGAAAACTATTTGTTTTGTCGACACAATGAGATGAAAACGTTACTCAAGCTTGTTATATATGATGTACACATACATAATCACTAAGTATGTGGTGACTGCGCATTTCTGGCTTTCTGTGTTTCGACAAATGTTTCTACAGCGAAGTTTTGCTGAATACATGGGAACGTAGCCACCGTGGACTCTCAGCGACATAAGTGGTATCGCGCGTCATTGAAATTCAGTAGAGATGCTTCCATCGGCTTTCAATTCGATTCTAGCTTTCGATACGACTAGGTTAAGTTAGTTCCGCGGAGAATTGCGTTTATTATTCCCATGTCCCCGGCAAAAGCAACAAGGAAGGTGCGACGTGCGTTTTTTAGTAAATACCAGAGTATCCCACCACCTTGTGGGTAAACAGACGTTATTCTGACATCGGGGACTCCCACATACCCCGCTGTTTACCCACAAGGTGGTGGGATCCGTAAAAGATTTTTCCACGTTAAAAAAATGTTAAGTGGTGATTCTTATTAAACAAAAGAAATCTAAATATCTATTTTAGTTGCTCAGTTTCGATATCCATAAATAGAGTCTCTTTACCTGCTTATTTAGATAAAAACAATACTGGTTTAAATCTTGAATATGAGGTTCCAAAATGAAATAAAGGCGTTTGCACAAATGCAAATATAAATTGTTGTATTGAATGGAGCAACGGAAGAATTTACTTCTGTGCTTCAGTATTCTTTAGCAGGACAGCAATTTATCCAGATCTCATTGAAATTAAAATTATATTAAATATGTAAAAATAATGCATAGAAATAAATCATCATCATTTCAACCCGCAAGAGTATACTGCTGAATGTAGGCTTGCCCCGCATCCATCGATTTCCCGAATATTTGCACATTTGAAAATAGTTTATAGGTCTGCTTCTTATTACTAACTCACAATCTCAATCTCAATGTCCATTACTTTCTACGAATCAATTTTTGAGTAATTTCTTCTATATTAGATAAAACTTATACTTTTTTAGGCTGTAAGCACGTTCGTTAGCTAGTTAAATGAACAAATGTTCACTTTGTATGATATTTATTTGACGCAATTTGTTTCGACGACGAGAGATGATGGAAGGCATTATTAATTTACTGGCGCGTTTATTAAAACAACTGACGACCGGAACAACCGTTACCTGAATTCGTCAGAGTCTTCCGTTCAAATGTTTCTTAATATTGTCAATTTTCTTACACATACAGAAAGGGGAATAATTCAGTTTCGTTTTATAAGAGGCGATGTTGGCTAATTAATATATTTCTTAATAACAATATCTAAAAAACTTCCTTGCATTTCCTTGGGGGCATGAAATATTCTTTAGCAGAATTTCTTTCTTTTCCAATATAAGTCCTAAGAAAATTGAAAATTAATACTTTCGCCTTTCGTCTTTTAAAATGACGTCACTGTTGCCCAATTTCTGAACGATTGGCAACACATATTGAACACTACAGGTGTTGGCTATGGACGGAGGTAATCACTTAAAATCAGATAACCCCCGATACCTTACATAAAAGTACAAGATCCCTTGAAAGAATTACTAAAAATGAACCACCGAAATGGTTATTTCGGTGGTCTATTTTTAGTAATTCTTAACTTAATGATACAACCTTATTTCGTCTTCTCGTAAAGACCATGAATTCGTCAATGTTATAGGGCACAAGAAGTGGCTCTATCACGGATAAGTGGACATACGATTTCTACTTGAAACCTTAGCTCATAATGTATCACCTAAATACAAGTGCCAAGTACAAATGACATGCACCAAGACATATACCCTTCATAAGAGATCAGTAAACACGTCCATACCAAGAGAGCCCAACGATTTCCACGCTTCATTCGGTATGTTGTCCCTACCGCTTCTTCGGGTGACGAAGAAATTCCGGGGCTTTTTCAGGTGATAACGGGGCAAGAAGTCCGAAGTTAGAAGTGGTTTGGATGGAAGGCTATGCCGATGGAAGTAGCTTCTCCAAGTATCCTTCACAGGGATATAGATGCACAGCAGCATTTTGCGATATCTTTCGATATATGATATCGATAACAAGATATTTCGATGCGATTACTAAAAGTGTGACCTGATTCTGTTTTGGTGTTTTTAAACTTAAATTAGGTTTAGACAAGTTAGTTATATTTAGATTTAGCTTTCTAGTTAATTTAACTTAAGTAACATTTCAGAGTTATCCATTTGAAGTAAACCCATTTACATTAAATAACAATAATAAATAACAACTTTTCGATATTAATAAATATGTTATCTTAGGACACATCTTACACAACGTTCTCTAGTCCCAAACTAAGCAGCGGTTGTACTATAGGTACTAGATAACTGATAAACATAATTAAACGTACTATTCTTTTGTAAATAAATACATACTATACATATATAAACACCCAGACACTAGAATAACACTATGATCATCACACAATATTTTTACAGTAGTGGAGAACGAATCCACACCCTCTGGCGTAGGAGGCAGGTACACTACCCACTACACCATTCGGGTCGTCAATATTAATTCTCGATTACTAAAATGGGCAATCACGACACCTTAAAAGTATTCCCGGACTTTGTGAGCGTGAAAAATTGTGGGCACAGATTTGAATGTGTATAAGTCCAACATAATCTAAATTGTCTTAATAAACATACATAATTATGTAGATAAATAAACAGACCTTATGTAAATCATCGCTTACTGTATTCGTTTGGCTTTTGATAATTGCAATTTTAACTCAAAGTCAAAGCGAATCCTTCTGCTTGCAGAGGCACTAAATTAAATTTTAAATCAATGGCTGTCCGCCGAAGCTTGCTTTAATTATTAAGTGAAGGAGATCCCAATAGATGGCTATTACATTTTTTTTTGTATGAATTCACCAGTACAAAAGTTAATGAACGAGTCAGTAGTTGTTTTATTAAATATTAAAAATTGAGATTGCTTGTATATTATAAAACCATAATTATATACAAGTTTACGAAGATCATTTCCGTGATTATGCGTCATTCCACTCTAAAATAATACTGTACTGTGCTGGTTGTTTGAAAGAAGCTGCTCTAGGTAAACGATTTTGAAATATAATAAATCGCAAGCAAACGAGCCTGCTTGCAACAGCACAAATGGGCAGGCCCGTACCACGGCAAGTACCACGGCCTCACAAACGACCGGCGCAAAGCAGAATTACTATAGTTTCGCGTTTCATCCGGTGACTGCGCTAATCGTAGTCCGCTTTTTTTAAGATTCACAACGCATCTACATCTCTCAGGCGCTGATATCTGATCTCTTAAAATGAGTGAATCATCTACTCGGTTACCATTAAACTACTATCATACATTATTTAGTCCATTCAATAACATGTAGAATATTTATAGTGTGACTTATTAACCCTAAGTTTCAAGAAAAATTTTACACCATTGAAATATTACATGACCGCCCCGCGCGGGTGCAATCTATTATACATATAAGCTTTCATCTTGAATCACTCTATCTAGTAAAAAAACCTGTAATTTGAAGATTTAAGCATTCATAGAGATAGACAAACAGCGGGGCGACTTTGTTTTATACTATGTAGTGATATAATATTACATGCCTTCTGTATAATTTATTTACAAGTTTGATAGACTATAACGTCATACGAACTTGTATAACATGTGTGAAAGCTTTGGACTTGCGCTATGCTGCAGATACGTTAAAGTGCTTTCAAGAGAATGCACCAGGTGTACATTAATTTGTTATATCGTAGTGAGAAAGTTTGACAAGCAGGGTTGCCCACCAAATTAAGCAGTCCCTATGGCCCATAAACATATATGATACTTGAAAGTTTTAAGAGCTTATTTGCCATAATGGATAAAACTAAAAACTTCAATACCATCTAATAGCTTCTGATCTAATGTCGAACATTCTATATCTTCTGTTAGTGATATAAGTTACATATTACTGTAATGTAATCAATTCAGCCTATGTTTCAATCAAATAATACTTATGACTATTGTAAATAATCATGTAGATTATAACAATATTGCCTCAATAGCCAGTATTGCTATTTGACAGTGTGTAGTACTAGATTTTGTATGTGATTATAATCTCCAATTTAAGCACCGTATTATATCTAGCAACAACTCCAAATTTTGAATTGGAGAGAGGAAAATTCTCTTTATAAACAACTACTACTACCGTCAAAATTTGAAGGAATTTTGAATTCATTTGGGAGCAATACATAAGTCTTTCAATTTATTATTGGTATGTTTTCGCGATAAGCATAGAAACAAAATTCCCACCAAGGTTTATTAGTGCAGTTTAATACTGAACTAATAAACCTTGGTGGAACCTCATTATACTATGTTACTATGCAAAGAGCTTACAGCGATTTAAGAAAGCCATCGAATTTCATAACTTTTATTAAATATTTTAGTTTTATATTTTAGTTTTATAAAACTGATAGTATACAGATAATCTCTCAATAGTGTACAAAATAGAGTAATCTACTAAAATTTTTTAAATTATGTGCCTGCAATTAAATACAAAAAGCAGTCTTCCTGCATCTATCATGTTTTAACGATAACAGCAATTTTCATCGTTGTTATTGTGTATTAATGTAGACTGGTGATACCAATTGCCATTTAATCTGTTGAACCAATCCCAAAACTAAAATAATTAATATAAATACCCTGTTTTCTTCTCTGTCATCAGTTTTGTTTAAAATAAACTAAGTTATGTTTTGGTTTCACAAAACTCAGCTACTTTGCAGAAATTATAGTTTAACTTTAATAAAAAAAAATATATAAGAATGGTTGATTGAATACATTTTTGTAATGAAGGTCATGTTTAATAATTGTATGGTTTTCCGAACTGCATTGCTGTAAATTTTCCACAAAGAAAAAACGTACTGAAACTCTCTGCTTAAAAGGTTAAAACCTTCAAAACTTCCCATAAACTCGTATCACTTTAAACACATGATATGAACACACTACGTTCTTTGTACTAACGTCCTTAATTAATAATCTATTTAACAAATTGCACTGGTCAGTAGACTCCTCTCTCCTAAATGATGCTTGTTGCGTGTTGTGTGCTTCACATTTGTTTTTGACATTAAACGTGTGTACATTGTGTAGGCCTGAGCTTTGCCATTAGAGTTCGTGTTCTATAAACGCAAAAGGTAAAGTAACGAAAACCCTTTTTAAAAGTCAAATTTTCATCTTGTTAATACGACAGGTATATAGTCATTCATAATGTCGCGTTAAAAGTGTCAACTAAGACCTCATTTCAATAATAATTGAGCAAATAAATCCCCAAACCCGTGGGTTCTGGCTAGCCCACCGGTTCTGCGTCAGATGAAGCTTTAATAGTCTCGGGACTGAAAGCAAAAACATCAGTTAATACAAGATACAAGAAGCAAATAAATAACTCGCTAACTGGTTAGTAGTAGTAGTAAAATTTTAAGGATTTAAAAATGTAATTAATATGATGGAATAGAAATCATTGTATACTAATGAAACTATAAAATTAATAGCTTAATAAACTGTAATAAAAAAACAATGTAATTTATTATTTGATCTGATTCTGATTCAACTGAAGTGCAAGAACTAGGACTAAAAATAAAAATGAAAAATAAAACATTGACTTTGAGACTCAATATGTATTATTTACTAGCTGCTGCCCGCGACTACGTCTGCGTAGAATAGGCTGAAGGACATATATACATAAAAATATGTATATAAATTACAGCCTATGTCTTATTCTGATGTATAAGCTATACTATTGTAAAGTTTCATAAGAATCCATTCAGTAGTATTTGCGTGAAAGAGTAACAAACATCCATCCATACATACAAACTTTCGCGTTTATAATATTAGTAAGGATATGTTAGAATAATAAACGAATTTTATATCTGCCCGGAAAATAACAAATAAGAAGAAAAGTTATAGAAAAGACGCATAAAAATTCTGCATTAAAGTCTTCAGGAAATTGCAAGCGTTCGTATCCCGATGCCCGAGCGCTACCAACATTCCTAGACTATTAAAGATAAAACAAACGAAATCGTCGTCGACAAATAATTTTTGTATTTAATATTTATCGTTATTTGTTATGTTCCCCAGTAAATTTTGACTTCTGGATTAAATTAATCATTCAGCTAGGTTTACGTTATTAAAAACGTGGGTACTAAATAAAATATAAGTGTCATATATAAATGTGTCTAATAAAATATAACATACAACCAAAACAAGATAGCCTAATCCCCTCTTTTGCGTTCGCGTGGAAAACCATCAGCTTGCGATCCTATCATTAATAAAATTCAATCGCTCAAACTAACCACTATTACAAGATAAGATTCTATTAGCAACGTATACCGAATAAAAAAGAACAATTTAAAATCTGGTGGTAGCCCGGGCTAACAACTATTTTCAGACAACTATTTTCAGACGCCTCAATCTGTCCCGTGACCATCTTCTTCCCTAATTTGCGATATTAAATCTTTACAGATAAAAAAAATGGAGTATCTGTTTGTAATATTAAAATAACCGCTTTTAACTAAATGCATATGGATGTACTATACATGTACCAAAACATATTTTTTTTAATTTTTGTCTGTCTGTCTGTTTGTTCCGGCCAATCTCTGCAACAGTTGATATAATAAGAAGTAACTTAGGCTACTTTTATTTATTTTAATTCCACGCGGACGAAGTCGCGGGAACAGCTAGTTAAAAATAAACGTAATAAATCCGTAATAATAATTTTATTTAGTAAAAATTGCTTTGATTTTATGAAAATATGTTACAATATGTTAGTGGAACTAATTTAACAGAAAATGTATAAACAAATTATTTTGTTTATACATTTCCTATTAAAGTAATACAAAATTGCTCAAAACTTTATTACCTAAATACACAAAACAGTCAAACAAAGGAAATGAAATTTTTAAGGAAATAATACATATTATCACGATCTTTGACATCGATCTTGAAACTTTCCATTCAATTAATCCATTTAATGGCTTCTGCTTGATTAAGCATGGTCATAAATTTATAACAGGCTTTAATAATGAATTCTTTTTAAAGATTTCCGTGGTTTAAAAGTAAGCTAACAAATTAATAAGACACAATTTGAGCATAAAATTATGGATGTATTACAATTATGAAAATAAAAATAGAAATACCATACCTATTAGATTTTTGAAAATAAATTCAAGTATAATTATTTCTTCGATTATTTACTAATAATTGTTATTGTATTAGTAACTGTTTCATTAATTTATTTTAATTTTCTTGAAAGTGGTACATTTAGGGTCATTTAAGATTCTTATGACTTACGAATAAAATAGAAACAATATCCCACTAACACAATATTTTATCGACATAGCAATATTCTGATAACAATTTGCCCGGATGTCTTTCGATTCTTGATAATTTAGACTAGACTTCTACAGACAGCATATGATTTGAAATTTAATTTAGTGCCTCTGCAAGCAGAAGGATTCGCTTTGACTTCGAGTTGGAATTGCAACAATCAAATACGGGATGAATTTACATCAAAGATTGCCTTAATACATAAATACTTCTAATATTCATTTAAAGATTTGTTCAAGAATATAAATTTTCTGTTTATAAGAAGATGTAATCATAACAAAGAATAATGTTTTATGATGTTAAAATTAATTAGTAAAAATAGCTAAATATTTTACACAAAGTTAAAAACAATACTATTTGCTATACCAGAATTTTTGATAACTTTTGTACAGCATCATTTAAATGAATATGCTCGCTTCTTGAAGGTTCGTGAAGCTTCAAGAAGAGAGCATATTAATTTTTATTTATTCCGGAACTTTTTACGTTGAGAAATTTTCCAATCCAGTTAGATGATTAAAGGCACCTATATAGAGTTCTTTAAATTCCATCCCCAGCGACTAGTAATTCAAAAGTATAGGGTACATTTTACATATGTGATGGATATAAATGCGATGTCATCATTCTTTATTGCGAATACTGTTGATTCAGAAAGTAAAATCACTGTTGCAATGAATCTGACTGTAATTATCAAAGAAATGCTGTATTAATAAAGAGTCGATTCTAACTTTCCTCCAGCTACTATACCAAAGTACAGACCACGTTCCTAGACTTTCACAACTTCAACGGCCACAGGCAGAGTGAGGTGCCCGTTCGGTGTAAACCGCAATGCATTACCTAAAAAAAAATATATTAATCGTAATCTTAATTAACTGCACCTATCCGTTTTAAAAATAACAATGTAAGGACTTACATAATCTTAGCTACAAAGATTACGCAAAACACAAAATCCGGCAAAGAATACTTACTCCGGGTCGCAAACTTAATTAGCGTATTTTCTTTGATTACAGTCATCAGTGTACCGGGTGCTTGGAACTGCACAGGTGAGAGCCGTCTTTTGACTAAATTACAACATTTATTTAGGTAAGCGTAACTAAAAACGACGACTAAAGTGTCCAATAAAAAACTTTATTAGACGTTCATGGCGTATATATTAATCCCGAAAGGATTTTAGGTAATTTCGTTACCAACGTCATTTGGGTGAGACAGGAGACAATGAGACCCGAACTAATGATTAATATATTCTGACATTTTAAACTAGGTTAAGAGTTAATATTTTTAAAATGAAAATGACATTTTTAGAAAGTTAATATTCTCATCTTATCATTTGTTTTTTGGACAAATTAAGTTTAGTAAAAATTGTGTAAGTTTTAGATATTAGGATGTGTTATAATAATATATCGAGCCTAAATTATAAAGTAAAACAACAATGTTGTTTATTCAATGAAATAAATATAATAAATAAATATAATAACGGTGGTAGGGCCACGCAGCAGCTTCGGCTGTTGCACGAATGGGCAGGCAAGTGCCACGTAAGGGTAAGGTCCAGGTAAGTACCACGACCTCACAGAAGACCAGCGTAAAGTGGAAGTATGTCAAATACTTTCGCGTTTCGTATGGTGAGTGAGGTAGCCGGAGCCCAATTTTCAAAAGGTTGTCAACGCATCTGTAACCCTCGGGTGTAGCAGATGTCCATGGGCGGCGGTATTCACTTACCATCAGGTGAACCGTCTGCTCGTTTGGCTACTTTTCACATAAAATAAAATAGTTTAGATCCACCAAATTAACTACTGCAAAGTTCATTTTAAAGATAGTTTAATTTAATGTGATATTTAATATTTACTGTGTTATTTAGCCTATAGATATGCAAGCTTGTGATGTCTAATGACTAATATAGAATTTTTCTCTGTCTGTTTTTTCATCAACATTCATTTATTGTCCTACCTCTTAATATATTTTATTTATTAGAAAAAAATAAGCAGTACCTATTGCTACGTAATTCAGTTTAAAAATACGTAATTTAAATCAAATATGACACGAGAACCTGGTGTTATCAATGTAATTTAGAGAGTTTCATATCAAAGTTTTGAAACCAAAATTACGCTCGGTTTATTTTAAATAAAACTTCAGGGCTTCTCGATATTTTTTTTCTTCCAAATTGTATCGTACTCAAGGGAGGAGCCAAGAGAAAGTATACAAGAAAATCTTTTTTTAAGAACTTTTGTTCTACCTGTAAAACTCAATTCCGAAGCATTAAAGAAAATAAGAGAAATATCAAAATACCTATACACATTCTCTTCAATTACAAGAAAAAATAAATACCCAATTTTTTAAGAAAAAAATGGATATCATTTTAAATACACCGTGTATTTTTCATTATATGTTTAACATCATAATTTTACAGACCCATTCATTATAGATCATATCCACAGATTATCAACAAAAACAATTTAATTTGACTGAATTGTGTAAAGTAAAGCTAGCCTTATAAAATAAAAAATAAGGACATTTCCTCTTCCAATGTTTAGGCGTGCATTACTACCTATTAAAACGTAGTGATTATGTATTCTTTGAATATTACTTTAAGTCTGTGGCAAAGGAGCAACCGATTGATTTATCGGTAACAACTGTATTCTTGAAAGGAATACAATTATTTAAACTTTATATTATGCCTAGAATAGACTACTACTTAAAAAAAATCATGTTTTCACCATTCACAATTTTCTCAATTCAGTACAAATAAAGGAAAAATTCCGAAATTGTTGTGTTGACTCAGGAGCTTGATTTGTATACACTTAGTAGGGACTATAACCAGTATCTGGTATAAATTTCAACTTGTCTAGGTCCACCCCTTCCTGAGAAAATCGGCGGTGATTATTAACCAATTTTACTATGGCGGTATAATGGGTAGGTATGGACCAATAGGCGTACGAGTTCGACTCGCACTTGACCGGTTTTTTATTCTCAAATGGACTTTATTTTGCTTTAGAATTGTGAGCGAATAGCTCGCTTGTTCTGTTAATGAAACATGTTAAAACCGACGCTTTCTTATAACGTTGCAGACTCTTGACATAATAAATGAGGTCTGCAACAAGCTCAGCATTAAACAGCACTTATGTACTTTGCAGGTAAGTTGAAAGTCTCGTTCTTTTGTTTAAGTGATTGTTTGTCTATTAGTAACGAAAATTGATTTTATTCCAAAATTAGTTAACAAAATTAAAGAAGGTTATTTCCATAGCACCTGTTTTTTTGAACTTCATCATATTACTCTTTAAATTGAATGTAAATAATAATATATAAGTTGTAAAAACAGTCTTGTAATAAAATTATGTAGTGAATTAATGTTATTTATTTTACTAAATAAGCGAGCAAACGTACTCTTGAGAAATGTTTTCATCTCCTTTTGTGGACAAAACAAATGATGTTCATACCACGAAGCCGAAGACTGGATTCACCTATTTAATTACAATCCAGCTTTTGTTGTATACTCAACCAAGTAAATGTTTGTGATTAATACGTGTATTGTCTTTATAAAATGTCTAATTATATCAAATCATTAAATATAAATAGGAAATATAGGTCGGATCTTTTGATGAAACATTAGAATTTTTAATAAAACATAAAGTAAAATTCAAAATTAATTATTTCTGGACATAGATTTACACAATTTTCTCCATACTAACTAAGCAAAGCTTAGATAAGTAACCTTATTGGAGTTTTATCTAAGACTTGTCCATTTGTATACCCCGATCTGGATAAAAAGTAAATCCTAATATTTTTGAAAAATATCTTCTATAATAATCTTCTTTTTGCGGGTTTGGAAAAATTATGAGAGTAAAATTTTTACGATGCGCGCGCACATACAGAAAAGTTGGTTGCAAAGCGACCAACTTCACGATATTGCCATGGAAACTAATAACAACTTTTTGACATTTATATATAATTCCAAGTTATATAATTAAACCGTTATAGATGCATTTAATATATTTTTTCATTGCAAAGAGTACTGGCACGGGAGATAAGATTTTTTGTTACGCTAAAGAAGTTTTACGTGCGTACATTACTACTAATGTACGCACGTAAGAACTTACACTTCTTGCATGTGTACACACATACTTATTTTTGGTAGCGTAGTTCACTTCTTGCCCAGATTTGACTGTTTCGTAGAGATTGAGGTCGAAGAGGTCCACAGGCAGACGGTCCGCAGACTCAGGAGAACAACGTAGTTGGTGCACCGCGCCGTTTTACGTAGCCTAACAAGCTACACAAAACTATTCTAAGTATGATACTTTTTGTAAGCAGTTTACATATCGAAGCAATCACCCTCGCATGAAAAACACATTGGGTACTTGAAATATTTTATTATATTATTCTATATTCAAACGCCTTTATCTAAAGGATGCTAGTTTATTTTCAAACTGACTTGTCAAACATTTACACAGGTTATCACTCCATTTAGTCGGGCGTCGTTTCGTGCATAATAATAAAGATTTTTTTCTTGAACAAATTCATTAATTGTCAATATTTTATTTAGGAGGGTCGGTGTAACATATGAATCATGTTGTTAGTTATACTACGTAGATTGTTTACAACTGGCGTCCTTAAAAAATCAAGATCAAATCAGATTGAAAAAAATATCTGCGTCACACAAATACGAGTACCTATATCGTGTGGGAATCGTATGCCTAGCCCATAAGTTTGCCTAGCCCTTTCTCTACAAAGAATGTTTGCCCGAGCCTTTCCCTCTATAGAAAAATTCTAAAATATAGCTTGATGCTTTGCTTATCCTTATCCATCAACTGAATATGAACCTGGATTTAATCATTCTGAATGATTTTTATGAAGGAAGTAGATAAAAGAAGAATAGCACATAAAAGTAAAATAGACATTTTATGTAGGTAATATTAAATCGACACTAGTCATTACACGAAACTTCATATAGCTTATATTAAAAACAATATTTCACTAACACACACGAACTTCTAGTTGATGATAGAAATTTCCTATTTCTGACAGTAGATTCCGACCTGAAAATTATCTGTACATATTACTTGAATCAATCTTCAGGAACTATAAGACAAATATTGTGGTGTTTACCGGCGATGTAAACTTGGATATAATGCCGCATTATTTGAGAGGAAACTCAGCATATTATATAAATGTACGGTCTAAGTCAGTGTACAATTTAAAATAATAATAAATATTCGAACCACGAATGAAACGTGCCTAGATCATTTTATGATAAAAACTAATTACACAATTTCCACCATCGTATTCGAAGAAAATCTGACAACATGAACTACAAAACTAGGCTTGATTTCGACAAAATTACGAAAACTATTAATTGAAAAAATACTAACTAAAGCTAAAGCACATATAGCAAGTAATACATGTCACACCATTACCAAATTATTCAAAAGATGAAATTTCCAACGGCAATAAAACTTTAAGAGTTCCTTAGTTAGATTAAAGTAGAAAGTAGCTGATGTTACAAACATATAGAAAATAATGAAATAAATATGAAACCGTAAACATGGCAAAGTATCAAGCCATGTTTTTTTTTAACATTGCCCTCACTTTAGGATAAGTTATTATCCTGTGTTGTAAGGACGTTTAACAAACATAAATTGCACGAGGACAAACACCCAAATGCGAAACAACTATCTGCGGGACGCACAAATAGTTGTCCCGTGTAGGAATCAAACCCACGACCCCCGACGCCGAAGCCAATATATAAGCCTTGACAACTGCGCCAAGGAGTCATCAAATTATTGTAATTGATTCAACAGCGTGTTTAACATTCCGTTTTCGATTATTGCTAACTACACTGAATAAATTATGCAATTAGAATTAGAATTGCTCATAATAATCAACAATTGAGACCATCCCATCTGTCGACCTTTTTTAACTAACAAGAAACGAACAAAAACGACACATCAATTCTTCACTCTAACTTCTTAAAAACTTTCTTTTCTGAATACATTATTTTGTTATTTACATTTCAGAGCTTATGTCGTATATAATATATGCACAATGTTATAATAAAAAAAACTAACAAACGTAACATTGTGATAAACTGGAATGAAGTTTTTAAGCGAAAAAAAATACTACATAATCGTACAATAATATCTTAGAACACAATTAGAAATTTTTGGATTGCAATAACATTACGTTCTTAATCAGCTATCAGAAAAGATCTAGTGTAGAAGCAACCTTACATCTTGATGTTTCAATATTGGAGGATCTATAAAAATAAGGAGCTTTGCAAAATCGACACGTCCGCTGTTAACCGTTTATTCGTCGATGCGATGGCATTGTCATAAACCGCGAACTCGGGGACTCATGTTTACGTGTCGTGAGCACTAAATAAAACGTTTTCAATTAAATTTGTGAGCTTATTTGGCGTATTACATTTATTTTTAAATTAATGATAATAAATGTTATCCTATTATTATTAATCACAACATTGACGTCGAATGAAATTCCTGGGCTCCACCAAGTCCTAAATATTCAGGGAATAGATTCATATATATAACAATACAAATTCAATAGTTTATCTTGGTTAAAAACTCCCACCTATTTCACTCATATTTGTTATGTACTTTACTTCATTTTATTCTATACCATTCATATTACATACAGTTCTGGCACTTGCTGGTTTTCTACTTAAAAGCTTTATTAACATGGTCTCTATTTGTTTCGCTATATGGTTTACCACATTAAAAGCTTCACTATATATTGCTAAGCTATGTGTAGCTGGTTTTTATAATATTAAGTATCTGGTGGTTTTTTTTTTTTTTTGGTAAATCGTGTATTTTGGAAATTACAATTATATACAAATGACTGAGAAATGAAATAGGCATAATATTTTTCGATCTTAAGGACGTAATAATAAGAAAATATGAACTGGTGTTTTTCACAAAAGAAAGAACTTAAAAAAAGGGGGAAAAATAACAAAATCATCTGGATCGATAAAAAATAAAAAGTAAAGAAAGCAATGATCTGGAATCGAAAAAAAGTAAAAAATAAATGGGTAAATAATCGTGACACGAACCACGGCCTTCTGTTTCGGGGCCATTATAATCTTTTTTTTTTCTCAGCGAAATTTAGCACCGTATTCGAATGATATTTTTCATTCCTTAAAAACAGCGATAAAAGGACATTTTCTAAAAATTAAACCTAGCTAGTCCGATTTTTCGCCCCCGAATCTACGCACATACTAAATTTCATGAAAATCGCTGGAGCCGTTTCCGAGATTCCGATTATATATATTGCAAAAAAAAAACCAATAGGACCTTTTGTTCAACAGAAGTAACAAAACGACGGTTGAGTAATGTAACGCAGCACTCAATGCGTGTTTTTTGGTGTATTTTACGCAATTGAAGCACGAATACCCACTTGACCTTTTACAGTTTTCCATTATTTTTTTTTCACGTGAAATAAAATTGTTTTGCCACTCACAATGATGCCTGACGCTAACTCTGACGTGGTTTGCGTTGGATCTGCTTGCATGATAAGTTTTAATTCTTCCTTGTCAACTATCTCTCCGGAACTCCGGTCCTACACGGGGTTTGTTCTATAGGTCAAAAGTTCCAGAGTGAAAACTTTGAAACCAAAAACGTAGCGTGTTTTCTTTTACTGTAGCTGCACCATAAAAAACAAACTAATCTCAAAGAAAATAAAATGGCGTGTAAACAAATGTGTCACTTAAGGCGCTGTATGCAGTAAAAATAGGTTTTTCAAAAGATTTTTTAGCAAAATCCACACATTTTATAGCAGCAAAAAAAATATAAGTTAATCTTGATCGTACATTTTAAGGGAGCATTGTTTCCTAAACATATTCTCGATATATTTTCTCGATAGAAAAAAATCATGAAACTACCTCTAAAAGAGAAATTCAAATCTAAAAATGAACGTAATACATCAAGAAATCTTAATGAAATTAATATCAGTGGTGTAGAATATATTAATATAAAGGATTGTTGTTTTAATTTGTTGATAGATGTAAGATATTAGTAAATATTAATTTAATTCATTAAAATTAATTCGAACGCGATGGCCAAAACACCGCGCCACCGCGGCGTTGTTTCGGTTCTCTTCCAACTCCACACGTTGAACAGAGAGCGCTGAGGCGCCTTGCTACATGGATCTATGCCGCTCCTCGCCCGCTCACCGTTACGAAATATGTTTCGTATTTATTTATTATTGACAGTTTTAATATTATTAGACTTTCCAAAACACGAAACTAAAAATATATATATTCATATATTTCGTATTTATAAATTATTTGGATGTATTAACAGTTGTTAATTAATTTATTTAAATCGTAATTTCAATGTCTTATCTCGTGAATGGTCTATCAGTCCTATACATACAGTGTATAGGACCATCATTCTTTATTAATTGGCTTCAAATCCCTAAATTTTTTGTTGTACTTATTGTTGATTTTCTTATTTAGAAATATATCTTAAATACCATTTAATTTTTGTTCATTTTTTATTTTCATAAATAATTACAAAGAAATATTATTTTATTTGTTCAAAGTTGAAACAGTTGGAGAACAATCTATCAGTAAATAAACCAAATTTAGTATTAAAATTTGTAACGTCATCTATTTTTTTATTAAAATATTAAATTTTTTACCCTAAAACGAAAATTTATCTTACACACGAAAAATAATTGTTTTATAATTTTTCTTATTAATTTGTTTATTTCTCAAATTGAGCCATTTTATAAAATAAAAACAAAATAATTTGTTTTTCAAATTTTTATTTTCAAAATTCACTGCATACAGCGCCAAACACAAATACACAAGCATAATCTTGGTATAAATCATCATTTTCTTCATTCCTTCAGATATTTGAGATCAAAGTGGCCAGTTCGACAAAACGTAAAACGAGAAATCATATGTAAGGACCTTATTTAAAGATTATTTACGCATAGATTGATAATAATGATTGTTAGTCGTAAGATTACACATCAGGCTAAATTTTAAGGGTGATTTATGATTGCCTTAGCGGTAATACGGTGGGGATATAATAGTTAGTAGCGAGTTAGCGACGCTGGAAGGTTACTAAGATAAAGTATATTTCAGAATAGGCGAACAAATAAACGTTGCCATTTATAGGCACGAAAACCTGTTTAACTACAACTGTAAAACTAATTAAGAATCATATGTTTTAAGCTATATCTATAACAGCGAAGCAGTTACTTGGTAGATAATTGAATGCATGTCTAATTCTAATACGTCACCATTATTGCTTATTGCACAGCTGACACCATCAAGTGCAGATTCCTTATGATTTGAATGCAGAAATGATCTTTCTGTAACTATTCTTTTAATTTTTATGCACAATTTCATACTTTAATCACCAACCTTATTCCACTGTAAAAAAAGAGTTATACATATTTTGAGTTACATTTTAACCACGTATCTCTAACAGTATTTAGTTACTGAAAATGTGTAAAGATTTATTTTAAGAAAAGGATTACCGCGGCCAAATATACATATTAGATATTAATTTAAATGAGGGCTCAATTAACATGTACCGTTATTAAATTAATTTTAAAAAATTTTTGTAATGATATATTTTACAACTACGAGTAATTACTCATAAATATTAACTTGTATAATAATATATAAAACTTTTTGTTGGATATCAAAATGGATGCCGATAGTTAAAATTTTCTTTTTATAATTTTATTAACATACTTGTATTTCATTTTATTTATTTAACCATTATGGAAACTATTACTACTATTCAAAATAAGAATAATGCATTAAAGTAGATTAAATTGCAAATTGTAAAAATTACGTTCTAAATTCCAGTTACTGTATAAACATAGAAAATGTCGGAAGACAGTCTCCATTTAGAATTTTGTCACTAGCATATAATTCCATATTTTTCTCTAGAGGACTCTATTCCGTTTTACAATTGTGAGCGAATGTCTCGCCAGTTTCTTTTTAACGAAACGTGTCAAAACCGACGGCATTCTTAAAATACTGCAGGCTTTTCGCCTAATATAATGACGTTCAAAATTAAGGTGCACTAATAAACTTTGCAGCAAAATAAATTCGCATTTTTTTTACTGTAAAGAATGGTGATTTTGCGCATATTGCGAACGAATAACATGGAAACTAAACAAAAAAGTTGACTGCTATTCATAATTAACATACTAAAACCCTAAGAATAAAAATGTTAAATGTCTACTTGGCCTTCCTTAATCATAAATAGAATAAAATAGTAAGAAACAACGACCAAAACAATGCTACTAATATGTTATTATGCTACTGTGTACCACATGAAAAAAGGGGATTTTTTTGACTTATTTCGGAATAACATACGTCGAATTTAATCGAAACCATTATCGTAAGTCCTTACTACACGTCAAAACGAGTCTGGCCGTCGTCTTCGAATGAGCACTTCATTACGATGTCATCGCATCGATATATAAACGGTTTACAACGGACGTGATGATATTGCAAAGCTGCTTATTTCCGCAGATCCACCGATATTGTAAGATCAAAATGAAACGTTTCTTCTGAACTGAATGTTTTCTTATAGCTCGCGAAAAAACGTAATATAATGCAATTGAGAATAATTCTCACGGACACATATATTTTGTTCTTACGGGCAGAAACTATCATATGCCTCATATCAACTTTTAGGAAATTCTTGTTTCTAGGCCGGCTTATAAACTGGGCTTATTTTCTTTTACTTTGTCAGCGTTGAAATAGATATACATTTTAAAAAGTATAAACTATTTATTACTTAAAATAAAAAGACCGACTGATTTCAAAGGGTTAAAAACGTATTTTTTTTGCGAAAACCACATTGAAAATTACTTTGTCACTGCATTGTCACTGCCACAACTGACACGAGTCTAATGACACCGTATGTATTAAGATCCGTGAATGCGACGACGTTTAACAAGGGAATTCAGGAACTCTGTGAATTGAAAGCAACAATCGGAAGTGGCGAGGGCTTTTGGTGTACACCGAAGTGTAATTGATCGTCTTAGGCGCCGTTACACTAATACAGAAGACCCCCAGAACAGCATCCTGGTCGAGGAAAGAATACCACTGCTCAGGAAGATCCTTCCATCTAAGGACTAAGAAGACTGCCCGAGAGATAGGGTTATCCCTTCAAAACTTGACTAGCGTAATTGTTAGCCCCCAAACTGTGCGAACCATCCTACACGAGTATGGCCTTCCTGCACAACCTCCGATACCCTGACAGGTGAGTGATACCTCGATTTGGTAAGAGGTGAAACCTCTTACCAAATCGAGGGTGAAACCACCGATGGGTGGACCTTACCCATCTGTCGTGGAAATCGATGTCGCTGAGAATAGGGAGTACCGATGTATGTAACATCGGTCGCAAAAGCAATGGGATAAAACCTTATTATGTAACGAGTCCTGATTTGGATTTAGACCGGAATCGCATTTACTTCCAACGTTAACATTTTCATTTTTAACATTTTCATCCTTACTTCAAAAACATTAAACCTTCTTTCCTTTTCACAGACTATTGGCTCAGATTTCACTCGGGTGTATGGTAGACAGTAGACTTAGGAATGGCTCTTGCAGGAAAACCATCCAGTTCTGCCATGGCATAGTCAGTCGCCTTACTTAAACTCGATAAATCACTAATGGGATATGCTCAAGAGGAATGTTTTGAAAGGCCTGGATAGTGTAGTATCCACCACCCAACAAATACAGAACCTATTGAAATTTCATTTCATAACGCTGATTTCGTCACGTTGTAAATAAATACGATGGTCATGGATGCTTTCTATTAAAAATATTATTCATGCACTTCTAATTACTCTTATTAGCTTTATTACATAAAATATTAAAATGTTTCTTACTACCACTGACGAAATCACTTCAAAATCGTTTATAACCAGTGGCAAACTATTGCAACATGTTTAAAAATAATCATTTTGCGAATTCACCTTAACATTGATTAGTTACTCCAAAATGATACATTCAGACCAGTCTACTACGCGTTTTTATTACAACTTCCATTTTTTATAAATAAATCCAACGCATTTTTTAACCTATTATACTAAGCACAAATTTATTGATTAATTAAACAACGAAACCTAAATTGTAATTTAATAAGTAAATGCGGTCTTCAGCTTCGTGATATAAACATCATTTGTTTTGCCGACAAAAGGAGATGAAAGCATTATTCAAGCGCCAGTTTGCTTGCTCAGTTATTAAAATAAATAACATTAATTTCATAGCTTTATTCCAATTTGGGATGCACATTTTATAGTTATCATCTATTCAGCTGGATTTCAATAGTCCTGGCGTAAAGAAGTCGTTGTCGTTTTTATTCGGTATTTAATTTAAATAAATTAGTACCTGGAGTACCGAGATGAGTGGAGTACCTGGAGAGCTTTGCTCGGTGTTTTTTTTTTAAATTATGATTTGGAAATAAAAAAAATAAAAAATAAAGAAAACGATCTGGTATAGAAAAAAAAGTAAAAAAAATAAGTGTGTAAATGATCGTGATACGAACCACGGCCGTCTGTTTTGGGGCCGCCCAATTACCGACCGAGCTATTATGACATTTTATTTTGCGGCGAAATTTACTGTCATATTCGAATGATATTTTTCAATCCCTGAAAACAGGGATAAAAGGACATTTTCTAAAAATGAAACCTAGCTTGTTTTATTTTTAGAAAATGTCCTTTTATCCCTTTTGTCCTTACTGGCCATCGCAGTGTAGGACGACCCCCCACTAGATGGAGTGACGACCTGTGCAAATGTGCGGGAAGTCGATGGATGCAGGTGGCTCAGGATACTTCATGGCAGTCTATGGGGGAGGCCTATGTTCAGCAGTCGACTCAAACAGGCTGAAATGATGATGATGATGATGAAACCTAGCTAGATCGATTTTTCGCCCCCGAATCTACGCACATACTAAATTTCATGAAAATCGCTGGAGCCGATTCCGAGATTCCGATTATATATATATATATACAAGAATTGCTCGTTTAAAGGATAAGATTAATTTATTTATTTTGTTTCATAACACGTAACTGTAAAATAATAATGAGTATTATTAATATTGGCTCAGGTAAACAGTCAGGTAGACTCAGATAAAAGTAAAAACTATATGACACAAAAATAATTATATTACACAAAAATCACATGATTTTTGTGGTGGTAGCGTACTTTACGAATAAATAAGAGATCTCTAATTTCTTCATAAATACGCGTCTTGGTGTGTATTACAACGTAATTTGTTTCAAGTAAGAGAGAAGATGGAAGTCGTTATTTACTGACGCGTTTATGAAAAACACTTGCGACCGGAGCAACTGTTACCTGAATTTGACGAAACGGAGAATTCTATTCGTTAAACGCAATGTAAAATTATATATTTCGAATACTCTTTTATACGGGATTAGTACTGTAAGGCATTGGCAGAACAAATTTAAAATATAACAACACATAAAAAAATATTTTCGCCTTGGAACCACTGTTTTTAAACATTTGCAACACATGCACCTCCTCACTTAACATCAGGTAAAGCGCTGACAAACTTCTCACATAAAGAAAGCAATAATAGGTGATTAAAAGCATTACATATTGTTAGATTTTATGCTCTTGTTTCCCTAAAGTAGACCTAATTTGCCTTAGAATTTTCTGTTTGTCTATCTATCGACGCAAACGTAGGAATAGATGTAGTTTTAAATAGTAAACATACAAGCTCAGTGCAACCCTATTCACTACTTCATCTCTTCTATCCGAGCACACTGATAAAAAATTAAGGGTTAAAAAACGTATAGGCTTATTTATCTCGCATATTTTATCGTAAACATGACATGTAAAAATGAAATTAAAATCTTTCATGGTCTACAATAACAATATACCGAGTCTATGGAATCAAAAATAGTTTATATCAAATAACGTGATATAGCATAAAACAATACATCGCCCCCTCATAAAAATAATTGGTACAAGCTAACAACCAGTTATAATCGACGCGAAATCAAGTTCCAACCAACCTTTATGTACGTGATTCGTGAGAAATTTGGCAACTGTTCTATAACAAGATTCGTTTTTAGGAAATTCTATTAAGTTTTATTGCGTTGATAATATTTATAATATCTAACTCGTTTAATACTGGTGAAATAAGTGCCAACTGTCTTTTTTCCCTATCGTGTTAAATTCAAACTCCAAATATCATATTAACCTATATGAACATAGCAGAAATTTTTAATAATAAATCACATAAAAGCTGTGATAATGACCTTTATTGAAAAATTATAAACCTTAAAATAGTCTTAATTTAACTATCCAAATAACTCTTTGTTTATTTGTTTTATACACAAACTTCACTTAGTTTATATATATCATATTTTCCGTTAATCAATATAGATATCGACTTTGATAAATAAACAAAATTCAACCCTTGTTCCAATTCACCCGTTTATGTTTATGTTTTAACTGATGTTAGTGCTTTCAGTCCGTAGACTAAAGCTTCATCGAACGCAGAACCCGTGGACTATATTCATACCCTGGGTAGTATCAGGCATTGGCCATGCTGTAGCATGGTATTATCCTATGTTATAGGATGTCTTACATACATACACTTCACGCGGACAACCTAGTATACCCAGGTCCAAAACTGTTTGAAATAAAATTATCTGTGGATCATACAAACATAATTGTCCTATGTGGACCTGGGCACATGCGATTAAGAAGATATCCGATTCTCAGCAGTAAGGTACAATTCCGGCTGTACGAAATCTTAAAGGTAGTGGATAACCTTAAATTTACATGGTATGTCTAAAAAAGACTCAGTCTCTACTGCTGCCCGAAAGGGCAAGCTCATCCGGGATAGTAACACGGCTTTAAAGAAGACTGGCGTGAAGTGAATGTATTATACTTTTAGTATCTAAGTGACGCATTTCGCCTGGTGAGTGAGGTAACCGTTGCCCCCTTTTTAAAAGATTATTAAACGCATCTGCCCCCAGGTATTGCAGATGGGCGGTGGTAATCACTAAATATTAGGCGAAACACCTGCTCGCTTGACAACTTTGGAAATAAAAAAAGCAAAAGGAATGGGAAGTAAAAGATTGCGTCCCATTCCTTTTGCCAATGCATGAGGGACAACCAGAGTCTGTTAGCTCTCAGAATAAGTAGGATAACGTGAGCCATATACTTAACATGATATACTTAACGAGCAGCGTTCTATGTAGAATAACAGAACTGTTGAAAGATTTGAATAAACCGGTTTAACATATCATACGTATGTATAAATGAAAAATTGCTACGTAAAAAGCTTAGGAACTACTCTTAAACCAACAGGACCGTCAACAATATTCACAGACATTGTCTGCTATTTTCTCAACGTAAAATTAAGAAGGACGAATTTTACGTCAAAGCCTTTTACGTCAAGTTGTAATGAAGTGAAAAATTAAATTAAGCACCCTGAAGTTTATTGTATCATGAATAATTTCTGTTATTATTACCGAAATTGAAATCAACTTAATTGCATAATGTGGAGTTTAATAAAGATTATGTTTTGTCTTAATTATGAGGACAAATAACGATCAAGAGCAATTTTGGGATATATAATCATAATTTGAAGTACTTGATGCTATTATAAAATTCTTTTGTATTTGCAACCCAAACTTGAGAAATTAAATTAACTTTCTAATATGTCAACGTACAAAATAACGACCGTAACAAATACACCACATATAGAGAATCGGTTGGTAATCAGTTACGCCAACCCATGTCAATAAAAAATATGCAAACAGTAACAGAACGAAGTGAAAGAACAGTTTAACAGAACATCATTGACGAGAAAGATTAATGAAAGAGCGTTCGTATTATTTCACGAAACAGCAGTTTATTCTCACAGCTTGTACTTTTACACTGCATGAAACAATTTTATAATCTCGTTACAACTCCCAAGTCGCTTGTTTCAAGTCGCAGTTTGGAACATCCGGTGCGCTTTGATTTTAATCAGGGATCACACTTTTGGGATTATTATTTTTGGCCATTCACACGATAGCTCTATAAAATTTACTTGGATCAATTTTTTTTTATTAAAACCCATATCGTCTTAACCGATCTTTGGTTAATTGTCCTTAAGTACTGAATGCAATAAGACTAAATATTACACATTCATTTATCTATTTATATGTTAGAATTTCAATGTTAAACATTGTATATAAGCTTAAACGTTTGACACTGAATAGGCACTGTAAAAATTAAGTTATATGAATAATATCGTTCGTGCTCAAATACATTTCACCTGAATAACTTGTCATATTAATCTTTAGCCTTTAGGCCGATATCTTCACGGCGCGTGAATTCACAAATATAGATTTATTTTACTTTTAAGGTTTCCGTACCCAAAGGGTAAAACGGGACCTTATTACTAAGACTTCACTGTCTGTCTGTCTGTCTGACCGCCTGTCAGCCTGTCTGTCCGTCTGTCACCAGGCTGTATCTCATGAACCGTGATAGACAATTGAACTTTTCACAGATGAGGTATTTCTGATGCTGCTATACCAACAAACACTAAAAAACAAAATAAAAAAATATTTATGTGGGAGCCCCAGATACAACAGACATGATTTTTATGCTGTTTTTATAGATAATCTTTGAGATTCATTATCTATCAATTTATATATAAGCTTCGTTCACGATTTAGACTCGCACTTGGTCGGTTTTTTTTAATAATTATATATTTAATAATTTTCGCCCCGTTACGATAACGACCGCTTAGCCCAGTTGGCTGGGCGCCTTACCCAGAAGACGAAGGTTCGAAAACAGGCAGCGAAGAACATTTATCGACAATAATTTATCTTTTAAACTCGTATAAAAATTGCTGATATAATTCTAATTTTTTTCCAAATATTGTACATCTTAATAATATTTGAATCTCGTCTCAAGCTTTACTGTTGCAGTGCGACTCAATGACAATAAATGCTTGTCCTGTAAATGGTTCTATAGACGAGTCGAAAAATAATGTTTTCATCTCCTCCCGTCCGCAAAATAAATTGCCTCATTATAAGCTGGAAGGCGCCAACATTAAATTTCCTTACTGATAATTAGGTGAAAAATTTACAAGTTTGACAGTAACAAATCTATGGTGGGTTTTATTTCCAACGTATTTCATCTTACTAAATACTATATGAGTCTAACTTAAACATATACAAAGAGGTACAAATAAAATACATTGATGTGTACAATACTATTGGTACTGTTATAAATAATACAAAAAATTGTATCCGTTTACAATGGCCGAAAGCAGAAATTTCATTCTTCCAAATCGTATTTTTACACTAGACGAAACAATTCTATAATTATGTTACTGCCCCAATCTCACTTGTGCCGAGTCGCAGTTCCAAACATCCGGTGCGCTTTGACTTGAATCAGGGAAATCATATTTACAAGTGTTCTCTTAAAATTTATAAAAGAGGTTTTATTCCGATTTTGAACGAGGTGAAATCAAGCTAGCACCCAACAATACTGGTGTAATATAACTGACGATCCTCTTTTAGAAAGCTATTATTGAATAACCAAATGATTTTATTATACCTTTCAGAATCAAATATTCTAAGTGTATCCATCCATTTTTTATTAAATTCTAAACATAAATAATGTTATATAAAAAATTCATTTGAACTTATCTCAAAAAGTGCGTGATTTATACGCAACTAATTTATTTTACGCGCGATCATTCATAACTAACACGCATACAAGTTCGTGCATAGTAAAATTTAGGTATTTATGAATGACTACCGCATTGTCAACACGTTCTGTTTTTTAAAGAACAGAATGGCATTTTTTTTTTTGGAAAAAACTTTGTTTTTTATTTCAATAAACGATTATACTACCGAGTCTGAACCTCCTGTGTAAATTTGGGCACTTCTCAAAAAATCTCCCTGTGTATATATATACATTTTTCTTTTTGTACTAAAGTTTCATAAAAGAAACATCTACAGCGGGTGTATTCAGAAAACTTATATTTATTATTAATATAATTATTATATATTAAGAAACTTTCGCCGTGTTAGTAATGCAATATTTAAAATTGACTTGTCTTTGCTTTCTTAATATAAACTTTATCTAATCGTAAAAAAGGGCGCTTCGCAACCTTTAACCTTTTTTGGTATGAAAACATTTGGTTAAAAGATAAAAATCTAACAATCAACTTAACGAGAAAACATGTGTTGTTTGTTAGGTTTCTTTTTATACGTGTAATACTTATTTTATTTTTATTAATTAAAAATTTTAATAAATTTAACATACATTTCCATTTGTCTTTCATCGAACATTTGTCATCAAACAGAAATTTATAGTTTCAACTACAACCATTACATACTTTGGGTACAAACTTCTTTTATCAGCCTTACGAAGAGGGGTGAATAATAATTTAATCTTTTATATAAATTTTCGGTTACTTCTATAAAAGTTCTATTGCTGATGTGTATTGATACTAGATTTTTTGGCCACAATAAAACGAATATTCTGCTCCAAAAACCATTTAATGAAGTGATTTAGTGCAACTGGTGCATGTAATTCATCGGTGTTACCAGATGGATTGCATGTCCAAGGGCGACGATTTTTACTAAACAACAGGTGAATCGCCTGCTCGTTTGCCAGCTTTTCACATACGTAGAAAAACCAATGATTCTACTACAAGTCTTGTTTAAAAATAAAGTAGTAAAATAATTGCCAATGTATATACCACTGTTGTACAAAGGCCTCTTTTGTACAGGTGTTATTAGCGCGTGGTTGACAAGACCCCACTGCGGATTGGTAGACTTCACACATCCTCGAAATATGTTTTTATTATTTCGAAATATGCTTCCTCACGATGTTTTTCTTCACCGCCGAGTACGTGATAAGCTAAACTTGTCATTAACAATTTCATTAGTACCGGCAAGGCAATTTGAATTTAAGACTGCTCGAGTGTATTAAATTAAAAGCGAGCGGCTGGTCAATGAGCTATCACTACTAATAACTTGTTTACTGTAAGCAAAAATCTACGTACCTACTAAACATTCATCAGTTTTTTTCTTTATATGGCTTTTAACTTACTTGTCTTTAAGCCAAATAGACCACGCAATCAAAGCAAATATCATCGTAAGAAGCGAGCGTTGCAACTGCTACCGATCGAAGGTTTTTTGGACTTTTATCAATATGCAATAAAGTGTTATAGCCAACATGCTGTTTAGTCCGGTACTACTTACCTATCATAACAAATCTTGTTATTATGTTGTTAGTTTTGGTACCTTAACATAATACCATAACTAATCACGGTCTTAAATTTGTGACCGGTGCACGACCCAGTACTTGTCACATCTGTGAATTAATAAGGTAAAGTTGGAGTAAGCTCACTAAACCAATTACCTAACCTACCCAGATAGGCTTAAAAACGGTTTTTCGTATAACACCAAAGCGGCCGTTTGGGATATTGATATAGATTATATATCTATACTATAAGATAAGGTAGCAAAAGAAGAAGGGACTCTAAGTTATTACGCTTGGAGATCAGCATCACCAAAATAGTTGAAGGGCAGCTGCCAACCTTTGACAGGGTTGACCTCCTCATATCCCACTCATCGGTTGAAACAAAAAGAACGTGTGCGTTTGTGGGCCCCCGTCAACGGAACGAAATTCCTAACGCTTTACTTTACATTCTTACGCCCGGTTTCTAAAACACTGATCATCGTAGATGTTAACTAATCAGCTGTCAAATGGCTTTTTAAATATCATTTGAGTTACCAAAAGGATGGTTAAAGTCTTTGAATTGATCATTCGGATCATTAAGAAAATCATTCTGGGCAATTCAGAGAGTTAACCATCCTTTTGGCAAATAAAATTAAATTTGAAAAGCCATTTGACAGCTGATTAGTTGACATCTACGATGATCAGCGTTTCAGAAACCGGGCGTTAATGTTGAAAGTTGAATTGTAATAAAATTATCCATAATTTTTTGTATTTAAGCGATTACACATTACTAAATGAAATTACGTTTACGGATTTATCGCAATTATATTTAGTTTTATTTTCCAACGTTTCGAACCCTTTTTAGCGAGAGACGGGCTCCTTCTGTCCCGTGACATAGTTACGTAATCATAGTTTCACTTTAAAATATCCATATTTATTTTCTGTACGCACGTATGATATTTTGTGTTTGTACTTTTTCTTTTTTTCCTTTTTGGTATAAGTATATTATTACTTTTATTATTAAAACGCTGCGTGTCCTGCCCCCCTTTACTCGATTAATTAGCATGTTTGACAAAGATACAGCGTCGTTGGACGTCGAATGCTGAAGAGCATAACGCTTTTTCCTTACGTGACGATTTCTATCAACTCATAAGTTGTGTCTTATATTTAACGCGAATAGTATAAGATATAAACATAAAGCACAATGCAAACATGTTCGTCTTCTCAACCTACTAATAATGCAATACAACACGAAACGTGTACAAAGCGATCTACTTGGATACGCAGCGGTGTTGTGACAGCGCCGGACTAACACAAATAGCTCAATTAAACGGGCCGGTGTCACAATATCGCTTCGTTAACAAATGGACCGTGCCCCGCTCACGTACCAAAGTATCACGTTCCGAATTACGCCGCGCGCGGTCCTATACAAAATTTAAAAGGATATATGAAAAACTACTAATGAATTTTTAAATTGCTATCCTTTAGCCGCTTATTTTTCCGGGTGCATGAAGTAATTTACATGACGTCATCGACGACGAATATGTGAGTAACAATTAAGTTTACAACATTGCTGGCCTTAAAATGACATAACAATATTTCTTTCTTACAATACAAACAATATTAACATTGTCTGCTTTTACTGGTCGCAATGTTATTCTTGCAATACTATCAGCGTAGAAAACGTAACGATTTGCTGCGATTGTTACTTTCTCATTCATAGCAAAAGTTATTATTTCACTAGTCCTTAACGCATCTACTGTTAAAAGGTACAGTACACACGTTTTTCATCGCCATTTAACAAGAAGACACTGAACAGACGGTCGATAATACACATTTCACGAACTTTTACTTTAAGTATATTTCACCTAAACTAATCTCTTAAGAGATATATTGCTCCGTGCGGCCTTCGTCCTATTAAATATTTTCACATTCTGTGCCCGCGCACTGTCGCAGCAGTAGTATTTTCTCATAGACGCTGGGAAGATGGAGTCGCGCTGTGGTGATCATAACTCACGCTTACACGTAGCCCGAGGAGTAATCTCGGCCCGTGGGAGCGAAATATTATAATCGTCACACCCACTAGCAAGGGAAACTTTCATTTTAGTTCAGGCGATTGGCCCACGCTTCGGCGCACATTTAGATGTCTCACAGAAAGTAAACTGGAATTAAAATGTACTGTCGCTTCATTTAGATTATTATAAATAAATATATAAATTGTGTACAACGTGTATCGGTGTAAAATCGTGGTAATAAGTTCAAATAAAAATGGGAAAAATATTAAGTTTGCTTTTTAATAATCGATTCAATAATTTAAAAAAACGAGATAAATTTGACTTTCACTTGTTAGTATAATTGTCTAACACTACACCAAACGAACACATTGAATTCAAAATTCAACAAACTGAGACATTTTTTTTTTGTTAAAAGGCCGGTTATAACAGGCCTTTAACAAAAAAGCCTTTCAAAATATAGTGTCTAATTGGTGCCATATTGAATTATGATAACTGCCAGAAAAAAAAATATAAATCGTACAGTTGAAAGACAAGAGGTTCAAATATGATGACGCAACCATATTACGATTTATAAGTACAGTTTTTACTCGCCCACTTCGGCAGTGACAATGACGCACATTCCACTGTGCCAAACTCCAGCCCGTCATAATCAACTATTCGATTGCATGTCTCTTCTTCAGCATGACTCGTAGCCGCATCGCCGCATCGCTCTTGGTTACTACCAGCCGGCATACCCGATTGCCTATCAAGACTAGAGCACTATACTAGTTGACATGTTCTCAATACATGGGTATGAAATATACTCGTACTGTAGTTATACCATTGCAACTACCATGCATATATTTCTAAACATAAGTAATATATACTGCCTCCTACAGACTAATACCTACTACCATTACCGAACCTCCAATGCATTGACTTCATGAATGCATTATAAGAATGTATTTGTGCAAAAGTCAGCAGGCGCGTAGTTTTTACAGAATAGAGCGATAGATTTCTGGACGCATTTCGGTTTTAGCATTCTCTTTGCAATATCCTTTTGACGTGGGCATGCAATATACCTTTCTAATCCATTTGCCATTGCAATATTAATATCACCTGGATGCTGTGAGCACAAACAGTATAAAATATACAACATACACCAGCATACATTTTGTTAAGGTTCGAACCTAAGGGGATCGAATCTTTTCTAAAAAAATTGCTTAATTTTATCGCAACCAGCATTATAGTTTTGTTCCCATCTCACTGCAGCCAGGTAAAAGTTAACCTGAACTGGGGACAAAACTGTAGGTTTGGGAGATATTTAAAAAAAATCTTTGCGAATTAGTATTTAAATGACATCATTGATACAACATCATATAGACATCGTATCATTCCAAATTCATTTCAAATTTTATATGGATATATAAGCATTAAAAATAATACTACAAAAAAATTAGGTATGCTAATTAATTATGGCAGGCGCATACCTACACGCAGTTACGAATAAATACGAACTTTACTACATTAAACTTTGTCACATTCGATGATTAATTTCACTCAAAATAGAAGACATGTTTCATTCAATCATGAAGCTGTAACTGAATCCAATTTAAAACCAAAATAGATGAAGTTTAATTTAATAGGGACTACATATATATTTGAATATAATCTATATTTTAAGAATAGATATGGCCGTTTAGCTTTTAATACGAATTTTATAAAGACTCATTCGTACAGATATTAAGTTAAAAAACTACCAACCGTGTGAACGATTTAAATCAAATCACAACGGCAGACGGACAGGTGACCGGCCCATTTGTTTTCGAAGTGATGCTTCGGACCGGCCAATTGAGTTTTTTGTGTTAGCCTGCCGTGACAACGCCGCAACGCGACTTTATTTTACATTTTGTTTACGTCCAATGACGTATGCTATCAATTCTTTTCGATTTTGAAACCCGAGCGAAGTTTATTCAGCAGTCCAAAAATAAATTACCGTAGAAAAAAATCGCTCACAGCGAGCATGAATTTTTAAATTGTGTACGAAACTTTTAATTATTCGTCAATCATTATTTATCAGATTGGTTTAAATAAAATCTGGTGGATAATCGAAGTATAGTAGGCCGATTCTCTCCCGAAGGTGTAAAGGTACAAGGTACGAACCGAATGGCGTAGTGTACCTGCCTCCTGCGGCAGAGATTGTGGGTTCGATCTCCACTACTGGAAAAATATTGTGTGATGAACAGTGTTTTTTCTAGTAATCAGACACTAGAAATATATTTATATATCTACAGTATGTATTTATTTACATAAGAAAAGTGTGTTTAAGTATATTTATCAGTTATCTAGTAGGTACCCATAGTGCAAGTGTTGCTTAGTTTGGGACTAGAGAGCGTTGTCTAAAAATGTGTCCTAACACATTTATTTATTTTGTATAGACTGTGTGAGGAATGACAAGTTCTGTGAAATTGAAATGATGGCTGATAGAGGAAAGTCGAAGGAAAAAAAGTGTTATAGCGACCCCGCCTAGTGTGGGACAGGAAAAAGATTTCATTGTTCTTCTGAACAAGTTCTAAACAGACTCCAGTGTGGATTCACAAATGGCAAAACCTTACCAATGTCCTTATTTTTTAACATTTCTTAAAGTCGCACATAAACTTACTTTACTGGTGCAAAGAGTGGTAATAGAAATCAGGGGCAAACTGAGCTAACGTGGCTCCCGATATAGCGTAATACAATGTTTGAATGTATGGTAAGTAATTGCGGCGACAAACATAGAAAAAAATATATATGTCCTTGATTCAACTGCATGGTTAACAATTCAATTGACGTCGAATGCCAAATGATTCTAGCCAATTTACCATTTATTTTCATTAAGGCCTTCACATATCAGTGTCCGGGCGCTCGCTTTTAATAGAATATACTCGAGAAACCTTATTTCAAATACCGGTACCGAACGAAATTTTTAATGCAATTTTAAGTGCTAATTTATCACGTGCTCAAGGAAAATATCGTGAGGATAATATTAACAAAAAAATATGCAAGCTGCGGTGTAGTTTCGTGGTGGAATACGCCCCGATCTCTCCGCGATGTGATGTTTTAAGTCAGCTATATGTTCCTTCATGCGGGTTTTTATAGCTCTTTTTGTTGGACCATGAACGCTGTAAAGGGTTCGAAACGTCGGGAATTGAAACCAAAAATAAACGCGAAAAATCCGTAAACATAGTTCCATGACTGATATTTACAAATGAGTGCATGTCATATTTTACTCTACAAGTAGGTATATCGAACAATCTAAAATATAAACTTATTATGGATAGTTTTCATTTGAATGGAGTTCACTCAAAACTTCTAACTGTAAAGTGAAAACGCTAGCCAATTAGCAAGCAGTCTAATTGCCCAGCACAAACTTTCTTAATTGTGAGCACTTGTGATATTTTCGACCCACATAGACTTGAAAGTGTTTTTATTTTATGGTCACAAATAGATACAAATAAAACGCACATTATTAGATGTCAAAAATAATTCCAAACTTAACTTCCGTACCAGTTTTTTGACACGTATATGTTTATCTTTCTTAATACAAGAACTGCAAATACGACGAAACGAACATCAGCTACCCAAAATAAATACTGACGTAATCAGACTATTGGAATATCGATACTTGATGCTGTTATACTAAAAATTTAAAAATAAGTATATGAGTAATGATAAATGAAGAACAAAAATGAACAAAAATGTTGCAATTTTTGTACTTACTGACTATACTATATTACTAATACCAAAATCTTAATGTTTCTACCTATCAGATGTTTTGAGTTGAAAACATGTCCTAAAATCATACTTTTTAAATTAAAATTAGGGTCGTCACGTTTCCAATATTACGTAAATAACAAGGATGCTTTCATCTGCTGCAATGCTGGAGTTTAAATATCTTCTTATATATAAAAATGGATTGCTGTTCGTTAGTCTCGCTAAAACTCGAGAACGGCTGGACCGATTGGGCTAATTTTGGTTTTGAAATATTTGTGGCAGTCCAGGGAAGGTTTAAACGATGATAAATTATGGAAAAATTGCATGGGAAAATCGAAATAGCAACAATTTTATTTTCCCATATAAACTGTTCCTACCTGTCAAACATTTTATTGGTGCGTTCAGAAAATTATTTTTCTATGTGTTCAGATTCACAAATTCCCTAGAAATATTTTTTATGGTAAAACAACGTTTGCTGGGTCAGCTAGTTATTAAATATATATCACTTATAATGCATGAGGTATTAAGATAAGTACTAGCTGAACCCAGCCACGCTTCGCCGTGGTTTTCTTGTGTTTTTTCGTGTCCGTTATAACTTCGGAATAAATAGTATATAAAAACACACGCTTAATCAATAGTTATGTTGTGAACAAATAGCTAGTAAATCTATCGACGCGTTTTTGAATTTTGTGGAAACAAAATACTTCCAAGCTAAATTTTAGTAGATAAAGATTAATGTGCATGAGGGTTGCTCCTTTAAATGCTTCCTTTGTAAACAGAATTATCATCACCATTAGCTTGTAGCAGTCGGACAGACAACTGGTCAACAAGACAGTGGTCTCTCCTAAAGCAAATTGGTGAGCCCAATCTTCAGTCGATTTAGTTGGTACTAGTTGCCATGACCACACAAAGGACCGGCGTGGAGTAAATTCTTTCGCATTTCGTCTGGTGAGTGAGGTGGCCGGAGTCCAATTTCCAAAAAGGTTGTAAACGCATCTGCAAGCCCTCGGGTGTAGCAGATGTCCATAGGCGGCGGTATTCACTTAACATCAGGTGAACCGTCTACTCGTTTGGCAAAAAAAAATAATATAATATATAGTTCTAATACACAAAACCAATTTGTTTGTCCGCGGAAAAGAGCCGGTGATCCAAGGCGATTCCCACCACCCACGATTATAACAGTCAGCGTTCATCAGGGTCACGGTCCAAGCACATGCGTGGCCCTACCCAACGTGGAGGTACTAATAAAACTCGCAGGATCTGGCTATGTCACAAGTTCTGCATTCGATAATATACAACGCACTGAAAGCGAAAACATCAGTCAAAAATACATACCGTCGAACATAGAACCACCTTTTTTTTTGAAGTCGGTTAAAAATAGAATCTAGTCCCGATATTCTCTTAGATCTTACCCTTATGTCATATATATTTTGACGCAAAATAAAACAGTAACACATACTCCATATCCATTGTATTTATACTCTTTTTTGAGTTATTGACGTTTCTTTTTCCTAGAAACCAATTTGTAAGAAATAATATTGCTGTAATATAATTTTTGACTTGATCATTTAGGTATGCGGAAATTAAGTAAAGTAATTGTTCAAAGCAATTATCTAAATTATTTTTTTACATATAAAAATGTAAAATAAAATAAAATGAAATAACAATGACCCAAAATTTCATATGACACATACATATATATAGATACATAATAATATTCACCCAAAAATATTACGTTTATCATATTGCGTTTATCCATATCAATTTAGTTTATTTTTTTCACAATAAATTTCATCAAATAATTCAGTCCAGATTGTCGAAAGGTTATTATGTTGTCAGAAGTGCCAGTGAACTTTCGGACAGGATTTTACTTTGTTAAATATCATATAGAATATTATTTATTACAGTAAAAAAATTTGTTACATTTTTTTTAATTGTTACACAAAGATTGTTTTTTGTTCAATAATAATCTAAGAATTTAAAAATGTTAACCTATATATTTCAACCAGGGATAGGAAAAGGCACTTTCCAAAGAAAACTAAACTGAGACTTGACTTTTATACTTAAACGTTTAAACTGTTTTAACCAATATTTTGTACTACTACTACTATGTTTTAACATTTAGCAAACAATTTTTATCTATATTTATGTTTTATCCTAAAATTGTATTGAACAATTTTTACTTGGTATTATTTTGCTACTGCAAATATTTAACTAAAATCTTTATAAATATTTGACTTCAGATTTCGGCGGCTTCTTCTTTTGTCTTTATTGGAGCAAACATAATGCATAAGTTCACTTCGTTACCACCTTATATCACCCTCCGTCCAGGCGATTACGTTTGTTTGCTATTCCGCACAGCGACACGTTTTACGAGCTGACCGCTCTCGCCCAACTTCCCGTTAGAGACAGGTGTCTACCTCCCCGCCGCAATAAATAGCTATTTACCAGAAAGTGCGGCTTGTGCGGTGCCGCCCTGACGCTGGAAGGTGTTCTCAATTTGTCGCCCGGAATGAGATTGTCGCCGCTTTCAGCATTAGGTAAGTGGCTTTCACATTTCACTTTACGCGAGCCAACTTTGATTTATAGCGTTACGTGAACAGAGAGCAGTTGACTGTGCAATTTGCTAACATTTATTTTGTGTCTACATTGATCAACAACTAAATTGGCGTCATTAAATGATGAACAAATTCAAATCAAAAGAAGACGTTTTTACCTCTCGACTCCCCACTGCTCCAACCGGAGTTACTAATAGTATACAGTAAAGTAAAGTAAAGTAACAGCCTATACATGTCTCACTGCTGAGCAAAGGCCTCCTCTAGGAGGGTATCAGGTATTTTTTTTGTTATTATTTCGAAAATATGCAGGTTTCCTCACGATGTTTTCCTTCACCGCGGAGCACGTGATAAATCAGCACTTACAGTTAAAAACTTCATTGGTGCCGGCACCAGGGATCGAACTCAGGTTGCTCGGGTATATTGAATTAAAGGCGAGCGCCCGGACACTGAGCTATCACGGCTGAGTATACATGTATCTTATCCTTTAAACTAGCATCTAGGCAAACGATCTAGCTAGGTTTCATTTTTAGAAAATTTCCTTTTGTCCCTGTTTTCAGGGAATGAAAAATATCATTCGAATATGACAGTAAATTTCGCCGCAAAATAAAATGTTATAATAGCTCGGTAATCGGGCGGCCCAAAACGCACCGCAAGACGGCCGCGGGTATCACGATCATTTACACACTTAGTTTTTTTACTTTTTTTTTTTCTATACCAGATTTTCTTTATTTTTTTTTTTTTTTTTATTTCCAAAATACATGATTTACCAAAAAAAAACCGAGCAAAGCTCTGTCCTCCAGGTACTTACAAATTATGCATGTAGTATTGCCCGCAAAGAGAGTTTAATATTATGTAAGATTTACGTGTATAAAAGTATTTTATTCTAGCAGTTTTCCCATTTTATAACATTTTTTTACCATGGGAAGGCCACGCAATAACTACTGCTGCTGGACGAATCGACAAGGACGTCCAAGGAAGTACCATGGCTAAACAGAAAACCACAGTGAATTAGAAGTAGTACAGTTTAGTGTTATGACTGGTCAGTAATAGAGGCCCTCTTTTTTATTAGTTGTACAAAAATTCGCTTAAACATAAACATTTCGCATTAACAACCTGACAGGTGTTATAGACGGTCATAGGCGGTTGTAATCATGTGTCATTAGGTGATCACTTCGCAACTTTTCACATAAATAAATATATTAAATTAAGCAGTATAGACAATTTTAAAGCGAAACGTGCCGCTAGTATTTAAATCAATCCTTGATTGCCTTTAACACATTTGACCTTGTCCTCGAACATCAACATCACGTTCATAACATAGTTGAATATGTTTTTTTTTTTATATTTTACGGATATATATATTTAGTTCCGGAATAAATTTATAAAAAGGATGATACGTACTTACTAATCGAGTGCTTTTCGTGTACTTACGGTCTACATCTTTTACGTAACTTTTGGCGGTTAAAGTAGATAGTATGACGGTTAAAGTAGGTAGCGGTTAAGTAAGATAAAGTTGCTATACGTTTAAATGCTCCTCCCTCAATCATGATATGATAATGTATAAAAATTGGACAATATTTTTGTATCTTATGAAAAACACGTGAACTGAAGTGTTAGTAAATTTCCGACAGCATTTTGTGCACAAATATAAGTGAATCGACATAACCATAAAATTTAACATAAAAGACTTATGCTGCGAAAATGCGATTTATGCGTATATTTATGTATTTACTCATTCAGCGTGTCAGTTTTAACAGAATATTACAAAAACATATTAAGCCTGTTATAAGCGGAATTTGTAAATTTAAAGTGGTTTCACATATAAATTAGAACTCAACCCAAAACTTATAATATTAAATTTGTTTCGCTTTAACGCTTTAACGTTTCGACGCTTATGTCATTCCGATAATATTGTAGCAGAAAAAAACAATAATACATAATTACATACTCATATTCCTTATCCATTGCATACTCTTCTTTTTAGCAGTTTATATTAACCTTTGTTTGATTTACCTTGAAATCAATTTGTAACGGCTTAAATTACTTTAATACAATTTTCCAGTTGATCATTATGGGATGCGGAATTTGAATATACGAAGGAAAATATTGTGAACTTATATCTATCTACTATATGTAATAGTTTTGAATTTGTTAGATTTATGCTATGAAAATAAACAAAGCATAAAAGACGAATACCAATTCAACTGCAGAAACGTGCATTCATGATCTCACATTACACCGAAGAAGATGAGGTGACCAATCAAGATCAGATAGCTGATGTTAAGAATCAGTTTCTGAAAGCAAAGTACTTTACACAATACAAAATCACGTAATTTTAGAATAAAACTACGATTACAATTGAAAATTATTTCGCCAATATTCCCATCAGGATATATTATATACGAGTACATAATATTTTAGTCAGCTCTATTCCATATTTAATGGAATAGAGCTGACTAAAAAGTAATATCCTCTTTTAATCGAACTTTAATGAAACGAGATAGAGAAACTTACTTCGAATCCACTACCTCAATTCACGTTCTTCTAGGCTGCCATTGCCTAGCTAGGACTAAAGAAATATTTTTAAATGAATTTATCATAGAGTGAATAATAGCAAACAAGATGGAGGTTCTAAAATTATGACTCACAATTCGCACACCTCACATATAGCAAAAAACCAGTTATCATATACAGACTAGTGACGGAAAAATCAGTTATTTGAAGGCTGTTAGCGCACGTACAATATTATCTTGTGAGCATATCAAGATAAAAATTATGTTATTTAAAAGCTATAGTATTGTGTTAATAATTTGTGTACAACTTATATACATGAGTGCGGCGGAAACTGTTAATCTACGAGGTAATTATTCATTCTTAAATTAACTTTATCTTTAATATTTTTGAGTCGTCAAGTGATACTTTGACCTCCATGAGGGCAACGACACAGTCAAGTGTATCTTACATTATAATAGTTGAGATATAAACTGAACAAACATCATTATACTACATTATACTTTATATTTTTTAAATAAAAATATGAATTTACAAAAGTACGATTTCTATGTGCGTTATCTTAGATTTTGAATTCTGTCTTAATTCAATACGGGATATATTGAGATAATTAAGGAATTGAAATTAAATCAATAATTTTTTTTTTTCTATAACGTATGTCATCGAAAATGCAACGACATTTAAAACCATACTTTTGCACCGGCTCAAACTAGTAAGCGGTATAACTTGAACAAGTGGCAAAAAAATACCCAACCAATCGACAGTCCCTTTTAATAAAGCCACAGGTTAATATAATTAGTTTAATGAAGAAATAAGGGATACTTTTAAATATTTAAATTTTTTTAAGATTAATTTATTGATAATTTATGATTACTTATAATAAATAAAACTATTTTTTTATCAGAGAAGCGAACACCGCAAAACGATTGGTGGATTGATTCGCTTCTATCCCATAAACCAGACGATATTACGGGAAATCCCTTGCGTTGGAAAACAGAATCAAGAAGAACTTGGAATACATCGCCACCAGAAAAACCATTGATAAGAGATTTTTATCATACAATTGAACACCGTCAAACGAATGAAAATAATTATGCTATGCAAACTTATAATCCAACATACAATGAAAATCATCAAAGATCCCCTCATGAATGGAACCCTACACCGTATTCCTTATACGACAGAGGTCCACCACCGCCACCTCCTGATCATATGTGGAATCAATCGGAAAATAGCTGGAGACCCCCACCTCCACCACATGAAGGTAACATATATAGAAATGATGAATGGAAAACTTTTCTTTCGTTTCCACCGCATCCGCCCCCGCATTACCCACCTCCTTATTCCCATTCCGAAAACTCTATCTCATCACCACATTTTAACAGGATTTATCAATATACTTCATCTTCACAGATGGAAATTATGCACCTCCACCACATTTTTCACACTACAACGAAAGATCATCCCCTTATTATGATCAATTTCCCAGAGACAGCTCATTATCCCAGCAACCCATTGAAAATAAATGGTTTCCTCGACATCACCATCTACCACCACCGCCTCCACCACCTCCCCTTCCATCTCCCCCACCCCCATACGATAGATACCATTGGTTGTCCTCCCCATACCTTAAAGATTCTCAAATGTTTAATAGAAATACTCAGTACTCGACCATGCAAGTGCCAGAAAATGAAAATAACAAAGAACTTCTACAAAATGAAAACAAATCCAGTTTACACCCACAGCTGCCACGAACATCTGTTAAAAAGGAAAAATATGCCCTTCCTGACCGAGAAGGTCAACGCTTGTTCCTCTTAATTTCTTGTCTTGGATATGACAGAGAAAATATCAAAACGGATCAGGGTACCTCTGATGATTGTAAAAGTAATAAAAGCTTGGAAGGTATTACAGAATTTTTCAATATTCAACCACAACTAAACGACGACACAAATACAAGAGGCAATGAAGATAGTGTATATATACCTGCGATTGACATTCGCTCTGGATTTAATACAAATGACGACGAATTAACACCTTCAAAAGAATTTTCAGCAACAAATGAAAAATTAAGACATGAACAGCTTTCATTCATAAAAAACTTATTTAACAACGCTGAACCCACTGATAATCCACTTGTAATACCATTTTTTCAAGTAATGCCTGTTACTCCAATAGAATGATTTTAATGTCAAATTTAATAATATTTATACATAAACGAATAGTAAAATGTTATACGTTACATAATTATTTTATACTATTATTCCCTAATACACTAAACTAACTTTACGTAATTATTTTATATACTATAAATGTTCAGAGTATTCTGTGCAGAGGTTGTAAATTCTATTTTTGAAGGAATTTAAAATATTTTTCTATTATTTTATTGTATTTGGTTTTTAAATTTATCTTACATAACTTTTAATAATTTATAATCTAAATATATTCACTAATGTATGTAAATTTTAAAGATTCAGTGAAATAAAATATGTATTAAACAAAAAATGTTTCATGTTTATTTTAAAAAATGTTTCATGTTCATTCATGTTTATTTTGAAATTACTACGATGTCATCATATATTTAACTTTCAACCTTATTTTCTCCAATTTAATATTTTGTTAGATGCTCATTATAATAACGATTATAACAGAATCAATATATGGTATGTATGTACATAACATATATTGATTCAAATTCAAATTAAAAAATCTCATAAATAGTTTCCTATCTATTTCGTGGAGGAGTATACTATGCAGATATGAAGTCCTTACTCAATACACAGCAAAAAAAATTATCTTTTCTTTTCAGAGAGACGTTCACCACAAGGGCCTCCATTTATGAGACGGGGCCCTGGCCCACCACCGCGTCCTGGAACAAATTCATTCGATAACAGGGGACCTCCCTATGGCAGAGGACCACCATTCGAACAGCAACCTCCAGATCACCGGGGTCCGCCTGGTGAATATCAATATTGGATACCACCAGGTCATCGAAATCGTCCCAACAAGGGCAACCGCCAAGACGGGTATGATTTTCAAGAAATGTATCCCCATCAGGAAATAACAACCAACGTTAATCGTGATAAATTCCAAACTACTGAGAAAATTAAAAATGACGCTCACAAAATTAAGAAAGAAGAACAGTCAACCAAAAAGACAATAATTACTAGCACAGAAAGCAATACTGATACGAATACAGCAAAAGATAATGTAAAAATTACTTACGATGCAGGCCCAGCAGTTGCACTAGTAAATGGAAATTCAAAGCCAGGAACAAAAATTGTACCAGTAACTTTAATTTTTCAAGCTCAGCCAGTTACACCGGCAACTTAGGTGTTGCTAACAATTTATATCTATTATTATTGTATTTTTAAGTCAATGAAAATATATATGCGTGTAAAGTAGCACTGAAGAGTCTATTTATTTAATAATTAAAACAACTTTTAAAATGTAGGTTTACATCTTCCATCTGGTGTACGCTCGTATCCAGTTGCGCAAGAGCCTCTGAAATTTTCTCTTCCATCTTGTTCTGTCCCATTTGATTTTTTTTCACTTTTCTCTGAAGTCCCGGGGGATTGTGTACTTGTAACAGGGCTTGAAACAATATTTTTGTCTGCACCTTCTCCGGCTGGCTTAGATTCTTTTACAGCTTCATATTTATACTGTTGGTTCCTTTTGTTGTTTGACTGGAATACAACTTTTATATCATCTCCCAGCTTTTGAGCAGATTCTTGAATTTTCCCAAAAAGATCGACGACAACATCTCCATTAATTTGAGGGCTGAATATCATTATACCACCACAAATTAAGAGGTAGACTGACAGTTTCATCTTGCTTTAAACGTCTCTTTCTTCTCACGGTTCTATAGAAAATATTACTGTCACAATTAAGCTACTTTCGAGAATACGGATCGATAACTTTATGACCTAATGACCATTGGCATCTTCTGTCACTAGCGATAATTGTAGCGTTCCACGAATTGATAACGCCACAATGCGTTATTTAAAGGAAATCGTTTAAATAAAACATTGAATTAATGTTATCGTCAAGCTTTTTATCCCACTGTATTTTTAATCTGAAAGAAGCAGAGTATTTTGTAAACTTTCATTAAATCGTCTTTATATTAAATCGTTTGTGTGCAATTTAGTATTTCGAGACTTATAATTATTTGATTACTAGTGATTTATATTATTAGGTACACCACTAAATAAGAAAGCATTACCTAAACTATAAAATCATGACGAAATTTAAATTAGCGTTCTTTTCGATATCATAGCGTTTATTAAATATTCCATATATATTTTACTAAATAACTATTCGAAGAAAAGTTATTGTACATTAGTATAAAAACATAATTATACTGGATGTTAGGCTAAACAAAGTGCACTCACCATTAAAAACGTTCTCTACAATTACCTAAATGATCACGTCTTTGTCCATCAGGGCAATCTAGTTCCGGCACTCTTATGATCTGACTACTTTTCACATATTCAGTTGTGGTTGATGCTGCCATACGCAGTTTATCATGGAAATTGAACACAATCCCACATTGTCCCAACGAGAATATACAAATTATTATTAAAGCAATATATAGCACACACTTTACGCCCATTTTATCGAATGTTATAGAACAAACTGCGCGACAAATTCGTTAAATGTAAGTGCGGGCCCCAATCACCACGGTATTCTACACGCTCCGTAGATATCCTTCACGGCGCCGTCTGTACAGCTATTTGTGTTCATTGGCACATCAATCATTGAGGGCCCAGGTGTCACGTTTTTCCCATCACCTCGATTTATAACGTTCTTTGCTTGTTTATGAATTAGATAATCGATGAAATCCTTCACTGGATTACTATAAGCAACGGCGAAATCTTCTTTTGAAATCGGTGCAGATCTAACCAGTACGATATTAAAGTGTATGAAAAAATAAACTGCATACATTATTAACAAACGATTCATTTTTACATTTTTTGTAAACTCACGGTCCATAGAGCATCTTTCTTCAGAAACTCGATAGATTTTATATAAATTTAGACGTTTTTTTTATCGTCGCCTTCCAGCCAATCAAACATGCTATGAACGTTACAATCGCTCTACAAATGACCTATTTATAATATGTAAATCATATCGTACGTTAACCATATTTGTATCTTAACAGTGGATGAAAAACAAAATAAGATGAGTTCGCTTTATAAAACAGTAAAATAAACTGTTCGTGCTTTAGAAAAAAAAAACTTATATTAAAAATTAAGGATGAACAAATATAATAAGCTTACATACAAATTGTTAAATTAGGTACATTTTACGATGTATTCTATTTACCTATATTTTAAAAATTTAAATTTAAATTACCAACAGCGATGCGACGCATGAATGTTCACAAACGAAATATGAAATAAAATAATAGCAATCCTATACCAATATCCTGACTTATAATTTAACTGAATAGTTACATTCAAAGCGATTACAGTAAAATAATAATTATAATAAATGATTACTTATATATTAAGTCATGAGTTATTCAAATAAATATGGTATTTCATGCACGTGACGCTATTAAGACGCTTCTCGGAATTCCTGCTAGCTTAACATTAAAGGGATTCTTGTCGTGTATACATTATATATAACATCGACAAAAGGAACGCTATAGATAATATCCAAGCCAGTTTTATTGAATGAAAAAACATTAAAATAAGGGACGACATTATAACACTAGTGACATTATCTTCTTTCTTTGTTAAAAGGCTATTCTATTTTATTTTATTATTCTTTTTTTATCTGAGAAGTTGACAAGCAAGCTGTCGGTCCACCTGGTGTTAATTTATAACCGCCGCCCATAGACATTAGCAACACTCACCAGACGAAAAGTATAAGACATCCACTTCACCCCTGCCTTCTGTTAGGTCATGGTACTTCCCCTAACGGACCTGCCCATTCAAGCAACAGCGGAGACTGTTGCGTGGCCCTATAACAGATTCCAAAAACATTATTAAACAGGCTTTCATTTTACACATTTGTGAAAATAAAAATAAAGGCCAAAAAATTGAAATCCGTTCTGTTTAAGTAAAAGTAAAATCAGTTAATCACAAGAGAACTCAATAACGCTATCCATTAAGCAAATGTTGCTCATACCAAATGTTCAAAAATGACGTATAGTTTTTGCTTAAAAATTGTATTTAACTCAAAATAATATTTTCAAGTTATCATTATTACGGAGAATGCTCGAAATTCATCATTATAAAAACCTCGTTAGTGCCGTCCGCAATACACACTCGGTTCAGCGATTTTATTCGTTCGGGAGGAATATACCTAATTTGCGCAAGAACACTGACCAAATTCATAGTTGGTAAGAATGGTTGGGAATGGAATGGAAAGAAATCCATACATAATTTTCGAAAAGCTAGACAGGTATGTGCGTAGTTACTAATAAATTTCCATGGTGACATGTAGTCTAAGTACCGCTTGCTCGTTAACCACTTTCTTCAAGCTCATGAAGAGTATTTATGGATTTTATCCATAATTACTGATATTGAGACGACAGAAAATGTGTCAGACTAGTCTAAAAGGGGATTTCACAAAATTCGGAAACATATAAGTGCTTTGAAAGGGCTTGAAGAAAGAGTTCCAGCTTTTACACAATTTATTTTCTTGTTTCTTAAGTGACTTATATATAAATTTATTTTAGAGCTACAAAACATGGATTTTATATTCAACACAAAGTATTTAATAATTTATATCATCATCATGTTCAGCAAGATCATAGTTCTACAGTTAAACATAAGTGTTTGTCAAGGCGCGCCACTTATCTCGTATTATAATATACATTCTGCTCTCTATTCTCGGTGACCGCCTTTATTACATCATCAATCCATCATTTGGACAGAATATATTTATTCACATCTGTTTTATATACAGGGAGATTTTTGAGAAGTGCCCAAATTTACACAGGAGGTTCAGACTCGGTAGCATAATCGTTTATTGAAATAAAAAACAAAGTTAATTTTTCCAAAAAAAATGCCATTCTATTCCTTAAAAAACAGAACGTGTTGACAATGCGGTAGTCATTCATAAATACCAAAATGCACGAACTTGTGTGCGTGTTATTTATGAATGATCGCGCGTAAAATAAATGAGTTGCGTATAAATCACGCACTTTTTGAGATAAGTTCAAAATGAATGAAATTAATTACTTACGAGTGATTTCAAATATTTATCATATTTTGTATAACATTATTTATGTCTAGAATTTAATAAAAAATATGAATACACTTATAAAAGCCACCCTGTATACATAACAGTTTAAGGAACTCATTGAGAAATTGATTCACATTCTGCCAACAAGATGGCAATAACGTTGGTATGTAAGAAGCTTGAAGAGGCTCCATCGCCACCAAATCACACTTAGAACTAAATGGGTCAACAGAAATATCTATCTCTAATTGAATATATTTGCATGAATTTATTCAAATAATAATTCATATCTTTATTTTACATTAAATCTCATTAATGTAGCAACAAGGCATAAAGGTTCCTCACCCATTAAAAATCATTCTAAAATTTTAATAGCATCATTAAAATTCAATTTATGCTGAAATTATGCTCTGGCTCTGGTCATTACTTCATAGTTTTAACAACACATATCCTGCCTGTATAGATAAAATGAAGTAATACTTATAATTCTATGTTCATTATATCGTATATCCCCATTTGCGCTTATGCTTGCACTTTTTTCCCATTTATCATTTTATCCCCTTAATATATTTATTTAACATGAATTTTAATTATAGTTGCTAATATGGCAATAAGAACGATTTGCATTTTTGTTCTGTAAAGTTTTATTTGTATTTTTTACTTGTAACTTTTACTTCGTAAGTTTTACTTGTATTTAGTTACGCACATAGCGTAGCTACTTTAAAAGCAAGAAGCCCATAGGTGCCGAGATTCAAGCCGTGATTGTTGATAAGTAGAAAAAAGTAAAGACCCATCATATGTTCCATGGTTGGGAAAAGGGCAAAGGCCTCCTTTGCAAAAGGGTTTTGCATTTTTTTTTTCTTAAAGTTTTATTTGTATTTTTTTACTTGTAACTTTTACTTTGTAAGTTTTACTTGTATTTAAAGTTTTATTTAGTTACGCACATAGTGTAGCTAATTCAAAAGCACGAAGCCCATAGGTGCCAAGATTTAAGCCGTGATTTGTTTATAAGTAGAAAAAAGTAAAGACCCATCATATGTTCCATGGTTGGGAAAAAGGCAAAAGCCTCCTTTGCACAAAGGGTTTTAGGCCATAATCCACCACTCCATCCACTGCGGGTTGCCGGACTTCACTTATATTCGAATTTTTTTTTAAATTATTATTTCGAAAATATGCAGGTTTCTTAACGTTGTTTCCACTGCTGAGCACATGAAAATTCATCACTTAAAATTGCAATTAACAATTTCATTGATGCGGGCAGGGATGCGCGATGCATGAGTACAATGCAACCTGAGCGATCATCCGGACACTAGGCTACACTTACCCGCAAGTTATGTTCCAGGTCATTACTGACCAAAATAAATTAAAGAATAATATTGTTACAAGCTAGGGGTTCGGGATTGGAGTGAAACGCCGATCAAATTAAATGCTCACTTTATTAACGCAACAAACTTACATAGCGGCCCTCTCAATACCGCACTACTGTCACTTGTGTTCTGACCGTTCTTACGAACCCCTCTCGTTTTCACACCAATCTCCACGTACGCTTCTACTGGTGTAACGTTACGGCACCAATCCCCCGTGTACGTCTTCACACTTCGTCACTGTCCTCTACTGTTCACGCACTATTGACTTCACTTTTTCTTCCTCTTCTTTCTTTTTCGAGTTCCTTGTTTAACGCGCTCCGGGCTCTTTTTATAGTCGGAATGTCGATCTCATTTGCGGCTTAAACATTCTAGAAACGATTTTCATTTCGTTCTTCTTTTTTATAGACCACTCTGAAATCAGGGCCCGAATTTCGATCGTCTCTGTATACAAAGTTCAGGAAAAGAAACCTTCTTTCACTCTTCAGTAATAATTAAAAATAAAATCATATACGTCATTCCAAACTGTCAAGATGTATTGTTCATTTATCAACGTCAACCCCCTGATAGTCAATAACGTTTTATTATAAAGATGACTTATTTCCATAATACACGGCGTTTAAAAATTGTTCCCCTTTACATTATATTTAATAAGACATATATGTGACTGTGACAGATGATATAGCATTGGCTCCTACGTAAAGGGGCGAAACCGCCGCTTACGCCTTTTTCCAGTTATTAGCGCAATACGTTTATTTTACCCTATTCTATGAAAATAAAAAACATATTTTTTTCTTGTTAAATCCAAAATAAAATTTTAGGCAAATAGGCGTATGTTCGCAAATTAGTCGTGTATAAAGCCCCATGGAACGATCAGCCCATGTACGGTGTAGTAGAGTCATCGAGTCGGAGATGTGGCGAAGGGGCGGAGGTACCGCTTCAGTCGTTTTACTCAGTTTTTGGCGATTGTCTTTTATAAAAGCTATGCTCGTGACTTATTAATTTACGGCTTAGCTAGTTTATACGAAAATGATACCAAAAAAGGTGTGCAATTTACAAGAGCCCAAAAAGTTATAAATAAAATCATAAATAAACACAACAGCACTGATTTAAGCATCGAAGACGAGGCTCGCAACCAAAATAATGACACTGAATGTCCACGTAAAACATACTTATATAATTACTTTATAATAAATATATTAACATTATATTAGTGAGTTAAAAAATTTATTTCATTGGCACGAAATTTATGTTTATAACTATTAATTTACTGAAAACCTTGTAGAGAGGTGTAAAATATCATCTACCTTTTTACGTAGTTCGGTTTTCGTTGTAACATATGCGCCTTTTTCTAAACATTATATTTTTCGTAACTTATGAAAAATATTTTACAAATTTCATACTTAACGAATATTATTATGTGTCTGGCTTACTAAGATAACGCCCTCATTACTTAGTTCTTACTATTGACTTAATAACATATTTTAGACTATAACATATAAAGACATATATTAATACTGATTCTCGTATATGGGCGGAAGATCACAAAAGCCTTTTTACGTGGAATAATAAAAGATGAATAAAAGAAAATGCACAATGTAAAAAGTCAAAAGAGCAAAATCTCGAAGTATATTTAAATTACACAAAAATTAGTCTCAGCGTGACAAATAACACGATATGTTAATACTTATTGCAAAATTTCAAAAACAATGCTTCAGTAGTTAACAAGATTTGACCCAAAATACCTTTCTGAATACTTTAAACTGCGCTCCTGTAAAACATTTATTCACTTAGGCCAGTTTACTTTGGAGCGATCGATAGAGCGTATGATACAGAACGAGATAGCAAACTAATTACACTAATTGACGTAATTTCAGCACCGCAGTTTCGGTGCACTAGTCATATCTACCTCGTAACAATATAATGCAGCAATAACTATAATGTATATTTTACTTCATTTATATTATTATACACTATGTACTTCTAAGTATTTATATTGGATTTTACATCCCGGCCAGACGAGTAATTTACTGAAATGCCACTGTTATATTAAACATAGAATAATAACTCGGAAAAGACTTTAAAAATAACTCTTTCACTTTAATAGTTTTCTCCGAGTAATCTTAATGTCATAATATCGCATACTCAGCGGTGACGGAAAACATCGTGGGGAAACCTGCATATTTCCTAAATAATAACAAAAGATTTAGAAGATATGTGCAGTCCGCCAATTGGCAGTGGAGTCGCGTGGACTATGCCCTAAAGCCCTATGTACATAGGGGGCAGCTGGCCAACAGTGGGCCATATATGTTACATATAGGCTGCTACAATGTTTAATTTTATAAATAAATGATTAAATTAAGTTCTTTTTTTATGTTGGCATCAGTCGGTACGGTAACATGTATGTTACACACATCAGCATAACAATATACCACACTATTACTTTATAAAATGCGAGACAATCAGCACAAACTGTGGGAGCAACATGACCTTGTCTCCCTCTCCGTAAAAACGCCAAAAACATGTGTGAGCTGGAAAGGCATTTCATTATTAAAATACCTCTCCCCTAGGGCGACAATATTTCAATTACATGTTGTGACAACATTTGTAATTAAAACCATTCAAAGCATGCCAACGCAAAAATAATAAAAATATTAGAGGCGCGAGATTTGCGTTTATTTTAAATATTTTTATCATCATTTTCTATAAGGTTTGAACAGTGATCAGATGTAATGATTACAAAAAAACATCAAATTTTTAACAGATATGAGTCTTCAAAATCATTATCTTTTTTAATAAGAATTCTAACATTATTTCCTTGACTCTAATATTTTAACTATTACTGAACTTGAATATTAACATCTATTGTAACGACAAGTAGCACTAGTGGTTATATCACCAAGCGGGAGCGCAGCCGAAATGCCAGTGACCGCTGCTCCAAGTGACCATATTAGGGTTGATGAGGATTCCTCTTCCTCTTCCTCATCCGTTTCCACAAAATAAATTTTACAAAATCCTCCTCCTCTTCCTCTTATTAAGAGGAATTTTTAGTGGAAGTGACAAATAATCTACCGGTTTATTATTATAATCAGAACAGCTTCTTTAAATAGTTTTTTTTTTGTTTGCTGCATTTTGTGTCTAGATAATATTTCATTTATAAGTTTTTTCTAATAGTAATTTTTAAGTTCAATGAAGCAATATTTTAAATAATAATGGTTTTTATAAAAAAAAACAACTAAATGACTTTTGAAATTACGTAGGTAACCGCAGAATGTCAAGAACTGACCTTCTTCTTCCACGCCACTCCTGCGGCAGCGCGTGATGAAAACAGAATTTTGGATTCTATGTTAGTTGATATGCTAAATTCAGCACCTAACAGTGACGATGAAATTAGTGAATCATGCTCATCAATAAACAGACATGTTTTAGTTAAGTCACTGTTAGAAACCAAAAAGAATATATTTATATTGTTGTTACTTATTTCTCCTCCTCTTCCTCTTCCTCATAGCAGATCCTCATCCTCATCCACATACTCAAATTTTTGTCTAAAAAAATCCTCATCCTCATCCTCTTCCTTATAACTACATCCTCATCAATCCTAGACCATATGTCCATTCGCTCGAGTAGATAACGTCATATCCGGTATACAGTGTTGCCAGCGACAACATTTTTTACTGTGCTTCTTATACATATTTCCTTATTCTCTAAAATATGTCACCTATACTTAATATACCGAGATGACAAATGTGAAGTAAATTGTCATATTAAACATTAATTTACTGGGTTACTAAATACCTACATGTATAGTAACCCAGGAGTATCATAGTAAACAAAAAAATGTAAACGCACGCGTGTTATAAAATTAAATGAATCCGGATCGAGATCTGCATCGGCAACAATTTATGGATTAATTAACTCGTATGAAGGCTTTTCACATGCACAACAGAATCGGTTCAGGTTTTAATTTTATGTTTATTAAAATCTTTTAAGCGTGCTGTTAAATATTTTAATATACGTAACATTCAAGTAAAACATTTTTCATTTGTACTTTTTACATAACCTGTAAAATTTGAAACTTGTGCTTATATCGTTGGTTTGTTTGCCTGTAGTTTGTAGTCCTTAATTTCCCTTTGACGCACGATTCGAAGTTAGCTTAGCCCTTGAAGTGCTTGCCTTTTTTGTGCTGAAATGCAATAAATAAACATAGTAATATTCCTCTCTGAAACCAATCCTTAAATATGTGATGAAATGTCTCTGTGTCGTGTCACGTTGTAGTATTTTTGTTAAAATGTTTTTTAAAGTTTAAAAAGAGTAAGAAATCGTACCCAACCTAATCTTTAACGTTTTAAAATCGCATTCGAACTGTCTAAAATTAATAATGATATGAATAAAAAAATGAAGTTAAGAAAACGGCGCCTTTGCTTGACCCAGACTTGTCGTGTAATCTATGCTGTCGATCTAAGGTTAATGCACACATTTGTAGTCGATGAGAAAAAGTTAAGTTAGCAAATAATTTAATGCTACTAGGCCTAGAACGCACCACTGAAATAGGTTGAAGCCATCAGGGGCACTTCCACGCGTAGTGTAAAATATTACACGCTGGTAATGAAAATATCATTCAACGTCACTATGCAAGTTAAGTTATCAGTTGATAAAGCTCCATTTAAATCCTTCTGCACTTAAGCACAAGTCCTCAGCCGTATTCGGCTGGACTCATAGACGTCAACTAGTACAAAAATCATGTCTGTCTCTCCGTCTGTTTGTCACCAGGCTGTATCTCATGAACCGTGTTTAAGTTATATAGCTGAATATAATATAGTTAAGAAGCTGAATTTTCATAGATGTATTTCTGCTGCCGCTACAACAACAAATACTAAAACAGTGCTCCAACACATCGCAACGTATCTTAATCTTACAATATCTTTATCAGAACTCACGTGATGTGACGACTTGTTGCTGTCACAATTGTTACATTTTCCATCATTTTTGTCTTCCTCTGAAGACGAGGAAGAGCTCGAGGACGACGAAGACGAAGAGGAATCATTGCTTCTACCGTTGCTGCGACGCTGTAAATATGGTCAAGATAACAACGAATATATTCATAACAATACACTGCTTAGAAATAATTATACCGAAACACAACAATATCTTACGAAACAATTAATTAAAAAAATTAAATTAAAAATAATTTGTAGGGTAATTTTCATTATTATATAATACTTTGTCAACTGCAACGATTTAACTAAAAATTGGTTATATGTTATTCATTCGGACTTTATACATGTCCATCGTGCAATATTATGCAAATAAATGTAAATTTTGATTCGGGATATTTTCTCGCTGCCCCTTCTGTATCTATTAAAGTGGAAAAAAATAACGCGGCAAAAGTTAGGGAACAGTTTCATCATTATTGCTCATTAGAGCCGCAATTGAAGCTCGCTTGAAGAAACCCGCCGTAACGCGAACATTCTCCAAACAAATTGGAGTGTTTTGCTGCGTACACTACAGCCAGCCCTGCGGGTAGGTTATATATAATTTGTGCAAACTTTTGGTAATTAAAGCTGCGTATATTGGGAACTAAATGTGAGTTTTGCGTATGCTATAAAAATACAGTTTCTATTCACTTCTACTCTAGCGTTAATAGCCATCTTAGTAGTAAATATTATGATGAGTTATTTAGAAATTATGTATACCTAATAATGAAAAAGTGTAAAAAGAATAATAATTTACTCAATTAAGTGAAAAAAATGTTTAAAAATAAATTCGAAACTCATATATAGTATAAGAAAAATACTATATTATAATTTAAAAGGCGAAGAAATAACTTTGTGACCGTTTTTATGCAAACGCACAAAAAGTGACAGATAAAAATGAAATGGAAAAGAAGTACAGAATACTAGAATTTATAAATAATGTATGTAATATTTATTTACTTCCACACTTTAAACTTATAATAGTTCGTCATAAAGAGTACATACTATCGCGAAAGAATTGTAATGTTCCAGATCTCCAAACTACTGAGTTTCGGTGAATTGGAATCGATTTTATCGATTTGATCGAAATTATATCTTCAACCACTGCTCGAACATTAATATCTATCATTAGATGGTACTTTACAACTATCGCCAATAGATAGAGACCACAATCACAACGAGATTGCACTTGCGTTGCAAGTACTTCAGGTGGTCGGCATCTCACCTGGACTATAAATCGATCTTTTGTCAGGCCGTCGTTAATACTTGGACGAGGATTCAACTAATACTTTATTCGTGCCCAAATACACTATACAATGTCTATTAAGCATTAAAACTATAAGTTATTTAGATTTTAAAATGTACCCAGTTCCAAGTGCAGTCTTTCAATTTATAAATAAAACATATTGTAATTAATGAAGCAAACCAATGTCATAATATCAACATACTAAAAAATATTCAGTTTATTTTATTTATGAGTAACGATGGCTTTTAAATGTTGCAACATTTATTCACTCGTTTTTAAATAAAATTAATATTGTATAGACAATGCCAAGCATATTGCTAAAATGCTACAACGACAAAGTAGATTAGATGTCGAGATAAATTAATTATTTTAGTGACTAGAGCGTCTGGACGCGTAATCAATTGCATGTTCGAACCCTGGCAAGAACGAATCATTTTGAGACAGTTTGACATGTGTTTTTTCACATGTTCAGATTTAACTATCATTATTAGCGCAGAGACTACCACTAGAAAATTTCTAATTTACAACATTAATCTTTATACATATAATTCTTCTGTACGTGTGTATGTCACTGAACTCCTTCTAAACGGCTAGACCGATTTTAATGAAATTTTTTGTGTGCGTTCAGGTGGATTTGAAAATGGTTCAGATTCACAAATTTATTCAAAAAAATTTGAAATTTTCATATTTAAGACGTGTGTACAGGACAACGTCTGTCCGCTCCGCTAGTATTATTATAAAAATGAAAAATAAAAATAACGTAGGTATTCAAGCATTTTCCTTAATTTTAGATGCAATTCTATTTTTAATATTTAAAACAAGTGCTATCCTACATTTTGTTTTCCTACCCGATTTTACTAAGTCAATTAACGGTATAACACATAAGTTGTAATGAACATAGTTTCAACAATGAAGATGGAACACAATTGATTGGATTTAAGGTATTGTCTGTTTCTGTAGTAGTTTAATGCATTGCTGAGATATACGTACATTTGAGTAATTAATATAACTGAAATACTATTATAATAGGTAATATAAAGAAAGAGTTCGAGATTAAATTTAGTAGCTGTTATTATGAGGCTCTAAATATATTTTAATCAAATACACCGTATTCCGTTATTCTTAACTTATGGGATCAGTACATGGTTTGCCACAGTTTGTACAGTCGTGTATGCGTTGCCACCTTAAGATAAAGTGGGCCCGCTTACCTCACTCACCAGACTAAATGTAAAAGTGTAACATTTATACTTTACGCCGTCTTCTGTGAGGTCGTGGTACTTACCCGGACTGACCTGCCCATACATGCAACAGTGAACACTGTTACGTGGTCCTACCATAGGTTGAAATGTGTTTTAAATATACTTACACATTTATCATCATCTTCTTCTGAAGATGAGGATGACGATGATGACGAAGATGATGAATCATCGCATTTCACTTTCTTCCGATCATTGCACTGAAATAATAAGAATAAATATATAAGAATTACAGATAAGTGGGTTGGCGCCAAAACGAAACATTCGTCAGCCGTAGACTGTACTCTAGGCTCGAAAAATATTACTCTTTTCGGCAGGTGGGTAACTATTTCAAGATATAATTTATTTTTTGTCAACGTCTGAGCATTTTTCCAAGATTTTCACTTATAAGTTATTACTATCGACCCGCCCCGGCTTTGCACGGGTGCAAAGTATTATTCATATATACCTTCCTCTTGAATCAGTCTATCAAGTAAAGAAAACCGCATCAAGATCCGTTCCAAAGTTTTAAAGATCTAAGCATATAGAGGGACAGACAGACAGCGGGACAACTTTATTTTATACTAAGTATTTAGTTATTAACACCATACTAAAATTTTTATTAAAATTTATAAATTTAAACTTAATGCATTTATTTCACCAAACAAAATTACAATACTTCGTTCATTTTTAACTACAATATTACCTGACAGTTCTTCATCAAGTCCAAGTTTTGTTTCTAACAAACAAGAAAGAGTAATTTAACGTATAAAGATCCAACAGAATCCTGAGGAAACCTGTATATTTTAGAAATAATAACAAAAAAATATTTTGAAAATATATGAATTATGGCTGCGTGCTGAACCTATTCCCTGTGCCTTGATACAGAAGAGGTTTTGCCCAGCAATGAGGTATTTACAGACTGTAACTTCAATTTACAACTTTTTTCAATATACTACTTTTCTTTAAAACAAGTGTAAGTCATAATTAATATGTTTTTAACTACATTGTCCCTGAATTCTTCTCCTGCTGTTGCCGAGACATTACTTAAGGTAAATGTAAGTGCTTGCACCACAATCTTGAAATTCCAGACTGTAAATTCAAAAGATATTGTGAAAATGTTTAACAGTATTGAACTTAAGAAAACGGCAGATATATGGGGGATGTCCGTTGAAGTGACTGCTTCAATAATAGATGTAATTGCACCTCATTTGACTATAATATGTAAAGTCATACCTTTATTTAAATCCGGTAGTTCTTCTGACCCCACTAACTTTAAACTTATTTCTATTCTACTGACTCTTAGTAAAATTTTCGAAAAAATTATTCTTGATCAGCTGTTAAGACATTTTAATTTAAACAAATTATTACACAAAAATCAGTTTTGCAAGGTTTTAGAAGGGGTCGTTCTACAACCGATGCTTGTGTAGAACTGATTAAGCGTATATTTGCGGCTTGGGAAAATTCACAGGATGCTCTGGGTGTTTTTTGTGATCTTTCCAAGGCTTTTGATTGCGTCAATCATGAAACACTTATCAGGAAATTACGCCATTATGGCATTAAAAATAACGCGCTTGACTTAATTAAGTCATATTTAAGTAAAAGAATTCAGAAAGTTGTAATTAATGGTGCCAGTTCTTCTGGGTCGATGATATCAATGGGCGTTCCGCAAGGATCGATTCTCGGCCCATTCCTTTTTCTCGTTTATATTAATGATTTACTCTACTTAGTAGGAAAAAAACATGACATAGTGTTGTTTGCCGATGACACTTCATTAATCTTTAAAATTAAGCGGCGTATTGTAACACTTGACGAGGTAAATCATGCTATGTCAGAAATAGTTCATTGGTTTAGTGCTAATAATTTACTGTTAAATGGCAATAAAACTAAATGTATAAATTTTTCGACACCTAATGTTAAATACTTGGGTGGTGCCAATGTACTTATAACTCTTGATTCAAAGCTTCAATGGGGCCCCCATATATACAAACTTGCTAGCAGACTAAGTTCTACAGCATATGCTGTAAGAAAATAAGATGTCTGACTGATGTAAATACAGCTAGAATCGTTTATTTTAGTTATTTCCATAGCATAATGTCATACGGTATTTTGTCATGTCATCGGTATGCAGCCGATGTTGAAACAATATTTATTTTGCAAAAAAAGGGCCATAAGAGCAATTTACAATCTTAATTTGAATGCATCTCTGAGAGAGAAATTTAAAGAAATAAATATTTTAACCTTGGCCTCTTAATATATATATGAAAATATAATGTATGTACATAGAAACGTAGATAATTTTAATAAGAATTTACTGATGTACATAATGTTAACACTAGGAACAAACACAAGCTTGTAACGCCAGTTACTAGACTCCATAGAGTCAGTAACTCGTTCATGGGACGGTGTATACGCTTCTACAACAAAATCCCAGTTAATGTCCAAAGCCTATCTATTAACAGGTTTAAGAAATTTATTAAAGAAAAACTTTTTAAAAAGGGTTATTATAATATAAATAATTACATTAACGATAATAACCCCTGGGAATGAGATGATCGCTCCTAAGCTGTTGAAACGGTGGTAGATTTAAAAAATGACTATCGATAAATGAAATGTACATTTCTTATATCGATGAATAAATGATTTGAATTTATGTCACTGAACAAACCAAAAGTGCCCTCACTCTCTTGCATGCGTACACATAACATAAATCACAAATATACACAGATATGTACAGACACAGACACAGATAGCAGCAGGCATTTTTTCAGTTAACTTAAACATATTTGATTCTTGGTATTAAAATCCAAACCCGCCTGCTTCAATCTGCTTTCCTACCCAACTTGCTAAAATAGTCAACTTGTACTAAAATTGGTATATAACTTAGACAGGGAAGACTATCTATTATGAGTAAGACCTAGATTATTATTATTAGTTATAGCTCTTGAAAACTAGATTATTGCATTCACCTTTGCTCTGTTATAAATAAGCCGAATCTCTGATAACCCATTATTACTTTTAAGTATGCCAGGGACTACTTGGCTCCTGATAAATCGAAGCAATAAATTTTGTTATGTATTTATTACCACAAGATATCTTATTATATTTTCGCTAAACTAATTAAATTTATCTAGTTACGGACATTAAATTTTGGTGTTTATAATACTTACCTCACTGCTGTCGTCTTCTTTAGTATCACATTGGGAATGATGGCTTTTCTTCCTACAATTAAATTATAAAATTGACAATAATTATTAAACAAAACATTTTCAATCAAAATAAGCTTAATCAATAGCGTACGGACGTCGTATATATATATACTATATATATATATATATATATATACTATATATATATATATATATATACTATATATATATATATATATATATATATATATATACTATGTTAGAAGACATAATTACTGTAACCAACAAAAATAATAAGAGTGAGCATTGGAACACATCGGAAACGCAAGGTACCTATGGGAAGTATCTTAGATGTGAATCTGTAATTATAACATCTCTACGTTAAATTAACTACAATGATTTAAGTTTGAATAATTTATCTTGTAGGAAAACAACTTAGAACTTAGCGTGATTTTATGAATTTAACTTTGCATAGAAAAGTTGCTCATAGTCTTTAAAAGACTGATATAGACTATAGACTATGAAAACAAAAACAGAAAGAACTATGAAGATACTACTTTTACAATAATCTTTTTGATTTATGCTTATGATTCCACGCTTCGCCGATTAGTTATAACCAGACAAATATTACTACTATATACACAATGTCATAACTACCACTGTATTGACGATGACTATAAATCTTATTTACCTTCTTTGACCTAGTAACCTAGTAAAGGATTGGAAAAATTATTGCATAGGGCTATTAAATGATATAGATCGTGTTATACTTTTCAGAGAATCATGCAGGAAATAGTGATGAAAATGTACAGCGCCAAGCTTCATCGAGGGATAAAAAGGAAGTTCAATCTGCTCCACGTCTCGTAGAACATACAAAGAACTAGCTGCTTTACGATGATCGGATCTCAGAACAGTCAGTTGCAGACACGAATAACCGAGAACGTGGAATTTCAAATAAAATGACCGGAAAATGTTTAAAGAAATAATGGATCCGTTTATAACGATGCAGCATTTAATTATGTACCCCAGGTTGATTATAAAAAAATGTGATTTATTATTCGTGCCGTGGACTTTAGAACCTTAAACTAGAAAGATAAAATCAAAGGTCAGGTTGTTCAAATGAAAAATTGTCCCACCCGTACAAGTCGTGATATTTCATAGAATTAGTAAATTCTTTCCAGCTAGACAGCAAGTAAATTCTCACAACGAAATTTTATAGGTGGCAAAGAAATTGAAGTAATCTCTCGTTGTCAAATTATTCAGTGATTCGAAAAAGACTTTTTTCACAGTATTTTTCTCGTACATTTCAAAGTATGTTATTCTATCAAGATATTCCGAAAATGCACTTGAGACCGCAATAGAGAACACGAGTATATAATAAGACAGTATTAAGCGATGATCTGAATTGGTATGGAATCGTTAAATAGTCACAGCATAAATTGAATGCCTTGGTGATAGCTACGATTAATGTGATACAGTTTTCACGTTTATAACGAAACCTACAAACATTGAAAACAAGATAATAGCAAAAGTGCGAAGAACTGGAATAAATTTTGAAATAAGGTGGCCTCAACGATTAGACAAAAATTATTTAAATGCTGAAAATAACTCTGAAATTTCTATGAAATTGTTAAGTATGACAGCTTTATAATGGCAAGTAATCGAAGTGATTTTTTTACACTGGAAGAATAAAAGAACAAACAACAAGACATCCTGTAGAAACGGTAACGTTTACGTATATAATATATAATAAAATATCTTTATTCACATAGACGCTTGCGCGTTCGTATGAAACGTTAAAATTTTACAAGAATTTAACACGTTCGTAAGTTACCACCGGTATGAATACACGAAACGGTTGTTGTTGCCCTTGCACCCTTCAGGGTGGTTTCTACATGCCCAGTATACTCTCTTAGAGTATGTACTGCGCTTTACATGCAATTTACATACAAAACTCTCATCAAATCGTGCATAGGAATCATCAGCCAAATCTAGCGTTTTTCGGGGTATATTGCTATGATAATAATCACGTGACATGAATTTTGCAATATATATGGGTATATTATATGGAAATAGTAAATTTAATGACCGATTCCTTCCGCTTATCTGAACTAGCAGCTCATAGAGGCAAACTTGCAAATGAAATCAAAGCCTGCCATCATCAAGTGTATGAGTAAACATTAAGTAGTTTCTATGACATTGATACGGGAAGTTATGTGGTTGTTAAAAAATATTTACCGGCGGTTAGTAATGACAATTTTGCTTTCTAACGGAGGAAATTTACTACGCTGTTTCCGAAGACAAGGGAATATTCATCATTATACATAGTCTTTAAAACTTCTTACTTCTCATCTCTGTTAATATAATTAACTCTTCAATCATTACATATACCCTCACAAAAGCTCTATTTAAAATTAAATGTACCACTTCTGCTTATGTAAAATTTCTATGGGCAATGTCAAGTAATATAAGGGGAAAGTGTAATTATCCCTTGGATACAGTTCCTTTCGACCTTGACAGTTTTCTTTGAAGGTTACCTTTGCTGTTACTATTATTAAAGCACACGCAATACATCTCAAAGTTATTTAACCTAAGAAAAGTCTAATTAAAGCCCCTATTCCAAGGGTTACAGCAATTTCAACAATTAAAGGAAATGTAAAAACGAGCATCCAGACACTGAGTTAAAACCGCTCAAAACAAGCAAAGGTAGCAGTAAGCTTTCTTTTAATTGTGATATTTATATCTGAATAATAAGTAGCATCTTTCAATTTATTTTTTATTATATTTAAATTTTAGTGCCGTGATAGCTCAGTGTCCGCTTTTTTAATTGAATGTACTCGAGGACCCTGAGTTCAATTCTAGATGCCCGTACTAATACAATTGTTAATTACAATTTCATCGGCGGTGAAGAAATATAATATCGTGAGAAAAATAGCCATAAACAATCCACAATAGGGTCTAAAACTCTCTATACAGGAGAGGGCTTTGCCCAGCAGTGGAAACTAATAGGCCGCTACTTTACTTCTTTTTATATTTCAAAACCCCTTTTGTGGTTTATACAACACGGAAAATATTGCGACGCGTAATATTCAGCTATCAGAGAAATAGGTACTGCATTTATTGTTTTATGGCATAATATTTAATAACAAAATATAAATTAATAGATCCTTACTTACCCTGAAGAGTGCGATCTCGATTCGGTTAGCACCGCTAATACTAAGACACCCAATATTGCAAGTACTGTTTTATTCATTTTCTTCTCCACTGACTGCAACAAATTAATACGTTATTAATAAATAAAATTTTAGATGTCTGCCATTGCATGCTTTTATTATTTTTATATTATTCTTAGTTTTATTTCTTAAACACTTGGCCCTTACCTAATAAATAAATGTTAGTAAGGATATAATATAAAACTCCTACGTATATATTAAAAACTTACCTAAATTAAACTCGGTCTCAAACAAATCAAAACGCGACAACCGCCTTGTAGCGAATGGATGATTTGAACTGACCAAGTTTTATAGATCTCAAATATATAAACTTACATAACTTGTTTGGGGTGAGATATTATTAAGGTCGTTCGATAAGGCCGTGCTTTTAAACAAATACAAAAGGAGTATACTTTAGTACACAACAACAATTTTGACGACAGTGTGACGTGATAGATCCGTGCCAACTATGATACATATTGAAAACAAGACATTTATAATTTATTACAAGTGAACATAGACATTTGAACATAGAATATACATATAATTAAATTAACCGACTACCCAATTGGCGTAGTGGATAGTGACCCTTTCTGTTGCGCCAGAGGGTGTCGCTTCGATTCCCACTACTGAAAAAATATTATGTATATTTATCGGTTACCTAGTATACATAGTACAAGCTTTGCTTAGTTTGGGACTAGATAATATTTTATTTTATGGTATTGGATACTTCATTTTGTCCCTTCAAGTTCCAATATCCCTTTAATTCTGAATTCTAGGAGTACCTCATATAACAATTAACATAATATTTTTACATCTAAACTATTATCATTCTATTACTTAGAATACACACAGAAATTTACTAAAAACGTACCGATATTAATAAACTAGCTGCTGCCCGCGACTACGTCTGCGTAAAAGAGGCTGGAGGCGTAACATTCAGACAGAAAGACATATATACATAAACATATGTATATATATTATAGTCTATGTCTTATTCTGGTGTATAAGATATATTATTTGACTAAGATATATTTTTGATGACTCCGTGGCGCAGTTGCCAAGGTATTGGCTTCGGCGCCGGGGGTCGTGGGTTCGATTCCCACACGGGACAACTATTTGTGTGACCCACAGATAGTTGTTTCGCATCTGGGTGTTTGTCCGCGTGAAATTTATGTTTGTAAAACGTCCTTTACAACACAGGATAATATTATCCTAAAGTAAGGGCAGTGTTTTTAAAACAAGAATTAAAAAAAAAAAAAGAATTATTGTAAAGTTTCATTAGAATCTATTAAGTAGTATTTGCGTGAAAGAGTAAAAAATATCCATCCAATTAGACAAACTTTTGCCTTTATAATGTATATAATATTAGTAAGGATACTGCATTACTTGTACAATAATACAAAGAAAGGCGAAAGCTGTACGGCGGTTTACTCAATTCTCTACGCCTTATCTGGATTATTCGATAAACGTTTTGCCGTCAGCAAGAAAACAAGCTCCTTACACAAATAGAAGGGATTTTAATATTCTTAAGTAGTGATGATACTGGCCCGCTTTCTATAAAGGACTTGCAAAGTAATCCGTGGAAGGCGCGGGGGCTATCTCGCAAATCTGCTTCGGTCATCGCAACCTTTTCAAATAAACAGATTTCGGAAAGTACAGGAAAACGTTTATTTTTTTTTCAGCGGAGCTACAAAATGGGAGTGATCATTTAGTTTTAATCCGGTTTAGCGGTAATAAATACACACGTTAAAAGAGGAAGATACATAAAAAATTTACATATCAAGTTATACTGTTAAAATATGTTAATTTATATTTAATTTACGTATCAAAATTATATGAATATGGATAGATATGAATAGAATACTGCTAAAACTATAAAAACCATAAATCTAGCTATAACGATTCATCATTAATACTTTAATCTTGATAACTAAGAATAGTAGAACTATTTAAAAAACCTCCGCATCATTTTGACACTGCTTCTTGACTTTGAAACATGCCTAATTATTTCTTGACTACAAGTCATTCTGTCCCGTGACCATGAACGTTGTAAACTATTGGAAACACGAGAAATTTAAAATCAAAATAAAAAGCGATAAAGCTACGTAGCTGCTTCCGTAGCATAAATGGGCAGACTCGTCCGCGAAATTACCATGGCCTTCCAGAAGACCGACGTAAGAAAAAAAATTACGCCTTAAACTATTACGTCTCTCCTAGTAAGTTAGGTACCCAATTCTTTGAAAGTAGGTAAAGCATTTGGCACCTTTTGAGCTGTAGATTTCCATGGGCGCCGGTAAATGACCTATTCGGGAGACATAATCCAGTAGGTTAAAAAATATTCCCATGTAGGACGAGAAATTTTTAACATTGCGCTTTTGAATCGTCTGTTTTCGTTTCTCCTATATCACAGTAAAAAATGTGCGTATTACATTATATAATAAGGAATGTAGTAGTACAGTTTACAGTCCGAAAAAGTGTATCAATCATAAAGAAAAACTCCACGCCATGTATAGTAATTAAATTAACTAAATAAAATTTAAATTGCATTTAAGGAAGAAAATTCCTCACATAATTAACCCTAAAGGATAGGTGGAGATGACTGGTGCCGTTTACTTATTATCAAATCATTAAGGCACAAACAACACAAGTCGTGACTTAATCGCCCTAAACTTAGTATGAAAATACGAAGAGAGGAAGTAAGAATGCAAATCTGACATAACAGTTACTAAATTACAAAATAAGCTTTCTTAAACAAATGGAAACAAAAAACAGTGTCGTCAGACTTTGTTGCCTGAACTAGGCTATTTACAATTTATTGGATTTGCCTTCAATGAACGCTCAATGTATATTACTTGCGAGTGAAATTACGGACCGGTTTAAACTTCCCGATGGAGTGGAGTTCGAAAATGGCATTATAAATTTAGCAGTTTACAATCACAGCGCTACTTGGCGGAGGCAAAAAACCTCCGCGGGAAACTCGTTCTAACTTTTCCTATTTTTCTGCGTTAATTTCACCTGAACCCATTACACTTTGCAACAATTCTTAGTGCGAACGTTTCTATTAGGTTGTTAAAATTGTATTTTAAATGGGTTTTTTGAAGTTAAGAAGGGGTGGTTTTTGTAGCAGGGAACTTATATTAGAGTTTTAATAGGCACCTACTCGTTCCCTAAAAAGGACTAAAAAGTCATTTATATTACATAAAAACAAGTTATAAACACTTTGAAAATATGCCAATACATTTCTGCACCCAAGGGCAAACTTAACATTAGATCAGTCTTCTTTAATTTCATCGTATCAATTGGGCGTATAGTTGTCATTCACCACGCAAACTTGTAGTTAAATATGCTTGACGCAACGGTAACGCAAAATTGTTACCGAAGTTGAGCAATGAAATGTTAAGGATGAATAAGTTAATTGGCCCCTCGAGCGTATCGGCGGGGCCTCCTGTGGCACAGAGGAATGCATTTAAATTGGATTTTAAGAGTAGAAATCACCGGCGAGCGCCCCGCCTCTATAGCCTTGTTAGAGTCAATCTCAAAGTTTACGTAAACGAATAAAGCTTCCCCGTGGAACTGGATTTATTGGTATCAATTCGACTGTACCTTTCTAGATCTTACTATTCATCTGCATCACAATATATTCTCAATTCAACTCCTAATTAATTATGCAAAGCTTTACGTAAGTTTATAAACGCGCTCCTTTTCGCACTCACTGCAATGTAAAAGTTTACCTTTCTTTCCTCTGTCCTCTATTAACAATAGTCGAGGGTAAGATGTCTGGTAATGACTCTTGTCCTGCAAATGAACAAATTAATACCCCGGGCCCGGCTACCTCACTCACCAGACGAAACTAAAAGTGTAACACTACTACTTAACGTCGACCTTTGTTTCTATCGCTATAAAATAAATAGTTTTGCCAATGAGTGACTGTCTGTTATATTCTGCGTCTTGATTTTTATATAAACATCAGACACTGATAAAACATTTTATTCATCCCACAGTATTTTTCCAGTAGTGGAGGTTGAACCCACACCCTCTAGAGTAAGAGATTCACTATCCACTACGCCAGTAGTGGATATTGACTCTTGGGTCATCCAAGAAGTTTCCCATTTTGTCCAACTTCTTACGTACTCGTACAAATACCACTGTCTCATTTTTTACATAGTGCATCATGAAAAGGCTCTTAACGTTGGAGACGAAATAAGTTGGGCAAAAAATCGATATAGTCAGCTATCTTTGTAAAGATTAATTAATGGAGATATTGATTCCATAAAGACATTGATTAATGTATATAAAAAGTCATGATATATGCAAGTCAGTTCAGCGGTTTGCGGCTTGTATACCACACAAACCAACCAAACTTTCTTCAAGTTACTAGGTTGGTAAGTTTCCAAGTTTTCGTCTATTAATATTTCATCAACATACCCAACACCTTTTGATGCGTACTTTGGTGTACCTACTGAGTTAAATATTAGTATTATACAGAATATTCTAGTAAAATCTGTAAGTATAATTTAATAACTAACTGGATTGGATTGCGGCATGTAAGCCGCAGGGATCAATCCAAACAATAATAATAATAATAAAATATCTTTATTCACATAGACGCTTGCGCGTTCTTATGAAACGTCGAAATTTTAAAAGGAAATTAATTAATATGTTCGTAAGTTACCACCGGTTCGGAAAGCAGTTTCTGTTGAGAAGAAACCGGCAAGAAACTCAATAGTTGCTCTTTTTTTAAAAGGTTTGTTTACAATATAATGTTACAGGTATAAAAGTCTTGTTTTAGCATACGAGAGTATCAACAGTATTAACCCCACACATTGGCGTCGTCAAGATATTCAGCAATAGTATAGTATGCTTTAGCCATAAGTTTACTTTTAACTTTTCGTTTAAATTCATCATGTGGCAGACTTAATATCGACTGTGGAATTTAATTATACATGCGCACACTTTGCCCCATGAACGACTTGTTTACTTTTTGTACACGAAACAATGGCGTAGTTAGTTTGTCCTTTTTTCTAGTATTTAGTTTATGTCTGTCACTATTCTTTAGATAATTATTAATATTATGTTTAACATACAAAATATTACAATAAATATATTGAGACGCAACAGTGAGTATATTAATCTCTTTAAAAAGGTCTCTGAGTGTATTCCGGGCCCCGATGTTATAGACTGCTCGGACAGTTCTTTGTTGAAGAATGAATATAGAGTTTATATCAGATGCACTACCCCACAACAAAATGCCGTAAGACAAGATGCTGTGGAAATAACTGAAATAAACAAGTCTAGCAGTGTCGACGTCTGATAGCTGCCTAACTTTCCTAATTGCAAAAAACAGCGGAGATTAACCTGTTCGCAAGAGATGATAGATGGAGACTCCATTGGAGCTTTGAATCCACTGTAATTCCCAAGAATACAGCGGACTCAACAAGATTAAGGGTTACGCTATTTAATGTTAAGCTAAAACTTTGCCTTCTTACGCTGAGAAGGGTAAAAAGAAGGCATTTAGTTTTTTTAGCATTTAACACCATATTATTAACGGATTATTAAACCAGTGGAGGATACGTGAAAGTGCACTATTCACGTCGTCATAATTCGACACGTTTCGGTCAACCTTAAAAATGAGCGATGTGTCGTCAGCAAACAGTACAACATCCCATAACTCACTGACATAAAAGGGGAGATCATTTATATAAACTAAGAATAATAATGGACCCAAGATTGATCCTTGTGGGACACCCATTTTTATTGGGGACCCTGCGGAATTAACATCATTTATAGATATAGACTTTTTGAATTCTATTACTAAGGCAATGAGATTGAGGGCGATGTCACGAATGCCATAATAATCTAGCTTTTGAAGGAGGGATTCGTGGTCTACACAGTCGAAAGCCTTTGAAAGGTCGCAAAAGACACCTATTGCATCTTGTGGCCTTTCCCAGGCGTTGTAAATATGTTTGACAAGTGCGACACCCGCATCTGTTGTCGATCTGCCTTTAGTGAATCCATATTGCTCATTGTGGAAAATTAGGTTCATATTAAAATGTACTAAGAGTTGATTTAAAATTAGTTTTTCAAATATTTTACTCAGAGATGGCAATATGGAAATAGGTCTGTAATTTCCTGGATCATTTTTATCCCCACTTTTGAAAACGGGGATTATCTTACTGAATTTCATAAGATCTGGAAATATTCCAGAATCTATACATTTGTTAAAAATATATGCTAAATATGGTGCAATATACGGCATTATTGTGCTCATTAATTTTATGGACATGCCCCACAAATCTTCTGTATTTTTAAGTTTAATAGAATTCAAAACTTTTACAATATCATAAGTATCTATGTAATTAAATTTAAACGTTTGTCGACATTAAGTAACATTATTTTTTAATACATTAATTGCATCAATAGGAGAGGATTTTAACGTGCATGTAACGTTAATTGCAATTTCTGAGAAATAACTTTCAAAACTACTTACAATTTCGTTATCTGAAGTTATGGGTGTATTGCCTATCACCAGCTTTATAGGTTCCCTGAATATCTTGGGTCTTCCATATATATAGGTAATGATGTCCCGTGTAGCTTTTATTTTATTACTAGAATTTAAAATTCTATTTCTTATGTAGATTGATTTTGCATGTATACAGACTTTTTTAAATATATTTGAAAAATGTTTGTACCCGTTTATGGAATTTAGGGTCATGATTCCACTGCCTCATATTATATAACTCATACAGTGAATCCCTACTTTTATATATACCCACTGTTGCCCAGTCACTAAATTTTAATTTTGATTTTTTAACAATTGTGCGGGGTTTAAAAATATGATTATAAGAAGTTATGAGAAAATCAACCATTGATCTATAACAATCATTAGGGTTATTGACTCCGATGTCTTTATGGAATACCTGCTGTGCTACTTTATCTTTAAAAGAATTTAGTCTCCTAGCTGTGACTGGTCTACACCTGATCTTAATTTCGCTTGTAGTAATTTTTTCATCTATTGAAATTTTTAAACCAGACCAATCAGAGCTCAGATAATTTATAATAGATTTATCATATACTTCATTGTGACAGAAAACGTTATCTATACATGTGGAGGATAACTTAGTAACACGAGTTGGTTCATAAAAAAGATTTTTAAGTTTGAATGAATTAAATAAATTTAAAAGCCGCTTACTAAGTTGTGTTACTTGTAATAAATCCACATTAAAATCTCCACAAACTATGATTGATTTACTAGTTAAACACAGTTTTTTAAGGACATCATCCATGACACACTCAAACTGGTCGAAATCACCGGAGGGGGGTCGATACACGCATACTATAATATACTGTTGACTCTCAACGCAGGATAATTCTATAGAATGTTCGACAGAGAGTGCCATTATATCCTGTCGATTTCTAACTAACACGAGAGCCACCGCGTATAGCATCTACTCTTACGAACGAACTTAACATTTTATAATTCTCTATATTTACAATATTATAATTCTTATGTAACCATGTCTCTGTGAAGCAGATGACATGAATATTAAATTTCCTAAGGAACAGTTCTATTTCAGGTTCTTTGCCACCCAAGCCTTGTATATTCTGATGTACAATATTTAATTTGTGTGGCCTAGGTGTTGTCTCAATGTTTAGTTTAAACTAACATTGTTTGTTGACGGATCATTACATGTTAAAATATACTTAGTTGTACTATGTACAACTGGGTTCTGTATATTATATGCTACTAAAGTAGCAATTCGTTTCTTATAATATAATGGCAAATACCAAGTATTTTTTGTCACCTTAAGATAAGATTTAATAAAATTATTTTAGTCAAAATAAAAGAAAGCGTCACTATGACGGTGAGTTGTATTATATATAGTCATGTTAAGACTATACATGTATTTATTTTGTTCTTCTGTAAAGAAAGAGGAATATGGGAATGAGCATATTATAAATTTACACTTAGTCTTATAATGTAAGTCGAGTAACATTTCCATATTATTAATAATTTCCTTTTTCCTAACAGATGAACTATCCCCTTGAAGAAGTACAATAGTACTATTCTCATTTAAATGTAATGTTAGTATTTTATTTATATTATTATGGAAACTGGCACCTGGTGAACATATATTGTACACATTACTTCATGTTTGGATAATAAAGAACCAAAACCTTGCCCTATATTATCTGATACAATTATTATTTTATTGTTGGACATATTGGACAACTTGACAACTGACGAATGTAATTTATTTTCACATTTGTAATAATTCCTTGGAACACTCCCCGGGATAAATGCGGTAGAAGATGCAGAGTGATCCAACATTTCTATGCAGTGCCAAAGGATCAAGCCGCTCGGAAAGACTTTGATTGTCGATAACCGTAGCCGCGCTATGTAAAAAATACACTAAAGATGAGAACAGTACTCCATGTGGGGCCGAATTTGGGCCTTATAGAGGTTTAGGCGTTAAGATGACGTGGAGTACACGCCTTGCTGAGCTCACCAAGCTTCTTTGAGGCCAATTTGGCCTTATTGGACGTTTCTCAAGATTTCGCCTTAAAGATCTATCGACATTTAAAAAAAAATTGAGATTTGAATTTATCCTAAATTACTTTTATAATACCAAAGCAGTGTTCTTATTTTATTGGATCAATAAAAGTACTTTGGGATGATTTTTTCCATAAATGTATTTGTAATTTCGTCCCTGAAAGTACATATACTATTAACATCGTAACGACTGGATTAATTCTCGAAAAAACGACGTGAGTGCCCTTGTAATGTTGGTTTGAGCGTAATAGCGCCGCAGCAAATCATGACGACCAACAAAAATCATTTTTACTGAAAGTAAATCTGCTCTAGGGGCTCTGTATATTCTTTACTTATATTTTTTAGTTGAACACTGAATTTTCCGAAAGGAAATATATTTTTATTTAACGGGTAACGCATATTTCAAAATACATACGCTAATTTAAGAAAATTTATTGCGATATTTTAAGTGAGTTTTAATGCTTAACCTATATAATTTTTATATCATAGTTGAGATGGCTTGCATGAGTAAGGAAAGCAACAATAATAACTTGAGCCTGAAAGGTCCCAAGAGCCTTGAGAGTTTGAGAGTTAAATAATATTCACAACGTAACACATTTTCCACTCGTTCGTGCATAAAGCTGTGCATGTAATTACGTAGGCACCCTCTTTGTTGTTGGTTTAGGTGATACAAATCCCCGAAATTAAAAAAGAAATTCACCTGATGCATTCCCATTCGAGATAAAGATATATCCTAATGCTTTATCTTAATAGACGAGCAATGAATTTCTTCTTGCGTTAATAAAGCAAAAACATTCGTTACTTAGGCAAACTCATTTACGCGTTAATTATGAGATCTCATTTGGGGGGCACGTAGGTCATATCTCAGGTCAGCACAACTATTACGTTAATGGCAAGACAGACTGATGACCGCACGCTGCCCGTGCGTAATAATGATCGACTCCACCGTACTCCGACTTATATTTTTATTCTTATATTATTGCTTACGAGCTCATCTTTATATAATTGACGTTCTACGTCGTCACATACGTTCCTGGGCAAAGTCAATCATGATTGACACAAAGGCAAATCCCTAATGGGATACATGGTGCGAATGCTTGCCATTTTGCCCCGTATAGATGGTGCATGATATATCACTGTCTCACCGGAAAAGAAAAACTTACTCCTCTTTTGCAAATTCGATGCTAGTGGGATTATAAAATAATATTTATCTAAATCTTTTCATACGAACCTGTGTTTAGTTTTTATATGCTAAAATTTTCCCTGCACTTAAGATTGGAAATATGTAGAAGAAGAGTATCAGGGTTTATTCCATTTTTAACAAGTTATATAATGTTTACTCAGCAATAAGTAGTGGAGAACTGAAATTGAGTGAAATAATGAAAGGAAAATAATCAGTGCGAAATGAATTGGTGTGCTTAACATATTTATTTTAATTACCAACATAGGAGCTAATACAGTATACCATGCAATTAAATCAAGCACATCATTAGCGCGCTAAATTTTTGATTTTTTTTTTTGAAACCTTAAAGGAGTATTACAAAAACAAGTTCTTATCATGTATCATCTGATATTCATCATATATATTGCATGCTGTCAGCGCCTTTAATTGTAATTATACTAACTAACAATTGATATATATTTAATTTATTTAGTCTTAAATAGTCTAAATTATATTGCCATTCATTAAATAAATAAATATAATAACTTGGTACACAGAGATAGCTTATAATATCAAATTTTTACCAAACACGAAATCACAGTGATTACTACTAGAACTTGTCTCGATGCATCAAACATGATGGCGACTTGTGCTTTTAAAATAAATTACAGCTTTTGGTCTTTGAATTTCCAGTTCCCAACCAACCTCGGATCGCGCTCGATTGAAAAACCACAAGGCTATCTAGCTAGTGGTATTTAAATCAAACCCCAATCTTGAGAATAGATTACTAAGTAACAATATTCAATTATATGGAAAAGAATGTAAGAACTCATCTGTTCTATTTGTTCATCTTTAAAAAAAATAATGTTAGTTCAATTGAAATAAACATTAACTTAAATTGGTTACACCCGCTTGCTATCTTGGTATTAGAATCGCGGGTGCAACTCTAAGAAATAACCTCATTGTGTGATTGTTCATATATTATTGTTTTGAAATACCTTGAATCATAATATTTGCTGTCTACGATTGATGATATACATTTGATATTTGTGTTTATATTATATTCTTCTATTTCATGAAAACATCGGCTTAATTGAGAAAAGTGTAAAAGAAAAGTCCTGCCTCGCAGAAATATAAGCAAAAGTTAAAATAAATCCTAAAAGCACACCATCGTGAAATGCTCTTGATTCAAAACAAAAATAATGGAAACGCAAAAGGACAGGGATGGAGATTTAAAAATACTTGTGAGAATCAAAAAAAAATAATGCACAGTGCTAACATAAAAAACCAACCAGACAAGAAAAGGCCGTAGAGAAGAACAAGTTAAACATACAGGTAATAGATACAACAGTCTTCATACACTGAGGAAGGCTCTGGTAAATTGAAACATATTCTACCACATAGATACATTAAAGCAGTGGAAGTTAAGTGGAAATCTGTTGAATTTCAAGTTTCTGCATGGGACCAAAGTGACTCTATCCTCTACGTGACTAAAACCGTTCAAACGGTCAGATGAAGGATAAAAACATGCGATAGAGATTCCGAAAACACACCAAAAGCTTTTGAAACAGACATGTCAGTAATGAAGATCAATTGCATGTTTGATATCCAACATTTAAGATGTGTGCAAAGATTCGCACATTTCGCATACTATCCTTAATTGTAATTCTAATATTTCCCAGTCTTAATTGGATGGCTTGGACCTGGATGACTTTGGATCCTGTTACAACTTACAAAATACAATAAGAAATTGTGTGTCCTGATACATCAACGCCTTCAGTATTGAATTAGAGCAAATCCTTCGTAGCGCGTAAAACAAGAATGCATGTTTCTGATGTTTAGAGTGATTCAGACAACGAACCTATAAATGATGAGTATCCATCGACGTCTCTTCAATCTTCAAAACTACCAGCAGACGCAGGCCTTAAAACTGCTAGTGTCCATTCTGTCGTCTTACCGAAAATTATATGTGCTCGTACAGCTACTTTGCAATTCCAACAAAAGAATTATTCCATATCGCTGTGTGTCAGTTTTTTGACGACGATTGAATGAGGTCGTGGATGACTTAGCAGACGTGCAATTTGAAGACATTATAGCGAAATTGAAAGCGGCAAAGTGGAAATTAATTGTTTATGGAATTTTTGGCCAATATTAACTTATTGAACAAATTATAATTATTATCTTAAGTGACAAAGAACTTTACTGATTAGTCAAGAATATTTTAAATTTCTTATTTCATTCCTTTGTAAGTTTTTATTAATGTTTATATTCACTTAATTTAGGCGGATTGTTGTACCCGTGATTTCTTCAAAAGTGAATATTTTATTGAATAATTTTGGTTTCCATATACTTTTTTTTTTACTTAATGTATATGTACCCGGAGGTTTGTTTTTTTTTTTGGTTAATCGTGTGTTTCGGAAATTATATTTAGATACAAATTACTGAGTAATGAAATATGCATAATATTTTTCGATCTTACCGACGTAATAATATGAACTAATGTTTTTCACAAAAGAAAGAACTTTAAAAAAAGAGGGAAAAAATAACAAAATAACAAATCGACAAAAAATTAAAAATCGAGATCTGGAATCGAAAAAAAAGTAAAAAAATTAATGTGTAAATGATCGTGACGTGAACCACGACCGTCTGTTTTAGGGCCGCCCGATTACCGACCGAGCTATTATGACATTTTCTCTTGCGGCGAAATTTACCGTCATATTCGAATGATATTTTTCATTCCCTGAAAACAGGGATAAAAGGACATTTTCTAAAAATGAAACCTAGCTAGATCAATTTTTTCGCCCCCGAATTTATATATATATATATAATGAAAATCGCTATATATATATATATAATTATTATATATATATATATATACAAGAATTGCTCTTTTAAAGGGTAATAATATATATATATATATATATATATATATATGTTACGAAACGTCAAAGTAAAGGTATATGAAAAAAAATGAAGAATGTAAAAATGTAGTTCTCCCAGATTAATTTAATTATTTTTTATTTGTATTAATTAAACAATAAAAAGACTCACCCACGATATTGGAATGACCCTGTTATTATAACACGTGTAAGCAATATACCAGTAAACATTCTTACACCCTTGAAATTTTCAAATTTAGATGATAGATTTAAACATTTATATAACATGTAATGATAACAAGAGCATTCAATCTATTTTGGACCAAAAGAAACAAATGAAATAATTTATCAAACGTTCTCTGACACCATCATTCCATTTCAACATTGTCTAACAAAAATAAAATTCCAAAAACATAACACAGATAGAGATGAATTGCTTGAACAATTCCGACGCGCAGTAACCCGAAAATCCATCTGACGCAACATACAAAAGAAATTGCATCATTCATTAAGAATAAGGAATTAACCAGAAGAAGCGAGATCTGTTGAACGTCGCGCGAAACGCTAAAAGTGCGAAAGGGCGAATTAATCGTTTCGTGTTACCGCAGTCCTTGGAGGCCGCTATCAATCAGGGTACGCATCAAAATTCCGGCTTATGAAAGGGACGTATGAAGGGTTCCCCGGAGAAATGCAATGTGATTGTTGGATTTTCGCAAATGGTCCGCACCATCTCGCACAGCACACCGACGGCTCTGGGACCTGGGGAGCTACGTCACTCGCCTCCACACTGTACTGCACTCGATTGTTCCATTGCGGAGGAGCGGGCGAATGTTTTTGTTTTGCTTGAACGACGTGAACTATCTTTCGCCTTCTATTGAATGTAATTTGCACAAACTTACACACGAAACGCTGAAATAACTGCTATTTGAATAGCTGGATTGTTTATGTTACAACAATTTTAATAATGCTAAGTACAGTTTTAACAAAACTACCATATTTCATTTGTTATTCTAAGTCCTCCAGTTTGAACTGCAAAATTTTAAATTTTTATAGTGCTAATTTCTGCACTTAAAATGAACTGTTCAAAGTTGTAGAAAAAGGATGAATATTTTTTTTCCGCGAATCGAACCCATGTCTTCCAGATTCGCGAAAAACAAAGTAGAAAAATGACGTTGAGATTTGTTGCTGTTGAGAGCTTAGTGTTTAGTCGCGAAACCACTATCTATCGGTTGACAGGTTTACGAGCCGTCGATCAGTTTGGTGCCACGAAACAATTACAGCATTGTCGTATAATAAATAGAAGTGATAAAATTATCTACCTATATTTTTGTTTGAGTGCCATGTCTTGAAATGTCATTCGGTAAACGCAACCAAATCAACCTGAGTATCTTCAAACCTCATGGCACCATACCGATTCATTTATCAAAACCTAAGTGTCGCGTAAGCAAAATTTTAGAACAACTCTAAATACAACACATTAGGTAGGCCCCTAGGGTAAAATGATATGCTCTTTATTAGACTCTTCCTGGACCGGGTACTGCCGCCGACCAACACATGAGGCCAAAAAGTGATACTTAACCGTATTCGTTATATTGTTCCCACTCTGTATTCTGAATTTTCGTTACTCATCCACTAACCTGACCGGCGCTGTCCATTTAACTTGAATAATGATGTGCGAGAAAAGGGGATCGGTGAAGCGAACCGGTAAAATTCCCGGAGCACCGCACAATCTACCCGAGCGATTCCGGTCCCGACCCGCTTGAAATAGTAAGTGGCGGCCTAAAATCTCTATTTGAATATCGCTAATCTTTACGGCTACATAGTGTAATCTGTTATGTTATACGGAACTTTGCGTTGCTCGAACGCCTTGTTTGACGGATGAGTACAGGATACCGCTTTATCGATTCTAAGTGTGGGTCGAATTACGAATGTCTAAGTCGAATATTGATATCCAATACTTTTTTTTTTTTTGTTTGAAGGTAACAAACATGCAGGCGGTCACCTGATGTTAAGGGATTATCACTGACCGTTGTAAATGAGTTTAATGACGGTTCTCTTCCTCGGACTAGACCAAGGATGAGCAACGCGCGGCCCGCGGGCCGCTTGCGGCCCCTTAAACATGTTTATGCGGCCCGCCAAGTATTTCTGAAATTGAATTTATTTTATCGAATTTCTCCCATCAATATATTGTTATAAAACTAATTATAATAAAATGGTAGTACATACTGAACCGAAATATTTTTTAAAACATGTAGAAAAAGTACGAAAAGATTGTCGCCGCTGTGGGAATCGAACCCACGTCTTCGGCAATCGCGGCCTGACGCTCTAGCCACTGAGCTAAACGGCTGATAGCCACAGCGGCGAAAATCTTAACGCCTTCTTTCTACATTGTTATTTTAGCATTTGAAGCAAGCTTTTCGTACTTTTTCTACATGTTTCAATGTTCAATCTAAAGTGCAGAGATTAGCACTATAAAAAACTTTAAAAAATTTATAAAAAGCAATGGCGACATCTCTCGTTCGAATTATCGTTGTAAAACGATATTCGAAATAGTTTGTATGCTGGAAAGGATATAACAATAGATGCGTCAAGCATTGCTTCAAATGCTAAAATAACAATGTAGAAAGAAGGCGTTAAGATTTTCGTCGCTGTGGCTATCAGCCGTTTAGCTCAGTGGCTAGAGCGTCAGCTGCCGAAGACGTGGGTTCGATTCCCACAGCGGCGACAATGTTTTCGTACTTTTTCTACATGTTTTAATGTTCAATCTTAAGTGCAGAGATTAGCACTATAAAAAACTTTAAGAAATATTTTTTGTTCGTTTTTCTGTTCTTTTCTTGTTTGTTTTTACCTTACATTAAAATTTGTATATGAAATCTTTATTTTTTTTTAATTTTATATTTTTATGCTAATATTTATTATAAATAAAGTTTCGTAAATTATTATGTGCAGCCCGCCAAAAAATTTGAAATTTAAATTGGCCCATTGATTAAAAAGGTTGCTCACCCCTGGACTAGACAATTCATATACATACATGCTTGGGCTTACCTATAACAGAGATAAGTATATATGTTATATTATAAAATTATATACATATATAGAAGTATTACATGATAATAATTATGACACCGTATTTCTAAGGACACTATACCTAATATTAAATGGGAGCAGGCGGTTGTGTAGTTGCGGTGCGTAACCCCGCGGAAAGGAAACGGTTTTCTTTACGAGCTATTCCGCTGAGCCAATATTTCTTCGCGACAGTGCGCGCCATCATAAAATAAAACGAAAAATTCCAGCGCGCAGCCTCGGGCCGCCATGAAAATCATAAGGGGCGAGATTTTATGACCTATCGGCGCGGCCAGTGCTCTTCCCTTGGTGATTAATAACATAAACAATAGCTATAACTATTGGGTAAGGAAAATAAATGGAACAAACAATCGTACATTATTTAGGTTATGAACCAATAAAAAAGTAAATGTAATTGCATGTAATGCCTATTACGTTTTGTCATATTTATGCAAATCCCATCTTCAGACCATTTGCAATAATCAACCGCTTTTTTTTGTAACTCGCAGCCTGGATAAAAATAATACCACAGAACAGTGCATAGTGAAGACAGGCATTGCCAAATACAATGACAGTACCCACTCAGACGTTAACCGTATGCATAAATAGCAATTGAATAAATCAATTCATTGGCCTCCGTTGCCAGGACTGAGAACACAATCAGTAAGTCCTTATTAAAGATTTATATAGAAAACATCACTTGCTTTGTACATATTCTCTAATAATTTAAACCACAATATATTATGAAGCCCAGATCGTTTCCGAATCGAACCACAGTAAAACGTTACAAAAATAAACCAAAAACTTTATTGCAAAATGTGAAATTTTCAACAAAAAAACTTATTTAGTTTCTATTGAGTGCAGAGACTAAAAATCTACAAAACTAAAAATAAAATTTATAGTTAGTTTTCAGTATTAAAATATTCTGGAATCACTTTATTGTTCTATCATTCCTGTTTCATTGGAACGCATTCTTCTGTTTCATATTCATATCGCGAGAGATTGCTGCACGTTTTTAAAAACTCATATCGCTCTCGAGCCTTTAACAAAAAGCACTTCGTTTTTCTTTATACGTACAGATCGCTTCCATCTCTTTAATATCACTGGCATGTCGTTTGTTTACGTTATACAGCCTCGTGTAATTTTGTTAGTAAGCCAAAAAACAAGGTCTGATGCTACTTCAGCAATTTAGCAGTTCCACAACCGATATCGTAGGCTGACTGGTTTCCGCAACAGCGTGTAAGTGCACTCAGATTGTCGTACACTCGAAATCCCTACTCGCACGCCAAATAATGCTTGATAAAATACTCCAATTGTGTTGGAGTCCCGCCCTCAATTGTTCGAGATGAAAAATGGCTTATTCGGATTGTTCACGAACAAATGCGTGGCGTGCGGGTCATTACGCTTTGTTTTGGCAGTAAGCACGACAGAAAAAAATTCGTCGTGAAAAGTTCAAAATTTTCGCTTCCGCCCTCTTGTGCCGCGAGTGCCTAAGCAGTGTTTAAACTACGGCCAATTGTTGTGTCCCGATTTTTTTTACCTCGACCTGCCCACAGAAAAATGTCGCTTTCAAAATTTCTTTTTCGATCTCGACGTCCGAGATGAAACGTGAAATTGGACGGATAAATGTAAAGACAAAAATCGTCAATGGAAATCATAACAGAGGAGATTTTACTGCCCGGCATCCGATTGGAGTGAAAAGATTGTTTCAGAGCTCGGAACAGAATTGAAGCGATAATAACAATGTCGTCACTTCCTCAATATAGCTTTCTCAATATTTCTACTGAACGAGATTCCAATAATATTTTATTCAATGAAATCCTTCGCATTGCCGTCATGCCTTTTGATTATTAACCGATACTGCCATGATAAAAACTTGTTTTTATATACATAACCTCAGGTAGTTATGAAGATTTGTATAATAATAAATATAGTGTATAGAAATTACTAAAAGTGAGATTATTTTTGTGACAGGTCAAATCTTTAATTTACTGGAAACTTATGTACCGTAAACAAGTGTAGAAAAATTTAAAAGTAACATAACGATGGAATTTCTAGAACTGGGTGAATTCATATACGTGGGGCGAAATAAATATTTCCGGAGTGAATAAGTAAAAAAATATATTAAAGGTCAAAAATGAATTTATTGTTTCTTAAAATATTCACCCTTTACATAAATGCACTTTTTCATACGATTAAACCAATTTTGTAAACATTTATGCCACCTTGACATTATAAACGTGTTTTTCATACTCTTCGACAGCCTCTTCTAGTGCTGAAAATCGTTGACCGCGTAATTGGTTCTTTTGGAAACAGAAAAATATTCACAAGGTGCCAGGTCTGTATGCAGGATGGCTCATAAGTTCTACATTTACCTTCAAAAGTTCGTTTGCCTGTCTGGCCTTGTGCAAACTAGCATTGTCGTGGTGCAAGATGATACGGCGTTTACGGTTATTTCGTCAATAACTTCCGGGAAACAAACGGTCCTGTACCAGTCACTGTTGACGGTACGACGATTCTCTAAAGCAACGGTATGTAACAATCATCCACTTAGATGCACTTCAGGCGCGCCGCTTTTGTTGGTTTCGGCTTGTCTTGAAAGACCAATACGCTCGATTGCTCTTTTGTGATCGTTGCAAAAAATCCATATTTTATTAACTGTTACTATGTCCCACACCAAACTTGACGCCCCTTCGTTGAATCTGGTAAGCATGACATTGCACCAAGTGACGCGGTCCGCTTTTTGAGCCGCGGTCAAATTGTGTGATATACACCGCAAGCATAGCTTTCTAACAACCCAAATGTTTGTGTAGGATAGATTATATTTGACTAAGCTTATGTCTAAGGATGCCCAAATCTCATGGTAGGTCACCTACCTGTCTGATTTCGATCATACGACGCACTACATCGACGTTTTTGTTGTTCACAGCGGTGTACAGACGACCATCGCGAGATTCGTCACGGAGATTCGTCACGGAGATTAACACAATTAGACCGCGCCTGAATTCCACAAACCAACTATAAATAGTCGTTGTAATTACTTTTTAAATATTATTTATGTAAGTGGCCAGTTCCGGAAACTTTTAGTGTGACCTATGTATATGTTAGATTAATGTTAATACTAGTTTTTATTTAATATAATTGCTGCACTCTTATTCCACTATAAATCTGTAAGAACCTGATGATAAGTTAGTTTAGTCCACACTCGCACCAGAGAGAATGTAATCACTACGTTGATTCTCAATACGCCTCTAAAACATAAAAAAGGGATGTAATTTTTACATAGAACTTCTCTACAGCTACCACAGATAAGTTTCATGTCGTTGTACAAAATGAACCTGTAACACAAAATTACAACAGCTTTATAATTTTTTTTGTTATTCTTTATATTTTATTTTTAATTGGAGATAACAAAAGGAGAATATGTGAATTTTATTTATCATGTAAGGTAATTTTATTTACCTACATTAAATTGTTTATGGCTGCTAAAGAAGAAAGATGAAATCTGCGTTGAAATTTGAATTTAATATTTTTTGAAACATAACGAGGCAAGAAAAATATGAAATAAAAAAAATTGAGGAAAAGAATGTACTTATTTAAGAAAGTATAGATCGAATATTGTTAACATAGCACTACAGCCAAACTCAGTTTTAAGTTAGGACTTAACAACAGTTTAATTCTTTTTTTTTGATAAGTGGACAAGTCCTAAGATCAAACTACATAAACAAGTAAAATGGTACTTCATATTGAGGTAGTAGTTAACGTTTTAACGAATTTAGTATTTAGGATAAATCATATTCATGCGCAAATTAATACCACTTAACACAATCATATAAACGTTCTTCAATGTAGATAAGATTTAATGAAATCTGAGATGGTTAACGTCCTTTCTAAATCATTGTTCAAACAGACCGTTAAGAACAGATCACGTTAAATTAAGCTGCGTGTAATGTCTTCCTCAAACAAGTTGCCTTTAGCGACGGCGTCGATATCCTCTAAGTCACGCCGTGTTTTCTTCCAATCACGTCGTTTATACTAACACCCCGGCCTTGTTTACAAGTGACTTTACGAGGTATCTAATTGCTCTCATCGTTACACAATCCGACCCGGGTTTAACACAGCGCGGAAAATAATCGAGGCTTGCATTAAGAATGTTTCGCGTTACAATTCGAAGATATTCTAATTGGTTTTTACGACAATATAGGTACATAATCCATACTCATCATGTTATAAATGCCAAAGTGTGTTTATCTGTCCTTCTTTTACATCGCAACGGTCAACGCAAGGCAGAAGTCGCGGGTACTAGCTAGTACAATATAAAAGCGTACAAGATGAAGGATAATCGTCAAGAAATGCTTATCTACGATCTGTCAACACAATTTAATTCAACCTCATAAATAGGAACGTCCTACACTGCGATGGCCAGTACGAGGCTGCCACTCGAGAACCTTTTTTCCCCAACGGTTATCGGTTCTACGAGCTATATGGCCGGCCCATCGCCACTTCAGCTTGCTAATCCTCTGAGCTATGTCGGTTACTTTGGTTCTACCGCGGATGTCTTCGATGAAACTTAATGTTAGAGACTCGACAATGAGCACCATACTTTGTAGTCCAGACCTTTATACTCGAGGTTATATCAATACCGTGATCTACTACAATTCACTGTATAATCAATTCATAATTTGAACGTTACAAGTTGCAGCGTATGCCTAAAAGAATCGTCCAACCCCTGAAAATGACAGATCGTGTTAAAAATTGTCTGTGCAAAAATCCTACATTTGTGTAAGACCAATTTTAAAACATATTTTTTTTATATATCAATGACTTAATTTGAATATCAATAAATTTATAACGATTATATAAATACCGTAAATACCTTAGAGCGATATGTATAGTTTAAATTTGTCACGTCACCCATAACCCAACTCCCTGCTCGGAACAGAACTCTCAAAACTGCCTTAAAACTCATCATATTAAACTAACCGAGAGGGATGAATGGTCATTAATTAATTAAGGCAAGCCCTTCGTGATTACTCCCTAAAGATCCATTACTTAATTAATATAACCATGTTCTGATTTGTGCAAGTTTTTCAATGCCACGTTCGTATTCGTTAAAGTTACTAATTTGTAGATTGTTTGAGCTTCGTAAAAAGTATAAAACCTATTCATGAAAAAAATGTAATAAATTTAGCCCACAATCGTTTGTAATGACGCTACGTAGAATACTGAAAGGCAAAGGTCTCGGCATTATTCATAGCAGACTTTACTAATGCATTTTATGGTCGTGGGAAATATTTACGAGGCACAGGTGAACGCAAAAAAAAAAGCGTAAGCTAGCCTCTAATCCGCTTGTTTTATTTTAGTTTTATGGTCAACAATGGAATAAATATATACCTAATATAAATATATTATTATAACACATTAAGTTAATCAATTTGAAAAAGTTTGTGTGAAAAAAGTGAAAGTATCACAGAGTCGCCACTTTAAACTTACTTTGCACCCTATAAATTTCTTCCACGATTTATTATAAGACCAACTCTAATTGCTTGTTATCTTTTGTTTTAGGCACCAAAGCTTTAAGAAGCTATTCTGTAATCCCTGTATTAGGAATTATGCGTGGCTGGGGATTTCAGACGTGTTTTTCTTTATTTTCAGAGGGCAAACCATCGCGTCCCGCTATCCTCGGGGATTCTATTCCGAAAAACCTCCATAAATATTTCTTACAGTATTTGTATCTTCCTTGGAGTATCGTTAGCACGATGTTTTCTTTTTTTGTTGAATAAGTTACCATCTGCTTACGCAAGGATGGCGCTTAGTGGTTGTTAATGCTTACGCAAAATTGTGTTTTATTTTATTTTAGTATCACCAAAGGGAACAGTTTATAGTGCTATTTTATTTCAAAACATGTAAATCTCGTAATCACAAAATTCTTAGTACTTATTAAAAATGTTTCTTTTAGCACTTTAATTTAAAGTACAAGCTTTCTTTGAATGAAAGTACTTTTTATTTTTAATTTGTATTCTCAAGTTTTTACACGTTTTAATGCGTTCATTTTCACGGGACATCCTGTCCATAAATAGACTGAGGCTTTGGACGAATTTCATACTTTGAGGACTTCGTGGCGCAGTTGCAAAGGTATTGGCTTCGACGTCGGGTGTCGTCGGTTCGATTCCCACACGGGACCACTATTTGTGTGATCCACAGATTTTGTTTCTTGATGTTTGTTTACGTGAGATTTATATTTGTAAAACTTCCTTACAACTCAGGTAACCACCACAAGATAAAAAAATTTCGCACCCTCTCATAGGCTTTGAATACTCTTGGTCATAAGCAGATTGAATTTACCTGATCTGGTGCACTTCAATTGCACTCAACTAATGTTTTTCGATGCTGCGTATCGCGATATACGGCGCCCGAATGTAATTTAATCACAAGAGCATGTTTTTGCGGACGTCCTACACATTATTAAATAAAACGATAATTTTTGGGATTTCATTTCGTTTAATTTAGAGTCTGTTACCACCGGCCTTAACTCAATATCTGAATGCATTTTATAGTTATTTTTACTACAAAAAGTTAACCAGCAGATTTTTTTTTATTTAGAAAAGGAAGTAAGTAAGTCAAATAAATTTTTTTACTGCCTCCTTACAAAGGTTAAGCACTTTTATAAAGTTCTTTTGATAATATCAAAGTCAGTTAAACCCAAAGAGTTACAATTACTATTGAATTAAAGATTAAACTGTAAATATAATCCTTCATTATTTACACATAACATCTGAACATCAAAAAGAACAATATCGTCAAAGTTTATCGTCGCTTGAGATCGAAAACGAAATGACTAATTTCTATCCAATAACGATTACACTACACTGTTCACAAGGTCATAAAATAAAAAAAAACTTTACGATGCATCCAATTGTGAACAAATAATAATGACAAATAAAATTTAACGTTTACAATGGCTTTTAAAAGGACAACGTGACACGAGGGTGAGAAATAAAGATAACATTCTGAGCGCTGTGTCATGAACACACGTAATATTACGCAGGGAATTAAGCCAACACATAAACACATCATGTCAAGCATTCATCAAGTTTTTGCACTTCCTTTCATATTCATTTGTAATTTGCTTTTTATGTACATACATATCTTTTTGGGTTTACAATAAAGTATAAATAAAGTTTTCATACACACATTATAAGCATTTGTTTTTCAGAAAAATAAATAAATAATATCGCGACTTTATTTTTTTTTTCTTGAAATTTTTATTAATATTTTAAGAAAAAAAATTACAGATTTCAATTTGACCGGTGGAAATCTGGACAAGCAATTATTGTTTTCAGTCGTCTTCGTCGAATATAAATGTAAAAAAATACGTAACCATCAAAACCGATGCCAAATGTTCAAGCTTTCTGAATTCGTTCACGTTATTGTTTGGCTCTTAGTGCCTATAAATTTTACTGCATACATTTTGAAGGTATCGAAATTCGAAGTTAATTGTCAATTCACGCCGTTCCCGTTTACGTTCTCGACAAAAACATCTGGCACGTTGATTGCTTACGTTTTTATGTTCACTTGGAAACTCTAAAGGCGCGACTAAGAAACCTTTATCAAAGCATAATGAAATCACAAAGCTGTTCATTTCATATTCGCAAGTTGGTGCTACAAAGTTACTGCCGTTGCTGATGTTACTGAGCAAATGCGTATTTTATAACCGCATCAATAGATGCCTGTGACAAAACGTGTAAATGATTGGAGTTGCCAAATTACTTCTCTACTCCGTGATTTTCGCTCTGGATCGGCCCTGATTGAGATCTTCAAGACGTACTTGAACCTTGCCTGTCTCCATTAACTGATTAGCTTCATTTCTAAACCCATTCCCACTCCAATCCATTCGTTTCTATACGATTTTTATCTTTTCAATGTATGGCTATTACTGTAATTAGTAAATTTAAATGTGATTCATTGTTTGTTCAACCAATTCTCTGTTTTTTAATTTAGATATAGTGAGTATTACTAGAGTATCGACTACGTTTTACTGCCTTTACTTATTAATCACAAACAAATAAAGTCTCACTAGGTAATGTATGTTTTTGATCATGCAAAAGAAAAATAAACCTGCATAACTTTGTAACTGCACTGTGATTTTCTGTATAGTTAATTATTTTTTCGTGAATAATTTCGTTGATAATTATGAATAAGTATTTTTTTATTTATTCCTTTGTCAAAGCATTATTGATGTTTGGTTTAGTTGAATTATAATAAAGGAATCGTTATCTTAATGGAAAGAAAATTCTCACTTTTTCAATCTTTGAAACGAAGATTCACTTCTAATGTCAATATAATAAAGGCATTTGGTGTCCTAATATCCCCAACCTAAAAGCAAAATCGTGTCCTATAGCCCTTGAGAGTATTTCACTGACCACATCCCAAGGGTCAAATGAAAGGTTTGACCATACTACGAGTATTTGTCATTCAAACAATGCTTTTTAACAAAACAAATAAGAACTGACGCAGAAATTTTAAATAAGTTTTGGAAATGTATTTTGTATGGGCTGAGCAAAACGCGACCTTTAACAGGCCATACCTGCCTAATGTGGAATAATTTTGTTTAATAAGCAACAGTAATAAATATTGTATTTTATATTATATTCAGTAGCAAGGTCCATATCTTTTAAGGTTTGCAAGTTATGCTAAGCAAGGATGATTTGCGAAGTTATTGAAATAAACAAACACCCAAATTTCAATAGAGGCAATGATTGAATTCTACCATCGGCTTCCGATCCCGTTATTAATAAAATTTAATCCAGATTCGAGCGCCCGTAAACATGAATGCTATAAAATAATCCAAACTTCGAAAGATTAAAATTAAAATAAACTACGATAAAATACCTGAATTATTTTTATTTTAATGTATAATATTCGCTTAAATAAGAGAAACTATTATCTGAAAAGTAACTTCAATTTAAAAGCCGAAAATCTATATGCAACATCTTAATCCAATGATATCGTATACAACTGTGGTAGGGAGGGCCACGCAGCAGCCTTGGCTGTTGTACGAATGGGCAGGATCGTCCGGGTAAGTACCACGACCTCATAAAAGACCGGCGTGAAGTGGAAGTATAATACTTTCGCGTTTCCTCTGGTGAGTGAGGTGACCAGATCCCAATTTTCAAAAGTTTGTCAACGCATCTGCAATCCTTGGGTGTAGCAGATATCCATAGGCGGGAGTATTCACTAAACATCAGGTGATTCGCCTGCTCGCTTGGCAACTTTTCACTTATAAAAAAACATACGAGGTATATACAACACAATCGTGCCGAAACAGAGGCTCTCAAATTACAACAATAATTATTGTTGTAGTTGATGAGTCTACTATTTCTTTCCGTATCTTAAGTTCCATATCATCTGTCTCATTCTCATAAATGTCATAAAATGATGAAACGGTACAATGTTTAACAGCCTCGCAGTATGGACACGGGTCATCTTTATTAAAACATCATTGCCTTAATTCCGAATATTAGCTATAGCATTGTGGCGTTTCGCAAGTGAATGTATGTACATATGTTCGGGGTATTTAGACTGAGCAGGAAACAGCATTTGAATAGCCCTACGTTAGTTATTCAACACGTGACTCGGCGGGCGGGCGGCCAGGCGCTCCCTCGTAAATCAAACTAGCCGTTCGCTATTCGCTTATGCATTATACAATTTTATTTGTGCTAGTCCGCTGAATAGGTAATAAACTATGGCAGGTGAAACGTTCTGCCGAATGCCGGGCGAATTTGAATCATACGCAAACACTTGTTTACTAGACAGACAGTGATTTACAATGCGTTTTGATGGGTACGCGTTTCCCGATCGAAATAAAGCTTGTTTTTACACATATTTTTCGTGTTTTGCATATACCAGGGTTTTGTTACATATTACAACTGTTTCTTTATTAATAATAGTATTTCGATGATTTTAATGTCGTGGCCTAGCGCACGAATATGCCAGAGCCAGGCAAATGAGTAAATGCCACGGCCTCATAGTAGACCGACGTGAAGTTAAGGTATTTATATGTACATACATACCCAATGTGTCTCGTAAGTAGCACGACAAACGTAAGGAGATACCACGAACATGATGCTTTTAGCCGAACCTTAAAAAAACTCAATATCTCAATTTATTAAAAAACATACTATACATAAATAAATCTAGCCATAGTATTCTCATGAATTCAAAAAATGGCTACTAGAAATGTTTCAAATATAAACCGTGATACTATGAACCATATATCCATATTGGAAATTATTTTTTGTTTTACTAGCCGATAACAGTGTTGACAATGTCCTCGAAACGCAGGCGTTGGCGTTGGTTGTAACCACTGCACTGGTTACATACCAAAAAGTTGGTAGGTAACCAGCTTTTCACACTCTATAATATTGATAATGAGAAGTACCCACATGTCGATCTTCCACTTTCCGTGAATGGCAAAGAAGAGTACATCTGTACAGACAAAAATTCAGGCCGTATAACCTCGGGCCGCTGATAGCTTAAGCGATTGGTTTACCAAATGGATAAAATCCGTAATCTTCAAGAAAGTAAAGCAATCTGTTTTATGTTTAACCCAAGACTTAATCCAACCTCTCAACCAAGCTAGCCAGAAACTTAGGGCAAAGCTTTTTCAACCTACCGATCCCTTGGGGAGGATGGTCAAATATCTAGGGGCTACGTTCGAATCCGACATGTCATTTTGTACCCACATAAATAATGTTTATAATAAAGTCGCGTACATTTCAAGCTGACTTTACTACCTGATTAACTGTTGAAGAAAAATATCTTTAAGGCATAAAAGATCTTGATGTACAAAGCCTGCGTACGATCCGTAATGTCTCTCCCATGCATGCCCAAACACATGTGAAGAAACTTCAGTTACAAATCAGCTTTGCATTCGGCGGAAATTGGCGTCAACGCAGCGTCGACTTGCGCAGCGGTCTCTCGACGTTGCACGATCACTTTAGAAAAGTAACGAAATGGTTCTCAAAAATCATCAGAAATACAGACGAACGTTCGAAAACGCGTAGTGCCCTCATAGATCCGGTCGAGTAATTTCCGACCTTATTGATTTCTTCTTGTTTTTACGCGAATATTATACATGGTTAAATGAAACTATTGATTATGGTTTCATTTAGCGTTCACTTACAACATACTGTAGTTTGTCCACCCCAAAGAGCACGGTGAAACCAACACACCGCGTGCACAAGGCACACAAACAGGAATTAAACAATAACGAAAACCACGAAAAACAATAACACTGTAGCGTACAATTTCCTCGTTTTGTGTGTCATGCAAGTTATCTTGCGTAACTCTGCTCAGGTCGGCTCTATCAAGCCCGCGCAACCCTAGCCTTTCCACGAGCTCTGTTCCCGATGAAACTTTACATAGTCAGTGGACTGAAAATGCAAAAATCAATCAACAAAAAGTATCCATAGGCGGTGGTAATCAGCTACCATCGTGTAACCTGCTTACTCATTGGCCTCAGTTTTAATTCAATACAATGAATGGATAGTTAGAGTTTATAACTTGCCAATATTTCGTTGAAAGATATCTTTAATCTAATACAATCTACTTGATTGTTATATACGAGTTTTAAATGTAAGAAATTTATTTCACGTTATTATTGGAACCTGCGGCGTATTTTATTGACAAAATCACTAAAGTACGCCATCGACATCTTCACCGCATGTTTTTATTGCATTTTAGCACTGTATCGACCTGTCTAATAATTTGCTTCCTTTAGAGCAAATACTATTTTTCAATGAATATTTGACAACTAAAGATTTTGCCTTTGCTACAGAATTGAGATGAAACTTTAAAAATCAAATCAAAATTAAGTTTTCAATTCTATAATCATAATAACTTTGTTCCAATGCTTTTTGTTGATAAACTAAAATGTTGTTAAAAATTACTTACTAAAATGTCATGAACACATTTTAGTTGCTCAACAAATAGAATTGGTGCATAGTCATCAATTCGATAAAATACTACGTCTTTTAAAAATGTTCAATAAATGCATAAACTAACAATGCATACGGTTAAACAAATTCTTTGAACCTACCGCAAAAACCCGAATTCCGCTAGTCTCTTGAAATGTAATGGCGGCATGTTCGGACTTTATACAGGGGGCTATTAGTAGTTAGTTTTCCAGAGGTCTCTTCATCTCGCGGCGCGGCGGAGCGGATAATTCACTCCAACCCTCGTTCCACACGTGGCTGCTTGCATCTCAGACGTGTCTGACGATAATCCCTTCGGTAATTTTAATTGTTTTTAAAATGTAATGCTTTTATAAATACATGTAATAACGATAAATTTTAAATGCATACGCTAAACCTCCTTAGTTCTGAATGTACGATTTGTAGGTTAATGTCCGACTTACATGGCTCCAGAGTTAATTGTTTATATCTTATCTCCTCGGTTGTTTTCGATTTAATAATGTGACGATTTTCCGAACAAAATTCCAATACTGATTAAAACTTTGATGATAAAAATTATTTTGTACATTGTTGTGTGATAGCAATAAATATACTATATAATAAACTTTCCAAGTCGCCAAGAAGTTATGCAGACATAATTTTTAAGGTTATATTAAATTAATAATACTGAATCTGCATACAATACAAGTTATTACCAGCAATTAAAGTAAAACACGACAATTTCCGTCAGCTCCAGCCATAACGTCCTTTCATTATAATTATCATTATCAATTAAGCCATTGATTAATTAAAACAATACAGATCGCTGATTCCAGTTCGGATTAATGGAATGGGAATTGAAATGATCATAATTACGGTGAACGTTTTTACAGTATTGTTGGCAACCCTCGTCAGCGTAATCACCCGGCATTACCATTACGAAAATATTTACAACAAATGACACAATTTGCTGGAGTACACAAAATAAAAACTAGTAGATAATAACATTCGATGAGATTTCACTAACTATTAATTTACTAGCAGATATTTAATAAATTACCATAAAAAAGTTAATCATGTTTAATAAAAAGTAGGTTTCAACTTATTAAATAATTTATCAGCATTACATTAATGTATTAGTGATACATAACATATCTTATTGGGTGCTTAATAAGAAATATAAACGTAAAACTGGATATCGGTCAGTTAGCAAATTAGCAGATACGAATATGAAAAATCCTAAAAAGGTTACGAACATGACGTCACTTTGACGCTGTACTGAAAATCTCTTCAGAAGATTTCAGAACAGTATGTTAAAATACACTTTCATATCACATATATCTCGTACTCGCGTCAAAGTATTAAAATGCATAGTAATCGCCATAATCATTGTTATTTGTACTTTATCATTTTGATTACATTGTTTTAAAATCCGACGTATATTAAACATGTTTAATTCTTTTTTAATTGAACTATTTTACGAATATTATCGGGCTTTTGTTCGTCTGCTGGAAAGGGTTCGAAACGTCGGGAATTTCAAAATCTAATTAAACGCGATTAAATCTGTAAAATAGTTTAACTTCACAATATATAATATTTGCATGAAACAACAAGAAATCAATATGTTTAATAAATCTCATATACACTGGAATATTTGGCTAAATGTATTTATTTTATTGAAAATGCCGAGCGCTGTTGAGCCCTTAGGGCATACTTTCCACTTTGTTCTCACACAAAAGTTCCTGGAGTTGTACAACAGATGTTCTGCGTGACTTTTATACCCAACACTTGTATATTAACAGCGTACAATTATTTCTTAACATTGGTTCGTAAGTTATATATATATATACCTTGAAAACATGGCACTAATTATTTGCTTTCCTTTATTTCTGTATTTAATGTGTTTTGCCTCTTTAGAGCAAAAAGATACGAGTACGTTTCATTAAAGTAATTTTTTCATTACATTCATAAATATTTATGAAGAAACACACAAACAATGGTTTAAGCAAAAACAATTAAACTTTTACGTACAAAAATTTATGTGTGTACTAAAGAAGTATAACTTCTTACGTGCGTACAAAGCAACTAAAAAGTTATAGTTCTTTAGCTTTAAAAAAGGAAAATATCTTAAAATTTTATCGCGTGCGCCTGGACTCTTTATTTTTTTGAAAAATACATGAAATACAATTAAAAACGATTTAATTAAATAACTTGGAATTATAGATAAATATCGATGTGCGTGCACATCGTATGAATGTTACTCTCATATTTTTTCTAAACGCGCAAAAAGAAGTACAACTTAAAAAAAAACCACATGAAATACATTTCCTATTAAATTTGATCTCCGAAGTACCAAGTTCCAATACCAATGAAATTAAACTAAACGTAGCTAAATAAAAGGCAGAAAGTATTTTTTTGAAAATCGAAACAAAAAACAAAATGTACAAACCCATTGAGAATATCCTCCTTTTTTGAAGTCGTTTGAAAAATAATAGCAAAAATAATTAGTGACTGAAGTTTAGTGTTATTCTGAATTATTAGGAAAATATAACCCAAACCATATTTGTTCCAGTACCTACCTGTGTTGAAAGCAAGGTGACCCAAACCCACCACCACCAGGGGTCGTCTACACTGCCCTGAGAGTCGGACAGGTGCAGGTACGGATATCGCGGAATCGAACCCCATGACCCGGGCATCGTATCAAGGGGCGCACCGTCCCCCCGGGAGATGTTTTGCCTAAGGTCAGCTCGGACACTATGATAACGCGTGACTCTAAATTACACGTTATCTAATATAAGACACTCCAGCCGTTGCCATGGCAACGGCAATACGGTGGGTGTTATATATTGGACGTTGGTCCCGACGGAGCCAAACCCGTGGGTTCTGGCTAGCCCACTGGTTCTGCGTCAGATGAAGTTTTAATAGTCTCGGGACTGAAAGCACAAACATCAGTTAATACAAGATACAAGTAGCAAGGTGAAGTAACAGTAAAGTAAAAGTCAGTAATTATATGTCCCACTGCAGGGCAAAGCTTCCTCTGTACAGAGGGTATTAGGGTATACTGACCACGTGACCTCACCTGCGGATTTCGAAAATATACAGGTTATCTCACGACATTTACACTGAACGCTAAGCACAATTCATTTACAATTTCAGTGGTTTCAGCACCGGGAATGAACCCGGTTAGCTCGAGTATACCTAAGTCTTAAGAAGAAAAACTAGGTTGTATTACTTTGATATACAAATTAAATACCAAAAATTGCATGTAGTTCAATATGGTTGAAGTCAGTATAGAAGTATACAGTGGCGAAAAGAAGTGTGAGTTGAGGAAATAATAATTAAATGCAATGCAAGATTTTAAAAAGAATCTCTGAAAAACTCCCTCGTGTAATGGAAATCGTGCCCCACAGCCCCTGGGGCATCGCGGATTCCCAACACAAAAGCCTCAACAAAAAGGTTCTGCCGTCACATGAACATTGTAAAACTCGCCTCCCTTACTCACTTCCCTTAAAACAAACAAAATTAAACTTTAAGCCTATACTTTAAGCTACATTTTGGATCCGTCTTAATTGTTTTCTAACTGTTTTTTCCAATCCGATAATGCAACCTTAGCGTCGGGATCATGGTTTACTACAAATTGTATTAGAGTAGTAGATTTAACTATTTACATTGTGCCCGAACAGGGTACTTTTACAGCCGACCAAAAATAAATAATAAATGTAATTATTTTAATTCTATTTTGCATTTTTTTCTTAAAACACAGTATCCCTACGTTTTCAAACGTTTCAAATACAAAATAAACCTTTTCAAATTTATACGATCAAAGGCATTTATAAAAAAAAAATTAAACAGAACAGCAAACGATTCAGAAACAAAAGGCAATGTAAATCCAGGTTTGGTTTATACTAACTTTTGAATTCAGTCATAACAATGGCTTAATAAAATTCAATTTTAAAATAAACCTCGCCAGCGTGTTTATATTTATTTAAAATGTAACAGAATTCCCAACTTAATTTCCAGTTCAAAATTACAGCAAAAATTACAACCGGAAAAATAGCGAGTGCCGACCAAAATTACGAAACAATACACGTGGAGTGAACCGTGTTACCCTTTGTCGATTGCGGTCCAGACAAGAGAAATACGTAAACCGATACGCGATATATGGGCAACATTATGTAGTGCGGGGCGTAATTGAGTTATCCGGCGAGTTAATCCGAATGAGTAGTTCTATGAGCGAATAGTTAGTGATTAACCTCCCTTCTATACACCCGCATGTCAGAGTGCAACCCTCGGCTGGTGGGAGGCTATGCCTCAGAGGAATCGATTAACCCTAGTACGTCTAGCATTCCAAAGATATCGCGTCCATTCCGCTATGAGGGCAAGCATTAAATATCCATCTAGGCGCATTCACACCGTGAATAGTTTTATTCATCATTATTCTCGCACGTTACAATCGAGTTATTAACATATTGCTGATGTCTAGTAATGTCTGGAAATAATAATAAATAATAAGTAAAGTCTGTGTTAACCCGAACACCCATTAAATCTTTCTTTATTTTCCTTTCTTTTCTTTATTCATTTTGCCAGGGTTAAGACTACCTCGGGAAGCTTATTTGATTCTTTTCCGCTGCATTGTTTTACCTTCGTAATCATCATAAATGAGGGGTCGGCACATCATGAGAATCATGTTAAAAGTGGTTTTGGCTATGTTTTTAATAACCGGCCTCCTGCCTGACTTCCTTGGGAACAAACCCCCAAATGCGGAACAGTTATCTGTGGGTCACACAAATACTTGCCCCGTGTGCAAATCGAACCCACGACCCCCAGCGCTGAAACTAATAACTTAGCACCAATAACAAATGTGGTGATTCATGCGAGTCATCATTAACTAACAATAATTTCTATTTATTCTGAGGATTATGAAAACAGAAATTAATAAATAAATTTAGCATATTATGGCTGGGTATTAAAAAATTTAAAGAACTACCAAAAGATATGGGAATGTTTTTGTCATTTGATCCCATCACTGATAACATGATGATAGGTTTTCTTTTCAAAGACACGAAACGCATTATTATCTCGCCGAAACCCCTGTATCAAATCTTGAAAATCGCTTGGTATTGTTGTCTTTTGTGTTCAGGTTCGCATTCGTTTTCCATCGCACACCATTATTCACATTAAGTGGACAGATCTCGGGTCAGATCCAGGCACAAGAAAAGCACAAAAAGTGCCCGCTTTATCCGACCATGATAAATCTACTTCAAATCCGAGAATAGCGTCTTTTATGAAGGAAATTGAAATAAACCGACCGTGCGGATAACGGCTAAGTAAGGAGATCGGGATCCTTTTAGAATATATCGGCGAATCATTTTCATTCATCACGAAATTTTCATGGCATATTGTTATATTGATTGCGTTGAGATGCCATATGGCATATGCACTTCACACTTGCATTGCAGTGAACCATAAAAGTTATTACAATACAATGTTCGCTAGATCCCGATATTAGTCACAACATGCGCGGTTAATAAAATTCCATTTTCCCCTTTTTTGTTGGGGTAACATAGATTTACGTCCCTACTTTTAGTGGCGGGGCAGAAATCGACCGTGAAATGGTTACCACACGAAGCAGTTGTCTCGTGAACATACGAAATAGCAGATCGCCGCGCGGCGTTTGGCGGAAAATTGGCTAGCGCTACCGAATACAGTATGCTCGTAACTTTAGATAGGTCTACGTCCATTACTGGCCGAAGTGGAATGTTGAAGATGATTTTGAAATCGTGTAAATAATTGCGCTAAACCTGAAATATGTATATGTATCAAATTACTGTTACGATTATTGTTAATGTTACCGGAATATTTTGTAATATTGATATTTTGTTATATAAATATTTTAATTAATATAAATATTTCTTTAATAGAAAAATTTGTGATATATATAATAAATGAATAATTTTGTTGTGTAAATGTTATTGGAATATTTTGCAACGTTTTCCTTGGTTTTAAAAACATTTGATAGCTTTAAGGACTGCATAGGAAAGATGCACCCGTTCAATGGCATGTCAGAAGCGCTTATTAACAAAATTGTATAAATATATAATAATTGAGATAAATGTTACCTTAACTTCAACAATAGAACTTCCAGTTAACCGTTAAGTTAAAATTCTAATATTGTTATTATTGGTCTATTAAAAATAGAAAATGTTCCTATATCTATAACTAAGCACTTTTTAGAAAACCGCCTTTAGAAACGTCAATGTGGAAATGTCAACGGGATAAAAAAGAGTCTTGTTTTCTATTTGACTTTTTAATGACTTGAATTTTATCTATATATCAAAGAAAAATAAGATCGAAAATTTCAAAATTATTACACAATGTCAATGGACGATAACCTCACACAGCAATTATCAAAAATGTATGAAACAAATATAATTGATGTAGACAGGAACATAATGCGCCAATCGCTGTCTTCTATTACTCGAGAAATTCAAAGGTAAATTGTGCCAATACACGCAGTATAATACATATAACACACGTGTATGTTTTTCATAAGATTCATCAATGAGAAAGTAACTAGCTGACGAGATTCTTTTATTCAGCCGAATTCGGACGTATAAACCAATGATATTTAAGGCTAAAATTCCGAATAGTACGTCTCGTTTTTCAAGCAAGAAAAAATTTTGTACATACAAATTCTTTATTGTGCCACGAAAACGTTTATTTACAGGCATTGGCGCACCTGTCTTATACCTATCTTGTAACAACCTGCTACAATCTTTTTTTATAAGGTCGACAGGCAATTGCACTTATTAAGCTGTTGCGACTGTTGTCATGTTCTCATTTTATATATTCTTTTTCCTTACAACATGTTTTTTTTCCATATACTTTATATGTGGCTAAAAATGCATCTAAACTGTGTCTTTTGCAAAATAATGAAAAACGCGAAAGTTTGCCAAAAATATTACTAGTGAGAATTTTTAAAGGTATAGTGGTACACATAAATATCGAAGTAAAAGTATTCTCCGATACGACTCAAGAAAGATCCCAAAAGATTCTAAGCTTTCTCAGGAGAATGCCGTCGATAATTCGACATCAATCGCAACAAGCAGTAATATTTTTGAAAAATTTGCATAAACATCAAGAGGCATTTATATGTCTTTCTCCAGTAACCCATTACCAGATTTGAACGACGTTATTCTGACCTATGATTCAAAATCCTCAAATGTATTCGTTGATTTGATTCTTACTGCAGTTTTCAAAATGTGGAGAATTTAGCTCACATAATTGCTATAAAAGTAGATATTTGTTCAAATTTTCGTGGCGTGAGAATATTGAGGGCTTGATTTAGTGTGCTGGAGCGTCTAGGCGCGTTACCCAGAAGGCGTAGTCTCCAATCGTGATAGCAACAAAAAATTTTCATCAATATATCTATACTATTAAATTTATATTTAAATTTCATTTTGGGTGCAGATCAGCACCAAAATAAAAAAAATCATATATTGTGACTGTGGTAGGGCCACGCAACAGTCTTCGCTATTGCACGAATGGGCAGGTCCGTCCGTGTAAGTACCACGGCCTCACATAAGACCGGCGTGAAGTGGAAGTGTTATACTTCTGCTTTTCGTCTGGTGAATGAGATAGTCCGGGCCCACTCTATTAAAAGGTGACACGCATCTGCAACTCTACGGGCTTTGCAAAAGTCGATGGGCGGTGGTTATCACCACTTAACATCAGGTGAACTGACAGCTTGCTTGCCAACATCTCATGTAAAAAAAAACTACGATTTTCAATTTACGTTACGTTACCATATTAAATTTAATAAATCAAATTTTTTTTTTCAGATTCCAATTTTTTAATGAATCATTTCCAAAGGATAATTTATTTGAAATCATTAAAACATGCAAGTCCAACTTGAAATCTAAGAACCGAAAAATAAAAATATTAAACGAAAACATCAAAACTGCATGTTGTAAGTTAAAATTTCAATGTTATGAATGTAAATGTAGCAAATCTAAACTGAATTATTTTATCCAGTTGTAGCAAAAACTCTTATATCAGCGAAGGAAAATGAATCCGTTGCGATGAAACATTTTATAGATAACGTCCAAAGCGAATGCGCAAAAATAAAACAAGACAATATAAAATTGCAAAATATTATCGCCGATTTAATGAAAGAAAATGAAAGAGTTTACAATAAAGTAGATAATTTATACAATTTAATTGATTTATGTTACAAGGTAATACAAAATATTCGTAATGAACCAACAGACGATGTAAATTTGTTTACAAAATTTAAGACAATAATATTATTCTGTGGTCAATATTATGCCGATTACTGCAATGAAAATCAAAGATGTAAACAACTGGAACAAAAAAACAATTTTTATCAACACAAATTAAAGATTTTAGAAAGTAATCTTAAAAATGTCACGAATGAACTCCAAAATCTTCGGTATGAAAATTTAAGATTGCAACGTCAACGTAAAGATAATAACTTTAAGAAAGAAAAGGAATGTTTTATAACCCATATGACTAAGATACATAATGAAAAGCTTCAAAATAGCTCTCAGAAAAATATGCTTACAGTGTCGAAATCTAAAGAATTTGATATATCATCACATTTATTTCTAGTTAGAAATTTACTCGCTGACCAAGACATAATGATACGAAATTTAAATCAGTTGTCGAACGAAGTTAACTCATTTGAAGTATAATAATTATTATTACCATGCCTTCTACCAATGGGCACTAGTGGCAAAAACAATCAGAAAATTAATATAATGACGTTGGCAAACGTAGTTTTCGAAAATTCTCATGGAACATAACACGTGATTCCTTAATATATAAATTTTCTAGTACACGTGGAAATGAGTACTGTAAATATAAGGTATGTAACCTAAAGTGGTTTATGGATTCTCTACCATTTGAAGTTATACTTCTTTTGGCGTGTTTGGAAAAAATTGGGTCAACAGGGGCAACTAGTAAAAACATATATTTATGACTTCTTATTATTAATTAGAGACGAAACTCTTTAATCAGTGCGATGACCTATGGTGCCGAGACGTAGTCTCTCACTATGGGCCTCATATGGAAGCTCGGGGTCGCACAGCGAGCTATGGTAAGGGTAATGCTTGGGGTTTCTCTACGAGATCAAATCGGAAATGAGGAGATCCGTAGACGAACTAGAGTTACCGCATATAGCAGAGCGAGTCAGCAGACTGAAGTGGCAGTGGGCAGGGCACATAGCTCGGAGAACCGACGGCCGTTGGGGCAGAAAGGTTTTTGAGCGGAGACCACGTGACGGCAAGCGCAGCGTAGGAAGGCCTCAAACAAGGTGGACGGACGTCCTAGTACGGATCAATCGGACGACCGGTCGAAGTGGAAGTCAATGGGTGAGGCCTATGTTCAGCAGTGGACGTCCTAAGGCTGATATGATGATGATGGTGATGATTATTAATTAGTTATGACGTTCTGTGCAGTAAAATCTTGTAAAAAGTAATTACAAAACAAGAGGATTATTGTTTTTTTTTTTGTGAAAAGTTGGCAAGCCCACAGGCGGTTCAGTTGATACCTGTGATTACCGCCGTCCGTGAACATACTACTACCTACACCTAAAAGGTTGCGGATGCGATGCCAAGTGTTAAAAAAGAGCCCCTGTCTTAGCGTACCTACCTATCACCTAAGGCGTTGCAGATGCGTTGTCAACTAAGACCTGGTTACCTCTCTCCCCAAACGAAACGCCAAAGTATAATAATGACTTTTCCACGTCATGCTGGTCTTATATGAAGTCGTGGTACTTCCTCGGTTGAGCCAGGCTATTCGTGAAATGTTATAACCGTTATTACCACACATAAGATCAGTCAGAATAAGACACAAATTCAATTTATTTAAAATAATTATTCGATAGACATCAAAGACTATATTTGTTGTAGATGACTACACATATGATTTATATTTCCATACTATCATTGATAATGTAAAATTACATAATATTCAAAACTTATTACATGTTAGTACTAGGTATTAAATTATGATATCAATTACTGGAACTGAAAATATTAGACGCCTGCCATATTTTGCATACCTAATGACTTTAATTTCATTATTGTACGTAGTATTTCAATTCCAGTTATGATAGCAGTACCACTATTTACATTATCTCTGCACCCAAATATGATTGCCAAAAGTTTAAAATTGAATATATTATTATTATTATTTAATTGTCTTATCTGTGTACACTTTACAAAATATAACCTAAGTTACTATGACCTCCGTCAAAATAAACTACTCAGTTGAAACAAAGTGCGCCTTTAATTTAAGAATTCTTAAAATAGACTAAATGTATGTTATTCAGAAGCAGATCAATTGGAACAGTGAAGAGCATCTGCACTAGCGGTATATTTCGTCGGTTTTGCAACGATAAAAATATGTCGTTAGAAAAATCAAAACAAGTGGCAGCCTATCGCGCTGTTGATGAATTCGTAAAAAGTGATTGTATCTTTGGCGTGGGCAGTGGTTCAACTGTTGTATATGCAGTGCAGCGTCTTGCGGAAAGGGTTGAACTTGAAAACCTCAAAGTTGTGTGTATTCCAACTTCATTTCAGGCAAAGCAACTGATAATAAAGCATAATCTGACTCTAGGAGAACTTGATACCAACCCTATTATAGATGTGACAATTGACGGCGCAGACGAAGTCGATTCTAATATGACCTTAATCAAGGGCGGAGGTGGATGCTTGTTACAAGAAAAAATTATAGCATACTGCTCAAAAAAAATGATAGTGATTGCTGATTATACTAAAGATTCCCAAAAATTAGGTGACAGATATAAGAAAGGGATACCAATTGAAGTAATTCCTATGGCATATGTTCCTGTTAAAATTAAAATATTAGCTTTGTATGGAGGAGAAGTAAAATTACGTGCCGCTATTGCAAAAGCAGGACCAGTTGTCACAGATAATGGCAATTTTATTTTAGACTGGATTTTTACAAATCAAGATTTAGACTGGGAGCAAGTAAACGAGACTTTAAAAATAATTCCTGGAGTTGTTGAAATTGGACTCTTTGTAAAAATGTGCTTTAAGGCATATTTTGGACAACCAGATGGGACTGTAGTAGAAAGAACAGCATAGTTCCTAGATATCAAATTTTTACTATTTTGATGAATCTGAAATGATGATGAATCTTAATCAACCTTTTTTATGTTTTTTAATTAAAGCTAAACTATTCCCACAATACTATGGGAAAAAATGTAACAAATTGTGTACATATTGTTTCATTGCTCATTCTCAAAATATACATTCCATTTCAAAAGTTAAAGAACTAATCACATCTTGCTCAATATAAATTCATTGGTAATGTTTGGATTGTCTGAATTGCATCAATACTATTCAGTCATTTGAGTATAATGGTCAGTACCATACAATCACATACAATTTAAATAAATACAGATATGTGTCACTCCCATGACTGACTTGAAATTGGCAAAATTCTTTAAAGAGAAGCCATAAAGTGAGAAAAATAGATATTGTTTTAAACTAAAGTATTAAACTTTATTCAATCTTATTATATTTTTGGGGCCTTTTTGACTGTTTTAAATTGGTTACTTAAAACGAAAAATGTGGTTTTATTAAATCTTTTTAAGTTTAGCAGTGCTATAGAAATGTGACAATTTTAACTGGTGAACAGAACCCATTTATCCTAAACAGCACAGTTCCATACAAACATTTTTTTGGTTCTTATTATGTATCATAAATGGACAACAGAATCACTATCAAAAAAAATATTTTCTTACCAACTTATATCGTAAAAAATATATAGAATAATGGCCTCCTCTTATTGGTATCCATATAATTATGTAGACCAAATATCTCATGTTTTCACATGCGAGTCTCTTGTACATTGTCCAAAATTATTCTTAGTATTATAAAACTAATCTTAAACCCTTGTAGTACTAGTTTTTTTAAGAAATATATTAAAATCAGTTATATGATAAAATACACCACTCATATTTCCTTAATCATTACTATTATACAAAAAACACATGTATTGTCTTAGGTAGACAACAATTTTAATCATGAAGGGGTCAAAAAAAGATAACATAAGTGGTATTATGGTAAAAGGATTTAGATAAATATTAAAACAAAAACATTTCAAGATTTATTAAGTGGCTTTATATAAGAAATACAAAATTCATAAATATATAAATTAATTCAACTTTGAAGGAAATAGTAACATATACTGTATTCTAAATAATGCTAATACATATAAACTGCCATTAAAAACATCATTTCTATTTTTGTACAACTATTGTGGGAAACAAGGCATTTGCTGAAGCTATTTATATTATCACTAAAACTTAAAATTATTACATTTTACAAAACAAAATTAAATATTGCTTAATAAAATGATTAAACTTAACTTACATAAAATACTATTTTAATAGCAGTAAATTATTTTGTGTTTAGTGAGCAGGTACCTGTGATAGTATCTATATTATGATGAAAAGTTACACATACATATTGAAAGGAACATAGTATTTGAATAATGATAAACATTTAAATTCAAGATGGCAAAGCTCCTAGTAGTTACTCCATATTCTGGCTATAAACATAAAATTTTAACCTATACTAAATATATTTTTGATTGCTCACATTCCGTATGACATACAGTGTGTCATTACCACTGCGACAATAAATGAACACACATATAGAGGATAACTTAAAATTATAATACATTCTTTAAACATCAATATTTACAGAGTTATTAAATTTTCCAAAACATACAATTTTAGAACACCCTTACATATAAAAGTGTAACATAAAGTTCATTTGTAAAGATCACAAAGCACATGAATGGGTTGAATGAATTTAAGAGACAAAACATACTGTTAGAAGGAGAGGCTTGTAATGCGACGCTGTGGCGCGAGTTGTATAGGATGTTACAAATTGTGTTTCTTTTTTATTTAATTAGTTTGTTTGAAAAATATTTCTTTTTAATTATGGATTTAGTTTAATGTTCATATTTTTTTATGATTATTGGCAAGTAGCGTTAGACGTGTGTTCATTTATTGTCGAGATGGTATCAACACGCAGTACTAATTCAACACTGAACATGTCACAAATTTTTTCACTTGTAACTAACTTGTAGAGACTACTATAAGCTAATAGACCAACATTATAAGTAGAGCCTATGGTTAGCTATTCTATAATTTTAATTAAACATAAAATATGACATTAAAAGTGGAATGTAGCTTTCCTTTTCACAGTTGTATCTCACATTAGTACGTAAGCCATTTTTAAAATTATACTTTGGTGCATGAAATGTGTACAAAAATATATATTTCAGTTTTATCAAACCATGCCTAAAGTAAATATTTTAATATAGGCTTGTCTTTTTCATAATTCTTAGGAACTCTTCTTGATTAATTTCCCCATCGCCATCTCTGTCTGCTTCATCTATCATTTCATGGAGCTCCTCGTCTGTCAAATTTTCACCAAGTTCCTTGGCTACCCTTTTAAGATTCTTAAATGAAATTTTACCTGTAAAAATAAGAAATAATTTATATTAATTTGGCAGGAAATAGTACTAAATAAAAAGCTTCAAAAACATATTTCACTTTGCATAAAATATATTGAATTGGTGCTAAATGAAATAATTCAAGAAATCTTTCAGAATAAAATTATTGGTAAAGGTGCAGATTGGTGGCACAGATTTTTTACTCTTATAAATATTTTTAAACAATAAAAAACCATTACATAAATTAATATAGGCAACTGTGGCCGTGATAGCTCATTGTCCAGGCACTCGCTGTTAATTCAATATAGTAGAGCAACGTGAGTTTGATCCCTGGTGCCAGCACCAATGAAATTTTTAATTTTATATGCTGATTTAACACATGCTCAATGGTGAAGGTAATCACAAAAAATAAATATTTTGACAGTATATGAAGTCCACGAAACCACAGTGGGGTTACATGGTGGACTATGACCTAAAACCCTCTGTACAGCAGAGGGCTTTGCCCAGCAGTGGGACTTTTATAGGCTGTTACTTTGGTTTTTTCTTTACTTTTTACATTAGAGTTACAGAGCCCAGTTGCTAACAGTGCTTCTATTGTATTTTGTAAGTTGGACATGGAAGAAACTTATTGTTGTATCAGTATGAATGAAATAAGAATGTCCCTATGGATTTTAAACAGAAAAAAATGGGAAAATCAAAAGACCAATATAAGTTACAATGTATCTATAGTAGTCATTTATGACATGTTTTCATAATATGGATAAAAACAAGTAGTTTATATAGAACTGAATGGTCACATTACATGATACATTATTAGCATTGAATTCATTAATTTTGAAAAGATCAGTCTTCTTCTTCTTCTTTGATTAATGGCCTCTCTAAGGTCAGTCTTAACTTGTCAATAAGAACTCTTAACAAAGTAACAAATTGAATGCTAGCAATATTAGAACAGCCATAATATAGATAAATTATTCTCCAATATGGTTTGTACTATCTACAGTCTACATTGTTATGAAATAGTAAATAATAATCAATAATACCAACCAGTTTCATCATCATCAAATAGTTTAAAGGCCTTCATAATCTCCTCTTTGGTATCTTTTTCTGCCATTTTCACAGTCATCAAATCAAGAAAATCCTCGAAGGCAACTTTCCCATCCCCTTTATCAATTTCGGCAATCATCTTCTTTATTTCTTCCTTCTTTGGTTCAAAACCAAGAGCCCGAATAGCAACTTTTAATTCCTTGGTATCAATTTTTCCAGTGTTTTCCGTATCAAATAGATCAAATGCTTCTTTTATATCACGGCGCTGTTCCTCAGTTAATTCAAACTTTGGTCCTGATTTCTTACGCACTCCTCCTGGTGGCGCGTTAGAGTTCATATTCTTTTTCTGTGAATTACTTATAGCTGTTGTCTGTAAAGTATCAATACATATTACTTTTCCAAGTGTTTTTAAATGTATGCTCTAAAAGATTATCAGACGAAAATCAATATATCTACACTTACCATGTTTCCGTGTGTGCTTGTTTTAGATTAGTTTAAACAAATTTAAAGAACTTGCACTTTATAAAAGATATCGCGTAGTACGTTCAGTTTATTTGTTTATTCATTCATTAACATTATTAACACAAGTCACAAGTACACTAACAAATACAATAAAAATTCAGAAACAAGACAGGCTAGGTATTTAATATTTTTACGAGGCTAGAATAGAACTTCGTTTATTCGTTTCTTCGGCTTCGTATCGGTTTATTTGACATTTATTAATGTTGCTATTTTTAAAAATCTAGTATATACTACCACCATAAATCAGTAAGTTGCGTAAAAAAACCAGTAACCGTATATAAATCTGATAAATTAGTCCCAATTATCAGAATAAATGACTTATTTTATTACTGGTTAATCAATGACCATAAATTTAATGATAGCAAAGCTTTTTTTCTGTAAGTATACTTTGCTGCTATCCTTTGTCGACTTTGACACCTTTGTTGGAAGCGATCCGTGGAAAAACGTAGTGATTATATCCTCCATAGATAAGACATATATACTGAAACCTCTGATCCGCGGGTACAGAACATACATATACTCTAGGGAGTCCGTGTTTAAACGACCCCGTACTCATACGAAACAACGTAAGTGGTACACGACTGCAAGATAAGTTGCCGCCGGGCGCCGTCCGCTCCGCTGCATCTCCGCGACCCCTGTACGTCAGTTTTGTTAATATGACTATTTAAATCTGTACATAATAGCACACAGCCGCCTGTTTTAAGCACTTAATGTTTATTCATTCTTTAATGTTTATTCGACGCTAAGTAAACTAAACTAGGTAACTAAGTTGGGATGATGGAAACTACGATGGGATTATAGCGATTCAACGTACTGACGTTTTTATATTTGCTAACAGGAAACGATGATAAATGCAGTGAAAATACGCTATGTAGTAAATGGCCGTTTTACGACCGTACCGTACGTACGTTCGCACTAGTGCTGCCATAAAATATCGATATATTGATATTTTTATATAGCAATAATTTTAGCCGGTATATCGATATAAAATATTCAATATCAAAATCGTATCAAAAACGATATTTTCATCAAATTGTCATAACTAATTAAGAAACTTATTTCCTTCTTTTCTTTACGCGATTTGAGAACGCAAGCAAAGGCAGAACTCGTGAGAAATAAGGATTCTACGAGCTTGATACGGCCCTCCTAGTTGGGAAGGGTCGCTCATTTACTCATGCGTGCCTTTATTTATGACATACATTACATCTATATATATAATATATTTAACATCTATTTGGGAGCAATCTCACCTACGAATCATAAGTATGCCCTGACGACTGCTGACTGTATGGCCGGGGGCCAAAACCGGGGGGAGCAAACCGCCCTGGAAAGCTGTGTACATGTCGTGTTGGTCTCGTCGTGCTATTAGAAAATTTAAATTTGAGAAGGTGGCAAGTGAGCTGTCGGTTCACCTGATGTTAAGTGGTATCCGCCGCCACATTTTCAACACACGAAAGGTTTCAGATGAGTTGCCACTTTTTAATAGTGTTCCTCGGTTACCTCATCAAACGAAACACAGAAGTATAACACTTCGACTAAACGCAGGTCTTCTGTGAGGTTGTGACTTCGCCGGACCTGCCTACTCGTGTAATAGCGAGACTGCTGCGCAGCCCTACCACGGTAAAGATGAATGATTGTGTTTGCTATCGCTGTGTATATGCATAGCCTTGTCGGGCGGGATTCTCAGCGGGTCACTTTCGTCCCGTTCTCAAACCGGGTCGATGTGGACGATGTCCGAGCGATCGGATTCGGAATCAGAGAAATAGGATGAATTTCTGCTTTCTCGCCGAAATATTTGTTATGTCTGTAAAGCAATGACATCCTATTAGGAGTCCGCAATCGCTGTTGAGGTCGACTGCTGCTGGTCACTGCTTTGGTAACGCAGGTGAAATCTTGTGCAAATGTGTTCCACGAACATATTTGCAAGGACATTTGAAGAAAGTTTTATATGTATATAAAAAAACTGTTTAATCATGTTCAAATATATATTTGAAATCAACGAATATGAAATTTTTAGTAGTACAAAAAGGAAATTTACGCACTATACGCAAAAAAGGGTAATTAAGCAATTACCTTCGACACGACTTTTTGTTGTTTGCGGGATGTTACCCGACCTCAACTCAGCAAACAGCCTGGACGAGCCTGCCCATTTATTCAACAGACTTTCAGTTGCATCACTATCACATTAGACTTTCTCAATTTAAAAATAATTTAGGTTCATTTACTGTAAATATTTTATATTCAATATTTGATTTAATAATATGAGTATTAATTTTAAAGTTTTTTAGAGTGCTAATCTCTGCACTTAAGATTGAACATTAAAACATGTAGAAAAGTACGAAAAGATTGTCGCCGTCGATTTAAAATGTATAGCAATGACGACATCTCTCGTTCGAATTATCGTTGTAAAACGAAATTGTTTGTATGCTGGAAAGGATATAACAATAGATGCGCCAAGCATTGCCTCAAATGCTAAATAACAATGTAGAAAGGCGTTAAGATTTTCGTTGCTGTGGCTATCAGCCGTTTAGCTCAGTGGCGACAGTTTAGACGTGGGTTCGATTCCCACAGCGGCGACAATCTTTTCTTACTTTTTCTACAAGGCAAATTATATAAATTCTTAAATTGACATCAAGGGGTTTTAAGCTACGATAGATCCTTTGTTTTTATGCAAAACTAAATTACAAAAATATTTAGATAACTGTTTTGTTTTAATTACATAATATACATGTTAAGTCCTATCTTAATACATACTGTATTTATTATACAATGTAATGATATGAAACGCTGGCCTACAACCAATTTATTATAACCATCTTTACTTAAAGAATACATGAAAACAGTATTATTCATAAAATCAATACACGAACGGTATTAATACCAATTTCTGGTGCCTACTTCACACAATATTAACGCTATAGAATAGTGTACTTTAATTGTTCATAGCACAGAGTTCCAAAAGTAATTAAGGCATTATCAGAGGCACTTGATTATTTTGCGGGTTTAAATCTCCTTCGGCGGAAACCACCCTTGAGTCCAGGTACAGAAGTGAAGATCATTTATTACGTCGTTTGGGCATTTAATATCAATATGCGGTATTTCGACGAGCGCCATCTTCTGGCAAAGGTCACATGAACGCAGCCTTGTTGGTGACATGTGACGTTTGGATCGGAGAGGAAATGTCAATTTTGGAGGCAACTTCACGCGACCGTGGCTTGGAATGTAAAATGCCTCAACATCAACAGAAAACAGCCGACCATCGAAAGCGATGTGCGAAGAGATTACAGATGGGGTATGCACATGTTATTTGCGATATCTAAACAAGTGATTGAGATTAACGTAGATAAAAAAATTGTTCTTATGAATCATTTTCAAATTCGATAGTGTACTTAATAGTTTTTCTTTTTATACTTTGGACTCAGAAGACAAAAGTGCCGGACCACCATAAGCTTGAGTATCTAAGTAATTAAATTCCTCTAAAATATATTCTACCTTTACCAAAAGTTTGGAACAAAAAAATCGAGCAGCATTATCTATTTTTTCGGTAAAATCAAACCCAGATACAGAGCATCCGCTCGTAATCAATTTACCTTATCCTCAACAGATATCGTCAAATGCCACAGATTTTAGTTTTCTTAAATACACTTTGCCATAACAGGTATATTTTTCAACTTTTACAGTGAATTATGCCCAAAATGGACTTAAAACTTTGCATGAAATAAATTAGTCAAATTAAACAAGTTGACGGTTAAGAGTAACATAATCAACAATTAATTCAGACGGGTTCCACTATGAGCTGTGCTTCTTAACAACTTAACAAGCGTATATATGTTAAAACAGTACTACGCAAGATGCATTGTATTAGAAATAAGTAAGGCTTAGTACTGCTTTTGCGCACGGGAAGCCGTCGTCGCATAGGCCTGCGGTGCTTCACGCGAGTGTTCGCGCACAATAACTTTTTTCCAAAAACACTAACAGATGGCGCGTAAATCAATTAGACGCATGTTTTATGGGATGACAGGGTACGCAAAGCTTTATGCATTTATGGTATGCTCCCACATTAGTACAAACATAAATGTATAATTTGTGACGGGCTTAGACTTTTGTAGCAATTAAGACAAACCGGATAGAGAACGAAACAGGAAGGCTGCTTCCGAGGTAGAGAAAAAGGGTGGGAGTCACGTGTAACTATCTCGTAGAAGAAGAAGACCAGAGAAGTACCAACAGACAAGCCAGAGTCACGTGAAAACAACCGGAAGAATGGGACACAGATCCGCATTAAGGATATAAAGGCCTAAATCGTGCAAGGGCAGTCTTCAAGGCCACGTGCGTTTCGCGGCATCAGGGCGCTGAAGGAAGCGTGCCGAAGGACTTCATCAGGTGGTAGCAGTGCGGCAGGCGGCTGCGGTGGCCGATCCTCTGCAGCGTGGCGGCGGCCTGAGCGAGCATGCCCGCCCGCTCGCCAGGCGCAGCGAGCACTGCCGGCGGGAGGTGCTTGCACGCCATATATAGGGCCACCGCCCGCTCCCCTTCCCCCCCGCCACCCTCCAGCGCGCGCTCTGAGAAGATGTCACATACAGATTACAGATCAGAATGTTCATAAGCGGCAGTATCCACTTAACAAAGGCGAACCGCCTATTCATTTGACATCTTTTCATATTCAAAAAAGGTTGTCGTTTACTGCCTTCACTTTATATTTTACTATGTGACAAAGTTGACAAGCATGCAGGGGTTTTTCCGGAGATTAAACCTGCTAAACCCATAGATTTCCAATTGACCATCTTTTTACAACATCGGTTTCGTCAGGTTAACCATCCCGCAGAAGAACAGCTTGAAGTGTAAATATCACACACACTTCACATATTTTATTAGGTTTTGCGGAGTTCTGATGTATCCCCAAGTAGTGTAAGTCCAAGTAAAGTAGTTTAATAACAATGAAATATGGGACCACATGGGGATTGAACCGAACCCAACGTTAACGAAAAATAACTTTCAAAACTAGTTCATAAATGACAAAGTTCCAAAACATCAGACAAAAATAACCGTACGAAGGGTTCCGTACCATTATGTATAAAAACGGCAAAAAAATCATCTCTGTTTTATGGGCGCCACACTTAAATATTTTTTTATTCTGTTTTTAGTATGGACGGACGGACGGACGGACGGACAGGAAGACAGCGAAGTCGTAGTAATAGCGTCCCATTTTACTGTTTGCGTACAGAACCTTAAAAAAGAATACAACCGAATCCCGAACCTCCCTTTTCGAAGTCGGTGAAACACTATTTATTACCCTTCCCGCAGATGATCGAGGAGCGGTTCATCCTCGGCCTGAGGCTGCCATCGAGCAGTTGCTGCGTGCGCCTGGGCGCCGCGCCGGCCATCATTCGGCACACGGCGGAGTGCAGGAATACACGCGACGTCACCCACTGGGATAAATAAATAAATAAGTAAATAGATAGATAAATAGATATGTTACATCCCAAGTCACCATCGTACTGCACCTAAATCAATTGCGCAACGACCGGTGCTTCATTCAATAAAATCGACAACCGGCAAAGCGCGGCGCCTTTCGTCATCCTAACTTCGGACCGATTGGACACCCCTTAGTGTCCTAAGTATGATTATTAAGAAATTTTTTAAAACCTTTATTAAATATATTTTTATATTAAGTTATGTTTTTTTAAGATCCTCCGCTGCGCATTTCGTAATTAATAGATAAATATTTTAGGACCCAGTGTTACCAACTGTTCAATAATAATACTACTACAAAAACCCACTAAAATGACTAAATTCTAACAAAAACTTCCTTAATTTAAAATACTTTTTTTTACATTATTAAGGTACAATTCTTATTTGGTAAAATTAACTTTTGTCTTTTTCTTTAATTGGCCAAAACAATTAAATAGAATATAATTCATTTTTATATTACTCTAGACGAACCCACACCCTCTAGCGCAGGAGGCAAGTACACTACCCACTGCGCCATTCGGGTGGTCTATACAAATAAATCTATAAAATAATAACGGCCGATTCCAATATCCTACCTACGGATACGATTTGGTCACTAGCGATAGTTTCTAGCTCCATAATACTTACGCCAAAATTCCATCTCCAGTAAACCCAACCGAATATTGAAACCAGACGTTAAAGATTATTATTACTATAATGATTTTTAGTTTTTTATTTGTTGTAAGTGTCCTTTTCTCAGTAAATAAATATATTTTCCTTGTTTGCTTCTTTATAAAAATTTATCTTCCGTATGTTTGTATCCACAAAACACAGACTAGCCGGTGGATTGACTTGATATCTATGGAATATATCACAACAAAGCTTTTTATTCCGTAATTCTAGCGGGAACAAAAAAAAAGACACAACGAATCGTGGACGGGATAATAAATTTTTTCAGGACATACTTTTACACAACTTTAATCAGTCGTAGTAGATACGGAATAATAATATATCCGTGTATAAAATATCTGTGGGCCACACGAATACTTGTCCCGTGTGGGAATCGAGTCCACGAACCTCAGCGCTGAAGTCAACAGCTCCGCACCTTCGCCACCAAGTCGTATAACAACTGTATCAAAAATAAAAGACAAGCCAACGTTGACTGTGGTAGGACCACGGAACGGTGTAAAAAATAGACTCTGTCTATAGACAAACTTTACGTAAATCTGAAAAGATTTCGAAGCTTTAACGGTTTCTGTACTTTTATGTTTTTTGAACATTGTCATTACGTTTTAGACACACAAACCTCACGCGGACGAACACGCAGATTCGAAACAATCATCCGCGGGTCCCACGAACAATTGTCTAATGGAGGCGAACCTAAGACCCCCCGCGCCGAAGCCAACAGCTCTGCGAATGCGCGACGAGGTCAACGAACTGTACGGAGCACTGACCGGTAGGTTCTGCGAGAGCCGTCGCAACGAGTGCAGGTCCCTCTGGAAGGCCTGCAACTGCAAGTGGGGGGCGGGGCTCGAACCGGCGCCCCCCTCCGCCCCCGCCCCCGCCCCCGCCTCCCACACCCCCGCGCGCACCTCCAGCAGCCAGTCGCAGCACAGCACTTGCATCAGCTGACACACGACAGTTCACATTTGTAATCGGCACGATCTCGGGAATACATAGCAATATTCTATTCGGAAAAATGTAACATCGTTCCATGGGCGGCGGTTATCACTTAACATGTAGTGAATCGTCAGCTCGTTTGCCACTTTCTCACAAAAAAAAAAAAAAAAATAAAAAAAAACTGGCCAAGTGCGAGTCGGACTCGCGCACTTCCGCACCATTATCTATGAAAACGAGAAAAAAAATTATGCCCGTTGTATGGGAGCCCCACTTAAATATTTTTTCATTCTGTTTTTAGTATTTGTTGTTAAAGCGGCAACAGAAATACATCATCTGTGAAAATTTCAACTAACTATCACGGTTCATGAGATACAGCCTGGTGAGAGACGGACAGACAGACAGCGGAATCTTAGTGGTTTTAGGTTTTACCCGTTCTACCCTTTGACTACGGAGCTCTAAAAATGTGAAGTGATATGCTAATTATAGTGCGTTTCAAATAAGAATCTGCGCCTCAATGATCTCGATCTGTCAAAGATCACTACAAAGGTACAGTTAGCAACAAAAAATATCAACGAGTTAAAAAGAGTTAATAGAAGACGATGATAATTTTAGTTTCGTTATAAACACAATTAATATTTTCATTGAAATATCAATCAATGGCATATTTTAATACTGATGATGACGACGTTGATGAAGATGATGACTTTTTTTATTCAATAATGTTCAGTTTTCGCGTAATTAAGAAATTATTAGAAATCGTTTGGTGGATTTACGGTTGGGATTGGTGATTTACACTCTGAATTGAAATCACGCTTTACATATTTGCTACATTTAATGCACGTTTTTATATCTTGTGCAAGACATCTCCTATTGACAAAAATACAAAAGCAACTATGGCAGATAAACAAAATTAACACAAATTAATAACATTAAACAGCCACTAAGGTACTACAAAATAGAAATATGTACGTACGATACAACGAAACGCAGGCAAACAAAACGTGGTTCAGCAACACAACAAAGGGGCGTATGTAGGCAGCGACTAAAGCGAGAATTGCTTTGTAGTAAGATTGCACAAAATAAGGTGACAAGTGCAATGCAACTACAATGCACTCACGCAACAGTCATTGGGATCTTCTAAAGTCAAAACATAAGTGAAGAAACTTAGAAGCATTCAAACGTCGGTAATCTTTACGCACCCACCAAGCAGATCTCTTGAATGACTGGGTTGCCAGGTTTTGTGGTCTGTTGTTCGCCAGTGATTCAAAACAAAGTGATTGAAAGAAGACATCCGTGAATCTGGTTGGTGCTCACCATCATTAGCTGGGTTGGTTTCCTGCAGCAGTAGTACGCAAGCGAGTCAGCTAACCTGGCTCCGGCGATATCGCACACCTGGAAGACATTACAAGCAAGGTTTCATTTCATTAAATTAAATTAATGGTGCGGTTTTGCACAGGTCGAAATTGACGGATGCAGGTGTTAAGGAATGTGCGTCATGACAGTTTGTGGGAGACGCTTTTGTTCCGCAGTGGACCTGTAACGGCCGAAATTATGTTGAATGTTGATGAATAAAGGTTATCAGTTTCTAGCAGCTTCACTAATATATAAAAGCACACATTAGTTTGGACGCTCCTTGACAGTCAATTCGTTGGGCAGTCAGCTGGTCCGCTACCTTCCTATATGATAAAAGCGTGTACGCGCCTTTAGAATTTGCTTGTTGATAATTAGAAAAATCACTGAGCGCCGCAGTGTGGACGCACTTTGACAGTAAGCTTCTCCGCTATTTTCCTTTATGATAAAGTGTGGACGCACCTTTAGGATTTGCTTGTTGATTATTAGAAAAAGCACTGAGCGCTGCATTGTGGACGCACTTTACAGTAAGTTGGTCCGCTACCTTCCTTTAAGTGTGGACGCACCTTGACAATCCACTGATTCGCTACCTTCCTTTATGAAACTAGTGTGGACACAGCTTACGAATTTGATTATTGATTGTTAGAAAAAGCACTGAGCGCCGCAGTGTGGAACCTTAATACGCACCACCTAGCGTGTTTGCTATCTCCCTTCTTAAACAAGTGTGCACGCACCTTGACACCCATTGGGTCGCTACCTTCTTTTATAAAACAAGTTTGGATGCACCTTGTTCGTTAGCTACCTCCCTCTATAAAACAAGTGTGGACGCACCTTTGTCAGTCAGCTGCTTCGCTACCTTCCTTTATAAAACAAGTGTGGACGCACCTCGTCAGTCAGCTGGTTCGCTACCTTCCTCTATAAAACTAGTGTGTACGCACCTCGACTGCCAGTTCGTTCGCTACCTGCCGTTACCATTCAAGTGTGCACGCACCTTGAGTATGGTGTCGGAGGTCCTCTCGAGGGAGCGCTCGTCGTGGCACTGGGCGAGGCTGAGCAGGCCTCGTCGGCTTTTGTACGCGGCGTGCAGCGCCCTGCATTGGACCGGCACAATGGCCGCGCTCTAATCACAGCGTGTTTACACAAAGCAGACAATAGTTATTAATAACGACGGCTTAAACCGCTCCGGTGTTTACATAACACGCGCGGAACTAGAATGTCTAGGTCGGCGCGTGTGAATGCGCTCATTGTTCCGAACGAGTGGCGATTCGCTCATCGGCGTTTCAACGGTGACGGATGCCGAATCCGATCGGGGGTGGCGGAGTCGATCAGTGTGCGGTGGGATCGGTTTTGGTCGAGATCTAAACTGACGTTGGACACGGTTCTGGTAAGACGATAATATTTAATCGCAGTAATAAAGGAACAGTTTAAAAAAAAAATTGTAAATTTAAGTTTGTAGAACAATTTGCTTAGAATGCAAAAAAAACAATGTAGATACGTTGCGTTGCTTTTCATCGGTTTGGCAATCAGCCGTTCAGCTTAATCGTTTTGCGTCTGGGCGCGAATCCTGAAGACGTGGGTTCGACTCCCGCAGAGGCAAAAAACTTTTCGTCCATTTGTTCTAAAAATTTTAATGTTTCATCTTAAGTGCAGAGATTAGCACTATAAAAATTTTAATTTCACATACAAATTAGATGGTATTGTTAAGACCGAATCAGAAACAGAAACTCTTTTTATTTAACTAAATGATATTTAACATAATATAATATATTGTTTGTTCATTCTAGTCAACGGTAACGATTTTGTATTTTTACATGAATATTATAAATTTAACGAAATCCTTTACAGTTTTATCGCGGTTTAGATTTGATTTTTACACTGACATCTGAAAGTAGTAGTTATAACCTCGTCCTTTTTGAAGTCGGTTAAAATAAAAAAAGGGTTATTCAAGCGTCCTAGCCCTATATTACTTTATGGTCTTGACACCAATATCACTTCTCATCTTGATATTTAATTTAGCTTCCGCTAGCTAGCTATTTTACATAAGTGTTTTTCCCTTTTTTTAACCAGAAGTTCCGACGGAAACGTAAAAAAACGCACAGCGGAACGTAGCCAGGTTCAGCTAGTAATTTAATACAACTATTATACATATTGTATCTTGGCTTTGGCTAACTAGTGAAGCGCTTACATGCAAACATTTTTTATGCTCGCTGTTAGTTAATCCGTGCTTCATGATTTTTCCGACATCTTCGACCATCACCGTTTCATTTTTGTCGGTTTACACAAAACCTCAAAGAATTATGCACCTGAACTCTCCTTATGAATCATTATTTCCATTGAAAGAAATCGCATAAAAAATTTCTTTCATTGCTTGTTTTTTTATTCAAGTTTGTTATAACGGAAACCGAAACAGGAACAGATATAAAAATTAAATCTGAGCGGATAGCGAAACCGAAACGGTTGCGGAAGCGTGATTGTCAATACTATGAAAAAAACTTCTCGGGGTGTACTTCATGAATCAAGCCCGAGCCACCACGGCCGCGCTTCACTCCGTCATATTTCCTTTTAAATTTCCGTTACAAATGTTGCGGCAACAGAGGCAGATACTGGTGTAAAAAGAAGCATGCGGAACTACCGCATTTGCGGAAACAGAAACAGGGGTCTGTCGCATCGCCACTGATAATTTGAACGGGCGATACGCACCCGGGCAGGGGGTCCTCGCAGCTGATTAGCGTTTCGGGCAACAGGTTAAGCCTGTCACCAATCTCATTCGCCTTCGCGATGTCGCCCAGCAGCCACGTGGCCGCCACGCCCACGATGTTCGCCCACCACTCCATCACCGGGTCCCAGCAACCTGCGAAATGGGCAATCAAAATTCTTCATTCAACACCGGTTTATTTTAAGCTTTACTGTGGTATAAAAAACTTTTGCTGTGGTAGGACCACGCAGCTGTCTTCGCTGACGCACGAATGGGCAGATCCGTCCGGGTAAGTACCACGACCCCACAGAAGACCGAACTGAAGTGGAAGTTAGACTTCTGCGTTTCATCTGGTGTGTGAGGTAACTGAGGCCTGCTCTATTAAAATGTGTTAACGCATCTGAAACCCATCAGGTGTTATAGCTGGCCATGGGCGGCGGTAATCACGTCACGTCGGTCTTCTGTGAGGCCGTGGTACTCACCCGGACGGAACTGCCCATTCGTGCAACAGCCGAAGCTGTTGCGTGGTCCTACCACGTTTCTTATTGTCGTTATAGTTTAGATTCGCAGTAAAACTTTACCGCTGTGTTGGGGCGCGTCGGTGGACACGTCTTCGACGATTAGCTTCACGAGGTCCAAAACGTCGCGGGTGCTGCTTCGCTCGTCGGCGCAAAGCAGCATATGGAGACTCTTCTGCAGCAGCTCCAAGTGATAGGCCTAAAATTTCGACACAAATAAGGTATGGTTTACTAGGACTAACTAACGACGACCCGATTGGCCCAATGGGTAGTGACCGCGCCTCTTACGCTTGAGGGTGTGGGTTCGCTCTACACTACGGGAAAAATAATGTGTGATGAACATAGTATTTTTCCAGTTCTGGGTGAAATAAACACATATCATAAATATATAATTTATGATATGTATTTATTTACAAAAGAAAAGAATGTGTAACTATTTTTTTCAGTTGTCTAGTACAAGTGTTGCTTAGTTTGGGACTATAAAACGTTGTGTTATTCCACAGTCACACTCGGAGACTGACAAGTGCCTAACAGTATTAGGAATATTTGTCCACCCATTAGTAAAAAATTATACGTAACTAGCTGACCCGGCAAACGTGGTTTTGTCATATAAATTATTTGTAGGGTAGAAAAAAATGTTTGGGGCGGACCACCCTTAACATTTAGGGGGATGAAAAATAGATGTTGTCCGATTCTCCGCCCTGGCCGATATGCACACAAAATTTCACGAAAATCGGTCGAGCCGTTTCGGAGGAGTTCAATTACTAACACCGTGACACGAGAATTATATATATTACATTCAAAATGTTTAACGCATTTTTCAAAGAACGATATTTTAATATTATGTACCTAACTTTTATTTTGCTACGTAGCCGCACACGTAGCACTAGTACTACATACATACTTTTTTTAGTATGGGGGGAGGAATTTTCAAAAGATTACCAGTCACCCCTGACACCCCCTCCACATAACACATGACAGGGTTATGTGGAGTTCGTACCCACTAAAAGCCCTTCGGTGGCTACCCTGTCCGTTTGTAGGTACACCGGGCTCTCCTACGGAACGTACCTTACCCTGTCTTGGAGAAAGATAAATCTTCCCGTTTTCCCCCACCAATCTTATGGCAGCACGAGCCAACTTAGCACTGCCGCAAGTCCGCCCAGCGTTCCATTTAAGTCCTACCTTACTCCTGTTCTATGACCCCGGGACTAAATAGCTGTTGACTATGTAAACTTATGTAAGTAGGCATATTATAACATAGCGGGATCTCGACGAAGGCAATGTGTGGTATTACTGTTGATACTCACGTAGGCTAAAATAAGACTTATACATGTACCATGTTATATTGTAAAGTGATATTTTTAAAAGAGCAACTATTGAGTTTCTTTCCTATATCTTCTCAAAAGAAATTACTTTCCGAACCGGTGCTATGTTACTTACGAACTTGTGTAATAAATTAAATGTAAAATTCGACGTTTCATAAGAACGAGCAAGCGCCTACTTGAATAGACATTTAGAGTTTAATTTGCATTTACTGCCTTTTTTGTACGCGTGGGGGAAATGCCTACGCATACCCGCCCTCGCGGGGGCCTGAATTTAGTGGATAGTGCCTAGTGACTCGCATTACAATACTAGCCGAGAACTGACCCGCATGGCGTAGGCGAGCGGGTCCGCGGCGCTGGGAAGCCGCGAGAGGAGAGCGGCGTGCGGCGGCGCGCGCTCGTAGCTCCAGCGGCGCGTGCGCAGAAAGCGCTGACCGCGCTCGCTGCCCGCCCAGCGGAGGCGCACCGGCGCCCCACCCCCCACGCCCGAAGCGCACGCCTCCGAGCACCAAGCGCTGCAGCGCCTCAAGTAGTACCTGACGTTTTTTCCGGTTAATGAGCTGACAACTTTCAGAACGCCAAAAGAAGATTTAACAGTTTATTAACTCTCATTCAGAGGTTCGTTGTGACTGGACTCTAACAGACGGTTTCAATATTCAATCTAGAGATAGATTAGGTTACTGGAGATCGAATTTTGATGTAAGTAATACGGGGCTAACGTTAAATATTCTAGTTACCAAATCAATCTGTAGACAACATTGAAACCAGCCGTAAAACGATGCATCGTCCGTTCGCGCGCGGCCTCAACCGACGTTGCTCACCCGCAGAACCAGTTGCCGACCTTCGGCGCGTTGTCCTTGAAGACGAGGGCGGCGGTGACGTACGTGTCGGCCAGCAGGTGCCGGCTGACGGCCACCTCGGCCAGGTTGGCCGCCTGCAAAGCGAGCAGCATTCGCTCGCAGCGCCCCCCGCGGCCCGACAGTATCCCCAGCTGGGCCAGGCGGTTGGAGACGGTGGCCACCTCGGCGGCCCAGTGGCGGGTCGCCCTCCTGGCGGGGCTGTACGGGACAAAGGCGCTCGTTACGGTCGGTCATGGATGCCAATTTGGGAGTTTCCTTCCTAAATTCACGAAGGGAAAATTTACAATGGAAGATTTTGGATCGGAAACTGAAAGCAAAACTTTTTTTCTCATTTAGAAAGTTTCAGTTTGAATTTTATGAATTTTAGTGGACTTTAGTGAGTTTTTGAATTGCTTTAGGTGTATTTTATTTTTAACAGTTGGTAACACTAGTGGGCACTAACACTCGAAATAGTGATTCAAACTGTCGAACTTGATGATGAAACAATTTGCTGTTAATCAATTAATCAAATCAATATCCCCAAAGACTTTAGTTTTAATATTAAGGTGTTAAAGAGCCATCCGAGAAAATCGAACTCGCCTTAAAACTTTAATTACCCAGGTAGATTTAATGCTATAGAAAAAAAATTGCATTAAATTTTTATAGTAATAGTATAGATCGTATATTTTGTAGTGCAATAACCCTACATACTGACAATAATGATTTTAAGTAAAAAAAAAACCAGCAAATAATACATAAATTAATGAGTGCCTTAATTGATAAATTTTTTGCCTAAACAATTTATTTCAACAAACCTGTCACTCCAGAGGTCACCAGCACGACGAGCCAAGCAGCTACCAAATGGCAGTCTTTGGAGCATCTGCCTTAATACCGCAGCTATGAGGGCTGAGTACTTCCCTGATTGCACGCTCTTGCCACATACAGCCAAGGCCCGATGAAATTCTAAGCTGGCATTTGTTAAATCACTCTTAAACAAAACATAAAATTAATTTAGTATTTATTGCAAGAGTTCAAATTGACCGAAAACATGTTTATAATTTCTTTAACTATTGTGTGTGGATGTATTTATAAACATTAGTATGATTTGATTATTTTGGTTAGCCTTTAAGAAACACCTCAGAGTACTACTATAAGTTAGCTGTAAAACACAAAATTCCTTACCTTTTTCAAATAATTTTCTGCCTGTCGTTTATGTGAATAAAAAAGTCCAGCCTCTTTCGATTGCGATTTTGGCACAGAATCACCATATACTAATAGTTTTATCAAGCACAATCCAAGTACACAAATGTTTATTAGATAAATAAAGAATGTGTTGAAAAGCCAAGGTCCCCATGATGTCCCAAATGGATCTGAAATAGCATATTTTAGAGAATAATTCAATTATGTTGTTTGGCTTTATGACAAATTTCAAAGACATCTTGGCAATTTCAAATAATTACAAAACTTGTCACCCTTTTGGCAAACAGAACATTCTGTGCCAGTTCTAAGATTAGAAGAAGAAACAAGAGTGTGAACACTCATGACTTCTAGCAGAACAGTTAAGTAATAAAATAGAAAGTGCTTTTTCAATTAAAATTAAATACTTGTACTTTTTCCTTCTTAGATCCATTGAACCCTGATGGACTTTTTATAAATAAAATAATTATTGGAACAAAAACTTACTATCATTTTCATCAGATAGTATTCTTCTCTGATCAATTCTCCTCGTATAATCAGTGGATGTAGATTCAAACATAAAGGCACCAAAGAAGGCACTGAATGGATTGAAGGCGATAAGTCCTACCATGAAAGCACAAAGTGCTAAACGAGAATGGTCACCCATTCCTATTACAACTTTAGAATATTTATCTTCCACCTAAAAAAGTATATTTCAAATACAAATCATTAAAAATCTGCTGTTTCTTTCTGCTTAAGTTGTATTTTAAAAAAATGTTATTAAATTTCATTAAAGAAATAAATGTTTCATTCAAATTAAAGAAACAATTATTTTCTATAACAAAATTATTACATATTTTAAATTAGTAACCAATGACCTGGTGAGGCAGTTTCTAAGCTATTGCCCTTGTCGCCAATGGTCATGGGTCCGATTCCAATGAAACCTAGACGATAGCACCAAGGCAACAATTTGTGTGACCCATGGACATTTGTTTTAGATCTGGGTGTTTGTTAAAAGGTTCTGAGGCAGGCGGACATACGTAAAAAACCTAGCCTAACCCTGATAAAGGCAGGAGGGTCATGATTTAAACATATTCACTAATTAGAAAATGAAATCAAAATAATAGGTCTTGCTAAATGCTTATTATAAAGCTATATAAGATTATATAAAAAGGGCATAATGTCAATTTTAAAGGAACAGTAATCTTAATTTAAAACACTAAATAAACAAATGATACCTTAAAGTCTGGAGAAGATGGTGAGTCACTGTCAAGAGGATGTGGTGACTGATAAGGTGAAGAAATATCACTGTGCGGTGGGGTGTATGCTCCTTCAAACACAGGTTCCTTGACTCCAGATTTTTGACAAACTAGTTTTAAAGCCATGTTTTCTTGCTTCAACCTGGTGTTCTGATTTTGAAGGTACTTGATGTATTCAATTGTTTTTCTTAAAATTGCAGATTTATTAAGCTGAAATATGAAAGTTATGATGCAAAATAGAATATTTGCTTTAAATATTAAGATGACACAAACCAAATATTTTCCATGTTGATAACCTTTTATTATCATGTTGGAAATATTCACCATTTTTAAAATGAAATACAGCAAGTGAAAAATTAAATACCTTAGCTTCTTCTCCGACAAGCATGTTCTTCAATTCAACAATTCGATCATTTATACTTGTTCTGTAACGCCTTTCAATAGCATTATGGGCACTTCTTTTTACTTCTTTAACTTTAGGTACAGCTAAATTTGGAGCTTGGTTTAATGCTATTTTGTCACCATCGAGAACTACAGGTATACCAGTTAAGACAGTTGGACCAGTGCTGCTAGTAAAAAATGTATGGATTGGTCTGCTTTCAGTAACGGAATTTGAATTTGTCAATATTCCTTGTGTTGTAGCTGTCAAAGTTAATAAATGTATACTTAATAACATTGCAGCAGATAACATTAATTTATAGTTAACGACACAAAAATCAATCAGAAGTTGCTAAATCAAAGGTTTATCAATATAAGAATGGTAAAATTACTTTTAATATCAAGATCATTATTTTGCAAATTTACATGTATGGAAAAATGATAACAAACAAATAAACATTAAGAAAATTACCTGATATTGGTTCATTAGTATACATCACAGTTTGGGCTTCTGGATTAATAATATTGGACCGCAGAATAACTGGTGAGTAACTTTGATCTGTACTTTTAAGGATGAATGGAGTTACAGTTTTAGCATTACTAGGTAGTAAAAGTGGTTGATTTTGTTGATGTGCTTTGTTCCCTTGGGTAAGTTGTGCTGTACCATCTATTGGAACCAGAGATGCTCTACCATCAGGAAATTGTTGTAAGTTGGCTCTAGTAATGTTGACATAAACAGGGCTTTGTACCACCTGCTGAATAACCATAGGAGATTGTGGTGGAACGCGTGTTTGTCCATGCTGAGTCACATCCGGCAAAGGTGCGCCGTCGTTTGGCGGCTGCAAATTATAACCTTCTTCTCTGCTATACACACCCTGTACAGGACTGCTTTTCGGTTGTGAAACACTCTGCGGCGGTTGAGAAACTTTCCTATTATGCGAATACTGGGAAACTAAAGGATTTCCGCTTGAATTATATTGTGGCGAAGCTTGAGGTTTTGCTTCAACGATTGTTTTATTCTCAACGCACCAATCCAAACTAGGGTCATTGTCAACTATTGCGAGTTCTTCTTCTAGTTTACTCATAAAGTCGCCATCGTATCCGTTAAGGAAATCTGTAAAGTCTAATAATTACATCATATGCGGTAATGTTCAACAAGTTTCTAATAATATGATATCTTACCTTCGAATTCAGATATATCTTGAGTATTAAAGACATCGTTATTAAGAAATGGTTCGTGGTCCATTGTGTGTAATATTTGATTAGAAAACTTTTATAACATTATCAATTTTATATATTATATTAAATAAAGTTGCTATGTACACTCCGTGTTTACGTTTTGGATATTTTGACATAATATAAGTCATAGAACTTTGTTGGCCAATCAGAAACCAGGGTTATGGTGGTGTGATTCTACGTCTTGAAGTTCATTCATTATCAAAATTCGTGACGCAATAAAGAACATTCAAAATAAAAATGTTATCATTTGAATATTACATTGTGCTATAATTTGTAACTATAAATATTGAAAAAATATATTCATCATATAAAACGTAGTGTTACGATTATCTTTATAAAATGAATTCCATATTATTTTAATTTGGTGTAAAGTATTCTCAACAGATGGCACTTTTTTCTAAATTTAGAAGTTTTTTGAAATAAAAAATATTAATTATTTATTACATTACATCAGAACTACAGTAAATTATTACAAACCTGTTACTATGATTTTGTAATAGCGTACATAGTGAGTACCCTCTTAAATTATATTAACTAATAACTTATTTAGTTGTGCTGCCAAAACAATCTCTCATAATCATTTACCTCGAAATATGTATATGATAATAACACACCACATAAAACACCAAGAGTTTTGCAAAAATGTAATTTGAGGTAAACCAAAAATATGTAATAAATATCAAAAGTAACCAAAAATAACTATGAAAGTAAATATCACTCCTTCCAGCGCGGGCCGTCCTACACTGCAATAGTTAGTACGAGGCTGCCCTCGAGAACCTTTCTTCTGAACTATGTCGGTTATATTTGTTCTACTGCGGATGTCTTCGTTAGAAACTCTATCACGCAGAGCAATACGGACCATAGTCCTCCCCATAGCTTTGCGCCCCATAGCTAGCTGAGCGACTTTGAGCTTTCTCATAAGGCCAGCAGTGAGGGACCACATCTCGGTTAATTAATTCAAATAATGACAATTCGGATATGTGCCACAACAATACTGAGCTGTGTGTGGATCACTAACGGCTGGTTTCAATATAGTATCTATCTATAAGTATACATTTATTCTGTAGATTTTGGTTACTAGCTATACAAATACAAGTTATATGTATTTGACATTACATCCATAATAAGTCAAAATTCTATTTCCAGTTAGTAATCAAGAGATAGAGAGAATAATTAATAAGTCCGTTAAGAAACCCGCGAAAAGGTTACATATTGTTCAATCATTGAACAAATTCCCCGAATCAATCGGCACCCGTCGACGATTCAGTATAGTAATATAAAGCAAGGCATTCAAAATCAAAGGTTGCATCACAAAGTGATGAAACCTTTGATTTTGAATGTGAGAATGAGATTTTTTCGTTTTAAAATAATTAAACAAATTGCTTTAACTATTTGAATACTAATAGATTCTATTTACGTAGTATTAATTGTAGAATTATCAGCCATAGGTTAGGTATAGCGTTAAAAAATCGCAGTAAATCAAATCATAAGAAACTAGGTATATAAGTAATGATTTAGAGGGTTACGGAAAGTTAGTTTGTTGAGATACGTATGTAATGTAATCTCGGAAACGGCTCCAACGATTTTCATGAAATTTAGCATGTAGGGGATTTCGAGGGTGGGCCTGGGGTAGCAGAAAAAGTAAATTAACAATCATGCACGTGACAATATGAAATGTTTATTATATAACAGAGGTGACAATATTTTGAAGAGAAAAGAAATCCAGAAGTCGATTCCCGCAGCGCCGAGAAACTTTCGTCCTATTTTCTACAAATTTTATTCTCACGTTCAAATGTCGTTGTAAAACGATGTTAAAATTGTTTGTATACTGTAAGGGTACAGCAGCAGATGATTGGTGCATTTGGTGCACTGCTTTTTTCATTGCCGCATTGCTTAAAATGTAAAAGAAACAATGTAGATAAAAGTCGATGTTTTCTCGAAGCCAAAGAACTCTTCGCAAAATTAATTATGATTTCGAATAATCTCCGAAATAATGTCTGCAAAATGATGCTTCTTTGCGAATTTCATCTATTTGTCAATGGTCGAACTTTTACCGCGCTTCGTATTCAGCAAATGCATCACAGTGGCGTAGCTATTGCATGGCCAGGCGTTGCAGTGCACCAGGGCCTAGAAGCTCAGGGGCCCCCTAAGCTTTGAACAGAAAGGTGCAGCCATGTCCCGACTCTAGCAAATCTCGAGAATGCTTACAAATTTTATATGATGTTAAATGAACATTAACAATAACAGAATTTTTAAGACTTTCAACACATGCGCAAAGCATGGCTATTTTTTACCGTTGATTGATTCTGAACATCTATATCAGCGATAAGCTCATGTGTTGATAGTCGTGAGATCAATTCCACCCATCAATACAACAATGACAAAACTAGTTGATGCAAGGTGTATACATTTGAATAACACATGGCTACAATCTATAAGGATTTTGTGTGATTTGGCCATAATATAACGTTGTGCCAATGAAATGATTGATTAAAGCATCCAACAATATTCGCTACGCTATAGACAATATATATCTGTCTTAGCGCTTTGGACTCGCAGCTGATTTAATTCTTTTATTCATAATTTACTTCACTCAATGTCACCATTTCCGTAATTTCCCGGTGTGATTCCCACCTCAGAGGGTGCTCACAGAGTATGTGCTATGACCATGAGTTCTTTGAGTGGTGCGTGTTAGGGTTCAAATAAAAATGTGGAAACTAACATAGGAATTTATTGAAATGTATTATTTAAATCTCGTAAGAGCGATCGTGTCAGATCTACTTCTTTTATACAGTTGCGAGTGTACTAAAAATTAAGAAAGAACGCTATTTATGTGCAAAGAAGTGTACTGTGCGATCTAACGCTTTTTCTACTGTTCTCATTTCTAGCTATAATATTTACGTTGATGATTTGTAGCTGTACCGCCGCTTAGAAGTAAAAGAGTTAAACAATACTACTTCATCGATAAATAATGGTTTGAGGTGGCATAAACCAATTTTCTTTTTTTTCATTAATGTGAGAAGGTGTCAAGTGAGCTGGCGGTTCACCTGATGTTAAGTGCAGTAAGTAACCGCCACCCATAGACATTTGCAACATCCATAAGGTTGAAGAGGCGTTGCCACCTTATAATAGAGTGAGTCCCGTCTACCTCACTCACCAGACCAAACGTAGAAGTATATCTAACACTTCCACTTCACGCCGGTTTTCTTTATATGTGAGAGGTTATTAAGCGAACAGATGTTCACCAGATTTGGTCATAGGCGTATATAACAGGGGGGCCGGGTGGGCCGTGCCCACCCCAGGATTTTGGGTTACCGATTCGAAATTCTAAACTGGACACCTATGAAACTATCCATATAAAAAAATCAGTTGAGATGAGACGTTCTCAAGCATTACACTTCTTCGTATAGGAAACTAGCGACCCGCCCCAGCTTCGTACGGGTGTAGATATTGAAATTCTCGAATTTTCTCTACTTTAATATGAATAATGTTTTTTGTTTGTAGTAATGGCTCAGGCCCACCCTGGAAAATGGCCCTAGATACGGCAATGGATTTGGTTGATAGATGCGTTACCAAATTTCAAATAACTGGGCATCCTTTACCTACTACTTCCCCGGCCTATTCTTATAGCGGCTGCGTGGCTCTACCATCTTATCCCAATAAATCTCAATTGTTTTTCATCGCTAATCACCTTAGACATTATGATGTAATGAAGTTTAGTTTCCGTGCTATAGATAGGAATCGGTTTAGATTTCGATGTAACTCACTGATGCATAAAGTACTCTAAATCAAGGAATATTCTTTGTCGTAATATTCTGTGACACTCAAGAACAGGAAACGGAAGAAACCATGTGATAAGATATTTTTCAGCCATCACTGGTGAAATTTTCTCGATTTACTGAAAACTTTAAATAATTTTTCCACTTGTAATTCATGTCATCATTAAAATTTGGCGTAAAAGCTTTGTATTTCAAAACGTAGATTCAAGCTCTGGATTATGTTTCAAAAGGCGCTTACTAATCTTGTCGGATAAATAAATTAAATCTTCAAATATGACTAGTATCTACTATTCAATTAATTTATAACTAACAAAAAAAGTGTACCTAAATTGAGAATATTTTGCCAGGTGCTACATTTTGATATCTAAAGTTTTATTTAATCTTCAATAGAATTTTAATTTATGATTACTTTGTATCCTAAAACATATTAATTTAGGATTAAAAACAATTTAGGATGAATTGTTAGATGTTTAGAATTTAGGAACAATTTTATGGTTAGACAAGTACGCTACATAATGTACAAATAATAAGTACATGAAATTAAAACTGGGCTGCAGTAATTTTTCTGCAGAGAAAGCTTGTTAAGGCGGCTCTTTTATTTCCAGCTCCGCGAACAGTTAATATTATAGTGTTCATCTGGACTAAGGGATGGATTTTTGTACAAAAAATAATGTGTTCTAAGAAAGAATTACCTATACAAATTGAATTTTGCAGTAGTTAGAGGTAAAGTCGAGGTTTTAAGTGCTCGTGTCGAATATTCGGTTTGGATTTTGGGTGAGCAAACATTGTTTTATATGTAATTAACGGTTTTCTTGCGCTAGTCTTTCATAGCTGGGCTTACTAAAAATTATCTAAATCATCTTCCTCCTGCCCGTATCCCACCAAGATGGGGTCGTCAATATTAGGTATATTACGTTTTTTTTTTTGTAATTTTCAAAATGTATCTCTTAATGGTAAATAAGTTTTTGGGAAAAAAATTACCGAACTTTATTTATATTTCTTAATACTCGTTCAACTTCGAAATTAGAAGAGCTAAAAATTCTCGATAGGACTCTTATAAGAAATAAAATAAAAGTGGACCGTTATTATTTAGTCCTATTTTTCGTGCCCTTGACAATCACAAAATTTTATTATTTTGTATTAAGTATTATTGTATTAAGTACTTATACTATCTCTGTTTTGAATGGTTCTATTAATTATTCCGCGTTGAGCACTTTTATTTATGTTTAAATTACGTTCAGCCGTCGTATGGGTATATGGAAAGGAATTTCGGGAATCAATTGAGTACTTGAGATATTAAACGTTTAATTTATATTTATAACATTATATTATCTGTAAATATAGAGTTCTTACTATAATATGTAGGTACGAGATAAACAAACTCAATATTAACTAAGTGTATAGGTACATACATAGCCAACTACTTACAAATACGTAAGATGTCTTGCGTTCACAACTAAAGGCTGAACTCTAATGCATAACTTCATACTTAACATTAGATTTATAGGCACAAAATAGGTATTAATAATCACATAACATTTGAGTTAGTCAACAAAACAGTGAGGTATAAGAATTATGACTGGACAGACATGGGCTTAACGGTGTCCACGTATATATATGGAGCGTCCTTCTAGAGTTTTCTAGACGAGTTTCAGATTATTCTCATAAGATTATACATTAAAGGAGCGCACTGCGTCTACTGGAATGTCCTTAACACAACTCGACTACGACGAAGGCACAACACTGATGTTGGTGTAGCAACTACACGATCAACTTAAACATATGTAAATACTAGGTCGTATCTATGGCATTTTCAAACTAGACTACATTAACAAATCAGTCTTCCAATTAATTAGCAAAAAAAAGTAATATGTAAGCATATAATATAATTAACTTAAACAATATTGTATAATTAACATAAATGTAAATTTATTTGACAGTATTTAACGTTTAGCAGGTAATATAACATATTATATTATAGTCATCAAAAATAATAATGTATATAGTTAAATACATAGGACAGATGAATGTTTGAACAGTGATTGACTTCTAATGTAAATAAGTATTATTTATGTGTGTGACACTAAAATTAATTTTTATACGTATATAGGTTTTCGCGACCACATGTTATCGAATTACAATTTAATTAAGATTACCGTTAGAAATTATGTTATAACATTGAGCATCCACACCTACTTAATGATTACGTAACCGCAACTCTAATAAGAAAGTCCGTGCGAGTGCAAACCAATCGATGACAACGTGATTACTAGAACTAGACATCAACAATGAACAATTATGGCAAACAGCAAACAATTACATTAATCTTAAACCATAACTATAGGAATTAATAGGTATCTATTATAAATACGTCGCTTGTTGTAATGCAAACAGCGCGCAAGCCGCACGGTGCCTGCTGTGTCCTCGGTGACGACGTCGAAGGGAGCTGATGTCGACGGGAGGCTAACATCGTACGGTGCTTGGGACTAGAGTCAATCTGTAGCGAACGTGAGGTAATGGCGGCGTTTCAGTCTCTAAACATCACAGTCGCGGACAACAAAATTGCACGAGAACACGTCTGGGGGACCCAGCAGGGACGCGACGGCCTACCGCCCTCGGCCCTACGGGGTTGCATCGACTACTCAAAGTTACACGCTAATTAAAGCTAACCTACTCGCTAACCCATTAACAGAGACGTAAATGTTATCAAACATAAAAATAAAAAAAAACTAAAGAGAAGGGAAATAAAACAAAAAATAAAATCACAAAAGACACCGCCACAACGTCTAACGGAAATTTTATTTCGTTATCGACTCGTGGTGGCGTTCGGAAATAAATAGAGGAGAAGAGAGGTAGAATATAGTTGGCCGCGGGGCCCATTGCAATCGCCCGGCCGGAGCGCCCGGTCAGTGTGGAGTGCGCGCGCGGCGCGTCCTACCAGTGGCCTAGCGATGTGTGCCTAACCCTAACTTTGTACGCCTAAGTCAGTCTTTTCGAATGTGCGCGATCGGCCACCGATGTCGTTCAGTCTCTCTCGCTGCTGCAGTCGAGCGCGAAGTTGCGGGGCGGCACGATGACTCCGGCGGGCGGGTCGGCGTCTCTGCGCCGGGACACGGACAGGTCCTCCACGTGGTCTTCGTCGGGCGGCGGCGTGTGCGGCGACTGCGGCGCCGACCTGGGCGGCGTGCGCGGCGCCAGCGCTGCGTGCGCCGCGGCCGCCAGGGCCATGGCGTGCAGCGCCTCGCGGCCCCCGTCCCTCGTGGCGCCCTCCAACGCTTGTTGCAGGAAGGACGGATCTATAAGGGGGGTGGCCGGCGTACCTTCGTCGTTACCCCCAGTGCCGCTCAAGCCGTACGGGAAGGCGGCGCCGTTCGACTCCCTCTTCACTCCCCGGCTCATCGGTCGGCTCGTCGTTATGCCGAGCTTCTTCACTTTGTCGTAAAGGGTGCGCGACGGCACGCCGTACTTGCGCGACGCCTGCAACGCGCTCATTCCGTTCCTGACGCATTCGATCGCCGACATTATGTCGGATCTCGTGTACTGCTTGTACCGCTTCCACTCGGGCTTCTGTTGGGGCGGCACGTACGGCGCCAGGCCCGCCCTGACGTCCTGCTGGAAGTTCGGTGGCGGCGGCGAGGGGTGGAAGGTGCGCGAGTTGTCCTCCTCGAAGGAGCGCTCCGTGTAGGGCGAGTGGGCGTCCTCAGAGCGGTCGGACCGGTTGTAGTGCGGGGAGGTGGCGCGCGAGGACATTCGGCGCGGGCGGTAGTCGAACGCGCGCTGCGGACTCGGCGGCCGATCGGACTCGTGAGCGGACCCGTTGGAGTGGAGACGCGGGGGCGCGTGCTGGCTGACGGGGTGGCACACGAGGGACATGGGCTGCGAGGAGTCCACCGGCGTGGCCTGGGCGAGGACGTTGCGCAGGATCGGCGTGTCGCGGGTGGCCAGCATGCTGGAGAGCTTCTTGCGTTTCAGTGGGTTCATGTCCGGGGACTCGTAGGCGGCGGAGAGGGCGGGCGCCGGCGGGGGAGGCCACCGGCAGGAGAGCGCGGGGGCTGAGGCGGGGGGCGAAACGCTGGAGGGCGCGGCGGGGACCACCCTAGGGGGGGACGCGGCTGGCGTCCTCTCGCTACTGCCCGGACGACGGCGCAGTTCCGTCATGTCGAACAGGCCCTTCACCTCCAGCTCTTCGGCTACCTTCATAATGCGCGGGATGTGGGCCTGCGTCACGTTCACCTCGCCCGTGTACATGTACTCGAGGAGAGCGCGCATTTCGAAGTCCTTGACGCCGGGGAACAGAATGCTGCAGTGGTCCATCGGCACATCGGCAAGTATGGACTGGAAATACGGCGAGTTGGCGGCGAGCACTACTCGGTGCGCTTTGAACGTGACCTGGTCGTCAACGACCAAGGTGCAGTCGACGTACGTCTCCACTTTTATGAGCGCCTCCAAGATCTCTACCAGATTGGTCTTGTGATGGTTCCATTTCAGACAGAACGTCTGCTGCCCTTCGCTGCTACCCATTTTTCTTAAATGGGCTTCTGTGGACAATTAGGTTAAAGTTAAATAAAAATGGATTAAGTTTTAAACTTTTGAGGCTATAACAATTTTCTTGTTGGCTACACAAGATTGCACTACATTTTAGTAAACCTAAAAATACATATAAACTGCTAATATATCGTTATAATTTGGTGGCGCAGTTGCCAAGGTATTGGCTTCGGCGTTGGGGGTCATGGGTTCGATTCCCACACGGGACAACTATTTGTGCGACCCACAGATAGTTGTTTCACATCAGGTTGGTTGTCCTCGTGCAATTTATGTTTGTAAAACGTCCTTACAACACAGGATAATGTTACCCTAAGTGAGGGCAACGATTTAAAAAAAAATTATATATATAAATTTAAAGTAATCCCAAATGTAATGTTCGAATATTAAACCAAGTTTGCGATTTTTGCATAATTCATAAATTCTAATTAGCAAGACCTTTATAAGAACTTTAATATTATCGATTAGCATTTTTATTAAATTTCCACTATACAAACTATCCATTACTAATTATTATACATATATAGTTATATTATCCTTATTATATACCTATATGTACGAGCATAAGCAAATGTTAAATATATCACACGTCCTGTTTTTAAGTGTCTATATTAAAATACATGTATTTACTATATAAAATACATAACATTTAATACTTAAAATACCTGGTAGAACGTCATCGAAAGTCGATCCGGGATACATGTTAGTCAAGCACGTAACATGCATGCGTATAACACTGATATTCCACACACGAATGTGTGCAAGCCCTGTGCACGGCGCGACGAACTAAAACCGTATGTGGACGTACGACGCGGCCCAGCGCGGTTGCCCGACTGCACCGCCCTTCCCCATTTACATATTTCGCCTCAAAGCCCTTCCTCACTGCCAAATTGACTTTTTACCTTTTATTCGGCAGGTAAATCGAACATGGGGGACCGATGAAAACGGCTTCGTCGCCGTCCCTCCTGCCATGTAAACTTGTAAATTCCGCATGAATTATCCTTATGCCTGAATGAACCGACTACCGCAAGCCAAAACAAACCTTAAAACTTTCGCGCTCCGGCCAATACTCACAGCATGGCAGCATCTATTTTTTAATCAGAAAATGTAAATAATAATAAAATGATACTAACCTCTTTTTTAGGAAAAAATTAGCAAACGATCCAAAAAGGCGGGGCGGCCGTTGCGCGGGAAACTGTCGAGTTATTTCGCATTGGCACTGCACGAGTGTTTCGTACGCGATCGGGGGTGTTTCGCGAGTGGCCTGCTGCGCGGGCCCTGTGGGGGCGGCGTACTCTCGCGGGCGTCTGGCGGTGACTGCCGGCCGCTGGGGCTTGCGGGCGAGCGCTCGCGGTGCTCTGCGCGCCGCGCCCCGCGCCCTGCGTGCGCTTTTTACGCACGCGGCGCGGCCCAGTGCAGTGCAATTGCGTGCGGGGGCCGCGGGGCCGACGAATTGCAGCGCCGAGGAGGGCGCGCGCGCCAGTGTGCGTGAGTAACGCGTGCGCCGTGCGCGCGCGCACTCACGCACACGCGCGCCCCGTAGATTAAAGCCGAATTCGGCCCGTAAAAGCCGTAGCCTCGCCCCGGTCCTTTGTATGCTAACGTTGAACTTCGCGTCGTGCCATCGATGCCGGCCATTCTGTTGGTCCGCGTTCGCTGATTATCATAAAAATCAAATTAATATGCCCCACTGGCGGTTATATTAGATAAAAGTTTGAGAGTTTCGTAAATGTTTATAGAGTCCCCATCGGCAACACTGCCATTCGGACAAAATGTTAATCTAAGACATCACTTACATTAATTAACACAAGTAATAGTATTGAAGTCTAATCTTCTAGAATTTTTCGATGAAATTAGTAAAACTGTTGTTTGCTCTACATATCCTTACAGAAAAATATGTAATATAATCCCATTTCATTCATTACCTACATTCGATGATACAGTTATCTGATATACACATTTATATCTGTAAAAAAAAATTCACACCGTAAGCAACTAGAAAGTTGAAGCGAAATTATATGCAAACGAAATTAAAGAGTCTGAAAATACTTCAACATTTCACTGTGCATAGATCGCCCCAAAACTTTCCAAAAGTACGTGAACAAACGCTGCGAAACGGGGTCATTGACACATTGCTTGTAGAGGGAACGCCAAAATAGCGCGAAATGCACTCAAAAATAGAACAAGCTGTGTGCAATATTTTTTGTTAAACAGAGCTTGGCTTCCGTTAATTCCCCAGTTTGCGTTTAAATCTTACCACGATGGCGTCGCAAATTACAAATGAAAAACCGAACACATCAGCATATGGTTAAACTTATTATTGTTTTAAGAATGGTCACAGAACAGATTAGGTATAGAAAGGGTTTTCTTTTTGCTTTTTTAAACATTTCACAAAACATTTTAAGACTCTACGTAGAGACAAATTATGTGTTGCCTCAACGATATTATACCTAAATTGGCAGATAGACATCTCTCTATGCTTTTTATAATATAGGTATGTGTGTCCTTATGTATCATAATATAGCATTGTTATTTAAACCTGTCGATTAATACAAATTTTTTCAGTAGAAAACGTTTTGCACATATTAAATTGTTTTTCTTTTATAAAAATGTATAAATTAATGTTTCTTTTAAAAACTGAACTAAGTTTAATAGATATTTGCCGTGTCACTCTTCATTGTCTAGATTATTATACGGGACTAGCGAACGCTACTCTATTGAGGAAAGTCGAAAAATTGATTAAAATGACAATCTACATATAAAACTTACAGATTAAGCCCTTATCATAGGTGCAATAAATTTTGTTTTATGACTATATGTGTGTATATAAAAAAAAATAACTGCATTTTGTATTACAAACAGTTGGAACTCGTAAGAGCAACCGACTCGAACTATTTGCATCAGAGCTTTGCTAAAGAAAGAGTTAAAAAACTTAGTGCTTTTGCATGATTTATGCGTCGGTGTTATGTTAGCATATCAAGCATGAATCAATCAATAAGTCACTTAGGGATCGGAAGATGAAAGGAGCGTATTTAATATGCAAAAAATTCTCACGACTCATAAACAATGGCAGTGAAATGTCAAAGTTGTTCTCGTCACATCAGCGCTGCGTTCTGAAGTGCACTCGAAACAATCGTTTGCATATCGATGACGTTCTCGAAAAAAAAAACGAGGCCTTTTCACAAACATCGATAACAATACTCGATTATCGGTTTTCTTTTTTTTTAATAAAATTAATTAATTATACCGAACAATGGTACATAAAATCTAACAAATATTATTATGATTTATTGGAACAATGTTCCAACAATGTTGGATAACAGCATTGTTGGAACATTGTTTTTTAGTTCTAAATTTTGCATTTTCATTTAACATGAAACAGCGAGTGAAGCATCGGTAGTCAATCACACGACCGTTCAAACCGTACGACAATTTGGTTATTGCCCCAGAAACTAAAATGCAGAAATGCAAATGTGCCTTTGTTACTCCTACCGATTGTGACCTTCGACATTGAGTATGTAATTAGCATAGAAATTCGCAGCTTTGGATATTGTCAAATGAGGTGTGATTGCATTTGATATTGGCGACAATTGACTGACAAAAGCATAATACCAATACCAGCATATACGGCCGTGACCTATCCCACGACGCGAGCGCAGCAAAAACAGTATGCGAAGCGGGGGTTCAATGAAAAAAGCTAATAAAAAAGCAATAACGCGATCCCGCATGGTGGCTCGTTGAGTTACGAAATTGACGAGACCGATGAACCGAAAGTAAGGGATCCATCCGCCATAACGCACTGCACAAATTACCCTCTTTTAGATTGTCTATTAACATCACAAGCACACGAAACCTTCCCTTACACAATATGCTCGATCGGCTAGTGATTATCAACGAAACTTTTTTTGTGTCACAAGTCAATAAAATAATGACAATACAGAAGCACGATTTCATAGTTTTAGTATCCATATTTCATTCTCATACATTCTTTGATATTTAAAAATATTTTATTTTACTGACACTAAAAAATAATCCTTGTAACGGATACCAATATTGAATAAGAAAAATACTATTGTAAGTTCTTGGAGAAAGAACAGTATAAATAAAACTATCAGCTGTATGGATTGCATCACGCTAAATGTGTAAAGAAATTCCCGACGTTCCGAACATTTAACAATCAATGGTCATGGGACAAATTAAAAAGGTTTACACGTAGAATCTTCATCGTCTTCAATCGCTTAAACACAAATAATATGCACTTATTGCTCTATGTAAATTAACAAACTAAACTGTTTTTAATGATGTGTAAGAATTATACATACAATTAATTACATTCGCATTATTATTATATGAATATTATTGTGCTTTTTGTTGCTCACGGCTATTAATATAAACTTTGCATAATGAATTTGGGGTTCGTGGTCGGGATAAATAGATAATTATAATTTCACGGAGAGCCGCGGCTTCGGCATTTGTCACCAGCATCCTGCCACGCGCCCTTCCTGAATTTATTATTTGATATCATCAGGGGCGATTAACCCCCTCAATTCTGTTATATTAACTACTCAGAGACAATTTAACAATATCGAGTGGATAGTATTGCTTGCAACTTTCCACGTTGTCCTTATTCTGTAATTTTTTTCGTATGTCATACCTATTTATTGAACTTTTTTTCGATTAAAATATTGTGTAGAAACAAAAATATATATATGTATTTTATTATTATCATCTCCTCAATTTCATCGTTGGATTTTATATGTATGGATAGTCCACTTTAAATTTCATATGAAGTTTTATAAAGCCTACTTTTCTCTTCTTTGCTTACTCAATCGCTGTCCTAAGATTTTTACGAGTTTAATTATTAAACGTTCTCAAAATTTGTTTTAGCGCTCGAATTAATTCATTAACGGCAAAATTGAGACTTTATTGTTATTTATAAATTGATTACAAATAGTAAGTTAGTACTCAAATTAATTTATATAACATTAATTGGTAGATCCTTGTAGGTAATGTTTCACTTTCACTGCATTAAATTTTAATTAAAAACTCTTACATTTCTACTTTATGTAACAATTATTTTTTAAGCAAAAAAATAAGAAAATTTAAACTTTGTTGAAATTTTTTCTCTGGATGTAAATAATTTCTACGGGTATTTCGTACTCTTTTAATTAAGGCTAATTATAAGACATTCATATGTAAAATATATATCATCATAGGCTAAAATGTTATAAAAAGCACCCCTATAAAACGTGGACATACTAAAGCTAAAGCTAGGTTAGCGCGGGGCGCGTCCGGATGCGACTCATTGTAGCGAAACTCCCCGAGGTGAAACAATGTACTCTTTCCTGCCATTGTTAAATGCAGGCCTAATGTTTGTTACAATCTTCATCCATTCCTTTTCACATAATTGCGAAAAAATACTTATATGCATTTACATGGATAGCGTGGGGACAAACCTAGATAATAAATGTAGAGCTATACAAACGTAAACACTATTTTTAAAATTATCTTTAAAGTGTTAGAAAAATGTATGATATTCAATAATCGTGAAATACGAGCACAATGAAATGTGACAGAAGCGCTACCTTAATACATATTAATTAAAATGTCGTCATAATTCATAAGCACTATATCAAAATTTTGGTACAGATAATATCAGCCCGCACGGCGGCGTTCCGAAATGGGTCAAGAGGCATGATGTAAAAAAACAACTATTATACCTTAAAAGAGGCGGTTCCTCCTAAGTGATGTTGTCAAAATATCGAAAAACACCTGCTCTGCAGACAGTCGGACGCTTAATGAAACAATTAGAGTAGTAGAAATTATATTGTTCCCTATTACAAATCTGTCGAAATGTATTTAATATAAATATTTAGTAAAGAAATTATGAATATCGATGGATAAAAATAAATTAAATCTGTTTTTCATAAAAGTCATACAGACATAAAACTAAAGTATAATAAAAATAAAAGATAAATGCTGACGTTTAAAGTGTATTCACGATAATTCGCTCTCCCCGCGGCCATGTTGCCTTCCACCGAAGCTCGACGAAATAAAACAACCGCGAGCTCTTTGCTTTTTTACTTTTTTATACAGGATCATTTTTCTTACCGGAATTATTATCGTTTGTGTGACGTTTAAAATTGACCCCTATGGCTTAGCGATAAGGTGGCGTTGATGCATCTCACTTGCATCGGAGTGGACGTCCTTGGACGGACTCGATCTGCTAGCCGACACCGTTGCACTGTGATACGATACTTTTAAAAGCCATTGGAAAGTAGAAAACTTAAGTCGACGAATATTCTCGTGGATCCCTTTTACTGTACGTTCATTTTTAATAATATGCATACATCAACGTCGGGAATATTGATATTATTTGTTGTAGACTTGAGCAATGTTACGGTAGTTTGTTAATCACATTCAAACATTTAGGTACGCATACGGTTAAAGCACAGATTTAAGCATTAAATCTTAGTGTCATAACCCGGCTATCATGAAAATTATATAGATAAAATTCCTAAAATAGGTTTATTTAATACTAGCTTTTCGCCCGCGGCTTCGCTCGCGTTGAAGCCCTTAAATAAATATCTTTCAAGCCTTTACAACACTTTGTACTAATACACCGCTGTAAATTATTAATTTGTCTAAACTTACTAACTTTGATCTGATGTCCTTAGTTATCATAATATGTAAGGAATATAGAAGTTGATCGAAGATACGAGTTGAAGAATTTTTCTCATGAGCTTGGTTAAGTATAGACAGATAGTAATATATGTTTTTGATAACGAAATACATATAAGTGTGTAGGTACTGCAAATTTTCATATAGTGTATCTGCTTGTGCTCCACAAAGTACGTAATTAATATTATCTACACCGTTGGTATCTTGTTTTTTTTAGTTCAGACCTCACACCCCAGACGAGAGGTTAAAGTGTATGTTAAAAACTTTTATCTTACACTGAGATTCTCTGAGCTTGTGGTACTATTTGGGAGGAGCCAGCAGATGCTATTGTATGACTCTATTACAGTAAAAATGTGCAAATTAATAAAAAAAAATGAAATGTGTTATGATCTTCATAACACTTTAATATTTTTGTTGCTCATCGATCAAGTATTGATTGTACTCTATGATTATGATTTTGAATGTAAAGTCGTAAACATCTCAGTAAAAAGTGAAGTAAGGCTAAATGTTTGTTCTTAGACACGCCCATCACTAATGAGAGGTAGAACGTCTAATTTATGTCGCCCTCGCCAAATGTTAAAAAACCACTTTCGTAACTCTGCACGAAAACGCCACACGACGACAAGTCAACCAAAGTACAAGTCCACCTCGAAATCCGTATAAACTTTCCATTTATTTCAATACCTACTCTGGTTAAGAAACTGTCCACTAAATTGGTTGATTATGCCAAATTAATATGCAATAAGTGAAATGTAAAATCATCATCACGCTGATATAATAATAAATTAGCATGGAATCAATATTTTAATACTTTTGAAAAACAAAAATGTTTATATTGAAATTGCCAATCGACAACATTATAATTTTATGCTAGTTTTAAACACTGCAAAATATTCAAAGAGAAGTTACGACAATACTTTAAATATGTGAAATTTTGTTAGTAAATCTAGTATCTTACAGTAAGTAGTACAGAAACATTTTTTTCCAAAAAACAATACTGGCCTTCATTTCGCCATTATTGTAAGAAAAAAAATCGATAATGTATCATGGTCACATAGCACGTTATTTGCGTCGCGCGTGCATAACGCGACCGACGAGTAGATGCCACCGCGATAGGCGACTGGTCGACTATAATTACAGGTATCAATCGCAAAAACTGGTCTACTTTATGCGACACCATAAGGGCGAATGAGTAATATAAAACCTATGATGAATGCATTATTTCGACAACAGGTTCCACGCTTTCTTTTGAATCATTTTCATTATTTACTTTAAAAAGGCTTGGCTATTGTAGCTTGATTACTTGGGCTATATTTATTTTCCGAAACGACCAAGGTTACTCAAATTACTCTATAACAGACTAAACTTAAAGATACCAAGCTCGGAAACACTATTGGCAGTGACATAAAATATATGTAATGAAGTCGATGTTTATCACAATAAAAATACGTATTATTACAGTTTGCTTTATTTTAATGTAAGACAATTTGTAGGTGAGAAATTGTTAATTCAGTCCATCCTTGATTAATTTTATGGTTTGTGTAACGTTTTCCACGTCACCTTGGCGACGAGTTGTGGTTGCTATACGTGATATCTTTTCGTGAGATTTATGACCTCTTAATTATTTCTTATTACAGAAACAAATCTCAAATCTCTCCTTTTGACAACAACGACACAATGACAACAAAATTGTACTGGACGTTACTAAGACAAGTTAAAACTTCAAATGTAATAATTAGGTTTAGACATCATCAAAATACCTACTTTATTTTGTGCCAAACATATAAGTATCAAAAAGTTTTTTTGAAACACTGCATTTTTTTAAAAATATTTCACAATGTTGTTGCTATTGTCGAACATATGCGGCAATACTAGAATAAATGTATTTTGTAAGCGTCTTATTTGCAATCACCCCTTTGTAATGTTGACATGGGGCTGTGGCCAAAATTGTATTTTTATTATAATAGCACCATTTTATTGAGTGCCCGACGATAAGGGTAAACAGTAGGGTTGTTTCGTACAAATAGACAAGTATGACCGTAGCAAATAATTAACTATGAATAATAATGTTATTTGATACTTTTTAAAGATATGATCGTAAAACTCATGTTATAAGAAACTTTTGAAACGTTATATTTTAGAAATTTTCCGAATTACAAAATATTTCCAAATAATTTGTTATCACCTACTTTTGAATCTATAAATTAAATATTATATTCTATAATTATACATTAACATGCAAAATTTTTTGTAACTTAATAAACCAATGACTGATTGAATACATTACTTAAAATAAAACCTAGTAAAAAATATTGCCATCCAATATTACCCTTCTAAAAAACATTGTGACAGTTTTATTATCCAAATAATAGCAAAAAAGTATGTACAGTCGGCGAATATCTCTTCCTGTCCGAGTCCAATTCGACCCGCATCACGAGGCTTAACCTAAACCCCTTTTCACATTTAACGTCAAAAAAAAGGATCTTACATGACTATTTTATTGCTAAACAATATTTGATTCTTTTTCAGGATTTACTTGATATGAACGTGACACGACTCAAAACAACCCAAAAAAAATTGGTGTAATCTCTTCATAAAGTGTAATATAGTTCTTACGATGAACAATACTAAATTGATAAGTTGAATATAAATAGTTATTCTGTGATAAGGTTGGGAAGAAAGGTTGTACAAATAGTTATTTATTTATTAAAAGAGTAATAGCAAAAAAAATTTGAATGCAAGCAATATTACCAGTGCATAAAACTCAATTCACATCAGTTATCTGATGCATTTTCGGTCGGCCGTTTCGTCCACGATATTGCAATTTGTCATTTCGTTATCGCGCACTATCTGTCTGCATTAGTTTCTCGGTACCGATAACACTATCTGTAGCTAGAATCCGTCGCAATATTATCGTGCTCCCTCGACGCGCCGTAGGCATATTGCAGAAACACAACATTAATAAAGATTGTGCATTCACGGGATTTGCCAATACTATCTCAGCGCGTTAATTTGCACGTCGCAGTGAATGTATACATATACATTCACTGCGATGTTTATTAATTCGTGAACATGTACTGTTTATCAATTCCATTTATTTTCAAATAAATGGCAGTGGACATGGAGGTGAACCTCCGTTTCATTGAGGTGTACTTCCTCAGGTGAAGCAGATTAATCTTATTTCATTATCACTTGAGAGTAGCAATACCAACACAAGCTAAACTGTCGTTCTGAACTGGTCTCAGCGCTCCCAGCCCTTGATTAAGACAGTCGATGGCCATCGAGCTCACGATCTGCATACCGGATGCAACAGTCTTGTTAATGTACGCATGTTCACATGCATGACTTCTATCCTAATAGTAGTCATGAATTTGAACAGGTACCAAACTCGTTGCTGAATCGTGCGACCAGCGTAGCTTTATATAAATCTTGGACATTAAACATAAGTGGACCGAGAGGAAGCATTTACACACAAGCAGAAGCTCCTTTGTGACCTGTGAATTTAATCGATATCAAGTGTATATTTTACCATGAACACATTTAATATTCAAGTCAGCTAGTTTGTTAATTCATATCGAAATATTGGTAAATGTTTCTGGTTTATTAAAGCCAGGAGATTTTGCATGTTCCGGATGTTAATATTGGCCATTACGTCGATATTGCATATCTTAATTTGAGAAATTATGATTTTATGATAGTTTATTAGATAAAACTCCCTTCCTCTCAAATCACAAACTCTTTATAATCTGACCTAAAATGAAAATTTTAGGCTAACTTGTACTCTCTGTTTTGACACATCTAAGTCAATCATTACTATGAAAATAGTGAATATGTGTTACCAATAACAAAACATACGGTTATATGCAGATTTATGAAAATTGATTGCACTCCTTTACAACATCAAATACAGTAACGACATGAAAGTAACACGTAATATTTTATAATGTAACATACATACAATTCTAATAATAGTAACAAGTTGAACATTGAAACGCATCGTCTCTATATAGGATTTTCAGTCACAATATGTTATGAATAAATAGAAAGGGCAATTGTTTTCAAATTAACTCGAGTATAACGTTTTACGTTACGTTATCCTATAAGCATTAACAGTAACAATACTAATGAGCGATACAGCTAGTCAATAAATCTTTAACATAAAAGGCAATGTACACAAGAAATTTCATTGAAATCTGAAATATGTACGCTCAGATATACTCTATGTGCCACCGGTTAACCAGTTCGAAACGTAACCTAGGAACAGTTGAGCGTTTTCACAACTAGAAAAATGCGTAACGCATGTCCGATTTCACAATGGACATCACGTATTGTGAATTCTATACATAAGTAATTTTGTTTGCGAAAGTAATCTTTCCCTACGCAACCGCATTGAAAACGTGCGACTGGGCGAAGTGCGTATCGCGCGAAATGCAATGCGCACGCACGATGCGTACGCGCAGATAGAGAGCGTACGGACAGATAACGCTTTTTTGCTGATAACACCATATAGAAGCAGTGCTCGCTGGTCGTTTGCCGAAATTTATGTTACAACGTACTTTGTTCGAAAAACAATCCTTTAAGGTCACTTTTTCTACCCGTTAAGGACTTGTAACTGATTGATGATCACATGTGTATTACACCCGCACACAAAGAACATCGTGTACGTACTTACATCATAAATAAACATCCGAGATTGAGTACAAAGACCGTTTACGTTCAACAATTCGCACAGTTGCTCCGGTGTCTAGCTAGGGTATCCCCGACCTACAAAAAATGCACCGTCGCGTTATATCGTCCACTTTTATTGTGTTGCCGCCGTATGATGGCAAACAATGAATGACGAGCGTTTTGCGAGACGGCGCGTGCCTCGCAAAAAAATCTTTGTTGTGGGCGGGTGCGGAGTTACGTCAATTTCGCACAATTGTACCAGGAGATAATGAGCGCTGAGGCGTTTGTAGTGTTTACATTGCAAAAAACTGATCCGTTCTGTCCAACTGGTTTTGAACTTGTTTCCATAATATTATTCATTAATTGCGGTCTAATTGTTTCTACTTTTTGCCGTTAACTTTAATGACCCGAGTAAAATTTAAATTAAGAATTAAATTATAATAAACAAAATAATATGCGATATCGTCATTGCAAATCTAATTTTAGCAATGTTTTAATCTGAATGACAACTAAATTTTCGGCTAATGGATTTTTAACTAATAATTTTAAATTAGAAGTTATTGTTATGTTACTAATGTTATAGAAATATTTAAAAATACCAGTATATGCAAAACGAATACGGAAAATTAGTACGCGGCCCCATCCTTCAAAACTTTACTCTCATGTTACTAGGATAACATGTTTTAAAAAGAAATATATATTTGGTGAGACCAAATTACAACATAGTACATATAATACAAAGTTAATACGTTCAGTACGATATACAGTTTCGTTATGGAAACAAAAATACAGTTAATCAGTTTTGTTTAAAAAATACTGTTACTAACCTTGAATGACAAATTATCTTCAAAAGTTTATTATTATAAAAATATAAAAAATGACGTATGCAGAACCCGGCTTACGTTTATATCACACCAGTAAAAATAAAAATATCAGAGCGTCGGCAGTGTATATACATTAAGGTGATTCATTTTGTTATGTCTCAGTGGGGCGTTGCCAATTGACGATATACTTATCACATATACGATTCGCACACAGTCGCAAAATTCCGGTTCGTGATAAGATTCTGCGCGCCTGGTACGACGCATACCTACTCTGTTTGTAAGATTACATATTTATCCTGAAGCTAGGTAGGTATCAAGCTATAATTTATGTGGCTTTAACACGGAACAATATTCTTTTAAAAATAAAGCTTTTTCGAATAAAAAATGTTGATTTAAATAAAGCATAATAATAAAAAGTATGTAAAACTTTCAGCAATTTAATTTATTCATTATTCTATATACATAAAATAAGCAAAAGCTCAAGTAAAATTATCTTTTTATAAATGTAATAAAATTTCGTTACAAAAAAAGGATTAAAATTAATCAAATTAAAATTAAAAAATAATGAATGCCCAGTAGAACTCGCACTGTGCATTTGACTATCATGTTAAAATTTTAGTTCATAGAGGTTAATTTGTAACACTAGTTTCCAATCACGTATTAAATTACAAAATTCATTAGTGCTAAATGTCATAATCGAGTGCCGTCGTCAAGGTTCAAGTTTTGGTTAAGATTAAGATCGTAGCATAGACAAGCATGAGTAAACTAAAAAATCAAATTTTATGTTCTCATGACGTTAACATATTGAGAATATCAAAGAGCATTCTATTTGCCGGAGCTAATCATTACGTGTTCCATGTTTGTAGCTCGAAAACTCAACATTAGTTACGAGCTGTCGAGGTTGCGCGGAGATTTGGGGCCAAGGTCCCGTCGCTAATATGTTGATATTTTTACATGCGATAAAAACCAACGCGTAGGTGTGTTTATTCGTTGGCTCCAGTTGAGGTTATCGGCGATGTTTTCGGTAGTCCGAAGGAAAGGGGACATCGATTTCCTTAGAATATTGTACGTCGGCGCACGACTAATGCTGACATGTTTTTAGTGCGTTAATTAAGCTGACCCCCCCGATAGAGTTGGATATTGACAACGGAATATTACAACCCTTGACGGGCGCGTGTTCTCGTGACCAAAATACGCGCGCTGAATAATTGAAGCCCGCTGGACTTGTGCCACCACGCCACCACCCCGCGTCCAACTTTCAATTTATAATTCTTCACGAAACTCGATGTTTTCGCTGATAATGTATACCTATATCACCCTATAATATGTTAAGTATTAAAGTCCAACATACTTGACGAAGGTTGTGGCTTGCTTAACAACATGCGTACAATTAAATAAAAAAAATCTTTTGTGAGAAATTATTAAGGAAATAATTACAGTCAATTAAACTCACGTCCCATCAGTGTCGGTGCCGATTAGTTTCAGACCTAGGAGGTCCTTCTTCAGTGTGAGGGATAGGATTTAGTGATAGCAGTGGTGCCCCGTCTTGCGCTTTGAAAGTAGGTGGTATCTTCACCGATTGAACATGAGTTAGCCGTTTTAGTTATTTAATCTATATCCATCCCTCTCTGACGGTTGCCTACCTCGATATTAATACAGGTAGCAGATTAATGCAGGCCCAGCCTAGGTACTCGATTTTCATCTCCTGAACGATCTCCTGTGCCATCTGTTTGAGGATCTTCTGCCATCCTATAAACTGAATAAAATAATACAAAGACATAGTGACCAGCATCTGTAAATAACAGTTTTTAAGCCGGGGCCCACTTTATTGAAGGTGGCAACGCGGCAAGGGGCGGCGGTTAACACTTAACATCAGGTGAACCGCCAGCTCGTCCTCACATAACAAAAAATTAAGCTGTCAATTCAAATAAGGAAAACTAACTCATTGGCCAGCTACTCTATACATTCTACTTTCGAAAGAAGCGTTCCTAAATACAACAAAAAACTAAATACATTCATAATACACGGAATAACGAAAAAAAACAAAAGGGTTTCGATTAACACAAGTAACACCATTTAGATTAATTCAGTTCCTAGTGCGAATTAAAGATTATCGGCATCGACTCACGAAGAGGTCGAATGTAAAATTTGAAGTGAAACTTTGATATGATCCGGCCGTTATAATGCTATTTTTACGGCCGTCTTTGTTCTAGAACGTTTCGCTGGGGCGGTGGACACGCCGTGGCAGCGGTGTCCGTCGGTAATTATAGAGACCTTTCGGCCTCGGTGCGTTCGAACGACATCTATTTGTCTTCCACACGCAAATGTGTTGGGGAAATTTGTCTGAATAATTGATAGGAACGTGTCATTTGGCAACACAACCCCCCCGTCCCCCCGCCCTACACGCCGCGGACTTTTGGTTGATCGCCTCGGCCATTGATGTATCGGATTTCGATCGGTCTGTAACTTACACTTTAGGGCGACTCGAAATTTTGGTAACGCACTTAATAGTAGCTTTCGTAGTTTCATTATAAAAATTTAAGTCAACAAGCATCCAACAATCAACAAGGTTAAAGCGACTATGCGTAAGAAGTAACACTGGAGAGGTTATAAAAGTCTTTAAATACGTATGCACCATGCCTGTGAAGAGTTTATACCAGTTTATACCAGTCAAAAGCAAAACTTTATAGAGCCTAAAATACGAAATGTGACTAAGCGGCAGATAGGAAATACTAGCTAGTATATAGAAAAACCTCAGTAATATTCAATAATCTACAATTTTAAAAGTATTTATTTATTTATTTCGTAAAGTATTTGTCAAAATATCTTCATCTGTCTCGGAAGTATTATAAGAAATATAAAACAAATTCTGAAACCAGCCAAGTGCGAGTCGGATCTATAAAAACGGCAAAAAAAATCATGTCTCTTGTATGAGAGCCTCACTTAAAAATATTTTGTTCTATTTTTTGGTCTTTGTTGTTATTGCGGCAATAGAAATACATCTAACATTCACATTTCATGATATAGACAGACGGACAGCGGAGTATTAGCAATAGGGTCCTGTGTAAAACACTCTTTGGGTATGGAACCCTAAAGTGACGTTTTCCCTTTGAGAGTCGGGTGACGATTCGCTTTCAGATGTCTGAAAGACGTATCGCAGTTAATTATCCTGCATTCCGATCACTCTATGGTTTTAATTTTGAGCTTTCGTGGGCTATGCATACAGATATTGTGATTTAGGTTCACATAAATAGCGCGCGGATGGTCGATTGGAAATGAGCGGTTTCATTAGGACTTATCGCGTTAAAGTCCGAACCGGAAAGGTCATACGATATATTTAAAACGTAATTCGGCATGGATGTGTCCGCTTCCACGCATCGCGGTCGGGTGGCGATGGCCCACATCGATATTTCGTACATTATTGAGTATACCAGTCGCGTGACGCCTCCCGAATTTCCAATGTTTGGCGATTGATGTGTAGATTGACTTTTGTCATTTGCCTCGGCCATGTCAAATAGTTGGAATATTTTTTATGCTACACTCTCTACACAAATTGCTTTGCTTCGGTTAATGGACCGGGGCTATAGGAATGTAACTTTTTATTATATGTTTTTTTCTATCTGATCGGTCAGTTGATGGATAGAAGTTGTACGCCGTTCTCCCGTGGGGTCATTTACTGAAAAGCTATCGATCCCTCGTTTATGTTTGGGGGCAAACTTTTTCTTTATTGATCCCGCTAACAGGTTTTAATGTTTTTTTTTCCCGCCGACAGCTATGCTACAATTGTTTCCACGTCCGCGAATGCTAATGAGAAACATCACAAAAGGGAATTGTGCATGCCGACAAAGTTCGTAATGTTATCTCTAATATCAACAATAGGTGTTGAAGAAAAACCTTTGGAAGGCATTGTGTATTCCTTTTCGGTTTCATTCTTTAAATCTTAGCCATGTAGGTAGGTTTAACTCGAAGTTTTTTAACTGTTAAACGGCGTTAGTGATTAGAGACGAGTTGCGTTGTGCAAATCGAATGGGTGCCTGGAGAAAGGTTTGGGGTAAGGGCCATAAAAGGCGGCCTCTTTGTAAGGAATGATATAAAATATCGGCACCCTTTGTGCGTAGATATGAATGACTTTTCACGTTCGAAAGTTTTATTTCGTCGACAGTTATTTTATATTAAACAGTTATTTTTCTTCGAGGGATTCGACTGAATTGCTTACTTCGTTAGATTCAAATTAATGTAGAGAAACACATTTGCGCACCTTATATTTGCTTATTTAAAAATTAAAAACACATGTATGTTCTTTGAAATGATGAGGTTAATCAAATTAAAATATTGGATGTCTGTAGTATGAAATTTATTTTTAATAAAAAAAAATCAAAGGTCTATTTCTACTTTCATGTTTTCTTAGTTCTACTCTTCTACAATATTTTTGGGTCACTATTCTGTTTGATTCTTTATAAAATTTTTGTGCTTTTGTGGCTTTAGTTGGTCTACATAAAATTTATTTTCTAAGTGTTATGTTCGAGGTATTGGGGTATACAAAACACAGAGATAACCAAAGTAAGGTAACCAAATTAAGGTTTCATACATATATTGGTTTTAATAGAGACTTGATGAATGAATTAACATTCTTTGTCATCTTATTGTTTTTTTTGTATGACAAAGTGGCAAACTAACTGGCGGTTCACTTGATGTTAAGTGATAACCGCCTATGGACATTTGCAACAGCCGTAGGGATGCAGATGCGTTGTCACCTTTTTAAAAAGTGCGCCCCGATAAAATCACTCACCAGACGAAACGCAGAAGTATAACACTTCTACTTTACGCCGGTCTCCTGTGAGGTCGTGGTACTAACCCGGACGGACCTGCCCATTCGTGCCACAGCAAACACTGCTGCGTGGTCCTACCACGTTTAAATTGTATATCAATATTATTGTCATCTAGTTATATAAGACATTTAGCGATGTTTTTATGTGAAATATTGTCAAGGGTCGTATCATATTCATCCGATGCTAAGTATAGACCGCCTCCCATAGAGGTCTTAAATACCCGAGAGCTTGGAGGTTTCTTGACAACCTTTAAAAAAGTGGGCCCTGGTTATCTCACTCACCAGATGAAACGCGATAGTTTAATTTTTCCACTTAATTACATATATATAATGTTTTTACTTTATTACTTTATGATATACAAGAATTTAGTGTTGATAAAAAGATGTACAACATACTCTATTAGCGTATATATAGACGAATAATTTGACGTATGAGCCAGACTAAAAGTCTTTTCATTAAAGACCTTTTCGTTCTCAATCTCAAAGATTGTGTAAAGATTAATGCGAAACTACTACTATGTATGATTATTATGTCTCTTTTAAAATTTTAGAAAGACGTTTCTTTTTCATAATTATTATAGTAATACCAAATATTTGATTTTATTTTATTTTACGTACGTAATTAATAACGATAAGAAAATTAAAAAAATTTTTAAAGGTGTCCTGTGATCTGCAAACGTATCCTACTGTTATTCATTACATTGTTTTTTACACAAGTCTTACTTATCTTTGGTATGTAAGTCTTGTCTTTGGAGCAATTAATATATGTTACTCCTTTTTTTCTAAAACAGAGCCAGTATGACAACCAAAAGCCCAAGACGGGGAATAAGCTCAGAAATGCATAAAACTCAACGGCCAAACCGCACACAGCAAGACGCTAATGCTAAGCGTCTGGTGAGATCATCTGGGATTGATCTACTACAAGTTACTTCAACCTAACCAAAAATCCACTGTTGAAAATTACCATTAACAGTTGATGTAACTGAGGCAAGCATAAAAACTCAAACAAAACACCTGACAAATTGATCTTTCAGCACAATAACACGCGGCCACATGTTGCATAAGTCATCAAAAAAACTTTGTCGGTGATCGATGTGCGACTGTATTCTGTTACTTTACTTCTTTCAACAACTATTTATTTCGCTCCATGATTCAAGGTGTCGCTGAGCAGAAATCTTATGTAGAAGGCAAACTCAACTTATGTAGAAGGCAAATTCTTGGATCGCCTCAAAAGACGAAAAATTTTTGCATCAAGGAATCCGCAAGCTACGGGAAAGATGGGGAAACGCCATAGCTAACGATGCACAATACTTCGAATAAAAGACATTGTATAGAGAAGAAGGCTTCAAAATTTACTCATAGCGGTGTTTTCCTTGACCCAGAGAGCGCAAATTTTGATCGAGCTTTGTGTTTTCAGTCCGTATACTATGCGAAACTTCATGGTTCACAGAGCTCGTAGTAAGGCTAAGTTTCCATGAGCTTGATTGCACATAACGATAGACATCGATATAGTCTTAGTTCTAAGTCTTGTGCTACTTACCATTCCACTTTAATTAACATTCAAATGTTCCGACCCCAAAAGCGGCGCACCAATAACGCGGTTCGAAGACGCAATACTTATCTAATAACATGTAATAAATAAACCACCGTCCATTAGAGTCCTACGAAGGAGAAATTGTAATTTGACAAGTACCGTTACACTCCTCGAAGTGCCGTAACAGTCCCGAAAGATGAAGGTATTGCATTTCATAACATTAAACCCTTTAGTGCGTCGCACGTTTTCTGCTCAGAATAGCGCAATTTTTACTGCTTTACAGCCCGACTATAATGTTGCAGAACCACGCAAAGGCGCCGACCGGCCGTCCGAATAAAAGGGGTACAATAAAAACAAACGGAAAGGGTTCGTACAATGCGGAAAAATTACGCAACGTTCAGTTTTATGAGTTTTTAAGGAAAAAAATTCGACTTCGCAGGTACGAAAAAGTTTCTATTGTGGAAGATAGGGTTGGACTCACCCAAGTGGAGGATGAAACGAATACCAGTCAACCTTTAATGGTACAATGAAGATTAGGTTCTTTCGCTGAGGATTATTACTAGGCGAATAATTGTTGCGGTAATCATTGTAATGACTTGGCGCCGTCAAATTAACAGTTTCGGTTGTAGCTATAACAGTTATGGCGAAATAATGGTAACGGTTTAACACCGTTAGCGTAAGCAAATATAAATCGTAAACATTGTCGTTCATACCACAAACACGGTGAGTAATTAATTTACGCAAACAACTTTTTATTTTAACATCAAAACTGCAAAATAAATAATTTCTACATTAATATTATTTTTTGACCGGTGTTGTATAACTATTTTTGTTATACTACAAATTCTATTTTAAATTTGGAACTTATTTAAAAAGCAAACTTAAAGGCTCTACCAAACTTATTGTTTGCATTATGAGTACAGGTAATATAAACTTTAGCATTGGTAAAGCCTCACAACGTCCGGTGTAGCACGAATATGAAGTCTTCCGGAGTAATTAGTACCATGGGCTTACAAGAGATCAGCGTGAGTTAGAAATTTAAGATTTTTGCATTTTTTTAGGTTGGCACCGTATCTGCGACCAGTCCGGTGTCATAGAGGTCAATGGGCACCGGCAATAACTTGAAATTAGGTAAACCGTCTACACCTTTGAAACTTTTCGCATAAAACCATATTCTTCTACACCATACTATCCGCTTCGATATTTTTAAATCTATTATAACTGTTATTGATCATCATTGGATTGTTATATCTTATAACGAATGCCAAATTGAAATATACTACTGTTTTCATACAAAACGTCTTATTTACACAAGTATGTATGAACTTCGTGTGTCCCGAATTTACACGTTACGAGAAATAGTTTACTGTCATGTTTAACGGCCACATCTCTCACTTAACGAACCCGTGGACAGAATCCTGGGAAAGCGTTCCATTGTTTTGACTGCATTATATTAACCATTTTAGTTCCGCAAGCATCCTAATGGATACTATATCGCCATACAACTCTTGCTACTTTTTGTATGTAAAGAGGACGGATAGCCAGCTGGCGATTAACTGCCGCCCATAGATATTTGCAACAACCCTAGAGTTGCAGATGCGTTGCCAATGAAAAAAATGAGAAAAAATGAGCTTCGGATATCTCGCTCACCAGAAGAAACGTAGAAGTGTAACTATTTAAGTTAAAACACTTTCCACCGGTCTTCTGTGAGGCTGACCCATTCATGCAAAAGCAAATGCGTGGCTCTACCTATTTAAAAATTTAAATCCTGGAAGAATTTTATCCATTAAGAAGTAGATTAAGATGTCATTTAATTATCATTATTATTGCTATATTCATTATAAAAAGCCTGTCATGTAATGTTTTTAATGTTAACTATTCCTCAAGGAGCTTCTTATAACACTAAGAACACACAATATTTAAAATAGGTCGAAGCAGGGTTCGACCCATTTCAAGCGCATGGATAATATTGAAAGCTCGGCAGATTTTTTTATATAAACAAGTTTTCGTATATAACACATTTATGAAAAGGCTTAATGCCGCGGCTGGTGACAAGAGAGTTGGTTCTTTTCTCGCTCAAAGGTTCAGCGAGGAAATGCAGCTAGCGTTCTTGGCACCATGCCGCGTGGACTAAGTTTATTAGATACTCTGTAATTTTAGATTTAATCTTGTAAATATTAGATCATTTAAAATGAATTTTCAAAATTATCGCTAATTTTCTCACCCTTGCCAGCATTCAAAATTTAGGAATGCTAAAAATGAAAAAGCAAAGTAGCCACTAGGCTCAGCGTCTGGATGCGCCATCCAACAAGACGCATCCGAAGGCAGGTTCCAATTTTTGCGACAGTTTTACTTACACGTTTTAAGATACATCAAAAGTATAGAGACTAGCACTACACCAGTACTTAAATAAACATTTAAATTAATAAACATTGTTTATTCGGTCTTCTTTTGTCTTAAAGTGAAATAATCCAGTTTAATTTTCCCACTTGCTAAAATAATAAGTTACCGTTTACCAGTGCATCGACCTTTCGTAACTTTCATCAGATTATACATCTCATTTAAAATTTGGGCCCGTTTAGCTAATTACTTTTTTCTTTTATTTTCATAACAGTACTCGCAGTATGCTTTACATATTCGTACGTTGCCAAAATGGCCGACCATATTTAATACTATATTATAACTTTACTTTATTTAGATTAATGTTTTTGTTCAAGAAAATTATTAACATTTTTATGAATAAGCATATGAAAATCATAAAATATTTACTATAGGACGTACTTGTATATAATTTTAGATTGCATTTTTACGCATAAATTGTAGTGTTTATGAATTATATATAGTTGTGATAAATTCTTTATCATTTTAAATTGAAAACTCTACGAACGCTGTTGATGTTTTAATAGTTAAATATTTTATTTAAGACAATATGTAATTCAAAATCATCAGCATCGATATCATTACAAGAACGCGTTTCAGAAATAATATCTACACCGAGGCAGCCGGCCCTTTGAACTTGATCCTATTATCAAATGTGTCTACGAACCCGAAAATTATATCAGCGCCGCCGCATTCCGCGTCCCTGCACACAAACTAACACGCACACGACGAACAGTAATATCTACGTATAATCAGACCCAAACTTGAAACAATCATCGAGAAAATAACTAAAACAGAATTTGTGCATACAAAACTTATTGTTGATATAAATAAATTATTGAAGCACAATTTCCCCGTTAATAGACATGTTCTGTATCGTCTGCAAAGCAAATTTTGTTTTGAAAGATATTTGTCCATTGAATTCATACTAAAAGGAATGTTTCGTTCTTATGAATTTATTCCTGCTGCGCGAAGAACTTAAATGGTCTCCTCATTATCCTAAATAGAGATACCTACAGCTTTATGTACCTAAACCTTGAACATATTGATAATTTAATTGACATAGATGTACCACATGTTTATCTTGATAAATGGGTATCAACAAGGCTGAAGCGTTGTTCTATATGAATAGATCTGTAACGCAATTTCAAAAATCCGTATTACAAGCCGGCGACACTGCCAGCAATGGCTAGTGTGGTGTGCTCCTAATCTGGGCGCGCACACTAGCGCGACACGAAAGTCGCGTAGGGAGCGCGGGCGCAGCCTAACAGACGCGCACGCACACACGCGCGGCCTAGACACGAATATTGCCCGCTATGCTAATGCAGCGGAGATTGGGCAGGTCGTTGGCCGCTCCCGGACGCTATTACGAAGTCTTTCGGCGGAACCCGTCGGCGTTCACCCTCGCCCTCGCGATCGTTGCGTCGTTCGATTTATCTTTAGATCCTTGAGAATTCTGTAGACGCCGCCTCATTGTGCTACCACGCTCGTACAGCGAAATTTCTGCGTCATTCTGCTGATACAACAAGGCAAACAGAGTTGTGTTGCAGTTCCATGGCTTGCGAAATTTGCGCTTCAAACAGTTTAGGTCATGGTTTCTGCTGTACTCAAAATATCTAATTTTGTCGCACCTGTCAATTAAATTGGAGTTTAAACATGGTGGATTATACGATAATAATAATATTGGTTTGTTTCGCAATTTTAAATCAACTAAACCGTTCGAGAACGACTTTCCGAGAGCGTCCGAAAATTCCAGAACTTTAGTTCGGCAGAGTACACTTCTTAGTTAGTAGATATCCCTTTGCGTGATGCTCGTAATAAAGTTATTGATATAAATAATGTGAAGCGGGAGCCAAATTCACATTAGAAAGTCAGTGTGACATGCAGACGAATTTAAAATTAGTCGGTGGGCCGCGTCATCGCTGGCCAGTGACCTTGAGTGCAACGCGGGCGCAATAGATTAGTTACTCACACATATACGCGGTTACAACTTACGTGTGTTTAAGAAGGGCTGATTATCACACCTAGGAGCAAGTTTCGAGTTCACCAACATATAAACAATATAGTTACTTAAATCTACGTTCTTACTATAAGACGAGTATATAAAATTGCAACATGTGGTGCGAAATATTAATGTATTGAGTATGCATAATGCCCTTATAAATTCTAACAAAAACACCTGAAAACCTGTCGACTTTCCGTAAATATATTACCTACACGCGTATGAAGTGTTGGCAAACGAAAATAGATTCGGTTCGTAAAAATTGCATCGGCTCTGTTGTCGGGCACTCGAAGCTAGAAACGGGTCACTAAAATTTACTATTCCACGCGAGTGTCAGAAATAGGTTAGTATCGTTAACTTGTTCGTCTACAGTTTACGTAAAAGCTTTAAAGCGCATTGACGCATATCAAAATGACGCAGACGCCGAACAGCAAATACCAAAGCGCACGTTATACTAAAATGCGTGCTGCATCTTTACTGTGCCAGTTCCCGTGAAAGTGCATCGTCTGCAGCCTTGACTCGACCCTTTCCCTCGTCCATCAAACAGGCGGACGCTCTCACATTTTTTTTCTATCCGTACATTATTCAATCGAACTTATCTCTAATACTTTATTAAAATCCACGATCACATCTCAAATTTAAATTCTAATGAGTTTTTTAAATCGTCATAACGTTTTTCGAGTCGTGTTTGATGTAACAATAGTGTACTTCGCTACGCGATATTTCTTCATTTATTTGCTTTTTTGGAAATGAACAAAAACAAAATATAAAAAGGTATTTCATACAGTGTGCACATATTTACGTAATATCTCTCAGAGAATATATTGAACAAAATGTTTTTAAAGTTGTGGTTTTAGGAAGCAATTACTCCTATTATACCTAAAGCAATTATCGATAATTAAAAAAGTTAATCAAACATTGTAATAGTATATAATTATCAAATAAAAGTATAACATTGAACTATAAAGAATTATTAAGTAAATATAAGATAGAAACTCATTCCGAAAACGGAATCTGAGCGAAATCGAATAACTGGAAACTCGACGACGTTACCGTTTTCTAAATGCATATATTTGCATTCGCATTTTGGTCAGCGTCCGCCTCTTTAATCGTCGTGAATTCGTTTGTCGAGTTAAATCGGTGATCTTTCGCGTGTCTGGCCATAGGATCCAGTGCGACAGTTGGTAGGCGTAGTTAGGGTTGTCTCGCATTCTGGCGCCGGTGGAGGCGGGGCGTCCGAGCGAGCGGTTATTTCGGTATGCACATTGCATACGCCGCCATCGCTGCACTTGCCACTCGAAATAGTCAGGTCAGGGACCGCGTGCATGCCTCGATTCCTTACCAAGGTCAAGACTCCGCAGCCCGCCACCTCGGCCCCCGCGCCCCTCATTTCTGTGTCGCATTACCTCACCACCAGCGCCTGTCAAACGTAAACTCGGTTAATGGGGCTTGTGATACATAGAATTTCGGTCGTGACAATTTTCAAACTTGTCTTCCTTCTAATGTTACGCAGCTAACATATCGGCCCAACGAACTGGAGGTACCACTTCTAGACGCAATGTATGTTATCGATATTAGACAATTGACTCCTTATAGACGAAACAACAGTCGGCACAATGGCTCCATCGTGAGTTTAGTTTATCGCCGCTAATGTTGGCAAACGTGACCCACCGAATATTTAATCGATTCTTAATTGCAAATAATCATTAAAAGCCGCGCGATAACAGCTCGAGTGCGCAGCGTCCGAAACGCTCATGAAATTTGCGATAAGCGCTATCATCAGCGTCACGAATGTTTTAAACTTCAAACGACAATTTCGCATTCATTTTAAATGCTTTTAACACGCGATTAGGTCGATCTTTCGAAGATGACGTACTCGATTCGCTTGTGGCAAAGTTGGTGAGAAATAATATTAGTGCAATATTACGAAACACATACGAAATAATCGATGGAACAATTAGACGCGCTATCTTAAGCACCAACGAAACTGTATAATAGTCAGTCGTTTATTGATGTCGTTAATTTTAGCTTGCGACCTTATTGCGATAACTGATGTTGTTTTCTTTGCACACCGGTTTTATACGCAGATCAAATCAAATCAACCGAAGAACGCACATCCGCAGTTTTATGATGCAAAAGTGGTGTAGTTTTGATTAAGCTCCAAGTTGATACACTGAAATAGTTTTGAACGCACTAGTTGACACACCGAAATTTTTAACTATGCTCAAATCTGATACATAGATCGTATATAATATTTTAGTACTGATGCTTTGTTTCTATGCAACAATTTGAAACACCGATGTAGTTTTTACCATTCACCAATTTCGTACATACATAGATCGAAATAAATAAGGCGAAACATGTCGGCGGTAATATAATAACGGGATTCACCCCCGTGTTTGTTGGCGTACATTTTTATGGTTTCAGCTTCCTTTGGGTTTGGTCATCGACACCGTAGTAGGGGAGACCTTAAAGCCAAATGCCGCTAATTAATGGGATATGTCCATCGTCCAATTTAACAAGCTCGAAAACTCGGGTTTATTTGTCCAAAAGCTGCTACCTAAAATAAGGATAACTCTCACCAAATGATGTTTACTTGTAAATCGCACACTATTTAGAATGAAATCGCAGTCTTTATCAATATGTCGTTATTTAATTTAGTATTGTTTTAATTATCTTTATTTAAGTTTGTATGAAATCCAATGTAATTAGTTGACAAAATAATAATTTACATTTTTGTACATAACATAAAGCAATAAGAAAAGATGAGTGACAGCTATAAAACAAAATGGAAATGGGGCCAAACAGACGACAACTAGCGCTGTTACAACAAAGAATTTGTTATAAATTTTGTAACGAACAGATACGCGGGCGAAGAGCGCTTATACAAGACATCTCTGCACCGATGTTGGCGAGGACATTGCACTTCTGATGCCTCCTCCCGCGGCATTTTGGTCCTTGCTCCCCCCTCGAGGGCCCGCCGAACTGGCTAGCCAATGTTGCCCCTCCCAACCGGATTTCACTATTTAGTCACCCGATGGACGTAGAATGTTTATTTGGACGATGACTATGCTTTTTAGAATTGACGATTCGCTTTGGACTCGCTTCTTGGTAGCTTATTTCGACTTATCTCGTGAATATACTGTAGTAGCCGTTATATTGCAACTAAACTTGGTCTATTGTTAATACTATAATAACCAGTAAGTTTTATTTTGGGATAAAATTGTACCGAAAATTAATTTGATATTCTTCATTCAGTTGCTCATAAAAAATAGAGGCAGATTTGTGTTACGAACGCCACTGCGAAACTTCTGGAACATTGATTATGCATCTGTGGCTATTTTATCGTCGTATCTGTTTAACATTGAATGAGGGGATTGCATCAACAAGCAACAGAATCGGCTTCGTGCCGTCTATTGAAGCGGTGTAACTCTGCGCTTCCCGTTACGTTCTATGTATCACGATACATAGTGTCTATTTACCGACGCCGCTTGGCCGGTACAGATGGCAAATACACGCGATAGGCCAAGTTGAATTTATTTTCGTATTGCAAATACACTGACTGATGAAAATTAATCAACCTTTTTATATTACGACACAGGCAAGTATATGTAAATCTGTTCGAAACTGTTTTGGTTTAGGCAATGACTACGTATATGAGGTCGGTTAATTTAATACTATGTTGTTGTGAATAATTATCATTACGAATTTATTCTTTACGGCAGTTTCATCAATAATAATTTTTTGATACTACTAGCTTAAATACTTATTATAGAATAATTTTAAATATTGATTATACTATGCAATAAAAATGCATTAGATATAAATACGACAATAATTAACAAAAAATATATTCTAAGAGCGTTCATCATAGTTAGATTACATACAGTTCTCAGATTATGTTTCACGAAATAGATTAAACAATAAATCCTTAAAAGAATACATAAGTGTCATAAAAAGGCTGAGATGAAATCGCAGGTCATTTGCATCGGTCATCGCATGACGTTTTTAAATGCTTCAGTTATTATTTGCAACTGGTTCGAGATTTTAAATTACTGTAATTGACTTAAGTTATTTGTGATTTTAAAGTAATAAAGTACTAATGAAAATATAAATAACGTTTCATAAATATTTTAAGCGCGCTGCTGTCCGTACATTGGAACGTGACGAGTGTGGTCCGTCCTGCCTCAACAAGCGGCGCGTTCACCGCGGCCGGCGTGCTAGTGACGTCAACGCTTCCTGGCTTCATTTTTAAACGATTAAAACAAAATCATAACAAATACCAATATGGCCGGCCGGGAAAATAACTAAAAATAACGTCAACGTACAGTTTCGTTTGAAACTCGCATGTTTTGCAATCGCGGGGTAATTATATCGTATGAATTCGTATATGTTCGGTGAATTTGCGATAATAAAACATTATACAAGCACGTAGTTTAGACAGAAAACTATAACTAATATTATATACCTACGCGATATTTGTTAAAAAATTTTGATACTATGTGAACAATTAAAAATATAAAGAAAATATAGGCCGGAAATATGTGAACAACTTTATTGTTCTCGTTTTAATATACAGATTTAATTAGGTTGCATTCTTGAAACACCGTTGCCGGTTAGCCACCAAAAAATTGTACGGATAACAACTTATATAAGAATTCTTCAATTTCCTGTAAGGATAAAACTCCGTTCCTTCTCTAAGATTGAAAAAACACAATAGGATTATTTCGTATTAAATCATTGTTACATGTTTATTTCATTGTAGCTGCATTTAATTTGCTTAAGATAGCCGAGGACAAAGGAAAGCCGTGTCAAATGTACATAAATCAGACAATCGCCGTTGTGGATTTTGTGTGTTTAGATACGCAACACAAATGTGGCACTTGTAAAGGTAATAAATTGTTACTGTTATTTTAACTCTTAATAATCGGATTTGCAAATTTTTTTCTTCATATTCCAAACTAACAAAAAAAAAAAGCTATACGTGCATCATCGAACGCAAAACTCTTGAGATGGCCCGATCCCACTAGCCCTAGCGCATTTATTTTGCCCCCAATCCGTACAAGTGGGATGGCTAATGAGGATATTTAATGCAAAGGGCATTACATTCTTGGAATTTTTCCTAATTTAAAACCAAAACAAATAATCAATCCCGCAAATGTGATAAATAATACTTTAAAATGTAACGTTGACAGGGTCAATTTATATTACACAGTACTATAATATTTTAACTAAGAATGAATACTATAACCGTACTATAACATCCAAAATCTCGCACTTGTTTGATACTCATTAAAGTATGCATAGTGTTTGTTTTTTCTAAAGCATTATTATCCAGAACGAACTTAAAAAGGACTGCTATTTTATTTTATGGAATAAGATGATATGTTTTTGTATTTATATAATGATACATACGAATTTGAAATGCCATTTGAATAACACCATTAGGAAAAATACTCGAGTATGAGCAATCGTGCTCAGGCCAACAATGCTCGAACATGTTTGTCGAGCATTGATAGCGCTATCGTCTAAAATTGCCCTTTAAATGGCCAAATCGCTAATTGAATTGTTTACTTGTAGCGCAAGCAAGTGCTGATAGAGGTCTGTGTTCCGTCGTTGTTTTCTCTGTGTGTAACATGATACCAAATTTCCTTTTTTAAAAGTAAATAAAAACTACATCTGTCTTGTCCTATAACAGCATTTTTCTTTTCTTTTTTTGAATTTAGAATATGCTTTATCGCGCCAGTTGTTTATCTCTTGATTTTTTTTTATACTGACACGACCCGAATGGCGTAGTGGGTAGTGTACCTGCCTCCTGCGCCAGACGGTGTAGGTTCCCAGATCAGTCTTCAGATCCCCACTACTGGAAAAATATTGTGTAATTAACATAGTGTTTTTCTAGTGTCTGGGTGTTTATATATGTATAATATGTATTTATTTACAAAAGAAAAGTATCTTTAAGTATGTTTATCAGTTATCTAGTACCCATACTACAAACGTTGCTTAGTTTGGGACTAGAGAACGTTTTACAAAAATGTGTCCTAAAATATAAATAAAAATAAATGAATACTTTTTATTAAATTCTCTGGTCACTCCCATCACTGACTGGACAGAATATTCTACAATTCATACAGAAAGATAGAAGAAGAACTACAGTATTGAATTTTTTAACATTGGTAAATTTGTTCTTTAAATATGTAACCAATGATCGAGCAACGAAATATTTTTAATGATACTTAAAAACATTTTATGAATATAGTTACACCGTCACTATATTCATAAAATATTTTGAAAATTTTTAGAGACTTCTTTTAATTACTTTAATTACTCTTAAAATATACGTCACAGCAAGCACATCTGTTGAAATCCACCGACATACATCATTCCGTGCTAAATAATTCATATCACAAAATATACCCTTCACTTCTTAGGCAAACTTAGTCCGGCCAAATTATACAGCCGCCCCCCGATTTTAATTGGGAGAAGGATTGAAGGAATTAAAAGAAAAAAAAAACATTCCTTTATATTTAGCAATCGCCCCTGTAATTACAGCGTGTGGTTTCCTTAATTACAGTTCCCAATAAAAAGATTGAAGCTTCCTACTTCCCACGTAAGCGAGGGCGGGTACAGCGCATGCGCGACATGTGCGATCAGGCTTATTATTACATACCGGTAAATATTATCAAAGTACGCTTTTCCTTTTGCTGCCACAGAGTACGTAAGCATTACACTGATTGCTCTAAACTCTACCTGTTCTTAAAATCTACTTTCAAATGATTCATTAGACTTCACTAATATTGGGTTAAGAAGATGAAACTGAACATTCCCATAATTTTACAAATATATAAACATCTATAAATCTCTTTCCAGACAAAGAACTAGCGATCTTTACATATCTTTGAAAGACACTCCTAATCTCTACATTGTGTTGTTCTTCATCGGCGACCATATACACAGAGTCTATGCTTGTAGCTCCGTTATATAAGTTTCGATTTTAAATAAAACGTACATGAAGTTGTTGACTTTTTTTTCCACTTCAGAAGATGTCACCCAAGCCAGCAATATCCCTGATGTCAAGTTATTACCGTCACCCATAGACATCTACAATACCTGTGAGGTTACCAATGCATTGCCAACCCTTTAAAAAAGTCGACTTCGGTAATCTTACTCAGCAAACGAAAAAGTATAACACATACAGGCCGGTCTTCTCAGGCCATGATCTTGCCCATTCCAGCAGCAAAAACTGCTAAACCGCGAAACGAGAAGCGAACTCAAAATAACAAAGACAAGTTTTATTATTTTGTCATATGAGTTTTACTTTACTTTTAATACTTTACAACTTTTAATATGAAATAGCACTCTTATAACAAGGAAAATTTTTTGGTAGATTTATTGTTTTAAGTGTTTACTTTTTTTTATTTCCAGTCACATCTGATAGATTATTTGGTCTGTGGGCACCCTGTAAGGTACTGAAGGAAATAAAAAGAGTTGCCAGCGAGTTCCGGGCACATGACCTGGGACAAGTCAGTTTATTTCAGGCGCAATCGCTTCCTCCCCCGGGTCTACGGATTAATTGATCTCATCTAAGGTTACATGAATTAAATCTATTCATAGACTCTCTCAACTTTTATACTCACTGGTATGTCATTTCTTGTCACACGTGACGGACTTTACTGCTGTATTAATCTTATAAAATAGAATGTGATAAAAATAAACACGATTGGGCGGAAAAATTTTCAATAAATGCTGAATGGTGAAATCTAAAAATCGTTAAAAAAGTTTAATTACCTTTTTATTGTTGAGTTCAATTAATTTCCGGTTATACATGTGATAATGAAGAACTGAATTTGTGCGTTTTAAATAGTTACATCTATATGCGCTTATTTAGGAATCATTATTGAAATTAGTTGGAATGAGTTAAAGATAATGACCGTTTTAAGAGACATTTAAAGTCGTTCTGTGTCGTGTCGATCATTGAACCTCATTGTTTCAACTTGCGAAACGTACAGTTTACGTATACATTAATGTATGTTTGCACATAAATGGCAACACTAATAACACCTTTGTAGTTCTATATGTAAATTTTTTGACATTTCAACTGCATTAAAACAACAATCGTTTATAATTAATACTTAGTGCACAGACGGTTTACTTATTAAATAAATCGAATGAAAAATTGTTTGAAAATGTATTCTTTCAACGAAAATGTTTTGAAACAACTGTACTATAATAAGAGTTTAGTCCGTCAAAATCCAATCGGTGAAGCATCAATAGTTTAAAGCATATCCCATTGAACATTATTAATCGAAAGTATAACACAATCCCCCGTCTTAAGTTCTTCTAGTGTTCAAAAATCTTACGTTACGTCAAAAGAAAGGGATACCACTTCAATATATCCGTGATCAATTTACCTTTTTCGAATGGAGAAGTGACTTTAAAGTACATACGACCATCCTAAAGACATCTATCAGCTTAACAAAGCAGTTATGCAAATCACATCGTTGTCGGGTCATAGGTGGCTAACGGCTGGTCGATGCACTCTTTTGCAATGCCAATCCAAATCATATTAATGCACATATTGTATTGAGTATGTTTTAAAATTAAACAATAATGACATCTACCTTTTTTTTTAAAAAAAAACGATGTTTTTCATAAGTTATTACAATTCCTTAAAAAGATTTTTTTACATTATTACATCTATTTATATATGCTTTTTGTTATTAATGAAGATGAATCAAGATAAGTACTGGAAATTTCTAAGGTAGCGTAAGTGTGCAGCCTAGCTACATAAGCATCCTTAGTAGCTTTTATTTCTTCCACTTTTAGATTAAATCCTTACATCACCTTCCATAACGAAGATAACAACACTATTTATTGTATCGCGAAGTTCAATGTCGTAGAAAGTTGGCGGATGGCGATGGAACAAGTTGTCGGTCCCATGAGGTCAGTGGTCATCGGTCAGAGGTGTCCAACGGACGGACCAACGGGCTGACCAGGGGTTGCGAATAACTCGTCGTCGCACAATGGACTTTTTATATCAAGTGAATTCGTTGGAAAAAAATGCTATAAACTTAAAAACAAATAAATTTATTTTATCGTCGTTTTGTTTGTATAGAGAATTACTTTGTCTTTATTATTATTAGTTTATGTACTTATGGATTTTTTTTATGGAAAAATAATTTGAGTATAAGTTTATAACGAATAGCTACTTTATGGGAACTATCAATCATACGCAAAATAAAATCAATACCACTAATTGACCTCAACACATTATGTAGTTCGTGGTTTCATTTTATAACGCGTAAGTACAGGAAATCGTTATAGGCAAGTACATATATTAAAAAAGTATTAATGATTATTTCGAACTACGCTTCAGATGCATTATAATCATTATTTATAAGATTTAAAAAAAATGCGTAAAAAATTTTACTCTAATTTTATTTTTAATTGGTTTTATATTTATAACACTTTCTATAAATAAAAACAGTTCAATGTCACGATTGAGTTCAAGTTCTCAGTTCTCAGTCTCATGAGGTCACCGAGTATCGGTCAGAGGTGACCAACGGCCGGCCTTACCGCGAATTCGCAATGGCATGGGATACCTCCACCCCACCTGCAGATAATCCATTGTTGCGTAACATAATAGGTTCAAAAATTTTAGCAATTACCTTATCACTGGAAAAGATTCGCTTTTTTAAAAATAAAACATTAACCTTACAATGCAAACAATAACAAATTATGTACGTATTCGTTTTAAACATGCAACAATGGATGAAACGTATGCAAACAAATTTTGAATCTTTCTCTGAAAAGTGCACAGATTCCAACAAAAAAACTGAACTTTTGAAATTTTTTATACTATCTTTTTTTATCACTTCTACCGAACACGTATAGAAACACAAATCCCTATAAATATATGACGTGTCCAGGGATGAAATTGAGGCAAAAGCCGGGTGTAGCCGTTTGTCACCTATGACCCAAGTCTGACCAGTTCCGTCCCTTTAATCTTCGCAGTAGACAAGTGATCATCATAGCCTTGATACTGAACGTAAGTGACCACAAGGAATTATTCTCGAAATATGCCTAACGAGTGAAAACAAAATATTGTAATACTCTTATTTACACTCGCAAAACTTAATTTTTTTAACTTATTGCTTTAGTTATTAAACCTTCATATTTTTTTAAAATAAAATATTTTCTTTTATAAATATTACAACTTTTTTAATGGGTCATGAAACATAACTGTTTTTATTTTTTATTAACTCAATTACCGCCATTTTCAAACTTTTAATTAATACAACAAGAAGCTATTAGTTCTATTGCGACCCGTGTTATGTTGTCAACGTTAAACCTAAAATTAAACAGTCAACCTTCTTTATATCTTATCCTTTATGTTATATATATAATCGAAATCTCGGAAACGGCTCCAGCGATTTTCATGAAATTTGGTATGTGCATAGATTCGGGGGCGGAAAATCGATCTGGCTTTATTTTAAGAAAATGTCGTTATATCTCAGTTTTCAGGGAATGAAAAATATCACTCGAATACGACGGTATATTTCACCGACAGCAAAATGTTATAATAGCTCCGTCGGTAATCGGGCGGCCCCGGAACAGAAGGTTGTGGTTCGTGTCACGATCATTTTCACACTTTTTTTTCGATTCCAGATTATTGCGGTCTTTATTTTTTATTTTTGTCGATCCAGATGATATTGTTCTTTTCTTCCCTTTTTTTAAAGTTCTTTCTTTTGTGAAAAACACCATTTCATATTTTCTTATTATTACGTCGGTAAGATCGAAAAATATTATGCATATTTCATTACTCAGTAATTTGTATTTAAATGTAATTTCCAAAATAAACGATTTACCAAAAAAAAACAAACCGAGCAAAGCTCGGTCCTCCAGGTGCTATTTCTTTATGAAAGCAGGAAAGTCAACAGCAAAAAATAATAATTTATTTTATGGAACATTCAAAAAACACCTGAAATGAATAAAAATATGCTTATTCATTGTTTGAATTTTGTCTATTATAATAAATTCATTTAAAATTCAGCGCGTAATTTTAAACGTCACATCAAATTTGACATTAGTGAATAAAAATGGCGGCAACTGGACAGCGGTCAGTTCCCCGGTTTACGATTCTTTTATTTACTCTAAGCTTATTAAACCCTTTTCATTGTTGGATGTTCTTGAGGAGGGTAATTAATATGTTGGGCATTGTGCGAATGCACCGCCGTTGTTCTCGGTCGTTTCGTCGCTTTGTTAATGGTACGGTTGGGGTTTTGTGATATTATGTTTGGGCAATCATTAGCCTCCTGGTCAGTTGGTCGATGACCGATTTGAAAAAGTTTTTTCTCACAAGGAACCCTCAACGACCATGCGATTCTTTACGAAGTGCGACAAAATTGGTGGGCTTTTCTGATTATTGTATGTTATTGCCCCACATCAAGACTGGTTACATTTATTTAAGATTAATTGAAATTAATCTTTCTATTTTGCACTAAGATTTTTGTTATTTTCTTCCCTTTTTATTACGTCGGTAAGATCGAAAAATAATATGCATATTTCATTACTCAGTAATTTGTATCTAAATGTAATTTCCAAAATATATGATTTACCAAAAAAACCGAAAAAAAAAACCAAAGCGGTCCTCCAGGTACTCACTTATTGTTAGACGTTTTTCACTTTTAATTATTGTCATAGAATACGCAAGGTTACATTAATTAATATTATGATTATGCCTTCAAGGTCGACTTCGATTCGATTAATGCATGTCTCTAAATAAACACACTACTATATAAACAACCAATCGTCTATTATTCTCGTAATATCTATAAAGAATAAAATACAATAAAGTTATTGGTATGTACTTAATGCTCGTACTGTTTGCATGTCGTATGTCCTTGTCTTAGTTATTTGATCAAATTTTAATTTGCAGTTAATTAAATTAAGTACTTAATTTCTCTGCAATTCTTCTTTCTGTCCTTTATAGTTTTAAACGTGAATTCAAGTCAAGCCTGTGAAATTGAGAGAAAAAGAATGGACGCGTTCATATAAATCAATTATTTATGCATATTTGTATATTTTTAACAACGGGAAACAACATCATTTTCATTGAAACAATTCCCACGTTGGACGATTAAGGGGAAAAAAAACTTTTTTTTTCTTTTTTGAAATCGCTTACAATGTTGATATTCAAATTTCGAACGGCCGAGAGGGTTTCTTAACTGACCATTGGTCGCTCATCGTATGCAATAGTGCACCGGACTGACCTCTGATCTTTGATGCAGACGTTACGCGATTGTGCGAAGACTGGTTCTTATGCCCTTGTGAATCGATTGATGAACAAAACGAACGATTTTATTCAACGGCGACTGGTTATACAATTTTTATTATCTGATTTCATCCAATAACGACGATTGCGAAGGGAAACTGCTGAAAATGGGAAAAAAGCACGCGGAAAACCCCTATTTCTACTCGTAGAAAACTTGCTTCATAAGAATTCATGTAATTTCCGTCTTTCCAAATAAAACATAAAACGATCGCTTGCATTTACGTGAATAAAAGACAATTATTTTACTGATCTTTTAGCGTTTAAAGTACCGACGTGACGTTACTTTACTTGAGGGATTAAGAATTAAATGTGAGAGAATCCATAAGTTTTATATTTAACGGTATGAACGAACGAATAATATTTTATTCTGCGCGCCTGGTACATAACAACACAAAGGACGCGGTAAACAGAAGCCGTTGGAACGCTTCCACATTACATATTTACCTCTTAGCGCAGGACGCGAATAGTCGCCAGCGAGCGTGTTTTAGTTCGCGAATCGCATCACCCGAGAGGAGGAGGATCGCCCTCCCGGAACGCTAGCCAATGGCAAGTCTAGACCGCGCCGCGCTCCGTTGGTAACGTCGCGAATAAATTATCGCTAACCTTTTGTTATATACCAAATGCGAATAAGACGTGTAACTTATTCATAAAATACTATTTACTGTCATTTTATACATAAGCACACAGATAAGACATACATAGCGTAGTCTGTATATATATATATATGCTATGTAGATTAATAATAATTATGATGATTAGCTTCTCAGTGTGGGTAAAGCTTCTTTGTTTTATGCGGCCTTGGTAACTCGATTCCGTTACGTTGCGAACTATTTTATATACTGTTACCGTACTCTTTCATATTATCGAATCGTATCGTATATCCAATTATCATAAAATTAAATATATATAAAATAATTTTATTTCGAACATATCATTTACACTTATCATTTTATGTATATAGTTTCATTGATAACACATGTAGGTATTGTAGACTGTATATATGTACTTCGTCTGTAGGTCAATGATAGATATGATAGCATAATCTCAATCCGCATGGAGCTCTCTCTTTATGAGGCCTTGGTAGCTAGGCGACGCGCTGATTTCTTTGGCTGTACTATTATTTTTCCAACGGTTAAAAACAATAGTTGTCAAAACGTCAACGTTGTCAAAGATCCTCATTCCTGCGCCGGAAGTATAAATAAAAAGCCACTAGGGGAGTTTTATAAAAACGGTTTTGAAGTAGGATTGTATTGGAATGAGATTTACGTGAGCGGTGTTAGGGTTTTCTAAGTATAGCGAACTGGCGTAGCGGAGTAACCCTTCCGTGTAAAATATCCGTATTAAAGTGTTTTAAAACACGTGTTTGCTTAACACTGATCCCTAGGGAAGATGGAGTAACGGATTGATCTTGAAACACATCTATCTTGTGCATGCGGATAGTTAGAAATCAATTACGACATACCTTCACTTTTTTTAACTTGAACGATTTAATAATTAAATCCTTTATAGATAATCTCAACACATAGTTCATTATGCTAATGTAATAAGGCACAACTATAATGATCACATATTCTAAACTCAATCTACAATAACTTTCTACGTAATATTTTTTTATATTTACGGATGGCACACTAAACAAATTAAGTTTACGGATGTTAGTGTTTTTCATTTTTGTATTATAAAAATAAGAATATTCTTTTTGATTTAGTCTGCCCTGTGACTAAATTAGTTAAGTAATCATAAGGTCAGGAAATAAAACGAGACATATGTATATAATCCGTAAAATAATGTTTCATATAACATGATATTTGATATGTGAATATACATGAATGTTAAAAAACAAGGTTATTTATTTTTTAAACAAAAGTCATTCTTAGTTAAAAATCGTGATTTTTTTTTGTAGATCAAGAGAAAGCAACGAAACTTTTTGAAGATTGAGGTATGTCTGCTTCCCTTAATTTTGTATATTGAGTGTATACATGTATTAAATAAGTATATGCATTATATAATTATATTTATCCCTTATAAAAATAACAAATTATTTAAAATAAGGTATTAAATTCAAAAAGTATCTATTTTGTGTATGACTTTAATACATGATAGCTTCCATAGAAAAAAAATGTTCGGTATATCCTTTAACTCTTACGCAAGCAAAGCAACCCCTTATAACATGTGAACGGCTAAAACACGAAACGTTAACTATCGCGGGATTAGCCCTCCAAGGTGCGGAGGGCAAAAACACTGCACATGGGCGTATTTCAATTAGCTGTCGCCTTGTCAACTCTTCTCGTATGATTTTTTAAAGAGGCCGCTTGCAACACGCACTGGGTTACCCTTTCTGTTTCAAAAATAGTCCTACCTTAGTAAAGTAGAAGCCTGTCCATACATATTCCACTGCTGCCAGAATTCCTCTGTACAAAAGGTAAGACAGCATCCGCCGTGCGATACAAATGTGGTTTGCAAGACTTCATATCACCTTCTTTTTTAGATCTTGGTTATACAGATTTCCTCATAAAGTTTTTCTTCACTCCCGAACATAATGAGAAAAGCAATAAGATTGCAATTACAAATTCCATTTTTGTCAGAAACAGGATTAAAGCCCGGGTTGTTCGAGTATACTGAATATACTTGGTCAAGTCGTGATCGAATTAAAAGGAAATATGTATTATTACAGTCGTTTGCCTATATTCACCATAACTCATATTAAATTGCAAACGACCAATACTAAATAATTTCAGGACAGTAAATCCTTATAAGTTAACTTGTTAACATTTTTCAGTTAATCAAGTGTCATGAATATTCTCCTTTTGGACATTGCTTTTTAGCTGTATTTCTTAATGATGAGATGTTCGTGATTATGAGAATTTGATAGAGAAATGTCCTGCATACTAAATGAATAACCAATGTTAGCTGATTCACTAATGAAATTTCCAAAAAAAACGTTTTGTTAACGCATATGTGTTATGAAAATTTTTACAATATCAAGCTCCAAAACAAAATTCGGCTATCCGGGTGTATTATTTGGTAGTGGTACATACGGGATATTCGATTACCTAACTCTTTAATGCGAAGGAAGTGCATAAGTAGGTCAGACAGTTGATTTCACATGTTGTGAAAGCCGCAAAAAATGGCCCCCTTGTGCCGCTTTGTTTCCACATACGACAAAAAAATTATTATTGCCCGCAATTTGTACCTACCCCTAAAATCGTATAGCGCTGTCGTCGAATAATGCATACGCAAATATAACGTCATAATATATTACGACAACACACTCCTTAATAAGCTTACAATGAACTAAAATAATAATGTTTAACACTAAGTTTTACTTTATTATTAAAGGAATTAATGTGTAAAGGCTCCTATTAATGGGGTATGATTTGTAAAAATTCAATGACCAATTCGAAATGGCTGTAGTATAATAAAATAGCGTTTTTTTTTTACTCGCATACGTTTTATATTTAACCCTTCTCAAGGCCCTCGCAGTATTTCTTTGCCTCCACACCTCTTTTTTGTCTATCACATTTTTAAATGGCACATGCATAGAGAGATCGTCTTTTTGAAAATCAACCCGTTCGATAAAATGCAATATCATCAGCCTACCTGCACATCCTTTGGATTTTATTCTCTAAATAGATCGTCTCCAATCGATTAAGGCCTTGAAAAGTTGCATGGGAAATTATACGTAAAAATGTTTTTTTTTTAAATCATACTAATAATGTACATGATTCAGAACATAGATCCACAACTACAAATGTGTAAATAAAAAGGAAATTGAAAGAAGAAGAAAAACTAAAGTAACCTATTTACAAAAAGAATTAAGTAAATTAAAATTTTGTGACGTAAACCATAAATTAATATATGAAGATTAATTTATATTTATGGAGTTCACGTTTTAGTGAACAATATATACAAAAAACCATGTGTGTATATGACATTAAACCATGTTATATTTAAAAGCAATAAATAATAACTTATAAATATCGATATAGCAATAAGATAAATGTAAAATATTCTCGAATAATTTAAAACAGCCAGAGTGTATACAAATACATTCGACCGAACGTGCAAAATGTCAGAAACGTTCGAATCCAAAAGTCGCGGGGCAAAAAAACAACAGGTAAAAAGTCATATACCGGTATAACTGTCACAAATTAAAGCAAAAAACCGTTCACAAAGGATATCAAAATTCTGCAAGCCACACGAACAGGTAGATGGAGCCTTATAAAATTCCAAAATTTTTTGTGCCGAATTTGCGCAAAAGCGTGAGAGGGAACGACGGAATAACTGTAACCGGCATCACATCGCCTCGGCCTACGACCCGAAACATAAATCAACCGTTCCTTCGCGAAAAAAATGGTGCTGATTTATAAAAAAAAGCGTTTTCTATTTTCGAAAAAAGAAATTATAAACGCCTACATATCTACAATGGGATAGTTTTTCGCTAGTTCACTGTTGGTTATGGTAGCAATAATATTGACCACAATCTGATTAGAACGTGACGCTTTTAGAAACATTTATTTCCGTTAACAAAGTGTCTGCTATCAATTTAAAAGTCATATTGTTATGTAATTAATTCTTGGGGAACAAAAGAATCATATACAAAACGGTAACACAGTTGTGGTTCCTTATGTTTAAAAATCCTGAAAGAAACGGACATCAAAGTGAATAATTTATTCCTGACTTAGATTGTTCGATGTAATTTTAACACGTCATATCTAAAAAGATCATATAAATTTGGTCGTATAAACCGTATGTGTCAATGTGGGGAGACAGAAATCAAAAACACCAAAAAGTTGAACACACGAGAAGGATCGAGGTTTGCTGTCACTAAGCAAACATTTGGATTACCCACGAGGAATGTTCGTTTTTACAAATAAGCATTTTGTGCAAAAACTTTTAACAAAAATCGTCTAACTTTGGTTACGTGATAAGTTTATTTTGAAATGGAGATGTCAGATTTATAAGCTTGTTAAACAATTTATAGTTGTACTTTCCGCTCAATTTTCTGATACAATAATTCATGATTACAATATTTGAAATAAAAACGACATATTTTAATATTTACTATTTACTTTACTTTAAGATTTCCTATACTTATTGCTGTGGCTGGTGACAAGGAGATGTTTCTTTTTTCGCTCGAAAGTGTAGTATATCAGATAGAGAATTTCCTTTACTTTAGTTCTTTAGTATGACAATCCTTTAGAATCCATATGCGTATGTGTTATACATAAGCTTAATCAAAAGCTTAATCGACCTAATGAAATACAAACTGCAAAAAAGTCTGTTAAGACAATATCCTATTTGGTTTTAGTTTAAGTACGGACCGTAAGAGAATAGAGCGGTTGCGGCGACGCGGACATTTGCGTGGAGTCGTTGAACCCTCCTGAAATGTAAAAAAAAAACTCCCTCGAACGTTTCAGCATTATCGGCTGCGTTCTCACGCCTCGCCCCGCACTGTGACACCAGCAAAAACAGACTGCGTCGTCAAGAACATTATACAAAGTACGTACGTGCATATGCTAACGTTCTTGCTTTGATGAGTCGCTTTTGCCAAAGCTCGTGAAAAGATTAATCGCCTTTATTGTAAATGCAATACTTATATGTATATGCACGGTACTAGATAGAAACGAATGCCTTAATTTTTTTATGTGAGATGTCAAGCTATCAGGTGTATCACCTGATTGTTAAGTGATTACCTGACATTGACATTGGGTAGCAGACGCGTTGCCAATTTAAAAAGTAGTAGCACTGGTTATCGCACTTAAATCAGACGGAACGCAAAAGTATAATAGCTCCACTTTCGGTTTATCTGTGGTAGTTAGTGCCACGCAATAGTCTTCGCTGTTGAATGAAAGGGCAGGTCTGTCCAGGTAAGTACCATCCGTACGGACCTGCCCATAAACTACCAGCGCGCTTGCTACCTTTTAACATAATTATTACTATAATAATAATAATGACTTCATGTTGGTTTTCTGTGAGACTGTGCTACTTTCCTGGACAATGAATAAAAATATAATACAAAGGATGTATCCAAAACATTATGAAACTTTAGTGATAATTATTTCACGTTTTTTCACGTCCTCTCAACTTCTTAAACTCTACAATAATATAAAGGTTTATTTGAGCATTCTCATTACACTTAACTTACTTTATTCCGAGACCTTGTTTTAAAAATGTGATTAACATAATCAATAAACACATGACGCACCGGAAGTCAAGTTCCACCGCGGACGTTACGTTTCCGGTCCTAAACTCGCCCCCGCCGCGAACTCTCATTATTCTCTCGGCAAATATATTTTGACTACTGCCATTAGATATATCGTTAGAAAACTCTTTTGTACGGGTCTTGCAAAGTTATGACCATTAATTTCAATCATTAATTATGTTTTATCTTGTAAAAGCAGCAGATATGTATGTAACTTGTTTTTTTTATTTTTAAAGGCAGTTAGTAAAAATCATCACTTAAGGAAAATGCCTCCTTCATGTCTCCTCAACTATACGCTCACTGACGTTTTTTTAAAACTTGCTATAAAATATCAAAGTAGGATGTGACCCGTGCGACGATGCGATTCATTCATTTATTATTTTTTTTATAATTCATTCAATTGACTATTTTGTACCTCATTATCATTTAAGGAATATTTTTCCTCAATAATAAAATTTTACTTTTTCAATCGATACCTAATCGTTCATGTATTTACATTGAATTAAAGGGATAATAAACAAGGTTTGGAGAGTATTTCAAATTAAATTAAGATTTGAGAGAAAAGCGTAAGGAGCTTTGTACCGGACGAGTCTCTCAACCACACAAGCTTTCATTTTCCTGAGACCATCTTTACATTATTTATCCTTCAATAGGATACGTTATTTAAATATCTGTTAATATTTGCCTCTTGACTCCAAAGTTTCTACAAAAGACAACTAACTTTTATAACAACTAGTGGTCGCTCAGTGGTCGAAATTCGACTATAATTCATTATACATAGTAGAGTGTGTAGTGTTTTTTTTATTGATTTTATGTGTTTTTTATGCATAATTTAAGAAAAATATTAGCATTCTGCACTCTATATAAACTATAAGTGTGGGAAATTTCATTATGGTAAAAAGGTATACAAAGTTTTTGCTTCATATATTACTATATACATGAAGCTACGTCCGTCACTGCGGTCACTATGTTCAACTGTGCTACAACCATATTTTCAGATGTACGTAGAAAAACACGTACATTTTCGTGCACCTAACAGCTCTTCACACATAAAGAATTGAAGTAATACAATACCTCCAATTTACTGCCAATGAACAGTTAACCCGCTAACAATGGCCACACACAGCAGCAGCTTTTCCTTTTCGCAACCTTAACGGTACATAATAGACCGAGAGGTCCCTAGCTGTCAGCACTTCCCCGATCATGATGCAATGTGGGAACAAATTATCGCAAACACTTCTCGCCACTATCGAAAAAGGCTTGCACAAAACACCGATCGCATCGAGCATTTATTGCGAGCAAAAAATCTCAACTCCCACGCCGTGAAAGGGTTGAGTGTGCACCTGACCTATATTGCACTTGCGTAAAAAAGTATGCCGTCTTGTCTTTTTTCCATTCCGTATATGCCCCCAGTCATGTCTCTAAAATACAAAACAATCTGTAGGGTGACGTTAAGATAATATATCAATGGATTTATATATTCCTTTGCGAGGGAGCTTTCATAGATGATTTAGACCAAAACATGTATTTAGACTTTCTTTTATTTCCAGACCAGAAAATAAAGGACAGTGTTGCAATAATATATAATTCAACTTAATTCATTATTTTATAATTAAATCGTTTTGTTTCCTTGTGTTTAAAAGTTTTACACAAGCAAACAAGAACTTACGACATCGTGGATACGGTCCAAAAAGATTACCACTGGAAAGCAGTGAGAGGAATTTCAGAGTTCCGTGGTAAAGTAACTTTTTAAATATTGTAAACAAAATTTTTAAGGATTAAAAAAAAAAACAAGAGCTCCCTTTTTAAACTCCCGACGCCTTGGATATTTACAGTACCCGTCTCATAGAAACAGTAAAACTATTTAATCTGTTCTATAGTACATAGCAGTCTCATAGAACAGAATAAGTAGTGTTACATCCTAACGTCATAGTTAGCCCGGGCTGTCTTCAACTTTTGTTGGTTAAGGGTCTTAAGGTTCTACAATTTTAATGGGCTTGTGGTTTTGAATATTTATGAAAAAATATTATGAACTAAGCGCACAGGTTATAATAATTGAGTGTACAATACCGATAATCTAGTGTTAGTACTCTAATTAGTTTTTAGCATTCCCCGTTGTAATGGACAGAGTGGGCGTTTTTAGATTGACATTTGTCATGGCCACCCTACGGACGAAGGGGAGTCAGTACAAAGGCTGTCGGTTCGACGCACAACTCAGGTAGCGCCAATGGGTTATCCGCTTATGCAAAAAACCCTAATACCATCCGATGCCATCCGATTAACACCGGGCACAAAACACGATTTGGCTTTTTTCGAACGCTGACTATTATGTTAAGAATTTTATCGCGTTTATCCTGGACGTGTGCTAATTTGCATTCGTTACATATTCACCGATTTCTGACGTTTGAATGTTTTAATCAGTCCCGTCATTATTAATTTTTTTTCTAGTCCTTCAGTGGTGAAAAATCGTTTCAATGCTTGCTAAGCGGATATTATATAGACTACATGGATTTGTAACATATAAAATACTTCTGCATTTTGTCTGGTGAGTGCGGTAGCCAGGGTCCACTTTATCAAAAAGTGGCGCATCTGGAACCTTACTTGGTGCTGGAAATGTCAATGGATGGCGGTTTTCACTTCACGTTAGGTGAACCTCAAGCTCGCCCGCCACCTTCCCACATAAAAAAGCATTATGGTTCTGACGTAACATAATATTACTGCTAATTAAACATTAAAGCAGCTTTTATCAAAAGTTTTAAATCAAAAGCATACATAACTAGGCGAAGAGTTGACATAAAGATTCCATCGAAACGTGAATGGATATTGCGTTCATTACTGTTGTGCCTTGTAACGAGGAAGCTAGGTGACTTCAAGGCCTTATAGGCACGCCATTAAATATTCATCGACGGGAGCGCGTGAGCCGGGGGTGGGTGGGCGCTGCGTTGCGAAATGAATAAATAGTGGCGAGAAATAGGGGCAGTTCTGCAGGTAACGTCCGCCGCGCCTTAATAATGCATGCGCGATTGCCCACTCAATGACCCCGGGTGGGAAACATTCCGTGTGGAGCGAGGTATCTCGAATAGCTGGTCGCGCTCCGTCCGTAATGAGTTCACCCGCCGACAAGCTAATGCCGCGGCAAACAGTTGCGATCGACAGTTCGCAACCGCCCCATTTCTCGGGTCGTCAATTATTCAATTTCACTCGCCAATTAGCCAATTTTCGCCTGAATTTTTGAACTCGATAAGTTTATGGCAATACGCAGTTGGAAAGGTAACAGCTTATTTTCATCCGAATTTCTGAACCCGATGGCTTTAAGTGTATACCGCAATTGGAAAGAACGGCCTGATAATTAGTAACGTTTATTTTTGATCGAGTTTTTATCGACGCAAAAATATCGGCTCATAAAATTTACAATGAAAGCTTAGATTAAAGTTAAAATTAACATTTAGACCAATGGTACTCTTCATAATACGTTTCCTTATTATATCATGTCTTTCGTTATTTTATCAATGTGATGAAGATAAAGTTGACATTGCATTCACTTAGACAACATGACCTGTTTACTACATCAAGGATAATTTTTAGTATTAATTTTGATTTATCGCACGTGAATAACTTTACCTTGAATCAAGAAAGTACTTGTATTTACCTTGAATCAAGAAAGTACTTGTACGTATTTACCTTGAATCACGAAAGTACTTGTACGTACTTAGATATTCTCAATTTTCTTTACAGCACGGTATCTTGAACGATAACTACAAGGTACAAAGGAGGATTTCTGCATCTGTTACAGCAAGGGTAGCAGCCAACTTCATGTTACCGCAACAGTCTTCCAAGCATTATTATTTGAAGCATGCAGCATTAAATAACTTGACCATTTTACTCGCAGAGACCTAGACAACCTATCAAGTTCTTGGATAAAGTTACACTGCGAAAGAACAGCTATAGTATGGATGGGTGAAGGATATCCTAGGCTCGCCTATTTACATCGGGTAAGAAGAGAACTAGGTGATGGCAGACACGATTGCCAGTGATTTATTAGGGGAAATATTTTTTTTTAAAGTTATACGGACTTAAGCCTGGTTCCGGTTACCTTACTAACTAGAGTGAAGTAACCGGAAATATACTACTGTAAACCTTTTATTTGTACCTGGTACTTCCTTGGACCAGTGTCCATTCGTGAAACACCAGCAGCTTCGTGGCCCTACATTTTGCTCTTTACAAATGCGTCATTTGAATTCTTAACTAATGTGCGTTGTTGTCGAATCTAAGCATTTGTTCTTCACCAATCCACATCTACATTCGATAAAATTGCTTTTAATCAATGTCGGCCAATAAGTATATAGGGGATGTTCGTAGGCCGCGTAGCAGCGGAACGTCGGCGCACAGGCCAGATGACTCAGAAACTGCATTAGGCCGATGTCTGCGCGAATGGATAAAAAACGAACAGCGCCGCGCCATGTGCGGACGCAGGTGCCCTCAGTTCCCACAACCCTTTCAGACCTCGCCCCCGCTCCTCTCGGAAAACGACTAAAAACGTTCGCCGGATAGTTAACCCACCCTCTATCGACTACGCAACGACCATTTCGGCGCAGCACCGCAATCGGCTCTTAGGCTATCACAATACCAATCCCGTCATTAGTTCCAAATTCTACCTGTTCTGATTATATTTATAGACGGCATCGTGTCATTAGATTTATTGTGCAATCTCATATTTTTTGCCGTTCATTTGGATGCGTTTCATAATTGTAAATTTTTATAAGAAATCTGTGCAGCATATTCCAGAAATGTAACACATTACAACACAATAAAATACACATACAATACGTGTGTATTTTATTTTAATATTTCTACACCAAACACGTTCATTATAGTGTTTTAAACAATAAAACAAAATTTGAAATTATTTTAGGACCAGCTTTATAATACTTATTGTCATCACTGTAATATGGTCATTTCCATAATAAATTGTATAAACTATAACTATCTTAACATATATAAAACAATCAAAACTAATAATAAGCGATAAAGGCTTAGTCTTGTAAGATAAAAACCTCATTAATATACCCTAACGTTATTGCCATCTTTAGAAAATTATAAAAATGCCATATTTAATTATCACTTTTCTATAAATTAACTCTACCCAATCAAAGCGTGAACACTTCACGATAAATAACTAACATAGATCAAAGCATATTAAAAGCTTCACTGAAACGAAACCATCTTAAAGGCTAATTAAAAAAATAACTATGAATGGAGCTCTTTCGTACATGTTGGGCGGATCTGCAGCCCCGCTTCAAAATATCTATTGCGATAACGAAATTCGTAACAAAAAGCTGCGACTTCCCGTTATCACAATGATCTTTTATAAATGGGATGTGTTTTGTAGCCAATTAAAGCAAAGGGACACCGGCTGTTGGGGTCCGCAGCGGTCCGCAATAAATCGCAACCCTACACGAATGTTTCCGTTCTAAGTTCACGCAGGCGTGCAAGCCTTTAGTCTACGCACGAATTTTAATTATATTTTATATTTCCAAAAAAGCTAATTAGTTAACTTTTGCTTACCATTTTCCTAAATATTTATTGAGGAGTATGCGTATTGGTCAAAATGTGACTGTAATTCATTAAATTTCTTACAGCCGATCCATACTAATATTATAAATGCTAAAGTAACTCTCTCTGTCTGTTTCGTATTCAAGCCAAAACTGCGAAAACGATTCAAATGAATTTTGGTACACAGATAGTTTAGAGTCTGAGAAAGGACATAGGCTATTTTTTATTGGAAAAAACTTAAAAGAAAGATATTTATTTAAGGGCTTCAACGCGAGCGAAGCCGCGGGCATAAAGCTAGTCTGGCATAAAACAATTCTATGGCTATAGACAATTTTTAATTTGTGCATATTGTACGCGTTTTATTGCGTACGTGTAGTATTCTCGAAAAGGGATCAAAAGTTTTGGCTTTACGTATTAATATACATATCATTCAAAAATATGACAGTATTGCATAACAATACGCTTTAAAGACTCTTAGTTACCTATTTTTTCTAGAGTTTCATCATCATCATCATCATCATCATCATATCAGCCGTAGGAGTTTAATTCTAATGTATTTGGTTTTAAAAAAAAGGCGATTATGTCTATTTAAATTATAGTAAGTATTTGAATTCTAGAAGGAAGATAGTGGCAAATTACATTCTAATAATATTCACTTAGGAAGAAAATTTCAGGAATCTGACATTGCTTATTAATTTGGAAATTGATCTTACAATCCGTATTAGAAATATTAATAAGACTTATTCAATCTAACTTATCAAAAACTGTCCAATTAGTTTCCATTATTAAATTATTTTTTTATGGATTCTATCATGTTTAATTGCAGGCATGTTTTTAACACCACAATCACGGGACAGACAAAAAACATTACCATTCAAAACAATTCAAACTTCTACATATTGTAGTAATTTCGTAAACCATCAATAATAAAGCTAAACAATACAAAAATAAGATCTTTGAGAGTTTATTTAAATTAAGTTAACGCCCCCAAGGGTAATTTCATACTTATTGTCCCCACTCGACCATCTTGCCGATGTGCATATCTCTGATGATTATGCATATATCTATCGAATTAACGAGGGCGTCCTAAGCAGTTCGAGTAGCGGTGAATTAATTTGATGTGCGTGGATTAACTCGCGCCGCCATTGGTCGTCGGTTCAAGCTGCACTACCTCGGGCAGTGCAGAACGCGTCCGATATTGTAGCCAAGTTTCGTTCGACGGTTCCACACATCTGCCTGATCGTTGTTAACTGTCGGACTGACCCTAAAGTTGTAAATATCAATAATATAAGCATGATCATTTTCAATGAAAGCGAAGATCATACGCTGCTATGGCCTTTTTTGACTATTATTATTTCCAATCCCACATATTACATCCTATTGCACGTTTTTCTCTTCAAAAACATTCTGGATCATTTACGGAATTATACAACATAACTTAACACAATAAAATATAGAACTCGCGAAACCTATTTGCGCCTGAGTGGAGTCGGCTCCATAAATTAAATGCCTTTGTCCACGAATCCAAAAACGGAAGTTTCATAAAACGAAAAAATACAACCTTACCTTATAATATACAAATGTTCTCAGAAACCCGAAAACCGAGAATTTCTATACGTGCCCTGTAAAATAACTTGATGTACAATAGCGCATTTAAATTTTGTTCCATTAAAATTGTATTCGTCAAAGTGGTGAGCGTAATGTTTTTAAGCGTGGGCATAAACGAAGGAGGACATTTAAATATTGAACAAATCCGATACGTCAGCCGAAGTGTTTCCGGGGCCGATATCTCTTAATGCGGTTTGTTTGTCACGTAAAAAACGTATGTCCAGGGGTGGCCGGACGCGGAAAGGGTGGAGCCCCCCCTCCGAGGGCTCGGAGGAGGCAAATAGCCAGATGGCCATGGCTTCAGTTACACAACCAACAGTCATCGTGGCATTCAAATGAGGATGCATTTGTGAACTTAAATAGATCGGTAACTAAATAGCGGACAAACATCTCACAAAGTCAATTAATTTAGACTGCATTCGAGAAAAGTATGGAAAGACTGCATTCGAGCAAAGTATGGAAAGACCTACTTCTATAAAATAAGTCTACCTATTGGTAGCCTTATTTTATAGAAGTCACCGTCACCCATGCAACGTCAGGTCAGCGGTTAAATTTGTCTCTAGCTCTCATAAGACTAATGTGACTCTCAAGTTGGTTGGATTACCAACTTTACTTTTTCCTTAACACACTCAAATTTATCCAGTATTGCTTTCCAAACTAAAAAGTAATTAAAGTCAATTACAACCATTCAATCTATTTATATAGATATCTAAGAATTAACCAAAATGCACTGTCAACAGACTGCACTTACAAAGTTATTTTCTTAAAAAAATCTCGATACACCGTGGATTGAACAACCTCCGTTTTGCTTCCGTTATAAAAATTGCATTTAATCACATATTTTATAATTTGATTCAGGACAACGTATACAAGGGATATATAAAGCAAAAACATATCTACTGTACTTCAATGAAATTGCACCTATACAATGCAAATCATCAAAAGAAAAACTTGGCACCGTAACTTATTACGACCATTTCGTATTCATAACAAAACAAATCAATGGGTCCTAAATCATAACAATGATCGAAATCGAAAGTAACGAATGAGAGCAGATAAGTATTTTCGTAAAGTCACTGACGCACTGGATAATGATAATTGTACTGATGTACGCGACCAGTCTTTTCTTACGAAATCTCTTATTCATAACGCACTTTGTAGACAATTCAAAACAAAAAATGCCTTTACATCGCTGCTAAAGTTGCGTATTGAAAGTTAAATGTACGATCAGAGAGTTCGATGTACTTTAACGTTAGAATTTGCCGCATGAAATTTCATTCGATAGTGAAGGATGAGATCACGATGCGTTATGTACGTAACGGTGCATTAGTGACTGAGTCATAGGGAACTGACCTAGCATGCTATGGAGTGCATTGACGTCGTCGCATTTATCATTGGTATGCCTCTTGAGAGATAATGCATGGAACATGCACCTCTCAGTAATGAATAACGCATCTGTTTCCATGTAGCGATTCAGAATCGGTCCCCATTTGGAATTACTGAATCAATAAAGACGAAAACTATACAGTCTGTGACTCAGTGTACTGACGAATAATGTAAATCGAACTTTATGTCCATCACCCATAAATCACTATTAAAGTATAGTTTTAGAAACAATTCTGGTTCAAACATAGATATAGCTCAATGATACTATATACAAATAGGAGGTAGATATTACACTAGGGCACCAAAACTGAGTCACTATGCCAATTGGTGTAACTAGATTGCAGTTCTATAGACTGGTATGCCTTTCCATGTCATACGTTAAGCAGAACAATTTTGAAAGTCGGGGCAGTATGGACATGCGTCATCTTTATTAAAACATCGTTGGATATAGCCTGGAATTTCGTCAAGCTTTCAGTCTGCTACGATTAACCTTTATCGTTACTGTGACATTTGCAAGGACTAAACGTTCACTTTGACTCTTTCAGTGTTAGTTTAAGTTAAGTAATTCTCAAAGGCTTATGCCATTCCGACAAGAATCTTACAAGAAAAAAATCATCCTTACGTTCCATAGGCTGTAAAATCCGCTGAGTTTGAATAGTTTCTCTAATCGTTCCAGTTTGTCGTAGACTGTCAATATCTTTCATTATATGCTCTTTGAACGACTTATTTGACAGTTGTCCGTAAACCGGTAAGTTTAAACTATTGAGCTTTTTATTCCAACTTGATCAATAAATACTGACAAAAGAAATGCTAATATAGCGTTGGATGAGTATTTTTAGAAGCGGCTTATACGCTTCCGTGATTTCCCATTACATACAAAGTTTTCCTTAAATAATCATGTACATAGTTTTTGATGATTATGTACTTGTTGCAACATGTTTATGTAAGAGTCATGAATATTTGATTACTCCTCACGACAGTATTTTTAATACGCCTATAGATTAAATATTAATGGCATTTCATGTGCCTACAACACTTGTACCCTTGACGACACGAATATTAGCGATAGGGCCACGGAAATTTTATTTATCATACGAGAGCGTAATCACGAAATCGTCAACTTGACCGTATTTCGTGTGATCCAGCCAAGGTCCTGGGCGGCTGATAAGACGCGTGGTTTCACAATAGCAGAATTATTTGCGGCAGAGCCAACGTCGCCTTGAGATGTGCGCCACAAACAACTGTGGCGATCGAGGCCCGCTGAAATGTAACACAATCGCGCACGAAAGTGGCTACATCTTTGGCCGTGGTTAAATCTTTACCTTTATGTTTATCTGTATTGATTAGTGTTCTTCCTTTCACTACTATTAAATCGTCATCTAACGCAAAGCTCGTGAGCGACTCAGATTCTACCAGCGTCATACAGCACCCCGTTTTGAGTAGGACTGCGTTTGAGCTCATGCTTATGTACTAGGTTATTAAATGTTCCGATCCAATATAGATCTTCGAAGAACGATACACTACAGCATACATTTAGAATAAAATAGCTTCGTGAATCGCATAAGTACTGTTTTTTACAACAGTCCCTCCAACTGATGACACATTGTTATCGCCACTTGTTGCAAGCCTTTCAAAACATCTCAACTACTATGAATACCAGTGTTCCCTAATTTTTCACTTCTTAAAAGCATTACTGATTTCCTATATTGGTTTTAATAACATGGGCTGCTTTATCACGCCCAATAAAAAAAATTCTCGAAGATATGTGAAGTTTGCCAATCATGAGTCACGTGATGAAGTATACCCTAATACTCTGTACAGAGGAGGAATAGCCACCTTCCGCCCATTAGTGGGGCATATATAGGCGGTCACTATACTTTTTACTTTGATCGTTGCAAATAACGGTAGAAGGTAGGAGAGGGACCAGACTGTTCACCTGTTTTGAGAAAGTTAAGTATTTGCTTGCTAACATTTTATAAGGTTTCACCGCGTGCCTCATTCACGGTACGAAATTTAAAATGAGAACACTACTAATTTAAGTCGATCTTCTTGAGGCCGTGGTACTTCCCTGGACCACCCTGCGCATTTGTGCAACAGCAGAAGTTGTTGCGTGACTCTACCACAGATGAAAAGCAGTATATCACAGTATCAGTTTCCTGGTGAGAACAGCAACTCTTCATTTTAAAAGTACCGCAAAAGCTTTAAAGGCGAATTCGTAAATTGAACATAAAAAGTTTTTCTTTGCAAAATGTTTCCTGAAAGTATACAGTTTTTAGATAATTTCATTGGGATAAGAATTACTCAGAGGATTTTATATGATAAATTACTCAGTAATTAGCAGTCTCTACACTAGAGATTCATGTTGTTGAATAAGCTCGAACATGCGCTTTTGTAACATGGCTTTATTACAATACTTTGTAATAAATTAAACAAGTACTTGTTAATTCTCAAGAAAAGCATTAAACTTACCTACAAAAATATACCAGTAAACAAAGGCAAACATCATGTTGTCCGGTAAGTAAATGAACATTAATTTTATAAAATAACTTATTGTTCATCACTTCAATGGTTTTAAAGGAAATACTCTATTAACATTACAATTACTTGTATTTACGTTTATCGAACAGTTTCTATTGGTCTATATAATCATATATGAAGTAAAATCGTAGTCAAAATGTGCATACGTGACGAGCGTTGGAGCGTATGGCTTTCGTCGGCGAGTATACGTTGTGCGCGCGAGTTTGGTATGTCTAAGTGGGTCAATGGCGGCGCGTGACGCGCACGCGGCCCTTTGCGAGCCGAGCAGGGCCCTCCTTGAACCGCCCGCCTGCGCGCGCCGGTAGCGCATTAATTCGCTCTCGTTTCCATGGGACGATGTTTACATGTCAGTCAAATACTGGCCAGTTTGTATTTAAAAAAAAAATAAAACCTCGTCGCTAACAATACTAGCAGGCAATGACCGAAAAATTCGTTCTTTTTCTATTTTTGAAATTCTAATTAATTTAAATTTTACCTGCCGATCAAACTAAGGTTTCCCGCGAGCATCAAAGTCGCAAAGTGATCCATGTAGAGTTGTAAAATAGTTGAGAATACTTGAAACTAGTTACTTGTCGAAAGCATGCACACAAAAGACTTGTCATATTGCAAAAAAAACTATTTTGGTGTATTTAGAGGTAAAAACTTCTAAAAGTAATTTAGTAAAAAATCTGGATGAATACGATTTTCAATCTAAGATTGGGAGAATAACTAGCAATTATTTTTACATTATCCTGGTAATGGTATATAGATTCGTGACAGGATGACGGAAGGAACCTTGATAAAGGGAATTTCATTCACCTCAAAAATTATCGCTTTATTTGTGTATTTTTGATTTAATAACTATATCCATCAATCATGTCACTTACGGTACTGAATGATAAAATATGTAAATTCCATGAATAGAACAACACGTTCAATTAAGTACAGCTGTTACTACTATTTATAATTACGAGTTTTCAAAAAATATTTAAATAGTAGCGTGAGTTATGATAGCCAATTTAAGCATTGGTAGGAAAATACATAATCTATTGTTGTTTGTGTAACATTTCAGATTTTTAATATGTTTTTATGCGAGAAGGTGACAAACGAGCTGACTCGCGGTTCACCTCATGTTAAGTCATAACCGCCGCCCATTGACAACTGCACCAATTTGCAATACCCGCAGGGTTGCAGATGCTACCTCACTCGCCAGACGAAAGGCAGCAGCGCACACACTTCCACTTCACGCCGGTCTTCTGTGAGTTCGTCGTACTTACCCGAAAGGACCTGCCCATTCGTACAACAGAGAAGACTGTTCCGTGGTCCTACCACAGTCATTTCAAAAATCTGAAATGACGGTGAGCTTAATAAGTTAACTCTCAGCTTCGCTTAATCTTTTCGAAAAATGTACACACTTAATTATACCTATATGTTTAAAAATATTTAGTGAAAATTCAAATTATTAAAGAGTATAAAATAAAGGGACATGACACCTTCACCCTGAAAGAATTTTCTTGGCGTAAGTATTGTCCTAAAATTAAACCTAAAACAATAATCATTCTTATTTTTTCCACTTCTTCTTACTTTCGACACATGCCTCTCCCTCCCTCTTTTCTCCATCAGTCGTCATTTCAATACTGATATATCATCCTTCACACAATTCATCCGCCTCTATACTCACTACTCTTCTACACACACGACTTTCATTATATCTCTGTGTCCATACCATGACAACATGCATGATGACTCCGTGGTGCAGTTACCAAGGTATTGACTTCGGCACCAAGGGTCGTGGGTTCCATTCCCTCACCAATTTGTGTGACTTACAGATAATTTCAGATGTGGGTGTTTGCACACCTGTAATTTATGTATGTAAAATATCCAAAAACATGTACAAAATAGGCTATTATTATCCTGTAGGATAGTACCGTAGTAAGGGGCAATGTTTTCGACGGAAAGACTAGGTCGCAGTGATCGTTGGGACTTACCCAAACACTTCCACACTAAATACAAATGTCAAGTTGTATGTATCTTAGCTTGAACTAATTAAATGTTTCATATCCTTGAATGCACCGTGCTTCCATTGAATTCTATTTAATTACAGCTTAAAGGAAAATCTTATACAGCTACCAAACGCGCCTTGAAAGTGGCACACTGTCAATGCGTGCATCGAGGTTAATACTAGGAAACAATGTTTAAACAGCTGATAACCCTGATGAAAATGCTTGCTGATTGAAGTCTCGTTCACGGATAACCTTCTCTTCATGATGCGTTTGTCCTTCATATAAGTTAATAGCAATCGTACGCTGTACAGAATTAATTGTATTGTTAATATGTAACCAATCTTATGAACGCTTCGACTTATATAGTTACAGACCGCTGAAACATTACTTGAATACGTAAAAGCTTATTAAACGATTTATAAGAAATAAAGAGCGAAATCAAAACAAAAACTGAAATAAAGAAGACACGAACAAACAAGAGATTTTTTGGCAGTAATCTATTATATATAAAATTTCTGAACTTGTGTCTACAACCGGGCGTAGGTATTTTGAGTTTTTATCTTGTACCATTACGCACTTAGTTCCATCCCCTCTGTTACAAACAGAAAAATTCAGTAACTATAATATTGGCATAGAGCATCACCTAAAACGTTATCAATCACGAAAGATTTCACAATAACTCTGATTTTACAGAAACTGTCTTGGACAATTGAAGGAATGACCCAAGTTGCTTCACACATTCGTGCATTCGAAACTAGCGGGCAATTGAATTTGCATAAGACCTGTTGTCAATGCTAACTTCATAGGTTATTGAGAAGGTCTCGCTGACCTTCTATAGACATCGACGAGGCCCTTTGATTCGCCACTGACGACACTTAACACCTGACTTACGTATCATGAAACGGGAAAATATTTGATTTAGCAAATGAAATATAATCACACAACGTTACAAATTCGAAAAGAAGTAACATATATGTAGATAAAACATACCATACCATATCTATGATTCTTGTAAAGGATGTGTCAAGAAGTCTTTGTTAAATAGAGACCTAAATCTCTCGGATTTTAAGATCTTCGTACAGCTTTTTGTAGACTTAGAGCATTTATACATTTTGTAGACAAAGACGCTTCGGCTGTTTCTTTTCTTATAACTTCATTGAGTATGTAGATGAGGTGTATAGACATATTATAGTTTGAGAATTTAGAATAGAGAGCGGTCTTCCGCGCAGACCTATCTTCAGCAATAAGTCCTTTTTTATGAGAGAAGGTCCCGAACAAGCTGGTGGTTCACGTGATGTTAAGTGATAACCACCGCCAATGAGCATACGCAACATATGTAGATATATACATATGTGTTGCCACCTTTTAATAAGGTTTGCTCCGGCTATCAATCGCTAAATGAAACGAAGAAGTATAACATTTCTCCACTTCTCCGATGGACCTGCCCATTCGTGCAACAGCTTAAACTGTTGACTGAGGACCATTATCAAGAGAATAATTCTTTATCTAATTCTTTTCACACGATCGCGAATTAACAAAGCGAGTTTATAATAATTACTAGTTGTTGCTGGTGTGAATAAACAGTATTGTTTGAAAGAAATTTACAAATAAATAACTATATTTATAATTAATGAGAGAATAGAAAACAAGCTTGAGCCTCGCGTCTTTAATCTACCCAGTATTTTTTTTATATTTGTGCGTGAATTTCTGTCATACATTCCAATGTGTGCAATGAAGTTCACAAATGCACAATTATTGCCAAACTTTTTAACGTCAGAAATATCAACGCTTTTAGCGTGGAAATTTATGAGGTTATATCCGAAAACAAATTCTTATAGTGGGTCGGATTATAGCATCTAGCCTTGACATAAGTAATGCATTTACTCCGGAGCAAATATAAGCATAATGTGTCATCTAATACCGAGCCCGAGAAAAATCTATTCCCACCTATCAAAATAAAATGGACAATATTATTACTACCATTGTGTACCTTTTCAGATAATGGAGTGCTCATCATTTCGTCATTATGAGTGAAAAGATTTTTAATTCAAACTCAACTTCCCGGCGCGCGGCGCTTATTTGGAACGCTTTAAACTTTTAACGTTTTTCATGGTCACCGTTTTAGAACGCCAAAAATCTGAGTATGCATGACTCAGATTTTTGGCATCCTAATATTAAACTGTGATACCAGCTTTTGTGGTTGTCGGTCTTGTGTGTCAACTATGCGGAGGTTATCGCAGTTTGGTGTACTTATGTTCCTGTGTATCTGTTGGGTTATAATATCTTGGTTGATTTTAAACCGACATCAAATAATTAATTTCACGCTATTATCGCCGGCTGTAAGAAGGTAGCGTATTAAAAACATTGCTATTTCTCCGCTATTGCTATTTATTCTAATTACCGTGTAAAAACACCGAGTACTGACGTTATCTACCTCTACGTTTTCCGTAATACGTCGGCCCCCGGCATCCTCCCAGTACCAGGCGTCTACATTATTCGCGACCGCAAGGTTGAGTTGCGCAAGCCTTACACGTGTCGCTCGCGCGCCGCGACCTCTTCCGAACACTTCCGATTCGCATGCACAACGGGTTTTGAATATTCGAAAGGCGGTGACGTCGGCACGGAAATAAGCCCGATGGGAGCCGCGGTTTTTACCGCCAAAACTACCGAACGTTTACGGCGTAAACAGGCGAAGTGTTACAAATGAAAATTCTAGGGATGTTATTGTTTTGGAAATATATGTAATGAATTTTAGCAAATAAGTTGAAATTTACCGTTATTGGCGAGAATTAAAATGTTAAAATTTTTAAGAAATAAAAATTGTACATATATGGATTGAGTGTTGGCGCAAAACGTAACGTCCAAATTCGTAGTATTTATAAAGTCGCGAAATGGTTTGATTCTGTTTTAAAGCGAAAATATTAAAACCAAAAGATAGTCAAGACTGAATTTGAATTTTGTTCAATAATGTAATTACCACATGATGTTTTTCCATGTAAATTTATTGCAGAACTGTCGGAAAAAAAATTAAGGAAACCTTGAATGCCGCTAACAGAATTTTAAAAATACCTTGGTGACCTAAATACGAAGATAATTTAAACATCGTATTATTTACGAAAAACTGATGTTTGCTATATGTGGTATATTTGTTGTCAATCTTCTAAAGTCGTCCCTCTTTTACCCTCTAATTGCTTTCAATTCGATCATCTATTTAATTTCAAAACACTTTGTATGGCGTAGCATCAACCACACTTTACTGTCGCAAACAAAATTTGATTAATAATGTCTTCGGTCAAAAGTATTTGCAGCACTACGTCACATCGCTCTGGTAACGCCTGCTATAACAAACCAACCAATCATTTAATAACAAAATCACATGCAAATCATTACCTTATAGGCTAGAAGAATAAAGTCAATGGGCACTTTCCACTTTATCGCATATTATTTATTTTAGAATTTACGAGACCATATAGGTAATTAATATAATTGACATTCAATTTAACCGTTGTTACCAAACAAAACAAAAGATGGCGCCAGAAGTATATCTTTTATTTATAAAAGTAAAGTAAAGTAACAGTCTATACATGTCCCACTGCTGGGCAAAGGCCTCCTCCATACAGAGGGTGTTAGGGCATAGTCCACCACGCGGCCCCACTGCGGATTGGCGGACTTCACATGTCTTCAAACAATATTTTTATTTGTTATTATTTCGAAAATACGCAGGTTTCCTCACTATGTTTTCCTTCACCGCGGAGCACGTGATAAGTCAGCACTTAAAGTTAAAAACTTCATTGGTGCCGGTACCGGGGATCGAACTCAGGTTGCTCGAGTATATTCAATTAACGGCGAGCGCCCGGACACTGAGCTATCACGGCTATCTTTTATTTATGCTTACTATTAAATTTCTAAAAATATTCTCAAAATTAGTCATTACATAATACAGACAGTTAATTATATAAAGCCGTAGATTAACACTTTCTTATATCGGTTGCTGTTGCTAAATCAAGCGCTACAAAAATAAATTAAAATGTTTTCATTTATTTATAACCAAACAAATAAGATATATATAAACTGGGTTGTATTTGAAAACCGCCAACACACATAGTGTCGCGCATTCCGGGCCAAAACAACGTTAGATGAATATCAACAGTGCCATTCTTAACGGGACCTCGTTTGACTTGTTTATTGCGATACAAGCGCTGATTGTTGCGATATTATTTTGACCTATTTAGCTTTATAGAGCCCTTATTTTGTTACGCATATAAATCTCGCTTTCGCTTGTGTAAGTATGTATACACATAATCATGTAGCTCATATCTTTTATACCCACTGAAAAATTAACTGTTTAACAGTTTATGTAACGTTAAGTATGCAAATTACTCAGAAATAATTAAGATCAATATTGATTCGATTTCGTGTCCAAACATGTACTTAAAATCCTTCGGAACTACATACTTAATTCATGGTGACTTTTCAATTTAAAATTAATCGGGCAAGTCGGCTTCCAGTCGGAGCCCTTCACAAACACATGCGCTTTCAACGCACACATACAAAAGTGTTTGACGGTTCATAGATGTCGGTGTGTGAATGGACAAAAGCGGCACACCGATACAGCCAAGTCCAAGACTGTTGTTTCGCCGTCGAGATTCGCGTGCGGTGTTGCGCAAGCCCGTTGGAGGCCGTTGACTCGGACGGGCGGCCGCCATATTGACGGCGAGGCGCGGGCGCTGTAATGGAGCGCGAATCCAGCGCCTTCTGTTCCGCGCGCTTTCGTAACGTGTTTACGTGCGGCGCGGCGTCCGCCATCGCGATGCCCACAGATTAACGGGACGTCGATAACGAGCCGCGAATAACCCGATTAGGCGACTTCGTGTCATCGATTCTGCATCGAGCATGCGACGATCGGCCTGCTGTTCAACTAGTTATTTAGAAGCAGCGAGAAAATATTCGAATATCGCTCGCAATCTTGTAACTCAGCTTCCCTCGCATGTAATATATTCTTTTTAAATTAAGGCGACAACGGACAAATTAACGTTTAAGTTACTATTTACGAGCGTTAATTAACTCCATGACATTTTTATTCAACTCATTTCCATACAATGATTGCTCCCGGTACTTACCAATTGTTAATTTTATGGCAAATAACAGATCCATTGGTGAAGTATGATAGGTACCATTACTCTATAATGACCTTAACCTTCCATTGCACTGATGCCTTTTATAACTATTTCTTAACCTTGGCACGGCGATAACAATCAAAAATTTTATAGCACTCATATCTTTTTAAATATCTAATAAAGTATTATTTAGTGTTAATTTTAGGACCTATGGCCATTGTTGAAAAAGTTAAATATAGTAGGGAAAAAAAATAAGTTAATTGATCTTATGGATTGATTTTAAAAAATAACTACAATTAAAATATACCTACTTATTATTTTATTATGAATGACTATTTTTGAATTGGTATTAAAATAATATACAAATTAGAGTACATCCTTGAGAGGATACAAAATAAAGATACCGGCGTTGAATCGCAATAGGTATTTGAGAACGCCGAAATCCAATGTTCGTTTACAGTGCACCCATCAAATTCGCAACGCAACACCAGCTGTCGCGCATCCTTTTCGCGCCATCTCATCGGCCACAAACATCATAATAAGACGAGCGCTCGAAAAATACCTATAATGCCTTAAACTAGCGTCATCCACACGCGTGTTGCAACACTCGATGGGTTGTCGATGTCAAATGGGAACCTATTTTCCCCGTTGTACGTTGCGCAAGAATATTCGCGAACAGATAACGTCCTACGTAGCCCCTCCGTCCTCTCGGCGCGCTCTATCGACTCCCTCCCACTAGCGAGGCGGTCGTATTTCTATCGCGCTCTATGACATAGTTACGAATAGGTACAGTTGCGAAAGAACGCGGATTATATAGCAGGTGGAATGCGCCGCGAACTAGTTCGAATAACCGCTTTCACGAATACACATTCCGTATCCAAATAATATGCACTCCACGACTAGTTTTTGGCTTTAACAATTGATTTATAAATTCCATTAGTTTTAGAACGATATTCAGTAATTTGATCGAATGAGATTGTCACGCCAAGACTTACAAACTTAATCTATAATATGTCAATAACCACAAAATATCTGAAATAATAACGTGAAATTTAATATTTATTTTTGATTGATTATAATTTTTCAGAAACATATATAACATGATAAAATGAGTTTCCGAGATTATGACATGAATCGATCTTTAAGAGGCGAAGATATGTTCGTACGGTTGTACATGATTATGTGTATATTGTTTTAGTTTTATAATATTTATTTTTTCCCTACTTTTTTACACAATACTTAACATATCTATATATGACAAAATAGACATTCACTACTTCCATTTTCCCAAATTTCACTTATGAATTATGGAGTACCGTCGATTTTTTCAAGCCTCAAATAAATTCAATAGGAAACATTACATTTAAATAGACATTGATTAAAATAAAAGTTAGGAATGAAGCTAAAATTTCATTTTGAAGATTGATTAAAATTAACACGGTTACTAGAGTCGAAGGGACTAACATCGTTGAATTATGAAAAGTTCTCGATCATGACCAAGTTATACCATGTTAATTTTAATTATCTTATTGGAATACATACATATCTAAACATTAAAATTGAGAAGAAAAATATTAAAATATTATAGAAAATTTCTATATAGAGCCTTGACTAACATATAATACGTTTATGCTAAGGAGTGAAATTCTTTTGTACATACCATATTCTTTGAAGTTATGATTATATTATATCATACGAGTCCAAATAATTGTTTTAAGTCATTTGTTGTCATGAAAGAAAATATGTTTTGTCAACAATGGTGAAGCTTTTTAAAGGAAACTAGAGATTTAGCCTCTACGCTATACTATGTAATAGTTGTTTTTACTCGTAAGCGAAGTCACTTTTCGTAAACATAATTTGAATATATTATAATTATGTCAAATTCTCTCCCACATTCGAAATTTGAAATAGTACATTTTAACTCACAGCCGTATTCTGTTTTATAAGCGTATTTTTTTAATCTTACTGGTAGCTCTGCGCAATCTTTAGAACTCTGTTTTACAAAATACTTTTCACTGGCAACATTGATAGCACTATGGCTAAATTTTTTTGTATGATGTCTTATATTCTGAACTGTATTTGTGTTCAATGTAAATGTACGTTTCATTTCTTCCCATTGCGAATAATTCGCGAAAGGCGGAGTCGGCGACACCCAATGCAGCGGAATGCGGGGCGCATGCGCGCTAAAATCCTACAAGTTAGGTAGAGCCAGTACTGATCTAGAGCCTGTATTGGATTTGCTATATTGAGGTCGAAAATTCGCATCGCCAACGACTTTATCATTTTTCATTTCAACATTTGGGTGACTGAAACATGGCTGGACTGAAACGTGGATGGCTCAGCTGTCTCCGTCTTAGGGACTCATTTAGTTTTATTCTTAGAGATCGGCGTGGGGTCCAACGCGTGCGCTCGGTTCCTATTTCACCGGGCCGGTTGACACGCCAACGATAACGCCGTGATAAGGCGAATCGATATTTTCGCGCTATCCGCCCGCGCTGGACACGCGAAAGGTCGGGCCGCCCACACACCACCCCCCATTGAAACTGGACTCCCGAGGAAGGCATCCCCACCTTGTCAGACGGCGTACGGCGTATTAGACTTTAAACGGCTAAATGCTTAAAGAGAAGTGACGGACTACACATATCCTCCACTGCAAAGAAGAGGGCCTATTCTGTACAGGAGACACTAGGGCGTAGCCCCGTTGCCCTTACACATCTTCGAATTTTATTTTACTTTTTAGATATGTTGATGCTACTCTTCAGAGAAGCCGGTTCAAATCAGCGGTAGATTTTCATTGAAGAATATACCAAGACAGACTACTCGTATATTATATTAGACTTCTGTAAGCTCGATTAAACTGCAACAAATGCGAGCGTTCGCACACTGACCCACTATACCTCTTATATATTTCATGTATACTTAATTACAAACTGACTAATGCACGTTTACCACCTATTAAAACTGACAATAGCATGTTTACCACCCAACTTGACGGTTAATGTTATGGTCGTAAAAGCACTTGGTCAGTAAGAGCTTGAAGATACTTCGAGCTCTTACTGATTAAAAGAGATGCTAACAAATCGCTTTGGCGAACCTATTGCGAACTAGAAGGCAAAGTTCACACGTGGAGAATACAGAAAAAATAATGTATACATGGTAAACGATGAACACATGGTATAGCGTATTCATTTATTTTTTAATAAAAAAATGGCAAACAGTTGAGTTGGCCTTACGGTAATGTCAACAGGGTCCGGCTGCATCGCATACCAGAAGAAAAGCAAAAGCAAAAATCCATTATTTCTACCCCTCAGTCCATTAAGCCGAAGCTCTACCACTGTAAATTTAATTATTTAAAATCAGAAAGGAGTAAATCTAGGAGCAGGATAGAAAGGAAGCAATTAAAATCGTGATAATTTACACGGAGGTAGGGCCCACAGCAGCCTCGGTTGTTGCACGAATGGGCAGGCAGTGAAGTGGCTGGATCCCAATTTTCAAAAGGTTGTCAACGCATCTATAACCCTCGGGTGTAGCAGATGTCCATGGATGGCGGTCTTCACTTAGCATCAGATGAACCGTCTGATCGCTTGGCAACATTTCACATAGAAAAAAAACCAAAACCAGGAGAAAAAAATTATTTAATGTACATTATATAATAAAAAGTACTTGTAACTCTCCGAAAAAACGTATGTACCTACATTTTAAATAATATATTGCGGTTTGTTTTAAAAAGATGGAATTATAACATTAAATAACTTATTAACTCACCAAGATCGGTGACAAAATAAGGGTATAATTTTTAAATTAATATTCTTCTGTGATATCGGTGTGTTTGCTTTTAAATTCGTTCCGGAAATAAAACATCAAGCAAACCGACAAAGAAGCGCCAAGTATGCTCATATTTATTTACATTTTTGAACCCTGCATTGTTTGAAATAACGCCAACTCAATTTAAAACAATAATATTATACTTCATTTTGTACGTGTTTAAAAACCAATTTAGCTGTTTTCATAATCATTTTTTATTCGAACAGTTTAATAAATACATTTCAAATTCACTCCATAGCTATTGAAGGTTGAAGTTATTTCGTGCAAATATCGAATTACGTATTCGATAGCTCATACACAATATAACATACATAATGTCCACGAGTCTCTAGCATCGATGAAAGTTTCAATGTCATGTAAACATAACTTTTAAACGCAATTAGAACGAGTACTTTGTAAGAATTTATCTTTTTTATATGCATGAAAGCAGACGGTTCACCTAATATTGAGTGATTACCATTAAAAATGAGGGCCCCAGTTACCTAACTCAAAAGAAGAATCTCCTGTGATCCAATCATTGCTTCTATGTAACTTATTAGGTAAACCAAGCCTGATGTCGGATGTAATGACTAAGCACAATTGTCGGTTGTCTTTACAACATGCTTCATGATATCCCTACCTCGTTTAAATGCAACAATATGGGACAGTTGCCACCGAAGAAGAAGACCTGACAAAAGCAGCTTGCAAATATTGGTGACATTCCTCAAAGGTCAACATAGTCTTAATAATGCGACAAAGAAAACAACAAACACGAATGTTTCAGGCAGCACACTCATTATTGAAATCAAATTAAGAACGATGCATTAACTGTTATTGTTTTTTTTTTATATTTTTTGCTATACCTACATGTAAATACTAATTACATAAGAACACAAAAAAAAGTTAAATATTTCAGAACAATTGTTATGACTTTTACATTATATTTTATTTCATTAAAATTACGTAATGTGTTCTCAAATCTGTTCTCAGTGAGATAACAATTTAAGGGAAGAAATGTAAATACCTCCAATTTAACAACACTTAATATTTAATATTAATATTCTTTTGTTAATGTTTGACCCTATAATATTTTATTTTCTATGTAAAATCGAGTTCAATAAGGGTATTTCTTATCTTAGTACATGTAGAAAGTATTTTTTTATATTTCGAAAGTGGAAAACGCGGTGGCGGTTCACCTGATGTTAAGCGATAACACTCGCCCATGAACATTTGCAACAACACCCGTAGAGTTGCTCTTAGTCAACTTTTAATAAACTGGGCCCCGCTTACCTCATTCACCAAACGAAGGCATGGTCCTTTCTCGGATGGACCTGCCCATTCGTGCAACAGCGAAGACTGTTATGTGGCCCTAACACAGTTATTATTGGATCATGGAATGTACTTGGCAAAAAACATACATATAATCGCAAACTCACCTCCGTTAGAAGAACCTCATTACGAAACGGTGGTAGATTAAAAAAAGTTCCTGGAGGACCGAGCTTTGCTTGTTTTTTTTTGGTAAATCATGTATTTTGGAAATAAAAAAAATAAAAAATAAAGAAAATGATCTGGTATAGAAAAAAAGTAAAAAAAAAGTGTGTAAATGATCGTGATACGAACCGCGGCCGTCTCTTTTGAGGCCGAATATATTTTTTTTGATAACATTTTTTTTTCGAATAAAAGGACATTTTCTTGAAATGAAACCTAGCGAGATCGATTTTTCGCCCCTGAATCTACGCACATACTAAATTTCATGAAAATCGCTGGAGCCGTTTCCGAGATTCCGATTATATATATACAACAATTGCTCGTTTAAAGGATAAGAGATAACTATCGATAGATGAAAAGTATATTTTCTTACTTCGATGAATAAATGATTTGATTTGATTTGAAACAGATAGACCGATGTAATTAATGTTATCCTTTATTTCAAAATTCAAAGTCAACGAGATATTTCATGTATTTTAAGGAGAATAGAGAAAGTATATAATACAAAACAATTGCAGAGTAAATAGCTCAGGCATTAAAGTTCTTTCCTGGAAACCGATCCAAGCCACTTTGGCTGTCAACGTCGTTTTGACATTGATGTGTCTTAAATTATAGATGGAAAAGCGCATATACGTAATGCCGTGCACTAACATAGATTATATAGGTAAACAGGCCGCAAAATAGTTTTATTTTTGTAATTTTACCTTAAATTTATAGAATAAAATATGAGTTTTAATATGCACAATTTCTAAGAAGTAATAAATTAAAAAAAAATATATGGATAAGTTGAATCTTATTGTTATAGGTATATTTTCACTTGAATATTGAATGCATTTTTAAAGTCGAAAGGAAAAATAAAGCTAAATCAACAAAATTAAATCAACCGAACCCGTAAAAGGGTCATCATAGCTCTGAAGTTTTAAGTACAATTTACAAGACAATGCAGTACATCTGGTGTTAAGTGATCACCGTCTTTTGACGCATAATGGATATCAATAACACCTGAGGAGTTGCAGATGCGTTACCAGCCTGTAAAAAAGTGGGCTCATTTACCTCACACACCTCATGAAACGCTAAAATATTATACTACCACTTTACGGCGGTCTTCCTTGAGGCCGTGGTACTTAACTGGACGAGCCTGTCCATTCGTGCAGCAGAAGCTGCTGCGTGGCCCTCGTATTACAACTAATACATTACAACTAATATTACTGAAATTCAGTGTAACAACGTAATGCTTCTATGATTATTGTGACGATTAACGAAGATTTGTTATTGTTTATTATTGTTATTTTTGTATTATCAAAATTAATTGGTACAAAGAAGCTAAATAGTAAAAATAGAATATACAGTTTACTGTATAAATCTCATTTCTTATAAGTCTGGCTAGGCTCATAAACATTATGATGATTTATTTCAACCGTCTATAAAACCATCTGAGATAGCGATTAAATATCAAATTTTCTTTCAAATAGTGTTTGCCAGAGATGTTTCTTGAAAAAATCTAGTGACTTTATTTTTTTTTCACTTAATTTATATATCACCGATATGCGTAATCTTTCTTTCGTTTATGGTTAGAAAAGAAGCTACATTTAACTTGAAGCTATATTTAAACAAAAGTACACTTAAGATTTTCCAGAATTTTTGTGCTTACTCACACTTTCCTTGGATTAAATTGTAAACGAGTGTAATAACAGACATAATCGTATTACCTAAGTAAATAGAACCAAAATTTTTCTAACTACATATTTCTATAAAAAATCCTCACTTATCCTGTCCTACCCTACTTACTCTGCGCACGATCTGTGATTAATGATGTTTCAGTTATAAGATTTGCTATATTTTTGGAAATGCATGCGAGTCTAATTGAGTGATTTATGAACTTACTGCCATTACATTGACACGGCTTGTTTGCTACTTGTTGAAAGAATATCGAATTTCTGACACATGTTTTGGGTCGCAACCATTACGTTCGTCTGTTAATGACATAACAAACTAATGGCATTTTCAAAAAGTTGCAAGTGGTCTGAAGCGTATTTTCAAATTTCTCAATTAGTTTGCGCTACTCCTCAAACTTTTTGAACCAAATTCAAAAAAATATAGTATCGAGTTCAAGAACACCCGTAAAGTAACTTTTCAATTACCTATTGTATTTTGTCTCCGAATTTTTCGCATCTGCTCTTATAAGTTAGTAATGTTCAATATTTTATGTAAATATGAACATTATATCAAATTAAATTAAATAACATTTGCGTGAATATTGTATAAGGTAAATATCAGAAATTAAAATTACCGTTTACTTATGTAATACATGAAAATGTTTTTAATTACTGAAATTTGAAATTAAATGAATTAAGTGGAAATTTGACCACTAGACAACCAATAGTTTGTTTATAAACAGGGTGTCGCAAGCATACGGGACATCAATTATTATCAGTAAGATCGGAAACATCCGTACAATAGCCATTATTAAAACATTACTACAAACTGGCCAAGACCTACCCGAAGGTGAAACCAATAACGAGGCTCTGTAACCAAAACAGATCTCTCTCAAAGTGCCTATATTTAGTTACAAATCTCAGCAGTTACCATTTAGAATAAACAAATTGTATCAGGGCACCGCTGTACAAACGTCGTAAAATAGAATCAATGTGGAAATTAAAAGGCTCAACACCACCCTCACGTGGAATCGATATAAATATATAATTATTTAAAACAAAACGCAAACACATGGAACATTGGTTACAAAATAAGAAGTACGAAATATTTGGTCATTTATGATCGGTAATAATATTATACGAGATAAAGAGAAATATTAGTGATTTCGATAGTATTTGATGTAATTTTTTATCGGATATAATGATAAATATTTTCGCTACGCTCGGTTTTAGAAAAGTTTAGGAAAACGTTTGTATTTTTGATTTGATACGTCGATTTTGTCTTTATAATTTTAAGAACTATTTTTATTATGGAAATCTGCTAAACAGAATTATACGCCGATTTCGAAATAAATCGCAGACGTGTTGGCGGGAAATCTCGCTGTTCTTATATGCAGCGAGTTTTTAGGTTAATTTTTTTAACGTCTGACAGATCAGGTTGACACAGAGTCGAACTTGGAATAACGCGGGACCACACAATTATTATAATTTAATTGTTTACTACTATTACTACCTATTGTAGAAACAGTATAATACTAAACATATGTTTCAATTTCAGTCGCCGAACTAAATTGCCCACTATAAAATTTTAAAAGCTACTTTTACGTTTTTTTTTTAAATAATAATGCTGAATAGCTAACAGTTAATAATGTTACATGCTTATCTATTTACGTATTATTTGGAAACAAAATTAAATTCGATAAATCCGTTGATCCATTGATTATGTTTAATTGAATATATTTAAAATTATAAATTAATATAATATATTAGTATTCCTGTATGAAAAAAGAAACCATAACGTTATAATTTATGTATTGTTTGAGGTTCGCAATGCGCGCAGCACCTTTCTTCCTCTTCGCCTTTCGTCGGGGCGTAAGGCGATGCTAATCCGAATACATTGTCGGCGGCGTTAATTCGGCCGGTGCGCGATCACGCACAATCCGCCCCGCGGTTCTGTTGAGTTATTTAATAGTGTTTTTTTGTGGCGGCGGGCGATTGCGCTCCGCTCCGCCACCCTTGGCTTCGCGCAAAAAACCCTCCCGCACACAAATACTCCGAATGTTGTTCCGTAGGTGCGGGGGGCGCGGGAGGGGACCAGATCGCTATCACACGCACCCACTGCACGCACTATCCCAACGCTGCCCACTTTAATTGTTACGCCGCGAAGCCTGAACGAAACTTTTCGTCCACAAACGCAACGTTACTGAAATTGACCAATGAAACAAATGATTTGTTTTAGCAAATAATTAATACACCTTTTTAAACTAAAACCTTAGAAAATGGCCAGTGCTTTTTTATTACCACCTCTACCAACTCCCGAGACTCTTTTAAAGGCTGCGTCAGACACAAATCCTTTTTAAAACATGTTTCCTACAAAATTTTTAATATTATCCAATTATCCTATGGCGTTCTATTTCAAAATGTAATTAAAAACACTAGAACTCTATTAAAAAATAAATATGTTTTCTTTTTCGACCATTGTTAAGAAAAATTAATAAATTATGTGTTCAAGTGTCGTACGTCAATAATCTTAGATACATCGGGCAATAGAATCATAAACAATCGAGTATTCTCGCAACATCTTTGTATTTTGATTAAATTCAATAAATCATTTTACAATAAAACCAATTGTTGAAAATAAATGAAATAAATACTTAACCCATGAAAAGTTAAGGGAATTACCGGTTATCAACAACAATATTTCTTATTATTAAGCTTTGAATATTGCCAACTTACAAAAATATGAATCGAATTTTAAACTTTGTCACTAGTAATCATCTTACGGCGATCATACAATCTATGCGAACTACTACGAACTACGTACTACGAACAGTTATAAATCTATGATAAATATACTAACAATAACAATGATTACATTATTTGCCTGAAAAACGCACAATAACCCCTTTTCATTTGCTACAAGGTTAAGGATTTTCTCGGCCTTAATTATAATAAACCTTGTCCGTATCCTAAAACTGCAACACATTTTTGATTAGACTCATCCAAATAGTTTTTTGATTTCGTTATGAAACCTAAAGTTGTACAATTAAAGAATCAGACCAAATTCTTCTTATTTTAATCTATTATCTATCTACCGAACTTCTGCTTTTGTTCACACTGCTGTAGATAATTAAGATCTTTTTTAATTTTTTACAAATTACCACCGCTGCAAAAATATGTCTCCGTTCATATAAATTATGGGTTGTCATAGAGAACCTACTAATTTGGGTTGGATTGATGAATTATATCTGAACAATTAAATAAGAATTTGTTGCAGTTTTATGATACCTAAATAAAATCAATTTCACTATCATCATCATTTCATCAAAGCTAAAATATTTAATAGAATAGATTGAACATTAAAATTTGTAGAAAATGTACGAAAAGATTGTCGCCGCCGTGGGGGTCGAATCCACGTCTTCGCCATTCGCGGCCTGACGCTTTAGCCACTAAGCTAAACGGCTGATTGCCCCTCCAAAGAAAATCTTAACGTCTAATCATCATCATCATCGTCATCTTAACCTCTAGATTAAAGATTAAAATTTCTACAAATTTCAATGTTTAATCTTAAGTGCAGAGATTAGCACTAATGAAAATTTAAATTTATTAAAAGAACAGATTGAACTTTCGTATTTCATGGAAACATTCACGGTATTTTTCTCGAATTGTTTTCATTCGACATTCGGTGCACAAAAATGCGTGTGGGTTGCGTGCGCTACGCGGAGGCAATAGGGAGAGCTCATTAAGGTAAAAAGCCGAGTGCAAACGTCGACTAATGGCGAATTACACGAAGGGGAACCGGCGATATGCCCAAAAAACGTAGCAAGCGTCATTCGCCCAAATTTCAATGCGACTTTTTAATTAACACAATAACATTGCTTAATGGTCAGCAACTGGCTCTCGCATCACCGAATCGGAGTTAGATAGGTCCTTGCGATGCACTCTTAAGGCAAAATAACAATTGGGTTTTTTTAAGCTTGTTCAGTACTCAGTTTCGTCATCATCTGTACGGTAAGTAAAAGCAGATTGAAAATAAATATTGGTATAGGACAGAAACGTTAGCAAATATTAGTTTATGTCATAAGAAACAATCTTACGATTATCATACCTACTCTACCAGGACTCTACTACGTAATTTCATATTCAATTGCAATGTGTTTCGAGCTTTTAGCTCCATTAGAGTTGAATACTTATAAAAAGTTTTCGGTTAATGTTTTATAAATGATATAGGTCATGGTATAACTTCGAATGTTCAATCTTAATGCAGTAGGTGTATAAAGGATCGTCCAATTACGAATTGCCCAAGCGACGACGGAGCGGCAGCGGGGTGCAGGAGGGCGAGGGGCGCGGGGGGCTATCAGCATTTCGGCGCGTCCGCGTATCTCCCCCGCTTCCCTCTCCCCGCGCGGCCTCCGCGCCCGCGCCGCGCCGAATTCGCCCTGCGCCGCACAACCCGCGACGCTCCCCTCCTCGCGCCATTCTAACCTTGAAAATAGTTTTTACCGAAGCGGAGGGTATTCACCCCGAACCCGGATTCCGGGCCCTGTTGCACACTGCCGGCGCGGCGTTCGCTGTAGCGCAATAGAATTTCTTATAGGAACTTACCGACGACGACGCTCGGCCTCGGTCGCGGCGCGTTTTCCAACGAGAGTTTAAGCGGACCGCGGCGGGCGAAGGATATTTGATTATGTGAGGGTTTTTTTTAAGGAACCCCGACTCTCCTTTCCTGCGGACGGTCTTTGCGTGAATTTGAATTTCGAACGAGAGTGTTTCCATCTTAAATATTCGGCTTTTATAAGAGATTTAATACTATGGATACATCTGTTTTGGGTTCAAATTTTAAATGCTAAATGGTCTACGCAATTTGAAGTTTAATTGCTATAAAAGTCGAGGAAAAAGTTATATTCTTTTTTTTTATTTTACAATCTCTCGTAACTTTAAATTGATCTTTATAGGTTTATAAAAATAAATATTTATTACTGATCTAAACAATCTATTATTGTTACAACAGCAAGAAACATTAGACATGACTATAATTATGTCAGTGCAGTTTACGCATAATACCAATGCGTCACAGCCCGTATAGAGTTCATAGCAAAACGAATAAGAAAAGGGGGATCGTTATTTACCTGCAAGCGCTGCAAGTCGTGCGCCGGAGATGAAAATAAAGCAAAACGATCGCCGTACACATAAGCAAGCGAAGCAAGGGTAGGGCGGCAAAAAAAGGTAAAAAACGAAACGTTGCCTCGCTGCGTTCTCCGCGCCTACGCGAAGACGCCTGCCCTCTTCCCGCCTTCGCACTGACCATGCCATCAGAGTTCATCTTAAAAAAAAACTATTGTTACAGCCATTTAACGCAAGGCCTTAATTAAAATACGCACTCCAGCCGCGTTTTATTTAATTTGAGGCCGTTGCAAATTATCATTTACAATTAGGAAATTATTACTATTCACATATTTATTTTTAAGACGCATTATCAACGGATCTTTGAACATTTGCATTTTACTCATGCTAATATTCAACAACGCGATCTCGTTAAGACTTTTAATTGGATACAGCAAAGGCAAATGGTTGCAAACAATTTTTTTAACTTAAAAACTTAAAACATCTTATGAATTAGTAGTATATGTTACTTAAAACATCGTAATTATATTATTTCAAAATAATGTTGCATTCGCATAAAAATTATTCACTGAAATGATGAACGGAAACATATAAACGTTACGTAGTAAATCCTTTGATCAGTCATTCACTGATCGATCATTGTCGAAAATTGACGAAAACGTTCTACAATCATGACTCGTCAATTTTAGGCCGAACAACCCCAACTGCACAATGCACATTTGATTGGTGGGCAGCTGGTTGTGGCGGCGAAAAAACTGCTTTCTAAATTGCTGCTCATATCAACGACGGTTTGTTATCTACGTACACCCGCCTTTCTAAGATCATATCGGACGCCGAAACGATGCTTCCGTATATTATTAACGTAAACTTAAAAATTAACTTGAATTAACGAGCTCCATTTCTTAACGATAGCAACCGCAGTGACACATTTGGCTTTTTGTTATGCTTTTTTATCAAAGCATGTGCAATGAAATTGTGCTTTCACGTGCCATTTTTATATGGAAATAAATGTATTATTAACACGTATCACCCAAAAACCCTTTTTTGTCTAACAAACTAGAAAACTATTTCTGACAATTGAAATTTTAAATCTTCGTATCGTCAATGTAATTCGACTTTATTAAAACAATGCAATGTGACACTACGATATCTTGCAACGAAGAACGGGCTATTTTAAAGTTCGTCACACTCGGTGCGGGCGGCGGGCAAATGTGCATTTTATTTAGACGACAACTGCTGACAATTTAGTTTCAGATAAAAGCTGCGTGCGAGTCGCCAGGACGGCGGCGGTGCACGGCGAAGCTCGAGATAAGGAACTGTTTACAATGCTTGAGTCAATGTCCTCCTCTTACGCGCTAACAGGGAAAACCTTGGAGTGGCCACCACAACGCGTCTGCCATCGCTTCCGCGTGCAACCTTCGCGCAAGGCCCTCCGAGGGTGTTGATCCACTGCTCATTCTAAATCGCTCACGTACGCACTAAGTGCTTATTGTGATTGTTAAGCCACAATAATTATGTTGATGTGTTTTTATGCCTCTTCGTTAAAAGTGCACACGAACAACTAAAAGCAACTGTGATAATGAATTGTATAAGCATCAAACATCAGTGATCAGACAATAAAGTATGCGTTTAGAAAAATCTTTTGAACTGATTTGGATTATTCACATAACATTCTCAGTGTTCACTTATCTAAGGAAGTTATTTAAAACAATGCACGGATAAGTGACTTGAAAAGTGGAAAAAGCAGCTTTTGGGAAATGTATAACCTTAATTAAAGCTCTTATTTGTTGCATTTACTTCAAAGCTTATTTGCAAATTAATGTATTAAATAAAATTAATGTATTTAATAATGTTATCTATTCCATCGTAGTTTAAGGACTTTGTTCCAGCTCGCCCCTAGCGACTGTCTCATAAATAAATTGAGCCCTGCATTAGTGACAATTGTTCGCTATTGCCTCAAACGCACCTTCTTATTCGGAAAAAAATGATTTTATTAATAGCAAATGCATATAGTTATATCACCGTTAAGCACGTATATAGTAAAGTAAAAATAAGATGTTTAGCTTAATTTTTATCTAAACTTTATATTAATCCTTTATATAAGGTTTAAACATCAACAATGGGGATCATCAGGTCTTTAACCATTATAAAAAAACTGAAAAATACCGTAATATTAACTTATTCAGATAAGAATAATTGACTAACGTAAAATGTATAGTTAATTTAATTAATTTATCTTTTTTTTTTTTAAATGAATACGACTTTCGTTTCTTGGTGTTCATCATGACTAATTGAGAACCAGTGGCAAATTTTGGACTTGTTTCATGCTTCTAGTCTTGTTGCATGAAACAAGTCCGAATTAAAGAAAACTTTTTAACTTTGACTTTGATAGCAATCGTAGCGGATGAGTGGCCATTAAATTCAAATATATTAGTAAAACAAACTCGTTATTCATTATTTTAAAAAAAAACAACTTATGTTAATTTACTGCGAACAAAAAATAAAATTCATACGAATAGAAATTCTTGCGCGTCTGAACTCGTTACACATGAAAGAGTAAAATTGTTTATTTTTAATATCGAACAGACTATACAACCGTAGACTTTGTGAATTAGAAAAGCTAAAATACAGACGTTCGTGCTTGGTTTGATAAAGCGTTCATGACCATTCGCCTCAGGTCCCAGACCATATTATCTCACGAACTGTATCGCAGGTCATTGAGTCTACAAGTTGTAGTATTTTGCACATTCATTACATTTTTTGGTAATATTAAAAGGGTTTTTTTTCTTTTTTCTACTTTTGTTAGGTTCATTGAAAATTAGTTCAAACAAAAAATGTTGTTTGAAACATATTAGTTTCGTATAAATTCGTACACCTCTTTATACGGATGAAAAGGATAACAAAGCTTTATATTGAGTAAATGCAAATTATTTTTTTTTATATCAAAGCAACAAAATCCTAATCTAAATATTATATTTTACCTAGACTTTTTCTCTTCAAGCTAATTTTAATGTTTTCAAAAATTAAGAGATCAGACACATTCCATTTAATTATTCCTGCTGGGCCCAGTGAACATCAGAATATGATTGCACAAAAAAGGAATGGAAAAAAAATAAATCGCAGAAACGTAGTCCATTATCATCGTTGTAGAAAAAACGCGAAACTTTTTGTAGTAACGGTCCTGTCGAAATTAGGGCGTGTAATCTTCTTTTCTTTTACCATTTTGATCTATAGAATTAGATACGTTCCCACAACACCGTTAGAATGCAATACATCATAACTAATTTTATCCGAAACTAAATAAAAAATTAAAGACAAATCGGTAGCCAGAAAGCTTTGGAAATAACTAGTTACACCTAGTGCGATGAAGTAGGCATAATTATAACGATTTAATAATTTTATAAAAGGGAAAAGAGAGTTTTAACTCCAAAAATTTAGTCTTTTAGAGGTATAACATATTTATAAAATAATACATTCAAGATTTACGGGAAATTTAAGGAGGGGTCTTTCAACATATTTCCATTTTAAATAAACTAATATTTTAAAGATGAAAAATAAAAAAAACTTCTTATTGAATATTAGGTATATCTTTCCTTTCAGGTATAAGCATACATTTGACGCAAATATTAGTCAGTGTTGTTTTTTTTTTCCTCGAATATAGTTTGAAGGATTCCGCCGCGACACAAAGAATGCACAAGTCACAACGGCACCTGTGCCCTCGGGTCACAAAAGTAACCTGCGGCTTGCAATCTAACTTAAATAAAAAACGTTTGCATACCGCGCCATTTTTATAATACTATTTATCGAAAAAGCGCTCACAAAGGTTTAAAAACTTAGTCAACACAGCAAGGAGACAATTATGTGTATGACTTTGCAAACAAGTTCCTAAAAACAATTTAAAGTATAACACTTCTTACATACACTTTACTTTTTTGTGCATATTTTATACCATTTTGAAACTGTGCAAAATTGAGAACATTACATATGTAAATTTAAAATTTTACTTGCGATCTTCAATGTGTAATGTTTTACTTGCGATCGGAATTAAAGGAAAACAACACTTCAAAAACAAATAAAGGATAATTTGAAATAGAACTGTTGCGGCATACGTCCCATATGAAATTTTATATATCTGGAATCTATATTAACGAAAGTCGGCCATTATGAACTGTAGGGGATTTGAAGCGAAGCAAATTCATATAAGCCGATCAGTAGGAACCACCGCAAGTCATAACTAACAAAATAGCTGCATCACTATTCACTCGAAGCGAATAAAGTTTATTAGGAGACGAGGATAAAGGTTTGATACAAAAAAATCCTTATAGTGAAAGGTCGCCTTGTGTCGCTACAACACTAACAAAAAGTATGGCGGACCCCTCTCATTCGTTTTTTTCACGTTTTGATAGAAATGCGATGGCAGGTAGAATACTTCTCTCGCAAACTTTGTATATTTAAGGACCCTATCTACTTTTTATCCCTTTATTGGATTAACTCCTAACCACTCGAATTCTGTGACAGTAATGTTATAAGTTCTTGCAACCATAACTTGTCAAATTTCAAGTCTTACTCATAATAAATTACTATTACTATAATGTAACATGACTCTACATCATAAGGAGTAAATACATATTATAGATTCGGTATTAAAGACTAATTATTTCATAAAAACAACGAACTTAAATAGGACTCTCAAATATTTGAATTGCAAAAATACCTGAAATAATATTCTAGTACACTGGCACTTCTTATGTATTTTCAACATTCTGTAATTTTGAAGGTTTTATCTATTTTTACAGTAAAATGTTGATTAAAATAATCCCAAACGAATTAGAAAGGATTGGAAAAATGATATTCTACCAGAGAAATAGCACGCAGAGTTGGTGTATCCAAATCCTATATCATGACCACGTTACGATGTACCACGGCATGAATAATTTAGCTGACGGACCGCTGTAGTCGTCCAAATGATCTGACTAAAAGCTCTAAATCTAAGCTCAAAATCGCTGTATCAGATTGCTGATAGCCCCTGATCCAAGAATCCAAGATCCAAGATTGCTGATAGCCCCTGATCCAAGAATCAATGCCATTCAAGATTAAGAGCAGAGTTGCGGGCTACCAGTGCGAGATTACGAGCTACGTCTCGGCAAACCCTTCTAAACTCACAGCAGCATCGGCGATTGCAGTGGGCTAGGCTCCGGAAAATGAAGAAAAAGAGGAGGAAACCATTTGGAATTTCCAACGGAATTCGGAACCAATTGTCTTTTCGTTGAAGAATCACCAGTCCCTACAGAGAAACGGCTATTCAACAATGGGACCGGTTACTTCAAGAAGTGCTGAATAACTTGATCCTCAGTATGCCTAGGCGGTATTCCATGTATATTGGAGCCTGAAGAGGAATTTGAAGAGGATTTTGTTCTAAATAAAAACCTTGTCTTAATAAATTTCCTATGTATATTCTTTAGTGTTCATAAAATTTCTTTTCATTTGCTAAAACATATAACATAAAATCTTCTACTTGATAAAGACAAATTTTAAATATATATAGACTTTTGTTAGTAATCGCAATCTTTTTACCCACGACCGAACGGAGACGGTATATGCGTTTGGGGTGAGAGGATGTTTCTTTGTTTTGATGTCTTTTTACATTATTACATAAGGACTCTACTATAGTGCCAATACTCTCAGACATTATACGTCTAAAGAGACATTGTCCGTGTTATAGAACAATCAAATCCTTTACGACAGAAATTTGACTTCAAAATGCATAGTATTATACTAATAGGAAAGTCTAAAGTCCGCAAAATGTTATAATTGTCATAATTCGCATATCAAGAATAATTGACTGTTATGCGTTAAGCCTTACTATACCATATGTTTGTCTTACTTTGCAGTAGCGACATCTAACGGTAAAATAAGAACATTTTCAAACTACGCTTCTACAATGACTGAAATTAACAGAATGTTTTCTTGCTGCTACTCATAAACTCTATAGTATATTTCTAAAAATAAAGTAATAAATTTTCCTTTTCTACAAAATCAGGCGACAGTATAATGTTATGCAAATATTTATTCTATGCGTCGTTTGCCTATTCCTAAGTAAAAAAAAAAAAACAAAAAGAAAAACTCATAGATGTAGGTTTAATATTATGTGTAATACATTACAAATCAAAGTGTGTAATAGATTCAAAATGTATGTTTAATTATATGTAAAAATAGTATATGTAATTGCGGTTGCGCATTTATTAGTGTACAGTGACGTCTGCCGGCGCCATCTATGATGAAATTTCAAATTAACTAAAAAACATTTTACGTCCGTACATAAAATGAAGACGGTACATAAAGTGAACAGTAGTCTTCTATTTTACCTAAATTCAATTCATCTAAATTCACTTCATTCACCTAACTTAACATTATTCTTTCTTGTAGAAGTTTAATTCAACCAAACATTAATTATTTAAGTCCATTTTTAATGCTATATGCGAAAAGTTGCCAAACGAGCAGACGGTTCACCTGATGGTAAGTGAATATCGCCGCCCATGGACACTGCATGGATGGGGGTTACAGATGCGTTGACAACCTTTTGAAAATTGGGCTCCGGCTACCTCACTCACTAAACGAAACGCGAAAGTATTTGTCATACTTCCACTTTACACTGGAATTCTGTGAGGTCGTGGTACTTACCCGGACGGGCCTGCCCATTCGTGCAACAACCAAGGCTGCTGCGTGGCCCTACCACGGCTAAAATTAGAGAGACAATTAGAGTCATCCAAAAAAAAAACTGCATAATAAACCGCTTTCTCTGTCACACGACAGCTCAAAAAGGCAAGGACTGAGAATCTCGTCATAAGGGCAAGAATGCGTGAACCATTACCTATAAATTAAAGAGATGTACATATAGCGCGTCTTTTGAATTCCCACAAAACGTGATGTTTAAACACTATTATATTTAATTTTTCATATTTATGATATGTTTAACGATGTAACAGAACTCTGCTTTCGTTTCTGCAAACGCACTGTATGTATGTGACCCACTACCATGGTGGCGCAGTGTCGGTCATTGAGCATATGGGTGTTTTATGACCGCAGTATAGAATGAGAATTTATTAAAGTTAACTTATAAAAACTGTTTATTTTGATAAAATTTTATATTATTCTTTTAATTTAACGGATAATTAGCTATTATTTTATGAATATTAAATGAGAAAACAATCGACGAAGTAATGGGTCAATTTTCTATCTGTCGTCTACAGGAGTCGCGAAGTTGCAACAGAGCAGATCGCATCATTGTGTTGTGTCCGTGCAACAGCTTTTTAGTTCTCTTCTGTGTATGTGGTACACCTATCAGCAGACCTCTTCCGGCATAGCTCTCAAAGTGAGTGAAAAAATAGCGTATTACTTTTATGGCTCAAAACACTCGTACTCACGCCTTAGGAAGACTTTTCTGTGATCTGACCTGACATAATATGTCAATTATGTCATGCAACCGTGAATTTGAAAGTGATTAGACGATTTGAATTTAAATGAATTCTTGCAAATGTTTTTATTAACTGCCTGACTTTGATAGTACCGTGATAAGTTATCAGAAAGTATTCGAACTTGTAGAAATTCAAACCATTAAACAGTTATTCCATTCCCTAGCAAAAATGGCTTTTTCTAATAAGGTAAGTGTCTTTTTATCAACATGGTAAAATTAACTTAATTAAAAGTGTTTATTGCGTTCTTAATCGAATATAATCTTTCTTGGTTCTACATATTTCCAACAAGTTATTTTCGACATGTTTGTTACAATTTAACACTATGTCGAGTAAGCCCTTTTTATATGAAATAAAGAAAACCTATTGCTTTTGACTATTTGAATATTTTTTTTTATCCTATAACTATCTTAAAAATTATTAAAATGATACGTAAATTTTAAGACTGGATTATTGAAGGAATTGCTGGAAATAGTTTCAAGGATTTTAACTTTCACTATGTTGATGTAATTTTAGCTTTACATGGAGCCACTCATTTATTATCTAACATTAGCAGTATGAATATCTACTATATCAAGAAAAAGCAGCTAGCTGCATCCCAAACTACTTTTAATCTATAGAGTAATTAATAAATTAATATATAAGATTTATTATAATTTCTAATATTTAAATCTTGTTAAAGAACTTACCTGCCCTAAAAAATGATAGACTGTTGAGGGCAGCTCTTGGAAAAGAAGTAGACAAGGTACCAGTATGGGTGATGCGACAAGCTGGAAGATACCTTCCAGAGTTTCAGGCAGTGAGGGCCCAACATGACTTTTTTACAGTTTGTAGAACTCCTGAATTAGCTTGTGAAGTAACACTACAACCATTGAGACGCTATGAACATTTAGATGCATCAATAATTTTTAGTGATATACTTGTTATACCACAAGCTCTTGGTATGACAGTGGAGATGCATCCTGGTTTGGTAAGCAGGACAAAATAAATATTAATTGACACTTGACTGTCAATTATTTTGATCATAAAAGAAAATATAATTTCAGGGACCAGTGTTTCCAAAACCCCTTCAAAACCCTTCAGAAATAGATCAATTACAAGAAGGTGGAGCCATATCACGATTAACTTATGTGGGTGAAGCTATTACTTTAACAAGGCACAAAATAGAAGGAAAGGTGCCTTTAATTGGATTCACAGGGGCACCAGTAAGAAAATTATTAAAAATGACTTCATTATTAATGAAAATAATTCACATGATTTCCATACAAAATGTATTAAATGTTTCAGTTTACTTTAATGGGATACATGATTGAAGGAGGAGGAAGTAAAACAATGTCTAAGACTAAAGACTGGCTTGAAAAGTACCCCAAAGATGTACATAGACTTCTCAGTTTACTAACAAGGGTTATCATAGATTACCTTGTAATGCAGGTAAAATTTATTCATAATGATTAGTTAGAAAAGAGACATCAATGGCGTTTAACTATTTTTAAATTATCTCTTGTATGCCCACAGACATTCAGTCTTAGACTTTACAAATAACCTATACTAATGATTAGGGTGCAGATAAATATGTATTAAAAAATTCATAATATGTACATATAATGTGGACCAAGAAATGTAAAATATGGAGTATAAAATAACTTTCATGTTAAACAATGTTTATTGTGAAAACATACTACAGTAACATTTACATTAAAGACAATGAAATGTTGAGGTAATTAAAATAAAAAAAATGAGATTTATTCATCTTCCACAAAATCTGTCTTATTAAATTGATTGCAGTACACAATGACATGCTTTTTTAAATTATCTAAATTAAAACTGTTGATTTGGTCTAAATATAGCCTTATATTGGCTGAAAGATCTTTCCACATCACAATATGATGTAATGGGAGAGTACTTAAAGATGCCTAATTCTGTAATTGTGTAAGGCCTGTCTACAGTAGCCTCAAAACTTCCGCACAGAACTTTATTAAGTTTTTTTAAGGTATCAAATCCTTTATTTTTGGCTAAAATATGCTTTAGTTGCGAGAATGCAAACATGTAAAATTATATCAATTTTTGTGAACTAACATGTTCCATGATATAAAAATCAAAAATATGGATGATTGTGACATGTTTTGTAAAATATGGACTTAACCATGAAATATGGAAAAATATAGAACATAAAAATTTGTTTTTCACAATCTATATATGATAATTGATGTAGAGAACACATTCAAGACGAAAAATCGTAAAAATTTTAAATATGTATTTACACATTAATCTGGGCTCTACTAATGATATATAAGCACTAATTGAAGTAAGTCTCTATGTATAGCAGGTATTCATATTAATTCTTAGTAAAAATAAATACTAGCCATTCCTAAACATGTAACAGATAACCTATGCTAAATGTCAAATGCTAAGGTTAAAAACCTTGGAATAGTTTTATCAAAGTTTTTCATTTCTTATGTATCCAACCTTACCTACCTACTGAGTTACCTACTTAACTAAATTTATCATTAATAAGAATATTAGTAGCTATTTTTCTGCGATTTAATTTGCTGCTGGAACTGCTGAATCGCTTTACCTGTGAAAATTCAATTCTCAACATAAATTACCCATCTCTAAACACTACAAATGTTTTTGAACAATTGCCACAAGAATTTTAATTTCATAGGTTGAAAGTGGTGCTCAATTGCTACAAGTCTTTGAATCCAGTGCAGATCACCTAACAAGAGAACAATTTATAGAACTGTCTATACCATACCTAAGAAATATAAGATCTGGTGTTCAAAAAAAACTTGAAGTGAAGAATTTGGAACAAGTTCCTATGGTAAGCTTACTCATAGCCCCTCATCACAGAATTTCTTAAATGAAGGAATTTAGTTCTATTTTATGTCTCTGAGCCTCATCAATAATTGTACCTCTAAGTGTGTATTGGAAATAGAAAATATGTAGAAACCTGTTTTAAGTCTCCAGATATTAAATATATAAAAATAATAAATTTTGTTGGGAATGAACAAATAATCAAAATCAGAACACAAATACTACTTATTTATTACAGACAGTTTTTGCTAAAGGAGGAGGACATTCTTTAGATGTACAAGCAGAATTAGGATATGAAGTAATTGGATTAGACTGGACAATGGACCCAATTGAAGCAAGAAAAATAGTTGGTGACAAGGTTACTTTACAGGGAAATCTTGACCCTCAGGATTTATATAAGACTCCAGTATGTGAAACTAAATATGTCTGCACATTGTGTGATAAAAGTTGTTAGTAATATATATAATAAACAACAATGTTTCCAATTTGCAGGAAGAAATCAAATCCATGACAATAGATATGGTGCGAAAATTCGGTAAACATAGATATATAGCAAACTTGGGACATGGAATAACACCACAAACTCCATTAGAAAGCATGACAGCATTTACTGAAGCAGTACATGAGGCAATATAAAGATTTGTGAATAATATTTTGTTTTATATCACTACATTTAAAGAAATGGCTTTTACATTACATATTTTAATGCATTTAATTGATTTTTATTATAAAGTTTACATAGAATAAGTTGTCTTTGAGTTTTGACTTGTAGCAGGTATATCTTCTTCATGGCTTCCCGCAGACTTCTTAACATACTGAAATAACAAAACAACCATGACATATATTTCAAGAAATGTTTTAAATTTTATTAAATTTCTAATCATATATCTATGATCTTTATATTATTGTCACATATTTATGAATAATACTCACTTGAGGATTGACTTGTATTTGTTCATCCATTTCCTGTATATACTGATGAAGTTTAGTGCAGGCAGCCATCTGCTGTTCTAATACACATAATGTTTCTGGTGAGGCATATTTTTCAGGGCTATCCAAAAATACAACCATGCCATCTTTTTGATTTATCATTGCATAGATCTCCCCTTCTTCAATCTATGATACCAATAATAAAACAATAACATTAACTTTAAAATTAAACAAAATTTGAAACTATTGAACATCTCATTTACACTTTGGACTTACCATATTAAGTACATAAGATTCAGCCTGTGCTGGACCAGCTAACTGCACCCTTGATGCTACATCACTCAGTGACAATGTTAAGAAAGTTTTAGTGAGCCTCTGTATATTCTTCTTATACATTGAGTTGAGAACCTGTAAAAAAATGTGAACAATTCTATAATATGAAAACGTAAAACATAATTTCACAAGCTTCTTTTTAACCAGTCATCAACAGTATTACACAGTTAGTTATTTGTTGTTCTTTTATGTTGCCCAAAACTAACTATGACAGACTTGATGAATCAGCTAAAACCAAATGCTTTTTCTAAATATCCACTAATATAACATGTAATCTTTTGATTGGTATATAAGGAATCTATCAAGGGTACTAGTATTTATGAACTATTCGAGGTTGGGTAATAGATTAATTTTTGAGTGCATTTGATTAGTTGATGTTGCAAAAGAATTGAAAAATTTTATATGTAAAGGTTGAAGAGTCAACTTTTGAGTGATACAGGGTGTTTTTTACACGAAGTACATACTTTGACATAATGTTAATTGAGCATTCTATAATTCAAAAAAATATTAATATTTCATTTTGACAGGAAATAATCAGAAAAATATCAATTCATACATTGTTTGTTTATCCTGTTAAGAGGGGTCACCCTATTGATAAATGGTTTAGTAATTATGCGTTCAGCACAGAGTTTTAATGCTCGTGATTAGGTAATTGTATAGAGACGGTAAGACAGGAATTTCTTAAGGTGTGAAAAACTTAAAAATAATCTTTGAAAAAAATGAGGTCACAAGTACGTACCAGATTCAGTTTTATTATAAAATTCTGCATAATATGCTCTGTTGAAATGTACATCGTCTATAAAATCACAAATATGTATAATCTGATATTGAAACATTTTTAGTTATAATTTCATATTTGTATAGCCTCATGTTATAATGTTAATAAATTTTAACAAAAAAGTGCCTAGGAACACAATGTATTTTACATGCAAAACAATGTATTTTGAAAAATTTTTTTTCTGATATAAATGTAAACAACAATAATCAAAGTATTTTACATAAAGCAAACAATGTTGATAAAATATATGTACTTACTTGGTTTACCAATCCCATGTTCTTATCACGTACAAATGTCTCCCTATGCTTTATAGCTGCATGCTGTGAAGACGCTAGCTCATGATAAGCAACAGATAATGGCTTAAGAAATCTGCATACTACTTGTGAAGTATATTTAGGCATAGTCAAAATCTGAAAATAGTAATTAACCAAAAGATGTGAAAAAAAAATTAAATCCTATTAGCCTATTCATTAAAACCTGTGCCCCAAGTCGCATGTTAATTTTACTACAGCGCCCATGGCATTGAACATGTTAATAACAAATTAATAAAGTAGTACCTACTAATAATTATTTCTGGGTATGGAATACCCTTTACCCTTTTTAAACCCAATTTGTTACCCTTTTTAAACATCTAAATAGCAATTTTTGTGAGACTATTAATAATAGGTGACAAACTAATTGATAATATGTAATGTAGTGGGACCTAGTCACTTTCGACTCGCGTGTCATTTACTACGCACATAACGTTCGTAATAGAGCCGCGTTCGTCTCCGGCCGGCTACACAATTTAACTAAATGCCCTTAAGGCACAAATTATTATTATATAAGACCTACGTACGACCTATTATGTCCTACGCATGCATGATCTTCGCCCACACGCACCCTACTCGCTTGTACAAGCTGCAAATAGTACAAAATAAGTTCATCCGCCGTGCAACCGGTACGCAGTGGTATCAACGCAACGTCGATCTGCACAGCGATTGCAGACTCCCGACGATTCGCGAATATTTTAAAGACCTGACCAAACGGTTCTTCGATAGAGCCGAACATCATACCCAACCCTCTGGTGGTAAGCGCAGCAAATTACCAACCCGACACAAACGCGAACGTCAACAAGCGTCGCCCGCGAAACGTCCTCATCGACCTGGTCGAAGAAGAGGACTTAGATACGCCGGACCCACCGCCGGGGGTACCGCCGGATAACACTACACCCACAGCAACAACAAACACAATAGTTCGCCCTCGCCTCTGAGTACGGCGAGACCAACACAACGCGTATACAAGGTACACCCGCGTTCCAGGGCGGTTCTCACCGCCCCCAGCCACCGATTAGCTAAAAACACAGTCGACGGCCATCGGGCTCTCGGTCCGCACCGAAACTTCGATGGCCCTTAGATGACATGTCGTAGTTAAACGCACGCATGAGTACATGCGCGGCCCTACCCACAGCGGAAGGCCCAAACCCGTGGGTTCTGGCTAGCCCACCGGTTCTTCGTCAGATGAAGCTTTAATAGTCTCGGGACTGAAAGCAAAAACATCAGTTAATACAAGATACAAGAAGTAGTGGGACCCCCGGAGGTTTCAACATTCCTATGATTCCTTCCTGTTTACCACCAGACTATTGAAATGGTTTTCGGATCTTTCGATGAACTGTTGGTTATTAACTCTTGATAATGATACCATGGCCACGCAACTGCTTGGGCAGGCTTGGACACAAATGGGCAGGCTCGTCCGGGGAAATTCCACGGCCTCGCAGAAGAGCAGCGTCAAGTGGAAGTATTATACTTTCGCGTTTTCTGGTGATTGGGGTAACCGCGGCCCAATGCTTTTAAGTTGTCAACGCATCTGCAAACGCTCAGGTGTTGAAGACGTCCTAATGGCGGCGATAATCACCTTAGATCAGATGAACTGGATGCTCGTTTGACGAGTTTTCACCTAATATCTTGAAAATATTCGCGTGGTATCGGGAGACTCACTCTGCAGTTCAACGTTAAGTCGATACCGTCTAGCCTAGCACCGGTGTCGGGGCGGATAAAATTATTTTGAATTAACTAATATTTATGCAGGTTTGAGGCGCTTACGTGTGCAAAGAACATACTAGAGTAGGATTTTATGAATCGTACACATGCTTTGTATTACAAAAGTTTGTGAGAATTTTACGTGAGGGAATAGTTCAGGGAATAGAGCCGGCCCGAAACCTACACGGCCCTCGCTTTTTTTTTATTATGTGTAGCGAGAATCATTTTAGAGTCTTATAGTGACTCCTTGGTACTTTAAACTTCGATCGAAACGATCGGTGGGCATTTTAATTTCATTTGCCCTAACTTTCTACTCGGACAAGCTTGTGCCATTGTGACGTTGGAGTTAGCTACGTGGCCGGTGCGAGTGAAGTGTACTGCTACACTCTTCTCAGCGTTTACGTCTAATCTTCATTTGCGAAACGAGCCACCGAAATCATCATTATCATCATCGGCCAAAGTGTTTGTCTAAATAGTAATAGCGTCAGGTCGACTTAAGAGTCTAGGGGTGTCGCCAGTGTAAACACTTACTAGCATTTCTTTCGCTTTCATTAAAAATAATAAAGCATATATATTTTTTTTGTTAATATTACCTTCCCGTGCAGAATTAATGAGATCAAAATGTACTTCTTGTAAGCTTCAAGCATAATATGTGATACAACCATTGCTGGAACGGTAACAACGACTTCAAAAAAGTATAACGCGCGATCATAGTTTTTCATGGCAGCGTAAATCATCCCTCCATAGTAATAGTACAACAGAAAATGCTTGGAATCATTATTCCCACCCATCTGAAATAAAATGAAAAGAAATTCGTTTAATTAATTAAGTTTTATAGAACACTTTTCTTATTGGAATATTTTTAACAAGTTCACATTATTATTGCATGTAAATCTAAAATCTTTTAGGGTAAATATAAAAATTAATCTTATATGGAAATAATTCTAACTTCCTTTTTACTACCAACTGTCCCACAGAACATTTGAATGATTGTTGAATACCCTGTTTTATACATATACCAGCTCCGTTATGTAAACATCTGAATTCAAGTCCTTTTCTTAGCTTGATTGAATATTAATTTCTGTTATAACTATATTTTTATTTTCAATCTTATTATTTGTTCAATTTCGACGAACGAGTTTCTTTAAAGTTTTATATTAAGTTAATTTTCATAGTGCTAATCTCTGCATTATTACTACAAAAACTTGATATAAATTTCAAATAACAATGGCGACATCCATCGTTCATGCAATGTTTAGTATTGAGTTTAGTCTAGATATTACTGGAGTATCTACAAACAGTTTTGGGTGGCTACTACTATAATATAATTTATTTCATTTCAATACTTTTGATCAGGGGAGACCCATGTCCGCTAGTTATTTTTATTCTTTTTGATGATGCTATTTATAAAAGTAAGGTTATGTTCTAGGAGGAGATCCATCAATCGTTGGCCATTTTTTCTTCTCTTTCCATGTCCCAATTCTCCCAGTACATATTCATCTTCTATTGCCTAGAACCTACTTGCGCATTAAAATCCCCCATCTGAATAATAATATTATTTGAGTAGTCATATGATTTGAGTTAATGTGTTGTAGAAGGATTTGTGTTCAAGTTCTTCAGCTTTTCTAGTTGACGCATAGACTTGGATTATTGCCAATATTTTTTTGTAGCTGGGTATTTTTATATGTAGTATGGCTATTCTGTCTGTCACTCCGATGAAATCTTCAATGTAGTTTTTTAAGTGGGTCTCCAATTTCACCTTTCTGGAACATTATATAGGTAATTGTTATGTTATTCTGTTATGTTTTTTCTGTATTTCTATTGTTTTTCCACTTCTTGTTTCTAGTCTGTTGCTTTGTTAAGTTCCGAGTGTGTGTTACTTAGGAAGTAGTTCTATCTCTTCCCACATATTGTAGTATTTTGGTTTCAATATTTCTTTTTGTTTAGTAAAGTTTGTTTTGTTTGATGGGTGAGATTATTGTATGTGTATGGCTTTTTCTGAGTTGGTAAGTGAGGGATACAGTGTTATCTCTCTTCCATTTTTCATGCTAATTATCATTTGGCTTTTTAATAATAAGTTGGTATTCTATCAGAAACACTATGACTCCCTTTTTCCATATGGCGATTATTATTTAATACGAATGAAAATCTACCGTATGAACACCCACCTGAATGTACATTTAAAATCGAACACTGCAAAAATCTGCAGGAGAATGCGGTGTGAACATAGCCTGATCCTAGCGTTACAGTCCATTAATGATATAAAACAACTAAACGTCATTCAGTTGTTTTATATAATGCACCTGTCATGTAGAACAACTAGCGGTTTTATAAAACAGCAGATTTTACAATCCATCTTCAACATATATATACTCACAACACCAACAATGTTGCAATCATATTGCCAACCACTAAAAGAATGGGGTCATTTAGTAAACATACACAAAATCATATACAACTTTATGCCCTTCCTCCGTGAACTTCACCAGATGTACCGCAGGAGCGGTTATTTAAATGTTGTTGTTCTGCCACAGAAACAGCTGTGGATCATACAATGATGTCTATGCATCTTAATAGAACCTTGTAATCCTGAAGTATACTAAATTTACCTCTGATCCAATTCCTGTGATATCAGTATCTAAAAATTCAAGAGCTGGTTTCATACATTTAGAAAGCAAACAAAGTTGACATAAATCGGCATGTATGGAGGTCAACTGGGAATCAAATAATTGTATTTTCTTTATTGCTTTCTTCAGTATCTCAATACCCCTTATTGGTTGTTTCATTTCTATAAGATGCTCTGTAAGTTGATGGCATAGCTCCGCATCTGAAATTGAGAAGTAAATTTAATTAATTTTTCTTTTTTAAAAAGCAATCATGTTATATATTATAAATATTTAATTACTTACACAAATCAGGTTTCAATCTTACTTGTTCTCCATTACAATTGGTGATGAATTCATGAATTTTTGCACACATATTAGTTTTATCAGCTTCATTCATTCCCTGAAAATTATATTGCCAATTTAAAATAATAAGAGTAAAGTAAATAATTAACAATTTCATTGACAAGGGAAATATGGAATAAAAAGTGAATGCTCGGACAATGAGCTATCACAGCAAAATAATATTCAATAACCATTTTAAATATTAAAATGCAAAATTATACAGCATGTTGTTACAACCGCAAAATTAAATTAAGACACTTCTAACGCTACTTGCCAATATCATAAAAACATACAAACTAAAAAAAATCCATAAAAAAATAATTTTCAAACAAAACAATTTAATAAAAAAAAAGAAACAAAATTTGTAACACCTATACAGCTACAACTGACTGACACATATATTCAGAGACTTTTTCATTTATTACTACAGTGTTGCGTTACAAGTCTCTCCTCCTTTTAATTCATTCAACCCATTCATATGCTTTGTGACCTTTACAAATGAACTTTACGTTACAGTTTTATACGTAATGGTGTTCTAAAATTGTTTGTTTTGGAAAATTTAATAACTCGGTAAATATTGATGTTTAAAGAATGTAAATTCTTAATACAATTTTAAAAAGTTATCCTCTATATGTGTGTTCATTTATTGTTGCTGTTGTAATGACACGCTGTATATGGTTTACCTGTGGATTGGCATATTTTGCAACAAGAACAGCTAAAACTCCGAGAGAATGTTGCTGTACATCTAAAGTCTCCAAAACTGTATTTAAATGAGCAATATTTCTTTGTAAGACCTCATCTGACTTTCCTATCATTTCAACTATTTCTCTAAAATGACCTGTAATGTAATAAGATAGATATTCAAATAATATCAAAGTTAAGTGATAAGTTTTATTAAAATGAATTATAAAGAATAAAATGTAGCCTCAGAAAGTTTATCTAATAGCCCTTTCATATTAATATGTAAGAAGCTGGGTAGTGCTCGAGTACCAGCACATCTGACAGTAGCAGTTATGTAGTATCAGATAATAAATACTCTAGCTAAAAAAACAATTCTCGCCTCAAAATCACTCGCATCGTATTTGAATAGAAAAAACCAACGCTTATAGGATCATCCTTATACAAAAGTTTTCAAAACCTTATTAACATGAGTTGCTTTCCAAAGAGTTCAAATAACCAATCTGACCAGTATTGTATATTAATTTAAAAAACAATCCTCACCTGAGGCTGATGAAGTTCTAACATTATTTACAAACTGCTCCAAAGGCGAAGCCATTTTGTTCAATGGTTAAGGCGAAAAAGTCAACTTTAAATGCAATATGAAAACCAAGTTGGAACTATTGCGCTCAAAACTTTATTTTTTAAGAAAATTTAGTTCTAAAAAATTAAAAACACAGTACATACATAACATGACATGAAATATGACAATTTTGACATTGACATTAACTTGACAATTCTTTTTTTTTTTTTCCTAATAACCTAAGACAATTCCTTTGACAACAAGTGAAATTTTTCTTTCATTACAGAATTTTTTTCTTTAGAATTTTTTTTGTAGATATGTGCGTAATAACAGTAGTGTATGTAATAACAGGTAAAATAAGTTATGATGCTGCACATGCGTACTTCTTTTTCTAAAAGAAGAAAGAGCTTGTGACAGACAGTGACAAAATGTTCAGTAACAACTGTGACAGGACGTAATAGTTTTATCAAAACTATAGGTAACCGTGCAAGAAGAAAAAAGAGCTTGTGACAGACGTGTTAAGAAACAATGGGTTCAGTTGGTACTGGGACACGGAGCGTAATGTTGCATGAATTTTAGGCTCTCCGGGTAAATTCCTGAAGACCGGAGTAAGCACAATACTTTCGCGTTTCGTCTGGTGAGTGAGGTAGCCGGAGCCCAATTTCCAACAAGGTTGTCAACGCATCTGCAAACCCTCTTAACATCTGGTGAACCGTCTGCTCGTTTGGCAACTTTTCACATAAAAAAAAAAGAAGTTGAACAGGACAGGAACTGTTATTTAAGTTTGTTCGTAAAAGCATAGTCTGTTATCTCAAGATGTCTGTAATAACCTTTTACGATAAATATGCTAGGCCTCACTCCTAAATCCATCCCACGCCCACAGAGTACATGTACATCACACCACATAGTACTTTTATCTATCTGAAAGTAGTACTAGTCCCCATTTGTCCTAACTCCTCATTTCGAGAACACTATTTGTCACAGCTAGTATCGGAATACTTGTCATTGCAATCTCGAACGTCCAGTTCCGCGGTCAATTGGAAAGTAAGGCCAAATTGTCCTCAAAGAAGCTTGGCGTGCTCAGCAAGACGAGACATGGCGTACTGTTCTCATCTCTGCGCGGGAGGCCTCTATTACCAGCTTCTTCCATTTGACCGCATTCAACGTATGGTGGCTAGGTTTATCGACTATCAGAGTTTTTATGATATTTTGGCTCTGCGTAGAGATGTTGGATCACTCTGCATCTCATCTGCAGCTCTTCTACAGTTTTATCATGGGAGAGTTCCGAGGCATTGTTTGGATTGATCCCGGCAGCTGAATTTCACCATCGGACATCGCGCCAGAACCAAAACTTTCATCCACAGCACCTCGATGTCCAGCGTTCCACAACAGCGCGATTTTCAAGCCATTTCATGCCTCGCAACAAACAACCACTCTGTGGAATCGCCGGCGGTCTTTCCAAACCGTTGCGACCAGGGAATCTTTAAGAAGAGAGCATACTCAAAGGCCCTCGGGTGTTGCGGTTGTTCATGGATGGCGGTAATCACTTATCATCACATGAGCCTCCTGCTCGTTTCCCCCTTCCTCCATAAAAAGTACTTTAGTTTAGGCATGAGCAAGAAAAAAAATATATATAGATATATATTATCGTATTGACATTTAAAAAAAGGATATATAATTACGGGTGAAAAATATCGATATATCGTGATTTCTCACATGATTATTTAAACATATTTTCAAACCATTCAAAATTCGTAAAATAGGATAGAAAGTAGTTGAAAAGAGTTTTTAAGGTATTTAACAGTCTAAAATAAATATTGATATGTCGCGATAAAAAATATCTACGATATACATCGATAATTGTATGAAAAAATATCGATATACGTACGTACGTCGTACATCGATCGCATAGATAAGACATGTTTATTTTATTATTATACTGATCGATTGAATAAACTGAGACAGTAAACATCTTAAATATATATTAGCTCCTTAATTTTTTAACGATTGTTTAGACTTTAGATTGATTTTCAATATGGATTCAACACAAGCTGTAAGAGAAAGCTTAGTAGAAGCATATAATAAACAATTAAGTGAGCTAGATTTATTGAAATCAATGTATCCTAGTCAAGATGAGATTATAATAAGCGATCATAGTGTCATAGATGATATGAAAAGTTTTGTGGACAATAAATCGTCTTTGGTGCCAAACAATCTCGACTTAGTTCTTAAACTCCTTATTGAGGGGCTAAAGTTTGATGTTTATGTCAATCTACCAAGCTTTTATCCTAATGAAGAACCAGATGTGTATGTACGATGTAATCAATTTAATAGACAACAAGAAACTAGACTAAATTCTGACTTATTAAAATATATTAAAGATGTTTTTCAAAATGAAGTTTGCTTGTATACATTAATATTATGGCTCCAAGATAATGTCAATAAATTTAAAGTCAAATCTGACAATGTAGCAGAACAAATACAACTGCAAAAAGAAAAAAGTAAACCAGATACTTTTGTTAGACTTTGGATTTTCTCACACCATATTTATAATAAATATAAACGAGAAGAAATTGTTAAAAAATCCAAAGAGTTAAATTTGACAGGATTCTGTGTACCTGGAAAACCAGGTATAATATGCATTGAAGGACATAATGAAGATTGTAAGGAATGGTGGAAATACATAAAGTCATTGAATTGGAAAAAAATATCAATACGACAAACAGAAAATTTTAACATTAATGATAAAGTCAAAGAGCAAAAATTTCAGAATTTTCAAGAAATCAATTTCCAGAATCATTCCTCGAAACTTGGCAAAACTGGATTTTCAAACTTTATTGAAGAACATAATCTTAGTCAGCAGTTTCATGAATTTTTGGGATTGTGACACTAAGTTATTTTAAAAAAATGTGCTCAATATCTGTAAAATGTCAATCAACATAATTGTCGCATTAAAAAATCTAATATTTTCATGATATAATAATTTATGTTTTAATTAAATATGATAAACTAAAATTCTATTTCAAGTTAAAAAAAATGTTGTAAAGAAATATATGATTAAATTATTGCAAATATTAGTTTTTAGTATTTTCTTTTTTTTTTCTTTTAAGTCTTGGAAAATTTGTATAAAATTAAAATAATAACAGCTTCAAATGTGAATTTCTATAGATAAATTGTAAACATTTTAAGTTTCAATTTAAACTAAAACAACAGCTCTGCTTATAGGGCATGAATTTACAAATATATGATGGTGCATAAAACTACTATCCATTCTAGTATGTTATGTACAATCATACAACTTCTTTTCAAGTTTCTGGTGCATGTGTTTTTTGAACCATGATAATACTACTTATACTGTGTATTTTTTATTTCCTAAGGACACTGATTCATAACGATAAACCCTTGCTTCGTTTAGTTGCTATTATTTAAAAAACAAACAAAAAAATCCAGGGACCAGCGATTTGTGTCAAATTCAAACGTGAATCGATCTGATAACCTGCACCGGTTTAGAGGCGACAACGAATGTCTCGAATCGTTATGTTTCTTTCTCACTCTGACTCGTTCATTAAGCATATCGCTAGCTTACTCGACGTGGATTTGACTTTGAATCGTTGTTTCTTCTCACTCTGAGTCGTTCATTAGATTTCTCAATAGCTCGCTCGACGCGGAGTTGACTTTGAATCATTAGTAGTAGTGAATTGGCGCGGCGCCGACGTGAGGACTTCACCGATCTAGCGGCAAGATATTGTAGTCAATGCAGTCATTGTCTGAATAGCCATATAACGCGGAACTGTATTGGACCCAAGTTTAGAGCGTATTTTTACATTAAAACAGTTCCTATTTAAGTATTTAGAATATCGCTTGTATCTTGTATTAACTGATGTTTTTGCTTTCAGTCCCGAGAATATTAAAGCTTCATCTGACGCAGAACCGGTAGGCTAGCCAGAACCCACGGGTTTGGAACACTCCGCTGTGGGTAGGGCCGCGCATGTGCTCATGCGTGCGTCATCTAAGGGCCATCGCGGTTGTGGTTCAGACCGGGATCCCGATGGCCGACTGTGTTTTTAGCTAATCGGTGTCTGGGGGCGGTGAGAACCGCCCTGTAACGGGAGTGTACATTGTGTACGCTTTGTGTTGGTCTCGCCGTGCTCGGAGGCGAGGGCGAACTATTGTGTTTGTTGTTACACTAGCTGTGGGTGTAGTGTTATCCGGCATGACCACCGACGGTGGGTCCGACGTATCTAAGTCCCCTTCTTCGACCAGGTCGATGAGGACGTTTCGCGGGCGACGCTTGTTGACGTTCGCGTTTGTGTCGGGTTGGTAAGTTGGGTTGGGATTCGGCTCTATCGAAAAACCGTTTGGTCAGGTCTTTAAAATATTCGCGAATCGTCGGAAGTCTCAATCGCTGTGCAGATCAACGTTGCGTTGATACCACTGCGCACAGGATGTAGTACGTACAAGCGAGTAGGACGCGTGTGGGCGAAGGTCTGACACGCGTATACCCATAATAGGTCGTACGCAGGTCTTATACAATAATAATTTGTGCCTTAAGGGCATTTTACTTTTAGCGTTAGTTAAATTGTGGAGCCGGCCGGAGAAGAACGCGGCTCTATTACGAACGTTATTAATGTGCGTAGTAAATGACACACGCAAGTCGAAAGTGACTCCTAAGTATTTGACCCGGACACTGGTGTTGATTGGTAATCTCAGATTATACATTTATACATACTGTTTTGCTGTCAACTCTGACCTATTTGATTTATGTATTATGTTTGAATTACTTTAAATTTGGAACGTTAGTTTTATTTCTTCAGACTGAATTGTGTCATATTTGATTGATTCCGTAAAAATAACTTGAAGAAATAACATGTATAGTTATCTGATATAACACAATTTTACATAAATTTCACGTTTCGTTAAAAATAAGTTCAAAATGTTTAAATTGAAAAAATAGTTTTCTTATCAGTCCCTAAGTGTCTTTTTGGTTTGAAAGTGATCCCATTAGCCACATCTACCATTCAAGAACTGTAACTGTGCCGGACTAAGAATCTAGACGTAATATAATAATCTAGACTATGTATAGATTTCTACTTTGACACGTTTCAGATGCAAGAAAATTCATGTACTTTCAGCAAATCGCCGTCGTAACAAGAGAAAAAAACAAACTAACTGTCGAAAAAAATTGCGTTATAAACTAATAATAAATAGTCTATATGGACACCCTAGAACCCGTGTCCCTATGGACATGGTTATGGTTGAACTTGACCCTACTCCGGAAGGTAAGGCCATCTTCAACCTGAAGAAAGTCTGTGGGCTCAGTGACTTAGTCATCGAGCCCCCGCGCAAATCAGACCATGTGGCACAGTGCCACAACTGCCAGCACTACGGCCACACGGCCAATAATTGCTTCACTAACCCTAGGTGCGTGAAATGCACCGGTGACCACGGCACGCTCGAGTGCACGCGGCCGAAAGATTGCGCAGATCCACCGGACTGCGTAAACTGCCACGCCGCCGGCCACCCGGCTAATTGCAGAGGCCCCGAAAACTCCCGCGAGAAAAACTCCCGTGAAATCAACATTGCCGAAACCCGCGCCCGTGAAATATATTCCCGCGCCCGTACCAGTCGTAAACACTTGGGCGAAACCCCAGGTCGCCGCGCAGGTAGTCGCAGCCCCGGTCGCCTTATGACCAACGTTAGCCCAATCGTAGGCCGCCATTAAACAGGCGCCGAGGCCATAGGTGCAGTCCGTTCACCCGTAGACCGCATAAACAGACAGAGAGCTCGCCGTATTGTCCGCAAAAATATCGGCCGCCACATCGGGCCCCGAGCGCCTCAACGCCATTAGAGAACATAAAACGCTTGTAGACGCCCTGTGGGTGTTTACAAGCCAACCATAAACGCTATAGTCCGCGCAATAAAACCGCGCTCCGCCGCGTCGTTAGTTAGAAATCATAAAAAACTTTTATGGAAAGTACAACCACAGGTAGAACAAAACCTCGGGCTCTGGTAGTTTCGTATTTCAACGCAAACGGCATTAAGGGTCAAAGGGACGAAATCGCAGAATTCCTTCGCGATTATACTGTAGACATTTTTCTAGTGCAAGAGACCTTCTTAAAACCTAGTGTACGCAATAATCCCAGAATCGCAAACTATAACATAGTCCACCACGACCGGTTAGCAAACCGTCTGGAAGGCACTTTAATTTATTACAAACGGTCCTTGCGTTGTAGCCCGCTCGACATTCCAGAGATAGGCCATATCTAGGCATCCGCGTATAGGTTAACGCTCACCGCGTCAGTGGTTTGGCCGTCCTGCATAGCGGCAGTATTGCCATATGAAGAAAAAAAAATGCACTAAGCCCTTAGCAAAATTGCACTATATTATATGAAAATACGGATGCTAAATTACGATTTTTTTTCGTAAATTTACACAGTACAGATTTACAACAGAAATTATGTATCAGTGAATTTTTTAGAAATATTTTTAGGAATTAAATTTTATTCACATGTTAGAAAAAAATCTACACAGCACTGGGTACTTTATTTTAAACAAAAAAAACGTGTGCATCCCGCGAAGTCCGACTGATGTGATTGATGGGAAAGATTTATTCCCAATCAATGATGAATTCAATGAAGATAAATTATTGACACATAGAATAATAAAAATATATTAAATTAACACGAAATACATAATTATAGAAAGACAGTTTTTACAAAGACGTTTTTTTTTTTCTCGACTGCAATTGGCACACACTGGAACAGTACAATTTTCAAATGTAACACCTGTTATCTGTAAGTGGCCAGTAATCCTTAGCGGAATGTTATGAAATCTCTAACACTCCTCCGTAACATTGCACTACTCATAAGGCCACTCAATCACTCATTCGATACACACTCAACACTTACACAAATTCATACCCATGCCTCTCAAACATAACTCAAACTTTCCTCTTGGCAGGGCCTTTGTGAATATGTCAGCTACCATCGACTCTGTTCCCAGATACTTCAGACTGATCACTTTGTTGCGAAGTGCCTCTCTGATAAAGTGAACTCTAACGTCAATGTGCTTTGACCTCTTATGGCAAGAGTCCTCACTGTTTGCCATAGCTATTGCAGACTGACTATCACTACTCAGCTTAATAGTCTTGTTAAGTCCAGTTATTTCTCCAAATAACCTCTTAAGGAAAACTGCTTCTCTTGCAGCATTTGACAAACTAATATATTCCGCTTCTGCACTTGATAAAGCAACTACTGTTTGTTTTCTGCTTTCCCAACTCACAGGTGCAGACCCAAATTTAAAAATATAACCTGAATAGGACTTGCGATCTGTTACATCACCCGCATGATCTGCATCAACAAACCCTTCTAAATCTCTTCCACTTTGTTTAAACACCAGCCCCAGGCTTTTGGTGCGTTTAAGATAGCGAAAAACTCTTTTTTAGTGTCTGCCAATGTTGCTCTCCATAGCAACTATTAAACTGACTCAAGTAACTTATTGCAAAAGCTACATCTGGTCTTGTGCAGACTGCCAAATACATTATAGAACCTACTAATTCTTGATAAGGAATGTTATTAGGCGGCTCATAATTTGTTTCCACCGGTTTGGTCAACCTATAACCAGCAATGAGAGGTGTAGAAACAGGTTTGCAGTCCTGCATGTTAAACCTGGCTAATATTTTCTCTATATAGCCTTCCTGATCTAGTGTAATGTCATCTTCAGTTTGTTGTAGACGCATTCCCAGAAACAAATCCGCTTTACCAAGATCACGCATCTCGAAGGTATCTCTTAACTCCTTCTTGACTTGCTGCATCTCTGCTTTATTGTTCCAAAAAATCAATAGATCATCAACGTACACCGCTAGGATTATTAGCCTGTGTTGACTTCTCCTTATATAAACACATGGTTCGTTGTCTAGCTGAGTGAACTTCAACTGTTTCAGTGCTGAGTCCAACCTTTGATTCCAAGCTCTTGGGGCCTGCTTCAAACCGTACAACGACCTTTTCAGTAAGCACACGTAATCCTCTTTTCCCTTCTCCTCAAACCTTCAGGTTGCTTCATGTACACTGTCTCTTCAATGTACCCATTAAGAAAAGCGGTCTTCACATCCATTTGATCAATTTTTAATTTATTCTCGGCAGCCATTGCCAACAGAAGACTCAATGAACTATGCCTGATCACAGGTGAATATGTCTCAAAGTAATCAACACCTCTGCGTTGTTTGAAGCCCCTCGCTACAAGCCTTGCCTTATATCGTTGCTTGTTTCCAGCTTCAGTCTTAACTTTAAGAACCCACTTGCTATCGATCACGTTTTGTTTTGGCTCTCTCTTTACTAGCTGCCAAGTTCGATTCTTGTGAAGAGCATCCAATTCTTCCTTAATAGCCTCACGCCAAAGTAAGCTGTCTGTCCCTGCGAGTGCTTCTCTGACATTTATAGGTTCCTCCAAACCAAAACCACTCTCTCCGGGTAGAACTGCTTGATATAGAACGTGATCAGGGAATTGTCGTGGCTTTCTGTTTCTTATAGGGTATCTCCGTGCATCCGTTTGATCACCTCTATGATCATTCTCCTCCGAAACGGGTGCATCGGAACTCAGATACCATTGTTCAGTATCATCTCTGTCTTCAGTCTCCTCCGTAACTGAAGAAACAGCACCTGTTCTGTCCTGTTCTATATTACCAATATCCTCTGACTCAGGCATCATAATACCTCCTCCGTTCCCTGAGAGGTGTCTCTCTGTTTCATTTCTACAACCATCCTCTATCTCTTCTCCACAGACCACCTCCTCCGTTGATTGAGTACTTGTTAGTGGTACCACAGTGAACTCCGGAATCGGTCTTTGATGAAAAGCAGAATTTTGTCTAATAGTCAAAATCTCACTAGATGGTTGTTTCCGTGAAACTATATTATTCTCAAAAAATACTACATCTCTTGCCTTATGAAGATTTCCAGAAACAGGATCCAACAGTCTGACCGCTTTGGAATTTTCGCAGTATCCTAAAAGTATAAGCTCCTTACTCTTTGGATCTAGCTTGCGCCTCTTTTGGTCAGGAACGTGCGTGTAGGCCTTACACCCAAAAACTTTCACGAAGCCTTCTTCCCGTCCAAGCTTCTTCAGGTGTTTTATCCTTTAGAGCCTTCGTAGGCGACCTATTTTTAAGAAAAACTGCATATACAAGAGCCTCTGCCCAGTAGCGTTTTTCTAATCCTGCCTCATGCAGCATACACCTAGCTTTTTCCATGAGAGTTCTATTTGCACGTTCTGCCACCCCATTCTGCTCAGGGGTATACTCGACAGTAAGTTGATGAACTATACCGTACTTCTTAGTGAAACTTTTCATTTCATTGTTCACATATTCTTTGCCGTTGTCTGTTCGGATTGACTTCAGCTTCTTCTCTGTTTGCCTCTCTGCAAAAACTTTAAATTCTTTTATTTTCTCAACAGCTTCGCTCTTATTCTTCAATAAGTAGACAAAAGTTTTCCTTGTCTTATCATCTATAAGTGTCATAAAATATCTGTACCACGACATAGAGTTGATACTCATTGGCCCACAAATATCAGAATGTACTAACTCAAGTACTTCACTAGCTCTTTTAACCTTACGCTTTGGAAAAGGTTGCCTTGTTTGCTTACCCATCAGACAAGATACACATTCTAAGTTACTATTAGAATTTAGAAAATTTACCCCATCTGCCAGTTTGTCTCTCAAAAGTTTAAGATTGCTTACTCCTAGGTGACCCATCCTCCGATGCCACAACATCAGTTGATCGTCCTTCTGCATACTGGAGACTAGTGCTATAGTGCCCTGTTGAAAAGGATTAAGTTTATAAATGCCATTATCTACCCAACAGTCACCAGCCACAACTGATCCATTCACCTCGCAATCATCCGAATTGTAGATTTCACAACCTCTGTTTGAAAAAACTACAACTCTACCTCTCTTGACTAACGTATTTACGCTTAGTAAATTTGTAGCCAAGTCAGGAGCATACATAGCGTCTCTCACTCTTATGCTCCCATCCACATCAACTACATCACCAATTCCAAAGCCATACACCTTACCACCATCCGCGCATGCAATCTCTCTCTTCGATTCATACGCCACATAATTCCTCAGCCAACCTTTATCATTTGTCATATGTGAACTCGCTCCCGAGTCAATCACCCATTCCGCTGAAGATCCTTGACCACTGGTCGCAAAAACATTTGCTGATGCCGAATAATTTTTTCTTCTGTTAGGATTGTCAGGGCATTCAGCCGCTTTGTGATTTCCTTCACATATAAAGCATTTCATCGCCTTAGCTTTCTGGTTTGCTTTGAATTTTCCTTTCCCTTTCTTCTTGCTTGCTGTAAGAGCAGAATCATCTTGTTGCAAACTAGTTGATGGTGTGCTCTCATCGCTTAGGTTGTATAACTTCGTTTTGACATAGTCTGTAGTAATAGTTATATTACTATTTTCAATAGCCATCTTCAATGGTTCATATTTCTTCGGGAGACCTTGAAGCATCAATGTAGCCAGAATCTCAACATCAAACATCTTTACCAATGTCACTAAGTTGCTGTGACACTGACAGTATGGCTGTCACATATTTTTCAATTGTTTGAAATTGCTCCAATCTCATGCTAACTAATCTGCCCAACAATCGACATTTGTTATTTATGCCCTTGTCCTCATAGGCTTTGCTTAGCGCCTCCCAGGCCTCTTTTGCCGTCTTTGTCTTTCTTATCAAGGTGCGACATCTCTGATCCACCATCAAACCGATTCGAGCCCGTGCTTTTTGGTCTCTACGAATGCCTGCTACATCCTCCGGCTGTGGTGACACTTGCGTATATTTCCACAAATCATCATCCGTTAGATACAACTCCATATCAAACTTCCATGTGTGAAAATTAGAGCTTCCTACTAATTTTTCAATATACGCAGCATTAACGCCCGCACTTCGTATTTCTGTACTCGAATTTTCATTTTTATATCCATCATGCGACATTTCCATATTTTCACTAGTATTCATCTGGGCCCATAACCCTGATGGGAAAGATTTATTCCCAATCAATGATGAATTCAATGAAGATAAATTATTGACACATAGAATAATAAAAATATATTAAATTAACACGAAATACATAATTATAGAAAGACAGTTTTTACTAAGACGTTTTTCTCTCGACTGCAATTGACACACACTGGAACAGTACAATTTTCAAATGTAACACCTGTTATCTGTAAGTGGCCAGTAATCCTTAGCGGAATGTTATGAAATCTCTAACAGTGATAACTAAAACTAAGCTAAAAAACTTTTTTATATTGAAATAGTTCAACTTGAGAAAAGCTTAGATTATTACTTAAATTTTATGTATATTAGTATGATAATGTGAGGAAAGGTTATTTTTTAATAAAAACTTTTATCTAACAACAAAAAAAAAACATAGCAGAATCGCTATTTTCTTTTTCTTTCCGATACTTCACATAAATCCATAATTATTACAACAATAACACTGACACTATGATGGACGGCTTTCAGGATAGTGTGTGGGCTACATCCTGCTTTGCAGTCCTGCACGGCGGACTGCCAGGCAGGACAGAGAATGGGCCCCTTTAGGCGCAGTATATTTATGTCTTATGCTTAGGAGCTTAGGACAAATCTATTGAAAATTTATGGTACGAACTCCGATGACATATTGTGTCATATCATAATCATAGATAAGACATATATACTGTATCAGATGTAATATGAACTAAGATATGTCTAATTGTCTAATGTTTATTAAAGTATTAATAATAGACTAGTGCTTTTGTTTGTATACCCTAGATAAAATATTTATTAAATAACAACTTGCCGGTATTTTCGATTAAAGTTGTATTACAAATAAATATGTTTCATTGTGCAATGAGACAAGTAGAAGAACGACATGTTGCATATCAAGTCGATCTTATGGTGTGGAGTAATCGTTTAGATTTATTAGCAATAAGCAATTTCAAAGGTATTTAATTAAAATAAAAAGAACAATATGGTAATTGTTTAAAATCTTACGCATCGAATTTTGAGTGATGAATAGTCGATAGAAACGCTTACTTTTAATAGAAAAAATATAATTAAAACTTGTTATTCTCAATAAGCAAGTCCAATAAAAAGACTCAAAATCATAACACATACTGCCAACATGCTAAATAATATAATGAAGGGGGACAAAATTAAAATCTTTTCTTAATCGGTCTTGGTGATGCTTGTTATATTAGTTGGAATCTACAATAAAAATCACAACATCCTAGCTTAATTGAAGTCCTTGAAGTTGGTCTCTTTCCAACCAATTTCATCATATCGCTTTTTGACTATTTGTGTGCAAATTTCTTGAACTCTAGTGGCTTGCATCAATTTTAACTTATGAATTATTTCATTAGTGACAATTCTCTATCAATTTAAAAATTTTAAGTTTTAAAAAATTAAGATTGTGGTAAATAATTGTTATTTTCTGATTTTAAGACTACAATTTTTTTATATTGCAGACTATAAATCATTAACTATTAAATTTAGATAATATATTATAATAAATTAATAATATGTTATACACAATTATTATAATCTAATATAATATCACTACATAGTATATAAAAAGTAGTCCTGCTGTCTGTCTGTTCCTATGTATACTTAGATCTTTAAAACTATGTAAGGGATCTTGATGTGGATTTTTTAACTAGATATAGTGATTCGGGAGGAAGGTTAATATGTATAATCATTGCACTAGTGCAAAGCCAGTGTGGGTCGCTAGTATTATGATATTATTTTTGTATACAATTGTATCTGGTATTATAATGAGAATGCAAATTTATAATTTCCATAATTCAAACAACTCTCGAATGGTATGATTTCTATAAAATTATTTATATTCATTTCTTTCTGTGAAATAAAAAAAAAGAACATTTTTTTTAACAGCTTGCATGAAAGATTGTTTACATTAATTTTTATTGTACACACCTGTTTTAGGAGAAGTGCAGGTACATAGATTACATTGGCAAAAGGTATGGAATTTACCACCGCCAAAGGAAAATGTTACTGTTCAAGCTATTGCTTGGCGCCCTGATGGAAAGGTATTTAAAGACAGAAAGAAAAATATTACCCATTTATAATTTATTCTTTTAAATCTTAACATCTAATTACAAATGCCTTCTTTCAGGCCCTAGCTATTGGCTACAGTTTTGGAAGTGTGTATGTTGTGGACATAGAAGATAAAGAAATTTTAGATAAATATGATTTTGATGTTGATAATACAGAAGATACTTATGATTGTAAACCTGTAGGCATTTCCTGCATAACATGGGCAGTTAAATCAGGGAAATTGGAAAGGGCAACAGAATATAATGTTTATGTATGTGCTCCAATACTACATTATTTATTCATTTTTTTTCTTGTTATATAAAGTTTCATACTTAGTTCAAAAATTTTTAAACTCTACATTTTTTTGATTTAACGATGACATCTAGGATTTAAGCTAAATCAGCACTTAAAATATGTGTTAAAATTGGGATTATGCAATATATATATATATATATATATATATATATATATATATATGTATATATATATATATATATATATATATATATATATATACATTATTTAAAGCATGGGCCAGGACTCTGAGCTGTAAACATTTTTAATAATTCAAATAAAGTGTTTTTTCTAGGATGATGCATCAATATTTTTGCAAAAACCACCATCCCCCAGCACATCATACAAAAATCAAGACATTGATGACAATGTAAAATGTTTCAAAGAAATATCAGAGCCATCACAATTAAACATGTTAATGGTTGGATATGGCTCAGGCAATATATACATGAGTGTTTTTGGGAGATATCCCTATGGAACTATACATTTAGCTCATTTAGTTAATGATGAGTGTGGAGAATATAAAGTAATTGATATAAACTTATCTACTGATTTTAGTGTAATGCAAATACTTTACTTAGACAGAATTACCAACAATGTGTATTTATCAGTCATTAATACTAGTGTATTGTCAGCTTACTCTGAAGAATTATTTGTGGTAGCAAGCAAACATAGCCAAATAGTACAATTGTTGTCTCATCTTGATCAAACAATGATATCAATAACAGAGGCATGGGAACATATATTAATAGAAATGGACTCCAAAATGGCATGTTATGCATCTTCAGTGCCACAGGGTGGTGTTTCAGCCGACTTATTGGAGCTCCTTATGCTGGGTGTGTATTGTTTATATTTAATGAAATGTTCAATGATTTTACTTATATTAAAGTTACTTTCAAACCTTTTAGGGGTACCTTCAGATGAACTTGAATTATTTTTACTTCAAGATTTGACAGCCAAGGGATTGAAAAAATTTGGAGGTTCAGTGGAATTAAGTTATTCAACAATACAAAAATTAGTTTTAAGACAACTCAATATTGTGGGACATAGTATATCTTATTATCTCTCTGATATAAGAGGATTGACAAGGATACCAGATAGGTACAAGGTAATATTAAGTATTTTAATAATAAGTGTTCTATCATATTTAATTAGAAATTTTACGGAATTATTTTTCAATATTTTTTAGATTCTAGGTCTAGATGAGACTACAGTTACAAGATCTATTAGAGCATGTTGTGCATTTTTAAACAAATGTCTGGAACTGCAACAAGTTATTGATGTATCAATGCGAAATTATAAAATATTCTTTCGGTGGTTATTTGTTGTAATAGTAAGATTATTAGATGAGCAAACACCTGGTGATATAACGAAAATGACTCAACAAGAGCTTGCACATATGGCAGAATTTTTATATAACTTTGATAACAATCAAACTGAGGGTGATAAATCATCAGAAAAACCAGTAAAGTTTAATTTAGAAAGATTAGGGCAGTACCTGCAAGACCAAGAATTAACAATTCTACCTGATGATGAAGACAATCCCTGGCTGAAATTTTTAAAAGAAAATTCCTGTTTAGTAAATGACAGTGATACAATATTTTCAATGACAGAGTTTAGAAAATTTTCTTTAGTTCAGCAGCAAAAATATTTAAAAAATGCCATAGACCAAGTTTTTGATGTTACTGGTAAAAATATTGGAAAATATTTTTCGGTGATTTATAACAGTAAATGTTATGAAAATCGTGGACAACTAATAAGTTCAGGTAGAAATTTAAGGGTTTCACAAGTTTATGATCCTGGTCAGGAAAGATTTTTTATGTCATTAATTGACACCAAAAATGCAGCAAATGGGATGTGCTTTATGTCTATTCAATTAAAAGAACAGTCATGTTCGGCAAATGCTGTAAAATATTATTTCACATCAAGGTTATTGCATGAAGAAAATCAAAGTGTGTTAGAAGAAGAGTTGTTAGACATAATGGATTCACAATTTTATTCACCAGAATATCTGTCCTTACTTGTTAGGCATCCACATAATGAGGATAGCACAATATTTATACAGTTGCCACTAAAACTTGCTTTGGCAAACTCCAATGATTTGAATTTAAAATCGAAAGCTTGTGTATTCAGTGACAAAATTGGAAAAAAAAATATTTCAACTTTATTAGATCAAAGTGCTTATAAAATTCTTGAAAAAATGGATGGCTATAGAATTGCGGTATCAGGTGGTCGAAAAGTTTCTGTAGTGTTATCAAAAAGCCATAGAAAAGTAAGAGTGTTTGAAATGGAAGTAAATGGTGAGGATGAAGAAGATGAAACTCTTGATTCCACCACCCCACCACAATCTCAGACAACACATGCAACTGACAGTAATCAAGTAACTCCTGGTCAACATCATACTACCACCGAAGATATAACATTTTAGTATATATGTTTAAAACAGCAATGTTATTACATTATATTCCACTGGTCAATTGTTTATTTAATTCAAAGTACCCGGAGGACCGGTTTGTTTTTTTTTTGGTAAATCGTGTATTTTGGAAATTACATTTAGATACATATTACTGAGTAATGAAATATGCATAATATTTTTCGATCTTACCGACGTAATAATAAGAAAATATGAACTGATGTTTTTCACAAAAGAAAGAACTTTAAAAAAAAGGGAAAAAAGTAATAAAATAACAAATCGACAAAAAATTAAAAATAAAGAAAGCAATGATCTGGAATCGAAAAAAAAGTAAAAAAATAAATGTGTAAATGATCGTGACGCGAACCACGGCCGTCTGTTTTGGGGCCGCCCGATTACCATATTCGAATTATATTTTTCATTCCCTGAAAACAGGGATAAAAGGACATTTTCTAAAAATGAAACCTAGCTAGATCGATTTTTCGCCCCCGAATCTATGCGCATACTAAATTTCATGAAAATTGCTGGAGCCGTTTCCGAGATTCCGATTATATATATACAAGAATTGCTCGTTTAAAGGATAAGATTCCGGCATTAGTGTCGAAATGCACAACATTATATAACAAATCGAGTCCGAAACATCTGTCTGTTCAACCAATTCCATGGAACTCTACCTATGAGACACTTTACCACACAGCGATATCTCTTTTCACTATCTTTCTTGGATACTGCAGCTGCTGTAATTGTGATACTTTACGTCCGCCGATCATTGGCGTATCTAGGGCTATTTTTCAGGGTGCGCCTGGTCCCTTACTACAAAAAAAATCGAACACTATGCGACCTACTCGTATTAAAATAATATCACTTCTTACTCCTACGTATCTTTGCATAGTATAAAACAAGTCGCTTGAGATGAACGCTTAGAAATTTTAAACTAGGCAACGAATTTTAGTGCGATTTTCAGAAATAAATGGTATTCAAGTGGAAGTTTAACATGTAGTATATGTGCATGTTATAGTAAAGAAAATTCGAGAAATTCAAAATCTACACTGCACCCGTGCGAAGCCGGGGCGGGTCTCTAGTTTCCTATATGATTATTCCTCAAGTAATGTTAATTCTCCGCATTGCTGAAAAGCTCCGCTCGCATCCGGCTGAACTAACTGGGATCACAATTGCAGTTTGAATTAAAAGCATATTTTTTTTGCATATTTAAAAAAAAAATTCAAAGATATGTCAAGACCGCCAATCCGCAGTGGGGTCGCGTGGTGGACTATGCCCTAATACCCTCTGTACAGAGGAGGCCTTTGCCCAGCAGTGGGGCATGTATAGGCTGATACTTACAAAGTTCAGCAGAGCCTCGCTCGGTTTCAATCTGCTTTTAGCGATGAAACACCATGCCAGACGACTATTTATAGCTGGTTTGAGAAATTCAAGCGCGGTCGTGTCAATCTCTCGTGTCTCGCGATGGTCTCGTGTCTCGCGATGGTCTCGTGTCTCGCGATGGTCGCCCTTCCACCGCTATGAACAACAAAAACATCGATGCTGTGCGCCGTATGATCGAAATAGGCATGTGACCTACCGTGAGATTCGGTCTTCTTTAGACATGGGCATGAGTCGAAGACAATCAATCCTACACAAACATTTGGGTGTGAGAAAGACCACACAATTTGACCGCGGCTCAAAAAACGGTACCGCGTCACTTGGTGCAATGCCATGCTTACCAGATTCAACGAAGGGGCGTCAAATGTGGTGTGGGTTATGTGTACTATGGTAACAGCTGATGAAACATGGATTTATTAAATGAAACTAGTTTCCGGATTTATCGCGTTTTTATTTTGATTTTGTAATTTGTATGGGTTTCCTTTCTATACACACTATGGCTCAAGGTGTTGTTAAGATTAATTCTTTGCACACCAAAATTAATTCACTATGGATATATCTCTCATAAGTTTGTGTGTTAAATGTTCGTAGCTTTTCCCCAAATTTTGTGTGCAAAAAGGCTGACATGGTCCAGTCTGAAGTGAACTTCATTTATAATCATTGACTACGGAATTTGTATAATCAAAAGATGTACTTAGTACTAAAAGAGGCACTGGAACTGCTGCTGGGGAAGTTATTGAACACTTTTCATTCGTGCTTCTCTTAAGAGATTGCTGATCGTTTTTCATAGTTTTGTTAAAGAAAGATCGTACATAATTTTTTTCATTTTATTTTAAAGCTGCAAGTCGATTCGCGTTGTGTTATAGCATATTAGCACGTCGTGTATTTAAAAGTAAATAAACCATATGTATTGTTAATAGCATGAAATATAAACTATATATGTATATAATTCTCGGCTGTAAATAATTTTTTTTTTGTGAAGTTTCATAGGCGTCCAGCCTAGAATTTCGAATCAGTAACCCAAAGTATCTTGTATTAACTGATGTTTTTGCTTTCAGTCCCGAGACTATTAAATCTTCATCTGACGCAGAACCGGTGGGCTAGCCAGAACCCACGGGTTTGGGCCTTCCGCTGTGGGTAGGGCCGCGCATGTGCTCATGCGTGCGTTTAACTACGACATGTCATCTAAGGGCCATCGAAGTTGCGGTGCGGACCGAGACCCCGATGGCCGTTGACTGTGTTTTTAGCTAATCGGTGGCTGGGGGCGGTGAGAACCGCCCTGGAACGCGGGTGTACCTTGTGTACGCGTTGTGTTGGTCTCGCCGTGCTCGGAGGCGAGGGCGAACTATTGTGTTTGTTGTTACACTAGCTGTGGGTGTAGTGTTATCCGGCGGGACCCCCGGCGGTGGGTCCGGCGTATGTAAGTCCTCGACCGGGTCGATGAAGACATTTCGCGGGCGACGCTTGTTCACGTCCGCGTTTGTGTCGGGTTAGTAATTTGCTGCGCTTACCACCAGAGGGTTGGGATGATGTTCCGCTCTATCGAAGAACCGTTTGGTCAGGTCTTTAAAATATTCGCGAATCCTCGGGATTCTGCAATCGCTGTGCAGATCGTAACGTTGATACCACTGCGCACCGGTTGCACGGCGGATGAACTTATTTTGTACTATTTGCAGCTTGTACAAGCGAACGGTTGGCATTGGGAGGACCCCAACTTTCTGTATTGGCGAGGGCCTTTATAAAGATGTGACGGGTAAGTACTTCGTGTGAAGTGAATCGCCACACGCCTTTCGGGATTTCGGGATTTACTTCTATTCTCCATTTGCGGAAATAATCGCCGAGGCGGTCGGCAGCGCTTTGGACACGAGTATTGGGTTGATTGAGATTTTTATCTGTGTAAAAGAGATTGACGTGGGGTCTTTGGGTATGTCGCTCGTGTAGAGCGTAAAGAGTAAGGGTGAGGGGCAGGAGCCTTGTGAGTATGTACAGCTGAGTGTGTACAGCTTGTAAAGCAAGCCGTTGTGCCAGACCTTGTTGAAGGCTTTTGCGACATCGAAGAAAAGAGCCCCCGTGCTACTATGTTTAGGGTGATATAGGCCTTTTAGGATTTGTTCCGTTAGGCGGTATAATTGATCAGGACAGGAATGTCTAGCTCGAAAGCCGAATTGTTCCGCCGGCAGAAGGCCGTTGGAAAACACGTGCTCTTTGAGCCTGTTTAATAAAAGCCGCTCGTAAAGCTTCCCCAGGCAACTGAGAAGGCTGATGGGACGCGCGGAGGGACTGCGCCGGCGTTCTGGCCTAGTTTACACAGGACGGGCCTGTAATCTGAATCTCGTTCATGGTCTCTATCGACTCGATGTCGAGCGAGACCTCCTTGAATAAAATAATATCAAGGATACTCAGTGTCGCGTGTTGGTAATTGTCCAGCGTAGGATACCTAGTGGGAGTCGCTGGTCGAAGGAGCGATTATGGTAAAATTTAAATTATCTTATATAGCTTAGATCGCCTGCAATTATAACGGAGGGGCCTAAATTGAGTAGCGTTTGTAGATCGCTTTGTAATAAGGATTTGTTCCCCGAGAGGTAGCCTGAGCTAGTACAAGCGGCCTGTGGCCGGTGAGCGCTAACCTACACGCGGATGCCTCTATATAGCTTAGCTCTGGAATGTCGAGTGGGCTACATTGCAAGGACCGTTTATAATAAATTAAAGTGCCTCCCAGACGTTTTGCTAACCGGTCGTGGCGGACTATGTAATAGTTTGCGATTCTGGGATCGCGTACGCCAGGTAAATTGCGATTTCGTACAGACCGATTGGACACCCCTTAGTGTCTTAAGTAATTAGTAATAAACTTAGGGCTTTTGTAATACCTTTATTAAATCTATATTTAAATTAAATAGTTTTTTTTATGAACCTCCGCTGTACAACCTGATAGCTTTTCAACGCGACGAGTTTTGATCTATAAATCACTATTATTTTAGTAATATAAATAAAAATGTTAATCTACAAAATAATTACTTTATTCAATCTGTTGTTTATCTTTCGTCTTATTAAATATTATATATGAGGTAAGTTAGTGATTTGGAGCAGACAGCCCGAAACACGCATGGTGCACACACAATATCATGAGACAGTTAGATGGATGTTTTTAATCACAGCGTGTCTTTGACAGTAATGTTTTTATCAGATAAAAAAAATTAAAACAGAACAGCATACTTATAATTTATTATAAAACACTTTAATATTAATTTCATGTAAACAATACATGTTTTTGTTTATCTTCGAAGAGTTCTTTATTCTTATAATTAAGATTATATAAAAATATGTTATTACTAATTTTTACATACATAATTTTAATTACACTACCTGTTAAGTACAAACAAACATAAAGTCTAAGCTATTAATAACTTTTAGTTATTTCCGTTAAGCAGCAAAATGATTCAAGAGTTTAATTTAAATAAGGCTTGGAGATGGTGTTTTGATCTGAATGTTTTCAAAGACTGAATTAAAATCTGTGTCCAATCCCTGGTTGTCTATGCCATATAATAAATGTTCAGATGATACATTCCTGCTGGGACCAGGAACTGGTGTAATAGTAGTTGTTGTACGGTTATAAATTTCATCTCCTGCATCGTCATCTTCTTCAGTTTCATCAACTGTAGAATTAAAATTCTTATAAAGATATATTCTATCATTAATCATAACACTAGAACTGGTGTTAGAAATTTATAATAATATATTTAAAAAAATATTTTTTTATGTGATGAGAATATTTACATATTTAAAAAAAATTGATATTGCAAAACCTAATCATAATTAGGAAATAGGAATGAGAATTTTTCAACTTTCTCACTTATACTAAGCTGTAAATTAAATAAAATTAACTTGCTAAGATCAGTTGTTTTAAGTAGATTAAAGTATAGAATGTTTAAAGAACTTTTATGTTTAATCACCAAGGACAAAACAAGAAAAACTGACATCAAAAAGAATGTACAGGGTCACATGGAAAATTAAGAAAAAAATATTTGCACCACCGAAAATCACTTGAGGATCAAATCAGAGGACCATCACCAGCATTGCTATAAGATCAGTGTCAGTGTTGTCATTAATATATTCACTAAAAATAAAGCTTTGTGTTATATTGTAAGAAAGGGGATTGTTAGGTTAGCTCTCAACAAATGATCGATTATGGTAAAATTTAAGTTATCTTATATAGTTTAGATAGACTGAAGGTGTCAAACCTTATGTCAATGCAGTAATATGCCGTGATAAAATGAGGAGTTGATCTTGGACAATGTTATGCAAATTTTATGCATCAACTGCAGAGATTTTCTTTAAGCAATATCAAAATAACCAAATTTTTATCACAACAACTTTTGTTTATACATATATAACATAAAATCATTTTGTAGTACTGAAATCATGTAACAAAAACATCTGAAATCTGATATAGCTGAAATTAGCGAGTTACTAGTCCAACTAACAAAAAAGGTCTGCATGTCTCACCTGGTACTACGGAATGACCGTCATATCTCTTCCATTGCTTTCTCAAACGATAATAAATAACAGCACAACCAATTAGAACAATAATAGAGACCACAATAGCAACCAATTTCATTGCATCTATAGCTGAGAATGCTGAGCCTTTTACTATCATCTCAACTTCTCCAGCTGAAATCTTTGACCCATCAAGGTGTTTGGACAAGCATACATAGTGACCCGATTCACTAGGGGACACATTCTGTAAATATAATAAACAATATTGCTTTCATATTATGTAATGTCCCTTGTCATATTTTTTTTAACACTACTACTTACATTTATTCGAAGTCTTCCTGACAAAACTTCATATTTATATTTTTTTTCATCAAAATCATTGTCTGGCCCTATAACTTTTGTTTTATTAACAAGCCAGAATAAAAAATTATGGTCATAATCATTGCTATTACAATTCAAGACTGCAGTTGACCCTGCAGGAACTTCTTTTACAATGGAAGGCTTAAACTCCGCTAACATTTTTACAATTTATTGGTCAATGTTGAGTGGGAATGATTTATATCATCAGGTTTTGACACAGCTTCACACTGACATGACTTTGCAAACATTATTTGTCAATGAATGTGTGCCAAGTTTAAAATTATCTACATCTCTGAGGTCATATTTTTCACATATAGAGTATAGTATAAATAAGATAAAATTGTTTTTGTAGTCATGTACTTAACTAATATCGACTACTTCTGCTGGAATGTTTAATTAGATGCATAAACACTTCAACACACAGAACCGGCAATAACATCCAAATCGGCGTCATTACGACGTGAATAGGGAGATACACTTTTGTATATTCAAGTTTAATACAGATTATTATTTGCGCTGCCATTTTGAGGCCAATTGCAGCAATGTACCACACATTTTTATTAATAGTCCCTCTGAATCTTTCTATACCATTTCTGCAATGGGAAACCATATGAAATAACACATATATTAGTAATATACTGTCGTACACCCACATCGGTATAAATACTATAAACCAGTTCCAGTGTGTTCTTGATTCTAATCTAAGACATAATAAAATTAGGAATACTAAAAATATAAACCACGTAAAGAGAGCTCTGTGCAAAATCGCCATTACGTCTATTCTATAATAAGAAAGATCAAAATTAAAAATAGGACAACATTCAACAATGTATACTATGTTTTTGACGTTAGGATTGTTATTATGTGACAGTGACAATAAATGACTGTGACAATAAGCATAGAGTAACTTTGTATACTTGAGAAATACGAATGAGAGACAATAAGAAAGAAATTTTTATTCCCTGATGGAGCCAATATACTAAAATTTAAATTGAATTGAAGAAAGAAATTGACAAGATATTGCTACACAATGACAATTGATTTTTTTATACTTAAAATGTCCAAAAGTTTGAACTATGGAGAAGTATCTGGTTATAGTAGTAGTAGTAGAAGTATGTGGTTTTATCTTTAAAACCTAATGATATTTTATACTATAGATATGTTACAGAGATGGCTTGGAAGGCTTACAAAATCACCGTTCAAAAGTGTTTCTATTTCCAGACAGATAGCACACATTCATACGTATAAATTAGAGAAGTAACAAAAGAAGACGGCAAGTGTTTGTCATAATAGCGTAAGTGTAAAGTAAAAAATCTCGAGTTTCATCCTTCTTTCGTATTAAACTTATTATTTGTTGCCTCTTTCTTTGTTTTCTAATCTACATAATTGAAATATTAGGGAAATAATTGAAATGCACTAAATCGAAGATATATTGCATTATGTACAAGTCAGCATTTAAAATCAACAATTTCATTGGTGCACCGGGGATCGAACTCAGATTGCTCGCATTAAAGGCGAGCCCTCGGACACTAATTTCATCAGGTTCCTTAACAACATAGCTGCTGTATAAAATATCATTTCAAAAGCGTATTTTTGTTTTTATGCTCCCAAGGAGAGACTGCTGAGGCAGCTAGTCATGGTAGGGTTGCAGAATTATGCAAGAATATTCCAACAAATAACCCATCTTTGCCCTTATAAGGGTGGGTACGTATAGGATTTCTCCGTTACGTGAAGGAAAAAACCAGCCAAGTGCGAGTCGTACTCGCGCACGAAAGCTTCCATACCATTATTTATTAAAACGGCAAAAATGTGTGTTGTGTGGGAGCCACGCTTAAATATTTATTTATTCTGTTTATTAGTATTTTTTGTTATAGTGGCAACAGAAATACATAATCTGTGAAAATTTCAACTATCACGGTTTATTAGAAACAGTCTGGTGACAGACAGACAGACAGCGGAGTCTCAATAATAGGGTCCCATTTTACCCTTTGGGTACGGAACTCTAAACAGAGGATTTTATTTCCCGCATCCACGAATGCCCTGGAAATATGTTTAAGATTGGCCATATAAGCGTGGGTATCAATGTCAAAGGCGAGCCATCTCACACCTACGGTTTGCTAATGTTGTAGCGTTCACACCGGCATCGGCCAAATGATTACACCACCCCTCACGAGCCTCGTATTGAGTGGCAGACACCTCCATACTTACCGCCTGGTATTCAATACCAGGGGAAAGGTTGGGCGCGTAGGCGAGCCTCCTGCCGCCTGGTCTCCAGCTACGGATATCATAGTGTTTGGACTCCTTCAAGGTGACAAAAATTTTTGCAATATGCGAGAACAGCACACCACGCTCTCTCGTTATCTGTCATAGCGCTAACTACGCCAGGTAGCGAGAGGCCTCATCAAACGATAACGCTTAGATTTTGGCTGGCTTGTTGTCCGTCTCGACAGAGGAATTCAACATTCAACAAAGAAGTACACTGTTCCGTTACTTCTTTACGTTAACAGTTCTACAGACCCTTAAGTAAACTGTCTTAGACCAGTGCGTCCGATCATTCATGACTTAAGATGCCAAAACGAAATCGTACTAATCTAAAACTGAAAGTCACTCGAGCGAGCTATGGAGATTTTTTACTTTCAGTGCAGTTATTGATTGTATTTTGATTTGTATGTAGGCTAAAATCAAAAATTGAAGACCGGCGTGAAGTGGAAATGTTATACTTCTGCTTTTCACCTGGTGAGTGAGGTAGCCGGGGCCCACTTTATTAAAGATGGCAAGGTATGTGCACCCTACGGGTGTTTCAAATGTCCAAGGGGCAGGGTTATCACTCAGCATCAGGTGAACCACCAGCTCACTTACATTCTCACATAAAAAAAAATAGCTTCATCGAATGCAGAGCTCGTGGGAAAGCCGGATCCCGCGAGCTTGAAACGGCCCTCCGAGTTGGGTAGCGCTATCCTTTTTCTCATGAGTGCGTTATCTAGTATGAGCACAGAACACTTTTACTCAAAGAGTATGAGGGAATATCACCCATAGACCATCAAGGTTCTATATGGACCTTGACACCGATGGTCATGGACTGTATTTATCGCTGGCTACGGTGGTGATAAATGTCCTGGGATGTGGGTGTACCTTGTGTACTCGATTTAAATTTGTTTTCATTTTGGCACAAGATTGAGGCATATGGATTTAGCTAGTAGCACCCAACTTCTAGCTGTGGACAAATAAAACCTAACTATGCCAATTTAACTAATTAATATTAGCCCTAATTAGTTACATTTCGTGGGTACGTTTTTATTTGAAAGTACATAATTATATTATTCATTTGTAAATCTAACGCCCGGTTTCAGAAACACTGATCCTCGCAGATGTCACCTAATCATATGTGAAATGGCTTTTCAAATGTCATTTCAGTAGGGATGGGTCGTATCGCTTTTTCTGAGTACCGTATCTGAATCCGATATCGATTTCAAATATCAGATTTCGAAACTATGTATTTTAATATCTAGATATTTTACGGTTCCCTATCCACGTTGATTAATTGAATTCTAAAAAAAAAAAAAAAAAAAACAAATAATTGTATACTTCAAGGGAGTGGATCTATGATGAATGAAATAACTTCCCTTCAAACTTTTTCCAGGCTTAGGACTGGCTGCAATATTTCATACTTATTATAAATATAAAATTGTGCAGGCGTATTTAAAAGTTTATTCATTCTATGTACATAATTTTCCTTATATTTAAAACTTAACATTATATATTTACAATTATGTCAGGGTTAATAATTATTTATATCCCTCCGGGTTCAAATTCACGTTTAGGAACGTAAGCTCTCTGACTTTATTCGTCGAAAGTCTTGTTCGACGATCATTAATAATTAACCCTGTCTTACTAAAAATGCGTTTTTTTAAATTATTAAATTAAAAATTTCATTAAAAATATAAATTGAAGTAATATAAAAATGATTTATTTTAACATCTTATATACCGCTTAATAATTGACTTTAACATATTTTTAGAACACGCAATCGAGTGGCAATATTTTTATTATTTGTGTAAGAAATAATACATTCAGTATTATAGCTTAGGGCGGAAGAATTTAAAATATACACACAAGGCACATAAGCCTTGGTCTGATTTCCACCAAAGCAGCACAGCACTATTAAATTATATTTTTCTTTTTGTGTACTTTTATTTTTTTCCAAAAATATGAATAAAATTTAGCTAATAAAAATATTCACAAAAAATTTACCTCCTAAAAAATTTCCATTGTATATTTTTCTTCCTTAATTTAGGCAGAAAATTCTTAAGTAGTAAGTTGGCATCCCTTACTATTACGTGCTATGTACCAATGCAATCCAGCTCAAGGCTGAACAAAATTTCAAAGACATCGTTAATACCGTAATTCGTATTTAAATGCAACAGAGTTTTTTTCCATGCTGTTAAGATTCAAAATTACTTAACTGCGCGCTTTGTCGCCCGTTACGGCTCAAGGCTAAACAAAACAATAAAAATATAATAATATCGTTGTAGTAATCGCTGATACCAAGATTAGTATTTAAATGAAACGGATCTTATTTGCATGGTGTTAAGATTCAAAATTACTTAACTTATTCATAATATCTGTTTAAAAATCTGATATCGTGCATTGCTTGCCGTCCCACTCTAACTAGTAAGTATTTATATCTCACGCGCTTTGTCGCTCGATATCTGATATCGTGCATTGCTTGCCGTCCCACTCTAACTAGTAAGTATTTATATCTCACGCGCTTTGTCGCTCGATATCTGATATCGTGCATTGCTTGCCGTCCCGCTCTAACTAGTGAGTATTTGTATCTCACGCGCTTTGTCTCTCGAAATCTGTTTAAAAATCAGATATTGTGGCAAACGCGTATGATATCGCCGTATCGCGATTCGTGTCGGTATAGCGAGCGAGCACGGTACATCAGATTTCGGAAATATCAGATATTGTAAAATACATAGATATTGAACGAGCCAGTAAGCGATATTGGGATATTGTACTAATATCTAGTTTTCATATCTGATACGATTTGTATCGCCCACTTCTACATTTCAGTTACCAAAAGGATGGTTAAGCTTTGAATCGTCATTAAGACCATTCTGGTCAATTCACGTGTTTCAGAAATTTCCCTTGAGTTCGCGGGTTGTTTACCCACAGACCTCATCCGAAGAAGTTGTTAAAGCCACCGGGCTAACAGCTACACAAAAAAAACTACTTATTCTTTATATTTTAGTCTAAAAAAAAGGAATGTAAAGATTAGAACAATCTTTGCGTATGAAGTGTCCATTAAAACGGGACCAATTGGTAGTGCTACTGTGTCATGTGCATTTGTGTAAAATTACACACGCTATTGTAATGTATTTTTGAATCCTTATTTACTACTAACCGCTGGACACTTCTTTAAATTATCTCCCATATCCTTCTTATCTCTACACTTTATACTGAAAAAGTTAAATGTCTGTTCTAGTTTCACAAGAGACGGACTGATTGGCTGTATTGAAAAATCCCAAGATAACAAAAATAACAATAATAATTTTACAAATATTCTTACTGACAGTGACAGTTATTTGTTGTTTTGTTCTCAAATTCCCAACTTGACCTAACCTAAGAAACTAAGAATAGTTCGAATTACGAGATAACGAGAACTGTTACGCAGTGATAACCAAAGAGTATTTTGTTATATTAGTGATAACTATAAAATCTGTGTTGTTGATAACACCATTATGAGCTAATAATGTTTTATTCAATTTTATTTTATATTGGAATTAAAATTAGTGTAATAATTATTATTTAACAGGGAAATATTTAAGACAGTTATTCTCATTTATTCAGAAAAATGATGTATCATATAGCTTTGTTACTTATTGCTATAAAAATAATTTTCATACCTTTATAGTGAGTATATTAAGAATATAAGAAATCTGTATCAGATTAAAGATCCCAGCATTTTATACTATAAACTTAATTTTCTTTTAGTCACTCGACAGATTTCGAAGTACATAGAAATTGGTTAGCAATTACACACAATCTTTCTACTGAGCAATGGTATTATGAAAAAACTTCAGAATGGACTTTAGATTATCCTCCACTATTTGCTTGGTTAGAGTATGGGCTATCCTATATAGCAAAATATTTTGATCCCGAAATGATAAAAGTACAAAATTTAAATTATGAGTCACAGCTGACTATTATATTTCAAAGGCTGTCTGTAATAATTTTAGACTTCTTATACATTTTAAGTGCTAAAAGGTATGTATAAAAAAGAGATGTGGAGTAATTTAGAAAAAAGTTGGCTGTCATGGTATACTACCAAAATATTTAACAAAGCAGCTCTAAATTGAAAAAAATAACATATACACTAAAATTATGTTTAATTCTGTTTTATTTTCAGTTGTTCTAACCTTATAGGAAATGGAAAGTTGTTGGTGTTTGTTTTATTAACTACAAATCCTGGATTGTTAATGATCGATCATATCCATTTCCAGTACAATGGATTTTTGTTTGCCTTTCTTATGTTCTCAATTTCTAACATGATACAGGTAACTTCAAATGTTTTTATGTTTAGATTATTTATATTACTCTTTAATTTATTGGCATTGAAACATGGCAAGTCTTTCAGCAACCATATTCAAATGGTTGGTGAAATTATAATTTCAAATATATTTATATATTTAGTCTTTTTCCAAATGCTACACATGGTAACATGTTTTCAGTTTTTTATAGTTTTAAGTTTTAATATGTGAAATTCATAGATTTTGTGGTATTGAATAAAATCTTACCTAAAGGTTTAGAACTTTACCATGCAGTATTTATTTTTCTTGGTTTTATTCATAACACATTTTGCATTAATAAGAAATTATTTGGACATTTTTATTTCAGGAAAAGCATTTGCAAGCAGCAGTTTTGTTTGCCGTTTTGCTTAATTTAAAGCATATATATCTGTACGTGGCTCCAGCTTATATAGTGTACTTGTTAAGAACATATTGTTTCACCGTTTCATCTACAGATGGAGTTCATACTGCTTGGTACTCATTTTCTATGAAAAATGTAATAAAATTGGGTATCACTGTTGTATCAGTATTTGTTATATCTTTTGGACCATTTATCAAACATTTGCCTCAGGTAAACATTTATAATTTAGCGGCATAACAGTATGAATTTATTAATTTGTGCAATTATTGTTTTATTTAAGGTCATATCCAGGCTCTTCCCATTTAAGAGAGGGTTGTGCCATGCATATTGGGCACCTAATTTTTGGGCTTTGTATAATTTTGGAGATAAATTACTACATCATTCATGTGAGTTATTGTAACAAACAGATTTATCTTCTTTATTCTCCTTTTTCTTTCTCCAATATATAGCTATGAATGAAATAACTGAACACACATATAGGGGATAACTTTTTAAAATTGTATTAAACATTTACATTCTTTAAACATCAACAGTTTTCAGTTATTACATTTTCCAAAACAGAACTTTAGAACACCCTTATGTATAAAACTGTAACATAAAGTTCATTTGTAAAGGTGACAAAGCATATGAATGGGTTGAATGAATTTGAAAGAGACAAAACATACTTTTAGAAGGAGAGGTAATGCGACGCTGTGGCGCGAGTTGTACAGGATGTTACAAATTTTGTTTCTTTTTTACTTAATTAGTTTGTTTGAAAAATATTTTTTTTAATTATGGATTTTGTTTAACATTAAACAAAATAATTTTTTTTAATGATGATGGCAAGTAGCGTTAGACATGTGTTCATTTATTGTCGCGATGGTAACGACACGCTGTATAATAAAGAAACAGATTTGCCATAACAAATTTATTTATTAATGATGTGTAGAAACATATGTATTAAATTACTGCAATTTTTCATATGCAATTAATAATTTTGAAAAAAATCATGGTATTCTATGCTTGCATATCTTTCATTCATGTTCTACAATTACACCTGGAGTAACATCAACTACTTAGTGCAAAATAAATTCATCTACATTGCTTACCGAAGTATGGAATCCAATTACCTTAGTTCGGCATAGGGATTGTTAATTGTTGGCTCCTGATATTACGCTACCCTTTATAAAGTAAACAAAACTCTTATTCTTGGAAAAAATCTTCCCCTTGCCCTTGGCGTTAGTTGACGTTAATTACCAACCGGATCCAAAGAAAAATGTGAAAAACCTTGGTTTGACCATTACACTTATCGGGCAAGACCAAATTAAAAGCATCAGTAAAAGAGTCATTTGTGTCATGCATAGTCTCTCGTCTTACGAATTTTTGCCAACAGTCAAAATTTTTTTAAGGCCTCAATTTTTCCCTTTGATCGACTTTGTTTCTTTGATATGAATGCAGATCATCTTAATAAAGTTGACTGATTTCTGAATAACTTTATTTGATTCTTCTTCAATCTTCGCAAGGTGCACTCTTGCGTTCCAGTCTAAGGCGGTCTTCAAAGCTCCTAGCCAAGGAATAACGTAGTCGATTTTTTTGTGGCAAGCGAGCTGGCGGTTCACCTGTTGTTAAGTGATAACCGCCGCCTATGGACAACACCCTTAGGAGATGCAGATGCGTTGCCACCTTTTAGTAAAGTGGGATCCGGTTGCACTCTCACCAGACGAAACGCAGAAGTATAACACTTTTACCTCCCCCTGGTCTTGTTACTTCTCCGGATGAACCTGCCCATGCATTGCCTTTGCACAAGCTCTGTGCTCATGGAAGATATGTAGTATGTGGACTGAGAACGCACACATCTACTTTTAACAATCATTAACATTTGAACACATTGATTCTTATAAAATTATATACCTATATGGTGAAAAATAAAAAATAATGTTTACTATTATTTCAGTTAAAGAATTTGGGAAAGAAGTCAAAATAAATGAGGCTTCTATGACTGGAGGTTTAGTACAGGAATATGAACATGCTGTTCTGCCGTCTATAAGGCCTAGTACAACGTTCATTTTAACATTATTGACCATGATCCCAGCACTTGTTAAGTTATGGTACCTCGGAGCTGATAGAATGTATAGAAGTGTGAGTTTTGTAAGGTTGGTATACATATTATCTTATGTATATCTTTTCAATATTCAGTAGTACCTATGATGAATTACGTAAGATATCGTGAATAAATAAATTCGACATTCATTAAAGGAATAAAAGCGGTAATGTAACATAGACTACACCTTATATGTTTTTGTAAATTAATTGTTTTTTTTTTATATATTGTGTTTTCTTTTCGTTTAAGGTGTTTGACAATCTGTGCAACCTGCTCGTTCATGTTTGGTTGGCACGTTCACGAAAAGGCTATCTTGATGATTTTAATCCCATTAAGGTATGTTTTATTTCTTTTTTTTTACGCTGAGAGCAAGATATAAGTAAATTAAATTTTGGCATAATAAGTACTTTCTTTCATATTGCTATAATTTTTTATTTCAGTTTCTTGGCTGTGCTAGGCGATATTGATGGGAGGCTATTTTTATTGTTATCGACCGTCGGTCACTATTCACTTTTTCCCCTGCTTTACCCCAAATATCTTTTAGCAATCAAATTGCTTATATTGTTGACGCACTGTGCAATCGCCTTTGGGCACGTCCCGGCGTTATACGACGTTCCTAAATCAAAGGGCGTAAAAAGAAGAGGCTTTTTGCGGTTGCCGATGCTAGGCAGGCTCGAATCATTATACTTGTATGGACTGATGGTGCTTTGTATTTACGAAAATACTTTCCACATCACATTGGGCCTGGATAAGCGGTTGCCATTTCTACCGTTAATGTTGACCTCGGTTTACTGCGCCTTTGGAGTATTGTACTTTTTGGTGATGTATTATTATTACTTCCTAACATTCAATTTAAGTAAGCCACCTGCACAAAGTGCAAAAGATTCCACGCAAAGAAATAAAAAAGTTAAATAATTTTTATATTATTACGCTTTGTTTTATTTAAATTTTTGTTCCTTGAATCTACAGACTCTAGCAATGTTCCATATGTTATTTTAGGCACTCGTTACATGAAGTATGGATTATAAACATAAAGAAAACAGACTTTATAACAAAATGTACTTAATAGAGCCGTGATAGTTCAGTGTCCGGTCGCTCGCGGTTAATTCTATTTTAATATTCAAGCAAACTGCATTCAAATCCGGTGCTTGCACCATGAAATTTTTAATATTAAATGCTTATTTATCATGTTCTCAGTTGTGAAGGAAACCTTCGTAAGGACATTATAACAAAATATTTCGAAGATATGTGAAGTCCGCCAATCCGCAGTTGGGTCGCGCGGTGGACTATACCCTAATACAGATGAGGCCTTTACCCTGTACTGGGATATATGTAAGCTGTTGCTTTATTTTTTACTTTACTAATGGGTTTTGGCGTACTAATGGTGTAGAAGTTATTAAAGCAGGTTCCATCATGCGGGTTAACTGTGGATTGATTGATTTAAGTATTTTCGAAATATTATTTATAGTATCTAAAACATTTGTGGTTGTTTAGCGCTGCGCACCTGTTAAATTGTGATATCGCAATATGAATTTGAGTTTTTGTTCAAGGGGAATAATTTAAAAAAAAGCGCCCGGACAAGGGAGAAGAAGGTACCTTCTGCGGCCAAAATAAATAATTTCGATAAAAAAAAATAGGATTGAAAGTTTTTACAATTTCTTAAACGTCAAATCCGTCACTGATTTTTAAAACTATGGCTTCATAAAGTTAAAGTTTTTGAGAACCCAAAATGGTTATTTATAGTTACGGGTTCAGCCTTTTTCATGTTATGTTATCTTTTTTTTGTTACGGACTAAATTATACGCATTTAATCGTATTGCATTTATTTTACACATTAACAAAAAAGTATATCTTGTATTGTACAAAAAAAAACGTTATTAAGCCTCGATTAGAAGAGTACCGGCACGACGAATACAAATTCAAGAGTCAAAGAGTTCAAATTCTAACAGTACAAAAAACAGTATACATCATGTTTTCGCAAAGTTTTTGCATTTTTATCTACCCCGTTCTGTTTTGTCCAGAAAAACACGCCACGCACTGGTGGCGGCAAAATATCGTTGGGGGCGCATTTCGACCCGCCGCCGCACCAGATGATGGTTTATGATTTTATGTGCCGCAGCCAAGGTGTAAATTGTAATTAAATATGACAGATGACAGATGATATACATAGATCTGACGTCAAAGTACATTGGACGTATCAAAACTGAACCCTTAGTGCCCGAGTCCGACTCGCACTTGGCCGGTATTTAACTTTATATAAACTTACAATCATCATCATTGTATAGCCCATATTTTATAATAGTTAACTATAGATTTATGCAGTTCAACTGTAGCTATTATGTAGCATTTTAACGCATAAATCTTCAATGTGGTTCTTTAAGTTGATGTAACTTTTTTTATTAATGAACCGATTTAAATATAACTAACCTTAGATGGTTCTTCAGTTTGAGTTAAATTTTAGTGCTTCCGATTGCATGAGCTTAGGTCGAATGTTGACTTCCCAATATCGATAAAAACTTCTTTACATATAATAAAACTGTAACTGATCGTTGTCTGTACATGGAAGATATTTGAGAAAAACTATTACTGGGGGTGTTTAGCAATGCAATAGAACACAAAACAATTATTGTTAAAATTTTTGTCTGTTTGTCTGTGCGTTTATGCACTCTTATCTTTCCCGCCGGATAACACTACACCCACAGCAACAACAAACACAATAGTTCGCCCTCGCCTCTGAGTACGGCGAGACCAACACAACGCGTATACAAGGTACACCCGCGTTCCAGGGCGGTTCTCACCGCCCCCAGCCACCGATTAGCTAAAAACACAGTCGATGGCCATCGGGGTCTCGGTCCACACCGAAACTTCGATGGCCCTTAGATGACATGTCGTAGTTCAACGCACGCATGAGCACATGCGCGGCCCTACCCACAGCGGAGGGCCCAAACCCGTGGGTTCTGGCTAGCCCACCGGTTCTGCGTCAGATGAAGCTTTAATAGTCTCGGGACTGAAAGCAAAAACATCAGTTAATACAAGATACAAGATACGCTTATCTCAGAAATGGCTTAACCGATTTGGTTGCAACTTTCACTAATGCATTGAAGTAAGCTTCACTTAAGATTTAGTGTTATTTTTAGCTACAGTTGAAGTGGATAAAACTATATTTAATTATATATTATTATGGTCTGTAAAATGATGATGTTTTTAAGTTTATATAAAGTTAAAAAAATTCGGCCAAGTGCGAGTCGGACTCGCGCACGAAAGGTTCCGTAGGTACTTTTTAAGTACGATATAAAATGTAGTACAAACACGCGGGCGGAGTCGCGGGCGAGAAGCTAGTTCCTAATAACACAAAAGAAAAATGGACTTTGTGTGTTTTGCTAAGCTAGTGTGCTTATCATTTAATACAGTAATAGTATTATAATTTATTATTAACTAACACTTAAATAGTTTTTACTGTAAAATATTTTTTTTAGTCTTTGGCATAGCGAACCAAAATAAGAAGAAAATTTATTTTTTTGTATCTACTAAGCGTAATCACCACAGCTAATTAAGAATCGATCGGAAGAATGTTTAAGGAACGTATAGAGGGCAAACATACACATGTTATATTTTATTTCAAAGAATATAATTTATTATGTTTTCATTGTTAACATTAAGTATAATTCAAATTGAAGTTAGTTTGAATGTGTTCAGAAGGATAAACTTCTGTAATATATGTTCGCGTTTAAGATCATTTGAACGTTTATGTAATACAATGCAGGCATCAAAGGACACGTACACGTGTTTACAGTGAATAAAGGGAGGCGCACATCGATCACGATATGAATATTCATTGGAGGGTAAAGGCACGAGCTGTGGATGGTGACGAGATGGCTGATTACACGCAAATTGCTTCGTGTTTGAAGAAAATTTCGCACGGATATTTCCCGAGTTACGGTCTGTAACCGTAATTTAACGCGATAATAGTTAAGAAAAAACCACCTATCAGTATGGGATAAAACATCAATGGCCGAGTAAATGTACAAAACATACCCTTAGATATCTTCTGTTAGATTTTTCTATTATTTATATAACAAGCGGCTATACTGGCTTCCTCTACCATCAAATGGTCTTATTAAATGTCAGATATGTTTTAAGAAGAAAAAAATAGTCCCTTTTCTTTTGAAGCTGGTTGGGTAAAGTGACAATTGCACCAGAGAATTTAACTTTTTATTTTAATTAACATTAAATAAATTATTAACATTAATGTAAATAACATTAAACTTATTAAAATAGTTCCCGCCATTTCGGAGATTAGCCGTAACAAAAAAAAAATAGACAAAAACATTTTCAAAATTTTGGCACTTATACGTAATTAATAAGTAAAAACAATTAATATGCATAGGATAAAAGACGTTATTTAAATATATATTCATCATCATCATCTTTTCAACCTGTTTGAGTCCACTGCTGAACATCCGCCCGCACAGACTGCCACAAAGTACGATACTGCATCCATCGACTTCCCAAACACTTGCTGTCGTCGCTGCATCTAGTGGGGGGTCGTCCCACACTGCGATGGCCAGTACAAGACTGCCAATCGAGAACCTTTTTTCCTCAACGGTTATCAGTTCTACGAGCTATATGGCCAGGCCATCGCCACTTTAGCTTACTAATCTTTATAGCTATGTCAGTTACCTTTGTTCTGCGGATGATGTCTTCGTTGTGAACTTTATCACGCAGGCAAATACCGAGCATAGCCCGCTCCATAGCTTGCTGAGCGACTTTGAGCTTCCTCATACGGTCAGCGGTGAAGGACCACGTCAAAGTTCTGTAGGTCATCACTGGCAACAAACATTGGTTGAAGACTTTAGTCTTCAAACATTGTGGTATATTAGATGAGAAGATTTGCCAAAGTTTACCGAACGCTGCCCTTCCGAATTGGATTCACCGATTGACCTGTGCGTTGAATTTGGGCTTACCTAGCCAGTCTTACTGTACTAGGTATACGTACTCGTCAGATACATAAAGTGTACATACATGATACTTATAATAACTGACAATTCAATTTAATTTATTTATGTTATTAACATATTACAAAAAGATATCAATGTTATTTATTTGTATAAATTAAAACCGTTTTTGATTTGCGCCTTGTCGGATAACGAATGTTGTAAAATATTTCATATTACGTTTCATTTCACATTTCCTCTTCGACAACAAAGCAATCAATTTAACTAATTGAAGACAAGTTGGTCCAGTTGTGTCTTTGTATTTTGTTACATTTTATTTGCTGTAGACCTGTTTTAGTCAGATTATTTAATTAAGGTTTGTTTTAAGCTTATACATAATAATAATGATTTAAACTAGCACAGAGCTTCTTTTTTTAGAAATCGGTACTTCAAACGACCTTTATCAAATTGCTCGTTGACCTGTAAGCGAACAAAATGTTTTCTTCGCTCTTCAATGTTCTTTCATACGGGGCAATAGGTTTAATTCTTATGATTAAATAAAGCCTGTCCATGGATCTTATAATGCGACATTCTTGCTTTTACTCACGTTATTGAGGAGATAGATACAACAATATTGTTGCCTATATCTGTTTTTATATTACGCTATACAAGACGTTAATTATTATTTATTACCGGGCGCTACTGAATACACAGACAAGGGTATTTAGCCTATCAAAGTTCATGTTATTACTTATACGATTACGTCTACCTTCGGACAATTAATGTTTTATTTCAACTTTTTATTTTATTTCTATATAGTTAAGCGGCGAAAAATATTATGTACCTATATTGTTTACCATCACTATAATTTTCATTTGTGTTTTTTTGGTTAAATATTTTTCATTCACACATGAGCTGATAGGTAAAGTTATTCGTAATAGGTTTAATCGTTCGATTCGTCGGTTTGGAAGTTTCGAAATAAAAGTGAAATGGAGCGGAAGGATTTGCTCATTCAGATTTGTGATTCAGCGTTTCTCGGCTCCAATGGCGGTCTCCGAAACAAAAGTGTTTCACGTTATATTTTTAAGATGTTAAACGGCCTATTAAACGTAAATACGAAACAGACGGGGACGCGAACAGCTGATCAACGTTTTTATTGCTGTGAAAACAATTGTTTGTACGACTGCGTTAGAAAATTTTCTTAAATTGTAGAAATTTAACGGTTTTGTTATTGCGCTATGCATCGGAATTTATTTGTTTTTAGAATTTACTTGTGCATTTTATTTTCGTCTATATTTGAACGTTGGATATATATTTTGTAATTTCCTATAAAAAATCAATTTCCCTATATTCCTAATCTATAGGTAAATAAAATAAACAAAATAATTAAAATTAAATAATTAGATAATAAAATAATTAATAAAATAAATAAAATAATTAAAATTAAATAATTAGATATCGGAATTTTTCAAAGATTTCACGGCTGCCAAAAAAGAAAACCGACAAAAAAGAATTCTTTTGCCCATAAAAGATATTATTTTGCGTGCTGCGAAAAATATTGACGATACCTATATAAAATAGTGTTATGTGTATTTATATTATTCATGTTTGCTATATTCAAAAATAAGCTATATTTTAACCCCGTATTCCCATGGAAACGGTAGCTACGCAGGTGAAATGAATTATATTTATACCATGCAAATTAGCCGAGCGACACAACTTTCGCTGACGTAGTCGCGGGCGAAGTGCTAGTCTAAAATAAACATGTGAAAACCAAGCGTGGGTCTTCACTCGGGTGTCGCTAAGTTGGGGCTCATTTAATCACATGGCAGAGCGCACCCGATCAAAGGCGTACATAGCAGCCTTGTGAGAGCAATCGTCTGTGCCTGGATTCAATGAATAACACACCTGACACACTTGTCCCCTTATCATTTGTTTATTAAGCTATACCTATTTTAGTCAATCCGTGATAGCTCAAAGTCCGCGCGCTCACTTTTAATTCAACATACTCGAGAAAACTTAATTCAAATCCCGGCGCAGGTACAATTCAAATTGTTAATCGCAATTTTAAATGGATTATGTTCTAACACCATCTTTACAGATGAGGCCTTTGCCCAGCAGTGGGACCTTTAAAGGATGTTACTTTACTTTTACTCACCTATTTAAACCATAACGCGCGCTGATGAAATAACTAGCGCCCGCCATTGTTTTCATGAGTTTTATTCTATTACGTATGCTTATTCTAACGCACAATGTAGTACCCAATTTTTGACGCAATTTACGCTAATCGGGAATGTAACATACTGTACGAAAACTACAATAAAGAGTTTATTTCTTAATCAGTTCTTTTTATGTGCGTTGTGTTCTGCCGTAAAAAAAATTATAGACTCTATTTCTTAAGTCTATAAATATTGTTTTTAAAAATTCCATCCCCAAAAATAAATGACAACAAACGCCCATTTGCGACAAAGAGGTCAAAAGAAGTTTTTCGAAATAATGTTCAGCGGACAAGGAAACGGGTAAAACGACAACAATAGAAGCTCCGTTCACGTTTGTCAAATCGCAAACTAAGCAGAATATTTCGTATTCATGTGAGCTTGTCCATCTCGAATCGGTAATAACTTTGAACATTTTGTAAGTTTTAAGGTTTCAAGTTTCTGCATTCGGTACATTAACATAACTTTATATTCAGTGGCGTCGGTAAGAACTTACTGGTGACGTCGTAAATTTTGTCAAACTTACAAATACACGCTTTGAAAATTGTAATTCACAAGTTATAGCCGTTATGAATCACGTACATTCGTAAATACATTTCGAAGGTAATAAGGTGGTGAGGTTTGGGAAACGTGTTTGGGCGTGGTAATAAATGTGCAAAAAATTTGCAGACCAAATTAAATACTAAGACTAAAAATAAATACTTACTAAACTCGATGTTTTCGTTTATTTCATTGTTTTGAAACAAGTTAAGATATTAATTGTTATTGTTATCTACGGATACTGATAAAATATACTATACATATACTGCTGCGGAACTTGTATTGAACTCATACGTTACACTAGACTTTCACACCTTGCACATATTGAACTCTTTATGTCTTTTATATTTAACTTAAAATTATAATTCATAATGATAATTAATTAAAACCAATAACTTAAGTATCTTATTTGAGCTTATCATGCTTTAAATGGTAAAATTAGGTTGAGTGAAATCATTATGAATTTTAATTTCTTCATTCAAATTATTAATACAAAAATAATTATGCTTGATTATTTAATTCTTACTTTTAATTTCTAAATTTTTCATAGTAATTGTTTATTCATAACAGTTTTGTGTGACATACATATTTACAATAGGTAGGTATTTAAACTCCATGATCTATTATAGTTAAAAATGTTCATATCTTTGACAGTAGACAGATGTTTATACTTTATTTATACGTGATCTATACAAATATTTATAAGTACATGTGATGAAAACATTTGCTATAGCAATAATTTTCTTAACAAAGTCAAACCAGGTTTTGTTAATGGAAAAGTAAAAATGGCCGAAGAGGACGACGAAGGAACGTTCGGTGGATTGTATGAAGACGGTCATTGGATTTGGGACGATACAACACAAGCTTTAGTTTTTATTAGGTTAATCAAATTTTAGTAGAATTATTATAAATATAATACTAAATGGAAATGTTCTAGATACTTTACTGATTTATTTTCGTAATGAATATCATTGTATTATTTTTCGTAACATTTTTTATGTATTTAATTAGTTCATCATTTAAAATTGAAATGTTAGGGTGTTTTTGTGTGTTTACTAGTGATTTGCCGCCAAAACCAGTGGAAACCTTTCAAATACCGACAAAAGCACCTACGGGTACAGTCGAGTTCAGAGATGATGTGGACCTCATCGAACAGGTGATAATTTTAACTGTTAAATAGTTCATTGTTTAATTAGTTTCGTTGATTTTTATGTATTATTTTATTTAGTGAATTGCTTAAAATTCCAACAAAACAGTAACAGATTGAATCTATAGAGATAATATAGGTACTTAAGTTATAAAACATTTCTACTTTTGGTATACCGTGTATGTTGTCTTTTTTTATGTGAATACCGCCGCCCTGGACACCTGCTACACCCGAGGGTTACAGATGCGTTGACAACCTTTTGAAAATTGGGCTCCGGTTACCTCACTTACCAGAAGAAACGCGAAAGTATTTGTCATATTTCCACTTTACGCTGGTCTTCTGTGAGGTCGTGGTACTTACCCGGACGGGCCTGCCCATTCATGCAAGATCCGAGGCTGCTGCGTGGCCCTACCGCCGTACCTACCTTAAATTATGTACAAAAAAGTTAGTTACAGTTAATATTAAGTTAATATAATTTATTTATGATGTATTGTAAATGATAACTAATTATTACTTATGAACCGCTCCTATAAAGATCTCATGTAATTTCATACTTTACCTTAAAAACTTCGGTTTTTTTATTTTTTTAGATTCGCTTCAGGCGTCGCTATCAAAGAAAATTGAAACCGGGGCAAGCTGATGTTATAACATTACAGGTTAAATATGTATTTTATTTATTTTCTATTACTACTCATAATTTCCACCACTTTTCTTCTTCTTTCTCCTTATCTCACATTAGGTGGGGTCGGCACAACATATCCTTTCCTTCCACTTTTCTATCATTACTATGTACTACGTATTACATATTATTCTTCTCACCGTCTTGTAAATCTCCTCTTTGAGTTTTAGGGGTCCTGTTGACATTTCACCGAATTTGCAATTATCCTATTTGTGACATCTCGGTCAATGCCGCCGTCGTTTTTAACCAATGACCCGAGTTACTTAAAATCCAATTTTCAAAAGGTTGTCAACGCATCTGGAACCCTGGAGTGTAGCAGATGTCCATGGGCGGCGATATTCACTTAACATCAGGTGAACTGTCTGCTCGCTTGGCAACTTTTCGCATAAAAAATATATGTGAGGAACTGGATGCGCCACCGAAATCGCAAAACAGGTGTTCTGTTTTGGTGGTACTTATCTTTAGACCAATGCTTTCCAGTCTCACCCGCCATTTTTCCAGTCTACTCTGGACCCCGGCTGCATCTTGTCCAACAAGCAAAATGTTTTCGGCAAATAGCATAGACCAGGGTGCCTCCTCCTGTATGTTCGATGTCAGTGCATCCATAATCAGGAGGAAGAGATAAGGGCATAATGCCGATCCCTTATGTAAGCCTACAGCCACATTGAACTTGTTGGTAATGCCAGCTTCAGACCGGACTTGTATACAAGCTTGTACTGGCACTTACAATCCACAAGTATTTTCCAGGCACTCTTTTCTCTTTCAAAACCCACCACAAAAGCTGCCGGGGTATCCGGTCATATGCCTTCTCCAGATCAACATACACCATATGCAGGTTTATACGCGCACGTCTATATTTTTCGCTGGCGCTTTGGCTGGCTTTACGGCGTCCGTTGACCCACGATCAGGCATAAACCCGAACTGGTTTTGGGTCACATTACTCTAATCTCTAATACATCTTGCTATAATCTTCTCCCAAATCTTCTACGTTCTATGTGACATGAGCTTTATTCCCCTATAGATATTGCAGTCCTGTACATTATGTACATTCTTTTTTTTATAAATGGGCACCAACTGCTGCACCATTCGTTTGGGATCGCCTCAGTCGGCAATAATTTATTGAAAAATAAAGCCAGCGACTTCAATCCATCAAGTTTTAAACACTTCCATGCCTTTTCATTCTTCAAACCTTGCACTGCCTCTTTCACTTCCCGCTCATCAATCGGAAGCACCATCGCCATATTTACCGGTGTATTTTCAAAAATTCCGCTCCAATAATTTCTTTCATTCAACAATCTTTCAATGTATATTTTCAACCGTTTCCTTATTTCCTCATCATTTCCAATGTATTTCATACATGTTATATGCGTACACCCCTTAGCATTCTTTTCTTTCGCCTTTGCCAAACGTTTCAGGTCTTTTGTAATCTTTCTTTTAACGTAACCACCTTTTGAAATTAGTGTTAATGACAATGTGATATTATTTATTCTTACAACAAGTTGTGTTATAGTACGAGCACAAGGCTATAAGTTTATTGCTATGCAGCATCATTGCACAGTGAGCTCATAGGCTTTCAATAAATTGGTATGGACGGTATAGCACTCATAATTTTTTTTTGATTTACAGGACGTGAAGGATATAGCTTTGTTCACAGCTCCCGTTAATATTATGAGCCCTATGCTAATAAATTTGCTCCATTTGCCTACCACTGAAAGATTCATTCGAGCGCTTATTATTTACTCACAGTATTATTTGCAGGTAAAATGTCGCAGAATATTAAAATCGTTATAAAAAATTTGTTTAACCTGCTCGCCTATAGTAAATTACTAATTAGAATAATATCGCTGTAGATTGTGTTTTTTTGTTGAATTTACTTTTTTTTTTTTATTTAATTTTTTTTTTTTTAATTGTACTTATAGTATTTGTATTTTCTCTGTAAGTGATTTGGTTTGTTAATCTTTTGAGAAAGTAAATGTCTTAAACCTTAGACTGCAGATGAAATGGCTCGACGTATTTTAGAGCTTGATACCAAAGTCCGCACGCCGCAATGTCGGGTTCTCGAAAGCGAATTTCGGGATAATTTGTCAGATTTACGATTGTTGGTCGCCAAGGAATACAGTACGATGATTATAGGTGCGTCAATTAGGAGTATATAATATGCGATTTTTAAATCAATTTCAAATAAATTTACAGCCAGTTTCAATATTAAATCTACAGACAGATTTCGTTACTGGAGATAGAATTTCGACCCAAGTATTATGGAGCTAATGTCAAATAACAATCACTGGTAATCAAATCTATCTGTAGATATAATATTAAAACCGGCCGTTAATATATAACAATTTAATGGACGTCTTTAAATGTTTGGACTCTTTTCGGCGGAAGGCGGTGGCGATACGCGAAAATTTCACCACATGGGTGCGCAGAAGAAGAGGAAATCACTGTCCGACAAAGATGCGCGGCTCTTCGAAACTTTTCTGCGGATGTGCGTTCAGATAGTTTGGTTGGCATTAGGGCGTAAATCTTTTAACCAGATCGGTTAGTACACGCCTTTATTCGCGTTATCGCTAAACTCAAGTCACTTTACTCGGAACTGCATAGGGTCCTGATATGCTGTATTGTATTGCTATGTCGTCATTTTGTGAAAAAGTGGAATATTTATTTAAGAATTGGAAATAAATCGGATATTTAAATCGGAGATATTCAACACTGCGGAGCATACTTTGCGCACTGGATACTTAACGAAGATGACGAAGGAAGAGCGAGATGTACTACTGGGCTTTTGCTTACGACACGATAAGAAGTTGAATACGCGTTCGCCTCTGATGAACGAAGTATTTTGTCACAGGGACATCGATTATCGCTTGTTGGGCCTTGGGGTTGTTAAGTATGCACAGTAAGTATCGTTTGGAATACTATTTTATCCACGATCTAATGCCAATAGTATCTATTGTGGTTAGACCGTGAATAAACGTGCCGTTAACAAACTTAAAAGATAGTGGAATTACACACATTATAACATAATGTTGCAAGATTTAAAAAAATAACAATAAAAAACAGTGATAGTCTGTGTAGCAGCATAAGACCGTGAAATGGACTGAAGTCAATAAAAATTGACATACGGAAACTAAACGTGTTCCGATGCCGAAAGATCCGATCAGATGAAAACGTTTGCGTGCGAATACTGTTATGTTTATTAAATCATGAAAATTTTATTATAAATTATTTTTGAAAGTTGAGTAATTCTTGTTTTTTACTATTTTACTGAATAGACTTTCGCAGAACCGATATTTCGCATAATAGTTTTTTCAATTGTTCTTTGAACGTCTCTGCAGATATGAAACATGCCAACTGCCCAAACATTATAAATTTTTCTTGACTGTATTTATAAAGTTTAAGTAAGGTAAATTGTTGAGCACTCTAACTGTCGTTATAAAAGGTAGATGTCCTAATTGCTTGGACCTTTGGGATTAAAAAGCAAAATTCTCTGACGGACTTACTATTGTAACTAGACAATAAATTGCCCTATTGAAAAAGCCTAAAATGACTATAATAATGATTTAAAATTATTTATTTTAAACAACAATATTACGATAAAAAAATTTCTTTCTTTCTTATAAATAGGTTCCGTTATGTGTTCCTTGACTATTCATCCGATTTGGAAGTATTTTTAAGTTCTGATTATGCACCATAAGGGGTCCAAGTTAAAAAAGTCTAATAATCATAAACTTTTCTTAAGTTTTGTTAAGAAAATATTTTTAATGTGTTTTTGACAATTTATATTTACAGCAATTCGTCCAGGCTATTGTACATGATGCAAGCGGTAGCAGGTCCCGAGGAGTCGTTAGCTGAGCTTGGGATAGTTCTGGGTATTATTGGGAAGGCGAGATCGTTGTTTGACACCGTGTTAAGGCCCTTACCAACGTCTGTGGATACAGGAAAATCTAAAGTTTCTATGTTAGTAGCATATCGTCTTCCTTTATTTTATTAAAACCCTAGACACATAAGTATAGCCCGACTGTCGAATTACCTACGCCGAAGTAGCTTCCACGCCTATTAGGCTCAAGATGCGTATTATGACGAGGTTATTTGTTGGTTTCTTTTCCATGCATTAAATCTTATTATTAGTTACTGATGACCTGGCAAACGTTGTTTTGCCATATAATTTATTTCTAGGGAATTTGTGAATATGAACACATAGAAAAATAATTCGGAACGCACGCATAAAATTTTTGGCAGGTAGGAACAATTTGTATGGGGAAATAAAATTGTTGCTATTTCGGTTTTCCATAATTTCTCATCGTTTTAACCTTCCCTGCACTGCCACAAATATTTCAAAACCTAAATAAGATAAATCGGTCCAGCCGTTCTCGAGTTTTAGCGAGACTATGAACAGTAATTCATTTTTATATATATAGAAGACTAGATTTTCGCCTGCTTCTCCGCCTGCATGTACTATATTTTATACCGTGCTTAAAAGCACCTACGGAACCCTTCGTGCGACTGTGACTCGCACTTGGCCGATTTTTTTTAACTTTATATAAACTTACAATCGTTATCATTTTGCGGACCATAGTATAAAGTTAACTAAGATCCAATTCAACTGTAGCAATCATATAGAATTTATCACACAACTTATATAATTATATATTGTAATATCTCTTCTATGTCTGTTCGGTAAAGGTCGTCTTCGAGTAGCTACAGTGCTAAAAGTACCGGCTCAATGAAGAAAAGCACAACTGCCGTACAAAAGTTATATGATGACATTGTATTGCCGAAAAAGGAAACCAGGACGTTAGTATTTTTAGGAAGCCAATCGAGATATTTTTGAAAGTTTTGCGTTAATATATTTTAATTTTCAGCACGTACTTTCCACCAACGTTTCCCGATGCGTCAGCTGAGATCCGCCCCTGCAGTGAAGTTCAGCGTCTGCGTTGGTTGAATCGGCTTGCTAGACTTCTGAATCCACAAACAACGGTGCATTGATCACGGGCATTTGTCTAAGACATTGCCGTCAATGCTTTGGTCGTAACTTTGTGTATCACTAAGCGAGAGCCGGTCGTTCGACGGACTTTTTCTTTCTTTTGAAAGACAAAAGACGGTTTATATGTTAGAGTCCAAAGTAATTATACATACTTGTAGATCTTCATTGTTATTATATATTTCTTTTCACATTTTGAGGTTTTGATTTTGACATCTAATTTTGAATTAAAATGGGTTACGTTGTGTGTTTATGTGAAAACGTTAAACATTAAATATATTAAATTTTAATCTAGCAGAGTCATATATAAAGGTTTATAGGCCCATTTCTCTATGATTTTTTTATATGTATAAAAATTTCGTCGTTGTAGCTATCACAAGTGGTGTTCGACCACGATTATGCTTCTGAATTTCAGTTTTCCTATTGAAGTGCGGATATGTTTTTTTTTTTATATGAAGCCTTTAAAAATAAAAACGAAATACAAGTGGCGTTTAGTGTTTTCAAATGGTCACCGATGTAAGTGCACTAACAGATTTGGTTATGATATGGTTCTTTAATGAGTTGGTGTAAGGCTCGCAATCTGTTTATTTTGTATCTTGTATGGTCTGATGTTTGTGCATTCAGTCCCGAGACAATTAAAGCTTCACCTGACGCAGAACCGGTGGGTTAGCCAGAACTCACGGGTTTGGGCCCTCCGCTGTGGGTAGGGCCGCGCATGTGCGTTTAACTATGGCATGTCATCTAAGGGCCATTGAGGGTTGCGGTGCGGACCGAGACCCCCGATGGCCGTCGACTGTGTTTTTAGCTAATCGGTGGCTGGGAGCAGTGAGAACCGCCCCGGAAGGCGGGTGTACCTTGTGTACGTGTTGTGTTGGTCTCGCCGTGCTCGGGGGCGAGCGCGAACTAATGTGTTTGTTGCTACACTAACCACGTCTGTTTAGCGGGCCCCAAGAATTACATCCTGGACACATTCCTTTTATATTTAAATGAACTTCGTTCAACAATAAATTAAAACATATTAGTTTAAAATACCTTGGGATCAATATAATAGAAATAAAACCGCGCTCAACACCACCAAATGTTCATTAAGAGAGAGGGTGAGATCGAGAGATACACATAAAGTTCATTTATCTTATCCTTTAAACAAAAAATTCTTGTATATATATATATATATATATGCTCCAGCGATTTTCATGAAATTTAAGTACGAGCGTAGATTCGGGAGCGAAAAGTAAAAGCGATTCGGTAATTGGGCGGCCCTAAAACAGACGACCGCGGTTCGTGTCACGATCATTCACACACACTTTTTTTTTACTTTTTCCGTTCCAGATCATAGCTTTCTTTTTTTTATTTTTTGTCGATCCAGATGATTTTGTTTTTCCCTTTTTTTTGAGAATAACACCAGTTCATATTTTCTTATTATTACGTCGGTAAGATCGAAAAATATTATGCATATTTCATTCTCAGTAATTTGTATCTAAATATAATCCAAAATACAAGATTTACCAAAAAAACAAACCGAGAAAAGCTCGGTCCTCCAGGTACTATATATAAAAGGGGTAGGGGTAGTAAATAATTAGCTACAAAAGATTTCTATTTATGAACGGTGTAACATAAAATATTCAGAATAGTTTTTGACAGCATAATTGAGCTACCGGAAATCGGTTTCTGCCACTTAACCCGTCGGGGAATGATATACGATGAACGTCTGTTTAGTTTCTTGACGTGCAGGCAAAGGTCAGAAAAATTTCCCTAAACGCTCCTATCAATACATTTAATATGTTTTTATCCGCACTTTTCTTTTTATAGTTTCCTTTCTTTTCGCCACCGCTGCTAGGCGTAGCCACTTCAAGCGCTGTTCATTCTTCGAAATACTTTTTGGTAGGATCTTTCCGGGGAAAGAGTCGGACAGTTCGTCACTGTAAGAGTGAAATTTTTAATCGGGTATCTTAAACGTGTTGACTTCTCATGGGTATTTTAGACATTATCTTGCTTTTAATGCTATAGCGGCATAAGTTAAAAACCAATTTTACACTATCAGATTTTTGTGTTCTTCTACAAGGATCTGTGGTCTATCAAATCTGATGTATTGGTTGTGGTGAATTAAAGTGTGCTCACAGACTGCAGACTCGTTCGTTCCTTTATTTTTGAAACGTTGGGAATTTTATCCCATATTGTTAACTGCGAGAACATTCCGACATAATAAATAATTTTTTGTCTATCAACGCAAATATCATAAATTTTAATGGAAATCGCATCAGTTTGGATGTCCAGTCGTTATTTCCATGCGTACAGGAAAAAGACTGCCCTTCAATTATCAAAACTATGAATCTTAAAGAAAACAATGCCTGTGGAATATGCGTTATTTTGCATATATTCTCAAAATCTACATTTATACATCCACTTAGGATGTTATTATAATGGGTTTAAATTATTTGGTATTAAATAAGCTCCCATTATTACCTATAGTTGAAAAATTTACGTAGAAAGCCCTTCAGTCATCCGTATAATCTGGATTGAACTAGTGGTATGTAGTGAACGCCCATACAATCCTGCCGTATAACAAAGTAAATACATATTCACAATGTATTTATTTTTGTAATAGATAAACTTCACCGTAGATTTTGACGCAATTAACTCTTCGCGTTCTTAAAATTCGTATTGATTTATTTATTAGTTACTAGGTGATAAGGTGAGACCCGTAAAATAATAAAAAATACGTGCTATATCTATTAAATAATTTGATTGAATAACACATACTTATAGATTTTCAAATTAACACATACTTGCGAGGTTATGTCGTAGAAATGTTATGACGACGACTTACCTGGCCTCAGCACGTTTATCCGGCAGAGTTATATCCCGATATAACGTCATGCTTTCGAAAGCAAATTTGTTACTTTTAAAGAGAGATGATCGAGCACTAGAAGACTTTCTGAAATAAAACCGTAATGAATATTTTCACAGCATATTTCTGCAAACGAATGATTGAGGAATAATGAGTACCGCGATGTTGTTTTTCGCACGCTTGTTGAAGAAGATGTGGCGGGCTTTTTGATTTCCCGCAACATAGTGTCGAAGCGTTCACGACGCAATCCAATAATTCCCAGCGATACACCTAGATCACTGAGGGCGATTTCAGGAGAAGATAGAACATGTTGGAAGTATAGCAATCGTGCGTTTAATCTGGAAGCATCACATTTAAATCGAAAAGTCGATCTTTCTTTATAGGTACTTTAATGCTTTACCTCAAATATTTGTTTTGATAGTAACTAAATCAAGATCATTTTCAAGGCTTTGTTGGGAGTCGGCAGGATCATTCCACCCATTTTCTCTTATTATTATTTCAATTTTCCTATTTTTTAGAGCTAAGTCGGCTTCAGGTAAAAGTACTAGTTTATGCGTTATAGTATATAAAAAAGAGATTTCCACAGATAATTGACTCATCACGATATCTTTGGAATCATTGAAATTTAGTAGGAATATTCTTTTCATCGAGTAGAGGTGAGCTAAGACCGGATTTAATAAAAAGTTACCTGTTGGATCCGCTAGTAGTATATAAAATTATTTTGCTACTTCAACTACACAGCTATAACACATATTTTATTGTATTCTTAAACAAAACGGGTGTGCCCAGTGGAAAACAGGCGTGAGGGAGATTTAGATTTTAGTCGAGTACTTGTGGTTATCTGTTAATTTAATTAAGTGCGATAATAAACGCCCAAAAGGTGTATACTGACCGGCGTTACGAGGCATACTGTAACGTTTTACACAGCGAGCGTTCGTGCAGTCCGGGGGAACAAACACCTATCAACGAGAGCTGTGGGCTGAAATCGAATCCATTGAGTGTTACGAGCTTTAGACAATACGACACAGTGAATCAAGTGAATCAAGAGCGCACGTGGTGGAGTAATCATTTGGTTTTTGAAGTAAAACTTCTTTACAAACGATTGACCTGGTGAATGCGTGACGAGAGCATTACGAAAAGTGTGATCGGCTTTGCGAAAAGTGTGATGTTACGCGAGCGGTAATTTCGTTTTTGAACAATTTTATAAATTAATATTTTGTTCAATACATTAAATATTCTATGTTTAAAGTTATTAAAATTGTAAATTCATACAGATGGAGCAGTGTGGTCTAAAGCACACTCGTTTTTTTTAATATTGTTATTTACGATAAACCACGTTCCTATTTTTAAACAAATTTGATGTCCAATAACGTTCTTTTTCTATTGAATTTGGAATAAACAATAATTGAGTCAAATTAAATCAAAGAACCCAACATCTCTTCTTCGTCCAACATCTTCATTGCGAGTGACTTGCGAATTTGGAGCGGGGACGAGAAAGAGAAAGAGAGTTTGAAACGAGCATGTTACAAGGATTTTAGTTCATGCTCACTGTGAATTATACATTACTTACGATTCCTAACGCCGGTCAGTACCCACCCTAAGACGGGAGAATAGCCGATATTGCGTGGTAACTCGCTTTAATATCGTATTTCACCGTTTTTTACCGCGTCTTTTACATTTCATACTTTTTGTACTTTTTTGTATTTTATTCAAATAAAATGTTATTTCTAGATATTTACGTAGGATATTCAATTGCTCCTATTCCCAATAAACGATAATCGATGCTCTCCTTTGCACAGGTTATCTCGTTTATCAGAGGTGATCGTAACGCCATCCTTTTCTCCTTGTGCTTACAACCTCCAAACAAGACTGCATACTCTGCAGAACTAATTTCTTTCTCGAAATTAGATTTCAATATATGCTTTGTTATGCTGTAAGTATTTGATTTAAAAGACCGTTGCACTTCCATTTCTTGAAAAATAAAAAGTTATAAACAGTCTTAGTCTTCAATAACTTTATAATTTTTGATGATTTATAAGTGTAAGCTATAATCCTTCCATCCTACTGTCACGTACTAAATAATAATATGGCTTGTACAGAAAGGAAGTTGACAGTCATAAGTATTAACCTAAGAGTATCGATTTCGCCGGAATCTGCACACTGTCTCTCTTTTGTACTGAGTATTATTTAACCCTAGGAAGTTCTTTAAAGGAGCACTTCAAGTTTCTTGGACATAACCGGCCAGAAAGAGTTCTTCGATCCGCTGGAGAACTAATTTTAGAACCACACGCGTATACAACCAAATATTAAAAAAACTCCTTACACCTGCTAGTGGAATGAACTACCTCAGCAAATTCGTCGTGCAAAGACGCTAGACAAATTTAAAAATGACGTAAAGAATCATTATCGTTCCCTCTGTAATCCATAGGTAATATTGACAATATTAATCTATTATACTTTCATATATTTATTTATGTTAATTATATATATTATACATTTATTTATGTTTATTATAGATTATTTTGTTATTATTAAGTAAGTTTATTAAGCACACCATCTCCCACTATTTATAAGTTTAATTTGCCTTGTCCTAAGGTTGTCTGGAAGAGATCGCTCTTTAGTCAGAAAACCGCCTTATTCGTACCTAGCTTTTAAGATTTATTTTATATCAACTGTATAAAGTTTTTTGTGTTGTACAATAAAGTTTATATAATAATAATAATAGTATCTTCTTCTATGACCTATATATAAAAAATATATTACAACGTCTTCCCGACAAACAAGACGACTTGATCAAATAAAGAAGTAACTACCTATCTTTTTAAACGATTTCCTGCCCAGAGCAATCCAAACTATATGAGTACTAATTCGTAAAATGGTTTCGAAGAGTATACTATCCTTCTTTGTGAGAGAATAAGTTTTGTCAGCACCCATGTGGTGGTATTTACAGTACTCTCCGGCACCTAAAAAATTAGAACTTGTAATTTTTAACTCAAAACACCGACATTTCGTAAACATATTTTAAAATACCTAGAAGTAATGCACAATATTCTTTTGCCAATAATAAACGTAGGTCTCTGAGATTGTCTTGATAAGTATGCTCTATTTGTTGACTTCGCATGGTTTTTATTTTACATTTTAATTGTGAACATCTGTCAGCCATTTCTGAACTGACCTGTAAAATACAAATGAATAAATATTTTCATTCATTAATTCAATTTAAGTCATCAATAAGTTAACATCTGTTGAACCGCCAACTTGTTTGCTATTTTCTTACACAAAATAAAAGCTACATCGTAGGTAAAATTTTTTTTGTTACGTTCTAACGCTAAATCACTAACTTTTTTGAAGTTCGTTGGAAAGTAGTCTTTTTAGAAAAAAATAAACAACTGCATTTGACCACTACTTACATTATTACTTAAAAAAAAAAATACTAATATTATAAACAAAACGTAGGTACCTGCAAATAGTACTGACAATAAAATATTAAAGCACGTAGGAACCTGTCCATCGCAAATAAATGAAGAACGTTTATGACATCTCGAGTCAGTATTGGTTTTGGTGCAATAAAAAAGACGATATCTTTGACGTCCTGAAAACAATAATATAATATAATATATCATAATAATACATATCCCAATATCATAATAATATCATATCATAATAATTATATCCCCAACATAATAATACTCTATTATTATTATATGTATAATAATAACAAATTAATATCCCCCCATAATAATACTCTAATATACATTTTTGCTTTTTGCTTCTATATGTAGAGAGTATTGATGCATCAAATGTGACATAATGGAATCAGAAATAAAAAAATATATTAAAATAAGATCTAAGCGGAAATGGATACCGAGACAGAATTATAATATTATGAAAGTATACATTTTTAATTCAATTAATGTATAATATTGAAAGTTCAGTAACGGTAAGTTATATTTAATAAAAGATAGTTTGGTCGCTTCTATACCCAGAAAGCTACTTGGGATGTTCTACTTAAAATAGACTCATGTTGTCATAATATTTCCGTTATAAAAATTGTGGACACAGAATAGAAGCAGAAACGGATATAAAAAACCGTGCTTAACTTTCGTAGTTGCGGGAACAGAGGTAGGTCTGTTGTATCACTACATTTTATTATTTTTTACCGATTATTAATCATACAACTATTTATAACTTTATACATTTATGACATACGTCAAACTGAAATAAAGAGGAGTAAAAACAGAGGAAAAGGAGAAACAAGGAACTTTATTTCTTATCGATATCTAATCGGTAAGAAATTAAGTTTGTAGAAACTGTTTTGAAGAAAAAGTGAAATAATTAAGATAATTTGAATGAAGAGGCTTTACCTGAAGCTTTACGACATCATTTTCATTGAATGGTCTTTGATAACGTTTTTTAAACCATTGCTGGAAAAACGATTTATAGTAGAATAAATACTAAGATTAGTAATAATAATGGCCTTAATTTTGATCGCTCTAAATAACTGAAGAAAATTTATTTTTGAAGTGTTTTTCCGGCAGAAAATACTAAATAATAAATTATGAAAAAGAAAATGCTTTTAGGTGGTTATCAAAATTGAAATTAGGAAATCTTTACATTGTAAATAAACCAACGTATCAGCAAGCCATCGGGTGGTGTAGATGTCCATGGGCGGCGGTATTTATTGAACATCAGTAGCAAAAAAAAAACTTAGTAGTTTTTTTTTTATATATTGTACATAGTTGGAACTCCCGATGATGCACTGGTTGTTAAGGAAAATAACCGACCATTGTATAGAAATCTAAATTATTTCATGGGATTCCGTCGGGTTACGATTCATGTGGATGTGCTAAATGAATTTTGTTAGTAAATACCGTTTACCTCGTCCATCAAATCTATTTCAAACTTGAATTCCATTTTACGAATATTATTCGCATTCATATTGATTTTTGACTGGTTGCTTTCGCTTAAAATAAGATTAGTACTTTCAATAACAATTAAGCATTTTGTGGCAATGATTTTTTTATAGTTATCATTTTGTGTTATATTATGATAGCCACTGCAAACAAGCAGCAAGCTTCTCAGTCCCCAGTAGTGTACATGGTCTGTGGTTTCCACCACTCACTATTACTCCGGCGTGGAGGTTAGGGGGAATGGCACTGCGACACCGAAACCTTATGCGGCCCAACCATCGCTGCATCAACGGTGCTGCTCCATCGAGTTACAGAAGTTAGAGAGAGTGGGCAAACGCAATAATAAATAACACGAACTGTAGAAGTGGACGTAATTAGTATTACGGATACACAAGCATATAAATATGTTGTTATATGAATTGGACATTGACATATAGGAACATTGGGAGAAATGCTGCATTTCGTACACTGAAGCATTAAATCTCACTTTTCGTTCTTTCACCTAATCGTCACTTACTACCGTTAAGAACATTCTATGTACACTTGGTCATTTATTATTAATTACATAACAAATAAAAATATAGTTTAGCTATCATCACTATCGCGTTCCACGGATATTGCGGAGGCAGTAAATGCATTATGTCATTTGCGTCAGACTTAAAATGACATGGACTAAACAAGAACATAACAAAACGTATATAACACGACATAGTTGCCGTTGTATAATTCTATAGTGTATTAAATAAAATATTTAATCAAATAGTAATAAAACAAAGATCAAACTTGTATGCGGTTTTCTTAATAAAAATTAATTGATTGGCATCTTCGCTCCATTCCCAAGATCCTTCTTCGTACGGTCGAGGAATAAATTCGTCATCATCTTCATCTTCATAAATATTCATTGCATAAAAAAGATATTATATAAAATTATGTATAAAGAATAAAAGTATAAATGTATCAAAAGGTTATAAATTGTATAAACGTATAAAATGACAGATGACAGTGTGAAAGCCCTTTTTTTAATAAAATAAAATAGAAACAAGTGCTTCGTCCTCATTACAAAACGTTTATTTTTTTTTAATTCATACTAAATAGAAACTGTAAGAGCATTATCTGTCTCAGTCACTTGAGTATCGTTAGGATTAAATACTACTATATATATATATATATATATATATATATATATATATATATATATATAGTAGTATTTATATATATATATGTATATTTTTTATACATATATATATATATGTGTGTGTGTGTATAAGTATGTATTCACTGTATGTATGTATATAACTATGTATTTATGAGTGTGTATGTGTATATATGTATGTATTTAATTTAGTTATATATTATGTATGTTAATATTGCACCACCTTCGTAGTAAGGGTTCCTTTACGCCATTGGTTGCCTGGAAGAGATCACTATGAAGCGATAAGGCCGCTAAATTGTCCATTCTATTAATTTGTTTGTCTATTGCTAATTTTGTGTATCCTTTTATGTGTGGTGGACAATAAAGTATTCATTCATTCACTCATTCATTCATTCAAACTGCCATAGATAAAGATTGGTCCACGTAAATCTTAGGGATTATATATTTTTTGGATTGGTTCGCTGCGTTCTTGCAACGTCAATCCAACAATGGTCAGGAACGGGTTTCCTTTCATTATTTAGAAAATAAAGTAACTGACAAAGAACCTAAGTAAATATCAGCACTGATAATAATTAATATGAATCATATCATCATTTCTGTTTCTTCTATATTTGTATTTAAAATTAAGTAACAATTTATTATTACACTTTATTTTTGTGCTCCTTGTAACAGTTGCTTTATAAGTGTCATTTCTGTTTCAAGTCTTTAATGCGCACTTGCATCACCAACATCTTGAAGCTTGGGTCCATGGCAATCATTCCTAGCTACGAAAAAATATGTACAGATTATAAAGGATACCACAATGAAAAGACATGCGCGAGTCGGACTTGCGCACGAAGGGTTCCGTACCATTATCTATAAAAACGGCATAAAAATTAGTTTGTTTTGTGGGGCTTATTTATTTTTATTCGGTTTTTTAGTATTTTTTAAATGTTTTCCATCACTTAATATTTTTTATTCTGTTTTTTAAGATTTTTTTTGTTGTAGCGGCAACAGAAATACATCATCTGTGAAAATTTCAACTGTCTAACTATCACGGTTCATGAGATACAGCCTGGAGACAGACGGACAAACAGACAGAAAGACAGCGAAGTTTTAGTAATAGGATCCCGTTTTACCCTTTGGGTACGGAACCCTAACAAATGAGAAACTCACAAAATTAAAGTATATGTTCGAATTTCGTAATTGCTTTTTAACACGCTTTTTTAATTTTTATTATCGAATATTGAAAGTATTCACGGTCAACCAGATACACGTCTCTATCTAGATGCGCAAGGCATTTGATATCGTCTCGAATGAAATATGCAAATTTTTAAGCGTTTAAATGCAAATAAAATGTGAAAAAACATAAAGAAGCTAGGGACGTTCATGTATTAAATATTTATCCGCCCTTGCCCGAGTTTCCACAACGATGACAGTGAATGAACTTGTTATGGGCTCATCAACGCCTGAACGAATAACGCTTACGGTCTGTTAGACGCCTTCAAAGCATCGACATCCTTTATTTAGTAGATTATAGAATTATATATAAATAAATATTGAAGGTATATTTTGTGCAGAGGATTATTACCAAGACTTAAGGATCTGAGAGAAAAGCCTATTCGTACGATTTAGGCCGGTAGTAACGCTTTTATAATTAAGATTTCTTGTAACACTAAATACCAAGATATATCTCGATGGTCGATTGTCGACCGTAGGAGAAACTTTAATGGTAAAGCTAGGCGAGTTACTTCTCCATAACCTCCGCCTCAACAAAAAATGTATACTATTTCACGAACTGTCTTTGAATAGGGAGTGATTTTCAATATAATCTCTATACTATTGCATCAGGTAACAGAAAAAGCTCAGCGTCGTAGTTAAAACGTAGCTGAACGTAGCTAGAAATGAATGCCATGAGCCCACGCTGCAAGGTGTCGGTAGTGGTGGTAATAAAAAAGTTTTATTTTTGTTTTTATTTTAGTTCTTATTATTACTCAATGATTTATTTAGAGTTCTTTGAATATCATTATAATCATATTTAATCTAATAGATATGTGAAATATTTATCAAAACGTTATTTATTATTGTTACTAATTTTAAATGACGATATAAGATGAATTGTCCCTACTTTCCTACCTTATTTTTCAAGTTGATATACCTTGATTTGAAGTTTAAGATAGAAAGTCTTTCTATGATAAATTTTATTTATGGATATAATAATAATAAATGACAATAAAAAATATATTATTTTACTTATATTTTCCGCATATAAGTAAAATAATATATTTTAGTAGGGATTTCTGGTAAAACGCTCATAGTGTAGGTCTCAGGCAATCAAAACTTAAAAGCACTAAACGCCATCGATTTATAAGTTAGTGCGTACTACATTATAACTCAGTGCTTAAGCCAGATTTAATTTTCGAACTTTTAAAATTAGTACTAGAAACGCTGTAAATAAATTATATATAGTTAGCGTTGCACCAATATCTTCCAAACAAGTAACTCTTTTTATTCACAGTAATTAAAAAAGTAACGGCATCGCCGCCATCCAAAGATTTTAACTGACTAGAAACGGTTATCGTGTTCAGTGACTAATTGTGACCAAATAATAATAATAATAGCTCTGATAACGAATATTCATCCCCACAATTTAGGTTACCAACCACCCAAACTTAAGTTACTTGGTTAAAGCCCGTGTTAACTTAATATCACCAGGTCATACCTGAGGGAAATAAATGAACCACATAATAATAATCATTTATTCCTCACCATAATCAACAACAGTGGCTATAAACTTATAAATATGATACAAAAATACATGAAAACAGAAATACAAGAATAGATTATGGTGGATTGACACTTGAACTAGGACGAATCCTGTGTCTCAAGTAATCAACCCTCCACCCCGTAACGGAATCTTTTAAAGGTGTACCGTAGTTACAAGTGTACATAATTACATCAAAAGAATATAATACTAATTCATAATTACAAGGAATATACAAGCATGTAGAGGAATATGTGTATCCGTGTATATATATATATATATATATATATATATATATATATATATACGTGTTTTTACAGGATGTGCGTGCGTGCGTGTGTGTGTGTGTGTGTGAAATGACAGAAATCTATGCAGTTATTTTTCAATAATAAAACAACTAAATTCTTAACAAGAATTTTGTAATGAATTTTACATTACCATGCGCTAGGATGCTATGCTTCCCATTGCAAATATAGTCTGAGTAATTCCGTTTTAATGTGATAACTGTAAGTTTGTTAAGGATATTAACGTTTTACGACAAAGCTTAGACGTTAGGTGTGGAATATCTTCAAGAAACAGCGACAACATGGCGGCAAGCGTGCGGCTGGCATAGACAAGACCTATCGACTGTCGACACTATTGACTGAGTTAAACCCGCGATTGATGTTATGCAATCAGCTTTCAGTGTTCGATAAGTTCCACAATAAATTAAGATGTTGTTCTAGTGTAGAAATTCTCGAGAATGTAATTTCATTTTGAGAGCAGTAAAAAGAAAACTCTGCCAAATTCGAGATCCGATATTCTAATTGTTAATTTAAACGATTTATACAGTTATTGTTTTTTCGTCCCGTTTGAATGACTATATTTACCAAACAGATAAATATAGTCATTCAAACGGGAAACCACGCTTATGAAAATATGTATAATTTATGTAGGTTAAGAAGTTTCTATGGAATCATTAAATTTAATTTTTATTCATTAGAATTATTCTTAAATAATTCCACTATGGAATCACTTTCCAACGTAAAAAATTGTTTTGTTATAATTTCTCACTTTGAGATCCTAATCTAAGAGCCTATATCCTAAGGGTGATAAATTATCAATTCATAATAAATAAAAATACATGTAAGATCTATTTTTTTAGGTCTTGCAATTTAGCAGACTTCCAATAGTAGAACTTATTTCACTGTTGAAGTAAAATGTAGATGGAGATGGCATCTATGGATTTTATATCATCGATGGATTTTACTTCATTGCTTTGTGAATAAACAACGTAGATATAAGTCGGGCGACTATTGTCCTACGAGTTACTGTTTCTACTGTCTCGATCGCAGCGACGCTAGCGGCGTGGTGCATTAAGAAGTTCACATCTAAACCCAAAGTTGCAAGACTTCTACAATATAAGACCATGTATAATACAAAACAATGATTTTTAAATGTGCGTTAATTCGGTATATCTTAAGAATCACTTGTCCTCATGCTTTTTGATGATGTATTTTCAATCTGTGATACGAAAGCGTAAGGTTAAATCCGACGTTACACGAATTACTGAATCAAATAAGTTTATCGAAAGATATAATGAATACAGTTTATGTTTAACATTAGTATTTCTTTTTAATATTATCGCTACGGAAAAATAAACATATACAAATATCAGCGATACGCGTCTTATAGTTTATATAGCTTACAGCATAACGTTACCGGGCCCTGCTTGGGGACCAGTAAACATTTACGAGATGCTTAGTCTTCTTGTCATGAGGGAGTCAAATCGAAGTTGAATGCCCGTGGATTTACAACCAACGACATAACGTATGACATCGGGTTACGGTATAAATGCGCCTGGAATTTTTACGACGGTTCGCGTGAAATAGGAACTTTGCGACTGCTGGGTTAGTAGTAATAAAGTTTGCGGTAGTATCAACACTTGAGATTCTGATAAAATCTCAGTCCATCCTTTTAATTCAGATAATGCACTTCATTAAATTTATATTTCAGGTAAATACAGCGTGTCGTTACAACCTCGACAATAAATGAACACACCTCTAACACTACTTGCCAATAATCATAAAAAAATATAAAACGTTACGAATATCCATAATTAAAAAATAAATTTTTCAAACAAATTAATTAAATAAAAAGAAACAAAATTTGTAACATCCTGTACAACTACAACTGAATTCACACATTCGGAGACTTTTTCATTCGTTGCCAAAACGACGCATTTCGACAAGTCTCTCCTTCTAACAATATATTTTATCCCTTTTAAATTCATTCAACCCATTCATATGCTATGTGACCTTTACAAATTAACTTTACGTTACAGTTTTATACGTAAGGGTGTTCTAAAAATGTTTGTTATATAAAATTTTATAACTAAATATTGATGTTTAGAATGTAAATGCTTAATACAATTTTAAAAAGTTATATGTGTGTTCATTTATTGTTGCGGCTGAACGACAAGCTGTATTATATGTGAAATTATACATATTGTGTAGACAATATTAAATACTACTCTTCCTCCTGTTCTTATTACGCTGATCCCACCTAAGTGGGGTCGGCAAAGCGAGAATCATGTTGTTAATTGCATTGACTCAGGTTTGATTCGGCCGCTTATGTGCGTGACGTCCACTTTCCTTGAGTACAAACACCCAGATCCTGAATAATTATGTGTAAGTCACACAAATAATTTTCCCATGTGGGAATCGAACCTACGACTCCCAGTTCCAATAACTTAGCAACTGCGCCGCCAATATTTAATCAATAATTTTGATTATTGAAGTTATATCTCTTTTGGCACGTTAGGGAAAAATGATGAAAGTAAATTTTTACGCTGCGCGCGCACACCGTCACGAAAAACCGACACCCTGAAGGTCGCTAGACATTTACGTTTGTTTGTGTGAGAACTGTATTCACGATATTTATTTTGTGATATTTAAATAAACTTTATTTAACTAGATAAAGCGTTATAATAACACTTTAAATGTATTAAATACCTGTTTTCTATTGTTAGTGTCGTTTTTTTCTACAAACGTAGAATAAGGCAATGATAAAATTTTTGAAAAGATTTGTATCTTGTTACGTCAAAGAAGTATAACTTCTAACGCGTGTACATAAGAACACACATAAACTTTTTCCCTCACTCTAATCTAATCATAGTATTATGAGGGTGCAAATCATAAAAAACATATCATATAATGTTCCACCTCATATAATAAACAGCTCCGAAAAAGCACAGCTTTAGTAGAAAATAGGATTTTACACAATAAGAGAAGTGCGCAATGTATGCATATGTAAATTAGCATTAAAGTAATTCTTCAAAGCAATAATTTTTTCCTCAGTAATATCACAATAGTTGTAAGCTGTAATACATGTTAAATTTATGACAAAAACATTGTAAGTTCGTGAATTGCCGGTGATGATCTTCGGTAGAGTGCTTGTGACATAGAGGAAATTACTTCTTGGCGTTACATGCTGCTGAAGTCGATCAAAAGTATTCACGTAGGGGTTTAGCGATTAGAGACACGTCTGCTAGAATTTTCACTTAGTTACACCTTTTTTTTTACAATTTTTCATATTTACCTCAAAATTAAAAAGTTCACTATATGTTATGTTTTATATTCCCTGCCCGCCCTGTTAGGCTATAAAGAAGTGAAGGCTTTTGTTTTGTTTATTCAACTTTCGGAATTAGATCTTGTCCTCATCATCATTTCAGCCTGTTTGAGTTAGATCTTATCCTCATCATCATTTCAGCCTGTTTGAGTCCGCTGTTGAACATAGGCCTAACCCACAGACTGCCACGAAGCACGATTCTGAGCCACCTGCATTGATCCAATTATGTGAAGAAAATATTTGAATAGGACTTTGGTAAATAGATGTTGTGTTAAAATTGTTTATATAAAAAACGTATCAGTTCTATTAGTCTACATGTCACTATCTATCCAGGTCAAAAGTACTTCAGACAAGCAATGCGTTTACACTCGCAGTTGCATCGTATCGACTCAATCGTTTCGGTCACAACGTCGAAATAGTCGCAAATAAAACGCCTAAAGCGATACAGTGCAATTGGTGCACCATTGTCCGTTAATATACTACAAAAGGAATGCGAGCTTCAAGAAAAGCATTGGCGTTTTGAAATATATCGAGAAGGAGGAATTTATGAAATATAAAAGCAATAATGAAATAAATCTCTTTATATAACTTTGCGCTGGTGATAGGTGAAGATAAGGTAATAAATAATTAAAACTGTCTCTATGAATAGTATCTAGAGTCGATAGGAAGAATTTTATGTAAAGTTTGTTTACTATTATTCCTTTTAATTTTCAAATTTCTCGTTACCATTAATCTGCCATCATTTACCTACTGTTTATTTTCTGTGATTTTTACCATTATTTGTTAATAACCATGAAACCATCTTGCGCGTTATAATTTTTCAATATTAATATTTAAATGAAAATGAGTGATTGAATAAAATTCATAGGATTCGTTAAGGTATTTATTTTAACTTTACAACAAAATAACGAGACATATTTTTTTTAAAATAATAATGTGTGTTTTGTTTTGAGTATCGTGTGATGGTTAGATTTTTCTTACCTGGAACTACTGGTATAACTTGAAAGTATCATTCAGGTTATAGCTCAGATTTAATTTCTTGCGACCTATTTTTGGTCTGCCACTTTTTAATTGGCCCGTTGATGAAAATTTAAGACTTCTAATGAGGCCGTTTGTGAATTTGAACGATTCTTTTACGACCTAAAGCGATATTCTTTTTCAAATAGGTATTTTGAATGCTGGTGTAGTGGAATATATATTATTTATAGACGTCGAAGGGTAAAATTTATTATTTTAGGTTTGAGTTATCTTACGTCTCTTTTTGAAAAAATAGGACCAAAATGTAGCATCACCAGCTGTCTAATGTTATCGGATAAATTTTACCCGTCCAATTTTCTATAAGGTATTTTAATCAGTGGATATAAAACGCACGCTTTACATATTCTAAAATTTTAGACCGCAGCAATTTATTTTAAATGCCGCCATGCATAAAATGAAAGGTTTCAATGCTAAAAACGATGTACAAAATAAAGTGCATGTGCTGTTACATAGTAAATAATTCCTGTGTGAGCTCCGCCATCCGCACAATAAAAAGAACAATGCAATTTGCCTAGTGCAGTATTCAACTGACTGGATCCCTCTTAAAGTTCCCAGTTAAAAAAAAAGGTCCTGCTGTTTAGGCCTTTTTAATAAAGATATATGCTAAGAATTAGCAATGCGTAATGTAATTCACGATATTTCGTAGAAAAGTTAGGGCAGAGACTATGAAAAGGAAAAGTCTGAAATAGTAATGATCCGATACTGATAAACCGTTATGTCGACGGTAATTTCGTACCGGAACCAACACTATGAATATCAAACTACGACTGGCAACACATGACACAGCACCTCATAAAATGTGGGGACGTCCGATTTGTGGGAATAGCGTATAAAAATTTCAAAGAGACTGTACCTACGCGTTTGCTGTCCGCGGTTGCATCACTCAGTGACATAATACATGCAAATTGGTCCACTTTACTGGTGTGCCTAAGTTCACTCGCTTTTGCACTTTTATGTAAAATCGAGGCCCATTACCCATGTAAATATTGTTAAGCGTAGCCAGGGCGCCTCCCTGCGGTCGTATTTTCCGGACTTATTATGTGACGTTTCGTTTCGTAATTTAGCTTTGAAAGTTCAGAATGTTATTACTTATAAAGTAATAGCGGCGCGAGTTTTGCGGGTGACAAATAGGTTTAATTTAATTAAATCCTTTACGCAGTTTCGAATTAAACCCTGTTATGGTGAGAAATTAAATTTCATTGTTAGAAGTTTGCCACAATAGGACGTAACGATGGCAGATCGCGGCTTTTCCGCGTGCGACTGAATTGCGACCATTTGGCATAATAATGAGCTTTTGTATTATGAGTTATGTAATGAGTATGCTCATTTTCAAAGCCTTTTATGTCTGCATTTATAAGATGTGAATTTGGAGCCTTAAAGATCTTATTGAATTATACAAAATTAGGAACCGAAATCTATTATTGTAACAGATGCACATAGCTTTGTGAAACTGTAAACAGCACTTTTGATGAGTACAAAGACATAAGCACTCTGTGGCTCAGACTATTTGGCAAACGAACGTCCAGTTTTGTAAAATGTTACATTATTTTTCATGTCCTTCTTAAGAATTTTCTTTTTCATGACTCGAGAAGGTACGAATATATCTTTTCTATGTAAACGATAACGTACTACATACAGTAGATACGATAAACAATGCATTATTTTATCTCAAAAAATATTTTTGTATTGCTTTGTTAAAGTCCTAGTGAAAATTAAGACCGTACTTAGATTATGAAGCTTTGACCAATTTTCAAGGTAAGACCAAAATGTCTGATAACTGGAAACAGATCTCAATAGTAATTGAACGTAAATATCTTAATATCCTAGCGTAGCTAATAACTTTCTCATTAGGCATCTTTTATCTCCTTAAAATATACAGATATCCATTTACAGATGTCGAAAGAGATGAATTGTCTTTTTTTTTTTTTTTTTTTTTTTATGCGCAAAGTTGTCAAACGAGCAGACGGTTCACCTGATGTTAAGTGAATACCGCCGCCCATGGACATCTGCTACACTCGAGGGTTACAGATGCGTTGACAACCTTTTGAAAATTGGGCTCCGGCTACCTCACTCACCAGACGAAACGCGAAAGTATTTGTCATACTTCCACTTTACGCCGGTCTTCTGTGAGGTCGTGGTACTTACCCGGACGGGCCTGCCCATTCGTGCAACAGCCGAGGCTGCTGCGTGGCCCTACCACCGTTTGTCTGCACGCTCTATACATTATTACGGTAGAAGTATAGCAAACAATAGCTATATTTGTTAATAGTGCAACCCATAAAATGAAGCTTGTAGTACTAGACTAACATTTAAATTGCATAATTATTTACAAAACGGTGGAATGTGATTTTATATGTGATAGTAATTTTCTGTGGACGTACAGCGCTATAATTTTTCTTAATATTATATAGTTTGTAAGTGAATCTATCTATCTTAACACCTACTTTGGTTCATAATTCATATTTATTTTAGTTATTTTAAACCTACGTAAATGAAATACATAGAGTATTAATATAAAATATATAAAGATTAATACATGAACAACATTGCGGAGAAAGAAGTTTCATAATTAATATTGATTATAATTCAATCAACTTATAATTATTAATATCAAAGAAACCTTAAACGAGAACGAGCTCTAAGTCGTGAGTAGAGTAGATAAAGTTTTTCGCGTCGAAGGTGCCCGGGTAGAGATTAGACGCGGCGTGTCACGTCGACTTCATCAATTATAGGGATAAGCGATACGCAGACTTAAAGATGGCGAGGAGATGGGGGCTCTACGCCATTTCTAAGTCTACGTTAGTCCCGCTAGCACCCCCAGGAACCGCGGACATTTTTTAGTTTATGTTTCTTTTACATTAAAGGTGGAAAGGCTTATTTGGGTAATGGAATCTTAATTCGTTAAGCATAACATCCTTTACGTTATTGTTTTTACATTATGTAGCATAATTTTCTTATGTAATAATTAAATGTGGGAATTTTAATAATTTAAGTGAGGTTGACTCGTGTAATAAATACAATGAAAATAAAGCAGGCCTGTTATTTTTGTAAAGTTTGTATTTGACCGTGGCAATATATTAAATTAAACAATAATAATAATACTTTTGTTAAGTACAACTGTTTGTTAATGCTGAAGTATAAGTTGGTATATTATTTCTATTTATGTTAAGATCATAAAATATTCTATTGAACATTATTGAAAGACGTTCATTATCATTATCTTAGCCTGTTCAAGTGCACTGCTGAACTTAGGTCTCCCCGACCGACTGCCGGGAATCACGATCCTGAGCAACCAGTAACCGTCGACTTCCCGAAGAGGCTATATAAAAACAGGCCAAGTGCGATCAGACTCGCGTACGAAGGGTTCCCTACCATTATCTATGATAAACTAATTGTTAAGTACCTACGTTTGTTGTATGGTTAAGTGGGCTTAAGTATTTTTTTTTATTTTATTCTGTTTTTTAGTATTTGTTGTTATAGTGGCAACAGAAATAAATTGAAATTCAGCCGTCTAATTATCACGGTTCATGAGATACAGCCTGGTGACAGACGGACAGACGGACAGACGGACAGACGGACAGATGGACAGACGGACAAACAGACAGACAGACAGACAGCGGAGTCTTAGTAATGCTTATATATTATAAAATACTAGTCCATAAAATCTATTTCAATATAAGTTACGACAAATCCGCTTACCCTACGATAAAACTGTTTGCTATAAATTTGAGTAAAACTTTGTCACATTGTAACAAACCGAACTAGTTCTTGGAGATATACGAGTATACTGAATAAGTTTATGACTTATTATGTTTATATGTATAAGAGGAATATTTTATTCAGCGACGAAAAATAAAATAAACGAATAAAAAAAGTTCATTTATAAGAGATAAGAAAAGAAATAAACCTCATTTCGAAAAACTTTGACTAAATAAAATAGTTTCGTTAATTATCCACAGAGTACTTGCTCACTGGCTAGCAAGTTGCAATATATTTGTAAGCGCACAACTTAGTAAAATACTATTTCGAGATCTTTTATGACACCCACATTGTAGTACGATTCGAATAAACTGGTTTTCTTCAATATTAGTATTGTTTACGGGTAAGAAGTGGAAAGATTTATGTTGCATAAAGAGAGTTCACCAGTTATGATCCAATCTCCGAACAATGTGCGATCGGGCGCACACAGAAAAAAATATTGTAAATTTCTCGCCAACTGCGTAATGACATTATCAACGTTTTAAACGCCGACCCATAACATCGTTACAAATAGGTTTTCTGGTTCTTAATTCCGAGTTACGAGCGGGCGATTGTGACCGATAAGCAACGGGTTTATTACACTTGTACTACTGACGGTTGGTTTTTTAACAAATAGTGTTTCATACAAAAGTATGCACACGCCAGGCGTTTCTAAAATGCAGGGTAGTTGTCGAGATTTTCGCTCCATGAGGCCGCTTGCTTAACCGGAAGACGCTGGTTGAACCAGCAGCACCGAAATATTCTGTTCATCAAATAAATCTAAATTGATATAAAAGAATCTAAATTTTTGTCCGCAATAAAAAAATATTCTTACTTGCAATACGCACACGATAATGTAAGAAACAATAACGCCGCTCACTGAAACACAAATGAATTGTTTATACACTGAGTTTTGAGTGGTATTAAATGATTGTAGGTTGATGTTGCGAACGCAAGCGGCATCCGTGATCATTGTTGCATTGTTTATCGTTGCACAATTATGGCGGGATTGGCCGCTCCGCCGCTGAAAACAAATTGAATGTATTAAGCTCAGCGCAACTTTATACTCTGTTTATACTGCACACTTTACGACTAAATGTGCGTGTTATTCTGTTTTACGCTGGAATTATTGTACTCGTATAGCGCTAAAAGGAGCACAGGACCCCCTGCTGGGGTCGAATTTGATGTTTTCAGGCCACGAATAAGTTCGTGTATTCGGTATTCGAAAATGTTTACGATGATGAATGTCTCTGTAGTTTTAATGAGGACGAATATTTAGTTAGGTTTAACTATTTTTACTGTATAAGTTAATGGGGAATAAACTATCATCGTTACCATTATAATATGTCAAGTCCACTTTTGTAAATAGGTCACTTTTCTAGTCCACTTTTAAATTTTTCCGTGGTAGGGCTACGCAGCGGTTTCTGCTGTTGCAAGAATGGACACCTCTGAGGAAGTACCACGGCTTCACAGAAGACGGTCGTGAAGTGAGAGTATAACATACACTGGTGAGTGAGGTAAGAAGATGGCAAGTGAGCTGGCGGTATACCTGATGTTAAGTGTGTCCTTTACGTATAATCATCACCCATGGACATTTGGTATACATATAGATACGTTGCCAGTTTTTAATTAAGTGGGCTTTGATTACCTCAATCACCAGATGAAACGCAGAAGTATAGCACTTCCACTTCACGGCAGTCTCCTGTGAGGTCGTGGTACTTCCTAGACAAGCCCTGCCTATTCGTGCAACAGCGAAGACTGTTGCGGAGCCCTACCACACTTTCAATGGTTGGCAATCCGTCAGGTCTAGTAGATGTCCATGGGCGGCGGTACTCACTTAATATCAGGTTAATCATCGCTCGCTTACCAACTTTTCACATTAAAAAGAAAGGCCAAAAATAGTCACAAAACATTTATTCACTTTACTGCATCTCGTAGGTCCGCGTACACAACGTTTGCCTGTACTCGAGAAACTTTTATCTGAATGGTCGTCGATTCTTCGGTTATGTATTCAGCCCATTGCTACTTGAGCTTGCCAGAATGACTATCAATATTCTACTGAAATCATTATCACTTTATATATGATTCTATTGAAGAATTTGCCTTGAAAGTATCAGTAGAAGACAGTTATAATTTAAGTATTTCACAAAATGCAAGATATAAATGTTTTAAGACGAAGTCAAACAGCAACCAAATCAATTTAATCTAAAGAGACTTATGTTAATGTATGTTTTTGCTATCAAAAATTTAAATAGTGACCTTAGTGATTGAAAGACGTGCCGCGTTCGGGCCGATATATAAAATATTGAAATTGGAGAGGCGATAGGCCGGTACCGCGTCGGCCGACCCGATGAGTGCCAGGACCTTTCTCCTTTAATGGATATCGAACCTTCAACCGTTTTTACTCGAGAAATCTTTTCGGAAAATAAATGAATCCACGCCGTATGTAAATCGAATGCCGTCGAAAGTTTTTATTGAAAAACTTCAAGCAATGATGAAAATGGGGCGGCTATGTTAAAGATCTCCCCGCCTCACAGATGCGATACCAAGTTTCAAATGTTCATACTTTTTAATTTTGTAGAAAGTTGAACCTAACCTTCTACTACTTATGTTATTAATGATGCAAGATGTCAGCGTTACAAACATGAATATTGTTTCTTTAAATTTTGTGTTACCAATGACTGAAAAATTTGGCTAAGATTTACAGAATAGATTAGAGATTTCCCAGATAACCCAGACCCACATTTAAACTGATAATAGTTTTTTGACGCATTAATATGTTGTGGTTGGTAACAACATTTAATATTTTTGTTCGTAATTATGAAGCATAAATGTATGTATAAAACAAGGCGTTTCTTCGCGATATGCCTTCGAGAATGTGGTAACTATGAAGATTAGAATACATTAAGCGTTAATTACTTATGAACTTTAGATGAATCTTAAAGTTTAATTAAAGTTACATTCCTTTAATTCAAATAGATATTAATACTTTCAAGATTTGTTAAAATTCAATATGGAATGATTTTACCTTTTAATCAAAGAAAGTGAACAAAAATCGGCCAAGTGCGAGTGGACTCGTGCACGAAGTGTTCCGTAGCATTATCTATAAAAACGGCAAAAAAATCATGTCTGTTGTATGGGAGCCTAACTTAAATATTTTTTATTCTGTTTTTTAGTATTTGTTGTTATAGCGGCAACTGAAATACATCATTCAAATGTCTAACTATCAAGGTTCATGAGATACAGCCTGGGAGCAGACGGACAGACAGACAGACACCGGAGTCTTAGTAATAGGATTCCGTTTTACCCTTTGGGTACGGAACCCGATTACTAAGACTCCGCTATTTGAAACTGTTTATTATTGTACTGTCATATTGTAATGTTATTTTTATCAATAGTGGAAAGGGTTTCGTAGTACAGTAATTTGTATATCTAATCAATTACTGAACAAACGTCTAAACAAAAATTATTAATTAAGAAGAAGCAGTTAATTTGTCTGTAATAAAAGAATAGTATAACTTTAATGTATTAAAAGTTACGTTAAAATTATTTATCGAGGATAAATATTTATGAAAAACCACAATGTGGTACAAATAAAGGGCAAGGGTCGTCTCCTGGGAACAGAGAATATGAGTAATTGATAAAGCTTATTACCCGCTTTGCTTTGTCAGCCTTACGCAGTTAACTTTAATAGTATGCGTATAAACATATTTTTTTAATCCTTGAAAATCATTTTCGGACTTTCGTCTTTAATACAGTGGTACTGGGATGAATCTGTATAAAGCCACTATATATACTTCATCGATTTAAGTGAGTTAAAATACATCTGGTGAAGTCTAAGGTTTAACCTGTTTATCTTTTCTTAGCTTAATGTAGTTAGTATAGTTCACGTTTATAAGTTCAAAATAAATTAGCCTGAATTATTTCACGGTAGACGTGGTAACGACTTGTTTAGAATTCCGTCAATAATTTACGGCACATTCACGTGACTCGTACATACCAAGAAGCATATTATTAAACATATATAGAGAAAAATAAACTGCCAACTTCCTTTCGCGTGCTCACAAACATAAAAGTTCCTCGTGCGTATCCTAACGAAAACATAAATTAGGTGAATTTACTACGTTTTATACAGTGCATCCCCTTCATTACAATATGTTCGTAATGACACCGAGGGTCACTGCGTAGTCAAATCTCCCCCTCGAGGAGGGCAACGAATCGGTCGAATTATCGAAACTTTTTAACTTACAACTTTCCCTTAAACGAATAGGGCAGCGCAAGCTTCTTTCTAGCTTCAGTCGGCCGTTTCGGTTGTGTGCCGTCTTCGTCTTGCATGAAGGATACACGACGGGGTGCAGAAGCGCGCTCCGTTCAGCCGTTGTCTCGTACAGCGTGCGTGCCGGCACCAAAGCACCCAGTCTGCGGCCGACCCGCGGAGTCCGATTTAGTCTACGTCGCTGCGATGTCGGTGGCACACGTCGATTCGCCCGCCCGACAGCCGCGCTCCGGCGATCGCGTCGCTACTTTTCCCGGGCCAATAAATAAAGCGCACCGAACAAAGTAACCCCGCGAGCGGATCACGACTCGATGCGAGATAACAGGCCCTGTTTCACCCCGGCGATTAATCACTGGATGTCGAGTGGTTCGACACGAATGATTTGAACGGACGCGTCCTCTACGCGACTCTAGATTTGGGTGCGTAACGTAAACAGACCAACACTGTTGAAGTTTTCCGGTATTGTTTGTTGATTTTGACACACACATACAATAGTTGGGTTTTGATTTTGTCGTCGGATGACGGGCGGCCGGGTCGTGTGTTGCAACTGAATGTGCCCGCGTAGGTAGAACTGGTCAGGATGGGTGGCGAACTTTGGATTGGTGGTATGCTCATGGCCATGCTCTGGTCAGCGATGGCAGACTCGTGGACCGCCTTCCAAGAACAGCCTTGCTGCAGGCCGATCTCGCACCATCGAGTCCGGCACCATAGAGGTGAGTACAGTCGTGTGAACTATTTAACGTTAAACTATGTATATTTATATTATATAGCTATATGTGCTATATTTAGATTTAATTAAACTGTTAATAGTGCCTTTGTCTAGACCTAACAAATATAACGCTTTTAATAATACCTATATAAGCTAAGCCTCATATTATTGAAATGTTGCGACAAAGTTATCGCAATATTTGTTAATAAGGCTATAACTGTTTATAACACAATAATTTTATTTCTAAGGTTATAAAATTTCTGGTTTTTAAAACACTGCAAAGTTGTTATAGAAAATAAAAATTGCAATAAAATTATATAAATGCTTATAATTTAATTGTTTTACTCAAAGTAACTTTTTTAAATTACTTTCAATAACTCTTTTGATTTTGCAAATCATATGAAAAAACAAAAAACTCTAACGGGGCTTCTAAATGTTTGTATCGTTTTTCCTGGAAGCGAATTCCCGAGACAAATGCAAACATAAATAAGATCGCGGTTTATCTGGCTTTAATCGGAGGTATCATTATTCTGAAGCTTATTCAAAGGACCAACATTCGCAATCGTTACTTTTTTAACGAGAAACTATTTTCTGACTTTAGCAAGGTTTTCCGAGGTATTGGATATTTTACTTCATTCTTTGAAACTGTTTCATTGTTAATTAGAAAAGTCATCAACTACCAATAAAATACTAGTCTTGCCTGTTGCGATGTCCAATTTAGACTTTTTGATTTATAAGTACTTAAATATTAAATGAACGCAATATATTTCATCTATACTGAAATATTACAAGGTGTTGCACTTAGTTTAAGCGTATACAACGCTAACCGAATATATGGTGATAGGGTACACTGTGAAAATGATAGTTAATCAAGCCGTCAATACATTGAGTGGAAACATGTTGTAGCAGTGTTTCGTATGTTGTGATATGAGTACCGGACACCCAATTACCGACGACAAGGCGCTTTTGCCTGCGGAGGCGATAACGCAGCCGCACCTAACTTCTTCGTCGTTGATGAGTTTAACAATTCGCGACCATGCAAGATATGCAATACTGCATACATTTAACGACAGCGCCTTAGAGTGAATATGCTTTGTTTCTGTACTGACTTTATGTTTTTCTATATTAATATTAACTTGACTTGTCATGTTTGAATTTGATTGGTGAAAATGTATAATATCGGATTTATTTTGCGTTTAGATACGATATACTCTTATATACTCTCAAATTGTCTGGCGTAGGTTCATCATTTACACTTTTAACACTTCTTAACATTGGGGAAAACTGGGTACTAATATTATTCTTTGTCTACTCGATATGGATAAGGACAGTTAATTAGATAACAGTAAACAAGTTGGATGTTCTAAACGTTAATTCAGGTAACTAGGCTGGTACAAAAATACGCATTTGTTTTCCAACGCTCTCGCGAGATTATGAATGATGGTTATTATCTTGGAATATTGTTCAAGTAGGCCGCAGCACTTAACGCAACTTTATAATTCCAGTTAATGAAAATCGACGCTCGTTAGAAACTATTGAAGGCGTCTTGAGTGAACGACTTGGTACATTGCTAATTATATACCAAGATAATAAGGGTAAATTATTGAATATCAGACATTTTTTTAAAATACGGTAAAGGTACTATGTTGAAAAAAAAAAGACAAAACACGATCTTATTTACATAAATTTCCCATTATTTCTAAATTGAAATAGACTCGAAATTCTAGTTCTAACAGTAGTTTTCTACGTTGTTTATATATTAATATAAACAAGGTAGAAAAAGATAAGAAGAACGTAGGTGAATTTCTGTTTTATTATACGTGTGAGGTTATTTCGTTGGTTTATGCAGCCCTGATTGTAGCTTAGTGTCCGGGCCAGCACCAATGAAATTGTTAATTTTATGTGCAGAATTATCGCGTGTTCAGAGGTGAAGGAAACCTTCATGAGGAAAGCTGCATAGTTTCGAAATAATAATAAAAAAATATTTCTAAAAGGTATATATAAAGGTATATATAACCTAAAGTCTGCCAATCTTCAGTGGGGTTCCTTTGTGGACTACATATTTATTACATACTAGATGACCCGGCAAAGGTTTATTTTCCATATAAATTATTTCTACGGAATTTGTGAATCTGAACGAGTAGAAAAAGAATTTTCGGAACACACGCATAAAATATTTGACAGGTAGGAAGAGTTTGTACAGGAGAAGAAAATTGTTACTATTGCGACTTTCCATGCAATTTTTACAAAATTTCTCAACGTTTAAACCTTCCCTGGACAGCCACAAATATTTCAAAACGAAAATTAGCCAAATCGGTCTAGCCGTTCTCAAGTTTTAGCGAGACTAACGAACAGCAATCCATTTTTGTATAAAAGAAGATTGGTTGACTATGATTTTATTGAATTATTAAAGGCTGGTAAATATATAAATTTAATGCCGCTTAATTTATTGCGGCTGTAAATTATATTTTTTGAACCTATATTGACCGACGAATTTAACGGTCACGGGCCACGCAACAGTATTCGCTGTTGCACGAATGGGCAGGTCCGTCCGAGTAAGAACCACGACCTCATAGGAGACCGGCGTGAAGTGTAAGTGTTCTTCGGTTCTTAGACAAAAGTTCATAGAAGACCGGCGTGAAGTGTAAGTGTTCTTCGGTTCTTAGACAGAAGTTCATAGAAGACCGGCCTGAAGTGTAAGTGTTCTTCGGTTCTTAGACAGAAGTTCATAGAAGACCGGCGTCAAGTGTAAGTGTTCTTCAGCGCTTCGTCCGGTGATAGAGGACGCCGGGGCTCACTTTACTAAAATGTGGCAATGCATCTGCAACCCTACGGGTGTTGCAAATGTCCATATGGTGCGGCGCCAATGAACCGCCAGCTCGCTTGCCACTTCTCACATGAAAACATTAAATTGAATCATAAAAAATATGACATATGCGGTATAAATATGCGTTAAAATCATTGATTGTATGTTAATGAATGATATATATGTTCGAGTCTGTATTCATATATTACATTATTCTACTATTATAATCTTATTTTGAAATTATTTAATCTCCGTTATTAAATGTAGACCGTCTGTGGTATTGTCTCAAATTTGTCAAATAAAGACTGTAGTGCCAGTAGTGTTTATTGTGTCAAATGTACGGTATAATACGAACAGAACCATAAACTTTCCGACGAATATTAAAAGCAATCATAAAGTAGCTTTATATTTAAAAATATGTTATTGTGCTTAAAACACTTTTGTGTTTCCTTTTGTATGTTTCATGTATGAGTATTAAAATGTAAACGCATTTTTAAAGAATGTCGTTAGCATTCCGAAACAGTAATTGTGTATGTTATGTTAACCTTAAGAGCTCAATTATTTCAGTACCCATTATATTTTATTCTACTTCTATTCTTATTTCAGATAAGCGATTAAGGGATTATTGCTTTGAAATATTAATATTAAAATATGGCGAAGAATCTTGTATCTTGTATTAATTGATGTTAACGCTTTCAGTCCTGAGACTATTAAAGCTTCATCGAACGCAATGGCGAAGAAAGTCATGGCAGCTTAGCAAAGTTTTTTTAAACTCTTAATATTGCATTCTGCAGTTTAGAATACGATTTGAATAAAATAATAATTAATTCTGACTACTCGTATTTTACGATCGTTTTGATATTTTTTTTTAAGATTTTAAATTGTCCTGATGCATTTGCATTTATGACATCCTTTCCTCCTATTCATTATGGCATTCACTGGTACGTGCTTGCAATACTATGGTGAGGTTTATTACTATGGTCATATATTGACCACTTTCACTTCCATTGCAAAAAATTTCCTTTAAACACAAGGTGTTCTCTACTGACAGCACTAGATATGTATGATGAAACAAAAATGGTATATACGTGAAGTAACTCCGAACCATATCCCAGGATGCCTTTTTACACCTTCAACTATCGAAACAGCCAAGTATTGAATTTTTTAACACATATATGACTTCAAAAGCTTTTATGTAAGTGAAAGTTTTGTTTTAGTCTCATAAAATGACCCACGAACACTAGGTTCGCGAGACCTGGTTTAAAAGTCTATAGTACGCTCTAATGTGTAGTATTTTGAAACGTTAACCGAAACTACGAACTATTTTTCTTTGAATATTGTTCCAGTCCACTACGGTAATCGCATTTTCTTTAATGACTATTAGAACTTTAAAATATTTAGGCTGTAAGAATTCGAACTTTAACTTCCGGATAACGCGCCTAGAATTGGTAATACTAAGACACATAATTGTGTTTTGGTATGACAAAACAGCATCAACACACCATAATTATGCATATGAGGCACACCTTAAGGTTATTTAAGAACAAAGGAAATAATTTAAGAGGGTTCAGATTTGTTATAAAAGAATATAATTAAAAAAGGAAGGATTTTCTATAGCATCTTAAGCTTTTCGTTTTCATAATGTGAAAACTCTTCTGGTTTCAAATTGAGAAATAAATACTTTTTTATTTCACCTATTAATTTTTTACACAATTAAAAGTAGGTATTATAAAAAGATAAAATACGTATGTAATAGATATATTTCAAATGTATATTATATTCGCGTTAATACGAGATATCAAAATTGGTTGAGTTTGAGAAATCGGTTGACATTATTATTACATTTTATAGTTAAAAATGTTTCACGATTTCTCGCATTATTCAGGATGACAAACGTTTGTATTTGTAATTAAAGGTATTGGCTTTCATCTTTTAATAATTTTAAAAACAAATAACAGGGGAATTGTACTGTTTACATTTCGAGATCGAAGAGTGTGGGGGTTTTCAACACAGAGGACCTTTTATGAGGCAATTCAAGGATTCATTCCCATTTATTGTTTAACCATTGGCTATTATGAGAATTAAAAAATCGGCGATATTTCTGGACGAGCGAAAGCTAAATGGAATTTCATTTTTGTAAGGGTATTTCCATGTTTGAATATACATTTAATGCTGGTTCATGAATTTCAAATTTTCAAATTCTTTTCGGCCGTCTATTTAGTCGGAGCGACGACAATTTGGCGTCATTAGCACAGAATACGGATTCCGCACTGACGCGTCGCCGAAAAAACGTTCGTATTGAAATATTTACCATAACAACGGCCATTTAGAGTGACATGGAATGCAGAATTAGGTATGATTATATTCTAATGATGAACGAGTCGAGGTCTATTGAGGCATATGTCACGGGCTGTTGCTCGAGCAGAAAATGGCGGTACTTAACATATATACTTATTCTATATGTATTTCCTTTCAATGAACTCGATGATATTCTAGATACAATATTTTGGCTGTTTGTATGCAATCAATCAGAAGAAATTGTTTTCAATATTTATTTAGATAACGTATGGCGGACACTAATTTTATGGTTTAACCACCAGTTACAAGCAGGTGGCCTAATGTTAAGTGTGGATAAAATCCAATACATGGTGTGCAACAATCCAGAGTCATTAAATAGCCCAATTTTTATTGAAGGTCAACAAGTAACCATATGTGAAGACAACAGATATCTAAGAACTGTGTTGCACAAAACAGGAAATTTGGGAACAACATTCAATATCAAATTGCGGCGGCCTGGTAAAAACGGCGAGAAGTAACTGGGGTAATCTGCGACCGAAGAATGCTTATAAACCTCAAGGGACTTGTGTACAAAAGTATTATCAGGTCAGTTTTGACCTACGGTACGGAAAAATGGGAAATTACAGAACCTCGCGTCCACTACACGCAGGTAGCCGAAATGAAGATGCTACGGTGGATGTGCGGGGTGACCAGATTCAACAAGATGCGCAATGAACACATTCGCGGTAGTCTGGTTGTTCGTGACATCTTTGACAAGATTCAAGAAAGCAAGCTGCACTGGTTTGGGCATATTAAAATAAAAACCTCCAGAATCCATAAGAAATGTACGAGTAGTGACCAATCTGAACATTACGGGATCTAGACTCAGAGGATGACCCAAGGCCAGGTAGATAGATGTGGTCGGAAAAGATCTAAGTTCCTGCAACTTTATCAAAGAGGGCATGTCTGGTAGAGCAAAGTGGAAGCACAAGACCAGGAAGGATACCAACATCAGATGGGAATAATGACTGCACAGCACAGAGAGAGAAATGAGATATGTTATAATATTCCCAGGCCTTCTCTGTACAGAGTATATTATATGTACTTGGCACCTATCACGCGACCCCATTGCGGATTGACGGACTTTACATGTCTTCTAAATATATTTTTTGTTGTTGTTATTTCGAAAATATGCAGGTTTCGTCATGATTTTATTGGTGCCAGCATCGGCATTTGAACTCAGATTGCTCAAGTATCTTGAATTAAAAGCGAACGCCCGGACACTGAGCTCTCATGACTTAATATACACACAACATAATACATTAAGCTAATTTACACACTGTGCGTATGTCACAGCACATCTGCTGCAGATGAGTCACTGATATTTTCACACAAAAACCGGAGAGCGGAACTTGGTGCATGGAATTGGGGTTCGAATCACCGACTAACTGGTATTTTTTTAAAAAAACCGTATATATTTAACGAGATTTATTGTAATATATCGTATTATCTTATGTTATAATATTAATGTGGACTATTGCTGGGATAATCTTTAAAGAAAAATTTGCTTAATTTTAAACGTTCATTAATTCAAAAAGATGGAAAACAAGAATTTTGTGCTTTTTAAAATGGTTTGAAAATACTATGCATTAATGACCGAAGAACAAATGACTTGTGTTAGATACATAGGTCTTTTGTTTGAGCATTACTGTCAGGTTATGATGATCCTAAGGATTTTATAAAATACTACGTTTTCCGTGCTCTGTGTGGTATTTTAAATTTGTAATATATTTAAGAGCCAATGGTAGTCTAGTACATTAATAGTAGCTCAGTCTCGAATATATGAGCGGGTTCTATTTCTTACCTTCTGTTTCTCTATTATGTGCAGTGATAAGTTAGACAGTCACAGTTTGAGAGTAAATCATTGTTTGCATAAGCTCGGCTCTCTTCTTTTACTTTTTTATGTCCTTGAAATTTCCTTGAACCTCATTCACAATGATACCTTCGATATTTTAATATTTCACCTTTAACGCGAGGCATGTGTGCAATTCGCTCGGAACAAGGAATTGTTAAACCTGCTTGCGGGAGTACAGTAAAAAAAAGTTTCAATGTAAGATGGGCTTCGGTTAGTTAAGAGAGTGGCGGGGGACGTATCGCTGCAAACCGGTTTGGTTTGCCCTCGCGCAGGTAACTGACTCCCGAGCGACTTGGCTAAATTAAGCCATTAAAGAGCTAGTATAATAGAGGCTCAACTTACGCTCCACGGCTTTATTATAATCTTCCACAAAGTCGCGTCGGAACTCTTATAATGGACCTGAACATTAACACCGTATATTTGCGTGAGGTTACAATCTATGTTTATGATTTACGGACGTATCATTTATCATTTTCATTACGCTCTTGTAAAGATTAAATTGAAAGATGATAAATGTACAGCAAGTCCGTACTAAATAATGGTCAACTAATACAACAGGTCCATGCCTCCCAAATCTTTTTAGCGTCAGTCAAAATTAAAAATAATAAACTTTTAAAATAACTTACTAAACTAACTTTTAAAAAATTAAATTTCTTCCATTCAATTTTTATCCCTAACAAAGCTCAACGTCATGTATGGTTTCAAAATTGAATTATTATATATATACTTATATATATCTACTTTCTTTCTCTTGATTTTTAATCACAAAACCCTTGGAAAGATTCATTTTTGGTTTTGCTTACAAGTGTGTAGGTACTGTGGTATGTTTGAACAACAGTTTAAGCTTTAATTATTACCTTAAAAGTCACATTCACAAGAAACGATCAGTAAATACCGTATTGACCACTTAGTCTGGTTGGAGATTAAAAGCGGTTTAAAAGCACGTATCGATCGTAACTGTTTTTTTGGGCTAGAGGATCACTAATTGATAACCTCGTTGATTTCTTCAGATCTTTCCCAACACAAAAGTAGCTGCGTATCTGCCTAATAAAAATCTTAATACCTCTTTTCATTTACGAAATAGATAATTTGATATAACTATAAAGCTGAAGCTTAATGGAGACGATCTTATTAAGTGTTTTCCGCGAATCCCTTTTGTCATACTAAGTATAATAAAAATGATTAGGACTTATTAATACGCTCCCTCCATTCCCATTTATTGGATAAGAAGTCACAAAGACAATATACGACAGAAAGATAATGACGATTATATAAAATTGGGAGATTTCTTTCATAAAGTTCAACGTTTATATAAAATTGTATTAAGATTGAGAGTTTTCGCGAAGAGTTCTTTCTCAATATTGTTTTTTTGCTAAAATTTTCTTAAAGCTCGTTTCCTTTTATTACCGATTTTTTTTAGTAATAAGTAAACTCGTGTTTTACTGAATATCTAACATACTCAGTAGAAACTTGTACATAATACTTGTAAGGCCCTAAATTTCTTAGTAGGTTTGGACGTTAAAAGTTTTCTTTCAAGTATAGATGCAAAATTTTAGCCAATTGAACTTTTTCAGTTTTTAGTTTTCCAGAATAAATAATGTATATAATGCATTATTTATAATTAAATCTAGCTAGGTATGACTAATTCGTACCTGTTTGTAAAATTTTACAAAACGTGAAATGCGAATTTTAACAGAGAACAGAGTTGAACCGATCCCGATTATAACATTTCAAAATTTATCTATGATTAACTAAAAAGAGCTTGGCTTATTTATTTCCCTTGGGAGCTTTGAAATATATCCCGATAAATCGGCTGTACTATAAACGCATATTTAAATAACACCCGGCACTGAATACGCGTATTTCTCTCCATTAGGTTATTAAACAGGACACAGATTATGAAGCGAAAAAATATTGTAGAGATTAAAGAGTGTATTACTTAAAGAGATTGTAGACTTTTACACAGAGGAGCAATTACGTTTAAAAAGCTGCGTACTAAGCCTTTGATCTTTTTATGGCGGCATACTTTATTTGTTAGAATTACCTGAGAGGTAATTCCGTCTGTATTATGTAAATGATTATGTATTACTGAACGGTAACTTTGGCTTGCTATTTTTAGAGTAAATAGCTGGATGTAATAGCCATATTTTCAGAATCTTCAGTATGTAAACAGTCTGGGTTTACCCTTATTACTAAATTAGGGTAAACCCAGACTGTTTACATACATAAAGGATAAATAGGTGTGATTTTTCTGTAAATTTCACTCACAGTAATGTGTCTAAGCCTAAGCCTTTACCTTGTTTTTAGGTTATGATTTGTTTTTAAATCAAATAATACTTATTGTTTAGTTTTTAGTTTTTTAAACAATGTTATATGTGAAAGATAGCTTTACATGAAACTATATTTACGGATAAACTGTTTTAGTATAAATTTCTAAGGAACCCGTTTAACGCAGACTAGTCCTTCTTAATATGGTTTTAAGAATTTTAGGTTGTCAGTTTTCATTTGTATTAATTTACCCTGTACAAATGAGCTTGATATTAGTATGAGTCTTCAAGTTTCTCTCACCCCGCGACAAAGTAAGACCGTTCTTTTCTGTTAGAGAGGCAAACAGTTGCCGGCAATGGACTTCGCCTATAATCTGACGGCACATAAATGATTCTGACATGAATGGCAACAAAAGCATACTAGATGGCGCCAAACATTGCAAAAATGCAATAAAAAAATAGATAAGTTTTAAGAAAATAGACACGGTAGGATGTCGAACACTTAGCTTAGTGGCTATAACGTCTTAGCGAGTTACCCGGGAGGCGCATGTTCGAATCCTTTTTTTATGTGAAAAATTGTCAAGCAAACAGGCAGTTCACTAGATGTTAAGTGAAAATCATCGCCCATGTACATCTATTATACCCGGTGGTTGATAGATGCGTTGATAACTTCTAAAAGATTGACCAGTGGCGAGAAATTTTTCGACAATTTAACTACAAATTTTTTGAAAGATCTCGTTAATTTGAGCGACTTGAAACGCGAACGTACATTGATCGAGTCCAGCCTTATTATCTGGTCCGCAAAGTACACATATATTACTGCGCAAGCGAAGATTAAAAGCGAAGACGTCTGAACGTGAAGTGTACGGGGAATGTTAAATCGTCACCATTCCTACGATCGCTTGTTGCATTACGTTACCGTCAGCAGGAATTTCCAGCGCAGTGGCCGGAGCGAGAATAAACGTCTTGGGCTTAGCGTGTGGTCTGACGTCGCGGCACGAAGAAATCGTTCCGATGGCGCGCCGTTTCGATGTTATCGCCATTTAATATGGACCTATTTACCGCGGGCCCGTATTCGGTATTCGGAACCGTTATTTGCGGCTGTTTTAAACATCGTCGGTGGAGCGTCTGATATTTTAATGTGATCGAAGATTATTTGGCAGTTTGTGTGGCCGTCTTGAGTATGGTTGAACAGCGAAATTGCTTGTTAGCAATTAAAATGTATAAATCTTTTTAAGTTTCTATTCTAGTTTATTCTAGTCACTTTATATTTTGTTAAAATTATCACCTGTTCAGCGGTGAAGAAATACATCGTGAGGACACCTGCGCATTTTCGAAATAATAACAATAAAAATCAAAGCAATGTTGGGGCCATCCGAAGAGGGGTTGCATAAAGGATAAAGCCGTAATACCCGCAGTGCAGAGTAAGTCTTTGCCCATCAGTGGGACATAAGTGGATTTTTACTTTTCTTTACTTTTATCTTACAAAAATTAAAGCGACAATACTTATGCAAAATGCATATTAAATGCATTTTGCATAAGTATTGCATTAAATTGTTACATGCATTTAAACTCTAACATATTTATCTAAAATTTAATTACAAACTTTTTTCAAGGAAGATCGTAGTATTTATTTTCGTATGTATGTTACGTAAGTATTTTCATATCGATAACAAAATCGATAAATGTACGGTTAATATTAAATTTATCCCGATGTATCCTTACGGCAAACTACACAGCTGTGTGGGGATTTGTATGTTAAATGAGCTTTATTGAGCATGATGCGACGCGAGCATCGTCGGGGCCGCGTAAATCGGTCTGACAGACATGCACCTCAGATTGACTGACGTTGAACCCCTATGCGAGATAAACCACAACATGTAGATCGTAATTTGACACGGCCGTGGTATAAATAGATGTCTACGCGTTAGAAATTTTATTTCATTGCACCATTATGTGAAACGCGAGATCAAAGCCCGTCTAGCTGTTACTCCTATTGGCATTCTATTCAAAGCATTCAGGGCGTATTTTATTGGAGGTTTTAAAGATTATGTCCGGTATTTGTCGGTTTCCTTGGAAAATATACCGCCCCGTTTATATATCTGAGCTAAGGGTATTTTTAAAGTTGTGATTTTCAACGGAACTTTGTGTTTTTATGATTGCGAATAAAAATTGTACATAACATAACTTTGCAAAGTGATATTATTGTTTATGATAGTGCGTTTTTGAGAAACATCGACATTTGTTTCGGCCTCTTAATCGTTATTTTTAATTTATTCTGAGTAAGATAGGAAAAATTAATAGCAAATAATAATATGTTTATTTATCACAAAATTAAAATGGTTTTTGCGTTAAAATAAAAGTTATTCCTTAATGAAATTTTTAACTGGCAGCAGCAACGAAACCACACATAATGATTTGAATTTAAACATAAACGTGTTTAAATTTAAACTTGTTATCACGAATAAAGACGCTGTAATTGGGGTGAATGTTGACTTTGGTATTTAAATATTGGCTCTGCTGTTGACCGATAAGAGCGTTTATACGGCGTTATAAAAGTGACACAGCCGGTCGACAATGCCTCAGTGATATACATGCGCCGAGGATTGCGTACGTTGAAACGTATCGTTTATCCTATCCTAAAAACTAACGGCAACCGTCTGTAGCGCGTTTGGGCGCGTGGGACTGCAAACAGTTTAGCGTTCACTCTATACACTTGAAATACGGGGCACTAATAGCTAAGTTAACTGACTGAAGTTTTACACAGAACGCCTGTAATGGTAATAGTAGTTCCATCGATCTTGTTTCGCCATTCACAATCCTGTTTTCACGAGATCATATCAGCTTTACGATTTTGGACTATTTTACATAGTATATACAAAAAAAGTCACTAGATTCAGTAACATTTATCCGATGTATATATATTTAAACTTCAGGGTTACTGAGCTTTAGCTCATGGATTCGGTACAAAACATAACACAGGTACTTTCTAAGGCCCCAACTCATCAAAGATTCATTCACACGTCTGTTCACAAGCAAAGATCTTCTGAGCCTACATCAATGAATAGAAGTAGAGCTCTCTTAATGTAGAAGAAAAAGAGAGCCTAATCCATCCTCAAATTTCCATCCTCCCATTTGCGATTCTCTCGTGTTGCAAGTGTCCTTGGGTGGCGGTGAACGTGAACCATCAGGTGGCCCGCCCGCTTTTTTGCCTTCTTTTCCATAAAAAATACAAAACCATCAACAGATGATGTAATGTATTGACATCATTCCTTCACCGCTGAACAGGTGGTAAAAAATCATCGCACGAAAATGTTCCCGATGCAACTTGAGGCACGATAGTTCATTTTAGATCTGTTTTTACTGTGAAATAATTATAATCAGCCAGGTCTTTGTGGCTGAATTGAAAACATTATTTCGAAAAACTATCTGAACAGCTTGTTATTTATATCATTGGACCCGCCAACTCAGACTATGCATAAAGATGAACAGCGCATTTCGTTATTGATGTTAGATCTATTTGCGTAGTTACTGTTACACTTCATATTTAAAAATTCAGGCTTAATTCTATTGGTACAGTGATGAGTAAGTTTAGATGTTATTCAATGATTTTTTGATATTTAACAGATGTTCAGTATCGTGTGTTCTCTGTAGTTTAATTTTGTGTAACAGGTCAAGTACAATAAGTACCAACACACATTGTAGTAGATGGCTATTGGAATGTGTGTGTAAGTAGTACTCGAAATGTACTTGTATAAAACTTTTTAACACTTTACAAAGATACGAAGATTATAAAGTTATACTGAATTCAATTTGTGTCGAAAAGATGCAAGTTACTTAACTTTGATAATTATTGTTTGGAATACTGTCGTGATCACTCAAATATGTTTGGAATAATCACTTTTACTTGTGGCATATCGACTATCCCAGGTAATATTTTTCAATTATAGATCATTTATGTCACGGTTTATAGGAACAACATATATTTATCACAATGAACATACAAGGAAAGGCAGGTATGCTTAGTATCTAAGAGACTGAGTAACAGATTTCACTCCGGTTAAGACTAACTGTAAAAATACGAATGTTTGTTCAATGTAAGAACTTCAAAGAACGATATAAAACGTTTTGTGTGGTTTGGGACTTTAATGCGAGAGCGTCGCAATTGTGTTACCTCTTCTATAATTTAAACTTTGACAATAAACCGTAATGCTAGTTAAGTTCACGCTTTGATTCATTTAGTGGCGACCTATTTGGCTCGGGTACATCCAGCGCGCTTGCCAAACAAAGGGTTGGAGAATCAAAACTCTCGTTTAAAATAAAATCCTAACATCCGCATTTACAATGTTTTTTTCTTATAAAATATGCTGTATTTGTTTCTTTACGCTTTAGATTAAAATAAAAACGATTTTTTCTTACTCGTTATACATTTCAACTCACTATGACCAGCACTGGCTTAAGATAAATATATATTTGCGTAGATTTTAGTCTAGATTGTAAATATAAAAATTTTTCATTTACTAAATTTGTGTATAAGTTATAAATAATAAAATTTAGGCTCTTTGAATGGCTTAAGGCACACCATCAAATTGTTCAACATTTCTGCCTTAACAACTTTGCTCGTGGGTATCAGTAGATCCGTCTACTTAGGAATTCTCCGGAATAGTTAATACTACTTATAAAAGGAATATAAGTAAGAGGAATTAGTAAGCGTCCAGGAAATACAATGCCTATATACGTAAAGACTAATGTGTTTGTCAACCGATTATCGATTTTAGTTAACAGTAGTTAATTTAAACTGCGATGGTATCGCCGGGCTAGATAACTCATAATATACATAGCTGTGGAGCAAATAGTCGTTATATCGTATTTCGAATCAATAAGTGCGGTCGGCAGCGGTGCCAAGTTGGCCGCCATAAAAAAATTCACAAATCCACCGTGGTTTATTAAAAATTGACACGGCCAAAAGCGTACCGGAACGATACGGCGGCAATTATCGCCGATTTTTTGCGCGATTCATACCTGCCGGGCTGTGTTTATGACAACGCTTAGTTGAGTGGAATGATTGTGTAAAATTGTTGGACTGACTCCAACGGGCGCGCGGCAAGGCAACAAACGGCGCAAATAAAGTCAAATAAGTGAGCCCGCCAGATACCGAACATGCACAACGGAGAACAGATTATTTTATTGCTGTTCCGTTTATGCTAATGTCTGAGGCACTAATGTAATTTCTTGAACGCAGTCTAATTTGTTAATGTGTAGAGGCCAGTACGTACCGATGGTAATTTTGGAAGCCGCTTAGAACTTTTACTTATACAGTCACTAATATCAATTTACTGTAATATAGTCACTACTATATTACATAAGTGACTCGTCAGTAAAAACGTTTTTTACATGTGTATATAGCATCTACACATAACATTTTTGGGAATATTTATGAATAATTATTATTTTTAGGGTTCCGTATCCAAAGGGAAAAACGGGAGATCCTATTACTAAGACTTCACTGTCTGTCTGGTTGTCTGTCCGTCTCTCGCGAAGCTGTATCTCATGAACCGTGATAGTTAGACAGTTGCAATTTTCACAGATTATTAAATTCTGTTGCTGTTATGAAAAACCTTTAAGCGGGTCTCCCATACAACAAAATTGATTTTTTTTGCCGTTTTTATAGATAATGGTAAGGAACCCTTCGTATGCGAGTCTGACTCGCACTTGGCCGGTATTTTTATTAGATATATGTAAAATAAATCGTTAATTTCAATTTTTAGTCCTTACTTATCACGTGTTCAGTGGTGAAGGTAGAAATAAAAAAAATATATAGATATGTGACGTACAGAGGAGGCCTTAGCTCAGCAGTGGCATATATAGGTTGTTACTTTATTGTTTATACATGGGCATATGTTTATTTTTAATAAACCCGAAATCGAATTATTGTTATCTACCACAATGTTTCTTCACATCCCGAGTTGAATAGGTAATGCCTTTTAGCCGCACTTTATAATCCATATTTCAGTTGCAATAAAGCGTAGGGAAATATATAAAAATGAGTTGAAACAGCTTATTACAGCTTCTGGCTGCACGAATGGATAAGCTAGGCTAGGGTTGTAACACGACTTGTAACAAGAGTTGCCTTTCTTATGGTGAGTGGGGTAACCGTAAGTCCACAGTCTAAGTAATTGGCAAGTCATATCTGGAGTTACGAGGGTCCATAGGTAGGCGGTCTTCACTCACCACCTGATGATGACCTGCTTATTCGGCTGCCATATCTTTAAAATAAAAGATAAAAAACCTTTTATTTGCTACTGATTTCATGAATATAATTTTAGTTTCCAGACTACTCATGTACTCAAGTTGTTCACGAATGGTTGACAAGTAACAAGATAATATAAAAGTAAAGAAAACAAAAAAAAAGCTCTATGCATCGGAGATCAAACGGTTTGTGCATGTGTTATATAGGATATAAGTGGACACTGAGTCACTTTCGCTCATTGAGTATTAAATATTAGACACGCTTAGCAAATGATGCTATAGTGACTTCTTAGTTCTTCTTAATTATCAAAATTTTAACTCTAAATGCTACTCTAATTTTACCCGTCTATCGAAGGAAGGTAATGTGTGTCTTGACACGTTCTACAGCTCCGATACATGACGAATTTAAGCTTACAAAATAAAATAAAATTGTCCTAGCTGTGAGGGTGACGAAGAAAAAAGAAAAATTTTAAGTGTTTACACTGCAGTCGGTTTTTTTTTGTTTTTTTTTTATATAAGCTCATTATTTCTGCATCTTTACCTTTTACCTTCCTTATTTTACGATTGTCAATGTCCAATTTAAAATTTCACGTTAGCATTTTAAACCGAGTTGCAAGTTTATTTCCAATTCGCGGAATGCCGTCACGAGTTATTTCTGTCTACCAACAGCGCTTTCGTCTGACAATTGTCCCTGTAAGTAACAATACGCCTTTCCGCGTATTCGGCCGGGACTCATTTTTATATTTTGTATCGGGGCGCGATCTCGGTAATCTACATGAATAGGAAGAAGCGGAGACGTCTCGTCTCAAAAAAATAGGTAGTCGAATCACGTTAATAAAACTGACGTATATTAATAGAAACATTCTTTTTGATGTTAAATGGGTTTTATGCAAATTTATTATATTTCAGACGGAGATTATAAGGAAGAAGAAATTAATTCAGTTTGGTATAACAATTCAATGTATACTCGTAGGCTGAAGTAGACGTAATTGGAATGTTAAACCGTTTATGTTATCAAAAGGCTTTATGTAATATATTTCCAACTGAAATATAAAACTTGAAACGTAATAATGTAATTCTAAATGCTCCGCTTTGAGAAAATTAAGAGGGTTCCAGAGATTTACGTTCGAAGCGATGGCGTAAAATTTTATTTGAAAATGTATTATTGGAGCCTTAGCTGTGAACGTGTGTCATGCTAATTTTTTAAATCTTTTTTATTGCTAACTTTTATAGCGTGTTCATTTTTTACTTACTAATTAATTTTAGTAAAACTAAAATTATGTACCAAATGTTTAAAAACCTTAATTTTTACACATTGGGTACATAGTTTTAGGTTAAACAATAATTCTTGCCCATGTATAAATAACCGTTAGATTGCAATGTAGAATTTTGCTGGATTACAAGAGATCTTTATTTCAAACGGCACTTATGAAAAGCCATAAAAGTTGCATATCTAATTTCTTCTTAATAGAAATGTAAGCTCTTAGTGCGCGTGGAATGGCACTATTGCGTGTTGCCTCCGGCCTGGCAACACTCCAGCCGTTTCAATTTTATCCCGCGGGAGACTCTTTGTAAACATCCCTAAATGATAAACGCATAATTTAACGCCCCAGTGGAACACGAAAAATTGTGCATCCATTTATTTTCTAGATCATAGGAGCGTGAAGACGTTCATTTCGTTAAATTATGACCGTGTATCGAGCACAGCGTTTTACGGCTGCGAAATGGATTTTATATACTACCATGTTTACGGTTTGGACCGTTATTTTTTTTTTTTTTTTTAATTTTCCCCTCACTGTTGAAAGGGATTCCATTTATTTTTAGAGTAAGGTTTTTTTTAAACGGAAGCGTAAAATATTGCTTGATTACTCAATTTTCGTATTAAAACAAATTTTAATTGCCTAATTTTTTATATAAGTACATGGAAATTTTTATCTTTGTTTAAAGTTTCGTTCGTCATGGTTATTTGTTCAGAAAAGCTTTGGAATTCTCAAACAGTTATTGAACTAGGTATGTGTATATTTAAAAAAATAGGGGAGAATTTTAGCCTCATAAAATATTAAAAGTATATTGGCATGTCCTCCACACAGATCGTCGCGCCATCTACCCGGATGACAGGCATTGTCTTTTTGACGTTTGAAATATTAGCAACAGATGTGACCAGTTGAGTCGCATTTCAATTACACACTTTCTGAATTCTATGCATTTTGACATGGTACATACTACTTACTCAAACTATACTCGCAACGAAGTATCATGGCTGCATGTTAAATTTATTCACTTGGTAGGTGCGAAATTTGATCCGATACGAGTGACAAAATAACTTAGAATATATGATACAACTCAAGAATCTTTTGTCTGTTTAGGCTTGTTAAGTGCGCTTCGGGCTTGTCAAACCGTGGAGGTATAGCAGTACGTGGCTTCGCCATTTATCTGTCTAAGGCTTGTCAAGTCCGGCTGGTGAATTCAATTCCCCTTACAGCAGCAGTCAGACTTGAGTGGCCGGGTACGGGCGAGAGCGATACCCTCAAAACAATGCTGGCGGCGTGGCAAAGGTCGTCGATAGCATCGGAGCCTTCGTCGCCGCTGCACATAAATCTTCTTTTGATAAATTTTGGTGCCCGGCCAACTGCCCAGCGCAGCACGCGTTTCCCGCCTCGCAACTTCGAAAAATAATAACCGGCCGTACTAAGCGTTATCGGATACGCTACGTCGTATTGATTTAATTTCGTGCCTTATTTGAATAGAATGGCACTTATGTTTCCTTCAGACGCTAGAAGGAACAATTAGTTTAGTTTGTGTTCTAGACTTTTAAAATAAGTTAGCACGGCACCCGAGAATAAGTTTAAGTTAAGAAACTGGCAAGGATTAAAAAGTGTGTACCTAAAACAGAGTTTTAAACGCGTTTTGTTTGACGTTAATATTTATGGTACAATGCAATTTGTGTAAATTGTAAACGCTTGATTATATTTAATTTTTCTTATAAGGCGAGCAAAGCTTTATTAACTTCCTGCAAATATCCTTTTTATAAGTTTATAGAAAATACGTTACTTTTCTTTTAAATCATATATTGTGGTATTACTTATTTCGAATAAGAAAAAGTACCAGTAATCTTTACATAGTATAAAACAAAGACGCCCCCGTTGTTTGCACACTAAGATCTTTTAAACCACGCAACGGATTTTAATGCTGTTTTCAGCATTAGATAGAGTGATTCAAGCGGAGGGCGTGTTAATGTTTGTATTTGATGACTTCGTGGCGTAGTCGCCAAGGTATTGGCTTCGGCGTTGGGGGTCGTGGGTTCGATTCCCACACGGGACAATTACTTGTGTGACCCACAGATAGTTGTTTCGTATCTGGGTGTTTGTTCAAGTGAAATATATGTATGTAAATCGTCCTTGTAACACAGGATAGTGTTATCCTAAAGGGCAAAGTTTTTTTTTTAAAGTTATTGTTGTAGTATACATGGATATTATAGTAGAGAAAAGCCGTGAAATTAAATATGTACATTCCAGGGGCAGGTCGTTAGTTTTGTAATAAAAATATTGCGCCATAAGTTGTAACAACTTCGCTTATAAGAAAAACGTATGCTGCTGAAATGGCGGTTCATGCCCGTAACAATAAGAAATATGGCACAAATGAATTCTTAGTATTAAATTAATATTTTGCAACTTTTTGCAGAATTCTAAACGCTGACTTCAGTTGGTAGGAGAAGGGCACACCGTGACTCACAGTTCAAAGCACCCGCGTGCAATCAACATCAGATCTAAAGAATGATTATTCTCAAGTAATGGTTGTATTGTTATGTACACGCATTCAAAGCTAGTGCGAAAGAAACAAAGACTCTTTAATTGTTACGGCGAACATCTTACAATGCGTTGTATGTGTCCCGTTAGAGGTTTTGTAATATAAAAATCTCTCACGGTAACCTATTTTGACTGAGCGATTAAAACAAGTTTATTTGAAGGCCTCTTTAACAAGGCATTTTTGGACAAACATGAAAAATGGTGAGCTTTTCATAGTCTTGTTATTCACAATATTGTTTACTTAAGTAATATTTATACAACACAGTCTCATTTGTGTCTTTAAAAGATCGTGTTGCTCGTAATGCGTTTTAGATTAATGTTACTTTTTAAATTTTACAAAGTACCTAGTTTATTTTTTTATTACAAATTTGAACACTATTTTTTTTTTTATTTATCTTAAGATAATTTTGCAAGATTAGCTCTATAGAAATTAAAATTTTTGTTTTTTTCTTTTAAAATTGGACTTCATAACAAAATAAGATAACTGTTTACTGCATGTTAACAGTACATACTAATTAATCAAACGTTTTAATATAAGAAAATAAAAGAAATGCAAAAGATTCAGTCTTCGGTATGTTCTTTCATTTTAAAAGGACTTACTAAACTCTGGTTCCAATAAAGCCGCTTTAGTATTGATGCTGTAAATTGGCTTCAATTAAGATCGTTTACAAATCTCAGGAGCGAGCTTCGATTATTGTACACTTAAAAAGCACGTTTTAAAGTTAATATCTAACCATTACTTATTGCATTCAAGTAATGGCCAGCAAGAGCCGTACTTCCCATTAATTCGAGAGGTATACACACACAAGAAAAAGTATCAAAAAGGGTGCCGCATCGATAAAATTCGATTCGAAACGGCGTTGCTAATAATAACCGTTCAAAAGCTCTCGGGCGTTTAAAAGTCGGCAATTAGTGCGTTTTCTTTCCTCGGACGATAAGTTCGTTAAATAATAGGGTTCATTTTCAAGTCGGCTAAGTCAGTTCATTAATCAGCGCGGTCTGGCTTCCGTCGCCGCGGCGCGCCGGAAACGCCGATTATTTTTGATTGTTTTTGATAAAATACACAGAGACAGACCATAATTGCGATATATTAATCGTCCGGCGTGAATAAATCATTTCTCCCCCTTCATTCGGCATGAAGTCAGACAGACGGGCCGTATTTATATAATTAACGAGCTTTATCCAGGTAATTGGTAAACGCTCTCCCTCGTATGTATATAGAAATATCATAAATTTTTTGGTTTTATGAATTAAATTAAATTAAATGTCATTCGAGAAAATGTGCTTGCTGTAAAGGAAGCGCATTGGATAACGCCAAGAATTGCTAATACGCATAAAAAAGTAGATAAGACTTTAAGATTTTAGCATGGTTTGGACGTCGACCGCTCACCTTAGTAGCTAGAGCGTATGGACACGTAATGCAGAAGATGCAAGTTCGAATTTTAAAAGATATTTTTGTTCTCAATTGATACTAGCTCATGTTCTATATTTCGTCATATCTATATGGTGCTAGGAATAGTTATAATTTTAATTATTCGACAATATAGTCTTCTTTATTTTCAAACTAGAAATTGACATGCACTAGATATTAGAATCTACGATTACTATCTACGAAGCGTAGATAGCGGTGCAAATCCTCGCATTCAGAATTACTGCCTTGTTTACACGGCGTGATTTAGGAGTGCAAACATACTTTGGTTCAAATAAACTAGCAGTATTAATATAGAAGATGAAACATTAAAAGTTAAAGAAAATATAGTCCTAAAATATGCTTGAATAATAAAATATAACAATGAGTTCTTACGTCTAAACTAATGAGAAACATCGTATCATTGGTATTTATATGTTTCAATGTAGGAACAAATTGGTCTGTAAACTGAAAAACTTCTCTTGATTACACCGCTCTAGTCTTATCCATCGGTCGATCTGAAAGCTATCAGCAGTAAAAACTCGCGCGTGTCGCGCCTGATAGCAAATTAATGTGTCATGTACTGTCGCGATATGATATTGATGCCGCGGACCGACGCGACGCGCCTTGACGTTTGATTGAAATCGTAAATCTCCGATCGTTAGGTAAATACGCAATTCCATTTATACGTCCTTATCCGATTTTATCCTTTATTGCTTTATGTCAATTTTGAAATATTTCACGGTAATATCATCTTTAAATGCGAAATTGTCTACCTTGCGGTAACGATTGTAGTAATTAATGGTTTTCGACTTTATCCGCCTCCATATTTTAGCAAATCTCTCGGTACCAACTTTGATTAGATAGTACCTATACATAATATCAAGAGATAATTTATTATTTAACGTCAATTTAATAAAAACCAATGCCCAACATCGGACGGTCCCACAAGTTGCACGATCAGAAAAAGTAACAAACTTTAAGTTCAATTCAATACAGTCAAAGTGTGTTTAACATATAATTTTGTGAATTGGGTAATGTTGCCTTTGAGAAACGTAGAGTGGATTCAATTAAAATGTACTGAGACCGTTACATAGTGATTGGATAGTATTATTACTAAGATGCCTTTGGGGTAGGAGTTCGATATGAGAACGATATCAAGTTTATCACGGCTGACTGATCATAGTGGAAAATTAATTTAGATTTAAGGCGTTCGGCTCTGAGCGCTCTCGGTACATTGGCGTATTTCTCGAACAGCGATCCGGCAACTTGTATTCATAGGCGCAGAGCGAGTGGCAGCGCATTGAGGGCGGCCTCGACAGAATTGATCTGTAAAATTGATTTTCATTTGCAAGTGACGAACAAAGGCATCGAAAGGCTGGGGGTTGCACGCTTCATTAAGCGACGTACTCGATTAAAGCTGAAACGTTGCGATGTATATTGTTTCGGTATCTGTATGCGTGTATCTGATTTTATGAGACAAATTGTTGAATATATAACTCAACATTTTTATTTTTTAGTGGATATTCATGATTGTAGTAAAATGTTCATGATTTTAGTAAAATGTGACTGCCAAGGCAAGATATTTAATTGCTTTTTAGGAAGCATTTGCCAACGCAAACTAAAAAAACCCTCACCATCACTTCGAATGCCATTTACTAGACTCCATAGAGTAACTCGTTCATGGAGCGGTGTATACGCTTTTACAACAAAATCCCAGTAAATGCGCAAAACCTGCCTATTAACAGGTTTAAGAAATTTATTAAAGAAAAAACTTTATAAAAAGGGTTATTATAATACAAATGAATACATTAATGACAATAACCCCTGGGAATGAGTTGATCGCTCCCAAGCTATTTCTAAAAGGAAAAAAAATCAGTTGTATAATATTTTAATTTTTTGTTAAGAAAAAAATGAATTACAACAAAGAGGATACCTACGGAGTTTCTTTCACCTGTTTTTTCTCCGCTAGAGGAACCTCATTACGAAACGGTGGTAGATTTAAAAAAAAAAATTACTATCGATAAATGAAATGTAAGTTTCTTATGTTGTTATGAATAAATGATTTTTATTTTTGATTTTGATTTTGAATCGTAGAGTAAAAAAAGCAAACCGAGGTATTTTTACCGAACTAACTCGAGTGATCTGTGACAATGAACACCTTGCTAGGTGTTCACAGATCCCTCGTGCTCTCGTAAATAAATATTTGTCTACGGCAGCCCGCTGGGAAGTGTGGTGATGAGTTTCAGCATTAAAATATTTATCTGAACTGGTCATTTTTCTATACACGTGTGATGAAGGTTTAATCAGAATTACAAAAAAGTATTGCATGAAGAATAATTATTATTAATTTAGACTTTTTCAAATTATGTGTTATGAATATAAGACTGTTGTGTGGTCCTACCACATTTTTATTCTTCATATTTAGTAAAAATGAAACTGCATTGAAATGCATGCATGACCCTTTTCAAAAACGTAATTAAAAATTAAGTTTGAAATCACTCGTTTGAAAAGTATGAAAAAAATGATTTTTTAACTTTACTTTTAATTAGTAATACATATTAAGAGTAAATGTAAGGAAAACTTCGTAGATAGGAAAAATTCGTAAAAGAAAATTCGAGAGTAAGTGATTCGAATCGCTGATGAAATGTAAAGTGCGACAAAGTTTAGAACAATGAGATGAGAAATTGCTTTTAGTGAATGGTTGGTATGTTGAATCCGTGTATCCTCATTCACTTGAGCTTCACTACAATCCAAGGTACGAATCCGGGATGCTGGATATTTCGATATTTCCACTGGATAGCTCATACTTTGACATTTTTTTAATTTTTGTTTATATTATGCTTAATTATACATATACGTGAGGTTGCCTAGTTACGTCACATAATCGCAATTTCTCGGTATGTAACACCTAGAAATGGCATAGCAGATACGAAATTTCAACTGATTAAATTATGCATAAATATTATGTATCCCACAATAATTTCTTTACGAAAACAGTGTTTAATAGTAATATGTGTATAAATATTTTCAATGTAGTTAATTTAATAAAGATAGGAATATAAAAAAGATCAAACTAGATAAATGTTCGCTCATTTTAAGTTGTCCAAGATAACGCTTCCAAAGTACTGGTCAGCAGTTGGTCTCTCTCCGGTCTGATTCGGAACATTCCCAAAGCTGTAACAGGCGAGCTTAAATGAAAATAGTTTCAGCTTTAAAGTTGTCAAGTTTTAGATGAAACTTTACTGTGCAATTATTATTTTATAACGAAATAATTCACGCGCATTTAAATGGTGTTGCTAGTAGTTTCCCACACGTTTCGTTTTGTTATAACTTAATATTGTTTTTATTCTTGTGAAAGTCAGCTACTTTATTAATTATTTATTGGTACTTGTGTACTATCCCTATTTGTTTTCACCATTTCACATTTACATCGAATGCAATATTTTTGAAGTGAAACTTCTTTATCGGGGTTGGAAAAAAATTTAGTGTAACAGTTTTCCGTTACGCGCCATCTTTTTTTTATCTTAAAATGTTCCTCTAACGCCATCTAGTGTTGAATAGGGGGTTTTATGTCGTCTTTATTCTTTAGTGGTTTTAATAGTTGACGCTAGATGGCGTTAGTTCCTTGGTGTGTTCATAGCAATATATATATATATATATATATATATGTTATATTAAAGTGATCAGCAAAATCAAAGGGTTTATTTTAATTCTAATTAATAATTCTATTACAATTAATGAAATTCAATAATAATATTTGTAGTAATGACAGTGCTAGCTCTAATACTTCAGAGCACGACACTGTGTCGACTTCCTCTTCTCCAAAGGCAGGCACCGCCCACCGTGACCTGACTGCGCCTTCCACCGAAGACACAATCTGAAGCTGACCGATGATGCTCTTCGAAACCTCGATCAGCTCCTGGAACTTGCGGTTGCGACGTCGATCCAACGTCCGCAAGTTCGGTTTTCCAAAAAAACTTCACTCACAACACTCGCGCGCGAGTCGAATGTCTGCCTTCTACTCACTGGCTGACTATTCGGCAACGAAGGACCATGTACAAATTCAAAGCGGTTGTATTTTGGGTCCGTGAGGTTAATTGAAATAAACAAGGTTCACGTTGCAAGTTTAATAATCAACAATTTTTGCGGACCCTCATACTAATTACAACGGTCAAACCATAGTGTTTTTTAATTTATTACTAACGCCACCTATGTACTACAAATAAGAAACTAAATATTATACAAAGCTAAAATGAAATAATTGTAGAATTTGTATTTATGGCTATGATAATAAAAGCCTTTTATTAAACTTTATCTAATTTAACTTTATTTAACCAATTTCTGTAAAGTTGTATATAGTAAATTATTTTTTGAAAAATAACGCCATAAAAAAGTTTCACTTCTTACGAGTGTACGCTAGTACACGCACACATTTTTTTTTATCTTATTGAACGAAACGTCTGAAAATAAAACAAATTTGATTTTGTCTTATTAGTCGCGGAAGTAGAGATTGCCTAAATTTTCAACTTCAAGCAAACAGAAAACGACGGAGTCATCTAATATAGCTATTGCTCTCAGCAGATCTGATAAGACATTAATTAATGTTACAATTAATACTTCGCAGCTTATGTACACGTAATTTACGCTATATTAAATTGTTGCACTTTTTTCTACATTATCGTATTATATGATTAATCGATACTACGATGTGTGATAGCATAGAAAAGCTCGTACTATTATGGGGTATTCCTGAAACGATTTAATTTGTAAACTGTTTTTGCACTACTCAAAAATACGCCTGTTTCTTGACACAGAATATTTCGAAAATTAAAGCTATTCATTGAGCAGAATTCTTCAGAGTATATATCTTTTCATAGTGCAAATTATATATTTTTCCTACAGAGCTAAATAGAGAAACTTAATTTAAATAGTGGGAAAGATTTTATTATATTCAATTGGTATATTATTTTTTAAAAATAATCAATTTGTATTAGTCTAAAGTAATAACTTTGAAGTAGCAGTGAAGATTTTATGAATAATGTCCAATAATAGCAAGGAATATCACAGCATAATTTAGCGTAAAAAAGTTTCCTTGAGATCGGCTTAGAAAATATTTAAGCAGCAAAGTGTTGGATTCTCGTTTTTTGTCAGATCCGTTGATTAAGTTTTTACAAGTTTTTTGTTAGCGCTAAATTTTGAAGAGGCCAATCTGCTGACGGTTTATTTATAGCAACTTCTTGTGAATTACGTTTCTTCACGTACACTGGATAAGAAAAGTTACCTTTAGGATATTATATTCATTTTGTTTCATACAATATGAGACATCAAAATGAGAGATCAAAATTAATATATACAGAGTATGTACTCTAACGGCATAATATATTAAGTCGCAAATAGAGGCCCTATTCTACAACTACAATCTACATAATCTACATAAACATCGAGCGTAAAATTTACTGCTACTTAATAGGTTTTAGAAGTTTTCATTTGCCTTAAAATATCGTTGTTTTTTGAATGAAATTTGGGATGATGATACTTTTTAGATATACAATTTTGCAGAGAATCATAGACACTGTTACACACAGCGCCCATTAAGGGTTTGTTTGTTCGATACCGCCGCGAAGATGTAATCGTTTTCGTGAGGGACTGCTATCGTAAATCTGCCTAGACCAGAATGGGTTACACGGCATTGGGTCAATAAATTGTCCATACAACATTTTACGATTTGGTCTGAGTGGAAATCGGCGAGTCCCGTTCTCGCAGTAGATAAATCAATCACTTGAACTTTGGCAGCTGTTTCTAGTATTATTTCATAATGTCTGACAACCATAACTGACGGTTTTTATTTATTCCAAAAATTTCAGAGGGCTTCCTAAATTTTAATAAAAATCATTAAAGTTAAATTATCTCATTATCTACATTTGAATCAGAAAGATTAAAATTTAGTTAATATATTTTTCTGAGATAACAAATACGAAATTGTTTCAGTCGGCTGTACTCTTTGTTCTAGAGGAATGTGACATAACGTTTCATATACGTTAGTTTTCTACCTTTAGAAAGTAGGGTTTCCATAATACTGTACGCCTGAAATAATAGACCTCATATCGCATATTGCTATATCCATTACTCAAACAGAAAAAGATATTCAAAAATATATGAAAAAAGTCAGACAAACTTATAATTGAATCTCTGCAAATGGTACGTGTTGTAAAATGAAATATTCGTGAAATACATGAGTTTTTATATTGCAAATATTTTCCATGCTCAGTCATGTTTGTTTAATTTTGTTATGGAATTGTTTGGGAATTTTTTTTTGGATAAACAGAAGAACGCATAAGAAAAGTATGTGTCTACTTAGGTATGCACGTAAGAAATTATACTTCTTCAGCTTAACAAAAGAAAAATAACTAAAAACTTTATCCTGTACCAGTATCTACTCTTTATTTGTGAAAAAGACATTAATTTAGTTTATTTAAATAACGAGGAATTACAGGTAAATATCAAAAAGTTGTTTTTGGTTGCTATGGTAATAGCGGTTTGAATTACTTACTATTAAATAATGAAGTTAAGTAAAGATGATGAAGTTGACGAACGCTTTGCAACCAAACAAACTACAAACCAATGAAGTTGCTAAGAAACCAACTTCAACAACACTCTGTTTTGACTGTCGGTTAAACGCGCCAAAAGAAGTATAACTTCATAAATTAAAATTACGTGTCATTGGCGTCGTATTAGTGTAGTCTAGTTACAAATTTTTTTTAACGTTCAATAAAATTTTTCACATCAAATATATGTAGATAAATTATATTTCGATATCTCATGCAGGGTTTCATTTAACTAAATTCTCATTGATAAAAATAAAAGTAAATGCTTGAATAATTTTGAAATTACTTTGACGTTTGTAAGAGTTTATAGAGAGTAGCTTGCGACAAAAAGAAAAACCTTATTAGATTGACTATAAAGTGACGCTATAAGAGTTTTTATTTGTATTCCAAGTTACGGACCTCTAAAATGCGTAAACTTAAAAGGAAAAGCCACGGAAAATACTTTCCTTGCTGTACGGTTAATGCTTTTGGAAATCCTTCGTGAATTCCAAAACAGTACGAAGTTTTTCAAAACAGAATCAATCAGTATAAGCTTATTTAAATGCAAGACGCCAATTTATGACCTCGACTTCAATCAAAGTTTGTTTTTTGTTTAACTTGAACACCTAAGATATTGAGAAAAACACTTTGGTTATATTTTAATGATAATTGGTTTATAGTGAAAATATATCCCAACAAACAGAAAATACCAATATAAAATCCTTTTAAAACCAAAGTTTGCTTAAAACCAATATTCAGCTCAAAGTGATTTTCATAAGCGAAATGGTGCGAAGGCTTCCTGCAAAGACATAACTTGGTCGCGCTAACAAATACGCATGATATTATTATGCAAATACGATGTAAATATAGCAATAGCGCTCCGAAACTGACGCGTTCAAATTACACCAAATGGTGTAATAAGACTGCAATTCTATAGACTTCTTTCTCTTTGCGTATCATACGCTCTATATCATCTGTCACATTTACTTATACATGTCATATAATGTAAAACGCCGCCTGTATGGACATGCATCATTTTTATTAAAACATCAGTATCTGTTTACGGTTATTTAAACGTCACGTTTGTGCGGTTTTACAGCTACTTTTGACGGTCATTTTATTAATTTAGTTAATATTATCAGTTTGTAAATCATAACTTTTTTCAAAAATTATATATCACACACAAAAACAAAACACAATTTTATGTATTTAAAAAACTTTAATGCTAAGAATGCTTTAATTTATATCAAAATTTTTTTCAGTTTATATCAGAACTTTCTATGGCTCACATATAAAAATGAAATTGGGGTAATCGGTCAAATAGCTCTATAAAGAACAAATATATTTAAAATGTATGCAAACGCAGAGTGTAAAATAATAATTTGGGAATACAATTTTGGCCAAATGGCGGGCGTACTCTCTGCGGTATTGACACCGATTCCATGTTGCAGCTCCGATATTCGGTAGTTTGTTGACGCGGTGATATATATGCCAATGTAATTCGAATCGAAAATGTCGGAATGCATATCCCTATCGGCCGCACGTCTCGAATCCCGCGACGGTGCTATTTGTAACGTTGCAAGTGATCTCATACCGCGAATTGAGCGCTCGCGATATGGGAGGCATAAATGCCATTTATGATCGAGAGTTACCCGCGACCTAAATAGTTCGCTTTATTAGTAGAACAAATGGTAGCGTTTTGTTTGAACTGCAGTCCCATTGAGCCCGGGCCGATTTATTTTTCATATATATAATATTTTATTATGAATCAATAAAAAGCGCGTAGATTTAGCGTATTCGTCTAAAGGCTGCTCTATTTTTCTTCTATCATAAATTTTGATCAGTAATGTACCTACATTAATAAAATATTAAACTCAAATCTATGTTGTATAGATAAATTATAAAAAAAGGAACATATTGGAAATAAAAAATGTTTTATTCACGTTCTTCGAAATAGATCTCGTTCGACGTAGTTTTTACAGAGACCTTATTTTTATATATTTGCGGGGAGAAACCTGAATGCATGAACTATTGCATTAACAATTCAAATAAAACACGCGGTCGCTCCAGTTTCGTTATTTAATTTTTTTACCCCGACAATGCACAGGGTAAACACGAATTCACGTTAAGCTAGAGACAGCATACAAATTTCGTGGAGCTATTAAAATGTTTAGTTGGAAAGTGCTCGCTGCGCGGTTAAAATAAGTAACGTTCGCGTCGAGGATTTATAGTGATACGAGAGACGGCGTTGCTTATTTATTTGGAAGGATTAAACATGCAGAGAGCAAACAGCATAACGTGTATACTGTACAGTCGCGTTCCTACTTAAACTTCGCTAAACGGCCAGCTCTCCCGAAAGCCTTCTAAACTCGGGCCGCGCTTTCCGCTCGTATTTTGTGTTGGAATAATATTGGTATTAAATGGTGCCCCGCTCCCGAACATTACGTTCTCTTTTTATTATAGCCGTTTTAAAGCAGAAAATATGGGAACGACCCCTCTTATTCTGTTTTCAAACTTTCCATAGGCTAGTGCATATATTTGGAGTTGTTTTTGATTAATTTGAAGCTAAATAACACTCCTCCTACCTACATTTTTTCATCACAAAAACATAAATATAGTTTTTGATTAATTATGACAGCTGTGATAGCTCAGTGTCCCAGCGCTCGCTTTTCATTCAATATACTCGAGCAACCTGAGTTCGATCCTCGGTGCCGACACCAATGAAATTTTAAATTTTAAGTACCGAATTATCACGTTCTCAGCGGCGAAGGAAAAAGTCGTGAAGAAACCTGTATATATTCGAAATATTAACAAAAAAATAATTTAAGATATGTAAAGTCCGCAAATCCGCAGTGCGGCCGCGTGGTAGACTATGCCCTGATACCCTCTGTACAGAGGAGGCCTTTGCCCAGCAATTGGACATTTATAGCCTGTTACTTTACTTTTTTTTTAAATAATCAAGCTGATAAAATGAGCACCTTACAAAGCTAAAACTTATGCCATTCTGATGCGCTATCCTGCGCTTTTCTCGTATTCCTTTTACATGAACATGATAGCAGGGTATACACGCGTCCGCCTTTAATTCAGTCAAGTAATTGATTTCAAAATTGGATGTGCACGCTGGTATAGGAACATATGACGAGGAAACCTAATGCAGGTTCTAAGAAATAGATATTTTTTTTTATTTGTGTATCTATAATATATATAACGTGTATCTATAATATATATAGTATATTTAACGTGTATGTCCTACGGCTGGGAAATGCTGTTGTTATTTTTTATGAAGAAAACTGCCCAAGTGCTAGTCGAACTCGCGCACGTAGGGTTCCTTACCATTACCTATAGGGGAGGGTAGGGGAGCCCCACTTTTATTTTTTTATATATAAGACGTGAGATAAGATTTGGCCATCGCTAACTATCACGGAATAATATTTAATAATCCTAAATGCTATTTATCTTAAATTTTAAATGGAAACTTAGCATTTTTGTAGCGTCTGCATTAAAATAAGTCTCAAGTAGTTAGTGACGTTCGAAAGCGCGTCAAAACTTTCCCGGTCGATTCCTGCGGTCGGAATTCCCCGCATTCCGGCGGAGGCGCCGGGGTCCATCGTGATGGGACAGGCTATAAATTCAACAACGCGGCGAAGCACCTCAACCTACTAATATCAGTTATACTTTCAAAGATAGTTACCGCTTTCTAAATGTTATGGTACAACTGTTGACGTAATGGAAGAGGAGTTCCATCATTTTAAAATATTTCAGTTATAGCAAGTGGGCAATCAGTTCAATGGAAACTAAGTGTTAAACGCCGTCAACAGATATCTGCAAAACCGTGGGTTTTATATTTATTTTAAATGATTACGGAATGAACGGATGATTATTTAATTAATTTAATCAATAAATAATCAATAAACTAAATTTACGTTTCACTTTACATTTATGAAAAAGTGGAGCAAGATAGGCATACCTATCAGTAGTTTTGATGTAGCTGAAGAACTGGGAATTGACCACAAAACAGTTTTGGTGCATTTGAAAAAAGCCGGGTGCACAAAAAAGCTATTTGCGTCATGAGCTCACTGAAAGAAACCTAATGAACCGTGTACTCATTTGTGATTCTTTATTACGACGTAATGAAACCGAACCATTTTTGAAAAACCTGATAACAGGTGATGAAAAGTGGATCACGTACGATAAGAACATGCGAAAAAGGTCGTGTTCAAAGGCTGGTCAGGCTTCACAGACTCTGGCAAAACCCGGGTTGTCTCGCAACAAGGTAATGCTGTGTGCATGGTGGGATTGGAAGGGCATTATTCATTATGAGCTGTTACCGCCAGGCAGGACCATTAATTCTGAAGTCTACTGCGAACAACTGATAAGATTAAAGCAAGTAGTTGAGAGAAAGCGGCCTAAATTAATCAACAGAAGGGATGTGGTTTTTCATCATGATAACGCTAGACCTCACACATGTTTAGCAACTCAGCTACAATTAAGAGAGTTTGACTGGGAGGTGTTAATGCATCCGCCGTATATTCCTGACCTTGCACCTTCAGATTTCGACTTGTTTCGGTCTCTTCAGAATTCTTTAGGCAGTGTCAGGTTAACATCACGAGAGGACTGCCAAAACCACTTGTCACGGTTATTTGATCAGAAGCCCCAGAATTTCTATAGCAATGGGATCATGTCCCTACCTACAAGATGGCAGAAAGTTATCGAACAAAATGGCACGTAAATATTTTAGTTAAATGTAAATAAACTTATTGAAAAATTATTTGAATTTTCATATAAACTGCGAAGGAACTTTTTCCCCAACCTATTATGTGTAAATTATCACAGGAATAGCCTCAATCTAATACTACTTACACGAATACTACATCGTTTGGGTATTATTACAAAACATAAAACAATGGAAAAGTTATTCAAAGAACCATAAAACGTCGTGGTAGGTGGCCAGGTACAACTGCATACCAAGGATTGTAGCCCTTTCTCATACGCTCTGTTCACGGACAAAGTAAGCTAATAAATGCCTTTTTGGGTTATATCTGTGGTAGGCACAAGTTTATTTAAATATTTATGATTAAAATATTAGTATGGCACGGTAACGATAACTGAAAATATCTAAATAAAGAATGCTGGTTAAAAAAAATGCTAAGATAATGATATGGAACGAAAGCTGTTTCTCCGATTGTGAATCAACATAATATTAAGGAGCAATATACTTCATGTATTTTGGCGTAGGAATATTGCCCGTACAATTAGTTTACGTCCAATAAATTATTAGTGTATTTTATTGAACGTTAACTATTTTTACCGTCAATACTACAATAAGCCGCACATACGAACAGTTTTTAAAAAATAATCAGGGTATGTTATTTCGGATAATCTGCTGAAATAATAAATCATGTTAATTTTTATATATCGTAAATTGATTCTTTTGAAAAATAATTTCAGAGAAACGAAATATTTAATTTAATAATAAGCAAAACATTGATTACTAAACTACTACCGGTTATAAAATTTTTAGGGAACATGAATTTAAATGAAAAAGTATTTTAAATTTCGATAAAAAAGATGTGCTTTAATATCTATAACTTGGGATTATGTCGGAGGACCCTTAGAAACTTCTTGGTAATATTTTAAGTGTTCAGATTTATTATTTGAGATAAACTTGGTAAGACAGTCAAAAAAATTTGTTTCATGTACCTATCACCCACAATCATAATAAAATACAAAAACAACCAACTGAATGAACCCTTGAAATGTTTAATAATCTAGAGACTAGATAAGTTTCCGTGCTCGGCATAAGAAATCTCTATAAAACTGATGCTTTCTAATAAATAGAAATATCAACACTTGTCTACTACTACTCAACTACTAATCAACTTCAAATTCAAAGTTATACTATTGACATTAGAAAAAAAATGACTGTTCAATTTTTCACTTTATTTCGTATTTTGGTGTTGCCTATATCAAATAGGGAAAGTCATCCCCAAAATAACCTTTTGTATTCGTGAAAAATTACATTTTACATTCACGCAATCAATAATAAAATGGGGCTTGATCTAATAACGAAAGTGGAACTACGTTCGGTAGAATGTGGACGGCGGTCTGAGCGGCGTCGGCGCCGTTTCGTTGTCTTATTCATTAAAGATACATCACTCGTTTTATTCCTGTTACGATTGCGAATTCTCCCACAGTCCTTTGTCTCATTTAGCATTTATTTACGGCGTATTCAATTTAAATATCGCCTCCTTTCCCGTTTTATCGGCGTAGAAATTGCCCGACTAGCTCGCTTGGTGCTCGGTGCTCTTTTGTTTATATCTATCGGATTTGCTCTTGTTGCCTCTCGCTGCGATTGCGTTTCGCTCGTCGAAACACTCGCTATTCGATCGAATGAATTTGTGAGTAAAGAGTTAAGGGTTATTCAATCAATTGCCTGGCGAGACAATTATTGCGTGAACAAGACCCATTGGTTTATTTAAGGCAACAATTTGGTCCTGTTTGATCTTACTTTAGATGTGAAAACTTCTTTAGGCGCATTGAGCATTTTTTGGGTGGACAAAAATAATGGAACTCTAGTCATCGTCACCGAAAGATTTAAGTTTATTTTAATTATTATTATATATATTAATTCTTTTTCATTTAGAAATAATTGTTTTAAAGTAATAATTATTTTATTTTTAAATAAATAATTGTATTAATTAATTCATTGTTAACTTCTTTAATTTTCACTTCTATCCACAGTCCCCAAAGACTGACCTGTTTTTTTCTTGATAACAAGAAAATATATTTTTGCTCGCTTTTAATTCAACATACTCGAGCAATCTGAGTTCGTTCCCCGTTGTCGGGGACCAATGAAATTTTAAGTGCTGACTTCTCATGTGCTCAGCGAAAAACGAAACCATCGTGAAGAAACCTGTTTATTTTCGAAATAATAACAAAAATAAATATTTCGAAGATATGCTTTTATTGATTAATGTGGTAGGGCCACGCAATAGCTTGCACGAATGGGTAGGTCCGCCCGGGTATGTACCACGACCTCACAGATGACTGGCGTGAAGAGGAAGTTTCATACTCCCAACGTATGTGTATCAGTGAAAAGCCTATAGAAATGTTGACAAAAATGTGAAATATTAGCTTGTTTGAAGTAAATTAATCGCTTCCTAATAACTGACCAAATTTAATTTCATAGTCACTGAAAAGGGAGGGAAAATTGGTCTGCAGAATGTATGTGCTTAGTAGAGCTAGACAGTATTTCCTGCCGGCCAGTCGCTTCTAACTTTACAAAACACAACTTCGGCCTCATACGAAGTACTGATTTTGCTTTGCTCTGTGATACTCGGAGGGTCGCCTTACTATACCTGGAACCCTACGCATGATGCAGATATAACATGTGTGGGCGGCGATTATCAATTTCAATTGACTGAAACGTATGCTTTATTGATGACGGAGTACCTTCTCTGAGGGACTTATCAGATTTTTGGTGTAAACTACTTCGGCCATTGGACGATAAATCTCGTGGCATTCCAGTTCCGATAGAAACTTATCAGAGAAAGGCGCCCGATTAACTCACTCAGCAGACGAAATGCAAAAGCGAAAATGCTTAATTTTCACGTCGGCATTCTGTGAAACTACCTATTCATGTAACATTAGAACCAGCTCTTGTTTAATTCTTGTTCAGCTTAATTTAAATCCAAAAAGTTTATAGATAAAATTTATAGATAAATTATGTTGATATTTTAGTTGTTATGAAATATTTTCATGCATTTTTTTCTAAAAACTTGTAATATTTCATCTTCGGTGCAGGGATTGCCACTATAAAACGTAATATACAAATATAAATTAATAGCTGATCGCTCGCCTTTAATTCAATTTACTTGAGCAACCTGAGTTCGATCCCCCGTGCCAGCACGAATGAAATTAAAGTGCGGACTTATCACGTGCTCGGCGGTGAAGGAAAACATCGTGAGGAAAACCGCATATTTTCGAAATAAGTGAAGTCCGCCAATCCGCAGTGGGGTCGCTTGGTGGACAATGCCTTGATACCCTCTTTACAGAGGAGGCCTTTGCCCAGCAATTGGACATTTATAGGCTGTTACTTTACTTTTTTTTTAAATAATCAAGCTGATAAATTGAGCACCTTACAAAGCTAAAACATGCCATTCTGATGCGCTATCCTGCGCTTTTCTCGTAGTCCTTTTACATTATAGGTATCTGGCATAAAGAATGTCAAATAAGCCAGCGAGGTAGAACCCTTCTAGAGTTATGGCGACGTACATCGGTGGCGGTGATCATTAACCAGGAGAGCTGCATGCACTTTTGCTGGTTCTTTAAGAGAACAGTAATTTTGGGCAGCGAAACCGCCTTCAAGCCGCAAATTAAATTTAAATATTTATTTAACCGTCGAGCATTTTCTCCGAATTAGGATATTACAGCGACCGTAAGTTTGCAGGGGCGTAATTAAAAGTTAAAACTTCTATTATGGCGAAGACGCGGCGGAGTGCGGCGGGAATGTGATCCGTGCCAAGTGTCGGATTTCGGACGTGCCTCGAGTCCGCAACGCTCCAGCGGAGTGACGCGCGCTTGCTGCCTGTGGTGCTAGCCTCTGCGGCAGGGCCGGATTTAGGGGAGGGCAACCGGGGCAATAAAAGCCCCGGGGCCCCAATACTAGAGACTTCGGAAAAAAAAACTTTCAAATTCAGCTTAGTAAACAATAGTAAACAACCTACAGTACTTTGTACAAACATATTAATAATTAACATATTAACAGAAATCAATAGAAATTAAATTGGGGCCAAGGGGCCTCCACTCCTTTGTTACCCCGAGGCCTCCATACCTCAAAATCAGGCCCTGCCACTGCAAGTACCCTACTCGCTCAATGTCCAGGAAATTTCTTTTTAAGGAGATGGCGAGCGAGCTGTCTGTTCATCTGTTGTTATGTGATAACCGCCGCCCATGGACAATTACAACACCCGTAGGGTGTGTTACAAATGCGTTGTCACCTTTCAGTAAAGTGCTGTATTTATGCGTTCCGTCTGGTCAGGTAACTGAGGCAACCTGACCAGACGGAACGCCGAAATGTTGTACTTCAAAGTCTTTCCGATTAGCATGATCCTTTGGCTCTGCGTAGAGATGTTGGATCACTCTGCATCTTCTACCGCATTTATCACGGGGAGTGTTCCGAGGAATTGTTTGGATTGATCCCGGCGGCTGAATTCCACTATCGGACATCTCCGCCAGAAACAAAAATTTCATCGACACCATCTTGATGTCCAGCGTTCCACAACAGCGCGATTTTCAAGGCATTTCCGCCGCCGCTGCTGCCGGTGGTCTTTCCGAACCGTTACGACCTGGGAACCTTCAAGAAGAGAGTATACTCTTTTCTAAAAGGCCGGCAACGCATTTGTGAGCCCTCGGGTGTTGCGGGTGTTCATGGGCGGCGGTAATCAGTTACCATCAGGTGAGCCTCCTGCTCGTTTGCCCCTTTTCTCTATAAAAATAAAAAAAAAACTTCCACTTCACGCCGGTCTTCTGTAAGGTTGAGGTATTTGTCCGGACGAGTATGGGTATGCAACAGTGAAGACTGCTGCTTGGTCCTATGACATCAAGTGTTTTATAAAGTTGGTCAATATTAAGAGTAGGATGCTTATGATGCAACCTTTTCAGTTTGCATAAATTACAAAAACTCTTACATAAAAACGAAAGTTTGCGTGTGACATTTGTTGCTTTGCACGAAAACGGAGAATTATTAAATTTATAAATTTAAACGAATTTATGAATAAACAGGTCAGACCCTGGAATAGGTCGCGTTTTTATGCATCATATACATTATTCCTTACTATTTCTTTTTATTACTGAAAGCTTGTAGGCAATACACGTTTATTGTAATATATCAATGAATTGGACTAGTTATTACTGAGAGTGACTCACGCACGTGTGTATTTCTATTCAACTTTCTATTATTCCCCGGCCTAGTTGCTCTCTCTTCTATAAGTTTTATATTATAAGGAGGTATTTATATGTTATGTTGAAAATAACGATAGTTATTACATATGCATCAGGTTTTACCATATGTCGTTGTCATAGTACGAACTAAATGAAATGACTATGTTTTTTAAAAGAAAAATGACTTTCAGTATTTAATATTGATTGTAATCTAGTAATTCTATTAGTTTTCTTAAATCTATCGTCAATTGGCATAATATTGATTACTGTAAGTTGTTTTGATAGATAGTAGGAAAGAAATGTATAGTGCGCAAGAAATCCCATTTTCGAGTCAGGATATTAAAAAGTAAGCTTTGAACTGGCTAATTAAGGGCTTGGAACGTGACGGCAATGGGGCGTCTTACTGAACCGTTGGCGGCCCGGGAGCTCGAATTGTTTGCTCAACGTCTGTGCTTCATTCAGCTTGCTTTTAACGTCTCCTAACTAGAGTCTTTCGAGATCGTTCTTATTTTGATTTTTAACTTTTTACAAACTGATATCATCTTAGTTTCTTCAATACCAATAACTAAACATACGTAACAACTATTGGTGCTTAATGGCAATAATACAAAAGGGCTTGTGTCGTTTTATAGCGGCCATGGTACATTTTGATTTTTTATCAATGTTTTTCATATATTGGTAGATAAGTAATTTTCTTGTCTTAAGTTAGCATGTAAGGTTTTTTTCTCTAAACAAACATTATTAGTTATTGTATTGAAAATCTTTAAAGTTGTATAGATAAGTATTGATTTAATATTGTAATAATATTATATATTCTATTAGTTCACATTTAAATCTTCAAAGCGATAATGATGCTTGATGCTTTCACAATAAGTATTTAGCTTTTTCTTCGTCTCCAAGGCTCTCAGAGATCGAAACGTCACCTAATCTTTCAAGGTGAGTGCAGCGAAAAAATATTATTTTCTCGCGACGTTTGATTACATTCCTTTGCAACATAACATCGTGGCGCGCAATAAGCAATAACAACTTTCCGGGGGTTGGAAAGTTATGGTATTTTAATTAAAATTACAACTCGTTTTTGGGCAGATGGGCAGGGGCACGGCGTACGTGTTTCGTGCACGTGACATCCATCGCAACAAAGTTTATGAGAGCCGGGTTGCCCGCAATAAGATATTCACGCGCGCAATACTAGTACAAGGGCTGTCAGTGTTAACAATTTTATAACTTTAACGTTGAAACAACTCGTGTTTCAACTGTACCAATGTCTGTATTACGTGTGTTTTAACCGAGTTGAATGTTATTAATTTGAATTTGGGTTCACGCGAAAAAGGCTGTGTCGGAACTAATGGGGTTGGATGTAACAATTGTTTGAAATCACGAGTAGTGACGACTTCATTTTATAGTTCGAAGAGCAATAATTTTGGCAGAGATATTTTTATAATTTTATATTCTTATATATATATATAGCTTCATAAGTTTAACCAGCTATTTTGTTAATTACTTAGCGAAATAATACTGACCGGCCGCGTACCTAAATGTTCAATAAGTATTTTTGGAGATTTGTTTAAGGAGAAATCGAAATTCGCCGTAGTGTCGGAGACAAGGGTTCTAATTTAATTTACCTTGAAAAATCCTTTTTTGGCCGCTAAACACTAAATAAAGTACAAAGAGGCTAATTAAAAGTTTATTGAGTACCAACGTTAGAGAAATCTCTCAGTTATATATAGGACTAGAATGAATCGTTGTGTAAATGTTAATATTTAATATACAAATTTATACCTTCGATTTCGCATTTTGCTTCAATGACTAATTTGCTGACATGCTGATGTTAAATAAAATTTTGAAAACAGATTACGACCTACCTAATTTTACTGACTTGTTTGTTGTAACGGTGTTGTTATATATTGTTGTTAAATATTTTCCATTAATATTTTCGGAAGTGTTTTCGTATTGTTTACGGTTCTTTATACGACCATTATGGTGCAGAAACGTAGATATTAAATTATCATCCCCCAATACGTTATTATGCATCTTCTGACCGCCTTCCGCGCCGCGCGTATGGTGCTCCAAGAAAATGAAAGTTACGGAGTCATAGCCGGGCCATTCCGGGATCGCATCAAAATAAATATATTTCGCTGATTCGGAGCGATATTTGCAAGTCTGCCAAGAATATTCGTGGCAAATCGTTTTCCTATAATTGGAGTACATGTGAATTTTGTATTCAGTGGCGCATTCACCGTGTGGATGGAATTCCGCCATTTCGCGAGGCCCCGTCCCTCATAATGCGTGCTTACTGAAGTAATTTGTGTAGCCCGCATGTTCTGTTACGTCTTGGCGCTAACAGCGTCTGGCTTCTCACGGTCATGTTTATGTCCCTCTTGTCTCCCTCATCATTCGTCGAATTACGTTATCACACATGGCACGCACGCATTTGTTATTTGACGTCGACTCGAAAGCAAATAAAAGAAATGATAAAAACCCAAAGAAGAACTCGTGTTTCAAATCCAAATGTATACCCACGTTATTTATCTGCAGCTTCATAAATTATTACGTCTACCCTCAAGAGAATTTGTCAGTTTACCGTCTTTTATAGACAGGACTGCCAGTAAAATAAATTGATCCGCCGGGGCTTGTTCAGCTTTGTCAGTAATCTACAAACAGAATAAACACGATTCTGTAAGTCTGTTTAAAAGTTGAACCTTTTCTAAAAAACGGCGCTTTAATGACGGCAGGGAAATTTTCAATTTTTCGTTAATAATAAATATTGCCCATCTGCGTCGAGGCCTTAATATAATAAAATAATAGAGCGTTTTTGATTTTTGATATAAATATATTAACAACAAAGTTTCATACAAAGCAAATGAGCTTATTACACTTTTCGCTTTAGGATAGGTGGTGCAACTATTAAATAAATGGTAACTGTATTTTAATAATAGCATCAATACTGTTATTGTTTTGGCTCAGTAGCGCGGCTGTTAAACTACTGGCTTATGTTACGGGGGCGTGGGTTCGGTACACAGGAGTGAGCCACAGATAAATTTTCCCAATCGGGGTCTGTATTCTCAAGGAGATTGACGTGTGACAGGCCCCTAGGCGTAAAAACTTAACAAATAGCATTAGCAATATGATTAACATGTTGTGTCGACTGCACACAGGAAAATCTATAGTGCTACTGTTTCATTTATTGGTTACATCCATGTTTTTATTACAATAGGGGAAATTAGTACCTATGTAGCTCGTTTCGCTAATTATAATTTAAAATTCATCGAAATAATTTGTATCATGACGATATTAAACGCTCTCCACCACTCTCACCCGGTTTTAACGCGGTTTATTTGACATATTTAACGCGTTTGATTCGAGGCATAGCAGTTGTGCAATGAACCTAAAAATGTTGCAATATACAGTCGGTTTGTATAAAACCCGCAGACAGAAATTGATGAGCACATTCTCTTAAGCCTCCAACATGCGGCTAAAGCCAGTTTAAATCTATATTGATTTTATAACAATTTATACTACGAGTTCCAGTTGTCAATTATTTATATTGTTTCTTTATAATAGCGATACAATATTTTACCCAGTTAGTTGGTTTATTAGCGATATTTCTGTTTCTTCTTCTTAAGTAGGTTTTTCATTTCGATCAGATCTGATTGAATTAAGAATCCTTTGTACCTAATTATATAGATTCTATAGCGGGCATATAGAATAGCACTAAGATATCTCCTGTCTACCACATAAGGCGCCTAAAAGGGATCTTGGGCTCACAGGTGTCTATGGGGTCCTATTTACCAAGTGATGTGAATCGAGAAAGGTGGGCAATTGTATTGCCACATTCTAAGACTGAGACAGGGTCTATTCTGCCCTGGATGAGCAGAAACTCCACGCAGATGAGCACTGGTGTGTTCCAGTGGAGATCCCGTAGTTCTTGTGAGTATAAGTCTCACATAACCTTCTGTCCCCTTTGACGTTAGTATTTTTTGAAGTTTTCCCCCCCGATACCAAATAACCTCACTGTAAAGTTACTTGTCACATGGATCTGTTTCCTATAAAGGAAAAGCTTGCGAGCTTATATTTTCACTTAAGTTGCGAAAATAAATTCTCTCTAAGCCACGAACACAACTAAAAGCTACTGGAGCTAACGTACATATGGCTTTGTGGAAAAGAAACAAAAACACTTCTAGCACTTCCGATTGTTCGAATTTACCTAATTTTAAAGTGGCTCCCAAAGGAAATTGCCACGGAAAGTGTGGATGGCGTTCGAGGCGGGGCTAATTAGGTAATGTAGTGCCAGAGCTTTGCCAAGAGGGCATAAGTAGTTACGATATTATTATGTCGTTTGGGAACTACAACTGCTAATGCTATTGTTTCGACTGCATCTTTCTGCATTTTAAGTTGTTTCTTCTGTTATAATAATGTAGTATAAAATGTTACCAGACTTCGTATAAATGCAAAAAACTATGGTTTAGTACCTAGAATGTCGAACTTGTGATCAAAGGCCCCATCTTTGAATACTTCAAAAAGTTTGACGTTTCCCGGATTATTGGCGCGTGAATAACACAAACATTTGCGTTTGACGTACGTTGGTCACAATTTAACATAAAACTTGATTTTCGAAAGTGACAGTCACCATCCTGTTGCTTCCGGGATTGAAATGTTAAATTCAGACGAGCAGGTTAAATGTTTAGACAATTATTGACTAAATCTCATAACACAACGCCGTATATAATGCGTATAATTATTTTAACATTCACACGGGGCACCGTTTCGTTTTTCGTACCACAGAGAATTAAATCGTTTTCACCACAGACACAGAACGTGCCTCACGCTCGCGGGCAGTACCTTGAATTTATCGCAAAAAAAAAACATCAACGCGTATGTGTGCATTGCCCATCTACAAGTATAACCTCTTTCGCGCGTTCGCAACAATTGAATTGCAGACACTGCAGTGCGCGGACGTAACGGGGTTCGCTTTCGTCGGCCGCGGCAGGTAATGTATGCGGAATTATTATTTGGGGAGGGACGGTCGGGCGGTGACATAGCTCGGGGCTATCAGAATCACGCTCGGCTGGCCACGAGCACCGCAGACGTCGCGCCGCCCGCATACACCTTCAATGCCACCTATGTACGTGTTGGGGAACGTAATTCCATACATCAAAATTAGCTTAACACTATCCTCCATATTTTGTGTAGAACAAAGGATAATGAACTTGAATATGAACAAAGGGTTTGTTGGGCATTAAACATAGTAGGCTTTTAATTTCTTAAAATAATGATATAATTACACCTTCCACTTTACGTAAACAGACGATTACAAGAGCATTTCGAACTAAAAGCATATTTATGTAAACCCTCCTGTTTCTTTGTGTAGTAGGTAGAGTTAGTTTGTTACATCTACTCAAGAATGCTCAATGGTTAGTATTCTATGCTCACAACTCCACCTGAGATATATCCAGTAGATATATTCAGTACAATAGTTGAATAGATTTTTTACTAAAAGCCGTTTACCATACTTTAATCAAAACCCGAATGAAATAAAATTATTTGCTTTAGGTTACAACAGATTACGATAGGGAAGAATATAAGATTTATCTAAATACGATTTTTTTTACTAAACTTAGTATCTGTCATATTTTAAAACTAAAATATTAACTGAACAATTATTAACCAGTATATTTTGAAGAACGTCAAGGCTTTGGGTGACAGCGACCCAAAAGCTCATTTCACGGTAGTCGCACTCATATTTTGCACTTCAAAGTGTCTTAACTTATAAGTAGGTACAGCTCCGTTCATTCGGCTAAATTTAAAACGCCTTTGTTCCAACCGTAATAAAGTGCAATTTTGTGTGTTATAGGTTTGTGGTGGTATTTTAATACGTAAGCTAGTGTCTCCGTAAGGTATGCTTGCATATAACTTTGGGCGAGAAATGAATCCTTACCATAACAAAAGTGGTTAAAAAATAAATAATTGCTCGGTAAAAACTGCGAGGCCCTTTGGTATGCAGTTTCCGATACTTCATTTTGAAGCATTTCGTTGTAATATAATCAGTAGATTAAAAAACAATGCATAGTTAAAGGATTGATAGTAAAGTTTCGCGATTAATTTTCTATGCAAACATATTACTTCTTATTTGCAACACATACTCAAACGGAATATTTTGTCTTAATTTTTCTGAAGATTTAATCTTGTAAATATTAGATCAATAAAGATTGTCCTTATGAAAATAAAAAAAAAAAAATTCTGAAACATAATATAATATATGCTTTGATAATTTCAGAAAGTAAACAGGAGATCCAAATACAATAGCATATTATTTTCTTTGTCACAACTTCTCTCAAATATCTACCCTATTCGTGCATGTGATATCGTTCGTTTTTTTTTACTTCCCGAAGCACATATTTTAAGCCTTATTGAAAACTTCCCTAATAGACTTTAGTGATTTCTTCATTTGGAAATTCCTATTCCCATATTCACTGCGCCATTAATCTTCCAAATTTTTTTCATTCGACTTAGTACGTTCTTTGGTTATTAACATCCAAGCAGTACAATATTAATTTATTTATCTTTATTACTATATTTACGGCGCGAAGTACATTAGTATCTAAATTCATGCTAAATAAAAGTGTATGTAATACTAAATATCGTTCTGACGTAAGGATTTCATGGCTTACTACTTTGTATTTGGGGTACGGTAGATTAGGCGAGCTTATCTCCCCTTTTTAGCCAGTAACATGGCGTCTCCTGTACAGTGCACCTTTGGCAGAGTAACAGATATGATTTTATGATCAAAATGTCGCTCAGGCGGAAAATAAACAAGGGGAAAATTCTATCGTGGATGCGACGTGATTGCGATGATTGGATAATAAAATAGTTATCTCGCCCATTTATTCACAGAATAACTTGCGTTAGGATATATATTATGATACCTTTTATCCATTTCGGCATTTTCATATGTAAGAGGTAGTATTTACCTTCACATCAAGTGAGAATAGCCGATAGACATGATGCATTCGCGTGGTGTTGTATACTTTTAAAAAATCAATAAAAACAAAGTAGACAATATGTTTAGCTTAGTGGCCAGAACGTCTGGAAGCGTAACCTGGAAGGCTAAGGGACCCTGGTAGTGAGGAAAAATATTCGTCAGTTTTACCTACACATTTATAAAATCCCGTACATTATTCCGATCCGCGGCCATGACTAATAGACACGTACGAATCGAGATCCATCTTCAAACTAGTTGACGACGCTTTGCTGTCTCCCGCGGCTAGTGAGGGGCGGAATGCAAATGAGGGAGCGGGGCACGTTTGTTGATTTAATCAACAAGGCCGAATCCTCCGACACCTCTGGGCTGACGGTCCACTCGGCGCCCGCTGACCTACATCGCTTTGGCACCCGCAATCGCCGCTTCAACTTAATTGTCCCGACACTCGGGCCTCCTAACGACTGCGCCGCAATCGCTCGGTCCGAGGGGCGCTGAATATTGTGGCAGCCGGCCGTCGAGTGCCAACCGACCGGATAGCTACACCGAAAATCGAGTCAATTATCACCGCAGGAAAATTAACGCCGACGGCGGCTTTGTTCGCGCTCCGCAAGCCGTCCGTTGCCTTTAACGACCGAAATAGAATAAAAATACAACACATTGAACGGATGGCATGTTCCTGTGTACATAGTATAATGAAAGGGGGGATTACAATTTGCCTTTGTGACGGCTTCGTCCAATTACATTAATCTGGCGTACCCGTGCCGTGGCGGCGCCGCCGCAAGCAACTTGATTAAAAATTCTATTAGTTGAAAGGCGCAGACATCTTCTTAATAAATAAAGTGCACCTCACTATGTTCTACGGGCTTATTGTTGTGACGTCAATAACATTATTATAGCCCTAACTAGGTTGTTAGGAGTAGTAGAAAACTTATAATTGAGTATTAAATTGCATTATAGAATAATAATCCACCGGCATAATATTTATTCTAACACTGCCTTTTAGATGTGAAGCATCTCAGATATGGTCCACAACAAAATAATGAAAATTTTATCGATGAAAACTGCACAAAAATACTGCTCTGTAAACACGAACGTTCCGACGATGGAATAGAACACAATGCCAAATTCTTTTCTAATACTCAAACTGTCGCAATATTTCAACACGCGTTGAGAATTCAAACAACACGATTTAAAGACAAATACGCGAATCCTTAATACTATGTACGGATGCGTACTGGCGAAAATTGAATTCGGTTTGTTTTAGTGAACACTAGACTAGACGCAATCGAAAAAGGACATCGGCGCGCGCGGTCACCATAAATCAACGTGGAAGCTGGAGTGGTTGAAAAAGGAAGTAGACATAACCCGTAGACTGCCGCATCTGTGTGGAGGTGGTCGCAACTCGGACAGATTTACGCGAGCACTGCTGCCGTATCAACTGGATCTCGCTACGCAAGCTAGAATTGCGAGCCATCGAAATTTCCACAAAGGAACGACTATTTAGGGTGCAATTTAGCGCCAGAAATTCGCCGCAGTTAGGAATTTTCAGCGCGCCTCTCGTACCGGGCAACGGCGAATGTTTATCGGAAATGTAAGTAGAATGTCAGTACACTTCCCTGGACGGCGCCGATACACGTAAGCTCTCCGGGAGGTATGAAGGAATTTTTAAACATTTATTGCAGCTTACGAATAGTGTGATAGTTTAGAAAAATAGAAAAATCGTTTTAATAATTGAAAAAATAGATTTGCTATATGATGTATACATATGTATATTATATGTAGGTTATTCAAATTTTATGATTATTTACATCGTTTACAAATTTACTCTTTTCTTATATGAAATCTTTATAACAATCGATACTAATAATCATTACAAAACGTCTAATTACATGATTATACGTTTTTGTATGTACAAAACACAAAACAAAAATGAGTGATATCAAAAACTTATATTAGTAGTATAGACAGTAAAACTTATAGTAGTAGCTATTCATGCATGAACATATTAAAGTTATAATAAAGACAATTAGTTGATGAGCAGAGTATCGGTAAATAATCTATTATGTAATACAGCTTTAAAACTGAGGCACCGTTTATAAACCTATATAAATCGTTCATTAGCATCAATTATATCCTAACGAAACTGCAACTCTGCTTAAATGGAACGGTGATTGCGAGGCGAAAATGTCTGCTGCAAATAAAACAAATAAGGCGTTTAGTTTCAAAACATCTGCCGTTTGTGCGCACATCGAGTATAATGTTAACTAACACTCGCATTGTCTTGTTGGAATGTTCGGGCCATTTCTGCGAAACTAGCTTGCGCGCGGACGTCGTTTAGCCGTTGTTGACTCTCAATTAGCTACGATAAAAAAAATATTTTATAGAATTCGTACGTGTTCTCCGAACAAAGAGCAGTTTGGCGGTATGGAAAGCGTTACAGCATGAAACAGCGGATACAATATGATCTTTAATGCTGAAATTTCGTTAAGAAATTATTTATCATTACATCGGCTGAGTAATTCAATAGTGTATGTTTTAAATTTACATTTAAGATAGTAATTATCTTTTCGTGGCCTACGAATTATGTGCGATTGATCGAGCGCGGTGCTTGAAATTCAGAAACGAAGTGTACGTGTGGCCTCAGTAAGTTTTCCGCGTACAGCGCGTCGCGGTACAAAATTGGTGTATCAAACGAACACGCGTGATTTGTGCAATTCCCACGAAAAAGAATTTCAATTTCGTCCGCCCATAACGTCGGCAGAAAGCGGTTATAAAACTTATTAAAATTCCGCAATCACATCGCCGTACGAAAACGTTCCTGACGGAGGCGGGCGGGCGGCGTGCTTTGTGCTCCAACGTGAGCGTTCAGCCTCGCCAGTTTACTTGTTGCGGTATTTAACAGCCCGATGATATCTGCATAATGCGGCCGTCAGTGCCAGCATCGCGATGCTCTCCCTCGTTATTATGAATTTACATGTTAACGGCGTCCGTGATGCTGCTTATTTAGTTGATATTAATTTGTTGTCAAATCTGTTATGGATGTTACTTTCACGGCTCGACAATACAGTTACTAAGCTCTATATACATGAAAGGTAGGATGCGTTTGTGAACTTTATTAACAATGACGTAAAGGTAACTAAGAACAACATATAACTAGGATTTTATAAGATTCCTTGTTTATGAAAGTACATTTAATATTTATTGTGAAAAATACTGGATACACTCAAGGAACTTTGAAAATCATTAAAACTCCCTGTGAAAAAAAAAAAAAATAAACTGTGGCACTGGGGAACTGCTGGGGTAAAGCTATTGCATAGCATTTTAATGCAGTATTTTTTTTTCTTTGATATCAATTCAAGTTACACTTTTTGAGCGTGCTGAACGATAAGAAAACAATTTTTTTTTCTTTTATTGTGAATGAATAAGTCGTTAATATAGTTTAAAATATTTTTATTATCTTACAATACATGTAGGTTATTCAGGAATTTTTATCATTGAAACTATAGGTTTATGGTACCGGAAATAAGAAACATAAGTTTGAAACCTCATATCCTCTAAATGTTATATTATCATAATATGATAATATAATATTATAAGATCCATCCGTGCGAGCTTCGTACAATCGTACCATATACATACACGTTAAAGGAACTACATGGTAGGCGGAGTGGGGGGTGTTAGGTTTTATTTTCGTTACGGAATTTTTTGATTCGGTCGCCGCGCTCCAAGCCCGCGATAAGCTGTGCAATGGCTTAAAATTTCGCGGTAGCAACTGTTTGCTATAATAATTAACATAGAGAACTTTAAATGATATATTAAAATGATATAAGGTAGATAGGAGTTTCACCTTCTTTTATCCATATTAATTATGTCATCGGCCGGGTAGGTTATTGGTGGAAAATCTAATAATTACTGTCCATATTGGAAGATAACATCTTAAAAGCTTCGAACACCTTTTGACTACGTCTTATTGAAATTAACATATTTTTATCTTTCTAATAGAGGTAAAGCTTTAGAAAAGCTGCTTAGTGAGTACTCTCATTTAGGTTTAAAGGCAAGTGGACGGTTATTCCTTGCTTTACAATAATTGAGATAAGGTCCTTCGATGAGCCTCGGCCAGTTATTTGAAGCCATATTAACATTGAATGTTTTTTGACTTTTGTAGCACGGCTAGTATTTAGTTTGGTTATTTTCTTATAATATTTATATGAGAATCAAGTCACACGCTGTACTTTTAGGAATGTCACGTTTTTCTCAATTTTCTAAATAATATAAGTAATACAATTATTAGTTGAACGTACTTAAATTGCGAGAGGATTTTTTCATTTGTTTACTATACCAGGTGTTATTTGAGAATCGTTTTTAGTCTGTGTGAAAAAGATAAATAACAATTCTTGTCAAACAGATGACCTTTTTTTGTTACAACTAAGTAACATATAAAAGACTAGCTTTTCGTCCGAGGCTTCGCTCGCGTTGAAGCCCCTAAATAAATATCTTTCTTTAAAAAAAATCCAATAAAATAGCCTACTCATGTCCTTTCTCAGGCTCTAGATTATCTGTGTACCAAATTTCATTTAAATCGGTTCAGTAGTTTTGACGTGAAAGCGAGACAGACAGACAGAGTTACTTTCGCATTTATAATATTAGTATGGATTTAGGTTATGGACAGTAAAATTCTTTATATATATAATACAATTAATTGTTTCATTTTCCCTATTCAGGATCAAGTTAAACGCGATCCCTGTCCAGCTACATTTTTGAGTTTCTTTTCTTCCCTTTAGGTTCGATGGCGTCCCGTTGGTACACGCTCCGCAGAGGGATGAAAAGTTGCTACCACGTACTTATTAATTAGGGGGGCGCAACACGCGTGCTCCGTTCGTGCTTCATATAAAACGTTGTGAACAGTTCGTTAGATATTCAAACAATGACTTCATTAGCGCCGTAATCGATGTGGCATTCGACCACGCGCGCGCATTACTGCAAAATTTAAACGCGTTCCATCAAACGCTTACCACTGTTCAAATGTTTCGATATAGCTCAATGTAATGAATAAAACCCTGTCAACAATGCGATCATTTTTGATGCTATACTTCTTTTATCGCGTTTGGAAAATAAGAGTAAAATTTTTACGATGCACGCGCACACCGACACCGACATGATGACGTTGTTTGTAAAGCGACGGTATTACCATGGCAACCAACAATAACTTTTTGACATTTACATTGTCTTACTTCATCATGACCTACAATTCTCTATTTTTTCTCTTTTTTACTTAATTAAACATTTATCTATTGCAATCAATGCCTTTTATACAAACAAAGAGTTCTGACTGGTACAGGGGATAAAATTTTCAGTTGTTTCTTTTCTTCCGCTAAAGAAGTATAACTTCTAACGTGCGTACATAAGTACACACATAATTTTGTTTGTTTTTCCTTTTTATGTGGGAAGGTGATAAGCGAGCTGGCGGTTCATCTAATGTTAAGAGATAACCGCTGCCCATTGACACCTGCAACACCAGGAGGGTGTCAGATGCGTTGCCACCTTTTAATGAAGTGGGCCCCGGTCACCTCACTCAACAGATGAAACGCACTAGTATACACTTCCACTTCACGCCGGTTTCTTCGCTGTGAAGCCTAATATTTTGTGAAACTAATTTTTAGATCTGAGTTAACATTAAATTAAATATCGTCGATGAAATATTGATTTTTGCGCTTAAATCAATTTTAAATTTTCGAAATTTTACTATTCCATAATTTAATTGACACCCGAAAAAATCTGTAAAAGAACTTTTATTTATTAATATAGTCAGTGTCAGAAGCCACTGTAGTCACAGTTAAGTCATTAATCTAGAATCCAGTCAAAATTGTCCATAAATAACAAAAAGGCGAACAATTAAATTTAAGCTATTCGTATTATTGGTATAGATTTGAGTAGTGTTATACAAACATGGGACGGAAAAGATCGCGGTCACGTAAAGTGGCGTGCGCGGCGGCTGCACCTGCCAATAATCACGGGCCGACGTAACAACCGTCATAATTACCCGCCGAGTGAAATTGCAACCGGCAACGGGTTGTTTTCGTGGAAAATATTTATCAGCGGCGCCGGATCTACCGCTGTTCTTGTGCGCCGCGTTATTCGTGAATGTTCTACTGCGTGGCTTCTGGCGGTAGCGTTCGTAGTTTTGGAATTTTTAAAGCACGTCATGCATTCGGATACAATGGTGATCTAGGGGCTGGGTTTCAAATGTAATTCATCATCATCATTTCAGCCTGTTTGAGAGCTCCCCAACAGACTACGAACAATGATATTACACAAATACGAGATAGGTATGACACTAGCATATCGAAACTGAGGCACTCAGATTACGCCAATTGTTGTAATTAGATTGCAATTTTATAGACTGCCGTTCACTTATTTTTTATTTTTACAAACTTTCTTATCATGTAGAGCGGAAAAAATTTCAAATTCCACGCAGCATGGACATGCGTCATCTTTATTAAAATATCACATTGGCAACGAAGCACAATCCTGAGCTTCTTGCATTCGTCAACGCACACTTGCACAGATCGACACTCATTCATCTAGTACGGGTCGTCCTACACTATGATCTTATCCTTTAAACGAGCAATTCTTGTATATATATATATATATATATATATATATATATATAATCGGAATCTCGAAAACGGCTCCAGCGATTTTCATGAAATTTAGTATGTGCATAGATTCGGGGGCGAAAAATCGATCTAGCTAGGTTTCATTTTTAGAAAATATATACATTTTTAGAAAATGTCCTTTTATCCCTGTTTTCAGGGAATGAAAAATATAACTCGAATATGACGGTAAATTTCGCCGCAAGAGAAAATGTCATAATCGGGCGGCCCCAAAACAGACGGCCGTGGTTCGCGTCACGATCATTTACACTTTTATTTTTTTACTTTTTTTTTAGATTCCAGATCATTGCTTTCTTTATTTTTAATTTTTTGTCGATTTGTTATTTTGTTATTTTTTTCCCTTTTTTTTAAAGTTCTTTCTTTTGTGAAAAACATCAGTTCATATTTTCTTATTATTACGTCGGTAAGATCGAAAAATATTATGCATATTTCATTACTCAGTAATTTGTATCTAAATGTAATTTCCAAAATACACGATTTACCAAAAAAAAAAAACAAACCGAGCAAAGCTCGTTCCTCCGGGTACTATACAATTATATCTCGATGGTTACAAGTTCTTGTCTCGCGTGTTTCTTAAATACTGTATGATATTACCTCGATAGATTTAGTGTGTAGCTTTTAATATACTGCTCAGTTATGATCTGTGCATTTCCCATCAATTTCATTTGCTGAAATTATAACCTAAATAGGTATGGAGTTCCCAAAGGGAAAAAAGTAAAGTAACAGCCTATACATATCCCACTGCTGGGCAAAGGCCTCCTCTTTTTTATAGAGGGTATCAGGACGTAGTCCACCACGCGGCCCCACTGCGGATATGCGAACTTCACATATCTTCGAAATGTTTTTTTTGTTATTTCAAAAATATGCAGGTTTCCTCACGATGTTTTTCTTCACCGTTGAGCGTGTGATAAAGTCAGCACTTTAAATTAACAATTTCATTGGTGCTGGCACTGGGGATTGAACTTAGGTTGCTCGAGTATATTGAATTGAAGGCGAGCGCCCGGACACTGTGTTATCACGGCTCTGTGAGAGGGAAAGACAGACTATTTTTTAAATTTGTTTCAGATGACAACAATGCAATCAGCAAAGATCAGATTATTCAGATTTTTCAAATTTTGACTTAATTTCATTTATACCTTGTCATTTATATAGATAGAAATTTGCGATGTACATTTTCGAATATCAACGTATATAGTGTAGTAAAGCAATGTATAAAGTTATACTTAGTTACATAAATTTATAAAAATAAAGAAAAGTAACAGGCTGTATATGTGTCACTGCTGGGTAAAGGCCTCCTCTGTACAGAGGGTATTACATACGTTCATCCAACAAATAGCAATTTTTTATAAATATTTTAAAAAGAACGGGTTATTTTTTATATTTTAATAGACGTTAGGTACGTTGAGTAATAACATCATTTCAATGATGGATACATGGAATACAGAGACTAGTTTGTGTTTCAAAATTCCATTTCCAATAAGTACAGAGATATTCTATGTAAAAAGTATTACACTATATTGTTACTCTGACAATATGTATACGTACTTAGAATTATTGACCCAGGTAAAGACAATAAATAAATAAATAATAAATAAATATTTTTAGCAGATAATTTTACACAACGGTCTCTATTCCCAATACATAATAATATAACAATATTTTTCCAGTAATGGGGATCGAACCCACAACCTTTGGCGCAGGAGGCAGGTACACTACCCACTACGCCATTCTGGTCAGTATGGGTAATTCGGGTAATAAGCTCGCGGCTTGTTATTAAAAGCTGCACTTACTTAATCTGATCAATCAATTTATCTTCTGTTGCTATATTCACTTCCTAAAGAGCGTTCAAATTCGTCAAATCATAAATTTCGTTCTCTTTAATAAGTTATGTGCAAAAATCTTAAAACGTTTTTAATATTTTTACCATTATTTAGAATGAATTTCAGAGAATGTTGGCGAAACAAAGTGTATTATTCGTTTTAGCATTTTGGCTTAAGTAAATTAAATTATTCAGTCACTATACATATTACATAGATAAAATTCAAGACTGATCTGACTACGAACGTGTTGAAAAATCAAAAATTTTAAATATCAAAATCTAGCCTAAGTAAATCGTGAACTCTTAATTAATACACGTTCTAGTTTGGAAATATCTTTGGCCTACTTCTGTGCGGGGAGACAAATAGACAATTTTACATACGATATCATTTCGGAATGACAATAGAGATGAAACTTAATATTTTATTTTGTTTTTGCAACCACTCATGGTTAAATTATAAAAAAGATATAGGTTTGAATCTGTGATATATGCCTTTTTTATGATTTAAATAACATGAAGCCTTTGTGAGCACATTACATCAGGGATAATAAAAAGTCTTTACATTAGTAACAAAATTTTCGTCTTGGTTCAGAAGTTTTGATGATTATGTTTCTAGAGTGTAGTATACAGATGCTATTTTTATAATAGGATAGATTTATAGCAGCACCGATGCAAATTTTTCGATTTTTTAGCCCTTTCTTATGACTTGATATGAAAATATTGAAATTTTTTGCTTACTGTCTAGCTAATCATAACCTTTATTTCCCGTGCTTAGGAAAAACATATCTTAATAAATTATAAAAAAATATCAGAAATTCAGTATTTCTACGGTATAAACTCTAACTAACACAGATTGTGTAAAATATTTTGGTGTTGTAACCAATGCTTTTGTATATAAAAAAAAAGTCGTTCAAATGAAGTATAATTATTTTTTTTTCTTTACAGATCACATACGGGAGTTTTCATGTGGTAATCTGTTTTATCGCACATTATACATGAATGAGGACAGGAATACGCTTTACGTGGGTGCCATGTAAGTGACATTTGCTACTGCAGTATATTTCATTATAAGTTCATAACTATTGCTGCTTTCTTAATGAAGTTACATCACATACATCATAAGTACACGAAAAGAATACAAGATATTTGTTTTTCGAAACATTCAAAAAATATCTTAAGTCATATCTTCAGGAAAAATAAAATTTGCATTTTTTTTAAATGTCTGAACTTTTTTGCCATGTAAAAGGACAAAAGCATTTCAGCAAGATGGTTGCTTGTGAAAAAGCACGCTTTCTGTAGTTGGTATATTTTGCTAAAGTCGGAATATATTCGAGCATACTACTTTAAGGTTTGTTGTTGATGTGTGTGTGTTATACATTCTTGTACTATACATTTGCTTTTTACTGTGAGGAAGTATGCTATTTGAATTTAATATATATTAGTATAGCTTTGGCTTATATTGTTACTTTGATAAATACACTAAAGAATAATAAAATGGAAAATATAAAAAATACATTTCCTTTTTAATTGGCATATACGCAAATCCATTGTTTATATCCATTATTGACTACACATTTAAGGCACTCGTAACTGTAATTTAACGTTCGCGTTTCACAAGCCGTCTTAGTTTTCTTTTTGAATAACTTGAGTAGAGCAACGAGGAATAGCGTTCCGAATGCTTGCACCAATTACAACCACCTCTCTATTTATAACATCGACAATCGCAATGGCCATTACGATTGTGGAAGAAATTGCGCCATAATTATTCATTAAACATATTATTAGGCACGGGCCTACGGTGGAACGGAGCGTTTGTGCTATTCAACGACGCAGTAATGATTTGCCTACCTCGGGGAAATGGGACCGAGACATGAAAGTCAATTATCCGCAATCTCTGTCAATTTTATTTGTTCTGTACTGTGAAAAGTCACGTAGAATTGTACACGATATGATTTCTGCTGTCTGCTCGCAATAGCTCACAGTATTTTGCTAATAATAGCGCAGGCATTGTAGTATTCTACACTATTACTTCTTTGACAAACTATTAAATTATCCTATTGTCCAATTTACGTTATGGCCTAGTATTTTAAAGGCAATTGATATACAGACTGATTTAATGATGTAAAATGGTGAAACATGTTGATAGTGACACAAAAACAATCTAAATGGAAGTATTTAGTAAGAACTATATTATTATAAACGTAACTACCTAATACGATCCCAAAACAAATTGTTTTAACGAACTTATTTTAATAACTAAATATAACAAAATTGTAAAAATTTAATATAAACAGTAAACATAAAAGGTACATTTATCGATAAATACGAAGGTAGTTAGTTTATTGAAGTTTCTAAGGTCGACGAAAGATTTCATGCTTTCCTAATGTAGTAGGCACCGATGATGAAAAGTCATTTTTATGTCAAGTAGAAACAGTTCGGAGGCAGCGTTCAGCAAATGGAATTGGAACGCTCTCAACAAACACTTTCAAGCTATCGATCGGCCCCGGCTACTGATCACCACTAGCCTGTATTTTGTGTTCACGTTAAATTTGCTCCATTGAATGCAAACAATTCACGCGAGAATACACAAAATACTGTAGACTAGCACGGATGCATTGCTAACGGCTTATATTAATTATACCGCTATAATTCTAAAAATAGCTCGTGACAATTAGCAATTTGCCTCAATCCTGCTAGGGACTATAACTCCTAATGGGAGAGCTAGTACGCATTCGGTTATTCTCGTCACTAAACTAAATTTCATTTCCTCTGCTTTTGTTACAGGGATCGAATATTCAAACTGAATATGACGGACATTAGCCAGTCGCATTGTGAGGTTAGTATAACTCAGACACCGTAAATATAAATAGAAGTGAACCGCGCGTAGGGACTATTTCATAACGAAGATAAAAAGCCCGTTAACGCTTGCTAAGTTTTAATGAACGCCACTCTTTCTTTAGCGTGCACGTGGTTTTTTAACGCATCTCTACTCCGCACGAGTTTTTATAAAAGTAATTTCACTTTAAAGGAAAAAACACTTACAATTACGCGGCAGCTTGAGCCCGGTGCACTTAAACGTATACAAAGCAACAGATTCTGCAAGAGGCTTTAAAATTGTAACTAATAATTCCTTTTTCTTGCTCTCTCGAAGAAATTTTGATAGCATTCGATGAAGCATCGAGGATATATTATGTTGTATAAATATTATGTCTGTTCGTGATTTGAAAATCTTAATTAGCTCTTGGTATTTATAGGAAGTATCATTTTAACTTGTTTTCAAATTTTTCTACAAATTGATGTTAACATTGCGAATTTTTTAAAATTTATAAATTGACAAAATCTTGCGAATTAAACTACCTTTCTATGAAGACAAGTTCGGATTTAATCTTTAACTGAGTCTTAAACACAATGCGCTCCGTTAATAATCAAAGCTTTAGTCTGCTTACAAGGTGAGTACGTTTGGAGCGGATAATCATTTTCTTCACTTGGTGTCTTTTAGCGGGATGCTTTGCTCCTAGAAGCGAGTAATGTGGCGCGTTGTGTGAGCAAAGGGAAGTCGGAGCCGTTCGAGTGCAGGAACCACATTCGAGTGCTCCAGCCACTCGGCGACGGGGAGCGATTGTACGTGTGTGGCACTAACGCACACAGCCCTAAAGACTGGGTCGTTTATGTAAGTGTCATAAATATTGTTTTTTTATGTGACAAGTCTTCAAGCGAGCAGGCGGTTCATCTGATGTTAAGTGAATACCGCCGCCCATGGACATTTGCTACACCCGAGGGTTGCAGAAAGAAGCATTGACAACCTTTTGAAAATTGGGCTCCGGCTACCTCACTCACCAGATGAAACGCGAAAGTATTGTACTTCCACTTTTCGCCGGTCCTCTGTGAGGTCGTGGTAATTACCTGGACGAGCCTGTCCATTCGTGCAACAGCCGAGGCTGCTGCTCGACCCTACCACCGTTTAGCGCAATTCACTCTATTAGTAAAAAAATAATAATAAGACTAATTAGTGTGTTCTCAATCCAGCTTAGAATGGTTGAGATATATTGTTATTCCTTTAATTGAATGCAAGTAAGCTAAAAGAAAAAAATAAATGCTATAAAAAGAAGTATTAGTATTAAAATTTGTAAAAAGTAATTTTCTAAAAAGTAATGTTGTAACAAAAAAACAATAACGTTGTAATAGTAATCTAATATTAGTATTCAACACTAGAGTTATTGTCGAAGTTACTTTATTTTTCTTTCGAATTTTTCTTTCGAATCTACTTTCAAGTCAAAATGCAATAGATATCCCTAAAAACGTAATTCTTAATAAAATCTTTTTAAATTCTAGAATGTCTACGTGCATAAGAAAACCATTTGAAAACATGCGTAGAATCAGAGTGATGTTATTTTAATAGTTAGAGGGCTATTAAAAATTTGTTATTTTTTCTTGAACATGTGTTTGGTTTTGTAAGAATTAATATCTACTTTGTTTTTATTACCGGCACGGAATACATTTACGTACGATGTGAAGCGCTATTGCGGTAGTGTAAGATAACAAATGAGTTTTGTTTATCTTTTCTAACCCTCACCTGGAATAAGACCGCAGCGGTACACGCCGGACTAAACTTGTTATGGAAGTGGTCAGACGCCTTGCTCGCTAACCGCCTGTTTAGCTTTTGGTGTATTACAAATACGGATTTAAAATTTCCATGTTGTTTCAATTATATAAATATAATAGAATGTTCTTTAACAGTTTAGAAATTAGAAATCTACCATCCGTTTCCAATAGTTGGTAAGAAACTTAAGTAATAAATTTATTATGCAGTTAAATTTAACACACCTTCCTCGTCACGAGTACGTGCCAGGGGTGGGCCTTGGTGTGGCCAAATGCCCCTATGACCCGGCGGATAATAGCACGGCCGTGTGGGTCACTGAGGGCAACCCTGGCGGGCTGCCAGCATTATATGCTGGAACCAACGCCGAGTTCACCAAAGCGGATCCAGTCATTTTCCGCAACGACCTCTTCGATTTCCGGACCGGACAAAAGAGGTTTAATTTCAAAAGGACGTTGAAATACGATTCAAAATGGTTGGATAGTGAGTACTCACATTTACATACATACGCTTTAAAAAAACAGTTATTCGTTGCAAAATTTGATAATAGCTGGTGTTAAGTTTATTGAATAAAATTTTTACATATAACCATAACTGCTAGTTTCATTCATATTGTGATTTGTGCTGTTTTAGAAACAAATTTCGTTGGTTCTTTTGACGTCGGCGAGTACGTTCTATTATTTTTTCGTGAAACCGCGGTGGAATTCATGAACTGTGGAAAGGCGGTGTACTCTAGGGTAGCTCGGGTTTGCAAACAAGATACCGGGGGGAAGCACATACTTAGCCAGAACTGGGCCACTTATTTGAAAGCGAGGCTCAACTGCAGCATACCTGGAGAGTTCCCGTTCTATTTTGATGAAATACGTAAGTTCCAAATTATTTAAATTTGGTTCATTACCCGTAGAGTTACCATATGTGTTGAAGTTAATTATTATTTTAACGAATTCTATAATTTTTTAACAGTTGTTTGAAAGTAAAATGTCTATTTTAACAAAAATAAGTAGGTAAATGTTTTTGTGTTACTTACTACATGTCATATCCTATTATGTTCATATTTACAAAATGTAGATAACATTTTCACTATGATATTAAGTAATAAAAGATGATGACCACGAATATGTTACTCGAAGTTTCGAGGTTATGTTAAAACAATTTATACGAGTGTTTATATTTGTGTTCTTTTGTTCCGCCACAGAGAGTGTCTATCAAATGCCGGGCGATACCACTCGATTCTATGCGGCTTTCACGACGGGTGCAAGTGATGGTTTGGTCGGTTCGGCTATTTGCACTTACACTATGGAAGACATACAGGAGGCGTTTGCTGGCCGCTTTAAGGAGCAGGTTAATGAAATTACTGTCTATACACCAGAAAGTTTGGTTAAATATCTTGCCTTATATTAGTTTTGTGATAGATCCTGTTTGAATTAGCTTGAGTGAATTATGCGTTTGACTTATGAGGCAAAATGGTGTTGGCACCAATGAAATTGTTAGGTGCTGACTTACCGCCTGTTCGCCAATGAGGGAAAACATCGCGAGGAAACCTGCATATTTTCGATATAAAATCAAAAATATTTGGAAGCTGTGTGTGTGTGAGTAGTGAAGACTGTTAATCCGCAGTGGGGTTGCGTACAGAGAAGGCCTTTGCCCAAAAATGGGACAAATATAGGCTATTACTTACTTAATGGAACATTAACAGCTTCTGCTGGTTTATGCGGCTCTCGAATTTATTTTTGATTTAAAAAAAACATTGCCGTTACTGGAAGATTATATTATTATTTGTTGTACAGACATTTTTCATACACAACTTTTCATGTGATCGAACAAATACTTGTCTTGTGCGGGAATCGAATCCACGACCCAGGCCAATAGCTTAGAAACGGCGCCAACAAAGTCATCCATTATTTGTAAAGAACATTCAAACTAGGCAACTTTAACTGTGAATGTGGTTAGGCCACGCAACAGTCTTCTCTTTTGCACTGATGGGTAGGTCCGTCCCGGTAAGTACCACGACCTCACAAAAGAGCGGCGTGAAGTGGAAGAGTTACACTTCTGCGTTTCGTAACCAGACGAAAGCGTTCTTTATTAAAAGGTTGCAACGCATCTGTAACCCTACGCGTGTTGCAAATATTAATGGGCGGCACTTATCATTTAACATCAAATGAACCGCTAGGTTGCTTGCTAAATTCTCACATAGAAAAAATATTTTCTGTGCTTCATGTAAACAAAATTTGAATTTAAGAGGATTAAAACTTGTGACAGTTTAGTGCTTTGTTAATAGGGTTCATTCATTGTTTAGGCAACCTCAAGCTCGGCGTGGCTGCCGGTACTAAGGGCTAGGGTGCCTGAACCTCGCCCGGGTACTTGCGTCAACAACACAGAGGCGCTGCCGGACAACGTGCTTAACTTTATAAGGTCAAACTTTGACTTATCTTTTTAAAATTTTAATGAGGATTTTTGAGGTTGTCCACATATTTTCGGACAAATGCAACTCCATCTGAGAGGTTACATAGTCGTAGATATTTATAAGTTCTTTATAAATATTTTCTAAAAATTCTTTAACGACCCGAATGGCGTAGTGGGTAGTGTACCTGCATTTGCGCCAGAGGGTGTGGGTTCGATCCCCACGATTTGAAAAATATTGTGTGATGAACATAGTGTTTTTCTAGTGTCTGTGATTTTTGTATGTATCATATGTATTTATTTACAGAAGAAAAGTATGTTTATGTATGTTTATCATTTATCTAGTACCCATAGTACAAGCGTTGCTTAGTTTGGGACTAGAGAAAGTTGTGTAGAAATGTGTCTTAAAATATTTATTTTCTATTTTTTTTTGAAAAAGCTGTGATGCCTTCTTTCAAACTTCTGGAGTTACACACATATGTCGCATATATAATATCAACGGACGAGACTTTAAAACATTCGTACAATTTTGTTACAATGCGGCAACAAATCTAGTACCCATAGTACAAGCGTTGCTTAGTTTGGGACTAGAGAATGTTGTGTAGAAATGTGTCTTAAAATATTTATTTACTATTTTTTTGAAAAAGCTGTGATGCCTTCTTTCAAACTTCTGGAGTTACACACATATGTCGCATATATAATATCAACGAACGAGACTTTAAAACATTCGTACAATTTTGTTACAATGCGGCAACAAATCCCATAGCATTTTTAATCGTATTTAATTATTGATATATTTACCATCTACAATTTTACCGTTGTAGACAGAAAATAAATTGCCTCGCGTCAAATTACTAAGAACAAATTAGTTTTGGCAAAGGTAATACAAATTAAGATCACTTAATTACGTGTATATAATAATAAAGATATGCCCTTTCCATAAAACGTTTTATGTGTTAGCAAAATTAGGTTAATGGAAAACCAGACCATTTCGTCTTATATTTCGCCAAGACTAATCTCTACAAGGGCATGTCGTACGTTAGTGACGCGATGCGTGTTCTCTTAATTGGGTCACATTCATGTATCTTAATTGATGGCGGAATGCGAAATTAGTACTGATTTATTATTAAGGTCGATATTAATGTACAACGAACGTAATAAATGAGTCCAATGATCGATGAAGGCATTTTCTAGATCCTATGCTTGTTAATGGAAAAAAAAATGTTTAGCGGGGCTTGTATTCCAAATCGTGGGGATTTTATTTAAATAATGTTTTTAAAATGTATTGGATACAGCTATATTTCCCTACCTTTAATTTTATCTTATAGTTCTATTGAAGTGTACTGTATTGACTTTTAAAAAATGTCTACAATATCTATTTATACATATTAATTCGTGCCGCAAAAAATTTGAACCCATTTTTAAGGAAATAGGGACAGAGGTGTCTGAAATTTCCCACACTTATATATTTTTTTTAAATTATACCTAAAAAAAATTAAATTAAAAAACATTACTTACACTACCATGTATAATTAATTATGGTCGAATTTCGACCACTGGGCGACCACTATTATAAATTAATACTTATAAAAGTAGAATATTTTAAAATTGATAGATTTAGTATATATAATTTTGTAATTTGTAATTTTGCTTATTCATATGATGAAATCGAGTTAGAACGACCGTTAAGTCAATTTGATTTTAATAGGTCTCATCCCTTAATGGATTCAGCGGTCAGACACGAGGGCGACACCCCCGCTTTCTACAAGCGAGACTTGGTGCTCACCACTTTAGTCGTGGACAAACAATTCGTCGACATGCTGGGCGACGACATCACCTACACCGTCTTTTACGCCGGCACTAGTAAGTAGAGTTGGACAAAATATATCTCTTTACATACATCTCTTTTTATATTGGTGATATATATTACTCTTTTATATCAGTAGCTCACTGATCATATATTAGATTTTTTGAAATTGTGTCAATTTGAATCTGTACTCAAAAGTAATGAAATGCGATATAATCTTATGCTGAAATTAAATTTACATCCTACGTAAAATAAGTTTTTTTAAGATTATGCCGAAATTTTTGCCGTTTAAAAAAAATACTATGTATTGTTCATATCTTTCTTTCTATCGAATAGGTAGGTACGCAGTTTTATATCTATCTCCGAGCTACTGAGTTGAAAAGTGCGTGCGTTGACAATTGTTAATTTGTTCAGTGACGTACGGATTAAAGGGATATTTTTTTTTTTTTTTTTTATGTGAAAAGTTGTCAAACGAGCAGACGGTTCACCTGATGTTAAGTGAATACCGCCGCCCATGGACAACACCCGAGGGTTACAGATGCGTTGACAACCTTTTCAAAATTGGGCTCCGGCTACCTCACTCACCAGACGAAACGCGAAAGTATTTGTCATACTTCCACTTTACGCTGGTCTTCTGTGAGGTCGTGGTACTTACCCGGACGGGCCTGCCCATTCGTGCAACATCCGAGGCTGCTGCGTGGCCCTACCACCGTGATGATTGATATATCTATACAAAGATATAAAAATATAGATTAAAATGTGATCGATGGATGTATTAGGTCCAATTATATCTTTTCTATCACTTACTCGTGAGGTACACAACCCTACTAGTAACTAAATCGAGACTATACATCCTATATTTAAAACTTATAACTAAAAGTTACAACCGAGTTACATGCATAAAGACCGGCTCGTTTCGAAATCAGCTTTAACGCAAGCCAAATATGTTCAGTACAAGCATGCGTTAAACTTTACTCAACTAAAGAGCTTCTAAATGTTGACTCAGCGGGAATTCCTATCCCTTTAGAAAAGAGCGGCAATGCAAAGTGTTGTTTATGTCCTTGTTTATGTAAGCGACTTAATTCCTCCCAACATTCTAACATAGGATCTCAGTTCTTTTTCAATTTCTATCTTAATAGTTACTATCATCGTTCATAATACGCATATTAAACAACATTTTAAATAAAACCGCTTCACCACCAATTTTTATTTCTTAATGTGAAAAGTTGGCTAGCGAGCACGGCAATATTACAGATTCGTTGGCATCTTTTAAAGACAAAAAGCGGTTAATAATACTACAGAACTATTTCACGCTGATCTCCATTGCCTCACGCAATGGTATTTTCCGGAAGGAATTTTTTTTTCGTGGGAAATATCCTTTATGGATCCCCTGACTCTGGATCGGGGAAGTGGCAGGGGTATGTGGCAGTCCCGTAAAATACGGGTACCCACTAAAAAACCCACGTTGCACCTGTCTCTGTCGCATCGGCCTGACACGGGAAAACTTGGACGCAATCTTTCGCGACTTCCCGGACGGACCTGCCCATTAGTGTGTCAGAAGCTGTTGCGTGGCCCTACCTCAGGTGGGACTGAAATAGCAGTCCGTGCACCAGCCAGTCCGTGATAAAAACCGTATGTGGGCCATAAAAAAGTTCGCTGTTGCACGAATGGGCAGGTCCATCCGTCGAAGTACCACGGCCTCACAGTAGACCGTCGTGAAGTTGAAGTGTTTTGCTTCTGCGTTTCGTCTGGTTAGTGAGGTAGCCGGTGCCTTGTCATCTTCTTTCTGAAAAAAGCTTCGGAAGCTTGGTCGCTTAAAAGGAGACACTTGCGAAGGTAGCGGCGAGGTGTACAAGATAGTGCAGTGGGCCGGCGGCGGGTCCAGGGTGGCGGACGTGTGGAGGGCGGCGGGCACGGAGGCGGTGCGCGCCCTAGCGCTGTCGCGCCGCACGCACGCCCTCTACCTCGCCACGGACAACCGCCTCCGACAGCTACCGCTGAGGGCCTGCACGCACCGGTGAGCTTGAACGACCGCTCCCCATTGTTTTCCCTCGTAACCCTATTACTTCGATGCGTAACGAAACGATGGGCGCGTTACTCTATGTCCGAGGTCAGCGAACGATTCAATTTCGAACCCCCTTTGACATATTACACAATACAAAATAAGGTATTATATTTACGTTAATTAGCCTGTTTTGGTGTGTTGGAATGAAATGAATAATTTATTTATTTAATAAACACCAACATAATTTACGGTATTATGAGATGATACTTAATTATAGGCGCTGATAGTATGCAATTTAATGATCGCTCATTACAACATACAAAATTAAAAACTATGTTTTTCTATTATTGATATGTTACGCATACGGTATTCATTTTATAAAAAAATTATAGAACCCACGCAACATTAAATTGTTTGGTATTCAAAATCGTAGATATGATAGCTGTGTGCGCTGCGTCTTAGACCCATATTGTGGTTGGGACAAGGAGGCTGGTTTATGCCGACCATATACCCCCGGCTTGCTTCACGACGCTACCAATTCGACGCCGTCAATCTGCGAGGCCAGTGCACCACAGAGAACGGTACGGGCGGGTTATGGGCAAAGCGTCCACATGGCAGCATTTGGGAAAACCCCGGAAGCGCTAAAAGACCAGAACGTTGTGTGGTACCATCATTCTAGAGAAAAAGGCCGCTACAAAATCAACTACAAGTGAGTTAACGTTAAGTCTATATTAAAGGAGATTTTAGTTTAAATTTAACGTTGTTTAAAATGTTACAAATCTTCCGTCTTCTTTCTCCTGCAAGTGTATTGCATCGAGGTGGGGTCGGCATAACATGTGAATCATGCCGTTAGTGGTATTTCAGAGTTTTTTTACGATTGGCCGCCTGCTTGATATCAACCATCCTTGAGACCAAACACTTAGAGTCGGAATAATTATCTATGGGTGACAAAAATATTTGCGGGAAAATCCTTGGGCAATCGAATTCATGACCCCGACGCCAATAGCTTCGCACCACCAAAAAATCGTGTTCTGAAAAATAAATAGTCTATTCAAGTAACTTTCAATTTGTTTAATAATGTCGATTAAAATTAGGCATACAGTGATTTTAGCCTTTTTATAACTTTATTTCTAGTTGGGAGCGAATACTACAGACCTCGGAGCGGGGTTTAGTATTATTGTCAGTAACAGAGTCGGATCGTGGTCGCTATGAATGCTATTTTGGACCCACGCTTATCGCATCATATAATCTTGATATTGATACACAAAGGTAAAAATATTTAGATTATTTTGCAACTACTAGTGGTAGTCTTGCATGCTTATATTATTCGTACTTATTAAGTAGTAAACAGTAAATGTCTTAAAAAGATAACTATCGTCGTAACTTTATTACAGGAATAATATGCTGTAAAAGTTTGCGAGTTCGTCTCTTATCGAAGCGCAAATTTGTAGACATTCATTAAGTTTTGTTTACCTGCAGTACAAAACGTCTTGTACGAGACTTTCTTGTTCTCACGTACAACTTTAACGACTTCTCCGCTCGTTAGCAGGAGAGCTATCGATAAGTTGTAATTTGAAAAATAAAATAACGTAACATTTATATCAGAGTAAAAAGACTGTTCTTGTATTGGTTAAAATAAAAATAAGTGCAAAAACTGAGTGTGCGATATTATTAAATTGTTTCAGGTGCACTCAGCCAAGCAGATCCCAGGACTATAAACAAGTGTATTCGGATTGGTGTCACGAATTTGAGAAATATAAGAGCGCTATGAAGGCTTGGGAGTCGAGGCAAATGGTGAGTTAAATGAAATAAGGGAAGCTACTTGAGAATAAAAACGATGGAAAGACAGGCAGTCTCTTCTAATATAAATTAATCATGCTTTAATAAAACATTTGATTTTTCTTCTTTATTTACACGATTAGTAGTAGATTATTTATTTAAATTTTGACCTATTGATACGAAATCAAATTTGGCAATTTATTCACGGCTGCGTTAAAAAGCCTAAAATTACTTTGATGAAAAAAGCAGTAGCATTGCTCGGTGAAACTAGTTAATTTATCCGTTCAATTTTGTTTGATAGTTTCGAGGATTATTTATGTACACGAAGCGTATATTACAGCAATGCTCCAAAAACCTGAACTCGTCGAGCCAGCAGAACAACATGGACAACGAGATAGTGGCTACGTTGCGGTGATAGGACACCGTTGTTTAGTTATTAATGAACAATTGCACCGAGCCGACACGTGAACTGTCCGACATTTTATTGATTACTCATTTCAACTATTCAATCTAGCAAATTTTAATTTGAATCTTATATATTCTTTTATAAATTTCGCTTTTATCCCTATTTTATTTAGAATCATTTACTTTGATGTCGTTAAATTATTCTAAATTGATTGAGATGAAATTGCCAGAAGCTGTCTAAAAAGGAAATATAATCCAGTAACAGATAACTTGCTTGATATCTTGATTGTCCTCGTTTTTGAGATATTTGATTGATGACAGGCTTTATTTAACCGGGAACGGGAATGTTTTGTTTGAGAATCGGGTATTTTTCTCATTTCTCTAAGTAACTTTGAAATGTCGAACGGCTTACATTGCAGAAAATAATTTGTTCTTAAAAAAAAACTGTTGTTGATAATTTCGACTGAATAACATTTTGAAACCGTTATGTTCCCTGATTATAGTACCATTGAGTTGTTGAATGGTTAAAAAGATAAATGTCTCCGTGATGAAGTTATTTGTAAATATTACAATAAGTACAGACGGTGATAATTCGAGAAATACAAAATGCTGTGATATCAGTTCAAGTTCGATATTTGGTTGGTAAAGAAAATCGCAATAAAAAAATTGTCCATGGTGTTGACTACTGTAACAAAAAGGTGTTGCTTCGAATTATTATATTATGGCTAGTACGGCGTTGAACATCCAATATTGCGCATCTAAACAGTGATTGATAGAGTACTTATGTAAAGAAGTGACAATACCATGAAAGTAAATAAGAAATATTAAAATGTTTATAATTTATTCTGTTTAAGTCATTACAAGATGAAGGGTAATGCTTATACTAGCCTTAATATGCCCAAATAAATGTTCATATACCTACATAGCTTAGGAGATATGTAATGCATCGTATTTAATTTATGTTTAGGTTCTTTATAAAAGACCAATAAGTAACTACGTATATCTCTATACGTTTATATTAAGAAATAATTTAACTGTTATTTTTGCATTTTTTAAAATTGTTAATAATTGTAATGAATAAAAGCAATATGAACGCCAATATTGATATGCTTAGACTGTAATTACCGGCACTTTATATTCTTATTCCATAAACATTTAATTTAAAGTGTTTATGTAACAACTGCATTTATTTCGAATACATTACAGTTACATTATTTTAACGTTGCGTGTAGAATGTTGTTTCAAGTTACAAAATAACTTCGTATAAAATGGCTTAAGTTTCAAAAACTTGGTTATTGATTTATTGTTTGGAAATGCATTTTCGGATTTATAAACCGAATTTAATAAACGTTGTTTCCACTGTTTTCGGTTAAGTTTAAATAGATAATCTCGCTAGAATAGTGCCTTGGGAAGCATGCTTAGTTAAATATAGAGTCTAAATAAAACATTTATCGATATGATTATTGGATAGAATGTAAAAAGTTACTAATTAATTTGATTGAGATAAAGCAATAACCTTCCATAACAGTAATGAAATGCCAGTATTAAAATAATTCGCAAGCCATAATAGTGTTCTTGTATTATATAAAAATGAGAAGTAAGAAATGTAGTTCGCTTCAATTTCCCATAATATTGTTATTAAGATAGGTATAGACTGATGTAAGGAATTGGCTTTTTAATCTATTGTCCGTGCTCCAATATAAGAACCTACTACTATTTTTTTTAATACAAATGAATCTTATATAACTTTCTTGTTTCTTGTACCACAAATAAGACAATTATTGTAAAGATATATTAAAAAGATGAATTTGAGTAGAGAGATCGCTATTAAAATATGTAGGTATTTGCATTGTAAAAATATTATTAAGTTTAGATAGTAAGCAATTGTTTTATAAAAGGAACAGAAGAAATAAATTATTTTAGGATTAAGTCTGCTTTCATTACTGCAATCCCTTCAATTAGTGCGGAAGCTAAGATATCAGCAAATAAAAGGTTGACTATATTGTTCAACATTTTGATACTTAAATATTTCAATTTTTTATGAACATAGTTTAAAAAGTATTAAAACCTTTAGAGAGAAAATGGAACTTAAATTTCTGGATTTAAACGTTAGATTTAAAATGGAAACATCATCATCGTGTCATCGTCTGCATTATTCAAATTCAAGTTATCGAGTACATTCCGTTTGGTTTTACGGAGCACTTATAAAAGAAATTCGCTCTAAAGTTCGCTCATTACTAAGCTTCTATTCGTATTTTTACGGGCAATGAAACCGTAATTCGAGTATCGCAAATGGCGTCTGTCTTAGATTGGCGAACATCATAGAATTTAATTACCGGGAGACGGGAATAATTGGCGAGTCGCCTGTAATGGCCGAGCTCTACGGGCAAATTAATAGATTTTCGCTGCGGGCCGCGCTGATTCTGTGAACGGCGAATTCGTTTTGTTATTAATTGCCGCCCTAATATTAGGCCGGCGAACGTTCCGGAGTAATTGAAACGGTCAGATGTAAAGTTGTCTCTGGTTTAATTGGTGCAAATATTGTAATTTGTGCAAATAGTGATGACGATCCGATTGGCGTAGTGGACAGTGAACCCGTCTCTTGCGCCAGATGATGTGGGTTCGGTCCCCAAAAATGTAAAAATATTATGTAATAAACATCATGTTTTTCTAGTAGGAAAATCTGGTAACTGCTGTAAAACGGGTATTTGCTGACCAAAGGATTGACTGGATTTTTATAAAATAATGTACGATTTAAATATTTCTTCAAGGACCAAAACTGGATACTACTTTTGTTTTTTATTCTAAATAAAAATGTGTAAGATTTTGTTAAACAATTTTTTTTTCATTACATTGGACAATTCTGAATGAAAAAATAAGCCTGAGGGCTAAGGCGGGAGCGGAGATCCCGCCTTAGCCCTCAGGGGTATTTTTTCCTTAACCTTCTCACCTAACCTATCCGAGTCGGATTGCTCTGTGTCGGATCTGTGACTTATTAAATAAAAAAAAAAATTAATCTTTGCCCACTTTCTATACTTATCATTTAGGCAGTACTGTGTATTCAGTTTTTGAAGTCAAATTAATAAAATGGCGGACTTTCTTAGTGAACATAACGTTTTAAATATTTTTTTCTCGAAAACTATAAGCGGCCGCCGATTACGTTTATCATAAAGTACCAAACATTTTATAAAAATGAAATATGATGATTATTCTTTGCCCAATAAAATTTTTATTAGGTCGAAAATCACCTGGAAGCTTTTGGAAAAAACCCTGTAATTCTTGATGGGTTAGTTTGCGAGTATAAAAATATGTGACAACAATCGTATCTCTTGATTATATTGACTTTAAACTCTTTTTAGCACCGGGATACGGTAAATTGACAAATATCACAATTAGATACCTCTAAAGACGAAGAGACACAAAGTACTAAAGTCATTTTTAAAAAGATTAAATAAAAATTCAACAAAAATATACAGGTAAAGAAACGGGTACAGTTTCGATCGATCATAGAAAGAATGGACAGGCACGAGTCCAGGATTTATTTCATGTTTGACAGCTAAACCTTGCTAGGAAATAGCGTTGGCTTTCAAGTAACGTTCCGTGAATCATACGAAGATTTAGCATACAATCGAAACAATAAATGTGCTTATTAATAATTGATTATTTATGTAAAAATATTGTGAAATATATATTAACATAATGTAACATTATGTTAGTTTATGTATATTGTGCTTTGTAAAAAATAGAGTTTAAAGATCTTACCACATTTTTATCACAAAAGTTTAGGTTAAGTTAAAAATGTTCTAATTGTGTTACGAAGTTGTTCAAAGTTGTGAGCTGTTAGGTCCATTAAGAAAGTAATTCCACTAATTAAACTTCTTAATCCAAAGAAATCTACGGAAAGTGTTAATGCCTTGGGGCTGTCTTTGAGAATTTACGAGGAATCTTCCAATAAGTTGCAGATTCATGATAATTGCTTGATTGACTTCCCTAGTCGGCTTCTACAGTTAAATCAGTTTTTAATGAGTTCCATTTTCTATTATAGATACAGATTTTTGCACACCATAAGCAGAGTTGTTTTCGTATTTTGGAGTAAGAGAGAAGTTCATTTATTTTTTAATATGAGCTTGTAGTGAGTGTTGGTCCACAAGAAGAAAAAGATTTTCTTTTTAAAGATGTGTGAATAAAGCTAATGTAAAACGTTTCTGTCGGGATACGAACTTGCGTCTTGCGGATTATTACATACTTTCATTTTATTGCATTTTCTACAATGCTTGGCGCATATGATTCCAATACAGTATTCGCACATTCTTCAATTGTATTTTACAATGAATATTTGGAAAGAAGGTATGAAAAAATAATTATTATTATTATTCATATAGAAATAAATGATTTTTTTAAATCATGTTACAACAGGAACTGCTGCGTGGTAGTATTATCTTATATATAAAAATGGATTGCTGTTCGTTAGTTTCGCTAAAACTCGAAAACGACTGAACCGATTTGGCTAATTTTGGTTTTGAAATATTCGTGGCAGTCCAGGGAAGGTTTAAACTAAGAAAATCTAAATAGCAAAAATTTTATTTTCCCAATTCCAAACTGTACCTCCTGTCAACCTGTCAAACTATTTTTGAACGCGTTCCGATTCCTCTAGATTCTAGAAATAATTTATATGGCGAAACAACGTTTGCCGAGTCAGCTAGTTTAACATAATTGTCGTTTCATTAATTGCTTAACATAAATATATGCTTAACATTATCATATTCATATATACAATTCATAACGTGTTACTTTAGGGTTCCGTACCAAAAGGTTAAAGCGGGAATCTATTACTAAGACTTCACTGTCTATATGTCCGTCTGCCACCAGTCTGTATCTCATGAACCGTAATAGTTAGACAGTTAAAATTTTCACAGATGATGTATTTCCGTTGCCGCAAAGTAACAAATACTAAAAAAACCGAATAAAAATTATTTAAGTGGGGACTCCCATACAGCAATCATGATATTTTTAGTGTTTTTATCGATAATGGTACGGAACTTTTGGTGAGCGGGTCCGACTCGCAGTTAGCCGGTTTTTATTTAAATTCGAACCTATTTCTTCAAAGCAAGAAATTACAAAATAGTTTTTTTTTACTATTTAATTATTAATTTGGACTCGTCAATGAATGGTATACAATACGTGATAATAAAACAAATTTAGTTACTTGCTTCGATGTTCACTGTCGATGATACATATAACGCAACAGATTCTCGGAGTAAATTCATCTGTTTGCTTCAAACCATCTTTTAGAATAATAAAAATATAAGTATCTGAAGTTCAAATGTGTCAATTGCCGCGCTTCATAAGATACCGTAGGTCTGCTAAGAAGTAGAAGTACTTGTACAATTGCATTTTATGTCTTAATTTTCTGCTCTCATTCTCTCCAAAAGTTGCCAGGTCAACTGTAATAATCCTTAGGTCACTAGCAACGATAATTACTTCCCTTCAGGTGAACATATACAGTACTTATTAACAAAAAAAATTAAACAATGTAAAACTACTGTCATAAATACTACTGTCTCTCATAGGATATTATCATCATGTCCGTACGTTTATTGAGTAATTACCAATTTTATTTAGTTTAAAAAAATCCATATGATAAACGTATTATCTTTGCTACGTTAAATTTGTATAGATTATATTACGGTTTGGAAACATTAAACAAACTTTGCTTATGGTATCCTTCTCAGGGTTAAGAAGTTTAAAATACCTACGGATGACAGATTTCTAAACAAAGGGATTTTTGTAAAAAACTTCGGTTCATGTGGTGTGAAGTGAATACCGCTACCCATGAACATCTACAAAACGTTAGAGCTTTTTAGATGCACTGACAATTTTTAAAAAGCGGGCCCCGGTTACCGGTTAGAGAGTGACACTGGACAAGACATGAAACAAAATACTTTCACTTCACGACGGTCTTATGTGAGGCCGTGGTATTTCCCCGGACGAATTTCCCACCTGCCCATTTGTGCAATAGATGTAGCGGTTGCGTGGCCGTACCGAAGCTAGATGCAATAATTGTGTTTTCCCTACATACTGTGTTTTAAATGTAAATTATATTTTACTATACCTCATTGATTTATACAATATATAGATTTCTTAGCTTACTTTATTTCTTAATTTTTTTGGTGTCTAACAATTCTAAATATTTTAACATTTATTTAGTAACAAGTTATAAGTCGAAAAGTACTATTTAAACACACGTTTTTTCATCAAAATTTTGTAATGTAAATACTTAACACGATTATCTCAATTGTTTAATTAAAATATACCTGTTTCATGTTTCTACGAAAAAGGAAAAATAAATCGTCGGCCCCTCAAGATTACTTAACCCAATCAAGATTATTTCTCAATTTAAGACCGTTAAAATTGCCCGATAATCCTAAGACTTAATTAGAGCAATCTTAAAACTCGAGAAAAACATTTATAAAACAGAATATAGTTTAGTAAAAAAATCGGTATAGTATACAAGTGCACAAGAATTATATTTTAAAATTTCTTAGAGGTTGATTGGCGTTGAATTTCTTATCATTGATCGGCCCTGTAGTCCCGGGCTAATAGACTAACGCCCGGTTTCTGAAACACTGATCGTCGTAAATGTTAACTAATCACCTTTATTTGAATTGACCATTCTGATCATTTAGAAGATCATTCTGGTCAATTCAGAGAGTTTAACCATCCCTTTGGCAACTAAAATGAAATTTGAAAAGCCATTTGACAGCTGATTAGTTGACATCTACGATGATCGGTGATCGGTTGCAGAAACCGGGCATAAGACTAAGGTATAGTTTGTTTGTCGTTAAAGGCGAATAAAGCCCTGAGCGTCCATTAGGGCCAGCAAATAATCCTATCTTCCCGCAGGTGACACGGTAACTTTTGAAGATTTCCCCATGGATATCAAAATTGTATTTAGTTATATTATATTTTAAAACTAGCGACTCGTCTCGGCTTCGTACGAGTGCAATGCTGAATGTTTGTTTTCGACATCGCATTAGAAACCTCATATATACTATATGCATGAATTATACATATAAACCTTCCTCTTGAATCACTCTATTTATTAAAGAAAACCGAATCAAAATCCGTTGCGTAGTTTTAAAGATCTAAGCATATATAGGGACAGATAGACAGCGGGATGACTTTGTTTTATACTATGTAGTGATTTAGGAAACAAATACACTAATCAATGTTCGTGTCTATATGTATCTGGAGTTATGATAAATGTATCTGGTGTTCTGGAATTTGCCGGAGCGATTAATATCAATTCTCAGTATGCTTAATTGAATTATAACCCTTTGCAAATTTACAACGACCTCTAATAGATCAAGGACGTCGGTTGTAATGTTCAGGAGTAAAAAAACTTTAAGAAACTGAACTATTTTACCATAAGAAATAAAATCAAAACAAGTATTTTTGTTAGCTGATTCGAATATTATATTTGATATAGAATGTAAAATTTTTCAGCATTTAACATAAAGGGCGAGGTAGATTTAAGTCTTTGAATGATGTTTTATGGTCTTAGTCCTAAAACTATTAGAGCGTCATCAAGCGGGATCTGAATATCTCACCAGTTTGCTACGGCCCTCCGGATTGGGTAAGGCTGTGTGCTCATGCGTGCGTTCTCTAAAGGGGAGGAATGTCACCTATGGGCCATCGCGTTTCGGTACAAACGTGACCCCGATGGCCGTTGATTGTATTAATCATTAGCGGGAGCGTTGAAAACCGCCCTGGAATGCAACTAAAAGATGTGAAGCACACACATTTTTGTACATTGTTGTCATTATTTGTGAGTATAGTGCTGCCGCGGGGCATCCCGGGTTTACTCGACCAGGTCGATTAGGGAGTTTACGGAAGAGCTTTGTTGACAGTTGCGGGTGTGTTGGGTTGGTAATTCGCTGCGTTTACCACCCGAGGGCTGGAACGGTTTTCGGCCCTCGATGAAATGAATGAACTTTGGGTTAAACATGGCTTTACTCCAAGTGAGGTGTATTTTTCCACTCTTTTTTTTTTCAATCATTCACTGGCCAAACAAAACTCGAAAGTATAATACTTTCACTTCATGCCGGTCTTCTATGAGGCCGTGGTACGTCCCAGGATGTACTGTCAATCCGTGCAACAGTAGAAGCTGCTGCGTGGCAATGCCACAGTAAGTTAACAAGTACCAAAATGGACTCGAGAGAGAGTTTTTAGAACCTAATTTAGTTTAAAACTTAGAGAAGGCTATACTATGACCAGTCAATTTAATTATACTAAGTACTTTGAAACCAATATAAATGAATAGATCTATATCCGCTTGTAAAAAAACAATTTTATTTACGTAAAACATACTACTACAAGAATCGGATAACTCGTGTCGCTCATCTAAATTTTAGGTATGTTCTCATTACGTCACTGATTTCATAGGGTGTAGTGTCATTATGTCTGCTGTGAAATGGAGTATTGCTTTTAACCGATTATAACGTGTGAATTTCAATTATTTGCCATAACTGATTGTCGAGTGACGTCCAAGCTTGCGAACGCTGAGATAATTAATTTTGTTTTCGTAAATGTTTACATAAAAGTCCATAAAAACCAATAACGCGGGAAATAATGGAGCTCAATGAATATTTAAGACTTGAAATCAGAATTAATTTAGTTCCGATACATTAACACGTTAAAGTGTGCCACTTTAACATTTCATTTACTAATGATATTACTTATTTTTCTTTATCAAATTGAAAACACGGAAGTGTACTTTTTATTTTATTGGCTTACAAATATAATATGCCTAGTCATAAACCACTAGAACGGTAGCTTGCTTTATACATGCATTAAATTTTTTCGCCTCTAACCCATATTCCAAACTCTATACAGTCTTTCAAAATACAAGTTTTTTATTAAGATCAATTGATGTTTGATACCACAATTTATTCATATTATACTCATATTATATTATTTTTTAATGTTATATCAGTTAACGTCGAATTGAAATTTTATTGAAACTTAATTCAGAGATTCTTTTTAGACAAAACTGAGAAAAATTAAACTTTTTTTACCATTCCTAAGGGATTGCAGTAGCAGAGGAATGAGTCAAAAATTGACGAGCTTTTCGAGGTTTATCAAAAGATAACTCTTGAAGACAGCGACGGAAAAGAATGGAATTGATACTATTTTTTTATTTTTTGTTTATTAATTAATAATAATAGTTTTGTGTTTTAATTATATGTAAGGCTGAACAATTAACCTTGGTCAAGTCCCAATCATGCCACTGCGTCCGAATAGGGCGTTTAATTGTTGTTGGTCACCATTCTATAACCGCTTAAAATTTTTACGTTTCATAAGAACGCGTCTATGTGAATAAAGATACTTTGCATTCGAATTTGAATTTGAACGAAGACATCCGGAGTAGAACAAAGACAACCGACATTGCTTAGTAGATTAGTAAGCTGAAGTTGGGATGGGCCCGCCATCTAGCTCGTAGAACTGATAATATAATATATAATAACTCGTTGAGCAAGAAAGGTTCTCGAGTGGCAGCCTCGTGCTGGCCATCGCAATGACCCCCTACTAGATGGACTCATCACCTAAGCAAATTTGTGGGAAGTCAATGGTAAAAAATAAATAAAGTAACAGCCTATACATGTCCCACTGCTGGGACATGTATAGGCTGTTATTTTATGGCCTTTAATTTTTAAGGCCTCCTCTATACAGAGGGTATGTATCCTCTATACATGGGTAGTCAATGGTGCTTCGTGGCATTCTGTGGGGGGAGTGTTCAGCAGTAGACTCAAATAGGCTAAAATGTTGATAATTAATGATTGAGCTCTATGCCCACTCAAACAAATTGATACAGTGCAATTCGGTTTCCATTTATAGTCCTAAATAAATCTACCATGTGAACACCAGCACAATGTGAACTGCTGCGTTTATTTTTATATCGCAAAGGCATTCAAAAAAGCTTTTTTTCGGACCGCTCGTTTCGTCATCAATTTGAGAGAATTGCATCCACGAGCCGTTCCCTAAGTAAATTAGGTCATTTAAGATTGTTTTAAAATTGCCATAGTTCTACTGTGCTATTTGGTAAAGCAAAGTTTTAATTATAGCAGAATCCTCGTCCAATACTTAATATCGAAGCTGTCAATTAATAACGGATTAACAAAATCCTAGCAAGCTCCAGTTTTAATTATAATTTTGATAAGTATGAAGTAAACTTAATTGAAAAGTAAGTGTAAGTTAACATCAAAATATGTTTACATTGAAATTTATTAGTTTTAATTACGAAATATTTTCCGTCAATTAATTGTCTTTAAAATATATTTCCAATCTCTTTTTCAAGAATAGTTTCCCTCCTTTAGCTATATACAGTCCTTACAATTTAAAGGGTTAGCTAAAGGTACCAAATACATTTTATTCTTGATCAAGTTTAATAAATTCAAAATGAAACAAGTAAAGTAAAGATTAAAGTAACACAGCCAATGTATAAGTTATTACCCACTGCTCGGCAAAGGCCTCCTCTATACTGACAGTATTATTAGGTCAGGTCATGTTCACAACGCGAACTCACTGTGGATTAGCAGACATCACATATTTTCAAAATACATTTTTATAATTGTTGTTTTGGAAGTATAGACGTTTCCTAACGATGTTTTCCTTCACCGCAGAGTACGTTATAACTACTTAGGCACTTAATATTTCAAATACAATTAAATTTTTGCCAGTACGGGGAGTAGGACCGAGATTCCTTTATTTTGCTTGATTAAAATGAAGCAAAATAAAGCAAACAATGTTTGAATGTAAAAACGTTTAAGATAAATATATGAATAATGAGGGGTGGAGCATATTATAGAGACTGTAAAATCTACTAATATATAATATACGGTATATTAGTAATCGTCTTAAAACATCAGTTTAAAATATTTTATTAGCAAACATGTGCCCTGATGATTATAATTTTGTCAGTTATAAAATTTAGCCTATAATATTAGTTCTCTATTTTAATTATGGTGACATTTTCATTTTATCTTATAACATTCTATTATTCTATTCTATTTTCAAGATTGGTGTTAATAACATTTTTTTTAGATATATTCACAGTTTCATTTAGTTTTTATTACTTAAATTAACAAGTAAAACTGACGGATACAAAAACTGAAAAGTAAAACGCATTTTAAATTTTTACCTATGCATAATTTTTCTAATTATAAGCTTGAGCGTTTGCGAAACTTATCTAAGTATAGCATTATCTTTGGACTTCGTAAATTTGATCACGTCTCTCATCTTCGCAAAGATCTCAAATGCTCCTAATACATTTTCGAAGGAACTCTAGGATTTTATGGTTGCCTTCTAATATCCTGTATTGCCCAACTTCACCATCTTTCCTGAGCGAACGATTAGATTTTTCTCTTCCATCTTCTTTTTCTCTTCCAGCTCCTCGCCGTTGCCATCTTAAAACCCTCCTTAAATTTCCTATCCTTAAGAATCTCCCATATTCCTTTACTGTTTATGCGGTGGTAGGGCCACGCAGAAGCCTCGGCTGTTGCACGAATGGGCAGGCTCGTCCGGGTAAGTACCACGACCTCACAGAAGACCAGCGTAAAGTGGAAGTGTAATACTTTCGCGTTTCGTCTGTTGAGTGAGGTGGCCGGAGTCCAATTTTCAAAAAGTTGTCAACACATCTGGAACCCTAGGGTGTAGCAGATGTCCATGGGCGGCGGTATTCACTTAACATCAGGTGAAACGTCTGCTCGTTTGGCAACTTCTCACATAAAAAAATGCAGTTATAGTTATAGTAGGAACTTGCTTCCACGGATAAGTAGGTCTCTAAAACTCTACCAAAGATTAAAGAGTTAAGAATCACTATCTATCCTTGGCAGTATAAATGCAATACCTATTTTTATATACAGTACCTGGAGGACCGAGCTTCGCTCGGTTTCTTTTTGGTAAATCGTATATTACTTGTAGATACAAATTACTGAGTAATGAATAAAAAAATATGCATAATGTTTTTAGATCTTACCGACGTAATAATAAGAAAATATGAACTGGTGTTTTTCACAAAAGAAAGAACTTTAAAAAAAAGGGAAAAAAGAACAAAATCACAAGAAAATAAAAAATAAAGAAAGCAATGATCTGGAATCGAAAAAAATAAGTGTGTAAATGATCGTGACACGAACCACGGCCTTCTGTTTCGGGCCGCCCGATTAACGACCGAGCTTTATATAATTTTTTTTGGTAAAATTTACCGTCATATTCTAGTGATATTTTTCATTCTCTGAAAACTGAGGTAAAACGATATTTTCTAAAAATGAAACCTAGCCAGATCGATTTTTCGCCCCCGAATCTACGCACATACTACATTTCATGAAAATCGCTCTAGCCGTTTCCGAGATTCCGATTATATATATATATATATATATATATATACATATACAAGAATTGCTCGTTTAAATGTATTACATTGATAGATATCTTTATTTATATAGTATATATCTATTTTTATATTACCTATGTTTTTATTTATGTACTGATATTATATTTACAATTATTACATATACGTGTAACATAAGAAGTAAGCAGGGCCTTTATACAAATCTTTTCATGTACTTAATTTTTGTTTAAAACATTTGGAAACGGTTGAACTGGACAAATTTTACTTCTCAGCAATCTTACGCATTCTTTTGTCTAATTTTGTCTTCACTGGGCCTTTTAGAAGGCCGTGCATGTTCAACATCGAAATAACTGGATCGAAATTTTACACATCAATTATATATAATTATATTGTTGTTCCGTTTTGAATTTCGCCTTCCTTGAACTGATTTTTTAATTTTTCAACAGTGAAATAGTAAAACATACCGAAAAAGCTACTTTACATTTTTTACCAAACACAAACTATTGCATAGAATCAGACAAAATTCTTAACAAACAAGCCTTAATATATAAACATTCAAATTATTATGTTATGGATATGCTTGCAATCTGATGGGAAAAACCTAAATGACTTTCCGAACAACCCATTACAAATTTAAATCCCTAATATTTTTTTCAAAATTTTTTTAGAAAAGTTGCTGGAACTAATTAATAGAATATCAATTGATTCTTACAGTAATGTTTCTTTTTTATGAATGTTCATTAAGTAAGTGATCCAAATGTGTGCAATGTGCACAATGTGTAGGTATAAAAACTGTGTATTATACATGCGCTGTATGCTTAGTGTGTAGTACCTGGAGGACCGAGCTTTGCTCGGTTTTTTTGGTAACTCATGTATTTTGGAAATAAAAAATAAAGAAAATGATCTGGTATAGAAAAAAAAAAGATCGCTAGATCGATTTTTCACCCCCGAATCTACGCACATACTAAATTTCATGAAAATCGCTGGAGCCGTTTCCGAGATTCCGATTATATATATATATATATATAATATATACATATACAAGAATTGCTCGTTTAAATGTATTACATTGATGATATCTTTATTTATATAGTATATATCTATTTTTATATTACCTATGTTTTTATTTATGTACTGATATTATATTTACAATTATTACATATACGTGTAAATAAGAAGTATGCAGGGCCTTTATACAAATCTTTTCATGTACTTAATTTTTGTTTAAAACATTTGGAAACGGTTGAACTGGACAAATTTTACTTCTCAGCAATCTTACGCATTCTTTTGTCTAATTTTGTCTTCACTGGGCCTTTTAGAAGGCCGTGCATGTTCAACATCGAAATAACTGGATCGAAATTTTACACATCAATTATATATAATTATATTGTTGTTCCGTTTTGAATTTCGCCTTCCTTGAACTGATTTTTTAATTTTTCAACAGTGAAATAGTAAAACATACCGAAAAAGCTACTTTACATTTTTTACCAAACACAAACTATTGCATAGAATCAGACAAAATTCTTAACAAACAAGCCTTAATATATAACATTCAAATTATTATGTTATGGATATGCTTGCAATCTGATGGGAAAAACCTAAATGACTTTCCGAACAACCCATTACAAATTTAAATCCCTAATATTTTTTTCAAAATTTTTTTAGAAAAGTTGCTGGAACTAATTAATAGAATATCAATTGATTCTTACAGTAATGTTTCTTTTTTATGAATGTTCATTAAGTAAGTGATCCAAATGTGTGCAATGTGCACAATGTGTAGGTATAACTGTGTATTATACATGCGCTGTATGCTTAGTGTGTAGTACCTGGAGGACCGAGCTTTGCTCGGTTTTTTTGGTAACTCATGTATTTTGGAAATAAAAAATAAAGAAAATGATCTGGTATAGAAAAAAAAAAGATCGCTAGATCGATTTTTCACCCCCGAATCTACGCACATACTAAATTTCATGAAAATCGCTGGAGCCGTTTCCGAGATTCCGATTATATATATACACAAGAATTGCTCGTTCACAGGATAAGATAAGTGTGCTGTTATGTGATTGGAACCTGTATATTTATTAGTCGAATGATTAGGTAAATAAATGAAATTAAGTACAATTTATATCATTAACAAACAAATCTTCTTAGTAAAAATCTGTGTAAATTGAAGCAAATGAAATTAACGATTATAGAGCTTATAACTTTATAACATTTAACAATAAATGGAAATGTTTTTAAATTGATTAAACTTCTTACTAGATTAAAAGAACTATAATAAAAAGAAGAAAGTGTAGTTTTCATTCTGTGGCTTAAAAATATGCCTATTTATAAACCGCAAGAGCTGCTACTCACTTCATTTATGCTAGGGGCTATAGTTGTTTGCATTCAATTAGGTTTTTTTCATTTCATTTAAAAGTAAATACATTCATTAAAAAAACCGATCAAGAGCGAGTCGAACTGTACGCTGAGGGTTCTGTATCTACCGATTATATAGCCATAATAAAATTAGTAAAAAATGACCACCGAATTTCTCGGGAACGGGCGGACCTTCACGATGGCTGGACTACGCAGCAGCCTCGGCTGTTGCACGAATGGGCAGGCTCGTCCGCGTAAGTACCACGACCTCACAGAAGACCGGCGTAAGTAGAAGTATAATACTTTCGCATTTTGTCTTGTGAGTGAGGTGGCCGGAGTCCAATTCTTAAAAGGTTGTCAATGCATCTGGAATCCTCGGGTGTAGCAGATGTCCATGGGCGGCGGTATTCATTTAATATCAGCGGAACCATCTGCACTTTGCACTAAAAAAAAAAAACTAGCAAGTTGAAATTTATAACAGATACTGAGGTCTATAGTCCCAATTAGGTCTATTAAAATCGCAGATTTAGATTTTCAGCGAAAATTTGAAGTACCATAATAAATTTTTAATTTTTCGGAATATTTCTTTTATTTGTGCTGTAATATCTTGTTTTTTTGCCAAATTTCGTGATTCTAGATCAACGGTAACTACCATATAGGTTTTCGACCCAAAATCTATAGGGTACTTCCGGTTGACTTAGAATTGTTAATTTTATTATTCAGTTGATTTTTCAATATTAGAATTTTCAACATTCCAAAAATAGACAATTTTTTCTCAAACTTGAATGGACTTTGTATCAATTTATAATAAACTAGCTGCAGCCCGCGACTAAACGGCTGAAGGCGTAACATTCAGACAGAAAGATAGATATACATAAAATATGTATATAAATTATAGCCTATGTGTTATTCTGATGTATAAGCTATATTATTGTAAACTTTCATAAGAATCTATTCAGTAGTATTTGCGTGAAAGAGTAACAAACATCCATAACAAGTTTTGGCGTTTATAATATTAAGTAAGGATTTAATAAATTATCATACTTTTCGCAATAAATTTTTCGCCATTGCCCTTTGATCCTGGTGTGCACATTAACACTAAAAATAAAAAATAAAGTGATCCTATATTTCTGTAGCAAAGAGACCTTTTCAAATATTCATTGTAAAATTTTATTTGACACTAACTACGAGCCTGGCGAAACCAACACAATAGGGCGGTTTTCACCGCTCCCAGCCAACGATTAGCTAATTGCACAGTCGACGGCAATCGGGGATTCGGTCCGAACCGCGACCTCGATGGCCCTTAGATGATACACCATAGTTAAACGCACGCATGAGCACACACGCGGCCCTACCCACAGCGGAGGGCCCAAACCCGTGGGTTCTGGCTAGCCTACCAATTCTACGTCAGATGAAGCTGTAATAGTCTCGGGACTGAAAGCAAAAACATCAGTTAATAAAAGTTACACGAAGGGCGGTTTTCACTGCCCCTAGGCATCGATACAGTCCAGCCCTGTATTCCCGGCTTAAGGGCTAAGGTATCCCCTGTCTATTGTAAAAGGTGACTTCAAAGACTGGAAAGGGCTTCATAGACTAGCAATAAGTGCTATTGCTAGTCTACGCATGAGGGTGCATCGGAGAAGGTACATCCTTCTCCGAAGCGTGCCCAAGAACCGTACCGACGAACACCGGTGCGTTCCGTGGAGACCCGGGGAGATCCCGGAGTCCCTCCAAACCTTTTAGTGTATATGAACCACACATAACCCTGTCTTGTTTTTTTTTTTTTTTATGTGAAAAGTTGCCAAACGAACAGACGGTTCACCTGATGTTAAGTGAATACCGCCGCCCATAGACATCTGTTACACCCGAGGGTTTGCAGATGCGTTGACAACCTTTTTGGAAATTGGGCTCCGCCTTGCTCACTCACCAGACGAAACGCGAAAGTATTTGTCATACTTCCACTTTCCGCCGGTCTTCTGTGAGGTCGTGGTACTTACCCGGACGACCCTGCCCATTCGTGCCAACAGCCGAGGCTGCTGCGTGGCTCTACCACCGTTGAGGAGAAGGGCTGTTGCACGAATGCAAAGTGAGAGATGACAGGGTATCTTTTAAAGATTACCCCCGAAAACAAAAAAAAAGACATTGATATACTGACGGTCATTGGGGTCAGAATCCGTACCGGAGCTCGATTTGTGACATTTCTCCCATAGATAAAAAAATTGAACTGAATGGAGCTATGTGCATGGTCTTAAGTTGAATCCGCTGAAAACACAACTTACAGTCATCGGTTCGTCTAGAACGCTATGTAAGATGAATTTGCAACTGATTCCAAAAGTTGAAAAAGTGAAGAACCTGACAAGCCAGTTTTATAAAACTTATCTTGAGGACCCAGCAAGAGGTTAGCCGCAAGGTATTTGCCTCTGCAGTATCCTTAAGGATTACGTAATTTCTTACCAACGGCCACCGAAATTGTTCTTACTCAAGGTCAGTAGAATCTCCCTATTCTCAACTGTGCTAACGTCAGATATCTTAATTTAACCGAGGAGAAACTTGATAAGCATGAACGTAATAACGCTTACGTAAAATGATCATGTGTCACATTTCCGTTCTAAGTTCAAGTGGTCACCCATTCGACTTCGCCGGAATGCTTATATTTTATATATATAAATATATAAAGTATATTACGTGAATGTATATTTTAGGCAATCAAACCGAAGCCTTGTTTTTAATACATTGTGATTTTAAAAGCTGTTGCTTTTTAGAAAATAATTAACAACAACGGGCAACAGTAAAAAGATATTTTTTTAAATAAATCGTATTAGAGAATCAACGCCTAGTCTAATTGATTAAGCTCGTGTGCCAGAGGAACTTCACGTTAGTTATAAGTAACTGAGACTACTAATTCCACTAATGCATTGAAAAGTGACTTTTAATTACTGCAGCTGAATAAAATGAATTAGTTGAGGCTGGTATTTTTCAACAACTTACCGGATATTTTTTTTAGGTTAGTGAACACTTCCTATTAAGTGTATTAAACCATATCATGGACTTTATCTTGAATTGATTAAGATGCATTTTCAACTCGTTTTACTAAAGTCTTTAATCTCTACTTGACATACATAATTATATCTTGCAACAACGGTAATAAACCAACAAGAAAGAATGTAATCAAATTAAATACGCTTAACAGTTTTGTTAAAATCTAATAAGTATTAAATACAATTCATGTTCACAGGTACGAGTAGTGTAATAAGCAGCAAATTAATGCTGACTTAATCTGATATCATGCTATTGAGTCTGATAATAGTTATGATAAAATCCGTATTTAATTTAAAATACCTTTGTAATTGTCATTCAGATATGTTTCGAGGCAATTTATTACGATTATCAGTACAAAGCATTATATTTTGTTTTACTTAAATATCATTGGTTAGTAAATTAAAAAAGGAACATGGAGTACAATCAGAAATATACATAAACTACAGGGCTGTACATTTTGTAAGAAGAAGAATCCCGGTAAAGTAGCTTTTGTAAGCTGGTAGAGGCTTTCCCATCCATCAAACCCTTCACGCGTGATTTACGTTCGAGATGCGATCATGTGCTATTAATACAGTCAATAAAATATTTATACAATTCCAGGCTGATGAAAAATTTATATGACCCTTCTGCTACAGAAAAATAAGCAGGTTAATGTTTTCTTTACAATAATTAAATATCTAGCGGAATTATGGTTAATAGTTTGTTTAAGCTCAGACATAAAACAGTTTACAATGAAATTTGTTCACGATTAGGCTATAATAGTTTTTGTTTATGGATGTTTATATCATTTAAAACTAATTTTTAATAAATGCTTATATTTTTAAAAACGTTATGAAAGAAGCTAAAAGCTTCAATGAATTAGAAGAGGTAGTTATTCCATATCCATCAAAAATGGCTCTTGTTTATACGATTCTAATCTGTCCGGTACTTAATTATTGAACAAGTATCCAATACCTTTACATTTTTTATGAACTAAGTCTGTTTATTATTCATTTTTTAATCAGTTAAAACATTCTATATTTTTAGATACCTTTTCTTCGATTTTGATCATGCAAAACAAAAGCAATTTTTAACTAAAATGGATATGATAAAAAAGAAGTTGTTATGTAAATTAACTGCACAAAAAATAATGGAATGAAAAATACTTTTCGTAAAAATATTCGTTAAAGGGAAATTATTTTTAACTTATTTATGATTATGTTTATGAATAAAATTTCAATGTGTGTACCTAAAACGGTTATAACCATATCTTTCCGTTAACCTAAACTAAATTTTTACTTAAGTTGACGTCATATCCATCAAAATTATAATTAAAATAAGACCTTTGCTGGGAGTTTATTAGTCCGTTTTTAAGTTGACAGCTCCGTTAGTAAGAAAAAGGGTTTTGTATAATTAAAACCAATCTACCTTCAATCACCTATTTTCTCACCAGGTTAGCTGGCAGAGAACTCACATATTGAGTTAAGCTTACCTTTTGTACATTATTTTGATTTTCATATTTTTTTTGTATCCTGTGTTTTGTGTACAATAAATAAATAAATAAATAAAAACTATACCATACGAAAATTGTACAGTAAAATTTGTATACTGATAAAACAGTCGTGAAACTAATTTATTTAGATTTTCATTGACGTTTATACAATTCAAATCAAATATGTCCTGGGTACCACATTCTCGATTGTTAAGTTATTTTACCTTTTTTATTCCTTGCTATTAAGACAGTGCCGCCGAATTATTTAACAAAAGTACGTATGTTTGGTGAACATTGGATAAGCCGGTTATTGCTAAGTGTGTTTAAGTTCAATTTCCAAATACGCTAAATCACTATAATTAGTTCAGTTTATATTTCGTTTTATACCATCGGGATATGTAATACTTAGATCCTGATCATCAACTGTCTAATAACACTACAACATGCGACTGATAAGTTGACGTTAACAAGATGTTAATTGACTATACATTAATACGACAAAATGTAACACATCTAAAACCCTTCTTTGTATTTGTAAGGGTTGTTGCGTCATTACATGCATTACGTAGACAGAACGGTTGATTAAATTGGCACCGTTGTTGTAGTGACTTGGCAATTTATGTGGGTTATGAATCTGTAGAGATAAAAAAAATGTTAGTTTTATCTTTTTCATTTCTATAAAAAAATAAATAGTCGAATTGTAAGTTTGAAGGGCACATTTTAAAGTCAATGTAAATAAAAACTACACCTTGCTGTTTACATTTAAAAAAGTCGTCAATTTTATGTATACTAATTTTACAACATTTTAATTTAACCGAATCATTCACTGACCTGCATTATTTCAAGTATTATTGGCACAAAGTGTTTATGAACTTCATTTACGAAAGGAAAATTAATTATCACGGCGCTCGCAAACGTGGATGGCATTCGATAATTACCAGTGACGAATAATTGAAATATACACTTTACAATCAGAAAACAGCAATACTCCATTTTATAACGGACATTATCACACTACAGTTACAATATACCCTATGTAATCGGTAATGTAAATTATCAGCCTACATATGTCCCACTGGTGGGTAAAGGCCTCCTCTGCAAAGAGGGTATCAGGGCATAGTCCACCACGCGTCCCCACTGTGTATTGGCGGACTTCACATCACACAGCCCCACAGCTCTTTTACACGGACTCGATAGCTATCGAGTCCGTGTAAATCGTTAATATTTTTTTAATAATTTAAGAAAATAAAATTGATGATTAACTTTTCTACAAGTGGAAAAAGGCTATTCATTAATAAGATAGATCAACAAAGTTTTTAATTCTTTTGATATAAAAATGATTTCAAAATGAACAATTTATTTTCACAGTGGCGAAATTCTTATAAAATATTGCCATCATACAAATATGTATATAAATTATTAAAAAGAGTATTTGTAATAATGACAACAATAATCTTAATACGAAAACCTTACAAGCGAATGATTTTTACACGAACCGTTTTTGCTAAAGCTTTTGCTTTAAAATAAAACAAAAATGTTTAATTTGTATGTTACGAGTATGAGACAATACTCATAAACTATTTAAATTCCCAGTATGTTTTAAATGCATTCAGCTGTTTAGACAATTGTAATAGTGCATCTACATACTAAGATATACGCAAATGTCGGTGCAGAATATTAGGGCAAAAATAGCATATTAGCATATTACACCTTTTTCCACAGGCTTGCTAATAATTGAGTTACTGTGTTACCACGCTATATAGTCTTCGCTGTTGCACGAAGGGGCTATTCCATGCGGGGAAGTACCACGAGTTCAGAAGACCGCCGTGAAATAGAAGTATTATACTTCTGCGTTTCGTCTGGTGAGTGAGGTAACCGGGGCCCACTTTATTAAAAGGCGGCAACGCATCTCTGCGGCAATGTCCATGGGTAGCGGTTGTCATTTACCATCAGGTTAACCGCCAGCTCACTTGGCACCATTATCATAAAAAATATTTTTTTTAGCCCTTCTGATGATGCGTTCTTGTAGCTATTCAAATAATGTTTTATCTTCTTTAATGTTATATTGTTCAGCCCGCTGAAAATTTTCAAATACATTTTGAGATCAACAAAAATTCATGTCTAAAACTAGCAACATATAAAAATGCTATAACGATAAGTGATACAATTTATATATATTTGTCACAATATGAAAATACGACGCCATAATTTCATTACAACACCATCTATTGGTAGCTCTCGGAAACGTCAAGTAGTGCGCTTGAGTAATGTCGATACAGGAAGTGAGAGAGCGGACTTGACGGTTATGAGTTGTGGAACACACAGGGGTGTGTTCCGAACGTGCTCGGGCACGTTACTTGGACAAAGGGACGGCATATTCATAAATACATGAATTGTACTATAGAATAGCCTTGCCATGTAGACAATTCCATGTAACAAAAACCAAAGAATGACTATGGTTTTTGTTTACTGAACTTTTTTCGTTTCGAATAAATGACGTTCTTAAATCTAAAGATTGCTATAATTAACATTATCGTCCAAATTTAACGCTCTTAAATTGAGAAATAATCTTGATTGGGTCAAGAACTCTTAAGAAGCCGACGATTTATTTTTCCTTTTCCTAGTAACCCGAAACAGTCAGATTTTAATTAAACAATTAAGATAATTGTATAAATTGTTGATATTAAAATCTTTTAATGATAACATGTATGTGTTTAAATATTAACTAATGGTAACTCATATTTAATTTTGTTAAATATTATTTTTACACAATTTTTGTACGTTATTGAAAAACATTTAAATTTAATAAAAAATATTAATGACAGCAAGAAATTAACAAAGCTAAAAAAATTTTCAATCAGCTATCATACAATATAATTCAAATTTATTGCCAATACGTCTGAAATGCTCAATGATAACATCTAAAAATAAAACAAAATGTATAGGTATGGGTAAACGAATTTTAACCTTTACTATTTCTAAGTACACCTTTACTATTACTGATTTATTACATGATATATTGTACACAATGAGAAAACGGCCGATTAACACGATAGCAGTTACTTATGCGGTACTTGAAAAAAAGTAAAATAAACAAGGTAAGACGCAGCAACTTTAAAATTCACGTTTAAGATATTTCCCGATACTTGCACATAAAAATGGGAACCGCTCTTACTATGCACGGGGGTATTTATGTGGTTGGTCATAAAGTCCTTTTATAAAATTTGGCACAGATAGTACATTATTTTGTTCGTATCGACGGTACTTTATTTATTCGTACTTTATTCATTACGTGTTATCACTGTTTTTATTTTTTTAACCTTGCATCCTCGTACATACATGATCACAGCAAATTATTATTATTCTTATACTAAATAATAATGATTCCAGGTAATATAACTTTTTTATTAATACTCGTTAAAATTGTGTAAAATTGTACTAATGTCAGTTTGATTTATGAAGTTATTAAAAATAATAGAAATAAATACTAAATCAAATAATATTCCTAATGTTCCTAATTGGGTGTAGTGTCATAAAGTACTCTATAAAATGGAGTATTATTGTTTTCCTATTGAAACGTGTGTATTTCAATCATTTGTCAAAATTCATTACCGTGTGATGTCAATATTTGCGAACGCTGAGGTAATTAATTTTGATTTCGTAAATGAAGTCCATTAATATTGCGTGTCAATAATACTCTTCATGCAGTTCAATGAATTAAGATTACAAATTACTAATAATATTAATGCAAACGATATTAAGTACAATTTAGTTTGTACATTTTTCATTTACAAAATAAATGTTCAGTTTTAAATTTACCACAAAAAGGAACCCTTAGTCAAATCTTCCCTTTTTAAGAGAACTCTCATGCCTTAGCTTCATTCGGAATTCTTAACAACACAAGATAGAAAAAACAGAAGGCTTTCTCTTGAATTCTACCGATAATAGCTTTCTCAGTAGACAGAATATTTTGGAGGCCTATAAAGCCACATCACATGCTACTCTTTATGCTCTGATTCAGCCGAACTTGGCTAACTCACTCACTGGGCTGGAGCAGCCCAGAGATGAGAGCCCAGCCCAATATCTCACATCTCTTTAAATTTCATCGTATCCAACGAAGAGCTGCGCGAATCGTTGAAGAATAGATTCGATCCGATTGCCTTGCTCACAATATTCAAAGAGTCATTAATATCCTTATTAAATGTTCTTGTACGAGGGCGGGATGATAAGTAACTAGCCTAATAAGAAAACACTAAACTTTCCGTGATAAAATTAATTTTATTTTTCGACATACTCTCCGTGAACCGCTACACACTTATTCCATCTTCGTTCTAAAGCAGTAATGCCTTCCAGAAAATGATTTCTTTCGAGGCCTGCAAAATACTCCTCTACGGCGGCTATGACTTCATCATTTGTGGCAAATTTCTTTCCGCCCAAAAAAGTTTTGAGCTTAGGGAATAAGTGGAAGTCTGATGGCGCTAGATCAGGCGAATAAGGTGGGTGAGCAAATCATACTTCAATTCGTTGATTTTTGCCATAGCTTTAACACATGTGTGAACCCAACGTTGTCTTGGTGGAAGATGATTTTTTTTTTTTCACCAAACCTGGTCGTTTTTGCTGAATACATTGATGAAGCTTATCAAGAAGATTAGCGTAGTATTCACCATTAATAGTTTGACCTTTAGCAAGGTAATCTATCATCAAAATCCCATCTGCTTTCCAAAAGACGGAAGCCATCACTTTTCCAGCCGACTTTACAGCCATGGCTTTTTTTGGAGCCGGGCATCCCGATTGAGTCCACTGTTTTGATTGAATTTTTGATTCTGGCGTGTAATGATGAACCCATGTTTCATCTGTTGTTACAAATCGACGTAAAAAAAAAATCGGCCTTATTACTCTGAAAACGGTCCAGACATTCTTTTGAGTTTTGCACCCGAATCCTTTTTTGATCGTGCGTAAGCATTCGCGGCCCCCAACGGGCCGATAACTTTTTCATATTTAATTCCTCACTTAGGATATGATGTACCCGTTCTTTTGAGATACCTGTAGTGTCAGCTATTTCAGATAACTTAGATCGTCGATCAGCTAAAACCATATCATGTACTTTCACGACCATTTCCGGAGTCGTAACGCTTTTTGGACGTCCGGGGCGGGCTTCATCTTGGACACATGTACGACCGCGTTTAAACTCAGCCACCCAGTTTTTTTTACTGTGGCATAAGAAAGAGCACATTCACCCAAAACATTATTTAACTCGTCATAGATATCTTTCGCCTTCATCCCCTTCATATGAAGAAACTTTATCACCGCTCTCTGTTCAATTTTATCCATTTTGAAAATAGTTGACGAAATATATTTTCAAATGACAAAAAAAACAATAAAATTTTCACGCCACCTAATTCAAATTTAGAACACAGGTGGCCAGAGATACGAATTTAAAAATGACACGTATATTTTTTTAATTTTAACTTTTTAAATAGCAATGGCTAGTTACTTATCATCCCGCCTACGTATGTGTGTCATAAATTATTAACAATGTAATTATTTATTAATAAGGATTATTAATCTTCTATTTCATAACGCGCAAACATACGTGATTAGTTCTTGTAACTGCAATTTTATTATCATTATCCTCCTGCCCTTATCCTACCTAGGTGGGGTCAAGATAACATGTAAGTCTTGTTGTAAACGGTTTTGGCTATTTTTTTCGACCAGCCGCCTGCCTGACATAAAACCTTCTTGGGAAACAATTGCAATTTTAAAATGTATCCATTTTTAAGGCATTTTAAAGCAGCAGGGCGACTGTTAGGAATATACTTAAATACTGCGTTCATGACACTATGTACTGAAACTTATTATGAAAAGATATCATCGCAACTCAAAACGAGGAACAGATCATTCCTCGGCCTGTTTTCAAACTGATTTCAATTTAATGTAATATAAAGTAACTACGTCATTCCAATTTATAGAATAATAGAAAAAAGTTGATAATGCATGTCTTGTCTTTAAACTATGTAATATACATAATTTCGCACTGGTTTATGTCGGGTTAAGTAAGAACTTCATTGACTGTAAAATCCATAAAAGCTTGTTCCAAGTTTTATAAATGTCTTAATTGAATTCAATTTTTGTGTGAAAGCCCAGCGTAAAGGCTATTCCAGCTAATCTGCTATTAATGAGGGCTGTATAAAGAAGAAGATAATGAGATTTAATGAAAATGGCGTTTTAAAAGCAATGGCAGGAACTAATGGTTTAATTAGACGTCGAAGCACTGAAGGAAGCGCTGTAGAAAAAAAACGTTGGTGTAACCTGTTCAATTGTATTTTAATTATACCTTAACCTCAATATTATTTCATGCTATGTAAACTGAAACCCTTTATCTTTGTACGATTCACGTACTCTTTAAAATGTAACTGTAATACTTATTTATTCTTCTAAAATATATTATAGAGAGAATTTCAAGTGAAATTTTATATTTCTTATATTGATTTAATTTAAATTTTATTTTGTAAGTATAGGATCATAAAAATGAGAAAATAATTGCAAACGTTACAATTTGAAAAGGTTTTTCGATAATTGAATGCGACTGAACACGAAACAAGAATATAATATGTCTGTGTATGGGTCAGTATGGCATAGAAGTATTATGAAACTAGAAGGCTAACACTGAAAATCAACGCTGTGTTGGGGCCTTGACTTCCGGCATAGCATAATGCTGAGCTGCTAACCTAATTTACCGGAATAGGGCGTACAATATTTTTGGTAGGTTAAAGTTCTTTTTCATTTGTTTATGTATTTGTGTTCTTTTGCTTTACTGAATTATTTATAAGTATTTTTTTTAATTTCTTTTATTTTTTGTCTTTTATTGTGTGCGTCCTTTTTTTTGGTAATTAATGTATTTTCCTTCTTCTTTCTAATATATAAATTTTTGAAATCATAATAAAGAAATCATAAATCTTCGTATGTGGACCTCAAGAATAATCGACAAGAAGCAATAAAGCAGATTAGTCTATGCACGATCAGAGGAAGACTTGTCGATGCCAAGTCTTCATGGAAAACGACACACTCGCTGGACACCTATCCATAAGGAAAGTTCTAATTCCTCATTTACAGTCTGCAATAGAAGTTGTAGAAAATTAAATTTTTATTGACAACAATGGTTGCGCCCGCCGGTCTAGAGACGAGACTAACTTGACTTTTAGATTATGTAGAAGACTACATAAGCTAAAGTCAAGTTAGTCGTTTGAGTTGGTTAGTTCAACTCCTAACATCTTGACAGTTTCTACAACGCCCAGGCGAGACCAAGCTGTATCTAGTAAAAGTAAAAGTAAAAGCGGCCAAACTTCATATTAATCAACTAAACTATAACAATAAAACGTGTTTTAATTTACGTCACTACTTGAGTTATGAACTTTAACATTATTTCTTATTAATTTACTATAACAGTAATGATTATTTTAAATTTATTATAAAATTCTAATAGTAAAAACAATAAAATTGATTTTTGCTTTTTACAAAAGACCAAATGTTTCTTTAATTAGATGGATCAATTGGACAAATTTGGAGGGTTTCTTTTAATTTTAGAATGTTATGGTTTTCTCTATTGTGATTTTTTTTTGCTAATGGTTTACGCTTGGCTATTTCCTCCTTCCTGCGGTTGGAACCGTTTTTACCCATTTTTTTTTATTTTGGCCTGGTTTTTTTAATCATATTTAAAATAATAGAAGTGAATGTTTGCCAATTTGAGAACAAATGAGCCGTTAAAAATTAAAGAATTTATTTGTATAATATGTGAAGATATGTTCACATAACTTACTATTCTCAGTAAGTTACTTCGGCATCAAGTGGGTGACGGAAAGTTTTATGTTTTGACTTCACAATGAATATAATATAAATAGTTCTATGCAATCATACATTTTAATAACCTTTAGGTTTAGGCAGTATTTCCTATTAAAACTCTACTTAATAAAGATACATATAAATTGGATTCTTGCAATATTTGGCAAAATTAATTTTCGGTAGTTATCTAAAAATATATGTAGCTATAACAAAGACTATCTTAACAATACTAACTTATCGTTATTGTTGATCGAAAATAGAAAGTACGGATTTAATTCTTTATTCTAAGGTTCATTAAGAATAAGAACGTGAACGTTTTTTAACTGTTTTGAACTACATAATATGTTTAATATGATTTTATTTTAACTGAACAATTTGTTTAAGGAAAGTCTTCGCATAATATAAGTAGGCATCATTTGACCGATGAGTCACTACCTAAATCATTTATCAATCCGTTCCAATTGATTTGCTCCATATAAAACTTTTATCCGTGATTTCCGTGACGTTAATTGTTATGAAGTGATTCAGCATAAGAAATTTCTTTCACATAAAGCCTATCTATATACTCGTAAATTGTAGATAATGTTATATTAAATCTTGAACGTTTTATTCATCTTATTAACGAAGCTCCCAGCTATAATGTTGCTCTATTTAACCTATTATTAATATTAAGATGATCTTTATATCTTTTTCGCCACTGATAGAGTTTGGGTAAGTTTAAAAGTAGTAGTTATTTGGTACAGAAAACTAAAGAATTATTAAAAATCTAAGAACGTTTGAAAACGTATGAATTAACAAAAAATAATAATAGGCATATATAAATATGCACGACTTTACCTTTGTTTAGTATTTTTTTCTATGTTCCTATAATTATTTAAATAAAATGTTGCAGTAATATATAGAACATCATTAAAGATCCTGTAATATAAAGAAGACAATCAGGTAACCTCATTATTTTCTGCCATATTGCATCGTTTTAATTTTTTTAAATTTCCTATAACTATATGAAACTATCAGAAAAATATAGGTAAATAGAAACGAGTACAACTTAGATCCATCAAAGAAGGAATTCTGGTCAGACAAACGTATTTTATACGTAACAGGGATTTATGTTTGACAGCTAAGTCCTGCTAGGAAATAGCATTAGTTCTCATATTACGTTCTGGCGATCATTGAACAAGCTTGCTTAGTAAGTTTTCGTTATTTGACAAACACGCAAATAAGATTACGCTTTTTTTGTTAATGTCTTTGTCAGCTTTGCTGGAAGAGGTCCCCGGGTAGACGACCTGCAGCCTCAGAAGAACAATGTAGCTAGCTGGTGCTATGCATGACGATGACATGAAAGTTATGTCATCAATCTGCTATTGCTCAACGGCAATGTAAGGGAGTTTCGCAGTCAAATTCGGTGCACTGAGGTTAACAGCTCTTTATTTGCAACAAAGTACAAATACAATTTAAACTCAGGATAATTACGTGGACACAGTAAACGTTAACAGAGCGCGCGTACGGAAAAAGAAGAAGAACGTATGACAGACAGTACCCGTATTTATTTTAAATTCAAAAAGTAACGTTCGCGCGCCCGCCCTCAGTTGCCATATAAATGGGAAATATAAACACAAAATACAGATTATGTTATAATCAAAAATACATAAAAATAATAAACTAAATTAATATAAAATATACCATATAACTTAACTATATAAAATTAAATTGTAACGCGTCGCCCACAAGCCCCACCCTAGTGTCGCTTTAGCGGCACTCATCAACCATTGGTACCAGAGCGACACGTGCAGCCGATCGTTTTAACCTTAACCATTCTGAGCCTACCATCTTTCCCCGGAAATACTTGCTTAATAATTCCTCGAGGCCGTACATTACGGAGTCCGTCTGGTTCAGTCAATACGACAAGATTTACTTTTAAGGGTCTCTTTTTCTCCTGCCATTCTTGTCTAGGAATCTTATTAAGCAGAACTTCACGCACCCAACGCTTCCAGAACATATCAGCCAGTCTTTGTGATATACGCCAATAATGTGCGGTCGTTATTATTCCAACGCCAGTGGGTAACCGCACACATCGCTTTGGGTGATGCATCGCAAATACATGTACCTGTAGGTTTTCATAGACTCCGTTGTTTACAACATCGTTCGTTGAATGCGTGTGGGACTGCGAGCGCAAGTTTCCCGGTAACTGATTGCTGCTTATCAGTGTCTCACTCGCACTCACGGCGGCCGATTTATAAAACCTGTATCTATACTCGTTGTTGTTTTTAATTTTCTTTTCCACTCCCTTCAATCTGGCTAAAGCGTTAAGGTAAGAATTAGGCACATTACACTTAGGGTCCTTCCAAGGCAATCCGACGTACCACCTCCCGTCTATTAGCGTAGAAGTTTGCTCCTGACGAGCTACCGCAAGCAGGTTCTCGGGATTATTGCGTGGCTTTAACGAAACCCCCAATGACTCAATAGAGGACGAACGGCGTATCTCCTCATGAATGTTGTGCCACTCGCGCGCTTTATCAATGTCAGGTGCTAAACATAAAGCAGAATAATTTTGGTTAACGAAGGCTGGCACTGGTACCCGACCGTGAACATACCACCCTAACGCAGTTAGGGAAGCACAAGGTTCATTAAGTTTACCTACAATAATTTGCTTAGGTAACAATAAATGGTAATTATCTTGCCCTATAAGAATTTCTGGTTTTCCTACATTACAATAAATCTCATTTTTAATTCTATTCAAATGACAATAAGATTGAAATTTAATCATTGACAAATCTTGTTTAGGCAAAGACAATTCTTTAACACTTCGAGCATTTATACAAAACATAGTTCCCTCTTTGTTTGTTACATTACATTTTACAATATTTGCGTTGCATTCTACTTGATCCCCACTCCATGGACCACATACGCGCATAGTTTCGCGGCGTCCGCGCAACCCGACTCGTTCGGCTAACTCGGAACTTATCAATGATACGGTAGAACCGTCATCGAGTAACGCCGAGGTATTAAATGTACCGTTTGGTCCGGAAATGTTTAAAGGAACGACTTTTAAAAGAACTTTGCATTCTTTAACATTAACGTGAGTAACAATATCTGATTGCGATGACGTTTCAACCGTATGAGCGGTCGGTTCACTACTTACCGCCCGTACGTTTTCATTCTTAACGGAATAATGCAATAACCGATGATGGTTTAGTCCGCAGTTATCTTTGTCACATGCGGCGGCCGGACATGTTTCTCGCCTATGGCGCGACATAAGACACTTGTAACAAATACCTTTTAGCTTAACGTAACGCCACTTATCGTTACGCATCGCTTTTTTAAACTGTTTGCAGTCCGGTAAGTTATGCTTTGATACGCGACAATAGTGGCACGTATCTCTCGCACTGTTTAAATCGCTTTGCACAAATATATCGTTTCTTTGAAGCGCGTTGAATTCGTGTTGTCTTTTGTTTACGTGCGGCCGCGTAGTTATTAAACTTACACTGGATTGTGATATTTTTACCGCCTCGGTAGTTAAAAACTCGGATAAAATTTCCATCTTGGTCATTACGCGTTCAGTTATAAGTGAGTGACAATAATCGGCCCATTTGGATATGAGCAGTGATGGCAATTTAGATTAAATAATTGTAACTATCTGCATGCCTTGTAAATATTCGTCTCGGCCTACGGCACGGACTGCTGCGGTGAAATTCTTAACTTTAATGGAAAACGGAACAATTTCTTTGTGATATTCCTGTGACATAGGTTGCAGTTTTTTAATATCTAATATAATACGGTGTAATATTACGTCCGGGTTACCAAATTGTAGTTCCAACGTAGACATAATTATGTGAGGCGATGCTGCGGTAATAAGAAGCGCTGCCACGGCTTCTTTGGCGGCTCCATGTAGGCACTTCTTTAACCGCCACAGATTTTCCTTTGTACTGAAATTACATACCTCGGTTGACTCTTCATATGCTTGCTTAAACTGTAGCCAATCCATAGGGTCACCAGAAAATGCGGGTAAGTCTTTTGGTGTACTTAAACGGCTAAGCAAGTTGGCATTATGATCTTTAGACGAAGAAGCGGCTAGGTCCCTTATAGCAGTTGCCAACATTTCAACTGTCCCCTCGGCACCTGCGTCCTTTTTTACCGGTGAACAGTGCGTGCCCTTACCTTGACCATTGTCGCGGACACCCTGCATATCCAGCTCCTGTTGACTTCGTTCTAGCCATTTCTCGACCTTCTCTGTGCTTAGTTTCTCCGACGGTGGACTGTATTCTTCCTCTAAATCCGCTATATACGCGCCTTTGCTTCTGCTGCTTCTAGCTCCAGCTTTTTTCTTCGTGCTTGAAGTGAGGATGATGCGCACATCGGTAAAGAACCCTGAAGTGAAGCGGGTGCCGTAACGGTTTTTTTAGGCGGTACGACGGTATCCGTTCCAACAGTTACCAACTCCACCTTCATTTCACCTCTTGCCCCTTTTCCACTGGTAGCTGGTATTGATTCCACCTTACTCTCCTGATCTGCCTTCTTGTAAGAACTGCGAGTATGCACCATACTGCCTGGTGGACTGCGATACATTGGTTCTGATTCGGCTCGAAGACCAACTTGTAAGGGAGTTTCGCAGTCAAATTCGGTGCACTGAGGTTAACAGCTCTTTATTTGCAACAAAGTGCAAATACAATTTAAACTCAGGATAATTACGTGGACACAGTAAACGTTAGCAGAGCGCGCGTACGGAAAAAGAAGAAGAACGTATGACAGACAGTACCCGTATTTATTTTAAATTCAAAAAGTAACGTTCGCGCGCCCGCCCTCAGTTGCCATATAAATGGGAAATATAAACACAAAATACAGATTATGTTATAATCAAAAATACATAAAAATAATAAACTAAATTAATATAAAATATACCATATAACTTAACTATATAAAATTAAATTGTAACGCGTCGCCTACAGGCAATGTAAAACAAAGAGTAAGAGACACATTCAAATCATCTCAAATTAAATTTAAGATTGATGATTATTTATAATGTCATTTGTGCTCCGCCTGTTGCGACGCAATAGCCTATGCTGTAGCACGACTATTGACAGGTTTACCGAGGAAGCACCAGGCAGAAGACTGGCGCAAAGCGGAAAGCTCATACTTCAAACAAAGGAAAGAAGTTCGTGAAACATATTTTTTTTACCTACGCATTATACTGACAAATGTTGCCCGGTAAAATATCTTAACTGAACAGATATTTTGATAATGATTTCAGGTTCTGAGAGTTGTTACATAAACGACCATAAAAATAACCATGATACAGACTCTCGCGCATGTCACGCAATTTCTGTTCCATAATATTCTAAAGTAATCACTTAAAATTTACACTTTTAAATTTTCGTAGGTTAAACTTCACTTCTCCTAAAGATATATTATATAAAGATTACACGAACTTCAAGGGACATTAAACACAAAGTTTGCTTTCTGTTACCTGCTCAGGCGTAAGTTTGTACTACCTGTGGACTGCAAATTTCTAACCTGGAGCTTTGTTGTTAAACTAATTTAGACTAGCGCTTGACTTATAGCACACTGACTCCTCTCGATAACGCTTGTTTCTCCTGCACCGAAATTCAAAAACAAACTGTAAACAATTTGTCCAAAAAATGCTATTTAAAAAAGTAAATACAGACACGAGAAGGGTGCATTATTTTGCAATAAAAAAAACTATTTGAAATCACAAAGTTTTTGTTCTAACTTTGATGAAAAAAAAACCTTAAAAACAAGTTTTACGGTTGTGTGTGAAGGTATAATTTTTCCTTTACTCTGAAGCGTTACATAATTTTAAAAGTTTTTGAATTCGATGACATGTCGAGAATGTTGTGTTTTATATTGAGATTTGAGTCCCACAAAAAGCCTTTGTAAAGTAACTGCAATTCTCAATTCATTCTGGTGGTATCGGGAAATATCTTAAACGTGAATTTCAAAGGTGCTCTGTCTTATCTTGCTTGTTTTGTACGTTTTGTCAGGTACCACATAAATAACCGCTATCGTGTAAGTCGCTCTTTGGTTCTTCTCATTGTTTACTACCTTTAACGCTATGGTCAGTAACAAAAATAAATGGCATGAATGATTTTAGTAAAATGAATACATAGTGAGATTTACCGCATACGATACTACTCGTATATCGGTCTCTCATAAGAATTGACTGTTTTATTTCGAATACCTCCATATGACGCAACTATTAATACTTCTACAAACCTACAACCTGCCTTTTTAATTATTTACTCCCATTAATTACAGGTAAACTATCTCCGCGTGATAAATATTATATTTATGTTATATGGGCAGATATTTCAAGGAGCGGAGACTTCTAATATAAACAAAACGTTCCTTAAAAGATTGTTCCAAACCATTTAATGAAATATTTGTAAGCGATCGAAACAAAAATTTGAATGTATTTTTTTATTCTTAATTTTACACTGACCAGGGCTTGATGTGTAGATGAATCGAGAGGTATACAATACTTTGGAAGACTTTTATCTTATATGTCTCTAACTTTAAACAAGTATTATAGTTTTATGAATATATCTTATATGTGTATTACAAATCTATATTGTTTAACTTGAAAAATAAATTTATCGTAAATATTAGAATTTAACTGAAATTAAATTATAATCGCCCTTTGCTCTACAAGCGTACTCTACACGAGTGTAATTTATCAGTGTTAATGTATTTAACGATTAGATGATATCGTCGAAGTCATTAATAGGGTAAATAAAGTTATAATATAAAAATTTCGTGTCACGATGTATGTTTCCGATAAACCTCAAAACTACTGAACCAATTTTTATTAAATTTTGTAAGCATTTCTAATTTGGTCCAACTTGGTCGGTAGGGTAGTTTTTAACGAGCAACTCTTGTATAATTTTTAGAAAATGTCCTTTTATCCCTGTTTTCAGGGAATGAAAAATATCATTCGTATATGATGGTAAATTTCGCCGCATAAAAAAATGTTATAATAGCTCGGTCGGTAATCGGGCGGCCCCAAAGCAGACGGCCGCGGTTCGGATCATTTACACACGTTTTATTTTGTTACGTTTTTCGATTCCAGATCATTGCTTTCTTTATTTTTTTATTTTTTGTCGCTTTGTTATTTTTTCCCTTTTTTTTAGTTCTTTCTTTTGTGAAAAATACTAGTCCATATTTTCTTATCATTACGCCCGTAAGATCGAAAAATATTATGGATATTTCATTACTCAGTAATTTGTATCTAAATGTAATTTCCAAAATACACGATTTACCAAAAAGTAGGGCCACGCTGTTGCACAAATTGGCAGGCCCGTCCGGGTAAGTACCACGACCTCAAAGAAGAACAGCGTAAAGTGGAAGTACGCCAAATACTTTTGCGTTACGTTTGGTGAGTAGGTAGCCGGAGCCCAATTTTCAAAAGGTTGTCAACGCATCTACAAACCCTCGGATGTAGCAGATGTCCATGGGCGGCGGTATTCACTTACCATCGGGTGAACCGTCTGCTCGTTTGGCAACTTTTCACATAAAAAAATAAACCAAAACCAATTGTTACAGGCTTTCTTTTTATTCACGAAATGAACACAAAGTTCATCAGTTTTCTAATTTTACTAATGCATCGGAAAGATGTAGAAACTTTCACATGTTCTACCTCATAAGACGGAAGTTTTGTTTACGTGGACATTTGTTCATTGCATATAACATCATACCTAACATACCCTTTTAGTACCTAGTAAGTTTTTATATCTATAAAAATGGGTTATAAACGGTTAATATTTTAGTAAAATTAGTATGTTTAAGAACGATGTAATAAAATAGTAAATATTACTTTTATAAAGTTTTACGATTTTAATATTAGCTTTCTGGTTATTATTTTTATTCAATCTGTTCAGTACGTAACTAAAGATTTTAATAGACTGGTTAACCCTGTAGAAAACTAAAGTAACAGCCTATGCATGCCCCACTGCTCCTCTGTACAGAGGGTATTAGGACATAATCCACCACGCGGCCCCACTGAGGATTGGCGGACGACACATATCTTCGAAACAATTTTATTTTGTGTTATTATTAACAAAAATATGCAGGTTTCCTTATGATATTTTCCTTAAAATGTTAACAAAATACGCGCCTACTTTCAATCAATTTTTTGTATTCTGTCAAGTTTTTCTTGTTTCCTTATTTTTTTCGGAATGGGGTTAAAATTAAATATTGTAGAGCAGGGCCACAGTCTTCGCTGATGCACGAATGAGCAGGTTCGTCGTGGTACACGACCTCACAGAAGACCGGCGTGAACTGGAAGTGTCGTTCCGCGTTTCGTCTGAGGAGTGATATAGCCGGGGCCCAATTTAATAAAAGGTGGCAACGTATATCAATGGGCGGCGTTTAACCTGCCCATAACAAGTTGGCATGACTTATAACATATGGGAATAATTCAACGGATCGGTCGTTCTAGTACATTAATGTGTCAACAACATGACGCTACGGCCATTACAAACGCTAAAGCCTTCAATAACAGTTATCAGCGGTGTTGCATTACTTCGCATTATTGTCGAGCTAATTTACATTTTATTATGATTACCCCTAGCTTTAATGGCCATTCTGCAGCTATTTCTTCAAATAGAAAGACGTGTTATTGTTTGTGCTCCTTATAGAAATATATTATAAAAATTTATCCAAAGGCCATTTGAACAAATTATATTCGCCTTTTTCACAATGCATTAAGGATTCCAAAAATCATTTCTCAGTTTTATTATTCACCAACCAATATAGCAAAAACTCATTCAGTATAGGCAGTTTTACTTAATTATAGTATACAATAATAGAAAAATGATCATTCAGTTTTTAAATTTATTTCAACCGGAAATTAAGGATTTTGTGATCATTGTTTTTTAGACCCATTATAATATGCCCGTTTTGGGGATGGAGGAAAATCGACCAGTTTTGCTCTCAAGATATTAATGGATGGGTGAAGTCATAAGTGATAAGAGACATGCGTGAACTAAAATTCGATGACTAACTGACTGATGTTGGGGCTAGACCAGCCGAAGTGGCATCTATTATCATCGGAGCCAAGTTGTAGGGCGTCAGTGCCCACTGTGGTAGGGTCGCAGCAGGCCTGTTGTTTCACAAATGGGCAGGTTCATCCGGGGATACCGGCACCATGATTACTTTTGGTTTCGTCTGTTTAATGAGGTGACTGGAGATCACTTTATTCAAAGATGGTAAAACAACTGCAACTCTATGAATGGCATATGTCTATAGGCGGCCGTAATCTCTTAACATCACCTGAACCACCAGGTGCCAAGCCACTGTGATTGCTTGCTTCTCATGTAGAATAAAAGATCATTTTTACATCATCGCGTCATACGTTACTCGGAACCCAGCATGGATAATTATCTGATCTTGCGTTATATTTCAGTAGCCACACACAGGAACGTATAAATAAATTAGTTTTCAGGTTTTACTCTACTCCACTCTCCATTTTAAAATTTTCGTTAGGCGAAGTTTGATAATTCATTTGAGAAGAATCTCCATCTAATTCTAAAATACGATAAAAGCTATCAACAAATCGCAGCAAGCTCTAATTTTAATTACAGTTTTGTTGAATAGGAAGTAAATTTACTACAAAATTCATTTGAATTAAAGTTAACGCAAAACTATGGTTAGGTACAGTATAAGATACGAGTATAAACAAATAACAATATTTTTTACGTGTAGGGACCGAATATTTCTTCTAACATGCATAACTCGTAAGTACTTTGCTTAAATTTTTCCGTCATACATATGGTTTTGACTGTGTATAAAATATAAATGTTTATGTAAAACGGTTTGCTATTTACATTAGAAAAATTACTTTTTTATATATATAACTGTTTATTCATAAAATGTCGGATCGGAAAGTCTCGGATACAATTCGTGATTGTTTTTCAATTTTTTTTATTTTTTTTTTATTTTTAGTAATACTAATTTCATTTGAAATGAATAACTTAAAATAAACGGAGGCACTTCAATCTCTAATGGGAATTTACGTTAGAATTGGAAATTACATTAAAATTGGAAATTTTTCAATTGATACGGGTTCTCTAATTAATTCCCGCACGAAATGGAATGAATACAAGAGTAATATTTTTGATGGATATGAGATTTCTAATTTCACTAATGCATCGAAAATATTGGAAACTTTAAGCTACTCTAACTAATTATAGGTAACTGAAGTATAGCTCTATTGACATGTTTTATACCCATTTCAAGTAAAATAATTAATCAAAGAAATATGTTGGCCTCAGCTAATAAATTGACGATATGATCCATAGAGCATTAAAAATTCCTTATTCAGAACTATTTCCAATTTTTGATTTGATTCCTAACATTAAATTAAAAAAATGATTGAAAGTGAAGAAATACATTAGTGGATTTACTTTCGAATAATTTGAGAAACGAATTTAATGTGAAGTACGTTTCTGGCGGGATATCTCAAGCGCGCATTCTATTCCCTGTGTATTGTAAAAGAGTTAAGTAAACTAATTAAAATGTTTTTTTTAAATAACAAATCTTAAACATGATGTGAGATTTATAAAAATCTGTATTAATAAATTTTTCAGCATCTTGGTATTGTAATCATATTGTATCATGGTATTGGTATCATTGATTGTATTGATAATAACTGTATGCTCGCATCCCAGCGCAGATCGCACATGAGGAGTGACGAGCAACTTTAAGAATAACATCTTGTTACTACAGTTATTAGTTCATGTATGACTGCCACACAGTTTTCGCTGTAAGTTACATGAGGTCTGATGTTCAATTTAGTCTTAGAGTGAATAGCTTTCGCAGTTATTTTATATTGATAAATGTTAAAGTTAAGGAACGTTTTATAAAAATTATATTTGTAAAAGGTATTTTTAATCGAATAACTTGGTAACAACCTTTATGAGGCTCAGCAGCGTAATTTCGGATTAAACCAGTATCAATTTGCATTTTATTACACTAGGCAACGTACTCGTAAACACAAATGGCTTATTTTGTATTTAATAGTTATATGATTTTAATGCAATTCTTGTATGGAAAAAATCCTTTAAATTTCTTTATAGTCGTTTTATTACTGTCGACTGCAAGACAGATATGCCTGACTGTGAATGATTTGTCTCTATCGTTTTCATTGCACGAGAAGAGTAAAGAGTACTATTGAAGCCATACAAATTTTATCATACGGCTGAAAGCATGATGACGAGTATTCATTGACTAAGATTTAAACTAAGAATTGATCTAAGATTTAACTGATATATTACATGCTTATAAATATTATATATTTTATAATAATTTAATAATATTACTGCAATAAGCAGACAACTTTAAAGGTTTAATATATTTTTTAAAGAATGTTTCATATTTATGTGACAGTATGCACTCCTGAATTTTGTAATGAAATTTTTAAAGTAAGCCTTATACAATAGACATAAATATATCGACTTGTTTCAAAGTGATTTTAATGTTTGTCTGTTTTCTATAATATAAATCACCAATAACATCAAGTCCTCATTATTTGAAAGAAACTTTTCAATATCTTTGCTCCTCTCATAGCTTTCCTCTACGTTTAAATGAAAACCTCTACTTTTTACCATAAATCCTTCCCTTCTGTTCCTGTTAAAATCTGAAAATCTTTACTTTTGCTATTAAACGTGCTCAAACCCTAGATTCATTTTAATAAACAGGTTAAGGAGCATTATCTGTCTGTCTAGCTCCTCTCAATCACGATGTCTCTCTCCCTCCCTTTATATTTCACTCTTAACTCGATGATCATTCACAAGAGGTATGTTTTTGTTGCTATTTTATTTACATTTTTCATGTACTACATCTTACCCATTAACAATTCCTTTTGGTAAATTTCTGGGGTTGCCTGGACGAAATTGCTGTGCAATAAGGCCGCAATTGATGACCAATCTATTAAATAAGTAGTTAGATATTTATTATTCAGAAAACAATTTTAATTATTCGGTAAATATCTGGAAAAACACATGAAATTTTTATCAATTTAATTACAAAAATGTAACAAAATAGTTTAGATTTTACTTAATAACAATATTTTTCTATTTAAACGGGTATTTACCATGTTTTAATTTGTTTCTGGAATCTCACGGTTACCTATATAAGTAAATATATATGTTATAGTAAATAAAACATTTTGACCATTTTTCAAACTTTAGTAGCAAGTAGTACAAGTAAATAAAGATTATCTTAAAGATTCCAGACGACAAATGCAAATCGGACCAAAAGAGCAGGTTTGATAAATGAGTTTGCGTATGTGAACTAACTCGCCGACCGCACTTCTATAGAGCTGAGGGATGCATTATACGTAGGGGTCGAGAGATGTCGGCAATCGGTGAGATTACGTTTCAAGGGGATGTGATTCATTTTCGTATTTTTTACATTTTTAACTGGAATTTCGTTAAACTGAGTTGTTAAAGCAGTACATATAGTTTTATACATATATTTTAGCTAATAGCTTAGACATAAATAGAAATTTGTTTTTTTTTCCAAAAAAACAAACATTTAAATATTATATTACGTTTTTTTTTATTTGACAAGCGAGCAGGTGTTTCACCTGATGTTAAGTGATGCATGTCAACCATTATGCAAGTGGGCCAAAGTTACCTCACTCGCTAGACGAAAAGCGAAGCTATAACGTAATCCCAGAAGAGTTTCAAATGAACGCTCAATTGGCTAGTAAATTAATTTATTTTATCCTTCATACTCAGAACACAAATGCGGAAAAACTATAGCGGAATAAATAAACACATTATTATCGTAACATCGTTGTTACAATCGTCATCTGTAGTATATTAACAAATATTATAAAACATGTGACAAATGCCTACGACAGAAAATATTTTGTTCAATAATGTTATAAAATTTAGTATGTAATTCTACATGATATCATAATATTTAATAACATACGTATATCCTACTACATAATTAAGAATGCGTATATTGAAAAAAAAATTAAAGAAATAACGGGACTTTTATATGAACGAAATTTTGAAAAATGTAATAATGGTTAATGTTGTTTTGATGTAACGGTTGTGTAATTGTTTAGAAGCCTTTTAAGGCTACACTACACAACCATTACTATATTAAAAAAATATAGATATTAAAAAAATTATAGAATTTTTAAATTGATTATAGTGCTTAATCTTTGCACTTAAGATTGAACATTAAAATATGTAGAAAAAGTACGAAAAGACTATCGCCGCTGTGGGAATCGACCCCACGTCTTCGGCATTCGCGGCCTGATGCTTTAACTACTAAACTAAACAATTTCGCTTTTATGTTGCTTGATGCTGGAAAGCCTATAACAATCAATGCGGCAAGCATTGCTTCAAATGCTAAAAAACAATGTAGATAAAGGACGTTAAGATTATCGTCGGTGTGGCCATCAGCCGTTTAGTTACATATTTTAATAATTTATTGGATAAAAAGTTCTCTAGCGCTTCGGTTAGGTCTTAGGTTTTTTTCTCTCTATAAGGATATAGTTTTATTAACTTTTAATTTATTTGATTCAAGTTTCTCCAAGATTTTATGAGCTTGTTAGACAGCTCTGACCAGATCGTATGTATGTGTTTATTTTAATTAAAACTAACTAAACGATTGCCAAGTGTTCATCTATTTACAATTTCGTCGTAATGATACGCATTAAGGAACTAATTGAATTTTATTAGTCTCCCTATTAATATTCCTAAATTCACCTCAGAGCACCGAGAAACGATCAGCTCTGCGTATTTATCTTCGTAGGTATTTGTTGTGGTTAAATGACGATTATGTGGTTCCATCATGAACATAGATGTTGTGTAAGTTATCTGTTTATTTATGTAAATGTCTATGTTCATGATGGATCATTTCTTAGATAATAATAGCAATAATTTTGTACAGTGACAACCATGATGTTAAAAAATCAAAACAAAACTTAATAAACATATATAGTTAATAAAATGGCTTGCTAGACAATGCGCCCCAATTTAAACTGCAAAGTTGAATCCTGAGAATAAATGATAAAAACAAATGACAAACGAAGAACTTTAAAAACTTGGGACATTGTAAGTCGAAAACTTTTAAAGCGAAAATGTAATAAAATTGATGGTTGATAAAGGGAAGACTGATAGTTCAGTTACGCTGAATAATGAAACCAAGATCAAAGGCAATCATATTTCAAATGAACTGCTTTTCGTAACATAGTGAAATTGATCAGAAATTGAAAAATAGATAACGCAAACCAAAACAAACCAAATGAAACTCGCCATTTCCAACCATGAACCAACTCATGAAGAAAATTTTGATTTAGAAACAACAATTTTTCTTAAGAACAATTACTTTTTTTATTAAATATAAACTTAAACTATTTAAATACTTCATTTTCTGTTTGAACTAAAAATTTCATCAATTTGAAATTGCTTAGGGTGGTTTAATCAACACAAGGCCTTGTTTTGTATCTCCAATTTTGGTTGGTATTTAGCAGACATTTCGTATTCCATGTGTGGATATTAACAAGAATAGAAGGCAGAAATCTAGTGCTGACTGTATTCCTATTTCCGGTACCCAGTAAATACTGGATGGGAGGGACGACACGTTTGAAAAATGAAAACCTCGAGAAAGTAAAGTATTAGTAAAGTTACTCGATTAATTATGCATCAGATCAATCGGGTATTCATATCGAAACAATTAATTTCATTTAATACGAAAAATTTATAATAAAATAAAATTAGTTCGTATGATAACTAAAATTACCTTCTGGTTCCGAATTGAATGTGCTATTATTTTTACAGGTATACATTGTACTAAATATTGACAATAAGTAAACGTGTCTCATCGAACTAATAATATAAGGCTCGTATCGTTAAGGCATTATGTAATATCATTATTACTATTAAACAATATTATATTATACTCCTAAACTTATAATAAATAGCTTCTTCTTATTCTGATATTTAATTTTCAATTTAAAGTTATAACATAATTGCTTGTTTTGTTGTTTTAATACAGTTAATAAAAATATAGTACTTTAATCTTTCAATAATGGGGATGATATAGAAAATATAAAGTCGCCTATATACCTATATGGATGATTTGCTCTTTGTTAACACAAATGTTTGATTAGTGGACATGAGCCCGCATAATGATAACGGCATTAATCCTATACAATATTTACTATATGAGGTAATCTAGATACCAAACAGTGTCCTTATTTTCCGAACCATTTATCCAACGACGACTCTTTATTTTAAAAAAAATATATTTCTGTTTAGTTATTCTGAAATGAAAATTGTAATTATTAACATTTTACAGGGTTTTTTTAAATTAGAGAACAGTAAAGTAAAGAAAAAAAGTAAGTTCTAAATTATGAATTACGATTCAACTATATCCCGACATAATATTACTTTTCCGTATGTATCTCGAAAGTTAAATAAGGGTAGCTTGGAATAAAACGTGAAATCGTAGGAAGCAAATATTACAGCAATATTTTTCAATTATGTGCAAATAAAAAAATTCATCCGAATAGATGACAAGTAAAAATACACTCGCGGTGAAATTTTAAGGGCTGCTGAGTGACGCACAGGGGTTGATAATTGCTAGGACAAAATTGAGTCTCTCTGTAAAAATGATTAAATTTTTTGTTTCATATTATTTTAGAAGAAAAATATTTATTTGTGTATTAACTACAACGTGCTAACTATTTACTACAACTTATCACGTGCTCCGCGGTGAAGGAGAACATCGTAACCTGCATATTTTCGAAATAATAACAAAAAAAATATATATTTCGAAGATATGTGAAGTCCGCCAATTCGCAGTGGGGCCGCGTGGTGGACTATGCCCTGATACCCTCTCTATAGAGGAGGCCTTTGCCCAGCAGTGGGACATGTATAGGCTGTTACTTTACTTTTTTTAACTACAACAAATATCTTTTGCTGGAACTTCAAAAACGAGAAGAATATAATAACTTTATCCTTTTTCAGGAGCAAAGCATACGTTTAATCTGCAGATGTATAAATTTCGTCTCTTAGATAAGTATCGTTGTTATATAAAATTAACATTAGGTTAAATAAGTGTGAGAAAACAATGAAAATTTGGCAACTTATAGGATGTTCGTGTTTCAAGTTTATGAAAAATTCAGTTCGAACAACTTATTACGTAAATAAAGCACAGCACTGCTTTATAAAAAGCTACGACATTAACGCAGTACATCGAGAATATTGCACGAGAACTCAAGAACATTATGTGAAAATATATATTATGCGATACTTATGCGACACGTGTTTATAACAAAAGAATTAAACGCCACCAAAAAAACCGGTAACTGCTTGTGCATTACTGGTTGATCGGTGTTTTTACAATATTTTATGTATGTTATATAATATATGAAATAATATCAATATATTATACTAGCTTTTACCCACGGCTTGGCTCGTGCCCTTAAATAAATATCTTTTTTTTTAAATAAATATTTTTAAATAAAAAGAATCCTATGTCCTAATATTATTAGGGATATGGTTTGAATATCAAATGCGAATAACATACACAATGAGAGTTTACTAAGCTCAAGGGATTAACACATCCAACGGCATTAATTCTCATCAGATTGAACACTTTGATGACTTCAAATTTTAGTAAACCACTAGGCCGCTTTTGATAAACTGCTGAACGAACATGACACGTAACCGTGTTAATATTTTGATTGCGAAAGTTTATATGTAGGTGTGTACAGTACTTTTCACACCTACATATAAACTATGTATTGACATTTCATGCCGCAACTGTTAAACTGATTTTGAATTGAGAGAGTTTAAACCATGGATGAATACAAAGAAGATTTTTTTAATATGATATCATTTTGTGTCGAAACGAATGACAATGCTACGCTAACGAGTTTCTAACATATATAAAGAATCTCTTATGCAGTTTGATCACAAAGAGGTGGACGGATAAAGCTATTACGGCTCTCGCATCGATATCTATTGGAAGAAGCGCTGAATGTTCCAGCGTGTCTTACCTGGAAGAGAGGGAAGTTCCTGAAGCGGCCAGCGCTTCTATTTCCCGTGGCTCTGCCGGTATGCGCCTGGGATAGACGTCGTGGGGTTTTTAGTCAGTGCGAGTCCGACATAACCCGTCCTTGCCCCCACGAAGGCGGGTATGCGTAGGCATTTCCCCCACGTTAGCAAAAATGGTGTCGAAGACGTCCACAACTATAAAAAAAAGTGAAATCAGGGATAGTTGTGGAGAAATAACACTGATCAACGCTGAATCACTGAAAAGATATTGGCAAGAAGCTGGTTCAAGTGGCACAAGGTTCCGAAAATAACTTGAAAATGTAGCCATCTATGCATATTATATGCTTTGATTATGATTATTGGCACCAAAAGGGCCATTAAATGATGATTTAATATATGTTTGAACATAAAATTTTAAGAAATCAATATATAATATATAATAAAAAAAAATTATAAGCTTGTGAGTAATTTCCTTTGTTTTAATATATCAACTAAGCATTAAAAATGCCAAAGACGGCAATTGAAATTAAAGCGTTTCGTATAAAGAGTATTTAGCAAAATTTTGCTAATAGAACTATGTGCAAAAGCAAACTCGTGAACATTTGAACGTTCACGTTTTGACGTATTCATCCACTAGTTAACTGGGTTAACTGGCTTAGTTTGCATTTATCTTGACCGATTAATAGATGAGTTTAAATTTCATTCAATGATTTTAGGCTAGAGTGATTACTTAGGCTGATTGAAATAAGGATTTCGACACACAGAAGATAGAGAGAAAGAAAAAGTAATTTGAAATATCTCAAATTGATTTGCAAATTAATTAGTCGTTTACTAAAGATTCTAATAATATGTGACCAAAATATTTGGTTATATAACAGCCCAAAACTTCCCAGAAGTGCAATTAATAGCTATACAAGAAGAAGAAAACTCATCCAAATACATAAGAGCAGTGGATTTGAATTGACTGAAAGTCTAAATTACGGTCGTAGAGGAAAGATACGCAAGTCGTCACTAATGAGCGAGGGACCGTAAATTCAACAAACGAGCAATTTTTGTTGCAAAACAATTCTCAAGAGTGATCAAGTTTAAAACATTTTTGTCCATTATGAGTTCAAAAATATAAAACAGCCGTGATTTTCAAAGAAGATTCAACCAAATTATTAATGTTTATATTTTTTATGAGTTGCAATGTGTATAAATATTTTATGAAACATTACATTTTTATTTCTAAGTAAAAATTGGTATTTTGTACAAATAGGTTAATCTTTGGAGGTCCAAAGATTTATGAGCGGAACTTCAATATTTTCGCCTTATGGACGGCATCAAAAACTTGTATTTATAAAAAAAATTATATACATAACAATTATCATTTTCAATAAGACTGTATGAATTTCCTTAATTACATTACAGAAAAAGTAGCATTGTATAATAGTAGAAATAGAAGAACACCTTTAAGAAACCGATTTTTCTTACTTCATCTTTATTATGGTAACTTTAACTTCTAAACATGTGCTAAATGTAAACCAATACTCTACTGATTCGACTAACTAATGCCGCGAATCAAAGACCATATTTTGATGGCATCGAGGACTTAAATTGTAACGCTGGTTTCCAAGACACGGGTTGACGGGTTATTTCTTTTTTCAATTATGATTTTGTTACAACCTCAACTCATTATTTTATCTTTTTTGCTTTATAGCAATGGATACAACTTTTAAATACGATTACATCTGTCTAACCTTTAAGTTCCATAACTCTCGAAAAAAGAGAGCGAAAAGGTTATTTATATTCGAGAAAGACTTAAATTCTCGAGCCTCGTCTATAAGGTAGGGGTGAAAAGAATAATAATTTGATCTCATGAAAAAAGTTTTTGTGTAATAAATTTTTTAGACGACCACTTCACAGAGGAGTTTCGGCCCAGAGAGTATTAAAGTAATATATTCCAATTAAATATAGAAGAGTCTTACTGACACATAGAAAGTATCAAGTACATAAGTAGCAAGACTGTGTAAAGTTTCTTGAAAGTAATCATTGTTTTAATTATTTTGTGTTTTTATCGAAAGAAAGAACATAATTTAAAAAATAAAATACAATTAAATTTGAAATTATTTGAATAATGTAAGACACAATAATAGAAGAATTGGTATGCTCTAATATAATTCATTTGAAAATACGATTTTCGGTTCGTTCCAATGTACTTAATATCATTTGGACGAATTAATATTTTCCTTTATTCAAGTACCCACTTGATCACGTTATCTTTTTTAACCATCATGGTATTTTTTCAATTTGCTATTTTTTGTTTTTACACACTGAAAATAGCCTGTAATTCATTAGCGCCTATTTAAGCTCGTTTCTGTACAGAATCCTAATTAAAATTATTTCACTTACAAATATACTTTATATATTAATAAATTAGCTTTGGTTTTTGAGGAATAGTAATGAATCACAAAGTTTATGAATAAATTTGCAGTTCAAGCTTTGGGAGATGTCATTTTATGTTTCGTCTGCTTTATTTTCCTTAGTGAAGAAAAAGGAGCGCCAATCATTCTTTATTATAAAACGCTTGGAGAATGTCGCATGCTAAGTGCTGTACTTAACATTTAGACATGGACTTATTACTGAGCATTTGTTATCAAAAATTACTAATCTTAAAAATAATTATATCGGTTAGTTTAATTTATTTTTTGGTCCTCAGTCGATTAAAGTACTTTTTTCAGGTAATAGTTTAATGGCACTTTATTATAATGGAAAAAAGAAAGCTTTATTTCCATTTGTTTATTCGTGTTTCTATACTATTTAATGATCAATGATCATATAATATATATTTTATAACAACATATATATATATATATATATATATATATATATATATATATATATATATATATATATATATATATATATATATATACGATCCCTTTTATTTTTTAAAGAATGTAAAGGTTTAATATGTACATTTGTTTCTAAAATTTCAATTTTAATAGCAAACTGAAAAATAAAATTTTAGGCACCTGAGAGTTGAGCCCGAAGACATAACTCTAAGGGGGCTTGAGCTTCGGACATACTCGATGCGGTTCTTGCGCCTCTTTCCTTCGCAATTGGTAACTAAGCAACGGTTACTAAGCTCCTTGCCACGGCTAATACAGAGCGCATTAGAACAGCGTCAGAGTACACGTAATCTGGATTACTTCGTCTCAGCCTTCGAACACTAATACTAAATGATGTTGCCACATTTAAAAACAATGTTACTTAAAAGAGGTTTGTACTTGTCAACTTAAGCATACTACTAACTATTATGACGAACGCTTTTAATTCAATGTATTAATAAATAAATAAATATTTATACTCGAGCAATATGAGTTCAAATTGCCGTGGTAAATTTTCATTGGTGCCGATGCCATTGTTAATTTCAACGAAAGTGCTAACCGGTGAAGGAAACCATCGTGAGGAAACCTGCATACTTTCGATATGGTCACAAAACTTAAATATTTCAAATATTTTTGAAGCTGCCAATCTGCGATCGGGTCCCGTGGTGGACTATGCCTTAATTACCGTCTGTACGGAGTCATTTGTTAAACAGTGGCATATGTATAACTTTATATAACTTCTTTATTTTTATTATATTGACGACATAATATTAGTCTCTTAAAATGTCTCGAATTTTAAAATATAAATACCAATCGAATTGAGAACCTCCTCCACTTTGAAGTCGGTTAATTAAATGTTAAATTAAAATAAGTAACAAACTCCAATCAATGAATCAGCCTATTGCAGTCCACTTCTGGACAAAGGCCTCATAAAGGGCACACCGCAGTGCACGATCTTCGGCTTTCCTTATCCAGTCTCATTGACTTCTCAGGTCATCGGTCCACCTGGCAGTGGGACATCGCACACTACACTAAATATGAATATTTTTTCTACAAATTTTAATGTTTAATCTTAGATGCAGAGATTAGCACTATAAAAATTTAAATTTCTAAAAAGCAATGGCAATTTCTTGTTCGCATTGTCATTGTATAAAACGATATTCGAAATTGTTTGTATGCTGGAAAGGATATAACAATGAATGCGCCAAGCATTGCTTCAAATGCTAAAAACAATGTAGATAAAAGACGTTAAGATTTTCGTCGGTACAGCAATCAGCCGTTAAGCTTAGTGGCTAAAGGGTCAGGCCGCGAATGCCGAAGACGTGGATTCGATTCCCACAGCGGCGACAGTCTTTTCGTAGTGTCTACAAATTTTAATAAATATGAATGTTTATTAAATATATTTATTCAAATGATCCTATTAGTAAAGAGATTGTAAATGTAAATACATTTTATTTTTGTCAAAAGCAAAAAAAATGTCGAAGCATAATTTGATTTAATGATTTTCAGAAACAGCAAAAATTTAAATTCAAAATGAAAACGAGAATGGAAATAAACCGAAACAATTTCCACGCAACAAATCTTAGATGACATATATTTCTTATAATCGTCTTCGATATTGCCCCGGTATTTGTTGTAAGAAAAATATTTTCCTCCTTTATTCTACTTGGTTGCTGTTTGTGACATCGATTATATTTATGGCTGTTGTCTTATAGACCAAATATCAAATGCTACTATAGGAAATGTTTCGGCATGACACACAACACAAGAATGTAAATTAAATCATTTAGTGTTAGGGTAATAATGTAAATCGATCATTATTAAATTAGCTAACATTACTCAGTCATATTAGGCTAAAGACGTGTTTTATCGAGTTTTTCAAATAACGAGTTAGTTTTTCATTTACTTACTTATTTATTTATTTGCATAATTTATTTGTATGAAAGTATTATTATTTTCTTATTTTCATCGGCTTCAAGGGAGTAAAGAAATACGAATATATTTAAATATAAGTATAATAAATGTTTAACCTATCAAGTTCTCTAGACAGTTTTTGTAACGATGCTTTTACTTGGCTTCGAAAAGTTTTTAATGGCACATTTTCCCACAAAATATTTTAAAAAAGTTAACTGAATGTTTGAAATATAAAAAATATAAACCTAGTGTTTGCATATAATATCAATGAATTAAGGAATATCAAGCTAACATTTCAGTGACGATTGTGATTCGAGTAATTATTATATTTTCAGAAACATATCGATAAATCGGTCAAGAATAGTTGTTTCGTGTGGTCTTAATTGTCCACTGAGGATTATATTATACCCGCAACTAAGAGACAAATTTGCCAAAAAGCTTTACGATTTGCACATTTTGGTTTTGGCCCTGCACCGCCTCGATATATTATCTTCAGTCAAAAATTGTTAAAATTCTAGAAAAGCGATACATCCTTTTTCCACAGACAGATATTTTTGAACGATACGGAAAAGTATATATATAATACAAAAATTAGAATTATCTAGTCACGCCTACTTTAAACAGAAAGAAATAATTGAAACTTACTTGCTCTGAGAAAATCCGTTATCACGTTGCGTACAATATTTATGGGAATATGTTTACATTGTTGGCGAATGCAGTGATTAAGTATTTTTTTTTTAATTTATAATTAAAGATTTTTTTTATAAATTAAGTTAAATTAGGTTCAAAATTTATTTATTTCAAACTGGTAGGCTAGATTTGTTAGGTCTATTAATTTTATAGTGTAAAGTGCCCAAACAGAGTTAGGTCACTAATTGCAATATTTATTTTCTTATTTCGAAAATCTAAATGTCGGGGACAATTTTTACCTCCTAATTTGTTTCAATTATGTTTCTCAAAAAAATGAGTGGGCCGCTAATGGTGGGGCAATGTCACCTAATTTTCCCAATTTTCTAAATACAACTAACAACTTAATTCTAGTTTCTAAGGTTCAAAAAGATGAATCTTGACATCTTTATGAACCATAAGCGTTACGTTATTACGTTCTCTCTATTGTAGTTTTAGCAATACTTGGCGCATCTAGATTGCAGCCTTTACAGCATACAACACCTTACAAATTACATCAACGATCAATATTTGTAACGAGAAATGTCATCATTGTTCTTAAAATTTTATCATGTCAAGATTTCGCGCCGTGAGATCATCGGCCGCTTAGCTTAATTGGCATCCCGCACTGTCGAAAGTTTTTATTGTTTTTCTACAAAGATTTACAATTTAAGGTTTTAATTTTCTTGAACATTCTCATTGCCAAGTTGTTTCAAGTTTCGAGTTACTAGCTTAATTCATTAGTATACGTCAGTATCAAGTAAATTATACACACTGTTATTGTTTTAATTTTATTATACACGAAAGCAAATAAATTTCTGCCTCGTTGATACACATTCACCTCGCGATCACGAGCATCTCGCACGAATCTTTTGGTAACGCCCATGAGCTGAACCACTGGCAGGGTCTGGACCCTTTAACGCCTCTAATGTTTTCTGGACGGGGCGGACATTCCAGTTTATTATTGGCGACCGTCTCAAGAGATAGTAAACCCACGGTATGTGGGTCCTGACATTGGACTGACAGTTCGGTTTTCGGCAGGTGCAGTCGCAATTCTTTGCAGCCGAGAGCAGTCGCAGCGTCATTTGCCCCGAAGTGGTGTGGCACTGGAGGTCAATCTTGATATCGTTAATCACTTTACACTGAACTGGGGTGGTATCAAAGAAGCTCTTAACAGCAGGTTAACGCGGAACCATCCAGCACGTGAGTCGGGGTTACTGGGAGGTGAATTGCGGGTGAAGGTCAGTGTTAGGACCGTTACTGTGGGTCGCCTTATGTTGTAATCTGGATATTCTCTTCTTTTCGGTCACACTGTCATAATTGCCATCGTTGATTACTTTATTAGAGAGATTGTGAGGGGAGCAGTGGAGCAAGAAATAAACTAAATACTAGAAATAAGGACAAACTAACTGCGCCATTGTTTCATCTACAAAAAGTAAACATCGTCCATGGGGCAAAGTGTGCGCATGTATAACACAGTCGATATTAAGTCTGCCACTTGATGAATCTAAACGAAAAGTTAAAAGTAAACTTATGGCTAAAGCATATTATACTATTTCTGAATACCTTGACGACGCCAATGAGTGGGGTTAATACTGTTGATACTCACGTAGGCTAAAACAAGGCTATTATACCTGTAACATTATATTATAAAATTTCCTTTTAAAAAAAGCAACTGTTGAGTTTCTTGCCAGTTTCTTCTCAACAGAAACTGTTTTCCGAACCGGTGAAAACTTACGTACGTATTAATTTCCTTGTAAAATTTCGACGTTTCATAAGAACGCACAAGTGTCTATGTGAATAAAGATAGTTTATTATTATTATTATATTATATATTAAGAACGCACGACCCTCGGCACTAAAGCCAATACCTAGACAAATGTACCACGGATGTCAACTGTGTCATCATAATTTTTTGCTAATTGCACCATATGGCCTGATCGAGTCTCACAGCAAGTCTCTCTCACAAAGAAGATTGTGTCTTTGTGTTATAGACGACAGACATGAAAAAATAGATGCAATATGGGTTTTTAATGGATACCCGTTCTGTTTTTCTTGTGACTTTTGGGACCATCCCCGAAGATGAGGCTTTGGTAAAAAAAATAAAAAAATTGCAACTTGCTTGAAATATTCACTGCTTGGAAATACGAAATGACCAAACGTGAGCTTCATCAAAACTCACCCTAGGACTCACTCGTAATTTAAACTACTAGCAAGTGACCTTGTGGACAACCTTTCTTGTACCCTTTGTGATTTTGTTTTACTAAAACAATTTTAAACAACGTCATACAACTGTCTGATTAATTAACCTTAGAACTTTATTTTAGCTACGCAAAAGTTAGTAAATTACGCCGTATTTTCTCAACTTTCAATACCACATTCATTTCAATCACCATTATTTGTATGTCTCTGGCTGTATAGGAATCAATGAATAGTCAATGTGCAGTGATAAGATCATCTTACAAAGAATCAACCCACAAATATTATTGCATGTTAAGATATCATCGTGTTCATCATTCAGCTCAGTATATAAAAAAGTAAAACTTTATTTTTACTGCACTTTTACAAAGTAATTGTTGGATAAGTCCCTACATGTTACTCAAATTGTCACACAAGGATTTCACCTGCGGTATTGTCGGATTAAATTTTGGCACGACCGCATATGACTTGCCTGACCTATTTTGCACTAGGTCTACGAGAATGCTTAATTTTTAAATGCCAAATAATATTTTATCCTTTTGGATAGAATAAATATAAACTAAATAAATCGTTTTATTTTGCCGACTTAGTTTGCGCTACGAACCAAAAAAAAAAGTAAAAAAAACCTGTGTCAATATAAGGCAAAGGCGTCCTCTGTATGTAGATTTTTTTTAGACCGCTGAATATGTCAGCACTTAAAATTGCAATTAACAATTTTATTGGATTTGAACTCAGTTCGCTCAAGTAAAAGCGAGCGCCCGAACACTGAGCTATCATGGCAGTAACGAACCAAATCAGTCTAATATTACAATGTTTTATTAAAACTAGTAGCGTTAATTTTTGTCACAACCTTTTTTGTTGCGGCAGATTATCATAAATATGTAATATGTATGTACTCTTGAATTTTTGAATTCAGTAACGTATAACGCCGGTTCAGAATATTTCTTCCATCTTCAAGCCTGGTCCTGTTTAATTAAACAAGTGTCACTAACATGCCAGTAATTGATTATTCAGTGACAGCCCGTATCATCAGTGGCATCTTCAATCCTAATATTTATATCCTTTTTGGTTTTTGTACCAAACTGAAAACATTCCGTAAGTCTTTTTTTCACATTTTTAAATTGTTGTCATGGCGGTACATACCACTAATTAACCATATATTTTAGCGTTTGATATTACCAATGCAACTTTAAAAACTCCAAAAAAGATTCCAAGCTATGAGAGACGATATAAGTATCATTTAAAAAAAAATTGAATTTCGTTTTCAATTTTTCAGTACAAGTACCACATTTGTTACCAAATTTCATGATTCCGGGTAAGAGAAAGTACAAAAAACGTTTCACAGGTGAGTTTGTCCGAAATTAATATATAATGTTATACCGTATTATATTATATATTTTTATTTAACATTATTACAACGGACAGATGGCAAAAGTATATAAAAGTATATATTTCTTTTTCACCGATGTTAATAAATCCTAAAGCGTTGGTAACAAAGGCTGATTTTTAAACTATTGAGCAACGTTTAAAATGTGTTATTGCTCAATGTTATCTAGTTTAGAGAAATACATTTGTTGACATATAATTTTGCAATTTTATAATAATTTTTTTTTACATAAATTGAAATTTCCGGATATAATATTTGTCTACGGTTCTCTGAATACAAGTCGTAAGCATTTTGTTTCAATCGTATTTCTCTTTTTGGTCAATCTCGCAGCGGAAATCACTCAATTCGACAAATGAATGGATTGCACTTGATCGTGAGGGTCCGCATACGGCGATTTGAGATTGATTTTTGGCGTTGAATATTTTTTTATTCACTCGACTTAAAAACAAATAAAAATGTATGTTACATATACTAGGTATGCTATCTCTATAATGATAACGGTTAAATTTAACTAAGACAAATATATTTGAGCCATATCTGTCAATCAATAATTAGCAAACATAAATATGTATTTATATATGTTCACCATCCTGCTTTGTTCCTTTAATTAAAAGAATATCGGATAAATTATTGATACATTAATGGTTGGGTAGAATATAAAAGAAAAACTGCAATAATACTAATTTTGATGTTTTACAATACATTTAATCATTAGGGCGATCTCAGTGTAATGTCCTAAGTTTCCAATAATTTCTGTCGAGCGCAGTCATTAAGTCGTATAAACTGCTGGGTTGCCGTAATCCAACCACTTTTGTTATATTTAAACGAGTTTCATTACGAATCGGCTGTAAAAGCGGAGCTGTTAAGAGAAATGGACTGGAAATATCACGCTTGACTTCGAATGACCGTAATTGTCGTCGTATGAAACGGAACGGTCCTTAATGCAATTTAATAATTTCTGTTACAGGTTATTGTTATAATAAGTTTTGGTTTTATTATTATAAATTATAGTTACACTACTAGAATTAAGGGTAGTACCGTTTAAAAATATTCAAACAAACATTCGTGCATACATCTAATAGCGTCAACGAAATACCTTTTACATAATGTTAAAATTTCGATTGAATTTCGAATTGGAAAGGTAAGGATTGACGTACAATTTTTGCAGACACAGTTTATGGGCTATTATATACGAAATTTAGGTGACGTTCTTGCACTCTCCTTTTTCTTTACCATTATACTGATTTCTGAGGTTGACTTTCTATTGTTAACTTTTAGACGTCTTTTCTCAAAATATTTCTTCATTTTCGAACTATCCTGTCCCTTTTATCGATGATCATTCCGCTGTAGCTACGTAGGTCTACGTTGACGTAACTAACGTCGAAAATCTAACAGATCACATTTCTATAAAACTATGCTACTGGACATTGAGGGCATGCTTTATTAGTTTACTCGTTTAAGTCACATTACCGACTTATCACACGTGGATTAACACATCCTGAATTTATCAAAATTGAAAAGCTATTTCATTGTTTGTCATCAGGGATCGAGCATTCTCTGATATTATATACTAGATGTTGGCCATATTGAAATTATTTTAATCGTCGTTATTAGTGTTCAAAGCCTGCTTCAGTTCCTTTTCTTCATCTTTCAAGGAAAACACTTCAGACAAATGAACAGAAACGATGCCCTTTTTAGGATTACACGAAGGAATAAACGAAAATATTTCAGGAAATCGTAAGTTACAAGGCAACAGGGGGCACAATAATTGCAAAATATGTATATTTATATATATTATTTTGATCGCTTAAGTCTTCTCTGACGTTAGCAAAAATTGGAATTTTTCCTTATAATTATATTATGTTGGTAGTACGTAGAAGGGTCAAAATTTCATAACGTGCCTTTATAATACAGCCATTGACAGCCTTTTTAGTCACTTACATTTTTCAGCCTTCATTATTTTCTCTGTTCGTTCCACCTTGTCATCATTCTCCTCGACGTTAACGTTTAGCAACCTGATTAGCACTCTTGGGGGATGCAGAATCGACTTAACTACTACTATTAACGATGAATTCACTCAGCTTCCTGGGTGTTCTTTGGACGCATCCGTCCTTTGAACTGTCCACACCTTGATTTTTGTACTTGTTTACGCATTATGAGATAAACCCCAATTTTTGATATTCACTGATTACTATTAACAGCAACTGCTATAACTTATCTTAGACATAGGTTGATTTATGATGTATAACTTACATATAATTACAATTGAATCTACGCGATTTACAAGATCTTGTGATTACATAAAAGGTACTTACGCTGTTGATATTTTTGCACCGTACCTTTGTTTTCAAAACAAGTTATATTCGACTGCTGTACGTGCCGGTCATGAAAACCGGAACTCTAAACATGAGCGCGTTGGTAAGTCTCATAAATAGGGTTTTCTGTGCATTATTTCGTTGTACCAGTCAATTCCTGACAAATTGTTTGGTTTTTGCTGTCGCACTGAAGCATCCAATAATCGAAATTATTAATTTTAACCTTTACCTTCGCACAGGGTTAATAAAATTAATAAATACTCTTCTAATTTCACCCAGCTTCAAAATGACATAGAATCACATATTATTATTTCATAATATTATTAAAAATTTCATCATTTAAACACAAATCTTCAAATTTACAGATTCATCATACTTACATTTTCACTCACACATAGGAAGTTTCTAGTTCGTTAAATACAATAAACCAAATAAATAATAAAATTTATTTTAATGCCATCTTAAAAAATACCCAATAAATTTTATTTGATTTTCTAATCAAATAAAATCATCTCATCTAATTAATATTGTACTATATTAATTAGATGCCAGACAAAATTATTTAACGTATAGCTTTTGTGGTTCGGAATAAGGCAAAAATTGTGATTATCGAAAGACAGAATTGAACTTTCTTAAAGGTTTGTCAAATCTAATTTTTCTAATCTGTTAACATCATATGGGCTTTTTTTACTATCACTATTTTTTTACATTAGTTTAAATATACAATTTGCTTATAAACGAAACTTTTAACCTTTACTTTCACGAGTTGTCCAAATTTTAGCTCACAGATGTTCTTAGTAGTATGGTTAAATATTAAATGTAAAATTGTCATAACTTTGGTATCTCAATTTTTATTCTAACCATTTTTAAACATATTATCCTCAGTCTTCGAATCACCACACTCCATGAATGATATTTCATCTTTAAAATACTTGAACTTCAACTTCTTTCGGTTTCTTATCCTAAATAAAAATAGCATATGTGAATTTTGAAATAAAGTTTAGTTCCTAGTGAAATATGTATAATTTAATACTAAAATATTTATTTTAGTTATGATTGCAAGTAGTAAACTGCCTGTTCTATTGCAATTACCTCAATTGCCAAATAAAGGCACAAAATATATTATCCTCAGATAGATAAGTGAAGAAAAAAAATTACCATATATATGCCTTTGTTGCCAACAAATTTCATTACATTCCTTTCTTCAACAACATTATTAATGTTCTCCTGATTATTAATTTCTACTGGTTTTGATTTACTCTCAGCTATACTATACTTGTCTTCATAATAAGATATCAGTTTCATCATAAGGACATCGCTTATGTTTGGTTTCGGAGTTACGTCAGTAATCTGTAAACAGGATGTCAAACATGTTTCACTGATTTATTTTGAAAGATTAATAATAGTTTCTTTATTTGAAAAACAAATAATTTATTTGAATACATGTGTCAGTAACTTCCTATTTGTTCATTATAAATTGGAGATATAACATACGAATGAAAAGAACCTTTTAGAACATTTATTCAATTAAGTATTCAAAATACTTTTACAAATAAATCACCTGAGCCGTGTAGACACTAACTATTTTCACAATTGTAACAATAACCAAGACCTTTTTAAATTGTGTTTTCAACACGTGTGACTTAAACGAGTAAAGCATTTCCAATAGCGCGGGCTACACAGATGTGAAAAATAAAAATAAATAGTCACTGAAGCGTAAGAATAGTCCTAGTATGATTTGACTGCAGCCATTGTGAATACAATGGCATACTTTTTAACCATTGTTTTCAGACCATTATTTATTTCTATTATTTGTCTTGTGATTAGTGAAATCAACGATTTATTTCAGTATTATTGGAATGATAAGTGCTGAACCATTACCGAACTCGTGCCGAACACGTTAAAAGACAGGCTTAATATGCCCACTTCAAGTGGTGGCCTCGGGCTGACCTTCCACATCAAAACGGCGTTAAGCTGATTCCTCTTGCTTTTGCCATAGGAGACGAAACCACGGATTCTAATCCCCTCTGCAATGACAACGCGGGAACGGCTCTGATTATCATATCGAACCCTTCAGCAGTTTAACAGTTCTCCTATATTTTGGTTCATTATTCCCATCCGTTTGCGTTTGGCCTGACGTTTGTCACTTCAAACTCGTTATTGTTGTTAATATGGCGGTGGTAGGGCCACGCAACAGTGTTCACTGCTGCACGAATGGGCAGGTTCATCCGGGTTAGTACCACGACCTCACAGAAGACCGGCGTGAAGTAGAAGTGTGCGCTTCTGCGTTTCGCCTGGTAAGTGAGGTAGCCCGGGCCCACTTTATTAAGAGGTGGCACCGCATCTGCAACCCTATGGGTGTTGCAAATGTCCATGAGTAGGCGTGTTATCACTTAACATCAGGTGAACCGCCTGCTCGTTTGCCGCTTTTTCACGTAAAAAAATAGTTTAGTTAGGGACTTTAGTTCTCATATAAATTACTTAGTTTTGGTTTTTTCCATGAGACAAATCTTGCGAACACAGCCCGCTGATCGAACCTATGAAACATTCCTTTCAAATGCAAAATCAATAGACTTCTCTTTCCGTCAATTCTAGTTTTCGCCAGTCTGCTGTAAGGATTTTTGTATGTGAATTGTTGACAAGCAAGCTGGTGTTTCATCTGATGTTAAGTGATTACTGTCACCATGCTCTACTTTTTTGAAAAAGTCCAATTGTTGATATGTGACGCAAATGACTAGAATGTACGGTGCAAATTTAACAAACCTTTTGAAAAAAAAATAGATAATATTTTCTTCAAAAAACATGTGTGTACTATAAATGAAAAAAGAATTTATGGTACTTTGGAATTGCACCCTATAAATCAGCAAGAATTATTCACCCCGTCACATATAAAATCGAGCTGTAAGCGCATTTACAAGAGTGCTAATTCTTTACAGTCATTTTAATAAATTTTCATCACACGAACAGCTCTTTACATCTCGTATTTGTTTTAAGCATATTTACATATTTTCTTATAAGCATTTATCGGAAATTTTAGGTGGCAGATTGGCGAAGTTATTAAAGTTATTCATAAAAAATCGACAAAGTACCAGTCGGACTCGCGCACGAAGAATTTCGTACCATTATCTATAAAAACGGCAAAGCAATCATGTCTGTTGTATGGGAGCCCCACTTAAATATTTTTTATTCTGTTTTTTGTATTTCTGTATTCTGTATCTCAGTATATTTGTTGTTACAGCGACAACGGAAATACATGATCTGTGAAAATTTCACTGTTTAACTATCACGGTTCATGAAATACTGCCTGGTGACAGACAGACAGATAGACAGACAGCGGAGTGTTTTCTATTTAAATAAAAGTGACAGTAGAATAATTTAACCTCAGATAAATATTGAAGTGTTTCCTCATTTTTATTTTTTAACTACGTTCGTATGTAGTTAATAAAAATGTTAATAAAAAAACATAAACACGCGAAATTATTCTTACCGTTATGTCTTTTTCTATTTCTATTATCTTATTGTCTATTATATATATTTATTCTTATTATATTTATATATTACCTATTTCTATTGGTGCTGTTATGGCCTCCGTCATCCAGATCGAATTGTGTGGTAGGTTAATATCTTTGATACAGCGGGCTTTCTGGTAATGTACGTATTGGATTCTACATACATTGGAATCTATTAAGTTCACCACCTTTGTTATCCTGCTGCCCAGCTGTTTTTTCGTCGCATTGATTGTAGTAGGATCACGCAACAATCCTAGCTTTCACAAGAATGGGCAGATCCTTCCAAAGTACAATGACCTCACAGAAGACCCGCGTGAAGTGGAAGGTTATACTTCTGAAATCGAACCTCCTCGAATTCCAAGCTGTTACTTTGGAGGAGATTTAAGGTATATAAAAATTAAATTTGGATGGTATTAGAGATTACTGAAACTGCTTTATTTATTCAAAATGTCTTTACTAATAAAAAGCTTAGGTATTCATAAGTAATGTATTTGTAGTTCATTTGACGTTTCGCTCATTAAAGCTTCAAAACTTTAATGTTTGCTGAGTAATTCAAACAGAAAATTAAAATGACAAAACCTACATTTTTGTAATTACATGCTAGGATGTTGAATTTTATCATATTAAAAAAAATATTCATGTTTAAGTCCCTTAAACTGAAAGAGTGTAACTAAGTATACTCGTACGTTCTGTCAACTTAACTCAGTGTAGTAACTTAGTTCTTCCTATTCGTGTGTAGCCGAGTAAGCTGTTTAAAATTCCCATATACCGATATCATACATCTAACGTACATTTCACAATCATTCGGAATTTAATATTCGTCACGTTGTATTCATCTCTAAAAAATATGTGTGCGCATTCAATAAAAACTTTTAATACGGAAGCACCGAGGCCGCCGGAAATTAAAAACGTTTGATATAAAATGAACCATCCGCATTGATACACACTAGGATTGAGAGTTTCTGTATTAGAAATGAAATATTTTGAATAGTAAATAGAGTTTTAAGTATAACAGAAATTTTATAGAAACTTGGGTGTCTCAACTGGCTATAATTTTTTTTAGTATTTAGTACCAGTTCAGGTCTATCCTTATTGAGAGCTGAATATATCTCTAATCATGTTTATTCAGCAAAGACCATTTACAAATGACGGAGCTGATGCTATGCTGTTGGAAATAATCTAAGCAACGGTTTACGTCAAGGATAACATCGTTTAGCGTTGAGCTTTAATAAATATTAAATCAAAATAAAGATTGACAGCCAAAATAAAGGGTTTAATATATTTCTCAGGCTTCGCGACTTCGCATGAAGGGGGTGTGGACTGCCTGCAAGTTAAACGTGTCAGTAACACGCGGGATGCTCGTAGGCTACCCCGGTCCGTTTATTAATTTTTTACATATACACAAACACATTTGTGTATACCTACTCCGTTTCTAGGAAATTATCAAAGATTTCTTATTAAAATACTCATAAACACCAAAATCTTAATGCAATATTCATATAAATACAAATAAAACTCGAGATCCTACAAAACAGTATTAAATATATGTTTCAAGTCCAGTTTGTCACTGGACCACAGTTGTATCCATTGTTTTCACTATGAACCAATCTTTAACCTTTTGATTTTGAGTTTGATGATATATCGAAATTGCTTTGAAATGCTACTGCTAGACACAGGCCTCCTCTTTATAGATGGTATTAGTATACAGGGTGGCTTTTCTAAAGGCTTTTCCAAATTCACGCAGGAGGTTTAGACTCAGTAGTATAAACGTCTATTGAAATAAAACAAACTTTTGTTTTTTCAAAAACATTGCCATTCCATTCCCTAAAAAACAGAACTTATTGACAATGCGGAAGTCTTTCATAAAAGCGTCGTATACTTTTAAAACAAACTTGTGTGCGTGTTAGTTATGAGTTGCCCATAATTCACGCACTATTTTAGATAAGTTCAAATAAATGTATTTAATTAATTACGGGTGATTTTAATATTTATCATTTTATATAACATTATTTATTTCTATAATTTATTAAAAAAAATGGATACACTTAGAAAAGCCTCCCTGTATAGTCCACCATACGACTTCACCGTGGATTACTGATTTCACATACGGATTTCACATAAAGTCGGCATATTTTTTATTACTATTTCGAAAACCTATTATTGCTGGTTTTCTTCATCTCTGAGTATGTGATAAGTCAGCATTTAAAATTGCAATTAACAATTTTAATTTGTTTCGGCACAGGTATTTGAACTCGAGTATTTCGAGTATATTGAATTAAAATAGAGGGCCCGACACTGAGCAATGACGGTTTAACTTATCGGTGTTGGATTATTTAATTATAATACAAAACAGAAATCACGCAAATACGGACTGCACAATGCTACGAGGCTCCCTTAGGCAAATGTTTTTTAAACAATTTTATGGTAACAGTTTATATAAACCTTGAATGAAGATATCATATATATTTTTAGATTAGCTCTGTCTTATAAGTGAAACATGGTTATGGTTATAATAAATCGTATACATAAATTACTAACTCAAGTGTAGACATTACTAGTGGAGTTTTGAATACGCAGGCGTAATGTGGTCACATTGAGGACTAGCCCCGACAATAAACATAAATATTTTTGCGCTGTTATAGCGGTAGTCAACTGTGTAATTAAATTCCTTTGAATTGCACGAATAATTCACCGTAAGTGTTCAAAATTTGTGTGTTAACCAGTCAACGCAAATAAAACATTCAAACATCAAATTCAATCAATGTTTGTTTGAATGTTTTATTTCCGTTCACTGTTGTTCGGTAATTTCAGGGGAATTGAGAACTAGAAGTTCGTTTCAAAAACAAAGCCGACTTCAAATATCTCGCTCTATATTCATTTTATAATTCCCGCTCTATATTCATTTTAGAGTTCCCTAAGTATGTCCGGAGCTAAAGATCCAATAACAATAAAATTAATATGGGACCAAATGGGAAGCACCGGGTTTCAAATAAAAAAAGAATCATCAAAATCGCTTCCCACAGTCAAAAGTTCGGAGGTAACAAACATTAAAAAAAATATTTTAAAGTCGGTTGAAAATATTGTGCTATTATGATATAACTTATATAATACCATATAACTAATATTTATATTATGCTTCTAATAAAGAGAAAGAATCTCAAAAGGATCCTATCATTTCATACTTAAATAAAGGCGATTGTAAATACTTAATTAGGTTTATTTATAATGTGTTTTATAAATAAACCTATTTTACGGATTTTAACGTGTTCAATTTTGCTTTTAATTCCCGACGTTACAATACCAGTCCATGGTCACGAGACTGACTGCAGGAAGATACTGTATCAAAGTGATTTTTCTATGTGGGTTATATTTCCCATAAAATTTTTATTAGTTACGTCTTAAGAAAAATATCGATCACATACCTTTACATGTTCAATATACAACTAAACGCGAGGGTGAAGAACAACAACATTCATATTGCACGCAATATACATAATAAAACCAAAATAGTTTTTACGGCCTTACTGTATGTAACAGAAATGGTGAACGTTGTTCTGAGCTCGATTTGTGAACAAGAAATATCGCTCACTCCGCGACAAACAACATTTATTGCTTTATTAGAGGCTGCTTTCACCGACCCTCTGATACCTCCTCAAAAACCACCAATTCTAACTACAATAACATTACGAGTAGAAACATTATTTTCGTTTCGAAAACAACAAATTTAATCTTAATTCCGGTACAAAAATAATTAAGTACTGCCTTAATTGACAAACAAAAATCTCACCGGTAGAGCAAGTCATAATTTTTTTTAATGAAAATAAATTGCAATTGCAAAGACACCCTTCACTCTTTTTGCATTCATTGCAAATTAATTTGATCCACTAAACTAAGGCTAATAGAAACAATTGATACTATTGATTAAAGGCGATTTCTTTATTTGAACACTTAACGCTGTATCATTAATCCATTGTAGAGGTTAAAAATTTACGTCCGTTTCTAACAAGCCGAGAGCAGATGTACACATTCAGTTAACACTTTTTTCAGACGGAAGTACCCGGTGCCGCCGGAAATTAAAAATGTCTACTATGGCTAAATCCTAACCCAATGTTATGATATATGCAGTGAAAAGTTGTCTAAATCAAATTGTAAATACTGTGACGTTAAATTTTAATTTTTGTGCTACTCTATACACTTAAGATGACACTTAAAAATTTGTAGATAAATCTGGCGCAAAAGTTTTCGCTGCAGCCAGAATCCGAACCTATGCCTTCTATATTTTCTCAAATTAAATTTTTATAATAAATATTTGAAAACTAGACATGTCACCATTGCTGTATATTTTCTGTTTTCTGTGGGACTGATTTATAATCAACCCCGTGGAATATATTCTTTTTACAGCACACAACAACTCCGTGTTTGTTTGAAACTTAACGAGTCTTATTCCGGAAGTTTTGATAAAATTTATATTAAAAAATATTTACAGAAATACCAAAATGATCAGTTACCGAGAAAATGGTGAACACATGTAAAAAATACATAGATTACAGTCGAAATAGTAAAGTGGCAACTACCAAAACTGCCAACTATAAATTTATAGAGGCACCGGCGTGTGTGCGCTTTAATAAAAATACAAAGGTAATTCTTACTGCGAGTTATTGCCGAGTTAGAAATATTTGCATTTCACTGATATAATTTGAAGCCCGAGATTTACCGTTTCTGTATTATTTCATATAACTTAGTAATAAATGTGCCAATTTTATGAATTAGAATTTAATTCAAATATGTGACAACTGTCGCAACCATTACAAAAAGCAAGATTTTTGTAATTCATCTGAAAATGTACTGATATTTCCGATCATTTTAGAATAACCCTAATACAGATTACTGGAAACGGATGACGCAATTAAGGGTATCACTCAGATTTGGCATTCATGGACACTGTACGTAACTATGAATCCTGTAAAGAATTGTCTCCGTCTCTTTAGGATTTTCCTTTGCAAGGCATCGTCTATTTTTAAGGCGCTATTATGATTTTTTATTAATTGTATGATAAAAACTACCTCAAACAGTTTCTTCTTCGTTGTATATTTTTTTGTATTAAATCCAATATAACATTTATCAGCAGCCTCACCCTGGATAGCCACTGGTAGCACTTCTGAATTTCACAGGTTCACCCACTGGACAAATCTCAAAATTGTCTAAAAGTTTCATCAAAATCGGTCCAGCCGTTTTGGAGTCCATATGAAACTTCGCTTTTTATTAGATAAAGACTAGTAAAACATGACAGATGTTATTTATATCAACAATAGGTCAATCGGTTATTAAGCGGTAGGTAAACAATTTCATTTATACAAACGTCTCTTTATATAGGATGTGGTAATATATTTACGAATACCGATTCTCAAATCAAAGAGCTTTTGTGTTGATTCAAATCCACCCTTCTTTTAGCATTGTTACTTGGAGATGAGATTGAAAAGGCTTCGTTCAGTTTGATTGAGGTTCCGCAGAGTTCTTCTACAAGTTTTACTATTTTAGAAACGGAATAATGACATTTACTTTTCATTTCTGTCTCTAACGGGTTTTTTTAAGTTCATTATAAAAATTAGGGAATTATACTCAATTTCAAGTACGAAAAATCTATTTAACATCAGGATACGTATGCTCAATCAAAAGACTTTGGTTCACAGACCTACCTCCGTTACTCACGAAAATGATGACGAAACCAAAAATTAAAAAAATATATAATACCGAAACGGGGAAGTAAGAAACTTAAATTATTTAGGAGAATCGAAGCATTTTTTATTGTAGAAAATGAGTTGTGATGAATATTTTTTTTTTATGTGAAAAGTTGCCAAACGAGCAGACGGTTCACCTGATGGTAACTGAATACCGCCGCCCATGGACATCTGCTAAGCCCGAGGGTTACAGATGCGTTGACAACCTTCTGAAAATTGGGCTCCGGCTACCTCACTCACCAGACGAAACGCGAAAGTATTTGTCATACTTCCACTTTACGCTGGTCTTCTGTGAGGTCGTGGTACTTACCCGGACGGGCCTGCCCATTCGTGCAATAGCCGAGGCTGTTGCGTGGCCCTACCACCGTTCGTGGCCCTACCACCATTAAATCGATATTGCACCGAAGACTCCAAAGGAAATACGTTCATTACTCTACTGAAGAAAGATTTGGTGAGGTTTTATGAGATATAAGAGTAAATTATATTGTTGTTTAATAGCGATTACTTCGCCCTTACCTTTAAGTAGACCTGGGTAATTTTAACAAAACGAATTGAGTAAATACAGCATCAAGGAAAACACAAAATGAATTTCATTTAAGGAATCATAAAAGAGCATCGCGAGAGAACCCTGTGAGACTATGTCGAAGTAAGAGACGTGAGATTGATTTAATTGCCGGAACCCCACTGCGGCGGAACCACGCGGCATCGTAATTTTCTTTCGAACGATTTATTACCTTATCCTACATTTGCTGTAAGAAATGTATCTGATATCTTGTTACCTCCCCAATTTAAACGGTATCGCGCTCAGCTTTACAGCCCTAGTATAATGTATTAACGTGCTAACCTCTGCACTCAATGTGAATTTTTAATATGTAATTTTTTGTAAACAAACGATCAAACTGTGATCAAATGACTTTGGGCGCACGGGGATTTACTAACTTATTATATTTGGTGTTAAAATGTCTATATTGCACAAATGCACCTATGTTGAAATTATGTTCATTCAATTACATGAGTTTACCTGTGTTATTGTTGTGCATTTCTGCGATTCTTTTAGAAAAACATCGATATTCCCCCGCCCTCACACATTCAATCAGCAGTTTTTGGTGCGGAAGCGTCCTATCTACCGGAAATTAAAAATGTCTACTGTACACAACCTGTGATACAGTTTACATAAGCCGCAGTTATTATCGAACTTAAACAGCCCAAACCTTCACTCGCATCATACGTTAATTACGGTACTATTATAATTTTAAATTTTTCTTGTATCAAATAAAATTCAATTACACCGGCCAATTCATTTAAATTATAATTAATTTATTAAATTATTCTATTTATTAATTTACGTGTAAGTTCATTTAATGAACTTGTATTCATCTGTTAATTATGAAAATATTTCTTCAAAAGTTATATATCATTTTAATAACTGATTAAATTTATTCTAATACAGCAATAAATCTATATAATATAATACGTGAAGCAAAAACTTTGTATCCCTTTTTACGAAAATTGCGCAGACAGAGGAAATTTCTTACACTTATAGAGAAAGAGGGCAGTATGTTAAATATATTTTCTATGCATTGTAAATACAATTAATCAATATAGAAAACATTATACACACTACCACGTATTTGACACACACGCTTACATACTCTTTTGTTTGTTGAATATTGTTCGAGTATTTGGGAATAGATTAATTTTGTTCAAACTTATAATTTATTTATTTATTAAGGTTCACCAACATTGGACACATTAAGCATGCAAAGCAATTAAAAAAAAATAATAAGTCGTAAATGTTCCAACAATTACAGGTGGACACAGCTTTCTTAACATAAACTTATACCCTAATTAAAATAATGCAATATCTACAAACTAGTGTAAGAAAAATTTAACAAGACTAAAATTTTACACAGTTTAAACAGTTGTAACATAATAAATAATTTTGATACAAACAATAAAGGCAATTAATACTTATACTTATCGTAGTCCAATAAATAATCTAAGATTGACTTTTTAAATTTTTCCAAGGACCATACTTAAATCTATATCATGATTTTTGGACATGTGTTATACATTTTACATAGTCTTGCTAGTGTTGAAAATTGTCCGAGATTAGTTTTAAATGCTGGCACAACAAATAGATTAAACGATTTTCTCCTGGGTAACCTTTGGGGAACACTTAGTTCGATTGTATTAAGCAATTCGCTACAATCTAGCAGTCCGTTAAATAGTTTATAAAAAAAAGATTAGATCCAAGAGCTTACGTCTACTGGCCAAAGGACGAATGCTATAATGACTTAAACGGTCTTTATAACTAGGAAGCGCATAAACTAATTGATCTCTAAATGACAGATGGTAAAGAAAACGCCTCTGGACACTTTCTAATCGTTTGCAATAAATATCATAAAAGGGATTCCAAACCACACTGTTATATTCTAAATTGGATCTTACTAATGAATTAAACAAAGCAATACTCGTGGAAGATTTCTTAAAGTCCCGTGAATTTCTCAATACAAAACCCAATACTCTGAAAGCTTTCGTCACAATCATGTCTATGTGTTTGTTGAACTTCAACTTTTGATCCAGAACTATTCCCAAATCTCGTATTTCCGTTACAAAGCGTAATTTCTGATTAAGTAGCGTATAGGTGTGAATTGACGAAATTTTATTGCGAGTGAATTGGATATAGAAACATTTGTCAACATTAAGTGACATTTTATTATAATTACACCAATTAACTAATCTGTCGAGGTCCTCTTGTAATCCGATTACATCTAAATAATTTATAATTGGTTTGACTATTTTTAAATCATCCGCAAACAAATGAAAATGGGAGTTAATAAAACAATCAGATATGTCATTTATGTATACATTAAACAGTAATGGACCCAAATGTGAGCTTTGTGGAACTCCAGAAGGAGTTTTATACGGTTCAGAATGATACCCGTTTATAACAACTTTTGAAATTCTCGTGTTAAGATAAGAATTGAACCAATAAAGAAGTGACCCACCTACACCCATTTGAGATAATTTTTGTATTAAAATACTATGATCGACTTTATCGAAGGCTTTACTGAGATCTGTATAAATTACATCAACTGGGATTCGTCTATCTACCGCTTTAGTCAAGCTATTGACAAAAATTACTAAGTTTGTACAAGTTGATCTGGATTTCATAAATCCGTGCTGGTTAATTGATATGTGGTGTTTAAGATGGCACGTGAGGTGAACGCTGACTAGTTTTTCAAAAATTTTTCCGAATTGAGCAAGGATGGATATCGGCCGGTAATTTTGAATAAGCTTTCTATTGCCAGATTTGTATACGGGGACAACTAGAGCCTGTTTCCAACACTCTGGAAAAATACCTATACGTAGTGATTCATTATAGATGATTTTCAAAGGTAGTGTAAGGGCTGTGGCGCATCTTTTTATGAACAAAGCGGGAAACCCATCATATCCCGCTCCTTTTCGTTCATTCAAAGAAATAAGAACTCTGTATATTTCATCTTTGCCGATTTTTAAATTGCATAAATTTTTTCAAGATTATATTTTCACTATTAACATTCTGGTTTTTTGATTTATTATACACACGAACAAAATGATCTGCAAATTATTTCGTTACCTATGGAAGCAATTAAAGTGTGCATTTCAGAGGGGTAATATATTCTTCTTGTTTTTTATAATTATCAATTTGCAAAGCTTTACATCGATCCCGCAATATTTGAAATGAAATTAAATCTCGAGGATGTACCACAATCCTCGAGATTTAATTTCAAAGATTTATGATTTAATTTTTAAAGACAAGGTGGTATTTATATTTCTCTCTCAATAATGTTATGAGGTCTTTTGAGAACCATATAGGATATGTTTTGCTGTTTTTTTTATTTTTAACGGAACATATTTGATGATTACATCATGCAGTATATGATAGAAAGTTGCAGTCATTTCATCAACTGAAGAACAGCTAGCAAGTTCGCTCTTCCAATCAATAGAGTCTAGCGCAGAATTTACTTTGTTATAATCAGCGGCAAAAAAATTGGGTCTAATGATAGATTTTGGATGCAACATAGGTTCCTCCACCATGGACAAACTGAATTCTATTGCAGGATGTAGTGGGTCAATGATGGTCAATGTGTCTTTAACTTCCTTTAATTTATTGATGTCTTTGTTACACATAACAAGATCTAATATCTTTGATTTATTATTAAGGACGCGATTAAATTGAGTTAAATTATTCAAAGCTATAAAATCTAATAATGAAGTGCTTAATTCATTTTTAGGTTTATTCGAATATGAAATATCAATCAAGTTCCAATCAATACACGCGTGATTAAAATCTCCCACTATTAATGTATTTTTACTATTTTTCAACATATTATGAGCGCATTCAATGAAATTTTCTACCAAGCATTTTTTTAGTGGAGGTGGCAAATACACTGCACATATATTAATTTTATTTGCAGCACAATCATTACAATTATTTAAATCAATGCTGACCCACAAATCCTCGCAATTACTCTCAAAATTTGTCTTTCTATGTGATTTAAGATGTTTGGAAACAGCAATAAGAACACCTCCACCATTTTTAAAAGGATGGAAACCAGATGTTTGGCGATCACGCCTATACACTACATATCGATTGTCAAAAAGTTCAGAGTCATTTAAATTAATTATGGTTGAATATCGACCAGTCGGCGTCCAATAGTATCAATAAGTACTTGATGAAAACTCTAAAACTGATATAGATTTATAAAATGATACTTTTCTTGAATTATGAAATGTTTTTATAAAACAGGTTTTCACTTATACTATGTATTACATGTTAATGTCCCAATTAACTTCTGGTTATAAAATATACAAAAAATGTATTTGGTTTTGGGGGCAGTCATGACCCCTGTAACCCCTGTAAGTCTGTGAGATTCCTCATTTAATTTTACATTCATTGATTAGAAATAAGGACATAGTTAATGTGACTTGTGGAGAGATCCCTCTTGTTTTGTAACAATGTAACACATTGTTACACGAAAGATTGGGTTGCTGCTATGATTGCTAAAGTTTGATTGAACTTAACATAAACTCGTTCATGGGTTCTGTTTGATCATAGGATTTGTGTCTCATCTGCGTATTGGAAATCCAAATTAGACATGTTTGTTTACTACACTTTGAATTCGATTTTATACAATTATTATTTTACAATTGGATTTAAAAGAAATTTTGACTTAACTGACGCGAAGCTAAACTTCAGTTTGTTCACTCTTAATAATCTTTATTTATGAGTGGAGTACAACTCAAGCTTTTTTTTGCTATATCAAAAATATAGTCATTACAAGTTAGGATACTATTACCTATGTAATGTTCATAAAATTGGTGCGGTAAATAAACTATCCACTGCCGTTTGATTCCCACACAGGACAAGTATTTGTATGATCCACAGATAACTGTTTAGGACTTTATGTTTTTTCGTGTGTTTGTTAATGTTAATCGTCCTTACAACACAAGAAAATTTTATCTAAAATTAAGAATAACATTTTTTTTAAATAAAATATAAACTTAAATGTAAATGTATAATACAAAAACCTTATACTTTTAACACTCATTAAATGTGAACTTAGTGTCTTCTTTAAGAGTCGCGAAAGTTGCTATCATATGCTTGACGCTTTGATGTTTCTACTTCAAACTTTGCTTATTTTTTACTAGCTGCTGCCCGCGACTACGTCTGCGTAGAATAGGCTGAAGGCATAAAATTCAGACAGAAGGACATATTATATACATAAAATATGTATATAAATTATAGCCTATGTCTTAGTCTGATGTATAAGCTATATTATTGTAACGTTTCATTAGAATCCATTCAGTAGTATTTGCGTGAAAGAGTAACAAACATCCATCCATACATACAAACTTTCGCTTTTATAATATTAGTAAGCATGTTGTAGACCATTTTGAAATCCTTGCTAATCTTGATAGAACTAAAAGTAAATAAAATTAAAACCTTAATATTAACTTACCTGACCTTGGGGGGAATGACAATTCGGTATGAACTTGTTGTCGTCTGCAGCAAGTCTCAAGAGAGAACGTAAAGTTTGCCTGGGCCGTCATAGACAGAGCTCAAAGGAGCATTATGAAAGAGATTCTGGAGACATAGAGTCAAGACAATTGTTTTCGCGCCATATGTAGATCTTTGGGTTTTTTTTCGGGCGTAGAATAATCGAAAAACGCCTATAATTTACAAATAATGTTTAATATTAAACGAATTAAATTTATACACTTAAAAATACGGTGTATGTGAAAATCAATTTATTAAAATATTAGTACATTGAAATAAGGAAAATATAGACATTGAACATTCCTCTTCACGAGTTCTTTCGGGATCGAAAAACTTGAGGCACGTCCTTTTATGTTTGTTTATTTGGGACACACAATAAGGGGAGGCTTTTGTGTTGTTTCCGATATACTCTTGTTACATTGTTACCAATAGATGAGATGGGACTAGCCCTTACAAAGTTTGATTGAGTTTCCCCTCAACCCTTTTGTAAATTTTTGACTACAAGGCAAAGATCAGCCCCTTATCTCTTGTAGAATAAGCTTTATCAGACAAACGATGTTTCTTTGTAATGTTTAGACTTAAATAAGTAATACACAGAGGCCATTTATTTAAGTGTTTGTTTAATTAGTTTATATGCAATAATCACTTCTAGAACAAATAGTAATAATTATAATGACATACAAAAGATAATAATGTTGGCATGGTGACTTAACTTTTCTAAGTTTACCATAACTGTATGAAAAATATTGATATTAGGTATTACTCTGATTAATAACGACAAAGTAACTTAAGAAAATAATCGCAGAAAAGTTAGCCTAGGAAGTTGCGAATAATTTAAAAAATGCCTTTTGATAACACAAAGAAAAAACTGTGTGTGATTGTAATTAATCGTCTAATTCCAAAAAAATTATTAGCTAAGGGTTAATTCCTCACGTGATCTTTCAAGTTAACTACTTAAGAAGCTGGCACATAAAGTGTTATTAAAAGCACTTTTTATTCACAAAAAACAAAACCGAATGCAAATATCTGACTCACTATACGTTTTCTACTTGATTTTGAGGAGTTTTGAGGACAACGGATCTAAACCAAAAGTAGTGCAAAAAAGAATTTTGAATTTCTAAATAGTAAGAAGTACTTTATCAACGTAATTAATTTGTTTGTTTGTTTGTATATTCTTTATTGTACTAGAAGTTTGTACAAAGGCGAACTTAATGCTAAATAGCATTTTCTTCCAGTTAACCTTTAGTGGTTGAGTACAAGTTACGGGTAGTAACGCTAAAATGACATACAAGATTTTTAGTGTCTATCATAAAGAATATGGCAAAACTAAATATACTTTATCATAAATATATATATAATTACAATTTTATACACATACTTGCACGTATTTTATTTATCTGTTCCCATTGAGAGTTTGGTAGGCAAGGATAATAGGCTAGGATATTTTTATTTTCAAACCTCGAATTGCAACGGTAAGCAAAACAAAGAAATTAATTGTAGTTTTTTAAGAAACCAAATTGTTTCAATAGGTCTTACAATCGGTATAAACTAACATTAGTAAAGTTCAATACACATCTTTGATTTACATATACTTTGATAGCAAATAACTATAAAAACGGAAATTTATATTGCAAACCATGAATGGATCTCCATCCGCTAAAATTGCAACAAATTCACATAAAATAAATAACACACAAATATTCCTAACCCGGCAATAACTCGCCGCGCGAATTACCTTTATGTTTTTTTATTAAAGCACGTACGCGGCGGCTCCATATAAATCTCGCGCTGGCGTACCCACTTTACTACTCAAGCAAAAATACATTTGCATTTGCCGTAATACAATCACCGCCGCTGGGTTTGTATCATCACTAATGTTGCTCTTAACATTACGCACGACCTTCTAACGACCACGAATCTGATATAGACTAGAAAAAAATATGTAAGTAAAACATAAACCCATCCGATTATTCAAATCATTTCTATCTCTGTCTCAGTATTTATTACATGAATGTCGAATATTAAATTAACGGTTTTATCGTCTTTAACGCGTTTTAGTTTTGATTTATTATTCCCGACGTTTAGAACCCTCTCCAACGTCATGATACAGACTAACGCCCGTTTTCTGATACATTGATCATCGTATAAATTAAGTAATCGGAATTAACTGATCAATTCAATGAGTTTAACCATCCTTTTGAAAACTTAAATGACATTTGAAAATCCATTTGACAGCAGATTAGTTAATTTCAACATGATCAGTGTTTCAGAAACCGGGCGTGAGTTGTTTAATGTTTTGATGTCAAAGTTAACCCGGGCTACCGACAATTATTTTATCATTTATTTCTATTCCGATCTTCGCAAAAGAAGTTTATAGTATCTTGAACTCTATCAGTGTTGGTGTACATATTTTAATTTTATAAATTGTGGGAATAATAATTAAGGGAATAATTAATTATGGGAATAATTTTGTAAATTTATCCCGCAAATTAAAAGCCAAATAAAAACCGTAAAATAGTTTCTTTTAATATCTACAATATTCGAGAAAAAACAAGAAATCAATTCATGTTGAAATTAAAGAAAGAATAGGAAATCAATTATTATATATGAATATAATCCATGGCGCAGTTGCCAAGGTATTGGCTTCGGCGTCAGGGGTCGTGGGTTCGATTCCCACACGGGACAACTATTTGTGTGACCCATCGATAGTTGTTTCGCATAGGGGTGTTTTTCTGTGTGAAATTTATGTTTTGTAAAACGTCATTACAAAACAGAATAACATTATCATAGAGTAATGGCAGTGTTTAAAAAAAAATGAAAATGAATAAGATACAAATATAGCAAATACAAGATTTAGAGTAAATTAATAAATTCTTGGCACGAATGAATACAAAATCAAACTTCTATTTATAGCTCTCAGACTGGGATTCAGACACTTAATTGTGAAACTTGTGGAACGATAGATGATGTCAATCATGTGTGAAGTATAAATTAGCCCGTGAATACTTAATTACATCATTATAACAAGTTTAAATTTAGTTGCTGTAGGTACGTCAAATATTGTCTACATTGCGCTCTCTTGATATTGATTAACGTAGAAAAATAAGTCCTTTTGTTAATGTTATAAGGTCCGATGGGACTGAGAAATGCATGTTTGTGTAAAAGTCGAAAGCAGAAATACAAAATCGCAAACTAAAATTCTTTTCATTTAGAAGACTTCAAAGAAAGCTAACGTTACGTAAGGTGCTTATTACTTTTTTAATTTTTATATTTTATCTACACTTTAGTTTTCATTCCTTGTTTTGTTAAAGAAATACGTTCTTCGTTGATCCTTTTCAATCAACTTCAAAAACGGATGAGGTTCTCAATTCGACTGTATTTTTTTATGTTTGTTAAATCGGTACTTTCGACTGAGTGAGCCGATTTTGGTGATTCTTTTTTATTTGAAAACTGGTGCTTCATGTGGTCCCATATTAATTTCATTGGTATTGGATCTTGGACTCCGGAGATACATAGGGAACTCCTGAAAATCAAATATAAAATGAATACAGAGTGAGATATTTGAAGTCGGTTTTGTTTTTGGTTAGTAAAAAAAAATTACTTGTTTATGGTCCTTTCGTGCATATTTCCTAAAATTTTTAAGCCTTTTATCATTAAATATTGTCATTGAGTACAATGCAGTAGCAATGAGCAGTAGCTCACGTATTTCGATGAGCTCACTTGTTCTCACCCAACAGTTCTTTAAACGCGAAACCAGATTTGGTAATTGCGTAACGCTGGGCTTGCGTAAATCGGAGTAACGTAAGTCGAGGTACCTACTTTTGTACAAACGGATGTGATTAGACCTCTCAAGCTGAAACTTTAATATATTTAAGTTTTCGGGTATGCAAGAAAGACGCATTATTAACATTTGCAGAATAAAGGGACGAGAAGTTTTTTACCGCTGCGGGAATCGAACCCTGGATTCCGAACCCGGAGGACGTGAATTCTAAAAAACTTTACGTTCCTTTTTGTGTTAATATAAAATTAATGTTTCATCTTAAGTGCAGAGAGTTTTAGCTTAAGCCCGATAAAAATATTATTACTGTAGTGCTTACGAATTATCTATTAAGTGTATTCCTGCTTACTGTAGAGTATGTTAATAATTAATGTTAATAATCATACTGACTAGTAAAGAATAAGTATACTTGTTAATAAAGCAAACGTTAAAGCACGCTGCTTGAATTCATTCAGATTTGCTTTTGTACAATCCACCACACACCCGCGCCCCACGTCGTGTGCTAATGAGCACAAAAAATACACCCACGGGCGATTACATGCATCCTTTTTCATAGGCACACTCGTTTTATACATACGTGCTAATTGTATACAACGCGATAGAATCTGCTTAAAATTAGCACACTTATGTGCTTCTATATACCATGTGTTTACCTGGTATATAACACCGGCCATAACATAAAACAAAGCCAAAGTCGAAACCTGTGTATTTATTTTAGTCTTCTATGTCAAAAAGTACCACAAAACTGCAGATTTACATGTATCTTTCATCTATTTTTATTATTTTTGTTAATAGTAATTTAAAGTGCAGTATTAGTGTAAAATCAAGCTTAGGCTGTCACCGTTTCAAATATCTTTATAATCCTTTAAAGCGACTGTATCAATTTTAATACAATTAAGCTATGATCAACGCTATCAAGATTCGGGCGGTAATTAAAAAGTTTCACAATCTGCGCCGTGATTATCTTAACAAGCTTAAATTATTCAAAATAACTGTATATCCTTACCTTCAAATATTAGAAATTGTTTTCTTTATTAGCATGTTAGCATATAAATTTAAATTTACGACTCTGTAAATATTCGTTATCTTTTGTAGCATTTAATTTTTTTGACTGATTTATCTTTAGTTTCCACTTCACATAAATTTTACTACATTTTGTGCTGTTGGTGTACCTATTAAAAATATATAACATGAGACCACAGTACTACTGGTCAACCAGGCGCAAATCCGAGCAAGGAATTTGGCATGTATGAAACATGATAATTGGAAAACATATAACGGATATACACCACAAGCTCCATCCATCACTGCGTACAGCTTAACATTAACAGTATGGAGTGGTGGTTAATAACAACAATTTTAGCCAACGTTACAAATTCTTGAGAACTTAAAAAGTCCTCACATCACATGCCCACACATAGAAAGCAGTGCGTTATTAACGAAGTTTTCAATCAAACTACCATAAGTCCACCTCAATATATTTGTCACAGATAATAATGAAGGCTTATAATTGATTTCACAGTAAGTATTAATCTAAACGAACTTTTTAAGTGAATAGTTAATTTTTAATTTTTTGTTGTATGTATTTCTGCGTGGTTGTTTGATTACATTTTGAAAGGAATCCTTCTGAACCGATTTTTATGAGGCATTCTTTAATGAATTGAATGAAAAGCAAATTTAGCCTCGGGTGTTGCAGGGCTGTTGCACGAATGGGCAACTGCCCAGGTTCGGGACTCCACAACCGGGAAGGTTCCGGTCCGAACCACAACCTCGATGGCCCTTAGATGACACACCATAATTAAACGCACGCATGAGCACATGCGTGGTCCTACCCACAGCGGGGGGCCCAAACCCGTGGGTTCTGGCTAGCCCACCGGTTCTGCGTCAGATGAAGCTTTAATAGTCTCGGGACTGAAAGCAAAAACATCAGTTAATACAAGATACAAGACGAATGGGCAGGCTCGTCTGGGTAAGTATCACGACCTCACAGAAGACCGGCGTCAAGTCGAAATTCGGCGTTCTTCTGCATTTCGTATGGTGAGTGAGGTAGCCGGAGCCCAATTTTCAAAAGGCTGTCAACGCATCTCCAACCCTCGGATGTAGCAGATGTCTAAGGGTGGCGGTATTCACTTACCATCAGGTGAACCGCCTGCTCGCTTGGCAACTTTTCACATAAAAAAAATATTTGACAATTTGGAGATGGTAAATCGGCATTACCACTTTTGGTGTTCAAAGTAAAAGTCAAAGTCAACATTTCTTTATTCAATATAGGCTTATTTTAAGCTTATTGAACGTCAAAAAACTACCACCGGTGTTCTAATTTTATATGCGGTGTTCAATCCGTAACAAGATCCACGTGAAGATAAGAGTATAAGCTGGTCATAATATAAATAATATCAAATGTACTACACGTACTTGGCATCGCTTACGCGGTTGGCATGTCTCCACTATGAAACATGTTGCTCTTATTACATCTATGATTTTACGACGAGTATCGTACAAAATACAGTGTGAAGAACGTGTGAAATTGTTACAACGTTGCATAAGTGAAGATAAATTACACTGTACCCTACATCCAATATAAGTAGTAATTTAGAACATAGACAATCTGCAAACATATAATAGGTACTCGACGATCATTGCAAGTTATGCAGATAATGAGATAAAAAAAATACGCACCCGGCCCTCTAGTCACTGAGCCGTTAAGATAAGCCGTTTATTATCGTCACATCGACGAAAATCTCAACGTTTTTTATCGACTTTGTTTTTTATTACATTTGTAATTGCGTCATTTAGTATTTCCTTTAAAGCAACGGTCGTCAACCTTTTTCAAAGCAAGTGCGCAATGAAAAAAATTTACAGTGTGGTGAGCGTTTTTCTTTTAAGGGATTTAAGATTTAACTCTTTAAAATTAAATATAGACAAATATCAGCTAAAAAAAAATAAATCATAGTCAGCTACGATCTTCTAGAATATTATAAATTTCCCCCTTTTGTTCAGTGTTCTAAACGTTCAAATTAAAACCAAATGTTAACCCCTAAAACTAAAGAAAACTCGATGACTCCGTACTTAAAACAAAGGATAATGTTATCATAAAGTAAGCGCAATGTTTTGAAAAAACAAGATTAAAATAGATATATTTTTTTTTATGTGAAAAGTTGCCAAACGAGCAGGTGGTTTACCTGATGTTAAGTGAATACCGCCGCCCATGGACATCTGCAACACCCGAGGGTTTGCAGATGCGTTGACAACCTTTTTGGAAATTTGGCTCCGGCTACCTCACTCACCAGACGAAAGGCGAATGTATTTTTCATGCTTCCAATTTACGTCGGTCTTCTGTGAGGTCGTGGTACTTACCCGTTCGAGCCTGCCCATTCGTGCAACAGCCGAGGCTGCTTCGTGGCTCTACCACCAATATAAAATAGTTTAAAATAGAAAACAAAAAGAAAACTAAACCAGAAGTAAAATCTGTAACAGCGTCATTCAATGAACGTTACCTCCTTACTAGCATACCTTAAGCATGGTAGTTCAATGACTATGTGCTTACTTTTAATTCATTCATACTTTTAAGACCCGTCGGTGCCGTCGCAAATGAATTTTTTTGTTGATAAGTGCTGCACGACTCGGCGGTGTAGGGAAGCATCATTCGTAAGAAAATCTGCATATTCTAAATAATCATCATCATCATCATCATCATCATCATATCAGCCGTAGGACGTCCACTGCTGAACATAGGCCTCCCCCATTGACTTCCACTTCGACCGGTCGTTAGCGGCCTGCATCCAACGCGTCCCTGCGATCTTGGCTAGGTCGTCCGTCCACCTTGTGGGAGGCCTTCCTACGCTGCGTTTGCCGTCACGTGGTCTCCACTCGAGAACCTTTTTGCCCCAACGGCCATCGGTTCTTCGAGCTATGTGCCCTGCCCACTGCCACTTCAGCCTGCTGACTCGCTCTGCTATGTCGGTAACTCTAGTTCTTCTACGGATCTCCTCATTTCTGATTCGATCTCGTAGAGAAACCCCAAGCATTACCCTTTCCATAGCGCGCTGTGCGACCGCGAGCTTCCTTATGAGGCCCATAGTGAGAGACCACGTCTCGGCACCGTAGGTCATCGCTGGTAGCACGCACTGGTTAAAGACTTTCGTCTTTAAGGACTGTGGTATTTTGGACGTAAAGACGCTGCGCAAATAAATTCTAAATAATCATAAATATAAAATAATATAAATACTGTAAAAGGGTCGCGTGGCAGACTATGTCCTTAAAAAAATTTGTTCACCATTTCATTCAACATTCAATACATATATCCTATATCTGTTATATTTATTTAGTTTTACTTATTTTTTTTGTTATTGTCAATATATGTAATGTGTAATATTATTTCTTACGTTTTATTGTTATAATCAGTACAGGGTTTCTTCATCTCCACTGCGCCTAATTACGCACATGTCACTTGCACGCCAGTGATTGATTGTAACGCTAATATCCAGGACAGTCCCCTAACAATGGATAATGTGAGGTACGTTCTAAATGTATGTTAATAGTAGTTATTATCAAATCAAATCATAACGATACGATAAGCCGTCAAATTAGAAACAAATCATATCAAGTAACAAAGTTTCAGTTATCTTATAAAATAAGAAAATAGTTATATTCATCTTCAATGAAAATTTTAGAAAAATATATCCATTAATCATATGTTAGTATTATTATTAGATTTATTGTAATACACTTTTACTTTTTAGCCTTAAATTTTTAACCTACAAATTTTATACCCTTTGGAAAGGATCGTAAGGAATTTCGTAAGAACATCTGCAGTTTGAACAGTAAGCTTCTACAAGCATAACAGATACAATTGCAGGTGCATTTCTGATATGACACTTTAATGTGCAGTGTAGTTTATAAGGCTTAGCCACCCAAGAGCTTGTCACATAAAGTTTTATTTAAGCTGCTCTAGCGGTGTATTCATGACTTAAAAGCCTTTTCACTGTTTAAACATTCAAAAACAGGTTACCTGACTAAATGAAGCTGTTTTTAACGGATTTATCGCTTTTATTTTTAATTTTAGTTCCCGACGCTTCGAACCCTTTTCAGCACTCATGGTCACACTGAATGTCATATTGCCCGGGCTACGAACATTGAAGGTCCAAATGAACCGTTACTGCAAGTCAAGATACAATCAGCATCTTCTGTGTAGATTGGACACAAAAAATAATATTTTAGAAACTGAAGGTAGTCCGGGCTATATACATAATACTACAAGATTGGAGGCCCCATTTTTGCCTTGTCTAGTTGTCACCACGATTTTCTTTTCTCTGCTATCCATTTCCGGTCTTGGTTTTCTTTTCCACGATTTTCTTTTCTCTGCTATCCATTTCCTCCGCTCTTGGAAGCGCCATGTGAGTCTATGGCTGCTCGGTTCTGGCCAATTAGTAACTCGTTTCATCCATCTGTCATCTTGGACACGTGCAATACTTTTCAGAGATCATGTATTTCTATTTTCGCTATAAGAATAAATACTAAAAAACAGAATAAAAAATATTTATTTATTTTATTTAAGTTGGGCTCCCATACAACATATTGTTTTTTTTACCGTTTTTATAGATAATGGTACGGACCCCATCGCTTGCGAGTCCAACTCGCACTAGGCCGGTTTTTCACTCTAGCCTCTTTTCCAGGCTAATAAGTCTGTAGTTGTTGATAAGAGTATGTGCTGGGTCATCTTTTTTTTACAAGAGAATTATACTAAATCTAACCAGTTTTAGGGACTTTCGTGTTTCGAGTATGTTATCACATTTGTTCCGCATACATTTCTTAAGCTACCTTTAAATTATTGCCTGGTCCGGGGCCCCATTGCGGATTGGCGGACTTCACATATCTTCGAAATATTTTTCTTTATTATTATTTAGAAAACATGCAGGTTTCCTTAATTCAGCACTTAAAATTAACAATTTCATTGGTGATAGCACCGGGGAACGAACTCAGGTTGCTCGAGTAGGTACATTGATTTAAACGAGAGCGCCTGGACACTGAGATATCACGGTTCGTAATCGGTGGAAAAAATTATGAGAGTAAAATTTTTACGATTAAAGCGCACATCGACAGCAAAAACCCACATGTTAAAGTTGGTTGCAAATCGAATATTATAATCTCGAAGAAAACATTGGGGCCAGGATGTTTAGCTTGCAATTTATAAAAAAACAATGATAAAACCGCAGAGTTTCTTGTCTGTTCTTCTCTGGACTAATTTAGTGATATGTTGTTAGTTATATATATAATGATAGCTTAAAATAAGGATATACGAAATGAAGTGTTTTCAACTTTGGCTTTTTAAGCGATTTTTATTAACAACGATGAACTAATCCGATGATAGCATGCCATTTAGAAATAAAAATCGTTTACAATGAACGGCCAATGAGAAATCAATCAAATCATTAAAGGGACCATTAAGGACCGTAATAAAAAAATAAGAATAACGTAAAGAGTAATTAGCCAAATTAAAAAAAAACTCCTTATAAAATTATTAAAAAAAAGCAATGTGGATGTACATTAAGAAGGGCGAGATTTTTTGCAAATTTTTTTGTAGATACGTTTGCGTATGTACAAATGTAATTTCGAGTATTGCTAGATTTAACTCCAATCTTAGCAAATGATTATCCTTTTTAATCAAAGTCAAGTTATTTTGGTATAATGTTTTTGTGTTAAGTTAAAAATTCTACACCGCACTTTGCAAATAACTGTTTGGTATTTACTCTTGACAAATACGCTGAAATTCACTTCGCCCGATACAGATCGCTTCGAAGCAAATGTGAATTTCCGATGAGTCATTAACTAGCTTATTTGGATCACACTCCGTCGAAACCAATCATTTCAAAATGTTTGCCAGCGGTCTGCGCACGTTCGCTTAGTGTAAATTATTGATGACTGGGTTAAACAATTTTTTATCTTTATTAAATTCATAATGCATATATAATGTTTAATTCAATTCTGAAATGGGTTGATTAAGAAATTTCATAAATAAAATACGACAGGCATGTACGTCTCGTACTATTTAAATAAAAGATATTCAATATTTTATGATATAATGCGGTTTAATTTTATCATGCTCTTATTATTACCATCTAACATCTGATATAAATGGAGGGTACCTACGGCAAGATAAAACTTTTACAAAAACATAATTTATACGTCTCTATTTTACTCAAAGTTGAATTGTTGGTATCTGTTGATTTATGTTCGACGAGTCTTCTCTAACATTTAAATTTATCATCTATTTTTAAAATTATCTATGTTACGACTTAAGCTAAGATACAAGATACGCAGATTTTTTTCATTTTTAAATTAGCTTTTCGTCTTGTTTAACATTAGGTCACAGAATAAAAATTATAGAAACAGAATTAATTCAAAAATTAATTCGTTTAGCAAACAAAATCATACTTCGTACATTGTAAACTTAAATAAATGCAAGGATTCACTGCTCAAGTCGTCTATGACTAAGTATATTCCTACCGCACATTCTGCAATCAGGTGGCGTAGGCGAAACTGAGGTCACTAAAAGTCAACCAGAAGAACCCATGCTTGGAACTCAATCGGAAAATCTGTATTTTCCCAAAATTACTGGTTGGTGATCACTAGAAAAACGGAATGAATCAGAACGGAGAAGTTCCCGCCAACCTTCTGTCCCTCATGAATGGACTCCCACTTCGTTCAATCAGAGTATAAGTAAATAATTTTGACCGATGCGATGCGGTTTAATTTAGAGTACACTATCGGTCGAGTTATTTGGTGTAAATACGTGCTAGTAGTATACAGCAATGTTAACTGGAACTTGACATTGTAGAGCGGTTCGCGTGTCAAACGATCACAGAGAAGCGTTAAGTGGTGGGATACGACGATAATACGTCAAACCACAGGCTGCGGAGAGTCCCCAGCCCGACGAAATTAATAGCAACGGGTAATGTACACACATGATACAGCCGGCACGAATATAGTTGAATCACTTAACAATGTTGACTGATAAAACTTTAAACTTGATTTTTTATTTAATTTTGCTTATGGTTAAGTCACATTAGATATTTATAAAATTTATAGTTAACATGTTCAATGGTTAACAAAGTCAAAGAAATTCTTGTTGTCCGGAGATAAACAATTTGCAAAATAAGTATTTGGTGGTAAATTAATAGAATTTTTCCCCGACGATCCTTTTTTTTATGAAGTACGATCCTGAGCCAAATGCATTCATCGACTTAAAAGGGAATTCAATTTAAAAGCGCTACCTTAGTAAATTAAGTTACGATGTATATATATATATATTTATATTATAATTTTAATATATAATATTTATAAGAATAGTATCACTACATATTCATCGAATAAATAAGTCTAAATAATAGTGCCTAGATAGTATCAATAATCTATATAAACATGCAATGTTGCCACGGAAATGGACGAATAAAAAATAACAATGATCCATTACTTATGTTATAAAACGAGCAAGAATAATTAATGTATGTAGGTCTTCCGATAATTTCCTTATAACTATTAGGAAATATAAATATATATAAATATATATTTTAGAAAAATTTAAATAAGAGATTAGGATTGCAAATTAAAATTATTTTATATAATTTTTCAAATATTTCTTAAATGAAATATTAATATCGTGAACTAATGTATAAATGTTTCTTTCATCGAGGAGGATATTAATACCAATGGCGCAGTTTTAAACTAACGTTCTCTGTATTGATCTCGAAAGTCTTAAAATAAACGTTATTTAACCCAGTTTTTACAAAATCGTGATTAATGTTAAAAGATGTAATGATTAAATTAAATTTACTACTTTATTTAAACTTGATTCTTTGTTTGGTAACTACTCATTATGGTATAGTATCATTTTATATACTCGTATCATTTTTGTGTACCAGATACCGGAGATGAGCATGATGTACATTCTGGTCACAGACTGTCTCCGATATCCAAGTTACGATCAATCACTGGTTTACTAATGGAATATACGTAATTGGCCGTGAAAGGAAAAAAGCGGGTCCATCGCGCGGTGTTAATGCCAGTCCCGTATTCTCCCTAAATTTCCGAGCCGTCCATTTTCTCATTAAAGTAATTAAATTTCCTTAGTTCGTTTATACTTCAGAGATGCAACGATCTACTTCGAATTATAATGTAATGTTGTTGTATTTAGATAATTTTAAGTGGCATTACCCAAAGACAGTATGAAAAAGCCAATTTGCATTACAATTGTAGAAAAAGTAGGAAAAGATTTCCTCCGCTGTGGGAATCGAAGATTGTCTTCGGCATTCGCGGCCTGACGCTTTAGATACTAAGCTAAACGGCTGATTGCCACACCGACGAAAATCTTAACGTCTTTTATCTACATTGGTTTTTAGCAATTGAAGCATTGCTTGACGCATCCATTCTTATATCCTTTCCAGAATACAAACAATTTCGAATATCGTTTTACAACGATAATTCGAGTGAAAGATGTCGCCATTGATTTTTTTTAGAAATATAAAATTTTTATAGCGCTAATCTCTGCACTTAAGATTACGCATTAAAATTGTAGATTAATTGCAGAGATTAGTAGTAAAAAAGTTTAAATTAAAAAAAAGCCAGTTTGCGTTAAATTGTTGGGTTTAAATTAAATATTTTTTTAAATGACGCACATACATATAGAGATGGAAGTATTGATTATATATTATATATAGATTATTTTCATATTTTATTTTTATTGCTTTCAGTTCATTCTAAATTTATTTGAAAATTACTAATTACCTATACATAATACCATACGCAAAGCCTCGCTACTTCTTAAAAAGTAAAATAACTCTTCTTGATCTGGAGTTATACATTGTGTTTAATTAAAGAATTAAGAGGAGCATTTACCACGCCAATAATTCAATTGCTTAATGCTTTCTATAGGTGATAAATCACAGCCAAAGTTGAATTCATTGCCCGAACGCAATATAAGCGTGTTATGCAGCTAAAGTAAATCGATTCGAGCATTCGAGACAAAGCAAAAGGGCGTAACGGAGCCACTCTCGATACACAAACCAAATACGAAGCTTTATTTACTTTAAGGCGCCATTACACGGGTCATATAAACTCCAAAGTTCGAGGGCGCGGGGCGTCGCTTCGCCGCACAAAGCTTTAGCCATTCAAGTTTACACGATTGAATAGCGAACGCTTTATTTGATTTTATAACAAGGAATCTCAATAAACATTTCAATGTTATCAAAATAAGTCTCGCGTTGTAGTGGATAGGTCGACTAATCGTGTTTGATTATTACCTTGTTTGCAGTCCGTGTACAATCTCTTACTGTTAAGTGAAATACCAACATTGTATACCTACATTATTAGCAATGTTAAGAGGTTAATGCATGTAGCTGCTATTACTGTACGCTAACCAGAAATATTAAATGAAAGTTGTTCGTTCAGGTTAAAAGAATATAGGTAGTACAATTTTCATAATTTTTGCGTGACTTATTAAAACTATCGATAAAATTAAAAATTTACAGTTTTTTTCTTAAATGTGAGCAATAACGAAATGCAAAACGTGACTCAAGTAGTAATAATTAAAACAGAAATAAAATTAAGGTCCACATTATTTTAATTAGTTTTAATTTTTTTATGACCAAAACTAACATAATTTTTTTAAATAATAAGAAAATAGTTTACTGAAGATACTGTTAAAAACACATTATGCGTCTAACTAAAAACATGTCTTTCATAAAAGCAAGTGGTACAAATAAAATAGTGTTTAAAACGCTAAAGTCCTAGTCGTGAATTAAAACGAAGATCACTTAAATTAGGATAGACGAAGCTTTTATCGTGTTGAAGGTGAAAATGAATAATAATTTCATCCCATGAAAAAACTTTCCCGTATAATAAAATGAAAGCAGGGTACGCAGGCGAGGAGTTCCGGTCCCGTGAATATTACGCCAATATATTTCAATTACACGTAAGAAAAAGAACAAGTCGTTTGAACTCTGAAGTAGCTGCGAGGGCAGATTACGGTCATATGACAACAATGAAACATAAGCCAAAAAGAAAATAAAGGCACCTAATTGTTTGAGGGAAAGATTTAATGAAAGTGATCACTCAAGCCAAACTTTGACTTTCTTTCTTCAACGAAACTTTAAGTACGCTGAAAATTGACTCGGATTATCTTATACTTATATAACTTATATTGAATATTTTCTTTAAATAGTAATATTTATCTTACTATCCCAGACTTAAAATAGTATTGTAATATTAAAAATTTTACAATGTTTTCATTATTACAATCCTTATTTTTACCCGAAGGTTATCTTCATATCAATTATAGTAATAATAAAAGAATGTTTGAGATATGTTAATTTATGTTTTATACCTAGTCTTCTGGTGGTCTATGCTCCACAATATGGTTTATAAAGATATGTTTAAAATATATGGCTAGATTCTATTGTTTTTGGTTAGACTGTCACTTATGTTCACATATAAGCATGGTGTCTACAATGTCACAGTTAAGAATGGAACATGTAAAGCTTATTACAATGATTCTCAACTTTTTTAAGTTTATAAAAATATTTCTTATTAACGTTATAATTTCCACACTTGATACTGATAAAGTAAAAATATTTCGTAGTCCATTATTATTATTAAATATTTCATGAAGATAATAAATTATATTAATTTAATCTTCTTAAATTACACCAAAGTTCTAATTAAGTCGTTAATTAGTTAAAATCAACAAACCTTCCTACCTCAGAACATATTTTCACGCAACGTTGTATACATTTGTTTGTATTCGACGATTTGAGGGTTGAACATTGGTTCATTTAATTTAGAGATGTCCAAACTTAAAGTGAAATGTTTAAAATCTGAACAATAACTACGTAGTATCAAAATTTGTTAGCTAACTTGTAATCACTTTATCTTAGCCGCTAAATAACATGTTTTACATGTTTGTACATTATTTAAGTACTTTTAATAATTATTGCGTGCGTTACGTTGCAATAATTTAAATGGTAACAAACATAGTAAAAAACTTAAGAAGCTGAAGTTTCAACATAAAAAAAAATTATATTGTTGTGTACGGAATAGAATTCAGTGGAAATCCGAAAGGTTTAATGGTTTCCCCTTGATGTTGAACGAATCGGAAGTGCGAGTACATTGATAGATTTATTATTTCAATTACCCGAGACCTGTTCCTAGCTGCTAGGGATCTAGCGTAGGTACGATAACTAATTTTCAAATGCTTCTTAGCACATTTCCAGTGCCAATATTGATATATTGGCGCCTTAGAATCGCTTTTTATGCTTTATTTTTAGACACATATTGCAAATGGCGACTGATGTTCATGTGTGTAGAACCTAAGCATAAAAACCAAGAAAGATAAGGAAAAAGTATTTCCTTTAATAATTCTACGTTGGTAGCTCCTTGCATCGTTTAAATTTTTTTCTTAGTAAAAATAATTTTACAAAATTATATAAAAAACAGAATGGTATAGTGTTATCTAAACCGATATTCATAAAATTGCTTCGCACCGTTTACAATATGTAACAATATTTATTTCAAAACAATATTATTTCGTACTTCTATAACGTGAAGATTTTTCAAAGTAGTTATAGTTTATTCAACCGTCAAGTTTCAATAGGACACATATCCTCGATGTGCTATGATAGGATAGACAGCGGGATGTCGAGAAACTTGGAAAAGATTTTATGACCCGTGTAATATGTTTTAAACCAAATAAAACTTTACATTGCTTTGGTTATTCGCAACTTGCCTGGAGACCTTATTGTATATAAATACGCTTATAACGGAAAACACTAAAATGTGCTCGATAAGAAAACCAATGCTTAAATTTAATATATACGTATTAAAAATAATATCTTTCTTGAATTAATATTTCTTTTAAATTTAATTTTATATTTTCATAATTTAATTATCTTTATATCGGTTGCTAAAAATTAAATTATACATATATTTGAAACTGATTAAACGGATTTATACATACATATATTACTATTTGCCTGCAGTATAAGATATAATTTATGTTATAATTTTTTTAACAGCTCATGTACAACTTGAGTTGTGTATATTGAGGCATTTGTATATTAAGATCATGTGTAGAAGTAGTGCTTCTGATTCTCAGACTCAGTTTGTAAATAGTTGCAAATAATCTTTTTACATTTATTTTTAGTGTGAAATTATATTTTTAATTTATCTTAAAATGATTGGTAAATAAACAGGTTTTTGTCAACTAAAATTTGTTACTTTTGTTTAAAATCATATAATTATAACCAACTTTTAACAAATTGTTGAATGTTTAATAAATAATGAACATAAACGCACGCAAAAATCAGACCAAAGTTTACACTGTATTGCATCTTATAAATTTTGTAACAATGTTTCCTAAACTAATCAAAAAACTATTTACAATATGAAAAACTAACAAAATTACACGTTATTCCAATACACCCATGCAGCATGGTGCCAAGAACGCTAGCTTCGTTTACTCACTGAACACTTAAGCTGAACTTTTGAGCGTGAAGAGAACCATGAAAAATGAGAAAATAACCAAGAACCATGCTGCCTCAATATTACTATGTTACTTTCATTTCAACGCGTGACCTGCCCGTAGCTGTACGTTTGGAAATACTGTCTCAATATAATTTTAAATTGAATTCCATTGAGTTAGAAAATAGGGGTATCAAAAACTTCCAGACGCAGTAAGACACTTTGAACTTTGTCCGTGTGACTTGTGCAATAGCACCTAAACAAAATAAAGCCTTGCGTTGCGCTCATGTATCCCAAGAGTCGACGTCACGCCCTCTTGCTTTGTCTCAACTGCCATTAGGATTTTATTGCGCATCACGAAATGCAATTCAGTATGGAGCATTCCCTTTCTGAATGGAGCAACCACGTAAATGGCTTTAGACATTAAGATTTTTCGGTATATTATTTAGATTACTACCACCGCATTTTTTTTTCATTAAGAAATTTTTGCGTGTGAAATTCCACGATGTATACCATTTCCGTAACACATCGTAAATCGATGAAGCGTAAACGAGTAAAGTTAAAGTACAGTAAAGTAACAGCATATACATGTCCAACTGCTGGGCAAAAGCCTCCTCTGTACAGAGGGTATTAGGGCATAGTCCACCACGCGACCCAACTACGGATGGGCGTACTTCACATATCTTCGATTTTTTTTTGTTATTATTTCGAAAATATACAGGTTTCCTCACAATGTTTTCCTTCACGGCTGAGCACGTGATAATTCAGCACTTAAAATTAACAGTTTCATTGGTGTTGGCACCGAGGATCGAACTCTGGTTGTTCGAGTACCTATATTGAATTAAAGGCGAGCGCCCGGATAGTGAGATATCACGGCATAGTGAAACTATTAAGTAATGTTTAATGTGTACTCTTACAAATTACATTCAAAATAACAAGATCCTTCTTTAACAGATGATGCTAAGAGGAAATGAAATTCTTGCTGGCGTTATTATACTATAGTACGCACCGTTGATGGAGGAATGTTTAGTTTAAAGTAAAATGTATGTAATGTTTATTTTATAGGGGTTATCCTTATCCATTTTCTTAATTTAATCAGTAAACCGTCGTAATCATGACACTTGACACATTTACTAAAATTTGCCTGCTTAATTACTTATTGGTGACGGAATTTGATAAAAATGTGTCTTCTTTAGCGATAACAGCAAAGTTTTATTTCGTGGGAGTGTGACAAGCGAATATACAACTAATATATTGAAAAGCGATCACCACAACCAAGGACTTTCGCAACATTCGGTTGAGTCGCAATTGCGTTGCCGGCCTTTAAGGTAGGGGTAGGCCCTCTTCTTGAAACCTTATAATTTTTTTTTCTTTTTAAAACATTGCCCTCACTTTAGGATAACATTATCCTGTGTTGTAAGGACGTTTTGACAAAAATAAATTTCACGTCGACAAACACCCAGACGCGAAACAATCTTGTATTAACTGATGTTTTTGCTTTCAGTCCCGAGACTATTAAAGCTTCATCTGACGCAACGCGAAACAACTATCTGTGGGTCACACAAATAGTTGTCCCGTGTGTCAATCGAACCTAGGCCGGATTCATCGTGTAGTCATAATATAAAATAATTACTAATACTTATTTTTATTTTATTTTAATCATTTTTGATATTTTTTCAATATAACTTTTTAGACCATTCATTTGGCTTATTATTCTTTCTCAACACTTACCCAATTACTCTTATGAGGACAAGAGGAAGAAGCATTAAGTTATGAAAGAGGATCGACACACATTGTCATTTGTTCTATAATACTTACACAGACGTAATACTGTTACTGTGGTATGGCACGCTGTGTCAAACAGCAACGTCTGGTGTTGCACGGGGGCAAGCTCATCTAGGGAAGTACCTCACAGAAGACTTGCGTGACGTGGAACTATAATACTTTCGCGCTTCGTCTAGTGACTAAGGTAGACTGACCTTACTTTCTCAGCGCTTTGCGCTGCATCTCACCCGTCAGGTGATGTAGATGTCCATGGGGAGCGGCAATCTATTAACATCAGTTGACCCGCCTGCACGCTTTCCAACTTTTCACATAAAAAAAACCATAGGTTTCGTTGCCAAAATATCACTTATTTATCACACGTTATACAAGTAGAAATTATTCACATTATTTTTAAGAATAAGTAATTGAATTATGCAAAACTGAACTGCGGGCGAAATTATAGCGGTATTTTGACATGAAGCCTCCTCTGAAACAACGGCTGGATTAAATTTAATTAAAGTGTCTTCCTTGGCCAAATTTCTTCCGACAAGATTATACACGGGATTCAGATTTCATCTCAAATCTCAAAGTATTATGAGTATTTGACGACGACACTTAGGGTTGGAGTACCTACCTAAGAGATTTTGATTTTGAATCTTATATTAAAGCACATTTTAGGAAAACTTAGTTTCCAAATTCTAGAAGTTCTCACTGTAACATCTGCCCACTTGTTGCAAAAATATGTAAAAAAAATCTTAAAATCAAATATGTTATTTTCGACCATTACTTATTATTACCCTATAAATATTTAGAAAGATATAAACATAAATTAGATACGCCCAGTTGTAATATTTTTCGATAAAAAGAAATAGGAGTAGAATAATATTAATAACACGTTTTTCATACACGTAACATCAGGTTAACCGCCAGCTCGCTTATCAACTTCTTTAAAAAATCTGTGCAGCCCGTAGTTCATCCATTGACTATTATGATCACAGTTTTATTTTGTTATATAAAAAAAAACGTATATATATTGCAAATAATATTTATAAATAATCGAGTTATCCAATATCTTGTATACCAAATATAGCGCATGCAGCAACTTCTGTTCCTACCCGAAGTCATGCTAAGCCGGCCTGAAGTGGAAGTACTGTACTGGTATATTAAGTCTGGTGAGTGAGGTCAGTCCGCACACTAATAAACAGTAGCAACGTATCTTCAAACTTACAGATGTTTTAGATGTCCACGGGCGGCGATAAAAACTCAACATCAGGTTATCCCGTTTATTTGGCATTTTATCACATAACAAAATGACTGAAACGCTGAGACTGGCATTAAAACAAACTAATTTTAGAACCACACGCGTATAAGACCAAATATTTTTTATAATATTTATTTTACGGTGGTAGGGCCACGCAGCAGCCTCGGCTGTTGCACGAATGGGCAGGCCCGTCCGGGTAAGTACCACGACCTCACAGAAGACCGGCGTAAAGTAGAAGTATGACAAATACTTTCGCGTTTCGTCTGGTGAGTGAGGTAGCCGGAGCCCAATTTTCAAAAGGTTGTCAACGCATCTGTAACCCTCGAGTGTAGCAGATGTCCATGGGCGGCGGTATTCACTTAACATCAGGTGAACCGTTTGCTCGTTTGACAACTTTTCGCATAATAAAAAAAAATTACAAAAATTCCTTTACAGTCAAGGCTATCTGCTTGTGGAATGAACTACCTCAGCAAATTCGTCGTGCAAAGACGCTAGATAAATTTAAAAATGACGTAAAGAATCACTATCTTTCCCTCTGTAATCCATAGTATCATTGAAAATATTAATCTATTAAACTTTCATATTTATGTTATTTGTATATATTATATATTTATTTATGTTTATGTATGTTTATTATAATTTATTTTTATTTTCATTTATAAACCCAACCAGACGAGAAAACAAATGAATATCCCCCCAATTTATAATTTATATTTCTTAAACTTATTTATATAAATATCACGAGGTAAATACATTAATTGCAGTTTTTGTACATCATCAATTTTTATGGGGCGTATAGTCATAGGAAAAAGCAAAAGGCCATTTACTGTAACGTCGTTAGAATGAATAATCACTTAAAATCATTTTCATTCTCAGGTGAAAACGTGTGAAGCGTCGTGTTAAGCGCCATTATTTTCAGTAATTTAATATTCGCATTTTGCTGGAACGGCCGCGTAGAGTTTCTCTGCAAGAATTTATTGCCTTAATTATACATGTTCTGCACGCATAATAAAATTTTCCTCGTCTAATTATTTGTGATTGGGACCTCCATTTTATTAAAGACCATTACCAAGACCAAGACTATCGTACTAGGACCGCATTTGGAATTAGTAAAAAAGATTAAGTAGAGTAGATTAAGAGTAAGTAGGGTAAAACATTTCACCACAGGTAAAATGAAATACTATATTAGATTAAATTCCATCAAAGTTCCTGATGGCAATGAAGTGTAATTATTACATGGGAATGTAACGCATTCCCACGTAATAATTCGTGGGAATGTAAAGCTTCATTTTAATACACGTAACAAAGATTATTTACCGTGTGTCACTTTCCGTTAGTTTTAGTGAAGAGGGATCAAAACTAACGGTGATAGAGCCGGGCAGGCCCGTCCGGGTAAGTATCATGACCTCACAGAAGACCAGCGTAAAGTGGAATTATAACAAATACTTTCGCGTTTCGTATGGTGAGTGAGGTAGCCGGAACCCAATTTTCAAAAGGTTGTCAACACATCTGTAACTCTCGGGTGTAGCAGATGTCCATGGGCTTCACTTAACATCAGGTGAACCGTCTGCTCGTTTGGCAACTTTTCACATTCAAAAAAAAAATTTAAACCGTTGATGATTTCTAAACCGCTTTCTGATTTTTTTTTTTTTTTTTTTTAAATATTTCGCTTTAGTAGGATACGAGAATTTCATAACATAAGTATTGAAATCCCCTTAAAATAAATACCATATGTAAATGTTTCGATGATATTAATCATATGTAAATGTTTCAACATCGCCATACATAGAAAATGAGGAATTCGAATTACTCTGATCTGAATTCCCAAAATTTGAATAATAACTCAACCTTGCTATAATTCAATTGCGTCCATAAATTTGCATTCTAGACTACACATCCGATCTGCCCTCGGCGATGACGTCCGCTCCAGTCACTGCGACTGCATACGGCCTAATGTGTCGTAAATCACCGGTATGTTGATTATCAACACTATAATTTTACAACCAATAATTTTAAGAGAAAATTATTATTTTTCTTCTCCTTAAAATTTTCAACAAGATATTTAAAATCGTACAGAAGGATATAATAGTCACTATAATAATTACGTTACATTTAAATGTACTACATTTAATCCAGCATATTTTGGTAATATTTTCGTAAAGTACTAGTAAGTTGGTAATGGTGACTTGTGGTGTATGGTGGTTCGGCTAGCGCCCCTTGCTCTTAAGAGATAGGAAAGTGTTACAATAACATATAAAAACTAATAGACTCTATTTGCCTATCAGATTAGAATCTAGATGTTTTTTTTATATTATTTACGCATATACACACTCCTATAGCCCAAAATAATATATGGCGAGTTTCATCTTTTAAAAAGACTGAAATTATAGCTAATTTACACTTTTTTTTATTGGCTACTTCATATAGGTGCATAATTTAATCACAGTATGTAAATACTACCCCTTCTATAAATGAAAGTGTGTATGAATGAAAACCCCATCAGCAAATCTAAAATCTTCTTTCATGTTATAAGAAGTGTCAAATACCAGATATTTAAAATAAATAACTAAGAATAATTTAAATAGCTAGAAAACATTCAGCAAAGGTGATTTCTCACATTCGTAATTATTATTCCTTAATTGTAAAATTACGACAAAGGTATGAAATAATAGAGCGCGAAGATAATACAATTTACGGTTTTCACTCATTTACATATGAATCCGATAGAAAGGAAAATACGTTTCAATTCTGATCATGAATTTAAATAGACCGTAAACACTCGATGCAGGACATGCCCGAGGCTTAGACAGATGTGTCAGTTATCTCAAATACACACGACCCAATGGTGCAGAGTATTGCTTACAGACAAAATTTTCCTCTTGGATCAAGGAAGAACAACGTTATAGAAGTACAGTAATATAGTCTTACACGTGTATGATGTAACAATACGATGTTCAGTGTGTGTAAAGGATGCACTCTAGATGGCGCCAAGCATTGCTAAAAATGCAATATAAAAAACGTAGATAGCTGTCGAGTATTTCGCGCCGTGATGTCATCGGCCGCTTAGATTTGTCGGCAAAACGATTGAGCGCTAAAACAGAAGACGCAGGATCGAAACCCACAGCGCTGAAAGTTTTTGTTCGTTTATTTACAAAAACTAATAATTTCAATTTTTAAACTTTTTATAGTGCTAATCTCTGCACTTAAGATTGAACATTAAAACATGTAGAAACTTTTGTCGCTGTGGCTATCAGCCGTTTAGCTCAGTGGCTAGAGCGTCAGGCCGCGAATGCCGAAGACGTGGGTTCGATTCCCACAGCGGCGACAATCTTTTCGTACTTTTTACGAAAAGATTGTCGCCGCTTTAAGCAATGGCAACATCTCTCGTTACAAATGATCATCGTTGAATGTTATTTGTAAGGAGCTGTATGCTGTATAGGATGCTCACTAGATGGCGCCAAGCATTGCTAAAAATGCAATAGAACAAACGTGGGTAGATATCAAGATATCCGCACCGTGACGTCATCGGCCGCTTAGCTAAGTTGCTAAAACGTCTGGGCGAGCAACCAGGAAGCGCAGGTTTGAATCCCGCAGTGCCAAATGTTTTTGTTCATTTATCTACAAAAATTTTTGTAATTTAAAATACGGTGTTTATTCTGTATTTGGTCAATATATTCTATTAATCCTATATTTGATATATAATGATATCTTGCTTTTGATAATGGGCATAAGCCTATACCATATAAGTACTTTCGCGAATAACGCACAACATAATGAAACTCATTAATAGACTTTATCTTAGTTTTTTCATTAATAAACTGATGTGATTTAAAACTCCAATACACTGCATTTATTGTGACGGGATAATCTGTGATATTCGCCGTCCTGTATTACAGTTTACTCGAGCTATGTACATGTAATAATGTTCACTTGTGAGATCAATAAACACACCGACAAAAAAGGCGTTACCATATAATATATGTACCATATAATATATGTATGCTAAAATTATATTTCTTGCGTTTAGTTATGTGATATTTAGATAACATTCAATAGTAGTTGGTTCGTAGAGTCTCCTCGTAGTGTGAGTACATTCAGCATTCCTTTATATTTGTACTCCACAAATAACGTCAAAGGTTTCAAAGGGCACCGCCGAAAACTTAAAGTTTTTGAGAATGCTCTCACGAATGCATTAGTACTTTATATTTGGTGTGTGAAATATGAACGGCCTAAGTGTGACTTTAAAAAGCCGTCCTAAAATTCTAACGTTAGTTAGGTGGGGACTTTCTGCACTCCCGTTGGAAATGCCCACTTCGTGCCCTCTTTTGTTCATTTCTGTACTATCTATCATACATTCATATGCTTCGAACTGTAAATATTAAACAAGTATCTTCCCCTATTTCAGCGTAAGTCAATTAGAATTAAGTAGTATTTTTTTATTTTTTAAATGTCATATTCTGTATTGATATCGTGTTATTTGATACTGCGTCTTGTTGTCATTTTGGGGTCATTAAAATCTTAATACCAACATATATCATCATATCATCGTCCGCCGTAAACAAATAAACAGAAGTAAAAATACTCTGGAAATGTTTCAAATATATTTAAAAAAAATCTATTTTATTCAAATTTCACAATATTAATTTTTATGATTGTCATATGCTTAAATACCTACAACGTTCTCTACTTAACATTCCAAATCTTCTATACATACAGATAAATAAAATTGGAGTGTAATATTAAAATAACCGCTTTTTAGTAAATACATATTTACTTAATGCATAATAGGGATACACACTACATATACCAAAATCTTTTTTTTTCACAATTTTTGTCAGTTGTTTGTTCCGGCTATTCTATGAAACGGCTAGACTGATTTTGGCAGATAGCTGATGTAATAAGGAGCAGCTTAGGCTACTTTTATTTATTTTTATTATTATATAATATATAATTCCACGCGGACGAAGTCACGGGCACAGCTAGTTATAAAATATATATTTTTTTGAAAAAACTTAGGTTTTGTATTTTGAAAAAAATTGATATTTATTTGATTTTATTTGATAAATAGAATATAGATTTCTCCCGAAAGTTGGTGCTTAAGATTAGATTTCAAAATTTTTTCTTTAATTTCAAGCAAGTTCACTAAAGTATAACAAAGGTAAATCCGAATATGTTTTATAAAATATCACGTTTATTACGATGGTAAAATAAGGAAAAAAATTAAAATAAACAATAATTTGAATAATGAAAGCGTGGATTTGTTTGAGTACGCTGTTAATATTACCATTATGTCTATAACATGTGAAATGTTTTTCGGATACCAATTCAAAAAAAACGACTGGGAGGGTTAGTATGGTAAGTAATTAACATTTCAATAGGATGGTCATTTTTTTATAATATACATATGAGCTTATTGCCCGTTGAGTATAGTTTAAGTATATAAATCGAAAAATTTCAGATATTCCAGAAAGGTAGGAAACAAATTGACGTGATCAAAATCACGAGCAATGAGCACACAAACATGGGAATAAATTGTGTATAAGTTATAAAATAACAACGATCTTGTACTAAAATAAAGTTATTCAGCAATGGCAATAAAGTATTTACCAAAAGAAATAAAAAATATGCAAGTAGAGAAATAAACAGCAAAACTAAATACTCACACCAGGATAATTGACAATTTCGTTTCATGATTTTAATTTATACACCGATGCGTTTTACCCTCCATATTAACAAATGCTGGAACAGTGCACCTCGCTCTAAAATCACGCTTCGTTACTATCAGCGGTAACTTTATGTTCCCTTGTTTTTACAATGTACAGTTTCTTCTATGTTTACAAATATTTAAATAAGCATCATTTCATCATTTGAAATTACAATTTTTAACGATGATGTTGTTATGCCAGTCATGCTCTTCCCTAATAAGCTTAGGCATACATAAAAAAGGGACCCTTAAAAATTTGTAAGTAACAAGAAAAATAGATGAATTTTTTTTTATGGCTGCGAGAATTTGAATCAACGTCCTCCTGGATACGCGCCCGCACACCCACGAAAATCTCAACTTATCTATTTTTTTATTACATTTTTAAAGAAATATTTGTCGTCATTTAATGTGTTTCCTTTACAGCAAACGACCACTTTTACATATAACATTTTACGGTGAAATATTTTTAAAAATGTATTTCATTTTTCAAATATTTAATTAATTATAAAGTATATTTTTCCTGTTAAGTATTTGACATAAATAAAACATTACTCAACGTTAACTTGCAAACCGCTTAATATGTCAAATTAAACAGGAATCCTTAAATTTTTATTATTTCCAAAATTACATATTTCCGAAGCTGCAAATCTAGTGAATTTATTAATTAAGTTACATTATTAATATATATTGATATATTAATACAAGTAGTGAATTTAAACAGATTAAAATAGATTAAAACAGATTAAAAATCTTTACTTTTTTATTATCTTTTAATTTATATTAACAACAGATGGTAACTGGTGGATAAACCAGAAAGGCAAAGTAGAAAGTTAGTTGCAGGTACAGCCTTCGTTTAATTTGGACTCCTAAATTCCAGTCGGTTGAGTTTCGCTTTGCTGTCAGACCATGACAATTAAGTCTCACTAAGATTTAAAGTCCTCGTTAATCTAAATCTTAAGAGAGGACACATAACATGAAAAGACATTGCTCAGAGAATAATGATTGCATTGTTATTTTACAACATTTTTACTAGACTATCTTTCTTTTAAATTTGTAACAACAATCTATGTCTTGCCATTATACAAAAATTTAAATATTTCAATTATTTTACCATTTCTTAAATCCCTCATTTTAATTATGTCACTTGTTTAAGATTTTGACCGTAACAAAGTTCCAGCCCCATCGCAATAGTATGTGCGTTTGGTGTACTTGCAAGCTTATAAGTAAATATGTATGTTTATCATGTACTGAATAAGTTTATATTTAGATAATTAATTTTATTTATAATAAACACGTTTGGTATTTTGTATTTTGCCGTGATAGCTCATTGTCCGGGCGCTTGCTTTTAATCAATAATTCAATATATTCGATCACCGGTGCCAGCACCAATGAAATAGTTATTTTTAAGTGCTGAATTGTCACGTGCAAAGCTGAAGTGAAGTAAACATCTTGAGGGAACCTGCATATTTTCCTTCCTTCATTTAATTCTTTTAAGTTATCCTCTTAATAAAGTCTCAAACATTGTTTATTTATTTTTAATTAGGCATAATTTTTTTTTTATTAAATAACATGCGGTAAAGGGAATGCCGTACCGATCCGGTACCCCACAGATCCTCTCGTTTTCCTTTAATGTGTATCTGATTCCATTATGATGATCTATACACCACTTCAGAATATTCAAATCATTTCTTAATGTTCTTGTCTTTTTACAGCAGTAGAATTATCGTAGACGTATACTTACATAAGTTAACTACAGAATATGCTGAGATAAATTAGATTAGTAAATCTGAGATAGTAGACATAAAGTCCAAATTGTTTATTATTCACGATCAGCCAAAGGTTAATTGGTTTACAAAACATATACGTCGTAATATGTTAATACATGTGAAAGTACCTTTCGAACCCTAACAAAACCCTCCATTAATTTTCGTTAATAATTAATTCAGATCAAACAAAGACATACACATGTAATCCAATCCAATAAATGATAGAATACTGTTGCCTCGGTAACAAAAGAGGGCAATCTCGCGTGTCGGTTGACTTGAGTAATATTTGAGGCGATAAAACACTACATTCACTATATCTAGCTAACCAAGCTCAATATGTGACTTTATTAAGATTCTTAAAACGTTTTGAGTAATAATCATTTCACTTTATTTGCGTAAACAAACATATCACAACATATCTGTTCTTTACCGGAGTTGAATGCAGTCACCGTGGCCGAAATCGGCCGGGAGAAATCATCATCATTTCAAACAAAGATTGTACTGAATATTCTAGATAACCTATAAATACATATTATAGAAATAGGTATCAATATTTGACCAAGAGACAATATTAATACTCACACCCCAATTGAGTTGTCAAATGCCGAATTAAAATTAAAAGTGGCAAAGGTAAATTATTGAAGGAAATAAACACAATGCCAGCAATAATTAAAGACGAGAACGTGGTATATTCAATACAATAGGTAATGAAATTCCATTAACTTGGAACAAAAGACGGCAATTCTATGTGTAAATTGACACGTAATTGCATGGCGCGATAATTGTGACATAAATACACATGAAGCAAGCAAGCTACGTACGTCTGCACATACTACCAATTGCAAGTATAAATAATGCATTTAGTGCACCTTAAAAAGTATTAATAAATCACCAATGGGACACCTTTCTCTTTCTGATTACGTATTTATTCTAACTAGTGGTCGCCCATTGGTCGAAATTCGACCATAATCGTGGTAGTGTGTGTAATGTTTTTTTTTATTGATTTAATGTATGTATAATTAAAAAAAGAAATTAGCATTAATTCTTCTCTATATAAACTAATAATGTGGGAAATTTCATACTCCTCCGTGCAAATTTTTCTTAAAAATTTGTACAAAATTTTTACTTCACGTATTAGCATATAGATTTATTAAAGACTGAATAATTGGCATTAACACAAAATTAATTTGTGACACATAAACAATTTCATTTTTGAATGACCAAAATTACATTACTATAAATATTAAGGGATTTTTAGAAAAAAAAATTCAACTGAGTAGTAACAAAATTTTAAGAGTTTAGACTCTTATTTTCCATTAGAGTTTTCATGATCCAGTGAAACCTCGAATAATTAATTACACTCTGCCCCTGAAACGCTAAATAATGGGGAGTAAAAATGTATGATCCTTGCTGCTTTAAGCAAAAATCAGTGTTTATGGAATACCAGTTCAATTAATAAGGAATAACTATAACTTTGTTTTATCACTTCATAATTTACTTTAATTCAAAAGACTTATCGATCATTGTGTAAAGAATTAAAGTATTTTTTTCATGGGAATATCGACAGGCAATTTTTTTTTCTATATGCTATAATTCTGCCACATTAAAGCAATAATAATATTACAACAACTCCATAATAAAATTTAAATTGTATTTGTTTCAGAATAAGTTAAAAATTCTTCAATAAGTTTCCCTCATACAAATATTTAAGTACCTATATCGATGATTATTTTTGTAAGATTTGTCGATTACCCAAAAGAATCTTAGAATAGAAAACGGTATTTTTTTTTTCATTCTGATAAAATTTGCCTTATATTATTACATTTAATTACAAAAACTCAAATTCGAACCATTAATTCATTGACATAATATGGAACAATCCTCAACTTTATGACTATGTTGGACGACTCGATGATGATGGGTGTAGGAGGCGTGGATTGAGGCTCGGCGGTGCAGGCAAATGGTGCAGTTAGTTAGTCTAGGCCACCTTTTTGGCGGGAACAACGGTTTGATAGCTAGTAGTCACGACCTCGGGGTCACTGTATATTATATGTCTATTGCGTTGCTATGTATATTCAGTGCCTTTACAACAATTGAGTACTCTCATATTTTAACCCCCATGGGACAGGCTTTTTCCTAGGGTCGGGGCCAGAAAGAAATTAAAATTTAACTAAGCTTTCACTAAGTGTTAAATTTATTTATTTTAAATATGAAATTTTAAGCTTTCATCTTAAGTTTAGGGAGTAGCACTATAAAATAAATATCATTTCAACTATTTTTAAGTCAGCACTTAAAATTGCAATTAACAATTTCATAGGTACTGGCACCGGGATTTGAACTCAGGTTGCTATTTATTGAATTAAAAGCGAGCGCTCGGAAACTGCTATCACGGCTCTCAAGTTACAGAGTAATTTTCGTTAAACAACCAATGTCACCCACTTGACATTAACATTATAATTTATTATGCTTACAATAGACAATAGAATACTATCCAGCTGTTGTTTGCGATGCGGTTAAAGACCAATTTTCTGCACAAGTTTAACTTCTGACGCCTGCTTGGCTTAAATTAAAATAATATGACATTTAAAGTAATATCTAGTCCATATGGAAAAAATACAATATGGCGGCGAATGCAAACAATGTTTATAATTACTTCATTAAACATTCATGCTTAAATTAATACCATAATTTGCACTTAAGATATGGACGAGATGGACTATTAGTTAATAAGATATTTTATTCGCTTTATTTCCCCACAAATTGTTATGGGCTTATTATATAATAGAAAAATATTTTTAGGTGCTTAATAACTTGAGCACACTCCTTTCGTGACAAATGGTAATAACTTTTGCATCCCTTGCTGCACCTACCATGAGCTTCCACTAAATCCTGGGTAGAATACCTTGGGGCATTAAGACCGGCCTCTCTTACCTATTTTTATTTAAGGTTAGCAATAAAACTTAAATAAATAAAGTATTTATTGTACACTATTAATTCTTTACAACCTTCAGTTCTTCATACAGTGTTAGTGCCAATTTCTTATAAATATTTCAAATAAATGTTCGCTATAAACAGAGATTTAACGCCATAAACAGACCTAAAGATGAACAGAGAATACAATACAAAGTAGTTTCTATTGTGCTTAATAAGAAACACAGAGTTATAATTTTGTAAAAAGTCCCAGAACAAAAGAGACAGCTTTCTTAGAATATATGGACAAAAATTGCTCACTAGATATGAAACATGTTCCCTTAAAACGGAAATACCTACTTTCCTGTATATTGACTAGCCATTTACGTATGTCAGGTTAAATAAATAATTAATCATAGTAAATCATTTAATGAACAACATTATTTTTTCTTGCTACGTCCTAGACGTTATTACACGTTATGGTTTACTAAATGTCAATATTATTAAAGTCTTTAAATATATTCACTCCAAACTATTTCTGCGCAACAAAACCTTAATGCTGCACGAAACTCAAAAGTGGAATACGAATTAGTTATGAGACAGCCGAATGACGTCCCAACGGCTTGCCTCGCGCTGCACGAACCAAATAGTACCTACGAGTGCTAGACGTAGAGAAAAATTATCATTAAAAACTATCATTTATGCAGGCAAAAGTAGCTTGTTTGATTTACTATACATATATAAAAATTGGATCACATTTCAGACACAATACGTATTTACTACGATTTATTTTAATTTAATTGACTTTAATCGGTAGAGGTAAAAGGTAATATTATTAATTTCTGTCGACATTACAACATTACCGTTACATTCCAGCTGAAGAATTGATTTAATACCAAACTTTTAATAAAAACCTGTTTAAATTTTATTTTTTTGTAGATTATTCGTAAAATGTTTTCGACAGTGCGGGATTCGAATTCGAAACTGGGCCGTACTATAACGCGACCAGTACCCTCTGAGCTAAGCAACCGTCGTGAAAATCTTGACACCTATCTACTTTCTTTTTATAGCATTTTAGAAATACCTACAATAATTCATTATTCCTTATAATTTCATCTAGTGTAGGTAAAAAATACAAGAATCATATAAAGTTGCACTTCAATATCAGTCAAACGTATATCACTAACAGTCATAATAGTTTCTTAGATAAACTCGATAAATTGTACATGTGTTGTTTCATTAGTTGAAATATATTGCTTGCGTCATTAGTTTTACAATTAAATCCCAACCTATTGAAGACAAAAGACGCCAATGTAGGGCTTGAGTTAGCCAGGGCAAGTATAATTAAGGCAATAAATTTCTACAAAGCCACATAAGCCATCGCCCGCGGTCGTGACAATTAAATTACCTGAAATTTTAGTATGTAGTTAGCAGCTGGTGCAATCAATCTACTTCTAGGTTTGTGACTCTTTTCTTGTAATCCAGATTTTGATTTAACCTATTAATAAATCCCTTTTTCTTAGAAAATTAAGCGTAATAATATTAACTTCGAGTATGTACATGCTTAGTCCATTTTGCTATTATGGATCTTAGTGGTAAAAATTCCTGCGCTTTATTTCTTATTATTAGCTTTTTATGTTCAAATGTATGAATTAATTGGTGCATAAGGTACAAGACCAGTAACATATATATAATTTTTTCGAAAATTTGATATCAAAGTGAAAAAAAAAAAAAACCAAATCAGAACTGATGACCTTAACAAGGTTAAGCAAGTTTAACTTACAAACTACACAACCAAATACTTTCACCATCGTTTATTCACTATTTCAGCCAGTTAGAGTCCACTGCTGAAAATAGGCCTCCCCCACAGCCTGCAATGAAGTACGACCCTGAGCCACCTGCATCCATCGACTTCTCGCACAGTCGCATAGGTCGAAGGGGTTGTCTTACACTGCGATGGCCACTACGAGGTTTCCGCTCGAGAACCTTTCTTCCCCATCGGCATCGTTTATCGATTCTACGGGCCACATTGACGGCCGTACGTCAGTTAAACTTACTATACTTTTTTTATGTGAAAATTTGCCAAACGAGCAGACGGTTCACCTGATGTTAAATGAATACCGCCGCCCATGGACATCTGCTACACCCGAGGGTTACAGATGCGTTGACAACCTTATGAAATTTGGGCTCCGGCTACCTCACTCACCAGACGAAACTGCCCATTCGTGCAACAGTGATTGGATTGATATCGTTTATTATTGTGCTACTGCGGAAAACTTCCTTATTCCGAACTCTATCTCGCAGAAAAATACCGAGCATAGCCCGCTTGATAGCTTGATGAGCGACTTTGGGCTTCGTCATTCGGCCCACAGTGAAGGACCACGTCAAGATACCGTATGTAAATATACCGTATGTATCAGTGGCAACACACACTGACATTTACAAGACAAGACTTTATTAATCTTCAAACAATGAGGGATATTCGACGAGTACAATAGCCGAAGTTTCCCGTACACTACCCACCCGAGTTGAATTTGCCGATTTTGTGGACTTAGCTAATCGGACTAAATGTCCTAGGTAAACATAATTCATCAGGAATCGGTTCTCCACACGCTTTCAGAAGCTCCTCTGCAATTCTGTCCTCTCCTGGTGCTTTTCCATTATTAAACTGTTCTACTCTCCTAGTCTAATCTCGCTCAGACTAATGTACAAGATATTTTCAGAATAATGTTGGACTAGCTTCGCTTGAACGTGGCGAAAAACTTTTTGAAGAGATCTTTCTATCTTAATGTGTTAAGATTCACCTTCTGTGGGGGCTTCTTTTTGAGAAAATAATTCATCATTAAGCGTCCCTCCTTCTCCACGAAGTCAGCATGCTGCTGCTCCCTTGACCTCCGTGGAACTATTCCTTGATCCACTCTCAGCTGAGGAAAAACAGTGTCCTTCAGTCTTAACTTAAAATTATATACATTTATTTATATTTAATGGATGGCATCTGGGTAAACGGTTCACCTGATGATAAGTGACTAATAGGCGTATTACGATTGAGAGTGTATACAATTATTACTACAAAATAGTAGCACCATGTACGTACTATAATAATTGTTGTAGTATATACGTATGAAGCGGTACAGTTTAAATCGCGTGGTGAATATGAAATCATTTGCCCTTCATTTTGTTTTCAGTTTACTTTTCGCAAAACCGAGACTGCTTCATATTCCGAGAATCTTTATATCAGTGATATAATGAACTTTTTAGTTTTTGTGTGTAATTAGTGCAAATAATAAATAACATTTTATTAATAACATTTTAATACTTTTTATACTAAAACTAAATTATTAAAAAGTATTTTTTGTAGGTATAGAACAGTAAAAATTATTACTTTAATTATTACTTTTTTTTACGAAATCATTTTATTTAGATATGCGAATATTATCTTAAAAATAATATAATATTATATTTATCTTATATATCAACAAATTTAGATGTTCCTCCATACTTGATTTTCTGAATGAAATATTGATGCAATGCAGACTCCATTGCAATGCATCTTTAAATAATAACGTCTAAGGACTATTTAGCCGCAATACTAGTCGGAACCAATAATATGTTAGTTGAATTCGTCGGTTTGAGAACAAAAGACGGCAGTTCCAGGTGTAAGTTGGTAAGAGCAAGTATAATTGCGGCAATAAATCTCTACAAAGCCACGTAAGCCGCCTACTGTTCTAACTAGACGAAGCAATTAAATCACTTGATATTTCCTTATTATCACTGTTATCACTGCTGAGGTTTTTATTTACAGGAAGAAAAGTTATAAAGCGGGCGATGCCGTACTTCGTTTAATTTTATTTTATGTTTAAAATTATCTATCCGTTATGACGTGATTGAAAATTTAAGGAAAATTGATAAAGTTGTTAAGGAAATAGAATCAGCTGTGAAATAAGTGTATACTATCACGCCTGGGGACTATATACTTCCTATATACAACCTTCAAATATCGCATTACCATAGTTAAATATAATAAAATTGAATACCTTAAAGCAACAATTTAAAGTAAACTTTAAGTTACACACAAACTAAATTATAACCGACACGATATATACAATATTTTATACACATAGTCAAATTGGAATTTCATACAGGTGAGAATGTGAAAAGTTGAAAAAAATAGAAATGTCGTAATTGTGAAATAAAATGTTGTAAAATAAAACTAATTTACGGATATTTTCATTTAATTTTAATACTACTGAAGAGAAAGTTTCTAGAGAACTCTAGTAGTCGATTGATAGGTGACAGATTTGACAGGTTCGTACTCGGCTCAGAATCGTACTTCTATGGCGATCACATAATATGTTCAGCGGTGATAACGGACTTTTTAAATGATTCAAAATGTAAGAAATTAAAATCAATATTACAGGCGAAATGTTTTTTTTAATGTGTCGTACTCGCGTAAACTCAAGCAATCATTTTAAAAAACCAACGTAAAATTTTTCTGTTTAAATATGTATGTAGCAAAAAAAATCATTAAGAATACGACAAAGGTAAGACTGGATGCTTTCTAGTGCCCCGGGGATATGGAGGGAAAGTAGTTCCGTGAAAAATTAAAATCTTATGTATGTCACGGGCTGTCCGCTTGGAGTTCGTCATGTTGTCTTTTGTTTATTTTTCGTTAAAAGTCAAAGACTACGAGAGTATGCTTAATAAATGAGAATAAACATTTTTTTTAAAGAGAAACTTGTTTTCTAATAACAAGCGATGGACAGCGTTTTTGGTTTTATTGTGTTTTTATGTTCAGTAATTAATCTCGCAATTAGTAAAGGAATCTAAAACTTTCTCTTGCTGCGTGTGTTATGTTACAATGAATCAAAATTGTACCTATTTTTTTTTTCAAATATTTGCACAAACTTTTGCCGATTGTTCTAGATTCCTACAATTATAGGATCAAATTATAGGATAGGATAGAAATGATCAAAAGGAGAAACAGCAGAAATATGATTTAAATGTAAGAATTAGTGATATATTTATATACAGATACATCAATTTAATGTATAATGTATAAATAGAAATTTTTAAACACCTTATATAAGTTATGTTTTTATTCTAATTATATATATATACAATGTTAAATTTAATTTTTAAGTGCATCACATCAGAATAATAATTGTTTCTTTATGTATTTAGTTGGTAAGCCTGTTTAAATAAATAAATAAATAATATTACTTAATTAATTACAGTACTATTGTCCTTTTTATATAAGTATATATAGGCGGCCCATATATCCACATTCACAGTAATTTTTAATTTTACGAAAATGTATTACGCAAATCAAATATTTTGTATTGGGTTTTTTGATCAACACAGTAAATTTTTACACCTGAATTTGGCTCTTATGATAAAATATCTCACAAAATACGCGGGCGATATCCGCCAATAAACGTGAAATGTATTTGAACACGGACTGTAATTCATAACCTTTAAGGAACGTGCATAAAAATGCGATATAACGTTTGCCGTTCCGCACATAAATGCAGCCCTCTTTTCCTATATTAATAACCGACCACAATTTTCGGAAATTACTCTGAGTTGGCGAGGCTTTTTAAATCAGACACATTAATTTTCGTTTTTGTTCAATTTATTCAAAAGTAATTGCGTTAAATTTAAACGCAACTGATACAATGTAACATATTAAAGTTTTATATAGAAGCTCTTATGAAATTGACTGTTGGATTATGCTTTCGCGGTTCGTCTGGTAACCGGGGTCCACTTTTTAAAAGGTTGTCATTGCAACTACACGTAAAAATATAATTTATTTTTAATAGATTTGTAGTATTAAAATATGTAGAAAAAAAAAAAAAAAAAAAGATTTGTAGTAGCAAAAGTTTTTGGAGAAAATAACTACAACGCAGATATTTTTTATGATTACCTATAAAAAAAAATTCTTTTATTGTGCCAATAATCAAGTTTTGGTATTATTTAAATAATATGTAATTAAAGAATACTGAAATGTAATAAAATACTTAATATAATTATGGTCCATTTATACAAATGTCTATGGCCGATTACTCGTAGAGGAGTACAATATGCATTAATGTAATAAAAGAAAGTTAAGCCATATTTTCTTTCAGCAAAATTCATTGCAAATCAATAAATGCAACCAAGACTAGAACACGTTACAGGATCTGATTCCATCACGTGGTACAGTATTGCATTTGTTGTTAGCGAAGTAGAATGTCAACCAGAAGTGACGTTCGAATATTATTTTTAATAAAATATATCATAAACTCATCAAATTCTAATCTAAGAAATCTAAGAATTATAAAAATGTAATTATGAAAGTTTTTCCTTATTGTACCGATTAATTGGTACTATTGTTATATTGGCTTATTATAAGGAACGTTTTTCCGTTTTCTGTGGAAAAAAAAAAGAACTATTGATGATACGTACAAGGAAAGGGATTTGTTTGTTCTCTAAAGAAAAAGCTGTATGAAAAAAACTATTGTATTGTTATTAAGCTTTAGTTTAGGGAATATTGTTTTAAGACGCTTTGTCTCACAACGGTGATCTTTTAGGATTTGATAAAAAAATAATATCTCTTGAGACGACACTTCGAGACTATAACTTGTGACGACAAAATATGTTTCAAGTAGTCAGTTTCATACTTTTGCGACTAGAACCTGTTGCTAGTCAGTGAACCATTGAAAGAGTTCTTTTAACTTGGTCCCTTTGAGAGTATTTCAAAATTGTATACTTTAATTGCTCGGTAAAATTAATTATTAATTATTAAGTAGTTGCTTTGGCACATTGGTAAAACAGCTAATAATTTGGTGAGAATAAATTATGGCACAAACATAGAAAGACTTTAGGATTAATATTTTTATACTCATAAGTTTTTGTTGTCCTCTTATCTTTATACAAATACTTATGTAAACACCACTGCTTCTTCTAGTATAGCAGTTGCTATTTTCAAATAGGATTAAATTACACCTTGGCGTCCATTGTGTAATCTTGACATACAAACATGCATATTTAAGATAGATACTAAATTCCTTTTACATACTTATTTCTAGGTTTGTGCGAAAACTGATCAGAGCAAGCATGTGGTAATGATTTCGAAATGTCGAGTGTCTGTGCGTATGTGTGAGAGTGTCGAGTGATGAAACTAATTAAACGTTTTAAAAAGCATACAAAATTGTTTTATTTAATTGCTTACATATTTCGCTCACAAATTATATTATTGATTATTGTGTTGAATAACGTGTATAAATTAAGGAGCATTTACATCTATCATTCATTTAAAATCGAAACAAATATGAAAGTGTATCCAAATTGTTTGCCAACCTGTAAACAATCCTGTAAACAACTTACAAATAAAGCTAAACATATAATCTTTTCGAAAGAGAAACAAATGCCAGGTCTGTGAAATAGCATTTGGAGTACGCTGAAGAGTTGAAGATACGATAGGGGCTCGCGAATTCTCTTGTCCGGTTTCCGGGGACTTGTCTATGATTCAATTCGGTGGGCGAGCGACAAACTATACACAATGATTGTTTCAATATTCCGGTCACAATGAAGGGGAAACTCGCGATTTTACTACAACCAGCATACCATCGCATTAACGTTTTAGGTCTAAAATTACTGATTGGACCCGCCATTAAAACTAATGGTCATACTAAACTTACGTTCATTAAGGAAGGGCCGCATTCGGCGTTCGCGTTTTATTTTATTATCATTACTCTATCAAAGTAACTTAATCGCACAATTTTAATAGCATTGCGTTCCTCGTATTCATTACAGACACATTACACAATATAAACAAACATCCGACATTAAACTGTTTTAATTAAATTAAGCAACCACATTAAAATAACAAAAACTCCGTAAGCCTATTTGTCATATATTTGCGAGAAGGCAATAAATTAACAAACGAGTTATTGTAATGAGTAATTATTCAGTAAACATTACCCATAACGAAACGAATGAATAAAGAAATGTTTCGATTTTTAACCAATTACTATATGGCGTTAAGGACTGATATTTATTTTTTTTATGTGAGAAGGTGACAAGCAAGCGGTTCATCTGATGATAAATGATAACCGCTGCCCATTGACATTTGAAAAAATGAACATAGTGTCTGGTGGGTGTTTAAATATCCTTACTAATATTATAAAGGCGAAAGTTTGTATGTATGGATGGATGTTTGTTACTCTTTCATGCAAATACTACTGAATCGATTTTAATAAAACTTGACAATAATATAGCTTATACATCAGAATAAGACATAGGCTATAATTTATATACGTATTTATTTATTTATTTATGTATTTATTGTACACAAAACACAGGATACAAAAAAAAATGTTTAAAAAAAAGTAATGTACAAAAGGTAAGCTTAACTCAATGCATGAGTTCATACTTTGTGGATAAATAAAACTCCTTTGCTCTTTTCTTGAAAACGTTCGATGATGGACTGGCACGGACATTATGAGGTAAAGAGTTCCAGAGGCGCACCGCGTGTACTGTAAAAGAGCTGCCATAACAGGAAGAAGAGTGCGAGGGTAATTTTAGAAGAAGGGATTTGATCTCACGACAGGGTTGACCACGCGGTACCATGTACTCAAAACGCTCACGGAGATACAGAGGAGCCGCAGGATTTTTGAGAATTGAGTAGTGTGTATACTACATGCAAATCTTGACGGCGACGTATGGGTAACCATTTCAACTGGGATCGGAAGCTAGAAATATGATCGTATTTACGCAGCCCAAAAATGAAGCGTATACACAAATTTTGTAAGCGTTCCAATTTATTCAGCAGTTCTTCCGCAGCATCCAAGTAGCATACGTCCGCATAGTCAAGAAGAGGTAGAAGAAGGGACTGGGCGAGTGTAATTTTTGTTTCAAAGAGCAAAAACCTTTGGAGACGCCTGAGAGAATGAAGCGAGTAATGTATCTTCCTGCTCACTTCATTAATGTGATTGGTCCAGGATAACTTGCTGTCAAACAAAATGCCAAGGTTCTTAGCACACGAAGAGTATTGTATAGTAATATCATCGTAGCATACCGGTGGCAAGTTATTACCGTTGATGAAATTGAGCATATACGTGCTGCCAAAAATAACCGCTTGGGACTTTGCTGGATTAACTAGAAGTCCAAAAAATTTTGCCCAATTACAAATTTTTGAGAGATCATCGTTTACTCCAGATATAGCATCATGCATCTCGTATACCTTAAAGTGGCGGTAAAGCTGCAAGTCGTCTGCATAGAGATGAAACTGAGAAGAGATTACATGAGTGACAGCATTAATAAATATTGAAAATAAGAGAGGAGATAAGACGCTACCTTGTGGAACTCCCGCAGCAAGATCACACCAGCCTGATGAAGCATCACCGTAGCGAATACACTGCGGGCGACCCCGCAGGTAAGAATCAAACCAAGTAAGTGCAGGTGGAGATAAGTTAAGAGATTTAAGAATACCTAAGAGAACATCAAAGTCAACGGAGTTAAAAGCGCTACTGAAGTCGAGTAGGATCAAAACTGTCAACTGCTTGCGGTCTATAGCTTGGCGAATGTCATCAGACACCTTACTGAGAGCTGTAACCGTACTGTGGCCAGGACGGAAACCAGACTGAAATTGACTTAGCAGACCATTGAGGTTTAAAAAGGAGGATAGCTGTCGCTGTACAATGCTCTCCAGGACCTTCGACAAGATGGGTAAAATAGAGATGGGGCGATATTGTGAAAAAGATGATGGATTGGAAGTTTTAGGCAGGGGGATGACTTGTGCTTTTTTCCATACCGAAGGGAAAGAGCCTGTTGTCAGTGAGAAATTGAGAATATGGGTGAGAACTGGGACAAGCTCATCCAAGATTAGAAGGATCATCTGATGATGAATTCCATCAACGCCCACTGCCTTAGTAGAAATAGAGCGAAAGGATCTCTTAACGTCACACTCTGAAACTGGTGCAAAAGAGAAAGGTGTACACTTGGGTAGAGACTGTAGAAGAAGACGATTAAGGGTGATAGACTTAATGGTGTCATCCAATATGACAGGAGAGCGAGAAAAGTGTGTATTTAGTGCATCAAGATCAATTATCATGGGTTCATAATGAGAGGATTTTCCCACACCAAGTGACTTTAAAAATTTCCTACACAAACGATTGCAGCGATTTCGTAGATGTTTGTATGCTGTTAAATTATTTTCAGAGGGTTGCTTCCTTAGGCGTCGCTTGGCTTTGTCTCTTTTGGACATAACTTTTTTTTTATTTCAGCCGTCAACCAAGGAGCCGGCAACCTCTTAGCACTAACACATTTTACTGGAGCATGTTGATCATAAAGGGCTCGTGAGTGTTTTATTGAAAAATAATCAATCTTTTCGTCAATTGAGTTGGAAAGATAAGCGCCCGACCAATCAGCACGAGTCGCATCATCACGCAAGCGCTCCACGTCAATGCCCTTGAAGTTGCGAAGATAAAGTAATTTTGTTTTGGGTTTAGGAGGACGTATGTTATAGGAGAGATATATAAGGTCATGATAGGAAAAAGAAGCGGAGAGTTGTCCATGAGTGACGACCATATTAGGATTAGAGACTAGGATCAGATCCAGTAAAGAGGGGTTAGTGTATTGGGGGGCGTGATGCGTGGCAGATAAGGGAAGAATATGCATATTGAGCGAAGCAACTAGGGAACGGAGCCGTTGAGCACGGAAATCAGATTTTAAAAGGCAAGTATTGAAATCACCAAGGAAAATAATGGAATATTCGTACAGAGGAGAAAGTAATTCCATCTTGGATTCGAAAGGAGAAAAGTAGTCGATGTGAGAATTAGGGCTATAGAATACTCCTAAAAGTAGCTTGATGTGCTGTAAGGTAACTTCGACAAACAAGTGCTCAGCAGAGTGTGAGTAACAACTAGGCGAAGTGTCCAGTATTTTACAAGGGATGTCAGCTCTTAGATACATGGCAACACCACCGCCGCCCTTCTCCGTTCTATCATTGCGAATTAAGCGGTATCCAGGTATAGGGTACTGAGTAGATGCAAGAAAGGGCTTGAGGAAAGTTTCGGAAATGAGTATCGCATCGACCACAGAAGAGTCAAAGGAGGACTGAAGATCAGAATAGTGTGCCGGGACACTCTGGGCATTAATATGTACTATATTGAGATAATTTCTGTTCACGCTAAGCCGCAATTTTAAGAGATCACAAAGCTGAACAGAAGAATCAGAAAAGGCGCTGGCAAATTCCTCATCCGATGCGCAAGACGATGAACAGGAGAAAAAAAGAGTCATTGAAGTCGTGCATTATATTTATAAAATGTTATGTTATAAATAAATGAATATATATATATATATATAAATATCTATATGTGATAAAAAAAATATATAATTATAAAAGAAATACCTAAAAAATTTATAGATAACTCAAAATCAATAAATCAAAACTGTATAAAATAATGAGTTCCAATCGGACCCTAATTGCACCTCACCATTAAAATAACATTCAGTCACACAAACTCAGCAAACAGATATATACATTAAAAACAACATGGTAAAATAATTCTGGCCATTGGACACAGATGAGAAGCAGAGAAAAAAAAAAAGAAAAAATAAATAAATAAAAAAGGAATACACAAGACGTAAAATTCAGGTAAAATTTGGCAAAACTAGAATGACATGGATGACAGATGACAACAATACAATGTCAGATACCTGATAACAACTTGGTCGTGGAAAAACGTCAAAACAAAAACAAAAAGTGTAATTTTGTAAGGTGATTCTAGATATTTTAACAAAAAAAAATCAGATTGTTATTTATTTGAAATGACATCAAGATAATTTTATTAAAAGTGCTAAACCAACCAAGTTCGTGAGCCAGGCACAACATTGTTTACTTTGAAACTGTTTTCGGTTTTGTGCATTTTCGGACCGGTCGAGGTTGGTCTTGAGTTGTCGGCTCTTTAGAAGGAGTACGTACAGGCTCGGACTGCGTTGATGTACCAGCACGGGTAGTTGACGCCACATTATGTGGCGTTGGGTAGCGGTGGATCAGCTCCTCAAGCTCGGACATGCGCTCGATCCTACGACGAGATTTGGGTAAAATTTCAGCAGCCCACTACTTTTATATAGCAAAGAAAAATAAAAATTTAATGATAGAGAAATATAGATAATAATACCTAAAAAATAAATCAATAAGCAGAATTGGCTAATCAATTATAGTTTTCGAGAAAAAACATAATTAAAATTTGCTATTTTCACTAAAGAAAACCGCCATTAACACGCTAATAACATTAATTTTATACAAGTGGTAACTCACGTTTTCACTTTATTGGATAATACAGAGATACAGTATACTTAAAATCAAATCACAAACACATATTTTTTACTTGGCGAGCGGGCATTATCAACAATTTTTAATATTTAAGGTTTAACTTTCAAAATTAAAATCATAACAAAAACAATTCAATAATAACAATAATACTACTGAATACAGATTCACATACATACTACATACCACAGATAATCAATTAATTTAAGTATCCATTAATTATTATGATTTTATATCGATTATTAAATAAATTACAAAATTTTAGTTGTTTAATTAAAATTTTAAAATAAATAAATAATTTATCTCTGTTTATGGCAGCTTGGAGATGTCATCAGGACTTGTTATTAATTAAGATAAATTGAGTTCTGCATTTATTTATCATAAAATTAGGTAAGGTTCAAAATGAGTCACAGATCCGACACAGTGCACCCCGACTCCATGTGGTCTTGTGGTCCCTACCCCTAGAGTGAACATAAAGAGGCGGAGCCAGAACCTCGCGTCGGAGGTCGAGCGAGCGAGCCGGCGAGCCGGCGAGATCCGTAGCGGAGCGCAGGCCGAGTGGGTGAAGCGACACTCAGGGGCGACATAGCGAGTGTTCTGGCGAAGCACGTGGGAGAGTCAAACTTTACAATGAAGTAATAAATTTTGAATATTTCTTACATTTTTTTACATAAAACAACAAAAAAAAATTAAAGATGTAGATTTTAAAAGCTTTGTAATTTTAATAAATGAAAATCAAAAATATAAGAAATAGAAAAAAATATGACATTATTAAGTTTGACTCTCCCACGTGCTTCGCCAGAACACTCGCTATGTCGCCCCTGAGTGTCGCTTCACCCACTCAGGACCTCCGACGCGAGGTTCTGGCTCCGCCTTTTTATGTTCACTCTAGGGGTAGGGACCACAAGACCACATGGAGTCGGGGTGCTCTGTGTCGGATCTGTGACTCATTTTGATTTATAAAAATCACATATAAAACCATCAGCTTGAGTTACGTAAAGACGAATTTAATTTAAATCACTTTATAATACACCATGGTAACATTAAGGGCGTTTAACAAAAACATTTTATAAAATTTGTAATCGAGTTTTGAAATCGATATTAGCATATTGGCTGTATCATTATTTTGATGCCTAATCGTATGTCAAATTTAAAACCAAAAGTATTTCCCGCTCATTTTATATTAATCAAATATGTTTATACCTACATTATCGTATTAGTCTTATTTTTTTTAATAAAAATTTATTCCAATCAGAATCAAATCGTTCAGTGCTTTTTAATTTTTTGTGTTATCATGAATTCTTGTAAAGAAATTTGAATGTTTTAAGTGTGGACAAGACAGTGTTTTACGGAAGGTTTTTAAATGTGAAAATGTTGACAATAGTAAAATGGCGGATTTTCTTAGTGAAAATAACAAGATTTAATTACGTTTTTTTCTCTTAAAATATAGGTGACTATCAATTTTTTTTTATTGATTACTTAGTGATATGTCTCTATACTTATCTGTCGTTTAAATTTTTCTTTTGTTTGCTATATAAAAGTAGTGGGCTGCTGAAATTTTACCGAGATTTGTTTGGCAGGAGGACAATGCGGCCCTCTGAAGTCCAGCAATCCTTCACGCCAAAGTGTATGCGAGCACGCTTGAAGACTTCGTGGCGCGACTTAGTCAAGAATTCGGATAAAGTAACACCGGATCCCTTGAGACAAGTCTTATTCTCCCACACCTCACTACGCTTCTTATAGGCTTGGAAGCGAACCAAGATAGGTCGTGGTCTACTGGAGTCCTTCCCCATTCGATGACAAGAGGATATGTCTGCTTTAGAAAATTCAGGCAACTTCATTTGGTTTGTTAATGCTTCAATAACAGAAGCTGCAGGAGACCCTTTTTCCTTTTCTGGGATACCGTGAATTAGTAGTATTTTTCTACGTGACGCAGTCTCATGTCTATCAAGCCCCAAAAGAAATAAATCTACTTGCTGTTTCAGCATATTAAGATTGCTCCAGACTTGTTGCCTGAAATCTGAGAACTCACGTGCAAGGATCTGGAGGTCACTTTGGGACAGGCTGGCGTCAATTTTCTTTTGGAAGCGTTCCATGTCACTATTAAAGAGAGCACTTAGCTTGGAGAGCTCCCCGTAAAGTTCCATCTTGCTATTGTTATTAGTAGTGACTGAGGAGATAGTGAAGAGGAAAGATATTTCTGAGGTGTAACCAAGGTCAGCAATAAACTATTTACACATTAATTAGTTAACCAATACAATGATTTTTAATTGTTTAGATTAAATCTTTGAAGAGCAGTTATAATGCACCTTGACACTTTGACTACCCACAAAAAAAAAAAAAAGAAAGATTTCGTATTTAGAGTAAGAAAGATTTCGGATTCGTATTTTATGTTTACCTGTCTTTCTGCTTAATCTTGTATCTTGTATTAACTGATGTATTTGCTTTCAGTCCCGAGACTATTAAAGCTTCATCTGACGCAGAACCGGTGGGCTAGCCAGAACCCACGGGTTTGGTCTGCTTAATGTTACACCTTCAGCCTATTCTACGCAGACGTAGTCGTGGGCAGCAGCTAGTGTATAATAGGAATGTATTTCTTTACAAAAGAAAAGTATTTTTAACAGCAAAGATAACTGTAGTACAAATTTTGCTTAATTTGGGACTAGAGAACGTAAAAATGTGTCCTGAAATATTTATTATTTAAACTTACATTTAAAGTTAGTTACCCGAGCGCAGGGGTCACAAAGAAGTTTCAATTTAAGTGTAAAGATTTGCGCTAAAAATTAAATCAATCATAAGAGTCACTTTAATTATATTAAGAATTATTATAGCAGAACCTAAATCGATTGAGTGTGAACCAGATTCCCAGAAATGGATATTTTATGGATGTGTAGTTTACTTTATATCCGAGGAGATTCAAGTTTTCCCCTACACACATGCTCGCTTTCCGCCGGCGCCGCCGAGGCACAATAGAAGAGCCTCAGTGATTTAGTTTTATTAACATGCACCCTCCGTGTGTTCCAGATTATTCAAAGAGAAGTATGTAAATACGCTTCGGTATCAAACTATTTGCATGTTTACGTGGGTTCTTACACAAGTGCAACTAGGCTTAAAGGTTTTTTTCTCTCAATTTATTACCAACTGAACGTAATAATTCAGTAATAAAGGCAAAGGACAATTTACTTATATGGTTTATGTATTGGATACATTTGTTTAATCCTTAAATTATCCGTTGTACTGAGATACCAAAATATTTATAAAATTATACACGGACCCACGGGTCCCACTGGAAAACACAAACGACATATAGAGTAATATATAATTAACAGTATATTTTTTTTTATATAATAAAAACAACTATATAATTAGTTCATCCTCCCCTACGAGCATGGTGAAATTAACACCATTGTACGTAAGATACATTCCATGGTGGTTCCCACTGACCCCAGTCAACGTCATTTAGTGCCAGCATATAGTCAGTGCCCAGTATGTGACACATCGCGTTTAGTAAATTCCAGTTAAATAAGCTTTATAAATATGAGAAAAGACAGTAGACAGTATCATGTAAGGTTTAACTTATATTTTAGTACAATATTTGCTACTGTACTAATTAAGAAATCTTCTGGGTGTACCAAATGCTATAATTTGGTGGATAATTTCTATTAATATTGGGGAAAATTTTTTTAATCCTGCAATGGCAACTAGTCCCATTCTCTCGCAAATGCCTGCAATAAGGTATGTTTATTCAAGATTTCTCATATATGGATATATTCAAGACAAAAGAAAGGTGGACTCGTGGCAATTGGAGACTCAGCACCGCTCGGCCGTGACAAGGGATGATAAAACGATCATAGGTTAACCTTCACGCGAGTATGAATTACACCGCATTGTAATGCGCCCGACGTTTACTCCTTTGAATAGCAATTTCGTGAGGCAGCCCTATTATTAAGGGTAGTATAATACCGACAGGCAGTCGCCGACAGCGGGTTAAACAGACGCTAAGAGCAGCTGAAATTAGATGCTTTGAGCTTCACCGTTGTTTCGCGTCGGACTCCTTTAATGCCGTAAGTGTATTCCCCGCAATTTCAAGAGCCCATTTGTGCTTTATAGCTCTTTATTATCTATTTATCGCCCCCACAACCCCATTATCCCCACATCATAATTTGATACATGCTTAGTGCTATATCATCTTCGATATAACATAAGAATGTTTTGAAGATATGAATTTGAATTTGTAAATCCGTACTGGGTTCTTGTGGAGAATTATGTTGAACTCTCCGAATAAGGAACCCTTTTCTCAGCACTGGGAAATATGGATACAGTTCTATTTAATTTAGTACTATATTATTCTTGACAAAAACAATAAAAGTTATTCAGTAAAGCAGTTTAATGGCAAAGGAGGTACTAGTATTTAATACAAATAATATACAAATTTTCAGTTTGGACATTCTGTGCAGGTTCATGTAATGACAACCCCGTGGAAAGGCAAGATTTTATAATTGGATTTTAGGATGGATGTCACATGTGTTGTGGACATACATGCATTGGCTTTGTCAGGTAAGGAAGGTATAGGAGAGGTTCGGTATGTTAACCATGACCTCGGTGACTATATACTGTATCTTTGATCGTTGTCTGAGAGGAGTAAGAATAGCGTTCATGGACGTTAAAAATTTTAGAATAATTTAAAAATGAAATTTAAAATCGTATTGAAAAATAATAAATTACAATGCTCATTGGCGCAATTGTTAAGCAATTGGCTTCGTCGCCGGGGGTTGTGGGTTCGATTTCCACACAGGCCAAGTATTTGTGTGACCCGCAGATAAGTGTTCCAGATTTGGGAGATTGTTTCCAAGCAGGGTTGACGTGAGACAAGCGGCTGGTCTTAAAGAACCTAGACAAATCCACTAAAAATTGGGATCACATGTTTTTCCCACCCCTTGGTGGGATAAGGGCAGGAGGATAATTTATCTCGTACCCTATGGTCAAGAATACATTTCCATGAAACCTAGTGATGGTGATTATCGAAATAAGTTAAAGATTTTTACAAAGACTTGAAGAGTATTTTGCTTCACGGTATAAATCTTAGTAAGGGGTGGTAATCAAAAGATCGTAATGAATTATCAATTAATCACTTGACACTTCACTTTATTAAAACCTTAAATTATTCTACGCCGTAAGTTTGTGTAGTGAATCATCATCTAACGCTACACCCCAATCATTATAAATAATTAATTCAATTATGATATGTATTCTGTACTGAAAAGTTAAAAAATAATAATAGCAAATAAAAACCGCATTTCATTCGGTAAGGTGACGTTTAAACAAACGCGTTCGATGAGATTTTTGTGAAAAATTTCCCGTTGAAATCTTAAAACGACGTGTGCTGTGGATGAATCGATGTCGTTAGCCCAAATAGCGCAAAACTGCCCCCACTTAGTCCGGAGAGGCGATCTTCCGGCGAAACGTGAACGAAGGCGATCGTTACACCATTCATAGCGTTGACTTGCTCTTTGTCAATCGTATGTTTCACACTCTGTACTGGTGGTTACATTTATATATATACAGGGTGTCGTTACCATCGCGACAATAAATGAACACACATATAGGCGATAACTTTTTAAAGTTGTATTAAACATTTAAATTCTTTAAACATCAATATTTACAGAGTTATTAAATTTTCCAAAACAAAGAATTTTAGAACACCCTTACCTATAAAAGCGTAACGTAAAGTTCATTTGTAAAGGTCACAAAGCATATGAATGGGTTGAATGAATTTAAAAGAGACAAAACATACAGTTAGAAGGAGAGGCTTGTAATGCGACGCTGTGGCGCGAGTTGTATAGGATTTTACAAATTTTGTTTCTTTTTTACTTAATTAGTTTGTTTGAAAAATATTTTTTTTAATCATGGATTTTGTTTAACGTTAATATTTTTTTATGATTATTGGCAAGTAGCGTTAGACGTGTGTTCATTTATTGTCGCGATGGTAATGACACGCTGTATATAGTTATATAGTTACATACGGCGAGCAATAAGCATTGATGATCAAAAATTTACTCAAACAAGTAATATTTTAAAACTTCTACCAATATTCTGAGTGCGAGGGCCATTGATCGGCGAACTTATTAAATTAATAAAATACTTATTTCACTATTGTTGTATTTTCAACATCTATGCATATATATATATACATCGAGATATACTCATTAAAATATTCTACACGAATTGTAGAATTTTGAAGAAAAAGGAATGATTGCCCTTATCGCACCTAGGTGGGGTCGGCACAATATGTGAATTATTTTGTAAGTGCTTTTTGGCCAAGTTTTTTACGACCGGCCGCCTGCTTGACGTCAACCTTCCTTGCGAACAAACATATCCGGAACAATTATCTGTGGGCCACACGAATAATTGTCCCGTGTGGGAATCGAACCCACCGAGTCTGCGCCACCGAGTCAATAGTCAATCAAACGTTAAATAATTATTTCATTATATCAGTTAGAAACTTATAACTTACAAGAATACAAGAACACGAATACATAACATTATTTATTTATTGCGCAGAGATCTATTTAAAATTTATGTAAATAAAATGATAGTCTGTCGTTGTGCGCGCTTCATGGATTCCTAAACTACTGGATAGATAACCTCAAAAAATATTAAAATATTCCTTTTACGTTGTTAATAAAGTTTTAATACACAAAGATTTTTATTGTTTTCAATGATTTGTATTTTCTTCCCGAGAAGGAGAATCTCTCAATGTATGAACTTACAAGACCCTTACCCAACAATGGGACACTTGTTTAGGCTGTTACTTTACCAACCATATATTATACTAGCAATATTTGCTATAACAATCTTTGATATTGCATTCGATTCCCACAGCGGCGACAATCTTTTCGCACTTTTTCTACATATTTTAATGTTCAATCTTAAGTGCAAAGATTAGCACTATAAACAATTTAAATTTCTAAAAAAGCAATGGCGACATCTCTCGTTCGAATTATCGTTGTAAAACGATATTCGAAGTTGTTTGTATGCTGGAAAGGATATAACAATAGATGGCGCCAAGCATTGCTTCAAATGCTAAGAAAACAATGTAGAAGAATGCGTTAAGATTTTCGTCGGTGTGGTAATCAGCCGTTTAGCTCAGTGGCTAGGTCGTCAGGCCGCGAATGCCGAAGACGTGGGTTCGATTCCACAGCGGCGACAATCTTTTCGCACTTTTTCTACATATTTTAATAACCTCACTAATTATTGTGGTTAAATTTAAGTTCCTTAAACAGAATAACCTTAAAAATCAATATAGAGAATATGTGAAGATCTATATTTTTTTCTACTGTTCAATATGACATCAAACATTGCCAATAATGGCGTAGATAACAAAAATAAAATGAAAAATAAATCAGGATTTTGGTTTATTTTTCATTTTCCTTTATTATCGGGCAAACATTGCAATATTTTTTTTCCTCATGCCTGATCATATCGCGGATTCGTTAAAGCATGAATGAGTGAGCTGGTCAGGTTTAATTATAGCGAAATGAATAGCTAGCTGATATATAGCGATAACCTCACGGTAGTATTTCTCCCTCTCATAAATAGTCAGGGTAGGCAGTTTCCTTCGATAACTTAATCAGAATCTCGCTCCCCCTTTCATCTCGACACATCGCATCTTGCTATCGAAAAATAATGATTCGTACATTTTCATATTTAACGTCTTTTCTTCGCAGTTGCTTTTGCTTGATATCCTCAAATAAGATTATCATTTAGCACCAAATGTTATATTTCTAAAAATTTTATATAATGCTTATGAGTACAGTTATCATAATATGTTAGTTTTCGCCCAGTGGTCGAAATTTTACCATAATTGATTTAAATTATAAAAATGAACAACATTAATCTATTCTTAATTTGACCACAGACTTTAACAACAAACAAAAGAGTATTATATAGTAGTTATCATGTAAGCATTACTTACATGCTTTTTTTAAATTGTTTTAATGTATTTTATGCATAATTTAAAAAAATGTTAGGATTCTGCACTCATTCTCTATATAAACTATAGGTGTGAGAAATTCATTCATCCTTCCACACAATTTTTATAATAAGGTATAAAATTTTTCCTTCACGTATTGATCTATAGATAACAAAGAATAAAGCACGAAATATGTAACCAGACAACTTGACTAACTTGTTTTGAGGTTCATAAATTGTCAAACTTAAAATTCACTGATGTGTTTTTACAATACTATAAATCTGCTAAGCTATGGGCGCCCGCGCCACGGTTTGTGGGTCCGATTCCCACACAGGACAAGTATTTGTTTCACATATAGATAATTGTTCCGGATTTGAGTCCCAAAGTGTAGTGTTTGAGTAATTGTCCCAAAGGAGGGTTAACGTTTCGCAAGATGGCTGTTTTTAAAAAAAAACTAGTTAATACCATTAACAACATTATTAATATGATGTGACGACCCCACCTAGGTGGGATACAGGTAAGAGGAAGAAGAAGATTGATATAGTAGTATATTGGACATTCTTCTAAACTTAAATGTACCAGATATAGCAAAGTATCACTATTTGCTCAAAAATGTTGACACGCTAAGTTAAATTCATTCGAATACTAGTCGTGAATCCCAGAATACATCAAAGCTTTTTCAATAAACAACAAGTTTTCTTTATTTAAAAATGAAACCCACCAATCAGCGGTCAGACACAAATAAAAGAGCTTAACGTTCGATATGAAATATGCAGCCAACTGTGTTCCAAGTTCGACCCTAGCCGGCATTAGTTATTCAATATCAGAACGGTTCATTTAACATCAACTTTATTATTCGCTAACAAGGAAATGTGCCAAAGACGATAATCGTAATAAACGGTTTGTTCTAATATTGAGATATATTTTTGTCTTAATTTGCGAAACGGATATAGGGAAAAAGTATATGTATTTACTAAATTGGGTAGATAATTTGTATTTTACGTTGATTCATGTTATTTATATTGAATTTTGCTATTATTAAAAATTGAACACAACGAGATAAGTACTACTAATCATGACAAACTTTTACCGATTCATTTGATAGAGAACTGATTTGCTTGGATTTTCGGTCTCTCCATCTTCCGGACTGCTGCGGACTACCGCCTAGCTTTATTAAATATTGATAGAAATAATTGTTCCTAACTATTTATATAATAACTATGTCAATCTCAATTATCTATGGGAATAAATTGATTTTTTTTTTCATATTTATCTGTCTCGTATACAGCGAGTAAATTATGCACGATGAAAAAGGCAACACATTCATTCATAGTGATCGAGACTTAACAAAATGGCCGCGAGCGGGAAGCCGTCACTCGATTCAATTTGCGCGGCAAGACGGCGCGGGGGCGACCTGTCCCTCCGCGCACTAGGCCGAAACAAGTCCCGGTGTAATCCCTCAAATCCAAATTAGATTTTCTTTCACCGCCTCTCTATTCACGGGTCGCGACGGGCTGCAGCCGCGCCGCACCGACGCCTCGCAATCCTGGCAGATGCTCAACTCCGAGCACACTACAGTCGACTCCAATTCGAAAGTGGGCTAACAAGTAACGTTGGAAGCGGAATTAAAATTAGAGTTCAGGTTGTACGTTTCGTGATTTCTATGCGTTGCATACGTAAAAAATCATACATGTAAAACTTTTTATTCAAAAAAACAAAACCGACCTCAAATCGATCTAATCAATATCAAAATCAATCAAATCAATATCGATTAAATTCATAGTGGAGCACGTGGAAGGTATACCGGACCCATTGCAAAGAGATTTTTTTTAGATCGGCTCATAAATAACGGAGTTATGAGACCCGAGTTAAAAAACATAAATTAATACAATTGAATTGAGAACCTAAATGTGATATTGACATTTTTCATGATTTACTTCTCATAATCAAAAACTAGATGCTGAAATCAATGCGCGATAAAAATAATGCTAACGCTACTATAATTCCATATTACCGTTAATTTTGTCTTTCTGATTTTGATTTTTCTCTTTTTTTATTAACTAAATAATACAAATTATTTTATAATTTATAGGTAGTGTGCCATATATGTACAAATAAAAGTTAAGATAATCATACTCGCATAATATGTAATGCCACTTAATATTTTCATATGTACGAGTATACATACTGTTGGTATGTTTAATTAATTAATAAGACCCTTCTCCTTTTTTGAATTCGGTTGAAAATGTAATATTGTTTTGCCCTCTAATTGTTTCATTCCAATTGCATTATTTATGTATAAGAAAAATCGGAGGAGTATCAATAGTCGTGTTTTAATCATTTTAATACAGAACAAAGAGAATTTATATCGATTCATGTATTTAATTTGAACTGAAAAAATCAGCGATGAGGATAATAAATATTTTTTATCATACAGCACTAGAACTAGAACTCGCGACCTTAGATTGCTAGTCAACAATTTAGCCATGAAACCACCACTGTCGTTAAACGTTCGTTTCCACTAATCTCTTTAATGCCCATTGTAACCTAGTTAAACTCGTACTACAAGCGGAGTATTAATTTTTATTGTTCAAATTTTGACGTCGCTACAATACCTTGTCGGCGTAACAAGACGAAACAATTAAACAAAATAGCGCGATAATAATGAGCAGCCTTTACAAATATTGGGGCAGATTTAACCGTGTGTAATGCGATAGTGCGACAGGCGACATCGCGTGTCGACCCGCCGTCAGCCAAAAGACTCACGCACTTATTTTAACATCGTTTTACATACAAAATAACTATTTTAATACCGACTGTTTGCGTTCTTTATCATTATAACATTTGACCGGCTCGCTCTAGATTAGTTTTAATTACTTTAAATACCTCGTTTCCCGAAATACAAATTCCACGGCGAACACAAAAATGTGCGAGGCCGTGGCGTACAAAAAAAATATGTAACGTCATCCCGCAGCAAATTATTAGCGACAGCGGGGTGATGGACGATTTTTAATAAAACCACCCTTGCAAACATTAGCTGAGATTCGCGTCCTTCATGCGTAAAATTTCATTACCGCCACTCTAGTACGCCTGCTTCTAAAATAAAGAGAGCGACACATCGACGGTGAAGCATTCCGTACGGGACGTTGGATTCGCAATACTGGGGCCGATTGTATTTTCATAAACGAATTCACCTTTTTACGTTCGGCTTAACGAGCTCGCACATGTAATTTGCAGGGTCCGCCCGGCGGGCTGTCCTCGAAGAGTCAAATTGAATATGAAAGGAAATTACGTAGGTCCACAATGACGTTCGACTATTGTACAGCCGGATCGCCCTCTAAAAACAATGCCGTAACGGAAATTAAGCAGATATACATATGAATACAGCTGAGAATTTGCAAATGGACGTGGATTTATGGAAAATAAGAATGGATTAAGTCCGGTGGAGCGTGGACGAGATCTTTATCGCTGTTATTGAAATGTCGAAAACAAAAAGCCTTGTTATTAAGGAAAACAAATGGTTTGTTTATTCAATGTGTTGATATTGATATTACTTTACACATTTTTTAATTCATGTCGATAATCGTCGCTTTATCCATTAGTCTTCGGTGTAAAAGGGAATTCTTTAGATTTTCAGTCTTTTGTTAATAACAACCTCATTGAGATAGATATTTTTTTTAAATAGGACTTTCAATGTGACCCTTTGACAAAAAATTATGTGTGTACGTAAGAAGTCATATTTCTTTAGCGTAGCAAAAAAATAACTAAAAACTTATCCCCTGCCAGTAGGTACTCTTGTTTGAAAAATATATTAAACGCAATTATTAACTGTTTATTAGATAACATAGAATTATAGATTAATGCCAAAAAGTTTTTCGAAGTTGGTTGCATTATGTCGGTGTCGTATGCGAGTAAAAATTTTACTGTCATATTTTTCCAAACGCGCCAAAACATAACTCCAAAAATATCGAAAATATAACAATTGAATGAATACTTTTTTGTTGGCTCCTATCATGTTTGTTTATGTCTGTTGAAGCTGTTTTTCAAGATATTTCCAACCAAATTCGCGTCCGAAAATCGCTGTGACCAACAGATTTACCATTTGACCCGTTCTTGGACTTAAAAACAAAGTGGGAGACTTTTACGAAGTCAGTTTACCCGGTTTGCTTAAGGGGGTGACAGTTTAGTACTAGGAAACGTAATCCGAGCTACGTCGGTTTCATTTGATCAAGATAAATAAGGTAAAACTTTCCGCAGTCTCAGAATACTCGCTGACGCCGCGTAATACTGTGCGCTACCACCTATCGTCTGAACACCGCGGTGATGAGATTAACACTAACGACTAAAAGAGATATGGCTCTAACTGCGGACGCTTCTCTGCTCTGCGGTAATGTCCATTGTTTTACATTGCACAATGCTATCGCTTCCGCTTATAGTGAAATCTATGCAATATATTTTATTGTTGTAAAACTGTTTTTATGTATTTTAACGTGTTTGATTTACGAGACACACCTCAGCCTGAACTCGGACGCTGATAAATTCGAAGTGTCGGAAATTTAAAAACTAAATCCTCGCGATCAAATACGTATTTTTTTTATTTAACAATATTGAGTATTCAAATAAGTACAAGAAATTTAAAATATAACCATTTTGGGAGCCATTACTTTTAAATAAAATTTATATGTACAAAATATAAGAACAACACAAACAACAAGAAATTAGAATCAAGGTTAAAACGAAACAAAAGCGACATATAAAAATTTAAACACTGTTTTTAGAAGAGAACTATTAGTCAAAACAATGACAAACGAAAACGTTAGTATTTATAATACATCACTTGGTTGTACAAGTAAAAGAATTTCATTATATATTACAGCTGAATCTTTTTTAAGCAGCAATAACGGATTTAAATAACTTTCACAGTGTTTATGAATTTCGGGTTTGTTTTTCTTTCGAGATGTTTACACGCATCTTCTGCGCGTTCGAAACTAAGTGATTGTAAGTGAAGGAGCGTGCTGGCGCCTCACCGGAAGTCGTTCCCGCATGACATGACGGACGCCGGATGTGACGCCGGATCGTGTTCCTTCGTTATGTCGCCTCGCTATCGCTCACTGAAGCCTTTTATCCTTCAACGCGATATGCTCCGGTATTCATATTTGATGATCCATATTCATTCATTGCTATAAGATTCCAGTAACCGGCTACCTATTAAAATTAAGCTCAGATATTAAAGAGACCAAACACATTCAATAAAAAATATAAATATAATAAAAATAAAAATACAAATAACACTTTGTCTGAAATCTAAACGCAATAGGTTAAAATAAAGTTCGTAAGCGCTATGGCAGTTTAATATCACTTGGCATCTTTGTCCATAATAGTTTTTGGAATTAATCCTACTCTAATTTAAGGCGAAACTTTCGTAGTAAAATCCTTTTCTTCCCATTTGCGAATAAGAAACATTTCGAGTCAATTGTCATCCGGTCGTAAAGAGGGGGGACACAACGAACTCGTCCCGGCAATAGGGCTGCGAAACTCAAGACACGACAGCACCAAGATTCTCAAGTTCGTAAATCGGTCGGCAATGCCAAAAACGTAAGTAATGCGGCACGACCGCCAGTGCGTTTTGTTTTTACAATGCTGTTCGTTACGGCCGGCCTTAGCGATTACACCCCCATTGTGTTCCGCGGCCGCTGCCAAGACCCCGCGGAGAGAGCTGAACTCGCAAAAGTTTCCGACTCGTTCAAATGGGCGGCTTTTGTTAGAGAGCGACTTATTGTTCGGGACAGATTGCGGGGGATCAGCGTCGGGCTGTCCCGAAATTCGCGCCAGACGTAAGACACGTGTAAGTGTTGCGGGGAAACTTTCTCCGTTTTCCCGAGTTGCTTTTTTCCGCTAGTACATGATGCGCAAATACATTTTATGGGTAAAGGGGGCTTTTCGGCTTAAAGCTACTTTATGTGTTGCTTTATATTGAACATCGCATCGTTTCTAGTTTGTTATTTGAGAGAAAAACTAGTGAATTTAGTGTACTTCTTTCAAACAAAACGGGAAGTTTATAGTGCCAATTTGTCTCTTATAGATATGTTTACGTCTAATTTTACATTATCATTTATTATTTAATTTGTACTTGTTTTTATTTAGCATTATACCTTTTTGTTACGTATCGGATTGAAAATAAACATAATTATGATTTACCATAGAGTTGTCGCATAAACTTCGTGAATACGCACTAAAGTTCACCACATCTTTGAGCGGGGTCGTTAAAGTCACTCATCGGGAACATTGCAAATTATTCGTACATATAAATATATCACACACATAAATAAAATCGTTCAAACGTTGATCAATAATCCCGTAATATCCCGTAAACGATTAATCCTGCAAATGTATGAGCAATTAAAATAATGTAACAATGTGTAAGAGAAGTTGATTTATTTTTTGCTTGCCATTTATGTATGATATCCGGCTTCCATTGACTCTGGCTGCGAGCGCCCCGACGTCGCCGTCACGGGCTGGTTCTCTTCATTCAGCAAGAGGCCATTTTGTTGGCGGGAACTCCCGTAAAAGTTAGGCGAAATAAAGTCTTTGTTTAAGCTAATATAAAAGCCAAAGTCGCAGTAAGAACAAAAGTGCAATTGGAAGCTATAAATAATTTTCTATTAATACTACTAAACTGATAAAAATTATGTAATTAATACTTGGCCTTCGAAATTATAAGTGGCAGCGTATTTAGGAACATAATAATAATATGTATCTTTATCGAAACCTCAAATCCGTTTAACATTATTGTTAGTTTAGTTTCGACCTTCCATTACGAGTTCATAGCTCTAGAAATACGCACCAGGTGTTACTATTTGCAGTAGGTACCAAGGAAAAATCTTATCTTAAAAAAATATTTGTGATATATTTTTGTTTTGTTGTATTGTTCCATATGTTTCCAGATTGTTTTTTAGATCCAAATATAAAATTTTAAGGACTTGGGGGAATATTTTCTTTTGTATCAAAACAATACTATCCTCACTATCATACTTTTTAATACCATATATATACATCATTGTACATTGTATTATCAAAGTAATGAGTCTCGTCCATACAAAGTCCAGTCAACGAATGCCCAAAACGGGGATCTACAAGAGAAGTCAATAAATGGACAGACTAAGGTGTCTTTTTGTATGAAATACAAGACTGAATCTGATGATGGAAGAAGCGGCAAAAAGGGCGTAATTTTCCCTTTGTTTGGTTATTCGCCTATATCTCAGTAAGGGGTGGTCATACAAAAGATATATTCGTCTAAAAATTAAAGCTGGCAAAATTAAGTACATGTTTCATTCCTATAGTGTTTTATTATCTGTTACCGTTAAAGAGTTATTGCCATGCTCCGTGACATACATGTGAGTGACTTAAGCACTTTTGAGGACTTCACCAGCATGTCACATCTCCAACGCATGTGCAAACCCCCATGTGTCGCAGATGACCATGGGCGGCTGTAGTCAATTAATTAGGTGAACTGCCTGTTCGCTTGCCAACATTCTATATAAAAAAAAGATTATGGAAAATAGAACTCCCAACATTTTCTCCATTTTACCTGCTCATCCCCCTTTTTAATTTGGGGCAAGGATTTTTAATATGTTATGCTACGAGGTACCCCAAACAACGTAGAAGCTCTTTCCGCTTATCAAATTTCCTTCCAGAATGATTCGTTGACTGGGTCATATATTGGATACGCTTAAGAATCTTCAGAAGTATTGAAGTCGTGACATGTCCTATTAAAAGTAAAAAAAGTAAAGTAACAGCCTATACATGTCCCACTGCTGGGCAAAGGCCTCCTCTATACAGGGCATAGTCTACCACGCGGCCCCACTGCGGACTTCACATATCTTCGAAATATATATATTTTTTGTTATTATTTCGAAAATATGCAGGTTTCCTCACGATGTTTTCCTTCACCGCACGTGTTAATTCAGCACTTAAACTAAAAAACTTCATTGGTGCCGGCACCGGGGATCGAACTCGAGTTGCTCGAGTATATTGAATTAAAGGCCAGTGCCCGGACACTGGAACAGTGCAACCACCGGGAACTGGGGGCCTTAGATCTGAGTTGGTTTTCATTGAGGGGAAATCTGCCTTAGTCACCACGCTTGGCAGGCGGGTTGGTGACTGTGGTGGCCAGGACACTGAGCTCCGTGATAGCTCCTCATGACCTATTATAAAAGATAAAATTATTCTTTTTAAATAAATATCTGGCCTTAACCAAATTACCAATAACGCGATAAGCATATTATACATATACGAGTACACAACATTTGAACAGATAGCTACCGTTTTGTGTACCTCAGAAACGTATAGCAATAACGAAATAATATGTTCTGTGAGATGGAATTCATATATCATAAGGACAGTTACGTATAAGATATTGCTAAGAATGGTACTTTTCCCTTTATTTCATAGTAAAGATAAAGGCGAATAGGAGGGGGCTAACAGACTCGATGTCAGCCTCCTTTGCATTCATTCCCTAACATTTGCGTCACATAATATTTCACGGCCAGTGCGAGTGAATTTTATATGCATGAAGACAATCGGATTTTATTCCAACATATGGGGGGCAATTTGTTTTATCGCGTAATACAATGGATGTTGATACTCCTTGCCCTAATACGTGTGCAGAAACGAAATTGCACTATCCTCTCGAAACGTATTCACGAATTCATACCTCACATTAAAATATTGACGTGTACGGGGATAAAGTTTTCACGGATACATTAACTCCTGGCTCCATCGCTGACGCCGTAAAGTTTATTAAATGCTATAACGAATTCAATAGTTCATTCTAACGTCTGTAAGTGTTATGATGCTAATAAAAAGCTCATTTGCGCCACGCTTTAATGATCGCTGCCCCGACACGTGAACAGCAATATAAAGCTAGATTGTTATGAACTTTAAATTGAACACCATATTTCATCTTAATGCCGTCATTAGCTGCACGGATCTCACAACAAAAACATCCTTGTACTTAGAAAATCTGGCAGGATCGTATTAACATAACCACTTTGTTAAGTGAAGTCGAGATAATTTGTGGCCGAACTTGTGGCCGTAATACCGCGTAAATTGCTGGATGAGACTGTGTAAGACAACTGTTAGTTTTAATTAAATTGCTGCCCGCGGTCGGGGAGTCCTCCAAACGAGAAAATTATTCTAATCCCACACGCCTCCCTGTTTACGGAACCAATGGGGAATTAATATATTGGATTGCTCTCGAGATATCACATACTGCAATTTATAAGCACCGTGCAAACGAAGCCGTTAAGGTTTTCTGAATAAATAACACCGTAACGGCGTAGTTTTTACATTGGAAGCGACACTCAAATTATACTCAATAGTAACATTACTGCCGAAGTCTGCTCAATTTAATGAAAAGTATAAAGAACGGGACGAAATTGCCGGAACAAGATAATCTCCAGTTTCAATTTGTGAGACGACGAGGCCGAGTGTCTTGGGAAAAGTATTTCATTAGATGTAAGGAAGCAATCACCTCTTCGGTGAGATGGACACCTGACATTATATAGACAGCCTCTTGTTAAAATTCGTGCAATAATTTTATTTATTAAAATACAGATATGAAATAAATACAAATTATTAAAACATGTAGAAAAAGTACGAAAAGATTGTCGCCGCTGTGGGAATCGAACCCACGTCTTCGGCATTCGCGGCCTGACGCTCTAGCCACTGAGCTAAACGGCTGATAGCCACAGCGACGAAAATCTTAACGCCTTCATTCTACATTCTTATTTAGCATTTGAAGCAATGCGTGGCGCATCTATTGTTATATCCTTTTCAGCATACAAACAATTTCGAATATCGTTTTACAACGATAATGCGAACGAGAGTATGAAAGTACGAAAAGATTGTCGCCGCTGTGGGAATCGAACCCACGTCTTCGGCATTCGCGGCCTGACGCTCTAGCCACTGAGCTAAACGGCTGATAATTTGTTTTATTCCGGCCTCGTTTAATGTTCAATCTTAAGTGCAGAGATTAGCACTATAAAAAACTTAAAAAAATACAAATTATTTCATGCTTCATGCAGGTGTTCGAATTTTCATGTGCATCACAAAAATTTAAACTAAATTCTTATCGAGTTAAAGTTACATGTTAATGACTAAATTATTCTTTACATTTATTTTAAGCGTATAGCGTAGTAGCGATAGAGGTAAAAGCGAATATCTTAAGCACATCTTCAATGAATTGACTAATCATAGAACACAGTTTTAGGGTAACTTATTGCTTAAACTAATCGTTGTTAATATTGCTGATTGAAATTGTGTGCAACAAAATCTTTAATAATAAATATTAAAAATAGGCCGCAAACATAGTCAAAGGTATTTGTCAAACTTAAAATATTCCTGTGAAAAGAAAGTAAAAGTAGAAAATTCATAACTAAACATAATGTTCCGTTTTATTCAAATTATTTTTGCGTTATAGTAATAATAGTTATTCAAGAAACATTAAATTCATCATATATCTCTACTCTATTTCATCACGTTAGCCAACAGATACACGAAAGATTGAACTACCTTAATAGTCGATTTCTAATACCTACTAGTTGTTTCGTGCCATTTGATCTACGAGAAACATTTCTTCTTCGACACTGTAGGTCGTGTTGTGATGTTAAATATCCTAAAACCTTCCTCAAGAATTGGGCTATCAAATGCATTAACATGTTTTTAAATCCAACTACTTCTGGGACGAAAATCTTAGGAGATTACCGCGTTCAAACAAACAAACAAAATCTTCAGATATATTACTATGAATATTCAGCAATGCAGAGCGTAACGTGCTGTTACATTAAATTATTTACCACGATCAATATGCCTACATATTGTAAAGGAGATTAGTCAATTTTGAGAGTATGTATTACAAGTTGACTTCCCACTATATCTAAGTATTTACAATTATTGCCGACATAGCTTAGGCAGTCAAGCCGCTTGTCAAACTTAGGTAATTTAACTTGAATACAACTTCCTGAGGATACACCACAACGAACATTCATTCATCCGTGTTTTGGATAGTGCTACTACAATTTAATAACACGATTATTATCGGTTTAACATTCAAAATTCTGATTAGAGTTATATAGTGACTACTAACACTTTGGAAAGTTTTGGAAGTTAGTTAGAAAGTTGAATAATCAAAACTGTCCTCTAAATCGGCGAGTGTTTTTAAATTAACGCAAAAGGGACGTTTTGTAAAGCAGAAAAGAGAAAAACGTCAACACGAGTGAACCCTTTGTTGCAATCCATCCAGTGTGAATTGATAATGGCCGTAGGCTTGCAAATATACAGTCAATTTTTTCATTGTTCTTCATACTGTATACTACGGCACTTCACGTTTAGTTCCGACAGAAATCAGAGTTCAACTTGAGCTGCCCATCGATCTTAAATCATGAAAACAATTTGTACGAACGGATGCAGTGGCGTAAATTCATTTTGCTCAGTTTCCTCGTCGTCCGTAGTACGACTAATTAGAACATAAATCTGCCTTAATATAAATCCGTTCTTTTCGCGGTGGAATTTCACACGTATGAAACATTCATATTACACAGACATTACGCAAATTGGTCTAGTAATATATTAAATAATATTAAGTAATATCCATTTAACTTTTATCCAACTTTTTCCTATTATATTATTCGTAAGCAAACACTTTGCACAAATGACTACCAGAGCTTAAAAATAAAATAAGTTGTGATTTATTTTATATTTAAGCCGTGCACCAGTTTAGACCACATCATCTTAACTAAAAAATGTTATTAATCTTTGAATAAGTGTGACTGTTTTGAAATTGCTATTGGGGCATACGTATTTATACCCTATATATAAACATTCAAATGCATTAAACTTGTTTATTTTATCAATATAGATGATACAATTTATAATAAAAGGTTTAATGTCAATAAGGTTATCGTTATAAAACTAAATATATTTTATATTCGGTGCACATCCACGAGACCTTGCGTTATTGCAGTGGAGCGGGATTTATGATGGTGTACATTTTAAAATGAAGCTATTCTTTCTAAAATATTGTCATCCGCCTTAAATATTTCACTTTATGAGTCCCTTAAGCGACGTTATTTAAATTCAACGAGATAATCACCATGCACATAACGGTCGTTTTATTCTTGATTCAATATCGGGATAAAGTTTCCTATATTCGCTTCCCTCCTCTCTTTGCGTTTTACGCTTATTTCTCAAACATTTTAAAGGTTACGATCACAGTATCTTGGGACATTAAAGTAGTCTCATCAAAAATTTTTACACGTTTCAACATATAGAAAAATTGATGAAAACATGGCTCTGGATATAATTGAATTAAAATTGATAAGAAAATGACAGTAACCGAGCATTAAACATTTTTACAAACATAAACGTGAACATACAAAGGCAATGAGCTGAAAATATCTATCAATTTTTTTTTCAAGGAAAATAAGATGTGTAACTGATGTATAAACAGCTACAATTGTGTATTTTAGTTACTTTCATAGCATAATGTCATATGGTATTTTGCTATGGGGGCACGCGGCAGATATTATTTTGCATAAAAGGGCCATAAGAGCTATTTATAATCTAGATTTGAATGCATCTTTGAGAGAGATGTTTAAAGAAATAAATATATTAACCTTAGCCTCTCAATATATATATGAAAATGTTATGTATATGCGTAGAAATATTAATAATTTTAATAAGAATACTGATGTACATAATGTAAACACTAGGAACAAACACAAGCTTGTAACGCCAGTTAATAGACTCCATAGAGTAAGTAACTCATTCATGGCTCGGTGTAATACGCTTTTACAACAAAATCCCAGTAAATGCGCTAAACCTGCCTATTAGTGGGTTTAAGAAATTTATTAAAGAAAAACTTTATAAAAAGGGTTATTATAATACAAATGAATACATAAATGACAATAACTCCTGGGAATGAGTTGATCGCTCCCAAGCTATTTCTACAAGGAAAAAAAAATCAGTTGTATAATATTTTAATTTTTTTAACAAACAAAATGAATTACAAAAAGAGGATACCTACGGAGTTTCTTTCGCCTGTTTCTTCTCCGTTAGAGGAAACTCATTACGAAAAGGTGGTAGACTAAAAAAAAAAATATGACTATCGATAGATGAAATGTAAGTTTCTTATGTCGATGAATAACTGATTTTGATTTTGATTTTATATCTTGGAATTATTTTCAATTTAATTAAATTAAATAAAGGAAAAACATATAGTCATAAAGTAAATTTATGCATCTACTTGTTTTTTCCTAATTCTTAAATTAGAGTTCACTGTTTTATTTTTAAAAAATCGTTCTTTTTTGATATATTAAGTTAAGCGAGGTTTCATGTTTATTTCCCGCTTATAAAGGATTATATTTGCTCGTTTTATTTTTCAAAGAATATGGCTTCTAACTTTTAGGGGCTTGTGCCGTATATCACATTCGAAAACTCTCTGGAAAGTAATAAGATAGCAAACCATATAAAGTACTTATTCGATGTTAACCTAAGAATTTTCTTTCGCCTTCCATATTGCATGGAATTTATCACTCTCCTACCTATTTATATTATTTTTGTTCAAAGTTGGAGCATGTTTGTTCGTTATAAAACAAAGATACCTATTAAATTAAGCATTTTATTAACAATAATAGCCTAAACAAAAAAATCTTTATACATAAATAGTATTGAATTTCGGCTTATCGAAAATTAATCTACTAACGGACTCATAAAATACATCAGGACGACTTTGAAATGAATACAACGTCGTTATTATTTAAAGTTAATAATTCGAGAGCAATACGTATGAGAAATTCATAAAAATTACTTCATATTTTACTGTACTTGTTTTGTTTCATTCATAATGAAAAATAATTTAAGATATCATTTATGAATGTTGCATGCATGACATTATGTAGGTATGCACTTAAGCAATTATGGTTCTTTAGCGTAACAAAAAAACGATATCTATAAATTTTATCCCCTATGCCAACACTCTTTGTTTGTGAAAAAGAAATTAAATGCAATTGAAACTAACGGTTCAATTATACGTATACAAAGTTTTTATTCGTTGCCATGGAAATACCTTGAACTTGATGGTGTTGGTTGCAAAGCGGTCGCTTTAAACTTCATCAAATCGCTTTTTGGCTTTCGGTGTGCGCGAGCATCGATAAGGTTTTACTCTCATTATTTTTTCCAAACGCGCCAAAAGAATCCATTTGCAGGCGGGTCGTGTATGTTTTGGGGTGGCTATCTGTAAACGGATGGGTACCACATGGCGTGGTAAGTAGTGTACCAGCCTCCTGCGCCAGAGGGTGTGGGTTCGATCCCCACTACTGGAAAAATATTTTGTGGTGCGCGTAGTGTTTTTCTAGTGTCTAGGTGTTTTTATCTTATCCTTTAAACGAGCAATTCTTGTATATATATATAATCGGAATCTCGGAAACGGCTCCAGCGATTTTCATGAAATTTAGTATGTGCGTAGATTCGGGGGCAAGAAATCGACTTAGCTGGGTTTCATTCAGTTAGAAAATGTCCTTTTATCCCTGTTTTCACGGAATGAAAAATATCATTAGAATATGACGGTAAATTTCGCGAAAAAAAATGTTAAATATAATAGTCGGTAATCGGGCGGTAATGGGGCGGCCCCGAAACAGAAGGCCGTGGTTCGTGTCATGATCATTTACATACTTATTTTTTTACTTTTTTTTTCGATTCCAGATCATTGTTTTCTTTATTTTTTATTTTTTGTCCATCCAGATGATTTTGTTCTATTTTCCCTTTTTTTTTAAAGTTCTTGCTTTTGTGAAAAACACCAGTTCATATTTTCTTATTATTACGTCGGTAAGATCGAAAAATATTATGCATATTTCATTACTCACTATCTAAATGTAATTTACAAAATACACGATTTACCAAAAAAAAAAAAACAAATCGGTACTCCAGGTACTCCGTGGCGCAGTTGCCAATACATTGGCAACTGCGCCACGGAGTCATCGAAATAATACTAATAATACAGTACACAGACTTGAGTTTAAGCCCTGCAGTGATCTCTAATCTTGGTATGTATCTGCAAATGCGCAATTAAATCAAAAGCCCTCGTAAAATTGACTGAATTGGAATGTCATGTATACGGATGCTTCCAAGAGATCTGAATAGGGTTGTATACGACCAGTGATTTGGTTCCCTTATATACTAAGGGAACCAAATCAATGTTTAATTTTAATTTGCCACCAATAACAATGTTTAATTTTAATTTGCCACCTAACTCTTCAGTCTTCGTAGGTGAATCAATATACTTCCTCAAGGCAGTCTTACATGGAGAATCTCATAACTTATAGCAAACCCTAATCCATTCTGACACTATTATATTATGTTTTCAAGCAATGTGTCCGAGTCTTTTCATTGTATAGTTTCTCCGTCAATTTTTTAAAATTAAAAATACCTGTTTTATTATCACTCAAAGGGGTTTTAAAATTGTTGTGGTATATCCAGTCATTGTAGAATCCAAGGTCGTGAATATGTGGATATACAGGCAAAAAAATCGATTGAAGCAGAAATAAATGGACGGTATTAAAATTTTCACTCATGCCCTGTTTCTAAACTAAGGTCTTCGAGGCAGTCAATATGAATATATTCAAGATCCATTAAAGGCAGACAGTATGCTGTAGTCTAAGATCACATCCCTATAAAGCCTTGGTTTTCTTATATCGTGAAGCAAGTAAAAAAATCCCATACCATTTGTCGCTTACGATTTTGTCATTCAGCTCTATACTCTGATGCACTTGGCTAAAATAAGGATTAGGACTAGCTCAATCTGTGAATATGGTCTAGACGAAGATTACACTAATCATACATTTTTCGATTGCCCTAGGCTAAGACATTCCATATAAAATCATATTCCTTATTACATTCTTCGTCCTGAAAATGTGCCTTATTTTGACCTAAACGGAGTGAAAGCCATTCACTCCGTTTATTTAACTTGTATTATTTTATAAGCACTAAAAATATAAATTTGTAAACGAATTTTGGTAATAGGGATAATAAACGTCTTTTTTGTTCTTGTTGTAGATTCGGAGGTTTTTTTTGTACTTATTTAATAAGTGTGGCATGTGCGTGTGAGTGTGTATATGATTGTGTGACATTGGCTAAATTATACTAAATGAGGCCATTAATCAAAGAAGAAGTTTACAGGTTTTACTTTAAATTGGTACAAAATCTTTGCATATTCGCTTAAAATATTTAAATCGTTTGTACTTTGATGCAGTTTATGTGTCGGTCCGTCAGTGTCATAATTTAAACTACGTAATAAATTCTACTTTTGTTTACGCACTTAGTTCTATCTTCACAAGCCTTATTTTCCTGTGTTTTAAACACATGCTCTCAAATGTTTAAGACTTAACTCTCTTTTAAACGTTTAAAAACGGTATACTAATATTACATCAAGTCAAACCACACATTCAAGTCCGCAACATCAACATCGTTATTATTTAAAGTTAATAATTCGAAAGCATATTACGTATGAGAAATTCATAAAATTACTTCATATAGATGTACAGAGTGAGATCGTAATACATTTACATTATGTATTTACTATAAGATTATGGCGTTAATGTCGACATTAGAGGCAAAGGTCGGAAGGCGGAGTGAATTAATGAACGCTAAGCGTTCTGAATTATACCAACCCCCACATATTTTACTATAATGTTGTATTTAAGTTTAGTGATTTAGGAAATCCAGTCGAGTGTAAAGTTCAGTAATATAAAATATTCATTGATACCTTTTCTCAAATATTAATATAAATTTTTAATAATAAATGCTACCAAAAAAACACATAAAAGCTGTGTTGGTAAAACTTTAGCTTTAATTATTTTTTGTTCTTTGTTATTAAAAATCTTCGCTTTATAACTTTAAACAGTGATATAAATACACGTAACATTTTAATGTTATTTTCTTGTTTTGCTCACTATTTGTACTGGTCTTAGGCTCAGACAGGTGCGAAATTTCCCACGACGCAATTAACGTGTACCTCAGTTGAAGGGTTCCTGGATCACAAAAGGGGTGGCAAAGAAAAAATCTAATGTGTTCTTAACCATTATTTCACTGCTGCAAATGGTTTCGCAACTTTATGTTCGTAAGTAAGACAGGGTATTTATCAGTTGGAACAATACGTTACCGTGTTTTGCGCAACATTTTAGTTTTATATCCATAGTGAAACAAATATCGCGAGTTAGGTTAGAATTAACGCCGCGTGACATGAATTTCTCTAGAAGCTCATACAGCCACCGCGAAGTTAGCGCATGCAGTTCTGAAACTGGGCCATAACTTTACACACAACATTAACTTGGGCACAGTCGCGACAAGGTCTGCCCCAGAATTATGTTTTAATATTCTGGAAGGGACGGTGACGGAACAACTTAAGAAATTCAAGACTGACAGAAATGAAGTACTAAATTATTTATAGAATAAACTGGTTAGATTTTGGTTGTGGTTTTTCCTCATATCTAGATTTTACCTCTAAATAAGGTTCAGATTTACCCTTTTACGTTTTCTTATTTAATATTTTGTTATGCGAATGTAAAAAACAGTTAATATTAATTTCCAAATAATAAAATACCAATGATAATTTCACACCAAAGTTATAAAATAAATTGAGTTTGAAATTTAGATAATACGTAATAATAAAATGGGGTACTTTAAAGTTCTTTAACATCTTCTTCAGTCGGAAGACGTTGTTGAACAAAGGGGAAGGCCGTTTGTACAACCCTCCAATATAGTCTACAATTTTAAATAGTTTCGAAGCCTTTCCTCTCTTTTCGTTTAAAGAAAGAGATGAAATTCAAAGATATATATACTTTTATTTCATGACGTTCTTTCGTACGTCTGTGGTATTTACCAGATGATTACTTTCCATCCAGTATTTGTCTCGTTTGTCACCTACTCCATAGAAAACACATATTGTCTTAGATTCGCCTTTAAGAAAATATGACTTTTAATCTTAAGTAAGACATATCTTCATTCCAAATTTGATAAAAATAAGCATTTTAACTATCGACAATGCCTCTTCCGTTGACACATTTTTTGGGTTCAATGCTCTGCTGCACATACCGCTAAACTATTTAGACTTTAAAGACAATATCACAAATTGTGAACCAACCCAGTGTCCAAGTTGTAGAGTAATGCACGATCATAGCAAACTTCGATTGGTCGCTTGACATGTCGAGAAACTTTGATCTTCTACGCGCGTGCTGACATTGTTCAAAATTATGTCAAGTTACTTTAAAAAAAACTTTAAAGAAAACATTAAAAAATCAAAACATTTTTAAAAAATAAAAAACATAGTATTACACTATTATAAATTAATTATTAAAGTATTATAATATTAATGTATACCAAAAACCGTAATTACTAAAATTTCGTTATATAATTATATTCAAATGCACTACATATTTTGGCTACCTTCCACTGAGATGTTTAGACGAGTAAGCGCTCGGAACATTTACCTTTGACTCTAAATTTCTTGATTAACGCTCCAAATGTAGAGATATCCAATTAACATATCCGCTAAAAGGCAGGGAGGTAAATATTCCGATTGGACTGTTTAAAATCGCATTCTGTTTGAGACTAGTGAATGTAACGAAACTGGCGGTATCCCGACGGGCCATCGTTTAAACTAAGTGCCAATAATTCGCAAGAGTTTACCCTCGCCTGCCCTAGGGAATCCCGCTCTACCACTCCGAAATATTTCTGACACAGAGGCGTATTTACTAACGTATATGTATCCGAATCGGTATCCTGTGTAGGCGGGAATTGCGTGATTGATTTGTTTCGCTAAGAGGCCCGAGTAACAGACGCTTTGATGGCATGTTACATTATTTCTAAAGTGTCTTAATATACAATCAAGCGAATTGATCAACGTTAACATCGCGGTGCTTATGAATATTTCAAATAATGATTGTTGTTTATTACTCTCATTATTACTGAAATCCTTATTCGTATTCTGAATTTCGTTTGTTGACCTTCGTTGTTTTCCTGAGAATATTTTATTCCGGGATAATTAGTCAACAAATCGAAACGCCCATATAAACGTAAAAGGGAAAATGAATAATTTATTGTTGTTACAATATATAATATTCATTATGATATATTATATCATAATGACATAACTTTTTGATTGTCATTGTATGGGAAAATATTACGGCATTGTTAAAAATGAGTTCTTTTAGCATTTAACATCTATTTATATTCTCTTCAATATGATACATAAAATTCGACTTATCTGTGCATTAAAAATTTTCAGTTCCTTTATTTTTTTAAAGAGATGACATAAGGCAAAGCCGAAACCACTGTTAGGAACTTGATATTATCTACAACGGTTACTGTTACATTGTAAGCACTCAGAAAAGAAAGAATTTTCGTATTTTGATCGTGGATGTTACGAAGTTAATAACTGTTTAGGTGGCTGTGTGATTCCAAAATAAGAAACACCAGGATTGCCCTGCGCACTAAACATGTGTACAATGGGACATTAGTTTTTATGTTGATCGACTTATATAGTACATTCTAGTGTCTGGGTGTTTATATATGTATTTATTTACAAAAGAAAAGTATGTTTAAGTATATTTATCAGTTTTCTAGTACCCATAGTACAAGCTTTGCTTAGTTTGGGACTGAAAATGTTGTGTAAAAAAACAATGTGTCCTAAAATATTTATTTATATATTAATTTTCCTGCTCATACCTAAATGACGCAGCGGATGTGAAAGTTATTTAGTTTTAAGATGACTACCGTATGTGATAATCCAGCATCAACTAAGATACTTGCTATGCTAATAAATTGCATGCTTCTTGTGCCAAAATTGTGAACATTAATTCTGGAACAACCTCCCCATTTTTCAAATGCCTTAATAAGATTATATAAAATTAAGTAATGAAGAGACGTGAGTTCAGTGTCTGGGCACTCGCTTTTAATTCAATATACTCGAACAAACTGAAAAAACAGTTCAAATCCCGGTGGCGGCAAAAATTAAATTGCGAATTGTAATTTTAAGTGCATAAGTTAGCCTTATCACGTGCGGTGAAGATATAGAAAAAGAACATCGTAAAGAAATCTGCATATTTTAGAAATAAAATATTTTTTTTTAAATATGTGAAGTCTGCCAATCATCAGTAGGGTTCAGTGATGGACTATGCCATAATAACCTTTGTACAGAGGAGGCCTTTGGCCCCAGTCGTTACTTATACAGGTTGTTACTTTACTTTTTATAATTTGTAGATAAAATTAAAACTTTAAAGTGCAGATATCACTAAAAATAAGGTGAAATACAAGTTTTTATTTTAGATTCCATACGCTGATAGATTTACCTTAAACTCAGTTGATTAATACCTTATTCGAAATAACCGTTCAATGGGGCTAACCATTGTTGTAAAGAAATAAGTTTTTCACTTCTTTGGGCATTGCTGTTACATTTTTGAAAATAAAAGTACAGTGCATCGAGACTTGTTTATGTTTCTTGTACGTTTTGGTCATAATTTTGGAACACGTTACGTACTATTACCATTAAAAGTACGTATTTGTGTTTAATTATACACAGCTCGGTGAAGGAGATGCATTTCCTGTTGAATTTACGTTCTTAAAATAATAATATTTTCATATTAAATAATAATCCATGCGAACAAAGCCATGGGCAATGGCTAGTTTTTTAAACAGAGTTGATAAACTATCGATAAAATTTTAAATCATCATATTAACTAAAGTTTACTTTGTTAATTTGCCAGTAAAGTCAACAAACTCAGAAAGAAAGCATAAAATAAAAGTTGTTAAGTTGATTTAAGGAAAAACGATAGACTTAAGGACTGTTATTTTAACTAATTTTTTTAATTTTAGCGTTGTCACTGCCACAAATGTCGTCATCAAGTAAATCTACTTTATACACAAATACAGCTTCGTATAGATGCCAGCTTACAGAACGTAGTCCAAAACGTAACGTGGGGTGAATACAAGGGTTGTAAGGGAGACTCGCAGTCGGCTCGTTTTATTGGCGTCACTAATGAGTTGCTAATTCAATTTCACGGACGCAGTCCATGTGACGCGCCGCACGCGCCTCTTCTGCACCCTCTGGCAAGCCCGCCAATGCAGGGCTGTCGTGCTACAGACCTCTACGAAAATAACATACAACCTCTACGAAAATTGCAATCAAAGGGTTTTGCTTCTTGTACGTTTCAATAATTGATGTAACATAATGTTGCAGATTTTATATTTGAATTCGTTTTAATTTTAGTGAAAAGTTATTTTGTAAATAAATATTTCGTATATAAGAAGTTATTGTTAAATCAGCTGATCACCATTCAGCTGATAAGTGATAAGTGTAATTAAATGATAACCGTTGCATTATAGAGGCAGGTCCATGATACTACACATTTGAGGGTACAGATACGGTGCCAACCTTTATAATGAGTCCCAGTTACCTCACCCGCCATATGAGACACTGAATATAATACTTAAACTACACGCTGGTTTACTTAGAAGCTTTGGTATTAGCGGCCCCCGACAGTCACATACACTGTGGCGGGGCCACACAGCAGCTTTTGCTGTTGCAAGAATGGGCAGTTATTCCGGGGCTTCATTCAACGGGGTCAACTTATCATGTAAAAATATACGCCTAATTGTGCACCAGCAGAAACTGCTACAATACCCTACCACGGTACAATATTATCAAGGCACGCTTAGAAAAATAGTAATTTTGGAAGTTCAATTCCTACGGACTTTTGCGCAAACTTTTAGAGCTTTTTAAGAATACTACTCGTACGCGTACGGAGGAGTGTGAGTTTGGGCACAAAGGTTAGATTGTTCGTTTTCCAATAGTTGCACAAAATAAAGATCGTTGGCAAAGAATTTTAAAATGTCAGATTTTTTTTATGCGAAAGAAAAAGTTACCAAGCGAGCAGACGGTTCACCTGATGTTAAGTGAATACCGCCGCCCATGGAAATCTGCTACACTCGAGGGTTCCAGATGCGTTGACAACCTTTTGAAAATTGGGCTCCGGCCACCCCACTCACCAGGCCAAACGCGAAAGTATTTTATTTACACTTTACGCCGGTATTCTGTGAGGTTGTGGTACTTACCCGAACGAGCCTGCCCATTCGTTCAACAGCCGGGGCTGCTGCGTGGCCCTACCACCGCAATCGGAAAGAAATCCGCGTAATAAAGTATGCTGATGAAATTGTGCAATCTTGGCCATCATCACCTTAGCTCTCAAACTTATTAGTCAAAGTTCTTTTTTTTTTCCAACTACGGCTATATAAAAGTACCTGACGTTAAAATCTACTACGTGTTAACAAACTTAAATAAGCTGAGAGAGAAATTGACAAAGAAGACCGTAAAGACAACTATAAAACCTTATTTTTTTTATTAAAATCTGTAGAAAAAAGTACGAAAAGATCCTCGCCGCTGTGGGAATCTAACCTACGTCTTCGGGATTCGCGCCCTGACGCTTAAGCTACTATTTTTTTAATTAACAATCCAAGGGCAATCTTGGGAAAATTTGCTGTGAATTACTTTAAGATGTTATCGTTAATATCATCATAATTTTGGTTTGCTTTAAAGACTTAATGTTGTGTACAACAGAAAACTGGGTCATGATGCGCCAGACGGATGCACCGAGATATTTCAACTCGTAGCACGATAACCGCCTATTGATTAATATGAAGCTGCTAGTTACGGGACGTGTACAGAGAAGGGAAGTTAACGTGAAGTGGATGGCGCCATTACTTCACAGGACTTAAACATGTCTGCGAATATTTCATGTCAATTCTGGAACACGCTTTAATATTTAAATATTCTATTTGCAGCAGGTGTGTTGGCGCGAAGACGCCTATGAATCTATACGGGTGATTAGAATTACACTTTTTAACACATTAACAATATTCTTAAAAATACCAGAAAGTTTTTTTAATAATATTTCAAATTTTACTTCGAGGATGAAAAGAGTCTCAGTATATAATAATAATAAATATTTCTGAAACATTTCTTCACATAGTTATCTAGTCCTCATCTAAGCAAAGCTTGTACTTTAGATATTAGATAGCTAATAAACGCACTATTTTTGTAAATAAATATATTATAGATGGGTGTTCACCCAGACAATGTTTTGTTCATCTCGCAATAATGTTTCAGTAGTTGGCATTGAACTCACATCCTGTGATATAAGAGCCAATTATACTATACACTACGCCAATCGGTTTTTTATCTATGGACATGAAGTAACACGAGCGAGCGGAACAATTGAGTAGATTAATATGAGAGAGTCGTAGATAATTCACTCCCTCGTTTAGCTAAAGTCTAATCACCATTCTTTTTTTACTCTTTCTTTAAGGGTGACATAAACATTGGACGGAAAAATGGATGGACTTTGCCTTATAATAGATGAAACAAACTGCTTTGTTCAAATGCCAGGAATGTCTACCGCAATATTTGGAAGTCGCCTTTGGCGTCTATTTGGTCAGTCGTGAAAGGGGGAGCGAAGTGCTGAGTGCACTTCATCGTTTAGTAGTATCATTATGCATTTTACATTTAGTATTTCATAATTATATTCTTAAGAATTTATACGAGATTTTTTCAATACTGGTCAATTATAGTATAAATTAAAAAAAGTAAAGTAAAGTAACAGCCTATACATGTCCCACTGCTGGGCAAAGGCCTCCTCTATACAGAGGGTATCAGGGCATAGTCCACCACGCGGCCCCACTGCGGATTGGCGGACTTCACATATTTTCGAAATATATTTTTTTTGTTATTATTTCGAAAATATGCAGGTTTCCTCAAGATGTTTTCCTTCACCGCGGAGCACGTGATAAGTCAGCACTTAAAGTTAAAAACTTCATTGGTGCCGGCACCGGGGATCGAACTCAGGTTGCTCGAGTATATTGAATCATAGGCGAGCTCCCGGACACTGAGCTATCACGGCTCCATATATAAATTAATATTTCAAATATTTCTATATATTGTATTAAATATAATTCAAGAAATTAATTTTCGCCAACAAGTTTCCCATTTTCAGACATTTCAGTGAAATGTGTAAATAACTTCCTAAAAGAGTTACAATTACTCGATTGAAATCTTGATTTTGTCTTGATACTAGTACTTATATATTAAATTCGTTTAAATAAGTTATTCAAGAATAAAAGAAAATTCTTATTCTAGATTCTATGTAACGGTTGAAATTCTGCCCTTTATTCTTCGTTTTAATTTCAACATTGTAAAATTAAAACCGGCCAAGTGCTAGTCGGGGTCGCACACCAAAGGTTCCGTATCATTATCTATAAAACAGCAAAAATACCATGTCTGTTGTATGGGAGCTCCTCTTAAATATTTTTTTATTCTGCTTTTTTATTTATTGTTATAGCGGCAACAGAGTTACATCATCTGTGAAAATTTCAACTGTGTAACTATCACGGTTCATGCGATACAGCCTGGTGACAGATGGAGAGACAGACAGATAGACAGATAGCGCAGTATTAGTAATAGGTTAGGGGGTACCCTTTGAGTACGGAACTCTAAAATAGATTATCGACGAATTCGGCATATAAAAGTGAGCCGATGAGTGGAAGAAAGAAGTACAGTGGTGGAACTCAAGACAGAAACAAGACCGTGAGTGTGATCTTGTACGACAACAAGAAGGGCAGGAAAAGAGGACCAATAGGAGAAGGAATATTAGAATAGAATAGGAATATTAGCCGGCCTTATATTCCCAAACTAATATTATGATCGGTTGTTTAAATAATACCCCTTGATTTATATCGCATTATCACGTACTACAACTAATTGAAATATAATAAGTTTAGAAGCGAAGATGAAATTCTTATTTAACATAAGTCTTTGCCTATATCATTGGAAGATAATTATATTGTTCCGCACAACTGAACATTTTCCCTACAACGGCACCATCAAAATAAATGCTGTATGTTCAATCACTTCCATTAACCTAATGTAGCGAATAAAACCTTTGTGTTACGGGTTTATGACGACAGAGACTATTCGTAGGTACTTTTCTGACTATAACAAATGTACGCAAAAGTTTCGACTCCCCCGAGTGTATCTTGCTTTACTCATTATGAACTATGCTATTACCTTATTATGTTTGACAATTCAGCCAATAACGAGGGAATACACAAAGCTTCTATAGATACTACCTAATATACTGGCTCAAACGTCATTACTACTGAGTTTTACAAAATCATCACGTAATGCTAACTACTTAATTAATTGCTAATTAACTTAAAGGCCTAAGCTGGCTTTGCAGGGGTTGGGTACCCTTAGTAATAGTTGGGATAAGTCAAGTTTTGCTTTATTAACACCTACCGCTTGTAAATAAATAAATACTGAATGTGAGCCCCCAATAACATATGCTTCGCAACTGTAATATTTTAACAGAGAAATCTATTATTTAAACAATTATTATTATCTTAAGCTGTTACTCAAAGATAAACAGCTTTGCGTTAGTGAACAAATGTATATTTATAATCTTAGTTTTGAAGAATATATGTAGCGATATCGGTAATCTCAGAAATAGTTGCCCGAAGTACCAGTACTATGGTATTGCTTCTGCTCCGGGTGCCATAGGTTCGATTCCCACATGGGACAACTATTTTTATGACCCACAGCAATTTCTTTCGGATCTGGGTGTTAATCTATGTGAAATTTATGTTTGTAAAACATCTTGTAAGAACAGTATAATGTTATCCTACAGTAAGGGTTTTTCTTAATGAAGCTACTGTTTGCCGCTATTGACGAAAAATAAGAAAAATACAAGTAGAATAAGGTTGAAGTTTTCTTTAAAAAAAAAAATTAAAAACTTCTTATAATGAATGTACCATAGTGCCATCACTCGACAATTTGTTTACATTATTATTATAATTAATTATATGTAAAAAAGATACCTTTCAAAGGTATCTACATTTCATTGATAAACACTACGTACACACAATAGGTGACTGATCACGGTAATGTGAGCAAATCTACAGGTCAACTACTGCCGTCATTTATTTCACACGAAATGCTATAAGCCCTGTCTATCATAGTAAAAACTTGAATCCATTACTTCATTTCGACCCCTCACGTTACTAGAATTGGCACAATCCTAAACTTAATATCTACTGTCAGTTCTCCAGCAAACTTGCTCTCGAAGAAATAACACGCTTTAAACTTGGCGAATTCAATCACTGCGAGACGTTAACTTTATAGTATTTTATTGTTTCCTTTTTCTGCACGTAGATAAAGAAGCTACTTGACTTTTATTCGCGCGAAAAGGAGGAATGAAGTTAAAGAGTTTACGTTTAGAAAGTTATATTTAAGGCTATATTTTTTTATGTGAGAAGGTTGCAAACGAGTTGGAGATTCAACTGATGTTAAGTGATAACCACCGCTCATGTCTATGAGTTCACTTCACATTGATAATGTCTAGCAACTCCCGTAGGGTTGCCGATGCACTGCCACCTTTTATTAAAGTGGACCCCGGCTACCTCACCCACCAGACGAAATGCAGAAGTATAAATTTTCTACTTCACGCCGGACTTCTCCGAGGTCAAAAGTTGACTTTACGTAACCGAAAACTACTCGTATTCGTTAAGTCTAAAAATAGGTAATGCTATCCCAATTTTCTCAACTTTATTTTCCCGGATAAGAATGCTAATGATTGTGTCGACATACATTGACATCGAATACAAGAAAAATCTAAAGTTTATATAATTCATTGCCTAATAAAAGTCCTCCGGCATCTCAAGATTTCGCTGTCGATCATTGGATATTGATCTACATTCTATAATCTAAATATATATAAATACACACACACACACAGTCATTGATTATCAAATAATTTAAAGTAGGGTCTTTTTTCCGAGTTGTAATATAGTTGTCCGTGATAGCGTATTACTAAACTAGTTTTTCAATTCAATATGTTCAGGCAACTTGACTTTGGCAGGCTACAACGCTCTAAGTAAGAAAAGGTCTTTGCCCAGATCATATAAGCACTGGCTTTACTTTCGTAAAATTACCCTTACGATAAACTATCTCGTTTCCCAAATAATTTTCACAAACACAAACTGTATAGTAATCAAAAGAAAAAACAGCAAAAGCTTACTCTATTCGGGAAATCAACTAAAATGTCAATGTCACCCATAATTTTGATAAATTGCCTAAATTTAGATATCGCTTAGGACTGCACCAACTGAGGTATTGTCCTATAATTATTAAAAATGCTGTATAATCCTTTAAATTCATTTGAAGAATGTCATAACATATCATATCATAACATAAATGGACTTGTAAATTACTGTACTGTAAGAATATAGACAACAATCCAAAACGGGCCCGTTTGCTCCAAATGCTAATGCAACGCACAATACAACCCGGAAGGGAAGTATGCTAAGCTAACAATCGCACGGACGGGCGCCATGTTTCAGTGCCAAGAAATAATCTCCAACGTGACATTAACATACATCATGTACAGAACAGCTGCCAAAACTGTCTGCCAGGAGTCCCGCTCGCGACTTACCAACTAAAACAATATTAGGTGCTTAGGAAACTTATCCTAGCGCATTGGTAAACTTTGTCGTGTCGGGAAGTCACTCCGAACAATAGGATACGGCTTGGCGCACACTAAACCATCAAAACGCAAAAGCGTAAAAAAATAATTCGTAAGACTTATGCATATAGACGTATAAAAAATAATTAGTAAGATAGATGCGTAAAGTTTAAATATAAGAATGATGTTTAGCAGAGGGAATGTGACATCATAAACGATTTTTTATTGAGTATTATTTTCCCTTTCCTTATCAAAATATTTTAAATCTTGTAAATACGGCGTACTCTGCTCAAAAATAAATGAAATGTCACCCTGGACACTGATCTATCAAGAGCTTGTATGCTCTTGTTAAGTCGGACATTCGATGAAAAATTTTAACTTAAATATTAATATAATAATACCATATAATATAATAAAATATGTAAATAAGCATATTTTTGAATTTCACAGCCTCATTTTAATAAATGAAAATTAAAAGATATCGTGAATAGTAATGCAATGAACTTGCTATTGGATAAATATGCCGGCTCCACAGAACCACTGTCTCACAAAAGACCTAAGGGAAGTAGAAGTACTTTTAACTTTTAATTTTCGCCAAGTAACAAGAGATGTGCCTATCATTGGACGACTTTCCTCTTATTTAATAATGTAAGTAGTAAGCTGTACAGGTGAACCACGTATTTCGCAACTATTTGGCTATACGGCTTATACTATTTTACTTTACTTATTACTCAGTATACGGAGCCTTAATATTTCTAGCAAACAAAGCATTTGATAAAAATCATTTTGTACTTTGAATTCTAATTATTCTTCAATAAAAATAATAACACGAGAAAAGGTTGAATCGAAAATAAAAGCAGCATCAGTGTGCGGTGCACTTTATTTCATACTTCCTAGTGAAGTATAAGAGTGGATACAACATCTCCAGATTTAGGAAATTTGAAGTTGTTTTGTTATTTCGCATTTGAACAAGCGAAAGTAGATAACAATATAGACGAAGTAACTTTCTTACCAGTTTTTGCCAACTCCACTAAGCAGTCTATCTAATTGACTCCTATTTTTTCTATCAAAATATCAAACAAAAATTTACAAGTCATCAAAGTTGTCCTGGCATACAAAAAAAAAAGAACTTTTATTTTTTAGATTAAGTTTTTATTCCCCTTCTTTTCATTCTTGCTTTTCGAACAGATCAATCAATCTAAAACTTTTTATTTTATAAAATATGCTAAGAAATATTTGATGCATCTCATGTTGAATTTCCTCGTTCATAGTAAAGTAAAGTAAAGTAACAGCCTATATATGTCCCACTGCTGGGCAAAGGCCTCCTCTATACAGAGGGTATCAGGGCATAGTCCACCACGCGGCCCCACTGCGGATTGGCGGACTTCACATATTTTCGAAATACATTTTTTTTTTATTATTTCGAAAATATGCAGGTTTCCTCACGATGTTTTCCTTCACCGCGGAGCACGTGATAAGTCAGCACTTAAAGTTAAAAACTTCATTGGTGCCGGCACCGGGGATCGAACTCAGGTTGCTCGAGTATATTGAATTAAAGGCGAGCGCCTGGACACTGAGCTATCACGGCTATAATATATTGATTTATATTATCACTATCATCATAATTAATCCAGAAAAACCACGTCAAAACACGATAGCCAAGTTCACTTACTTCACTTACACACGTTACTTAAAAAGACTTTTGACAGCAATATTAGTAAAGTTGTAAAAGTACATAAAAATAAAAAGTATAAGGTACAGGAATAGATTAGATATGTCAGTTAGGTTTCTAAGCGATTTGTGTATTAAGAAAGTACATTCACAAACAGCCAAAATAAGACAGCATACTTAGTTACTGGTGAGAGAGGTAACCGGAGCCCACTATATTAAACGAATTTTAATAAAATATTTTAAAATTCGTTGACCCCCTCACAACCGAGCCCTCTCAAGCGAGATGTACATTGTGGCGTGCTGAAACGCTGATTCCGGACCCCTTTGTCCCGCTTTCCGAGAGTCTTCCGCCTGGGCACAGATTGCCATGGCCAATCTGGAAGTCTTTAAACAGACTTCGGACTCAGGTTGGCCGGAGCAAAGAAAATATGTTTAGGTGGGGACTCTCGGGGAGCCAAGACCTAGATTGTGTGTGTGGAGCGGTGCTGCATGCACTGCACATCTGGTGTCCTGTCCTGCTTGCCTTTCCACCTGTTCGCAGCAGGATTTGATGGACGCCACGAACTGTGCAGTCGAAGTGGCCAAGTTCTGGGCCGGAAAAATCTAATTTGTCATCGACACGCAAAGAAGAAGACTTTATTAAATGGTGGCAACGCATCTGCAATCCTACGGGTGTTGCAAATGTGAATGGGCGATGGACATTAGGTGAACCGCCAGCTCTGTCTGTCTTCTCATATAAAAAAATACTTTAACGTATTAATAACATTACTAAATATTTTACGTATATAATAATCCTATTGTTTATCATTGACGTAGGCGTCAAGACACGAACTTAATGACAATAAACAAACAAACGTTAAAAAGTCAATCAGTCTCCCCCCACTTTTTTCACCGTAATAAAATTTATTAAAAGATAGGTTCATTCATATCACATGTTAAGATAATCTCTAACTGATCCTTTATATAGGGTACATCGGCGATTGACTACGCTAAAAAGAATAACAAAATTTTAATTAGCACAAACTTAAGTCAACAAAATTTAAACGAGGCTACTAGTGTAATAATCACTTAAAGGTAAACACAACCTGCATAAAATAAAGTATAAAAGTTCGAATAATCAGAAATAAAAAAATATTTCCGCTTTACGATCTACTCGTGTGTTGATATTCCATATTGCAGAAGTAGGGCAACAGGGCTCCGGTGTTTGCTTCATTTATGTAAAGGTATGCCAGTAGGATTCCACGGATCAACAGAGATTAGTCCCGCACAAATCTCTATTTAGTGGTGCGATCTCTGTCCAAGCAAACTGGGCCAATTAGAGCTTACACGCAACTAACCTCGTTGCCGATATAACTGTTACGTTTGATCCGATTTCATATTGATATTTGTCAATATCGATATCGCCTCCGTAACTCGTTCTACGCATGTTTTACTTTATAATCGTACGTTGCATAACAATGGAGTTGTTGCAAAAACTTATCTGCACAGATTTGTCCTTGAGTGAACCTGAACACTTTTTTTATGTATAGCTAATTATAATAATATCTAAATTAAATTGATCAAAGAAATACTAATTCCTATATGTTCTGAGATTAACGAATCTATACGATAGCTTAAAATGAAATATAAAATATTTCATGTATGCAATGTGTATGGGTATATGTATGATAGAAATAAAAAAGGGATAGTTTTTGTATGGACGTAATGAAAACATTGTGGAATATTGAGACAGTCCGTCTATACATAATCTTCAATCAAATGATGTCTTCACCATACCTTACACCTACCGTAATTATACTCTTACGCTCCTTCCTGTGAGGTAACGAGTACTCAGTGATTGGTTCTTACCGTAGTAGTGCCGCGCAACAGCAGATTTCACAGGCAGTACCGTCTTTACCATGGGGCACACGGGGCCCGTACCCAGTGCCAATGTCGTCAAAAGTAAAGCAATTTACAGGGCGGCGATTATAACTTAAGATCAGCAAAACTGCTTGGTCGCTTAACATCTTCAAGAAAATCAAAATCATACTACTTTACGTAAACAATTCCTTATTATATGGATTGGTATTTTTACTTTAAATACGATCTAGCAAGTGGTTCACTTAAGGGTAAACGATTACTGCCGCACTCGTGGGATGAAAAATCGATGCCAAGAAATATTAATTATAAAATTTTAAAAATATCGTGGAGAATACTTTACTGATATAAAATAACAAACAAAAAAAACACTTTTGAAAAATCATGTAAAAATGATTTTTCAAAAGTGTTTTTTTTTTTCAGAGCACCGCAACTCCCATGATTATACATCAAATGGTTCATGATGATTCAATCACCATTTCAAAGCTTATACGAGTATTTGCCGATATGGATGAAAAATAAAGAAGTGTGAAGTTAATATTTTCATAATTATAAAAACTTTCGTTTATATTTTTATTTCGACATATATTTGCAATTTCTTTAAATGAAAGATAGCGAAGTAGACTAATATACAGTTCAATGATAAATACTTATTTACTGTGGTACTGAGCAAAAATTTCGCACGTATCAACGAGTATCATATTATTGTACAATTCATGCACTTATGTGTAAAATAAAAATTTGCTAGTTATTATTATCTTGTATATAATATACGTTTCTTGATCACGAAAACTCCGTGAAATAAACGGAAATTGACGGACATAAAAACAAAACAATCGCAATCTAAAGTACGACTTCGTTAATTTTTAACTATTTCACAATAATCTAAAATAATGATACCTTAACCAATGAAATAGAATTTAATCGGATGACCAAATAAAAGCACAAAAAGCTTTATTCCGTAAGCCAGCCGATGTTTACAACGCAGGAAGAAAATACGGCCCGCCTTATTAACCAACACAGAAGCAATGTAATTAACCCCCGAATCCCTGGCCAATTCCAGTGTTTAAGAAAGATAAACGGGAGAAAAGAAAACTGTTTCGTCGAAACCTCGTCCAAGATCACAATAGTTGGGTAATTACTACCTCAGTAAGCCGGGATAACAGGATAAGCTATTATAAGCCAACTACAATTCGCTTCCTGATCACTCCAAACTACTTAGTTATCAAACAATTCCTTTATTTATTCCAATATCCATTACCATAACAATCAGACGAGAAATCAGTATATATTAATATTGTTTTACTACTAAATTTAATAAGAATTTAAATTTCATGCAATGAAAACAAGCAATCAAATCTCTTAAGTAGTTAGCAAGTTGGGCATGAAATATAATTTTATATCAAAAATATTTCTGTCATCAGTTTCGTTTAGTTTCAGTTTTTAATTCCAAACTAAAAGTGTTTCATGTTAAATTTGGTAGAAGAAATTTTCGTTGACGCCTTCAAACATTAATGTATGAAATAATACGTATTATGAATTAGTATATTTTTGATAACCTGGTAACGAATACTTGCTTGTTATTACTTTCATTATTTAAGACTACCACCTTTTTGAAAACAATAAATTGAAAATATAAGCAATAATATGCTAGTAATACTACGAGCTGGAATTTTTCAAACTTATTTATGTCTCTGGCGTATTAAGACTTGAATATCACTTTTAATAATACAAAGAGATGCTTTCTCTATTTTACCGAGCTTATTTTAGCCGCAAAAGTGACGGGTTAAAAACCTGTCGCCGGATAAATGTGAGGTGTGCTATTACAGATATTTTATTTTTATTTTATTTTATTTATTTGGTTTACTAGTAATTGTTACATTTATACATTCATTAGAATTAGTACACAGTATATTTCTATAGCTAAATGCACAATTAATTAAAGGTAAACACCACATGCGAAGTATATCAAGTCACATCAATAAACTTAACAATAAGAAATGTGTACAGAATACAATTTAAAAAAAAGTAGTAAAAAAGAGTTTTTAAATTTTGTTTTTAATTCCCAAAGGTGTTTTGATGGTACCCAATTTTTCCATCATAATTGGTAATAATAAATACTTGAGGAATCATTTTAAATATACATATATTCCACGTTAAAATAAATAAATAACCAAATATTTCGAAATTAATGTTTTCTTAAATAAATTAAAAACATAAAAAATATGGAAAATTCATAATTCAAAGCATATTCACGATAATGTGCGAAACATTACACGGGTTGCTTTTTTATTAAAGATTGAAAAAATGCAAATCAAATCAAGTTAAGACAAAAATCTGAAGTCAAACTTTTAAATAATTAGAATCAAAATTTAAATATTCCATAAAACAGTTATACAATAAAGTTAAAGAGCGGCTTGTAACTTCATAACGAGCGTAATTACGTTGCAGTAAGTTTTTCGCGGGGCGAACCGCGTGCCATTCGTGAACATCGAAACAACTGCAAATATTCGTCATTAGTTAACATTATTCACTCGGATGCTTGTTTTTTACCGTTTGGCTTTTAATAAAATATTGTTCCAGTCACATTTTAAAGCGCCTTACGTCTCCATCTTATTTGTTTTAAAGTATTTCATCATTCACTTTAACTTTCTTTCAAAGAATTGTACGAGGCAAACAAAAATATTTTTATGAACTATTAAGTCACGAGACGACTGTGAAACTTGAACCTTTTACAGAAAACATTAAACGTTATTTCTTAAAACAATGTTGAAATATTTAAATGGAGCATGGAGCAGTATGGAGTATTTCAGTGTAAACAGAATTCAGCCTTAGTAAAAAGTATCTAGTATTAAAAGAATATATAATATTAAGAATACTATATAAACTTTCCAAGTGAATATTTTGTTGCTAACTACAGGAATAATTAATTTTGGACGAGTAATAGTGTACATTATCGATGCAAGAAGAATTTTATACACTCCATTGTGCTAATTGTGTTGTGGATAATTAATATAGTTTCAAAACTCTGCAGCGAGATCTGAAGATGTTATTATGCCTTGATCCCCAAAATCTGCGGTATTGTTGAGGTTGCTTCTCGTTTTTCCCTGATTGTGATTCCTATTCATGAAGAAATTATATTTGAACACGGTATATAAATTTCATAAAATCAAAACGCTACTAACACACTTATTCATATATGTATACAAGAGAAAGGGACGAACTAGTAATAAAGTTATGAAAATGATGATATTACTGACTAGACCTTTAGAGGCGCCAATAATACACCGATCCACCTAACATGAACAGCTTATTGTGCACGTGAAAAATACCTAGATCAATAATTTGACAAGGTTGCGATTACGTTACGTATTTCCCCCTCGCTTTAATTAAAGTAATACCAACAGAGTGTCCGACGTTTGGCCAGAAAAGGGACTTTTTATGTGTGAAGTCATTTTCAACACGGATATACTTTCTTTATTCACATCGCATTCCCTTATCGAAAATGAGAAACACTGAAGCCAAGACGCATATAGCTATAGCTGCAGAAATATGGGGTAGCCATATGAGCTTACTAAACGGCATGCAGTTTTTTTTTAAAAATAAAGTACTAACTAATTCCGGTGTAATTTGCGACCAAAATGACATTAAAAGATTATATAAAATTTATATAAAAAAATTAAAAAAGTAAAGTAAAGAGGATAAGGAATGAAAATTATATAACTCTGCAAATGACGATAATTCTAGGATGCCTTATGTTCGTCAGAAATGATGACAGTAAAAATGTTGGAACATTAATTGTCTGAAAGTCGTTTTGTAATTTTATATTTAGATACGGCTTGTGTTATAAATCATACATTCACAATATTGCAGTTGATTCATAAGCCTATTAGGATTTTATTCTTGTAATTATATATTTAATCGAAAAAAATACAAATGTGATTTGTACTAAATGACTGATCCATCATCAGTCATTCATAACATGGCTGACTCTTACGTTATTATTTAACATGACTTTCAAAGGCATGAAGGCAGACAGCCGTACATACGGGGGATAGATTAAGTTTTCATAACTGACTGACGCGAGCCCAAGATATATTTACCTAATAACGTTGCTCCACAAAGATCTCACGGCGCGAATAGAAACGCCATCCCAGAGAACATACGTCGGATATAGAGCTACCGCCTATCCGTAGGCTCGGGGCGTAGGGACGTGATCACTCTCTAAATATTCCGCTTTATTGTTGCAATCCTCTCCTTGTCATGAAGAAGCGGAGGCTGGCGGCTGAATAATTTAAACGGTCGGCTGCGAATATGTGCCATTTATCCAAATTGTCTCCAACGCGGCGGCAGGGGTGGAGTTAAAAATGAACGAGCTGTCAGTTCAGAGTCGCGCCCGCACCGATTCGGCCCGCCGAAAAAATGTTATGCTCACGTAAAAGGATACCCACTTACACATGTTTGTCTTAGTGACGGCTGATTTATGAAATATCCGCGTCGCCGTTTCATTTGCAATGTCGACATGGGATTGGCAGACTTCCTCAACTTATTTTATTTCCTGTTTATATCGCCTTTTAGTAAAAATAATAAACTCTTGATCTCTACTTCTTCGCATTACAAATGAGATTCCTTTCAATATTACGGTTTTTCTTATTTGATGAATAACTTATAGCACCAAATTGAATATATCCTATCTATCAGGCTTATTTTATATCCACCGAGAAAAAACGTTTGATGAAAACACTTTGGGCATTGGCAAAATTTAGTTAGAAATATTAATTAAAACGCTAGTTTAAAAGTTAAGAAAACTTTATTTTATATTTATCTTCACTTTATAGTATTCATATAATTTATTTTAAATTGCCATAATATTAAGGACTTTTTAGAAAGATACTACACTAAAAAAAAAGAACCGTGGTTATGTTATTTTTTTACAGGTATAGTTTAAGACCTGATTAAGAGCAGATTAAGTCGCTGTTAATGTCAAACAATTCACGGTCAAATGAAAGCCTTGCACGACTTTCATTTGACCGCGATTTGTTTGACATTGAGCATTGGTTACGAGCTATATTCACTTACTTTCATTATTTGTCATTACTTATACTAACAGTATTAAAGTTACCCAATGATACGCATTATCAAAAAACATTTTTTGGTAGCAAAGTGGTAATTTGGTTGATTGAAGTACAACGCTGTAGGTGACCAAGTCACGGGTACTAAACCCCTTGGACACGACAAGGCGGGACCCGATCGGAGAGGTACTCTTTTGATACTCTTAAGCCAAGTGTTGGAACTACCTTCCACCACCCATTAGAAACTCTTTATTTATCATGGAGTCTAGTGTATTTTTTTCGCAATAGCGGAGTATAACCAGATATTCCATTACATATTATAACTGCAACATGAAATCTTTCCATGAATCTATCGGGGTTTCGTTAGAAATTATTATTATTTTTGTTTTATATGTCCTGAAAGTTCTATGTTTTATGTTTGTTGGATGTATTCATGAAGCTTTCGATTATGTGCGTATAAGGCATCCGCAAAAAACCAGTGCCGACTGTCGTAAAACTTTCTGCCGCGGCCTTCCTCCTTCACTCGCCGGAGACCTTTAAGTGCATAGATAATATTACCACTATTATGTTGTTTTTGTTTCATTTTTAGGATTCCGTAACCAAAGGGTAAAACGGGACCCTATTACTATTACAAAAATATTTAATTTTGGCTCTCATACAACAGACATGATTTTTTGCCGTTTTTATAGATAACGGTAAGGAACCCTTCGTGCGCGAGTCCGACTCGCACTTGACCGTCTTTTATTTTTCTTTTAATGTGATGTGTCAAAGAAACATTTTGTATTTCTATATATATCTGAGCACTTACAATGCCAATTTAAAACTGGACATATAGCACTAGGCGCTATTGATATTTTGGTTATATCTAATGATGGACATACCATGATACTATAAATTACGTAAACTTATTTTTAAGCGGTAGAAAGTTTAAAAAATGTATGAAATATTTTTATATCAATACTGGCATACTTTGTTATAACAGAAATAAAACTATTACATGGCACTAAAATTAAAATAAAGTATTACGATAGCTTTGGCATGACGAGAATTATTAAATCTATGTATATAATCGATCATTTAGCAGTAAATATTTTATTATTAAGCAAAAAAAATTAAATCATATATGAATATTAAAATATGTAGAAAAAAAAGAGTAAATTGTTTATAGTGCAAAGATTAGCACTATAAACAATTTAAAATTCATATATGGATGATTTAATTCAGTGCTCTTAGAAGCTTTCGTAATGAAATCAGAGTGGACAAAAGAAATACCCATGCTCTCATGATGTAACTGATAACTACTAAATTATTCACAAAGGTTTACGTTTGGACGACGTTGTGCTGTAGCCGCAGGCTAAATTCGAAGTCCTGTGTTCGATTCCGACTCTACAAATCTGCGTGCCGTAATATCAGCAGACAGATCTCTTTGTTGAAAACTTGCCGAATAATGTGTTAATATGTTATTCTTAAAATCATATTTTCTTACACTAATCGATTTCGATCCACTTTTTACGATTCAAGAATTTACTAATATTTTTGACTTTAATTTAAGAACAACACAGTTTAATAAACACATCTCCAAATATGATATGGAACTTACTTTATTTTTCTCGGTTTGGTTTGTGTCTAAATTAGCCACTTCAAGCATTTTCGATACTCCCCTGTACTGGTTTAGGCTTTAGGCACCCGAGATTGTATTCAAAAAATTGATATATTGAACACATTTAATTTAATTACGACGCTACGATACAAAGACTTACTTCTTATAATAGTAAGAGAAAGTTACGAAATCCAATGTAATAAATACATTCGCCATTTTATTTTATTTTCTCAGAATGGCGGCAAATATAATGTCTCTCAACTAGAAAATTTCGATTTCTATTTTTTTACGGGCATAAATTGAAGGGGTAAATCAAATAATAAAGGTAAATCGTGTTACAGCCCCTGGTTCGGATAAATCATGGAATTGCCAGGACAAAAAATAAAGGATTTTATTTTGTTGATATGATTTAACTGATTATTTTTGAAGTATACCGAATACTGCGATTTACATTTTCGGGGGATTTATATTTTTCGTTTTGCTTCGGGTTATGAGGTTTCGGGTTTATTGAAATAAAAAACAAACTTTTTTTTCCAAAAAAGAATGCCATAAAAAACAGAACGTTTTGACAATGCGGTAGTCATTCATAAATTCATAAATTTTACTGTGCAAGAACTTGTGTGCGCGTAAAATAAACGAGTTACCCATAATTCACGCACTTTTTGAGATAACTTCAAATGAATGTATTTAATTACTTACGAGTGATTTTAAATATTTATCATTTTTATATAACATTATTTATGTCTAGAATTTAATAAAAAAAATGGATACACTTAAAAAAGCCGTCCTGTATAATACCTACAATTTATTTATCCAACATTTACAGCATTAAATCTATCTAAATTACATATTATCTAATAAACATAGTCCACGCGGCATGGTGCCAAGAACGCTAGCTGCATCTCCTTGCTGAATAGTTTGCTTAACTTCTGAAAGAGAAAAGAAATAACTAAGTTAAGTCTAGGACGTAAACCTTTCAGTATTTTCGATGTACGGAGACCCCACGGATCCAAAGTTTCAACAACAAATAAATAATTTAGGACACATTTTTTATTCAACATGTACATGTAACCAGAGCCATGAGAGCCAAAATATACCGATCGATAGAGTCATAATGGTCACCACTTTAGTTGACCCGCTTTGGATAGCAAGACAAAATGGTTTAGTGATGTTGTAACGCTGTGAGGGCTTACGAACGGGCTGAAGGTGCTTACCGAGGTTTTGGTGGATAATAAGTCCCCATAAGTCTCGTGGGGTTCTAATAATATTGTTACGACTAAGAGCTTTCTCTAGATCTCTGATTAATTTTGTCTTCTATAATGTCATCGTCCTGTATTGATAGTTTTTTTTATAATATATGTATTTAATTTAGCTTTAAATTGTTAGTGTAGAGTATAAAAGGTTCTTAATCGGTTAAAATTCGGCCTTTAAACGTCCACATTTTAGAATGTTTTACATGGCTCGAAATTTGGCCTAAAAAGGGGCCGTATCGCGGAGGAAAATCTTTAAATAATACTGTCTCCTGGGGATGAAGTGATTTCTAGTTTAGCTACTAAAACCCTCTCAGTGGCCATCTGCAGTACGATGGAAGGAAGCACTTATAGAACACACCGGACGCCAACGGAATGCACTTTGTGTGGTCCGAAGAAATCACAAAATTTAACTTATACTTACTTTATACAATAAATATCTTCCTCAAACACAAACTCAACAAGAAATCAACTACTTATGATAATTATTGAATATTTACAGAGAGCGAGTATCGGCGCTGTTAAACTTTCGTCGAAAGTTTGGCTCAAAACCGAAACTATATATTTTTTGGCGGAAAACAAAACTGAACCTTCGGCTGGATAATAATTTTCATCTTATGAAATTTCCATCGAGATGACAAGGGTTGGCTGATAAAGAATGCCATGAACATTAAGTCCCCCGATTGTAGACCGTACATTGTACATCTAAGGTGTAACAATGAAGTTCAAATAAAAAAATAAATGAACATAGGTATAGTAGGGCGAAATCGCTTTGACTGCCCATAATCCGTACTTAATATTATAAATGCGGAAGTAACTCTGTCTGTCTTTCGGTCTCGCTTTCAAGCCAAAACGACTGAACCGATTTAAATGAAATTTGGTATACAGATAGTCTAGAGTCTAGAGCATGAGAAAGGAGATAGGCTATTTTTTAATTTGAAAAAGTGTAGTAAGGAGTTGAAAAGGTGAATGTTGTACAAAAGTCATTTTTAGAACAAGAAGCATAAAACTAATATTTTAGGCTGTTGATTAAATATAAATAAATGTGGCATGCAATTTGTAAAAATGTCATCACGCGGACGAAGTCGCGGGCACAGCTAGTAAAATATAATAACACACAAGGCACTAAGTTTGTGTTAGCAAAAGGAGCAAGACTCACATAATGTTAAGTGATCACCGTCGCCCGTGATGACGACTCTAAAGTAGTTGCAAATACGTTGCTGGCATGAGCCGTAATTACTCAGTCACCTGGACATGCTTAATTTATTATACTCGAGCAACCTGAGCTCAAATCCTTGTGCCGGCAATAATGAAATTGTTAATTTTAACATTATCACGTGCTCAGTGGTAAAGAACATCGAAAAAAATGCAAAACATCGTAAAGAAACTGGCATATTTTCGAAATAATAACAAAATAAATATTTCATACATATGTGAAGTACGCCAATCCGCAGTGGGGTTGCGTCGTGGACTATGCCCTAATACCCTATTCAGAGGAGGCTTTTGTAGGCTATATATACATATATAGGCTGCTAATTTACTGTTCTTTACATTTAAAAAATATTAAGTGTTCTATGAAGGCCCCAAAGAGCGGAATAAACTGGTAATAAACAATTATACAGCGTGTCGTTACCATGGCGACAATAAATGAATACACGTCTAACACTACTTGCCAATAATCATAAAAAAATATTAACGTTAAACAAAATCCATAATTAAAAAAAAATATTTTTCAAACAAACTAATTAAGTAAAAAAGAAACAAAATTTGTAACATCCTATACAACTCGCGCCACAGCATCGCATTACAAGCCTCTCCTTCTAACAGTATGTTTTGTCTCTTTTAAATTCATTCAACCCATTCATATGCTTTGTGACCTTTACAAATGAACTTAACGTTACAGTTTTATACGTAAGGGTGTTCTAAAATTGTTTGTTTTGGAAAATTTAATAACTCTGTAAATATCGATGTTTGAAGAATGTAAATGTTTAATACAATTTTAAAAATTTATCCTCTATATGTGTGTTCATTTATTGTCGCGTTGGTAACGACACGCTGTATAAAGGAGCCGATCTTCAACAGCTAACCATCAAGATGGTCGATAATATTTTTCATTTAGTCGCTATGAACGATGGCGGAGACGATGGCGGTGTTCAGCGGCAGGAACAGATCCACAATGCCTCGAAACTTTTTCGTGATCACTTATCTCAAGTTAAGCAAATTATACAAGCTTACTTATCACTTATCAGAGCCTGGATTAATCAATACAGATACCTTTTTTTACAACAATACCAGTCCATTTCTGTCTTTGAGAAAAATGAACAGTGATTCTTGACGGCTCGACTGACAAGTGTGTGAAGAATCCTTCCTATATTATGTTACATAGAGTAGTGTTTGTCACAATACTTCGAATAATGCAACGTTAAAGAAAGTTGTCAAAAAGATAGTTTTGGTTCAGATTAGTTACGGGATATGCTTTGAAAATTAATTGAACTTCAAACAAAATAGTGTAATTCTAAAGTCCTACAATTTATGCGTATTGTATTGTCTATTTACGACCCATTTTCACACGATGATTTTCGCTTTTTTTGACCGTCCAAAAAGCCTGGGAATTATCTCTTTTCTCTCTTGTATTCCTTATCACTTTGGTCTCGTCGGTGAGTGCCAACTTAAGTCCATTTGATGTGGATCACTTGTATGCAACAATACTACTTATAGCATGGCGGAGGGTAGGTAACTTTTCGCCGACCACAACAAATAATGTAGTAAATATTAATAATAATATATTAATAACCATTTCTTTAATTAATCAATTACTTATAGAACAAATCTTTTCATTTCATGTAAATACCAACAAAGTAAGTTATGGTTTTTTTTTTATATGAAAAGTTGTCAAACGAGGGTCACCTGATGTTAAGTGAATACCGCCGCCCATGGACATCTGCTACACCGGAGGTTTACAGATGCATTGACAACCTTTTGAAAATTGGGCTCTGTCTACCTCACTCACCAGACGAGACGCGAAAGTATTTGTCATACTTCCACTTTACGCTGGTCTTCTGTGAGGTCGTGGCACTTACCCGGGCGGGCCTGCCCATTCGTGCAACAGCCGAGGCTGCTGCGTGGCCCTACCACCGTGAAAAATACGTGGTATACGGTGTTCATAAAAAAACTCACTAGTGTGTTATAATTTTATTAAATGTTATTACATTTTACTTGCGGCCAAGCAAACTAAAACTAATTCTTAAATCATTGTAATGATAAATCTCCTCTAGCAAAACTATCAATTCAATTTCAATAAAATTAAACGACACATTTGTGCAACTAAATACGAGTGAAATAATTAACACGCTAACGTTAAATAACTCCCGCCAACGGAAAGATGTTAAATGCAAACACGGATTCGCACCGCGTTAACTAAAATAAAATAAAAGCTATTTGTGAAAAATGGGTTCGTAAGCGAAATAAAACTTTTACATAAAAACAATCGGAAGCGATCACACCACAAAACAATTACGACACAAGAGCTTCGTCAGTAGCAGATAAATTAATTACCGACATCATTACCGATATTTTTATGGACTTTATTAGATTTAACGCCGCACTAATGCAGTGATGACGGTATATCGAGAACTTTATTATTTGCATTACAGTGGTCATGAGAACTTCCGATCATAAAGATGAAGTTCGCGGTGATGAGTTAGCAGGGGCGGCGATCCGGTCCGCGGCGACGTGGTGCCGCTTTGAGGATGTTGTCAACGCGCAGAATCATCTCCGCCGCCTCAGAGGCAGACAGGAGCATCTGACGCTTCACCACGTACGACTCGGTAATTCCCAGCTTCGACATGTCGCCCACGCAGCCGTTCTCCATGTCTGTCGTAATATAAAATTACACATTTGAAATAACCACCTGACTCAAAAAAAAGCTCGAATTATGTCTCTAAACCATGTGGAAAATGGAATGTGTTCACTGTAAACAACCGAAGCAACATTATATGGGGCAGACAGACGACTTCTTGGTTTTAAAATTGTAACAGACTACCGACTACTTACATTATTTTCGTACATAAAGATTTTGTAGCAAAAGAACTTTTTTATCATTTACTGTCAAGTCTTCATCAAACACAAAAAACCGCACCATAATCGGTTAAAATTAGAACTTACAGAGTGTGTCGCTTCTAAATACATAATTAGATCACATTATATGATATGATCAATAGAAATTCGCAAAATTAAAAAATCAACAAGAATGTACCAAGTAAACAAGCAAGCATTTAATAAATCATTTCATCAAACTAATAAACATCACATGATTAATGGACGACCCCTTATATAAAATGATGAAGTCAGTATCACCCACCAAGGCCCATGGTGGTCTCTCCCTGAGCGTGGTGGGCCCTCAGACGCGAGATGAGATCGGCGCTGTCGTAGCCCGCGTTGTCCGCTACGGCGGAGGGCAGCCGGCGTAGCGCTACGGCGAACGCCTCAGCCGCCAACGCCTCCTTGCCGGCGGTGCGGCTCGCTACGCCCGACACCGCCTCCGCCATAAGCATCTCGCTGGCGCCTGCAAGCGTGATGACCACGTTAATATGCCTTCCATTGATTATTTATATTTGGCACTAAACTAAAATTGAAGTACACTATACACATTTTTTTATAATTATGTAAAAATGTACATAATTATAAAAAATATTTCGCAATATTAATAATTTAAATAATTAATAAATATGTGAAGTCCACCAATCTGCAGTGGGGCCGCATGATGGACTATGCCCTGATGCCTTTGTACAGAGGAGGCATTTGCCCAGCAATGGGCCATACACAAGCTGTTATTTTACTTTACTTTTATAACAGTATATTAGTGAATAAATTACAATTTATTTAATGTGGTAAGTCCACGCGTTGTACGAATGGGCAGGTCCGTCTGTGGAAGCAACACAACCTCACAAAAGACTGGTGTGAAGTGGAAGTGTCACACTTGTATGTCTTATGTACGAATCTTCTCATTATAACTGTGACCCAACGGTCACAGTTACCTCATAAGTTTAATAGTTTGCTATTAAATCGTGAAAACGCATCTGCAACCATGCTGCAAGTGTCCATCGATGACGGTTATCACTTAAAATCAGATGAACCTCCAAAAAAATCTGATTTTGCTAATCACAAAAATTAATATGAATGGCATATCATTCATAATAAATATTACTTTCCATTTTGTAGGCCTTTCATTTTATATTCATTAACTTATACAAAAGAAGCGGCACAAACACACCTCCACCGAAAATTACTTTCGGTTCCTTAACAGTGGCGGCGAGAACGCACAAGGCGTCGTGGAGCGAACGCTCCGCCTCGTCAATCACTTGCTGGGTGGCACCACGGATCACAACGGTACACGCAGACCCAAGCTCCACGCCAGAGAACCTGATCAAACTCTCGTCGCCGATCAAAACCTGCATGAAGTTAAATAATTTCAATATTACAACGAAGGCTACTCTGATTGGAATGTCGACCCATTTTCAAGAGAAGATGAAAAAAAGAAGGTACAAATCAAGTGGAGGTGATTTGAAGAGATGGCAGTTAAGCAAGCGGTTTACCTGGATGTAACATACAACCAAAGTCCATGAACACAAACGAAACCTCAGATGCTACAACCTTGTTAAATATAAAAAAAATTCTTACATAATTTTTGTTTCTGTGGTTGTAAACATGCTTGTTATTTTTTTTATGTGAAAATTTATAAGTGAGCCGGGCATACAACACCTGAAGACTTGCATATACATTGATAGCCATCAATTAAAAAAGTGTATACCTCACTCGCCAGACAAAACACGAAAGTGTAATACTTCTTAACACTAGTTTTCTATGAATTTTTTTACACTAAGCATGCACCAATGAGTGATTAATTAAAATGTACAGAAATTCCTATGGGACATGATTAAATAACATAGAGCTAAGAGATAAAAGTGGAGACATATATGTGAAATTTTAGCTGTAATTATTTGTCTTGTTTTGGGTAAAACCAATTTTCCTTTACCTGTTCAATAACCTTGCAATGACCTAATTTAACCTTCTCTGGTGTATCAAATGTTGAAACAATTTCCCCACCAGTAACTAGAGCGAGGCGCTCAATACCATCAAAGTCTGCATGCTCAATAGCCATCACACCAGCGTCAGCAAACAACTGTTCCGGGTAATTGTAAATCAGTTGCCTGAAAATTAAAAATAATGTTATTCATGGTCAATGTATTGCAGTGCTGATATTAAATAAGTTTCTCTCAAATATTAAACTGACCTATTGATAAACACATTGCATTTGTGGGCCAGTATTTTATTTACTTTGTCCTTCATCTTTTCCTTTTCAGCAACTTCCAACTCTGCAATTTTGGCCATTGAATCAACCTTTATAACTGACCCAAATACTTTGATTTTATCAGTGTCCATAGGTGTATTAGCTATCAGAATATTAGCATTTTCAATCCTTTTAGGTTGATGTATTCCGACCTTAAAATAATTTGTAAATAGTTTAATTGTACAACAGAAGCAACAGTTTTTAAAAAGAAAAAAAAATCTTTAATTCAAACAAAAGTATTCTGTTTGAGCCAAAAATAGGGTGAGACTGTCTGAAGTTTCTTAGGAATACTGCTGCATTCAGTCAGACTTGGGATTGCATTAACCTTCATCCTGGTATTTTTACTACCTTTTTTATTAAATTAAGATCTAGATCTAGTTGTTTCTTCTAGTAAAATTTGATAAAAGAGAAGAAAAACAGGTTCTTTTTATTTTGAAATTATTGATGTATGTTCATAATAAAATTGATTTATTTAAATAAAACTATTGTTTTTACTGTAACAATATGTACCTTATATACACAATTATCCATTTTTTAGCATAAATGCTTTTACCTTTTCTCATAGTAAGGGTTAAAAAATTTAAAAAGATACCTTTTTGTTTAATAGAAAACCTTCATCAAGGAAAGATTCTTCTAAAAGACCACCACTTATCTTCATGATCTGTATAGCCTTTAGATTTCCAGAACCTTTCAGTCGAATAACTGCATCAACAGCTAACTTTGTGAAGTGTCTGAAATCAATTCATTCTACTTTTATATTATCAATTTATGTATTGGTAAATAACTACATGTAATTTTCAAATAATTCAAGACCTTAATATACTATGTTATTTGTCATACAAACATCAATTGTTTTACAATTTTAATTTAAATTTTATTTAGAATGGAATGTTTAGCACAATGTATTTTAAATATAAGTATTAATAATATTTTCTTGAACAGAACAATATAAATTTCATAAATTAAATATATAATAAATCTTTAATTGTATAGAACAATGAGTTATTGATATAATTATGTAATTATAATTACCCTTGTGTTATTTTTTATTCTATGCCTTATTTTAACACCTTTGTTTTACAATAACATAAATATAATATACTAAATTGTAAGAATTAAAAAAAATCATGGTTGTGCTTTAACATATTTTTTAACAGTACTGACTTACTCTTTATGGTTGGAAAGAATTTTAGAACTTAATGTAGTACGTGCAATTTTTTCAAGGTCTAAACGTAAGGCAGCTTCATTTAAATTTATCTCATGATCAAAACTCGATTCTGCTAGAGCTTGCTTTGCAGCTTCCACAGCAATACGCCAACCGGCTATTATAGTTTGAGGATGAAGTTTCTGTTCAATTAATTTCTCAGCCTCTCTAAGCAATTCAGCAGCTGTAATATATAAATCAAAATAAGTGTCTAAAATTAGTTAACCATAATAATTGTAAAATTTATCTTACAAAGCTATATAATATTTTTGTTTAACTATTTTTGTTTTCAGAAATTATTGTAAGATACAAATTATCACAAGTTTTTCACACAAGACTGTATCGCAGGAGCCAAGCTATTGGCAGACAACTATTTGTGTGACCCACAGATAATTGTTTCTGATCCATTAACAGTGTCCATGCATATCCTTAAAACACAGGACGTTATCTTACAGTGGGGCAATGTTTTTCAAAAAATAACAAAATCCTGACATCTTGGTACGGAGTTCTTAAGAAAAGAGTAAGTTGTACCTAAAACTGTCACTGAAGTTGTTCCATCACCAACTTCATCATCCTGTACTTTTGACATATCAACTAAAATTTTAGCAGCAGGATTGTCTATACCAATTGACTTCAATATGGTAGCACCATCATTTGTAACTTCTACCTGAAAGATTAATTCACGTTAGGATGCTTGTTTAAGTTGCTTATGAACTTACACCACCCTACGTGGCCCTACCACTTACGGTGGTAGGGCCACGCAGCAGCCTCGGCTGTTGCACGAATGGGCAGGCCGGTCCGGGTAAGTACCACGACCTCACAGAAGACCAGCGTAAAGTGGAAGTATAATACTTTCGCGTTTCGTCTGTGAGTGAGGTAGCCGGAGCCCAATTTTCAAAAGGTTGTCAACGCATCTGTAACCCTCTGGTGTGGCAGATGTCCATGGGCGACGGTATTCACTTAACATCAGGTGAACCGTCTGCTCGTTTGACAACTTTTCGCATAAAAAAAAAAAAAAAAAAAAAAAACACCATCATGACTTTTGCTTCGGCAAATGTTAATTTGTAAATGTACAGTGATGATTGGCCGTTTTTTAAATTAATACAGTTAATCAAAAGGTTTGTTTACCTGCCCGGCATTTCTGCCGCTGGATACCAAAATCTTGTCCATTCCTTTTGGACCCAAAGTACTTTTAACAAGATCCCCAATTGCAATAGCTCCAATGAAACTAGACATTCGAGCGATCTCTGCTTTTTCTTCTTCCGCCTCATTCTTCAATATTCTGATAGGATTAAGTGAAACCTGCGCGTATTTTAATAAATTTAGTCTAAAATGTCCACATGTGCGGTGAACAGATCGGCATGACATGCTGAATATACAAATCAATACAATGTTATGCATTTCATTTGAGAAACTTACCATTTTGATATTTGCTGTAAATCCTGATCAGAAATACTTTAGAAATTATATGCTGTTTATCAAATCTAACCAAAACCGCAGTTTTTAATTGATACAAGTCGTATCCATTAGGTAGCTGAACCAAAGACTACAACAATCTTTTTTACCATAGATTGCAGATTACAGTGCATGCATTGCATATTAAAATCAATGTTGCCATTTGCTTTGCGATTAACTTGATATTTCAATGTACCATTGAGAGCTTAGAAAAATAAAATTATATAAGTACTTTATTTTTATAAATATTTACAAACAAACAAGTGGTACAACGATAATATCAACCTTCTTTGATTATATACTTGTTTAGATGGAGTAATGCTTATCTAACAACGCGCTAAAACTGTCTCCGATTTTCTGATATGCGTGAGTGCTACTCGTGTACGTATTGTAAACAAACTGTTAAGGTGTGCGTGTTTAGGGATGCCTACTCCAAACTAAGTTTAATATTTAATAAATATATTAATTTCAACAGTGGACGTCTTGCGGCTGATGATGATGATGATGATGATGATATTAATTAAAAGGGAAAACTTAATTTAATTATATAGTTTAATATATAATTAAATTAAGTTTTCCCCGTTATTTAATAGTGGAAAAGTTAAGCAAAATTAGTTGAATAACATAATTTTTTGTAGACTAGTAGTTTTATTTATTTTAATAATATCAAAAATTACAATGTAAAAAATACATTAGTACAAATACATCAAAATTTGTTTATAAAATCCGCTAAATAAATCGCTCTCCAGCTATTTGCAAGTACGGAATCTGTAGGAAATCTGAAACCCAAAATAAAAGAAAGAACTAACAAAAATACTGTTCAGTGAATGACGTCATGGGTTATATATATTTTGTGTAGGTACGGTCCTTTACTAATCAAATAAAGTGTGATTTTTTAAAATAATATTGTTCCAATTCGTAGATAATAGTTTCCCCAAAACTTCCTAGTAATAAACTGACAACACCTGCAATTCGTTATTTCGTAGGTCTAGTCTGGTTACTTAATGTAAAATACTAACTTAAGAAATAACGAATAAAAAAATTGCGTTTTTTTTTAAATAAACTAATAGTGGTTAAATAACAAATCCTACCGATGAAAAGTGATCTTGGTAATATTATACGATTTTTGAATGACACGATTTGATAGCAAAAACCGACATAATTATTTTTCATGACCCCCTATTGATTTACGATATACGTAAGTTATTCAAATAACACTGACGAATGTGAAATGCGACTCTCCCAATATTAATAGACATTTTTTGCGCCAATAGACATTTTTTCGGACAATAATATAATCAATGACAACATTTTTTTTAGATTATACTAGGTCATTTAAATTTATGTCGCTGACCAAGCGTTTAAATGATGACCTGCTAGAGGTCCTAGGTACGTCATCTGGCAAGGAATTCCAAAACAGCGCAGCCTGAACAGAGAAAGAATTACTGAAGAAACTGGTATTATTTGAAGGATTAGTAACCTTTACGTTAGATGAGGAACGGAGATCATATTCAATGCTTAGCGAAATTTATTTAAATTTATCTTTAAGAATATAGAGAAATTCGTTTAAGATCGAGGAAAGAATAAAGAAAATTCTAGACCTACGCCTTTGTATAAACTGTAAGCCATTGGAGAAGAGGTAGGTCAATAGTTAGTAATATGATCATTATCGAAGACTAATTATGTATCTTTTTAATAAAATAAGAAATTAGATAGGTGTTCTATCTTATTAAGAATGTTATAGTGGTTTTAATCAATTTTTATAAGAATAAGCGTCTGCATAAATTAGAAACAGGAAATTAGAAATATTACTGCATAAATTTAGAAATATATATAATATATATACATAGCCGTTCTGTGCACAGACTGAAGAGAAGTCTATAATCTTCTCTTTATAAATCTGTGGTTCTGTGACTAGTTATAATCCAGGATTATATTGAAAAATAAAAATAGTTTAAAAAAAAAATTCTAATTTACAATTACATTCCATGACAATAAAGAACACATGATATTGCTTTTTTACAATGGCGATTCATTTGCTGTATGCAGCCGTGACATTTCTTACGCAATAGCAATACAGTGCTCCGGGCACGTTGTATCGGTGATTCGTTATCTATCATTGCCGACAAATAAAAAAGTCACTTCAGAACTCTATGCTTATTATATAATTTGATACTGCTCACTGGGCTGTCAATTTAGAAGTGTATGACGCCATATTGCCATATTTATATTCGTGTGTGACAACGGTTCTGTGCTTTGTGAATTATAATTATAATTTCTTTTTCTTCTTAAACGTTTAAACTTTATTAAAAATGGAGGAGCAAAGTGGTACATCTGCGCCTAGAGTAAGCGATAAACGTTTAGCACAAACACAAGCAAAAGTAGATGAAGTTGTCGGAATAATGCGTGTCAATGTCGAGAAAGTTTTGGAAAGAGATCAAAAACTATCTGAACTAGACAATCGTGCAGATGCTTTGCAACACGGGGCTGCGCAATTTGAACAACAGGCCGGTAAGCTCAAGAGGAAGTACTGGTGGCAAAACTTGAAAATGATGCTGATAATTGGTGCTATCGGAGCGGTTTTACTTATCATTATTATTGTATGGGCTACATCCGGATCGGGTAATCAAACTCCCGCCCCAACTCCTGCGCCAGTAACCGAAGCTCCCCCCACCGGTCGATAAAATTTTTATAAGCTTTGGAACTATTACATTGCGTCATTGGAGTCTACATCTACCTATTTCTAATGTATTTTGTTACAGAAACTAATTCGACGAAAACTTGACTGATTACAAATGAAAATAAAACTATATTTTGTACCATGTTTACCTGCACAATGTAAGTAGGGTTTATATATTTCTTCCAAAATTTGATTCATATACAGTAGCTTTTGATACCTGTCTACAAAATTACTATTGCATAGAGATTACACTATCCCTTAAAAACTTATTCAGAAGAACTTTATACAATTTACCTTTATTACATGGCTTAAAGTCAAAATGTGTTTAGAAAATAGAGATATTAAGTATTACTAGGTGTTGCTTTATAGTATTTGTCAATCTATTGTTGTTATATAAAAATGAGGCCAATTTGTACAGGATGAAATGTTATAATATGTATAAAAGTTACTACTATATCCGATAGAGCTTATTTATTGGCCAGATTGACCTGAATAACTTAATATATATAAGGTACTTCACATAAAAGACATTGGAAAGGATTCTTCAAATTAAGCTTATGGATGTTGCTTAGAATATTGTATTTATATTTTTAATAAGCCAGTTGGTAAGCACAATTTATATTATTTTCATAGCACAAAAATGTTTACTTAATTATTTATTTAATATAACATTTATGTCTATCATGTGTAAATGGTTTGCTCTATTAAAAGCAATTGAAAACCCTGCATTTATGTTTATGAAAAACTAGTGGATAAAAGGGACCAAAAGCATTATTTTTTTATGCAGCCTCAAAGGTTCCGAAGCCATTCTGTCTTTAAAATTGCTTTCAAGCTAAGTATTTTAAGTTGATGTTGTCTATAAATTTATATTATGCTGTCTTTATCAAGTTGTTTTGTATTGTATAAGAATATAATAAATGTATGTATTCTTCAAACTTGACTATAAGTTATTTCACCACACAAATCTATCACTATTAAATATTTATCAGTTATCAACTTCGAAAGATAAATATACTTCAGAAAAATTCAATATATGATTAAGATCTTACATCTCTTTTAACCTTTATGAGTATAGCTAAAACCTTGTGGCAATCCTGTTTGATCCTCAAATTCAACATTCATATCAAGTCATACAATATGCAATAATTTGCCAGTGAAAATTGCTTCAAAAATTTACCCACAGGGTCTGTGAGTATATTTTGAGGCACATCTTTGTTTTGAAGGATTTCTTTCAATAATTGGTGCATTTTACTAGAATTCAATTTATTGATCTCAGATTTATGTTAGTACACCAGATATTAAGCTGATTGGCTCAGTGTCTCTTTAACTTAAAAATGTAGTAAATTTTAAAAATAATTTTCAATGGTTATAAGAGGTTCGGGCAAGTGACAATTCATGTGGGCATATTTTAGCAGAGCTTATGAAGAGCACTGATTCATAGTGTTATCTCTTTACTGTTTGTATAATCACCAATGACTAAGCCCATAATACAATAGCTTTGGAGCCAATATTGTACTAACTGTAAATTCAAGGTTTTAAACCAACAGATTCATAAAATATATTTTTTCTATATATATTCTAAACTTATTTTTGGCTTATGAAATCATAAGTAAAGTATATGCTTTAGTTATGATTCCATAAGAGCAAACCTTTATTTTTTTTTTTTCAAAACTGAGGGACGCAAATTTTTTCTGTGAAATGATTATTTTCCAGTTTTGGTAATCACCAATATATCAGAGGTTATTTCAAGATACAAAAGGTTTGCACATTTCAAATATTATAGTATATAATAGTCTTATCATCACAAAGCTAAAGTATAAAAGTGCAGGCTCTTTAATTTAATTCAGGACACACAAAATTTGTATTTTAACATTACTATTTTTGATTTTACTAAGTTCATTACTAATAAAAATCAGATAAAAATAAAACTAAACAGTATTCCAATTTTAGTTTTGTTATTTTTGTATAAGAGTTCATATTATCTTTAACTTATCAAACAAGAAAGTCTTAACATGTATAATCTACTTACATTAACTGATAACAAATTTGCATGCAAGATAACAAAATTCGTTGCTAAATTATATTTGAAGAAAATTTAAGGAGAGGAAATAGGTTAATAGAATTAATGGAATTCGCATTCGAATAGAGAGGCGTGGGAACCTCCTTGGTTCTAACCAAATTAGGGTATAATTCGGTTAGAATCAATATTACTCAGCCTCAACTCGTACTAGCGCAGAGTAGCCAGGCTCTCGGTCGTCTTACAGTTTTGTTATAGATAGTGCATTGGGATTACACCAAATAATTTCTCCCTCCTTTTTCCGTCTTCGTAAGACTAGAAGCTCGGCACAATTCTGCCTGTTGTTGAACCCCGACGCTCTCGAACGCTCAAGAACCAAGTGCTTTGCTTATTCATTCATTACACGCACTATAAAGGAAATAAACAATTTTGTTTCTGTCCGACCGAATATCTGAATAGGCTTCTAACGACCTAGTGCGTTTACCAATTCCGCCTTCATTGTCACTATCAAGTGAGATGGCAATCAAGCAATAGTTCTTATAATAAAGGTTATACAGGGTGGCTTTTCTAAAGGCGCCCAAATTCACACAGGAGATTCAGACTGGTAGTATAATCGTTTATTGAATTAAAAACCAACCTTTCTTTTTTTCAAAAAATTGCCATTCTATTCCCTAAAAACCAGAACTGTTGACAATGCGGTAGTCATTCATAAATACGTCGTGTACTTTTGAAACGAACTTGTATGCGTGTTAGTTATGAATGATCGCGCGTATAATAAATGAGTTGCCCATAAATTACACACTTTTTGAGATAAGTTCAAATGAATGTAATTAATTAATTACGACTGATTTTAAACATTTACCATTTTTTATATAACATTATTTATGTCTAGAATTTAATATGGATACACTAAGAAAAGCCTCCCTGTATATCTCTTAAATGTCGTTGCTCGGTGGTGTTTGCAATATGTACGGTCAAATGTAAAATACTGGTTATTGGCTGTGCCGCAAGGTGGTATAGTTTCTCTCATAGTCTCAGTCATTATAAACTCAATCACACCTTGTGTTCATTTACTCAGATTATCTGTAAGCCTTTTCATTGATAATTTCTTTAAAGAGGTTGCTGCTTTGAATGCAAATCTTTATCGTAATCGCAATATCGCACTTAACTATAACTTAGTAACGGTCTTAGTTCCACTATCGTTGTCACTAGACAGAAGACGGTCATCAACACCCACATAATCTACTTTTAGTAGTTATAACCTTATTAGGATTTGTTTGGTTAGAAATATACTCGAGGTAGGCAGTCGTACGCTGCAAGAATGTTACTGTAAAAGGCACTGCGGTAGTTACGTACAAACACAACACAGTGCGCAATACAATTAGTCAAATGATTAGCATTCGACGTTGATTCAATGAGAATATTTCGAGTACACTTACCTGTTTTACCAGCCACCCGTGAAAGTTATAATACTCTACAGAAACAAAATTTATATTTGAAGGAGATTAATGAGTTATATTATGTATGTTTTTTTCCTATGAATTTCTTGACGTATTTCTGGAGTATTCTTCTGGAACGGTGTTCGTCATTCTGGAGTATTTTACCCATTGGGGAATGTTCTTTTCTACGAAATTGTAATATATTTTCAGAAATAAACTTATTCTACAATTTTCAAATAACCTTGCGGTGTTATTCAAAAAAATAAAATATATAGCCATACTGTGACGCCGGGTTCTAAATTTATTTTAGTGTTGATGCAATACCATGATTGGACTCCCATCTGGCGCAAACCCAAACTCTCCTAGAAGCCTAGTACTACAGAGAGGGGGATACCTGGGCCTTATATTGTACTGCCAACAATTAAAAACCAAAAAATATCTTAATAAGTTGGAATTCAATTTGTAAACAATTTAAAATGATTACAGCGCCATCTAATTGTAATTTAGATATTCCAACTCTTCGATAGATGGCGTATATAATGTAAGTTGTTTCTTTTTAATCAATAGGAACGTTATAAACCGATCCATGAACATAATAATTTTACTATTAATTGAAAAGGTACTTATTTGTAAATAAAATTTTGGTTTATTGCCTTGAATAGAAATATTTTTTAAGATAACTGACATGAGCATTACCCGAAAGTAAATGATCATTCAGCAATATCTAAGTAATTATGTAGATATATGTACCTAACGCAGGCACATTGTCGCCCTTATGGTTATTTTCGAATATAAAGTTATGTCAACAATTCGTTTTACTATAAAACGCGCTTACGGTATTACAATGTTAAGCGCGCGTCGTCTCAAAATAATTGACCACCACAGGATGAATTTTCAACAGTATTTACAAGTGCAGGGTAACAGTAATTTCAGTAGTTAGCATAAATTTCAAAACTAGTAGGAAAATTATCACAAAATATTGGGACTTTTATTTGGGCTTTTTAGCTGCACCTGTCACAGAGTTTTTGTTAAGTGCCGTAGTACAATCTTTCGAGTGGCTTGTATAACAAGCTTTATGCCGATCATCGTGTCTCGTAATGAGTGAGGTAGCAATGACCGGCGCTAATCATGTACGTGTACCACCTTGTTTACCAGGTCTTGCGATTATGAGGGATATTATTTTATGTCAAATAAAAAAATGTATATAGTATTTTATTATATTGCACAATATATGTAGCATATAAAATGGTAGCACCGGGCTTTCACATTCACTTCAATTAATTTAATATTCCGACTGAAGGATTCTGTATCCTAGTCATGAAAATTTTATAAAAAAACTTATTAATATTTCTATTTTTATGAAGCAAATCTTCTTACCAGCAAGTTTTCTTAATATTCCGGAAAATTTCTGACTTTTCTGAGAATTTTCAGATACTAAAAGGTTACGAATTATAAACATGAGTATGTTTAATACGTTTTATCTAAAGTCATGACCATAAATCACCAAGTATTAAAAAATGTTTTTGAAGTGAAAACTTCTTTAGGTGCGTTGAGCACTTTTTGGGTGAAGGGTCACCGAATCCTTTCTATGTACCTATATGTATACTGTGTATAGGTACATGTTTGTCCTAGGTCGGTCAAACCGCATATTCGGCCTTTGAGTGAAGTATTTTTAGTCAAACCTAAAATTTCTTATCTTTTACGTCAAACATCGGAAGTAAAATAACCTTTTTCAGGCTTTGCCTAGTTGAACCTAGAAGCGAATAGAAGATTATCTGTGAGGTAGAATCAGACATTCTAGTACTTAGTTAAAGTTTGACCGTTCGAACCCCGATTTCATAAAATTGAGTTTTGACGTTTGCCTGACTAAATTAGTCTCTCCTGGGTTTGACGGTAGTTCGATTTGGCTGTTACTAAGACTATAAGTCAGACCTGAGGATTAACTAGTCAAACCTAGGAGTGCCAGAGCTTCGAGGTTTGACTATAACATATACATGTATGCGTACTTTTTGGGTTAACAAAAATCATGGAACTCGCTTCATCGTCACCGAACGCTTTTTATTTATTTTATTATATAATTATGTTAATTATTTTTCACTAAAAATAATTATTGACAATTATTTTGAGTTAGTAATTATTTTATTTACAAATAAATATATTATTATTGTTAACTTATAAACACAGAAGTCATCTACACCGCCATAGCAGTCGAGCAGATGCTGGTACGGGCATCGGGGAATAGTTACCCCACACCACAACCCGGGCATTGTCTCAGGTATCTTATGTCAGGTGTTTGACGGTGTGCCCGCACTGTCCCCCCGGGAAATGTTAACTTACTTAGTTTTCACTTCTATTGGCAGTCCCCTAAGAATTCCCCGTTTATTTTATATTAACTGCGATAATATCCTTAGAAATAATTATGTATATTAGAAAAACGTTTTTTAAAACAACAATTTATTTATTTTTCTTTTAAAAGTAGATATAATAAAGTAGATTAATATTGTGTAGGACGAAAATCTATGTACGTATTAAATACTCGGACTACGATTCTTGCTGTTAGCATTGAACATTGTTAACGCCTAAAAATAGCTTACATTACCGAGACAAATTCAGTCACGGCATGATTCACAAATACAGAGCAAGAGGATGACCTAAACATATGCCGGGATACCGATACACTTAGTCTTCTCTTTGATCTGACAGCCAGGTCTGGGTATGCCATATGTAACGAATATTCTAGTCATTTTATTTAGTAAGCATTAAAATTTTTCCTCTTTTTGTTTTTTCTGTTTTCGTAATTGTCTTAACGTTTATTGTTACACGATTAAAATTCCATAATAATTTTATCTACGGGTGTTGCAAATGTCAACGGGCGGCGGTTATCACGTAACATCAGGTGAACCGCCAGCTCGTTTGCCACCTTCTCACATAAAAAAAATATCACTTTAATCGTTCATACGATTCTATGTGAGAGACAATAATTATGCATCACCATTGTCATAGTTGTGGAGACGTGGGACGTGGTAAAGTTAAGTCGAAATTCAAGAGGTTCGTGGAGAAAAATGCGGAAGAGCCCCGCCCGTTGGTTCCGCTCTGCTTGCTGTCCACCAAGCTACGCTGCGACGGTCACCTTGATCTCGGTTTTCGTCACATTACATTATCTCACCTCTCGTGTTGGAATAACCTTGGAATTTTTTTAACGTCGGTGTAGCTAATTTATGAAGCAAACATGCATAGTTCATGCGCATTTATATAATACAAGCTGAAGAATTACTGGTTTAATAATATTATTAATATGTGGAATACAATTGGTACCTACCTACTTATAAAAAGTTTTGAAAAGTTTTATAGTTTCGTTCTTTGTACACGTGTAAATTTGTTACGCCCCCAGTAAAAAAACTTTAATTGTCATTCGTAGGTATTTTGAATTATACGTATAGTATAAAGCTCTCTTCAGTATTTGCTTATCTTTGATATTATCGAATGGTCTGCACGTACATACATACATTTTGTCTTAGAATAAAATAGCTTTTAATAACCAATCAATTTGATTTAGTCTATAATTAAAATTCTAATCACACTTTTTCACAATAATTTAATTATGGGTGTCAATCCGGACGCCTGCTCTACCGTGCAACTTGCCAAATATGGCGGACCTAACCGTAGGTATTGTATCGGTCACGTTCTATTCCTAATTGGCAAAAGTCATTCACCTAGTCGCATTACGATGGATGAAGCGAGCTTCAAACCATTACTTAAACCAAATGTCGTTTAGTATCATATTTTATTATTACAGAATTGTTTCATCCATAAGTAGGTAGGTTTTTTAAGTTTGCAGAATCCTTCTCTTACAATTATTATTAGTTTTAATGCATTTTTACACAAACCGATGCAAATTGTGCGCTTTCATAAGTCTTTGTTGTATGAGCGACAATAATAGATAAATGCTGGGGCTGCCTCGATAACTATGAGGTCGTGGCAACATGAACAATTTACTGCAATGTCAAAAAGTGGGACTTGTTGCTAGAGACAACACAATTAGCAAATCAGTTGAACAATTGCTGGCCATATACGAGGTCATTTTGGTGGCTCGTACGTTTAAACCTGGTGAGAACTGGTTAAGCTAGAAAACTCTTGAAGTGAGAGTAATTGCTTGGTCCCGCCATTTTTTGTCTCTAAAACCTTTATGTATGACACTTCAAGGACCCCGTGGCGCAGTTGTTAAGGTATTGGCTTCGGCATCGGGGGTCGTGGGTTCGATTTCCACATGGGACAACTATTTGTGTGACCCACAGATAGTTGTTTCGCATCTGGGTGTTTGTCCACGTAAATTTATGTTTGTAATCGTCCTTACAACACAGGATATTGTTATCCTAAAGTAAGGGCAATGTTAAAAAAAAAGTAAAAAAAAAATAGGAACTATAAGAGAGAGTCTCGGACCCTCAGATATTTGTGCGTAGATCTCTATAATAGAGACTGCTACTAGTCTATAACTCTATAAGCGACAAATCGATTGCTTAACACTTCCGGTCGATATTTCTTTTTTTACGACATTGTTAAATTTCTCAGAATTTAACAATAAGTCTTAGCGGCTGTGCTGTTTATGTGTTAAAAAATTTCCGGTAAGACTACCTGTGTTAAATTCTCTTTGCGCATATTTCACCCTCAGTTTGAGAAAATCCTTTAAATGTACGAATTACAAAAGCATGCAGAAAATGTATTACCAAAACAAAAAACATACGGACTTTTTAAAAATAGAGGGGCAACATTTATTCTTTGTATTTTCTCGACTGTGATTAATGTTTTGCATTATATATTATTATTATTTTTGAGAGTAACATTTATGTCATAGAATACATGTATACATTTATTCACTTTATATTTACTCTATCATTTATTTAACCTCTATGAGAGGTAATTTCCATTTCTCTACTTCTATGAAAGAAACTCGGGTTGGTAAGAAACCTCCATAAGCGATAATAGAGCGGTCCCTTCAACTCTCACTTATCCAAGTTCGACTGTATACATATTTAGAGCCGTGGAAGCTCGTCCGGGTGCTCGCCGGCGCCAATGAAATTTTTAAATGAAATTAATAATTTTAAGTGCTGACTCACTTGCTCAGCGGCGAAGGAAAACATCGTGAGGAAACCAAACATATTTTTGAAATAATAATAAAAAAAAATCGAAGATATGTGAAGTCCGCCAATCAGCAGTGGGGCCGCCTGGTGGACTATGCCCTGATACTCTTTGTACAGAGGAGGCCTTTGTCCAGCAGTGGGGCATGTATAGGCTGTTACTTTACTTTAATTATAAGATAGCCCATTTATTGAGAAAGACTATAGGCACTTTTTAAGCACGATATAAAATGTAGTACTTGCGGGCGTAGCCGCGGGTGAAAGGCTAGTCTTAAATAAGTTTATATGAAAACGAAATAAAAGAAAAATTTTGATGAATTTAACACCTACCCATTTAATATTTAACAGTATCGGTGAAAAGAATTTTCTTTAGGAAATATTATTTTTCTCTCAGTACGTTTGTCCGGGTCAGGCGATCATTATTACTTACTGTATTTCGTTGACTGTACTTATTTATAATATATGAAATGTGTATTTTATAAATCCTTAAAACGATAAATTCGATAACCTATAAACCACGTTCTGCGCAAGCCTTTTGAACTTCAGAGGCTTGAATTTTGTGGCTTACAAATCCGTTACGAAACCTATGCGAATAAAATGAAACAAAATAATTGGCTCCAATGCGTATTTGGGTATTTCATTTGCCTTAATTTTTTGGGTTCCGTATCCAAACGGTACCCTATTACTAAGACTACGCTGTTTGTCTCTGTCACTAGAATGTATTTCATGAAACGTGATAGTTGTACAGTTGAAATTTTCACAGACGATGTATTTCTGATGCCGCTTTAACAATAAATACTAAAAAACAGGCCTCTTATATCGGTATTAGGGCATAGTAGATTGGGGATATTGATTTTTTTTATTATTTCCAAAATATGCAGGTTTCTTTACGATGTTTTCCTTCACTGCTGAGCATGTTATTACAAGTCAGCACTTAAAATTAAATTAATATTAATTAATTCAGTCTATGAGGGCCTATGTTCAACAGTGGACCCAAACAGGCTGAAATGATGATGATGATGAATAAATTCGATAAAATGTGCCAACGAGTTTTATTTAATAATGATTAGTGTTAATTAAAAGTAATTAAAGAAAGCACAAAATAACTTTTAATTTCAATTTGTCTTAAGAATATTACTTAATGTTTTTTTTTTATTTTAACACTTTTATATATCTAAATTTATTTATTTTTTATTTTAAATAGTATAAACACTAACGCACTACAAATTTAGTGAAGCAGATACATTCTGGTAAATGAACTTGCATTATATTCTTTACAAACAAAATGTTAGCTAAGAATGGGAAATTTGCATAGGAATTGCAACGACTTTGTTGTCTTCATGGCGCTCATTTTGTATCCTCCCATCGCAAGATGTGAATGACCTCGCCGCTTATCGCTTTCATCGGAATTCCAAACGGAACGATCCAAGCTTCAATAAACGCGTTAGTTACGGTGGTGTTATAAACAAAATGGTACCTATTCTAAAGTTAAAGACGTTACTACGGACAGTATTGTTTTGTACGCAGGGAAATAAGGTAAGGTATATATTTATAATTTGTCTGAAACTTGTGTATGTGTGTGTTATCAATTGCATGTAATTTCTTTTTCACAGGCAAAGAGAAATTACAGGGGATAAAATTTTTAGTTATTTCTCTTTTGTTACGCTAAAGAAGCATAACTTCTTATGTGCAAACATAAGTACACACACACTTTTTGTTGTGATGTATTTAAACAATTCATCAAATTATTAAATAATTTTGAACAAAAAAAACCGACTTCAAACAGGAAACTAAAAGCATTGTCAGCACCTATAACATTTGAGGATTGCCCTCGATTTCTCTGAGATGCCATCATCAGATCTGGGTTTCCTTGACATGGTACCCTTGGGATATCTCCTTTCAAACAAAAAAGAATCAATAAAATCGGTTCATACGAACACACAAAAAATAAAAATAATATACGGTCGAATTGAGAAACCTCCTCCTTTTTTGAAGTCGGTTAAAAACTTAAACCCAAATCAGCCCCAGGCCCAGATCAAAAAAGCAATAAAGTTTTAAAAAGATGCTTATTTTCATAGTATTGTGTCATATGGTGTTTTCATTCGGGTTCTGTATCCGGCTTACTCACAATATTTATATTACAAAAACACTGCCATACCGGCTGTCTATGGCTTGGCATCCCTACGGCATCTTTTTAAGTAAATAAACTTTTTATCGCTCTCGTTGCAATACATATTCGAAAACATCATGTATGTACGTAATAATATCCATCTTAAAACATGTAGAAAAAGTACGAAAAGATTGTCACCGCTGTGGGAATCGAACCCACGTCTTCGGCATTCGCGGCCTGACGCTCTAGCCACTGAGCTAAACGGCTGATAGCCTCAGCGACGAAAATCTTAACGCCTTCTTTCTACATTGTTATTTACTACGCGTCAGGCCGCGAATGCCGAAGACGTGGGTTCGATTCCCACAGCGGTGACAATCTTTTCGTACTTTTTCTACATGTTTTAATGTTCAATCCTAAGTGCAGAGATTAGCGCTATAAAAAACTTTAAAATTTAATATCCATCTTTTTACAAAAAACCATAGCATATCGCGTCGGTGCCGTGGTGACAATCTCGAAGTAGCGAAGTAGTAGCCATGGCTTGGCTTGGTCACCCACGGTGAAGGCAAGAGGCCCGAGAGGGCCGCCCCGAATAGGCTCATCGAATCAACTCTGGCAAAAAAGGCAACAACAAAAACATCAGAGATTCCTCTCCATTGCTTACGTATGCATTAGCACATGCGTGGCCCTACCCAGGATGGACCCCTATGGAGGGATGTATCATCTCGTGGGTTTGGCTAGCCCACGTGTTCTGCTTTCGGTGACACTTTTAATAGTATACGGACTGAATACAAAAACCTCAGTTAAAGTAAAAGTAATGGTTTGTCACTCATTTTAAAAAAAACACCAGGTTTTGTTAGGTCACACATTAATTATTGAGAGTATGTCAATTAATTATTTGCGACTTCAAGTGTAGATTACTCATTAAGAAATACAGTAAAAAGGACCGGCAGAGAAATATTCTCGTTTCTATACCTACATGTCTTTAATTTTAAAAAGCCTTATAAATTTAAGCATTAAGACATAATGCTTAATGCTTACTTAATAAGTTACTTAATGATTAAGTATGTACGAGGATATTGTAGTCAGAATCGAACAGAATAACCACGTAACGCGCATATTAGTTACCGGCAGTTCGGTTCAACCGTGTAGAAACGTCCGAAAATAGATCCCCTATAATGTTTCCGGCTGGTTGATGGTGACGTTAATGGAAGTCAGAATAGGGTAAAAGCCCGAATTCGTCGGGGCAGATTACACAATGTTTACTTTGTTCGAAACACCGCTTCCCGCGTTTTAATCCTCAGCTTGTTATTTCAGATGATTGATTCGTTGATGGTGATTAAATGTCGTGATCTGTGATTTATTTAAACAATATTTCTTTTAGCTATTGTAATAAAATTTTTAAATGTTAAACACATTAGTAAGTAATTTCACAGTTCATAATAAAACAAATTTATCCTTAATATATTAAAAGAAGGAAAATATTGTTCACTTACTTGTTTGTTAAATAAATAAAAATATATTTCTTGAAAAAATTTAATGGTGTCAATGTATTATGAAGGTTTTTCAAATAATTTACCGATATAACTATTCAAGGCGTTGTAATGGATATCATTGGCAACTTCGAACGTTGCTCCGATTTTAGGTAATAAACAAGCTGACCATTTTGGGCTTATGCCAACTTCTAGTGGTTTGCAAATGATGCATACACTATGTACAGCTACACACAAAGGGACTATATATTTTAAATTCTCTGCTTTCGCAATGTATAATGTACAACAATCGCAATATTAAGTAAGGAGTATTCACGACGGAGTAGCCGTGGTAGCTCAGTATCCATAAATGAACACACAAGTTGAAATCCCGGTGCCACCAATGAAATTATAAATTGAAATTTTAATTGCTGCATTATCATGTGTTCTGCGGCGAAGGGAAAATTTGTGAGGCAACCTGCATATTTTTGAAATAGGGATAAAAAGCAAATATTTTCAAGACTGGCGTAGCGCCCCGGCTTCGCACGGGAGCAATGTGTTATACATATTGCAATGTGTTATACCTCTTGAATCACTCTATTGCGTAATTTTAAAAATCTAAGCATACATAGGGACAGACAGACAGCGGCACGACTTTGTTTTATTCCATTTGTCAAAGATATTTGAAGTAAGCCAATCCGCACTGGTGTCGCGTGGTGGTCTTTTATGCCTACCCTCTGTACGCAGGAGGCCTTTGCCCAGCAGTGGGACATAGGATTGTTACCTTACTCATCTTTACTAAATTCCTCGATAACCATACTTGCACTTGCTCGACCAAGGGCAGAGTCTTCTTTTGCGTACCTGTCCACTCTTTGTATAGAGGAAGCCTTTTCCCAGCTGTGGGACATTATAGATTATTATTTTACATGGCGGATTAAATTCATTCTTTGATTATATTAAAGCTAGCTCAGTTTTCTTTTTCATTGGAGTAAGTTTAATATAGTAAGATTAAAAAGATGGCAGTATACTAATTTACCATGCTAGAGCCAAGGCAGTTTCTGCTCTTCCCTTATGTGGGTAAGCCCTTCCAGTGGAATATCACGGTAGTACATTTAGAGCAGCTTATATGCAACTCCTGTTGCACAAGAACCAGCTTGTCGATTAAGTACCACGGTCCAAAAACAATTAAAATTATTGAGTTACTACGTTACACACTTTTGAGATGTATACGGGGAGTAAGGTAACTGAAAGCATATACTCTTTATGGCAAGAGTCCTGTTCTCTTGCCATAAAGAGTGTATGTTCTCATCTCAATTGTCAACGTATCTATTGTTGGGACAGTCTCGGCGGTCCTCACTATTGGGTGAAGTGTTTACCTTAGTTTATTTTTAAACTTAATACACACGGAAGTGAGTTACGAGCACAAATATAGTGTATAATAACTAAACATTATTCTCGAAATAAATCTATCTCGAGTATAACGTTTGATAAGTGAAATAAGCACCCCAATGTTACCAACGCGATTGCAACTGTGATCAGACTGGCATTGAACCGCTTACTAATTTACCTTCTTCATAAACAGATTTAGATATTAAGTCAGAAATATTTATTATATATATTGAGGTGTTATTTCAATAAAGGCGATGTTACAGACCTCCTTTTAACAAATAACTGGACATTAAGGATTTTAATGATTTTATCACAACACATCGCAATTTTAATAGAGGCCGGTCAAGTTTAAACTATCGTAATTGTTTCTGAACGTTACACCATGTTGTGAACATTATCGCATGCGTAAGTATTCACAGACATTGTAACTTTTGTAACCACTTGTCTCGGACGGTATGAAGTGAATACTTGATATACTTGTGATATTATTGCGAATGTCTTATCTAAATACAAGTGCCTAAAAGTGAAGTAATAAAATGATTTTAAGATTCTGTTACTTTAAGGCCAACAATAATATTAAATATATAATAAATGGGTAGTAATAGAAAACTCTTAGTGCTTATCGCAAATAATAACTATTATTTTTGCATAACTTATTGAAACTTATGAAAGCTGGAAAAAACTCTTAAAATAATGCTAACATGGTGAGAATTATGTATATGGTGATGTATGTATGTGATAAGATGCAGTTCAAATTAATAAAATGAAATCCAAGTACACCAACATTGTAAAACTTGAAATAAAAAAAGATCATAAAATCCTCTAAAAATGCAATATTGGGTCCTTAAATTGTAACATTTCAATGGACTAAATTGGCTGATTAAAGCGATGAAACATCTTATAATTTAAAAATTCTGATTGTCTTTTCTATATTATGTATTATATACACTCCAAAAGCATGTTCACTAAGTCGCGCGGGATATGTTTCCTTCATCGAGTGCAATAAAATATTTTAAAACAGTTATTCGTTTGCGGTTATTGAAAGAGCTGTCGAGAAACTTACGCAATGAGCTCACAAGTCCGGAGTTATTTTTATCATATGACTTACTTAAAAACGTTACAACATACAATAATGAGTTGCACAAACTCTAAGAGAATAGGTGATTTTTTATGGATGATGATCGAAAAATGTTGCCAGTTACAAGTAAGGTAACATTTATTGGTGATACTGATGGTTATGTTTTGAAATTTATTTAAATTCTGATCACAACTCTTTTTTTTAAATGAATTTATGAATTATAATAGCAATGAACAAAGATACGATCTTAGGCAATACTATTAACAACATGATTAATGTGTTGCCCCTAATCTAGGTGGGAGAGAAAAAAGAAAGGCATGTTGTTATCAAATGTAATTTAATGCCACAATGGGGTTCCACCTTTGGATTACTTAAGCCTATATTTGAAACTTATCGTTGAGCGTTAAAGTCAAAGTTTGCTGTCAATGTTTTGTTTTATCACCAAAAAGTAGTAAATGAAGATTTAAATTAAAATTACCAGTTGCGACGAAGTTCTCAAATGTTATGAGTCCTAATGGCCATTAGAAATAAAAATATATAGAACGTTCGATAACTATCATTGGATTTTTAGAAACATTATCATTATTTTAGCACTGGATTACCAACTAGTAACTTGCGCATTACACACTGATGCGTATATTGGACGTAGAAAAACGGATTTGGAAAATCCATTATGGATCAAATTCCGGCACGGGCACGTAAGACTTTCATCATCATCATCATTTCAGCCTGTTTGAGTCCACTGTTGAATATAGGTCTCCACAGATTTAATACTTTGGTTACGGTAAGTTTTCTATAATACTATAAGGGCACTATTGATTCTAAATACAAGTACTTAAAGCTAATTTTCTTAGCAGTTAATAAGACTTCAAATTAAAAAAAAATAATTTCATTTGTAGATACAGTAATTTTGTGTGTTATTCAGTGTTATGGTAGATTAGCATAAGTAAAAGAATTGCAAATTGAACTAAATATTTTTAGGGATTAATCATGCAAAGAAACAAATGAACGATTTAAATAAAAAAAATGGATAATATAAATACGGCCGCGTCACCTGCCGATTGTTCTTTTGATACATCTAATATTGTGAAACGACGGCCATACAACCACGCAACAAGATTTATTTGTATAAAGAAATTTTGAATTCAAATTTAATTTGAGTTCCTTATAATATTGAGTACAGTGTACGGGGAACAAGTGTTGATACAATTTATCACGCTTGACGATTTCTTATTAAATGCGTTTCTGTTTCAAAGCAATGTTTTAAAGATTCGTAGATGATAAATGTCTACAGTTTTATTGGCAAAGCGCTCAGAAAGAGTTCCAGATCGTTTCTTGTTACTACTTTCAACATCTTTTTTATTCTGTAAGTATTAATTTCTAGCCGAATTCATGAAGAACGGTCAGCTTTTGAAAATAACCTGATCAAGGTGAACGTGATAGCATATCGATTTAATCGACGGATTTTCACGCACTTGTTACTACAAAAAGTCAATGATTTATTCCACAATAAACAATTTATCCTTATATTAAGTCTATGATAACGATACGTGGCTCTACAATGAGAACTTGACGCAATCTTAATGCGATTGGAATTAATGAATAATCGATAAAACCAGTACTGGCCTACATAAGTAGATCCAGTGTTTGAACTAAGTGTGTCGAGTAACACCTTTGTAGTTTTTGTTCATTATAATTAAAAAAAAAATCAGGACAATCTCCGGATAGGACGCATAAAGCTTTTCCTCGAGATAATTAGGTTATTAATTTGGCATTTGACATAGCGACATGAGCTAATATCTTTTTTTTATACGTGAGAAGGTGGCGAGCGGGCTGGCGTTTCACCTGATGTTAAATAATAAATTCTCCCATTGATATTTGAAACACCCGTAGGGTTGCAGATGCGTTGACACCTTTTAATAAAGTGGCCCCGGCCACCTCACTCACCAGACGAAACGCAGAAGTATAACACTGCTACTTCACGTCGGCCTTCGCTTAGGTCTTGGTACTTCCCCGGACGGATCTGCCCATTCGTGCAACAGCGAAGACTACTCTGCGTGGCCGTTCATGTACAGATGTACATGTAGGGCTACGCTTAAAACATATCTGCCACTAAATCGCCACGTATGTGGCGCCACATGGCGATTTCATGATAGATTATATTTTAAAATACATTCTTAATTATTAGTTGTTTTTGTAAATTTGACTATTGCGAGCCCTTTCTGATTTCCGTTTTCTACCGTGGTAGCAGCTTCTGCTGTTGCATTGTTGAGACTACCCAAGTCCCTACCGGGAAGTACCCCGGTCTCATCGGAGACGGATGCGAAGTGGAAGGATTTGTTGTGTTACGTTTCGTTTGGTGCAGTAATTTCAAGGAAACTCTCTCTCTGTTCCGTTCTCGTATAAAAATGCAATTATATACAATAGGTTGTTACCTGAAAGTAATATTCGCTTCGTTTATAAACCGACAGCGATAAGATACGATAAAACGGGAGAAAGGCCAAGTATGTGTTATCACTTATCAGTGGCGCAGGACAAGACCGCGAATTTAAAAACGAAGGCCGATTGTACCGTTTGCATATCTTGCTCACAACTATTGCAGCCGTCTATATTCCTCACAACTATTCAAATCCAGCGGTCAAGTTAACCACTGTTTTAAAAACGTTATACTTAACACCAAACAAAGCTACAGAAGTTACGCGTAGGCAGGGGAAGGCCACGCCGCATTGTTTAGCGATTAGGTAACAAACATCTGTCTCATAGCGCTATGTACTCTACGTAACATACGTCATACGTAGACAAGGTGACACGGTATCTAGTATCCACTTGCTTTCAACTCAATTGTTTATAACCGGATGGCCATTGTGAAATTTGCCTCGCTCGTTTATGGAATTAATTTGCTCTGTGGCAAACTTTTCTGCACAGCACATACTTTTTATATTAAAAATGTGTTGCGTTTGATTTATTGTCACGGAGATTTCATAATGACCCAAACTACTAGGTCAAATGCGCTTTTTCCATGTTCTCTTATCGGTTAAATCATTTTGAGTGACCAACAAAAATTAATTCATAATTGACTAGTTCATAGCATTGACATTAAACTGATGCTTTTGAAAAAGAGCAACTGTTGAGTTTCTCGCCGGTCTCTTCTCAACAGAAACTGCTTTCCGAACCGGTGGTACCTTATGCACCTATATATATAATTTATTATGTAAAATTTAACGATTCATAAGAATGCGTAAGCGTCTATTTGAATAAATATATTTTTGATTTGATTTGATACCGATCCAATTGTTGACTACCCCTGCTTTATGAAAATTAGGTACATATGTACGAGTATAATAAAATACTCATCAGACTCTCAGAATAAAAACATCTAATTGTCAGCAGATTGAACAAATATATTGCTTTCTTTGAAATTTTGCATTTTACAAAGATATTTTATTACAGTTGCTTGAACTGAATTTTAATGAACATTTTTTGATTTTTTTTTCTAAAAAGATAAAAATATTTAATTATAAAACTAAAGCAATCGTTGACTATAATGTTCTTAAACAATATGATATAAAAACGTGATATATATCATATATAAGTTATCAAAAATGTGTTTAAAAAGTGAAATAAATAAAGAAAGAATAATAAATTTTACGACCACACGAACGTCAAATGTGCGTGTCCCTGTCGAGGTTGTTTTATTGATTATACAAACAAAACTTCATGTTCATTTCGATGTCAATGTTGATGCGTAGTTCTGTCTGTCGGAATTTTCGGACGGATTTAATATTATAAGTCAAATTGTTGTTTAATAAACAACAGAATGAGTTAAAAAGACTTTTTAAACTAATGTAGTACGAGGAAAAAAGCACTGCTGGCATCGCTACACTGATGTTGAATTTAATGCAAGAGACAAGTTCTAATAAGAAAAAATATTTGACACGGATTTCGCTGTCTGTGTATAATCATCGGTAAACAAATGATAGTAATGTAAAGTAAGTAAGAGTAAAGTAACAGCCTATACCTGTCTCACAGCTGGGCAAAGCCCTTCTCTGTACTGCGTGCGGATTGGCGGACTTCACATATCTTCGGTATATTTCTTCTTGTTATTATTTCGAAAATATGCAGGATATATTCCTCATGATATTTTCCTTCACCCCTGAGTACGAGATAAGACAGAACTTAAAATTACCAATTTCATTGGTACCGGCACCGGAACCGAACTCGGGTTTCTTTTTTTTTTATGTGAAAAGTTGCCAAACGAGCTGACGGTGCACCTGATGGTAAGTGAATACCGCCGCCCATGGACATCTGTTACACCCGAGGGTTACAGATGTGTTGACAACCTTTTGAAAATTGGGCTCCGGCTACCTCACTCACCAGACGAAACGCGAAAGTATTTGTCATACTCCACTTTACGCTGGTCTTCTGTGAGGTTGTGGTACTTATCCGGACGAGCCTGCCCATTAGTGCAACAGCCGAGGCTGCTGTGTGGCCCTACCACCGTAAAGTATATTCTCGAGTACATTGAATTAAAAGCGAGCGCCCAGACAAGAAGCTAACACGCACATATACTATAACGTATATAATATCGTATATAATAACATATATAATAACGTGTCAGTAATTGTATAGATTACCGACATTTTACACTAACATTCTAGTAGTATTTTTCGAATTTTAAATATTTATTAAATAATTTATTAATATAATATAATATGTTGCTGTCTCCAAAATAACTATCAGTGATATTTTTTATCTTGACCTTGACGACACTACTTATCACAAAAATTTCTGAAGACATTGCTTTATGCATAAAATAATATCTATATACCAACAGTATTTTATTTTGATGCTGATACAATTATTGTGTTGGGAATGCTGATACGAACTCGCACATAAAATGAACCAACTCCGTGGATCAGAATTCTTCCAAAAAAATCTGGCGGTGTTGCAAAAAAATATTTGCATATCCGTTCATGTGCTCGTATTGTGGAATATACTGCGGTCGGCAAAAATATCCGAATGATTAACACGTCCGACATGTGTATGGCGATTGCCTTAAACAGTAAAGACAGACCGAGATGTAATGATTCATCAATTAAATTACGTTTGGGTGGCGGAGTGACGCGGTTCACGTTGGCGTCGGGGCTGTCAGCGTCGTGGACGTGGAATGAGCGAGAAGCACGGACGGTGTGGGCCGAGTGACGCCGAGCGGTGCTGTTGCGGCGTTCGAAAGCTAGGCTATTTAAAACACTGCGCAAGCCCCCTGGCGCAGAGTTGCGACTAATGATCAGTCCTGTCCTGTCCGCCAAAGAGTGCGCGTCCACGCCGCGAACTGTGTTTACGACATAGCACGATCAGTGTTTGTTTAGTTCGAACGCACCTAGCCGCTGTAACACGTGAAAATGGCTGACGGCGGTCTCAAGAGAAACATCCCCATCAAGCTCGGCGACTTCTCGGTCATCGACACGGAGTTCTCGAGCATCAGGGAGAGGTTCGACGCCGAAATGAGAAAAATGGAGGAAGAAATGAGCAAGTTCCGCTCGGAGCTGATGAACAGGGAGAGCAACAACTTCTTCAAGAGCACGACGAGGTATTTATTGAATGTTTAATACAAAAATAACGTCGGTTTATGTTAATTTTGTATTGAAAAATATAATACAAATTGCCAAATGCGAAGGTAGTTACTGTGTGGGTATGTGCCACGCATTATCCATTTCTTGGGCATTAATCTCTTATCTGAGGTCGAAATACTGCCGCAACGCGCATTATTATTCCGATCGAAACTGATACGCAACGATCGCCGGGCCTGTTTGCCAAAAAGGGAATCTTGAATGAATTGTGAGTTTCGCAAGTGTCCCACCTTGAGGGGCCCCGGCGACTCCACGAAAGTGGCTTATTTAAGGGGCATTCATTATTCGGGATCATTCCGCGGAACGGCATCAGCTGCAGACATCTCACTCGGCTCCATTTAAAGAGGGCAACGATACGTAAGCCCGACGCGGGTGATGTCATAAATAGAAATAGCGCCGGCCGGCGGCGCGGCGTGAGAACAATTGCTTCGAAAAAACCACGACTTGTGGACCATTTCGGCGAAATGTTACAGATTTTTTACAAGCAACGCCACGTGTAAAATGTTCAATTTATGAACGGGAAAGCGCCATGACCAACGACACGAAAACAGAATGTCATTTGATCAAATCTTGCATGTATATCCCGACATATGTCTCGACGACTCGACTTAATAACAATATAACGGGAGTTCGAGCTACGTGAACGATATCCTTGGCGAAAACCGGTTTACGATTATTTTATCAACATAGCGTGTAGGTAGGTATAACTGGGCGTGCAGTTTGCAGTCTGAAGCGGTGTTTATGGCACGGGCCGCGTACACGACCCAGATGGAGCAGCGTTCTTTCAGCCGCAAGCACTCGGTGACGCAATGCCGCCAATCGTCACTCGTAATGTAGGGACTTGGCATGTCGAATGGGCATCAGAAACTCTAAGTAGGATTGCGACGTTTGTCACCATTGTCACTCAGAAATAATGATTCTATTTTATATATGTCAGCAAGTGATGTCATTCTCAAATGTTTTACTTGGATATCGATAATATACGCGTTTTACTATTCAAAACATCGAAACAGAACAGAGCTGATAATATTTTTTTAACATTCTTATATCACTTCTCGATTATGACATCGCAATGGCTTTTCAAACATGGTTTTGTTGAACAAACTCGCCCGCCCATGTTTTTAAAACTATGTGGGTTGATCATGTTTTTCAATCAAGAAGGAGTGAGCGAACGCGACACAAGTGGGCAGTCTCGGAGTATGGATAAAAAAAAGCCTTGAAAGTTAATGGAAAAATAAATAATGCTTTCGTCATTGATGTATTCAAAATTCAGCTTTATTTTGATTGCGTCACGTAAACAACTGACGCTATAGTGGCATTATGTAAGGTGTATCACCTGTAACGTACTAGATATAAAACTATGCTTGTTTCTATTTATATTAATATATGTACAATTATTAACATTTGCGGAAGCCAAATATTGTATTGCTTAGCACTATTTTACACGACAGCTTTTTATTACATAGGCTTTATAGATAGCGTTTATTGAGATAATTTGTAAAAACTATTGAGCGAACTAAATCTGTATTTTTTCTGAATACCTCTAAATTTTTATTCAGACATAAGGCTTATAAAACTCTTAGAACATAATATAATAACTATGAATTTTTAATAAATAATAAAACTAATAGCCAATATTGCCTTTTGCATGTCTTACAATTTCGAATCTGTTTCTACTGGAGGAGTGACCAAGTCGTCAGAGAGGTAAAATGTAGTATGAATATATATTATAGAGTATAATATGCAAAACTGCACAAATCACATTGCTGCACATTTTACACACTTATTATTAAATTATATATGTATCACGATCATATAGAGGTTCACAGCCGCTTAATATAACTTAAATTTCACAAAAGCAATTAAAATAACTAACGAAGTCGATTTTATCATTAGCGTGAACGATATAAACTCACGTAGGCTTATAAATTGGATCGGATTAAGGTTACGGTTATAACAAGGCATTATCAATTCGCGTGACATCTAACAAACCATAAATTATACCTACGTAGAATTGTACGAAGTAAAATGTAAGTTTTACACGTACATAATAGTGTTGCCATGTGTATAAACGAATTGCGGACCATCGTCATAAATTACTCGAATTTATATAGTATATCGGGATTACAGTGATGAGCTCATGTGTTGACAATAACCTTGTGTGCATTCACGAGAATGACATCAGCATCCATTCGTACCGATGACCAGTGATAATCATCTGCAAATGGTTCATAATTAAAAATGCAAAATTGGTATTGGTATACTAATCACCTTGTGCTCGGTTAATCGTTCTACATCAGCGTGAATAATTTTTAGGATTCATCCTACCATCCTAATAGAAATTTCGCAAACGGTCGTTCGGTGAAACATTTGCACAAATCTCAACATATTGTAGACATTTTAAGAATATAAGATAACCATACTATTCATTATGTAATTCGAAGAAACTGGGCGAACGTTCAAGTTAATTTTGCACCTGGTTTCATTTATATAAATTGGTAATAAATTCAAACTCTAATTATTTGTTTTTAGTAATATTTGGATTAATGTCACGGGCCTCCTTTTACAGAAATAATATGAATGAACTAAAATAACTTTCTTTTTTCGTTGCATTCTAAAATTAAAACTCCATAAAGGTTCTCATGCCGTTTCTTCGTATCGAATACGAATGAATCATTATTTCCCTCGAAACTGATGGTATGGAATATGAAATTCTTGCGTGTCTGTTTCGCGTTAAGTGTATTTCAGTAATTGTTTGTAACGATGCACGGCATCTTGATAAAATATCATGTCGTGCAAAAAATTGGTTGATATGTGGTAATTTGAAAGAAGCCTTTGAAAACTAATCTATATGTTATGTCGTCTACAGCTCCTCAACAACAACACAACACAGCGACAGCCGACAGCTGGCTGAACCTAGCCACTGGGACAGTCTGAACTCTCCTCTGATCCAGGATGAGGGTGATGGCAAATCCCTGAAGTTACGATTCGATGTCAGCCAGTACACTCCAGAAGAGATCGTCGTTAAGACAGTCGATAACAAGTTGCTAGTAAGTATACGAAAGAATTTATTTAGCACTAACTGATACCCGCGACCTCGTCTGCGTTGCTTATTACATTAACAACTACACCGCTTGCCCCACTTCCCCACAGAGAGCACACATCACTGGACACGTGCCTATAAAAAAAACTTTCTTAAAACTTTACACTAAATGAAGCTATCACAATAACTTTTTTCAGATAAGGGCCCAGTGTCTAAGAAATAAAACTTATTAACTAAAATATACCAGTAGTTTTTCCGTGATAAGCGCACAGCAGCAGATCTCGTATTATTTTATTTAGTTGGCATTTACTTCGATTTCATTTAAATCTGATTTCTGATTATTTAACAATAAAGCAACGAAGTTTATTATAATCCTTTAAAATTATTTATCCCCGTCTGAACAAGTGCTATTAAGTATTCCATACATTGAAGACGACCAGACGTAAACGGCCAAATTGTTTACATATTACGAGTAAAAACAAATCGAGTGCGCACGCATAAAAAGATAGGTCGCCGAGGTCGGACCGTCCTCAGTGCATTATTGAGACACTGTAATTGCATCTGTATATATTCGCTGTTACCATTCCGTTTGCAACGATGTAATGTAGGTCGCGTTACTGAATGCTCATCGGAGGTCACATCGGGGCGTTCCATGCAGGCAACATGCCAATAGTCGTGCGCGCGTTTTAAGGGTTGATGAACGGCCGGCGCAACTCGAACATTTACGATACAATCTAGCTCAGTGTCTCTCAAACTGTTTTGATGTCTCGCCCGCTTTAGGAAAAATTGGAATACTCAACGCCTCCCAGAAATTTTTCATACAATTTTTTTTACAGAAGTAGGTACGGTACATTGAAGATTTTCAACATACCATTATACCTACTTTCCACGGCTAACTGATTTTTATATATTTTAAGTTTCAATCGCCCCCTCAGAAAGACTCAGCGCCCACTGGGGGGCGGTACCGCCCACATTGAGAACCGCTGATCTAACTGAACGTGCATATGCTTTCAGGTGCACGCGAAGCACGAAGAGAAATCCGACACAAAGTCTGTGTACAGAGAATATAACAGAGAGTTCCTGCTCCCAAAGGGCACCAATCCCGAGGCTATTAAATCGTCCTTGTCCCGGGACGGTGTACTTACCGTGGAGGCACCACTGCCTCAGCTCGCCATCACCGACAGGAACATCCCCATCCAAAAGCACTGAGTGATTCTGTCACCCTAGCGGTCCACTTCGACACCAGCTATTCCATACTACTGTTATTAATTTATTGTAATTTACGTTTTATAAATTACTATAGGGGATATTTGGATATCGTCCGATATTTATTTCGATATAGTTTTAAAGAATCTCAACGTTTTAACACGTATTGGTTTTGGATCGTTCACGTATTTTTATGCGGATCGAAGTTGTGGAACACGCCGCCGCTTTAGTTATATGTATATGCTTTCACTGTGATTGAGTGGTTTCATGCATGGTTCATGCATTTACGTAATTTTTTTTTGGATATTCCAGTGGTATGATATTGAGAATGGCTCGAGCACGCAATGTTAAATTTCGCGTTATATGATATTATTATGTTAACTAAAACCCACAAAGTCTGCGATGTAATAGTTGTAGATACGGCTTGAGTCCTACTAAAATGGAGCTTATGAATTCGTGTTCAATATGTCAGTGCAATTATTACGACACGCCATGAAGTTATATTAAGAATTTTGCTAATACAACGACAATTTCACGTTTTTAATACCAACTTTCAAGAGCCCGTTCACTTTAACATAGGCAGCAAAATAACAGCATGTTACTTCAATATACAATGTTAACAGCTTTTAACTTGCACACATTTATATTTTAGTACAAACAGTTGTTATGAAAGTTTAGATGTCAATAAAATAAAAGTATATAAAAAGTTGTTTTAATTCAAGACCTTTGTTTTATTATGAATTCCGTATATTTATTAAAGTACCTAACGTATTCTTAGAATGCAGCGAGGGCTGCCTTTAGGTTGATAAACAGTTTTTGCGAATACATAAGGTAATTAGGTGCGAGATATGATAAATAAACAATAGTTATATAATCCACATAGAGACGTCTGTTCTGTTGCGGGTTTAGAAGTTCTAGTGAAGAGCATGAATGAGTTTTGTAAATGTTGACAACATTTCTTACAAATTTAATTTAATAGTGCTCATTTCTGCACTAAACATTAAACATTACTAAATATTAACAATTTGTAGAAAAAGGAACGAAAAGTTTTTCGCCGCTGCCGTAATCGAACCCACGTCTATGGGATTCGCGCCCCGACGCTCTAGCCACTAAGCTAAACGGCTGATTGCCACATCGGCGAACATCTTAACGTCTAGGACTATACAGAGAGGACAGAGATTAGCACTATCAAAATTTAATTTTCTAAAAAAGCAATGGCGACATATCTCGTTCGAATTATCATTGTCAAACGATATTCGAAATAGTTTGTATGCTGGAAAGGATATAAGCAATGGATGCGCTAAGCATTGCTTCAAATGCTAAATAACAATGTAGATAGAGGATGTTGAGAATTTTGTCGGTGTGGCATGTCGATGGAAAGGATCAATGTTTTGATGACTAGCTAAACATATTATTTACGATTAATAAAACACGTTCCATTACGCCTATAGTATGTTATGTGTGATTGCATAATTCTCGATACACTAACGTATGTCTGTTATCCATTCTCATACAAAAATTTAACACATTGTATCGTATTACTTCAAATACTTAAAGAATAAGGTCAAATAAATCAGTGATATTGCGAGTATTAGAACAAATTGTGGTTGTAACGAAGTCTGTCAATAAAAAGTTTACAATATAATTCGATGCATCGAACACTTCTCTCATGGTCGTTTCTTACTCAATACTTGGAACCATATCTAGTGTACCAGATTATTCACCGCAATTAGGAATCGTGTGGAAACTGAACAGAGACGGAAATAATGTTAGCGTTTAAAAGTAACATGTATCCATCGCTCTGACATTGAACAGAATACTGATATATTGAATCGTATCGAAATAATAGAACTTGTACTCATTTATTTGACTGTCATGGAATCTTCCAATTCAATTCTCATCCACTGCCTAACTTCCACACAACAGGATAATAACCTGTTAATGTTTAAAAACAAATTTAAAGCCAGTGACAATACCATAAAAACTGGTGGACGCGACTTCTTGGGGGCATAAAAGCGTGTTGATATCAACCACCTGATGCGCTGATAATAATCTACCCAGTTTACTATATGAAAACAAAACTGATCTCGCCGCATCTCAAATTACTACGAAACTCATTCCGCCAAAGCGATTAATCTTGAACGCGAATTATTTTCGCTTGCGAATTTCGCCCCACTGCCAAATGAACCAACGTGAGTAGGCAGCGAGGCCGGCGGAAATGAGTTATATACACGAGAGTGCAGCTCGTGATTTACAGTGCTGACACGTGGGTCGATATTTACATCGGCACTGTGCTGTTACTGTGTTGCCGGTCACGATAAATCCAGTGAAATGGCGCGGTACTAGCTAATGATTTTTCGGATATTAGCCGTAATTATTAACGGCCGGTTCCTATATTTTTTTCTACAGATAGATTTGGTTTCTAGTTATAGATATTTGACATTAGCTCCACAATACTTATGTCAAAATTCTATCTCCAGTAACCGAATCTATCTGTGTAGAAAGATTTTCCTATATTCTGGCCGTTAAAGGGAGCGGGACTGTGGGATGACCTACTGATACGTCGCGGGTGTTAAAAAAAGTGAAGTTAACTTACAGTCAATACATGTCCCACTGCTGAGCAAAGGCCTCCTCTGTATCAAATTTAAGAAATATTTTTTGACGTTTCACATTTTTCTAGACTCAATAACTTCGTATAAACTTATACAGACGATTTCCAACAATAAAGAAAGGACTTGTGCCGACCTCCGATTGTGGAAATAGGGCATGAAAAAGAATATGACGCTGTATGGATATTTTTAAGATACACTTTTCCGTTCAGTTCTTTATAAATAAAAGTAAAGAAACAGCCTATTCATGTCCCACTGCTGGTCAAAAGCCTCCTCTGTACAGAGAGTATCAGGGCATAGTCCATCACGCGGCCCTACTATGGATTGGCAGACTTCACTAACCATCGAAATCATTAACATTGGTGTAACTGTACAATAGCACTTAAAATTAACAATTTAATTGGTGTCGGGGCCGGCGATCGAACTTAGGTTGCTCGAGTAAATTGAATTAAAGGCGAGCGCCCGGACATTGAGCTATCACGGCTATCATGACATAATTATGTATACGGTAAATGTCAAAATGTTAAAACAAAACGAAGTGAAAAATTAATATTTATTTACGTAACAAATTAACGATAACAGTTTTGGCATTATAGATTAACAAACCTAGAGAGCATACGATTAGGAACTCCTTCGCGTAACCTATTGCTATGTCCTGCGCAGTCTTTTCTTTAATCAGATCCGCTGGTTGCGGGTTAGTTCTACTTATCTGAAAAAAAAAAAACATGCATTTGTAAAAAATTAAATAAAATTGTTTTTTGCCATTAGCGCTATCAAATAAATAAACAACGTACTTAGGAATTTTAATACTTTATCACAGTGATAGTTAAGACGATGCCATGATATGGAAAAATACAAAGACTATGAAAAAAGCCAGAATTTAAATGAGTGTCTCCGTTTCTTCGAATTGTTCTATATCAATGAGATTTCTAAATAAAAAAATTGTAATACATCTTTGTTATCAGATAATAACGTTAATAATTTTGATTTTCTTAATAACTTTCACACAAATCTTGTCTTGACGGACTTGATCGCCGAGGCATTTTCTAACAACGAATCAATCAAACGAATGATGCAGAATCAAAAGAAAGAAATAATTTTAGCAAACGGGCAAAAATATTTAGGAAACTTATTTCAATTTAATTGTGGTAGGGCCACGCGGCAGCCTCGGCTGTTGCACGAATGAGCAGGCTCGTCCGGGTAGGTAAGTACCACGACCTCACAGAAGACCGGCGTAAAGTGCACGTATGATAAATACTTTCGCGTTTTGTCTGGCGAGTGAGGTGGTCGGAGCCCAATCTTCAAAAGCTTGTCAACGCATCTGGAACCCTCGGGTGTAGCACAAGGGCGGCGGTATTCACTTAACATCAGGTGAACCGTCTGCTCGCTTGGCAACTTTTCACATAAAAAAAAACTTATTTCAATTTTGAAGCGAAATGATTGACTCATTATTGTTACATCGTGTTGTCATTTATTTGAAGAGACATATTTACTGCATAGAAAAGAATAAAATAACTATCTATATATAATACATATAAGTATACACAGAGTACTTGCCTTAGAGAGTAACGTTTTCATAATTTTGGTTTCCCTTCTAATACTGTTTATGTTAATCTGAAACTTTTTACTGGCGGCTTTCAATTTGTTAAGGAGGGGCGAATCGGGCGGTTCGTATTTGATTTGATTTTGAATCCTATTGTATTCACGCAAGGTGTACTGTAGCGTGGCTTCTAATATGTACAGCTGTTGGAGGTGGGTGCCCAATGTAGTTAAACAGTCTATTACGCTGTAATCACAAGAAAATATATTGAGATAGTGAAAGAATTATATTCATAATAATACAGCATCATACAGAGTATAACGTAAATAATAAGATAACTCATTAATATATAACTAAAAGTATATAGTATTTTGAAATCAATAAATCCACTATTCTTGTCTTTCAAAATAGTATGAATTCATATTTCGTCATAGGACACAAATAACTGCTTACGAGAACGTAATGAATCGTTTTACATAGGTACATAACAGTCATTAATCAACAGATAAAGAAAAAAAATATTAATTTGGTACTAAACAATAAAGAGCCCTGAGTAATAATAGCTGTATCCGGTCGTCGCTTTCAATTCAATATACTCGAGCAACCTGAGTTCAATTTCCAGTGCCGGCACCAATGAAATTGTTAATAACAATCATTTTAAGTGCTAATTTATCAAGTGCTCGGCGTTGAAGGAAAACACCGTTAGGAAACTTACATATTTTCGAAATAATAACAAAAAAAAATATTTCGAAGATATGTGAATTACACTAATACAGCAGTGGGGTCTGGTTGTGGACTATACTCCAATACCGTCTGTTACTGAGAAGGCAAATGCGTACATAGAAAGAAAAGAAAGAAAGAAAATCTCTTTATTTGACATCACTTAAATAATACATATTAAAACAAAAGGTATAGAAAAAGAACTATTGTGACATCAAATTGGAACTCTATTTCAGCTATATATGGTAACTTACGAACGTATTAATTTTTATGTAAAATTTTTTAAATTTCATAAGAACGCGCAAGCGTCTATGTGAATAAATATATTTTTGATTTTGATATGTCCAACAGTTGATGAAATATATAAAACCAGCACGCAACAGTGGGTGTAAAATGACCAGTATCCGGACACAAAGTTGCACGAATGGGCAGGTGTGTCCGGGTACGTACCACAACCTCACAGAAGACCGGCGTGAAGTGGGAGCGTTATACTTCTCCGTTTCGTCTGGTAAGTGCGGTAACCGGGGCCCATTTTATTAAAAGGTGGCAACGTGTCTGCAACCCTACGGGTGTCGCAAATATCTAGGGACGGCGGTAATCACTTAACATCAGGTGAACCGCTAGCTCGCTTGCCGCCTCTCTTCTCGTCTCGGTTTCGGATTTCGGTTTAAGTCACGTAAATAGTCATGGAAAAACGTCTCCAAGATGATACAAGTACAATCAACTTAGTTTTTCAATAATCAGATGTCATTTAATGTATACCCTTAGCAATAAATTAAGAGCGAGGAAAATGACGTATTTATTAAAAGTACGCAAATATTACATTTGAGTTCTTATGCTCATTTTATAGGTGTTTCATGTTTTCATGTCACTATTGAACCAGGCTACCACGAAGGAGATAAATTTCACGTATTAGTTTTATTAATTACTGGACGGGCCAGCGCATTCGTGCTATAGAAGCCGCTGCGTGGCCCTACTCTGTGGTAAGAAAGCTCTGCCATTCGCACATCAGTGGTTCTACTACTCTGTGGAAAGACATCTATACCAATTATACAACAGGGGCTCTTTTTTTTTTGGTATCGGGGGGGAAATCTTCAAAAGATACCCTGTCATATGACAGGGTCATGTGGAGTTTGTTCCCACTAAAACCCCCTCGGTGGCCACCTTCTGTACGTTTGGAGGGACCCCGGGATCTCCTATGGAACGCACCGGCGTGAGCACGCCTCGGAGAAGGAAGGGTAAACCTTCCGATTCCCTCGCCATCTTGCAGCAGCTCGAGGCCACTTCGAGCTGCTGCCAATCCGTGTCCCCTTTTAGTCGCCTTTTACGACAGGCAGGAGATACCTTAGTCCTATTCTATGAGCCCGGAACTACAGGGCTGACAACAGGGGCTCTATTACTCTTTGGTAAGATAACTCTTCAAATCGTACAACGGTGGTTCTACTACTCTATGGTAAGATAGCGCTTTGAATCGTACAATAGTTCTGCTACTCTGTGGTAAGATAGCTCTACCAATTGTACAACAGTCATACTACTCTGTGGTAAGACAGCTATTCCAATCATACAAAAGGGGTTCTACTACTGTGTGGTAAGGTAGCTCTACCATTCGTATAACAGTCCTACTACACTGTGATAAAACAGCTCTACCAATTGTAAAACAGTGGTTCTACTACTCTGTGGTAAGACAGCTATTCCAATCGTACAACAGTGGTTCTACTAATCTGGGGTAAGACAGCTCTTCCAATCGTACAACAGAGGTTCTACTACTGTGTGGTAAGGTAGCTCTACCAATCGTATAACAGTCGTACAACACTCTACCAATACCCTAAACAGCGCTACCAATTGTACTCTGTGGTAAAATAGCTCTAGTTGCAGACATACAGACCTATAGTTTTCGTTCTTCCTCGCGTACAATCCCGCCACCGCGTTCAGTTTCCAACCTCTCGTGTGGAAACTCCTCAGGCCTTGGCACAGCCTCTGCCGCTCGTAAGGCATGTCTATGCCCAAAGCCACCATGTCCTTATCCTCCAGCAGAAGGAATGTCCTCAAATCCATTCCGCTGTCCATGAAGAGCGGTGTCAACCGCTCGCAGTTCATCCCGTACAGTAGATGCGGTATTTCGCTCACGTACGACGGCCTGGAGTGGAGCAGAAAGAGAGAAAGAAAATATACCGAGAGGACGTACACAACAAGAAAAACTAAGTTGAACAAAAAAAGGATGTTATTATATACTAATTCAGTAAAAACAAAAGAAATACATAATTCAAACTTAAAATGATGCTGTAACAACAACAAATCCTTACAAATCCTTACTTCCTTACTAATATTATAAAGGTGAAGGTTTGTATGTATGGATTAATGTTTGTTACTCTTTCACGCAAATACTACTGAATGGATTTTTTTTACAATAATATAGCTTATACATCAGAATAAGACATAGGCTATAATTTATATACATATTTTAACGTATATCTGTCTTTCTGTCTGAATGTTATGCCTTCAGCAGCTAGTTTTAAATAAAAGAATCGATTGTAATAAAATCGATTGGATGGTAATAGATACCGGTAAAATAGGTCAGCAACTCAGCATAATGCTGCGCTGGAAGTTAAAACCCCAACACAGCGCTGATTTCATTGCTAACTTGGAGAGGGTACTACTTACTAGGGGAGAGGTACTACTTACTGTGGTGGAGCCACGCAGCAGCTTTTGCTGTTGCACGAATGGGCAGGCTCGTCAGGGGAAGTACCACGGCCTCACAGATCTAAGTGAAAGGTACATGTACTTTCGCGTTTTCTCTGGTGAGTGAGGTAACCGGGGCTCATTTTTTAATGGTAGGCATTCTAGAGCCCGTCAGGTGTTGTAGATGTCCATGGGAGGCGGTAATCACTTTACATCAGGTGAACCACCTACTAGTATGTAATTGTATCACATAGGTTGCATTGATATATAGTGAGGAAAAGGATTGTTAAAGCAAGAAGTTTTTTAAATTACACTTTTCATACGATTAAGTAATTTTTGAGATAACTAAATATTACGTCCAGCTGGAATACGTTTTCAGCGCAAAATTTTCAACATGTTTTATTGACCGTTGAAATAAACTATCGGATTACTTTTAATGATAAACTAAATATTAGTTTCCTCCATGTTTAAATTACCTTTGCCCCTTATTCAGACCCGGATAGAAATCTTGCCACGACGTCACTTGGCTAGTGATATAGCTTTCCTTGTCGTTGTCGTCCTTCTCCCTCTTTAGATGCCTATTAAGTATGTCTACGATCGCCTGAAAGTCGTGCACTTGGGCTATTTCCGGGAGTGTGCGGCCGGAGCGGTCCACTTCGGCCAGCCGGGCGCCGCGCTCGATGAGTAGTTCCACAATTTCGGGTTGGTTATGGTGAACAGCCCAGAACAACGCCTGGAAGTAACTTTTAATCGTGAGCACGAAGGTCAAACAAGAAATGGGCAAAGGGTCAAATACCGGGATGTGGGTTCGCACGCACTAAGGTTTTTTAACCGATTTCAAAAAATAAGTAGGTTCTCAATTCGACCGTATTTTTTTATGTTTTGTTACCTCAGAACTTTCGACTGAGTTAACCGATTTTGATGATTCTTTTTTTATTTGAAATCTGGTGTTACCCATGTGGTGCCCTATTAATTTCATTGGTATTGGGTCTTGGAATCCGGAGATACTTATGGAATTCCTAAAAATCAATAATAAAATGTACAGAGCGAGATGTTTGAAATCGGTTTTGTTTTTCGTTAATAAAAATAGACTTGTTTTTCTTATAATGTTACGGAACCCATCGTGCGCGAGTCCGACTCGCACTTGGCCACTTTTGTGAGACTGTTACTCTCAATGTTGACGTATACTTTTCATCCATATGACAAAAATAGGCAAGTAGAATAACGTTGATGTTTTCATTTTTCAAACAATATATGAAATGCCATCTATTGACAATTTGTTTGAATTATAAATGGTCCTTGGGCGGCGGTTATTTCTTAACATCAGTTGAAACAGAAATACGTAAACAAAAATGTTTCAACTGCTTGAATTTAGTCTCGAATGTGATTCCATTCTCAAGACCTAAGTAGTTCCACACTAACAGAATTGAGTAAAATAATAAAGATATTTTGTTGTTTTTCACAACCACAGTATTACAATATAACAAGCGAAAAAATGTCGATGGATGCAGGTGGCTCAGGATCGTACTTCGTGGCAGTGTTTGGGGGCCTATGATCAGTAGTGTTCTCAAACAGGCTGAATTGATGATTATGAAGCGAAAAAATTATCAGAAACAATCTCCACAAAGTGGGAACAATAGATAGCATGATATAAAATAATATCAGCTTACTGTCCACCCTTGTTGATCCCTCATTTCAATATTAACATCCTTGTCCAATAAAAGCTTCACTACACCGATTCGACCGTTACTGATCGCCCGCATTAAAGGAGTCTGGCCGAGCTTGTCGCCAATGTTTAGGAGGCAGCCCTTCTCGATGAGATGAGAAACAATATTGTATATTGTGTAGTCGCTAGCGCTGCTGTTGGAACATGCAGCCATCACGGACGTCATGGAATCTGTAAATTGGAATATTATGATCGAAGTTCACCCCGTTGTGATAATATTTTTATTAACAGAATATAAGACCGTATTTAATATCTCTCACATTTCCAATTTGATTATGAGGAGTTTTCTCTGGTGTATCTTCAAAATCCAATCAAATTCATGTATTTTGTTATTTTACAATGTATTTCTCGCAAAAAGAGAATTTGCCAATTGGACCATGGAGTTCAATATACAGCGTGTCGTTACCGTCGCGACAATAAATGAACACACGTTAAACGCTTCTTGCCAATAATTATAAAAAAATATTAACGTTAAACAAAATCCATAATTTAAAAAAAATATTTTTCAAACAAACTAATTAAGTAACAAAGAAACAAAATTTGTAACATCCTATACAACTCGCGCCACACCGTCGCATTACAAGCCTCTCCTTCTAACAGTATGTTTTGTATTGTTTTCTTGATTTATCTAGTCTGTCCCGTGACCATGAACGCTGGAAAGGGTTCGAAACGTCGGGAATTTAAATCAAAATAAAAAACGCGATAAAATCCGTAAAGTAGTTTCATTTAATAAGTATGTTTTGTCTCTTTTAAATTCATTCAACCCATTCATATGCTTTGTGACCTTTACAAATGAACTTTACGTTGCAGTTATAAAAGGTATGAACGTAAGGTTGTTCTAAAATTCTTTGTTTCGGAAAAATTTAATAACTCTGTAAATATTGATGTTTAAAGAATGTAAATTTTTAATACAATTTTAAAGTTATCCCCTATATGCGTGTTCATTTATTGTCGCGATTGTAAAGACACGCTGTATATATCTCCAATAATGGAGTTTTGAGGTCACACACAGAAAAAACCATAACCAAATTCAGAACCACGTTTTTGAGTTTGGTGGAAAATCATTCCATATCTGAAAAGGGACAAAACTGTCTATGTAAGTCAGGCATTACATTTTGTAAGAATATTCTTAACATTGGAATGGAGGTATTAAGAAACACCAGGAAATTTTCTATATAAAATCAAATGAATAGGAATGGTGTAATGTTAAGTGATAACCAACACCCATGGACATATGCAATACCTGTAGAGTTCCAGATGCATACGGTTACTCAATAGAGAAGTATAACACTTCCACTTCATGGCAATCTTCTGTAGGGTGGTGGTACTTCCCCACCACGGACCAGCCCATTTGTGCAATAGTGAAGATACAACAACAATGCATTAGAGCTGAACAATTTCTGATGCATAAGTGAGCCGACTCAACTGGTGAAATACATACTACAAATCCTCATACTTTATATTTAAAACTCCACTACCAACTTTTCTGGCTCAAGGTTTCTAATATGCTTACTGTGGATTTACTTTGCAGGACTATGCTACTTCATGTCAAACGTAATTCTATCTACAAACAGCTGATAGTCGTTTTTTTCCTGCAGATTCAGATATATATTATACAGAAAATTATCTCACCTGTTATAAAAAAATTACCAATATAAGCTTTTCTCTTTTGGATAAAATTCAAAGTGTTGTAAAGTAATTCTTTACTTAGTCTATTAATTGTGTATTTGCAATCTTTAATAAATTATAGCTTTTATCTAATATACAATATTCAATACCTGCATGTAAATTTGGGTCAGCGCCTTTGTCTAGTAGCATCCTAACAATTTCATCCTGAGCATGGAAGCAGGCATGCATCAAAGGGGTCCATCCACTGTCAAGTTTGAGATTCACTGCATTATTTAAATCTGCAAGAATAAGGTTTTTCGAATAAGAAAATTAATTAGATTTTATGCGAACATAAGTATTAAGAGTTACTAATTGATGTTAAAATATAAAAAAGATATGAAGTAATAAGGTATTGTGTACATTCATACAAATAAATAAAAAACAACACACAGTAACAGACAAACTAAAAACAATTAAGTTTTATGTTTTCTTTTTCACATCCACTTAAAAAAATGTGTAGAATTAAATATTCTACAAGTAATAATGTAGTTTTACAAATATAAATAGAAAAAACTTTTTTTCTAAAGGCCAAAGGAAACAATTCTTAAATGTAACAATTTTTCACAGGTCTTATGAAGGTGAGTTTAATTGATAGCAATGGGACCAGCAAAAAACATATACATACATCTTAACTATCCTAGAAATATTTTTTTTAAAAATTAATAATGGAAACCTCATTTAGAGAGATTTTTAGATTTTTAAATTTTATTTTATGGTTTTGTTTGATAGTAATTAGTGCAATTATGTATAGAAGGAAAGTGCAGTTCAATAATCATGAATATGAAAATATTCATGTATTTGCATAAATGCATAAGTCGCATAAGTGTTATAAAATGTACCTAGTACCAAAAACCTTTTGATTACTTGAAAAAAAGAACCTACTAAACCTGATTTTATTTAAAGAATAAAAATATTGAAAATTTATGATGTTTTGTCAATCTGATGACCTGATACTTTGCTAGCTGAAATTTGTAATAGATAGTCGTGGAAGGTTTTGTGTAAGCATGCAAAACTAAATTCATTGCATTTGTATGATGCATAAATATTTGATGTTATTTGACAATAGGTTTTTTTTTTATATTAGAAGAGGGCAAAGCTAGTGTTTCATTTATTTTGGATATTAACCGCCTCCCATGGATATCAATAATGCTGGATAGATATACCATCTTTTAAAAAATTGTACCCCGGATACCTCAGGCTGCTGTACTAACCCAGATGAGCCTACCCATTCGTACAACAGCAAAGGCTTCTCAATACAGAAAAAAATTACATGTAAAACAAAAAGTGGACTATAAAAGTAATAGACATAAAATAAAACCCTATCAATATAACCCAATATAGCTCAGAGGATTAGCAAGCTGAAGTGGTGATGGGCCAGCCATATAGCTCGTAGAACCGATAACCGTTGGGGAAGAAAGGTTTTCAAGTGGCAGCCTTGTACTGGCCATTGCAGTGTAGGACGACCGCCCACTAGATGGAGTGACGACCTGTGCAAATGTGCGGGAAGTCGATGGATGCTTAGGATCGTACTTCATGGCAGTCTATGGGGAGGCCTATGTTCAGCAGTGGACTCAAACAGGCTGGAATGATGAAAACCCCCATTTATATCTATGTCTATTTAGTTTGTAAAAAGTAACATACCATACAAAATAATATCTTCTACATCCTTTAAATTGCCATTTAGAATAGCATCTTGAAGTTTCATTTCATTTTTCTTTTTTTCATTATAATCTGTAGGATAGTAGGCTCTCGTCTGTAACATAAAAAGTATTTTTACACAAGATAAAATGTATAAAATTTATACAACTTACAAATTTATTAAAAACTTATATATTATTGCTACTAAATTTTATACACTCATAGTCGAAAGTATTAATAAATCTAAATTAACCTCAGTTAATTTTTTTACATACGTAAGATATTTTGCCGTAAAAGAACTAATCACTTAATTTTTATTTCAAGCAACGAACTAGATCTTACCAACGTATATGTTAATATCTTTCCATTTCATTAGATTTCTTTTAAAGTAGTAATGACTTTTTTAAAAACATTACGAGCTGTCTTACCGGTTTGTCGAAAAAACCGTAATCATCACTGTCCGTGTCATCATCCGAAAACCCTGCTGGCCTAAAGTGTGCCATATCTAATCTTATTGTTTAATATGTTTTTAAGTTGAAAAATAATATTTTCAATTCATTATACTTTCACTTCTATAATTTCCTAAAGGCAATTGGTTATTGTATTGGCTAACAGTCATAGAGCGGCTAGCCTTCTAGCCTATTGGATTATGACAGGTTGACAGGTGACACTGACAATGATTATGATAGATATTCCATGAGCTATTTTAAAAAAGTGAATACGCAAAAATATATTTGTAGTTATGGATATGATATAAATACTATTATTATCATTCAGAGTGCCTATAAAATATGTCGAATTAAATATTATACAATTTTAATTTTGATATTATTATACATTTCCACTTCTGTTAGCAGTCCCCATGAGACTGACTCTGTTTTTTTTGGTGTAAGTATTTTTCTATTTCTATGGGCTAAGGTTTCCCGTTCTTCTGGGTGAATATTACTAGCGTCGTGTGATTATTGCCATTCGTAGACATCAACTATGCCTTTGGGTTTGCAGTTACGTTGCGGATCTTTAGGGCAGGTCGCACACTAGACATACCCTTTTATTATAATAATTGTGGCGCCATATTTCAAACGCGCCACATTTTAAGTTCCCGTATATTTTTTGCAAGCGCGCACACCAAGGTCACATTTGTAGTGGGTGCATTTTGTGGCGCCCCATGAATTGAAGACCAAACATGTTCGTTTTTTGTGTTACCGTAGGGTTACCGTAGGTAGTTTAAAAAAATATTTTACATAAAAATTTCCACAGAAGTTGAAAAAAAGCCCTATATTATACAACTATACGCTCACTGATTAAAGGAATAGACGGATTACAGAAATTATTTGGATTGAGCACGGTGAAAAATTGAATGAAAAGTGTAAGTACCTTTTTGGTGCTATATGGTACCTATATCGTGCTTTACTGTATTTTTTCATATTTTTCATTTCATACTGTATTTTTTTTATTTTGCCATTACATCAGTTTTCAGTTTCAGTTATCAATCCGGTAATGTAATTGGATCTTTACTTCGTCCCTTTAGTTGTAGAAACTTGATTAAACGGTCGAACCCAATAACGTCTTTTTTTCTCATTAATCGTGACATCAAAAAATCGTCTTCGTCAGAAAACGATTGTGGCGACGTAAATATACGGTGCGTGTAGCAAGTGGGGCCATTGAGGGTCTTACCATCTGTTCATCGTGAAAGGTCTTAACCACCCCAAACACATTACTACGCGAGCTCTGTTCTTCGACGTGCCAGACAGGCTCGTGTACATAATCTGAGCCTTCCTGTCTACGCACTTTTAATTATCGAGTAGAGGGCACTCTTATCACAAGCCGGCATTGGACAGACAATCCTACCCTCTCCCCTTTGCCCTTTGCCTTACAAAAGCGACACCATATGAGACCCACAAGTCAAAATCGCGCTTTTCGCGGATAACACAGCCTTATATTACTCGGATAAATATCTCAGTTGTAACATTAACAGCCTCCTAAGCACTGCCGATCGCCTCGGTAAGGAGAACGGACCGCGAGAAAGCTGAAATAATATGCTCCATTCGTACTTGCCCTGTAACCAACAACATCTTCCCAGTGAACTGAATTTGCCAGAGAAGAAAGTTAGGTCAAATTAACCTTAAGCGGAAAACCGATTCCCGAGGAAAAAAGGTGACTAAAAATATATTAATTACCGGTTGACTGTATTAATCGGTCACATACTTCGGTCTGGAATCGAGAGGGGTGGCTTTTGACGCAGGATAGTGACTGGAAAACAATTGACCATCTATTGTGGTCATATAGAGAAAACAAATTCCGTGGTCGGGCCACGCAGCAGCGTTTGCTATTGCACTAATATTGCTCATCTGTGGAAGTATCATTGCCTCATGGAAGACTGTTGTGTAGTGGAAGTATTGTACTTTCGGGTGACCTGTGTCCACATTTTTCAGGTTAGAAAAGCATCTTCAGCGCGTCTATTATTTTAGATGTCCATGGGTGGCGGTAATCACTTATCATTAAGTGAACCGCCTGCTCTACTACTACACATTAAGAAAAACTACCTAATGATCGCCTATACCTTTTTATTTATACTTTTAATGTTGTAAGACCTTATAAACAAACTTAATAGGATAATGTAATTCTAATTAACTTTATGGAAATGAAAAACAAAACCGTCGGAACTGAAAATAGACATAAGTTGTTTTAGTAACCTAGGTACTATTATCACTTTTTTATAAATAATTTGTAGTCAATTCTTCTTTACACTTTGCAATTAGTTGTAATAAAAATAATGAATTCACACGGGACAAAAGAAGCGAGTCCCACTTAGTTTGAAGATTTCAGAGTAAAAACTGTGTAGTACGGTTCTCAAGCTTAGAAGTCATTCTCCGCGTCGGAAGGTAAGGATAATAGGCAACAGTTCCAATTAAGCGACGACGAGGGCGTTTGTTAACATTTAATTAACGTCAGGGAGCCATTGTGTCCGCGTCGCGTCGGGCTCCAGGGCCGCCGAGCTTCGTCTGTTGCGCCTTGATGAGCCCACAAGTCATACCGTTTCGTATTACAGCCAAATCTTCTGTTTAACAATATAAAACAAATGCTCCGTTTGCAGTACACTGCTCGTATGGTTTATTGTTATGTGTAGAAACTTTAACGTAAGCCGCAATGAATTGACGTACCTTTGCGCTACAATCTTTTATAAAGGTGCAATGGTATAAGGCCGCCCTGTTCTCCTTGCAGGTGCCGCTTGCTAATGATGCAATGCCGTAGGGCTTCTTTGCCGTTGACACGGGGAACCCTCATTGGAACTCCTTCGAACGTCCTTACGATTTTGTGTTTCACAGACACCTTTAAAAATTTTGTCTTAATTTTTTTTTTATATAACTCATATTAAAATTTTATTATTACCAAAAATATTTTTAAAAAAGAACAGAAGACCACTTTTAGTTATAAACATTATTAAGGTTTAGTATTGTATGTTAAATCAGAGGCAATCGATAACTATGTCACTGAGGTTTGGCATAAAACTATTTGCTTATTTTCCCTAATGGCAAAAGGAAACGAGTCCGAATGTAATAAGGATTTTTCTCACAGCGCCGTTGAAGGTAAGAGATTTGATTTATAGCAGTGGGCCGGGCAAGGCGCTGACCGCCGCCCGGCCGCCCGGACGCGTTATTAAACTTTTCCCCATATTAAACATTCCGGAGACGAATACATTTTATTGTTGCCTCGGACCGACGTCAGAGGCCCCTACAAAGCGAAACTCAAAGACGGCAATTGCGAAATAAATTGAAAGCAATTTGATATTGCGTTGTAAGTAATAGCCATCAAAAGCCCGCAGCCCTGTCGACGACATTTTGTATGCAATCTATGTGGTACTTAAGAACAAAGGTTGCGTTCATTCTATTGGATTATTGTAATATTTTATCGAATATTGGATTGCTATAAAATTGCTTACGGATTTTATACTGAATGTTGCGTGAATTAGGAATTGTCAACAGAACTTGCGGGTAAATGGCATTTCGATATTTTTGAGGAAATATATAATCGCTGTTTCACTTCTGAACGTTGACACACCTTGAAGTAAGGTGCAAGTTTACTTTTAAATGCATAATTGTCACAATTACTGTATGAGACTACATTTAATACTGTCCGTTAAAATATCACTTAATCACTTCATATTAAATAGATACATAAAACAAAGTCGTCTCGCTCTGTCTAGTCTGTCCCTATGTATGCTTAGATCTGTCAATTTTTTTTTTCACTCCCAGCTTCGAAATTTTTTAAAAATGAATTATTAAGTTCGTTGTATTTCGTTGTAAGTTTACTCACATGGGAATTAATATAAGTGACTTAAAGAATCGCTTACTAAATACTTGTTTGTGTAGAACTTTCTTTAAAATGAAAATACTCGACGGGAGGGAAGAGACAAACCATCCAATTAAACGTGGCCTTTGTTAACTTTTAATTAAACAGAATAGCGAAAAGTAAAGAGGCATAATATGAAAGATATAGCATTTTATACTAGCATTAAATTTGTGTGAATTTATGAACATACGGCAACTATTTACTCTTAATGCTCTGTAGATTTTATAATTATATTTTATGTAGTAATATGATTAAAAAAAAGAAAGTATTAAAAATATAAAAAATAATGGTCGTTAATTGATAAAATATAAATTGATTAAAGAAAGACAAACAGATAACGAATTGTTGCCCATCTTATCACTATCGGCTTAATTTTTATTTCGTTTTAGATCAAAGAACCGCTTTAGTAAGTGCAGTCTAATCCGATATCTCATTTGCTGAGAATAATTGTTGCGTTTTATTTCATCTTGAAATTGATTCTTTTATTATTTTGTTCATTTAAATATTTCTCCACTGTTTTGAAATTGTAAGTTACAACCCGTTACAGTTGTTTTTCTGTTAAAGCCAAGGTCATATGCATAAGAAGCGCAGAATGATGTCATCCCCATCATCAATTCAGTCCATTGCTGAACACAGGCTTCCCGTCCAATGTCACCACTTTCCGCAGACCCACATGACCTTTCACCGCTATGTCCAGATCATTCCCTTATCGGCCGGCCACTCGTAGCACCAGCAAGCGATGACCTCACTACGACATCGGCAAACCATTTAACACGCTATGAGAAGGTGGAGCAAGGGCGGATCCAGGGGGGGGTCATGGGGGTCATGACCCCCCCCCCCCGGGCCTAGGTGGACCACTAATTAAAATTGTTAAAAATAATGTTTTTATATATTTTTTGCCACAATATAGATTTTATCTAAGTACCTTTAATATTTAATTAAATTAATATAATATTTTTAACCGACTTCAAAAGGAGGAGTTCCTCTATTCGATTGGTATATTTTTTTTCGATGTTTGTACACCGATTACGTTGAGATTTATGATCCGATTTACGTGATTCTTCTTTAGTTTGATGCAGAATAGTTGTCATTTGGTCCCATAAAAATTTACTATAGTTTGGCCAAGTAGTGTTCATTTTATGAACATTTTTACAATATTTTAATGTGAAATCATCAAATCAAATCTTGCAAATTAAATTTGATTTCCCGGTTGAGCTGAAATTTTGTATACATGTGTGAATCGCGAGACAATGCAATATTTTTATGACATGGTGCTAATCTGATGATGGAGCTGGAAGCAGGCCAAAGGAACTTCGAAATGAAACGACAGAGCCTCATCGCGTTTGGGTACATTTGAATCGTATTGACGAGTAGTTTGTCTTTCACTCGTAACCAGGATCTGATGATGGAGCTCCATCTTCAGCCGTCCATGGACATATGCATAGGGTTGCAGATGCGTTTTCTCCTTATAATAAGTAAGAGAAAACGTATCTCGTGACTGAGTTACTCACCAGACAAATAGCAGAAGTACTTTACGCCGATCTTCTGTGAGGTCTATGAAGCTATTCCTATGACTACTCTGTAATGAAACGACTCAACCCCATCGAGTTTCGGCTCGTTTGATTCGTCTTGGCGAGTACTTAATTTTTAGATGGTTGCCAGGGTCTGATCTGATGATGGAGCTGGAAGATAGTCATATGAACTCAATAAAGAAACGATGCCACCCTATTGCGTCTCGGCTCGTTTGATTCGTCATGACGAGTTCTTTGGTGCTAGATGGTAACCAGTGTCTGATGACAGAGCTGGAATGTGGCCATAGGAACTCAGTAATTAAGGAACACAACTGCGTCGAGTTTGATTCGTCTTAACGGGTGGACCGTTTTTGATGGGTGATGTGGTTGGTTTAGTGGACGTGAGTATGCGAGACCATCTTTAGGAAATAAAGTTTGTTCGTTCCGTTTCTTATTAATGTGGATTCTGTCTTTGATTAGATGAATTAGAAGAGATTAATATTATGAATGAATCAATGAATGAATATTTTTTTGTTAATTATGAACATTTTTTAATGGGGACGATGTAATTTTATTTGATGTACGGCTATTTTAGGAGTTTTCATTTGGGTTGATTATATTTTATTATTAACCCGTGTCCCGATAGTCCCCGTCTTAGGCTACTTGTCATTGAAGTGGAGCCAGCGTGCGGAGTAGAGGAATAGAGAATATTATAACCAATACGACTACATAAAATCTGGTAATGAAGAAATAAATAAAAGAAATTCAAAAAATAAGTAAGCCTACCAATAGCTACTTAAAAAAAAAAACTATACAGGTTGGCTTTTCTAAGTGCATCCATTTTTTTTAATTAAATTCTAAACATAAATAAAGTTATATAAAAAATGATATATATATATATATAAAAACACTCGTAATGAATTAATTACATTCATTTGAACTTATCTCAGAAAGTGCGTGATTTATGGGCAACTCATTTATTTTACGCGCGATCATTCATACACACAAGTTCGTTTCAAAAGTATACGACGCATTTATGAATGACTACCTCACTGTCAACAAGTTTGTTTTTAGGGAATAGAATGCCAAATTAAAAAAAGTTAGTTTTTATTTCAATAAACGATTATACTACCTCTCTGAACGTCCTTTGTGAATTTGGGCACCTTTATAAAAGCCACCTTGTATAATATATGATAATAAAAAACAACGAAATGTTACGAACACAAAAGAATTTTGCAAATCCGTCTATATATGACGAAGGTATGCCCGAACATACCTACATAAAAGAAATATAAGCAACAGAATTGACCGATTGAAGTCGGTTAAAAATAAGTTCCTACTTTTTACTTGTATCTATGATTATAAAAATTTAACTATAACTTCTTATCACTTGACCACGACTACATATATACATAAGAAAGATCTCGTTGTCAACACTCTGGTACTCATCAAAGAGGACAACTTACCCCCATTACACTGGCGTTTGGGGAGAATTTTAAAGGTGTTCCCAGGCAGGCAAGGAAGGCGTGGATCGAGTGGCCACCATACAAACGTCTACGGGCCTTATACAGCGAGCATTCAATAAAATCTGCTCTCTTCCTGTTGATAGAACTGCGGATGAAGAGAAGAATGCTGCCCAAAGAGTTTAAACTTCATCTGTTGTATAATTTGTTAGTTTTTTTTTTGTGAAAGGAGAATCTTTCAAGGCGGCCGGTATGTCAGCGCATACTAGCACCATCTATGGCGTCACCGGGACAACAGGGGACAATCGCGTGCGACGGAGGCGCATCCGAGCCGACGTCAGAGAGAAGGGAGGGTGCAACATTCATTCGACGCTTTGTGACAAAAAGACAAATTCGGAATCCGTTGTAATATACCCGTTGTAATATAAAATTCAAAATTAAAGTCGCCTGAGTTTTTGACCTGTCTTCGAAATCTCATACATCTACAGCCGAAGCGGTAACAACAGGCCATATGAGTCTTTTCTCGTATACGAGTACTAGGGGGCTATATGACTGGGAAACATCAAAGATTGGTGTTGGGTTTTGCAAAGATTCAATTTATATCAATTAGCTTTTCGCCCGCGGCTTCGCTCGCGTTGAAGCCCTTAAATAAATATCTTTCAACCCTTTACAATATTTTTTTTCAATTAAAAAATACCCTATGTCCTTTCTCATTTAAATCGGTTCAGTAGTTTTGGATTGAAAGCGAGACAGTTACTTTCGCATTCATAATATTAGTATGGATTTAGTCCACTTTTTTTTTCGATAGGCAATTAGTCACTCTTCGCGATCATTAGAATATTTGATTCGTGTTACACAAAATTATAGGATTGTGATTTTAATCGAGAGTTATGTGTAGTACTAACCAAATTTGTGAATATTATATAATTATGTTAATTGTCGAGATATCAAATGCTGATAAAAATGTGCGGTGTGAAAATATTCAATTAAGTTCGTAAGCCCTACAATCTGAATTCGAGCTTGGGAGTCTTGTATGTATAAATATTGGCATTATAGCTTTCGATTTCTGGTCATACATCTAGAGGTAAGACCGAAACATATAGTGATAAGAGACGAGCCAATGCAAGTTGGTTGGTAAAGATATCGTGGAGCTCGAAGAAGTATGGTGGAAAATGTCAACCATACCAAGAGAAAGAGAGAGAAGTTTAAATGTTTTATTTTTCTTTTTATATAGCTGTTAAAGTAGTGGCCATTGGCCACTTAAAATAAAATAAAAATAAAAACATCAAAACATTCTGAGATATTCTGAACTAACTGGGTAAATGTTACATTTTAATTTGCTATATTCATTTTGTTATATTTAGTTTACACTACACTAGTACAATAAACTCTCGAAAATTTTCGCTGAATAATTTTTTTATATTTTCGATGTGATTTCAATTGGCATTCAAATTATAATTGACGATGAATGTCACAGCTCTGTGAATTCGGAGAATTAGATGTGGACGTAATCATAACATTTGTCACCAAATTATCACAAAAGCCTAGTGCAAAACATTTAATATGTGCGTCTAAAGGTCTGTAAGCTTTGTACTAGATTATTTAACGGATGACTAGAAACAACTGATAGTCAAATTATTGCGTATGGTGATAAAAATTTATTTAAGAATAGCCATTAGCTGTCTGTACTGTCATGATAGGTGAAGAAACTTGGGTGTAATGCTTTGTATAGAAAGGAAGAAGCCAGTCAGCAGAATGTCTTTAGAAGAGTTATCAACGAAAATGATGAAAAGCTGGAGCACCTGCAAGATAAGGGTCTTTTTCGGCACATTGGGACGTTAAATTACATTGTCTTTTGAAAAGTAAAGGACAGTAACTACAGATTTGTACGTAAGCAATTGCTTGCCCAGAGATAGAAAAATCTCGAGAAAAGCTTCCTCGCACCAATGTCGTCCTTCACCACCGACACCGCACCGTGTTAAAGCGACCGCACATTCTGTTAAGATACGGTATGCCGTTTTGTAGGCCTCAAATGTGGAACTAATGAAGCATCGCCCATAAAGCCTGGACCTCGCAACGTCGAACGTTGATGGTACTCGTAAGGTATATATATATATATATATATATATATATATATATATATATATATATATATATATATATATATATATATATATATATATATATATAGGTCAAGTGGCGGTGTTTGTCTTCCACCAAGCCATTAAAGGGGTCCCTACTGAAGACTGGATCCACTGCTTAACTCAATTGTTCCGACTAATGCGGAAATATGCAGATAGTGAGGGGATTATTTAAAAAACAATTGAAGTGTCCTTAGTGTAATATATGGTGAAATTTATCAAAATTGAGTGACTTTCTGTACCATCTCAGTATTAATCTACAGTACGCTAAGGTTTTTGTAATGTGCGCCACTGTACTTTATATATCAATTTTCAATATATGAATACACGAAGGTTGATTGAAAATTTCATGAAATTGTTAATTTTATGTCAGAACGTTTTATGCCGTCAGAAAAACGTCGTGAGGAAACCTGCATATTTTCGAAATAATAACAAAATGTTTCGAAGATATGTCAAGTTCGCCAATTCCGCGATGGACTGCCCTAATACCCTCTGAACACAGGAGGCGTTTTCCAGCAGTGGAACATATATAGGTTTTACTTTACTTTTATACAAGTAAAACATATTTATTAACAAAAATCAAACCAACTTCAAATATCTCACTTTTTATACATTTATTTTATTTTGAGTTTGCATGATGTATCTTCGGAGTCCAAGGTCATAATCATGTTATAATAAGTCTATAAATGACGGAATTTTGAGGTCACGAACATAAACAAACAAACGAATTGAGAGCCTCCTTCTTTTTTGAAGTCGGTTGAAAATGGATAAAATTGAACAACGTGCGGTCATCAAGAACTTGTTCAAAAAAATTAACGCTCAAGGAAATCTACGATGACATATGACATGATAACAATGTATGGGGTAATCTGATCCTTATTAGATCACTGTGGAAAAGTGGGCGGCAGAATGCTTAGAGTGGCCGAATGAGCGTTCGAAATAAACCTTGCACATGGCTTATAACGTCCATACTAGCTGTGGTCTTATAGCAGAGCGGGGATATACTTTCTAAGAGTCTCGTATAAATAAATCAAAAAATCATAGTAAACGCACTTGGGTTTTCTTGAGCTTCCGCTCAATGGATGGTGGGAGATTGTTTTCTGTTCAGCAAAAACGTACAATCTCTCATGAATGTTAGAAGATATTTGTGGCTGATCTGCAACATTCAATTAATACATTTGTCACTATGGATAAAGTTCATGGCACGTCATTATATCTCAGAATGATTTGAATCATTTTATAAGGTCAGCCTTGGAAAGCAGATGAAAGAAGTGTAATTGACCTGGATGAAGATTTTGTTAAAAAATAAAACATTTTTTTAAATATTTTATTTCATTTTCTTCACTGGGTCGCCCACTTTTCCACCCATTCTCTTATTTTCCTTTACGTAGTTTATTAATTTTGATACTTCAATAAAATTGATTTGCTATTGGCGGTTTACCATAAACCAACTTTTATTACCCACGCCAAAGCTTTTATAGAAAAGTATATCAAGGCATACAAATAAATGGGTACATTTACAAATATCCCTGTATAACTTACTCCGGCACGGTCACAAACTTAAGTGATTGGATTAGGACATTATTTCGTATCTGCTGATATCTGCGTTGCTTCTTCGTATCATTCAAGATAATGAATGGAAATACTATGGGTTAGTAAATATCTGACCGCCGTGTTTTTGGGTTACTGGTAACTCAACATCATGCTCAGTCTACGTTACATGTTTGACCCTTTTTGGCTAATGAACCAACAGCGATGGAGCAGTTCTATGTACAATATGAATAGTCGGTATAACAAACACTGAATTGAAGTACGATTATTCCTATCTTATATTTACGTGAAACAAGCGTTGTGTGAGTTAAAACAACGTATGCGAATAAATATGAACGGTGTCATATTCATTCGCATACGTTGTTTTAAACCGACTTCAAAAAAGGAGGAGATTCAATTTGGTTGTATTTTTTAAATATGTTATCATAAAACCCCATCAATTTTGAATCGATTTTAAAAATTGCTTTTGCTTTGGGTCTGTTTTAGCTCCGATATTGACCCACATTAATTTCATTGATATCGGATATTGGACGCCGGAAAATGTATAGTGAGATTTTGTGTTAATAAGAATATTGTACTTTTTTTCTAATCAGTACGGCTCCAAACGTTATTTGAATCTTGAATTACTAAAACATAATATTAATATCTGAAAAATTCATAATAAACTATTTCTTAAATTCAAAGAGGTTAGATATTCTAAAATGTATTAACGTTCATTAATAACTAACTACGTTTTTAATACCTGAGATGAACAGGAGCTTTGCGAGGGATCTTCTCCTCAAAGTCTTTTGCGAATATGTAAACAAAAATGGGAAACACTGGGCAGCCAGTTGTTACAAAAACAGTAAGCCTGCTTCACAGTAGACCGGCGTGAAGTGGAAATTTTATTATTATTATTTCGCGTTTGGTCTGGTGGGTGAGGTAACCGGGTCACACTGTTTAATGTTGGCAACGCATCTTCAGCCCGTTAGGTGTTGTAGATGTCCATGGTCAGCAGTAATAACTAAACATCAGGTGATAAATAGAGCCGTGATAGCTCAGTGTCCGGCGCGCAACCTGAGTTCCATCCACGGTGCCAGCACCAATGAAATTATTAATTTTAAGTGCTGAATTATCACGTGCTCAAAACGTGAAGGAAAACATCGTGAGGAGACCTGCATATTTTCGAAATAATAATAAAAAAAAATATTTTGAATATATGTGAAGTCCTCCAATCCGCAGTGGGGTCGCGTGGTGGACTATGCCCTTGGTACAGAGGAAGCCTTTGCCCAGCAGTGGGACATGTATAGGCTAATACTTTACTTTACAAGTGATACGAGTACCTGCTCGTTTGTCCACTTTTAACATAAAATCAAAACAAATATTTCTTAGAAGTGTTATTTTCCCGTGTGGTAGGGTTACGCAGCGGCCTTAAATAAATAGACAAGCTTGTGAAGTACAACATGTTTACAGACCAACGTAAAGTGGACCATTTAAACTTTTGCATTTTGTCTAGCGGGTGAGGTAACAGGAGCACACTCGTAAACGTTGTCTATTTGTAACCATGTAAATAATAATAAGGAATCAAAACTGATTTTAGTTTCAATGTTAACAAGATGCTTCCATTAACGAAATGGTTATCTTTTGTGCACGTCTTTGCGTGTACTCGTAGTGCTGATAGCCTTTATGCTAGATGTAGAACCAGTCAGTAAGTTGGTGTGTCGGTCAGGATTACAATGTGATTACAATAGAAAAATACGTTTGTAAACTTGAGGCAATCCCTTTCCAACTGGGCTCCCGCCTTGTCTCGTCGAGCCTACTTTGGATGCGCGCATTGGGGTGGGTAGAGGTGGATTCTTGAGGTAAGAGGAGTGTTAGTATTGGCGACTCTCACCATCGATGAAGCTGTGGTGGTCCGCTATCGCTCTCTACTCTCCGCGGTCAAATGTGATGAGCGGTGGAGCCACAGACTACATTCGCTGCCGCTAGGTATCTGACTGCTTGTAAGCACTGGCGTTTCTGGCTCCCATATCCTCTAAGCAGTGGGCTCTGGAGTGGGCTCTTTGCCCGTGCAAAAGCGGTCGAGTAGGAAGGCTTGCTTTATGTTCCACTGCACCTTACTTGGGGTAGATGACTTTGCTTCCCAAGTAGCTAAGGCAGCTAGTGCTGAAGCTGCGGAATTATACTGATGTTATTGCTTTAATATATTTAATCATAAGCTCTATTTTATCACAACCAGTAAGTGGAATATACTTGCATTCTGAAATTATCGCAATAAGTTGATATCAACTTGTACAATTACAGAAGAATATTGCGAACAGAAACAGTTACAATAAATTTAATATTCGTATGCATTCGAAATTTAATGCACGAACCAATATTGTAAGAAGCGAGAGAGTTACGAGGTAGACTTATGGCTTCCATTCAGTGGAAGAGATAATGCTTGCAGGCAATCACATAAGTGGATCAAATAGCTGTAGTCCATTTGGATAATGAACAAGCAACTGTAGCCTCAGTGAGTTCTTTAATTCTTTTTACTGCTTGTTTGCTATACACAAATCAATAGTCGCGGCGTAGAACTTAAGAGTTTGCATTGTTTAAATACAACCAAATATTCACGTGGTTTTGACTTAAAAAGTAGTATATTATACGCATTACGACCGACATAAACATATCTACGACCCGATTAGCGTAGTCAAAGGGTGTGGGTTCGATCCCCACTACCGAATATTGTGTGATGAACGTAGTCTTTTTTCAGTGTCTGTGTGTTTACATATTTATAATATTATATATTAATTTACAAAAGAACAGTATTTTTAAGTTTGTTATCTATAGTACTAGTCTTCCTTAGTTTGGGACTAAATAACGTTGTGTTACATGATATGTCCTGAATTATTTTATTTATACGTCTGTAATATAACTCCATATAGCATTAGCAAGTTGGCAGTGCATTTGTTTTCTAAATGCTTACGATAATAACGATTGCATGGAAGAAATTATTCTTAATAATAAGGCCATTGTACCCATCACTTCTACATTAAGTTTAAAATTTTGGTTTCTTTTATTCTTGTTTGTTTTAATATAGGTCGCGAATATTACTATTTATGTGGAAATGCATTTTTATTAATAAGATAAATGAAATACACTTCAATCTATAATATAAAATCAGTGTTATCCTATAATTCGTTGACATATTACAAAGATAGTCAGCCGACAATAAATCTTTAAGGAAACTTAGGACAGTTGTACATACGTGAAATGAGATTTCCATTTACTGGAGCACTCGGTGCTATGTTGTGAAGCGGTATCTGATCAATCCATTATCGCAATCCGTACTCTGTCCAGGAGCTGTTAGGCCCGCAACTTGGCGACACACATTTTCCATTTCCCTCCTTGTTCTTACAACGGCCCAGTTCGCCCCTTCCACGTTTCCATCCGCACCGAATCCATTGTGAACGATACACCCGCGAAAGTAACACACGAACACGTCGCGCCGTGTTTGAAACTCTACTTTGATACGAGTTACATAATCGTGTCTTAATCCGAGTACAAAGGAACAGTTCCTTTGCAATATAATACGGCGCATTGTTGCTTCAGTCATACATGAATGTACTTTGTTCTACGTTCTGTAATGCTCATATGTTCACTTTAGAACTGTGTAAGCCAGTTATAGCTTATTTTAAAAAAGTCAATCTCATATCTGAATCGATAATAGACCATATCACTTATAATGAGTTTTTATACTTAAATATTAGCCGATTCATTTATTTGTGCAACGTACACAGACAAAAGTATTGCATGGCACTTACACAATGCAATATATTTTTCTTGCAATCTTGTTTCAGAACAATTTAACGGAATTGCCCGAATTTACGCCAGGGAAGTTAATAAAAGCGGTTGTTAGAAAATGTACTAAAACGACTTTAACCAATCAATTTATAATATGAAAAATATAACCCACAATATAACGTTCGATATTACAATACCGGAATACATTTAAATTTATCTCATATTTTATGACTAATGTTCAACGTTGAGTTATTGCGGTGTGGCAATTTTGAATAGGCGATCGTTTTGCATATTGGCTAAAATTTTCGCAATTCAAAAGCGAGGCGTGTCCCAACGCAGTAGCTGGCCGCGCTTCCTCCATCAAGTCTATTTCGGCGAGATCCATTACTTCAAAGTGGCGGCAAGAAGCAATCTCATTGAATGACCGTCTCCCCCCTCTCCCCCGCCCGCATCAGATAGGCACCCCCACTCTGATCCGCGCCAATCGGTAAATATGCGTGTTAAATATGTATGTGCCCGTAAGAAGCTCGTAAGTGTATTAGATTTCGCTTGCTTTTTCATTCTGTCAAGTACCCACCTAATCTATGAGAGTGTGCAAATACGTTTATCCGGATTGACTATTTGAGCGGCAAACCGACGGTCGTCAAAAAAAAAAGAACCACCGGTCACTCGGAACGAAGCACTATGAAGCTTTTAAATCGTCCCAACAAGATTTAATAAGTTATATCCTATAGCGGCGAAAACTTGGAATGCACTTCGGAGTGACTAGACTTTTCCATTAGAGGCAATTATCAGTCACAACAGAGGATCCCGTGCTTTCGCCACTACGGGCCCCATCTCGGCGACGGAACCTGTTAGAGATAACGTCATAAAGTCGCCGATGCAGAGAGCCGGACTAACGTCTTTGCTGCTGCCCTCACTACGGGATAATGGACCGCGCCCCTCCCCGCCCCGCAGCCCCCTGCAACAAAGACAATTTGCAAAATGTGTTCCGACACCGACACGGCTCTAAATGCAATGTTGTGTTTGCGGATGGATTTAAAAAGTAAGCCCCTTTGATGATAAATGCCTTTTAGCCGTATTATCTTTTTGTCGCTTAAAATTGGAGGGGTTTAAGGTTATAAACATTGTAACAAGCATAAAGTAAGGATTGTAACAAGGTAGACATAGTCCATTTGCATCGTTTTTCGCGCCTTTTGTTTTTGAAATGTGTTATTGTGGTACAACTGTTGTGGTACATTACCAAGACAATAACAAATACTGTATGCGTTCAAAGAATTATAAAAACGTTCTCAATCATTGTTACAATCGACTATAGCTGCTTAGAAGTAGTGTAATTTTAACATCCATTGTATTTTATGTCACACACTATTTATAACAGACATACTTTTTACGTGAAAAAAAAATCTTTGTAGGAATAGTTGTACTACACAGTTTTTCCCTATCTTTATTATGATACTATTTTCTTAATAAAAGTGTACGGTATCAAAAATCAAAAACAATATGAAGTAGAAAACAATGTTGGACGAAATGAATATTAAGTTTTCAATAATGATTATAGTCGAATTTCAAACATTGGGTGAACACAAGTTATATAAAAGAGAAAAAAGAGTTCCGGATACAACGTCGGGGTAAAATTTGTTTTAACGAATCGGAATATGCACAGACACGAATACCGAACTTTGTAATTTTAGATACAGTAACTTAAGTGCGCTTGCTCTTTGCTCGCTGGCTTTATCCATTACGCGTATTCGTCTATAAGGCGGGAAAGTTGCGCCGATCGAGTTTTCAGCCCGCATTATCTACTGTCACGTTGGCCGATCATGGCACAACTTGCCGGACGGTAATCGGCTTATGACAGGCACATAAGACTACTAATGAACTAATGGCGTATCAGGCCACCCGTTCGGCGCTCCGCCCCCCCTCGGTTAATGGACTAACGCTGATGCTTCGTCACTTAACATTCGACTAGGCGGCTTTTACATCGCCGCTTGCGTAATATACCCCCGCACTATAGCTGCCAGAATAAAAAAGTGCGCGGCTTTTATCGTTTTTACTGACAGATGCGCCTGCAAATGTACTCCGCGTGTGCTTTATGTTTTTTTATTCGTGCCCGTATTTGCCGCTACGTTCGTGAAGAATTAAAAAAGCGTTTCTTGTTTACATTTTGTTTATTTTTAGTGTGCAAATATAGTTTGCTAACGGCTAGTTGTGGTGGATCATTTCTTGTAACATATAATTTTATACGATTAGATGACCTATCCGAAAATTTGGCACAGTCACAGTACTGTGCAGTCCGTCACAGAATAATAATGTGTTAAATAAGTATTTATCAATGAAACGTGTCTTATTTTGAAAAAATTGCGTATATTAAACAGCCTATTTCGTTATAATTTAACGAATGAAAAACCGGCCAAATGCAAGTTGTATTAACTGATGTTAACTGATGTTTTTGCTTTCAATCCCGAGACTATTAAATCTTCATCTGACGCAGTAAAATGCAAGACTATAAAAACGGCAAACTATTTATTTTAGTGGCAACAGAAATACATCTGTGAAAATTTCAAATGTCTAACTATCACGGTTCATCATATACAACCTATATCTATGAACATAGACGGACAGACAGACAGCGGAGTCTATGTAATAGGGTCTCGTTTTACCCTTTGTGTAAGGAATCGTAAAAATAGTCTAGTTTGCTATATTTCATTTAAACAATTTGTCAATAGATGGCACTATCATATCCTGTATAAGTTAGACGAAGGTTTTTTTTTATGGAGGCCTAAACTTTATTATAATAGTTCATTTTTAATCAATTGCGGCAAACATAAGCTTTAAAATAGTGCATGAAACATTAAATTATATGAAGAGTTATGGAAATTTTGGCGTACCAACCCCGAAAAACACCTTTGTGCAATATGTGAAAATGTTACTATCATCATCACCATCATTTCAGCCTGTTTGACTCCACTGCTGAACATAGGCCTCCCCCATAGACTGCCATGAAGTACGATCCTGTATGTGAAAATGTTACTATAGTCCTTATATATTGAAAAAAATGAGGTAACAACATATATATCATGTCCTGATTATGCAAAAGCCTCTGTGCATAAGGCTTCGTGGATTATACATACATTTTAATGCTATTTTTGTATACCTGTATGACATTTTCTTTTGTTAGGTACCAAGGAGCGATAAATAAGAACATGTAATAGCAATTAACTTCTACACGTACATTGTTGTCCTTTGCGGAGTTAGATTGCTTGCAGCCCGGATTGTTTACAATGAATTTAAAAGCGGATCTAGGCGAATAGTCTGTCTGTGCTATTTCTTTAATTATTTAGTGTTTACAATCAAGCTATGGTATTCATTTTGATGTTAATAATTAAATTTAATATTGTGAGGCATATAAATTATAATGAATAATTTGAAATTCTAAAAGAACGTCCTTTTCGGATTCTCCTTATGAAAACATTGCTCCCGCCACATTCGCCGTACGGCACATAGACAGACGGGCAAACGGGAAAATACACAAATCTCGACTCCTCTCTATTATACCGCCATTTCCACAACGTTATTACGTACACATTTCCCCGACAAGGAAGCCCGAAGGAGCCGGCGGAACGGCGAAAATGCGGCGTCTTTTTAGGCTTATGTCTAGTGTTGAGTGGCTTCACAAATGTCGCTAAAAGGCTGGACGTCATTGTTTATCCGGGCAACATTAGGCGGGTAACCGGACACGCGCGCTCTGAGTGCGCTACAAGTATCCGCTTTCAACTCATTACGGCTCGGACGTGGTGCGTGGGCCGCCCCCCCTTACTCTCCCCCTCCGGACGTCTTTGTCCTTCAATCCCTCTTACGATCTTCGATCCAAGTTCGAATAACCGTGCGCCCGATGTTGCTTTGGACGTATCGAATTCGAACGCTAACGGGTTGCGGGAACAGAGGTAGCGACCTACAGGCGAACATTGATAGTCTCTTGTTGTATAAATCGCGTTTTTTTGTGAAAGGTTCAGTGAAAAAATAATAAGTAAACCTGCATATTTTGGAAATAATAATAGAAAACGGTGGTAGAGCCACGCAGCAGCCTCCGCTGTTGCACGAATGGAGAGGCTCGTCCGGGTAAGTACCACGATCTCACAGAAGACCGGCGTAAAGTGGAAGTATGACAAATACTTTCGCGTTTCGTCTCGTGAGTGAGGTAGCCGGAGCCCAATTTCCAAAAAGGTTGTCAACGCATCTGCAAACCCTCGGGTGTAGCAGATGTCTATGGGCGGCGGTATTCACTTAACATCAGGTGAGCCGTCTGCTCGTTTGGCAACTTTTCACATTAAAAAAAAAGAAAAAACTTTTCGAAGACCCTTAACTCTCTGTACTGAGGATGTCTTTGCCAAGCAGTGGGACATTTATAGGCTGTTACTTTACTTTTATTTTAATCAAAAAGGTGTAATCAGATAGTAAAGGCTAAACACAGATATATCAATAAGTCTCTACTCCGCTATTAGACCCTACTATCCGTACTCAAACAATTGCTTGTATAGCTTTAATTTTTAATTCTTACACATTCCAGTTTTCAACGTCTCTCCTCTTGATGATTATGACATTCAAAAAGCTATCCAGGCAATCAAATCTAAAAGTGTGGGTTGTGATAACGTGACTAGGGCTATGATAGCCCCTGCAGTTACCTATATAAACAATTTTTCTCTCGACTCAGGTCACTACCGAATGCTTTGAAAAAAGGCATACGACTTCATAATCACGTCTGTCCTATTTCAATTTTACATTTCGTTTCTAAAGTCTTTCTAAAGCCTGTATTTATAATAGCTGCTTTATGTTTATTTATATCAATAACCTACTGAGTACTTATCAGTCTGGGTTTCGTTCTGGACACAGCACCACAAGTGCTCTAATTAAAGTCCCTGATGACATCAGAATTGGAATGAAAACCCAGTAAATCTCAGTATTGCTTGTCGACTTCTCTGACGCATTCAATAGAGTTGATCACGATATCCTACTCGCCATTCTTACCCACTTTAATTTTGCGCCCACAGTTTTGAATTGGTTTTATCTTATAATCACGGGGCCCAGCAATCGGTCCATGTAGGGCAAGAGTTTTCTCAATGGGTTGGTATTGAATCTGGCGCTCCGCAAGGTGGTATACTTGCTGACTTAATGTTTTCGGTTTTCATAAACTCCATCATTTCCTGTATTGATTAATCGTACCATCTCTATGCCGATGTCCAAACCGATTTTACGGGCGCCATAACTCGATTGCGAAATTAAATTAAAACTTAAAGGCTATTTATGATTGATCGTTGTGATTTTTAGCCATCAGCGTTAGCTGGTATTTCTATTGCTGTCCAATATTGACTATGCGAGCCTGCCTGCTGTCTCTTACGACAATAAAATAATTGCATATTCGTAATCTGCAAAAATCTACGTCTGTATATGGAGCTGGGGAGTACGTGTCACTAAAGCTATGCTGTGTAAATGCAGCTTTATGAATCTTTTACCGTCTGGAGACTTTTCTTCCCTTTAAGATCAGGCTAATGCTTATAAAGATGCCTATGTTACCTATAATTGTATGTTACCCAGACTTACTCGAAGTACTTCTTAACTTCGGATTACTCAATTTGTGTTTTATTCTGTTTTTATTATGAATAGATTAAAATTTCTTTCTTTTTATGTAATGGGTAATTTTTTTAAAAAAGCTGACATATTAGGCAGTTACAATGTATATATTAAAGATGTCAGTTAATTAACTGACAAAAATAAATATTTTATATTTTTAATCTCTAACGATATGTAAAATTTAAGTTGTCCACTCTTATGAAAATGGAACAGGTGATCTAGATTGATATTAAAATCCTGCAAATAAGTTATATAGTCCATTTACATGAGTTTTTTTTATTATAAGTTCTATTTTTAATAAGAAATAATAATACATATTTCCGGACATATTTTTTCAAACTGAGTAAAGCACTATAGTATAATAGGATAGTAGGTTACTAATATACGTACTTGAACATACTTTTTTACGTAAGTTGTATTTATGATATTTTAGTCATAACATATTCATTACCAAATGATTATCAAAATGTTCATTCAAATTATTAAACGGCTAAAACCATTTTTATAATTTTTTTTACAATATTACGATATGAAATAACGCTAACAAAACTTTAGAATATAAAATTATAAGTCATGTCATCTTGACAGAAAACGAAAGGTTTCTTACGAATTTAAGGGATCCGTACAATGTTTAATTTTAACACTGATTTGCAAAATTGAAGAACAATTAACGCATTATATACTACTCATTTCTCTTAACAGTTGGTGAAATGTCCAACAAACATTTAATAAACTAACATAGTATACCTAGCCCAACTAACCCTTAAAGTACAGGGTCACATCAAAACAGAATGGGAACTAGGCGGCGAAAGAGTTTTACGCCTATTTTTATTTCATTCGAAACGAGCTCTGTTGCCAGACAGTGATACAATCAAGGGGATTTATTCCAAATTAACAATAAAAGAAATTGCGACCTCGTGCTCCCGTCAGATGTAATCTCAAAATAAAGTAACACGAGTCGGTATCTTAATCAAGTATCCATTCCAGGGAGTTAGAGGTGGCGTAGCTGTCTGTTATGGGTGATTCCGTAGGAAACTGGTAGCGAAGGCCGCTCGACCCGTGCAATAACAGTTTGGACAAATTGAGTCCGTCCAATATACTGCCGGACCAGCGCGGGTGACGGGCGTACGTTGACTAAATTAATTACCCTGTTACAAAATGCGAGCTAGTGTAAGGGATGTACTGTATAATTTGAGAGCTTTACGGTTTTAATTTAAACGTATAAGTGGAGCACCACTAAAGGTTAATCATTTATTATGTAGAAAATAATCTATTACGTCATTGACTATTGTTGATTTCACTGTCCCGATGGTTGGTAAGGTTACTGGAAAGCTTTAAGAGTAATCAAAATAGCCAGATAAAATAATTTATTTTAACTTAACGTATTGAATTATCTCACAAATTTCGTGTAAGCTAGTCGATATCAAAAAGCAGATAAAAAATAATGATGTCAACAAAATTATGTAGAGTCTATTCCAATGCCAAAACAATAGAATAAAATCTTGCACAACACGCACGAATTGTACGTTAAGGGGAGTTTTATTAGAAAAATCACAGTGAGTCGCGGTCGCAACTTGCTGGCCGCAATAACATAACCGTTTGGACAAATTGTGGCTCGCCGGAGCCGGGATTAGCGGCTTTATGAAACAACTCGCGCATAGGATGTCGGCTTCCTGATAATTGATATCAATGCTTCGCGTAAAACGGTGAAATTGAACTCACAATTCTCTTCTTATCCTTTTATGTATACTCTGAATGACGACCGCTGGTAAATTCTCTTAATACAATCATTTACACCTTCATACGAAACTTATAATGGTTACATGAGCAATGCTTAAGGCCATCTTTAAAAGTGCCACGACTTTTTAATTAATCTTTCCTAATTTAATTCTTAATTAAAATGTTGAATCAGATACTTGTAATAAGCAAGCGTAAATTAGTTTTTTTTTCTCTTAACAGACCTTTTTGAATAGTAAACAAACTGAATAGGCCGCCCTAAGTAAAGTTTAATCCGTTTTTATTACAAAGAAAAGAAGTAATTACTCTACCCTTACCGCTGCAGAGGGTTGGCTCTGGAGGTAAAAATTTCCATAGATTTATCATAACCAAATTAAGTTTATAATTAAAAACAGGAGTTCTGTATAGATGTAATTTGAATATGTTAATAATATTTCTCAGCGTTAAGCTTATTATGAGAAGAATAAGATCTAATTTCCGTCTTCACAATATTCTTGGACAAAGAATTGGGGATAGGAAACAACGGAATTGGTTTGAGTAAGCGAAATGAGTTTTTTTATGGCGGATAAAGTAGGTAGAGATTGCTGTTTGTAAGTGCGTTATTATTTTATGAGTTAATACTAAGTTAATCTTCGTTGAGTAGGCTCGGGCGGTGCCGTTTGGGTTTCGTTATATAACGCATATGAGAAGCCTCAGTTCCTTCCGCAATTATCCCTCGCTCAACAACAAGGGATATACCAAGACGCTCCTAATTATTCCATTAACTGGGTAAATAATGATAAAGCTATTGATTTACAACCGTGTTTGATGTAATACAGCGAGAGCTTAGAGATTGAGTAATATTAATACCATAACTCATAACAAACATTAACGGAATTGAAAATAATAGAAAGTAAGCTAGCTGCTTCGGATTTCTTTATTTGTGTTTTCATAATGTGAAGTATGTGCAAGTTAGCAAGCACATTCATAATGTGCAAGTTGTCGGAATTTACCTTAGTTTGACTAATGCTTTCTTAAACATTCTGTTCAAAGAAAATGTTGAAAGATGAAACCTACGTAATTTTTTTAACTTAAACTTCTAAATGTCATTTTAGATGAAACAATATATTTAAGTAATTTATAGTTAAACTTTTAAATTGGTGAAACGTTGTTGAGATAGTACCTTGTTTAACGCCAGTTCGTATGAGTTCAATTGGAGCACCCCATTAGGGAATACGGTAGTAATCTTCTTTGCTTTTTTATATTAACTTTGCCGAGAGCGTATAAACTTTCGAAGAGGAGATTAAAACTTTATTAGTCTGGTTTCATAAAAAATACTTCCAAAATGAAATTTCTTCCGTTAAAATATTTTTAGAAGGTGAAATCATTAAAATTTGCGTTTAATTATTTAATATAATATAAAAACCAAATCTAAACCGTAGTAGAACTAATATTGTATAAAGACTTTTTGCTTCATGTACTACTGAAATAGAAATTATTGCTATTTTTACATCATTTGTACCGTTAGCAAAGTAAAATTGCTGTTTTTTTTCGACAAAATCCAAGTAACACTTTGTCGTACAGAATACTATTAGATTTAATAATCGGTATATACCTTGTATAATATACACCCATAGTCATAACACCGGTACCGTCTCGGTGGAGATCTAAATAACACAAAGATATTTCTTGAGTGCCCTGACTGATTGAAATGCGTTTGGAATGGGAATCTAAGGTATAATATAGGACAATGATTCATATATTTCCCTAAATACGACGAAAGTATAATCGATGAATTGAAAAACATGTATATGAAATAAATTCTATATTAATATTAACTGTCAGACAAAGTGCACAGCTAACGTCGATGGTTCACAAAAGCTTACTCGTATATTTAAAACTGTTTGAACGCGGCACGCGTTAGCAATTGGAAAAGTGACCACCAATGAGCACATTCTTAATAGAATCTTAGAATAAATCATTTTTATTAACAGACAACCTATAGATTTTTTGTTTCATCCCCGTTTTCTATTTCGTTAACGACGATTAAGCTCTTTCAATTTGCAATTAACAAATTTCATTGGTGTCAGAATCCACTGTCTGTACTTTCTTGACTAAATGTTGATAAACAAATATCTTATAATTACTTCTTGTCTATAGTTAAGATTTTAATGAATGGAGTTAATAAGGAAGGAAAATTTCATTTTATGTCCGAATTACCATGGAAAGTGTATAAAAGCATGTTTGCTTAAATTTTATTACGAAGCCATTAATTTAATTAATGCCATTTTCCTTGCGCAATAATTATGATTAACGGAAAGAATTTCTCATATAATTAAACCTGAATACATTAATTACTTGCGGGTTTTTCAATCGAGGTTCGAAAAAGTTGTTTCTCCTTTATTACAGTTGTTTGCTCTGTTGGTATGTTAGTATCGTAACTAAATTAACTACTATTGGATAGCGCCGTTTCACTCGATATATATTTTATATACAGAAACTATACAGATTAAAAAGGTTGATTGATAAGGACATTAATTTGATATTTAATGAGTATACTAATTAGCGTAGCTGTTACCTGCTTTTTTACTTCAGACATTTACTACTCCGTTCTAATATTTTGGTTGGAATACGAACACTTGGAATACAAAAGAGTTCATTGGAAACCTTAAAGAATTTTAGGGCTAATTCAGGCAAAATCGATGATAGGTCATTGTATCACAAAAAATTGTCTGACTATTAAAATTGTACACAACACAAATCTCAACATTAATAAAGTATTTATAGGTCGACAGGGTTTCGAGCAGGGTAGCATACCTTATACTTACAATCTCAAAAAGGTATTCGTTAATGTATATTGTATGGTATATTAAGGACATTAGGTATATGCTGCGACTTCAACACATCCCGGAGATGAGGTACAGGCTATGTATGAGAAGATATGAGAAGTCAAACATATCTCCAAAACTCACTTGACTGTTGTATGGGAGACTTCAATTCTAAGATAGACACAAAGAAGGGCGATGAGTTAAAGGTAAAACAGTATAGCAGTATACGGATATGGGAAGCGAAACCCCGAGAGATTAGAAACTAGTCGTTTTTATGCAGAGTGAGGCTACTTTAGAGGGGTACTTTACTGGGTAAAATTCTTTAACAAAAAGCGTCCGTATAGAAAGAGGACGTGGATAAGCTACAATTGTTTAACCAAAACGGATCATCAACTTTATCATCACGACCAAGAAGCGAATACAGTCACCTGCGTTCGCGGTGTTCCATTTGTTTAAGTAAAGTTTACCTTAAGGCGCTGTAGGCAGTGAATTTTTAACTATTTGGGTGGTGAAGAATGAGGAAGCGGAGGAGGGGTAACCCCGCTTAGCGGGGCACAGCGCACGAGTTTCGTCGACGCGCCGCGTGACCAAGTCATTCATTACATAGTACGTGTATAGTGGTGGGCTGTAGGATACTATCGATAGTATCATGGAAGGTTATCTAAAATGTACACAGATGGTATCTATAATATCTTTTTATAGACCATGATCGTATTTTACTTTTATATTATTATAGGAATAGTAATAAACAAACAAATATAAAGTATGAGAAATCAACAATTTTAGAAAATCTTCCTATTAATTATTTTAAATTATCAGGAAACGGATACATTTTAAGGTGAAATTAATTAATAAAGGTAAATGACATTTCTTACGACAAAACAATAAATAAATGAATAATTATTTATTTTGATTTAAAGTAATAGCTCACAAAATTTTTAAGTAATTCCATGGTCTCCACGGCAGAAATTACGAATAAGACTTTTTTATTCCATACTAGCGACCCGCCCCGGCTTCGCACGGGTGCAATGTATTATACATATAAACCTTCCTCTTGAATCCCTCTATTTATCATCAAGATCCGTTGCGTAGTTTTAAAGATCTAAGCGTACATAGGGACAAACAGACAGCAGGACGACTTGTTTTGTACTATGTAGTAGCACAGCAAAGAGTCGTTTACATATCAAGTGACATTTTACCACGGTCACTCACTTGTTTTGCCTTCCCGGATCCCCTCCACTAACACTTAAACTTTATGGTATGGTATTAAAGTTCAAATTGACTTTTAAATATTATTACGAATCTTTTGTACGGGAATATAGAAAAGTGTTATTTTTAGACTTTTTCGGACAATTTTTAAATTTTTCTCTCCGTAAGAACCATCTTCCTACTTCAAGGAATATTATAAAAAAATAATTAGCGAAATCGGTCCAGCCGTTCACGCGTGATGGCGTGACCAAGGGAAATAGGTATTCATTTTCATAAACTAAATATCTTTAATTTATTCGTTAAATGATAAAGACTTACTACTTTATATAAATTGCTCAATGAAATTAAATAATTATAAAATATTTAAAAAATCATCGATAAAATTCCTTATATTGATAAATGACAACAATTATAACCAGAATAGAAATTTTGTCACCTTCTACAGATGTCGTGTAGCCTATTGGTCCGAGCGTCATGATAAGTGAACAATTACGGTGGTCCCAAGTTCAAACCTTATTGAGCGGTATATCTTTTTCCAATTTTAATTTGTTAATCAATTAACTATTTTGTTTTTATTTCATAAACAGTAGAAAATTAACAAATTAATGAAAAAAGATAAAACAATTATCTTTCGTCTTCTTAAAAGATTAATTTTCATTTTAGGGTGAAAAATTAAATATTGTAATGAAAAAAATAAAAAAACTATACAATATAAGACTAAATCTGAAGTAAGGAAAAGTTGGTTTATTATCTGATAGATTTTTCTCCAACTGTTGCGTTCTACGTTCAAAAAATACAATAATATTTCGTTTTAATTATTTATAAGAATAAAAAGTCAACAAAAATTAAATGGTAAATAAAAAAAATATTCACAAAAAAGAAAATCACCAAAAAATATAACAAAGAAATGTAGGACTGATAAACCTTATCAATCACAAGATAAGATATTGAAAATACGCTTTAGTTGTTAATCCCTACAAATAATTAAAAATACGAAATATGTGAATATACATGTTTTAGTTTTATGTTTTCGAAAGATCTAATAAAATTAAATAAATAAGGAACATATATCGTAACGGTGAACGGAGGACGAGCGGCATAGGTCCATTTAGCAACGCGCCTGTGCGCTCTCTGTGCAACGTGTGGAAATGGAAGAAAACCGAAACAAGGCCGCGGTGGCAGGGTATTTTGGTCGTTGCGTTCGAATTAATTTTAATGAATTAAATTAATTATTACAAATATCTCACTTCAATCAACAAATTAAGACAACAATCCTTGTTATTAAAATATTCTTCACCACTGATATTAATTTCATTAAGATTTATTGATGTATTATGTTCATTTTTGGATTTGAATTTCTCTTTTAGAGGTAGGTTCATGATTTTTTTTTTATCGAGAAAATATATCGATAATATGTTTTGAAAACAATGCTCCATTAGAATGTAAGATCAATATTTTTTTTTTGCTGTTATAAAATGTATAGATTTTGCTAAAAAAATCTTTTGAAAAACCTATTTTTACTGCATACAGCACCTTAATCCTTGCAACCGAGCGGAACTCCGCCCCCGTAGCAGTTAGCTAATTAGAATGCATTTGGGATTTATTATCTTAGTGTGTGTAAAAAAACCGTTATTGATGCAGACGGGGGACCGACAAAATCTTAGACATAATGCACCTTTAAAGACATACCGTCACTAAACAAAAATTTATTTTACACAGGAGCATAAATAAAAATAATAGTAAAGTAAGTAAAAAGTATGGGTCTCACTTTTTGAATTAGAATAAAACATTGACTATATTTAGATACATTATCAATATGTGATTTTACAGTAATTAATCACAAATAAATAAAATTTAATGGAAAAGTATATAAAAATTAAAAGTCATAATTATTTTAACGGCTTTATTAATAAAAAATAACTTTTCTCAATTCAATATTATAGTATGAATAAATATCCATCATTATGTTCTCAAAGTGACCTTAATTATATTGCAAAAAAGCGGTCTATTTCTTTATAGGTGCGATAACATAAAATAATTTTTAATTCTAAGTAAATTTCTAGATTTTATTTCAGTTTATCTGTGATGATATGATGTGATATTTCTTGATTTTGCATGAATTATGTGTACTAAATACAGTGGATTTCATTAATAACGACTTGGGTTGTAACGACTGTTCGGTTATAGCGACGTCAGACTTACGTCCCTTGAATTTAAAGCATACTTTCGTAGGAAATTCATTCGGCAATAGCAATTTTGGATATAGCGTGGATTTCCGTTATAGCGACTATTATTATGAACCATTTATGACAGATTCCTAGAAATTCCATGCGCATATTGCTACTGAGTCGGTAAAGGCACAAAAACTCATTTATAAAACTATTATCTTACTAACTTTCTTATCCTTTGTTTACATTTGCAGAATGCCATATGTACTTGCTTTATTTGTAGGTTCTTGTGAAGTTCGAAGAATCTTCGTTGTTGTGAAGATTTTCCGTTTAGCTCGGCGGGTAGAGCGTAGGGCGCGTAACCTGGAGGATGCAGGTTCAAATCCTCACAGCGGTGAATACTTTTCGTCCATTATTCTACAAATTTTAAAGCATTTAATATTACATGTTTTTAGTGGACTGTTGTTAGCAAGTATAATATAATAAATTCCTCGTAATGGAAACATTAGTATAACTAACAGAGAGCTGCAAAGTCGGCTTGCCCAACAGCCCCTAAAAGGCAGCAAGGCGGGCGTCCCCGTTGCCCGTCTAGTTCGCCGGTGCCCGTTTATAAACGGTTTTATTGCTTTCGGAGCAACCGAACATTATTAAACTTTTCCAATTTCGATTTATCACGTAGCTGTCGGAATTTAATACCGCCCTACCTTCGGCGGAGGCGATCGCCCGTCGCGCGATTACAATACACGTCGTTAATAATACCAGCCAAGTGCTTCTTCGAAGAGTTCGATCTCTCAGATTATGATATCCTGGTATCGCGGCAATCCCTTGTTATGCGATAAAAAGAGATTATTTTGAATCGGCATATTCGCGTCTACTGTACCTTCATTCCTCGCACGTTACGTAAAGTTGTAAAGAATTGTGTGTAATATTCGTTTAACTTCTGTTGCCGTAGCCGTGCCCCGTTGTACGTTTTACGGTAGTGAATTTCATAACAAAATGAAGTCTCATATCAGCTTGGGTTAAAATTATGAAGCTAAAACTGAAGGTTATTAAAAACGTGACTTACATTTATATGGGGCATAGGTTATGAAATTTGTAAGGCAAATATCAAATATGTGCATCTTTATGGAGGTCAAATTGAATTCTATGTCGCTAGCACATTCAGGTATGTGTGTATGTATGTATATTTATTCATAACTAGGCAACTTGGGTTTATCCTTTTCCTCCGATGTTTTGTATTTCGATATGCCAAGTTTTCTATGAAAACGTCAAATTTATCCCGTCAGACATCGAAGCTGTAAATTTTCGATGATTAAAGACGGACGTTACAGCCATGTGCGGCAGCGGGAGCGGACGCGGATTGCGGGTGGTGGTGCAATCTACTCACATTCATAGGGCCAATCAAGCAACAACCCACCGCCACCCGCTCAGCGTGCCCCCACCATCACCAGAGACGGATTTGAAAAAAAAATTATGATTTTACATGGTCATAATTACTGCATTTATGTTATTTAAAAGTAAAAAGTAAAGTATCAGTTAATATATGTCCCACTGCTGGGCAAAGGCCTCCTCTGTACAGAGCGTATCAGGCCGTAGTCCTCCACGCGGCCCCGGATTGGCGGACTTCACATATAATATTTATTATTTATATTATTTCGAAGTATTTTTTTTATTGTTATTTCGAAAATATGCAGGTTTCCTTACCATATTTTCCTTCACCGCTGAGCACGTGATAATTCAGCACTTGAAATTAATAATTTCATTGGTGCCGGCACCGGGGATCGAACTCAGGTTGTTCGAGTATATTGAATTAAAGGGGAGCGCCCGGACACTGAGCTATCACGGCTCTATGTTATGTATTTACAACTAAATCGAACATTTATAACATTAATAATGTAAATGCTATTGAGTGAAAAGTGAAAAAAATCTTTTTAACATAAAAAAGAACCGACATCAAAAAACTCTATTAGCATTAAAAAGTTTATAATAATACTAAATCAAATCTTGAAAATTCAGCCAATGTAGGTAACCTAACCTAACCTCTAGCAAAACTTAATAATTTTTGGAGTCGTCTACGAAAAATTGATGCCTTAACATACAAATTAAAAAATAATAAAATTTAAAAAATATATAAACATTCGAATTGATAAACATCTTTTTGAAGTCGTTTAAAAAGTAGAATTTTTGTTACATCATAAATAACACATTAATAATAGGTATATATAAGACATAAATATTATATCCGTAATATATATATACATATATATAATATAAAGATATATATAATATTTATCGAGCCGTGAAGCGAGAATTTTATTAGGTTATAAATCAATTCCGCTTTAATTCTCACGGGCTCGGTTTCGAGTGCGGCCCTGCGCGGCGAGCTCACGTACGACCGCTCGTAAGTTCAATGGAGGTGTTGATTAAAAATATTTCCCATGTGCGGGCGGATAAGGCTCAATTGGGCTGGCAATCAGCCGCCCGCGCCCTCGCCCGGCCACCGCTAATCATGCGCGCTACATGCCCCTTATTGCACACGCTTCTATATCGACACGCCGGGAAAACTTCTAGTGTTTGTCTACGTTCGCACGGCCCTATTTGGGTGGATATGTTATTTTAAGAAACTGTCCAATGATCTACCGAGAACCCTAGCAAGGCGATGCGGCTAAGATGGTATGAAGATGCTGGCTCATAACGTACTCTTTTCTTGAAGACGCAACGCTGAATAGGAGACAGCCACAGACGCGAGGGCCAAAATCCAATAGTTCATCACTCTTAGCACCCAGATGGAGACCGCAGAGTGACTCAGAGAGGCAACTGCCATTTTTGATAACCACTTCCTGAGCCCAGAGGCAGAAGTGATGGGTGAAATGGTAAAATAGTTTACTATTACGTTTACTCCACCTTTCCCATCACTACATACTTAGCGTGTATCCAGCGCTTTAAAGCCGACATTCCCGAAGGGGCGGTTCATCATTCTTAATATGTAAAGGCATGAAATAAATTGCAGACCATTGGCTGCTCCTTCCGGCCGATTACGATGCCGATTACGAGTTACTTCAAGGATGATTGTGCCTCCGAGGACTTACTACCAGGTAACAGCTGCTAAGTAAATTATTTATGGGACAATGTAGACGTTTCTACAAACAAATTACAGAAAACGTTAGAAATATTGCTAAATTTAAAAAAATAGGGAAAGAACGTTTGTGTGTTAAAGGATATTATAATATTACCGATTATTTTAATGATAACACGTTTTAGAAATTAATTGATCGCTCCAGGCTCTTTCAGGTGGACTTTAATATATTGTAAAAATGCTTTCATTGTCAAAAAATTGTTAAATAAATTGTTCTTCTCAGAACACTGGTCATCAATTATCACCAGTAGCATTATTTTGACAATCAATAAGCGAGTGTAATGCTCGTATGTTGAATAAAGATATTTGAATGTGAATTTGTATAAAATGTAGTTAACTACTAGCCAGTTTTAAATAAAAGATACACTAATGTAAACGAAAATATCATCAAAGCTACAGCAGATACCACATTGCTGAATAATCTACCTACTTCAAGAATGTGGAATAATATAGAAGAGATTTCAGTTACAAGAAATTGTTTGAGGCATTGAGCAAAATCATGTCGATGAAGGGAGCCTTCGGACTTTGATTCAACGTTAGTCAATAACATAGGCAACAAAACAGTCACGGATACATCAACATTTTGAACTTAGTGCATATAAAATCTTTTTTCTCCACCATCGCCTGTCTTACCAACTGGTCAAAAAGTTTAACTTTTGCATAATAGGTTTCGTGCAAAAATCTCACACACATTATTCAAAATGGCATAGACTTGATTTAAGATATTACAAAATTTACGAACTCTAATACCGAAACTAACGTCAATACAAAACAAAGTGTGGTCAGCTTTAGTTTTCTAGCCCTTACGCAATTCAATGTCTAGACATTTGTAATACAGGATAATAAAGGCATATAACAAAGTGCATTATGAAGTAAATTCAAAACAGAAAAATATTACAAAGCGACTAAATATTTTAACAGTCTTTAATACTGCGTTATATTTCTCATCATTAAAATATGAAATAAAAAAAATGTAAAATTATAACCGATAGATGCAGTATCATATAAATATGGCTATATGAGAAGATCTCTTTATATTCCCTCTGTTTTTTTAATGATTGATTTTTACTGGTTGGTAAATATTAAATTTAAAAGAACAATATTTGAAGAATTTCATTTCTTGCAGGTTCTAAAAATTATCAATTTTTAACAAATTACTAACTTTTTAAACTATTGCATAGCTTTTATCGCGGGCTTTGAGCGCTCCGACCGAATCAAGGAATTCCGTATCAATATCAAATGATGATATGATATTTAAAGGATATCAAACTTATGTTTCTTATTTCAGTTACCATAAACCTATAGTTTCAATGATAAAAATTCCTGAATAAACTACATGTATTTTAAGATAATAAAATTATTATATACGATATAAACTTCTCATTTGTTCAATAAAAGAAAAAAAAAATGTTTTCTCATCGGTCACCACGCTCAAAAAGTGTAACTTGAATTATGATCAAAGAAAAAAAAATACTGTATAAATAAAAAATAGATAAATTATTACAATTGCATAAGTTGATCAAAAATGCTATGCAATAGCTTTACCGCGGCAATCCCTGAGTGCCACAGTTGTTTTTTTTTTATGTGAGAAGGTGACATGCGAGCTGACGGCTCATCCGATTACCGCCACCCATTGATATTTGCAACACCCCTAGGTTTGCAGAGTCGTTTCCACCTTTTTATAAAGAGGGCCCCGGCTACCTTACTCACCAGACGAAACGGAGAAACGAAGAACTTCCACTTCTCGCAGGTCTTCTGTGAGGTCATAGTACTTACCCGTACGAACCCGTAATGGGTACATTCGTGCAACAATCGAACCTGTTGCGTGGCCTTATTTTTTTTTGTTCATTCATATTTTTATTTGCGCTGTAGGCGTCACATTGATGTTTTTTATTTGGTAAAAATGTTTCGAAGTTTTAAAATGCAAACATTTCTTGGTTTGCAAACATTTGCCGTACCCTAAAATCTTCGGCGCACACAAAGCGCTGCTCTTTCTTACATAAAAACGCGAGATCCATTCTTGGAGTATACTTAATTGGCTCGTTATGTGACCATTGCTTGTTTTTTAGACGTTCATTGAAAAGTTAGATTTCATTGGGGTCTAATTGGAGCTAATGTATAAATATTTTTTCCCGGCTGAAGCTAGTCTGGTGAAATTATACTTAAAATATTTTGATTTACGTCTTTATTTGCGCATTTTGTAAGAGCTGTTTTTGTGTGCTTCAATTAAAAGCCACTTAAATGGGCATTAGGAATTAAATGAGATTACATTCTAAGAAATCCATACATATACGATACCATCGACTTATGTATGTTCTGCTAAGTGGTTGATCTAGTCTATAGAATTTCTAAAAAAATGGTTATGAAAAAATTTCAACTATAGGTACTAATAAGATAGTAGAGATAATGATAATTTACATATCAATTTTTAACAACATTATCGATGGTGTTACCTGTTTTGTCTATATAAAGAAATCGTTTATTAGCTTGTCGAATGGTGTAAAAACGATACAGCAGACTGCGGAATAGTGTTCGTAAGGGCAATTGATCTAAATTCATTAGAGAGCTTGTGCGCATCGCATCCGTCGTGCGCGCACGGTCGGTTCGCGGCGAGGATTCCAGGCTTTTTGCGCGCCACACTGTCTAACGAGATTGAAATAGCGCGAGTTTTAAAGCGCAATTTACTTGTGGGACGAGAAATATTTGTTTAATCGTGTCCCCGGCTGCGGCTTTCGCTGTTGTCTTTCTTGTTTATTTCTCGCGGTGTTGCCGCGTAGATTTTCAAACGGAATATTTGACGGTTCAGTCTTAAGGCGACTTTTGGTTTATTTTCTATATTAATTTCTATAGCCTTTATGGTCGCAACCCTAAGTGATTAGGAACCGTTTATTTTATTGAGACGCGTTCTTATTGCAATGCTGGTTTTTATAGGCCCGAGTCCTTCTCGAGAACATCCGCGCAGCTGTCGGATGGATCTGTGTTTAACACAGAATGTCGTAATTCCTTTTAATTCGGAATTAATTAGAAACTTGTCCGATCCAACGGTTATAACGGTGGAAAAAATGGAGCTTTTCTTATATAGCACTCGTATCTAATTTGCATTAAATCGGAATGTTGATATTGCATTTAAGTGTTTGACGATCAGAATACATTTAAAAATAAACGACTAGAAATATTTTATTTTGAAAAGCGGGTTCCTTTATATGCTTCTAAAATAGCAAACTAATAACAAGATATAAGTATCTTCATTGTAAGTTATCTTGCTTTTAATATGCTATTTTAGTATGGTATAAAATAGCAATAGGTTATTGCCGTTTTCTTAAATATTTGTGTTGGTCGTATCTGTACACTAAAAATTAAATTAGATAATCCTACTATATTAGTTCTCTTTATTATAAAATGTGTTAATTGCTTTGCAATTGAAAGTATTTGCGCAAAAAATTCGTTGTATTGTCGGATGCATACAGTAACCTTGTAATTTAATTACTAATGTTTTCTATTGGGATTTTAGATGTTATGTTTGTATCTTATAAGCGTACACACATTTTATTTGAACGTTTGATAATAAATATAAAATATTTAAAAGCTTATATTTTGAGAATTTTTCTGCATTTTTCTTCGTTAAAATTGCATTGCCTTGCAACGATATAAAAATGAACGGACGTGAATAAGGATTAACCAGACTTTTCAGATATACAATCTTTCTTGGTAACAATCCATTACATGCTGAACTCGTTCTATTAATGGTATCAGATGCTTTTTAAGTCTCTCAGAGATTCTAAACGCGGAGTCAACAAAAAAGTCTTCAACCAACCGCATGTTTAATCTCGTTAAAGCAACATAACAAGTCTGGCGGATTCCACTGGGCAGCCCTCATTAGAACGCCTGCACGTCGCGACAGCAGTAAGGGGTGAGGTTGTCCGGCGACCGTAATGAATCTATGCATGACGATACTGATTAGGAAGCGACCGTGCTGCTGTTTTGCAAGTAAGTCTTTTGTTGTGTGGTTAGATTGAGAAAATTCCACTGCGTAGTATATAATTTTTTTCACTTGGCTCTTATCTTAAAAAATATTGTGATGTCTTCTTTTAATGTAAGAATCAATAAAAATTTTAAGAAATCACAATTTTTGTATGTCACGTGTTCAATGATTTTTAAAGTTATACTTCTTTTGACGCGTTAGGGGAAAATGATGAGTGTAAATTTTTACGATGTGCGCGCACACCGTCACAAAAACCGACACCCTGAAGTTAGCTAGACATCTACGTATGTTTGCCTGAGAACTGTATTCACAATATTTATTTTTTGATATTTAAATAAACTTTATTTAACTAGATACTGCATTATAATAAAACTTTCAATGTATTAAATACCTTGTTTCTATTGTTAGCGTCGTTTTTTCTACAAACGTAGAATAAGGCGAAAGATAAAATTTTTGAAAAAAAAATTATCATGGCCAAAGAAGTATAACTTCTAACGCGTGTACATAAGTATACACACACTTTTTTGTTTAGAGTGGAGAAGTGGAGCAAGAAGTGTCGTCGTTAATGTAATAAGCCACACAGAAGAAGTCGTGGGCATAACTACATAGTAACGTAATGTATCGGGTATCGTCAAAGGCCAAGGTAAAAATGCTTTTACTAAGCTAATTCGTTTATCATCCATGGCTGCATCACTTCTACACCAGGTGAGATATCCGTCAACTGCCGGTAAGTTTCTTAAAAAAATGAAAATAGTATTTTCAGTCCACCTAATATTATTTGAACTGCTGATTCTTAACTGTAATAATTGAAACATTTTAACTCTAATAATATTATATCTGAACTCTTAATAACACCGTCTACGGAGTCCAGTGTTTTTTGTCACTAGCAGGAGACCTGCTGTATTGGGGCGGTGTCATGGGATGTAAATACCAGTGATTCAAAAAAGGAGTAGAACTAAAACCCTGCTCCTTCAAAAGTGTCATTTCTTTGGCATTAGCATATTAAGTAGAATTGGTGAGAAATTAGTTGCCACAAACCTGTGCATTCTAGTCTCTCGCCAAGGGAATTTCTTTAATAGATATAATATGATGGCCCGTTTTGAAAATAGAGCAGACACAGTTAACAAAGAGGGGAAAGAGATTGGCGAAAAATCTGGACGTCAAATGTGGACTTTTCTATTGGTTTCCTGAAGACCAAGGTCGTGGTTGACACTGCCAGCTCTGATATCAAGCCCATGGGATTTTGTGCTGTCTCCTATCAAATATACTATTAAAAAATATAATGGATTGGCGGACAAAACTTAGCCCAATTGAACCGTAACAATACACAGATTCGTGCGTATAATACAAAAAATACACTTGTCGTGTCTCCCTCTTTTAAGCCGCGTGCTACCATATATTGTGTCAAAATTTTTGACATGTCGAAATTCATTTGATTTCAAGCTCTTCCGTAGTAAGACTTGTCTTCTATGGGTCTAATATGTTCAGTAGATAATAATTTCTTGTGTTGACATGATTATACATTTCTCAATGAAACTATGTCAGTCCAGAAACGCGAAAGTATTTGTCATACTTCCACTTTACGCTGGTCTTCTGTGAGGTCGTGGTACTTACCCGGACGGGCCTGCCCATTCGTGCAACAGCCGAGGCTGCTGCGTGGCCCTACCACCGTTAAATGTGTTACGGTCTAGAATACCAGCTTTTGTAACTAATGTAAGGTTCCGAACGCCTATCCTATAGGCCTTGGCGGTACATTTATTACAGTCACACAGAATTAGTTAAGGGCACGTGGTGTTTTAAGGAACTTCATACCGCCGCCCATTTACATTCGCAACACCCGTGGGGACGGATCTGTCCATTCGTGCAACAGCGAAGATTGCTGAGTGGCCCCACCACAGTTATACTATTAAGGCTCCATCGAACACGTGGGTTATCCAGAAACCACGAGTAATTAATCTTATCACTACAAGTAAGTTATATAATATTTAATGTATAAAATTCTCGTGTCACGGTGTTTATAATTGAACTCCTCCGAAACGGCTCGACCGATTTTCGTAAATTTTGACAACATCTATTCTTCATCCCCCTAAATGTTAAGGGTGGTCCATACCAACATTTTTTTTCTACCCTACAATTAATTTATATGGCAAAACAACGTTTGCCGGGTCAGCTAGTTTATTTATATTACCAGCTTAAGCCGTAATAGCTCGTTGTACGGGCGCTCGCTTTTAATTCAATATATTCGAGCAACCTGAGTTCAAGTTCTGGTGCCGGCACCAATGAAATTTTTAATTAATAGTGCCGACTTATCGTGCTCAGCGGTGAAGGAAAACATCCTGAGGAAACCTGCACACTTACGAAATAATAACAAAAAAAAATGTTTCGAAGATATGTTGAGTCTTGGCTTGCTTAGTTTCCATTTGTTGTTCCCATTTTGGTTACATTCTTTTTGCTCTTTACTTCGATGTCGATGCAAATGTGATTGAATATGATTTAACAGGACTAATCAGCAATATTTATGGTTACTCAAATTATACAAGCCAACTTTAAGATGAGCACAACTATCCTACTTAAATTATGTACGTATTTACGACTAATAAATTTTAGCATAATAAAAGTATATGAAAACGTTTCGAGAACTCGCTCCGTTCGAGTTTTTATGATTTCGCATACACTTCTTTCCCATTAGGCGAGTTATTCAATTAGCAATAAAAGCATATTAAAGATAAATACGTTAAGTCGCATAATGAAGCATTTAAGCATTACGTAAGGCTTGAAATGCACATATTTGTTGGTAGTACAGGAAGCGGAATGAAAAACATGATGTATATAGAAATTGTTAGCGTACATTGTGCATTATTATTGATGCACAAATATACACATTTTTAGACAAGCTGCTCTACTTATTCTTCTAGTGGCGGTTAAATCAAAGCAATCGCTGTGGAGTCTCGGTCAACGCGCACTCTGTTTCCTTTATAACGCCCACTCTCTACGGAAGTGTTTGACAGCGACAGAATAGACTGGAATATCCATAAACAATCTATGTTATTCACAATCGAACGAAGAACATGTCATTTTTCAAATGACTTCAAAAAAGGAGGCGGTCCATTATTGGGTTGTACTTTTTTGTTTGGTCCTTCAGAATTCTGTCATTTATGAACCAATTTTCATAACACATGGGAGCTTAACTGTAACCAATTAAAAATATTATTTCATCGATTCCCGTTAAATTAAATCGATTCGGAAATGCCCAAAATTAAAAGAAAATATGACCAAATTGAAAACCTCATATTTTCAAGTTGAAAATGTATATCGTTGATTATTTTCAATACGAAGAAAACGTCAACAAGGTTAAAAAAGTTACGTTTCTGTTAATCATTTTAAATCCGTTAAAACTTATCTATCAATAGAGAAGTTGGGCTAATATTCCATATATTTAATCTTATCGCTTATACTTTAAAGTGAATGGTCGATTCTTGAAAGAAAATAAAATAAACAATCCAGTAAAAGAACCTCCAAGAGTCGTATCTCTACATTTTCCAACATCTCGTGGCAATACTTTTAATGGATCCTGTGAGTTTTTGCCTTTATTTATACGTTACGATGTGCGCATAATGGATCAGACGAACACTTAGAACATTCTATAGAATGAGTCGAGAACATTTTGACATTAGATAAGTGTTTCTAGCAATAACAAAAGCGTAGTGATAAATTGAAAATACCTCGTAGTGTTACCCTGTGCAAAGTGTGATTCGAGATTGCGTTCAACGTTTATATGTGTCAGAGAAAACAATTAAAGTTATATAATGAATATACTACAAGTTGCTAAGCCTCAACCCACTGTGTTTTGAACATTCTAATTGAATAACAGAGAGCTAGAGTTGGTTGCAACGGCATTAATTGCATTCCAATTTGCTTAATATTGTTAAAATTAAATGAAAAACTACTTTTCTTAAAAGTGTTATACGTAAAACATTATAACATTTTAACATTTGCATAACATTTTGCAATGTATACTTGCGAAATTTACAAGCATACGTCAATGATGTTATGACAATAAAGTTGTCCTTTCAAACTTACTGGAGGGTTTTTTCATCTCCCCCAAAATTCCCGCACTCGAGAAAGAAATTAACTGCAAAGCGATTATCGCTTATGACATGTCACGTTCCGTAATATCGCCCTCCCCTCGGCCCGCTTGTGTGTCAACGGGATATACTGCACCACTGCTCGCTCCGTTCGGCCCAAGTGAGTTAATTAACTGGGAGCGTGTAAGGCGACGCTCACGGCCGCTCTAATTGCGCGATTATTCCTCCGCGACGCCTAACTGCTGGATGAAATTTAATTAAAGTTTGTTGTTCAAATAGATTTAATTAAAGTAATGTCGAGACTGGAGCGCCGACGCCGCCGCGCGCCTCAATCCGAGTGAGTGCTGCGCAACTTTTCTAATTCATTACTTCTGAAAGCGTTCCCGTGATGCCGAGCACTCTTAATAATTTGTATTGTTCAGTTATTGTCACTATGCCGGCGTTTCCGGCGAGATCTGCGCCGCTTAGACTGCGACTGACCTGTATCGAAGCATCCACACCAGACCGTCACTAACGCTCGAGCTAATGCAAGCGCAATATCATAATTGAATCGTCGTAATCTGCTTTAAATATTGGATAGTGTGCTGTGAATTATTCATGCATTAGTCGCTGATTACCCGATATTTCACCATTAGCGATGCGGTCGCCTCCACCCGCCGAATCACATTGAAACGTCCACGAATACGAGCGCAGCATAAAAGCGGGCATTAAGATAAAAGCCGTGCACAATAACTCTTATTAATAATTAATAGCGTTGTCAATTAAGACGGAACAAGTCATGGAGGGCCTTCTGAAAATAGGAAATATTTATCTATCCGAAAATAACAATCGTCGCTACGGATCCGGGGTGGCGGTAAGCGAGGAACGATGTTCCCGTCAATTACGGCTAATGGAAAACTTAAATTATGATAAAAGCCGAACGGACGGCGGACGCCGTGTCCATATCGGTCCGTAGCCGCACTAATGACGAGGTCGTCTTCCCGGCCGGGGACTCGCGACGCGGTTCCAAACTCGAAATGGATGCGTCTAATTGACGCGCATTCGCTCTTTTTGCATCGCCCCCGCTATTGTGCAGTCAGTTAACTGATGCTCTAACCCGCGATATCACTTTACGATACGGTAACGTTTTTGTGCACGTCGAAACGGAACACAAGCGGGTTGCCAGTTCTTATCGTTATCGATGTTTTTTCAATTCTACGTTATTTAATGTTAGAACTATATTCTAAAAACGATATACGTTAGCCTCGTTTTGAAATGTACAAAGCCTAACAACGGATTCTATTAAGAACGTTCACCACGTTTAGAACGCATTAATTCCACAAAATTCAAATCACTTGTATTGTGTAAGTGTTATATATTACGACGTCCCCGGTCGGATCGGCAACATTTCCACCTAAATGTATCGTTAATTTTATAAATTGCATAATCTTTTCGCTGCCGTCATGTTTCCATTAGTGACAGCCGTTACGCGATGACCACTCCGTTCTCCGTCAACTTGGATTAAATTGGCGCGGCTCCAGAATTATAATTTTAAGTCCACTACAGCTTCTTTGGACTGATGAATGTTTAATGTGCAATTTAAGGCGAAATCACTTCGAGATTCAAGGAACCATTTCAAGCTTTGCGAACAAATCTTTATAGTAAGCACTATTAACTTCATTAGACACTGCATAAATATGTTAATGGACATTTTTATTCTATCGCAAAAACAATATCATATGGTTTCGAATTGAATTAATTAACTTTAAGAAAATTACGATTCAAGGTCTTCTATTTCGGTAAATTTTATAAATATATGTTAAAAAATTGGCCTGTTTTTGAAATATATTATGCAAATGATTGTAAATAATAAATATTCAATGTAATGCATAACGTTCTGCCTGCGCCCATATTTCCATCTCATGACGATGTGGATGTCAAATGTTAATGTATTTAGAATAGGCTTCCCCTAGGTTAATGCTCACTACTATCAACTGCACCATGTCTTACGCTTAGATACCCTTAGAACTTCATCGTGTATTTTTTAGGTGACGTAGTGGCAAACGAGCTGGGTTCACCTGATGTTAAGTGATAACCACCCCACTATTGACATTTACAACACCCATAGGGTCGTAGATGCGTTGCTACCTTTTATTAAAGTGGGCTCTGGCTGCCTCACTCACCATCTGAATCGCAGATGTATAACACTTCCACTTCACGCCGGCTTTCCGTGAGGTCGTGCTACTTACTCGGACAGTGCCCAATGCACAGTTAAATACACATTATATTAACAGCAATGTATGAAGTATTTCTATCTGGTTTTATATTCATGTTAAAATAAAATATTTTTACAGTCTAAATGAAATTAAATGTTAATAAGTATCCGATGTCAATAACTTTAAGTGCTTATGAAAGATTTATTGAAGCTTTGACAGATTTCTTTAAGACAATAATGGTAATTTCCCGTGTATAAAATATTAAACACGTTTTCAAAATCAGATTGGCAAAGTAGATTATTCGGAGTCTTTAATGAAGCAGAAAATACAAGCTTTATTATTTTACAACACGTTTTATTATTTATTTAAAAATAAATCAAAATTTTCTATGATGTTCGACATTACAAATCCTTATTTGTTGGTATTTCGTTTTAGTTTGACCTAATAGTGTTAATTAGTTTTCTTTAATAAAATAAAATAAATACGATCGCACAGGAGAAAAATAATCTTTATTAAATATTAAAATAAATTTGGAATTTTGTTGGAGTTTAAAGGTTAAGTCAATTCCCGATAAAGATAATATGCGTTATGAATTTATAGGTTTCTTTACAGTTCCACATTTTTGTAGATTTTTTTACAACAAATTTTTCAACAATTTTTTTAAAGCGCAGAAAAGAAAAATTAAAAATTAAATTTCAAAAGCTAAGGCGACGTCAGCAGTTTCAAAAATTCACTGTAAATTATCATTTGAGATTTTTTTTCTGTACCGGATATACATTAGATGACGCCAAGCATTGCTAAAAATATAAATAAAAGCAAATTAGATAAGACGTTGAAATTTATGCGCGGTGAGTATGTTGACTGCTTAGCTTGACGGCTAAAGCGTCAGGACGCATAGTCCGAAAGACGCCGGTTCGAATCGCTGGCAGCGGCGGAGAATTTTGCAACAGATCTATCTACACATTATAAGCTTCATATCAAGTGTACAATGTAAAAGCAGAATAAAATATTAAATTTAAAAAATACTTTTAGCCACTAAGCTAATAGGCTGATTCAAAGTCAAAGTCAAAGTATATTTATTCAATATAGGCCTAACTTAAGCTCTTATTGAACGTCAACAAAAAATCTACCACCGGTTCACTAAACTAGACCTGCACAGAGAAGAACCGGCAAGAAACTCTGCGGTCTTGTTCTTTTTGTTATTTTTTTTTGATGCAATTGTACACACTTATTTAGGTATATAATCACTTATATAGGAGCCGTTATAGCTCAGTGTCCGGGCGCTCGCCTTTAATTCAATATACTCGAGCAACCTGAGTTCGATCCCCGGTGCCGGCACCAATGAAGTTTTTAACTTGCACGTGCTCCGCGGTGAAGGAAAACATCGTGAGGAAACCTGCATATTTTCGAAATAATAACAAAAAAAAAGTATATTTCGAAAATATGTGAAGTCCGCCGTGGAGCAGTGGAGCCGCGTGGTGGACTACGCCCTGATACCCTCTGTATAGAGGAGGCCTTTGCCCAACACTGGGACATGTATAGGCTGTTACTTTACTTTACTATTTAGGTATAAAATCAGCAGAATTGCCATTGTTATATCTTTTCCAGCATACGAACAATTTCGAATATCGTTATATTCGAAATTAATTAATAATTCGGACGAGAGATAATTATTGATATATGAATTGATTTCATTATAATTTTTTTCGATAACAATATAAGACGTATAAAATCGACCGTAATGCACTATATGCTTTAAAAATAAGGCAAAGGCGTCATTGATTTCGAAGGTTACGGACGACAGTTAAAAAAACAATAATAATCATTTTCTTTCGTTAAGTTTACCAAGATATGCGATGCGTAGTAAGCGAATGAACTGCCGGATCTACGGCGCACCCGTCTCAGCCACGCGGAACCACAAAAGCTTCGTTGGGCAGCTTTCAGCCGATTACTCGCGGCGCGGCGTAATTTGATTGCAGCCCGCCACGAATTGCCCCCGCGAACACTGACGCCACGTTTTTATTCACCGGCATTCGATGGTGCACTGCTTGCGTGTTTCGTGTGCGTTAAAAAATTATGAATGTTATGTATTTTCATTTTTTTATGTGAAAAGTTGGCAGAAAAGCGTGTGGTCACCTGATGTTAAGTGATTACAGCCGCTCCATAACTACCATCGTGAGGATTCGTTCCCAATATTTTTACCTCACTCATTACCTCACTGACCAGTTGAAACACAAGTACAATAAATACTTCTACTCCACCTTGGTCTTCGGTGTGTCTGCCGGACTGTCCCGGACGAGCTTACCCGTCCGTGCAACAGTAGTAGTTTTTGATGTTCTAAATTATAATATTTGTATAGATACATATATTTCATTCCACGGGAGGCCGTAGACCACCACCTCAAGGGTAATTGAACCGCTTTCTCATTTGTCATCTTGTTTCAGAAAACAAAAATTACATATTGTTTTTTGACCCTCGTTCGTTTCACTATACCATTAAAAAAACCATACTACGTCTCTTCTTTATCTCTAGAACTTGAACAGCTTCCTAGCTTAACTGTATTCTAACACAAAGACGACTACGTTGGCTAGGGCACAACATGAATCACTCTCGGTTGCCCCGTAGTGTTCCACTTAGTGCAGTATGCGGGTGCAAAAAGACATGTCGTGAGACCATCTTTGCGTGCTGTCTAAATTTTCTGGCGCGACCTGGTTCAAAGTGCTCGCGGAAAAGAGAAAGAAAAACAGCAAGGTAGGTCCGGACTATCAGTAGTTTCGCTTGTCCAGCTCGTGGTAAGCTTTGCGATTCTCAAGGTATTGAACTAAAACCCTTAATTTGTATAGTAAAACTCTTGTTTCAAAGGACCGGCTCTGTGAAAAAACAGTCCCACGGAAGCCAACGTCAGCTAGAGGTATTTTCTATTCAGCGGTAAGAGAGGTTGGGGAGAAGGTCCAGCTTCTCAAAAGGTTTTATGATGTCTGAAGGCAATGGTAATCATATATTGTCAAACGCAATCTTTTTCTAACTAATTAAAAAATAGAACAAAGCGGGATAGTGAAGTTGACGTATTTTGTTTTCTTATGTGAGGAAGTGGCAAACGAGCTGGCGGTTCACCTGATGTTAAGTGATAACCGCCTGCCCATGGTCATTTGCAACACTCGTAGCGTTGCAGATGCGTTGCCACCTCTTAATAATATGGGCCCCAGCTACCTCACTCACCAGACGAAACGCGGTACTAACGTGAGGTCGTGGTACTAACCCGGACGGACCTGCCCATTCGTGCAACAGCGAACACTGTTGCGTGGCCCTACCACCGTGACGTATATAAAAAGGTTGCTATCGACCTTATCTTTATCGGTCACAGGGTAGTTTGTTCACATGTAAATAACAGTATTGTATTACCAATTAATAAATATGCGATGAAATTGACTGTGCAAATAAATTAAGAGAGGATTCATTCAGGAATAGACAACCTATTTATCAATTTCCTTAATGAACTCACCATTTCTGAAATTGGAAGTAATTGATTGTCAATGTAAATATTGTACTGGATCACAAAAACAATTTAATATAATTAAATATATTATTCGTCTCCAGCTTTGAATTTTCTTAAGGGAAAACTTATGTTTTTAACCACTGTAGGTACTGCGATTTTTTATATATTTCCTTTATTTTTATAAATTAAGAATATTTATATCAAGTTTAATTACCTCTCATCCACTAATAAAATATATCTGTTTGAAATAAAAGAAAATAATTCTCTAAACTAAGAATATTTTGCATTCCTCAACAAAGTATAACTTCGAAAAATCCATTAAGCGAACATGTTTTAACGTAATTTATTCATAACATAATAGGTTGTGAGCTAATAACATTCAAACCAAATTTAATTAAGTTTAGTGACGCTCCACTGAGTGGTAGTCAATTAACTCCATGAAACTAGGTTTCCATTTCAAAAGTGCCACTAATGAGACGCATGTGCAACGCTTCTGTATCGCTCTTGGAAATCTTTTTAATTTTCAAATGGACTGTCATGTCATGTGTCGGGGTAATTCGATAGGACAATGTATTAAAATAACCTTAGTTTTTCTAAAGACATCTTGAGTTGTGAAACATTTATTGTTTAAATTTTAATCGTTTTCAATCGACCATACAGTTATGTCCTTGACTTTAATTTTCGTTGGCATATTTAAATATCTCTAACTTCTAAATTACACATTAACATGTAGAAATGGAAAGATATCTTTAATAGATGGTTAAGTTAATTAAGATGGTTAATTTAGTACGGCATAAATTTACGTATTATTAACTTCTATTACGTCACTCATTGAGGTTGCAACGGGCAAACGTACCAAGCAAACTCAGCTATAATTAAAACACTACTAAATTAACAATAAACCCGTATCATTAATAAAAGAAACCGCAATTACGCAGCCATTATTTGGTATCTACACTAAACTCATTGTCATTTTCTCAATTCGAGCGTCCTTGCAAGTTTACGCATCTCTTTCGCGAGTAAATTGCTCCGCTCCGTCGGAGGAGTCATAAAGAAAATTGCTATACAGTTGATAAATAATTTATCTGAAAGCCCGCTCCAGTCACCGAAACACGGCCGGGTAGCACCGCCTCTATACACTTCCACCTAATAATACTTTCCTTTTGTACAATTTTGCAACAACGCCGTTCGCACGTTCCCCGCCTTTTATGGGCAATAAGTGGAACGCAATTATATTTATGGACGAGAAATGGTTACGAAAACTAATTTTAGGGAGTATCATTCCGTTCGGATACATTCCCCTTAATGAGCCGGTGTGATGTATTGCTGCGTCTGCAAATTAATACGATGTACGAATGTGGTACGGAACATTTGCATGTGTCGAATTTTTTTATGCCGATTTCACAAAACGCAATACTCTTTTGGGAATTCATTTGCGTGGAGAAGTAAACAGTTTCGTTGCCGGGACTACAGATAATGCTCTTCACTGCTAATTGGAAGAGTTAGGATGTAGAGTTTCTGAGTACTGGTGTCTAATTAGTGTGCCGTGGCCTCTCATTACGATGCTTGGCTCAAATAATCCGTCAGAACAACTCTCTGTGGTTTTGATTTCTCCTCTCATTAGCATTGCAAATTATTCATGGCTATAAGTTTCATCTTTTGCCATGTTTATTGAATAAGTAGCAGTTTTGGGTTCAAATCTTAAAATGTGTGACAATATAAAAAACCTGAGAACGACAAATCATTAGGAAATCCAAATATTAGAAATTTAAATTGTTTATAGCACTAATCTTTGCAAATCCAAATATTAGTTATTTTGTTTTATACGTTTATAATTGTTTTTTTTTTTTAATCTGTTTGGATTTAAAATAATATGAAAATGTTATTTACGTAGTTAGAAATAGTCGAACTATTATGATCGCTTTTCCATTTTGAACCGACAGTGTTAACCGAATTCCAAACAGCATGTGCAATTCTTTTCCCTTCTAATTTACTTACTTAATACTTATTTAACTGTATTAAGTAGTTGGATAACACATTTTAAGGCAGAACCTAGGCTAATTTGTAAGAGGCCTCAGTTGTGGAAACCTGGGCTGTCAAAAACTATATAATAATTAAAAGTATGGAGTTTGCACTTTTAATTTTTTCCGTTCTGTGACAAAGTATGGTGATACTTAAAAATTATAATTAAAAACTGAATAAATAACATAACCCAAATGGATTACATGTTAGCTATTTAAAAACGACGTAACAGATTATTATCATGTACGATAGTATACATTACGAAATCTTGGATTTTTTAACAGCATACATAATATTTGATTCAGTGCCGTGATAGTTCAGTATCCGGGAGCTTGCTTAAGTTCAAATCCCGGTGCCGGCACCAAAGAACATGTTAATTGTAATATTATGTGCTAATTAATTAGGTGCTCAGCGGGGAAGGAAAACTTTGTCAAGACACATACATATCCCTACGAATATATATGCATCCTCCTCCTCTCCCACGGTTCCACTGAAAATCAGCATTCACGAAGTTTACTAAATCCATGAACTAATCCTGAGTGGAAACCTATTTGGTGCGTTTGCGTTGTATTTCTTTTTATTGTGAACAATTTTTATTTAGTAAAGTACCAAATTTATGCTGTTTTTATTGATTACCGTATTGTTTTTATCGATACTCTGTTTTATTCATTGGGAAGCTCTACTCTCCCAAGAAGTGCCATTGGACTACATACAAGTCATAAAAAAACATCTACGACAATAGTACTATCAGACTGAAGTTGGAGACCACTGGACCAATAATACAAATTAAAAGAGGTGTAAGGCAAGGAGATCCAGTGTCGCCAACAATCTTCATAGTGGTGCTAGAGTCAATCATCCGCATACTAAACTGGGAGAATGTTGGCATAAACATAAATGGATGTTACCTGAGCCACCTGAGATTCGCTGACGATATAGTTCTGCTATCAGAAAACACAAACCAACTACAACAGATGATAAACTCTCTACATGAAGAAAGTTGTAAAGTAGGTTTGGAAATAAACTTAAATAAAACTAATATCATGACGAACCATACTAAAATACCCATATATCTCAAAGATCTGCCTTTAACCTATGTAGATACATACGTTTACCAGGGAAAACAAATTTCATTTAACCAACACAGCAACGAATTGGAAGTAGAGAGAAGAGTCAACATCACTTGGAAGAAGTTCTGGAGTCTCAAGGAAATTCTTAAAAGCGACATTCCCATAAAGCTCAAAAGCAGAGTCATGAACACCTGCCTACTTCCCTCACCAACATACGCCTGTCAAACCTGGAAATTTACAAGGAAAGTAAAAAATAAGATCATAACAAGCCAACGAAGTATGGAAAGAAGCATTCTTTCTCCATTAAGAAGATCAATAAAATCCGCCATACTGCTATAAGACAGAAGACAAAAGCTATCGACGCTCTCAGTTACTCACAAAAGCTAAAGGGAGGCTAAGGGCTTGACACGTAGCCAGACTTACTGACAACCGCTGGACTAGTAAAACGACATCATGGTTAGGACCATCAGGCCAAAGAAAAAGGGGCAGACCGAATGCGCGCTGGGCAGACGACATTAAAAAATAGCAGGTACAACTGGATGCGAGTAGCAGAGGACAGAATACATTGGTAAACTCTGGAGGAGGCCTTTACCTTCCGTTGAGAGGGGTTCTTGCAAATTTACGTTTATAATTATAATTAATTTATTCTTCATAACAGCACATTGTTTCTTTTATTCAAATTGTCAATTTCTATTGTGTAGAAAAAAATAAAAGGCTTTTTTATTTTTATTTATTTTATTTAAGGTACCAAATAAACTTTTATTACTTTTTATTTGCCAATCCGTGGTGAGGTCGCATAACGAACTTTATCGACCTTAAATAGAGTAGACCTTTGCCTAGATGTGCGGCATATGTAGGACCTTACTTTTTTTGTTTTATGAAGAAGATGTATCATCGTTGCTCGCGGACATTCCCAATATCGGAGCAAGCATTGGCGACGTTTAAAGTAGGAAAAGGCTCGATTTTTTAATAAGTCTCTAAGTTCAGGGTAATAACGCAAAAAACATAGGCTTATTTACAGTGTTCATATAGCTCGAGGTAAACTTAACCCTGTCGCCTTGGGCGCACAATGGCTTGTTTATGTCCACGGATAATAAAGCGTCATAGGCCGAGCTATAAACGTGGCCGCTGCAGCGAAATCAATTAGGTTCGCTAGCGAACTGCTTCAATAAATACAGCTATCGTTAATTAGAATCAATCGTGGGATTACGGCGACCGTTCTAAAATCAGCGCGCCCCGCGGCGGCGTGGGCGAACCGGATGAACTCGATGGCAATCACCTTATTAAGAAACACCGTACCGTTGCCATTCGATTCTTTCGTGCACTTCGCGTTTAGTTAACAAATGATTCCGATTACGACTGTAAACAACATATTTTATCTTCATTCTATACAAATTAGACATTTTGTTAAATTGTGAAAACATGCCAAGCGAGCAGGCGGTTCACCTGATGTTAAGTGAATACGGCCGCCCATGGACATCTGCTTCACCCGAGAGTTGCAGATGCGTTAACAACCTTTTGAAAAATTGGGCTCCGGCTACCTCACTCACCAGACGAAACGTGAATGTATTTTTTATACTTCCACTTTACGCTGGTTTTCTGTGAGGTCGTTACAACGTCGTTAAACTTCAGGGTTTTTATTCCTAGCAAATTTGATAGGAATAGGTTAGATTTTGTAACATACCCAGTAAGCGTCTTACTGGAGGTAGAAGCGAGAAACATATATAGATTTCGCTAGCTAGCGATCAAATCCTACCAAATCCTAACTAATAAGACATAAATATATTTTCTTTAACTATTATTCCAACTACCGATTTTATTATTATGTAACTAGTAGAACAATAAAAAGTTCTAATAGTATCAAGAAAGAAGTTTGCGATTTACTATGAAGTAGTTTTCTTTGAATTATTATTTTTTTTATTTTAATATATACGCAGAAGTTTACCGCTATTATGTGATAATAATATAATTGTGTACAAGACCAATAAAACTTTTTTACCAGCCCTATTAAATTATATTTAAATATTGACTTAATTATGAGAAATATTTATTCGAAGCTTTATAAGCAAATTATTCATGTATCGAAGATAGCTTTATCTTGAATGTATGCGTAACGGTCACAATAACATAAATTAATAGTATATAATCTCATCATCACCAATCTCATCACCAATCTACATCATTCTCAGGAACACTTGCATCTAAACATTTCTCGTATTATTTATGAGTGAGTATATTTCTATTAGATCTGAATTTTATTTACCTTTTCGTTCTATTGATATAAATTTGACCTTAACATGTCAAACACTACAGAGTGCTTAGTGCCAGTTGCACGAAGTAAATCGAGTAACTTAACTATGGTATGAGCATAAGGTAATCACGCCACAAAATGAACAAATTACCATAGACAACGCAAACTATTTCTTACGTCTTAAAATGAATTACCATTTAAATGTTGTTGAATTCATTAAATTATAACATATATAACAGTATAGGTTAATATTCAAATTCCTTGATTTGATATTTACTCATCCAGTGTTTAAAATACATTTACTTCTAACCTCGAATACGTTGGCTTTGCTAAGTAACGAAACAGATTTTAACTGATTAAACGTTATTATAACACAAATGCACCGGAATCCTCAAACTTGAAACTTTTAACTCAATGACATATTCCGTTGGAAGCTGGCTACGTCAAGATCGTTATACTTAAATCAAATTTAATGACCAATTTACTGCTTTAAAAGTTTAGCTAAAGTTATTGTTACATACCACAGAAAAGTTATCCGGTTTAGAATTATAAAAATGGCCAAAAAATATTGACAGAAGTATTAAGTTTAAGTGGTTTTTGACAGTTATCTCGATGCCCATATTTGTGTGGTCGTTGAGGTTAAAAAATTGAATCATAAACATTCTCATCTGACGTAAATCCCTTGTCACAAATGTAGTTTATGTTTACAATTGGTGTTTAAGTTAAAATTTTTTAAATCGATTCTCTTCTCTTTAATACAGGTTAATTTTATGTTAGCTGGTTTCGGTTTGTACAATCGAAAAATAATAGTTTTTAATTTAGTTAATTTAACCACGTTCTTTTGCAATCACTCTTATTATATTTTTGTAACATATTTCTACAAAGAAAAAGAGAAAATATAAAATATGTATGTAGTCGTCGGTTTATAAAATTATGGCAGGCAGATTTGTCACAAGGGTAGACCACTAGCGAACGTCAAGCTTTCAAGAGAAGCGAATAAGATGAGCCGGGACTCTTCAGCCGCTATCTGTAATTAGGATCGAGTAAGGAAAGTGCTGCGAGACACTTGGATTTTTCGCCCGAGTAGATTATTGTATATTCCATTATAAGATACGATTTTCTTCACTTAAACGTTTGAAAGAACATTTGGCGTCATAAGCCATCAAAAGTTCTTGTAGTGATCGGGCTACAATCGACTTCGCCACGGAGTCCTATCATAATCAAAGCAATTCTAATGAGAATAGCGTTAATGGATTGTTGTTACTGACTTGGCTTAATTAAACAGGCCGGCAGTCGACACTCAGACGCATAATACAGCTAATTAAACGGGGGTTTACAGAGATCCGAAAAAGAGCCACTCAAACACGCTTAGTCGGTATTATTACAGTGTATTCAGGAGGCTCGGCAAACAAGCCCTCGTCGCGGAGGGTGCTACTCTCGAGTTTCGCGTTTAATTAGACAGATAGAGGCGCGGACGGGCCTTATTAGTATTGTCTACGGGGGCCCAATTAACACCCGGGAGGCGCCGTGGGTGGTACCAAGTTCGTTTTAATAATCAAGGGATCCCGTGCTTCGTTAGCCGAATAATGGGATCGGGTTCGCGTAAAAAGGATATTTTAATCGCAAACATTCACGTTTACTTCAGCTGATGTCTCATCTCTGTCCGTGACAGCTAGTCCGGTTTCCAAACTACATTCATCATGTAATATTTTTTTTACTGCGTCAGATGAAGCTTTAATAGTCTCGGGACTGAAAGCAAAAACATCAGTTAATACAATATTTTTTTAGTAATAAATTATTCTCTTTGCCTACGTAAATATTCAAAATAATAAACGGATGTTTTAATGAATTCCGTATTACGTGTGGTTTACTAATTACAAACAAGTTGATGGCCGGACGCGATCTGTGTCATGAGCTTTGCAGCTGCTTTTTATTTTTTTATGTCTCGACAAAACCCTCACTAATAAGTTCTTTAAGTAAGATTTTACATAAGCTCTTTATAATATTTTCATAACGGTCCAAAGTGATTGTTGAGCAATTATTTTAATGTATGATAAAAATGCGATAATGGTAAGATGCACATATTCCATTAGGACTTTCTTCGTAAAATCAAACTGGAATGATATAAAATTAAAATAGAATACTGAAATAAAATTTACAATTGCAACTTTGTTGTGTGCGTCTTTTTTTGGTAAAATAAATGTATTTTCTTTCTTTCTTATACTGAAAATTGATTAAAGTTATAAAAATAATCGGTTCAACGCACGATTACATTTTCGGCCCTAACTTTAAAAAAAAAATTATTAGGCTTCCTTGCTTTGCATAAAACATATTTATTAATTAAATAGCATTAGGACCTCCACGGATTGAAAAAATTAAAGAACTCGAGTGCATGTTATTTCTATAGTAAATCAATCGTATAAGGTTGATTCTGTTTACAAACGTGTACGAATGTTGTCGAAAATCAATCAGCGGGATAAAATCAGCATCATAAATTTAATTTTTTGTCCCCTTAAGTCTATTAAAACATGCATACAATCGACTATAAAAACCTTAATGTTTCAATGGCAACTTTAACAGTACGCATTAGCGTTATTCTCAACTTATTTAATGTTCGCAGTGGCCCGATATGACATTTAATAAGAGGACCCTGCGACAGCGTCGTATATTAACGTGGCGCAAATAAGGAAATAATGTAATTGACACCAGTTTTAATGTTGCATTTATACAGAACGAGTGATTACGGACGCCGTAAGAAGTGCAATTCCACCGATCCGATGTAGCTCGGAGTCAATTTAATTTACAAAGTCGCTTCTCGGGTCCGGATTAAGCGGCTGCGGACGCTTTTAATAGTGACATGCGAACCGACATCTGTCATGGATTCGCACATAAATTATTATTCACGACGCCGATCGCTGAGTGCGCGCTTTTTTGCTTCGTACCACGGACAATCTCGTTTAATGGTTTAATTTGAACCGCGGGGAACGGATGATTTGTACTTTGAATTGCCTCTCCCATAGAGAAACGCTATATTTTTTCGTTGTTACACTTAAGTTTACGCGGGAAACGAACGAATATCATAATAACGTAAGGAAATAGGGATTTGTTTACGCTGTTCATATTATTGTAGTTATTACGTTCTAATGGGTTTAGGATCAGAGCAGAGATTGGAATTCAGAACCGTCCCAAAGTACATTAGCATCACTCATCCCCAATCATCTGTAACTATTTTTGCATTCAACTGTAACAATTTCCTAAAAAATATTTTTATCTTTAATCGTAATTGACTGACAGCCTACTCATGTATAGGTCGTTAATCAATTACGATAAAAGAAAAAAAATTTTTTTTAAATATGTTTTAAACAAAAAAATGAATTGTAAACCACAAAATAACACTGCTGCAAATATGATTTAGATAATTAATTATCTAATTCATATTTGCATCGCACGGCTGGGAACCGAATAAATATTCTGATTATTTATTTTTTCAAAGTAAACAGGTATTAAATTTAAAAAAAAAATGACTTCGAAATAGATTGAAAAAGTTGACAGACGTACAAAACTAGTACAAATTCACGTGGATTACTCCTTCCACAGACCCCACCAATCCCATTACCATGCTAATGAGCTATACGCTTGATCGTAGTTTAGCTTAACTATTACACGACAAAAGTTATCGATTCACGTGTAATAAAAGTAGGTACTAACTGGCGGCTTAACAACACAAGTTTGTCGGGAGCACTTCCGCGTACAAATTCCAACGGCTTACGAACCGCTTTCGCCTTTGTAATTACACCGAATACCAAGTTTGCGCGCTTTAATATTGTACGGTGCTCTTAATTTTCTAATAGTTTAATTTGTTACTCTTGTCGCTAATTCAGGGTTCGAAAATTAAGCAAAAATTGCATCCAACAATTTTGTTGTTGCGCGTGATCATTTTTTGACAACATTTTTTGGCGAAATTCTATTCTTTTGAATTGAAATTAGCTCCTCTTTGAATTTTAAAATTGCCATCTAATATGTACACCTAAATACATATTATTTAGTAGTTAGAAATAAATATTTACGTTTTTAATAATTATTAATTTAGTTTAGAAATGAATTTACATTTTAACCATGATTTTAAACAATCTTTCAAACAATCTTTGAAATGTAAAAATCTTAAGTTTTATGTTAGAATTTAACTCAAGTAACCAGTATTCTGATTGTGAATTGTTTTTTTGCCTAGTTTTGAGTTAATGTTGCCTTTAACTTGTTAACGTATGTATAACTTAAGCAGGGCTTGATATGAGTATTCTTCTTCTTCGTTCTTTGACTCTATCTCTTTTTTTGTTGAATCGTTACAACATATTAATCATGTTGTTAGTATGAGTATTGGCTAGATATTTTAAGACGTCAACCTTCTTTGGGAATAAAAACCCAGACCCTGAAGAATTATCAGTGAGTCTCAAATAGCTTAGCAAACTGCGACACTGAGTCATCGAATATTAACAATACTATATTCCGTCGAGTTTTTTGTGGAAATGCTTGATAGAGCCCAACTTTATTTTCATATCACGACAGATGAAACGGATAAAGTTAAGACAAGTCCTATTTTTCTCTTATATATGCCTTGAAATATTTTATACTCCGAATTTTGTTATAGTTCATTGTCTATCACTGTTAAAAATAAAGTACTTAATTAAAGGCGAAATTTTGACACACACATACACGCTTTATAAAGTTCCTGTTCTAACTTCTGTTACTTTTAACATTCACTCATCAAGTTTATGACCTCGGCGTTAACGCGAAATCCTCGCGCTGGAGTGGCTCATGAAATCCCGCTAATGGATCAGGCGAGGCGATGCTTTAAAAATATCCATCTAATCTCGGAGTCGATTTAGCTAAAACATTCCCGATCCATGCCCGCGCAGAAACGGGAAATGGGACGTCTCGCCCACTTATGACGAGGCCAGCAGCACCGATCCTTTACATTGTAACCGCCAACTTAACTTACGATTTGAAAACAAGCCCCATATGATTATCATTGTGTTCTCTTGCAGTGCTTTTTGCATTATTCTATGGTTCACAGTTAGTATATGAATGTTTTAGCTAGTTACTTCTTCACATTTATCCAATCTTAATGATTGATCAGTGAGAAACATCGTTGATAAATTTATTCGAATTTTTATTTTAATATGTATCTTTTAAAATCAACTAAGCGGTGAGTTGCTAAGCTACGGTTAACGGTGGATTCGGGCCCTGCTGGGGAGGTAGATGGTATTTATTCAGCATTAGAAAGCAGGCACTCTCTGTTGATGCGGCACTGACATATCCGTTAATGCCTTTTCCATTTCCCCGCCACTACGCGCCGTGTCCTCACCCCCGGCTTGACGGCTTGACCGAAATGCTCCTTGTCATTCCCACAAAAAGATCTTTTTAGAGAATGGTTCCACAATATTTATTATCAGAAGTAAATTTTGCAGAGTTTATGTTTACAAGTTAATATTAACATCATCATCATCTTCAACAGAGTGTATTTTTAATAATTTATTAGTTATAAGTTAATTTCTATGGTTATCTCGCTATTTATTTACATTAAACTTAATAAATTAATTAAAACGCAACATTAAAGGCGTTATTCTATCGCTATCATGTCTAAGCTATCATAATTTTAAATGAAAAATACTGTAAAATTTGCTATTTGATTTAGGCAGTTGACCATAAACCTAGATGGCCTCAAAGGTTAAAATGACTGGGGCGGTTCACCTGATGTTACGTGATATCCGCCACCCATAGAGAACGTAGGGTTACAGACTTACAGATGCGTTGCCACCTTTTAATAAAGTGGATTTGATTTTTTATTATCTTTAGATAAATGATAAGAAACCTTAGTACAGATCTGTTGCCGAGTACTAACGAATTTCCTTTATAAATTTTTTTTTCGCAATTACGTGTTAACATCTCACGCTTAACTGAAAAAACTCAAACGTATAACATACAGTAATATCTGTATAGATGTAAGATGACTGATATAAGACCTTTATAAATATTAAAAAAAGTCACTAACAACAAGAAAAACTACATATTGTCTCATTTGGCATTATAAAATAACTAACCATAGAACAATCGCATGTTGGATAAAAAAATGTAAGTAATTCTCAAAAAAAAAAAAATGATCAACAATCCAACATTGGCACTTAGTTAAATGAAATCAGAAGTAATTCGCGAAAAAAAACCAAATGAAAATAGTCGAGCGCGATTGGTCTGCCGCCGCCCCGCGCACAACCCTGCAGTGGTAGTCGGTTGCCCTTTTGATTGCGCATTATTTGCGTGTTTATACAGTTAGATCGCTTCCTAGATTGTTGCTATTGTGATATTGCTTTTTTGTGTTAGCGCGGTTTCGAAGGGGCCTTTAATTAAAAATGCTTGTTTAGAGAAAAGCTGCGGCGCGTCCGTTTGTGGAGGGTGTAGAGAGAAATACATCGTTTCGAATGTGAATATTAAAGGCATACGGTTGAAAGCGGTTTGGTAAACGAGGAACTTGCACGTTACCTACCGTGAATGGAATAACTAGTTATTGAACATCTTACAATGACATTGTTTATTGAAATGCCAGCGATTAGAGTCTAGTATTCTACAAACTCCTCAAAAGAATCCAAGTTTCTTAACTTGGCGATAGGAAGAAATGGGAAAATAATATATCAAAAGTTATTCAATGACGTTAAAAAAGACGTTCATCCAGTAAGTGTAAAATTTAGAACAGGCGCTTATTTCGCTGGGACCACCCACAAAGTAGACCATTCATCTCCCCAACGCATTTATATATTACTCACGGCTCAAGTATCCGATTATATAACACGCAAAATTTCAATTACAACTTGTAATTAGTTTTTCGAGAGTTTTTCTTTCAGTGAGGGGGAGTGTGGTGGGGCCGGTGCGAGAGCGAGACGACAACATCGGCGCACCTTTCCCACCTGCATGCAGCTGCGAGTTTTGAGTAATGTCCATGCCACTTATTTGATTATTTTTATGCAATCTGCGCAGGGAAATGAAGGATTTATTTACTGCATGCTCACCTACCGTTAATTAATTTTACAAAGCGCAAAACCATTCCGTATTAACATTTCTCATTATATTTTTAAAAGGCATGAAATTAAAGAATAATTGGACGGAGGAATAAGAAAAATGTTACGTCGTTACTTGCGTGCAGCGCAGTTTATATGAAACAAGAAACTAACGCGGCATTAACCTTGTTTGGCTGTAGCGACGTAAGGATTTTTAATATTGGACTGCTGTATTTTTCAAAGTAATATCAAGTCTTGTGTGCTAATTTTGCTTTATACATTTTTTTGTTTGGGATTACATCCCTGCATGTACTATATGAAAGAAAAAAGGTAGCAATAATGCTTTAAAATAGTAACGCACGCCTATTTTGTGGTATCAGTTATCAATCATCCGGAGTATTTATGGATCGATATGAACTAAGGACCTTAGAAATAAGTCTTTATTTTATAATATTTTTTATGTGATAAGGTGGCAAACGAGCTGGCGTTTCACCTGATGCTAAGTTATAACCGCCACCCATTTACATTTGAAAAACTCGTAGAGTCGCAGATGCGTTGCCACCTTTTAATAAAGTAGGCCCTGGCTACCACACTCACCAGATAAAACGCAGAAGTATACGCTGGAAGCGTTATACTCCTGCGTTCTTCTCACATCGGTCTTCTGTGAGGTCGTGGTACTTACCCTCCCGGACCTGCCCATTCATGCAACAGAGAAGACTGTTGCGTAGCCACAGTTAAAGTATTTTATTCCAGATGAAATGCAATGCCTTGTGATTTATGGTGAATAACAGGTTGCCATGGTGCCACCACCCTTTGCTAGAAATTACGGATTATAATTAATAGAGGCTTTTCTATCAATACAGTCTTTTTTTATTTTATTCAATGCGACTCGAATATAGCTTGAATACTGAGATAGGAGTGTAAGTAATATTGTGGTCCCAGGAGTAATGGTTCCACTAGCTGTTAAATATCAGCGATAAAAATAAATGTGACAGAGTTTCGCCTAGAAGTTATTTGCGTAAAATGTAGTGACGTGAGTTTTGTTGTTGTAATAACAACATCTTTCATATTTTATATGTTACAGAAGAAGTAAAAAATATGCTACATGCTAGTTCCAGGATATTGTATTATCGCATCACAATGTCTTGCCAAGGTTTTCTATCTATCTTACAATGAAAACATATCGACAGTTGCTTAACACGCGAGTCCTTCCCTATTCCTACAACATGGCCGAAACGATTAATACTTCTGCACATTTATTACGACAATACAACGAACAACGTACTGACGAAACCCTCTTGGATAGGCTAGTCGCTAATGTATGGAGAGCCGGTCCATGCGAATTAATCGTAAGAATAATGGCGATTCCATTATGGATTGCCGCCAACATACTTTAGCCATGAAAAGAACCGAAAGTTACATTTGCGATACTCTGAATACTGAGCGCTTTTGGACACCCAACCTCACCCTCTTGGGAGGAATAAGAAAACCCGTGGAGTCGAAAAAATTCTATCGACAATTCCGAAGATAATTTTTCTATTTAATATTACAACAAACTTATTTTAATGTGTAGTTCAAGTTTGTGTATAATGATAGATACCATTATACACAAACTTGATTTTATTATTATTATTCATTAGTGACAGTGATAAGATATACTAAGATAATGAAATGTAAATTATTCATAATAAATATTATATTTATGCTCTGTAAGCCGTACCTGCACGACTAACAAATTCTATAACTAACGACTCTACGAAATGCCCTGTTCGCGTGTCACAATGTTCAATATAAAAGTTTTTGAATGGAGTCTTTTAAAATGGCTTTCAAGAAAATTAAAGCATTAATAGGCACTCTGTTTAAGAAATGTTTATTGGACGCAGGCTCCGGTGCTGGCCGATCAGAGTTGTTGACCTTAGTCTTCGCAAAACAACCTGTAGAAATCACGATGTACACGAAGAATCGGAGACTGTTAAATTGATTAAAACAGTAGGTAATCACTAAATCAGTGAAACATGTCTCTTGGAATTTAGAAATGTAATTACGTGTTTCTTTGCGAGTCAAGAGAAAAGAGAGACGGAACATTTTGAATTGTTTATATGTCTAGACTGACCTAACAAAAACACTATTAAATCACACAAATATTATATTGAAAAAAGATTTTTATTGTGAGATAATTATTACACAAAGACGACATAAGTCCAAAAAACTCAAAAACTAGCCAATGAATTGACTAGATATTTGTTCACAACATAACTACTGAACATGAATGAGAGTGTTTTATGTACCTTTTATTTCGAAATTCCAACGGAAGAGAACTGACTGAACCCGACAGCAAAGCGTGGTCGGGTTCAGAAAGTGTTTTTATACAATCGCATGATCCTACTTATCTCTGCTATACTGTGACGCCTAGTTCCCAACACTCCCAGCAACCCGCCACTGTAGCCCGAAGCTAGAAGGCCGACTCCGGCGCGCCACTAATTGGCAATTTGTTCGATCCTTAGATCTGACATAATGATGCGAGTTCGTTTATTTAAATGATTCGACGGAAACTTCTTGTCTTGCCTCTCACAACAAATTGTCCGTAGTATATTCAGTCATACCTGTGCCGTTTCTAAAATAAATCAAGGGTTAATGCTACAGCCACGAGTGGCTTTCGAAGGCTAAAAGTATTTGCTTGTTCATTTATCGCGTATTTACATGTTTTACTGTATAAACACTGCCAGGGTTGCGTTCGCTAATCGATGTTTTTTACTTATACTGGATTCATAAGAACAATAAACATTAAATAATTAATGTACGATTCCCGAATTTTCTATTATTTATATTTTTCAATTTCTATCAACATGTTAATTTTAATATAACTATGCAAAAAGTTTTCAGATAATTTTGGATTGTTATAGATTTTATTGAAAAATTACTATACACTACGATATATTTCATTCCCTAATTAAATTAAATTATGTGCGCAGGTTATCCAATTAAATTAAAAATGCCTCTAAAATTTCGTGGTATCTGTTTATAAACCTCGTTCATCGTCGATCATCTTGAATAAAGTCACCTCAATTAGTTTTTGAACCTGTTTTTATTAGTTAGTCATTGTTAGTTTTTCCTCGAACGTTATTTTCATGATCTATGACAATAGTTATTAGACCGGTATACGGACTAATTAATGCATTGCTTTGAACAAAGCTTCGGTATAGAAAGATACCTCGGCGCGGCTTGACGGGGGGGAAGAAAAAAAATCAGAAATTTAATTAAAAAAGTTAAAGTGAGTTTTCACGGGAGAGTGTGCGCTCCGTGGTTCACAATAACTCAGGCGAATTCTATTCTTTCGGCGAGCAAATTCTTTAGGGAGCTCTCTCGGCCTATAATTAACCACCTTTAAAACTTGTTTGCTACAAGTGTGGCCATAAAATATCGCAGGCGAGTGTCTTTTTTTAAAAACAAATAGAGCTCTGATATTTTTCACGTATACGAGTTGTTTCATGAGAAAAAACCGAAAGAATCTCAAACTCGCGATCTCAGAAAATTTTAATCGAGCTAAGTTATGATGAGGGAGCATACTGTAGAACATTTCAAAAGCATATTGCCCAGCAGCGCATGCTTTAAAGTATAAAGTACCTGCTGTGCTTAGTGAAACTTTGTTCTAAGTCTGGTTCACTACGTAAATCAAGGCTAGAATCTAATTTTAAGTAAGGAATTAAATATATACGTTTATATTGAGCTCCTTGCATTCCTGAAAACGTATCTTACTGGCTTATACTGGTTTCATTCATTTAATTGCAATTTGAACATTAAAGATTCGTGGAAATTATAGAAAATGTATTGTATTAAATTATAGAATATGTATTATAATTTGTAACGTTTCATTTCAAAATTTGGTAAGTTAAACGTTACAGTAAAGTAACAGCCTATATATGTCCCACTGCTGGGAAAAGTACAGAGGGTACAGTCCACCACGCTTTTTTGGATTATTTCAAAAATGTGCAGATTTCCTCGCGATTTTTCCATGGCCGTTGAGCACGTGATAAGACAGCGCTTAAAACTCACAGTTTAATTGGTGCAGGCATCGGGATTTGAACCTCAGATTGCTCAAGTCTATTGAATTAAAAGCGAGCTCCCTGACACTGAGCTATCACTGCTCTTCATGAAATAGACTCTACTTTAAAATCAACTAATTAAGGGCCACTAACAACTAAAAGCAAAAACAAAACAAAAATGTTGTAATTTTTACTGTACTATCTTTTATGTGAAAAGTTGTCAAGCGAGCAGACGTTTCACCTGAAGTTAAGTGAAAACCGTCGCCCATGGACATCTGCTACACCCGAGGGTTGCAGATGCTTTGACAACCTTTTGAAAATTGGGCTTAAATATATGTATTTAAAACGATAGGAATGCAAGTTGTCTTAAGTCACAATAAAGCTTTCGAATATTTCTTTGTAACGGACCAAAATCAACAATATTTGTGCGTCGTCCTTTGGAGTGAGGTCATTGGAGTCCTTCACTCTCAGTGGTTTGCAAGCCTTCTGTAAATCTCTGGTAATATGTGCGGAGTGGGTTAGTGGTTTTGGTTAGGCAAATCACTACTTAGTTGCCACCCTTTTGTAAACTACATCAGCATCACGGTAAATCTACTGGATAGATTTCGTTTAATTCTTCCAATTTTTATTTTTAGAAACTTGGCTTAAACAAAACAAAAATGTGATATTTTCATTTAATGTGAAATTATTTCAGTTTTAAGACACTTAAAAAAGCAATGCTTGCAATTTTAAATCAAATACAGTTGGTTGCGATAACATTGGCCGATGCATGATTTTTTCTATCCTTGATCACCTCCTTCCTGCAATCACCCACATTATAAAAATCTCCTTAGTCTCTATGGCTCAAAGCTTTTGTCCGTCCACTCCCAAAGTGCTCCAATCCATCAGATTCTGCTCACCATCGCTCTATTTCTATTCTGCCCTTTCTGTCTAAAGTACTTGAATTTTGTGTGCTCAAACAATTTTCTTGTTAATCATAACTTATCTTAGACTTATCAAGTCCATTTCAATCCGGGTATAGGCCTGGTCACAGTACCACTAGAGTACTCCTTAAGGTCACTTTCGATATTAGGACTGGCATGGAATATGGTAAGTAATGAGGACCATTACTGTCTTCTTATTGTTTGACTTTTCAATTGCTTTTAATATGGTCAGTCATGATATCCTCCCTGCTGCTCTTCTACCTCTGCCTCAACTTTATAATAACATGTATTTTTAAATAGGTAATATCTATTATAATATGTATGACATACTCGTTTTCTTTTGAATATTCTTTATCTTATTACTTCAGCACATCAAGTACATTGTTAATGAAGTCTTTCCAAACCGTTACGACCTGGAAACCTTCAAGAAGAGAGCATACTCTTTCCTTAAAGGTCGGCAACGCATTTGTAAGCCCTCAGGTGTTGCAGGTGCTCATGGGCGGCCGTAATCACTTACCGTCAGGTGAGCCTCCTGCTCGTTTGCCCCTTTTCTCCATAAAAAAATATAATCAGCAAGCAGACTAGTTTCTGAGAATGAGTTATTTAGGTACAAATAAAGGTATTTGTCCAATGATGGACTGCAGGCTGGCGATGATGAATCCATCAATCTTATTTCCTATTAAAATATTAATATTAAAATTTGCATATTATGTGACATTGTTCTTTTTATGTGCCATATATTGCGCGCCGGTGACAATTATTTCACCATAAATTTAAAGGCGTTACAAGCAAACTACTGTTATAAAGAATGTCCTTGAGTGTTTCTAATCACATATTGCAAATTATTATGGTATTAAATAACTTAATAGAAACTGTTTAATACAGTAACTGATAAAGTTATCCTTGTAAAATGGAAAAAGGATACATCTTATCGAGTAATTCTAAACCAAAACATTAATGTTTCTACCTCAACCTTGTATGTCTTGGCTTCACTTTTAAACGACTTTGAGCACATTACAGGCGATGTTGGTGTAATTCTCACAACGTTGACAAATAAAACATGAGTAGTTTGAAGACGGCGAAAGAAGCGTCGACAGATATAATGTTTTTGTTTGTTCGAGGAACATTCTCGTTAAAAATAAAAATAAAAGAGAGAAACAAAACACGTGGGCGCGTGGGATCATTAAGTGCCTACTTACCTCTTTCGCTTGTGTTAGTTCTTACTCAGTCTTGCGCACACATTTTTGTGAGCTCATTAAAATTACATTACTGCTCTTATTTAAACTGCAAACAACTAAACGATGCTCGTTAATGCGTTTGTCGTTGCCCGCTGAACATGCTATGGACATACCCGTTAAAGAATCATAGATCACAACAAAAGATCCTCGTGTCTCGTGCCCACGTGTTCTCCAAAAATTTATATCTTTTATATATAATTCTTCTGTATGTATATATGAAATCATCCTAAACGGCTGGACCGATTTTAATGAAATTTTTGTGTGTTCGATGTTTGTGTCGATTCGAGATTGATTTACATTCAAAATTCGGTCGACTACAATTTTTGTTTTTTAATAATAAATTGTTGTCGAATTTAAGTCGTATGTACAGAACAACGATTGTCCGATCCGCAAGTGCACAGGGAGGCTTGTTTTTATTAAATTCTATATTTTTTTATTAAATTCTATTATTTCTAGACATAAATAATGTTTTATAAATGATAAATATTTATAATCACTTGTAATAATTAAATACTAATGTATTCCATTATTATATTATATATATATATATATATATATATATATATAATATTTGAACTTATCTCAAAAAGTGCGCGATTTCTGGGCAACTCATTTATTTTACGCGCGATCATTCATAACTAACACGCACACAAGTTCGTTTCAAATAAAAGACGCATTAATGAATGACTACTGCATTGTCAACACGTTCTGTTTTATAAGGAATGGAATGGCAATTTTTTTGAAAAAAAGTTTGTTTTTATTTCAATAAACGATAATACTACCGAGTTCAAACCTCCTGTGTGAATTTGGGCACCTTCAGTAAAGCCACCCTGTATAACTTACGGAAACTCATACGTGTATATCGAATGATATGTATGTACGTCACTTTTGTTGCTTTGTTACTAAATTCTTGAAAATAATCCTTTATTTTATTTTTTGGTACTCGAGAAAATTTTAATATGACAATTAAACTTTATTGTGTTTTTTCATTGGAAAATACAATTATGAGGCAACTTCCGAGCTGGATAATGGTTTGACGCTTGCTATAAATTTTAGTAGTGTTAGAAGATAGTCAAGAAATAATCAACAGTTCAAACTTCGATACGTTGTACCTTATACGCTTAGGTAGAAACAAGGGTCTCATTTTTATTGTCTTAGGGCTGGTTTCAATATTCTGTCTACAGAGAGATTTGGTTACTAGAGATAGAATTTTGACGTTAGTATTCAAGGCTAATGTCAAATACATATCGCTAGTAACCAAAATTACATATGGATAGAACATTGAAACTGGCCGTAAGTCGTGTTGATAACTTCAATATATTATTTTTATACAGGGGCCATGTATTCAGTGCAGGATATTTCAGTCTGATTGTTTAATTTTTTATTCCTTCCTTAACTCATATAGCACTTACTAATTACTAATCGATATTATCTAACGTCATAACTGATGCTAATGTAGCTGTCAAATCATACTTATCGTCTTGTCTTTTTACCGGACATGTCCACCATTTCCAAGCGTAAGTGGCAGATAGATTTTTGTTTGAAAACATGATGTGTTTTTAAGTGATTCAAAAAGATTATCGGAGACCGAGCAGGGGCTCGACTTACCAATTAGCACGATGTAAACATCCCCGAGATCGTTCGAAAACCCCAAAATATCTTTTAAACTCTTAAACGCGCGAGTTTAAGTGCTTACACAAATGGATTGATGTATTTGATCGACCACTAAATGCGAAGTGTTTCGTTAATGGAACTAAATAATAACTAAGTACCTTCTCTTTACTTATCTGAGTGGAGATTGTTTACGTATTTTAAATTGAACGTTGGTTTATACAGTAACAGCCAGCAGCAAATGATTTATATAGATATTGTTATTTAATGATTTTGTTGATTTTTGGTGTACAACATTATTATAATAATGGTGACAATTGAAGTTGTGTTAGCTTCTTTCATATTATAGCTGATTTCTGCAAGCGCCAAACATTTTTTCCATGAATTTGAAACACATACATTGTTTTGCTTTTATGTTTATTGATAAATTTCTGTTATAATATGAATAAGAATGGCTATGTATCAGCATTTGGGATAACCTATTAGTGTCCCAAATTCAATCACCTTAACTGGAATTATTGACAAGTAAATTTTTTGCTTGAACTTTTTTTATAATAAAACACGCGTTTTACTCATTAAATAAATATATTTATTTACATAGTAACATAAAACTGAAAAATTACTCCGTCGATGTATACGATAGTTTCAATTTTATTGTTGTCTCTATAATATAAAGTGTTAGATGATATACTAGCCAATGTTTCTATAACAACAGTTCAGAAACCTTTTTTTACATAAATACATTTTATCGTAGAAATCTTTATGTAACATTAAGTTTATTAACCTTAGGAAATTTAAGCACAAGATTCTAGAATATTTTCGACATTTCATTACTTCAAACAAGTTAGTGGATGAAAAATGCGGTCGATCACAAAACCTGTAGAGGCGCGAACAACATTCACCAAAGCAGAAGAACACAATTTTTACAGAATGCCTTTGACAGCATAAAAATTTATACAGTGGTACTTTAACTGACGTACCAAAATTAACACTATTTATTCTACATTTGTAATTTATCTGTTTAGAATATAGTTAATCCATTTAACGGGAAGTTATCTTTGGTAAAAAAAAATAACAGCGTAACATATATCTACGTAACCAATTAAAATAAAGAAAAACTAAAGATTCATAATAAAAAAAACTAATCACTCACAATAAAAGTTCATACCTTGTATGATAACAATATTACGTTCGCTAAATGTACATACAATTTCATAACAATGAGATCGATTTAATCATTTAACTATTTTAATGTGGACCTGAATCGTTGCATAAATGTTGAAGGTACTAACTATATCTATGTGGGAATTGTGTGATACATCTGATAATAGGGTTGATATAAGGTACATTATGTAATCTATTGTAAATACAAGGAGTGCCTACGTAAAGAGGTTGTGCGAGATCGCGCTCTGCCCACGCGTCGCCGCAATCTTAACGTGTACTCTCAAATCGTATACATAATGGAAATATCGTGTTCTGACAGCGTTATCGCGACTCATCCCGAACATTTTGTAAAGTGGCCACATACTCGGCCCGCCTTCTAGCCTAATGTACACAGGCGATGCTTTTAAAATACGTCCGCGGAGACCCCCCGATGTAGTTAATTTGCACTCAACCACTTACAAGCGGCCACCTTGCGTTTATAAACGTCTCTAATCAAATTGCACTTTATAACGTTTCAACGTGCCTCCAAAGCATCCTCACGTAATGTTATGATACAAAAATAAAGCGTAACACCATAAATGGATCTTATTCCTTTAGTTTTTTTTTTTTCAAATTAAACCAATAAAACGTCACAGATATTAAAAATACTCGAGATGTTGAACGTGTCTCGCTCTAGAGACTGATCCGACGCGGCCTCAAGTCAGCTACGAATCAGTGAGGTTTTACCTGAAAATGAAACTAAGTTTAACGTTTGCTCAATCAAACTATTTTGTGGACTTTGTAGCGTTTTTATCCAATTTTAAATTCACCATATTTTGCAACGTGTTCGTACTTTTGCATTTCAATCACCACCGCCACAACAAAATGAGCGAGCACCCAGTAACCCTTTTTGTGTTGGAGGGTGAATCCACTTCATAAAAAAGTGGCAACGAATCTGAAGACCCACGGGTGTTGAAAATGTTCATGAGCGGTGGTTATCACTTAACATTACGTGAACCACCGGCTCGCTTGCCATCTTCTTACATATTCAATTATTTATACGCATTCGTCAAGCGCGAAGTAATTGATTACAAATTGGTATCTCACCGAGGCGAGTAATCGGCGGGACAGCATCGGTCATCGCGCGGCGTCGCACACGTCCGGATCGGGGGGGCTGCCGTAGCCGCTGGAGGCGTCGTCGGCGCCCGCGCACCCCGCGCCCTCCTTCTCCACCAGCGCCCCGCCGGCAGCGACGCACGCACCCCCCGGGTAACCGCCGCCCGGCGACTGCCCGAATAATGCCGTCAGTACCCATAGAGCATATTTAAAAAATGAACATCCAGATTTGTTTTTTTGTGTTCTATTGCCGAATGACCTGATGCACGCGCCTTCGGGAAATCGCCGCCCATTGACATGCTGTTAGTACGCATAAAGCATATTTAAAAAAAGAACATCCAGATTTATTTTTCTATGTTCTATAACTGCACGAATTGATGCACGCTTTATCCGGATAACCACCATGAATGCCCCGCCCCAATAATGCCGTCAGAATTTGAAAAAAGAATACATATTTTTTTTATTCTAGAGGTGAGCGATTAGACGATTTCTTTAGCGTGGTTTCTTTACTATTTCATAATTTTATTATGAATCACGCAGTTATCAGAGTAAGTTGATGCGTCTACTATTTGTTGATCGGTAAAGCAAAACATTGATGTGGGATTGATGTCCGATTAGTTTACTTATTTGACGACCCGAATGGCGGAGTGGGTTGTGAACCTGTCTCTTGCCACAAGGGGTGTGAGTTCGCTCCCCACTACTGGAAAAATATTGTATAATGAAATGTTTTTTCAGTGTCTGGGTGTTTATGTATTTATAATCTGTATTTATTTACAAAAAAAAATAATAGTAAGTATGTTTATACGTTAACTAGCACCAATAGTACAGGCGTTGCTTAGTTTGAGACTAGTGAACTTTGTGTAAAAATGCATCCTAAATATTTATTTGTAAAAAGAATTTAATTCACCGACAAAGGTCATGTGTTTATACAAATATACCCCTATAAATATAACGTCAATGGCATCACTAAACCTATTAGTAATTATTACATGCCTCATCCTTCAACTTGTGATCACAGGCAGGCCCTAAATCAAGAAACAATTACTTTCGTTTACCCGTATTGTATTGTATTCGTGAGTTATTTTTCTTACATACCAAACCAGTCAAAGTGAAAATAATAAACGTATCTAGCCTTTGCGTTTACATTTCACCGTAATAATTCTGTGACGCGTTTAACGTTTTAACGCCAGACAATACGCCGGCGTTCGGAACGGCATAATGTAACACACAGAAGCCCCGCAAATGTAGGTAATTCGATTTTCGATGTTGGCAATTCTCCTGTCGGGCTCCCAGCAGTACACCGTGAGCGCAATCAAAAAGTCGATTAGAAATGTCGTCCGGCTGAATGGGCTCCCTCCACTCGCGCGACTCATAAAATGAAATAGATTCCCCCACATTCGCATTCCGACAAGCGTTCGTACGAGAAAGATTAATGATCACAAAAGAAACATAATAAAGTGGAGATAGAATCTCCCACTAACAGTGTCCTTGTGGGAGTTATTTACTTCGCCGAGTCGACTTTTCACGTGCCCTTTATTCGGGAGATACGGAGGCACTTAATACTTTAAATAAGGCCCAAACGCGAAGAAGGTTCGTTGTGTTGCGTAGACAATAAAATAAAATATTAATTGACACCACTGTCGCCAAATTTTAATATAATACAATTAGTATTTATCGATTAAAGTAATTTTTAATTATTGTTAGTAGTGACCTTAAAAAGTCATGAAAAGTCTATAAGATTACCCCACTTCAATTACTATATTCCCCACTTCACTAGGTTTCATCGAAACAAATTGCCAACAGATTGCAATAAAACTTTTCCTAGCGTATACATTAATTTATTCTTCATTTTAAAAGTTTTTTAAGTAAATGAATGAAAACTATTTTGAAGAACGTAATTATTTTCCTCAATATAGGAACATAAGCAATAAATGACGTAGCGCCACAAAAAACATCAATAAAAATTACTATATTGTATATATTATTATTACATAACGCCAACGTATTTGCGGTAACCTCAAAAATAGGAATATTTCACGAGAGATCAAACAAAAGTTAAATTAAGAAATTATATGTACAAAATTATATGTCGTAGTGGTAGCATAAAACTAAAAATTTTGTTTTGTTTTTCTTTCTTTATATGAATTTTGTAAGACGTTATTTTATATTTTAATTATAACCACAATTTTTGTCGGATATGACAAATAACTTTTCCTATGTTGGTATACGTATGTATTTCTTTCGACATAAAAAATCCACCTAATTCTCAATCAAAAATATCTTAATTGAATAAAAGACGTGTAAAAAGAAAGAATGCGGATATGAAAATCGTTAGCTTTTGTATTATTACTTCAGTCGACGAAGACCTTTGAACCGATCAAATTAGACAAATATTTTATTTATACCAAAAACATGTAAAAGGCTATTCCTACATTTAACTAACAGATTCAATAAATGGTTACGGATTTATATCGAACTCAAAATCCATAAAAATCCAAAGGCAGCTTTTTAAAGCACCGTACTTGGTTTTAACACCCGAATCTGTGTTAAATCGATAATGTTAGTATAATAACACGGGTCGTATCGTTTCCCTCAAGTACTGGCTTCAACGGCTATTATAATAATTCAGTATGAACGCACTCGTAGAACGTGTTCCCGGTCCCACAAACAGCACTGGCATGCGCAAGTAAAGGAAAAAAAAGTAATCGTTAGAAATAACTTTGGCACCGCGGGTACTGAAGCTGTGTGAACACATAACAAGTTACCTACTCATAAACATTAACGTCGTAAGGTCGACTGCATGTTCTATTTTCAAATATGATCGATCTCCGTGAACTGCGTATTAATTAAAATCTTTACGCACGCCTCTAAACACTAGCACGGTCATAATTACATAGTTTAGAAGATAATTTGCACAGCCACTGTGCGTACTGGCTGATTAGACATGCCTCTAGTGTTATGTCAAACGATTTCAGGTATATTAGGTTATGTTGAATAAATTCCATTTTCAAAATGGAATAAAATATGTATGTGATGCAGAACTACATGAGTTTGTAATGTGGTGACCGTGTGCAGCTTTGTATTGTTTGAAAATATACGTATTTTTTATCGCTTATTGGCTAAAGTCAAGTCATCTGATCCTAATAGATACGTATAAAGAAAAATAAACTCTATAAAATAAACTCTCACTATCGTATGACGTGTTTGAGTGCTTTAGAGATTGAGTATGATGTTTTCCTTATTTGGTCTAACTTTTGAACGGTTAAATCGTTAGTATTATCTACTTTTTACTTCTTTAACTCTTTTTTTTTCAATCTTAAAGAAAATTTAAAGTTAAAAAAGTGAAAAAGTAAGGGGAAAAATACCTGTAATCCACTAACTTGTCTTCGTATATGTGCTAGGCCGGTGGGGTTGGCGGCCATACTTGCGAACACCAGCCTCTCTTCGTAGTCGTACTCGCAAAGTATCTTGTTGTCGCACAGATAAAATCTGTCGCCCACGCAGAACCTGCATAAGTTTATGGTCATTGATACGGTAGGAGTCGTTAGATATTCTTTTTAAAATTTTGCAACATAAACCATTTTAGACGTCTTCTAAAAACGACGACGTTCTCAAACTGGGAATTTGTATTTTATAAATAGTTGTTTTTCATCGCGTTCTAATGCGTTCTAGTTTTTTTTTTGTAAGATAGGGAGTTTTTTTGTATTCTTTGTAATAACAGATTGACACATAATCAAATATACATTTTCTAATGTAAATATTTTTCATGTGTTTTTGTTGTTACGTGATGCCCTATTGATGATACTAATAGTATATTTTTTAAACATTTCAAGTGAAGGTCACCTGTGATTGCACTGTTGACAGGCGAAGCATTCTAAGTGGTATACGAAACTCTTTGCCCGCATAACCATTTCGAACGCCGGAATGACTTTGTTGCACGCTACACAATTGCCCGTGGCACCGAATAACCTGTTAATATAAAATTTTAAGTTAAGTGCAAATCTTTATTAATGTATATTAAAATTAATATCCGTCGAACTGTTCGGAAAACAAGAATTCGCTTTTAAAATATTCTTTGATACTCAAGAACATGTGCACAAACGAACTTCAAATTATTTACCGCATTGAGTAACCAAATTATTATTAACTGTAATACGTATTTAGAAGATGTTTATGTAACGAAAAATATTAACAACGTTAAATACTAACTAATTTACATGTTATCTTATAAAACTGTCCACGCGGCATGCTGCCCAGAACTCTAGCCGAAATTCCGCGCTGAATCTTAACTTTTGAGCGAGAAAAGAAATAGCTCCCTTCAGCGATTAGCCTAAGCCGTAAATCTTTCAGAAATGTTGATACGTGCATGCAACTTGGTTGAAATGAAATCGAGAGCGAAACATCTGAAACCATACCTAAGGTAATCCCTCTTGCAGAGCATGAGGTCGGCCTTGTAGTAAAGCTTGGAGCCGACCTCGCCAAGGCGACAGTCGCAGCAGCCGCACTTCAGGCAGTCTTCGTGCCAGAACCGTTCCATTGCCTTAAGGAGGAACCTCTCGGTGATGACCTTCCCGCACTGGGCGCACAGCCTCGCGCCGCCTGTGCTCCCCGCCACGGTGCTGCTGAGGGCATATTTGTTTTCCTCTTGCTGACCTGTGGATACAACGTTCGTATCAATACCGTTTAAGGGTAAGTTCTATTCACGAACGTATGATCGCTAATTTTAATTTTTTTTTGGTATAGTTCTGTAAAATCCTTGACAGGAATCGCTATTATTGATAAGTCTTGACTGTTCTCTTCTGCCTCAAAGAATCTTAAAGACACGCCAGCAGAAAATTATAATTTAATTTGTATCCCACTATTTTGCTTTTTAATCAATGCATTGTTATTGTCTGTCTACCATGTTTAAGTTGGGTGGCGTAACAGGTTACGATTCTTTGAAAGAATAAGGCTTAATCACGTATAAAAAACTACCGAACCGGTCGGACATTGTCCTGTACACACAACTTAAACAGTTAAAAATATTTTAAAAAATGTGAATCTAAACCATTCTCGAATCGACCTAAACACACACAAAAAATTTCATTAAAATCTGTCCAGCCGTTTAGAAGGAGGTCAATGACATACATACGTACAGAAGAGTTATATATATAAAAATAAACTATGATAACACTGAACTAAGTAACATTGTAAAAAAATGGACGAAAAGTGTTGAACTCGACTGAATAAATTAAACGGCTACACACAGTTGTTTATCTTAGTGGACAAAGCGACTGGGCGCGATTCCGGAAGACACGGGTTCGATTCCAGCGGCAGCAAATGCAAAGATTAACGCTATCAATACTCAATATAAAATGTATGTCAACGTTTGTTTTAAAGTCGTCATCTATCAATCTCTCCAGGCTCCACTGAAAATCAGCAATCGCGAACATGTTTTCTCTTTTTTTGCGATGTAATGCTGAGTGGTGACCTTCAAGTTGTGATTTCTAAATTTTAATTGATATTTTTATTTTGTTTTTATTTTATGTTTTGTTTGTTATGTACCAAATAAATATTTCTAAATATTTCTTTCTTTCTTTAAACTTAAAGGTAGATTAAATTATTGTATAATTACATAAGTCGACTTTTATTCAAAAGTAATGAAATACATTTTGTAGATGCATTTATTACGGCATACTAATGTCTTATTAGTAAACGGAAATTCGCACTTAACTTAAACACGAGAAACCAAATATGGAATAGACACGTTTATTTACATTAACATAAAATAGCTGACGAAGTGATTAAGAGTTAAACGATTTTAACTTCTTATTTATACAGAATGTTTCATTTTAAACGACATACGGAAATGCTTCAGATTAGCTGTAAAAGTCGAGCCTTAGAGTTTCTAATTAGTATTTAAGTGATAAATACTTGGCAGTCTTTAAGTCAATGTAATTGTACTTAATGATCCCGTATTAAAATTATCTCAATTAAAAGTGGTTGCACGTCCGGTGTGCGAAAGAATGTCCATACCTAATATTCTAAATAGGCACTACAATAAATTATCTAAAGCCAATAAACTTCTAGGCAATGTATTCTGTGTTACCAACTTCAGAGTGACTTGTTCGCTTAACAGTATTCAAAGTTATTAATTAATAAGTTGGGTAGTAATCTTTTACATACGGCTATCTAGCAGTTAATCCAATTTAGTATTCAAGGATTGAGTAATTAAAAGTGAAATTTAGACGAAATAAAAATAAAAAAACGAAACTGACATCTTCTTTCCTTACTTCCGTTATAATTCTTTTTGCACATCGTTAGAAAGTTTAAGCAGTCTATTAATATGAATGGTCCATAAAAAAATATTACTTAATTAATTTAATTGGGTAATCAATATCCTCAGGAAAACGAAATTAATAAATTACGTTTCTGAACATTACTTATAATGTCCATACAAAGTTATTAGTAGACATTATAAATTATTATAGTAGTATATAAAAATTCGATTGTAAAATTTAAAAATATGTTCACTTATAAGAGTATACAACATTTGTAAATCGAACCGCTCGAATCCTGTCGTAATCTATCTTAACCAGGCAAATGAAAAAAACAAAAGAGTCCTGGTTAGCATCTCATTGTCCGATAGTCTGTACGCGGTCCCTGAAATGTATCTTAGGCTTGTTAGTATGTGCCTGCATCGATCGATGACTAAGGATTATCGATACTTTAAGGATTGGTTCTTGACTAGCTTTCTTCAGGTAACTCTATTATAATAAAAACGTGTCACCAATACGTTTATTTTTTACATTACATGACACAGTTATAACCCATTAGAGACTGTGACATATAAAACTGTAAACTGTAAATGTGTAACATGGTAAACACCAATCAGTCCAGAGAAGAAATCGCAAAAGAATTATTGGTCACTTTAGTCACGAACACAACTATGCTATATACTTCGCATGTGGTGTTTACCTTTAATAAATTGTGCATTTAGGTTTAGAAATATACTGTATACTACTTCTAATGAAAAAAATTGCTGGTGAATCAAATAAATAAAGGAAATAAAATTGTTCTCTTTAGTCTTAGTCTCTTACGGTGGTAGGGCCACGCAGCAGCCTCGGCTGTTGCACGAATGGGCAGGCTCGTCTGGGTAAGTACCACGACCTCACAGAAGACGGGCTTAAGGTGAAAGTATAATACTTTCGCGTTTCGTCTGGTGAGTGAGGTGGCCGGAGCCCAATTTTAAAAAGGTTGTCAACGTATCTGGTACCCTTGGGTGTAGCAGATGTCCATGGGCGGCGGTATTCACTTAACATCAGGTGAACCGTCTGCTCGCTTGGCAACTTTTCACATAAAAAAAAGAAAGTCAGACAAATAGGTCTCTATTTACTAAGAAGAAAAATAGGTCTCTTCTCTTTCGTAAAAAGGGACCTGTTGAACTCCCTAGGAAGAGAACGATTGCTCTCTTCGGTGCGAAGGTAACTATAGTACGTAGACTCCTATTGGTTGCTTCTCTATTGAATCCAACTTAGGATATGTATAAAGATAAGAAGCTGTCCCTGTGTTAATTAACATTGGTCCCTTTAAAGGGCCACCAGATCACAGAGGTCAAACCAGTATAAAAGAATGTTTTGTTAACTTTGAACTTTGTTTGCCATCGAAAGGTTTTAGGAGATCTCTAAATTGAACATTTAAAAAGACTACTTTACTGTGGTAGGGCCACGCAACAGTTTTCACTGTTGCACGAATGAGCATGTCCATCCGGGTAATTACGACGATCTCACAAAAGACCGGCGTAAAGTAGAAGTGCACACTTCTGCGTTTCGTCTGGTGAGTAAGGTAGCCGGGGCCCATTTTATTTAAAGGCGTTGTCAGCATTTACAACCCTACGGGTGTTGCAAATGAGCGGCGGTTATTACTTAACATCAGGTGAACCGCCAGCTCGTTTGCCACTTTTTGGCATAAAAAATATATATAATATATAGAAACCATTTAAGAAATAGGTGGGTTTTGATTTTGGCAGAGCTTAAATACCTACTAATAATTATTTGTATGTAAATTAGAAAAACCGAAAAATCGAACTTATTTTGTCATCTACTGCGAAGCGGATGCTGGAGTGAGGGGGCTAATGTATATTTTAAGTGCTAAATTTCAAAATTTGAAAACTAATTATTTTCCCTACTTCACACATAACTTAGCATTTATTAACATTCCAAATTCCTTCCAAATGTTTTATTTATTTAAATTTGTTCTTACAGGAAATATGGTAATAAAATGTATACAGCTAGTTATCGCTAAGATTAAGAGGTTATTTAAAATTCTTGAGGGCCCGTTACCAAGTTTTGGATTTTATTCATGTTAATTAAAAATCCAAAAAGGTAATTTTCGATTTTCAACTGTATCGTCTAACTGTAACCATTTGTTGTAGAAGAATCAACAACATTTATTATATATATTATAGTCACTTTAATTAATAAAAAGGCGCCCACAAGACGCGATAACATAAACGTGAGTAGTTTACGCCTACCATGAAATTGCCTTTGAAACAAACAAATATAACAATGCACTCATTAATACTGACTCCAACACAGTCGCTGATCACGTCATAATATTCCACTTATGGCATTAATCTCGCCCGATTGTTTTCTACTGGGTAATTGCATCAATTAATTCCAGTAGACGCGTACGTAGAGTCGTTAAGACGTTGAACTGTCATTATTAAGATGCGCGCACGCATTCTAACAGTGCTGGAAAAGTCTACAACATTGTATCTTACATGCGGAGCGAAACAATTGACAGAGTTCTATGAAACTTTACGAGTCTTTGTTGCCCTAAAAGGTTTAATTGCAGCTACAATACATCGCAATATGGAATGGCGCTGCAAATTATATTATTGCGCAAATACGATTAATTTCCAGTGGTGCCTTAGTTCCTGACGTCGCGTCGATGTAAATTCTGGTGTCGCAGCTTCATGTCCCAACAGAATCTCCATCAATGGGTTTATCCTCATGTTTGTTCGAAAATATGCAGGTTTTCTCACGATATTTTCCTTCGCCGATGATCACGTGATAATTCAGGACTTGAAATTAACAATTTCATTAGGTTGTTCTAGTATATAGAATTAAAAGCAAGCGCTCCTATATATAGAGGAGGCCTTTGTATGTTTATTGCCGTTGGATGGCGGCAAGCTTTCTAACAGTTAAGTTGAAGCTTAATAAGGTAAGTGGTAATCCCTCATTAATCTATTACCTTGTAGTGTAAAAAGACATGAGCTGTGCATGTTTGTAGTCTTTTAAATGTATATAGGCATATCGAACACACACAGACAAAAGGTCACTACAGTGTACAATGATAGTCGTCTATGAACGGGCGCCTAATATTTGTTCGCTGAAGCAATTATACGGTGGGATATTAAAGCTATCAATTCAAACGCGGCGCAGCATAAACATTGGCGTTAGTAAACAATCAGTGCCAATTTATCGGCGCACCGTCCACATAATAATGGCGGGTACGTCAAACCAATCAAGGACCCAATTGAAGGGGTAACTAGGTGGACATAACTCGACGCAATCGATCATTTGAGCGTGCCCCGACCGATGCCTCGTCCACTGGAGTCGACGTTGACAATAAAGTTAATTGGACTGTATTGATGACGGTCCGTTAATAATAAAATAATAAAGATGATGTACTGCGTCGGGGCGTCGCAGTCGGCAATTAGTGCTCCGCGGGGAGCGAGCGCACACCTCGCCCACGCTCCTACGAAATCGTTATGTGGGTACGCCTATAAATCTACGAGGAACTTTAAACACGATAATTAATTTACACTAAACACAGGAATTTGATACGTTAATTCGACTACGACCACTTATTGATTTATAGTATAGACCATGTACGGTCCTGGGGTTTGTTGACTCGTTATCTTCTTTGCAACTAGCTTAACTAACGTATGGTGGTAACTGTCAAAATAAAAATAATATGTAGTATTATTTAGCAGAGACAATGATGAAACAGGGTAATAAATATGTATCCATTTATACCAATAATTTTATTGTTTATTGATATTGTATCACCATTAGATTTAAGTATTAATTACGTTTAGGGATGGTAATATATAACAGTTTAAAGCGGCTTTTGATCCCCTACTAACATAGATTAACTAGTGATCATTAAGTGGTTAATGATATGTCTTCTCACTAACCATCTTTTCTTTCACGTTATTCTATACTTTTTTCCTTTTCTAATTTTTCTTTACCTATTTATTGAGTGAGAGTGAAAATATTGCTATCACAATAATCAACCTGATTTTAACTTGTTTTGTTATTGCTATGGAAAGTTATAATACATTTGACCTACCGATCGCGGATCGTATGATAATATTTGTTCCTTACATTTTTAGTTGCTTACCTTTACTACTAGATTCTATAACTTCCATAACAGGAAGCCCAAGTCCCAAAGTTTCTAAAGCTCTCGTAAAAAATTATACCCATTAAATTTAAAGTAATTGTCGCTTTACCTATAATGCCGGTAACTCATTTCTGTGGTTCTGTTGAGTAATCGGCGTTGCGGTCAAACATTTGTGTACGTCTGTACATTCGAAAGCCGGTGTTCTTATACGTGTTATAAGAAACCGGCTTTCGGTTGTCGACTGTACCGCGTAAAGTTAAGGTATATATGTATCGCATTCAGCGTCAAAACGAAAGAAACTTCTTCTGAGACCAGGGGCAGCCTGCGTGCATCCATTTCGGGCCGCTATTGCCGCAATTACGCGAGTAATCGCGACGAGTTCTAGCAACAACATCGATTATTTCGATTCGCGGAGTTGTTCCTGCATAACTATGCGACTTATGTGAAGACTTTTTTTATGTGAAAAGTTTTCTAACGGGATAAGTTTTCTAAAGGTGATTCATTTGATTAAATGACTACTGCCGCCCATGGGCATCTTTTTTTTTTTTTTTGGTATGGGGGGGGGGAGGGGAATCTACTATATACTACGCCTGAGCACGCCTCGGAGAAGGATAAACCTTCTCCGATCCCCTCACCCTCTTGCAGTAACAGGAGATCACTTCGTGCTGCTGCCCATCCGTGCCCCCTTTAAGTCGCCTTTTACGACAGGCAAGGGATACCTTAGCTCTATTTCTATGAGCCCGGGACTACAGGGCTCGCTCATGGGCATCTACAACTTCTGTAGTTGACGCTGCATTGAACATTAAAAGTGCACCTGTGGTTCCTCACTCACCAGACGAAACGCGTAAGTTTAATTTAATTAAATAATTTAGCATTCACATCACGTCGGTCTTCTGTGAGGCCGTGGTATTTCCCAAGACGAGCCTGTCCATTCGTACGAATGCAGAAGCTGCCACATGGCTCTACAACAGTAAACTTGCGTTATATTGTGACGCGCCATCGTACGGCAAGGGCTAGCAATAAAAGTGCTCTATGTAAGGAGCGAAATATTCCATTCGTGTTAATTTTTATTCCTGTAATTGTTGTTGCGCTCGCGGAATTCACTGTGAGAAGTCTAATCAACCGAAATGGGGTTGTTTTTTATCAAGGGACATTTGAAAGCACCGATGCACTGAAACTCTTCGATATGTTAAACTGTACTGGAAACTTAATTCACACTATAATAAAACAACATATTTTCAACACAAATAAATTCACGTGTAGGCGATTAATTTTCATCGTTTAAACACTCGGCAGAAAGATTGATATGATCTACATTGCAATGGTATACCAACACATAAACCTGCATATTTTTTGAAGTCCATCTCCATGACATTTTTGAAACAGGATCTAGTGTTTTTATACGCGCAGCTATAGGATTTTGCTTTTGGTCATTGGAATTTTTTAATTGTAGTCATTCCATATATAAAGGACAATAACAAAAGTAATAAATAAATGTAGATATAAGATCAACAATGATGATACCTAGAATTTCTTCTGTCATTATTATGGAGACTACATACATAAATGGAGTGGAAACATTTGCAGCGAGTCATTTCATGCAAGAAAGCTTGTTTTACCAAACTTTTTAGAGTAAAGCTAGAGGTAGGCCGTTGTCACGTAATTTATTTATTGTATTTTTAACAATAGTAAAACTGAAGCTTCTGTCTATGATTTCAAGAAAAATACTATTTATAACATACCTAAGCATAAATAAACATCTTTAGAATAGTTAATGAAAACTATAATTATAAGTAGTTATAATAAGGACTTTATTTTAAATTTTCATGTATTTTATATTGCGATATCATGCACGGAAATTTTAATATAAATATTTACAAGGAACACATGACATTTTCATTTTAAAATCGTTTCTAGATCCACGGAGACAAATTCACAGGAATAATTTAGTCATGAAGTACATAGTTACAAGAAAATCATGACCACGATTAAAAGAGAAACATACCCAATTGGTATATGAAATTTATATACAACAAAATATCGACTATAAAAATAAAACTCCAAATGATATCAGCGTAACGATAGAGCTTCTTTGATTTCATTATCCACGTTTGCAGTCTTAAGTCGACCATTGCCAAGATATCCGCTCGCTAGTGTGAAATGTAATACAGATAATAAAAAATAAAAGGCGTGTTAATAACGTGAAACGTGTATTAATAACGGCGAAGGAAAGAGCCGTGTATTATTTTCCTTTTATTACCGCCGGGTGAATTTGATAGAGACTTGGCTGCTAAACTGCGAAGGCAGTATAATTTTGCCAACACACGCGGCCGGTAGCCGCGAACGTATTAAGGCACTGAAATGAAAAGAAACCAGGGAACGGATAAAGAGTAATTTATTTTGGCGCGAACGGCGCAACAATGGCGTCGGTGTGAACGTCAATATTGTTGGCTCTGTGAACGTAGGACTATGCAAAATGAATGTGTATCGCAAAAATTAAGAAAAAACGAATGTTGTAACGTTAGGTAATTTTTTAAAATTTTAACTACGATAATAAACTTTAACCTATAAAATTAACAGAAGGCTTCTAAGATTCAATACGGTCAAATTTTAAATGAAGTTTTGTAAATAGCGTAATTTAATTAAGTGTAAAATATGTTTAACCTTCTTTTATTTCAATTAAGTAAAATTAACAACTTGGCGCCAAATTTTCTTTTTTTATTTTATTAATTTTTCCGTAACAATCATATTTCACAATTAATTAGTACTCCACTAATTAATTGATTATATTAATAGAAGAATATTTAATATTTCGTTTAAAGCTCAGTACGAAAGTGCTAAAAACGATTTTGTAATGAATAGTTTTTATGATGACTTGGCAGGACTTGATTACAATCCTATCTGATAGTAACTGCTAAAGTGATAGTAATTGTCAAATAGTGGGGATGTAACTCATAGATGGTAAATGGATTGATCTTTTGATGTAAGTAAGAAAATGGCAAGCGAGCTGTCGGTATACCTTATGTTAAGCGATAACCACCGCCCATGTAATTAGCTACTGCCAACGTGCCAACTAAGCTAAGCGACCGATGAGACCACAGCGCGAAAATAAATTCGTCTATTAAAATCCCCTTTAAATACAACTTGAGCAAAGGATAAAAAATGTTATTATGGATATTGCAGAAAAAAAGGTTTAAATTCTAAAGCTATACGTCACAATCGATAACTTAAAGATATTTGAATTATGAGGTCCGATTTAAAAAAATGTTTTATAGTGTTGTATTATTTCAATTGTTCATTTTGTAGATAAATGAACAAAAAAATTCTACGCTGCGGGATTCGAAACTGCGTCTTTTGGTTTCACGCCCAGACACCTTACCAATTTAGATAGACGGCCGAAGACCACACGGCCTATACCTGTATTACCTATTTATAAGTTACCTGTTAAGAAAAATATTTTGGACCGTCTTTTGCGTGCAACACTCGACACAAAGGAGGTAGCTCTTATTTAACGCGTGCCGCATTAGGCAAAACCGAATATTTAATAGTTCAATTGAGGTACTTTCAGGTATTCACGCGTGCCTCCGACACAGTAGGCATTCCGCGGATTCAATTAAATGCCAGGTTATTGTAATGAACCCGCATCACGACCACGCCGCAATCATTCCGTGCAATTTGCAATCGTTCATTGCGTTTCGCAATTAACTCGGCCTTCCCATATCGATGTATTATGTATACACTCCATATGCGTTCAGTCTGTAACGGTGCGTTGATTATTCATCATTTGATTAGAATTGATGCTTTTTATTGATCCCATGTTGTGGAAGAAATCATATAAATGAAAATTTGTTCTGCACGATGAAGAAATTAATAATAGTTGTATGGTTTCATTAAATGCTTTAATAGTGTTTTTAATTTCCATGACAGAGATGTTTTGTTGAATAGAATTTAACAGCTCGGAACCAACAGGATGCGTTGGCTACATTGTACTACTATGTTGATTATGAATAGTTTCTCTTAATTAATAACACAATGTTAAAAAACAGATAGAAAAGTTGACGCATCTTTGCTAATAATGAATCAACTATTGAATTCTAAAATATGACTCCTATTGTACATAATAAAACCAAAATTTAGCCACACTTTAATATACTTCCAATTATTTTTTAGTAGTGATATTTTTTCGCATGTCAATAATTGTATAAATATAAGTATGTACTTAGTATATATAAATTATTTGTCATATTATATTTTACTGTATCTTATTCATGTATTTAATGTAGTATACCTAGTTTTTTTGGCAAAATAAATTTCTTGTTTACTTCGCTCTTTTCTTCCTCATTATATTTGAAACTTAATTAAAACAGTTCTACAAAATGTGACAGCATAATTTAAACTGACAGCTTCATGGTCATTTGTATAAAGGCCCCGACAACCATCTTACGTTATACAACAACAGAGTTGTAATTGGCTTCTCCAATAAACATAATCTTATTTCAAAAGTTAACTAATCCGTTTAACAATAGCGCAATTACGGCGGAATGAGCCGTGGGTCTGTTATAACGTTATTTAGTGCAAAACTAATGCATTCACGTTATATATTATAATTAGAGCGACCGAGGCGATTCTAAATGCTTTTATAGCTGCTATAGGTTCAACAGTCGGTCACTCATTAAACAATGGAGTTAATTGCGACGCTGTTTCCATTATGCGGGCTGCAATTAGATTTAACCAAATACGGGTTTCGGGTTAATAAAGAGTTAAAAAAGTAATTAACATCCAGGCGCTTTCAACGTCCATAACATGTTTCGCTTACTATGATAACTAACTTAACTCTTGAACTTGTATGGAAAATTGTTGTTCATTATTTATTGCATTGCTAATGCTAAGATGTTTTAACTCTCACCAATTGGTTCAATTAATTTCATAAGTCTTTTATTATTTAATAGAGGTTTGCTTTTATAACACTATATGATATGAATTACTTAATTCACACCAGTCCAGAGAAGAACCCGCAAGAAACTGCACTCTTGGTTATATTATACCTACCTATGTTTTTAAGCTCTTCAACCCACTTCAAAAAAAGGAGTGGAGCTTCTCAATTCGGTTGTATGTTTGTATTATGTTTGTATCAGAATCTCTGCCATTTAACTCCCATCTCCAAATTCCGCAATACAATTCAAAGGTTTTTCATGCACCTTTGTTCTTCGGATATACTTCTCAAAATCAAATAGAAAATGTACTGCTGAAGTCGGTTTTTATTTTTATTAATAAAAACATACTTGTTGTGCCGTAACAAAGCTTCGCCATTCTACACTTAGAATGTACAACGGCACAGTACAAAGTATCCGCTGAATATATTGATCACACCAAAGGAATGAGGAGCAAAATCTAAATCACGAATTGTGAGCGTGTCTCGGTTTTATTAAAATTCCAGTTAAGCAACGGGTCATGGCGGCCAGAACGCACTCTGCAGCAGAAACCCCCCACGCTTCTGAAATCCAACGTCGTTTCCGTTATTAAAAAAGTACGAGACTTTGTCATCAGAGAAGTAAGTTTTTTTTTTTTTTTAATTAAAATTATGAAATTGATATTGCCTTTACGCCGGCGCCCGCTCCGCGGCACGACCTCGCGAAAGTTTAAATTAATTTTTGAATTAAGCCTAATAGCAGTGGTAAACGATTTCTAAAGAAAGAGTTTTCTGTTTGAGCAATTAAAATTTCAATTATTCTATGGCAGAATACCGTGTCTTAATTGGTTTTGGCTGTGGAAATTGTAGATAAAAGTAATTGTCCATTGAGTGCGAACGGTTTCGGGGAGGAATGGAAATGCCGCGAAATCATTTTTATTATGAAATAAGCGATTAAATAACAAAAAAGCTTTTATAAGCAAGTGAACAATGTATTCATATTTGATTGAATACTTTTTTTATTCTAAGTGTTAAATTTGTGCGTTAAGTAACTTTATACTCAATTAAAAATTAAATGGGCAATGCTGTTATGCTCAAAACTTATTATTTTGTTGGTATATTGGTTAACAAATATACACAATAACAGCGTTTTTGAAATGTCTATTTCGTATATAAAGTTCATTATCACCAATATGACTACACTTATTTTTACATTTTGGTCTAAAATAAAAAAAATTGGCCATAACAAAAGCACTGCTGTTACGTAAGAATTTCGTAAAACTCCGACACCCAATCCGCGTGTTGAGTTTATTGTGAATACATTACCCGAGTCAAACTTCTGCAAACTCGAGACAATCCACGTCATAAATTATTTTCCGAGAGAAAGGCTCAAGGCGAAACTTAAGCCTGACATAAGTGGGCAATAAACTTCAACCAATTTGGAGATTCGCATCTGGAGGCTCTTATTAAAGCCCGAAAGTTAGTCCTTTTCATCCATCACTCGTAATACGTGTGTGAGTTATTGTATGAAAAATTGAAGAATAAATTGAGTCGCTGCAACGGCGGCGAGACATAAATCCCAACTGAGCCCTCAATATTGTTTTAAAGGGGAAGTGGCCATAAATTTTATCAGGGCCGCCCAGCGCCGCGGGCCGCTCTCCCCGGGCCCGCTGTCTCCGCAATTTTCCGTCCATGCTTGTGCATTCACCGCTCATGTGAGTTTGTTGCGTTATTACCAAAGAAATTGAAATCCCCTCGCGCTAGGCTATCATGAACGACGGGTTTTGCGACACTATTGCCCATTCACTTTCCTATTTCCAAATTTCTAATATATACTCTCCGAGCTATCTCAAAAACCACCATAAAATGTAATCAGTAGTTATAAGAACGTTATAGAACTACGAAACGGATTGTGAAATTCTCTAAACCACATGTCATTTCCTAAAACAATAACCGCTAAGAACTTGCGCCGTTATTGGTACGCCCCGATTTATTTCTACCAATAACTCGATATCACATGCTGAAAACAATGCGACTGCCCGTTTGATATATATTACGAAGAAACTCAAAGTTATTACATTTTCCACTTTCTCGAATGAGCTTAATGGCTGTAATAACGCGGAACATGATTTTGATTATGATAAAGGCACATAAAATGCCGCGAAAACCAGAAGGGAGACTTTTTGAAGCGTCATTATTTACGATTATGTGTTTACGTTTTTGTTTTGGCGTTTCGTTATTGAAACTAATCGCAGTCAATGAATTTAAGATGACAATTTAAGGTCTTAGGTATTCGGATGTTGTAACATAATATTGTTTAGGAGTTGTTCTCCTCAATCAGGTCTCCTTAAAAAAATGCTACCAAAGTAATTGCGTGGAACAATAAAAAAAATCGCTTATTTTTATCAATAGTATCTGGGTGTTGGACATTTCGCATAAATGTGATATTGCAATATCGTTCGTCCCCTTTTTAATATCGCGACGGACGCTGCCGGTCGGTTTATGGCACAACCCTTCCCGCGTTTTATTCACGACCTGTTTGTCCTAATATTATAAAAAATTGACGTCAGCGGACCGACTTTGTTTTGTAGTGTTCCGTTTCTGAGAAAGATTAAATCTACAATTTATAAATGTATAACAGTATATGGAATGATCTACTCTTCCTAATTCACAAATGATTCAAAACAGTGCCTGATTGGCGTCTTTGATATTGATCTTAAACATGGGCACTGAAAAAATTAACTCAATCGCCATGTAGAGTTGGAGGGCTAATCCATCATGGTTTAAGACAACAAGGAACAACATCTGCTTTTGCATCAATAAATGGGTCGAAAAGACTCAAAAAGGATCGACGTAGAGCAAAAGTTTTTATAGCTTCGCGTTTCGTCTGCTGAGTAAGGTAACCCGTACGGACACATTCTCTTAAATGCCTGGCAACGCAACTTTTGAATAAAATTTTTTTATATCAATAAACAAGTAAATCTGTTACCGTCAGATGAACTGCATTAGATCATAAAAAATTGATTTGTTTAACTCACTGGCAGCGTTATCAGGTTTGTGCATGGCCGGTGGATCACGTATCATGTTGTGTCTGTCACTCTCGCATCACCCGGCTGGAAATGTGGAACTGGTCCTGAAACAACCGATCCTGTGATTATTTTCACTTATTTCGAGTTCTTATACAAACTATAAGAGAGTCGATACAGCACACACGAGTTTGTCGCGTCACAATACAGCACTCAATAATTACGTAACATCTGTCCTAAATAAAGTAAGTTTATTTCTAAAGAGTATAAGAAGATTCGGTTAAAAGTAAAAAAAGTTTGTGGGGTCATATTAGGGCATAGGTTAATGATATAAACATGTGTTGACTGAACTTCCTTTAAGGAGATTTTTCACTTGGAGGATTCGTGATGAGTAATTAAATTTCTAATTTAGATATTTTCTTAAAGTAAGTTATGAATAAATGTTTAATGAAGTTAAAAATTAGTGAAAATATTAAACTTTCGGTTTTCTTGAGGTGAGTGACGTTTAACGCATCTGCACCCCATAGTCAAGCCATATAAAAAAAACACAATGCAAAACATATTAAGTACAAAATATTATTGTAACGATGGTGAGTACATTTCCCTTTGAGAAAACGGCCTAGATCTCTTGACAGATAAATGGCTTGCTTTCTTCTGAGTGTGTAAAATAAATTCTTTAACTTGATAGTTAGTTTCTTAATGAGAAATTTTTGTAGCTTATTTTTTTAAAGGCATTGCCCTTACTTTAGGATAACATTATCCTGTGTTGTAAGAACGTTTTTAAAACATAAATTTCACTTGGACAAACACCCAGATGCGAAGCAACTATCTGTGGGTCACACAAATAGTTGTTCCGTATGGGGATCGAACCCACGACCCCCGACGCCGAAGCCAATACCTTGGCAATGAAGGCGCCACGGAGTCAGCTGATCGTCGAAAGATTATTTTTTCGGCACCGTTAGGATTCGATCCTGCGTGTAACGTGTTCAAACGCTCTAGCCAACTGAGCTAAGCGGCCTACGTAAACCTTGACATGTACCTACTTTGTTAACGGAATTTTAGCAATGCTTGGCTATATTAAATTTTAATGAGACAGCAATAATAAAGCATCTAAAAACGGCTACAGCATCGCATGCATTATTAGATTTCCACGAAGGCGAGGGAGGTGGATCCAACTTGCATAACATAAATCTGCAATTCGAAACTGTGTTCGCCAGCAAAGGCCGACACGAGAAGCACGCGTCTCAGTGAAACCTCATTAGAATAAACGATATCCTCTTCTCACGTCCACTACGCAAGACCTTATTACAACGACAAATGCCGTCAAACGGCATCATTGGTACCTACTGTTCACTGTAATATGGACGTTAAATCACTCCGGTAGAACATACTTTACATAGCCACCATTTGCTGTGATCAATGCAGTGAAATTTAAACCTTAGGATGTTAATTTTAAGATACATTTAGCATCAAAACTGACAGAGACACTGAGTAAGACGCCAATGGATTGTGCCAGTCCTTAAGGGACAAATTCACCATACTCTGTTAGTTTTATAAATGTCTTGTTAAATGTATTTAACAGGCTGTAAAAGGAAATGAGTGATCAATTTTCTAAATCAGGCGTTAATTTTGAACACTGCTTGTAAAATTAGTAATAGCTTTCTGTCGGTTTGACGTATAATTTTATTTTCTGGAGTGTAGACAACAGTTAATTTAAATGATAAATTGAAAAGAGTAAATAATATTTCAATATGGCAGTATTACGTACTACGAAATGCATTATAATACATAGTTGTTAAAGATGACAATTTGTCAAGATATTTTAAAATTTAATTGAATATATTGATAATGCAAAGGTTAATGTCCGTTTGTAATACTATTGCTGCTTAATTTAAACCAATCAATATATTGTAAACAAATAAATAAATTCGTGTATAATACAAAATAGTGTAAAGCAAATTTTTCCAGACAATCATTTTTTTTTTATTTAAATAAAAATATTTCCCTCACTTTAGGATAACATTATCCTGTGTTGCAAGGACGTTTTACAAACAGAAATTTCACGTGGACAAATACCCCGATGCGAAACAACTATCTGTGGGTCACACACACACAAATAGTTGGCCCGTGTGGGAATCGAACACGACCCCCGACACCGAAGCGAATACCTTGACGACTGCGCCACGGAGTTGCCACTCATTGACCAGACATCAATCATTGTAATCGAAATTATTTTAATTAAAACAATAAAAGATTGTAAACGCATCAACAAGCCATGTACTAGATGTCTATGGGTGACGGTATTCATAAAACATCTGGAGAACGGCCTTCTCGCTTGACGACATTTCTTTAAAAAAAAAAACAATTTTAAGGCACAAATGAAAAAAAATATATAAAACAATGTGGACGGTAATGTTCATATTATTTCCCGATATATTTGTATTAATTGACTTAAACACGAAGCGGCCATATAAATTGCCAGCATTACCTAATAACACATTTCGTTTCGGGCGCTCCATTTAAAAATAAATCAAATTCGTATTTTATTGTGCGAGAAACGCTATGGCACTCGATCGGTGAGGCGGAAGATTTTATAACCGCATCGAAATTCCCATCAGCACCTGTTACAAAGGCGGCTATCAAATTACCCGCGACATATCCGAGCACGCCTCCAACCATAAATACGGTATTCGTTATGCATTTCTCATATTCATGAATCCGTTTTATTGGCCCCCAATAAAATATGAACATCTCAGAATGGATATGAGAACGGGCGAATCTAATATGGATTGCTGTGCGCCGGATTCGGTCCAATTGGCGGGTGGGGCCACAGCTGCGACGTAGCTTCGAAAATTTTAAATTATATTTATAGTACAGTAAAAAAGTATATGTGTACTTATGTATCAGAAGTTATACTTCTTTAGCGTAAAATAAGAAAGATAACTTAAAAATTTTATACCCTGTGCCAGTACTTATTGTTTGGGAAAGAAGGAGATTGGCTCTCGGTGTGCGCGCGCATTGTAAACATTTTACTCTCATATTTTGTTCCAAATGCGCTAAAGAAATATAACTTCAGAAAAGGGAAAAGTTTAAAAATTTCCCACTGCTGGGCAACGACCTCCTTTGTTCAGAGGATTGTTATATTAATTTAAAAAAAATTATAAATATAAGTAAGTATCTTTTAGAAATTACCATGTTTTATGGTGATTATTATTTTTATTATATTATTATATTATATTATTGATATTTTGTACAGTTTTATGGTGATTATTTAATTTAAGGACTACTTTTATTTCCCTTATCTTTTTAGAACTTCCGTCGGATATTGATACACTTAAACAACACAAATTACTTCGATAATAAGTGATAATTACTTGTCCAATGTAGATCTGATATGATAACGTCACCATGGCGATTTATTGATACAATAAAAATATAACACGGGTTGGTATTATGCCGTAGAACAAGAAATGAAAAAGCCAGTAATACTATAATTAGTTAGGACGTCAATATTTTCGTAGCCACTAAGGGCAGGTTTCAATGTTCTCATTGTCCATTTGGTTACTAGCTATATAACTATATAAACTATATAACTAGCTATATATGAGCCGTGATAGCTCAGTGTCCGGGCGCTCGCCTTTAATTTAATATACTCGAGCAATCTCAGTTCGATCCCCGGTGCCAGCATCAATGAAATATACGGTGCATATTTTCGAAATAATAACAAAAAAAATATTTGGAAGATATGTGAAGTCCGCCAATCCGCAGTGGAGCCGGACTATTCCCTGATACCCTCTGTGTATAGGAGGCCTTTGCTCAGCAGTGGGACATGTATAGGCTGATACTTCACTCTACCTATACATATATATAAAAAAAAAAAAAAAAAAAAAAAATATATATATATATATATATATATATATATATATTTTTGACATTCTGTGTTGTACAAATGAGCAGGCTCATCCGGGGAAGTACCACGGCCTCAGAGAAGACCGGCGTGAAATGGAAGTATTATACTTTCATGTACTGAGTTTGATCTATGATTTTTTTAACCGGAAAAGGAGGTTTCTCAATTCGACCGTATATATAAATTTTTAAAGGTTGGAAACGCATCTGCAAACCGTACGGTGTATGAGGTGTCCATGGGCGGCGGTAAACACGGTAAGTGTTTAGATCAGATAAACCGCATGTTTCTTTCCCAACTTATCGCTTAAAATATCGGTACCCGGAGAACCGAGCTTTGCTGTTTTTTTTTTTTTTTTGGTAAATCGTGTATTTTGGAAATTACATTTAGATACAAATTACTGAGTAATGAAATATGCATAATGTTTTTCGATCTTACCGACGTAATAATAAGAAAATATGAACTGATGTTTTTCACAAAAGAAAGAACTTTAAAAAAAAAGGGAAAAAAATAACAAAGTAACAAATCGACAAAAAATTAAAAATAAAGAAAGCAATGATCTGGAATCGAAAAAAAAGTAAAACAATAAATGTGTAAATGATCGTGACGCGAACCACGGCCGTCTGTTTTGGGGCCACCCGATTACCGACCGAGCTATTATGACATTTTCTCTTGCGGGCGAAATTTACCGTCATATTCGAATTATATTTTTCATTCCCTGAAAACAGGGATAAAATGACATTTTCTAAAAATGAAACCTAGCTAGATCGATTTTTCGCCCCCGAATCTACGCACATACAAAATTTCATGAAAATCGCTGGAGCCGTTTCCGAGATTCCGATTATATATATATATATATATATATATATACAAGAATTGGTCGTTTAAAGGATAAGATTAAATAGATATTAAAAAATACGATAGAAGAATACGATGAATATTTTGACATCGTTACAGTAGAAAATCTCACGTAAACTAGATCATAGATCAGATAATCAGAATGAGCAGAATCAGCACCTCGTCTTCAAGCTATAACTCCGCCGCGACTGCAAAGTACACGATTGACGCGACGTTTTCTTTTCTTTACGCCGCTACGCATTTATAACAGGCGGCTAACCGTCCAATAATTTTGGATGTATGCGGATTAACTCCCAAAGTATAACCGACTGCGGTCCCCTTGCGCCGGTACGTGTAATGCGAATTTAAAGGGCAGCGTCGCACTAAAGCAGCCGCAAAAAGGTCAGTCCCACTCCGGCGTGTCAAAAATTCAACAGAGTCCGGATAAGTGGAACGGATGGCGGGAAACGCGTGCCCGAATAAAGTATTCCGTGTCAAATCGTACGTCACCGGCTCTCGACTTGTTCCCGGCTTGAGTGCCGCGGAAGACTCGTATTTATTTGCCTCCACGTCAAATGCAGTGCGGCCCTTCTGTGTCCCGTTCCGATTTACGCGCGCACTTTCAGTTTTTACGGGTTTCGGAACGTTTTACGAATAAAACTTGCAATATATTTCCTGTTTCCTATTGTATAATAATCTTGTTACTATCTTACTACTTGTCGCATAAGTGATGTCATTATTTTCAATCGAAATTTAATATTGTGATAATTATGTCATTTTAGTTTTTTTGATTATTTCACCTCAAAATTTATCTACTTATATGATAAATATGCACGGTGTTCCTTATAGTTTATAAAACAAATCTCAGTAAGTTAATTTAAATAGTAAGTTACTATTTAAAAGCACTCTTACGTTTCAAGAATAAATCTGCTAAATAAGAGGAGGTTAAATCTGAATAATAATAATTCATATCTCCGTTATGATTGCGTTATCAAGCCGATCAATTAAGCAGCATTACGTTTAAACTCACCCCAGCCATTAATTACGTAGCAACCGGCGGCGGCGGCGCGACTCGCGTAAGGCGTAACGTGGACATAACTCGGAATGTAAGCCAAAATAAATATATCTTCAATCAATACCGCTAATAAAAATATCAATAGCCTATCACAAATCCCATTCCGTCTCCTATTGTTTTAATCAATTAGGTGAAGCAAACAATTTGATCCATTAACGTCGAAGCAATCCGTTAGACAGTCCCTTCTGACTCCGCACTGATCGAATTCATTATTCACCGGCAGAGAGCAATTAAAGCTCCACTAATCAATCTCAAACTTCAGCCGGGGCTGAACTCTAATCAAGAAAACTCCTATTCCGTGAAAGCTTTCCGAACAAAATTTAACTTAATTAAAAATGTAAATTAAATTCCTAGGCGCTTCCACAAGCATCGCGCCGGGCCGCGCAGCGACTAGCGCTCGGGGCTTTTGATTGCAGCTAAAAGGTTTGGGATTAGTGCGCGAAAGAGCTTTCAGTGCATTTGTAGAGCTTTTAAGTGGGAAGCTTTCGCTTAAGACACTTACATACAATGTAAATTTTATGTACCACCTTGGAAATGTATGGAGTTGCTTATTAAAAGGAATTAATTTACTAACATGAGTGGCATGTTATTGGAAAGTCTATTACTGTTATTTTTAGGGTGTTATTAATCTGAGTTTTATTAATAACCTTTTCTCCGTGGGTTGAGTGGTTGAATTTTTAGATCCTCCATTATAACATTAGACGATGAGCGATCGCTTTTATATAAAGGCTCATACTAACAGAAAAGCAATCAGATATTTCTAATAGCCTTTTACATTGGGGGTATGCGCTCGAAATGCCGGGAATGTGAGGGAATGTTGAAGGTTTTGGGACACGATCCTGACCAAGGAAGTTCCGTATCCGGGAATAAACCGCCCGTAAAATTATCAATTTCGAACGGAGGCCGGTACGTGGGCTCGACAATTTTGAACGCTTCGCCTATGCACAGTTGGTTTAATATCTTTTGGAATAATACTAATATAAGGAGAAGCGCTTACTATGAAATAGGAAGAAAAAAGGGTATGTATGATTAGTGCAAATATTAAAAAAGGTGCAAGTAAAGTCCTAAGAATATTTTCAATATACGTTACGCTATCCGCCCCGGCTTCACACGGTTAACAAATTATCCAAAAAACATCGAATCCGTTGATCCGAACATACCAAAAACTGTATACGATCACCCGTTACTTCAATCTAAAGATGGCCGGATAATTTCATCAAAATCGATCCTGCCGTTTAGGAGTCCAAAAGGAACATATACACAGACACAAATCAATTTTTATATATTGACTTGCATCGAACTATGCATTAATAAGATTCATTTTAATGTCTAATTTCATTTTAAATTCTGGAAAATAAAACGCTCTTGGACGTGGACATTAAGATCTCAAATGAAAAATATTTTCTTTATGTTCAGTATTCTACACGTATAAAAGCGTCTTATAAATTTCTCTTGTACATAATAGGTCATTTTATTTCGAAGAAGCGTCGTATAACTAATATTTTTCACATGAAAGGCCATGTTTCCATAACGCATCAGCAAATACGTAACGCCCCCTGGGAACGCGCCAAGACAATCACTGTTATACAGCACTTAACTCTACGATACAGCAGTTTCATTACACAACATACTTTCAAGCTGTCGTAAATTGTAATTGATAAGCGAAAGAGATATCACGTCTTAATGCTTTATATAAAGCTTTTCAAATTTCGTAGGTACTTTTTCAATTAACTGTATAAATATTATCGGTTTAATTATACTTAAAGTTTAATCGTTTAAAGCATTATTTCATCTATTTAGAGTCTATTTTTAATCTCCTCCTCCCAAATTGTATTATTAAATGAAAATCAACCATAACACAAATACGATGTTTGTAATGTACTTTTAAACAATGCATATGAAAAAGACTTGGTTGAGTGAGCTAAATATCGACGCTAATTTCATCCGATTGGTTTGAGCAAGTCGCGTGTTTGCCGCTGCACATAAAGAAAATTGGCTCGGATGGATTGTCGCATAGGCAGATAGCACACGCATGGCCCATCCAATCAAGGGAAGCAGCGAGTAGAAAGCTCATTATCGTGACGCGGTCCTCTTTCGGAGCGATAACAAGAACGGACCTCCGAACCGTACTGCAGTCACACGTGCAACGCTCAACGCTCCAGCCCCCGCCTTTAGAACCGAGATCGTCACGACACTCACCCGTGAAATTGATTCTTGCGAAAAGGAGAGACGCAAAAGATAAATAAAAGGGGAAATAGAAAAACACAAGCTAAGATTTGGCGTGAAATTGTTTTCATCGCCCGCCCACCGCCGCGGCGTCCATGGCGTCGCCTCAACCCGAGAATTTCCCAATTACTGAGTGCAAATGTTTTACTGTGATTATTTAAGTAATGTACTAACCTTGGACTTTGTATTTATTTTGATAAACGTCTACAAGAACTAATTATAGTGAAACCACGTAAGCATTTGTAAACTTTACTGTACTGAAGAAGTGAATTGTTGTACTGATTGTGAATTCTTTTTTATAATAACAAAACGGAGTATTTTTAAATGGCAATATTTTATACAATTAAAAAAACTTGTTAAAAGGACAGTAACATAAAGTATCCACATTAATTAAAGATTTCAAACATATTACAAATTTAGAATAAGTTAATAAAATTAATCCGCAACAATTTCACAAGATGATTCCAAATTAACCGTTAATAATAAATCGGAACTTGTGTCAGCTTGGGATCGGTCGAATTGGTATCTTAAAACACTGTGACATCTCATCCACTACGTGATCCATTTGCCGAAGTAAGAAGCAATCTCATTCAATACCCGGCCGCCTCAATCCCGCTCCCTCCCCCGAACTAGGGTTGCTAACAACGCGACTCGGCGAGCGCCTTATAACGGAACGCAATAAAACTTCACATTCCCATCTAACTGCTTTCGAGTAGTTATCAGTTCGATACGAAATGGGGCATTAATAAAAGGCTTATCGACACTTCTATTTTATTGGGAACTCGCAAAAATGTCTTTCAAAGAAATGAAACATAACTATCCATTAATAGTGCTTAATATATTTAGCAGGACGTAAATGTCTATTGTTTTCGTAGTACTAAGTTATTTAATTATAGTGTGCTTCTGACTAAAACTTTTGGACAACCCTGATGGGATAGCGAATATCGCTTTTCTCGATTGTATTAGATTCAGCTGCCCTTTTCATCTACATGTCGTTCTCTCCTTGGCTCTCGGGGGGTTGGAGCGGTGGATACGCCACTGTAGTCTGCGTTTTAAATGGTGGTCCTCTAGAAACTATTATATTAGTTACAATCTTGATATAAATGAAAGGCATTATAAATTAAGAAACCACTTAAAGTTAGAAGAGCAACGACTGACATATTTTATATTTGTAAATATCAGGATAAACAATGTTTGACAAATTAATTAAACCAAAAGAACAAAATCTCACGTCTTGTCGTCTTAATGGGGTAACAGAGATATTTCTAATGCTTTAACATTACGTACGTCTACTTAACTTACCATACAATTGTTTAATAATCAACGAAAATTTAACTATTTCGACATGTTTCCCTTTAATGTAACAACCACAGGCACACCTAGCAAGTCTGAATTTAATAAAAAAAGCGAAATTGCGAGACTATGAATACGGTTATCCACACAATTCCAAAGGCTATCATCCAATAAAGCGGGTACGTAGCAAAGGTATCAAATCTTCGTCCGTAGTGAAATTGAATATTTATCTGGGTAGTATCTCTATTCCGGAACAATTTTTATAGGGGGAATACAATCTCAAGATATTCGGGAGGGCCACTCCACGAGGATATTGCCAAATACCTTGCCTGCATTACCTTTATTGCCTCGCGACGTCGCGTGCCCGGTTTGATTCTATCTGAGATATTAAATGTTTCTTCGTAATCAGACGCGAGGGGTGGGTCTTTTTACGCGCTTTAAGACTTATGTTTCAAAATATTCAATAAATTATACTTGACCACAGTATGGAAATGAAAACATCTACTTGACACTACACTAGGTAGTGTCAAGCATGATTTGTTCTAAAAATATCGCATATATTAATAATCCATATAGTATGATGACTGCGTGGCGCAGTTGCCAAGGTTTTGGCTTCGGGGGTTTTGGGTTCGATTCCCACATGGGACAACTGTTTGTGCGACCCACAGACAGTTAAAACGTCCTTACAACACGTTATCCTAAAGTGAGGGCAATGTTTAAAAAGTACTTCTTTTATTATTATGTGTTTTTCACATACATCAAGGCAATTATAATTGTTTAGAAATGACAATGTTGCTACTTAAATTTCCATTGTTTGGAATAGTTTGATGCGGAGCGTGGGGATATTTAGAACATCCGTTGAGTTTCAGATAAGTTGTCAAATTATAAAATTGTGGGCCCGGTTAACTCTTACCAGAAAATAGTAAGACTAATCTATCGTTATAAACTGCACATGTATTAAATTGATTTCTTCTTTTATAACTTTTTCTTGTACTTCTACTGAATCGTTTTATAATCTCTTGCAAATGAATTCCGCCTTATTACATTCTGTTCTGTTCTGATCTGGGCTAGTCGAGATATTAGAATTGGTACACCGTATGCAGTAAAATCCAATTTCACGCCAATATAACGGACATATTTTTTGACACACCAATATAACGGACATATTGACGAGCCGAATGGCGTAGTGGGTAGTGTACCTGCCTTCTGCGCCAGAGGGTGTGGGTTCGATCCCCACTACTGGAAAAATATTGTATGATGAACATAGTGTTTCTCTAGTATCTGGGTGTTTATATATCTATAATATGTATTCATTTACAAAAGAAAAGTACGTTTAAGTATGTTTATCAGTTATCTAGTAACCATAGTATAAGCTTTGCTTAGTTTGGGACTAGAGAACGTTGTGTGAAAATGTGTCCTAAATATTTATTTATTTATTTATTTATATTAATATCAAAACGGGCTTAACCCATTTTCATGTGCGCACACCATACAGCGTATTTCATCACGTTATGATATTGGCTAATATTACTAAATTGTAATATGTAGTCTTTTCCGATGTTAATTTAAGTCAAAATAGAATGTCTAATTGTCGGATTGAAATGTTATTGTAAAACGTTACTTATGCCATTCAGACGTATCATTGGTTTCGACAATAAGTTTTTTCTTCTTTGTTAAAAGCACGGCAACCAGTAAAACGTAGGTAGTTTTGAACCCTAAAATAGACAAAGATAACGAATGCTAACTATCGGTCGCAAATGGTAAGTATTTTTATATTGCCGCAAGGACTCAAGCCCCTTATTGTTATAATTATGGTACGTATTTAATCTAATTATTAATTTATCAATAATTTATTAGTTCAGTTTGTTGTGATTTATTTTAAAGTTGTTGGTTTGATACCTATTGCGTCGTGATATTTCCTACAACCTAGAGTGGGGGTGGTTGGTATTTGTTTTTGAGGGGTATAAATTCAACTCTCACAACGTACCCGGGGTAGTTTTTTTTTGGTTATTGGAAGTTAAGGCTGTTGCTCTGCTGGAAAATCTAAGTATTATTGTTATCCAATTATTGAGTCATTGACGAGTTATAGTTGTATAAACCGGTAAAAGCTGTGTTTTCTAACTTTTCTCTAATATTATGTCGACGTTTTAGCCTCTCGCTTTCCATTGCCTTTTTACAATATAAAATAATATAAAAAATTACTTTTAACGACAACGTGTATTGTTAAAATAATATAACAAAATTTAAAAATACCTGTGTTCAATTCGAACAACAAGTGACCTTTACGTACTCAAAATATTGTGCAAAAAGGTTTTCCCAGCCTGTTTACCGTATGCAGTAAGCGCCGTGAAATAATTTTGTTTGAGTTAATAATACTTAAGGCGCGTCGTTCATTACGCGCCATTTAATTCAATATGTCTCCATATCAGATATAAATCGCTTACAGGCGTACTTTAATTTTAAATTCTTTAAAGTCGACTCACAATGTAGACACGCGGACTATGTATGTTGTAGGTATAATGGGAAAAGATTAACTATTTTAATCGACAGTGTGAAACTCGTCGGTTTAAAAACGACATTTGTGTTTAATTAACACAGCAGTAAGCCCAATTTATTTTAATAAAACGTATTGCCATATTGGGCCTGGCTTATCATCGTGTGGCATTTAATGACACTTGGAATAGTAGTGATTATAAATAATTCCCAATTACTATATTATCGGCTTTACGTTGTTGTGCTCAATTAATTTGTTTGCGTGGACCAACATTTTTTTTCTTCGTTTCGTTTTAAAATGTCATATTATTTAAATCTGTAATAAATTAACATAAAATATTTGGTTATACAATGAAAATATGGAAATTTAATAGCGTATTGTTACTGTCCAAAATAGATTGAACCTAATCAAAACCAACAACCAAAAATGTATATCAATACGATGATTGTTATTTTTACCTAATAATAAACCTAATGAAGAAATGTCGCCAAATTTCCTCAACCTTAGTAATAATCTTGAAAAAATAACATATTCATCATTTTCCCCAGATAGACATTACAAAAACAATTCTCAATAACCATTGGTCAAACCGTAATAAATTTTAAAATCAGATATTAAATATATGCAAATTTAAGTTTATTCTGGATAGTTTAACATTGCTGTCTGTAAGATTAATAAGTCACTCATGTTTTATTAGGAACAACATTCCTATTTTAATTGATGGAAAAGGTTGCATTCTATATTATAAAGACTCTTCTGAGCTTTGGGGCAAAAATCAAAATCAAAATCATTTATTCATCGACATAAGAAACTTACATTTCATTTATCAATAGTCATTATTTTTTTTAAATCTACCACCGTTTCGTAATGAGGTTCCTCTAGCGGAGAAGAAACAGACGAAAGAAACTCCGTAGGTATCCTCTTTTTTGTAATTATTTTTTTTTTCTTAACAAAAAATTCAAAAACTGATTTTCAACTGATTTTTTTCCTTTTAGAAATAGCTTGGGAGCGATCAACTCATTCCCAGGGGTTATTGTCATTAATGTATTCATTTGTATTATAATAACCCTTTTTATAAAGTTTTTCTTTAATAAATTTCTTAAACCTGTTAATAGGCAGGTTTTGCGCATTTACTGGGATTTTGTTGTAAAAGCGTATACACCGCCCCATGAACGAGTTACTTACTCTATGGAGTCTAGTAACTGGCATTACAAGCTTGTGTTTGTTCCTCGTGTTCACATTATGTATATCAGTATTCTTATCAAAATTATTGATATTTCTACGCACATACATAACATTTTCATATATATATTGAGAGGCTAAGGTTAATATATTTATTTCTTTAAACTTCTCTCTCAAAGATGCATTCAGATCTAGATTATAAATAGCTCTTATGGCCCTTTTTTGCAAAATAAAAATTGTTTCTATATCGGCCGCGTGCCCCCATAGCAAAATACCATATGACATTATGCTATGGAAGTAACTAAAATACACGTTTAAAGGAAGTGGAAGAGGGCGTTTAAAGGAATCGAGTAATTGCAAGGGTGCCCTTTACTTTGTGTTAAAAAACGACGCAACTACGTTTCATTTATTTCTTGGAATATGAAATCGAAAGTACTCGCTTACTCGTTGTTGTATCGGCAATTAAGCCTCTAATTGGTTTCCGTCAAGCTAAATCCGATTAATACTTGTTTTTACTTGACGACACCCAATAACGAAGTCCGGTTCCACCATCGATAATTTCTGATTGACGTGAAACATGTTGAGCGCTCTATTCATTAGCGTTACAAATGCCATGGCTTTGCGATAACTAATTAAGGCAATTTGAGGCGCCCATTCGAGTTGTACAATGATAAACATATAATCGATGCTAATGCGAACGCTTTTACAGATTATTTCCAGCTAAAAAACGTACGTGGGTTGATGCTTATATGAAAAAAGCTTAGGAGTGCTCACTCGCCGTCGTTCAAAAAGAAAGAGCATTCGCCTCATTAGGCAACGTGAGTGGGACGCTAATCGTTATTTATAGACGATAAATTGCTATATTCATGGTGTTTGGAGCGGAAGACGCATAAATTGGACGCGCCAGTAGAGCCCTGACACCTGTGATTGCATTTACAATGCTAATTCACGGCACAATATCACGTCAACGGGTCGCGTCGCGCCTTGTTTTCGCAATCGCTCAGCGCTGGTCACACCTACAGTTCCAGAGCGACGTGAAAAAGAACCGCTCGAAATTCGCGGTAACTCTACTTTCTTTTTAAAAATGGCGGCTTCGGCGCCTTATGCTAATAATTGCGAAGTTATTGTGTTCGCGATTAAATCAGGAGGACATTGTGTGTGAGCCCGAGTGGAAAAAGATAGAGAGGGTGATTTAAGACTCTTTTCGTAGGGGTGGGGTAGGGTTCCATCCAGTGTAATTGTTTCCCACACATATAATAATTAAATTGTATATACTGATAGCTAAAAATATATTCATATCATTAGGCCATATTGGGGCCCTAGAGCACTTTGCGGCCCTGATGGAAAGGAAAAAAATTTAATGACAAAAACATTTTTCTGCTAATATCTTATGTTTTTTATTTATTCTATAAACTTTTAATTCTTTTATAAACGAATATATCTAGCAAAAATAAAGAGAAATTTCTATAGTTACGAATATATAAATTTATATAGACGGTACTGCATAGGAGGAACTATAACTATAGAACAAAGGAGGAAAATATCAAAATATTTTTTTTGGAATTGTAGCCATAGAACGAGTTGGTAGTAGCTAGTTGAGGAGCAATACACTCCTCATTTCCAATTAGTTATTCCAATTACCTGTAAAGTGAAAAAGAAGGAATTGTACATATTTTGTGGCTCAGTTATAAATAAAATCGTGAAATTATTGCAGATCCCACATCGTATTAAATAATATAATATTCATATGTCACTTGAAGACACAAAATATTTTTTGTATTAGGTCATCTATTAATAGTTCAGGTTTTTCTTAAAAATAAGTACAGTTCATGTTTATTTCCTATTGAAAAATTGTTTATAAGTGGATAAAAAAATAAAATCATGGTATTTATGAAGCCATCGCAATGTAGTCTCGACGTTTGATATTATAAGGTAATAAATATTCTTGAGTTATTCATATTTTGACGGCAAACCTACCTTGTTGTCTTGTTGAAAGTTGAAATTTAATTAACGGAATAACGATACGCAAACCTTCAGTTGCGTTACGGTCGTGTATTGACATTTATGACAGGCCGAAGGGAACGCCCCATAACAGGTACAAAGTCGACTGCCACCGCACGGATGATTGATGGCGAACTTGAAATTAATTATTGGAACGATAAAATCGCGGGTAAGGGGCCGCCACACGACGAGATAAGCCGCGGGATAAGCGGCCGCAATCCATTATCGGACGGTTAATTGATAATTACTTTCTTCCATTACCGGATGAAAAACCCGGTGATTAACTCTGAATCGGTAACGGGCACAATGGGCCGCGCGTTCAATTAAAAACCCTTGTCGAATGGCGACGGCTTCACGAAGAGCCGTAATCGCAGCAGACTCAATCTCGTGTACATGGAATAAGGAATTACTCGCGTGCGGAAAGTTTTTAATTAAACATTCACCCGTTTCGTAATTAAGACGCGAGTCAATCGGGCACAATAATGTCGTGAGGCGCTTTCGAAAGATATCTCGGACGGCCGCGTGTGTTTTCGATAAGCGTGCGCAACACTGGATACTCTGCGCGGCCGGAAACGTATTGCGCGTTTGTGTTTCGTGGCTGCGCTCAGAAACGTCAGTTAGCGTTATTCTTATTTAGTGATTATTGTATACGTATAATTAGAATGCAGCAGATTTCTTTACTTGTTCCTAGCTCAAGTTTACTGTGGTACGACCACGAAACAGTCTTCGATGTTGCACGAATTGACAAGTCCGTCTGGGGAAGTACCACGACCTCGCAGAAGACCGGCGTGAAGCAGATGTGTCAGACTTCTGCGTTTCATTCTGTCGTTAAGGCATCCGGAACCTATGGATATTATAAATGTCTTCATCTATCACTTAACATCGGGTGAACCGATTGTTCACTTGACATCTTTTCACATTAAAAAGGAACGTAAGTGAGCCATAATTGTGTGGAAAGTAATTTTATATTTATAAAACCCTTGTCAATGCTCATTTCGGCGGTCGTCTGTGGAAAAGCTAATCCGCCGTAGAGAAGCGTGGCGCGGCGTTCAGTGCCGCATATGCCGCATTTGAGTGTAATTTAAATGCATGCACATTACTCGTACGCCGCACTCGCACAATACTTTAATTTAATATAAATAGCTTCATTATTGAATATTAGATTCACCCAGGCTTAAATTCAGTTTCCCCCCAGTGAACCTCAATAAAGTTTTATGTAACTCTTCACAATTATTGTGATTGATATTTTGACAAACTGTTAACTTCTAAATGCTTATAGCTATAATGTTTTCTTGTTGCTTGTTATGGAATATAACTATTCTTTTATAAACAGTCATTTTGTTTTAATTTCATACCAAATTTACAAATGAAACTTAGGATGGTTTACAGCTTCTGCTGTTGTACGATTGCTCTACTGGTAACCACACAGAACGACCAGAGTGATGTTGAACTATTGTGTCAGGGTGTTGTTTGATGATTGAAATAACCTCTTGCTCGCTTGCCAACCTAACACATGATAAAAAAAAGAATCGTAAGAGTTTAAACATAATAAAATGGTGATGCATATTTGTTATTTATATCATTGAAAACAAAGTCTCTTAAAACACTTTCAAGTGATTATCAATGATAATCGTAATCATAATAATATATCTGAGTTACGTTCATTAATAAATTAAAACAAAGGCATTTATTACTTGTTATCTAGGAGCGATTCGGAAGCGACCGCGTCGTAATCTCCCAGACGTTTAATTTCGTTTTAAACGAATCGCCTGGCTCATATCCCATCCGAAATCCATGGCGCAATTGGCCCGCTCCGTCCGTATAAATTCCGGGTAAAGTCATCCGCAGAATTTCAATAGAGGGCGCTGATGTCCGAAAGCTTGATCTATCGTATCGGGCGCGCTCCTGTTTATGAGATATTTCATATCGTGCATAATTCTATGGCCATTAATCATAACTTCTGATACCGGATGTGCCGTTTACTCGATACTTTCGCGTAGCAACATCGCGATTTTATTGATTTTATCGTCTATCTAAACGTAAAGGGCATACAAAATAACATGAACTTAGTCAAAGCCGATATTCTTTTTTTTACAAGAGGCAAACGAGCAACCATGTCATCCGATGGTAACTTCACGCTCAAGATCACCTCCCATGGGCATGGGCATGAGTAGTTACAAGTGGTTGTCTGCCTTTGAGATAGAAATAAGTCAAACATTTTGGGTTATTTCAAGTACCTGTGAGCGTCAAACTGTACAATACCCGATTCCTAGGAAAAAACCTGAACCTCTACGGACAAATGTTCATTTCCTTTTAATATTATGTATTTTTAAGATACCCTACGGCAAAGTAATAAAGTCAGTAAATAGCATCCTTGACAAAAAATCAAGAACGTACAATTCCGATCTTATCATTATCTTGAACATTTCAAATGTCCAATATCAGTCGTAATAATTCTATCTCGATTTTTTTTTTCCTTTTTTTTTTTAATAATCCTCTTAGTCTACGGTCTCAATTCTGTAACCATGCAAGTTATTAACTATAACCTTTTAGTCAGTTATAATTATCTACCAGCCATAACTTGGTTCTTAATGAAGTAAAATAGTTATTTTGAATTCAAAAATGTGCGTGTCAGTTTTAATTTTACGAACAAGTTCTATTCTAAACGCCTTTTAAAACAGTTTAAACCTTCACTGACAGAGGAGTTAACAGAAAAAACGTGTTGTTGCAATTTAAAAATCATTGACTTAAAAATAACCGATACCCAACATTTATTTAAGGCGGAGAGGGAGACGTGTGAATAACAGTTGTAAAACGTCGCAGCGTGCTAATGCCGCGAACAAAATGCTGTAATGTCGCTAACTAATCAACTCTAGTAAAAAAATAAACCGTCCTACAAAAACAGCTTTTGGCGACCATACGAAAATTGCTTTAGCAGTATAAAATATTTTTAAGCAAACACATCTGAGCTCGATTGCGTGTGAATATATCACGACCTTTAGAGCGTCGTGCGAAGAGGCAAGGGCCGTTGCGAGGTTGAAAGAAGATGGCCGTCTTCCTGTAGTCGACGGATAAATTATTCTATTTCGATTCTGGGATGTAATGGTACTGCGGCCGGAGGAAGTCTTTATAGCGCAAGTGGTATCGCGACGGGGCCGCCTGTTTGTATATACCCGTGTCCCGTTGAATAATAAACTACATAATTATATCCCGTTTTGCGTTTGGGGAATTCGAACGCGGAGGCTGTTTACAATTACGCTCTGTTTTGTTCTACATAGCCATCTCAGGATATCTCAAATTTCTCAGGCTTTGGTTCTTTTATGTCACAGACGCTGTTGATTGACAGTAAATTAATATGTCAAGTCGAATCTTTTTAATTAACCTTTAAGACTTTATTTCTAGTTAACAACGAAATGTAAGAGTGGCTTTAATATTGTTCATTTAATTGCTAGTTTTTGATTAAGTTGTTAAATCATTTATAGTCGCGAGTGTAAGCGACGGAACATTAGATGAATTGAATGAAATAAGAATAAATAGTTCGCGGATCGACGCGAGCCGGGCGCGAGCTCACTTGCTCCATAAACAGGCTTCCGTATTTTTCAATCAGAGAGCTGTCAAAGCATTCTGACACCCTCATCCTATTGGCTCGCACTCGCCGAACGCCGAAATTGGTTTTCTACATTCAATCCATACAAAGTTTAATGTTATTCGTTTGCGATATCACCGGGATGCCGCCGATGTTTACCGACGCGCCAAATCATATTGGATTTGCAAACTTTTGTTTGTGGACTTTACTCCATTTCACTGTTAGTTCAGGCCCAGGAAATGTAATTTTAGATCTTTCCTCTCGTCCGCATCCTGAGTGCCATAGCAAATTTTTTAATGATTTGCGTCTATGCACCAATTAGGCGAACTAATTTTACTTCATCGTCATCATCATCATTACAACCGCTTGGAGAGCACTGCTAAACATATGCCTCCCCCACAGACTAAGACTAAGACTAAGCACGATACACCTGATACACCTGCATCTATCGACTTCCCACACATTTGCGCAGGTTGCACATTTTCCAAATCAAATTATTCTTAATGATTTTTTTAAAGTTAGTAATTATTAATATTATAGTTGAAGCTCATTTAAGGCTATAAGGAGAGCGATCTATTGAAATCTGACTTACATTTCTAGTTGGAGTCGAGCACAAGGAGTGTTGCTTACAAATTAACGTTACCGGATATCCAAGACCGTGGCAACAGTGGAGAGCGCGGTGCGGCCGCGGGCGTTTATAAATTGAAGGGCTGCTACCTGCGGCTTAATACGCCGCCGTTTCCGGTTCATTTCCGGGCGGCGCGCGCGGCGCCGGATATTGCTTTTAAGGTTGCGCCGCACGCCAACGTCGGAACGCAACCCGCTGTACTGTCCGCTCCCCGCTCCGCTATACGCCCCGCTGACAGACGCCACGAACCCCAAATGCATATGCACCACTAGGTTGTAATTTCCACCCGTGTGACAACGAATCGATACATTTCTTCTAAACAAACAGAATAGTTTACATTTTGTTTTTAAAGTAACGAACTAGAGTGCTGTGAAGTTCGTTATTGGAGATATGTTCTGTTTATTCTATTGAAAGAATATCGTTTTATTTTATTTTGTGTACATCCGTGAAAATAAAAACAAACTTTAATAATAGGATATAGGATATAGGATCGAGTTCAAGGTGTACTCGTATTCGTCAGAACGATATCTATTTAAAGACAGTATTTAAATTCAATTGTATGCTAAAATGCGATTCAGCAATTACGGATTCGAGTGACATAATTAAACAATAACAGCTGCATAACAATCGCCTCATACGACTAACGCTTTATAAAGGAAAGGAACAGAAACCCGATCCGTAGCAGCGGGCCCGGAAATTAAATTCTCCTTAAGCCTTGACGTTAATTAACTAACAACACGCGAATGTGCATACTGGCCAGTTCTCCAGAAAATAAGCAATATTCAATATCGCTAATTAACCATAATTTCCATATTGCATGAACGGTCCGTATGAAGACTGCTTTTTATTCTCGAACAAATTAATGGTGCGGTGGCAAATAAAAATTCGGTAAACCGAAATAAAATTTACCGTTAGAACTTTACTGCTGTATCTATTTAACTTTACAACATCGAAGTGGAAGTGTGCATATTTTTTCAACAGCTAACAACGTCACGCATTTAAATAGTTTCAACTAGTATGCAGTAACAATCATTTCGATGTCATTTTACGTGATGTTACTGCGGAAGTCCGGCAGTTTAATTGTTAGTTCGTGGTTTCAACTGGAGCATCGATTGAAATTGAGCATCGATAGAAACCTGTTTTTGTGTTTTTAAATTTAATAAAATGTTTTTAATGAACCGTGGCCAGCAGTCGATGTAGATTTGATACCGTAACGATGACGGCCGGCTTAATTCTCGCACGAATGAACTGCAACAGATCGTGCAATTAATTACGCAATGGAAGAGATATGCTCAATGCTGTGGCCGTTCCGAGTAGCTTTTCTATTGAATTATGCTCGGTATTCGTTGTGTTAAATATGTTTCTTATGCTAATAGTTTATGTTACGATATTCGAAGCAAATATGATAAACGTGGTATTCAAATTACGGTATTAATTTAATCCTACGCGATAGATTAACAATAATAGACTATAAGCATATAATTAAACTTTAAATATAACTATTTTAGCAAAACTAGATGTAGTCACAAAGCGATACATCAACAAACACGTTAATAAATAAAACACGTGTTTAGTATTTAGCTCTAATGTAAGAAGCGTGTAGTGTTGACGATTACCATATGGTTTTTTAATGTTTGCAGCGGGTAAATGTGGTAATTGTTAAAACCTTTTAAACCTATTTTATTACTATACAACATATGATTTTACTAAGCGACACTCTTTAATTTTAAGCTTACATTTCTCGTTTACATCCAATTTATTTGTAGGCTGTTTTTAAATAAATACTCATTTCTTATTAAACTGTACGCTGTAAAAATTATATAACAACGAATGCGCCAAACATTGCTTGAAATGCTAAGAAACAATGTAGATAAAAGACGCTGAGATTTTCGTCAGTCAGCTGTTTAGCTTACTAGTTAAAGCGTAAGTTGGTGAGAGTAATACATCCATGAGGCTTTTTTTCTTTATTTTCACTGGCATCTAAACATTTCATCTAAACTCCAAAACTTTTTCCATGTCCTTTTTATCCTATTTTCAATTTGTTCTTCATTACTGTCGTTCGTTTCGTTACTGTCGTTCGTTCTTCGTTACTATCTTCGTTACTGCCTCCCAACAGTCTTTTCTGTTGCACGAATGGGCAAAGCCGTCCGGGTAAGTACCTCAACCTCACAGAAAACCAGCGTGAAGAGTTATGCTTACACTTTATTAAAAGGTAGCAACGCATCTGCAATCCCACGGGTTTTGCAAATGTCCATATTGCAGCGGTTGGCAATGGGCAGCGGTTATCGCTCAACCTCAGGTAAATCGCCAGCGCATTTACCACCCTCTCACATAAAAATACTTTAGATTTGTAAAAGACAAGTTCGTAAATATAATTGACATTTTCTAGTTATACATTATCGAATTTTATGTGATTTTTATTGAGTTTGTCGTCACAAAGTATGTGTCTGGACTTATGTAGTGTGTCCATAGTGTAATCCCGATACTTTTTCGGATTACAAGGCTGAATGAAATAGGTCAAAAGTCATAAAAGCCGACCCTAAGACTGCGATAAAGATTTTTGGTGATGGTAGATCTCCTTACATTCTACTCGTTGATTATAAACTTTGTCTCTTGCTTCACTCCGCTGTTGTTATTGTTATAAAGATATTTTTGGACTTTAATATATTTGTTATCACTATTTTGTGGCTGCAGGTCTTTCCATATCGATGAGTGGACTTTGGTGTCGAGGGCTTTTTGTTAATCAATGAAGTAAAATATTGTTTTATTTTTACAATTCCTGATACATTTTGGTAATCAGTTCCATCTAAAGGATGTTCAGAGCCGTACTTGTTAAGTTGGTTGATATTAATCTATTGTAAGGCTCATTCTTTTATCTATAATCCATGAGAACAGTTTGCAAGAAGTATTTGCAGGGTGTGGTCGATAGTAGCTTGGATCTTTGGAGCGGTTTTTATAAACAACAATATGATCTTTGATTCTTACCACTGGCTCGCTGAGCTATCTAGCGTTGTAGAGATATTTTATATTATATTGAAGGGAGGCATACTAAAAGGTAGTAAGAGGTGAAGAATTTTATCACTTCGTTGATAATGCTTAACACACTACTACGACTATGTGTGTTTTATGAATGTAAGTATTACATTGTAGTATGTTTTTGATGGTTTTGTGGTCATATCGCTTGTATTCGTATATAAATTAAAAAAATCGATTAAAATCGAAATAATTGAAATTTATACATTATCAGATCGAGTACAAAAACATTCAACGCAAGCAGCCATATCGCGCCTAACGTTTCTACCGTTTTATTAAATCCTTTCAATCACTAAGTAGATTTCAATGTTTGTGTCAAATGTAGCCGCGATAAAATAGCAATTTATTATAATACAACACAATCTAGCGGGGCGGAGGTCGAGTGATGTCTAAGATAGAGTAATTAAAGTTATTTCATATTTATTGTTTTCTTGACTTAGAGATTATTTATTAAAATGCTAGGGAAATTTTACAAGAGCACAATTGAATTCAATGTGTTTTTACTATTTATCGGATATGCATATATTTTGAAATTCTTAGTCCAAATTTGTTACCGACCGTTTAAATTCCCAAGTATAGGTCAATAATTGTTATATCCCATAGAGACAGCATACCCCTAGTAGTAACGAAAAAAGGATATTAATTGTAAATTTTCACGATAATGTCCTAAAAAATTATCTTGCTAATCGTCACTATAATAAAACGTACTATCAGGTAAAAAATATTGTACCAACCCGTTATTTGAAGTTCTTATAAAGTTGATGCCACGGAATTGCGATAAAATGGCGAGATATTTTAATGGTATTTTAGTGCTACAGAACACCCATATAAGGGTCAAGGGATCGTTTCTACACAACTGTCATAGCGTTTTGCTTAATAGTATTTGGTGAATTAGAAATGCAATTTTCAATCAAGACCTTTTTGTTTATTTTCAATCATTTACTTTTTTCAAGTATTAATTTTGTGTAATATAATTTATCCAATTGTTAACTACGTTTTGTTTTAAATATTAATATTATTGGTGGTGTTAGTTTTATAACAAGCAGTTAAAAAGAAATGCCTTGTGTATAAAACGTATCTAGTTTTATAACAGATAAGCCTGTTTACAAACAAAAATTAATTATAAAGAAAAAGATATTGAGATTTTTATTATATGAAAACATCGCAAAGTTTATAAATTAGATAAACCGCAGATACCTAAACTTGTGGTCATTTGAAAATTCAACTTCTTCCTATAATTACTCGTGTTTATGAAATAATTTCTAACTACATAATTCTAAACACATAAAGTGATAATCCTTTCCTTACTATATATCATTACTATATATCCTTACCATATATATTATATATAATATTATAAATGCGAAAGTTTGTAAGTATGGATGGATATTTGTTACTCTTTCACGCAAAAACTACTAAATAGATTTAATGCAACTTTACAATAATATAGCTTGTACATCAGAATAACACGTAGGCTATAATTTATAAAGTTATTGTGTGATTTGTCCAAAAGATAGGTAATGATAAGTGTTAACTAAGTAGGAAAAAATTCAGCCATCTGCGAGATATTCTAGTGTAAAATAAAAAAAAACATTATTAATTCCCTTAGGTCGCGCGGGCGGAGCCGCGGTTAGTTCTTAAAATGTTGTTAAAAGTAAAGTACTAAAAAACGATCAAGCAAGTTTTCTGTGCTTATTTTAATTACTTTCCCTTTAATTTCAATTAACTGCGTTATATTCGAAAAAATGCGTTGTAATTTCTCGCAAATAATACGATACCAATAGTTAAACCCAAAGGTGTAACTTCATGATAAAAAATTTGTATTCATAAAAATGGACTTCTAGTGTTTTAAACTTACACCACGGTTATTTTTATTGTTCACAATATAAAATATTTGTATTTAACACATATTTTTAAAAATAACGAATACATTAACGATCGTTTGTCGATGGCTACTATTAAAGTCTATGTCTCGAAACTTATGCATTAGGGTTAAAGTATTCCAAAAAATTAGGTTTTATTGGGGGCCCCGGGATAAATACACTCTAAATTCCTTCCCGGGCCTTCGAATGAAACAAGTTTTACACAAAACTAAATTCAATGCCATGGATAAATAAGTTATAATAGTTAATAAGTAAGTAGTAAGATAAATTAAGTATTTTAATAAGGGAGATAACAATGTCTTAATAAATCAATATATTTTTAGGTAATAAGAAAAATACTGCATATTTTGTCCGTTAAATGAATATTGTTATTGGCCGCCACAGATAGCACAAGGAATATAATTAAAACAAAAGCCACAAGCGCTTAAAATTTATATTTGACTTTTAACTTTAGGCACGTAAAATAATTGCGTAACGTATCTAATAACGGATCAGTTTATTATGATATACTTTAATTAATACTGTTAGTTGTTATCTTATCAGTTTAGGCGTGTTTTCCATTAGCCGTTTTTGCGTAATTCACACCAACATGTTAAGTTTATGTTATTTATAAATCAACTGCAGCCGAATTCACAGATAGAAAAAATGTGCGATACTAACGTGCAATTTAAATTTAAGAATCTCCTACTTAGTTTAGATTCAATAGGAAAAGTCGATCGATTTCACTGTATCTATCGTCTTTTCTACTTTAAACTAGATACTTTCCCTACCAAATAAAACTCAACGGTCCATTTTAATACGATAATGTACCTCTATCTTTCGTCTGCAGTCACATACACGACCCTCGTGTGCTAATTGAATTTAAGGAATAAAATCCAATCGCCCCGATTCTTTATTATTCAAGATCCAATTTGGATAAGGTCTGATCGGTCCGCGGGGTGAGGGCTGGGGGGGCAGCTGAGAATAAAATTGGATTTGTCACTCAAAACATAAGGCAGCCTTTAACTTTAATAAGAAAGTATTGTAATGCTCGTAAAACGAAATCGACGTATACTCTATGAATATGAATAAAAGATTTATCAATATGCTGGGTGGCCAAGTAAGGATTGAGCTGTCAGATTTAATCGAGAAAACCTAACATGAGGTATTAACCAGCTTTAACAAGATACTTTATCATTTTCAGCAGTAAGGAACGCATATCTACCATTGTCTTTATCTTAACTACCAGACGTTGCTTTTTGTATTTAAAAAATAATGTCATTGATTATTATTGATGTTGGATTTTAAATTATCACTTAACTTTTCTTAATGTAAAAGATGGCAAGCGAGCTGGTTGTTCACCTGATGTAACGTGATAACCGCCGCCCATGCAAAACCCGTAGGTTTACAAATGCGTTGCCACCTTTAAATGAAGTGGGCCGGCTACTTCAATCACCAGACGAAACGCAGAAGTATAATACTTCCACTTCACGCTGGTCTTCTATGAGGTCGCGGTACTTCCCCAGACGGACCTGCCCATTCGCATCAGCGAACTGTTCCGTGGTCCTACCTAACTCCACCAAAACCATTGAAACTATGATTAATTTTTGAATTTTAAAATTCGTTTAGCATTGTAACAAAGTCGCTTATGCCGCAAATCACTGATGTAAATGTTAAATTTAGAATTCCTTATTTTTATTCCAGTCTTATAAATAGCTAAAAAATAAAAAAAAATTTAAAAAATTACAAATTAATATTACTAGTTTTAATACCGTATCTTAATATCATCACTGCCTTAATCTGTCTTAGCATATTTATTATAAAAACAAAAAAAATAAACTTATGGTATTACTTTTAATTGTTATTTTGACATGACTCTAATCCCTTAATATGGCGCATAATGTTTTAGCTGTCTCCTCAATATATCCCTAACATGTTCTATCAGATTAAGATCTAGCGAACGTGCTGCCCAATCTATTCTTTCATTTCAGGTCTATCTTTAAAATATCTAAGGTAGATTCCCTGAATAATGACCTCAAAGTATCTTTGCACCATACGGATCCCAGGATGATGCATTAAGAACAAAAAAATCCTCCAATATAAGGCAAGCACGACATGTAATTCTTGCAACTACATGCTAACGTGTGGAGAATAAACACCCTCTAATAGGCAACACTGCTGGCTATGCTATATACTGGCAGAACTAAATTTGGTGTTGCTATGCATTTGTGTAACTGTTACTTGTCGGTTTTCCTTAATGGCTATTGTGACCGTTATTAAACCTGTGCTACTGTAACATTAACGTTGGTTAGCTATTATTTGCCTTCCTCAAAATTCCGCTGAACGTGGTATGAACGCGCTTATTACATTTCAATGTTACGAAAGACAAGATAATCAAAATGAACAGCTGCAGAAATTTTAAATTGCATTTATTTCGTTTTTATATATCACATTAAATAACAGGCTACTACTAAGTTAGCACCTTAATACTATAATTATTTTATTATGTTAAAAAGCGAAGTTCATGGACTCTTAAAGACTAAGAATAAACTCGATATGAAAAATCAAAGCAGCAGTTACACTCTCCGGTAAATTTAACAAAATTTCACCTTCACAGTGTAATATGAGACATGTTAAAGATCTAAAATTCGATGTAATCACCATACTACTACCGATAGAAAAATTGTTAACTAACATGAAATTGAAAGTATAAATGTTTAAAAGTGAAAGTACAGTGTAGTAATTTTACACTACAATGTACTAAAAATAATTATTATCCTGTTAATAGCCGAATTGTTCTTCCTTGCTTACGGTTTTTTTTTAATTTCTTATCATCATTCAGATTAAAACACCTTTTAATATTGTTGTAATCACTGTAGTAAATCCACTTTATTTGCAAACCGACGGGTGTTGTAACTGTCCAAGGGCGGCGGTTATCACTTAACATCAGGTGAACCGCCAGCTGGCTTGCCATCTTCTTGCGTAAATAAAATATCAAGTAGTGGTATTCACTTAATATCAGGCGAACCGCCTGCTCGCTTGACCATAAAAAAAATCTATAACCACCGCATCAGACCCTTCCGTTTCGATGCTATAATGATCAACAGCATCGTAAGGTGAAAGTCGCTACAGCTAACGAACAATTGAAGACAACAGACACCTTACAGGGATGAATACTGCCTAAACTCGAGCGAAACAAAGGCGACACGACGCCTCGTGGAGAGCGCCCAAGTAACAACACTCCCTCGCACCCTTCTCGACTCAACCTTTGTGGCGTAATTGTTACTTGTATAGGTAGTTCGCTAGCGTGCACATAGCGCGCAAATATTCAAGTTTACGTAGAATCAGCATGCAATTTGTCTGTCGCCTAACTCGCTCAAGCAAGCGTTATTTGTTTTTAATATCGAAAACAACTCGCTAAGTTGAGACAATACTAGCGTACTATAAAAAAGTAGAAAGTAAAAATAACTTTTTACATCTGTCTCTCTGATGTGTTCATCCTTATGATCGATTTCTATCATTAAGAAAAAATGAAAATTATTTGTCATCATGGTATTTGTTTATCATCATATATGACGTCATTATACCTTGTCATGTCACAATCATTGTTGCATCCACTCGTGCACACGATTCTTAATATATGTAACTTATGAGTTTACAACAATAGTATAAGTGGATATAGCTACGGTAAATCACTTTAAACCACACCATTCACGTGAAGTCTACGTGAAATGCATTAAGAGCGCATATAATGGGATGGATGAGAATACTTGGAAAGCGCTAACTCACAGAGAATATTTACGTGGCTCTTATTACAGCACACAGATCGTGTCCGAATGTTTGAGTCACGATGACTGAACGGTGTTAGCTGGGTTCGTTGCCTGACCCGGTTTATTTAAATTTTTGATGACGACGAACTTACCATATATTATGTTACCATAACTACTGTATCGAAATGCAGCATGCGTACGTACAGTTGAAGTATTGTTGCATGCATTTTTTTAAAACGTTGCCACACACCAGGAATTCTCTTTTGTCGTGGGTGCGTTTAAAGATACATATATTTTACATACACAAACACCCAGTCCCGAAACAATTATGTATAGGTCATACAAATACTTGTTCCTGGCGGAAATTGAACCCGCAACACGTAGCGCTGGAGCCGATATGTTCACCGACTACACATTTTTTTAAGGAAACGTGAAAAAAGCAAAGAAATATTGTTTCATCCCTTTTCTTAAAGTAATTTTCGGTGGTAGGGCCACGCAGCAGCTTCGGCTGTTGCACGAATGGGCAAGCTCATCCGAGTAAGTACCACGACCTCACAGAAGACCGGCGTAAAATGGAAGTATAATACTTTCGCGTTTCGCCTGGTGAGTTAGGTGGCCGGAGCCCAATTTTCAAAAAGGTTGTCAACGCATCTTAAACCCTCGGGTGTAGCAGACGTCCATGGGCGGCGGTATTCACTTAACATCAGGTGAACCGTCTACTCGCGGGGCTACTTTTCACATACAAAAAATTTATTATACTCGAAAAGAAACCATCTACCAGGTATGTAACGTTAAAAACATGTCGTGTTGTTAAGAAAACATTAATCCACCAATTTTTTTATACGCCATTATACATTAACTTTGCATACAGGCGATTAATAAAAATAAAAAACTACTGCATTTAAACCCCGTATACATTTAATGCTAACTATTAATAAAAAAATATATCATTTTGGACTGAACAAGTTTTCATAGGTAAAATAATTAAAATGTTATCAATTGAAACATTCTTCAAGCCCTTGTGAAAGTCAAAATCAAAGTCAAAACCAGTTCTCAAACTTAGCCCTGTCCAGGGATGAAACGACATTAAACTATTTAAACCCTGACACGCGATTATCCAACAATTATCTTTAAATTGGTACAGATGAAAGCTGTTATGCTTCGATCAAGAGCGACGGGTAAACGCGGTTGAGGCGATGCGATCATTGGAGGCGCGGAAATTGAATAGCCCCTCATATCCGCCGCGATGCAGGGAGAGGAGACGTGAACGCGTCAGCGTGTTGTGCCCCCGCACTCTGAGCGACCTAGCGCTGGCCGTCGGTGCCGGCGAAAATTGACTTGAGGATTCAATATACGAGATGGATAAAGTGGAAGTGGTATCATGGTATGACTGATCGCTTTTTTTTTCAATTTTGCAGGCGACCTGGTGGCTTAAATGACGTTAAATGATTATAGGCGTCCACGGAGGCGCCCAGGCCTAAATGATGACGATAATCAACCACACGTGAGTGGTTGATCATCGTCATCATTTAGGCCTGTTCGAGTTCTCTACTTCCCCACACCCTCCCTCACATCCACCTACATTCATTAACTTCGCGCACATTTGCACAAGTCGTCACTCTATCTAGTAGGGAGGGGGGGCGTCCTAGATTACGATAGCCATGGTTGCGATCCGAGAACCTTTTTTGCGGCCTTTATTGCGCACTCTATCATGCAGAGAAATACCGAGGCTAACCTGCTCCATAGCCCTCTGAGCGACTTTGAGCTTCCTCATACGGCCAATGCAAAGGGCTCAGTCGCAGTCCAAACATTGAATGAAGACTTTAGTCTACAAACATTGAGGTTACACGATGCCAACATCTGAAAAGATGGCCATGGACTTGACTGGGGTCGCCCTCGTCCCCTTCCAGCGTATAAGGTAAATCAAGTAACTCAAGTTCAATAAAACTTGAATTACTGCCTTGTTAAAACTTAGAACAAGTTCGAGAGAGAGTAAGGATATCCATCCGAAAATTTGAATATTCATTAGCACTCTTCACCTTTTTTGCATATAAATATATAATTAAAATTATATTTATAGAGTAGTTTTCATATTTCCTTCATGTTTCGTCAATATTTTTTAATGTAAAATTAATCATATTTGAATTTCAAATAAAAAAAAATCACCTAATAGAAGGCATTCCCTCTTTTCTCCTTACAATTTCTTAGGATAACTGTGAAATCCAGTATGAGAGAAAGCTATATATTTTCGCATTTTCGGTTTGGATTAAGTTTTAAACTCAATGCCTGAAGACTATTGTGGCAAAAGTTGAAATTGCAACCACTTTCATAGATGCGGTCAGGTTATTGCAATTTACCATTTACCGCTAATAATAGTGTTTTAGCGGTCTCTCCAACGTCACCGCAAGATTTTGTACGCATTTTGCCAGAACCTCGTAATTTTTTGTATGGTAAAAACATAAGTAATTTTCACATTTTTTAATACATCGACAAATTACAAATTCATTATATATTAACATATTAACATTATTATATTCATATATTAACATTATAAAAAAGGATAATTAAAATTTTTATTGGATTTAATTCCTTTTCTAATTGGGTTTATTGTCGCGCGTCCTATGACTAAGGTGCAGTACACCTTCAGTAGTCTTAACTTCATGAGTTAATCCCGGCTATCGTCAAAATTATAGAAAAAAAATCTTTTTTTTTATGAGAGAAAGTGACAAGCAAGCTGGTCGTCCACCTAATTTCTTGATTGGTTGGTGGTGGTGACAACATTTAAAATTGTGGGCCCCGGTTACCTCACTCACATAAGACTAAACGCAAAAGTTTTATACTTCCATTTCACGTCGATGTTCAGTGAGGTCGTGGTACTTTCCTCGACAACAGGGAAGACCGTTGCGTGTCAGTTATATTCCCAAAAAAAATTTTTTAGAAAAACAATATTTGACTTTACATACTTAGTTAACCATGAAGGGGATCCTATATCGTTCTTACTCAAATAAATATTTTAATAAACACAGGCGTATTTTTTACAAAATGTTACGGTAATAATGATTTTATTTATATTCCCTCAAGATAAATCTCTTATCTAGCCCCTTAATTAAAATTTGTTATTCTAAATGAAAAAATAAATAACTAACAAGATCATATTGAACCCATTAGCGTATTTCATTGTTGCTATGTATATACCAAAGGCAGAAATGTAAACAGGAGTCATTAATTATTAGCTCTTATCTTAATATGTGATTAACCTACAGTTTGCAGGCGAGTCTGTCACGAACTCACGCGCAACACGCGTGGCTTACAGATCGGGAATGTTACGGCAATAGACGGTAATTTATCAAACTAAATTAAATATATCTGTACAAATGTTACTCAGATTTTTAAATAATTACATCAATAAGGAAGTTAAAACAGCGACTAACTGAAACATTTGTAACTTATTCATTATTAACTTTTCACTTACTTTTTACTTATTAATGATATTGTCTGTTTTCGGAAAACGTATTGCGATAAGCAGCAATATGTCTCAATAGAAATTAAATCAAATCAATGTTTCTAAATCAATATGTGGACCACATCTGAAAGTATGATTAAAAACGTTTAAGGAAGTTGTTATTCTGTGAAGGCTATTAAATGGAAAAAAGCAATTACACTAAAAACATCTTGTTAACGAATCCATTTTTCATGTAGAAATTAATTAAATTACTTTTTTTTACGTCTAAACCAATTAATTGCCTACATTCTAATTGCTAATACATCGGGGGGGCAGATATTTTCGGGGAGTATTGCCGTGAGGTTCCCCGTAGCTCCGCTGTAGCGATAATAAGGTTTGCGATAGGAGCAGGTGTAGACGAGGAGTCGGACCCTATTATAAGTAATGACGATGAGTAAACATTTTAGAGAGGAGCGCTCCAGTTAGTGTTGCCGGGCCAATTAGACGTGTTGGGAGGTGGGACCGGGCTCTTCGCCCCCCGTTGTCCAATTAAACTCGCGCCGCCGACGCTTCGCTATCACCACCGCAACCCAGCTAAGCGTTATTGTACGCCACTTCTAAATAAAAAATTAAAAGTAAACAAAACGACCTATGTAAGTCCCACTGCCAAAGGCCTCTTCTGTATAAGTGCATAGTCTACCACAGGATCCTATCGCTGATTGGCAGATTTCAAATATCTTCGAAAAAAAAATTTTACACCACAGAGCACTTGATAAGTCAGCACTTAAAATTGCAATTAACAGTTTCATTGGTGCCAGCACTGAGATTTAATCTCAGGTTGCTCGAGTATGTTTAATTAAAAGGAAGCCTCCAAAGGTTGGATAGCCTTTGGGCTTTGGTTTGATTTTTGGAAAAGGCTTTGGTTTACTTACAAGTGGAAACTTCTAAATAAACCAAAGCCTTACAACACCGCGTACAACAAGAGAATCGCATCATCCGCTCCAAGTACAACTTCAACTTCCTCAACTATTGAGTTGTTAATTAAATTCACGCAAAATTATTGCGCGGATGTGTTTTATATGAAGCGCCTCTCGTCCCTATTGCGAGGTAGTAGAGACGATATCTCAACGGTAACGGTTATCTGAATCAATGTTGCTGGTTGTTTAATTACAACAATAGTGGCCCCTAATGAGAGTTTGCGCTAATAAACGCTGCAGAATGTAATCAACATGCCTCGTCGGTCTAATGAGCCGAGTTCCTTGCAAAAACGGGCGGCGTCGACATTTCACTGAAGATTAATTAGGCGTTCTGACTATACAGAGAACGGCCACCGGAAATGTTGCCTCTAGCTCGACATGGATTAACATATTTCTTATATGGCGCACGCGGGAAAAATCTCTCCACAACCACAACGACCAGTAAGCACCGTGCGCGCAAAGTCATTACCTATTCAGGCAGAAACAAGCAGTCGGGGGCGAACGATCCGCATTCAAACGGCTCCTATTGACAACAAAGTACAGTCTTGTAAGCGTCGTTAACTTAAATAAGCACGTTTGATTACGCCGCAGCTAGTGGCCGCCCCATTAAAACTTAACGAGGGCCAGCCCCGGGGAAAATAACTAACCCAATTTCCCTTTGCCGGGGAAATCATTAAAAGTCTTTAAAGGGGTCTTTTCATATATTTTTTAGCCCGGGGCGTACGTGCAAATAAACACATTTTTACATACTCGAACAAACAATTCCCCTAACGAGGCGGGGTGTAACGAGCGCGGGCGAGGTGTCCGGCTCGCACAAGCCTCCGCGCTCTCGCTAATTGGAAGGATACGCCCGTAGATGTGTCTCGTTACACGGGGCCTACCTGGGCCCGCTCGGCGCCGCGACGCCCCTGATTTATTGCGGCCTATACATTCAAATTGACAGCCCAGAGCCCGGCCGCGGCGTGGAGCGCTATCACGATCTACGCGCCCTAACGCCGGCTAAGCGATAAACAATGCGACCCGCAGCCGACTTGTTTAATTCGTGCAGCCCTGTTGACCTTTGCTTTCAGAACGGTTCTCGGTATGGTTGCCATTCGCAAGGCGTGCATGAGCGGTTTCTGTGGCGCTTGTGGTTCGAAGAAACTCCGATACAACGCGTTTGTAATGGTATACCATTATGGACACAATACTTAATGATTTACGTGAATTATAGCAGTAGTAAAGCACATTTGAAATGAAGCTACGATGTATTTATGTCTTTTATCACATTTGACCTTAATTGCTACCTTCGGGAACTCCAATTTAAAATTAAACGCTTATTTAAACAATAATGCGTAAATAAAGTTTTATTTTAAACTAGATCACACCATCCAATGTTTCAGGATTAATGTTGACTACAATCTTCCCCAAAGCATGATTTGCATGACATAGTTTATATATAATCTTTGCATACACCACATATACGTTGATGTTAATCCATAATCATATTGTTACCGTTAAAAATGTCTTTATTTATATTTTATTTTACTGTATATCTTTTTTGCCTTTCCCAACAAGATTGTAGAGAAGATGAAAAGACACAATAGTCTGAGTGAGCTGCTCTTGATTCTTTACTCGTAACCCAAATCGTTACTTAAGTTCCTACCTCACATCTATATTGATTAATGAACAATGTATGTTCTTTCGGTAATTACGTTAATTACAAGATTCGCCAATTAGCTGTATGTTTGCGTTCACTGTTTAAATTAATGAATGTGTGTTGTATTAGCGTCGGATACAATCTGATTCGAGACTCGTCGGTAATTAGCGACGTCTACAAAATACATCGAATTCCACGTAATTGCTGAGAATATTACGGCAGTGAACTTAATTGTTCCCGACTTAATTAATTAAGCTTTTGTTTGAAACTAACAGCGAAGTGTAGAGTTGGCAATTCTAAATTGGATCTTGTAATTACCTTACCCTCCCTTGTACAGAAACTGTCTACTTTCAATTATGGGCGAAGCTTAGTTAATGGAATCAATTATAATTGGGAGACAATGCGAGGCCTATTCTCATTTATGGAACGTTAATTAGTTCGGTTACAGTGGAATTGGTAAAAATAGAGCCAGAGGCGAACTTCAAAATTATAAAGCTCGACCCAGTTACGCATAAGAACATCACTTAATTAGTCAAACTCCTTTTTTATACATAGCTTTATAATTCATTTTGACTTGGAGAAATAAATGATGGAGAAATAATGGAGAAATAACAGGATGTTCATTAAAAACTTTTTAAAGCATTGGTTTCCTTGTCGAAGATCGTCATAGATTAAATTTAAACATTCTTGCCTCTAATTATAAACTTTTTGCGGAAAGAGTTAAAAAAATATTTTACAACAGTTTACTGGTATTGATAAGTGATTTACCTCTTTGTAAGTAACTTATTGGCTCGTAAATATGTAAATGAATGAAATAGCTTTTATTCCGCTAATGGATTAACAATCTAGATTGTTTAGCTATTTCATCAATTAGGATAGTAGTCAAGCTAGCTAGATCGTGACCAAACATTATTTATGTCGGTTTTATGTTTTACATTTTAACATACCTGTATCGGGATATTATTCACCAGAAAAACGACACTTGTTAATTGTGTATCTTGTCATTTTTTCAATTAAATTTCGTTACATCTTTGCAATAACTGCAAAATCCACTCGAAGGACTAAAACATTGTCAAAAATGTCAGTAATAAATGTTATAACAAAATACATGGTTAAGTTATAAAAATCTAAGTTCATAACAAACAAGACCCAGACACAATAATGCTTATTAAAATGTCCACTTTAGTAAAAATTTCCCACACCATTAATAAAAAAGTAACATAACAAACTTACAACACGATCATAATAAAGTTTAGCGTTGCGAGGGAAGTACATAATTATCGATGAATTTGAGAGCGGCGGCCGACGCCTCCAAGACCCCTGACTTTAATTAAGACACAATAATTAAAATAACAAGAGGCGAGCGTGGCTCGTCATTATGCGGGGTCGTGGGGCCGCATACGAATACACCGAGCGGGTACACTGCATGCACACTTTTAAGTCGTAAAAAAAACCCTACATTAAAATCTTACATAGTAAGGAAAATAAACACAGTGACAAATAACATGTAAGTGTTTAAAACATATTCATTATTTTATCACAGTAATCAATTAAATATCAAAACATATAGATTCAACTAATTTGATATGTTATCGTAACATAAAAACATATATGTACATTTACAGAAAATAATATTGAAATTCATATATTCAAGTGTACATTGTTTTAATCGAATTAATTCATGAGCATCGACGATCTTATTTACAAATGTTTGTGCGTAAAAAATAAATAAACATTACTAACGTACCTCAAATGAGCAACCCTTTGACGTCCAATAAAAGCACAAAATAAAGAAGTAAATCTTTTCAACAACCTTGTCCTTTGCACTATAACACAAGTCTTTGTATTTGAGCACACAACTAAATTTTCATGTCCACTTCAATTGTCACTTTCAGGGGGATTTTCGATCCTAATATTTTCCGAATAACGTGTGCTTCGTTGTATTGTACTGTTGACGATAAAAACGTCTCAAGGTCCCACCGAATTCGAGAGAAGCTTTTACACGGTTAGGGGATATTTACGAGAGCGCTCGAAACGCGATCGGATGTACAAGTCGAGTAAAGTTTGCGGCACCATAGAGTACCGGAGACGCGTCCACACTCGAAGGAGAGCCGCGGCGGAATGAGCCGACGATTGGCGAGTGCAGGCGTCGCGGCGCACGGAGCCCAGGGCGGGCGCCGGAACACGGGGTGGAACGGAACAACACTCTAATATAATGATGGGCACGGAACGCTAATGCTCTAATTGGAAAAGTACTCGCGCAATGCCAAAACTGAGCTTAATCCCCGAAATGCGAACGCTCTAGCGTTTAGCGCTTAACATAAGCATCGTATCGTGAAGTGATAAAGAGAAACAATCGAGTCGCGTACGTGGCAATATCAGCAACTCTTTCGGTAGCGGATTCCGGCCTAAATACAATTCCGTACCCCTCCTCCTCTCGCCCCTGCCCTTCGGAAACCAATTTTCTTTACATTCCCTCGCGGATAAATTTATATTCTTCCGCGCGTACACCCCTTTGGGAGCGCGGGAGACGGCCCTCGAAAAGTCAGCCGCTGGTCAGCGGCGGTTCGCGAAGAAGCGCGGAGCTCGATGATCGTGCCCCATCGCAGGGAATTTAATTTCCACGGACCGCCCGCCCCCGACGCCTTTGTCCGCTCAGTATTTCATTACGGCTCGGGCTTTTCTATTAATAAATCACTCTTCGCCAGCGCCGTTTAATTACGCCCCGTATCCGGCCGACGTCTGATTACACTTTCATCGAACATCTAATTAGTAGTGCAGCGGTGCCTGCAAGTGAACGTATGTATGTATGTATGTATTCTTTGTTCCGCTGATATTACACTCAGCCGCCATTACTGGAAGCAAAGCCTGCTGAACAAAGTTCGGAATGAACGAACTTTGATTAAAACCGACCGCCTACATTACTACCAACTTAATGGTATCGTCGTTTTATTATTAAAGCGGACCGTAATTGTTATTTAACGTTGAATATGCCCCTCATAATTTGAAAATGCGAGTCAGATCGTTCGAAACGGGAGTTTGTTCGTCAGAACATAACTCATTTGATTATTGAGTAAACAAGTGCTTTATCTATCAGTGGAATTGATTTAATGACGAACCATTCTAAAATCGATATCACTGTTATAATAACCGTAAATCACGGAACAATCTATATAATTCATTCTAGTTTTATCTATACAAATGTTATTAAAATCACTGATCATAATTTATTTCTAGACAATGGAGATCGCGCACAGTTCGGACCCAATCCATTTGCCGCGTGGCCGTGCATTGTTGACAACCCTACATTGTTGCTCAAACCCCATTAATGGAACCCTAATGGCGTTTCCTTTTAAACGGCGAGCGCAATAATTAGTGGTTTTCAAAAGCGAGTGCTGTTTGGCGACGCGGGAGAATTCTGCACCCCATCACCTAACGTAATACGGAAAACTCAAGGGGTACAATAAATTAGACGAGCCTAAGCATTCGGGCGTAATTATCGCGGTCGCCAGCCCTACGAGAGGCGATGTCGTATCGGCTAGCTTCCCAGAGGAAACATGCCCTTCCAGGGATTTTGCATTTGATGCAGCCTTAAATGATCGGAATTAAGACGCAAATAACATCATCAACAGAATTAATAGTTCTCCGCTAGGAAGACCGATGCAGTCGCTTGTTTTTAAAGAATACTAGCGATGACTATTCGGAGAAGCGAAAGCGATTGGAGAACACGTCGTGAGTCCGCCGTTCCGGCGTAGTGACTCAAGACCTTTTTTAATTTCCTGGAGCGGGCGCGGAGTCGCCAGCGCGGGCAGCGGGGCCCGTTTAACTTATTGCCACGGTTAACGAGAATACGCCGCTGTGTGCCGGCGAAATTGAAGGATTTACTCTGCGTCCCTCCTTTATTAAACGTAGTGCACACCAGCGAGCGGCGTCTGTGTGCGTGGCCGGCTGGCTACACGCATGTCGAAATTACATTTCACATGACTCGTAATAACAAGGGTGGGCGTAAATCACGGGCATTATTAGTTTCTCCCGTTACCCGCGCCATTTGTCACCTATGATATGTGTTATGTATTTGTATTTATCCAATAGAATGCAACATCTCTTTCGATCGAGTGAAATTAAAATGTTGCATGACGACGCGGAGGTATATGTGGTTGGTTGTCAACTCCATAGAGTTAGAGAACTGGGAGAAAATACGTTAAACAAATGTTTATGACAGAACATTTTATTTACATTAAAAGTCATAGAACCGAAATAGTTTAGAGATCACACGAAAGGCTAGAAGCAAATGGCAATATCACCGGACTTCCTGTAAGCTAAGCGTATCGCTTAAAGTTTCGCAATATACGCGCGCGGAGAGCGTCCTTTATTAAAAACTATTCTCACATTTTTAATTAAAACTTGTGTTCCCACTAAAACTTTATTTAAGCAATAAAGGCTCCGCAATTAGCGGCCCTGTCCCCGCCGGCGACTTTGCCTACTTTCCTCGACTTTAATGAGTGTTTTTTAATAAAGCTCGAGACGGCAGCAAGTTTATTAATTTAGTTTAACTCATGTCACGGCACCGGACCACTAACGCTGCCCTCTACGTACCTATACTTTTTTAATACAACCTTAATCGTCTCACCTTACACGTGGAAGGCATTTAATTAAGTCCGCGTAAAATGTCGTAATGTGACATTGTAATATTACTAAACTCATTACCAAGCTGAATATAAAAGCAGTAAAGGGGCAATTATCAGATGAAGCAATAAATATGCACTGTGCCTATAAGCAATTTAATAAGAAACCTGTTTACGTTTACGTGCGAAAAAAAAAAAGAAAATGAGTTAATTTTAAAAACTTGATTACACATTTCTGATTGCACCAATGTGCTCATATACGTTACCAATGTAGAACCAGTTATGAATAATTTCCATGAAAATTTAAAGGCCAGTAAGACTCGATTAAAAATGAGCACTTGGTGGTTAAGAGAATTTTAAAATTATCGACTGACAGTCTAAAAGGAAACGGTAAACTTAATATATAATCACGAAAGACAAAATAACTTGTTTACTAACCAAGTAACCACATCCATACTCTACACTGATAACTTTCACGATGGTAATCATCGAGATATATAACTTGAAAAGTAAGGTCAAATAACCACTTACAACTCACATTATATACATATTTGGAAAGCATAATCATTTTATGTGATGTATACATAATAAATTTTATAACAGACACAGATTTAAAAGACACCTGCAACTAAACACCGAAGCTTACTTTTATCCATAGCGGACGTAACAACGACGACCAACTTATAATTGGCGACTTCAAATTACGAAAATTGAGCCTACGCTTAAAATAGAAAATGAAATTATTTCGATAATGTTAGAAAAAAAAAGAAAAATATTGTAAAGGGGGCTTCCCTGAAGGCACATAATGAGTCGAAAGTAGGGATCGCTGTAGGAATGAGAACTAAAAGCTTGAAGGATGCGGGGAGCGATTGCATGCCCCCCCCCCCCCTCCAAGTGTTCCGGCCATAATTACATTCCCGTGTCTAACAAATGGAGAATCGGTGTTGATTTGTGTTCAGCGAAGCCCGCGCGACCGATGCCTCGCTACGGCGGCTGGGCCGAGTTGGGCGGTATCCCGGCCTTCGCCAGAATTATTTAAGACACTGTTAGCTCTGATCTGCCCAAATGCGCTCTTTATTCAAATCGACGACCGTTACATTTGTTTTTGTAAACTAGAACAACCTAGATTAGTAAATCCCCGTACTTTGTCGGCTCTTTCAATTTGTTACGTTTACACTGTGACCGTGCAGATTGAGTCCAGATAACTTGAATGATTCCGAACGTGAACCGAATATAACATGTCCTGAACGGAAAGCGGATGCAAATTTTCTCCTTAAACTGCTATGGCTAAATATCGTCGAATTATGAATTAAACCAAATGTATGCGTTTTGATCCAATAGGTCTTTTTAATGCTAAAAAATAATAAAAAAAAAAAAATAAATACCTAATACACATACAGTGAAGATATCCACAAAGATGGCTCTGTACTTCCAATGAGATTAAAGGGATATCTAAGCGAATTCAATTTTGTCGTGACATGATTAAATTTGTAATAATATCTTAGCATCTAATGATGTAAATAAGCACTGTAATGTAATAATATCCACCTTGATCCTTTTGTGAGCACAAAATGCATTTGCCAACCGAATGCCATAAAAATCTAAACAGTCTGACGTACCGTCTGTCGGTAATTACCAGAGTATAAACTAAGTGTAAAACGTTGCACTCGGCTATCCGGCCTAAAAGCTTTGCGGCAGATTGAATCACCACATGGATTTTCCATTAACGCTACTTTTCGCGTGTTCTGCTATTATGCTATCGTGATTCTTTCCATTTCATGCTGATATCGCATAATCTAAATTAAAAACTGTATACATTAAGAAAAATAAGTTATCGTCTAGCTGTAGTCGATCATTAAATGAACAGTATTCATCCTTACAAAAAACACAGCTGCCACCAGAGATCTGTCATTTCTCGTTGATTCCCCGTGATGTAATCATCTTAGACAATTAAGAAGGATAATATCCATGCTTATGTGAGACCTGAATACTCATTTTTTAGATTTATAACGAAGCCCAATTAAAAAACAAACATCGTAACAATACCATTTTGTGCTAGTTAAAAGCGCGTGCCTCGGCCATTCCAGACGCACGTAGTGCTGCAATAAAGAGGAGGCGGCGCCGTCGACTACTAAGTATCGGTTTCATAGCTGAGGCATCGTTTGCGCAACGGTTCACACGAAACTGGCGAGGAGTCGTTAGACCGGTCGTATATCCTCGGATAGCCGCGAATATTGGCCCCGCTAACAATGCGCGTCTTTATAAGTTTTTAACGAGCTCGGACGGTATAAATTATGTGCGCGGCGGGCACTGGGTCTCGTTATCTCGCAAACGGCGCACTAGCGGAAGCTTAATGTAGCGAGAGCTTTATTGTAGCCACTTACGGTCGGGGCTGCAACATGAACTACTTGTACAAAACTATTGTCGTGCACGAACCGCACCGCGACTCATTCGGTACACGTCTTGATACGAATGTTAATTTGTTCTATCACGTCTCGTTTGAAATTCAAACGCCTTACAACCAGTTCATTGTATTGCCTAGTAATAGCGTATCAGGCAAGCTTTTGTTTGCTGTCCATCATCTATTTATTTATTTATCACGCGTGAATTTGCACGGAAACTTTTCTTATTTTGTTTAAATCAGTGACGATTACATCAAATTAGCAAAGCAATTGATTTTAAATTTGTATAAAAAAGGTTTTCGCCGCAGTGAGGATATGATTTTGCCGGAGGACGCAGGTTCTAATCCTCACAGCGGCAAAACATTCCTTCTACTTTTCTATAAATTTTTAATTTAATTTCCAATACAGATAATACCACTATAAAATTGATCATTTAAAAAGCAATAGAATGTTAAAGCGATTAATGACATTATTATATCTCTAAAATACTGTTGACTGTTGTATGACCATAAAGTAGCTTCTGTTGTTGATTGGATAAACTAAAACGACCGGGGATAGCTAAGGATAGCTAGAAATTCGATCATATCTTTTCTGATATATATTTTTACGTTTCGTCATTTAAGTGATGTAACTAAAGGTCTACTCTCTTAAAACCTTTCGACGCATTTGCAATTGTACCACACTAAAACATATCATGCTTTATTATTCACATTTATGCAGGACACGACGAAACGAGTTTCCATAAACCTTCGCAAATTAATAAGAGGTCTCAGCGTAAGAAGTTCTGACCTAAGCCAGCTCCGAGTCAGAACTTAGGAATTACGACGCGATTTATGTGGTGGCCAACTAGTTTCAGATCACCTTCGTGGTCTTATTTATAACTTTATATACCCATATATATAGCTGCTGCTACTAGCTGATGCGGCAAACGTTGTTTTGTGGAATTTCGTAAAATCCGCTGACCTCTACTCGACGAAAGGAATATTCCTCCTAAATTTCATGTATCTACGCCTTATGGTTCCAGAGATATCATGATTAGTCAATTATCGGTGGAAATGTCTTGCATGTATATAAAGAAGATATTTTTATTTACTTTTAAAATTAACATCTTTATTATAATAAAGATAATGATTAGTAGTAATCTGCATCATAATATTATCTGTAGATTTGTCATCATGAAGATGTATATCAAAAGACATTATGTGCACGATAATAGGTGCATTTACTTTCCTAATTATTTTTCATCGAACCTATTTCATCCTAAGTGACTGGAATTGGATCCAGCTCCATATACAGCGCGTCGTTACAACCGCGACAATAAATGAACACACATCTAACGCTACTTGCCAATAATCATAAAAAAATATAAGCGTTAAAAAAACCCATATAATTTTTAAAAAATTATTTTTCAAACAAACTAATTAAATAAAAAAGGAACAAAATTTGTAACATCCTATACAACTGGCTGATTCATTCATAATATTTACATTATAAACGACAACGTCGCAGTCGTGTAGTAGCTACAAACCTTACAACGTGTACGTTTCTAACAGTGTGTTTTGTCTCCTTTTAAATTCATTCACTCATTCATATGGTTTGTACTTATAATTTTATACTTACAAGGTGTCCTAAAATTGTTTGTTTTCAAAATATTAATAACTCGGTAAATTAATATTTTTAATAAAAGTAACTTATGTCAAAAAAATTTAAAAGTAAACCTCAATATGTGTGTTAATTTATTGTCGCGGTAGTAAGGACACGTTGTATCACTACTCAAAAGTATGCTATCGTGCTATATCTATTTCATGTAAAAAATCGAGTAAACCTGGACTATAACATAGTCACTGCTACTGCCTTATATATGTATTGATATATTGTTTTTACTATCGTTACTTATTTTTTAATAATAGGTTAAAATTAAATTGACCATCACCACTCTTGGGCACTCAGGACACGAGAAAGCTATAACAATATTCCGAGCCGTACGAGTAGATGTTAGGGGCAGACTCTCTTTTTCTCCCTTTCTTAATCATTCTCCAAGAAAAATACTTCTATGAAATAGAACTTATTTCTACTCTTGAATAAGTTTTGTCATTTCAATTGCATTTTCGAATTACTAAACCTCGGCCCCAAGGGGCGAATAATTTAATTACCTTAACCTACAATAAACGAGAGCATTGCATATTTCCGAAGCATTTCAGCTTAAGTTGTAATACGGAAACCATTAAGGGCGGTTGAAAGTTAATAAGTAATAGGTTCTATAATTGCCTGCCAGAGCCGCATTCAAGCCGCCAATTAAACTAGCGTTGTTAATGACGAGCTCTACAAATATCAGCGGAGCCTTTGTGTTGCGTTCACTTCGTACAGCGCAGGTATACCCCAGAGACGAAATGCTCCATAAAGTGTATTTGCCCAGTTCTAACGCCGTTTGAATGCGGCAATACGGCCTATGGCTTGTGAATAATTAGTGCCCAACATTGAGTTAGAGGGGTTGGTCCAACCAGATAATAATAATTAATACAGACTTATATATTACTCATAAAAAATTTAATCAATCTGTTTGTTAACAACGATAGTACTTAGAAGTGGTGGCGCCCAAAACTAAATTGTAAATACTATTCTTGATTCATTGTATCCAAGTTCGTCGGATAAACCTCACAAGTGGTTTATAGAATAATATAAAATGTTATAAAAGTATGATAATGGTATTGCTGTAGGAAAATTACACGACAGCTTCGTAAATAATACGAATGAATACGATTGTATTTGCTACAAGATCAAAGTATAATTTCTTGTAAAATAAAGGTCGAAGAAGTCATAACTCTGTAAGTCTCATGTTTAGTAAACGGTTCCATTTTTCACAACGACTTTAAATAATAACTTGGCTCCCGTATGTATTAAGGACAGTTATAGATGTTATTAAATAGATTTTTAATGCGTAAAGTAAATAAAAACAAATATAAAAATATAACTCTCAAATCCCGAAAATTAATGGTAGAAACCATAACAGCCTATATAATTATGTCCCGAAGCTCTCTTCTATACAGAAGTTATAAAGGCGTAGTCAACCACGTATGCATGGCAGTGATCTCCTTTTGTGAACATGTCATAAAGAGATCAACGAGCGGAATCGGGAGAGGAATGATCCCACACGGAGACGAAGACATCGGGTCAGCAGAAACGGACTGGTGCCCCATCAGCCCTGTAGTCACGGGCTCGTAGAGTAAGACTAAGGTACCCCTTTCGTAAAAAGCGACTCAAAGGGAACGTTAGTTTCACGGACTACCAGCAGTGCAAAGCGCCCTCGTGCTATTGCAAATTGGTGAGGGGATCGGGGACGGTTCATCCTTCGCCGCGGCGTGCGCATGAGCATTAACGAGGGACACCGGTGGGTTACGTTGGAGATCCCGGAGTTCCTCCAAACGTACAGAAGGTGGCTACCGAGGGGGTTTTAGTGGGTACGAATCTCACGTAACCCCGTCACGTGAGAGGTGACAGGGTATCTTTTGAAGATTTCCCCCGCGATAACAAAAAAAAAAATAGTCCACCACGTCGGCGGATTTCACACATCGTTTAAATATTTTTTTTTATTATCATTTCGGTGATATGCAGGTTTCCTCACGATGTTTTCTTTAACCGCTGAGAGGGCGGATAATGGGTAATTCTTTAAAACTGAATGGTGAATAAAAATGTCCTATACAGTCTACACATAAATCAAAGTGTTTTCAAGTGTGTGACTTTATAATAACAAACCACGTAATTTAAGATCTGCCTTGGTTTATTCAAAGTACCTCATTTTTGTAATTATGTTTAGAAATGGCTACCGCTGTTATTAGACTTAATTTTAAAATGAAAATGCGGCCCTGGACAGACTCTAACGGGGGCGTCACGTCTAAACGAAAGTACCCAGCAATTAGTATTTCACAGTATTAATAAAGAAATGCCTTAATTCCTCGTTTAATAAGAGCATTTCTAGGGCGTTACGACCCGACGAGAAATCATAAGCGTTGCCTTATAACCTGTATCATTCATTGCATAATAGTTTGTCCTAATTAACGTGAACGGCGCTAGGAAATTAGGCAGTGTGTTGCGATATTCATCTCTGAGCAGTTTATATTTAAATAACCTATCATAAATTAACAAATATAACGGTCGAACTCACAAGAACAAACATGGACCGTTCAGAGAACTTTGATTAAAAATATCAATTAAGATTACGAGTTTTTTATTCCGCATCTAATCAAGTAGTTAATTAGGATTTAGCGTAAGAGCGGCCCGTTTCGCCCCGACCCGGCCTCAGCCAGTAACGTTTTGATAAGAAATTCTACGTCCAGATAAACTAAGCAATTATACAGAGCAGCTTTTAATTATCATTCACTCTCAATCTACATAATTTCTGTGTACACGTAATTTTTTTTTCGTTTTAAATTGAGTTCAACGTCTTCAAGTAAATTTGATACATCGCTAATTATCGTTTTAAATAAGGCTTATAGTATACATTCGTGATTGGAATTACGAATAACGATCGTTACATAACAGTCTTTCAATTCGATAATAATAACGTCGATATATAATTTGCTACAATAATTAGGGCAGTAAAACAACCACCGTTCATTCCAACGATTTCATTCATTAAAGAAATATTCCCCGCAACTAAAATTCAACCTAATTGGCAAATCCAGGTGATTTATATAATAATATATTACTCTGTTTATATGAATTACAACAGACCGTTCAGTGAACCCTTTTCTAAAATTCGTACGTCATTACTTAGACTTAAGTAACGCTCGTCTCCCGTTTTAGTAGCGGCAAAGTAACAAATCAATATTTGGTGTGAGTGCTTTTTCGTGCAATGTAGAAGCTTTTATCTGGACAACGAACGCGACAATGCAAACACTCAAGGATGGTGACATTCACTTTGACATGACTCGGTGCCTCTTAGTGTTCGTGTCCGTAGTGCAATTGTTGATTAACGTTCATAGATAAATCAATCGATTTATTAAGCCAGTGGTTATTATAATTTCAAACCGCATTAAGTCGATAGCAACAGCTGTCGACTTAATAAGGTTAGAAATTTTTCGAATTTCAAACGTATATGTTTCCTTACATATATTTCTGATGTGATTATTTTTTAACAAGCAGCTCAAACAGATTTCTTATATAAAGGGGCATTTAAAAAGAAACACTGTATCGAAAATTCACAGTAGGGTATCTCGCAAAACATCCTCAACAAAGTTTCGTATCAAATACGCTTTAAAGATTTTTTAAAGTAAATTATTGTATGTAGTATTATTTCTTGGTGAAAGTTGCTTGGGGTGCTTACCAAAGCTTTACAGTCCCAACCTTTTTATAATTCTAAACAAAAATGACACCACCAGGAAACTTACTAGAGAAATCAAAATTAATTAACGTCTTAATTAACAAAATCTTATCGGCATAACAATCTATAAACTTAATTAAAAAAATACCCCACAACCAAATTAAACGTCAGACAATTACAATGCAACATACCGCCATATCGTTCAAAAAGTCAGTCTCTAAGCTCGTAATTTATAGAACTCGATATTAAAAAAAATTCACACACCGTTTAAAAAAAATACATTTAATTACCACCGCCAGTGCCATGGCCGGGCTCAGTGCGGACTTAGTGGAAGTTTACCACAGGCGTTAATTATTATCTGCGCGGAGTGCTCTTTGTTTAGTTGCCAACTCTAAATTAGTTTTCGAAATGGATCATTCGCACCCCGGCACACCCCCCAGCTAGGCCCGCGTCCCTCCTCAACTCCCGGTAATTGGAACGTTCCGAGATGACACCACTCCGCTGCCTCTAATCAGTTAACAAGAACCCACTACACGCCATTGTCATCTCTAAATACGCGATACGAACTACCAAACGACATCCTTGCGATGGATACATAGGATAAAAATTCACAATGCTTAATGTCAGTACAATAATTGCTACAATTAACATGTACACACATCAAATACAAATAATCGAGTTACTCATTTTCACATTCCAAGTAGAACAAAAAAAACTATAGATTTATAAGTAATGTAGCAATACTATCGGTGTCCTACAGCTTATTGTGAGTTAAAACCGCAGTACAACAAGTCTTCTATCCGTACAAAACACGTATAATTGTAAGTGCTACCAACTGTCAGGTGTAATATACCTCACTCAACAAGATGCAGGGGTATACAACTGTTTGATACCTTATTTTACGAATTTGATTATTTTAGAATTTTATTCGGATATTTTTCTACAGTTCGGTTTTTTTATGAAAAAAAATTCTTACCTTAAAAATACTGGCTTATTTATCTAGTAATTTTTATGAAGATCATATTTTCCATCAACAGATGCACAAATACGAAAATGTTAACCCATGTTAATTCTTATATTCACACATAACCGCCTGAACTATATATATGTAGGTGACATATTATATACTAACAAATCTGGTCGAAACCGCGCCTTACATCAAAATTGCATATTATAAACATATTCTATAAAGGTTGACAAAATTCTGTATTGTTTTTCTTAATATCTCTATTATGGTTATTATCTAAAATAAGATGAATAGATAAAACCCCAGATCCAATAACTATTTGGTAGATTTTAAGACTGTAAGCACCTTCAAAATAGATCATTCTAATATTTTCTTGACCATGAAGCAAGGTCTAGTTTTAAAACCATTACTATATTGTTAACGGTACATTTATTCAAATTTAAATTTTTTAAAAGGATTACTATAACAGTTAGCCCAAAAAACACTTTAAATGTAAATAGTTAAGATAAAACGAGCAAAACATGCATCCATAAACATTAGATATCTCTCGTATTGGTGATACAATGTTCGGCACTCTGTTGTACATGACAAAACCTTTTAGCGAACGCAATCGCATTAAAAGCTTACATATAAAGAAAATACAGAACATCGCACACAGAGGAAGTTCGACGCGGACTGTGTAAGTGAATGGTGAAGTTTCTTCAAGACGCAGATCAGCCGCTATTTGTTTTCGGACGACTTAAGTTGGAGTCACCGCAACATTTCCTTCATTATGTTGTCAACGATTAAGGCTCATTAAATTTCATTAGAGACTCCGTTCGCGGCGGACGCGGCGACCGGCCGTCGTCTCTTAGATGGATAATCTCCAGCTGTCAAATGCTAATGCGTTTTAGAGTACGTAATTTGAACCGGCCGGATCGACGGTAATTAAAGCCGTAATTAAGCTAAGTGATTATTAGTAATGGCGAGCACAACGGCTATCTCTCCGCTCTGTATTAAAGTTTCAGACGTCAATATCATCCGCGTCGATACTTTTTGTTGATTTATAAATGTTTAAGACAGACAAAGCCAAACGCTTTATTGGATATAATTTAAAGACGTTGAATAATATTCGGCAGCCAATATTCGCTTATGCACTAAGTTGCTATATTGATTCCAAGTAACGCATATCCGCAATAAAATTGGATTAAAGTTCTTTGAAAGGGCGTCCGAACAAGGCAAACAATGTAATATGTGCATTATCTATGCACATATTTCTTTAAAGGCTCCATTGAGTAGAAAATTCCGAATAAACAAAGAGAAAATACATTTCTACTACAATGTAATATATTAGATATATTCATGGTCTTTATCTATCATAATAACTCGTTTTGTAAATAATTTATTTACCTTGGAGTAAATAGTATATTAGATCTTACTTAAAAAGCTCGAGCCATTGCTTGTATAAAATTAAATTTAGAAATGTTGTTGTCAAATTCAACATTTCATAACGAGGCCTGTTTTATGATCTTATGAATATAGGAAACTATCACCGGTCCGCTTCTTTAATGGACACGGGAGTACAGACAAGAGTCTATTTCTTACATCTCGTTTCGCGATGTATTGATCCACATTATAACGGGCCCTTTCAAGTAGAGGTGTTTGAATAACTCGCTTTTAAATTTACGTCTAATTGGTTGTGGAACTAAAATATTTATTATATTCTTATCATATTCCTCGAATGTGTACAGCGATCGAAATCTTAATACATAATAATTATAAATACTACAAGATAATTGAACAAAGTTTACTCATACTTACTCGTGACTATTGGGACGCCTGGCCTAGTTAGCTTTACCGATTCATTAATTAATTTTATAACTCGTGAGATGACCCACTCTTTAACTTAAAAATAGAATTCGTTCTTCGTGCTAAAGGGCCCAGTAGGCTCGCTTAAAGTTCCAGTGCGTCAGGTGGAGAGGGAATTCTCCCCGCGTTGAGGCAGTGTGACCAGAGCTGGTATTTTTTATGCGAAAAGTTGTCAAACGAGCAGACGGTTCACCTGATGTTAAGTGAATACCGCCGCCCAGGGACATCTGCCACACCCGAGGGTTACAGATGCGTTGACAACCTTTTGAAAATTGGGCTCCGGCTTCCTCACTCACCAGACGAAACGCGAAAGTATTTGTCATACTTCCACTTTGCGCCGGTCTTCTGTGAGGTCGTGGTACTTACTCGGGCGGGCCTGCCCATTCGTGCAACAGCCGAGCTGCTGCGTGGCCCTACCACCGTCAGATGAAAGGACTAAAAGTAAAAGGAAAGTCAGGTATGAAAGTGTTCCATTTGGACTGCCCATATTTGCAATAGGTGGACTTTGTTGGGTGTTTGTCGATATGAGTCTAAATTATGTGGCATATAAACCTTTTAATTAAGCCATAAGCCTTATAAACCTTTTAATTAAGTGGGTCTTGCCTACCTCACTCACCAGACGAAACGTGTAACATTTCTACTTCACGCCGGTCTTCTGTGATGCCGTGGTAATGTACCCGGACAAACCTGCCCATTAGTGCAACAGTGAAATTTATTGCGTGATCCTACCACAATAAAGCAGCGGTCGAAGCTTCCAGAAAGTTCATGATAAATGCTCTGGCGAAACCTGACTAGAGCTCCGGGTAAAGTAAAGGGTACGCGCTATCCCGTACCCTGTTCCTTCGGCATAAATATGATTTGCTGCATATCAACTTCCATTGCTATGCGGATGACAATTAACTACTACATCCGAGAAAATATTTCTCAGGGGTAAGCTAATGAGTGTCGAAATAAACTTGTGCTATAAAAATCGCGTTTACTGTAAATAGGAAACCCTTTGTCGCTTCTTCTTGTTCTGAGGGCTCTCCTGGTCAAATTCAGCCTCCACTCCTCCTCAGCCTCGATCAAAATTATTGGCGTTGAATAACGAACACCGTTAAATTTTGTGATCACTTGCAATGGAGAGTCAAAATGGCTTCTAAGAGCTCAGGCGTAAAGCGTATTTTCTGATAGCCCCTACATCACCTGAAACTAAACGCTGGACATGGAATGCTGTTCTCATCTCTGGGCTGGGCCATTCCATTTGATCACATCTAAGCTGGGGTTCCTTGCGAAAAAGATTCCTTCGATCGCCTTGATCCTTTGGCCTTGCAAAGATTCATTTTCATAGGGTTAACCACTGAAAGTGTTCTGAGTAACTATTTTCAATAACGGTATTGAGTTTCACCACAGCACAACGCGAGAACTCATTAAATACCATTTTTATAACTTTGATGGTTAGTTATCGATCACAGGTATGCTTTGTTTTCTACCATATGACTTTAGAGACCAGCCTCACTTCACTCCTCTGGTGATGTGTGAAGGTGGGTGTACAGTGTACAGAAGGGGCCCCCATATTAATAGACTGGCGAGTAGACTTAGCTCAGCAGCTTTCGCGGTCAAAAAAATAAGACAGTTAACTGATGTAGATACGGCTCGCTTGGTATATTTTAGTTATTTTCACAGTATAATGTCTTATGGCATTCTGTTTTGGGGTAACGCGGCCGACATTAATACAATCTTTATCTTACAAAAGAGAGCTATTCGTGCAGTTTACAATCTGGGCCCCAAAGAATCGTTAAGAAACCTGTTTAAAGAGATAAAGGTATTGACTGTTGCTGCTCAATACATTTTTGAAAATGTTTTGTATGTCCATAAAAATAAGGATAAATTTTTAAGACATAATAATGTTCCTGATATAAATACTAGGAACAAAAATAAATTAATCCTACCCACAAGTAGACTCCGTAAAATAAGTAAATCTTTTATGGGACAATGTATACGATATTACAACAAAATTCCAGAAAACGTTCAAAATGCATCAATAGCTAAATTTAAAAAAATAGTAAAAGAACGTTTGTGTGTTAAAGGCTACTATAATATTAATGATTATTTAAATGATAACACACTCTGGTAATGAACTGATCGCTCCAGGCTCTTTCAATCTGAGTTCTTATATTGTATTTTAACGAATTTATGTCAAACTGCTTATTTAAAATAAAAAAGCCCGCTGAGTTTCTTTCGCCGGTTCTTCTCAGTACAGTGGCTTTCTTTTCCGAACCGGTGGTAGTGTTTTGACTATCAATAAGTGAGTGTAATGCTCCTATGTTGAATAAATACATTTGATTTTGATTTTGATTTTGAGTGATCATCCGTAGACGCTTTGCTGTTGGATGCTCTCTCCCTGATAATTAATGCTGGACCACAAAGGCTTTTTTTACCGGTTTTACATTTCGACCTAGATTACAGTTCTCTTTTTTATAGCATTACATTGCAAGGTATTGACTTAAATTTATAAATTTGCATTTATCACCAACAAGCTTTCGATGTGTGTTATCGCATCCAAAGAATTAACGCATAGTGGAGGTCACTGATAATCACTCTTAATTAAAACAGGCACTGCGTTATCACAAGTCGGCATCACAACTTTAAAGCAATTATTGCTCCACAAAACTTTTATGTTAACACTCTTGGTAGTATACATGTAAATAAATATTACGCAGTCATAAAGAAAACCGCCTTAAAGTGATTCTTTCCAAATTCTCTTCGCGGCCACAGAAGTAATCTGTTTGTACATACATCCTAGTGGATGTTTCGGATTTCAAATAAAATGTAATTTAACGTACACGAGAGAGACGAGTGAAAGCTTTACGTCACTTCAATTCTGTGTTAAAAGTAAGTGTGCGCCTCAAGTAACCCGGGCCGGGGGTAATGTATTCCCATATATACATAAGTGAAAACATTTTAAGAAGCTCCGCGGACCCACTGCATCACCCCCGGGGTTAGGGTCTAAAAGCACTATCTCAGAGCCAAAGCCTTACAACTCTTCTGAAATTCAACTTACTTTGCTCTATGTGAAGGTACCCGTGTGGATACTTTAATGTACGACATGAATTAACTTGATACTTGGACTAAAAATAATATAAATAGTCTATGTGATTGAAATTACTTAGGTATGTCTTTTTAAATTATTAATTGATGTGTTTAATTAGCTGATGTTTTAAATAATAATAATACCCGTCAAGTGTGAGTCGGACTCATTCATGAAGTCCGTACCATAATCTATAAAGACGGCAAAAAATCATGTCTGTTGTATGGGGCTGCCATTTTTATTTTATTCTGTATTTTAGTATTCCTTGTTTTAGCAGCAACAGAAATATCATCTGTCAAAATTACAACTGTCCAACTATCTCGGTTCGTGAAATACGGCGGAGTCTTAGTAATATTTTACCCTGTGGGTACGGAACCCTAAAAACCATTTTAATAAAGGTAGGTAATATTCAGAAATAGACTTTATAAGCAAGCGATGTAATTGTTAAAACAATAAGCAATAAACACGAACTTGTCAGTTATCATCTACCTACTAGCTGGTATAATATAATTACTAAAATTGACTCAATGAGAAGTTTTAGTAACCTGATGAAAAGATTTTTGAACCTTGATGGAATAATACATTAATAAAAGTTAAGCATAAGTAAAGGTGTTTACTTAATTTACAAAAACTTACATAACTTTTTAACTTTATTATAGATATTTTATTTAATTAAAATTAATTTATTTTTTGTTCACTTGATCGTCACTGTCATATAAAACAATATTGTTTTTTAATAATAATTTAAATAGTAATTATAACAATATCTATGTATAACAATATCTATGTATAGTAATGATTTGATTTATTATTACTTTAAACGCAATAATATTCAATCTCAAGAAAGAAAAAAAATATATATGAGTATTAAACTTGTTAAGTACACTTTATAGTCCGATAAAAATAACGCAACGATGCGTGTATATGTGGGCACACGCATACAAGGGAGTCTTAAACGGTGGCGTGCAGGACGCACATGCCGTTTGCCGTGACGTCAGCCGATTTTACTGCCATGGGCCAACAGATTTTTCACATCAAAAAAAACCTAAGGTATTTGGGCATCTGAAAAAGAGTGAGAATTACAAATTTACGTACTAACATAATTAGGATGTAAATCTAAATAAAAAAAATTCTGCCCCCAAAACTTTCACTGCGTCCAACTAGTTCTTTTGATATCTACTTCAAGTATCAATTGAACAAGGCGGGGTATATTCACTTAGCTTATTCAGGTTTAGCGTGGCGCATAGCATCGGAGGAGCATTGCCGCCGCGGCTCGCCGTATCCACAAAGTGCGTATAGCCGCTGCCCGTTGATATTGCGCGAACGTGCCACATCGTATCGAACGCAACATCCCTCATCGCATCCACAGACGCACGCTCGATTTCGCGCGGAGTAAATTGAAAAGTTTTCCGAATTTAATTCCATCAGAAGCCAGCCGCCGTCAGCTCGGCGGCGTGGCGGAAGCGAATCCCGATGTTTTGCAATGGAGCTTTTTAAAATGGAAGTCGAACTTTTGTCAAACACTTTTACCGCGCCCGGGATACATTTAAGCTTTTTAACTTTTCCACTCCGGTAATGTATACCGCTCTCCTGACGTCGTGGAAACACCGCGTTTTTTTTTTTTTCGAACAGTCGCAATAGGTAAATTTGGTAGTACAACCAAAATATGTCTGCACACATACTAAAGTATGAATTACTACCGCAAAACAAATTGCTATTTCTCAACTTAATCAGTAAAGTATACAATATGTGCCTACGATCCATTAAGAAAATGCACTCTACCGACCGACGTTGCATTAATATTGCATTTCTGACTCCCTCTGCTTTTCCAAAGTCCCTGACAATAAATGTGACTACGTGGTTCGCTATTGCAAAATATTGTTTTGGCAATATTATAGAAGTAATATATAATATATTGTAATAAAAATCTGTTGGCTATTCTTTATTAACATTTATGAAATCAAACTAAGTAATCAATAAAATTACTATATTTAACAACAATATTTCATATGCGATATATTTTATAATTTCCAGAGAATAATAAAAAAAAATCATAATTAATGTGAATATATCTTTATTTCCGATAAATGTGTATATTTTATAAATTGTTTAACATTAAAATTAACATTAAAATGTATAAACTGCTGCGTACTCGTATCTACTTTTTGTTTTGAAGTTATATTCCATAAAATTTATAAAAGAAAGCAGAAACGCAAACAGCTACGAACCTAATAAAAAACAGAAATTGTACTGTAGAAGTCAACGCTTGCAAATTATATAAATCTTTAAAAATCAATGTTTGTACCTAACGTAAGCGCTTAACGAGCCGCGAACAGGAGTCCTGAGCCGATCAGCGAATGGAGTGCTTCATGCATAATGTACCAACGACAGAGTGTTGTTTTCCAAAGCGTTCTGAATACGTTATTCTTCATCACACCAGGTAACGCCTACACACCTCATGAAACATTTAACGACATATCAATACGACTTACGAATTCGGCACGGGTCGAATAATCATCAAGCTGATGAGATTCAAACAAGGTGACAGATACGTATTGATGCGATGTACCTATTCTCTAATAAATTTTCCACTGTATTAATATCTTTTCGATTAGCGACCATGTGTTATATTTTCTTATATGTAAAACTAAAATATATCAATTACCCATCTGCTTAGCGGATTCTATAAACTTTAACTTGAAACTGTGCTAATTTGAAGATATGTTTTTAGATTAAAATTTATGTTTAATATGTTTTTAGACGGGTCGAATAATCATCAAGCTGATGAGATTCAAAAGGTGACAGATACGTATTGATGCGATGTACCTATTCTCTAATAAATTTTCCACTGTATTAATATCTTTTCGATTAGCGACCATGTGTTATATTTTCTTATATGTAAAACTAAAATATATCAAATACCCATCTGCTTAGCGGATTCTATAAACTTTAACTTGAAACTGTGCTAATTTGAAGATATGTTTTTAGATTAAAATTATGTTTAAATGTTTTTAGACGGGTCGAATAATCATCAAGCTGAAGATTCAAAAGGTGACAGATACGTATTGATGCGATGTACCTATTCTCTAATAAATTTTCCATATAATATCTTTTCGATTAGCGACCATGTGTTATATTTTCTTATATGTAAAACTAAAATATATCAAATACCCATCTGCTTAGCGGATTCTATAAACTTTAACTTGAAACTGTGCTAATTTGAAGATATGTTTTTAGATTAAAATTAAAATAAGTCTACAAAGTAATATTATTCACCGCTCAATGCGTTAAAAAGGATTTAAATATTTCAATCTAGCATTTCCAACATTAATAATTTAATTCACTCATTTTTATTTTAACGCATTCACAATATCCCCACGATTCTACTGAGATGGATCGACACCACTGTAAGCCCCCTTCATCTATAAATATTGATATCTGAGGAAATTTATTTATTTCTTATAATTACTCTTCCATTCACCCCGCACCGAGACAAGACGTTGGGGCGACACATGGTCTATTGGACAGCACCTCCCTTAACAGACTAAATTTCATTTTCTGTTTCTTTTCAAATCAAAGATAAATGAGAATATTGGTCTTTATTAATATAGACAGTGAATTGTTGAAATCTAATCTACCGTCGCGTTTCCCTGAGATATGTTAGCTAGTTTAGGAATTATAGGCAAAACAAAATATGCGACTTTATTCATCTCGTAACGCACTGAAATAGGGTAAATTTTCGCTGAGATTAGTGATGGGAAAAATAATATCGATGTGTTTAATTTAAACTATTTATTGAAGATATCTACCAAAATCCACTCATAATTCCTCAATACTTGACCGATTTCGATGAATTATACCAAAACACAAAGCTATCAAAGGATACATAATTTTATAAAAAAGATCAACATTGCGTTTCAAGGAGCCATAAAGAGCAAACATTTATGTGGTTACAGACAGGTTTCTAATGAGTGTGTACGAAGACAAATGATCAAGATCGACGCGACGCACATCACAGCCTGCACGTTCCGCACTGCATTCAAATTATATTAATTCAGTGCTGCACGAGGCCTAAGACATCCGGTACCAAGGTATAACACCGAGTCCGGGATTATTAGAACATCTCAAATACCCCTTTTCCTACACTGGACCAAACCAAAGTTATGCCCGTCGCACGACAGAGAAGTTCACGTTTTTCCTTGCCGTACTACAGGGAAGTTGCATGAGGTATGATTTAGGCCTCGTTATGCAGTGAATATGTTATAATGATGATGTAAGTAAAAATATCCATAAATTTACAAAAAAACATTAACATACAAAAAAACACGCATCGGGGCCGTGGTGACACTGGAAGTACCGAGGTTTAGACTGGCTAAAACCTGAAAGTCGTTTCTTGGTAAATGCATTAACTTATATAATAAAATATCCACAAACAACTTAGTATAAACAATTTCAAACATTTTTTTAAAGCTACCCAAAATGGCAAGGGCCTGTTATAATGTTCAAGAACACATTAAGGACAAGGATGTGTGGAAATGACTCTTGCTCTGCACTTGCAAGACCCCTGGCTGCTGATTTCATACCTAGATAAGTTTGTACAATTGCATCACAAAAAAAATAACAAAAAGAACAAGACCACAGAGTTTCTTGCCGCTTCTCCTCTGTACAGGTCTAGTTTAGAGAACCGGTGGTAGTTTTTTTTTTTTTAATTTCAATCAGAGCTAAAGCCTATACTGAATAAAGTTATTTTGACTTTGATTTTGGTTTTGATTACAGCTTCTGCTTTTTAAATTGCCAAATTGGAAATGGAAGAAGGCAAGAAAGGCGTAATGGTTGTCAACATTCTGGGCATTCGTGGAATGTCTGAAGAAGTTATGTTAGAAGACGCGGCGAGCACTAGGAAGACATAGAAAAAGAAATGATTATTTATGTGAAATTACTGGTTGTACAGTTTTTGAAGTTTGACTTTTTGAGAATAAATATTATTCAAGTGAAGAACAGAACTTTTAGGCGTAATACATAATTACATATGCGCCTTGCCATAAGCTAAAAATGATATTTACATAACTTGGTTAAATCATATCAGTGGGTAACTGGCACCTCAGAATTAATTAATCCACTCAAAGATTGCATCTAAATGCCCCTCCGCCTGCGCCCCTACCCCTCTCAGGGTCGATCCGTTTCCAGCCACTTAAACTTCACGCGGCGCGCTCTAGCTTCCGTTTTAATTAGAAAATTAATTCAAAATGTAATTAAAGTTAACAATAAGGCAGCAAACAATTGAAGTTATTTTGTTTCATATTGAGCAATGCCTTGTTGGTGGTGTGGATTAACACAAAACTTAATAGAAATGTATTTCCCATAACTGATTTTAAAAATTTTAAAATTAAAATATAAACCCAGATACTCCCAAACGTTCATAAATATATAGTTCTTTTACTTGTTTTGTAGAGTTATAAGTATGTATTAAAACATGAATAATTTTCACAAAATATAATTAACAATTCTCTCTGTGTCTGTTATAAATTAAAGATGGATTTTGTATACTAAGTTACTAACCGAACAAGCATGTCAACATATTACAATAAAAAAACACTACAATCCAACAGACCAAAACCTACTCTTTTTACAGTTACAGTTGGCGGAGCTGCTACAGTTATTAGTCAACCACGATCGCACTGTACACTCATCCACTCAACATCGCTATACAGGCAATAAAGCTCAGTTCAAAAGCACTTAACGAGATTGATTCAAACCATTTACCATTCTTTAAACAAACACAAAAACCTTTCCATTACCGTAAATTATAAAGCCTTTTAGCAAATCGAAATTGAAGGAATGACTCGGTCACATAAAGCTAAAATCATTGAATTCTAGAAATGAAAGTAATCATCTAATCGAATAGAGATAAGTTAACTTTGATTTTTTTTCAATTCTATTGGATTGTTTCTTTTTTGTATTCTAGTAGATACTTGAAGATTTTGCAATGACATTATATACAAATACGAGATAGATATGACACTAGCGCACCGAAAATGAGGCAGTCAAATTACGCCAATTGGTGTAATTATATTGCAATTCTGTGGAGTGCTATCTCTTTCCTTATTAGAACGTTCTTTATCATCTGTCACATTCACTTATATTTGTCATATGACGCAAAGCGGAACAATTTTAAACGCCGCACAGTACAGATATGCCGCATCTTTATTAAAACATCATTGAGATTTTGGTATAATGGTTTGTGTTACAAAATTCTTTGATACTTACATATAGCATAAACTAAGAAATATTATCTAAACTTTTTGTATAGAAATAAATATAGAGCGGAGCCTTCATTTCAATACGACTAATTTTATACCTTAATGTTTTATACTAAATCTGCGGATATTTACTATTTAGGCAAGTTAATATAAAGAATACTTGATGTCCTATATTATATGCTTTGGTCAGTATAAAGAAATATATATTATTGATATTTAATTACTATACATTAATATTATTACATAGTATAAAACAAAGTCGTCCCGCTGTCTGTCTGTCCCTGTATATCAGTGATTCCCAAAGTGGTCTATGTCGACCCCTAGGGGTCTATGACAACCTGCAAGGGGTCTATGTCAGCGAAAAAAAATTTGGGGGTCCATGAAATGAAAATGGGGGTCCACGATAGTGAATCTCAACACGTACACTGATAGTACCTATTTACTTACATCATACTATCTTATAATATCAAAACACATACATTATTTATAAAAGTACCTATGAAGTAAAAAATGTATTATATATGTTTTTAAAATTGTGTAAGTTGTAGGATGTTGGTATTCGCTTTGTGGTCGCAATACATTTTGAACTTGTAAAAACCTGAGAGTCGCAGTCTCAGAGCTTCGCTACCTTGCACTGACTTGTTCAATTCGTCACTCTATAAATACGAATGTGGGACAAATACGTTTATTCGTTTCCTGAATTTTGAAAAGGAAAGTGCTAAGAAAATATTTAAAAAAATATAAACGTATAGTATATCACACAAATTATAGTGAGTCAGTGTTATTTTGTTTGAGAGTGCTGGAGAAAAGTAAGTACATTATTTTTTATTAAATTTTAGTTTTGTACTCGTAGTTAGCAAAATATATAAATTACGCCAATCATGACTTTAGTTATTAGTAGCTTAATATTCAATCATGCAAAATTACACGAGTACTCCTCAATAGTTTCTTTTTGAAAGTTTTAGCAATCGGCATTATAATTACAGTGCAATCTCCATAATTCGAGCTAATTGTTGCAAGAAGATGTTCGAATTATTGAATGTTTTCGGAAAAATCAAAAAATATTTTTAATATACAGCTGCTGGATTTTCTTTCTTATTTAAATAATTTAATTTTGCCCACAGATGACTGATGCCATGTCCGAATCTAAAAAGAAATGTAGACAGTACAGTGTTGATTATTTGAAATTTGGCTTCATTCCATCATTGCCGGACAAACAATCGCCTATGTGCCTTTTATGCAACAAAGTTTTGGGCAATGACGCTATGAAAAAGATGGTTTCATCAACTGCAAGATCATCTGAGAAGATGCCACCCTGATAAAACAGAGAAAGATTTGAAATACTTTCAAACACTCAAAGATAAACTTCAGAAGAGACCTACACTTCAATGACAGAATGTTCGCTTCGACGTCACAAAGAAATGATGATGGTTTGCGGGCGTCTTACAATATCTCGTTACTTATAGCAAAATCCGGAAAACCGCATACTATTGGAGAGAAGTTAATTTTGCCAGCCGTTGAAGAGGTTTTAAAAACTGTTTTACACAAACCTGCATCTGATATCATTAAAAGCAACAATACTGTTGAAAGACGTATTAATGAAATGAATTCTGGTATTGAAAGCTTCTTATGTAATTATTTGCAAACGACCCATTTCTCTATACAACTGGACGAGTCAACTTTACCTGATAATGCAGCATTATTATTGGCATATATGTTCGTTTTATTATGAATCGAGAAATCTACGAAGAACTGCTTTTCGCAAGAACTTTGATAACCGACACTAAAGTTGAATCAATATTTCATGTTTTGAAGGATTACTCCATTGAAAAAGCAATTCCTTTATCAAATATAATAACAGTAGTTACAGATGGAGCACCTGCCATGGTTGGATGTTATCGTGGATTTATAAGCTATTTAAAACAAAATGTGTCAGGAGTGTTAGCAATACCTTGCGTCATCCATCGACAACATTTAGTTGCTAAAAACTTGAGTGTTAGATTGCATGAATCACTTCATTTAGTCATTGATTCAGTAAACCGAATCCGAAGCAACGCGATTGAATACGCGGTTATTTGCGCAGTTGTGTGAAGAAAATGACGAACACTTTCATCAATTACTCCTTCACACTGAAGTACGCTGGCTGTCGAAAGGCTTATGTTTGACAAGATTTTTTGCACTTTTTGAGACTATTTTAGAATTTCTGGATACTGAGATAAATTTTTAAAAGAAAATTTAATGAAGAGGAAAACAGACATCGCCTATCTAACAGATTTTTTTACAAAATTTAATATGGTTAATTTGCAATTACAAGGCGACAGTTTAAATTTGATTAAAACATCTTAAACACAGTGATATTTCCATAGTCAAAATATCCTCAAACCTAGATTCAAAATCTGAATAGAGGGCATTTAAATGTTGAACGTAAGTTGAAACGTCGTCTTCCTGGCAGCTTGTCTGTGACAAATTGGGGAACTGAGAAAATTCGCCCCGTCCAATATTTTGCTTCATTAATTTAACTCTGGCAAGAATCGTTCGAAGAATCTTCGTTCCTACCTGGTGTCCCACGACACCACATCATTTTTTAATGTTACGTATATTTTACATAACAGATACAAAATTTCATTTTGAGTAGAGTTAGAAATTTACAGGAAATCAATATCAGGTAAGTAGGGGGTCTACCTAACACGGAAAAACATGGCAAGGGGTCTACGACACAAAAAAGTTTGGGGAACTCTGCTGTATATGCTTAGATCTTTAAAACTATTTTAAAACTAGATTGATTCAAGAGGAAGGTTTATATGTTTAATACATTGCACCCGTGCAAAGCCGGAGCGGGTCGCTATTATGTTATTTTACTTACTTCCCGGTGTTCCACAAGGCTGTGGCTTCAAAGAAGCTTGTTATGGTCAGTAAGGCTAGATAGTACTTCACGTCGGCTCAAAGCCTAAGTCTATATAAAGCGCAAATTTGACTGCACATGGATTCCTGATCTCATCCCTCGTTACCTTCTTTCGTTGCTTCTCACTTTTGACCGCATTCAACGTAGGGCTTTCCCATCAGCTAAATCCTTTGGCTCTGCGTAGAGATGCTGCAACTTCTACCGCATGTATCACGGGGAGTGTTTCGGGTAATTATTTGGATTGATCTCGGCCGCTGAATTTGACCATCAGACATTACGCGAAAACCAAACATTTCAACACCCCCTCGATGTCCAGCGTTCCACATCAGCGCGATTTTCCAGGCATTTCCTGTCTTTATTTGATAAATAATGGTTTAAAAAAAAAGAGTCCCGCTGATTTTCTTTCGCTGGTTCTTCTCAGGTCAGTGGTTTTTCTTTCCGAACCGGTGGTAGCGTTTTGACGATCAATAAGTAAGTGTAATGCTTCTATATTGAATAAAAGTATTTGATTTTGATACAATCACTCTATGGGACTAGCTGCCGCCGGCGGTCTTTCCAAGCCGTAACCTGGGATTCTTTCTTAACTTTTCGGCATTCGGCATTCGGCAACGCATTTGTAAGCTCTTCGGTGTTGCGGATTTTCATGGCCTTCGGTGATCACAGGTGAGCCTCCTGCTCGTTTGCCCCTTTTCTTCTTAAAAAAAATACTCCTATGTATTGATTTTATTGTATTAAATACTTGACACTCTGTGCCAGATTCGAATTTTAAAATAATATAATTTTTGATACGATTTTAGAAATTGAATATTTGTACCGATATATCGGATCAAAATATGGTAAATGTAAATAACTTTAACTCCGGCGTAATTCAAATCAAATAAATTTTAAACGATAGAGAAAAATCACTTATGAATTTATCAAAAAGCAGAATTCGGCGGTAGCTTATAGTTTTCGAGAAAAAAATATTTAAAACTTGTTTTTTGTACTAAGAAATCCACCATTTTATTCTTTGACTTCAAAAACTCAATACACAGTTTTGCCAACGTGATAAATTTAGGAAGCGGGCGACATCATACACGTATCGATATTCCGATTTTTTTTTAATTTAATGAGTCACAGAACCGACACAGAGCGAATCCGACTCGGATAGATTAGGTTAGAAGGTTCAGGCGGGAGCGAAGCCTTAACCTTCGATGTTAGGTTTTTTTTTTATGACCACCAAGAAATACCAGCTGAATTGACATATTGACAACAAAAAATTGGCGGATTTCTATAGTAAAAATCACACTATTTCATTATTTATTTTTTCGAAAACTACAAGCGACCGCCAAATTCTGCTTGTTGATAAATTCATTACTGATCCCTCTCTATCGTTTAAAATTTATTTCAATTGAATCACGCCGGAGTTAAAGTTATTTACATTTACCCAAAATATATCGGCTAAAGATTTAACGAACAAAGAATATCGGTGTAAGGATTAATCGATATTTTTTCAACAACAAAACACAACAGACATTTTTTTATTTTTTGTGTTGTACACACACGCGCGTCGCGCGTATGTTTATCCAGGCTGCATCGAGGTCTGTCATATAAATAAAGATTTCATAATATTTAGAAAAAAATAGGCTTATAATATCGTAGAATTAAAATGCCAACGACTAGGAAGAAAGTAATTAAAACAGTTTATAAGGATGATGATGATAGCGAAGATTTGGGAGAAGATTTTAGTGACTCCGGTTCCGACGCAGAAATATCACCAGCGCCAAGCTCAGATGAAGAAGTTCACGACGAAGCTTACCAATCCTCTGAGGAGGAATTCAAAACAGCAGCCAAAAACCGTTCAAAAATCCGTATAAAGAAACAGCCTCATTTTGCCAAGGCATTTATCAATAAGATTAATAAGCAGACTAGTGCAGATATTGAAGATGACGAATTACCAGTATCTAACTTTTCGCTTAAAGATTTAACAGAAGCTGATAAATTGTTGCCCTCTTTACTTAATCTTTCAGAGAGTGGTTAGTTTTTTTTTTTTTTAACTTAGAAATATATGACTTGAGTAGCTCATAGTTTGAATTTACAAAAAATTGAAATATATTTGCCTAAATTTATTTTCAGATAGCAGTGATGATGAATCTCCAAAGCCTAGCATAAGAAAAGCTGAAAACCCTGAAATACCAATACCAAAAAGTGTCTGTTTAGACCTGGTTGATAATGATCCTAGTACCGAATATAAAGATGTTAGTATATTTTCTTTTTTTAGACATTTAAAAGTTTTATTTAAACTTGTGGTTGTCTTTATCTATATATTTGCTGTAACCCACAAATTGTGAAATTTCATCTAAGTTGATTTTATTGAAGTACATAGGAGTAACAAAGCTATAGATTGTAGAAATTTAACAATATTTTTTGCCTTTTACTATTTTTAAATGAAGTTAGGAAGACATTAAACCTTCTTTGTTTACCTCTGCCCTTTTTGGGACTTACAGCTTATATGTTTTCTTGTTTACATTATTCTTAAAGAGCCTGGTTTTATTTAAGCTAATTGAAATAACTAAAGTTAGTTAAAGTTTATTTAAATATTTATGTGAATTGTCCACTTCTTGAATTGAGAATTTTTTAGCTTAAATTCTGATTCATTCATATTTCATATTCTTGTAATATTCGTGTGATTACATTTCATACTCTTGGCAGAAGTCATATTCATGTAATGGGTTATTCCCATTATTTTATATTTCAGAACTCATCATCATAAGCTAGAAGATGTCCACTATTGATCAAAGGTCTCCCCATTAGAACCACACTTGTCATTTGTGTCTAGGATCTTCCCGCTATTTTCTCCACTCGCTCTTCTAACAATGTCCGTTGGTCCACCTAGTTGAAGGCCTAAATTATTATTAAGCAGTTTCATCATTATCTATTTATACTCAGTTGGATTGTAATCAACTAATCCTGATAACCTGATAAGGATAAGTAAACATTATATGGGTAATAGTATTCAGTCAGTTTTATTTATACTTAGGTATGGTCAAACCTTAGTGAAGATGTCAGTGAAGAAATTGCAAAGAAGACATTTCAGGAACTAGAACAACATAATGTGCAGCTTGAAAAAGCTAAACTGTCAATGTTAAACTACTCATGCCAAAACAATATACTCAAAAGTGAATCTGACGTTAAAGACTTACTTGCACAAGGAGAAGAAACAGAAGAAATTTTAAAATTAAACATGAAAAGGAAAAAGAAAAAAGCTCAAGAACAGAGTGATTCAGAAGTGGAGGATTGGGAGGAAGTAAAGGGTAATTACTTATTAACAATTCACTATTATCTATTTTATTTCCTTATATTTTGATAATGAAAATAAAAATAAAAAAGTAATTATATATTGTTATGGGTTCTTTTGTAATTAATGAGGCTTCTAAAGTTCATGTACAAACAGTTTATTTAGGTTACAAGCACAATAAACAATTACGTGAATCTAATTGAAAGAAAAGCTATTAAACTGAACTTATTAAATATTAAGCTAATAGTAAGGGTGCCAGGAGAGTTTTATTTGTGGAAACTCTGCCAAAATCTTCTTCATCCACGGCTAACTCCTCAGGTCTTAAAAAGGCATGTCCGTGGGCTATGAAGAATAAAGATACAATGTATTTCTATCACAGCTAAATTTCTAAAAGTAAATATAATTTTACACAATTAACTAACCCCTACACGGTACACACAGATACACAAGTATTTGCACATAACACACATTTAAGAATTTATGAAAAAAGCAAACAATTGCACTCAACAATTGTGTCGGTACATGAAGAAATAATTTTAGAGTACAATCGTAAGCACAACGTAATTCGGTCTCAAATGCCCGAGCACTGATGCTCAATAAAAATGAACTTCTACATTATACATAGGAAATTAACAAAAAGCGTGCTGAACGAAAAAGTGTATGATCCGAACTCTCGAATCGCATTTCCTAAAGCAAACCTCCAAGCCACTACACCACCAAGTGAATTAACTCTATATACGAAATTGCCCTTTAGACTAACGAGTTCATTATAATGTGCATTCAAAAAAGCTCACAAATCATTTAACAATAATGGGATTAAAAAGCAGTAGCTAATGCTATCCTAGTTATGCATACACAATACAATACTACAATATCATATTTTATAAAATAGAAAATTTATTGGTTGTTACTATGTTTATATCTTGTAACTTACCTTATAAGATCTAATAAAATCTAAAAGATCTAATAGTCTCATGTCTTGGTCCATAGCTATTTAATGCCAAATGAACATGGAAAATGTTACTATTTTAAGATATTTTAATTCTTGTCCTGTCATTAAAATTTCAGAAAGTAAATCTATTCCCCAACAAGGACTACAACTAATTGTCGACTTACCAAATAATATATCAAGGAAAACTAAAAAGGTGGATGTTGAAATGATGATGAAAAGAAAAATGAATAGAGTAAAAAAAGAATACCAAATTTACATGCACAAAGTTCATGTGCTTTGCTGGTTAGGCCATGGGAATTATATAAGCACAACATTAAATGACCAAGAAGTTATGTCTGCTGCCTTATCCTTAGTGCCTTCCAAAGAATGTTATCCCGGTGAACATGTAGATATGAAATACATAGAACAAATAACCACTTGGTATAGCGATAAGCTGACATTGAAACAAGACAAAAACGAAGGTAAATTTAGACCCAAAGCACCACCTTTAAAAGATATTTTACTTCAACAAATCAAAAATAGGACAGTAACATCAAAAAAATATGTGGTTTACATATTTGTTGCTATGCTGAGAGCTATTGGATTACAATGCCGAATTATGTTAAATTTTATTACTGTACCTATAAAACCTCCTGCGTCTGAACTTCATTCATTGTCTACAAAACATGATAACAAAAATGAACCTAATGTTAAAGATAAAAAAAATTCTAAAGTTGTTTCAAAAACTTCGACAAAGAACATTTCCCAGTTAGATGGAAATGATGATAGCAGTGATTTTGAAAATATTGTACAATTAGACGGAAATGACGATGTAGCAACAAAAAGAACCAGGTCAAGCAGAAGTAGTACTGCTAAAGAAAATAAGAAAAATCTTAAGGTTGAAGATGAAGGTTCAGTAGAAAGTGTATCGCCACCAAAAAGAGCCAAGAAAAATGTTAAATCTGACACAAAAAAATCGGACCATAACCTTTCTAAACCGAGTCCATCATTAATTCGTCATAAAAAACAACCTATTATAGAAATATTGAATGAAAATGTAACTTCTGAAAAGAGTACTGCACCTAGATATTCATCAAGGCTTGTTAAAAAGAATGCTAGCAGTGATTTTAACACTGATGAGAAAAACCAAACTTTAAAAAAAATATCGGTAAACCAACCCAAAATCGTAGTACCTTCTGGAGAAAAAGAAAAAGTCACATCAAGTAAGTTTTTTACAGATGAACAAACCCCAAACAAATTAAGATTATCGCGAAAGAGATCCCTTACTGCCAATTCTTGTATATCCAATGAACCAATTGTGAAAGATGAGGGCAAACCATGTAAAAACAGAGCCAAAAGCATACCTGCAAGAAATACAGATAAAAGCAAATATTTTAATGATGATGATGATGTTCCCTCTGAAAGTAGAAAGTCTAAATCAGTAGCAAAGAAGGGTAAAGAAAAAAAAATTGAAAATGATGACAACAAGCTAAGAGTTAGTCACAGAGATCTTATGAAACGAAAGACAAAGAGTAAGAATGATGTAACTGTTGACTTAGTACAAATAATTAAAAAAAGAGTTAAGGAAGCTAAAGCCGATGTAAAGAATAAAGTACTTAAAGGTTTGTATTGCTGGCAAATTCAACTGCCATTATTAAAATCTTTAGCTAAAATACGGACTATATTTATCGAAGTACTTTATTAATTGCTTTATACAATTTTAAAAGTAATGTTCAGGGGAGGGAATAAAGTAGTTTTCCCCTCAAATACTATATGTTGTATATCTATTTTTTAATGGACATATAATAGTTAATTAAGATTAAAATTTTATTACAAGACTGCATTATTTTTGCTGAGTTAAATGAACTTCCAATGCATTAACAATCTGTAAAAGTAAAGTAAAGTAACAGCCTATACATGTCCCACTGCTGGGCAAAAGCCTCCTCTATACCGAGGTTATCAGGGCATAGTCCACCACGCGGCCCCACTGCGGATTGGCGGACTTCACATGTTTTCGAAATATATTTTTTGTTATTATTTCGAAAATATGCAGGTTTCCTCACGATGTTTTCCTTCACCGCGGAGCACGTGATAAGTCAGCACTTAAAGTTAAAAACTTCATTGGTGCCGGCACCGGGGATCGAACTCAGGTTGCCCGAGTATATTGAAATAAAGGCGGGCGCCCGGACACTGAGCTATCACGGCTCTGTAACAATCTGTACTTACCATCATACACCACAACATTGGTGTTAATTACCATGCAAGTCAAAACCACCACTGAAAAGATTATGAACCAAAAGTTAGCACTATCTATACTGATTCTCTTTGTAGGTAAATCTGAAGAGAATTCAGATGAAGACAGTGATTACTTACCTGAAGAAGATACTAAACCAGTTAAAGCTGACAGTGACGATGATTTCAAGCCCATTAAAATAAGCCCTAAACCTGGTACAAGTCGTAAAACTGATAGGTTTGTGCAACCACAAGATGACAATGTTTTGTCCAACAGGATTGATATATGGTGTGAGGTTTTTATTGAGGAACTTGAAGAATGGATAGCTGTTGATGTCATTAGAAGTAAGGTGCATTGTGTAAACGAAATTTATGTGAGTACTGCATTTCGCATTGAAAATAAATTATACATAAAAGTATTTGAAAATTTAATACAAGTGATTAATTTTTATATCATACTTATATACCTTTACTTATTATCCACACACTAAAATTTCTTAATTATTTACCAAACCACTTTTTAAATGCATTATTCACATATTACAGTCGAAAGCTAACCACCCTATTACATATATTGTTGGTTGGGATAACAACAATTATTTAAAAGATTTGACTAGACGTTATGTTCCACAATGGAATACTGTCACTCGTAAACAACGCGCTGAAGTAACTTGGTGGAACACTGCTGTGCAGCCATGGCTTGGTCCAAAAACCGCGCGAGACAAAGAGGAAGATGAACGATTGGATAGAATGCAACTTGAAGCACCATTACCTAAGAGTATAGCTGAGTGAGTTTTGAGCATATTAGAAATATATTCAAAACATTTATTTTTCTAGTAAGAATGACATGAAGAAAATCTACAAATTAAACTTTTACCTTTTAGGTATAAAAATCATCCTTTATATGCACTCAAGCGTCATCTATTAAAGTATGAAGCAATCTATCCACCAGATGCAGCTACTTTGGGTTTTGTGCGAGGTGAGCCTGTGTATGCTCGAGAATGTGTGTATGTTTGTAGATCACGAGACACTTGGTTAAAGGAAGCTAAAGTTGTGAAACTTGGTGAACAACCGTATAAGGTGGTTAAGGCAAGACCAAAATGGGACAAAGTGAGTTGATAAAATTTTTTCAAACAAATATTATATTAATGTGATATAATATATTATACAATATTAATATAATATTGTACAATACAGCGTGTCGTTACCATCGCGAAAATAAATGAACACACATATAGGGGATAACTTTTTAAAGTTATATTAAACATTTAAATTCTTTAAACATCATCATTTACACAGTTATTAAATTTTCCAAAACAAAGAATTTTAGAACAACCTTACCTATAAAAGCGTAACGTAAAGTTCATTTGTAAAGGTCACAAAGCATATGAATGGGTTGAATGAATTTAAAAGAGACAAAACATACTGTTAGAAGGAGAAGCTTGTAATACGACGCTGTGGCGCGAGTTGTATAGGGTGTTACAAATTTTGTTTCTTTTTTACTTAATTAGTTTGTTTGAAAAATATTTTTTTTTTATTATGGATTTTGTTTAACGTTAATAGTTTTTTATGATTATTGGCAAGTAGCGTTAGACGTATGTTCATTTATTGTCGCGATGGTAACGACACGCTGTATATTATATAATATTAATATTATATTAATCTTCATTCAAATTTATTTAAGAATGTTAAATGATAAAAAGGATGATGACTACTTTTGAATCATCTTCATCATCATCCTTTTCATGTTCATTCCAAAACCTCATATTTTTGTCAATAGGCATCTGACATGATATTATTACCATAAAAAAATATTCTAATTAATTAAGCCAGCTGCATACATGGAGTTCTAAATAAATACTTAATTTTATTCAAATAATATAAAAAATAAAGAATTTGTTTTTTTTATTCGACTTAAACTGCAGCTTTAGCTAATTCTTGTGTCTTTAGGGATGAAATTGTGTTGTCATTTATACTACAGTAATAAAATCCATGCAAATACAACAATGATAGAACTCCTTCGCTGCTTCGGCTGATTCATGAACTGTCCAACTGGATTAGGGCAGATATCATAGAAGGCCGAGTATTTATACTATTATATTTCATTTGATTAGTGAGGTAACACAAAGCCCACAATTTTGTCTTCCCTTTTAAGCAAAAAAGCAAGCAAAACTAAAGGTTGACCATAAATTTAAGAAACAACATAAATCTTGTAAAATCTAAATTACTTCCTCCACTTGTGTAGGTTAAACTATTCATACCGGTTATCTAATGTTTTTTTTTTATTGATGAAAAGAAAACGTATTTATGTCACCATTGCTATGCTCATTGTATATGTTCTGGTCTTATTACTTCATAACATTGTATTTAACGGTAATAATTTTTGTAGCTCTCAAACAAGCTGATAACAGACAAACCTTTAGAAATCTTTGGTCCTTGGCAAGTGCAAGATTATGAACCACCTATAGCCGAAAATGGTATTGTTCCAAGGAATGCTTACGGAAATGTTGAGCTATTTAAAGAGTGTATGCTTCCCAAAGGCACAGTACATATTAAATGTAAGTGATTTACGTATGATCAGTTATACAGATGGCAAAAATAACATCAAAACAAAGTATCTTAAAACAGGAAATTTGGTGTATTGTTTGGAAAAATAATAATGCAGTTGTGTTGACGAACAGAATTAAATTATGTTTTTAGTCATAGATATACCCTATAAGTCTATTCGCATACATTTTTTGACTACTTTATAGGTCTTTAAAATGTTACTCATATTTACTTTTGCCTTATCTTTCCGTAAAACCTGTTTTTTTATGACAAAAGTTGGCAATTAAGCAGATGGTTCATCTGATATGGTAAGTGATTTACTGCTGCCCATGAACATCCACAATACCAGAGGTGTTGGAGGCGTTAGCTGCTAGTCTTAACTAAAGTGAGCCCGGGTTATTTAACATTTAAATTATTTAACTCCCCAGACGAAACGCGAAAGTATAGTATCTCCTCTTCATTGAGGTCTTCTATGCTTTGTTTGCTATGCTATGTTTGTGCAACAAAAGCAGTTTTGTGACCCCTACAATAGGGAATTTACATAACATTATACATAATGTCAAATATTATTTGACATTATGAGATAATAAAATACATTAAATTTGTTTTCAGTACCTGGATTAAATAGAATAGCAAAGAAGTTGAATATTGACTGTGCTCCTGCTATGACTGGTTTCGACTTCAATGGAGGATGGTCACATCCTGTATTTGAAGGATTTGTAGTTTGCAAAGAGTTTGAGGAAATCATAAAAGAAGCTTGGGTTAAGGTATTTTTGTTTTTATTATTTTATATCTTTGCTCAAATCTTTTTCTAGGAGTCTACTACCTTTACTGTTAAAGCTGCTATAATATTCTTTAGCAAGCCATAAACATTTTAATTATAATTACGTTTTCTAAATTTCATATTTATTTGAAAAGAATTGCAATTGCATTTTACATTGCATTAATAAATTTAACTCAATAGGACCAAGAAGAACTAGAACGTAAGGAAAGAGAAAAGATAGATACAAGAGTGTATGGAAACTGGAGAAAACTTATAAAAGGATTGCTAATTCGGGAGCGACTTAAGATTAAATACGGTTTTGAAGATCCTTGCACCTCTCAAAATAAGAAAAAACCTAAAGCTCCACGTTTGGTTGTGAAGAAGACAAAGTAGCTACGATTAGGTTTTAAAATGTGACTTTAAACCTATATGAAACCTTTTACATACTACCAGTGTTCATTTTATACATAATTTTACAACATATGGACACCTTACAAAATTCTAGAAATGTATGATCATGGGTTCCAATATCAGTGCCATTTAATATTTCCTTTGCATGTTACCTTTTTTTTAAAGAAATACTTTTTTGGTGTCATTTTGGTGTTATTTTGGTGAAATTATAATGAAAACAGTAAAAACCAATGCCTGTTTTCACCATTGAACCCTGAACTTAAGTAAGTGCCAGATTCGTTTTCAAGACCACTTAAGTGTCACCTAAAGTTTTAAGCGTGACACTTAAATGGTGGTGAAAACGAAACTAGCACTTAATTTTTTTAGGTGGACCTTAAAGTTAGAGATTGATGGAGAAAACGGGCATAAGTATCTGATATATATATACATCAGCTATAATGATCATGTGATATTTTACCTGCAAAAGTTGTACCTTTATGTTTATTCTATTTATATTTTTACTTTATTGTTAAACTGGAGAAAACAATAAAATTGTCTTCATAAAACTAAGTTATAAGCAAGCCATGTTGGATTATTTAGTTATTCCATAACTTTATCAGGTATTTTATTGAACAGTCTTTTTATCAATAATGCTTAGGGTTGTCCCAAAATGAAACCTCTCATTCCTTAAGGATTTTAATCTATGCGAATAATCGTAACTTGTTGTGTGATTAAATCACATATTAATTTTAAGTTAGTATTAGGATTCTAATTTTAAGTATCAGAGGCATGGACTAGATAAATAACAAGATTCCGCGCTACGTACACTGATAGTGAGACAGTAAGTAAGTCCCACCGCTTGTACATACATGCCTCGCGCACACATTTATATTTTACATCATAGTAAGCCGATCCCCTGCCATTATGCTGTTTACGTTAAATTTTTAAAAATAAATAATTGTCATCTTATGTTGTGAAATTGTGTACAAACAAAACTGTATCCCAGAAAACACAGTTATGACGCTAATTTGACTGGTTGATCTATTGTATTTTATCACTCGCACATAGATCGTAAGAAGCCTCACTGTAGAGATATTTGGCGCGGAGTCCTGTTATTTTTCTGATCCGTGGTCAGAGGATTGGTTATTCTGAATTATAAAAGTAATTGTCTCGATTTTTAATACACATTTAGGATAAAATAAAACAAAATGAATAAAAACACACCATACCATATTCTTTCTTATTCAATGTAAATCATATAACCCGAAATAGATTGATTTATTTATTTTTGTTACCTTTTTGGCTCATTTTCATTACTGAGATATTTATATTTAAATTTACTTGCTGGAAAACGTTAAAACAAATTTTGTTCCAATAACATATATCTGAATAACTTAACTATTATTTTTATTTATAATGAATTATTGTTTAACATACAGAAATGTCATAATCATTTCCGTCATGCTGTGAATATAACCATTTCTATAAAAGTAACATGGATTTTTTTATCCATCAAAATATTAAGTTACATGTATTCCACTGTGATTTTAAATGTTATTGTACCGTCTTACTACCATGTTTATGTGTAAATCAATTGATTGTATTGATTTTGCATGTCACAATTTGAGCATAAGCTTATAATAAAGTCTTTAATTCTAATGTGTTGTCATTTAGGTTGTTGAAAGAAAAAAATTAAATTTGTTTATTCATTTATTTAATATGAAAGTAATGACAAATACTGCCACAAGATCTGCAATAAGCTGATGTAATTTATATATAATTTTAGCATGTTATTATAGCAAAGCCTTAAAGCGTTTAGAGTTAACTCTAGCACAGCTTATTGCTGTTTATAAGTGAAATGACGAATTATTATATACAAAATCTTTGGTGTATAAAAATATGTATATCCACTTCAGATCTTTGGGATAAGATCTGGTCGGTCGAAAGGATCGCAATTAAATGCAATCTTTATCCGTGTTTACAGGATAGTTCTTATTCCTACCTACATATCACTTAGTGATATTATAGTAGGTAGGAAATCACAATGCCATATTTTTGTTTTTTAGAAGTATTTTTTATTTCTTTTTTACTGTATATAAGTCCTTATATACCTACAAAATATCTATTAATCTTTTCTATGTATCTTATTCTACATATTTTATGATGAATTTATAAACTAAGGGCCCAGACACATTCATCATAGTTCATACGTATTGTGAAAGGAATGTCACCTTTAATTTATACTATTCTATCATAAAATATTTGATCTTATGTCTATCGTTATTGCCTCTCCAAGTCTCTTTGAATATCAACCATAATTAAAACCAGTTTAATATACGGTATGATTAAGGTAATTTGTAACTGATAAATTGATTCCTTCATGCAGTCCTCTGCATGTGTGAATTCTATAAAGCCCAGCTTTATAGTCTATTAAGCCATGGTTAATGTGCCTGCGCCCATTCCGAACCCAACTCCCTTAGGTCCGAAGTTGCGGCCATAGCAGCTGCGGCAGTAAATTTCGCCATTGGGACCATCGTTCAGGTTGGTAGAATCCTGGAATCAAAATAAACCATACATATATTTTGTAAGTTACAAAGGCTGCTAATATCGAAGATGTTAATTTTATGTTCCGGGGAGTGTCTTGTTTTGTTTTGTTCTGCCTAATTTTAAACGGTGAATATTTATGTCATTTGTATTAAAAATGCAATAATGTGCTAAACAAGAATTTCTATGTAGTAAATTCAAAAAAGTAAAGCAGTTTAAAAATTAACATGGCAACATGTATGTATTATGTCATCAGGATCTGGTACGGTAGATACGGTTAATAAAAAAAAGTTTCATCAATTTATGATAGGGATTGCACAAAGTAAAAAAAAATATCGACGTAACTATATTTATAAAAATAGTAATATCGGCCTAGATATATCGAAGAGAAAATAGCGATATATCGGAAATAGTCCTAGAAACCTTTGGCAAAAAAAAGGTATGTCGAAGTAAAAAAGTAAAGTAATAGCCTATACATATCCCATAGCTGAGCAAAGGGCCTCCACAGTACAATGAGTACTAGGGCATAGTCCTCCACGCGACCCAACTGCGGATTCGTGGACTTAATAATCTTCGAATTTTTTTATGATTTCGAAAATATTCAGGTTTCCTCACGATGTTCAACTCTGAGCACGTGATAAGACAGCACTTAAAATTAACAATTTCATTGGTGAGCTCAGGTTGCTAGAGTAGCTATGTTAAATTAAATTAAAGGCGCGCTCCCTATCACGGCAAGGTATGTCAAGTATTAAATATTTGACAGCTACGGACTCTAATTTGGAAAAAAAATCGTTTTTGATACGATTTCGATATTGAATATATTTTATCAAAATATATCGGCTAAAAATATAGATATATTTTATAAATAAAAATATCGATATATTTTATAAGTAAAAATATCGATTATCGATATATAGATATACAGATATTTTTTCGGCATCCCTACGATGTCTGCACTTTTGTAAATTTATTAATTATTACCTATATATTTTGTCCCTATTTAATTATTATTTTATATTTTTAAAGTGTTTCGTTACTATGGATAATTTGAAAATAATCTTAACGTTTTTAACATTGGTAAGTGTACAACAATGTACAGCGGAATTTTCGACCGAAGATTGTGCATCCCTTGGATTCATTAAAGCTAACCTTCTATGCTCTTCCTGTGACCAACTTAAGGATTTTGGCCTAGATGACTTGGTCGATCACTGTAAGGAATGCTGTCATAATGATGAAAGTGCTCCAAATGAGAAGAAATATGCTCGGGCGATTCTGGAAGTTTGCACTTGCAAATTTCCAGCTTATCCACAAATTCAAGCTTTTGTGAAGAGTGACAGACCAGCTAAATTCCCTAATTTACAAATAAAATTCTTGCGGGGGCTGGATCCTATCATTAAACTGCTTGATAAAGATGGCATTGTAAGAGATACTGTTGCTATTGAAAAATGGAATACTGATTCTGTAGAAGAATTTTTGAATACTCATCTTGAAAAAGAAGAAGATGATGACCGTAGTTATTTGAAAACAAATCAAATATAATTCAATACTTCTACACTTACAAGAGACTTGTGGCACTCCGCGCATGAGAAGCATCTTCTGTGCCATGTGCCATTCTTAGAATGCATCTGTTCCGCAGCATATACTGGGAATCCACAGCGTGGGCAGCCTTTTCCTTTAGCTGCCTTTTGTCCAGTGAAAGGAAGTTGTTCAGTGCTGTGAAGAAATAATAAGTTTGTATTGCATGAAACTTCAATTTTCAATTCATTTCAGAAACAATAATTTTCTCATGTAAATAATTGCATAAGCATACAATAAATTAAGTTTTTAATAATTCATAATTTTTTTAGTTCTTAATCCTAATGTAAGCCAGATCTAGGCCCATCTCTGCAAGACCTGAAAATTCTATTTTGTTTTATGTGAAAGTTGGAACAGGAAAAGGCAGTTTACCTGATTATGACTGATTTCTGTTGCCCATGCACTACCACACCTGACGGGTTGTAGATATAGTGCCAACATTAAGGTTTAAATAATGGCTAGAATTTTCTTCAACTTAAAATAGTTAAAAGGACATTTTTGTGTTTATAATTATGTCTTTAGTTTATATACTTCAAATGTAATTTTAATAAAAAAAACTTACTATGTGATGGTGGGCTCGGAATCTGTGGACACCAGAGTTGGAGCATGGCCATAACCAAAGCCTCTGGGTCCGAACAGTTTAGCGTAACATGAACGGCAGTGAATTTCCTTGTCAGGGCCATCACAAGCCAACATAGAGTCCAAGGGACGGTGACACTCAGCACAATTAAAGCATTTCTTGTGCCACATCTGTACCAAAGAGAAAAATTATTAGAATATTTTTTTATATTGAAACTCCATAGATATAATATGATGTAAATGATAATTAGCACATTTAAAATAGTAAATGTATTTATATCACTGTGGTGATTAGGTGAACTTATCTATTATGATACTATAACAGCCGCTAATATAGATACTTATATATAGACTCCATGCTACTGTTTAACAGATACTCATTCTAAACTCTCTTTGCAATACATTTCTGACAGTTATCAATTTAAATTGCTACTTCAGATTCACTTTTCACTATTCACAGCTTTGCATAAATAATTGCCTAAAAATTATTATGATGATTAGGTAATGTGTAGACTCACAGTTCCTTTAGCGAGTTGTTGCTCAGCGGCGAACACCATGCCACCGCAGCGTGGACAGCCTTGGCCCTTAGGAGCCTTGATGCTGGTGGTGTCCGGGTTGTAGTATGGACGGTTAGCAGAGATCTCTTCCTCGCTGTTACATAAAATACATAATTAATTACATTCTTAATAAGATTTATTGAAAATATATACATTCATATATCGGGATTCATATTCGGTGACTCCGTGGCGCAGTCGGATTCGGCGTCGGGGGTCGTGGGTTCGATTGCCACACGAGAAAACTATTTGTGTGACCCACAGATAGTTGTTTCGAATCTAGGTGTTTGTCCATGTGAATTTATGTATGTAAAACGTCCTTGCAACACAGGACAATATTATCCTAAAGTGAGGGCAATGTTTTAAAAAAAATAAGAAAAAATAAGTCGATTATACAGTTTTACCCTTTTTATTTGTATTTTGTGTTGAGGGGTTTGGATAGTAAGTCACAACGACCACTGCGACCTAGACCTAGTAGTCTTGTGAGTCAAACAAACAGTTGTCTCGTTTGGGTATCGAATCCACGACCCCCGGTGCCAAAGAAAATACCTTGGCAACTGCACCACGGAGTCATCAATTTTACCCTTAATACATAAATAACTTACCTTAGGCCGTCAGTTTGTAAGAAGCCAGAGCCGCACGCGAACCCGTAACCATGCGGTCCCCATTTCTTCCCGTAGCAGGTTTTACAGTATACCTCAGAGTCGGGACCGTCGCAAGCGATGATCGAATCAAGGGTCTTCGTGCAGTCGCGACACTTGAAGCATTTGCGATGCCATTCGCGTCCTTTGGCCAAGACCTGTTCCGCAGCGTAAACAACGCCACCGCAACGCGGACAACCCTTTCCAGGCGGGGCTTGAATGGCAGCAGTGTCGACTACCGTTGTTTTAGGAGCATGGTCCCTATAAAGAATTTTCTATGGTAAAAAAAGATTTTATCTATGATGAAGCCCTCTGGTATTTATATCGTATATTAAGTCCATCTATTGTAATAAGGATTAAGATTATATCATAGTTTATCGAATTTATTGACGTATCGTAATTTATATCTCTATTAAAGTAAGCAGACATGTCATCCCTTATTCTGCAATCATTGCCATCCATGGTTAATTGATATTTCATAATTAAATTAATCTTCTCAAACGCCCTTTAAGTAGCGCCAAAATTGAATTTAAGTTTAACAGTAGCGCGGTCAGTCTTGCCCACATTAAAATTAGTCTGCGAGAGCGGAGAGCGCGTTCTATTTTAAAACTGGCGTGATGCCATCGCTTGTTTGTATTATAAGCTTGTTTTTATGAAAGTGACTGCGGGATGGAAATAATCCTGTCTTGTAATCTGAGAACTTAAAAACGTAATAAGTAGCATGTGGAAAACATGATGCTATGATTTCAAATAAAACGGGGTAAATAGAAAGTGACGTAGATACAATCAACGGAGTATTAAGAAAGATATTGTCCGTTCATGAGTACTTATAAATATAACATTCTCTTTACATAATCTGTTTAATTTTTCAAAAAATATTATATGACAAATAGATCTTACCCATTAGCGTAAGGGTCGCTCTGTAGAACACCGGCTCCTTTTCCGTATCCATAACCCTTGGGACCGAACTTCTTTGCATAACAAACTAGAAGAAAAATGTTTAATAAGAAAGACGGAAGATTTCTAAGCTTTAACAAAATATAATTTCCTTTAAACTTAAGAAAATTTCTTTATGACTCGGCGATGCAATACAAAAATGTAGGAACGAACCTTTGCAGTAAATATCTTTGTCCGGCCCTTCGCAACAGTTTGTGGAGTCCAGTCGTTTTAAGCAGTCGCCGCATTTGAAGCACTCCTTGTGCCACGCCTGGACATACATTGAACAGTGAAGGTGTGAAGGAAGACGCATGCAGAGCCAAAACTATTAGGGGCAAACTGTTATCACAATGACAACGAAAGTTAGGTCACAAACTGCTCTACGCTCGGGGGTCTTTCAGTTGGGAATGACAACGTTCAAATACCTCGACAATATATCTCGTTGTCTGGCCCATCGCAATGCGTCATTGAATCAAGGCTCTTGTGGCAAGTTAAGCATTTGAAGCAGTGCTTGTGATAGCCCTACGATACAACAGTTTTATTTTCACTCTCGTTGCGCACAAAATAAATTATTAACTACAAAAGCTTGAGTCTTGGGAGTTTTTGCTGAACGTCATCGAGGGGTTAAAGTGTTTGCAACTTTCTGAACGTTCAATAGGGAAAGGCGTGCGCCATTTTATAGAAAAGCTCTTCAGGAAATGCATGTGTTGTACTTTAAATTTATACGATAGAAAACTCACCCTTCCGCGAGCTAACATTTGCTCGGCAGCGTAGACGAAGCCGCCGCAGCGGGGGCAGCCCTCGCCGGGCGGTGCCTTCGCTATAACGCGCGGTTCTAAACAGGCTCCATTGGTCCTTACGCCCCTGCACATACGGTTCAATTCATTCGTTGCTCTACCGGGGCCGATCCGGTCGAGCAACGACGACATAGGAAATGTTAAAAGCAATCGGGCATCGGAGCTCTCCAATCGCCCCTACTAATTATCCCACACGGATGGCGGCGAAGCAATCTTGGGCGGCGCACCTCCGCCGTAATGGGAGAAGGTAAGGCTCCCGGCCGCCCGCTCCGCACCGGCCCGTGTTACAGCCTCGCTTTACAGCCTAAGATTATCGACATAGAGGGCGCTTTCCTTATCCCATCACATGTATTAGCTCCGATCAAAGCTAAGACAAGCGTTAGCTGGTTGTTAGCGGGTATCAGTAATGCGGAAAGTTACGAGATAGAAAACAGTGCCACGAATTATTCATGCCTTAGGGTGCGTCCGGGGCGTTGCGAAGCCGTGCAGTGGCTTACATAATGTTCTCTCACCGTTGCTTCGCTGCGTATGGTCGCCCAGAAACGAGGGGAGGGGGGAGGGTAGTGGTCAGAGCTAGAGCGCGCTTGAGCCGGCGCGGGGGCCTGGTCTGCGTCACGAGCCCGCGCCGGCTCGCCCGCACCCCGACTCATCAATACAACTAACTCAGTATTGGTGGTCGACTCTTTTATTTTTTTTTTATATAAATAATAAATATAAGACCGATAAACAAATTAAATTAAGCGATAGCGAATAAATAATCCTAACTAAAGTAGTTTTAAAGTACAGTGGGCGTTCGCGGGGCGTCGCTGGTTGGCCGAGACGTGTGTCGGCGACCCGCTAGCTCTGCTGGACGGCCGCTCGCGCTCAATTCCTGTTGCGACATAAACGGAGACTGGTCATGCACGTGTCAGCCGACGCGTAATGTACAGCCGGGCGCGCTTGCTACTCTCTAAGACTTATGTACACGCTGTTAATGTTGTTACGCACGGGCCCGTAGGCCGGTCGTGGCGACCATAGATAAGGAAAGACCCTCAGTGGCGCGGGCGGCGGGAGTGCGCGAGATAGTGTACTTACGCGTTCTCTCCCTTCAGGTGGTCGCCAGTGTCCATGGACAGGCACCCAGCGCCACCGCCGAAGCCGTAGCCTTTGGGTCCGAATTTGCGCGCGTGGCAAACTTTGCAATACAGTTCACCCTCGTGCTCCGAGCAGTTGGTGGAATCCAGCAATTTCTGGCACAAACCTAAAATGTCGAGATAGTATCGTAACAGATTTCCGTTTTCGCTGCAAACGGTTATGTAATTCATAGTGGTAGTACTAAAATATGATTTATCATTCAAACTGACAGCTATGCAAATCGCAAGTTTAACTCTTTTATACGACTTGTAACAATTTTAAGAAAGAACGCCATGGATAATGCATGCATATGATTGATGTACTTTCCATTATTTAATATTTGTTCTAATAAAAACAATTCTTAACACACCATAAATATTTTCGTACATACGACAAAGGGTTTATTCTAGAAACATTTGGGTATTTATTTCAAAGACATTCTGTTAATTGTGGATTTGTTAACTTGCGATAGTAACGTAACCGTTAGATTTATTTATGAAATTTATGTCACCATCGCCTGCTATCGAATACCCTAATTGATATTTTGCTCCTGCTTTAAATGACGGCATATAAATAAATAATACTGACCGCATTTAAAGCACATCTTGTGCCACTTAAGTCCCCCAGCGACACGCTCTTCCGCCGCGTACACGGACTTGCCGCATTTCGGACACTTCGGGTTGTCTACAGGTTTGAAAGGCATTGTGCTCGCTTAACTTATCCTGGAAGAAATAAATATTCACATAAGTGTCTGCCTTTCCCTTACTCTATGCAAACAGCTTTTTTTTACTGCTAATGTTTCCCTTGCTAAACATTGAACACTGCTCATCGATCGCTAGTCCCACATTAGTGTCGATACGGATGCAACATGCGTAGGCGAATTGAAATTTGGCACTGTCACTAAAGGTTACTCGGCCAAATGGGAAAACTACAACACAATCTTTAATTCTTTTTACCGCAGCATAATTGCTTACTGAATCACTGTTCTGCGTAAGGTAAACAACCGGGGTATATTATCGTTAAAATGTCTGACATAATGCATTCTATTTAACGCAACGACCATTGGCAGTAATCCAAGTCGCCTGCAACACTTCAATTGCATCCGAACTGACACTATTTCCCAACAAGCACATTCTACCGACGTCGTCTCAGCTATGGCGGCCCCTTCCGAATGCTGCGGAAATTTCGAATAACGTTACGGAGTTGGGCGGGCGGCGCGCGAGCATTAGCCGCGTCGCTCCTAATTTGGGCGGTCCAGGTAAAGTTACGCCGCTGGAGCGGCGTTGCACTTCTATTAATAGGCTGCATTGGGAAGAGGCCGGCGGATCACTCGCGGTTTTGTTTTTCTTTTTTATTTACGATAGTGGAATCGAATTCACTTTCACCACCTGTTCGTCGAGTCGCTACGAGAGTCGGGCTCCCGGACGCGTGTACAGTTCAGGGCTTTGGTGCCTAGACTGCGGTGCGCGGAGGTCGAATGATGCGCGAAGGCAGAGCGCCACCGTAGTCTATACGCGCGTTGCACACGGCCCTAGTGGGGGGGAGAGCTGCCGCCCTCGCCACCGCCTGCGCTCGCATCAACCCCTGCGCGCCGGAACCCCCTCTCGGGGACTTTGTGGAATCTGGAATCGAGTTTACGCCGTATCAGGTATCATATCGAATTGGACCGCGCACACGCAGACGGCTGCTGTTGATCGACTTATCGCGTTACATACGTATAATTTATAACATGTAACGCATAATTTATTCTCGAATTCATTTCGCAGACGTTACGATTTGTTGTTCAGGTCTAATAAGAGCTTTTTGTAGTTTGTTATTACTAAAGATTAAGAGATTAAATGCTCTAAATAGCAATCGTTATTTAATAATTTTCTTTGACAATTATGTAATTTAATTAACAGTTATTATTTTATGTGCAAACAAAACTACTGCCCGAGTTCATAACAAAAATGTACTACATAGTATGAGTACCGTTCAACGTCGATTCATTCGTCGATTAAGATATTATGACTCTAGTCGTGACATCTTGAGCAATTAGCGTTAATGGGAAATTAATGAAATGATATGTCTTCTTGTTTCTTGATAAAGGTGAAATATGATAGGGTTACGACAGCATACGATGACGAGAAGTCAAAAAGAAACGCAATAAAATCCTTGAAATAGTTTCATTTAACGTTATGTTGCCTGCATGCAGAAAAATTATATTTTGACGTCAGTACCTAATCTATAACAGTTATAGGAAATTCATATTTTTTGAATACAATGTTTAAACATTAAATAAAAAAGTAATTTTCGTAATTACCCGAATTTATATTATAATTAATTACAGAACTGTAGTTTTGGTTTTGCTTTGAACAGTTCACTAAACTACATGGTCAGTTATAGGTACATACAAATATTACTTGATAATGTTACTTACTCATATCGATTAAAGAGTATCAATATAATAACTATTATAGATGCAATTTAATACATCATTATATATTTTTAATATTCAATAATGTTGTGTTACTACGTCCTTGTTATAACATTAATAACTTATAATCTTAAAGTCTGAGACAGGTCCATAGTTCATATTCTTTAAAAGAAAGGTACGTTTTTTTACATTGAGGCGGTAGTAAGTACTTTCCTATTCCTTAGTTTATCTTAAGTTTTTTTTTTACTTTGTATTTGAAATTTATGTCAGAATTTATGTTATACCACCTAAACAAGACAAGTAGAATATACTTATAAAATGTTCTACTAAATACAGTCCTTACATGTAACATCTTAATAGTAATTTGCATAAACTATCAATATTGAACTGACCCAAGAGTAATATACAATATTATTCAAACCCTAGAGCTCATTTCATTTACACTAGCATAGTAAAACGTCATTATTTCTAAAAAAAACAGACGAAAAATTCCAACGCTTGAATATGATGGGCTCTTGACAAACTAATGAGTCATATGCCAAATTCAGACAACTTTGAGTCAGAATTTTGGCAAGGTGATGCGACCATAATAGAGAGAAGGCAAGGGCGGCCTTTTGGACAAACATATCCTCGATATTATCATCACAACAATGTACACATAGTACATTGTTGTGATGATAATATCGAGGAACAATCTTCGTTTGTGATTTGGCTTCGGATGGTGACGCGGTAGGGCGTGAACTCATCGGCACAAAAATAAACAACAAAATATACTTTCTTACGTACACAATTAGTCCAGGAGCATGTCACATCATAGCGGCGGTGTTTGCCAACTTCAGCGCACCTGCCTATCTATTAATATTTTTCTATAAAAATAAACCCGCGCGTGCATTCTGCAGAACACGTTTATTTTTCATGGTTCGAAGATTACCTGCTTACATTTTCTTCATTTTCTTGAATTGGTTCGTCGCTCTGTTCGTTTTCTTGAATTGGTGAATACAAAAAACTTTGAATATATTTCTCCGGTATTGTTACATCAAAGGTAGGAATTAAAATATATTTCTATAGTATATTATTATATATGTAACAAAAGAAAAACCACGGGGTTACAATGCTAATACTACTTACACAATTTACATTTGACAGCAAAGTATTTGTGAATTTTATATTTAAGTATTTGATTCGGGTACAAATGAATTAGTGCACGCGACACATGATGTATATATGCAATTACAATTGGTCATTCTCCATTGACATACTAATTAATCTTAGTTATTGTTCGTTTATGCATGTTAAATTATGTTCTATAATATATATATATATATATAATGAAATACATTGGACAACACGTCTTGTGTATGATGGTATTTGGTAAAAATTAAATTGACATAATTGGAAATGTTAACAGTAACAACAACTTAAACGTGAAAATCTGTAACGCATGTAATTATCTTTACAGAAACCAGCTAGATAATTCCTAACGCAAGGAATATATGTTTTCCTTTTCAAACATCTATCAATGAACCCTAACTCACCATACAAAGATAACTAGTGCTAAGGACATATTTCCAAGTTTATTTAAAAAACGTGGCATATTGTGAAGCTTTCAACGTACAAATGTGAGGCAAAGATTTATTCAGGTAGGAAACGTTAGACTTATTAGGATACACCACTGGGATTCGAACCCGGTCAGAAAACGAGTGAACACTAGTGTAAACATTAATAATTACTAATACTCTATTACAAAGGTTTTATTAATTATTTTAAGCACAAATTTATCAATACAGGTATCATCATAGACACACTCGGTGTTGGACTAGTTACGATTTTAAATATCATAAAGTGCAAGTATTACTTCAGCTTGTTACTTGAATGCTTACTGACATGTGCGTTACTCGCATGTTACTTAAATACTGCATTTATTCAAAGAGCCCTTATGGTTGGTCTGAGGTTGGTTGGTATGAATCACTGAGTAATGTCATAATAAAATCACAGGCCATGTAAAGTCAGTCTCCTTATAAGGCCCGTCATTCAATTTAATGTATGTTCGGAAACTTAAGACGACCTTTATGACTTATGTTTAAATCTGCTGTTAAAAATACCAAACTAATGACGTGTGTTGCAGAATCACGTATCACTGTTCCAGATTTATATTACGATGTTGCACTCATGTTCAATTTAACTTTTTTTTAAATAAATTATAATTGTACTTTAAGACTTAAATTGAACATATGGTAAGTACTCTAGTGACAAAACAGACAGCACACAAGTACTCTGTCCTAATGAACGAACGTGGAGAATATGTCAATAGTAAGATGCTGAGTAAGTTAGCGTTATACAAGAGTTTCATTTACTTACATTATTGTTTGTTGTTATTTTTTTAAATGCAATGAAACTGTTTCATATTCATATACATAGTACGGTGACTGCATAGAAAACTGTTACAAATAAGAGCACTCTTGTGTAGGTACATACCTACATATATTTACCATGTGTGGTAACGAATTAGCTGACTTCACATTACTTTAAGAATACTTCTTCTGTTCTTTTATAAATATTCAGATTTTCCAAATATATTTCTATAACCACCGAACACGTAATAATTCAGTATTTCAAATAATAATTAAGAATTTTATAGGCACCAATTACAACTGAGCTCGCTCATCATTATATTTTTTTCTAAAATAAACTTAATTTAAGGTGAAGCCGTGTTCAACACTTAATAATTTCAATAACGAATGTATAACAACGGGCTTAGTGCGAGTCGGACTCGCGCACGAGGGGTTCCGTACCAATATCTTTAAAAACTGCAAAAAAAAATCTTATCTGATGTATGGGAGGCCCACTTAAATATTTTTTATTCCGTTCTTTATTTGTGTTATAACAGCAAAAGAAATACATCATCTGTGAATGTTTCAACTGTCAAACTGTCACGGTTCATGAGGTACAGCCTGGTGACAGAAGGACAGACAGACAGTGGCAGACTAGTCTTAGTAATAGGGTCTCGTTTTATCCTTTGGTTACGGAACTCTAAAAAACAAACAACTAGGTAAAAAATAAAATATAGAGTATTTTTATTGGGTAACGCTTGGACATGCATCAGCTTTTGCTTGAATAAGCAGGCTTGCACGGGGAAGTAAAAGGCTCTAACAGAAGACCAGCGTGAAGTGGAAGTATTATGTTTTCGCGTTTCGTCTGCTGAGTGAAGTAACCAGTGACCACTTTTTTAAAGGTTAGTCAACGCATTTGCAACCGTTCAGGTGATGTAGATGCCCATGGGCGGCTGTATACACTTGACATAAAAAGGTTAACCACCTGCTCCCTACACAAAGTTCGAATAAAAACAAATATACAAACTGTGATACTAATCTAAAGTTAGTTTGGAATAGTATTAGTATCACAGCTTGTATCTTGACTTTCACCGATTTATAGCACTAGTTTTAATTCACATTCTTAGTTCAAACTCCATTTCTATGAAAGTATTTAGTTATGACGTATACTTAGATTAGACCGCTAGCAGGTGCCAATTTCAAACGGATCGAAATTGGGCTATCAAAAATATGGTTTCAACAGATTAATAAAACTCCACGACTGCCGACGTCAATGCAAAATATATACTTATTATTTGAAGAGCGAAATGATAAGAGCGTCGCTATTTTAGCCCCAATCCTATCTATCACGGGTGACATAAATTTTATGGCCGTGAAATAGTCTTGGAAAAATGTCTAGCGGGAAATTTGACGCTGGCATGTATTCAAACCTGTTCATAATTCGATCGCGCCCCTTTGCGACTCTTATAATTTAAAGCAAAGCGATAACTCGTTAAGTCTTCACTAACCAAATTGGACAAATCGTTGATTAACTAGACATAAGTATAGAGTAGTCGTTATCTTTAAATAGAAGCTATAAAGAAAAAGAAAGGTAGTCGTTATATTTTCTGCTTTGTAAATGAGAAATCTATGAATTTTACAGTAGTACCTAATTGGTTCTCAATAATTCTCAATAAATTCAGGAATGTAACAAGTTGCTATAATATATATTTTGTAATTGTGTATTGTAGAGAAATTTAACATAAAAAAGAAAAATTTTAATATAAAAAACTTCTATAGGCAGATAGGCACGTTGGGCACTCTTACTTTCATAGGGAAAAATCACTGAACTCGCGTGGACGTCACGCTCAGATACATAATTACAATTTTTTAAAGAACTTAAATAATGTTGAAAATTGATTATTTTTTTTTAATTGATAGGTATGTATCTGTAAATTTGTTGTTATATACATAATAATCATTATTTTTCATTTAAAACAGCGTAATAAATGTTTTATTAATATATTAATGCGTTTATGAAATTAATTTCTAATAAAAAAAACTTCCTAATAAATATTTTACCCAAAAATAATGTCTATAAGCTTGCGAATCGAAGAAGTTTTCACTTCTGACGTGCACTCCTACGGCCGATAGCATTTTTAAAATAATTTATTATTACGTTTTTAAATTACCAATAACTCTAAGATATTTATTTATCTATTCTGTATTGAAAACACCCCAAAAAGTGGGTTACAAAGGTCTGACTTAATACCTATTGGCATTCTCTACCAGTCAACCCGGGGCGTGAGGAGAATTCTTTCTAGGTGCAATAAATGAAATTGCAATATGGATTTAAGTGGATGAAACAAATAAATATACGCATTATACATCATAAAACTAATAAGCACAAAAATGTATAAGATATTATATAAAGAAATATACATAACATGATATACAATATAAAAATATGTGTCATAAAAATATATATATTATAAATACATACATACAATAAAGATATATATTTAAAATACACAATACATGGGCAAGTTGAGTATTTTTACCTTATACATCATTGCAATAATTAATGTTATACCTAACTAATTTACATCAGTAAACTTTTTGAAGGATTCCAGAAATCGTATTTAAAACTTAAAGTTCGAATATTGATATAAAACAGATTGTCTTACAGGACTTGACGTCCAAATATCGCTTAAATGATGTGGTTTATTTTATTTATAACAATGTGAAAATAATTTTTAAATGCTTTGCGGGATTACATAAAAAAAATATTGAATGACTGCTAAATGTTAAGCTAATAAGGACAGTCAGAATAAACAATTTGTATATATAGGCGTCATTTATTTTCTTAAATTAAATAAACTTTTATGTTGTATCCGTACAAACTGCGCATACCTAAAAACGAAGACGTCTTAATATAAAAATTCCTTTTCAAAGATTGAGCGAACTTATCAGTAATATCAATTATAGAACCTATTTACATGTCCATATTTTAGATTTCGCTAAAATAAACAAGTGAACATTTATATATGCTGTAAGCACACGTCTATTAAATGAATACACTGGTTGGCGTGCTAGCGGTATATTTATAAAACATTACATTTGCACGGTCCTGAGATTGTGGAATGTTACGGATACGGGATTAAATAACCGCTCAGGTGTTTACGAACTCGGCCACAGGTGTGGTGGATCTCTTCATGAAGGTGTGCGTGGGCTGTGGCTAAAATAACATGGAAACTCTCGGCGCGTCGCAACCACCGACTTACTCAGCGCACAAAGAAACAGATCGGCTGTGGCATTACTCATACCGTGGGTGCCGTGGCCACCCACGCGATGTAAAAATTTCACGTACATTTTACTAGTGTACTGTTCCGATAAATGTGAAAATCCACTCACTCTCTCTTAATTACTTTTAATTATTACATTATTTCATTTAATAATGTTTGAAAAACTTATACATTCAAATCCGATCCTGTATCTGTTAAGGAAACTGTTGTAACTTATCGTTAGTTCAGACATCAATTTAAGGAAGGGAGCATGAAGCCTACCTTTAAAGTCCGTGGTTTTGTGGACAAATTAAGAAATATTGTTAAATTTCCCATATACCTGAAAATTTTTAATTTAAATTAATTACCATTTGGGTATTAAAGTCTAATCTTTTCAGCTCTATGATAAAAAAATAATTATGAATCAATAACAAGGGTTAAATATACATTATGTATTATGTAGTGTTTCGTGTAAAAAACTTCAGAAAAAAAAAGCTCAAACAAGTTCTTTACCACACCTTTCTGGTCGTAACATAAACTTTAAGCTGAGAATGTGATTATATTGCTTTTAAGTTTCAGAAACATATTAATATTTTAAAAATGTAACTACAAACGTTTAACGTTACAAAAAATGTAAACTAAATACAAGTAACTACTTGTTCTGTTTGTGTATATATTCTTATAAGGCTATAAATAATAATCGTTTATCACTAATATTTCACTTTATAAATAGTATTTCACTTTATAAGTAGTAGGTATCATTAAATTATTTTTAACATAGAAACATTGCAACTTGCCGAATAAACTAGAGAAGTGATATTGCTATCAACTGCATCATTCAGTTTTATAGTGCTGATTACTCGGCCAGTTTTATTATAGCTCGGCCGCTATGCGTGCCGGGTTTGTATGAAACATAGTTCTAAAATTACCTGTCTACTGTGTTCGTGTTTGTTTCGCAGGCACGTTGCTATGCTCGGATTGTGAAACAGAATATTAAAAATACAGAAACGGAATCAATTTTAGAATACTTTCAACAAATGTAAAGAATTTTTTAAATTACTTTCTTAGTACACAATGGCAGTTAATATTTTTCCTAACGAGCCGACATTTTAATATTTTAATTTAAAAAGGAATAACATTTTTTAAATAATGGAGTCCGTCATGTACTGTCTGTTCCTCGGGCATCTTGTTTAGAAGCAGCTGCTCATCGATCGTTTGCATGGTTTTCGTTTGAGTCACACAGGTGATCTTGTAGAGTCTAGAGGTTTCAACTCACGGATGGAGGCCATTAAGATTAAGAAAGAAGGCTTGTCTGTGTGGGGATAGTTGGTATAACAGAGCCCTCCAACCGGGTTCCCGTATAACCACGAGCGAAAGGCTGTGGCATGGTTCCACGGTGAAACCAATAGGAACCTCCATGCCCCGAGTGGTCTTTTGATCCGATTTCGGAAACGAGCAAGATAGACGTGCAGCGGAGGTGAGAAGTAGGTGAGTTGGAAGGTAAAATAAGGTATTTCGTTAAGCCTTAATATTTTAAATTGCTTTTAATAGTGTTCTGAGTAGTGCGAGATCGTAAATTCTGCCAACCCATCGCTTGCCCAACTTTATAAGGCACATGTTCGGTATTTAGTCCCATCCAACCGGGTTCCCGCCTTGTCGTAGCGAGGGGCTTGATAGCCGTAGCTTGGTCACCTACGGTGAAGCCAAGAGAGGCTGACAAACCTGGGCCAGCCTATGGTGTAAGGTTGGTCCGAGAAGGCCGCTCTAAGTAGGCTCATAAAACCCACTCTTGATGCGTCTTGAAGGATGCGGGGTATAGATCGAGGGTGGTAGAGGAGGAGAAACTCCCACTACAACCGAGGTAGAGTCGCGGGGGAAGAGTCATATCACATCCTCCGCTAAAGGCCGGGAAGCTTTGTGCTTGTTAGTTAGTTTTTGTTTCTTCCGGCTCCCATGGCTTATGGCCCAGCGGGCTAGAAGACAGTCTATATTATAAAATCATCATTGGGCTACTCGTAAACTTATAACTCATCTACATTTCCATTCAGCGTCTGTTGTATTTTTACGACTTAATACGTTGAAACCTCTATAGCATTAGCTTTTAACGTACGAGCTTATGGTACAAATAGTACAAAACCTTAGCTCCTAATGTATGTACTAAGTACGTATTACTTATGTTATCCTTAATCCTAAGTGTATGTATTAAATATGATATCGGTGTTATTTATTTAAATTTTAGTTAAATTCTTCATGCACCAAATTAGAGTGACAAACATATAAATTAACGAGTCAATTATTGAAATAAAAGGATAATTTAAATTATGAAAGTATATAAAGTAAGCATATGTTATTAAATAGGATAGTTATAGTAAATAAAATAAAGAAACATTCTTGACGTTCTTCATTATTAACCTATCATATATGAAATAAGAAAATTGAAAACATCGCTTCCTGCATCAGGCGGTGACACAAAAACGGAGTCTGAACTGTGCCCGGCTCTATTTCGGATCACTGAGGCGTCGTCCAACGGCTCAAGACGAATTCTCAGATAACCATCATTTAAACAGTTAACAACATTTGAAAGAAACGGTACCGAAAACGACATGTATGGCCAACTGTTTCGAATATCGACTCATTAGAGCGGATTTCGAATACGACGGCATCCCGAAATTGACACAAGCAGATGGCCTGATGGTGCCATGAATACATTTCAGAGTAACCTATTTTATCTGTTTATTTTTAAAGAAGATTCACAGTGTATGTCTGATATTGAACACTCAACATTTGAAGTACGATACAGTACTGTTTGAAATGTGGGTTACTATTAGTTAGATTTTGTGTTAAGATTATGATTACAGATGAATTGCATGGAATACGTGCGTTTACTACTATTTTATAAATTTATGTAATTATACTTCATGAAAGATATTCGGCGCGTTAAATGTAAACTTTGTCAGCGAAGAAATTATTTTCATAAACATTAGTAGGCGGACAGTTACAAATCACAATTATCTATTCGCATCGCAGTTGAAAAGCGTGAACCGCGTAAATCTATAATCGTTGCGAATTTAAACATCTACTTCATTATACAGACTACAAAAATATCAGCAGTTTTTGTAATTATTTAATATATCCTTTTTTCTAGTTCTGTACATAAATTTGGTAGTTTCGCTAAAAATGGCTTATTATCGCCTAGGCTACAAAGTACTAGTGAAGCTGGTAAAAGGAACCTTGACCAAATCATAGTGATTCAGCTCAGCTCAAAAATACTATGTGATGGCTATTCCGTATACAGCGTGTCGTTACCATCGCGACAATAAATGAACACACGTCTAACACTACTTGCCAATAATCATAAAAAAATATTAACGTTAAACAAAATCCGTAATTATAAAAAAATATTTTTCAAACAAACTAATTAAGTAAAAAAGAAAAAAAAATTGTAACATCCTATACAACTCGCGCCACAGCGTCGCATTACAAGCCTCTCCTTCTAACAGTATGTTTTGTCTCTTTTAAATTCATTCAACCCATTCATATGCTTTGTGACCTTTACAAATGAACTTTACGTTACAGTTTTATATAGGGTGTTCTAAAATTCAGTTTGATGAGCTACGTTTGACAGCTAGCACGGAACAAACATTCTCTTCGTACAAAGTTTTGTAAAAAATTATCTAATATTATTAAAAAGTGCTTAAAGTGCGTGTTTCAGTGAATAACTTTGCAACTGATGAGTGACTCTCTTTTATTCAGTGGATAAAAAGTGATTTTGGTCCCATAACATACACAAAAATCTCTACGGATTGCTAACACCGTACATAGATTCGGCCTTTGTTTTCACAGTTATTGTGCACAACCGGATCACAGAACAAGTGCACATTTTAAAATTACATATTTCACTGAAGATATTTTGTATTTGATTATTATGTACTAAATCGATTATACAATAGAAGGTAGGCTCGAAAACTTCAAGATTCACTATTCGCCGTCTATAAAACAATAATTGACCTTTGGACTCATCGGTCTATTTACTGCTAATACAGAAGCTGATTAATCCACAACGAATTGCTTATTTCGACCGTTCGAGTATCCTTCCGCACAGTGTAGTGGATACGTTGACCGCTTTTGCGTAGAGATCGCACTGGTCGATGGTTCGAGCCCCAGAAAACCTTGGATTTTTTGTAAATGCAAAATTGGATTTTTGTAAACAAAAAATTGTTACCAGATATTTTTCAAAGCAATTTTAAACAAATAATTGTATAGAAACTTATACGTTATTACATCAGAAGAAATTTTAAGAACATTAGTCCGTATTACTGTTGTTCAAGCAGAATATTTGCTCGTGCTGCGAAAATAACAAAACAAGTTGAAAGATTACTTTTTTAAACCATATTTTTAAATATTTAACAACTCGCACGAGTGTTTACGATCTATGCACAATGAGTTGTTTGCAAAATTTGCTGTAAGCAAATAAAGCCTAGCGACGTTAAAGTTTGTTGTAAGTGTAACGCCGCTTATCATTATCAGTGTTTGGGAGTTTTAGTGGAAAACTTTGTTAAAGAATCCAAAAACTACAAGGCTTCGCGGAAGTGCAAAGATTGCAAATTAGCAGATAAGCGAGGGAAATACCTCAATACCCCATTACAGCCAAATATCATAGCTAATGCTAACTCCTCACCAGCTTCGAGCAACACTGAAGAATTAAAGCAATACTTTGACAAAAAACTTGAAGAATCTCTCAAACAATTACATAGAGATATCCGACGTGATTTCACGGTTGAAAGTTCCGATACCCGTACTAAAATACAGGAACTCACCGAAAGTATCAACTTCATGTCAGCAAAGTATGACATAAAAACGGAGGCTATAACCAAACTGCAAGAAGAGAACAGTTCGTTGCGTACTCAAGTTGTTGACCTTAGTGATCGCTTAAACCAACTTGAGGAAAACTCACGCGACTGCAATTTAGAAATCCAGTGTGTTCCTGAGCATAAATCTGAAAACCTAAAAACTGTGGTGCAACAACTTACAACCACTGTAGGATACAATTTGCCAGAACAAGAACTTGTAAACTACCACCGCGTGGCGAAATTAAACAAGGAATCCAAGAGACCTACGTCGATTGTTGTCAACCTTTCTAGTCCTATGGTACGCGATTCAATCATAGCTGCAACAAAAGCATTCAACAGGAGCCATCATAACGATAAATTAAACTCATCCCACTTGGGAATCGCCGCCAATGAAAAAAAGCCTATTTACGTACGTGAACATCTGTCTCCAGCCAACAAAACTCTACACGCGGCAGCCCGAGGAGTGGCAAAAGAGAAGAATTTTGAATTCGTGTGGATCCGAAACGGAAAAATATTTATGCGAAAAGACGTAAACTCTAAAAGTTTCATAGTTAAAAGTTTGGATTCTTTTAATTTTATCTAACTAATATTTTTATTTTATTTGTTTCTATGTTAAACAGTAATTTATCAGAAAACCTTAAAGTATTTTATCAAAATGTCAGAGGTCTTAAAACTAAAACTGATACTGTATTAATGAATGCACATAAACAAGACGCTGACATCATATTACTAACAGAAACATGGCTTAACGAATCTGTTTACGACCACGAAATTTTGGATAGCAGATACGCAATATTTAGGCGTGACCGTGCGTCTACTAGCAGTGACAAGCGAGAAGGTGGAGGAGTCCTTGTAGCAGTCTTACAAAAACATTTACCTAATCGCAAGGCAAAGTGGGAAACAATTGATGAAGATCTCTGGGTAACTCTTAAAATTAGACATGGTACTTCAACAAAAAATTTATCCATTTGTACACTTCATAACCCTCCTCCACTTTCTTACGATCGCCTTGACCGTATCATGACAAACTTAACGCTTGTTGTCCAACATAAAATGCCCCTAAATTCGATACTCCTGGTAGCGGGTGACTTTAACCTACCAAACTTGGTCTGGCAGCCAAATACAAACACACGCTGCCTTACATCAAGCAACGTACAGACGCCTGCGGAAAGTATATTTGTTGATACCCTTTCCTTTAATAATCTACTTCAGATCAATCCAATATGCAACATCAATGGACGTACACTTGACTTACTTATTACTAACACCAGCAATATGTTTTCTGTAAAAGCAAGCTCTACCTCCCTCGTAAACATGGACAGTCATCATCCTGCGCTCAGTGTAATAATTAAGGCACAAAGAAACAAAAGAGTTAAATCCAGTAGATCGTGTTATCCAAATTTCTCGAAAGCCGATTATCCAAATATTAGTAAGGAACTAGAATTAGTAGACTGGAATGACCACTTTAAGGATACTGAAATTTTAGACGAGATTGTCGACACATTTTACCGTATTATTAATCCAATAATTTTAAGGCATACACCACTCATGACAAAACACGACAATAACTACCCTTGTTGGTTCAGTCGTCCTTTAATTCACCCTTAGAGAAAAATACAAATTTCACAACCGATTCAAAAAATACGGCAATCCAAGAGATTACATTACATTTAAAATGCTTCGTATTCGTTGTAACAAAATGATAACAGACTGTCTCTCCCATTTCAAGCCCAATGCCAAAACGCACATTAAAAAGAACTCAAAATTTTTGGACATTTATCAAGTCATTTAGAACCAGCAGTAATGATATTCCGGATGAAATGTTCCTGGACAACCAGAAAGTATATGGAGGGCAACAGATCAGCGACTTATTTTCAGACTATTTCTGTTCCATATATAATAGTAATCGTGTCACAACCTCACAAATAAGTCCCAATAATTATCACCTCTCTATTAGCTCGTGCGTTTTCTCGAAATCAGATGTCTTAAAAGCCCTAAGACAAATTGACACTAACAAAGGACCTGGTCCAGATGCCCTACCACCTGTTCTTTTCAAGACATGTGCAACCCAACTAGTAACGCCGCTCATTTCATATTTAATAAGTCTCTCGAAATAGGTAAGTTTCCCACGCAGTGGAAAACAGCCCACATTATACCCATACATAAAAGTGGTGACAGGTCAGATATAGCCAATTACAGACCAATCTCCGTTCTATGTACCATAGGGAAACTATTTGAGTCGATGGTCCAGAAAATTCTTGTTTTTCATTTAAAGCCGGTTATCAATTCTCAACAACACGGGTTTCTTCCAGGCAGATCAACCACATCGAATCTCCTAGGGTTTGTCACCGATACACTTGATGCAATTGAAAATAAAAATGAAGTTCACGCAGTATACACATACTTCTCCAAGGCTTTCGATGTGGTGAATCATTGTATCCTTATCGAAAAACTTGGTCACGCTGGCATATGTGGCTCTTTACTTAGGTGGTGCGAGTCTTACCTGCAAAATCGCTCGCAACTGGTCTCTGTTCGTGGATTTCTGTCCCTACCTAAGAAAGTTCCCTCGGGCGTGCCTCAAGGGTCGCATCTTGGGCCTCTCTTCTTTCTCGTATTTATAAACGACCTATGTTCCACAATAAATTCCAGCTTCAAATTGTTCGCTGACGATTTAAAGATCTACCGAACAGTAAAATCGATGGAAGATATAAAAACCCTACAAAATGACCTCGAATCTATTAATACATGGTGCCTTAGAAATAATATGGTTCTTAATGCCTCAAAATGTTGTCATATCAAATTCACCCGTAAACGCGACCCATGCAACGCAACATATGCAATAAACAACATTCCATTAAAAGAGGTCACGAGTACACGTGACTTAGGAGTTATTGTGGATCAAAAGTTAGATTTTTGCGAGCATATAGACCACATTACTAAAAAGGGGGCGAAACTAGCAGGCTTTGTGATAAGGCAAACAAAAACATTTAAGGACCCAGAAATTCCTATTACCCTCTTCAACTGCTACGTCCGATCCTTACTGGAGTACTGCAGTTCTATATGGAGCCCATCTTATGGAATTCACATTGAAAGAATTGAAAGGATTCAAAAATAGTTCTTGTACCATCTGACTTACGCTAGCAATCGCTGCCTAACATTGAAGTCTTACAACTCTCGTCTGATGTTATAAAATGAACTCACTAGCTGACATTGTATTACTGTATAGAATATTGCATGGTAAAATAGAAAGTCCCGATTTTCTCGAGAAATTAAATCTCAGTCTGCCACGACATGGTGTCCGTTTGCAGGGGCGAAATGTGTTTGCGCTGCCATTCCGACGCACCCGTTACGGTCAGCACTCTCCTTTGTACCGGCTGTGTTCGAGCTACAATGCTATATGCCAGGATTTCGACATATTTAGTGTACGGTGTAGTAACATTAAAAAATATATAAGGGCTAAGCTATAATTTAAAGTTTATTTCAATAGTTTTTTATTATTCGTAATTTTAAGTTAAGTTTAAATGTTGTTTTATCTAATATTTTTAATTTAGCTTTAGTTTCTTTTGTTTTTCATTTTTATTTTGTTTGAAGTTATTTTTTTTTTCTTTCATTGTACTTTCATTCTTTCGTTGTTGAGAGTGTTTTTTGTGCATGTGTGTTCGCTCATAGAAGAACATTCACTTGTGTGTTAAGTTCCGTATCAACTTTTTCTGTGTCCATTATTCTGTAATGTGAGTGTAATGTTCGGTTTGCGATCCTAATTAAATAAAAAAAAAATGATTGTTTTGGAAAATTTAATAACTCTGTAAATATTGATGTTTGAAGAATGTAAATGTCTAATACAATTTAAAAAATTTATCCTCTAAATGTGTGTTCATTTATTGTCGCGTTGGTAACGACACCCTGTATAAAAAAATGCCAGACAGCTAAAACTTAATCAATTTGAATATAAATTCAGTAATATTTTAAATTTCAAGATAAATATTTTTACCAAAAGCTTGCTTAGCTTTGTCTTTTACTATACAAAGTACCCGGAGGACCGAGCTTTGCTCGGTTTGTTTTTTTTGGTAAATCGTGGATTTTGGAAAATTACATTTAGGTACAAATTACTGAGTAATGAAATATGCATAATATTTTTCGATCTTACCGACGTAATAATAAGAAAATATGAACTGATGTTTTTCACAAAAGAAACTTTAAAAAAAAGGGAAAAAAATAACAAAATAACAAATCGAAAAAAAAGTAAAAAAATAAATGTGTAAATGATCGTGACGCGAACCACGGCCGTCTGTTTTGGGGCCGCCCGATTACCGACTGAGCTATTATGACAATTCCTCTTGCGGCGAAATTTACCGTCATATTCGAATGATATTTTTCATTCCCTGAAAACAGGGATAAAAGGACATTTTCTAAAAATGAAACCTAGCTAGATCGATTTTTCGCCCCCGAATCTACGCACATACTAAATTTCATGAAAATAGCTGGAGCCGTTTCTGAGATTCCGATTATATATATATATATATATATACAAGAATTGCTCGTTTAAAGGATAAGATTAGACGATTAATTATTGGCTGCAAGTGTACGTGTATGAATATTATACTAAATTTTATTAGTGATATCTATTACCTATTTGTAATTTAAAAGCTTACTTATATTAAAAATGTAAATATACTATTGTCCATATTAAGATGCCAATTTTGGCAAAATGGTGCTGTACTAATGTTGCAGTAATGTTGTACTAATCATTTTATTTAAACACAACTGATATGTAAATAAAAGTCCATTTTCGCAAAATATATTATATTAATAATATTGTATGAAAACTTTTTTGCTGTGATAGAGCCACGCAACAATGTTCGCTGTTGCAGGAATCGGCAGGTCCGTCCGGGTTATTACGAAATCACAGAATACCTGCGTGAAGTAGTGTTTTGTTGTGTGTTGTATGTTGTGTGTGTTTGTTGTGAGTAAGTGTTTCATTTGTGTGTTCCATGAAGTAGACTGGGCCCACTTTATTAAAAGCATATGCAACCCTATGGGTGTTGGAAATTTCTATGGGCGGCGGTTATCACTTAACATCAGGTGAACCGTCAGCTCGTTTGCCACTTGGTCATATAAAAAAACAAGAAAATGATATGTGCCATCTAGTCCTGGTCCATCCACAATATGTCATGAAATAACACAACTCAAATTATATGTTTTTAATTCGTAAATATTGACAGCTTCGGTTATCACAACACTGAAGCTGGCGATGTTTACCGGGCAGTTTCTCTGTCTCATTACCCAAATCCCAATATCATATGAAAAGCTGCAAATCTGAGTAATCTCCAGTTTGGTTTAAGCGCCTTAGATAAATAAAAGCATGAAACTGTCCGATTTTCATCCTTAAATATTTAACATAGGTATCGCAATCTGAATCCACTGAGACATTTTAAATGAAACCATGTAAACATTAGAAATAATTAATTTAAAAATCTAACACCAAACCTAATCACATATGAACGTATTGATTTCTTTTTTTTAAAGAATATTATACATTGTTAAATGGAACTATTTTACAGATTTCGATGAGTCTTGGTTCATTTCATAGTTACGTTGGTCTAATTATATAAAAATTTAAATTTAAATAAAGGTTAGTTGGTAAAACTTTACATACCACTAGAAATGTTCGTCGGCAGTTGTTATCAGAACTGGAAGATCATACTACAGGATCATACTCCCTGCGTGCGTCATCTGAAATTCGACATTTGCTTTACAGAAACAAGCTTCGATATAATATTATACTTTAGACGGGGACCAGTGCCAAGTAGTCGATGATGTTTTCGTGTAAAAAACATCACGAAAAGAATTTCCCATAAAAACTTTAACATATTGTTAACAAACGAATTACAATAAATTGTCTTAATAAAAGTCCTGCATTCTACTGCCGTAATAAAATTTGCAAAACGTTAATAAAATTTTCAAAATATTGGTAGTTCAAAAACCATTTGTTGATCTTTAAATATCGTTATACCTCTCAGACGTCACCGAATATTAAAATTAAGGCCTCTATCCAGCGTGTTTGTCCAGCTTATTGGCTACCTCCATTGTTAATTTGATTCTCCTTTAGCATCTATGGAGTAAGAAAAGAACAAGGACTCATATATATATATACGAGTACATCAAACATTTCCTCAATTTCCCGGTATGTCCTCAATCCTCCCGACGGAGATTACATCCCACTGATGAAGGGTGACATGTATATTGCCAATTATCATGCACCTCAGTCCATGGACGGCCCCATCATGTATAGCCAAACGAAGCAAAGGCCCTTCTGTCGTCTCCTTATCATGAAATAAACCCTAGCTCGTTTGCCATTTCTTTATCATAAAAATGCATTCGTTTTGCGTAATTGTAAATAACTAATAAAACCAAAGACAAAGATAAAACATTAACAAAACGGATACCAACATGATTTCTAAATGATATACATTTTAAAATTTTTCCTTAAAATCCTTTGTAAATCTAATTATATACCTTATGTTGTACGGGATTACGTCAGTGAGTATTATGGGGTGCTGTAAGTGATTTGGAAATTTAGAAACATGCAATATTTATACATTTACGCTAAATTTAAGCGCCTGTCATAAGTAATGTTTGGGGTTACTTTCGAGCCTTAACATAATTTGCTTCCATGTCAGAAATATATTTCAATAGCGTATTTAATTTTAAAAAAATTATATACCTATAATACGCACACTTTGTAGTACTGTACCGTGTAGTTGGTCGCTTTCCAACCAATGTCATCATGTCGCTTTTTGGCTATCGGTGTATCGTACAAATTTTATTCTCATATTTTTTTCAAACGCGCCAAAAGAAAAATTATTTCAAAAAGTAACTAAGTGTAATAAATTACTTTACAATAAGTTTTAAATAATTATTTTTTTATAACAAAAGTTGAAAGGAATTTAAAAATAGAAGCACAAACGATGATAAATAAGTTGAAGTATGTATATATATTGTCCAACTAGCTATCCCGGCAAACGTTGTTCTGCCATATAAATTATTTGTAGGGTAGAAAAAACTTTTAAGGGTGGACCAGCCTTAACATTTAAGGGGATGAAAAATAGATGTTGTCCGATTCTCCACCCTGGCCGAAATTTCACGAAAATCGGTTGAGTCGTGTCGGAGGAGTTCAATTACAAACATCGTAACACGAGAATTTTATATATTAGATAAATATCGTGTCACTTACTTTAAAATTTGTTCATTTCATTAATAATTTTAATTTGCGCTCTTATTTTTATTCGAATCTATTTTGGCTTAATGCACGCAACCCGATGACTTTGTTTATATGCATCCAAATTTGGCTCTCATTATGTCCCTGTGATCATATGCCAAATGAAATGTGACCAATCAATTTAAAATAGTATCAAAACCATTGATCCTTTCACCCATCAGCAAATTCAATAAAAATAACAAACAACTCGCAGCGCGAATGACGTGGTTTGGGGCTATTTTGAAAGCAAACCTTTCTTTAACATATTTTTTTTAGTCCAAACTGGCCAGCGCTTGACTGCCATCGCAACTGATTGTAAGTGGCGAAGCAGCCAATGATGGCAAGCGCGCTAGCCCAGTGAAAACCTATTCTCTCTTGCCTTCAAGACGTATGTTGTAATCGGACGGAAAGATGGACGCCGGCAAGTTGCTCCATTCCTTAGTTGTTCCATATTATTCCTTGGTAGCCCAGTGTCCGGGCGCTAACCTTTAATTCAATATACTCGAGCAACCTGAGTTCGGTCCCCGGTGCCAGGACCAATGAAATTGTTAATTTTATGTGCTGAATTATCAAATACTCAATGATGAAGTAAAACATGAGGAACTGCATATCTTTCGAAATAATAACAAAAAATGTTTTGAAGATATGTGAACTCCATCAATCCGCAGTGGGGCCGCGTGATGCACTAAACCCTAATTGCACTAATTCTGTACAGAGGAGGCCTTTGCCCATCAGTGGGACTTGTATAGGCTGTTACTTTACTTTACTTATAATATTTTCAGGTAATCTCCCAAATAGCACAGCGGGAAGATAGCGTGATAATTTGAAGTTTGATAATAAATAATAATTTGAAGCCCGGACAGATTTCGTTCTAGTTTTTTATTGAAGCCTTCTGTCGACCTTAAGGAACATACAAAAAATAAATTAGCCGAATTGTTCCAGCCATTATTGAGTTATGCGCTTACCAACATTCATTTTATTAAGATTAATTTTTATTTATTTAGCTAACCGTGCGAAGCCGAGTCAGGTAACTACTTCTTCGAAGTTTCGGGCTATCCGGCAGATTTATATTGTTATAAATGAAACTACATATTGATTTAAAGGATGAATTTATTCGGTTATAAACAGTACGAAATGACAGGGGACGAGTATCAACTTGATAATTAAGGTCGAAAGCAGTTGGCCGCAGACGGGCCGCCGCATTCGTCGTTCCGCAATCATAGCTAAATTTAACAGAACCCGACCGAGAGTTCCTGTTCCCGATATCCAGCGGCAATAGCGGCGTGAATTATAAATAGGTCTTTGGAAATCTTATAACGATACCCCGGTGTTATTAGTAGCCAATTAAGAAGGCAGTTTAATGTTATGGCTGGATATTCCGGGTACAGATGAAATATTTAACTAAGTAGCCGATGAAAGCTGCTTAAATCGAGTTATACCTTTAATCTATAACTCGAATAGTAATAAAGTCAGCCTTTACCTGTTTCGCCGTGCTTCTTGGGTTGAAACATTGTATGTCATCGTCTTCTATAGGTGCGAAAATGTAAGCTTTAACATCGATGAAGGCGAAGCTCCAGTTGTAGCTCTTTTAGTTTTCCCTAGGATTGAAAGCAAGAAACATTATTCGATGAATATAATGATCGTTTCAATTAGATCGGAGCCTTGGCCACAAAGTATTACATTTTTTTTCACCGTCTTCGTGACAAGGTAAGTATGTGTAAGAGAAATGAGACAAAAATTATATTATAGGAAGTACCGCAATAGTGGAACCCGTTTTCTATTAAGTATTATTTGCCCGACCTTACATATTTATTCACCATATTTCACAGAATTCTGAAAATCTGTAAATTTTTAGAATTAAAGAATAAAATGCAAGTTTTAATGACAATTGTAATGGAGACGAAAAAGTCAATTTAATTGTAAAAACAATATATTAAAAGTTTACAATTAAACTTTACTAATTTCCTTATTACTCTTTCACTTACAATAATTCTTTTAAATAAAAAATAATATAATAATATTAAAACATTTATCAACTGTACTAACCTTAGTGCTTATGGAATTACTAGTTCCATCTCGTGGTCAACTGCAGTCATAAGAATTAAAGAACTGCCCCATCTAACGGAAGCAATGTGAAACATTTTCCGTGGAATAAAAGCTTGCGCCATCTTGTAATTATTGGCGTAGTCCGGAAGGCTCCACGGCTGCTCTATGACTGAATCTTATAGGCTTCTGTATTAACGAATCTATAAATAGCTCGTCGTGAAACTAAGAAGCAGTAAGACCTATTTAAGGTTCCGTGTAACGGCGTTACGCTATTTTCAGACATTCGTGTGCAAAATCTAACGGCGGCGTTCGGTTGGCCGTTATTTTCGTTACCCGGAGCTTCTACGGTTCATTGGCGCGCTTGACAGATGGCATGTAACAAAAATGTTCTACTTTCTACTAAATTTGACTTTTGAAACGTGAGAATACTTCACGAAACATTTGTTGCCTGACCTTATTTTTAAGTAGTTTTTTATTTATTTATTGAAACTAATGATGACACTCGAATATTTTTTGTTGTTATACCTTCAGTCTATAATAAAAATAAAGTAGTAATGTGCCATTCGCATAATGTTCTATTATACAAATATTTCCTAAAGAAAATTATGAAAAATTAAAGAAAAATTTTAAACAAAATGGGATTTGATTCTCATCACAAATCAGTTTATTCGAGTCATGCCATGCGACTATATACTTTTAAAACGCATCAACGATGAAAACTGGTTCTTATAATCATAATGCTTAAAGGTAATTGTTTACAATAGTGGTACGGGCGTTTTTCATACACAATTATGTCTGAAAAAATAAATAAAGTAAGAAGTAAATAAAAAAAAACGTTGTTTACATAAAAAGGGGAAAGCGCCCTATTGTAAAGAATAACTTGTTAAATACTTACATAAATCTATAGGTGTCAAAACGTATCAGGCAAAATCTATACCGGTATGAACTTCACCATATCGGCAATCACAGCAAAGAGAAGATTAGTATAGAGGTTCAGATTAAACTTTTCATAACAAAGTGGAAGAAAGAAACAACTCTTTAATAGGTTTTGAAGGAATGAGATTTTGTGCCTCAGCTGGAAATGTTTGGGCTTATTATGAATATACCTAGCTGTATGTATTACTATATGATATCTAAACGAGCTCATGTCAATGATCATTGAAATAGTTTTTTTCGAACAACCGTTTCTTAAATACGTAAGGCCTTATCAAAATATCCCGCATATTTTGATTGCCAAGCACTTCCGGATGGATTTTCTAAAGGCTTTTCAAAAAAGGCTTATTCAAAGTGGAAACGATGCATCTACAAGATTATGTTATCGTTTTCCATAAGAAAAAAGAAACAATAACATATTCTTGTAGAGAGTAATATAATAATAAACTCTGGTGAATCATCATAGAACTACATTAGGACAACTCATTAATTAAACATTAATGTAAAAAAAACTATATCTTTATTTTTGTTATTATTAAATAAAGCGACATCTAACTGTCATCGTTTGAATTACATAGTTCCGGGAAACACCGATATTCCCTATATTTTCGGTTATGAAGCGCTAGCTGTACGTTTGTAACAGTTAGAGTCACTCAACGTAGTGATTACATTCTCTTTGGAGTCACTGCCGGAATAAGTAAGAGCGGGGCCGGTAGCAAATTCTTTCAAACTTCCCTTGATCTGCTATGGACTCTTAAGCATAAATTTGTAAAAAAGCAGTTGACTACTCTTACTTATTTAATAACTTACACTAAAAAAAAGACTCAAGCACTGATAAGTGTGTTTAATTCAGCCCATTTAGTTTAAAAGGCCCGTAGAAATTGCTACTCTTACTACGTGGTTAATCCGGCACTGGGTAGAGTTGGGCTAAATATGTCACCGAAATGAAAAGATCTATAAGTATTTTTTCATATTGGTGATACGTATCACTTTTTTATATCAATAGCTCTCTAGATACTAGAGCAATAATTGTAACGATGTCAATCCATACGCAAAAGAAAGGAATTGAGAAATATTTGTATATGTCAACAACCTAGTGTTGCGTAACATAAAGGGTGATTTAAATCTTACCTTTTAGCCGTTTGAAAAAAAGCATTACCGTAAACGTTGATTTAAAAGGAAGAAAGCAACGGATGTATTGGCTCATCGGGAGATGACCGAACATAATATTTTATAGGAAGCGATGATACCCTACCATATGGGTAGCATAGATTACCGAGCTTAAACATGCGTTATTTTTTCGCAAAAGAAATTATAAAACGCAAATCTGAGCCATTACGTCAGTGGCTTCTACTAGATTATTCATTACTATTTAACATTTCTGCTATACGTTACTAAAAATAAAGTGTGTTACAATTAGTTTAAATGCACTTATTTGTAATTTAAGCATTATTATAGCAACACAAATAGCATGGACCTGTATATAGCCACAGTATAGTCGTAACGGTTAAAAAAAAAAAAAAAAAATCTATGCAAAAATTATATCCATACTAGTATTATGGATGAAATGAAATTTGGTACACAGATAGTCGGACTTCAACGCGAGCCAAAAAGCTAGTATAAAAGAAAAAAATCTCTACTAGATAAGAATACTTACTACGTATAACTAATTTACCCTATATCACTTGTACAACTGAAACGAATCTCATGATGATATGATGAAATACATCAAAAGGATTAGGCTGTATGATATATTATATATATATACTTTATTGAACACCATAAAACATAAAAGGAAATGTTACAGAACTATAAACTTAAGAGGTATAAACAATAAGGCGATGTCTTATCGCTAAGGAGCGATCTCTTCCAGACAACCTTGTGGCTAAAAATATTTTAATTTAGACAACGGTAGGTCGTGCAAATGATAAACTTACATACTATCATTTAAATGAACTAAAAGAAAATATGTTGTATTTTTGTATAATAATAATATAATTAAAACTTTTTTACTGATATCACATATTCAAAATTGCAATGCGATAATTTGCCCCGTGTGCAGTAAGTCCTACTTCTCTCGAATACACTAATGGTCTCAAAGGAATCGTGGTTCAAGATAATGATGGCAAAACTCTCATATTCAATATATACCTAAAGGTGTAATGTCTAATGGCAATAAGAGATTACTTATATAATTTAAAATGTTCCCATTATCCATTAAATTGACTCTCTTTTATTGATTAAGATCTTATCCCTATCACTTCTTTTGTGTCTGTTATTTGTGTGCTCTAAAGGTGATCAATTTATCCCTTGGACAAGCAATTAATTTCAAACGCCGGGGGATGACTGGGTTCCTATCCAGCTTTGGAGGCTTTTCAGGCAAATCTCAGTTAGAAGATCTTCAACTTGATTTTTCGTTGTGGTAGGGCCATGCAGCTACTTCTACTGTTACACAAAAAGGCAGCCTTCTCCGGAGAAGCCACGCACTCATTCTGTGAGACCGTGGTATTTCTTCCGAGTGAGTTGACTTCTCAATACCGTAAAGACCATCTGTTATACTTTTCCGTTTCATTTGAGTGAGATGTACGAGGCCTTTTCTTTTACGTCTTTTGAAAGCCCAAGAAGTGCTATCTTCTTAGATGTCGCAAAGGCATTCAATAAAGTCTGACACAATGCCTCGCTTTATAAACTGTTTGCACGCAACTTGCCAAACAAACTCTTGGACTCTTTCGAAACACCGCTCTTTTCGATATCGCGTAGAGGGAGTGGAGAGGGATTTCTCAGTGCGGACCACCTCCTTACGACAAGCGTTCCTCAAGACTCCTTTCTCTTCTTCTTGCTCTTCTCGCTCTATATAAATGACATGCCAAGATACCCAAGTCAATCGTTCGTTTCGCGGATGGCAAGCTCGCGGGACCAGGAAGATAGAGCAAATTACATTGTAGGTGGGAACCTTTGAAAAAGTAGACATTCTTTACATTTCTTATGTCCATAAGTAAATAGCTGGGAGTCACTTTAGACTTCAGAAAGACATTCCCAAAAAATATAAAAAATGTAAGAGACAGAGCCGCGTTTCGGACTGGCTCCATAACTTAACTTCTAGTAAAACGCCTTTTCGGGACAAGCTTGCGTACGACTCATAATAACTGTGTCCTTTGTTCTGCGTTCCCTGAACCTAGACTATTAGTCTACAGACTAAAAGCCGAAGTATCAGTTATATTAAAATTAAACTAACGATGTGATTAGCTCTAAAAGGAACTTTACTCAAAAAGCTAAATATGTATAGGATTTGCAATGAAGATATCTTTTGGTGAACTAAAGTGACCGATTTTGTCACAATTTTGATTTGCGCAAGAGTGACTGGTGCTGTAGACATGACTTATAGACGTAGACTTAAACGCAGGAGTTGTTAAGATTCCCACTGGCTAGATGAAAGTCACCTACAGACTTGTGATGATGACTGACATGGATAGCATTCATGTAAGTAGAAAGATAAAAGTTGTTAATCTTATATCTTCCGAACATACTTATATCAGTTACGTAATTAACAACATTTAGTAGTTGATTGTTATTAATTACAGTGATAGGTACCAGCATTTCATGTTTGCAACTATTAAAACACAGCGTACAAAAACATTAATTTTATTTTTTATAGACAAAAGGAGGTATAAAAGTATAAGCTCAATTTTATTATAGAAGTAATAATAAAATGACTTATAATCAAAAGGATATAAATAAAATATATATAAGACTTATCATCTATACACAAAACCAACTTGGCGCTACTTGGAACAGAAATGTACCTGAGTAAATTAGGTACAAAGGGCTATTTTGATGATTTTGAAACATATCTCTGTAAGATACCCTATTCTCACGCATGACTAGAAGATTTTCACATGATAACAGTCTCACAAGAGCGTCCATAACCTTTTAGTTTTGCACAACAAACTTATAAATAATATCACTTTTTGCGATCTTGGCGTTCAGTGTTCACTTGCCGAGCAAGATCTTGCGACCAGCGCCGAGGTTCTGGCCAGATTGGGAGGCGCCTTTGTTGGATCCGGCTTGAAGACCGATCACAGTCTGTCCGGCCTTCAGAACTTCCTCTGAGAAATCGCGTTTGCATTCTTCAGAGGGCTTGGGGCCCAGGTAAGGGCCATTCCACTCGGGGTGTCTGTAGGTCTGGAGGCAAGAAAAATTTTATGTTAATTCATCAACATTCAATCGGTCTTTTTCTCATGTAATGAGGCGTTACGCAATACGGCTCCCTGGGATATTTGTGAAAAGCGAGGCAATGTTGCATAAAAGTCGTAAAACACCGTTTAACTTGGCAAAGATTCAAAGCTTTGTATCGAATCGTACGTAAATGGCTTATAAAGCAAACAAATTATACAAATGCTATTTCAGTTACGCTAATCTTTATTTTTGGGCTCTTTGTCTTATAAGCGCATTTAGTAGAAACACAAATTAATTTTGATACGCTTAATTAAAGATAAACAAGTGCTTGTGATCATGGATCATTGTCATTTCAAACGGTGCCTAAAATTATTATGCATTTTCGTTAATCTCTTTTATTTTATGCTAAATAACGCTCTAAACATTTATTACAAATAAATAATAATTTGAATCACTTACTTCACGCCCGAGAGCAAACAATGTGCTCACAACTTGGGCGATGTCTTTCTTTTCCCATAGGTCCACAGTTTGGAATACATCGATGTCTGGGACACCGTAAGCTTTTATGGCCGCTTGGAAGCTGCAATTGGCACATTCATTAGAAATCACTTAGATTTGAAATACTCTGAACATATTTATATTATTTTAAATATTCTTGAAATATGAAAATCGAGAACGCTGTTTCGTGTCTTCTAATGAATATTTTAGTCTTATCATCAAATTTTATTTTATTCTGCTACAAAGGAGAATGGAGTGACTATTTGCAGTATCGTTAATTCTTAAATACCATCAACGCGATATAATTTTCTATTAGATACGGGTATATAATCTATATTTACTTGGTAATGTTCTCCATCATTTTGAACTGCCCACCAGAACTGTTGATCTTGGCTACTGAGCCAGGTTTCAGTTTGTTGATAAGCTGACAGAGGACTGTTCCGTCCTTAAGGACATCTTCGAACAATTCACCAGGGGGGAATTTGGCACCTAAGACACCTTCAATCCACTCCTGGGCCTCTTTCTCTCGTTCAGGGCTGCGCTTGGAAGCGAGCTGTAAAACGATATTCATGTGAGTAATATTCGATATCAAAATTAGTGTTGCCTAACAAAGTGTTGGAACAAATTTTAGGACGGTTAACGAGATCGTGAGAAGATATTTTTAAATGTTCTAACCTTGGCGCGGACTTGACGTTCCAGAGACATGTTGTGTTTTGTGTGTGTCTGCTTGCGAGGGGTGATTCCGCTTCAGATAGCACGGCTAGACTGAACTCCTGAAAGCCGAGTCCACGTATTTATAGTGCGCGCAGGCTGCGCCCTTCTGGAAAACTCTCACGCAGTCACCGCGCCACCGATGAGCGGCCGCTACGAAATAAGCTTCTGACTCAACAGCCTTATTTGAAGTGACTTCATTGAAATTGTATGAAGGAAATGCCTGTGACAGTGTTCGTCAAGGCTAGTTTTCGAATACCACAACATTTTTATTTAAACTTTCCTTTTTGAACTTTCCCCAAAAGTACCAAATGCTCCGAAGTCTTACGTTTTTGGACCCAGTCTCTGTGGCTCAATACAATACGTGCTTCATGGAAAGCTAAAATCTACCTTTCCTCGTCTTTATGTGTCAGAATCTTTATTGACAGCATTGCTTTATTTAATATATGTTAAAATTGATTGTTTTTAGGGAAATATTCCTTAAAATTAAATTTCATTTATATCGTACCTCCTCTTACCTCTTGTTTCTATGCTAATCATACTTTGTTTAAACAAATATTTTACGGACATAATCGCGTCGAATATTTTGTTAGGTCTAAGACATTTTTTACATGATCATACATGAATTGAAGTATTTGAAATAGAGGAAATAAAAAATCAAAATTTAAACGTGATAATAACACGTAAATTAAGTATACTTTCTAAATTTAATCCAAATAGCTGATATAATTTTACAAAATTTGAATTAGCCAATTTCATTCTTAAACCTCGCGCGATTATAAATGCATAAATATGCATACCATGACAAAATGGATGAAACAATTTTTATTTAAAGAAATTACATTCTGTTCTATAATAATTTTGGATAAATCCAATACTTATAGGCTTGTTATCAACTTAAGTGTTTAACGTGTGAAATGTAAGTGATATTTTATTAAAAGAATATTGTATGCTCTTTATTTAGCTGTTTTTTTTTAAAATAAAACCACCGACGTTCTAACATATTTATCATTGGATGTGATTACATATAAAAATAGCTTTTAATCTGATTCTTTGATATCACTTTTATTTTAAGCGCCATAGCTCAATGAAATCACTCAATCTTTCTCCACGAGTGGAAACGATAAACATTTCTTTTTCAAAGAAATATCGGAATAACAACCAGTAATGTGTTTCGGTTTTTAAAGCAAATAAGATCTTAATTTTGTTTCACACCAAATTAAATTATTATTTAAAAATTAAAAATTAAAATATTATTGCTAAAACATATTTAGAATATGCAAATATTCATATATTTTCATACAGAATGTATAATTTATAAGTTGTATAAAAAATTCATCGTCTTTCTAAAAGGTATAATTTAAGGTATTTTTTTTTATAAAAGAAATTAAATTATATCGCTAGAAGGCATTGTGATAATACGCTTCATTATGATATTCCATCAAACTCACAACGAAAAAGTATTGTTAGTTTACATATGAAAGAAAATTCAAAACCTTATAAGTAATTATTTTTGGAATTTGCCGTGTTTAATTTTATCGGCGTACATTCAACGTTATGAACTCATCGACGCTTTCGTCTTCTTATAAAGTCAATATAAATTCAAATACAGTGTTTTCCAATTCCAGACTTAATTGTTAATTATATTACTATACAGACGCCTTTGTATCCGTTACTTAAAATTATAAGACCCCAATTCACATGGCTAGCCTTCTTACACTGTTTTAGATCTAAAATGATCTAATTAAATGTGGAGAAGTCCGTGGCCTAGTTGCCAAGGTATTGGCTTCGGCGTCGGGGGTCGTGGGTTCCATTCCCACACGGGGCAACTATTTGTGTGACCCACGGATAGTTGTTTCGCATCTGAGGATTGGTCAGCGTGAAATTTATGTTTGTAAAATGTCCTTAAAACACAGGATAATGTTATCCTAAAGCAAAGGTAATGTTTAAAAAATAAAATAAAAAAATACTATGACCAATTTAATCTTACCTTCTTCTGACGGAAAAACTTTTTTATGAATTTAGGAAATGTTTGAGGGCGTATATATATAACATGCTTATATTATGTATATTTACTTTGAAAGTCAATATTTTACTCCTATCTTCTTAGGCGAATTTTCCAAAATCACTACAAATTCGACATTAGGAACTCGATTAGGAACTATTCGTTACATTGTATTTTCATAGTTTATATTTAAAATCGAAAAAAAATCTTATATTGCTTTCAACGAGGTTAGACGTAGTTCCTGTTGAGATTACTTCGCCTTAATATACTAGCAAAAGTAAAATATGTGGAGCAATAATAAATCTTCACCTTCACGATGTGAACGGCCCTGCAGGCGGCCGTCGTTCCGCCCACCAGGGCGTTCGTGATGCCGCTGAGTTTTCATTGTCACCGATACTCACGTGTGTACCGGTGTGAATATCGTCAACTAGTATATACACAGGTTTTTTAAACGTTTTTAAACACAACTTACGTTACTATCGTTGTCTAACAATATACGACAGAGCAGAAACAAAACGTTAAAGGATAATCTTGTTATAGCAAAATTTAAAGTGTTTGGCAAAGTTCTACATGTTAATTATCGGTGCTAACTTTTTTGCGCACGTATTAACTTTTATGTAAAATTATAAAGTTTCATAAGAACGCCCAATATTGTGAATAAAGAACGCCCGTCTATGTGAATAAAGATATTTTGTTTTTTGAATTTTGAATTTTATATAATAATCTCCTCTGTAACCTATACATCAAATCGTCACTGCTTTAGCAAGGTGGATTTTATACCATATATTTTAATATATACGTAGCGCACCCGATGTCGCTAAGACTTTGTTCCGATCTTTTGTGGTAGGTGTTATAATGTTTCAGCATCCTTATGCATCATCGTTAACTTATGTATGTTAAATCGCTAACATGCGTATCAAAAATGTTAAACTGTAGAAACAATGTTGGCCTAGTTCCCTTTTTCTGCAAAATGACTGCCTCACATGTGTTATGCGATACCCAATAGTTTGTACTTATTATGTCCGATAAAAGTGAAATCTTGGAAAACCATTTATCGCAATATAATGGAATACAATAAAACTTGAATTAAATACACAATGGAATATCATTTAAGTATTAAGGAATTCTACATCGGATTATATCCATCCATTAAGGTATTCCAGTTCCATATATCCAACATTATATCCATTAAGGTAAATCAAAATAAAGACAATAGAAAAACCATAAAAAGAAAATAATTTAAAAAATGACCAGCCTATTAACAGTTTACACGTTGCATTTTTACACTAATATAGAATTCTATCGAAATTATATATCATCTCATAAGGCCAAAGGCAATTGATTTAAGAAAATCTGACATGAGAAGTGGCGTGCCAAATTATTACACATTTCAAAATTAATCATAACAACCGCGACACGTTAATGTGGAATATTTTCATCTATAAATTATGACGGTACAAGTTCAATGTCAAATTTGTTATTTATTTAATGATAAAATATTATAGAACCTCATGTACATTATGATTTATAGTTAAAGTGTATGTGTGTTTATAAATGTCATTGCAAATTACTGTGTTGTACGTCTTCTGGTATCATTGAACCTACTTTTAATTCTTTCCATGGTTGGTTTAATGTCTAATCTGACAAGGCGCCACGCGTAGGCCAAAAAGCCTAACATTCAAACTTTGTATACATCGGCTGAAATAGATCACCATTTTATTGTCCGTGCTGCATTATTTTTTGTATATTGTAAAAATAGTGTCTTGATCAGCAGCCGAGTACGTGGCGGCACGTCACTAGTGCTATTCGACGTTACTCTTGCGTGCTTTACATTGGCGCGCAGTGAATCATTCCAACTCCCAAATTATATTTTCATAACACACCCAAATTTAGACTGTGTATATTATTTTCGCTATGCCAGACACAGCGAGCGCAAGCACGGTTCTTTGCTAGTATAGTTTAGGCCATTTATTAATATTTCAATGTTCACATCACAAAGGGAGGCACAAATTTGTACGTTAATTGACTTTATATTCATTATTATATAGTACACATACTATACGAATTAAAACGTTACCTATATAAAATGAAAAAATAACGTTTAAATCAAACACACTATCTATAAACGAACACAACGTATTACCGTAAATAATAATCGAGTATAATTCATTAAAATAGAATAGTTATATTTGAATTCTTTCTTTTTTGTTTTGCTGAAAAACACTTTCGATCTTTGTGGATTTGTCGGTCTAAACTCAAAAGGGTTAAATATAAGGCAATAAAATAAAAGGCATATAAAGTCATCCAAAGTCTTATTAGTCAAGCCTTATTATACGCGAACGTATGTCTTTCAAAGCTCGATAAGTCTGTTAGAGGAATTTAAGTCGTGTAATTTTAAGTTATCTTAATTTTAATACATATTCTCAATGAATAACTAATGGTATAGTGTTAAAGGTCACAATTTAGAATTAAAACGACCCAAAATAACAAAAGTCATGCTCTTCAAACAGTGACAATATTATGAAAACTCAATTGCGATTCAGTAATCTCTTTATTAAAACACCCTTCACATGCTCATCAATAATATTACATACACCCAAGGTACAATACTATGATGAATGTTACATATATACAATGCCTTATATTACATCACATATTTACAAAGTTGTTTAAATTTCAAATATTAAAACAAATCACATACATAAATATTTATGAAATAATTACTTAAAACGAAATCGGCATCACACAATTTATCATTTGACTAGACAAAGTATTTGGTACACGGCTACATATTACAATTTCGATTACATTGGAATGTGAAGATTTGAAAGAGCTTTTAATGAAAACATCTATTATTCAACATTTATATCTATTATCGTTATATACGCATTAACGTTACTTATTTACATGGTTGATTATCACATAGATTCTCATATCGGTAGTAAGAGGGCTTATGTAACAATTTTATGTAAGCATTAACTACTCGTACATATTCGAAATCAACATAAAATATGTCTTATAAGTCACTGCAGTTCGTTCTTGTAATATTTATATCCTCACTTCCTTATGAAATCTATTATTAGTTACGCAGCTATAATAGCGTAAATTATTCCATGTCCTGTTACAACAGCCGTTTCTTTAACAAATACACAACTTTTTCGTTACCTCTTAAATTGCATTCGCCTACTCACAATGGACACGATTGATATCGCACTAAATGTTTTCGACTTTTTCGACACATTTTAACAGACCAGTTTCATAAATGATATAGTTTTCACTTTTGAAGTCCACTTATCCGTAAAACCCGAATTGTCACATAAAATACAAGGACGAGTAACTGCGCGCGGGTTTTGGCGTTTCGGAATCGATGGCTCTCAGATAGTCTTCAGTGTTGGAAAGAGTGGCCGAATGGTATAGGCGATGCTACGTCCATTAGAAAAGATGGTTATTCGTTTTGGCGAGGGTCCCCAGGTGGTCGGAGAGCAGATAGTTAGGCGGGGCGACGCCTAGCAGCGGGAAGCCCGAGGGCTGGCGCAGAAGACCGCAGCCGCCAGCCCATTTCCCGCCACCAGCGCCGCTCACGGGCGGCATACCGCCACCGCCCACGCCATTCAGCTCGTCGCATAGCTTATTCGCTGCAAAAAATCAGAATCATCGTAAATAATCGCGCATACTTTCGATATTGCATGAATGGGCAGGTCCATCCGGTTAAGAAACCACGACCACTGTGGACCGATGTGAAGTACAAGTGATGTACAGGGCTACCTCTCCCACCAGAGAGGTAGCCCTGGACCATTTATTCAAAATCTGTCAACACATCTGCAACCCTACAGGTGTTGCAAATGTCCATGAGCGGCGGTTATCACTGAACATCAGGTGAAGTTGCCAGCTTGTTTGCCACCTTCTCACATAAAGAATACAAAAATCGGTCGAATGAATATTCGCCACATTCGGTTAATTCCGCAAACTCTATGCACGGAGCGCTCGGACTCCAAACGAGCGGGGCCGTAATAAATTAGCGCATTAAGTCCGACCGAAGCCGTGCGTCCAAACTGTCCGAATATGAAATCAGGCTGCAGTCAAGCCCGGTGCGCGATATAATCGTGCTAAAGCAATTAGTGCTAATCACCTAATCCTTGCCGCGCGGCTCCGTTGTTTATTCGGGGCCGAGTGACAATCCCGCGCACAATTAGCGCAAATGAGCTGACGTGAAAATCTGGCGGCGGGAGCGGCGGCCAATAATGCGATTAACGCCATCGCTCGCCCTCGAAGCCTACCGCGTCTAGCTGCTTGCAAGCGGTAGGCTTAACGATACAATTAGCGGTTCGCTTTAGTACACTCCAGCTCTACGTTCCTAACTATTCACAGCTGTTACGTGAACTTTTGTAGATCATCATCATCCTCCTGCCCTTATCCCACCTAGATGGGGTCAACACAATCTGAATTATTTTGTAAGTGGTTCTGGCTAAGTTTTTTACGACCAGCCGGAACAAAAATACAGATCGCGAATAATTATCTGTGGGTCATACAATTACTTGACCCATATGGGAAACGAGCCCATGATCCCGGTGCCGAAGCCGATTTTAGTATCTGCGTCACCGAGTATTTGTTCTAGGTAAATGATAAAAAAATGAACAAAAATTTTGCGCATTCTGGGTAACGTTGAATTGTTGCACATTAGATAGCTTGAAGCATTGCTAAATATAAATGAAATAAACAATATAGATATCGCCGTTAGATCATCGGCCATTTAGCTCATTTGGCAAAGTGTTTAACCCAGGAGATTCGAAAGATTTTGTAACAGTAAAAATGAAAATTTTAACGGTATTAATTTCCATTACCACAGTTTGATTTTCGAGATAACAAAAACTTTTTTCGATAGAGAAAAATTACTAATGAAATAATCAACACGCAGAATTATCTGCTCACTCACAGTTTTCGAGATAAAAATTATTTAAAATTTGTTATTTTCACTACGAAAGTCTGCCATTTTACTAAGTGGACTTCAAAAACTCAATATACAGTACTGCCAATATGATAAATATAGGTAGCGAGTGACGTCATACTCGTATCGATTGTAAAATCGATAATTTTTTTTTGTAAAAAAAATTATGAGTCACAGATCCGACACAGAGCACCCCGACTCCATGTGGTCTTGTGGTCCCTACCCCTAGAGTGAACATAAAAAGGCGGAGCCAGAACCTCGCGCTGGAGGTCCTGACACTCAGGGGCGACAAAGCGAGTGTTCTGGCGAAGCACGTAGAAGAGTCAAATTTAATAATGAAATAATAATTATTAATTCATAATTAAATTTGACTCTTCCACGGCCAGAAATATGATTTTTTTTTACATTAAACAAAAAATTTAAATTTATGAAAGGTGAATATTTCGTATGTAAAAAGAAAAATCTTAGTAATTTTAATAAAAAATTAAAGAAAAAATCACTATTAATCTTAATTAGATAAGGCGTCTTGATATATAAAAATATGCAATTACGAAAAAACCTTTCAATTTGTGTTAAATAGACTTGAAATTAATTTATACTACTTACTGACTAAAAAGATTTTATAAAATTTGTAATCGAGTTCCGAAATCGATATTAGCATATTGGCTGTATTGATATTTGAGTACCTAATCATATATTAAATTTAAAAAGATAAGTATTTCCCGCTCTTTTCAATTTCCTCTTTAATATTTGTATTTGTAATGGTGGATAATATGTGCGCGACTACTAGCACTAGTGAATTATGTACGTATTGTAATTTATATTTTATCTCTTTTTATAAAATTTTATTAGAATCTCGTTCAGTACTTTTCAATTTTTTTGTGTCGTCGTGGTGTCTTGTAAAAAGTTTTGTTTGTTTAAAGTGTGGACAAGACGTATTTTTGATTTAATATGAAAGTTTTTAAATGTTACAATGTAATAATTAAACCAAAGACGAAGAAGCGTCAGTGTTTTTTATTAATGAGACATTACCATTTGGAAAAGTGTGCGACTTCAAATATGTATGTATTTTTAACAAAAAACTTTTAGTAGCTTTATATCTAACATGTTGTCAATAACAAAATGGAGGACTTTCTTAGTGCAAATAACGAGTTTTAAATATTTTTTTTCTCGACAACTATGCGCAGCCAAATATTTCTACTTATTGTTTATTTTATAATTGATTTTTCTTTATCGAATAAAATTTTTTTGCACCTGGTAAATCAAACTGTGGTAATGGAAAATTTTACCATTTTAACTTTCATCTTTAGTGTCAAGACCAGCACTAAAATAAAAATTTATCATTATTTTACCACTATTTCTCTAACTGTAGTCATTACTTACAACTCGTTTAGCTGGCACGAATTTTGTAGAAGTTCGGAAAGGAACAGAGCAAAATGGATACAATGATTAATGACAATACTTGACTGCGCGGATAGTTCAATGGTTAAAGTTGCCAACATTGTCAACTACTTTGCGTTATTGAGTTTCATTTTTGTGAAATCACCCGCGAAACATGTATGGTTTTTCTGATGTGTTACATTACATTATATTTTAAAAAAAGGTTCGACTGATAATTAATAGCTAAAAAAATGCATTACGATTAAAAAAACCATAAAAAGTCAGAGAGGAAAAGAATGTTGTAGGATTAGATGAGTAAAATATCTTACTGTCTTTGCAATACGTTTCTTTGTCATATAAACAAGGAGGTTACACATTTATATATTTTAAAATATCTTCTCACAAACAGGGCCATCACATGTTCTTGGCCTAATTGTTAAATTTAAGGTGTGGTTTAATATGCTCAATGATGTTTTTCATCATTAATACTTATTTAACATGTCAGTTTTTATTAACGAAAAATAAAACCGACTTCAAATACCTCCCTCTTTACACATTTATAATTGATTTTCAGGAGTTCTTTGGAGTATCTCCGGAGCCCAAGATCCAATACCCATGAAATTTAATATAAGACCACATGGGAGTTAAACCAAACCCAACACAAAAATAAATTTTAAAATCGATCCATAAATGTCCATAAATGATAATTCTAAATTAAAAAACATAAAAAATCAAACGAATTGAAAAAAAAAAAACATTTAAAAAAAAACTTTTAAAAAAAAAGTCGGTTGAAAATGTAGACAATATCTAAAAAAACATTTTTATTTATTTATTCTTTATTGAAAACAACTCAAAAGGGTTACAAGGGGCGGACTTAATGGCTATTGGCGGCATTCTTTAGCAGTCAACCCGGGGCATGAGCAGAAATTGTGGTGGGTGCAATAAATAAAATTGCATAATAAATTTATATAACTTAAATAATAATATATGCATTACACATCATATAACTCCAGAATATACAAGATATTATATAAAAACGATTTATGTAACACACCATATACAATACAAAAATATAAACATATATACATAATATGTATATAAATATACATACATACATTATAAATACATACATATCAAGATATATATTTAAATGTTAGGTGATTGGCACTATACACTGGTATATAAGAAATGAGACAGTGTTAGTGTCATTTTGTGAACATTTAGGATAAAACATATAAGAGTGACAAAAAAGTTCCAAGACTTCAATTTTTTTTATTAGTTTCTTTATGAAACCACTGTAACTTTAAAACCGAGCTTCGCAAATGAATGAATTCAATAACAGCTATCTGTAAGTGAGGCCGTTTTTCTTAATTTTAGTAACAATACGGAAATTTAAATTTTTGCGTGCATGAACTTAAAAATATTCAAAAGTTAATTATAACAGAAGCATAAAGCAAACAAGAAAACATTATTCAACACTAATAAAATAAATAAACTAAAGAGTCGATTAAAATTAACATTTTATTATAGAATAAAAGATGAAACTAATTTTACGGATTTATCGCGTTTATTTTTAATTTTAATTCCCGACGTTTCGAACCCTTTACAGCGTTCATGGTCACGGGACAGACTGAGACCATAAATCCGTAAAATTAGTTTCATTTATAATGTGTAATCGCGTAAATACAAGAAATTATTAGAATAAAAGATTATTAAAATGAGACTAATATTAAAGTTTCACTTTCTAATAAGTTCGTTACTGAGTATTCTTTAAAACAGCGGACGTTGATTACAAACCAATTTAATACAACCATGTCTCGAAGCGTTGTTGACCAACTTTCATTGATCGCCGTACTTGACCCGAATTGGTTTTACTCCGAAAATATGTTGAACAGATTGTATGCACACGCATCATTGTAGTGGTGGACTATATTTAAAATCTAATTCGGGCGGACAAATTAACTTTGACGAAAGCAGCCTTGTTGTGATCGCCCACGCAACGTGCGGAGCAGCTAGGAAATCGGCCAGCGATCGGCGGTGATGACTCATGGAGCTATAATTCCATGTTCAATTCAGAACATGCGGCATCTTAAAATACACCGTGATGTCGACCGCTGACATTACTACGTCAGCACCGCGAAATCGTACGTACGAAGATAAATAACAAACATTCCTGCTCGAAATAAAAATTCAAGCGATCAGTATGGTTGCGTTCTTATTCGTTTGGAATTATTTGCGAATACTTTAAGACTTTGTAGATTTTTTGTTGACGTTCAATAAGAGCTTAAGCTGAAGCTTGCCTATAAAAAAAAAGTAAAGTAACAGCCTATACATGTCCCACTGCTGGGCAAAGGCCTCCTCAATGCAGAGGGTGTCAGAGCATAGTCCACCACGCGGCCCCACTGCGGATTGGCGGACTTCACATATCTTAGAAAAATATTTTTTTGTTATTATTTCGAAAATATGCAGGTTTCCTCACGATGTATTCCTTCACCGCGGAGCACGTGATAAGTCAGCACTTAAAGTTTAAAACTCCATTGGTGCCGGCACCGGGGGTCGAACTCATGTTGCTCGAGTATATTGAAATAAAGGCGAGCGCCCGGACACTGAGCTATCACGAAGCTTGCCTATATTGAATAAAGATACATTGACTTTGACTTCAAAACTCAAAATATAAACTTCAAACGAAACTTCAAACTTCAAAAGATAAAACACCTAAGACTGAAAGACTCTCTGATATTTTTGAATACTTTTAAAAATGCCAATGTCTCCAATGAAATATATGTATGAATCATTAGTGAAAACACTTGAAGAGCTTTCGATGGAAAAAAATCTATATCACACTTTTTTACAACTTACTTTTTTACTTACGGCACAGGACATAATGGCAGCGACTTACACATTAATTTCGAAGATAAATAACTTACGAGAATCTTTTAAAGCTTTGGACGATAAATGTAATGAGATGATCAAAGGCATTTTGAAATACTGTATTCTATGAATACAATGTGTCAAATATATGCGATTGAATATAATTATATAATCAGGATGTAGACCAATAAACAAGTTTCATAGCATGCATTACGTTGTAAGTTTATTTCTGAGTTAACTAAATATAAAATGTAAATTTTGTAGTCTACCTACTTTCAGTTTGCAGTAACAACAGAACAAGTTTAATGAGCGATTTGTAATACGTATGTATATTTGGACATGCAACTTTTAACTAAGGCTCAATAGTGACAAGTGATATGTAATTGAACAAACAAATAATTACATATTTCGCCTCGTAATCGAATTAAAACCAAAAAGCTTTACAGTCCTAATCATGTTATCACTCGCTGTTTACAATCCGCACCGTGTGCGGTGTGAAAAACCATCATTTCATTTGAACGACCGCGGGGCGCCCGCTGCCAAAATATTGTAGCGAAAATAAATATTATTTCAATGTTGGTCCGACCGTATGGAGCAACGTACGGGACGGAATAACACTCGATCTACGAAAATATTAAGCTATCACCATTTCTTCCCTCACATTCTAAAAATATTCAGCACGTAAGTTGGCACTCGCGCGGCTTTGTTATCCACGGGACGGTTCTAAAGCATTTGTTAAATTACGAAATAATATTTATAGTCTTTGGTCACTAGAAAAATGTAAATATACACGAGAAATAATAATAGTCAATGTCTTCTTTTTATCTCTTTCACATTCGTTCACTCAATCAAAACGAAGAAAAGAGATTGTGTACACATTTTTCATATTAATTATAGCTGTATAATTCTCATTCACTCAAATCAAAGAACAATAAAATTTATAAATGTATATTACAAATATTATATTTTAATTTTTAATGCTAGTCTCTGTACTCAAGATGACACTTAAAATGTGAGTTTTAGGAGATAAGTGGCCAAACACTTTTGGCGCTGTGAGATTCGAACCTGCGTCTTCTATACTAGAATTATTCAAGAGATATTAGAAATTTAAAAATTACTTATATCCTCAGCTTTTTATGTTTACTTTTTCGAACTACGCCACAGTATCTTGTAATTTTACATTTTTATAATGCATTTTACAAACAAATTAGTACAAGCAAGCAAGTTTAATCACGAGTAAAAATTTAACTCCGAATTAAATCAACACGCATATTACGAGCAGACGCGTATTTCTGTTGTGGATGTACAAAAAAAATAGTCTGTTGTATACGCAATGTATACAACAGAGACTATTTTTTTTTTGGGTGGAGTGAACTTTTTATCTAAACCGTTTTATGAACTTTACCGGCTTGAATTTATCACCACGGAAATAGCAAACAAAGCATAACCTTCCCACGACTGTGCTGCAAAGCGTACGAGTCAGAACTTATAGCAGAACAAAATTGGGCCCGATGATCAAAAGTCAACGAAACGTTTAGGAGTGCCCGCGTAAAAGTGTTTGAATCATTACGATAACAACGCTTACCAGCAGACGTGATAGGCTTGAGATCGGGCGGGGAGAGATGGGGCAGCGTGTGGTGGGCGGGCTGCGGCGGTGCTGGCGGGGTTTGGTGGGGCGACGCCGGGGAGCCGGCCTTGTCCCGCTTGCCCTCCGCTTTCACGGGGGCCTCGCCCGCCTTCTGCTGCGCCAGACGCTCCTGCTTGCGGAACTTGGCGCGCCTGTTCTGGAACCAAACCTGAAAGGCGACAGATTTTTGATACGCCCGCAAATTGTGGAGAAACAAGGAGTTTTTGATGTCTATTTATACTTTTCACAAATGAATGAAATGTAGTTTCAAGTTTGTTTGTTGGAATGAAACTCCTTAACGCAGAAATCATCACTTAAGGAAAAAGCGTTATATAGGTATATCATTGGATTCTCCAGTGACTCGCTCAATGTCTCTTTCTAACGAGGTGGTTCGCTGACTGAGGAACTTTTTTTTTTAAATATTAATTAATTGTATATCAGTTTTATATATACCTATATATATATATTTTCATTTAGTTATTGTCAAAGCTGAAATTTAGGTATATCATTATCGTATTTATTCAATACATACTAAACAACGAAAGGAACTTTGTTCCACACGGTTTCCATGGTTTTCTCGTTTTTTCCTTTTTATATTCTTCAGGATTTGATTATCTATTGCAGAACTCTAAAATAGGCCATTTGCTAACCGTTATTATTATTATTACAGTCATGTCAATCTTTTTTTTTTAATGTTTACTTTAATATATACTTCTAGGAGTTGATATAACGAACGCATCCTAGCACTTCAATTTTCGTACTAAACCGTACTCGTTTTACGTTACAACGTAAACCTACTAATGATCCTAGAAAACAGAAAGTTTGCTTTGAGCAAACTCAATAAGTTCAACGTTATCAAAAACCTCTCTCTCCTGTAGATGACCACTTTTCAGAAATGTATATGTATGTCGAGGAATGATAAAGATATTAACAGAAGTTAAACAATATTACTTTTCACACTTTCATTCGTTGAATTTAACACTTCATTCATGATAGCAATTTCACCAGCGAGAGGTCAATAAAAATTGCAACTGTATTGACATCACCATAACACCGCAAACTGGACGGGAAATAATGTGAAAAAGGGAGAGACGACGCGTGGGAGGGGGTAGGGTAATGAAAACGTCACATGCCGACGGCGGACCGTGCGGACAAACAAAGTTAGTGCTCAAGCCGACTAATGGGAAGGCATCCCGTGCATCGAACGGCAAATTTTAATGCAAACCGTTTTATATTCGTACGGATGCGCGCAAATCCGAATTGATCGTAATCCGATTTGTCACCGGAGATAATTGCAACTGCCACTGGCGCTGATTGGGGAATGTTACGTGTAAAAAACACGGCCGTCCGTACAGCCGGGTCGTGCAGACACAATCATACGCGTACACTGTTTGCCCAATCCATTGTGCGCTGATGATGTTTGCCCCCTTTTATTCCTCTTTTTTCCGTTCAACTTTAACTGGCGTTGTTTTATTGTTAAATCCAACATAGTTTAAAAACTAAGTGTCAATCCCAAATAGGCAACTATTTAATAATGTTTAGTTCAAGACTCGATCCACGATAACTTAATATACATACGTGAAAAATCTTGCTAAATTGTAAATATTGGAAATTTATACAACAGTCCGCACCGAATTCCAAACATTAAACAGAGCGTAGAGAAACATAACTTTTCTTTATTTGAAAAAATAACTATTCAGCGCGGAAAATCAGTGTAGTAGTTTCCTACAACATTTTACTGAGTGATGACCTTTTTGGCATAGCCTACGGCGTACAGTCAAGCAGTAAAAAATAAAATTGGCGCTAAGAAATTATTTGCACATACATATGTATCACTAGTCCGTAGGCATTTACACTTGTACTTGCTATTTGTAAATCATTAAATTATTATTAAAATCACTATGTCATTCAATCATTCGATCATTATCTTTAATTCTATAACTACAACTGTAAGATAACAGATTATCATTTAATTAACTTCTAATAATTGTTATAACATTATTATATGTATATATTTACATAATATACATATAATATTTACACACTGAGTTATCTCACGTCGTGATATCTGTGTTAGTAAATTAATAAAATAGTAAATTTTGGGAAATTAATAAAGCCCTGCATGCTAACCCAACGTTTGAGCAAGCTATTTATTAAAATAAATCATATACGACAAAGCTTTCACAATTGTAATATGTAGTGCAATTTCGCGGGATACCTCAAAAAGAACTTTTATCCGTCTTCAAAGCACGCAGTAGCTTCTACTATTGCAAGTATGGGAAAGTAGGCTCTTGTGAGGAAATATGACCGCCTGAATTAAGACCAAAGAAGTATTCATTGTTAATTAATAGGCAATTAATGAGGTAAGCGTCTGCCGCCCCGTGGATATTGTAGAGGCAAGTAAATTTAAAGTAAATTTCAATTAGTGGTTTTTAAGTTTAAATACCTACAAAAACCACTAACTGAAAGTATTTTTGCGGGTTTATTTTTAATCTTAATTCCCTACGTTTCGAACCTTTTACAGAGTTCATGGTCACGGGACAGACTGAGCCGTTGGACGCAGTTCAGAACGTTGAGGTGTCTGCATGTCATTGATAGCCTGGGCTATCACCAGTTTTTAAGTTATTAATTTTATTAATTGTTTGTCCAATCTACGCATAGGGTACCAAGTTTTTTTGGACTTACTAATGTTACTTAACAATATGAATTGCTTTCTCGTTTGCCACCTTCACCCATAAAAAGTCAGTTTTTCATTCAGTCAGTCTTTATCTCAATGGCTCGCTACTTCATATGAAGGTGTTGAAACTGTGGTCAATAACTTCGAGAGTATGGTTCCCAACAATAACCGGTACGAGTGACTTTTGCCACGATTTACATCTTTCCATGTTCATTTTAAGATCCACCTGTTGGGAAATGTTAGAGAGTTCTATGAGCATAGTATAAAAGTCCTCCAGCGACTCTGCCATGATGATATATTGTCGGTAACCATATATTGTCGGTAAAACGAGGCTGAGTGATGTACTCGTCGTTGATATTGATGCCAAATGTGTCCCAGTTTAGAAGCTTGAAAACATCCTTCAATTCGGTCGTGAACAGTTTCGGAGAATTGTGGTCTCCTTGTCTCACGCTTCTCTGCACTTGGATTACTTTCGTACTCGCATGCACTTGAGTAGACATGGTAGCGTTTCAATACAAAAACTACAGCACCTCGATATACCTATAGTCGTTGTAGCAGCGCTTTCTCGCGCGTATTCCCCACTTCGATTGAATCGAAGGCTCTCTCATATTCCAAAAACGTTAAACACAATGGCCATCTATATAATCTAGCGAAGCGTGCGGATGTAGTCTATGGTGCTAAAGCCTTTTCGGAGCCAGGCTTATTAGGGGTCTGGAAGTTAACAAATCTGCGATCGAAACGGTAAAGTTGTTTATGTAAATACCTTAAAAGTTTTTATTATTTTTCTGTGAGAAATAGGTAAGCAAGCTGGCGGTTCACCTGATGTTAAATGATAACCGTCGGGTTGCAGATGGGTTGCCACCTTTTAATAAAGTGGGCCCCGGCTACCTCAGTCACCAAACGAAACGCAGAGATACCACACACCGTGACTCTGGGTGCACGCTTTGAATTCAATATACTCGAGAAACCAGAGTTCAAATCCCGGTACCGGCACCAAATTGTTAGGTGCTATTTAAATGCTGACTTATCACTTGCTAAGAGGTGACGAAAACATCGTCAGGAAACAATAGTAACAAAAATATCTATTTTATATGTATGTGGAATCCTCTAATCTGCTGTGGGGTCGCGTGGTGAATTATGCCTTTATATCAAATATACGGTGAGGCATTTGCTCAAAAGTGGCACTTATACCGGCTGTCACTGTATATAGACTTTTACTTATATAGAATGAACTTTCTTTTGTGTACGTAAAGGAGTTGCTAAGTTAAAATGTGGTAACTTACGGACGTATTAATTTTTATGTAAAATTTTGACATTTCATAAGAACGCGCAAGCGTCTATGTGAATAAATATATTTTTGTTTTGATTTTGATTTGAGTTCTCAGTAGCACAAATGCTTAGAGCTTCTTCTAAGCTTCAGGACCGGGATCGTGGGTTTGATTTCCATCCGGTTCAAATGTTTTTTTAGACCTCAGGCTGGTCTTTAAAATCCTAGACAATATCATTAACAACATGATCCACATTTTGTGCCAACCACCTAGGTGGAATAAGAGCAGGAGAAATAAAAAGAAAATACGTGAGGGATGTTGTTTCAAATAAACTTCTCTTTTAAATGAACTTTCTTTCTTTTAAATAGCATTTACTCTCATTTCAGAATGTCTACTTGTCACGTTTTCCCGCCACTAATCACGCCGAGACATATTAATGGGAATTATTTCTGACGACACTAGTTCGTATATACTAAAACCTGATATTAGTTTCGAATGAAATATACAAGAACTGTGACAATTTCCTTGAATGGAAAAAGGATGATTTTAAAGAAAATACCGTTTTAACATATACACGACGCAATTGCCAATGTTGCCTTGGCTTCGGTGCTGGGAGTCGTGGATTCGATTCCAACACGAGACAACTATTTTTATGGCCCACAGATTGTTTCGGATCTGGACGTTAGTCCACGTGAAATTTATGTATGTAAAACGTCCTTACAATACAGGATAATGATATTCTACAGTAACCGAGCAATGTTTCCAAAGGGAAGATAACAATAAATCTTCTACGTCGCAGCCAGTCGTTGTGACTGTCTATCCAATCCCTTCCTCAAAAAGTACAAAACAATACAAAAACCCGATATGTAGATTTCCTTATAAAAACAATCATAAAAAAAGAAAACAAAGAGCAACCGACTATAAATCCGCTGTAATGAGCTAATATCCATCACGCACATTGGACGCCCACTATCCCACGTATTCGCCTTGGCAATGATTGTAACTAACGTTAACGAACTTTACATGTTGAAGAGACATTTCAAATGCTAATCTTACATAATTTATATACATATGTAAAAGATAATTTTTTAACAAGCAAAAGGCTTAGGATTTTACATAAGATTTGTTTCATAACATAATGAAAATCGATGTAATTTTAATGTAAAGATAAAATCGATATAAATAAGAATAGATCAACATAAGCTTTCATGGTGAGCCTTAGTAAAGCAACGAAGTATACGATTCTGATATCTAATCTCTAATCTAGCTAATTTTTACACGCCAGTGACACAGGCGAACAATCACTTATTTAATTAATATTGTGAATATTCTCAAAGTAATTTTACAATACATACATGTACAGACACACAAAATAAGTTTATGAAATTTTACGATGTACTTCCATTTACTACAAAGTAATAACAAATAAAACTATTTTAGTTACCGTCTTCCTTGTACTTCGTCCTAGTCTTCAGATATGGACGAATAAGATATGCAATTAGATCTAATTCCGGATACAATTGACATTGAGCTGGATTGTCAGTCACTGTGTGGGACGCATAGTCGTATGTCAGCGCTTAGCACAGCTGGTGGGCGCATGCCTTGCATCCGCCTGTTGCTAGATCGTCTGCATTCATCATAGTGACTGCTGTCACATGCAAGTCGTTACTACGTGACGTACTGTACCTGTGCATATGTCCCGATATAGCATAACACGTTTGCATTCGACTCAAGTCTACACAGACGCTAGTTCCAATACGGAGAGCGTCCTTATATTAATCCTTACGATTACGAATTATATTATATTGGCCGTTTTCCGCATTCTTACAAATAGTGGCCGAGTTCTATCGGTTTATGAAGGAAATTCATTGTACAGGTTAAATATAGCATTACGTTAAATACAATGTCAATCGATAAAATTTTGACTTTTAAGAAACAAGATTAAATGGATAGTTAATACTTTCAAATTAATTATACTAATGGTTTACCATACTTGAAAAACTTCGGCTATATTCGTCAAAGTCGAAGCGAAAACTGTAGAAATATCCGCAACTCATTTCTAGCGAATGCCGAGATTCCAATATCGGAGTGTGCCCACACGAAACTCGCATCGATACGACAAACAACGCGAGAGACCCCGACTTTATCGTTTGTAGGAATCTAAGAGAAAATCAGTGCCGCCGAGTGGAAAGGTCCCGCGTACGTGCCCGGCTTAAGCAAGCGGCGGCTGCGGCTCTAACGAACGAACCGCCCGCCTGATTGGCACGAGCCGTGGCCGAATCGCCCCGGGCGCCACGCCCTAGCATTACATCCGAATCGGGAAAAAATCAAAGCCCGAACGCACGGGGCATCGGCAAACAAACAAATAATGCAATCCCAATACAAATGAGCCAGCGACGATACGGAGACGAACGCCAAGGCGAGCCGAGCGTGCGGCCGGAGCAAACAGACGTCCGCCGATGTGTTTGTAGGAATTCGTAGCGATGTTTGTTGTGTGCTACGCGTGATTGCATCACAAACACGGGTTTTTCTGTTGACTGCATCGGTGTATCGGCCGTATAGCGACAAACTAGATCGGTGCACTCAATTATTTCAGGTCTAGCACCTTTTTCAAGCATCGAGCGTAGTTAACAACACCTGGTTAGCATTTAAATAAATCTTGGGAACTTACTTGTATTCCCTAGATCTAAGATACTTATAATTAAACCATTTCAGATATCTAAAGTTAATCGAATTTTTGTCGCAATAGGATAATCCGTTGGGAAAACATAAATTAATAATAGAACAAACATAATATAATACGTTATGAAATAATGAAATATAACTATATACCAATTGAGTATAAATTTAGAGAAAATTTTGAATGGAAAATGAGAAGACGGTTATTAAATTACGACGATTTCACTTATAGACTACATTTCTTTTAAGTTCATTCCTCTAAATTGTACAAAGATTCAGAAGTTAAACTTAATTATTTGAAAGCACTGTGAAATAAGATTATTTTTAAAATAGCTTTATGGCAAGTTATTTTTTAAATTGGTTTATAGCCAGCATTGATTTATATTGAATCTCTGAATCTATATATTTTAATCTCGTCAATTTATAGTTTATTTTTTTTTTATGGAGAAAAGGGGCAAACGAGCAGGAGGCTCACCTGATGGTAAGTGATTACCGCCGCCCATGAACACCTGCAACACCCGAGGGCTCACAAATGCGTTGCCGGCCTTTTAAGAAAGAGTACGCTCTCTTTTTGAAGGTTCCCAGGTCGTAACGGTTCGGAAACACCGCCGGTGGCAGCCGTGTAGTACCGTCTCGCCTTGCTGAGCACAACAAGCTTCTTTGAGTCCAATTTGGCCTTACCTTCCAATTGACCGCGGAACTGGACGTTGCTCGAGATTTCGACGACAAGCATTCCGATACTAGCTGTGGCAGGTAGGGGAGTGTTCTCGAAATGAGGAGTCACGACAAATGGGGACTTTTTAGCGGTTAACGCGCAAACTTGTGTCTTTTTCGGGTTGAAGTGGACTAGGTTTAGTCGACCCCAGTCTGAGACTTTGGTTAACAAAGTCTCGACCTCAGACACAAGCTTGTTCCGACTCTCGTAGACGTTTTCCCGAGAAATGTTAGCTCGGCCAGTGTACGAGACATCCACAGTGCTATCGTCTGCATAACAATGGACGTTGCTAATTTGCAACATGTCACTGATATGCAGAAGAACCAGAGTAGGAGACAGTACGCAGCCTTGTGGAACACCAGCATTGACAAATTTAGGATCGAAGCATGCACCGTCGACGACGACCTTGCTGCTCCGATCTGCCAAAAAGTTGGTGATACAATTGCATAATTTCTCGGGAAGCCCATAGGAAGGCAGCTTCGAAAGAAGCGCTTTGTGCCATACCCGATCAAAGGCCTTCGCTATGTCCAGACTGGCAGCAAGCGCCTCCCCCTTGCTCTCAACTGTTTCTGCCCATCGATGTGTAAGGTAGACCAGAAGATCACCGGCTGAGCGACCCCGGCGAAAGCCATACTGGCGGTCGCTTATCAGCCGGTGCTCCTCTAGGTACCGCAGGAGCTGGCCGTTGATAACGGATTCCATTATCTTGGAGAACAAGGAGGTGATGGCTATTGGCCTGTAATTGGACGGATCAGAGCGGTTACCTTTTTTAGGGATCGGGTGCACTAACGCGGCCTTCCATGATTTCGGGACTACGCCTGAAGTATAGGAGTGCCGGAAAAGACGCGTTAAAACCGGCGCCAACTCTGGAGCACATGTCTGTAACACAATCGGAGGGATGCCATCGGGCCCACTCGACTTGTGAATGTCCAAGGAAAGAAGTGCTTTGCGAACTGCACTTTGCCGGAATTTTACCTCCGGCATCGTAACGTCGCACTGGGGGATTGATGGTGGTGAGTTGCCCCGGTCATCCAAAGTCGAGTTGGACGCAAAAAGAGAGCCCAGAAAATCGGCTTTCTCCTTCGCGGCATGGGCCAACGAATCATCCTCCGTGTGCAGGGGTGGAAAAGATGGCTTACAGAAATTCCCTAAGACAGCTTTGGCGAGAGACCAAAACGCACGTGTTCCCGATGGGAGACGCGCCAATCTCTCACCAATTCTGCTAATGTGCTCCAACTTCGCTTTAGCAATAACGCTTTTAAAGGACCTAGAAGCAGAGTTATACTCCTTTTTTAATGCGCTGGTCTTTACATCACTAGACGCCGAAGCTTCAGCCCAGGCTCGGTAGCAATCCCATCTTCGGCGTAATGCCGTCTTGCAGGAACGACCAAACCAAGGCTGGGATTTGCCACCGATGGGTATTGCAGAAAATGGAATAAACATTTCCATACCCTGAAGCACCACATCGGTGACATAGTCAGCAACGGCGTCTGGATCATCCAACGAGAAGCAAATCTGCCCCTATGGGTAGGACGCAAAGAATGACCGCATCCCGTCCCAATCTGCTGACCTATAGTGCCATACGCGGCAGCAGCCTGCGAAGCGAGGCCGTGTAGAGCGCGCAACGGGCACTGTACTCGTGACAAGACAGTGGTCCGACGAACCAAGAGGAGGATCGACGGAAACCAGGTAGCCGTCCGGATGCGAGGTCAGCAGAAGGTCCAACAGGGAAGGTGTATGATCCTCCACATCTGGGATTCGCGTTGGCGAGGTGACCAGTTGTGTCAGATCATAAGCTATTGCGAAGTTGTGAACAGATCTCCCCGCATGATCGGTGGTGCGTGAACTGAGCCATTCGGCGTGAAAAGCTTAAAAACCATGCGTTCTTAAGCTTCCATGCTACTTCATGTATCGGCCGGCTCATCCGGGAAAGTACTGAAAGTACGATCACACACAAGACCGGCGTGACCTTTAACTATTATGATTTCGCGTTCAGTTTGTAGAGTCAGGTAACCGGAGTAAATTTTTTTAATTTTTTTTTTTTTAATTTTAAATTAGATAATTTCACTGTATTTTCTCATTTCAAAGTGAATCACGAACGACACACTTAGGCCTTAGTTGCTTAGTTTTCGCAAAAAACATAATATATATATTTTTTTTTTAATTTTATTTAAACAGAATGGCAGGTTTTACAAAAGTGTTCATTCCCCACACAGGTATAATTTTAACATACTTTTTTAATAACTGACTAAAATAATAAATAATCTTCCAAAACCAACCAAATATTTAGTTTATAAACATAGCGGCTATGGGAAAGATATCGGCCTTGGATATCGTCACCTTAACCTGTGTGTATTATTTTTTACCATGAAAACATGCTTCTGGTTACCTCACTCAAAAACATAAAAGTATGAATACTCCTACTTAACGTTGATCTTCAATTAGGCAGTTCAAAGGAGGTGGCTCATTATAATGCATTATTTTTTCATCATCTCATCAGAAGATACGCAAAAATACCACAACTCCTTCTATGCCGTTCTCTTGTGAGGGCAGTGGTAGGTATTTTCCTTCAGAATAAACACTAGTCGTCGTCCGCGAGGGCTCCAAATAACGAACTTAAAGAATGACCAATGTCAAGCACACTAACAAAAAAACCATGTCCAGATCATTTTGTCACAATTGGAGAGGTGATCAAACCAGGGCAGGTAAGAAATAGTTATAATATGAAATAAAGAAAAAATTCTATTCAATCACGAAACGCACGGGACGACCGTCACTTTTATTTTGCAATACAAACACGTCGTCCCACCGGCGACCTTACCGCATCGCCCGGCAAATGATACGGTTGCGGTTCCATTTTTACGACTGCGCCGGCATCGTGCAGATTTAGCGTTCCATTTTAGCGGATTCGCAAACGAATGGCTCCCGATAAACACCGGTAAATATACAAGCGAAATGTCAATAATAAATAACGGGACGGCATCGGGCAATTAAGCCCGGGGTCGGACAATCGAGCGCAGCATTGAAATGCACTTTGCAAATGAACCGAATTGGGTGGGCGCGGGGCGGCGGGGCGAGGGGCGAGGGGCGAGTAGACAAATGTAATTAAGCAAGAGATGCACACGCTCCGCAGATGCCACCTCTGACCTACACTCCCTGCTGAATCGTTAGACGATGGACCTATTCTAATTGATTAATATCTCACATATCATTTCTAATGCGGTTTCGGTTCGGAGTAGATATTTCTTTGTTATTGTTAGGTTACATATATCATACAATATAAGCATAAATGTTAGAACAAAATTTGATATTGAAAAATTTAGTGATATGTTATAGTAATATAAATAAAACTGTTGTGAACATTTTTAGGACTATTAATAAATACTTAATTTTTCATAATAGCCTTTAAAATGTTTTAATTTTTTGTATGGTGTTTTAATGCACGGAATAATATATTAATCATCAAGTATTTTCCATTCAGAAATGAAGTTACCAAATGACACAAATATTCGTTCTTAAAAAAATAAGAATATTTACTTTATTGAAAAATACTAACGATAGCAAAACTTCAATAAATAATTTTTCTTCTTAAAACCTAAAACATAAAGTAATATAAAATCTTACATTCATTACATTAAAGTAATGCTTATATGGTATACGAAGAATCAATTATAACAAAGTTTGCAATTTTCAAATTAAAGAGCATTGTTTATGTAATCGCTCATAGAATAAGCCGCAACCATAAGAAGACAAGTAAACAGAAGCATTTGACCAAAACATTAGATCCCGTGGCACGTCTAACGTCTACCTTAAACAAATCCACGGGGGTAGTTTAATACAGTTCCCTCCGCAAACATGGCGAGCAACAATGCTTGAGTATTAAAATAAACAAACGCCTCGCCATGTGGCGCTGCCGTGGCGAACAAACAGCATCCGGGCTAATATATTCCCAGTTTCACAGCGTTCAGCCACAGACTATTTTGCAAACGAAACTGAACGATCCAATCGAAATACGGGGTTTGAACTCGTTTGAAAAAACAGGGATTATTAACTGGAAATAAAAACGCAAGATGTAAAAATAAAAAAGTAAATTAACAGCCTATACAACTTGTTAATAACTCTCCACGAATAAGTAAATATTTATTAAACCGAAAAAAAGCGCTAACTCTAATAACGTGTCACGTGAATGAAACTCAATTTTCATAGATTATTTTAACAGTCTTCTGATATTAATGACTGTTTATGGCCTAGTTAAATAATATTTAAAAAGGTGTGCAATCTGAGTAGCAGGAACACAAACCGTTTTAAGTACAGACGTATTAGAAAGACATTAGAAAGACAGTTGAAAACTTCTTACAACTATTTCGTCCTTTTGTTCTATTTTTTCAAAAATTGAACAACATGTGCTCCACGATGGCAATTTAAATCGTGTCCACGAACTTATATTATGAACTTAGGCTTATTGATAGCACACCACCTGCTGGACCGCGAAGGTTACCATCGTACCAATGCTTCCTGGATATGGCAAGACGTCTGCTCTCTACCAGGTGTTTACTATTGCAACATTTCGAAAAGGAACCAACCACCATTACGAGACGAGACATGCCAAGGTACCGAATGAAACATATTTGGCTGTGGCGAATTCTTCGTAGCGATGGTCAACCTCCTTTCCACTGCTGCATACAGGGGCTGATACCTCCTGATTACGCTTCCAGGAAATACTTCTGCGAGTGGTACCTTTCGCAGTTAGAGAAGGTCCCACGCTATGTGAACCAAAAAAGTATGATGTTCCAACACGACGGAGTGCCGGTGCATTTTGCTCCTGCATCGCGACAACACCTTAATTTTCGCTTTCTGTGAGAATGGATCTTTCGTGAATTGCTCGTTATCCAGACCTCACGCTGCTAGACTTTTTTTGTGGGGTTATATTAAAGACAGAGAATATGTATTGCGCCGATTGCCCAATTTGGCCATTGGTCGAACAGGAGCAACGCGTGAGATCTGTTTCCGCACCAATACTACTATAGATCGAAATGCAACACAGATCGTATTTCGATGAGCGAGGTTACGTATCCAGCAATACGGAGCACACTTTGAGCTGTTTCTCTAAATTAGTTGAGTAAATTCGAAAATTAGAACTTTATTCAGGTTTTCTAAAAGTTTAAAACGAAACCTGTTTTCATTATTACTGTAAACAATCAAGTAGCCTTTTATGGTTGTTGTCATTTTCCTCTCAGAGGAAATTAGGTAAGAATGTAAACAAATTTCTGGGTAGTCTACTCTTTAGTTTTGTTCTCAGGGAGGCGTTTCAATATGATTATTTTATGTTTTTACAAATTCTTTTTTTTATACCTTTTTTATATAAAATTTTTACACATACATATTACTATTATTATACATACATATTACATAAATACATTTTATTATATTTTGTATATTACATAGCTCAGCTATCAAAATGTAAGAGTATATTCATCATCCCCTAAAAGATTTCTGCCACGGCCGCTTTGAGTAGTAATTACAATATTAGTTAATGTTTTACGAAGTAATGGACCATCACTAATCTGAGGAGACGCTTTATGAGGGTGGTTAGTTGCTTCTGATTCTGCCACACGAACAATAGCGAACAGCCCAGTCAGTAAAATGACGAAGTTACTTTGATTAATGTTACCTTATTAGGGATAGGCAAAAAGAAACTACGGCATTATCAAAAAATCTGATAACCATCCTTTAAATCTCATGATTCATGCAACATTTCTAAACTAGATAACTTTATATAAAAATTATCATGTAAAATTAGGTTCAGATGTAAAAGTTATTTGTCCTATTACGCCTTAAAATTCAGCCTAAACAGGTGTAATATAAATAAATTTATAAAGTTTATTCAATTTTAAAATTTGTTGTTATTCTCACTTATTAAAAATAGTCCTTATCAGCCAAATTGTCCAGTTAGTCTTAAATTACGTATATTGTATGGTATTTTAAAACAATATAAACTTTACTTCATAAGTCACTACTTACTTATAAAGTCATATTCTATTCAATTTACGCTTTTGTCCAATAAAAACGTCACAAACGACCATCGATTGACCTTTCCAGAGAAGAACCGCCGAGAAAATCTGTTCTATTTATTATTTAAAACCCTATTTTTCACAAGTTTCTATTCTCTACAAAACAATATTACCATATTGTTAATCAGAGGTAGCGTCCAAAAACATTTTTTTTGCTTATCGTATCGATTTTATAATTTATATAGGCTTATAAATTCTTTTTTTATCATTCAACTTCTGTTTGCAAAGTATTTTTTATTTTAACAGCAATTTTTTTTTAATTTTGATAATGATCAATACTCACAGCTTATACAACATATTTCAGTGTTCGAGTTCATTGAAGTATGAGTTGTGGAGCTAACGAGCTTTTGACTGTGGCAGGGCCACGCATCAGCTTCGGCTGTTGCACGAATGGGCAGGTTCGTCCGGGTAAGTAACACGAACTCACGGAAGACCGGCGTGAAAAGGAAGTGTGATACTTCAGCTGCGTTTTTCCTAGTGAGAGAGGTAGCCGGGGCCCACTTTAGGTTAGTTTTAGGTGGCAACGCATCGGGTATTGCAAAGGTCCATTGGCGGCGTTTATCACTTAACATCAGGTGAACCGCCAGCTCGCTTGCTACCTTCTCACATAAAAAAAGCTTTATTTTATTTTATTTTGATAATTATTTTTGACATACGAACAACAATCATCGAAATGGCATTCAAATGGCATGCTGTCTATAAACATTTTTAATGCGTACATAAAGTAGAAAAATTGATTGACATTTTTTACGCTTTATATAACCAATGGGCCATCGGTCTATACATTCATTTTTGAGACTGAATTTAGACCTTTCTTAACCAAATATGTTAATACGATATACTGTTTGACGAGTGACGCGTTCAAACATATAGACCGATAGACGGACGGAAAGGCGTTGTGTTTTATAGAATAATATAAAGTACATAATATAAAAAGTGAGGCGAGCGTATTTAATTTGCGCGTGACATGACAGGGGACAGGAAGGCGGTGTCTTTTCGACACATCAGAAGTCGGAGCTCGGGGCGTGCGAAAAACGTGAGGCCGCGCGGAATGATCTAATTGTATTCATTAGCCGGGGCCGTGGCGGGCAAATATTGACGCAAGCACGGCTCGCCTCGGGCCACGGCGTGCCTCGCGACGTCACTTTGATCCTGGCCACGTCTCCACGTCAAATATGCCCCCGTCACTCTGTACACCGAACAGATATGTATAGACGGCACTCTTTATTAGTTAAGATCGCTTCGGAGTTTGCGTTGTTCAGCCTGTTTAAATTCTCATCGGCCATTTACGTGCCGATAAATTTACTTCGTTTCATTTTGTGTCTGTGGGTTTCTCGTTGCTAGCTCTGTAAGACTTTGCATGATTTGTAGTTTATACTCCTTTTAATTTTACCATGTAACCAACAATGCTGTTCAATAATGTAGACGACGCATGTCCATACTGCGTGGCGTTTAAAAATGGTTCCGCTTTACAATATATGACATATATGAGCGAATGTGACAGATATATAGAAAGTATGACGGGTGATAGCATTTTATAGAATTTCAATCTAATTATACCAATTGGTGAAATTACAGTGCCTCGTGGCGCAAATTTCGTGTCGCTAGTGTCATATCTTTGTATATATAATAGTCATCATATCTTTGTCAGTAATCATATCTTTGTATCATAGGTATCCAGTACATTTGCGTCTTTTGCTAAAATTCTTAAATTAAGATATTCCTCTATCCGTTTTAACATGCAAAAGAATAACAAGCATAAATTATTATATGAAAAAAAACCCCGACTGCTTTTAAATACTGATTATTCCTCTAAGTATTCTTTTTTCGCCTTCACAATCTTAAAATAATGCAACCTATGTCACTCTCACTCTCAATGATACCTTTTATGTTGAAATCGTCAAAATGTTTAACTTTACTCTTCTGCAACAGTCGGTTAAAAATAAATGGAATCTTTATTAGAAAAAAATTGAAAATGCATTCAATATACTATCGGTATTACTAATTAAATTTTGTGGTCTAACAAATAACATGAAAGCATAAAGAAAAACCTTTACTTAAACAACACGAGTTATCAAGTACAGTTTTCTGCGTTATACGTACTAAAGTTTAAGTAAACCATTAATTAAGATTATATAATATTCTCTTACAAATCTGTATATCTAGTCCTACTTTAGATATTTTTAAAGTAATCAAGCTAGTTACCAAGTAATACAAAGTTAATCAATCGCCGACGGAGCGGTCGAGCGCGATCAAACACGAACACACCCCCCTGTTTATACTTAGAGGATGAAAAGGCAACACCAAACGCCCCGGAATAATATTAGCTACCCTCAATAATCCACCCAATTGCGGCACCTCAACACCGTGCAACGAAAATGATACCTAAACACATACGATTACAGTTTAAATTTGATACGACCAGGAAGGGTTGTTAAATCCATCAGAACGCTCGTACATTTTTTTATACTAACTGGTAACATGTGTTAACATTTGCTGATAATCTTGGATTAACACATCATAATAAAGAGATGAATACGTAGTTTATTCAGTCCGTATGTCGTAATATTTGACGGCGTTTAGCAGACGACAGGTGTGTCATCGCACTGCGTGTTTGATTTGGAATTTGGCTGCTGTCAGCAATATGAATAAATTGTGTTCGGGTTATTTGTGGGTTAATTTGTATTGCCAAAACAATAATCTTTACGATAGTTTAAGCCACAATGTCATAAATATCCCAGCATAGAGGTAAGATCGATACTGCTAAGTATCTTCATAGTGGGGGATTGTTTATTTGTCGTTTGTTGTTTGTTTGTTGTACTTCATTATAAAGTTTTATTTTCTGCCAGTGCTTCTAAAGACGTGTGAAAAGGTAAACGATAAAGTATTATCGTTACAGTAGTAACATTTATAATAATAATAACCATAATAGCAAAGTCATTCGAATATATTGTGTTTAAACTTCACAATGAAATAATTATAATGTAGGTTATTCAGTTTCAAATTTTTAAACGTAATTGATGGTTCAACAAATATGTAGGTGTTACTTCTTAAGTCATTAAGTCGTTGAATATTTAATAGTACTACTCTTACATAAAAGTTATTAACAGTGTTATAACAGGGTTCATCCCTGTAACAGATGTGCTGGTGACCATAGTGTGCGCACCATTACCTCCTTAGCATTTGCAACCCTAGTATAAATATTATGTAATATCATGCAACTTTTTCCTGTACGAAAACATTTTGTACGAAGAAAAAAAATTATTGAGTGTTTGGCATAAAATAAAATGAAAGTACATGAATACATTGGAGTAACACAATAATTTTGAGCAATAAAGTGAAACGGTCGGTTTTGTAATATAAATACAATTGATTGTTTTATGCTTAGAATATGTAGTTTATATAGAAATTAGAAATCATACTCCTTGCAAATGTTAAATAATAATTTTGTTGAGCCGTATCATAAACCATCGTCAACTTAATAAAGTGATTCGTCATTAATTCTATTCGACTTGTTAACAAAACGATTAATCATTTGACTCGATACAACTGACACTTCCCTAAGCGGTGGTTCAATTAAAAATGGAACAGATTTTAATCAATTTCGACGTGTCACCGTGATTGGTGCATTGGAAGCTTCCGCCATACAATACCTCGTTATCAGAAGATCATGGGCACGTGACACGACAAATAACCGATACAGATCGGCAGATGTCCCCATAACGATTTACACGAGTTCTCCGGACTATCGGATGTTGCTGGCCATTTTTTTAATTGCCCTCTCCGTGATAATAAATTGATTAAATTTTCCGTTGCTTTGATTACCCGTATAATTAAATGTTACAGAGCAACAAAAGATTAACGTTGAAAATCGTCTAGTTTAAATTATCATTTTCGATAAAATCACATTTTTGATAAAATCACCCATCAATTGTTATATATAAATTAATAGTATAACATTAGTTTAAAACAAATATGTTTGTAAGTACTTATTATCTACGCACGAAAGAAGTTATACTTCTTTCGCGTAACAAAAAACTAACTAAGAATTTTATTCCATATGCCAGTAATCCTCGTTTGTGAAAAAGACATTAAACTCGATTGATATTAATTAAATAACTTGGAATTATAGGTAAATGTCAAAAAGTTGGTTGCCATAGTAATACCGTGACGTTGGTCGCTTTGCAACCAACTTCATCGTGTCGGTGTTGATGTACGGGTACGTGCAAATCGTATAAATTTTACTTTCATATTTTTTTCCAGACGCGCTAAAAGAAGTATAAGATCAAAAATCTTACGAACCTATATATTATACAGCGACAATAAATGAACACGCATATAGGGGATAACTTTTTAAAGTTGTATTAAACATTTAAATTCTTTAAAAATCAATATTTACAGAGTTATTAAATTTTCCAAAACAAAAAATTTTAGAACACCCTTACCTATAAAAGCGGAAAGTAAAGTTCATTTGTAAAGGTCACAAAGCTTATGAATGGGTTGAATGAATTTAAAAGAGACAAAACATACTGTTAGAAGGAGAGGCTTGTAATACGACGCTGTGACGCGAGTTGTATAGGATGTTACAAATTTTGTTTCTTTTTCACTTAATTAGTTTGTTTGAAACATATCTTTTTTTAATTATGGGTTTTGTTTAACGTTAATATTTTTTTATGATTTTTCTCAAGTAGCGTTAGACGTGTGTAGATTTATTGTCGCGATGGTAAAGACACGCTGTATATAAATATATATATACATATTTTAATACGACGCTGTGACGCGAGTTGTATAGGATGTTACAAATTTTGTTTCTTTTTCACTCAATTAGTTTGTTTGAAACATATTTTTTTTTAATTATGGGTTTTGTTTAACGTTAATATTTTTTTATGATTTTTCTCAAGTAGCGTTAGACGTGTGTTCATTTATTGTCGCGATGGTAACGACACGCTGTATATAAATATATATAATTTTTTATGAAAAATTTGACGATTCATAAGAACGCGCAAGCGTGTATTTGAATAAAGTAATAATATTTTAGATTGATTGAAAAAAAAAACGTAATTGAAGTTTACTTTCCCTTAATTACAGTAATGTTGCATGTATATAATTACAGTAATGAAGAAAGAAAATTGACGTGACTTTTACGAATTATTTATAAATATAATACGGACAATATCCAATGTATTCTTGGCTTTTTGTCGGGAGGTAATGGCTTTCGCATGCCAAATTACAACGGCAAACTCCAAAGAATGTTTTATGTGCGTCAACCTATGAGCTAGCATTTATTTTATTCAAATGATGTAATGAAGGATTTATTTTATTCAACTCAATAAAAAATTTTATATACCTAATCTTTATGGTTCAGGAGAATTAGAATGTTTATTAATCAAACTAAAATGAGCAGCAACGGCAACAGATGTGTGACGCACGTTTTGATTTACTCAAATACTAAATGCAAGTCTATGTGATCGGAGTGAGCGTTAAATGAGTCGCGATGTACGGTTATAAATGTGAAGTGGGGAACTAAAGTGAAATATATTAAACGCACACAGAATATCGGCACTTGTCTCTTGCTGTTAAATGGCTTGGCAGGGAATTGCTTTGTGTCGCATCCACCAAATGTGGGGCGCACGACGGCCGATCTGTCGGCGTACACTGATTTCGTTATAATACAGGGAAATGTTTCGCTAACGGACATTCTAAATACGCGTATGATTTGCAAGACTTGCTATAACATGCAATAGAGAGAATAATTGCAAAAACATTTATAAAACTGACATAGATATATTACACTTTTATTTTATTTTAACTCAAAGGTAAAAAACTATTACTGACTATTATTTTAGAATAGGGTGTTAGTTCACAGTACCAACGTCTTTAGAAATATGCTATAAAAAACATAATCATAAAAATTTAATAAAAAGTATGAATTGTAACATATTTCAATTTCACTTTCAATGTATTTGCAAAACAAGTGAGATTTTGTTTAAACAAAAAACATCTGCTGATCCTCCAACCGCTTTACTAACAAAACATATAAAACTATTGTTGAGTCTTATTACAATATCATCGCCGTATCATTAAGTCGATCCATACATCGCCACGCGGCATTTGGCGTCGTATGGGACGGCAGAGCGCTTCTGTTATGATAACCATATATTCGTTTTGCCTGATAGTTTTTGACGGGTCGCCTATGCTCCCCCATGCTGGCTAGAGAAGTTATGAAGTTATCCTTTTGGGAAGTTCTACGACATAATTCGTCCGAGGTAAATTAAATCGATTTTGTTATTAAAACTTAAAACAATTATTTGGTGATTACTAGTTATAAATAACATTAATTATTATTGGCCAGTGCTTGTTGTATTAACCAAAGTTTATGAAAGCGTGCCCTATTTTTTATCAAAATGTATATTTTCACTTTTAATATTGTTTCACACCAAGATTGAAAAAAATAACAATTCACTGCAGAAATTACTTTACGCCCGTAAATATCATCAATCACACAAGATAATAAAATCCAACGTTTTTATCGTGCGAAAATGAAAATTACAAATCCCTTGACGCGCCGTCGACACCACCGAAATTGCGCGGAGCAACTTTCTCACATTCAAATCGTAGTTCTGTTTATGGGGGCGAATGTACACTTGATCCCAAGTCCCATGAGACCGCACTTGCACTGGGCTAAATGAAAAATAATTGCGTGGGAGTATATGCTATGACCCATTACCCATTTATTACCAAAGAACTGCTGGTAAATTATTGAAATATCAACAAGCTGTATCATTTTTTAAACATCGAATAATTTCCCATAAGTAGAAAAAATTTGCAACCATTTAACAATAAATTAATAGAAGAACATTCATTACGATAACGCGCATTCAATAAAAGTATATTCTTTAAAAAAAACTTTCCTTAAAAAAGTTTATCTGTTAAATTACCGGCGAATTTACAGCCAACGTTAAATGAAATCATACCGATATCACTATGTTTTTCTTCCCATAAAATTATTTGAAACAAACTCTACACATAATTATGTATAAGATTATAAACACCTTCATCTTTTAACAATTTCTGCGTGCTCTTTTTTCAATATTATATGAAAATATATCGGATAAAACTCGCAGATAACCATATAATTGCCCATTATATCAGCATCGCAACTTCTACAGAATTGTCTACGCGACGCCTCCGTAGCCCTCTACAAACTGGAGCGCCACTTTCTAATCACTTTAAGTGCTTGCTACGATTTGTAACACTTCTTTATGCCATGCAACTAAAGAATGAGATTTCATTTGAAATTTATGTCCCATTAGTACTAAGATCATTAGAGAGTTTATAAGAAAGGTGTTAATCGATTTGTTTAAAAAAGCTTTACCAACAGACCTCATTTTGGTAATATAAAGAATATGAATATATATAAATATGATGAATGTTTGATCCTTGATAAAAAATATTATGAAGCTTTGAATAAAATCGTCAAACATAAAGTAATCCTTTCCTTGTAAGAATTATAATAATTAATATTCCAGTGCAATTAAGCAAAGAATCAAGTCGATAATTGATAAGTATTATCATTTAAATTAATAAAGTTATATTAAGATATATGTTACATTAAATAAATTATATTGAAGTAAGTAATATTAAATATCCAGTAGATTACATATGTATAAGTTATGATTTTTTGTAGTGTTGGTTTGCAAATAGACATCGAAGCCGAGTCGGCTCCCGAATTGGGGGTGGTCAGGAGTGTGAGAAAATACAAACGATGTTAATCGATTGCTCATAGCGAATTATCGTTTGATCTCTGGACAGTAGGCACGGGCATCCCGTGGGAGAGGCGGGACACGGCGCGGGGGCGCAATCGAGCGTACCTCCCGCCAGTTCCCATAGCGCAGAGTCTCGGCACTGTATTTGTTTCTACCGTATCAAATGTCACGGACTTCAGAGCGATTAGTCGTGCGACAGAATTCTAACAGATAAGCTCGTAGAAATCTGTCAATTTTTGTTATGAACGTCAATTATCCTGTCGTAAATCGTATACTGCACTAATATGGCGTAAATCAGGTTATTTTAAAGATTGATTCTGAGGCAAGAAGATGCAGACAGCTAATATTTGGCCTTTGGTGGAGACCTAAATTATTAGACAGCTTAATGTATGCTGTTAATCATTTTGTAATACGGAAATAAAGCTTTTATATATGCATGTATTCAATTAAAAATTTTATTGATTACTAAATTCTTACCTCCAGATATAAAATCCAAAAAAGTACCCAAAAGGTCGGCTATCTCCCCTGTGCATAGATGGTAAGGATCGAAATAAAAATTCCCTTGCATTACTATGCTGAAAGACCAGAATACACTAGTCCATGAAGAAAAGTGAACTAATCTCTCGTCAATTTTGCCAAGGTGGACCTATAGGCCCCCTCCGACCGCCTTGTCGTGGCGGAGGGGCTTAGTAACCGTGGCTTGGTCACCCACGGTGAAGCCAAGAGGAATCCACACTAGGCCGGCCTGTGGTGAAAGGCCGACCCAAGAGAACTCGTTGAGCTCACTCTGGACGCGTGCTGGAATGTGCAGAGGACAGGTCAACGGTGGTAGAGGAGGAGCCACTTTCCCTGTCCTCTGCTACCAAGGAGGAGTCGCAGATGAAGAGGAGTGTCGGTATCTCCTACCTTTCTCGTATCTCCCTACCTTCCAAGGCCGAAACGTGGTGAACGGCGGAGCCACAGACCTGGACCACCTGTGGGTGCTGGGAGTCTTGTTGCTTATAAGCACTGGCTCTCCTGGCTTACCTGTGGTCAGCGAACTTGTTATGTTATGTATGCTACGATCGAAAATGTTCCAGCGTGCCTTCCTAGAGTAGAGGAGAATTATTCCACGAGAAGGAGATACTAAGGCGGCTAGCACTAGCAGGGTCGCGGAAGCGTTTCCGTTGCCCTGCCGACATGCGCCTGGGTGGAACATCGTGGGGGTTTTAGTCAGTGCGAATCCGACATAACCTGTCATTGTCCCCGCGAGGGCGGGTATGCGTAGGCATTTCTCCCACGTTACCAAAAGAAAGGTGGACCTATAGGCAAAGTTGTACACTTGAGGAGAATTTAAACAAGCCTGATTTTTTTATTTGATTAAATCATATGATTTTTACTTAGTTTCCTAATAATTTTAGCCCATATGTCATTCATACCTTCACGGTGAAGACAGAAAAATAACATAAATAAAAACTCTTAATTCATAAACTTGTTTTCTGAGAAACAGGTTTGGAATTAAAAAGTTTAGGATCAAACCTAAGCGGCGAGTAACCTTTTGACCGGAACGCAATTCATTATCCACACTCGACTTAACTGTAGCTTCTGTAAACAACATCCGCAAGCTGCGGGTTAGTCCCAACACGATAACAATTTAAAAGATCGCTGGACAAACAACACTGAAATGACAGTGAAAATGTTACCCCCAATAAAGTTCGAGTAGTGGATAATTGTGGCAAGTGCATCGAATCGCTCGCGAACTGAGCATGCGTGCACGCGTGTGGCACGTGGCGCCACGTGGCGGACACCTGCGTGGGAGTCCACCCGACGCCCCATTGTCGCAGATATGACAGACTGATATCGTACATTATAATGCACAATCGGTGTAATCTTATTATTGAAGTGTTCATCTTAGTGTGTGTAAGTGGAAAACAAAACATGATAAATCTATTAATCGTTTTCATTGAGTGCCAACTTTTAAGAACTTGGTCTTAAACAGAGCCTGTTCAATTATTAGTACCTATTTATTTATTTCATTTAAGTTCCAGTCAGAAAGTTCAGTCAAAATAATATCTGTGAATATAATTAAGGTTACACATATATTATTTGTCAAATATGTTTTGATTGTTCGTACGTCATAATTTCCATAATTCTTCATCAAATTTAATGATTCAAACACAATTTTAATTCTAACGAAAAATAAAAAATTGAAATGTTTAATGTTTTCATTAAAAATTGTTCGTTAAAAAATTTCTTATAAACAATATAATATGATCATGCCAGCTTAAATGAATAATAGGGCGGTAGACTGTTCGTCAATATAGCCTTTGATTGACAAATACTTATTAACACTATAATTATATTACCATTCCGTCAATCCGCAGTGGGGTCCCGTGGTAAGGCTATGCCCTCGGTACAGAGGCGGCCTCTGCCCAGTAATGAGATATATAGGCTGTTACTTTACGTTCTTTATGTTAAGATTTGGTGACTCATAACGGTATTGTGCGAAAATTCCACACAGGTCAACTAGTTGAAATAATTCCTTATATGCTATAATCATTGTTTTATTGCTATTGCAAATTCATTATAGTACAGAATGCATGTGATATTACAATAATTGTTTCGAGACTGACGTATCCCTTGCGGATGGCCAACACGAGATCTTAGATCCCACAGACTACTAGATTGAATTTTAACGACTACTCCCTGACGGCCATGTCAATCTTTATTGCTTTAACGGCTTCATGTTCGTTGGATGGTGCAGTTTAGTTTCGTAAATGCACAAAACTATTAAAGCCCTTGATGCCTAAACTAACAATAAATATAGGTAATCCGAAATCTTGCCGAATAGCAGCCCAAAAAGTAAGTATAATTATGTTTATACTCTACAACTCAAGATAGTTTGGGACTCCCAACAAATATTTTTTAAAAGTTTTTTAATTAAAAAATTCCTCCATTAGAGCATGGCTATATTAATAGATTTTGACTCGTATCAATAACGTAAAAAAAGAATCTATTAAGAAATGAATAAAAATATGCATCAGAGAAGTAATCTTACATTCTGAATACTCTTATACGAGTAGGATACTTTCAGCGCTCAAAGGTTAAACGCAAAAACATTCACTTCTACTAATCTCTACCGCTGTTCTTTTGTTACAGAACCAAAACCGTCTGCGATTATATAGAATTTATTGAGTCGGACGGAGGCGTGCAACATGGCTTGATGGATTAAATTGCCCCATCCCTATGACAACGTGGGCACGGAAAAAATACGCTCACTGCGAAACAGCTGGTCATTTTTCAAGCGATTCCTTTTGCTCTGCGCAAAAGTTGCAGGTGCGCAAGCTTTTTTAAAACGGCTACAATGTGAGCGGAATTGTTTTACGAGCGCTCTACAATCATATTACTTTTGTAAATGAACCATTGCCTCGTTTTATGTACTTATTCGCTTAGTAATATTCCTGATGTTAAAACCTTTATTTACACATATTAAAATTATTCCCGTTTCAATTAAAAATTCTTTGAGTACAATATGGCAATTTGCTTATGCTATGATTTATAGTAAAAGTAACATTTGCAGTAGAACTCTGAACGCCTTTTCATCTACGAGTGTACCATAAAAATTAACTTATCGTTAAAATTAGACAAAGGCAAACCATAAATTTCATCTAGCAATACAACTCTTCATGCAAGATTTCCAACTAGAATGGACATCAAGTATAAAACAAATAAGAAATAAACAGTGTAATAAAAATACCTAGCTACACCGTTATATAAATTACTCGTAAATAACGCGAAGTCGAAAAGCCCATGGAATACCGACGTATCGCCGTTGCACCCTCGAAACCGACGGAGTAAATACAACGTTCACCGCTTCGCTTCCGCCCAATTTTAATTGTGATACGTGAATTCGCATTTTCCGGGCGAGTTTTAATTATCGGGAGTCGCGCGCGCCTGAATTACGCGACCGCCTTCGGTATTTATGGCGGGCCCCCGCCCGTTGTGATACACTTTTTAATGTAATGAGCGCCCGTTGCCACGCGGGGCGCTCGCGTTGCCGTTCTTCCCTTTCGTATTAATTTATAATGTCCTAGTGCAAACACGATAATATTCGTACGGTCTCGAAAGGAAATTACTCCTGATGCCGAAAATTTTTATTTCTTTTCACTCTTCATCGTATGTGTATTAATTTTTCGGTAGTAATCTTACGTCTCCGATAAAAAAAAATCTATTTATTATGTATAACGTTATTTTCGATCTAAGGTAATAAAATATAATAAAGTTGCTCTTAAAGACAAAAATTATGTACCGTTTTAATATCGGTAGCCTCAGTAATCTAGGGACAATTTTTAAATTATTTATAGAAAAATATTTAATGGGTTACCAAATGTTCTAAAAGGTTAAAGTATTTTTTAATTTATCGACTCTTTATCGTTTTAATAAAAAAACACACACTGTTTTATTACTTGTAACAAAACAATAAACATGTTAAACAACAGTCATAAACTGTGCCAGAATAAAACGTCATCGTAAATAAGCAAAAACTGCAAAAAAATATGGAACCTATTACATACTTTGTACTCGAAATGTAAATAGTCAATAAATCATTAATATACTTACGTCATGTTTTGATTTTAATAATTCAGATGTCGCCACGAACTTGGCCGATACGGGAAGGGAAGTTCGCAGAACGGTTCTCATCTTCGAGAATATTAAATTAGAAACGACTCACGGCAAGTCGCTTGCAAGTTATATACATGATCAGTAATGCTTCGGTTGCGAGGACTACTGCCGAGATCGCATTAATCATTCATCGGCACGTGTGACTTACCCGAGCTACGTAAAAGTGCGCGCCTGTTATGAAATTAGCCGCGTTAACCGCGAATTGTCTGCGTTTTTCTACGAGAGGCCATCCACAGACGAATTACTGGACATTAATTGGACAACGAAAATTGTGTGACAGGTGTGGCAGGATTATTTTTCAGACTGACACCGTATTCCAATGGTAGAACACGTCCCGAACGCAGACGCAGAGTCTTGGCTAGTCAACGTTGAAAAACCATATAAATCTTGTAACAATTTCTTTTATTATCCCGCGAATGTGTATGCTACATACATGATAAATTCAGACTATTTTTTTTAGTTTCACTTCAAAAAATATAATTAAACACCAAATAAATCGTACTCACACTTTCGCTAGAGGTAAATTATACGTTTGCGTAACTTAAAAATTTTCGGTGGAAAGACTAACGAAGACAAACACTTCCGTTCTTTTTCTAAAGGCGTTACAAACTATAAAACGATTCAAACTACTGCTGTGTCGCAAACATCTTCGTTAAAACGGACTGTATATTGAAACTTTTTTGTCAATGGATAATACTGCGGAGCGTGTAGTTCGAACAGGGATGCGTCAATCCTGATACTATATGCGATCAAGTATATATAGTATAGCGAGTATAAAGCTGTACATACCTGTACCCTAGCTTCTGTCAGGTCTATCTTCATGGCGATCTCCTCTCTCGTGTAGATGTCAGGGTAGTGGGTCTCCTGGAAAGCGCGCTCCAGTTCCTTCAGCTGGGCGGACGTGAACGTGGTCCGGATGCGGCGCTGCTTCCTCTTCTCAGTCAACGAGCCCTCATTGCCGCCGTACATCTTGTATGGGAGGCCGGCTGTGGACCACATTGACGAGGTTACATTAGAGCTAACATTGAGTACTTGTAAAACTTATCGCGAAGTTGTTGGACCAACGATATGAATTACAATTTAAAAACATGTAGCAAAAGCATGAAACCAATATTAATTCCTACTGATTTGTTTTATCTTTACTGCTACTCTACTGAAGGTATAATATTAAAATGAGAGTTTGTTGTAGAATAATTGGCGAAAAAACTTTTTTGCTTTTTAATTATAGAAACATTACATAATTTTAATCTGAAGAAGCCTAATTAAATAAAATACAAATTAATAAAAGGTACCTGGAGGACCGAGCTTTGCTCAGTTTGTTTTTTTTTTTTGGTAAATCGTGTATTTTGGAAATTATATTTAAATACAAATAACTAAGTAATGAAATATGCATATTATTCTTCGATCTTACTGACGTAATAATAAGAAAGTATGGACTGATGTTTTTTACAAAAGAAATAAATTAAAAAAAGGAAAAAAATAAAAATCGACAAAAAATTAAAAATAATGAAAGCAATGATCTGAAATCGAAAAAAAAGTAAAAAAATAAGTGTGTAAATGATCGTGATACGAACCACAGCTTCCGTTTCGGGGCCGCCCGATTACCGACCGAGCTATTACAACATTTTTTTTTTCGTTGAAATTTACCGTCGTATTCGAATGATATTTTTCATTCCCTAAAAACTGGGATAAAACGACATTTTCTAAAAATGTAACCTAGCCATATCGGTTTTCCGCCCCCGAATCTACGCACATACTAAATTTCATGAAAATCGCTGGAGCCGTTTCCGAGATTCCGATTATATACAGGACTTGCTCGTTTAAAGGATAAGATAACAATCTAATTTCTTTCTAATTCATACCTGGCGACTTCTGTCCTATAGGAGTTAATTTTTGACGATTGCCAGTATTTTTCGGGAGTTGTGATATTTTAGAAAAAATCGTTTTTCAGTTAATGGATATATACATGTATATATAAAATAGGTGTTTGTGGTACTTTTTTGCATTTTTAAATTATTTTTCCGTATTTGCCAAAAAACAACAATTTAAATTTGCGCTCGCTTTTAATTTACATCTTTTGGTTGATCACTATTTTTATTTTACTTTACATAATTGGAAAATATAAAAGATTATGGTCATATACGTACATTAGCAGTTCAAACTAATTTCAGTTCAATTCAACTAATTAGTCTCATTCAACAGTTCAACTCTACACAAAAATAAATGCTTGAATTTATGTTTGTTAATTATTGTCTAATTACAAATCTGATTTTTATTCCTGCTTAATAGAAGTAATGTGTGGTGGCAAAGTATCTGCAATACTTCGGGTGTTGCAAATGACCATGCGCACCGGTTATCACTTAACATCAGGTGAAATGCCAGCTCGCTTTCTAACATAAAAAAATGAAAAAGGAGCAATTAAGAAAGCGGTTCAAATAAGAATGCAAGATATCATATTTGGTACATTTTTTTATTACACAAAATTTTAAATTAACGATTTTTTTTTGAATATTGAAAAACAAACTACGTAAAAGATAATAGTTTAATAAAAATAAATTTAAAAGAGCAAGTGCATTAATTTATCCCGCGCTTGAAATCATCTTTGAAACAAGTTAAATTAGAATAGATCACAGAAATCCTGAACGTTGGAAGACGCAGGTTGTACGGGGCGGCCATTTTTGTCTCCCTTCCGGCATGTCGCACCCTCTCCGCTTTATGTACCTACAAGCCTGCAATGAAATGAATTTTATACCTACGCCTCTTTTGTTTATCTTCGTGTGTAAACAAAGCCATTTTAATTAACAGCGTTTTATTCATATTTAAAAGCGTTACGTTTTCCGTTTCCATGCACATTTTTAACATGAGAATTTTTTTTCACTCAATACAAACCGAAAAAATGGTACTTAAACAAATTAAATGACATTGCTATTATTATAACAAATATATGATGGATTTCTTATGACTGTCCTATGTAGATACCTTATTCAACATAATATTAATATAATAACTAATATTACGTATATTTAAAAATAAAAAACACAACGTGCATTGAGAAATAAAAAAATAAAACATTTTGATTTCATAATGTGTTAATCCGTATTTATAAATCATATTACAAGTATTTTTCGGATGTGAAACATGATAACGATTTGCATATACGAAGATAAATGAAAGAATGTATGACCTAAGAACAGTACAATGGAGATTTCCAACTTTTCCATTACAGATAGGTAGTTTTAGACAAGAAAGAAAAAACCGTAGCGTTGAATTGTCGTGTGAAATACGTATCGATCGTAGCTCTGAGCTACGCCTTACAAGTAACTCGCTACGAAGAATATTCGTAGCGATTTACTTGTAAAGCGCAAGTAAGTACAACACCCCGTATCTCTCATACTTTTAAAAGTAACTTATCCTTTTATACTGGGAAACTTTATTTCAGATAGTTAACTAGTAGACTGATTTATTTGAGCTTAAGGTATTATTGAGCATACTCGAGCAACCTGAGTTCGATCCCCGGTGCCGGCACCAATGAAGTTTTTAACTTTAAGTGCTGACTTATCACGTGCTCCGCGGTGAAGGAAAACATCGTGAGGAATAATAATAAGAATATTTTCGAAATAATAACAAGAAAATATATATTTCGAAAATATGTGAAGTCCGCCAATCCGCAGTGGGGCCGCGTGGTGAACTATGCCCTGATACCCTCTGTATAGAGGAGGCCTTTGCCCAGCAGTGGGACATGTATTGGCTGTTACTTTATTATTGAGCATGGTAAGAGTTTTGTACATTTTTAATGACAAATCTTTATAACGTAATAATATTGCAAATTTAAAAATGACTTTCAATTTATCGTTTTAATTCGGACTGAAATTGTAAAAAGGACATTAAAAAATGTTCATCATCCGTGTGTCGTATGCATTCAACTCGGCAACATTAAACCTTTCGCACCCATTCACCCTTCAAATACAAAGTGACTATTTTTCAATTTGTCAATTAACATATCTGTCACACTTGCAACACTAAACCATGCATAATTTTGACTCAAAACTGATCGTACATTACGAATTAAAAGGATATGCAATATAGTGATTAAATGCAGTTGTTCATGTAAATGTGTGATTAGCTTTCTAACAGTCCTTTTTTTATTATTTATTTAACAGGACATTAAATGAACTAATAGAGTAGGGAACGAAGGAACTGGACTTACGTCAGTATGTTACTGGCAAATGAAAGTGTGGCAGAGAGACGCTACTGGGAAATAATACGACGGGTGTTTCATTAGGGCCATAAGCGTGGTCCATTAGCCGGGCTTTAGAGACATTAGACGTGAGGACGCGGCGCGGCCCGGTCCGCACCGCAAACCGCACTCGCAACGACAATTACCTCAAATGAACCGGAATTAAGCGGGACTCGCTTCTTGGCCAGGCTGCGGTCTCATTTGCATTATTAATAGAGGATGGGAGACACGAGATGGGGCGGCGGGGTGGGCACTTGTCATTGCCCCCCGCGCGCCCCACCCCGCCCCCCCGTGCAATTTGCGGGACCTAATGAAGAGGATCTTGGCAAGATGTTTCCGTTCTTATGATGCTTAATTCGAGTTTGCAGTTCGCGGGTCAGGCGGACTACGCTCATTGTTATTACCTCGGTATAATATTGCGTAGCCCTCAAGCGTAGCCACGCGTTGAATAAGCATTATGAATTTGTCTCATTTTGTATACAAATTTTATTTTACTTCAATACTTTCAAGGCAGTTTTATTAATGTTAATTGTAATTAATCTGTTGACTATTTAATACATAAGATGCTAAATACAGTTCACTAAGTAACCTGACTCATAAAATATACAATTTCGCTAGACTCTACATTTTAAACACAGATATTAAGATAAGAGAACATTTTGTAATTTTCATTGAATAAAAATGTAAATAAACATAATACATCCCATACAATATTAAAAGTATATAAAAACTGTATTTAGTTATTATTAATTAACGAAATCGATGAGTTTGTAAAATAAGACCCGTAACCAGTAGTAAATAATAATATGTTTTACCTTGATAAAAAAATTATTACTTTTTTAAATAATACAACTCCCAAACAAACTCATTTAGTTCGCGTCAATTCTTATTTAGATGGAAACAAGATATGCACAAATCTCTACATAGTTCCACGTGTCAAAATCACGATGCGCGTGTTGAATTTAAACCGCGTGTTAGTAAATAAGGCGCTCACGGGAACGCGTGGCGTTAATTAATCGTCAGAGACCGATTAATTCGCAGGTGATATGATCCGTAACCTCCCACAGCGCAAGCGGCTTGCCTCCCAGCCTTTAATTACGCATCGTAGCGACTACGTACAGGGTGTTGAGGGAATTTCTGCATCTTGCCTGCTGTTGCGTTCGTGACTTTCATTTGTTTGTTTTCAACTGACTTCAAAAAAGGAGGAGGTTCACACAACGGTTGTATTTCGCCATTTGTGAACTAATTTCGAATATTATTTTTGCTTTGGTTCGTTTCCATATTACATTAATTTCATTGGTTTTGAATCTCGAAGCCTGAAGATACATCAGGGAACTCCCAAAAATCAAATAGAAAATGTAAAGTGAGTGAAATTTTGTATCGCTTTTATTTTTGTCAACCTTATTTATAATTATTTGTTATGTTCTTAAATTATTCTATTAAAATGATTTAATTTTCTCCGTTTAGTCTGAACAAAAAGCAACTTTCCAAATAAAATCTTTGTTCCGTATCAGAAAGACAGTATACATTATATTAATTTCATTTGTAAGAGCCGTTAAAAGAAACAAAAATTTGGAAGAATCATTGACACAAAGCTGCAAACTAAAATTTACCACATACGCAGTGTCTGCTGAATCAAAATTCACCGCGTCAGAAAGCTTTCACAGAGAGCTTCACGCGGCCGGATGTAGTAGAAAATGGTAGTAAATCGTTTCGCCATCCATCTAGGTGGGCCTCGGTTCATTTTTCTCGCGTCACGCGAAAAGTTCCCCGACATCCATAATGCAAGCGCTGTCGGCATGTCATCGCGGCATATTGCGCTGTGCCGCTCGCACTCCGCGGCAAGGGTTAGGTGTAGATTAATGGACCCGCGCTTTGCGAACATTGCCAACTTCAAACGGCCTCCAGCTTATAAAGAACTCTAAGAAACAGTATTACTTCTAAAGCCACTCATACGTTTCTCGAATATTTACTCTGGCTGTTTTCGATTCGCTTGTCGATTCGTTTTTGTTCGCTTTGCTGTTATTGGTTTTGTTTTGTTTTTAATTGATGGTATTATTGTAAGCCAGCGTAAAAAATTCTGTTCACAATCGCGATTAAATTTCAATGCGGACCATGACATAAAAGGCAGTGTATATGGCTCCTCACAAAAGATATAAAAAGCTTATAAGCTTAGTGCACATTGGCAATATATTTTATATTTGCAAATAAACATGTGGGTAAATTTACGTAATGGCAGCAGTAAAATACGAGCATTTGGATGTCGGAGTTAAATTGTACCTTTGAGGAGCTCTAGGTACTCGTAAAAATGAGGATAATGGAATGACAAGGTAATATTTGATTTAGCCAAAAAAAATTCTTATCTTGAATTAACGAAAAAATACTACTTATAACTGTTACTTCGATGTAAAATTTCCATTTTTTTTTTTGGAAAATATTGTTTTGTTTCTAATCTTTCCAATTTTAAATTAGTTACAATTTTTTTGATATTTTATAATTGTGTAGTGCTTTAAAATTTTCGGATTATTTCGAAATTAAAACTTGATGACATAAGTCATTCACTTGATAACATAATCAATTTCGAAATAGTCTTCATTTTAAAATAAAGTCCATACATAACTTTGATTTAAGCAATATTATCATAAAATGATAGAAGGGTTTCATTGAAATGACAATAAAGAGTTGTAAGTATGACACAATGCTTCGAATCGTTTTCGGCGAGTCGAAAAAGTTTCTGTTCGGAAAAAAATATTAAATAAACGTCGATTCTACGGTTGGATGTAGGGTTGTAACATTGTAGAAGTTACGATCGCGGCTCACGGCGCTGTTCGACTGTGAGATATTACCTTTTTTATGGCCCACTCCACCATACTACACTTTACTGGGACAGAATAGATCACATGATGCGATAAAATATCGCCCCCGGTCCTAGCTGCAAATCGAATTAACCCGTCCACTTGCATGCGAAGGCGACATGAGAATAGAAATTGCGATATTGGTTTAGGATTCCGAAACTATTTGTGTTTTCGCGCGCCGTTACGCGTCGTGTATAAAATCATGTGGGTTGTCTATGGAAATTTATCGGATAACATTTGTTCCGAGTCCGACGAATGGACCGAAATAACATGAGATAGGAACGTATCGTTTAAATAGCTTATAATATAGTAATACGTTTAATCTTTACATTATTCCGATAACAAAATCAAAAATTAAAAAATCTTAAGCCTCATTATTCATTGTTATTTAAAGATATGGCAATGAAAAATTATGCTAAAAACTGAAAAAAGAATTCAAAATTCTAATCTATTAAACCTAACACATATTCATATACACAATTAATTATAATTAAAGAAGGTTTTTAGAACAATTGAAATGATAGTTACTCTCTTACTTGTTAGACGTTAGTAACAAATATACTTACTTAATCTCAAATAAGGCGAAAAGAAACAAACATTTAATATCAAACGATGAGAAAGCAAGAAATGTAACAAGGTTTTCCGTTGATAACAATATGTCGCCAGAGAACTACTCGTGGGACCGTAATTTAATTCACTTGTCGCAAATCTTAGTGCAAAACATCTTAACATCACCCAACCCTGTAATTCTTGTAATTGTTCCACAATTAATACGCAAACTTGTAATTAATTTCCGTATGATTAACGGGCATAATCCGGGATTACTCAAAATTACGTGAGATACCGCCTTAGGTGAGTTATTGTGTTGCGTGGGCGTCGCAGGGGGAAGGGTGTTGCGCGGGCAGGAAGGAAAGATCCTCCGTCAGTTGACAGTTAGGAAAAATGTCGCTCGATGTCCTAGCATGTTCTTTCACATAACACCTGAATTTGACAACGTATATATTCATGGTTTTTTTTTCAATTCATTTATTACTCTATACATACAGTATATGAGATATATAGGTCTTATCTTAGTTATTTTAATTACCAACGTAATTTTTATGTGAGGTTTTCACTTGCATTTACATACATTTAATTTATAAAATTTTGAAAATAAAAAACTTTGCGTAACATCTTCGTACTAGACGATTATCTGATGTAATCATAGTGCCAACCAATTAATAAGCTTAAAATCATCGGCATATAATTCAATATAGAAGCATTACATACTCATTGCTTGCAAAATACTACTACTTCCGGTTCGGAAAAGCAAAAGCCATTGATCTCGAAACTCGGCGAATTTTTTTTAAATTAGACTTTTAATTACGAATATTTTTAATTCTTTAGGCGTAAACAAAACCGGATGAACGGGTGCTATCAATTTAGCGGTCCAATCGATATCTCAGCGGTGGCGCGCTCGCATCCCTACCGCGCGCCAGGGCCGCAAGACAGACTCGAGCCCGTGTCCTCCCCTTAAGATTCTCGCGGCCGCCGCTGCCAATTAGAGGCGCAATCGCTCACGCGGCGAGTCTACCCCCGCCCGGCGCCCGCCCACCCCTGCTCTTTGTTCCATGACCGTCGCAACCTCCCGTCCCGGCACTCGCTCCAAATGAAAACGATTTCACTTGGCCGATACGTAAAGGAGCAGCGATAATTGGTTAGTGCCCCCCGTGTTGTTCACGTTTTTCCATGTTCTTCTCGGACTGTGGTAGATGAAACTCGCATTAAAGAAACTGTACCGTACAAGCACGACGTGCGTTTTTTTTGTTTATTAATTTTTTTCAATGAATACGATTCCAACGTTCTTGAGAAGCGATGTAATACTATTAATGTAAGACGGTAATTAAGATTTTCTTTGTTATGTAAGGTACAATATTAAAAAAACGAATAACATCAAATAGTTGTTACTTTGTTTGAAAAAACAACTAAATCGAAATAAAAAGTATCACGGAAGTATATAGAACTTTTAGTAAAGATGTTAAATATAAACTGACGACATAAAAACAATAACTACTTTTTTTATTTGCCATTATTAATAGCAAATTATGATTAAAATTATGATTTCTTATTTGCTATTATTTAACAATATAATAAATAATGAAACGAACAATATATCACATATTATATAGCACATATTTAGCATCATTTAGCAATGGCGTCTCTTCTCTATACAGTCAAAAATCCTTATCCATAATTCCTTTGTTCGCGTTTTTACTATTCGCGAATTAAAAAAATGCTACCCGATTCTTAAATTCGCAGATAAACATTTCTTTATTCGCGTATTTAATCGGTACATATACGTATTATGTAAATAAAAAGAAAACGCGTCGACAAATAGACTACTATAAAAGTAAAACAGATCTTATTACAACTAAGCGTAAAGTATGAAGAACTGAAGTCATACACATTGAAACCATACTAGAAGAAACTGTGGCCTGTTCTGACCGCAGAAAATGACGAAGAATCTGGTCAAATTCAAAACTTAACTGCAGACATTGCCGAAATTTTGAATGACGAGATAACGTCGGACAGATAGTAATCGAGACACATTCTGGTACTTGAATCGTAAAATAAAGATTTGATTGAAACCGACTTGCAGGAGATGTTAAATCCACAGTCCATTGAAGTAGAGGCTTTATCAAACACGTTTCCAACGTGAGATTTAATTTAAAACATCTAAGTGTATAATGAGTTTTGTAATTTCTTGATGAAAATTGATTCATCGGTGGAACTAGGTCTTACTTTTAAGAGGAAATTGCTAATGCAACTGCTGAATATCAGTCTGAGTTGAAGGAGCTTTTAAAAACTGCCAAACAAAAAAAACGAATTTATTGCCTAAGCCAGACGATAATAATTAATCAATATTGTCAAACACGTTTTGATTTTTTGGTTTGCCACCTAGGAACGTATAATCCCTATAATCCAATATAAATTGCCAATTCATATTCAAGGTTTCTGTATTCGCAACGTATTTATGGAACATGTTCCCCGCTAATAAAGAGCTAATAGTATATATAAAATAATATAGTATATGATTTACACCAACATAACATAAAAACTATCAAATCAATTGAAAATGAGTAGTACAAACAAATAAATGGATAAATATACATAGGGAGAGGACTAGTCAAAAACTTTTATAAACAATTGTTGATGTCTCAAGAATAGCCGTAGCCTTTTTTTTTTTTCAAACTTTCTTAATTTGCTGCTTGGTAAATGTATTGGTTAATAAATGAATAAGACTCAAAGTCCTGACAATACACCCGTATAAAATAAATTGTTTTAGACACAATATAACATGTATGCCGTACTCGCTAATAAGACCTTAAATTTTAAATAAAAAAAGGATAATAAAATATTTTCTTTAAGACCCCTACAACTCCTGCTTCTAAACATCCGATCATCATAATATTAACATACAGACTTAGAGGGCTACATTAGTAACTCCACTCGTATGTGGTAGGCTCAACCATAGGCTTCAAAGCATCTTTTTAAAGCAAGAAAGACTAATTCAATGAACTTTCATCTGTGAAAATTGATTCTTCAGTACTTTGAAAGCTAACGATTTTCTCGTACTTTTATTATTATCTATTTACTGTCATCGATGTCACTGAGACATTCTTGTAATAGTATACCACTTTGACTACGTGTAATTAATTCTTTTATTTTAAAACGGTGATGGGTTCTTATTCAATTTCTTGACCCGAACGCCATTAGATGGTTAATATTTCATGGTACTCTCATAAAATTGAGTATTTTCAATACATAACATTCACAAATAATATTATATTATCAGAATTATAAACACCACGTTTTGTAAGTATTTTTAATCTTCATTTTCTTTAACGAATGATATTATTCTGATCAAATCATTAAGTAGTTAAGCAACTTTCTTCTTTTCAGGTATAAATAAGCACCTTCAATAAGCTATTTGTAAATATGTGTTCATTTTGATTATCTAATAAAAATAGAATTGCGAAGTTAGTAATTCAAATTGTTAGTTATTTATTCAAATTTATGATACACGACTTTTTTAGACAATTTGATCTATAACTGGCTTAAAACTTTTTTGTTGTCAGTGGTCCTTCTTTTGTCATCTTTTGGAGTATTATCGCCCTAATGGAATAGTGAATTACCAGGAAACAACTCTTTTTTAGAATACCATTTCCTGGTAAGTTTACCAAAAATTCTTCCTATCATTAACACAAACTTCATTATGCTTTTGATAAAACTATTAAGGAATTTATCGCTTTCATTTAGCTCTTTTTTAAATTCATGATACTTTTTCCATGGTCTTATTTGAATTATTTTACTTTTAATATAGGTGCTTATGATATCTCAAGATCGTTTTTGTTTTAAATTAAGTTTTCATTTCTTAAATTATAGGGTTCAAAATGTTGGTAGCAGTGTCACCCAATCATCTTTACTATTAAAATTGGTTTCCTTCTTTATTTTACGTTTCTTATTTTATTATTATTCTTTATGTTTCTTTATTTTAGCCTCATAAATCATATTTGAAAGATATCGCGAGTCGAAAATAAAAAAAAACGCGATAAAATCCGTAAACTTGTAATAAATGTAAATTAAATTATTTTTAGAACTTAATTCATATATAGAAATTGCGATTACTTTTAGGTGCTCTTTAAGTTAAACAAGTTGACTGTTTAAAGAACCGATTTAAGTAACAATAACAGAAAATTTATGTTTATAAATATATCAAAAGTAAACGTAAAAAGGAAGTTAACGGCCTATATAGGTTGAGTATTGCAACATATATAGGTATTATGTGCCACTATTGAGCAAAGGCCTCCCGTGTATGGAGATTAAAATATGCAGGTTTCTTCGTGATGATTTTATTCACCATTATGCACGTGATGAGTCGGCACTTAATTATTTCAATTCTGTCGGTACCAGGACTTGAGCTCTGGTCAAGCATATCGATTGATTAAAAGGGATGGTCGGACATAGAGATATCGCGGCTTTGAATTTGGTTGTTCATATTGATAATAATAGTTTAATAGCCATTGAAAAATATTATTCAAATGAGGCACGCCATATGAAGCTCCTGTCATAAAAAATTTGCAAATATTTGATTTTCAAAATACACAGGTGTCAACTTATTTTAATTTTTGATTATTTTTAATATATATCCAGTATTTACAACAATAAATCTATCTAAATTATTAAACTATATGTTTTGACTATATAATCATGGTACCATACCATGGTACCACGGTACTAAGATTAAATAGAGTTCTAAATATATCACAAATAATTACATCAAAAGTAATAAAATTTGATAAGTGATAAGTCAGCAGATTAGTTAATGTTTATCGCACTTTAATTTGCATAGAATAAATAATGGAACAGCCTATAAATGTCCCACTGCTGTGCAAAGCCTAATCTGTACTGAGGGAATTAGTTATATTTATATTACGCTGAACATGTGATAATTTAGCAGATTAATTAACAATTTCTTTGGTGGCAGCACCGGGGATCGAACTCAGGTTGCTACATTTAATAGCTGTAAATATTCAATTTGTTTACGGCCTTGCCTTCTTGAAATTAAAAGCGAGCGCCCGGACAGTGACATTGATGATTAATTTCCGTACAATAAACAAAATAAAAAAACGTTTTCTGTATGAATGTAATAAAGTATTTTACATGTTTTATGAAATATTTTAACCGTAACCACTCTCTACGACTCTACGACGCTACGAACGTAGCGAACTTGAACGTGTGCGCGTTTGAAATGAATAAAATGTTTCGTATATTTATTTATCTCCATCACGATCTTCACAATTCAGTATTATTCGAAGAATTAACATTGACTTGAACTAAATAGTGTTAACTGTTATTATTTATTTCGACATAGTTCAAAATAGAGTAAATATTTATTATAAAGGTTAACACTATTTTCATAAAATATGACTTAGTTAGATAAAGCCATACAACATTTACTCTTATCTGCATTTTAACAAACATTTACGAGTTGCTTGCTTGGGCATCAAATAATCAAAAAGTGTTAAACATACAATTTGTTATCTTAAAATTTAAGTAGAAAGCTAATGTTGCCTTTAACATGGTTCCTTTTTAATATCAACAATATCCACAAGTAGAATATTTATTGTGTATGTATTGCAAACATATTTCAACTCTCCTACAATTATAAGACCTTGACCGTAGTGGGCCACGTGTATTATCACTTATATACTATACATGGCGTACGTAGCAATGAAGGCGATCTCACGCTTTAAGGTGGACAGAGTTTACTTACGTTGCAAATTCATCGCCGGCGGGAATATATGGTGGTTCCTTATCGCGGCGTCCTGCGGGCGCGCGCACTGCGGCGGCGGCGGCTGGTAGCGCATGCCCTGGTAGCGGTAGGCGGCCTGCGACATTTGACCGCAAGAGGCGAGCTCGCCCCACGCCAGCTCGCCGCCGCCCGAGCCCAGGCAACCGCCCTCGAAGCCGCCGCCGGCGCCGCTCAAGTAACCGTACTCCATTTTGGCTATCTAACCGACTCGCTCGCTGACATGTGTCGTCGCGTCAGCAGCCGCGGACTCCTCACGTGCGGATCACGCGCCGCATTAGCCGCCGGGCAAGCTGTGTCGCGGCGATCGTCGGCGGTGAGGAGTTTTTCCGCGCGGAGGTCCGTGCCCTCGGCCCACTCAGAATCGAATGATAAGCCTAATTCAATAAGGGCGAGCCCGGAGGCCGGGGCGGGATCGCACCCCCCGGCAGGCCAATGGCCACGGGTGCGCCCCGTCCCAGCTCCGCCATTGGACGCCCGTTCGCCATCTCGCTCGCACGGGGGTGCGTGTCACGACACTCGTCTACTTTTCTTTTCGCCGACAGTTCCTTTGTCATTGAGGAAAATAAAAAAGTTCTAATTAACGATCCAGGTATTCGCTTAATGAATGGATGTTGCTATTTAATCCCAATTACAATTGCACCTGATATGCACTCATTGAAATTATTTAATTACTTCGCGCCAAATACAGATTTTTGTGTTTAACATTCATTTAATATGTATTATTCTATACCATGTTTCATTAGCACAATTGTATAAATATTTTATCAACTATAAATAAGTGTAAAAGATCAAATAATGTTATATAAAGTTTTTATTCGAATTACACCTTTTAATCCAAAAAAGCATGGTCTTGCGGACATTTTTAAATTTTAATAACAAATAAATACTATCTCTAGTCTTAAAAGTTACGTAGACTACTATAGAATACCATTGAGTGAAAACTTAAAATTTTTAATAATTAACTTATGTTATTCAATAGATAAAGTTTACTGCCACTAAATAGTTATACAACCAAGAATCTCATCGTTAGATAATTGACATTATTGATTAAGATAATCTAAGCTTAAGTTTTTAACATCGAATTCTAACATAAATATACGGTACGAAAATATTGGTCATTGGATGTATAACACTGTGTTAATTTACGTTAAGAAAATATAATACAAATATTTATTAAAGTCTTATGAAACAAATTGATACTTTGTTATAGTTGAAATATCTGTCGACATGTCGTCATTCTAATAGAGAGGTCATTAATCTAAAAAATAAAAAATGTCCAAAAAAACTCACAAGCGATAGTGGACTTTCGTTAATATGTACAATAATTAAATTAACACCAAACTTACACATATACATATTTTCTACATATGTCCATTACCACACACAATTTTTCACCTCCAAAGCCGTAAGGCGTAGAAAAGCTATGACCAAAACAAACTGAGTGCCGATTCTGATTGGAGCTAGTTCGATTAGTTCTGAATAACGTACTAGTTCAAGGTATAGTTTACAACAAAAAGCTAATAAAAGGGTCATATTAAAAATAAAAAATAAAGCGAAGAAGGATGAATTACTAAAATAATTTCTGCCAAAGCAACGCGCGTGTCAACAGTGCGGGGGATGCATAAAGGGTACGTGAGAAAACGGCGCGAATAATATTCACAATATCGGAATTACCGGGGAAGTCCCTCGGGAGGAACGGCGAAACACCCGCGCCCGCTGCGCTCCTCGACATGTCGCATGCCTTATTTATTATTTAAGTTCATTACACTGCAAAGCACATTTTTTCCCTACCGATATTCTATATATATACTGGATTAGAACCACGCCAAAGCTTCTACGTGGGATGACGACCTAGGATGTTGCAGTGTCTCACAGAAGTCTGGCTTTAAGTAGAAGTAGTTACTCGATTAGTCTGGTGAGTGAGGTAATAAAAGCCCCACCAACTCGGACGTTTTAAGTTTTAACGCACCTGGAACCCCAGTGTAGTTAACACTGGCGTTGCGTAAGTAAATCGCTTCCTTGTTTTGCCCCCTTTGTTGAAAAAATGATAATGCTAACAGAATTCTCTTAAATGAGACACTGGTTTTGCGAATCTTTTTACGTCGTAACGTCATGTATGGACGTGAAAGAAAATCACAAGTTTTACATAAGTGATACAATTTTACAGAGAATTTGGATTGTTGAATCACAAGTAATCAGAAATGATGACTAAAATATGTGATAGATGATAAATAGTTGATCAAGCCAAATATATAATTAAAAAAAACTCAAGATCTACGGGGATTGCAACTGAAACAACTGATGAACACTTTTTGTATTATTTCTTAGAAATACAATTTTCCTCGTGCTGTTTTATTTCATTGCATTGAATTAGTGGTAAATATAGACTCAAAATAGCAATCTCTTTGGTGAGAGTTCTGAGATTTGAACTGAGGTAATAGAGAATAGTGAATGAAAATAAATAAACCATTATGACTTTTCTCCAATACCGTTATAAACATAGTATACGTGACAACGCAAAAAAAACGAAAGTAAGAAATTTGAAGCAATCAAGATGGAAAAGATATTTTATTATTGTCAAATTCATTAAACATTTTAACTGTGGTAGGGCCACGCAAGTCTTCGCTATTGCATGAATTGGCAGATCCATCCGGGGAAGTAACACGACCTCACAGAAGACCGGCGTAAAGTGGAAGGAACCTCTGCGTTTAATCTTGTGAGTGAAGTAAACGGGCATCTGCAACCCTACGGCCGTTGCAAATGTTCATGAGCGGTGATAATCACTTAAAATCAGGTGAGCCAGCTCGCACCTTTTCACATATAAAAAAAGAACATACATAATCTCAAAATTTTCAACGAAATTTTGTAGTTTCATTGTAAAAATTCAATAATATTAAATGACAAAAAGTTATGCCCCGGGTGAGGATCGAACTCACGACCTTAAGATTATGAGACTTACGCGCTGCCTACTGCGCCACCGAGGCTATGGGATACGTGACGAAATTTAATATTGTGTATCCTTTCAATTTGTTTTTATCAAACTTATCACATATTGATTCCTTATCGACGTACACCTGAAGAAGAATTTGACATTATTATCCTCACCTTACATTTAACAATATTTTGAGATGTTAAATTTTTAAACTTTATTTTCCCATTTAATTTAAAACATACAACATACATAAGTTTGCAGAAAAAGAAATAAATTAGTAAGAGACCTTCATGGTTTTTAATAATGTACGGTTAACGCAAATTTAGAAAGCATCTTCGGTCTAAAACTGTTTTTCACGTAATTACACAATAATATATGTACGAAAAATATATATAATACTATTAATATAAGGCGTTCTTGTATTTGTTCACATTTTTACTATATTTACTTATATAGGTTGTTATATTGAACCTTATAGAATATCTGATTAATTCTAAAGGACACCAAAACGTAGGACGAAAAACAAAAACGCTTCACAAAGTGAATACAGTATTCGGTACTGTGACTTTGAACGAAAACAAGTCACCGCGGTGAAATATGAGTTCACTTAGCAACCTGCAATCAAAAGACAGAGCTTTATAGTTGCCGAGTTCCCCTACTTTTTGTAAATAGACCTCATTCAAACATCTCGAACACAATATAACACTTTGATCTGATATCCAGAGTGCTAATGACATTTACCAAAGGGTTTCTTTTTCTCGGGTTATAAATATAATACACAGAAATCACTGCTGCAGATTTTTGTAGACAACTAAGTTGGAATCGCAGTGCCCTATCAGCTATAAAATGCGAATACATCAGTTGTTCAATAAATACAATTACGTAAAATGAAATACAGGAGATTATAAAGACACGTACTTAATTAAAAAAAATCTTTGCAAGTTTCGCTAATGGAAGTGGTTTACCTATTCCATAATACGAGTTGTTATGTTGTGCATTGGCACATGGCTTGTTGAAACATCGTCGTAAATATATTTCAACTCAACACGGGTTCTGTGAAAATTTTAGACAATGTATGCCTAGTCTAATATAGGAAAATTAAAATATGCATATAATTTTTATCGATAAAAACTGTATTAATTTCTTATCTTCGGACCGAGCATAGCGAAATATTTAACTATGACTATTTGGAATATAGATAACGGTAATATAAAAAAATAAGATAGACTACTACGTTATTAGGGCGCGTTGTAATCGCGTTCAACAGTCAAGTGTTGTGCTTATGCTTACATAAGGAAATCTCGCTATCAATACAACCATTAAGACGTAATGCATCCACGGCCGTCGCGGATTGCAACGGAGGCGTCTAATCGGATAATGCGGCGGTTATGGCGGCGTGCGTGTGCCAGTCTCCTCTCGTCCCGGGATAATTCAATTTGCGCCCTTCACGAGGCCACATGCCGGGCACCGCGACTGCGCCCCACGCGCTCTCGCCGTTTTTAATTAACGACGCATAAACACTGACTTTCGCCCGCCGCTTCGCTCGCGTAATTTTTATCGAGAAACATAATCGACAAATAGCTTTTGCGGGAACAGTACAACATGTTCTTATATTTTTTTTTATGTGTGACAACCGCCGCCCATTTGTAACACTCGTAGAGATGCAGATGCATTGCCACCTAAAACTAACCTAAAGCAAGCAAAACGCAGAAGTATGACACTTTCACTTCACGCCGGTCTTCTGTGAGGTCGTGGTACTTACCCGGACGCACACAGATACAGGTTATGAGGTATTTAAATTTAATAAATTAGACAATTAAGTTTAATCTATCCAAAAGTTGCGGCGATAAATATCACAAGCACACAAACTGTGCGCTTTTTACAGGATAGAAGCAGTGACGCATGAAAGACGTCTACTCAAGTTTCTTACTTCAATTCACTGTCTTTTGCTCTGCAACTGGGTCTACGCTATATCCCCTGAATTTTTTCCTTCAAGCATTGAACATCTGAATATGCGGGCTATAATTCGTTTTAATAATTTTAACGCGAACAAAGTTTACAAACTGCATTTTTAAGTGCGAATCTTTCGCTTTCGTAAAAGTTGCGAACCGCTTATAATTACAGAAACTCAGTCATTATTATTCTGGATTTAGAACATTATACCAGTAATTGTTACTTATACTGAAGCTATTAAAGTTTTAATTATTTGGCCGGTTCGAGGATGCGAATTACGCGTCCAGACGCTCTATCCACTAAGTTAGTGGTATCCTCACTTACTTTGTTTTTATTTATTTATTTATTTATTTACACACTTTTTTGTACTAACTGGTACAAACGGCGGGCTTAATGCCATAAGGCATTTTCTACCAGCCAACCAGAAAGTTAGTGAGAGAGAAGTGTAGGTGCTAGCTATATATAATATGTATACATACATTATGATAACAATTATTAAACACTTACAACAATAAATACATAAATAAATACTATTATAATAAGTAAATATATATATACGTACATAAAACGGAAATATCTATCAAACGTTATCCATACTAATGATCATAAGACGACGAATTAAAATATTCCTTAACTTTAGCTTTAAAAATAAATTTATTCGGTGATTTTCGAGTTTCACTAGGAAGGGCGTTCCAGAGTCGAGCAGCTGTAACAGCGAAGGATGTAGAGAGAAAATCGGTACTGTGAGAAAGAATAAGCAACGTAAGATTACCAGCAGATCGAAGATTGCAGCAATGAGAGGTACCCAGGCACTGAAATTTAGACTTCAGATACGCTGGGGCAAAAGGATCGTTAATGATACTATAAAGCGTACAGAGGATCCGATGATTCCTCCGTTGGGAAATATTCAACCAGTTTAGTGGAGAGCGATATGATGAAATATGGTCAAACTTTCGAACACCATAAATGAAACGAATACATTGATTAAGGAGGCGATCCAATTTGCTAAGAACATCCATGTTTGCATCTGAGTAACACACATCAGCGTAATCGAGATGTGGAAGTATAAGTGATTGAACTAAAAGTTTTTTAGTATAAGGTGGTAAGAAATTTTTAAATCTATATAATTGTCTCAAGTTGGAATAAACTTTACTGCTGACTTCATTAACTTGCGCTCGCCAGCTGAGCGAGGAATCAATAGTTAACCCAAGATTCTTAACTTTTGGTGAAAAGGGAATGACTTTATCATTGTACATCACGGGCATCACGCAATTATAATCTATTTTGCATGACTGACGTTCACTCCCTAGAATTATGGCTTGGCATTTGGTGGGATTTACAGTAGTTTTTATGACAGCTTTAACCATACTTACCTTTAAACTGTAGACGGGATTACAAATAAATAGTCTTATGCCCAGTTTCTGTAACACTGATAATTTGGGAACTCAAATTATATTTGAAAAGCCATTTCACAACTTCTTTTCGGGCGATAGTTAATGTAATAAATAACGAAAAGTTAAATTATTATTACGGATCTTTTTGCTGGACTGTTGAATCCCTGCTCCTTAAAACACCTACACATTCTATAAAAAAGTATCATTCACTGCAGAAGACGTCAAGATAGTCAGTATAGAACTCACTACCGCGTCGTACATATTAGGTATATGTGTGTCAGTTTTTTCCTCGACATTTTTCGTACAAAGATCTGGACTCACTATTTATAAACTTAAAACTTTGTTCATATGTAATATATTGTGAGTATATATAAAGAATATGTTTGTTTATACTATTTGTACATTTGTACAGTCGCGTGCACTCCATACAAGGAAAAAAGCTCCTCGCAAAGATGTTTATTGATAATGATAACTTTAATTCTTTCTGTATTTATTAATTTCTGCGCCATATATTAATGTGTTTGGTTATCCGAGCCTTGTTTCTCTTATCGTGAATCGCGATGAAAACACTAGGAAACAGTTGTACGTATGTTTGCGCGTTTGAATGCATGTTTGTAAACGCGACACTGTGGTGCAACCCGTCCGTTTAAAGAAATATTCAAAGTATCGTTTAATTATTGATAAAATGAAATGTCATTCATTCAATAGAATAATACCTTTGCAGCGTTACTCAATAGCTAACTCACTGATATGTGTGATGCAGCCGTTGTGTCTGGCGGGCGGTTTACCAAATTCACGAAAATTTAAATCATACATTTATATACCTGTGATCTTATTCGTTTTCTCCGATCGCATAGTCACTGAGATCTGGTGAGGGATGGTTACCCGTTGCGATGGAAACCGTCGCCTTAATACGGTGTATAAGCCGTTGACTAAAGGCTGGTGGAGCGGGAACAGGCGTGTGGGGAACGGGGGAAGAGCAGACAATGCTGCACCTGAGCCGGTGATTGATGACGGTACCGCCATCGCTATGATTGCGAGCAGAAGGCACAGCGCGATGTGGCGTGGCCCCAACTTCACTAAAAATCTTCAAAACACATAGGAACAAGTCGAACCATTCAAATATAAGGACGTGTAATAGAATTACGCGCATAAATAGGAATAATTAGGAACCGCATAAATTTCCTTTTCATGATTAACTAGCTGATACCCATTCACAACTACACCGCACGCCCCACTTCTCAACGGCATGAAAACGGAAAACTTAGTGCTTATAAAAGTCGTTCTTAAAACTTTAATAACTTTATATTAAATAAAGATATAGATTTTTATTAGATTAGGGCCAATTGTCTTAAATAAAACTTAGAATAATTTTTGTGTTAGTTTCTGCACTGAATATAGAACGTAAAATATGATTTTAGGTATATACATTGGAAATAACTTTACGGGATTTATTTTAAACTGCGGGATTTGAACCTACGCAGTTAAAACAAAAATTTTCCTCACTAATTCCAAACCTACTTTGCTCATATCAAAATACAAAATTATCGCAACTTCTTAATGACAGACACAAAGATTCGAAACGATTGTAAGTAGGTCACGAATACTTGTCCTCAATGGGCGCTTACCGCAAACACGAAAGCTACGCATATTACTTTATTTCGTTGTCACCTATTAATTTATAATTTTCAATTTAAGTTTACTTACCAGTCACAAAAGACATAAAATTTTTTGTAACATTTGTATTTAAATTGTGACTATTTATAACAGAGTTTTCCTTACTAGTACCTACCTACCTGTTTTTATTGTTTCAAGTCTCTAGCAAAAGTACCGAAGTGCAAACATAAAAATCTGTGAGTTGACTGTAACAAAGTTGAGTAAAAAGTAGTCATCGTTACATACATAAAAATGAAAACGAATGATATAAATTAATTAAAAAATCCATAATTACATTTTGTATCTTTTAATAAGCTCCTTTATGAATTTCTTTAAGGGATAAAATAACTAAGACAAAATCTGACGACTAAAACTTCCTAAAAATATATCTATCGATCTCTCATTTTTCTCTCATAAGAATTATTCTTATTAATTAATATAAATTAATTATTAATATTAACATTTTATTTTTTATACCAGTACTATAAATAACCGCTACAGAGTTAGAATATCTAACAAGTACATTACCAGTACCCAAGCAATGGACATACATACGAGTATAAGCATATTGTAAAAATTACATGTAGTCTCCAAATGACCATTCGCATCTAAAACAAAAGTCTTGCCTCTCTCAAACTACATGATTCCAAAGTTATATGTAGGTTTTACGGATTCTTTATATATTGTAATTTGTAATTTGTAAATGTAGGTTCTAGTTAATGTTAATCAAAGCGAAAATCGTGAAATTAATGTGTTATTTTATTCACACACGAACCATTGCCTTAACATTGAGGCAATTTAGTATTTACCGAAACATTTCAGAGTTAAGATTAATTGGTTGAAGACGCAGTAGGTAGTCATGTTTAGTTTGCTATAAGCGAGTCTTAGTAAGAAGTAAGGATTAAGTCTACACGACTTGAGCGAGCCGGGTAAACATAGCGGACCGCCTTTATTTACTGTGTGCAGTCCCGATAGCTCTGTGTAGCCGGCATTAGGTCGTCGAAGGGGAAGATCGTGGAGCGAGCGGACCTCGGTCTTAGGCGAGTGCTGCCGCGCTGCTTGTCAAAGTGGCCGCCGGCTTGTTTGCGCAACTAATGAGCGGGTCCCGGGAGACGGCGTGTTTGCCCCCGACGCCCCCGACGCCCCCAACGCCAAGGGCGCCTCCAGCTTTTTCGTACGTCCGCGTCCTCCCCCCCGCACCAGCACCCCAGTCGACCTCGCCGCGACGCGGTCTATTCGCCCCCCGCTCAGACTCGTATCGGACTTTCGAGTGCAAATTGGAAAATTGTCGACAAACTCTGCGAACCGCCGAAATCGCCCCGATGCCGATGTGTGCATAGACCCGAATGGAATATCCGAATGTATTTCGTTCGGTCTTTAAAAAAATTATATCAGTCGAAATTTCTCGGATCATAAACGATGTGGTGTCTGATACGAGAATTATAATTTATATGTTCTTTATTGAAAAATGTACGAGTAGAAAAGTAGGCCGGACATAGATTTTATTACTATCCTTCAAAGTGTATATTATTCAATACTACATTATAAGCATTAATGGTATAAGGTGGTAGTTAACACTAGTCACTAACTCAGTAAAAGCTCAGTTTTTCTTGGAACATGTGTTGGAACAATGATAAGATGGAAAGACAAACCCCGCGCTGCGGGAATATAGTTCGCCTTCTTCACTGTAGTATAAATGAAACTAATTTTTTAAAGATTAATCTATGCATAGATCGGACACAAAATAATAAATCGGACATAAAATATAATGTGTAAATGAAACTAATTTCCTAAATAAAAAGACGTTTCGAACCCTTTACAGCGTTCATGGTCACGGGACAGACTGAGGTGATGGACGTCTGATTATCATAGTTAATTCGGGCTACCGTCAGTTTTTGAATTATTAAATTTGTGTCCGATCTATGCATATATAAATCCGTAAAAATTAATTTCAGTTATAATGTGTAATCGCGTAAATACAAGAAATTATCAAGAGCAAGAACTGTTTGCTGAACTTCTAATTGTCTGACGGGCAGGGGAAAGACTTTAAAAAAGTTTGTCAAACGTTCTATTGGGATCAATTGCTTCCGGAGCCAGCTTTTCTAACAATAAGTTTTCGTGTTTCATGCTATAAATATTATCACAAATAAACAATTTCGACTTTGTAAAAACATAAAGTGGCAGCCCACAGTTGGGCAAAGGCCTCCTTCGTACAGAGGGTATTCGAGTACAGTCCTCCACGCGACCCCACTGCGGTTTGACAGACCTCACATATCTTCCAAATATTTGGATTTTATCATTTCGAAAAGATGCAGGCATCCTCACGATGTTTTTCTTTCACTGCCGAGCACGTGATAAACCACCACTGACGATTCTAATGGTGCCCGCACCGGGATTTTAACTCAGGTTACTCGAGTATGTTGAATTAAAAGCGAGTATCCGGACCCTGAGCTATCACGGCTGAACTATGTGGAGTTCACTAATGAAAGAAATTATTTAACAAGGATTGTATTAGGTTATAAATCCAGTATGAAGCCTTCATCATCAAAGAAAATAATGGACCGAAAATTTTCTGGTGTAACAAGACTTTTGAAACTGCCACCAATTCACAAAAACAAATGACAAATGGATGCAATATATCTCATTAGGTTAAAAAAGAGTTTTCTATTATTCGAAATTTAAATGAAATTTTCATTGGCAACGTTTCTAACTGTTCAGTTCCAATCAGTGTGACCCTAGTAATCCAGGCAGCATACAAATTGCTCTATTCACGACTTCTAAAATTTAAATAAATAAACTACTTCAAAAAAATAACGGCTTCAGCTGTGAAAACAAATGGGCAGATCCGTCCATGTATATTTCTGCGTTTCGTCTGGTGAGTGAATGAGATAGCCGGAGCGCACTTTATTAAAATGTGGTAGCGCATCTGCAACCCTACAGGTGTTGCTAATGTCCATGGATGACGGTTGTCATTTAATATTAGGTGAACCGCCAGCTCACTGCCACCACCGTAAAAAATAAGGGAGGTAACCAAACATTTAATTATTATTAAGTTTCAATTATGAGCTGCTGAGTATACGGAGTTTTATCTCAATGTCTTAAAAGTGTCCATAGAATACCCTAAGATGAAGATACTGTAGTGTAACGTAAGAATGAATTTCAAGGAATGTGCCAAAAATTGTTAAGACATTTGCTGCACTGTGGTGTCAATTAATCATTCAGGTCTTTCTTTTAAACTTCTGTCCATTCCGGTCATTTATCGAAAAGTTATTGTATACTTTTTTGGGCGTTTTTCCAAAAAAAGAAGTATTAGATACTACTCCTTATACCCTATACTCCATTATTTTCGTGGTGCTATAGTACCCAATGTCTTTGTCGGTGTTAATAATTAATTCAGTAATTTAATTAGTAGAATTTACGCCATCTAGTATTAAAAAATTAAAGGTGAACTATACATAATTTCCTTTCATAAACTTGTTAGATGGCGCTGTTATCAATGGCCTAAATGTTATCAATTATAATTTTAAAACAGTATATGTCAGTAAAAATTTTACATAAATTAGTTTAGAACGTGTTAAAAATTTCTGAATTTTTGATAAATCTTTCAATTATGAATATTTCTCACAACATATTTACGATAACACGCCATCTACATATTATGCACATAATTAAAAAGCCGTCAGCAAATGAATATTTTAAAACATTTTACACGTACAATACAGATGACACTAGCATAGCATAGCAACTCAACTTTAGCACAGTAATTTAGTATGTAAGTATGTTTAGTATGTAGTTTATGTAATGGAATATGGATTGATCGGTAGTAATATCAAAGAGTAGGCTAATTGAAAAGTTATTATTAATATTGCGAGACCGATTCTATCAGAAGAAAGCGGATTGAATTTTCAAGTTTTCTGAATATAAATTATATCATTCAAACAAATTAAGTAAATAAGTACACGTCTTGATAAAATGTCGAGTAACGTCATTTTTTTTTATGTTCTTTACGTATAGCAGTGTAAGAAAAAATTTTGAGGGATCAATAGTTGAATAGAAAACCTAACCACGTGTTAGTACACGTGCGAGCAGTAAAGATACAAAAAAAGGTTACAAAAAAAACCTTTTCAATGAAATCTATACACCATTCTTCTACAAGATTAATCAGCCTACATAAACAGTGACGCATTTTGAAATTGGATCACAACACTGACGTAATTTCCTAATATTCGCATTATTTTCTAAACGACCGAAACAACAATTTATTACAATCAGATAATCTATACGAAGTAATTAGGACATAAGAAATAAACGATAGGATAATGTTATCCCAAAGTAAGGGCAACGTTTTTAAAAAAAAAAAGAGAAAATAATGGCTCTACAACACACGATCACCTTTTCTGAAAAAAACGTAATGGCAAGTCTGTCCTTGAGTAACAAACCTGACTGACATATGTATGTAATAAAATAGAGTAAGCAATTTTATGGTAATACTAACTTGCTTGCCTGGTGCTACCCAAAAATTTATTTTAATAAAACTACTTTCATTATTGTATAATCTACAATTTTTAACTCCCGACGTTAGTCACTGGACTGATTTTGCAAATCCGAACTACGAAGAAAGCTCTAATTTAGTCTTAAAATCTTGCCGCTGTGATATGCATGCCGGTCTTTATTAAAATGTATTAGTTATAGGATCCCAAACCAGCGATGCAAGCGACTAGCCATATCCTCAATTGAAATTTGTATTTTCTTTATCAATAGACTCGCGAATCAATTGCCGATATCGATGTTCCAGGACAATGGTTTAAGGGCCATTTCAAATTTGAGCGTATTTAGAGCAGGAAAGTTCAAGTTCTTGTTTACTCTGTAAATCCCAAAAAAATCAAAACTGCGAATAGGAAGATACCACCATACGATCAAATATTCATTCTTTCTTGATAGCTAACTAAGTTACTATGACGAACAATGTTATATAATAAGCTATAATATCGAATCTGGTTTTTTTATAAGTGTGTAGCAAACGAACAAGCCGCTTACCTAGTACGTGATCTTGTTGCCAACCTTTGTGCGACGAGAGATCTCGTAAAATATTTTTACTAACATTTAAGTAAATTTAAAATTATAGCCCACGTTGCTGTGATATAGCGGCATGGAATAATTTTCGTTATTATCCTTTTTTAATGACGACTTACAAATATGTTTATAATGTTATGAAGTATTCATTATTATTATTTGTAATTATAATTAGTATTTGTATTAAGTATTCATTATTATTTGTAAAGCGTTCACGAATTAAGAAGTAAGAATTAATTATTTTTCATAAAAATTTGATAACTGAAAAAAATAAAAACAGAAGTGTGCAGTCTTTGTATATTTTTTTATTTCGTTTTTACAAATTTCACAAAATATCCACCAAAATTGTACATTACTTTTAAACCCAAAGGGGGTTCAGACTTTATTAGTCTTAACAGCTAACATAACGAAAAACAAGTCTGATTAATTCTGTTTTTTACAATGAACTGTTTTTAGACGAAAAAATACGTTAAAAACCATTGATGGACGAGAATAATCTGAAAGTTGGAAACGATTATAAAATAAGAAAACGGCGAATTCAGAGTGAAGGTTTACTTTTATATACCAGGAAATAAATATCGAAGAATCGTTCTATGATTTTTAGGAGATTAACTGACTCGTCCATTAACTGTATCAGTTATTAACTTACGTACAGCAGTAACATCTCTTGATGTGCCCTAATTTATTGTCGGTTACACAAAATAATTATCAATACAACACTTTATTCTAGTACAAAAATACACACTTGCTTTATATTCTTCTCATAGCTAAGAGCGTTTTTAAGGAAAAGAATGTATCTAAGCAGAACTAAAGCAAATATATACCTTCTAACTTAACTAAGTACACCTCCATTAACTAATACTTAAACACTAAGTTTGGTCGAAAACAGGAATGTGTAAAACATGTGACTAGAATTTACTAAAACTTAACGTCGACCTAAATAAATATTACAATATCTCAACATTTTTACTCGAAAATTGTAAAAGCTAAATACATTTTCGTTGTATAGAACAATTCATTCTGGACTTGCTACAAAGTGAGATCTTATGAATATGACGACACATAAAAAGCACGCACGTTCACACAAACGTTATAAAATAAATTGTGATGCTTTGATAATTAGGTAATAATCCAACCATTTTACCCGACTGCGGTAGATGACAAAAATAAAATTTGTTTAAACGACATTTCGTAAAATTTTCTCCCCACAAAAAGTAATCTTGGGTAATCAGAAACTATGTTTCTGACAAACACTAATTAACAATTCTATTTTGAGAAGTCCTATAAATACGTACTCGTACAAATTAGCAGTCGGTTTTCGTATAACTTAGGATATTGTGAATTGACAAATAAGGTGAAATTCAACGTACATTAATTTAAGGTTTTGTAACTCAAGGAGATCAAATATACAGGAATGACCTACAAAATGCAACGTCAAACTGGAATAAGCTATAATACAAAATTAACAAATACACAATTAATAAATAACGTTAATCTATCTTAGCGCAATATTTTACATAAATAATTTGAGATCATTATACAATTTTACTATAACCGTGCGAGAGGAAACGAAGGTAAATTTTTTTTTCGTTCTTTCCACAGATTCTTTTGGTAGAGCCAGGTGCGCGCGCAAAAAACGATGATCGCGGAGATGTGAGTAGATTCATTTCTCCTCTACCGGTGAGATCAATTGACTTTACTATTGAATTTCAGAAACAGTCAATGTTAAACGACACAATAATATTGCGTAGTACAGCTGTTATTTAATCGGAACACGTATTTATTAAATGTTGCATTGTATGTTGCTTAACAAAAAAATAAAGAAAAACAATTTCATTGAAGACAGTTGTTATGCAATAAGTAGTACTAGATTGCATTAATCATATTCCTGCAAGATTAACTAATCGTTACTTTTCCGGAAATTTCTCTAACATCGTGTGATTTGAACGCAATAGATGCAAGTCTACTCTTTACCAACTCTCGTATACGCTCCGGTGCGTTCCGTATTCACACGTCGACTTCCTTCGTGGGTCTACCGTTGTCGTTCCCGGCTCGTGCGTCAGAAGCGCACGTCCTGCACGTCTGTCGGTGTGTCGGGCAGCTGCGTCTGCTCGGGGCTGCTCTGTTTCGCGGGCTGCAGGTGCCTCGCCCTCGGCTCTTGGGGCTGGGTCTCCCTGGCCAGCACCCGTTCCACGTGCCTCGCGACCAGCTCGGCGGCGGCGGCGGGCGCCCGCGTCATCGCGCACAGCTCGCCAACGGACATGCGCACCCTGAGACCGCGCGCCGCGGCGGTAATGCACGCGACCGCAACCAAAGACGGCGGCACCAACAGGAACTCGGTCTCTGTTGACAAAGTTTTTTTTTTTATGTGAAAAGTTGCCAAGCGAGCGGGTTCACCTGATGTTAAGTGGATACCGCCGCCCGCCGCCGAAACTAAAAAAAGCCACAGTGAAGCTCGACCGGGTTCAGTTAAATAATTAAGTAGTTAATTAATAAAATACAATCAAAACATTTATTTTAAAATTCGGAAGATGTTCCCTAAATCTCATTCCATAATTGATCAATCATGTTGAATTATCGCGTGGGTCTGACGGACTGAGAAAATCGAGTCTTTAAAATGTCGCAAAGGTGTTCTAAAATGTACCGACAGAATACACATAGATAAACATTTCATTTATATCGAGTCGAATGCCGTACGGACTCGATGCAAGCGCAGCGCAGGTAGGGCGCATCTGTTGTAAGACAATTATAACGGACAGGTGGCCAAGCACCTTGCATCCCATCGTCCTTGCGTCCATCTCACGCTCACACGTTTATCTGTGCCTCGTTGTACGTATATTGTTTACGAGCAATCTGCTACGAGTTAATAAAAAGAAACTGATCCGACGAGAAAGACTAACTAGACGTGTTTATTTCATCTTAAAATAAACGCTTGCGTGCAGATAAAACAATGATACTGACAGGTATCTTGAACAAAAACTTCAGACTAGACATCCTTGTGATTTGATCCGTTTATTCCAAACGTTCCGAATATGATAGGAGAAATCGGCCAAGCTGCTAGCGAAAATGTGTAAATAACGAAAGATTAATGCCCCCGGAATCGGTGCGAAGGTCCCGATTTTTAACAAAACGTCGCGCTACATTTTGCACAATACGAGTCGCTCATTGTTGTTCGAGAATAAGGAAGGAGAAGTCGGCAGCTGCCAGATTTGTGCACGCTGTCCCCGTCTGCATCTTTGTGCGTACCTACCCGGGACAATAGGGCGGGAATAATGGTAATTTACATCTTAAGTCTTTTAGCCAAGGGCGCAGCTGTGATTTCGCGGCAGTGGTACGGTTGGGTTGTTATGGTTATAGATTTTGCGCATTTCAAATAATAGCCCGATCGATAAATAACGGATGACAATAGTTTCTTAAGGACTAAAATTGCCAAATCGCTCCGCAATAATAAAGTTGAAAATAGTTCTACACGACCAAACATTCTTATTAGTTATTATTAGTTACAGTAGAATAATTAATAAACTAATAAAGTAGTTATTTTAAATAAGAAAAAAACTTATAAGACGACGATGCTTGTTACCTTACATTTATTTCAAGACATTTATATTAAAAGGTGGTAAAAAGGGCAAATCGTAATAGCCTAAGAGCCTCATTACGGGCGCTGCATTGCTACGTTCACCTCGGCCTAACGACGGGCGCGGTGGAGCGAGACTTCTTGGCTAAGTCGCGTTGGGTGCAGGCTTAGGCCAAGACGGCAGATGTGGCAACACCTGGCGCGACCCTTCCACGGGCACGCGAGAGGGGTCACTGCCCGCCTACACCCTTCCTCAATGTGCCCTTACAACTTTCTTCACGCTAGAAGTACGTTTTTGAGAAAAAAGATATATCGCAACACGCGAATGACCGCTACGGTGAATCAGAAAAACTGCTACGTTGTCAGACTCTTCGTTAACGATATGATATAGTATAATAGTTGTAACGTAGGTAAACGCTGACACATAAGTTGTTGTTTATAATACGTCTTTATCGTTACCAACGGTTAAAGTATCTACAATATGCATTAATGCAATAAAACGTATTATTTCATATTAAGTTGAAATATGAGAATAAACTAATAATTAGAAAACTTACAATAATTTATCTCAGTATTAAAATTGCTTTCGGCGGTAAGTTTAATATTATATCTCCGTACTGATACATTGTTTTTGCATTATTTTAAACCAAATAAATTAATGAAATGAAATCAATCCAACTGATAGGGGCTCATTAAAAATCCGAAATTTCCGGACATCCTATCGAGCGAAATCTGTACCGGCGCGGGCATCGAAGCGGCGCGGGCGGTTGGGCGACAGGTTGGCCGACAGTTGCGTCCAACATCTGCTGAGCGGTCGCCGACAACCTAAGACTACTACACCCTCGCGTCTTACCCTCCTAACTGCCGAACACTTGTACTATCTAACAGACGAGCCGAACCGTTAATATCCGTTTGACAAACCCGTCTCACCCCATTCTAGATTCGCGGCCGTTCAAAAATAGACACCCGAAAGTGCAAGGGTTGCAAATATTAATTTGCAGTCCCACTAATGAGAAACCGGTTGTAATACAATACGGATCCCCTGTGGGACTTTTATGTCTTCATTGAGATCGAAGCACTACTGATATGGAAGACAAAAAATCACAACAGCCAAGTGTTGTATTTCGTGTACATACGCCTGGGAATAAATTAGAGTAACAGTCGATAAATGTTAAAATAGAGATAAGATGTTATTGGGTTAACGTGGTTAGAAGAGAGGCATATGTTAACAAGTTTAGCAATTACCTCAATGGGTATATGTATAGAAAGTATTTTATGACTAACCTACCTAATTTTAAAGGAGTAATATAATGAAAGACTTTCATTGTACTACACTAATCATTCGTCATCTCGAAAATTATTCAAAGAATTATAAAATTAAATTTTCAATAGCTTTTAATTTTCAAAACTCAAAATCTCATATCTGCTATATATAAGGACAGAGCATATCAATTTTATCACACCAAGTTTGACGCTACCTTCCTGCCTTCGGTAAGTAAGCACTGACATTATTATTAAAATATCTTGACGTAGGTCGGCCAAGAACTCGGTGGCCTTAGTCGGGTTTAACGCTCAAAGGAGTATCGGTACTGAGATCGGCGGCAGCGGACCATCGAGTTAGATAGTTTGGGGTCGGGGCGCCAGGTGCGCGCCGAGACGACTCCTTGGGGTGCCTTTGTCACCGGGCCCGACACTCACGGGTCGAACAATGGCCGGGACGTCTTCGGGCATTGTCGCCAGTCAGCTGTCGGCCGGCGGGGCTCGCGGCCGCGGCCGTGACACCGTCCCCGAACCAACGATCGCACTCGAACACCCGGATTAGCGGTTGGCACTCGACTTAAACTGAATTCATTCGTTTGCGAAGATCGTTCTTCTGTCGGTTTAGGGCGTAAATCAAAGAATGAACTACGTAACAGCTTACGCAGGCTTTTCGTTATAGCCAACAACCTAATCGGAAAAAGGAACGTTGAAGGAAGACGTGAAAGTCGGCGTTGTTGTCCAATCGTCGTAAACACCACTCAAACGTCATTAGCATAAAGGATTCAAATTACGGCAAAGTTATAAGGTCATATAACTACAGATTGAGCCCGCGTGTTAAGATCAAAGGGCCGGGGGTCAAGGAGTGTTATTAACCTGTTAACACCTCCGGTAATTCACGATCGGTTACCGGCAATTATTTCACTTCCGGCGTCCGTTGCTGGCTTTGATTTGACAGCCCGCTTCAAACTTCACATTTCTTTACAATACGTCGTTTCCGTTTCGAATAACATAGGTGGGCAGATTGTTAATGGATAACCACTAAATAGACGGTTCAACACGATCTTGTAAACAATATACATGAAAACAACGCCGAACTGACCGGAAGACGTTAAACATTAACATATACAACTTATATTTTTTCGTTAAGGACTATATTTAGTTGGAAACATAAACATACGACTTAAACATGATGATAAGACTGTTACGGATGTTCAAGTTCAGACGCAATTTTATATTAAAAATAAGCAAATGGCTTATCAGTGTATTTGTTTAGATATTATAATATTACGTAAGTATATGACTATCAATCGTAGTAATAATCAACTTCCGGCTTTATTAGAAAGAAAGAAGAAAGATCACTAATCTTCTTAAAATCTGTTTAAATTAATAGGAGTTCGACGTAATCATTAGTTAGGATTCATCGAACATTTCTTAAACGTTACCACAGTCTGATATTTCGCAATTACTTACTAAATATTTACTCTTCTGCCATATGCTACTTTGTGTTTTGATTTCATCGAACATTTCTTAAACGTTACCACAGTCTGATATTTCGCATTTACTTACTAAATATTTACTCTTCTGCCATATGCTACTTTGTGTTTTGATAGCGATACAATACTATATATCGTGTAATGCGGACCTTCAAAAATGTAAGCAACGTTTCGAATGCGTAATTGCACATAACAGCATTTCGACAATGGGAGTGCCGGCCGGTCGGGGGTCAGTGGCAGTGGGGTGCGGCACAAGGTGTGCGATATCAGTGCTGCGCGCGGCATGTGCGTTCCGATACACGCATGCGCACCGGCCCTCCGCCCCAACGGAACGGCGCGCGCGCACGCACTCAAATCGCCTTAACAAAGGGAGGAAAGCCGCGGGCGATTAAAAACTGGCCCCGTCCGACACGAGCAATTCGGCTTGCACACGTTTAAAATATTCACCGATATGTGAAACTTAATCGAAGACATTCTAGTTTTTACAAAAGCAACAGTATTATGTTCATAGTTTTTGTTAAAGTAAACAGTAACAGCCTATAAATGTCCCACTGCTGGCCGAAGGCCTCCTCTGTAAAGAGGGTATGAGGGCATAGTCCACCACGCGACCCCACTGCGGATTGGCGGACTTCACATATTTTACATTACATATACATTTCGAAACATTTTTTTTATTATTATTTCGAAAATATGCAGATTTTCTCACGACCTGTTCCTTCACCACCGACCACGTGGTAATTCAGCACTTAAAATTAACAATTTCATTGGTGCTGGCAAGGCGATCGCCCGAACACTGTATGTTAAACCTGTAGTGTGTATCTATAGTCTATATGGATTAAATTATATTACCTATAACGAACTTTTATAAATTGACTAACTAATTTTAATACCAGAGGCCAAATTAAAAAAAAAGGTATAACAAAATTAAGGCTATTTTTCTGTACTACAAAATATGTATAAGGTATGTAATGTTTCCAACTTCTATTTTAATTATCATTTTCCTTTTTTATTCTGGATTTTAAATACAGAAATTTATATTGATTGTGGATAATTAACACAAGGTCAAGAGACAAAAAATGTGGCATTCGACCCGCATGATACGTAAGCGTAGACAATTTATGTTTGTCTGAAATGTCAATTTTCCGCGTTTGAACCACGAAGAACGATAAGGAACTTTAACGAATGTTAATTAACAAGTGAAAATAAAAGTAATTTACTATTAGTTGTTATTTATTATATTTTACCCAACATTTATTTCAAGTAAAACCGATATTACATTACATCTCTCATTTATAATGCGAATCGAATAAGAATAGGAATAACGTCATTGACCTCAAATGACCGGAATCTGTCAACTAGCATTTAAAAACTAGGGCTTACAAAGAGAATAATAAGATTTAAACTTTTTAGATTTTAAAATTTTTTTTAGATTTTAAACTTTTATATATATATTATATTATATATTATATATTTATATCATAACTTTTTTCTCTTCTCTTGTTTATATAATAACCAGTGACGATTCGCAGGAATAAATTAATCACGTCAAACGAATCTAAAATGAAATACTGCAAAGAGAAAAATATCACCACGACGAAACTTTAGACAGCACAGATGGTCATGTAATAAAATGCCTATTTTTCTATTAAATAACAGTCGATTGAATATTTTAAATACAATTTAGGTAGTTACACATACCTACATGTTCTATTTCTAAAGGGTAAAGCAGCAGTGATGCAGACTTGATATGAGCGGAAAATTGGTTGTGAAAAAAAAGTTCTAGATTCCGATTAAAGCTTTTTCTTTCATGTTTTTGACCGGGCGCTCGCCTTTCATTACATTTACTCGAGCAACCGGAGTTCGATCCCCGGTGCCAGCACCAATGAAATTGTTAATTTTAAGTGCTGAATTATCACGTGCTCGGCGGTGAAGGAAAACATCGTGGGGAAACCTGCATATTTTCGAAATAATAATAAAAAAAATGTTTCGAGAATGTGTGATCGCCAATCCGCAGTGTGGTCGCGTGGTGGACCATGCCCTGATAACCTCTTCATAGAGGAGGCCTTTGCCCAGCAGTGGGACATTTATAGGCTGTTACTTTACTTTTTTACTTTCATATTTTAAGCACAAAATTTATTTGTTAATAAACAATATTTCACAAATATTTGTTTTGCTTATCCTGATAGCTAACTGGTTTGAATTGACAGTTATGATGTCACAAGATGGCGCGAGATCAGTCCTATTCTTATTTTAATCGCCTTTTCTTAGAAGGCATACGACATATTATGGTATCTTAAAACATTTTTTTTAATTATTTCTCATACATTTATTTTCCTTGCAGCGTTTTCTTTCATCTATCAGTGCTATGAAGTTAGAGTATTCTGATTTTTAAAGCGAGCGCACGGACAAAGCTATCATGGATTATAAGCGCATTTTTTAAATAAACAGTTAAGTAACGAGTTGCTACTTCTATTACTTTATTTGAGATAGCTAGTGCTATTCAGATCTTATTCCAGCGTATTTGGAGTTTGGTGAAAAGTGGCTATTTTGTAGGTTACAGCAAATAATTTGTCTTTAGTCGTTACGAAATTCTCTACTCACCGGTATAGCAGACTGATGTCAGGGTGAGGGCATGGGTACGCACAAGAGCGTTCCCTCGGCCCCATGGTACCCGCGCGAGGAATGGCTCCACGAAGTCGAAAGCTGTCGCGATTGACAGCTGCCAGTTTAGACGCTGAAGAAGCATGACTTCCCATTGCTGAAAAGAAACGACGACGTTAACCAATATCGAAGACATAAAAAAGTAAAGTATCATCCTGTTTATGGCAAAGGCAATCTCCATGTACAAAGAGTATTAGAGAATAGTCCACCCCACGCTGATTGGCACATCTTAATAATTATTTAATGGGAAATGTGGGCTCCATCTTAACGCAGCTACGGCCGTATGGTTTTGGATGATGGTTGGAATCTACTTTAAAGCTGGTCTTTGATTCACGCGAACCAATTGGTTAAAGGCCCATTAACATAGTTAAATATGGCGCCCTGCTCCTATGTCGGTAATCTGGATTCCACGTATAAAAAAATAGTCAGCTTATTTATGAACATACTATGCTCAAACATAACATGCCTTTAAGTCAATGCAACTAAGCTAAGTTGACAAGACTAGCTTATTTTATTTACTTGTTAAAAGCTTTTTGTACTAAATATGATAGTAAGATGCCTTTTATTATAGGCAGGGGAAAAGTGAGAGATCAGTTTTTTTACAATTACATGAATGCGTGCAAGCGGCCAGGATATTCACAAAACATTACATTATTTTTTTTAAATAAAACCAATGCGAATTTTATAAGAAGTTAATGAAATCGTTAATGGCTTTACTTTGATAAAATAATTTTTGTCTTTGTGATGTAATTGATTATAAAGATGTTTAGACACTTTCTTTGTTACTTTCTGAAAGGGCATGCTAATTCTTAGCAATCGAATCGTAACCGTCATACACGACGGATCGGGCGGAAACCGCAAAAAATAGCAAACTATGAAGAATGGAAAGAAAAGGGACAAGCCAATGGAACCGGTATGTTTGTTTACGTAGGGAGAATCCATTGTGTTCATAAAGGTGAAAGTTACAAAGTAGATAAATCGACGAGAATATTCTTCATAAGGAGACAATACCGTTAATCCCGTAAAGTTTCTTAATTGCCTGCGTTGTTTGTAAAAATTTGTTAATTGGACGCGTAATCTCCTTAATTTGATTAGTAAATTAGTTTCCCGCAGACAATGTTTCGACAAGATCGAAAAACAACCATAGCAGCAATAGTTTAAAAGCACATTGTATTGTAATGGTTGCGCCCATAGTTCACTAAACCCATAGATAATTCCCGCCCAGATAACAGACAACTATCGTTACTTAAAAATAAACATCCCTTTTCATATGATCTCTTATCGCGTAAGAATCCTCGGATAACTTAATAAATTATGTTATTTACGAAGTGTAACACAATGTCATTTGGAACATAATGGAAATTAAGAAACATTTGCTATTAACTTTCACTCGAATATGAACATGTTTCACGTGTGAATTGAAAACAGTTGGCGATATTTATTTTCACGCACGATGTACCACGAAAACGGCGAAGGCACCGAAGGCATTTCCCAACGGTGCGTACGCCATGTGATATCATTAAGTATGCGCGTCGCACGCTTATCGGGATCATCGGACGAATTAATTGCAAGGAAGGATGTCCCAGGACACCATAAGGTACGAGCGAGCCCACTTCAACTTAGCCTGCCCGCTTTCCCACGGTACGTACGTCGCTCAGTGAATATAAACATTTATTGCGTTTGATAATAACATACGAATGTGATCTGATGATAATATTCGTATGATCATATGGCACCATTTTACTATATCTACTAATGACAAGACAGGCAGGGAATATCAAGCGAGGGCGACTGAGGCGTGTGAATAGAGGTACAAGTAAAAAACTCACGGGCATTAGTGAGTAATTGATGGAATCACACCTGCCTCTACCTGGCCGTGGTCACACAATATCACAATTACGGTGTTATCAATTTTAGTAATAAACTTTTCTATGGGAAATGACAACAAATGACATTGTCGCATTACATTTATGAACAATTAAACAAAATACTTTTGTTTTGTAAACCGTTTGTTTCATATTTATAAATATAGTAAATATAATATGATTAAGCATTAATTATAATATATTATGATTATTATTATTATTATTATATAAGAGCAGAATAATATAACTAAGGAAAGAGTTACATCCGTGTCCCTCAAATATTAGAACGTCTTAACATTAGGAAGCGTCTTATCGTTTGCATCAGTGTCTACCCACATTTCCGTCGGAAGCGAGCAACCAAGCCATTCAATAGCGGAGCTCGTCACAGAGTGCAACTACTTACGAGAAGGGCGACAAATTATTGGTTGCCCCTAGATTGTCAGTCGCGGAAGAAGTAATTACCGGAAACTCACAGGCGACTTTAAGGAAACGGGCAATATAATGCCGTCCTCTTTGAGGGGCTAAGGAGTGACATTTGACTCCGCCAATCGTGTTCATTCACAGGAGAATCAGAACAATGTACACAGAGTTGCGGTTGACACAGGATGTAGAGTGTAAGTGTAAGACTTCATCATACTATTAAGTAATGAAATAATATGAATTCCAAAATACCGTAACGTTAGGATTGATATGATTTTGTCAGTCATATTCAATCACAAATATTTTAAGTATTTTTTGCAATTTTAGGAAGTTCATTCAATTCAGGACTTAGGTGCTACTGCGGTCATTAGCTGGGAGCATCGGCCCTCATTTTATAGTGCACAGACAACCATGCTTCTTTAATATTGTGTTGATTGCAAATTCTCAAGCAACTCCCGATGCAAAAAATGTCAGTAGAATATCCATCGTCAAGAGGATAATTTACGTTACATAATGGTATAAGGTTCATTCTCGAATAAACATAGTTATTAGAAATGAGTAGAATTTGCCATTTGCGCTAAAAAACAAGTAATTTTCGATAGGTATTTCTTAGGTCCTAGATTCGTCACCTCAATCCTAATTGGTTGCCTTCAATTGGTTAAGAATATTTCATTTACCAATAAATTGTAAAAAGAAAAGTAAAAATCACTTTCTTACCCTGACTTCGTTGGGGTGAACAGAGTTATCGGTGTAGGCGCAGAGTAAATCCACAGAAAGTGGTTGACACTGTCGGAACTTTGAGGCCAGTAACATCGAGGTCACGGCCAGGAGTTGCAGCTGCTGCCGCGAGATGGCGCGTTGTGCTAGGAACCTGTCCATGTAGCTCACAGCCAGAGGGAACACTTGCTCCTCACACTGCTGTTCTTCGCAAACCTGATTGAAACAGAGCTTTGAGTGGCCGATCTACGAAGTTCGTAGTATGATACGATTTTCAATATATTTATAAAACGTATTGACATGTGTATAACTACGAGAAAAACCCGAAGATAAAAAATATCTGTTCATATTCGGAATACATTGTTACATTACATCTATGCATGGATGTTACGTTAAAATATATCTAACTTCTTATAAAATTAATTCTTTGTAAAATTTTTTGCGTTAATTGAAATAAATCAATAAAGATATATTTTTTATTTAATATTTACATAAATAAATATAAAATTAACGTAACAGATGTCATGAACATGGTTTAAACGTACCCGTAAATCTCAAAAAACAAAATTGTGAAGGTATAATTGAAAATAGTTCTGTAATATTTTATTGCTTTAGTTCTTTTCAAAACATATTATTGTAATATGTCTAAAATAAAAAGCAGGGACGTCGATCTAAATTTTCAAAATAAATATATTTAGCTCAATATATTTAGCTCAAAATAAATTAAGCTCAATACTTGTAGGTCATTGACACTATAGTTATCAGCTGAAGGAAGTAGGGATAAAAGATTTTCAAGTGAATTTCACATGAAAATCGTTGGGGGCCACAAAAATTATTAAGTTACAAACCAAGCACAAATCGTACGTTAAGCAGTAATGTAGTGTGTTATGTAAAATTATCATTTAATAATTAAAATAGTTCAAATCCTTTTCTCTCACCTCCAACATCCAAGTTGTGACGACCTTCCGCATAAATGGTTGAATGTCAATCTGTACGTGTTGAAAGTAATCCGTGTGCAGCGCGTGCGACCGCTCCAAAGTCAGGAGGTTCAGCAGTAGTCGGGGATCACGGTCCAAGGCGCGATCTGGTCCAGCGACGCACATGTCCACAGCACCAGAGCTGCCGCCGCTGTGATTGCCGGAATTCGGGATATTCTCGCCACAAGACAAATCCATTGTGACCGATAAATTACACACGATGTAACCACAATATTATTACTCCGACTTTGTTCGCACAACGATTCAGAGCCTCACGCGTAATGATGTTTACGAAAAGTTAAGGACACCGCAATACACGTTGCCGCCCGTAGAGCGGCTAACAAGCAACTACTATAAAGCGTAAAGCTATTCGGTTGTATTGGAACTCGCCTGCACTCCACGCTTGTAACCCCTCCCTTGTCCCTTTAAAGTAGGACAGCCATGTAAACCGTAAAAAATACAGGACAAAATGATTCAGATGTGGATAAAAGTTTATTTCATAGATAATATTACAATACAAATACAATACAAAACAAATACTTACTGTCTTAGTATAATACAGTTGAGTTTTGATATATTTTTATGTTTAATTTCATTACTACAGATATTCAATATAATCTATATATAGTATATAGTTCGATATAATCGCAATAGTACTGTAAAAAGAAAACTATTTACTTAGCCTACAACTTATGGTCATACCTCACAATGCTCAGATTAATGCAATGGAGATGAAGAAATAATCGAAAATACGACTAGCATCTTTATACGCTACATGATCTGCAGCTACATGAAGTGATCGTAACGATTCGTTACGATGACGAACTTAAATTAAAATTCATAGCAATGACAAAAAATAAACAGCTACGGTGTCGCAGCATTTTTATCGTCAACGTTTGTAATGGCTCTATTGAATATATAATTTTGCTAAGTAAACAAGAAAACTACTACTAACTATAATAGCTTTTGGATTTCTATACACTATAAATTTAACTCGACTTCTTATAAGCCTTTTACAAAAGAAAATTTACTTCATTAACACTAAGATCTTTAGACTGTTCGATATGGATTGACCGTGTTATTTTCCTTTTGTTCATATCATTTGCAATTGTAAACATGTTTACGTAAATAATAATATTACCAATTATAATAGTTAACCTTAAAAGATGTTCAATACAGTTAACATTTTTCTATGTATCAAAAATCTTCATAATAATACAAATAAAAATAATTCATAAGGTACAATACTTTTAATGGTCCACTAAATTTTAACTTTTATACTACGTTAACATAACAATTATATGGACGTAATAATAACACAAAAATTTTAATTCAACAATGGGAGGTGTTCGTACGGAGGGCGAATGTGGCGAGAGGGCTGAGGGCAGCTGCGCGTGCTGGCCGGCTGCGCGCACCAAGCCGGTTGACGTTTCATTGTAAATCCCAACACACCTGATCTTGGAAACCAGTCATTATTACAACTCCATTCTCTTTCCAGATTTCCATTGTAAACAGGCGCGTGCTCGAAGCGTGCTCTTTGTAAAATTCAAATTAATCCATCTTGCTGTATAGGCTGGCTTCTTATCGTACCAATTCTAATTGAATAGAATGTTTAATCCCAGTTGCATGTAATATAAAATCTAATTACCAAACTGATAAAACTAATAGTATTTACAACATTGGCAAATTACTGGCTGTATTGATATCTTCTTGATTTAATTTTTAATTATTTATTAACAAGAACGTTTACCATCTTTGATAAATTGATTTCTATACATTGGAATATACATTACTACAGCCTTCCAGTCCGTGACATAAACCATGCCAAGAAACCCGGCTATGCCGTATGTTATTGCTGATGGAATGAACGATGTAAGCTGCTGTGAAGTCTTTTTCCCCAAGGACATATTGTATTTTAATTGTTTATATACATAAGTTAAGATTTCGTTTTCCTATTTAACGAATGTTTTATGGTTGAGCTGATTCGAAAAATAACATTGATAAAGGTAACAAAATTAGCAAAATATAATGTCAGAATGCATTGACGTAACGTCGAAATCGTGACGTGTGTTTATAATATGATAAATAGGTTTCATTAAAAGCCGGTTAAATGTCTATCTAAACCAAAAAATAATCATTCGTTTAGAGAAAAAACGAATATTTTACCTAATTTCTAAATATAATTTATTTGTTACTTTCAGCTATTAGACTTAAAGGTAATATACACATACCCAGAATAGTATTTAAACTTCATATAACTCAAAAACCAAACATCAAAATTGGCATGATAAACTAAACTATATTACCATTCTAGGAAGTGAAAAAAAAGAATCCTTTATTTAATGTTTAAGGAATCTTATTATTCATTTATTGGTCAATATCAAGGCGACGCAGTCGTTAACTGTTAAAACTTTTGGTACATAATGATGCCTTTGAATTTTCATTAACTTAGTATACACTCAAAATATCCTTATGCTTCTAAAAATCTGCTTATACTTCAACCGTGTGCTTCTTTTTTAGATGAAATTTTCACGGAATATGTATTATCTCGTTTCAATTGAGCTCATAATAAATTAGACCCATGTATAATTTACACTGCAGTGCGAAGGACTAACATACAGACAAACTTATATCTAATAAATGCGTGTCATGTTACATTCTTTTTTTTAACACGTGAAATATCTACTGTCGTGACATTATCGAAATCATTTTGTCTGCCCATGACGAACATGGCGTGCGATCATGTAAGGGCACCACGTAACCACTAATTATGTTATCTATCGTCAACTCATTCCCATTTCGTTTTACGTGTACGTGAATAAAAACTAAACAAAATTTAATTCTTTTGTCACTAATACACTTGATTAGGAGTACAAATTATCAAATCTTATACTTCCTATTTTGAAATATTTTCCCTATTTAAAACTTCGGTGTAAAATGGCTCAGTCAGATACCACCAACTCTCTTATAAAAGGCCTTATTGCAGAATGCTGTAGTATTACCAATTCTCGATTAACTTTTACTAATGATATGGGGGTATGTTGACCATTGACCCACTAACAGGGGAGCGGAAGGGGTGGCCCGCCCCGGGCCTCTAGTCCTGGGCGGCAGCATAAGATGGTTTGAAGTTAGGAGTTCCCATACAAATAAATATAATCAGATCTCATACAGATCATACTACCAATAAATTAATACAGCCACAACCGGTAATAGCCGTGATAGCTCATGAGCCGTGACAGCTCATTGTCCGAGCGCTTGCATTTAATACCATATACTTGAGATCCCCGTCGCCAGCACCAATGAAAATGTTGGCTTTTAAGTGCTGAATTATCACTTGCTCAGCGTGTAGGCAAACATCGTGAGGAAACCTGCATTTTTTCCAAATTGTTTCGATTCGATGTGTGAAGTCCGCCAATCCGCAGTGGCGCCGCGTGGTGGACTATGCCCTTGTACTCTGTACAGAGGAGACCTTTGTCCAGCAGTGAGACATATATAAACGGTTACAGTACTCTTTTTTTTCTTTACAACCGGTAATTTACAATTCATATAAAAAAATACTACTACTGCTAATCTTTCTAATGTCTTTATATATATTTTTAGTTCCACTGGATAGACCTGAGATTGGAAGAAATTGATTACAAAATAGGATTAGGTATTTTAGTCGTACAAATACGCTAAAATATGTAGAAAAGTACGATAAGATTGTCGCCGCTGTGGGAATCGAACCCACGTCTTCGGCATTCGCGGCCTGACGCTTTAACCACTAAGCTAAACGGCTGATTGCCACACCGACGAAAATCTTAACGTCTTTTATCTACATTGTTTTTTTTAGCATTTGAAGTAATGCTTTGCTTTTTATAAATTTAAATTGTTTATTAACAGTTGAGAGGGATAAGCCACAGGGTAAGGTGTTCTGAACGTGGCAATATGCATCCCCGTTGAGAGGGATAAGCCACAGAGTAAGGCGTTCTGAACGTGGCAATATGCATCCCAGTTGAGAGGGATAAGCCACAGGGTAAGGTGTTCTGAACGTGGTGATATGCATCCCAGTTGAGAGGGATAAGCCACAGGTTAAGGTGTTCTGAACATGGCGATATGCATCCCAGATGAGAGGGATAAGCCACAGGGTCACTTGCACCAGACTACAAAGCCATTCGAGGACGAAGGCGTGATTCAGGACGGCCGAATGTTGTCGCTGGCAACACTATATATCACTATTTTGCATCATTATCTAACAAATGACTTCATAATTTATCCAAAAAACATATTGTTGCGACGTATTACATTATTATCAACTATCAATTTTTCGTAGTACCGTGTTGTTAGCCCGGTGGCTTTGACAGCTTCGTAGAATGATAATCGCAGGCAGACGACTAGCGAAGTCGGGAAAACAACGTAGCTGGTTCGCAACGATGACACGATGACTTCTTCCATTATTTCCGGGACCTCTGTTATCGAATAATAAGGTCGAAAATGCAATTAATCACGAGACATGAATACGGCGAACGATCACTTACGAGATGTAAATTGCGAAAAAATATTTGAAAACCATTAGTTTACGAGATACAATAAAATGTTTCATGAAATACAGGATTCACCAAAATAATCAATTTATTGAAACCATTAATCCTCAAAACATTCGTAGTTAATTACGTAAGAAGTGTATGTTCGTGTCAAGACTCGGAATTTCATAACAATAACAACACAACGTAAACGATAGAAAAGCGGCCTGGCGTATATGACGGGTATATCGAATTGCCTTCGTGTTCGCCGGCGAACACGCTGATATGCATGAAACGGTGACGTCTTAAAAACGTTTTAGATGATCGAGACAAATTGAAGTGCGATCGAATGAAACATTCTCTCGTCACCAACCGCCAATACTTCGCCTGCCAGGACCCGGCGATAAGGAGCCAAACAGGTCAATTGGCCAACACGACCGCAATTGACGTGGCATTTTTTTATGTGAGAGGGTGGCAACCGCCAATTTCTCAGTTTAAAAAAACCGACGCTCATGGACAATTCCAACACCCGTAAGGTTGCAGTTGCGTTGCCACATTTAAATGAAGTGGGCCTCGGCTACCTCACTCACCAGAAGAAACACAGAAGTATGACACTTCCGCTTCACGCTGGTTTTCTGTGAGGTCGTGGTACTTACCCGGACGGACCTGTCCATTCGTATAACAGCCGAAGCTGCGTGGCCCTGCCACAGTTTTGTCACTGTGGTGAGTGAATGTGGCGGAGCATACACCACATTCACTCACAAACATACAAAAGACATAGGAGCATTCGCCGGGAAACACGATGGCCATGATATAAAGTCTACACTCGACATCCCCGTGTACCGTGGTGCTTCGGAATCGTCTATATCTTAGGATCGTATTTTTGTTATTATAACGAGTCTACATACGTCCGTTTGATCATCGCGTAATTAACAAAAAACTTTATCCAAAAGTAATTGTTTCCACAAATTGATTACTTTCTTGAATAGTGTGTTGATTTAATGAATGATTAATTATCGTTAATAAATTGTTTTATGCCGCCCCGGCCCTGACCGAAGTACCCCTTAGATGAGAGGCAGACAAATTGTCTACACAAGTAGCGTCCCAAACAAGGGCTTTGCCTCTCTCACAAGAGATCAAGCTTAATCCGTCAGGTCTCTTACCATCGTCGCGAAAAATGCCACAGGGCTCTAAAATAGATGGAACATTGATGGAAACAAGAGCCCTCTGGATTATGTCGTTAAATTATGTCAAGAGAGCTGGTTCTTTTCGCGCTCAAAGGTTAAGCATAACTATTCAGCGAGGCAATGCAACTAGTGTTCTTGGCCCTATGCCGCGTGGGTTAGGTTTATTAGATAATTTGTAATTGTCCGTATTTATGCAAAATGGAACCACACGACAATTTTGTGTTTTTCTTTTTTTTACTAATATTGAATTTAAAAGTGGTCTAAATTCTTACCCAAAAAGAACCACATGATTTTTCCCTTGGAAATAGGGCATACAAAAAGCAGAAAGGAACCAACTGCAATAAAGAATATTACAAATTTCACAGATTTCAATTATTAACAATCATTTTTAATATACCAAATGGAACCAAGATTCTGTGGTATCGTTATGCGTAAAATAAATTCATAATTTAATTTCATATATTTTTTGCAAAATGGAACCACAAGCATTCGGTTCCATCATGTATAAATACATTGTGTCAAATAGTAGAACCACTAGTATGTGATTCCATTAATCAATATAACGTTTTGAAACACATGAATCGCCCAAAGGTACCAAATGTCATAACTTGTTAGATGCCTCTTGCCTTTAAACAACGTAATATAGGTACTCGTATACTTACTACTTTCGAAATATATAAATTCTCTCATAATTCAAATTAAATAATTCTCTATTGGAAAAAGTCGAAGTGCACCTGAATTTATATATCAAAACACTTGGCGTTTCTACAAAGATCAATAATACTGCTTTAATTAAAGTGATATCATAGAATTATAAATATTATATAGAATAGGATGGGAAAGTGGAGGTAACAACAAATGCAGCGACAAAATAGTTTTATACGTGAGGTGCAATTAAACCATCTTTCTAAGTATAAATCACACTATAGAAGAAGTAAGCCCGTGACCGAATATCTTATGCCAGACTTGAATTTGGACACCATGTTCCATTTAAACTGTGTACATAGAGGAGAAGCTAAGAAGATCAATAATGTAATGTATAGTTTTTATGTAAGAAGATGGCATGGGCATTTGCAACACCCGTAGGGTCGCAGATGCATTGTCACTTTTTAATAAAGTGGGTCCTGGGTACAATACTCTCAAGACGAAACGCAGAAGTATAACTCGTCCACTTCACGCCGGTCTGTGAGTTTGTGGTACTTCCCCGGACGGACCCACCTATTAGTGCAACAGCGAAGACTGATGCGTGGCCCATATTTAAATCTTAGACGAGTGCCTTTAAAACAGATTTTTGTAACAAGTGTGATACTTTAAAGTCGGAAATTAACTCCTTGCAAACCTGCTGAGAAGAAAAAAGCCATAGATACAGAACGCGAAGAATATTGCCGATAATGGAAAGAGGCTCAAAATGGAAACCTGACTTTATTCTTGCTACTAAATGTAAGAAACTAGTCTCAAGTTTGATCTCCAAAACATTACTTACCATAAATGACAGCTTTGGCTGGGTTGCTTTTTTGGATAGAAAGAATGGTGGCCAAAGGTGCTTAGGAAGTAGGTTCTTGTCTTGTAAAATATATACGCGAGCATATTTCTGTAGATTTCGAGGATCTAATTTTATGGACCGATTCAAGTAGAGGAACCAATTTCAGGTTAAAAGCATCTTTCCATCCTCATTTCACCTTCAAAAAATAACACTAACACAATTTTTATACTCGGACATGCTACCTAACCAATGACAGAGATATCCCTCATTGAAACGGCAATAAAGAAATATCCGAGACTATACACTTCCGATGATTATAGACAGGTAATGAAAGATTGACTGAAAAATCACCGCTTACAGTAACAGTTATCCCAAAAACTCACATGGGAACTTATAAGGTTGAAAAAGTATTAGTAACAGACGTGGTATTAATAAATAATGTATTAATCGGATATAAACTCAAAAAACATACCTGAAAATAGAATCACCTTACTCTATTTATTTTAAAAGATTTCCTTGGGAGTTCTGTGACCGGCTGTAATCTTCACAAAACATTTACCTCCCCTGTGATCGTCAAGGAAGCCAGTATCATCAGCGAAACTAGCTGATGTTCAGTTTATATTACACCTCCTGCCACTAAATGCAGAGTTTTTATAATGGTCTCAATTATAACGATGTGAATACAATAGAAGTCGATATAGATGGACTGAATACGGTCGATTTCGAAGTTCAATTCGATGATAACGTGGAATAAACGCTCTCTATACGTATAATTTTACATTTTTGGTGAATTAATCTTTATTACGATAATATAAATACATAGTTTCATTTATATCAGTAAATCCCTGGGTTGTGGTTCTTTTTTGTATATGAGAAAACCTATAAATCAGTAAATGTTAAAAGGAGCCACATGCACATTTTCTTAATTATTTAGAATATTTCAGGCTGTGCAGAGCAAATTTATATATACTTAATTAAATACATAATTTATCAATAAATTAAAATAAAATAAATAGTAATTTTGTTTCATCTAATAGATACTGCTGCACATATTTTTGTAAATCCTGTAATATCTCAGAAGTGCGTTTTTGCTGGGTGGTTCCTTTCTGTATAAATACGGACAATTTTAGATACATTTATTCTTGTAAATATTAGCTCAATAAACTGTATGATATTTATTTAAACAATTATAAGTTTGATCCATATTAATGTATACTTTATTTCGTAATGTCACTTTAGTTTATTAATATCAATGTCCCGCGTATCATCGTTTATTTAACAAATTGTAATTCAGATCATAAAATTCATAAACGTTTAGACTAGAGATGGGCAAGTAAAAAAAATATCGATATTTATCGTATCGTCAATTTGAAAATATCGATATGTCGTCAGTTTTCACATAATTATTCATACATATTTACAAACAATTAAAAATTCGTAAAAAAAAAGAATAGACATGAAGAAAATAGTTAAAAAGATTTTTGAAGTTATACTTCTTTTGGCGCGTTAGGGAAAAATAATGAGAATAAATTTTACGATGCGCGCGCACACCATCACGTAAAACCGACACCCTGAAGTTAGCTAGACATCTACGTATGTTTGCGTGAGAACTGTCAACTGTATTCACGATATTTATTTTGTGATATTTAAATAAACTTTATTTAACTACATAATGCGTTATGTTAAAACTTGAACAATATATTAAATACCTTTTTTCTATTGTTCGTGTCGTTTTTTCTACAAATATAAAATTTTTGAATAGATTTTTATCTTGTTACGCCAAAGAAGTATAACTTCTAACGCGTGTACATAAGTACACTTTGTACATAAGTACACTTTTTTTTAAAGTTAACGATGTGCGAGGAGCATGCAAAGAGTATCTAGAACATTAGAAAAATATCAATATTTTTATGTATCGATATTTTCTGCCCATGACTAGTTTAGATAGACATCACAGACTAACTAGAGATGCTTACGCATATAGACATCCATGATAGACATCTTTCTATAACTGGCTTAAAGGTCATGTTACCAGGCAATAAATTTTTTATTAAAAAAAAAACTATAACTGTGAACCGTCAACCGTTGACTTGATTGAATGATTGTCATTGTCATATTGTGGATGGATTTAGATAGATTTGTATTTTTTCGTAAATAATATGCAATTCCAATAAGTAAGTCAGATTTTAGAAGTCTTTATTCGTGTATTACAATTTTAATGTGAATATATATAATATACAACTTGACATTGCCGGAATTGTGACAACTCACAAAGCAAGCCATTAATAAAAAGAAGAACCGTTGAACAGTAAAATCTTAAATCAACTCGAAGAGTAAAGAAGAAATAATTACACTATAATGGCTTCGGAAAAGGATCCTCTAGTTAGTGAACGTTCAGGAACAGTGCGCGAAGTTGGTAATCATGCTATTTGGAGTTTATCTTCTTGCAAACCAGGTTACAATTGTTGACTATTAGATGGATTTTAATTTAGTACCCATTCCTTATTTCAACTTCATTTACTTTTCAGGGTTTGGTATTGACCAGTTGCGAGATGATTGCATGGATACATATTGGCAATCTGATGGTCAGCTTCCGCATTTAGTAAACATACAGTTTCAGAGAAAAACAATGGTTTCCCACATTTACATTTACACAGATTACAAATTAGATGAAAGTTATACTCCTAGCAGAATTTCGATTCGGGCTGGAACTCACTTCAATGATTTGCAGGAGATAGAGGTTATTGAACTAATTGAACCAAGTGGTAAAGAAAATTGTATTTATTTTTGGTATAAAAGTCCAACTTTTGTTTATCATTCCTTATAAATTATTGGGCCTATTTTGCTTCAAAAAAATAATTGCTAAGCCATATTTGATGTGTAAATTTTTTTGTTTTTGGTTATAACTATAATGATATTTACCCTTAATAACAACATAGTATGTCCATTACAATCCAGATTTAGATCTGGGCCTAATATACTAACACCTTTAATACCGTCCATTACATTATACTTTTTACCATCCCTTAAGTAATGGTTTCTAAAGAGGTGTTGAAATGATTTTCCTTCTATATATTGAAGGCATCAGCAATCAGTTTCAGTGATTTGTCTTCAAACTGGCTCAATATGATAACTGGTGTTCTCCAAGGCATACTGCCTTTCCCGAATTTTATTTTCTATATTTATATGTTATTACTTGTGAATGTAGGTGTGCATGTAATCTTTTTATAAATGATACAATATTAAGCAACCATTGATGTCATCCCAGAAGTCATTTCTAAAGTTAATTGAATTGGTTACTTAGTTGAATAAAAATTAGACTGATGTGCTTAATTTTAAATGCATCAAAATGCCAAACCACCATGATTGGACCAATACTATAAGTAAAATAGGTTTAGATAATCTTGCACATGTCTTATTTGACTGGATTGTGGATGAGTACCCATTCCTATAAGCAAAAACATGAAAAACCTTAGTTTATATTACTTGACTAAGCTGGAAAGAACAAATTGCAAATGTCAGCCTGCTCACAAGCTTCCTGCTGTGTCTCTATTGTCTTAAAAATTTGCTACCTCAATTTATTTGATGACTGACTTTTGAACTGCATTACATTTGTTTTCACCACACATTACCACTCGTATAGCTCATACATTCAAACAATGAGCAACAATCACAATTTATTTTTTTGTAGATTTTTCATCCACTTGTATATCTCTCCCTACAAGTAACTCTAAAGTAGGGAGAGATATATAAAGTAGGGAGTACTTTATATAGCTCTCCCTTCTTTCAATACCTTTTATAATTTAAACAATAAATATCACCATTCAGTGCCCTTCTATTCATTCTTATTTCATGCTCTCTTCCTTCTTCATCTATTTTAATCTTCTATGGCTAATCTTCACATTTAAAGGGAAAGCTCTTGACCATTTAATCAAAAAGTTTTGGGCAGAATGAGTCCACTCTAATATATATATTTGTGTGTTTATTATGTATGTACAGTGTAATGTCACTAAAGTGCCTGTGCATTTTATGGCGTTATAGAGAGTTGTTGTTAAATGGAGAGAAGAAAAATCAGAATTAGAAAAAGAAAGTTTTTTCAGACTAGTGTTGGTAGTCATGTACATTAAAACCAACCAAAGCAAAGTGATTTCAACGCTTTAGAGAGTTTGTTGTTAAATCGAGTGATGTTACATGGAGTTTACACTGTATTTATGTTCTGATATTATTATGTTTGAATGTATGTCTATTTTGTCAGTGTTGTTTCACATTTTTCAGTATAGTGCTTAATGATATTTATTGTGCATAAGGTAGGCGCTAAAATTTAGATTCTAAATTATGTGTCTGTTTTGTTTTTATTTATTATTAGCTTTTCGTCCGCGGCTTCGCTTGTGTTGAAGCCCTTAAATAAATATCGATCCCCTTTAAGAACCCTTTATAACCCTTTATCCAATTAAAAAATAGCCTATATCCTTTCTCAGGCTCTAGACTATTTGTGTCCCAAATTTCATTTAAATTGGTTCAGTAGTTTAGGCGTGAAAGCGAGACAGACAGACAGACAGAGTTACTTTTATAAAATAAGTATGGATTTTTGCAGCTCTACTTACTGTTCTGGACCATTGCTTAGGCTAACTAGCAGGCCAGTTTGTCAAACATTGAACCGTTTTCCACCAAAATAAAAACTGAAAAATTATAACATTAAACAAAATTGTTTTTGTTACAGGTTGGGAAATGATTCCAATAAAGGATATTCATGATAGACCAATAAGAACATACATGATACAAATAGCTGTACTAAGCAATCACCAAAATGGAAGAGACACACACATGAGGCAAATTAAAATTCATTCGCCATGTGAACCTACATCATTTGATTTGAATAAATTGAGAAACTTTTCTACCGTACAATTTCAACAATATGCAACAATACGATAAAGGAATGAATAAAATTGCAAAAATTGAAGAGGCTTCTTTCATCATTACATTTTATATTAAAGTATGAGCAACATGTTAATCTGAATCTTCACTTTCCTCGCTAGCTTCCTGAAGCCATTCAAAGAATTTGACTAATGATGTTTGACTGACAAGCTGACTTTCATTGTCTTTCAGATCATCATACCATTCTAGTAAAGAATCTTCGTCAACTACATCCGCTTCATATAGAAGATGTAGAATTTGACCTGCTTTGCCATCAAGCCATTCACACTTCATGCAACTATCCTGAAAGAAGTTTAAAGTTTAGTAATATAAAGTAATAGGAAATACAAAGAAATATATAAATATAGAATTAATCCTGTAACCTTTCAGAAAATTATTGTGCATTCCAAGATAATATTATAGAGAAGAGTTATAAAAACATTATTAATTGCCAATGGATAATTTTCATTATAGTCATTAGTCATTATATCATATTTTAATTTATTAAATAAATTTATATTTATTATACACACCTCTATAGCTCTCAAACAATCCATTATTGACGACTTTGTCTTGATGTAATTTGATAAAATTGGTCTGAAGAATTTTAATATGTCTTTAACTGTGACAAGTACACTTTTACTATCTATTAAAATAGGCATACTCAGCATAGCTCTAATAACAAAAAAGTTAACTTCATGTAATTGAATATTGTATGCATATCGGGATGAATTAATTTCCAGAATTAAGTAATCACATTTGAGTTTTTCTTCATATCCTCTTGCGAGACTGTCAATAACCTCTTGTAAGAATACTGAAAAATAAGGCATAATGGAATATTGGAAATATTAGTCATTTTTTATTAATTATTTAATATTATTATGTGTGATAGATATTTGCTTATGATGGTCCAAATTACTATAAACCAATCAATAATCTAAAATTAAATCCTTTATTAAAAAAATACAGAATAGTATTTTTTAATAAAGGATTTAATTATTAATATGTAGTTAAATTAATAATATTTCTTACTATTGGTATCTTCGGGTACTGGTGACTCTGGTAGGGAAGATTGAGCACTACTATCTGATGAGTAACATGATTCGCTATCACTCCATGATTTATTAAAACCACCAAATTCATCATCACCACTACCATCGCTTTCATTCTCCCACTCTGTTCCACTTTCTGATGCAGATTTCGAAACTTTATTTTCTGTAAACAATATTACCCATGAATGTCTTAATCAAAGTTTAATACTAATCATAAATCATAACCATACTTTCTACTAACCATTTTCTTCTATTTCAGAACTTTCTATGATAGCACCCTTCAATTTGCTTCCTGTTTTTATGTTTACATTTGCCACAATAATGGTACCATCTTCTATAAGTGAATCTGCTTCAATTACACAGTTGTTGTCAATAAAGGAATTGATAACTTTACAGTTATCTTTGATTTTAACATTGTCCATTATATGGCTACCTATTAATGTAACATTATTGCCAATTTCACAGTTATTTCCAATCATTGTTTTTGAGACAGTTGTGTTATCACAAATATGAGTATCGGCTCCTATCAGAACATCTTCAATAAGTGTGCAAGATCTAAAATTATAAAGATATTGTTAAATACTAATCATGTTAATAAATCTATTATCTGGTGTTATTGAATGAAATACTATTAGTATTTCACAAGGCTTACCTGCTCAATTTTGAAGTTGTCTTACGAAAATTATGGTTACCCATAAAAACATAATTGTTTTGGAAGAATGAACCAGACTCAATAGACAATGGATGTACCCAATAATGTAAAATATCCCACCTACAAATGAGAGACAAAAAATATAATGCTATGGAATTTAATAGTAAGAGCACTTAAAAATTTACTTAATCACTTACGAAATGATTTGGTATGTTTTCCAGTTAGTAATAGCAGCAGCATACTCATTTACTTTCAAAATTTTGTAGTATACAGTGCTGGCAAGAATTTCTTCATTTATCAATATACCATTAACAAAGTCATCCCTTGTTTGAAAATCAAAATTGTCAGCAAATAAGGGAGGCACTGAGGGTGAACATAGTGCAATGTTGGCATCTATCAAATTATAATGTAATTTAACCTCGCCATGACTCAAGATGCAATCCTGGAAATTTTTATTGTAATTAATAAATGATAATAAACAAAAAGACAAATGTATAATAAATGACTAATTTTGTCATCTAGAACATAAAGTATAAACAAAATTTACCAGTGGTAACTGTAATGTAACATCATTTGATTTTGTCTTTTCATGGATTAATACTTTTTTGGTATTTCCATCTGCTGCCAAAAATAGGGCCCTATCACTTTTTATTAAAGGATGTTCCTGAGATACTTTTTTGTAAATCAATGTCATTGCAGCTTCTTTGTCCTTTTTGCATGTTAATCTGTAAATTTGTAACAATACACATCAGATCAACTTATCAAATCAACTAGAGCTCATTTTAACACAATGTATTAAAAATAAATTCATAATTGTTGTAAATACTAAATAACTTACTTATGCTGTTCAAGGAGAGCTGCAAAGTTTATGTTTGTAATACTATTCACTCCCATTAAAATGAAATAACCTCTGATGAGGCCTGCAGCATCTATTTCTCTCATTACATCTCCCATAGTTTGACATGTTTCAGATGTTATAACCTGGACATCCATAGTCAAACTCCATGTTACTTTTTCTTTTGTACATTTTCTGTTGTTCAAATTTTATTAGTAAATGTTTAAAAGTTGATAAATATAACAACACAGTTATGTTTGTCCCAACTTACTTTATATGCTCCTTAATTTTCGGACCATCATTACAACAAAACAATATTGTTTCACCGACTCCGCCCAGTCCCAGAGATTCTAAAACATAATCTATTAGTGGAACTCCAGCTACCGGAAATAATGCCTGAAATTATAATATTATAACATTTAATATATTTGTAAGCATTCATGTATATTTATCATATAATAAATAAAACTTACCATGGGCTTAGTTTTATTAATGGGTGTAAAATTATTCTTAAAAGTATCCATAACAACCACAGCCTGAACAATATTTTCTTTACCTGACTCCATTTTTAAAAAGCCGAATCTATCTACCTATGTAATAAACAACTGAAATAGGGCCAGATTGCAATATAATGTTATACCATGTATCATAAAGCGTAGTGGCTTGTTGTGGCGTATTGGTTATATTCTCTGACATCACATAAATATAATATCACTAGCCATTAGCCAACATTGACACTGACAGCGAGGGATGGGCAAAAAATATCGATATATATCGTCGATACTTTTATTATCGATATTCGATATTTATTTTCGACTATCGAATTCGTGTCAATTTCGATTTTTTTTAACGCTACTCTTGGTCCCTTTCGTTTGGTATTTAGGTGATGCGTGCAAGATAATACTTTTTTTTTAATAATGATTATATGCCTGGTAACAAGTTCTTTAAGCCAATACCATGAAAATATTAATAACTAATACTTTTAAACCATCAATCAGTGTGAGACGTAATTATATGACCGAGACGAAGTTAACAAACAATTAACAATTTTCGGATCTTTTTTTCAACAAATTAAAAAAAATTGCACATTTAGAAAGGTAAAAACTCTTAGTACAATTTTTTATATAATATAAAAAAATGTATAAAAATATTATTTTCTTTTATAATTAATCATTGGAAAAAGTTATGTTTAGGGTGGTTTAGGCCTTTTAGGATGTGCTCCGTTAGGCGGTATAATTGATGGGGACAAGAGTGTCTAGCTCGAAAGCCGAATTGTTCCGTCGGCAGAAGGCCGTTGGAAAATATGTGCTCTTTGAGCCTGTTTAATAGGAGCCGCTCGTAAAGCTTCCCTAGGCAACTGCGGAGGCTGATGGGACGATAGCTAGAGGGCTGATTAGCTGGTTTATTCGGCTTGCGAATGCCGATAACCGTGGCTTGTTTCCAGTCGTCCGGAAAGGAGCAACTGGAGAGTAGGGTATTGAAAATGGTCGCCAGTAAAGAGATAAGCGGCCCAGGGAGAGCTTTGAAATGTGTAACTGCGATCGCAAGACCCGTATTTAAAAAATATGGCCATAGCAATCAGGACAGGAAATCATAAATACGTCAGACCATAAGATAATTTTTATCTATATTTGAATTAAAGAAATCAATGACCCTATTTGTTGTATGTTTGGTTACCAGGGTGTTATTGATTGCTCAGTCTTTTGAGGCCAGTTCCACGGTTAAGTATACAAAGAGAATATACAATGGATTACGATTTAGCAAGAATTGACTATATACTTTGCGGTATTACTTATCCTGAAACACTGAAAGTCCTTCCAAATCCTGGTCAGAAGACACAACAAAAGGTAAGGTCATATTAAATTGGTATTTCATTAAATGGTCAAAATCTAGTTTACAATTTGTTTCTAATTTTGTAGTTTGCTGTCGGCGATAAAAATGGAGTTTTGCAATGTTTGAGTATAAAAGACGAGGAACCTATTATTCAATTTAAAACTTTGCCAGGGAAGTCAATAACTTCAGTACAAGTTGCTTCAACAAACGGTAATAAATCATTCATGATCCCATAGCCATACTACGTTTGAATAATTATATTTTGTGTGTACTGATGATAGTATTTAATAAAATATCCATATATCAAGACTAGGAACAGGCAGCAACGCAGGAAATTAACAAACATTAATTTAACCAACACACAATAAATCCAGATAAACTATCTGCGAGTCGCAATAATGTTGATAATGAACGCACAGCCTGCAGTAGCCCATAGCTTAGCAACTCCTCCGATCTAACATTTCGAGAATAAAACGGAAATTCTTAGCAGGAATGAAGCGTCCAATACTGTTGCAATTTCTTATTTATCATAAGTTTTCCCACATAATGAAAACTTTTGTTTTTTGAATTTTGACCACAAAAATATTTATTGAATCCGAATTTCGGATGTTTTATGAAAATAAATGTGTACACTATTTGAAATTTCATTTATTTTTGAATATGGAATGCTTAAAGAAGATCGAGTTACGGTTATCACATTACAGCGATGCGGTAACTCGCTAAATCAGATTTTCAATCTACTGAAAGATTTTAATGTCACCAAAAGATTTACTTATCGCTCCCTCAAACGGACTCCAGCAGTAATAAGAGCTGTGAAGGTGTGAATACAAAGATATCCCATGCGTAAGCATAAAATGTTGGCCCTTCATGTGGTTTAACAGAATCAAGGTGAAAAGGATGTTGAATGAAGACTTAGGGCTTCGAGCTTTTCGAAGAAAAATATGACATTGTTTGGATGCACGTTTCATGATCCCGCGCTTTGGGGAATCGGTATAAGCGAAAAAAAAAAGTTTTTACCTATTGAAATGACTTTTTTGTATAAAAAAAAATATTGTGGAGAGCTACAATAATCAAGTCGATAAGGTAGATGCCCACAACAGTGAAGCGCGTCCAGCGACGCCATTTTCCATCGTCCCTCATGTTTTCGCTGGTTATCATATTCGGGCTTAATTCTATTTTTTTTGCGAGAAAGGGGTAAAAACTAATGCAGTTGTGTATCAAAATACAATCCTTACAAACCTTGTAGAATCTCTTTCTCATGCCAAAACCATGTTCAAGACAAGCTCTGACTATCCCAGCAAGATTCTGAGTTCAAAGACTGAAAAGCAAAATTGGCTGGCAACGCGTGAAATTGACTACATCCGACACGAAGATTGGCCCTCTTAATCCAGACTTAAATCCGTTCGATTATAAAACGACTGGCTATGCAGGTTGAATGTTGCATATAAATGCTTGCATACACAACCGCGGGGGCAGTTGAATTAAGCTTAGTTAGCATAAGAATCTATGTTTCAGTAAGTTCTTTTTGGTAGGTACCTATATAAATGGTTACTGTAAAACAAACATGCATCAATTATTTCACAATAAAGATGTGACTAAACGTAGCAGTTATGTTCTCTTTGCAACAGTTGCATTGTAACAAGCCTTTTTTTTCAAAGATTATAGTAACCGAGACTTATTGACAATAAATTATATAGTTTTTAAAAATAATATCTTGCATATTGCACAATCGATAGTCATATTGCCCTTTTGCTAGGTAAACATTAATTAAGTAGTAATAATGAAAGTATAGAACTAAATATGTGAAAATTAATAATTTAAAACACCATTGCACGCTACCGATGTTGTGTTAATCTACGACAATAATAATTGTTAGTTTCGATTCTATTTTAAGACTTCAATTTATTACACTTAAAACTGTTAATATATTTTAAGTAGTGTATAAACTTTAAAACTTGTAGAAAAAGTACGAAAAGATTGTCGCCGCTGTGGGAATCGAACCCACGTCTTCGGCATTCGCGGCCTGACGCTCTAGCCACTGAGCTAAACGGCCGATAGCCACTCTGACGAAAATCTTAACATCTTTTATCTACATTGTTTTTTAGCATTCGAAGCAATGCTTGGCGCATCTATTGTTATATCCTTTCCAGATTGTTATATAAACTATTTATAAGTTTTTTTCAATTCATTAATATTATAAATTTTTCCAGGAAATCATGCGGACAAAATTTTTGCTGCATCAGGGAATGAGGTTAAGGGTTACACGAAAAAAGGGAAAGTATTTTTAAGTATTGAAACATCGGTATCCGAAACAATTACGGCAATGTAATTATTTTTTCAGAATTTACGTACATTTATTTTATAATTTGATGTAAATTCAGAGCAAAAATGTAACGAGCTATTAGTATACACTTGTATAAACAGCGTGTCGTTACAACCGCGACAATAAATCAACACACTTCTAACGCTACTTGCCAATAATCATCTAAAATATTAAAAAAATCTATAATTTAAAAAATATATTTTTCAAACAAACTAATTAAATAAAAAAGAAAGAAAATATGACACACCCTATACAACTACAACTGACTGATTCATACATTCAGAGACTTTTTCATTCGTTGCCACAACGTCGCATTCCAAGTCTCTCCTAACAGTATGTTTTATTTCTTTTAAATTCATTTAACCCATTCATATTCTTTGTGACCTTTACAAATGAACTTAACGTTACAGTTTTATATGTAAGGGTGTTCTAAAAATATATGTTTTGTAAAATTTAATAACTCTGTAAATATTGATGTCTAAAGAATGTAAATGCTTAATACAATTTTAAAAAGTTATTCTCTATATTATGTGTGTTCATTTACAGTCGCGGTTGTAACGACACGCTGTATACGTAAACCTATTATTAATTTTCTTTACCTTGTCATGAACTCAGAGGTAATGGAAATGCTTAATACAATTTTAATAGTTATCTTCTATATGTGTGTTCATTTATTTTCGCGGTTGTAACGACACGCTGTATAAGTATACCTAATGTTTGCTCGTTACAATTACGTTATTGTTAAGTATTGTTTTTGTATGCAGGTGCATTTTGGGCAACGACTTAGTGCTATGCAGTGGGCGCACGGTAACATTCTACAGGGACTTGAGGGAGATGTATTCGTACGACTGCGAAGATCGTGTACTTGACATTGCCGCGTTTTCTGCTCCAAACGTGCGGATATCAATACTAATTAATATTGTTTAGTTCATAGATTCCGTTGATACATTGCGGAGACTGCATACGATATATCTTTGCTTTCTCCGTAAGCCTATGCCTACGAAAACAATATCGACTTTAATGCACGAATTAATCGCTGCATGAGTTTTAAGTGTTTTGTTTACTGGCTGAACCCGGCCACACTTCGTTGTAGTATTTTTTTTTACGATTGGAACTTCGGAATAAAAAGTAAATAAAAACACTATCCCGTTCAATAGCCATGTTGTGAACAAATGTGAACTCAATTCATCGGCTAGTTTTTGAGTTTTTTAGGCACAAACATACGGTAGTACCTAAAATTTTAATTTCAACTAGCTGAATTCGTTTCCGGTGTAATTTCGAAATAAAAAGTATAAAAAAACACTCCCCTGTCCAATAGTTATGTTATGAACAAATGTCAAGTCAATCCAACTTGTTCTTGAGTTTTGTGGAAAAAACGAAAGCCATTTTTTATAAACAAAGAAGATTAGCTTTAAAATACCTACTTTGAAGGACACATTTATAAATTCCAGAGTACTCGAGTTCGACTTCTTGCGCTTATCACCAACGAAGAAGCGGTGATAATCGAGAACGCAGAACTTCTAGCGCGAACCCATATAAATTCAGGTCCATCGCGTCTAATAGTGCCACCGACGCATCGCTCAGCAGAGGTCTGTGTGATCTACGGCGCCGCTGATGGTTCCATAGGCTTAATTCAATATGAGTGAGTTTTGCAATTTTTAGTGTCTGTTTCAATTATAGTAACCGAGACAAAGTTAAAATATTCCGTTTTTCATAATCAACACCCATAAAAAAGGTATTACAAAAATACATATTTAAAAAAAAGTGGTAAAAAATTACTATTTATATACATGATTTGATTAATGCATTGCGAACCCTATAAAACTGACATTATTTACAAACTTGAATAACAATTTTAGATGTAGGTGATATAAAGGTCTAATCGACTTGTCCCCTCCGTATATAAGGCCTTTTCCCAGCAGTGGGATATGTATAAGCTGTTGCTTTACTTTAGAATATTTAATTCAGCCTCTTTCGCAGAACCGAGTTATCGAGTAGATGTCTTGTGGAGGGCGGAGGCCTGGGATCTGTTGTTTGCCTGGGCTGGTATTTCAGCGTTAGTGGGGCTCACTTAGCAGTCGGCCGTCACGACGGCTCCGTCCAGCTCTACTTGGTCGACTTGGAAAATATAAATGAAAAGCCGCGTTTGAAATTCACCTACGTACGTAACCCTATTTTCAACATAAAGGAAAAACCCGGCTTTAAATGTCACCTACGTACACAGCCTGTCGTTACAACCGCGACAATAAATCAACACACGTCTAACGATACTTGCCAATAATCATAAAAAAATATAAACGTTAAAAAAATCCATAATTAAAAAAAATATTTTTCAAACAAACTAATTAAATTAAAAAGAAACAAAATTTGTAACATCCTATACAACTAAAACTGACTGATTCATACATTCAGAGGCTTTTTCATTCGTTGCCACAGCGTAGCATTGCAAATCTCTCCTTCTAACAGTATGTTTTATCTCTTTTAAATTCATTCAACCCATTCATATGCTTTGTGACCTTTACAAATGAACTTTACGTTACAGTTTTATACATAAGGATGTTCTAAAATTGTTTGTTTTGGAAAATTTTATAACTCGGTAAATATTGATGTTTAAAGAATGTAAATGCTTAATACAATTTTAAAAAGTTATTCTCTATATTATGTGTGTTCATTTATAGTCGCGGTTGTAACGACACGCTGTATATAATAGGTTTACTATTATTAATTTTCTTTACCTTGTCATGAACTCAGAGGTAATGGAAAATGTTATGAGAAAACCTCCATATTTTCGAAATAATAAAAAAAATATATCGAATACATCTGAAGACAGAGGTGTCTCGTGGTGGACTATATCCTAATACCTTTAATATGAGCTCCTAGCCTTCGCTCAGCAGTGGGGCACATATAGGCTGCTAATTTACTTTCTCTTTACTTCTGCGGCCTCCCAGCAGCTTCTACTGTTGCACGAACGGGCAGGCTCATCCTATATAAAATCTGGGAAGTTTTAGAAACGTCACGTTGACGAGTGTTAGCTGAGGATCGTTCTACACGGTTCGACCGTTCGACCGGTTTCAATTTTATCCATCTGTTGATTTAGTTACTAGCGATAGGTATTTGACATTAGCACCACAATACTTACGTCAAAATTATATCTCCAGTAACCAAATCTACAGATAGATAGAATATTGTATCCGACCGTTAGTTGGGCTATTTTACGTAGCTTAGCTGGCACCGCGGGAAATGTGCGGGAAGTCGATGGATGCAGGTGGCTCAGGATCGTACTTCGTGGCAGTCTGTGGGGGGTCCTATGTTCAGCAGTGGACTCAAACAGGCTGAAATGATGATGATGATAGCTGGCACCGCATACTCCGGTGGATGTACATGTGTGAAAAGCTGGCGCAACTGTGCGAACTAAACTAAGCTAACTTAGTTTAGTTGGCGTTAGACGATCGGCATTACAGTTCTGCGGCGAACCAGTCACGTCAGTCAGTGGGGGACGCGTTGGTACGGAGAGAAGCGAGCTGATGGTGTCGACCTTTTCGGGAAGAGTTTTCGCGCTGCGCTCGCAGAGACTGATCGCTGGCGGCACGTCCCTGAACAATATTACAGCGGATATCCTCGCATCCAGGCGGAACAAGCTGGAGTTGGTTTTATTTGGAATACTAATTAAGTCGTCTCGGTTGTATTGTATTTTGCGTGGAAGGGGTTTGGTATTATTAATTGCCAACAACCACTGCGACCTAGAGGATCAATTTGTAGTCGTCCCTTCGAAATCATTTCTCCCTTATTGTAGGATAACATTATCGTGTTTTGTAAGGACGTTTTACATACATATATTTCACGTGGACAACCACCTAGATCCGAAACAATTATTTGTGGGTCACACAAATGTTTTAGTTTCATATGTAGGTCAGAATTTGGTATTTGGTTATTTGATGACTATTTTAACTATTTTTATATTGAACTATGTTTTCAACAGCATTTGCACCATATTCCAACAAATAAATTTATGCCATTCTATTCTTTTACAATCTCTTCTAGTACAAACAAATTTGGAGACGTATATTGGATTCGAGTTTTCTTTCGACGCAAAAATAAAAAATAGTTAACTTTTTCATTTATGTGTTCTGACGTTCAAGACAAAGCTCTCTTTTCAACATTTCATGTAGCTTTTATACTAAACATATTTAACGTTTAACTTTGTAGGTTAGAAGTGGCGCGTTTGGAAAAGCAAACAGCAATCGAACGGGAGAAATATCAACGTAATACACGTTCCTTGTTGGGCGGATTGTCAACACCGCCTCTATTGGATATTCAATACGAAGTAAATAAAATAACCTCCAAAGTATCTCAATCTTAGCCTGTGGTTATATTGGTATCAATAACTACTTCGAGTTCAATCACAAAGATGGTACCGTTCGGCGTTCATTTCGAATCTTCGAAATCGATCATGTTATTTCTAATAATCTGTCTATATTTCCAAGCAGTGGCGGACTTACAAATTTACTGCCGATATTCTGTTCAATTTTTGCTGCCCCTACTGACCTCTGAAATTCGATACCCTAGTTGGCAATATGAATTACATTTATTCTATCAATAAAATTGCAACATTATGATTTGTGCTCTATCGTCTTTATTACATCAGATTTTATCGTTATTAACATGATTTTGAAGTAGTGTTTCTTTGTGTCAATTTCTAGATTATTTTTACAACCGACGAATTTTTATTACGGTACATTTTGGTACTCGTACTTGCAAGTTTTCGCCATAATCTAAATTTGTACAAATCTCTTTATCGTGTTTATTAAGGACCTTAATTTTTATACACCTAACGGGGACTATAGAGCTCAGTATCTGGTATAAATTTCATCTTGCTAGGTCCGCCCGTTCTTGAGAAAATGAATTTTATTATAGTCGTATAATTGGTAGGTACGGAACCTTCGGCGTACGAATTCGACTCAAACTTGACCGGTTTTTTCATAAGACAAGTTTTTTTTATTTTCAGTTAACAGGAGCAATGCTCAATGGATGGCAGGAAGTGGTCATTACCGCGGGAGTTCCATTAGACATGCTGTTTATTTACTGTGACAAGGAACTGGAAATTCAAACTGACAGCGCAGCCGTATTGAGTACGTGCCTACCACAGGTAAATTAGGAAAAATATTAGAATATGTATAATACTATTGTTCTCAAACACTACACTAATCGCAACCACACCAGCAGAACCTCCGGTAAAAGTTAGTCGAATGTAACAACGAAAGTTTTATTTCGCTGTTTCGTTAAAATTTTTATACAAAAAATGTTTCATCTTCATCATCATCAGCCGGATGAATTCCACTGTTCAACCAAGACCTCCATGAAGAACTCTATACATAGACTGATATACTTACTTACATAAGCACCAACACGTAGCCCAAATGTATAGAGTATAGAGTTTTCCATGAACCTTGCCTTTTGCCTCTTCCAAATTCATACATGCCTACATAATTATACACTCATGTGTGCTTTTTATTAAATCGATTTGGTCAATTTGTGCGAGGAGTACTTTCGCACCACAAACATTTTTAGTCGATGTCTCTATATCCACATCACAGTAAAACCTGCTATTAGATGTTTCTGTTACAATAGGAGGGAAAACCTGAAAACCTCGCTACAGTCCGGTGCCAAGCCGGAACGAGACGTACATGGCTCCAAATGCGTTCAGGAACAAATTCAGTCGTTGAAATGGCGGAGGCCACGCACGTTTTTGTCTACGTGCTTCCAGCCAGCGCGCCGCGAGTCGCCCGCCTTATCAAGCTGATGTTGCCAGCACTGCCGCAATACTGCCAACACGCAGACCCGGAATGCGACGACGACAGGTTAAGTGATGAAGATGAACTTTTAGGGTTCCGTACCCAAAGGGTAAACGGGACCCTATTACTGAAACATCGCTGTCTGTCTGTCTGCTTGTTACCAAGCTGTATCTCATGAACTGTGACAGTTAGACGGTTGAAATTTTCTCAGATGATGTATTTCTGTTGCCACTATAGCGAAAAATACTAGAAACAGTATAAAATAAAAAATATTTGAGGTGGCTCCCATGAAACAAAAGCGAGTCGGTTGCTAGGGCACCTATAGGTACTTTCCAATTAGTTTATTATAGATAATGGTACAGAACCCTTCGTGTGCGAGTCCGACTCGCACTTGGGCAGTTTTTTTTATTTTTATCTAAATGCTGATTTTATAAATGAAACTAATTTTACGGATTTATCGCGTTTATTGTTAATTTTAATTCCCGACGTTTCGAACCCTTTACAGCGTTCATGGTCACGGGACAGACTGAGGTGTTAGACGTCGTCGAACCTCCACTAGATGGAGTGACGACCTTTACAAATGTGCGGGAAGTCGATGGATGCAGGTGGCACAGGATCGTGCTTTGTGGCAGTCTGTGGGGGAGGCCTATGTTCAGCTGTGGACTCAAGCAGGCTGAAATGATGATGATGATGAATAGTTGTTACGTTCCAATTGAATATGAAAAACTTTTCAGAGTGTGGTCGGAATTGCGCGTGACCGGTGGTTTTTCCGTGGCCGAGATGACATCGTGGCTCAGCGAAGCGTTGCCAGGCGAAATGCCGAGGCCAGCGGCCAGCATAGAGTTTGCACGATCGCATTATCTTCTGAAAACGATTCTTATATGCAGCTATCAGTAAGAAAATTATCAAATTCATATATTTAAACTTCTTGTTTGATCTGGTTTGATTCAAAATAGTTTTAAAAGTTACGATCCTTATATACAGCTATCAGTAAAGAAAGAAAATCGACAAATGTTTACATTAAAACTTATCGTTTTAATGTAAACGTTGTAATATAACACTTACGTATTAAGTCTGGTGAATGAGGTAATCGGACCCAATTCTTTAAAAATTATCAACATATCAAGGGCTTGCAGCCCTTAAGTGTTATAGATGTCTATAGAATGCGGTAATCACTAGACATCAGGTGAACCGCCTGCTCGCTTGACGTTTCATATGAAAAAAAAATATAATACAGTTTTTACGAATTTAGTCACATCTCATTTGCAGAAATCCGTCGAAAGATTTAGACAGTACAGTGTGCCATATATAATTGTTAGATATGCAAACATACATTAAATGTAGATACGTAAATACGTTCAAATAACATTACCATCCTTCGGCGGTCAGGTAAAAATTACATAAGTTTTGTTTATGTTATGAACTATTCTCATTTAAACTTTCTATTAGACGGGGTACAGCTACATTCAAGTCTGATAACATCTCTACGATAGCAATACTCAAAGACGTCTTATCTAACTGTTCCGTAAAGAGGTCAATTCGCGTCGATATATCGTGTGGTGAGTACTTATATTACCATTTTACGGCATTTTTTTTGCTTTTCATTTTGTATTTAAATTCCCAATGTTTTGAAAACTTTCAAATGTTTATGGTCACGGGACACGAGAGCCTGTCTAATCTCTGAATTGTATGTCTGTCTGAGTATTTGTGGAAATACAAAAAATTATTATTTGTTATCATTTTTAATTTATGTACAGGCTTACATTCTTAAATAAATTAAAAGTTTTGTTTATTATTTATGTATACCGTAGAAGTTCCACAAGTCAGCTGCGCAATGTCATTCGAGAAATTGAAGGATGATTTTGTATCTGAATATCGTATGAAAAAAGAATATATCTTGAAAGGAGCTATTGGGTAAGTTAGTTACTACCAAGTGACTTTTTTATACTTAGTTGAATGCAATAGAAAATGTCAATGTTACCGAGGAAATCGATTTTTTGTTATTTGTGTAAGTAGTAGTAAAGTATAATTGTAGTTGTGTGGTAGTAAAGTAACATGTACAGCCTGTACATGTCTCACTGCTGAACAAAGGCCTCCTCTGTACAGAGGCCACGCGGCCCCACTGCGGATTGGCGGACTTCACATATCTTCGAAATATTTGTTTTTGATATTATTTCGAAAATATGCAGGTCGATGTCGTGATAAGTCAGCATTTGAAATTAAAAATTTCATTGGTGCCGGCACCGGGGATCGAACTCAGGTTGCTCGAGTATATTGAATTAAAGGCGAGCGCACGGACACTGAGCTATCACGGCTCTTGAAGAAAGGTAGGCGAGTTGTTATTGGTATTATGTATTTTGTGTGGAAGGTGTTGGGTAGTTAAGTGTCAACGACCACTGTGACCTAGAAAAACCTATTGTGGTTTTCCCTTCGAAAACATTACCCCCTTACTGTAGGATATTATCATGTGTTGTAAAGTCGTTTTATATACATAACTTTCAAGAAGACAAACACCCAGATCCGAAACAATTATCTCTGGTTCACACAAGTAAAATCGCGCCCACGACACCCGGCGCCAAAGCCAATAGCTTGCTTACTGTGCCACGGATTTATCAGGTATACAGGTCAACCGCGACAATAAATGAGCATACGTCTTACGCTACTTGCCGATAATCATAAAAAATACAATATTAAAAAAATCCATAATTAAAAAAAAATAATTTTCAAACAAATTAATTAAATAAAAAAGAAACAAAATTTGTAACATCCTATACAGCTACAACTGTTCATTCCGTTGCCACAGCGTCGCTTTACAAGTCTCTCCTTGTAACAGTATGTTTTATATCTTTAAAATTCATTGAACCCATTCATATGCTTTGTGACCCTTAACAAATGAACTTTACGTTACAGTTTTATACGTAAGGGCGTTCTAAATTTTTTTGTCTTGTAAAATTTAATAATTTGTGAATATTGATTTTAAAGAATGTGAATGTTTAATACAATTTTAAAAAGTTTTCCTCTATATGTGAATTCATTTATTGTCGCGGTTGTAACGACACGGTGTATAAAGTTAGGTCGAGTACTATGGTTGTACTCGACCTATCCACTCGCTTGTACAACATGGAATATGTTGAGTGGTTACTGCCGCCCATGGATGATTAGAATACCACCAGGATTCCACATATTATTTTGCCAACCTTTAAAAGTGTGGATCCCGATTATCTCACTCACCAGGCAATAGCAATAGTGTAATAATTCACACTCGTCTTCTGTCTGGTGACGAAACGAAAAAGTTTAATCTTTTGTTTATGGCCATAGTACTTTCTCGGTAAAAACACCGCAGGCATGACAAACGATATTTATAAGGTCGTTTCATGATCAAATAATTTCAGGGCCCTCGATTTAGATATGAATGCGTTTAATAACGAATGTCAACCAATTTTGTGCGAAGAATATATGCAAATATGTAGAAAGCCCGATAACAATACCGAAAAAAAATTCAATTTTAATGATTTAGTCAGTAAGTACATTTAAATTTTCATAATTTAACTATGCAAGCTTATTTTTTTCTTTGGTTGTAATCTTAACGCATTTTCGTTCGAAATAAAGAAAAAAACGTGTGTGTGTGTGTATGTACTCACCCAAGAAGCTATACTTCGTTTGTGTGTCCGAAGCAAGACGCACAAAATAGCGTCAAAAATTCCAAAAAAAAACAGGTGTTACCATGTTAGAATCGCCCATATAGTCTGGATGTAAATCTAGTACATATTTTGTGAAACACCGCGATTTAAATACCAACGGATACGAATAATCTGAATGGGGCATTCACAAAACGTGAAGATTTTTTATAGCAGAAAGATGGGAAATATCGTTAAGCAAACTCACGCCATTTTACAGCTATAATCGAAAGCGGAGACAGTCCACAATACATCAATGCTATCTCTCTAACTCTATTATTTATCTTACTCTACTATGTACTGATTTGTTACGAACTAATTATTTGTTTTTAGTGTTCCTGCGTAAAACCTCTAGATGGCTCCTCTTTCTTTAAATATTATTCTAGTGATTGTTTCGTGTTATGTACTCATTGCACGTTCCACAAAATTTTTACGAATATGGCAAATTTAAATTTTATTTAATTTAATTTACAGAAACCGTCGAGCAGTGGTATTCAGATTGGTGTAAATTGTCTTTGCACGGCAATAACTTTAATGTTCAAAGATTTCAGTTGAAATCTGCATTGCAAAATTGTCAAATTGAAGACATCGAGAAAATACTCGCCGTTACTGATTCGCATAGTGATTCAGATATGTAAAAGATAAAAATATTTCACATTACAAATATTAATACATGTTATTTAAGATTCAATTTCAATCATCAAGGAACATAAGAGCTATATTATACCTAGTCAGTTCATTAGTTCTGTCACATAATGCAAACTTTTGAATATTTCTATATATATTTATAAACTATAAATATTTATAGAATTCGAATTTCGAATGCTTGAAATAAAAATGTGCACTATTTCGAATTTCATTTATTTTTACATATGGGATGGGCGTAAAAAGTGAGATGTTATCACGTTGCATCGTTTCATAACTTTCGAACTACTGAAAAATTTTAATACAACCAAGAGTTTATCGCTCCAAAAAACGATTTCATGAAAATTGGAGCGAAGAAGACATAAAAAGAAGCGGTCGCCGTCTCACTGTTAGGAGTCCAGCAATGATAAAAGCTGTGAAGGCGCGAATCCAAAAAATCCGCAAATGAGATTAAGCAGAACCACGGTGAAAATGGTGTTGAATTAAGACTTAGAGCTTTGAACTTATCTAAGAAAAATAAGAAATTATTTGGATGCGCGTTAAATGTATTTACTTAGTGAATAGATTCTGCGTTTTGTTTGAGGCCATTTTCCATCGTGACTCATGGATTGGCTGGGAATTTCCAATATAAATATATAATAAACAATAAAACAAGTGCGGGTCCAGGGGGTGGGTCATGGGGGTCATGACACCCACCCCCTCCCTCCCCCCAGGGCCCCCCCATTTTTATCACAATATAAATTAAATGTAAGTACCTTCAATATTTAATTAATTTAATATAATATTTTGTATGATTGCAAACGCATTATTCGGAAACGAACGCATCGAAAAATTGAATTTTACCGCGCCACTGCCACCTTTGATTTTGATTGAAATTTTTACACTGACACTTCGTGACACAGGGTATAAATTTGAATAAAAAAAATTCAAAAATAATCTTCTTAGTTTTAAAAATCAAAAAACTTCAATGCCAAACTATTGCGCGATACAAAATCATCGCGTTTTATTAAAAGGCGTTTACAACAGGTAAAAAGTCTGTTGTCCTTTTATAGATTTTTAAAAGTTATAATATATTAAAGCAGCAAAAGCTGCTTTGGTTGTTTTAACACTATACCTAAAGTATAAATTAATTAAAAAAAGTAATAAATCGAAATTTTATTAGGTAGGGGGGTAGGGTAGGGGGGGGGGGGTACCTAATAAAATTTCGATTTACTACTTTTTTTTTTCGTTAAACGTACTAATTGCCGAGGCTACGAATAATTAAAAAAGACTCTGCTCCTTTTATTTAATGGTGGGATTTCTGGTAACTAACCAACGAATCGCGGTTTAATTCAAGCCCCGTCCATACTACATGGCTAATATTTACGAGGTGAACATTGGTTAGTCTGGGTGTTTTATGTACTTATAATTAACATGTTTTACAAAAGTCTGTTGTCTGTTGTGTGGTGTGAAATTGTATGGTCTTGCTTGCAGGGACTCTAAGGGAAAAGGATATGGCAGTGGTGCGTGGGTTGTAATACCGCAGTCGATTTCTGACCTTATTTTAAATTGCAATATTGAGATGTATCATTAGAATTTTTTTATTTATTATGGCTACACTACCTGCTAGTGTAGCGACAGCGGAAAGATCTATCTCTATGTTACGATGAATCAAGTCGTGGCTAAGAGCTTCAATGTGGTAGATTTAAAAAATGACTAACTATAGATTAATTATTATATATTTCTTACTTCGATGAATAAATTATTTGATTTTATTTGAATGTTTGAATAACGTCTAACCGGACTGGCACTTTTCCAGGTCCATAAAAAGGTACCCATTGAAGTAAATGAAGCGATAACGTGTTTCGGGAGAAGACGTAAAAGAAAAATTGATTTTGTTATTTAAATATAGGCTTTTTCAAGTACAGCAAGTACTTACATACATCAATAAAATACCTACTTTTTACTTGTATCTTGACCACGACTATGTGCCCCCACCCCCCTGGCACAAAAGCTGGATTCGCCCTTGCAATCAAAATGAGAAAGTTGACTGACTATGTTATCGATTTCGGAAACTATTATTTTTTTGATTATTTTTGGAAAAATTTACAATGCCAATATTTATTACGTTTTAAGTCGAATCATCGGTAGAAAAACTATAAAGTTTCCTTTTCAAAGCAAACTAGAATTTTGTAAAACTTTAATGAAAGATCTTTTTGTCTCGAATGCTCTTTATGAGACTCGCCGTATTACGATAACAAATGGATGAAAATAAAACATGTTTCAAAAACGCCACAACACTTCCTCTTATTTTAAGGCCCTGGCATTTTAAAACTGAATGGATTTGGATACGCCTTCAATAATGTCAAATCGTAGTGATATATAGCGTGTTCATCGCCACATAACCTTTCCATCTTTGTGACGTGATGCGACAATTCGTTTACAGATGTCATTTGTTCCGCCAGATACACCGAAGTAATGAAATCGGCACATTGGAAATCCTTTACTTGTTCTGCCAACGTGACAATGTTTTCTAATAGCTGTTAAAACGTAAATAATTTGTAAATAAGGAGCAATAATAATGCATACCAATACATCTTTTACTTGTATGTGCCATTTCAAAGGCTTAGGTAGTACGGAAGCGGATTCACCCTTTCTTCAAATTATTTTTATTTATTTTATTTTATTTATGAATTATGTTCTAATGGGCAAAGACCTCCTCTGTACAATGGGTATCCTCCACCAAGCGACCCTACTGCGGATTGGCGGACTTCACAATTAACTTTCTAAATATTCGAAAATATGGAGCTTTCCTCACGATGTTTTCCTTCACCTCTAAACACGTGATAGGTCAGCACTTAAAATTAACAATTTCATTCGTGCCGGTACTGGTGATCGGATTCAGGTTCGTCGAATATATTATATGGCTACAAGGGCTATCACGGCTTTAATTCTCAAATGATAAGAAGTCTAGTAAAATAAAGTCTAAATAATATAATATAGTTTTGGTTTGAAGATACATAGGTATATTATTTGTCTGAAAATGTAGGATAAATGTGGATAGGCGCATACTGATCTCAAATCTAATCCTTTGCAAGGGACAAACCACAAACTTTTTACACCCATGGGTGTAAACTTGCTGTCAAAATGGAAAAAGTTTGAAAACAATTATCGTAATTATCAACATTATTAAAATTGAAAACGCTGTTATTAATGTGCTTCTTCATAATGCCCTGATTGTGCCTATTTCTTAACTTTAAAATAAATTTAGTAATATTGAGATTTTGTAAAAATAAGTTCAATACTCACCTCTGTAACAGTTTTTTCCATTTCTAGACCCTTTTTAAAAGCGCTTTGCAAAGTTAAGTTTTTATCAACAATTGGCGCTTTTAGTCCACTAATAACAATCGCTCCTCCTCTTATTAACTGATATTCTATTAGTTTCTGCATGTGTTCCAGCTCCTCATTATACATTTTCATGAAGTAACCGCCTGCCCCTGGTCGTGACAAGCATGGGTGTAAAAAAGCTGTCGCTATGGACAAATAATCTTGAGCGGCTTGTTGCTCTGCTTGTATTTGCTTGTTAATAGCTTCTTCTACTTTAGAGTCGTATTTGTATTGATAATACACGTTCCTTTTAATATTAAATTGAACCGGTAGAAGTGTTCTGAACAGGAAATTTATATTTATAATTTTATACATGCCGAATAATAATACTAATACTGTAATTTAACAATAAATAACAAATTTAAAAATACTATACGAATTTAATAGGAAATCATAATATTAAAGCTCATTTTACGTCAAATATTTTTTTTTTATAATTATTGCTATATGTCATTTTTTCTAACAATCAGTTGGGTACAGCCAAAGAGAATATAACCACTACGTTTGGGTACAGCAACAATGCCTACCCAACCGGCCCCTAGAAACTACTTTGATTGAGCCCCATTTTATTTTTTTAAACTTAATTAATCTGGACTGTGAATAAGGAGTAGATATAGAGATAATAGAATTAAAAATTGTAGATTGATAAAAATTAAAAAGAGATAGTTAGATGCAATTTATATAATATTTTGGTTCAAAAATATGGTAATATTTGGTATTTTCCGGAGTGAGACTATTGCACGAATGGGCAGGAAGGAACACGGAGGGCGTGTTACCTCTTCTGGGCAAGTAACACGGCCTCGCAGAAGCCCGATTATTATCCAAGTCGTTCATGTGTCATTGTTCGCCGTAAGGGTCTCGCGCTCTCTTGGCTCCATCTAGTGTGCATACTTTACTTTAAAGCATACAACACATTACAAAGAACATCTAATATTGAACATAATATGTAACGAGATAATATGTCGCCTTTGCTCCCAAAATTTTTACGATTCATTTTTATCTTTAGTGCGTTTTTTTTATGTGAAAAGTTGCCAAGCGAGCAGACGGTTCACCTGATGTTAAGTGAATACCGCCGCCCATGGACATCTGCTACACCCGAGGGTTCCAGAAGCGATGACAACCTTTTGAAAATTAGGCTACGGCCACCTCACCAGAAAACGAAACGCAAAAATATTATACTTCCAGTTTAGGCCGGTCTTCTGTCAGATCGTGGTACTTACCCGGACGAGCCTGCCCATTCGTGCAACAGCCGAGGCTGCTGCGTGGCCCTACCACCGTAAAATAACAGCTAATACCATAAAACTAGTTAATGCACTCTAGATGAAACTTTAAATTAAAAGCATTGCTAAAAATGCAGTAAAAATAACGTAGATAGATGTCGAGATTTTTGCGCCGTGAGGTCATCGTCCGCTTAGCTAAGATGAAGAAGATACAGGTTCGAATCCCACAGCGCGGTTTTTGTTCATTTACCTACAAAAATTTATAATTTAAAGATAAAACTTGAGTACAGAGACTAGCACTAAAAATAAAAATTCATCTTAAAAACCTAAAATTGTTTTAAATGTTTTATTTCAAGAAGCACTCAATTTCACTAAAAGAATGAATGAAGAATAAAGACAATATTGAATAAAGTATATGCATTATGTAGTCTATATGTTTGGTGCTGAAAAAAGAGCGGCTGGTACTTACCTATTACATGGCCTGGGGGCCAAGGGCGGCCAAAACTGAAAATCCACCACTGCATGGTGGGGCGAACATACTGATTATAATCTTACTTTTCAAGCACTGTGAAATTTTTCGGCTCCCTAAGTACATCTCCGAGCTTACTAAGGCGGTCCAAACAAGTGAATGCGGAGGCGGATATCTATATCATTATCTTCTCAAGACAAGTACAAATAATGCCCTAGGTAGATGTATGATCGACAAGCTCTATTTACTTTCCGTGCCGAAGCAATCACTCCTACGCAAATCATCGGCCATAACGGACATCAATTTCGAAATATTCAATTTGAGTCACATTGTAAGAATCTAAGACAGATGCAAAAAGCTTGGGTGAAATATTTTCTCCCTATCTCACATCTAGGGCTGCCATGGAATGCAATCCAGGTCTATCCAGGGTTTGTATGACCGATGACCGGGCTTCGGATTTAGCATCAATATCTGGAGGTGCCGATAGCAGAGCGAAGTCCGATTGTCTTACAAATGAAGACAATAGACGTAACAAGGGACACTACCATAATTAAACGCACGCATGAGCACATGCGCGACCCTACCCATAGCGGAGGGTCCAAACCCATGGGTTCTGGCTAGCCCACCGGTTCTGCGTCCGATGAAGCTTTAATACTCTCGGGACTGAAAGCAAAAACATCAGTTAATACAAGATACAAGAGAAGGGACACTCGTCAGTAAATGTCAGGCAAATTTTTATATATAACACAATTATAGTATATCTTGATGAAGTAGCAAAAGCTTAATGTTGTAGAAAAAAAATATTGCCTGGGGAGCTTATTTCGCAAACGTGACGCCCTAAAGGGACATATTTCTGACGCTACTTGCCACTAATCATAAAAAGTATAAAAGTTAAAAAAATAATAATTTTCAAACTAATAAAAAGAAACAAAATTTGTAACACCTTTTACAACTACAATTGACTGATTCATACATTCAAAGATTTTTTTCATTCATTGCCACAATGCCACATTAAAATTCTGTCCTTCTAACAGTATGTTTTATCTCTTTTAAATTCATTCAAACAATTCATATGCTTGTGACCTTTACAAATGAACTTTACGTTACAGTTGTATACATACAAGTATTCTAACATTATTTGTTTTGGAAAATTTAATAATTTGGTAAATATTCATGTTTAGAGAAAGTAAATGTTTAATACAATTTTAAAAAGCAATCCTCTATATGTGTGTTGATTTATGATTGCGGTAGTGTACATTATATTTTTATGCAAAAAAATTGTACTATTTACTCTAAATGTTAGGAAATTATCATAACAAATATGTTTATTTATTATTATATAAATATTGTGTGATAAAGCATAATGTAACAATCTCATAAAAATATTATAATATTTTGATCAGGAGAGATACCCAGTATTAAGGTAGTCTTTTTTTTTAGTAAATTACTTCTCAAAATTGTCTTTGAAAATTAATATCTTTAATTATAAAACAAAGGAATTGAGTAAACATAATGTTAACATGCTAAACTTTAACAATAAGTTTTAGCATTGTACAATATTTTGCACATAAGTAACATTCTTTATTAACACCCTAATAAATATTGTATAATTTTTGTCTAAGACAACACACAGGCACTGGCAACTGAAGAACGGAAGAACAAACATGATCGCTCTGACAAGTCTCAAATAATTGTAAATTACTATTACAATAAAATTCTTATGTTAGCATTCCACAAGATTTATTTGGACCCTAACAAACATCAAAATATGACATGATTAAAGTTCAAAGAAATAGATGGTGCCAAAAATTTATTACTTTCTAATTACAACTATGGTATTATACACATTTCTAGAATTTTTTATCTATTTTTGGAAAGGATAATAATCTAATCCTGAGTTATAGCTAAACTTATGTGTAAACCGGTTCACTTGGGTTTTGCCCACTTCTATCATCTTTTTGACATCTTCTCGGTATGCCGGCGGCAGCATCTCTTTTTCTAATGTACAAGAATGACCAACATGATTTTCGACTTTAAACATGCGCTGTCTGACAATATCCACGTCTCTGCTATATTCTTCTTTGAGATCTGCAACTGCTTGTGTTGCTGTATCTATTTTAAACACAAAGTAGTTTGCTTCTCGATGAACTATGCCATGAGCACTTGTTCTGTATGGCATCGCCCTGAATCCTAAATTTTCAATATTCCTGATGATGCCACCGCGATTAAAAATAGCATGTGATACGCGTTTAAGTGTATTTTTTAATTCTGGCTTGGGCATTGTTCGTAATATCAAGGCTAATTCGTAAGTTGGCATTTTTAAACACAATTATGTCTGTTAATATATGAAAAACAAAATTAATAGTTAATATATGAAAAACAAAATTAGTAGTTAGTTAATTAGATACTATAATAGAAATACAAATGTCAAATACATACAATTACATTGACATAACATTACTTTTGAGAAATATGGAATACATACAGATGTAATATATATTTATAATCTGTGTAATATATCAGTTATTTTTTATCACTGATAAAAAATAACTTGGGTATTGTTTACCCGATTGCACCAGTAGGAGGGTTATGTTTTTCGAGAGTATGTATGTATATACAAAAGTAACAGCCTATACATGTCCCACTAATGGGCAAAGGGCTCCTCTATACAGAGGGTATCAGGGCATAGTCCACCACGCGCCCCACTGCGGATTGGCGGACATATCTTCGAAATATTTTTTTTGTTATTATTTCGAAAATTGCAGGTTTCCTCACGATGTTTTCCTTCATCGCGGAGCATGTGATAAGTCAGCACTTAAATTTAAAAACTTCGTTGGTGCCGGCACCGGGGATCTAGCTCAGGTTGCTCGAGTTATTGAATTAAAGGCGAGCGCTCGGACACTCAGCTATCACGGCTCTTGTGTGTATGTATAAATATTACTCTGCAGCCTGGACGGCTTGCTGGATTTTAGCTTGAGAGGTGTCGTTAGATTTGTATTTACTGTAAGAGTGACACTGTGAAAAAAAAATGGTGCATTTTTGGCGCCAAATTTAATTGTTCTCTGAACGTTAAAACTTGTAGAAAAAGTACGAAAAGATTTTCACCGCTGTAGGAATCGAACCCACGTCTTGTTCTCTGAACGACTCGATGGATTTTAGCTTGATAGGTCTCGTTAAATTGGTATTCGTATTACACATTCTAGAAAGTCAGTTGTCTGAATCTGCAACGTAATAATGGTATGCGCTCTGAATTCACGAAGCCTCTATTTTAAGATTAGGTCCCAACTATTACATTTTTTCTTGAGTTAAAAAATTATGTTAAATTTACAATGAGCTCCTGTTCTATAATTTACCTAGGTACCTCTATTAGTCGAGTGCCCGTTTGCAATAAACTTCTTAAAGCGCCGAAATACTATTATGTGAGGTCTAAATTGTCAATGTCATAATTGTTATGTATGGATTTGACGTAAGCGTACCTTTTTTCTGGACTCTTTTTTTTTGTGTAAAATATCATTGAATGCAATTGATAATGGTTTAAATAAATAAGTTGGAATTACGTGGCTTTGCAATAGTGGATTCAAATAAAACATGAAAGCATTATTGTCGCTCCAAAATGGCATAACAAGAACTGTAGGTACCGTAATGGGCTGGGCATATAAACTGTACCGCGAGGCGAAAGTTGAAAGTAGTTTTCAAAACAGTAGATCAAATCTAGAAGGTACGAGTTTCAGCACCGGGGGTCGTGGGTCGTGGGTTCGATTTCTAGACGGGATAACTACTTGTGTTATCCATAAACAATTATTTCGAATCTTGGTGTTTGCTTACGTGTATTTAAAACGTCTTTACGATCTAGGATAATTTTACTACCGTAATTACAATGTATTTTTTTTTTCAAAAAGAAAAAGGAAAGAAGAAGATAAATAATTACTTGTCATCATTTATAAAAGTCATCAATATTATTCGCTATTATTTTAAAAAGGCAAACAAAATAATCAGCGAGTCGGCGTCTTGCGTCGATTTCACATGTGTTGGTCCGAGCTAGAGGCGAGAGATTGTATGTCCTATAGCGAATTGCCGCGACGTCAGGATGTAGCGCGAGCCCCAGCTTGATGCGACTCGAAATCGAACCGACTCAGCTCGACTTATAAGGAAGTCAGGTCGATTTGATGACTTCCCGTCCGACCGAGTTTCCGCCTTGACGTGGCGGAGGAGCTTAATAGTCGTGGCTTGGTCATCTACAGCGAAGCTAAGAAAAACCCACACTGGTCCTTTCTTGGCGCTTGTGGTGTAAGACCGGCTCGAAAGGGCCGCTCCAAGTGGGCTCATTGAGCGCACTCTGGACGTGTGTTAGAGGGTGCGGGGGACAGGTTGAGGGTGGTAGAGGAGTCTTTTGCTACCGAGGAGGAGTTGCGGGGAAAGAGGAGTACCGGTATTGCGTTTGGCCGTGCTCCCTATCCTCCGCGACTCAGCGGGGTTGCACCGCTGATGCAGTAGTGGTGGAGCCGTGGGGGGAGGGGGGGAGTACCGGTATTGCGATGCACCGTTCTCCCTACCCTCCGCGGCCGAAACGTGGTGAGCGGTGGAGCCACAGACCAGGTCCACCCTTACCGGCTGGGAGGCTTGCTGCTTATTAGCACTCACTCCAATGGCCCTGGGCAGCGAACTCGAGGAAGTGCGTTGTTCGACAAAAAAGGGCTACGTAGGAAAGCGAGCTAAATATTCCAGCGAGCCTTACTTGGAGATGAGGGGAATTGCTCCCCGAGTAGGGGCTGCTGAGGTAGCCAGCGCTGGAAGGGTCACGGAAGTGAAATCGTTCTCGTGGCCCTGCCGATATGCGCCTAGGTGTAATAAAGTGGTGGTTTTATTTGATGAAAATAACTCGTCTCTGCGAGTAGCGAAGTAGTATGACCCACACAAGTCAACGCGACCATCGGTACTAGTCATTAAGATTGGCGGTGATGCGTTTATTTATGGCTAAATTACTCGACAAAGTATTACTCAATTACTTACATTAGTCTATAGTCAAGTGAACAAAAATGATGTTTCAGTTTAGTTTAGTATTAATTATCTGTAACAAAATTCAGAAACAATAGGGATATCTTGATCGAAGTGACTACTGACTGACTGAAGTATATTTATTCCATTAACTAGGGAATATTGTATTATCTATGGACTGAACGATGGAAAACGGTGATGGCTGCGGCGTATGTGTGTGATTCTGTTCAAGTAATAAATTTGTTTTGAAATATAGGTATTTGTGATTTTAACAAAATGAGTACATATACGAAATTTGTGTCGGATTATTGCAAAACATGGGAAAAATCAGGAAAAGAACATTTGTAAGTACAGGATTTTCAACTCCCTACAAGATTTGCTATTCCACATGGGGTAGTTATTATTAACAACAATGTATGAATAATATAAGTATAAATACAATATTTTTAGCTAAATAATTTAGCAACCATTTCCATTTTAAACTTTTTTGTCACAGTCTATATTATACAAATATAGTTCATTCCGACCATTCAAACATGCTTTTATTGCTATGTATAATTTAATCAGTTCCGTCTTTAATTCATTATAATTATTTTCATTTACGGTGAAATACATTTAAATTAAAAATTATGTTTCATGTATCAAAATATTTCATTTTCAGTATTAAAGGAGTGACACAGTTTATCAAAGATGAAGGTAAAAGTCCTTTGTTCAATAAATCGGGCAAATTATCGGGTATATCCCAAAGCATATATGATTTACTTCTCTGCGGTCTCCACGGCAATTTGAAAAAAGATGCTGTAATTAATGTGCTTCATGATATTAGTGTAAGTCCATGTTCCACACAAAGTATGCTATGGTAGGCCCATTGCCACTTCACCTTACTATTCTTCTGAGCTATGCTTGTTAACTTTGTTTTACTGTGGATACTTGCATTGCGAAATCTATCACACAGAAATATTGAACATAGTCTGCTCCATTGTTTAATGTTCGCCTCAGTGTTCTCAAATGTCTAGCTGTGGACGACCATGTCTGAGTTCTGTGGATTATCACTGACAATATGTTGATATGAGTCTAAACTCAGACTAATCTTATTAAATGAAAGTATTTTATGGATTTATTGCATTTTATTTTTGATTTTTAATTCCCGACATTTGAATCCTTTCCAGCGTTTATGGAAAAAGCTCAAAAATCAAAAATAAAATGTGATAAAATGCATGAAATAGTTTTATTTCATATGTTAAATATTTGCTCTTTATAACATTGAACCTCATATTGGCCATCTCTCATCTCAGTGTAAGAAAATCCGCTCACTGGAGTGAGAACCTGTACAAGTTTGCAGAAAGTCAATGGATAAAATGTAATGTAATAGAAAAAACAATAAAATAGTTTCATTTCATATGTTAAATATTTGCTTACAATAGTCTTATAACATTGAACCTCATATTGGCCATCTCAGATCTCACTCTCAATATAAGAAAATCCTCTCAGTGGAGTGAGAACCTGTACAAGTTTGCAGGAAATTAATGGATGCGGGTGGCTCTCTTGCTTTGTGGCCTTCTGTTTAATCATATAAGGGGAAATGATGATGATAACATATCATATTGTATATTATGAACTTACCTTGTGTAGAAAATTTACAACATTTGATCTTCCTTTCAGGCATTACATGCTGATATACCTTCTATAATCTTGGATGTTATTAGTGTACTTGATGCAGAAACATGCATTGAAGTGCAAAGTGATGAGAGAACAAACTTCTGCTATATTGTCAGGGAATTAGAATCTTTTATTTCAGACAAATTGCTGAAAGAGCGTCTGGAAATTGACACATTACAAGATGTTGGTACCTTAAAGAACAAGAACTTCTATACAAAATTTATAAAAATTAAAACTAAGTTGTAGTAAGTGTTATTTTTGAGGTTTAAAAATTTGTTTCTAAAAAACTTAAAATACTAAAGTTGACATGATTTTATTATTTTCCAGTTACAAACAACGTAAATTCAATTTGTTTAGGGAGGAAAGTGAAGGGTATGCAAAACTTATTGTGGAATTAAATCAAGAAATATCTGAAGATACTGAATGGAAAACATTATTAGAAATAATCCAATCTTTAATAGGTAGTGAATGCAATGAATTTTATTTGTTATTTTTTTTAATCCTTATCTAAAGATATAATTTCTTTCAGGTTGTTTTAATTTGGATCCTAATAGAGTTTTAGACATAATTTTAGAATCATTTGAAGCTAGACCACACTTGGATAAATTATTCATATCATTAATAAAAAATTACATGGGTGACCCTCAAGTGATATCAGAAGTTCTTGGATTTAAACTTGGAAATATGGAGGTTTCAGAAAGTTTTAAGGAACCACCTGCTTTGATGACTATAATAGCTTTGTTACTGCAACACCAAGTTATCTCACTTAATGATATTTACCCCTGGGTAAGTTCCTGCTCGAATTGAGACATTATTTTCACCCTGTAAAAATATGATATGATAATATATTTTTTATCATAATTATCTTTAGCTGCGACCCGATGACACTATAATGGCAAAAGAAGCAGAAAAAGAGGTGAAGTCAGTGCAAGATTATATTCGTAAGCTAAGTATTGTTTCAACAAAAGGCCCTCAAGCCAATGGTACAACCGAATTTGTCGAAGAGAAAACTGACCCTCAGGTAAGAATGTTTGTTTTCATCTTTTGTATTAAAACTTAGGAAATTAAGCCCATCACCCATGATTTTATGTATATGCTGTAAAGGATTATAATAATGGAGCATCAAGCATAGCTTGAAATGCAAAAAACCATGAAGATAAAAGACATTGAAATTTTCTTTGGTGTGGCAATTAGCCATTTAGCTTAGTGGTTAAAGCGGTTGGGCGAGAATCCGGAAGCCGTGGGTTCAATTCCAACAGTGGCGAGAAACTTTATATCACTATTTCTACAAATTTTAATGTTTCCTCTTAAGTGCAGAGGTACTATAAAAATTAAAATTTAAATAAGTTTACTTATTTTCTATTATATTTTTGTGACTTAAAAGGAATACTGGAGTAATCAGAAGCTAGTTTTATGTGAGGCGTTGCTGAACGTAACTGCATGGCGTGAATTTGCAGCAATGTCGGCTCGGTTACCAATTACAAGTATGGCTTCACGTCCCGCCATAGCCCTATGCACCATGCTTCATGCTCTTGTAGAACCTTTGTATAGAACGTAAGTGGAAATTTTCTTATGTAAACATCACTTTTAATTTGCCAAGTAAAAAATATATGTATATCTCTCATATATACTCATGGCATGGAACCAAGAGAACTCATAATTTGCTATAACAATTAATTAAATATGTCTAACATTGTTCTTATCACGTGGGTAGGCAGAAATAGTGTTAAAGTTAAAAGGGTACTTAAAAGGGTAATTAAGAAAGTTCGAGTGCATTTTGCCTTGAGTTTAATACTTTTAGAGTAACTTTGTCATCAGTCAGGCTAGGTTGATGTTTTAAATTGTGTTCTGGAAATTGAAAGTGTTAAGTTGTCAAAGTTTTTTGGTTTTATTGTGATTCCTGGATATCTGAAGACACATTAGAATTCTTAAAAATGACTTTGGCACTGAGTCAGATAGCACAAGCAGTGGCATTACTAGCTTAAGGGTTGACCTATCCTGAAGTGGCTACTGTGCTTTACATACCCCGTTTTTCGATGCAATATGCTCTAACACGGTATCAAGGTACAAGAAAACACAAGTTATCACAAATTTTATGCTTGGTCAAGTTTCTGTATCAGTGAGTTTATATTTTTATTAACATGCTATTTTGTTATAACAGAAAATAAAATTTGTCTTGAATCCTTTTTTTATTATAAAACTTAGTCATTTCAATTACATTGAAATGGCTGATTAACAACTTAATTAAGAGTAAATAGATGATTGGAAGTTAGTGTGAAACAAATCTGATAGTTTATTAAATTATTTGTTTCACACTAACTTCCAATCATCTATTTACTCTTAGGAAAGCATGAAGAAGAAAATTGAAGAAGAAAAGAAAATAATTTAGTCTTTTTAAATTTGATTTTTCAATGTACATATATATTATACATTTAAATGTTGTACTTTATTTTTGTGTATAATTATGCTGAATAAATATTAACTTAAATTTACGATAAAATTAATTTACACAGGCATTGTCGCGTCGCTCCGAAAATCATTGGAAAACCAATCCCTCCGTTGAAATCAAATTTAGCTCCAGCAAGTTGTAAAACATTTGAGGACATGAAAGAGACTGTCATTCCAGCCCTTATTATATTAGGGCCTTCTTTACACTATGACCCTGTTTTAATGTACAAAGTAAGTTATTATTAAATTCTATTCAATCATAGTATTGGACACTAAAATTTCATGGAATTTTTTCTTTATATTACATTAATTTACTGTATTATGTATTCCCTTAAAGTATATTTTTTCCTTAAGATAATTCGTATCCTAAAAACGGCGAGATCATTGGTTGAGGATCCATTGCATTATGAAGCTTTGACAGTCCTTGATGCGGCAATTTTGCCGGCACTCACTTTAATGGAAGGAAACTGTTGTATGGCAGAAGAAGTGTACACCCTATTAAAGTTATATCCATATCAATGGAGGTAAAAGAATTTTGTGGTTATTTTTAGTGACTGACTTATTTGTTAGTATAATAAAATTACAAAACATTTTTTTCATATATCTCTACAATTTTATATACAATTATGTCTATTGTTAGTTCTTATAATGTAATCAGTTTTTAACAATGCACTTTGAAATACAGAGATTTTTACTTTCTGCTTAAATGACTTGCCTAAAAGCATTTCACACATTATGGTTTTATTTTATAATGACAGTACAGCTATAATTAAATCATTAACTAAAAAGTTTAAACTAGGAGTTCTGGATTTTACATTTTACTTTATAATGGCTAATTAGTAGTATTTTTTTTTAATTACAATAGTATTTTTTTTGTGTGGAAGTGGTTGAGTAGTATGTCCAAATAATCACTGTGATCTAGTAGGGTCTATTGTAGTCTTCCCTAAATGTTGCTCTTATATGATATAATACTGTTGTATGCACATTTTACATACATAAATTTCACATGTTTTCAAATTATTTAAATGTGTAATGCTGTTTATGAATTTAATTCATAATCAACTAGGAATTATATAGTCTTATTGTCTAATTAGTGAGCCACTTTATTGGTTTTCATAAGATCTTTAGTTGGTTCGTCGTTCACGAATACATCATTGGGTTTTATTTATGGTTGGTGTAATTAGGTCATTTGCTTATAGGTACTGCTTATATTCACGTTGGAAGAACGAGTCTGGTGAGAAAATACCAGCACTGATGCGAGTGCGTGGCAATTCCTTGCAGAGGATTAAGCATATCATGAAGCGTGTATCCAAAGAGAATATAAAACCCCAGGGGCGCTTAATTGGCAAACTGTCCCACGCCGCGCCGGCCTTCCTTTTCGATTACATGCTGTTGCAGGTAAAGTGAAATATCCAATAATGGGTAAAAATTCTCTTGTATACTTGTGTCCACCCAAAATTTCCTTATGCCACATTAGTTCTGTTGTTTTAAAATATAAGTAAGGGTAAAATATTAATGACTTACAAAAAGTTATTAGGCTTTTCATATAAAATAATTTGTAAGGTGGTGTTTTGTGGAAGTTTTATTTAAGTTAATGTGTATTTTGTTTCAGATTCAAACTTATGACAATTTAATTGGGCCAGTGGTGGAATCTTTGAAGTACCTGACGTCGCTTTCCTTGGATGTCTTAGGTTACTGTCTGCTCGAGGCTTTGTGTGCTGGAAAAGGCAATAGCGGTGGGGCAGCGCATCCCCCTTGGCTTCAAGCTCTAGCCGCCTTTGCCGGGGCGGCTTTCAAGAAACATAACATAGAGCTTACTGCTCTATTGCAGTTTGTTGCTAACAGACTAAAAGCACAGCAGAGGTATGAAATATATCAATGATGTTGGACAAATTACGATATAATTATAATGTTAGTAAGGAAGTAAATATTAAATGGTTGACCCAAAAAATTATGATTAAAGAAAATATTAAATAGTTGACCCAAAAATTATGATTAAAGAAGTAAAACAGTTTATTGAATTTTGCCATTGATTTCAATACTTTAGAAATGAGGGCATAAACAGCTTAATAAAATGGCTATTTCATTCCATTCAATAAAATGAGTTCTTTCTTGTTTCATTTCTGTATTTCTCTGCCAACAGTCAAGACTTGTTAATATTGAAAGAAATAGTACAAAAGATGGCTGGAATCGAAGCGGCGGAGGAAATGACGCCCGAGCAACTCGACGCTATGGCGGGTGGTGAACTTCTCAAAGGCGAGGTAAAAAAATATAAATATAAAATAAATTTTACATCAAAGGTATCTATTAAAATAATTTCTTATATTCCCCTGAATACTCAACATTATGCAGCATAAAGATAAATAGAAAGGAAAAGAGAAAAATATATAAAATTTAAAAGCAACCACTCTTTTTAAGTAAATAAAATAATTTTTGTCCAGGCTGGATATTTCTCTCAAGTTCGTAATACAAGGAGATCGTCGGCGAGATTGAAGGACGCCGTTGTTGGTAACAATTTGGACATTGCACTATGCATATTGTCAGCGCAACAACGTCATTGCTGCGTTTGGAAAGGTAAGTTCAATATCAACTTTTATTACGAAGCTGTATTTCATCTCCCGTATACGTCTCTCGATTGTTTTCTTTATTTTGAGAAATGAAAGAACACCCTACTCTAAAATAAAATAATTGTACTTTAAAATAAAAGTAGTAAGTAATTTTCCGTTAGGTATAAAAATCCTTATCCCCAATGCAATGCAACGCGAATTACATTGCAGCATGAACCTGATTTTTAATATTTTTTATATCTTTATTACTACTATTTTATTTTAATGTTTTTAATATGTTTGTCTTGTAAGAATATGAAGACGAGACGTCGACTCCTGGGGAGCCGCCTGGCTCCCAGCTGAAGGTTGTAGGGCGATTGGCAGACCAGTGCCAAGACGCCTTGGTACAGCTGGGCACTTTCTTGGCCTCTTCGCATGCACCAGACGAGTATGCCGCTCGGCTGCCACCTTTGCAGGTTTATAATTAATACATATACCTACATGGAAATATATACAGCGTGTCGTTACCATCGCGACAATAAATGAACACACATATAGGGGATAACTTTTTAAAGTTGTATTAAACATTTAAATTCTTTGAACATCAATATTTACAGAGTTATTAAATTTTACAAAACATATATTTTTAGAACACCCTTATATATAAAACTGTAACGTTAAGTTCATTTGTAAAGGTCACAAAGCATGTGAATGGGTTGAATGAATTTAAAAGAGACAAACCATACTGTTAGAAGGAGAGGCTTGTAATGCGACGCTGTGGCGCGAGTTGTATAGGATGTTACAAATTTTGTTTCTTTTTTACTTAGTTAGTTTGTTTGAAAAATATTTTTTTTTAATTATGGACTTTGTTAACCGTTAATATTTTTTTATGATTATTGGCAAGTAGCGTTAGACGTGTCTTCATTTATTGTCGCGATCGTAACGACACGCTGTATTTAATATATTTTTACAGCGGTAGGACCACGCAACAGTCTTCGTTGTTGCACGAAAGGGCAGGTCCATCCAGGGACCTCCCTGTCGTAAATAAAAAGCCTTTAATAGACATTTACTTTTTAAACAGATTAATATGCTCACTGTTCTAATCTCAATACAATTTATTGTAATATTATTATTATTCGAACCTTCTTTCAAATCCCGCAGCGCCAAACGTTTTTTTTTTCATTTATCTACAAATAATATACAATATACCATTTATCTTAAGTACAGAGACAAGCACTAAAAATAAAAATCAATCTTAAACCTTTTACAAATATTTCGCAGGAGCTCCTGAGAGACTATCACGTGGACGCGGACGTGGCGTTTTTCCTCCATCGGCCGGTACTTGCGCAGAAAATTTCCGCTAAGATCGAGCTACTGAGAAAAGGTTCGGAGGGCAAAGAAAGCCAGGAGAGGAGCATAGAGAGATATTGCGTCGCGTCCAAGGAGACTTTGGAGCCTGTTATTATATCCATAACTCCCCTGCTCCCTTCCAGAGTTTGGGAGGACATATCTCCCGAGTTCTATGTATCCTTCTGGTAAGTTGCTACACAATATTTAAAATTGACAAATAAAAATACTGTAACACTTGCTTAAATTTTTTTACAGAAGTATTAATAGAAGCATATACCATATAATTATGTTTTCAAGTACAATGCAAACCTAAATTGTTATTACTAGTCTTAAGGAACATTTCTTATGGGAATGTTTATTCCTTGATTTATGTAATTTAAAATTGTTTTGATGTTTAAAATATACATCGCGTTTAATAGTGTTGTACTTATTAATTTTCTAGGTCTCTGTCCATGTACGATCTGAAGGTACCGGAAGAAAGTTACGACCGTGAAATAGATCGCCTAAGAACGGCCGCGGCGAATGCAGCCAAGGACACGTCGCAAGGCACTAAAGGGAAGAAGGAACAAGAGCGTTTTAACACCCTTATAGACAAACTTCAGGTGGGTTTTTAAGAAGTATTAAATCGTCCACGACAATTCAAATACCCTAAAAATGTCCATTAAGTTCATTATTTATAAGTAAAATAGTAAAGTAACAGCATATATACATAACCCACTGCTGGGCAAAGACCTCCTCTGGATGGAGGGTATTAGGGCATAGTCAACCATGCGGCCCCACTGCGTATGAAGCCGACAGGCTTCTCTCAACCTCTGGAGCGGGTCGAAAACCATTACGTACATTATTATTCCGCGTCGCATATAACAACGCGGCCTTAAAGGGATAAACAATTGCAAATTGATGTTTTTCTGGTTAATCCTTGTCAAAATAAAATATTAATAATTTTTAGAAGTTTAAAGTTTTTTATAGTGCTAATCTCTGCACTTAAGATTAAGAATTAAAACTTGTAGAAAAAGTACGAAAAGATTGCCGCCGCTGTGGGAATCGCTGTGGTTTTAATTAATATATATTTTTTTGAATTACGGAATGCTCAATTAACATTATCTCAAAGTATGTACTTCGCCTAAAACAATCACCGTGTACACGCCACTGACACGGCGCCCCGTCGGCAGGAGGAGAGGCGGCGGCAGCGCGAGCACACGGCGCGCGTGTCGGCGCGGCTGGAGCGCGAGTGCGGCGGCTGGTTCCCCGCGCGCGCCGCCAAGTCCGCCAAGAACGAGACGGTGACGCGGCTCATGCAGCTCTGCCTGTTCCCGCGCTGCGTGTTCACCGCCGCGGACGCGCTCTACTGCGCCGAGTTCGTGCACACCGTCCACGCACTCAAGACGCCCAATTTCTCCACGCTGCTGTGCTACGACAGGGTGGGCGGATGGATAAGCACTTTTCATTCCCCCTGTTTGCACCTACTCTCGCCGAACTTGATCAGTATAGCGGCGCTCGTCGGGCGCACGGCTCGTCTCGTTCAATCGTTTGGGCCAAACGATTGTCTCTACTTTGTATTATTATATTTCTCCATGCTAGCCGCATGGTGAGCGGCTTCGCACTTACGGTACGATTCTTGATGACAAACTTCTTTCCTGCCGGGCGGGGAAATATTGCCTGGCAAAGGCAAGTCAAGCTCACACGCCGTTTTTTTTTTGCTTAGAAATCGCGCGTTTATTAAGAATTAAATACACGCAATATGTATTCTTTATTGAAACACCTTAGAAAGGGATTACAAAGGGCGGACTTAATACCGGGGCGTGAAGAGAAATCGTGGTAGAGTTAAAAAGTAAAACGGTGCAATCAATAGAATAATAATATGGATCCGTGATGCATCAATACCGAGGTCCAAAACGCTATGTATAAGATATTTTACCACATACAAAACAAAAATATAAATATAATATGTATATATTTTAAATATATTGAAGTAACTACACGCCAACAGCGATTCTATCCTTGTACAAAATAATAATCCCGATAGACATCTGGCGTCCAGTCACACGGTTGTCGTTCGTCGGTTGCAGCTGTTCTGCGACATCACGTACTCGGTGATGTCGTGCACGGAGGCGGAGGCGGCGCGCTACGGCGCGTTCCTGTGCCGCGTGCTGGGCACCGCGATGCGCTGGCACGCGGACCGCGCCGCGTTCCACCGCGAGTGCGCCCACTACCCGGGCTTCGTCACCAAGTACCGCGTCTCCAACCAGTTCACGGAGGCCAACGACCACGTGGGCTACGAGAACTACCGGTGGGCGGGCTCTCCTTTTCATTATCGACTAGCCGCTACTAACGCTGAAGACAAAAATACATATACACACGAAAATCTATACAGATAAATAAAATTGGAGTGTCCGTTTGTAATATTAAAATAACCGCTTTTTACTAAATGCATATGGATGTATACACGGTACATATACCTAAATAACATTTTTTACAATTTTTGTCTGTTTGTTCCGGCTAATCTCTGAAACGGCTGCAACAATTTAGACTGGGCGTTCACTGGCAGATAGCTGATGTAATAAGGAGTAACTTAGGCTACTTTTAGATTTTTTTTTTAAATTCCACGCGGGCGAAGTCGCGGGCACAGCTATTATGTATATAAATTATAGCCTATGTCTTTATTCTGACACTGCTATATTATTGTAAAGTTTCATTAAAATCCATTCAGTAGTATTTGCGTAAAAATAATAAATTGATATTTGTAAAATAAAAGTAGCCTAAGCTACTCCTTATTACATCGGCTATCTGCAACTGAAAGTCCCGTCAAAATCGGCCCAGCCGTTTCAGAGATTAACCGGAACAAATAGACAGACAGACAAAAATTGTAAAAAATTCCATTTTGGAAAATGTACCGTGTTTCGTTGCGAATGCATTACGCATGCAAGGCATATGTGCAAGGATTCGACTTTCGCGTGCTGCATGATCTATGGAGTAAAGTTGCTCTGCATCTGTGCTGTCGTGTAAAAAGTAGCTTAATGAACCGACCTGATGTCTAAAGTCAACGATTACAATACGGTAGAGCAACGCGACTGTACACCAACGTGCAATGCAAGCAAGATAGGAAGCATTTTGGACTGAGGCAGGAACGAGAGAACAATAGTTTCTATCATCTGAAACCTATATATTATGTAGACGTATTCAGAAGTTTACCGTGTATTACTTTATTCATTATTTTGTATTGTATAGGCATGTGTGCCACAAGTGGCACTACAAGATCACCAAGGCGATGGTGGTGTGCCTGGATTCGGGCGACTACGTGCAGATACGTAACGCATTGATCGTGCTCATACGGGTATTACCTCACTTCCCTGTACTCGCGAAATTGGCGCAGATCATCGAGAGGAAAGTCGAAAAGGTTGGCAATTATTTTTAAATGATTCTATGACAATATATGATTACTTCCGTATTGTGTAATGTTTAAACACATAGCTATTTATCGTATATGTTACAATGAGTGACGTAACTATATATTTTATGAACATATCTTAAAATTTTGATAAATATTAATTTTATTATTTAAATTAAATCAAAAGGAAATGGTTTGTTCCGTTTAACATATTATCGAAAATAAGGCCCCTTATCATATTGCAATTATTTTTAGTGTTATTGGTTAGGAATATTTGATATTTAGTTATAATTTTAACTTGTATAATATTTTGTTTTACTAGGTCAAAGAGGAAGAGAAAACGCAACGTCAAGACTTGTATGTACTCGCTACGGGTTACAGTGGGCAGTTGCGTAACAAAGTGCCAAATTTGATGAAGGAATGCGATTTTCACCAGGTAAAGTAATGCAACATAAAATATGTATAGGTACCTGAGCTACATGTATATCATATCTTATCTTATCTTTTTAAAATGAAATTTCAAATGTAATATTTTTATTTAAGTTCATTTAAATTCACTTAAAATTATTTAAGAAATAATTTCTTATTCCCATCTGACCTGAGTATTTGAAACACTGGCTATATAAATTTAAAAAAAAATATTCCTAGCTTAAATAAACTGCAATGAAATCAGTAAAAATAGTTTCATTTTTCAGTTTATTACCTACTGTTTCACTGAAGTATTTTTTAAGAGAAATTAAACTATTATTATTCAAATGTTTGGAAGCAATAAACTATTATTTTTGATTTTGATTTTGATTGCTTTTGGACTTTGAAAATTGCATATTTTTGATTTAAGGTTTCATACTGTCATAGATATGCACTTTACAATTAACAGTTTGATTTGGGCTTATTTTATAGGCTTAACTTATATGGATTTTATCATGTTTTAATGTTAATTTTAATTACCCGACATGTAGAACCTCTTTTGATTTGCTTGTCCTTTTTATTTCTTTAACTCTGCCCTTACGGTAGTATTATCCGCTTTTCAACCGACTTAATAAAAGTAGGAGGTTCTCGATTCGTTTGTAATTTTTTTATGTTTGTTGCCTCAGAACTACTTCATTTATGACCCGATTTTAAAATTTCTTTTTGTATTGGGTTTGCTTTAGCTACCAAGTGGTCCCATAATAATGTCATTAGTATTGGATCTTGGGCTCCGGAGATACTTCAGGGAAGTCCTGAAAATCACTACATAGTATAAAACAAAGTCGTCCCGCTGTGTGTCTGTCCCTATGTATGCTTAGATCTTTAAAACTACGCAACGGATCTTGATGCGGTTTGTTAATAATATAGAGTGATTCAAGAGGAAGGTTCATATGTATAAACACATATAATACATTGCACCCAAGCCAAGCCGGGGCGGGTAGCTAGTCAATTATAAAATGAATACATAGCGAGATATTTGAAGTCGGTTTTTCGTTAAATAAAATGGACCTGTGTAAGGACGTTTTACGAACATAAATTTCACCTGGACAAACACCCATATCCGAAACAATTATCTGTGGGTCACACACATAGTTGTCTCGTGTGGGAATCCAACCCGCGACCCCCGACGCCTAAGCCAAGGAGTCATCTTCGGTTCATCAAAGCACTATATCGTCGTGTATAAAGTTTTTATATACACCTAGATGGGGGATCAACATAAAGTAGCGGCAGCAGCCACTGCGCCTGCGCCTACCGTTAAAGAGGAAACGGCCATTGTTGTTACCAATGCCAAACAGGAACAATCGGAACCTGGCGCATCTCCACAACCAGTCGGTGAGGATTCTTTTTTATTACGAGAAGGTGTCAAGGGAGCTGGCGGTACACTTGATGTTAAGTGATAACCGCCGCCCATATGGACATTTGAAAATCCGTAGGGATACAAAGCGTTGCCACTTTTTCGCACCTTGAATGTCACCTTGGAAAATAAAACCCCGAAAATTTTCACACGTATCTTAAGCCTTGTAACTAAATCTGAGTACATCTTGAGCTTCTATGTATTGAAAAGTTCAACACAGTTTGCACTTTAATAATAATAATAATTAAACATGATTATTGTCAAATGCAAGTTTTAATTAAAAAAAAAAAACATATATTTTTCTTTTCTTAGATACAGACAAAAGAGAATCAAGGAACAGTGACAGACGTCGCGAAGAGCCGGAACGTGATAAGGAAACGAAGCGTGAATCGAGATCGTAAGCAGTGTTCATAAGCATTATACAATAGTATCGATTGTCGCATTATCACTTTTAACTAATAACGCATTAGTTCATGGACAAAAACTGTTTTATTTTGTACAGAATTTGTTCTGAAATTAAATAGTTTAATTACCTTATGTCGACGACGACGAGGGATAAAAAGGTGAATTTTACCACAAAAAAGAAAACTGGTAGTCTAAACTACGCAGGGAAAACTGTTGAATCATGCATTGTACACTGGCGTTCGAACAGTGATTTATACTAATAATTAAGTTTTTTCGAAACACGTGTCTGTTATTTATAATTTTTTTTTCATCTTATCAACCAATTTCACTTGGTGTTTAATTTGATGTGATAAACTTTGCTTCCACCACCTTGTATCAGAAGTTATTATTTAGTAATTATGTTTTTGGGATGATCATTTCTCATGCTATTCTACACATTTACAGGTCGCTTAAAGAGAGAAGTAAAGAAGAGATAAGAAGCAAAGACAAATCACCTAGAGAACGTTCACATAGAGTAAGCTAAAATGATCTTAATCTCTTATAATTTTTTACCTCTAGGAGTATTTTATAATATTAAATTCTGTTCAGGAGGAGCGTTATTTGGAAACAGTGTCGCCGCCCCAAGATCATCGACATCCGTCCGATGACATTGATCGTGGTGAGTTTTTACATTAATTGTACCTGCAAAAAACAGTTTTTTTTTTATTGAAGGTGCTACCCAACGAAATTGTGATGGGGGCTGGGACTATTGCCCTCTCGTTTGCTCCATCGTTTAAACAGTAATTTTCTTGCTTGCTACACATTCGTCATTATGTACAAAGTTACATACAGTATTAGGGCTTTTAGACTTGACCGCAACGCGACTTAACATGGTTACGATCAAGCGCGCAACTAGAGGAGGGTTATTGATTGTCAAGACTTTTTTTAAAGAATTTTTCAGAAGATTGCTTCTGAAACATTTGGTTCTCATGAAGGTTGAAGAGCGACTTACTGGTCTATCGTTACTAAATGACTGATGTAAAGTTTCTTCAGATACTCCAGTCTCTGACCCCCCTCAAAATTTAACCTTAGATCTGCGCCTGGTTGGAATTTATTAAGTGATTAGAGCGCAAACTCAGGCGAAACCAAATGTGCTGTGTAATAAAATTGCTTTAGGCACTGTTTGTTGCGTTCAGTACTATTATACAGGGAAGCTTTTTTAAAGGTGCCCAAATTTACACAGGAGATTCTAACTCGGTAGTATAATCGTTTATTGAAATAAAAACAATTTTTTTTTTGAAAATTACCATTCTATTCTCTAAAAAACAGAACTTGTTGACAACGCGGTAGTCATTCATAAATACCTAAATTTTACTGTTCACGCACAATGAACTTGTGTGCGTGTTAGTTATGAATGATCGCACGTAAAATAAATGAGTTGCGTATAAATCATGGACTTTTTGAGATAAGTTCAAATGAATGTAACAGTACTTAGGAATGATTTAAAATATTTATCATTTTTGTATAACATTATTTATGTCTAGAATTTAAAAAAAATGGATATACTTAGAAAAGCCTCCCTGTATCAGTAACCTGTAACCTAGGTCAGGTATTCAAAGCGATTTTTAACGCATGGATACTTTTGCAGATGTGAAGCGTCGTAAAGTCGAAAGCAGCGGCAATGGCAAGGTGAGTATTGTTATGATAAGCCGACCCTGCGCCGAGCTAGCGCCTGACTGATTGGACTGGACCGCGACCACGGCCGCGACAGGAAACGACCGATCTAAAAACAAAACAAAAATATATAAATGTAAAAATAGAAAACGTAAAAAAGTGCGAAGATCTAAAAAAGCGAAAAATTGTACAAATATAAAAAATAAAAAAGTGCCAAACAGTGTTCAAGAGCATCGGACTCAGACTGTTAAGTGCGAAGAATTCAAAGACATTAAACATATAGTGCGATTAATGAAACAAATTTAAATTCAATATCGAATCGTCTAAATGTCGTCTAAGTAAATGTAATGTCGTCTAAATACTTAAATAATAAAAAACAAAAAAAAATAATCATTAAAAAGTACAATAAAAAATATGAATCACCAAGAAATTGATGTTGAAACAAGGAAGATTCTGAAATTGATGGCTGTCATTGGAACGTGGAAGACTTCTGATTATTCGTCTTTCGGAGAATAATTGATAAGGAGAAGAAAATAATTGAAGAGGAAATTAAATGTTGCAGACTTTAATATCCCACAATTTATATAATTTAAAATCAATAATCATGGAGTTTTTAATTATTAAGAAGGAAAATACATGATTGAAGAGAAATTTAATGCGATCATTGTTCCTTATTCAAGATTCCTGACATGCTCAACAGTAGTTATAATGGTTACAATAGAAGAGATTACATTATGACGTATGTAATAAACACAAATTACATATTGTGATCGACGGAAAATAGCTAACCTACTACAATAAACACTTGTTTAAAGAAGTCAAACAGTTTCAATGTAACCCACACGTGTACGCAACGACAAAGAAATTCTTTCACGGAAGAAGATCTAGTGGCGGATGACAAGAAGAAACAGGCAAGGAAAACAAAGAAAAAAATGAGAAACTATTCATTCATTCCGGACTCACGCCGATACTGAAGACATGGGTAATCTGCAAGGTTACCAACATTCCCCCTTCATGAAGATCTGCAAAGCGGATTTTATCTGGTGAAGCAATTTAAATAAAATAATTAGGACTCATAAAATATAAATAATCATAATGCTCTGTCGTAAGTCCAATCAGCCCAGTCCAGTCGACAATTGGTAAGGTTGACATGAATTCGCAATGAGATTAATGAGTTAAAAGGAACAATGGAGAGCCCACGGCCAATATCGTCTCGGTTCTAGAAATGTCGTTACATTGCTTGGAAGCGAATCAAAACTATGATATAGCTACGAAGCCATAGAGCAACAACTGCAGGAAACTTACAGAATTTAGTAAACATCCAATCAAGAATACAAAAAAGCCATGAAAATCTCAGCCGAGAGGATTTATCAACACAAAATAATTGGACTGAATCATTGGATGGAAGCGTTAAATGATTAGTTGAAACAGCGTAGAAAGCTAAAAATGAGAAGTCAGTAGCAGGATTATTTCATTGTATCTTTTAACTCATTAATTCTTCAACAGTCTATGTGAGGGGATTAAATATGGTTGTTATTAGTTATATTATAGGCATATTTGTGTTTATTTTGTAATAGTAATGTGTAATTTCTGCGTGAGCAGGGTAGCAAAGAAATCGAGGAACGTTCCCCGGAAAAGGAAAAGAGAAAGTCTAAAGTAAGGGGCGATGAACGTAAAGAGCGTAAGATGAGTCGCAAAAGGGTAAGCATATTTACATGTTTTTATAGAAAAACTCATTTAAATTTTTACTATGAATATTAGTAGAGCAGATGAACACCTCAATTTTTTTTTTTCAAATGATGATTAAAATGTAAGCTTTATCATACTGACGTTATTGAAATCATAAAAATGTTTGTTATTATTCTTTCAGTATTTATGTTATTTAAAAATCTTTTTCATAATTTAAATAATATTTATCGTGAGAAAGTAATATATGCAAATAAGAAATTTTCTATTCAGGATAGAGCTGAAGAATCGGCACTTTTAGAACAAAAAAGACGTCGTGACGAACAAAAACGTAAGTGTTACTTTCATATTCACCTTTAATTGGTCGGTTCTTTCTTTTAATAATAAATTTTGAACTTAATAATAAACATTGCTGAAGAAGCTATATATGTCTATATGTGTCTTTTAAAATTATTCTCGGCGGTCTTAAACGAAGAGAGTTAATTAAAAGTTGTGGTAAGAAGACTCGACCTCTTCAATGAAAATTTACGGCCTTTAAGGTTTCTTTTTTAGGTTTGAAAACTGATGAAAGTCCGAAGACACCAAATGGGGAGAATAAGCTTCATAGTATAGCCACAATCGCTAATGTGAGCTGTGGGTCCAAGAGACGTGTGTACGAGTTCATTGTCCTTATAAAACAACACTTTCTTTCTGAGCTATGGAGTTTCTCGCTATTTTTTTCATGTTAAAGACTTAAAAGCGTGCAGTAATACGCCGATTTTATTCTTTCACAAGGTCACCAGACCAGCCTTCCATGATGACTGTTCTACCATGATGACAACCGTAGCAGCCAAAAGAACTGATTCCTTCACCTTGGCAGCCAAAATTGTATTTAATTTTCGGAGTCTGATCACCAGATTTGTACCACTGCTTGGATATTCTTTTGTTTCAGACGTATAACGATAAAAGCGAGTTACACTCGTGATTATAATAATCGTGGCCAATCAGGCTTAAAGATCTTTAGAAGGGAGAAATCGTTAGCGACTGGAATCTATAATTGGAATAGCCATGAGTAGAAACCTTAAAAACCCAACTTGTTTTCCGTTCACAGAGGATATCTTTAGTATTTGCAATACACTGGGTAGTCTCCGGCCTGCCTATATGAGATCACACACTCCCGATCTTTTCTTCAGTTCATGGCGTTAGGTGTCATCTCGAATGCATGCTAGTTTATTTTCGAATTCTGCCCCACCTTATTATTTCAGTGGCAAATGAAGGACAAGATATTATTTCTATACAAGCTCGCTTTTGTGAAAAGTTGGCGAGTGAGCAGGCGGTTCACCTTAAGTTCAGTGATTACCTCTCATAGACATCTATAACATGGTGATGGTAATGATTACAATTCGTAAATTAGTAGGAAATATTTTAGTGCGCTTGATCAGCTCCATTTTTTCTTGGATCCCCTAACGACATCTTTAGGAATGCGTGTGCATTGAGGATGGTAAAACTTTCATAATATATTCTATTAACCCCGTCTTATTTTAATTTGTGTTAATTTTTCAAACAATTTTTTTTCTTTTTCATTATTTTTGGATCAATCTCACAGATTTCATCGGGATTCCATTTCTTTTTGGCATTTTCGTTTGATTTTAAGATTGAAATGATGATGACGATCATGAAAGCATTGGCAAATTCGCCAGTATTTAGTTTAGTTTTCAGGTGAACTGCTTGTTCAGCATCCGACTCCAATCAAAAAAAGTATATACAACGCAATTGTTACCGGTTCTCTTTCTCCTCAATAATAATGTTTGCGGTTGCAGCTGTTGTCAAAATGGGAAATCATCAGAACGGGTCACAAGAGGACCATCACTACGACAAGTATCATAAAAGGGTAAGGAGCGCCATTACCATATTTCAAATGTGTCTAAGTTAAATTAAAAGAAAGAAATTAAGAGTAAAACTTGGTATGAAAAAATTAAAAAAAAACCAATTCTCATACATATACATTTAACGTACAAAAAGACATTTGTTTCCTTCACTTCTACCACCATCTAATATCAATGTACACACTTGAAAGGTCTATAATAATACAATACATACTTTTAACATACAAATGAAAGAAATACAAAAGAAAAATGTTGAAGAAAATACAATAGACAAAACCTGTTTGCTGGCTGCAGAAATAATGCACAAAATGACCTTCATGATTATCTTATCTTCATTATTATATTTGAAATATCTATATAAAATCGAATTTGATTACGACTTGGTCAATATTACTTTCGGACAACAAAGGATGGATTTCAAGTCGAGGCTTTTTGAAGAAGTGAGAATCAAAATAATCGACGAAAATTTTTCAAAAAGCACCGACCGTTGTAGGTCCTGACTCCTCACTTTTAATTCTATATACTCGAGCAACCTGAGTTCGATCCCCGGTGCCGGCACCAATTAAATCGTTAATTTTAAGTGCTGACTTATCACGTGCCCAGCGGTGAACGAAAACATCGTGAGGAAGCCTGCATAGTTTAAAACCTTTAAAATAAGTTGGCCCCGACTACCTCACTCACCAGTCGAAAGTATCATACTATTACTTCACGACGGCCTTCTGTGAGGCCGTGCAGTAGTCGAAGCTGCTGCGTGGCCCTACCATAGTACCTTCGATGTTTTAAAGTTTGCTGAATCAATTGTAGTATGGCTCGGGCACACGAGCAAATATTTTTCACTTTTTTACTAATCGAGTTGCTTGTTCGACTAATCACATAATTATGTAATTTCGTACTAATGAGTCGCTGAACACTGCACATCCAACCCGTTCATTCTTTCAACTTGAACTTTAAAACGTTTTCCCCACATTTGTTTTCTGAAATATTATGAACAAAGTGACAAGCTTCAATATTTCTTTACAACATTACGTATATTTCAGTTTTATAAAAATTAGACGATTTTTAGTGCAAATGGAGTAAATTTGGTAAGATAATTTGAAATTAACAAATAGTTACACGTTCTCGTGATTTAAGGCCCATTTACACGGTGCCAGTTTCTTGCCTGTTGTATACAATTAAATTGAAGCAATAAATGAGTTGCATGGTCTAAACAACAAATGGTCTAAACAATTATTGCGCGCAATTTATTGCATTCAATTATTGCTCTTGTATGTTCAAGAAAATGGCATCGTGTAAATGGGCCTTAAAGGCCCATTTACACGGTGCCAGTTTCTTGCCTGTTGTATACAATTAAATTGAAGCAATAAATAAGTTAAATGGTCTAACCAATTATTGCGCGCAATTTATTGCATGCAATTATTGCTCTTGCATGTACAAGAAAATGGCATCGTGTAAATGGGCCTTTAGTGTGCTTGTCAGTTGCAAGTTTTGCATTTCTAAAATACTCGAATACGATTTAGTTTTTATTTTTATCATCTTAATGAATTAGTTTTAACTCAACTCTTCCTATACAGGTCGATCCAACAGTTTAAAAATTTTATTTATTAGTGTCTTTGCATGTAGTTTTATAATGATTAGCAATTAATTTCACTTTTTGTTGCTATTTAATTTCACTTTATAATAAAATATGCTATATTTTACAAGTAATTTTTAATTTTATAATGGTTTTCAGGAAAAGTCGCCGTTTCGAGATCGCTCGCATGAAGAACAAAGGGACAAACAATATCCTTTTTAATTTAATTAATTTAATAATTTGCTATTTACGTGTGTACAATTTTTTCTAAAAAACTTTAGCAAATACTAAAAATGAACATTCAAAAGACAAATGTTTGAATATAGACGAACTAATTATCGTTTCTTCACAAGAAGAGGTTTTCATTTTGTGACTGGCTGTGAGCCTTTTGATGCTAGGATTAAAAATTCAGTCCATCAACGTCTTTCGCCAAAATAGACGTCACAACCTAGGGTAATGGTAATTGAAATTACCTGGTTTAAATCAGTGAAATGGTTTAATGAAACGAATGACTTATTATAAATAAAATGTCAATTGCAGTTGCGTCTCCCGCAGATTGAAACAGTAAGATCATAAAGATCTAAATATTTTGATTTGTTTTTATAAAAGTCCTGAATTTTATTAACCCTGTATATTTGTATACGCCTTAGGTATACGATGATAAGACCCACCTCTACGTTGTCGTGAAATGTGTATATTATAAATTAACTCTTTATTCTATTTAAATATGTATTAATTTAATATACATAATTATCTTGTATACATCTGAGTGCTTGTGATGCATCAACATTTACAATTATATACCCTTAATGAGAAATACCAGGCGGACAAGCGACTCAAAACTAAGAAGATAAGACAGTGACCGGAGATATTTGAGGATGGAAGAGGATTTTTACAAATTACTAAATGCAGGAATTATCCGAAGTTTTAAATAGAATTACGCATAAGAAAAGAAATAAATTTTGTGTTCTAAGTGTCATGTGTGTTGTTATTTTATATTATTTAAAGGAAACGAAATATTTGTTTTTTGTGAAAAGTTGCCAAACGACCAGACGGTTCACCTGATGTTAAGTGAATACCGCCGCCCATGGACATCTGCTATACCCGAGAGTTCCAGATGCGTTGACAACCTCTTGAAAATTGGGCTCCGGTCACCTCACTCACTAGACGAAACGCGAAAGTATTTGTCATACTTCCACTTTACGCCGGTCTTCTGTGAGGTCGTACGACCCGGACGAGCCTACCCATTCATGCAACAGCCGAGGCTGCTGCGTGGCCCTACCACCGTGATATACACGTATTTGTCCTACTGTTGACATTTTTTGTACTTATCGTGTTAGTATCATTCATTCATAACAAGATTCTTCCTCAGAAACCAGAAATTGTTTGAAAGAATAAGTTCTCAGATTTGAACCGACTAAAAAGTATTGTTTTGCATCAGTTGGCCTCAGAAAAGTGCCTAGCCACGTAGCCTCGTCGGCGAGAACGTTTGAGGTCTATTGCAGAAGAACCCTGTCCTTCACCTTTAAATTAGCTGGGCTGGAAAAGCAAGAGCCAATACTTCGAATTACGAACTCCCACGAATCCGCTAACTGCAGACTGTGTTTGACGGGTCTTTATGAGCATATAAACCACAAGCACTGGTTTAATTTGTAATATATACTTATTATAATTTATATTTGCTCTTTAGTAGGCTGGGTGGGATATGTTTTGAGTATTTGCTTTTTTTTTTTTTATCTTCATAGAATTTGACTTCTATGTCAACTGATATTTAGCGATGATGGAGTCTTAGATGGTAATCGTGAAATCCTTCAGTAATTTGTTCTTTTTTGTCGTACGTAACTACGTACTACTTACTAACTAAATAAACGTTTTTTTTTTAATCTGCAACAGGTCAACAACACGAGTTGGAAGCGTGCTAAGCGTCCAAAAGGTGGAATAAGAAATTAATATTTGTTGTTGCTTGGTGAAAATTTGAACCTATTTGGCAGCTTTATAGCAAATATAGTAGCAGTATATGGATACAATCTCTATTCGAGTATTAAGTGCCGCCGTATCTTCTAACCGCCTTATTATTTTCAGCTTTTTTTATTATTAGACCAGAATAACTTTCCGTTCAACTTCGAAGAAACGCCTACACCGAATTACTTAACCCGGTGTGTGCAACAACGGTACGCCACGACCCGTGGACATGATTGTGTTTGGCAAGCATTAAAATTTTATAATATTGGCATCGCTCCAATTAAAGAACATCTGCGGTGTGAGTATAGGTCCTATTTATAAATAAATATTTCAGGACAATTTTTACATAACGTTTCCTAGCCCAAAACTAAGCAACGCTTGTACTATGGGAATTGAAATATGGATTAGATAACGGATAAACTTACTTGAACATACTTTTCTTTTGTAAATAAATACATAATAAGTATATAAATACCCAGACACTAGAAAAACACTGTTCATCACACAATATTTTTCCAGTAGAGACTATCGGTTCGATAGACTCTACTGGAAAAATATCACACCCTCTTGCGCAAGAGGCAGGGTCACTACTCATTAGGCCAACGTAATTCTCGGTTAGTAACTTATTGGTACATCGTTACTATTCAATCTTTGTGGTATTCCCTCTGATTAACACTCTGTCCCGTCCATTAATAACTAATTTCAATAGGGAAAATGACCACAATAAATTCCATCTCTTCACTGGCGGCCCTAAACCATTCAAGAGAATCTTATTTTTCTCTCCACTACACGGCGTCCCTAAAGTGGATTCCAGTCTGTTCGGATGGATTTTTTTTATTAGTTGTACGGAGAATAATATACAGCGTGTCGTTACCATCGCGACAATAAATGAACACACGTCTAACACTACTTGCCAATCATCATAAAAAAATATTAACGTTAAACAAAATCCATAATTAAAAAAAAATATTTATTTTTTTATTCAAACAAACTAATCAAGTAAAAATCAAATGGTGTCGTGGGACACCAGGTAGGAACGAAGTTCCTTCGGCTGCGAATGTAGAATCGACACAAATTGCAAAAAAATCGTGCTCAATTTTATGTAGGTTTTCTTGATTTTTCTCTTAAATTTTGCTGATTAGTTTTTATTTAAGTACAAGAAAGTATTTAGGAAATTCAGTATTTTAGGAAATAATAAATTACTTAAAATAAAAAAAAACATCGTAATTCAAATTATCAACTAAAATAACAAAATTATACACTACTCGCTTGTGTATGCGACTGTCGCGCCTGCGCACGTCTCATTTAACGGTTTTATTCCACGCACTTTTTTCCACGGATTTTTTCTTACGGTTTTACTATCACATTTTTTTCAGTTCGGTCGCGCCCTTTCCCCTCCCTTTCCCCTCCAAGCCTGCAGTAAGGAACTTCGTTCCAAAAAAAAAAAACAAAATTTGTAACATCCTATACAACTCGCGCCACAGCGTCGCATTACAAGCCTCTCCTTCTAACAGTATGTTTTGTCTCTTTTAAATTCATTCAACCCATTCATATGCTTTGTGACCTTTACAAATGAACTTTACGTTACAGTTTTATACGTAAAGAGTGTTCTAAAATTGTTTGTTTTGGAAAATTTAATAACTCTGTAATTATTGATGTTTGAAGAATGTAAATGTTTAATACAATTTTAAAAATTTATCCTCTATATGTGTGTTCATTTATTGTCGCGTTGGTAACGACACGCTGTATAACGAAAAAACCATTCCATACTAGAGCTTGGTGCTCACCTGTGACGTATTACCTAGATATCATTCTTTTCATTAATGTTGCATCTTTGTCAAAATCATCAGTCGGATCTTTTGTTAATGACCAAGATATGTGAAAGGGATTACCCTCTTTAAGCAATATTTTTCAAATTAACATAAAAAGTAAATAAAAACGGTACACTGTATTATATGTATATGAATATTTTTCATTTCCTTTGAGAAAGCATAAGAAAACAGCTAATTATGTATCGATGTCTTGTTATCAATTTTTAACAAAACCAAAATAAAAAATTAGGCTTAATTCACACACGGAAAGTAGTCTCCAAAGCTCCCTAGCCGAATATCATCATATCTTCGGCTTAACTTAGACGGATTACGAACTACCCATAAAACGATTTGTCAATCAGACTAGTTGATGCCAGTACCATAAAATAAAGTAAAATATATTAATAACTATCACTTGGTAAAGCCGTTTCACGATATTTACTCTGTTAAAGGTTCACTAGCCCAAAAGCCTTTCAACGGGCGTAGGAACAGACATTTTCTCAACAGTTTAGTACCGGATACCTTTATGGATAAGCCCTCTTAAAAGGGAAATTGGATAACATGTAATTTACTATAATAGGTATTTATCAGAGAACCCTAATAAAACATGAAAGCCGCACGTTCATACTAGTGATCGTTAATAAATAACACCACAACTCACACTGACAGTAATTCGGCACATATAAACAAATTAATGATAGTATGTGACACGTCTGTGTGTACACTGACAAACTGGAAACAAAAATTAACTTATTTATTAGGTCAAATAAGTCTATACTAATTTGTACAATACGCCAGTTTCGGCGTTTCCAAAATATAGCAGCACAAGCACCCACATTGAGCGCTCTAGGTGACAAGCCGTTGCAGTAATGCCAAACGCTATCATAATTTCAGCCAGTTTGAGTCCACTGCTGAATATAGGTCTCCCCTATGTACTGCCCCGAAGTGCGATCCTGAGCTAACCGCATCCATCGACATCCCGCACATTTGTACGGGTCGTCACTCCATCTAGTGGGGGGTCGTCCAACACGACGCCATAATAAATGTATTATCCATAATTTTTAGATAGTTATTAATTATTTCATGCGCCCTTTCAACTCTTGCCTTAATTTTTAGATTTCTGTGGTATTCAGATTCACAATGAATAAACTAAAAAATAAATTCCACATAGTCATCATCATAATGAGGGTATCATATCTTTACACAATATTTGAATACGGGAAATAAAAACAGTGAATAACAAAATAAAATCTATATCTCGTCTCGATTTAAAACTTCTTTCACAAGACGTTTTTGCCCTTTTTCATTAAGCTGTGTCTATATTAATGTTGATAATTTTTGTGATATAAAAAACTACAACGAGACAAGCTAAGTAAAAAGATTCTCCTAGGCTAACTTACTATCGTCGTTGTACGATGACACCGCGGTTAATGAATGGTTTTTAAAAACGGTTTATAAAGAACTCATAATCAAATGTAAAATAAAAATATCAATGGTAAAGCAATTTACCTTATAAAATGAAATTATTACATGCAAAATCTTTAATTAAATTAACTTACATGACATCGTGTCATCCACAGGACTTCAACTGAGAGCCGTCTCGCGGCACAGTTTATTAGCCCCGCGCCGTCACGGTATAGTTTTTCGTTATTTTATTTTGGAGCGAATATAATGCTTTCATATTTTATTTGCGTACCCTGGTCTTTACTTATGAAATTTCCCTTCTTCAGTACTGGACATTTAAAGCAAAAAAAAATAGTTTTGATTGTCTGTGAATTATAAATTCAAATTACTTAATTCTATTTTAAAAACATGAAATTCTTCTTTTTACAAAGTCAGTCTTTTGTTTATTAATTAGGTTGGTATTTTCATTACAAACATTTATCGTCATAATGGATCCCTTAAAAATTCGTGTTATTATGGAATATGAGTACCGTCGTGTGGCACAAACGGCAAGTAACATAAATTACGTTTACGGAGCGAACTTTACAAACGAACGCACAATCTGTTGGTTTAGCTGGTTCAGTTCTGAAAATTTTGACTTTAAAAATGAAATTGGTGTTCGTCCGGACACTGGTTAACAATGATGAATTAAAGGCGATTGTAGAAGCTGACGATACTCAATCTACAGCTGAGCGATCAACAGCAGCTTTTGATGTTAGCATCAAAACAATATTTGTCCATTTGCGACAAATTGGGAAGGAAAAAAGATGGGTGCCCGAGAACTTAACGATCGCCAGCGCAACGTACACACACGTACCTGCCTCACGCTCAGGCACGCAACAGGCATTTAAATGAAGGAATTTTGAATCGAATTGTTACGTTCGATGAAAAATGGATTCTGTTCGACATTCGAAAGCGCTCATTTGGTCCGATCCTGGTTCAGCACCAAACCAATGTCCTAAACGAAAAATGACCCCTAGAAAGGTGATGGTCACTGTTTGATGGTGTATTACCGGTGTGATTCATCACAGCTTTTTACAAAATACATGAGCATCACTGCAGATGTGTATTGTGAAGATCTCTTTCGCAACCAGCTTTGGTCGTTCCCGCTGCTCCTTCACGAGAACGCGCGACCGCATATGGCACAACAGACAGTCTCCAAGCTGCTAGGGTTTGGGTTGGAATCTCTACTAACTGTTACTTTTCTAAAAATTGGACAACTTTTTGGTCGGAAAAAAATTAAATTCCCTTTGAAGAGTTTATTGCCTCCCGTCCAGCTGATTTTTACTAGCAGGGCATCAATAAACTACCACTGCGTTAGCAAACATGCATCGATTGCATGGGAATCATACTTTGAATAAAAGAAATAAAAAGTTTTAAAAAAAATGTTTCACTTATTCATACAAAACGGCAATTTCTAATAATAAATAGGTAAGACCTAATATTTATTGAGTCTTTGCTCAAGCAAATTGCCCAGTATCTCCTTCATAGCGTTAGTGTATGAAATTATATATCCTGTGTATAAAAGTTATAGACACTAATGCCACTATTGCTTTGGTCAACAGAACCACAGGTAGATAGCAGTAGGTACTTAATAGAATAAAAAGTATGTTAACCATACCCAGAAGGTCGTAAAGATGAGATTCGACGTGCAAAATATTTTTCGTGCCCAGTTGATTTCTTGTGTCATCGTTTTGATATCAGCCCAAAACGTATTTCAACAATAATTATTTTGTCGGGTATGACAATCTCAGCATTAGAGATCGCTTGCGATGTGAAAACGTGGTTTGCATAAACTTAATGCTCATATTAGGCTTATGATTAAAATCTTAATAAAAGACAGTTTTAATTTTATTGCTTTTGATGAACTTGTGATGCTTGATTGATGAAAATAATTTGCATATATTTTTTATTGTTTTGACTAAATTTTAATTCTCTAATTAGATTATCGATCCATTATTCTTTCATGTACCGTAATTTTTAAAACTGGGCGTACCTAATATTGGAACGCGTCCTTTTGAGTATTTCAAACATTCAAGATGTCACAATGAATATCTTTATCCTTTCTATAATCCAGATTATAACACATTTTGTTATTGCAACATATACAAAGTATTTAGAAATTAAAATTAAATACTTTTACAAATTTGTGTCGTCAACATTAAGATTTAGCTTAATGTTTATGCAATTACATATTTTTCGGTGGACAGTGACGAATCATGACCCGACCGGCCGAGCCCCGAATACGAAAAATACTTAGATAGAATATCGATTCGTTATGTCTTACAAAAAGGGAGCACAAGTATTTTTTTAGAAATAAGTTTTTTAATCCTGCGCCCGCTATCTGAAACTGTCTAGCTAATACAGCTTCAAAGCGAAGCCCTGTTTTGAATCCTGGTGGCGTAAATGCGTCTCATCCCTAATTTGTAATCCTAGTACCTCGATGCCGTCCGCTCCACTTCATCTCCGAGAATCCTGTAAAAGAAAGATGGACAATTCGACCAGGAGGGAGGGAGCACAACTAGATCCGAAGCCCTCTCAGATGGAGGTTTGATCTCAGGACTGTGGTCGCTAATGCAATAATGCGACAATGCATTAGTATTAACAAGACTGAATCATGAGACCTAACTACGTTGAACAATCCTTACGATCGATTAAATTACGAAAAAGGTTGATACGCGAAAACAATTCGTTTACGAGAATGAAATGAGAGTTTATTACACATATGAATGTATATTACTTATTAATGTTCGTAAAGTACCATACTAAAAATGAATTTAGATGAAAGTCGCTTGAATTAGTATTTTGGAAAGCTATGTGTGCAAACCTATATTGACGAAATTTAAAATATCTGAAGTTAATTAAAACAATTTATTTATATTATAGTTATATAAAGTACTTTCCCAAAAACTAAATCATGAAATATATTTTGTATCTGTATGGATTTACATCATATCATAAATTGTCTGTGTTCCAACTTCAAACATCTCCGTTATCGAAAACGTATTATATATAAAAGTTCGGCAAAATATTTCGTTTATTTTGTGTAAAAGTTCAATATCCCTCATTTTTTATAAGATAAAGTTTTAATTCGTAACGTTCGGTTTGATTAATTAAGATATATATAAGTCCATGATTCTTAATATCCGCCATTTTGGGTGACCCATGTGATTAATGTGTTTTAACATATTATATGCATTAATTTCAAAATTAATGTAATAATTAAATCCACAGGTAGGTAAATAAAATATAATGTAATTTCAAGGTTTTTATTTTTGATTTTTTAATTCATATGATTTCAACTACGATATAATTAACTATCTGCTAAGCATATCAATGCACACCTTTATAAGACGTCATTAGCTGCATGTCTTTTTTGTTAATAAAATTGTGCTTCATCTACAAATGTTTTATTCTCTTATGAAAAAATTAAACGGTATACAGTGAAACATACCGTTTATGCCTTTAAGAACCTCATTATTTATGGCAACATCGAAAGAGTTAATGTCATTGGTTTGGTAAGTTGTTTGTATTTTTGCTGGATAAAATTTTTAAATCATGGTTCCTTTAGATAATTATGTTAAATTACATTAGACGGCATTTTAATTGCTGTTGTCCTTGTAAGACTAAAAAAAAGTTATAGCATTACATAGATTCTAAAACGTGATGAAACACGATTAATAACGATTGTTCTTTAACGTCCATTTTGTTTGTGATAGTTGTTCACTTGTGAATTGCTATTATGTTTACAAACATAACGTTTACTTTATTTTGTGATCCCTAACACATTTGGAAATGAACGTTTGTGGAGCTGTCCGATATTGTCTTCAGGCACTAATAATAGCTCTTTATCGTAACAATAGAAATTAATGTGATTCGGCCATTTTGAATACTTTATCTCTGCGTCATGAGTTTAAATGTAAATGTATTGCCATATTTTTTGTGGTATCATTCGAGCGGTATTGGTGTATACATCAGCATGTAGATAGTTTAAATCTTGGTATTTTTTTTCTTTTTATCCTAAAATTTGGTTGCAATTTTATGACTTAACATAAACGTAACAAAATGGAAGGATAAAATCATAGTTTATCTTTTTTTATTGAATATGTTTTCTTAGACAAACGTTTTATTGTAACGTTATTCGTTCTAACTGGCAAAATAAAGATAATTATCCTAGAAATACTTTTCCTGCTTATTTCAGATATGGGCGAAATGGATGGTGATAATCAAAAAGTTTTTGCTTCTGATATTACTATAAATAGCTCCATATTACACAACAATCTATACGATATTATCCAGAAAGACGTAATACAGCCGATAACAGTAAAGAAAGTAGAACAAGACGAATGTAAATTTGAGCCAAACTGTAATAAATATTATGTGCCAAAGAAAAAAAGTAAGCTTAAAGTTATGACTGTCAGAGACATACGGAACCTGTATGAAAAGGATATTTTCGAATCCTTGCCATGTGAACTAGAAAAACAACAAAAACTTTTGCTAAGAAAAATAAGAGATGGATATTCCAAAGACGAAAGTACTAAAAAAACTGCCTTTAACTTATTGAAATCCAACAAACCTTTATCTAGATCTTCATGGCAAATGTTAATGAATATAAATCCCGAAGGCCACAGTCATTGTTCTCAATATTTTTTATGGAATGGGAAATGTATTCAGATTACTGGAAGTAAAGGTGGAAAAAACAAGTTTATTTGCAATTATGACATTAATAGAGATCAAGAATCTTTAAGAACAACATCAACTACTAAAAGAAAACTTGAAACAAGAAAAAGGTCATTATTACGTGAATCATTGAACATACGATTTAAACCTGGTCCGTTACGAAAAAAGAAAGATTTAGATTACTCTTATCAGAAGTATAATGTTGGTGAAACGAAATTGGTAAATTTACCTAAAATCGGACTACAAATACAACCGTCATATGGAACCGCATTAGAGCCAACAATAACAAAGTTTTTACAAAATATGGTTGAAAAAGATGGTACTATTTCTGAAAAATGGGCGGAGTTTGCTGGTTCAGTTCTTGGCAAAGTAACAAATGATGGGGCTAAAATAGAAACAGATAATTCCGTTACATTTAACTTGAATTATAAATATGACCAAAAATTAATTTTATTGCGAAACGATCTAGATAAAGCTCAAAATGCTTATAGTGACGCTATTTACAAAGACACAGATTTACTATGTACTATGTACAATGACGATTTATTGACATATGAGGTAAGAGATATTGTCAACAGGATGTTAGATTCAGTTGAAATCAATTTGAACCAAGATTCTATGTACTCCGGCGAAGATGAACCAAGAGAAATTTCTAATAATGTTAATTGCAACATTTCCAGCAGTCACATTAAAGAAAAGGAAAAAAAAAGAAAATATGGTGAATTAGACAGACTTGATGTGACGATTATTAGAATATCAGAAAACCGTAAAAGAAATAATCTTGGAACATGCCAAGAGTTATTTTGTTCTTTAGGTTGTATATGTGACTCTCTAGAATGTGAATATAAAATTAAAGACCATTGTGGCCGAATAGATTGTATGTTTAGTTGTAATTGTGATTTTTCAAAATTTAGAATTACGAATTCTTTGGAAAGTGATTGTTCCGAATTTATTCCGGGATTGTTTAACTTAGATAAAAAGATAAACAATAAGCTGTCAAAAGAAGAGCAAAAATTTCATCAAACTGTAATTGTGACTGAAGATAAAAGTATATTACTAAAATCAAGAAGAAGAAACTGGAAAACGTCAAAAAAATATGCTGATTTTTACAGTAGCTTGCCCTTACGTACTGAAATAAAGAACCAAAAGTTTCCAGTGATTATAACCACAAAATTAAAATGTGAAAATATTGAGCCATGGTGCATGATCCACAATTTGTATAGATGTTTTTGTAAAGGTAAATTTACACAAAGTTTTATTTATGGTTTCCAAAATGCCGAAACAGCCCAAAATAACGCTATTAGAGATAAAGTTCAAGATAAACTTCAAGATGTTGTCGAAAAACCAATCAAGCCTGAAAATAAAGAACGTACCAAAAGTGATATTAAAACTATAATTATTGATAGTGAGGATGAATCCTTCGATCGTTTATGTGCAAGAGTTTTACCATATAAAGGTAGAAACTATAGCAATGAGTACTATCAAACAATGAACGAAAAAATTTTTGAAATGGAAAAAAATGATACAAAACTTCATTCTAAAATGATGGCTTTAGTAAGTGGATCAGAGGAAAATAAACAAAAAGAAAATAATATCATTGATGTGGCTAATTCACCCTTTAGATTAGATGGTTTGCTGAATAACATGCTCGATGAACAACAAAGCCTTATGGATGATATAAATTTCGAAAATGAAAACATGACATCAAAACAGATGGATAAGACGGAAAAAAAGCACCTATTCGACGTAACAAAATTGGTGCAGTGGCTTGAAACTAGTTATAAGAAATATAAAGAGAAAATAGACACAGGCGATTTGAAAACATCGTTGAGTCCTCCAAGATCTGAGAAAATAGCGCTATATCCGTGGAATTTTATATTGAGTCGATATCAAGAACGAAAAAATTTGTTTTTAATTTCAATACAAAAACCCTTTCGTATTTTTATGGCTGTAGATTCGCGGCATCCATTTTTTGATCGGTGCATTAACGTGGCTCATATTCCAGAATCCAGCCTCGGTGAATATCCAGTTATGGTTCGTAATCTTAGACAAAACGCTAAAGATTTAAAAGACAATTTTTGCATATTATACGGATTGTCTCATTGTTGGGAGTTAATTGGATCAGTAACAAAAGTCAATGAATATAAAACAACATCTTCCAACTCAGAAACTATTCACGAGAGCACTTTTCATAAGGATGTTTCTTCTAATAATTTAAAATGTTTTGAGCAAACATGTGATAACAGTTCCGAAGATATTACTAGTATTGATTTAGAAGATAATAGCAAACCCGAACTATCTAAATGGTTTGTGATGACGTTAGAAAACGATTTCAATGAAATTCAATTTTACAAGAGAGGTTTCTTTGTAAAATACGATAGCATAATAAAGTCGATAAACGTTGCTAGAAAGGTTGGTAAAACTGTTAGGCTCTCTTCACAACGATGCATTGATATTAGTAATGGTCCCCAATTTGGTATATATGCTACACCCGATACAAATGAAAATTCTGTATTCATTGGTCCTTACGAAAAGGAGGAACCTTTGGGGATAGAGACAGTAAGGAACTCCCTCGAAGGCTTAGATAAGAAAACAAGAGGTTTATGGATAACTATTAATAAAATTGATAACCCGAAATTGATCGACAATCCCCTTTCATTTATGCCTTTAATTAAAAAAGATAGGGATAGTGCTATAACGCTTGATGGTGATGCAAAAGATAGAGAGAGTACCGTAACACTTGATGGTGACACTGATTCAGATTTGAATAAAAAGATAGACCTTTCGTCATCATTGGAAAACACAGATTTAAACGATGAAAGTAGAAGTCCTGTGAAGCATTCGGATGATGTTGATAAGAAGATTAAAATAATTAAACCTATAAAAATACGTAAGGCAAACGGTTTTTATCACCTTGTACCACAAAGTTTTTTAAAACAACTGTCATTTAGAAAGTGCTTACAGCAAACTAATAATCTGTCAGGCCGTGGTAACAGTGCTTCTTTGGGTTCAGGTTCATTGAATAATTTTCCTATTAAAACAATAGAGATGACACAGCTAAGAAACTGTAAAATAAATAATAAAACTCTATTTAATAAACCAGTGGCTGAAATCGCGCCACAAATAAAATTTCCTAATATTGCCTCTCTATGTAGCAATAGTTCTGAGACAACGTCTAATAAACGAAAATCTGTAAGTGGCATGTTTGTTTTAAAACCAGAAGAAATTAATGAAAGATTAGCAAAAAAATTTTTTCACATAATTCAACCTTTCGATAATGAAAATACCACCGAAACTTCTTCAGTAAAACAACGTAATGAAGAAACTAGATTGGATGTTGAACAATTTATTGATTCGTCTTTAATTTGTGACGCACCAGCTTCTGATGTGTATGTCATATCTGACGATGAAGATGATTATTGTGGTGATAAGTCTAGCAGTAGCGTTTTGAAAAATGTGTGGATTATATGTGTAAATATTAAAAGCATAGGCTGGATATCGGGACGAAGAAACAATGAAAATAAATTGAGCTTTGAATTCCCGGGTTTCGCTTTTTCTGATTATTATGAAGAGATGGAAGCATTTAATAAAATAAATCAGTAAGTATTATTTAAAATTGTAAGGAAATATTTTTAAAATAAGGAACTTTATAATTTAAGACATTTTTAATAAGATTATTTCTTTTTTACTTTTTATAGCCCAAAAAAAATCAGGTTTATAATATATATTTAATTAAAAATAAACCAACCACCTATTTGTGTAAAGTTTTGCGTTATTGCTATAAAAGTAGAAAAAATCCGGCCAAGTACGAATCTGACTCGCGCACGAAGAATCCGTACCATTATTTAATAATAATAATATTTAATAAATATTTTAGGACACATTTTACACAACATTTTCTAGTCCCAAACTAAGCAAAGCTTGTACTATGGGTACTAGAAAAATGATAAACATACTTAAACATACTTTTATTTTGTAAATAAATACATATTATACATATATTAACACCCAGACACTAGAAAAATACTATGTTCATCACACAATATTTATCCAGTAGTGGGGATCGAACCCACACCCTCTGGCGCAGGAGGCAGGTACACTACCCACAACGCCATTCGGGTCGTCGATTATGTATAGAAACAGCAAAAAATCATGACTGTTGTATGGAAGCCCCACTTAAATATTTTTATATTCCCTTTTTTAGTATGTATAGAAACACATCATTTGTGAAAATTACAATTTTCTAACTATCACGTTCATGAGATACAGGCAGCCTGGTGACAGACGGACGGACAGACAGACAGACCGACAGCGTTGTCTTAGTAATAGGTACATAATAGTCCTTTTACCCTTTGGATACGGAAGCTTAAAGGAGAAATGAAATTTTGCAATTAAGCAGAGATTTATTATTTTATATGTAATACTATCTGAACCTCAATTATATCTGGAAACGCTTTTGTCAATATAAAAATACATCTCTGATTTCAGAGTATTCTCTCGAAAAGTTTACGTGCCTAAAAATATTACAATGAAGTGGCGAGTAATTGAAAAGGAAGAGGAGCTAGGTACAAAATGTCAACTACGCCTAGAGGATTTAAAGTGCGATTTCGTAAGTATACACGTTTAGACTAATACGTGATACAAGTATGCATGCTTGTATTAATTCCATGATATAAGTAAATAAAATAGCGACGCACAATGAAATGCTTTAGCGTACACAAATGCTTCTAATCTTTTTCATGACAGGTATGGGATCTCGTATAGCAAGAGTAGCCTCAATTTAAAATGCCCAAATAATAAAAACATCTTTTCTGACTCTTGATATTCTTGCATGTGACAAATGAATCAATTAATAGTGATTCATTAAAGTCGGTGGTAGGGCCACGCAGCTACGGTGGTAGGGCCACGCAGCAGCCTCGGCTGTTGCACGAATGGGCAGGCCCATCCGGGTAAGTACCACGACCTCACAGAAGACCAGCATAACAAAGCAAAGTGGAAGTATGACAAATACTTTCGCGTTTCGTCTGATGAGTGTGGTAGCCGGTGCCCAATTTTCAAAATGTTGTCAACGCATCTGTAACCCTCGGGTGTAGCAGATGTCCGGCGGTATTCACTTACCATCAGGTGAAGCATTTGTTCGTTTGGCAACTTTTCACATAAAAACAAAGTCATCAGACACGGGTACTATTTCACAATAACATGAGAAATGTTGGAATAAGATGACTGTGTATACATATTTTATGTCAAACATAAAATATATTGGCGCAGATGCTTGCAGCATGTTAATCAACTGATTATTATTACCATTAGATTTAGCATTTGTTATTTTATTGGGTCAAACATAGTTACATTACGAATTGTCTTATAACCGTCTATACTAGTAGCGATATGAGAAATAAGTTTAACATTTATATAACGTTACATTTTTTTTCATACTAACAAACAATTTTATGTGAAGTCCGTTTTAAGGTACATATTCTTGTAGTGGTTGAAATAGTAGAAACTTTCTTATAATTTCAAAATGATCATTTACTTTACAATTTTTGAAGTTTTTGAGTTTATACGTCACTTTCTTTTAAGGTTTTAACAAGTGGGGGCTTAGAACATAAAAACAATGTAGTAATTCCCGGTAAGAAGCTCAAAAATAATGAGAGTTGTATTAAACCAGAAACCTCTGAATTTGCATTAGAAGTGTGCATGGAAGTCGAAGAGGGTACCGGAGTGTCAAAAATAATTAACGAAGAAAATATAATGGACAACAATAGTGAGCAAGAATTTACAACTGTTGTACCCACTTCTAAGAGTTTTGGTGTCACCCTTGATGTTAAGACCAAAAAGATAGGTAGAAATAAGAAAAAAAAGGCAAAAAAAAAAGCTGTGGCAGTTACAAAAAAGTCGATGAAAAATGTTGATCTGTTTAAGACTGAGAACAAAACGGTATTAAATGATGACAAAGTCTGTGATGATATTGGTTCCGAGCAAGGAACTCTTGAAATGACTGCCACAGAAGTGGAGGAAATACTTGAGACCCAGTGTAAAACGTTTGCTAGCAATAAAACGACGAGTGATGATGTTGAAAATGAACCTGCCATGGAAATTATTACTGATATGAAAACTGAGCGACTTACGACAGAAGACCCAATTATTATAGAATTGGATTGAAAATGCATTGAAAACAGCGAAACAGTAGTAATGTTATTGATGGTAGTGAAGACATTACGTATCCTAATCTGTAAAGATGCTGAGATTCACTTAAATGTCTACAGGTAATTTTGGTGTGTGAATGTTATTGGTGATATAAGCTTTAAGATCTTTTTGTCGTACTCATATGTGTGAGAGGATGGCAATCGAGCTGGCGATCCACATGATATTATGTGATAACCACCGCTCATGGACATCTGCAACACCCGTAGGTTTGTGATGTACCTTTTAATAAAGTGGGCCCCGGTTACCTCAGTCATTAGACGAGACGCAGAAGTATACAAAACATCCATTTCACGTAATTCTAAGGTCATGGTTTTTCCCCGGACGAGCCTGCCCATTCGTGCAACACTGAAGGCTGTTGCGTAGCCAGTATACTAAATCCGCAGTTTTGATTCAGGTATTTGGATATGTGATACCAGTATCAAAAACTTCATCCTTATGATCGACTGTTATTCTTGATACTATTTGTAATGTATTATATTATTAAAACTAGTATTAAGTTATATACCGTCAGTAGAATAATTTGCAGTTAAGTGATATACCCAAAGGCACTATTGTATCATCTACATCAAAACTGTTAAACCATGGTTCCAGTAACATTTTGACGTGCGTATGTTAAGACGTCTTACGTATGTTCCACTTACGTATGTTCTTAACGAAAACAGTTTATTTTTGTAAATTTTAGTTAAAACTCATGTGAAATTTTATTATGTTAATTACTACTTTAACATTTCGTTACAAATGTCACTTTTATAGTGAATAAAATTTGTATTATTTGTTAGTCTTTTTCCACTTCTTGTCGGTGTATATGTTATTGTCGTTATGAAAAATTTCTGTGATATTACTTTTTTTTAAGATTTAAGAGATATAAGACTCTACTTATGTTAAATGTTAGACACAGCCCAGCGGACCTGATTTATGTTAAACAAATATTTGTAATTGGCATATAACATTTTTTGTATTCACACAACAACCGCCACATTGTTTGATAAAATTACTTTTAGGGATTTAAAGGAGTATACATTTTATCTGGTTTTTGAGGTTTCGAAAAGGAGGTCTAAATGAACTATGAAAAGACGTCAACTCAGATAAGCCTGAGATGTAAAACCGCCTCGTTCCACCTAGTTGAATACTATTCGAATCGTCTTCAAGTATCCATGGATACTGTTCGAAACATCTGATATTTAAATCAAAATTATACGCGTTACGTTAACTGAATATAATATGTGAATTTATGTAAAGACATTTAATAACAGGCTTGAGGCTCTTCTTCATTTGTTTTCTTACTCAATAAAACATTTTGATAAAACTGCAATGAATATAAATTGTTTAAAAATAGAAAACTGGCGTAGGTTTATAACATTTGGAATGAATTAAAACGCAAGGATGTGAGCTTGACAATAATTGGTTTCGTAAATCTGGACACTTTCACAAATTTGCTGTGCGAAAAATTTCTTATTCCGAATTAAGCTGTAAGAAACTGTTATTGATTTCGATCGTTATTGATTTGTTTAACACCATCAACGAAAATTAATTCTGTCAGCATGTGGTCCGCCTGAAGAAGCCAGTAGAGTTTTAATTACGAATTTCCTAATTTGGATTCCAAATATCTTCTTTTTTATCTATGTTGCTTTTATTATTACACTTTTTTATAAGACATTCCAGTGTCCGCTATGTGTTTAAGCAATTTGAATAAACATTATTTCTTAATTGCATATTTTATTTCTATTAATTATCTTAAATAATCCCGAAAAAATTGTGTTTTGAAAAATGCATCATGAAGTTCTACTGAATTCCAAAGAATTTCATTTCAGCTTAAATAACTTATAATAAATTAAAGGTAAAGATCACGATCTGGTAAGCAATAAAACATATTTATATTGTTTCGGGTACACCAGCGTTGTAGTTGCGCACGATGACTGCCAGATTAGTTATATTTTATTGGTCTTTGTAAAGATATATTAAACCAACAATATAATAATATATGAACAGTAACACCTCGAACTTATGCGATAGGTAGAACCGAGTGATAAACACAAGTCGAACAACACTTGATGCACCGTTCCATTTTATCTTCTCCTAGTAGCTACGAACATTTATTGAGTTGAATATATCACAGCTTGAATACGCCAGTGGTTAATACTTTATTCGCCCAACGTTTTGGTGACTTTGCGAGAACCTATGTCCAGAACAAAGCAGCTAAATATTGCGACATTAAAAATAAGATATCACACGAGGTTAAGGCGCTGTATGCAGTAAAAATAGGTTTTTCAAAAGATTTTTTTAGCAAAATCTACGTTTTATAGCAGCAAAAAAAAAATGTTAATCTTGATCTTATATTCTAATGGAGCATTGTTTTCAAAACATTCTCGATATATTTTCTCGATTGAAAAAATTCACGAACCTACCTCTAAACGTGAAATTCAAATAAAAAAATAGATATAATTAATGAACAAATCTTAATGATGATGATAATGATGATGAACAATGATTAATGATAATGATACTTTAAATAAAAATAAATAATTATTCGTATATTTATTGTTTTGTTGTAAGAAATGTCATTTCCCTTTATTAATTTATTTGACCTTAAGATGTATTTTTATTCAATTCTAATCCGTTTCCTGATACTTTAAAAATAATTAATAGGAAGATTTTCTAAAGTTGTTGATTGATATCTCATGCTTTATATTTGTTTGTTTATTACTATTCCTATAATAAGTTAAAAGTAAAATACAATCATGGTGTATAAAAGATATTATAGTGAACATTTTCGATAGCCTTCCATAATATTATCGATAGTATCCTACGGCCCACCATTACACACACACTAGGTAATAAATGACTTGGTCACATGGCGCGTTAACGAAACTCGTGCGCTGCGCCCGGCCAAGCGGGGTTACCCCTCCTCCGCTTCCTCATACTTCACCACCCAAATAGTTAAAAATTCACTGCTTACAGCGCCTTAAGAATATTATGTATGATTAGCTAGCTTCACTGTCCTACGACCAACGAGGATACCTTGATTATTGCGTACATAACACCTATTTAGCAAGAAACTTTCTTTGTTTACTCTCCTCATTAAGTGTACATTATTTTATACATAACCAATGTTTACCGTTATAAGTTTTCTGTAATATGAAGTAAAACTCAATGTCTGCTTGATGAAAAAGGTATAATATGTTACAATCTCGGAAAAGCAATATGACCCTCCTCGATACAGGCTTGCCTAGTGAGGAGACAACGGATATTACGTTTATACATTAAAAACTATCAGCAAATTGTACTTAAAGAAACTTAAGGCGCTATATGCAGTAAAAATAGGGTTTTCAAAAGATTTTTTAACAAAATCTATACATTTTATAGAAGCAAAAAAAATATAAGTATGTTAATCTTGATCTTACATTCTAATGGACCATTGTTTTCATAACATATTCTCGATATATTTTCTCGTTAGAAAAAAAACACGAACCTACCTCTAAACGTGAAATTCAAATAAAAAAATAGATGTAATGAATGAACAAATCTTAATGAAATTAATATCAGTGGTGTAGAATATATTAATAAAAAGGACTGTTGTCTTAATTTGTTGGTTGAAGTAGGATATTTGTAAATATTAATTTGTAAAAATTAATTCGAACGCGATGGCCACCGAAACAACGGTGGCGCGGCCACCGTTGTTTCGGTTCTCTTCCAATTCCACACGTTGAACCATTGATAAAAGAATATAAGAGGATGTCACGTTAGGTCACGTGTGCTGAAGCCAAATGTTTCTCTAAAATGGCGTCGACTTCGCCCACAGCAAATAGTGTTGTTTTATTAAATCCATATTGATATCGATATATTTATACCCATATTGATATCGATGACACGCAAAAATGTTATTAACTTTCACACCTTTCTATTAATTCTCATTTGTCACCACTAGTAGGTTTCAAATTAATGTAAACCTAATGTAAATTAAAAGTGGTAATTGCCATCAACATTGTAACATAAAATAGGTTATTGTCATAAATAGTTAAATAAAATTAAAAAAAAAAAAACAATTAGTATATTGATTAAAATCGTTTATTCATGGCGGAATAATATTAATTTTGTTAAAATATTGCGCTTTGATATATTTTCTGAGTGTTTTTTTTTCCATGAAACTAAATTAAGTAATTGACTAAATTAATTAACTAACTGAACTAAATTATGTTTCTTCAAATCGTCAATAGTCGTTTGGAAAGTCAGCACCTTATGCTTCAGTCTGCGGCACTTCTGACTGAGTATCTTTATTTTCCTTTGCTGTAACTTCACTTGTCTGCATAACTTGGGACTTTTCTGGTTGCATTAACTACCATAGCCTAAAAAGTAACGTGAAATTACAATAAATATTTTATTTTATACATAAGGTTAGGGAGATAATTAACAGGGGAGATTCGTGCTCTGCAGTCGAACATACATAGGGTTGATGCAATTAAATTTCATCAAAATATATACTGAAATTAACGTTTTGTGCCAGCCTTTAATAAGTAGGATACTAGTTAATGACGATGATGCTATTTTTTAATTAGAAGTTAGAATAAATACTCACCATAAAAGTTTTCACCTGAATTTGTCGTCTTTTGTTTGAGTCCGTTTGTCGTATCTCTGTCCATATTTGTCAATATCCATTGGTACATGCTACAAATTATTAAAATTATACATTAACAATAATAATTTTATTTTATGTATGATATGATATATATATATATATATGTTTACTTTTATTTTTATGAACCCGACCAAATAGAAAAATATCCAAAATAAAAAGCAAATAAATATCCCCATAATAATAATAAATCAAAAAGTATTAGAACGGATTCACCAGATCAAGTCAAATTTCTGTCACTTCTCAAAACTTTTAATCTTAATTGCAACTTAAAATATAAGAGAGAATAATTAATAAATAATTAGAAAAAAATAATTCCATTCTGTGTTGTGAGATAACATTAAAGTAAATTATAAATTTGTGAGTAATGTAATATTACATCATAAAACCATGAGTATTAGTGTTCAGTGACCACACCCAATGTTCTATTTACTCAAATTGCCTCAAAATGTTTGGAGCATATTCTGAGGACTCTTGCAGGTTTTATATTTTCAGTGCCTATGTTTTCCATCCATAATTTGCGGAGAGCCTCATTTTTCGGAAATCTAAAATAAATAAATATTAATTTAATACATTACAGAAGACTTATTATCAAAAACACAATTATACTTCACATTTTCGATGTCCCTGAAGGATGTATAATTGTATTATTTCATTTTAATCTGACTATCAATACTACTTCGTGGTAACGAACTTGATACTTTGACGAGTGGAGCCAAAAAAAATAAAGTCTCGATAAACTTTTCAAACAACCATGCTATGAACAACACTACGTTTTTATGTAAACATTGCAAATATTTACTTATTGACTATTTTACTTGTTAGTAGTAGTTAGAAGAATAAAAAATAACCAATAACACTATATGTACTATTTCTGTTGTATACACAATTAGTATCACATACGAACAAGTACAAAAAAATACAAATACTGGAACTAACCTAAAAATGTCAATACTTCGTTGTTTTTTCCAGCATTCGAATAGCATCCTGTGATGTAACACTTTCCCATGTTAAATTTTTTTCCACTTATTTTTATAAACACTTCAGAAATGACCAGAACACACACAATTCACTATTAAAATGAAAATAATTTTCGAACAGCAATTATATACTTAGAAAAGTGTAGACCTAAAATGGCGGCATGTCACAAAATGTGCTTCAAGGCGGGGCTTCGTGACGTAACGGAAAATTAAAACAAAATTTTGAAATTTCTGACATATACTGTACTCTATTTACATTTGTAAATTACAACGCGTTAGAGTGAGAGAGAAATGTTTTTGTAATTGAGGTGTATATTTGCATCATATTTGTATAACGAGAAATTGTATATGCAATAAAGGGCATATCCTCCTAGATTCTTTCAATGCGTTGAACAGAGAGCGCCATAGATAAGACATATATACTGAAAGCGATGGAGAGCGCTGAGGCGCCTTGCTAGTTGGATCTATACCGCTCATCCCCGCTCACCGTTACGAAATATGTTTCGTATTTATTTATAATTGAGAGTTTTAATTTTATTAGACCTTTGAAAACACGAAACTAAAAAATACAGAAACAGTTGGAGAACAATCTATCAGTAAATAAACCAACTTTTAGTATTAAAATTTTTTAACGTCATCTATTTTTTTATTAATTTATTTAATTGTTCACCCTAAAACGAAAATTTATCTTGTACCCGAAATATAATTATTTTATAATTTGTTTATTTCCCAAATTGAGCATTTTATAAAATAAAAACAAAATAATTAGTTGGCTAACAAATTAAAAGTGAAAATAATATAAAAAATACAACTCCGCTCGATGAGTGGTTTGAACTTGGGACTACAGCAATAGTTTACCGTTGTGTATGACGGTCGGACCAACAGGCTACGCGAGGTCTGTGGAAAGTGACAAAATTTCGATTCTAGTTATAATTGCTGTCGTTTATCGATACAAATAAGAATTTTATCGATAGTTTTTTAAATTTCATTTTAGTTGAAAAAGTAATATAACATAGTAAGTCTTGAACATTTAAAGGATAAATTAAAATTCCTAATATATTAAAAAAATGTAATAAAGTTGTATTCGTAATTTCTGCAAAAATTTTATGAGCCATTTCTTTAAAATCACAATATAAACCATAAAAACAAAAAATAACAATTATAAGTAATATGCCTTTAAAATTTATTTGAATTTAAGATGAAAAAATAATAATAAACAGGAAGAAGATTTTCTAAAATTTTTGATTGCTTTCTCATACTTTATATTTGTTTGTTTATTATTATTCCTATTATAATATAAAAGTAAAATACAATCATGGTCTATAAAAGATATTATAGGGATAATCTGTGTACATTTTCCAAAGCCTTCCATCATACTATCGATAGTATCCTGCTCACCCTAGGTGCGTCAAATGCACCGGTGACCACGGCACGACCGAGTGCTCGCGGCCGAAAGATTGCGCAGATCCACCGGACTGCGTAAACTGTCACACCACCGGCCACCCGGCTAGTTATAGAGGCTGCGCTAAGGCCCCGAAAACTCCCGCGAGAAAATCTCCCGCGAAATCCACTCTACCCAAACCCGCGCCCGTACCCGTCACAAACGCTTGGGCGAAACCCCAGGTGGCCGCGCAGGTAGTCACGCCCCCGGTCGCCTCACGACCGATCGCACAATCGCAGCCCGCCTATCAAACGGCGCCGAGGCCACAGGTGCAGCCAACTCCGTCGGTTTTCGCAGAAAACAAGGACGACCCGTTCGCGCAAATCGCCAACATCTGCAGCCTATTAGACCGAATCAATAGGCAGGAACTCGCCGTATTGTCCGCTAAAATAGCGGCCGCCACATCTGGCAACGAGCGCCTTAGAGCAATCAGCCAACACAAAAACGCAATACGCGTGTAGGTTAGCGCTCACCGGCCACAGGCCGCTTGTACTAGTCTCAGCCTACCTCTCGGGGAACAAAACCTTATTACAAAGCGACCTAGATACGCTACTCAACTTAGGAACTTCCGTGATAATTGCAGGAGATCTAAACTGCAAACACGGTTCATGGGACATCCATAGCATCCCAAATAACAACGGAAAGCATCTCTTTAGCTTATCCGATAATTTAAACTTTAGCATAATCGCTCCTACGACTCCCACTAGGTATCCTACGGTGGACAACTACCAACATGCGACACCGACTGACACCACTGTCGGGCGACCGACGGTTAAACTTTCCGCCTGACCTAAGACTGCTAATTAGACAGAAAAATGCAGCCAAACGCGCTCGACCGATACCGATCGGAATCGAACCGAACCCTACTTCGACGCCTTCATCTAGAAGTCAAAGATCGTGTATCGGAACACCGACATACAACGTGGGACACTCTCCTAGAGGACATCGAGCCATCGCACACCGCCTACTGGCGGTTGGCCCGCAGTCTGACAGCAGACCCCCGCGAATCTCTACCGCCGTTAATTAGACCTAATAGCGCTTCAGTAGCCCTAGATGACTCCGAAAAAGCCAAATGCCTTGCGGACAACCTAGAGCAGCAATGTACGCCATCGCGCGAACACACCGATACAGTCCACCTAACGGAGGTGGACCGCGTAATCGAGACTAGGGCTGCGCTTCCACCGGAAGGCGATCCTTTAAGTTCAGTGACCCCCGAAGAGGTCCAAGATATTATTAAAAATTTAAAACCGAAATCCACCCCGGGCCCAGATAATATCAGTAACAAAATTCTCAAAGCTCTCCCTGGGCCGCTTATATCTTTACTGGCGACCATTTTCAACACTCTACTCTCCAGTTGCTCCTTCCCGGACGACTAGCAACAAGCCACGGCTATCGGCATTCGCAAGCCAAATAAACCAGCCAACCAGCCCTCTAGCTATCGTCCCATCAGCCTCCTCAGTTGCCTGGGGAAGCTCTACGAGCGGGTCTTATTAAACAGGCTCAAAGAGCACGTATTTTCCAACGGCCTTCTGCCGACGGAACTATTCGGCTTTCGAGCTCGACGCTCTTGTCCCGACCAGTTATACCACCTAACGGAGCACATCCTAAAAGGCCTAAACCACCCGAAACATCAGTACAGGGGCTCTTTTCTTCGATGTCGCAAAGGCATTTGACAAGGTCCTGCACAACGGCTTGCTTTAAAAGCTATACACACTCAAAGTGCCAGATAGGCTCGTACACACCATCCGGGCCTTTTTGTTGAATCGCTCTTTTCGATATCGAGTCGAGGGCACCCTCTCCACAAGCCGCCGCCTCACGGCCGGCGTACCACAAGGCTCCTGCCCCTCACCTTTGCTCTTTACGCTCTACACGAGCGACATACCCAAAGACCCCCACGTCAATCTCGCGCTTTTCGCGGATGACACCGCGCTCTTTTATTCAGACCGCAACCTTCGAATACTAACTACTCGGCTCCAAAGCGCCGCCGACCGCCTCGGCGATTGGTTCCGCAAATGGAGAATAGAAATAAATCCCGAAAAGAGTGTGGCGATTCACTTCACACGAAGTACTTACCCGTCACATCTTTATAATGGCCCTCGCCAATGCAGAAAGTTGGGGCAAATATCCCTTTATGGCCAACCGCTTCCCTGGGAGTAAAAGATCAAATACTTAGGAGTCACTTTCGACTTGCGTATGTTATTTACTACGGACATTAATAACGTTCGTAATAGAGCCGCGTTCGTCTCCGGCCGGCTACACAATTTAACTAACGCTAAAAGTAAAATGCCCTTAAGACACAAATTATTATTATATAAGACCTGTTATAAGACCTATTATGTCCTACGCATGCATGATCTTCGCCCACACGTACCCTACTCGCTTGTACAAGCTGCAAATAGTACAAAATAAGTTCATCCGCCGTGCAACCGGTGCGCAGTGGTATCAACGCAACGTCGATTTGCACAGCGATTGCAGACTCCCGACGATTCGCGAATATTTTAGAGACCTGACCAAACGGTTCTTCGATAGACCCGAACATCATCCCAACTCTGGTGGTAAACGCAGCAAATTACCAACCCGACACAAACGCGAACGTCAACAAGCGTCGCCCGCGAAACGTCCTCATCGACCCGGTCGAGGAAAGGGACTTAGATACGCCGGACCCACCGCCGGGGGTTCCGCCGGATAACACTACACCCACAGCTAGTGTGACAACAAACACAATAGTTTGCCCTCGCCTCCGAGCACGGCGAGACCAACACAACGCGTACACGAGGTACACCCGCGTTCAAGGGCGATTCTCGTTCGTACAACAACCGAGGCTGCTCCGTGGCCCTATCACCGTTAATGTGAAGTGTGCGGAAGTAAAATGTGAAGATTCAATTTTATATGTATTGTATGTCATATCTCAGGTACCTGTTCAATTTTATATGTTATATCTCAGGTACCTGTTATTCTTGTAAATCGCTAATATAATAATAATAATTGGTTAATCAATTCAGCTCTCAATACGCTTGCGAGGACATAATTATTGTTTTACACGAGTGATTTTGGAGCTTCTTCAAAAAAGCCCCCCTTCCCCAGAGCCAGGGTTGGTTGAACTAAAGGTCTTAAATGACTTGCTTATTGTTGGAATTCAGCAGTTCTTGAAAGTGAAACAAAAAACTATTCGACGAGATTTAGGTTAAGTAGGTATTATTGTATATATAAGAAATCCATCCTGTACCATTTGAGGATAGTAAAATTATACTATATATAGGAAATCAGAGTTGGTATTAAATGAATGAAAACAGATTATTTGTAAATATATATTTTAAATCATAATGAAAGGTATATCATTTTAAATTGAAACACAAGATTGTGTTCGCTATTCGTACTGTGATAAAAACAAAATACTTTATATACTTTGCGAACCCTGATGTATGGCTATAAACATACTAATTTAAAACGCACTAGCATGGCTTATCTAGTAGTGTTCTTACTCAAATAAAGCTCAACAGCTACATCCCTACTACATGTCACTAGAAACACGCCCTAAACAGTTAAGAACTTTATTATATTGTCTTTAAGTTATACTTTGAATCTACGCTATTTTTAAATTCATGGTATTTAATGAAACATATTTTGATGACGTACCTTTAATACATTCAAAATATATGTTTGGTAATAAAATATTAATAAAATGGAGTCAATTTATTAAAAAAACTTTGTAACAAACAAGTTTTCGAGATCAAAACTAAATTTAATATAACGCTTGATGCTAGTGTATTAACTATAAAACGTATTGAAAGTATAGGTATACATTTATTACAAATATTATTATCAATTGATACTTTTAACAGCCGGACTGCATTGTTTGAAATTTTCAATATTTATCGATATCTGATAGTTTAAAATATTATTAGGTACTTATAAATAAACTTAAAGAAAAACAAGATAGAATTTATGAAAATAGTCGCTAATTCCGTCCTGCAGTATAATCGATTAAGTTATCAACAGGTATAAATTGTGTGAATTCTGACTAACAATATCAATCGTCCTTTTAACCACGATTGTTGAACGACGCAATTTTTTAATAAGTTTGAAACTGATTATATTTCTGTAAATATTTTTTATCAATATAAACAAACTTCGTTCGTATTTGCAAAATATTTTATTTTTTGTTGTTAGGGCGGGATTATGTTATTTAATCGATTTTTTAATTATTAATATATAAACTATTTCACCACTAATATCAAAGTACTAATAATATTATAAATATATTTCATGTCATTATAATTCCGATTAATCATTTTTGATAAAATATTAAAAAGTTAGTAATACATTGTTTGACGCACCAGAAAATTGCTTAGAGGAATATTAATTGCAGTTTACTATGGATACTATTATTTTTGCTATTTTATTCAACAAAAGTGGTTACTTTCTTTAAACATCGTTAGGAGTTGAGAATTGTAAAGAAAAACGACACATTATTAGGTATTAACATAATAATTGAATGCATTGTGACCACTTCAAAACATCTTCTACACTAACTACAACAATTTACAAAAAAGGAATATTTAAGTTACCGCTGCACTTTAACAAAAGAGGAACTATATTAATTTTAGGATATAATACTTGGATAATATATAATACATCAAAAATGAACAGTGCCAATGTTTTTTTTTAATATAATGTAGTACATCTTATGTGTCCGACTTTGTGTCACATCAACATTAATTACGAACAGGTTTTGTACTATGCCAAGTAAAGAAACTGGCCTAACTAAATGATTAGAATTAATTTTGCTCTGTGGAGGGGCGTCGTGCGTTGTTCCGCTGCGGTATGACGAACTCCGCGTGCCTGGGCGCGCTGAACGGATTTGTTGGCGCGAAAGGAGCGTTCACTGACGACTGGCGTTGTGCCGGTGGCGGTCTACGAACAGGGCTAGTGGATCTGCAAATGTTTGCTAATGTTGGCAATAGCTCTCATGAGTTTTTTTCTTAACGGAGCATGGACAGGAAAGCGTGGCGGCTCAAAAACGGACTATATGTCAGTTTAATTTATCGCGATCATTGTTTTGAATTTTGAACATATCAATCAGCCTTAGGTTTTTTCCCGAACACCACCACGCTTGCCGATCAGTAGCCGTTTGCATCAAATAAACCTTAAATAGTTTTAGTTAACACATCTTAGTATTAAATTAATTATTCTATTCTTCAAGTCTGTTATGATTGGCGTACTTAGGAACTGTGTTGAGGTCTGCGGCGGCAGAGAGCTGACGAGGCGGGAGTGCGGGGGGAGGGCCTGCGGGCCGCGTAGCACCACTTACACGCCGCGGCACCTACAATATATGTGTGTACTATTTTGTCGCATGGTCCTTCGAGCCGGATGATGTTTAAAATATTTAATTATATACATCTTTTTTACGCAAGTTCTAACAATAATAACGCAATAATGAATGAAAAAAGCGTCATAAGCATTAAAACTATGTCAAATGAACTATCCAACAAAATGTATTTTCTAATAATTCACTGTATAATTTTTACATAATTGTATATACTGTCGTTGAAATCTTATTATTTAATTATTTGCACAAAAGAAAAAAAAAACAATGTGTTATTATTTAAAGCGAGCGTAGTTGTCTGTCGTATTGTTTTATAAATACACTTAAATATTTAAAAAATTAAATATAAACATATTCATGAAAACACGTAGTTGACAAGTTATATAGTTACTTTCCCCGTGAAAATAGTTTCATTCAATAAGGAAACTCACTTGGGGGGGATCGTGTGACCGGTATGCAGCCGTTTGAGACTGTGCTCGCGCAAGTCTCTCCTGTATAGGTGCCGGCGGCGGCGGGCGGCGTGGGGGCAGGCTCTCGGTTCTATGCGCCAAAGGCTTTTCTTGAACGCCTTCGCGTTGCCTGTCCACTCTATCCATGCTGCTCCTCCGGTCCACGTTTGTCCTCTCGGGGCTGCCGTACTCAACCCTCGCTGCGGGGGGACTTGACCGCGCCACATCCTCTTGTTGCCTGTCGGGACTACTCCGAGGCGATTCCGTGTAATGTCTGTTAGAGGCACCACGCAACTGCCTTTCTGGTAATGTCCGCTGCCTTTCCGGAGACGCTCTCATGTTGCTGTCGCTACCACTGCCGCTCTTTGTGTAAACTATTTTTGATTCTAACCGACTCTCAGATTTCTCCATCTACGGGCAATGGATTAGCTCAACTCACATTCAAGTATATAATCAATTTAAGCGACAATTTTGTATGGTACGTAGTGTATACGATAGGTTCAGTCTGCGGTTGGATTTAATTACGAAAATGACAAAAACTTAGAACAATAAATGACCAGCTACTTTAATTTTAATATTTTCTTTTTATTTAATACTTTGCATGTAACAAATGTTTGTACATGTAAGTTACTTAAATGGTGACAAATGTTACTAATAAATTCGTTATGCCTACTTGTAGACTTGATCGCGTGGTATGCCTAATCTCCGAGCTCGAGTCGGAGGTAGAACTCTTCCGCGTCACAGTTTGTGGAGCAGCTTCGGCCTTGGTCGCAGTGGACGTTGCTTCTTTACGGGTGGGTTCGGGCGATGGGGGCGGCAGTCTGGCAGCTTGTTCCAGGATAGCTTTCCTTTGCTCTTGCCCGGCCGCAAAGTACGAGAACACGCACAAAACCGCATAGCAAATTTGGTCGGCCTGAAAACAGATGTTAGCGCTGTTGTATGTTCAGCAATTAAACGCGTTTCGTGTTAGTACCCTGACGATGGTAGTCACAACACGTCACTGATTTAGTTAGTCTCAATTCTGCGTAGCAATACTTGCGAGTAAATAATTTAATATATGTACGTTATGTTGTTACCTGATAGTAATATTATATGATATTAAAAAGTCATTACAAAAAAAAGTGTTTAGATGTATCTAAACACTTTTTTACTTAACGTATGAAAATTAAACAAAGTTTTAAAAGTAAAGGTTAATTTCAAAATTACTTTAATGTGCAAAGCGAGTGTAATTTACTTCCGAGATAATAAGTAAAAATGAAATTAACTCAATACTCATTATTTTTCCAATAAAATAAAAAAAACGTCTAAAACAGTTAAAGCGAAAACACGAAAAGACATGCGAAAACAAAATACATAGTGGAAGTACATACATCAGAGTGCGTTATGAGACAAACGTGCATAATTCGTGTCGGCTCCGTCTGTCTCGATAACGACAAAGTACCGAGAAAGCCATATGGAGTAGAAACGATGGAGGTCAAGCACTACTTTCTCTGCCTATAACATAAGACATGGAATCGTGAAAGGAAAATAAACAAAAACAACATAAAACACTGGGATGCATCGGTTCATATCTAAGGATACTTACCATTATCGATTTATATTTTCTCTGAATTATCTGCCTTGTTTTTGGATCTGAAAATAGCATTACATAATAATGTTATATTTTTTTACATTTGCTCGGATATTACACATTTTAAGAAAACTATTTCAAACATTTTATCACAGTTTTTTGGCGTTTGAAACTCCCCACAATTCAAATAAGTAACTACTTTGAAGGTTTGCATTAGTGATTATTGAACGGATGGACGATATCTTAAAAAAATGGGATGGAAATTATCCTTACACGTAATAAGTTGCACTTGGTAAAGAAAAAAAACATTATTTTTTGAGAAAAAGTACTTACTAAATTCTTCTAAAACGAAGATACCACCGTTCTGGGTGAAGCACTTCCGAATATGATCGAGCCGAACAAAGAACTGGAAAACAAACAACCCCATAAAACACGAGAAAGTGTTATTTAATTATAAGAATAGTGCTATTTTTTATTTACGTGAACCAAAGTGATTAATACATAGTAACATGAGTTGATATTTATTTCACGGTCTTAGAAGAAACGTGATTTGTTTGCAAGAGAAAGCTTTGTACATTGAGGTACCTAAGTATTTTAACATATTTAGGATCTTTTTAATGAAACTGTGTAATATGCAAATGCAAAATGCGACAAAACTTCTAATTTTATGAGGTGAAGTTAAAAAAAACTAGCGCTGTATTTATTACGTACAAAAAGAAATAAAAACTAAGCTTAAACAGAAAATTCAGGTACAAATTTAACAAATGGTAGTAGAATTGTCGTCTTAAGATTAGCTTTGTTAAATTAATGTACTTTCCTCTTTTTAATATCTTGGGCTAATTAAATGTTAAGTTTAAAACATTCAATTAGATTTTTGCATAGCTACAAAACTAAGTACGTTTACTACTAATATATTTTGTATTGTGAATTCTTTGAACAATTTCGTATAATAACGTACTACACGTTTATGCGGAATTATTCAAAGAATTGTAGCACATTAAAGAATATCTATTTTAAATCATGCATTATACATGCATACATGCGAAATGGGCATTGAGGAACGAGATACAGAACTACAAAAACATGTCGCACTCAATTCGTGGTTGATGAATCGCTTGATTCTTCAACGCCAAATACTCTCGAATATGACATTCAGTAGCCAGCAATGCTAGGGCAAAAATGCGAGGCGGTGGCGGGTGTCAGTTGGCGGTGGTGGTGCTGAGTGCGAGGTCAGGACCGCATTGGGGTGGGCCGTTTCGACCGCGCGGGTGGGCGGGTGCGGAGGGTGGTGGGTCGGAGGGGGGGGTTAGGCAGTATGTGCGGAGGGCAACGCGCGGCAGAGCCCCGAGCCGCGCCAGAACTTGTGAGATGGCGAATGCTCTACGACTGACCTCGTGACTCGCGTCCGCTAAGCTCGTATCGCTCGTGACGCCCGCTCGGGTTCCGGGTGAATGGGGGACCAAATTACTAAAACCTCGACACACGGTGCGAGAGCGAAAGAACGGGACCGCTCGCCGGATCCGTGATACGTATGCAAGCTGTCTGGTGCGTTAATGAACAAATAATAAACAAAGGGCGTCTATGTGCATGCACGACGCGCTTCGGCGCTCGCCGCACTGGGGATTACTAAAACAACGCTAACAACGGCTAATAAACAATCGGTAAGCCTCAAAACTACAAGTAAAGCCCTACGACCTCGGACGATCATCGCTAGTCGCGCGTTGCGGTGGCCGTGATCGTGAACGTGATCATGAGGGTCGCAAAGGTCGTGCCGATCATCGTAAGAGCCAGCCATTACTAGGTTATGAACCACTGAGTACCTCGAAATCCTTTAGCGCAGCGGCGCGGGTTCAGGCGTGTCCGGAAAGGGTAGAACAGACAAAAAGAAGATAATTAGTTGAGGGCGGCCGAGCGCGTGTCAAGGACCATCTCAAAAGTTCCTAGGGGGCGACAGGCGGCGCCCTCACTGCGCACTCCAGCGGAATACCAATCATTGCAGACAATAGCACATGCACAAATCATATGGAATCGACTTAAATTAGATGGACGACGGTAACCTTAAAATGCAGAAAAATTCTAACTATTACATCGAATTAGTGTTAGAGAAAGAAAGGGCAAAGTACGATTTTAATTAGATATAAGCCGTATCGACAAAATAAAGGTAATGGAGAATTCATCATATAATAGGTATATATAATTATATACATAAATATAAATAAACAAACTTAGTATACAATAAATACAATAAATGAATCTGTAACATTTTTGAGATACAAATAAAAGAATAAAGTAATTGGAAATAGGAAAATTTGAGTGGTCCTTGCATCGGGATATATACTTGGTTCAGCTGCTTGGGGGCATTGACATCTAACTCATAGGTACATGACAACTGTTTTGCAAACAGGTACAAAAACATATCATGTTGATATTTAAACCCCCTATTTATTTGAATTATCTCCCGTTAAGTATTTAATATGCGAAAGTATTGGGGCTAATACAGTAGAATTATGATTGTTACCTGCACACTATTTAAACACGAAGGCGTCGGCTGATTGGGTTTCTGTCTCAATGTCGTGGACTGTCATAGTCTAATACGACATTCTTTATATGCCTTCATTTTATACGTCTCCCAAAAACCAAGCGTTTACACTGACAAATGCCTTACCTGATATCATTCATACATATAATGATAATACCAAAACTGCTCTCTGCGTCTTACTGTCTAGTCACTGATCAATCGGCGATTGTTTTGGTATATCACTGCAAATACATGTAATAAGCTGACGATAATTACAAACATAAAGAAATGTGCACCATACCTTGCTGTGTTGGAATAGAAGACCGACGCCCTCCATGCACACCTTAAAATTTATTATATTTGTTTACAACACATTTATTCTACAAGGTAACTTACATCTAATCACTTTTTAACACAAGCTCTAATGTTTGTAACCCTTCTCGTTATTATGTGACATTAGCAATATCGCAATGACAATGATTTTAAAAAAAGCTTGTTTTGTAAACGAACTTTTAATAATAAGTAGCATCTTTCCGCGACAGTGCCGCGTAAAATTTCACAAAAAATGTTAATGTTTAATGTACAATCTTAAGTGCAGAGATTAGCACTATAATAAATTTAAATTTCTAAAAAGCAATGGCGACATCTCTAGTTCGAATTATCGTGTTAAAACGATATTTGAAATTGTTGTATGCTGGAAAGGATATAACAATGGATGCGCCAAGCATTGCTTCAAATGCTAAAAAACAATGTAGATAAAAGATGTTAAGATTTTCGTCGGTGTGGCTATCGGCCGTTTAACTCAGTGGCTAGAGCGTCAGGCCGCGAATGCCGAAGACGTGGGTTCGATTCCCACAGCGGCGACAATCTTTTCGTACTTTTTCTACATATTTTAATGTACAATCATAAGTACAGAGATTAGCACTATAATAAATTTAAATTTCTAAAAAGCAATGGCGACATCTCTCGTTCGAATTATCGTTGTAAAACGATTTTCGAAATTGTTGTAAGCTGGCAAAGGATATATCAATGGATGCGCCAAGCATTGCTTCAAATGCTAAAAAACAATGTAGATAAAAGATGTTAAGATTTTCGTTGGAGTGGCTATCGGCCGTTTAGCTCAGTGGCTAGAGCTTCAGGCCGCGAATGGCGAAGACGTGGGTTCGATTCCCACGGCGACAAACTTTTCGTTCTTTTTCTACATATTTTAATAAAAAAATGTTCATTCAATAGTAGCTAACAAATTCAATATTATGCTTATACCTCTAGTGTATTCGTTGAATTACATATTCTACAATAGTATCTGAACGTATAAGTTTTAGTTCTTATATCTAAACTTAATCGACATTAGAATTGGCAATTGCATTTTGGTAGTATGAAGATATGCATGTACCTGAATAAGCCCGCCTTCGCCTGTAGCACAATCTTGTACCGGAAATTCGCCACCCAACTCGGCCGCATCCTGCCGCCGCCCACTTTTCTCCATAGATTCTTTGATGCAGTAGTACAAAGCTTTGCACTGTTTCGTTGCAAAAAATAAAGTTGTTATTCAATTTAATTACCTTCATTTTTAACATATTTTTTTTTCTTTCTTGGTAAATTTTTAATCGGTCGTTAGACTATAAGCGAGTGAATTTCGGTGTATGGGTAGCCGCTCTATGTATTGTGTTTTCTGTACCACCCGATCTCAGATATCAGCATCTTCAGATATTCATGAATTTCATTATTTGTGGTGAACCAAGAAGCGTGGACCATTGCCAGTGCAATTTTGTAATCGTTGTAGACAGAGTATGTTACTTTTATTTGTAACACCCCATACCTGTATTCCGTATGTCCAAACTGGTTTCAACAACGAATTGTAGATAATAAGCCTGTTGTCTATCAATTTAACATAAAATGACTTCAAAAATTTAACTCATTGAATAAAATTTAACTGTAGCTTAAATAGTTACGTATGCAGAACAGTCTAAATTTTTTTAGTAATCTTAACTGTTCATAGAAAGTTATATGTAATTCCCTTTTTTTATGTGAAAAGTTGCCAAACGAGCAGGCGGTTCACCTAATGCTAAGTGAATACCGCCGCCCATGGACATCTGCTACACCCGAGGGGCTTGCTGATGACCTTTTTGGAAATTGGGCTACCTCACTCACCAGACGAAACGCGAAAGTATTTGTCATACTTCCACTTTACGCCGGTCTTCTGTGAGGTCGTGGTACTTACCCGGACGAGCCTGCCCATTCGTGCAACAGCCGAGGCTGCTGCGTGGCTCTACCACCGATCTTCCTAACAAGATCTCGTACATTATGCTTTGCAAAACAAGTTAGAACTGAACTAAGCTTACCTTTTTCGTATAATATTTATGCAGCTGCGTCTGACCACCGTTCTTTCTCCAAAGGCACAGGACTCGTATTTTCGGGCTGTACGTCATGTTGACAAGACGCTCGAACCACCATCGCTCCACTATAGTACCTGTTGGGATTCCTTGACTTTTGAGGCGAATTCTTATTCATCAGTTTAGTATAACATTAAGCAAGAAAATAATAAGACAATCTTATACTTCCCATGACCACAGAATTTAAACCGTTATTGGGTGTGTTTTCGATGCTCGAGGATTTATTACCTACTAGACTAATGTTTTTTTTATTTGTTAGAAAGTGGCAAGCAAGCATGCTGTTCACCCGATATTAGTGATAAGCGCTGCCCATAAATATCAGCTTCATCCGTAGGGTTGCAGATGCGTCGCCACCTTTTGATAAAGTGGGCTCCGGTTACATCACTACCAAGGCAAAACGCAGAAGTATATCACCTCCAAATTCACGCCAATCTTCTGTAAGGTAGTGATATTTACACTAACGAGCCTGCCCATTGGTGCAACGGTAAAGACTGCTGCGTGGCCCTACAGTAGAAAAAATAGTGCGTGGAGTCCCTCGCCCTCCACGCGGAAGAATTGAAACTTCAAGTGCCACTCATTTACTCTCGCTCTGTCTCTTTCTATTCTCCCTCCCCAGGAGCGTTGAATATTTAATGCAACAGTGCTTTCATACCCCCTCCACTGAAGCGTTGAACGTTTAACGCAACCTTTTTGGAAATCGCATTAGAAGCTTCACTTCAAAAAAAAAATTAAGTATTGCGACGGACCTTGCGTGGAGCGCAGAACGAGTCCGTCGTCTCGCACTTCCATGAATCGCAGTTCACCGCTCGCGTCCCCTTCGTGCACCGTGAAGGAAACCCGCCGCAGCAGCCGCGACCCGAGAGGCTTCAGCTCGATGTCATTCCCGTGCTGGTTACAAGAGCCACGTGCCGAGCCGCAGAGTTTACAAATTATAAATGGCTCTATGTTTAAATTAACACAACGCATCTGGGTGTTTTCTCACGTGAAATTTATGTTTGTAAAACGTCCTTACAAGCTTAAAAGACAGGATAATGTTTTTTTTTTAAAGTAAGGCCAAATTCGGCTAGAAAATTGGAATGTAAAAAAAATATAAATATAGCGCGGTTTTGATATGTTTCGGTTTTTAAAAAGAAAACATTTGGCATGTACATACTCACCAAATTATGAACGACGTCAAGCAGATGATTGACCTCTTGGCTGTATACCAGACCGATGTGACTTTTAGCTAGTAATCGGCGTACTTTATTACGCACTATATCGGCTTCCACCCCGAAAAGCACCATAGCTGCGGTTAAGTTGTATAGGGCTGTCGAGAGAAGTCTATCTTCTTCATGCTCTAACCGTTTCCTTTCCGTCTCGCTCAGGCACTTGTAACGCTCCATCATTTCGTTGGCGCCTTGATCCATACCTATCATGTCCCTCTCTTGACTTACGGCGTCTAAGAAGGCGTCTTCCCAGAATTGCATTTGGTCCCACAGATTGGATCTTTCTTTACCTTAAAACAAAGTGATCCGTTAAGTCAATGATATATACGTAACGCTTTAGCGTATCTGGGTATCGGAAATTTATACAATTTTTTGACAATTCTACAAAAAACTCATATATACGGCACAGTCGGTCTAGCACAAAAATAACATTACTCAATAAATTGTTGATTATATATATATATATATATAATACATATATATTTATATATATGAGTATTTTATTTATGTATGTATTGTATTTTAATAAATTGTATACATGAGTTTTTTGTAGAATTGTAAAATAGTTGTATAAATTTCCGATGCCCAGATACGCTAAAGCGTTACGCGGAAGACGCAGATTCGAAGTCGTTTTGTAGCCTTTATGTGGTTCAGTGTATAAGTCGAAGGCCACTTTAGATTTTTCCTTACCTATTAAACCCTGGTAAAGATAAGTTCTTGCGGTGTCGGGCGATGTAAGTGGCGAAGTGGTTGGCACTCCTACAGGAGGGCGATAGGCACTAAGTGAGGACTTAGAAGAGAAGACGCTTGCAGCTCTGGGCTTAGCGGTTGTCAGGCCACCCCTTGTCGCCTGCTGAATTGCAATGTCCTTATTAATATTGCATCATATTAGCCTTTGTCTCCGCGAATTTAGTGCAATTAACGAACGAACAAATCGAATGTGCAATGAATTGTTGGATTAAATCGTTTTGTGGTATTTTTGGTCATTATATGGAAATAGTGAAGTGATTGGAATTAATTATCTATTAGAAATTTATTTAATTACAGTATTAGTTATGACATACAGTTTTACGACTATGCATGGTGGTTTGAACGGTGGGAATTCTGAATGCATTTAAACGCATGTTTGTAAGCCAAAGAAAAATTTTTTTTATTAAAAAACCGACCAAGTGCGAGTCGGACTCGCGCACGAAGTGTTCAGTACCATTATGTATAAAAACGGCAAAAAAATCATGTATCGGAGCTCCACTTATATTTATATATTTGTTTTTTAGTATTTGTTGTTATAGCGGCAACAAAAATTTATCACATGTGAACATTTTAACATCTAACTATCACGGTTCACCAGACTGGTGACAGACGGAGAGACAGACAGCGGAGTCTTAGTAATAGGGTCCCGTTTTATCCCTTGGTTACGGAACCCTAATAATGAGTTTGATATGTGTTTTACCAAACGTTTTAATGTTTTAAAATAGTATAACTGAAAGAAAATAGGTACTTATGTGTAATTGAATAGAACGCCCCTTCAAATAATTATAATTAAAAGAATAAATATAATTATAGAGTATATTAGTTATATCTTCAAAAACACCTTCTCAATTATAGAGTCGTTTTAATCCGTAACCTTTTGTATATACTCCACTGAAAGCCATGCATGATAAAAGCCATTTAATAATTACAGTTCAAGCTTAACTACATCACGACAAATATTATTATGATAAATATTATCATAAGTTCTGCTCGAATACAAGCTCTAATCCAAAGCTATATATATACAACTTTCGAATTTCGCTATCGCTTTTGCCTCGAAAATTTAATAACTATAGAAATTACGCTACACTACCATCAACAAGACTTTGTCACAACACTAACTAAGACTTACATTGACGAACATGACGTCAGTGTCAGAGAGGTTGGATTTAAAGGAGGCGCGGTGTTCGAAGAGATTGGCTCGGTTCGTCGTGATAGAGCCGCTCTCGTCGGCGGAGCAGTCCGACGAGTGCGCCGCCTGTCACGCACACAAACAATACCAACTATCCAAATTGAAGCTGACATTAACATAAGCCGGCTTCGGGCTTCGGAAACTAATATTACACGTGCTCACTGTGGTAGGGCCACGCAACAGTATTCGCTGTTGCACGAATGCGGATGTCAGCCCACGAAAGTACCCCGACCTCACAGAAGACCGGCGTGAAGTAGAAGTATTATACTTCTGCGTTTCGTCTGGTGAGTGATCTAGCCGGGATCCTATTTGTTTAAATGTGGCAACGCATCTGCAGCCCTACGGGTGTTGCAATTATCCAAGGGCGGTGGTTATCACTTACCATCAGGTGAACCGCCAACTCGCTTGCCACCTTTTCATATAAAAAAAACATAGCCATAGCCAACGAGTCGATCACAGTAAAACATCGCCGCTAGCTAGCTTTAGTGTAGAAATTAGAAAACAATACGAATTTCACTACACAAAACGTAAATATGTCTTACATAAGAAGTCTTACATTATGAAAAGCGACACATAGTGATTGTGCACATTAACTAAGCTTGTGGTAATATGTAGATCACGACACGTTTTTAAGATTTTTATTTCTTATGAAAAGTTGGCAAGAGAGCAGGCGGTCCTCCTGGTGTTAAGTGCTTACGAGTATCATCATTTTCAATACCTGACTGTTTGCAGATGCGTTACCTGACGGTTTGCAATGGGTCTGCAAAAGAATTGGGGTTCAGGTTACCTCACTCACCAGACGAAAATCAAAATTATAATACTTCTAATTCACACCAGGCTTCTGTCAGGCCACGAAACTTCCCAGACTAAGCAGAATATATAATATATGTTATCTAATCTTAATAAATATACACATATATGTATATACACATATATATATGTATATCTCACATATATGTATGTACATATATTATTTTAGAGATTCAGCGGTATTTTTATGGTTTCATTTCCTTGGGCAATCCACAGTTATAAATTGACGATACCAAATGAAAATATTCAAAAACATATGTGTGTGTAAATGCCAAATGTTGGGATAATTTGTCTCGGGATACAATGTATATTCCATCTTATAGTGAAACCCAGCTTTGAAAAATCCCTCCCTACTGTGTTAAAAACCTGAATTTCTTTCCTTTCTTATCATGCTTGAAGCACTTAAGGAAAAACTTCAGCCGTTTTTCAAGAACGATACCATTTGTAATGAAAAAAAGTCTATTGGTATAGTGGTTATAGTTCGTGTGCGTTTTGTTATCAATTTTATTTTTCTTTTATTTCTTCTAAATAACATAAAATTGGAAACTGTTCTGCACAAAGAGAGGCAAGAGATGGAATACATCGATACACTTTACAGTTGAGAAGCAAAGACAATTGCACGATAGAGAATGACAAATTATTCATAAAGATTTTTGTTTTACTAAAATTTAGTACAAAAATAAAACTTAATTCATATTAATGTGTAAAATTAACGTGCAACAGTAATTGCTTTTCATTTCCTTGGAATTAACAGGTAACAAAGCCTTAGGAGGCATGCTTGGAAACAACGAAGTATTTACAAATATACGTTGCTTACACTTTCGCAAAATCTCAAGAGGGTCTACATGCGACAGTATTACGACATTTATGAACTTCTATACTATAAGGCAAGCGTAGTTAACTACTTACATCCGAGTCGAATGACGTGAGTTTGCTGAAGAGAAGATTTCTTTTCTGATTCAACATGTCTTTGAACATCTCCGTAGTACTTTGTGTTTCCGTTGTATCCATTTCAGGATAATTAAGTACCGGTACATCTAAAAGTGAATGGGAATGAAAGGCGTTATTATCTACTATCATTATTAAGTCAAGCCTAAAATTTAACTACCTTTCATAATAGTAGATAAAATAAAAATATCGTATCTTATCTTATCCTCTAAACGAGCAATTCTTGTATATATATATATAATCGGAATCTCGGAAACGGCTCCAGCGATTTTCATGAGATTTAGTATGTGCGTAGATACGGGGGCGAAAAATCGATGTAGCTAGGTTTCATTTTTAGAAAATGTCCTTTTATCCATGTTTTCAGGGAATGAAAAATATCATTCGAATATGACGGTCATTTACACACTTATTTTTTTGCTTTTTTTCTATACCAGATCATTTTCTTCGGTCGGTCCTCCAGGTACTAAATCTTAACACACCAGTTTCACAAACCTGATTGCGAACTTTTCCTAGACGAGGGCGTCGAGGACGGCGTTTCGTCCTGTCTGTAGTGATCTGTGAGAGTCGAGCCCCCCATGCCGCCGTGCTCCAGCCCCGCCACCTCCTTACTCCAATAGTGTGTGTGCGCCATTTCCGCTAGTTGGAACACGGACGCCATGCCGCCCAGTCCAAAGTTGGAGTACGTATGCTCCAGGCCGTGGACGACGGCTTGCAGCACTTTCAGCATACCTTTCCAAACAGGTTTGCTGACAAACTAAAAATTAAAAAAAGTCGATTCACTCCGATGCGTTCATAAATCAATAGAAATATCAAAATATTCTACTAAATTTGTCGCATATCAATACTGATTTTAATTTTATATTTTGATATGCGATAGTCGAATACTGTAACCTACTTATGTAAATCTATAGAATACTGTCTTCGCATTATTATAATATTATGGTTATCCCACAGATTATTGATACTTACCACATCATCAACTTTGTCATTAGGTGTAGTTTTTCTGTTGAAATTTCTATTCAACTTGCTGAGAACCATATTCCTGTAGGACTCGTCTTCCATTAGCTTTTTCAGTCGGTTTAATTTTAACCAACCGACACCTTCGCCTTCCAGGACGTGTTGTACCAGCTGTTAATAATAGAGAATATTTCTATAATGACGCAATGAAGTTACTTATTTTTAGCAGATTTTTTTTAAATTGTAAAACACACCAATCGGTAAACGTACAATATTATTAATAAAATGGATTAATAAATAATAAGTTAATGAAATCCACTTGGTATAACACTTATTGTATAACTTTGTTAGTTGTAATAAGTTTTTAAATAATTTCTATGAATTGTCCATTCAAAAATATTACCCAAAAATAGTCTACAGATGTGTAGTAGGGGTATGGATAAATGTCAATATTATTATCTAGAGGCCTATTTTATCACCACACATCGCTAGTGTATCAAAATCTGGTTTTATATGCTTATAACTTTTACAACAGATTTAACAGAATTAAATCTGGTTTCCAAATTCTTTGCGAATTGCCATGCTCATTTATTTCTTCTATTTATGTGATGATGAATTTTGATTAATTTTTATGTAGGCCGGTAATTGCTAATTTCAAGGTATTGCCCCCATGTGCGTTGGAAGTGATTTTGAATCTACAAATGTGATGTTCGCTACTTTTACTTCGCCTTTTAAATTTAATAGACTCCAAAAATGAGGTTGATTGTGTGGTGCAGAAGTTTGGTTTGTCTGTAGTTCGAAATGGAAAAAAAATGGAAATTAAGAGGTTCCTTTTTTCTCGATTCATTGTTACGGATGATGGGATAATAGACAAGGGGTTCCTCTCTCGCTCAATTTATAAGTATAACTCGGCGAAGGAATAAAACTAGCGTTCTTGGCACCATACCGCGTGGACTAAGTTTGTTACATAACGTGTAGTTTAGTTAGTATTTAATATTGTAAAAAGAATCAATAAATTATTATTTATTAACAAGTTAAAATCCAGCCGCGGAACAGAAATAATTTCGTACGTTAAAATGTTATTGCCTGTCAGTGCATATAAAATATAAGGCGTGATAACAACATGGACAGAATAACAAGCTAACCGCAACCCTAGTAACAAAATCAAAATCAAATGTTTTTATTCAACATAGGAGTGTTACACTCGCTTATTGATAGTCACAATACTACCATCGGTTCGGAAAAGAAAACCACTGTACTGAGAAGAACCGGCGAAAGAAACTCAGCGGGCTTTTTTTTTTAAAAAAATTGGTCAAACACGCGTCCGTCAGGTGATTAGCACTCACGTCGTTGAGAAACGCCTGGTTCTCGGTGTTGGCCGATGTGCGTGTGGCGTGAGGGGGCGAGTGCGGCGTCGGCGTCGCGTGCCTGATGAGGGGCGAGCGCTGCACGAGCCCGCGCGCGCCCTGCGAGAACGGGCCGAACGTAGCCAGCGGGGCTGTTGAGCCAGCGCTGGCTGTCCCGCTTGCGCTCGGACTGCGACCCGCCTCCGGCTTCCCTTGCTTGCCTGTTCACAATCGACGGGCTCACGGTAGACTGCAGACGTGATGGCTCAGCGTCGGGGCGGTCGCTTTTAATCCGCTCGAGCGACGAGTTCGACGAGTTCATATCCCGGTGGATATGAACTCGTCGGTTCGGCGATCGGAGTGTAACCTTACAGAGGTTACACTCCGATCGCCGAACCGAGGAGGCCTTTGAACAGCAGTGGTACATATATAGACTGTTAATTTACGTTGGACTTCACCGCACAGCACATTGTTTTTTTGTATTGACTTCAATGTACCAGTAGAATGACTTTCAGTTAGCGACAGCATAGAACCTTTTTACCTTTCGATCCGAAGAAGTCGCTGAACATGCTCGAAGTGGAAGCAGCGAGCCCGTTGAGATCGGAACTGATGTTGGAGAAGAAGTCGCGGTGAGTTGTCGTCAGGAGGTTCGTGGTCTGCAGCGCGGTTGAGTCGCGCCTTGCGTTAGCCGCGCTCGCCGACTCTTGACTTTCCGTCTATCAATATACATTTTTTAATGAAAGTTATATCCAGATTTTAATTCCCCCTATACAAATACTTATTATGTTGGAAGACTTAAACTGGGAATTTTCAAATTCCTCGATGACAAATTTATTTAATTTGTTACAAATTATAACAGACTGACATATACAGATGAGCAATTACCAATAACAAATTTATTTAAATTGTTACAAATTATAACAGACTGACATATACAGATGAGCAATTACCAATAACAAATTTATTTAAATTGTTACAAATTATAACAGACTGACATATACAGATGAGCAATTACCAATAACACCATTTTAACACTCTTAGCGGAATACTTAAAGCACTGGTAGTTGTAGTTATTGAGATAAAAATACCTTTATCAGTAATCCCTTTTTCGCCGCGGCCTCTTTTGCACTTTTTGTAAGATCACCGAACGTGGACTTGCTAACGTACGATAGATCTTCTAAAGTGTTTTTGCTAACTGCCGTGGCAGTTTTACTGGCTTCTAGTGCTGACTTAGATGCCTCCTGCACACTTTTGGAAGCTTCCTCGGCTGCTTTTTTTGCGTGATGTGTCAGCTGGTATGAAAAAATATATAAAGTTGTGAAATAAATTTAAATGCTTCGATACTTTCATTAAATAAAGTTATCAAATAATTTAATTTCTCACACATTTAACTCAAAGGGTCTTACATATACTTAACTGTGTTGTATCTAGTTTAATTGAAAAAGTGTCATGGTGAATAAATATATACTATAAAATAAAATAATAAATATATATATATAATGCTATAACCACGCATACAATACTTAAAACATCTACAAAGCATTGCTTTAACCTTAATTCAAACTTGTTGTAATCAATTACATAACTTACCTCCGATCAACATAGAGATAATGAAATGTTGGTGCATTGCTAAAATGTGTTTCGGGCTATACGTATTATATGTTAATAATTTAGTGAAGCTATGAATCTATAAAGTGATGTAGGTATTTTTACAAATTCTATAAACATTATTGATTTATGATATATTTGAAATGTTAAATGAATTTGTCAATTTTGTAGGTGTAGGTGTAATAACAATGTTTTAGGTGTTTGAAAAATTTATATCACTAGATAATGCACTCCAATAACGCCATTTTGATTAAAATACCTGTTGAAAAGGTGCAAATATTTTCATATCTTCCCCTTGTGCCGCTTTTCCTTTCTTCGTTTTTAAGTTAAAATGAAATAATATTTTTCGTTACAACAAAATACATTTAAAAAAACAATGTTTTAAAGGAAATATTTTGCGATGGTCCATTTAAAGCTATAAAAATGTTTATAGATGAATGAATTTCTTACAAACTAAACTATTAACTAATTTTTATTGTTGCTGGTATAAAATTAAGGCGCTTAAATAATATGAGTCAATGTAGAACGGTAAACTGAAATAACATATGACTCGGTAGCGCAATCGCTAACCTAAAGGCTTTATCGTGATTTTATTTTATAGGGGGTCGTCGGTTCGATGCCCATACGGGACTAGTCCTTATGTGAACCCCAGATAATTTTTCTTGATCGCGATGATTTGTATTCGGATTTTGTTTATTCCCAAGGAGGGTTGACGTCAGGCAGGTCGTAAAAAAACTAGCAAATACCATTAATAACATGAATCACATGTTGTGCCGACCCCGCTTAGGATAAGGGTAAAATATTATTTGTATAATAGTTTTATTGCAAATATTTTAAAATACCTTGTCCATATGAGCTAACAATCCTTCCTGGCTGCTTTGTCGTGTAGTTTCCCGAACCAACTCTTTTGCTTGCGCCGCGAATTGTTCTAAAAGCGATGTTTGCGATGCTTGACGGGAAACGCCACTGCCTGCGCTCTGAATGATGAATCGAATTAAAATATGTATAAATACTATGTTTTGTATTAATTTAAAAGGTCTTTGTTGTATTGAATGATATGAAAACAGAAAAAAGAAAAAAAAGAATATTTGCATCTTTTTTCTAATCTCATTTGTCTTGCAAGCTATGGTAGATCAGGAAAATGCAATAAGCTCAGTGTTCGGGCGCTCGCTTTTATTCATTATACTCCAGCGCCCTGAGTTCGAATCCCGGTGCAGTCACCAATGAAATTTTCAATTTAAACTGCTGACTTATCACACGTTCAAGTGCAGGAAAACATCGTGAGGAAACCTGAATATTTTTGCAATATTAACAAAAAAATCGAAGTTATGTGAAGTCCCCCATCCACAGTTAGGCATGGTGGACTATGCCCTAATACCCTCTGTATAAACAATGCACCAGTGGGATATATATAGGCTGTTACTTTTCTTTACTTCACGACGAAAAGACTTAATGTGGATTCCGCATTAACGTGATTGCGAATGGAGAAATACTGTAGCTTAACTGTACTTCTGTGAATGTTCTGTGTATGTCATGCCCAGCAGCGGGACACGTATAGGCTGACTGCTTTAACATTGTCTTAGGAAGTGGAGTGCATACAGATGTCCGATTAAAACATTGAACCGTACTTTGGGGTGCGTCGAGTAGTGGGAGGCGCGCTCAGAGTCGCTGGCGCTACCACTGTCCGCTGCGCGCTGGCGGCTGACCACCGTCTTCGGAGTCGTAGTCGAGTTAGAATCCGACTCGCGGCCGAAACTACCGCTGTCCGTGTCCTATCGAGCGAATGCAAAACAATATAATTAATCTGATAATTCTATAAAACTTGTAGAAAAAGAACGAAAAGATTGTCGCCGCTGTGGGAATCGAATCCACGTCTTCGGCATTCGCGGCCTGACGCTTTAGCCACTAAGCTAAACGGCTGATTGCCACACCGACGAAAATCTTGACGTCTTTTCTACTTTTTCTACAGTGTTACTGTTTTTTATCTTTTAATTAAAAATCGCCGGATCTATTCGCATGTTATATATTGTCCCAATATACAAAATATAAATAAATTTATATAGCTGAACTATGTGTAATGTCACTAGAGCGCTGTTAAATATTTTGAAATATCCCGACGGCCGTGAGCCGTGATAGCTCAGTGTCCAGGCGCTCGCCTTTAATTCAATATACTCGAGCAACGTGAGTTCGATCCCTGGTGCCGGCACCAATGAAGTTTTAACTTTAAGTGCTGACTTATCACGTGCTCCACGGTGAAGGAAAACATCATGAGGAAACCTGCATATTTTCGAAGTAATAACAAAACAAATATATTTCGAAGATATGTGAAGTCCGCCAATCCGCAGTGGGGCCGCGTGGTGGACTATGCCCTGATACCCTCTCTATAGAGGAGGCCTTTGCCCAGCAGTGGGACATGTATAGGCTGTTACTTTACTTTTTTACTTTTATCCCGACGGCCTCCATAAGAGAAAAAGATCGTTGTTTTGTTAAGTTAGTTTTACATATCAAAGCAACAACTACAGTTGTATGCTGTCACTGTGTAATGTTGTAAAAATTTAGAATAGAATACAATAGAATATACTTTATTGCACACAAGGAAGCACGAAGATACAAGATACATGAAACATAGTGTACATAGAGGCGGCCTTATTGCTAAGGTAGTTAAGTTTCTAAGTCACTAAAATCAAGAGATACAGCAACTCATATTGATATCTTATATTTAACTGAATACTTAAAAGTGTTTAAAAATAATTAACGGATTTAAAACTAAACGTGATCAAATCCATTGCTTAGTTTCGATTTTTAATCTATTTAAGCACTCACGCTTTTCTTTACAGGCGGTGGACGTGAATCAATCGTTTCCTGCTTCGCGTCAACTTGAACTTCGTCGTCCGATATTTCGCTGTGGTCGGAGCTGGACGCTGATGGTGAGGGAGACGTGGAGGCCCGACCTTCGCCTTTCTCCTCTTCCTCGTCTCCAAACATGAGCGAGGATGGCGGGCTATAAACCTAGCGTAAAGATAATGATAAAAACAAATAAATAAACAGATGATTTATTTCAAAAGTAGATGCAGATTTTTTATGTGAGATGGTAGTAAGGGTGGCCGCCTGATGTTATGTGATAACCGCCGCCGATAGGGTTGCAGATGCGTTGTTACCTTTTAATAAAGTGGGCCCCGGCTACCTCACTCACCAGACGAAAAGCAGAAGTATAATGCTTCTACTTCACACCGGTCTTCTATGAGGTCGTGGTATTGACCCGGACGGACCTGCTCATTGGTGCCACAGCGTAGACTGTTGCGTAGACCAAAGTTACATATCAAGTGTAGTATCTATCTATGAGTCTACTGATGATTTATGTCAAAAGAAGATGAATATCTACATGAAAGTGTTATCTACGAGCCTACGGTAAGCATACATTATTTTGGGGTTATGAGAGGAAATGCCAATAATATATGATTGAGGTATATGATTGAGTTTTTGTTACTTTAAAAGGTGCCATGAGCGAAATAGGTATGGAACCTACGACGTAACATCATAGAATATTTTTCTTGTTATGGGAATTGAATTCACACCTTCTGACGCTAGCGATAGGCACGACTATCCACTAAGTCAATTGGGTCATCATACACTAAACTACTTACCGTTTTGGGATCTAAAGAAGAAGACAATGTCATCGGTACTTGTACTACAGCATTATACGTCTCTCCTATTACATGCTGTTGATGTGGATTTCCACCTATAAATGAAATATTATGTTATATTGAAATATTATGTCATACAATAATTCTACAAAGATTGATGATACTTTATTTTTTATAAATATATATACAAATATATTTATATTATTTATGTCTTATAAAAATAAAAAATATATAATGTACCTGGCGATAAATCGGACGAAGCCATTTCTGACACGAAGTCACTAAGAGATGAATAGGAGGAACTCGTGCTTTCCGCGGCTTCGGAATCAGATCCACTTTCATCTGTCCAGGAAATTAACGATGAGTACACATGAAATTCTTAAAAGTAACACGATTTTAGTTTTCTTTTCCTGTTTAATTTACCAAATAAAAAGTAAAGTGATTAATAAATCAAAACGATAAATACAATATGATTTCGTATTTCAATTGGTGAGTGAGGTAGCTGGGAACTATTTTTTAAAGATATATCGCATCTAAAACCTCTATGGTATTCACTGAACATCAGACCTGCTAGCTTGACAACTTTTGACAGAAAAAAACAGTCTCCACTTAGATACGTCGCATAGTTTTTGCATAAATAAACTATAATTGCTATTGTTTTTTACATTTGTGATAATCTGTAAACACTTTCCCCACAATAAAAGGGAAACATAACATAACTTTTTATTCCACCTATCATCTAATCTACAAAATCTAATATATCTCAATAACGCTCTTAAATCTCCATTTAGCACCCTGGGCTCTCCTTCTATTATACATATAAATTTTAAGAATGTACACGGTGAATGTTTGTAAGGTTTATGTGAGAAGGTGGCAAACGGGCTATCGGTCCTGGCGTTAAGTGCCGCCCAAGGAGGTCTGCAACATTCATAGGGTTGCAAATGCGTTGCCACCTTTGAGTAACATGGGCCCCAGCTACCTCACTCACTAGACGAACGGTCTTTTGTGAGGTCGTGGTACTCCCAGCGCCGGATTAACCACATAGCAAGAGTAGCAATTGCTACTGGCCCCACACCAAAGGAGACGCATATTTAAACCCCCTCATCTCTGCCTGAGACATAATTCTTTGAGTGAAACTAATCAAATAAATATGAGTATTGAATTTTTCTTTGCTTTTGCTGTTTGAAAGAATTTGCTACGGGCCCCGCGCTCGCTTAATCCGGCACTGGATGCCCCAGACGGACCCGCCCATTCGATACAGTACAATGGTATTTATTACCAGTGGGCTGGTTCTCGTGGCGCTGAAGTTGCCTAAGGGCACCGTTAAGCGAGCTCCCATCGTCCCAGACGGCGAAGCGGATCGGCTGCAGCTGGTCCGCGAACCACTTGGGCTTGTCGCCGATCTGCCGAGGGTCGAACACGCCCGTCTGCACGCGAAGGAAGGCCACGTTGCACGGCGTCAGAGACCACTCCGCCAAGAACTCCACCGCCTAAGGAAAAGTATACACAGACAACAATGGCCAGCTTGCTACTTGTATCCACTTCGTTTGTGTATTCGAAGAGAACTTCTGAAATTAAATACGGTAGTTACTTTTATGGGATATAAAATACGCGCTAGAACTTTATGAATTATGTTTAACATTTTCAACAAACGTAACCTAAATGAGAGTTAAATACGTAATACTCGTAAAACTTCAATTTTTTATTTGTTATAATATCGTTATTAGTATTATATGAACAATGCTTTTCGTATTGTCTTTTCCCTTATATGTCAGTATTGTATATAACAGTAGTTATAATTACGCTGATAATAAAGACGTGTAGCGAGTACGCAAGTGGACTCGCACGTTGGCGACGGACTGGCGACCGTGTGGAGATTACAGGGCACTTAACGCACGCACTATTCCGGATAGATACCCAGTACGGAATATACAAGACTTCTCGCAACAGCTAGTAGGTAGCACCATATATTCTACGTGTGACCTAGTAAAGGCTTATAACCAAATACCGATTTTCGAGGAAGACAGGAAAAACTGCAATAACGACACCATTCGGACTGTACGAGTTCCCGTTCATCTCTTTCGGACTTCGCAACGCTGCGCAAACCTTCCAGCGTTTCATGGATGAGGTTCTCCGAGGACTAGATTTTTGCTATGTGTATCTGGACGACATATTAGTATTCAGCAAAGACAGTCTCCAACACCAGCAACATCTTAGGCAACTTTTTAAAAGACTAGCAGAATACGGAGTACTTATAAACACAAGCAAATGTGTATTTGGCAAGGCGGAAGTTGATTTCCTCGGGTACCGAGTTTCTGCAGCAGGCATTCAACCACTAAGATCTAAGGTACAAGCTATTCAAGACTTTCCAGTGCCAAAAACAGTAAAAGAACTGAGGAGATTTCTCGGAATGCTTAATTTTTATCACCGCTTTATTCCCTCAGTAGCTGCTACGCAGGCGCCGCTCAACGGTCTTTTAGCAGGTCCTAAAACGAGAGGATCGCAGCCCATCGAGCTATCGTCGGAGGTATTGAATGCATTTAACCAATGTAAGCAAAACCTTTCAGATGCAGCACTCCTTTCACACCCAGATCCGCGAGCACAGTATCCAGACTGACGCCTCAGACACAGCAATCGGTGCCGTCCTGCAACAACGTAAGGGTGAGGAATGGCAGCCACTGGCATTTTTCTCGAGGAAGTTAAGCCCTTCACAAAGAAAATACAGTCCTTAAGACCGAGAACTCCTAGCGATATATGAAGCCATCCGCTATTTCAGATACACGGTCGAAGCAAGAACATTTTGTATCTTTACCGATCATAAGCCGTTGACATTTGCATTCGCTTCACAACGCGAGAACTGTTCGTCTCGTCAGTTCAGATACCTTGACTATATCAGTCAGTTTACTACTGACATAAGATACATTGCTGGCAGGAATAATGTGGTCGCAGATGCTCTTTCACGCATTAATGAAATACAATTTCCCGTAGATTACCAGTCCCTAGCTCAAGAACAGGAAAGTGATATGGACCTGCAGGATCTACTGAAGAACGGCTCTTCTTTGAAGTTGCAGAAGGTTCAGGTCCCGGGTTCAAAAATTGAGGTATACTGCGATGTCACAGCACACCCATGGCCGTTTGTGACAAAATCTTTCCGCAAGCAGGTAGTTTAACACTCTTCATAACCTCAGTCACCCAGGCACGAAAGCTTCAGTTCGCTTGGTCACTGAGAGATTCGTTTGGCCAGGAGTTAGAAAAGACTGTAGACAATGGGCTAAGGAATGTCAGCAATGTCAGCGCTGTAAAGTACATAGGCACACTACAGCTCCAATGTCAAAATTTCAAACAACATCATCAAGGTTTAGTCATATACACATTGACTTAATTGGCCCTTTACCTTTATCTGCAGGTAACAGGTACTGCCTCACGATAGTCGACCGCTTCACACGTTCGAGGCGTACCCGCTACAGGACATCACAGCGGAAACCTGCGCCACCTTAACTTAACTTCGGGGTGCGCTACCTTAACTTCGGGGTGGATAGCACGATTTGGCTATCCAGCGCACATCACAACAGATCGTGGCCGGCAGTTTGAGTCGCATACTTTTAAAGAACTCGCGGCGCTAATCGGCGCGAAACACCACCTAACCACATCATACCATCCTGCAGCCAACGGCCTAGTGGACAGGTTGCATCGCCAACTCAAAGCCGCCATTACCTGCCACGTAAGCTCAAGTTGGACAGAAGCATTACCTTGGGTTCTTCTGGGCTAGTAGCTAGTTTACGGCGAGCCACTCCGTCTACCAGGCCAGTTTCTCTCCAACACAACTTCAGGAGACGGAGACATTACCACCATGATTGGTAGACTTCGCGCGCATATGAGTAAACTGACACCGCAACCAACTTCTTGGCATACTAGTTCTAGTAGACTATTTTATGTTCCAAAAGACCTGGAAAAATGCACTCATGTCTTCCTTCGTCAAGGTCCGGTACGAAGATCACTTCAAGCACCATACATCGGCCCTTACAAAGTTCTTCGCCGAGACAAGAAGACTTTCGATATAGACGTGCAAGGAAAAACACAGAGAGTCACAGTCGACCGCCTGAAACCGGCATTTTTAGCAAAAGATGATCTGCAAGACAAAAAAAATGCAACTCTCTTTAAGACAAGAAGCGGACGTACAGTCAGATTCCCAGACTACTATCGACCGTAGTTACGGTCTCGCCGGGGGAGTAGTGTAGCGAGTACGCAAGTGGACTCGCACGTTCAAACGCGCCCCCGGAATCGTATGATCAATGACGTACGGGTGGCGCGATGTGTGACGTACCGGCTGGACACTGCCCGCTGCTCACGCGTCGCATCATGGCCGACTTCTTTCTTTTGTTTAGACAGCGAGTGGGCGGAGCTTATGCTGCAAATCTTCTAACGGCCATCTTCAATTAACCCCCGCCGATGCATTATTACTATTAATTAATTTCGTGTATAAAAGACCATGTTGTTTATGTATAAGATACGTTATATTCGTTACGCTTATACTCAGGTGTCACAATTGTATTGTTACCGTAGTTTACTCCGGAATATACTCCTATATTCGCTTTCCAAGTGTTTCATTAGTAGCAGCCTTGTTTAGCCCATATGACTTAAGAGTGGCGTAGAATATTTCCATACAGCCGCTTCAGACGGATAAACTTTATAACCAAAGAAGCCCGGAAAAAACCTTGTAACATCATACTTACGCCCTAAGTTAACTTCGTACTTCATACTTACTTGGGTCCTTGCGAATTTGTTTAGAAAGGAGCTAGTTCTTGGCCTTGACCTCAGGAAGCTATTTATTTGGAATGCCACTACTGGCCGAGGGTACAGTCGTAAGGTTCTTGTGTGCTCCATAAAGTTGGCTAATACATTTTGGGAGTTGAAAAACCGAACCTGGAAAGATAGGAACATTTAAATTAGATTTAATTTCAATAATTGGTCTTTACTTTAAAAAAAATGCTTGAGTTTGGAATTCTCCTTGTTATTGTATTTTAACCGATTTATACAACTTTCCCGTTAAATCTTTAGGATAAACTAAACCTTTTGCTAAACAGTGTAAGAGATCTCCCATCTTCACTTAATCGAAAGCGTAAAATGTGTTTCTAATTTCTGCGGTGAAAAAACAGCGTGATGGATGCTGTCGTAGTGTAACTAACGTATTTTTTATGTAAAAATTTGGCAAGCAAGAAAACTCTTCACCTGATATTAAGTGAAAGGAAAGATCTATTACAAATCTTTAAGTATGCTGGTACCGTTTAGCATTATTTATACGAATAATATAATATAATCAACACGAGTACCAATGCTGACTAATGCCCGGTTGCTATATTCAACGAACGGACGTTCATTATATAGCTTCGTAACTTTCGTAACGACTTGTAGATAAAATGCATGTACGCCCGGAAATATTAACCAAACTATAGGAAATATTAACAAAACTAGCCGTTTGTGGAATATAGGAACCGGGCATTAGTCATTATTATTCTTACAATTGTTTCGTATTCTTGTTGTTGCATACCGTAGCTACGCCACATTAGGAAAAGGACGTGCTACGTACCATTGCTACGCGCGTAGCAATGTCGACCGAGTCTACGTCGTTGCCGTATATGAGCGGGTTGAAGGGTTGCTGCGGCGAGTGCGGCGAGGCCAGCGAGTGGCGCTGCGGTGTGTGGCCGGCGCTTCCTACAGAAACTCGCCTACTCTCCGGAGTGCTGTGCGTAGCGCTCTGCGGCGCGCTGTGGGACCCACTGTCCCGGTACATCGGCTGCTGCACCCTGCAAGCGCTCATACGTTACGCCATCATTTTTCATCGCAAACGTGCTTATGCCTTCTAAGCGCTCTATGTCAGTTTTTTTGTGACAATCAATAAGTAAGTGTAATGCTTCTGTATTGGGTAAGGATATTTGAATGTGAGTTTGAAACCTCGAATTGAATTTCTGATGTTGTTATCACCAAGGAATGAAAAAACAATGGTGTTAAGGATATCCCCAGCATACCATTCATCGTGAGTTGTGCGATGAAAATTTACTCACTACTTATATCTGGCTCCTATTTATATTCGTATTTATTATATGACTTAGTTTCAACTCTTATAATTAATAAACGGTTATAAATTTTAATTCAGTTAATAAATCTTACTTCAGAGTAGCTCCACCAACGCTGTCCCGTCTAGAAGGCATTAAAGGTGCCGTTGCTTGTTCCATTGAGCTATTTGTTAGACTGTTTAGAGCCTGTGAAGAGTAAAAAAAATGCTTAAGGTTAATAATGACTCTAAAGTTATTTATAAAAACTAAATAGTATCTACAGTATGGAAAATCATTTATTTACATTGTTAATTTTTAAAATGCATCATAATTATTTGTACGTTAGTTATATTATATTAACGTTACTTTCAGTAAAGTTTAACTAAGACAATTAATTACATATTTTAATATCATTAATCTAGTAGTTTGAATTCTACTTTGCTACTATAATCACAAGCAGTAAAATGATCTAATACGGCGGTTATATAAAAATATTAGAAATAATGAGAAGCGATTCAATGTAGCTTATGGCATTCCATTTTAGGCTCAAACCTCCAAATCAAACTTCAATTTCAACTTAGGAATATATATATATATATATATATATATATATATATAAATATATATATGTGCTATTATCATCCACAAAGTTTTCTAAGCTTATTAGATATATGCTTTAAATAAAACCCCAGTCGTGGAAGGGGTGGCTTCGATAGGCAAGCTTTAATAACCATTTTCTCTTATAGGTTTCCTTTAGCAAAAATAAATGTGACTGAAATAGTGTCATAATGTTTATCACAATGCAATACTGATTACAAATCTGAATCGGAATGTGTTATGTTTTGTTTTACACACATTTCAGTCGGCGATTATTTTATATGCTATATGCTATAGATCATGTGTTAATAAAAATGGCATGTGTGTTTTTGTATTTCCATTAAATGTCTTCCTTACCGACATCTCTAAAAGGATGGCACATTACATGTTTCAATTTAGCATACACTGTAAAACTGTGATAAAAAACAAACAAAGTGTGCAATTAAAATAATAGGAATGATATTTACACCAGTTCCAGTAATTTCCATGAGATGCACGGCCTATTGCGAGAGGAGAAGTGAGCTAGACTTTAGTAGATTCAGGAAATAGGAGATTAAATATAAACTGCAAGAAATACTATTTTAAAATGAGCAACAAATCAACGTAATAATATAAATTAAATTAATATAATGATTTCGATTTAATCATGTTGTTTCATTTTAAAATCAGTAGTGTTTAGTGTTTAATTAAAAGGATCAAATTGTGAACTGTAATAATATAATTGAATGTTAAGATAAAAAGGTTTAAACAATGCTTGTTGGTTTTATTCGTTTTTATTTTATTATTAACTAATTATTCGAATTTTTATACAAAGTATCTATAAAAAGTCGAATAATTAATTATTAATGCTGCGTTGTAAAAATAGTAGAGTTGTATTTTATTTAACTAGTGTGAATGCATTGAAAAGTTATAACAGCACAGCGACACCAATAATGCGCTAACAAGGGCGTGAGATAGAATGGATTAATTGTGATATATGAAAAGAAGAAATAAAACTGATTCACAGTCTGTACTTAGACGGTGTCTTTGAATTACCTGTTTCAAATGGCTCTTTAGAACTGAACTCTCTGGTTCGGGCAGCGCCGGGAGGTCTTGGTCGGTACCAGTGGGGCATATCAGTTTTGTTGCGTCCAAATCTACTAGCCAAATGTCGTCGGGTAAGCTAAAATGAAAAATAGATTTTTACGCCTTTTAACATTTCGGAGTTATAAAAAACACATTATAAAAAACAAAGCTATAAATACTACATTTCATGGTTGTTAGGTTAACTTAAATAAATAAATCTTTCTAGGGACATTTTAACACACCGTTATCTAGTCCCAAACTAAATAAAGCTTGAGCTATGGATGACTATGTAGATAATAAACATACCTAAATATACTTTTCTTAGATTTTAAAATATAATTAGCACGTTCTGCATAGATTGAGACAAAAATTAATACATTTCTTTTCTAAATAAATACATATTATAAATATATAAACATCCAGACACTAGAAAAACGCAAAGATCATCAAACAATACTAGTCCAGAAGTGGTGATCGAACCCACATCCTATGGCGCAAGATCACTATCCACTAAATCAACACGGTCTTAACTTGAAAATAGGTTTTATTTATTTATTCTTTTTGCAGAAAAACATGTATACAACACGGTAACTTACCGGAAATTCTTCTTGTAAGTAAAGAAAGTAGCCGGGATCCCGATTAAAAATGGCGTCGGCGCTAAGAGCAGCTGTTCCGCGCAGCTCATGCAGCTCGGAAGCAGTGGAATGGCGGGAAACATGTACTCGAGGGGATACAGCATGGCGACCAGCGCCATCACCGACATCGATAGGGCGTTGTAGTCGCGAGACTGCACTACCACCTTATTCTCCATTAGAATCAACGTGAGCACTTTCAGGCACGTGTCCACACCTTTAAATAATAATATAGCACTAAATATGAAGGTAAAACAACTATCTATACTCATTAACAAAAGCATCGTCAGAATAGTAGACAGTTAATGAACTACACGCCATACGACATTCTTAAATTTTATTCTATATTACGAGTATAAAATAACGTGTATTTATTTTACTATTATCTTATATTCGTTCTTACTGCATCATTGTTACCACATTAATTATATGCAGTGCACCACATAAAATGGCCAGAAGTGTAGTATTTTATTTAAGGCAAAATTATAAAAAGCCTTCACGTTTTCCGAGTCCAATTGTAAAAAATCTAACTACGATGTACCGTGCTTATTTAGTGCCAAACCTGAACAAACTGAACGCTTGACAGAAATTAAGGAGGTAAATATTGCACGTAACAAACACAAGACGCGGAAAACTCATTGCACACCACTAGCATTGAGCCCGCCTTGATGCAGCCACTGGCATAGATATTACAATTAGTGGCCGGTCTTGAAACCAAATGGCATTGGGTTTTCCGACGACGTCTCAAGCCCGTGCACCCACCAAGTAGTTCCAATGGAAGGTGCAGCGGGAAGTCCACCAGCGTGAACCGCGTGTGGTCCGGCAGGGCGAAGAGCAGCGGCGCGTGGGCGGTCGGCGAGAGCACCTCCAGCTCCAGCCTGGTCTTGCCCGGCACCGGCACCGGCGCGGAGAGCAGACGCAGGATCCAGGTCTCTATCTCCTTGACGTCGTGCAGAACTATCGTCGGCGTGTTGTCGTACGCCTGGCCCGTCAGGACCGACCACACTGTATCCCTGAACCAAGATATAGCAATGATATATATATATATATATATATATTCGGAATCTCGGAAACGGCTCCAGCGATGTTCATGAAATGTAGTATAATAAAAATGTTATAATAGCTCGGTCGGTTATCGGGCGGCCAAGAAACATGATTATTTTTATTTTAGTGTTGGTCTGCAATCAAAAGGAATTGATTTATGAATATTTGATAGAAACATCGTCGAAAATGTGTAGTCTTCGAATGGACTCGAATCTGCGTTTTCTGTGTAACAGGTCCAGACGCTCTAACAAAGTGAGCTAAGCGCCCGATATCCTTATGACGCCAAAAAAAAAATCCTTTACTAAATTAACATACTGTTTTTTTGAATTTTCTTGAAGTATATTACTTAGCATCGTTCTACTATGAGATGCTTCGATCTGTTTAATGATTCATGCAATGCACAATGTCAATTTATGTAGGTACTAACATAAAGAAGTTTTCTTTTCTTAATTATGATTTTCACACGTCATTTTATATGCATTTTGTATTGAAAAAATAATAGAAAACGTGATACCACCTAACCACCAAATTTTTAGTGAATATATTATCAACCTGTAAATAGCATTAATCATTTAAATAATGTAAAATGTGAATGTTAATTTTACTTAATCAAATATTAAATATGCAGAGACAATATTTAAATTTTTTCTGTTAATATTAATATTTATAAATATCTTAGACAATTTCATTAAGAAAATAAATATATCTTACCTATATATTTGCCTAGACGCGCCAACACGTCGCGGACTGGAAGACTCATTGCAGGCATCTATCAGCTTTTTAAGGATAAATAGGCACTCTCGGAACGTGGAGAAGAAAGGATGATGTGATAAAAGGCATAAGGATGTGAGTGAGTGATTCCGTATTCGCTGCAACAAAAAGAAAAGTTCATAGTTTTATTGAAAATCTTGTAGAATAAATCACCGATCTCTTGTAATAAACAACATTTATGTTAGCATTGTACACGTGTAACCTCGTATCCATCAAACCCATATAATATTTGACTATCGAAAGCTCTTACTTTATTATTTAGCGATTATTTTAATATTATATGTACCACGATGATTTTATTATGTTGGAAACCTGATAGGTGAAGTGTATACTGAACTGGTATTTTACGCCCCCCCCTGTTACGAACCATTAATGGAAGAACATCGTGTGAAGAAAATTGTGTTTTTCTAGTGTCTATATATGTTATGTCTTAATAAAAATGTTTAAATATATTTATCAGTTGCTTAATACCCAAACCTAACCAAGAAGATCAAACTTTGCACAATTGGTGTTGTGTAAATGTATGTTCCCAAATATTTATTTAATAGAAAGACGTCAAACAAATTTACGGTAGTGTCTCATTAAGCTGTCGCTATGAAAAGAATTTACTATTGTGCTTAGCGACCTGTCGCTTTCTACTGGCACGGGGACTGGGCGAATGGGAACCCCCGCTTTCGGAGTCAGGCGCGGCCGGGAGACGCGGCGCTAGTGTCGCGCTGCAGTCACGTTCCGAGTCACTCGGGGCAACATTGCTGCTCCTATAGTCACTGGAACATTCGCTACGTTTTAGTCCAAGCTGAGATCTTATTTTATATTTACCTTGACGACCAGTGGGAAAAAATTAAATTTCACCGTTTAATTATTTTTTTCGCTTTGCTATCCTTACTAATATTATAAAGGCGATTTGTATGTATGGATGGATGTTTGTTACTTTTTCACGCAAATACTACTGAATGGATTTTAATGAAACTTCACAATGATTTAGCTCATACATCAGAATAAGACATAGGCTATAATTTATATTCATATTTTAAGTATATCTGTCTTCCTGTCTGAATGTTACGCCTTCAGTCAATTCTACGTAGACGTAGTCGTGGGCAGCAGCTAGTTCAGAATAATTTTCTAGTATCTTATAATGCCATTAATTGCCCTTCCTATATTTCACCGTATCCGGTAGGCGCTGCTATATCTTTTACCTATATAGTGTAATTGACTATTATTAACCACAGTCTCGTCCATACAAATACAAAAATAAGGTCTGGAAATACTTCTATCCGAACTATATTCTTGTTTCGAAATAACACGTTCATTAAAAATATCATATTTACAAAAAAATATTTTCAAAGAGACAACGAATAATACATTTTTACTGTATTAGGTAACATATATCACATATACGGCTTCTTTACAAACCGTAAGGCGCACCTAATGTGTCTTTACCCGACAAGTTGTCACACTTATCATAAATAACAAGTAAAGATAGCCTTCTTAATTTTTCAATATATTTTGAACCTTACGCTTTTAATCTCGATTGTCAGACTTGTTACTCATCTTCAGGATCGAAGAAATTTTCTTTGGATCCATCATTTCATGTCACTTTCACTTGCAATACGCTTCCAAAAATTAATGGTTAAACGATAAAACTTTTGAATCAGTTAAGAAAAAATATGATAAAAATCAATTATAATACTGCTTCGCAGGCTTTTAATATTTTTAAACCACTGCCGAAAATAGAAAGGAAATTAGCTACAACTGGGCGTCGTTTAATTTTATCAAATGTTAGTACAAGATACTATTCAACCAACTATACCATATAATGATATTAATCTTCAGTTTCACTTGACCCAACCTTTATTAAAGTTTATTTTTTTTTACATCCTGAAGCAATAGTTAAGTTACATGTTTAAAATTAGCTCGTGTTTGTTCTTAAGATGCAACTTAAAAATTTGTAACTATCGCAAAACTATTCGCAGCTGCCAGTAAGCGATAAAAAATTAGAATCAATAGCAAAGGCGAATCTCTACTTTTCAAATATTCATTGTAAAAATGAAATTTGAGACAGTGTAATTGCTGTAAACGAATCACATTAGGTAACGCCAAGCACTGCTACAAATGCAATAAAAAAGTGGATAGGGATTCGATTAACGCAGGGTGAGGATGTCGACCAGTTAGTTTAGTGGCTAGAGCATCTGGAAGCGTGATCCGGTAGGAGCAGCTTCGAAACCTGGTATCGGCGAAAAATTTTGCGACAGTTCTATATACACGTTTTTAAATAATTAAGTTCCCGGAGAAGCTGCAATGGAGAATGGAGAATGGAGAATTCACCTGGAGAAGGCGGAATCGGAGCTCTTCTCCATAGACTTGCGCCATGACTCGCGGCGTAGCACGATGCGCTCACGTGGCCCTGGGGCCGGTGCCCGCTCCACAGTTCGGTAGAAGTTCACGCAAACACCGTACCGGGTCTTCCCTGGCCATGTATAAATAGAAAATCAACTTATGACCATCGTTCACGCGGATTTCCAAACGGAATTTGCGTTTAAGCTTTCCTGATAATTGTACCTTCTAGCGTCAATGCACTACAGCAATAGATACGTGAAGTGTAGTGAATCTGTACAACACTCAAAAGTAGATAATATGGTTCCTAACATCTTACGAAATGATATTCATAATTATACAAGATTGAGACTTTAAATTAGGCATGGAATTTTTTAAGCAAAAATCATGGAAATTTAAAAGCTTCTATTCTTATTGAATACGAACCTCTTTTATCTCACAAATTTCACGTCTTTTATTTATCTCATATATTATATTATGTAGATAAACGAACATTTATGTAATGGACACACAAAATAAAACTACAGTCCGTGCCGCCTATGGAGTACGGCTTTGAATAAAACTTATTGGCAATTTGAAGTAGAATTTTGAGAATGGGCATCCAGTTCACAACTGAACTTGGAACATAATATAAAAAATGAACAATCGTAGTTAGCGAATAGCTGGCATTTCGTGGAAGAATACTGTTGATTAGTTATTTTTTTTCCATTATTTTAAATATATTAGATTGACGTATCTCTAGTAAAACTCCATATTATATAAAATTAATACGGATGCCAAGCGCATTTTAACGTGATAAAATTGATACAACAATTTTATTATGCGTGTGTAACTAAAATAACTCATAATAGGGAATCCCTATGCAGAATAATAACCTCTGCTTCTATAAGCAGAATAATAACATCTCAACTGTATCAACATATCTGTATATGTGTTATCATTCAGCCTGCGTTAAAGTTAAGTCGATTATCCCCATCGTAAAATAGGATTATCCTTTGTGAAGCGTTTTATATGCGTAAATTGCTAAGACTACTCGATCCGGCACAAATATTAATAGATTAAACGTTATGATTATTGTAAAATAAATAATTGTTCCCGGAAAAATAACTCACACAAAATCGCTCACAAAAATGTTTATACGAAAAGAAATACCATTCGACAAGTCGAAAAAGCTCTATGATGAAAACAAAACCATTAGCTAGCTTTAATGTTAGTTCTTCTTTTTTGCTATATATTTGTTAGAGAACTTTAGATAACTTTACGATTGTTTCCTTATCTGTTGGAATTTTATAACGAACTTTTATTGCGTACCTGAGTCTTTATCGGTGAGCGTGAAGACGAAAGACGTAGTATCTCTGGTGGCGACATGCGCTATCTGGCGCCGCGCTCCAACCGACACGCAGCCCTCGGGCTGGCAGAAATACACCATGTCCAAGGGTAATGGGAAGTCGTCATGGTTGGTCAGGGGGTACCGCCTGAGCAGCTCCGGGGCCTGAGGAATTATGCGAACAAGCAAACATAAACTACACAGTACATACTAAAACTTTCGAAGTATACTCACAATTAGCGCTCGCAAAATAGTAGTAGTTACTTAAGGTAGAGTTGCGCAAACGGAAAATTTTTATTGTTACCTCATATTTTATAATAAAATAGGTAAAATATAAGGTAAAATCCGCAAAAAAATATGTATAAACAATTTCAAACAATTTGTAAAAGCTACCCTAATGGCAAGGCGCTATTATAATGTCCAAGAATGCATTGAGGACAAGGATGTGTGGAAATGACTCTTGCTCTGCACTTGCAAGACCCCTGGCCGCTGCTGATTTATACTATAATAAGTTTGTATAATTTCATCATAAGAAAATAATATCAAAAAAGAGAACAAGACCGCAAAGTTTCTTGCTGGTCCTTCTCTGTTCAGGACTTAACTAGTCCTGAACAGAGAAGAACCAGCAAGACGGCGATAGTTTTCTTTGTCGTTCAATAAAAGCTTAAGTTAAGTCTATATTGAATTAAGATATTTTGACTTGACTTTGATATTTAATTCATAGAAAGCTATAATATTTGTAAAAACTACATATTTATGGAAAGAACGTTACGTAAAAACATTTCTATAATGCAAATTAATTTACCTGCACGGGGGCCAGCCCCTTGCCAGATGTGTAAGGCCTTGCGCCCACTATAGTTAAATAATCCACCAGCCGCGGACACAGCTGCTGCTTTTGAACGTCCATACTCTTGATATGCTCTGCTTTATATACTCTATATCACTCAATATGAGCTTGTTTAAACCCATTATAATTTAATTTATTATTGCTTGTCATAATTATCACGTTTAAATTACACCTGTAAAGAAATAAAAACACTGACGTGAAGAGATAGGAGCTAAAACGTAAAGTGTAATTAAACATCCCTTAATATGTGAATAATATGAATATGAATACTAATATAAATACCCTTAATATGAATACTTATTTCATAAATCGTACAAAAATTAACCGAATCAATTGATCGTATAATTAAAACGGAAAATACACCAAAGCATCTTAGATGTATTCTTTATTCAATTATCCCTTCTTAATGAAAAAGCGGTACTATTATCCAAGAAATAATTGGAACATAATAATAACCACGGAATATAATAAATTTCAGGTTTAATGCTATAAGAATTCTCCAGGGTCCTTGACCTATTTAGCCTTGACCCAATTAGAGCGACACTAGCCTTCCGGCGTTAGGGCCACTAGTTGGCGCACCATAACATTTATTGACCATAAAACTACGCATAAAACAGGGACATGTTTCACATAAAACTGAAAGAGCTCCTGTAAAACGTTCCCACTTAAATTGCTTTGCGATGAAGATAGTTTTTATGATCACCCGCTTTAATAATGAAATTTATTGCTTATTTTATTACAAACCGTCGAGTTATGGTTACATACGACAGAGAAACCATTCACCATTATATTTTCGTCATCCTTCAATGATTTTAACATCTCCGATAAGAATAAGATTCAATTAATTTATTATATTCTACAGGCTGAAGCTTCTGCACAGTATCTTTTACGCTATTTGAAAACCATAGTAATCAAATTTATTAGTAAATTTAAGTAAAAAAATAACTTGCCAGAATTGTTTGATCGTTCACGAACTTCTCAAATTTACTACATAATACTTAAACTATTTTATTAAATGTTTATTGGAGACAAGAGCAGAGGCTTCATCCACAACACGTTTATGCATTGCCATCCTTTAAAAAATTGTGCCCGGGTCACCTCACTAACAACCAATTCACGTCGGTCTATTGTGAAACCGTAGTTCTTCTTCAAACAAGCCACCCCATTCGTGCTTCATAAGAAGTTGCTACGTGGCCCATAAAATAACAACCTTAACCTTTTAGCTATAATAAACAAAATAATTACAATAACTTTTTTTTTGTTTACGAGCCCAAAGTGAAATTTTAAAATAAATAGAATTTTAAAAATAAGTGCTTAAAGAATCTTTACTTAAATGTGTACAATGAATAATTGAACATAGAAATAATTTTAATTTCCGGTTTAATATTTTAATATGTTTTTTGATATATTTTTGTTTTAAAAAAAATTGCCCTCACTTTAGGATAACATTATCCTGTGTTGCAAGGACGTTATACAAACATAAATTTCACGCGGACAAACGCCCAAATGCGAAACAACTATCTGTGGGTCACAAAAATGGATTTCTTATATCTCTTTATAGTTTGAATTTGCATTTTATACGGAGTAATGTCTCCACGAACGAAGCATTGCATTGCAATTGACATTCAAAGTATCCTTGAATATCATTAACTACGGACGTCATGTTTGCGTTATCTTATAACGTCACAAGCGTGGGTGGATAAATTTTGCATTATAAATTGAAATAAATATTTCAGCGTAAAGTCTAAAAATAACACTCGTGGACAGACCATTTGACATGTATCGCCTTTGAAATACGATTTTCAAATATATTTTGTAATATATGAATATATGCTAACAACAACATTATAATACTCGGAGCATTATCTTTGCTAATTAAATTTGACGGCGTACGAATAATAAATGCAGAGTTTTCTTTTAAATTCGCGGCATGATTGGCGGTTAAAGAAAGCGTTGTGAGAAAATATGACAACATATCATAATCATCATAAATATCCCGACCGCTTGGAAAAAGTCTTTCATAATTACCCTTCAAAATCTCTCAACTATATCTCAGTTCCGCCCTATTTCTATTCTTCCTATGCTGTCCATAGTCTTAGAGAGAATAGTACAAAAGCTACTTTCTTATTTCCTATTTTCTTAAAGCCTGTTAAGCCCCTTTAAATCGTCCTGGCCACAGCACAGTCAGTGCATTGGTTAAAGTGTCTGATGATATACGCTAGGTTATGGAAAATAAATGTCTCACAGTTTTAACTCTATTGGACTTCAGTAGTGCATTTAATTCTGTGGATCATGATGTGCTATTGGGAATTCCTTCATCTTTAGGTGTCTCTGACTCAGTAATCTCTTGGTTTAATTCTTACCTTAGTGGGCGTTCGCAGTGTGTTCGTCATGATAATAATTTTTCGGAATGGTGTGATATCACTGTTGGTATCCCTCGGGGAAGCATTATTTCTCCACTTCTCTTCTCCATTTTTATTAATACTCTAACCACGCTCTCACTTCTCACTTTCATCTTTACGCTGACGACTTACAGCTCTACATCCTCGATTTTGAATAGCCGATATAGCATTTCAAAGTTGAGGATACAGAAGAAGCTATTACAATGCTAAATGCTGATTTGAATAGTATTAGTAATTGGGCAAAGTCTTTCGGTCTTCTTGTTAATCCCACTCGCAAGTCTTAATTATCGGTTCATATTCCCCGAAATTAGTAGAATTCCAAGTTTCCTGCTAAGGTTTATGACAATGTGCAGATTCCTTTTTCAGGCTCTGCTAAAAACCTGGGAGCTTTTTTTGATACTCATGTATGGGTCGTGGGTGTCTCACATTTATATCATAAGTAAAACGATAAAGTATTATTTTCAACCGCTCAAACGTTTTGAGTTCTTTTTGCCTTTGAAAACAAAGATTACTTTAGCTAACATTTCTCCTTCCTATAATTGATTACGAACTACGGAGGTACTATTGAATAAGTTGGAACGCCTTCAGAACTTGTGCATACGATTCTTCTTTGGACTCCGTAAATTTGATCATGATTTTGAGTTCAGGGTGCAATTAAAATGACTTTCGTAAACGTCGAAATCTTCATATCTTTTCTTTACTTTACTTTTTACTGTTTAATCCTCCTCCATATTTTCGGGAACTCTTTGAGTTTCTCGTTCCACGCGGAACTCAATGCCGACATAATAAATCACTTCTTCTCAAAATTCTTTGCCATTCATCTTGTCGGTATAGCGAATCTTTCACTATGAAAGCGGTTGAGCTATGGAACTCGCTACCCCACTACATACGGTCCAGCTCATCGCTTGAAATTTTCCGTATTAGGGTAACATTCAGACAGAAAAACAGATATACATAAAATATGTATATAAATTATGCCCTATGTCTTATTCTGATCTATAAGCTATATTATTGTAAAGTTTCATTAAAATTCATTCTGTAGTATTTGCGTGAAAGAGTAACATACATCCATCCATACATACAAACTTTCGCGTTTATAATATTAGTAAGGATAGAGTATAATTATATCTAGTTTGACAAATCTACCTATCATAATATCAAATTTGTTTCTCATCAATCTTATGTCAGGGTTTCCTGGAAGTAAACTCTTTTTAGGGTTAAGCTCGCCTTTGTACATTTTTTGTAACTTTGTTTCACTTATACTCTGTGTACAATAAAAAATAAAGAAAACTTCGGAGCATATTAGGAAGAATACCTCGAAGCTATCATACATATATAGCGAATGTGTAAAATTAATTGTAATAATCTATTTCTGTTTTAATAGTTCTAGTTGTTGCTTGCGGCATCACTAGCGTGGATTTTCATCTGGAGTGGTATTACTGGAATCGAACATTTTTCCGAGATAAGCTAGGAGCTGAGTGGTTACTCAAGATTGATTCGCTGCAGAGTTCTTCGATCCACAAAGCCCTATGCAGTACCTATCCTTTGCTATATTACTGCTAGGTAAAAGAAAAACTAACATTTTCTTTTCGGCTCAATAATGCTAGCACGGATTACGCTAAATTGGGTATGGTTTTATTGAATAAAGTTACATTAATACATTGAGAAAAAATTCTTTGATGAGAATTTATCAAGCATTCTGATTTTCAGACATAACTATTATCAATGGTCTTCATGGTAGGGTTATTTTTTAAACTCTCTTTCGTAATTTTACTTCCAGTGAAACTCGTAACTTCATATGAAAATGTTATAAACTTGTGTTTCTGGCGTTTTAATAAAAGAGATGAAAAAATTGTTAATAAAAGAATTTACTGTTGAAATCGATCATCATAAAAACATCTATAACAGATGAGATAAGTCAGCAACAAAATTAAATTAGGATCGAATCGAACAAAGGTCTGCTCAAGTTCATATTAATCGTAAATGTACAGAAGATCCATTTGTCTAAGTACTGCATGGTTGTAATCACATTACAGAAGAAAAAATTCAGTAAAAAGATCTCATTCATATTTATATTTATATGAAGAACCCATAGATATTAATTTTTTTCTATCGTTAATTCTAAAGAGCAATAAAAATTACAGATATCATAAATGATTATGATATACAACGCAGAAAAATCGAAATGCTTTGTGAAAAGAAAAGTAATCTACAACGTCCACCTAAGCAAGAAAGGTATGACATTAAAGCTATGATACAAAATCCTTAGAAAGAGATATATAGCGGAATGAATGTTATGTGCAAGTGATTATTAAGAAAAAAATATCGCTGTAATATTCCTAAAACAGAGAGCGAACAACGCTACTATATATCTTAATAAATAAGAATGAATGTTGGTAGGAATTCATAAGTCAAGAATGGCTGGAACAATTCGGCTAATTTAGCAGCTAGTTATATTATATAAGCATCTTGACTTATGAACGGACTGCCTACGCCCACGCATAACAATAAATTACATTAATTCCCGCGAAAGAAGAGAACCCTAATCAAGCGGAATCCTAAAGCAATATTTTATCAGACCACCCGTCGTTATACCTACAGCATAAATTGATATAAGAGTAATGATGCTCCGGTCTGGTATTTTATATATTGTGCTGTCGCGTTATAGAATGGAGCCGGACATGTCGGAAATAGGTGCTGATCAACGTCATGCCATTTTCTCCGAAATAAATAGTACAGAAAATGATCTTTGCAAACAGGTATCTCCATATTTAGAACAGGATCCCATACCAATGATTTATTTAAGATTTAGTTTACATTAATAAAAAAAAAGTTTTTTTTATATTTGCATCAACAATGTATATATTGTATAATTTATTATACCTACTAAACCCAAAAAAAGATGCAAGATTCACTCGGTAATTAAAGTTTATATATAGGTAATAATCTTAATTTACAGCATATGTAATGTTCATTAATATTGGTGACAAGCAGCAATTAATATAAGATGTATTAATTGCCAAGTCCCTTCACATAACATCTTTGAAAAATTAATTAATATAACATTAAAGTAATTGTTAAGTTTAAATTAAATTATAATAATAAAACATACGAATTTATGCCTACTGTTATCTTTTAATATACCTATGGATTAAAGTATAAAAATATTTGCTGAAAAACTTTGCGCACGTATAGTTGTTATACGTAAATCCGAGATTAAGTGGAATGTTAAGGTAAAAGCTGACGAAATGTCAAAGGATTTGAGCCGTCTATTTCTTGGAAGCTCCGTCATATTGCTTGTTTTAAAGAACATGTTTTAAATTTATTTGAAATATTGAATAAATTATTTGATGCTAGGCCGTTTTGCTTTTACATTTCATTATGTAGATACTGATACATAACAAAATCTTTAAGAAAATTATGTATTTCGTTATTTAAATTAATTAGTCTTAAAGTAATAATCCATTTATTTCTTTTTTGTTTTGTAATGTAGTTTAAAAATACCTGAATATATAATATTTAGTTTTAAAACAGTTGAATATGCTTTTCGATGCCAAAACGTATTAAAAGTTGAGACATATAGGTATAGTTAGGTAATGTTTTTTTGGATAAGGTAATAAAATGACAAAACTACCTTTTTAAATACCTAATTTCAAATAATGACGAAAGTCTGTTTAATCAACTGTTTTTTTATGACTGTGACTTGAATTTTTGGCCTCCAGTATTTAAAAAGTAGAGGAATCTGTTCACAAAGCGAAATATTTGCCAAACTTAACGGTTATTAAAGTAATCGATTATTTTTATATAGGGATTCTTATTAGGTTTAGATTTTTCTTCATCAAGTATTTATTTTAATATTTTTATTTATACATTTAGAAACGGACTGCTAAACGTTCTACCGCCGCCATGATATGGAAATTGCGTTCCACTTAACTAATCGCGAAAACACCACAGCGGTGTAGTCCCTGTCGTTTCGTTATCGAAGCGAAAGGGACTACGAGATACATGAGATAAGACAATAAAACAGAGTTTGGTTATTATAAGTTTTTTAGTTTTAAGTATAGTATTGTTTCTAGTCTGTTTTTTTAAATGTTCATCATTTATTGAATTCAGTAAAGCAGAAAATTCATTCTGGGTGAGGTACGAACAGCATATTTAATTAGTTTAAAAACAAATTGTAATATATTCCAATATGAAAACAATATATGTAGTAGTATAGTGGGTATTGTTAAAAATGGAAACGGATTTCCATAATATTGCGTGTAAGTAATCTGAAAAATGTTATTGCTATTAGGCCTATGCAAATAAGCCTGTAAAAATTCTAACTATTAACACTTTTTTGTATAGGAAACTGGCCAGTGCGGGACTTTCATCCCATGGTAAGTGGCGATGCAGCGTTGATAGTATGCGAGCTAGCTCAGTAAAAGCCTATTCACTTTTGCCTTGAAGACGCCTATGTTATAATCGGGCGGATAGATGGAAAGACACTTCTACTTGCTCATCTTTAGACTAATCGAGGAAGAGTCGAGTGTTTCCATAAGTCCGAAATTCCTGTAAGTCTTAGCTACGGCATCCAGGATACAAGTTTCTGATGCTTATTGTAGGATAGCTTGTGTCTCTCCAGTTAACAACTACCATAATGGGACGATAATATGACTCAAAGCTGCTATAGGTACTTCAAAATTGCTACATTTCCAATTGCTTCATTTATATCGTTTAAGGGTATTCATGAGATATTGTCTGAAATATCTTTTATCACTTTACAATAAACCGAAATCAGTTTTACGCAAGTTCGGTCAACGTTGAATAGATGGCCTTAAAAGCAATGTCGGTCAAGGTAAAAGTCGGTTTTAAAAAAAAAGCTGAAAAGTCTATAGCTGAAAGCTGAAGGTTAGTGAAACTCTTCAGATCGTGGTGTGCCACGTTACCCTCGGAGTTCTTATATAAGTTCATTGATTATATTCATGTATATTCATAATTTACCCAATAACTACAAAAAATAATACAGCTATAACAAACAAAAAAAATATATATAAGTAGCAAATTGGGTAATTAAATAATAAACAAAACAGAGCGACAGTATGAAAATCAAGAAATTACACCGCTTTATTTGCGTCATAACTCATAACAACAGCATTATGACGCGTTCCCTTGTCTTAACGTTAACTTGACATACATCTTAGTAGGTATAACCTCGAAAATTTCATCGTGAAACATCAAACGAGGCATTTAACGCATTAAATATTGAACAAAAATACTCACTTTTACATCGGTGTGTCAGCTAGCATTGTGAAATCGCCCCTACATTATTCGCCCGTCGCACGCGAACGCGATGTATTGCCCGAATAGCTCTAGCAGGCGCGTAGCAGTGCATGTCGCTGGAAGTAGGCAGCGGCAGTGACATGCGCGACCGCCCACGCTCGATAACGTGCGCCGCCGCGCCGCCCTTAACCTGGACACAGTGTAAATACAACCAGTAGTACAACTGCGCCGTGAAATATAACTGCGCGTCACGTATTACCGGGAGCACACCCTGGTGCATTGGTCATTGAATAAACTTAAATGCACAGCACAGCTCAATGACCACTGTACATAAATATACTCCCTAGTAATTTGCCCCTCGAGAATATGATAACGCGTCTACAATAGTTTGACACGCCTCATTTGACTTTGTAATGAATGCACAGTACGCAAAACTTATGTAGTAACGTGACATTGACCGTTACAACTTAAATGCGCATTTGATAATTGCGTTCACAATAATTTTGTTTCGTATACATTATGCAGGAACCGATTGAAACAATATCAATTTAACTTGAAAATGCACGAGAAACCACTAACCTATATTAATTATTACTTAAGTTATTATCATAACATAGTAAAGTATCAGACTATACATGTCCCACTGCTGGGCAAGCAACTGAGCAGGGCAACTCTATACAGAGTGTATTCGAAAAATATGCAGGTTTCTTCACGATGTTTTCCTTCACCGCTGAGCACAATTCAGCACCTAAAATTCACAATTTCATTGGTTGCGGCACCGGGAATCGAACTCAAGTTGCTCGATTATATTAAATTAAAGTTAACTGTATTAAAATTATAAAAGTTAATTGAATAAAATTATAAAAATTATAACATAAGCTGTTACTATTTAAGATAGTCATTATTATTGGTAATAATTTTAAAGATTGTACCTGCCTGGAGTGGACTGTTTGAGAAAAAAGGACTATGTAGAGTAAAGAAAATCTATATTCTCAAAGTAGAATCACGGATATTTGAGGTCTCTTAGAACAAAAAGGCCTTTAGCGTATGTAACTTTTATTTCATTAAATTCAAAACTAGGGACTTAAACGTAGAAATTTAAAAATTACTAGAACTAGTAACTAGGCATGAACGAATAGTATAATCGGCGACACGCCGACGCCACGAATACCTTTTGACCGAACATTAGACAAAATTGTTTGGTCGTCGAGTGATGGTAGAACATATACGAACATTGTTTCGCGCTCATTTATTAAAGTGTAACTCACTGCCCATTTTTAGATATAGTTTGTTGTTAAAACGTCACAGTTTATCGTACTCTCTATATTTTGATATGTTTATAAAATAAAATTATATAAGCTCTAACTAATAGGGAACAATTACCACCTTTAAAAAGTAATCACCCGTATAGGTAGGAAATGCCGCATGGAAAGAAAATTACGGAGTTAACTAAAAAAATTTGGAAAAATTTGCCTAAAACGGTTGAAAAATTAGTCTTCATCCACAGTAGAAGATATATGCCCCTATTAAATTTTGACTAAGAAAATTTTATAGCTTTTTTGTTACTTTTTTTAATACTGAAGTTGATAATGTATACCTGATTACTTTAATGAGTAAAAAAAAATACAACAATATAAAAAGAACATTTTAGTAATATTTGTCTAAGACAAAATATCTTACTGAAGTATTTAGTATTCTCCTGAATAATACTTTATAGGGAGAGTAAGAGAGTAAGAGAAAATGAACACTCACAAATTATTATGATTACAAACGAGAGTCAAATACATCAACTTTTGACCGCCCCACACAAAGGTCCGATATATATGATCTGACTACTTGTTTCCTTCTCTACAACCCAAGGCATACCACACGTGATGTATCTTAGTATTTCTCTGTTGAGAGCCTTTAATATTATTTTCTTTGAAGTGATATACTTGTTGTGTTGTTCATTATGCCATTTTTCTGTCATGTTTCTGATGTTAGTTATATATAAGATTTTATATACTTTTACGCTGTTACTTACATCATACACCACTACTTATACGTTTTTCCATCTCTTACAAGCACACATAAACCCAAACATATAATATCGCTACGACTCTTATCTCATAAATCTCTTCTCGAAAAGCTTTTTAACAGTTACCGCATTAAACGTAAACAAATCCTAATGACGTACTTCACTCTTAATATCTCACGAAATGGATTTTAATCTACGCAACTTGAACATGATAGACAATATTGAAATTGCTGAAACTCTAGAGTGTAAATGTGATGAATTTTCTTCTTATAAACTTGTTAAAAAAAAGCGACCTTACAATAATATCCCAAAACATACACAGTATACATTGTAACTTTGACGATTTTTTGGTAACACTGTCTAGTCTTTCTTTTGACCCGTACGTTTTAGTTCTAACCGAGTGTTGGCTTAGTTCAAGTAAAACTATTCCACAACTGCAGAATTATGTGTGCCACTAAATCCAAGCTCAACCAAAACGACGGTGTAGTTGCCTATATTAAAAATACTCTTCAACATAAAGTTAAGGAAATTGGACTTACTCATGCTTCATGTCTTCTGTTGGATGGACTTAATAATACTGCTCTCTGTATTTACTAACTCGCATTTATTAACTCGCTATGTTCACACGTAGACTCATTATCTCCAAAAAAAAAACATGATAATCACGGGAGACATCAACATAAACATTACACCCATATCAGACGACTCGTCTCCAGAATATAAAAATAGAACGTACTATCTGAGCGCACTCTCTGAATATGGTATCCTTGCTGGTCATACTTTACCTACTAGAGGAAAAAACTGCTTAGATCACTTTATGCTCAAGGTCAATAAAATTAAATACTCATGGTTTATTGCAGTATTGCATACCGCGATTACTGATCATTTTACTACCCTTCTTATTTTATCTAAGTCTATACCTAAACATCCTGTAGCTAAAATTAAAACTAACATAGATTATACAATGGCCCTTAAAGATCTTCAACAAAAAAATCTCTCCAAATTACTATTTTGCAATGACCCGAACACAGTAACTAACCGTCTGATTACTGACCTTAGTGAGTCGATAAAAGCCACAATAGATATAACACCACAAATATTCTATTACCTAAAAGTCAACGCACGTTAAAGCCTTGGATTACTCCTGGCATTTTACGTTGCATTAAAAACCGGAACATATTCCAAAAAAATGTGCGTATAGAGAACCATAATGATATATTAAAAATTCGCTACAGAAACTACTGCAATAACCTAATCAAAAAACTAAAACGGAAATATGAAAGGGACATACTTTCTAAATCAGTTAAAGATAATAAACTATTGTGGAAAAAAAAAACCCATTACTTTTAACGATGACATTAATGAGCTAATCAACCTTAAAACTAATCCTAATGAATCGGCGAAGTTTATACACAGTTACTTCACAAATATAGGAAAAGAGCTTGCCCGTAGTATACAATCAAACAATCCTCCAGTTGTAAACTTCTCTAGCAATTTAGCCCAGGTTAATTCGTTTGTTCTGTTGGAAACTGACTCGATTGAAGTAGAGGCAACCCTCATGAATTTAAGACCCAGTACCGCTTCGGGCTGGAAAATATTCCTATTACTTTCCTGAAACTGGCTAAGAATGAACTTGTTCCTATAATTACCCACCGTTGTTAACCTGTGTTTTCAGCAAGGCATATTCCCAGCTCCATTAAAAAAATCTATCGTTATACCGGTTTACAAGAGTGGTGATAGAGACGACGTCAGTAACTATAGGCCAATTTCCATACTTCCAGCTATTTCAAAAATATTGGAAAAATCTCATCAACTCGAGACTTTTAAAATAATTAAATAAATATTAAATACTATCCTCTACTCAATTTGGGTTTAGACAAGGCAAATCCACTGAAGATGCAGTGAGTGCTCTCTGTCAACTTGTGACGGAACAGGTTGATCTGGGGAATAAATGCTTATCGGTGTTCTTGGACCTCAAAAAAGCCTTTGTCACGGTCTCTATCCCAATTCTTGTACACAAATTGGAAAAAATTGGTACAGAGAGAGAAATTGGACTGCACTTTCTCTCTTTAGACGTTATCTTTCTGATCGGACGCAACGGCTGAAACTGAATCAATACACCAGTGATGTCACAGTTACGTACGGCGTCCTCCGGCGCTTCCCCGGGGGACGCCGTATGTGCCGTACGTGTTGGGCCCTACTCTGTCCTTAATATACATTAACGATCTTTGTAGTTTGCAAGTTGACAATACCCACATTTTATCATACGCCGACGACACAGCTATTCTCTTCGCTGGGAAAAACTGGTCTATAGTTAAAAATAATGCAGAAGAGGGCATGAGATTTATAGCCAAATGGTTGAAGGATAATCTTCTTACCTTAAAGATAGCCAAAACAAATTATATTTGTTTCAGCATCTTAACACACACACAACCTAATCCTGATTTCAGACTCAAAATTCACTCTTGTAATTTCGTCTTGAGATCTGATGATTGTGATTGTCCTTCTATTGAAAAAATCGACAAAGCTAAGTACTTGGTGATGATTCATTCAAGACTATCCTGGCATCCGCATCTTGATCAAGTCACTAACTGAGTAAGGAAACTGATCTGGATATTCAAGTCCTTAAGACATGCGATGCCTAGGAAGAATGTGATCGATCAGAACTCCCGTAGGAATATTCTTAAAGAAATGTATACTGCGCTGGCACAATCTATCTTAACTTACTGCATCCCGATCTGGGGTGGAGCGTGCAAAACCAAGATGATAGAAGTGGAACGTGCACAACGCGCTCTTCTAAAGGCAATGCACTTTAAACAGAGAAGATTTCCAATGGATAGATTATACTCCATCAGTAATATCCTGTCAGTGAGAAAACTTTACATTCTCCTCACTGTCTTGAGGAAACATAAAGCAATAACCTTCGATCATAGCATAAAACAAAACAAGAGAAGAAGATTCATTACTGTTCTAAAGGTAACAAAAACAGCATTTGCTAGAAATCAATATATAAATCGCTCAGGATATCTATACAATAAAATAAACAAAAAGCTTAACATCTACAGCACAACACTTAAAAACTGTAAGCAAATATTGACTAATTTTCTTTTGTCTTTAAATTATGATGAGACACTCATTATTGCAACTAAATAAATAAACACACTCATTCACACCCCATCAAAACACTATTTATCTACAATTTACATGCTGATACAATTTATAGTATTAAACTTTGATTTATAGTTATATATGTATAATATGCTCTTTTTATTTCGTTTACATTTTATTTTTTTATTTTCTTGTGAGTTGTTCATTATATAATCAGCTATGGAAGAGCGAAGTCACCTGTCTCAGGCATTTTACTTCGCGACTTCGATCACTGAATATGATAAATGTAAACAAATATTTAATGTAATAAACATTATTATTATTAACCTTACTTTCTTTTCTTCTTTAATACTATACTTTTCTTTTTTCGATTCCACATCATTGCTTTCTTTATTTTTTGTCGATCCAGATGATTTTGTTATTTTTTGTCCTTTTTTAGTTTTTTCTTTTGTTAAAAACACCAGTTCATATTTTCTTATTATTACGTCGGTAAGATCAAAAAATATTATGCCTATTTTATTAGAACAGAGAGAAGAGAGACCCCCGACATATCACAAGAATACAGGCTTACGCCGGAATTTTCTAACCTTACCATACAGAAGTATTTGTAGGTCCTTGTCAAAGGTTGGGAATGCATCGACAATCCCACAAGTTTTAATTTATATCTATATTAATATATATTATTTTTCGGGTCGTCAATTTATATATAATTTGACGACCCGAATGGCGTTGTAGGTAGTGTACCTGCCTCCTGCGCCAGAGGGTGTGGTTTCGATCCCCACTACTGGATAAATGTTGTGTGATGAACATAGTATTTTTCTAGTGTCTGGGTGTTAATATATGTATAATATGTATTTATTTACAAAAGAAAAGTATGTTTAAGTATGTCTATCAGTTTTCTAGTACCCATAGTACAAGCTTTGCTTAGTTTGGGACTAGAGAATGTTGTGTAAAAATGTGTCCTAAAATATTTATTATTATTATTATTATTAATGAGCTTGCAACTTTTCCGCACAGCATATATAAGGTCTAAATTAACCAACTTAAAGATAATATTTGCTTATTGGGGTCTATGGGTGTAACAGTTAATATTATTATCATTTTGTTTACAATAGTAATATAGTAGGAACAGAAACAAATATAATATTTTTAAAAACGTTTATTTCATAAACAGTACGAAATAATAAATAGATTCATCATCGAGAGTGTCCCAAATTTCTACTTTCCGACATCCTCCTTGAGCGAAACCGTTCTGTTGAAAACCATCTGAAAGAAAAACGAAATTAACATTAGAAAGACAAAATAATTTTAATTATTTATGCTAAGAAAATGTAATAAAACAAGAACCATTCCACTATAATCACGATAATCAAAAAAGCCATGTTTAATAATAAATTCTGTAATCACATTCTTAATTCAAATGTATATAATATACATTTCTAATGGAGACATTTCCCAGTTTTATGGCATTTAATTTAAATCCACACGGACTGGTTTTATGCATAATTCACGGTCACCAGATGGGCGAGCAGTCATTATCAAAGTGTTACAACGGAAATAGATGCTGTCGCAATAAGTGCCGATTTAATGATGAATTAAACGTGTCGAGGCCGTGATAGCTGGACACTGCCAGGCGCTCGCCTTTATTTTAATATACTCGAGCAACCTGAGTTCGATCCCCGGTGCCGGCACCTATGAAATTCTTAATTTTAAGTGCTGATAAATCAGCACGTGCTCCGTGGTGAAGGAAAACATCGTATGGAAACCAGCATATTTTCGTAATAATAACAAAAATATAATTATGTGAAGTCCGCAAATCCGCAGTAGGGCCCCGTGGACTATGCCCTTATACCCTTTGTACAGAGGAGGCCTTTGCCCAGCAGTTGAATATGTATAGGGCGTTACTATACTACTTTAAAAAAAATTCGCTCACTTTTTCTGGTGTGGTGTCAGGATCGACAGAGAAGAATCCGATTCTTTCGAATTGAAACTTGTCGTAGAATTTCGCTGATTTGATGGACTTATCCGCGTACGCTTCTACCACTTTCAAGGTGTCCTGGCGACAATCTGAAAGGAATCCCCCAGGGACTTCCGCTGGATCCTCTGGATTTTTGTGTTTAAACCTGAAGAATAGAGCGTGCTATAGAAATGTTTGCGTACTTATCATAACGTAATGTCGTTCAACTTTATAAATAGCAAAGAAAAAATCACGAACTGGTAGCGGGATATTTATTAGTTTAGAGAAATGTTCGTTGTATTTACCAGATTCCAAATGATTGTTTTATATTGTAGTCCTCAAGATAAGAAACATTCATATTCAGTGCGATTGTTATTGTTTTGTTTGTTTTTTTATTATGTTTACATTTATTTTAAGTTTTTCTAATATTATTTTACATATTGTGTAGTTATATTATTATTTTTAAGTGTTGTATGTATGTAATGTGCTTAGACCGTTAAGAAACGTTTCTTCTTCTTTCTTCTTCTTCTTCGTCTATTAAATTTAGATTTATACTGTAATTAGTTAATGAATATGTTTCAATTACTACTTACAATGGTTCGTAGAGCCTGACTTCGACGGGTATGGGATCAGAAACCCAATGAATGAAAGCTTTCGGCTTTGTAGCCGTCGCTATTGGCTCTGCTTCACACTCAACCTCTACGACTTTACCCGCTCCGTCTTTAATAAGTTTAGATACCTGGCCGAAAAATAATTAAATGTTTAATTTTGCATTATTATCTGTTCGTTGATCTCATAAAATATACAACAGACCATTAAGTTAATTTATAAAGTGTTGAATAATTTCGTTTACCAGCATGCATATTTTACAGATAAACAAATACATTTTAAAGCATAAAATGGTAGCAATCATTTGTACTTTTACCGAATGAGACGCCAAATTACGTATTTGTACCCATTATAAAAGACTAGAGGCTATATATCTTTTTAAAGACGTTTAATTTATTGACACCCGTTCTTTTGTGAAATCGATTATTAAAAATCACCGTCGCTTATCTGAACTGGGTATACCAATGACAAGTTGCAAAATATACATTAAAATATGATTAGTTAATCGTGAAGCATGCTATTTTTCTCATATGTACTCTCACTATCTACGCCATTGTAATAAAAATCAGTGTAGTTTAAGTGGTATGATTTTGTTTTCTCAATGTTCCACAAAATTAACAAATATGTATCCGATCTATGTCAACAGTCGAAACCAATTGAAAATTTGATTTTACATCTCGAAAATCTCGGCTTTTTAGTTTTATAATAAATGTTAATATTAAATGTTAATTGACTTAATCAATATTTAATATTAATATAAATTTTCCATTGATTATGGTATCCATTTAGATCAGCGGACTAAATCCAAAAACGTAAACTTTAATAAACAGAAGTCAGAAAAGTTAAAATTTTACCTTTATAACAAATTCAGAGTGTCTCAGCCCTACACATTGTGTTGGTGTCAATCTTCGATAGCTCTTTTCCGGTATCTCCTTGAAATCTGTGGACTCTATGTACAGCACTTTGTTGAAGGACGCTTTGTGAGATCCTCTCTCGGGTTCATTGGGAAAATCTGGGACTGTATAGACTATCGGCCCGTTGTTTGTGTAATTTCTTATTGTTATTTTTAAAGGCTCTAAGACTACCATCGTTCTAAAAATAAAAATACAAGTAATTATTTTAAAAATAGGCAAGTTATAGCTCAATCATAGATATAAATTTTCGTATACAAAGCCTATGTTAAAATTATTTAGTTAGCATATACGTCAAGTCGTGATAGCTCAGTGTACGGGAGCTCGCCTTTAATTCAATATACTAGAGCAACTTGAATTCGATCCCCGGTATCAGCACCAATGAAATTGTTAATTTTAAGTGCTGACTTATCACAGGTTTCGTTATCATTTTAAAACTTGAGGTAACCTACACATTCTCGAAATAATGAGATAATAAAAATATTTTGATATATGAAGTCCGCCAATCCGCTGTGGGGTAGTGTGGTTGTCTATGCTCCTATACCCTCTGTGTAAATGATATACAACGTGGCAATGGCAAAAATAACAAACATGTTTTTAGTATCCGGTTTGAAGTCGGATTTTTTTTTGTTAAACATTATTTATTCAAATAGTTAGTTTGAAAATATTTTTTTTAATTATAAATATTTTTCAACGTTTATTTGTATTTTTTTAATATTACTGGCAAGTAGCTTTAGAAGTGTGTTCATTTGAAGTCGCGGTTGTAACCATGCCGTATATAATGTTATATACCGCTAAAGGTTATTTACATTAATCGATAATGTAATACAATAATACCTGGGCGCGGTTACATTGAGGGCGTCCCTGACGGCCGCGTCCAGCATGGTGGGGTCCACCGCCCCCACGGCCCCCGTCACCCCTAGGCCCGCGCAGAACGAATTCACAGCCGCAGCGGGGACGCCGCGACGGCGCAACGCGGTCAGAGTGTACAGTCGCGGATCGTCCCAATCTGAAATGAGCAGCATGAGAAAACTATGACTCAAACTCAACATGAGCACGTTATAACCTCGTCCGAACATGAGCACATTATAACCTCATCCCAAAACAAGCTAATTATATCCTTATCCCAACATGAGTACATTATAATCTTGTTCCAATACGAGTACATTATAACCACATCCTAAAATGAGCTCATTATTTCCTCATCCCTACATGAATACCTTATAAACCTTGTCCGAATATGAGCATAATATAATCTCATCCCCACATGAGAACATTTTAACTCATCCCAAAACAAGTTTATTATAACCTCTTCCTAACATGAGCACATTATAACCTCATCACCACAGGAGAACATTATAACCTCATACCAAAATGAACTCATTGCACCCTCATCTCAACATGAGTACATTATAACTTCATCCCAAAATGAGCATATTATAACTTCGTCCCAACATGAGCACATTTTAACCTCTTCCCAACATGAGAATATATGAGGTTAATTTAAATGCTTATTTATGTTCCTACTCCCCTCTTCCATGTTTGGATGAATAAATATATGTATACACAGGCTTAAGGAGTATATAAATGAAAAAAATCTTTAATTATTACAAGCGGCAGTTAAATTTTCATATTAGCAGTTAAATACTATATAATAATATATACTCAAATGTTAATGTTAATGTTAATATTGTTCTTGAACTCAGATGGATCATATTATCATTTTTATTGTTATAGATAGTTTTCAAATTGAAATAAGGAAATTCATTGTTTAACGACTTCACCCCTTATATAAATTAACTTATCAAATGAGATACTTATCAGTGTTATTGTTAAAAAAAAAACCAGAAAATATGTACCATTCACAATTCCTTCATCAATGAGCTTCGCTATTTTCCGTTTAGAAACAACAGTGTAATTGACATTGAGACGGCCATATTCCCATTGCACAGGGCAATATATATCCAAAGCATTACATAACCAGTAATATGAAGATCTGAAATGGTACACAATCATGTTAAAATAGTTACCATACCATATTTTACTATTTCATTATTTTTAGGACAGAACTACAAAATTTACCTCCTAGACTGAAATTCCTTGGTACACAGTGAATGTGTTATATGCTCAATACTATCACATAAACAGTGGGTGTAATCATATGTGGGGTATATACACCACTTGTTGCCTGTTCGATGATGGGGCTTAAACTTTATCCTGTATGCAACAGGATCCTGTTTGCCCTCTTCCAAAGTTATCTTCATCCTTAAGGTAGCTTCACCTTCATCAATTTTGCCATTTTTCATGTCCTGGAAACAGGGAAAAGAAACTGTATGAAAAAAAAAAAAAATTAAAACATTCATAAATTCAATAATTTGTAATTCAAAAAATACATTCCTATGTTGATATATTGTTATTTCAATGCATAGCATAACTTGTATTAAACAAAGTATTTACATTAAACTTATAAAAAGGAACAAGTACCTCAAACAGCTGTAGACTCTCTTCAATTGGTCTATTTCTCCATGGTGATGGGGGTGGATTAAAACCCTTAATTTCGTCTGATTTTTGATGACAGACATAAGCTAAATCTTTTTTAATTAACTGAACTGCCCATTCATAAAGTTGGTCAAAATAATCTGATGAATGGGTAATCTTATATGGCTTATATCCTAAAACATTAAATAAGTTAGACACAATTCACTATATTATGATGGTTATAAAATGTTACAAAGGAAAAAAATTACCTAACCATTCCACCATATCCTTTATACCCACAAAGAACTTTTCTTCTTCTTTTTCTGGGTTTGTATCATCATATCTTAAGAAACACAAGCCATCATGAGCAGCTGCATAACCAAAGTTTATGTTAATAGCTTTTGCATGCCCTATGTGTAGAATTCCATTAGGTTCTGGTGGAAAACGTGTCCGTACCTTCCCTGATGTTATTTTTAAATGATCTTCAAGTAATTTTTTCGTATTTGGTGTTACAATGTAACCATCAGACTTATAATTTTCACCAGGAGCATGAAATGGTAATTTCTTCATTAAATCCATCATGGACACTGCTCCACCAGTAGATATAACCGAGTCTGATTTATCTGATACTTTAATGTCTGAGAAGATAAAAAAGATGCTTTTTTTGATAATTGTTAAAATGTATATCCGCAAAATTGTTAACAAAAGTAATGTAACCAACCTTGTAAATCATCTTTCTTCATTTTTTTTCCAACATCATTACTCTTTATTTTTTTTTCAGTTTTGGGGACAGGAGCCAGGTCAGATTCAGTTTTAGGACCCAATAAATCTAAAATCTAAGTGTTACAAAATTATAAATGGTTGTTAAATTTATAAAAGTCAAGTAACTACTTCCTTACAAATGGGTATGATATCAGAATCTATCTAGTTAAATCATTTGTCTTGGAGTACTCCAAGACTACTATGCAATAACTTAGTATAAAATATGTAAATATTACTAAATTTAATGATTTAAAATATAATAGATATGTTGTTTATATAATACCTGAATATCTACTTCACTTTTAATAGCTTTTCCATCAGCCCATCGTAATTCAGCTCGTACTGCTTGCATTATGACACCTGAATTAAATCTGTATCTTTTTTCTAATAACTCTTGTTTATATTTGGCCATGTGTTTTTCAACAACTTGTTCGATTTGTTCTGGAGATATTGAAATACCGACGCCACATGCAGCTTCAAATTTAGGAATATCAACGGTGGTTTCATTAACACAACTTAAAAGATATTCAAGTGCAGCATCAATCCGTAATGTTGAGTCCAGTTTTCCATTAGCAATATACTTGCAAACGAATGACACTTTATCGACTATTTGTGCCTTGATTTTAGTTGCCAGATGGTACAGTAACATACCAGTACCAGTCGGCGAGTTATGAAGATCAATCTATAATATTTAAATATAACATATTAATAAGTAGTATTGCATTTTCAGTTTGTAGTATTATTCATAATTAACATTATAATAAAAATTACTTTTATAACTAACCTCATTCAAAGCGGCGAGTAAAATGTTCGTAACATTAACATTTTTTAACGTTTCTTTTGCTTTCTGTTCACTTAACCCTAAAAGCTTTAACTTTTCTATCGTTTCTTCTGGTGTCATTTTGGTCTATTTAGTTGTAAAAATTATGTTAGAAAAATTCTAATTCAAATAAGAATTGTAGTAGCTTTGAAGCTTTGACATACAAAATGACAATTGACAGCTGATGCAAAATTGCAAAACGTCAACGTCACCATGTAAATGGCACAAAAGCAGTGTTGCCACTTACTAAAAAAATGACAAATCATGATGAAGTAACCGTAGATGCTCAATTTTTTACTCATTTCGGTCAATTAAAATGGTGATGCATGATATATAATAATTATCCATGACCTTAAAAATTACCCTACTCTTTTTTTGACCCTAAAAAGGCTTATAAATATATATATATATATATTTATAAATTTGTTGCTAAAAGCCCAGCCTAAGGCTAAGACAAGCCTGCACACAAGATTTTATACAAACTGGGATTGATAGGCCACTCTTACTCTTATTCAGTTTACAGATGGCGTAAATTGGCAATGTTTTCAGGCAGACCCCATAGATGGTGCTCTCATAATATGTTCTCAACTACGTATTATATTTTTATTATGAATCAATAAATTATCCAAAACACTTCAAAATTTCAAAACTACCTATGTGAAATTATACTTCAAAATACTAATTTTAAATATAATTAACACAGTCTGTGAGCTTTTCTGATAATTTTCTAATTCTATAAACTGTTAGTTATCAACTAACAGTTTAGGATTAAATGAAACGATTTGATTAAGATTATCGGCAAATGTTTAAAACAAAAGAATTTTCCATTTTACTGCATATAATTTGAATGTATATTTAAAGAGATAATATGTCATAGATATGGAACTACGACCTTGTCATCTATTGAATGATATTTCTATTCAAGGATTTTTTCATATACCTACAACCCGTCAATCCATTTATTTAGAAATAAATTGCTTTATGACCAAGAAAATTTTATCTAGATGAAATTTGTTTTTGGTAAAATTTCAGCAGCCCACTATTTTTATATAGCAAAGAAAAATGAAAATTTAATGATAGAGAAATAGAAGATAATAATACCTAAAAACTAAATCAATAAGCAGAATTGGCTAATCACTTATAGTTTTCGAGAAAAAACATAATTAAAATTTGTTATTTTCACTAAAGAAAACCGCCATTAATACGCTAATAACATTAATTTTATACAAGTGGTAACTCACGTTTTTACTTTATTGGATGATACAGAGATACTGTATACTTAAAATCAAATCACAAACACATATTTTTTACATGGCGAGCAGACATTATCAACAATTTTTAATATTTAAGGTTTAACTTTCAAAATTAAAATCATAACAAAAACAATTCAATAATAACAATAATACTATTGAATACAGATTCACATATATACTACATACCACAGGTATTCAATTAATTTAAGTATCGATTAATTATTATGATTTTATATCGATTATTAAATAAATTACAACATTTTAGTTGTTTAATTAAAATTTTAAAATAAATAAATAATTTATCTCTGTTTATGGCAGGCCTTGGAGATGTCATCAGGACTTGTTATTAATTAAGATAAATTGAGTTCTACATTTATTTGTCATAAAATTAGGTAAGGTTCAAAATGAGTCACAGATCCGACACAGTGCACCCCGACTCCATGTGGTCTTGTCATGTGAAAATACTTGTATAAGCTGTGGATGACATGTACTTCATTAGAGATGATTAAACTGGGCTTGTCAACACTTATGTGTTTTAATACAGTTATCTTAATAACCTTTTAATAACTAATTAACAGTTATTACATGGCGCTGAGGACTTAAAGAACTTATTGTGATAAATATAAAAACCTAAGTGGAAGTAAACCGTTGTAAACGAAAGATGGATGCGTTAAAACCACCGCCACCATTAAGCCTTATGGGCGACTTGAAACAAAATTTTCAAAAATGGACACAGCAATATGATATCTATATGATTGCTAGCGGGACGGGAGGTGATGAAAAAAATTAAAGATGAGCAGAAAAAGGCAATATATTTGCACTGCTTAGGCGCAGAAGCACTAAACATATACAATGGTTTCAAGAACAAAGAAAAGTTATCTTATGTGGAAGTAAAACAGAAGTTTAATGAATATTGTTCGCCACCCGGAAATGAAACTTTTAGTAGACATGTCTTCTTCAGCAGAGAAAAAAAAAGAGAGATGGAGAAGTTTTGATGAATTTTTCTGTACGTTGAGAAAATTGGCGGGAGACTGTGGTTTTGCAGACCTAGAAGAAAGCTTAATAAGAGACCAAATAATTTTAGGCCTAAATGATGCCAAATTAACAGAAATATTGCTCAAGGAATCAACCTTAACATTGGATAGCTGCATGAAAATATGTAAAGTGGCTGAGAGTGCTGCAAAACAGGTTCAAGTCATGACAGAAAAGACAGTTGAAGCAGTTACAAGAAAGCAAGAATCTCCAAGGAGAAGGCCTAATCAGAATAAAACCAATTTTCATAATAAACAACAGCCAGGTAAGAGTGCAGAAGGATCAGTAAGGTTTAAGAATAATAATTGTGAAAGATGCGGAGGAGTGCATTTTCAGCGGTCCTGCCCAGCCTTTGGAAGAAGATGTGCTAAGTGTAATCGATATGGACATTACATGCAGATGTGCAGAACAGTTGGTGCTGTGTGTGTCAGCGATGACGATAGTGATGACTCATTAGTAGTGGGGTCGGTAACTGTGGGCCAGGTTGATACAGAGGACTGGATTGTTGAGGCAAAAGTGAGAGGACAGAAGATGAAATTTAAAGTGGATACAGGATCGCAGGTTAATATTTTGACTAGTACTATAGTGAAAAAAACTAGACTTACATATGACAGAAACTTGTACAAAATTAAAAAACTTTGATGGCTCAACTATAGAAAAACAATAGGTATGACTAAAACTAGAGTGAAATTCAATAAACAAAAGTATGTACTTGACTTTTATGTGGTAAATTTAAAACTACTAATGTGCTGAGCTACAAAGCTGCTGTGCAGTTAGGTTTAATAAATAAAGTTGAAAATATTTCAAAGGACTGTGTAGCTCAGGACATTAGTGAATACAAAGAGTTGTTTCATGGTTTAGGAAAATTGAAATATGTATACAAAATTAAATTAAAAGACAATTGTGCACCTGTAGTGGAGCCACCAAGGAAAATTCCTTTTAAATTAGTGGATAAAGTCAAAAATGAGCTTGATCGATTGGAGAAACTTGATGTAATAAAGAAAGTTCAAGAACCTACATAATGGGTTAATTCTATGGTTATTGTTAAAAAAAGTCAAGATAAAATTAGATTGTGTTTAGATCCACAAAATATAAACAAATGTATCATAAGGGAACGTCATAAAATACCTACCTTTGAGGAACTTACTTCAGCCATGCCTGATGCCAAATATTACTCAGTGTTAGATGCAAACAAAGGATTCTATCAGATCTTGTTAGCAGAAGAAAGTCAACTGCTAACAACATTCAATGCAGGTCAATTTGGAAGATATTGTTTTAAGCGGTTACCATTTGGCCTGAATTCTGCCCCTGAAGTATTTACTAAGTGTTATTCAGAAATTTTTAATGATATACAGGGGGGTAGTAGTGACTTATGTTGATGAAATATTGGTATGGGGAGATACGAAAAAAAACACATGATAAAAGATTACTCCAAGTTTTAGAAAAGGCTCGGCAAGCTGGTGTCAAGTTCAATAAAGAGAAATGTGTCATAGGTGTAAAGGAGGTTAAATATGTGGGTCATATCCTATCTAGTGAGGGCCTTAAGCCAGACCCGGAAAAGTGCGAGCTATTGTGGACATGAAAGAGCCAACAACAAAAAAGGAATTACAAACTGTCTTAGGTATCATAACATACATATCTAAATTTATACCAAATACATCAGAATTGACTAACTCACTAAGACAGTTACTAAAAAAAAATGTAGAGTACATTTGGGGTGACAAACAAAAAGAGGATTTTAAAAAAATAAAACAATTTCTCACTAGTGCCACAGTGCTCAGATACTTTAATGTCAACAAACCAGTGACTCTTTCAGTCGACAGTAGCTCCACAGGGTTAGGAGCTGTACTCCTACAGGATAATTTACCAGTTGCTTATGGGTCAAAGACCTTGACAGAGTGCCAAAAGTCATGGGCACAAATTGAAAAAGAAATGTTGGCAATAGTATATGGATGTGAAAAGTTTCATCAATATATTTATGATAAACATGTAATAGTTGAATCTGATCATAAGCCTTTAGAATACATATTTAAAAAAACAATTAATGAAACTCCACTAAGACTACAGAGGCTTAGATTGAGAATTCAAGGGTATGACCTGGAAATAAGATACAAACCGGGAAAAGAATTATTTGTAGCTGACGCTTTGTCTAGGAATAGTTTACCAGACAAAATATGTAATAAAGATTTGGATCAACATGTAGAATTGCATGTTTGCTTGATAACGGAAGGATTAAAATTCACAGAACAAAAGTTAGAAGATTTAAAAAAAAAAACTGCAAATGAGGAATGCCAAAAAATTATAAAAAATATTAAAATGGGATGGCCAGATAAAGTAAAATTACCAACAGATTTAAAATATTATCACTCTATAAAAGAGGATTTGTATTATGCAAATGGTTTAATTTTTAAAAATAAGGCAGTTTTTGTACCAAAATCACTGAGGAAAGAAATATTAAACTTAATTCACTACAACCACCTAGGGTTAGAAAAATGCAAAAATAAGATAAGAGGAGTGTTATATTGGCCATTTATGAAAGAAAGAGCTGGAAGATCACATCAGCAACTGTGAACCATGTCTGAAATATCAAAAATCTCATTCATTTGAACCCCTAATTCTAAGGGACTTACCGAAACAACCCTGGGATATAATAGGAGCTGATATGTTCTTCTATAAAAATAATATATACTTAATGGTTGTAGATTATCTAACTAAATATGTGGATATTATAAATATGGTGGATCAATCCACGGAAAGTCACATATTAGCATTAAAGCAGGTGTTTTCGAGATGGGGTATTCCAACAAAGCTATGTACAGATGATGCATCACAGTTTAATAGTTACGAATTTCAAGAATTTGTGAAAGAATGGGGATTTCAGTTAGTGAAATCTAGTCCATATTATGCGAGGTCCAACGGAATGGTTGAACGACACATTCAAAGTGTTAAAAAAATGTTTAAAAAATGTGATGTTGATCAGAAAGATATTTATATGGCCTTGATGGAATATCGCAACACACCTATAGATTCAGAAATTAACTTGTCTCCTAATGAGTTACTCTTAGGAAGACAAACAATAACTTTGTTACCTACCAGATCTTCTTTGCCAAGTAAAAATAAATTAAAGGAAGTTAGGAATAGTTTGCAGAAAAAACAAATTAAATACAAATATTATCATGATAGAAAAAATAATAAAAAAGGAATTGACTTTACAGAGGGTCAAAATGTGTTTATAAGGGATAGTAAAAATAAAAATCTTATGGGGAAAATAATACAAGAAAAAAAACATAGAGCATATGATATTCTAACAGAGCAAGGACAAGTGATTAAAAGAAATAGATACAATATTTACAAAGGCTCTTCTAATAGACAAAGAGACTACAGTGGTGATATAGAAGATTCAATTGGTAGTAGTGGCATTAGCAGTGACAATGACAATATACAGTCTAATGACACTACTAGCAATAGGAAGTCAGTAAATTTTGAAAATGTAATTACTGACATAAGGCAAACAAGGTCTGGAAGGCAGGGTAAAACAACCAAGTTGGCTAAAGGGTCATGTCTTAAGTTAGATTATAAGTTTATTTGAGTAAAGAAAGGGAGATGTCATGTGAAAATACTTGTATAAGCTGTGGATGACATGTACTTCATTAGAGATGATTAAACTGGGCTTGTCAACACTTATGTGTTTTAATACAGTTATCTTAATAACCTTTTAATGGTCCCTACCCCTAGAGTGAACATAAAAAGGCGGAGCCAGAACCTCTCGTCGGAGGTCCTGAGTGGCGCAAGCCCGCGAGGCCGAGTGGCCACGTGCTTCGCCAGAACACTCGCGTCGGAGGTCCTGAGTGGCGCAAGCCCGCGAGGTCAAGTGGAGCGAAGGGGCGAGGTGGCGAGCGAAGCGAGCAGGCAAGATCCGTAGCGGAGCGCAGGCCGAGTGGGTGAAGCGACACTCAGGGGCGACTCCGCCTTTTTATGTTCACTCTAGGGGTAGGGACCACAAGACCACATGGAGTCGGGGTTCTCTGTGTCGGATCTGTGACTCATTTTGAATGTAACTTAGTTCATTATTATCATAGATTTATAAAAATCACATATAAAACAATCAGCTTGAGTTACTTAAAGACGAATTTAATTTAAATCACTTTATAATACACCATGGTAACATTAAGGGCTTTTAACAAAAATACATTTTATAAAATTTGTAGTCGAGTTTTGAAATCGATATTAGCATATTGGCTGTATCATTATTTTTGATGCCTAATTGTATGTCAAATTTATAACCAAAAGTATTTCCCGCTCATTTTATATTAATCAAATATGTTATATATATGTTTATTCCAATCACAATCAAATCGTTCAGTGCTTTTTAATTTTTTGTGTTATCATGAATTCTTGTAAAAAAATTTGAATGTTTTAAGTGTGGACAAGACAGTGTTTTACGGAAGGTTTTTAAATGTGAAAATGTTGACAATAGTAAAATGGCGGATTTTCTTAGTGAAAATAACAAGATTTAATTACGTTTTTTTCTCTTAAAATGGACTATCTTAATGTTTCTCTAGGAGACTATCAATTTTTTTTATTGATTACTTAGTTAGTGCTATGTCTCTATACTTATGTGTTGTTTAAATTTTTCTTTTGTTTGCTATATAAAAGTAGTGGGCTGCTGAAATTTTACCTTGTTTTTTTACAGTATGTTTCTGATAATTTAATTCTGATATCTAATAATAGCAAATTTTAATTATGTTTGGTCAACGGCGTGGAGCGCGGCTTATTAGGTTTACAAGGTAGGTAGCCGCGCGGTAACCTCCATAGATGATACACTTATATATTGATAATTGTATCATCTATGGACGGAGCGGACTTTGACAAAATTGCAATTTTCGAAACGACACACACAACACTTTCAACATTGTTTTAATAAAAAGTTCTTATTAGAACTACATTTTTTCTGGGGGCCCCAGAAGGCACTAGCGAAACGTTCCTCGCAAAAGAAACACAGTTCAAGAGGGCTAGACGTTGCCTCTTAAGGGATTGCCGCAGCTCTTTTAACTGAAAGAAAAACAGCACACTTCACTTTTAAGCTACCACTTACAATATCATTGGAACAGTATGCTCCACAAATAAAAATGGACCGCTCGGGAAACTTTTGCATATGACATAAACATAGAGCTCATCATGAAACAGTAAACCGAACGATCTTGAAACTCCAGAACTCAGATGCTGTTATGGGTGGTGTTACTTTTGTTTTTGCGGAAGATTTTCAGCAAACTCTGCCTTTATTACCAAAAGGAACACGCGCCGATGTCATCATACTCTATCTTCCTTACTTATCTTACTCTACTTATCCTTTTTACTTAAAAATTATTATTTTTTTACTTATCTTACTTGGACTTCTATTAAAACTCCCAATATAAGAACAAACATGAGACCCCATTTGACAACTAACTACGATAACGGCTTTCTGCATCAACTACTGAATCTTGGAGACGCATAAATTAGCTGTCCTAACACCAACAGTACTTGCGATGCCATTAAATTTGGCGATAGATTAGGTGACATATTACAGAGGTTAGAACAACTGATACGCAATATATCTCTTAAAAAATAAATTAATTGGAAAAGTTTATGATTAAAAATTTCAATTTTTATAGTGCTAATCTATATAAGATAATGCTAATGCACTTAAGATTAAACAAAAAAATTCTTAAAAAAGTACGAAAAGTTTTTCGCCGCCGTGGGAATCGAACCCACGTCTTCGGCACTTGCGGTCTGACGCTTAACTAAAAGGCTAATTGCCACACCGACGAAAATCTTCACGTCTTCAGAGGAGTGTCTGTATTGCGGTACACCGTTCTCCCTACCCTCCACGGCTGAAACGTGGTGAGCGGTGGAGGCATAGACCAGGTCCGCCGTTGGGGGCTGGGAGGCTTGCTTATTAGCACTGGCTCTGGTCAGTGATCTCGGGGGAATTCTTTGGCCACGAAAAAGGGCCCGAGTAAGAAGGTACGCTGAATGTTCCAGCGTGCCTGGTTGCTACCCGAGAAGGGGCTGCTGGCCAACGCAGATGGCAAACGTGGAAGTGATTGAAAGCGTTCCCGTAGCCCTGCCGATATGCGCCTGGGTGGAAGATCGTGGGGGTTTTAGTCGGTACGAGTACAACATAAAATGACACCCTGTTGTCCCCGCGAGGGCGGGTATGGGTAGGCATTAGGTATATGCTTATGGTATGGGTATAAAGTTTATGAACATAAATAAATAATAATATTATAATGCATGGTGCATTATACACAACCCATAATAAATAATAGTTACTTTTATCTTTTACATGACTTTACAGTTTTTAATATGAAAAATCCAATCGATATTTAGGGTTAAATTATTGGAAGGTCCAAATTATTAATCATTCTGAAAGTGATGACCCGAAATATTAGTTGTTGTGGTTTGTTTACAAGCATTCTAGATTGAATTTGGCCAGAATGTACTGAAGTTAATTTCGAACCAGCAAAACTATGTATCGATACATTTGCATTTGAGATGTCTACCTTTATAAAATGTAGGCTTGTTCTGTCCTGAATATCCTCGGGAACCTGACCTACTAGTGGCAGAAAACTGCCTACTAGGCGGTAGAGACAAAGCGGAGGCATTGCAAAATACTGAATCGTACGAGACATGACGAAGATCATGAAAAGCCAATATGCGACAGTTGATCAAGTTTTTCGAATGCTTGAGCTTCTTTGCCATGTCGATTTTTTCCCATGCTCTTTGTTTCAACTATCTTATAGTTTAAGAGACGGCAAAGTCAAATTACAGTTCTTATGGTGGTCGACAGTTGTAACCCTTTGCATTTGCTTGCAATTCAATGGGTTGGTCTCGAATCAAACAAGAACCGGTCGCTTTGCCACCAACTTCATAATATCGCTTTTTGGCTGTCGGTGTGCTCATCGTAAAAAATAAAAAAGTAAAGTATCAGCCTATACATGTCCCACTGCTGGGCAAAGGCCTCCTCTGTACATAGGGTATCAGGGCATAGTCCACCACGCGGCCCCACTGCGGATTGGCGGACTTCACATATCTTCGAAATATTTTTTTTTGTTATTATTTCGAAAATATGCAGGTTTCCTCACGATGTTTTCCTTCACCGCAGAGCACATGATAATTCGGTACTTAAAATTAACTATTTCATTGGTGCCGGCACCGGGGATCGAACTCAGGTTGCTCGACTATGCTCGAGTACACTATCACGGCTGTTCTAAAATTATACTAAAGTAAAAAAAACACTCATAATTTTTTACAACGCACCAAGAAAGGCATAACTTAATAAATGTAGGGACAATACACTATCACTAAGAGTAAATAATGTTCGTTATTAAATACTGAAATTTACATTGGTGTTCATTGTTTTGATTGTGTTTGGATTGGTGATATTGACATGATCGAAAATTTCTCGTATCCATTAAAATATTTCTTTTACTAGAATTACACCCGTCATATGTGTTTAGATACAACTGGTTCGGTTCAAGATACGTCAAATCTGTTGTATCTAGGAAAGTGTTTCTTCTAACTTTTTTTTCGACCTTAATAGAAAATTTATAAATTTTATTAATCATTACACATTCTTTAGAAATTTAAATTGTTTATAGTGCTAATCTTTGCACTTAAGATGAACATTAAAATATGTAGAAAAAGTGCGAAAAGATTGTTTTCTTAGCATTTGAAGCAATGCTAGCATTGCTTCAAATGCTAAGAAAACAATGTGGAAGAATGCGTTAAGATTTTCGTCGGTGTGGTAATCAGCCGTTTAGCTCAGTGGCTAAAGCGTCAGGCCGCGAATGCCGAAGACGTGGGTTCGATTCCCACAGCGGCGACAATCTTTTCGCACTTTTTCTACATATTTTAATTACACATTCTTACATTAAATGTGACATGATTGTATAATGTCAAAGAGCGGAAAAAAGGGAAAATAACTAGAAATCATGAAAAATTATATTATCATCTTTATTTCCTCTTTCTGCGTAGCTATAAGGGGTGAGTCTTGATAAATTGACATTAAATTATGTAAATCTTGTTAAGCTCAGCCGCAAGAGGCATGAAACTGACGGCTCAGTGATCCGAGTTTAATATTTATCATTTAATGTCAATTTGAGCTCACATAGCCGACTTATATAAACGCTTATAAACTTTGATCTATTCTTAGTACCTGTTAAAATTCTTAAAGGTGTAATTAATGAATAGAATTTTGATAAAAAAATTATTAGTGATTTCATCCCAAATAGCTCCGTGTTAGGAAAAAATTCCTACGTCGTGAGGATTTCACAAAATTTATAGCCTCACGTCTGGATTGAACACGTGGCGTTGTCCGTTATAGGTAAACGGAAAAATATTAAAAAAGTTTTCTGTCTGCACGAAAAGTTATGTATTATTCCAATATTCGAACACTTCTTCTATTCCGCCCTAAATATCTCTACTGCGGCATGTCCTGAAAATGCTATCAAATCATCCGTCTCCGAATATAATAGTATTAATTTCGGCCTATATTTTAAGAATAACATCGACGTGAAACTATATCTACAGTTTCGTAGGTTTATAATTATACATATGACAGCAATTGATATCAGGTTATGATACCATAGATGGATATGGGATATGTCTTGCAACTTAATACTTTTGCGGAAATTGTATTGTGATGATTGTATTATTGTTTACATTGAATCCACGTTCATATGCTTAGGATATTTTTTCAAGACATCGTTGAAACAGTGGCGGGTTGTGTCGGCCTCCAACCAGAGATAGAGGGTTTAATTCATGTTGACTATTTTGGGATTTCTTTACCCGCTAAAATTGAGCTTGGCTTGGCTTATGTCGGTTGGTCATGGCTTGCTATTTACTGACTTTGGTGAACATTGTTGAATAGTTGTGGCATTCTATGGGAGCATATCACACCTACACCATCCATTCCACGCATTATGTCAGTGTATGAAAACTCTTTTTATAATTAATGTGATAAAGATACGTTTTTAATTTTTTCACATATATTCATTTTGAATCTTCTTACATCTTTAATATTTATTATAATTTATCATTATTGTAATAAAATGGTATGCAGAATAGAGGGGTAAATTAATAAAGAGACAATTCTTTGTTTAATCTGAAGGTAAATATGGTATTACAGCTTTTCACTTTTTTGCAATATCTATTACTATATCGGAATCGCTTCACGAACCTTTAATAACAAGTGAACCAAATCGTAACAAACCATGTTCGTCGATATCGCTATTTTAGTATCTTGCCTCGTGTCAACCTCCGCTTTCATAATAATATATTATTAGTCCTTCAATCCCCTCTTACGGCGTGATTCTAGTAGGTTATTTTAATCCTGGGTCACATTGAAATAATCTGCTATATTCAAAATAAAAAGATATTATAAAATATGAATAAAATTGAAATTATTATAAATATTCACCAAAATGTACTTGTATTAAATGAATGTAAATAATATATTATACTATACGTTAAATATTCACAAAAACATACTTGCCATTTCTATTGTTTTTCATTTTAAAGTTAAATAATTTGTAGATTACTTTAAACTTGAATATTTTTTTCTTTGATTTATAAGTATTTATTCCACAATAAAGGGTTTTTATTGTACTTAGCTTCAAAATATAACCAGTTTCTTGAACTGCAAGAAAATTTTCTGAAAAAGAAAAATAATTGTTCTGTGCTATTCTGATACTACTAGTGTTTATATAAAAAGGTGTTTAAGGTGTGATAAGATAGAGACGACGGACATATTAACAGAGCATATGCAGAATTTGATCCTAAATCTACATCTGGTACGTATTTGTGATTTCATTTTTTTTTTTAATTTTTTCAAACATTATGGACACCTTAAGTAATTCTTGCCTTACCCTCTCAATACCACCTATTGACGAGCACTAAAAGTTTTCGCTGAACGTATAATTACTAAACCGCTTATCAATAGGGTGACCACTTTTAACGGGATAAACAAACAATATTTGAATTAATATTTTCCTAGTTATTACTTGTGAAAATAAAATATTAATATTTTTTTGAATTATAATAATATTTATTTTGAGAAATCTCAATTAACATTATGTTAAAGTATGTACTTGTTCTAAAAATCTCCCTGTATATATGTTACCGGCCAAACCCGATTTCCGGACAAACTAGTTTTGCCTAGGATAAACTAGTTCTTCCTATACGCGATAGGAGTAACTATCATAGCCTAGTCCAAACTAATTTGGCCCAAACTCGATAGGATAAACCAGTTTAGGCTAGTCCAAACTAATTTGTCCTAAGCCCAATAGGATAGTTCAGTTTAGACTAGGTCAAACTAGTTGATCCACACTCTAGGATAAACTGGTATAGTCTAGTCTAAACCTTACAGTATATCTAGAAAGTCAAAATAAATAGATAAACTGAATTAATTACACCGTAATTGGAAAAATAATCATTTTTATTAAAACTATAATGATTTGTCGTGAAAAGTTATGGATAATTGGTAATTCAAACAATTATACTATAACAAGTAATAAGTGTTTTTTTTAATAGAAGCAATAATCATATCTTTTAATAAATAATAATAAATATACGGGTAATGATAATTTTACGGTGGTAGGGCCACACAGCAGCCTCGACTGTTGCACGAATGGGCAGGCTCATCCGGGTAAGTACCACGACCTCACGGAAGACCGGCGTGAAGTGAAAGTATAATACTTTCACGTTTCGAATGGTGAATTTGGTGGTCGGAGCCCAATTTCCAAAAAGGTTGTCAACACATCTGCAAACCCTCGGGTGTAGAGGATGTTCATGGGCGGCGGTATTCACTTAATATCATATTAGCTTTACTTGGTTTTATCGAGCTAAGAACGTAGAAATATAAATACTTTTACCAAATCACCGTAGTTTTACTTTGCACAACAATAACACTGGTATAATTACTTATTTTCATTTTTAGATCACTAAAGAAACACAACTCTAACGATTTAATCTGTGATACCGATTGGACAGCACTATCTTGTATACTTATTGTTGACAGCCGAAGAAAGAAGACGAAGACCACGAAATGCTTCGTGCAGTTTCATTTATACCACATAGAATCACACTTCTTTTAGGGTTGCCAACAACCTCAAGGAATGACTTCCTTTAGTGTTGCCAACATTCAGGTGAACCGTATGCTCGTTTGGCAACTTTTCACTTAAAAAAAATATATATTTAGGACACATTTTTACACAACGTTCTCTAGTCCCATGCTAAGCAAAGATTGTACTATGGGTTCTAGAGAAGTGATAAACATACTTAAGGCGCATACTTAAGGTATGCAGTAAAAACAGTTTTTTCAAAAAAATTTTTAACAAAATCTATACATTTTATAGAAGCAAAAAAATATATGTTAATCTTGATCTTACATTCTAATGGACCACTGTTTTCAAAACATATTCTCGATATATTTTCTCGATAGAAAAAAATCACGAACTTACTTCTAAAAGTGAAATTCAAATAAAAAATAGTTATAATTAATGAACAAATCTTAATGAAATTAATATCAGTGGTGTAGAATATATTTATAAAAAGGACTGTTGTCTTAATTTGTTGATTGAAGTAAGATATTTGAAAATATTAATTTATTTCATTAAAATTAATTCGAACGCGGTGGCCTATACACCGCGCCACCGCGGCGTTGTTTCGGTTCTCTTCCAACTCCACACGTTGAACAGAGAGCGCTGAGGCGCCTTGCTAGATGGACCTATGCTCCATCTCATGAGCGGGGGGCTCATCGCCCGCTCACCGTTACGAAATATGCTTCGTATTTATTTCTTATTGAGAGTTTTAATTTTATTAGACCTTCGAAAACACGAAACTAAAAAATATATATTCACATATTTCGTATTTATAAATTATTTGTATGTATTAACAGTTGTTAATTAATTTATTTAAAGCATAATTTCCATGTCTTATCTCGTGATTGTTTGGTCTATCAGTCCTATACATACAGTGTATAAAACCATCATTCTTTATGGATTGGGTTCAAATCCCTAAATTTTTTGCTGTACTTATTGTTGATTTTTTTATTTTCATAAATAATTACAACGAAATATTATTGTATTTGTTCAAAGTTGAAACAGTTGGAGAACAATCTATCAGTAAATAAACCAACTTTTAGTATTAAAAATTTTTTAACGTCATCTATTTTTTTATTAATTCATTTAATTGTTCACCCTAAAACGAAAATTTGTCTTATGTATACACGAAAAATTTCCCAAATTGAGCCATTTTATAAAATAAAAACAAAATAATTAGTTGGCTAGCAAATTAAAAGTGAAAATAATATAAAAATACAACTCCACTCGTTGAGTGGTTTGAACTTAGGACTACAGCAATAGTTTACTGTTGTGTTTGACGCTCGGACCAACAGGCTACGCGAGGTCTGTGCAAAGTGACAAAATTTCGATTCTAGTTATAATTGCTGTCGTTTATCGATACAAATAAGGATTTTATCGATAGTTTTTTAAATTTCATTTTAGTTGAAAAAGTAATATAACATAGTAGGTCTTGAACATTTAAATGATAAATTAAAATTCCTAATATAAAAAAAATGTAATAAAAAAGTTGTATTCGTAATTTCTGCAAAAATGTTATGAGCTATTTCTTTAAAATAACAATATAAATCATAAAAACAAAAAATAATAATTATAAGTAAATTGCCTTCATTAATTTATTTGACTTTAAGATGTATTTTTAATCAATTAATTCCTTTTCCATTTAATTAATAAAATAATAATAAACAGGAAGATTTTCTAAAATTGTTGATTGCTTTCTCATACTTTATATTTGTTTGTTTATTATTATTCCTATTATAATATAAAAGTAAAATACAATCATGGTCTATAAAAGATATTGTAGGGATCATCTGTGTACATTTTCGAAAGCCTTCCATGATACTATCGATAGTATCCTACGGCCCATCACTACACACACAAACTCGCGCGCTGCGCGCCTCTAAGCGGCGTTACCCTTCCTCCGCTTCCTCATACTTCACCACCCAAATAGTTAAAAATTCACTGCATACAGCGCCTTACACATACTTTTATTTTGTAAACAAGTACATATTATACATATGTAAACACCCAGACACTAGAAAAACACTATATTCATCACACAATATTGCTCCAGTGGTTGGGATCGAATCCACACCCTCTGGCAGGTAAACTACTCTCTCCGCTCCGATGACAATTTAATCGTCAGAAATCCTCCCCATAGTACATCTTTCTACTCCAAATCCTTTTCTGTGGAAGCTGTTCGGCTCTGGAACTCTCTCCCACTACATATTAGGCGGACACAATCCCTACCTATTTTCAAGCGACTTTTAAGAAAACATTTTATGCCTCCTTAATCATTGTGTTCCATTCCTCGATGTTGTTAACTCGATTGAAATGAAGTCGCCAGCCACGCCCAACAATTATATTAAAATTATTATTTATTTTTACATGATTTGTTTTGGTGGCACTTGACACTGCAAAGTATCATTGCCTTCTTGCACTGGCATCTGTTTGTGGAACAATTTTTGTTGCAGCTGCATCTCACAAAACCTTGGCCTGATCCAACTGAATGTTTCTTAGCTGCAGTCCTTAACGATATTTCACAACCTTACTTTACATCTGCTACCTCTAAAAACGAATGGCAAGCGAGAAGCGGCGCGGGGCGTGATTTGGGAACTCCCGCGTGTTCAAGTCCTGACATATTTGCTCTATTACTTTCGAATCTGCTCAATTTTTTTGTTTAAACTGTTTAGGCTAATACCAGTTTATCCAAGAGTTCGCGTATTTATTAGGATTAACTAGTTTGGCCTAGCCTAAACTGATCTATCCTATCGGGCTTAGGGTAAATTAGTTGGGACTAGGCTAAACTGATTTATCTTATCGGGCTTGGGCCAAATTAGTTTGGACTAGGCTATACTAGTTACTCCTATCGCGTACAGAAAGAACTATTTTAGCCTAGGCAAAACTAGTTAGTCCTGAAATAAGGTTTAGCCAGTAACATATACACAAATAACTTTCAGTAGTCGCGTTTCAAGTGTTCACTAAAATATTATTATGGTTATTACATGTTATGTAATATTAGGTCGGTAATGACAGGGAGAAAACTTTTTTACAAAATGTTAGTCCAAAGTTAGGTAGAATAAACAAAGTTAACAATTTTTTTTTTAAAAGTGCCCTTCCTTTAGAATAACAATATCCTGTGCTGTAAGGACGTTTTACAAACATAAATTTCACTCGGACAAACACCCAGATGCGAAACAACTATCTGTGGGTCACACAAATAGTTCTCTCGTGTGGGACCCACGACCCCCGACGCCGAAGCCAATACCTTGGCAACTGCGCCACGGAGTCATCTCGTCAACGGAGTCATCAATGTCAATTTTATATGTCAAAACCTAAGAAGGTAAGTACGTAACTTTATTAGAGACTTTTGTAATGTTAACAATTAAATTACGGTCCAACGTACAGTATGGTCGACAAGTTCAGAACTGAATATTATCAAAATTGAACGAAACGTGGGAAGTAAACACCTGATAACACTCATATTATACTCTGATAGAAGTATATTTAGTGTTTCATAACACACCGCGCTCGTCGATCATAACACCTGCGTAGGGATGGTTAATGACAAAAGGCTTACGGACCTTGTTACCATTTATTACACGACGCAAAACAATTGTGTACATTATGTATTATATGTGAAATATGTACAAAGTATAAAATTTTAGAAAAAAATACAAAGTGAAATTAGGCATCAACAGACTTCAACAGACTGAATGGAACATATTTTTTTTGTACTGAAACAATAAGGAAAATTTATAATTTATGAAATACTCATTTCACTGTAGATAGGTCCAACCGGCCGTAGTAGGTGCAGGCCACAATGACGATCCATCCGTGATCTCTTGAATTTGGAGCAGGTTACTTACTCGAGTATAAATCTTAAAAAAACTAGAACAAATTCATCCTCAAGCCGATTGCAACTATTGTGCAATAAATCAAAATTTCACGAGTAAAATAGTGTGAGGACTCAAAACATCTATTGTATATAACTATCTTTGTACTTTTCCATCAACATAATATTCAGACATTTTTCATACCACAAAGGCTAACTCAAATATCTAACATACTACACAAGTAAGTAGTCTTAGACGTATAGGCAATTGAACCGTAGACTAACCTAGAATAGAAAGTAAGTGAATGTTATACGAAGATCTGTTTGGAGGGCGCTTTTGAAAACCCAACTCAATTTGAGTGAGTTATCCAGTACCAATTAAATCCGGCACTAGGGAAGTAAGGAAACGGGATCATGGTAATTCGTTTAGAATGTCATCACCGATGCGACTGGCTGCCAGCCGCTACGCTACGCCCGGTCTAACATTCGCGCTGGGATCGCGCGGCTCCGCGGATGTATCAGACGAATTTTGCCGTAGAGTTGCTTTTTATTTATTTTGATAATCCTCCCGATTCAGTTTTAATTAAAGTAAACATTCACCTAAACTATGTTACTTGTGAATGAACGTGAAACAAAGTTTTCGTGTTAAAAAAACGTTACGCAGAATTTACAATGTGATATTTGTTGAGAATTTCCGAGCAAAAGCTCAAATAGCAGTGTAAGTATAAAAATAAATTGTTTGTATCATTCCATAAGTTAGATCAATGAATAATTCCAGTGGAATTTTTAATACTAAAACTTTTAATTTGAATAATTAAAAAAGCTTTTCGAACCATACCTTATAATAATAATATCACTGTTATTATTGAATCACCAAAAACTTTACCTATTGATGTAAAGTTAGTTATTCATATAAAACAGATATAATATAATTATATTATTATATAAAAAAATATATTTAATTGTAACTGTATTATTCACGATTATAATAATTGAAATGTTGACCGAATTCAATAATTCTGACATTTGTCAGCCTTTGTAAGTTTTACATAAATTTATCAGTGTCTATAAAAAAAATTATAACAATTTACGAGATAGTATCTGGAAGATTAGTTTCGGCGCGCTTACTTTTAGTTTTGTTTACAAATAAAATTTTATTCATAACTAAAAGTTCTGACTTACCATATGCTTTGCAGTCAAGTAAAAAGGGCTTAAGCTAACAGAGATATTTAGGAAAAAACGATGAATACTTATAAACATTTTGACTATTCCTTCAGTATAAATATTAAATAAACAACTATTAATTTAACTGTTACTATTCGATTACAGCCGACGGCTATTAAAACATACATTAGGTTATTGTTATGGTGGGGATCGGTCGTTGTCATGCAATTATTTTTTGTTTATGGCCGAAAATTCATGATGTTATTAGAAAAAGCGGTATTATGTGAATTACATAATTATAACGATTAAAATCTACGATTTTGTGTGATTTAAGTAATTTATTCAAGTGATATATTGTTTGTTTATACACCTTGTATCAACAAGGAAGATTTTCCTTGATGCGCATCATAGTCCTTTTTTTTACAGTTTTAATAAATGTTAGTTAAAATATAACACATACAACCTTTGGGTTTGTAATTAGTTGTTAATGAATAATGTTCATATTCACTGATTATTAGTAAAACTTCTTTGGTCTAGTCGCTGACGATATTAAGCCAAAAACCAACTTTTTACAGTTGGTTTTTGGCTTGTCATAGATTCAAAACTACTTGTAAAAAACATTATTATTAATTTGGAGATGTTTATTTGATTTCTCGTTTGGTTCTGTTTATAAATAAAAATAAATTATTATTATTAATAATTAAATATTTAATAATAATATTATTATCATTCATTTTTTATGAACTATGTTCATTTAAATGAAGTAATACTTTCTGCTCCACTGACTTTTTGTCGTCGGTATAAACGCACATAAACAATTACATAATTCAAAATGTTAAGGAGGTGGGCGAAGATTACCTTGATCATACATTTCCATATTGATAATCCCCATTAGATTAAATCTCTTATTATCAATCTGAGTTTACCTCTTCGACAAATGTAATTATCCTATCAAATTACTGAGCTCCACGAACTAGACGATCGATAGCTAATAAACGATTCGCTAAATTTGATGTAAAATTGGTTTGGATTTCAATGGAAAGAGCTGTTAAACTATGATAACATAATGAATAATTTGGGTAGAAAACTTCAGTTATTATTTATATATGTGGGGGATATTCATTTGTTTTCTCGTCTGGTTGGGTTTATAAATAATAAATAAAAATAAAGATATAGATATATATTGCATATATAAAATAAATATTATGGATAAAAAAAAAAAATATATATATATATATATATATATATATATATATATATATATACATATATAAATAAATATTTTATATAATACATATATAAATAGGACCCAACCAGACGGAAGCCCTCGGCAGGGGAGACCAAACGGCCGAGGGTTAGGGCGAAAGGGAGAGAAACCGGCGGACGATGCGGGCGGTATCGAGGAGCACCGCCTTCTGCATTTGAGCCTGGAGCGATCCGTCCCGGAGTCCCAGTCGCCTCAGATGTTTAGAGAGGCTGACTGGGATCAACCCATTCGCAGACACGACTATCGGGATAATTTCGGTCGGCACACCACCCCACATGTCGGTCACCTCGTGAGCCAGGTCCAGATACTTCGTCTTCTTATCTGTTTCGGCTTTCACGAGGTTCTCGTCATATGGAATGGTAATGTCGACCAAAAATACCCGCGACTGTGCCCGGTCCATCAACACGATATCAGGTTTGTTCGCGACAATTGTCCTGTCTGTGATGATGGACCGGTCCCAATAGAGCCTGGCGCGGTCATTTTCGAGCACGGCCTCCGGAGAGTACTTATAATACGGCAGTTTCCGTTCCACGAGGCCGTATTTCAGAGCGAGCTCCTGGTGTAGGATTCTGGCTACTAGGTTGTGTCTATGCAGATACTCAGAGTTAGAAAGCATGGAACAACCGGAGATAACATGCCGAAGCGACTCCCCGGGATGGCGACAAGCTCGACAGATGTCGACGGTGCCATCCTTTAGGATGTATCTCCTATAGTTGTTCGTCTTAATAACCTGATCCTGTATCGCACAGACAAAACCTTCGGTTTCCCCAAAGAGGTCACCGAAACGTAGCCAGTTCAGGGAGGCAACAGTATCTACGAAAGGCTCGTGTAGAGCCTTGTAGAACCTCCCGTGGAGCTCTTTCTCCTTCCATACAGCCTCTCGGTCGGAAACGCTCAGTACTCCCGGGTCCTGCCATTGCTCGTTGGCTAAGGATAGAGGGGTAAGTCCTTTATCACAACTAATGACGTCCGTATAGATTGACTCATCCGATCTCGCCAGAAAGTAGTTACGGAGGCTGCACACCTCGCGATTGTGCATGGTGAGGGCGCTTAAAAAGCCCCTCCCGCCATGCTTCCGCGGAAGGTACAGCCTCATCACTGACGATCTCGGATGATGCATTCTGTGGGACGTCATAGTTGTGCGGACTTTTCGGTCCAGGGCGTTGAGCTCAGTTATTTTATTATATATTATTATAGTATATTATTAACAATAAATACTTTAAAAAGCACTATCAGCAATTGTAGCAATAACTTGGCCCGCGATGCCGTCCCCGTGGATCTTATAACATAAAAATGTATTCAGAAAAAAATTATAATCATTTATCATGTGATCTTTTGAAAACTTATTTTACTCTAAATTTTCATGGAATTTGATTAGGCGGTTTCTAAGCCTATTCAAAACAAACTAACAAACAAAGAAACAAATTCTAATTCTTTTCTATTAGAATGTCAATATGGCGGGTACATACGAACATTAAAACTGCCTTTAGTTCTAGATCGTTCGAAATTGTATTGATTCCTTAAGTTCCCAACAGCTGCCGTTAGTTATGGGAAACAAGATGACGAAATTCACTTAGCTTATTCCGTGGTTTTCGGTCTCCGTCGAACTTTCATCCGATTTTCTTGAAACATTACTAACACACGATCCACCAAATGACGTATCCACTTCAACATTGAATAAACAACTTTTATGATTATAGCAAAATCACATTTCAACACAGGTATCGTAAATATATATTTTAATTTCAGATGACTAAAAGGTGTTTTTGTGACAAAAACGTAAAAATAATCAACATTCGAAATGGCGACTTTGGTGACTATGACTAATACACCGTCACCAAAATCCTCCCTTGCCAAACTGGTAATGTACCCCAAGCAAAAGCCCTTCAAAATTATGGTATTGGGTCAATCTGGTGTTGGAAAATCTGGTAAGGATTCAAATTACAAACGTTCTGAGCTCTATTTACTTTAATGGAAAGGGGAAAAAGGGCGGTAACAAGTTTAGCTGACATTTAATTTAAGTTACTGATAAAGTCAACAACTTGTTAACCCGAGGTCACCTAATTCGGAAGTAGATTACCAAGGGATCCCTTTAGAGCCCGAATGCTTAGATAAAACAAATTTTCTACTTTTAAAATTGGGCCGGAGAATACATTTTACATTACTAAAGATATGTTTATAACACAGAAGACATTTATCACCATCTTATTATTATAGGTCAGTCAGATATTATTACAGTGGTAAAAAAGGAGCTTATAGTTCGAACGCGTTTTACTTTAGTGAAAATCCATTAATTTATGAGACTTCGACATCAAAAGCATATCGATCTTTTTTTTAATATATTCTGACCTGCTCGTTTATTCTTGTTCTAAGATAGATATTTCATTTTTCAATTCATACGCAAACTACATCCAACGCATATTTTATGATTCAAAGGATTTTTTTTTTTACCATTTGCGTACGTGTAATTTTCGAAACAAATTTTACTCACATATGAAAATGAAATTATATTCTTTTGGAAGGTTTTTTGCGATTTACTAAGCAATATTTAAGTACTGGAATATTACAAATAGTGATAGGGAGGTAGTTCTAACGAAAAAAGTTTCCACCATACACGTTCAATTAAGTGAAGTACCACTTAATATTCCATTTTACTTTCATATATCGTTTTATCATGCTCATGTTGCTATTTAAAGATATTCAATAGGTTCTCACCAGAAGAAGCGCTAAAGTATAATACTTCCACTTCACGCCGTTCTACTGTGGGCTGTGGTATTTCCCCGGAAGAGCAGAGAGAGATACCCATAAGTGCAACAGCAAAAGCTGCTACGTGATCCTACCATAAATATGTAACTTTATTAAACGTAAATATTAACAGTGGCGTATCAGACATGTACACGTATAATTTGTCAGAGAATCATAAAATCAGTTTTGAAGCACTTAACACATGTCTTAAGGGTCATAGACTCTTAATTTAGAATTAATTATATAATTTATAGAATACGTTAATGATTTGCGGGTTAAGTAAGAGCGAGCGAAGTTTATGGATTTTTTTTAATTTCATTTTAGTTTTTGTTGCCGACGTTTCCGTTTTTGCCTTGATAGAGTCAAAGGCAAAGCAAGAAAGACTGCGATCGATACTGTTCTCTTATTACTTAACGAAGATTAAACATGTCCGAATAATTTTATAAGGAAAAAAGTAATAAAGTTGGGAAATTTGAAAGTTCTGAAAAAGCAATAATTAATTGAAGATTTTAAACTCTTTTTTACTCTGTTACATTTCCAGCATGTTTTCAAAAACTCCCAATCGATCATAAATAAATTTATTGATATTTGTACAAAACGCTGTTTCTCGGCCTCAGCTAGTTTACAATAAAAATGTCACGTTTCAGCTTTAGTAGTGCGATTCATTACAAAGCGTTTCATTGGTGAATACGATCCCAATTTAGAAAAGATTTACGCTTTCCAAACAGTTATTGATAACGAGATGGTTTACTTTGAAATACTCGATTCAGCTGGAGAACCTCATGTGAGTTAACAATTTTAAATAAAAGAAATTGACTGTTTCTGCTCTAAAATGACCACAAAATTAATATTTTTATGGAGCCCTATTAATTGAAACTTATTTTATGGTTATAGTTTAGAATTTATGCTGCATGCATTAAAAATTGATAGATAGTAACAAATTTTTTAACAACTTCATCGATTTACAGGAAAGCGAGTATGCAAACTTAGAGAACAACATTCGATGGGCGGAGGCGTTTATATTGATGTACTCAGTCACAGATAAATGTTCCTTTGACGAGTGCCACCGTCTTAAGTTCCTCATTAATTACAACAAGAGAAGGCGTAGACTATCGTCCACGAAGGTATGACTGACAATTACAAAAAAATGCGTCTTAAATATCATGAAATTAAGTAGGTATTAACAGCACTTGAAAATTTCGCTCAGTTATTTTTCAAAGATAAATCTCAAGTGAATATCATACTAAATATTGTGGTACATAAGTGTATGAAAATTATTTAAATTTTATTCAACTTCGTGACCTACGTTACCGTTACGACTACGTCGGCGTCGTCGAGACTTATTCAAACTATTTCATTTTAGATAATTTACTAATATTTTTCAATTCCATCGATGTCATTTGACCATGACAAAACTTATTGCAATCATTTGAATCAACTTCTCATTGCGCAATAAGCAATACCTCACATACCTAATTGATTGTTACACAAAATGTAATGATTTCAGCGTTTATTAATATAAACAGTTTTACTTTTTATCTAGCCTTACAGATCGTATATTTTCTCCTTTGAAGTAATAAATAACGTAGTCTTTGAAGAGAAACCATCGCTTGTGAAAGCATCTTTCATGAAATTAATTATCGACCCCTTTGTTTTGTTTCTCGCTGTAACCACGACGTACAAACAGGTTTCAAGTTCCCGCTCCTCTTTGGTTTCGTTTGTAGAGTGCTATAACATCAAACGATATAATAATAAACAATAAAACGCTACTTTCATACAAGTTTTGTAAACAAAGAAATAATTTTCTGCGATATTTTTTCTTGGGATAACCTAAATATGACCTTTATACCTTTTGATGTACGAGTTTCCAATTGAAAAAAAAAAGTGAAAAGTAGCCACCACTACATAATCATGTCGTGTAAATAGAAAAATATTACATGTACAATTCACAACAATTAAATTTATAGATGTCTAAAGACGTTTTAAAGTATGATGCAAAATATTTGTTACCGATTTACTAATGGCTTTATTGTTGTAAAAAGTATGTAAAGTTTAATGTAGATTTTTAACTCTGTGTTCAGTGACAGGTCATAGATTCAAATTGCACAATTACTTGTGGTTTTTAAAATGAATGGTGTCTACTACGTGAAGATTTTGGAGTTCTCAGTGTTGAGTTTCCGGATTGCTTATTTGATTATATTTGGTTTATGGCAACAAATTAGAGTAAACATAATGTGCGTTGCATTTTAAATCTAAACTATATACGCCCTTATCACCGAGAAGATCTTCTTTTAGGTTAATTTTCTTCTTTACATTATGATTAATTAGAAATAATATCACTGAATTTTTAAGCAAGCCCAATAGTAGCATAACATTAAAAACTTGAACTAATTGAAAGCTGTTTCTATCTCACTCATTCTACCTAGATGGGATCGACAAGCTGTATATCATGCTGTTAATGGGACTGGCTAGCATTTTTATGGTCGATCGCCTTCCTGACGTCATCCCTCCCTGCAAACAAGTCTATAGCAATGATCTGTGGGTCACAAAACGACAACAGGTTGTTGTCTCGCGTCGGAATTGACCCACGACCCCAGGTGTCGAAGCCAATAGCTTAGGAACCGCGCTACCGAGCATCTTCAATTTTATTGACTAATTCAATTAACTGCCAGGACTGAATTAGTTTTGTGTAGTGTTTTAAATATAGCTGAATAGTCTTGGTTTCAATTCACTAATAGCAGTAGTAGTCCTACCTATATACACTATAGAGATTATAATTGATTAGACCTGATTATTTATTACCTTTTATGTAATGAATTTGTTAGCTCCCCGATCTCTTTTTTGTATTCTATACCTATTATATAATTCAAAATTCATATATAAAACAAAAGCTTGTGTTTTCGTTCAGCTAAACGTATATTAAGACCAGGTTCTGAATAATTACCTGTAAGTCATACAAGTACTTGCCGTACGTGGGAATCGACCCCTGAAACCAAAAATGTTAACAAAGTTTGAATTAAATAACTTATATCCGGAGAAGGTTGTTAAGATGATAGTGTTTTAATACATTAGTCACGTTATCTCTATAAGTACTAATAAACCCAAATCAAATTCTGATGTGACTGACTTGTAGGTATCTATTGTACGCTCATGTACATTTTAAAAGGTACAAATGCTTTAAAGGTTACGAAACAAATACGTTAAGATGAACGCAAAATAGGTATTTAATCATGAATCACGTGTATGCAAAAACGTTTGTATGTGTCAGAAAATCAAAAAGAAAAAACTTTCCAAGTATACACATAGTTTACAGTATTGAAAATCACCGCGAACTGTATAATGATGTCTTAAAATTTGGAAAAGTTATTGAAGTGGAATAATTATGTATCTAGTACGTTCTTCACGCGTAGCAGTAAAAAGTGCAAACTTTGAACGGGAAATAAATTTCAGGACAGCGTATTGGAGACTCCTGTGGTGCTGGTAGGCAACAAAACGGACCAGATCGGCGACCGCATGGTCAGCACGGAGGAAGGCCAGCGCCGCAGCAAGGAGATAGGCTGCGTTTGTTTCCACGAAATCTCAGTCCGAGAGAGCATTGACCAGGTGGGCAAAAATAGTCTGACACTTGAAAACTACGGCCCGAGTTCATCGTGTTTAGTTTATAACCGCATAAATCGGTCAAAGTCATATTCGTATTTATAACTTCACTACTCAGTCTGTTAATAATTCCATACTGGTAACATGTTTAAGATAATATGAAGTATAAATTTACTCCTCCAATTTACTCCCTGTAATTATCATACATTTTAATACCCATGTTAATAAGATTTTTTCTTTATCTTTGTCCAACGATTATTTTAATCGGTTAAGCGTTCCCAAACCCTTTTTGTGCGTAAGACATAAATTAGCCCTTTATACTGTTGCTAGCGGGGTTGACACATTGTTAGGGAATTTATATAAAATATTATTTTGTTGCTTCATTACAATTATTTAATTATTCAAAAGGTATGTACGTTAAAATCTTTAGTATCAATTACAGTCTTTATTAAAAGATATATGAATGATAGATAATAATAAACAATAATGTTTTTAAAAGATCGCTGCGGAAGCGCGGTGGCATCAGCAATAATAAGGATCACTCAGTTTATTAACATAAATCTAATACCTTTAAAACAGCAATTCTTGTATATCTAATATATAAAATTCTCGTGTCATGGTGTTTGTAATTGAACTCCTCCGAAACGGCTCGACCGATTTCCGTGGAATTTTGTGTACATATTGGCCAGGGTGGAGAATCGGACAACATCTAATTTATTATCCCTCTAAATGCTAAGGGTGGTCCACCCAAAAATGATGAATGAGAAAAAATAATGTTATAATAGCTCGGTTGGTAATAGGGCGGCCCCGAAACAGAAGACTGCGGTTCGTGTCACGATCATTTAGATACTTATTTCTTTTACTTTTTTTTCTATACCAGATCATTGCTTTCTTTCTTTTTTATTTTTTTATTTCCAAAATATACGATTTACCAAAAAAAAACCGAGCAAAGCTCGGTCCTCCAGGTAGGAGTACTATAAATACTAATATACTATACTATAAATACTAATACCACAATATTTTTTCCCATCTTTAAATGTTCGTTGTAGCGTTCTAAGGGGGAGACCTATGTTCAACAGTGGACGTTTTGCAGCTGATGATGATGATGATGAAACACATATATATGTATGTGTGCCACAATTAATTTCGTATTGTTGCGCTAGAAGAAGTTGTTGTTGTTCTTCTTCAGCGTGCTATGGAGGGGGCTATGCTCGGTATTTCTTTTGAGTGATAGAGTTCGCAACGAAGACATCCACAGTAGAACAAAGGCTGTAGCTCAGAAGGTTAGTAAGCTAAAGTGGCGATGGGCCGGCCGTATAGCTCCTAGAACTGATAACCGTTGGGGATGAAAGGTTCTCGAGTGGCAGCCTCGTACTAACCATCACAGTGTTGGAGTGACGACCTGTGCAAGTGTGCGGGAAGTCCATGGATGCAGGTAGTTTAGGATCGTGGTTCGTGGCAGTCTGTGGGGGAGGCGTATGTTTAGCAGTGAACACAAACAGGCTGAAATGATGATGATGATGAGCTAGAAGTCTTTTGTTTGCAGTCAACAATGCTTGGAACGGAACTACAGTCTATCATTGTGTCGTATGATTACTATTAGTTTTGATGATGGAAGGTACTAGAAGATCTACTCCGAAAAACAATAAATCATTTTACCATTTCGTCCAAATGTTACTATGAAACATTTATAATTGGATTATATTGCGGCTACTCTAAACAAATGTCCGACAGATCATTCGCTTTTCGGAGTAGATGTTGCTACTTGGGCTCTGTACTCTATCAACCAACCAAAGCTGAGATTTGAGAAGATATCAATACCCAGCATTTGAAGCTAGTCGGAGTATTGTAACTGTTCGTTCCAAAAAGTAGGAGCCAAGTTGAACCAACGTTCGTTCGACTAACACTTCGGCTTCCAATGTTCGGCTTTGTGCACGTCCAGACCCATTAAGTTTTCAAAACCTCTATACATGTACATATTACATCTCAGAATAGGGTGGGGCTGCCAGAGTCTAGACATATAGGTGCAAATAAATTTCCCATTGACGTAAAAGTATCAGCCTATACATATCCCACTGCTGGGCAAAGGCTTCCTCTGTACAGAGGGTTATTAGGGTATTATTTTTTTTGTTATTATTTCGAAAATATGTAGGTTTCTTCACGATGTTTTCCTTCACCACTGACCACATGATAATTCGGCACTTATCTTAAAAATTAACAAGTTGTGCCGGCACCGGGGATCGAACTCAGGTTGCTCGATTATATTTCAATTAAAGGCGAGCGCCCGGACATCTATCCCGGACTCTGATAGCTATCACGGCTCTACGTCAACGATCAATATATTGCCTGTGAGAGTGTGCGCAACTTATGTTACATAGGTGCTCTACGGTAATTGATTGTGGGTCCTATTGATTTTCGTAGAGAACAAACAAAGCTTCTGCCTGTGATGTAATCAACATTAAAGTTAATTTAGCATCAAAATTCGGATTTTTTCTTGCTTATATTAGTTATTTTAAAAAGTTACTCTAATTGAAATAAGGAAAAAGTTAACCACTTTGGAAATAATAATATATTATGTGCTAAGATATGTGTGAGAATTTAATAAATAAAATTTATTTTGTATTCTGTGTGTTACCAGCAAATTGATTCTTTATTACTATTTTCAAGCAAACTTAAAAATAAAATTTTAAATAGAGTATAAATAAAAAATACGGACAAATTGAACACTGCCCCTAATGTTTAATATTTTGTTTGGTATGTCCGAGTTCTCAGACGCTCTAATGCTAACTAAACACAGTAAGTAACTGTGGTAGGGCCACGCAACAGTCTTCGCCATTGCACGAATGGTAGGGTCTATCTGGGAAAGTACCACGACTTCATAGGCGGCGGTTACAACATCAGGTGTACCATCAGCTCGCTTGTCATCTTCTCACATAATGTAACGATTATATAGCACATAAATATATATACAGATAGGCACATATGTATACAGATACAAATTATATTCGGGTATAGATACCGTCTCTCGCCTCATAACATGTTTAATAATTTTAATGGCACCTCTTCGGTATTCTTGCGTATGTAAAGACATTGTTTTACACTCGCGTCGGCTGTTTGTGTACTTGTATAGGAATACCGAGCTGTAACATTTTGCTATTGAAATGTGGAAATTTTTGTATACATTGTCGGTTATGTTTTAGTAATATGATATATTAATTTACTCTACTAGCGATGTTTGTAACTTTACAGTTATGGGCTACATAGATAATAATAAAATAAAACTCATCATGCAATAAAATAACAAGTGTTAAATTTATACATTTTATTTATAAATGCACATATATTTCTGTCTGTTCAGCGCAGATTTAAGCGTTCACTGTGCGTAAGATCCGTACTATCAAGAAAATTACAGCATACTAGCTGTTGCCCGCGACTACGTTTGCGTAGAATAGGCTGAAGGCTAACATTCAGACAGAAAGACTTATGTACACGGGTTAGAAGTTATACTTCTTTGGCGTAACAAGATAAGCTATCTTTTCAAATTATATCCTTCGCCTTATTCTACGTTTGTAGAAAAAAAGACACTAACAATAGAAAAAAGGTATTTAATATGTTGAAAGTTTTATTATAACGCATTATCTAGTTAAATAAAGTTTATATAAATATCACAAAATAAATATCGTGAATACAGTTGTCAGTTCTCACGCAAACATACGTAGATGTCTAGCTAACTTCAGGGTGTCGGTTTTTCGTAAAAAATTACTCTCATAATTTTTCCCTAACTTGCCACAAGAAGTATAACAGTAGTATTTGCGTGAAAGAGTAACAAACATCCATCCATACATACAAACTTTCGCGTTTATAATATTAGTAAGGAAGTAAGGACAGCGACCGATTGAACAAATTTAGATTAGAAAGCCTTGAAAACCGTAGGTTGATTGAAAACTTGGTGCCCAACTTCTTCGAAAATTATGTTTTTAAGTGCCTACCCGTTCTCTATCCTCAAATTACGTTACTAGAAATATGTATGCTCAGGATGTGTAAATTTTATAATGGAGCCTGTTCTCACCAAGACATATTCAACTGTAGTCTGCCCAGCTTTAAAACTTCTCTCCGACGTCATATTGCTTCTTGTCATATACGAGTACAACAGTTGGGTATGTCGGTTTTACTTAAGCTCCTATTATATTTCTTTAACTTGATAAGTTAGGTTTTACTTTTATTAAATTTTAAGTCTTGAAGCAATATAATTTATGAATTTAGTATTAGTAAATTCTGTGTTTAGTTGTAATCGGTTACGCATTCGTATGTTTTTTATGTGTTTTTTAATGACTTCTCTGTGTAATATGTTTTAGTTTGTGACCCCTTATTAAACTTTAAAACCAAACGGTGCTTTTTGACATTCTTTACGATAATTACTGAAGGCTTTTTTACAGAAGACTTTTTTTTTAATCTGAAGCGGTGCCACTGTGATTTGCCTAGATTCTAGATATGTATATAATCAAAGAGATGTACTCTTTATTATATACTTAGATAATTTCAAGATTTCAATCAACGAACGGAATATATCATTTTGAATAAATCTAATGTCAGAAGGTCATTTTTGTTAACATAAATTTATATTGTTTATTAGTAATTTTGCCACTTGCAACTATTATATACTAAGCCTACACTTTTTTTCATAACTGAAATACCAAAGTCAAACACAATCAACTCGATACCTTACCTTAGCATATAATACCAATATTATTAGTAAAAAAAATTGCAAAAAAAAAAAAAAAAAAAGAAACAATGAGTATTCGTTTGTGACTCCAGTAGAGTTAATTCGAGCGACATTATCCATGTCTAAGAAATTGACGCTGACAACATTTCTAATTTCGTAACTCACAGCTTAAGTTATTAAAATTTGAGAATATTTTTTTGGCTTCAATTTGATACATTCTTATTATTTTATTCATTTTCCACTTGAACATACATGTTAATAAAAGCCATGGTTAATGTTGAATCAGTATGATGATGTTAAAATAAAAATGTTAAAAATTTAAGCTTTCTTCATTTAACCCCATCGGTTAACGGTTCTGCGAACTATTGCCGCTTCAGCTTACTAATCTTTTGATCTGTGTCGGTTACCTTTGTTCTACTGCGGATATCTTCAATGTGAACTCTATCACGAACTCTATCGTGCTTCATTACTTACTTTATTTTACGCTAAAATCGTATGTATTTATGGTTGAAGAATCATTTTTATCGGGAATGAACAAAAAATATTTTTTAACAAAATTACAGTTCCTTCAGTAATTCTTAGTAAAATTCTTTGTTACCTTTACGTTATAATTTTTAAGAATTTTACATTTCCCATTTTGATGTTTCGTTAATGTCACCTTAAATTTTATTTACGCCTGCAACGACATTTAAATGTGCAACGAAGTGTAGCGAAATATGTGAATCACATATTTAGAGCTCTATTTTGAGCTGCATTATTTTACTTGTATAAAATATGTGTTAAAATACACATATCTCAGATAAAGGAACACTAAAAAAATTGTAAACACGCTCTGCTTTCTGTCTTCGTAAGAATTGTTAATTTCAGCTACTTAGATTTTCTCGATAATGTGATGACGACGAAATTAAGCGTACATTACAAACATCTAAATGAGCACAACAACAAATAGTTACAGACGTAAATACTAGATTTGTCGATGTAATTTGTTTAAACTTAGCACCTTTTATAAAGGTTGATGCGCTATAACGGTTATTGATGCGTATAACCGTTTGAGTGATATTTTCCGGCCGTACAAAACTTCGTGTAATAAACAATTTCTCGTTGTGTTGCTTTATGTTCAGGTAATTTTTAAATGCAGCATTTTCACAATTTATGATAATTCTGTATATAATAATATATAAAGTACAATAGTAATACAGTATTTAAAAATCTTTGAAATTAAAAATACCGTGCAACATTCGAAAGATTGGATCAATAGATTTTAACTGAGGTGTATACGACATAAAAACAACTGGTCGATTATTAATCATCCAGGTCAATACTGTTAATAAAAGATAAAATTACAATTAAATAACATACCTACTTCATTTATTATGTTCCAAGTTGAAATGTCGCTACCATCATAAATAAACGTAGACATTAGGGAAGCACACATAAATCAATGATCTTGGATATCAAAAACGTAAAATACGATATAAAAGAAGTAAAATTATTTATTAAAAAATAAATTTAAATGTGGTAAAGATTTTTACTAGATTTCACTAAATGTAAAAAGTAGTCGAATTGGATACATCAGGTAAACTGTTTCGTCTCAATAACTTCTTCAAAAATTGGCCGTATATTTTATTCGTATAATATCCACCATTTGTATTCTCGAGTATTTGGAATGACTGAAGCTTGGATTTATTTTATATATAAATGTATTATTTTAACTTAATTGCAAATAGTTATTTCTGGTATTTATCCGAAGATTATAAATTGTTAATGAAAACAGTTTTAAGGATGTTACCGCGTTTATTTGTTTAATAAATCCGACGCTTTTAACATTTTCAGTCATAGTAAATCGGTTTAACTACGATGTCAGGACGTAAAACCACTATAGGCCGGTTTCTATACTCTATCTACAGATCGATTTGGTTACCGGAGATATAATTTTGACGTAAGTATTATGGAGCTAATGTAAAATACCTATCGCTAGTAACCAAATCTATCTGTAGATGGAATATTAAAACGGCCCGTAAGTCTGTCCTGTGGTTGTAGAATGTAAAGAATAAAATGCAACATGTAACATGTTGAGTCATTGGAAATACAAAATGAATGAAACTACGTCTACGGATTTATTACGTATATTTTTCGTTTTAATTCGCGACGTTCATGGTCACGGGACAGACTGAGGCGACGCTCGCGTTGGTCACGCCGCTAAATCCGTAAACATAGTTTCATTTAGTAATGTATATCGTATTATAATGTAAAAATAGTATTTAGCAAATTTTCAGTATTCACCACTGTAACAATTCGTACTCAGTCATAACAATTGATGCACTAAGCGATGAATGATTAATACTGCGTGGATTGTGGCCAATACTAATCTGGTGTGAATTACTCTAACAAACACAAATAACGTCGCTCAAAGGACTTCATCTACGTCAGACACCTCCACCATTGGCAATGAACAGTTGGTAACATTTTATCCGTAATTTATTAATAACTAATAGATAATATGGAGCATAAGAATCTAAATATATATTGGCTTTGAACTAGGTCAAACAATTAGAACATCTAACTATTATACGGTAGTTACAAGAGGATTTTTTTGTACGTTTATGCCATTAATTGTTTCCACGAATAGAAAAGCTTTAGCAAAGAAAATCGGCATAAATAATTTTTCATACATAAATTAAACCATGTAATATTTTTTTTATTTACTTGAATATTACACATTTTTAATAAAACTAAAAACTGTAGTTTTGAAAACGTTGGGTGTTTAAAATAAAAATAATCCGTAACTTAGACAGCTATTAAATTGACAATGTTACTATATTACGATTTTAAATTTTAGCTCGAAAGAAGAGAAAGAATTCTTCTTACCCTTTTCCCTGTTCTTATTTACCCTGTTTCCCATATATAGACAGGATAAATCGAGTCTCTTACTCAGTTACTGTAGGGTATTGCGATGATACAATAGAGCAGTTTGTTTTCGAAGCACAATTTCTTTGCAATTCGGTGTATATTGCACTATAAACATCTAAAAAGTTCTGCGTAAACCTTTTAATCCTCCTTCTAGAAGCAGATGCTTTTAAGTAATAAATCCGCATTTTGATTGCTCTCTTAGATTTAAAATAAAATAAGTAAAGTAAAGTAAAGTAAAAGTCTATACATGTTCCACCGCTGGGCAAAGGCCTCCTGTATACCTTTGTATATATCTGTACTTTTTGTCAGCAGTGGTGTTGTCGAACCGGAACGCTCCGGAACGTCGTTCCGGTACTTTTTTAGACAGGAACGCGTTGCGGAACTAAAGATGATTTCTGATAACGAGAATTGGCTGACGTATTGAAAAAAAAAATAAAAAGAATTGCTGATGTTTTGAAGAATTTTTATATGTATTATTATATACAAGGGTTTGATCTTGTATCTTGTATTAACTGATGTTTGTGCTTTCAGTCCAGAGACTATTAAAGCTTCATCTGACGCAGAACCGGTGGGCTAGCCAGAACCCACGGGTTTGGGCCCTCCGCTGTGGGTAGGGCCGCGCATGTGCTCATGCGTGCGTTTAACTACGGCATGTCATCTAAGGGCCATCGAAGTAGCGGTGCGGACCGAGACCCCGATGGCCGTCGACTGTGTTTTTAGCTAATCGGTGGCTGGGGGCGGTGAGAACCGCCCTGGAACGCGGGTGTACCTTGTGTACGCGTTGTGTTGGTCTCGCCGTGCTCGGAGGCGAGGGCGAACTAATGTGTTTGTTGCTACACTAACTGTGTGTGTAGTGTTATCCGGCGGGACCCCCGACGGTGGGTCCGACGTACCTAAGTCCCCTTCCTCGACCGGGTCGATGAGGACGTTTCGCGGGCGACGCTTGTTGACGCTCGCGTTTGGATCGGGTTGGTAATTTGCTGCGCTTACCACCAGAGGGTTGGGATGATGTTCGGCTCTATCGAAGAACCTTTTGGTCAGGTCTTTGAAAAATTCGCGAATCATCGGGAGTCTGCAATCACTGTGCAGGTCGACGTTGCGTTGATACCACTGCGCACCGGTTGCGCGGCGGATGAACTTATTTTGCACTACTTGCAACTTGTGCAAGCGAGTAAGGTGCGTGTGGGCGAAAATCATGCATGCGTAGGACATGATTGGCCGAACGCAAGCTTTGTATAAAAGTAATTTGTGTCTTAAGGACATTTTACTTGACTGGTTAGTTAAAGTGCTTAGCCGGCCGAAGACGAACGCGGCTCTGTTACGGACGTTATTAATATTTTTTTTTTATGCCAAAAGTTGTCAAACGAACAGACGGTTCACCTGATGTTAACACCGCCGCCTTTAGACATCTGCCACACCCGAGGGCTACAGATGCGTCGACAACTTTTTGAAAATTGGGCTCCGGCTACCTCACTCACCAGACGAAACGCGAAAGTATTTGTAATACTTCCACTTTACGCTGGTCTTCTGTGAGGTCGTGGTACTTACCCGGACGGGCCTGCCCATTCGTGCAACAGCCGAGGCTGCTGCGTGGCCCTACCACCGTTGAATTATAATATGCGCTGTGAATGACATACGCGAGTCGAAAGTGACTCCTAAATATTTTACCTTTTTCTCCCAGGGGAGCGGTTGGCCATAAAGAGATTTGCCCTAGCTTTCTGCATTGGCGACGACCTTTATAAAGATGTGACGGGTAAGTACTTCGTGTGAAGTGAATCGCCACACTCTTTTCGGGATTTACTTCAATTCTCCATTTGCGGAACCAATCGCCGAGGCGGTTGGCGGCGCTTTGGAGTCGAGTGGTTAGTTGACTAAGGTTGCGGTCTGAATAAAAGAGCGCCGTGTCATCCGCGAAAAGCGCGAGATTCACGTGGGGGTCTTTTGGTATATCGCTCGTGTAGAGCGTAAAAAGTAAGGGTGAGAGGCAGGAGCTATCGGATATCGAAAGGAACGGTTCGACAAGAAGGCCTGAATGGTGTGTACAAGCCTGTCTGGCACTTTGAGTGAGAACAGCTTGTAAATCAAGCCGTTGTGCCAGACTTTGTCGAATGCCTTGCGACATCGAAGAAAAGAGCCCCCGTGCTAATATGTTTAGGGTGATTTAGGCCTTTTAGGATATATTCCGTTAGGCGGTATAATTGATAGGGACTGGAATGTCTTGCTCGAAAGCCGAATTGTTCCGCCGGCAGAAGGCCGTTGGAAAACACGTGCTCTTTGAGCCTGTTTAATAGAAGCCGCTCGTAAAGCTTCCCCAGGCAATTGAGGAGGCTGATGAGACGATAACTAGAGGACTGATTGGCTGGTTTATTCGGCTTGCGAATGCCGATAACCGTGGGTTCTTTCCAGTCGTCCGGAAAGGAACAACTGGAGAGTAAAGTGTTGTAAATGGTCGCCAGTAAACAGATAAGTGGGCCAGGGAGAGCTTTAAGAATTTTATTACTAATATTGTCTGGGCCCGGGGCGGATTTGGGTTTTAAATTTTTAATAATATCTTGGACCTCTTCGGGGGTCACTGAGTTTAATGGATCGCCTTCCGGTGGAAGCGCAGCCATAGTTTCGATAACGCGGTCCACCTCCGTTAGGTGGGCTGTGTCGATGTGTTCGCGCGATGGCGTACATTGCTGCTCTAGGTTGTCCGCAAGGCATTCGGCTTTTTCGGAGTCATCTAGGGCTAATGAAGTGCTATTAGGCATTGCTAACGGCGGTAGGGATTCGCGGGGCTCTGCTTTCAGACTGCAGGCCAACCGCCAGTAGGCGGTGTGCGATGGCTCGATATCCTCTAGTAGAGTGTCCCACTCGGTATGTCGATGTTCCGATACGCGATCTTTAACTTCTAGCTGAAGGCGTCGAAGTAGGGTTCGGTTCGATTCTGATCGGTATCGGTCGAAAGCTCGTTTGGCTGCATTTTTTTGTCTAATTAGCAGTCTTAGGTCGGGTGGAAAGTTAAACCGTTGGTCGCCCGACAGTTTCACTGTTCGTTCTGGATCTGCAACTGCGGAAGTGATAGATGCGCGAAGACTTGCTATCGCTCGATTTGCGTCATCGAACGTAGCTATCGTCTCGTGTAGGTTGACGATGTGCTGGGAGTCCAAGGCGTTGAGTTTGACCTCAAGGCGATGCCAGTCCACTACGGTATTTGTCGGAGGGACCGCGCCGGCGTTCTGGCCCAGTTTACACAGGACCGGCCTGTGGTCTGATTCTAATTCTTGGATTGTCTCTATCGACGCGATGTCGAGGGAGACCTCCTTGAACAACATGATATCAAGAATACTCGGTGTCGAATGCTGGTAATCGTCCACTGTAGGATATCTTGTGCGTGCCTTGTATTCACAGGAGCGATTATGCTGTAATTTAAATCGTCAGATAAGTTAAAGAGCTGCCTACCGTTGTTGTTAGCGTAAGTTTGGGGGTCCCATGAGCCGTGTTTGCAGTTTAGATCTCCTGCAATTATCACGGAAGGGCCTAAGTTAAGTAGCGTTTCTAAATCGCTTTGTAGAAGAGTTTTATTCCCCGAGAGGTAGGCTGAAACTAGTACAAGCGGCCTGTGGCCGGTGAGCGCCTCGGTGATGCCTCTATATGTCTTAGCTCTGGGATATCGCGCGGGCTACAGTGCAAGGACCGTTTATAATATATTAAGGTACCTCCCAGACGGTTTGCTAACCGGTCGTGGCGGACTATATTATAATTTGCGATTTTTGGATCGCGTCTGCTAGGTTTCAAGAAGGTCTCTTGCACTAGAAATATATCGACGTTATAATCGCGAAGGAATTCTGCGATTTCGTCCCTTTGGCCCCTAATGCCGGTTGCGTTAAAATACGAAACAACCAAAGCCCGAGGTTTTAATCTACCTGCGGTTGTACTTTCCATTTTAGTTTTAGTAGCGGTTCTAGGTAACGACGCGGCGAAGCGCGGTTTTATTGCCCGGACTATAAACCTTTATGGTTGATTTGTAAACACCCAAAGGGCGTCTACAAGTTTTTTGTGCTCGTTGAGCGCATTAAGTCGATCGGTGCCACATGTGGCGGCCGATAACTTTGTAGATAGGACGGCGAGCTCTTCCCGGTTTATGCGTTCCAGGAAGCTGCAGATGTTTGCCATTTGGGCAAAAGGGTCGTCTTGGTTCGCGGAAACGACCGGTGTAATAAAATGTACCTGCGGCCTCGGTGCTTGTTGTTTGACAGGCTGTTTGGAATGTCGTCGGTCGTGAGGAGACCGGAGGCGCGGCTACCTGCGCGACTGCCTGAGGTTTCGCCCAGGCGTTTACGACGGGTGCGGGCGCGGGAATGTACTTCGCCGGCGCGGATTTCGGGGCCGCGATTTTCGCGAGCGTATTTTTTGCGGGTGCTTTCCTCGCGGGGGTGTTTGGAGCTTTAGCGAAGCCCCTGTAGCTAGCCGGGTGGCCGGTAGTCAAAAAATTTACGCAGTCCGGTGGATCTGCACAATCTTTAGGACGCGTGCAATCTGTCGTGCCGTGGTCACCGATGCATTTGACGCACCTAGGGTGAGCAAAACAGTTGCGGGCTGTGTGGCCATAGTGTTGGCAGTTATGACACTGCGCAACAGCGCCGGACTTCCGTGGAGGCTCAACGACGAGTTCGCTAAGCCCACAGAGCCTCTTCAAATTAAAAATTGCCTTACCTTCCGGGGTAGGATCCGACTCCACCATTACAATTTCCATCGGGACACGGGTTCTGGGGTGACGTAGACGACGAACGGCGTGCACCGGGTATCCCTGAGTGCGGATGTCGATTTTTACATTGTCGACATCCAACTCTTTCGGGATTCCCTTTATGACTACCCGAAGTTTGCGTTCTTCAGGCAGCGAGTAGGTATGGAAACCTACTTTGTTTTCGCGTAAATATTTAATGACGCGGCGGAAGTCATCGATGCTATCGAGGTATACACGGATACCTTGATGGGTGTTCTTCGACCGGGGGTGTCGAATATTGTGGCGTTCGAACCACACGCAAATTTGATGCCATTTAGCTTTCTCCTGGATGATGATAGGCGGAGGAGGCTTGGCTTTTCTTTCGGCGGCGTATTCGGGTGCCGGTTGGACTGCCGCGGCCACCTTTTTGGCGGGCGTCGCAGTGGATCTATTAATTGAGGTGGTGGCCTCGCTTTCGGAGTCGCTATCTACGGCGGGGCGTTTCTTGCCCTTCTTTTTTCGTCCAGTGACGACGGTGAAGCCGTCGTCATTGGGTTTACCGGCGGGAGTTAAATCTACCTCCATATCCGATCCGCCGTCCGAGTATGAGTCGAGTACGACGGTGCACAAGGAGGCCGGGGTAGCTTGCGAGGAAGGCGCGACGGGCGTGTTCGCAGCGGCGGATGTCGACGCGACGGGCGCTTCTTGCGTCGCGGAAGGCAACGGGGTTAGGGGCGCAGAGGGCGCCGGAGATGGCGGCGATGCGATTGCTGGTGAAGGCGGGCTGTCGTTGGCGTATTCAACGACTAATCGTTGTTCGGATTCGAACGCTAGGTAGCTTTCCCAAATGTTGGGACAGCGTTGTCGGACGAACTCCTCGAAAAGGGAGCCCATCGTAATGTATGTGCCTTTGGGGCTTAGGCCCCGCCAGCGTGTGTAAGCTTAATAAGCCTCCCCACCTTGCGGCAGGGAGGAGTGTGCCTAAAATAACACTTAATTCGCCTGCGCTTTAGGTGCGCTAGGGTGAGTACCTAGCTGTCACCCAATGCAACAAGCACACAGTTAAAAATTAGGCAATGCCGCCTCTGAGGCGAGAAATGTGTGTAGAATTCTACTTACGGACAGGAACCTGCCTACGAGCACAACACTAAACTATTGCACTACTTGCATAAATATTTAAATTGCAACCAAAGTTGCGAGTAGCGTCTAATTCGGGTGGCATGTGCACTCCGTCTTAGAGAGACGTCCGTTCCGTACGAGAGTACGAAGCGGAATGACAAGGGTTTGAACAGAACCCGAACCGGAACAAAAACCGGAACGAACCGGCTTGTTTTTCCGAACAGTGAGTCCGGAACGTTTTTTTTCCTGCTGAACGGTTCATGTATTGTTAAAAATATTTATGCAATATTGTTTGAGTATCTACTATGCGTATTTTATAATTTGTTAACTAATTTTATTAATCGTTACTATTATTGTAATAAACATATCTCTTATCCTTTAAACGAGCAATTCTTGTATATATATATATATATGTATATATGTATATATAATCGGAATCTCGGAAACGGCTCCAGCGATTTTCATGAAATTTTAGAAAATGTCCTTATTCCTGTTTTCTTTATCCCTGTTTTCAGGGAATGAAAAATATAATTAGAATATGACAGTAAATTTCGCCGCAAGAGGAAATGTCATAATAGCTCGGTCGGTAATCGGGCGGCCCCAAAACAGACGGCCGTGGTTCGCGTCACGATCATTTACACATTTATTTTTTACTTTTTTTTCGATTCCAGATTCTTTATTTTTAATTTTTTGTCGATTTGTTATTTTGTTATTTTTTCCCTTTTTTTTTAAAGTTCTTTCTTTTGTGAAAAACATCAGTTCATATTTTCTTATTATTACGTCGGTAAGATCGAAAAATATTATGCATATTTCATTACTCAGTAATTTGTATCTAAATGTAATTTTCAAAATACACGATTTACCAAAAAAAACAAACCGAGCAAAGTTCTCGGTCCTCCGGGTACTATATATATATATATATATATACACAATATTTTATATGCTGTAATACATGATTTTCGTTTCCTTTCCTTTTTATGCTATATACAGCGCCATTTCGCCAGTCATTTGGAACATGAAACCGCACAGAGCGGCCGCCTACCGAGGATCGGCCCTCTCTATTTAAATATATATAAGTGTTCCGGTAAAAAAAAAAAATTAGCACAACACCACTGGATATCAGGGCGTAGTCCACCTCGCGGCCCCACTGCCGATTGACGGACTATCTTCACACATATCTTCGCAATCTTTTATTACAATAAATAAATAAAAATTTTCCTTGTGAGAATGTTCACCATAAAAATATAACTAGAAAAAAAAATTCGCGCAAGAAAAGCGAGATGTTGTTAATTGTAGCATTGAGCCACGCTACCAGATTTTGTTGAAGGTTTAATGTGGATACATGTAACTTCAATGGCGAAGATAGCCTTACCCTTACCCTTGAGGCTAAGCTCAAGCGCGACTATTAGAAGAAGGTCCATTGAAACTTGCAACTGCGAGTTACCTAGTAGCCATACGCCTTATGGAATATCACTAGGATCAGATATCGGCGAGTACTCCATCGAATTCCGTTTTTTCGGGAAACTTCTTGTTACTGCCCTAGTGCTGTTGCGCTGGTATTTTGTGCACTTACCGAAGTTATTCGTGTCTGCGACCTACCTTCGGATATTTAAATGAGTATTTTTCTACCTACTCGATACGTTTCCTCCTTGAGCTAAACGGAGATACGGCTGTAGGAGAAGTTGACTCGAACTCCGTGTACGAGTCTGTCTGTGAATGACTGCGTTCGGCAGAGAAATCGAGAATGAATCCGTACAGGAATTTCTCTAGAAATATTCAGAATAGGCCTTCATTATAACGAAGTGATGTCGGATTTGGTGCTCAGGGCCTAGCAGCAGTGTAAAAACTAAAATAAGGCCTCCTCACCCAATAGCGGAGAGGTGTGTACCGTAAGCGAAAAATATGTAAAGCCATAGGACATAATATAGCTTTTTATGGTGACCTATTTACAAATAAAACAGTAAAAAAAGAAGCTCGGCTTTGCTTCTTTTAAATTCATCAAACACAAAAGAAACAATTTTATAGTCCATTTATCCATTACAATCAATTTAACTACATCGCGTAAAAGTCGATACTATTTATTTTGTTGGCTACAACCAGCTCACCCACCACAGCTCCACAGAAAGATCAACATTTATAAATTTTACGTATATTATGACCGTCAACATCTATTGCATTTAAACTGCTAATTTGTCAAAGGCCAATTTTATCTACAAATTATTGAAATTGAAAGTCAATTGATGATGAGGCTTTCATTTGTATATACATATTAGTACAATTACCACCTAAGTGCTCCATTCAAGCAAGTGATTCGAAATTTTAATTGCGGTAGTATAGGGAAATGGTATTTTATATGCATACCTTTTGTGACCTGCAATAATTCTTCGTAGTGCAAATGTGTGCCCGAAACAAAAGGAGAACATCTTTAATTAAATCATTGCTAAAATTAATTGTATGAATTAAATATATCTGTTTTGTGTTAATTATATTTAAGTATATATAATGTATTCTGAAATTTAAAACTATCCAAGTCGAATTATTGCATCATACGGTATACAATTTATTTTTGTACAGATGATTTCATTTGATTTCTATAAAAAAAACTCCATAGCAATGTGCTGTGCTTCTTTCATGTCTCATTTCATTCAAGTTCCAATAAAATGAATTGTACTCAGAAAGTTTTAATAAATGTATTTTGAATAAGCTTTGCAAAATGAAGGCCAAGACTATACATTAATACTACACTGTCTACGACTATACATATTATTACATACAGGCATGTTTACCAGTGAACTGAAATATTGATGAATTCATTATGATACATTATGTTACTTAACACTATATATATACATAGTTATATAATATATAACGTGACATGATTTCTTACATCCTTGAGATGTTAGGATTCCAGGCTAAAACCTAATTTACTAGTAAAACCTTATTAAAGGCAAAATTCTAAGACAAAGTTCGCATTTCACGTACTTAAAGAAAACGAGTATATTCATTTTAGGAAAATGTTGTAATCATACTATAATATTTGAAAAATGTATGATTTAGGTGTGTTCTATATAATGATGACAGCCGTGATAGCTCAGTGTCCGGGCGCTCGCCTTTAATTCAATATACTCGAGCAACCTGAGTTCGATCCCCGGTGCCGACACCAATAAAATTGTTAATTTTAAGTGCCGAATTATCACGTGCTCAGTGGTGAGGGAAAACATCGTGAGGAAACCTGCATATTTTCGAAATAATAATAAAATAATAAATTTTAAAGCTTTTTTTATAGTGCTAATCTCTGCACTTAAGATTGAACATTAAAACATGTAGAAAAAGTACGAAAAGATTGTCGCCGCTGTGAGAATCGAACCCACGTCTTTGGAATTCGCGGCCTGACGCTCTAGCCACTGAGGTAAACGGCTGATAGCCACAGCGACGAAAATCTTAACGCCTTCTTTCTACATTGTTATTTAGCATTTTAAGCAATGCTTAGCGCATCTATTGTTATATCCTTTCCAGCATACAAACAATTTCGAATGTCGTTTTACAACGATGCTATGCTACCTTTAGAACCTGGTGTTTAATGGAAGAGGCAATTCATCTGGTAGTAAGTGATCATTGTAAACGCCAAATAATTTGCAAATCCGTCGTTGGCGTTTAAGAAGGAAATACCTTCTTTCTTTGAGGTTAACTCGTATGATGACGCTGCCAGGTATGGGGAGTCTTCCGCGACGCGCGTCGATTCTGGCGTGTGGGCAGCAAATGGACGCGAGGTCGGTCCGACGCACACTCGCAGACCACATTAATGGGCCGACCTCTCTCGCGAGCTGCATCAGACTCGGCACCCGAGCCTCCCGCCACGCCCTTCTGTGAGTATCAGTCATCGAATTCTTATTAACGCTTATGTACTATATTCAATAGAAAGTTCCAATCAAACAAATTGTACCCGGAATCTTTTAATCACCATCACGACATTCATAAAGATATTTTAAATTTTTATAAGTTTATCAAAGTAGGTGAAAAGTAAGAATAATAAGCAAAAATAATAATATTTTTTGTATCGTAATATGTATGTCTTAAATTTGATGACGATTTGTGCACAAACTGTAAAAAAATTATTATTAATCAACCTTTTTTTTTTCAAAATCAAAATCAAATGTATTTATTCAACATAGGAGCATTACACTCACTTATTGATAGTCAAAACACTACCACCGGTTCGGAAAAGAAAGCCACTGTACTGAGAAGAACCGGCGAAAGAAACTCAGCGGGCTTTTTTTTTTTTTTGCAGTTTGACATAAATTCGTTAAAATACAATATAAGAACTCCGATTGAAAGAGCCTGGAGCGATCAGTTCATTACCAGAGTGTGTTATCATTTAAATAATCATTAATATTATAGTAGCCTTTAACACACAAACGTTCTTTTACTGTTTTTTTAAATTTAGCAATTGATGCATTTTGAACGTTTTCTGGAATTTTGTTGTAATAACGTATACATTGTCCCATAAAAGATTTACTTATTTTACGGAGTCTACATGTGGGTAGGATCAATTTATTTTTGTTCCTAGTATTTATATCATGAACATTATTATGTCTTAAAAATTTATCCTTATTTTTATGGACATACAAAACATTTTCAAAAATGTATTGAGCAGCAACAGTCAATACCTTTATCTCTTTAAACAAGTTTCTTAACGATTCTTTGGGGCCCAGATTGTAAACTGCACGAATAGCTCTCTTTTGTAAGATAAAGATTGTATTAATGTCGGCCGCGTTACCCCAAAGCAGAATGCCATAAGACATTATACTGTGAAAATAACTAAAATATACCAAGCGAGCCGTATCAACATCAGTTAACTGTAACTTATATTTTTGACCGCGAAAGCTGCTGAGCTAAGTCTACTCGCCAGTCTATTAATATGGGGGCCCCATTGCAGTTTGGCATCAATAGTTATGCCAAGGAATACAGTTGAGTCAATAGGGTCCAACGCTTCCCCATATAAAAGTACATCAGTTTTTACATGTTTAACATTGGAGGAAGTTGTAAATTTAATACATTTAGTTTTTTTATTATTCAACAGTAAATTGTTAGCACTAAACCAATGTACTACAGTAGATAGAGTATTGTTTACATCGTCATAACTTAAAGAACGTCGGTTTACTTTAAAGATTAAAGAGGTATCATCCGCAAACAATACTATCTCATGATTATTATTATTAACAAGATAAGGTAGATCATTTATGTAAATGAGGAAGAGAAAAGGCCCAAGAATAGATCCCTGTGGGGCCCCCATATTTACCAAGGCCCCGGGAGATCTCTTGCCATTCACGTCAACTCTCTGAATTCGATGGCTCAAGTACGATTTCAGAAGATTGAGTGCGGCATCTCTTATACCATAGTGGCGTAGTTTCCTGACCAAGGTCTCATGCTGTACACAATCGAAAGCTTTGGCTAAGTCACAGAATATTCCTAAGGCATCCTGCGACTTTTCCCAGGCTTCAAAAATATTCATAACGAGCTGAACACCCGCATCAGTTGTTGAGCGACCCCTAGTAAACCCATATTGCTTGTTATGTAATAAATTATGAGAGCTAAAATGCTGTAACATTTGATTTAACATGATTTTTTCAAAAATTTTACTAAGAGTTGGCAGTACAGAGATAGGTCTAAAATTATTGGGGTCGGAAGTACTACCAGATTTAAACACCGGAATGATTTTACTATGTTTCATAAGGTCAGGAAATTCGCCACGATTGATACAAATATTAAAAATAGTTGCTAGGTAAGGTGATATTACATCAATAATAGAACTGATCACCTTAACCGAGATCCCCCATAGATCTGCAGTTCTTTTAACATCTAAAGTTTTAAAAGTTTTAACAATTTCTCTCTTGTTTTACAGTAGTAAATTTAAAGTTGACTTTACATTCCATAACATTCTTTTTTAGTAATGACTCAGCAACTGTCGGTGAGGAAAGAAGTGACTTGGTTGTTGAAACTGGAATGTCAACGAAAAATTTCTCGAAGAAAGTAGCAGCCTGTTGATTTGAGTTAATAGAATTAATTATTTTATCAGTTGTAATTTGTGTCCACAATTTACGTGTTGGCGAAAACCTCGTAACGTAGATCCAAAAGAGTCTAAAATAGTCTTTTTAAAATAAAAAAAAATCATGTGTCGTGTTTCATATGCTCCATAATTTGTTAGAGCTTTTTTAAGGTCAAGATTCTTAATTCCTCTCGGTCCGCTTCTGAGATGAGTTTTCCTTTCGAGTGTTGTTCATGTTAAAAGCTAGGGAATTTCTTAAGGGGCAAAAATTATTTATTCATAGAAACTTTCATACAAATCTTGTGTGTAGGCAGACTTAATGCCTTAAGCATTCTTTCTGATGTAAAAGTAAGGAAAAATACTCACTTATTATGTATATGTTAAAGTCGAACGTTGATATGCAATCTCTTTCCGAAATGGCTGGTCATATTAGCCTAGATTTGACCAAAGCCTTCGGGCAAACCTCAAAATAAATTTCAGTTTCGCACTTTGACTTATAGTCAAACATAGTAAGTAGCTCCTAACTTTTCAGTCAAGCGTAGATCTGAAAACATAAAAATAAATAAAGGAAAGTCAATTTAAGGTCTAGAAGCTCAGGCTAATGTTATGAAATAATTAACACCTTATTAACGCATACACCTTTATCCCATATACATTACACATAAAAAATAATTACAAATATTTCATTACTCAAAATGTTATTACTCAAAATACACAAATAAATATAAACCATTCATTGATGATGATGATGATTTATACATAAATAATCCGCATTTTGATCTCTTAAACGCGTAACAATCGGTTGTCCTCTTAGTTTCGAATAAATTGGACAGCAAAGGAAAAATGGCTAGATGTGTAGAGAGGTGGTTTAAAAGGCGTCATTAGAACACAAAATTAAAACATAAGAACAATAAATAGTTAATTAGAAGGATTGGGAGATATAATTATGAAATGAAGGGCATTGATTGCACACAAACTACGGCGCTGACGAATGGGTAATAAATTACTTAGAGTGCAGTATAAGAACATAATGATTTTAATGATCACATATTTTCGAAGATTGAAAACACGAACTGTGCCTATTATTGCATCTTTTGGAATCATTACCTAAAATTTTTCATTCGTACATATTCTATACTGTAATATTTAAAATCGTACACTTCATGCTATATTTCAATACCTGTTCGAAAAATGTTATGTTGTATTGTAATTGTAGAAACCATATCGCTTTAACTACAGTTATTTTTCGATGTAATTAAATTCCACACGTAACATTCATTTAATCATTTCTATTCCTATGACCCAGATTTATACAAACTTACTGAGACTTTACATCTTATGCGTATATTCAAACTGAGGCTTTCAGGTAGCAAAATATAGTTACTGAAATTTTACTGAGTTGTATATAATTAGACAAAACTTTGTTAATTATGTATTTAAGTCTTAAAAATTGTCAGGATAGGTCTATAAAAACTTAATGATTTAAACGCACATATACGTTTTTATGTGTAACCTAAAAAGCTTATATTATTACCTTACATTATTACATTACAACGGATAATACTTATTCATGTAATTAATAATAATGACATAAAATACTCTGCAATTCAAGGAAATGTGGAGTACATTTACTTACATCTGTCACAGTTATTAAATAAATCTTTACAAAAGTTTATTGAAGTAACTTGGTCGTAACTTCCAGAATCAAGAAAATATACACACCGTAGATTATCTGCTACAAATGAAAAAAAAGAGATAGTTTGTGACGAAACAATAAGTTAAAATTTGAAAACAAATATTTCAGAACATGTCGCTACTCCATAATAATTAGTTATAAAGCAAAGCTTGTTACTTTAGTTAACTGATTTGTAAATGAATATACATTATAAATGTATAAACAACAATGTGCGTATCGAAAACCTACCTTGAGGCGAAAGAGAGAGGTTCAATTGCCACCAATTTATTTGTACAATACACTTTATTTTGTAAATATTCCATCTGTACTCTAGGTCGGCGTTGGACGGAAGTAGAGTTGGACGAAGAGGACGAGGTAGGTGTAGTACGTAGTGACTCCAACTCCTCTTCGGGGCTGTCTGAAGGTGCTGAGGAATTCCGCGGCCGCGCCAGCACTGACTCACGACTGCCGCCAAGACCAGCCAGGGCCAGACACCCAGGCCCTACGAGGACGGTCCCACCCCCCGTTAGGCGAATGAGTGTGTCAATGAAGGGTAATAATGCAAGTACCTACTAATTACACAAATTAGTCAAATATATGGTTTTACTGGACTGTGCGAACTCGCAATTAAGGAAAAATAAATAATTCTTAACAACGAATGTGTGTTTTACTCAAACTATTTACTTTCAAAATAATGAGTATATTTTTGAGAGACAAAAGTGAAATGTGTGAAGTTTTAGATTAACCAATATAAATCTTTCCATTTATATACATATATTTGTTTTATATATAAATAGATTTTATTGTTATATATTAAAATTTATAATTGATTCTAGCAATTTAATGTAGTTATTACATAGAAATTTATAATGTTATACTATGTATTTTTGGTATTATTTATTTTATGATAACAATATACCCTATTGTTATGTTATTTAAGTTAATTTCTAATATATTTATACAAGTTGAGTAAAAACAGTGTTAATAGAATTAAATTGATCAAATAAACATTTTTTTATGTGACAAGCAAGCGAAATGACGGTTCACCACATCAAGTAAGTGATAACGGCCGCCTTTGGACATTAATTTGTAACACCCGTAGGGTTCTAGCTGCGTTGCCACCTTTTAACTCACTTACCAGACGAAAGGCAAAAGTTGACACATCAACTTCACGCCGGTCTTCTGTGAGGTCATGGTAATTTCCAAGACGGACCTGCTGTTAAATATTATGCTATGTCATTTCGTTTCTATAAAATTATTTTTTATGCAGGTATATACTGAAAGTCCTAGTACCAGTAATACTGATCATAATGTAATTTAAAGGATTACTTATACTTAGAAATTGTACACTTAATTTCATTTCATAAAATGTTATCTTTCATTTCATCAAGTTTTTATCAACCGACATAAAATGGAAAGCAATTCGTTCGACTTAACTAGAGTAAGGCAAAGTTTTTAATAAACTTGAAGTATTATTTTTTAATTAGGTAGAGTTTTTCCTGTACGATCGAGAATCGAAACGAGAACATCTTATTAAGAAGAATTGACCTTCGTCAAATTTCGAATAAATTATTTGATCCGCGGAGTAACCCTATTAGTTTTGGGCGAACAAATTCCTTTGGCTCTGGCATGAAATATAATCAGTCAATCAGTCTTAAGTTTTGTAACATAATATTATTCAAAATTTACATAGCTTTTATATCATAGAAGCTTTAACTATATTTAAATGTATTGTGTCAAACGTTTTTTGAAGGTTGGCAACTCATCTGCACGTTCTCAGGTTTTGTAGATGTCCATGGGCTGCGATAATCACATAACATCAGGAGAACCGCCAGCTCGCTTGCCGACTTTTCACATAAAATATGTTAAAACTGAAAATAAAGTGAAATACAAAGTTAATAAGAAACTTTCTATTTAATTTACTCCCATTATTAGAAGTTACTGTACATATATTACTATAAAATTATATGTCTAGATGTGCTATATCTTATATGTCTGTTGTAGAGATGAGTGCTGAAATCAGTAAAGATTCAAAATACTGTTTTCTGAATAAAATTGAACTGCATTTTACTTGTGCTCTTCATTACAAAGTATAATAAATAATATTTCAAGAATCTTAGGCAATAACTTTATCACTTTGTGAAGAAATGTAATAAGTTTGTAAAATATAGCCAACGACATAAAAGGACCAACTTTGTATTGAAAAGTTTTAAGAAATTGTAAGCCAGCTTATTTGATTACCACAATTTTTGCATACGAGATCTGTGTATTATAATAAAATTCCAATTGATTATGTAAAAAAATTAATCCTGTCAATGTCAATTCGAATTTTAAAATAGTGTCAATGCAATTTTTGAGCCTTTACTTAATTATTAATATATAATAATAATATAATAACTAAAATAAATCGTTTGCCGCCACATCGTTCAGACGAGTGGTACTTTTGATGCTTCCTTTATTCATTCGTTTATGATATGGTTGGAAAAGGTGTTGACGCTAAAAGCAGTAGAATTTTCCATCAATGTTATTTGAAATGCTGCAAACTACAGAATTTAACTCCGTTGAATAACGTTATACCATCAAGCAATGGAAAAGTAGTAGACTTTTGTGTTGACCGGATAAAATATTCAGAATGGGCTCCGATATTGAACGCCCTCTGTTGTGATCTGAGTCTTCACTCAATTTCGATTCGATGTCGTCAGCAGGTTAAGACGGGTAAGTCTTAAAAACACCGAAATAATGACATAATTAGAACTAAAGACTATGAATGTTATTTGACCCAACATTATATACTACATAGTACTCACATATACACACTATATTATATTTAAAGCATGTTGGTTTTTTTATAAAATAAAAATAATTATTTTTGATATTTTTTTTGTAATAACGTAATTTTTATAGAATGTTAATTTAATAGATATTTAACAAAAATATTAACAATATCAAATACTAACTAAATTACATGTGATCTTACAATCTTAATGTAGACTATTTTGTGTTTTCATATATTATTAGGCTACACTAAAATCGTTATGTAACATGTAATTTAGTTAGTATTGAAGTTTAATAGATTGTAAGTTGTTGACTAGAACACTGCATTTTCTCGCTCAATAGTTTTATCTTAGGTTAAACCTTAAGCGAGAAACAAACCAATCAGTCCTCTTGTCACCAACGGCAGCGATAAGTGTATCACATAAATCTGTCAAAAATTTTGATGTACGGGCTCCCCACGGATTTAAGGTTACAACATGAAATGATGCAAAGATAATCTAAACAAAACGATTCATATTTGTGCCATTTATTTACTTCACCTGTCTCTGATGCCGTCCCGACCCTGACTGAACGATCCCTTGGACGAGAAGCAGCCACAGTGTACTCAATTTTTATTAGCAATTTTATTAGCAATTTTATTAGCAATTTTATATACACTTTTTATTGGATTCGAGTCTCTCGTCGTCGTGACGGGAATTGCCACAGGGCTCTTAATTTGGAGGAACGTTGATAGAAACGAGCCCTACGGATTCCGTCATGCAGAGGACGTAGCATGAAAAGCGGCCAGCACTGTTTCGACATGAAAGTCCGTAGAGACAATATTTAACTAAATTGACACATGAAGGGCATTGGTGTGGTTGACAAATTGGTTCTCCCAGACGAGATCCTACGGCAATACATGAGCTTTCATCGTCAAGTGATGTGCCCAAGTCACTTGATGTTAAATTGTAAAGCCAATTCTTTAGATGAGCTACCAGGAAAACATTGATATTTCATACTTTATATACTTTATATTGGGTTCCCTAATTTTAATCTGATATTACGTATTAAGTATTGCTATGACCAGTTGTATTAAGTATTGCCAGACATTAAATCTCAATCCACTTGCAGTTTTCAGTGCTTATTTCCTCAAGGACCTGCTAAGTGAAGGAAATAATCTAGAGAATGGGGACCGCGTGGAGAAATATATCCTAATGCGGATTGCAGCAATAGTTGATTGATGAATTGTTCCCCTATTCCCACATGATATAAATATGAGAATTTTGTCCAACAATGGGATATTTTTGCATATCGGGTACAACTTTACTTTTTCAGTACTTGAGCATATAGACTGCGAGCGTCTAGCAAAGACTGTTACCAAACGTGCGGTGGTACTTACAAACTTCATGCTCACCAATCTAATGGAAGCGATCGCTCAGATGCTCTCGGGTACAACACTCCTGACGACGTTGCTACTAGAGGGTCTACCATTAAAGATACCTTACTTGAATCCACTTTGTGAGGTATTAAAAATTATAGCAGCTAATATTACAAATCCTTAAAAGAATCCGTACGTTTTTCTTCGATATGTGACTATAACTTACTTATTGTGCCAGTGAAAAAATATTTTGGAATTTTATGATTATTTTTTTCTCAAATATATTGAAACAAAACTACGAAGTTTTATTCGAACGGTATTTTCTATACTAGATATGGAAATCCTAATCCCTTTTAGACATTTAATCCTTACTTCCTCACTAATATTATAAACGCGAAAGTTTGTATGTATGGATGGATGTTTGTTACTCTTTCACACAAATACTAATGAATGGATTTTAATGAAACTTTACAATAATATAGCTTATACGTCAGAATAAGACATAGGCTATAATTTATATACATATTTGTCGTTCTGCCTGAATGTTACGCCTTCAGCCTATTCTACGCAGACGTATTCGCAGGCAGCAACTAGTACATTATAACAGAATCAAAAAATTAGATTAAAATAGATGATCTCATTGTTGTTTACCAAATATATTAAGTATCTCATAAAACTGTCCGGATTCTCAGTCCGGAGTAACAGAAGCGCTAGTTAAAATATAATCAAATAATACATACGCACAATACTAAAGGGGAAGAACTTAAGAAGAAACAACTGCACTGAACATTAATTGCATTCCAGGCACTGTTAGTAAACAGTTCTCTCCAACACTTGTACCTTCCACGATGTCTCGTCGGAGATGCGGGCTGCCTGGCAATTTGCAAGGCGGTGCGTTGCCTCCCCAACATTCTTACACTCGACTTATCTGGGTGTGAACTGACGCCGCTTGGTGCTGGTTATTTAGCCGATTTGCTTAAGGTTTGTTAGATACACTAGATTTTACGAAAGTCGCCGAGAAAGCACTTAAACCATACCGCTAAAACAATACGCACTCTGCGTATTGTTTTATTGTTAATTATGTAGCCAATTTTTAATTTTGTTTTCATTAAGACCAGTGTTTAATTACACGTTTTGTGGGAAGATTCTATTTTTGTGTGAAAGTAGTCAATCGAGCAGGTTGTTCACCTGGATTTAAGTTATTACCACCGCCCGTGGATATCTACAACACCTCGGGGGTTGCAGATACGTTGGCAGATTTTTAAAGATGGTCTCGGGTTATCTCACTCACCAGACGTCTTTTGTGAGATTGTGCTATTTCCCCGGACGAGCCTGCCCATTCGTATAATAGCTGAGGCTGATTTGAAGCCCTACCACAGTAAAAAAACGCGTGGTATTTAATACATCTTACCTTCAATTAACTATTTATGTAAGGCTATCATCATTTTACATTTTCGATGTTTATATTATTAATGCGTCTGTCTATCAAGTTATATTGATTAATAAAATTTGATAACCGAATCTAAGATTTAATTAAAAAACATATTATTAAGAATAGGAAAGTAAAAAACAAAAAATGGTAAATTAATTAAATTATTCGGATGACGTGCAATGAGGTAGAGTCAATCATAGCGAAGATAATCTTATATTTTAATATGTAGCCTCGAAACTAAACGACGCCTCGGAAGTAATACTGAATTTAACTATAAAATATAACGCTTTTTTTATTATACATAGACGTTTTTTTATACGCCAGTACCAGAAAATCCATCGCTACAGCGAGAACTGGGTGCAGACACTGCGTTACCGGCTGCCGGAACTTGATACGATGGCAGGACTACGGCGTATCACGCTATGCGGCAACACACAGCTCACTGATAGAGGCTTTGCAACACTAGCCGACGTGTTAGCGGACGACCTATGGATCAAAGGTGCCGATACCTCCCAAACTAAACTGCATCGCCAATTAACAAGTCACAAAATACATGAAACTTTAAAAAACAATGAACGAGCGAAAACTAGTTGCTTTTTCACTTTACTGTGTACAAGTGTACAACGTCGGGAATTAGGAAACAAATTGAACAATATACTACATTCTATCGTTTTTTCTTTATTGTAATAAAACAACGATAAAACTGTAAATTTTAATAGTGCTAATCTCTGCACTTAAGGTAAAACGTTAAAATTTGTAGAAAAACATCTTTAGCCCTTTTTTCTACGAATTTTAATGTGTCATCTTAAGTGCAGAGATCACTACAATAAAAATTTAAAATTTCATATAGCAATCGGGACATCTCTCCTCCGAATTATCGTTATAGGACTATCTTAAAACTCGTTAGTATGCTGTAAGGATAAAAATATATGCGCCAAGCACAGCACAGCCCCTATATGTGTCCCACACAAGTGGGACACATATAGGCTATTCCTTTACTTCGGGCATTGGCGTCGTATAAGAAGAAAAACGTTTTTTCTATACATTGCTATTAACACGCTATACGTCTCCCGCCAGCTCTGGATGTTCAGAACTGCGGGCTGACGGAGCAGAGCGTGACCGCAGCGCTGCGAACGATGCAATCCAACAGCACCCTGGTGGTGTTGGACTTGAGACACAATCCAGACGTTAGCATCGAATCCGTCTCAAAATTACGGGCGGCTCTTAGGAACAACGAAAGGGGCATTGCCAGCCAGGTAATACTGTGAATGACCTGATGAAAGCGCTTTTGTTGCCGATCCCTACTAATCTTCAAAATTATGCTATGGTGTTTTTTGTAAAAACATAAACACATAAAAACGGAGTAACGGATCTAGTTGTTTCATCATAATCAACAGATCAAGGGCTGGAGAGGTTTTAAAGAACACTTGTGTACTACAAAATAAATTGTATTTTTAGGGTTCCGTACCCAAAGGGTAAAACGGGACCCTATTACTAAGACTCCGCTGTCTGTCTGTCGGTCTGTCTGTTTGTCTGTCTGTCCGTCTTGGACAGTTCAAATTTTCACGGATAATATATTTCTGTTGCAGCTATAACAACAAATACTAAAAAAAATAATGAATAAATATTTAAGTGGGGCTCCCATACAACAGACAAATTTATTTTGCTGTTATTAAATATAATGGGTCGTGCGCGATTCTGACCCGCCCTTGGCCGGTTTTTTTATAATAGCTTCTTGCCCGCCTTTGATCTGGAATTTCGCATCCATGCCTAAATATTTTTTCTCTTTCCAGTATTCGTGGTTAGCTGGCACATCCAGTGACGGGAGATCAGTTAGGTCAATAGGAAATAAGTAAGCGACCCGAAATCAAATTCTTTACACTTAATAAATGTTATTAAAAACACGTACTTTTTAAAAGCGCTATTAAAATCAAATAATTCTGATATTGATATACTTATCCACAGTCGCATACACTTAATCTAAGTTTGTTATTATTTTTTACCAGGAATGGTATGGTAAAGGAGCGAGTAGCATCAACCGTAAGAAATATGCCAAATAAGTACAGCAACAAGATAAATGTAGTGAAAAAAGAAAAGTAAGTTCGTTGAATTTTTTATTTACTTTAGGGTCTTCAGCCTAAATTCCCAACAATTTGTGGATTTCGTGGATGTGTGTTCTAAAACTTTCACACTCAAATATTTGGTTTTTTTTATTGGCTAAAGGAAAATTTCATTTCTTAAAACGTACAAAACATTAATAAAATATAATACGACGTTACAATGAACGACTCAATCTCACCAGTAAGAAATCTACATATTTTAACTTTAACAGCAACGTACTTAAATACTACATAAAAATAGATAACTAATTTACGACTTCGTGTAAATAATAAGAATTTATATTGAGCGCCGAGTTATGAAATCGATTCCCGTACATAACAACATTTGCCAAATCCACAAATAAAAGTTCTTAGTTTTTTCAAAGACTCGGAACTTCGAAAGAGAGTACTTTTTGTCATCGCTTTTCGTCAAAACAAAACAAAGAATAAGAACGCCGCGTTTACAAATTAACTATGATTGTGAAATATTTTATGTATCTGCGTTGTTAATATTTTATTAACATATTATTGTTTTAAAAAAAGATTTTCTATTTCGACACTAATAATGCACATATGAGTCTTAACTTCATGCTTTCATCATACGTTGTCTATTATATATTAAGATTGTCGTATAATAAGAATTAAGATACGTAATGGATTCTCTTACACAATAACAAAAGCTGATATTATGATTCTTCTCCCGTTCAACATGAAGAGATTACACGGAAATTCTAGAAGAGCAACTCCAAGACGAGATTTCACATCGGCAGCAACTAGAGGAACTGAACATTCAGCTGATCGACCAGATGAAACAGTTGAAGCAACAGCAGATGCGTTTGTGGGCCAACGCAGCCAATTCGTCAGGTACATTCCAGTTGACCGAAACACCGCTTAGCGTAAAATATATCGAAACTAGTCACCTACCCTGCCTTCGCATGGCTGCAATGTAAATACTACCCCTTACTCTTTAAACACTATCAATTCAATTCTCTATCACCATTCTCGCAATCTAAATATTATCAGTTATGATAAAAGTCTTAGGAATCAAAGTTTTAAACTTTATGTTAGAAACTGTTGATAAATATGACTTTGTGATTAATGTTCTTGATTATGCTGTAACCAGTGACGGCATTATAAACCGTACCGCGTGGCGGTTTTAAGAACGTAGAAGTCAACCCTAAAATCGGCATGACCGAAAAAAATATACTTATTTGTTAATTCAACTAAGTATTTGAAGTAACAAATAAGTTAATTTCTGTTTAACGGTTTTCATGTTTTATTAATTAGTTAGCTCACTGGCTGTAATACAGGATCCTCGAATACACGTGTTGTGATATAAAATGTTAGTAGTCAGGTTATAATATAAAGTGATAATTTTGGTTGATCTTCATGTTAAGTCTTTTTATAAGACTTTGGGACGTCTCTGTAATAGTTCTAAATCTTATTCAATAGCCTTGAGTGAAGCATTACCTTTTAAAAAAAGGAACATAAACAGTGGAGACATTTCCCAATCATTCTATTGATCGCACCTCTAATTTATTTACAAATTTATAACACGTATATTATTCCAAAATAGTTATCACAGCTATCCCACGTAACTGTTTTCTTTTCGCAAACCGTCGAAGCTTAAAAAAGCATTTACTAAAAGCGGGATGATATTCAAATTTGCTATTAAAATCGACAGGTTCGGAACAGTCGTTGGCGCCGAGCTCTTTATCGGGCGAGTTGTCCAGCAGCTCTGGTTCATCGCGTTCAGTGCCCATTGAGCAGAGCACGCTCTCCTACATACAGCAGGCATTCCGTGACATTTATGCGTTCATTAAGAACAACCAGTGTCATGGGTGGGTCGATGTTGCTACAATTAAATTATATTAGATAATATCCCTCCTAAAATCATTGTCCTATTTTTTTTTTTTTTTTTGGAGAAGTTGGCAAGCCACCAGATGTTGAGTGATAACCGCCAAGCATTACCAAAATCTGTAGAGTTGCAGAGGCGTCGCCACCTTTTAATAATGAGGGCTGCCTCGGTCACCAAACAAAATGCAGTGATACAAAACTTCCACTCCACGCTGGTCTTCTGTGAGATTGTGGTACGTACCAGCGTGGCCCGACCACAGATAAGTCCTATGAAGGCAGGGTGTGCAAATAAAAGAGTCTAAATATGATCATTCAAATAGACGCTTGCGCGTTCTTATGAAACGTCGAATTATACCTAAAAATTGATACAAAAATTCGTGTTTAACTTACCATCGACGATTTCGGAAAGTTTTCTATTGAGAAGAGACCGGCAAGAAATTGCACCTTTACTAAAAAGATCCGTTTACGATGTTACATAGGTATACTAGTCTTATTTTAACCTACGTATCAGCAGTATTAACTCCACACATGGACGAAGTCGAGATGTAATTATACTTAATAACGCTTTAAAATTTGCATTCGAAAACCCTTGCTTTTTGTTTTACGTATGTTTATAAAAATGGACTTCTTATTTATCTATGGACAGCAATCTGTACTTATTTTAAATAATAAAAACAATGAAGTAAAAATATGTTGTAGAAAATGCCTTAATGAAAAACCAGAGCTTCTGACGACTAAAGTGACAGAAGTTGAGGAAACGGAACAATCAGGCTTGGCCGCAGTCATGTTACCAAAGAAAGCTCCGAGCACACCTTTGAAACTGCTAGAAAGCACGCGGATGAAAAAGATAACGAAATCCGCCCATTTACTTGGTGAGATACAGCATACGAGAGAGGATATCGAAATGGTCTGGTTACTTTTTATTTCAATTAGAAAAATAATTAAAAACAGTTCGTTTTGTAGCTTTGCTTTATAGCTGTGAAGTAAAGTAACAGCCTATATTTCCCATTACTGGGCAAAGGCCTCCTCGGTACAGGGAGTATTACACCGTGGATTGCGGACTTCACATCTTCTAAATATTTTATTATTATTATATCGATAATATGCAGGTTTCGTCCCTATGATATTCTTCAGCGATGGACACGTGATAATCCAGTACTAAAAATTTCAATAAAAGATTTCATTGTTGTTGATGGGTTGTTGTATTAAAAGTGAATATTGAAATATTAAATTAAAAGCGAACTCCTGGACACTGAACTATGACGGTTGTAATAGGCTGTGAAAAATAATAATAAAATTAATATATTTCTACCAAAACAAAGTCCGCCAATCCGCAGTGGGGCCGCGTGGGGGACTATGCCCTGATACCCTTTGTACTGAGGAGGCCTTTGCCCAGCAGTGTGACATGTATACGCTGATACTTTACTTTTTTACTTTACCAAAACAAAATTATAAGGTCGACCCCTTAAGACGTTAAGGGTTATTCTTTCAGAATTCCGATATGTTCGAGAAACAAATAGGAGATACAAGAGACACAAACAATGTGGATTTGAATGCTTTGGGTGAAATCGTCGCAGGACAGAATAAAGGAAAAAAGGTAAATTACATTTTTGTAATGAAAGTGAAAAGAAACTGAAATCTATTTCCATTTTCAGTGTTACTTCTCACTTTGCACCCGGCGAGTGTCATGGCAAACATTACTTTCATTATTCCTGCATACATTTGAGCATTGTTGCTACTTTCACTACTGCAAGTTCCCACGTCACAAATGTCTGTCGGAACTAATCTACCGACCTATTCTGTGACAGATCTGCATAATTAGTTGGTACGCGCAAGCGCAGAACATGTAAACTAGATTTATGACCGGTTTCAATATTCTATCTACAGATAGGATTGATTCCTAGCGATAGGTATTTGACATTAACTTCATAATACATACTTCAAAATTCTATCTCCAATAACCAAATCACTGATGGGTTTGATCCTTCGGTCGCCCTAGGCCTATACAAGATTGAGATTAAGCACGAAAATATTAAATGAAGTATAGGAATAAAAAAGGAAAATGGTACCTACTCATCATGGCCGCTTGATTTATTACAAGTTTTACGTATCATCTACGCGAAGGAACAAGAGGCGAAAAGCGCGACTAAAAAAAATCCCAGTAAGTTTCACCGCCCTAGGCCTACTTTGCCTATAGGGAAATCCGCCCCTGAACCAAATCTATCTGTAGATAGAATATTGAAATCAGCCGTTAGGTAGGTATAAGCAACGAAAACCGTGTAATAATGGTGGGAAGGGGAAATCCGTAATTTGTCTACACCATTAAGCGTGTCAACCGTAAGTTCACGGAAGGTAATATAAAAATTTTGTATGTCTTTAACAAAGGGCAATATAAACGAGCGTAGCCCATGTGGGAGTATGGTGAGCGACTCGTCGGACACGCTGGTTTGCTCGCCCGCGCCCAACCCACGCGACGCTTTCATCTCTTCTGATGAGGAAGACGACAGCAACTGATGTTTTTGCTACATGTTTACACAGTTTTTTTATGAAGATTAAACGAGTTTGGTTACACTTCGAAGTTTCGATTTACATAACTTTTTTTAAATGCTCTGTTCTTCATAATCCCGGCGCCATTAACCCTATCACACAATACGAAACGTCCGTCCTCTACGTCCTTCACATAAGCTGACTGTCAACGAGGTTCCACACCTTGTTAAATCTCGCTCTACATACGGCAGAAGACTTGTCTCGTTGAAAAAACTCGCTCGTGCTGATCTGCTGAACGTTCTCATATTATGCAGCTATTTAAATAACATAAAAAAATATTAAATATAAAAGTAAGTTGTGTACGAGCACTCGTAATTTTAAACAGATTCATAAAACTTAAGTCAATCGTTAGAATGGTAATTCCAAGTTTTTACTGCTGTAGGTAAAGATTATATATAAAAATATCTATTACCAACTACAGAAATGAACAACTGTAGAATTGTTTTACTTCTGCGCTTCAACTGATGAGTCATGTGACCTTAATTAAAAGGTGGTAACGCATCTGCATGTTGGAGGTGTCCATGGGCGGCAATTATCACTTACCATCAGGTAAACCACCAGCATACTTGCCACCTTCTCACATAAAAAGAATTTCTTCAGGTCTTCAGAAGTTTAAGAGCTGGTGAATTTGTAACCTGATTAATTGCACTGCTGTACAAAATCAACAAAGATTTTGCACAAAAGTTCGGAGAAGTCGGAGAGTTGCGGACTCTTCACATAAGTATCATATTGACGATAGCCAGTGCATTGAGTTAAATTCAAAAACATTAAACCACTCATCTTTACTATTGATCATCATCCGCTAAAGCATTAATATAATAGGGTAGTTCTGGAAAAAATACAGAAGGTATAAAATTGACAGTGCGTTTGCTACAGTTGTATCGAGTCCGCGTCTGTATTTGAGAATAAACAGAGGAGAGGGAACAGAGGTGACTATTAGAATAATTTCGATCCCCGTACGACATGTTGTCGCCGTGGCACTCACAACCATGACCTCGGCGTCTGGTATCGGTTGTTCGATTCCCACACGTTATTTGTATCTTATCTATAAATATATCTTTAGCTGTGCCCGGTTCATCAGCACGATTTCAGGCTTGTAGGGACGGAGCGTACCAAGTAGAGCCTGGCGCTGACATTTTCTAAAACAGCTGCCCGGATTTACTTGTAATAAGGCAATCTCTAAACCACTACACACGTAAGTGAGGTAGAGCTCTTGAGAGCATGGAGGATGACTACTATATTGTGTCAAAACCGGTCGGGAATTAAAAATTAAAAGATAAACGCGATAAAAACCGTAAAAATAGCTTTCACTACTGTTTAGAATTCGCGTAAATATGGCAAGAAGTTATCAGGTACTCCTGGAAGCTGGCGAATGTACAGCCAATTCCAAAAAAGGGTAGTCGTGCCGATCCTACCAATTAAAGACCAATTTCAAGTAATAGTTAAAATATTAGGATCAAGGTAAAAATGTTAGAACTCTTATATATCTGGGCTGGGGCTGCAAAATGTCATCAGGCTGCCTTGGACTCAATGGTGAGGCATGCGGAAAGGTCTCATTGGTGACCATCATCATCATCATCATTTCAGCCTGTTTGAGTCCACTGCTGAACATAGGCCTCCCCCACAGACTGCCACGAAGTACGATCCTGAGCCACCTGCATCCATCGACTTCCCGCACATTTGCACAGGTCGTCACTCCATCTAGTGGGGGGGGTCGTCCTACACTGCGATGGCCAGTACGAGGCTGCCACTCGAGAACCTTTCTTCCCCAACGGTTATCGGTTCTACGGGCTATATGGCCGGCCCATCGCCACTTCAGCTTGCTAATCCTCTGAGCTATGTCGGTTACCTTGGTTCTACTGCGGATGTCTTCGTTACGAACTCTATCACGCAGAGAAATACCGAGCATAGCCCGCTCCATAGCTCGCTGAGCGACTTTGAGCTTCCTCATACGGCCAGCAGTGAAGGACCACGTCTCGGTTCCGTAGGTCATCACTGGCAACACACATTGATTGAAGACTTTAGTCTTCAAACATTGAGGTATTTGGTGACCATAACTTGTTTAAAACCAATCTCACTAGCCTTGAGCACAGGCGCAGAGTAGCCAACTTCTCGGTTTTCTACAGGATACATTTTGGAGTGTGCGTTGGAGTTACATGATCTTATTCCTCTCGCCCCTTTCCATCATCGGACAACCAGGCGTACGGCGGAGCTCCACCCTTATGCTGTCGACGTTCCACGTACAAGAACAAAGCGATTAGCTTCTTCATTTATCATCTGTACAGCTAAGGAATGGAATAGCCTGCCGGCGACCGTCTTTCCGTCCGAATACAACGTAGGCGTTTTCAAGGCATGTGTGAATAGGTTTCTACTGAGCTAGCGCGCTTACCATCAACGGCTGCATCGCCACTTACCTTCAGGTGGGATAGCAGTCAAGTGCTAGCCAGTTATGGAATAAAAAAAGGTAGGTACTCAGTGTTAAAAAGCACCGAACAATCGCAGATGCCACAGGCTCGAGTGACTGTTTTTTCACACTTTACGAAATTTAGTAACATCCAACCAAGAAAATATTGTCTTATAGTCAAATATGATAATTATTTACGTCTTCGACAAAACAAATATGAACATCGGAACTTATAGTATTAAGTTTGAGACAATGCCAAATTCTACGCATGGAAATATTAAATTATAAAAATAAATAGGTGATAAAATAATGAAAATATTGCTATAATACTAAATAAAGCTCATTAAATTAAAAACTAAACTAGATAAAAAATGCTGCTCCAGAAATGGTAACCAAGCGCGATATCTGGTTAATTTTGGTTTGGTACGCCCATACTAAGGTGACACTGAAAGTTTTTAGACCTGGCCAGTTCGAAACATTGCCAATGAAAACTTCTTTTAAAGAGTATATTGAACACTTTGGTAACCTAATGTGCTTGCTGTATTAGAAAACGGAGAAAACAATAGTCTAAATCGCAATTGCATTCTATTGTGCACCGTAGCGAAACAGCTGTATTGGAAAAAAACATGCGTGAAAGAGAAATATATAATCATTTTTTGTCTTTGTTGTTGTAACTATATATACAAATAAATATAAATTAATACAGTTTGATATCAAGCTTTGTTGACAGCTTGATGTCCAACATTCCCGTAATTGGTTTTTCGTTCTTTTTCCTACAATATAACAACAATATTGACATCTTATTGTAATGTTGATGACTCCGTGGCGCAGTTGCCAAGGTATTGGCTTCGGCGTCGGGGGTCGTGGTTTGATTGCCACACTGGACAACAATTTGTGTGACCCGCAGATAGTTGTTTCGCATCTGGGTGTTTGTCGGTTTTGAAATTTATGTTTGTAAAATGTCCTTACAACACAGGATATACAATATTATCCTAAAGTAAAGGCAATGTTTTAAAAAAAATCCATGATTGTACAAAGTTCATAAATCGTCATAATGGTCCAATCTCACTGTCAAACGACAAAGAGTTAGATACTCGAATTGGTAAAGCATCGACCACGCACGATCCAAGGGCGGATCAGATGAAGGTGCGAACCTGTGAGGCCTACCCGGAGGAAGGACTAAGGTTGAAATTGCGATTTAATCCCGAGATGACTGATGAATCTCTGATGAATCCGATATAGACTTCTCACTTCGCACAATCGCTTATGAATCCAAACAATTATTCAGGAGAGCAATTTGTTTACGAGATTTGTTCATCTTTATTATCATGCGAATTATAGAAGTCGCATGTGTCGCGATGTTACGAAGAAGACGCTGCTTAGTTGCACTTTTCTATGGAAACGGATATGTAACATGCGTTAACAGTGTTTACAATGTTAATAAAAACAATTCATTCACAAAAATATCGTCTAAAAAATAAAAGGTTATATTAACTGTGATTAATTATACAATCTGGAGTGGTGGAGCCTATACCACCAACTATAATTTATTACCAAACCAACAATGGTAAATATTAATTAATCATAAAGCATAGGCCATAACCTCAGAATTATACAATTTGGGCTGCTATATCGAGCTTTTAATTTTACCCTAGTTTTCAATAGTGAAAAGTATATCTATAGACATACGACATTTATTACTCTTAATATTTTATTACAGATTTCCATGACGTGAATTACGGGTAAAGATTTAGATTCAAACATTCAATAAATTAATTTGATTTATCTGGTTGAATTTTATTTAGTACCTAAAAGTTTAGTATCTGTATGTTATAATAACATACTATATAATATAAAATAAACTACCTATAATATACCTACAAACACATACATACTAAAATAATAAGTTAGAAAGAAAGAAAGAAAGAAAGAAACATTTATTTGGCACATAACACAAAAAAATAAAACATATGCTAAAAAGTAAATACCTATGATTAGAATGAACCAAAATGGTCACCACTCAGCTTCATATCACGAAGTTAGGTCTGATCTAATTGTGTGTATGTTTATTACCATCTGTCTTTCAATAGCTGAACAGATTTTAACTAAATTTGGTACTAGAATATCTTAAGTCCTGGAATAACACATAAATAAAATACTTTTTATCCCGGAACTAAACAGATTAATTTGGAGCTACTTACGAAACATACTAAGTATTCAATTATATACAGCGTGTCGTTACCATCGCGACAATAAATGAACACACATATAGGGGATAAATTTTTAAAGTTGTATTAAACATTTAAATTCTTTAAACATCAATATTTACAATTTTCGAAAACAAAGAATTTTAGAACACTCTTACCTATAAAAGCGTAACGTAAAGTTCATTTGTAAAGGGCACAAAGCACATGAATGGGTTGAATGAATTTAAAAGAGACAAAACACACTGTTAGAAGGAGAGGCTTGTAATACGACGTTGTGGCGCGAGTTGTATAGGATGTTACAAATTTTGTTTCTTTTTTACTTAATTAGTTTGTTTGAAAAATATTTTAAATTAATTATGGATTTTGTTTAACGTTAATATAATTATTTTTTTATGATTATTGGCAAGTAGCGTTAGACGTGTGTTCCAGTAGTGTGTGTAAACGTAGTGATTACATTCTCTTTGGTGTGTTCATTTATTGTCGCGATGGTAACGACACGCTGTATATCTGTATATCATTAATAACAGTCTTGCAGAAATGCATCTCGACTGAAATTGGATTGGATTTTTATTATTTAGTTGAACCTCAAAAGTCTCACAACAATAAAGGTCTTCAACACAAATAAAGGAAACATTCTAAAAATAAGAAAATTTGAAAAATAAGGTAATTTTTTTATCGTGTTGACTCAGGACCGTAATTTTATACACCTATAGACCTCAGTATCAGACCTCGTAAATCGAATCGAGTCTGTAAATAATCACATTTACCACTTTTATTATGGTGATATAATTTGTAGGTACGGAATACTCGGCGTACGAGTTCGACTCGCACTTGATCGGTTTTTTATGGAAACATATTAAAGTGGCAATTAGTGTTGTAGAAACTCGATAGTTTGACTACCGGTACAGATAGCATTGTCTTAAGTCAATACTATCGATAGTATTGATAGTTATTCTTCCGCTATAATATTTATAAGAGCCGTACTATCTATAATAATGCATTCGATATTATCGATGGTATCGATAGTATTGTAAAAACCATTAGTCTTTACCAACACCGATCAATGTTTTGGACATAACCAAAAGTACAATTTTGGTATCAGCAGAAGTTTATATCAGACACTGCATGAAAATATTCCTGATATAATTTTAAAGTGAAAACTTATAAAAAAAAGATGTAAGACAATAAAGAAGATTCTTAGTGATAAGTCTATTAAATTTGCCTTTAATTTATAACTATGAATGAATAAACATTAATTTCAATAACTTTTAAGCTTTTTCATTTAGCTGTACATTCTTCTGGTTGTAATTTAGCAATCATCATCTTCTCTTTGGCCTCCAGTTTTGCCTGTCTTTCCAATTTCTTTTGTTCTTTCTCTCGTTTTGCCAACATTTCTTGGAACCTTTCATCTCTCGGATCTAGGGTAAAACCAAAATGTCTTCTAACTTCTTCAACAAGACGCTGTTTTTTGAGCTGAAATTTGTTTTATTCATATATTATTTAATTTTACAAAAACGTATATCAACTCATGTAACAAGGAACTATGCACAAATCATATCAGTATGATATTAACTTTACCTTTGCTGCCTGAACATCTGCCTCTTTTTTGGCAAGTTTTGCATTTAATTCATTCTTCCACTGTTCTAATTTTTGAAATTTAGCAGCAACATCTTTGTCCCTCTGTTCTATTCTTACTTGTTCTTCCTTTCTTCGTTGGGCAGCTGTTTCCATCATTTCTTTAATTGTATAGGGAAAAGCTACTGCTTCATACTCTTGCCTTTCCTCAATTTCTTGTCTAGTGGGCCAGCAAAGACCTGCAATCATTAAACGCTCAAATAACAAACAAATAGGACAATACTATTTTCATACTTATAGCGGGATTGCTTTAGTATCCGGTAGCACGTGTAGGAGAGACGGATGGGGGGGCAGGAAGGAGGGGTGCATCCCCTTTAAGGGGGGGGGGGGGGGGAAGCCTACTGCCTCACGACAGTAATGAAACTGGTTGGCTATAGTGGCCATTGAGAGGGATAGTCTTGTGTAGTTAGCGAACGATGAACAAATAGGAAATGTATCTTTGAACATTTCCATTTGGAAGTTAAGAAACATTTCCATTTGGAAATGTTTCTTAACTTCTTGATAACTGTTAATCGGTCTAATAGCTCTTTTGTGCTTTCCATGCATCTATCAACACTAGTTATTGGTACCAAACAAAACAAACACAACTGATCGCTGAGAGAGAGAGACAGAGAGTCGAACAGTGAGTGGTGACCGAGTAAAAGAGTATATCGGTGGTGACACAACAAATTTTGTTGTCACTGACCAAATAAATTGGTTAAACTGTGACTATAGATATTTATGTTGTATACCAATGTAGTAACAACTAATTTAGCTTAACGACGCATAAAGGCGGAAGACTCATGTGTATTGTCTATAAGTACATGTTATTATACAACGTGTCTTTACAACCGCGACAATAAATGAACACACATATAGGAGATAAATTTTTAAAATTGTATTAAACATTTACATTCTTTAAACATCAATATTTACAGTTATTAAATTTTCCAAAACAAAGAATTTGAGAACATCCTTACGTATAAAACTGTAAAGTTCATTTGTAAAGGTCACAAAACATAATTATGAATGGGTTGAATGAATTTAAAAGAGACAAAACATACTGTTAGAAGGAGAGGCTTGTAATGCGACGCTGTGGTGCTAGTTGTATAGGATGTTACAAATTTTGTTTCTTTTTTACTTAATTAGTTTGTTTGAAAAATATTTTTTTTAAATTATGGATTTTGTTTAATGTTAATATTTTTTTATGATTATTGGCAAGCAGCGTTAGACGTGTGTTCATTTATTGTCGCGATGGTAACGACACGCTGTATATAAACAATTAACTTTGACTATCATACAAAATTTGTACATTATTACATACAAATTTTGTATGATAGTCGAAGTTAATTAATTAAAATTATAGTGGATTTTCATTTTTTGAATACTATTAATGGTTCTTTAGACAGTTTTTATTTTCATGTGCTGTGGATTATTATGGGACGCTTCAAAGTTTGTTATTGTTACAGTAAATATTTTTTATGGGACTAACATTATTGTTGTTTTATTGTTTTGTTTTCTAGATCAACTTAAAAAAGTATAGACTTATATTTTGATCCAGATTAACTGTTTGTGTTTGTGTATGAGTGTTTGACACATTATTGTATCGTTGCTTTTAATGTCTCAGCAAAGAGTAACTTATGGTTGCATTTAACACAGACAGCCTAAGCCTGTGTAAGTATGATGGCAAATCAAATATGTAATATATTAAGGTAATATTTGCTAACAATAACACTATAGCTAATATTGGTTGAATAATCTTATGTACATTCAAAACTTTAGAATTTTCATATTTATTTACTTTATTCAGTACATAGAATAAGATTCAGTGTGATATGAGATGATCATATTTTTAAAATATACTTTACACAATATGTTGTATCTTTATCATACATTCTAGATCTATCTGACCAAATCCAAAGAAATAAGTAATGTAATAATGGAATATAAGAAATAATAAAAATTATTATTTCATTATTAAATTTGCCTCTTCCATACGCTTTGCCAGAACTGGACTTGACCTCCGCTACGGATCAGGACCTCCAACACGAGGTTTTGGCTCCGTCTTGTTATGATCACTCTAGGCGTAGAGACAACAAGATCATATGGAGTCAGGGTGCTCTGTGTCGGATTTTTGTTATTTTTCTTTATAGTTCTCTATAATTTTCTTTTTTTTGTTCCTATATCGGAAGTAGTAGCCTGCTCAATTTTATCTGATTATGATAAATACTTACTTGGATTAACACCACTGGAAGCACCGTATTTTCCATACATTTTACGATGATACTTAACAGTGAGATGGGCAAGTGATTTTGGTGTTTCATAGGGTCGTTTTCCATTTACTAAATTATAATGTGCTTCAGTTAGCCTTGACTTGTTTCGTTTCTTTTCAATTTCAGCCTCTCTTACCAAAATATCGTCTGTTTCATCTACCAAAGCAACTTGTTCATTCTGTTCTATTTCCTGAGAGGTGGCAAATTTGCGAAGTGACGCCGACAAAGTAGGTCTAATTGAATATCTTACACATAAATTCATTTTTAATTTATATAAATATCATCTACTCAGAATAAAAAGGTTATAAAATTAATCTTTTTTTTATTTTCAGTATATGTCTTATATAGGAAATTAATCCGTCCAAGAGACACAAGTTGTCAAATTCTGTTTTTTTTTTTTGGATTTTATGGCCCCGTTTCAAGGTCCTTTAGGCCAAAGTCAACTTAATAATTAATGTCATGATTGTACTTATCGTAACAGACGCGTATTTATCGTAACAGGAAAATGTAACACGTATTTCGGGATAACAGACTGTACCTGTTACGAAGAAATTTAAATAACAGTTCCTGTTCCACAGAAATTGTTCCATAGCACGCTGTCACAAGCTTTTCTTTATTCATGCTTACGACTGTTACCTTAGTTCGAAAGAGATCAAAACTGTTACACCTTTTCACAGTTGTTACTGAACATTGTCACTGTTACAAGCTCTTTCTTTTTCGTGCATCGATCTTATAGCTTTGTTAGATATAGAATTATGGACATCACTATAGAGTAACATAATGTAATAGACAAGAACAGATGACGGAAAAAGTGGTGGTCGTTTAGCTTACAGATAAATACTTAATCTCTATAGAGAAACTTGAAGACGGTACCTTATTCTTAACTCTAATAATAAGTTTTTGACAACTGTAGGCGGCGATAGCGTTTTCTCCGTCTACGATATTAAGCGTAGTTTCATCTTATTATTTCTAGTTACTAACATATCAACTAGGGATGCCGAAAAAATATCGGTACTAAGTAACGGTTTTCTAGTATTGTCGCGGATCCAGTGTTGGATTTTGTACGTATTTATACTACAATTTCATGCTTCGTACTTTATATTATCCATAATTATCAAAGGTACAACATGATATAGAGGTGTTACAAATAATTAATATTGAACTACATGTTAAACTTCTTTATAAATAGCATGCAAAATAATAATGATATCAACTAAAGTTACTTTCATTTAATATTTAATAAAGTTAATAAAATTAAATTTTCAATAATGAAATGTCACATTTATAATATAATTTTAAGTTTTTTTTTTAAATAATTTACGTATAAAATTATTATCATCTATCCACATAACTCCGAGAAAGCTGTTATGTAATAGAGTAACACGAAAATTACATGTAACTTTTAAATTGTCGTTCAGCATTTCACTTAAATCAAACAACTATTACTAAAATCTGCTGATCTAGGCCTGTCTTTTAGGACAAGTCTCTGCGGTTTCCTTTTTGAACCGTTTTTAACTTCATTTTAAACATTTTTTTTACAAAATTACATGTTTTTTTTATTCTATTCAGACCTAAAGAAACTGATTTATTTACTAGACAAGCTGTTTGTTTTTTCCAATGAGTAATTAATAACAGAAATTTGATTTAAATAATTAATGTTTTATTAAAATTTCTCATTCATTAAAATAATGTGAATTTGGTATAAAATTACTATTACTTATTACTGAATCGGACTGAACTAAATACATTATTTTTTAAAACTGAAAATTTTACCGATATAAAGATGATTTTTTTCGATACATCGTGGCCGATATAATTTTTTTTTGTAAATATCGATATAACGATATATTTCTTGACTTTCGCATCCCTAGTAAAACTAATTTTATTTGTATCTGTTGTCAGTTGTCAATTAAAGGTTACAATTTTGGAACTGTTAATTCATATTGCGTTTGTGATCAAAGAGAAGAGTACTTTATTTAATTATTTATCGTGTAAGTTGTAGGTATTGTGAATAGTGATTGTAATCTGTCGTGTATTGTTAAGTTAATGATTCTTTAGTATTCATTTAAGTTCTAATTCTAATCTCTCGTCTAATGCACTTCATCTGAATGCATTAGGATCCATACCACAATGACAAGACATGCAAGAAATTGTACAGCTGGAGCCGTATATACGTATCATGAAAAGAAAAAAGATGCTGCAGCGTCTGGCTACGGCACTCAGAGCGAAAGGGTTGGGAAAGATTCAGTGAAAAATTTCGACTGTTGTAGTTTAACTTTGCAACCGTGTAGAAATCCAGTTGTTACAAAAGAGGGTTATTTATTTGACAAAGAAGCTATTTTAGAGTATGTCATTACAAAGAAAAATGAATATACCAAAAAATTAAAACAATATGAGAAACAAATGAAAAAAGAGGAAATGGAGAAAAAAGAGCTAGCAAATGCAGAAAAAGAAGCAAATTTGATTAAATTTATGAGCAGGGAAAAGAACATTTCAAATGCTGGTAAAGATTCAAATGATCAACCATCAACTTCAGTATCAAATTTAGCAAATGGTAAAAATAAAGAATTGCCCAGTTTTTGGGTCCCTTCCCAGCTACCAGATGCAAAAATTTCAAAGGTGGGAAAGCCTGATCCAACGGTATATTGTCCTATAAGTGGAAAACCACTAAAAATAAAAGACTTAATACCAGTACAATGGACTTTAGTAAATGACCCTGATGACAAAAAGTCACTTATTGCGAAAGAGAATAGATATATGTGTCCAGTGACACATGACATACTAAGTAATGCAGTTCCCTGCGCAATTATCAGGTTTTTCATGTTAATACTTATATTATTGGATGTTTAATGGATGGATGGATGGTATTAGTTTCCTTAAGTTTCGGGGTGTTTTTTGACGTAAAAACATTTTTTTTCGGTACAGAAAAATCATTAATAAAATATTCACCAAGCAGAATTTGGCGGTTGCTTATAGTTTTTGAGAAAAAAAAATTATTTAAAACATAATTTTCACTAAGAAAGTTCACCATTTTACCAATTTGACTTCAAAAACTGAATACACAGTGCCTCCAACATGACAAATATAGGAAGTGGGTGAAGATTAATTTTCCTTTAAATTAAAGAGTGACAGATCCGACTCGTATAGGTTAGGTTAGAATAGGGGTGAGCAACCTTTTTAATCAATGGGCCAATTTAAATTTCAAATTTTTTGGCGGGCCGCACATAATAATTTACGAAACTTTATTTGTAATAAATATTAGAAAAAAAAAATATTAAATTAAAAAAAGTAAAAATTTCATATTAAAAGTTTTTAAATAACAAGTTTTAAATTTTTTTTTCTCAAAAACTTTAATCGACCACCAAATTCTGCTTTGATTATTTCATTAGTGATTTTTCTTAACCAAATAAAATTTTTGTTTCGTCGAAAACACCTGGAAACTTATGGAAATTATTACCGTTTAATAGTACTTAAGTAAATCTTACTGTACTAAAAGCTAAAAGCTTGTTTGCACACCACAAATTGATTTAAAAAAAACAATTTGTTAAATAAGCTGTAGTAATGTACTCATCAGACATATTAACTTATGTCAAATGAGATCATAAAACTACTTTCCCAGTGATTGACAGTATTCAGTGCCACACTGACCATATTTAACCATGGTGAAATTTCTAAATTACAGTGATATGACTGCTGTTGAATAAATGGTTGGAAAGAACCACTGTATCACAGAAAACTTGTGTGAAATGTGTTTTATACAATTTATCTAGTATGTGGTGTAACTGGGCATAACCAACTCTTCTTAATAGCAACCCCACAAGAGTATAAATATCCATGGGCGCTGGTAATCACTTTCAGTTAAACCTCTTACTTGGTTGCTATCTTTTCAAATAAATAATGAAAGTTGGTAAGATGAATAGTAATAAACAATTTTTTATTATCTTTTAAATTAAACATTCTGATTCATGTTTTTCACCCATAAATCAAAGAACAATTTTTATATACATGCATACTTGCTCTTTTATTGATTTGTCAAATCCCTTCTGACTTATTAGAAACATATAAAGTTTTGCAAAAATCACAAATTCCGTTCTGGTTTATTGAGCCAAACGAAATGAAATTCATGTTAGATATTTTTTATAATGTATTTTATAGAACAACTGGACATGTGGTGACTATGGAGGTGGTTGACAAAATAATAAAAAAGGATTGGTTGCATCCCCTTACTGGTGAAAAATTAAAAGAGAAAGACATTATACCACTGCAAAGAGGAGGAACTGGATATGCACTAACAAATCAAAATTTAGAAGGGAAAAATGAACGGCCAGTGTTACAAGCATGATTTCTTTTGTAATGTTATGAATAAAAAATTGTGAAATAATTTGTTTTATTGGAGATTAAAAAATATATACATATTATGATAATCTTACCGTAGATAGGTCTATAAATTTAAAATTACTGTGTGAATGATAAATTATTTGTAGTTTCAAAAAAATTGCACTTTCCAAATCATTTCATATATTTAAAAATAAAGAAAAATAAAGTATTTTTATTTCTATACAAATCTTACAATTAATTTTTGTTATCAAGAATTATTAAATGAGAACAAATCTAGTTGAAAATCAACTGTGCTATTTCTAATTTCAGTCTCGGGATAAGATAGGCAATCACTACCTAATGAGTCCAAAAAATTTAATACTGACTGGTTTTGATTAGACAGGTTATTTAAGACCAGATTGTCATTTTGATTCCCTATACTGCCTTCTTCACTTTTACTTAAACTATCATTGTTAAAATGTAGTAAAGCTGGTTCAATTAAAGCATTAGATTTAATATCATTTTCTGTAGATGCACTTGTAATATCAGATATTGACCAATCTTGTTTAACAAAGTTTAAATCATGTGTGGTACCTTCTTTAGTAGATAATTCCATGTTATTATTAAAAATTATATTGGAATCTAATGATTCGTTTGACTGTATATTATTATCTTGAACATAATCATTTTCTATTTCTAAGGGCTTTATTATTTGAACTTCATATTTAGGAATTTTTTCTGGATCAATTTGAAACTTGCAGAAGACTGTTGATGATTGTTTTATAGGAGATGATCGAATGTCAAAGTGAGTACTGTGAAACTGTATGTGCGATGGTTTCTTTGTTTGATCTTTATGTATATTTTCAATACTATCAGTTACAGACTCATTGGTATAGGGTGGTACAATTGAAACATTAGGTGCTTGCAAATCTGTGTCAGTATTGTTATTAAATTCGATAAAATCATCCATACCAAGTTCAATTGGTGTATCACCCTCAGAATTTAGTCTAACTTTTTTTGCATTTGAACCTTGCATTTTTTGCTTCCAATTTCTTTTTGTGACTGTCGGCCATTTAGCAACTGAGTTAATTCTTGCGCAATCATCTAGTTCATTATCTATATGCAGGACCTCCCCATTTTGTTCGTGAACACCAATTTGTGGAGAATTTCCTAAATCTTGCTTAAATTGATTAACCTTTGGGGGATTGTGTCTACAATGTCCTTCTTTATCCTTAATACAACTCAAGGCATCCATGTTTAGATTATATTTTCCAGGGTTCATACCTAACAACCTAGAAATAGAAAATTATAAGATTTTATTTACTACATAGACCAAAGCTCTTGAATCCATGCTGATTTCCTTTCAAAAATCCTTTCTTTTCAAATGTGTCAATTTTAAAAAATATGTAAAAACACTATTCCAAGTAAATATATAAATAAAAGATACAAAATTAAACATTTAATTGCATATTGAGAGATATGATGGTGTTATATATATTACCTTCCAATGTCATCATTTATATTGCACAATTTCCCATCATTTCCATCCACTTTTTTCAAAAGACATGGCAAAAGAGATTTAAATTTTGCTATCAACTGCTCCAACTGCTGAATAAAGATGTTAGCTCTATCTTCTTCTGATCCGCTTTTGATGATGGCCAGGAGACAATGGAAAAGGTTAGAGTGGATTTTCGCTGGTATGTGGGTAGGATGATTTTCATAGTGTCTTTGTAAACGATACAAACTGCTGAATTCCTGAAAGTATTTATACTCTTGTATAATATTATATTAAAATTGCCAAAATAAGCATAAAAACACAAAGAGGGTTATTTTCAGTGGGTTAGTGATCAATCACTGAGAATTATTCCTCAATAACCAAAATTGAATGGAATTAGAAAATAGAGTTGAAGTCATACATAATTATATTCGATATGATTATTGTAATATGTTCAGAGCTATAAGTATACTGTAACTGTGGTAGGACCACGCAATTATGTTCACTGTTCCACGAATGAACATGTGCGGCCGGGTAATTACCACAACCTCACAGAAGACCGGCATAAAGTGTAAGTGTCATACTTCTGCGTTTTGTTTGGTGAGTGCGGCAGCCGGGGCGACTTTATTAAAAGGTGGCAACGCATAAGGCAAACACCCTATGGGTGTGGCAAATGTCCATGGGCGGCGGTTAACACTTAATATCAGGTGAACTGCCAGCTCGGTTGCCACTTTCTCCCATAAGAAAAAAAAGTCATATGTAATTGGTAAGGTAATTTTATCACTAATACCCAGTTTCCAAAAGGGTAATCAATTTTGATTTAAAATTAATCTCTTTAATTGTTGTTTAACAAGATTTCTTTGATTTTGATTTGAAATTAGTGACTGATTAAAATATGATCAATAGAAAATCGAGTTTCTCAAAGTGTTTTTCCTTAATCAATGAGCTGTCAAAAATTGGTTAGCTAGTCTATGTATTTGGCCGATCAATCGTTGTTTAAAAATTTATTGTATTGTATATATTTCAAAACACTAAATATAATTTTTCTACCTATTTTTTCGTAAACAAACCTTTCAAAAACAAAAGGCAGTTTAACTGCTGATCATTTTTAACATAATTTTATATGATTGGTGCTTTGATTGACCTTCCGGAAACTGAGCATAATTAAAATAGATAAATTTAAAACGGTACATTAAACATTAATAAGTACTCACTAAAGAACATTGAAAGCAAGAGACAATAGTTCCATTTTTTTTCCTTGGTTTGTGAGGACTTTCCTCTTCTGGGGTATGATGTTTGGGCAATTTGACTTTACGCCCACTACGCGTCACTTTTGTCTATAAGTTTTCGTAAATTAAAAATACAACATTAAAGAGACAGTAAAGTTTTCTAATCAAAATTTAGATCATGTGGCAGTTCTTTTATACAACATAAGAACATAGAGATGTGTGATTAGGATTCATTAAAACCCTTTTGTTCTTATAATTATCATATTAAAAGTGCAACTTAGTATTATTGGTGTAAATAAGCATTAAGTAATAATTTTAGTTGTGTATGTTGATTATGGCTAAATTACGAATGATATCATTCATAAAAGTTATATGTGCAGGTACACAATAGGTCTGTCAAATAAAAATCACTAATAATTAACTATTCATTATTCAACCCATGCAAAACCACAAACAGAAATATATTATTCACCATGCAATGCACTATATATAAAGCAGACAACTGAGTCCAATTCAACCCCAAAAAGAAACATGTTTGCGCGTTAACTACTGAAAAGTCCCCATTTGTATTAACCCTTATTTCGAGGAAACTCCCCTATCTGCCACGGCTAGTATCGGAATACTTTACGTCGAAATCTCAATCAGTGTCCAGTTCCGCTGTCAATTGGAAAGTATCTTGTACCTTGTATTATCTGATGTTTTGCTTTCAATCCCGAGACTATTAAAGATTCATCTGACGCAGAACCGGTGGGCTAGCCAGAACCCACGGGTTTGGGCCCTCCGCTGTGGGTAGGGCCACGCATGTACTCATGCGTGCGTTTAACTATGGTGTGTCATCTAAGGGCCATCGAGGTCGCGGTTCGGACCGAAACCCCGATGGCCGTCGACTGTGCAATTAGCTAATCGGTGGATGGGAGTGGTGAGAACCACCCCGGAACGCGGGTGTACCTTGTGTACGCGTTGTGTTGGTCTCGCCGTAATCGGAGGCGAGGGCGAACTAGTGTGTTTGTTGTTGCACTAACTGTGGGTGTACTGTTATCCGGCGGGACTCCCGGCGGTGGGTCCGACGTATCTAAGTCCCCTTCCTCGACCGGGTCGTTCGCGGGCGACGCTTGTTGACGTTCGCGTATGTGTCGAGTTGGTAATTTGCTGCGCTTACCACCAGAGGGTTGGGATGATGTTCGGCTCTCTCGAAGAACCGTTTGGTCAGGTCTTTAAAATATTCTATATAAGTCGGGAGTCTGCAATCGCTGTGCAGGTCGACGTTGCGTTGATACCACTGCGCACCGGTTGCACGGCGGATGAACTTATTCTGTACAATTTGCAACTAGTACAAGCTAGTAGTGTGCATGTGGGCGAAGGTCAAGCATGCGTAGGAGGACATAATAGGCCATACGCAGGTCTTATATAATAATAATTTGTGCCTTAAGGGCATTTTAATTTTAGCGTTAGTTAAATTGTGTAACCGGCCGGAGATGAACGCAGCTCTATTGCGAACGTTATTAATGTGCGTAGTAAATGACATACGTGAGTCGAAAGTGAATCCTAGGTATTTGACCTTTTTAGGGATATATTTATATATAAAGGGATATTTGCCGCAACTTTCTTATAAAGGGCCATTATAAAGATGTGACAGGTAAGTACTTCGTGTGAAGTGAATCGCCACACTCTTTTCGGGATTTACTTCTATTCTCCCTTGGCGGACCCAATCACCGAGGCGGTCGGCGGCGCTTTGGAGTCGATTGGTTAGTTGACTAAGGTTGCGGTCTGAATAAAAGAGCGCTGTCATCCGCGAAAAGCGCGAGACTGACGTGGGCGTCTTTAGGTATATCGCTCGTGTAGAGCGTAAAGGGCAAAGGTGAGAGGCCTTGTGGTACGCCGGCCGTGAGGCGGCGGCTTGTGGAGGGGGTGCCTTCAACTATATCGCGGTTCGACAGGAAAGCCCGGATGATGTGTACGAGCCCATCTGGTACTTTGAGTGTATACAGCTTGTAGAGCAAGCCGTTGTGCCAGACCTTGTGAAATTGTTTTTGTGACATCGAAGAAAAGAGCCCCTGTACTAATTAGTTTAGGGTGATTTAGGATATGTTCCGTTAGGCGGAATAATTGATCGGGACAGGAATGTCTAGCTCGAAAGCCGAATTGTTCCGCCGGCAGAAGGCTGTTAGAAAACACGTGCTCTTTGTGCCTGTTTAATAGAAGCCGCTCGTAGAGCTTCCCAGGCAACTGAGGAGGCTGATGGGACGATAACTAGAGGACTGGTTGGCTGGTTTATTTGGCTTGCGAAAGCCGATAACCGTGACTTCTTTCCAGTCGTCCGGAAAGGAGGAACTGGAGAGTAAAGTATTGAAAATGGTCGCCAGTAAACAGATAATCGGCCCAGGGAGAGCTTTAAGAATTGTGTTACTAAGATTATCTGGGCCCGGGGCGGATTTCGGTTTTAAATTTTTTAATAATGTCTTGGACCTCTTCGGGGGTCACTGAACTCAAAGGATCGCTTTCCGGTGGAAGCGCAGCTCTAATGTCGATTACGCGGTCCACCTCCGTTAGGTGGACTGTATCGGTGTGTTCGCAGGATGGCGTACATTGCTGCTATAGGTTGTTCGCAAGGAATTCGGTCTGCTGAAGCGCTATTAGGTCTAACTAACGGCGGTAGAGATTCGCGGGAGTCTGCTTTCAGACTGCGGGCCAACCGCCAGTAGGCAGTGTGTGATGGCTCGATGTCCTCTAGGAGGGTGTCCCACGTGGTATGCCGATACACGATCTTTGTCTTCTAGTTGAAGGTGTCGAAGTAGGTTCGGTTCGATTCCGATCGGTATCGGTCGTTGCATTTTTCTGTCTAATTAGCAGTCGTAGGTCGGGCGGAAAGTTTCACCATCCGTTTCGAATTTGCGACTGCGGAAGTGATAGTTTCTCGGAGACTTGCTATCGCTCGATTTGCGTCATCGAACCTTCGACCTACCCGAGACGATAGCTACGATATCGTCTCGGGTAGGTCGAAATTTGAAAGTAAGACCAAATATGCCTCAAAGAAACTTGGTGATCTCAGCAAGGGAGACGTCACGTCGGTTCAACACCTAAACATATGAAGTACTGTGTTTATCTCTGGGCGGGAGCCCCCTATTACCAACTTCATCCATTTGACTGCATTCAACATAGGGCGGGGGCTAGGGTATTCGATGATCGAAGTATTTAGATTGGCTTGATCCTTTGTTTCTGCATAGAGATGTTGGATCACTCTGCAACTTTTACCGCATTTATAACGGGGAATATCAACGGCTGAATTTCATCATCGGACTACGCGCCAAAATCATAAATTTTTTCCACACTGTCCACCGTTCTACAACAGCGCGATTTCCAAGGCATTTTCTAACTCACACAACCACTTTTTGACCTGGGAATCTTCAAAAAGAGAGCATACTCTTTCCTAAAAGGCTGGCAACGCCTTTGTAAGCCCTCTGGTGTTGCAGGTGTTAGGGTGGTGGTAATCACTTACCATCAGGTGAGGTTCCTGCTCAGTTGTCCCTTTTCTCGATTAAAAAAAAGTAGAAATATATTATTGTCACCTCAATAGCAACAGTCGGTTCTGGTTCACAAATGTCCTGTGCCACAATGGGTTTAAGCTCTTTCTTTTCTATCTTCTTTTTAAGAACAACTTCCTCTTCCTTTTTAGTTATTTCTTTTTTTAGTTCTACTCTCTTTTGTTTAAAAATTAATTTATTTTTACCAACTATGGTTAAATCTTTTGGTGATAGGACTCTAAAATAAAAAAATTACATATAAAAACATTGAATAATAGGTTCACAATAGGGGACTGGGGTAGGGCCACGCAGCAGCCTCAGTTGTTGCACGAATGGGCAGGCTCTTCCAGGTAAGTACCACAACCTCACAGAAGACAGGCGTAAAGTGGAAGTACTAATATTGAATACTTTCGCGTTTCGTCTGGGAAGTGAGGTAGCCAGAGCCCAATTTTCATAAGATCGTCAACGCATCTGCAACTATCGGGTGTTGCAGATGTCCATGGGCAGAGGTATTCATTGACCATCAGGTGAGCTGCCTGCTTGCTTGGCAACTTGTCTCATAAAAAAAAGGGAGGGAAAACAAATCAGATTATGATATCTATTACTGTATAATTCAGTAACTGTATAATACAGTCTGTATATTGACAGAATACATTAAGCTATGTTGGTTACCAAATTCCTGGAAAAGTGTCACATATCAGATACAAAAACTACTATATTTATCTAATCAGTTGTGCATTAAAACAACAGCTTAGAGGCTATCAGAGCTCAATGTGCACTGTTATCTAAATGATGAATCTTGGCTAAGTAAAGAAATGAAGGCTTGGCTAAGTTCGAGTAACTTGAGCTGATGAGTTTTCTCAATTCTAAAATAAACTGTCAAAAGCACATAATGCACATTTATGATAAGTTTCTGTAACTTTGTTATATAATGAGGATACTTGTATATGACATACTTATATATAAAGCGAGTGTTAGTGACTGGATCATAAGCTGGCTCCTTTGGTGTTTTCTCTGGGTCACTAAATATCTTGAGAGCATGATTGACTATTTTCATCTGATCATCACTCAACTGATTGAGACTGAAAAAATAAAATCATATTAAATAATAACAATGTTTATTGGAAGTTTTTAGGAACTTATTAAAGCCAAGGTTTGAGCTGATTTCTACTTTCCTATTTTTTACCACCCAGTATTAACAAATATTATATTTTATAAATATTTAAGTAAAAGGCAAAATTAAACTAATGTTTTAATGGCAGGAGAGCAGGTGGTTTACTTTTAAAACATTATACCACCCATCGGATAGTACCTGTGTCACCAACTTAAAAAAAAAGAGGGTTGCAGTTAACTTTCTCTATATACAGGGAGGCTTTTTTAAAGGTGCCCAAATTTACACAGGAGATTCAGACTCGTTAGTATAATTGTTTATTGAAATAAAAACATTTTTTTTAAAAAATTACCATTCTTTTCCCTAAAAAACAGAACTTGTTGACAATGCGGTAGTCATTCATGAATATCTAAATTTTACTGTTCACGCACACAAATGAACTTGTGTATGTGTTGTTTTTTGGAAGGTAATGGTTCTTCCCTGGAGGAACCTGCCAATTTGTCTATGTAATTTCAAATAAAATACCAAACAACTTCACAAGAATATAATTCTTACAATTATTGTATCTATGTTTATAATGTAATAATTGCTCCCTAGCAAATTAATCAAATTAAAACATTATTTGAAATTACTAAATTTTGATATAAAGGAAAACAAATTATACTAACCTGTGGTATGTCTCACCAAGTTTAAGCAATTGCACAGAAGTATGTTTGGATGGATTATGTGTGCTAAAATAATTTAATAAATTTAGTGGAAAATTTTTTTTAGATAAAAAGAATAATAAATCAGCAAATGATGTGCTGAGCACTGTTAATAATAATTAAGAGTTCAATAGTGGGTTGAATGAATATGATTTTCATTTACACTTCCATATTCCCGGTTTCAACATTTGAAGAGTCTAAAATTTTTATTTTAAGAATAAACTAAAGAAAAGATTTGTACTCACATTTCCTTTGGTTTAATCTTTGGTAACTTTTTTCCTTGAATTGAGTTCTTGGGGATGTTCTTTAATTTCACAATTTTCCTATTTATATCCAGTTTCGGTACAGTATTAGTAACACTTGGGTTACATGAAGTTGCGACGGGTTTTAATAAAATGTTTTTAACTGGAGTCACATACTGCTTGCTTGTCTCAGATTTAGGTAAAAGGAAACTAGCTAGCTTTAAATTATTACCAACTACGCTGCTATCGACTTTTTTTAATATCCTCGGTTTGTAATCAACATTTTCCTGTAGGTTATTTGCTATTTTGCCGCTATTTTCGTAAAAGCTTCGTAAGCTGTCACCCACGGGCTTTTGAGAGTTTTCACTATTTTGTGAAATAACATATGACCTAGCCTGAATAATATATATATATATATTATTAATAGTACACGTAATAACATAAATAAATATGTAAATGTAAATACGAAACAGTAATGACAATACCTGATTTATGCTGGAATTTTGTATCACATAAACGGGAGTATATTGACACGGATTGATTATAATATTCTCCGGAGAAGAGTTCATAATTAATAGATAACAAAATTGTTGTGATATCTCAATTATTTATGTATATAAATTTATTCAATAACTGTCATACATAATTATAAAGCTTAAAAATAAACTAATGTCTATAATCATTCATAATATGACGTTGATTTTTCGGTTCGGTAATCGTTCTCACGCATGGACTGGTACTCAGATATACCGTTAACATGTATTTATTTTTATTCACATAAACATATACATTACTTAATTATATTGATGTTGCTTTATAAATTAAAATGATTTCGATTTTGGTTAAGTTAAAATAGTATATTTAGTTAGTTACCATGAATTTCTAAACGATAATATTCATGGTTGATTGAGCATAGCCAATTAAGTATACTGGAAAATGAAACTGGAAAAATACTTCTATGATAGCTAGTTTTTTAGAGTTCCGTACCGAAAGGGTAAAACGGGACTCTATTATTCAGACTTTGATGTCTTTCTGTCTCTGTCCGTCTTTTACCTGGCTGTATCTCATGAACCGTGATAGTTATACCGTTTCAGTATATATGTCTTGTCTATGAGTTAGACTTATCACAAATGATGTATTTGTGTTGCCGCTATAACAACAAATACTAAAAAACATTTAGAAACAAACATGATTTTTTTGGTACGAAACCCTTCGTGCGCATGTTGGCCGATTTTTTTTTAATAATATTATATTGAGAGTGAAATATGCTCTCAACGCTATAATGAAAAAGAACGATTTTTATGATTGACAAAATGTTAAATATTATTGTGTAATGGCAACTTGACTACGGCTTTAGCAGAGACAAACTAACCTTAATTCTTTTCTCAGAGTGAAGCTTTGTGAAGTTGAGGTGAATATAGAAAACAATATTTTATATAATATTAAATTAGTTTAATTTAGTTCTATTATTGAATTTAAATCTTTTTGTGATAATTTATGACTATGTTGGAATAAATCCAGTGTAATATTAAGTCTACCATTACACTATATTGCAAAATTCAGCCACGTGTGTTGTACGGTTGGTATTACTTTGAATTTAATTTCAGGCGTTAAAATGACGAACTCCAAAGGTTATCGCCGTGGTACCAGGGATTTGTTTGCCCGCAAGTTCCGCACACATGGAACTATACCACTCTCGACTTATATGAAAGTTTACAAAGTTGGCGACATCGTAGATATTCGGGTACGTATCAATAACTCCGGAGTCCGGAGTATCATGTAGCTTGAAGGTCTACAGGGATAGTAATTGCGATATTTTTTTTTGTTTATTTTTAATTTGCTCTTTATTTTTCACTGTTAATGTTGATAGTTAAATTTATGTATTATATTTTTCTTATTGAAATTTTAACTTTTATTTCTATCGCTATATAAAATTGTTAAATCTCATAAAAATATGAATTTTATTCTAAATTTAAACTGATATTGAAAGCTTTATAATTCTATATATTAAATTGTGTATCGTGCTTTAAAAATATTTTTGAAATTATACTTCTTTTGGCGCGTTAGGAAAAAATGATGAGAGTAAATTTTTGCGATGCGTGCGCACACCGTCACGAAAAAACGACACCCTGAAGTTAGCTAGACATCTACATATGTTTGCGTGAGAACTGACAACTGTACTCACAATATTTATTGTGGATATTTAAATAAATTTTATTTAACTAGATTATGCATTATAACAAAACTTTCAACGTATTAAATACCTTTTTTGAAAATATTTTTATCTTTTTACGCCAAAGAAGTGTAACTTCTAAGTACACACACACTTTTTTATAGGTATTTTTATCTATAAACTAAAATTATAAAACCTAATTTATGTAATAAATCTTATCCTTTAAACGAGCAATTCTTATATATATATATCCGTTCTAGGAGTTGTTTGATCCAGCAATACGTATGATCAGTTTTTTGTTGATCCAATACCATATGTATGTGATTTAGTGGCTCCATACGGATTAACAACTGCTCGTCAATATCTTTTTGAAAGTAGCTACAATTTATACAAATCCACTCCGTACTTATTTGATCCAATTCAAGCGGACGAATCACAGATCACAGCAGCATTCATTGGTTGAAATCATCACATTACGTCAGTACCTACTTATTAAGAAGAATTATTGTATCTCATGAATGTGATATTTGTTGAAATACATGCTTTAAAGCTCCAGCAATATCTAGCGCTCGCGCGCTTTTCAGATTCACGTTCAACACAACCATTATATTTTAATGTTAATTCGTTGCGCGCGTGATAGTTTATTTAAGAATTTACATATAATAATTAATAAAAAAAATATTGGTATCAATACTCAACACTTAATTATTTAATTCATGTATACAATGAATGTACTTCTAATTCAATATTAAAAAAATAATGTTGAAGAATAAATAACACTTGGGAGTGTTCTAAACGTATCTTCAATAGTTTATAAGTAATTTTAATAGCAATGGAGAATACCTGATAGGTAACAACAAGTCCAAGTGTACAATAATTTTAAAAATTATATAAAAATTGAATTAAATTATAATTTTTTTATGATGTAACACCGTGATAAATTATGATTTTATTAAAATGGTTCCATAATGTTAACACTAAGCAACAAAAAATTGTAATTTAGAAAAAGCGTTTTTAGCAGTAAAATTTTTTTTCTTAAATGTCATATTTTCATTAAGCATCATATTCCTAAAAGAAAAAAATTTAAAATCTTATAAACAATGATAATTACTATAGTATTTATAATAATTACAATTCAAGTAATTTTTTTTAAAGGGACAGAATAATCAAAAAATTAAAAAAAATCTTGATTGATTTATTAACATTTTTCATATTTCAATGCCTTAGATTGGTAAAAAAACAATGAAAAATTAGAATTTTTTTTTGGCAATCTTTTCTAAACTCTTTCAAGAAGTGACAAAAATATTCTGGGTTAGACTACATAGAAATAATCTTAATTTTTTTTACGTCATATTATTATTTATTCATGTGTCTAGAAAGAACTATATTTTTTATTCCTTAATATTCTATTTTATTTGGTTAAAATAATCTTTTAGAGTCCCTTTTGATGTAAAGATTTGTCCGATAAATCTCTTAAATAATCTAACTTTAACCCACTGAATAGCACTAGCTTAAATAACACTATTGATTACATAATAAATAATAATAATTTATTCTCTTGTAACCAAACTCATATTTGATATTGAGTTGAGCAATGACTTGTAAACAAATTTAAAGGTTAAAATTAAACTAAAATATTGTCATCCTAGTCTCTTTAAAGACATTTTCACACTACATCATTTGTCGCATTACATTGCGACCGTTGTTGATCCGTTTCCTAGTGCAATAGTAGCAATATATTGTACAACTAGCTTGCGCCCGCGGCTTCGCCCGCACATTATATCGTGCTTAAAAATACCTACGGAACCCTTCGTGCGCAACTCCAACTCGCATTTGGGCGATTTTTTTTAACTTAAATAAACCATCATTTTACAGACCATAGTTAACTATAGTTTCATCGCACAAATCTAAAATGTGGTTCTTTAAGTTGATATAACTATTTTATTTATCATCCGACTTAAATAAAACTAACAATAAATGTTAAGAGAAGCTTACTACAATGCATTTGTAAAAGTTGTACTGAAATCGGAAAGGCCGTTTTATCCAAGTTAGCACACTGACAAACAGATAAACAGACAATAATTTTAACTATCATTGTTTTGGGTTCTACTGCGTTGATAAAGGCCCCTATTAATGGTTTTTCTCAAATATCTTCTATGTTTAACAATCAGTAAAATTTTTATTAAATGTATGATATTCTTTGAGCTCATAGTTCGCCGCCGCGCCAGTTGCTTAAATCAACTCGGGATAATATTTAGATGCCTACTTAGGAGTACATCATTTTGGGCTTCACCTCAATCGAATTAATACAGGCTGCATGTGCTAACAATCATAACAACAAAACTATACACTTTATAGTAAGTAGGTATTTTAATAGTGTCCCAAGGATTTATTAATATCAAGCGATAATATCTACAATATTAAAGATATTTATTCACTAGCATCCTATGGTAAACTAATTAATAAGAAATAGGGTATAACCATCTCTTTGTCAATTATTTTTATCTAGGTTATTATATTCAACATATAGTAACAGTTTACTCAATAGAAAATGTACATGGAAATTCAGTTCTTATTACAAACACTGTGGAATTAATTTTACGAACACTGACGTCGAGCTGCGTATGCGCGCTCACAGGGATCAAGAATGTTTAAAAAGTACCTGAGAAAAAACCGTTACGCGGAGCCTCGATACTTTGGAAAAGTATAAAACAACGGTTAGAGTATATTGCTGAATTTAGAAATATGTCTAAGCGACACAATACGCTGTTCAAATATATGCTTTCCGGTCTTTAAAATAAAGGTTAAGGGCAAGTAAATTTGGACAGAAAGGTGGATCAATAAAGGACTCTTTTAATTTTGCTGGATCAAACAAGTTATGGAAAAGGACTATATATATATATATATCCCTGTTTTCAGGGAATGAAAAATATTCGAAATTGACAGTAAATTTCGCCGCAAAAAAAGTTTTATAATAGCTCGGTCGGTAGTCGGGCGGCCCTAAAACAGATGGCCGCGGTTCGTATCACGATCATTTACATACTTATTTTTTTTACTTTTTTTTTTTCGGGCAGATCAGTTTCTTTATTGTTTACTTTTTTTATTTCTAAAATACATGATTTAACAAAAAAAAAACCGAGCAAAGCTCCTCTGGTCCTCCTGGTGCTTTGATATAAAAACAGACAACAGGTTTATTAAGATCAAGTTATTAGATAATTCAGCCACTACAGATTTATTCCTATCAACAAATAATAAAATTATTTATACACTAATCACAACTTAAAATTATCTTTCTAGGGCAATGGTGCAGTTCAAAAAGGTATGCCACACAAAGTCTACCATGGCAAGACAGGTCGTGTTTACAATGTTACAGCTCATGCTTTGGGTGTTATTGTAAACAAGAGAGTTAGAGGCCGCATTCTACCCAAGAGGATTAATATTCGTATTGAACATGTTAAGCACTCTAAGTGCAGACAAGATTTTCTCAAGCGTGTGAAAGAGAATGAAAGGCTTCTTAAAGAAGCTAAGGCTGCAGGCAAGATTGTCAAGCTCAAAAGACAGCCTGAACCACCAAAATCAGCACACATTGTTAACGGTGCAGAAAAACCAATCTTATTAGCGCCAATTCCATATGAGTTTGTAGCTTAAAGTGGAATAAATTATTTTTAAGAATCCTTTTTGTTTTGTTAAAATTTCCTTTTATGAATTTTATAGTATATATTATAAATTAATATAATGGAAAATGACATTCATGCTTGACATGACACAAACAGGCTTTAAAATTCTACATTTCTTTATACCTTTAATATTTTGATTATAATTTGATTATATAAATATTAGACAAGGAGAAATAAAAGGTGCCTATATAAATATTACATTTGATTGATTAAAAAAAAAAATTTAATTTATCTAAGTAGGGACCAAAAACTTCTTGTGCTAACATTAACTAGATTTATAGGAATGACTATACTAGAACACAAAGGTTTATTTATATAGGTTTATAGATGTACATGATATAAAACCATGCCACTAAACTACATAAAAATAGTATTGTGCGTAATTTCTATAAAATGTAAATAAATGCCTAGGTTTTAGAATTTCTGGTTTTGGAGGAAATAGATAGTTAAAAATTCTGTTTTCAAAAATTCACAATGAGATGTGTTGCTATACCAGTACTATGTTATCTTGTTCTGATGATGAGGGAAAGAGTCACATGACTTCCTTCTAAATATAATTATAACAATAACTGATATATTATCTAATTACCAAAATTAATATAAAATATTATAAATTTAAATCAGAAGGAAATGAACTTGTTGATGAAGATGAGCTGATCATGGTTTCGCCCAGATTGATGTACTGATTTTTATTGGAAATTGATGGTGTACTGTGTGTCTACTTTCACTGATATTGGTTCCTTGCACCACACTCTCAAAGTACATCCATCACTTGCGATGGTCAACACACGACCCCCGTCATCGCTGTCAGTCAATTTTTATTTATAGTTGTGTGCGTAGGAGACGACAGAATACTTCCTTCTCTTTCGCACATACACTACAACCCTTCCTTTTTATTTCTTCATTAAACAAATGAACAATTTTTCAGCTTCTTACTTCAACAACCTATTATCTCAACCAGGACAACACAAGCCTCCCATAGATAATACATATACAGCGTGTCTTTACAATCGCGACAATAAATGAACACACATATAGGGGATAATTTTTTAAAATTGTATTAAACACTTACATTCTTTAAACATCAATATTTACAGAGTTATTAAATTTTCCGAAGCAAAGAATTTTAGAACAAACTTATGTATAAAACTATAACGTAAAGTTCATTTGTAAAGGTCACAAAGCATATGAATGGGTTGAATGAATTTAAAAGAGATAAAACATACTGTTAGAAGGAGAGATTTGTAATGCTACGCTGTGGCAACGAATGAAAAAACAAATTTTGTTTCTTTTTTACTTAATTAGTTTGTTTGATAAATATTTTTTTTAATTATGGATTTTGTTTAACGTTAATATTTTTTATGATTATTGGCAAGTAGCGTTAGATGTGTGTTCATTTATTGTCGCGATGGTAACGACACGCTGTATACTGAAGAACCCGTCATCACTGTCAATCTTTCATTTATAGTTGTGTGTGTATGAGACGACAATTTTCGTCAGAAACCATCAAAATGCATTCATTATTAAAGTGCTTTTTAGCGTGGAAGAGCCACGCAACAGCTCCTGCTGTTGCGCGAATGTGCAGGTGCTACCGGGAAAGTACCACGGCCTCTCACAAGATCGACTTAAGTGAAACTTTTAAACTTTCTCATTTTGACTGAGTGAGGTAAGCGGGGCCTACTTTATTAGAAGGTAGCAACGAATTTGCAACCCTACGGGTGTTGTAGCCATGGGCTGTGGTATTCACATGAACTGCCTACTCGCTTGCCAACTTTTCACATAAGAAAAAGTGATCGCTCATTGAAGGCTATTACGAAAGAAGGATTAAGTCACGCATGGGAACAAGCGAAACATAGCAGATTTGACTGTGGAAGTTCAGTATTGAAATTGAAACCGTGACACGATCACCTTCGTGTGCGAACCGTAGTATTCCTTTACTCTATGGTGCGAACTGCGAAACTTTTGCAGCGAAAGATACTTGTATGCCAAATAGGCATGCGTTGTATGCCAAATAGGGATGTAGAAAATATATTGATATATTGATTAAATATCGATATTTTTAAATAATAAATAAAAATATTCAATATCGAAATCGTATCAAAAACAATATTTTTTCAAATTCGAATCCGGCACAAAGAGTCCGTAGATTGCAATTCGGTGGAATGATCCCATTACTTCTACTTGATTACAAAATTCGAGTTGGGCTCGTCTCGTGTTCACATTATTACAGGTTATATGAATCGTTATACATTGCCAGATGTTTTGATTGTGAAGCACAAAGTAGTTTTAGATCCCAAAAGAAGAAGAAAAAAGTATTTTTACTGGCCTGAGTTTTTGATTCTTTCCACAGCTATTCTTTTGACAGCTCTCTACGTTTGGAAGAAGTCTGCAGTCAGATGCAAGCGGACACCAACCAACGTAAACGTAGTGATTGCATTCTCTTTGGCGGACACACAACACGCTCTTCTACAAGTCCATACGCCCCGTTAACGAAAAAATGGGCAATACGACTAAAAAGGGGGAAACGAGACATTCCAAAGACCCACCAGAAGAGGTTTGCACCTCAAGTTTGACGGTGTCGGATGTACGAGCCAAGGAGTTGCCGATGAAATATGCTTGTATTACTGATAGTTGGTTACTTATTTTAAAAAAAAATCTTCAAGTGTAAGAACTCGTACATGAATTTTTTATATCCATTTAAATATCGACGGTAATACATCCTTAAAAATAATAAAACAAAGTTATCAAGAAAATCACAATTTTTTATTTTAGAAATATTGATATTTACAAAATGGAGGATAATATATCTAATATGAATAAAATAATAATCATTGATTCAAATTAAAACAATCTCAATAATTTATGCCGTTACAACGTTAACAATCATGGCATATCAGTTCAACGCTCTATCAACCACTAAATTAAATATATAAATTACTATAAGTAGTGAAACTTAACAACTAGCGTCTCTAGACTGATAAAACAGTATATATCCTGTTTCGGACGATTTCTGTATATCAGAAGTTAGGCCGTAGAAGTCTTCTATAGCGGACGCATCGATTTTCTGTAACAAAAATAATACATAAACTTAGAACGAACCTACAATAAACAGATATTTTTGGGAAGAGGTCAATCGAATCGCCATTTAATTAAGGAAAAACTGAACCCTCTGGATTCGGCTTTCATCAGCTCTTTCTCTCTCTCGTCTTGCCTCTTTCTAATATACGCAAGCCCACTGAACAATTTTTTTAAAATCAATTTAATTACATCTAATTTTTATTACATGAATATTTTTACCTTAAATACCACCGTTAGTGCTATTTCTCAAAAAAAAAAGAATACAAACTTACACTCTGAACTCTAAATCCTTCTCGAGCGTTCTTACCCCCCCTAACCCCGCACACCTACGTATTGCATATACAGGTTGGCTTTCTAAAGGTGCCCAAATTCACACAGTCCAGACTTGGTAGTATAATCGTTTATTGAAATAAAAACAAACTTTTTTTTACATTGCCCTTCTATTCCCTAAAAAACAATTTGTTGACAATGCGGTAGTCATTCATAAATGCGTTATATACTTTTGAAACTAACTTATGTGCGTGTTAGTTATGAATGATCGCACGTAAAATAAACCACGCACTTTTTTAGATAAGTTAAAATGAATGAAATTAATTAATTACGAGTGATTTTAAATATTTATCATTTTTATATACCATTATTTATGTCTAGAATTTAATAAAAAAAATGGATACTCTTAGAAAAGCTTCCCTGTATAATGGGCCGAGAGCAGTCGGCACAACAGTTATAGAATACTAACTACCGCGCGGGGATCTTATAAAATATAGTAAGGGAAGCTTTGTGCCCACTAAAACTAAGGACAACCGCAAATTCGACCGCCACCTCTACCATAACTGCATCTGGAGTTTGAATCCTGAAGTAGCTACGGTGAGCTAAGTGCCACGCAGTTACTAAGGTAGGCGTGCAATTTATGATAATGAACGCCCTTTCCTTTTAACCAGCATACTTTTACAGTCCGGGATCGAAAGACACAAACTTCTTAAAATTATTTAGAGCATTGATTTCCTTTGGACACATATTAGTAAATCAGTTTCGGATACCTATACAGGGTATTACAAAACTACCCGTAAAGCCGAAAGGTTTAATGGGGCCTTATAACGAGTCCATTCACAATATTTAAGAACCGTAGTAACGCTGTATAACATACCCAAAAAAAAATATTTTCAATAATGTGCAAACCCTATTTCAGTAAAATTGAAGAGTAAACTACGCAGAATATACCTACATTTCTACTTAATTCGCGGAACGACAAGCCGGTGGAATGTAGTCGTCTTGACATGTTCAGAAAACACTGCTACGAAGACAGTCGTCGCTGTTCAGTGGGGGGTCTACCATCGATAAATCCTCGCCGATACAGTTCGCGAGCACGATTTAAATTGCTATCTTCATGGGCTACGCATAACATCATGTCGTAATATTCCGAGTTAGAAAGCGTCGTTATTTTGCAAATAATGTTGAAAAAAACTCGAAACAGTTGTAGGATATCGATTAGAAGATTTGAAATTGACAACATATTTTTTTTCCAACTTGACAGTTTTTGACATCCTTGTATTGAGGTAGCAAACATTTATGGATGAAAAATAGAAAAACTATAAAAGTTGATAATTATTAGATAAAATACGTACGTAGGCCTTTCTGTTAAAATAATCTGGTTCCCTAAAATGAGCTTACAAACTGGGTTGACAAAATTTTTGGCTTTGATAATTAATTATATTTTTTACGGGGTATTTTGTAACACGTTGTATATGTGTGTGTACACAAACATAATTTTGCAAAAACATTCAAACGAACATTAGTTGAAAAAGCATATATATTATGTAAATATTGTTTTTAGATGATTCAAGGTATTAAGTTATTTTTACCAGCAAAAAAACCCAACACCAGCGTTTTTGCAGGTTAACTCTTTAGTAACCACACTCAGCCTAATGATGAAAGTGTCTTCTACTTTATATAGGTTTCCTGTGAGATGGTATTTGCACTGCTGAGACAGAAGCCTGCTTGCAATGATATTATATTATTATTTAAAGATATGTTGTTAACATGCCCAAAGTGAAACTTCACGCTAGGCAGGGCGGCGATGTCAAAACTTTTACTAGTAAATAAGTTATGTTTTTTCTTTTCATAATGTAAATGTGTTTAGAATACGTAAGCGCACTTGTATATGTAAGTTAATGCTTTAGTTGATTATAGATGATGTGTCTTGAAAGGCGAGCGGGGGTGAGGTAAATGGGCTACTGAATGGTGGGGCGAGATTGTATAAAAGGAGGGCCGTCAGTGGTCACCAGTGGACTCGTCTCGGACTCGTTCGGATTTGTTTCCCCACATCGTAAACAGATGTAATAACGGAGTATAACAGTTGTAATGGCCCAAGGGAATGAACCTCACTGCTCGCTTGCCGCCAAGAACAATTACGTGATATCGCGTGTTTTATTTTTCGTAAAAAATCGTCACGGCATATGCGGCGTGGCGTCGAGCGGAGTTGGGGCTAACGCCAAAATTTTATGGGAAAAAATGCCGCCGTGTGTCTTAAAAAGATGTCCCAATTACTACTCTAACGCACGGTTTGTGAAACACTGATAATCGTAGTCAACTAATCAGCTGTCAATGGCTTTTCAAATATTATTTGAGTTGCCAAAAGGATTGTTAAACTCTTTGAATTGATCATTCTGATCATTAAGAAGATCATTGTAATCAATTCAGAGAATACTGAAACCGGGCAAGACTAAAGTTAACAAAATTCGAGTTATCTCATATCATGCGCTTAATGCAATAATACAGTAAGAGATTTATTATTATATTTCATTATGTTAATTTTTGTAGGTTAGAAAACAGATAAAAAGGCAGCCAATAAATTTAATACGGGGATGAGAAAGACTGTGCACCTCGAGACTTTTTAACCTCTTTTTAATTTGTCTTCTCATTTCTTTATGACGCTGTCCTTTTTATAATGGTATAAAAACAATGTAGATAAAACACGTTGAGATTTTCGTCGGAGTGGCAATTAGGGTTATAAAGGTAATTAGAACGAGAGATGTCGCCATTGTTATATGAAAATTTAAAAAAAATATATAATGGCTTATACATATGTATATGTGGCTCTTGAAATAAAAATTTACAGTGTATGCCATACTACACCACGGACTTACGTCTACCATGTCGTCATCAAATAGCAACCAAAATCCGTGGCTCTTGACAATGCTGATGTAGTGTCCCCGGTTAGGCCCCGAACCGCAATGCACCACAACTGCCACCAAATCGTACAACCGGTCAGGATTCACCGCGTCGTCCGACTGTTAAAAGTGTCAGTGGTTTTTAAATATTGCACGCACCAAATTTATACTTTCGAAAGTTTTGCGTCGCCGCAAAGTTACCGTCAAGTGAATCTGAGCTGCGCTTGCGTCGATGGCAAAAATCGAGCATCAAGTCATCGCTTAATTTAATATAACATAAAAAAAAGCATACCTAATAAAAAAAACATGTTCTCAAAACTTATCTGTGATCTTCAACCTATATTAAAACAAAAATGAACTTATAATTTGTTTACTTTGCATTAATTATCTTGCAAAACTTAATAATTTAAAAGTAAGTCGGAAATCTCGCGATGAAGTAAAAAAGATTTTAGAATTAAACAGATCAACTACAAAAGTATACCTAAAAGTTTTGCAACAAAATACCATTAGATGATATGATGTTGTGAAGCTGTTACGATTCTATAGAAAACAAAAAAAATATATTATTTGTTAATGGCCCAAATAACTAACCTGTTAAGTACTGATGCCTACAATTTTAATGAATAATGAATTTATACTTACAGTATTGAACAATCTTAACTCCAACGGAAAAACCACACGATGGGACACCTTGATATGCCTATTATATTGCTCCATATATTTGAAGCGCTTGAGATGCAAAGCTAATATCAGAGGAAGCTTCTTCACTCTCATTCGCTTTTGCGCCTCCTGATAGCTGCTGCAGTTATCACACTTAAACTTATTATCATTGCAAAGAGTCTCTGTATCACTAAAACACTTCAAGCAATGAGTTATGCTTGTGTTTTGGCCCACATCCACCTGAAATTTCATATTATTAACACTATAGAAAATCCGTATATAACAGAGACAACAACAATGCCTGTTAATTATACCATGTGTCCCCAATGATAAACAGACACCTGGGAGTGGACAAATTGATGACTACTCAGAAGAAAATATTAAATATAATAAAATATCAGACATAGTATATTTAAAATATTACAGTAAACATTTCACAAACAATCTGGTTCCATGGTAATGTAAGCAAGAACTATAAATAACTTCGTCACTTATAGCAGTTTTTCTATATCTAAAATAAATAATTCTTAATAAGTCCATCTGCTTCACTTATTACCTGTAAGTCAAAAAAGTGTTCATCTTTACTGCTAACTGTCTCGCAGTTCAGACACCTTGTCTCACTGGTTAAAGTTCCTTGAAATATCTCATGCACCCATGTTGGTTCAGTGCTCTGAGGTATGGTGCCGTTGCAGGTTACACCCTCTCCGGGTGGCTTTTGAAGCTTTAACGTGCTTTGGTTACGTTCCGCTGAAAGTGAATATATCATACTATACAGTTAACAATATTTTTATACTGGCATGATTTATTTTTTGATAAGGAAAGCTAAATAAGTAATGCCTATATGGGTGTGGTTTTGCTAAACTAATATAATCTACTAATATCCTTGTTTATTACATAATAGAATTAAGTCTCCTTAGAAGATAATTTTTAAAACTGTTTATATAATAGATCATTTTCATAAAATCCCATTAGAAGCTGTCCAGTTAAAGAAATGATGCAGTTGTTACTCTAGATAATAATGGACAAAACATCAATAGAGGACTAAGCATAATGATTTTAATTTATTAGAAACAACTGAATTTTAGTTGAATGTTGATCAAATGTGTTTCACATTTATGTGTTTATGATCAATCTATTGACTCGATTACGCCTTAAGCAATTTACAACAGCATCTGTGAGTTCTACAAATAAATGGACGCCGAAGTAAATAGCTTGGCAAATATGTATATAGGCCACCAAACTGTACAGGATGATCAAGAGCTAGCGGTCAACCGGATATTAAGTGATAACCATCGCCCATGGACATTTGCAACACCTATAGGGTTACAGATATGCATTGCCGCCTCTTAATAAAGTAGACTCCGGCTACCTCACTCACCAGACGGAACGCAGAAGTGTAAAACTTCTACTTCACGCCGGTCTTCTGTGAGGTCATATTACAAACCCGGACGGACCTGCCTATTCGTGCAATAGCAGAACTTGTTGCATGGCCCTACCACAGTTAAAGAAATCTATTCATATATACTCAATCTTGTGATACAATTAATTATTGAAAACATTAAATCAGGTAAAATGTGATAATATCCATAGATAGTTTCAAAATATATAAATTTTTACTGTACTTTGGAACACTTACCCAATATAATTTCATTTATATGATTGATTAAAAAATTTAAAAACTCATGTGCATCTTGTTGCATATAATTATCAAATTCCTCTGTAAAGTCAGTTTTGTTGATGAATAATAATTACTAATACCAACACAATGATAAAAAAATACATATAAACAAGACATTTGTGAATATTGAAATTTAAAAACACCAGCAAATGTAAATTGCATATTCTGTAATTATTGAAAACAGAAAGAAGTATATAGGGACCAATCACTATTAATATTATAACTGATTTGATGTTTAACTATTATTTAGAAATGCTTTCCCAGCAGGTTTACACTTATCACAAAATATAGAATTAGAAAATGGCGAAAAATTTATGCTCATGGAAAAAAAGTATATTAAGAGACACTTATTTTGCAAACACTGGCTGAAACTTGTAATAAAATTGTCTTAGTAAAATATCAGCCTATACATGTCCCACTGCTGGGCAAAGGCCTCCTCTGTACAGAGAGTATCAGGGCATAGTCCACCACACGGCCGCACTGCGGATTAGCGGACTTCACATATCTTCGAAATATTTTTTTTTTGGGGATCGAACTCAGGTTGCTCGAGTATATTGAATTAAAGGCGAGTGCCTGGACACTGAGCTATCACGGAATAGATGTATTGACAAGAATTCTATACAGCGTGTCGTTACCACCGCGACAATAAATGAACACACATATAGAGGATAACTTTTTAAAATTGTATTAAACATTTACATTCTTTAAACATCAATATTTATTGAGGTATTAAATTTTCCAAAACAAACAATTTTAGAACACCTTATGTACAAAACTGTAACCTAAAGTTCATTTGTAAAGGTCACAAAGCTTAGGAATGGGTTGAATGAATTTAAAAGAGACAAAACATACTGTGAGAAGAAGAGGCTTGTAATGCGACGCTGTGGCGCGAGTTGTATAGGATGTTACAATTTTTTTTCTTTTTTACTTAATTAGTTTGTTTGAAAAATTTTTTTTTAATTATGGATTTTGTTTAACGTTAATATTTTTTATAATTATTGGCAAGTAGCGTTAGATGTGTGTTCATTTATTGTCGCGATGGTAACGACACGCTGTATATCCAACAAGTTAGATGCAGTACAAAAGTATATTAAATTTGGGTGATGATCATGAAGATATAAAGAGAAAATTGGAATTGGCATATAATCACTTTTATGATAAATTTCCGTTTATCAAATTTTGTATGAAAAATAGCCAGGTAAATATAAAATTCAGAGTGTTTCACATTTTGAATAAAAATAAGAACAAACCTTAGTACCAACAAGTTAAAATGTGGAGTAAAAGTTTGTATATCTAGGACATGGAGACATCTCAAACAAAAGTTATTTCTGTTAAATTTTAGTTGTTAAACCAAAAATGTATGTCAATAGTTGAATACTAATGATGAGCAATTTACCTTTTTCCTTTCTTAGCCTAGCAATAAATTTTTTTGGTGCTATTGAACCCACTTTCTTCTTTTGTGTGGCAATACTATAAAATAAATCTGCTAAGCATGTTAGTAGTGTCTCCTTAGTTCTTTTATTCTTTGCCTTATATTCTAGAACCTTTTCCCGGAAAGGACGACAGAAGTACAAGGCTTGCAAGACAGAATTGCTGTAACAAGTGTTACCAAACTGAAAAAAAATCATATGATTTTTTATTTTATTACCATTATTCATGAGTTCTTATCTAAAAACATAAATAAAAACATTGACAAACACAATAGATTTTTGTATATTAAATTTTGAATTTACATGGGTACACCTAAATTGAGTTATAATTTGTTGATTTTCTGATGATGTTATAGGGGCTTAAACAAAACAATGTAACATTTTACAATGTATTGAAAATTTTATTCCAATTATTGGCCAAACATTTAATAATACTATTTTATCATTTTGGGGCTAATGATTAAGTATTTTTTTTAATCCTATTTATTGGATATGGATGCACTTGTATGCTTTCATGAGATTAGCTCATTATATAATATTCTTTGTAGCAAGTTGTAAAACATTTGAATGTTTTTTCTTAACTTTTATATAAAATGTTTAACTGTATAAGAAAACATATACATAACTTTATATAAATATTTGTATAAATATGTTTAAAATATATAATATTCACAATAATTGAAAATGTTTAAAAAAACTTTTAAAGTTTGCAAAATTATTACCAATTGGGTGAAACATGTGATTACTATTACTTAATAAATAGAAATAAAAAATCAGGACAATGTTATATGTCCTTCATCATATGAACTTAAGAATAAAACTGAGTAGTAAACACATTACTAAAAATGTGATATCTTATTAAAATCAACTGTTTTAATAGCATCTCTACTGTGGTGAATTTAAAAAGCAAAATAACCAATGAAAATAAAATTTTCACTTACATTAACTAAACCAAAATAATGTTCGTTAGGTGGGAACTGCTCTGACCCAATATCCCTTTCTAGTTGTGATATATTTGCGCCCTGAAAAATAAAGTGTTCAGTGTCAATTATTAAACACCAATGCGTGTCGGCGATGTTAAAACAAAATATACTTTATGTGAGCTTTCACAAAGGCAGAATGAAATAAGAAATACGAAGATAGTGTATGTGTATACATTAACTTTAAATTATTGTTTCAGACGTGTGTATTTTTCTTACCATTCTCTGTTGGAAATTAAGGCCGAGATCCTGACATATTGACATTTGCAATCTGGTTTTAACGACGTTTGGAATGGAACATGCAATGAAGCAATTCAAAAATGAATATCACTGAAATAAAGTTATGTCTGAAAACATACTTAATGATGGGCACTAAACTTATTAAATTTGAGAACGAAAACCAATTCAATCATATCCATGACAATCAATCATTACACTGACAGTTTTTTTGCGTACTTGGATACAGATTATAGATGTTAAATTGTAGTCACTCGCAACGTTTCTTTACAACATCAAGTTTTTTTTATATTGTTCTTCTTCTTCTTCTTTCTTTAATAAATAGCTTCTCTTAAAAGAATTCTGCCAATATCATGTCAGTCAAGGGAGTGACGTTTGTACTTATAGATCAGATAAAATATGGAGATTATATTGAGATTTCCAACCTGAAAGTAGAGACATTTGCACATTACATTTAAAACCCATCACCTTAATAATACATATCACAAATGCACACATCACAAAATCTAAATACATTAACATTTTATTTTATTTACATGGATGAAATCACACAAAGTTTTGACAAATGGAGTAAAAACAAGGGATAATATGACAGACATATTAGTAGGACGCGGAATATTATGAGGGATGAAGTCATATAAGGAGAAAGTTAATTTGGAACAAGCAAAAAATATATGTTCAGGAGATCCTTCGCCCAGCCCACACTCACAGATTGAGTTATCCCTGATTCTAAGCTTGGCTAAGTGAACAGGTGTGCAGCTATGTCCAAGGCGGAGACGGCAAATGGTTGATGTAATTTGTTAGCTGGCATTACGATACTGAAAGAACCAGGGTTTTTTGAGAATGTCTTCTTGGGCACGAGCATAATATTTACCGGAAATAAGTTTAGATTTGCACCAGAGATTACGCCATGAGGCCATGAGATCTGAACTAGCTGATGGTATCAAATCATATAAAAAAGTATGTTGCAAGGAAAGAGAGTTAGAAGTTGAAGCTGCTTTAGCCAGTTGGCTGCACATTCGTTGCCTTGAATTCCACGATGTCCTGGGATCCAGGCAAGGACTACGTTTAGTCCCTTTAGGTGACACTTTAACAGTCTCCTTGATTTTTAAAATAGTTGGGTTCCTAAACTTCGAACGGAATGGGTTTGACAATAGATTTTTTAGACAACTTAAAGAATCGGAAAGGACTAAGGTTTTACTTATATTATGAGATTCTGAGTAGAGGACTGCTTCTAGAATTGACAGAGATTCGCCGGTAAATACTGAAGTATAAAAGGAGCACTTGTTATTGAGTATTATTCTGTACTTCGGTATCCACACTGCAAAGCCAGTACAGCCTTGATTAGTTAATTTAGATGCATCAGTATACATGAGCAACCAGTCATGCCAATGTTGAGTGATAATTTGTTTTAGCGTATTATATTGGGATCAACCGTATCTTTATGTATACCAAAGTCTAGAATTACTTGAGGGTTGAACATTAAGGCCTCAAAGGGAGTTTCAAAAAGCGGATTCTTGGTGGATTGGAAAATTGGTGACCGTATGTTAACAAATTTAAAATAACTTTTTAAAAGGCATGGTAAGTCTTTGTGAGTCCAATAACTGGATTCTCTAGCTAATTGGGAGAGGCTTTGTAGCCTAGAGAGAAGGGGATGGTACAAGAGTTGAGCTGCTTTGAATAGGAACTTATCTGACATAAGTTGTCTGCGGAGTAGGAGAGGTGGTTCGGCACATTCCACCTGGAGGGCGTTTATAGGGGAAGATTTCATGCAACCTGTGATTATGCGGAGACATTTGTACTGGATCTTATCAAGAGTGGCCAGAGCTGCCTTGTTACAAGGTTCTAGTAGAAAAGAGCCATAGTCAAAATGACTCCTTATTAGCGCGTTGTATAGGAGTTTTTGTGTATATGGATGGGAACCCCACCAGACACCAGATAGAGAACGAACGACATTCAGGTTTTTTTAATCCAGATAGACACCCAGAAATTTTACTTTATTGTTGTTTGGTATATTCTGGTTGCCTACAGAAATAGAAAAGTCAGGGATAAAACGATGTCGAGAGAAGACAACAATATTACTTTTAAGAGGGGATATAGATAACCCATGGTTAGATAACCATGTGTTTAGATATTCAATGGCAGTTGATAAGTGGGAAGATGCTTCAGCTATAGAAGGATTAGTAGCATAGAGAGCAAGATCATCAGCATATTGTAAAATACTGGATGTATAATTGACAGATGTACTTAGATCATAAGTGTAGATGTTAAAAAGAAGAGGGCTCAGTACAGATCCTTGTGGAAGTCCTTTCCAGACAGATCTAGAAGGAAGGGAAACCCCTTGAGTGCGAACAAGGATACGCCTGTTAGAGAATAGGTTGGATATGAAATTGATTATCCTCACGGGAATGCTCAGCTGGAGCATTTTTTGCCTGAGCAGCGGAAGAATCACATTGTCATATGCCGAACTTATATCAAGAAAGGCTGCGGTGATACATTCTTGTTTGGAAAATGCCAGTCGGATTTCAGAGATAAAGATGCTAAGGCTGTCAATTGTGCTCAATCCCTTCCTGAAGCCGAATTGCGTTTTGGGCAGCAAACCTTTGTTTTCTATTAACCACTCTAATCGGTTTTTGATAAGGTGTTCCAAAATTTTCGAGAGAGTAGAAGAGAGAGCTATTGGTCGATAGCTGGACGGCAGAGAGGGGTCTTTACCCGTTTTCAGAATTGGGATAATGAGCTGGGTTCTCCACTCATCTGGAATAAATCCAGTAATAAATGTTTTATTTAAAAGGTCTAGAAAGTATTTGCGGGTACTAGACCCAGATTTTGTTAGGAATGAATAAGGGATCTCATCAGCTCCAGGAGAAGTATCTTTAAGATCCTTAAGGACTAAATGAAGCTCAGCAGAAGAAAATGGCTCATCAAATTTGTCATGCGCATAGGGAGGTGCATGGGCATCTGCATAGAGTGTGGGGAATTTTTATATTGTTATGTTAGTGGAGAGCCGTGATAGCTCAGTGTCCGGGCGCTCGCCTTTAATTCAATATACTCGAGCAACCCGAGTTCGATCCCCGGTGCCAGGACCAATGAAGTTTTTAACTTTAAGTGCTGACTTGTCACGCTCTGCGGTGAAGGAAAACATCGTGAGGAAACCTGCATATTTTCGAAATAATAACAAAAAAAAAATTTCGAAGATATGTGAAGTCCGCAGTGGGGCCGCGTGGTGGACTATGCCCTGATACCCTCTGTATAGAGGAGGCCTTTGCCCAGCAGTGGGACATGTATAGGCTGTTACTTTACTATGTTAGTGGAGTTTGCTCACAGAATACTTTTACTCAAAGACTTTGCTATTAACCCGGCGTCTATGACAGCAATCCGCGCAATTTACACATTTATTTTTTTCCTTTTTTTTTAAATTTTTTGTCCATTTGTTATTTTCTTATTTTCTTCCCTTTTTTTTAAAGTTCTTTCTTTTGTGAAAGATATCAGTTCATATTTTCTTATTATTACGTCGGTAAGATCGAAAAATATTATGCGTATTTCATTAATCAGTAATTTGTATCTAAATGTAATATCCAAAATACACGATTTACAAAAGGTAGGGTTTAGGTTATAAGGGGTCATTTAGAAATAAATCACGGACCAAACGTTTGAATGATGTCCTATTAGGGGCTCTACGTATGTCATCAGGCAAGGAGTTCCAGAGGAGTGTAGCCTGAACAGTGAAAGAATTACTGAAGAAACTGGTATTATGTGAAGGGATAGTAATCTTTAGATTAGCTGAAGAACGGAGATCTCTTTCATTGTTCAGCGAGAGGTATTTAAATTTATCTTTAAGATAATACGGAGTAGCAAGATCGTTTTAGATCGAGAAAAGAGTAAGGAGAATTCTAGAGCTACCGCCTTTGTTTCATTGTTAGCCATTTGAGGCGAGAACGATAAGGAGTAATATGGTCATATTTTCGAAGGTCAAAAATGTATCTAATGCAGTTGTAAGAGAGGCGCTCTAGCTTGTTAAGAAGGTCACTGTTCAAGTCCGGGTAGCAAACATCCTCGTAATCAATTATTGGGAAAATAAGCGTTTGCACAAATAAGAGCTTAATCTTAAAAGGGAGAAAATTCTTCAGACGATAAAGGGTTCGCAAAGTTACAAAGACTTTACGGCTAACTTCAGTGACTTGTACTCCCCAATTCATTGTACTGTCTATAAAGAGGCCAAGGTTTTTAATTGAGTTGGATAACGGAATACGTTTATTGTTGTAGTAGACAACAGGCAGATTGGCGATGTCAATTTTAGCCAACAATCTACTGCTTCCGACAAGCATTGCTTGGCATTTATTCGGGTTAACAGATATTCCATAACGCATCGACCAGTTATGAATGACGCTCAAGTTTGAATTTAATCTAGAGAATGCGTTAGGGAGGTCACCAATATCAGCCTGAAGGTAAATCTGCAAGTCATCCGCATACAGATGGTACGCACAATTAAGACATGATGTGATTGAGTTTATAAAAACTGAGAACATTATGGGAGAAAGAATACCGCCTTGCGGTACGCCAGAGTCAATATTAGCCCATTGTGAGGACTTTTGTCCCACAATAGTCGACTGCTGACGCCCGCGAAGATAAGATGAGACCCAATCCAAAACTGTGGGAGCGAACCTTAGTTGAGCAAGTACAGCGGGGAGGATATCGTGATCAACTGTGTTAAAAGCGTTAGAAAAATCGACTAGCACCATCACTGTCACTTTCTTATCATCCGTACCTAATCTAATATCGTCGGTGATTTTAAGTAAGGCAGTTGTGGTGCTATGGCCAGGACGAAACCCAGACTGATAATCACTCAGTAGGTTATTTCTATGTATGAAACAAGAGATTTGCTTATAAACACAGGCTTCCAAAACTTTAGAAAGGAAAGGTAAACTTGAGATGGGGCGAAAGTGATTGGGACGTACAGGATTAGGGACTTTAGGAAGTGGCCGTACAAATGCTTTTTTCCAAATCAATGGATACTGACCTGACTCAAGAGAAAAGTTTATAATGTGAGTTACAACAGGAACAAGGAAATCTAACAAATTTAGAATCATAAATCTACACACATCATCACAACCAACAGCTCTGGATTTGATTGCCAGAATGGCTTTCTTAGTCTCATCTTCGGTGACTGGAGAAAAATGAAAATCCTGAGATTGTGGAAGCGGAGTGGAAGCTATATAAGCTATAGTATGAGCACGGTTTGCAGAATCCATTAGAGAAACAGAGATAAAGTGTTTGTTAATATCGTCCGGAGAAATAGAAGAACCACAAACATTAGATGAATAAGAGATACCAAAAGATTTTAGAAATTTCCACACATCAGCTGGAGAAGAGTTTATTATATTATCATGGATATATCGGCGTTTAGCTGCACGTACCATCTGATTGCACCTATTTCTGGCTTGTTTGAAAGCTGCCCAGTTTTCTTCAGTACGATTATTCTTAAACTTATAACATATAAGTTGCCACTAGTGGCAGTTTTTTATTTTTTATTCAATTGTCACTGGTGGCAGACTAAATACTTCCATTAACTTATTTTATGATCGAATTTGCTTTTATTTTCGAACTATATTTCGAACTAAATATATTTTTTATCTGTAGTTCCGAACTTTTCGCCTTCTTTCGCGCGTAGCGCGCGCGCTACTTTGTTGTTGATAGAGATTAGAGTACGGTTAAAGTCGATCGTTCGAGATCGAGATCCCCTATTCGGGAATAGGGAACTTCCACAATCTATTCATATTCAATCTGTGAACGAGGTTGTAGGCATCAGCAGGAGCCAGGAAGTTTATTACGTGTTACATATTGACGTGGCGGTCGCCGGCCGGTCAGTGTTCTATAAAGCGTGGTTAAATTGAAGTAGAGTTGAGCAACCGGTACGTCCTTAATTTGTATGAAATTTAAGACATTTTACGTACGATTGAAAGATAATGTTGTAGCTTTAATGTAATTATTTATTTTGCAGCTAAAATGCTGACTACTTTATTTGTAGTTTTGGCTATATCAGCAGCCTTTGCGGGCGTCCCTAATCCTGAAGAAACCAAACGATTGATGGATCACCTTTCGGATCAGGAACACTTCAGAAATGAGCATCACAACAAACAGTTCGATCACGACGCTTTCTTAGGAGAAGATCAGGCTAAAACATTTGATCAATTACCGCCTGAAGAAAGTAAACGACGTCTAGGGTGAGTCAAAGTTAAAGTGAAAGTCAAAATTTTCTAATTCAAATTGGCTTAATTTAAGATTTTATTGAACGTCAAAAAACTACCACCATTAAACAAACCTCTGTGGTCTTGTTATCTTTTTTTTTTTCTTGTTTAATGATAGAATTATACAAACTTATTTAAGTATAAAATCAGCAGCAGCCAGGGGATGTGCAAATGCAGAGCAATTCCACCCATCTTTGTCTTCAATGTATTCTTCAACATTGTGATGTAAAAGCTACCCTAATGGCCCTTGCTATTAGGGTGGGTAGCTTTTACAAAAAGTACAAAGAAAACGCTGGGTGTTTTTCAAACTAACATAAAATATTATTGAATTGATAACTACAAAATGGTGGTATATTTTAGTGAAAATAAAAGTTTTAAATATTTTTTTTTCTCAAAACTGACTAAGTGACCATAGGATTCGGCTTGTTGATTATTTCATTAGGTGATTTTTTTCTCTCCCGAAATTCTCGGACTTTGTTCTCCCTAAGTGTACAGACATAGTTTGCAATGTTGAATTCTTGTTCAAAGAATCTTCACCAACATTATCTTATTTTAATGTAGGTTATCTAAACAATAATGAGACAATGCACTTAATTCAGGTCAGACATATATTCATAGGTTAAATAAATATAGCCTATAGTTTATACTATAGTTAAAATGCTGCATCTATGGAAATAATTTATTATGTACTGTGAAATTATATAATGATGTTTATGTGTGTGCAGATAATTTAGCAGATGTTAAGAAATAACTGCCACTCCTGCAACACAAGCCTCTAAAAGAGTGGGTCTAATTTAAACAGATTCTTGTTTATGTAGGTTATATGTAAGCTGTATGCCTTTTATGTAAAAAATTACCAGAAAAGCTGTGTATCCCTTTAATGTGGTACACACTTAAAAATATGAAATTGTTAGGTTACCTATAGTCATATAGTCTTATCTATTTATTGTTTAACTCGTTTTTTTTTATTTATTGTTTCTAGAATAATAGTGGACAAAATTGATGCTGACAATGATGGATTTGTGACTTTAGTAGAACTGAAAGATTGGATCCGTTATACTCAGAAGCGGTACATTGAGGAAGATGTGGACAGGCACTGGAAGCAACATAATCCTGAAAATAATGACCTTATACCATGGGAGGTAATGTAACATGTTCTTGTATAATTATATATAATTTTTATAATTATATAGTTCTGAGTTGACAAAATCTTGATATACCAGTGGAGCCATTGTAGGAATAAAGTAGCTTTTGTGTCTTAAGTCATAACGGGGTAGGAAGAGGCATCAATGTTTATTTCATATGTAAAAGTGACTTTTACATTACTCATATTCAAAAGAGAAAGACTGGTATGTGATACTGAAATCTTGTACAATTTGCTTATTAATATTATTATCTAGCCTTGGCCAATATAAATTAATAAGTAAGTAATGCCATACTCAGGGACTACATATTACAAGGGAAGATCAAAAATTAAGTATTAAATTATTTTTCGCTTTCAATATATCCTTACTTACAGTCCGGAGTGATGGTCATCTTCAATGGAATCCCTGCCTTGCTTAAAAGGCCATGCCACTTATAAACCATAGTTTTATTAGGGGCAAAGTCCACATAACCTAGTAAAATCTCTTGGAAAATGGTTTGGGGTGCTTGATTTTATCTTGGTGCTGAGATTACCCTTGCTTTCTTGAACTTAATGATGGTGTGGTATTCAATTTTCTCCATAGTTGCTTGTTTCTTCCCAATTGACTTGTTCACTTGTCAACAACTCAAAGGTTAGGTTAGGTTAGGTTAGCCAATTAGGTTCAAATTGGGTATTTATACCATTAATGAGTAATTCCACTGGTGACTACCTGGATTAATTAAAATACACCCACACACCCCTGCATTCAAGCATGTTGACTGGCCCAATGTATATGTATAGCATAAGTATAAAACTGTTTCTTTTTCACTCATCACTCATTTTTATTAAATTTTTTGTCTCTTTTTACATAACAGACATATAGGAAAAATGTGTATGGGTTCATGGATGAAATGGATGAAAAAGAGTTCAAGGCACCAAATAGCGAAGGTTTTACATATTCTAACTTGTTAAAAAGGGACAGGAGGAGGTGGGTCTATGCTGGTAAGGATCATTTTCCATTTCATTTATTGTAATGTTATGAAAGTGGGTCTGCATTGTTTATTGCTTTTTCAATTTTCCATATATCACTACTCTTTCTTTTTTGAAGATTTTTGACTACTGTATGTGTTTTTACCACTATTTGAGTTGAGACACCAAATATTAACATAAATTAGCTATGAAATAAAAAAAAATGGTAGAAATTATGAGTTAAATACATTTTCTATTCTTATAATTTTTCTTACAATTTATTATCACCTGATGTTAAGTGACTACTGGGTGATAACCCACATCAAGAAGCACAGAATTTGTAGGGTTCTGTGTTTTTTGTTGTATTTCCCTTAAATAATGACTTACATTTTAACTACCCTAGTACATCAGTCCCCACACAAAATACAAAAGTACAATAATTCTGTTTTATGTTGGCCTTCCACGAGCTTTTTGTACTTCCCTTGATGAGGCACAGTATATACAGAGAGGCTTTTCTAAGTGTATCCATTTTTTTTAATTAAAAAATTTTATGTAAAAAATGATAAATATTTTAAATCACTCGTATGTAATTAATTACATTCATTTGAACTTATCTCAAAAAGTGCGTGATTTATACGCAACTTATTTATTTTACCCGCGATCATTAATTAATAACTAATACGCCCACAAGTTCGTTTGTGTTCGTGAACAGTAAAATTTAGGTATGTATGAATGACTACTGCCTTTTTTAACAAGTTCTGTAGGGAATAGAATGGGAATTTTTATGAAAAAAAAGTTTGTTTTTATTTCAATAAACAATTATACTAAGAGTCTGAATCTCGTGTGTAATTTTGGGCACCTTTAAAATCGTCTCCCTGAATATAATTTTGGGATTTAATTTTTCAGATGGTGACCAAGATGATGCTCTCAATAGAACAGAGTTTGCATTTTTCTTACATCCAGAAGATCACTCTGGGATGAGAGATGTTGTTGTACTTGAGACAATGGAAGATATTGATAAAGATAAGGTAATTTGAGTTGCCAGAACATATTTAATAAGCTTATATTTCAGATAACTAAGTGATTTTAAAATGAAAAATTAGTTAAGATTTTACTTTTTTTACTGTTACTTTGGTGAAATGGAGAAAGAAGAATAATAATCTATCCAGTAGTCACACCACAGGTGTTGTCTATACCTATGACAATTGGCTTTTGTTACCAAGAAAGAAGTTTTTTATTTATTGAATGCCAAACATAAAAAATGTTTTATTGTAAAATCGTTTGTTGTTTGCTAAAATAGTTTTAATAATATAAACATAAATTATAAAAATTGTTTTGACACAATTTTTATTATTCCACATTTATTTTAAGTTACTCAAGAACTGAATTTAAAGTATAAACCTTTCTTTGTACGTCAGAAAAATTGGAAGCCATTCCTTTAAAAGCTTGCTTACTTATTATTTAAAAGAAATATAATTTTCAAAATAAGTTTAATTTAATTCTTGAAGGATGGAAAAGTGTCCTTAGAAGAATACATTGGGGATATGTATAAACCTGAAGATGATGAGGATGAGGAGGAACCTGACTGGGTGAAGCAGGAACGCGAACAATTTACGGGATATAGGTATGTACCTATTGATGTTATTATGTCTTAATAGCTACTGCTCGCGACTACGTCTGCGTAAAATAGGCTGAAGGCGTAACCTTCAGACAGAAAGACAGATATACATAAAATATGTATATAAATTATAGCCTATTCAGCATCCTATTCCGATGTATAAGCTATATTATTGTAAAATTTCACTAAAATCCATTAGCGGTATTTACGTGAAAGAGTAACAAACATGCATCCATACATAAAAACTTTCGCCTTTATAATATTAGTAAGTAAGTAAGAATAATATACAGCTTGATTACTTTTTTGTTTTTGAAACTTCCAATGAGAAATTCGAAAAGTGAAATCAACTTTCAGTTTTCGTGTAAAGATAATCATGCTTTTTTAATGTCGTTATAAATTTTTTATCATGCACATAGTGAGTTGCAACTATATTAAAATATATATAAAACATAATAGAAAAGTGGACAAAGGTGTTAGCTGACAAATTAAAAGATTCGTCTTTTTTTACATTGACATAGGTTTTAACTGATGATAAATCGATTTATGATCTTAAAATACGCCAATTCATATTCGTTACATGGTTAGAGAGGCTAGTAAGTTGTTACCTGCCAGTCAGGTATATATTTTTTTATGTATTATCAGCAGAAATATTTTCGGAGACTCGTTAATATTGCTACTTTTGAAATAATATAAGGTTAAGTAAGTGTAATAATATAATGTACGGATTATATTATTTCAAAAGTAGCAATGTTATATCGTGATTCAATGTTAAAACATATACAAAGGTGTTATAAACTATAGGTTGTGTTTGCTTAACAAAAAAATTGGTGATATAAAAACACAGCTTGAGTTTATTTAGCAGGAGTCTCAGTAGTTTATATATATATTTTACACTCAATTATTAATTAATAGTATTTAACTACAAATATGCCTGTAGGCATTTCCTATAAATAATGCTATAGAGAGCCGTGATAACCCAGTGTCCGGGCGCTTGCCTTTAATTCTATATCGAGCAACCTGAGTTCGATCCCAAGTGCGCGCACCAATGAAATTGTTTATTTTTAAGTGCTGATTAATCACGTGCTCCGCCGTGAAGGAAAACACCGTAAGGAAACCTACATATTTTCGAAATAATAAAAAAAATATTTCGAAGATATGTGAAGTTCTCCAATCATCAAAACCCTCTGGATCATCATCCCAACCGGTGGTAAGCGCAGCAAATTACCAACCCGATCCAAATGCGAAAATCAAGCGTCGCCCGCGAAACGTCCTCATCAACCCGGTCGAGGAAGAATACTTAGGGACGTCGGACCCACCTTCGGGAGTCCCGCCGGAACACTACACACGCAGTTAGTGTAGCAACAAACACATTAGTTCGCCCTCGCCTCCGAGCACTGCGCGACCAACACAACGCGTACACAAGGTACACCCGCGTTCCAGGGCGGTTCTCACCACCCCCAGCCACCGATTAGCTAAAAACACAGTCGACGGCCAACGGGGTCTCGGTCCGCACCGCAACCTCGACGGCCCTTAGATGACATGCCGTAGTTAAACGCACGCATGAGCACATGCGCGGCCCTACCCACAGCGGAGGGCCCAAACCCGTGGGTGCTGGCTAGCCCACCGGTTCTGTGTCAGATGAAGCTTTTAATAGTCTCGGGACTGAAAGCACAAACATCAGATAATACAAGATACAAGAATTATTTTGAAACGCTCATTACTCGTACTCGTACTATTTGCAAGTTAACACCTTTGTCCTCCGAAACTTGTCCGAAACTAAACAAATTTGAAGTAATACATTGAGATTAGTGCCAAAATGACATCCATATAGTAATATCAAAGTAAAATTGTGAATTTATGCACGAATAAGGGATGCATAATGATTATGAAAAATTAATGGCACTCAAATTCATTTCATCGGAAGAGACATTTATTAGAAAATATTTGTTAACAGGGACACGAACAAAGATGGTTTTATGGACGAGGTGGAGGTGAAGGACTGGATCGCGCCACCAGAGTTCGACCATGCAGAGGCAGAAGCACGCCATTTGGTGTTTGAGGCCGATGGAGACGCCGACGAGAAGCTCACCAAAGCGGAGATACTCGACAAATACGACCTCTTTGTCGGAAGCCAAGCGACGGACTTTGGAGAGGCTCTGGCCAGGCATGACGAGTTTTAATAAAGAAAAATATCTATCTTAGATGCTGGAAGGAGTATTTGCATTACAATCCTGTATTTGATAGTACTATTGTATGGGCAGTTAATTAATCATTAATAACTTTAGTTTCATTCAACTTTAAACAATTTTATCTATGTATACATAACCCTAATATGCTGCACATAGTGTATATTGACTGTAACAAGTGCAGCAGTTAGTCTTAATTTTTAATGTAATAAATTTTATTCTATACATGTATATGTATGGATTAATAATTATTTAATAAACCAGACCATTAGGGTCACCGTCAGATTTTTACTTTAATTCGAATATTAATTAATAAATCTTGCAATATTAACTTGCCATATTAGTCTACTAGAATCTCTTCGCATCATATAGTTTCATATTTTTCTATTATGTATTTGTATTATATGAATATGAATATATGTATGTAAGGCAATAGATTCTAATGATACCAAAGCATTTACATTTAAACATATTAGATTATATTTAAAAAATTGCCATTTACAACAATATTTTGTTGAAGGTAATTAGTTATTATTTAGAAATAAATTTATATAGTACTCCTTGTAACTTAATATTTGATGGCATTACTTTAGAGAGGTGATTTTAAATATGCCAAGTACCGGGGTAACAAATTGGTTAATACATTTTAAACTAGATCAAAAACTTTACATACAATCCTACATTGTCAATCGTTTTGAAAAGTATTTAACAATGCATTTATATAACAAATCCAACCTTTAATAGTTTTAAGTTAATTGATATATTTTTTAATTGATATATTTTTCTTAATTATAAAATATTTTTCCTGAATAATTAGTATTAGTTTATATTTTTAACATGCTGACTATTTACTTACATATAAACTTTAGTACAACTTTTACTAAAATAAAAATAAAAAGGCTTGTTTTAGTTTAATAAATGGTCTTAACAGAAATGCTTTTTACTTTTATGTTCCTTTGAAACCATAATATCCGGACAATCATGTACACATAATAATATTGTATTATAGAAGAGTAAAAATTAAAGAATCAATAACTTAAAGAATCTACTACGAAAAATTATACCAAGGTAGTTCGGAACTAAAAAACAAGACTATAAAAATTATAAACTATAAAGTATAACAAAATAAAAGAAAATAATCAAATCAGTGCAGTCCACTGCTGGACATAGGCCTCCCCACGGCACGCCACAGAGCACGATCTTCCGCTTTCCTCATTCAGCCACTACCAGCGACCTTTCTCAGGTCATCGGTCCACCTTTGCACCGGCACAGCACCATTTAGCCGGACTGGGTGGCCTAGCACCCGTGAAGAGGAGGCCTAAGAAGGACCTAGTCGTGCCGGGGTCGCGGAAGATTGCGTCTACGTCTTCCCGCGTCCCCTGCCGATGCGACAGCAAAGTGGGTTTTTTTAGTGGGTACCCGTTTCCGGGACTCCCACATACCCCTGTCACTCCCCTGATCCAGTGGCAGGGGATCTATAAAGGATTTTTCCCACGAAAAAAACAAGTTCATCGGTCCACCTGGCATGGGGACGTCCGAAACTACGTTTCCGAGACGTGGTCTCCATTCGAGAACCCGCCTGCTCCAACGCTCATCGGTTCTACGACAGATGTGGTTAGCCCACTGCCACTTCAGCTTGCTACACTTACGGACTATATCGACAACTTTGGACCTCTGCAGGATAATTTCGTTTCGTAATCGTAATTTTATCCCTTAGCGAAATACCGAGCATAGATCTTTCCATAGCTCGCTGCGCGACATGTAATCGGTGGGCCAGCCTCACCTGAGACCCTGCTTTTTAGGCATTGTGGTAATGGCGACGAGAAGATATGACGCAGATTTCCAAATGCTGTCCAGCCCAGCCGCACTCTTCTAGCGATTTCACGCTCAGTTGTTGCTTCGCCGTTGATCGAAATCGGCTCTTGTCCAAGTTCATCCTCAGACCGAACGATAATGAGGCAGCATCCAAGATTTGCAACATGATTTGCAAGTGGCTAAATAAATATCAGCACATCTCGTAATTTATAAAGAATAAACTTTTTAATGTTGCTTTAGACGTTAAATATGTAGGCATATGACATTATAGCTTAAACAAATACGGTAAATCGGTGCATGCTGACAGTAGCGACAAAAAGTAGGGGTAGCGCGAATACCTTCAGTTTCTATACAACCACCAGCTCGTGGTAAACTGATATTTAGTTTAGAAAGAAGTTCAGGGGCATCAATTATCCCATGCAATATTTTGTAAAGAAAAGTTATAACCGTGGCTCTGAGCCTTTCTATTTTTATCAATCCTCACCTCCTGAGAACGAGGCATACAAATTTTAATATTCATGTGTAACATCAAAAGATTTTAGATCTAATATGACCTAGTCCTCGTCGTGAAGCCGTGATAGCTCAGTGTCCGCGCGCTCGCCTTTAATTCAATATACTCTAGCAACCTGAGTTCGATCCCCGGTGCCGGCACCAATGAAGTTTTTAACTTGTAAGTGCTGACTTATCACGTGCTCCGCGGTGAAGGAAAACATCGTGAGGAAACTTGCATATTATCGAAATAACAAAAAAAAATATATTGTCCGAAGATATGTGAAGTCCGCCAACCCGTAATGGTGTCGCGTTGTGGAATATGCCCTCTGCATAGAGAAGGCCTTTGCCCAGCAGTGGGACATGTATAGGCTGTTACTTTACTTTACTACTTTTTAACCTACTCCTCAGAAAAATGCGGAAATAAAATCTTTGATTGATGATAAATTAGATTTTCAACGTGTCAAATATGGAACGTTCGGTCTCTACACATAATTTTGATGTGGCATTAATGGAACATTCGTGCTTTATTAGTAGATACTTGCTACAAGAAATGATGTAAGTATTAAAAAGAGCATATTCTAATCAAGAAGAAATACATCAATTTCTGTCAACATAGTCAATATAGTACTTTCTACACTTAGAAACTTAAAATCAGAACAGTCATTAATTCCTAAATACAAGAATTATTGTATTAATTATAATATATATATAATTATAATATTAATTATAATTTATTACTGATTCTGAGATCTATCCGCATTTTGATGAATTTTTATTAATCCTAAACCTGTAAAAAACAGGTACGACATTTTACATCAGTCTTAAAACATCATATTATACTATTGTGATTTCGTTTTCCTTTCCGATCTGTCTTGCTTTTCTCTTCTACCTTATTTTATTAATATTTAGTAAGTCTTTCCACCAGTACATAACGATTTTCCTGTCTATCCCATCTTTTGCATTTATATCCCCTTTAGATTTAAAAATAGATCTTCACTACTGGTTTATATCTAAAGTACCTGGAGGACCGAGCTTTGCTCGGTTTTTTTTGGTAAATCATGTCTTTGGAAATTACATTTAGATACAAATTACCGAGTAATGAAATATAATAATTATTATGAACTGTTGTTTTTCACACAAGAAAGAACTTTTAAAAAAAGGGAAAAAGATAACAAAATCATCTGGATCGACAAAAAATAAAAAATAAAAGCAATGATCTGGAATCGAAAAAAAAAAGGAAAAAATAGGTGTGTAAATAATGATCGTGACACGAACCACGGGCTTCTGTTTCGGGGCCGCCCGATTACCGACCAAGCTATTATAACATTTTTTTTCATCGATATTTACCGTCATATTCGAATGATATTTTTATTCCCTGAAAACAGGGATAAAAGGAAATTTTCTAACAATGAAACCAAGTTAGATCGATTTTTCGCCCCCGAATCTACGCACATACTAAACATGAAAATCGCTGGAGCCGTGTCCGAGATTCCGATTATATATATAGGATTATATTAGGTTTATATTATTTATATTGGGATTATATATATTTATACAACTTGATATACATTTAGATATTCTTGATATTCATCAGAGGAATTCGCCACGACCTTTTCCCCTTAAATTTTTGCTGCTTAGTATAACTATATTATAACATACAAACAGTCACATGTGTTTTTTACGCAAGTCAAACAGAAGTTTAATTTGCCACATCTCAAAACATCTCAAAACTCACCATCACCATCACCTACAACTCGTTTATTGTTTTGAAACGTAATATGGACTCAGCAAACATGCCACAGGTGCCTTAAAATCATCTACAGAATTTAGTACTGATTTATTATATGCCTATTGTCCTGACTTAAGCGTTCCTAACCTTACTATGATGCAATTCTGTCTTCTGGTGTTCCTTGCTTGTCCATATACCCTTCTTGAAACCCTATTTCTTCAGTTACTATTGTGCTCTATGATACTAACAACAAAAGACTGTACAGGGAGCGAAATAGAATAAAAACGACTGAAATTGAACCAACTTTGTTGGTTTCTATCTACATTTAGTTGACATGATTAATCGTCATCCGATTCAGTATTAAAATATCCATCAAATTCATTTAAAATTACAAAAATATCGTCATCTTCCATAGCAAACATACACACTGTGGGCGAGGTAGGTCGCTGGTGTCGTCAGGTGGCAAATCAGAAAGCAGAAATTCGGTGAGCGCGTATACATCCGCGAGGAGAGTGACATATGAGCGTCCCCGTATGATGTCTAAGTGCAACTGACTAGCCTCGCGTCAACGGTCAAATTCAACGGCTGTGCAACAAAGTACAGCTACCTTCCACTTATTTTTAAAAATATAATAAACCCTAAGCGCGCGAAATACAAATCACCGTCCTCGTATGTATACGCCATTTTATTAATTTAAATTCAAGAACAAATACATAAAGGTGACAAAAGGTAAGTAGTTAACTTAAAGGTAAGTAATTATATATGACAATAGTAATTTTGATGCTAAATAAAATCAAATGTTTACACAAACTAATTATAATTATTTTATATTCCAGGTGAAGCAGCGTGGCCGTCATCAACATCCTCCCCCCCAGTGTCGGTTTGTTGACACGAATCAATAACGCGGAGTAAGGCCACGTGTGCAGCTGATCGCTTTATCACTCCTGACCTAGTTCTAACATCTACTACTCTAACCCTGCCGTCCGAGCCTGGGTAAACCCTTTCAACAATACCTATTGGCCAGCAATTACGAAACAATGACGGATCTTCCACAACAACGAGATCTCCTACCTTAATTTGTTGACCTTCCCTATTCCATTTTCGGCGAGGAATGAGCTCGGGCAAGAATTCTCTGACCCATCTGCTCCAAAATAAATCCGTTAGCCGTTGAGCTATGCGCCATTGACGTCTGAGGTATAAGTCACCATCATCGAAAACTCCAGGTCGAGGTAAATTCGATGACGATCCTAACAAAAAATGATTCGGAGTTAACGCTTCTTGACTCCGAGGGTCCACCGAAACATGTGTGAGGGGGCGGCTATTAATTATGTTCTCCACTTCAGTAAGGAGTGTGGCTAAAACTTCCTCTTGTGGGGATCTTTCTTTAAGTATTACTTTCAGAGTTGCTTTCACTTTCACACTTCTGATAAGGCGCTCCCATGCTCCACCCATATGGGGGCTTGCTGGAGGTATAAATTGCCAAGTTACTCCTCTGTTCAAACGCCTCAGCAATAACCAGCTGCTGATCGATCTCATCAAAAGATTTTTGGAGCTCAGAATCCGCTCCACGCATGTTGGTTCCATTATCTGACAAAACTGTGTGCGGCCAACCCCGGCGCGCAGCCATCCTCCTTAGCGCCATTATAAGAGAGTCAGCTGTTAACGTAGATACTATTTCAATATGTATGGCTCGTATGGTTAGACACGTAAAAAGCACACCATATCTTTTGGGTCTCTGCCGGCCCACCGTGACATTCATAGGTCCAAACAAATCTACTCCACAAATTGTGAAAGGTCTTTGATGATGTACCAATCTTTCAGCAGGTAAGTCACCTAGGCGGGGTGGTTTCGGCGTTGCTTTTCTTATTCGACAAATGAGGCACTGAGATGCTACGGAACGAACAGTAGGCCTTAAATTCACAAGCCAGTATTTTTGGCGCAACTCGTTTATTACAAGTTCGTTATAGGAATGCGCAGCGCGTACGTGATAGTCTTTTACTATTAGCCTGGCTATGCGTCGCCGACCATCCAAAATCACGGGGCATTTCATACTTTCATTAACATATTTTACAGCATTTATCCGACCACCGACTCGTAACAGCCCGTCGCTGTCTAAAAACGGAGTTAACGAACGTAAGCGGCTATCCCTATTTATTTCTTTTTTCTGTTTCAACAAATCGATTTCAGTCTGAAATGATTGTGACTGAGAGTAACGCAGCAAAAGAACTTCGGCCTTTTTCATTAACGATTCATTAATTCACCGAGTATTACTCCGTCTACATTTTTCTATAAACAATAGCACAGCAGCGGTGCTGCGAACTAACCGAAGCCACACCGAGAAGCGGTCTGGATCAGGGACAGGTAACTTACAAATATATATATTATCTTTTGACGGCATTGTTATTGTAAAAATTTTTTCTAAAATTTCCTTATTAATTTTTTCTTCTTTTTCAGGTTCTCGTGGCCAGTATGTTTCCGCTTTAGACAGAAAAGACGGACCCGTAAACCAAGATAAGTCCTTTTGGAAATCGTAAGTATTATTTTTTGTAGCTAAGTCGGCTATGTTTAAATTAGTCGGTACGTAATGCCATTCATTAATTTTACTTAATTCATCGATTTCACCTAGCCTGTTAGAAATAAAAACTTTATATTTTCTATACTCATTTCTAATCCAATGCAGAACAATCATAGAATCCGTCCAATAAAATACTGATGAAGGTTTAATTCGATGTTCCTTTTGTATAGTCTCTGCTAACCTACAAGCTAATAACGCACCTTGAAGCTCCAGTTTAGGGACGGTTATCGGTTTAAGCGGCGCAACACGATTTTTACTCGCTATAAAAGATACTTGTACCTTGTCACCGTGTTGTTTACGCCAGTAGGCAACAGATGCGTAAGCGCACGAAGATGCGTCGCAGAAAACATGTAATTGTAACGTTGTCTCACTTTTGCTTACAGCCGGCGTATCATTTTGCTCGGTCCCGCCTGCAACGTTGTGTTGAAAATACCAGCGTTGAATACGAATACTAGACATTGTTTTCAACTGCGCTATCCATTTTTTAAATAATAAAAATAAATCATCAGTAATTTCTTGATCCCATTTCATCCCTATTTTCCATATATCACGTAATAAAATTTTTGATTTTATCATAAAAGGTCCTAAAAAGCCATGTATATCATAAATAGACATTACGATACGAAGAACTTCACGTTTGGTTGGTTTTCGTATTACGTTTAACACATCACTTGGTATGCGGTTCAATGACAGATCGAATCCAAAAGAGTCCTCAGCAGGAAACCATAAGAGCCCTAGTGTACGCTCGCATTGAGACTCGATATTAAATCTTATTGCCATATCGCTTAAAGTCTCTTTTGGCATATTGTTAAGGACTTCCGATTTGTTACTTAACCAATTACGCATTACGAACCCACCCTGGAGGTTAATATAAGAAACTTCTCTTATCATTTTTGAGGCGGTGGCGATGTCCGGTAAACTGTCAATGAAATCGTCCATATACTGATTTTTTCGTATAGCATTAACTGCATCAGACATTACTGTTTCGAACCGCAAAGTATTTTTATTTTGATTTATGTATTGCGCAATAAATGGTGAACAATTTGCACCAAAAATTAACGAAGTCATAATATACTTTTTAATTGGATAAACAATATGCGAGGAAGACATTTTGGGATCACTGGTAAAATTAGATTGATTTTCGTCTAATAAGTAAATATCTTTCCACAAAAAACGTAAAGAATTAATATCCTGCTCTCGTATTTTTATTCTCAAAAACATGTCTTGTATATCACCAATAATACCGACAGGGTTTTCTCTAAATCTTAACATTATTCCTAACAATGACTGCAACAAATCAGGTCCTTGCAGAAGAAAATCATTTAATGAATATCCTTCAGACTTCGCTGCCGCATCATAAACCAAACGCAACTTCTTTTTGTTTGTGTTATCAACACCAAAGTGCGGCAAATACCAGACATGTTCATTATGGAACTCATCACTATCTAGTAACTCCCTAGCGTATCCATTTGAAAATAAATATTTCATCCTCTCACGATATCGTGACGCGTACTCCTTATTGTTCAACATTTTTCTTTCGATTGACCTTAATCGGTAAAAGGCGTTAGGATAGGAATCAGGCATTTTAAAATTATCGGATTTCCACGGCAAACCGACATACCACTGACCATTAATTAATTCCGCAGTATTATCTAAAATGTTAATAGCTCTTATATCATCGGGATTACGCCGCGGCTTCGAACCTACACCAATAGACTCTAACGCAAATGACCTACGCACCGCATCGTGCAACTGCGCACAGGTACGGTCACCGCTAGTGTTCTCGAGACAAGGACGGCAAGATATTGTTTCTACCGTGTGTAAATGAAACACCGACTGCGTAGATCCTACGTAATCATTATCAGTGCAATCAGGAGAAAAAGAGACAAAGCGATCAGTGCAAGTAGTATCACTTACCATGTTTCCGTGTATACACCATCCGAGCGCCGTTTGTGTTATGTACGGCTCACGCCGCTTACCTCGGAAGTAGCGGACAGGAGTAATTAAATGATGATTATCTTGACCAATTAACAATTTTTGGCTGCGTATTACAATTGCAAAACTTAAAATCTACACTTAGCTGTCCGTAAGCACTTAAATCTATGTTTGGCACCTTTTGCACGGGCAAATTTAATTCATTTATTTTACGCGCACGGAAACTAAACTTTTCGTTATAGCAATTAGAGACACTAACACTTATTACTTGTGACTCACACACTAGCTCGCCTGAGTCCCATGCACTGCGAGCGCGCATAATAACGTTCTCGCCCTGCAATCCTAGCTCGTCTGCGATGTCAGCTGATATCAAGGTCACGGTCGCTCCATCGTCCAGTATGGCATGCGTATGCAAACTTCCGTTGGGCCCGTGAAGAGTGAGCGGCACCGCTTTCAAAAGCACCTTGTGACAGTGGGATGCCACCATATGAGTCACTGTTTCAGGGTTGGGATGCTCTCCTCCTCTTCATTCTCAGTTTCGGGTTTCTCATTTTGTGGCTTACTCCAGTGCAGCAAACGATGATGGGGTTGATTACAGCCCTCTATCTCACAAATAGTGCCACGGCAAGCTGCTAAATTCGTATGTCGCGGTTCAAGGCACTTGTAACACAGTTTATTTGTGCGTGCGAATCGCCACCGGTCTTTGCGTAGGGCGCGTTTAAACCGAATACAGTCTGATAGACTATGTACACCTCTGCGGCAAAATTTACATTTCATATTATTCTCACATTGATTATTTGTATATAGCAATACGGGTGAGTGTTGTTTACGTTCATCGAGCTTCTTTTTGAAGTTGTGTTGAGTATTAATATGGCTCACTCCTGATGTAGCTATCTTAGTGGCTTCTTCATATAAAAATGTACTCAATAATTCCAATTTCGGTAGATTACTCTCTCGGCGTTCATAAATATAATCCGTCCACTTCGTGACAAGTAAAGTTGGAAACTTTGAGACCACAATAGACACCAATTCTGGGCTACGAAGATAATCGTTCTGCTGTATAGCTTTTGCAGCTGTCACATAATTTTTTATTTTAATTGAAAAATTTATTATTTCATTGTGGTAAGATAATGGTAACGGGTATAACTTTTTTAGCTGTAGAACTATTTTACTCATGATAGTTTCAGGTTTTCCAAATCGAAGTTCCAAAGTGTCAATTATCAAATCAGGTGACGTTTGACCAATCAAAAGGGATGTCACTGCTTCTTTGGCTTCGCCACGAAGACACTTGCGTAATCGCCATACATTTTCTGTATCACTGTATTTACACAGCTTTGTAGATTCTATGTATGCCTGTTTAAAATGTAACCACTCCATTGGATCGCCAAAAATGAAGGTAAGTCTTTAGAGGTTGCTAGCCTGGTTAAAAGCTCTTGGTTCTGCGCTTTATATGATGAGGTGGTCACTGCATCACGTAGGGCATTTGCCAGCTTTTCAATGCTGGATCTGTCACGACAGCAATCTTCTTGATGCTCCACTTGCTGGCCCACTGTATTATCAAGCCAGTCTTCTACTTTGCTGTTAGTAGATTGAGAAGCAGACTTACTGGAACGGTGTGATGTAGACTCTAACTCTGCCATCTCGGCTGCTAGCTTTTTGTTGAGCAGCTCGGACTTAATATTTGCCTTAATCTTCGCAGCATTAATCTTGGCTTCCGCTTCAGCTTCAGCTAGTTCCATATCAACAGCGGCCTTAGCTTTAGCAGCCTCCAACTCCAACTGCCGTTTACGTGCGGTTGACGACGTACATGAGGTTTTCAGAGACTTTTTGCTTATGCTACAAGCACTTGGGTCTTTTACAGTCATTTCAGGCTCATCATCCTTCAAACTACATGAAGGAAAAAACATCCTGCTCGTTCCTTTTACACTCCGATCTCGTAACGCCGCCACGTGTTCGCTTCTTCTTGCGTGGCGTAATAGGCGTATGAAACATTTCTGTTACCGGTTTGCTTGTCGACGACGTGATGATTCGGCCGAAGGACCACGATGTGGGCGAGGTAGGTCGCTGGTGTCGTCAGGTGGCAAATCAGAAAGCAGAAATTCGGTGAGCGCGTATACATCCGCGAGGAGAGTGACATATGAGCGTCCCCGTATGATGTCTAAGTGCAACTGACTAGCCTCGCGTCAACGGTCAAATTCAACGGCTGTGCAACAAAGTACAGCTACCTTCCACTTATTTTTAAAATATAATAAACCCTAAGCGCGCGAAATACAAATCACCGTCCTCGTATGTATACGCCATTTTATTAATTTAAATTCAAGAACAAATACATAAAGGTGACAAAAGGTAAGTAGTTAACTTAAAGGTAAGTAATTATATATGACAATAGTAATTTTGATGCTAAATAAAATCAAATGTTTACACAAACTAATTATAATTATTTTATATTCCAGGTGAAGCAGCGTGGCCGTCATCAACACACACTATTCAGAACGAATGAGTCAACTACGGAACACTGAATGTAATAGGTTGGGGAAAAAAGTTTCTTCACATTTCATAAGAAAATTCAAAACATTTTTTAATAAAGTTTATTTACATTTAACTAAAGTATGTTGGTGGCATTTTGTTCAATAACTTTCTGCCATCTTGTAGGTAGAGACATGGTCCAATTGCTATAGACATTCTGAGGCATCACACCCCTTCTGTTGATCCATTTCGGGCGCTTTCCCTCAACTTCTTGCTTTAATCTCATCAATTGTTCGCAGTAGAGTCACGGCCGTAGCTAGGGGGGGGGGGGGGGGGCATTGTAGGGCAATGCCCTACCTTAAAATCACAATGCCCTACCTTAAAAATACCAAAATAAAAATGCGTAAATATGACCACGTTTTTCAATTTCGTACACGTCTCAAGTGATTTCCCATCCTACTTCGCCGGAATTTGTATATTCTTTCTATGTCGTACCTACTGTGTTATATTTCATGTTTCTACTCCACTTTATTTAAAGGAAAAATTTGAATTTGTAGGGCTTATAGGGGAAGATCCTACCTTCTTCGAGGAAGCTCATTTTAAAGGTGCCAAACCACAAAACGTAATTTTTTGAAAAATCTTTTACCGTATATGCTGTTAAACTCTACTACTGCATTATATACTATACTATTGCACAACCTACGTAGTAAAGTTCCTTTACGCCATTGTTTGCCTGGAAGATATCGCTATGAAGTGATACGGCCGCCAAATTGTGAATTCTATTAATTTGTTTGTCTATTGTTAATTTTGTGTATCCTCTTTTGTGTGGTGGACAATAAAGTACTCATTCAAAAACTAAGATACATTATTGTAATAAAAATTGTAGCGATAGGTATCTCAACTTTTCTGAACATACCACAGTTTGTCAAAATCAAAATAATTTATTTATGGACTTAGGAAACATAAGTACATTTCATCTATCGATAGTATTTTTTTAATCTACCACCGTTTCATCATGAGGTTCCTCTAACGGAGAAGAAACAGGCGAAAGAAACTCCGCAGGTATCCTCTTATTCGTAATTTTTTTCTTAAAAAATTAAAATATTATACAGCTGTTTTTTTTCTTTCTTTTAGAAATAGCTTGGGTGCGATCAACTCATTACCGTGTGTGACATTCATTTCATATTCTAATAATTCTTTGATCTGTGTACTCGTATAAAAAAGTACCTGGAGGACCGAGCTTTGCTCGTTTTTTTTTTTGTAAATAATGTATTTTGGAAATAAAAAAAAATAAAGAAAGCAGTGATCAGGTATAGAAAAAACAGTAAAAAAAAAAAGGGTGTGATCGTGATACGAACCGCGGCCGTCTGTTTTGGGGCCGCCCGATTACCGACCGAGCTATTATAAAAATTTTTTTTGCGGCGAAATTTACCGTCATATTCGAATGATATTTTTCATTCCCTGAAAACAGGGATAAAAGGACATTTTCTAAAAATGAAACAGCTAGATCGATGCTTCGCCTCCGAATCTGCGCACATACTAAATTTCATGAAAATCGCTGGAGCCGTTTCCGAGATTCCGATTATATATATATATATATATATATATATAGACAAGAATTGCTCGTTTAAAGGATAAAATAATAATAAAATAGGCATTTGAATGATGATGATCTAATCAATTCGATTGCAAGTCTCGATGAGTTGGATGTAGATAAAATGCTTCCACTGAACAGTTTGGGTAAGTTTAAAAAATTTAATAATTCAAGTAGGCTAGTGTGGTTAAAGTTTACTAGAATCGTAACGAGGACAAAATGGAAAATACATTGCAAGTGTTGTACAGGCAACGAGAGGCGTTTAAAGATACATATGAACTTTTTGCATCTGTGGCGACCATAGGATGTAGCACTGCAGTGTGCGAATCTACGTTTTCAACTTTAACTGCAATCAATAGGCCTCAAAGGCTGTCAAAAGGCTGTCAAAAAAAAAGGACAAAATCAGTTGATCTAAACGAAGTTCTTCGCATTTTTAATAAATAACATGGCGAATCGACGAATTCAGCTGTTTTAAATATTTTTATTATTATGTTAATTATTATACTAGGTCTGCAGAAACAATTTGATATAAGTGGTTTTTTTGGTCGTATCATCTCATCCAAAAATTAATTATTACCTCACTCTCACTCAGACGTGGATCTCTACATCCAAAGCTGGAAGATCAACCATCTTGTTCGCTTATTCTTCATCATGCTCATGTTCTGCCACAGAAATTATTTGTCTACGAATAGCTATTGAACTGACCTAGAGGTCAGTGATATACATGATGTTTGATTTAGGAGCTCATGCTAGTTGGGGCAAATATCCCTTTATGGCCAACCGCTCCCCTGGGAGATAAAGGTCAAATACTTAGAAGTCACTTTCGACTCGCGTATGTCATTTAATACGCACATTAATAACGTTCGCAATAGAGCCACGTTCTTCTCCGGCCGGCTACACAATTTAACTAACGCTAAAAGTAAAATGCCCTTAAGGCACAAATTATTATTATATAAAACCTGCGTACCACCTTCGCCCACACGCACCCTACTCGCTTGTACAAATTGCAAATAGTACAAAATAAGTTCATACGCCGCGCAACCGGTGCGCAGTGGTATCAACGCAACGTCGACCTGCACAGCGATTGCAGACTCCCGACTTATATAGAATATTTTAAAGACCTGACCAAACGGTTCTTCGATAGAGCCGAACATCATCCCAACCCTCTGGTGGTAAGCGCAGCAAATTACCAACCCGACACAAACGCGAACGTCAACAAGCGTCGCCCGCGAAACGTCCTCATCGACCCGGTCGCGGAAGGGGACTTAGATACGTCGGACCCACCGCCGGGGGTCCCGCCGGATAACACTACACCCACAGTTAGTGCAACAACAAACACACTAGTTCGCCCTCGCCTCCGAGCACGGCGAGACCAACACAACGCGTACACAAGGTACACCCGCGTTCCGGGGCGGTGCTCACCGCTCCCAGCCACCGATTAGCTAAATGCACAGTCGACGGCCATCGGGGTTTCGGTCCGAACCGCGACCTCGATGGCCCTTAGATGAGACACCATAGTTAAACGCACGCATGAGCACATGCGCGACCCTACCCACAGCGGAGGGTCCAAACCCGTGGGTTCTGGCTAGCCCACCGGTTCTGCGTCAGATGAACCTTTAATAGTCTCGGGACTGAAAGTAAAAACGTCAGTTAATACAAGATACAAGAAGGAGCTCATGCTTCGAGGGCAAATCGATTATGATAAATTTAATTTAATTGTTTACTTCCGCCCTACCTGTAATCAATGCTGCCCTACCTTAAATTCAACTCTAGCTACAGCCCTGAGTAGAGTTCACAATAAATGGTCTTGCTTGGCGGTAACAGCTCATAATTAATAATGCCCTTCCAATCTCACCATACACACAGCATTACCTAGTTGCGAGATAACCCAGGTTTCGAGAGAGTCTGTTAAGCCTGACAAGCCTTTGCCCACGACCTTTTTCATCACCAGTTATCAGGTTTTTTCAAAAATGGTTTGGTTTCATTACGTCGTAATAAAGAATCACAAATGAGTATACGGTTCATTAGGTTTCGGTCAGTGAGCTCATGGGGCACCGAAATATCGAGCTTTTTTGTGTACCCAGCTTTTTTTTAATGCGCCAAAACTGTTTTGTGGTCAATTCCCAGTTCTTCAGCTACGTCGTAATTACTGATATACCGATTTTGCTCCACTTTTTCAAAAATGGCATTCATTTTATCCGTAACAGGGCGCCCAGAGAGAGGTGCATCTTTGACATCAAAATTTCCGGATCGAAAACGGTTTAACCTGTGCTACTCTCAAACACTGCACTAGGTCCATAAACATAAGAAATTTTTTTTGCGGCTTGCGTTGCATTTTTACCTTTTTATAGTAAAATTTTAATATCGAATTTCTTCATTAGAATCACTCATCTTAACAATAAGAAAAACAAATGAAAATTACACATTTTCCTAATTTGAACTTGGAATTATCTTTTTTAAAATTTAAACTTTTTAATATTACTAAAACCAGCCAGATACAAATGGTATAGCCAAAGAGATTATATTATAAGTTTATACATACTATTTGCGAAAAGAGTTTTGCCCCAACCTAATATTAATTGAGACCGAATGTTCCATCGGTGGAAAGTCGAGGCTAACTGTCATTCTAAGTTTTCGTTTCTTATTTTTGAATCAAATAAAATATGAAGTTAATTTGGTATTGAAGTTATTTTTCAAAATAGGCTATAACATTTGGCAATATGTTACAGACTAATTTTATATTTACTCAATAATTGAAGGCTCTTTGACGGCGCACGCGCTTGTTTGTTGTTGTTCTTCTTCTTTTCTTTTTTGGCGGTTTTCAATGAATACGAATTTAAAGAGAAGAGAATTAAAATTTATAGGACGAGGAATATAGGAAGGAGGAAAATCATACAGTGAGGAAGAAAACTTTGGACGGTTAAAAAATATATGATCTGTAGTTCCCTCATCTAATCGACATTCGCAAAGAGAATTATCCCTGATCTTTAATTTAGCAAGGTGGATATGGGTGCAAGCATGACCAATTTTTAACCGACTCACAATTGATTTTGCATTTTTGCTTGCTTTATTAAATTTGAAAAACCATGTCTTTGTGGGAACTGAGATTTGAATGGACATCATGAGACTCCTCTTTGTATAAGATACAAGATCATGGGAAAATATAGTATGTTGGGGGAGACCATTCAAAATAGGATCCCTTGCCATAAGATCAGCTTCTACATTACTTTCTATACCGATGTGGATATTGTCTATACCCAGGAAACCAAGCCAAGGACACATTTTGTATCGAGTATTGGTAGGTTTTAAAGAAGAATCGATCAGAAAGATATTGTCTCCTTAAGTCCAATGGAAGTTCGCCACGCTCCAATTGGAGGACATTGATTGGAGATGACTTCATTGCTCCAATAACAATGCGAAGGCTATTTGCTTGGATTTTGTCCAAGATTTTGAGGGGGCTAAAGGGCTAATTTATTGCAAGGTTCGAAGGAAGAAAACTACCATAATCAAGGTGACTACGAATTTGACAATTATAAAATAATTTTTGAGAAAATAGATGCGAACACAAAAACCCACCATGCACCAGATAGAGAGCGCATAATATTTAAATTTTTTTCTCATTTTTTAGTAATATAGTCAATATGACGAACAAAAGAAAGTTTTGTGTCTAGAAAGACACCCAAGATATTTTACATTATATCTTACAGGGATATATTGATTTTCGTAAAGATGTTGATATGAGGAGTAGTCCTTCGTCTAGAGAAGACTACAACACTGCTCTTAGGGATAGAGATAAACCATGGTCATTAAGACATTCATGTAAATATTTAAGAGAAGAATTAATATTAGAAAAATTAGAAATATTAGAACAAGCTTCAGACAGGTTGGCCTTACAGCTATATAAGGCTAGATCATCTGCGTATAGTAAATCTTTACAAAAAGGATTAACTGATAATTCTAGATCATATGTGTAAATAGTATAAAGTAAAGGACTGAGAACTGAACCTTGAGGTAGGCCCTACCAAAGGACTCTAGGGGGGAGTGAAAAATTTCTTAGAATAATAATGATGGATCTAGAAGAAAAGTAAAAGCTCCAGCATTTTTTGCCTAAGTACAGGAAGTAGAACATTATCAAAGGCGACTGAATTGTCTAAGAAGACACCAACCAGATATTCTCTCTTAGAGAATTTGCAATTTGGGTATCTGTAACTAACTGACTATGGTGCCTGTCCTATTCTGAACCCGAATAGACTTTGGGGTAAACCACCTTTGCTCTCCAAGAACCACTACAAGCGGTTTTAAACTAAATGTTTGAGAATTTTTGCCATTGTACATGAAAGAGCTATATGGCGATCCAGATGCATCATTTCGATCTTCGCCAGGAAGGATTATTTGTGTTTTCCACTCTTCAGGGGGTGTACCAAAAATGAAGATATGGTTTAAAATTGACAGAATAAGGAATTTAGAGTCAGTAACTGTTTTAGTTATAAATGAGTATGGTATTCTATTAATACCCGGAGATGAATCGTTTCAGGCGTCTAAGAGAGATGTAAATTCTTGGAAAAAATTTACTTTTACAGTGACTATGGGGACACGAATCATTTACAATGTCAGGCTATGTAGGAACAGAAAAGTGGCAAGTGTAGCCAGCATAAAGGGTCACCCATGATTGATTTCTCATCATCTGACAAAGTACAACAGTATTTTCTTATATTCTTCCATACTAATGATTGAGGACTTTTTGGCGATAGTGATGCGCAAAATCTGTACCACCCTTCTCGGTTTTTTGCTGTTAATAATTTAAAGTTTCAGCTGTAGTTTTCTTGTATAGTAAAAAAAATTCTTTTGTCATAGAAGAGGAATACTTAGATTCAGTTTCTTTACGAAGTTTGCAAGCCATAGTGCAATCCTGGTCCCACCATGGAGGAGATTTTTTATTTTTTTAAATTGTTTTTTTTGAGGGATGGATTGACTTGCAGAAGAAAGAATCGAGTTTCTAAGTTCATTATAAATAACTAGCGACCTGTCCCAGCTTCGCACGGGTGCAATGTATTATAGATATGAACTTTCCTCTTGAAACACTCTATCTAGGAAAAAAAACGCTTCAAGATCTGTTACGTAGTTTTAAGGATCTAAACATACATAGGGACAGACAAACAAACGACTTTGTTTTATACTATGTAGTGATGCACAACAAAGAGACGTTTACATTTCAAGTGACATTTTACCACAGTCATTTTTTTGCCTTCCCGAAACCGCTCCACTAACACTTAAACTTTATGGTATGGTGTTAAAGGTCTAATTGACTTTTAAGTATTACTAGTTGCTGCTCACGACTACGTCTGCGTAGAATAGGCTGAAGGCGTGACATTCACATACAACATGTGTATAATTTATAGCCTACTAGCTGCTGCCCGCGACTACGTCTGCGTAGAATAGGCTGAAGGCGTAACATTCAGACAGAAAGACATAGATATACATAAAATTTTTATTTTTAGATTTTGTGATACTACAAAATCACATTCACATTTTTTGAATTAAGTTTAAGAAAGGCTGTACTAATCGATATTACTTTAATTTTTATTTAATATAATTATAACTTCTTTAACTTAGAGGTAAATTTTTTATAGTTTTTTTTTCCGCTAATTATGTTGGTGTGTACATTATAAGGTCAGTATTTTGCGTCGTAAAAGCTATTTTTTTAATCTGAGTCTATAAATTAAAAGTTTTTATAAAAACATTATTAAGATTTAATAAAAACCTTACGCAGCTATAGTAGATAACATATTTTATTATAAACTGAATTGAAAGCTCTTTCGATAAATTTGGAGGAAAACCATGGAATATATTGACAGTCATCAATGAAACTCCCAAGAGGAATGCGTGTCGTATCATATAACACTCAGTGCGACATATTTCTCGGGCTTCGCGCGAAGCATCGGTTAAGCCGTTCTTATTTACTGATATTGATATAGGCCCCGTCGAAATGACAATTACGCGTCACGTATATTTCATGGAAAAGGATACAAAATTACTGGATGTGCTGAAATGTAATGTTTTGATACCAAAACAATATTTAAAAGTTACTGGTAATTTAAACGTATATCGGGGCGCTTGCTTTTAATTCAACATACTCTACTATCTGAGTGTAAATCTCGGTGCAGATACCAATGATTAAGTTAATTTTAATTGCTGCCTTATAACGTGCCCAACGGTTAAGGATTGTCGAAATAACAAAAAATTATGTATTTCGAAGATACGTGAAGTCCTCCAATCCGCAATGGGTTCACGTGAGGGATTATGACTTACTACCATCATATAGAGGCTGTTATTTCTCTTACTTCTGTTAACTTATTGCAAAAAAAATTAATAAGGAGTTAGTTAAAATATCAAAGAAATAAGTTTGACGTTTCCATTAGGTCTATCTTTGTCTCCATCATCAATACTCGTGATACGAGAACGAATTTCCCCGGAGCGCAATCCACAACAAGCCGCGAAGAAGAATAAGCAAGTGAATGCAAAATGAATATTATCATACAAATTTCCACTGCTATATGAACCGAGCGACGTTACTGTCGCGATGTATGCTAAAATATGGTACGGCTTCTTTGACTTTCAAATGTTAACGCAAAGTAAAAATAATATTTGTTTCGGGATTATTGCCCCGCATGTGGGTAATTCGTATGTACCGTGTACAAATAATGCGTGTCGTTTTAGGCGTTATTGGTGTAGTCTTTTATTGATCATGTATACAATAAGTTGTAAATGAGAAAAAGTAAGAATTTTGATTTTGAAAAGACTTGAGATTTTAATATTTTTAAGGAAATAAACGATCGTTTAAATACTCGTGGCAGATAAACAGTTTGTTTATAAAAACATTATTTATAAAATTTGGTGGTATTTTTTCTCCTGTTTGAAGTGTTTTAAAGAACTGTAAAAATTGAGTTATTTAAATTTTTCGAATTCTCGGAATCATACATGTTTTATGAACAGTGCCGGATTAAGCAAGCGCGGGGCCCGTAGCAAATTCTTTCAAATAGCCGCCCTGGATCTGCTTTGGGTCCTTAAGTATAAAGTGGTAAAAAAACAATTCAATTCACTTATTCATTTAATTGGTTTCACTCAAAAAAAAAGGCAAAGATCAATCGATTTAAATACGCAGGGCCCCCTTTGGCGCGGGGCCCGTAACAATGGCTATTCTTGCTACATAAAAGAATATATAATGATTTTTCAAAACACTTAGTAAGGTGTTATAATTAAAGCTTTAACGAAAATAAAGTAACAGCTTATATAGGTCCAACTTCTAGGTAAAGGTACCTGGAAATGGGACATCCTCTGTACAGAAGTTATAAGGGCATAATCGATTACCGAAGATTTGTGGACTTCACATATCTTTGAAATATTTTCTTTTATTCTTTTAATTTCGAAAATAAGCAAGTTACCTCACGATTTTTGTTTTCCTTCACCGCTTAGCGAGTCAACATCACACTGTCAAGATGCACAACAGATAGGTTTTTTTTTTTTTTTTTTTTTTTTATGCCAAAAGTTGTCAAACGAGCAGACGGTTCACCTGATGTTAAGTGAATTGGACATCTGCCACACCCGAGGGTTACAGATGCGTTGACAACCTTTTGAAAATTGGGCTCCGGCTACCTCACTCACCAGACGAAACGCGAAAGTATTTATAATACTTCCACTTTACGCTGGTCTTCTGTGAGGTCGTGGTACTTACCCGGACGGGCCTGCCCATTCGTGCAACAGCCGAGGCTGCTGCGTGGCCCTACCACCGTACAGGTAAAATAATTAATATGAAAAAAATTAAGGAAAGATTTTATTGGTGTAAATTGATACACCACTGAAAAATTGCTTGATATTATTACTTTTCAAGAGCATTCTGTCGACGTTATGCCAAAAATGCACAATTCTCTTTTTTAATAAAATGATGACACTTATTATTCCTAGCTTTGGGAAGACAAGTGTTATATGTTTGACTTAAAAGTTTGTTGTCGGTAAATATATGATTAAAAAGCCCACGTTCGGAACCTTACGCTAAGTCTGGTTAACGTGCAGACGTCAAGTGGCGTGTGGTTGATTTCACGCGGCGTGTGGGAAATGAGCGGGAAATGCGATTACTGCACACAGTATAACCGCGAGATAGAAAAGTTAAACGCAGACTTCTATTATAATGTAATATACTTTTGTCCAAATTGTTTTTTTTAATATTGTAAATTAAAAAGGTAGCGTGAATACATTCATTTACTAGAAGACATAAAATAGAAAAGTAGAAAGAACAACACTTTTACCTATTTAAAATGTATGGAGCGTATTTTTGTATAAAATTGAAGTTCTGTATTACAAATTTATGAAATGCTTTGCATATAAATTTAAAAAAATACGTCATGTATGTATTAAAATAGTTATATTTTTGTTTTTTGTTCACGCGCAACATGAACTTTCCTTTTATATCCATGAGAACTTTCTGACTTTAAATTTTTAGTTATTCTCTGGTGGCTATAATATTTTCCGCTAATTTCTCTGGCGCCATGCGAAATCAGCCGCGACTTTGAGCACCTGAGCCAGACGGAACGCAAGGGTTCCGACAAAGTTACTTTTTAAACTAAACTTGGAGAGCATACTTAAACGTTCTTAAGGCTGTATTAAATTAGAAAGTACCCTTGTTACAAGTAACTTTGAGCTTGATACATGAGTATAAATAGGCAGAGTCATTAAAAATATGATACTATACTGCATAAAAAATACATATTGTATTTTTTTTATATAAAATAATGGTCATAATATGCGTTGGATTGCTCTGTAAACTTTTGTTGTTAAATTGTTTTTAAAGTAGATAATTTTGAATTACAAAAGTTTGTTATTACTTTTATGATATAAATAAATTCATATCAATAAATTTGTTATATGTGTATAACAAAATCCACAGAATCTCATCACTTAGTAAAAAAAATTAGTACCTGTAATTATTAATCCCAATAATGCAATAGACTTTTTTACAAACAGATTTATTTACTTTTAAACGTTGACTACATTTTATGTTCACAACATGAGACGACTTGTTCTATATATAACATTTATATATAGAACAAGTCGTTACTAAGTAAGTCAGAAACTTTAAATCAAAAGGGCGTGTAAAGGGAAATACAATATAAAGATAATATTTTATTACAGAAAAATTTATTATTTTATTTATAATGAACCAAATTATAGTCGTTCATATACGTAAACTTGATTCCGTAGAATTGCGTTGAATGATTTATTTTCTGAATGTTTTAAACTCGAGTTGAATGGACATTAACGTAGGTAATGTATACATATTATGTTTGTTAGTATAAAGCATTCTTCGTCCATTGACGATTGGTCAATAATATAATTAGTAATAATTTCAGGTAAAATTTACAAAAACGGTAAAGTCTTTGGAATAGACGAACTTATTGAAGGTATTAACCTATAGGTGACGGAAATCACGTCTAGGTGGTCCGTATTCGTCGGTTGCCCCTTTCTCATATAAAAAAAAATCTTTTTTTATATGTGAAATCTTAAGCTAAGAGAAATTCTGTAGCCAACTTGTATTCTCAGGAATTTGAAATGAAGCTTAATTTAAAGTATTGTATTGAGGCGGCTTTAAAGAATTACATAAAAAATGGTACTAACATTTTTTTATGTGAATAATTGCCAAGCGAGCAGTCGTTAATGACCTGATGTTAAGTTAATACCTCCGCTCATGGACATCCGCTACAACCGAGGGTTGCAGATGCGTTGACAACCTTTTGAAAATTGGGTTGCGGCTACCTCACTCATCAGACGAAAGGCGATTATATTATTATACTTCGATTAAGGTATTATACTTCCACTTTAAACAATGAACAGGCGGAATTATATATGGAGTCTAACGAGTTGTTTTCGGTGTTTTACCTTTCGTAGGTTAATTAAATTAAATTCAGCACAAAATCTCAATTTCCGCATAATAAAACTGATTGCTTTTATAATATCTTTATATATATTTCAAATCATAGCGAAATGGCGACATTCCCTTTTATTTTAAAAATGTTATGTTGCAATATTTTAATGCAGAAAAATATTTTTCGCGGGCAAGTGTTTGTTTGAGTATGCACGTCAAGTGAACACGAATGGATATGAAATGAAATAGTATAGAAATTAATATTCCTCTATCACTCATCATATAACGAACACTTCCACGTGAATGATATGGCTTTGTGTATGGTATTAACGCTTGAGTTTGTGTGCTAAAGTAACAAAGCTTCCAAACACGTGATGCTTTACGTAAACTCAAGCTGTATTTTAGTTAACAATATCATAGCGTCCTTCGAGTTCATTATATGTATAAATTATGTTTCCATTTGGTAGGGCCACGCCGTATGTAATTCGGTGGTTGTACTGTATGTAATACCGGCGTGAAATTAAATTATTTTTTTTCTCTTTTCGTCTGGCAACGCGTCTACAACCCATAAGATTTAAAAAAAATACTTACGGCCAGTTACTACAGTTAGAAATTTGACGTAAGTTTTATGGAGCTAATGTGAAATACCTACCTGCCATAAACAAATGCGTAGGTTCTGAAAGTGATATAATCGACCAGCTGCACTAGTCCCGACCTTTTCATATATATTCAAAAAGGTTATGTCATTCCCAAATTATACCTTTTTTTTAGTAAATAAAATAAAATCAACATGATTTCCTAAAAAAGAAATCCGCAACTCATTCAGCCTTTAAATTAGTAAAGGAACTCTTAGATAATATAAATTAAACAAACTATACAACAATACTATTTCTTGACAGTTGTCTAAAGTACCAATCGATCGAGTCTCACATGATCGAGGGCGGATCCAGGGGGGGGGGGGGTCATGGGGGTCATGACCCCCCCCTGGGCTGGGTTCAGGAACTAGGTGGACCACTAATTAAAATTGTGTAACATAATGTTTTTTATATATTTTTTGCACACATATATAGATTTTATGTAAGTCCCTTCAATATGTAATTAAAATAATATAATATTTTTAACCGACTTCAAAAGAAATCCTTCAAGAAGGATTTTCTCAATTCGATTGGTATATTTTTTTCGATGTATGTACACCGATTACGTTGAAATTTGATACGATTTCCGTGATTCTTCTTTAGTTTGATGCAGAATAGTTGCCATTTGGTCCCATAAAAATTTACCATAGTTTTGCCAAGTAGTTTTTATTTTATGAACATTTTTACAATATTTTGATGACTCCGTGAAGCAGTTGGCCAAGATTTTGGCTTCGGCGTCGGGGGTCGTGGGTTCGATTCCCACACGGGACAACTATGTGTGCTGTCCACAGATAGTTGTTTCGCATCTGGATGTTTGTCCTCGTGCAATTTATGTTTGTAAAACGTCCTTACAATACAGGATAATGTTATCCTAAAGTGAGGGCAATGTTTATCAAAAAAAAAAAATTGTAATGTTAAATCATCAAATCAAATCTTGCAAATTAAATTTGATCTACTTCCCGGTTACTGGTTGAGCTACAATTTTGTATACATGTGTAAATCGCGACAATCCAATATATTTGTGACATGGTGCTGATCTGATGATGGAGCTGGAAGAAGGCCAAAGGAACTTCGAAATGAGCCTCATCGCGTTTGGGTACATTTGAATCGTATTAATGAGTAGTTTGTCTTTCATTGGTAACCACGATCTGATGATGGAGCTCCATCTTCACCCGTCCATGGACATATGCATAGGGTTGCAGATGCGTTTTCTCCTTATAATAAAGTGGGCTCCGGCTAGGTAGCTAGAGCCGGAGCAAAATGCATCTCTTGAGTGAGGTACTCACCAGACAAATCGCAGAAGTACTTTAAGCCGATCTATGAGGCTATTCTGTGACGTTCCTATGACTACTCTGTAATGAAACGACTCAACCCCATCGAGATTCGGTTCGTTTGATTCGTCTTGGCGAGTTCTTAATTTTTAGATGGTTACCAGGGTCTGATCTGATGACGGAGCTGGAAGATAGTCATATGAATTCAGTAAAGAAACGACGCAACGCTATTGCGTCTCGGCTCGTTTGATTCGTCATGACGAGTTCTTTGGTGCTAGATGGTAACCAGGGTCTGATGACAGAGCTGGCATGTGGCCATAGGAACTCAGTAATTAAATCACATAACTGCGTCGAGTTTGATTCGTCTTAGTGGGTGGACCGTTTTTGATGGGTGGTGAGATGTGGTGGTTTGGTGGACGTGAGTATGCGAGACCATCTTTGGGACATAAAGATTGTTCTTTCCGTTTGTTATGAATGTGGATTCTGTCTTTGATTATATGGATTAGAAGCGCTGAATATTATGAATGAATAAATGAATGAATGACTGAATAAATATTTTTTTGTTATTTATGAACATTTTTAATGTGGACGATGTAATTTTATTTTGTGTACGGCTATTTTAGGAGTTTTCATTTGGGTTGATTATATATTATTATCAACCCGTGTCCCTTTAGTCTCGTCTCAGGCTACTTGTCATTGAAGTAGAGCCAGCGTGCGGAGTAGAGGAATAAAGAATATTATAACCAACATGACTATATAAAATCTGTTAACGAAAGAAATAAATAAAAGAAATTCCAAAAATAAGTAAACCTACCAATAGCTACTTAAAAAAATACTATACAGGGTGGCTTTCCTAAGTGTATCCATTTTTTTTATTAAATTTTAAACATAAATAAAGTTATATAAAAATGATAAATATTTAAAATCACTCATAATTAATTAATTACATTCATTTGAACTTATCTCAGAAAGTGCGTGATTTATGGGCAACTCATTTATTTTACGTGCGATCATTCATAACTAACATGCACACAATTTCGTTTCAAAAGTAGACGCATTTATGAATGACTACCGCGTTGTCAAGAAGTTTGTTGTTGTTTTTAGGAAATAGAATGCCAATTTTTTTTTTTAAAGTTTGTTTTTATTTCTATAAACGATTATATTACCGAGCCTGAACCTCCGGTGTGAATTTGGGCACCTTTATAAAAGCCAACCTGTATAATATATGATAATAAAAATCAACGCTATGTATGAGCAGAACAGAATTTTGCAAATCCGTCTATATATGACGAAGGTATGCCCGAACATACCCACATAAAAAAATATAAACATCCGAATTGTCTCCTCCTTCTTTTTGAAGTCGGTTAAAAATAAGTACCTACTTTTTAATTCTATCTGTGATTATAAAATAAATTATAATTTCTTATCACTTGACCACGACTATGTGACCCCCCCCTGGCATCAAAGCTGGATCCGCCCTTGCACATGATCAGTTTTTACCAAACTAGAGACTAAAGGAATAAGGACTTGTTTTGAGCTGGCTATAAAAGCGACGTAAAAAATAGTTTACAATGTTTAATAACAACAGTAGTGAAATTCAAATGACGTAGCTTGGATGTATAGATCTCATTTCAACAATAACATTTTCATGTTTCAAAAGTGATTTATCATCTGTTTAATTTTCCTATTGTGACTAGAAAAGTACTTTATCAAATACACATGGGTTGGGCTAAACTACAATATGACTTTGTTGTTTCACAAAAATACCGGTAAAGTTTTAGCTTAGTAGCGGATAAACGAGCTACAGGTCACAGAGTGACAGGGTTGTAAAGTATGTAAAGTATATTTTAAAAACCCTGATGAAATATCATTTCTTAGAAAGTTTAATATAATGTTATAGGATGGAAGCCATTACACTTGCGGTTGAACATTGCCGCCAACAGCAGACTGTAATTATATTTTTACATTTTAGATGACATTATTTCATATGGATTAATATACCTATTTTATTTGTAGACTTATATATTGTCCGCACTTTTGTTGGGCTTAGAAATATCTGAATTATCAATAATAATATACGACCACACCCAGGAATGTGATATGGAAGCTGAGAATAAAATACTACAGAATATTTTTTTTGTCTAATTGTTTTTAAAAAGTATGAAGAAAAACAAAGGAGCTTTCTTAATAACATACCTTTATGTTACCTTATGTTAACGTACCTTTATGTTACCTTTATGGTTGGTCGAGGAAGCTTTCCACATTTGATAATTAATCATCAATAGCTATTAAACACGGGCGTGTAGCAGAAATTATTCGTTTTATTATATTAAAGATATATTTCCGTGACCTAAGTCATTCCTTTATCCGTGCGAGAACAAAAGACGTCCGACTGATTCACTATTTATTAAGCGTAGCTTTTCTTGCGGAAATATAAAAATGGTAGAGAGGTCAAATATTAATTCCGTTTAATCGAGTTTTTGAACAGACGAGGAGGGAGATTAATGATGAATATAGTATAATATATACCTGAAATAACAACATACTACATACTATATATAAATATCTAACGACATTGTTAAAAGTTTATCATGAAATATGAAAAAGTATGTCATGAAATTATGTCAAAACAATTTTGTCTATGGATGGAATATTAAAAATTAGTCCACACTGTGATCATAAAAATCATTTCTTTCCTAAAGCAATTACTACTATACAAGTGTGCCAATGATGTTTAATTAAATTCACTTTCACTACTCGTAATTGTTGTTTGTCATCTAGAGATATGTTTATACATAGAGCGTTTAATTAACCTGGTTTCAACCAGCGATAAAACACGTCTGTGTTTGAACGTTCAGTGATGAGAACTATAGAGGCAATATTGAATAATGAAGCTTTGCTTATTAGCCGTCCTGTATGAACGTTTTGCAGTTCTTTAGAAACATCATTTGAAAATAACGACAATACATATTATAACATATTTGTTAAATTATGCTTTGATAAGGAAAGATTAATTAAGATTTCAGTACATTTCAGCCGATTCAGCCGTGATAGCTCAGTGTCCGGGCGCTCGCCTTTAATTCAATATACTCGAGCAACCTGAGTTCGATCCCCGGTGCCGGCACCAATGAAGTTTTTAACTTTAAGTGCTGACTTATCACGTGCTTCGCGGTGAAGGAAAACATCGTGAGGAAACCTGCATATTTTCGAAATAATAAAAAAAATATATATATATTTCGAAAATATGTGAAGTCCGCCAATCCGCAGTGGGGCCGCGTGGTGGACTATTCCCTGATACCCTCTGTATAGAGGAGGCCTTTGCCCAGCAGTGGGACATGTATTGGCTGTTACTTTACTTTTTATTGTGGTCGGTGGCCACGCAGCAGCCACTGTTTTCGTCCAATTCGCTTGGGGAAGTACCACGGTCTCACGGAAAAACGGCGTACAGTAAAAGTATTATACTCGCGCGCTTTCCTCAGTGAGTGTGGTAAGCGGATCCAATTTATCAAAGGTTGGCAACGTACTTGCAGCCCCTCAGGTGTTGTCGATGTCCATGTGAGGCAGTGACCACTTAAGACGAGGTTAACTGCCACGTTTGCCAACTTTTCAATAAAAAAAAAGAAAGATTTAGCGGTAGTAACGGCCTCGCGCCAATAGTTAAAAAAATGAATCAAGTAAAATGCCTCGTTTCAGGTTGTATTAATAACAGAAATGAAATTTCCGAGTCCAAATAAAATCAAACATAATGATAAACAAAAACAAACAGCATTCCCCTAGAAGTAAATAAACTTTTGCTGTTTTAAAAATAGAAGACGTATATCCTATCTGAAGTAACTTTACGCAAATCCCAAAACGATGTTGTCGAGTACAGACTGAAAGTTTATCACAATTCGTCTAAATCTAAAAAAGAACAAGTTGTTGGCAACTCATTAGAACGAGAGTGAATTTACGCGGAACGCCCTCGGAGTGAAATTTAATTTAATTTGAAATTCCTTTTACCTTTTTCATTGATCGAAGCCTTTTGAGAAAATGTAGGATGGGATGCTTTATATGATGAGAGTAAACGTATGAAAAGGATGCGATATATATAAAAAATAGAATGATGGTTGTACGAAGCAATATGTTTAATTATGTCCTTTTATAGTCTATAACATTTTCCTGTTAAACAAGCGTACTAGCTGATATGGATAAAGTAAATATATAGAGGAGAAGTGAATTGATTAAAAGTACACTATGTATTTTTGGTGGGTATCCAGTTTTGTTGAATTCAGTTGAAATTTTCACAGATGATGTATTTCTGTTGCCGTTATAACAACAAATACCAATTGGGGCTCACAACAAACATAATTTTTTTACCGTTTTTGTACATAATGGTACCACTTTTCTGGTCGCTCTTATACTAACGTTTACATTTCGTTTTTTTTTATTTAGAACTGGCCAGCACTGGACTGCCATCCCACCTGATGGTAAGTGACGATGCAGCCTTTGGTGGTAAGCGCGCTAGCTCAGAGTTTAGTTTTTACAAATGTTTCTTAATTCATTGGGTAAAAATGCGATGTTCTTTGAATTCTGTTTTATAAAATAACAGCAATCGGAAAATTAGATAGTCTTTCTAATTTAAAAGTAACACTGGCCGTCGCGTCTTTTTCTTTGAACAGCCTATACATGTTCCATTGCTGGGCAAAGACCTCCTCTATACAGAGGGTCAGGGCATAGCCCACCACGTGGCCCCACTGCGGATTGGCGGACTTCACATATCTTCGATTTTTTTTGTTATTGTTTCGAAAATATGCAGGTTTCGTCACGATGTTTTCCGCGGAGCACGTGATAAGTCAGCACTTAAAGTTAAAAACTTCATTGGTGCCGGCACCGGGGATCGAACTCAGGTTGCTCGAGTATATTGAATTAAAGGCGAGCGCCCGGACACTGAGCTATCACGGCCGTCGCGTTGGTGAGACTTTATTCTCTTTAGCCTGTTTTGAGTTATCGTTTTCAGTAACGTTAAAAATATTTTCCATTAAATACATTTCAATTATTAACCTCATTATAATATTTTTCTCATTTCGCTAACTCAACAACGAACATCTTTAGAGGGCACAATTGTTCACATAAATTATTTACAATGAGAATCACAAGCCCTTAAAATTACAGTACAAGGATATCATCCAACGCAATATTTTTATACTTTAAGATTTGAAAGGCAAACGAGCCGTTCCATATTTAAGTATACTCACATCTCGTCAGCAACGTCACTCGTTTCACATAAGAAGGGGAATTTGTATGGTAATATTCGTTTTGCATCCACTTGGTTATTCTTCAACGCGGCTTGTTGTAGATTACGCTCTAGGGAAATTCGGTCGCGTGTCGCGGGTATTATTGATACCTAGGATATGAATCCACTGGAAGCGATACTATATTCAAGATTTTACATAACAGTTTTCCATAATTATGGTTATAAGATAGTACGGGCGCAAATTGATACACTTCTAGATCTGCCCTTCTAATATAAGGATATATTAGATGTTGTTTCAAATGTATTGGATAAGCTGAACAGCAGCTTGTTAAATGTTTGTATTATGTTTAAGTTTACCTCAAAATGTAGGTAGTCTTGTTGGTGACACCGCTAACATTTTGGTACTATATCCGGATACTACTACATTGCGGCTTGCTTCATAAATATTACAAGAGTTTAAAGAAGCTACGTCAAACAACAGTTTTGCAATATACCGTTACAGGTTCGACAAAGTGTAAGAACAACGTTAAAATTCATATTTAAAAAGAACGTGCTTAATTTATTTTTAGCTCTATGGTCAGGTGTTAATAATTATCAGAATCCTCATGGTATATAAAACCAAGTTACGTTCGTATCCACGATTACTATGTGGGAAGAATGGTGTTAAGAATCATTAATTATAAACTCTCAAAGGTTATATGCAGAGGTAACCTTATGATTAAACGTTTTTGAGGTAAAAATATTAATGTAATATGTAAATAATAAGCGATATAAATTAAATACAAAAATACTCATTAAATATAAAAGGGACTTATAAGAGAGCTAATATGAGATGATATACCTGAAAACGTTTCAATTATTCAAGTCGAGCGAATCTATCTCACGATATATTTTGTATTACGCCGTGAGTTCACTCGGAAAGTAGTAGCGCAATGGAATTTAGATTAAATAGATCCTAAAAGCTGTTACCGTGAAAATTAGTTTTTTAGATCTACATAGTGTATAATATATATAACTTGACCACAGAATATCGAACAAATTAGTTATAAAGTGTGCAATATTGAATATAGAGACACACTTGACAAAATAACTATTGCGCCAAGTATCTATCGCACATTACATTTCCTTATTAATCTTAGTCTGTTTTCGAATCTGTATTTACAGACTTGGAAACAGTAAGATTAGTCTTATTTACTGTAGAAAAACGTGTCTTGGGTCCCACTTTAGCGTAATTACCTGTGACATCCACACTAACTCACTTTCTTGGCCGAGTTTCTTAATTTAGCAAACTTTCAGAGTGATTTCTCAGATGGAGCTCAGGAAAAGTAAGTTCCAAGTTTTGAAAATGTTCACAAGTACTCAGAATAGATTGCTAACTGTTAATAAAACTGATACAATAATTTAAAAAAAATTAAATTGTTTATCGTGCTAATCTTTGCGCTTATTGTACTTTATATAGATTAGTAGAATACTCAAATGTATTCTGTAATAATTCTAGATATTGAAAATAGCTTTTTTATTTAAAATATTAATATTTTAATGTTTATATTAAAAAGAAAAATTAAATTCGGTCCTGTGATTTAAGATATTATCCATGACACATAAACAAAGAAATTTAAATTTTTATAACATTCTTAGGTATGGATGTATGACCTGCCAGACCATGTAGTAGAACAATGATATTACTATATGTCCTATTATCTATGTGATTTTTAAGCACTTAAGTAAAATATAAAAAATCAAAGAAAATTGTTTGAGCATATCCTTGCTGAGTCTTAGCTACTTAATAGAGCTTACTATGTACGAACATCTGGTAGATATGTATATGTATATATACATATATACCAGATGTTGATTGTGAAGACATACGAACATCTGGTATATATGTATATGTTTATATCTACATATGTGCCAGATGTTCGTATGTCTCTGTTCTACCTAGGGTTAGCTGTAATATAGCATTAAGCTCGCCTTTGTACAATTTTTAGTGCAATAAAGATTAAATAAATAAATAAAATTGTCTAGAATAACAAGAAAAAATATTATTATAGAACACTATTGCTTTTTATATTTCCTTATTATTAACCGACACGATAGATGTGAACGAAAATACAATCTTTGAATAAAGGTCTTGCCCTTATTCATATAATAATACACTGCAGAAGTTAGCTAAACGCTCTATGCACTCATATACACTCCGGGAAACTTCTCACTTTGCTTAAGTTACCACCTGAGATATAACTTTGACAATGTTATAAATTAGGAAACCCACAGTTATGTAACTTTTACGCAAGTTAGGGGTTAGCCCCTTATTGTGCTTATCTTTTAAAGTTACAACTTACCCATATCTTGAGCATAATATGTTGTTCTATTGTAATAAAACCACGCCTTTTCATTGCTAAAAGCTTGTCTTTTTTTAACAACGATGTATTTAAAATTATACGTTCTATTGAAGGAAGATCTTAATGTTGTTAGCGTTTTGCGATGTATGTATACCGTAAATCCTGTATCCTTATTGTAAACCGTGCCCAAGAAATTAAGAAATTTAAACTTAATTTTTTTTATTATATTATTATTTTATTAATTTACATTTCATGATATATTTATTGTGTTTGGTTATGTGTTAAAAACCACATGTTTGTTTATTTCTATTTCTATTTATATGTCCATGCTCCATTGAGTACGTTCATATTATTATGCACTCATTATAACATTTTCTATTTAGAAGTTCATAATAATTTATTCACACTATCGATTGTTATACAATATGGCGCTACTATCGCGACCATAAATAAACATACATATATATGATATCTTTTTAAAATTGTATTTAACATTTAATTTCATTAAACATAAATGTTTACCGAGTTATTTAATTTTTGAAAACTTTAGAACACCCCTATATATTAAGTTAAAAAAAAACTTCAATTGTGTTGTTTGAAATAGTGAAAAAGATTTACCTTATACTTACAGAAGCTGGGTTTTCAGTTCGGAGACTATAAAGCTATATCTAATACGAAACCTGTGGAACTGCTAGTTTACGAGAGATAGATATAGATAGATAGAGATAGATCTAATAGTCAAGCATGTGTGCATGATGTGCGTGCATTGGTTATGTTATCGGGGTGTCGGCTACGGCGTAGGGTATTCATGCCCTGACCCCCACAATTGTCGTCTGTATTATTAATCTGTGGCTGGGAGCGGTGACAGCCGCCCCGAAATGGGTTTATCTAGTATGCGCAATGGCCCGGGTTCAACGTGCTTGAAGGCGTGGGCCAACGTGTTGTTCGTTAGCTACGCTGACGACGTGGGTTGGTAATGTTGGAAGGGAAAAACGTTCTTTAGGTAGTTCCACAGTATTATGTATTAAATCTTCTTGAAGTTGGTATAGATCATTTCTTTTTTTAATCATCTTCTCCTCTTGATAAAGTTGGTATGGATTATTATAGGTATATATGAATATAATAAATTGATTCGAATTAAAGACGTAATTTTGAACGATGTTCTAAACTTCTATATTTTGAATTCTTTACAAATATTAACCTACGTATGTACGTTGCTTTAAATAAAATAACTGACCTAACAACAGTAATAGGCTATGTTACCATTCGCCATTAAAATCAATGTAGTCCAAGTTTGAAATGTGTTTCTAACACGTTAATCATAAGTCAAAATTGGTTCCAAAATTTCAGTTTATTCAAATAAAATATATTATTGAATTTCTTGTATTAACAAATTGTCTACATTAAAACCATATAGATTTATGGCATATAGCTTTATGATTTATGTAAATGCATAAATGTATTCCGCTGAACAAATTTTTATGCTGAGCTCGACAATCACCTATTTTCTGTGGGTTTCTTTTCAAAATAATGACTTGTTATTTAAACTGTCTTTATCTATTACTAATTTCTTCTTGAGACATTTTAACTTAAATAAATTATTACATTACAACCAGTTTGGTTTTTACAAGGGGTCGTTCTGTAACCCATGCTGGTGTAGAGATGATCAAACATATATTTGACGCTTGGGAGAGTTCAAAGCATGCTCTGGGTGTCCTTTGTGATCTTTCAAAGGCTTTCGATTGCGTGAATCATGAAACTCTGATCAGGAAATTGCACCATTATGGCATTAAAAGTACCGCGCTTGACCTCATTAAGTCATAGTACCTGGAGGACCTGGAGGTTTTCTTTTGGAAAATCGTGTATTTTAGAAATTACATTTAGATAAAAATTACTGAGTAATGAAACTTGCATAATATTTTTCGATCTTACCGACTTAATGATAAGAAAATATGAACTGGTGTTTTTCACAAAAGAATCTATATATATATACAAGCCTCTCCTTCTAACAGTATGTTTTGTTTCTTTTAAATTCATTCAACCGATTCATATGCTTTGTGACCTTTACAAATGAACTTTACGTTACAGTTTTATACTTAAGGGTGTTCTAAAATAGTTTGTGTTGGAAAATTTAATAACTCGGTAAATATTGATGTTTGAAGAATGTAAATGCGTAATACAATTTTAAAAACTTATCCTCTATATATGTGTTCATTTATTGTCGCGGTGGTAACGACACGCTGTATATATATATATATATATATATATATATATATATATATATATATATAATGAATAAATGATTTTGATATATTTTTTGTCTATAGCTTGGACTTATAGTTAAATAATATGACCCTCTATAAAATATTTTTTTATTTATTTAAAGCTTTACACTTCAGTTTTTAGCACAGTGTAGGCTTTTGTATTTGTACAAGCTTCTTGTCTGTCGCATTCTGTTGATTTAAATATTTCAGTATTATTTTGCACTGTAATAGTAGCTGTATATATACGAAATAGCAACATTGAAAAACCTTTTAATTAGATGTAAAGTTTGTAATTTCGATAACTTTGATATTTACCTTAATTTAGAAGCGGAGGAATTCTCTTTAGACTTTTTATTAATTTAAAGTAATTAATTAGTATAGACTCATTCCAAATGATAGTGAAAAGGTACAATTAAATCACGCGTATGTGTATGCAACAAAATAACTTAACTTTTATCATGATATGGAAATGAACGTTCAATTAAATTTGTTTGAGGCTCGTTTATTTCGGTTCCTAGCTAAACCCAAAACGCTGTTGTTTAATTAGTACCAGCTTAATGAATTTCGCCAGTGAACGTTAAACATTTACCGCGAACAAAGGATTGAAAACGTTTCAAAGTAATTCGGTTATCTCATTTCGAACTTAAAATTAAATCTGAGAGGTTCGTAGTATTATAACAGTTATTGATTTTGCTATTTCTTTTTTCAAAGCGGTTAGCTCATTGCTACAACAATGAAGAAGAGATATGTAGGTACACATGAAAGGTGTCAGGTATAAAGCCCGCTATGAAGTCTGATCGGCAACTAGTCAGCTATGGTGGCATCCAAGTGTGCAGTTAAAAATTAATAATTATGAATCGTCGTAAAATCGTGAACTTTTTTAATTAATAATAACTTTCATAACACGCTACGGTTACATATACGGTATAGGGAATTCATGGAGTTCAGTGTTTTGGTGATAATGCGATCCTTGGGGGAGTACAATATCGAATACAGCAGCTTGGTTACATATATGTATATGATCACTTTTTATATGACAACTAGTAAAATCAATTTTGGGTGCTTTACAAAAGCTCTAAACTGTATTGACCACACTGCTATTAAATTTCAATCTACTGAAGTATAACACTAAGCGGTGAATATTTGTTGAGGAGGGAGTTTTTATTTTTTTTTTTATTTTTCTTACATAAACATTGCCCATAACGTAGGATAACATTATCCAGTGTTGTAATGGTAAGGACGTTTTAAAAGTATAAATTTCACGAGGACAAACACCTAGATCCTAATCAATTATCTGTGGGTAACACAAATATCTGTTGCGTGTGGTAATCGAACCCACAACCCCCGCTGTCAAAGCAATACCTTGTCTACTGATTTATGTTTATACATTGATTTCCCAATTGAAAACAATATATTGAATTAAGTTGAATTGATTTTTAAATTTAATTAAAACTAAAATAAACATGGAGATATAGTTTCATCCGGTTAGTTATCATGTGGGCCATTTCTTAGTGGTGTGCATCACTGTAACAAATTCCTTCTCTTAGTTTGTGTTCATGGGCGGTGGTTTTCACTTATTATCCGGTTACTTGTTGTGTACACCCCTTTCAAATTAAAAATAAATGCCCATACGTTTTCTACCAGTACCGTTCCGGATGAAGAATAATAAAAGGTCTCCGATAACGGGAATATTCTCGTATATAAATCAATCATTCAAAATTTCAAGTAAATATTATTGAAACATTGTACTTGTGGTTTCTACTGATTCTTTATTTGAATTCTATTCTGTTCATTTCAATTTCTGAAACAATCAAATACGTAGCAATTTTAGTAAAACATTTTCACAAAATTAGAAACTCACTGGTGCTTAAAACATTCACAATTTGCATTGCAAATTGCGAATCGATTACGGACAATTTTCAAATATTAGTTGTTCTGGTGAAAACCGTTACTAAAAGATTCGATTAGCTCCTCAAATATTTTATATTGGTAAAAGTAACATTGATATTGAACAATAGACAATAAAAATAATTTTATACTGTAATTGTCATGGTAGAATCAAACAAAACCAAAGTCAAACCCGTACTGCGGGCAATTTTTCGTTTTTTTTAATTGTTTAAAACAATAACTCAATAAAAGAATATGCCATTGTAATCTAAACGCGATTTTAAAAATGCAATTCAAGCTAATTTTACACTATACTACACTTTAATTTACTATTTTTATTATTTACTACAATTTTACACTATACTGCACTTTATTCGTTTAAAATCCATTTGTTCCATTGGTAATAACGAATGTTCTTTTTTGAAAGTTGAATATGATTTTAATAGTTATATGCTGCTAGTTAGTGCTTTAAATATATATATATATATATATATATATATATATATATATATATATATATATATATAGTAAATATATTTATAATTTTCAGATCAGAGAATCAAAAGATGTTTTTTATAACAAAGTTAAAAAGCCATTTCCTCCAGCGCCTGAATAAAATATAATTTATATTATAAGAACTTCGGTGTTACTAAGTAAAATAAATAACTTGTAAAATAAATACTTTTTTCATGCTATGGACGCTTAAACACAAGCAATTAATGCGAATGTACCGATAAATTAATCTTCAATCACTTTCAATACTGAAATTAAATTGAAGTCTATTAAATTAGAGAATTACAATGGTCTCGCGAATTATATTCGTAATCTCTCATAATAATAATATTATATCAATCAAATTTTGTAATAGTTTAAATTCACTTTGATATTCGAACGCCAAAAATGTCTATTAATTCGGTTAATTTCGGTTGCACTTTGCTTTAAGGCATTGGAAACTTCGATCATTTAAATTAAAAACGATGTTATAATAATGATCCTCCTCACCCTTATTCTTCAAATATATTAATAAATAGAAACATATATTTATAGTATTTGGGTATATATGCCTAATAATGATAAAAAAGTACTAATTCTTTATTTTAAAGAAAATATACTTTTATTCACATACTTCTTTAATAAATATGTACAATAATATAAATTAAGATTTCTCAATTTTGTCAATCTGCAGACTAAGAATTGGTCATGGTTCGGTGGTAAGATAGGTGGCAAGATTGGTCCCATGTTCACGATGCAAAGAATAAATGATGGAACTGTATTACATTTTTTGTTTTTTTTTATGCAAGAAGATGGCAAGCGAGGTGGCGGTTCAGTTGACGTTAAGAGATAACCGCCGCCATTGGAAATTTGCAATACCCGCAGGGTTGCAGATTCGTTGCTACCTTTCAATAAAGTTGGCCCCGGATCTCACTCATCTCAAGAAGTATAACACTTCCACTTCACGCCGGTTTTCTGTGAGGTCGTGGTACTTCCCCGGACGGATCTGTCCATTCGTGCAACAGCTAACTTTTGCATGGCCCAACCATAGTGATGTGTGATTGTCTTAAACTATCAACATCATTGTTTGATGCCATCACTCCCGTTTCTATTAATTATTTTTCGTCTCTCTTAACTTTAACTTTATCATATCTAATAATGTTAAACTTTATAGGATTTAGGTTACATGCCTAATAAAACTGTTTGTCTTTGTCTAGGTAATTCAACAGATAATTATTAATTTTTGAAGTTATACTTCTTTTGGCGCGTTTGGAAAAAATATGAGAGTCAAATTTTTAGGATGCGCGAGCGCACCGACCCTTAAAAGTGACATGATGAACTTCATCATGCTTGGTTGCCATGGTAATACCGTGAAGTTGGTAGCGTAGCGAAGCAAAGAACTTCATGGCATTACGATGGCAATCAGTAACAACTTTTTGTGATTTACCAATAACTCCAAGTTATTTAAATACATCGTTACCAATTGCATTTCATGTCTGTACGCTAAAGAAGTATAACTTCTTAAGTGCGTATACATTGGTGGATTAAGCCCTGGAGAGGCTCGGGCGGCAAAGCTCAATAACGCCCTCAGTTTAAGAACTTAATCTAATATTTTAAACTTTTTATTCTCTTCACATTTGTATATAATATGTATAAGTGCTTATGTTTAGTTAACATCTTGCAAGTGAAAATTAAATACAACTTAAATAAACATATATAGAATATGGATATGGATGAGGACAATAAAATACGAAACGATCGGATAAAAAAACATTATTAGTAACAATAACTAATTTAAATAATAATAATTTTTATTTTCAATAAGTTTGTTCGTTTCATAAGAAATTGATTTCACTAAAGTTATTGAAGAGTTTACTGAAACTGGTAGTAAAATTGTTAATACATTAAAAAGATTAGCACTTGTAGTAATTTTGTTCATAAATTGTAAATAGCCGGTTCAGTTCGTATTTACTTATTTGTATTTTATCTGTATGGAATCATTTTTGTATGGGACCTTCCATAATCAAATCAACTCTTGGTACAAAGCATTTTTTAAGGCCTTGTTTGTTGTTGGATTCCCTCAGGACCCGAGCCCTGAGGCGAGCCGCCAAAACAAAAAAAAGTAAACACATACTTTTTGTAAGTACAAACTATGTAAACACATTTTACATACATTTTAAATTTCTTGTATTATTTGCTCTGTCCAATCTTTTTGATAGCCGAACCAGTTAATCCTCCTTTATCTATATATCTCCTGTTATTGGTGTAATCACGAAAACCATCAAAAAGGAAAAGAAGGAGTATTAATGCTATTATTTATACAAAATACCGTAGTTTCAGTACTTTCCGTGGTTATTAATAACCATACTCAAAATATTTTCATCTTTGTAATATATGTACTATCAGTTTTGATATTTTCCGTGTTGGCATTAATAATGGCATCATTTACGGATATTAACACGTTACTTTAAATAACAGTACTGAGCTATGCAATTATGTTCTCCTAAATTTCTATACGTTTGTGGATTAGAACAAAATCTCATTCATATGGCAGTCCGCAAACATTTTCCTCACTCTAATGAGTTTCCAACTTTCTCTCTTCGTAAGATTAAGTCTAAAATTTTAAAACTTCGCAATCTTTTACATCGGTTGTTGTTTGACGTTTGTGTGGTATATTTGAAATAGGAGAAAGAAAAATACAAAAATGTACTGGCTATTTAATTGTAGTTTGCTATTAATAAACATTCCTTCAACAGTAATATTAGTAACTATCGAATTTTCATTTTAAGTTTCAGCACATTTTAAGTTTCAGCGTAAGTGCACTAAAAGAATCTTAAGCAATTCAAGTTTTTCTGGAAACTGTAACATCTCGTCCGAATGGGTCCCTGCCTTGGCGTGGCGGAGAGGCATAGTAGGTGTGGTTTGATGACGGTGAAGGTAAGAGGAATCCACATTGGGCTGGCCTGTCGTGTAAATCAGACCCTAGAGGGACGCTCGAATGACGTGATGTGATATTTCCGTTCTTGGCTCAGCGATTTTGCCTCGGGGTATGTGTATTTACTTCACGTAAACAAAAAAAGAGGTAAGCATAGGCTTTTCTTGACCATAAATAAACAAATGGATAAACAAAGCAGGCTTAATATTAAACAAAAAAAAAAACCGACCTCAAACTGGAAACTAAAAAAACATTATTAATACCTATAAACATTTGAGGATTGCCCTCGATTTCTCTGGGATGCCATCACCAGATCTGGGTTTCCTTCGTGGTACCACCCTTGGGACATCTCTTTTCCAACAAAAAAATAATGATCAAAATCGGTTCATAAACGACGAAGTTGTCCGCGGGCACCTCCTTTTTTGAAGTCAAAGGTTAAAAACAAATTTTTCTTACATATCGCAGCTTGATAACAACTTATATAAGGGAAACTAAAAGAATTTCGATTATGTTTTGTTATTAAATTATTTCGACTAATATGTGCCCTTAATTTTTTAATTTTTTTAATCCTTCTTCTAATTCTTCTTTAATTCGTCTTTATCATTCATTTTTATAATGCTATTTTCGCGCAGTAATAATGTCGAGTTTTACCTTAGTTTAGCTTAGTGGCTACAGCGTTTGGACGCGTAATCCGGAAAGTGCAGATTCGAATCCTGGCACGGCCAAAAAATTTTGCAACAGTTTTAGCTACATATTTATAAATAAAATGATTAGGTTTTCATGAAATAAGGAAATATTTAAAAAATCGACATTACTTTTAATTATCATAATGAAATAAAATATTTTTTACTGAATTTACGACTGATGAATCAATTTAATAGGTACTTTCGTAGATTTCAAAAGCAAGTAATCAAGGTAATTGAGAAACTACATTTTTAACTTAATATAAAAAGAAAACAAAGTGAGGTACTAATTACAGTGAAAGCGAATGTTTGCAGAACACCTCAAGAGTGTAATTAAATTTCCAGTACAGCGTTTTAATTTTTCCTTTTTTTGTTGACCGATCTAAGCCGCAATGTTTGTTAGGAGCTTACCATTTTCTAGTCACTTAGTCACTTTACGTAAGCTATATTTCTGTCTCTTTTGAGTTCTAACGTGGGACCAGTGCTGCAGAAACATCTCGAAGGATTAATGATGTATACGGCGCTGGTGTCGCAAAAGAAAGAACGTTACGTTTTTGGTTTCAATGTTTTCGTTCTGGAAATTTCGAACATCAGAACCAATCCCGTGGACGGCCGGAGATCTAAGTGGAAAATGAAGAATTAAAGGCTATTCTGGAAGCGGATTCATCACAAAGCACTTTAAAGATAGTTGCAGGCTTCGGGGTAAGTGATAAAACTGTATTATCCACGTGAAACAAACCGGGAAAGTAAAAAAAAAACTTGAACGATGGGTACCTCATGAATTGAGTGAATCCAACTTGCAAATACGCGTTGATTGCTGTGTTACTTTGCTCAACCGACACAATAATGAAAGGATTTTAAATCGAATCAATACTTCTACTACCCGGCCAAATCCTGCCCTTAACGAAAATTTACTCAGAATAAGTTACTTGTGAGTGTTTGCTGGACTAGCCGAATTCATTAGAGCTTTCTAAAATGTGGCCAAGCGATTACAGCTGATATCTATTGTCAGCAACTGCAAACCATGAAGGAAGAACTATTGTTATAATTGTTCAATCGCTCTAGGCCACTACTGCTTCACGACAACGCAAGACCACACTCTGCATAACAAACAACCACTAAGTTAGATGAACTACAATTGGAATGTCTGCGACATCCACCGTACTCCCCGGGCCTTTCGCCAACAGATTACCATGTTTTCCGGAATTTGGACAACTACTTACAAGGAAAAAAATTCAATTCCGATGCGGCAGTCCAACCCGCCTTCAAAGAGTTAATTGATTCTCACCCCCATGTTTTTTTTAGTAAAGGGATTAATGAATTACCTGATGGCAAAAGTGCATAGATAACAACGGTGCATACTTTTATCTTATCCTTTAAACGAGCAATTCTTATATATATATAATCGGAATCTCGGAAACGGCTCCAGCGATTTTCATGAATATTAGTATATGCGTAGATTTGGGGGTGAAAAATCGTTCTAGCTAGGTTTCATTTTCAGAAAATGTCCTTTTATCCCTGTTTTCAGGGAATGAAAAATATTATTCGAATACGACGGTAAATTTCACCGAAAAAAAAAAATGTTATAACAGCTCGGTCGGTAATCGGGCGGCCACTAACAAACAGCCACGAAACAGAAGGCCGTGGATCGTATCACGATCATACACACCTATTTTTTTTACTTTTTTTTCGATTCCAGATCATTGCTTTCTTTATCTGTTGTTTTTTTTCGATTTGTTATTTTGTTATTTTTTCCCTTTTTTTTTTAAAGTTCTTTCTTTTGTGAAAAACATCAGTTCATATTTTCTTATTATTACGTCGGTAAGATCGAAAAATATTACGCATATTTCATTACTCAGTAATTTTTATCTAAATGTAATTTACAAAACACACGATTTACCAAAAAAAAAAACAAATCACGCTCCACCGGGTACTATCTATAATTTAATGACCATCCATGCTATCGCTTTTTGTTTAACTTTTGTCAAGCTCACGTATTTCACACAAACACGGTAAATGCATAAGAGTATGGTTATACGGTTCAATTAAAATTGAGCTCTAACTTAAAGGAAGCCGTTATGTGAACTGTAAAACCAATTATAATGCGTAAACAGCTAACCAATTAAGTATGGTGGACTTCTAAATCAATATAAATAGACTTTAAATCAAGAACTTTGGCAATTAATCATAACTTTCCTTACGAGCGGCAGCGACATAAAGAACTTTAATGCTGCGTCTAGTAGAAGATGATTTTCGCAATAGAAAATTCTGAACTATTCTAGCATGAAGGATAAGTTAATGAATTAAGAAATTAAATATTAAGTTGCTATTAAATTGAATTGATATTAAATCGCATGCATCTTCTTAAATCTGCTCTAAGGTACAGAATGATTAATTACACTCGGGTATAAAATGAAACATTGTAATCTTGGTCTTAAAAAAATTAAAAAAAAATATATTTGTTAACCAAAATCCATTAAAACATTAAAATTAATATTTGGATATTATCCGCATTATATAAGAAGTACTCTTAATATTATAAATCATTCTTAACAAGAGCCAACTCGTTATTTTCTTCTTAAAGGAAGTAAGGATGGTGATTATATAAGAAGTACTCTTAATATTATAAATCATTCTTAATAAGAGCCAATTGTTTCATTTCTAATGTTAATTTGTTATACAAATTTATGGCCATAAAGTAAGCATTCTTTTTATATATATTTAGGTTAAATTTAGGAACGCATATTTTTTCTTGTCGACGTAAGGATCTTTAATTTGTTTTAATCCAAAATATTTCGAATACCTCTTCACCAGAATGCGTATATCCTATACTGTACACTGCGGCGAGAAGTAAAACGCCCAAACTTTTAAACAGAGACTTACAGCTGTCGAGTGGTTTCGCTCCACAAAAGGTACAGTTTTTTTAAAAACTATGAATGATTTTGTTGAGACGTCGAGTTACTCCAAATTACTAATCCATACGATATATTAAAAGAAATGTATTAATCAGCAAAATACACCGAATTCATTTAAGTAATTTATACCAACCTTATCCAACATAAAAAAATACTACTAAGTAATCGACACAATACGGAAGATTTTCACAATAAGATTTTCAACCGATTTCCAAAAAGGAAGAGAGCTCTAATATGACCCTATTTTCAAATCGGTTGTTGCATTGGATTCTGTTTAGGTTCTATGTGGAACCGTATCTCGTAAATTCGCCGTTTTAGAGCTTGAACTCTGCACTGCGATACATCTTGGAGATACTCCTCAACATCAAGTAACTAAATGTATAGTGAATGATTTGATTTCGAAATCCTTTTTTAATAAATAAATTCCATTTAAGTGGCGACTTTTCTTAATATACCTATTTCAAACCGTCATCATATAAAAGAATAATTATTATGATACAAAGATGCATCGTTTAAAATGTGAAAAAGGTACAGGTAACATTTTTCCATTCACTCCCGATCATGGATTTGATTGTGGAAAGTCAATTTCAACTCGAACCCTCGAGTAAAGATGACAGGAAATCATTACAACTTTACTTGTGAAGCTTAGTATCTCTTAAACGAACAAATAAAAATTTATTTACATGAAACATTATAATGAATGTGAATTATTCTCATTCTATATAATTTTAACATTATCCAAAGACGACGGTTGTACATTTGTTTTGTAGTTGTTGCCCGATATACTCGTAAGTTATGTAGGTAAATAGTGTAAGTTTTAATTAACTATTTATTATGTATTCCATTGAATCTTAGCTATTACTATACCTTATTACAGATAATATCAGGGATGAAATAATATAGTGTTAGTAATAATAATAGTCGAAATTATTTGATAAAAACGGAACAAACACAACAAATAATTTCGCGACAGAAAATCCAAAAGTTATTCTGAGTTCTTATTTAGAGTGATCATTTAATAATCACTATAATAATTGGGCAATATATACAATTATAAATATACAATTATAGATATACAATTATAAACAGGCATATCCTAATTCGATCTTTACCGAGTATAAAGATAATAATTTTGAACAAAAAAAAAAACGACTTCAAACAGGAAAAAATTAAAAACATTGTCAACACTTATAACATTTGAGGATTGCCCTCGATTTCTCTGGGATACCATCATCAGATCCGGGTTTCCTTATCATGGAATCAACAGGTGTGATATATGGTATACTGAACCGCAATTCCAGCGCAGCTTAAGGTAATTATGTTAATGAAATTTTGTAAATATGTAGTTAATTTTTATATTTTGTTATCCCTTTTTACGGATTAGGATATTTTTTTCATAATAATGTTGAATTTCATTATTGAAGCTTTTGTTTGCTTATAAACTGTTCTGAACCTTATATTCGCAGCATCGTTCATCTTTTGAATCCCTTTATAATTACTTAGGCTACAGTGATAGTGATAGGGATAAAAAGTTCAAAGTTTGTGGACAAATTTCCAGTGTCCGTGCATTATAAAGAGTTTAAGGAGCGACGAACGAAATAAAAAAACTTAAATTAACGTCTCTTTATTCTTTTGAATTTACAGTTTACGGATTAAAATAGATTAGTTCAGATTCGATATATTTTTATTTCTTCTATAAGACTCTAATTACTTTATGAGTTTCTCCATATTTTAAGAGTGTTATATAAGATATCGGTGATATCTTTCAGCATATTTCCAAAAAAGCTAAAATCTTCCAGTATTTTCATAAATATGAAAACATTAATGCTGTCACCTATTAATAAAGTGGGTCCCGGCTACCTCACTCTCCAGAAGAAACGCAGAAGTATAACACTTGCATTTCACGCTTATCTTCTGGGAGATCATGGTACTTACCCGCACGGACCTGCATATTCGTGCAGTTCGACTGTTGTGTGACTGTGGTACCACAGTTTAATCTAATAAAAACTTCTTGGATAAATTTATTAGTAATATCAATATGAAATACTTGGAAAGAAGTGTGGCAGATTTGGCATTTGCCATTAAACTGTTGTGGAAGGTCAATTAAAAAACTGGCAAAAAGCTGAGGGTTCGCATAGTTTTTCTAACATACAGTAATCAATTTTTTTAATTTGACTGATTTTTTTGATGACTCCGTGGCGCATTTGCCAAGGTATTGGCTTCGGCGTCAGGGGTCGTGGGTTCGATTCCCACACGGGACAACTATTTGTGTGACCCACAGATAGTTGTTTCGCATCTGGGTGTTTGTCTGCGTGAAATTTATGTTTGTAAAACGTCATTACAACACAGGATAATATTATCCTAAAGTAATGGCAATGTTTAAAAAAAAAATATTATTTTAAAATAGGATTATTGATATGGGCTTCGGTTAGTAATTCATATTACCAATAGTTTTTAGATATTTTTTTATTTAATAAATTAATTAAAAAATTTTGGCACAATATTGATATTTCCACCTTTACAAAATTTTGGAACACATCCGCTGTTGTGATATATTGAATGAGAATAATTGTAAAATGGAACCATTATTACTTCTAGCTTTTCGTATGAGGGACTATAATTTTCTTTATAATATATTATATCTTCGCCATAACCTAATGCTCAATTGACTAACCCGTTTTTAACCCAAACATTAATTGAACGTAATATAAATTTTTCAATCAATAAAATAAGCAACGGTTCAGGCCACCTTATAGTTTAACACTTGCTAATTTTGCCTTATAACTATAATGATAAGCTGGAATATAAGCAACTGAAATTCTTTTAGCTTTTGATTAATGAATTATCTTACAATTTTTTACGGAATGTTACGATTGGATGTCACTAAGATATCTCGATGAAAATTGATGACTTGGCCGGTATATTCAAATTGACCACCTTTAAGTCTTATATGTATTGTAATAATCGGTAGAACTCGAGCAATTAACTTTTCTTCAAGAAATGTTAAACATATTTGAGTATTGAGTTTAATTCTGTTGCAGCGATGTTATCTCTTTAGTTTTCTGAAAGAAAAGTAGTACAATAAGGTATCCAATAAATGCAAAACATAAATAGAAATTATATATTTTTTAACAGATAACACATCATCATACATAGTATTTCTACTTCATATCTATGAAGTAGAAATACTATGTAAAAGCACAAATCTATAGGCGTGATAGTTTTTCAGTAAAGCGTATCACAAAAGTGCTGAGGTTGTGGGATTGTGTTAAAGCTCACTTCCGTCGCCGTAATAGATAGTCGTCGTCCTTTAGTTAAAATTCGGGCGTGATTCGATAAATGAAATAATTTTACACTGTGTTTGCTTTCCTGCATTGTGTGCATCTGTTACACATATGGCATATAAATTTTAGCATTATATACTTATTCTCCATAAATAAATATTAACTGTGCCAAATCTTATACTTTCACCTGCACCCAATATTTTTAAAAGGGGATCCAAATCGCTTTCCATGTTAATCAACAAATTAATATTGACATTTCAAGACAGATATCTACCATATCTAGCTCATATGCCAACATGGTTAAATTGGACAAAACATAGCAACGAGTAAAATTAATTTTCTGTCGGTTTGCAATATGAGAATGCATAGATTTACGCATTTCGGGCCTGGATGACTCCGTTGGAAAGACGGAGGATGGTGGCGCTATTGCACAGGTTGGCAAGTGCCCAGCAGCCTCCGGCAAGGTAGACGAAATGCGCCGGGACCGATCTGAAGAGGGTACGGTCTTGGTCGGCCGCCTTGTCGCTACTGCCGAAAACATAACTAGAGCCAGCTGTCTTTTCATCCACTGGTCATCAGTGCGGGCCAAGTAGTAACTTGTACTAGTACTTGGCAGTATGCCACCATGATCCCTGTATTGTATCTCATACCTGGAGGTGGGGGAGGTACTTGAACAGTACACTTAGAGGAGTAAATTTTCCGGCCAGTGCTCCACGACGCTCCATTGCTTGGTGTGCGCCACGTAAAATAATGCTGGCCGCAACATTGGGGGCATGGCTTGCACCTCGACCAATTCTAACAAGAGCAGGCGACTGAAAAGTCCAGTTGTACTCACCACCACCAGCCAATAAGGCTACGGGGGAACGGAGTCCGATATTATAAGTTTTCTGGAGGCGTACCTAAACCACTGTGTCAGAGCGTATGATCCTTTATTCTAGAGAATGGCACTGCCATTGCAGTGCCCTGTATGACCTCTGCCGTTTCCTCTCCTCTCGGCATCGTTAAGACCAGGCTAGGTGGCCAATGCCGTCTTAGGCCATACCTGGGCTGTGGAAAGTAAAAAATAAATAATAAAAGCACCTTATGTTTTTTTATTTATTCTATAATCTTCACTCGGAATATACGTGTTGAATATAATGTTTAAGCGAATACGTAGGCCTTGCGGGGCCCCCGTGACGATATACGATGCCCCCTGGACACGGGCCCCGTGGTGTCTCTGCTGGGAGAAATAGTATTCGCTGCGGTCTATTTCTTTCCCGAAAGAACGCTAGCTGAATTTGAGGGCTACTTAACCCACATGTAGTTATTGATTACGTGCTAGTCGTTAATATTATTTTATGATTATTTTATGTGTTAATATGATTACCGTCTGGATGGCTCTCAGAGGTTGCCTTAACGTAAATTTTCTAGACGACATGAGAAATTTTCGAATAGACATGAGAAGGCCGGTGTGAAGTGGAAGTGTTATACTTCTGCGTTTCGTATGGTAATTGAGTTAGTCGGTGCCCACTTTATTAAAAGGTGGCAACGCATCTGCTACCCTGCGGGCGTTGCAAATGTCCTAGGGCAGCGGTTTTCACTCAACATCAGGTGAACCACCATCTCGCTTGCCACCTTCTCACGTAAAATGAAAATAAAAAATATGTAGAAACAAAAATGGCACGTATAGTGAAGTATCAAGAATAGTACGTTTTATACAATAGAAAATGTTGAACTATACTTAATTACTTAAATATTAAAACCATGCTTCACCACCATACTAATAAATTAACATAGATCTTTCTGTGTTTTGTTACATGAAAGGCAATAAGTTTAAACGAGAAAAGTTCACGAGAACCGACAAACAGGCACAAAGAGCGCTTTTAAACTTTTATTTCCACCACAAAAATTGTACAACTTTCTTTTATTTATTCACTCGGTCTCTTTGTAACTGCAGTATTTTTATTTTTTTCACATATTCACTGCCTTAAAAGTCCATACCGTTTCGAGCAAAGTCATTAATAACATATTTACTAGGATTAAGGGGCTGTATGCAGTAAAAATACTTTTTCCAATAGATTTTTTAAACCACATCTATACATTTTATAGCAGCAAAAAAATATATGTTAATCTTCATCTTAAATTCTAATGGAACATTGTTTTCAAAACATATTCTCGATAGAAAAAAATCATGAAACTACCTCTACAAGACAAATTCAAATCCTTAAATGAACGTAATACATCAAAAAATCTTAATGAAATTAATATTGGTGTAGATTATTTTAATAACAAGGATTGCTGTCTTAATTTGTTGATTGAAGTAAGATAAATATTAATTTAATTCATTAAAATTAATTCGAACCCGACTACCAAAACACCGTGCCACCACGAACCAAAACTGGGATAAAACGACATTTTCTAAAAATGAAACCTAGCTAAATCGATTATTCGCCCCCTTATCTACGCACATACTTCATTTCATGATCATCGCTGGATTATATATATATATATATTAATATAAGAATTGCTCGTTTACAGGTATAAGATAAACGATGTTTTATAAGTCTATGATTTTATAATATATCGTATACTTCTTACAAAATAAATAAAAACATTGGAAGGCCTTAATATATTTTCGATTCTAATTTATTCTATACCAATAAATTAATTCCTTTATTTTGCATCGATTTAAGTGGGGTGCACTTAGAGTAAAATACGGCTTCAATTTCCGCTTCCGTTAAGTGATAAATAATTTCAGGCCAATTTAAGCTTTGGTCATTGACTCGCCAATGGATAATTTCTCCCGTACGACTTGCTCTAAGCTTGACTGATATATGGATTAACTTGAATCCAAAAGTTTTCATCGTTCCAGTTTTTCGGAAATGTTTACTTAGGTAGACGATAGATTTATAAATTGTCAGTATTTAAGTGTTCGAAAATTATGTTATAACTTACTTATGTACATTTAAGTGAACTTGTTGGAGGAGGGGAGGGGGGTTTAAAAATACCATTCCGCTTTCTCTCTGCGGACTTTGTATATTTGTATACCAGGGACAGATTCCCGCTCTCGCGCAACTTAATTTTTGCTCGCTTCCATGTGCAGCGCCGATCGCGGTGCCGAAAGGCTTGCTTGTTGTTGCAGACAGGAGGCAGTGTCAGCAACAATCTTTAACACATTGTTTTGTGTAGTTTTATGCTCGGACAGGTATCAGGAAATACTTAGAAGAGTGGTATACAAACATCTTGCAACAGAGGCGAAAATTATTTTATCCTTTTTACTTACGTATATCATATCTTATGATATCTATATGTAGGCAAGGACTAGTTATGTTGGATTAGTCAAGAGAGATTAGCACTAGTTAACTAAACAGCCCCTCTACTCACCACGTTCTGACCGCGGAGAGGAAGAGAGCAGGGAGAACGGCACATCTCAATCCCTTCCCTGCGCGATGAGTGGAGTGTCAGCCTCGTCTTGGGGTTTAAAATTTAGACCGCTATAGACTCTGTACACTAGAACGTTTTTGTTGATCCTGACATATGCGGCCGCGTTCTGGAGAGCGGGCGAGCGGGGAGGGGGGGGGGGGGGATACCGGATACAGCGGTTCGCTGGTATTTCTGTCTTACTGATCAGTTAGCATGTCTGCGCAGTTGGTTTTTTCGGCGGAGTATTACCGGCTGATCTCAAAGTGATCAGACTTGGGCTGTGCGAGGTAGAATGTGGGGATTTTTTTAACTTTTAACTTGACCGTTAAAATGTGTAGTGTGTTGAAAAAGTAATGATTTTGTTTTCAATAACATAATAATTTTTAGTTCAACATGTCAAAAAAAATAATTTAAGATATTACTGAAAATGTACGCAATTATATACATGTTTTTCCTTCTTTGACTTAACATTAAAAAATTGTGTTAATTTTAGTGCGATTTTATAAAAATGGCTTGTTGGTATTTTGGTTCTATCATTTTACAGTGAAGTCATGGATTCTTTTATCTTACATTGACACCTTTAATTAAATCGTAGTAAGTGTTACGATGTACAATTTAGCAATACTAGTATAGTACTATGCACGTATAGTGTGCCATAAAAAATATAATTTTTATCATGAAATGCTATGGTGATCTACGTACAATTAATTTATAGAGGTCCGTTTATGGAAAATTCAACCAGGTAAATCCAAAATGCAGTTGTTCTTTAGTAACAGATTAATGGATTTTACCATCGAATACTAAAAATATGGGCTAGCATGGGTTTGAAAAGATTTCAACATAATTCGTTTATTGCATACATAGCTTGTGAATGATTCACTGATTAAGCTTTACATTTTTAAAGGTAATCTATACTTGTACGAAATAATCAGTGACCTTTGTACTATATCGTATTGGCTAGTGTTTGACTGTAATTCCACTTGATGATACGAGGTTTTGCAGTTGTTGGTGAAAAGTGCTGTATTCACTGCATTGAAGGCAACAGGACATTGCAAACAGGCTTAAGACAGCCACACTCAGACTGTTCAACTCCTTTGCTGTAAGTATGCATTATGTGCGATGAGGCGAATCGTGAGGCGAATCGTTTAGTTTGAATGCGGGAAATGAAAATAACAAAAGGGTGAAGCCCAAATGAGCACTGTCTCACTGTGTTTTGATTATGTGAGTTGTGAATAATATACTCGTCCATTTAAAAAAATATATATTTTATTTGAGAATGCATCTTAGGAAACAAATATACGAATGACATTCTAAGTACAATCCCACTATTCTGATACTAGCAATATTTCATGTTTTTTCTTTTAAATATTTGACAATGAAAAAAAGTTCATGGATTATTAAAGTTTATTCTTTAGATTGGCCTAAAGGTCCTTGATACCGGGGCATAAAATCCAAAAAAAAAAATATTCTTTAGAATACAATTACACATTAAAAAATAACAAAATCCAATGACATAATTTGCTGGTTACATCGATCAATTTTTTTTTTAATTTCTGGGATATGGATTCAATATAATATAAAATTTTTGATCAGAAATACTCGAAAGCAAATATATCGGAAATATAGATCCATTTCAATTGTGTGTATCGGGGTCGACATATTCGTAAATACATTCGAGCCATTTCCAGTGAACCGAGAGTATAGCTGCTTCAATTCAAAGAATCGACTCCATGGAATTTAGATTAAAATTGATTCTCCTCCAAGTGAAGTGAAATGGAATACATATCGTTTTTTTACGCTTTAACATTCCCTGTAAAACTAGATGTTAATTACCTTTCTAAAGAATACATTCATATAGAGTAGAAGAATAAAGTCATTGCAGGTTTGAATTTAAATTAGACCCTGCTGGTCGTGAATAATTGTTTCGAATCTTAATTAACTTTATGCTTTATTGGCATTTTGCACTTGGATACCCCATTAGAGAATGCCTGGAAAAATAAGTTCGTTAAAAAGTTATGAAGAAAATAAAAGGAGTAGGAGATTCAATGTGAAAATATACACTGAGACGTTCTCATGATATATCGCCGATTCCGTTTCCTCCAAGAGTTCCCCTTTGCTTGAGGTCGTCCTGAGTTCGAGCGCATTCCGTTAGTTTTTGTGCAATATGTTGGGACAATTTGATGTTGGTTTCAGCAAATTCTGTCCTAACGGAGCTAACAATTCTAGCCTCCTCATTCCTCATCGCCTGACCTGAAGCTTTGCTATTTCTTGCCTTTTGATGCCTTTGCTATTTCTTGCTGGGATAGTGCTGCTTTATCTAGAATTTGTATTAGCACCATACAGTCATCGAAATTTTTGTACCAATGGCGTAGAGTCTTGCCAGTACAGCATGAAAGATAATTGTTTCTGCATCACAATGATTTCGGCTAGCGTCCAAATTGGTTGCCAGTATTGCGTTAAGTGACCTTACGATAGACCGATTTCGTTGAATTAAGCGAGCGCGCCTTCCGAGGGGCATTTCTTGAGGGACTATTAAATCATCGCCTGAATCCTGTAAACGCCGGAGGTACACCGCAGTATCCGAATCTGCATGTAGCTTTCAATCCACTGCTTGTCATCCATGATGGGAACAGCCCCACGTCGTAGTCAATCAAGTTCGGAATCATAAAATATGTTATCCAATGTAGCCAATCCGAGACGCCTTCTAATTCATATTAGTCTTGCAGCTCAAGCAGTGTGTTCCACCAGCGGTGGGTGTTGATTTTGAATACCAGAGGATGACACTAAGTTAACTCCTGGAAATGATGGATCCGATTACTGCTAGGCGTTCGTGCAGCACTCTACACTCAGCTATCATCCCGTATACTGTTACGTCCAGCGCCAGCTTCAGCGGTTCCCAGGCAGTGGTCTCTTGTGTCCATAGTTCAATGTAAATTACTCGTTCTTACACTTATTTAAAAAGTAAAAAAAAATATTATTTATCAGTGACATAGATTAAAAAGTTCTCTTTACTATACTACTTTTATATATATTTATCTAACTCCAGTTTATACACCTATTATTATAGCAATAAAGTGATCACACGAACCAATTGCTTCTATATTGGAAGTTAAAAATTATGATTGACTAGCGATCCGCCCCGGCTTCGCACGGGCTTTACTCTATCTAGTACAAAGAACCGCATCAAGATCTGTTGCATAGTTTTAAAGATTTAATCATACATAGGGACAGACAGTCAGCGGACTTTGTTTTATACAATGTAGTGATGATTAATAATAAATGTTACATTAAGAATTATTATCTAGATATAAAAATATTTTTTTATAAATATAGCTTTTTATTATAAATATAGTAATAAAATTTATTACAATTTATTTTTATTCTATATAATCAACTACAAATATTTGAAATTTTTATTCATCTTGTTTCAATATAAAACTAGTCAAGTTTCACTTTTGTCCTGCGTCTCCTGACACAGTTTTTTTATGAAAAGAGTTACGTTTTCCGAAGAAATATTTGCTTTAATTTTCCAAATAGCTCTCAAGGCACTAACGATTGTCTTAAGTTACTGTTGCAGTAATTGATTCAAAAAAACTTAACCGTCTTTATATGCTTAAGACGCTTTATATGTTACGCGTGTTCACGTTTTAAATAAAACAATTTAATGGATTTTATTGCCTTAGTTTCCAAAACTTTACGACATTCATGGACGCGAGACAGACTTAGTAGACGATATGATGGCGTAGTTTACGCGGAATCGTACCAGACTTTTTTATTATTTATTTTAGTCCTAAATTTACTGAAAAAGCCTATAGCGCCTTCGAGTTTTTCTGTTTTGGCCTGTTTGCATTTAATATTACGAATTTTAGGATCCCAAGTGGCCTACTATACAAAAGCTGGCAGATTACAAAAACAAGTAACCGCGGGAACAGGAATTCTTTCATCCATTCCTTAACTTAATGATAAAAGAAAACAAAAGTTGGGGACTTATTAGAGTGAAAGTGAATGTTTGCGGAACACCTCTAGAGCGTAATTTAATTTCATTTCCAGTACTGAGCTTTGCTTTTGCCCTTTTTTGTTGACCCGTGGAACCCACAACGTTTGTTAGAAGTTTACGGCTTTGTCGTCGCTTGTATAAGTAAGATTTATTTTTGTATCTTCCTTATTGTTTTATGTTGGATATTTCGGCAGTAAGTCGCACTATTTTTAGCAGGTTTTTCTGTTAGATACTGCCAAATGCAATTGGGTCCGTTCTTTGTTGACCATTAATATTATTCTACTAATAAAAATACTTTTGAAGTTATACTTCTTTTGGAAAAAAGTATGAGACAAAAATATTTACGATGTGCGTCCAAAACGACATGAATTTATAAAAATATACTTAAATAATATTTTTCAACTATTACTTCCTAGTTACCGCCATGAACACAATACTCACGATTAAAAGCAAATTAACTAAATACTTCTCGTGAGATAATTTATTTTGCTATGTATTTGTTGATTTCAATGTCTGTTATATAATTTGAACTATGCATATTACAAAATAAAGTTGCTTCCCGCCGTCTGGCCCTCTGTACCCCTCCCCTCCTCCAACAAGTTCACTTAAATGTACATAATATTTTCGAACACTTAAATCGAAAATGCCGTCATGTCCATATTACAGTGAAATTTTGAACATACGTATAAAGTTGTGAAGGGCACTGGTTTTTGGAACATAGGGAGACGTAGCACAAAAGCTATAGTTCAACAATGTATAGGATGTTCCAAAATTCAATGATAATTGGGGCGCAAATCGTACATCAGTTTGAAACATAGTTGGATCCGTCTCGATTTCCCGTAAACTAGTTCGTTGTTCTCTTTGGGTCGTCCTGCATTTCTTCGATTGCTAATCGAATTTTTGATCAGTATGTTGTAAAACTCCACATAAATCTACCATCACGACAAAAAGTGCCTTTCGTTGTTGCACGAACGGACGCCTGTCTGGGGAAGTACCATGACCTGACAGAGCACCATTGTAAAGTGGAAGTGTTGTATTTCTGGGTTTCTCCTGGTAAGTGAGTGCCGGGGCCCACTTTATTCAAAGAGGACAACGCATCTGCAACCCTACGAGTATTGCAAATGTGCATTCGCGATGGTTATCATTTAACACATGAACCTAGCGGCGAGCTGGCGCTCGCTTGCCATCTTCTAACCTAAAGAATTGCAGAGATTAGCACTATAAAAATTTAATAGACTGCTAAACTTAAGGTTTTATAGTAATTTTATTTTTGTATATTCCCTTTTTCACGTAGATTGTATAATGCTATTTACTGTTATATGATGCCATATATACTAGTCTGCAGTCATTATACTATAATTTGTTATGTACAATTTATATTAATAAACATATTTTTTAAGAGTGATTAAAAGCTGTTAAGCAATTGTAAACTTAAATTTTGATAATAACACCATGTATTGTGGTGGATTAATGATCATTAATATAAATAATTAATCACAGGAGCATTTTTATATAACTCGAATTGTTCTGTTCATTTAGCGGTCGTTAATAGGTGCTACAAAAACGGTAATAGGAACATACTCCATGTATTCGTATCAATAAGTGCGACAATATATAATAAGAGATTTATTTTTTGTATTGTGTATAAATAACTTATTTTATTATTAATTAATGCTACCATAAGAATTTTCTTCTTTTTAATCAGATTTGATTTTAATGCTTTAGTGTTTTAACAGAGATACACATTAAATTAGTACAGAAGCTTAATATAGTTTGGTGAGTGATGTAAAGGGCACTCACATTAATAAAAGGTTGACAGCGCTCTCCGTATCGATATTGTTGGACTTCAACAACAAGCAGCCATAAAGCAATTTTCGCCGTTCCGTAAATGGGCGTAATTTACAATGTCCTCACTGAAGACGTGCATAAAGTAAAAACATTGACTGTGGTAGGGCCACGCATCAGTTCGCTGATGCACGAGTGGGTTGGTCTGTCCGGGGAAGTACCACGACGTTACAGAATACCGGCGTAGAGTAGAAGTATTATGCTTCTGCGTTTGGTCTAGTGAATGAGGTAGCCGGAGCCGGGGGAGAGTAGCCACTTCATTAATAGGTGGCAACGCCTTTCCAACCTTGTGGGTGTTGCAAAAGTCCAAGGGCGGTGGTTATCACTTACCGTCAGGTGAACCGCCAGCTCGTTTGCTCTCATTACATAAAAAAAGTTTTGTATTTGATGTGGCAAGTGGGATAAGTTGTTCTTCTAAAAGTTTGCAGACCTACGGTTGTTGTGGATGCCCTTAGGTGGCGGTAATTATAAGTGATTGGTGAAGAAACGAACATCAGGTAACCACCTCCTTGTTTTTCACCTCCTTGTTTTTCACCTTTCTTTTTAATAATAAAGCATTTTTTTGCGATGTGACCGAAGATACCATACCCATAAACATTTTGATGGAGGGCGTGCGGAATAAGCCTTATGGGAGACAAACATTGCTGTATCAGAGTAATTTAATTTCATTTAATGTCGGTTGGTGTAACAATGTTTTGTCTTCCCCTCTTTCAACGCAAGCCAAATTACTGTACAAGCTGACACAAATAGGAGTTAAGAACCGTAAACCTACTTGTTAACTTAGGCGCTGTTTAATCAAATCTTTATTTGAGATTGAATATATTTTTTTATTATGCGTGTAACCTTACGAAATGTATCCTCCTTCAAACAAAGAGAAAAAACGGAAGCTTTTTTAATAATAAAACGTATAAACTCAAGTAGGATCGGTGTATGTACCGAATAGTTTTTGATCAATCGGAGGTCAGGGCGAGTGGGATTAGTTCGCGGTAGCGTCTCGTCTTGTAATGCGCCTGAGCTCAGGCGGACAGGGCCGAAACTTTTCGGTACGATTCTACGTGAGTTTAGCCGTTTTATTATTCCACTTATGACGTCTTACGAAAGTTTTAATAATTTTTTGCTAAGATATAACGTGACAGTAAAGCTTTTACATGGCCCACTGCTGGGCAAATGCCTTCTCTGTACAGGGGTATTAGGGCATTAATTCAGTAGTTTTTTTGGCGTCATTAGTGTGGTAGCGTAACCTTTGAAAATAGTTGGTACTGGTTACCTCATCGCCCGATAAAAGGCAAAAAGCCCCTTGTATGTACTTCCCCGTGATGTGGTACTTCCCCGGACGGAAGCTGTTGTGTGGCGATACGAAAATAATAATTTATAAGCTCGGAAGCGGCGGTAAATGCTTACCACGAAGCCGCTGAAGAGATTCTCACTACAGACTTGATCACTGCTTGACGCACAATAACTCCAAATTCAAAAATGTGTAATTTTGACGGTTTTTACTTCAGAATACAACTAGGTATTTATCATAAATGTAGTATCTTATTTGGACTTATATAAAAATGTAGAAACTTTCAGTGTGACCTAAGTATTGAATAATTTGGATTTATATAATCAAACTGACGACGACCTTGACGACCCGAATGGCGTTGTGGGTAGTGTACCTGCCTCCTGCGCCAGAGGGCGTGGGTTCGATCCCCACTACTGGAAAAATATTGTGTGATGAACATGGTATTTTTCTAGTGTCTGGGTGTTTATATATGTATAATATGTATTTATTTACAAAAGAAAAGTATGTTTAAGTATGTTTATCAGTTTTCTAGTACCCATAGTACAAGCTTAGCTTAGTTTGGGACTAGAAAATGTTGTGTAAAAAATGTGTCTTAAATATAAAAAAAAAAAAAAATATATAGAATTGTACACTTCAGATCTGCCATTAGGATTTCTACCTAATTTACGACCTATTTACAATATGTTTCTTAACTACTACATTTTCCGTGATTAATATCTTGATATACATGTTTGCTCATTACATCATACTTAGTCTCTCGTACTGTGGAGCTTGATTTTTATAAGGTCTGCTTTTTTATTAAATTAAGGTTTGTGATGAGAATACGCATACCTTACTTAATTGCAAAATATCCCAAAACGATTAACAGAATTCGCTGACTGTAGGGATCCAGTTCCTAGCATCGACAAATGACCAAAAAAAGGTATAATGTAATTTGAACACAGGGGTGACAAAAAGTATCATACGTTTTACGAATCAGTAGATGCCTTTTCATTAAGAATAGTAAAGTAAACTCACCTATATATTCAAGCTAGTGGCTTGTGTAGGTGAGTTATAGAATATGTAGCCGTCCGGCAAATAGAGAACAAATAAAAATAGTTTACTATGCTTTAAATAAATTATATTTTATTGCACCTAGGTTCATATTTGTAAATTATATTTATAATATTATTTATGAGTAATCCACTGTGGAAGATCTCTTATTAAGTTTTTCCGTATAAAACCAATGCTGTTTCTCACCTTCAATTTGATACATAATTTCAATTGTTTACGGTAAGACAAATGTATGAGTTGCAGTTGTCAAACGCCATTATTAAAGCCTAAAATTTACCGAACATGCAATCAACTTCTAGATAAAATTTCCCGTGGTTTTTCTGAATAAAAGGGAACTGTCAAAGTATACCTATTCAAGCTACACCAGGACGACAAAAAATCTTTTGATCAATAATTTCATAATAGAACTGTATTTTTGTCATTTACTCGTATAAACTTACACACTTATACAATCGGATCACTCGCATGTATACACATGTCTTTAGCCAATCAGTACCCCCTTTATAATTATATTTGCTCATTTATTGCTGTAAAATCATGTTGATTCCTTTTTTTTTCTTTTACATATTTTAGTTTTATGTTATATTTGCCTTTTGGTTATGATTTTCGAACGCGTGTAAGTATGTCACATACATACATGTTCATATGTTTAATTTTAGACACACTAAAGCCTAAGCCTTTTCACGGGGTTGAACATACGAGGTCTCATTGTACTATTTTACAATTAATTCAAACTTATTTTATTAAAAATAGTTAAGTCTAAATTATTAAAGTTAAACTTAATAACATTAACACGCAATTTTTATAAAATTCTGTGGTGTATATACACATACATAACTGAAGTGTTTGAGTAAACAAACTTTGTAGTATTTAGGGCTCTTAAGGAAACATCCCTTAAGATAATATTATAAAGTTAAGTAACATCATGTAGAACTCGTATCTGTTGTTAAAATAACATTAAACTAGTAAAGCTGTAAGAAAGTAGACGTTTTCATTCGAAAACCTAACCAATGTTGTTGTACTCACGCTTGAGAAGTAATTCTGATTTCATAAAAAAATATTTAAGAGTCACTTTATTGCACGATTGACACGCTATTACGTATTTCGTTTTGTAAATAAAAAGGACTAAGATTACTATCTTTTTTCTTTTTATTTTTCTTTCAGTGAAACTGGTTATTTGTAAAGATTATCACCACTCTCGGCGGTTCCCATACATCCATCCAATGCCTGTAGTTTATAAAACACAGATTATGCCACTCATGGAATACCAGAGTCATCTCTGGGCTGGGAGAACCCTCATTCCTTTTCACCGCATCCAATAGAGGAAGACCTCCTCACATCCTTTATATCGCCTCAATTTTACTGAGTTTCACCACCGATTAACGCCACAAACTGCCAAAAAGCATTAGTACAATTGAAGATTATATTCTTTGGGAAAAAAGTTATTACCAGCCGTATTTCCGTAACGATATGACGCCTGCCAGTGCTGGCCCCTTCACCAGCCCCTTCTCTGGAAGCAAATTCTCTCTTCTCCAGGTTAGGCACGCTGGAACATTCAGTGTGCCTTCCTACTTAGGCCCCTTTTCACGGTTAAGCTGAACAGAGACCAAGAGAGCAAGGAGAGCGACTGTTAGTAAGCAGCAAGCCTCCTAAGTCATAACGGCGGAAGCTGTCTGTGGCTTCGCCGCTCACCACGTGTCGGTCGCGACGAGTAGGGATAGCGGCGGTTCGCAATGTCAGTATTCGGTCGGTTCGCAATACTGACATTGCGAACCGACGCCGTGCAGTCCCGCTGAATCGCGGAGGATAGGGAGAGCGGCCAAACGCAGCACCGACCCTCCTCTTCGACTCCGCGACTCCACGTCGGTAGCAGAAGACAGTGAGAGTGGCTCCTTCTCTACCACCTTCGACCTGTCCCCAGCACTGTCCATCTTGGCTGTACCGTGGCTGATCAAGCCACGGCTACGAAGCTCCTCCACAACGACAAGGCGGAAACCCGGTCGGAGGGGTCAAGAATGGTCGAGTCCTATGCTATTGCGAGTGTTCATGGGTGGTGGTGATTATCCACCATCTGATGGAAAGCAATCTTTCCAGTTTTCATTCATATCATTTTTACTACCATCTTCTTAAGACAAACCGACGAAGTAATTATACAGCTTGTTTCATTCATATGTTTTATAACCTTTACAAATGAACTTTACATTAAAGTTTTATACGTAAGGGTGTTCGAAAATTCTTTGTTTTGGAAAATTTGATAACTCGTTAAATATTGATGTTTAAAGAATGTAAATCTTTAATACAATTTTAAAAAGTTATCCTCTATATGTGTGTTCATTTATTGTCGCGGTGGTAAAGACACGCTGTATAGAATAAAGTTATTGTATAGAGTATATCAATATTTTTAAGCAAAAATAAATGAATTGAGTAAGATACTTCCACGTCTTTACAATCGAATAAAATTGCAATGATTCTAACAATAGATTAAATTTAATCCATTCGACGGTAACAATAATTTCGCGGCAATAAGTACGGCGACCGAATTAAAAGTGTAACATGCCATCTCCGTCTGTTTGCCGATTCTATCTCGCTAACTTTTCTCGTTTAAACTTATTTTCTCTTATCTAACTGCCTCTAGGGAGCGGCAGATAGATTTATCGACGGCGTTATTAAATTTCTTGATAATTCCGGTCTAACATTTTCTTTAACTGTTATTTGCTCTAGTAAGTTTAAGTTTACCTTGCTAAATCTTGCGAAGTACAAACTTTACCTTCTAACTTTTTCAGGTTATTTTATATAATAACAATCACATTGTATTTTTGAAGTGAAACTTATAATGCGACTTCCAACAAGGTTGCGTTAAACGTTCAACGTTCCTAGGGAGGGTGAATAGAAAGAGACAATTAGTTTCACTTCTTCCATGCGGACTTCACGCTCTATTATATTTTATATTGTCATTATTCTATAAAAAAACAATCAAGTTTTAAGTTAACAACACGTCAATACTTATAGGGGAACTCTTTAAAATCATCTTCAAGCTGTTTGTAGGTACTTTTGCTAGTATTTTTAGTGGTGCTCTACCTAAATTTCGAAAAATGTTAAAGTAGTTTTATTAGCATTGGCGTATCTAGGCCTACTTTTCAGGGTGGGCCTGGGCCTTACTATAAAAAAAAATCGAACACTGTAGAATTTTTAAACAACGCAATAGATTTCAATGTGATTTTGAGCAATAGATATATGGCGAATAGTTCGGTCGTATTAATAAAACACCCCACATATATAAAGTTCAATCGTTATTATATGTAATGCTGGTACATAGTATGTAAGAGGTTAACACAAATTACTTAGGGCTCCGCGAATGGACATGAATGAGTCGGACAGATAGAAAGCGATAGGTGGTAGTCGTGCGATGACCGGCGTCGGAGTGCTTGCCTACGTATTCCACGATTGCCTACGTATACCCGAATATCCACGAAGCGACGCCATGGTTGCCGATCGGACCCGAGCCGAGACTAAGTCTTCCGAACGGTCGGCTGCGTTCCGATACGCGCCACAGATAGTATTCAAGTGGAAGGTTTACATGTAGTATTTATGCATATTATAGTAGAGAAAATTCGAGAAATTCAATATCTACATTGCACCCTGCGCAAAGCCGGGGCGGGTCGCTAGTTTCCTATATAAAGAAACGAACGTCTCCTCTCACGCGAGATCTGAACTAAATGTTAATTCTCCATTGCTGAAAAGCTCCGCTCGCATCCGGCTGAACTGATCACAATTGCAGCTTGAATTAATTTAAAAAGATTTGGGGATAAATCTTGTTCAGCGTGTTTTTTTTTGTTTTATGTGAAAAGTTGCCAAGCTACCAGACGGTTCACCTGATGTTAAGCGAATACCGCCGCCCATGGACATCTGCTACACCCGAGGGTTCCAGATGCGTTGACAACCTTTTGCAAATTGGGTTTCGGCCATCTCACGCACCAGACGAAACGCGAAAGTATTATACTTCCACTTTACGCCGGTCTTCTGTGAGGTCGTGGTACTTACCCGGACGAGCCTGCCCATTCGTGCAACAGCCGAAGCTGCTGCGTGGCCCTACCACCGTAGGAACTGTTCGTATGGCAGATGTCCATGGGCGGCGGTATTCACTTAACATCAGGTGAACCGTCTGCTCGTTTGGCAACTTTTCACATAAAAATCTATGGGTAAGGGTAAAGCCATTTGAAGTTATCCATTCGTAAAATTGGAATCAATTTACTATCTACAATCAACATTTTTTTACTAACGACATTACTTCCTACAATTTTGATCTTTATCATCGGGTGGTGTTAAAACATAGTGTACATGTTATTTTCCAAAATCAACGTGTTCAATTTCTGGCTACGAATACTGCTTTTTCAAAAATTGTCTTAGTATTTGTGCTATTCTTTGTAGTTGTATGGGTCATCCCCTAAATATTATTCATATTAATTGAAATAATGATATGAATTGGTAGTAATGAATGACATGATAAAGAAATACGTCATTCTAATCAAAACTATATGCGAAGATTAGTTGGGAAATTAAAAGATGCACACCAGTATGTAACAGTATCTCAGGATTATTAGATTAGTATTTATGGGGAAATATGTATTCTGTCAATTTAGAACAACTGAAAAAAACTGAAGCACAAATGAAAGACTGTCATACAAAACTTATAACTTATTATGTGCATATAGATAAGTACACACATATTTTTTTCATAAAATAAATTTTCTATTTTCTATTACCTAGAAAAGATCTCTAATTCACATCATTTTTTAACAGAATGTATGAAGATAGCTTAGTACTGAACTTCTCAAAAAGCTAAAAGCACAAGACTCTAAAATTTGAAATATTTTGATTTTGTACTGAATATCAACTCCAATCTTATTTCATAAGCGTAGATTCAGACTTAAGTTACGTCTTGCCAATGTTTAAGCGCATTAAAATATAATAATTTAATAAATATAATATCTATATTAAAATATAATAAAATATATTAAAATGGACATAGAAGAAATACCGTCATTATAATAAAAGATTTTTGTCTCTAAATTTATGAAACTTAAATCATAGACTTCCTGTTTATTTTCACTTCGTGCCCTAATTTGGCTTTATCCGGCACTAGACAAGATTCACGGCAAAACGTTTTTATTATTATATAATCTAAAATATTGTTATAGTAATAAGTGTAGTTTTTATTAACAAGACATATTATTCTATTCCATAATATAAAAGTTAAAAACACAGACGGTATACTTTTAAGACACAAGCCTGTTTTTTTGCATTAGTTTCATAATATTCCAAAAATATGCACATTGTTTATCTTTACTTTTTCCTAAAAAAAAGAGAGAAAGCTATAGCAATGGCACTTTCACATGGAGTAGAACAGTAGGGAATTAATTCAGTTTAGTAATTAAATCGACTAGTCTGTGTTAGGCAGACATCAAAGGCGCGTTTCAATTTGCTCGCGATACGCGGAGCTTTGACTACGCGTCAACGAATTTGCGTAGGATTGCACGTTTTCTGTTAATTCTATAAGAGCCTAACGTACAGAAGTTAATTTAAAGTGAATCTATGACCTCTTGAGTGTTAAAAATTGTGTATGAGCTTGGATTTTTCAATAACTCTCTACAAGTTTTTTTTAGTTATTCACCGATCAAAAGGGCATTGGAAGCTTTTTTCAGTCTACTGCAAAATTGAGCACCACTTGTAGTTATTGCTAGCTATTGAACTTGAATATCAAAAAATACCTTATTTGCTAATAAACCATATAAGTTATATAATAAACCATAAAAGTGAAATTACCTATTTATTAAAGAAAATGTTTTCTATAACACAACAGTATATTTTAGTATACAGTGAATGTCGTAGTGTAATTAAATATTTGAGTTAATACAGTAATTTCTTTGGTCCCTTCAGTAATTTGTGAAAGCTCCAGAATTTAACAACTTGTAGATTATCAACCATAAAAATATCACAAAAAATGTTAATTAATAGGGCGTTTTAATTTAAAATGATTTGTGAGATTAGAGGTTCGTGTGGTTAATGGAGTAAATTGATTCTCTATAGGTGGCTTAATATATCACTCGGGCTTATTGTGAAATATGTGTGTGAAATAAGCTCTTGTTTAGCGAACAGCGTGATTTTAGTAAATCCCGTTGTTAATCTCAATCTGTTTAGACTGAAATCAGACCACTAATCCGGTTTTATACTACATTGATCACAAAATGCTAACTAGGTATTATATTTATAGGATTAAAATTTCCTCATTTCAGCCTGGTGTATTGTTTTGCTGTATAAATAACATAGCGTTATTTCATACATCGTGGGTCCAATTTGACCCGGGAAATCACGCTCCTAGAAAAGACCGCTGCAAATAAGTGAGAAACGAGATCTACCCATATTAAGGTTCGAAAGAATCTATGATCTCCCAGGTGTTGTGAATAACTATGGGCGATGGTCATTACTAACCATTAAATGTTAATACAAGTGCTTCCGCATTTGTATTTTGTGTGGAAGGAGTAGAGTGATAAGTCTCAACTACCACTGCAATAGAAAAATCTATTGTAGTCTTCCCTTCGTAAACATTGCACTTCTATTGTAGGATAACATTATCTTAAATCGAGAGAGAACTGAGTGATTGCTCATTCTTTCTCCTATGACAAAATTTTCGTTATAACTAGGTCCTTACTATTTTTCACCTCACTAGGACGTAAGTAGTTAGTGTTTTGTAAAACGTAGTATTTCATTGTGATATGTACAACATTGTTAAAGTTTCCCACACAATTTTCTCTTATTGAATCTATTGTCCTATATTTTATAATTAACCTCTTCAGTAAACTGGTTGCCATACGGAAATTTCCTTTTTAAGTGTTATTATTAAGTGTGAAATAAACTATTTAGAAATTATTATACAAACATGTCGGTACCAAACTGCCCGTTCCTCTATTTGATTTCAACTCGTTCAGAGCTAACCTCGGCAAGCGAACTTCTTCTATGAAGAACGCTTCATACGCGTTTCGCGCTCACTTCGCTTAATTAAAAGCAAGAACTTTTAGCGACCCGTTTCATTTTAGAGGAACACTGTAAGCATCAACTTGAATACTACTTAAGAGGTTATAAATTATGTGGTAAGGGGAAAACAGCTGCTAAGTTCCGAGGCGTTAACAATTAATCGTAATTTGAAGTAAGTTTAAATAATACGCTCGGGGAAAATTATTGCTGGAGCGTGTTTAGAATGACTGTAATTATATCTTTATCACAATATTTAATTATGTTTCAAATCATATAGCTCGGTTGATGTTACCACGCCAACTATATTATAGAGATTTTAATGTGATTATGATTTAATTTCAGATGCGGCTGGGTGTAGTGCAGTCGGCTAAACTGTAATAATGAAGTGGTTAAACGGTTGGGAAATTGGATATTGACGGGCCTGTAAGCATTATAACAGAAGAGCATACGCTTGCTTTATTTTATGGATGAAGAATAAAAGGAGGCGTAGATTATTGTGTTAATTTTTCAATTTGAGCTTTAATTTTGATACAGCAGTTGAGAAAAATATCGCTCAATAGTTTGAGTGTAGAGTAGAGTAGAAGACTAAAACAATGGCGTCAAAATAACACAACTAACTGACAATAAGTGACGGACAACATTTTCTAGTCCCAAACTAAGCAACGCTTGTATAACTGATAAACATACTTACACATACTTTGCTTTTGTAAATAAATAAATTAATAAATAAAATATATGTTTGTTCGATTCACTTCTTTTCTACAAATTAAGTGTCGGCTTCCTCTATTCGGTACAGAAGCAACTGTGTCAGAGGAAGCCACTTTTCCTTGACAAAAATGTTCATAAACACTATAACTTAATAAACACCTTATTTAATTTATACAACATATTAAAACAAAACAATCGTGTGTTTTATGCATGTGTGTGTGTGTATGAGAGAGACAGGGTACACAAAATAGCTAAAAGAAACAACTATGGTTCATGGGCATGATTCTGGAATTTCTTCCATCTCGTTATAGTCCAGACTTTACAGCTATACGGTAAGTTGTTTTTTACATTCCCTTGTAATCATTGGGTATATGTGTAATGTATTTATTTTATTATAAAATTTGGGAAGACAAGTACGAGAATTGGTACTTAGCAAACCGTTTGTTAACATACTTCATTTGAGCTACTTTACCTTTATTTCTTTTAACTACTTTATCACAGCTGTATATATAGACTTATGTTTTTTTTTAAAGTGTATAGTATGTAAAAAATTCTAACTGTATGTAAGTCTGCATTCAAATATAGACTTTGAGTAGTGAAAATGTACGGAAAGTCGATGGGTCAATGTGGCTAAGGATCGTGTTTCATGGCAGTGTGTGCGGGAGGCATTTGTTCAACAGTGGACTTGAATGAACGCTTGGCTTGCATTTTCACCTTTATCAAAGAAAAACTTTAAAATGTACCTAATTTTCTCTTTCTTGACTTCCATTTTCAACACCCGGTAACTCACAACTGAATGGATGAAACAAGAAAGAACAGAAGAATTTTCTTTTAGCGTAAATTGCACCTTGTCAACGAGCATAAATTTGAAATTGTTTGATCGATACTTTACCAGGTATCGTTTACTACAGCCATCTACCAAAAATAATGGATTTCTTTTTTACCTACCTGTTTTACATGTATAATAACATTTAATATGGAGGTTTTGACACCGCAAGAATAAATTGTTCACAAGTTTGAAAACATAACCAAAAATAATGGATACTAAAAATTATTCTTAAAGAAAAATCACAAGTATATTTATTAATAAAATATAATTATTCAGCGAGGAAATGCAGTTAGCGTTCTTGGCACCATGCCACTTGGATTAGGTTTATTAGATAATATGTAATTTTAGATAGATTTATTAATTAATAAATATGTCCTTTTTCTTTAACAATAACAATTTCTATTTTTACCAGTTCCTCGTAAAGCCTGAGTAATGGTACTACTTATAAAAGATTTATCAAAATATTTAGCTTTATAGGTTTTCTTGTGATATCTTCCCGTTCCTATGCTATAAGTAAAATGATACTAATTGCAATTAGCAACTTGTTTATACTGTTCTCCAAGCGTCGCGGGTGATACTTCAATGTTGAGTCTGCGCTCTCTACTTTTTCTATACATGTTATGTACATTTACCGTCTATTATCTTTACTTTCTTTCAAACAATTATTATGCGTACAAATCGTATGAAAATATTAACTGATGTTAAAACTACGTGTATGTTAACAAGTTTTATATAGATTGTTGGTAAAAAAATACAGAACATTTCTTTCAGGTCAAAAATGCCGCGGATAACCCGCTTTAAAGTCGATTCTCTTATCTAGTAGTTTACTAACTGAGAAAAAACAAACTGAGAATTGATGTCAGTCAAGCTGACGTTTATAATAAACCAATATCATTAACAACTAGATTCACATGTCGACCCCACCTACGTTAAAATCTTAAATAGTATAAGCATAAATAATTGAAAGTTAAAAAGTGAAAGATGCGAGCGTAACTGGAAGAAAACAAAAACTAATTATAAAACATCCTTTTCATGCTTGCAACTTTAAGCAATCTATAAGCAAAGTTGGATATGTAAGTAATTTAAATGAGTCGAGGGCAGAAGTTCATTTTTACAAATCCAGTGGAGTTTTGTCCGATGTGTTTTACCAAAAAGACAGACTACAGAGGCAATTAGGTTAGGGAACGTTCTTAATTGTTCAACAAGCGCCATTTTTCCAGTAGCACACTGGGTAACTCGTTCAAAAATTTAATCCACTTTGTCCCATAAAATCGTAAAAGCTACTTTCATGCCGTTATACTTTCAATTCAAATGTTATAATATAAGATAACTTTGTAGAAAACGTATAAAGATTTCGGATCTTTTAGATTAATTCTTGAAAATATTGGGCATAAAATATGAAAACTATCTTACTAGTTATTGAACTTGCATAACATTAACAAATTCCTACTTATATCATTTTTATTATCAATTATTTTTTTTTATCTACTATAGCATTTACGACTGTTAATTTAGTTTCTTTTTAAACTCTAAAAAGTGAGGTACTTAATGAAGCAACATTTAAATCTACCGCTTAACGGATAGTCAAAGTTTCTTTCCTTATCACTCTTGCGAGACCCATAATGCGGTGGGTATGTTTGTTGACTGCACAACCTCCCCTCGAGTGTCTAAAGAACATAACAGGCCTGAGTAACTGGTTCTATTTCACATTCTATTTCGCATACATTTCACTAGATTAAAGCATTAAAACCGTCCGATTCTAAGATACGACCTCTTCGTGTCTCCATAGAGTTAGTATGGTTAAAGGAATATATAAGTTTATGTTAAAGGAATATATACAAAGAAAACAACTGCTAGGCTTTATAATTATGAAATTAAAAGACCCATCTAACTGTGCGTTAAGCACTCTAGAGTATTCGAACCTTACGAAGAAAAATAACAAAATAATAAAGTTTATATCTTCGGCAGTATTAACTATAAAACATCAATATTAATGAACGCAAATATCATCATGGTCATCGTTTTTTCATCATTTTTTGAGTCCACTGCTGAACATATGTCTCGCTCATAAACAGCCACGAAACACGATCCTAAGCCCCCTGCATCCATCTACTTCCCGCACACTTACATAGGTCGTCACTCCATCTAGTGGGGGTGTAGTAGTCTATCGCGAACATAATTAACTATAATTTCGTAGTGTACATGGATTGTTACAAAAGGATGATTGGCGCCACAATTGCTATGCTATTGGCTTTGGCTTCGATTTGTGTTCGCTTCTGGTGTTCGGGAGTTTGTTCTCAAGGGGGTAAAAAGAGAAAGGTCGGTCGTGAAAATTAAAACCAAAACTAGTAATACATCTTTCGATAATGATGGACTCTTACTAAGCTGAAAAACAACACTTGACTCTGCACAAAAGTTGTTACATATTTCATGTTATAATAAGAATGGATCCAAATTTTACTGATGAACGACCAACACTAATAATTTTAGTCACATATTTCACAATAAAGTCGAGTGATATATTAAGCCACCTACAGGGAGAATCCATTTACTCCGTTAACCAATCTAACCTCTAACCTCATAAATCATTATAAATTGCGTCTGCGCTATATGCATACTTTTGAAGTTTCTTTATAGTATTCTAGTTTCTTTAGCAATTTTATTTAAATATTGTTTGCTTCGATTACCTTTAGCAATTTACGATGTGAAAATTTCTTAATTAATATGTCTCATTTTAATTATTAGGATTATGCAATGTTTACGAAATCACAATTCCAAATGTATTATTTTTTGATATCGGTATACGAAAAATGCGTGTAAAAGGTATTCTTCTTTCTAACATTGTTTATTTGATTACAATCTTAGATAGATAATATAACACGTGTAGCAATATATTTTTTGATTCTCGGGGATCAACATAACATAATAAATATGTAAAATATTTAAATGGAGACCAAATTTGAACAGTGTGAAACACATATACATGTACATGGAGTCAATTAGGCGTTAAACTAAACATCAATCGTTGTTTAGTTGTTTGGTTTTAGTTGTGATTCATTCACAATCGAAAAAGTTTGGACCAACTGCCATTGCTTGCTATGTTCCTGGTCGATCGCCGTACGGAACCAGAATTCGTGTAATCTATAAACATTTGTTCTAAACCTATGTGTACTTGTGTCCGTCACTTAGACGTTTCTAAAGTGATAGGAATTCTTTCCTACTACGCGACGTGTTTTTTAAGATCTAACTTTGCCAAATAAGTCGAGTCGTCTGAGAGCTAACCTGGTCATTTATTAATCAGACTTGCCATCGGTCTTACCGGTTCCATTAGCCTGTAATGTGAAGTAATGTTCACCGGCAATGATGGCATAATTGATAATCACTCAGGAGATATGAATATATGAGCATGCTATACCCTTGGTAATGGAAAAATGGACTTTCCATGTTCACGTCATACGCGATATTCCGTACCATTAAATATGCATTACGTTTACATAATATTTGACATAACTTTAAGTGGTTATATGTATACCAATAATTTGATTAGACTACATAGTTAACTATATGACAATAGTAACAATTAATAATTATATGACTTGTTGGTTCAGAAGAAAAATTAGTTCTGCTTTTGAATGGCCCCTTTTTCATTGAGGTGATGAAGACTAACCTTACTTACCGTATTTTAGACCAAAGTGCAGCCGTGACAGCAGTGTCCGGGTGCTCGCCTTTAATTCAATTTACTCGCGCAATCTGAGTATAATTCCTGCTACCGGCACCAATGAAATTGTTAATGATTGATTTGTGAAGTCCGACTTTTTAACATTTACCTTTAAGATTAAACGACCGACGAGAAACCGGAGGACGTTGCGGGTGGTATCGAGGAGCACCACTTTCTGCCTGAGCTCGGTGCGGTTCGTCCCGGAGTCCCAGTCGCTTTATTTTCCATCACCAACGGCCACGTGATAAATTGTATAGAGTATAGCGAATTTAAAGCCAGGACTCTGTTACTGAGGTACGAGTATCACGGCCCTTCTTGTCATAGACACAGAGAACAGAATTATGAACAAACCCACTTGGCTTGGCAATGACTCCAAGACTTGTTAAATTATGGTGACGTAGGTTGGGTTATAAAGGTTAGCTTTTAAAGATTTGATTATATTATATTTAGAAGTATTATAAACTTTTTAGTGCAGTTTTTTTTGAAGTCGGTACTTTTTGTTGCTAAAAAGCGTTTTATTTATTTTTTACTTTAAGTGATTTCATTGCAATACGTATTATACAAATATGGGTAGATCTAGCTTATGCTAGGACTCTTATGAAAAAACGGCGTCATACTGAAACCGCGCCTGAAAAAGGAAAACGATTAGAAGCAAATAGGGAAGAAAATCTCTAAGCGTTTCGAATGAGAGTCCCGACCAGCGCGAAAATAATTTAAAATAAATGATCCTATATTTTACGTAGATTAAATGACAAAAATCAAGATAATAACGTTTGGCCATAAGTTTATTTAAAAAGATTTGACAGCGGCTCGACTTGAATCGCTTTGCAAACGTCAACGAATACTGTTGATAGAAGATTTTGTCGATGAAGTTGCATTTCGAATTTATTCAACTGTCTGACAAGGAGACGCTTACAAAGCATACTTAAGGTAAGAACGCGAAAACAGCGTATTAATTGTGTAAATACGATATTATATCATATGATTCCGCAAAATAATGCATATTTATGCAATTGCAGCAATCGCGATTGATTTGCTGTCATTATTGAAAGAGTTCTGTTGTATATCTCCGAAACTCATCAGATCTATATGAAATTTATATGGGACTATTTTGGAACGAAACCATTTCGAACAGAAACACAATTTTTAAATCCGTCAATATATGACGGAGTTATAACAGAACAAAATATAAACACCAGAATCGATAACCGCCTTCTTTTTGAAGTTGGTTAAAAAATCCAGGGCGATCACTATACAATTTCATGACACAGTACTTTTGGCTTTAAGAGGATCATAATAAGTTATTTCGAAGCTTACGGTTACATAGTTATATCGAGACATAAACACTTTAGTTCAAGAAGATGTTCGAGAAAGTTTTTAGGTAATGAAAATATAAGTGTCTGATTTAAATATATTATACAGCCTTTTGTATTCTCCTGAATAGGTGAGAGTTGATGAAGCCTGTGATAAATTGGACAAATGTAGTCAATGTAATGTCTGCTATTTATTACACTTTACCTAATTTAACAGCAAATTTTTTATGCTCTGCATAATCAACGGTAAAGGACTTTGGTTCCGAAGACGTTCCGTAATTGAAAGACAAATAAAAATAACACCTAGATGTAACTAATTGGAATTAAAAGGAATATTATCTATAAGCTCATTCAAAGATCAATTACATTTAATGACCTTTTTAGCCATTACTGGAGTATTGTAAAGAAAATCTTTTTACCCTTCTGTTGTCAATAGAAAGTAAATAAAGGAACGGAACACCGCCTAACAACGTCAAATCGACCTTCAAAGCCATTGTGTTATTTGTTCACAGCGCGAATGTCGTCAATTTATAAAGCTTCAGTGTCGGGGGACGAGAGGTAAAAACACTTAAGTGGGACCTTCATTCCCGTGGGACTAAGTATAAAGTAAAAAGCGGAATAAATCTGATTTTGCATCGTTTGTTTTACTGAGATATATTAAGTTAACTTTTGGCTAGGAACTCACGAGATAATTTGAGTGCTCAATAATTTTTTTGTGTAATTGTACTATGGTATAGCTTATAAACTTACGTTTAGCTTACATTTTCTACATTCTATAAATGCAAGCAGAAGATGTGATTGTATTTTCCATTTGAGAGGTAAAAACAGTTAACGAGAAAACTGATCATGATCATTTTAACTAATTACTTAATAAGTTAAAATTATCATAATCAGTCAATAAATAGTTATATAAATGATTGTTTATACACCACACCATGACTTATATTGAAGGCACTTGTCTCTATAATGATTAGAAATTAAACAATCTTATTTCTGTTTAAAATGTTTGAATTTCCACCAATTTGATGTTCCACCAACAGAAAATACTAATATGTGTTAAGACCTAGCCATTTATGAAGATATCTGGTATATTTGGAAAAATATATGAGAGTAAAATTTTTACGATGAGCACGCACATTCACAGACAAAACTCGACATTATGAAGTTGGTTCCAAAGCTCCCATACTCGACCAATTTCACGGTATTGATATATTATCTGTAATGTAATTTTTCTTTTGTTATGCTGAAGAAGTATAATTTCTTACGTGCTTACATTATTACACACGTTTTTTATAATTATAATTTAGTATTAATAAAAAGTTATCGCTTCACGTCTCATTTCGAATCCATGCTATAAATTCAGCGCCCAAGAAAGTCGCCATTCTTTGTATACCAAGACGATTGCGCGCTCTTCAGCCAAACCTTTCTTGGTACATGTGTCAATCGAGGTGGAAATTAAAACCAGCTTACTCGTAAATACCCTTTTTTAAGGAAAAAACAAATTTTGGCAATGTGTTTTTCAAGTTAGTAATTCTACTCCATTATTTAATTTTAACAATAATCTGAAAAATAAGAAATTGAACTAAAAAGTTTAATCGTAAAGTACGATTTGCTGGGCTTTCTAAGTACAATCTTATCAAATGATAAAATTTCAAATTTCTTAGGTAAGAGGTTTATAATAATAATAATAACTAGGGAACGTTATTATACACCTACATAAATTTTATGTCGGATGGGAAAGCTTTTGTGAAAGATAACCTTTTTTCTGATATCTGTTTAATATAATCTTTATTAGAGACAGAGCTTACTGATACTAATAATTTTTTGGGGAAGAGGTTATTGCATTGTTTATGTTTACCAAATCGAATTGAAATTATCTTGGTAATTTAGAGAGATACAGAATTTTACAAATCTTTCGTGATGATGTATAATTAGATTTCTTTCTATTCATAATACTACCAAAATTTGGCTGAAATTTTGATAATTATAAAAAGATATGAAGAAGAGAATTTGATAATTTAATGACTTCAATTTCTAATTCTAATTTGATAGGGCCACACAGTAGTCTTTGCTAATGCACAAATGTGGAACGGCGTTACAGAAGACTGACGTGAAATGGAAATATTATTGAGGAGTTGGACCGCACGGGAGTAGTCCACGTCCATATGTGGTTTATCGCTTAACATAAGGTGAACCACCAGCTCGCTTCCCAGCCAGCCCGCCACCTAGCTATGACATACAAAAAATATTAATATATCAAAGGCGAACTTATTTCAATAAATATTTGTGTCAAAATTAAAGATTAGTGTACCAGAGCGAAGCGAGTGTTATTTTAATAATAATTGATCCTGGTATTACGTTGAGAGATCATCCTGTCAAAAATAAAATTGAAAATCCCCTATAGTATATACGTGTACATTCGTGCTGGTGAAATATTATTTTCATATCATTTTATACACTTCAATATTTTGTTTCTTTTTGTTTTAGAAGATAAAACATCTCTAATGTTTCTTTATGTAACCATCTTAAATGGTCCGTTACTAAACGGTCGGTATAGATGCAGAAATCAACATCCTTACTTCCTTACTAATATTATAAATGCGAAAGTTTGTATGTATGGATTGATGTTTGTTACTCTTTCACGCAAAAACTACTGAATAGATTTTAATGAAACTACAATAGTATAGCTTATAAATAAGAATAAGACATAGGCTATAATTTATATACATATTTTATGTATATCTGTCTTTCTGTTTTAATATTACACCTTCAGAATATTCTACGCAGACGTAGTCGCGGGCAGAAGCTAGTAGCCATATATTAAGCAAATAGATATTTGGTTAATTCTTTTAAGGTAATTGTTAACATAGCTATACATTCGATTTTCACTTACAAACATTTAATTGATAGATAAACATAACCGAAATAATAATTACAAAGTTAAAATATCGGAATTTAGACTTCGAGGAAAAAAAAATATAATCTTGCAAAGTAACAAAGGAAATCATTCATTACGTTGCGTGTAACATTGATTTTTTGTCAATTATTTTAAGAGGTACTCAAAGATTCCATTTAGACTCAATAAACTGCCCAAAGAAGGTTTTATTACAAAGGTTCTGTGGTATTTCACATCGGAATAAGTTCTTTCTTTGTATAAAGCCTAAGTCAGGTCGTGTGTTTCCAACACTACTACCTCAATTAGGCTGAAGCTGCATATAGAAGCAGGCAGGGCCTTTATACTCTACATTAGAATAACATAATTCAATTCCACCCTCCCCCTTTTATCATCGGACGACTAGATACCTTATAACTAATACATATAACGAGACTTGCCCCTTTCGTTATGTTTCAAAGAGAAGAGTGAACAATTCACGTTTGGGCAAAATACGAGTATCTTTAAATTAAGAAGCGGCAAATTTTTACTCTCTTACGACCTTCCTGCCACAAGAGTCACATACATAGCTGCTTACCATCTGGTGCCAGACCAGACCAGACGAGAATGAAAATGATCAATTCAAAGAGTTTAACCATCCTTTTGGCAACTCAAATGACATTTGAAAAGCCATTTGACATCTGATTAGTTGACATCTACGATGATCAGTGTTTCAGAAACCGGGCATTAGTGTATACAATACCGCCGCGCCTACATATGTATAAATAATTATACGTTATTTATAAGTTGGAACTTTTCAACAACGTCAGTATATCACTGGGTTGGTAAGAGTTTGAGATAAAAAGTTGGCGAAGCTTATGTGAAGTTCACTAAGTAACTTTTCATTCTTCCTTATGACTAAGTATTTAATACAGATAAATAAAATTGGAGTGTCTGTTTGTAATATAAAAATAACCGCTTTATACTAAATGCATATGGATGTATATACCGTACATATACCAAAATAATTATTTTTTTTACAATTTTTGTCTGTCTGTCTGTTTGTTCCGGCTAATCTCTGAAACGGCTGGACTGATTTGGACGGGACATTCACTAACAGATAGCTGATGTAATAAGGAGTAACTTAGGCTACTTTTATTTTAGATTTTTTTTATTTTAAATTCCATGCGGACGAAGTCGCGGGTACAGCTGGACACTTTTACACAATGTTCTCTAGTCCCAAACTAAGCAACACTTGTACTATGGGTACTAGATAACTGATAAACATACTTTTCTTTTGTAAATAAATACATATTATACATATATAAACACACATACACTAGAAAAACACTATGTTCATCACATAATATTTTTCCAGTAGAGGGGACCGAACCCACACCCTTTGACGCAGAAGGCAGGTACACTACCTACTACGCCATTCGGGTCGTCAGTCAAGTTAGGTTAGTAAGAGTAATAGAAACACTTGATGCTACCGCTTATTTATAACTAGCCTAGTATAATATTTGTATTATATGCGTATATGGCGTATTTTATGTAAAATGTCAATTTATAAAAAGTATATACATTAAGTTTCTCAATTATATTTAATCGCATTATAACGCACACACCACTCATTACTGGCAATAAAATTCATATCCGCCCATATCCCTCCCCTTCCGATTCCTATAAAAGACGAAGAAATGAAGATTGACCTCTTTCTCAATGCTCGCACCGCACGCATAAAAACTTCAATCACCAATCGTATTGTGGGAAAAGACCAGTGACCGCCGTTCAAACTGAGACATCGACCTTTCTTGACTTGAACTTTTCCTACAACGAGCAAAAATTTTTGTTTATAATTGGGGCATAGGAATAACAAGTACATGCAACTATTTTAGTCACGCAATATCATTTGAGTATCTATCATTATTATAGGAGGTTATGTCAGTAACGTTGGTCGTTGAAAGACAATTTACTCAGTGTCATTGACAAATTGACAACAAGGCCAAAATCACATGATTTTAGCGACACTTTATGTTTGAAATAAATTAACTCTTGTTAGCCCCGTAGATGTTTTTAATACACTACTACTCTTAGAGTAATTCTATTTATTTTTTTACGGTGGTAGGTTGCATGGCGCAACAGTCTTCGTTGCTGAATCAGGTCTTTCCGGGGAAGTACTACGACACAGACAGATGACCGAGGTGAAGTAGAAGTGATATATAATACTTTTGCGTTTCGTCTGGTGAGTCCATGGCCAGCGGTTATCACAACATCTGCTGAACTTTTAAAGTTTTTTATAGTGCTAATCTCTGCACTTAAGATTAAGCATTAAAACTTATAGAAAAGTACAAAAAGATTGTCGCCGCTGCGGGAATCGAACCCACGTCTTTGGCACCCGCGGCCTGACGCTTTAGCCACTAAGCTCGACGGTTGAATGCCACACCGACGAAAATCTTTACGTCTTTTATCTACATTGTTATTTAGCATTTGAAGCAATGCTTGACGCATCTATTGTTATATCCTTTCCAGCATACAAACAATTTCGAGTATCGTTTTACAACGATAACTTCGAACGAGAGATGTCGCGGCTTGCTTGTTTCTTATGTTGATTTTAGAAATTTAAAGTTTTTTGTAGTGCTAATCTATGCACTTAAGATTAAACATTAAAACTTGTAGAAAAAGTACAAAAATATTGTCGCCGCTGTGGGAATCGAACCTTAGTCTTCGGCATTCGAGGCTCTTGTCGGTAGCTGTCTTATCGCCAGTGTTGTGATACCGTCGGTGCCGGTTGCCTTGTGGAGCGGGAGATGGCTCTACACATTTTACGCTCTACACATTTCGGGCCTTCTCATATTTTTTCGAAACGCGCCAAAAGAAGTATAATTTCAGAAACAATACATGAAAAAATACATGAAAATTGGTAAAAACTTTTTTATTTACGTGATGACGCGCGGTTCAAATTGAACGCGTTTGCCAAGTGATTTGGTGCGGTGACACGTGAATTCAATGCGATGCGGCGTTAAGCGGTGGCTTTTTCCAAGGCTTTGGATATATTTTTGTTCGTTCATGTTGGCGGACTTGACATATCTTTGAAATATGTAAATTTTTTAACATATACAGATATCCTCACTATGTTTTTGATACTAAACTATCATGGCTCCTTCGCATGCAAAGTAATAAAATAGCAATATCAATAAATATTTGTGTTTCATTTTCTGAATTGTCAAGTGCAAAGAATAATAAAGTAAAGTAACAGCCTATACATGTCCCACTGCTGGGCAAAGGCCTCCTCTATACAGATGGTATTCAGGGCATAGTCCACCACGCGGCCCTACTGCGGATTGGCGGACTTCACATATCTTCCGATTTTTTCCTTCACCGCGGAGCACGTGATAAGTCACCAATGAAGTTATTAACTTTAAGTAAGCACTTAAAGTTAATAACTTCATTGGTGCCGGCACCGGGGATCGAACTCAAGTTGCTCGAGTATATTGAATTAAAGGCGAGCGCCCGGACACTGAGCTATCACGGCAAAAAATCTTTCATAAATGACCACTTCTTGTATATATATAATCGGAATCTCGGAAACGGCTCCAGCGATTTTCATGAAATTTAGTATGTGCGTATATTCGGGGGCGAAAAAGGTTTCATTTTTATAAAATGTCGTTTTATCCCAGTTTTCAGGGAATGAAAAATATTATGCAAATACGACGGTAAATTTTACCAAAAAAAATGTTACAATAGCTCGGTCGGTAATCGGGCGGCCCCAAAACAGACGGCCGCGTTTCGTATAACAATCACACACTTATTTTTTTTACTTTTTTTCTATACTAGATCATTTTCTTTATTTTTTATTTTATTTATTTCCAAAATACATGACTTACAACAAAAAACCGAGCGCATTTCGGTCCTCCAGGTACCAATAATAAATATAATAAATATTTTTGGGTAATATTTTTTTTACAGAACATTCTCTAGTCCCAAACTACGCATGTACTATGGGTACTAGATAAGTGATAAACATAATAAGACATGTTTTTCTTTGGTAAATAAATACTTATTGTACATATATAAACACCCATAAATCAGAAAACCACTATGTTCATCACACAATATTTTCCCAGTAGTGGGGATCGAACACACACCCTACGGCGCAGGAGGCAAGTACACTACTCAATACGACATTAGGGTCATCGATAGTGTTTTAGCAGGTCCTATGCCCGGCTGAAGTCATGAAGGGAAAGTTAGTAATTTGTTACTAATAACTACATATTTTATTAGTCCAATATCGACTAAAATATCGACTTAAAAAGGAGGAGGGGAGGCTCAATTCGTTGGAATATTTTTTATGAATGCTCGAAGACTCCTGAACTGTGTTGAGTTTGGTTATCCACGTGGTCGTTCCCATACTAATTTTATTGATGTTGGTCCTTAGACTTCGGAGTTACATCAAGGAATTCCTCAAAATCAAATAGAAAATGTATAGTGAGTAAGATATTCGCAGTCGGTTTGGTTTTTGTTCATAGAAATGTTCTTGTTTTATCGCTTAGTCATTTTTATTGTTTTGGATGTTATCTCATAACTCAGTAGGTATCTATTGAATAAGCACAAATGAAAATAATTCCTTTGGCTAGAAGCGAAATCACTGTCAAGCATTTGTGTGAGAGAGAGAAAAAATGCTATAGATGATCTCTTTTTGTCACAAAGGCAGAGTCGATTACATTGATTCTTTAATGATGCAAGGTTGTCTTACGGCCTTAAGCTTAGTGCGGACTCGCGCTCGAAGGGTTCCGTTTTAGTATTTTTTGTTATAGCGGCAACAGAAATACATCATCTGTGAAAATTTCAACTGTCCAAATATCACGGTTCATGAGATATATATAGCCTGGTGAGAAACGAACAGACAGCGGAGTCTTAGTAGGGTCCCCTTTGGGTATGGAATTCTAAAAAAATCATTTATAACTTGGTTAATTGTAATTTTTTTATTTAACTGCACGCATATATATGTATCTAAAAGCGAATACTGATAACCCTATACATTTTTTTAATATTCATTAAAAGTAGTATTTACTTTTGGTCTTACAGACTTACGATAAAATGTTGTAGAATAATATAAAAAGTATAAACCGTGAGATACTAGGTATGAAAAACGATTAATCGGCGCAAATAATTTGCAAAAGCGAGATACGGGGCGTAAATCAAGACCAATAAATATTAATGAACGTAAACCAACTTCAGTAATTAATCAAGTTTAGGATCCTGCTTGTATAGTGAATTTGGAATTGGCATAAGTATATTTACATATTGTATTAATAATCATTTTTATAATGAATACATGTTTGTTTCCTCAGTACTCGGTCATCTATAAATAGATTTTAAAAATTATTTTTGCATTGGGTTTTTTTTAGCTCCCATGTGGTCCCATATCAATTTCATTGGTGTTCGAAATTGTACTACGGAGATACATGAGCGAAATCCTCAAAATCAAATAGAAAATGTAAAGTAAGAGAAACATTCTAAGTAAGTTTTGTTTTTTGTTACCAAAAGTGTTTTATCTGTAAAAAAAAAAGTAATAGCCTATACATGTCCCACTGCTGGGCAAAGGCCTCCGGTATACAGAGGGTATCAGGGCATAGTCCACCACGCGGCCCCACTGCGTATTGGCGGACTTCACATATTTTCGAAATACATTTTTTTTGTTATTATTCCGAAAATATACAGGTTTCCTCACGATGTTTTCCTTCACTGCGGAGCACGTGATAATTCAGCACTTACAGTTAAAAACTTCATCGGTGCCGGCACCGGGGATCGAACTCAGGTTGCTCGAGTATACATTGAATTAAGGCGAGCGCCCGGATACTGAGCTATAACGGCGTTTTATCTGTGTGTAATGAATATATAGAAGTGTAAGCTCATAAGTTTTATTTCAAACAAATAAGTGTCTAGAATTAGGTAGTTATTATTTAAAAAACTCATTGAGAATATACTTGTTTGCAAATATCAACGTATAATTTGGATTAAGGTTAATAAATATTAATAGAATCGTCCCAATTCAGAAACTAAATTAAGTTTGAGGCTCGTTTACGTTGTATGTAAACATAACTCACGGACCTTCTGCGGCCCAAGATTTATCTTATTAATCAAATTGAAACGGAGAATACATTTACATTTTTTTGGTCATATCATATTCATAACATTTATTAATATAATATTATAGACATATGTATTTTGGTTATATTTTAGAATTATTGCAAAAAAAAATCAATTTATGTTGTGTATAAAATAATTGTATTATATGTATAGACACACCCGTATATGTCTAATGTGCTATGTACGAATACAATAGATGAAATGGTTGGACGGTGTAAGGGTAGATGGAGACCGGGTAAGGTTTGGATGGATTGTGAGAAGAATAGTACATCTGTGAAAGAGATGAGCATCGAGATAACGGCAGATAGAGGAAAGTGGGAAGGAGGGACGTGTTGCGTTGACACCACTAACCAATCGTGCAATAGAGGCAGGAGAAAACAAAATAGGTGTCGAGTGTGATGTGTGGTCTGAAAACTGTAGACTTTAACCGGTGGTGCTTGACATCAGCTATGTGCTTTGTGATGCGAGTTTTTATAGACCTTTTTGTTGACCTTCAGGCCTTCAGGTTTTCAGACAGACCGCGTCCACAGGCTGACTTGTACACTGCTGGTTCTTGTATGGTATGTAGTATTTGAAAGATAGTAAATAGTGAATTATCTTTTTCGGCGGGGTGAAATATTTTCTAATAAAAGCACGTTTCAAGGTGTACAGCAGGTACTTCTTCAAATTTGGCTGGCTTGAGATTGTTTTCATGCAAGTCTTGCATAAAAACAATTGCAAAAAGACTCTGAAGAGTCTATAGTTACATAGTAAATTTTATTGTAGAATTAATGCAGTTAAGATGTTTTAGACATATAAGACGGTGTCATCGTGGTACCGTTTCTAAAACCTTAGATATATCGTTGCAGTGAAAAGGGTATTATTATTAAAGGGTATATTAAGTAAATCGGCAACAATGGGAGCTATTGAGAGCCGATTTAGGAACCATACATTTTATCTCTATATTGTATCTTTGGTGTATGAATCTGTATTAATAAAGTTTACTAACGCTTTTGCTAGAGCAAAGAGATCATATGTATTACAATTGGAAGCAATGGCGTATTGGTTTCGTGTATATTTGGTAACCCTGGTGGTTGGTATAAGGTTAATGTACATGGAAGTCGCTGCTGCCTAACTTCCTAACTGCTAACTGATCGTATTCAATGACACCCCACGGGTTAAATAAACGGTTAAGAGTAAAATGGTTCACACCATTTTACAATGGTTTAATACTAACCTGACCACTAGGTGGTATGTGGTCACCAAATGAAAGACACGCGTGGTCCGTTGCTACCTTTATTAAAGACTAAAAAATACATGCAAGATAGGGACTTACTTACTATACGTCTTCTCGACGCCAATAAGAACAAGAAATTTCGCTCCATCAGTAAGCGAAGAAATTCTAACCTTTAAACGAGCAATTCTTGTATATATATATATATATATATATATATATATATATATATATATATATATATATATATATATAATTGGAATCTCGGAAACGGCTCCAGCGATTTTCATGAAATTTAGTATGTGCGTAGATTCGGGGGCGAAAAATCGATCTAACTAGGTTTCATTTTTAGAAAATGTCGTTTTATCCCAGTTTTCAGGGAATGAAAAATATGATTGGAATACGACGGTAAATTTCACCGAAAAAAAGAATGTTATAATAGCTCGGTCAAACAGAAGCCAAAAACAGAAGGCCGTGGTTTTCGTATCACGATCATTTACACACTTATTCACATAGCCAATTAACGACTCGACTCCAAAGCGCCGCCGACCGCCTCGGCGATTGGTTCCGCAAATGGAGAATCGATATTAACCCAGAGAAAAGTGTGGCGATTCACTTCACCCGTAGCACCCCCAACCCCCATCCGCCACACCGTTACAAAGGTCCTCGCCAGTACAGAAAGTTGGGGCAAATATCACTATACGGCCAAACTCTCCCCAGGGAGAAAACGGTCAAATATCTAGGAGTCACTTTCGACTCGCGTATGACTTTCACTACGCACATCAATCAAGTCCGAAACAAAGCCGCGTTCGTCTCCGGCCGGCTACACAATTTAACGAATAAACATAGTAAAATGCCCTTAAGGCACAAATTATTGTTATATAAAGCTTGCGTAAGGCCAATCATGTCCTACGCATGCATGATCTTCGCACACATAAATCCTACGCGCATTGACGAATTGCAAGTAGTTCAAAGTAAGTTTATCCGCCGTGCAACCGGTGCGCAATGGTATCAGCGCAACGTCGACCTGCACAGCGATTGCAGACTCCCGACGATTCGCGCTCATTTTAAAGATTTGACAAAACGGTTCTTCGATAGAGCCCAGCATCATCCCAACCCTCTGGTGGTAAGCGCAGCAAACTACCTACCGGACACTAACGCGAACGTTAACAAGCGTCGCCCGCGAAACGTCCTCATCGACCCGGTCGACGAAGAGGACTTAGACACGATGGACCCACCGCCGGGGGTCCCGCCGGATAACACTACACCCACAGTTAGTGTAACAACAATCACACCAGTTCGCCCTCGCCTCCGAGCACGGCGAGACCCACACAACGCGTACACAAGGTACACCCGCGTTCCGGGGCGGTTCTCACCGCTCCCAGCCACCGATTAGCTAAATGCACAGTCGACGGCCGTCGGGGTCTCGGTCCGAACCGGCGACCTCGACGGCCCTTAGATGACACACCATAGTAGTTAAACGCACGCATGAGCACATGCGCGACCCTACCCACAGCGGAGGGTCCAAACCCGTGGGTTCTGGCTAGCCCACCGGTTCTGCGTCCGATGAAGCTTTAATAGTCTCGGGACTGAAAGCAAAAACATCAGTTAATACAAGATACAAGATACTTATTCACAGATCATTGTTTCCTTTATCTTTTATTTTTTGTCGATTTGTTATTTTGTTATTTTGTTCCCTTTTTTTTTAAAGTTCTTTCTTTTGTGAAAAACACCAGTTCATATTTTCTTATTATTATGTCGGTAAGATCGAAACATATTATGCATATTTCATTACTTAGAAATTTGTATCTAAATTTGTAATTTCCAAAAAACACGATGTACCAAAAAAAAAACCTCCCCCAAAGGTCCTCCAGATACTATATTTTAAGTTATTATGGATATATCGACGTTTAGCAGCACGTACATCTAATTCCACAATATACATAATATGCCTGGCAAGCTACATCATCGGTTATCCATGAGGTTTGAGGACATTTCAGCCTTACTTTTACAAACCTTCCACCGATATACAAAAGAATTACGTGCCATTATTAAAATTTGATGATGTAGTGGTTAGCTGGAATTTGCACGCATAAAGTTCTGCAACTACATTCGGCTCCAGTGAATGCGATTTAACAAATATTGAATCAACATATTGCATTTGCTGTATGTGCATTCGATAATCTTGTTCCGGATTATACAGAGATCTGCCGACTGTAGTAATTTTGTTTCAAATCATAGCGCCAGTTGTGAAATTAAATCTTATTGATTTGTAGTATTGTTATTATTTACAAATTTACTTATTATATACCCATCATCAGAAAGAATTTTGGCGAGACTTTACACATAAAAATCAGATTAAAATACGTTTTTAACATCATTTTGTTCATGCATGTTGCGTGTGTAATATAAAAATTGACGTGTAAATTGTGTAAGTACGACATAAGTTTTGATAATTTACAAAAGAACCTCAGTGAACATATTTTTAGATCTATTCACTACGACTTAAATCGTGTAGAAAATTAGGTAAACTGTCAAGACATTTTTCGCCGACACCAGTTTACTCTTCATGCGAAAATATACCTATTTTATCGTATGTTAGCATTAAATTATACCTATATTAAGTAATGCTAAATAGATAAAATGCACCCATAATTAATTTGTCTAGTAGTAGTTAGATCACAAATTTGATCCAAGAGACTTTTTCTTCGAGATATAAAGACAGAGAGCGATACTCACACTAAGTCAATTGTCGTGCTCCATTTAATCAGTATTCTATACATACAGCGTGTCGTTACCATCGCGACAATAATTGAACACACATATAGGGGATAACTTTTTAAAGTTGTATTAAACATTTAAATTCTTTAAACATCAATATTTACAGAGTTATTAAATTTTCCAAAACAAAGAATTTTAGAACACCCTTACCTATAAAAGCATAACGTAAAGTTCATTTGTAAAGGTCACAAATCATATGAATGGGTTGAATGAATTTAAAAGAGACAAAACATACTGTTAGAAAGAGAGGCTTGCAATACGACGCTGTGCGCGAGATGTATAGGATGTTACAAATTTTGTTTCTTTTTTACTTAATTAGTTTGTTTGAAAAATATTTTTTTAATTATGGATTTTGTTTAACGTTAATATTTTTTATGATTATTGGCAAGTAGCGATAGACATGTGTTTATTTATTGTCGTTATTATAATCAAATCGAATTTCGTGCAGATGGCTACATCTACTTATTTACATTTAAGACAAGACGAAGCAAATCAGTTTAGGTAAATGGTTGTATTCATATATTTTACACATGCACGTATGATGCTGGGTCATGGCTGTGACATTCAATTACGGTCATCCTGATTTTTTAGCTCTGTTATGTGTTCTCCTTGCGGTTGGATAAGAAAAAAGAGCAATTGCTTCAGAGCAAAACATCACATGACCGACAGGTATAATGTCGAGTGTTCTGGTTAAAGGTGAATAATATCAATAACTTAACAAAAAGGAAAGAATATTTGGTGATGTGAAGTGTTATGTGGACAAGAAAGAGAAGAGTATTGTTGAAGGCTGGCCTAAGAACACGACGTGTTCGACACGCTCTAGGCATGTTTAATTCTTCCACGTTGTGGGCTCATACTGCGCTTGTGGTATGTTGTTGTAAATTTTATTACCCAACTTTCAACTTTTATTTTGCATGTTTACCATTGCTTGGCATTGTCTACAGATCAATTAAAGGTACTTTTAACATACAAGTGTTGGAAAAACCATGTAATATGGTCCTTTTTGTAAAAAAAAATAAAGTAAATTAAATAAACCATTACTTCTCTAACTTATACTTGAAACAGGTTTTTTTAATGTTTTACCGAGAATTTAGGTGAATATACTGTTCAGAATACTGTTCTGTTCAACATTTAAGAAGCATTGGATCAGCATATTGCATTCACTTTCCATATATTGCACTTGATAATTCTCTTAAGAATTTAGGCACTGTGCACTGCATTTTGCCTTGTGTAAATGCTTCCGCATCCATTTGCGTTTTAAACATGCCTCTGAGGTTGACTGATAAATGTATAATAATTACATTTGAAATGCCCTCTGGTTTTTAGAATGATGTATCTGCAAATACGAGCTTATCAAGAAAATAATTCTTCTGACTAAAATAAGGGTAGACTAAAAGTTATTATTAATTTATTTTAATTAACCTCCAACGTTTTGGAATACTGTGCAGTATTCATGGTTAAAATTCAGTGAACCAGTTTTAATTAAATCGTTAGCAAGTAGCTCGGTGGCCAGGTGCTTTTAAATCATTTTGTGTGAGAAACCTGAGCCTGACTCAACTATGTGTTCTGCTGTGATGAAAATCACCGTGAGGAAACATTTAAGGTATATACATACATACGTATAAATATTTTTACGTTGATATATAATTAATACATAGACCAGTTAATACTAAAAATTTTAATAAAAATATGATGGTTTATGTATGTATAAGGTTATTCAAAATATTTTTGCAATATTTTCAACTTTAAGTAGAGAGTGCTTTCAGAATCATTTAACATGCAAAATTCAGATGCAACATTGATTTAGTATTTAAATGATTATGAAGATTCAGTAAAAAAACACACACATACACGATAAAAGTTGTAACATTATTAAATGGATGTTATATACCCTATTTTTGTTAAGGGTTTTCTATACGCTACGACGTTTTTGAAAAATAAATAAATAAACATAATAATTAAAATAATTATATAGGTACATTGGTAACATTTCAATCAATAACATTTTATACTATAAATTATAAGAAAAAATGTCGTTGATTTCATTAAATTATAATTAGCATCTCATATAGACACATGTAGTTTTCTTAATACATCATTTAAATTAATATTTAAACAAGGCAAAGTAGTTTTACAAATTAGGTTTTATAATGAAAAGTAATTCATCGGTATCTTGGAAAGTTCAAACATTTAATGAAATTAAGGCACATTTATTATAAGTTAAAAGTTTTGAAAAGCTAGCGATGGCTTTATGGTGTGAAATTTCCCAGTATAAAGTAAATGAGAAAAGTTGTGAAGATTGTAGTTGCACGAAATACCATTTTTTATATATTGTTAACAACAAAAAAAGTTTGGAACATCTAGAAGTGCACGTAATTTAGTGTGTAATAATTAAGTGTGGTAATAAAAAAACAAGTAGTAAAATTAACTTATATTTATTATCTCAACTCTTGAACAAACTAGGTTTTATATCAGATTAAAATATTTCCTTATTTCCGTATAATAAAAATTATAGAAAAAATTGATATTAAGTAGTTGACTAGTGAAGACTAGATGTAGACTAGGTGTTATTCAATAGAAGATAGTGTATAGAAGATAATAAACAAAACCCGTTCTCTTTCTTTCTTTCTTTATTCTTTATAAAAATACATCTACTTATATTATTGTATTTAATTACTTTACATAAGGATTACAAAGGGCGAACTTAATACCCTTTTTCTTTCTTCCTCAGTCAACCCGGGCTGTGGAGAGATTGATTGTGTTAGGTGCTATAACGAGATTAAATCGTTATAAATACATTTAACTTTGTCATAAAAATGTAAACACGTCAATAAACAATTCGACCGAGTGAATTAATTGAAATTCCAGCGAAGTACATTCGCCATGCCCACTCATACATTATACTGTGGGTTTAGTCGGGGCGAACTTAGTCCCAACACTACATTCAGCAAACATTGAATCAGCATATTGCATCTGCTGTGCGTACATCTCACTCGATTATTCCGTTTTGGATTTGACCGTATGTATCGAAAATTGAATCGATTCTGCTTGACCGTTTTGCAAGTCATGTTTGCTGGCATTGTTTGCGTGACGTAATTGAAAACACGATTATGATTATGTAGAAAAAAAATATGAAAACTGTAAAGTCAAATGACTTGTTTCATATTTTAAAAAGTTTAAATTAAAAAGTATTAGTATTTTTAAAATTAAAAAGTTAAAGTAGTAATAATAAGATTTTACCTTAAATGTTTATATGTTCCATTAATCCCACTTTTTGTCAAAGACCTCCTCTCTACAGAGGATATTAGAGCATAGTCCACCATAAAGACCCACTGCAGATTTTTACATTTTTAAAATTATTTAAAAATATAAAAATTCTTTCTGAATATCCAGGTATACTCACGATGAGCATGCCATAAATCAGCACTTAAAGATTCAATTAACACTAACATTGGTGTTGGCATCGGTCAGAACTCGCATTATATTCAGGTTTGAACTTGACCTGAGTTCGAGTATACTGATTTAAAAGCGAGCACCTAGGCAGTGAGTTATCACGACTAGAATAATATAAAAAACAGTTTAGAAGTATATTGTTGCAAAGTATATTGCATGCAGTTTTTTTTTCTTTTTAGGTACGAGTCATAACTCATCATTCATCATTAACAAAGAACAAGATTCATATAGGTAAATTTATGTCAGGGGATTGTATTTGGAGAGCAAAGTTACCTGTAACTGGGTCCCATACATTTCTATATTTACAATACAAAATATTGTAGCTCTATGCTGATACTCCAGGTTAGCATTGTGTGAAGCTGAGTTATTTTATTTGGCGCATTATTTTGCATCGACAAATAAATTGTGTTGTGACATAGTAAGTAACCAATATCTTTTTATGTTATGTATGCATGTATATAGTACATTGAGTATACAAGTATTAGCATCGATTGCAATGCGGATAGAAACAAGCACAAAATAAGCGAGAGTATTGTATAGTGGATGATAGATTTGATTTCACTCTGCAATTGGCAGTGCCAATTAATATACTGAGTGAACTAATAATTGCTTTCCACCAGTTATTTGTGTCAGATTAGCGGTGAGCTTTGCGTGGAGCCACACAAGCATCACTTTGTTTGTCCCCGGTAATTAAAATTGATTAGCGTAGAAGAGGAGTAACACGAGGACCAGGAATTCAGACCCCACCATCAGATGGAAATAATTATTGCACAGGAGAGAGAGAGAGAGAGAGAGCGTAGAAGAGGAGTTACAGTGTTAAGTTTTAATTGTCGTCGCAGTTTCTTTGACTGGGGAAGGTTATTGCCTTACGATATGTCATTAACATTAATTCTTTGTAGATAAATTAATAATAATTTCGACGCTGCGAGACTCGACCGGCGTCTTCGATGACCTCAGATTTTCGCCCCTTGAGGTCAACGGCCGTTGAGCCTAGCTCGTAACACGTATGTGTGCGAAACCGAATAACGCAGGTTGTAATCCCGCAGCGCCGAAAGTTTTAGTTCATCTTGAGTAAAATGTAATTTGAATTACTTCCTCAATTGACAAGGAACAAAATTTCTTTTATATTTTAAATGCGAACACTTTTTGTATCTTCATGGCGCAATAAATATAATTTTCAACGGAAATAATTCCTACACTAAATTAATACGTACTGATATAATGAGAGAAAATATAATGAGCTATGAAAACATAAAATCCAAGGAATTATGTACTTACTTTAAAAAAGATGTACACAACATGTTGAAATCTGTAAAAAAGTGTCCTTTTTTGTTACAAAAATATTGATCTCCGCCTTTCAATCTGGTCATGGGGTCTTTGTGCCGAGTGCACGCAATTCCCCCGCACCGGGCAACCTCACGGCAATCGGTTGGAAAATTGATACCCAATTTTCTTTTGTGTTTTTTCAAGCAGATAAGCGAAAGTATGTCGAAGGTTAGTTATTAAGTTGGGTATTGCGTAACCATATCAAGTTGTATAACGAATTGAAAACTTTTCCATCGAATCTCTCAAATTTCTTAGTAAATAATATTATCAAGTTTTTAGGAAATAGTACATAATTTTAAAATTTTTAAAACTTTTCCTGGTTTCTCACTTAGTTATTTTAATTTTATTTTAACAACAAAAATAAAATGCGTATGAAGTATGGGATATATGTTTTTATACAAATTGCTCTCTAAAAATATATTTAAAGCGCGATTATAAAATCTTGTCTGATAAAGTGATAGAAAACAATATATTTACTATGGCCCAAATTAAACAGGAAATTGCAAAAAAAAATCAAAAAATTTAAAGAAATAGATGAAATGTTGTGCTGATGAAAACAATTATGATGTTAATTTTATTTTGTTAAACTTATGTATGTCAGGCCTTTTAGTCAATTATTTAATTTTACAAAAGTAAATTGTGTTGTCAGTCCATTCCGGTAAAATAATATTTCACATGCAACTTCAATTAACTGTTGCCAACAGAAATAAAAGCGATGAAATAGAAATGATTTATCAGTACGAAAAATCATTTCCCCTTTTAATGTTTTGTTATAATATCTGAAACAAATAATGTATTTTGACAATCAAGTCACAAAACTGTTACCAATATTACTGCTAGACTTTTAGCAAATGTTCAAAAAGACTATTGTATGTTGCGTGGGACTATAGTTCCTAGACATTGAATTTTCATATTGTATCCTCCATTTGCGCCTGGCTTTACAGCGTTACTAATATAACACTTAAATTTGTAATTCGAAAAAATTCAAAGAGTCGGCCTTATTTTCATGTCTAAAAATTTTAAGTAAGTAGGTACCATGGACCTCACAAAATACCGGCAACTGGGCGTGGTACACTTCTGAGTTTCAACTGGTGAGTAAGGTAGCCTACCTTTTGACAAGATGGGCTACCTCACTGAAAGTGTTCGAAAAAGTAATAAAGAATTTATAGGTTGCCATGTTGCAGAATGTTGCTTGGTGACGTACAAACATCACGAAACTCAACGTACGAGATGCTTCTTGGAATCGTTGTAACCCATTAGCATTTGAAACGCATTATTATATTCTACACGCAATACTTTGTATTGTTTTCGTCTAAAAGTGATACAATGAGTACCTGAGTAGAAAGACGCGTATCACACAATAATTTGACCTTAACTGGTCCCAACCCTGAATGCGTCTATGGTGTTGAGATCCTTTAGCTGTGCTCTTCCACATCGTTTGATATGCGATCAACATAAAATTGAAAAAGCCTGTTTGAATAAGATATTTCGATTAGGTGGAATATTTTGGCGTTAAGTTACACTAGCGTGACCAATTGCTTTTCAATTGAGACCAAAACATATTTTTACACATCGTTATTTCGCCCTAAACTAAGCCAAAAAGCTAAGCCAAAGCCTGTGCTATGGTTACTAGATAACTGGTAAACATACAGAAACGTGCTTTCCTTTTGTAAATAAATATATATTTAAACACTCAGATGCTAGAAAAACACTATGTTCATCACACAATATTTTTCCAGTAGTGGGGATCGAACCCACACCCTCTGAGAGACAGGTTCACTATCAGTTACGTCAATCGCATCATATTGATAATCTAATATATAAAATTCTCGTGTCACGGGGTTCGAACTTGAACTCCTCCGAAACGGCTCGACCGATTTTTACAAATTTTATATGCGTATTCAGTAGGTCTGAAAATCGGCTACTATCTATTTTTCGTCTCCCTAAATGTTAAGGGGGTAGTCCACCCCTAAATTTTTTTTAAATTTTTTATATAAAACTTTTTGCTTATGGCACAGCATACAAAAATACATACAACCCTAAATTTTCACCCCTCTACGCAGACGTAGTCGCGGGCAGCAGCTAGTATTAAATAAAACTCTATTACAAAAAATATTAAAAATCTAAGCCAAAACGCTAAAAATGATCAGAGGGGCTCTTATCCAGCTGTGGGTAAATACTTTAGGGTGTCCCTAAGTTTTTTAAAAATTGAAATTGACAAATAGGATAACAGGTAAAATTTAAATTATTTAATGCTTACCTTTACTTAGTAATACCGTTTCTAATAAGCTTAAGTTATTAAGTGTAGGTGAGAAGAGTTACCCAATTGCGAACATGTTAATTAAGAAGTTCGTGTAAGTAGAGAGAATGTGGTTAGCTATGAGTAACTCCTGTAAGCTAAAAGCGAGGAGAAGTTTTAAGTTTTACAGTATAATTAATGTAGCTTTCTTAATATTGAAAAAACTTGAAACTGTAACTTGCTATATCAGTGCTGTATTTAATTAAAGTTCAGTGAAGATCAAATATTTATCTGGGTATATTGTAGTATTTTTCGTCTTTTAACCTAAAAAGCTTTATAATTTAGATATTTTATAAGACATTGTTTTTATTTTGGTAAAGAATAGTGAGGTCATATCTTAATCGCACAAAGGAAAGGCCGGGGAGGAATTTAGATTAAACTGATCCCTTTTAGAGGAGCAATGTAATGTGAAATTCAATCCCTCATTTTTATAATCCGCCTTTGTGTAACGTTGGATGCATACATTTTATTGGGCGGAATAATTTTTATATACCGACGCACACATATAGTAATATTTTGCAGTACCAGTGCTTTTGTTGCACTGTGCCACCATAATGACACGTAGAATGTAGAAATTCTGATTGAGTGTATAGCTTTACATGTTGCAGGAGTTATTCTAATATAAGTGCGTTTTTCAAACGACTTCAAAAACAGAGGAGCTTCTCAATTCGACTGTATTTTTTTTTAATGTTTGTTACCTCAGAACTTTCAACTTTTTTATTCGAAAGCTGGTGCTTCCCATGAGGTGCCATATTAATTTTGCTTTGGATCTTGGGCTCAGCTTTCAAATAAAAAAAGAATCATCAAAATCGGTTCACTCAGTCAGCAGGTTCAGAGGTAACAAATGTAAACTCTCGACGTAGTTTTGTAGAACAGAATAAGATTTGTTTTTTATGTTTGGGTAACAATCACTCGGCTAAGTTTTGTAGAATTAAATTTTCATGTCACATATGTAGACGTAAACATCATACATTACTTCATCCCGTAGGTACAAATGTTGAAAGTTCAAGTAATGTCAAAGAGAACGTTTCAAGGTCTGATGAGTGCATTGTTCGGGAAGAAAATAAACCAACTTCTAGTGCACCCGGCTCAAATCAAGTTGTTACATGTTTTTCGTCCAATAAAACTGTAAAAAACCAAGTGCTATTAGCTACTGCATTGGTGAAAGCAGAAACAGCACAGGGAGATAAAAAGATTATTAGGGCATTACTAGATCAAGGCTCGCAGGCATCATTTATTACGGAAGCTACCGTCCAATACTTAGGTGTTAAAAAGTTGCCAGTGCACGGGTGTATTTCGAGGTTAGAAGGAAGTAATAGTGTTTCGGTAAAATCTATGGTGAAAATAAAAATGAATTCTAGATTTGATTCAAAAATCACATTTATTGTACAGGCATATGTGCTTAAATCGATTACATCATTTTTACAAACTCAACGGTTATCTTACATGGACTGGGTTGACTTGGATGGAATATGTTTAGCAGATCCTGAATATCATACTCCAAACAGGATAGACATTTTACTGGGAGCAGATGTCTATGGTCAGATAATTAAAGACGGAGTAAGAAAGGGTCCTTCAGGTTATCCAGTAGTTCAAGCTACATCTCTGGGTTGGATCATTTCAGGGAGGGTCAGCGATTCATCTCAATCCAAGGATAATGTTGTGGTAATGCACACTTTCATTGAAGAATATGAGTGGATAAAAAGGTTTTGGGAAATCGAAGCTGATCCAAAACCAATCAAGCGCCTCATGACAGAAGAGGAAATCTTTTGTGAAAAGTTTTTTGCTGAAACTACTAAAAGGGACACAGAAGGGCGTTATATTGTACGTCTTCCATTTAAAAAAGATTTTAATAATAACAATTATATAGATTCCAGAGATATAGCCGAAAAGAGATTAAATTCCTTGCATCGAAAATTAAAAAGAAATGAAGACCTGAAAGAGAAATACACAAATGTAATCAATGAATATATGAAAATGGGTCATATGGAAAAAGTTCCATACAGTGAAATAAGAAAAAATTATTCCGTGTACTTACCTCATCATGGTGTAATAAGAAATGACAAAGACACGACGAAGCTCAGAGTCGTTTTTGATGCTTCTTGCAAGGGTCAAACTGGTGTGTCATTAAATGATTATAGGATGGTCGGACCAAGTTTACAACTAGATTTAAGACATTTATTAATGAAATGGAGAAGTTATCCTATTTGTCTATGTGCAGATATAGTAGAACTTCACGGTTTCAGTGACGCTTCTCAATTTGCATACGCAGCAGTCGTTTACATACGTGTAATTAAAAATAATGAAAATATTCACGTCTCTCTAGTCACTGCAAAGACGAAGGTGGCACCTATTAAACAGGTTTCCATACCACGGCTGGAACTTTGCGGCGCTGTTCTTTTATCAAGACTGCTTGTAGAAGTTGGAGAAGTTATCAAAGTTGACAAGTCACACATGCATGCTTGGACAGACTCATCCATAGTGCTTGCATGGATCAATAGTCATCCAAGGCGTTGGCAAACTTTCGTGGCCAATAGAGTTTCGGAAATATTAACAACATTAGAATCTAACCACTGGCATCATGTGTCATCTAAGAAGAATCCAGCGGATTGTGCATCAAGGGGAATGAAACCGTCGGATTTAGTAAATCATAATCTATGGCTTTGTGGCCCGGAATTTATTTCTGACAAACTAATACCATATCCTAAAACGATTATAGGAGAAACAAAAATGGAAGAGAAAATAGTACATTTTATTTCAAGAGATGAATCAATCTTAAACAGATTTTCATCTTTAACAAAATTAATTAGGGTTATTGCATATTGTCGCCGGTTTTTAAATATAAGAAAAAGGAAAGTTGAAAAAACTTATAATATCAATTTGTCAAGTAAGGAGTTAAATGATTCATTAGATGTATGCATAAAAATGTGTCAAAAAGAAAATTTTAAAGATGAAATACTTAAGTTAAAAAATGATGGTGCAAACTGTAACTTAAGGGGTTGTCTTCGTTCACTTAATCCATTTATTGATGGTAATGGATTATTACGCGTGGGCGGAAGATTGGATCACTCACAGCTCGACGAAATGCAGAAACATCCGATATTAATAACAAGAAGGTCCCCATTAACGGATTTGATTGTGAGAGACGCTCATTTGAAAACTCTTCATGGTGGCCACCAGCTAATGTTGACGTTCTGGAGTTCAAAATATTTGATACTCGGAGTGAAATCAGCGATTCGGTATATATGAAGTGCGTCAAATGTATTAGATATAAAAATAACATTTCGAACCAACTTATGGGTCAATTACCATCTGCTCGAGTCATACCTTCACGTCCATTTAAAAGCAGTGGAGTGGATTATGCAGGACCGATAAATATACGGATGGGCAAAGGTCGAGGTCATCATGCATCAAAGGGTTACATTTGCCTTTTCATATGTATGGTTACTAGAGCAATACATATCGAAGTGGTTACTGATCTAACGACTCAAGGATTTTTGGCTGCATTCAAAAGATATCTTGGGCGAAGAGGTATTTGTTCAGATATTTTGAGAGATATTGCAACTAATTTTGTGGGAGCTTCGCGTGAACTCCAGAATATGTTTAATTCGGAGTCCTCAACTATGGTCAACGAAATAAGAGATGTACTGGCGAATAATGGTACAACATGGCACTTTATTCCGCCTAATGCACCTCATTTTGGAGGGTTATGGGAAGCCGGAGTAAAGTCAATAAAATATCATTTGAGGAGGGTTATCGGAGAATCTACTTTGACATATGAAGAATTAACCACAGTTTTAATTCAGACAGAGGCATGTTTAAATTCGAGACCATTATCACGGATAGATAGTGAATTAGATGCTATTGATGTATTAACACCGGGGCATTTTTTAATCGGCGAGCCTCTGGTCACAGTTCCGGATGATAATTATGAATCCTCTAATGTATCTAGTTTGCGTAGGTGGCAATTTACGCAAAAAATTATGCAAAGTTTTTGGCGAAGATGGTCACAAGAGTATTTGACTAAATTTTTTCATCGATACAAATGTACTTATCAAACCTTGGAACCTAATATAAACGAGGTTGTTTTAGTACGGGATAAAGACTTACCTCCAAGTAGATGGCTCCTTGGCCGTGTGATTGCTAAATCCGGGAACCGATAATATCACTCGCGTAGTAACATTACGAACACAAAATTCAATTATAAAAAGACCTACATCCAAGCTTTGCATACTTCCTGTGACACAGTAAATAAGTTAAATTTAAATGTATTTATTGTTTGTTTTTAGTTATAACCTTTTTATTTTACCGGCCCTTATGGTGGGCGGTATCTTAAGGACAAAATAAATTTGCCCTTGGTGGGTGGTATGTTCGCGCCAATTTCGCTAGATGGCGCTATTAGTAGAGCGGTAATATGTAAATCGCGATGTTGAGATTTTTTGTGTATTAATGACCTCAGACAGATTTTATATTTTTATTATCCAGAATAAAGGGTTTTACAGACGTCATGGTTTTATTGTGTGCTGTGAAGACGTTGTAAGCCCCTGGATCAAACAAATACCGTATGAAGATTACAATACATCTTCATACGAAATTCTAATTTATACACTTAAACAACCTCGATGGCCCTTAGAACCTCGATGGCCCTTGGATGACACACCATAGTTTAACGCACGCATGAGCACATGCGCGGCCCTACCCACAGCGGAGGGCCCAAACCCGTGGGTTCTGGCTAGCCCACAGGTTCTGTGTCAGATGAAGCTTTAATAGTCTCGGGAATGAAAGCAAAAACATTAGTAAATACAAGAATACAAGACACTTAAACAAATACGCCGCGCAGCCCTCATGTTGTCGCACAAGTCCTCTACTTAAATTTCTAGATATCTCATTTTCACTACCACTTTTTATTTCTTAATTATTTACTTTATTTTTTTTCTTTACAATTCCACTGAGTGTATTCCGCGCACCGGGCGTCTGTCCGTGTAAAACGTTCTAGAATAAGAAACAGGCCGAAAAAGGCCGAATATTGATCGTCTCTTTATACATAATATTTCGGAATAAGAACCTTATTTTATCCTGGGATAACAATTTAAAATGAAATTTTAATTGCATCTTTTAAAACTGTTTCACTGTTTTGTATGCGAAATACATGTCGGCTTCGAACGTCACACCTAGATATTAGATCTTCTTTTCCCATGGAATCTGGTATGGATATTCTCCATTTAAGACACCGATTGCCAAGTTTGTGTACGTCGAGACAAGACATTTATATATATTTAACTTTTTCTATTCGTCTTTTGCTGATTTATTAGTTCCACTTTTTTTTCCTTATATTCGTCATTTTTTATGCATATACTTCGTATCTTCTATTATATTCCATATTAGTTCAGCGATGTTTGATGAATGTAACAGTTTACGTTTGCCAAATTTAAATATTTACTAAAATCTGGACGATCGGTGACATAAGGATGAAGTTGTTGTATGTTTATATTTTCCAAGATAAGTGTCTTTAAAAATGTTAGCATCCGTAGGCCAGCACATAAACTTTTAAGTCCATTCAAATTATTTGCAGGTTTCAACTGCTTTAATAAAATGCTTCCAACAAATGCTTCCTTCTGTAGATTTAGTGATATCAAGTATTTTTATAGTTTTCTATTCTATTTACGTAGATGTCTAATCTACTACGAATGAATATTTCAGATTTGAATATTCTGGTTAAACAAAATCGTTGGAATAACAAAAAAAAAAAAAACGTTATTAAAATTATCAAACTTACTAACAACTAAGCGTTAAAAGAGTCCTTCTCTCAGAAAATAATCGATAATTTTTTTTAGCTCCAACTAATGAATTTTTGCGGTACTTAAACAACTGTACTAATAATCTAACCAAGTAATATAACTACAAAAACAGGCCAAGTGAAGCTAGGTTAACAGTGTACATACCTTCTTAATGATTTAAACAAGTGACAAACTGAAGGAAAAGTTATCCTAGCTATTTAACGTCTTTTAGTACAAAATTTTGCTGGGTTATTCGAAACCGAAACTATGTATAGGAAATTTTGACATAAACCAGTAAAGGAACAAATTCTGTGAACTATAAATGATCTTCGATATCGTAAGGACATGGTTTAACCAATTTTGCTCTTAGAGTAATTTCAGATTAATTGGCGTGTCAGGCTAGAATTAATATCGTACTTTGTCAGTTTCCGTGAACAAACACTTTTGTTATATTGTAATATTTGAGATTACTCCCGCCATTTTGTAATTGTGTATTTCGTTTTCAAGTAATCAGTTGGAAAAATACAATATAAGTGGTATTTGTGAAAGGACGCGCATAAAAATAAAAAATGGGACACCGTGCACCTATCATAAATTTCTAAAGAGTGCTCCTCGCCCTGCAGATGTTGTGTTATTACGTTCTTTTGTGTTATGATCTGGTTTTATTGCCGACCGTCACTTGCCATAAAAGCTGTAACGCTTTGACAGTTGCAAATCGTTACAGCTGCTAGTAAGTAAAAGTGTTGAAACATTTTAAAAAAAATCTATTTCAACAATCCGCAACAATCCACAATGTGAATTCATTTATTTATTTTATTTTGCATATACCCATTTGGAGAGCAAAGAGCGACTGCCATTTTGAATTTTTTAACAGTTAGAATATCATCATATTTAAAAAAAAAAAAATATATATATATAAAGAACAGTAAGACATGTTCGAGACCGTTACTTAAAATCAGACCATTGACATTGTGTGACATATTATTTATAATTTATACGTAAAATACTGTGTACGTATATATTCCTAGTAAATTTTACAAAAATAAAGATATGATACCTTAGTGCCCTGGCGCTAGCCTTTATGCTCAATCCGCTTGAGGTCATATTCCAGTGCACTTAAAGAGAGAATACTAAGCAATTCATCAAAAGAAACAAAAATAATTCCAATCCTTACGATTCAAAACAATTTCAAAACAACTTCACATAAACATAACTGTTTATTAACGTCGCACGTACATTGTCCTCACCGACTCGGTGGTAAGGAGGGGACATAGGTATATCAGGACAACCACGGGTTCTGTTAGAATACACTTTCCACTCATAGTGCCTAAAAACATAACTAGTTAGCTTGTCCTCGCTTTCGAGCACGACGAAACCAACACAACGTGTACATTAAGTACCAACCGCAGCCACCAATTTATAAAGTCAATGGCAACCGGAGTCACGGTCCCGCAGGTGACATGCTCTACCACTAGAATTCACTAAATGAAGCAAGGATAAGCACATTCACAACCATAACCAACGTGAAGGCAGGGCCGCATCAGGTTCGTGGGATCTGACTATACCACAAGTATTCCATTAGATGAGGTTTTAGTAGTCTACGGGCTGAAAATAAAATCACCAGTTAAAGTAAAATATGTAAAATTTATATACCTCCGTTGAAAAAGTCCATCACCTGAATTTGTGTCCTGTATGAATAATTTCGGTGAAACGAGGCTAATATTCACTATCACTGTAGGGCCAATAACTAAAATATGTGATGAGAATTTGTTAATTCCCTTTAAAGAATTCATTCTCTTATATAAGTGTAACAAAGCGCGGACATCCTTCTTGGCCGCTCTGTGTCACATAGTAATGCGACATTTTAACTTAGTGCTACCATTCGTTAGACTTTCATTCAACATAAAATACTCATCGGTGTTTTAAGTGACGCCTGAAGCTAATGATAATTATAACGGCTGGTTAAACTTAAGTGCATATTTTTATATAATATAGTTTTCGTATTTCTTTATTTTCTTTTAATACGGCACAAAATGCTTTAATTTACTATTAAATACAATTTACTTTGGTATCTTGTATCTTGTATTAACTGATGTTTTTGCTTTCAGTCCCGAGACTATTAAAGCTTCATCGGACGCAGAACCGGTGGGCTAGCCAGAACCCACGGGTTTGGATCCTCCGCTATGGGTAGGGTCGCGCATGTGCTCATGCGTGCGTTTAACTATGGTGTGTCATCTAAGGGCCGTCGAGGTCGCGGTTTGGACCGAGACCCCGACGGCCGTCGACTATGCATTTACCTTGTGTACGCGTTGTGTGGGTCTCGCCGTGCTCGGAGGCGAGGGCGAACTGGTGTGATTGTTGTTAACTGTGGGTGTAGTGTTATCCAGCGGATTTACTTTGGTTGAAATTTAGCTGACATTTGAATAACGATAACTAACAAAACGATTGTTTTCATGAAATAAATTGATTTTTATTATGACAAACGCAGCAACTACTGTAGAGTGAGGAAATATTAATTAAGTTGATAAAATTGGGGACATCCTAAACATTTTCTTTGATGACACCCTTTTTCGTAACCTTACCACCATATGCTTATAAAATAAAAGAAACAATACTTTTTAGGAATCAGAAACAAAATTGTCAATCGTAAATTGTAACAGTATTTTAACTGATTTAGCTCATAAGAGCATTTCACATTGCTACCTTAATTTAGGGGTTTGAATAGGTTATTCATCAACGCACCTAATTTACGCCCGTTTGGAGGGAACATACCCTAGGAATGTTTGTAATTCACTTTCACGGCGCCGTCGACTTGCTTTATAATCAATTGAACGAAATGGAAGAGCGGAGGGTCCTCCATTTCAATATATTTGCATATATAATACAGGCGGAATAGATTTTAATCAACATAAAATATTATCAAAAATCAATTTTATTTCAACTATAATTGATGTAAAAGTTTGTATTTACCGTCTAAAAATTCGAAGTAGATTCGTATATTTAATTGGATTGTTGAAAAGATCATTAAAACGACATATCTGAATTTGAAACATTGTAAAGCACATCGGTATAGGAAATAGTACCTAAGAGACGTGCATATATGAAATCGTTCGACTGAAATCAGTTCTTTTCAGAGAGCCAATAACAATGATTCATTAGACATAGAATAAAGGGCAACACAAATATAAAGCCACCAGCCTATTGCTACGTTAGCGAAATACACTTACCTGTAGGTTGCCGTGTGAGCACGCACCCAACATAAATATCAAACCGACTGTAACTCGTAGCAGATGCTGCGCTATTGTACAGCTTTGCTGTGTGGACTATTTTGCGAAAACTGTTATTTGTCCATAGAAATTGAGAATAAAATATGAAGTACGATTGTTACTATAAATATGATAGTTCTTTACCTATGTCCTATAGTTATTATTACGTGAAAACACTTCAAGTTAAACAAGTGATTACTTGTATATAAATACGTCATCGGAATCATATTGTAAAAATACTGAACATGACATACAAATTATGGTGCTGGAACTGAATGTTTGTTAATTTTTTTATTGACAAAATTCCTCTGTTATATAAGATGGAGTTATCCTTCTGTAATTACAATGATTATCATAAATTAAACAATGTAATATCATTATCAAAAACTAGAAACAAAAGCGTAATTTGTGTATGTACCTGTTGCATAAAGTATTTATTTGATTTTGCAACAGGATTAATGCGAAAATTTTTCTGGTAACAATCTTTTACTATCACTAAATATAACGAAATTAAAACATAACTAAACAATACGTATTCAATGAATGGTTCACTGTCCCGTGACCATGAACGCTGGAAAGGGTTCGAAATGTCGGGAATTAAAAATAAATTGAAACGCGATGAAATCCGTAAACTAATTTCATTTAATAAACAATACCAGTTTTTTTATTTTATTTAATAGACCAAAATTAACCAGCAACAAGTTTTGTCTCTCTTCAATGAAGCGAACAACTTTATGAAGCGAAACTTTTATTTATAAAAAATCCGGGCACCGATCGCAGAACTTGCTTCGAATTTTTAATTAGCCTTCTTTGGAAATAGCGTCTGAACTTTTTATTGTAATCTCGTTTTATTTTATGCCTATTATCTTAATTCTTGTTTTACTGGAATGGTTTGTCTGCTTCCATCGTTATTTAAATTAATGTAATAAGTTTAAATTAGGCACGTTTCCACAAATCTAAAAACACATTAACTCTCTTAAGGTTAGAATATTTATTAGTTTATATAAATCAAAAGTATTTGTTTCGTTAGTGTACTTAATTTTAGTCAATAAAGCCTAAGTTACATATTTTTAGTCTTATCCGTATGATAATAAAAATTTTGTATTGTTCCACATTCACATATAACCAAGTCACAAACTCAATGAAGTTGTTACCCTTGTATAATACGGAACATTCTCGGTTGGTGACACAATCAAAGCGTATTTCACAATACACACTATGGATTAACACTCCATTTAATACCGTGCAGGGAAACTCCATTACTTTATATCCCGTACCACTTTCAATGCACACCCCACATACGTACGTATGAGCAATGCTTACATATGCTATAGTTTATAAGTAATAACATATATTATTTTGCATGTTACATATAATCTTAAATATGTGTATTGATTACACAAGATAGAATAGTTATACATATCATATAATAGTTCCTTTTTACTTATTACCTTACTATTTATATAAATTTATTAATTAATATTTATATAAATTTAAAATTAATTAATCTATATAAATTTTTACTTGAACATAAACATTTAAAGTCCTGATGTTATAAAATATCTTATTTTTATAATATTATTCAGTTTTTTAGCAACCTGCACAATAACTGTTAAGCATTAGTCAAGAAAAACTGAAATAGTTTTATTTCGAGGCGAAATAATAATATCTCAACAGCCTTAGCCTTTATCTCTATTCAACCCTATTACTAAATTGAATAATAATATATTCCAGGCTACTGTCAAACTATCACTATGTGTCAATATAAATTACGACAGACCAAACATTACGTGATGTCGCATCGTTGATTGTCTGGGTTGAAATGGTTATTAAATTCAGCATTTTACTAGTAGTTCAGTAATGAATACGCATCTTAAAAATTTTTGAAATTTAAAATTTATACAAAACAAAACACAAGCGTTAAAACACTGGTCGTTATTTATAGAACGATTTTCTGTAAGTAACGACGAAATTTATTAAATACGCTGAAAAGGAAAGTTAACATTGGCTTGGTTCAGTGCGCAATATAACAAATTAGTTAATCCATTAGATACGGCACACTCGCGTTTACAGCTTGCTCGCAGTTGATTGCACTTTTGAATACAACGTTAAATTCGAGCTATTTGAGAAATAACTTTTGCTGGTTTCTCAGGACAAGAGCCTTATAGACCGATTGCAAACGCGAATAGGGAAATAATATAAGCTTTGACATAAAGCTGTTGTTATATTTTATTATTAGTATAGAGAAAATCAACCCAACGAAATGGCATACAAAGGTGGTATTGCGGACTTACTTTGGTTTTTAAAAAATATAGTCCTTATTACTGTAATTTCAAAACTTTAAAATCATTAAAAGTTTTTTCATAGATTACCCATGATTATTGAATAACGTGGTCACATTTTTTTTAAATGTTTTAAATAAACTCAGATATACATAAAGTTTTCCACTATTGTGTTTATATCAAGCCCATGACTATATTTATTTTATTGTATTGACTATTTTATTAGTAGACTACTAAGCGCTCCAGCTTAGGCTAGAGCGTTTAGTAGAACGGAACAGAGTTAAGCATAAGCTTTCTTCAATAGGACATCTTACGATAGGCAAATACTCAGAAAAGAAGAGAGAGAAAAATAAGACAGAGAGAGGATTGCCTCGGCTATTGCCCCCTTGCTCACGAAGCTCAATTTTCATCCGGTGTAAATTCTTTATAAGATAAATCTACATTATAAAATTTTATAATGCAAGAACACTTACTTTCAATTTATTAACAACGCTCGCAGCTTTATTCGAACGGTATACTATTAAAGTATTCAATTTGTCCAATTAGCAAACCGGGCGAGCTTACCTGCTGCGCTATGACCGCAAGCACGCACTTTACGTAAATTTCTAAACGAGAACACAACACTCGAGGGCCGGTGTGTTATTGCGTCGTTTCCGAGGCGTGCGCCGGTTTCATGGCCGAATTTCCTTTATAGGACCTTATATGGCGGGGCCATTGCAAATTCATCGGTTTTCAAAGTTTTACCTCATAGATATTTTAGATGAACCGTGATTCTTGTTTGACACAATGTACGTGTTATGTGGTGTTTGTAATGAAAATGTATAAACTCTACTTTGTGTGCGTTTTTTGATTTTAATCTTTGATAATTTATCCTGTTTGTCACAAATTAACAGTTGTTGTTAATTATTCAATAAATAATAAATTCTAACCAACCAGAATTATCTGAGCCATAGTTATGGGTAGTTGGGATTTAAGGGAAAAATAAGAAAACAAATGCACGAGTAAGAAGCTAAGGCAGGGCCCATTAAGAAGAAATAATGGACTGCGATGTTTGCGGTGAAAAAGAACCGTTACCCCACGCAAGATTTACACAACGCGCAACTCGCTCGCGAGCACTATGTAAACAATGCAAGCGTAGTGCAACTAATGGAGCAACTGCTAATTATGTGAACGCGTTAAGCAATGTCAGCCATGAAATATATAACCTGTAAGTACTAGTTAATATTCTGCTACAAATTTTTCTACAGGGGTAATCATGTGTTGTAGGGATGGGATCGTCCAAAGAAATTAAATAGATTTTCAGCGTGAATTTAGAGTAAATATTTAATTTTTTCATGTGATAAGATGACACGCGAGCTGGCGGTCTCCCTGATGTTTAGTGATAACCACCGCCCATGGACATTTGCAACACCCGTGAAGTTAGACATACGTTGCCACCATTTAATAAAGTGGGCCTCGTTTACCTTACTTAGCAGACGAAACGCAGAAGTGTAACACTTCACGCCAGTCTTCTGTGAGGTTCTGGTACTTACCCAGATGGATCTGCCCATTCGTTAAACAACCGAAGCTATTGCGCACTTGAATACCACTACAATGCAAGTATGAGTAAAATAGAAACGTTTTGTGCGGAAGTGAGATGACCGTAGTTCACACTTTTAAATGTCGGCAAGACCTGTAGATGTACATGGGGTTTGGTAATCACACACACATACCACACATGTGTGGGTTTTGGTAATCAATATCATGTAAACTGCCTATTCGCTAGTCACCTTTTCATATAACGAACTTCTGAATCAGCATTCAAATACCAAAGCGAGAAAGGGATAGGAATATAAAATCTTTTCTTTCATCTCAGAACGCAATGGGGAGAAAGGTTCTCGAGTGGTAGCTAGCCTACTTCTAGCGAGAGCTATAGTGCAATCACCCACTAGAGAAACGATCATGCAAGCCGTATATCAAGCAAGGCTTTGGTTATGACTATAATTGTGTCTGAAATATCATTACTTATTTTAAATGAACAAAAATAAAATATAGTTTTATATCACTAAAGTAAGACGCTATTCAATATTATTAGATAGTAATGTAGCTTACTAAAATAAATCACAATATAGTATTGTGAAGTTTTTAGTGTAAACTGTAAAATAGTTTGGCAATAGTGTTTAAATTGTTTTATAGAAAGTAATCCGTTATATTATTTCATTGCAAATTTCCATATAAATAATTTAAATAAAATTTGTTTTAAATTAAGTAATTTTAGGTTTTAAGATACTGCTCTAATTAAATAATCATATTTATTAAAGAAAATAGAATATTAATACATAATAATTTTTTATTTTGAAAAGAAAAGGGTTCTTGTATTTACGTGTCTAGAACATATATATTGTTAATAAAAATTATTCAGCGGATTGCATAGTTGTTTATTTTATTTTATTTCCTGTAGACAGACTGTGTACAATATACCCCCCCAAACCCGTGGGTTCTGGCTAGCCCACCGGTTCTGCGTCAGATGAAGCTTTAATAGTCTCGGGACTGAAAGCAAAAACATCAGTTAATACAAGATACAAGATATATCCTGAATCTGTAAATTTTCAAATCATCGGGATACAATTTGTAAAATACTTTTATTTAACCGAGGGAGAAAGGGTAGCAATCATATAAAAGTAAACGTATTTAAATAAATATGTATATGTTTTAATTGTACACGAGCTACGTTACCCCGCATCAAATTAACTGATCAATTAGTCTCGACACGTTTGCGGTGTAAACGTATTGCTTGCGAATATTTGTATGTTATATAAATAAGCGTGCGTAAGTTACTGTGAGTTTTGTAGTTAGACATACGTGTTACATGTATTTCAGTGTAAATACCTTACAGATTAATCGTGTATAATATTATAAATTATTGTTTAAACTGTATTATTTGCATATGAAATGAATTGTTACAACTACAGAAAGGAGATAATTTACAAAGTTTATATTACTTTAAGTACTCATAGTTACTCGTAGTTATACCGTAACTTAGCGGCGGATGAACATGTCGGTGTAGTATTACACAGATTTATAGAAATTTATTTTAGCATTTCCATCGGGGAGTGCAGTAAGTAGAGACCACGATTAAAAGTTGAAGCATGTACTTAGGAAGCAGTTATTATTTACCATCAGGTATTGCAAAATGATGTATCGACTTTTGCATCCGAGATGGAGTCTACAATCAAGTCTAGCCGTTTGACATATTTATATTCACGCAATAATGTTTGTCTATTTCTTAACGAAACGACCGAAAAAAATTATTACGAATGTTTAAAATTATTGGAAAATCAATGAATAGCCAAGTGTTAATGAGCAAATATAATTTTGTGCGGAATGTCGCAAGGCAAGCCGTAAAATTTAATAATTACATATAAAAAAAGTTTCAAGTTCGAAATGAATAATAGAGCTCCGTAAAGACATAATTTAAAAAATGTTAATTTTAACAGTACAAAATGTCGCAACGATGCAAATTGATTCTGGATAAATAAACGACGCTCGTTTATGTAACGATAACCATAAGGAAAAACTCGTTAACTCGTGTCACGTATTCCGCATCTGAAATCTGGATTTGTATTAATAGCAGAAACAAATTTGTAATTCATAAGACCGCAGCCGCACCTGCGCCACAACAAATTAGCTGATCAATTAGTCTCGACGCGTTTTCGCTGTGTACAGATTGCTTGCGAGTGGGTACTTGTTAACTTAACAGAATTCGCTTGCGGTATTCACTTGGGCTGGTTGTTTGCATTAGAGTGATTTGCTTAATATTAATCTTAATGTCAAACGCGCTAAATAAAATACGAGCACTTAAAGTTGAAAGTGTCTGTGATTAATAGTTATCGTGGGTGATGTGACTTAAGTTTGATTATCTGTTGCTGATTGTTTAACGTTTGTATTTTTTTTAGGACTTAGGCGATTTTTGTCTGAGTCTGTTTTCTTTGGGGAAAGTACAACTGATATGGGAAAGAAGACTGAGCTGGCTGATATTAGATACTGAAAATATAAAATAAAACGTGCGCTTATTTGGTTGAAATCTATTTAAGAAAAAAAATTTTGTTGAAAATGAAAACTAAAAAAAAGCAACTTCTTCGGAGTAGCTAGCTGAAATATTTTTATCAATTTTATATTCATGCATGGTGTAATAAAATATCTAGTGTACCTAATGTTGGGGGAGTACACCAAACTGTCAGATTTCTTTGATGTGACCACGTTATAGAGTAGATCTTTTAAATGCTGTAAATGTATTTGTGATTTAGCTTACAATTTTAACATAACAGGAGTTTTAATTAGCAAGTGATGAATCTCGTTAACATTTATAATTCTCGATTAAATAGCTTTCACGTGCGGAAGTTCAAACATATATCTGTTTGTAAATATTTAAAAAATTACTACTCTATATACGAAGGTGTACTGGTAAATTTTATATAAAGTAAGCTCTGCAATAAGGGATACGAATATTTATAGTTTTGGTAACAAACAGAAACTTTATCACGCCAAAGAACAGTGAAATAAAAAAAAACAAAAATTACAAAAAAGATTTCATAAAGTAACAAAGAAAATGCCTTTTCACTAGCTTTATTAAAGCGATTCATGCGGTGGCATTTAACAGAGTACATTTCCAGTCTGGCTATTTTAATATAATGTGTACGAGTGCGCAAGTATAGGGTTGCCAATTTTTTCCGTTGATTAGTAAAGGCTTACTAGATCAAATTATGAAATTAAATGATGTCTTGATAAACGTATTTTTACTACAGTCATCAGTTATGTAATTATTATTTATCTATTTATCCTATTTTTAATACAATTTGATCATTTATAAACGGAAAAGCAAACGCTATTTTATTGACCTATATTACCCTTTATATACCTTTTGATTTATTGTAATTTAACATTCTAATCATAGTATAAAGAATTATACCTTTATGTAAGGTATAATTTTTACAGGTACAGATTATTTTATTACTTTGCTTATTTAAGTTTAAAAGGAAATATAAGCATTATAACCATGTATTTTTATAGATGATTTAGGTGACGAATGAATGATATCAAATCATATCAAATCATTCAAATGTAAGTGTTTTATCAACTATAAAATGAAAAAAATTAAAATTTGTGGTTTTATCTAGTCTTATTGAAGGCTAAATAAATAATAGTGTAGTAAATAAATAATAGGCTAAATAATACTTAACTGTTTATACTTTTTGTTATAAATCAAAGTCTGACATTTTATGAAATTGTAAATCGCCGACTTTAATATACGATAAATTGTTAAAATTTCGCCACCATAGCGTTTGATTGTAAGCCTTAAGACCATTTGTTTTTATATTAGTGATAGTTAAGTAATAATATACAATCTGGTAGTCAATTTCAATTATTAAGTTTTGACATGTTAGTTGAAAAGGGTTGAAGATACTACTGTTCTTAGTACTCTTTGTACATCAATTTTTTCTTTAAATGTTTACTTCTGAAACATGAAAGTGTGTCATCAATTAAACGAGCACTCACTCGTTTAATTGATATATTCCATAATATTATGTTTTTTTATTGCTTGGATCAAGAGAACTATAGAGAACTACAGTGAATAAATAACCCACTAGCGGCAACCCTGATTCCACAAAAGGCTAGCATTTTAATTGAAACGCTCAGATATGTCCATGGTACTTTTAAAAACGTAGTTCATAATATTGAACAACTGTGTTTTTAACTCTGCTTTGGTCATTTCAACGACAGACACTTCATATTAATGCAAGGAACTTGTATAAACATGTTGGGTATTATTGTTTAGTGCTTCGATACGAAATATTAAATCCAACATTTAACAGAGAATTTTTAAAGTTGCTCTTAGTTTGCACCTGTTTTATCGTCGAAAATACCTAACGTTGCCGTAATAAACGTCTTTGCGTATAATAAACAGAATAAGGATATCGGGTTATTGTTCTATTACAGACTTCATTGAGTAAATAACATAATTATTCTTTCTTTTAGCCCATCATGTAGAGATGAATGCTCAATATTTCCCTGCGCGATAGACTTGGCAATCAAGACATCTGCCACAGAACAAAGGCTAATTCAGCTTTGTCGGTACAAACAACCAGAGTAACCAACTTCATCATGTTGCTTTTTGACTATCGATGTGCGCGCGCATCGTAAAAATTTTACTCTCATTTTTTTTTCAAACGCGTCAAAAGAAGTATATCTTCAAAGTTTATTTAGGAGTTTAAAACACTTTATAAAACTCACAAAAGGTTTGAGGGACTTTACCCAGATCCCCTACCAACACAACTCGGAAAAAAAAGTCACATCACGTGTTGATTGTGTTTATTACTTAGCCGGAGGCGAGCCGCTCGACGAAATAATTTTCTCAAATTACGTTCAGACATCAAACGACGGGAAGCGTCGATGATTGCCCTCTCGTGATATAAATTGGCTGAGTGTGTAGCCGGCAGTGGGTGCGATTTTGGTTCATACTTTTGGATTTCGAAAATGAACATGAATTTTTGACATTTGAAATTCTCATACATCTTAAAGCTCCCTGTGGTAAGTGAAATATTGTATCCATCATATTTATTACAACGCAGCGTAAAATAACTGAATTAAAAATTTTATTTTGAAAGTTTTATGAATTATGTGGAAACACGATTGATTTTAAAATTAAAAAAAAAAAACAATATGTCGATTGGATGAAGTTGTTGCAAAAAGTTTAATATAATATAAAAAATATTTGAGAGAAATATGTGACTAGAATATTAAAATTGTTGAAAAAAAAAAGTACATCATATATTCGTAGAAGTCATTTTATTTCGAGTTATAATAGTACCCCTGGAACACTCCTGCAAATGAGGTTTGGCGATAAAACCAGCCCGCCCCGCGACCGCGACGCAATTACTGCGCATCGGTGGGGCGTCGCATACTGTGCAGGAATTTATGATGGGTGCGTCCATACCTAGGACATTTGCACAATCTGTCGTTCAGCTGATCACATATTTGCAAAACTACACTCCGCATTGATTAAATATATTTTATTGACTACGGTACATTTTATATGATAAGTTATATGTTAATGAACTACCTTCAACTATGGGCATCCAAAATAGCTTTGTGGTTATAGATACGGAATCCACAATCTTTAAAAGACCTAAATTATCACGTGGAATGCAAAAGTATAAATATTTGATCCTTACTCCTTTATTCTGTGAGGGCGTTGTATCTTTTGAACGAGAGTGACCCTTCATTCAATGTGCGCTATGTCTTAAATTAAAAAAATATTATACTAATTATGTAAAAAATGGCAAAAAAAAAAGAAAAACAAATACCAGCTTTAATTTTGAAATCCGTTTCTCATTATTATCTCGTTGAGCGAAAATGAACATCACTCATGCTTCACAACGACACAATTGTCTGCAATAAGTAGCGAGGTCTCCCAAATTGACGGTGCGCATTGCCTTGAATAATCAAGTGATACGCGGTTTTTGTTGATAATTCCGAATTACGGAAAATTAGCTTATTTCTTTCATTATATAATGCTTTCATTGTTAATCTGTTTCGTCATTTCAGAAATAAGGTCCTTCATTAAGCAGTCTTTATTATTTTGTTCATTGTTAAGATTTCAATGCGCATAAGAGGCACTAGAAGATTTTATTTGAATTTACAATGTTTTAAGATGTTTCTATTATTATCTGTAAACTAAATACTATTAATCTAATTTATGACACTAATGATACTTACAATTATACAGGTAGTTTTTTTATTGTCAGCTATGTGAATTGGAGGGGCATGTTGTGCTCGCAAATTAGCACATCCTCGTTCGTGCTTTACTTGCACACAATTGCCAGACTCTAATACAAACAGCTTATCTATTCAGTTTAAATTTGCGGATAACAAATGCTGGATGTATTAATCCAGCAAGTCATAAGAGTAACAGAGCTAGCATAAGGAAGAGAACAAGCTGATTTGGCTCATAGTGATGTGGTTATACCGCTCACCATGCAATATTAATAATAGAACCTATTATTAATATTTCATGGCAATGGCTCACACTCCGTGTATCAGCTTTACGATGGCATTATTATTTAGAATGTAGGAAGAATACTGGCATTGTATCAAATTTAAGAGAACAGTAGCGCACTTCAGGCTCGACCACGCTATCTCTGCATTCTCCTTGAGCCCATTACTGGCCCTACTGGCCAGGTTTCTTTTGGTCTCGTGAACTGACTTTAAGTACGTCGGTTATGTACCGGAACGTGACCTGCAAAGCCGCAGAGCACACAATGCAACTGATCGCTAGTAGGATAGTCTTTACCATAAGTCGTTTGGCATCTAGTTCGTCCATGCGATGTTCATCAAAATCAGTGATAGCTTCATGAACTGCGCTATTTTGGTAAGATAATCAGAGGTTTTCCGAACCGTTTTATTGGAAGAGATGATGCTGTAGGACAACCTGACACTGAAGTTTATTCAGCATATTTAAATAAGCTTTCTATGCCACAAGGGTCATCTCAGCACTTACGCTACCATTTAATATTAAGTGTTCATCGTAGCTACTTCATGTGAGAATCTCAGAACTTATATAGAGAGGTTTTAAAACCTCACTATATAAGTTCACCACGTTTCAGTGGCATATCGCACAATCATCAGGATAATTGCGTTCTACACAGTGATGATGATGTGTGACGACACGAGGTCACGTAAATCACACAAAAGTTCACGAAAAATTCCAAATGATTCTCTTCAATATTTCGTTAAAGTTAAAACTGGCGAGATTTTAAAATTTTGGCTCTGTTACACGTCTTTAAGGGCTGAATTTTCAAAAATCTGTTTTTAGCCGATGCCTATATCATAATTATTATCAATGTACCCAATCAATTCTATAGTTAGAGTTTCACGGTGGTAGGGCCATGCAGCAGCCTCCGTTGTTGCACGAATGGGCAGGCTCGTCCAGGTAAGTGCTACGACCTCACAGAAGGCCGGCGTAAAGTAGAACTATAATACTTTCGAGTTTCGTCTGGTGAGTGAGGTGGCCGGAGCTCAATTTTCAAATGGTTAAAATATGTAGAAAAAGTACGAAAAGATTGTCGCCGCTGTGGGAATCGAACCCACGTCTTGGGCATTCGTGGCCTGACGCTTTAACCACTAAGCTAAACGGCTGATTGTCAACGCATCTGGAACTCTCAGGTATACCAGATGTCCATGGGTGGCGGTATTCACCTAACATCAGGTGAACCGTCTGCTCGCATGGCAACTTTTCACATAAAAAAAAGTTAGAGTTCCGTTTATTTACTATACATTTAAATATATAGATCCGTTTTTAAATGTCATTAAAACTGTTATTAAGTAATTGTAAATAAAACATTTAGAAATGATTGAGCTGAAAATAAATACCTTCATGCTGGCTCAAGTAAACAAATTTTAATCAGCGCCCTCCCGGCCTCAACAAACCAAGTTACGTCCGTATTTACATAGTAAGTGAATATAACTCACGAGAGATTCGGCCCAATCTTGTCTTGTTTATTCGCTTAATGGCGATAGTGTACACATATATAGGAGTTAGGATACAGCGTGTTCGCTGTAAAATTAGTTTACAAGTGAGGCATGGAATATCTCTGTGATGGATATGAAATATTATAAAATTTATGTTTATTCCTTTAATTTTTGATTTACAATTTTAGTGCTAGTCACTAGTTAAAATGAAACTTAAATATATGGAGTTAGACCAGTCGCAAAATGTTTCGATATAACCAGGAAGCGACACCGCGGGAAAATCTCGACGTCTGATCTACTTTCTTCTGTTGCATTTTTAGCAATACTCGACGTCTAATGTGCTTTAATTCCAACAAACAAACCTTCAGAAATCACATTTTTATAATGAATACTTGAAGGAATAAAATTAGGGTAACCGGTTCGCTTTTTAGAATGTCACAAAAAAAACAAAATTTTGTAGCTCATCTTCTTCTTCTTTTTCCTTTATTAATGGCTTGTTCTGTGAGTTATAACAATTCCGCCAATTTTACGTCATTCTTAAAATTCTCAATTTTATAATATTCATATTAAAATTGAAATAGACAAATGAAAACTTCACAAATCATTTTGTTTCATCAGTTCGCAACAGCCTATAATCGTGGCAATAACTTATTACTCAACCGTTTGTCAAAATCTGTGAATCCAAATCTGTGAAAACGCTGTGAATCCATGTAAATATCGTAGACATTTTAAGACAAGTTTTAGAGCATTCTGTCCAATAATAGTTTTTTCTTTAATTAGTGTAAACGCCTTCTGTGTCTTTACTATTTTTATTTTCAAGCGACTTCAAAGGAGGAGCTTCTCAATTCAACTGTTTTTTTTTATGTAGCTAATTTGTAAGCTATATTAGCATTATGAATGTTTCACCTGCAATTAAGATACCATTCAGTTTAAGATACTATGTAATCATTCAGTTATTTATAAGAATGTTTTTAAGCATATCTTGACGGTGATGTAAATAAAAAATACACATAGTTTGGAGTATTGCACATTATAAGGATATATAATTTTATCAGCTTTAAAATAGGTATGCATGTACTTGCTTCTGCAGATTACTTACTGGCAGGTACAGGAATCTTAAGTATTTCTTTTCGTTTGAGATTAGAAACCGCCACTTGTCTCTATTATATCTTGGGTTTTGCTTTTGATCAAAAGTTATTAAGCCTCGTGCACAGGTTGAATATAAATATATATACATAGAAAGAGACAAAGTCGTCGCGCTGTCTGTCTGTCCCTATGTATGCATAGATCCTTAAACTACGGAACGGATCTTGATGCGGTCTTTTTTAATAGATAGAGTGATTCAAGAGGAACGTTTATATGTATAATATATTGCAATCGTATATATATATATATATATATATATATATATATATATATATATATATATATATATATATATTTATTTATATAGCGTTGGATTCTTTCATTACGGGCCTACATTCAAATCATTCCTAACGGCAGTATGTATATGCCTTTAAATAAATGTATTTACTTCTGCTTCATTGACACCTAATAGCTGTCAGTTAATTGATATTGGGAGTCATTTCGCAGCAACATAGGTTCAAAAATAATTACTAATAAGTACATTTTAATGTTGTGTTCTTTACATATGGTTGATAAGACACTGAAACAACGATAGTAATGATACTAATTTCTGTTGAGAAACATTCATTGAGATTTTTAGTAAAATTAGAATTAGAATAGAACTGCAGCGATTTCGCGTTTTATAATCGAGAAATCGAAGGTGTAGTTGATTTTGAACAAAAACTGTACGCATTTATTCCGGTGCCTTTAATTTTTTTTCACGTAATAAAAATAAAATGAATTTACGAATAATAACCGTGCAAATAACAATGCCTTGTTAACCCGCGAATATATTATTCACAGCGCGACAAGCAGGCTTCGCGTAATTTACACTCCGCCTGGGAAATTCGTCGCTGTCTTGACACCGCTTCCGTTGTCATGTATCTGCGGCGGCAGGCTGCTTAACTTGGCGAAATTATTTGCTATTCAATATACTTACCCTGCACTACTAAGTTGTATCTAATTAAGTTTGACGTTATTTTCTGTGTGTTAAATACTGTATATTTGCGTATTTAATCAATTTGAGGACCGAGCTTGCCACCCGTCGTGTTTTAAGATATGGAAATGCCAAGTCTCATGACATTTCTATCCATTGTGTATATAATGGATATAACACAACAGTCTTTTTTCTGGGTAATCGTAACGTTTATTTAAATAAAGATCACGTATGCGATTGAATTATTTGTTTACTCAACAAATAATTTGTTTTTTGTTTCATGATTTGTTTGCTTTGTAAAATTTCATTCGTTGTAATTAAAATGAAAGTGTTTTTAAATAATAGTATTATTAAATACAAGACAAAACATAATATAGAGTAATAAAATCACCGAAAAGTAAAACTATTTTACATGGACTTTTTTAAACGGTACATACATTTCTATTGTTAAATACATACATAAATTTTAACCCCATTTAATTTGCAAACTATAAGTGACTTATGCAAGTAATATTACTAATCGAGACTAATATATTTAATAAGTTTTATGAAAATGATATAATCTATATCATTGTTAATTTTATGTATTTTATACATTTTTTTCTATGGGCAGTCGACTGATTAAAGTATTTATTTAGTTATGCTTAATTGCTAACCTTTAAAAAAGGTACCTTACGGGCGGACTTAATTTCCAAAGGCAATCTCTACCAGTCAACACTTTTTATCGTTTGTATTATCAAAACTGTGACTTTATTTCGCATTCTCACCCTAGTATTTTTTGTTGAGCATTAAATTAATTGGCACCAATTGCAAGCCGAAGAGACTTAATTTTGAGTTTTGTTTGTTCTACTGCAAACCATAATCCACAGGCAACGTTATTGTTTGCCTGTACTCATTGCGGGCTCATTAATGTAATACTGTTTGTGAATGCTGCTCTCGAATTGTTCAAACAATAGCGTTCTGTTTAACATATGAGAACATCGAAACGTTTTATCGCATGATGCGATGATATTTTGTGTTATAATAACTACAAATTCACCGCCAACAAGTGTTTATATCATAACATAGCCACAAGAAGAATAGAAAACTGGTAAATGTCAATCATAAGATACCAGGAAGTCAACGACACTACAATAATAAAATGTTCAAGAACCACCAATATCTTTAAAGAAATAAAAATAAAATAGTATATTTTAGAAAATGTTTTGAATCTGTCTAACCGATAGGTAAACGAAAAATTACTCTCTCATTTCTCAAAAGATTCTCACCGTTTATTTTATATTTAATAGATATAGACGTGTTGAAATACTTTGTATAAAATCTTAGATAAACAATCAACGAATGTATGAAAGCTAATAAATATTATTACCTAAGAAATTGCCGTTTCGTATTAAATAAGTTAAAGTATTTTTTTAAGGTTTTTATTTCTGTTATTCAAAGTTAGTTTCTGTTAATCACCCATGCAATCGAAGAATCTCTTCTTCTAAAGGCCAGCTGGGCGGGAGATGAAGTCTCCCCTCAAAGTCATTTTGTACTGCCTCTTATTAACTGCCTGAATTTTTTTCTCAGTATAAAATGTCCAAATAATGGACTATTACACAATCTATTACTATTACAATCTATGACTAGATGCTAAGTCCAAGATCTGGTGAAAATGGCAGATGAGGCAGAGCTTCCAACCCCAACTCTTGCAGCTTGGAGACAATCTGTTGTGCAGTACGGGGTCGCACGTTGTCATGAAGGAGCAGTGAAGACGACCGATTAACCAAACTGGTTCCAGATCTGTGTTCTTTATCATTCATTGTCTTCAGTACACATCTGCATGAGTAATGGCATGATGCCATTTTGTAAAAGGCTGTGATGAATCAAATAGGTAATAGACCACCACACAGTGACCATCACCTTTCAAGGGGTCAATTTTCGTTTAGGGCATTGTCTTGGTGCTGAACCAGGATCTAAACAACTTGCTGAGCACTTCATATTCATAATTACTTCATTTCTCTGCCTGTTGAGTAGCACGAGGCAGGTTTCGACGGGTACGTAGCGCAGGCGATCGTTAAGTTCGGGGGGCACCTATCTATCAATCTTCTTCCACCTTGGCAATTTGTCGAAAATGGATCAATATTGTTTTCATGCTATAACATCAAAAGCTGCTGCTAGCTCGGTTGCAGATTGAGTATCATCAGCTTTAATCCACAATCGCCTTTAATTCGCCAATTCGTCAATCGCCATTATTGTTGATCAAAGTGTCCGGCCACGAGGTTCTTTTTTCAAGTCAAAATTTCCAGAACAGAACTAGAAACAAACCAATAACGGGTTCTATTTTTATGTTTCTAAAGTTGTCTCAAAAAATAATGAAAATACAAAGTTATTGATTAAATAAACAAAAGACTGAATTTGTAAAAAGAATTTTATGTTTTTAAAACAAAATTTATGTCAATTTAGAATGTAAAAATGGTCAGTACTGAAATATATACCATAAGTAAATATAAAATCGCGGCAAGTTAAATGAACATAGTTTTAATTCCAAATTCAAGCACAAAAAGAATTGAAAATAGAAAACCCATTGCTCTGAACGTGTTATGAAACTTGAGCGTGAACCCTTTGATCCCATCTCGAACATATAGAGACTACGTGATACTAATGCATTACTTACTTTAAAGAACACACGGGTACATAAATAGATAAATTTTACAAAAATTGCATGGATAAATCATATTGTGTCTGATATTTGGAGGGACTGGAGCTAATAACTGGTTATAACACATTTTAATATACTTTTGGAAATAGTGTTTATGTTTAGACATTAGTTAACGTGAATAAAGCTTGTAAGTTGAACGAATACAAGAAAATACTACAGATTCGATATATATTTTCTTACTGAATTATTTTAGTTGAGTAAAATCATTAAATGAATTTCCTTATGATTAATTTTTGAAAAGTTGTTAGGTTGTAATGATACCTGCTAGGGTTGGCTTGCCAGCGAAAGTAACAGAACCTTGCTGCAAATCGATGTAATATGGAGTTATTTATGCACGTTTTTGGATTTAATTAAGCGAATGAGGTAACTGGAGCCTACCCTTTTAAAGGTTAGCAATACTGCTGCAACAAAACATCTGATATACGACTTCCTTGTTTGCTTCGTTTTCGTCATACGAATAATAGCTCTTCACATCAACATTCACAGCTCTTCTCATCAGAACTTATAAGCAAAACTTCATGAGCTTCAAAAACGTTTATGCTAATAATTTTAGCTATGCATAAAATTATCCAAGTAAAAGCAGCTGACGTTGGTGATTTTTGAGCATTTTTTCACTTTATTTTCCAGATAAAAAAATTAGAACGAACAAAGTTTATCTCTACGTTGGAAATATTCGTTCTACATGACACGCTATTACGTCAAAAACAATGGGATTGGTGTGCTGAAATAGAACACAGCTCACAATTGTTTGCGAGTGCCATGGATTGAATTGTGCCAGTTTTTCACTCTTTCTCTTGACTAAAGTAGATTATTGTGCAATGTTGTCACAATGTTGCCACAATAGCTCTGAAGTATTAAAAAAATGAATTGATACTTAAACCGTGGTAGGGCCACGGAACAGTTGCATGAATTGTGACACGTCCGTCCGGTAAAGTACCACTACCTCACAGAAGAACAGCGTGAAGTGGACGGGTTACACTGATTAATTTTGTCTGGTATAATAGGAGGTTAAAGAAATGAACGCATAAATATGTTTCGTAACTTACTAAACAATAAATATTATTAAAGATCACTGAACAAATTTGTTGTTGTATTGTTAATACCGAAAATTTATTTGTAACAATAAAAACGCACAATAACTTTGCATTGTCTACTGGAAGTAAGTTTACGAAAACTATATTGCAGAAGTTGTTTCAATAAAATTAGTTCTGCAAACGTAACGTTGCGGCAAACATTTGGCCATAAAGGCTGAGACAAATTTCCCAAGCGGTATGTACGAGTATTTCAAACTATGAATTTTGTTTCCGCGTGTCCGCGTGAATCACTTATATTTTTTCACATTTAGCGGAAAAATAAACATTCTTTGTTAAATATGTTACTAGAATGGGAATTACAAGATCATTTCTAACTTTAATAGTGTAATATCATTCTAGGCACTTGGTTAACTAGGACTGTAAGATAAAATGTCATTTAGTAAAAAGACATTTAATACTTTTTAAAAGTACAATTTTAACAAGTGTCAGTAATAGTTTTTATTTTTATTATTTTTTTCATCTTTATAATTGATGAATGAAATATATGAATCTAACTTTGATATTTAGAAATATTATAACGATCATGCATCTAAAACAATTTTGAGAATGGAGTTGAATAACTTGTGTATAAAAAAATCTAAATTATCCGTTCAAAGAGGTGGGTAAGATCGATCATCTTATTGGTGAGAGGGAATATTGGCTGAAATTGACAACGAGTTACAAACTTAATAAATATAAGTACCTAGTAGTAGTAGGAGGCAACTCAGGTGTCGTAAAATTTATTACGGAATACTATTAAAATACGCCGCCATTATGCTATTTTCGTCCACTATGCAAATTGGCTATATAAGTTCATTTGTCTAGAGCTGAGAGTGCGTTGATTAAAATTCATGCCACTAAAACCCTTCGGCGGCTTAGGTACGTTATTTTTGGTTAGATTAATTTTAGTGACATTATGCAAATTTATTTTTATTTAATGTTATAATTTGGTAGATTTGGCTTTGTCATATTTATTTTCTGTTTAAAACATTCATTATGTTCATTGTTTCTACCTCATTTTCTTAATTACTAACTTAACCAAAGTTGCTTAGATTGAAAAAGTGAGTGACCGAGTAAATTCATTTTTGGAATCATATCTATTATAATAATAGCCTATGTGGTTTAACTAATTACAATCTTCCTAATAACGTACGTACATAGTTTTCGGTTGAAAGATACAATATTCCCTTTTCTTCTTAAATATACATTTATCAGATACAATTATCCTAGCCTACTCACATGCCACATATCCCCAATGCGGATTGAAGTTATTTACATTTTCGGATATTTTTTTTTTATATTTACTCACAATAGGCAGTCAGATTTTCACACGGTGTTTTTCTCTTCCTTTTCCCCCTATTACGAATGTTCGGAATACGTAACAGTTTTTATTGTCGTTTAATAAAACGCTGCGTCATTGTACGTACGAAGTACGACGCTTTTTTTATGAAACCATTTTAAAAAAGATTTTTTTTTAATTTTATTAAAAGAAAAAGAAACCTTTGATACCGTTTCTATATTTTAATCGTTATCAGTAAGCCAAGGAGTTCTGAAAACTTTAAGTTGTCTATTGTGTAGAGCAATGCGTTTCAAATATACTATGAATCTGTATATATTCAAAGATATAAAGTAGGAAATGATAACAATATAAAAGGGATAAGGTTCCCTATATTACTTACTACTACTGTACAAATAGGGTTCATAACTTCGTTAAATAGACAAAGTGAGCTCGCCATTAACATTCATGTGGCTAACCGGTACGGATTAATGCAGGGTATAATGAAATAATGGGAGGCAAATAAAAACAAAATAAAACGTTTTCCTTTTTGAATCATACTGAAACTAAGTGAAGGTTTCACAAGCTTGAATAACTTTTTTTTTAAATAATTTCATTAACCAACCAACAAACATTAATTGTTTTGCTTTAAATAAAAAGTATGGATAACGTATGGTATTGAGTACTATACAATTATTCTTACCTTTTATCTCCCAAACCCATGGGTTCTGGTTAGCCCACCGGTTGTACGTCAGATGAAGATTTAATAGTCTCGGGACTGAAAGCAAAAACATCAGTTAATACAAGATACAAGATTTTACCTTTTAGATATTTCGTAGACGAGGTATCAAAAAAGATTGTATATACTTTACTCATTTATCTTCTTAGTTTTGAGAAGTTAGCGGAGGCTGAAAGAAATTTTTTACCTTTTAGCTATTTTGTAGACGAATTATTAAAAAATATTCTATATTGCTTACTCCTTTACCTCCTATATCTTCTCAAAAGTATAGCTGAGACAGAAATAATTGTACAATGGTATTTCTTGTCTAAAAGCGCACATTCAAAGTTATGTTTATTAATTTTGACTTAGGTCAAAGAGAGCCACGCAACAACTTTCATTATTAGATGATTGGGCCAGCTAATGCTAACAAATAACATGAATTTGATATCTATGTTATAATGTTAATATAATGGCTGGTTATTAAGTGCAACTTACTCTTTTTACCTCCTTGTCTCCAAGAAGGAAAAAGCAAACGGAGAAAACGAAAAATTGTATGTTGAAGTATTACTTCTTTTGGAGCGTTTGGAAAAAATATAAGAGTAAAATGTTTACGATGTGCGCACACCGACAACAAAAAGCTACACGATGAAGTTGGTTGCAAAGCGACAAACTTCACAGTATTAGCATGGCAACCAATAACAACGTTTTTGAACATGTGACTATAATTCCAAGTTACTTAATTAGGCCATTATATTTTTTTTTCTTTTTTTTTATGCGAAATGTTGCCAAACGAGCAGACGGGTCACCTGATGTTAAGTGAATACCGCCGCCCATGGACATCTGCTACACCCGAGGGTTTCAGATACGTTGACAACCTTTTCAAAATTGGGCTCCGGCTACCTCACTCACCAGATGAAACGCGAAAGTATTTGTCATACTTCCACTTTACGCTGGTCTTCTGTGAGGTCGTGGTACTTACCCGGACAGGCTTGCCCATTCGTGCAACAGCCGAGGCTGCGGCGTCGCCCTACCACCGTTAGATTTGCATTTAAAGTCTTTTTCACCAACGAAGAGTATAGGCTTTTTCCCAAAAAAAAGAGTACAGGTACAAAATCAACAAAATGTTTATTTATTTACTTTGATTACGCTAAAAAAGTATAACTTCTTACGTGCGTACATAAGTACACACACATAATTTTATATTAGGGTGATAGACACAAGTCATTTCTAAACAAAACTAATAAAATGTTAGTATAAATCCAGACAAAGTGTATTTAGAACATAATGTTTCATTCTTTAACTTTTCATTCTTTGATTTTACACTTTGTGCGCTTTGCTTTAAAGGGTGCTTTTCATCCGATGTCACGCTTCCCTGATCAAACGACGTGAATTCTCTTTGTTTAACCTTATGCGATGTCAACATAAATAGAACTCTTCAAAAGATGTCTAGTTAGTAACTGTTTATTTCGTTAAAACACATATTATATCTTCTTACATTGAAAAGTTTCACGCACTCACATGATGATGATGACGTTGATGATGACAAATAACACAGTATTCCAGTCATTGTATTCAAATTAAAATTTATATTTATACTACGGAAAAAATAGTGATGATATGAACATTCAATAGCAAAAACGCAAATAATGGGCTGGCTAACGGATTTGAGTACCCAATAGTTACATGAATACTTAAAAAGGTAAGTGAAATTTGTAGGACAAACGAGAGCTAACGATGTGAAGAAAGCGAGCTTATTACTTAAATATTATTATTTCCGATATCTTAAATAGTTTACAGCGTTAATCGATCAAATGTTGAAGTATAATTGAGCGGTAAAATCTTTACCTTCAAGCTATCAATACTAGACGGAGTGGTACCCGTGATGTAATTTATATAGAGGATACTAATTTTAGTATTCTCTATATAAATTATATTATACTCTATACTAATTTTAGTACCCTAATAGACTTTCTATATTTATAGAATGTCCATAATTTGTTTTAGCTCGAACTTTCTACGGGTAGATGGCGTTACTACAGTCGGTCATTGTTTGTCTTCGTTTTTGCTTAGTTTATTATTTGAATACTTGTGAATGAATTACATTTAGAAATAAGAATATAATTTAAATATTGTTTCTTAGTGAAAGTAAGTTTTCTTAATTCATAGCCATCGATTGCAAAAACCCTGTGACTTGTATACCATACTCTATGGCAGTGATCGGCAAACTCATGCTCGGTTCCTATATTCAACGAACGGCCGTTAGTCACATAGCTTCGTAACTTTCTTAACGACTTGTAAATTAAAGGAACGCTTATAACTCACTTTCCGTAGGAAATGCAACGGGTCGTAAGGAAAACGCCTTGTTTTATTAATATAGTAAACGGGCGTACACGCCTTTCATTAACTAACGGCCGTTCGTTGAATATAGAATCCGGGCATTATTAGCCAAAGAGCCAAATATGAACATTACAACTATTTAAAAAAAATTGGGGGCCAAATCTGCTTGTTTAGCAAACTTTTATGACACTAAATAAGTAGTTCACTAAATAAAGCTAAATTTCATACTTAATAAATATTTATTAATGCGAACGATGTGCTTGCATCTTCTTGGAAAGTTTGAGTAAGTCAGGTTTATATGTATATATATATATATATATATTATACTATATATATATATATATATAGTATAATTATTAGGATATATATATTAGGAGTTATACACAGGAGGTTCAGACTCGGTAGTATAATCGTTTATTGAAATAAAATTCCCTAAAAAACAGAACGTGTTCACAATGCGGTATTTTACATATGAGATAAGTTCAAATGAATGTTATTAATTACTTACGAGTGATTTTAAATGTTTATCATTTTTATATAACATTATTTTTGTCTAGAATTTAATTTAAAAAAATGGATACATTTAGAAAAGCCACCCTGTATATACTAGATCTCAAACATGAATAGTACTGAATCCTAACATTACTCAGGTGATTATGACAGGTAGTGCTTGCTCTCTTACTTAAAGGTGCCAATAGATTGCGCCTCACGTAAAACTAAAGGCATGGAATTCCAGAGTTTAATAGCCTGTATGGTAAATGGTGGTGTGTATTGATTTGAGCGTATTTATTTTATACTAATTAAGATCGAAAAGTGAATAGATCTAAACGAAAACTTTGTGAAAACAGTATAATAGTTGTGGTGGGATGAGTTTTATTGGGATCACTGGACTTACAAAGCAGGAGTTGTGGCGCTTTCAGCTATTCTTTCGACAGCTCTTCCATAGGTTGTTGGAGGTTACCACTTGTTGCATCTCGTCACAGTTTTGTCTTTGAAAGCTGCACACTAAGAGACGTGGTGATTTTCTTTGCAGATTGCACAATGGAGATTAGTGCTAGAAAGATGTGAATAAATAGTCTACAAACTAATACTTTAGTTTGTAGATCCCTTTATACATAGGAACTAAGGAAAATAGGGTGGTATTTGGTTTTGACATTCGACAAAGGAAATCACTTAGTATAATTATTAACTAAGAACCAAAAATGGTTGTCCAGTAAATTATTTCATTTGCAAATTTCAATCTTAAAAGCTTTTAAAAGAATTCATTCAGGTGTAATAGCAGTTAAGACCTAATTGACGGCTCTTAGAGTGGTCAGAAGGCCGTAGAGTTACCAGTTCTAAGATTACCATTTTGTATTCTGACGGAGCCATTTACATTATAAATATGTCGCAGAATTTGATTACAACACCATATATCGGTAGCTCTACGAAACGTCAAGTAGTGCGCTTGAGTAAGGTCGATACAGGAAGTAAGAGAGCAGACTTAACGGTTATGAGTTGTGGAAGTCAATTGACATCGAACACGGGGGTGTGTTTCGGAACGTGCTCGGGCACGCCACTTAGAAAAGGGACGGCGGAGCGTACGGTCATCTTACTGTATCTAACTTGCTGCGTTTTCATTCAATAACGTCGCCGTCGTTAATAGTTATTTTGATTATTGTTGATTTATTCAAACAAGTAAACTACGGTGCTAAGTGATCGTGCTTTCATTTCGCGCGTACAATATGTCCGATGAGGGATCTGACAACGAGTTTTCCTAAGTTATCCACCTAATCTCCGACAAATATGTATTTTAAGACGCATAGTACACATTGCAATTTAATATCTTTAATAATCTGGGCTATATGTTTTGTTTGTATTATAGTTCTTATACTTTATAATATATAGGTATACGTCATAAATCGAAAATCATCTGTGGATTAAACAGTACTTAATTTTTTGCTGGTAAAAAATTACATTAAAAAAAAAAAGACTATTGGTATTTCTTGTAACGAGCACAAATTTAACTTGCAAATGTTTCATTCGTGGTTGTATTGAATGTACACTGAGATGTAAAATTTTTGTTCCAATATCGGTTATATTAAAAGGAAATGTTAACAAAAAACTTATTATTGTATTTCCTGACTTTAATAAACATAACACTACTATTCTGCAAAGAATACACAGACATACAGAATGACAATAAAACTTATAAAAATTAATTGTACCCATTTGCAAACAAACAAAAAAACATAGGCAATTTCGATCATTTTGTGCCATGAATTCCCAAAAGTAATATCGATTCTAAATAACTTAATAATTGTATTCAGTCATCTCATTTCCTTGACATATTTAAAGTTAAGTTGTTCCTGTTTAAAAGTAAAGTAACAGCCTATATACTTATGTCCCACTGCTGGGCAAAGGCCTCCTTTGTACAGAGGGTTTTGGGGCATCTTGAAAATTCTTTCTATTTCTGGATAGCGGTTCTTGAAAATGGTTCATAAAGAGATAAATACCAGCAAAAGCGGAGATTTTAAGAAGACAAAAAACGCCGTATATTATTACCCCACCCGCGGCTAGGTGACTACCGCCGCCAGTGAAGATTTTTTATCTGTAAGGATCGCTTGTAACCTAAGTATATATATATAAAATTAATTTAACAAATTTTTTATAATAACTATCAAAATGGTTTCCTATGAGCCATCTGACACAATAAAAGTATAAGATGTTCCTGAGATATTTTTAAATATGACTTCCATAATCCTTATTCTCAAACCGTTCTATAACATTTTAAAGCAAGCTCATGTCTTAGTAATTGATCACAGAAAATTACAGATTTATTGTTAAAAATGGAACAAGGTTATAAGATTAGCTTTTTTTAATATTCATTATCTTAGCCGCACCTTATAAATGTAAACTGCCCGTAGTTTTCTTCTTGCTTCGTAGGAAAGTTAATTGAATTTAAACTTTAAGCTTCAGTAATGATAGAGAGATACTGTTTTCATTTTTTGAAAAGTTAAATAATGTTAGTGATTCAATATCCTTACAATAAATATCCACACAGTTTTCTTGATTGAGTGTTCTGACTTGAGAAATTAACACTAAAGGAACATTTTATATGTTATATTCGAAAAGACATTGTTATTCCACAATGTACTTTGCATAAAAATGAAAAACCTTGATCATAAAGCGGATTATAAAAACGCTTTACTTTCCTTGCCATTCTCAGGAAATTTTTTTTTTAATTAAAACAGCCATCCGATCCACTAGAGAATAAACTCAATGAATTTAAAAGTGCTTGCAAAAACGACTGCTTGCGATTAGTATTTATTACGTCACTGTGGTTGAGTACAAAATGATGGGAAAATCCTGGTGAAAATACGAGGCGCCAATTTTCTCAAGAAAAGACTTTTTAAAATGTGTCACAAAATAATATTGTACTTTTTTTATGGTAAAAGCAGGTAAACGAGGAAGCTCGTCACCTGATGCTAAGCGATAACCGCCGCCCATGGACACATGCATTTTAACAAATTAAGTAAATATAACTAATATGACATAAACCTCTGTTTAATATTGCTTTAAGACTTTAATGCAATAAAAAACAGCATTTCCTCTCTGTGAGTCGAAAAGTGCTAGTTAAAATGAAACTGATATATCCCATTTAGCCTTTGGGCTATCCCAAACTTTTTGACACATTTGCTTTTCAGATAAAAGTAAGAAGCATGTACTCGTATTTTAAATTTTTTTTAATAAAATACTGAGGGTGTGGTTGTGTTGAAGACACGACCCTATGTTTTACGTGGCGAGATTTCATGCGTGCGAGGATTCGAGCGTATCATACGATACCATAGTTACTTTCAACACTAGAGCGAGGGAATACTCTCTCGAACTTCGATGCTGGGCGATGATAGGCTCGGCCACAGAGGTACCACCGGATTGCTCTTGAAAACCCCTTACCAAACTTAAAAAGATATCTATAATTTTGTTAAATGTTTTGACGTATATATCCCCATGGAGATTATACATAATATGTCTGCATGCAGATTATCCTTGTGTTGAATACGGTACTGGTTATACCAATGATTTTTACTTACTACAATGGTTAGTTTTGTTTTCATTAAGTTAATTGTTCACCCTATTGTAATACTTGTTTAGTACAAATAAAAATAATGGCGTGTGCAAATTAATATGTTTTTTTTATATAAATGTTAATGACGGTTTTTTTTTCTCTTGTTTTATGTGACAAACGAGGTGGTGGTTTACCTGATGTTAAGTGATAACCGCCGTCAATGGATATTTGCAACACCCGTATGGTTGCAGATGCGATGCCACCTTTAATTAAGTGGGCACCGGCAACCTCACTCACCAGACAAGTGTAATACTTCTACTTTACGCCGGTCTTCTGTGAGGTCGTGGTACTTACCTGGACGGACCTAAAAAAATTTCTAAACTTATTTGAATATTAAAAACACTTAAATAAATATTTTAAAACGTTCTCTAGTCCCAAACTAAGCAACACTTGTACTATGGGTACAAGATAACTGACAAAACACACAATGATTTCGATACGTCATATTTAATTTTTCGGGGCCAAAAATACATTTTATTCTATGCTGTGCAAAACGAACTGACTGGTTTCCCCCGAGCCTATACATTTTTCTGCATCTGGAACCTTGACGGGTTGATGTGAATCTAAACGTATATATAACTGCGTCTGCGTAGAATATGCTGAAGGCGTAGCATTCAGACAGAAAGACAGATATACATAAATATGTATATAAATTATAGCCTATGTCTTCATTAAAATCCATTCAGCAGTATTTGCGTGAAAGAGTAACTTAACATCCATCCATACATACAAACTTTCGCCTTTATAATATTAGTAAGGATTAACTAGCCGTTGCCCGCGACTACGTCCGCCTGGAATAGGGTGAAAGCGAAAAATTCAGACATATAATAAAAATGTAACTTGTCTTTGTCTGTGCATGGAAGATATTTGAGAAAACCTATTATTAAAGATCCCCCTTTATGAACGCAATAGAACCCAAAACAATGGTTGTTAAAATTGTTGTCTGTGTGTATGTACGTTTGTGCGCGTTAATCTCAGAAACGGCTTAACTGATTTGGGTGCAACTTTCACTAATACATTGTAGTACTTCACTGGTCTGTAAAATAATGAAAATTGTTAGATTATATAAATTTTAAAACCAGCCAAGTGCGAGTCCCAATCGTGCACGAAGGGTTCCATACCACAATCTATAAAAAAGGCAATAAAATTATATCTGATTTATGAGAGCCCCACATAAAAAAAAGTATTCTGATTTCCTTTATTTGCTGTTATAGCGTCAACAGAAATACATCATCTGTGAAAATTTCAACTGTCTAAATATCATAGTTTATGAAATACATGTATCAAACAGACGCTAGCAGTCTAGCTAGCATCTGTCTTTTTGTTTGACCTCGCTAATCTCAGCGACTACCGTAGTGGTCCGATTAGAAAAATTCTTGCACTGTTAGATAGCCAATTTATTGAGGAGGGCTACTTTTTATGCACGACAAAAAATGTGGTACATACGGGCCGAAGCGCTGGCGAAAAGCTAGTGTACAGTAAAATATCACTTTAAATACTACATTCCTAGTTTTGTCTTTTGGGAAACAATTACTATGGGTCACACAAATAATTGTCCCGTGTGAGAATCGAACCCACAGCGAAGGCAATGCCTTGGCAACTGCGCAATGGTCCGTAATCTAACGAGTGGTATTCGCGAAATAAACACAATTTTGTCTGAGCCACACCCAGTGACGATCTCAGCTTGAATTATGTGCCTTTGTATAAACGTAACTTCTCTAATGTTACGTTTATATGAAGTTAAGTTGATATGAAGTTGAAAATGGAATCCGCCATTGCACAATTTTGCACCGACATCGCGCGGGATTTTATATGCAGACAGGCCATTTGCAGTAAGCGAACTTAAAAACTCAACCGGCTAATTTGTGGCTTGGTCATTGCTTGCAGTGAGCATAATGCGTTCACATAATCAAGAATTATCCTGATATCATCAGAAAAATTCTTGGTTCTTTGGGCTTTAAGTTCAGTATTTGGGGAACTTTCAAGTGTTCAACTTGAAACTTCTACAAATACTGACACACCTGCCATTTTTCTCTGAAAGGATATCCATTCTGCCTTCTCAAGTTTTAACAGAACATCGGAAAATTCTTGGGCATGTAAACGGAGTCCGCACGTTAACTGTCAACCGCAACTTATGTTTTTGAGACCAGAGATAAGAACGTTTCTGTGAGGCATTTATTTATTCATTTTAGTCACCTGAGTAATGAGCGGAAATATCCAGAGAAAACAATTGTGACGTTCCCCATTGGCTCTTTATCTCGGTGTATATACTGTAGTGTTCTGTCCTCGGCCTCTACAGGTGTTCAGTCAAAATTCACTCTCAGTTTACTTTTTTACTTTACTTTAATGTCTATAATCTATAACTGACTCCAATATGCGAGATAATGAATGGCGTCTATGCGTATGGGTAATCAGCGAAATGGGTATCAGCAATAAGTCGTGTTTGGTTTTCATTAGATTGTTGAGATCAAATCATTTTCATTCTTTTTAATTCTATCGAGGCATCTTTGTAATAAATATTAAAAGGTAAATTCAATTATTTAGAAAATACTATAAAATAAGTATCTTAATTTAAAAAAAATACCAGATACAATTTGTGAGTCAGTGACAAAAAGCAACCATAATTTCCAAACGACAAAGCAAAATAATATCCGAATATCGTAGCCTAACCAAATCTAAATTACTAAACAGTGACAGATTTTTCCGTTGGTCGCCCTAGGTTCATTAACGATTAAGGGAAAAGACTCGCTAGAAGGCACAAACAATTAAATAAAGAAAGTTATCACATGATATTTTGGAGCCGACGAATGGTACCTACTTATCAGGCCCGCTTGATTTGTTATAATTTTCATGTAATGTAGCCTACGCAAAGAAGCGAAAGGCGAAAGGCAAGCAACGCTACTAAAAAGCCCCACTAATTTGCAGCCCCCTACATTTGGTCCGCCGTGTACGCGCCCCATGGAGAAATCCACTACTGTTCCTAACAACTAACCAAATTGCAAACCAAAATCAAGAATATCCGTATACCGAGCAAAGCTAAAATCGTACCAATCGTATAAATCTCAATCGAAGAAATTAGCATTATTATTGTTAAAATGCAATTGTTTGGCGCTTGTCCCTTAATTAACTTGTGAAAATATGTATACAGCGCATTTTATGCAGAACAGCGTCATCTAGTATTTGCATGGGAACTAATACCTTATTATAACTTACCTATGCTGAACTGCAATGCTGAATATCAGTTGAAGAATTTGTTAATAAATAATAAAAAAAAGTTTGATTTTATATTATGAAACTGAAAATTCACGTTATCGTGGTTAAAATTTTATCACTGATAGTACATTTCGTATGGAAGGAAATTTTTTGTATTGGGAGCTACTATGACATTTGAAAAATTAAAAACTGTTCCAATTGATCCAGTAGCTAATAACGTGTATATTCTGTTTAAGTAAACCGATTACGGTCAAACGATACTTAAACATTGCGAGGAACTTGTACTGACACGCTGTCAAAAACCCCGTAAATACGATCCTATTTTGTACAAATTGCAATAAAAAAAAACCTTTAATGTTGCACAGAATTAATCTTGAATACTTTCAAAAACACCATACAATTTAGTCAAGTAGATGGATAACTGTGATAAATGTTTGCGACTGCATTGCTTTAATCTTAGAACTCCCATATCTCCCGTTTGAGTGAACCGATTGAGATGAAGTCTAAATATTGCCCCAAGCTTTGCTTAAGTAACCAGTGAAAACTGCATCAAATTCCGATAAGTAGGTTTATCGCGCACAGACAGACACAAAAATTCCAAAAATGTTTTTTTATGTTTCCTATAACTCTTTTTATGATTCATTTTTTCATAAATATATTCAATGTACAAATACGCCGATTCTACTCTTTTGTTATAGTACCAGACGATTCACCATTTTAAACAAACGTTTTTGTAACATGTAAAACTGATTGTTCTTAATGAGGGACGATTGAAACTTAAACGGACATCCTCCAGCTTTTCCGAGTCAAAACTTGTTCTAAACAAAAATGCTTATTTAAGTAATTATGTTTCGCAGTGAAAATACTTTAAAATAACAGCGGTTTACCTCCATGTTTCACTAAAAGTAACGAATTCTTTAATTCTTTAGCTATCAAGTAGTTTCAAATTTTAGGTGTAGATGAAGGATATGGGGCTGCGAGATCAAACACTATTCGCCAATTTTATCATCATTAGCTTTCTTCTTTGTCTCCCACAAAAATAATTTGTTACAATAAAAAATAATAAAACAAATTTAAAGACGTTACCACTCCAAAAGCTTAAAGGTTTAAAAAAAATGCCATTATCATTCATAAATAATTCAAACATCAAAATACAACAACGATACCTTCAATGTTTAATGTATCGTCTCTTGTGTGATCATTTTCGGCTTTTGTTATTATTTCTTGAACCGAGGCAGCAATATGTTGAAAATCAATAACGTATTATTGCGTTGCTTTTGAAAGACGGCTATTTGTTACGATACGGTTATTGACAGACACACATTTAGAAGGTTTCTTCGAATTAAAACTTGTCAATTTGTAGCTTTAGGGGGAATAAAAATTGACATACTGGAATCTACAATTTTATTACAAGGTTTACGCTTCTGTAGTATTCTACAAAAGTAGAGGATTAAATAAGCTTATGGCCAAACCACCAAAATATAGTAACTGAGATTAATGATGTCATTTTCTGTGGTTGGACCACGCAATAGAATTCGCATACGATGGAAGTACCACGACCTCACAGAAGACCTGTGTGTAGTGAAAGTATTATACTTCTGCGTTTCGTTTGGTGATTGAGGTAGCTGGGGCCCTTATTAAGGTAGAAACTTTATTAAAAGGTGGCAACGAATCTGCAAATCTACGGGTGCTGCTAATGTCCATGGGCGGCGGTTAGCACTTAACATGAGGTGAACCGCCAACTTGCTTGCCACCTTCTCTCATAAAAAAATAAGATGTTTCAGAAGGCTATAACTGAGATGAAGTTTATATTCGATAACATTATATTAATATTCAAATATTGTAGAATATCGCAAACGTGACCTTTTAAAAGAATATTTCTATTCTATAAATTGAAAACGTGCATTGCTGCCAGCTTGCGTAATAATATTATGGAGTAGCGCATTTCAACATCACGTGTGCATGTTAAGTATATTTAAAATTGTTTAAATAGTTTATTTCTCCCTTTCGACAAAAAATATTTTCTTCAACCAACATTTATATATCATCATACTACTGGGCAAAGCTCTTAGCCATAATAATAATAATAATAATAACTTGTCCCAGCCGGACATTACGCAAAAACTAACGGAGCGCATAGATGACCTGAAGCAGAGGATCGCTGCTTGGAAGCGGATTCGGAGATATTCCGAGAGGACGGCGCGGTTTAGCCAGAATCGCCTCTTCCAGAGTGACCAAAAGAGGCTCTACAAATCTTTGGAGCGACCAATGAGTTGTGGAACGGGCCAAGGACCGGACCAGGCAGACACTGTCGCCTTCTGGCGCAGCCTGTGGTCAGAGCCCGTAGACCACAGTGAGGGCCCTTGGACACAAGTCGTGGCGAGCCAATGTGCAGACATTACACCCATGGACCCCGTCGTCATAACACCCGACGACGTATCCGAGGCAGTCCGTAGAGCCCCGAACTGGAAAAGTCCGGGACTCGACGGGCTGCATCACTACTGGCTGAAGGGGTTCGTGGTGTGTCACGCTGTGCTCGCCCGGCAGTTCCAAGAGGCTCTCGATCAGAGGTCGCTCCCGAGCCTCTTTACTACTGGGGTCACTCATTTGGTTCCTAAAGATCAGGTTACCACAGACCCGAGTAAGTACCGCCCCATTACGTGTCTACCTACCATCTATAAGACACTGACATCTATTCTGAGTATGAGAATCACCCGGCATATTAATGTGAATCGGATTATGTCTCGTACTCAGAATGGATGTCGGGGCGGCGGTCGTGGAACCAAGGAACCGCTTCTCATCGACGCGGTCATTGGTAAAATGGTTAAACGCAACCGTCGGAACCTCTCCGCCGCCTGGATAGACTACAAAAAGGCATTCGACTCGGTGCCCCATACATGGCTAAAGAGGGTCCTCGAACTGTACAAAGTAGACTGTACAGTAAGAGACTTCCTCGAGCACTGTATGGGGCAATGGAGTACGATCCTTTGTCATCTAGGCGAGTGGATGACGGCTGCGGAATACCGGATAAGGATACGACGGGGTATTTTCCAGGGCGACTGTTTGAGTCCAATATGGTTTTGCCTCTCCCTGAATCCTCTCAGCGTATTACTGGAGGGCTCGGGGGGAGGATTTCAGCTTCGGAGAGGAGGGACAAAAGTGACCCACCTTTTCTACATGGATGACCTCAAGTTATTCGCCTCCAATCGCTCCCATTTGATGGAATTGCTTAAAGTCACTTGTGATTTCAGCAATTCTATCAAAATGGAGCTCGGGACGGATAAGTGTGCGGTCCTTCATGTCGAAAGGGGTAAGGTCACTAATACGGCGGGCATAGACTTATCAATGCCCGTTAACATAAGGACCCTCTCTGAGGCTGAAACATACCGATACCTGGGTATGTCACAAAATATGTGTATCGATGAGGCTGGCATGAAACAGTCAGTTCGTGACGTGTTTTTTGCACGCCTGACAAAGGTGTTTAATAGCCATTTGTCAGGCGGGAACAAGGCACGTGCTTTTAACGGCTGGGTCATGCCAGTCCTCATGTATACCTTTGGCATACTCAGGTGGACTCAAACTGAGCTCAACGCCCTGGACCGAAAAGTCCGCACAACTATGACGTCCCACAGAATGCATCATCCGAGATCGTCAGTGATGAGGCTGTACCTTCCGCGGAAGCATGGCGGGAGGGGCTTTTTAAGCGCCCTCACCATGCACAATCGCGAGGTGTGCAGCCTCCGTAACTACTTTCTGGCGAGATCGGATGAGTCAATCTACACGGACGTCATTAGTTGTGATAAAGGACTTACCCCTCTATCCTTAGCCAACGAGCAATGGCAGGACCCGGGAGTACTGAGCGTTTCCGACCGAGAGGCTGTATGTAAGGAGAAAGAGCTCCACGGGAGGTTCTACAAGGCTCTACACGAGCCTTTCGTAGATACTGTTGCCTCCCTGAACTGGCTACGTTTCGGTGACCTCTTTGGGGAAACCGAAGGTTTTGTCTGTGCGATACAGGATCAGGTTATTAAGACGAACAACTATAGGAGATACATCCTAAAGGATGGCACCGTCGACATCTGTCGAGCTTGTCGCCATCCCGGGGAGTCGCTTCGGCATGTTATCTCCGGTTGTTTCATGCTTTCTAACTCTGAGTATCTGCATAGACACAACCTAATAGCCAGAATCCTACACCAGGAGCTCGCTCTGAAATACGGCCTCGTGGAACGGAAACTGCCGTATTATAAGTACTCTCCGGAGGCCGTGCTCGAAAATGACCGCGCCAGGCTCTATTGGGACCGGTCCATCATCACAGACAGGACAATTGTCGCGAACAAACCTGATATCGTGTTGATGGACCGGGCACAGTCGCGGGTATTTTTGGTCGACATTACCATTCCATATGACGAGAACCTCGTGAAAGCCGAAACAGATAAGAAGACGAAGTATCTGGACCTGGCTCACGAGGTAACCGACATGTGGGGTGGTGTGCCGACCGAAATTATCCCGATAGTCGTGTCTGCGAATGGGTTGATCCCAGTCAGCCTCTCTAAACATCTGAGGCGACTGGGACTCCGGGACGGATCGCTCCAGGCTCAAATGCAGAAGGCGGTGCTCCTCGATACCGCCCGCATCGTCCGCCGGTTTCTCTCCCTTTCGCCCTAACCCTCGGCCGTTTGGTCTCCCCTGCCGAGGGCTTCCGTCTGGTTGGGTCCTATTTATATATGTATTATATATAATATTTATTTTTAATCACAATATTTATATATATTCTACCCATTTTGTAGGGTGTGCAAATATGATATGTTCGCTTAAAGGTTGTCAGTATACATTCTCAAATTTCTTAATTATTATAATCATAAAATAAAATTGAAAAAATTATATAACAGAATATTAAAATAATATTAAAACATATGTGTATGAAAAAAGTAAGTTAACAAACAGTAATAATAGAACAGAGAACAAAATGACAAATAATTAAATGACTAAAAAAATAAAAAAAAATCGATAAAATTGCACATTATTAATTCACTGAATACGTTTAGATTATTAATTTGACATAAATTCGTTTATACTGTAATAACATTTTTCTGTTAACATGTCGCGTAGTTTTTTCTTAAATAGATTTGTGTTTAATTCCTTCATTTCTTTCGGGAGTCTATTATATATTTTTGGTGCCATGCAGAGTATACTCTTGCTCATAAGTTTAGTATTAGTTTTAGGTAAACAAAGTTTGTGTAAGTCACGTCTGCTTCGCTCATGGTTGGGCTTGGAGAAAAGAGACAAGTTATTTTTCACAAACATCGCACTCTCAAATATGTATAACGACGGCATGGTTAATATTTTATATTTTATAAAAGAAGATTTACAGCTTTCCCTCGTTTTTAATTTACACATCGCTCTAACGCATTTTTTTTGTGTCCTGAATATATTTTCTTTCTTGCTGCAATTTCCCCAGAATATGATGCCATATCTAAGATGCGATTCTACATAGGCATAATATGCAGTTAACAGTGATTCAATGTTTAAGGTGCTAGACAATTTCCATAGAATATATGCCGCTTTACTTATTTTGTTACATACTATGTCCGATTGATAAGTCCATGTTAATCTAGTGTCGATTGTCAAGCCTAAAAACTTTGTGTAGTCAACTTTTTCAATTTGGTTTCCTCTGTGTATTACTTTTAAATTTAAATCATTTGCACATCTTTGATAGAACTTTATAAATTTAGTTTTATCCAAATTAACTTGTAAATTATTTTTTTGCAATTCCTCAATGATTTGTGTTAGTGTTAAATTTTATTCGTCTTCTAGATCATGTTTAACACTTTTAATGATAGCTGTGCTATCATCGGCAAATAAAACCATGGGGTGTGAAACACATTTAGGTAAGTCATTTATGTAAATAAGAAATAACAATGGTCCTAACACACTTCCCTGTGGAACGCCATACCGAACATATCGAGAATTAGATGTGTAAATTTTTTCTTCTCTCATTTTTATGTCGATTCGAGTTATTTGTGTTACTTGTTGTCTATTGGTCAGGTATGTCCGAATCAGATTTAAAATGTTACCTCTTATTCCGTAATATTCAACTTTATGCAATAATATTTGGTGGTCTACATAGTCAAAAGCTTTACTCATGTCTAAAAACAGAGCGCAGATATCCATTTTATTATCAATGTTTTTGATTATTAAATTTAATAAATCATATATTGCTCTATTAATTGATTTATTTTTCCTGAATCCCTTCTGTTCATCCACTAATAGATTAAATTTTTCGAGATAATTATTCAGGTATTTATGCATAATCTTTTCAAAAATCTTCGAAATAACTGGTGTAAGGGCAATGGGTCTATAGCTGCTTATATCATCTTTCAAACCCTTGTTCATCCATTTCTTTCTTTCTTTTTTATTTCCTGACAGTCTTAGCAAAAACCAAAGACGTAGTGATATTCATTTATTTTATTTATAAATTATGTACACAGAGAATTATGACAGAAGCGTATATACATGAAAGAATTTGTACAAAGGGCCCTGCTTATGTCTTAAGAAATTTCTTCCAGCAGACCTGTGACTGGAAATGGTTACAAATGGTAGTTAATTCTTTACATACTATAATAAACGTATACGCTATAATTATAAATATAATATCATTCATTTTGGGACATCGCGGCTGACTACTACGATTTTGGTGGGTCGCTAAGAATTACCTTATAAATATTACCTTATGTACCTGATAAATAATAAAACAATACAGTAAATGCAAAATAATAAACGTACTTTTATTTCTTTACTTTACTTTATTAGCCATTAGTGTCCCACTGTTGGTCAAAGGCCTCCTTCCATTTCTGCCACTTCTTCCCGTCGTGGGCTATATCGGACCAATCCCTCATAAATGCGTCCAGTTCGTCGCGCCATCTCCGTCTGGGCCTTCACTTTTATTTCAGAACGATTTAAATCTATTACTATGATAAAAGAGTAGAATCGGCGTGTCTGTACATTGAATATATTTATGAAAGAATGAAATAGGGTATCATAAAAAGAGTTATAGGAAACATAAAAATCATTTTTGGAAGTTTTATCCGTCTGTCTGTGTGCGATAAACTCGGAAACTACTTATCGTATTGATGATTGATGCAGTTTTCACTGGTTACTTAAGCGAAGCTTGGGGCAACATCTAGGCTTTGTTTCATCTCAAACGGTTCACTGGAACGGGAGATATGGGAGTTCTAAGTTTAAAGCAGTGCAGTCGCAAACAGTTATCCAACTATATGACTAATTTGTATGGTGTTTTTGACAGAATTCAAGATTAATTCTGTGCAACATTAAAGCTTTGTGTTGTTGCAATTGGTACACTCAAAAAAAAAGTTATGTGAATACTCACAAAATATAGGATCGTTTTTACGGGGTTTTTGACAGTGTGTTTAAGTATCGTTTGATCGTAATCAGTTTACTTAAACAGAATTTATACGTTATTAGCTACTGGATCTGTTGGACAGTTTTTATTTTTTTCAAATGACATGGTAGCTCCCAATACAAAAAATTACCTTCAGTGATAAAAGTTTAACCACGATAACGTGAATTTTCTGTCTCATAATAAAAAAATCAACCTTTTTTTATTGTATATAAACAAATTCTTCAATTGATAGAATTAAAGTCTGAAACCTCGTCCAGAAACGTTTTTCTTAGTCTATACCCAGACGGAAAAAGAAGCCTTTATCAACCAGGGGTATGGATCGGCGACGGTTCGTGGGTTTTCACCATCCATAAAGCACAAGGACTAAGATACAGGTCAGTCGTTTTCATGGCTACAAAAGTGAGCAAGCTAGAGCTGCACAACAGCGTTCAGCATGCCGTAGTGGCGGTATCCCAGCACACGGTCAGCTGTAACGACGCAGCAGGCCACCTTTTACCTATTACCTAAGAACCTGCGGCGACGAGATCTGCGCAGGAAAAATTGTTTAGTATGTAAGTTATCAAGAATATATATATATATATATATATATATATATATATATATATATATATATATATAGACCATGAGCTGTCCTCACAGAAGCTAGTGTGTCGCTTTACTATGACACATGCACTTACGTTTTTATTAATTTATTCAAGTACTTCCTAGATCAGTATTCTCGAAAACAAGTTTAAAATGGTGCGAAAATAATACATTATCAAAAGCGTAACATAAAAATGACAGCGTAATGTGCAACTACGTCCTGGTTACAGAACAGCGTTCTCCGAGCAATAAAAACGCGAAGCGTCGGTTTATTCGGAACGGAAGGCGGACTTAAATGCACATAGTGTTCGGCACTCGTAAACAATTGGGGCTTTGAGTCGGAATACAATATGAACCGAGCAAGCAAGAAAATATAAATGCGCGAAATGTTTCGTAATTTAACACGTTTTACTAAAAAACTGGTTTAGATATTGAGAGGTTTCTTTTGTCCGCTATGTATGTTTTTTTGTAAGTACCAAATTTTTTAATTACCTTCAATCAGATATTCGTATGATTAGCAATATAAATAATAATAATAATAATTTTTTATCTATAAACCCAACCAGACGAGAAAACAAAGGAATATCCCCAAATAATAATAATAAACTTTGTGAGTAGTTTCTAAGCTACAAGACTAATTTATCTCTAATTTACTAAAAGCATAAGAACTAACGAACATTGTAATAAAATAGAACTACGCCGGGAAACATCCCATATTGCAAATTTTTAAAAATTATTTAAAAAAGTGTTTAAAAATTCACCTAGTTTTAAATGTTTACCGATGCCGTCCATGAAGACCCATAACGCCCGTGAGGTTGTAAATGCGATGCCATTATTTTTTAAAGGGTACAGTTAATTAAGGTGGCTACACATTTGCAATCCTAGGGGTGTTGCAAATGCGACGGTTATCACTAAACATCAGGTGAGTGAGCGGCCAGCTCGCTTGCCATTTTCCTACATAAAAACATACAGATATAAACACTGCTGTAGGTACACTTTTATTGAATAATAAAGGATCTTGTGAGGAAGACCTTTACGTAATAACACAAAGAGGCTAAAGTACACAGCCTCGCATCGTTCTTATTCTATAAATTTGATCTTAACCTACATAACAAAGGCATGTGCTGAAATGTAATTTTTCGTTTTGCTCTGAAGTGTCACGGAGCCATCGCAAAGAACATTACGCCTGGGAAATCTGCCGCGGTCTTTCCACCACATCCAATGCTGTATACTTTGTTCGAAGTTGTTCCAAAAAAAGATTTTTAAAGTATTAAGATTGATTTAAAAAAACGTTTAAAGGTAAAATAAATAAACGGAACTGTTAAACTCAGTACACTCGGATGTTCTCGTAATACTTTTCTTACAGCTGATACCTGAGTAAGAAATCCCTGTCTATGTTAGATTCTCTTGATTTTAATGTTTAATAACTGGTTGAGGTAGACTGAAGAATTATCATGAACATACAAATCACAACATATATCGGAGTTATTTTTGAATCATAATATTTAATTTTATACATGTTATTTTTTGTTATGTCTATGATTAATGATTTTTAGAACAAAACTTAAGTGACCAAATCCTTTTAGAAAATCTGAATTTGGTCACTTAAGTTCTTCACTTAATCAAAATTAATGTACATCATTTAGCCTTTAAGTTAAAACTTTTTAAATACATTGGCTTTTAACGTTCAAAGTGAAAAGTAAGTATTTTCAAAACCTACAACCTTTCTAATGCAATACACAAACTTTAAAAAAAAACAATTTCAAATTTTCCTATTATACCCGTTTGCAGGCTAAACCATAAGAAATATGGTAAACATATCTCTTAGCAATCTTATGAGCAGAAGATGTTATTTTTTAATTTCCACTTAATAGAAAGCAATTTTTCATGTTAAGCGCCTATTCGAACATGTTAACGGTAAAATTGTAAAAACTACTTTCATAGTCTTTGTCTAGGATACCAAAGAATTAACAAAATTTCAAGTTTGTCTTCAGCGGCTTAGCCTCTGCTTTCAATTTCACCCTGTTATTTACGATCTTATATGACGGAAATACTTCTTATAGCAATTATTTATAAAATTACAATACATCTGCTGATATTTTTCGTTTATTTACTAAAAATTGATTTTTATGACAGGTAAAAATGACTGGTTCTTTAAATTTGGATATTTTCATTTTTAAGGGATCAGATTAACCTTAAGGAACTAACTAGTCTTGTGCTTATAATGCGGTGCTTGTGGTGGATGATACTATTTCTGTAGAAGGCACACATAAAAATCGTTTCGATCATGGAGAAGCTCATGAGATCATGCTACCGCAATAGGTCTTTAAATGCAGTGTTAGCTTTTAGTTTACGTTTTGTATTTGTGCGTACTTTATCACTTTGTATCTCAATATATCTTTATCAAAACCAATATTGGTGAAACTTAAACTAAATTAAAGAGAAAAAGAAAAATAAAATCAAGTGCTGTCATATGACTAACTTTAGACTGCAAAATGTATTTCAATGAAAAAAAAAAAAAAACAGGAAACATCTTTAAAATACTAGAAGAAAATAATAAATGGAAAGCTTTTGCTATTAATCTAATTTATTGCTAAAACAAGATATTGAAATTAGCCCATTCTGAAGCTTAAAATACCGGCAACATTTAACTTGTTGAGTAGTTTCTGTTTGCGTTTAATCGGAGTGCGCCGAAGTTTATTAGTTGGTATAAATAGCCACTGTTTGTTGCCTTTGAAAATACGATGCTATTCAAGCTAACGTTATTTTAGGAAAAAATTTCCTTTAATTTTCCATGATTTTCTATTTTACATCGGTTTGATTCTATATTTACAGGTATTTTGTAAGGAAGTAAAAGTTTTTATAACAGGGTACTGGAAAGTAATATATAAGATTGGTATAAATAAAACAAGGTTATTTTTACTATATTTTTACTACGGTGAAGAACATTATTTGAGTCTTAACGTCATACAATCGTTTATGATTTTATGACATGATTTCGCTCGCATTGCCCTTAAATAAATATCTTTTTTATTCTTTTTTAATAATATATAAAGGACATGGATTCTCCATGTCCTTTATTTAACTTGTAGTTCCTGCCACCTAAGCGCCATATTGAAGTGTTGTTATCGCAGAAAATATATAAAATATATTTCGTAGAACAAAATATATTATATAAAAGATTACACAATATTTATTATAAATAATTATATAAAATATATGAGCTCAAGTCACACATCTGCAGTTTAACTTTCTCTGTCACGAAACATCATTATTCCGTCGTCAATATAGTCAGCCAGTAGACGGGCGGTATACTAGCGATTGTTAAAAAACTTGTGCACCTTAATTGGCTCTGCTGTTACATTGGAAATCGAGAAAAGGGCACGTCTGACGTTCACGATATTACAGAAGCTGTAAAAGAGTCGTTGCATAGCTTTCTTAGAACGGCGCTCTGTTGTCTGTATATTTGTGGTCAATTTCATTTGATATATTGACGACGAAATTGAGTAGTCTATAGTATTTAAAATAGAAAATATTTTTAATTTTAATGAAGCGAACAACACATATAAAAGCAAGAAAGGCAGTCTACCTTTAAACTGAATTGGAATTTGCTGCATTGTCTCAAAACTCTTAATAATAGGATACAGTAGTCGACAATAAAGTTAAATAGGAGCAGCAAAATATTTAAATGTTCTTTTATTGTAGAACTGTATAAACAGAGCAATAAAGATGAAACGCTTCACTTTATTCAAAACTGAAGGCAGACTTTTACGTAGAGAAGTTTCAGTGGATGTAAACAATTGGTAATTTGTTTCAGAATATAAATGTAGAATACAATTTAATACTATTGCAAGCCTTGTTTTCTAAGAGTATGATGATATTAATGACATGAAGTTCTGCAAGATGGTATCACATATGCAGGGAACGCTATGGACTCTTTTGTATTAATCTCTTTTTTTAATTTATGCAAATACATGGTAAAAGTAAACTGTTTTCCACATTTCATTGAATTTTCATTTGTTAATAAATTCACAGCGTTCTGAACAACATACTGATCCAAGGTCAAGGTTCATCATGTACTGAAAACGCTAAAAAAATCAAACGCAATAAAATAAGTGTAATTCTTTTATTAAACCATCCATTTTTTATATCTGTTTGTCAAACTAACATCATCATCATCATTTCAGCCTGTTTGAGTCCACTGCTGAACAAAGGCCTCCCACATAGACTGCCACGAAGTACGATCCTGAGCCACCTGCATCCATCGACTTCCCGCACATATTACGCATACGACTTCCCGCAAACTGACATATTAAACCTTTTTTCTAGTCTGGGATATGCACTTGAATGAATGAATGAATAAATGAATAATTTGCTAAAGTTGCTCAGTTAAGAGTAGGGCATCATGAGGCTTCCTGGCCGTCGTACCTTTTAGTGACTTTTGGTGCCCTTATTTTCATTATTCAAGTGCGATTTAATCTTATGAATATCGACGCTCCTATATTCTCTCAACCGGATTTTTACAAAGTTAATATTAGACAGATGAATGTTGGCTTTTTTAAAAGACAAAAGAGGATTAAATATTCATGTTAAACGTTGTTGTAGCTTCACAGCCTACCGTATTTTGTAAAAATTAAAAAAAAAAAACTGTAATTAAAAAAAAGCTATTTTCGGAAAAGATCCATTATTACCAAAGCAATGTATACCAATACTCAAAAGGATTCCAAGAGGTGCAAGGATGCAAACTTGCTAAGGCTTATATATAGATTCTGCCGTCGATGTTCAGTAGGGGGATCCACTAGGGCCAGTCTTATTCATTTTTCGAATTCAAAAATTATTTCGCAATTGAAATCTAAGACTGGTACCTAGATGGGTGTACTTTGGGAGTTGAAGTTGACGACAATCAAAGTGATCTTATTGGAATTACTAGACAATTGAAAAAAAATCGGGCTTAATTAAAATAATACCTATGAATTTTTTTTTCGATAACATAAAAGAGAAACTTCTTACTCCAAGAAGTAAAAACATGCTGTCTCGATTTTAACTTGTCTAGTCGGTACTTGTAATCTAACTGGGTCTTTAAAGTTGTATTACAGTATGAACTGAGCAACATAGAAAATTATTACTGGGAATAATGCTTGCAGGTTTAATATTTTAATTAAATATTTAAATAAGGGGATCGCACACGTGTGAAAAAATGGGATAATTAATTGGAGTAAATTATTTTTATTCATGAATAAATGTCTGTCACGTAGTTGCAATGTGCTAGAGGCGGGATCATAGGGTTAACACTTGACTTTCACAACACGTTTGCTGATATGACCAGTATTTTTTCAATTCTCGTTCACTGCTTCATCTTTTTAGTAACGGATGTTATTATGTTCTTAAATTACTTTACGGAGTCACCTGTGAAACCCTTTAAATGATCAGGTACTTTTTATACATATGTAAGATATTTAAGACAAAAGATGCACTATTCTTGTATAAAAGTTCCGAGGACGTTATTATACAAACTGGTTCAAATATACAACTAGAAAATCTTTCAAATTCTTTGAAATAGTTTTACGTGCAGAGTAAGTGCTGAAATGTAATTTTTCGTTTCACTCTGAAGTGTCACGGAGTCATACCAGTCTAAAGAACACTCCGCTTGGGAAATCTACGGAAGTCTTTACGTCACTCTCCTGTATTCTAAGTTGTTCGCAAAAAAGTGTTTAGTGTCGAAATGATTTTTATAATCGAAAATAAAATTATGAGAATTATACAAAACGACTTAAGTCACGTTTTTTGGTTTTTAATTGAAAAATGTTTGATGAATGACTTTTATTAATATAACAAAAATATTTATATTTCCCATCTCTAGCCCTTTTTATAAACTTATTATACGCTTAAAAATAAAATCGGCTCCTCCTCGTTCTCATCGTTAGTAGTTATAATTCTTTAGCGCAACAAAAGAAAAATAACTATAAATTTTATCTTTTTGTTCCAGTACTCTTTGTTTGAGAAAAATATATTAAATACAATTATGACGGTTTAATTAAAAAAAAATATTTGGGAATTATAGGTTTATTGTTATTGGTTGTTGTTATCTATAATATCTTTTAAATCACATAATTAATAAATATGTATATTTATTGCACAAATAAAGAACATAATTTCAGTCTACCAGCGTTAAAAGTAATTAAAATTTACATGCTTCAATCCGAATGGAACAATAATTATAAGAAAACACATGAGTTATATTAAACAATAGAATAGAATTTAAAGTTTTCATATTAAATTTTGTCTATACTTCTACGCGAAGTACTTCACTGGTTAGCAAAGATAAAGGGCCACAGAAATATCGATTCGTTGAATAGATCGCTCTCATAATAGTATGTAATAAGTATATAAGTAATACTTATTGATAAATGTGAAAATATGGTTAATAGCTTGAGATTGTATTGCCCACACTAATCAGAGTTGCACCATGTCTTATCACCTGAATTATGACCACTAACTATTACTACGGTAAGGAAGAATTTAGCGTAGTAATCTTAGAGTAGTAGAAGCATTTGTATCTACGGTCCAAAGAGTACTCAAGTGATTTTGAGTGACGACAAGAACCTGAGAATACCTGGTAATGATAGGCTATTATATGAGAAAATTTATTAAACATGAGCACTTAATAACACCTCACGGCTGAATATTTCGGCTTCAAAAATTCACCACAAGGATAATAGCTTTGAGACGATTTTGTGAAGATGATATAAATCCTTATAGGCCAGCAAATGGCCTCAAACTTCACAGAGAATATTAAGTTTTCAGATTACGGTTTGTTTGAGAGTGCGTGGATAGATGAAGATTAGCAAGACTATGATTTCCAGGCGATGTGATAGACAACGATTTCCAGTGGCATAGATACTTTACTGAAGCTGTAGAATGTGTTAGTGGAAGAGTGGTCAAATATAGACAGAAACGTCTTAAGAAGCATTTAAAACATGCCACATCGTCTTAATGAATTTATACAGGCTGGTGGAAGAAATACAACTTACTCAAACAAGGGAAAACTATACTTTTTATAAAAAAAATATTGTTATCCCAAGTTTGAAGCTTTTGTTTTAAGTTTTTTTATATTTCAATTGCAAAACGTACCTGACTTTTGTTTATAAATGTATGTCATATATAACATTCTACAGTTTCACTAATCCGTTTTAGATATTTAAGTAAGAAGCATAGTTTTGTTTCAGTGACCAGTGATTTTTGCATCATAGTGCATATTAAAATCAAATTTGTCATTATTAGAGTGATTATAAACTATACAATCTGCAACAGTATTCCAGATAAAGTATGACATCAGATCAGAGATTATTGTTGTACATTGCTATGGTTCAAAATGTATTAATTTACTTTTTATTCAACACTGTCAACACCGTAACTAAATCTGTAAGTTAAAAAAACGAATGAAAAATTAAAAACCATATTAAATTTTTGTTTAGTAGGTATAAATTCAACTTCTTGAAAATCTTTTATCCGCTGTGAAGGTAAACTAAAGTCATAAAGTTTCTATTTACATTTCTGTTATTTTAAAGCAAAATGTACAAACAAGTACTCGAATTACAGGAGTAGAACTTATACAAAGTTAGTTCGACCTAAATTATATTTCAATAAAACAATTCAAAATGCGAAGAATTCTCATAAATATGTTGACAGAGCTAAAAATAACAAATCTTGAACTAGATAATACATAGAAAAAATGATAATCCCTGCGTTAAATACGTAAATTGGTTTGCCGCAAAGTCCCAAAATTCTTAAGAACAGGCAAAAGTAGTCAAACAAAGTAAAATAATAGCAATAGTAAATTGTTTGAAATTAATTTTATTGTAGAACGGTTTAAACTGAGCAATACAAAATGAAAGTTTCGTTTTATTCGAGACGGAAGGCTGACTTTTACGTACAGAGGGTTCACTGGCCGTGAACAATTGGTAGTTTGTGTCAGTATATAAACAAAATATAAAATTGAAGAGTATTTCACGTCTTGCCCTCAAACAGCGTGATATATAACTTATACGGTGTTCGCAGCCACTTGTAGTATATCGAAAAAAAAAAAATAATCGAGTTCTTTTATGTTGTTAATGTCGGGTACATACTTACAGTTTTTCTTTTTTTCCTTAGGGATATATAATTATGTATTTATAATATTATATTCACATCATATTTCTTATATTCACATCGTATTGCCTTAACTACGTCTTACAGCTACAGCAGTGAGTTATTTTACCTGAAACTTACATACGGCTACATGCTAGTTAAATTACAGTTACATACTTATTTTACAATTACTTATTTTAAGTTAGTAAGTCGGTCCATGCTCTCGTTGCGGTGTACCACGTGACCAGTGAGAACAGCCCGGGCTGATTTCGGAGTTCCTGTTGCGGCTCAAGAGCTTGCTCGTCACCGGTGCATTTCTGTGCCTCATCATATTGCCATTTTCAAGTTATATTCTTGGACCTAGAAACTTCCAAAGTTCTTCCAAAGGCGTCATCGCAGTCATCAGTGTAGTACACACAGCTGTCTACATGCCGTGATATCGCTATTACGGCATGCTGTACACTCTTGTTCAATTTTATCTTTTTCGCCTTCATCTTAATCACCGCGACTGAATGCTGATTACTCCCTGAGTTTCATAGATAGTTAGGATACGCTATCCTGATTGATCGATCGCGATCCTGATAACCGATGGGACTCGATTCTCTGGCCATAAACGATGGCTGGTTGATGTCACCAATGAGCAAAATCCTTTTGGTTTCCCATAGCCTTGCCGCCATTATTGTGGGTCCAGAGAGGTTCATCAGCGCTTCGTCGATCAAATGACGTGTGGTTTTTCTCTGGTTTTGTGCGCACTTTAGTGTTTTCTGTAGCGCCCATGTGACAGGCTAGTTTTTCCTTTAGTTCTAGTTTTACCTTTGGCTTAGTTGTTGTGGTGAGCACCAGATCATTTTCAACATCAAGATTGTTTGCTATCCAAATTATTTTTCAACAGCCAGGGACTTCGTTTACCCAAGTAACGTAAGGAAGTGAGTCGGAACCAATTCTTAAAGCATTCATTCGGTAATAGCAATTACGGATATAGCGTGGATTTCCGTTATAGCGACTGTTGTTATGAACCATTTATCACAGATTCCTAGAAATTCCATTCGCATATTGCTACTGAGTCGGTAAAGGCACAAACACTCATTCATAAAACTATTAACTTTTTTTATCCTTTATTTACATTTACCGAATGTCAGATGTGCTTACTTTGTTTGTTTGTAGGACTTAGCACGTGAACAAAATTGAACTTATGAATCAGATATGCGCTATGACAACGCTAAAAAGTAATGTTTATTTGGTGAAGGCAACAATCTTTTGAATATTGAAGAAATTATGAAAATGGAACACACCTTACAGCGTACCGTCCCTCCAATGTCGTTATGACTGAAATCCACTATTTTATTTATATACATTTGTAGTTTTTCACTATCATTCAATTTATAATTGTTAAAAAAAAAAAAACTGACTTCAGATTAATAATAACTTAACTGTCTAAATATACGCCTTTGAAAAATAATGCCTTCTTATTTGACTCTATGCTTGAATAACACGCCTAGAACGAGAATCTTCATACTGCCAACAGATTTGCCATAGACGAAGCCGCTTTTGGGTTTTATCTAAGGCAAAGGCCAAAAAACAAAGGCAAAATTATTATCAGTAAGTCATAAAGTGGCGATCTTATGACAAAGAGGCGTAACCTATTGTAATGATACTGCACCTTTGATATTAAAAGTTGTCACACTAGCATATAGCTGATGTCAAGCACCGTCAGGGCGACTAGGTCTACAGTTTACAAGCATACCATAGAAAGACCAAATCAGACCAAAAAGTAAAGTAACAGCATACATATTATGTATGCTGTTACTTCATTTTTACTTTTTACGCATACTTCTGTATTCAGTAAACTTGGTACAATGCAATAAAAGGCGTCGTACGAGTATCTTAAATTATTTTTTTAATTTTAATATTATTTGGTATCATCAAATATCTATATATTAATACGTGAAGCAAAAACGTCGTACTCCCTTTTATGTAAATTGCACGAACGGAGGAGTATGAAATATCTTACATGTTTTTACGATCTGAATTAGAATATCCTGTTTCGTTATTTAAGATTTAAATAAGTATTTATTGATTAAAGGTTTTTTAAGGCTACCAACTATATAGCATAATTCAGCAAAATCGAGCAACTTAGAGAAAATAAGAAGGAAGTAATATTTAAAAGTCTGCTTGACAGCAGTTTCGGAAGACGGCTTGGAAGTATTAAAATATTTAATTAAAGAGATCAAACAACATATGAAAAATTCCAGAATATGTTGTATCCAAGCCGCACCTCATAAATATAAACTGCTGCAGTTTTTTTCTTGCTTCGTGCAATGTCGGGTTAGCTAATTGAGTTTAAACTTTAATCTTCAGTTATCAGAGACATTTTTTACGTTTTGTACAAAGCTTTTTGTTCTCATTGCGTCCGTACGACTTTGAAGATTAATTTTTTTTAAGGTTTATTTTTCAGTATAATAACTAGTTAGTAAAATTGGGAATAAATAGTTCTCGTTCGTATAATTTTGTGACATTTACGAATAGTTAAGTCAGGGCATCGCAGCTATTTGATAGAATAGATGGGATCAATGACATCTTCTTTGTCACGAGGAAGATATAATACGTTTATTTTTTACCAACCGTTTTTCAGGTATAACTTTTTACAACTTATGTATCTGTCGGACACCATTAGATAAATAATTAAGTTGCTGGCTTTAAAATCATAAACGTATCTTAAAAAATCATTTTTAATTTTTTATTTAGCTGCTTCTTGCAATACTTTGAAGATGGCTGAGTTTACCTTTTCTTTGTTTTACCTTTTTTGTCTTTGGGGGAAATGTAAATGCTTATCCGTCTTTGTTTGAGTTGCAGTAGTCAACCGGGCGCTTATGTTGCTAGTTCATCGCGGAAGCTACTTCAACGGGAGACAGTGGCTCATCCAGCTCTTGAACTATGGGGAGTTGAGTATTACACTGATATGTAGTAAATCAGCTGTTCGATCCTCGCTTGGCAGAGATTTAAAATAGTTTGCCAACTGCTTCAACACTTCCTCTCTGCTTTTCAGAAGGTATTCACCATCAATCGACTTAAGTAGAACGTTTATACGGTAGTTTTAGCTGATTAGATTTCTAAACTCACCGTAGTAATTTCCAATCTGATGTGTTTCTACGAGCTCTTCTCTCCTCGCCTTACTTATCTGGGACACTTTTGTCATCTTTAATCTCTGCTAATATTTACCCCCTGTCACCTTGGTCAAGAAGCATTCTTATGTATAAAGTTATACAGCATTTTTTAATTTAACTATGACCAAAAGTTAACAGATTAAGACGCGGGCATGGTTGGCCCAAGTGTGGCCCAATTTAGAGACCCTTTTCTGGCCCCATTCCCAGTTAAGCAGGGAAAGCAGTGTCCCATAAATAGGCCTGTTTTGTCACTTTAATTGCTGCTGAATTATTTCTGCCCAAATGAACCCTGCACCTCTCGAGCCGCCAATGTGCAAGTATCAGTCTGATTGTAATCAAAACAGAATTCAATCCACAGTCCACCGTTGAAGAATTTTAGGAATTGGTGCCTTGATCAGCCATCTTATAGCAGTCAGGTGCGCAGAAGAAATTAAAGTGCATAAGCGTAAGCGCAAAAACAGGCGCATTATCTAATCCTAGTTCTTTTGATCAGAAGAAAGTTTGGATGCAGTTTCTGCTGATAATCATGATACCATAATTCACAGAATCACCTACGGAAAGGACTCGGCGTTTAGAACTTTATCTAGCCGAGTTACTGAAAGTTTTAGGGACTTAATTTAATGGTTTGCTTTGTATTGTAAATTGTAAAATACATATCATTTTCTAGTACAGTCACATTGTCTACACGTTGAATAGAACATTGTCTAGTAAACTCGTTAAGCTTTCAATGTGTACGTTTTTAATGCGTAATACAAAAAGAGTTATTCGCAAAAAGAGCTTTACGATTTTATTAATGCGCTAAATCTCATTAATACGGATAAAACGCAGTTTTTATCCGTTTTTGTTATCTGCTAAAATTAAAACAAGAGAAATTTTATTAATGCGATGAAAAGTACCGCAGCCAGTGCAAAACATAAACGTTTTACTTTGCATTTAGTTTTTTGAGTCAGTTTTGCGGGGCGACCTTTCTTATAGGCTAGCAAGCAGGTAGCAGGTAGTGGTAGTTATTAACCATAAAATGACCTAGTGTGGGGGTAAGTATGTACAGTTGTAAACCTATATCTTAATAAACATGTTTCATTTTTTCATTTTTCAATTTCAGTTTATTTGCCATCCTCTCCAAGAAGAAAAACTAATAAATTATTTGGTAATTACAATTATAAAACTAGAGAAATGCACTACTGATAGAGAAATGTCTCTTAGACGCCCAGTTTCCGAAAGGTCAATCAATTTTGGTTTTCAATTAATCTCTTCATAATTGTTGTTTTACATGATTTGAGTAGGTATGTACGTCTGAAAACAACAATGGTTTTGATTCGCAATTATTGACCGATTATCGGTCGATCAACAGAAAATCGAGTTTCTCGAAGCGTTTTTCTTTGATCAATGAGTTGTCAAAGTATGATTAGCTAATCTATATATCCGGCCGATCAATCATTGTGTAAAAATTTATGTTAAATAAAATCTCAGTTTTCATTAGGAAAAATAAACTTAAATCCACTTATACTTTGTAAGTTTATAACATTACAATTTTGTATTATATAAAAACACAGATTTGGGGCTTTCGCATTTGCGTTGGGCTGCGCGTTTGATCATGCAAGCGTCAAGGTGCGCCAGCGAGTATGATACGTATGCTGTGAATCGGTGTAAGATGCTCATTTTGACTCTTTGCTCGCCCGGGCTCCAGAGATCTTTGAATTTAATTAATTTAATCAAAACTAAGCAAAAAAAAAAAAAAAGAAACTTATTAATATTGTTAGAATTAAATCGAAACATCGAATGGCAACACTGCAACGGGCTATAAAACTAGCAGCGCTCATCGTATTCGTACAGTTTTTTTTTGTCGTTGTAGCGTGCTGAAGCTCTACACGAATTAATAAAGATTGTTTCGGTTACTTAGAATTATAATGCCAAAAAGTTCTTTTAAAAAACTCAGTTATCGTTTCTATTTCTAACATCAGAAGTGGGATTCAAAAACTCGCGTGTCTTAGCCCATTCATCGTGATATGAAGTGTTTTTGGCTGTTCAAACAAGCAAAAAGGAGACATATTTTTTCCTTGGGTGTCTACCCTGATAAAACAAATGGTGATAAAATGTTTTGGTGTAACGACAGTCGACGTTCTTTAATAACGAATCTGAATATTTGAGTAGGCTTGTAAGTTAAGGTCAGGTTAGACCGAACGCCTGTAAAATAGACACGTTAAGCACTGTTTACTTTATTTGCTTACATACTAGAATTTCTCAATTCTTCAGCTAGATTATGTACAAATCGAGCATTTTATTGACCTTGGCTAAGTAAACTGATGTGTGTTCACCTGAACAGACCCACGTAAATCCTGAGTGCGCATGGTATTGGGTTGTGATTTGAACATTCGTGTAATAACTAAAGGTATCTGGGGTGACCTACAAGAGACTGATGTAAATCCTGTGTGCGTGGTATTCGGTTCCGTTGGAACAGACCTGTGTAAAGCCTTTGTGATTTAAACATTCGTGTATAACTAAAGGTATCTGGGGGGACCTACAAGAGACTGATGTAAATCCTGTGTGCCAGGTATTAGGTTCCGTTGGAACAGACCTGCGTAAAGCCTTTGTGATTTAAACATTCGTGTATAACTAAAGGTATCTGGGGGGACCTACAAGAGACTGATGTAAATCCTGTGTACGTGGTGTTCGGTTCCGTTGGAACAGACCTGTGTAAAGCCTTTGTGATTTAAACATTCGTGTATAACTAAAGGTATCTGGGGTGACCTACAATAGACTGATGTAAATCCTGTGTGCGTGGTATTCGGTTGCGTTGGAACAGACCTGTGTAAAGCCTTTGTGATTTGAACATTCGTGTAATAACTAAAGGTTTCTGGGGTGACCTACAGGAAACTGATATAAATCTTGTGTGCGTGGTATTCGGTTGCATTGGAACAGACCTGTGTAAAGCCTAGTGATTTAAACATTCGTGTATAACTAAAGGTATCTGGGGTGACGTACAGGAGACTGATGTAAATCCTGTTTGCGCACGCGTGCCGGATATTCGGTTGCGTTGGAGCAGACCTGTGAATCTATTGAAAACTTCAAATGAAAATAGAACCTGAAATTACAGAAAATCAATCAGTGTTATTGACGCTTGTGCTACGTAAGCGTTGCTCGATGTGATCGCTTTGTTTACAGTACTGACTGCAAAGACACTCCCTGTGTAACGTGTTTTATGCCCCGTAGCGCCGGTCAGCACACCTATATATTGACTAGAAAAAATGTCTCCTGCCAGCCATCTAGGTACGGACCGTGACTCCCGTTGGCCGCTGAAATAATAAGTTAAACAGATGTGAATGGACTTTTAAACTTGATAAAATACAAAAAAAAAACTCTTAAGTAAATTTTCTGGAGCTACACTTCAATCGTGTAAATTTTTAAAAAGATTAAAAACAATATACATATATACCGTATACGTATGCCTAATAATATATGGTTTAAACTGTGTCATAAATGTGGAAACCTTGGCTTTATTCCATACGGCAAGCCACTTTAAGCATCTTGAGTATTCAACGGTCGTAAACAATAAATGTCAGAGAAGACTGTACTTTTCAACCCAAATTACAAATTTGTTTTCGTATTTGTTCCACGTGCTTCAAATCTCAATGCCGGTAACTTTTGACTCAGATCTCACAAAAACGATTTCAGTTTTCAATTCAAATTTCACTTACTACTTAAAGCACACCACTCGGAGATTAAATATGATATTATTTGTGTAGTATATATTTTATTAAAAATTTTCCCGACAGCAACGCTAACGTTTATAAGCGTTGTCCACGCAACATCCTCATTGACTCGGTCGAGGAAGGGATTTAAGTACGTGAGACCCACCATCGGGGCTCCCGCCAGATAACACAACACACACAGTTAATGCAACCATAAACGCCTTGGGTCGTCCACACCTACAAGCAGGGCGAAACCAACACAACGTGTACACCGTGTAAAACAAGTGCAGTCAGCAGCCATCGTAGTCACAGTTGGTACCGAACCACGTCACTACTGCTTCTAGTTAACGCACGCTTGAGTACACTGCGACGGGCTGTTTTCAATTATGGCTTATTGATTACTTTTTGATTTTGGGGAAGTTTTTATTAATTTTCATATATTATTTTCCTGAAAATAGTCAAGAGGATTAAAATTAATGTTTACATTAATAACTTTCAGTTAAAATTTTTTTGCATAAAAATGTCAGTTATTAAAAACTTGTTCCAATGAACGATAGCGACGTAGAATGATGTTACGATTCGCGATAACAGATCACGGTACCGTGTAAAAATTTCGAAAGAGTCAACTATAATATGTCTTTGTATTAAAACGTGTTTCCTGTACCTAGTAATTCTGTTTCAGTAGAAGCCCCTTATTGTTTAGGTGAGGATGATGTTTGTATGTTGATTGCTCCACAGCAAGGTTCCACTTGAAACCATAAGCTATATAAAATCTACAGTCTGCTTTTAAAACGGAAAATATAATTATTCAAATCATTCAGGACTTACTCCCCCTTCATTGCATGTTTATCGCTTTCTCAATTCCTACAAAATTAGTTGAGATGGATTTTGATTTCTCATTAAGCCAATTAAAATGCAAACTTTTCAAATTTGAGCTTTGATATTCATGTAAGAGGGAGTAATATAAATTAATCGAGTAGCAGTAACTTATTGGTTTCTTTTACATAAATTACGGCTATATAACTTGATCTATGTTACATGGTGGCAGGTACAGTTGCAGATGGTACGCGAACGTTATAAGTAGAAATTTCATAGACCGGCTATATAACTTGATCTATCTTACATGGTGGCAGGTACAGTTGCAGATGGTACGCGAACGTTATAAGTAGAAATTTCATATTTATTACGACATTTAAGAGTTTGACAACTCGGGACTGAATAAAAATATAAAATGGATACTTAATAACGTATTTGGACTATTAATATGAATGATACGATATTATATATAATCTGTCTATAGGCGTGTACAATTACTTAAACAAGTATTTAACACTAAATGGAAAAAAAAAAACAGGAGTTTAAGTAATATCAAAACGATTAACGTCTTATCGATATTTAAACCATAGTCATTTATATAAGTAATGTATGGTAAATACTAATTCAATCAATGGGCACTAAAAACGTTTTGGGTACTAAGAACGGTAGTAAGATCATCGGATACTGACAATATTTAGAAAAAAGTCGATTTAATCTAATATGTTTAAGTAAAATTTGCTATAGATTTCAGTTAAACGTAGACTAAAAATACGAAAAAACAAGGCATTATACTGTTTTCAAAAAGAAATTCTGTTGGAGGAAATAAATTTATTCAAGAGTATAATAATAATGAAAATCTCTTTTCTTGTTAGAGTCGTATTCCTTTTACTTGGTTCCGGGATATAATTTTACTTGCAAATATAACGTCCTCCATGAATATACCTCAATGGCGACGAATGAGTTAAGATAACCGACATTTTAAGATAAGAATAAAAATCATTCGTATATTTAAAAATATGTTCGTATCGAGTTCTCAATTTCTGTAATAATTTTGTTGCTAAATAAAAACCTTATTTACCTGAAATATTTTTTTTTCTAAAAGAACACTATGATATGAGAAACGAAAAACTAGATGTTGTTTATTTTTGAACATGATTTTCTTACTTCTGTCTGATATGATTTTTTTCAATTAATAAAAAAAAGGAAAAAAGGCCTGTCAATTTACGACTCCTACTCGCAAACATTGGGAATGTTTACCCAACCATTATTTTTTTGTTGTACATAATTATATCGTTTTATGGTTTTCCGGATTTCAACATATTTGGTAAAGGTCTAGATAATAAAAAAAACGTAGTCATAATTAGGTATCAAGACTAAAAATCTGCGATATTGCCTACTTATCATATAAAATAAATAATAAAACTTATCAACTCCACCATTACGAAAATACTATTACAAAAAACAATACTAAACTTACGTTTTTACTTCGATGGAAGATCATATAGTGATACTGGATACTTAAAGAACATCAAAAATAAATTTCTATTTTTATTTTTTACTGTTGAACATCGTGAATTATTTAACTTAATATTAGCGCGTCAAAAAACGATTCACAACTGCGTATTACAGAAACACCATAATCAATATTGTTTTTAAGCTCTTTTTCTGGGTGGTCATAAAATCTGTGTCGGATCTGTGACTCATTAAATTAAAAAAAAAGTCATCGAGTAACCGGCACGAGTATGTATACGAGTACGTTGTACGCAAAGTAATAAACAAAATATTCAGTGTAAAATTGCAAGATAATTTTTTATTTTCTCAAAATCTGGAAGTTTCCGTAGATTTTGGTTTTATAATTTATGTAATGGGTGTGTTTTTTTATCGTTTAAAAATATTTATAACAGAAAATAACCTGTGCCGCCAATCTAGACCTTTACCACATTTTAAATAAGAAGCAATTTTCGCTAATATACGTCACCCATTTCTGTTGGTGGCTGCTTTGTAATCTTGGATATAAAGCAGCTTCTCCTGTATGAAGAAGTAACATGACTTGCTAGTTAATTATAAGTACCTGGAGGACCGAGATTTGCTCGTTTTTTTGGTAAATCATGTATTTTGGAAATCAAAAAAATAAAGAAAATGATCTGGTATAGAAAAAAAATTAAAAAAAAATAAGTGTGTAAATGTTCGTGATACGAACCGCGGCCGTCTGTTTTGGGGCCGCCCGATTACCGACGGAGCTATTATCACATTTTTTTGCGACGAAATTTACTGTCATATTCGAATGATATTTTTCATTCCCTGAAAACAGGGATTTAAGAAATTTTTCTAAAAATGAAACCTAGAAAGAAACCTAGCTAGATCAATTTTTCGCCCCCGAATCTACGCACATACTAAATTCTATGAAAATTGCTAGAGCCGTTACAGAGATTCTGATTACCACAACACCTATAAGGTTAGCGACAGTTTACACAATAAGTACTTTTGTAAACTCAAGAGGACTTACAATAATATTATGGCAAACCTTGCTAAGTAATTAAAAAAAACTAATAGACATTTTTTCGATTTGATTCAGCTTAGTAGCAACTAGGGAACATAGAGACGGACAAAAATATAAGCATACAGATCAAACACATTTCTTTTTTTTTCTCCATTGTTATTATAAAATAACATAATTTAGTACGATTTCTATGTTTTATTGGAACCCGTCGTGTTGTAGGTGTGGTTAAGTGTTTACCGACGACCATTGATATTTACAACGATTTTGGAGGTGCAGATGAGTTTAACAAGGAGGTGGCCTAGTAAGTAAGTACTCCTAACTTAAAAAAGTAAACGCAAAACTATATTATTTCTGCTTCACGCTGGTCATTTGTGAAGTCATGGTACGATTTCGTGCAACATTAAAATGTGGCCCTGGTACAGAATCATGCAACCACAGAAAAACACTGAAGACTGGCACAAGTTCTGCTATTTACGATTAAAAAAGTTTTTTTTTGCATGCTCAAATACTCGATATACCTACAGTTTAAAAACACTTTCATTTACACGAGATAAAAATTAATAGATTTAATTATTAAGAATGAATGTACACATTGGCTGCATATGAACATACACATACCTAGGTTCGCCATTCACCTGCTATTTAAATAGTTTTAAAAAAAAGTTATAAAGTTTTTAATAAAAGACCCCTGACACATACTTAAGTATCAAGTTCTTTAAATATGTTGCCACTGGTAGCCTAGTTTATTTTATTACAATATGATCTTTCAAAGTTGTTTCAAAATAATGTTCATTTCGAATCAATGCAAATTAGCATGTGTTTAGGTCATGAGCAAGATTACCGAACAACCACTAACACAAAATAATGATTGTTTCCCATACATGATTTTAGTTGGTATAAATTATTGCGTTAAAGAGTTACAAAAAAGAGCCGTGATAGCTCAGTGTCCGGGCGCTCGCCTTTAATTCAATATACTCGAGCAACCTGAGTTCGATCCCCGGTGCCGGCACCAATGAAGTTTTTAACTTTAAGTGCTGACTTATCACGTGCTCCGCGGTGAAGGAAAACATCGTGAGGAAACCTGCATGTTTTCGAAATGATAACAAAAAAATATATTTCGAAAATATGTGAAGTCCGCCAATACGCAGTGGGGCCGCGTGGTGGACTATGCCCTGATACCCTCTGTATAGAGGAGGCCTTTGCCCAGCAGTGGGACATGTATAGGCTGTTACTTTACTTTTACTTTACTATTGCGTTAATAGGTCAAAAATATCTTAAACTGTTCATTACTTCCTCTGAAACAACTTTATAGTAAGAATGGTAATTGGAGAAAGGCTAACAATAAAGATAATACCTATTTATATGTGTATTATATACAATATTTATATTTAGATGTTTATTTTTATTCATAATATTTATTTTATATATGAAATATATATCTATATGTTTATTTTTATCTATAAACCCAACCAGACGAGAAAACAAAGAAATATCCCCAACAAGATAATTCACTTCACTATTATAATTTCATTTTCATAAGGAGCTCGCTCTTAAATACGGCCTCGTGGATCGGAAACTGCCATACTACAAGTACTCTCTGAAGGCCGTGCTCGAAAATGACCGCGCCAGGCTCTATTGGGACCGGCCCATCATCACAGACAGGACGATGGTCGCGAACAAACCTGACATCGTGGTGATGGGCCGGGCACAGTCGCGGGTATTTTTGTTTGAAATTACCATTCAATATGACGAGAACCTCGTGAAAGCCGAAACAGATAAGAAGACAAAGTATCTGGACCTGGCTCACGAGGTGACCGACATGTGGGGTGGTGTGCCGACCGAAATTATCCCGATAGTCGTGTCTGCGAATGGGTTAATCCCAGTCAGCCTCTACGAACATCTGAGGCGACTGGGACTCCGGAACGCTCCAAGCTCAAATGCAGAAGGCGGTGCTCCTCGATACCGCCCGCATCGTCCGCCGGTTTCTCTCCCTCTCACCCTAACCCTCGGCCGTTTGGTCTCCCCTGCCGAGGGCTTTCGTCTGGTTGGGTCATAGGACTAAATAGTTATTTATGTATTATATATAATATTTATTTTTAATCACAATATTTATTTTATATATGCAATATATATTTATATGTTTATTTTTATCTATAAACCCAACCAGACGAGAAAACAAATAAATATCCCCCAAAGAGAATACATTATCGTTAAGGTAAATTGTAATTGATTCCTGATGGCTGCTGCCCTTGCAGTGGTTCGTTTGTAACCTTAGGTTGAACTCTGACATAATCCAAACGGTTTAAACAATTAATTTCTCTTTTAGGTCATCCAACAAGCAATGCAAACATGATGATTTGACATAATCTAAATAAATATCTGTAAAACAGAATAGTATTTTAAACGGTTTTCTGATTGTTCAAAACAATATTTTCAAGTCAATGCATGCTTTGAATGTGGCACTATATTTAGCCTATAAAACCAAGGTAACCATAAATATAAGTTTATTTATTTATTCATGCAAAAACGTTTTGGTTTACAATTCACAAAAATTATTTTAAGAACCAACAATCTGTTTACATACGGTAAAATTATAATAGTTCATACATCATATATAGCAATATCGTATAAAGTTGCATAAAATACGATTTGTGGATACATCCAACAACAGAGTAAAGCTATAACTATTGTATTAAGCGCAGGCCAGGATACCAACGTAGTTTATTAACACATATGTTACTACTGAATATAAATTTTTTAAATGCTTAATTTTTCCTTAAGTAATAAGATTTCACCATTGTTCTTTCTTGTTCTAATGTGTCAAAAAATCAGCCTATCTAGATTTTTAACGACTTTCAAAGATTGTCTGCGTCTTAGAATCGATACCTAACGCTCAAAGTTATTCTCAGAAGCTTCAAAGTCACAAATCATTTTAAAAACATTTATGGCTAGACGTGGATGGCTAGGGAAATAATGTATGCTGGTAGAGCACTAGTTTTAGTTTCAGTTAAACTAGTTTTAAGAAAATAATATACCAATATTATTTGTTTTTATGATCGTATTGAATGTGCACTTTGATTTATGGCTTAAAAAGTTGGTAATATAAAATAAAAATAATTGCTATTGACAAATTATGGAAAAAAACATGACTTATGAAGAAGGAAGTCCCACTATTCTTTGTCGTATTCTGTGGTCGTCCACAAAAGGAAAGGTACAACTGTCGTTAATTTAATTGCAGACACGATATATATCCACGGACAGGTAAAAGTATTATCGGGTAAGCAATATTAGATACGTGAGCGGAATTTACTGTAAATTGACTTACGACTTATATGTCTGGTCTATAAAAGAACATTGTGTGTTGCACGTACGGGTCGGTCGAAATAGAGTTTCGGATTGACGAGTTGCCCTTTCGTTTCTGTATCGTTATGTTTTACGACTTTAGCCAAATTTAGAAAGTATTTCATTAATTGAAAACAATTGGGAGTACTAAATATACGTAAAATACAGTGAGTGATACTTTGTATGTGTGTTCTTACCCTATAAGCAATTTCTATAGCAGGAACCTGTAGATAAAGAAATAAAAAGCTACCAAAATCAGTGAAGATTATGAATTGAAAACATTCTTTACGATGACATAAATTCTTTATAATTATAGCATTAGAAAATGGGGGAAAACCCAAGATGAAGTGGTAACGTCAATACTTTAAATTGAATACATTTTCTTGAGCAATACATTGATACATTTATGTCATCTGATACCCGATTTTCCCTCGAGGGCTGCCCTGCGCTCTCAGCTGTCCCGAGAACGGCACAAATTGCGAGCGTGACGCGAAATATCGATGAACTCCGCCGCGGAACGGAGTTTAAATTGAAGCTTTGCAGTAATATTCTTGTATTTTATATTTTAAGTCTTACTATAGCTAAAATTTGTTTGAATTAAATTTTTTATTTTATTATAGTATCTGCGTCGATAGAAACTTTATGGTGTAAGATCCGGCTGCAGAATTAGTGCACTCATCGACTATTTGCTAAAATCCAAATATTTCCGCATGTTTATGATAAGTAGCCTATCGAAATTGGCCGTTAATATTTTTAATGAAATTATTGTTACTTGATTTTTCGGAAAAAAATTATTCACTTGTTTTATTTAAGTAAGATATCGTCCCCTTCACGGCAATATACATAAAGACACTGAAATATCTCGGTTGTCGTTGCGCGCTTGGCCGCACCTCTTCACAGCGAGGTGTAAACAGGTATAATTTTCATACATTTATATGTTCATAACGTAGGTACATACATTTATTATTTATATATCATTTTTTTCTGTTTATTAAAATATTCGATTGCCTAATCAAATACGGCCGCAAATGAGGGTTGCTGGCAGTTAAAGATGGTAAACATTTAAGGTGGGTAAAAGAGAGCTAGCGCGTAAAATTACTATTCAGACGAGGATAGTAATTGCCAGTTGTACGATGCTTGTTGCTGATGCTAAAGTCATTGCGCATGCGTCTAATGCTAGTGTTCTCAACCAATTCAAACAATAGTAGGGAAAAAAAGTAAAAGTAACAGCCTATACATGTCCCACTGCTGGGCAAAGGCCTCCTCCATACAGAGGGTATCAGGGCATAGTCCACCACGCGGCCCCACTACGGATTGGCGGACTTCACATATCTTCGAAATATTTTTTTTTTGTTATTATTTCGAAAATATGCAGGTTTCCTCATGATGTTTGTTCCTTCACCGCGGAGCACGTGATAAGTCAGCACTTAAAGTTAAAAACTTCATTGGTGCCGGCAGCTCGGAACGAAGGCAGGTTACTCGAGTATATATTGAATTATAGGCGAGCGCCCGGACACTGAGCTATCACGTCTCAGTAATAGTAGGGAAAACTTAATAAATATACTTCATAAATATAAGATTTCATTATTTTTAGTGCTAGTCCCCTGTTCCTGTCCGTGCACTCAAGAGGAAACTTTTTGTAGATACACGATTAAAAGTGTTTGGTCGCGAAACCAGAATACGTAGGTTCGAATCCCGCATCGCCGAAAGTTTTTGTTCTTTATATACAAAAATTTACAATTTGAATATCAAATTTTTAGAAAATCTGTGTCATAATAGTATATCCTCGTAAATATATCCACACTAGGTATATTATCTGACTTGAATACCCACCCCACGCAACCAAAAATAAGTTCAGCGAAACCAACACAAGATACAACTGCATTTTAGGGTGATTCGCACCCCCCTCCGCCCGGGTACCCACCTTGTCGTGGTAGAGGGGCTCTGTAGCCATGGCTTGCTCCCCCAAGACTAAGCGAAGAGAAACTCACACAGGCTGTGATGTGAATCCGGCCCGATAGAGCCGCTACAAGTAGCTCGAGGGCTAGCTAGAGGGTAGTGGAGTTAGTCTCTCTATCCTCTGCAATCAAAACGGAGTTGCGGGGGAAGAAGAGAGTTGGTATTGCGTTTGGCCTTAATCACCTCCTTTTCAGGCCGTATCCTCCGTGACTCGGCAGAGCTACACTGGCCCCCTCCGACCGTGTTCCCCCCTTGACGTGGCGGAGGGGCTTAGTAGCCGTGGCTTGGTCACCCACGGCGAAATTAAGAGAGCCGCTCCGAGTGGGTTCATTGAGCCCACTGTGGATGCGTGCTGGAGGGTGCAGGGGACAGGTTGAGGGTGGTGGAGGAGGAGCCACTCTCCCTGTCTTCTGCTACCGAGGAGGAGTCGCGGGGGAAGAGAAGTGCTGGTATTGTGTTTGGCCGCTCTCCCTATACTCCGTGACTCGGCGGGGCTGCACCGCTGATGCAGTGGTGGAGGTATTGCGATGCGCTGTTCTCCCTACCCTCCGCGGCCGAAACGTGGTGAGCGGCGGAGCCACAGACCAGGTCCGCCACTGTGGGCTGGGAGGCTTGCAGCTTACTAGCACTGGCTCTCCTGACACCCATGGCTTCATTCAGCGAACTCGGGGGAGTTCGTTGGCCGTGAAAATGGGGCTGAGTAGGAAGGCGCGGTTAATGTTCCAGCGTGCCTTACCTGGAGGAGAGGGGAGTTGCTCCCCGGGAGGGGCTGCTGAGGCGGCCAGCGCTGGTGGTTTGCGAAAGTGTTCCCGTGACTCTGCCGATATGCGCCTAGGTGGAACATCGTGTGACTTTTAGTCGGTGCGAGTCCTACAAAAGCCGCTCTTGCTCCCGCAAGGGCGGGTATGCGTAGGCATTTCCCACAAGTAAACAAAAAAAAAATTAAAAGGGTTGCACTGGTGATGCAGCAGTGCTGGGGCCGTGGGGTTTAGGAGTTCTCTCTAGGTTCGGGGGTGTCGGTAACTTGTACTAAAGAGGCCAAGTTAGAAGACTTTATATTCGATTTACATTCGGTGGGAGTCCGACATAACCAACCCTTGCATCTGCGAGGGCCCTTGCATCTTCGTATGTTTAGCCTATTTGCTCCACGTCAACACAGGAATTGGGAAGTTTTCGTGGCTTCACTTTGTGCAAATTAACAACATATCTGTAGTACAAAGTATCATTGATTAAACCGTTATGACCGCATGTAATGTTTTTTTCACAAACAAAGAGTACTGGCACGGGATATACTTTTTAATAATATTCTTTTATTACGCTTACGAAATATAACTTCATATATGTACATAAGTACATACATATTTTTTTATAACATGTATGAGAACTTAAAATCAACGATATTTTCTTCTAGTCTTCCTCATATAATGTTGAAGAGATTATTGTTATATGCTACATCATCCCACAGCCGGGAAAACTTTTTTTTTTTTGATTAGCCTCTCTGGGAAAAGTTTTCGTTGTTTTGAATTCATAAATAATTTTATTCATAGCCTACCCAGTATGCTATGTCACTTGCGGCAGCGAAAAATAGTGAAGTATAGAAAACGTGTGTTACTTATATATGGTTGGAATTTGCAAGTTAAAAAAAAGTTAAAAAAATAGTTTCGATATCGTTGCGACATGAACTCATCGTTACAGAGAAGGCTGTGCGGATGTATCTACATATTTCACTCAGACCCCAGCATTGCGTTTAAGAGTTTTTTCCACAAAGGCACGTGAATATTTTCGTATACACCTTTTATACGTTGACATGAGATAAGGCTGCTCATTGAAGGTGTTTCCTATGGATAATATTTATCAAAGTTCAAGGCTGAGAGATGTAAAAAAAATTCTAAATAAATGTAGACAACACGATATTTATGTAAATTGGTGACTTGAACTTATTAACGAATTTTACCACGTTTTTATTTTGTTTGGTTTTGAATTTCATCGCGTTTTCCTGTACGTTAAAGTGTACGCACTGTGACGTACTGTTTGATAAAGCATCCAAAGCTTTAACATGGTCCATTCGCAGTGCTATCAGGTATTTAACTATTAATATGTTCAACTATTGATACAATCTATGCAGGAGGTGTATATAGTATCTTAAAATATTGCAGTATCGGAAAAAAGAAAGTAAGTAAGCCTCCTCTATATAGAGGGTATCAGGGCATAGTCCATTACGCGGCCCCACTGCGGGTTGGCGGACTTCACATATCTTCGAAATGTATATATTTTTTGTTATTTCGAAAATATGCAGGTTTCCTCACAGTGTTTTCCTTTACCGCGGAGCACATGATAAGTCAGCACTTAAAGTTAAAAATTTCATTGGTGCCGGCACCGGGGATCGAACTCAGGTTGCTCGAGTATATTGAATCAAAGGTGAGCGCCCGGACACTGAGCTATCACGGTTCTGTAAATTGTAAATTGTATTAATAATTATAGAATTGAAATCGTAGGTAGCCGGTAACATATTCTCTGTTGAAATGATTACATTTTTTATTTTGATAACGTCCATAGTTATGCTTTATGTATATGGGTTTTTTTTGGGGAGTTAAGTATAATGTACCTGGTAAAAAGTATCACGACGTCAGGGTAACCGCAGCATTGCAAAACCTAGCTGTAGCTGTTTAAATCTGAGTGTTTGTCCCCAAGGGAGGCCTGTTATAAAAATCTAGTCAGTATCTTTATAGACATGATTCACATGTGTCGACTCCACTTTGGTTCCCAACAAAGTGCAGAAGAAATAAGGACCAGAAGAGTATGTACCTTCACTGACCTGCACATACGTTCATACATGCTGTTGTATGAGTGTATGCGCGTATATACTTGCTGCTTAAAAATTGCCTATTTAAAACTTCGTTTTGTTTTTAGTTATTTGGCATATTATATAAGAGCGACCTCATACTCCAGCTAATATACTGCGGAACTATTGGAGACTTACACTTGATTGTGAACTATTAGTCTATTAGTCTATTTGGCGGCGAGTTTTAATACTCTTTTTTTATGTAGTCAATATCCCTCGGACGACATATAAAGAGTCTTATCCGTGAACTGTTGATGTTTTGCATTCTGTAGCTCAAAAGCCAGATGTTGATTTAAGACCCTCGGTTGTATTTAAGTAATTATTTCTATATACAGATTACCCTTGTGTGTTCTCCCCTTCTTGTCCCAAATGAATTTTTAATTGATTAATTATGGACTTAAAGCTACTCAAGAAACATTTTGATGTAATATTCTACAACTAGTCATGTATCTATGTTTAATTTTACTGACGTGTTCATAATATTCACTTATATCTTACCTAAATTATGGATTTTATGCAGTATCGTCTTCCATAATAATTACACTTTTTACCGTAGAGCACGACTAAGGTCGTGCCTTACCCGCGATTGAAGGGAAAACAATCCACATCGGGTTTTATCCTAAAATGAAATCGTATTCATACATGTATTTGTAAGACTAGCTGTTGCCCGCGACTACGTCTGCGCAGAATAGGCTGAAGGTGTAACATTAAGACAGAAAGACAGATATACATAAATGTCTATGTCTTATTCTGATGTATAAGCTATATTATTGTAAAGTTTCATTAAAATCCATTCAGCAGTATTTGCGTGAAAGAGTAACAAACATCCATCCATACATACAAACTTTCGACTTTATAATATTAGTAAGGTTGAAGTAAAATTATTGTTTAATATTCTGACTAACTTTACTCCTTTATAAATATTATTTATAATATTCGTGTATGCCAATCTCAGAAATAACAAAGTAAACTATAAAACTAACAGACATAATCCAGCATCAATAGAAATATAACAACAAATAACTTGAACGACTTGAAATGGTGTTAACCCGCCAATATCCTAAACGAAATAGCACTCGTTGCCTCAACATTCCAATAGACCAATACTGTGGGGCGATATCTGGTGATCCTGGTAACTCGGTACACATTTTATGGAAAAGAATATTGACATTGTGGTCAATGAATAAAAAAATCATAAATTCAAATGTAACCCCGTTTACATTGTATCTAAACATTATAAATTTTATAAATCGGCTGTCACGGCTCCTTTTAAACATTTATGAACCAGCTTTTTATAATGATTCTTCAATTATATAAAGCACAATGATAATGATCCATCGTAAATTGAGTTTACAACAGTTTATATTAACATACTACAGTTAGGTAAATAGGACTTGATTCCTATCACAATTATAACACACGAAAAAGTTGACGACCCGAATGGCGTAGTCAGTAGTGTACCTGCCTTCTGCGCCAGAGGGTGTTGGTGGGGTTCGATCCCCACTACTGGAAAAATATTGTGTGATGAGCGTAGTGTTTTTCTAGTGTCTGGGTGTTTATATATGTATAATGTGCATTCATTTACAAAAAAGAAAAGTATGTTTAAGTATTTTTATCAGTTTTCTAGTACCCATAGTATTGTACTATAATTATCTCATATTCTCTAGTCTCAAACTAACCAACGCACAAACTTTGTGTAAAAATAATGTGTCCTAAAATATTTATTGTTATAATTATTATTAAAAGAAATAATAAGGAAAGTAAAAATGGACATTTTGCCTTTTCAAAATTAAATGAAAAATATCTCAATATTCGTACCGTGTTGCAAAGAGTAACGTGTATAACAACGCGGTCATCGCCCGAGATTGGATCGAGTGCTATTAGAAATATTGGAGTGATAAAAGCTTTAAGGGACAAGCTCGTTCCTCGTTTCGCATGACCGTCCAAACACGAGTGCAATTGTTACGTTAAGCTTATAGCCAAGTTTTCCCATAACTATACTGAAACTAAATGAAATCAACATATTGGGAAAGGACCCTGTTTATTACATAAACTTATTTTAGCTACATTCATTGAAGTCAATGATGTTGAAAATATAACATGCGTAATTGTTTTATTATTGTATAAATAATTAGTATATTTTTATGGTAAAATTATTGTTCTTTGCTTTTGTTGATATCAATTACAAACTTCTAACAGTTGAGGAATGTTAAATTTAACTGCTCCCGCGGTTTAAATAAAAATGATGCATTTTGTGTATATGAAATTTAACATGGTTCAAGCTTCAGCAGTTATTATAAAATCCTATATATCCTATTTTCTTGTTATCTCTTAACTGAGTTCAATTTTCTGTAATCTCTTAATCCGCTGACAACAATATTCACGTTTAACGAGTAAACTACAGCGGAACTATGAACTTATGGAAATATGATAATATTAACTATTTAATGAAGTCTTTCGACTTAACTGTGACGACATTATTATGAATATAAAAATTGTCGTTTACTGGTTCTCACTCCTCGTAGAACTTTCAAAGCTTAATTTTTATTTATATGTAACGGTTGAATGATGAATTTTTGGAACAACCGACCTGAAGGATATGTATTCAAATAATAAACAAGTTTAAAGTGAAATATCTAAATCTGTACCAATTATATAAAGTGGAAAATTTTTATTTTTTGTATGTATTGAATAGGCTCTGAAACTACTAAACCGATTTGAAAAATTCTTTCACTGTTGGGAAGCTACATTATCCCCGTATGACATAGGCTATATTATATTTTCAAAAAACTAGGGATCCTTACTAAAACTTCAATAATGTAACCCAAAGGGTACAAAAATTACCTAAAATATTCTTTGCATCGCATGCACTGCGAAAACTATTGATGATAGAATAAAATAATATACTACAAATTTGCAGAACACATCATTATTTACAAAAAGTGTCCCGAAAGCATATTATAACTATTATAGTTATGCCACAATAAGTGTTCTTTTATTTTAAAATTTTGATTAAAATGCCGCCGCTAGAAAAGGCTCTTTATTTGTATCTTGGTATTAATCCTTATAAAAATAAATTACTTCATATTTAAGACTGTTTCAATATGTTTATATAACTTTTTAATTCTTAGAGTTTCTTTTTAGTCTTAGTAGTTCTTATAATTTTTCAGTCACATTTATATTGGTAATTCCTGTTCAACAGTTAGCAAATAATTAAGTACAAAGGCAGTTATATTTTTTTTATCATTTCAAAATGCCCAAAAGATCAAGATCTCATCTTTCTAGAAATAGTTCCCAGGAGAGGGCATCAAAAATACGTCGCAATGAGGAATCTTTCACGAATAAGATCTGCTCTAAGTGCTGTCAAAAAATGGGTCGATGAACCAAATGGTATGTGCTGTGTTCCAGATGAGTTGACAACCTTTTAAAAATTGGGCTCCGGCTACCTCACTCACCAGACAACACGGGAAAGTATTATACTTCCACTTTACGCCGGTCTTCTGTGAGGTCTTGGTACTTACCCGGACGGACCTGCCCATTCGTGCAATAGTGAACACTGTTGCGTGACCCAGAGTGAAATTACTACCAAGTTCGTGTGCGAGTCCGACTCGCACTTGGCCGATTTTTATTCAATACATTGTCGATATGGGGGCAAAAATGATATCAGAAAGATTGAATTACATATTATGTCGTAACCACCAGAGACTGAAGGCTGGTGAAACATTCAACTTAGAGAGGCTTTAAATCAAGACATTGGCCCATCAAAAATTGGTCATCGGTCAAATCTGCAACGTCATATTCGTTTACAACCTGTAACCTCCGAGATACCTGCATTAAAAACCAAAGATGCGATGATTTATATCCGAAGCTATGGGAGACCAGACTTATTTGTCACTTTTACGTGTAACCCCGAATGTCCCTTAAATGAAAGCGGAACTATTATCTGGTCAGCGGTCTTTCAATCTTTATGACGTAATTTCAAGAATATTTTATTAAAAGATGAAGAAATTCATAAAATTATTCACCAAAGACGAAATATTCGGAAGATTTTATATGTGTATGATAAACTTTTAATTTTAAATTTTTTGTTAAATACCCATGCGAAGCCGGGGCGGGCCGATAGTATCTTAATAACTATAGAAAAACAAAAACTCTAAATTGTAACGCTAAATAAACACGAAGGAACTAAAATCCAATTTATTTAAGATGAAACTACGCGAAATGTCATGACTATGTTATTACAGTATTAGTTAATTTATTAAGTTAATAATGTTACTTCCTTTACTATTTTTTATTAGTTATTTGACGAGCCGTGATAGCTCAGTGTCCGGGCGCTCGCCTTTAATTCAATATACTCGAGCAACCTGAGTTCGATCCCCGGTGCCGGCACCAATGAAGTTTTTAACTTTAAGTGCTGACTTATCACGTGCTCCGCGGTGAAGGAAAACATCGTGAGGAAACCTGCATATTTTTGAAATAATAACAAAAAAATATATTTCGAAGATATGTGAAGTCCGCCAACCCGCAGTTGGGCCGCGTGGTGGACTATGCCCTGATACCCTCTCTATAGAGGAGGCCTTTGCCCAGCAGTGGGACATGTATAGGCTGTTACTTTTATTTGATATCGTATTTCTTTTATGTGAAAGGTGTCGAGAAGGTGGTTCCATTGTTTTTATGTTTTTATTGATAACATCATATAGTTGCATACCTACTATGTTATTTGAGTAGAATTTAGCGATATCAGTACCCCTGTAATGTACCTAAATTTATCTATATTTTAAGATAACTTATACGTGACATCAAAATTATAAAATCTATAAAACAAAGTCCCCCGCTGTCTATGAACGCGATTAAGCGCAAAAACTACAAAACTATATTACATATCGTATTCTCCAACGGACGAGATGTGAAAGGTTTAGGTTTAGATATATTTCATAAAGGTTTTGTTTAAATTGAGTGAAATATGACGATGATTGTTGAACATATCGATAACATTTGTAAACAACGTACGCAGAGGTTGGAAAATCATTGAGCTGTTATAATAGCTCTACAATATATTTGAGTGTACAAGAGTGAGTGTGGTTTACCGATATGAAACTTATCTTTATTTGAAAAATTCTGTCAAGAAAAACTAATTGAAAAAAGCTTTGCTTTTTACTCGCTTTCGTAAAAATTTGCTTTGTATTTTGCTATAAAGGAAAAGCCACTTTAAGAGTCCAATACTAATATTCACTTATATATTAAGATTTAAAGTTTAAGTAGCAGGCAGTAGTAAGAAAGTGTAATATTATTTTATTGAGTGTGTGACAAAATGAGGATTTTGAGACTATCGAATAGAAATTTTAACCAAACTTCCTTAACCGTCTCCCTACGTAATTGGCAGTAAATTGATTCAGCCAAACCATTTTCATAGGAGCGCAAAATATCCTATGCATTCCGGAGTGATTCAATAACTGCCCGAGCAAAACCCCTTATACGTAATTTTATGGCTATTAACTTATATAGGGGCTGATGTACAAAATATATCCACCCTAACCTAACTATCTGGATAAAAAAATGCCGTTCTTAGTTATTTCACGCTGCTTCTACCCAAATGGCTGTGGTTGCAATGTTTTCAGTCTGTGGATAGTAAACCATGTCCGTTAGGACGAGTAAAAAGTGATTTGTCGGTAGCCCCGGGCATCGGAAGGCAAGTTAATTGCAGTCGAGTAGGTATCATGGATCCAACCAATGGGATGGGCTCTTTATATTAGATCGCTAGTCTACAGAACCTAACATTATATAGTTTTATGTTACTAGAATAGATATAAGAACCAATTGGAAAATGTAATGAATCGAATTTATTCATATATCGTTCACTAACAGTCATTTCATAATATAATTTAAAATTAGGTGTTTGAAAACATTAAATAAAGGTATAAAAAGGGAAAAAATCTTTAGCTTCTCTACACTATTTAGTCGTTGTACATTTGTAGTAAATATTTTTATCGTCAACGATTCACGAAATATATTCTACATGTGCCTTCTTTTTAAATATACGAAAATGGTACGAATAAACATTAAATATATGTATGAAAGGAGTAACTTTTTACATTTTGAGTCCAAAACTTGTGTTTTATAGGTTAGTAACAATTTGTTTTGGTAAACCGACCGCTTTAAACTTAACCGTAACAAATATGGTGAGTAGGTTAACCACAACGGCTATGTTTCGGGTTAAAACGCAGTGGACGCTTTTGAAAATCCAGTGTAAATATTCATGTCTATATATATAATATTATTTAAAATGTTTTAGATCCTAGTTTGCATAGTTTTGGATCTAGTTATTAATTTCGCTTTTTTTTAGTGTAAGTTATGTGTAAAGTCTGTTACTTGTCATAATTATTTTTCAAAAGGGTGCGGTTTAATTTACTTAAGGAAGCGGTCATTCTTCATAGTTTATCTGTGGCACATTCATTTGCTTTACGGTCCAGAACACTAATAACACTATATCAGGGTCCGTGCGGTCGGCCGTAGTTGTAAATAGAGGTGGTGTAAATCAAGGCTGCCTTTCACAACTTACTGAGCCATTAAAGATGGCCCTGTTTTATATGTGATGGAAAAACGATAATGGATTCCCATTTTTGATAAAACGTTTTATGATAGATTGGAATTTAATGAGCAAAATAAATATTTCTAAATGTATTAACTGATGTTTGTGCTTTCAGTCCAGAGACTATTAAAGCTTCATCTGACGCAGATATATTTCTAAATGCTATATATGGTGGTTATATTGGTTTGTATGAACAAAACGCGAGGTTTTGTTCATACAAACACCAATATAGCATTAGGTTTATAAATATAAAAGTACGATGACTGCTACCAGATGTGTTTTTAATGGACTTATTACAAATTTTATTTTTCTTTTATACAAAAGGAATCTATTATAGAATTTCACATTCTTGGATAGTAAAAAAAATAATTAGACAAACATATTATGACGAAAAAAAGAAAAGGAAGCAACAACATTGTGACTGTAGACAACAAGCATATATACGGCCCATGACATTTCTTAAAAATTTTTTTTACTTTGAATATGACAAAAATGTACCTACTAGAATTTCAGAGCCGGAAAATTAACAATGATAAATAATTCTCTTTGTGATTTGATTCGTAGAATATATTGCATCTGCTTATCGTTTCTATTTATATCCGCACAATTCTTACGCTTTAAAAATTAATATATAAAGATGTGGTCCAACATTAATCGATCTATTGAAACAGAAAGACTTGGCACGCTGTACAAGAATCAAGCATACAAATATCTTTTCACCTAAAAAAATAAATAAAATTGGAGTGTCTGTTTGAAATTTTAAAATATCCGCTTTTTACTAAATGCATATGGATACCAAAATAACATTTTTTAAAATTTTTGTCTGTTTGTTCGGGCTAATCTTTGAAATGTCAGGACCGATTTGGACGGGGCTTTCACTGGCAGTAAGCTGATATAATAAGGACTAACTTAGGCAACTTTTATTTTAGATTTTTTTTTCTATTTTGACTTCCACGCGGAGGAAATCGCGGGCACAGCTAGTTGTATATAAAATAAAAGCTTAATTCAGAATTGAGTTAATATTAAATAATGTCTTATTTCTTTACATTCCACGTGGAAATATATATATTAAGGTATATAAGGTCTGGAAATATAAGGTTTGTACTTTAATATACCCACTATCAGCAAGATGATTTTATAATTTATAACAATGAAATAATATAATCTTACAAATTGATTTTACCACGCTTTATTATATACCTTTTGATTTCACCTTAACAGTATCTACACGAAACCTGCTGAAATCAAATTGCGACAATTCGAGATTTGTCGCCAAAGTGAAAGAGAACCTGTTACCATCTGGAGAAACACGGAACAAAGAGCCTGCTTAAGATTGCAGGTCACTTCGCGTTGCGCAAATAGGCTACTTGTAACGTGGACAAACTCTACAAAAGCTGTGGACTTCTCCTTTTTCTTCTTTAATTTCATTTAACCAATCTAGTTTTATGTTTTATATGAGTTTATAGTATATTAAAAAATAAAAAACACTTAATTTTACAAGTAAGACGACGATATAGATCATTTTCCTTTTTCTCCTTGATAGTTTCCAAAGAACAATTTTTAAGTACAGCCGTTCTATTGTTGTATGTTTTGTGGTTGCCTATCAACACTATTTTCTTATTTACACCCTCATTGTAATACATTCAAACGACGATGACATTAATATACGTATTAATTTAATTTAATTTATCCCAAAACTTGTTCTGAGTATGTATTTCATACAAAAAATTAAGCCTATTTCCTTACTGGTTTTGGAATAAATCTGAAGTTGTAAAATAATTGAAAATATCTTAACAACAACAACTAAATCTAAAGTTTAAGCGGTAGTTCTACTGACAAGTTGGACAGTCAAGGCATTGCACGTGCGCAGACTACGATTCGAATATAATTTCCTATCATATTGTCTTCCTTACTATTGAGCAGATAAGTTACTATGAACTGTGGCCCAAATTGTTTACGGCAAATAGTTGTTAATTTATTTAAATAGATACAGAGAAGAATATAAATTTACTTATCTATCTAACCGTCGAAATTATAATTGTATGGTTATTTGAATTTATAATAAATTACTAAATGCAGTTTTTTTTACATTTTTTCATAAAGTAATGCTATTATTCCACAAGTGATCATCTAAATGACAAAAATGTGGTATAAAGTATAGATAATAGTTTCCTAAATTATATTTTCTTTCATCATTTATATAAATGTAAACTGTGATATTTTTTCACCAGAAATGGTAGAACATACCCTTCCGTTTTAAAGGCCAAATGACAAATTTTAAGGCCTATATTGTATGTTTTAACAAAGAAACGTATCTTTCTTCTTTCTAATCTGGAGACATGTAAAACAGAGGTTATTATAGATATCTCCAGATTAGATACATATATAAATATATGTATATTCTTCGTTTGCATGGTTATGCATAATTATATAACCGGTAAACATACAAATACAATAATATGTTTACATTAAGATTTATTTTGTAAATGTGGTTATTAGAAATTATTAAATGAAATTAACAGCACTTTTGATTAAAACACATTTTTAAATTTGTAGATAAAACTTTCGAAAAAGGTTTTTCACCGCTGATGCTTAAGACAATAAGTTGAGTTTTATATACACATTTTAAGTTTTATTTTGAGTGCAGGGAGTAGCTCTTAAATTTAAAACAAATACATATTTTATTCAACATATAAATGAATTAATATTATCTAAATTCATTATTTAATTAATAGAACAATTTTCTCTCGCAAAATATTGAAGGTAAGCTTTATAGGAGGCGCTATGTTTTACTGCAAGTGGTCGACCGCAGGGGGCATGATTTAACGTTATTGTTGTTGTGGCCCGAAAGATGAGTAAATGTGTATGATAAGCAATGAAAGATGACTGGTCGTTAGAGAATAATCAATTTTCCGTATACTTCAGTATAAAAAGAAATAGTTATTGTTGCAGAATATGATATAATATATATAATCATAAATAAAATAAACGATATTATATTATTTAGTATGTTTTTACCAATTACTTAAGTCAGTTAAGATATTATTTTATGGTATTCAAATTTAATTCTCGTCTAGCTGATGCATAATATAATATAAAATTAGTATATAGAAAAGCTAAATGACATACCTATATATTTAAAATATTTAAGTCCGACTAAGCATACAGTCAAGATTAGGTCTTAATTACAAAATTTCTTCAAGGAATGAAGAGATTGATGACACATATAAATTGTAAAGTAGTTACATCGTGATATTATGTTCTAGAATTAATTTATGCTATAGTTAGAAAGTATCTATTTTAATAAATTTTCCACAAATCATGTAGTTTGCAAAATTAACTGCATTCAATAAAGTTATAAATTTTATCAAATGCCTTTAAGTGGATCTTTGCCTTAAATCTGTGACAAACAAGGAAGTCCAGCGAACACAACAATCGTTTCTTCGAATACCATTTAATATGAATATTCTGATTTCGACAGACAATATCAAATTAAGCGAAGAGAATAGGAAGGAGAATATCAATATCGAATTGGACGCTAAATTATTCCAGACAAACGAATCTGTTATTGACTTTAAAATAGGCACCGTGTAATAGAAACTTTCTTTTGATAAATATTGGAAGAGTAGTTTAGTTAATTCGTTAAAGTATTATTGAAATAATTCTGCGTTTACCTTTGTTAATAATCTATTATCTATTTATCAAACAGAAATTATAATAGGGAGTTAGTTTTGTTAAAAAAACTAGTTGTAGTTGCATAAAATGCTATTGAAAGTCAAAAACGATCACCGTCCATGAATCTAAAGCCCTCTAGTATAAAAACGTTCGATAACATGTTTTTATGAAATATGACTTTATACAGATTTCGATTTATGTACGTATCGGCACTTTGAAAACTGAAACTGTAAAATGGTTTTTGAATAAATCTTGTATTTTTCTTCTATCCTGTTTATTTTCAAAATTAGTGAAGAGGTTATTAATATTTTCACAATTATATACAATACTCTCTCTCTCTCTCTCTCTCTCTCGGTTGCTGGATTCACTCGGTCACTGTGACATAAGCGCGGTGCTCGAAGTTTGATGTCATGCAGAATTTACTTGACATGCTGTAGCTTTAGACACGTGGCCAGGTGTTCCTTGTCACAGATCCCTTGTGATCTCTGAAAAGATTAGCCCACGGTAGCCAACTAGGATGGACGATGGCGAGAATTACCATTTAAGTATCTGTTTGTAAAAGTTAACTTGAGATACAGTTATAGATAGTATGGCTTAACATCTAGAAAATAATTATATAGTCCCCAATTCTATAGTGAACCGTACTTTGGAATTTAGAAAAAAAATGCATAACTTTACTTGTAGCGACAAATAAATAATAATAAGGATTAATGGAAGATGTTCGAAGGGCTTTCTCCTCAAAGTCTTTCATAAATATTTTAGCAACAAAAGGCGATAATGAGAAGCCTATTATTGTACAAGTGAATTGAATTTTAGATACGTATATTATTATCAAATTGAGACTCAATTTGATACAATATTCGTACAAACAGCGAAAAGAAATTCTATCCCACTTATTTTAACGGAAATTTAGGCGCAGCGTTGCAAGAATTAAATGTATAGCATTATTTTCCAACCGTTCGTAAATTCCAGTTCCTACCTGAATTTCTCATTTAAAATTCGTCAAAGCTGCCACCATAAATCCGTGACCACCTTACTCTGAATGAGGGCGTAAACATTTTATTAGGACAATGCTACGTACTTTTATTTTATCTGTAACTTTGTTCATCTTAATTCTAACATAAAAAGTTTAAAGTACAATTATTCTGTAAAGGTTTTTATATGATTTTTTAAATTATAAGGATGTTCATCGAACAAATTACAGAGAAGGAGAGTACCGTGTAGATTTCTCCTTACCTTTTGACTGGAATGTATGTTTCTGAGTTGCTTATGTAAATGTAATGTAGAAAATATATCTTATTTTTATTTGAGTTAATATAAAATAAAAAAAAATTACATTAGTCAAATAATAATTTAATATGAAAAATTATAATATAATTAAATAATCTAATAGATTGCATGTTGAACTTGAAAATGAACTAACTTAAATTTAAAATTTAATATAACAACTTCAATAGTATTTTTCTTAAAGTAAAAGTGAAAAAGTAACAGCCCATATATATTCCACTGCTGGGCCAAAGCCTCATTTATACCGAGGATGTTGTGGTTTCTTTACAACTTTATTTGTGCCGGCACAGGGATTTGAACTCAGGCTAATCGAGTATTCTAAATTCAAAGGGAGCGTCTGGTCACTGAGATATTACAGATATTACAGATGTTTTCTTTATTTATTGAAGCAATTTATAAAGTAGTTTATAAATTGATATTATTAAAATAATAAAACCAGTCACAGGGTACATTATAATTATTTTAACTGACTTCAAACAAGAAGGTTTCTCAATTCGACCGTATATATTTTTTTATGAGTGTTCGCGGATAACATCGTTGTTTATGAACCGATTTTGATGATTATTTTTTTTTGGAAAGAGATATCCCAAGGGAAGTATGTACCATGACAGGATACCCGGATCTGATAATGGCATCCCAGATAAATCCAGCGCAATGCTCAAATGTTATAGGTATTAACAATGTTTTTTAGTTTTCGGTTTGAAGTCGGTTTTTTTGTTATACGCTCTTGTATTACGTGTATGTAAAAGTTGGCTATACTAATAATTTATCTTTGTTTATGTTGCAACGTAATAAAAATTTTCAGATCAATATTACTCGAAAACCTGTAACATCGAGCTTGGTTTTGTAAGAACCTTTTGTTTTATGTTAATAAGTCTACTGCTTCATTTGTTACAGACCGGAAGCATTTTGATTTAAATTTATCGGTCTTAACCCGTCGTTGTTTGTGTCTTACATTTGGTATTCAGAACGAGGGTTGAGTCCCAATTTCATTATAACGTACATACCTCAATTTTAAATTAATTGTACAAAGTATAAATGAGGTATATATCTTGTAACTCTTATCTTTGCTCTTCTTTAAACTCGTAAATTACTATATTACTATAACTAAGAATCATTTACCTAGTCGGCGCATAAGTTATGTCACGTTTATTGTGAAATAATCGACAAACGTTTGTTTATAATTAATCATTTATATACCAAAAGGACTTCCTAAAATATAGATTCTTATGTTTAAAAGCTTATTCGAAATGATCCCCGCGATTTTGAATACAAGCCTTCAATCTGCGTGGCCAGTCCTCAGTAGCAGGACGAACGAGGTCCATATCAATATCTCTCTATCAATGACTCTTGCTCTGCACTTCAAGTTCCCTGGCTCCTGCTAAATAATACTTAAATACTTTTGTGTATATACTTAATTACTTTTGTGTATATACGTAAATACTTAAATAATCTATTAAAAAAAAACATATGACCGCTGAATACTTTTGAAAATAAGGAGAAATTAAAACTTCTTGTTCTCAGATATTATAACCGTGTAATGACCAGAAGCTAACTAATAAAAAATAAAGTTGACGGTGGTTGTACATAATAAAGCATACAATCAAATACATAAGAACAGCAACTGCGTATGGTTTAATTTTGTCAGGCGCTTAGCGCGTCAATAACCGCAGAGTTTCTTGCCGCTTCTTCTATTGCAGGTGTAGTTTAGTGAACCGGGATAGTTTTTGACGTTCAATAAGAGCTTAAAATGAGCCTATGATGAATAAAAAAAAATTGACTTTGACTTTGAATATCGGTGATTGCCTTGATTAAGGATGCCTGGAGTCCCCATCCTAATTTGGAGTCAAAATTAGGATGGGGCTTTGAGCAGGCATGCTATATGTGGTGTCATATTAATTAGGGTGGGTCGACTCAGGTCGGTGATCAGCTCGATGAGCTGGCGCAGAACCTTGCTGAAATACTCAGTGTCTATTAGGTAACATGGTATTTGATAGTGGTTCTACAAGGTTTGTGAAAACTGTATACACATCTGCATTCCTTTTTAAGCTTTTCTCATACCTTAGACCGAATATGACACTTCCAGCCAAACCAAGAGCGATGATGGAAAATGACCTCGCTGGAAGCGCGATGTTGCTGCTCGTTTCTTTACTGTTGGGCGTACACTTTATGTTTTGTTTATTGTAGCTCTTCTCCACGATAAAATTTCTTTCATCCGAAAAACGAATTTGCCGGTTTTTTGTGTACCTCTTCGGCAATTCGAGGGACGCGGGAACTCTTCAGTCTCAGGTCAATTAAATGCACCCAAACGATGTCCTGTCTTTATTACATAATCTCGAAGCCTTAGGTCTTAATTTTTCATCGGTTTCACCGTGGTTCGCCTTAAACCCATGTGAAAGCCCAACACCCAACAGTTTCTGCTTACGCATGGAATTTCTTTGAATTAGCGGCTTCACAGCTTTGATCACGGCTGGAGTTCTAACAATGAGATGGCGAACGTTTCTCTTTCTGCCTTATCTTTTGATTGCGTCATAAACGAATCCTATGATTATATTTAATTTTTTTAATATGAAATAACGACGGGCATTGAATCAACGAACTGGTTAAATTTTGACATTCGAATTCAGTAACTATTTTTGTGGCCAGCATTCAAAATTCAAAATTCAAAGTTTTCATTATGTGACAGAACTTATGACCCCCACTAGGTACGTAATAGAATACTAATATATTGACAATTATAATGGAACTGCGATAACACTAACTGTAAAATAAATACAATATTATATTTAAAAAATATGTAAATACACGTAGAACTACTTTGTGTTTCATATATTAGTCCCTTCTCTGAACAGAACAAAGATTTTTAAACAAAGTTTGCCCTTACATTTCTCTCTCTTGAAGTTAAAATTGATCAAATATCTCTCTCATCGACGATGAGCTCGCAGAATGCGGTTGTTGCCTTCTTGATATGTAATGCCATGGAATAGCGTACAGGTTTTTGTCGTTGCAAATCCGTCGTACGTGAGACCTGAGCCATACTCTAATATAATAAATTCAATATTTTTTTTATTTAGAAAACGGATTTTCATAGCATAAAAGCATAAATTAGGGACTTACAAAAACAAAGCAATTGGATCCATGTTTCTTTTTTAAATTCGATTTAGCCAGAGGGCTAAAAGCTTTAATTTTCTGGCTCATTTTTGTAGGAATGAATAAAGAATTTTTTTTATTAAGAATATATAGGCTAATAAAGCAAAAAAGAATACAGCCGCTTCGAATCACATAGGTAAATTTGCCTGAAGTATTTCGTAATTGAAACGCACAGAGTTGTATACTCGTAATTTTCTTAAGAGTATGGATCATAGAGTAAAATATATTATTTCATTTTTAGATGGCTAGAAAATAAACTGTTTCGTGGTTCATCATCGCGAATGGTTCATTATTGCAATATTTTTTTGTATTTATATCATCATCATCATCATCATCATCATCACCAATTTTTTGTATTATATTATAATGGGATGTCGACCTTGTAAGATGATCTTCATCGTCATGTTGACATTTTAGTAAGAACTATAATGCAGGTAAGTGTTACAGGGAGATAATAACGATGGCCCAAAGTCAACCTGTTTAGAAATATTTTTTTAAATAACAAATAAATTTGTTATGATTTTCCTCCTATGAAATAAAATCAATAATTTCCTAATAATACTTGTAAATATGCTTTTTTAATAATTAATGTATTTAGTTTCTATGTCGTATATTTTTTAAACAGAATACTCTCTTATTAGTTTTTTTTTTCTGTTGAATAACAGTTTTATTTTATTGCAGTTTGTGAGAAAACAATTCTTATTAGCCGAAACTTTTCACACGCAATTACCCTCGTTCGCTTAATGAATTGTTTTGACGGTAAGTACCGAAGGTTTAAAGAGCAGTTTGTGTACAGAGGAAATCAAATATTTTTTTTCTTTAAAGGGATAAAATAACACAAATCAAGAAGTTAATCTCATCTCAAATTCATCTTTATTTCAACCTCATTAGTATTTAAAACTCCGCAGAAATGAAATCAATTAACATAATTATCATCACAAGTCTGCGGATGTCCAAAGTTGAACCTAGCCCCCCCGTAAAGCAAGCAGCTGAGCTCTATTTTTTTTGTGAATATTAAATTAAGAAATGAATCAAATATATTTTAGTCTATACAAAATGAATTTAAGTTCAAGTGCAATTTGCAAGAATTATATAGAAAATTGTGAAAATAACTATAAGTTCAAATCAAAGTGCATAAATGTAAAAGACAAGATAAATTCAACTTTACTCAAATAAACCGCTCGTTGCCATCCTTTTAAAATAAAAATTATAACTTTACAAAACTAACAAGAACTAATTTTGTAAAAAGTAATTTGTTGATTGTTTTAATTATAGGTTATTTAAATTATTAATTACCAATTATATAATCATATTATTGTCTGAAACTTAGTGATTGCAAGTCGAATTGTGCGTATTATCACGAAAGTACTCTGTGGAGAAGTTAATTCGGTGCTAAATAGTTTTTCACGCGATCTTATGATTACTGAATATTAAAGCATTTATGACAATGTGAAAAAGAAAAGGTTGCCTCCGCAAGCTCACAATACTGCTGCTGTGCGATTTGGCATATAAAAAAAATAAGTAATATTACTCTTTCTTAACTAAGCAAGTAGTGATGGTTATAAAGGTCCCGATTATTATTCCTGTAACCTACGACCTCTATAAATTAGCTATTGTTCCTAACAGAAATCACCTCGTTCCCTTTATAGCAATCTCTAGCATAGACTCTAGGTACATAGAGACAGAATGTTCGAGAGTAAAAACTTGGTATCTCTGCGAATAGAAGCATCAATGCAGTGTTCAAGAAAGTCCTGACTACGTTGAACATCTAATTACCAATCAGAAACTCTAACATCCTCCCTGCAAACTGACTCGAGTCACTTTGGAGAATGAAGTTTTCGAAGCACTAGATGATAATCACACCGAATTTGAAAGATTTTCATGCGCTAAGCACTAAAATAGCCCTTGAAGCTCCTATTCGCTTGAAGAAAATCACCGATTCAACTACACACCACACCACTCTCTAAATTTACCTGATTCTGTTGAACGTAGCTGTAGTAGTGCTGCATTTATGTAACGCCGACTCATCCGAAGGAAATCAAGCCATGGAAGCCACCAATGACGTAACTGAAATAGTAGAGGCGTAGATGCGACCCCATTTTTTTTTGTTGACGTGGCGGAAATGCCCTCTCAGGGACAAAAGCGGGTTATGGCGGACTCGCACCGACTAAAACCCCCACGATTTTACACCTAGGCGCATATCGGCAGGGTCACGGGAACGCTTTCGCACACTTCCGCGACCCTACCAGCGCTGGCTGCCTAGCAGCCCCCCACGGGGAGCAACTCCCCTCTCCTCCAGGTAAAATGCAAGCCAGGGCCGAGTAGGAAGGCGCGCTGAATGTTCCAGCGCGCCTTCCTACTCGGTCCCATTTTCACGGTCAGCGAACTCCCCCGAGTTCGCTGATCGGTGCCACGGGAGCCAGGAGAGCTAGTGCTAATAAGCAGCAAGCCTCCCAGCCCCCATCGGCGGACCTGGTCTGTGGCTCCGTGCTCACCACTTTTCGGCCGCAGAGGATAGGAAAATGGTGCACCGCAATACCGACACTCCTCTCCCCCCGTAGCCCCACCACCACTGCATCAGCGGTGCAGCCCCGCCGAGTCACGGAGGCGCACGGGGAGCACGACCAACGCAATACCGACGCTCCTCTTCCCCCACGATACCTCCTCGGTAGCAGAAGACAGGGAGAGTGGCCCCACCTCTACCACCCTCGACCTGTCCCCTGCACCCTCTAGCACGCATCCAGAGTGGGCTAAATGAGTCCACTCGGAGCGGCCTTCTCGGGCCGGCCTGTGGTGTAAGGCAGTGTGGGTTCCTCTTAGCTTCGCCGTGGGTGACCAAGCCACGGCTATTAAGCCCCTCTACCACGTCAAGGCGGGAAACCGGTCGGAGGGGAACCGGTAGACCAGCCCCAGTGCCAAGGTGAATCAACTCTAGTTGATCATAAGAATATTTCAGCAACCCTCTCAAAAAAGATTCTCGATTGGTCGCTGATCTACGGGGGAGATGTTACACAATTACACATCCTTGAAATCGCCTACACTGCAACCACCCAGCTACGACATTCCATTCTCAAGGGATTGCTTATTCCGTGCTACGTGGCGTCGCCCGTAATCCCACGGATACAAAGTGGCGTAATACAGGTGTTGGACACCGAGACCGTCCGAAGCATCGCAGCGACCGTCACTTTTGTCTCTACATCGAGCAACCGTCACCTCCCTTAGGAATGTAGTTAACTTGTAATTTTTATACAATAAAATAAGTAGTTTTAAGTTTAACTTTTTTGCATCTTCCGGCCGCAGCCTTCGTAATTGGCGGGCACTGTCTTGCATAAAAACGGCATTCGTGCCCAACTCCACTAAAAATGGAACAACGTAATCAATCAGAATTTCAGTGACACATCATTTTGCAGTTAAAGTTCCCTTTTTATATAACCACTAGCACAGTGCGGTTTTCGTAAGAAATCTCACCTCACACGTGAACAGAGCCAGGGCCGGTCCTAGGGCGGTGCGAGCAGTGCGACGGCACCGGGCGCCATCAAGTAGGGGGCTCTGAAATCAACCGGGACAAACGACTCGCGCGTTCGACCGATCGACGATCGGGACAGGGGAGCGGGTCCCGGGATGAAATTTCGTCCGTCACTTCTTTATCTAGGCAAGCATTGTCTTTTGATATATGAATTGTCAAATCGTTCAAAAGACACGCGAGTGTATATCTGTGTACAGTGTGGTTAACAGCTAAACGTATTTAGATTACTACTAAAAAAGAATTCGAAATAGAAAACGGAAGTAAGTATATAAGTTCCTTTCATCATCATCATTTCAGCCTGTTTAAGTCCACTGCTGAACATAGGCCTCCCCGACAGACTGCCACGAAGCACGATCCTGAGCCACCTGCATCCATCGACTTCCCGCATATTTGCACAGGTCGTCACTCCATCTAGTAGGGGGTCGTCCCACACTGCGATGGCCAGTACGAGGTTGTCACTCGAGAACCTTTCTTCCCCAATGGTTATCAGTTCTACGAGCTATATGGCCTGCCCATCGCAACTTCAATTTACTAACCTTCTGAGCTATGTCGGTTACCTTTGTTCTACTGCAGATATCTTCTTTGCGAACTCATATCACGCAGAGAAATTCCGAGCATAGCCCACTCCATTGCTCACTGAGCGACTTTGAGCTTCTTAATACGGCCAGCAGTGAAGGACCGCATCACGAAACATCCGGTCAAACCTCAGATCCGGTGATCTGACGTCGATACGTGGTATGAACAGTTGGATGGAAGGGATTAGGTTCAAGAATGGCTGCACTCCTGATTTAAGCCACGGCGAACAAATGTTACTTACATACCAGATCGTTGACGTTCATGAAGAAGAAGTCGAAGTACGAGTGTTTTGTTGCTTACAAGCCAGTAAGTGACGCTTCGGAATCAAGACTCACTGGCCTCTTTCTTGACACGATTGTACAAGAATTTCATTTAGACATGAACGATTGTAGAGGTCAAGGATACGATAACGGAGCGCATATGGTAGGTGTAAATAAAGGTGCACAACCAGAATTTTAAACCTATATCCTCGAGCATTTTTTAAATCATGTGGCTGCCACAGCGTGGTGATAGCAGATGCAGCCAAAAGTTCATTCAAATCTGTTGCTTTATTTGGATTTCTGAAAAGACTATTTATTTTATTCCCTGGATCAACCAAGCTATGGGAAGTGATATCCAAGCACATAGAAAGATTTTCGTTAAAAAAAGTTTGCGAAACTCGCAGGGAGATTAGGGTTTCTAGTCTTGCTGCTATTCGCTTTAACTACTCTTCAGTTCGTGATGCGCTTCAAGATCTTCACAAAGAAACTAATGACTCAGTTGCAGCATCAGAGGCATTGTCACTAATTCAGAATATGGAGCAATTTGAGTTCATAATTACAATGATGGCTTGGTATAATATATTGTTTCAAGTAAATATTGTAAGTAAAGCTATGCAGTCTGAAATTATGGACTTACCAAATGCATCACGATTACTGAAAAACTGTTCGGAATATTGTGAAACATTTACCGCAGTTTTTCTTCAACTCTAATCGCAGCTAGGTAAATAGCATTTCTAGCCGAAATAAATCCAGTTTTTAAGCGCATCCGATCGCGAAGAAGGAAACGATTATTTGACTACGAAGCCGCAGACGAGGCACCAACTGATCCGCAGAAATTATATAGAATGAACGTTTTTACACGTTGATATAATTATAATGACATAATATACAATTAAGAGTACATTGGTTACACATTTTTAACAACTGTCAAAATTCAATGATACACTCGTTTTTATACGACATAAAAATTATTCCAGAAAAATCCATGTAGGAAAAGCCTGTGCTGATTTGCAAAACACTTTAACTGATGGAGAAAAATGTGACATATCTGGACATAAATTGGTTGAAGAACTTGTGTGTCAGGTCAGGTACAAGTTCTTCAACGAGAACCAATAAAAGTACTTCAACTTATAAAAAATGATTGGCAAGATATTTTCCCGAATGTATGGGCAGTGCATCGTATCTCACTAATTAAGTAAGCGTTTTTTTTCACTAAGCGTTTTTTATTTAGAAGGCGCCAGTTTTAGACCTCGCACCACTTAAAATTTTTATAGGACCGGCACTGAACAGAGCCTCCACCTCTGTGGTTCTTTTTTTTCTATACAGGTTATAGCGCTCTTCCGGTCTTATGTATACTCTTTAGTTTCCGCCGTGCTTGTATAAACAGAATCTGAACTCATTTGAAAACATCACATTCAGCATCCAAGTGAAATAACATAATGTCTCTACCATAACTCGACCTTGAGTTTCTGTTGTGTTAGAAAGACTGTTTTGGATCATTTGCAGGTTGTAATGGCTTTAAATTTGCTTCAGCCAGACATCGCCTTACTATATCCGTCCTCAGATTATTTCCTCCAGCTTGTAAATGATGATTATTACAAGTTTAAGATATTACCTCAACAGCTGTAAGAAACCGATTTCTCAAAACTGTTGACATCATAAATAGCGATCCTCCCGCGCCGTCGTGAATCAGTAATAATTAGCATAAATCGCCGTTATGTATGAAAGAAGTTAAAGTACGTTACTTTTCAAACTTCTTAACCAACTTCAAAAAATAAGGAGGTTCTCAATTCGACTGTATTTTTTATGTTTGATGCCTCAGTACTTTCTGAGTAAACTGGTTTTGATTATTCTTTTTCATTTTAAAGCTGTTGCTTCCCGTATAATTCATTCCCGCCTTCTTCTTTCTTTTTCTTAAAGTAGACTATTTTTTTCTTCTAAAACTACCATGTATCAGTGGTCCACGGTTGGTTCGGTAGGGCATTTATGTCTAAATGTCAACTGGGGTTAGATTCGTTCGGTTACTTAACTAACCTTAACTGAACCTTGATGACCGTTTTTTGTTTTTTGTTAAATCTTGTTTTTTGGAAATTATTTTTAGATAGGAATTACTTAATGTGAAATATAAATAATATTCTCTCCCAATAATAGTTTTTCTCACTTAAGAAAAAAAAAGTGAAAAAAATACTCATCTGGCCTCGAACCGAAGTCCTCTGGTTTCTGACCACCCTATTTCCCACCTGAGCTATTATAACTTTGTAGATGGTGGTGAAATTTACCCTCGTATGCTATTGTAGTAATTATTCATTGCCTTAAAACACGGATAAACGATTTTTTTCTAAAAATTAAACCTAGACCGTTTTAGAAGATATAACTACATAATTATGTGAAAGAATTGCTCGTTAACTCGTTTAAAGGTGTTAGATAAAAAAAAAAAACAAATTGTAAAACTATAATTTACTATGTTGTAGACTATAATGTACCAAACGTGAATCAATATTTATTTTAGAGAGTTTAATTTGAGTTAATTATAACACACAAGTTTCTTAGACTGTAATATTTTTAAGCTTCCCTGATACTGTGATTCTTTGTACTTATTCTTTGTGTGTTCTGTTGTAGTGTAGACAAATACATAAGTGAGACAAGAATTAAAAAAGTAAGTGAAATATGTATTATATTTTATGTGTCCTAAATTACAAAAAATGGATTACTTTTATTTTATCTATTATCGCAGTAAAATCTCTTACTCATGTGACTTGAGCGTTTTAGGCAACATCTAAATGGGAAATAAAATATGCTTTTGCAACTTGACGACCCGAATAGCGTAGTGGGTAGTGTACCTGCCTCCTGCGCCAGAGGGTGTGGGTTTGATCCCCACTAATGGAAAAATATTGTGTGATGAAAATGGTGTTTTTCTAGTGTCTGGGTGTTTCTATATGTATCATATGTATTTATTTACAAAAGAAAAGTATGTTTAAGTATGTTTATCAGTTTTCTAGTATCAATAGTACAAGCTTTGCTTAGTTTGGGACTAGAAAATGTTGTGTACAAATGTATCCTAAATAAATAAAGAAAAATAATAAATGAACTATTTTGTATATACAAAATAGTTGCAAAAGCTTTTATTAACGATGGTATTCCTCGCTTCCCGATATCGTAATATTAGTTGTACAATTTCGATTAAAACACAATTGAACACAGATCTCGAAATAAATTAATAAAATATAGTTTTTTCTATGACTCACTCTTACTAGTGTATGTTCTAATTCTGTGAAATTTAAATTTATTTTTCGTCAAAATACAACCGTACCAAGGAGCACCGTTCACTAAGCTCTTAAAGTATAAGCGTAAGCAGTTTACGACTAAAAAGATTTATGAGCATTGTTTGTGTCAGTATCGTGACCATGAGTCGTGACTGAGATCGTTTTGAGAGTTTTCATTTAAAAATGGGAATGTTTCCTTTTGCGTTGTTTACTTTTATTAGACGTAATTAAATTGAATGTCGAAATTTTACTAATTTTAACAATTATTATACTTATATAATTTCATATTTTTTCGTATTTCTTTTTCCATATAAAACAGTAATTTCATATACCTACATAGACCTAATCTTATCCTTTAAACGAGCAATTCTTGTATATATATATATATATATATAATCGGAATCTCGGAAACGGCTCCAGCGATTTTTATGAAATTTAGTATGTGCATAGATTCGGGGGCGAAAAATCGATCTAGCTAGGTTTCATTTTTAGAAAATGTCCTTTTATCCCTGTTTTCAGGGAATGAAAAATATCATTCGAATATGACAGTAAATTTCGCCGCAAGAGAAAATGTCATAATAGCTCGGTCGGTAATCGGGCGGCCCCAAAACAGACGGCCGTGGTTCGCGTCACGATCATTTACACATTTATTTTTTTACTTTTTTTTCGATTCCAGATCATTGCTTTCTTTATTTTTAAAATTTTTGTCGATTTGTTATTTTTTTTTTATCTTTTTTTTAAAAGTTCTTTCTTTTGTGAAAAACATCAGTTCATATTTTCTTATTATTACGTCGGTAAGATCGAAAAATATTATGCATATTTCATTACTCAGTAATTTGTATCTAAACGTAATTTTGAAAATACACGATTTACCAAAAAAAAAAAAAAACAAACCGAGCAAAGCTCGGTCCTCCGGGTACTAATTGTTTAACTTGAAAATATATATAAATGAAAAAGACTGATTTTCATTCAGTTCTTCAATTTGTGATCAAAGAAAAAGAAGTTTCTGGCCTTTTCTGATATAATTTTTTTATCTCTACGTAAGCAACACCTCTGCACAAATATACATTGCTTCAAAATGTACATAAAACTAATCGCTTCCAAATAATACCGTCTAACCAAATTGTTGCATAAATGCTTCTAATCATTACGTGACCGCGCATTCAGTTTTAGTGTTTCAATTATTTCATTGTTGAAATAGAAACTATTTAGAACATGCAGCCCAAACCGCAGGAAATAATTTCATGCAAGGTGCTTGTTTCAGTGCATTATTTACTAAAAAAATGTAGAAACGAATCGAATATGAGTTTTGCTTTCAATTGTCTAAATGTACACATTACAATTTTATTGATTGCAATAATGTAGTATTTAAAATACAGTTTTTGTCCCCATAGGAATATTATTATAACAATATACTACAAATACATATTATTTCTTTTTTTTCCTGTATAACTTTTTTTTATACATTTTACAGATAAATGTTGTAGATGACTTAAAATTCTCGAAAATGCTCACACTCCTCTTAGAAATTACTATAAGAAACAATAATTCTGTAAGTTCTATATTAAGGAAAACAGGGATGAATAAGGAAATTTGTACGGATTTAACAATTTTTTTTAAGAATGTATTTACAATAAAAAAAATATTATAAAACTAAGTTAAACATTTTGTTTTGATCGGATTCTCATGAGTATTGACGAACCCGGTCAACTTTGGAGCGTTGTAACTGCGTTTTAAATGAATAAAATTATAGAATTGTAGATGGTCTTTTCCTCAAAAGACCATCTACAATTTAAGATTGGTCTGAGAATTTTTTTTTGTAAAATATGTAAAATATAGAAAATTTCTCACTTTTATGCTTATAACTTCTTTCATTTTATATTTAGAGCAAAAGTTACGGGAACATATTTGTAGGCACAGCGATTTGCTACAAATTATGTTCTTACGAATTTTTTGTAGGATACATAGTTTCCAAGATATCGCGAAAAAGGTGTATGCACCCTAGCCGATATGTGCTTAGGTGGCACAAAAAATATCGTGGGGTATTAAAATTACGATAGCCACATCTTTTTAGTTGGTGCGAGTCCGTCACATAACTGATGAGATTGGCTTCATAAATTTTCGTTCTAGGGCCCGTGAGTAGTTTTCAGCATACTGAATTGATTTTGAAATTCCTGTTGGAACTTTTCTGAAACTGTAATGATTTGATTTGAGAAGGGGTTGGACGTAGAGTCGATCTCATCATTCAGCAATTCTCGAGCTTTTAATCGACATGTTCGGTGCTGTGTATGAGAAATCTCTCTCGTTTCTAGTCACTTTGTCGAAGTTATATCCTCATCAGGCTTTTTTTTTGTAAAATGAATTCATCACATAGAGTGTATTCTCGACCTAAAACCAAACCGCTCGATAGTAGATTCGTTTGCTTTTAGTACTTGGTATTGAAATCTCCAGTTCTTTTTTTATATAAGAAGGTGGCAAGCGAGCGGTCGGTTCACCTGATGTTAAGTGATAACCGTCACCCATGATCATTTGCAAGACCGTAGGTTTGCAGATGCGTTGCCACCTTTTAATAAACTGGCCCCTACTATCTCACTTACCAGACGAAACGTAGAAGTACAACACATTTACTTCATACGAGTCTTCTGTGAGGTCGTTACTTACCCGGATAGACCTTCCCATTCGTGCAAAAGAAAAATGTTGCGTGACCCAAGGTGATGGAATAAATGACCCTAGAAATATTGTACGTTGTCAGATATGACTTAAAAGTTCGGGTGCTAAATGTGCCAATGGTAATCTTTTGTGATCGTCTGTCAACCCGGGGAGCATCTCCTATTTAATATCGAATTCGAATATTATTTGTACAAAATTTTAGGGGCCTTTTTGCATTCTCAAACATTGTCAAATTTTTTATTAATTTATATTATGGTATGGATTATCACTTTAATAATTAGAAGAAGAATGAACGTTTATTCACGGGCTAAGTACAATGGATACATAAAAATAATATTGTAATATGTAAAATAATTTTGGAAAATCTTAAAATAAATACATAACAAAAAATAAAAACAACATAATAAAACAAAAAACAAAAATAAATAAAATATATAAAATAATCATAATAAGTGAATGTCTTTGTAGCAGCATAAGACCGTGAAACAGACGGGACTCGGTGAAAGTCGAGATACAGTAACTAAAATTGTGATCCCGACATCGGTTTTCATTCCGGCTCGCACTTCGAGGTAACTCGGACGGCTGCACTTTGCGGGTGCACTTTCAATTTTAGTTTTTGAATTTTGAGGCCGAGTCCAACACTTTCATTTTCTATTCTTGTAAGGAGGGCAGGAAGCTCTTCTTTATTAGATGCAATTATGGTCGTGTCATCTGCATATCTTAGGATTTTTATTTTCCGTCCACCTACAACAACAGCCTTCCCAGCCCTTGAGTGCTCTTCTCATAATGTATTCTCCATGTAAATTGAAAATTTTGATAATAATATGACACCAATTTTTTTAATAAAATTTTGTTTGTATTTGAGTCTTAATCACAATTGACGGGTTTAAAGCTACCAGATTTTTCATGAACCAGATTAGAGTGACGTTGTTATCAGCAGTATGTATATGTCGGAAGCATGAGAAGCTCTGCTTGGAACTTTAATTACTTCGTCATCGATAGCAGGCATGCAATCAGGCTGCAGTTCATGCAATTTAGTCAGGATAACAGTAATATAATATTTATATTCTAAGCGGTTTTAACTATATATAGACTCAAACAAATCGTAAAATATACCAGACCCAAACATTTAAATAAGTCTGTGTCGTCGTATCTCCAAGCGATCAAAAGTCACGAGAAGTGTGTTGAATATATAAAATAATATATACATGATGGCATTTTTTTTTAAATTTTACTTTTGACAGTCGGTGTGCTCTCTCTTAAAGAAAACCTTCAAGCTACATGACATGGCTCACCGATGGCTTTAGCCCAAGGATTAATGCTCAAACTCGAAAGCGTAAGTAGCAAATGAAATGAAATAGGATATATGATAAGTTGCTGGGTAATGTATGGTTTTGAATATTATAAAAAACCACGACGAAACATATTTAGACGACCAAGAAGAAAACTCTTTAATTGAGTTGTTTTAGTCATGATGTATATCCTCTGGCAACAGCTGAACTATGTACATTTGTATAGTACTGTTGTTGCCAAGTAGTTTTAAAAAATGTTAAAACTTAATAATCTAAATAGTTCACCTTTTTGTTTAAGATAATTTTGTTTTTGATGGTAAAAGGAGACATTTTTCTTATTTAAAATTATCCTTTGGTCCGATTGAAAGCCGCTAATACTTCTTTTCATGTTGCTAATGAACTCTTGCCGAATGGTTCTAAAAGACTCGCTTACAATGCTCTTACGGAAAAATTTGTGATATTACACATAAAAAGCTTAGCTCTAGTCTAGTAGCTACGATTTATAAATTTTTATATTATAACAAAATAAACTCTTCGAAGATAGTAAATTTTTACATAATATACCAAATTATTCTCGATTCACTTAGAAAAAATGTTTGTTGTTCTGTCTTTAGTTTATTATCAAAACAAAGTACCATTATCCTTTTAGCCCATTTTTGCCCACTACTAATGTTTATTTAACTATTGCTTTTAATTTTAACCAAGTTTTCTGAAAAATTAGTTGATGTATACATTGGCGGTTCACATGTCAATTGAAGTGTTCGATCAAATAGCACCGTTTAAAAATTTAAAGCAAGTAAAAAGTGAAAAAAACCAATTTCAATCACTGAAACATTTTTGTCGCAAAATTTAAGCTTGGAAATCAAATTTTACTAAAAGCTACTGCTTTACTACGTAGCAGAGTAATTTTAAGCCGAGTTTGCAAACAAATTCATGGCCAACTAGCGAATAATTGATTTTGAATATGATGTTGCTATATGTGTCTATTTGTAGACGATCTAATTTTTTTTACTACTTGTTTAATGTTAGAATATTGGATATCTGTCATAATATCTTTTTTGAGTAGAATCTACCTTTTTTATTTTGCGGATTTTGTTGGCATTAAATATACTCTTATATACCATTATCATATTGTATTGATAAATTATTAATGTAAACTAATTAAAATGAGAGCTGTCAAGGTGACGAAACAACCTATTTTAACTTCCCTTTAATTTTTTAAATTTTTTACGCCAATTTTGGTCCTACAACCGATGAAACATCATTTTTTTATTTCTTGTTTATTATTTGGAGTTATTGCCGCAAAAAAACCTAAATACCTAATGACAAATTAGAGTGGAGACAGACTAGGACACAACAAAATATTTTGCGCTCTTTTACCAGGACCTTGTAAATAGCCAAGCACAGAACAACCGCATTTAGGGGCTGTTTCAAGTATGCTGCTACCCAATGTTGGAACAATATCCCACCACCCATCAGAGACCTGAAAACAGTAACATCATTTAGATATGTGTATAAAAAACTTCTATTAGAACAGCAAAAGAAGGATCCTGCTTATTGTACACACTTTTAATGTGACATTCAATTTTTGTTTTCTATTTTTAGTTTATTGTTGGAAATATATATATTATATAATAATATATATTATATAATTATATATATTATATTATATATATTATATAATAATATTATTATATATACATATTCATTTTTCATTAATATCATTAGATTATTATTATTAATTTCTTAGTTTATAGATAATATATTAAATTGTATTTATTTTCCTTTCTCTTTTGGTATTTTTTACATAGTATAAAACAAAGTCGCCGTAGATATATAGGATCGTACCTCGCAGGGGATCAGTCTGTGGGGGCTTAAGTTCTGCAGTGGCTGAAATGATGATGATTGAAACAAAGGTTATTTATCGCAAGATGTTTTTGTTCAAGTAGAGGCCATGGATGCTCATAGATTGCGAAATTGTTTGATTTTTTTATTCAAAATCTAAAACCAAAGCCATTTGGCACTCGGAAGCAGAAGTTCTTCAACGACAGTCGAACAAGACCCAACATTAGTCGAACTGTAATCGAGTTACCGCTTGAGCCATTAATTAATTAGCAAAACTGAACTTGCGTCCTCTGAGTAGACTAACTTGCCAGAATTTAATGATTTAGGTATCTTAGTTGCAGTAGCATAAAGTTATTAGATGAATTGCTGCTTGTGTCAAAATAACTTGGAATGTAAATAAGAAATTACCTATTCAACTAAGATTTTGAAATAATAATGTATAGAAATAATAATAATAATCTATCGACTTCAATGAAAAACAATGTTAGTAAATTTAAGCCTGCGATTTTTAATTGATCACAGTTACCTTATATTAAAAAAAAAATCACCTGTTCCGTTCTTCTACTCTGCGTTTGCAAAAGAAAGTTGAAACAAAAGCATCAAGTTTCAAAGCAACAGATGTTAGGGACTGGCTTAATGAAATAAGGTACAGAGCGAGCCGACGCCGACGACGGTGCGTTTATTTCGGGCACAAAGAATGGATATTTAAAGTGAAGGACTTTTTACAAAAAAAAAAATATAATCACGTTACCTTTACACTTTATTGTAATAGGATAGCACAAGGTATTTTTTTATTGCAAATCCAGGCTTCTATTATTTTTTATACTTTTAATTAGACAAATGGCGTACAACATTTTCCTAACGACGAAGAAATAAAAAAGAACAAGACATATCACACGCTCATCATTCATCGCAACGAGCTGTTACCAATAAAAAGCAAAAGACCTTCTGTTTTATCTATAAGAATGAATCGCTGAATGTGTCGGTAAGCGCAAATCTCGAGAACAGCTGAACCGATTTCGTTAATTATTTTTTTTATAATATTCTTTGAAGTACGAGGATGGTTCTTACGGAGAGAAAGATTTTAAAAATTGCCTGAAAAAGTCTAAAAACAACACTTTTCTATATTCCCGTAGAAAAGATTCGTAATAATACTTGAAAGTCAATTTGGACTTTAATACCATACCATAAAGTTTAAGTCTTAGTGGAGGGGTTCCGGGTAGGCAAAACAAGTGAGTGACTGTGGTAAAATGTCACTTGAAATGTAAAAGTCTATTTGATGTGCATTACTACATAGTATAAGACAAAGTCGTCCCGCTGTCTGTCCATATGTATACTTATATCTTTAAAACTACGCAATGGATCTTGATGCGATTTCCTTTAACTAGATAGAGTGATTCAAAAGGAAGATTTATATGTATAATCATTGCACCCGTGCGAAGCCGGGGGGGGGGGGGGGGGGGGGGGGGGGGGTCGCTAGTAATAAATAAATTCGACATGTTTTATATTATATAATATAATAGAGTTTACTTTGTTTTAAGATTGTTCCAACCCATCGTCGATTGTCAAGTCACCATGTACATGACTGTTTTTTATTATTCTATAATTCTTTATCTGTGAAACTCGCACTATCCAGCATGTAATATAATTATGTCCAGTTTTTGTTTTTTGCCCTAATTTTCTAATAATTTGGAATATCTTGTTAAAAACGGTTTAATTGTTGCTATTCGTCGTAATAAGTATCTGTATCACGTTTTCCTATATCATCGAAAGTCAGTTTGACTACTGATAGAAAGGAGCATTCAAAATTTAGATAGTGGCGCGTCCAGCCACTATCAGAGCAGGCGGATACGAGAGTATCATTGGCCTATAGGTTTGGACATAGACCAAGGTCTCTATTTCCCCTAACTGGGATGTATTCAGGACATCGCACAGTAAGACTGAGATGATACGAAGATAAATAAAAAGCGGGGTCAGATACAAGTATAAGGCAAACCCCTATCGAAGAGCAGCCACCTAGGCGCACCTCGGCTTCGTTACGGCCCTCCACGTCTTGGTATTACTCTCCTATAAATGGAGTTGTGGCCTTAAGTGACCGGTTGAGTTGCTCTGAGAAGTTTGATGATTTCAATACTTTTGATTTCCTAGTACGAAGTAATATTCCGAATAGGGTATCAAAAGGTGACCAGCGTGTAGTTAAGTGTAGGCGGTGGGAGTCCAAAATAAATCGCCTCGCTCTGGACATGGCCATAACGGATATCCGCATATAAAAAAAAAATATATTAATTTGTTCTTAATACGATTACATTCAAGTTAGTCATCTATAAAAATTAAAGTACTAAAAGTCATTTTTAATCCTTAATCGAATATTGATGTGGGTGCTTCAATCAAGCCCTGAAAAATAATTATCTGCCGACAGGTTGACGAGGGTCATCTCGCCTAATAAATTAGATATTAAAATTCCTATTTTCCTCCGCATTTGAATTAAAGTCAAATTGTTTTAATGGTTTATTAAATTCGCAATTACAGTAATTGATGCTATGTTGATGATGTCATCGTTCAAAATGTTAACTAAATTATTATTATTTATGTACTGTTGAATTGCACCACGTGTGAAGAATGAAGTGTCCATGTTCTATGAATTTAGGTTGAAACTGGCCAAAAAAGTACCCAGCGAGGGGCTACTGTACTGAGAATATAACACAAATTATACGTTTTCTATATTACTCATACAAAATAAAAGTAGTCAGGAACAATATTTTTATCATCCATGCTTAGAGGTCTTATTTTTTGATTAATGGTGATTGTTTTATAAAACATTACGTCCTTAGTCATCGGCATTCATGGTACTTACTACGTTTATGTAGGAACTATCTGATAGAGTAAACTATCCTATAAACTGGATGTTTCTACGAATAGGTGTGAGTGTTGAGAGTGTCAATTACTTAGAAATTAGAAGTAAAAGTAATTGATACGCGTCTCACGTATATTGATGGTCAATATACACAGAAAGATTTGAGAAACTAAAAAAACTACCTTACATAGATAAAATATTGTCATTAAATCTTTGCGAACAATCTTTGTAAACTCTCAACCAGCCTCTATACAAAGTATCATGCGTCTGAACTAATTTTCAAAGGATTCAACCAATTTTTCGGAAGTCCCTGCTCTTGAGTGCTGAGTGTGCGGGCGCGATGTCATGATGAAGCAGTAACTCGCGGAGACCGGCTCGCTTGGTGCTAGTTTCAGCAAGCATTTTGTAGTATACTATTCGACGACGATGCTGCTTTAATTTCGTAATGGAATTGATACCAGATATCCAATGTTAAGAAACTTGCGATAAAAAAAATTCCTGTCCTTCTCGATCGCTTCACTTTTGGAGGTGGAGGTGTTTGCTATTTTCCTAATGCGAAGGTGCTTATATGTAATCTTGTGAACATTTCCCGAATCAATGTACAACGTATGCTCAATCTCTTTATATGTAATTCGTCATAAATGTCATTAAAAGTCGATCAAACGACTCGTCCGGTTTTAAGCCACATTTGAATTCTTAAAAAAAAAATCATTCCAAAAATCATTCAAAACTATTTCCGATGCAGATCCATTTTTACATGATACACGAAAATTCAATAAGGCTCTCAAAATAACTTGGAGTTATATTTAAAATTCGAAAAATGATTTACTTTTAAATAATCAATCCTTTTAAAATAACTATAATCAGTCGGGGTCTCATACATAAAAACTTTTTTTCGTAAAACTATCCGAGTAGGCTGGTAGGTATGGGTGTTTGCCATTTAAAAATTATAGCATTCGTTTTCTCATTTTCTACATCATAACTTTGAGCGAAGGTAAAGTAACAAGAATAATAAGAATTCATTTTGCTGTTTAGCGGAAATTACTTGCTCCGCGGTACGGGTGCCTATTAGCCATCTATTTTCTCCACGGGATATTGGAAAGGTGATTGTAGTAAGGTCGCTTGCTAACAACAATTAAATTATTTTGTTATAGTTAGTTACCTTCTCTTCATGACGCTAAAATTAAATTGATATATAACGTTCAAAATGCGTTAAGACGTGTACTCCTATCCTCTTTAAAACTGATTTTAAATAGTAAAATGTTGTTGGGATAAATGGTGTTCAGATTATATTCGAAAAAATTTTACGATAGAAGTTGTGCCATAAAGTGACTTATAAATTGAATTTAGAATGTGTCTAATACAAAAGCGTCCCTCTTCATAATCTCACACATCTGTAGTGCAATTTATAACGAAAATGTTCAAAATAAGTTGCTGTTAATTGTTGCTGTTTCAAAATAAGTTGTTCCTTGTACATACATGTATTTAATTCTTTTCTATAATGTTATTCAATTACGAAATGTGGTGGCAATTAAATCTCAATTTTTTCTTCTGATATTAATTTTTGTAGAAGTAATTCGTATTTAGTTCATTAATTAATGTTTTTGAATAGTTGAGTCTTAACTTGATGCCCAGCATAGAACGCTCCATACGTCGCATTCTGTGCACTGTATCTTTTGTGAGCTTCTAAGTCTCGGAAGCATAGATCATGGCGGGGAGAACATATTGCTTATAGATCTTTCAAGCATTGTGCTATTTTGCAGTCCTTAAGTACGTCTTTGAGCTTACGAAAGGCGGCCCAACCTAATTGAATACGGCGAGAGACCTCTTTATCACGATCTTCTCTGGCAAATGACAAATAGTGTCCAAGATATATATAGTGGACGACAAGCTCTAATGAATCTGCGCCAACGGTAATACTCACTTGCGAGTCACCGGTTATACTGGAAATCACCTTCGTCTTTCACATATTCATCTTGAGGCCCACCGTTAGAGAAGCATCATAAAGTAGTTGTAACATTTCTTGGAGTTCTTGCATCCGCTCACTGAACAGGGTCAAATCCTCCGCAAAGCGAATGTGTGACAAGAATATCGGTCATCATAACAACTTCAAATATTTGTGACATCGCGGGATCTAATTACTTACGTAGCCATAAGTGCAAATGAAATGTAATAGGTAGTTTAAATGATTTGATTGATTTTTTGAGTTCAGAAATAAGTACTAAAAGCAAAAAGTAAAGTTACAACCTTTACAATGTCCACTGCTGTGCAAAAGCCTTCCCATCTTCCATTTTTTTTTCTTAATATTTCGAAAATATACAGGTTTTCGTGATACGACACTAGACACTATAAAAACTTAACAAAATTTAAATTTATAAGAAAATAGTAAAATAAAATAGTAATTGCGTTTAAAAGTACCAGAAAACTTTCGATACTCCATAAGTGCACAGATTGCAGCGCTTACGTAACCCTTTTACTACGCCATTTTCTTAAATTATTTTGCAATACCTTTTCTGCCATGGTAGGTAAGTATCTCGGTTGTGTTCTTGACAGGTTATTTAGAAACCCATTAGCGCTAGATAAATTTTAATACAGCGGTATTCTTCTTCATCACTTTTTATCTATAACTTTAAATGCCATGCGTGCGATGACTCCGTGACGTAGTTGCCAAGGTATTGGTTTCGGCGTAGGGGGTCGTGGGTTCGATTCCCATACGGGACAACTATTTGTGATCCACAGACAATTGTTTCGCATCAATCAGGGTGTTAGTCCTCGTGAAATTTATGTTTCTAAAAACGTCCTTACACCACAGGATAATGGTATTCTAAAGTAAGGGCAATGTTTAACAATGTTTAAATAAATAAAAAAAATGAAGAGACGAATAGCAATAATCTTTACCAGGCCTGTATTTTTTCACCAAATCATTAGAGTAAAATTTTCAAACCACATTAAAACGGACGACCCTCGTCACATTGTTGAAACGTAATTATTTATTGCGGATAAATTTTTGCGTTAATTAATCAGAGCAAAGGGCTTTAAAAATAAATTATTTTGGAGAGAGACCTAGCCACAATCCCTTGGATGATTGCTTATATTTATTTGCAGTACCTGGAGGTTTTTTTTGGTAAATAGTGGATTTTGGAAATTAAAAAAATAAAAAATAAAGAGAGCAACGATCTGCAGCGGCCTTCTGTTTCCGCCCGATTACCAACCGAGCATTATATAATATATATATCTTATATATATATATATATATATATATATATATATATATATATATATATATATATATATATATATATATATATATATATATATATATATTTTTTTTTAAAGAGAGAGATTTTTTTATCTCTCGGAAACGGCTCCAGCGATTTTCATAAAATTTAGTATGTGCGTAGATTCGGGGGCGAAAAATCGATCTGACTAGGTTTTATTTTTAGAAAATGTCGTTTTATCTCAGTTTTTAGGGAATGAAAAATATTATTCGAATACGACGGTAAATTTCACCGAAAAAAAAATGTTATAATAGCTCGGGCGGTAATCGGGCGGCCGCTAACAAACAGCCGCGAAACAGAAGGCCGTGGTTCGTATCACGATCATTTAATTTACACACTTATTTTTTTACTTTTTTTTCGATTCCACATCATTGCTTTCTTTATCTTTTATTTTTTGTCGATTTGTTATTTTGTTATTTTTTTCCCTTTTTTTTAAAGTTATTTCTTATGTGAAAAACACCACTTCATATTTTCTTATTATTACGTCGGTAAGATCGAAAAATATTATGCATTTTTCTTTACTTAGTAATTTGTATCTAAATGTAATTTCCAAAATACACGATTTACCAAAAAAAAAAAAAAACCGAACAAAGCTCGGTCCTCCAGGTACTATATATATATATATATATAATGCTTGTATATATATATATATATATATATATATATATATATATATATATATATATATATACACGAATTGCTCGTTTAAAGGTATAAGATTTAGTTTAACTGTTTTTGGTATGCGCGAAATATGTATGTGTATGGAAGTATGTATGCGACATAGTTGCCTTCGTTGGAATTTTTAATCAGTGGAATTAGACTTCAATATCTTCTCACATAAAAAAAAAGGGGCCCTTATTTTTTTTAATGTGAGAAGATGGCAAACGGACTGGCGGTTCCCCTGATGTGAAGCCAGAAACGCCGCCAATTGGTATTTGCAAGAACCCTAGGGCAGCCGATGCGCTGCCACCTTTTAATAAAGTGGGCCTCGGCAACGCAACAGACAAAACGCAGAAGTATAACACTTCCTCTTCACGCTGGTCTTCGGTTACCTCGTGGTACTTACCCGTTCGGTCCTGCCTGTTCGTGCAACAGCGAATACTGTTGCGTGAACCTACCACAGTTAAGATTAGTTGATAGGAGTAGAGTTAGATTTGTTTTAGGTACACACAGCAACAAAATTAGCCCATTATTATGATCCGACTACCCGATCACACTACTGCACTAAGGCACAAGAAATTATACTCATAAGATAAAATGTATAAGTATTTATGACTGACCTTTTTTCATTTCTGAATGAACGCCACCCATATGACCGTAAGGACTACGTTTAAACATTTTATACGCAAAAGCTTTTACGCTTCGGAGTTTTATGCTATTTACGAAAGAATTGGAAGTGTGTACACTAACTTATCTGCGAGTCTGATTATTTTGTTACAAGAAATGTTTTTTTGAGAAATTGCTTGTAACAATACTGCTTAACAATTAATATGTGTCCGTCCGGGAAAGTACCACGACCTGACAGAAGACGGGCGTGAAATAGAAGTGTTCCCGCAACAAAAGTGAAAAGTGACGTTTGAAGTTGAAGTTTAAAGTTTCAGAATACTTCCTTTTATTTAATGTCTTGTTTGTAATTGAGTGATAAATGTTACTTTTTCTTTGAAATTTCGTTGTATATATGTGAACTTTTTTATTCTGGTTATATAATAGTGAGTCGTATGGAGCCGCGTTAGTACACATGCCTGTTGGATATTGCTTGCTTGCATGCTTTTTTCCATGTTTTTGGTTACCTATTTCGCCTCGATCAGCATTATCTCACAACTTCTTATTGAAACTATTCTAAAATCAGCAAACACACTATATCTGCCATAAGTTTCTGAGGAATTGGATCCAATAGGCAGCGGGGTGTCGCAGACTATTTGATGCTACAGTGTCATTTCAGCTCAAGGTTAGCATGCAATCGAAATACCAATGAAGTAACAGGACACCAAAGTGAAATAAATCAGATCTGTGAAAGTTAGTAAGTAGGAAACGTTAAGAAGGAAATGAACTGATGATTATTGCATCTTTCAAAGCTTTCAAACAAAATAAAAACTCTTTATAATCTCTCATTCGTTTAGAAGACACAAACAGACACCTTAAACTTATAACACCGTTATAAGTTTAACAACTTATAACATTCGTCGAGGGTTATTAAAAGGGAACTTTTATTAATACCTTAAAACATCAAATAAAACGTGTGGTTAATGTACATTTTAAACTAAAACCATTTCAAACACAAACAACGTTACCACAATTAATACGAAGCTTTGAAACTATGTGAGATGGGTCTAATGGAATTAAGTCGTGGAATGTCTTACCACGTACCGGACTGTTGATGAACCGCAAGTTTTAAACTTGTAGTTCCCTTAAAGTATTTGATTGTTCGTACAATTGTGAAATACCTCATTTGTAAATGAAACTAAAAATAAACGAGATAAATTAATTATTCTCTCTGATTAATCGTCTAATGCAGGGTATAAAAATACGAATATTCATATAACTTTTTAAAGTTGTATTGACATTTAAATTCTTTAAACATCAATATTTACAGAGTTATAAAATTTTCCAAAACAAAGAATTTTAGAACACTCTTACTTATAAAAGCGTAACGTAAAGTTCATTTGTCAAGGTCACAAAGCATATGAATGAGTTGAATGAATTTAAAAGAGACAAAACATACTGTTAGAAGGAGAGGCTTGTAATGCGACGCTGTGGCGCGAGTTGTATAGGAGGTTACAAATTTTGTTTCTTTTTTACTTAATTAGTTTGTTTGAAAAATTTTTTTTTGATTATGGATTTTGTTTAACGTTAATATTTTTTTATGATTATTGGCAAGTAGCGTTAGACGTTTGTTCATTTATTGTCACGATGGTAACGACACGCTGTATATATATATACGTAATATAGAGACGAACGGGTAGTGCTTTCAAGTTGCCCCTGTTGTTTGGATTGCTTTGGGTTTGGCTAATTCATATAAATATTATCTAAATTATTTACTATTATAAATACACACACTACATATATTCTAATGAATTTATATAATGTCACGTAGAGAAAGCTATAAATAGTTATTTTTAAAAAAAGTTTTTTTTAAATGACATATTCTCACCGTGATGTTACAATATTATACACGGATTTGGTTAAAGCCAAGATGGTCAGAATATCTTAAGAACGTATTTATTAACGACGACAATTATCTCGAACAATTGAAATAGTAGACATAACTTTGTATGTAACCACTAAACTTTGCCCAGTATGCAAATGTAGCGGCTTACACACCTCAAGTTTAGGATTTGAAGCGTTCTCCACGGATACTTCCCAAGTTCCAAGTTATGATAGCTGTGCGTATTGAGAATACCAATTCCTGTAACAAATAAAATCATGGTAGAAATGAGACTTTTTCCCTTCTTTTAAGATATGTGGAACTCGTATCACAACACGCTATTCACAAATATGCTGATAAACTAATGAACGTACTAGCTTTAATTTATGTACTTTGTTTTTTTTTTTAAAGCATGTAGAAAAACATTTTTTTAAAAACAAAAATATATCGGATTGTTTTAAACAAATATTCGGAGCCATAGAAATTTGACACTTTCCAAGAAAAATACCGGAGTTTCGGTAGTCAAACTATGTTAGACCAATATAACGGAAAAAACCGAACAAGTGCAAGTCGAATCCGCGCATGAAGGTCCGTTGTATGGGATTTTAGCATTCAAGTCAGTCAGTCAAGGGCAATGAAGACATTTCACTGTAAACAATAATAGTGAACAGTTCAACTTATTTCATTAACATACGCACGTCAGAAAAATTTGTTATGAAATATTAGATGTAATTATTAGCTCGTGTATGTTATAAACTACTAGGGAAAACTTTAAAAATATATTCCTAAATATAGTCCTAGTAATAGTGCCATTAATAAATGTAAAAATAAAGCACATCACTATGAATACTTGTACTAAGGTAATACTACACAAATAAACTTCACCTTAAAATGGTAATGTCAAACTATGTTAGACCAATATAACGGAAAAAACCGGACAAGTGCAAGTCGAATCCGCGCATGAAGGTCCGTTTGTATGGGACCTCCATTTAAATATTTTTTATTCCATTTTTAGTATTTGTTGTTATAACGGCAACAGAAAAACATCATTTGCGAAAATTTCACCTGTCTAACTGTTACGGTTCATGAGATACACCCTGGTGACAGACGGAGAGACAGAGTGACAGACAGCGGAGTCTTACTATTAGGGTCCCGTTTTACCTTTTGGGTATGGAATCCTAAAAATGACGGAGAGAATGTGTTTTACTATTTCACTATTTGAATATAAAATCTCATAACCTAAATACTATTCGCAAAAGATAAACGTAAATCAGAATGTTCATTGATGTATCCCATCTCTAACAAATTTCAAGATCTTTGGTTTCATTTCAACATTTATCAAATACATCTTAAAGTTTTTTTTATGTTAAAAGGCAAGCGAGTTCATCTGATGTTAAATGATATCCGCCGTCTATTGACATTCGCAACTCCCGTATGGTTGCGTTAGTTGTGGTAGTTGCGTTGTCACCTTTTAATACAGTAGGATCCGGCTACCTCACTCATTACCCTTAACACAGAAGTGTAACACTGGGAGTGTTCTTCACCAAGAGATATTCCGCTCAAGAGACATTCCGCTTCGTGCTTCCACACGGAACGGACGTACCTCTGAGCCGGAGGGCCCATGCCACCCGACCCGGAAGACATCTTGCAACCGTTGTTGCTTATATCTCTTTTCTTTCTTGTTGTGCACTGCTTGCCTCATCGTTGTCGGGTTTCGCCGTCTATGGTTAGGGAAGACTCAAGAACGAAGAGTGAAGAAAAGTTATATAAAAAAGAAGAAACATTATATAAGAAAGAAGAAACTTTGCCCGACTTCCGAGAGGATAGTGTTAGTGTAATGTTGTGCTCGTAGGCAGGTTCCTGTCCGTAAGTAGAATTCGATACACATTTCTCGTCTCAGTGGCGGCATTGTAATGTTTATCTGTGTACTTGTTGCAATAGGCAACAGCTAGGTTCTCACCCTAGCGCAAGCGATTAAAGGTTTAGGTACACACCTCCCTGCCGCAAGGTGGGGAGGCCTATTTAGTAAACTACACGCCGGCGGGGCGCAAGCCCCAAAGGCTCTAGCCTTAATGGGTTCCTGCGACAAGAACTTCGAAAGTACTAGAATTTCAGGTAGTAATAAAGGGTGCCCCAAAGAGTCGGATGTGGATAAGGCTAAGGTCGACATCCGCACTCAGGGGTACCCCGTACATGCAGTGCGACGACTCAGGCATCCTAAAACCCGTGTCCCTATGGACATGGTCATGGTTCAACTTGACCCTACCTAACCTGAAGAGGGTCTGTGGGCTCAGTGACTTAGTCATCGAGCCCCCGAGCAAATCAGGCGTTGTGTCACAGTGCCACAACTGCCAGCACTACGGCCACATGGCCAATAATTGATTCGCTCACCCTAGGAGCGTCAAATGCACCGGTGACCACGGCACGCTCGAGTGCATGCGGCCGAAAGATTGCGCAGATCCGGTGGGGATTGCGTAAACTGCAACGCCAACGGCCACCCGGCTAGTTACAGAGGCTGCGCTAAGGCCCCGAAAACTCCCGCAAGAAAAATGCCCGCTTATCAACATTGCCCAAACCCGCGCCCGTCAAATACATTCCCGCGCCTGTACCAGTCGCGCTCCCGGTCGCCTCATGACCAACTTTAGCCCATTCGCAACCCGCCATTCAACAGGCGCCGAGGCCCCAGGTGTAATCAACACCACGGCTAATCACCGGAAACAATAACGATCCGTTCGGCCCAGTAGCGAACATCTGCGGTTTATTAGATCGCATAAACAGACAAGAGCTCGCCGTATTGTCCGCAAAAATATAGGCCGCCACATCTGGCCCCGAGCGCCTCAACGCCATTAGAGAACATTAAACGCTTGTAGACGCCCTCTGGGTGTTTACAAGCCAACCATAAAACTCTATAGTCCGCACAATAAAACCACACTCCGCCACGTCCTTAGTTAGAAATCATAAAAAAACTTTTATGGAAAGTACAACCGCAGGTAGAAAAAAAACCTCGGGTTCTGGTTGTTTCATATTTCAACGCAAACGGCATTAAGGGTCAAAGGGACGAAATCGCAGAATTCCTTCGCGATTATAATGTAGATATTTTTCTAGTGCAAGAGACCTTCTTAAAACCTATATCGCAAACTATAACATAGTCTGCTACGACCAGTTAGCAAACCGTCTGGGAGGCACTTTAATTTATTACAAACGGTCCTTGCACTGTAGCCCACTCGACATTCCAGAGCTATGCCATATAGAGGCATCCGCGTGTAGGATAGCGCTCACCGGCCATAGTCCGCTTGTACTAGTCTCAGCCTACCTCTCGGGGAACAAAACCTTATTACAACGCGATCTAGATGCGCTACTCAACTTAGGCTCTTCCGTGATAATTGCAGGTAATCTAAACTGCAAACACGGCTCATGGGACATCCATAGTATCCCAAACAACAACGGAAAGCATCTCTTTAGCTTATCCGATAAGTTAATCTTTAGCTTTATCGTTCCTGCGATACCAACTAGGTATCCTACGGTGGACAATTCGCACCGTGCGTAGAATAACGTTCTGTGGTCACAATCAAATTTGTTCCAATTTGATTTTATCGTCGGAAAGTCTTAATTATCTTAATTGTCTTATTTTTAGTTCATTATTGGTAATATATATATACATATATATATATATATATATATATATATATATATATACATATATACATATAATATATTATATACATGGTGTTACAGAAAGGTGTTGTAACATTTAAAGGTGTGTATATATATCAGACTTTGAATCAAATGGCATAATTTTAAAATACGAATCTAAGCATTTTTTGACGATAAAAATTTTAAAAATTATTAACTGTAACAACCCTGATTATAGAAGTCACTGACCGCGCATCGGTGTTATCACTCCAAACTCACACACGCATACATCTGATCGCCCGACTTATTCCCCTCTCCACTCCACTCCTCGTTACGTCATTACCCCACTTCCCGCTCCTCCGCCCGCCGCCCGCCAACCAAACTGACAACGACTGCATCGCGCTGCAGGTCCTGGCGATGCTCTAATACAATGAAAAACCGTGCTTATCATCAAAATTTATTTGAATTTATCGGATTTTGTCACAACAGAAAGACACGAAATAGCTATACTGATAGTCCATGAGCCCTACTTAATATGTTATTGATTAAAGAATAGGTATTCATTATCGGGAAATAAAACACAGACACACTACTTTTACTACGTTTATTTTTGTAAGCAAATATCCGCGTCATACCTACATAAAAACATTTTTTACATGGAATTAATAATAGATTTCATGAGACAATTTCCACTGTAACTTATAATTTTTTAGGATTGAGATTCTGAATTAAACATTAAATCGCTTGCACTGGAAGGTAAAAACATTTTAGAAGGTTACAACTCACAAATCTTACAACGCCGATAAATTTATTCAATACAACATCAGTGAGATACATTATCATGTTATGGCGGATACATAATACATAATAATGACAAAAATAAATTTCGAATTAAATAAGTTCAATGTAATTATAGAGTATAAAACAATAAAATCTGTATTTTAAATAAATAAACTATACCTAGACATTCCAATGAGATCAGCGTTTACTAAGAAAACTCGTGCTTATCGGTGTCGGTCGGTTCCATTACGCGATACTATTCTTTCACTGTTATAGCACTTCAGCACTTGGGATAGTCATTGTCACTAACTTAAAACACACCAAGGTCAAGGGTTGCTTCCTCATTTGCGAAGCTACGACGCGTATGGGCCGCGGACGCAGACGAGGGGCGATCCTTCCAGCTCCTTTTTAACACAACTGGCAGCTGATCTAAATTTGTTTCAGCATTCTTGCTTGCTGTTTACTTGTTTCGGCTTTTGGCAAATGCTTCTGGTGCAGTTGGTGAGCCTCCCGTAGTACGCGCATACGTCCAGAACATCTTTGCAGAAATAATTCGTACGTAGAAGCGACAGTTGCGTCAAAAGCTGGTGTAGTTGAAAAGTTCAAAGTAAATCGATGGTCGTTCTAGCCGCAACACTGAATAATATCATGTAGTATTTACTGAGCATATGACTATGTCTGAGACATCTTTTATCAATAATGAATCGATAACTATAAAATAAAAATCATGAATTTGACTTCATGCCTGAATGGCTGGAGAGTAACTGATTTTAAAATTTAAGTAACACAAAGGAAGCGACATCATATTTTATGTATTTACCTACCTAAGTGGTAGCGGCTTATGTAGTTAAATAAGCAATTGTGCAAGACTATTTCGCCGCGCCGACAACAAGGTTACCATGTCTACTTAGTAAAATTTTAGGACGGCGGTAAAATTGGCAATAAAGTAATAAACAACTGTTTTTCGGTTTTCTGTTAATAGTATTCTACCATTGGCTACTAAAAAAACTAATCAAATAACACTTTAAGAAACTTATTGACCTTCTTTAAAATGTCACAAAATTCTAAAATAATCGTTGTGATTATTAATTTCGCTTTACCTAATTTAGAAACTTTTAGACTCATTTTAAAGTATTTGTTTTATTTTAAACTTTCCATTTCACTACTTCAATCGAGGACACACTACGCCGGAAAATAAAAAACCTTAATTTGACTATTTACAACTTCATGAGGCAATATGAAAATTTCAAAGAAAAATATTAATGCTAAAGTAATGCTAGCTTACAATGTATCAATTTTTCTTAGTTTCTAACTCAAAGTAAAGACTAAGGAGTCTATGAAAATTCTGGATGAACGGACCTCTGAATATCGGGATATTCCGCGAGAATCGGTACATCTGGTAACTCTAGTTGAAACGAGCGCGGTAAATACAAAGGTGGTCTTTTTTAACTGTTATACGCGCCGACAATCTACCTAGATTGATGAAAGTGACAAGGTCATTCAAAACACGTGTAATTAGTTCGCAGTAATCACAACTAATAAGTTTTGGAACTATGAAATTCTCTTTTTTTACTTTTATTTCTGAAGGATTTGTATACACTAATTGAGAATTAATACATGACATTTTATACTGAAACTAATAAATAAATTTTCTAAATATTCAATTTTAATAAGAACTAACATTTAGTTCACCTACTTGATTTACCATCTACTTTTTTACTTTACTTTCATAAAAATAACAGCTGTTATTTGTATTTAAAACCCAGTCGTCTTAATCGAATGTCGTGGTTGTAACATGTAACCGTTACTTTACGTTGTATTTTATTTTAGTATTAATTTGTTTAAAAATGTATAAGTATGCAGTTTTATCAACACCATAGACTATTTTATACTTATTGAACGAAATCATTATCTTTTCATTAATCTATTCATATTATTATACTTTTACTAGCAACACGCCCCGACTTCGCACGGGTGCAATGTATTATACATAATTATAAACCTTCCTCTTGAATCATTCTAGCTAGTAAAAAAACGCATCGAGATCCATTGCGTAGTTTTAAAGATCTAAGCATACATAGCGACAGACAGACAGCGCGACGACTTTGTTTTATACTAGGTAGTGATTGAACGAATTCATTATCTTTTCATTAATCTATTCATACTATTATACTTTTACTATTATACTTTACGACCCGTCCCAGTTTCGCACGGTTGCAATGTATTATTCATAATTATAAACCTTCCTCTTGAATCTCTCTATGTTTTAAAAAAAATCGCATTGAGATCCGTTGTGTAGTTTTAAAGCTCTAAGCATACATAGGGACAGACGAACAGCGGGACGACCTTGTTTTATACTAAGTAGTGATTACTGTAACTGTTCGAATTTCATTTCGTATGATATTTCGAAGATTAATGAATCGAGCATTTTAAAACTCAAAATACTTTATAGAAAGAAAATCCCAATACATTAGTAAATTTTGACGACAGATCATTTTATAATTTAAATTTTTATCAAGTTGGTTGTCCAGATGGCGCTGTTTTTTGAATTGTTAAATTTAAATAATTATTTTGATGTCACGGATAACAAAAATAAAAATTTTATCATTTGTTCACATACGGTCAAATGAAATAAACATTATTGAATAAAAATATGTTCACTCTTAATTTTTCTAATACAAATAGGCACAACACGTACTAATATCATTGTTAATCAAATAACTGATAACCATAAATAGTTATAAGTCAATCTACAAGATGGAACTGTTTCATATTTAATAATTTTGGTCAAATAAAAAATACGAAATTTATACAAATTGACTTTACTATGTCCAATACAAATAAGCATTTAGATATAAAATTTAAAAAAAATAATGATTTTGGACTATATTTTTAAATGATTTGTAATTTTTTTTTGTTTTAAATGAAAGCGTGGAGTTTCGCGCCAATATTTTTAATTTAACCATTAAAAGTTTTTGCGGAAAGTATTAAATAAATTAGCGTTCTTAACGCGATGCGATTTCACACCGACCCTCGGGCTCCGAGCCTGTTGGGTTGGTGGCGGCACGTGTAGTTATAAATCGCGCGCATTAACAAAAATTAAAAAAATCTGCAAAGAAATCATGAACTTTTTCTTTATTATGCGGAACCAAACAAATACCATTAACTTGATATTAGACGAATACCTTATTAAATGTCAATTAAAATTTTAGTCCATAATAACATCATAAACTTCATTTTCGGTACCTATTAAATTCATTGCGTTAATACTTATTCAGTGTACAAAGTATTCTGAAAAAAGTAAAAAAAGTTATTTCATGGATCCATAAGCATAACTATCAGTTTACAGTTATGATTCTTCGAACTAATTATACGTGTTTTGAATGACCTTCTATTCAAATCCATCAGTCCACGTTGGTCACGATGGTCGGCGTCAAACAGTTAACAAAGACCGCCTTTGTATTTACCGCACTCGCTAGAACTAGCGTTACCAGATGTGCCGATCCGCGTGGAATATCCCGATATTCTGATGTTCGGTCATCCCGAATGTTTATAGATCTTAGTCTGTACTTTGTGCTACAATTTTGATAGGAAAAATAAATAAAATTGTAAGCTGCCATCACATGAAAATAATTTTGCTCTGAAATTTTCACATTTTCTCATGAAGTTAATAGTCTACATAATAGTTAAAACAACTTAAGCTTAAAATAATACTTGTAAATGAGCCAAAAGCTCTAAATAGCGATTAGGATTATTTTGTGGTATTTTAAAGGAGGTCAACTAGATTCTTAATGTTTTGTTTGTCAATGGTAAAATACCATTAAAAGAATACCTGACCTTCCAGCAATAGTTTAATGTTGATTTACAAAAAGTTTGTGATATAGCTATGCTGATTTGAAAATTAAATAGCCAATTATTTTCTCCCGTCCTATAATATTACTCAGTAGACATGGTAACATTATTATGCGAGCGGCGAAATAGTCCCCAACAAACGTTTCTTATGTACTTACCGACATAAGCGGCCGAATGCCGCTTAGGTAGTTCAATCAATACATAAAATATGCCGTCGTTTCGTTTGTGTTATTTAAACTTTTAAATCAGTTACTTTTTAGACATTACGGTGTGAAGACACGTTCGTGATTTTTATTTTTTATTCTCGATTTATTGATCAGTTATTGATGACAGAAATGCATATGCTAAGAAATTGCTTAATGGTATTCGGTGTTGCGGAGAGAATTGCCGTCGATTTACCTTGAAACTACATTATTGGTTTTTTTCGATGACAGGCAGTCTTTGACGCCATAAGTATTAAGAAGATAAGAAGAAACGCCAAAAGACAGCAAGCAAGAATGCTGAAATAAATTTGGATCAGCTGCCAGTTGTGTTAAGGAGGTGTTAGGAAGGATCGGCCCTCGTCTGCGTCCGCGCCCTATACGCGTCGAAGCTTCGCAAATGACGAAACAACCCTTGACCTTGGTGTGTTTTAAGTTAGTGACAATGACTATCCCAAGTGCTGAAGTGCTATAACAGTGAAAGAATAGTATCGCGTAATGGAACCGATCGACACCGATAAGCAAGAGTTTTCTTAGTAAACGCTGATCTCATTGGAATGTATAGGTATACTTTATTTATTTAAAATAAAGATTTTATTGTTTAATACTTTATAATTACATTGAACTTACTTAATTCGAAATTTATTTTTTGTCATTATTATGTATTATGTATCCGCCATAACATGATAATGTATCTCACTGATGTTGTGTTGAATAAATTTATCGGCGTTGTAAGATTAGTGAGTTGTAACCTTCTAAAATGTTTTTACCTTCCGCTGCAAGCGATTTAATGTTTAATTCAAAATCTCAATACTAAAAAATTATAAGTTACAGTGAAAATTGTCTCATGAAATCTATTATTAATTCCATGTAAAAAATGTTTTTATGTAGGTATGACGCGGATATTTGCTTAGAAAAATAAACGTAGTAAAAGTAGTGTGTCTGTGTTTTATTTCCCGATAATGAATACCTATTCTTTAATCAATAACACATTGAGTAGGGCTCATGGACTATCAGTATAGCTATTTCGTGTCTTTCTGTTGTGACAAAATCCGATAAATTCAAATAAATTTTGATGATAAGCACGGTGTTTCATTGTATTAGAGCATCGCCAGGCCCTGCAGCGCGATGCGGTCGTTGTCAGTTTGGTTGGCGGGCGGCGGGCGGAGGAGCGGGAAGTGGGGTAATGACGTAACAAGGAGTGGAGTGGAGAGGGGAATAAGTCGGGCGATCAGATGTATGCGTGTGTGTGTGAGTTTGGAGTGATAACACCGATGCGCGGTCAGTGACTTCTATAATCAGGGTTGTTACAGTTAATAATTTTTTAAATTTTTATCGTCAAAAAATGCTTAGATTCGTATTTTAAAATTATGCCATTTGATTCAAAGTCTAAAGATAAAAAGTTTGATATATATACACGCCTTTAAATGTTACAACACCTTTCTGTAACACCCTTTATATTACATATACATATACATATTCATTTTTCATTAATATCATTACATTACATTATTAATTTCTTCTTAATTTATAGACAATATATTAAATTGTATTTATTTTCTTTTTATACTCTTTTGGTATTTTTAAATATATTGTCTTGTGAGATAAATTACCTATATGGTATGTCCCATGAGCAAGGTGGGATTTTTGAAAAATGAAGTGGCATACTAGGGAGTCCATTCATACTTGACTTGGTGCTTGTTGCCATACCATTCTGATGTTCTTAGGATGTTTATCTCAGTGACGTGGCCTCCTCTAAATTTATATAATTATAAATTCAAAAAGTATACTGTTTGTTAATATACCTTATTATATCGCAAACCTCAAAAATTGTAATAGCAACTGCTATTTATAAGAAAACTATAACCAAAATAAAACAATAATAATTTGAATCGGCCGTCCTGAAAAATTACAATTTAGCAGAAGTCACGTTGTTCTACGCAGGGTGCGAATTACGAACACGCGAAACCGAGTATCCTAGATATTATGTTACTCAAGGAGGTCTCATTCGACATCGAGTCGACAGGGACAATCCGATTCCGATCACAGGCCCGTCCTGTGTAAACTGGGCTAGAACGCCGGCGCGGTCCCTCCGACCAAATCCGTAGTAGACTGGCATCGCCTTGAGGTCAAACTCACCTTGGGCCTTGCACCTCTAGGACATAGTCGACCTGCCCGAGACGATAGCTACGTTTGATGACGCAAATTGAGCGATAGCAAGTCTCCGAGAAACTATCACTTCCGCATTCGCAGATTCGGAACGGACGGTTAAACCGTCGGGCGACCGACTTTCTGCCCGACCTGCGACTGCTAATTAAACAGAAAAATGCAGCCTTCGACCGATACCGATCGGAATCGAACCAAACCCTACTTCAACGCCTTCAGCTAGAAGTCAAAGTATCGGAACACCGACACACCACGTGGGACACTCTCCTATCGAGCCTCTCGATATTGAGCCATCGCACATCGCCTACTGGCGATTGGCCCACAGTCTGAAAGCAGACCCCCGCGAATCTCTACCGCCGTTAGTTAGACCTAATAGCGCTTCAGCAGCCCTAAATGACCCCCGAAAAAGCCGAATGAGTTGAGGACAACCTAGAGCAGCAATGTACGCCATCGCGCGAACACACCGATACAGCCCACCTAACGGAGATGGACCGCGTAATTGAGATTAGGGCTGCGCTTCCACCAGAAGGCGATCCTTTGAGTTCAGTGACCCTCGAAGAGCTCCAAGACATTATTCAAAATTTAAAACTCAAATCCGCCCCCGGCCCAGACAATATTAGTAACAAAATTCTTAAAGCTCTCCTTGGGCCGCTTATCTGTTTACTGGCGACCATTTACAATACTTTACTCTCCAGTTGCACCTTTCCGAATGACTGGAAATAAGCCACGGTTATAGGCATTCGCAAGCCGAATAAACCGGCAAGCCAGACCTCTAGTTATCGTCCCATCAGTTGCCTGGGGAAGCTCTACGAGTGACTTCTATTAAACAGGCTCAAAGAGCACGTGTTTTCCAACGGCTTCTGCCAGCGGAACAATTCGGCTTTTGACCTAGACATTCCTTTCTCGATCAACTATTCCTAACATCCTAAACATATTAAAACATGTAGAAAAAGTACAAAAAAATTGTCGCCGCTGTGGATTCGTCTTCGGCATTCGCGGCCTGACGCTCTAGCCACTAAGCTAAACGGCTGATAGCCACAGCGACGAAAATCTTAACGCCTTCCTTCTACATTGTTATTAGGCGCATATATTGTTATATCCTTTCCAGCATACAAACAATTTCGAACATCGTTTTACAACGATAATTCGAACGAGAGATGTCGCCATTGCTTTTCATAAATTTTTAAAGTTTTTTATAGTACCCACAGCGGCGACAATCTTTTCGTACTTTTTCTACATGTTTTAATGTTCAATCTTAAGTGCAGAGATTAGCACTATAAAAAACTTTAAAATTTATCCTAAACATATTTTTACAGGGCCTCTTTTCTTCGATGTCGCAAAAGCATTCGACAAGGTCTGGCACAACGGTTTGCTTTACAAGCTGTAGACATTTAAAGTGCCAGATCGACTCGTACACACTATCCGGGCCTTCCTGTCGAACCGCTCTTATTATTGCGATATTAAGTTGAGGCAAACCTTCACAAGCCACCGCCTCTCGGCCGGCGTACCGCAAGGCACCTGCCTCTCACCTTTACTCTTTACGCTCGCGCTTTTCGCGGATGATACGGCGCTCTTTAATTCAGACCACAATCTCATTCAACTAACCACTCGACTTCAAAGCGCTGCCGACCAACTCGGTGATTGGTTCCGCAAATGGAGAATAGACGTTAATCCAGAAAAAAGTGTGGCAATTCACTTACCGCGTTGCACCGCCAACCCCCACGTGCCACAACGTTACAAAGGTCCTCGCCAGTACAGAAAGTTAGGGCAAATATCACTCTATTCTCGCGTCACTGCACTTCTGGCGCGAGGAGGCGATAGGTAGGGGCCACCTGCCGGCCTTACAGGAGTTGAGGGGGCGCAGACTAAGGTTGCGCTCACTCGTTGTCGCCGAGTGGGAGCAGAGGCTGGAGCACCCCAGTGCCGGCCTAAGAACCATAGAGGCCATACGTCCGGTACTCAGTCGGTGGCTGGACAGGCGTAACGGCACCCTCACCTACCGAGCGACGCAAGTTCTCTTGGGGCAGGTTGTTTTGGGAGGTTCCAATGCCACTTGGTGGGGAGGGAGCCAACAGCGGTTTGCCACCACTGCGACGTATGTGCCGAGGGGACGGCCCAACACGCACTGGAGGAGTGCCGTGGCGGGAGCAGTGCCGAGAGCTAATGGCTATCGTGGGGCACGATCCCTCGCTACCCGCCATGGTCCGCGCTATGGTGGACAGTGAGGGGTCGTGGGGTGCCGTCCTTGCATTCTGCGAGGACATAATCACCCGGAAGGCGGCCGCGGAGAGAGAAAGAGAGGCCACTGCCACCCTGCAAATCCGCCGCCGGAGACCAGGGCGCAGGAGGCTGGCCTACGCACGCAACCTTCACCCCTGATAGCAAGCCCCGGGGCGGCAGATGTGGGACTAACTGCTGCCCCGCGGAGGGCTTGAGAGGGGTGCCGTGCTCATTGCACCGACACGGCACCATTTGGCTGGACCGGGTGCCTAAGCACCCGGGAAGAGGAGGCCTGAGAAGGCCACAGTCGCGCCGGGATTCGCGGAAGATTGCGTTTTCGTGTTCCCGTGTCCCCGGCAAAGCGACAGCGCAGGTGCAACGTGTTTTTTTTAGTGGGTACTCTGTAACTCCCACATACCCCTGATGCCTACCCACAAGTCGCGGGGAATCCATAAAGGATTTTTCCCACGTAAAAAAAAATCACTCTATGGCCTACCGCGAGAAAACAGGTAAATATTTATGAGTCACTTTCGACTCACGTATGTCTTTTACTACGCACATTATTAACAACGTCCGAAATAGAGCCGCGTAGGTCTCCAGCCGGCTACATTAACCAGTAACAAAAGTAAATGCCCCTAAAGGCAAAAATTACTGCTATATAAAACTTGCGTACGGCCAATCTTGCCCTACGCATGCATGATCTTCGCTCATACCAACCCCACTCGCATTAACAAATGACAAGTACTTCAAAATAAATTTATCCGCCGCGCAACCGGTGCGCAGTGGTATCAGCGCAACGTCGACCTGCACGGCGATTGCAGACTCCCGACGATTCGCGCTCATTTTAAAGATCTGACCAAACGGTTCTTCGATAGAGCCATCAGCATCCGACACAAACACATTAGTTCGCCCTCGCCTCCGAGCACTGCGAGACCAACACAACGCGTATACAAGGTTCCGGGGTAGTTCTCACCGCTCCTAGCCACCGATTAGCTAATTGCACAGTCGACGGCCATCGGGGTTTCGGTCCGAACCGCGACCTTGATGGCCCTTAGATGACACACCATAGTTAAACTCACGCGTGAGCACCCGTGGGTTCTGGCTAACTCACTGGTTCTGCGCCCGATGAAGTTTTAATAGTCTCGGGACTGAAAGCAAAAACATCAGTTAATACAAGATACAAGATGTTCTTCACGCCGGTCTTCTGTGAGGTCGTGGCACTTCCCGGGACTGGCCTGCTCATTCGTACAACATCCAAGATTGTTTTGGGCCCTACCACACTCGAAGGCTTTAACAGCAGCCACGATTCAGTTCAAAGGAATGTTTCCAAAATGTTAGACTATATATTTAAATAGTATTTAAAAATCAAGCCGTGATAGCTAAGTTGTCCGGGCACTCGCCTTTTATTCAATATACTCGAGCAACCTGAGTTCGATCCCCGGTGCCAGCATCAATGAAATTGTTAATTTTAATTATCACGTGCTCAGCGGTGAAGGAAAACATCGTAAGGAGACCTGAATATTTTCGAAATAACAATAAAAAAAATTGTAATAGCACGCATAGGCAAATAAATAACACGTATGTTTTGACATTTTGTCATTAGTATAATTAGGTAGTACCCGGAGGACCCAGCTTTGCTCGGTTTGTTTTTTTTTTTGGTGAATCGTGTATTTTGGAAATTACATTTAGATACAAATTACTGAGTAATGAAATATGCATGTCGAAAACGGGCATTTATTGCTAATATTGCATAATATTTTTCGATCTTACCGACGTAATAATAAGAAAATATGAACTGATGTTTTTCACACAAAGAAAGAACTTTAAAAAAAAAAGGTAAAAAAATAACAAAATAACAAATCAACAAAAAATTAAAAATAAAGAAAGCAATGATCTGGAATCGAAAAAAAAAGTAATAAAAATAAATGTGTAAATGATCGTGACGCGAACCACGGCCGTCTGTTTTGGTGCCGCCCGATTACCGACCGAGCTATTATGACATTTTCTCTTGCGGCGAAATTTACCGTCATATTCGAAATATATTTTAATAATATATAAAAATCAAACCTAGCTAGATCGATTTTTCGCCCCCGAATCTATGCACATACTAAATTTCATGAAAACCGCTGGAGCCCTTGCCGAGATTCCGAATATATATATATATATATATATATATATATATATATATATATATATATATATATATAGTATATATATATATGTGTATATATATATATATATATACAAGAATTGCTCGTTTAAAGGATAAGATTATAAGAGTAAAGTTTTCTTGGTAATCAATCTGTACATCACATCTACAATAAGTAAATGGGTATATTTATTGGTGATGTATGTATTAAACACATTCACAATTAAAAACATTTGCCCATTATATCTTATCCTTTAAACGAGCAATTCTTGTATACATATATATAAATATATATATAATCGGAATCTCGGAAACGGCTCCAGCGATTTTCATGAAATTTAGTATGTGCGTAGATTCGGGGGCGAAAAATCGATCTAGCTAGTCGTTACAAGCTGTAGACATTTAAATAGATCTAGTTTCATTTTTAGAAAATGCCCTTTTATCCCTGTTTTCAGGGAACGAAAAATATAATTCGAATATGACGGTAAATTTCGCTGCAAGAGAAAATGTCATAATAGATCGGTCGGTAATCGGGCGGCCCCAAAACAGACGGCCGTGGTTCGCGTCACGATCATTTACACATTAATTTTATTACTTTTTTTTCGATTCCAGATCATTGCTTTTTTATTTTTTGTAGATTTGTTATTTTGTTATTTTTTTCCCTTTTTTTACAGTTGTTTCTTTTGTGAAAAACATCAGTTCATATTTTCTTATTATTACGTCGGTAAGATCGAAAAATATTATGCGTATTTCATTACTCAGTAATTTGTATCTAAATGTAATTTCCAAATACACGATTTACAAAAAAAAAAAAACAAACCGAGCAAGGCTCGGTCCTCCGGGTACTGTATATAAGTGTAGCAAACAAAAAATATTAGTACAGGGGCTCTTTTCTTCGATGTCGCAAAAGCATTCGACAAGGTCTGGCACAACGGCTTGCTTTACAAGCTGTACACACTCAAAGTGCCAGATAGGCTCGTACACTCCATCCGGGCCTTCCTGTCAAACCGCTCTTTTCGATATCGAGTTGAAGGCACCCTCTCTACAAGCCGCCGCCTCACGGCCGGCGTACCACAAGGCTCCTGCCTCTCACCTTTGCTCTTTACGCTCTACACGAGCGATATACCTAAAGACCCTCACGTCAATCTCGCGCTTTTCGCGGATGACACGGCGCTCTTTTATTCAGACCGCAACCTTAGACTACTAACCACTCGACTCCAAAGCGCCGCCGACCGCCACGGCGTCTGGTTCTGCAAATGGAGAATAGAAATAAATCCCGAAAAGAGTGTAGCGGTTCACTTCACACGAAGTACTTACCCGTCACATCTTTATAATGGTCCTCGCCAATGCAGAAAGTTGGGGCAAATATCCCTTTATGGCCAACCGCTCCCCTGGGAGAAAAAGGTCAAATACTTAGGAGTCACTTTCGACTCGCGTATGTCATTACTACGCACATTAATAACGTTCGTAATAGAGCCGCGTTCGTCGCCGGCCGGCTACACAATTTAACTAACGCTAAACGTAAAATGCCCTTAAGGCACAAAATTTATTATATAAGACCTGCGTACGACCTATTATGTCCTACGCATATGTACAAGCTAGTTCATCCGCCGTGCAACCGGGCGCAGTGGTATCTTCGCACATCTGCACACGATTGCAGACTCCCGACTTGAATATTTTACAAGAAACTTCTGCCAAATAGTCCCAAAATAAAGCAGCAAATTCATCCGCCGTTACAAGCGTCGCCCGCGAAACGTTCTCATCGACCCGGTCGAGGAAGGGGACTTAGATACGCCAGACACACCGCCGGGGGTCTCGCCATACAACACTACACCCACAGTTAGTGCAACAACAAACACACTAGTTCTCCCTCGCCTCCGAGCACGGCGAGACCAACACAACGCGTACACAAGGTACACCCGCGTTCCAGGGCGGTTCTCACCGCCCCCAGCCACCGATTAGCTAAAAACACAGTCGAAGGCCATCGGGGTCTCGGTCCGCACCGCAACTTCGATGGCCCTTAGATGACATGTCGTAGTTAAAAGCACGCATGAGCACATGCGCGGCCCTACCCACAGCGGAGGGCCCAAACCCGTGGGTTCTGGCTAGCCCACCGGTTCTGCGTCAGATGAAGCTTTATAGTCTCAGGATTGAAAGCAAAAACATCAGTTAATACAAGATACAAGAAGTGTAGCAAACATCGTTGCATAAAGTAAACACAAACTACCATACTGATCGGGCGTATTTAGGAAGCAATAGTTCTTATCTAGTTGGATCGCAGCAAATATAAAATTTATGAATAGAAGATTTAAGGATAAGTATCCTCTCCGTATTAAAGAAAGTTATACACTCACATGAAAAAATAAACGCAAGACTACTGTGTGTTATTGTAAATGGCAAGAATTTCGAAGATGGCGTGGGAGACAATGAACAGCTGCCTTTATTAATGTTGGCAACCGTCAGATGTCTAGCTTATTGAAAGTTGTACGAAACAAGAGACACACGGATAACAATCCGTTGGACAACGGTCCAACTTAAGTTCATGTGAATAGTCTCGGAGATGGGTCACAGGCTCTATCCAAACTTTTTTATTAAGTTCTTTCTGTTAATTCAGTCGCTTGTTGTCGCTTGTTGAGATATTGCTGTACATGACGCTGAAAACATACAACATGAGATAATGTTATTATACATTTTTATTGATGACGAATAATTAGAAACACTAACAAAACATTAAATTTTATTTAAAAAGTATAATTTGCATTTTAATTTTAGTTAATCATTGTTTCGGATAGTTATTAAGGATTCATTGTAAGCCAACGCAATGGTTTAATTTATTTTTGTAAATCTAAATCAATTATTTCGACGGCAACGGATAATTCACATAGTTTTTTTACCAATATATAACAAAGTCGGTAAGTTATCTAAAGGTGTATAGTACTCTTATATATATATATAAGATATAATATTTTTCAGTGATTTGGCTGACACAGCAATCAAAACACAGACTTATTCTTTTTCCATACTTTTTATAACAAGCATAGTTTTTAAAATAAATTTTATCAACGGCCGATGCGTGAAAATATTTAAATTAAATAAAATATTTAAATAAAAGAAAACAATATTTTTTTACATATATATTCTTGCGGATTTGTCAAGTTATTATAAACATAATCTATTTGCAACTTATGTTCATATTTTAAGTACCTTAATTAAGTGTTATAAATTATGCCCCTATCATACATTTATTAACCATAATAAAGTAATGAATAGGTTAGGATGGTGGAATGAAATATCTCCACTAGATGGAGTGACGACATGTACGAGTGTGCCGCAAGTCAATTAATGCAGGTGGCTCAGTATCGTGTTTCGTGGCAGACTGTGGGTGAGGCCTAAGCTCAGCAATGGACTCAAGCAGGCAGAAATGATAATGGTGAATAAATTTTTATTAACTATTATTTCCTTTAATATAGGTACACGCAAAACAACCTCAAACAGTATAATAGTCAACTTACTCAAAATTTATATTAATTAAAAATGGCTTCATACATCCAGTTTCTACTTGCTAGATAACTAGGGGGAAATTGTCATTCTATCCACTTTATCGCACTTTAATGAACGGATGAAGATTCTCGGTTTTTTATTTTTCATTATTGCCTCATTCTGTGGAGGAATCCTTCTGTTAACAGTAACACGTGTTTTCAAATAATATTGCAGTATGATAACGATTACTAACAATATTGCTCTACTTATTTAATTAAAGTTGCTGTGAGCAATATAAATTACGAAATTCTGAAGAAATCACAGCTCCCTAACAGACATAGATATATAAAACCATAGATTTAATGTTGTTAAATGAAAATGTTACTTTTACGCTAATATTAGGATTTGCATAACAGACATAGTACATTTTAAAAAATCCATGGTCAAGCTATAATGACCTACACTTATTTTATAGGCTAAATGGCCCTGAGCACCGATATTACGACACATTTTTGCTTCTTAAGCAACAGCTTTAAGCGATATTGCTATCTACTTGAAAGTTAAAATCCCTGCGCTCTAAACTCGTTCTGTTGTAAGAGTTTTGAAGTTATGTCATAAAAGTATGTGTTTATAGAGAACGAAAGTTTTAACAGGCAATCTGTTAAAATACAGGTATAGCGGTGGAGATGCAGCCCGCATAATTTTCGCTTATTTTCGTTTCCTCTCATATTAAAAGACGAATTTAAGCCTTTTTCCTTGATCAAAACAGAATAAAAACATCGTAAATTTTATCTCATTCATTAGCATTAAAGAAAATAACCTCAATAAAAACGACCGCAGTGTAAGAACGTGTCATCCCATGCGATGATATGTAAGTTTTCCACTTTATAAAGTCTTCCACACTATTAAACTTTTTCTCGTCATTAGCATTTGGTTCTTGCAGTCGGCTCAGGCAGATGCTAAAACTTTGCCATGTAAAAATTCAACCATATTGAACTTCATTCGTTTCAAATTGTTAATTTTAAATATTTCCCTTCACTTACGTACATTTTTTGGAGGTAACTTTGGTTAAATTAAAATCACTAATCAATCATTCCGTAATTATAGTCCAGTCATCTTAAAGTTTCGACGTGTGGTTTAAGCAAAACCTCATTTTAGAAAAACAGCTCGAAAAATGTACTAGAGACAGATTACAACACGAATCAACCCTCTTTCCATCCTCCACATACATATTGTTACGATTAAAAATTTTTCTCAATTAACTAACAGTATTTTTCAAAACCTAGCAGCATAACTTTAACCATAGTTCAAATAGGAACATAGGTAACTAATTTGATTTATATCAACATCGATATAATTATGTCTTTGATTATACATGTTGTCCAAAAATTCAACGATGATGTAGTCTTTGTAACTACCATGTATAAGAGTTTTAACGTTTTTACATTGATTCTAATATTTTAACTATTACTGAACTTTAATATTAACAACTAGTATAACGACAAGTAGCACAGTCCGGGACCGCAGCCGAAATCAAAGTGACCGCTGCTCCATGCGACCATGTGTCCCTTGGCTCGAGTAGATAACGTAATATCCGGTATATAGTGTTGCCAGCGCCATTCGGCCGTTCTGCATCACGCCTTCGTTCCCGAATGGCGTTGTAGTCTGGTACAAGTAACCTTCATAAAATTAACACCTTACCCTGTGGCTTATCCCTCTCAACTGTGGTGTGTGTTTTACGGTTGTAGGGCCAAGCAGCAGCCTCGGCTGTTGCACGAATGGGCAGGTAAGTGCCAGGAGCTCACAGAAGACCAGCGTAAAGTGGAAGTATGAGAAATACTTCCGCGTTTCGTCTGGTGAGTGAGGTAGCCGGAGCCCAATTTTCAAAAGGTTGTCAACGCATTTGTAACCCTCGGGTGTCTCCTGGCGCGAGGTTGCAAAAGCCCAGGGCCATATATATAGCCGGCCCGGAGGCCATCGGGGAGTGAAAGCAAAGGCTGAAGCACCCCACCTACCGTGCGACGCAGATCCTCTCAGGACATGGTTGTTTCGGGAGGTACCTGTTTCGCCTGGCGAGGAGGGAGACCACAGCGGAATGCCACCACTGTGACGTATGTGTCGAAGAGACGGCCCAACACGCACTGGAAGAGTGCTCAGCCTGGACAGAGCAGCGCCGAGAGCTATGTGCTATCGTACGACCTTTCGCGCCAGCCGTGGTTCGCGCTATGGTTGACAGCGAGAGAGCGTGGGGTGCTGTCCTCGCATATTGCGAGGACGTTATCATCCGGAAGGAGGCCGTGGAGAGAGAAAGGGAGGCAACTGCCACCCTGGAAATCCACCGCCGGAGACCAGGGCGCAGGAGGCTGGCCTACGCGCGCACCCTTCCCCCCTGATAGCGAGACCCTGAGCGGCAGACATGGGGGTGTGTGTAGCTCAATATGGGGCTCGTGACGTGTGCTGTGCCAATTGCACCGGCACAGCACCATCTAGTAGAGGATGCATAATAAAGCCATAGTTCACGTGTTCCCGTGTCCCCGGCCGATGCGACAGAGAAAGGTGCAACGTGGGTTTTTTAGTGGGTACCCATTTCCTGACTCCCACATACCCCTGCCACTCCCCCGATCCAGTGGTAGGGGATCCATAAAAGATTTTTCCCACGAAAAAAAAAACCCTCGGGTGTGGCAGATGTCCATGGGCGGCGGTATTCACTTAACATCAGGTGAACCATGTGCTCGTTTGACAACTATTCGCATAAAAAAAAGAAAAACTAGGATGGATATCGCCACGTTCAGAACACTTTAAATTGTGGCTTATCCCTCAAAACTGGTATGCATATCGCCACGTTTAGAACACCATACCCTGTGGCTTATCCCTCACAACTGGGATGCATAACGCCACGTTCACAGTTTTCAGTGATTTATCAAACTTAGGCGGCTTTACCGGTTACACCAGTCGTGGGTTGAAAACCGTTGTCTAAGTACCAGTGATGGTGTTTACGAGGGTAGGTAGGTACCTAAGGAGAAAATATGTCGCAGATTGTTTGAACAGCTATACGCGAGTTTTCGTATTGAATTCCACTTCTGATATAAGAGATATAAGAGTTCTAACGTTTTTACCTTGATTCGAATATTTTAACTATTACTGAACTTTACAACTGAATATTAACAACTATTATAACGACAAGTAGCACTTGTGGTTATATAGATATTAATATTTTTCGAAAAATTAGTAAATTTTCACCCTATTTTACATTTTTAAGCATGTCTTTTGTAATCGTATCTTCGATAACCCATCTATTGATTAAGATGCCAAATATAGTTGCCATAGTTACTATTTAACAAAAAAATACACTTTTTTTTTGGAATATTATGTGATTCTTCAATCAAATTTTATTTTGACCAAACTTTGAAAGTCAACCCTGACCAAAAAATAAACTTACTATATAGACAAGTTACTTCAAAATTTGGCGCAAGTAATCGAGATTTTGAATATTGCGCATCTCTACCTAATAGTCCATAGTATTAATGACCTTTTGAATTTTGGACTTGAAATTAGTGAACTGAACTAACCTTGCATTCCTTTGGTCATTGCTTGTATCATTGTGTCGTGGACGCAATGCTATTACTGAAAGTAGATTTTATCGTGAGAGATATCCTATTGCCGTTACTTAGACTGGGATGGGAATGGGAGTTTTAAATTTAAAAGTAATAAATTGTTTGCACTAAACTAATGCACGACAGTGGATTAATAGATCCCTGCGGAATCCCCATATTTACCACAGCCCCGGGCGATCTCCTGCCATTAACGTCAACTCTCTGAATTCTAGGGCTCAAGTATAATCAGTCAGCTCAGCCTCATGCTGTACTCAATCAAAAGCTTTGCTTAAGCCACAGAATACACCTAGAGCACCTTGCGACTCTTCACAGTCTTCAAAAATATTTATAACAAGCTGGGTCCCTCTTGTAAGTTTAATAAATTATTGACTGTTTCAAGAAAAAAACAGTAAGGCATTTGACATATAACTCATGTGTATCACCCAGTTATCATATTTCTACAGAAAGCACACTTTATTTTTAAATGCCAACTAAAATTTATTGAAAAAGGCATATTAAACAGCTTCTACTGTTACACAAATGGGCAGGAAAGTACCACGACCTCTCGGCATTAAGTGGACGTTATTATATTTTCAGGTTTCATCTGGATGATGAGGTAACCGTAGCCAAAAAAAAGTTTTAAAGGTTATCAACGCATTTACACCGGTATCCGCCCGCAGACCGCCTACTCGCTTGACAACTTTTCACATTAAAAACAGAATAAAATAAATTTCAAATATAGGTACTTCTGCAAATTTCATCTCTTAGAATTGACCAAGATCGTTATGGATTTTTTATTTATTGATATCGACTAGAGTATTAAGAGATATTTTGTTTTATATATTATATATTTGCCCTTCGCTCACATATTAATATAGAGAAAACTGTTAAGACTTTTTCAGCCTAGGAGTAGTAATTTACTAAAATAGTACCAGCATTATTTTCACTAATTTTGTTCATTACGTGTATACGCCTTGTGATAGACGACCATCCTAGTCAGATAGAAGCTACCGATCAAGCCGACGCTCGGCGCTCTCATGCACCCTGGAAACGAAACGGTTTCCGAGTAAGAGCTCAAGAAGAGAGCCTCGTCTATCCGGGGCTCTTGGGCCTAGTTATTACATGTAGTGTCCGTCAAAGCAACCTAAGAGCTTGGCGGCCTCCAGAACCGGTGATAATAATAGCTTGACTGCCCGAGCCGAGGCCCCCTCGGGAGTCTCGAGCTTAGTCACCCATAACCGAGGTACAGGCTAGGTGTTCCCTCAGCGCCAGGCTACTTCAAGCCAAGCGGTGGATCTGTGAAGGCATCCTCAAGGCCAATAGTGGTCGATCCAACCAAAAATAAAAGACTACCATCTAATATTTCGTATTATGCAGTCCATCAATATATAAGTGTATAATATATTATACAGTTTAGCATTACATTTTTAATTTTATATTGTTCCGAAACTATTATTTACAAGGTTTTTTTAATTTACTGCAACAACTCAAAATTAAACTGTCATGCCTTAACCCTGATGTGAGTATAGAATGTTAGTCAAATTAAATTTGTGTAATTAAATAAACGTTTACGACAGATTTAAGCCAAATTTTATTAATAGTGATGATTAACTTTTCTTTTAAAATTTTACAATTCAGAATATATCAACAACTTGTATTAATATCAAAACATAAATACTACACATAAATACTAATTACGTAACCTACTTAAAAGTATGTAACCTACTTAAAGACTTCGCATCGGATTTTATTATTTTTCGGTCACATTTCGACCGAGATAATCACCTTACTTTAGTTGTAGAATTATTGTAATTTTTCTTTTTATTAAATTTATATTTTAAGAATTGGAAAGTCCTGCGGCTGCAGTTAACGTAATTTACTCGTAACGACGCACTATGGGCCAGTTAACCATCTCGAAAATCTGTAACTTTTTTGTTTCTCGTTATTTTGACATGAATTATGTTGATATACGCATCTTGAATAGCTACGCTATAATAAACTTAGCACGTTTTTATTTAGAAAGTTGATATATTTTTAATAGTTTAAAAAAAATCAAACATAACATTCTTAAGACATAACATTGAATGTAATAAACAACACGTTTTAAGAATAATTTAACAAAGAAAAAAATCAAAAAAATAATATTATATTGAGAAAAATTACTGCATCTGATTGGAAAACTATCTACTAATATTCATAGTTTAGTTCACCGCAAAAAATATGTGTTTTGTTTTCTTGAAGTAAAAGCCTATATTGAATTGTGATAACAAGTAAATGATAATAGACAACTAATAATAATAAAGCAAAATTTAGTGAAATATTACGATAAAGCGTAAAATTCTTTTTGATAAAATATTAATTACCTCAGTTGACACTTTTATCTATAGCTTAAAAAGGCGCAGAAACGACGCAAGTTTTTTTTACGTCCTTGAAATTCTGAATAATTAAGGAATACAAAAATGATAAAAACTCAGCTTCAGCAGATTTTGGTAACAACGAAAACTCTGTTTAAAAATTATAAAGATGGTAAAATTCCTTGCTTCACAACAATTTAATTTTAAGGTAGAAATATTTTTGCGTAAAATCTAAAAATAATAATTTAAAGATTTATAAACCTTTCTAAAAATTTATAAAATATATAATATATAATTATAAAATTAATGGAAAACTTAGAAACTTCAGGAAGAGATCATGTAGTAAGTAAAAAAATATGAAAGCTCAGGTTTTTTGTGCAAATAAATGAGGTAAATCTGATTTATATTTTATTTCATTTTCATCTAGTCTATCTGATAGTTCCTTTATATATAATTTAACCACAAATATAACCAAAAATAATAACCAAATACAGCTTTAAGTACCACGATTTTGACCCAAACCATTTTTGAGATGGTTTACACCGTTCTGTCTCATAGTGCGGCGGCACGTTCGAAATGATTTAAAGAAATATCAGTTATGGATACATATTATCTCTCATCATAGTCAAAAAAAAAATATGTTATTTTACTGATGTCATAGTAGAGACATCTTAATAGGATTTGTTTTTATTCTAGAAAAAGCTTTTGTTACAGAACTATATAAGATACGATTGAACTTTGACTCTATAAAAGGGGCACAGAATGAGCCAGACGGCAGTTTAGTAGTGAAACTCAAAAAGGAAAGAACTAGAAATTAAAGAAAAGGAAAACTGAAGTGAAGAAAAGAAAAAGTGGAAGTAAGAAGAGTAACTGTAGGACCAGTACGACAAGAAGACAATAAAGTGAAGATCTATCACAATTTCTGCAATCTCTAAAAAGTAAAGTAAAGTAACAGCCTATACATGTCCCACTGCTGGGCAAAGGCCTCCTCTATACAGAGGGTATTAGGGCATAGTCCACCACGCGGCCCCACTGCGGATTGGCGGACTTCACATATTTTCGAAATATAATTTTTTTTGTTATTATTTCGAAAATGTGCAGGTTTCCTCACGATGTTTTCCTTCACCGCGGAGCACGTGATAAGTCAGCACTTAAAGTTAAAAACTTCATTGGTGCCGGCACCGGGGATCGAACTCAGGTTGCTCGAGTATATTGAATTAAAGGCGAGCGCCCGGACACTGAGCTATCACGGCTCTAGCTCGTAACATATGGTGTCATCGAACCCCACTTCCAACATTAGCCGGTCATTCCGAGAGAACCGACAGAAGGTGTCACACTGAAGTTGCCTAACCTATGGTGTTGCTATTGTCCGTCCCGCCCACGCATAGGGGGAGCGAGGGGGGGGACGGCGAGACCGACGCGAACACTTAATACCGTCTATATAGCCGTTGCTATGGTGACAGTTTACTGTTGTCATAGCAAACGCTGACGCAATTAGCGCGTGTGTAAACAGTGACTGCCAGTTGTAGACAATTAACATTACATGATTAATTTATTAATTATGTAGTGTTGAATGTAAACAAAGGGCGGTCCATTTACATATGCACTAAGGGCGATTGTATGCTATCAAGTGAGATGACGTAGTGTAAATTCACGCGTCACAGCCATAGTGTCCGAGCCGAGTTAGGCGAAAACATTTCCCGGGGGGACGGTGCGCCCCTCGAGACAATGCCCGGGGCATGGGGTTCGAGTCCCCGATACCCGTACCCGCACCTACCCGACTGTTGGGGCAGTGTGTGGATGACCCGTGTGTGTGCCTAACCTATGTGGATTATATGTATATCCGACACGAGACACTTAATTTTCTCTGGAAATCTTTATGGTTTATATCACTGGTCAATAACAATAAAAAAAAATGTTTATCGGAAAAGTAATTTTTGATTACTTTTGACGATTTGATTATCATAAAACTTCAGTAGACTTCCACCATGGCACACTCATAGCAAAATTGACTAAATCATAAATTTATTGCTCAAATTAAATTATCATGTTTGATTATTTTATTCCCCGCGGGAAACCTGCATTGTCAGGACAAAACATCAGTACGTAACAATGCTTAATTAAAATTTAATCATAAATCAGATAAATGCTTCATACTGCATAACTGAAAGATGAGTAATTTTAAATAGATACAATAATATTGATAATAATGACCCTGCACTGACCCCCAAGAATGACCTGTTATTAACGATTAACAACGTTTTTCTTAAATAAACATAATTTTCGTATATGGATAAGGACCACAGAGAAATGGTAGAGTTATACCTAATTGTTTGCACATTATATGTTCTAGTAATAAAATAGAATAATATACATTACTTGATAACTGTTCATTAAAATAAGTTTACAGTTATTAGTCGCATTAAAAATGTATATGGTAGGTGCACACCAGGAAACAGTATTACACCATTTTCAACTTCACATCAAAATATTAATCTTCTTTCGAAATTCCTGTTTTTTTACGTTCGGTAGCACTGTTGTTATATCAATCATTTCATTCAAATATAAGCGACAAACACGCTATCAACGTCAGTAAAAACATAGGATTCGAAACAAAAATCGTTCAATTCCTTGTTGGCGGCTATATTAGTAACCTACACGTCGACGGTATGTTTTTTAAATCTTTGTTTGTTTGGTTTGTTTTGGTTCAATATGGTATTTTAAATTTCTCATACATAAAAACATACACCTAATAAATCTACCCAACCAGGATTAAGTAAAATATAACTTGAACCATAACTAATGTAAACCAGCGACAAATTAATTAAAATATTTAATGCACAAAAAATTATGTAAACGTTATAATCGATATGAGTCTCCATAATAATAGCATGTACGCTGTATGTAAATATTGCCTGATGACATGATTGAAGTCAACTATTTTAAAGGTAACGTTTCTCTATAGATTAAAATAATTTGTAAATTTTTATCTTTAATTGGCATATTGTATGAAATCACCACATTTCTCATTATGGTTATCTTTATAATTCAACCCGCATGTTGATATTATGTTGAACTTAGTTATTTGTGATAGTTCGTATGATTTTATTTTTATATATTTAAGTAATGTATAACGATTACCCCAACGTGTGTATGAATATGTAATATTCCGAACACGCAATTCGCATTGAAATTTCGATGCCACAATATTGAGCCTCAGACGTATGACTCGCAGTAGAACGTGTTTTATTAAAAAAAGGGCGGACGTGTTGGAGTTACATGCGTTTTACGCCTACTTCAGAACGATAAGAATTGACGTGTTTGAATGTAAGCCGTACATTACATTAAACTTTTACATGTAGCACTATTTAAGGTCGATGTTCAGCATGCTGTCTCTATACAGTATTAATTTACATCATTCATATTATTCAACAAATATGTCAATTAATACCTGAAGCTGAATGGATAATTTATGTTTCAATCAGTTGTACGACTTAATAAAAAAAATAATTAAGGATGAAAGTGCTGACCGTAAGGACAAAAATATTTATAAAAATTAAGATATCTTCCATCTATTATGATATTCACATACTATAAAGGTTCTTTGTGCATGAACAAGCACAAGATGGCCTCAGCGAAATAAAAATAATTTTGGATGAGGATCTCTTACTCTGTGTTACGAACCACTATCTATAAAAGCAGCTCAATTTATATCAGAGCAGAAACAATAAATAAATTTGTAGTTTTTACAGCTGCAACTCAAACGTGCGACATTGCCGACTTCATCGAACTGATTGAGAGTTTTTATTGTAACGTACTCAAAGGATAAAACGAGACCCTGTTACTAAGACTCCGCTGTCTGTCTGTTTGTCTATCTGTCTATCTGTCTGTCTGTCTGTCTGTCTGTCTGTCTGTCTGTCTGTCTGTCTGTCTGTCTGTCTGTCTGTCTGTCTGTCTGTCTGTCTGTCTGTCTGTCTGTCTGTCTGTCTGTCTGTCTGTCTGTCTGTCTGTATGTCCGTCTGTCTCTCTGCCTGTCTGTCTGTCTGTCAGTCACCAGGCTGTCTCATGAACCGTGATAATTAGACAGTTGAAATTTTAACAGATTATGAATTTCAGCTGCCGCTATAACAACAAATACCTAAAAATAGAATAAAAAAGTATTAAAGTTGTGTTCCCCTCAGAGCCGGATTTAGGGGAGAACAACCGGGGTTACTGCCCCGGGCCTCCACAAAATAGGGGCCTCCACAATAGAGACTTTGTAAAAATAAATTAAATTCGGACAGTAAACACTAGTAAACAACTTTACCTTTCATATTTTTAGCGTTTTACCTTTACCCACAGCACTTTGTACAAACATGATTACATTAAATATTCACAGAAATCAATGGAAAATAATTTGGGCCCAAGGGGCCTCCACTTCTTTGTTGCCCCGAGGCCTCCTGACCTCTAAATCCTGCCCTGGCTCCCCTTCGGAACGTTTCTTGTGCGAGTCCGGTTTTTTCGTTTCAGCTGCAACAATATGAATTAGTGCATGCCGGCATTGTTTATTTATGCTTTATTGATAACCTTGAGAAAAAATGTAAAAAAGGGCGAACTTAGTGCCCAGAGGTATTTTCTACCTGGGAAAATTAATGTTAACGTATAAATATTTCAAATTATGCAATGATATTTTATTTGCGTAAGAGATTATTGTAGCGTATTGTAGCAGATACTTTCTAAATATGAGGTAAGTTCAACTTTGTAAAAATAAAACAAGACTTTTACAATACAATTTAAATTTAATGTAGTACAATTAACATTTTATGCACTCCTAATTACGTTAATATATTAATAAATTACTTTAGTTTCTATGATGTTGATTTTTATATGAATGGATAATGGAATTTTTTTATTAAATACTTGATATATACCATATTATGTTGTTCTTTTTGGTTTCATTTAATAGGGTGATTTTTGATTTAATAAATATGAGTTTGATGTCTCTACGTATGATGGTTTTATCCCTCAATAAATAAAATAATATAATAACTTATTTTTGTTTTTTTTTTAGTTAATTTTTACCTAAATAATGAAAACATAAAAAAATCAAAAACAATTTGTCTATACTTTTCTCCGCGAATACCAATGATTAATGCCAATATAATCTTAAATTGGAGGAAGAAAAACATTTTTTTAAGAAATGGACAAAAGAATTTTGTCTTTACATTAATGCAACTTTTTTTAATCATGGACTCTTTTATAAGAAACGTCTTGCTGTACTAAATCTTCCGGTTTTGGCTTAGGCACGTAAGGATTCTTCAAAGGATCTGCGTTTAATCTGAAACATAGAGAGATCAATTTATTTCATTTCTGTTACTTATCATCGCCTGCTTTACCGTTGTATAAAAAAGCAATTTATTATGAATAAACTTCTTAGCGAAACTTAATAAAATTGAATATTATATTATGTACTTGATACATAACATGACATTTTCAATTTAGAGAGCCGTGGCACTCGAGTTTAAATTCCGGTGCCAGCACTAAACTTTAGATAACAATAGAAAATTAGAACTTGAACTACTTTACGTAAATATTTATTATTTGTTTGGTGGCCAGGGAAAAAATATAATTAAACCTGCGTTTCTTAGAAATATTTCTATAATAGGTCAAAATTAATTCGTGGTAGTTGCGTGGCTCACTATCTCTTTGATATTAGAAAATTTTTATTGAAAAAGTATAAGATGTTACGCACTTGTAATGTTCAATTGCTTGAGAGCAATCCACGTTGTACCACCAGTCGCAAGCAAATTTTGCCTGATCAAATAGTGTGCCGTTGGTACACAAGAAAGCTGCACCTTGACGTCCTTCACGACCATCATGGCATACGTGGTAGGCCTAGAAACATTTAATGTTTAATTACATACAGAAATCGTTTAAGGTTAAGTTTCTCTGCAACGAAAACATGAAACTTCTAATTTTTTTTTGTATAACTGATGTTACGCTTTCAGTCCTTAGACTATTAAAGGTTTATCGAACGCAGAAACAGTGAACTAGCCAGAACCCTCGCTTATTGACATTCGAGAATCGAGATCGAATCGAATCGAGAAAGTAATAGCGTGACGGCCCGAGCCGAGGTTCCCCAGGGAGCCCTCGAGCTTAGTCACCATAACGCGTAATAATAATACGCCGAGGTTCAGGCTAGGCGTCCCGTGCGCCAGGCCGCCTCAAGCCCGACGGAACTGTAAAAGCCCCTAAGGCCAACAGTGGCTCATCCAGCCCAAAAAAAAAAAAGCACGCGTAGGACATAATAGGTTTTAAGCAGGCATTGGTTAGGTGATAGAGCCGGCCGGAGACGAACGCAGCTTTATTTCTAATTTCTTTAATATGCGATGTGGACGTCATTCGTGAATCAAAAGTGACTCCTAGATATTTGACCTTTTTCTCCCAAGGGAGTGGTTGGCCATAAAGAGATATTTACCCTAGCTTTCTGCATTGGCGAGGACCTTTATAAAGATGTGATGTGTAAGTACTTCGTGTGAAGTGAATCGCCACACTCTTTTCGGGATTTATTTCTATTCTCCATTTGCGGAACCAATTGCCGAGGCGGTCGGCAGTGCTTTGGAGACGAGTAGTGAGTAGGAGCGCAGTGTCATCAGCGAAAAGCGCGAGATTGACGTGCGGATCTCTTGGTATGTTGCTCGTGTAGAGAGTAAAATGCAAAGGGGGAGTTAATATTTTACTACACTCATTTTTAAAGAATACAAGTCCCCTATTCAAGAGTTTTTATAATAAGAATGATAACAGAGATAAATAATTTTGCATGTATTCGTACCGAAGTTCGTTTAATGGTTTGCATTCAATAAAAAAATATTTCTTTGAAAATCTTTCTTAGAAAGAACCAATTTTTTTACTGTTATTACCACAATTTGTCTTTATGAACAAATAGTTTTTGGAATTTGAGAGAGATGTGCGATTTCTAAATTGTATTTATTTCTGTGTCTATTCGTTATTTAAATAATTCTTTTTTACTGGCTAGGTGAAGTTAAAGTTAGTCCATAATTTACTAAAAGCTTCAATTAACAGTAACTGGCATAATGATTACAGTATCCGGGCAATTACAATTTTCTAGCTCAATTGTAATTAGTATTTTATAGATAAGTAAGTGCAGTTTTAATTGTATAAGGGAAGAATATAATTCAACTTGAAATACGTATTGAATCAAAAAAACAATACTGAAATAGCATGCTTGACGTCGTGAAAAAAGATTAGGGATTCATGAATAGTTAATTAAAACTATTTAGATTGTTTTATAATAAATAAAAAGAATTGGATTGATTATCAACCTCAAATAAAATATTTTTATTGTTTTGATGTATTGTTTTTCTGAGACTCGTTTGGTAAATATTATCGATTCCGTTATAATGTTGGTTTAAATTTGGGTAGAAGTATGCTTTTATTACTCTAATAACAATGTGATTCTAAAGCAAATTGCTCAGTGAAATGTTAGATTAGTAAATTAACAAATTTTATATAATAATGCCCTCCAAATTGCAATTTAAGATTATCGAGCTGTAATAAACCGTAAGTAAGTCGCGCCTCAGGTGAAATGACTCAAAGTTATTCAATTTGAAGTTATTCATGGCCCATAGAAATAAAGCAGCTTGAGGATTTTCCATTAAAATAATTATTTCTTAACAAATAAAGGCTTAAATTTAGTTAAAATTGCTTTGTATATGTATTAATATAAATTAATTATCGATGTTTAAAATAATGAAACTGCAAGGTTCCTTGAATAAATGTTAATAAATATAAATAATTTTTACACAACGTTCTAAAGTTCCAAACTAAACAACGCTTGTACTATTGGTACTAGATAACTGATAAATATACTTATCTTTTATAAATAAATACATATTATACAAATATAAATACCCAGACATTAGAAAAACACTATGTTCATCACACAATATTTTTCCAATAGTGGGGAACGAACCCACACCCTCTGGTGCAGGAGGCAGGTACATACTAAGTCATTATGGTTGTTTTTATTAAATTTGCACAACCATGACACGGTAACGCAGTTTATGAGCTCCAGTGTGTGAGGGTTCTAAACGGGACACGTATTTGTGTGACTATAACTATTAAACACACGATTCACGTGTAGTGCCGTAACCGCCAGTAATAGAACAAAGTAAATAAAAATATCCACAGGCGTACTGACGTGATGGAGTGTTCTGTCCAAATCAATATCTAGTATATTATTGCTTTTGTTTTATATTAAAATTTAAAAAAAATAAACACTTTATTACCTGGCAACCCGTTTCAACGTTTGCATACATCCCAGGGTGTACAGGAACATGTGAGCAAGAGAAACTGGTTTCGGGCACTTCGTGGTAAATAGGATAGTCCACACCCGGAACTCCAGGTACATTTCGAAGGTCTTGGGGCTTTTCGTGCTCCCTCAAAGGCTTACGATAGACAGCTTGCTCATATTGCACAGGGTATGTCTCATAATTCTGCAAAAATAACGTAGATAAATAATCAAATTAATTATTTTGCCTGCATAGACTAGTAAAATCGTTATAGCAGGTAATTGTAATCGGCATTAATTCTCTCATCAATACAGACGAATGGCAACAGCTAGTTTGACAGTTTCGACACATGGAATTACAAGTAATATTTCTTGGCGATGCTATCTTGTAACGAACTCGGTTAAATAATCGTTTTTTTATGTGTAATAAGTGGTTACGATTAATATGTTTCAACGAAAAAACTGTATATAAATAGCTTATGATTTGTTTTTTTTGTGGTGCAAATTGCAGATAGTGCAAATTGGAATTCTGTTAAAATTTTGAGATTGCAGTTCTAGGCTCTAGCTATCGCATCGAAATAGTATGTTGGTATGTATGTATATATTCAATCAGGTCTGTATTAAGTTCACTGCTTTGTGATCATTACAAGCATCTAACCATTCTACTAGTTGACAAGAGCTAACTAGGGGTAATTGTGTAAGTTGTGGCCAAGCTTCGCTCGGTTCTACTTTCCCACTTTCCTTTGAGATAAGACCACGTAATGAACTCATTACCGTTACACAGATTATGATGAGGTAAAATTCGTATTATTTTACCTTAAGACTAATGCATAAATGGGATTTATGTGTATAAGTGCATGAAAATATGTATGTTATTTAAACAATTTTTAAACGACATGATGTTGTCATACTGCAACTTAAAATGATTTTTATTTTTCTCAGTTTAGTGCCAAGATTACATATGATTACCGATACCGAAGTTTTTGTGTTTATAATACACTGTAAGTTAATTATGAATATTTAAAATCAATACAATGCAATAAAAATCAACAATATTGCGGGATAACTGCCGTAATATTTGAAAAATAATATGCAAGTGTTGCGATCTGTAAACAGAAATTGATTTTGTTTAAGTAAATTACATCATGTTTTACTCGGGAATAATATAACTGTACAAAAATCTTACAATCGGTTTTGTTGTTTCTAATAAGGCTCATTAGGTACAAACAATTTTTATTTTTAATGTGAGAAAGTGGCAAACGAGCTGGCGGTTCACCTGATGTTAAGTGATACCCGCCGCCCAAGGACATTTACAACACCCGTATGGTTGCAGATGTGTTGCCACCCTTTAATAAAGTAGGCCCCGGCTACCTCACTCACCAGACGAAACGCAGAAGTGTAAAACTTCTACTTGACGGTACCGGTCTTCTGCGAGGTCGTGGTACTAACCCGGACGGACCTGCCCATTCGTGCAACAAGAAACCTGCATATTTTCGAAATTATGTGAAGTCCGCCAATCCGCAGTGGGGTCGCGTGGTGGACTATGCCCTGATACAAAATTATGTTCTGTAAAATAAGCGTCTCGTATGCTATAGCTCTGTGATTTCCGATCATTTGCTCTGCGGTTAGCTCACTTGATTTAATTACAAAAAAAATAATTGTAAAATAAAACAAAATTAAATAAAAGGGGGTGGTTCGGGTACAAAAAGATTTTTAAATATGTGTAATGTGTTAGCTGTTGCCAACTACTTACTCTTCGTCTATTCGGAAATAGGAACCCAATTTACATGCAAGCTGAGTTAATACCAAATTACAACTACACATTTTCTGTAGTAATGAAAAATTTAGCTTAAAGCTCAATCAAACAGACGTATAAACATTATTACCTATATTCTTGAATATTATATGAACTGAAATAAAATTTAACATATCTATACTATTATATAAAGAGGAAAGTTTGATTGTTTGTATGTATTGAATAGGCTCCGAAACTACTGAACCGATTTAAAAAAATCTTTTACTGTTGAGAAGCTACATTATCCATGCTTGATATAGGCTATATTATATTTTCAAAAAATTAGGGATCCTTACTAAAACTCCAATAATGTTACTCAAGGTGTACAAAAATTACCTAGAATATTTTTTTTATTTTATGCGGAAAGTTGTCAAACGAGCACATGGTTCACCTGATGTTAAGTGAATACCGCCGCCCATGGACATCTGCTACACCCGTGGGTTACAGATGCGTTGACAACCTTTTGAAAATTGGGCTCCGGCTACCTCACTCACCAGACGAAACGCGAAAGTATTTGTCATACTTCCACTTTACGCTGGTCTTCTGTAAGGTCGTGGTACTTACCCGGACGGGCCTGCGCATCCGTGCAACAGCCGAGGCTGCTGCGTGGCCCTACCACCGTTAAAGTAGAATATTCTTTACATCGTGTGCGCTGCGAAAACTATTGATGATAGAATAAAATAATGTACTACGACTTTGCAGAACACATTATTATTTACAAAAAGTGTCGCGACAGCATATGTCTAACTATTATAGTTATGCCAAAAGAGTTCTTTTATTTTAAAATTTTGATTAAAATGCCGCCGCTAGAAAAGGCTCTTTATTTGTATCTTGGTATTAATCTTTATAAAAATAAATTACTTCTTATTTAAGACAGTTTCAATATCTTTATATAACTTTTTGAATTATCAAATTCGGACATTCCATTCGAAAGATATCACAAATTTAAAAATGTCAGTATATTGTTAATTGTTAAAATTATTTAACTATTCAAACAGCTTAGTGACTGACTTAGTACTTCTTATAATTCTTCAATCACACTTTTAGTGGTTCATTTTAAAATGACCAAGATCAAGATCTCATCTTTCTAGAAAAAGTTCCCAAGCGAGGGCATCAAAAATACGTCGTAATGTAGAATCTTTACCGGAAACTGAAAATCGTCTTACAAGTTGGAGAGAGTCAAGTAGAGTGTTTGCAGTGGCTTGAAGGGCAAAATAATATAAATATACAAATTCACACTTGGGAATCGAGCTCTGAGCGTTTCCAACGCCTAGAGAGAAAGACAACAAATGTCAACGACTAGAGTTCGTAATCCGGTTACCTCTCTCACCAGACGAAACGTAGAAGTATAACACTTATATTTTTCGCTGCTCTTCTGTGAGGTCGGTACGGAACCCTTCGTGTGCGAGTCCGGCTCGCACTTGGCCGGTTTTTATTCAATACATTGTCGATATGTCCGATTATATATATATATATATAATCGGAATCTCGGAATCGGCTCCAGCCATTTTCATGAAATTTAGTATGTGCGTAGATTCGGGGGCGAAAAATCGATCTAGCTAGGTTTCATTTTTAGGAAATTTCCTTTTATTCCTGTTTTCAGGGAATGAAAAATATCATTCGAATATGACAGTAAATTTCGCCGCAAAATTAAATGATATAATAGCTCGGTCGGTAATCGGGCGGCCCCAAAACAGACGGCCGTGGTTCGTATCACGATCATTTACACACTTATTTTTTTTACTTTTCCTCCAGTTACTTTTATTTAAAGATGAAGAAATTCATAAAATTATTCACCAAAGACGAAATATTCGGAAGGTTTTATGTGTGTGTACGATAACTTTTAATTTTAAAATTTTGTTAAATACCAGTGTGAAGCCGGGAAGGGCCGCTAGTAAACAATATTTTTAATCAGCTTTTTAATAATTTTTTTATTAGATAATTGGTTTTTTAGTTTACTAAGTGTTTTCTCAGTGCGTGGTGGTTCTTACCATCCTACATAATATTTAGGATAGTAAGAAACGCCGTGCATGATTTTGTTTCTTTTATTATGTTTCAAATGTGTCGACTTTAATTTGAGAACCATCTGTGTTCTGATAGGTCTAAATTTACACTCTAAATCGATGCGGTAAGACACTTTACTATTATATTTTTTGAAGTAAAAAACTAATATTCATACACTTTTTATATATATCAAATAAAGGCTTAATTTTTAAGTAAGCGTGTGTCAATTACTTCTTTGGTTAACATTTATAGCTTTGGAGATCATTTACGAATTTGTATATGTAATGAAATGGAAGCAACCAACGATTTATCTGAGTTTCAAACATAATTTCGTAAATGTGTACAAATCGTAACCCAGATTTATGAGCTGGATACTTAAAAGCCGTTACTATGGTAGGCATTTTGAGTGCACGGGTGAGAGGGGGCAACGTTCGCCTTGTCACGGCCGCCCGGCGGTTGCGCAGTTACTCGAAAGTTCTGTGCAGATAATGAGAGTATGGGTATTTCTTAATCGTAAGATTAGATGGTAGAATGTAATCTGGTATTAGGCAATTTTTACTGTTGAACCATGGGCTAAACTTGATTAAAATGATGATAGAATACCGGCGTGAAGCAAAAGTGTTACACTTCTGCGTCTCGTGATTAGGGCCCACTTTACTAAAATGTGAGAACACACCCTACCGGTGTTGCAAATATCCATGGGTGGCGGCTATCACTTATAATCGAGTGAACCACCAGGTCTCTAGCCACCTTATCATTATAAAAAAAAGAAAAATCCAATATCTAATGTTCAACAATACAGCATTGGTAAGTAGGTTCCTTTTAGTATCTCGAATTTGCGATTGAACTTAGAGGGTTATCCGGTTTTTCTGTGATAAAAATTACTGCCTTACCCTGGTTCTTGGTGTAGGTGGCATAGTTCACCATCTGTCACATTTAGGACTTAATGAGCTCGGTAGAAAATCAACCCTGTCAACTCGTTTAACTCGCTAAGTTTAAAAGATTGCAAAAATGTTTGCGTAGAAATACTGCACTGAACGCCCTTTAATTCTGGTATCACTATAAAATTTTCAGATATTATGTTAATATTAAAGTTTAGAAGTACTTTTATTTTATTTTGAAATTCTAAATAAAATATTTACTAATTTTAATGTATTGTACAAGGAGATAAGTTGCAATCAAACAATACATTCGTATTTCAAAAAATTAAAAATATCCCCAAAGGTTGCAAAGCTAGATGTCGCACATGAAAACTACAACGCTTAATCTCTGAAAAAATTATGACTTCAAGTTGCCGAAGTTCTGACATAATTGGCGTTTAGGACGGAGTTATTACAATGAAAGAGAGAGCCATTTGCGACCTTAAAATATCTAGTAGCATTAACTCGCTCCCTCATAAGGGAACACTAACTTTTGCAATTTTCCTTCCTTCAAGTTTCCCTTGAGCCCTTCAAAGGCGAATTACTGTTGGTTAAATTTACTTTCATTTTCGCCGGCTGGCGAGGTCTGGTTTTTAGTTTTATTTCTTTGATCAACGCTTCTAAAGTGGAAATTGTTTGAAACTCCGTCGTGGCGCCAAATTGGTATTCTGTAGTAATCTCGCAAATTCGCACCTTGGACGAGATGTTTCTTTTTTCAACGAGACTTTTTCTTGTCTATATTGAGTGCGTCGTTTGATCTCTCGACGGGAGTTTTCATTCTGCCTACGTCTATCTTTATGGCAGCTACTTACGTACATTTGCATAAAGTATCTTCAAAATTGTCCTTTTAATTTTCATATTTATGCAAAGTTCACTTCCTAAGCATGAAATTTTAAATAAATGCGTGCCTTAAATTATTAACATTTTAACACTATTTAAAAAATACTTTACTATTCATAAGAAACCATGTAGGTTTTGAAGTAATAATTGAGTGATAGTTTTTATTATCATTAAAAACTTAATGATTGATTAAGAACGCTGTAGTTAAATATCGCCCTATTTTCAAAGTAACAAAATGGATTTATACCTGCAGTTTCTTCTTTTTTAGTGAAAAAATTTTGTAGCTAAAGTTTGTACTACATAAATTATTAAAAATAGACCAATCAAATGTTAACTTTCTGTGACTTTAAAAAAAATTATCTAGCGATTATTTGAGAATTTATGATCGTGATCTGATATACGAAAATTTTACAACATACAAGTAAATAAATAGTCATCCGTATTAGCAATATTAGATATAAACTATTAGATAACCTTTATCTGAAGCAAAACTTGTATTATTATTCTATGTTGTTCTTACAGAGAAAATAGTTGGCAAAATTTTGGAAGCACGTGGCATGATGAAAAGAAATTTTAGAAATTGCACTCATACTCATCGAAAGAATTTTTAGCGCAAGCGAAAAGATAAGAAGGGTCGTTGTGTTATCGAAATGAGAAAACGCCCTACGTTAAACAAAAATGGTTTTCTTTGTTGCTCATTCTGTCCCTGGTACTTTCAAGATATATTTGATCAGGATATTGTATTGTATTCTATGGTAAGTATATACAATATTCTCTATTGGATTGTACATCAGCAGCACTTCCATGACAGTAGATTATGGTAAAAAGTTCAAACAGTAAAAATTACAAAACAACAATTTCGCCCCAGTGAATCTTACGCATAATTATAAATTTATAGTTATAGATTACTAATCTGAAAAATTTTAATGACCGACTGTCTAGGAATTTAATTGTTCAGCTAACGTATCGTAAAATAATGCTTTTAAATGTTTTTAATTATTTCAACATTAATAGCAACAACTTTTATTAGATAGCTTACTTGTAAATAAGCGGCATCAGACACAAGACCACAGAGTAATGCACCCGTCAGTGCTCTCAAAACGGCCTTCCCCATTTCCCCGCACATCTTGGTTTTAGTTCTTCTTTACCGCTCGAATGAAACACTACACTGCGCTCGACGCTAAGTGATACTGTGCAGAGCCAGTACGAATAACTCCCCACTAATATGATCTACACTTATTTTGGTGGTAGGGAAAAGTAAGCCGAAGTGGTAAAAGGGTAGAGTTATTAAATTGGTGTGATTGACACATTGCGTGTTTGCATATTGCTCGGAGAATATTTGTATTTAATAACATTGCAAGATTAATATTACAGACATATTCGTGTATTTTCAAAACAAAAAAAAATAGTTTACTAAAATTATCATGGCCATATTTAACTATTAAAACTTAATGTTAATATGCTGCGTTAATTTTGTCTCAGCATTCATTTTGTTTTGAACTTACCAAGGCTAAAAGTAGATTTCAATATTATGTTTGTGAAGATGAATCATATTAACTAACTCTGTAAATTTTTCTAAATGTGAAAGGCCTTATTTAAAAAGGAGAGGAGAAGAAAAAGGGAGGGTGCGGGTCACAATCAAAATTTGGTATAAATTATTGTTTACCCTGGCAAAGGATTAAAAAATTCAGCGATCATCTATTAATAAATATAAAACTGCGATACGGTATTGCAACATATATTACGCAGCTACGCGATTACATTGTTAATTAATTATGAAGCGCTTTCTGTTTTCACGGCTTGTTAGCTGCGGTTGTTGTATCTAGCCGGGGGGATATCCACGTACATTTATGAGCAAGTGCATCCGTAACGGACTTCGAAAGTCTGTTTTAGCGGGGTATAAATAGGCAGCCCTATAGTTACCGTTGCAGTAAAGGAAAATTATATGGTTTGAATTAAAAGTAAAGAACGCTAGGTAAAAAGTAACGGCCTGTATACCAACGCTGGGCAAAGGCCTTCACTGTACAAAGTGTATTAGGGCATACTCCGCCGTCGAGTCTTTTAAAACATTTTTAATGTTTTAAAAGACTCGTAGTAGAAGAACACAGCAGTACACTTCTAGTGTACTGCTGTGTTCTTCTACTACGTATATATGAAATATACAATGGAAATAAAGGCGTTACAAGTGATATGCCACATAGTTTAGTAGTTAGTTGAAATCAAATTCAAAATATTCGGATATCTGAAAATTAAAATGAAAAATACCTTTTTACATAGATTATTTGTTGTGTACATAAGCCATGTGGTTTCAGTAATAAAATAAAATCAATTTATATGCATTGACTGATTTTATTTCAGATTACCACCAAACCAAACAGTATTAATAAAATGTAAAGGATTTACAAATTTCTTTTAAGCTGACGTGTTATACTTAACGGTGACCACACGGTGGCTACTAAAGATGTAAGATGATTATCTTAAAAATTAAAACAAAACAAGTCGATAAGTTTTGGGTATACACATTACAATTAGATATAAATATTATAATATTATAAAAATATAACAAAACTTGATTTTGTACAATAACAAAATTTAATATGAATTAATGTTGAAAGTATAATTATTCAAATGGGTAAATTAAATAAGGAACTCTGCTTATCTAAGACATGCTTTAAATATATTATATAAACTTAATACTTAACAGATAAGTGTGAAAGACCTCAGAAACAGATCAACTAGATCGTTGTGAAATTGCATGTAACGTGCGGGTAAGTCATTCAACTAATCTGTTCTTAATAATACAGACATTGGAAAATTAAGTTAACATTTTGTGCAAACCCAAATGTCACTTTTATACAAAATAGTTTAAATTTTAATGTTATGAATGGTACTTGGTTTTTTTTATCTAAGTATGTATATTTATCTTTTCTGCGGCAGAATTAAAATGAACCCTTTTTAAATGTTTGCTTCATACTTATATAATTTAAATATTAAAGTAGCATCAAATTGCCAATAACAGCACCTGTTCGTAAAATAGCTTGTTAGTTGCATAATTTATCGGTCAATGATACCTAAACATTTATATAATAATTTATGAAACTTATTTTTATTCGCACTTTATTTGGCATTCAATTTATTTGGCACTCATTGTAACTTTAAGTAACTAAACTTATAACTTTGTCCCAGAGTAAATTACGCAACGTAACTTTACTTTCGGCGTTGTCACTTGTTAAGTTTGGCACATTCAGATCGCGAAATTGAGCGTTGGGTAACGAAACAATTTATTGAATTGCGGTTTCCTTGTTAAGGAACGCCTATGTAGGTACAGTAACGGGTTAAAACCATAACAGTTTACGAATAGTCAGTGCGAATGAAACAGTTGCAATAATATGTTAAATGATATTTACTCTAAGTGAATACTTTCAACTTTAATTGTGGTAGGGCCACGCAAAAGCCTTTTGTTTTGTAATTATTTGTATGAATGTCTGTTTTAGTGAATATTAAGTTGATTAATAATGCAAAATATTCAGTCTAATTGTCAGTTTATATTTTTTATTGTCAGTATTATCGACAACTTAAATAAAAAAAAAAATGTAATATTGATGTCTGACAAGTTTAGAACCGTATATGTTAGATAACTCCGTCTTTATAATACAGTTTTACTTCCCTAATTGACAAAACGAAATCGGAATCATTACAAAAATTTCAAATCTCTACAAAATTAGTATTTACGTTATGATAATTTCCCAATTTTTCCAATTTTCCTAATTTAGTTTTTTTTTCTCAGAGATAAAAGATTTTTTTTTTAGTTAGGTTCCTGTTCTATATTTCAAGTTTGTTTTGTAAGTGTTGTGTTAACCTGTAATTTAAATATGTACATATATTGTTTACGACTTTAGTATTAAGTTAAACATATTTACATTTCAATGTTCTGTATGTATTTAGTTGGTAAGCCTTAATAAATAAATAAAAATAAAAATAAAATAATAACCAAAGTTTCTATTTTCCCGTTAACTTTAATTTAAAAAAAGACAAAATTTTTGAGATCAGACACCCCACATGAGAGTGGGTGTCAAGATTAAGGGAAAAGGGAGCGGGGTGTCTATAAGTAATATTTTAAGTAAACTTGGCCGTGTTTAAAAAGCAGACATGTCTCCAGTGTTGAATGTCAATGTTGAAAGTCTATCGAATATATGTATATGATTGTAAATTACTTAAAAATACGGCGTTCATTAGATTTTTGACCGCTAAACGCCTGAATTTTGGAGTCGTTTCCATTATCAATAAAACATAATGAATATATGACTACTACTATCTGACTTTAAATGAATACTGTTGGCCTTTTTCATATGCTATAGGATTACTGATACGTTGCTACATTTTAGAAGATGGGATTGGGCTTAACTTCACGATGATCTTCTGATGGAGCTGTGATACTTCTTTGGACGAGCTTGACAGCGAAGTCTGCTTTGGAGGACTACCACACAGCAGCCATATTTAAATTAATGAGCTGAGATTGCAAACCATTCAACACCAATGACTATGCTCGATCAAGGGCATAATATTATTGTGGCAATATATATATATACAATTAATTAATATGTACACATGTGAGCGCCACAACTATAAATAAATTTTAAGAAATGATGTTGATTACAAATATTGTTACGAGAAACCTTGTTGTTAAACATAATTATTAATTCATTATATTTTTAATACATTTACTATGAAAGACTTGATAGTAAAAAGAATTCAGGATAAACTCCAAACGGGTAGAAGTACGTGTAACATCACTTCTTTCTTTACTTTTTACATTATTTTCGTGTTCCCAGATAGCGGTTGAACTGAAAGCCGCGTTTTTCTCGTCCGTTTCCCCGTTAAATTGATATTCAGAAAATTTCATTTTTTCACGTTTCATAAATTGTCTATTGAAAAAGAATACAACGATTGCCAGAAGTTTTGACCATTATATGTATATTATTATCAGTTATTTAAGAGCATTTTAAATTTTTGCGTTATTAAAAATTTTATAAAAACGTATTAAATATCATTTTTACAATATTTTTATATACACTTCTACATTGCTTATCCTTTAAAAATATACTTTATAAATGTGCATTTGATAATAGTGCAGAACCTTATGGTAATGGTAAGATTACAACATTAATATCAATGTTTTGTAACTTCATAAAGGCAGAGCTACCAGCCAATATGGATAAAATTAAAGAAACATAAAAACATTTTCCTAAAAAAATATTACGATTTCAATGTTTTGGTTTGTTTCAATATTATGTTTTGTTTACCTAATCAAATTTTAAATAAAAAAATAGTATTTTATTACAAATGTAAAAAAACATAAAACAAAATGAGTTATGTATGGAAGTAAAATGACTATGGAGTTTCCCCTACAACAAACTCGTCTAATATGTTAATTTGAGTATCCAATGCAGTATTTTGCATACCGCGAGCTTAAGATTTGTGGTTTACCCCCTGGTACTAATGTTTAGAACTTATGACAGAGTAGCGTACTGAGAATGCTAATCGTGGATACATGTTATGACTTTAACTAGCAATGTTTTAGTAATTAATATATTAGTGGCTACCTACTTTTCTGGTTAAGTTTTGTACGTTATAAGGGCCTCTAGTCCAGTATTGCACTGCTGCAGAATACTGATGACGAATCTGACAAACTGTACTGATCACAGTGTGATGGTAGATGTTCCAAATTTAACTCCAGAAATGAAAAATCATAAAGAGAGTACTAATATTTAACATTAACATTTAAAGATATTTGGAATTTTAACTCTAGTTTATTATTCATTACTTTTATCGCTATAGTATACTCTGAAATACATCTAAAAACTATTATTTATTTGATCTCTAAATCATTCAATTCTTAACTATTCATATGATTTTCTATACGTTATTATAAATAGATATTTTCATGATTAAACGGAAAACACGTAATTAGAATTTCCTAACAATACTGAGTTCCAAAATGTTGTACTAAGAGGAAACTAATTACGATAATGAAAACTGATCATTCTGTAAAATACTAAAAAAGCAAGTGTGGTTAAAGAATTAAGTGTTAATTTAGTTACGATAAGAATGAAAATTTGAATATTATAAATTAAATTATTCTTAAAATTTATAGAAAATGGTAAGAAAAATCTCAATGTTTTTTATCAACATTGTTTTTTACGAGTAGCATTTGAAGCAGTTGAGAGCAAGGGCCAGTCTGCTTGCAGCCAGTCTGGACATAGCGAAGGCCTTTGATCGGGTATGGCACAGAGCGCTTCTTTCGAAGCTGCCTTCCTATGGATTTCCCGAGAAATTATGCAATTGATTCACCAGCTTTTTGGCAGATTGGAGCATCAAGGTTGTTGTCGACGGTGCAAGCTCCAATCCTAAATTTGACAATGCTGGTGTTCCACAAGGCTGCGTACTGTCTCCTACTCTGTTTCTTCTGCATATCAATGACATGTTGCAAATCAGCAACGTCCATTGTTATGCAGACGATAGCACTGTGGATGTCTCATACTCTGGCCGAGCTATCATTTCTCGGGAAAACGTCTACGAGAGCCGGAACAAGCTTGTGTCTGAGGTCGAGACTTTGTTAACCAAAGTGTTCGAGCGCAACGCCTGCTCGTTTACGATGAGCAAATAAACGCATAGCGTAATTAGTTTTAATTAGCTGTAAGGTCTCATTTGTTAAATTGCATGTCATCCTTGTTCACGTTCGTCATTGAGGCAATACACATTTTTGAAAAGTCCCGAATTTTGAGTTTCCTTGAAAAATCCCTTGAATTACCGAACATTTTGGTCCATTATCGAACCGGATTGCGGAATATATATGAAGAATCGTCAAAAATCGGCGAAATTGGATTTTTATTAATTGTGGAGACCGGACGGGTAGTAAATATATTATCACCCAACACTCGCTCAGGTATTATTTAATCATAGAATTAAGGATTGTAAAGGATAGTGCTATTTGACTTGAGTATTTATTTGTTTAATTTAAATTATGTATCCTGTGAATAGTTTCTAGGATTATCATTTATTTAATGATAATTTTTTGCAAATACGGTTATATGTACTATTAGTAGGTACTAAAGTAGAGAAGATATTTACTACATTTATAATTGTATAGCTGATCATATTAATTTATGTGTAGGTACATATTTTAATGTTTAGTTGGTGGTGAGATATTTTAAGACTTCATTGTAGTAGTGTATTTAATAAATAGTTTGTGTATTGTCCTTGAATTCTGACGTTAAGTAATTAAGAATTTATGTATTGAGGAATATAGCTTAGGTAAATAAAACTTGGAACCAAATTTCATCTTGTATTATATTTACAGTAGTTTGTGACCATCTTAGTTAAATTGCTATCATTAGTAGTAGTATGTAGGTACCTTATTAGCTTATAAGCATTTTCAAACTATAATAAGTTATTATTTCAATAAATTTCAGGTTGACCTTCACTTGTTTCTCAGAATGTCCGAAGAAAGAGAACTAGTAAAAAAGCGAGGGAGCTTCAAAGCCCGTTTAACTACAATTATTAATTATCTCGATACAGTGTCAACAACAATTCTTTGACATCACAACTAGATAATTGCGTGACAAGCAAGGTCATAGAATTGTTGTGAGGTCAATTACGGATGGGAAAAATTGAGACTTTGTATGAGCAATACGATGAGGTACAGGTACGGTTAGAATGTCTTGTAGAAGATATTAAGGCTCAATTCTCTGAGCGGACTGAGTTTGAGTCACAATATTACAAATCACTGTCTAGCTCACAAGAGTTGTTATGCAAGTACAACAAAGATAATGAGTCGATAGGTAGTGATAAACATACTTGTACTAGCCAACGTAAACCTGTCAAGTTGCCTACCATTCAACTGCCAAAGTTTAATCGGTGTTATAGCAATTGGTTGAAGTTTCGTGACACTTTTACTATCCTCATTCATAATAACGATGAAATTGATCAGATTAATAAATTTCATTCAATTTGCGAGCGTCTTTGGAAGGATCTGCTGCTGTTGTAATACATTCGATTGAGTTTTCCGCCAGCTATTACGATTAGCTTGGAACTTAATTTGTGATCGATTCGATAACAAAAAATTGTTGGTAAATAATCATGTATCATCTTTATTCAATCTTAACGCTATATCAAAGGAGTCATCCGTTGCGTTAATGGGTTTGATTGACCAACTTAATAAAAATTTACGTGCGTGGCAATCATCATGAGCCCGTCGAGTATTGGGACACTATTAATATATATAGTGACTCGGAAATTAGATCATGTGAGTTATCGCGAGTGGGAGGAACACAAAGGCCGTATTGGCAAGGATATCACAATAACATTTGATACATTCATTAAATTTATTCGCACTCGCGCTGAATTAATAGAAACACTCGAGCTGACACGAAATAACACTAATTAATTAAAACATAGGTCCAATAATTAAAATAGGATGAAGTCGATGGTTGTATCACAAAATTTCTTTAATTCCGGCACTGATTTAAATAAGTTGTGTCCGCATTGTAAATAATCATCACATTTTAAGCAGTTGCTCAAAATTCCTTACACTTAGTACAGACGCCCGTTTGAAATTATTACCGAATTATAAAGTTTGTTACAACTGTTTACGTTCGGGTCACTTTGCAAACCGTTGTAAAAAGCCGAGATGCAAATTATGTAAGCGCCGACATAATACATTGATCCATTCCAAAGAGAACAAAGGCACTGCAGTTTGTATAAAACAACGTATGTTCTGTTGTAGGCAAAACGTGTCAGGTAAAAATGACGTCACTGAACAATAGTTGTTCTAATAACATTCATAGTTTTGTTTTGCCATCATTAACGACTGTTATGCCCTGTCGTGATGTCGACATTTTGGACCTCAATATCCCAGAATATATCTGCTTAGCTGACCCCACATATCATAAACCTTCGGAAGTAGATATTTTAATTGGTGCTGATCTTTTCTGGGACTTGGTTGGCTCACAGACAATTAGATTAGGTATAGGTAAGCCGGTGTTGTGTGAAACGGTGTTAGGCTGGATCGTTTCTGGCCCTGTTACCTATAATGGTAAATTAACACAGAGTAATAGTAATATGTCTTGTCATTTTTCACATAATGATGCATTTAGCAACGGTGATTTTAATAAAATTCACACCGATTTAGCTAAATTTTGGAATTTGGAAGAAATTAAGTCACAATCCTCAAATTATCTTCCTGAAGAAAGGTTTGTTTGGGGAGCATTTTATTACGAATACAACATGTTTAGAGGTCGGTCATTTCTGTGTTCGTATTCCCTTAAAGCAAAGTCCTTGTCTTTTAGAAGAATCGTTCCAAAGGGCTTCTAAATTTTTACATTCTCTTGAACGCAGACTGAAGTCCAAGCCTGATTTCGGTAAGTTACATCGGGACTTCATGTCTGAGTATGAGACTTTAGGTCATATGTCAGAACAAAAAGATAGTGACGATTCCAGTGGTTATTTTATACCCCACCACGGGGTACTGCGTGAATGTAGTACTAGTACTAAGCTCCGAGTAGTTTTTAACGCAACTTGTGGTACTTCTTCAGGAGTGACCTTAAATGATGTGCAGATGGTAGGTCCTACGGTGCAGGACGATCTAATATCTATACTTCTACGGTTTCGACAGCACAAGTTCGTCTTGTCAGCTGATGTTGAGAAGATGTATAGGTGTATATACGTCCACCCATCTGATAGGCACCTGCAACAGATTTTGTGGCGTGATGATGAAGGCGATCCAGTCAAGATTTATAAATTGAATACCGTCACATATAGTACAGCTAGCGCACCATTTCTTGCTACACGTTGCCTAAAGCAAATAGGGATAGATTATCAAAATAACAGTCAAACCTCTTTGCATTCGGTAGGTAAGTCGTATTCAAGTAGCAGAGACAGGATTGATGACGTCATCAAGCATGACTTTTACGTTGATGACCTGCTGACTGGAGGTGATGATTTAAATGAAGTCATGTTTATCCGCCAAGAGGTCACCAACGCACTAGCGTCTGCTTGCATGCCACTCAGAAAATGGAGGTTCAACGTACCTGAATTAGTCGCCGGAGCTTCTCAGTCATCATAAGATTTAGATATGGGATCTAATGAACCCAACAAATTATTAGGACTCGACTGGTTTGCTAGTTCTGACGAATTAGGTTTTACAAGTTCAACGTTACCTTCTAGAGATTTTGTAACTAAGCGTGATTTACTTTCTGCCATTGCACGCATATTCGATCCCTTAGGGCTTTAATCTCCTTGCGTAGTTACCATGTAAATGTTTTTACGACGAATGTGGTTAGATAAACTCTCATAAGATGAGCCATTAACCCCGGCACTGAATACTAGTTGGTGTGCAATTGTGAAACATTTACCGCTTCTCAATAATTTTCGTGTTCCACATAATATTCTAGAGCTACAGAGCTATGGCGCGTGCGTCTATGTGCGTAGTTTCAATGAACAGAGTGAATACATGATCCGTCTGTTGATTGCTAAGAGTCGGGTGGCACCGATTAAGCCGACCACCATTCCAAGACTGGAACTGTGTGGCGCCGTAGTAGGAGCTCGCTTGTGCGAGAAGGTCGTAAGCTCACTGCGAGTCAAATATAGTCATATATATTGCTGGACTGACTCCACCGTCGTGTTGGGATGGCTGCAGATGTTGCTTTCTAGGCTTCAGCCGTTCGTACGCAATCGCGTCGCTGAAGTGTTAGATAAGACGGGCCACTGCACTTGGAGACATATCCCAACCGACAAGAACCCTGCAGACCTAATATCCCCGGGGGTCCCGCCGGACAACACTACACCCACAGTTAGTGCAACAACAAACACACTAGTTCGCCCTCGCCTCCAAGCACGGCGAGACCAACACAACGCGTACACAAGGTACACCCGCGTTCCGGGGCGGTTCTCACCGCCCCCAGCCACCGATTAGCTAATTGCACAGTCGACGGCCATCGGGATTTCGATCCGAACCACGACCTCGATGGCCCTTAGATAACGTACCATAGTTAAACTCACGCATGAGCACATGCGTGGCCCTATCCACAGCGGAGGGCCCAAACCCGTGGGTTCTGGCTAGCCCACCGGTTCTGCGTCAGATGAAGCTTTAATAGTCTCGGGACTGAAAGCAAAAACATCAGTTAATACAAGATACAAGACACACCTAATATCTCGTGGCGTGGATATTAGTACTCTGCAATCGTTGGACTTATGGTGGGGTGGTCCCAGTTTTCTAAAACAAGCACAGACTCATTGGCCTTCTCACCACAGAGTGTATAAGTCCGATAAGCTACCTGAAATTATAGATATTAACCAATATCTTGTCTTGTCTTTGTCTTTGTCTTTTTAAAAAAAACATTGCCCTTACTTTAGGATAACATTATCCTATGTTGTAGGGACGTTTTACAAACATAAATTTCACGCGGACATACACCCAGATGAGAAACAACTATCTGTGGGTCACACAAATAGTTGTCCCGTGTGGGAATCGAACCCACGACCCCCGACGCCGAAGCCAATGCCTTGGCAACTGCGCCACGGATTCATCAATGTGATTTATTCATAGATTTTAATCGGTTTTCAAGTTATTTAAGGCTTATCCGTGAAAGTTCCTCCCCATTGTAAATTTTTATCACAAGCAGAATTACAGAATGCATTAAATGTTATTATAACTAGGAGTCAACTTGAATCTTTTCCTGAATATACGTTACTTCTTAATAATCAGCAGTTGCCTAATAAAAGTGCCCTTATAAGATTCAACGTGTTCTTAGACGAAAAGAAAATGATGCGTGTCGGAGGGCGCTTAGTAAATTCTACGTTTTCTTTTGATAAAAAGCACCCTATTATTTTACAGTCCACTCACAAATTTACAAAGTTAATATTTGAGCATGAACACATAAAGTTGATGCATGCAGGCCCTCAGCTATTGTTAGGTTCGATAAGAGAATCGTATTGGCCAATAGGTGGGCAAAACTTAGCGAAGAGTTCTTATCGTAATTGCGTGCGTTGTTGTCGCATGTCGGGTAGATCAGTTACACCTTTGATGGGTAATTTGCCAAAGCAGCGCCTTCTTCCAGGTGGTTATCCATTTGAAAACACTGGTGTGAATTACGCTGGTCCTATTATGGCTGCTAGCAGGCAAGGACGCGGATGTAGGCTAATAAAAGTGTACATCGTATTTTTCGTGTGTTTCACCACCAAGGCTATTCACTTGGAGTCGGTTAGTGATTTAACCAGCAATAAGTATTTACTTGCTTTAAATAGATTTATCTCGCGACGGGGAAAACCCAGTGACATCTACTCCGACAACGGTACCTCTTGTAACGTTACAAGTTGGAGCTTGTAACGATCTTTCACGTTTTCTCAAATCTAATTGCAATTCTTTGAGCGAACAATTAGCTAATGACGAGATCAAATTTCACTTCATTCCCGCATATACTCCTAACTTTGGCGGACTCTGGGAAGCGGGTGTCAAGTCGACAAAATATCATCTTAAGCGTGTGTTGGGAAATTGTAACTTAACTTTTGAAGAGCTTAACACTACGTTGGTCCAGATTGAAGCGATATTGAATTCACGTCCACTGACGCCTATCCAGCAGATTACACCCCACTAACTCCGGGTCATTTTTTTGTGGGCCGGCCGCTTACGTCACTTCCGCAGTAAGAGCTACAGGACTTTTCTGCCTCTTCATTGTCTCGGTTCCAAAGGATCGAGCAGCTGCGCTAGCATTTTTGGGCTCGTTGGAGCAAGGAGTTTGTTTCTGAGCTGCAGCAGAGAACCAAGTGGCATACCTGCAAGGATGCTTTGAAGTTGGGCTCCTTATTCATTGTGAAGGAGGACCATCTGCCTCCCCTTAAATGGAGACGAGGGAGAATCGTCACCGTCCATCCAGGATCAGATGGAATTATTCGTGTGGCAGACATCAAAACATCCGCTGGAATCATAAGAAGAGCCTTCAACAGGATTTGTCCACTATCCGTTGATTCTGCATCTGGTTGAAAGCGCATCTACTGCTTCCAACGTCTGGGGGCATGTTCGAGCGCAACACCTGCTCTTTTACGATGAGCAAATAAACGCATAGCGTAATTAGTTTTAATTAGCTGTAAGGTTTCATTTTTTAAATTGCATGTCACCCCTGTTCACCTTTGTTCGTCATTGAGGCAATACACATTTTTGAAAAGTCCCGAATTTTGAGTTTCCTTGAAAAATCCCTTGAATTACCGAACACAAAGTCTCAAATTGGGGTCGACTAAACTTAGTCCAATTCAACCCCAAAAGACACAAGTTTGCACGTTAGCCGCTAAAAAGGCCCTATTTGTTGTGACTCCTCATTTCGAGAACACTCCCCTATCTGCCACAGCTAGTATCGGAATGCTTGGCGTCGAATTCTCGAGCAACGTCCAGTTCCATGGTCACCGTGGAAGGTAAGGCCAGATTGGCCTCAAAGAAGCTTGATGTGCACAGCAAGGCGAGACTATTACCAGCTATTTCCATTTGACTGCATTCAACGTAGGGTGGCTAGAGTTATCAACGATCGAAGTCTTTTCGATCGGCTTGATCCTTTGGCTCTGCGTAGAGATGTTGGATCACTCTGCATCTTCTACCGCATTTATCACGGGGAGTGTTCCGAGGTATTGTTTGGATTGATCCCGGCGGCTGAATTCCACCATCGGACATCGCGCCAGAACCAAAAATTTCATCCACACCACCTCGATGTCAGCGTTCCACAACAGCGCGATTTTCAAGGCATTTCTTGACTCGTACAACCACTCTGTGGAACCAACTGCCGCTGGCGGTCTATCCGAACCGTTACGACCTGAGAACCTTCAAGAAGAGAGCATACTCTTCCTTAAGAGGCCGGCAACGCATTTGTGAGCCCTCGGGTGTTGCAGGTGTTCATGGGCGGCGGTAATCACTTACCATCAGGTGAGCTTCAGCATGAAGTTGAATGGTAAGTACACTTTCCCATTTCGTCTGATGAGTGAGGAAATCGGGGCCCACTATTTTTAAAGGTTGTCAATTTCAAACGAGAACGTCTTTTATTATTATTTACCTTTATAAATATGGTTTTTGAAAGGCTATAAACGCGGCAGAAATTTAATCGTTGTAAGTAGTTAACTCTTAATTATTTCCTATTACAAACATTTCAACAAATTAAATTTAATAACTTGGCTCAGCGGTTTTGCTTAATTAAAAAAGTTTTAAAACATCGTTTTAGAAATTTAACTAACATGAAATTCTTTTCGGTCATAGGAATTTACGTTTGGCTATTTTGTCTTAGTCTTAGCTAGCTTTGAATGTACATTTTAATAGATAAGAACCATGAAATCGTACATTAGAAACCAAACAATAAGAACTATGCGCTTTTTGAATTATACTAGTTTTTAAAATGTATAAATTCAAAGAATCGGACATAAGGGAGCAGCCGTAAACTAAGCACATTTCATTTAGGGTTTAATATCTTACTTTATCTTAATTTTGATAAAAAAATATGATTTGATTCATCTCATTGGAGAAAAACTTGAAATCTACAATCAACTGTTCTTATTTTTATCCATGAAAATAACATTGCTATTTTATTTATAAAGGCTTTATCCCATTGACAGACTAATATTTTATATGACAACATTGGAATCAATATAAGTGTGTATATAATATTAGCGTATAATTATATTTTTCTAGAAACTTTAATAGTAATGTTAATATCCGACGAATTTACCTAGTCATAATTTTGCTCTGTTTACGCCTATAGCCTAATAATTGTTTGAGAGACAGAAACACATGAAAATTTAACTATATTATATATATAATAGAAACAAAATATATATATGTATAATATTCAGTAACTGTCGCGTACAGAGACAACTTGCTGTACGGCTCCTCCCCTTTCCTGCAGCGTATTTCTCTATAAAAAGAAAAGCAGAAATGTTTTCAAAGCAATTCCTGGTATAAACTATTTTTCATATAGTACACGGTAAACTTAATATTTCGATAAACTAAAGCACCTACAGTGTGTCAAAGGTATTTGCTTTACAAATACATGTATACATGCGTTTTAGACAGGAATAATACGAGTATAGTTAATCTTCTTAAAATCTTTCGTTTAGAAATTTCTTGTAAAATCTACATCGATTGACATTATTTTTAAATGAAAGATAGCAAAATAGACTGAAATTTACCGCTATTCTTCAAAATAAAATACCTTTCATTGATAAATACTTATTTACATATTATTATATTACTACCATTCGGAGGCTTTGCTATATTATAACACAGCGGCTCGCCTCGGCTTTGCACGGGTGAAATGTATAATACATATAAAACTCCCTCTTAAACTCACTCTATCTAGTATAAAAAAACGCATCAAGATCCGTTGCGTAGTTTTAAAGATAATAAGCATACATAGGGACAGACAGACAGCGGGATGACTTTGTTTTATACTCTGTAGTGATATCACACGAATCAACTATTACAGTAATTTATAATAAGTGATATGCAAAAACGTATGTATACATGTATTTGTAAAGCCAGTAATTTATAATAAGTGATATGCAAAAACGTATGTATACATGTATTTGTAAAGCAAATGCCTTTGACACACTGTAGGTGCTTTAGTTTATCGAAATATTAAGTTTACCGTGTACTATATGAAAAAAAAGTTTATACCAGGAATTGCTTTGAAAACATTTCTGCTTTTCTTTTTATAGAGAAATACGCTGCAGGAAAGGGGAGGAGCCGTACAGCAAATTGTCTCTGTACGCGACAGTTACTGAATATTATACATATATATATTTGGTTTCTATTATAAAAATACTGCAAGCTTGAAGAAATAGAGTTCTCTTAAATGTAAAGACCCCTATTACTCTCAGTTTTTGCCTGATTTACTGTTACTAGAAAAGAAATATATTTAAAATTATATTATAAAATAGAATTAAAATTTTTCAATTGACATTAAAATTGTTTAAAACTGATAGATTTCATGTCAGTAGAATATGTGCGCTATATAAGAAACTAGCGGACCGGGCAGACGTTATCCTGTAAGTCGTGTGACTTAAATCGTGACAAGTGACACTTAAAAAGTGACTTAAATCCGTTAATTAAAAACAAATTGTGTAAAATCTAAACCATTCTCGAATCGACCTGAAGATACAAAAATTTCATTAAATTTAATTAAATTTCATAAAATTGCAGTGACACATACGTACAGTAGAATTATGTATATAAAGATATTACTTTGAGACTGGTGGTGGGCGGAATTGATATTAAAACATAAGAATAGAATATATATGCATATACATTGACTTATACAATATGAAATCGTTGTTGGTGAAAAATCTTCCTTTTATTATATTAATAATTTGATTTTATTTCTTTTCATTTTTAACATGTTATGCACTTATCAAAACAAAACGCTTAATTTCGGAAATAGTGATAATATGCTACCTCGGGGCACACTATGTGCTTTACTTAGATAATAGTAGTTAAATGTTCTAATTTGTTACCGTTATGATGGTTGATATTCAGCCCTTATGTTCATAATACTGTTTACAGACAATCATCTAAGTCTAATCTGAAAAGGAAGGGGGAAAATACTTTCAATTTTCCTCACTCAGAAATACCATGCAGAAATGATAATAACATTGTTAGTTAATATTATCGGATATAATAAGATAGTTAAAAGTATTTTGTGAGATTAATTATGAACTGTGAATACCGCAATAATATAAACATGATATCGAAATAAAACGATATTGTACAGTTCCACGCATAATTTTTTGTTGTAGCATGAATAGGCTACCTTGTACTAGGAAGCACTAAGTAATTACAAAACACTGGCTTAAGTAAACTTTTGCACTTCGTCTTGTGAGTGATTTTACCGGAGCTTAATCGGTAGCAAAGTATATACTGTCCCGCGAGTGTTGTTGATGATAAAAGTTAATGCATTAGCTTGTGCGAAATAGTAAATCTTCTTCTTTCTTCTGCTCTTGTTCCACCCACAGGTTCCCCCACACAGGTGGGGTCGGCACAACATGTGAATTTACGGTTCCACTGAAATGCTGAAGGCTGAATGCGTTCACAAAATTTACTATCTCTGTGAACTCATGCTGAGTGGAAACCTATTTGGTGCATTTAAATTTGTTTGTTTCACCCACCAGCAAGTTGCCTTTGTTCTTTCAAATGATGGGAACTTTACTGCGATTCGTTAATGATAATAAAACGTATACGGGAGGTCAGACAGTCTGCAGTTCCGTCATCAGGAAACCGACTTGGACAAAACTACTGAGATGTGCATCAAACCGAGACGCAGACTCGGCCATTATGAATAGCGTCGTCTCCCAAGCAAATGTCGCAAGACGCAATATCACTAAATGCAACATGCATCAATACAACTATCGCAGGTCAACACGCCAACATACAGCCTATCCGCATACATAGCAGACATCATCACCTCAAACCTCCATCAACCAGAATCAATGCAATGATATTAGGCGTAGATCACCCCGTAACGACCACAAAACGCATTACTGCATATAGCCGCATGCATCAATATAACACCCTCACACCACATCAATATAAAACTCCAATCAACTTCGGCTCCAAAGTTTAGAATATACTCGGAACACCCGAAGTATCCAAACATACTCTTTCACGATCCGAATGATAGTCGACGTATTATAGCCTAAACACTAAGACGAAAACCACCAACGGACCCCCACCCAAGCCAAGTAATAGCCGACGTATCATAGTGGAATACACTAAGACGCAAGCCACTACCAGACTCCCCAAAATCAGATTATCAGTCGACGTATCATAGTGCAACACACTAAGACGCCAACTACCACCAAACTCTTACTATGCCGAATGACTGCTAACGTATCATAGTGATGGTCACTAAGACGCCAACTATCATCAGGTATCGATGATATGTCCACCACCCAAGACATATCCATTTATGGTTCCACGTTTACCGTAAACCATATTGTACAGAAGTACCACGCAACTACATAGTAATATATATAAAGTCCCAAGTCATTCATTGCCCTTCATTATATTTATATATTTATTATTTTTTCTCTGAGCCTTACTTCCATATGATCTTGGTATGGGACAATGTACTTCCGCTATAGTACTAAGAACCGCGATCGACCTCTGTACTTATATGTGTACGGTCGTACAAATGTGTCCCCGCGCGGTACATAATACTTCCCTTAGAAATCACTAAGTATGGAATTGTATTTTATTGACATAATAATTATCGTATCTTGCTATATTTTTAATAAATACCCTTTTTTGAGTATTTTAAATGATTTTTGACTATTTTTTATCAAATTTTGGTAATATAATTTTCCCATACTAACACTTAAATTTCTTTAATTTAAGTATATATTATTAACTTTTATTGTGATTAAATGTTCTTAAATGTTTTATTATCATCTTAATTGATCTTTATTATGATAAATTAATAATAATGTTTATGTATGTCTATGTAAGTCCCAATGGCAGGAAGCTCTTGTCCGTCCATTCCAAAGTGCAAAAATTCTTCACTTCCCGCCGATTATATACCAATTTGTATCCTGACTTTCCTTTCCAAGGCACTTGAGTCCTGCGTCTTTAAACAACTTTCTAAATTTGTTTTTACTAATAATCTTATTAGTCCACTAGGAGCCGTGATAGCTCAGTGTCCGGGCGCTCGCCTTTAACTCAATATACTCGAGCAACCTGAGTTCGATCCCCGGTGCCGGCACCAATGAAGTTTTTAACTTTAAGTGCTGACTTATCACGTGCTCCGCGGTGAAGGAAAACATCGTGAGGAAACCTGCATATTTTAGAAATAATAACAAAAAAAAAAGTATATATTTCGAAAATATGTGAAGTCCGCCAATCCGCAGTGGGGCCGCGTGGTGGACTATGCCCTGATACCCTCTGTATAGAGGAGGCCTTTGCCCAGCAGTGGGACATGTATAGGCTGTTACTTTACTTTTTTTTTATTAGTCCACTGCAATCTGGACTTAGGCCAGGACATAGTACCACCACCGCACTGCTAAAAGTGACTGGTGATATAAGCCATGGATAATACCAAAATCACAGTCATGGTCTTAATTGACTTTAATACCGTCAGCCACGATATTCTTTCAGCCATCCTTTCCCACATTAGTTTCTGATGAAGTGCTGGAATGGTTCACATCCTATCTTCGAGTACAGTCGGTGAATTGTCGTCAAACTGGCTTAATTTGTCGACTGGTGTTCCTCAAGGCGGAATTCTCTCTCCTCTTTTATTATCTGTTTTCATAAATCTTTTTACTTTTGATCTTCGGTGTGCTGACGATTTACAACTGTACGCTGAGGCACCCTGTGACAGCCTAGATGCTATTAAACAGTGGTCTGATAGATTCGGATTGACTGTCAATCCTTCGAAGTGTCACTATTGTTGGGAGTTCTCGTATAATAAGTAAAGTAGATTTAGGCAATCTTCCACCTATAATGTTTAACAATTCTACGATCCCTATAAGCCAGAATGTGAAAATCCTTGCTCATTGATATGACCCTGAGCCGGAAAGAGCAAATCGCCAGTGTCAGTCAGAGGGTCACAAGTGTTATACGTTGCCTTAACATACTTAAACATATTTACCATCTAAAACTAAAGCTACGTTCTTTAATCGACTATAGCAAATTGTGTTACTTTGACCTGAATGCAGATCACATCAACAAACTTGACCGTCTTCTGAATAACTGCATTCGATTCCTTTTAAATCTTCGTAAGTATGACGTATCGTATGTATCTTACTATCGTTCCCAACTTCAATGGTTAACCATTCACCAACGCCGCTCCTTAAGAGCACTAACCACTCTTTATTCTATTTTTAAATACTTCTTCTACTCCGTCTTATTTATTGCCTCATTTTCAATATCTTACAATACGTACAATTTATCATAAAAATCTTCGCTCGACATATAACCGTCTTCTCCTTGTACCTTGTCCTTCTCATCGTACTGGTTTCATGCATTCGTCTTTCTTTGTTCATTCCGTTCTTTTGTGGAATGCGCCTCTCAAATTCAGGACAGCTAAAAGACGCTCCGCATTTAAAAGAAAAACTTGTGAACACTTCCTTAAAAAACTGTCAGCAGATTCTCTGAATCGTTAAATATATGTATATTTCATATTTATTTATATATGTATGTGTGTATGTATTGTGCATTAATATGTTTACTTTATTTTATATATATGTATGGTATTGAGTAGTTTTATCTGATATTATGTTAGCTATACTTTGTTTTATCGAGCTAAGAAGGTAGAAATATAAATACTTTTACCAAATCACCGTAGTTTTACTTTGCACAACAATAACACTGGTATAATTACTTTTTTTATCACTTTAATATTACTAATGAAACACCACTCTAGATACCGATTAGGCAGCACTATCGCGTATACTTCTTGATGACAGCCAGAGAAAGACGAAGACGACGAAGACCATGGAATGCTTCGTGCAGCTTCATAGAATGACACTTCTTTTAGTGTTGCCAACAACTACAAGGAACGACTTTTTTAATGTTGCCAACACGGCCCTCCTGCACTGTGCATGTCCCAGGCACAATGCAAAACCAGTCGCCGGGAAGAAACATGACAGAATTATCTGAAAACAACATCTTGTTTTTAAATATTTGTGTTATACAGTACTGCTCGGCCATTCCTTTCCTTAAATGCTTTCCAGAAATTCCACTATGTTGAATTCTATACGATTCCTTTAGTGTTATAATACTTCAAGATATTCTAATTGTCTAATGGAAAACGTTTATTCGAGAAAACCCAAAGGAAACTGTTCATAAATCGTTTCTAACACAAACTACTCTAGCCATAAACTGCCCCGCAAAAATAAAAAGCTCAATTGAATAGATTGTACCGGATAACCCTAAACATTGTCTTTAGGCTTAGACAACGTTTAACGAGATTCATAACTCCCTTAATCCGGAGTAGCACCTGTTCCAGTTCACGCCTTTAGTCTTAGGTAGAGACTGTTTCAGCTTACTACTCCTACTCTGGCGAGTAATACTGTCAACTCTAGGTTATCCACTACATGCTCATCACTCCTTTAATCCGGGGTAGCGCCTGTTTCAGTTCACACCTTTAGTCTTAGGTAGACTGCTTCAGCTCACTACTCCGATTATGGCGAGCAATACTGTCACCCATAGGCTATCCACTAGCTGCTCTTATAATATTATTAATACAACAGTTAACATGGGCTTATAAAATTAACTAAAATGTTACCTTGCCAACACGCTTCAATTATAAACTATAACCTAGATAACATTCCAGTTATCAATCTTAATCCACAATTTCATGTATTTCCATTTGATCGCCATTCTACCAAACCTTAGCAGACCCTTTAAGCTTATTCAAAGTCTGGTAACGTATCAAACTATGATTCCACGAAAACTTTAATGCATAAGATTCTATTATGTCAATCTATATTTTTTTCCTTACTATACTTTACACTCGTAAGGCGCGAATACTAATTACACACAAGAGTTAAATCCCGCTTCTGATGTTAGCTATACTTTGTTTTATCGAGCTAAGAAAGTAGAAATATAAATATTTTTACCAAATCACCGTAGTTTTACTTTGCACAACAATAACACTGGTATAATTACTTTTTTTATCGCTTTAATATTACTAATGAAACACCACTCTAGATACCGATTAGGCAGCACTATCGCGTATACTTCTTGATGACAGCCAGAGAAAGACGAAGACGACGAAGACCATGGAATGCTTCGTGCAGCTTCATTTATACCCCCATAGAATGACACTTCTTTTAGTGTTGCCAACAACTACAAGGAACGACTTTTTTAATGTTGCCAACAATTATTAGTGTAGTATTCTGTTACTAGGTTTAAAATGTAATGTCGATATTTGATAATGTTATTATTGCTTTTTTTTGGTAAGTTTGTAATAAATGCACCTACCCTAACTTTTCTGGACCACCCCAACTTTGACTGGGAGATAATGCTGATGGCATTTAGTCCGCCTTTGTACATAAATGTTTGTGCAGAAAGTTTAAATAAATAAATAATAGGCAAAATTCGCAACATGGCATGAATGCAACACGGATTAAATTACATGATATTGACGAAGTATTAAAACTCAAACATCTGATTTCATGCATTAAACTTTCTTTTAAATTGTCATAATCCTACTACCAGTTCGGAAAGAAAGCCACTGACCTGAGATCTGAAGTGAAAATATAAAATAACGTTTGAAAAAACTTTAGGTAAAAAATTGAAAATATTTTTATTAAATTAATTAACAACGTATACTTTGCTTTTTTACCAAGCGACATCGCATGGTTAATTAAGCGGATATTCGTAAAAAGATATACTGTCCGAAAACAAATTCCCATAATATTGCTGGTAAATGTAGCAATTAGCCGATTATTGCTATGGTTGTTGCAAGAGAATATTATTGCTCAATTATTTCTAACGCTCTCGGTTTTACGGTTTGTTGAGTGCGATTTGTTACACCCGACGGGATAATAACGAATTTATCAATGTGGGCAACGAGTAGGGATTTCATAAAATTATTCATGTCTGTTACATGCTTTGCTCTTAGCGTATTAATGGGTTACTGCCCGTTAAGCTAAACAACCTTAAATCTGGTATAAGGCTCTTTTACTAAGAGAAACATGTATTTATATATAAATATATTTATGGTTAAATTTTGTTATTGGGATTATTTTTGTTATATTTTTTTAATTTAAAGCATATTGAAAAGAACTCGGTAAGCAAAATATGGATGCTTAAAATCTTTTACTATAACGTTACATGGAACGCCCATTATCGTGAACGAAATGATTCTATAATACTACGGTTGAGAGTGTGCCGTTAAATTTTATTTAAACTTTGTGTTGAGGGTAAAGAATGGATAAGTTTAAATGAGAAAACTTGAGGTGGTTTTAAACGAAGGCATGACCGTAAGTGCATTGTACCGTATAATAATGAAAATAATTATTGTAATCGAAGTGACGCAATCAAACTATATTGTTTAAATAAAGTATGTAACAGCTTTTCCCAAGCTGTTTTTATCTATAATTTTTATATATGTATGTTAACTAGTCTGTGATGAATTTATTAAAAGAGGCTAAAAATCTATTTGAACTCTAGATAACAGTATTTTCTGTTGATTTTCCATCTTGAATTCAGAACAAAAAAAAAATGGGTTAGGGAGAAATTACTCTATTGCGTAAATCTAATGTACGATATTACTCTATTGGTATTAACTTCTACGGTTATCTGACTAGAGCGTTATAATTAAGAATAGGTGCTATAAATGAGAGTTAATTATAAAAAAATATTCAGTTTATCATCTTTGATCCCTTCATCATATTAAAATTCTGAAAACTAACGTCAATATTGAATACATATTTTTAGCCGCTGTTGTACTGAATGTAGCATTAAATCTTCTAGAAAATTATTAAAGTGGGTAGAAAAATATTGAATGATTTATGAGCCTCTATTGACCACTTATATTATTTGCTCACTGACGTAATGCTGGCTCAGTGCAATATTTAACTGATGGTAGCTCCGCCATGTTACAGTTGAAAATATTATTTATTGCTGGGTATTCTAATTTATTCTTTGCAAAGGTTTGGTAATTCTATTTTTCCATATTTTACTGGGATACATTTTTCATAAGATAAATTAAGTTTCTTCTTCACCGTTGAATAATGAAATTATGATACTATTTCTTCTAGTTTTAGATTTCACGAACTTTACGTCGATTTTTTTAAATTATAATCAATTCAGTTGAGATGTTGATAAAATTGAGGTCTTTAATTTTTTGTAATATTTAACATATGGCAACAATTTCATTCGTTGATTAAAACACTCCGTCGGCTCGAAGAGCACTCGTGGAAAAAGTTATTTATAGAGCTCTTCCAATATAAAATTTATACTCGAAATTGAAAACGCTCTTTGCTTAATTAAAAAGTTCTCATTGAATGTTCGTGTTTTTAATCAAACACATGTGTATATTAAATCAGGTATTTGAACAATATTGAATTGCTCTCAGCGTAGGATAGTAGATCTCCCTACGATTGTTCTTCTTTCTCCTGCCCTTATCTGTTAAGTTTTGTTAATATTGGCTTGGTTATTTACGACCAGTCGCCAGCTTGAATTCAACTCGTCTTGGGAATAAACACATAGGTAGGTAATGTTGTGAGTTGTACCTTACGTTTTTAAATAATTACTTATCACACAATCTTCTATTTCTACAGATGCGGCATCTATTCAGATATACAACATACGCGTCCAGTGTTTTATAAGCCCCATAGATTCTTGCTTATCTGCCACAAGTGTGCTGAGCTCGCTATTTACGAGTCTCAGCTGACTATATCTTTCTTGGTACTGTGTGAGTTGTTTGCTGCCTCCATTTTTATAGATTTCTTTTTCAGTACACTACACTTATTCTTACTCCCTTTGTCTGGTTTTTATTTCTTTCGCAATACATCAGAATTAAGGTAATCTGTAGGTAAATAAATAGGAATGATTAAAAGATAATATAAAACGTGAAACTTAAACATCATCGATGCAAGTCTTGTGTTTACAAATTTGAAGGGTCACAAAATTATTATCTTGGTTCACGTTGATACATAAATGTTATGATGAAACTTGTGTTTATGCAATAAGCGTAACATAAATAAATTAAAAAAAAATGTTATGATCACAGTGATCATTTGTCATACGTAAACGGTAGCTGTCATTTATCATGACAAATTTTAAAATACCCATTTATTTTTTAACCCACGAGAATGATTCACGATTAATTTTTATACTCACAATTATCCATGTTAAGCCTCAAATATTGCGTGATATACGAGCCATCAGCGAACGGGGTATTTGTTATAAATCGTTTATTGATATTGATATAAATATTTAATGTTTACTTTAACTTTCACTTTTCAAACTTAATTCGTAACGTTGGATATAATAAGTTGCTAAAAGCTAATAATGTGTTTACATTGGTTAATAAAAATTGAGATTTTTGGGAAAAGGTAATTTTACATAGGTCTTCTCATCTATAAGATGACAAATTAAGAGTTCTAAGAAGTCAAACACAAAACTAACCATGTTGGTGAATATGTATATCTAACAACAAAGTACTTTAAAAATCTTTTCCTTAACTTAATTTATTTTATCTCACATTTAAAATATTTTTGAAAGTAATAATATAATTATAACTTTTATTTTTAAAATAAATATAAAACTAAAGGACATTCTCTTAAAAATAGAGATAAAACCAATTGATTACGGTAAATGCTTTTTCAATAAGCCCTAGGGATAACTTTACCTTAGTTGACCTAATTTAGTCCTAATCGGAACCATGGGATGGGCTACGAGCCAAAAAAGTTTTGTAAAATAGATCTTTCATTTACTAATAGTACTGATATAATTATCATATACGATCAGAGGTTGGAATCTTATATGCCACCGACCTGCGAAGAAAGTTTTTAATGATTTACTTAGTTTAATTTTAAATTATACTTAATTTATATAATATCTTAAATTATATACTATTTTAAATTATATCCCTACCCTCCGCGGCCGAAACCTGTTGAGCGGCGAAGCCACAGAGCAGGTCCGCCGCTGGGGGCTGGGAGGCTTGCCGCTTATTGGCACAAGCTCTCCTTGCTCTCATGGCCTCTGGTCAGCGAACTCGAGGGAGTTCGTTAGCGGTAAAAAGGGGCCAAGTAGGAAGGTGCGCTGAGGCGGCCAGCGTTGGCAGGGTCACGGAAGTGTGCGAAAGCGTTCCCGTGGCCCTGCCGATATACGCCTAGGTGGAACATTGTGGGATTTTAGTCGGTGCGAGTCCGACATAACCCGCCTCTTGCCCCCGCGAGGGCGGGTATGCATAGGCAGTTCCCGTCAACAAAAAAAGGTTTAATTTAGTGAACCTCTGGTTTTATGAAGTTTTATGAAGAATAAAGAATTTTTGACTTTGACTTTTACCAGACGAAACGTGAAGGTATACATTCCACTTCGTGCTATTGTACGGAGCGGACGTGCCCTAAACACTCGTCATAATGTTTGCAATGGCATCCGCTATTTTTCGCAGGATTTCCTTCGATCGTGCGCAGAGATCGTGAAATGAGAAGACGGTCAATATCGGCCAGTATTAAACGCTAGCGCGTCTTCTGCGCAGACTAAACCTTCTTCCATGCAGCGCACATAATGCGAGGCTTAGGTCGTGTAAAAATACACTTAACGGACCTAATCAATTTTATTTTTATGTTTAGTGCTCGTCTTGGTAATTAAGATAAAACTGTCGCAGTTTGGAAAAATTTCATGAGAGAAAGTGTCTTTGCTGAAAATTAAATAAAAATAAATTAGAGAATCCTTCTAATCGAGCGAAATGGAAGTAAAAGACCACGAAGGCAGAACCCACAATCAGATGGGAATAATTATTGCACAGGAAAGAGAGAGAGAACGTAAAGAATACTTCGCGGGGTGAGGATATCGACCGCTTAGCTTAGTGGCTAGAGGGTCTGGACGCGTAATCCTGAAGATGCAGGTTTGAAAAGGTTAATTACGTATTTTTAGAATTCATCTTAATTGCAGAGACTAGCACTAAAAATTTAGTTCCAATAGCAAAGCTGACATGTCTAGTTCTCAAAAATTTATTGTTAAATGTAATTTGAGAAAATATTATTGTTGTAAAGGTAAGCTTTTACGTCAATTTTATCGACACATTTTAAGTTTCATCTTAAGTGCAGAAACTAGCACTATAAATTAACACTTAAAATTAAATGGTCTTTGCTTAATCAATTATTTATGAACTTTGTATCTTGTGTACTTCAAGTCAAAAAATTGGCGAACTTTTTTAGAGAAAATAACAAGTTTTAATTATTTAAACTGTAAATTTTAACATTTTAAAAACCCATATTTTAACAACCCTTTGTTTCAAACTCTCTTTAACATGAGTTCTTTGTGACAAAGAACTTGCATTTATAAAACGCAATAAAATACTGCAACCCGTTAAAAAAAATGTAACACTTCTGGTTTAATTTTAAATTCCGAATTCGAATAGCTGATGTCTATTTTCCCTTCGCAACATTCGTCCGATAATTGACACTGAAACAATGCACTGTGCAGCTGCAAATAAAGCGTGAAATAAAAATTGCACCCGACAATCTGACTACCGACGTCAGTAACACTATTCGTTTTAAAGCTTTTCCGTTTGATTTTTTTCTTTATTGATGTTGCGTGTCAACTAGTTATGCCTGCTATTCGAAAAAAATTAAATTCTCGAGAGGCGGTACAAAAAGCCTTTGAAGAGTTTGTTGCTTCCCGTCCAGCTGATTTTTCCAAGTAGGGCGTAAAATAAACTAACACTGCGTAGGCAAAACTGCATCGATTGCATGGGTTACTTTGAATAACAGAAATAAAAGAGTTTGAAAAAAATACTTCAACTTATTTCATATAAAACGCAATGTCAGAGGTGAAGACGTAATTAATGAAGAGTATTCAATAAAGACTCTATTGCAGTGGGAGTAAAATAGAAGTAGGTAAAATCCACATCCATTTTTCGAAAAAAATAGTTATTAATTACCACAATATTAAACATAGATAATAGTTAATATACAGATTAAGATTAATTAAGCATAGTCATATTTTGCATTTTTTTCAAACAAATAACACATACATAAAAAATATTGTCGCCTGTAACGCTTAAGAATTTGATATTCGGAAGTAGTAATATGCTATAATATTTTTCTTTAATTTTTTTTATTAATATTCATTATATTATAAAGGTGCATACGAAAAGCATAAGAAAATACTTACATAAATATACATACAGCAAAAAGTTGGAGGTACAGATGTCAAGAAACTCAAACCTTGTTATCTTATATTTTATTTTATGCGCGATAATTCATACCTAACACTTGTGTGCGTGTTCATTTGTGTGCGTGAATAGTAAAATTTAGGTATTTATGAATGACTACCGCGTTGACAAGAAGTTCTGTTTTTTAGGGAATAGAATGGTAAATTTTTGAAAAAAAAGTTTGTTTTTATGTCAATAAACGATTGTCCTACCGAGTCTGAACCTCCTGTTTCTATTTTGGGCACCTTTAAAAAACCCTCCCTGTATATAAATGAATATAAACCAGTTTTATTGAAAGGTAACAACGTTTTAAAAGGTGATGTGAATGTCTCTTGTCATTTTCCCACATAATTTTACTAGCGCAGGAGAATAACATATGAATGAATAATCATATGAATTAAAAAAAAATGTATTCGGTGCGTTATTCCTTTTGTTAACTATTTTAATTTCTTATTTGTATTTTATTACACGTATCTCATTGTTATTATAAAAGATGTATGTTAGAATAAAAGATGTAGGAATACGAAATCTTCAGTGGAATACCCTGTTAAAATAATCCTAAAGATTAATTAAATAGTCTTCGCTGAAATAAATTTAATGTAACTTATTGAACCCTGAACTATTTTAGCGCCTTGTCTGGTCTATTACTATTTTATGCCTCATTTTCATTTATAAGTGTATCCTATTTTATCATAAAAAGTATGCCTTAAAAATATTCTAATATAATAATATAACTTAACAGGTGGAATTTCCTAGCTAAACTATCTTGTGATTCATAAAGCAATACGCATATTACTTATGCAAGACGATATGTCTCGTTGGTTTGTGATTAAGCAAAGTTCAACAAACAAATAGACATGTTGATTGCCCTAACAGAATAATTTATTCATCCCCTTGTACTCAATATACGATACGAAGATCGAATCGTGTGGTCAGAGGCTGTGGCATGTTGCCGAATCTATTTGAGGTATAGTGGGACATGCACATGTCACAGAGGTTGTATATCCATCCACATTAAACATTACATTACGAGGTCGTTTTTATTAAAGACAACTTTGTATCAGATAACTTCGATAGTAAGTGTCACCCAAAATGCCAGCATCCTACTGAATCATTAGGGTAACATCGTTAGTTATTTTTAATTGAAAATGAAAATAGAGAACAATACAACGCCTTTACAATACAACGCCTATCACACAATTGTTCTATGAAAGCCTACTCGTACATGTACGCAGATTCTTATCTCTCAACGTTAACTTACTTTCATTTTACTCTGTGCGCTCCAGCAACAAGCTACAAGCTTTGTTACACTGTCAATTATACATATTGCATTCAAGGAACAAACAATGGGAATATAAATTTCGCTGTGACAAATTATACTCTTAGCATCAGGCGAGTAATTAAATGTATGAATTGAGTAATGTTATGCACCAGGTTATGAAAAAGCGTTTCATGAAATATGTAAATAACCAAGTGTAGTTTATCCTTTTCCTTAATTCAGGTGTTATTTTTTTGAACTATACCGCAATTTTCTTTTAAATAAAAATGCTTTTTAATAAGCAATTTTGTTATATTACACATTATTTTTAAAAGCTCGGTGCACATCATAAAACAAAGTTTAATTACAAAGTTCTTACACGAAGTATGAATCATTGGGGAACTGTACATATAGTTAATAGACTCTGAGTCGTAATCAATAATATCTCTTAAATTCCTCTAACCCAGAATTTAAGCATAGTAGGTATCGCATTATTATTTCGAACATGCCGATATACCACTTACCAGACCACTTTTGGATTCCAATCAACTAATTCTCTATTGACTTTAGAGTATCTTAATTAGAAGAATAAGTGGATAATGCGCTAATTGTATCACTGAATAATTAAGCTTCCTAAATCAGTACTTTGTTTTAATGAATTTTTAAACTTAACTATCTGTGTGGACCTTTAGGTAAAAATGTCATGCAAAGATGAAAGCTCAGAATTGATACGAGGTATTGACGGATTGATGGAGTGAGAAACGTAAGGTAGAATGAAATAATAGTAGTACATAAATATTTTTTCGGACACATTTTTTACACAACATTCTCTAGTCCCAAACTAAGCAACGCTTGTACTATGGGTACTAGAAAACTGATAAACATACTTAAACATACTTTTCTTTTGTAAATAAATACATATTATACATATATAAACACCCAGACACTGGAAAAACACTATGTTCGTCACACAATATGTTTCCAGTAGTGGGGATCGAACCCACACCCTCTGGCGCAAGAGGCAGGGTCACTACTCCCCACCTCAATCGGGTCGTCATACAACAGTATTTGGTTAACGTTACATGAATTTGTTACCCTTTGCTTACGGCTTTAATGAATACAAACCTAATAAGAAAACTTTATAGAGTTTATAATGTAAAAAGGCATTCCATATCTAAAAGTCTAAATATTTAGCCGTTTGCTGGGCGTCATATCCTCTATAAATAATAATGTACGAGCTAACTCCTTCCCAAGATTTTATTAAATCTGTTGAATGTATTTAAATAAATTGGACAAACATATTTACAGATAAAAATCATTTGTGATGAACATTAACATAATACGGATACATAACAGAATTTTTAAAAGCAAGTTGACTTATAGTAAGTTTAAATCAATTGAATTAATCAATAAAAATCTTCCAAATGCTTATATTGAATAAATTAGAGGCGTCAAGAATTGCTTAAAATGTAAGAAGATTGGGCACCTTGGTATATGGCTGGACTATATGGGTGTGTTACCCAAAAGACGCTGTTTCGAATCCTAGCAGCGATCGACAACTTATCCATTAACTCCACATTTGATTTTTTTCTTGAGTGCAAATCAACACTAAATTGTTTATAAAAAACCAAGTGCGAGCCGGGCTCGCGCACGAAGGGTTCCTTACCATTACGGGAGGCCCCACCTTAATATATTTTTATTCTCTTTTTTAGTATTTTTGTTATAGCGACAATCGAATCATCTGTGAAAATTTCAACGGTATTATTATCACGGTTCATGAGATACAACCTGCTGACAGACAGACAGTCAGTGGAGTCTTAGTAATAGGGTTCCGTTTAACCTTTTGGATATGGAACCCTAAAAAAGAAGTATTTTTTTGTATTATATTATATATGGTATCAAAGGATTTACTTATGAAATTATAATGTATATGTAGACTTTATGATATATAATACATATACTATACATAAAACAACAAAAAGGTTCATTAATGACTTAGAGCTACACAAGATATTAAAATAAATCAAAGTTTCTATTTATTTTCGTAAAATTTAGCGTATAAGGTGCTTAATTTATAAGAGGTAGATAATAGGAGCATGATTATGAATTTTACCTAAGTACTTTTCATTTTAATAGTGGTAATATATCATATTTAACACAACAAAAATACTTTTTAATTGATACTAACAAATTAGAAACAGTGATGAGTTTAACTGGAGAAAACTTGACGGCAACGCGTAAACTCCATTACTGAACAAAATTTACCGGGTAAAAATAATCCTTTGTTTCAAAAGAAATTTTAGAAGCTCCAGAGAATATATTTCAATTCATAGCTTTCATCGAGAAATTTATTTCCTAATTAAACACAAGATTCATTAAGAAAACATTGCAAACGTAACTCAAAAGCGCTTGTATAAATTCTACAGGTTTCTAAGTTGCAGTCATGAAGTCCGATAAGCATCATAACAGATATCATGTTCCTTTCATTAATAAGTATAAATTATAAAATTATAAAAAAAATCTTCATTCTGCAAATAACAAATCTTTGTCACGATTAATAATTAAGTTTTATTATACACAAATAACATAAAATGCTCCGTGAAAATATATAGAGATTCAATTATTAATAATAAGAATTTTATTCCTGTAAATTAATTGCTATTCATTTATATTAACTAAATAGGTAAATCTTAACCTAAAGAGACACCAATGCACGGTTTGTTTTGAATTTATGCCAACATTGACATCCAACTGTTAGCATTGTTAATAATTCTAATTTTAGGTTCATTTGAAAATCAAGAAGTTTAATTAAACTTCAGAACAGTTTTGCTTCAGAGCTAGGAGTCAACGTATGCAATTTTACGTTTGGTACGAGTCATAAACGATGGATGAAAATATTTAAACTATTATTTCTAAGTAGAGTTGGTAGAGTCATGCACGTGTCTAAAATGGCATGCTAAATACGGATCGGTCATATTACTTATTTTTGTGCTATTCATAAAAATTATTTAGGATTATTTAAAAGTTGGTGAAATAATAGTTTTTGATGTGAAATTTAGGTTTGACTCGAATAATAATTTCTATAAAAACGAATGGAATTAAAGAAAACTTAGATTTTTCCTCAGGCTGACTAATTTATATTTTAAATTTATTATAAGAGAATGTCTCACAATTTTTAGGCTATTTTACTTTTTCTCTCATATATACACAGAAACTTAAAGATTTCTTGAACAAAAGGTGCGCGTAAAAGTTCATAATCAAATCTTAAATTGTTAACTTTCAAATTTATAACCACTCTTGTTTTGGCCCACTCGCTTTTCAGCAGGTGCTTGTATGTTTCGTAACTTCGATAATTTATGTATGAATACAGTTTCGCCTATGTACACGTATTGTAAAACTTTGTGTGAAAAATAATAAATAATGTTATCTTCACCGTGCTTAAAAATTTGAAGTTGTTTATTTTTCTACTTACATTCCAGTTACATATTTTTCTACTATTACCCTTTTCTAAAGAAAAACCTTATTCTGATGTAATTTAAAATAGAAAAATCGATGAAAATTTCTTCGGCATCTATCTACCTTTTTCCTTGCATGTCGAGATAAGTCAGAGCGTAATTTAGCTACGTGTTATAAATATCATTCAAAGGATACGTCATCAATTTAAATCTAAAATTAATAATTTTATTCCTAGTGTCCATATAACCTAATTCTCACTGTAGCAAATAGCTATTTGAAATTAAAAATATCAGAAATCTTCGCGCAAAAATTGCGACCGCAAGACCACTTTTGAGAAGATGATTTTTATTTTTACCTGCTGCAGAGTGTAAAAAGGGAGTAACTTTAAATGGGAAAAGTTAAGTTTGGTATTTGAAAGAAAGGATCTCCATTACTACGCCGACTGGATTGATAAAAAAGACTTGTCGAAAGAAGTTTGGCATACTTACCATTGCTGCCTTAATTGGCAATTAATAAAAATGAAGTACCCTTTTTCTTATAAGGTATATCTACTAACTAATATTTATTAGTTTATACTTCTAATAATCTTATTATGTATATATGTCCTTTTAATTCTTCTTGAGTCTTAAAATTAATATTTATGCCAGTTTTCTATGAGGTCGTAGAACTTTCCCTAGCTAATATTAATTTTTAACATAATTATGAGTGTTATAACTACTTAACACGAACAACGTGTCCATCACAACTTATTAGTTATTAGTTTCTTAATTACAAGGCTAAGCGATTGACATCGTTTATGTTATAATCAAGATCTCAGTGTATGGATTATAGTGTAACCATTTGGATATGTAGAAAAAAATTGGTTAATTACAAAGGAATCTTGTGAAAAATGCATGGCATGAAATGCCACACAGTATTGAAATACAAGCTTGAAATTTAATGTTACATTGAGTGATTATAAAATAACACAAAAATGAAGCGAAAACAACAAAAACATTTTTGTTCGACTTATATACAGATAAAGTTGTTAGATAATCTTTTAATTATGTTGGGATTGATCCCGACTGCCATTAATGTCGTGCGATTAGTTCAAGATTATGTTGGATAGAGATCGCTCTCAGCGAATGAATGTACCTATATCAAATGATAATGTAGCCCCTAAGATATTTCTTGACTTTATCTGTTAAAACTGGGGATCATAGAACTACATTAATAAATGCTCTAAAGCTTCTTATATGTTTTGATTAATCACGTAAAATTTTAAAGATAAACTAGAATCTGTAATTGTTAATGTTTTGGGAAAAGACTTTAATGTTTTTGAATGATTTAACATCATCTATACTGGATTGACCGGCAAAATTCAGAACAAATAAACCAGGTTCTTTAGGGCCTCAGTGTTTAACACATTGTTAGTAGCTGGTAATAAATATAGCGGTAAATAGACTTGCAGTAATATACCTTCAGGACCACAATGTTGAATTTTCAAAATGTTGAATTCCTAAAATGTTGAGTTCGCTAAAAGTTGAACTTGTAATATGTTGAATCCCAGAACGTTGAATGCCATAATCTAGTACCGATTGAACCCTATTGATAATTGCCTATTGGTAGAAGTAGTATATTAAAGAACTTTCTAAGTTTCATTCTAAAAAGTTGAATAGGAATTTGGTAGTCCAAAATCAAAAAAATCTTATTCAAATTTATATAATGTAAAGACCGAATCAAAGAAATGCATTATTAAATATAAAAAATAAAAAACAAGAAAAATAAAATAAATACAATGTAAAAAAGCACATTTTGGTTATTAAACACTTTTAATGCATATCTAAATAAATTTAAGAGTAAAGATCAATTTACCGGGCATCAATAAGTTAAAAGATATATTTTAGCTGATATTCTCTTACGGAAAATGGAAGGATCTAACAATTAGCCTCAGAAAATAGAGTAGAACTTGGAAAGACCTGTCTTCAAACTTCTCATTCTAAGCTAACAAGAAAACTATTAGCAATTATCGGACTTTGGCGTTTCTATCAATTTACAACTTGTAATCGGAGCGCACTTACAAACAGTGTTACGAGTTTCTGAGGGTAGTTTTAAAACTTCGAGACGCGTTGATCAGTCACGTATCTTATTGTTTCCATTATGATACACTTCGTGAAAAACTTTTTTCAAGTATTTAATTTCACATGCTTATTTACATGCCATTATAAAAGGTATAATTTATATTGCTACTACTTAATTTTATCAATATCTGTATTATTTATTTTGCATTTATAACAATAAATAAAACATTTATGCTTTATATATACACAGGTTACCCCAAAAGTCATCATCAGGCAGTCAATACTCGAACATTCATGTATATAATAGTGATTCCAAAAACGTGCTTAAAATAATCTTCCTTACATTCCTTTAATTATTTTATATACGTATTAATGACACGCTTTTTTTATGAGAAAAAAGCGGCTAACGAGCAGGAGGCTTACCTGATGGTAAGTGATTACCGCCGCCCATGGACATCTGCAACACCAGAGGACTTACAAATGTGTTGCCGGCCTTTTAGGAAAGAGAATGCTCTCTTCATGAAGGTTCCCAGGAACTCATCGGAAAGACTTTGATCGTCGATAACCCCAGCTGCCTAAAGTTGGATGCAGTCAAATGGAAGAAGCTGGTAGTAGGTGGCTCCTGCCCAGAGGTTAGAACAGTACTCCATGTGGGGCCGAATTTGCGCCTTATAAAGGTTTAGGCGTTGAGCAGATAGGGGATTGTTCTCAAAATGAGGAGTTACTACAAATGGGGACTTTTAAGCGGTTAACGCGCAAACTTGTGTCTTATTGGGTTTGAATTGGACTAAGTTTAGTCACCCCAGTCTGAGATTAGTTAACAAAGTCTCGACTTCAGACACAAGTTTGTTCCGGTTCTTGTAGACTTTTTCCCGAGATATGTATTAGCACGGCCAGTGTACGAGACATCCACAGTGCATCATCTGCATAGCAATGAACGTAGTTATGAATTCGACCCCACACAGAGTCATAGAAGTACGCGCATAGTAACGCTTGCTGACTTTGCACTCTATGTGTGGCCCATGTCTAGACACTGCCATAAGCAATAGATAATGTAAGTCTGCAACAGGACGAATTAGAATAAGTCATTCATTCTGAAAGTACATGAGCTTCTGTACAGACATCTCTTAGTTTTATTTTTAGTTTTTAAAAAGCTCTTCACGGCTCCCTATAACTTGACTGGCGCAGCCGGTAGGATCGTCGGTTGCTTGTGCCGTCCGCGAATATATACGAAAAATCGTTTACCGCGTTCGCGCAGCGAGGCGATCCTGCGAACCAATACAAATTCGTCAAGTGAAGAGCAACGGAAGATGCTGAAGGCCGGCTGGTGAGTCCAAATCTTCACCTTCCTATCCTCATCCTATTTTATAGTTTTGTTATTTTGCAATCAGACCTCTTGCGATAACGTTATCTGGTTTTACATAAAAATCTGTAGAACTTATAGTTAAGAAATTAATTTGTCATAAACTTTATAAGTACGTTAAATGTTCTAAGAAGTAGAGTCGGAATAACTCGGTAGATAAGGCGTCCGTGCATAGCGGAGCGATAAGCTTTGGTCGAGCCTGTTATCACTCACAGGTGTTGACGAATATCTTAATTCATTTTGTTTAACGAATACTTGTCATTAAGAACTCTTTATATTAATTAAATAATTGTGTAACTTTACTTTTAATATTTTGTTAGCATTTATTTTAATTGTGTTTTTTTTTGTTTACTTGTATTTTTGTGTTACGTTTATCACTTTCTCTTTTATAACGTCATTTTATAAATATTAACAATGGAAAACCGCGTTCAGATTCAAATGATTCCTAGTGAAATGCTCAAAATTATACCAGTTTTTGACGGTGATAAGCACCAACTAAATTTATTTATCCGTAAATGTGAGTACATATTGTCAAAATACAGAGGAAGCGATGAACAAAATCTATATGTTATGTACGCAATAACGAGTAGGCTAACTGGTAATGCGGCAGCGCTCTTTAGCGAGCGTGAAGACATTAATTCATGGGATGAATTTAAAGAGTTATTAGTACAACATTTCGGAGATCCCAGAAGTGAGGAATGTGTAGCGATAGAATTAGAAGGGTTGCGTATTAGAAACAACGAGTCATACTTAGAATTTTGTAATAGAATACAGTCAGTCCGTAGTGTATTAATATCAAAAGTTAACAGAATAACTGACCCAAATATTAAGTCTAGTAAAATCACAATATATAATAACACCTCTTTAAATGTCTTTTTATACAATTTGCCGGAAAACATGGTGCGTATTGTTCGTTTGAAAGCCCCCAGTACCTTAGAAGCAGCCTTAAGTGTGGTCATGGAGGAGGTTAATTTCCATGAGCAGTATACATTGCGCAACAAAATGTATGGGAATTGTAGTATTAAACAACCCATAATAAATTCACAAAATAATAATCCAACATTTAAATTCGGTACGAATAACTTTAACCCACACATACCGATAGGTTTTAAACCCGCATTAATGCCTAGCAAATTTAATTTCGGAGTTCCGCAAGGGTTACAGCCAAAATTACCTCAATTTAATAATTTACAAAATTTTGGTTACCACCCCCCACAATATATGCGCCCGCAGCAATTCGGTATGCGCCCACAACAATTTAGTATGCGTCCTCAACAATTTGGTATGCAACAGCAAGTATTTAATAGACCTCAGCAATTTGGAATGCGCCCACAAAATTTTGGAAACCAACAGCATAATTTTTATAAGCCCCCGCAATTTGGTTACAAGCCCCAATTAAATAAAAATCAGGATACTATGCCCAGTGACGTCACTATGCGCACAGCACCCCCAGTTAGGACGAATCAACAAGGTTTACAATTGAACGAACTGGAACTCGAACCTGCAGACTACGAAAACGCGTATCCGATAGCCTATGACGATTTTTATTATGAGGAATATCAAAATAATTTCAACAGCCCAGATTTCACTTATTATGAAAATGAAAATTCTTTCACCAACCCCGAAATACCATACGACGCGAAAAACTAACGTAGAAAACGAGGATTTTCGGGTAGAGGCCTCGGAAGAGTCCGCGAAAAAATAGAATTAAATTGCGAAATTAATTTAAAGTTACCATATATTTATATTCCCGAAATCGACTCAAAATTTATGATAGATACCGGTAGCACACGATCATTCATTAGTCCATCAAAAGCTTATGATTACTTTCCAGATTACATAGTTCATGAACCATTTGAAGTTATTAGCACACACGCGTCCAGTAGACATAATCAAGTTATTAAAATTCCGTCTTTGCCAGTTTTCAATTGTAACGACGTTCACAAATTATACATTTACAACGTGGACCCGAAGTATGATGGTTTAATAGGTAATGACATTCTCAACAGTCTTGAAGCTGTAATAGATTTGAAAAATGAAATCCTTAAAACTAAAACAGGCACTATACCTATAGTACATAATAAGTCACATTACATCTTAGAATTATCCCCGCGCTCGGAACAGAGAGTCAAACTCCCAACAAATTTATATTCTGGTGATGCTATCATCGGTTACAAGGAATTTTGTAAAGGTGTGCGAATGCCTAGTGCGTTAGTGAATATGTAAGGATGGTTATACAACAACAGTAATCCAAAACACTTTAGACATTCCGATAAAATTAACGATAAAAAGAGCATTGAATGTGGAAATGTATGAAGGAATGAAAGTAGATGAATGTATAGTTAATAATATAAGGAATTTACCTGATGTTGAAATAGATGAAATATTACAACAAAATTTACAGAAATTACGTTTAGATCACATGTCCGAAGAAGAACGTAGCGCTATCCATAGACTATGTACGGAATACAAAGACATCTTTTACACTGAACAATTGCCCTTAACATTTGCGAATGAAGTCAAACACTTTATAAAAACTAAACACGAGGATCCAATTTATGTTAAGCCCTATAGACAACCTCCCGCTCAAACGCAGGAAATTAGAAATCAGGTGGAAAAAACTGTTAAATGACAATGTTATTCAGGAATCGTATTCACCTTGGTCAGCCCCCGTTCATTTAGTTCCTAAAAAGAAAGACGCATCCGGAGAAATCAAATATAGAATGGTTATTGATTACCGACGACTTAACGAAATAACTGTTGATGACAAATATCCACTCCCTAATATTACTGACATTTTCGACAAATTAGGTAAGAGCACATATTTCTCGACTTTGGACTTAGCGAGTGGTTATCACCAAATTGAAATTAATGAAGCCGATAGACAAAAGACCGCGTTTAGTACTGAAAATGGACACTATGAGTTCCTTAGAATGCCTTTCGGCCTAAAGACAGCTCCAGCTACCTTCCAGAGAGCCATGGATAACATCCTCAGAGGTTTACAGGGAATTCATTGTTTGGTCTATTTGGATGACATAATTATTTTTTCTAGTAGTCTCCAAGAACATTTACAAAAGTTAAGGACCGTATTTGACAGACTCAGAGCGACTAATTTAAAGGTGCAACTTGACAAGTCTGAATTCTTGAGAAAAGAAGTTCTGTACCTAGGACACGTAATTACTAAAGATGGACTAAAACCTAACGACGACAAAATTAAAGCTGTTCTAAATTACCCACTACCGAAGACAACTACGGAAATAAAAAGTTTCCTAGGACTTATCGGTTATTATAGGCGATTCGTTAAAGACTTTGCACGTATAACTCAACCTCTTACGGCGTGCCTAAAGAAAAGAAACAAAATTGTTATAGACCAAAAATACATCGACGCATTTCAAAAATGTAAAGAACTTTTAACTAACGCGCCTCTACTCCAATACCCAGACCCAGAAAAACCTTATGTATTAACCACAGATGCATCCACTGTTGCCTTAGGTGCAGTCTTATCACAAGGACCCATAGGTTCGGATAAACCCGTCGCTTACGCTAGTAGAACTCTCAGTGATACCGAAGCTAGATATAGCACCATAGAGCGTGAATTACTCGCAATAATATGGGCCGTAAAACATTTTAGACCATATCTGTATGGACGTAAGTTCACCATATTTACCGATCATCGACCCTTAGTTTGGCTTTACTCCCTTAAGGAACCAAATAGTAAGTTAACCCGTTGGCGTTTACGTCTCCAAGAATTCGACTTCGATATAATTTACAAAAATGGTAAACAAAATAGTAATGCTGATGCCCTCTCACGTATTAGGTTAAACGCTATAGACTCAGATGACGGCCAATCTATGAAAGTAAATGTAGATCCTAAAGAACAAAAATTACAAAAGTATTTGACTGAACTAACCAACAAAATTGTAGACTTAAAGTCACAAGACAATGACGACTCTAGGACTATAACGATAACTGACACATCCGCTACTATGTCCGTTGACGAATTCGAAAATGAACCTAGATACCCAATCCCACCTTTATCCTCTGACAGTAGCACCGTGACAGTACATTCTGGACAAGACTTAGAATCTAACGGTATTCCCATATTAAAAGAAGCCATTGACACAAAGCCTAACCAAATATTAGTATTTACATGGAATAAAAATGAACTACAAGTAAGAAATTTATCCAGAGATAAACAAAAAGTACTTGAAGTTTTCGCCCCTTTAAACAACGAAATTTTAATTAAAAACTTTTTAAAAGAATATATTAAACCCAAATGTAAATATTTCATTTATTTCGAGAACGTCCAACATAGAGCCGAATTTTCTAGAATAATTATTCAGTTATTTAAAAAGGGAATGGTAGAGTTTTTTGAATGTACAGAGCGTGTCATATATGTGGAAGACGATAAAGAACAGAAGGAAATTATATTACAACATCATGAAGGAAAGACATGTCATAGAGGAATAAAAGAAACAATGAGCAGAATTAGACGTAATTATTATTGGCAGAACATGCAAGAAACTATCGCCGCAGTGATTAATATTTGTGATTGTTGTAGAAAGATGAAGTATGACAGGAAACCTATAAAACCGCTACTCCAACTAACGCAAACCCAAAATGCCCCTTTTCAGGAAATTTTTATGGATGTATTTTCAATTGAATCTATTTATTACCTCACCTTAGTTGACGCATTTAGCAAATTAGGTCAAGCCATAGAAATTACAAATAGATCAGCCCCGGAAATCGTAAGAGCGTTAATTAAATATTTCTCTATATATGGAACACCTAAGAGAATCACATCCGACCCGGGTAGTGAATTTAATAATGACCTTCTAAAAGAACTTTTAGCTATGTACAACATACAATTACACATTAGCACTCCTAATAACCCCAATTCCACAGGAATAATTGAAAGGTTCCACTCTACAATTATAGAGATATATAGGTTGGCAAAATACGAACGGAAGTGTACAGATGCAGCAACTGTAATGTCTTACTCCATCATGGCTTATAATCACACTATACACACTGCAACCGGTCTGACTCCTTTCGAAGTAGTTTTTGGTCATACCGATTCAAATTCAACATTTACAGCGAATTTTGAAAAGAATTATACACAACAGTTAATTAAAGATCACGCCAAACGCATTAGATATTTATATGACTACATATCAGATAAAATGTTACAACATAAGAAAAAAATTAGAGAACAAAAGGGCGGAGAGTCAGATAAAAGTTTTAAAATAGGTGATATCATATACGCGAAAGAATGTAATACTAGAAAAAGTAAGGATAAGCCGCGATATAGAAAAGCCGTTGTCATTGGTAAAATAGAACGAAACATAGTCCCAGTTAGAATTGGTAGTAGGAATACCACAGTACCGATTAAAAATATTAAACGCCCTCCACAGGTGGTGTCCGATGATGATTCTGATGATAGACCGACAAACACGGGCCCTTCAACTTCAAAAACTTGAAAGGAACCCTGGGATCCTGCCCGTCAAGCAAGGTCATGCTTCCATGCAAACAGACAAGTGGCTTATAATTAAAACATTTGATTTAAAACATTTAGAAACAGACTTAGAATTTTGTGTAACGAAATACAAAGAGTTTACGTCATTGATTGATATTAATAAACCTTATATTTACGAATTTCTCGGTATCCGTACACAAGTAGGGTATCTAAAGGATGCAACTATTGAAAAATTTCGGCAAATAGTACCTTCAAAAAGATTCAAAAGAGGCATTATTAACCCTCTCGGTTCTATGATAAAAATTATTACCGGAAATTTAGACCATGATGATGCAATCCGATATGACTCTTTGATTTCTAAATTGCAAGATAATCAGTTAGTGACAGAAACGAAATTTACATTAGTCTCAAAAGTTGTGAATAATGTAATAAATGGTACAGAAACCTTACATAACAATACATTAATATTAGATGAACGGTTAAAGAGAATTGAAAGAATTGTTAAAAATATGGTCACTAAAGAGGAAAATTCAATTTATTCAACTTATATATTAGGAATGTTCAATATGTTTTCCCATAACTTTAGAACTATCAATTTAATACTCGGAGAAATTGAAACTGCACTAGCATTTAGTAAGGTCTCTGTCCTGCATCAATCAATTGTCAACTCTACAGAACTGTTAAAATTATTATACGAAATTGCGGAAACTGAAAATTTGTTATACACTGTAAATGAAAAGAACTTAGTTAAGTTGGAAAATTGTATCAAAGTTAAAGCTTTTGTCAAAGTAAACCAGATCACGTTTATACTCGAGGTCCCTTTAGTGGATAATAAGATTTATAATTATTTCAAAATTTATTCCTTGCCTGTTCACGTTAGAAACCAAACTGTAATCGTTATCCCAAAATACCCATTCCTCCTGGTGAAAGATAAGGAGTACTTACCAGTCCTAAGAGCCTGTAAGCAGATTGCAGAAGATGACCGTTACCTTTGTTATAACGACGACGTGCTACCCCATACGGAACAAAGCTGCGTCGAACAACTCATGGAGTTTCAACAAAATCCTGATGCATGTGAACAACATGCTATTGAAAATCGAAAACATCAAAACCCAACGTATAAGCCTTGGAAGCTGGATACTTTATGTGAAAAATCACACTCTACTTAATAGAAAATGCGGCAATGACGCCACTCACGAGTCTTTACATGGTACTTACATTATCACCATGAATGATGCTTGTGAAACCGAGATCGGAAAAATCCATTTCAAGTACCACCAATCTTCGGCGGAAAATCTAAATTATCGGCTTTATCCAATAACCAACTTACCAGAATTGAAAGTTATAAAGCCTATCAGTGTCAATGGAGCGAGCCTAAAAGGTATAAGTTTAGATGAAACAAAACAGTTGAACCAATTAGTGAAACTCAAAAAGGTCAATTTCAGTGAAAGTGCCGGTGCTATTAACGTTAAAAGTGTTAGTTTAGGAACTATATTATTGTATGCTATTATGTTAACTATTTTCTGTATTTTTGTCGTAGTTAAGTATTTTAAAAATAAATTGTGTGTTTTTGGGCGAAATAATCGAATTCCTGAAAAATGCCGATTATTTCGCCCTTGGGGAGGGAGGAGTTATGAATTCGACCCCACACAGAGTCATAGAAGTACGCGCATAGTAACGCTTGCTGACTTTGCACTCTATGTGTGGCCCATGTCTAGACACTGCCATAAGCAATAGATAATGTAAGTCTGCAACAGGACGAATTAGAATAAGTCATTCATTCTGAAAGTACATGAGCTTCTGTACAGACATCTCTTAGTTTTATTTTTAGTTTTTAAAAAGCTCTTCACGGCTCCCTATAACTTGACTACGTTGCTGATTTGCATCATATCATTGATATGCACAACAAACAAAGTGGGAGACAGTACGCAGTACACCTTATGGAACACCAGCACTGACAAATTTAGGATCAGAGCATGCACCGTCGACGACGACCTTGATTCTCCGATTTGCCAAAAAGCTGGTGATCCGGTTGCATCACTAGGTAAGAAGCAATTATATTACTATTGTGGCAGCTTGTTATCATTTTGTATCTACGAGTATACTATAATATCAATCACAAATTTTGAAAAAAAAAAAAAAAATATTTTTGCTTAGGTCAAATCTACTACCCTCACTACCGTGTAGCAATTTTATAGTCTTTAATATAAAATTGCAATATAATTAAAAACTTTTATTCTATGGTTTATCTTGACCAATGACAGAAATGCAACCCCGTTCAGGGCGATAATCCAAACGTGTCCAATGTACAATAATAATAATAATAATAAAATATTTGATGATACCGAGCTCGATCGACTACGACGTGAGGCTGTTCTCTCATCGGATGTAAATGTAGTGGCTGGGGATGCGGTCCCGCAAGCTGCGGACCCTGCAGGGTTACAAGCAGATGCGGAGGCCGCGTTTATCCCCCCGGCTCCTGTAGATTCATGCGATGATGGAATAGTCGCCCAAGAAATAGAGCAGATGGGAAGCATATTGGAGCAGGCAATTCTGGAGGTGCGCGAAACGCCTCTCGAGAATCGACCACGTCTCCCCCGCATACCACTAAGTAAGCGGAGTCGGTCTGTCGTGAGTGACCAAAAGAGGCTCTACAAATCTTTGGAGCGAACAGACACCCATAGACCCCGTCGTCATAACACCAGACGACGTATCTGAGGCAGTCCGTAGAGCCCCGAACTGGAAAAGTCCGGGACTCGATGGGCTGCATCACTACTGGCTGAAGGGGTTCGTGGTGTGTCATGCTGTGCTCGCCCGACAGTTCCAAGAAGCTCTCGATCAGAGGTCGCTCCCGTGCCTCTTTATTACTGAGGTCACTCATTTGGTTCCTAAGATCAAGTTACCACAGACCCGAGTAAGTACCGCCCCATTACGTGTCTACCCACCATCTATAAGACACTGACATCTATTCTGAGCATGAGAATCACCCGGCATATTCATATGAATCGGATTATGTCTCATGCTCAGAATGGATGTCGGGGCGGCGGTCGTGGAACCAAGGAACCGCTTCTCCGTTAAACGCAACCGTCGGAACTCCTCCGCCGCCTGGATAGACTACAAAAAGGCATTCGACTCGGTGCCCCATACATGGCTAAAGAGGGTCCTCGAACTGTATAAAGTAGACTGTACAGTAAGAGACTTCCTCGAGCACTGTATGGGGCAATGGAGTACGATCCTTTGTCATCTAGGCGAGCGGATGACAGCTGCGGAATACCGGATAAGGATACGGGGTATTTTCCAGGGTGACTGTTTGAGCCCAATATGGTTTTGCCTCTCTCTGAATTTTCTCAGCGTGTTACTGGAGGGCTCGGGGGGAGGTTTTCAGCTTCGGAGAGGAGGGACAAAAGTGACCCACCTTTTCTACATGGATGACCTCAAATTATTCGCCTCCAATCACTCCCATTCGATGGAATTGCTTAAAGTCACTTGTGCTTTCAGCAATTCTATCAAAATGGAGCTTGGGACGGATAAGTGTGTCGAAAGGGGTAGGGTCCCTAACACGGACGGCATAGATTTATCTATGCCCATTAACATAAGGACCCTCTCTGAGGCTGAAACATACCGATACCTGGGTATGTCACAAAACATGTGTATCGATGACTCTGGCATGAAACAGTCAGTTCGTGACGTATTTTTTGCACGTCTGACAAATGTGTTTAACAGCTATTTGTCAGGCGTGAACAAGGCGCGGGCATTTAACGGCTGGGTCATGCCAGTCCTCATGTATACCATTAGCATACTCAGGTGGACTCAAACTGAGCTCAACGCCCTGGACCGAAAAGTCCGCACAACTATGACGTCCCACAGAATGCATCATCCGAGATCGTCAGTGATGAGGCTGTACCTGCCGAGGAAGCATGGTGGGAGGGGCTTTTTAAGCGCCCTCACCATGCACAATCGCGAGGTGTGCAGCCTCCGCAACTACTTCCTGGCGAGATCGGATGAGTCAATCTACACGGACGTCATTAGTTGTAATAAAGGACTTATCCCTCTATCCTTAGCCAACGAACAATGTTAGGACCCGGGAGTACTGAGCGTTTCCGACCGGGAGGCCGTATGGAAGGAGAAAGAGCTCCACGGGAGGTCCTACAAGGCTCTACGTGAGCCTTTTGTAGACACTGTTGCCTCCCTTAACTGGCTACGCTTCGGTGACCTGTTTGGGGAAACCGAAGGTTTTGTCTGTGCGATACAGGATCAGGTTATTAAGACGAACAACTATCGGAGATACATCGTAAGGGATGGCACCGTCGACATCTGTCGAGCTTGTCACCATCCCGGGAAGTCGCTTTGGCATGTTATCTCCGGTTGTTCCATGCTTTCTAACTCTGAGTATCTGCATAGACACAACCTAGTAGCCAGAATCCTACACCAGGAGCTCGCTCTGAAATACGGTCTCGCAGATCGGAAACTGCCGTACTACAAGTACTCTCTGGAGGCCGTGCTCGAAAATGACCTAGCCAGGCTCTATTTTGACCGGCCCATCATCGTCCGCCGGTTTCTCTCCCTTTCACCTTAACCCTCGGCCGTTTGGTCTCCCCTGTCGAGGACTTCCGTCTGGTTGGGTCCTATTTATATATGTATTATATAAAATATTTATATATATATATATAAACCCAACCAGACGAGAAAACAAATGAATATCCCCCCATAATAATAATAAAATATATTTATTCACATAGACGCTTGCGCGTTCCTATGAAACGTCAAAATTTTACAAAGAAATTAACACGTTCGTAAGTTACCACCGGTTCGGAAAGCAGTTTCTGTTGAGAAGAAACCGGCAAGAAACTCAACAGATGCTCTTTTTAAAAAAAATCAGTTTACAATAGTACAGGTACAATAGTCTTGTTTAGCCTACGTGAGTATCAACAGTATTAACCCCACACATTGGCGTCGTCAAGATATTCGGCAATAGTATTAATTATACTACTTTAGCCCTTTAATTATACTGCTTTAGCCATAAGTTTACTTTTAAATTTTGTTTAAATTCATCAAGTGGCAGACTTACACCCAGTTTCCGAAAGCGCAATCAATTTTAATTTACGATAAATCTCTTGTCAATCGTTATTTTACATGATCTGAGTTGCTAGAACGTCTTAAACAACATTGATTTTGATTTGCAATTAGTCATTGATTAACGGACAATCAACAGAAAATTGAGTTTCTGAAAGCGTTTTTCGGTGGTCAACGAGCTGTCAAAATTTTTATTAAGGAATCTGTCAATTTGGACGATCAATCGTTGGTCAAAAATGTTATTTATCAAAAATCTTAGTTTTTATTAAAAATAAACATAATTCCCTAATACGTTGTTAGGACATTCATGTGTTCTATTACCTATTTATTATTTATTATTATGCGAACATATCATGTGATTAGAAAAAATACAAAATGCAATTCAAAAGTTAATAAATAATATGGATTCTTTCCTTTTTGAAGTGAAACTTCTTTATCGGGGTTGGAAAAAAATGTTGTGTAACATTTTTCCGTTACGCGCCATCTTTTTTTTATCTTAAAATGTTCCTCTAACGCCATCTAGTTTTGAATAGGGGGTTTTATGTCGTCTTTATTCTGTAGTGGTTTTAATATTTGACTCTAGATGGCGTTAGTTCCTCAGTGTGTTCATAACAATATATATATGTTATATTAAAGCAAAATCAAAGGGTTTATTTTAATTCTAATTCTAAAATGTAACAATATATTTCGTATTTCAGTTACCATAAGCCATTAATAACACAAATATATAATAACGACATCAATGATAGTAATAATTCTATTACAATTAATGAAATTCAATAATAATCTTTGCAGTAATGACAGTGCTAGCTCTAATACTTCAGAGCACGACACTGTGTCGACTTCCTCTTCTTCAAAGGCAGGCACCGCCCACCGTGACCTGACTGCGCCTTCCACCGGAGACACAATCTGAAGCTGACCGATGATGCTCTTCGAAGCCTCGATCGGCTCCTGGAACTTGTGGTTGCGACGTCGATCCAACGTCCGCAAGTTCGGTTTTCCAAAAAGCTTCACTCACAACACTCGCGCGCAAGTCGAATGTCTGCCTTCTACTCACTGGCTGACTATTCGGCAACGAAGGACCATGTACAAATTCAAAACGGTTGTATTTTGGCTCCGTGAGGTTAATTGAAATAAACAAGTTTTTCAATCAACAATTTTTGCGGACCCTCATACTAATAACAACGGTCAAACCATAGTGTGTTTTAATTTATTACTAACGCCACCTATGTATTACAAATAAGAAACTAAATATTATACAAAACTAAAATGAAATATTTGTAGAATTTGTATTTATGTCTATGATAATAAAAGCCTTTTATTAAACTTTATCTAATTTAACCAATTTCTGTAAAGTTGCATATAGTAAATTATTTTTTGAAAAATAACGTCATAAAAAAGTTTCACTTCTTACGACTGTACGCTAGTACACGCACACATTTTTTTTAATAGTACTTACTTGTTTATTATGGATAAAAGTTCATTTTTTTCACGTTCTATAAATTTTTTTTTGACATTTTGCATGTATTTATATAAATTCAATTTTATTATAGCTCGAATTTTTACCTTGGCAATCACACGGTGACAGGACTGGATAGTGACGTTAATTTAAGTTTTGTTTAAAAAGGGACAGCTATACAATAGAAAGAGTTAGTTGAAGTGAATCATTCATTTTATTCATTATCATTGGTTATACAGTTATTAGCAATTTTTTCTTGAACAAATCTTCCAGAAACCCAAGGCAGTTTAACAAGAGATTAACAGCTGATCATATTTGACATAGTGTTATGTGATTGCTGCTTTGATTGGCCTTTCGGAAACTGGGCATTAATATCGACTGTGGGATTTTATTATACATACGCACACTTTGCCCCATGAACGACCTGTTTACTTTTTGTAGACGAAACAATGGCGTAGTTAGTTTGTCCTTATTTCTAGTATTTAATTTATGTCTGTCACTATTCTTTAGATAAGTATTAATATTATGTTTAACATACAAAATATTACAATAAATATATGAGAGACGCAACAGTGAGTATATTAATCTCTTTAAAAAGATCTCTGAGTGTATTTCGGGCTCCGATGTTATAAATTGCTCGGACAGCTCTTTTTTGAAGAATAAATATTGAATTTATATCAGATGCACTACCCCACAACAAAATGCCGTACGACAAGATGCTGTGAAAATAACTGAAGTAAACAAGTCTGGCAGTGTCGATTTCTGATAGCTGCCTAACCTTCCTAATTGCAAAAACAGCGGAGCTGAACCTATTCGCAAGAGCTGATAGATGGGGACTCCATTGGAGCTTTGAATCTACTGTGATTCCCAAGAATACAGCGGACTCAATAGGATTAAGGTTTACGCTATTCAATTTTAAGCTAAAACTTTGCCTTCTTACGCTGGGAGGGCAAAAAGGAGGCATTTAGTTTTTTTTAGCATTTAACACCATATTATTAATGGTTAACCAGTGGAGGATACGCGAAAGTGCACTATTCACGTCGTCATAATTCGATACATTTCGGTCAACCTTAAAAATGAGCGATGTGTCGTCAACAAACAGTACAACATCACATAACTCATAACTATATACACTAAGAATAATAATAGGCCCAAGATTGATCCTTGTGGGACACCCATTTTCATGGGGGACCCTGCGGAATTTACATCATTTATAGATACTTTACATACAAAAAAAAATCAATATAAAGACATTACCGAAATGAAAATTAAAAGCTTATATTTCATGCTCATGGAGTATACTCGTTATCAGATTTTGAACCTATTATTATCTTAGTCTCGATATCACAATATGATGATAGTTCGGTATTAACTTACTTGCATCTATAAATATACATATATCAGTTCCTCCTAAGCTTCGGATAAGGATTTTTTGAAGTGTCTGGGTCATTCTATTGTAATCTTTTGTGATTACGTTAACCACTTGAAACAATAATATAACGAAATTACAATAATATTGTCCTGTATATCAAGGATTCGTATTGAAAATGATTGCATCAAAACCACATTTCAATTTTTTATCCAAATTTGTTTTTAAATTCCATTTTTTTGTTCTCGTAATTTATACACTAAACGAAATAAAGAATCGGTGCAGATACATTGTTATCTTTTTAACAAATTACAAAGTATTCGATTCTTAGTGATTAACCATTAATATTTATCATACGATAAATTTTAAACGAAATAATGTTGTCAGAAACGTAGTCATCATGCAATTAGCTGCTAAGAAGTAAGTAAAGTTTAGAGACCTGCCTTCAAACTTCCCGCTTCTGAGTTAACTAGAAAACTATTAGCAATTATCAGACTTTGGCGTTTTAATCAATTTACGACTTGAAAAGGAAGACCTTCTGCAAACATTGTTAGAGTTCAGCAAAATTGGATTTTATAACTTTTAAGGACTTGTTAAAGGAGATTTTTCTTACAGCTTTTATATTTTAATTTACTGTGGAGCTTTCTACCTTGACATACATATACAGTGGGTAATCAAACGAAACTTATCTACAATGATTACAATTTCCGGCTGAGGGAAATGTTTTCCTTTAATAAAAGTTATATGTTTACATGAAAGTAACAGGGTTATAATGATTAATGGCAAATATCTCAACGTAATCTCGTGTATATTTATGTTTTGTGATCTATAGTTGCAGGAAAGCAGTAAAAGTAATGCTTAAGTGTTTCTGATACAGGAATAATTTAATTTTGACAGGTTTAAATATCTCAGCAAAGTAAGAAATGTATCAAATATTTGACATGTCAAACTACGAGAAGGTTCGTAGATGAGCTTTAACTTTGACGTTAACACTAACAAGAAAACTATTAGCAATTACGTTGATGTCGGCGTTTCAATCAACTTACAACTCGAAAACAGTTCGCTTCAGCAAATATTCTTACAAATTTCTAAAAACAACTTCACTCACCTTTATAACCGCGTAGTGCAGAACCATTTTAAACATCATTCATGAAATTGATAAAACTGTCCCGTAATTTTTATCGCGTTCATAAGTGGCGTAGTTTTGGCATTTTCCTTTTCCTTAGTCATTACTTTACGTCAATGATACTTTGATTACTGTGTTGATATTTAGTATAGTCTCTATTAATAATTGCTATTAATTTTTTTTGCCATTATATGATAAGAAATATAATGTAGTAGCATACAATATACAAAACCCAGAATATTTTAATTAGTAATAATTTTCAAAAAAGCAAGGTTAGTTTAAACTAAACATCGAGACTGCTCCTAAGCCATTTAAATTTAAATAAAATTTTTAAAAGATTTAAATCACAATATTCAAGGCAAAATAACCTGAAATTGAACTGTTCATTAGGAAATTTAATATTCATATTTTCAGCTTCATAAAAACATGGTTACATGAGCATTGTAACATAGCGTTGAAAATAAATAGAAAAGAACGAATAGCAACACTGCAACGGACTATAAAACGTGCAGAGCTCACCGTGCTCGTTCTCACTTCTCCCAGCGCCAACGCTATCCGAAGTGGTAGTAATGATAGACTAGAAATTCTTCAAGTCACGTTATAGCTACCTATCGAGCCGAGGTCCTACCCTCTCGGGCACCCTCAAATCGGAATGCTAAATTGGTATTGAATGACAGGCCAAGCCGAGGTCTATTCTCGGGGGCTCTTGAGCCTAGTCACCATAATTAACGCATACTCGTAACCATGGTTCAGGTTAGGCACCCCGAGCGCCCGGCCACCGGAAGTCCGGCGGATCTGTAAAGACCCCTAAGGCCAACAATGGTATATTATGCCAAAAAAAAAATAAAAGACGTGTTCATTGTTAGATAATAGAATTGATATAGTCTGTAAAAATGGTCAGGATATAGTGGTACACTCTGTCGAACGTTGTATAGAATTATCCTGCGTTTATTTTCGTACGTATTCTGTCACAATGTAGTAATATGATAAATCTATCACAAAAGTCTGAGCTCTGATCACTTTGGTTTAAAATTTCCAATTATTGACAAAATTACTACAACCGAACAGTAAGTTGTAAAAAGCTGTGATCAATCAAACAGTCACTAGACCACCAAACAGTGACTATCACCTTCTAGGGGTCATTTTTCGTTTAGGGCATTGCTTTAGTGCAGAACCAGTATCTAACCAACTTGCTGAGCTTCAACAGCTTTCGATTGTGGAACAAAATCCATCCATTTCGTCGTACGTAATAATCTGTTCAAAATTCCTTCATTTCACCAATATTGTTTTGATGCTGACATCAAAAGCTGTTGCTAGCTCGGCTGTAGATTGAGTATCATCAGCTTTCACAATCGCCTAATTCAGCATAATTGACAAAAGTGTCCGGGCCACCACGAGGTTAATTTTTCAAGTCGAAATTTCTAGAACGGAACCGGGAAAACTAATAATGGGTTGTGCGTTCGTTTGTAAAGTTCTCTCCACGTTGTTTATGTGTTGCTTGGTGCCATGACGGAACTCGTAATTACACGAATTTTTAAAGTATCCTTTATGACAGAATATTTTCAAATGTAATGAAAACACAAAAGTAATCAATAAAAAAGACTAAAGAAATGTGAAAAGAATTTCATGTTTTTAAAACAATATTAATTTGAATTTAAAACTCACAGCCAATCAAAACTTTTTTTTTGTTCGAAATGGCCACGACTGAAGAATAGCGATTACATAAGTAAAGATCTATTACAACTGAGGTGTTATTTATGTCCATTTCGTTTCATGTTATGTAGTTAAAATATTCAATATTTTTTCGGAGCGTACTTAATGTGCCTAACTTTGTGTCATTTTTATTAGTTTCCATGTTGACAAATATGTAAAGGAATTATTTAACAAAAAACAAATAGATATAATTACCTATTTTGTATACTAGATATATTTGTACAACACGGGCTGTTTAGCGTGTCGTGTATTTGACATTTCACAGCTCTCAGATGTGGAAAAGTATGGTAAATATTTAAACAGCCCAAATTTTGTGCGTCGCTGTATTCTATTAATTTATTTACCGAAGGTTCTCGAAATGTCACATAAATGAAGAAAGATGCCCTATAAACTTTTAACGAAAGCAAACTTTATTTCAACATTTATATTCTGTCGGTTCATATAAGAGTGCTGGACAGTACATAATTTTTCAAGCGATCATAGTAGCTGATGGCTGGGGATATCGAATCAAATCATCTCATCAAAGAAATTATTTTTACAATACCCATCTTATATACACACACAACCTTGGGCCCTCGCTAGGATATCAGTAATATATATCAACTTAATCATTTGGTATCGACATTTTGACCTCGATAAAATTTAGATAGCTTAGTGTTAACTATTTTTTTATTGGACCTAAATACATAATATTACTCGACCTTGATGGAATGACTTACGTCTGCCTCACGATAGATGATTACATTGGCTGTTGGGGACAATTTAGAGGGATAAATAAAGAGGAGCCAGATTTAGGAAGGATTAATAAGTAAATCACATCATTTCAAAACATATAACGGTGTGTGCAAAAAATACGTGAAATAGTGCTTAAAGCCGTATTAGCAAGTTTGGAAAATTTCCGTAGTCATTTCCTTCTGCTACATTCCTCCGTACGCTTCTAAATTATTGCATGTATCAACATTTTAAGGTTACGTTTTATTTCCACGTTTTCAATATCCTGTCACTTCTTAATATCCGGCTATGAAGTGATGTTTGTAGAATTACGTAACTGTGTATTTCCGAATTTAGGAAAATATTTAAAACATACCTGCTGCCTGCTAATACGTCTGCGTATAATAGAAAAAGGCGTAATCTCATTGCTTTAAGCATAGCTCGGGGCAACATATAGGCTTTCATCGCAATCAGTTCACTCAAACGGATGATATGCAAGTACTAACCACACGATCTATTTGTACGGAGTTTTTGGCGGCGTATTGGTATAAATTTTCTTGCAGTATTCAAGTTTCCTTTTATCGTAATCGTTAAAAACTACTGTATCAATTTCAACAGTTTTAAGTTATTTGAAATAACCTATTTCGCAATACAAAAATAACCATCCATAAAAAGTGTGCTATCAGCGATAAAATGTTTACTATGATAACTTGAATTTTTATTATCAAAATAACAAGTTGTTACTTAAAAAATTCTTCAATTAACTATAAGACAACTTACCCAAGGTGAGTTTTGTGGAACCAGTGAAAACGGCATCCAAATCCGGTAAATGGTTTTGAAGTTGTAAGCGAACAGACAGACAGACAGGGAAACTAAAATTGTTTTTTATGTATCCTATAACTCTTTTTGTGATACCTTTTTTCATTTTTCATTAATACATCGAATGTTCAGACACACACATATAGTATAGATTAATAGCTTCAACTTTTTATATTTATTTATTTATTCAACAGGTTCACCTACGTTCGTTCACATATCATTATTAAACATTAAAAAGATGAAAATAAAATAATATTTACTTACATATGTGACGAACAATTACAGGCGAAAACCATATGCACCAGAAACAAAAAAGAAATAAAAAAAAACAATATATTTCACTAACAATGAAAATAAGCTTATGTAGTGACAATAAACCAAAAAATAAAATGACAAAAAGTATGACAATAAAACTTAAAAGAATTAATATTATTAACGAGGCAATATGGTGTGTAATCAAATGTACCACATAACTTTATAAATATTAATTAAGACCGCATAAAACTGTAATGAATAGAAAAAACCCAATGAATTTTGAAAATAATGTGATAAATCTCAAAAACAGCAAAAGCTGTTAAAAGTAGAGTTTTGTTAATATTTTTCGCACACTAGTTTATAGATCATACTTTATTTTAATTAGGATATAAAATATTAAAAAAAATAATTTATCAAACATTTACGAGTTTTTTTTAATACGCTTGCTTAATGTGACTAATGTTGGTCAACCTTAAGATGGTAAATACATAAACACCTCTTTCCCCGCTTACCGAAGACAATCACCTCAACGCAAGAAAATTCAATTTAAGAATTATTTTTTTTCAGATTTTGCAAAATTAAATTCTAAAAATGAAATGGAAATGACGTAGATGTCAAGACTTTCTCGGTGTGAGGTAATCAACCGGCACGAAACTGGAAGATGCAGGTTCGAATTCCACAGAAAATGTACAGTATGTGGGGTAGCGTGATGAACTATCCCTTTATACTATCTGTAGAGAGGACACCTTATGCCCAGTTTTACTTTTCTTTACATTTTGGATTATAATTATAGTAAGCAAAAATTATAACTTGACCGTATAGAATTTTGGCAATGTCAGATGTACGATAACTTTGGCACAATGCATAATAAAAATAAAAGAAGGTTGAAAATCCTTTAATATTTCCCTACATATATAACCCTGTAAGAAAGGAGCTTTAAGAAAGACAAGGCGAAGTCGTAAAACCTGTTGTTTAAGGCGAACCGAAATACGGAGCCTTAGGAATGTTTCAACCTTTGTAGATTTATAGCATTTGCGAGTATCAATGCAAAATGGAAATATTCAGTGTTTCCTGACACACTGTTTGATAATTCTCGTAAATATGTTTCACGTTAAATGTTGTGACAGTTGTTAGTCCAGTGCGTTCTATGTTATGTCCAACATAAAATGAGCAGTGTTGCAGTGCACTTTGACTTGTCTGTCTGTGGCATTGCAGCTCCTAAGCGAATGGCTCGATTATGTTTTTTCTGTTTGCAAGCTGACGTGATCCTAAGTGTCTTAGCTATAATTTATGAAGATCTGTTTCGGTGTTGAATAATCACCAGCTCGTTTCTTGCTTGACAAAATGGGCCTAACTTTCACAGATACCATTTATTTGAAAATTGGTGTAGTGTTATTTAGGTGGTATTTCCAAGACATGCTAACCTTAACCTGATGATGCAGCATCAAACATTCTGCGGGATCCTAAATTCGTCAGAAACTTACAGAAGATAAGAAACAGTGGGTCTCGATTACTTAACTCACCTGATTTACCGCAAAAATATTTGAATTTCTTCCATTATCACAATTTTTGCAAAAGCGTAAGGCATTTCGTTCTTTAGCACTAAGAAAGCTGTTAGAATCTTGAGACATGCGAAGGGATGTCGCGTTAGTTTGCATTGTTACAACATATGTACCAAGTGGAGTACTCTGTTCCGCCAAATGGTATTCAGCTGTAGATATTCCTCCTTTATTTTTCCTTTTTATCGTACATAAAGATTTTGTAGCAAAGGACTTTTTTATCATTTACTGGCGCCTACATACATCTTCTAAACACCTGAGAAGAAACACCACGTGATGGATGGCAGTCCACCACCTTGTGCGTTTGAGAAACTGCTTTGAGACTTAAAATCATCTACTTTTTGTGGTTCTATGATCTATCTTTATGGGTGCGACTAGGTGTGTCATTGTCTTAACAAAAAAATAAATATAATACAAAGTGGACAACAATTTTTTTTGTGTATACTACTAAATAAACGTGTGCTTGTAATTTTCTCATAAAGGCAACTGTTAAATATAATTAACATAATAAAAATCTTTTACATTTTATTGTAAGCTAACACTCCTTATAAATCAACTAGATTTACAAAAACTCCATATTTTTCGAATGTTACGAGTTTAGCACGATTCAAAATGACACGAGAGGTTGCTTACGTTCCTAATAAGGCATAATCTAGTTAATAAACGCGAAATCGTAAATTATCGGATTGTGCCAATTGTAAGACTAGTTTGCAAGACTTAGTTATAGAAAAATTGTATTTACATTTGCAATATTAGATATTAGCACTGGGAACAAATATACTTCGCAAAGAAAATATTTATTTTCTCTCAACCTAATGGGACATATGCCATTATAAGAAGGATTTTTGTCAACCTTAATATCTCAATTTATAAATAAAATTATCGATAGATAATTTATAAATAAAATTATACGCAAATCTAGAAAATACCATTTATAAGTTATTTATATTAAGGTTGCTACTAGAGAACAAACTTTTTTCTTTTTATAAAATGCATTTCTTTTTAAGAGGCAATAAGGAGACTATGTAGTTTTCGTTTAATATGCTAACCAATGTTGGTAATGATGTTAATTTCTCTTGGGAACAATGAAAAGAAGATACCATTTTATACAAGGAAGATTTTCTTGAAGAAAAAGAACGTATTTTAAAGGGTTACCATTGTTTGAAAGGAACATTGTTGGAAAGGAATAATGGATCATCATCATCATATCAGACTGTTTGAGTCCACTGCTGAACATAGGCCTCCCCCATAGACTGCCATGAAGCTCGATCACGATAAAGTAACAGCCTATACATACATGTCCCACTGCTTGGCAAAGGCCTCCTCTATACAGAGGGTATCAGGGCATATCCACCACGCCACACCACGAGCGCCCGGACACTGAGCTATCACGGCTTTTTAAATCATTGTTCACGATAATGGATACTTTTTTATTATTCGCGAAAAGTTTTTTATCAGGAAGCGAAATCAAATAACTCACCGCAACGACATTTTTCCCAAGTGACGCGATGATTTTAAACTTCTTACATTCAAAAATTAATTTATTTAGCCCAAAAAATTTCTCGGAAATAAACCGAAAAAGGGCCTTTCCATCCATGTGTAAGCTTTGTAATCAATAAAGTTCTTAGCTTATGAATACTATGAAAAGTGATAAAAAACCATTGCTTATTAAACTTAGACTACAGTGTAATAATTTAGGTACAGTCTCTTAAGGTGATTTTATATTCAGACTATTATTATAAATTAAACTTGATCTTAATTTCTTTTACCAAAAAGTTCATTATTGATACTCGTTGCTTAGTTTTGACTTCTCGCAGTGAACCACGGCTTTAATGAAGTAAAAGTTTCTTCCTTCGTAAAATTTTCGAAACATGTTCATTTATTCAAGTTGTTTTGTTTACACATCTTCTGAATAAATAAAATGAATTTTCACCTTTATCGTTTTCTAACGGCAAAGTTAAGTTTGTCCCTCAACCCTGTTTAACTTTTCGTAACAACAATGCTCGGTGATTTCATATATTACGAACTTTAGTTATAAGGTAACCTTATTATTTTGGTGAATTTAGCTATAGAAATATAATTTTTTTTTACATAATAGTCATAATTATAAATAATAATTCAATTATACAGGTCAGTTTTTTGATTTTGGGTATATTGAAATTTTCTGACTTTATTGATATTCACGTCTTTTACATACCTTAACCCCTTGGTCATACTAAAAGATTCTCGATTGTTATGTAAAAGCCTATATACTATATATATGATACATTTATATTCTTCAGAAATATGTGTCCTCATTATTGACATATTTTTGCATTCATTAGATATATTATGTGAAGCAGAAGATCCAGTCTTCTGTAGCGATCTCTACAATGGCTTTGCGAAAGTCTTTCATAGTCGCTTCTCAAAATCTTCAACCTGTGAGCTTATCTTTAGTTTCTGGAATTAAAAAAATGGGAAGAGGCGATGCGTCATCAGTTTCATATTTTTAAACTTCAAGTACTCATTGACATTCCTGCCAGGGCACTGCAAATTTTTATAAGACTTCAATTGCAAGTAATTGTTTATGTACTCATTTAAAGTCACAGTTCTTTGGTTTTTTAAGTCGCATTGCTCATCAAAAATATTACGTCTTTTACTTTGACCGAAAAAACTTGTAACAATCGTTTTTAAAGCGATGATTTCTTTAGGCAAAATCAAATAACCAGAGAGTATAAATAATTTGTATTGAAATAAAAGATCTTTTTAATTTTAATGTTCACAGTTTTTATAGCTCAAGATCTTAATTTTAAATATGATGGATGCCCTTTTCATGTAATAGATAAATCGCATTACCTTCAAAAAGAAATAGACGGAATCTCGCACGTTAATTAAATGAGCTTACCACAAAATTTAAAATAATGATTTTTTTACTTAATTAAAATAAAGTTGTTTAAACAATAAAGTTTCTTTGAACGTTATTTTTTATTATTTTAATTTCCGATTTATTATTATATCACAACGTTTGGTGACAGTTATGGCGAGAGCATATTGAAAATAAAAACGAGATTGTCTCGTTTTTATTTTCAATATGCTCCCTGTAACGGAGATTTTTTTGCACACGTATTAGATTTAAATCTACGATATTAATTTAACTAGTTCATATAATTGATTACAGTTAAAATGGAAATCAAGCAAATTAAACAATACTCTTTCTTTCTTTAAGAAAGTCGCCGTCTACTTGCGATTTTTTAATTCTCAAATTAAAGATGAGCTTAGATATTAACGATTATGAGAAGCGACATGAAAAATATTCGCAAAGCACTGAAGAGTTCGCTACTCAAGACTGGATCTACTGTATCACACAATATTTATACTAAATGCAAAAATGTTCCAAAGCCATTGAACAATCATTGTAAACTCTGTGATGCCTGTGGACCGCAGTGCGTTCATTGTAAATTGCCGAATAGCCGAGTGGAGTGCACCTAATTGAATAATTAACACTTTGCCGAGTGACAAAGGACATCGAAATGCCTTGATATGGCGGAATATTCTAAAGCGGAGCGATCACGGTGCACGCCTGTTACGTAGATATGGTGCTGCTATTCAACTACGTAAATGGGAGCCTCGGTGCACAATTTCATAATATGGCTAATCAATTTATTAGCAATTGCTTACTTCCTTGATCTTGACAATTGAAACAAATTAAAAAAGATCTTATTATTGTAAAGGCACAAATACAAACTATGTGTAAATACTATTCCATCTTCTTGGACGGAAAGAATGGTTCCAGCAGATTTAAGTTTTCACGACTGTGAAATTAAATAATGGTGAAAAAGTGTTACAAGGCCAAGGAAGATGAAACGTGGTTATATATATATATATATATCTTTAAGTCAAAAATAATATTTTACTAAAGATGGCAGCAAAATTTCTAGCATTCAATTTACGAACTTTAACTCAAATATTAATTGTAAGAATGTCATTTGAGAAAGTGTGCTATAAAGAAAGCGCATTTGATGACGCGAAGAATTGCTAAAAATTCAATAAAAACATCTGGGCGGGTAATCTGAAAGCCACAAGTTCGTATACAACAGTGGAAAAAAAAAAGTGTCACAGTTTTATCAACGGATTTTATGTTTTATCAGCGGAGACAAGCATTAAAATTAAATTACGATGAAATAACATAACGACATACGTAAAAACCATCTTTTAAGATAATACGTTTTAGTGCTAGAACACACTCAATGAAACTTCAGTGTGAGTAGATACCCTGCCAGAATTCGAACCATATGTAGGTAGCATGCGTAATGTGTTTAGTTAACTCCTGCTCGTTCCGCTACCTCGGAACGAATACTCATAATATTATTTAATAAAATGCATGCGCTGTAATAAAATATGTGAAAATCTGGAAAACACTTGAGCCAAAGAAGAAATAATGGAAATCAATGTTTTATTTTTAAGAAAAAAATTCTCAAAAACCTCAAAGAAATGGCTGGGATAAACCCGACCTTGTTTTTGTTATTACGTAAATGTTTATAAATTCAGCTCTTTGATGACTCATTTTATACGATCTATTTTATTTTACATCACATTAATGCTGAGTTCATGTTTGATTTATAAAAATAATTATTTTAGATAAGGAGTAATCTAAAATAATTATTTGCTACATGTAAACTAACTCGTTTATATTGTTATATATTGAGCAATATATAACAATATAAACGAATAAATAACTAAGCCGTGATAGCTCGTCATCCTGTTTGAGCCCCGGTGCCGGCGCCAATGAATATCTTAAATAATTATATATACATGGAAAACATCGTGCGGAAACCTGCATGTTTTCGAAATAACAACAAAAAAATATTTCGAAGATATATGTCAAGTCAGCCAATCCAAAGTGGAAAGTAACTAATACCAAGCGCTTATGTTTAAACTGACTATGGTGCAAAATATCAAGCAACAATTACAATAACGTTAGCATACATTATTTAATTTGGATGAGTATACTGTGTGACTACTTTAGTCTAGTGTTATTTTCGTCATGTCTGAATTTCTTAGGCAGACGGTTTGAATGTCTTAGGCACATAATTAAATTAGAACTAATTAGTGACAGCCTTGAGTTGAATTATCCTTTTTATAATTTTAAGCGACTAGAATTCACGATTTCACTCCATTTATATTGAAACAAGAAGTGTAAAAATTAAAAATAACAAGACGTGGGTTCGATTCCCACAGTGGCGAAAAAGTTTTCGTACTTTTTTCTATACATTTAAATGTCCCATTTTTAGTGCAGTGATTAGCACTATACAGATTATTAATTTTTATAAACCAAGTCTGAAGAAAAAATCTGGAAAAACATGTTGAGATTATCAAATTTTCTGAAGTATACTCCCATACTCCAGAATATTCTATAATAATTCCTAATAATATGCCATCATTATTGAGCCGTACCGGACGCGCAAATAATGTTGTTTTTAATCATGATTATGATTTAATTATTAAATCAAATAGAAATATTATATGAAAAAGTTAAAAACGTGAGACTCAAATTATAATCTTAATCTGGTAAGCTTCTGCTTAGGCTGCAAAGCTTTCGTGATGAGTCCTTGTCGTAAAACCTGTTGTTTAAGGCAGTATAAAAAGGAGCTTTGAATATGACCATATTTTATATTAACTCCAAACCCTAATTTAAGTTTCTTTTTTGGGATTTAGTTTATTTTTATTACTTACTTTCTGAAAATCCAACTTATTTCAGTTCAAGTAACCTAAATATTTAAAAGCTATTTATAGAACTTAAATAAATTTAAAGAAATAACTTTTTAACATAAGTTTTCAGGGATAGTTCTTAAAAAATTAAATGTGGATTTACAAGTCACAGTCTACAATGTCGTTAATGTTCGAATTGACAATTCGTGTTTAAACCAAAATTATACAAACAAGATAGTACACAAAAACAATTTTTGAACTAAGTTTAAAAATTGTATTAAACTCTGTACTTCTGTTTTCTTCTGTGTTTTGGAACTATCTATACAATCATTAATTTTCTTGTTATGATTAGTTTACTCTATTATTTTTCACTATCAAGAAGTGATAGATATAATTTTAAATTTCAGATATTTAAATGAATATTACATTTTATAATTATTAATAGTTGAAAATAAAGATTTGTTTAGTACTGTTATAATTATTTAATACTTTTAACTAAGAAAACCAAAGTTCATGTTTAGACAATGTTTTAAAACCGCAGCCAGTTCGATAAGTAAAACTCAGTATTCTTTTATGTTAAGTAAGGAACGAAGACATAATCAAAGTTAGTCAAATAAAAAAATCCTAGAAACAACTAGCATATCTTAACATTGTGTTATTAAGTACTCTGACGGTTTACTCTACATTTTAATAAACTCTAAATATTGATCTCATACAGTTTAATAAACTCAAAATATTTATCTTATATATAAATCTAAGCTGATTAGCCTAAATATTCAATATATAACGCTATTAGGGAAAAATTTGCGATGCTAATTGTTTAATACAAATTGCTTTTGAACTACGTATATTTAAAATATAGGGAAGAAAAATTTAAATAACTAGTGGTTAGACGAAATAAATTGAGCAGAATATTTTTGTTTGAGATCCTCAATTACCGACAGTGGATGTAAAGGATCACTTTGTAAGGGTCAATCTTAGTAAGCGAAGGCGGATTCACCATTAGCCTCCTGACCGGTCCCAAAGGTAATACTCGAGATTTCCGATAACGATGTCATTGATTTTGAGCATTCGAACGCCTTACAGTCTCCAGAGTCTTAAGGAATATACGCGCGTCACCAGTTTTAATACAAATTAATCTATATTTATACCTAGGTTTAAAATAGGGCTTAGATGAAAAAAATTACAAGTTTTTAAAAGAGATATATCAATATTTGTCCTAATTTATTTACAATATTAAGAAATTAAGAATACTTTGATTTCATTTATTACCTTAAAAAATATACGTAGTTCAAAAGCAATTTGTATTAAACAATTAGCATTGCAAATTTTATTACAAATTGCTTTAGAAATTTTACAAAAATGGACATTTTATTGAATAACGAAGAAACAATGAGGCATTAATATCACAAAGTAGAATATAAGAAATAAATTAATTATTGCTTAATTTTTAACAAATCCGCTAATTCCGCATATATTCCAATCCGCCACATAGTTTTTAACATATAACTTGCGCTCATTTTTAATTCATTTCAATTTGAAATTTGAATCTTGTATCTAGGTAACACAGGAAAAAAATTAATTCTACGATTCAAGAAAGTAATGCTGTTTTCTTCTTCAGTGTCGTATTTTGATATTTATAGCAAGCAACTATATGTATTATTATTTTCTACGTTTAATGTCCAAATAACAGATATTATAACATTCCATATTTATCTTAGCCCACAAAAAACGAGTACAATAGATTCGGTAGGTATTCAATTTTCAATAACGTTTTTTTGCATTTACAACCCACCATTTCTATTATAATATTCAATATATAACGCTATTAGGGAAAAATATGACTAGCACTTCTCTATTGCCTGCAATAGTTTGTAGGATCAAATGAGCTTCCTTCTGAAATATATGGTCGATTTAGCTTAACGTAATGGGATATTCAGGATACATTTGGACGTCTTAAGATCTCTACTATAAATAAACTTTTTGCTAATCCAGTTAGATAGTAAAATGTAACTCATGTAAAAGATACTCAGAAGGAAAATGTGTGCAATATTGTAGTGTGTTAAGATATTTAATGGTAAGTGTTCGTAATGGAATAATGAAATCTTGCATTAGATCCTAATCCATGTGTTTTTTTTTATAAGTATGTAATATGTTCTCTCAATGTAATAATATGTTCAAATTAATTTTATTGCAGTTTCTATTCGCAATATGTTTTAACACGACATGAAATTTACAATCTAAATGTGCGATAATCAATCAAGCGTTAATCAATCAAGCGTCGAGAAAAAAAAAGTTTTTTTCTTATATAGTACCCTACTAAACCGTGATAGCTCAGTGTCCGGGCGCTCGCCTTTAATTCAATATACTCGTGAAACCTGAGTTCGATCCCCGGTGCCGGCACCAATGAAGTTTTTAACTTTAAGTGCTGACTTATCACGTGCTTATCACGCGGTGAAGGAAAACATCGTGAGGAAACCTGCATATTTACGAAATAATAACAAAAAAAAAGAAACATTTCGAAGATATGTGAAGTCCGCCAATCCGCAGTGGGGCCGCGTGGTGGACTATGCCCTGATACCCTCTGTATAGAGGAGGCCTTTGCCCAGCAGTGGGAAATGTATAGGCTGTTACTTTACTTTTACTGTTACCCTAGTATAAGAAAAACTTCGTTTATTAACCCTTATATACATCAGATTATACTAAAAAATAATTAAATGGTGAGACCATTCAATTTATTTCCTATTAAGTAACACTCCCGCTTAGTTGTTCAGTTAAACAAAATTTAAAGGTAAATGTAGTAGTAAATCAAGGGTTTTTCTTTTTTTTTAATTTTAAAGTTTTTTATAGTGCTAATCTCTGCACTAAAGATTGAACATTAAAACATGTACAAAAAGTACGAAAAGATTGTCGTCTTCGTCGATCTGCTCGTACTTTTTGTACATATTTTAATGTTTAAATCAAGGGTTGCTATAGAATAATTTACACGTCTTCATGATAGGCCACACTGCAGCCTTTGAAATAGGCAGCCTACTCGAATAAAGTACTGCGGCCACTAAGATGAGCGTGATACGTCTAAGTTTCGATTGATTTGATTCTCCCTTATTAAAGACGGTCATCAATTGACATCAGTTAAATTGTCAGTTCGCTTTTCAAATTTTCACATTAAAAGAAAAATACGAACAATAGCTGAATTCAGTCAATAAAAAGTAAGTCGATAGCCGGAAAGGATTATTAGTGCTAGCAATCGATAGGATATTGAAATAAAGCGAATAAAGGCTATTTCTCTATTTGCCTGTAAATCGGCTGGAGTTCTCAACATCAAATACAGATTGAACGGACTGGAGAGCAGCGTAACCGTTTTATTGAGCAGAATGTGCACTCATGCCACTGACTATTAGGAATCTTGTTTTTACTTTTCATAACATCGACTTATTTGTAAAAAAAAAGTAGAACAGCATTTTTATCTGTACAATAATTATATAAGACATAAAAGTTATTAACATTACATTAATTATATATAATATACTACATAAATTTTTACGATAGAACATAATGTTATGTCGTATTAAAACATTTTTGAAAAATATTTTTATTTATCAACATTCACCGAATGGAATAAGTAAAAAAAGTGAACGAGTAAAGAATCTTTGAAACTCTTTTTAATTCTCTTAGTGCTACAGCCGTTAAAATAATTTATTCTGTATATTTTGATTATTATACTATATTCTTAGTGATGCCAAATCACTAACAATATAGAACTGAGTGATTGAAGTTCTAAATAAACTTTGTCTATTATTTTAGTTGCTGTTACATTGGTATAATACAGTTTGAAATAGTTTTTTATTACTATTCGATCACCCCATTAAACATTATATACGAAAAGTGACGGTGATAGGGCCACGCAGCAGCCTCGGCTGTTGTACGAATGGGATGCTTGTCCGAGTAAATATCATGACCTCACAGAAGACCGACGTAAAGTGGAAGTATAATCCTTTCGCGTTTCGTCTGGTAAGTAGCCGGAGCCCAATTTTCAAAAACTGTAAAACCTCGAGTGTAGCAAATGTCCATGGGCAGTGATATTCACTTAACATCAGGTGAATCACCTGCTCGCTTGGCAACTTTTCACATAAAAAAAACACGTTTTAAGATTTAAAATTTCCTTTGTATATTTTAATACTTTTTTGGTCTCACGTGAATTAAGAAACGTGTAATAGAAAATAAAAAAGGTGCAAGTGCGAGCGGGCTTCAATTCAACCGCTCTAATGAGATGCTTCAAGAGACTACCTTGTTAAGTGTGTAGAATGCAACTTTTAAAGCTCCCTTGTAAATTCTGAATTTAAATTTTGCATCTGCTTTGTATGTAGCATTGCTTTACCTGGAAGTATGTCGTTTTTAATTTACGTTTTAGGCTTCATTCAATACATTTTCTTTCTCATTTTTAATGAATATGTATCTATATATACCCCATAGACACATGCGGGTAACAAGATTGAGGATTGTTACATGAGAAACCACTACTCATATCCCTTACAAAGATATATGTGTTTTGTTGTTTTGTGTTGTAACTGAAGTTTGTGCTTTCAGTCCGTAGACTATTAAAGCTTCATCGAACCCAGATCCCACGGGTTTGAGGCCCTATACAGTGGGCAGGGTCTCACATGTGCTCCTGTGTGCATTAATTAAGGGAGCATGTCTGCGTGGGGCTATCGGCTATGCGGTTCGGTGCCGACCGTGACTGTACATGATTAATAATTTCTTGTATTTACTCAATTACACATTAAATTTAAATTAAACTATTTTTACGTTTTAGTTGTAATTCCCGACGTTTCAAACTCTTTACAGCGTTCATGGTCAAGGGTCAGACTGGAAAGGCGTTGGAAATCTGAGTGTCACGCCCTCGTGCAGGAGGCGGTTTCCTAGGGTGAGGTCATATTGGTGGTGTCTCTCGATACCGCCAATGCCTTCAATACCTCCTAGAGTACCTATGGTCCTGTACAGTGCTCCCGAATGGGCCGAAAACCTGAATCGCCGAACCCTGGCGCTTCTGCGCAGAGGGTGTTATCTATACGGGCCATACGGGGCTACCGGACGACCTCGGGTGATGCGGTGTGCGTGCAAATTCCATTTTCTGGGACCTAAGCCAGTATCCTCACGTCACTGAACTTCTGGCGCGAGGTGACAATAGCCCGGGGCCACCTGCAGGCTTGAGAGGAGACAACGGGGCACAGACTAAGGTTGTGCTCACTGGCTATCGCTGAGTGGGATCAGAAGCTCGAGCACCCCAGTGCCGGCCTAAGAACCATTGAGGCTAATATACATCTTCAAAAAATTGAGGCAAGTCGCTAGCTTAGAGCTCCTGACAAAAACATACAAAGCTCTTTGTCATTGTATCATTGATTATTGTATCTGTCCTTGGAGAGGAGCTTCAAAAACTTACCTCATTGAAGCTGAACGTGCTCAGCCGGCTATACTTAGAGTAATTCTTGGACTGCCGTTCAAACATCCTACCACTGAGGTTTAAGCGAAGTCCAAAATTTTGAGTGTCAGAAAAACGTACATATTTGAATGCATTAAGTACTTCCATCGTAATAGCATTAATACTATTAATATAAATAAAAGAAGTAACATATGTAAATTACCAGTAGTAAAAAGTTCATTGGCAAGAAAACGGTATAATATTCTAGCACCGCGTTTATACAACATAATAAATGAAAAATATAACATACATAAATAAAATTTCTTCCAAATGAAATACGCCACCAAGAAATGGTTAGAAGATCTAAACGATGTTGAATGTGAAAACCTTATTAATAATTGAGGAATGAATTTATTATTTATTTTTACACACACACACACACACGCATTTTTTTCCTTTTATCATAATTAGCTTTTTGTTTTATGTTTATTGGCACAAAAGTGTATGTTAATTAGGGGATGGGATTGGCTCCTGAAATACAGGATATCCTAGTTTGGGAGTCAATTAAATGTATAACTAAGTGTTCAATAAATTTATTACAATTATTACAATTTATATCATGCACGTTCGCATGTCTTGAAAATTTATTTTTGTTTTTATGGACATACATAACATTTTCAAGTAACTATGTACTGAAAAGCAACAGTCAATATTTTAATCACTTTGAACAAATTTCTTATTTCGATTTCTTGATTCTTTGGGGCCCGGGTTATTAACCGCTCGAATAGCTCTCTTTTGGAAGACAAAGATAGTATTAATATCAGCGGCGTTTCCCCAAAGTAGAATGCCATAAGACATTATACTTTGGAAATAACTAAAATATACTAAACAAGCCGTATCTAAATCAGTCAGCTGTCTTATTTTATTAACCGCGAAGGCTGCTGAGCTAAGTCTACTCGCCAGCTTATTAATATAGGGGTCCCACTGCAGTTTGACATGTATAGTTATGCTAAGGAATACAGTCATGTCAACAGGGTCTAGTGCTTCCCCATGTAATAGTACATCACAATTACAATTTACAATGTACAATTTTTACATATTTCACATAGTATGTTGTTGAAAATTTTATACATTTGGTTATTTTATGGTTCAATAGTAAATTGTTTGCACTAAACCACTATAGTGGATAAGGTATTGTTTGCATCGTCATAATTTAAGGAATGTCTCTTTACTTTAAAAACTAAAGAGGTATCATCAGCAAAAATACTATGCGCTACTGATACACGTGCGCAACATTCCCCCCAAATAGCAAGCCCCGGGTCGGTAGATGTGGGACTAACCGCTGCCCAGCAAGGGGGCTTGAGAGGGGTGCCGTGTTTATTGCACTAACACGGCACCATTTCACCACTGAGCTCATGCCACAGTCGCGCCAGGGATCGCAGAAGATATTGAAACAAGGTCAAAAGCAACAACGCGGCAGGGGATCCATAAATGATTTATTCCAGTTAAAAAAAAAAAAAAAAAAACAGTAGCCTGGAAGGCGTGACGGCGGTTCACTTTGACGGACTTTGATGCGACTTATGTCTCTAGAGTCGTGGAAAGCGACGTAATTATTATCGGGTGAGCCAGGCTATTGCCGGCAAATTCCACTACTTATCTACGCTCGGGTGCGTAACAGGAAAGAAAACATTTCCACTTTTCGGGCCATTCGTTGCACAGGAACTCCTTTTAAGAGAGAGTGCATTACGGCGTATGTGCCTTTGCGGCTTGGAGCCCCATCGGCAAGTAAAAACTAAATTGGCCTACCTACTTAACTGCAAAAAGGAGTGTGCCTAATAATAACACCTGATACACATCTTTAATGGGAAAAATCCTTTATTCTTGCCACTGGATGTCAGGGGCAGGGGTATGTGGGAGTCCCAGTCAGAAACGGGTAACCACTAAAAACCCACGTTGTATCTATCTCTGTCGCGTCGGCCGGGGACACGGGAATACGTGAACGCAATATTCCGCGACTCTAGCACGGTTATGGACTTTTTTGGCCTCCTCTACTACATGATACACCTGCGCTTTAGGTGCGCGGTATTCACTATAACCTAGATGTCGCCTAATGCAACAAGCACACAGTTAAAACTTTTTGGGAGTCGTGGGTGTAGCGGTAGTATTTCCATTTCCACTATCCGATGAACTTGATTAAATGATTAGTCCTGTCACCGTGCACTAATAATGAATTAAAAAAGGTATTTAATCGTTAAAAATCAAACAAAAAAAAAAACAAAGTATCTGAAGAATACAATCCGTTTGAATTGGAATTTATCACCTTCCCTTTAGATTCTTTGAAAATTATGTCCCACCCCCTCAATTGCCTCTACTTGAAGATGTGATTCTTAAAATTTATAAATTTACTTTTCCCAAATTTACTTTTATACGTATAATATGTATATGAAGGAGATAAGCGCTTAAAATATTTTAATACTGGATTTTCACGTCGGCTAGCAGGGCTTATACGTAAAATACATTGCATATATTCATTAACTGAAACTCACTCCGAAAATTCGTAGAAAGAAAAAGATATATACATTTAAATTTTTTCAAACTTAACTAACTTACGTAACAACTAAAACTAACGTAACTTTAACAATCTTCTTTGATTGTCAAATGCATTTTTGAAAAGAAATTGTTTTGTTGTTTTATTGACAGTAACAGTAAGAGAAGTGTGATATTACGAGTACATGTATGCTACATAACCTAAGAGATTAATGGACTAGTACATTTTAACATATACCCTGATATGATGTACGTTATTGAAGATCCATATAAACTTTATTTAAATGAAGGTTTCTGCAAACCTATGAATAATAAAATGAATTGTAAGAAATCGATGGCGAAACTGGAAGTAAAATCGAGTGAACGCAAAATTGAATTTCAACGCCTTGATGAGAGATGTTCTACAGGAAATTTCTATGTCAACATTTGTAGCACAATTTAAATGTATTTACTTCTAAACCGTGCATTTGTGATGCATATACTAAATTTCTAGTAGCGAAAAGTTTAAGGAAACTTAGTGATTTGTAAACTTAGCTATGCCGGCCTAAAATTGAACAAAAATATCTTTAAAACATTATTTAAACCATAAATGTCTATTGTATTTATTTGTTATGATAATTAATATATGTCAGAAAAAACATATATGTCAAACATATATGTCAGAAATCAGTCACGGCAAGGGAATTTTTAATTTTTATCCCCGTTCAAATGTTTTATTTATATTGAATACAGTAAAGTGATGAGTAGAGAATTGACAAAATGAAATATATAATCTGTAACTGTTATTTTACCGCAGTATGTTATGTAGGTATGTACCAGTTTTGCCAAAAATGTAATAATGATAAAAATTTTGTGTCATTTTTAATTAATAGTTGAAATTAATAAACCATCGCACAGAAACGCTTACAAAAACATACAGAGAAATGTGCTGCTTGGAAAACAAGTGTAACTGTTCCCACTGCATCTTGGAGTTTTGATCCAACTGCACAAGGTTGTACGGCATAGAGGGCTACCAATGGTTAGTATACGTGTAAAAAATTTCTAGGCCACTTGTTCTAATGGCTATGTGTTACAAAACTCAGAAGCATATTAGTCTTTCATAAGTAAGATTGTTATCAAATAAGTCAACAAACAATTTTTGAAGAAGTAAACGCGAAACGATGTTTAACGACGTTGCAATCTCGTCGCCATTACAAGTATTCACAACACGAGCATGAACTCATCAATGTTGGCAAACGTTTGGCACGTGACCTGCTCCTCTAATTCCTTTAAATAGATAGACGAAAACATCTATTACAACCGATCTATAAGTAAAGGTAAAAAACAAAAATTATGCGTGAACAAAGTTTTAAAACAGCAAGTTAAGATTGAATACATTTAAACGAAGTATATAATTTTCTTTTAGTATTCCCGTAAGTTTTTGTAATTTTCCAGTATAAAATCTTACATTATGTTTGTTTTGATAATACTATAACTACTCAAAAGGGATAATTATCTTTTAAAAACTGTTAGCCCCACTATCGATGACCATCAATAACGTTAAGAGATCGAAATTTATATTTCTTATTCAAATAACAGCAGTATTGCAACACTCAATAATAAATTTGTTTAAAGGTAAAAGATATCGCTTATGAACTTTTTAGATAGGAGGTACCTAATGTAATATTAAGACGGCTGAACTCGCGTAAACCCGGTGTATGTAGCGACTAGTTTCGGACTCATCGAAGGTCCTACACCGGTAGTCCGTACACACACCGGGTTTACGTGAGTTCAGCCGTCTTAATATGACATTAATAATGTCTCACGAGTTTTAATAATTTTATAGGAGGTACCTACTTTTCGGACTACTACTAAAATAATGAAATAGTCTTATTCAAGAAGAATAAGACTATTTTATTAAAATAGTCTTATTCAAGAAGAATAAGACTATTTTATTATTTTAACAAAGTTATATATATATATATATATATATATTAAATACAACATCCATCATCAATTTTGCATGGACAGATTTAATAAATTTCATGCAAAAGCATTTGTTAGTTATCAATCAATCTTTCTACTTGCGAGCAAATTGCATTCACTGACGTTTATGATTGATGAGTAGTATTGCAGAGCATGAGAAATATTGGGATTCAAACGTCTTAAGTTCGTTGGTTCACCGATGATGCTATTTAATATACGAAAGATGTTTCACATTCGAATATAGTTATAATTATTTTATTATGTTTAATCTCTTTTTGTATAATTCATTTAATTCATTAGTATAATTATAATTTCGAATATATTTAAATTATATTTTAAAACTTTGTTTCGTTTTATTTTTTATAATTGTATCTATCAGCTATTACACTAAGTAGTGAAAGCATTATTGTTTTTGTAACTGATTGTGTAATTTTTATTAATCAACTTACATATAATGATTTAATTTTTGTTTCTAGTGCTAGTCTCTGCACTTAAGAATAAACATTAAAATGTAGTAGACGAAAAGATTAAAGTTATAACTTATATAAGTTCCACTGCTGGGCTAAGGTCTCTGGACGCTCAAAAGGTGCCTAGACACTAGCCACCAAGGTTTTCTTATTGCTTATGAAGATTTCTAATATTTATTACGTGTCTGGTTAGATTATTGAATCTAACCAGGCAAATACACAGTTTAAGCTTTATTTAGTGAGGATGCTTACCACAAATGGTGCTGTACAAGTCAAACCTCATCCAGATTCAGCGGCAGAATTATGGGGCTAACGGTATGTTGGACTCTTAGTGTACCTCAAAGACATTATTTATAGATTTATTAGTTGAAGAAAGAACAAGCATAAATAGTCTACGTAAAAGTTAACAGATACTTCACTTTATATAGGTACAGTAAAGTTATTTTTGACGGTGCATGGTAGTTTCTATAGCAGATAGGTATTAAAAGCGGATTGTACTACTAGTATCTTACATGACTCCATTGGATGTACCGTTGCGTAAAGCCACCCCGCACTCGAATCACCCTCGTTTCTATTTCCCAAACGTTATGACGCAATATCCACTATTTTTTCCACGCCATAAAAACCAATTCCTTTTGACGCAGGGCATTCCCGTGCGAATTGAAATCTGGACTGTATCTGCTACTGATTCTGATTGACGCGGTTCAATTCTGAAACCTCGTGCTGCGATTTTATTTCAGTAAAACTGATCTCCCTCAGTAGTGAATGCTAAATGTATTGGTAAACAACTTATGAATTTTTTTTTGATACTACTATCTGTCATATGCCTGATAAAAAACTTGACAATTTAAAACTACGAAAAATAAAAGCAAATGGAGCTATTTTACAGAGTTTTAATGGTTATGATTAACGTTTCTGTCTGTGTATCTGTTAGTTTTTAAACGAATTGAACGATAATATTCCCTAATCGTTGACTCCATGGTGCAGTTATCAAGGTTAAAGGCTTCGGCGTCGGTGGTCGTGTTTTCGATTCCCACAGATAATTGTTTCCCATCCAAGTGTTTGTCTGCGTGAAAGGACATTGTCCATTTTTGGCTTCGCGTGAACAGAATTCTTAGATAAAAACAATTATACCAAAAAATCTCTCTGAATAAAACATGAATATTTGTATTTTTCGGTTGTATCGATTCAAACTGATAAAAACATCCAATAATGATTATTTATATTGATTTATATACACAAAGTCTTATCGACATTTTCAAATACTACCTTGCCAGTATAAAAAACCTAATAACATCTATGACTACTATAGTAATACTAATATATGTTACTGTACTTACTGTAGTAATAGTAATATAATTATTCTCATTTATTAACTTAGATTTTATCTGTGGTAAAAATAATTTATCGAAAGAGTCACGAAATCATGTGGTACTGCATTTTTATACATAAATATTTATACGGAATTAAAGTTATTGTATTATTTTCATCGACTTCAATTTCCAATATATTTGAATAAATTGTTCATTATTTTACTTTTCATTGGCATAAAGGATAACAAAATGCCAGAATCATAGAAAAAAATATTGTTTATTAGATACGATTTTTATGGCAACATTTTTTTTTTGTTTTTCTTTTTTAAAAACATTGCCCTTACTTTAGGATAACAGTATCCTGTGTTGTAAGGTAATTTCACAAACATAAATTTCACGCGGACAAACACCCAGATGCGAAACAATTATCTGTGGGTCACACAAATAGTTGTCCCGTGTGGGAATCGAACCCACGACCCCCGACGCCGAAGCCAATACCTTGGCAACTACGCCACGGAGTCATCACATTAGGCAATACTTTTGAGTTGGGACTGTTATTATGACAAATATCTTTTGTATGTTTTTTTATTCGTAGGTATTGTGATTTGTCAATGTATGTTGTCTTGTAACAGCAGACAAATATATTATAGTTATATCTTATATGAAAATAATATAACAGACAGGTAGTATAAAACAATATTTTTGTTGTTTGAGCTTTTAAATAAATAAAATAAATAAATATTTAGGACACATTTGTACACAACATTTACTAGTCCCAAACTAAGCAAAGCTTGTACTATGGGTACTATAAAACTAATAAACATACTTAAACATACTTTTTTTTTGTAAATTAATACATATTATACATATATACACACCCAGACACTAGAAAAAGTAGGTAGTGGGGATTGAACTCACACCCTCTGGCGCAAGAGGCAGGGTCACTACTCCCCACGCTAATCGGGTCGTTGTTTATTGTTTGATGTAGATCTTTCTTAGCCATAATATATGAAGATCTATTTAGGCGTTTGAATAATGATCAACTCATTTCCTACTTGACAAAAAGCGTTGTAACTTTCACAGAACAGATTGCTCTGAAATTTGGTGGACTGTTACTTAGGTAGTAATTTCAAATCATGTTAACCAGATATAGTGTGTTCAGGCTCATAAGAATAGTCTCAACGAAAAGTTGTTAGATAGACGATGATCAAGGCCACACAGTAACCGTAGACATGCAAGCATGCAACACACAGCAGGAATGATTTCTGTCACTGATTTCTTTGTAAAAAATGTTCACTATTTACTCTTTAATAACAACACAATATATTTCATTTTTCATTTCTCTCACGTGAATATGATGGCGCCTAATATTCTCATTAGAATATACAAATAAGGGTACAACTTGTTTTTTTCATAAAAATTGATTGATTGGTATGAGGCGTATACTTTTTAATTTTGTAAACTTTAATATTATGGATTTCAAGGGACAGACAGAGAGTTACTCCCGTGACCATGAAGACTGGAAAGAGTTTGAAACGTCAATTAAAAATCAATTCAAAATAAAACGCGATAAAGTCCATAAAATGATTTCATTTAATCATGTATTATATTCGCGTGAAAGAAAGAATAAAATATTAAAATTACATTTACTGGCATGAATCAAAGTTTTGTGATTCGTACTACGGAATAAGTTACATAACAATAAAAGATTTCGTGATGTTATTAAATATTAAGCGTATTTATTCCTAAATGCCAACGCTACAAAAAATTTAGATTATTAGGGAAGTATACATAAAAAAAGATATAATACTACAAAATACTGACATCAATGATAAAGGCATTTTTCAGCTCAACGAAATTGTAAGGCATATAGTGGTTTCTCTGAAATCAATTTCAAAAATTAAATAATTTTCATAGTTTCCTTCACGATCGGTATTTCTGGTATTTTTAATGTATCAAATTAGAATAAGTAATATATTCGAAAGTTGGCACACTTTCCTTTTATTGAAAACTAGATTGCTATTGCAGTGATGCTCCAAAGTGTAGGGTGCTGTACAGTTCAAATTTAAAATCGTATTATATATAGGTACATGGTTTTTTGGATTTATGCCAGATTTTTGGAAGTTAATAAAAAAGTAGAAGGAACATATTTGATAAACATTTAAGATTTTATTTACATCAATTATATTAGATCATTATTTTTTCTTGCTTTATTTCTAAGAAACCTTTTGATTGGGAATAGACCAGGTAATTTTTGGTAAAATAAAATATTTCAGAAGCTTTGCAAGACTTGTAATGTGCTTAGTCACAGAGCGGTAATACAAAGAATGTTAAAAAATAAACTACCTACTAACTTATGTAAAGTGACAATTATATAATGTAACAGCATGCAAATTTGGTCATGCGAGTTGCAGCGATGATTTCGATAGGCGCTTCGTGAACATGCCCCCGGGCTTTGGAAGCTTGCCCTTCCAAACAAGGTCTTCATGATGAAACCTCAGGCAATGGGCAATTTTGCTGAACGCCCTTCGGACTACTCCGCAGCTCGTCTTAATGTCAGCCACTCGGTTGATCCCATCGGAGCCAGGATGAACAGCAATGACTCGTCCCAGACGCCATTTCAGTGGTGGAAGATTATCCTCCTTCACGACCACTAAGGAGTTTAATTTCAAGGCTTCGTTGGTAGTTCTCCACTTGGTCCGTTGCTGTAATTCAGCAACATATTCCTTACTCCAACGTAGCCAAAAGTGATGACGGAGTTGCCCGATGCGTTGGAACCGTGTCAGGTGATTATAGGAGCAATCTTCATAGCTTGGCTCTGGCAGGGCGGTGAGTGAGCGACCGATGAGAAAATGTCCGGGAGTGAGATGGGTCAAATCATCAGGGTCGGTGGAAATTGGCGTAAGTGGTCGAGAATTCAAAATGGCCTCGATTTGAGTTAAAGTCGTATTCAACTCTTCATACGTAAGATGACAATTTCCCAACACTCTAACTAAATGGTATTTGGAAGATTTGACACCTGCCTCCCAGAGTCCTCCGAAATGCGGTGAATAAGCAGGAATAAAATGAAAATTTATTCCCTCGTTGGCCAAACTTTCGCCTAATGAGTTACAATTACTCTTTAAAAATTTTGACAATTCGTTATATGCGCCTACGAAAGAAGTTCCATTATCCGAATAAATATCCTGCGGTTTACCTCTGCGAGAAATGAAAAACGACGTAACGCTAAAATATAACTGTGGCTCGTCAAATCACCCACCAATTCTAAATGTACAGCTTTAGTGGTGAAACATATAAATATAGCCACATACACCTTGATAACACGAGAACCACGACCTTGTCTACTGATAGCTGCTAGCGGTCCAGCGTAATCCACACCTACACAGTTGAAGGGATAACCTCCTGGAGAAACGCGATTATGAGGTAAATTTCCCATCAAAGGTGAAACTACTTGAGCCTTCAAACGACTACACCGTACGCATTGGTGGCAACATTTCTTGGCTAAGTTACGACCTCCTATTGGCCAATATCTTTCCTTAATTGAAGCTAACAGTAATTGTGGACCTGCATGCATTAAAACTTTATGTTCATATGTAAACAATAACTGGGTAAAACGATGAGCGGACTGTAATACTATCGGATGTTTTTTATCGTAACAATAATCTGAATTTTCCAAACGTCCCCCTACTCTCATAATATTATTATTATCTAAAAATACACAAAATTTAAGTAACGGGCTCTTTTTTGGTAATTCTTGGTTTTTTAATAATAAATTGTATTCAGGGAAAGATTCAGATTGAGAGATTTTTATAATTAAATTGAGAGCATTTTGCAGCTCACTATGAGTTAAATACGGTTCGGCTATGGGACAACGTCTACACCGATTGACAAATCTTAAAACGTAAGCTACAGCTCGAATCAATCTGAAGTAATTTGAAAATCTGTTAAAATTAATCAAAGACGTATAAGAGACCTCACTAACCTTAACCTGTAAGGATGTTTGTCGCGTTTCAGGTAAATCTACACTTTTTATAACGCTGACAGGCCAATGAGATGTATCTAATTTTAAGAACGGTGGCCCTGACCACCAATTATCAAGTGATTGAATGGATTGAAAGTCCACGCCGCGCGTTATGTAATCAGCTGGATTCATGTCAGTCGTAATATGTCGCCATGCATGATTACTAGTTTTTTTTCTATAATCTCTGCGACTCGATTACGGACGAAAGGTTGTAACTTGTTAGGTAACATCTTCAACCAACCTAAAACAATGGTTGAGTCCGTCCAGAAAGTTACACTTTGAACTTTGACCCTTAGCGAACTAATAGCCTTTTCGCAAAGACGTACACCTACTAACGCCCCACACAACTCTAACCTTGGCACAGTAGTAGGTTTCACGGGAGCTACACGGCTTTTTGCTAGTAATAGCCTAACTAGACAACCATTATCACTGACGCTGCGTAGGTACAGACATGCACCATACGCTCGCTCTGATGCGTCCGTGAAGATATGCATTTGAGTATACTTAAAATGGTGACAAATAACATGGCGTGGGATGCGAATATTATTTAAAATTGGTAAACCATTAACAATATCAGCCCAAAGTTTTCTAACTTCTGGTGACAACTTATCATCCCATGATATTTTTTCAAGCCATAACCTTTGTAGGATTATTTTCATGCGAATTACACACGGTGCTAAGAGACCCAACGGGTCAAAAATCTGTGCAATTACAGAAAGTATTCCGCGTTTAGACTCACAACTAGATATCGTACCGATAGGGAAACATAATTGATCGGATTCGGTTAACCAACCGAGACCTAAAGTTTTACTTGGCTCTGTGGTGCCGATGTTTAAGTCTAAAGATGTTGTTTCACTAACGTTGACTAGTCGGGAATCATTCGATTTCCATTTTCTTAACGGCATACGGGCTGAAGCAAGGACGTTGGTGACCTTATCGCGAATGTCTAGCACTTCTTGTATCTCAGATCCTCCTGTAAGAAGGTCATCCACAAAAAAATCATGAGAAATGATCTCGGCGATTTTAGGATCCTTGCATTCGAGACCTAATTGCTTAATACATCTAGTCGCTAAGAACGGAGCACTCGCAGTACCGTACGTAACGGTGTTTAATCTATAAGTCTCCAATGCATCCGTAGAATTAAAACGCCACAATATTAATTGCAAATGACGATCCTCGGGATGTACCATTACCTGACGGTACATTTTTTCTACGTCTGCGGCTAGAACATACCTATGCTGCCTAAACCGAATGAGGATAGATAAAAGGTCGTCTTGAACTTGAGGTCCCACCATCTGAATATCATTCAGAGAGACACCAGATGTGGTCGGACTACTGGCATTAAACACAACCCGTAATTTAGTTGTGGTGCTTGTATCCCGCAAGACACCATGATGAGGTATAAAGTGTGAATCAGGCCTCATATTTGTACATTTCGACATGTGACCTAATGATTTATATTCAAGCATAAAATCGGAATACATTTTACCTAACGTAGTTTGAGCCTTATTCCTACGCTCTAAAGAAAGTAAACAACGCTTGGCTTTTAAATATGAATCACCTAACAGCTTTGAATCTGCCTTGATAGGTATTCTAACACAGAATCGACCGTCTTCCAACCGAACAGTGTTTTTTTGGTAATGTTCTTCACATAAAGTTTCTTCCTTAGAATAATGAGATGGTGACTTAGGGCAGACTTCCTCTAACTGCCAAAACCGCGCTAATTGGGTTTGCAAATCATCATTGACAGAAGATTCAATTAAATTATCCTTTGTGAAGTTACATTTAATTCGTTTACAAGAATGTGTAATATAATCACTGCTTATCCGACCGGACACTAACCACCCTAATTTGCTTTCGTATAAAATAGGCTTACCCCTACCTAGGTCAATTTTTTGGGAACCTAGAATGTCCCAAAAAATATCTGCACCTATAATTAAATCAACATCAGCAGGTGAGTGAAAGCTGGGATCTGCTAACACAATATCCGACGGTATATTAAATTCTAATATATTAATATGACCACTTGGAATTGTATCGGTAATTGACGGGAGAACAAAACATTGAATACTGTTCGAGTAATTATTGTCTAATGACCTAATACTCAAATCACACATTTTATTAATATAAGTAATTGCATTGTTGACACCTAATACAGACTTATTTGTGCGTTTAGCAGGCACATTCAACTTAGTGAACATATTCTCTGTTATCAAGCATGACGTACTACCACTGTCTAGCACCGCACGCGCGATGTGTTCGTGATTATTTGTGTCGAGTATTTTAATTAATGCAGTCGATAACATCACCTCCCGAGCGTCGCGGCTGGTATGAGCGACACTCGCGGCTAACGTCATGTTAGATGCGGATGCGACTGTAGTGGGTAACGAAGCGGCCGCCTGCGCACAAGAAATACTATCAGCTGATTGTGACGGTACATTATTTGCAACCGGCCTATGTGTAGAAACTAAGTCTGTAATGTGTATCATAGTATGATGTTTACGTTTGCAAACTTTACAGCCTTGTTTTTTACATCGGTTTGCAAAGTGTCCACTGCTAAAACAATTAAAACACACTTTAAAAGTCGGAAGTAACTCTAATCGCCGTTTGTTATCTAGTGCTACAAATTGTGAACAAGCGTTTAGGTTATGTTCATGGCTTTTACACATTGGACAAGATTTAATAGACTGGTTTGAAGTGTTACTACCGTTATTGTTATGTATAGAAACCATGGATTTGTGTTTGGTATGAGATTTAGTGGACAAGTTAACGTGCCCTTGATTTGAATTACGTGCTAGTTCAAATGTCTCAATTAAATCAGCTCGGTTTCGCAAAAAAGTATTAAAACATTCTAATGTGATAGTGTCATTTTTATTCATTCGACCTTTGAACTCTTCCCAGTCGCGAAACGTTTTAGAGTCTAACTTATTAGAAAAAATATAAATTAAAAGAGTGTCCCATTGCGTAACTGGCTCGCCAAGAGATTCTAATGCCCGTAAGTTTTTGTTGACACTATCAATTAATCGTTTCAAGTTAACGGATGACTCTTTTGTAATGGGTTCAATATTAAATAAAGAAGAAACATGGTTTTGTATTAACAACCGTTTGTTGTCAAACCTATCACACAGAAGCTTCCATGCAACTTCATAGTTTTTAGCAGAAAATTCGATTGCTTGTATAACCACCGCAGCTGTCCCTTCAAGAGAGGCCCTTAAATAGTGGAACTTATTTATGTTGTCAATCTCACTGTTGGAGTTTATTAAACTAGAAAATGTATCATGAAATTCCAGCCAGTGTTCATAGGATCCACTAAATTTGGGTAATTGTATCGTAGGTAATTTGACGATTTTATGTTTACTATAACTACTTGCTACACTCATGCTATCTTTATCCGCAGAATATTTATTCAAGATTTCCTGAGCCTTAGAAAGTAATTTATAATACGTAGACTCAAATTCATTTCTCTCTGTAAGTTGTAGGTCTAAATTATCAACCATACATTCGAGTTTTATTTGAACTTCATCATATTGATCATACAAACATTATATCTTACCTATCCGTAATTCTAACTCAGTGATATCAATAGGGCTCAACGCAGGAATATTTAACGCATTTAAATAAGTAGAAAAAGCTGTTAAACGTCCTTTGTAACTGCCTCGTTTCTTTATTAATTCTCTTTCATCAGACATTCTGGGAAGCAAGTGTGCCGTCAACCTGTAACGTTACAATGCAAGAAGTTGAGAATAATGTAATCAATTACCAATGTTTACCCTCACACAAAATAAATTAATTAACAACGTGACTAATGAGTTTTAATATATACACAATACAAATTTACAATAATAGTACTAACAAATTAAGAAAACAATGAATAATACCCTAGCAATACTACTTAAATATATAACTGATTTTAACGAGTATTTAGTTACTTTTGGAAATTAACTGCAGTAATAATAATAAAATAACTAAATGAAACAATTATAATCTCGTAAAATCAATAAGTAAGTATGCTACCTATAGAAATAACATAGGTATGAGGTTAAATTTATTCACAACTCTAATGAAAATATTTAATTTCAGTACTGACCTTATTTATTGCAAAGCTTTTGCTTAAAAGTTACCTGTTCTAGAGTGATGGGTACAAATTATGTTACTTAACACCTAATAATCTCAATATCGAGAACACTTGACCTTCCAATCTCGACACACGTGTACCAATCCTTATTTTCCGTAAATTAATTCTTCTTAATTTTTCTGTTCTGGTATTCCTTAAATCCGGTTCGATCCAGGACCAATGATTGGGAAATAGACCAGGTAATTTTTGGTAAAATAAAATATTTCAGAAGCTTTGCAAGACTTGTAATGTGCTTAGTCACAGAGCGGTAATACGATGAATGTTAAAAAATAAACTACCTACTAACTTATGTAAAGTGACAATTATATAATGTAACAGCATGCAAATTTGGTCATGCGAGTTGCAGCGATGATTTCGATAGGCGCTTCGTGAACACCTTTTATTCAGTTGATAATATTCAATCAATGATAGAAAATTATTAAATAAACCGACTTCAAATAATTTTTTTTAATTTATAATTTATAAAACTAATACATAAATAAATTTCAAGGCATATTTATCATAATCATGATTCTCATTTCTGCATTTGATGGAATTTATTTAACGGCGTTCAACTACTGAAGGATATCAATTTGGTTTTATTGTTTGCATTTATGGATTTTCAATACATTATTGTTGACATCAAAACATTCTCCCAGAATCACAAATTCTATGTAGGTTTAATGTATTAAAGTTATCTTATAACTGTTATTTTATATAAACAAATAATGTGCTCGGCTCGGACCCTGAAAATAATAATTTAACAGTTACATATACGTTATCGAAACTTACACAATATTTAATTATGCACTTAATTGCATAGCAAAAGTCAGAAGCCTTATGCATTATTACATGAATAATTCCTCAAACTAAATTATTTTGAATGACTGCTCCTATACTTTTACTATGGGCATAGAATTGGTTAATACGTGAATGTGTAGATCATTTTTCTAAAAGAACTCTTCTCAATCTGTTGGGTCTCGTTTTACGTTCTATTTATATATATGTACTTTTTCTTTTGAAAATAAAATGAAAAGTATGGCTTTGACGTTTCTTATCGTAAAGGGCATACGTCGTTTTTCATTACTTGGGTATTTTCGTAAAATCGTAGCGTTAGCTGACAGGTAGTCCTTATCTTCATGAAACGTTGTGCCTTTGCGGAAAGGATCTTAAGATTTGTTATGAGTGCTCCTTTTATAAAATAAACGTCCGTCGGCTTTTTTCAAATTGAGTACAACTGGCTCTTACTATGGCCTGGTGCTATCAACTTTATCGAGTTTACTAAGAATGTGAACTTGTACTGTTTATCAGAATATAAGCATATAATAAGTCTGGGACGATAGTTTTAGTGCATTTTTTACAATTATTTACAATTTAAAGTTTCCTCTTGAGTGCAGACACTAGCATCAAATAAAAAATTGATCGAAAAATATTTCATTAAGCTGTTTGTAAAAATGTAAGGATTAACCGTAAGTACCTTCTGTGAGGGTCAGAATAAATAAAATAATCAGAAACCTTATCTATGGGTATAGCATCATTCTTAATTCGCCTTTAACGCTAAAATGTATTGTACGTGGTCTTGATGACACTTTTATATCATAATTTTTATGAACTTAAAACTTTACGTTGGTAGGGCCACGCAACAGTGTTCGCTGTTGGACGAATGGGCAGGTCCGTCCGCTAGTACCACGACCTCACAGAAGACCGGCGTTAAGTAGAAGTGTTACACTTCTACCTTTCGTCTGGTGAGTGAGGTAGCCGGGGTCCACATTATTAAGAGTTATTGTTATATTGCTGTTATTTAAAGGAATTCAACTTCATTGCTAATCATAATAATAGACTTGTAGACTTAGTGTTCTTTTCAAACAATTGCACTATAAATCGTTGCACAATTCCTTTAGTCTCTGAAGATCTACATCATCCAGCACTTAACATTGATATAAATTTAAGTAAGAAATACCGTTCCATTCACATTGCTCCTCAGCGAATAAAATTGTATAGGTCTGATAAGTATAACGTCATTAATGATAAGTTGCCGAGAATTGACTGCTATAATAAATTAAATTACAGAGACATCGATAGCGCAGTAACAAAATTCTATCAAATTCTAGAAACGGTAATTGATGAACATGATCTTACCAAGCTAGTAAAGAATGACACCCAGTATCCTTGTTGATGTTCTTCAGCGCTGATTAAAACTATTCAGAACAAACTTAAGTATCACAAAAAATGGAAGAGATTTGGTATAACTAGTGATTATGAAACTTTTAAGCTGCTTCGGGAGCGAGCTTTTAGTTCGATATACTCGAGCAACCTGAGTTCGATCCCCGGTGCCGGCACCAATGAAGTTTTTAACTTTAAGTGCTGACTTATCACGTGCTCCGCGGTGAAGGAAAACATCGTGAGGAAACCTGCATATTTTCGAAATAATAACAAAAAAAATATATATTTCGAAAATATGTGAAGTCCGCCAATCCGCAGTGGGGCCGCGTGGTGGACTATGCCCTGATATCCTCTGTACAGAGGAGGCCGTTGCCCAGCAGTGGGACATGTAAAGGCTGTTACTTTTTTACTTTAAATATAAAAAAAGTGTTGTGAAATAACTTATACTCGCAAGACAAAACCTATTACATTTGCTTAAACCTTGAATAATGTTTCCCTTGAACGCGTATCTGAGGTCAAAGATTTAGGTGTATATCTTGATTTCAAGTTAACTTTCAGCTTTCACATCAGTTTCATAATCAATAGTAGTTACTCTAAAGCATTCCGTAATCTTGGTTTTATTCTGAGGGTTGGAAGAGATTTTCAAAACATCACTACTCTCGTATTACTCTACAACACATTTGTAAGATCTGTTCTAGAATTTGCCTCAACGGTATGGAGTCCTAAAAACAATAAAACATATAAAGGGACTTGAGATAATTCAAGATAAATTTATTAAGCACCTATCTTTCAGATTTGGAGTTGAAGCAGGTGATCACCTTTCTGCAATTGGTTCTCTGGTTGATCGGCGAATGGAAAAAGATCAAATTCTTTTATATAAAATAATAAGAAATTTTGTTGACTCACCATATTTGTTAAGTAATATATATTTAAGATGCCCTTGAACCAGTGCGCGTAATCCTAGCTTGTTTTATGTTCCGCGTACAAAAATTAATTATGCAAAAAATTCATTCTTGTTTAGATCCTGCAGAAACTTTAATTCAAAATTTAATAGTGCTGACATTTTTAACCTTTCCCTTAATTCGTACAAAAAGTTAATTTCAAAAATACTTAAGGGTAGTTAAATCAGTTCAATTTTCAAAAAAAAAAAATATTGTTTTTTGTTACACTTTTACTAACTATTGCTGTTGTTATTGTTTATTATTACTTTTTTATATTGTTTAGGCTGTATTTTTTTTATTTCTGTCACATGATTTTCCTATTAGAAGAAACTTAACTGGTATTTGTACAAGCTATTTTTAGTAACTATAAGTGTGGTGTATACTGTATGTTTCTCAAATACATAAATAAACAAATAAGAAAACGTTATGATAATCTACGACGTATTATTAAAACATAAAATATTTGCATCAATGTTTTTAAATGTAAAACAAGTTTCTTTGCTGAACCTAATTTCAAATTGGACGTAAATTATGGTAGGACTAGAAACAAGCCAAAATGCGTAAATAAGGTTTACCCCTAAACAGAAACTGTAATGGAATAGGCCCAACGCTATCATAAATTCTTTCCCCCACCTGCTTTAAACTTCATTTCCTTGTTATGGTGTGCCTATTATAGTAGTCTTCTGTTGATTAACGAAGATTTAGGCAATATATCGCATGAAAAGGCTAAACAAATTCATAAATACATAAGGTGATCGATAAGCTAGGTATTTGTGAATGTGGCACAATGGAAAAACAACAAATTTCTTAATACAGTAAATTTATGTAAGTACCAATAATTACGTAAGTACGAAGAAAGCTCATGTACGTACAAAAATATTGTTGTTTTGTTTAGTTTGCACATATACTCAAGTCACGTATTCTATTTATGGCCTCACCTTTCTCATGATCATTTTACGATTACAATGTTTGCGACTAAGGCAATTTCACAAATAGGCACACTTTTTGTTGACCTATTTATATACCAATAAACATTTTATGTTCATTCCTTAATGGTACATGGTGACATAATGTTACCATCTTCAAGTTTCTATAAACTGGTTATATTCTTATGACAATGTGTTCATATAATTCAATTTTATTTTACGTATTAATTTTGAAGTAAAAAATCTATTACTATGCAAAGTAAAATAAAATAAAATAAATTCAGCATTAGGACATAATTATATAGAATTATAGATTGTTAACCTTATACGTCCCAAGCTAACAGCCTATATTGTCTAACTAACAGCTATTGTCTCAAGCTAACAGCTACATGTCCAACAACTGAACAAAGCCTTCCTCTAAAAAACGATATAAAGTAAAATAAAAATAACAAATTAATAGAATAATTAGAGCTACGTACAAATAACAGTTACCCTAAAAATCGCAATGTAAAACGTGCCGCATTTTATCGCGAGTCCCCAACGCCACCTGCTCCTGACTTAACTTGAAATTTAATTAACATAGACTGGAGCACTCTAGATAAGACCATATAAGCATTTAAATTTCATTAGTGTAATTAATTGCAAAAATCATGTAACGTATGAGTAAAACATTGTATAATTAAGAGTTGTGATAATTGTGTTTTTTACGCTGCTCTTTCACATTTCTAGGAAGTTATAAAATACTTATGCATTAAATTGTTTCAGGATAGTTAAACTTTGTATTTAAGTCTGAAAAAAAATAAGAAATACTTAGTTTAATGTGATAATTTAAAAATATTATATAACAAAAGTTTATTATGGATTCAAATTTATACACATAGGGATACACGCTGATTATATCAATTATATAAGATTATATTAATTGCGTAATCCTAATAAAGACTAAACCCTTCCATATTCTCTATAGCCTGTTCGCTACTACTCGCACAAGGCTTTCCTAAGCGTTCCCTTAATTGTGTTTAGTCAATTAGCATACGAAATTTCATTTACGAGCTATAGTAATTACTGACTTGCATATGATATCCGTAAGATCCTTCGTTATGTTTTAAACGTTCATTATTATTTCTTAATTTATCGAGTAATTGCAGTCTTATTTTTTAGAAATATTACACCTGACGTGTCATGTTATAATTTGAGGTCAAGAGATTGAAATTAGGCGCCCTGGGGTTTCAGTTAACATCATGTAATAAATTTTAAGAATAACGAACTTGGGACTATTAGGAGGTTACCTAGGATTATTATTAAACAAAGCGCTATATATCCTCACTGCGCGAACATCTTGACATATGATTTATGTTGTTTTTTTGTTGCAATATGGATGAAAAGTTTTTCGCCGTTGCGAGGTTTCGAACCTGCATTCACCGCGTTACGCACCCGACGTTACGTCAACAACATCAAATGTGCTTGCAGCGAACTCGCTTTTTCAGATGACATTTTTAAAATGGCTATTTGCAAACTAAAGATGGAGTTTTATATTTGGAAACTTGTTTTTTACTATTAAAAATTGCTATTAATTGCTATTGAAAATTAAATTATTGTGTTAAGCGAGAGTATGGCGCTTCGAGCAGATGCTCACTTATAATTTTACGAGAATTAATATTTTACGCGAATCCGATAACTTATTTCAACTGTTACATTTCAGTTTACTTTAGTACGTAGAAATCTTGTCTTTGAAGAAATGTTTCAAGGTATGTTTTTATAATTCTGTACGTATTTATTCTATAATTGTCTTAACGTACTGAATTCTCTAACGCACAACCAATTTTCTGTACTCCTATGTTATTACGTAAAGTCAAACGGAACTATGCACCTTTTCTAGAAAAACACACCATACAAAAACGAAATAAAACTATCTATATATACATGTATTAATATATATCTAAAAAGTAGTCACCAAATAGTGTAATGAAAAACACTCACGTCTTTTGGGCATTAACGGCGATTTCGGTTTGACTTGTCGTTTTGTTACAGCTAATTGTATTCTTGAACATGTAAAACTGAAATTAGAAGCTGCGTTTTATTTGTTAATTGCCCCGTCGCGGTTGAAAATCTTCTTTTTATCCAACTATCGCGTAATGTATGCCGTTTAGCCTTAGATGCGGATCGCAAACTAGCGCACCCACAACCTCGAGGGTATCCAGGATCGTTCGCGATTGGCATTAAATAACATACGCGGGGCTCGTTGATGGAATCTATCACGAATGCATAGAATAGTTTACGTTGCCGCTGGCGGTTTGTTTATGAATAGATCGATTGCTTCTACATATTACGGATTTATGAGTTGCTTATTGATTTTGTAGGGCGGGATTCAAGGCTCAACATTCTCACAGTAGAATCGCTGTTATAACGTTTGAATCTTCTCTGTTGATTGTGTCCGTAGTCTTTTTCTATTCATTATGTTAATAATTTGTGTTAGTTGACTAGAGCCTTAATCATAAATAATAATTGTTTCATGATTTTTTGATAATAAAAACATTATACATTGGATTTTGCTTAAAAGATTTGATAAATATTTAAAATACTTGCATCAACATCATTAATATGGAGACTAGATGAATATCATATCAGTGGTGTCAAAACATAAAGCCATAAACGTTAATTGTTAATTCAATCAGCAGTAATTAAAATTAAACAAGGACCAAACAAAATTAAGAGATAGGAATAAATGGCAGCGCCAGTACATAGCAAATGTTGTAAGTTTCGTCAGTTATAAATATTGGAACAGAGCGGATGACCTAACACTCAGTTAAATTAAAAAAACTATCTCAATATGCAGTTTCAAAATTGCACTGCGTCAATCAGACATCGTAGCAGCTGCACTGCGCTCTTCTACTCATATATAAGTATATTGCGTTCAAAAGGATTAGATTGTTTGTTGTTGGAAAAATAACAGCCATTATGTCAGTGATTGCGCTCTACAAAGTTATTTTTCAACATATTATTGATACATGATATCGTTATTGTGCTTGTTATTGAGCATTGACTGGTGATTTTTTAATTTTTAGCGTTAGTCTAGACGCCAGATAAATTAAGGTCATGAAGTTATCTTAACGACGAGAAAAACATGATGTAACCTAGATATATTTAGCCCGGCCGGCTTTGACAGCTTCGACGGAAAAAGTCCACAGGCAGACGACCTACGGACTCGGGAGAACAAAGTAGCTGGTGCACGACGACGACACGAAGACGCCGTCAGCTTCGCTGCACTCCGGGGGGGAAAATTTACCCTTAAATTAAATCGTACAGGTGATTTAAATGAATGATGATTGGAAAACTCGGTTTAAGAAATCTTTTCCTTAATTAAGTAATGCGCTGCTTTTTAATACTATTTATTTATTGATTTGCAACAAATATTATGGCAGAGTTGTTACGATTTAAATATGACTAAATAAATTTTGAACGAAAAATTAATTATAGCTTTATTTTCAATTGGCTAAAGGTGGTAAAGACAAAGTTTAATACTTCACATTAAAAACATATGACTAAATAACTTTGGTAAATCAACCATTCAAGGTTCGAGAAATATCTTAATTTTCCCCAGGTGTGACAAATTTTGAGATTGGCATTAATCTTATTCAATATGATAAAGAGAACGTAAAACAGTATCCCGCAGAGCGCAAGTCAATTTTACGTTAGACTGCTTCTTATTTTTAATATTAGGAGTCCTTATGGGAGCAGGGGGCTTTAGAAATCACTCGAATCAATAGCACCATTAGTAACGGAGCTAAACATTTCCATTTGAGGTCGGTCGGGACGCTAATGTGGGTCCATCTGAAGATCCATGATATCCGTGTTCAAAGTTAATCCATAAGAGTTTTATAATTGTATACATTCTAAGTAAAATATAATCCTCAAGGGATATTTTTTACTTCCTTGAGTTTTATAATTGTATAATAAATATAAATAATTGGGATACGTTAAATTTCATATTAAACGTATGTATTAAAGGTATGTGTTTTATGGTAGTAAGTCCACTGTTGAACATAGGCCTAGGCATAACTTTTCCATTTGCATCCACTGGTTGCCCGAGGCTCTTACGGTCTCGTCGCTCCACCTAGAGGGAGGCCTTTAAACGCCTCTCCCGCGGCTCGTGGTCGCCACTCGAGAACTTTTACTCCCCATCGACCATCAATTCTTCGAGCGATGTGGCTGCCCACTGCCACTTCAACTTGCAAATCCGGAGAGCTATACCGGTGTCTCCGGTTCTACGGCGAATTTCCTCGTTCTGAATTATTTATCAATAACTTTATAATATTTATAAAGTAACCTTTTGAACTACGTTACAACCAAATAATTTTAAAATGATTGTCCAGACGTAAAAATTATTACACCGACTTTTACAGTCATCGAGTGTACTGCATCCGATCTCATTGTGTCATGCTAAAAGTGTTATATATAAATAGGTTTTCTAAATGGTTTCAATGGAACATAAAATTTATTAAAACTGAAAACGAAACACATTTTGAAATAGCATTTAGAAAGGTTTATCCAAGCCTCGCTGAATTTAATGCACCCACGTACCAACTCAATGACTAGGATATCGCACAAATGTTCAAAACCAGTGAAATAACGATGCAGTTATATGGTAAGTGGTTTTATAATATACAAAAAGTAGTCAGCGTTATAGTAGTAATCAGTAGTCAAGCGTTTAGCGTATCCACTAGTGTTTTATTTGCAGTTTTAATTGTAATTTTATTTTGTAATCAATGGAACTATTGGTTCACGAACTTTTAGTAAAAAGCGAATTGAACAACAAATGGACTCTACGTATTGAAAATAAAAATTACGAAAAGGTTACTATGGACAGATAAAATCTAGAAGTAAAAAAGAGAATACTGTGACACAAAAAAATAAGCTGGAGAATAAATAATGCATTCAAAATATCTATAAAATGTTGCTAAACCACAGGTTACTCTTCTAGTTATGTAATTATTTTAATAGAAGAACTTTATTAAAACATTAATGAAAATCTACTGTGGTAGAGCCACGCAACAGTCTTCGCACTGTTGCACGAATGGGTAGGTCTAGCCGGGGAAGTACCATTGTGCGTTTCGTCTGGTTAGTGTGATAACCGGACCTCATTGTATTAAAATGCGGCAGCGGGTGGTGACCATGGGCGGCGGTTATCACTTAAAGTCACGTGAACCGCTAGCTCGCTTTCCACCTTTTCACATAAATAGAAAATTGTCAGCAAAATAAATTTAATTTATTATTTTTTTATTATTAGATCCAGCCTTTAATATTTCTGTCGCAAGGAGATATATTTTCTAGACAGATGTAGCATAATATGCTAAATACTTAACAAAATTCTGTATCTCCTCAAGGTAAAATTCATAAGTTACATAGCATCGGACGTCCATTTTATTAAGGAGTTTTATATTAGATGGCGGGGTATGATAAAAATCTAAATTGTCAGTAAAATAGTTCTCAAATATAATATGTCCCTTGAGAGTTTTTTTATTATGTAAAATATTAAAAAACTCTTAAGAGTGAACTCCGAATAATGGGCAAAGTTACATGGATTTTCTTAAGTAAAACCCATAGTAGCACAACGTCGTTCTCGAACAATCAAAACCTATCCATAGTATTCTTATATTTTTTATAAAGTAAGTAGATGTTAAAAGTAGAGTAAAATTAAAGAAGGTTATGAATAATTTTTGTTTCAAATTACATTTAGGCAACAAACAGTAAAGATCCAAATGACCGTTTTAAGGCTTTATATTAAATAACAGCGCATAATTTAATTAAGTAAAGGATTTCTTAAAACAACGCCGAGATTGTTGAAACAAGTAGGTAGGTATACTTATTACACGTGAATGAAGCGCAAATTATTTCGAAGAATTCAAAGTTATTTAATTTGTAGCCTTGTAGGTGGAAGCTATATTATCTGCTTTGTTGTGGAACAGTAATAGTGTATACATTGAACACTTAATTTATAAAACTAAATTCCGACAGTAAAGAATAAGAAAGAAAGATACAATTATTTAATATTACGATCCCTAAGAAAAGCTGCAAAAAATATTCCGAATATGAATAGCGTGTGATTGCTGAAAGAATATGTAAAAATTGAATTCAATATACCTGTTACATGAAAATCTAACGATAAGTGGAGTCGTGCGAAGGAAGTCCTTGACACATATATATTTTGATTTTGATAATGTTTAACAGGGTCCGCAAACGCTCTTATAATGCCTCATTTATTTGTCACAAATCATATACCTACTACCTATCAAATGGATCCATAATGGCTCTGTTTAGTTATTATAAGATTGAATTGAATGTCCATCGCAACGCACTTTCAAAATTGGACTGCATCAATCAGAGACAGCATCAGCTGCAATTCGGTTTCCAATTCATATGGGAGTACACCGTGTCCAATAGGATTGGATTGGAGAAAGTTGGCAAACGAACAACAGACGTTTTATTAACAAGTTTTTTGATGAATTTTGAACTGAAGTATTTACTTTATAGTGTGGAGAGCAGTTTACAAGTTAATTATCTCTTCAAACTTCTTTTCTCTATAAACATTTTGACTATAAACATTTTTATAGTCAAAAATATTTTAATAAATTTTCATTTACCCATCTTTCAACTGTTAAGAATGTTTATAATATTCAAGCAACGCAATATAATGTTATTTTCTTTGAACGTTACGAGAAACTGTGATGATAATATTTTCTATTAAGCTATTAACTTGTAATGAAAATTGTTGATAAACAATTACGTAAATTAATTTTCTGTACATGAAAAACATATGTACATTCACATATTCCTAAATAATAAAATGTATTTAGATGCTTCATTGTGATATAACATATTTATTATGAATTAATATAAATCTATTTTAAAATGTCGAGGCACTTGTAGTTTTATTCACACTGTTATGCCTTCGTTTGCAGCAGTTTTAATAATAATTAGAACTTCTCTTGGAAATCGTCAAGAGACCAAAGTAAATCGAAACTATTTTCTTACAAGGAGCGTAGAATCTTCTAAGAATTTGTAATTAAACGAACGATGTGTTGAAGCAATTTGTGTTCCAATAGCCAAGTACTTAAAATTTCAGATACAATTTGAGTCTGTAAATTTTAGCAATATAATATAGGAGAAATTTTCTATCTCTTGGCATTTTCAACAGTTTATTCATTTATGATTTTCAATATTAATGGTAATTAACTAATTTTGAAATGTGGTGTCGGCGCCGTATGCTGCGAATACCATGGACGCCCCTTCGCATAAACATCTCTATCTTCCCTTCTGTAACCCTCGGGTGTAGCAGATGTCCATGGGCGGCGGTATTCACTTACCATCAGGTGAACCGTCTGCTCGTTTGGCAACCTTTCACATAAAAAATAAATATTTCTCTCCTATTCTTTCAAGAAGGGCCTGTACATTGAAAACCTGACCCATTCATCATCCTATGCAAACTAATGTTGTAATCACTGAAGTTACTAAGTACGTACATTATTGCTTGATAATTGTTACAAAACTTAAATGGCTTTAGCATAATTTAATCAACGAGAAGTAGTATGTACTGTTTGTTATAGTCACCTAATGGAAATAATCAATCAATGAAAAGAATATTATTTTGATGAATAATTCAATTTAGACAAATTGTCAAAAAAATTTCATTTTAAAATGGTGTTTCAATTATTAAATTAGATAAAGAGTTACGAAACTTTTAGCAAACGGACAAAAACACCTGTGAAAATTAATAATTATATAGAGAGACTAGACAACTCAATAAAATAATGGTAACATATAAAATTCAAAATTTCCTTATTCATTCATCATCATCATCATCATTTCAGCCTGTTTGAGACCACTGCTGAACATAGGCCTCCCCCATAGAGTGCCATGAAGTACGACCCTGAGCCACCTGCATCCATCGACTTCCCGCACATTTGCACAGGTCGTCACTCCATCTATGCGGGGTCGTCTTACACTGCGATGGCCAGTACGAGACTGCCACTCGAGAATCTTTCTTCCTCAGTATTAACTCATTAAAAGGGCCTAGGTACTTGCAAGTGCAGAATAGGGTGATTTTTTTTAACATTGCCCTTAATTTGGGATAACATTATTCTGTGTTGTAAGGACGTTTTTACAAACATACACGCGGACAATTTCTAAAATTCGTTCAAATTTCAATGTTTTCTTTGACATTATAATAGTCCCTTTCCAATAGAGTTTTGCCCGTGGAAGGGCCACGCAACAGGTTTCGCTGTTGTATGAATGGGCAGGTCTACCCGGGTAAATACTACGACCACGGGAAGTGTTATACTTATGCGTTTCATATGGTGAGTGAGGTACCCGGGGCTCACTCAGTTAAAAAGTAGCAATGCATCTGAAATCCTCTACGGTTGTTAGTAATGTCAATGAGCGGCGGTTATCACTAAACATCAGGTGACCTGCCAGCTCGTTTGCCACTTTCTCACATAAAAAAGATAGCATTTACAAAATATTTTAAATAGTTTACTCTTACCTATTTGCTTTTTGGTCACTAATTTTTATTAATATTATACTGGCTTTATATGGCACCGACTCCATAAATTGTTAAATTTTTTTAGAGGCTAGGTAGGTTAGATTCTATAGCTTAGATTTTCATGATCTGATCATATTAAATTTAGTGTCTTTTTAAACTTTTTAGTGTTACTAGAGTTTTTGAAGTCGCTTCTTTTTTATTAACACTAGAGTACACGCGTGGGCTACATATGTAGCCCAGGGTATTGTTTTTGTTCATAACTTCGTGAAATCACGTGATTTAATTTCGAGTCTCTAGCTAAGCTCCAATTAGTTGTTGTTCGACGCATTTAGTGCGGTGTGAGTGATCGACGCTGGCGCACGTGCGAAAAATAACGATTTAAAGTTGTTGGGCTACGTATGTAGCCCACGCGTGCACTGGTGGAACTTCTTAGGAACGAAATATTTTTTAAATTGATGTAAGTATTTATATTCTCTTATTATTTTTTTTTATTATATATTATATTTATTTACTGTAAACTTACCGTTCGTTGGTATTTTCTTTCAGATTGCTAAATATGGATCGCAGAATGGAAGAAAACGTGTAGAAATGGCTAGAAGAGGAGTTAGATTAGAAAGATTTGATTGGAAGCGAACGGAAAGAGGATTTGAGAGAAGAAGAATATATAAGTCATTTTCCGCACGACACTGATACCGAGTATAAAGATCAGACTGATGACAATGACTGGTGACAATGATGAACAAAACAACAGTGATTCGGACGACGGTATGCCACTCGCAGAATTAGCCACTTATAAGTCTCGATATGAAATGGAATGGGGGAAACGACCATTTCGTACAACAAGGGTACATTCTCATTATAACCTAAATGTCTTTGTGTAATATTAATTACACAAAGACATTTAGGACCAAATGGTACAGCTTCTAATGCCTGTACACCCCTTAAATGTTTCGAGTTATTTTTTGAATCCCTGGTAAAGTTTACAAATATATACACACACGTATATATATATATATATATATATATATATATATATATATGTACATTTTTACCACATATAGATAGATAGATATAAAGAATAAATATCAAAGAGAACGCAATGAAGCCTACGACTCTAACTGAATTGAGAGCGTTTGTTGCTCTACTATAGTTATCGGTGTCAATAGATCAGGACGTCAAAACTTGTTCGAAATGCTACAGGCGTATATGTGATGATCACCATTTTTTCATGCGTGTAGTGAAAATTTAAAAAAAAATATAAAAAAAAATGTAGGAACTAAAGTTCATTGATCACAAGTAAGTAAAAATTATGTGTCATTTTTTGAAAAGTGAAGTTTTGTTAAAATTTTTAAGTTTAAGATAGGTCAGATATTTCTTTTTATTTCAATTTACTTAATAAATGTCATTTATAATAATAAATGTGTTTTATTTAAAAATTAACCTATTATCTTTCAGTATATTTCAATTTTAAAATGGGCTACAAGTGAAGCCCACGCGAGCACTCATGAACGTTTTAGAGGCGCGTGTACCGTAGTGTTAATTCAAATAACATTTCACGATGAAATATTTGAAAACTTGAGATAACACCCTTGCTATTAATATTTTAAAAGGATATCTATTTTTATAGTGCATAACTTGAAACTTAATAATTGCTTAGTATTAATCATGATTTTTCGTTCTGTTAGTTCTGCAAATGGGTTATAATATGCTGATATACAATTATATCTTGACAATGATTTTTTATATTACGCAAATACTACACATTGCTAAATAATACTAATCTCAAACTTCAGGTCATTCAACATAATATATTATACCACTTTATCCACCACTAAGAAGAAGAAATGCTGGAAAGTAAGTCTTCCGCTTTATTCGAACTCTTGCAAAATTATTAATTCTTTTAGTGATCAAATAGTTTTTTATTTGATTCAATAGGCAAAGATTCTGAAACAATGTAGAACTCATTTTGCGTCGTATAAATATTTACCTTATGTATCACAATCCGATCGAACCATAATTTAATTTGTGACTATTTATTATAGGCCGTATTTATTTATTCTTTCAATTTGTATTATTGTCATGGGATTTAATTATTTTATTTGCTATGTTCATATTTAAGTAAATGTTACTCTTGGGTAAGTGGGTAACATGGTAACATGGGTATGTTAACTATTGTTTTTCTTTAAACATTTTTATTTACTGTTATGATATAGTGTAAGCAGTTGTTGATACGAGAAAAAAAAATCCTATGTCCCCATCAATACGGTCGAAGATGGGGATATAAGTAAATCAGACCCACCGGGAGACCCAGTTAAACAACACTATATCCGAAAATAGTGCTAAATAACATAAATAATTGGTTCGTCATCATCAGAAGTAGTAACAAAAAACCCTATTGCTATTTAAGGCATCACAAGACACTTGATCCTCTGGCTGTAACCTGTAATTTTATTTTGAATGCTTACGCCCGGTTTCTAAAACACTGATCATCGTAGATGTCAACTAATCAGCTGTCAAATGAATTTCAAATTACAACTATGGAAATGAGGGCTTCCATGACGTCATTTCCATAGTTGTAAACGGACATCACTTTTATAATAAGGAAAAACATGGGTAACTATTTTTATCTGACAGTAAAAGGGCTTTGGTGTAGTGGGCAGATTGGGACTGATAGACCGATTCTTTCAATAAGTGTAAGCTCTCAAAGTCGAGTAATGTGTCTAAGTTACTTATCAGTAAAGTATGAAGCCAATAACTGCCTCAGAGGATGTTCTGCCAAATACCTGTCCGCTATTTGTCCCAGGACATACGGGTACGCGACCCCGGGTTCCCGAGCCACCACATTCACACACCCATACCGTCCGTGAAAGTTGTGTCCTATTTCCCGCCTACCATATCCTTTTAAGTCCCTCTTTCCCCCTCTTCCGCTTACCTCATATCTCCATGTCCTTTCCTGGTTTTCCCCCTCAAATGGGGTTTTGGAGGTCAGATGGCAATCGCTCCTTGTAAAACCAAACACCGCCATTTCTAATGGACAAGAAAAAGAGAAGTCTGGCTAGGGCGTCGCCGTTAAATGACGCGCAGGCACATCGCCCTAAACCTGCGATAAGTGAGATAGGGCTACCGTGTCAAGTACGGGCACGGCTAAAGACGTTAGTACCCAGAAGGAAACTCCGCTTTGCCTCATGGAATATTGGCTCTCTAACCGGACGATGCAGGGAACTTGCAGATGTACTCATGAGGCGACGAGTCCAGTGTGCGTTCCTTCAGGAAACTCGCTGGAAGGGCAATAAGTCCCGTGTCATCGGACAGGGTTACCAACTTGTGTACACCGGGTCTCATTCGGCCAAAAACGGTGTCGCGATAGTGCTCTCTGAAGAGCTTCGGAATGGTCTACTAGAAGTTGAACGTCGATGCTATAGGCTGATGCGGGTAAAGGTACTGATTGAGGGTATTACAACCAACCTCGTCAGTGCCTATGCACCCCAGGCGGGCTGTAGCGACACTGAAAAGGAGGCCTTCTGGGAGCAGTTTGAAGAAGTACTGCGATCTATACCGATATCCGAATCGATAGTCGTTGGGGGGGGGGGACCTGAACGGTCACGTAGGTAAGGCAGCTGAGACGTATGAACGTGTCCACGGTGGTTTTGGTTATGGTCGTCGCAATACAGAGGGAGATAGCATTCTTAGAACCTGTATTGCATGTGATTTAGCCGTCGTGAACACTTTCTTCCAAAAGAATGATCAGCACCTTATCACGTATAAGAGTGGGCCACACTCAACCTAAATTGACTATCTGTTGACCAGACGGTGCCATTTAGGTAAAGTGACTAACTGTAAGGTCATTCCTGGTGAGAGCCTGACGGCCCAACATCGTCTCATTGTAATGGACTATATATTTACTCCGAAAAAGAAAGTAGCCGAGAAACGTAAGCCAAGAATCAAGTGGTGGTTACTGAATGGACCGATGCAGAAAGACTTCCTGGCAGAGGTCGAAAGTCATCAGCTCTTGACTAACGCCGAAACTGCCCAGAAGGCTTGGGATCGAGCCCAGACGGCAATCATTACGGCGGGGAGGCGAATTCTCGGTGTTTCCAAGGGAGGTCGCGTCATCGACAAGGAGACATGGTGGTGGAATGACAAGGTTCAGGGATCGTTCGGGAAAAGAAGGCCGCATTCAGGAAGTGGCAACAATCCAACTATCCTGAAGACAAAGTGCAGTAAAAGAGCCAGCAAAAGAGCTGTAGCCAGAGCCCGCAGCAAAAGCTTATCACCGCTGTACGACAAGCTAGAAACTGCGGAGGGGCAAAAGGTCATATTCAAACTGGCACAGGCTCGGGATAAAGCGACGCAAGATATCACAAAATGCCTTTGCGTCAGGGATTCCCAGGGCATGCTATGCACCCCTGCCTCTGTGAAGGATAGGTGGAGAAGCTACTTCCTGGAGCTACTAAACAATCACCATCCGCATAGCCTTCCATCAATACCGCCCCCTAACCTCAGACTTATTGCCCCAATATCACCTGACGAAGCCCGTGATTGTCTTCGCCGCATGAAGAACCGGAAAGCGGTGGGGCTTGACGACATACCGATCGAAGCGTGGAAATCGTTGGGCTCTCTTGGTGTGGACGTGGTCACTGATCTCTTCAACTGCATCTTGAATACTGGAAAAATGCCCAATCAGTGCCGTCTCAGTTATATCACCCCTATTTATAAAGGGAAGGGCAGTGTTCAAGATTGCGGTAGGTACAGGGGGATCCATGGTGCCACACCATGAAGCTCTTCGAACGCATTATCGATCTCAGGCTTCGCCGAGAGTGTACTGTCTCTGAATGTCAATATGGGTTTCGATCGGGATCTGGCACCATGGATCCTATTTTTGCTCTCAGAACTTTGATGGAGGCGTACAGGAAGAGAAGGAGAGCTCTGCATCTAGCATTCCTGAACCTGCAGAAGGCCTTTGACTGTGTACCTCGTCAATGTATCTGGTGGGCATTGCGATCGAAAGGCGTCCCTGAGGCCTATGTCGACATTATCAGAGACATGTACCACGATTCCACGTCCATGGTTAGGACCGCTGTTGGCGACACCAAGCCCTTCCAGATAACTGTAGGGGTACACCAAGGCTCGGCTCTTAGTCCGTTCTTGTTCAACGTAGTCTTAGATGTGATCTCGGCTCAGATACAGGACCAGCCACCATGGCTGATGATGTATAGCACTCGTTGATGAGAGCCGGCTGGAACTGGAGCAAAAAGTAAACCTCTGGAAGGGTACGCTTAAGAACGGCGGTCTAAAACTCAACGTGGTGAAGACCGAGTACATGGCTTGTGGAAGCCCGGACTCTAGCACGATCCAAATAGGTTCTGAACCAGCCGTTAAGTCGGAATCGTTTAGGTACCTTGGATCTGTTTTGCACGAGTCCGGAAGCATCGACCATGATGTCCAAGCCCGGATACGCGCTGCTTGGGCTAAGTAGCGAGAGGTCACAGGTGTGGTCTGCGACCGCAGGATACCGCCCAAGCTCAAGGGACAGGTGTACAAGAGCATCATCGGACCGGTACTTCTGTATGATAGCGAGTGCTGGCCAGCTCTATCTCGGCACATTCAAGAGCTTCACGTCACGGAGATGAAGATGCTAAGGTGGATGTGTGGCGTCACGCGGGCTGACCGCATACGTAACACATTCATCCGAAGCAGTCTCGGGGTCCGTGTTGTAGCGGATAAGCTCCAAGAGCGGCGCCTGAGATGGTATGGCCATATCGCACGCCGGACGGAAAAATATGTCGGAAGAATATGCCTTGATATGCCTGTCCCAGGAGCTAGACCTCCTGGCCGCCCAAGGAAGCGATGGCTGGATGTTGTGAAGCAGGACATGAGAACCAATGGACTGACCCATGAGGACGTCGAAGATCGGGCAAAGTGGAGGAGTTTAAGTAGGAAAGCAGACCCTGTCAACTGCTGGGTTAAATGCTAGGTAGAAGAAGAAGAAGAGATATGAAGCCAATAACTCTATTCCTTGGGTAAAACATTCAGAAAATGGGCACATTAATCACTACCTAAAGATTGAAACAAGGCTATATGCTCTTTGTGGAACAAATGGAAATCTGTCATATAACTTCTACTCGTACATTCAATCATTTTAATTATTTTGTTAACTTAAAGTAAACATGTGACTCTAGGGTGAAAAGCTAACTTTCTAAAGAAATAACAATAATTGAATTTTATATTCAGATTACAGATTATGGTCCTTTCCAATTATTTTTAAGTGAAAAATTTTTAAGGGAAAAGTCTTCCGGATTCGTATTAACGTCCTGTGGGTCATGTTAAGTCCCAACACTCGCACTTAATGTAAAATACGCGTCTCGTGGGAAATCTAAATGCGGTACAAATCTTAATTATCGGACAAAACGACTTCGCTCAAAACTCGTCTGAAGAATGAATGTAAACAAATAATGCTCATTGATTGTTTTGCTTAAAGATTTGTTATTCAAATTAAACTTTAATTATTACGTTTATGGTTATTTATTTGCATTAGACTTATATTTGCATGTACAGTTACCTGTGTTCGCAGTGTTTCATTTAAAAAAAGTTTGCCTTAATCCTTACAAGCGAGTGGAACTCCGCCCGCTTTATCAGGTAGCCAATATTAGATCAATAAAGATTGTATATTTATTCGACGTCATTATAAAAATCAAAACAACTGACTTGAGATGAATAATAAGATAACTGTTTAAATATATGCCTATGAAAAAATAATGACTTCGTATTTGACACTATCCTTGAATGACACACCTAGAACGAGAATCTTCTTACTGCCAACAGATCTGCTGCCAAATACGAAATCGCTTTTGGGTTTTATCTAACGCCGACAAAAAAAAGGTCTAGGTATTAGTAAAGGTAATGCCGGGAAGCAAAATCATTATCAAGAAGTCGTAAAGTGGCGATGTTATGATAAAGAGGCGTAGCCTATCGTAATTACTGCACCTTTGATATTAAAAGTTGTCTTGACTTTTCAAGATTTAGTAATGTGCATGATGTAAATACTAGGAACAAGCATAAATTAGTTCTACCCTCAACTAGATTGCGTAGAATAAGTAAATCTTTTATGGGACAATTTCGTATACTTTTACAACAAAATCCCAGAAAACGTTCAAAATGAATCCATTGCTAAATTCAAAAAACTTGTAAAGGAACGTTTGTGTGTTAATGGCTATCATATTATTAGTGATTATTTGAATGATAACACACTCTAGAAATGAATTGATCGCTCCAGGCCCTTTCAAGTGGAATTTAACAAATTGTACACCTATTTGTAATTTGTAAGTAAAAAAAATGTCCCGCTGAGTTTCTTACGCCGGTTCTTCTCAGGTCAGTGGCTTTCCTTCCGGTGGTAGTTTTTTTGACTATCAATAAGTAAGTGTATGCTCCTATATTGAATAAAGATATTTGACTTTAACTTTGACTTTGTCACACTGGCATATATTTCGTACCGTCGAGCACCGTCGAGCGACTAGGTCTACAGTTTACGAGCATGCATAGAAAGATCAAATCATGCCAAAATAAAATATTTAACATTTATGTCGGAACTTGAGCTGTGTTCTCTGTTGAACTGTTATCAGTCACTAAATAGCACTCAGACAAAATGGAGCCCAAACAAATTTGTATAATACTATAATCTAATCTTCTTCAAAGGTAATTACTTAATTGAGCGAGCCCTTCGTGCCCACACACATACATTTTAAAGTGTCATCCTATTGGTTATGGCATTCGTGTTATCGGATAGCCGCTTGCACATCGTTCAAACGATTATCGCCCTAAGGGTGGAACACCACGAGTACAGGTGACTGTACATTATTACATTATTAATTAAATTGATCTAATATTTTTTTAGCTTTTATAAGAATAACAAAGTTAAAGTTCTTAACATGATGTTTAAGATAAAATTTCATAATATATTTCATAATCTAGAGGCAAAAGGCACGGGGACGAAAGCTATTTATGAAAATGTAAGGTAGTGTAAATACTGTAAAGTGGAACATGTTTAAGCTTATTTTTTACTTTATAATATATAACATAAAATTATGTTCGTACGTACTAATTTATAATCATCATTTCATAGTGTAAGCATCCACTACCGAGCATAGGCCTTCTCTAGGGATTTTCACTTCAATCGCCTATAAGCGGCCTGCATCCAGCGAAGTCCGGCGGTCTTAGTCAGGTTATCAGTTCATATCTCGAGAGGCCGCCCCACGCTTCGCTCTCTGACAAGCGATCTCTGATGATGATGATGTAATGGCGACATCTTTCCTTACAAATATTCTTCGTTGTTATTTGTGAGGCGTTGTATGTTGCAAAAGATGCACACTAGATCGCGTCCAGCATTGCTACAAATGCAATAGAACGAACGTAGATAGATTTCAAGATTTTTCGTTGTGAGGTCTTCGGCCGCTTAGCTTACTTAGCTAAGTAAAACGTCTAGGCACGAAACCAGAATATGCAGGTTAGAATCCGGCAGTACCGAAAGTTTTTGCTCATTTATCTACAAAAATTTACAATATACATACGTAGGCACTAATTCATCGAATATGAAAGAAGCAAAAGCTGTGGTTATTATGTTTATACAAAAAAATGACTAAAATGTGTCATAACAAGTGTATAATTGCCTATTATTCAGGTAAACAAACGAAAATTGAAAATAAAACATTTTTATTCTAATATTATACGTACGACTAGATAAACACTTAAATTTATTACTGTGATTTACGATTAATACCTCATAATGTATTTATATTACCTCTTTTACTTAAATAGAATTATATTATTTAACATTTCTTGTACACTTTTTTTTAGAAAAAAAAACAACAAAGTATTTACCTTGTTTGTAAAACATAACATGTAACTAATGACACGATAATCAAACCCGGTGAAGTCAGAACCAAGTAACCTGGAAAAAGGAATATTTTTCTTTAATATTTTTGGCCTTATTACAGTTATTAAAAAAATAGGGTTTCATTAAAGGGACATTACCTGAATCCGGAGATGCATGTTGTAAATTTGTTGTTTCTATCAATGGTGGATCTAAAAATAATAAATAAAATTATAGCATAGTATTTTCTATTAAACCTAATAGAGTAAGGTGAATCAATGAGAGTCGTGATATTAAAACGAGAATAGGATAAAGGGATAGCCAAGGTCAGACTTAGCGCAGAGTCCTGAGAGTACTATGTCTAGCATTCGATTGGTTTATATAAAAAAACAATACTATATAAACACGCATCAATTACTTCACTATGGAGATAAATAGAAGTTTTCTTTTTAAAGTGCGACTGCTTCTCTACTGGCAAAGTTTTTGTATAAACTAGAAAAGAAGAGCAAGTGCACATTAACTTCTGCTACTTACTATATCATGAAGTAATTGTAGTAACTGCAGGACCGAGCTTTTCGATTTTTTTGGTAAATAGTGTATTTTGGAAATGAAAAAATAAAAAAATAAAGATAGAAATGATCTAGTATGGAAAAAAAGTAAAAAACATAAGTGTTCGTGACACGAACCGCGGCCTTCTGTTTCGGGGCCGCTTTATTACCGACCGAGGTATTATAACATTTTTTTTCGGCGAAATTTACCGTCATATTCGAATGATTTTTTTCATTTCCTGAAAACAGGAATAAAGGGACATTTTCTAAAAATGAAACCTAGCTAGATCGATTTTTCGCCCCCGAATCTACGCTATAAATTATATGTACAAATACATATATGTACAAGAAATGCTCGTTTAAAGGTATAAGATTTTTATATTTTATTTAAATGTATAGAAATGTAATTAGGTATTTGTTATAAAAACAGTTTACGTACCTCTATAGAATAAATCTCTTTTTCTGCTGAAGTAATTCGCTAATGGTACCTGCATGTCACATAGTATTTCAACGGTTGGCGGCAGTAATTCGATATTAACTACTGCACTCGTAAGAGCAGTGAAACGACCCTCGAAGTTCTTTATTGATGATTTAGCATTCAGCGGCCTGGTGACAAAGTTTATTGATAACATTTTCAAGAGTAATAACATTTTTAAAGAGTTCACATCAAGACTTTATTTTAATGAGATATTTTGGTGAAATAGAAGATAATCAATAATTTTTAATTATGTTGTATACTAAAATTAAATATTATTCCTTCTGTAGAATGACTCAATTCTTTGCCTCAGAAATTAATTATAGCTAGAAATTCTTGTCCTATGTAATAATCGACCCACGCTACGTGACGAAGCCTGTCGCGTAGCAACTGTGCTTACCGATCATCTAAAATATGTATTTTAGTAATGTTTATTATACAACTATCAAACAAGTCTTTTAGTAATGTTTATTATAAAACTCTACTTACGAGGCTACTACAGTCCACTGAGCAAACGGTGAATCAACTGTTATTCTCTCTACTGTGTACTCCAGATGTCCGGATTGTTAGCAAACTTTCCTCAAGCATTCCAATTATATAGTCTATGATGCAAAGTTAGAGAAAACATAAGGAACTAAAATATGATAGCAGCCGCTATAGAATATTGTAAAATAACTGTTAGTGGTGACTTTAAAGATTATTAGGAAAGCTTAAATGAAAAATAAAAATGAATTGATACACTCACGGTGTAAGACATTAAGGAAATATATTGCGTAATTTTTATTCATCATTTAAACAAGCAGACAAAAAAATTGTTAATCTTCTATTTAGAAATGGTTTATATTATTTACAAGATATTGAAAATATTATAAGCAGAGGTATTAATTAAAAGTACATAGTTTCAAATTGTATAGTGTACAATTTATAACCGTGAGTTTTTATAAAGACAAAAGTTTAAGTGGCCATCCATTCAGTATTAAGCAAGGACGTATGCAGGATCTTATAGCAGTTTAGACGAAGATCCGGGCCCTGATTTTATTTGTTTCTACTTTTTGAATTTCTTGAAAAGTGCTCAGTGAAATGTACTTAACCGCCTCATACAGCGTGTCGTTACAACCGCGACAATAAATGAACACACATATAGAGGATAACTTTTTAAAATTGTATTAAACATTTACATTCTTTAAACATCAATATTCACCGAGTTATTACATTTTCCAAAACAAACAATTTTAGAACACCTTTACGTATTAAACTATAACCGAAAGTTCATTTGTAAAGGTCACAAAGCATATGAATGTGTTGAATGAATTTAAAAGAGATAAAACATACTGTTAGAAGCAGAGACTTTTAACGCGACGCTGTGGCAACGAATGATTCCCTGAACGTATGAATCAGTCAGTTGTAGCTGAATAGGCTTGTTATAAAATTTGTTTGTTTTTTATTTCAATAATTTGTTTGATTTTTTTTTTAAATTATGGATTTATTTTAATTTTGATTTTTTTTATAGTTATTGGCAAGTTGCGTTCGACGTATGTTCATTTATTGTCGCGGTTGTATCGACACGCTATATAATAATTTAGACTAATTTTATTATTTACATAATATTTTTTTATTTTTTTCACTACTTTATACATCCTAACTTAATCTATTATACTTCAAAGGTCGAATGCCGAAGACGTGGGTTTGATTCCCAATCAAACCCACGATCGGACACAGACGATCTTTTCGTAATTTTTCTACAAATTATAATAATAAAAACAGAATAAAAAATATTTAAGTGGGGCCCTCATACAAATGACATGATTTTTTGCCGTTTTTATAGATAATGGTACGGAACCCTTCGTGCACGATATTCAAGTCCGTGGTGACGGCACAGACTAGGTTATTTTATATCCTAATGTCTATGTTAAATTCCTTACTTCAACTCCCCTCCTGCCACCGTTAAATTTTTCATAAAATGTTTAGTACGATCTACGTAGTATTGGTGTGCTTGGATTTTGTAAACTATATGTTACTTGATGAGGTTTTTATAGCTCATTTTGTATCCATAAAACTCTCTATTCTCTATTTGTGTTAACATAAGAAGTAACATCAATATAATCACAAGCATCAATAGTGGGACTATTATTTGCATTATATATTTGCTATATATTTTGCACATTATATATTTATAAAATATTATAGTGGTAGCAAACTAGTTCAATATTTTTTACTTATTATAAAACCTGTAGAGAAGAAGAATATAATTATATGAAAATTAATAATATCTTGTGTAACGTGGGACATTTAATGCTTGTCTTAAGCAAAAAAAAAAATAGTTATTGTCGTGTCTCGTAGGCATATTTAATTTATTTATTTAATCTTTATTGCCAATCTGCAGTAAAACAAGGTAACAAAGGGCGGACTTAATGCCCAAAGGCATTCTCTACCAGTCAATCCAGGATGTGGTGACAGTTTATGGTAATTTAAATTTGTGGTAATTTAATCAATTTATTAGATAATAACCACCTAGTTTGTACTTTAAAATTTTTATATTGTCATTATTATGTAGAGCTTTGCTTAATTTATTCAAAGAAAATTTATATGTATACATAATTCGTACCTGTTTCCGACCAATATTGCAAGTTCAGGTTTAGGGAAAACACCTTCGACAGAGCAAATAATATTCAAATATCCATCGTTTAGCCGGTCTTGTATCATATCGAACCTCGTTTCGGGTACTGAAAATAACGTTTGATTGAAGTTAGAAATAACTTTTGTTGCAGTTTCAATAATGTGTCATAAGTCATCATAAATATCTTGTTGTTATCCCTTGCTGAAAAAAATTTCATATTAAGTCCGATACGTTAATGTAATCACGGGTTTGTTTGTAAATTGCTTTTAGACCTTGAATTATATTGAAATTGTGCAAAGGCTTTAAGTTTTAGATCCCTGGAAAATTGGTTAAATTTGTTACAAAGGCTAAATGCGTAAAAGAGTTTTATCATGCGACATATACACAAAGAGGACATCAAATTTTACGATTATTACTAAGACTTCAAATGCTTCTGTGGCAGTCAAATCTAATGGTATAGTATCATGCGATTCGCAAGTAATAAATGTTTGAGTAGAAGAAATCATGCGAAGGAATATATAAATATAGTTTATATTGAGACCAAGAGGTATGATTATTTGATGAAGACGTCATTATAAAATTTATTTCCATAATTATACTTTTAGCGACTTAATAAAATATGTGTCACTTCTTTTAATGTTTTTGGTATTATTCAAAACAGTTAATGCGCAATGATCTTGTTTCATTTATTATGTTAAAATCTCTATAAATTTTAGAAATTGAGTTTTATGACGATTTTGAAAATTAAAACGCGTTTGATCTTTAAAATTATAATGTTGCTTAACGTTTTTTGAGCTGATATAAAAAATAAAGCCTAAGAATATCCTACTTACTAAACTTTTAAAAAATAAAATGGGTAATGACATTAAACCCGAAATAAGATGAGCATTTAGATTATATACATATATAAATATTATATATATATATATCTTATCCTTTAAACGAGCAATTCTTATATATATATATATAATCGGGATCTCGGAAACGGCTCCAGCGATTTTCATGAAATTTAGTATGTGCATAGATTCGGGGGCGAAAAATCGATCTAGCTAGGTTTCATTTTTAGAAAATGTCATAATAGCTCGGCCGTGGTTCGCGTCACGATCATTTACACATTTATTTTTTAACTTTTTTTTCGATTCCAGATCATTGCTTTCTTTATTTTTAATTTTTTGTCGATTTGTTATTTTGTAATTTTTTTCCTTTTTTTTTTAAGTTCTTTCTTTTGTGAAAAACATCAGTCATAAGAAAATACGTCTTATTATTACGTCGGTAACATCGAAAAATATTATGCATATTTCATTACTCAGTTATTTGTATCTAAATGTAATTTCCAAAATACACGATTTACCAAAAAATCCTCCGGGTCCTCCGGGTATTATATATATATATATATATACAAGAATTGCTCGTTTAAAGGATAAGATATATGTAATCGGAATCTCGGAAACGGCTCCAGCGAATTTCATGAAATTTAGTATGTGCGTAGATTCGGGGGCGAAAAATCGATCTAGCTAGGTTTCATTTTTAGAAAATGTCCTTTTATCCCTGTTTTCAGGGAATGAAAAATATCATTCGAATATGACGGTAAATTTCGCCGCAAAAAAAAAGGTTATAATAGCTTGGTCGGTATCGGGCGGCACCGAAACAGAAGGCCGTGGTCGTCGTCGTTCGATCATTTACACACTTATTTTTTTACTTTTTTTTTTATTCCAGATCATTTTCTTTATTTTTAATTTTTTTATTTCCAAAATACATAATTTACCGCAAAAAAAACCGAGAAAAGCTCGGTCCTCCAGGTACTTGCACTTTATGTTTGAAACCTAAAAAGATATTTTTATTATATAAATTTCAAAACATATTTGGCTTACGCCCCTAAGTCTTCGTAAATGATATATCATTGGTGGTTCTGTGAATGAAAAATATAAATTATCAACTCGTTGTTCTGATGAAAATCTTAAGTTGCACTATTATACATATCAAACAAATGTAAGCCATTGCCAGGCTAATAAAATGGACTTTTCATTATAATTTTAATAGCTTTCAATTTAATGTTTATCGGATAAAAGTCAGATCGTATCATGTATTGATTGATTTCATCGTGTAAACAAAACGGTCATTTGTATTCCATTAGCTTACTTCTCTTGCCCTCGCATTAGTTCAGCATGTTTAACGTATTGTATCGATAGAATTTTAATTTTGTGTACCGAATATCTGAAAATGTTTGTATGTGTTTTTGTAATTTCCAATATTTTAAGTTTATGCAATTCATTATACCACGTCTCTGTAATACTTGCTCTAAGCTCCGAGATAGGTATTTGCATCTATATCTAATATATAAAATTCTCGTGTCACGGTGTTTGTAATTGAACTCCTCCGAAACGGCTCGACCGATTTTCGTGAAATTTTGTGTGCATATCGGCCAGGGTGGAGAATCGGACAGCATCTATTTTTCATCCCCCTAAATGTTAAGAGTGGTCCACTCCAAACATTTTTTTCTACCCGACAAATAATTTATATGGTAAAACGTTTGCCGGGTTAGCTAGTCTAATATATAAAATTCTCGTGTTACGGTTTTTGTAATTGCACTGCTCCGAAACGGCTCGACCAATTTTCGTGATATTTTATTTGCATATCGGCCAGGGTGGAGAATCGGACAACATCTATTTTTCATCCCCCTAAATGTTAAGGGTGGTCCACCTCAAACATTTTTTTCTATGCTACAAATAATTTATATGGCAAAACAACGTTTGCCGGGTCAGCTAGTTTACTTTAATAATCTCACGTTATTTAAGTTGAAAATACAGTTACAAAATTAAGACATTATATACTATTTTGTTTGTGTAGCCCTCAAATAGGCAACTTACAAGAATTGTGATATTTAAGTTGCTTATGCCCTCTGTTATTACGGGTAACCGCCAAATATCATATAGTTGTGGGCGACACCGGTGCCTAAAGTTGCACGATTTAATTTCCGTTTTGTCTGATTATTGTTGCTCTAGCGCAAACATTTAAGTTCATTGTGTTAATTGAAACCGTGTTAGGTAGATAAGTAGCTTTTTCAATGTATTTGATATTTAAGCTTTTTATTAATCAATAAATGTTTTAAAACAAATGAATTTAATTAAGAGAAAAATAAAATTGAACCCTACTGCGAATCCACGATCCAATACCAAGAGTGCTAACTATTTACCGTATAGATATATTAGACTATCATGATCATACTTCTACCTTTTTTTAAACCTATGTGGTATCAATCCAACGAACAACATGTCCTCTTAGTGTTATTTATAGCCTTTTGACGACCTTCTTGGAAAGTCAAAGGTTGGCAAACGAGGTGGATCACCTATTGTGCCGCCCATGGACATGCGACATGTTACGAACATTTTTTAATCTTAATTTATTTAGTAATAAGTAAGTAAGCCTAACAATATTTTGTTCATACTTTTCGTTTAACTTTTATTCATTTCTTTTGTTTTAATTTTTAAGCATGCTGTGTTTGCCTCTTAATAAGATGTACATTAAGTTGTAACATTAATTCCTGTTTCAATATTATAATATTCAATATTGTTTTTAATGTAACATGTACTGGCAGACCTAATAAATAAATAAATAAATAAAAATTAAACGCGACTAAGTAACACTTCCACTTCGTGTCGGTCTGTGGTACTTCCTCGGATGGGCCTACCCGTTCATGCAACAGCCTAAGTTGCTGCGTGACCTTAACAGTTAAATCTACCCAAACCCGTGGGTTCTGGCTAGCCCACCGGTTCTGCGTCAGATGAAGCTTTAATAGTCTCGGGACTGAAAGCAAAAACATCAGTTAATACAAGATACAAGTTAAATCTAAACAAAATCACATCCAGATATATGTAGATATTTACCGAAAATGGTCATGGGGCGTGTTTTTTCATCTTCGTCAAGAAATGTTGAGACCACACACGTGTAGTTCCCCGTAAGCTCGGTGCCGGGTTGCCGAATACGTAGAGCTCTGTGCTGCGTATACGGATTGTTAGAGACTTTGTAAGACAGATCCAGCTGAAAATAAAGAAAAAATCATCGACAAAATTTCGACTTTTAAATAAAAATGAGAGGAATAGAAAAGTTTTTCTACTACTGAGAGGGTAAAATATTAAAGTTGTGTCTACCTTATTATATAAATGTATTTTCAAATCTTATTTTATATTTATATAAAAAGTAAACATTATAAAAGTGTACATTATTTATAAGAGAATACAAGGCATACCAGGGTGAGGAAAAAATACTAGTGAAACCTTGGCACATACATAAAGTTACTTAATCCGTAGATTGTGTTACAACATGTTATCCACTTTCAAGGCAAATATTAAAATTAAGTTAATGAAAACAAATGCCATGTGATTTTCATTTGTTGAGCTAATGTTACATATCATTACGTTATATAAACTATATATAGTGCTCGATAATAGCCTGTTAATTATTGTTTATGATGAAATTTAAGGTGAATGCGGAGAAAATGTACCTTATTCTTTAATAATCCCAGGGCCTGTGGTTTTTGCGGAGGTATCCACTGATACACCGGCTGTGATCGGTCCATATAAAACCATTTCACTACTAACCCCGTAACGTTCTTCATTACATAATCACAGTCTAATGTTACAGTTTCTCTAGTGCCATATTGAATGACTTCTGGAACTCGGATGTTAATGATTCGGACAGATTGTACACCTGAAATTAAACGGATAATATGGTATGAGTAACAAAAAATCATTTTCAAACGAAATGTCTTATGCAACTGTATTTATAATGCTCCAATGGAAAGAAATATTTAAAATGGGAAATAAAGGCTCGTTGATGGAAAATGCTTCAATGTCCCTATTTAATCGGATTCTTCTTCTTTAGAAAGAGTTCAAAATTTTATCATATTCCATGTTTCAAACGGCTTCAATACTGATAACATTCAGTTATTGTTTGATAACTTAACGTGGACGTTTTGTAAAGATGTAAAAATACAGTTTTATAAATCTTTTAATGATTTGCGCAATTTCCGTTATTCGACGTAATATTCCAAAGAGAAAAATCTACCGAAAGCATTTTCATTTTACAAGAAATAACCTGCCAAGAAATTGAAGGTGGATATACCCTGCAGGGCACATTAGGTGCTTTCTCACTTGGAAACGTCATTATTATCGGATGAACCAGCTGGAATATTGTTTCGCGGTTTCCTATCCATTTCGAATCACTTTGAATTTCATCTCAATTTTAAATTGGTTTTAATAACTTTCCACTAGTAGATATCTTATATCGAACTAATTAAATGCTGTTGGAGTCGGTAGCTCAAAAAAAGATAAATTATAGTACTTTTGTTCCTTAAAGTTGGATGAAAAGCTCAATTATTTTTAATATGCCCATATTAAAGATATAGTACATATTATGGTTTATATAAGAGTTTTGTGATAATTTAAACAAAAATTTTAAATTTTACTGTGGTAGCATCTTCTTTATAGTAGGTAGCGGCTTTTCTGGGGAAGTATATTATACGGTCATAGGCTTTCTTTGGTGGGTTACTGGGGCCCATGTTTATAAATGTTAGCGACGCATATGCAAGCCATTAATTGAAATTTTAGCTTTCTATAGTTTGATTCTTTAGTTTCGCTCGTTCCGCCAGGTTGCAACAGTAAACTAAACGTAAGCCCCAGTCGTTCACATTGTCACGGTTTTGTAACTCGCTTAATATCCGGCGTCGACTGGTACGCGATACGTCGGCGAGTCTTCCCGTAATCATACGAGCCGCCATTTTGTTCCGCCTTCAATTTCAAGCCTAGGCATGCCATAGGGGCACAAGTGATGTATAGTCCCGTGTTATATATTTTATTTATTTATTTTTAGTCAAAGAAATAAGACAGCAATTAAGGTATGGTATACTCTGTGACTCGAATCTCAAATTAACACTACTCTTAAATATACTAAAAATGTTATAAAAGTTAAAAAAATGTTTTAAAGATAGTAAAGTAACAGTCTATATTGTCCCACTGTTGGGAAAAGGCCTCCTCTGTACAGAGGGTATTAGGGCATAATAGTCTTCTACGCCGCTCCACTGCATTTCAGATGTGAAAAATATACTCCTTTGAATTTCCTGCTAAATTGATGAATTTACTGCTTTCTGCACTCTCTGTACCAAAGGGTGCAGGGAGTGCAGAAAACCTTTCCTTTTTTTCATATATTTATATTTAATAGTATATTTATATTGGCCTTGGTACCGGGGATTGTGGGTTCCGTTGTCGCACAGGGCAATTATTTGTGTAACCCACAAAATAATTCTTTTAGATCTGTGTTTATTTGCATGGAGAATTTGACATCAAGAAGGCGGTTGAACGCAGTTGCAGAAAACTAGTCGATACTTATTTTTATCTCATGTAAAGAACAGACTTATTACTGGCTTAACGCTTTTAGCATACAGTAAGTTGTGATAATACACATTAACCGACTACGGACTGTCTTGAAAAAAAGTGTTAGGAGTTTTTCTTGCTACGGTCTCCAGAAAGATGTCACCCATAAGGCTCTTCTTCCTATTTTCATTTCATTCAATTGTAAGAGAGGTTTGACTTTGATCCTGTGAGAGACCAAAAATCCCTGGTTTGGAATGCTTTTTGCGTAGACACTTTGATAACCTCCTAGTCAAAGTACTGCCGCGCCGCTGAAATAAGTTTTAGCGCAAATGTGTGTCTCTTTGTGTAAATTTAATATTTGCCCCATTTGATATAGAAACCTAAGATTCATGCGCGGGTAGCAAATCAAAATTTTTGAAAACAGTATGACTTCGACTTATTGTTGCGGCTGATGATAAAAGGTTCGATTGTTTTCTCATTCAAAAATTAAATTTCATCTTCAGCGCAGTAATTAAGTATTATCCAATAAATTAAATACATTTTTAAAAGACCTAAAATATACCTATTCGGGTTATAAATTCTGTTACATGTTTATTCTAAAATAATTGTCACATATTTGTTTTTACAGTAACCATTCACATAACAAAAGGGATTTACACAGTTCCTTAAGCTAATCGAGCTTATTCAAAATGATCCCCACCATCAACCTTTACGGTCAGTCTATAGCAGACCCGTTGCTTCGATGAAGGACGCCTGGAGTAATTTAAAATGAGGATCAGACTTTGAGCAGGCCTTTTCCTCCAAATATTTCCATATTTTATAATCCAACGAATTTTAATCCGAACTAAAAAAGGGGCAGTCTTCGCTTCGGTTCAATTAAATTTCACGCGCTGCTCAGTTTTGCGTGCAGTTCGTTCTTTGATCTGGTGCAATCGTTATAAGCAATTGACCAACATAGTATACAGGAACATTACTCAGAGAAATAAATTTTTAGTGATGATTTCCACTGCCATCCTGCACAATTTGCTATCGTCAGTAAAGTGTTTCCTCATAAAAGAAAATCTACTCCTTTCAAGGATGGTGATGATGAATATAGTTCTTGATGATAGATCAAAATTAAAGTATACCAACGCTACAACCTAAGCTCCTATTGATGGATCAGGCAACGTGTATTATTAAAATATGACGGTAGCTACGGAAAAATATCTCAGTCTGTCCCGTGACCATGAACTCTGTAGTGTCCGAGTATTAAAACGTTGATCAAACGTGAATTCGTATTTTTTTTTATTATTCAACAATATGTAGTATTCGTGTAAACACAAGAAAACATTATACGTCGATAGCTTTTACTGTTTACAATAACAAAAATTAGGAAATGCAAAATAATAAGTCCTTACATATGAAGTTAGCGTACTGACCACTTTGTCGTACTGACTTTATCGTACTGACCACTTTGATCTGAAATATCTCCTCTTTGATTAAGAATTCCAAATTTAAATTTATAAATTCATTTAGCTGGTATGTATGTACATTTGAGTTTTGAAAACAGTCATTCATTTGTTTCTTTCTCATTATTTTATTCTTTGGCGTCGCTTATTACCGCAGACTCGTATCGTGTTCAGAGAGTTGACGTGAATGGCAAGAGATCTCCCGGGGCCCTGGTAAGTATGGGGGTTCCACAGGGATCTATTCTGGGGCCTTTTCTCTTCCTCATCTACATAAATGACCTGCCCTATCTTGTGAATAATGATCATGAGATAGTATTGTTTGCTGATGATACTTCTTTAATTTTTAAAGTTAAACGACATTCTTCAAATTATGACGACGTTAACAATACTCTGTCCACTGTAGTGCATTGGTTTAGTGCTAATAACTTAATGTTGAATAGTAAAAAAACGAAATGTATTAAATTTACAACTCCCAACGTAAAAAGTGTAAAAACTGATGTACTTTTACATGGGGAAGCGTTAGACCTCATTGACTGGACTGTATTTCTTGGCATAACCGTAGATGGCAAATTGCAGTGGGGCCCCCATATTAATAAACTGTCGAGTAGACTTAGCTCAGCAGTCTTTGCAGTCAAAAAAATTAGACAGTTGACTGATGTGGATACGGCTCGTCTGGTATATTTTAGCTATTTCCACAGTATAATGTCTTATGGCATTCTACTTTGGGGAAATTCAGCCGACATAAATACTATTTTCATCCTGCAAAAGAGAGCTATTCGAGCGGTTTATAACCTGGGCCCCAAAGACTCACTAAGAAACCTGTTTAAAGAAATAAAAATATTGACTGTAGCTTCTCAGTACATACTTGCTAATGTTATGTATGTCCACAAAAATAAGAATGACTTTTCAAAATTTAGTAATGTGCATGATGTAAATACTAGGAACAAGCATAAATTAGTTCTACCCTCAACTAGATTGCGTAGTATAAGTAAATCTTTTATGGGACAATGTATACGCTTTTACAACAAAATCCCAGAAAACGTTCAAAATGAATCCGTTGCTAAATTCAAAAAACTTGTAAAGGAACGTTTGTGTGTAATGGCTATTATAGTATTAGTGATTATATGAATGATAACACACTCTGGAAATGAATTGATCGCTCCAGGCTCTTTCAAGTGGAGTTTAATAGGAGTTTAATAATTGTACACATATTTGTAATTTTTTTGGCAAGTAAAAAAAAAATAATGTCCCGCTGAGTTTCTTACGCCGGTTCTTCTCAGGTCAGTGGCTTACCTTGCGAACCGGTGGTAGAGTTTTTTGACTATCAATAAGTAAGTGAATGCTTCTATATTGAATAAAGATATTTGACTTTGACTTTGACTTTGAGACTGAAAAACATGAAATATCGGTGTCATATTTACGAATACGAGTTCTACCGTGGCACCATTGCTGCAGAAACAGCTCGAAGGATTAATGATGTGTACGGCGCTGTTGTCGCAAAAGCACGGTACGTTTTTATTTTCAACGTTTTCGTTCTGGAAATTTCAACCTTCAGAACCAACTCCGTGGACGACCGGAGACCAAAGTGGAAAATGAAGAATTAAAGGCTAATGTGGAAGCGGATCCATGACAAAGCACTTCAGAGATAGCTGCAGGCTTCGGGTTAAGTGATAAAACTGTATTTATCCACTTGAAGCAAATCGGGAAAGTAAAAAAACTTGAACGATGGGTACCTCATGAATTGAGTGAATCGAACTGGCAAACACGCATCGACTGCTGTGTTACTTGTTATCAACCAACACAATAATGAAGGGATTTTATATCGAATCATTACTTTTGATGAAAAGTGGATACTATACGATAATCGGAAGCGCGCGTCACACTAGCTGAATCCTGGAGAACCACCCACATCCTTCCCTAAACGAAAATTGACTCAGAAAAAATTACTTGTGAGTGTTTGGTGGACTACTGCCGGTGCCTTTCACTACAGCGTTCTAAAATGTGGCTAAACGATACGGCAGATATATATTGTCTGCAACTGCACACTATGACGTATAGAACTAGCTGCTAAACAACCGAGATTGGTCAATCGCTCTAGGCCACTGCTGCTTGACGACAACGCAAGACCCCACTGCATAAGAAACAACCACTAAGTTAGATGAACTACAATTTCTCGCCCCCATGGTTTTTTTTAGTAAAGGGATCAATGAACTACCTATGAGATGGCAAAAGTGCATAAATAAGAAAAGTGCATACTTTGATTAATTAAATATATTTTACAAAAAAAAATGACTTTTGATTCCTTTGACGGGAGGAATTCCCGTACAGAACGCCAATTTCATATGTAAGGACCTAATACAGTATACAAGAAAAGTGTATGTTAATATTTTTATGCCCGTAAAGATGGGGTCTAGACATCGTTGGGAATAATATATTATTTTTTAGCTTAGGAAGTGGTTGGATTCATTCGTCAAAAGAATAAAACAAAATAAATTGCATTAAATTGTGAATATTTCTGGATAAACGAACAAAAACCTTGCGATTTGAACAGGTACATCAACAGTTTCCTACGTCGTAGGTTCGAATCCCGAATGAAAACTGTTGTTGCTAGAAAAATGTTTTTATGTGGTTATCTATAGCAGTTAAAATTATGTTTAATTTTCAGTACCATCAATGTATCGTAATACATCTATGAATGCAGTCCGTTTCTTGTAAGTATTGCACCAGTTGCGTGCAACAATCGCAAGCTACGCTTCAGCGACCACCCTTTGTTTATCCTGGCATAACATGTATAAAATGGGAAAAATATAGTGCATTTTTTCTGTTCAATACTTAAAAAAGGAAGTGATAGGTTCAGACGTTCATTATATAAAGTACCCTACAGTTATTTTTGAAATACAATATAGACATTGTCCGATATAATGCAATAGTTGATTTCTTTCTATACTGTAAAATGATAAATGAAAACAGTAGGTAATAACAATTTTTTGGCAACTATTCAACCATGTCACCCAAAGATAGTTATTGACAGCTATTGACACAGATAGATATATAAAGAAATAGAAAGGCATCTGGAGATGCTTAACTTATACATACATATACGGGTGTTGATTATAATCAAGAAAAATGCTGAGTGCGTTTTAGCTACGTACAACATATTACGCATTTTTCTTGATTGACGAGAAAAAATCAGTCATACAACAGAATATATTGATAGAACAAAAGAATGAAACATATTAGATTAACCGTTTCAACATCTGGTATTAACCGAATTATAAGGGTATTAATTAGAGCGGGAAAACTAAATAACATTTAGGAGTGTGAGCAAGACAGAATCATAAGACGCTTATCGCGTTCACAAAGCGTGACGATTGACGCGTGCGCACCGTTCCACTTAGCTGCTAAACCGTTGATAATGAGATACAGTATTGCACCTGTGTTCATATTTCTTCTGTCAAGTTTCCTTTAATTTATGTATTAGGAAAATAAGGTTTTGTACCATTATTAAGATAAGATTATGCGGTTGCATCTTATATTTAATTTATGCAGATGGTTAATATTCAAGTGTCAGTACACTGTAGATACATCACGTGCAATATAGAAGCATCACGTGACCCTGATATATATATATATATATATATATAGCCTTAAATAAAAAAGAAGCCCTTAAATAAAAATCTTTTTTTAAAATAATAAAGAGAATCCTATGTCCATTTTAATACATCTAAGAATATGTGTACAAAGTTTCATGATAATCGGTTGAGTAGTTTTGACATGAAAGCGTAACTAACAAACTTACATTCACATTTGTAATATTGTAAAGTTGGGATAGACGGTAATATAAACTTGTGTCTATGTTCTGAAAATAAAGAATTAAGTTATTATTTTTTTAATTAGTAAGAGGTAAAATCAAACAAAAAAATCAAAATTATTTAACTGGTTAGATTTTGAATATTAGACAACTATCTGCTGCCCGCCACTACGTCTGCGTAGAATAGACAGAAGGTGTAACTTTCAGACAGAAAGACCTAGCCTATGTCTTATTCTGACGTATAAGCAATATTATTGGAAAGTTTCATTAAAATCCATCTTGTAGTATTTGCGTGAAAGACTAACAAACATCCATCCAAACATACAAACTTTCGCATTTATAATATTAGTAAGGATTATTAACAAGCCAAAATAAGATCTTTACTTAATTAGAAAAATCCGGTGCTTGCGCAATTATATTGCAGATAACTAAGGAGGCGCCTGCTCAGAAAAGCGAATATCCTGTTCATTACAAAAAAAAAACAAAAAACAAAAGGGAAGCAAAAAAAATCACCTTTGTACTCGTGTCTTATGCATCAGACCGTAAACACACGTCTTGGTCGCGTGCTAGAAACAAGGGCCTTCATAACGAGTTTTTGTAGTAGTATCAAGTTTAAAATTCTTTTGTTGACTTAAATAGTAAAGCCCCAATCATTTTTATTTAATTATTATTATTATTTGTTAGATTTTAAAAAGCATTGAAGACATTTTCTTAGGGTTTTGTGATATATGATTTATTTTTTCAAAAAACAAATATTGTCAATACCTTTTGCTGTTCGTGCCATGCATCCGAACGAGAAAAGTTAAAAGGTTTCCTTTAAAGTTAAAAGAAGTATCATATTCACACTGTAATTTAACCCACCTTTTTCTGTGCGAATTTTCAAAGGGATAACTCTAAGTTTCTAAACCGAGTGATCTTGAAAGTGACTCGGCTGATGTTAATAAGAACTCCGCAATCCCCAATGTCACTTTTACCTTTGAATTTTTAAAGTCACTGCTTTCAGCGAAGTAAAACTTTTCTATGTTCGGGTTACTGTGAATGCCACGAGTAAAGACAAAAAAATATTTTGATATTTTGCGGCATTTGCCTTGAGCTTGGGTCACGAATACTAAATAAAGTCCAGCTCAGTCAATTTATGTATGTGGAAATATGTATGACGAATAAAGGATAGAAAATAAATATTATAATTATGTTATAATAAATATAAATTTGTCAATCTGCCTACCCTATAGGCATATTATATGCATATTTATAAGATTTTTAAATATCAGTTTTTGTATTAAAAGCTGAAAGGTCGCTTGATATAATTTCTGTTACATTGAGAAAATAACTGTTATAATTCAATGATTTTCAAATAGCCTCTTCATATGTACGTAGACCTTAACGTACCCCTTATTTTACTTTTGCGGATACATTTTCAGAGAAGGTAAAAGAGTGTAAGAGTATGACGAAGTTTGTAGAACTTATCCGCTTTGATTTGCATAACACGAGGAATGTGCTTCTTAAGCATCACGATCGTATGGCTCGAACTTTGAGTGATCTTTCTTTAAACTTTTCTTGACAACTGGTTTAAGATGTCTGCAAATATAGTACAGTAAAGAAATATTAAATCGTATGAGAACAAGAAAAAAATAACAAATTATTCTTTGTTTTTCACTACAATATGTAGTAATATATTAGACATCATCATTCATTCATCAAAGATTATTGACATATTATCATAGATAGGTAAAGCCATTTAATATAGTTTTTAATAATAGCCAAAATAGCTTTACTTACCTATTGCCGATGTTGGAGAATGAGGCTCCAAACTAAGGCCAACGCCTGTCGCATCTAGTCATCAAATCGCCACCCCTTATTACTTTGACAGTTCATTACCAGTTTAAAGATTCCAGAGTTTATATTTTACCGTGAGAGTTAATGGGAAGAACAATATTCTACTTTATAAAGTGTAACATGCATAAATATAAATTAAAAACTAACCCTTAATTTTAACTTGACGTTCATGTGTGTGTATTTAGGAATTGTGTGTAATAAAAATAGTTGGCTTTTTGTGAGTTCTTTTGTCTTTTGTTATAACTCAGTGTTCGGAAAACGATATGGTACTAAATGTGACACTCTTAGAATTGTACGCTAGGTTCTTTCAAGTTCAAGAATGATGGGTGCACCTACCCAAGAAGTACTTGTGTAAGTGAGAAATGATTACATAAGTGAATAATATACTATTTATGGTTCCATACCCAAAGGGTAAAACGGGAACCTTAGCAATCTAAGACTCCACTGTCTAGTCTATCCGTCTATCACCAGGCTGTATCCCAGATTGTGTTAGTTAGACAGTTGAAATTTTCACAGGTAATGTGTTTCTTTTGCCGCTATAACAACAAATATAAATAAAACAGAATAAATAAATATTTAAGTGGGGCTCAAATACAACAGACATGATTTGACTCTAACTCTAAATGTTAGCATATCAATATTGAATTCAATTTGAGTACTATTAAAGTCTTTACTTTCGACCACCATAGACCAAAAGTACAATTTAATCAGCAAACGGGATATATTTTCCTTTTTGGAAGCATTCGGTATACAATCTTATAATATGCACATAGTATCGGATTAAAGTCTTTAAATTGAGACAGGATGGATAAAGTAAGATATTGTTTGGTAGATATTATGTTAGAAAACTTATGCTAAATCAAATGTTAGCGTCGAAGTAATAAATAATGAATAAATGTTTTCTTGATAAAGAATAAATGACTGATGATATCGTATATGTGGTTGCTATTCTAAAGCATACTGCTTGAAAAGTAATTTGAATTGTCTTCATTTTAGTTTAGAGTCAATCAATATTTAAGAACTAACTAATCTATACTATTAAATTAATTTAAATTATTTTATAACATTATAAATGTATAATTTATGTCATAATTCTTAATTATTAATAGAGTTTATAGCAAATATAAACTCTTACTCTTAGTTTCATGGTTAAAATACTTAGGAACCCTACAATATTTGTTGATTTCTTTGTCATATTTTTCTCATTTTATGGTAGATACCGAATTACTTGCACTCAACTACCTCAGTGTTTGAGTTGCGTCTGGAATCTGAAATTCATTTATATTGTTGCAGTATTGCAGTTCCCCGTAGCGCTTTTAAATCAGATTAAACGATATTTTTTTGCCATATCGACACCACGAGGCGTCATTATTAAATTTCATGAAGTATTAGTATTTTTGTTTTATTTATGTTTATATTTAATTATAATGTATATGACTATATTAATAATAATACTAATATTTTTATTCATAATATTTATTTTATATATGCAATATATATCCATATCCATTTCCATTTATCCGTTACCGTTTATCCATAAACCCAACCAGATGAGAAAACAAATAAATATCCCCAACATACTAATAGTATAGGCTACCTTTAGTTTAATAAATCAAAGTCATTTAAGGCTGTAGCTATATAATAGTTTTGTGTTATTTAACTAGACAGTCTCCTTGACACAAAGAGTAAAGTAAAAAGTTCCTGCTTAAAGTAAAAAAAATCTCACAATAGTTATAACTATTAAAATATCTGGATATAACATTTGAGATTTTTGTATTAAGAAGAATTTAAATCATTCCTAATTTTTTTGTATAACGGAATGATTACGATATGAGTATAATTTAAGAGCTGTGATGGCTCAGTGTCTGGACGGTCGCCTTAAATTTAATATACTCGAGCAATCTGAGTTCGATTCTCAGTGCCAGCACCAATAAAATTAATTTTAAATGCAGACTTATCACGTGCTCAGCGGTGAAGTAAGACATCATGATGAAACCTGCATATTTTCGAAATAATAAAAAAATATTTCAAAAATATGTGAAGTCCGCCAATCCACAGTGGGGTCGTGTGGTGGACTATGCCCTGATACCTATGATCATATATCCATATACTGATGGATCTTTACAGAGGAGGCCTTTGCCCGGCAGTGGGACATTCATAGGCTGTTACTTTCATGAAAGAAAATTATGAATTTCCAAATCAGTTTCTGAATGTCTTCTCAAATATACATTTTGAAACTACCAGATATTTTCAACATCCCATAGAGGCATAAAAATTATCTTCATCATCATCATCAATTTTCAGCATCAGCATTCAATATTTCAGTCTCTAACACCTGGATACATTGTTTTATTTATAGGTAGTTTATAAGCATTATGTTGATAGTTTTTTGACGATCGATAAGAGCTTAAGATAAGCTTAGATTCAAAAATAATGACTTTGACTTGTAACGCCCAGGTGGAAAACTTAAACAATTGATGAGAACATTAGATGTTCGTATGCGTAGAGTCGTGTTATCTCTTACACTACCTATGTATCTGTCGTATCAGTTTTAGTGGAAATATGATTGTATGTTTACAGCATAATGTTGATACTCGTATTTGTAATTGGATAGAATACGCTGCGACTCCGATGATGGGAAAAAATTGACAAAATTGAATTACAAATGTTCGGCAAATACAAAAACTAAAAACAAAGCTTGACGTCCGGTAAAATCAAATTGTAAATTGCCCCTGTTTCAAACAATTTACTTTTCATCATTAATCCGTTAATAGTAAAATATGTACAAGCGAATTGGTATAAAACTATAAATAATCAAAGTCAAAGTCAACATTTTAATATTGAAATGTGAAATCATTCAATGAACGTCCAAAAACTACCACCATAATGCTTATAGGCTATAAATAAAACAGTGTCTCCAGATGTGTCAGTAAATATAAAATCACTAAGTGCACTGTCATTAAACTTTAAAATATATATAGTAAGCCTAGTTTGGTTAGCGTTATTGAGATTTTATAAACTCTCAATAATATTACTAATCACTCCAGTGATTTGAGTTTATTCCATGTAATTAAAAAGTAATGTATTCACTTACAATTACATGACAACAAAATGCAGGCCAAAGATATATAAAAATTTAAAAATAAAATGTGATAAAATTTTAAGAAAAATAAAAATGAAAATAGTGTACTTACATTGCAAAACTAATATAAAATGCATTAAGCACCACATTTTATCTGTTCATAAGTTTTCAATGACAATCTAGTAATCACATACAAATTAACACTTTAGTTTAAATCAACACTTTAGAAAAACTTCCGAATAAACGTAAGGTCCACTTAGAGAGAACAACTAGAAAAACATAAACTTTATGTTGTACGCTTAAAATTCCTCTCTATTCCGAATTTTAACGTGAAAATGTGTGTTTCACTGAGCTAAGCTTTAAAACTTCGAAGTTAACGGCATGTAAAGTCAACCAGTTGTTTCCGTTCCCTACGTGTGTGGGGTTCGAACCCGTGCTTGAAACTAACCGCCAAAGTAACTGGCGTCCGGTAACAAGCCAACCATATCGGAAGCATTCACTGCATTGTGTTGTTATTGACTAATACCCTGGCACTGTAAGTAAAGTTTTAATAAAGATCCTAAGCTTTTATTATAAAAAGATATTTGATACCTATTAAATAAGCCTTATGTTGGTTTACTCTTTTACTTACGGCCAACTGCGATAAAGTAATTAGAAAAGAAGAACGTACGAAAGTTACTGTTATGATTGATCTTAAATTATTTTATCTCAATAGTGATACCAACACAATGGGTGGAATACGTTATAAATGGTGCCTTATATTAGTCACCCTATTATTATTCCACAAGTTAGCGGCGCAATAATGCCGATACGTGCGCCTTCCGGAAGATATTCATTAACTTAGGCATAACACGAAGCGTTTCTACTTAGATACTACTTACGCTGTGACGTTCAAATAACATAACGTTCTTTTGCACTGCCAATTTTTTATTATTCTGTTGTTCCATTATACTATTTATACCAAGTCAATAAGGTTGTAGATTATTTTGGTTGCTGCCCGTTATTAGGGTTTGCGCATATTCAAATTTATTATATAATTAATATGTTTATTATCTGTTTTATGTTTATTATTTATTATAAATAAATAAAATATTAATGTATTATATTACAAGATACTTAAAATTGCAATAGCATGTAATTGTAAATGTAGGATAGGTCTTTAGCAACAGAAAAAAGTTCACTTAGTTACTTATTTATATTCCTTTGTTTTTGGATATATGTTATATATGCTACTTAACATAAATATTAACATTAGTTTTAACAAAATATTGCTCAATACCTACTGGAGTACTACCAAAAGATATTATCTTAATATACTTAATAGATATTACAATAATTTTTTTTCGAAGCATTAGTATTTAATTAATACGCCATAAATATTTTGTATATAATGATTGAGTTATTTTATGATTTATATATTTCTATAGATTCTAGTGATTTGATCAAAATGTTGATTGATTCTAACTATGCACGTTTACATACATATATATTAAAGCCACCACAAAAACACCACTTAATTATGGAATAAATGAGATTTATTAAAAGTTAATTTTTGTATATGATTAGCTGCCACGCAGTAGCCTCGGCTGGTGCACGAATGAGCAGGCTCGTCCGGGTAAGTACTACGACCTCACAGAAGACCGGCGTAAAGTGGAAGTATGACAAATACTTTCGCGTTTCGTCTGGTGAGTGACGAGCCGGAGCCCAATTTTCAAAGGTTGTCAACGCATCTGTAACCCTCGGGTGTAGCAGATGTCCATGGGCGGTGGTATTCACTTAACATCAGGTGAACCGCCTGCTCGCTTGTCAACTTTTCATATAAAAAAAAGAAAAAAAAATGATGCTGTTTATAGCATCTGTGGTTTAACCAATATAGAAATTACATATTTTGAAACCCTAAAAGAATAGTTTGATTTCCTTTCCAACTGAAAATAAAACTCAAATAAAGCAAGAACAATCGAATATCACCGCTCAGTTGGCGTCACAGACAATAAATAAAATTAGGGCAGTTAATTAATATTTATCGGCGTCGCCTGCTGCGTCCGGTACGTCGTCCTTTCTTTTCTATTGAATCAATTCATTTCGAGCCGAGAGCGGAATCGACCGAAGCTTATTTGCTTTTTATCGTCCATTATTGCCCGTATTGAAGTTCATTTCAAACGTAATTTAATTAAGTCTGTTGTAATAAATAATGAAATAAAATTCCGATTACCCGTGCTTGGTGAAACCCACATCAAATTTAATTAACAAAAAAATAATCAAAGATATCCTTCCATTATCGAGTCTGTAATACTCGTATTGTAATCATCTGATTTATGTCGTTAAAAACTAATTAAATTGATTGTAATCTATAACGCTTTACGTCCACCGTGTTCACACACCACTGTAGACAACATGTGGAAGAATTTAATTGCAGTTATTGTTATTATTGTCCCAACGCCCATACAGTGCATATTTAGCCTGCGTTCCAAACGAGTGGCACGGACGTCCGGCAAACGTCCTGTATCCGTTACGTCACGCCGGGTGCACGTCACCCCCAGTCCCCCCATAGGACACTCCATTTTTCGATGGGGTCGTAAGCATATGTCAGTCAATAGCTTATCTAAAAGATTTATTTATATAAATGACCTATCTATCTTAACAGAAAAGAGAGATGGCTAACTATCTTAACAGAAAAGAGAGATGGCTAGTTTTAATAACCATTTTTTACCAAGAAATCGGATCTCAACATCAAATTAACATTAACTATGTTTATAAGTCTCGCTTATGTGCTATCGTCTACGGTTCTATCGCTTTATTACAATGCGATATAAATATCTACACAGTATCAAAGTTATCGAAGTTATTGTGAAGCCTCTCTTTCTGACAGCGAAAATTCAATTATAGCGCGCTAGGTTGGAAATCAAATATATAAGAATATATGTAAGAACATATCACAATATATTCAGATCGACACACTTGCATGCAAAATAAGTAGAGAATATTAAGAGAAGCTCATATAAACCATAGTTTCTAGTTCAGCCACGTCCTTTTTAAACATTGGTTAAATAATAATTTTTTCTCCAGTCAGATAACGTTAGTAGACGGGTTAATTAAAAAATTATTTTGCATGGTAAATCTTTAATCAACAGGAAAACTCTTATTTTGTTCGAATAGTGATGCTGATTGAAAAATAATTTAATTACCGAAGTTTAACAGCGCTAAGTCGTTACGTTACGCTTTCTTAATTTTATATATGTACGAGTATGTCTACGTTCATTAAACTAAATGTCTCGTCAATTACTAAATACTAAATACTACATATTATATATTTATATATATTTTATAAATAATAAAAAAAAATACAAAAATACGTTTGTACAGAGAAGGCCTTTTTCCATCAGTGGAACATGTATTGGCTGATACTTTACTTTTACTATACACGTTTTCAGGATTTACATCTCTCAATTTGGTGTACCGATCTCAACGGTCGGTGGCACATTGAAAGCAAGAGGTAGCTAAAAATTGAAGTTCCTATTGGAGTAAAAAAAGTCGTATCATCCGCAAAAAGCGCGAGTTGACGTGTGGGTCTCTGAGTATGTCACTTGTGAAGCGAAAAAAGCAAAGGGGAGGAAATTATTGCAATTTGGAGTAGTTTTAAAAAGGATACAAAAGTATATATTTTCGAAATAATTGAAGCAATTGTCATAAAAGAATAACATAAATCGTGATAAAATTTCGATATAACTCGTAAAAGTTGGACTATCTTAATTTTTTTTACGATGGTAATGGTAACGAGGTTTACTGGTAGTAATCAATAAACTTTACGTAAAGACTACAAGCCACTTTTAATGCTTATGCCTAATTTTTCAATATAATTGATAGATTATGGAATCTGAAGTTGTCTCTGCATTGATATTTCTGTCCTTAAGCTCTGTCTCTAATTGTAGGAAATTTATCACTAGCGAGGACTATCCCATGCCGTAACGTCTTAATGTTAGATTTAGCTGTGCTAATCCCATAATGATAAAATTAAATTCAAAACACTGCTACTAAATACAGAAAAACCATAAATTATTTTTGCGTTGATCAGAATAAACTAAATATTATATAGCCCATCTTTGACTTTAGGATGTGATACAACCATTCTATCCCGTGGCCCGTAAATAATAAAAAAAATACAAAAATACGTTTGTACAGAGAAGGCCTTTTTCCATCAGTGGAACATGTATAGGCTGATACTTTACTTTTACTTTACACGTTTTCAGGATTTACATCGACTCTCAATTTGGTGTACCGATCGCCAAGGCGGTCGGTGGCACATTGAAAGCAAGAGGTAGCTAAATTGAAGTTCCTATTGGAGTAAAAAAGAGTCGTATCATCCGCAAAAAGCGCGAGATTGACGTGTGGGTCTCTGAGTATGTCACTTGTGAAGAGCGAAAAAAGCAAAGGGGAGGAAATTATTGCAATTTGGAGTAGTTTTAAAAAGGATACAAAAGTATATATTTTCGAAATAATTGAAGCAATTGTCATAAAAGAATAACATAAATCGTGATAAAATTTCGATATAACTCGTAAAAGTTGGACTATCTTAATTTTTTTTTTACGATGGTAATGGTAACGAGGTTTACTGGTAGTAATCAATAAACTTTACGTAAAGACTACAAGCCACTTTTAATGCTTATGCCTAATTTTTCAATATAATTGATAGATTATGGAATCTGAAGTTGTCTCTGCGTTGATATTTCTGTACTTAATCTCTGTCTCTAATTGTAGGAAATTTATCACTAGCGAGGTCAAATATTATCCCATGTTGTATCACGTCTTAATGTTAGATTTAGCTCGTGCTAATCCCATAATTCATAAAATTAAATTCAAGCACACCAACACTGCTAGACTTCAAGACACCATAAATTATTTTTGCGTTGATCAGAATAAACTAAATAATTAAATAACTGACGGTAGCCCATCTAACTTTGACTTTAGGATGTGATACAACCAGTCTATCCCGTGGCCCGTGGTTTGAATGGAAATTAAAACGAAATGACATCTGTAAAATAGTTTCATTTAAACCCATGTTCTAAAAGCAAGCATAATTTAAAAAATTGCGAAAAAGCTATCAAAGATTTGCAATTTGGGTACAAGGAATTCAAATAATAAAAAACATATGCGCTATTCCATAGAAATCTTTGTTATAATAGGCGGATAACATTTGTCAATAACAGAAATATATGATAGAAAAAACTACTGTTCTTTTCTTTTTTTTATTGCAGGCTATCAAATCAATCATTGACTACTATAGACACCGTGGGCAATGCAATATGCAATTGAACAGTAATAGCACATATTTGTAGAGTAATAGCTCGGACACGCGCAAGAACCTTAAAAATGGGTTGTTTTCCAACAAACAACATAGTGATTTCTTGTATTTACGCGATTACACATTATAAATGAAACTAATTTTACGGATTTATCGCGTTTATTTTTAATTTTAGCCCGGGTTAACTATGACAATCAGACGTCTTACACCTCAGTCTGTCCCGTGACCATGAACGCTGTAAAGGGTTCGAAACGTCGGGAATTAAAATTAAAAATAAACGCGATAAATCCGTAAAATTAGTTTCATTTATAAACAACATAGTGAACAATTTTGTTTGTTTTTTGATGGCCAGGCTTGAATACACGTATGTTATTTTGTAAATAAATTACTTTGGAATGGTTTTAGTTCACAACACAGAATGTTTTGTTTATTGCAAGCCATTGCTTGCAAATCAATGTAAATAGCCTTTTTTTACGAACTTATCACAAGCATTTTTTTAAGATTAACAAAGACCTGTGCAGCGGATTCTTACTTTATTCACATTATATATGTTGTATAATTTAAAATAGCTAAAATAGTTCATAACAAAAATAAATAAGCAGTTATGGGGATTGCCAGAACACATTAAACTGGAATAACCATGATTTTTTTTAATGAATTATATGTATGAATAACATATTTATTTTGAACAACTTAAACCTTAAACAATAATGTGGAGTAATAAAGTTTTTAAAGAATTTTAATTTTAAAATGGGCGACAAAAGTACTATAGAACAAATAGAAACTTGTTTTACAGAGATCAAATATTAAATCATCAAATATTAAAGTTTTGAAAAAAATATGTTAGGAAAAAGATGTTAGTTACCTATTCGTAGAAAAAATAGACGAAAAGTCTTTCGACGCTGCGGGAATCGAATCCACGTCTTCCGGATTAAGCTTAACGTTTACCTTAAACACAGAGGTTAGCACTATAATAAAATTAAAACATCAAATGATATTAAAATTTTAACATCATCAACGTCCATGACAAAATAAGTGGCATGTCGGTGACCTGAACCTGTGGTTTTTTTTCCCCATCACAACCTCACAGAAGACCGGCGTCAAGTGGAAGTGTTATTCGTCTGCGTTTTGTCTTGCGCATGTGTTAATCGGGATCACAAAAGATAGCAACGTATCTGCAATCGTACTGTTGTTGCAGATTTCCATAGCTATTATATCACCATCTCATATACATAAAAAAATGTCATGCGCACCCCTGATAAAATTAATATATTTTATGATAAATACAATACAAAAAACATTTTAAAAATATTTACTTTATACGTATAAAGCATATATGTTAAAAGGAAATATTTATCGTATTGCGAGTAGCAAAGATTAGTACTTCAATAAAATAAATGGAATCCACATTTCCCAATGGCATTCCTGAAGCAATAACTTCAAATTTCCATATTTTTCCACGTAAATTAATTATGAACAGTTAATGTACAGCGCAGAGACGCATTAGCTTAATTCGATGGTGGATACCGTTTGGGTTAAAGTTATTAATCTTTCCTATTAAAAGGATCACATAGTTATATAGTCAAAGGAAGAAGTATAAAACTCAGTTTGTCAAGTATAACATTCTCCTTTACTTTCTCAGTGACTTGATGCTTCTAAAGAAGTCAGTATTAACGGTTTTAGAATCGGCGTGTCTGTACATTGTGTAACTCGCACCCCCCCTTTATTATGTATATATATAATTATAACTTATATATTTTTTCCCCCATTATATGCATAAATCATATAACATCATTACGTGACCAGGATAAATTATTGATCTTTCTATAGGATCTTTCTAAAGGTAATAATTAGCCGTATAAATATTATTGTGATCGTCATATTCGGTAGGACCTCATTTACGTTGTGTTTATTTAGTAACTTATCTTGGATAGATAAATATTCACTAGTCGTGGTATAAGCCAGAGATAATGTCAGATTGCTTTCTTAACAACTAATCCCGACTCGCTTGAGACGGGCTCAGAGTATATAGTATACTCCCTCTCACGCTTGTAAAGGGCTCACAATATAATTTTTAAACTAATATCCCTTCTCTCTTGAAAAGGGCTCACATCAATTTTACATACCCGATACAAGTCAACAGCTCCCCCACATTTAAAAAAAAATGTAGGGAAGGCACACGGCTCCATGAAAACACTCACCAACGCCGTGTGCGGTGAGCGCCAACCAACATATTGCGCCCCCCCAGAAGAGGGACAAAAAGTTGGGGAAAGGACGGAAGTCCATTGCAAAGTTGTTTTACCAGCATAAAGAGGGCTTGGCCCCTTGGCAGTGCGTAAGCACAAACTTTGACCGAAGTCGCGCATGTCAATGCGTGTAAACGTCACACAAGTCAACGTCAAATCCAGTCTTCGTGAATGTACGTCAATACGGTTTTGGGCATGTGTTAAAGATCAGGCACTCTGGCCCTATGATATAATAAGCCCTCCGTAAGCGCCACCACTTTTGCCAGATCGCCGCGACTGCAGACGTGATTGTTAGTGTTTTGGCATCACCACCATTAAAAAGGTTAGCACGACATTTCGTCGCAGAGCGCGTTATGAGTCACTGCTCACCCCAAGGGTATGGTTAAAACGTTGCACGGCATCGCCGCAGCCTTGAGAGGTTTTCTCCCGCCAGCTACCATCCACATGAGGTAAACGCATATGCTCCACCAACCATTGAAATTGTCAGATATAGCCATAGTTGTGATTTTTATGTTTAGCCATCAGAAGGGTTTATAATTGGCAACATATAATTATTTGTCAGTGTCTCTGACGTTGAGTATAATGTATTTTCGATCAAGTTTGTCTCACCCACCAGCAAGTTGCCATTATTCGTTTGAACGGTGGGAACTTTACTGAGATACGTTAATAATGATAAAACGTAGAGAGGTCAGACAGTCTGCAGAGCCGTCATCAGGAACCCGACTTAGACAAATCTACTGAGATGTGCATCAAACCGAGAAGCAGACTCGGCCATTATGAATAGCGTCGTCTTCCAAGCAAATGTCGCAAGATGCAATGTCACTAAATGCAACATGCATCAATACAATTATCGCAGGTCAACACGCCAACATACAGCCTATCCGCATACACAGCAGACATCATCACCTCGAACCTCCGTCAACCAGAATCATACGATGCAATTAGATAATAGGCGCAGATCACCCCGCAACTACCACAAGACGCATTACTGCATATAGCCGCACGCATCAATGTGACTATCGCGTAGGTGGCACACCCTCACACCACACTAATATAACTCCAACCAACATCGGCTCCAAAGTTTAGAATATACTCGGAACACACGAAGTGTCCAAACATACTCTTTCACGATCCGAATGATAGTCGACGTATCATAGCGTAAGCACTAAGACGCCAACCACCAACGGACCCCCACCCAAGCCAAGTAATAGCCAATGTATCATAGTGGAATACACTAAGACGCAACCACTACCAGACTCCCCAAAGTCAGATGATCAGTCGACGTATCATAGTGCAACACACTAAGACGCCCACTACCACCAAACTCTTACTATGCCGAATGACAGCCAACGTATCATAGTGATGGCCACCAAGACGCCAACTACCACCAGCTATCGATGATATGTCCACCACTGAAGACATATCCATTCATGGTTCCACGTTTACCGTAGACCATGTCGTCGTACAGAAGTACCACGCAACTCCATAGTAATATCTCTTATAAAGTCCCAAGTCATTCATTGCTCTTCATTATATTTATATATTTATTATTTCTTCTCTGAGCCTTCACATATTATCACTTTTATTCATTAGACCTTACTTCCATATGATCTTGGTATGGGACGTTCATACAATGTACTTTCACCATAGTACTAAGAGTCGCGATCGACCTCTGTACTTATATATGTACGATCATACAATTGTGTCCCCGCACGGTACATAATACTTCCCTTAGAAATCACTAAGTATGGAATTGTATTTAATTGACATAATAGTGATCGTATCTTGCTATATTTTTAATAAATATCCTTTTTTTGAGTATTTTAAGTGATTTTTAACAATTTTTTATCAATTTTTGGTAAAATCATTTTCTCATACTAACACTTATATTTCTGAAATTTAAGTATATATTATTAACTTTTATTGTGATTAAACGTTCTTAAACGTTTTATTTTCATCTTAATTGATCTTTATTATGATTAATTAATAATATTTATTATTATTAATTGGTCGTTACAATTGAATACAGTTATGAAATAATTACTTTAAAAAACTTTTAAGTTAAACGGTTATATGTTTTTTATGTTTATGTTTTTTTTTTTTGTTAAATTTTTTTTCTTAATCTAAATTAAATGTGTGTACCAAATTTCAGATCAATCTGACAACGGCAAGGTGCTTAAATTTCAATTTCTAATTTTGACCCAAATAAATAAACAAACAAATTCCGTACGGGTCGAGCTAAATAAAACCGTTTAAAAATGAAATAGGGTATAAACAAAAGGAGTTATAGGAAACATAAAAACCATTTTTGGAATTTTTGTCTGTCTGTCTGTTTGTCTGTGCGCGATAAACTCGGAAACTACTTATCGGATTTTGATGCAGTTTTCACTGATTACTTAAGCGAAGCTTAGTGCAACATCTAGACTTTGTTTCATCTCAATCGCTTTACTCAAACGGGAGATATGGGAGTTCTAAGATTAAAGCAGTGCAGTCGCCAACAGTTATCACAGTTATCCAACTACTGAACTAATTTGTATGGTGTTTTTGAAAGTATTCAAGATAAATTCTGTGCAACATTAAAGCTCTGTTTTATTGCAATTGGTTTACTTAAAAAAAAGTTATGTAAATACTCACAATACAAAGGATCGATTTTTACGGGGTTTTTGACAGCGTGTCAGTACAACTTCCTCGCAATATTTAAGTATCGTTTGATCGTAATCAGTTTACTTAAACAGAATATATTCGTTATAAGCTACTGGATCAATTGTAATACTTTTTAATTTTTTTCAAATGACATAGCTCCCAATACAAAAAAATTACCTTCCATACAAAATGTGTTATGAGTGATAAAAAATTTTACCACGATAACTTTAATTTTCAGTTTCATAATAAAAAGTTTGATTTAACAAATTCTTGAATTGATAGAATTACAATCCAGCATAGTTAATTTGCGATATGAAGATAAGAAATTAATTCCCGTGAAAAAACTAGATGGCGTTTGTAACGCCCTATTAATAATAATAAGCATTATAATTAATTAATCATAATAAAGATCAATTAAGATGAAAATAAAACGTTTAAGAACGTTTAATCACAGTAAAAGTTAATAATATATACTTAAATTAAAGAAATATAAGTGTCAGTATGAGAAAATGATATTACCAAAAATTGATTAAAAATAGTTAAAAATCATTTAAAATACTCAAAAAAGGAAATTTATTAAAAATATAGCAAGATACGATCACTATTATGTCAATAAAATACAATTCCATACTTAGTGATTTCTAAGGGAAGTATTATGTACCGCGCGGGGACACAATTGTATGATCGTACATATATAAGTACAGAGGTCGATCGCGACTCTTAGTACTATGGTGAAAGTACATTGTATGAACGTCCCATACCAAGATCATATGGAAGTAAGGTCTAATGAATAAAAGTGATAATATGTGAAGGCTCAGAGAAGAAATAATAAATATATAAATATAATGAAGAGCAATGAATGACTTGGGACTTTATAAGAGATATTACTATAGAGTTGCGTGGTACTTCTGTACGATATGGTCTACAGCAAGGATGAGCAACGCGCGGCCCGCGGGCTGCTTGAGGCCCCTTAACCATGTTTATGCGGCCCGCCAAGCATTTCTAAAATTTAATTTATTTTATCGAATTTCTCCCATCAATATTTTGTTATAAAATTAATTATATTAAGCTTTTGTACCCTATTCCAAGCCTTAACAATGAGAGAGCATACCTCGACTTCCGGAATAACACTTCAAAACACACCCCCTTTAATAGCTATGTCGTAACTTCCGCCGCCATTTTGTTCCCCCACCATTGCACAGAGCTCAGCAGCTATGCGCCGTAGGCGCGCTAGCTTCATTGGCGTTCTTTGACTCGTCCGAGTAACACGGACAATTTGAAGAAAGTGCTTCAAATTTTAAAAAAATGGAAGAAAATTCCGGCTCCGGTGTGCCGTTGAGTTTTCATGCCCTCGCGAAGTCCAGACGTGCGTCAAGTACATCTAGTGCCTCGTCATCCGCGTCTTCGAGTGCTGCACATCATCATAGGAAGAATCGCCGCCGCAAATGCAGAAATGATAAGCGTATGAAGCGTTTGGAAAAGGCAGTAGACAATCTTACTGCCACCGTAAGTACTATAGTAAAAGGTCAGTCAATACATTCTGTTCCTAAAATGCACGAGAATAGTGATTCTGACGCGCTGTCTATCTTGGTCCCCGACGATTCGGAGGCTTCTTTTAGCCACGATAAAACTGAAGGTAGTCAGCCCGTGCTCCATAGTTTTGATTTCAAGCAGGAAACTACCCTCAAATCGACAATTCCGAAAACTTCTACCTCTCATGCAGAAACTTTGTGCAAGTTACAACACTTTGACACGATTGATTGGTCACAGGTTAGGTATGCAGAAATTCAAAAACAATACGTGTCTAGTCCAGGTTTTTTAGAGCTGGAAAGCAACGATATGCTTAAAATGTTTGATCGCAATAAAACATTAGCTGCAACAGAAAAAACTCTGGTCGCCGTTTCACATAGCTTAATTATTCAAAATGAAAAATTACTTGAAGGCCTTCAGAAATTACTTTCATGGCTGGGTTCTACTCAGTCTTTGACCACTGACGATGTTTTGAATAAAATACATGAGATTTTTTCCGACGAATACAATCAAACGCATTTTGGATCTTTTACAAATGGTTTGTGGTCGGCGTGCAGACGTAATACAGAGCGGCGTGATTGCGTTCTTAATTATGTTAAGGACAAAGGCATTAAAGAGAGTCTCAGAAAGATTCCTCCTACTATCAACCATTTGTTTAATGATGATCGGTTTTAAGACTGTATATCGAAGAATGGCGGTGTAGAGAAAGTGTTCATGCTGACAGCAAGCAATCCTGCGCAAGGATGTGCCACTAAGACAACTCTTGCGCAAAGAGTACATCATATAGAGCAGAGAAGAGTATACTCTTCGAAGGCGCGTTCCCGAGCTCCAACAGCGCCTGCGACCAGCTCCAACGCACCGTTATCGCAAGGTCGAAAACGTAAGTCGGACAACTTTCGTAACTCCCAGAGCGATAAATATTACAAAAATAGCCAGGGACGGCGCTCCCAAAGACGTTACGATTGACTATCCGACCTTTCAGGCCGGACAACTCCGTCATTTTGTCGATCGATGGAGAAAGTGGGGAGCACCCGACCATGTTCTAAAAATTATATCAGGATACAAAATACCCTTTCTCAAAAATCCACCATTAGTACATCCGCGTCGAATCCCGAGCAGGTTTCACACTCGAGATTCACCGGAGGTAAGAATCGAATTTCGGAAATTGGTGGCACAGGGGGTTTTGGAGCCAGTGCCACTAACTCCAAGTTTTGTTTAAAACATATTTTTGGTTCCAAAGGCGGACTGGAAATTGCGTCCTGTTTTCAATTTGAAGCGCCTAAACGAATTTGTGTGTACAGAAAAATTCCGTCTAACGAACATGTTCATAGTCCCGGATTTTCTCCAGACGAACGATTGGATGATAAAACTAGACCTCCACAGTGCATATTTCACGTGCCAATTTCGTCTCACCATCGGTGTTTCCTACGGGTGATTTTTCGCCATCATCTATGGCAAATAACGTGCCTACCGTTCGGTTTATCGACGGCACCAAAAATCTTTGCAACCCTTACAAACTGGGTCGCCGAGATTCTCAGAGCCCAAGGATTAAGACTCCTAGTTTATCTCGACGATTTTTGTCTCGTACATCAGGACAGGAAAGTACTGATCCAACAGATGGAATTCACTGTCAGTCTGTTCAGAGAATTAGAACTAACAATCAATTTCGAGAAATCCGTTCTGGAACCACAAAGGTCTTTAGAATTTCTAGGCGTGCAATGGAGTCCCTGGACAAACAGGAAGAATCTTCCATTGAACAAAGTCGAGAAGCTGTTAGCGAAATCCAGAATCCTCTTATCGAGGAGGATGGCTTCGTTACGACAAATACAATGTTATCTAGGCCTGTGCAACTTCGCCAGCTTTGTAGTCCCCAGGGGTCGATTAAACTCTCGCCCAATACTGTCACACTGCCATCAGTTGTTGAGACAGAACCCATGGACGGAATTCCCAATTCCCGACCAAGTATTGATGGTGATGAGATGGTGGTTAGCTCACGCCCACAAACACTCTCTCCTTCATTACCCTGCCCCGGAGATGTTGCTAACAACCGACGCGTCAGTTCACGGTTGGGGAGCAGTATTAAACGATTTGAAAATGTCAGGCACGTGGCAGAGTCACGAAAAAGAGTTTCACTCCAACATTCTAGAGATGATGGCGATAGAAAAAGTTCTGAACCTACATGCTCGGTCCATCATGAACTCGTCACTACAGATCTTGTCGGACAATCGCACAGTGGTTTCTTATCTCCTGAACGAGGGAGGAACCAGGTCTTTACCGCTAATGAATATCACGGTGCGAGTTTTAAGGTTGTTGGATCGGTACCATATCCCCATGTCAATAAATTACCTCCCCGGCCGTTACAACGTGGAAGCCGACGGTCTATCCAGATTGCAAGCCAATTCGGAATGGCATCTGCGAGATCTGATGACTCATCAGATTTTTCAACATTGGGGAACTCCTCAACAGATCTCTGTTCGCATCAAATCAGGCCCATGTAGTCCCGTCGTATGTAACAATGGATCCATTCGATACTCAAGCAGTCTTCATCAATGCGTTCAGTCGCCTGTGGAATTACCGGATCGCATGGCTGTTTCCACCACCGTACATAGTTCCTCGGGTCTTAAGACATCTGAACAAATGCAAAGGAGTGTTTCTGATGGTTGTTCCGAAATGGACCAAGGTATTCTGGCGCAGCGACTTGATGGCAAGGTCTCTCTCCCCTCCAATAGAGATTCAAGACGTACAGGGAGCGTTGGTGGATGTGCGAACTCAGATGCCTCCCCCGGGTGCCAAGCAAATGATTTTGGAGGTTTGGCAGATACGGGGTGGAGCTCAATGCTTGGTTCATGGGACGAAAGTCAAAAAGGTCTTTTGTTAGGTAGTTGGCGAAAATCGACCCTTTCTTCATATAGACCTGCTTGGACAAGGTGGTGTTCTTGGGCCTCGTCTAACGAAGTTTCAAGAACAGACCCTAGTCCTTCTGATTTGGCACGATTCCTTGCTGACTTGCACCAAAAGACCAAGTTGTCATACAGCTCAATCTGTCTTCACAGATCGGTAGTTTCAACCTTCTGTCCTAAAAATCCCCCATTAAGTAATCATGTCATTGTTAGACAAACCCTTAAGGCAATATCCTTGTGTAAACCTAGACCCCACAAGGCTCCTATTTGGGATGTCAAAGATTTGTGCAATTTTTTGGAAACTAATAGTCCGATTAGTGAGTCCTTATTTGAAACTTCCAAAAGATGTGCCATTCTGCTTCTATTGTGCTCAGGACGTCGAGTTCATGATTTAACTCTTTTGAAGATATGCGATTCTTCTTGTGTAATTGAAGACGAATCTATTCTGTTTTGGCCAGATTTTGGTTCCAAAACTGACAGTGCCAGTCATCGACAATCAGGATGGAGGCTAATTTCGTATCCATCTAATAGAAATATCGATCCGGTATATTGGGTCCAGAAATTGATTGAAGTATCCCAAATCAGGCGGGGTGATTGCAATAATTTATTTATCACATCAGTAGGGAATGTAAAACCGGCTTCTCGCACCATTATAGGTGGCTGGATTAAATCTGTTTTAAAAGAAGCTGCAATCGATAACTCTCCAGGAAGTGTTCGGTCAGCGGTCGCATCTTACAGCTGGCTTGAAAATCATAATATTGACGATATTTTGTTTCGAGGAAATTGGAAAAATGCGTCTACGTTCCATAGGTTTTATAAAAAGGAAGTTAAGTCGAGTAGAAATAATGGTACCGAGTTGTTAAACTGTTTTAATCCCGTTTAATTTTTTGTTGATTCGAATTTATTTGTAAATAAGTTTGGTATAAAATAAACATCGTATAAAGGTCAAACTTAATATAGTTTTATTTACTTCACATTGGCGTTTTCTCTTCAGCAGCCGATAACAAACACTTCTCATTATTAAGGCTTGGAATAGGGTACAAAAGCTTAATTGTAAAATTTTACCTAAAAATAAAATTTAAATTAAGCGATTTACCCTATTCCAAGCCTAGTTTTTATTGCTGTCTGCTTATAATTACAATCTTTTACCTTTCAGGAAGATTTCATTGTAAGTAATCATTTATCTAACTACAATCTTAGTTTAATAAGCTATCTTTCAGATTGTTAAGAGTCAACATGCAGTATTAGTCTGTGAATGTTATATGTATCCTTACTACCACCAGTCATACCATACTGTGGTTTAATTTGCCACCAGTACATCTCATACTGTGGCTAACCGAATATACCATCCATATCCAATGGACGGTATACAATAAAAACAATGAGTTCCAATGAAGCTAGCGCGCCTACGGCGCATGGCTGCTGAGCTCTGTGCAATGGTGGGGGAACAAAATGGCGGCGGAAGTTACGACATAGCTATTAAAGGGGGTGTGTTTTGACGTGTTATTCCGGATTTGTATATTATATTTGTATATTATGAAATCTTTACTTTTTTTATTTTACATTTTTTTATTCTAATATTTATTATAAATAAAGTATCGTAATTTATTATGTGCGGCTCGCCAAAAAATTTGAAATTTAAATTGGCCCATTGATAAAAAAGGTTGTTAACCCCTGGTCTACGGTAAAAGTGGAACCATGAATGGATATGTCTTCAGTGGTGGACATATCATCGATACCTGATGATACTTGGCGTCTTAGTGACCATCACTATGATACGTTAGCAGTCATTCGGCATAGTAAGAGTTTGGTGGTAGTTGGCGTCTTTGTGTGTTGCACTATGATACGTCGACTGATCATCTGATTTTGGCGAGTCTGGTAGTGGTTTGCGTCTTAGTGTATTCCACTATGATACGTTGGTTATTACTTGACTGGGGTGGTGGGGGTCCGTTGGTGGTTTGCGTCTTAGTGTTTACGCTATGATACGTCGACTATCATTCGGATCGTGAAAGAGTATGTTTGGACACTTCGGGTGTTCCGAGTATATTCTAAACTTTGGAGCCGAAGTTGATTGGAGTTATATTGGTGTGGTGTGAGGGTGTGCCACCTACGCGATAGTCACAATGATGCGTGCGGCTATATGCAGTAATGCGTCTTGTGGTAGTTGCGGGGTGATCTGCGCCTAATATCATTGCATCGTATGATTCTGGTTGACGGAGGTTCGAGGTGATTATGTCTGCTGTGTATGCGGATAGGCTGTATGTTGGCGTGTTGACCTGCGATAGTTGTATTGAAGCATGTTGCATTTATTGACATTGCGTCTTGCGACATTTGCTTTGGAGACGACGCTATTCATAATGGCCGAGTCTGCGTCTCGGTTTGATGCACATCTCAGTAGATTTTCCAAGTCGGGTTCCTGATGAGGGAACTGCAGACTGTCTGACCTCCTGTATACGTTTTAACATTATTAACGAATCTCAGTAAAGTTCCCACCGTTCGACCGAATAATGGCAACTTGCTGGTGGGTGAGACAAACTTGATCGAAAATACATTATACTCAACGTCAGAGACACTGACAAATAAATATATGTTGCCAATTATAAACCCTTCTGATGGCTAAACATAAAAATCACAACTATGGCTATATCTGACTATTGCAATGGTTGGTGGAGCATATGCGTTTACCTCATGTGGATGGTAGCTGGTGGGAGAAAACCTCCAAGGCTGCGGCGATGCCGTGCAACGTTTTAACCATACCCTTGGTGTGAGCAGTGACTCATAACGCGCTCTGCGACGAAATGTCGTACTAACCTTGTAATTGGTGGTGATGCCAAAACACTAACAATCATGTCTGCAGTCGCGGCGGTCTGGCAAAAGTGGTGGCGCTTACGGACGGCTTATTATATCATAGGGTCAGAGTGCCTGATTATCAACACATGCCCAAAACCGTATTGACGTACATTCACGAAGACTGGATTTGTCGTCGGCTTGTATGACGTTTACACGCATTGACTTGCGCGACTACGGTCAAAGCTACGCACTGCCAAGGGGCCTAGCCCTCTTTATGCGCTCTTTAATTTTTTTCGTTTGCACCCTATTCCACGCGGACGTAGTTGCGGGCAACAGCTAGTAAAATAGAAATGAAAATATAATGCTCCCATAAAAAATGGCGTTCATTATCTCACGCGTAAATAGCTCGTGGTGTCATTATATCTGTATATCGATGGGCGCTAAGCATAAGGACCAATGTGCAAATTAACAACTTCAAGCACTCAAAGCATCAATTTGATATAGTTGATCTTTGGGAGGTCTTTACAAATACAACGAGCTTGAGGTGGCTGGGCGATACAGGAGCCTAGAGCCTAGCGTGAACCACTATGTGACTAAGCTCGTAGGCTTGGGCTATTACACAATGGCGTTTAGCGTTCTGATTCGAAGGTACCCAAGAAGGCCGAACTTCGGCTCGATCGGTAGCTATTGTCTGGCTATAAGAATTTCCACAACTATCATTAATACCTCTTCAGAAAGCGAATTTTAATGGGAGAAGAAGTGGGGCCGCTCCGAGTTTCGACATTTCGACTAATTAAACTTTTAAAAAATCTCAGAAATAAGCAATGATATGCAAAGTAACTAGAAAAATGAAGCAGTTTTTTAATTTTAGGTAGGTACCGTTAAGGCTGTTGTCTTTGTAGCAAGACAGTTATAATATTATATAAATTTCATTAATAATAAACGTTTTCTTTTGAATTATTTTTGCCTCATTATCTCTTATGAAAGTACCACTAAGAAAATATTGTTAATATATAATATTGCAAAATATTAATTAAAAACAGAGTTCACAGGCTTGGTTCATAGTAAAGTATGTAGAAAATTAAGAATCTTATTATTTTTTTCATACATTTTATTATTTTAAATTAAAAAAATTCTAGGCTATTAGTTACGTCCAATTTATAGTTCACAATCGATTAAATCTACCTAAATAGAGTTCTTTCCAGAATGTTCACAGTTGCAGCTAACTTTCTCGCTCTTTTATAGAGCGTTATCTCATTTTTACCAATCATGACTCGTTCTTGCATTTGTTTTCTCTAAAGCTGCCCCCCCCTGGGTTGTATTATTATTGCTTCTTAAATTGTATTAGAGGAATTAAATCACTTAATACTTCAATTTTATATCAGCAACTATCATTGTCAGACAGACTGAAACGTGTTTATTTTTTCCATTCAACGGTTTGACTGTACTTATTTTAGATTGGAATAATTGCAAATCCATCTTATTTTATTTATTAATTTATAATCGGTAGCTTGATTCTTAGTACAGCAATGTGACATTTTTAAATCTATAGAAGTATTCATGATATAATTAAGTCAAATAAGTCAAAGAAGAAATATATTTCCAAAGCATATTAACGCTATCTAATATAATAATCGACTTAACTCGGGACTTGATTTTATAATATTGCAACACTAATGCCCAGTTTCCGAAATGCCAATCAAAGCAGCAATCACATAACACTATGTCAAAAATGATCAGTTGTTAATCTTTTGTTAAACTGCCTTGGGTTTCTGGAAGGTTTGTTCAAGAAAAATTAGCTAATCACTGTATAACCAACGATAATGAATGAAATGAATGATTTACTTCAACTACCTCTTTCTATTGTATAGCTGTCCCTTTTTAAACAAAACTTAAATTAACGTCACTATCCAGTCCTGTCACCGTGTGATTGCCAACGTAAAAATCCGAGCTATAATAAAATTTAATTTATAAAAATACATGCAAAATGTCAAGAAAAAACATTACAGAACGTGAAAAAAATGAACTTTTATCCATAATAAACAAGTATGTATTATAAAAAGAAAGAATCTATATTATTTATTAACTTTTGAATTGCATTTTCTATTTTTTCTAATCGCATGATATGTTCGCATAATAATAAATAATAAATAGGTAATAGAACACATGAATTTCCTTACAACGTATTAGGGAATTATGTTTATTTCTAATAAAAACTAAGATTTTTGTCTGATTTTTAATCTAATTTTTTTGTGTGATTGTCCGTTAATCAGTGACTAATTGCAAATCAAAATCAATGTTGTTTTTAGACGTTCTAGCAACTCAGATCATGTTAAACAACGTTTGACAAGAGATTTATCGTAAATTAAAATTGATTGCGCTTTCGGAAACTGGGTGTAATTGCGCGGTAAACAAGCCTGACCGAATTCACAGCCGATTTTTTAGTTAATTGAGAATTTCAAAAAAAGATGAATTTTCACAGACTTGTTTAGTCATTTATTATGATTTGAAAATCTTAATAAATTATAATATTCATCTGTAATTATGCTACTTGTAGACGCTTGAGATTTGTCTCAACAATTTTTTCGCCATTGTCCATTCTGTGTAAATTACACACTGGTATAAATTTTTGAAAAATATCCTCTATTTTAGATATTCCGTGGCTTAAGTAAAATCGGTATTTTATCCTTAACAGCTTGCACTACAAAAGAATTTCGCTTTATTTCGAAATTTTGCTTATAGTTAAATGCTGGCTCGACACTGAAATTTTGTAGTATAGCCACTAAACCAGTCATTGTCTCTAATAAACCAAGACGGTGACCTGAAAGATCAATTCATATACAAAATTGTCATGAAATAGATAATACAATGTTCCATATAGTAAAAAATGAAAATATAATTCAATCAAAAGTAAATAAAAAATTACCTATACATTTTCTAGGACCTTCACCAAAGGGCAAATATACGTATTTATGATGATTTTGTTCCTGTCCTGCAGAAAATCGCTCTGGTCGGAATTCTAAGGGATTATCATAATATTGAGCATCGAGATGAATTGCTTGAACTGGAATATTTATAGTCACTCCTGGGTCGATGGTCACATCAGTTCCCGGTATGGTGTATTTACTCATACATTCTCGAGAAATATATCCACCCGCTGAAAACGTTCTCATTGCTTCCTTTATAGTCATCTCTAAATAGGTAAGTTCCATAATTGCATCGTAACATAAATAGTTGTACTTTTTTAATGTTATGTCTATTTCGTCCTGAATTTTTCGTTGAATAACAGGATAGTGAGCAAGTTGGTATAGAGTCCAACTCGTCGTAGAAGCCGATGTCTCGAATCCAGCGGCAAAAAATATAAACAATTGTGCAATGGTATATTTTTCTGTAAAACATAACTCAGCTTTAAGTGGAATACCATTTACATCTCTCTTAGTAAGCGATTCTCCTATAATTTTTTCTGATTTTTCCAATTCTAGAAGAACTTCTACGAAATCGTGTCGTTTGTTTGAATTTATGGTCCTGTCCGTTCGAATATTTTTTACAATATTTCTTATCATTATCACTGTGTTACTTCTTGTTATTGATAGGTTTTTTAAAAATTCGTTTTGAGGAAAAAGTTCTCTTAAAGCTAGTAACCACATTTGTCTTTTTGATTTAGTAAATATCGTCTTCCCAAGCTCGAAAAAAATTGAACTTTCCGTAGTTAGCGTATTAAAATTTATTCCAAATCCACAAGCCCCGATAAATTCTATAGTATAACGTGCCATTAACTCATATGCACTTATTTCTTTTCCATTCTCTGACAATTCTTGACAAAAAATTTGTAACCGATCCGTACAGTTTTTTATCAAAGGAAACATGTTTCGTAATTTAGTAGAAGTAAATGCTGGAGAAATTGAATGCCTCAATATTTTCCAACGATCTCCTTGAGCATGAAACACATTAAGAAATAGTGTTTCCTCCAGATTTAAATTAAAACCTCGTCCATAGAAATGCGAAAAGTCATTACTTAAAATATGCCTGATGATATACGGGTCACGAATAATTAGCTCGGGCGTCTTACCTCTGTAGTATCCTACGATCTTTTCGTTGCTGTATTTATTATACATTTCTATGCACTTTTCTATTTCCGTTCTTTTTCCAAACAAGTTTTTAAAATGATTACCAAAAAGAGGTAAAGGTAAATCATGTTTGACGTTTCTAACTCGCCAGTATCTGTAATCTTTGATGTACCAGAATGCTAACATCAAGAAAGCGCATGCCCCCAAAAATATGAAAAACATTTTGCATAAACGTTTGCAGGTACGCAATGTGTATGTTGAAATATTTAATTAATACCAGACACTTTGAAAGTGATGCACCAATGAATTTCAATTTTGTTTTTACACACGTATATAAATGTACGCATTAACATATTGTGAGTGATAAATTGATAAATGTACTCGTGTACATTTATCGCCGTCGCGATAAATGTACACGAGTACATTTATCGTCGCAACTCTGTCTGTTCGTTTGTCTGTATTATTTTCATTATTATTTTTTACTATATTTACGTTATATAAAGTCAATATTTTTTTTTTGTAATCAGAAGTTTTTTTAATAATTTTTTCGCTTTCTTTACTTTCATAAGTAAAATATTGTTAATAGTAGTAGAGGTTTTGTTAATTTCGTTCCATTTTTTAAATTCTGGTACATTTTTTTATCGTGTAGGTCAAGTGGAAAGTTTGTGTTTGTTTAATTACGTAATTTTTATTTTACTATGCCTAGAATACGCAAAAATATTCAGCGCGTAGTTGTTACAGGCCAAGAATCTGAAGAGCCGCTGAATACTGAGCGTCACGCACCTCAAAGTGCTGCTGAAATATTAGAGCAAACTAAGAAACGTCGGCTTTTTAATGCTAAGAGTCATACGTCACTGATTGCTGCAGAATATCATGAAGAATCATAAAGGTCACGTGTTTTAAATTCATGGTAGTCACAAAGGAGAAGCGTATTTACGTTTAATACCCTTTGGTCGATTATATCAATCATCGATCAGTTTTTTTTATAGGATGGAGGGATAACTAGCGGACACATTCTGAATCAGAGAAACTCTGAGGTTGTGTTGTTCTTTTGGTAAAGTTTAATATCACTTAATAAGCCAGAGGAATCCCTTAAATCCTTATAATTGTACGATAGCAATGAATCGTGGTGTTTTTTGAACAGAATACGGAAATTTAATTGTTGTGGATAGTGAGGTTGGTTTACATGGTGTAACGACCTATTAATAATAATAAATATTATTATTAATTAGTCATAATAAATATCAAATAAGATGAAAATAAAACGTTTAAGAACGTTTAATCACAATAAAAGTTAATGATATATACATAAATTAAAGAAATATTAAGTATGAGAAAATGATATTACCAAAAATTGATTAAAAATAGTTAAAAATCATTTAAAATACTCAAAAAAGGGTATTTATTAAAAATATAGCAAGATACGATCACTATTATGTCAATTAAATACAATTCCATACTTAGTGATTTCTAAGGGAAGTATTATGTACCGTGCGGGGACACAATTGTATGATCGTACATATATAAGTACAGAGGTCGATCGCGACTCTTAGTACTATGGTGAAAGTAGATTGTATGAACGTCCCATACCAATATCATATGGAAGTAAGGTCTAATGGATAAAAGTAATAATATGTGAAGGCTCAGAGAAAAAATAATAAATATATAAATATAATGAAGAGCAATAAATGACTTGGGACTTTATAAGAGATATTACTATGGAGTTGCATGGTACTTCTGTACGACGATATGGTCTACGGTAAACGTGGAACCATGAATGGATATGTCTTCAGTGGTGGACATATCATCGATAGCTGGTGGTAGTTGGCGTCTTAGTGACCATCACTATGATACGTTAGCAGTCATTCGGCATAGTAAGAGTTTGGTGGTAGTTGGCGTCTTTGTGTGTTGCACTATGATACGTCGACTGATCATCTGATTTTGGCGAATCTGGTAGTGGCTTGCGTCTTAGTGTATTCCACTATGATACGTTGGTTATTACTTGACTGGGGTGGTGGGGGTCCGTTGGTGGTTTGCGTCTTAGTGTTTACGCTATGATACGTCGACTATCATTCGGATCGTGAAAGAGTATGTTTGGACACTTCGGGTGTTCCGAGTATATTCTAAACTTTGGAGCCGAAGTTGATTGGAGTTATATTGGTGTGGTGTGAGGGTGTGCCACCTACGCGATAGTCACAATGATGCGTGCGGCTATATGCAGTAATGCGTCTTGTGGTAGTTGCGGGGTGATCTGCGCCTAATATCATTGCATCGTATGATTCTGGTTGACGGAGGTTCGAGGTGATTATGTCTGCTGTGTATGCGGATAGGCTGTATGTTGGCGTGTTGACCTGCGATAGTTGTATTGAAGCATGTTGCATTTATTGACATTACGTCTTGCGACATTTGCTTGGGAGACGACGCTATTCATAATGGCCGAGTCTGCGTCTCGGTTTGATGCACATCTCAGTAGATTTGTCCAAGTCGGGTTCCTGATGAGGGAACTGCAGACTGTCTGACCTCTTATACGTTTTATCATTATTAACGAATCTCAGTAAAGTTCCCACCGTTCGAACGAATAATGGCAACTTGCTGGTGGGTGAGACAAACTTGATCGAAAATACATTATTCTCAACGTCAGAGACACTGACAAATAAATATATGTTGCCAATTATAAACCCTTCTGATGGCTAAACATAAAAATCACAACTATGGCTATATCTGACTGTTTCAATGGTTGGTGGAGCATATGCGTTTACCTCATGTGGATGGTAGCTGGCGGGAGAAAACCTCTCAAGGCTGCGGCGATGCCGTGCAACGTTTTAACCATACCCTTGGGGTGAGCAGTGACTCATAACGCGCTCTGCGACGAAATGTCGTGCTAACCTTTTTAATGGTGGTGATGCCAAAACACTAACAATCACGTCTGCAGTCGCGGCGATCTGGCAAAAGTGGTGGCGCTTACGGAGGGCTTATTATATCATAGGGCCAGCGTGCCTGATCTTTAACACATGCCCAAAACCGTATTGACGTACATTCACGAAGACTGGATGTGTCGTCGGCTTGTATGACGTATACACGCATTGACATGCACGACTTCGGTCAAAGTTTGTGCTTACGCACTGCCAAGGGGCCAAGCCCTCTTTATGCTGGTAAAACAGCTTTGCAATGGACTTCGGTCCTTTCCCCAACTTTTTGTCCCTCTTCTGGGGGGGCGCAATATGTTGGTTGGCGCTCACCGCACACGGCGTTGGTGAGTGTTTTCATGGAGCCGTGTGCCTTCCCTACATTTTTTTTTAAATGTGGGGGAGCTGTTGACTTGTAGAGGGAGTATACTATATACTCTGAGACCGTCTCAAGCGAGTCGGGATTAGTTAATAAGAAAGCAAGCTAGCATTATGTCTGGCTTATACCACAACTAGTGAATATTTATCTATCCAAGATCCACCTAAAAGAATCAAGTTACTAAATAAACACAACGTAAATGCGGTCCTACCGAACATGACGATCACAATAATATTTTATACGGCTAATTATTACCTTTAGAAAGATCCTATAGAAAGATCAATAAATTATCCTGGTCACGTAATGATGTTATATGATTTATTCATATAACGGGGCAGAAAAATATATAAGTATAATTATATATATATATATACACAATAAAGGGGGGGGGTGCGAGTTACAATGGATTTTCCACTACGTTTACAATCCAAAGTCAGATTATATATCGTAGGAATAGCTCATTACTACATACATAAATAAAATGATGAGCCGAAGTTATTTACTTCATGGGATACGAAAATAGAAATATTGACCGCAGGTGTCAAAATGCAGTTTGCAAGACGTTGTACGGTCATAGCAGCCTCATTAACACGTTAAAAACAGTATTAGAAAAAATGCAGAGAGAAGATAACAAGTTAGTTATGCACCCTGACTGTACACCAATTGGGGAACATGTAAGTCGATAAATAATGATTAATATTAACTTTTAACAAAAAAAAAAACTGACTTCAATCAGAAAATTAAAAAACATTGTTAATACCTATAACATTCAATGATGGCCGTCTATTTTTCTGGGATGCCATCATCAGTTTTGGCTTTCCTTAGCATGGTCATCAAAATCGGTTCATAAACGAAGCAAGTTATCCGCGAACACACATAAAATATACGGTCGAATTGAGAAACTTCCTCCTTTTTTGAAGTCGGTTAAAAAAGGATAGTGCATGGATTTTTATGCCTTATTGCCTTATTAAAAAAAAATATTTTAGTATAATATCACCGTCGCCGAACGCAAAGCCAAGCCTTCTCCACCCATCATCATTCAGTAGAAGGCGAAATGGCACTAAATTAGTCCGTGGTTCGAACGCCATACGCGACCCACAGTCAAAAAACACCCATCAAAGAATCCGCGTATACCTTTACAGCACTGATGACTTCCACCACATAACAAAATACTTGCGCGAAAACAAAGTAGGTTTTCACACCTACTCGCTGCCCAAAGAACGTAAACTTCGGGTGGTTATCAAAGCCATCCCGAAAGAGTCGGATGTCGATAATGTGAAAATCGACATCCGCACTCATTGATACCCAATGCACGCCGTCCGCCGCCTACGTCACCCCAGAACTCATGTCCTGATGCAAATAGTAATGGTGGAATTAGACTCTACCCCGGAAGGTGGTAATCTGTGGGCGTAGTGGACTCGTCGTTGAGCCTCGACGAAAATCAGGCGTTATTGCGCAATGACATAACTGCTAACACTATGGCTACACGGCCCGCAACTGTTTTGCTGACCCTTGGTGCGTCAAATGCACCGGTGACCATAGCACAACCGAATGCACGCGACCGAAAGATTGCGCGGATCCGCCGGACTGCGTTAATTGTTAAGCACCGACCACTCGGCTAGCTACAGAGGCTGCGCTAAGGCCCCTAAAACTTCTACGTGAAAATCGCGCCCCTGAAACCCGCACCCGCGAAATTTATTCCCGTGCCCGTGCCCGTCGTAAACGCCTAGGTTAAACCCCAGGTATTATATGTGTATATATTACAACCGCAGCCCGTCAAACAACAGGCGCAGAGGCCGCAGGTGCACACAAGAACACCGGTCGTTTCTGAGAATCAGGACGACCCTATTGTCCAAATGGCAAACAGCTGCGGATTTTTCGAGCAGATACATCGAGAAGAACTCTCCGCCCTTTCAATATCATCGACCGCAACATCTTGCACCGACAGGTTTTGAGCGCTAATTGCGCACAAAACACTTGTAAACGTCCTTTGGCTATTTACAAGCCAGCTATAAAAGGCTAATAACACCGGCAATAACCCCGCGCTCCGGCGCGATTTTTAGAACCGTAATAATATATTAATGGATAGTACATCCGCAGGTAGAATGAAACCTCGGGGTTTGGTTGCTTGATACTTCAACGCAAACGGCATTAGGAGCCAAAGGGACGAAATTGCGGAATTCCTTCGCGATTTTAACTTATACATTTTTCTAGTGCAAGAGACCTTCTGAAAAAATAGTGCACGCGATCCAAAAATCGTAAATTACAATATGGACTATACCATGACTGGTTTGCAAGCCATCTAGGAGGTACTTTAATACATTATAAGCGGTCCTTGCACTGTAGCGCGCTCAATATTCCCGAGCTAAGCCAAATAGAGGCATCTGCGTGTAGGTTAGCGCTCACCGGCCATAGGCCGCTTGTATTAGTCTCAGCCTATCTCTCGGGGACTAAAACTCTAATGCAAAGTGACTTAGAAACGCTTCCCAACCGCTGAATGTTCCAGCGCGCCTTGCCCCCGCGAGGGCGGATATGCGTAGGCATTTTCCCCACGTCAACAAAAAAAAAAAAAAAAGAAGTATGGTAGGATCGCTGACGCTCCTTCTGTATTCCAACCTATTTTTTTGCTGGATGGTTCCATAAACTCTGAAGAGGAAGGGATCCACTCAGCCTGTTGGTTCGCGTGGTGTGATCCAGGTGAGACCAGTGATTTAATATCTGGCTCCCTGAACCTTTAACCTCAGTGACCCCCGAAGAGGTCCAAGATATTATTAAAAATCTCAAACCCAAATCCGCCCCAGGCCCACATAAAATTAGTAATAAAGTCTTAAAATCTCTTCCTGGGCCGTTTATCTGCATACTGGCGACCATTTTCACACACTGCTCTCCAGCTGCTCCTTCCCGGATGACGGTATAGAGGCCACCGTCAGTGGCATTCGCAAGCCAAAAAAACCCACTATTAAACCCTCTAGTTATCGACCTATCAGCCTTCTCAATTGCTTGGGGAAGCTCGACGAGCGGCTCATAATAAAAATACTCAAAGAGTACGTTTTTGCAAACGGCCTTGTACCAGTTCAACAATTCGGCTTTTGAGCTAGACACTCCTGTCCCGACTTGAAGGAACACATTCTGATAGATCTTCATCACCCCAATACCTGAGCACCGGGGCTCTCTTCTTCGATGTTGCAAAAGCTTTCGACAAGGACTGGAACAACGGCTTGCCTTACAAGCTGTTCGCACTCAACGTGCACGACAGACTCATGCACACTATCCAGGCCTTCCTGATGAATCGCTCCTTTCGATACCGAGTAGAGGGCACCCAATCTACGAACCGCCCTCTCACGGCGGGCGTTCCTCAAGGCTCTCGCCTCGCTTTTTACGCTCTACTCAACATATCAAAAGACCCGCACGTCAATGTCGCGTTCTTGAGACTCACTACTTGTCTCCAAAGCACCACCGACCGCTTCGGCGATTGGTTCCGCAAATGGAGAATAGAAGTAAATCCCGAAAAAAGTGTGGCCATTCACTTCACACGAAGTACTTACCCTTCACATCTTTATAAAGGTCCTCGCCAATGCAGAATACTAGGGCAAATATCTCTTTATGGTCAACCTGGGAGATAAAGATCAAATATCTAGGAGAGACTTTCGACTCACGCATGACGAGAAACAGCGTTCGTCTCCGGCCGGCTCATCACCTAACCAATGAGTCAAGTAAAATGTTCTTAAGGCACAAATTATTATTATATAAGGACTGCGTAAGACCTATTAGGTCCTACGCGTGCATGACCTACGCCCACCTAAACCCTACTCGCTTGTACAAGTGCGCAGTGGTATCAACGTAACGTCTACCTGCACAGTGACTGCAGACTCCCAACGGTTTGAGAACATTTTAAAACACGAAATCACAGCAGTGTGTTTAAATTTTGTTTTAATATTATTTGCAAAATAAGTATCCTAAAAAATTAAAAATGCCTCCCAATGTAACAATCCAACGAAAGTAAATTCGCGGGTTAAAACTCGTTGTTGTAAAATTAGTTATTCTAATGATTATAAAAGCTAGTTTTTCTAATTGATTATTTAAATTTCTACAACAGCAACTTTTTTTGAATATCGTTTGTTAGGTTATAAATATTGTTAAAGCGCCAGCGTCTTTCGCACAGGCAATGTTTTCGAGTGTTAGATTATGTTAATTTTAAGACAGGTTGTTAATCCTCCTTATGTTTTATTATTTACCCTCGTTTTCATTCGTTTTAATACATAGTAAGAATCGTCCGCAGTTAACTATCTAGTTGCATTATTTTAAACCCTTTCCCAATTAAAATCCTTATATACTACAACAAGTATTATAAATTGAAGTACGTACTCATATGTATGCTATGATGCTATATACACAAATCTATTATACTGGGTAGAAAATAACGATAAGAGATTCGTACGATTACTCTCTTGAGTTTGTGGCTGTGGCAACATGAAATAATCTAGCTAAAGGTGCTGATGTTAGGCAAGGCAGCGATACGCATCATAAGAACAGTGCTTTGTGATAGATTAATGATTGCTACAGATAATATCTACAGTACTTCGATTATATAGCAAAAATCGTCCATTTAATTGTCAACCTTGTATACAAAATTAAAGAGTATAAATATGATGAAATAAATTAAAAAAAAACCGTGAGTGCACTTATGTACGCACGTAAGAATTTATATTTATTTAGCGTAACAAAAAAAAAATACTAAAAATTCTATCGCCTGTGCGAGTACTATTTGTTTGTGTAAGGAAATTAAATGCATTTTATAACGTTTTAATGAAATAATATAGAATTATAGGGAAATGTCTGAAAGTTGTTATTAGCTGCTATGGTAATACCGTGAAGTTAGTCGAAGTTGGTCACCGCAACCAACTTTATCATGTTGCTTATTTGAGGTCGGTGTGCGCGCGCATTATAAAAATTTTACTCTAAATATTTTTTCCAAACGCTCCAAAAGAATTATAACTTCAATAATCCTTATACTTGTGTCATATAATAATAGACTAAACAGTGTTAAAATGTATGAATTGCTTAGAGTATTATAATACATTTTTTAAATATGTTTGCAATGTCAACAAATTTTTGAAGGTTTTCAAAAATAATTAGAATATTCCCTCAATTTAACTTAAATTTCCAATAAAACTTGCCTTTCATAAAATTTATGGGAAATTATCGTGATTATTATTGAATTAAAAAGGTCTATATGCACGTTGGCCAATTTCGGATGTAGGCAATTTCATAGGTCGCTTCACCTCTGTAGAATAAATTTCTCGTTGGTTAAGATTTAATAATAATTCTTTAACCAAGAAAAGTGAATTAGAAACCTTTAAACAATCTTGTACCGTTAAACAGAATAAGCTCAATTAAGCACGCTGAAACCTTTGCTTACTTCCCAGCATAAACATATTGATTTTCAGCCGCGTTTAATGGGGCAGATTCAACTGGTTCTGAGATGTTTTTGAACCTTTTCCATGTTTTATTAACGAAAGTTGTGATAGCTTCGCATAAGTTATGACAGAAGGATGTTGTACCTTTTTCACAAATTATTATTTATAATTTTAACGTTATTTTTGTTTATTTATTTTTAATAAAGTGAAATTTTGAAATTTAATTACGATACTTAAAGGTCAGAATTTATAATCAGTTCGCATGTTCCGAAAATAAACCACACCTCACTGAACTTACACAATGTCTAAGGAACGTTAAATTCTTGAATTTAGTACATTTGAAATATACGATAACCATAATAATCTGTATTACGGTTACCTTGAATGAAGCCTCGAATGTTAGTTATTTAGGAATTTTTTATCAGAATATTAATGTTTTAATATATATCCACCTATTTTTAATACAGAGCGACCGTATCGACTGGAACAGGTTTAAGATTTTTGGTTTAATGACTTCAAAAATCATTTATAATCAAAATAATAGGAGCTCATAAGGTATCAACTAAGCAGAATTTGGAATCAAGGTATACCTTGCAAGACTTGCGGTGGAGCCGTAAGGGCGGGTTTCTATCTTGCAATTTGCAAATGTCCATAGCAGCTCTGATTGAAACGTTCATTTGCAAACTTACAATAGGCTAGAGCGTCACGTACTGCTCGAGTCTGATTCATAGTTACGTGCCAAGCTTCGGTTTTCATCCAATTTGAAACTTTGAGCTTAGTAATCAGTCACATTGAAATAATATGAACTCTTATTTTTGGATGTTAGGTGTTTTGTTATTTAAAACTATGTTTTAGACATATTCTGTCAAGAGAGCGTTAGCTCTCTCATAACTTATAGTATTACATAGTAGAAGAGATTTGTTATGCCTTACTTTAATACTTCATTTCCAGGAACTATTATCATTCATGTTCTTCGATGTCAGTTGTTATATAAGTGCCTTTTATAACAACTGTACTGTTCCTACTTCTAACTACTAACAAGGTCTTAAAAGTATCAGTAACAGGCACATATCATGTTATTGTAACAATACTCAATATTGTTGTAAATGGGAATATTTCGAAAATGGGAATTTGGATCTTTGTAACAAACTCAGAGCTACATTTTTTTTTCTTTACAATCAGTTTCAATTATGTAGCAACACCAGAAAATGAAGATTTATATGTAATTTTAGATTTCCTTGAGGAGAAAATATAGGTTTGTAATGGTTATAAACAGTAAACCATTTAAAACTAAACGTGAAAGTGAATATAATTCAAATTTGTTAAAAGGCATTTTTACACAGTCGAAAAGCAACAATGCCTTTGAGTTAACTCAATACATTTCAAAAAATCCCATATATTTGTAAAATTCAACATTTTACTCTAGTATTCTTTATAGAATAAATAATTTTTGTCATTTAAAGTTATACTGTTTAATGTTTTTTAAAAAGTAATGCGTCATTCTTCTTTTTATGTGAAAAGTTGTCTAGCGCGCTGGCAGTTCACCTGATGAATACCGCAGTCCATGAACATCTGCAACACCCAATGGCTTGCGTTGAAAACCTTCAAAATGAGGCCAAGTGCGAGTCGGACTCGCACACGAAGGGTTCCGTACCATTAACTATGAAAACTGCAAAAAAATCATGTCTTTTGTATGGGAGCCCCACTAAAAGATTTTTTATTCCTTTTAATACGTCATCCTTGTCTAATATATCATCTGTTAAAATTTCAACTGTCATGGTTCATGAGATACAGTCTGGTGACTGACGGACAGGCAGACAGACACAGCCAGACCGATGGAGTTTAGTAATAGGGTCCCTTTTTACCCTTTGGGTACGGAACCCTAAAAATGGGTCCCGGTTACCTCATACATCACTCGAACCGCGAATATTAAATACTTTCACTTCACGTCGGTCGTCTGTGCGGCCGTGGTACTTCGGACGAGCCTGCACATTCTTGCAACAGCAGAAACTGTGCGGCCTATGCTGTAAAAACACTATAAAGTATAACACCATGATTTGAACACATGTCGCAGAAACGCTACGGATGTGACAGATTTCCGATATCATGTTCTTTTAATCGACACCGATCTTTGGAAGCCTTACTAGGTATGAGCAGTATACCTGCCGGGAACAGAAATTGAATATTTTATTCATGATGTGATCATTAAAATATGAATGTTACACAATAAAAAGGAGTATGTAGGAAGGAATAATTTGCATTGTTATCGTTGCGTTGTAAACTAAATAAGCAGAAAATTTCTTATATTTTTTGAGACATTAAGTTTATTAACAGTTTTAATGTTGATGGAACAAGTAGCGAACTAAAATATAAAATAAAGTATTTAGCAACTTAAAGTATCTAGACAGATAATGCGTTAAATTGCAATTCTATAATTATAATGCTATCTCTTTACGTATAATACGCTGTATATCATCTGTCACATTCACTTATATATATCAGTACCTGGAAGACCGGGCTTTACTCGGTTTGTTTTTTTTTGGTAAATGGTGTATTTTGGAAATTACATTTAGATACAAATTACTAAGTAAAGAAAAATGCATAATATGTTTCGATCTTACCGCCCGATTACCGACCGAGCTATTATAACATTTTTTTTTCGGTGAAATTTACCGTCGTATTCGAATAATATTTTTCATTCCCTGAAAACTGGGATAAAACGACATTTTCTAAAAATGAAACCTAGTCAGATCGATTTTTCGCCCCCGAATCTACGCACATACAAAATTTCATGAAAATCGCTGAAGCCGTTTCCGAGATTCCAATTATATATATATATACAAGAATTGCTCGTTTAAAGGATAAGATATAATGTAAAGCGGAATAATTTTTAAACGCTGCGATGTATGGATATTTATTAAAAAACATTATACAATGTACAATGTATGTACGAACATGTACGAATGTATGTGCGTCAGAATGACCGCACATTTGAGTCGGTATTTCTTTTTTTGTGAACTTTTGAGTAGAACTGAAGTTTGGATGAAAAAAAAAAAACATGAGCAGTAAGGTGCTGAGAAGTGAACCCAAAACCCGTGGGGCAGCTGTAAACAACTTTACTAATAGCCACTTAAACTTTGCGAAATCGCCACACTTCAGTGAAAAGTGCGGAGGAAAGCTTTTTTCAGTGGAAGTATGAAGTGTTTTTTTAAATGTCTTAATAAATTTATGTTACGGTGACTGCAAACTTTTAAAAGATTAAGTATTTTCTGGGGTAAAAATAAATTAAACGTAAATACCCTTTCGGATAGTGCTCACTGTAAATATTTAAATTTTTATTGATTTGACCCTTCCTTTTGGGTTTTCTACAATTTGGATTTTGCAGAGTAAGATGCATCTTCACTTACCTCCAAGAAGGATATCGATGAAATTTAAGTTACCCTTTCGTACATAACTTATCTATAATTACGGTTATACTTATTTAACGTTAGTACTTATCCTGGTAAGGGTGTTTTTGACTCTTGGAATATTGCAAAACCTTTCTTGTCTCTGAAATCAATAAATTTCTCTGAGATGTTTCGAGAATGGCACCGCTATCAATTACTCCAGAAATCGGAGGAGGATAAGGATTAATTTTAAATATAATAAAAATAATAAGTATTAAAGTAAATGAATCACACATTAATACGACGAGTTTGGTGTCTTTCTAGTCTACTTTAAAGGCATCTAGTCGATTATTGACACCGATATAAATGGATGGATTTAAACAATTTTCTAAGGTGAGTGTTAGCAGATGATTGAACTGGGGGAACACAGTTCAATCATCTGCTCATAATCGTTTAATTAATTCTGTCCCGTTTAATTAATTTTTGGGGTTAAAATTACACGCACATTTAAGCTTGCCTTAGTTTTAACAAATAAATTACTACTTTAATACTATTAGTGTCCCTTTCCATCTATTGCCACATTTATGTAATGTCATTTATTCATTATTCTTATCACAAGCTCGTTTCAATTTTATGTGTGTAATGTGTGTATTTAAGAGTGTTATGTTTGCAACCCATACATCACATACTTTCAGGTGGGATGGTTTTAAATGGTAATTCTAAATTAAGGATCGATGTACTAAAAATTTTTTTTAATTATTCGTATTATAACTCTTGGATCTCTCGTTCGAAACAGTTTTAGTAATTCTGATCATTGAAAATGCCAGCTTTATTTTTCCACACAGCAGGCACTATTTACGTGTGGCCAATGATCATGGCGATGTTCTCGAGTTACATTATCCACAATATTGCATTTGCTGCAAGAATTTGTAAGCTTAAAAGTGGTTCATTGTTCACTTTTATTTCCGATTATATTAACGATAATAGCACGGATTTATACCCGACAAACAGATTTAAAGTAGTTCACGGTTTTTTATTTAATACCGTATTTTATACTATTAAACTTATAGGCGATCACGTCAGTATTTTACTATTAAGTTTTAATAGTAAAATACTGACGTGTCTTTTAAGCAATAATTATAAACTTCGGAGTCTACTATTTTCACAACCGTTCTATACAGATAGGACCTTTGAATGCTCAATTTCAGTTAAATATTAAACTATTCTTTAAGAGCATGGATAACTAGCTTCTTATGCTCTTCGACCGCGGGGTGCATAGGCTTGATAACATTATACAATATGATTATGAATATAATTACGTTATATGTTATGTTATGAATATAATTATGATAGTAACTACATGTATTCTTCCTTTTCATAAAATTAAATTGTCGGCAGGAAGGTTTGAAATGTATTGGGAGAAAGTTATAAGTTAATTTTAAATTTTTAGTGAATATCACGTAGCTATTAAATCACAACACGGGATTTAGTTATAGCAGTTATTATTTGTATCAGTCACAATTAGTACTATTCCATTTAAACATGTCGGCATCATTACATCTTTTTACGAATTTTACCAAGTAGTGTAAGCCAAGTTGAATCACGGATATCGTAAAGATATATAAGGTTTCGATTATCGTTTTATTCCGTAGTTTATTTGATGATTTCGTGTCGTGCGGTGCTATAGTACTGACATGCAACGATTCTAGAGTTCGATTCCCACACGGGACAACTATTTGTGAAACCCATAATTATTTTGTTTCGGATCTGAGTGTTTGTCCAAGTGAAATGTTTGTATATAAATCATCCTTACAATACATGCCGAGCCATATTGATTAAAATCCATCCACTTTTACTACTTTACTTATACTACATACACCAAAGTGTCGTTGGCAGCAAAAACGAATATCCTATTTTCCAATTTCGCTGGTGAAATGGGACGTTTACCGAAGGTAGGAACATGCTTTTTAGAGTAAACACCGCTGTAAATAAATTACAATAGACATTTTGCGGCGTTTACTGATATATGGTGGTTACATTTGCATGGTATTCTGGTGCAGTAAGGGCGACGACATGTCCCGCTAATAAACTATACAATTTTTATTAAACAATGTCTTTTCTGAATAGTGTTTCTGATATTGAATAAAATTATTTTATCCTAGTAAAATACATACCGCTTGAAAATTAATGCTCCAACGTTATTAACTGTGTTCATTAATGACAAAGCAATGCATAATATAATTGAAAACAGTTTGCCACGTTGTCAACTCTAAGTAGATTTCGATTAGTTGATAAATTTTAGTCGACAATTGATAATTCATCTTTACCAGCTTCCTATGATGCTTCATACAATGATGTCTTTTGATAATTGTTGGCAACACTAAAGGAAGTGTCCTTCTATGTGGTATAAATGAAGCTACACGAAGCATTTCATGGTGTTTCTTCGCTGTTAACAAGGAGTATGCAATATTCCTGTCCAATCGGTATCACAAATTAAATCGTTAGAGATATGATTATTTAGTCTAAAATTGAAAATAAGTAATCATACCAGTGTTGTAGTACAAAATAAAAGTAAAACTAAATGGTAATTTGTATTTATATTTCTACATTCATAGCTTGATAAAACAAAGTAGAGCTAATTGTTGTCATCAGAAAGTAATCTTGTTATTGATAAGTGACTGGTAGCTTATTTTGCATACCTCGTCATATAATGAACTTAATTATTACTTACCAACAATTTTCAAAACAAAATAAGTCAAGAAGATATTTAAAAAATCGTATAAGTCTGCTGTAATTTACCGCCTAACCTACCCACAAGAATTTATAAAATATAGTACTCTAATTCATATCAAAGCAAGTAAAGCGGCTAATTCTCGGAATATACTGCAAACAAGCTGAGAGACTATTAAGGGACGAGAAATATGATTTCCGGAGCGGTTTCCCTGGGTGCGCATAAAGAAAACTTTAAGCAGACATTAGATGCGGTTTTATTCGTTGGTGCCCAGCAGGCGGACTCTAGATTTACTGACGTAATGTTGGGAGGAACATGCATATATTTTAATAGAAATTCGTTTAGGTAAAGCGACCCGAGTGTTTAAAATGACCTGTTTTGTCTTACTTCTTATTTATTAATTTTATGATTACAAAATGTAAAAAAACGTGTTTGATACAACTTAAATTAAAAGTTAAATACAATCATGCAACAACTTTAACATTTATTTTTTTATTACGTAAATAGAAAGAAAATATGTTTTAGAAGATTTGAAATAACTAAACGAAAAAAAAAATAATCATACTTTACTAAAGCCTTATGGAATACATGAAGCTTATAAACTTAACATGGTAATTTAACCCCTTTTTAATCAAAAATCAGCAATTTTAAAAGAAAGAAAGAAAACAAAATTTTAAAGACAGATAATTTTCAATTATTCATTGAGGATGAGATTGAGAAAAAGTGTTTCCTCCAAACTGAAATTAAAAACACGTCCATAGAAATGCGAAAAGTTATTACTTAAAATATGCCTGATGATATTCGGGTCACGAATCGTACGATCTTTTTGTTGCTGTATTTATTATACATTTCTATGCACTATTCTATTTCCGTTCTTTTTCCAAACAAGTTTTTAAAATGATTACCAAAAAGAGGTAAAGGTAAATCGTGTTTGACGTTTCGAACCCGCCAATATCTGTAATCTTTAATGTACTAATGTGCTAACATTAAGAAGGCGCATGCCCCCCAGAATATGAAAAACATTTTATATAAACCTTTACTGCCACATTATTCATATGTCAAATTATTTTATTAACACAGAGACGCTTTACTGATTTGAAAGAAACTAACCGAGTGAAGGAGAGATTGCTCGCTTGATTTCGCAGTTGTTACAACATGAAATAAACTCTAGCTATAGGAGTCTTTAGCCACATTTCATATAGCAAGCTGGAGAGATGCTCTGTAAGTACAGTGCTTTGCCATAAATAATATTTAGTTGTTGCAAAAATTATACTCCTTTTATTTGACACACAACATAATTTGAAATAACAACAAAATGTTTTTATATAAACGACTACTGTAGTTTGACGTACAGACATTACACATGGTATAAAATATATCATAACATGTAAGATTATTCGGTATAACCATAAATTAAATTTTATAAGATGAATGAATTCTTAAGTAGAATTACGTTCGTAAGTTGATCAAACTTCAATTTTTGAATTTACATCAACTTACGTAAGTTGACGTAAATTGGAATGATATTTCCAATAATACAATTTGATTAACTACTTTTTTAAAATTAAAGAAAAATTAAACGCCATTATTACTGTTTATTGGTTATGTATCATACTTGTAATTGCACATTATGCTATTTAATTGGTCTTAAAGACGCTATCATAAAGAAGATAACATAAATTAATTAGGAGATAACATAAGCTTGCATAAAATTAAATACATTTTTTGATAGGCTCATTGCCCTATTGTTAAAAACAGCAATTACTTGTAATGACGTGTATTCAGGTTTTTTTGTTATTATTAAAACAAGACATTTTACTGATTATTCTTGCACATCCATGCTTATTAGTTTTAAACAAGATGTAAGTTATTTTTCAGAAACCAACACTAAGTAAATGACTGTAGCATTGTTTGGTTACCAAGATTAATATATCTTATAATTTATCGATAATCCATTCCATATTTGTGAATATAATTGTGAGACTAGATCTTTTTATGTACCACCCTTGTAAGAAAAATTAAAATCTTGGGTTGCTTGAGTTTTAGTCTTTGTATTCGCAACACTGTTTTTTTTTCCACATTTATATTTACATTTCCTTGCATTGGAGAACTATTAATAATTTATCCGGATTTCAAGTATTTATCCAGATCATTATGCGGCACGATCGTATACTTTACACAATGTTAATGATTTGAAAATGAAATAAATTTCAAAACACAAACTTTAAAACATTTATCAAACCGAATTGAGACCATAAAACTAGTTATTACAAACGACCGGAACCTTTACAATTACGTTGTTAACAACGTAATTGTAAAGAAACGAATTTCAGCAAAAAGAGTGCCGGCCTAGTACCTGTTTCCACTTAAACGACTTCTTTTTAATCACATTTTTTATGAAGTAGAGCAGTCATTAAAACTTTTTTAAGAACCTGACTTTTATAGTTAGGGATATCTCGTTAGTCTTTTTGTAAGTAATTAAACTGCTTACTTTCGATTTTTCTGTAAAATTTCATTGAAATTCTTTGTAAATTAGTTATTTAATTTTGTTATCCGATTTATATTCTACGGAATTAAAATTTTAAATATTTGATGCTTGAATTTTTCTGGAACACTGATTATCATATCGCTGTCAAAATATGGCTTGTCAAATGTCATTTGACTTGCCAAAAGTATTGTTAAATAATTTCTACGATGATCAATGTTTCAGAAACCGGGCGTGTTTTTTAATTTTTTTATTTTAACAAAGTAACTGTACAGACTCGTGTCTTTTTTGATTAACATGTTTTTTTTTTTAATTTTTCTTTTTGGGCTGTCACCGCCGCGTACCGGGCTGGTAACGGTGCAGCAGTGAGTTCATATTTATTGAGATTTGCTGCAGGGAGAATGGACGGAGATCTCGTCGTCGCCGGTTATTAGGTAATAGGTGTTATTTCTTTGCTAGTCCCTCTGAGACCGCTGCGTTACTGTTTCTAATTGCCATTTTAAGGTTATAGTCTCTTATCTTGAAGCTTGATACCGCCATGGCTTTTTGGATAAGGCGGCCTGCTCCATCGTCACAGCCGTCTGTGTAGTAAACACAGCTGACCGTGTGCCGGGATACCGCCACTACGGCATGCTGAACGCTGTGGTGCAGCTGTAGCTTGCTCACTTTTGAACGCATGAAAACGACTGGCGTAAGTGTTACAAAGCTAACCAAGTTTCAAATCTTGCGCCTGCGTCATCGTGCCTGATTTAGTTGAACAACTACTAGCTGCATACTTATAATAAATGTAGCAGCTGCTTAATATCAATTAAGGAATTATTATTTTAATGATTTTCATCACAATAATGATTTTCATTCATCTTGTATGATATTTGCTTCGAAATAATTACGTAGCGTAAAAATTTGACAAAACATTGCTACAATAAAACTGACTAATATTGCAAGATATTTCAGGATACTCTTTACATTATATGTACTTTGATAAGTTATACGTGACGTACGTACGTGTAAGTTATACGTACGTACGTTTCTAATACTAAATCAATTTATTGTCATTTAGAATACCTCTATGCAGCGAAAACATTCATTATCGGCCTTTTGCTAATAAAAAGTTTTTCTTGGAAAGTAAATTACAAAAACTAGCAAATGTTTCTGAATTGGATAGGTAAGAATAGCCCATATAATAAACATAATTAATGCTTAAAATGTCAGTCCTTTGGCATGTCACAATACCGAAAACCAACAATCAAGTGACTATCTATTAAACATTATCATTGATTTGAGAAAACTTACTAATTTACTACAATCTGTGATATGCATAGTAATATATACTACAACTTTTATAATAGAATATTCTCCACTTTATTTTTAAAAAAATAAGAAACTTTGTGTTTTGTTTTATTCGTCAGTCTATTGCGTATTGTTTAAATTTGAAAATCGCGAAAAATATCACCGACTCAACGTCAAATTCCTGTTTAAATTTTAAAGTTGGTAATGAAGTTTGTTGCGGACCGCACAATTTGACGGCCATCATAACTGTACCAGTGCTTGGGTTGTTTGTCGTCTATACACGTGGTAAGTCAGTCAAAATCTCAGTCCCATGGTGAGAGGTTATTTTCTTATTAATCTGAGGTTTATTATCATTTATACATAGTTAACTATAATTTGTTAAAATGTAGGTTGTTGATATTCGAAATTACCAAAAAAAATTAGTTCCGATTATAACCCTAAATTATGTCTTTTTTGACAGTCCGTTGGCGTGAGTCCTTTGACTGGTATCGCACCAGAAGACTGACGTGTTTCCATGGTACTGATGTTTTTTTGTTTAAGAGCACTTTTATCTTAATTGCTACTGTGTATAAGCATTTCTATTTTATACTTCAGTTTAAAACATCATGCGGCACGTTTAAAGCAATTTGACTAGGGAAGAAATACTAAAAAAAAGAGGGAAGCCGAAAAGCCTACCGACCCCATTAAATTAGCGGAATACAAAGAAATACAAAAACTTCAGTACTCCTTGAGTACTGAAGTTTGAGTACTGAAGAAAAAGAGAAAGGACAAAGAAAAAATGTTGAAGACATGACACGACGAGAGCAACGAATAACTAGAAAAAAATGGAAAAATTATAGATAAAACTACAGGCAAAGAAAAGAGCTATTAAAACAAACCACTAATAATTTCATAAGATCATAATAATTTCAGAATACTCTTCACCAACTGACGACAAAATACAACCCATAGTTAATGAAGATATCAGACCTGTTATAAAAGAAGACCAAAGAGCAAAAGAAGCTAAAAGGAGAAGTGAAAGACAGAGAAAAAATAGAAACAGGGAAATAAAAAAGTTATAGGATATAGTTTCAAACCTTAAAACTAAACCAAATACTCAGCGTCAAAAATAAAAAACGAGTCAAAAAATAGCTAAAAAGAATAGTAAAATCTTTTAAAAAAACGCCACAGACTAGAATTGGATACATGAGTACAGATATAACTAAAAAGAAAGAATTATTGATGAAGGCCCATTTTGGGGAAGTTATTAAAATACAATTGGAAGAAAACTACACTAACCTAAAAACTCATGAAGAAAGAAAAAATATTAACCAAGTTATATCTGGAAATTAGCGACTCGCACCGGTTTCGCACTGATGCAATGTATTAAACATACAAACCTTCCTCTTGAATCACTCTATTTAGTAAAAAAAACCGCATCAAGATCCGTTGCGTAGTTTTAAAGATCTAAGCTTACATAGGGGTAGACAGATAGATGGGACGACTTTGTTTTATACTATGTAGTGATTCGACAATTCAAAACCAATATTAATAAAACAGTGGGTGAGTATGAAAGAGTCCATAACAGATCTGCAAACGAAGAAAGAACGATTTTTGATGAAATGTAAAATACAAACATAAGGAAATGTCACCCACCCAGAAATGCCATTACAAAACTTGAAAATGATATGTTAAAATTTTCCGCCATTCTTTTAACGTATTACACCAGTACAATGTCACTAAGCAATTAAAAGAGTCTTTATCTGAAACGGATGCCGTTGTACATATGGATTATTCCGAAATTCTTGTACTAAATATAACCGAAAAATTCAATTCTTCCATTTCGGCGGTTCAGGAACCCAAATTTCATTACATACTGTTGTAGTAAGAGTTGTGTAAGTGAATAACGTTACGTTAAATGTCAAAAGACTGCTGACTTGAAAACTGTATATATACTGATAGTATTTTCTCCCAGTGATTTTAATACTTAAAAGACGTGCCATTATTAAATCCTACGAGATTTGTACAAATTTTTATTATAAATCATTATAATTCTTACAAAACTGTGTATTTTATCAGTACTATGTTACCCTCGTCAGTCCCCTGGCAGTCAAATTCTGAAAATTGTAAATATCTCAAAAACTACTCAAAAAAGTGACTGGCCCAATTTGGAACAATATACTCATTAGATTAGCCATCATATACACCCGAATTTGTGCAGATTTGATTTAAAAACGTAAACAAAATATCCTCAAGAGTTACCCAACTTTTCTATAATCACCCATATATATATAATTGGAATCTCGGAAACGGCTCAAGCGATTTTCATGAAATTTAGTATGTGCGTAGATTCGGAGGCAAAAAATCGATCTAGCTAGGTTTCATATTTAGAAAATATCCTTATATCCCTGTTTTCAGGGAATGAAAAATATCATTCGAATATGACAGTGAATTTCGCCGCAAAAAAAAATTTATAATAGCGGTTCGTATCACGATCATTTACACACTTATTTTTTTTTCTATACAAGATAATTTTCTTTATTTTTTATTTCCAAAATACATGATTTACCAAAATAAACGAGCAAAGCTAGGTACTATGAGTTAAATACGTATCACTTACTAGTGGGCCGCGTCGTGACTATGCCCTTAATACCCTCTGCAAGAGGAGGCCTTTGCTCAGCAGTGGAATATGTGGAGGCTGTTACTTTGATTCATGATAACATAACAGGTCCCTAAAATGATACCCAAAGCGGCCTTGACAATTTTTATCACTCTTTATTGAAGCTCCTATGATTTTTAACTATCTAATACTGTATTCAACTACCCTTTTTGTTTAACAAAGTAGTAACTGCTTCTCATTCGTGACTAAATAGTTACTCTCCGAGGTATTTCCGAGGCGGCCAGTTCTGGTGGGGCTGCGGCTGGCGCCACGCGTTGAATTTTTATTATTTTTTTCTTCTTTTTGGCAAAATTAAGCAAAATTGGGCAAAATTTTAGTTGAATAAAAAACAAATTAGATAAAACTTCGCGAGTTTAGTGATAACATATTGTGTGAGTGTGTTCTTTGGTAGGCGCAGTTTCGAATAATGAAAGTGACTAAATGATATTTGAAGTGTTTTAAGCAAGGGATCCCTGTGAATATGTGCCATTTACGTGTATCTTCTGAATTCTCTGTTCTAAATATGATTTGAGAAGTTTAAGTGAATTAATTTTAACACCGTACAGTTTAAGTAATAAGGTTTCGTGTTATACACAGTCGAACGCCATTGAAAGATCACAAAAAACCCCTATAGCATCATCAGAATCTTCCCAAGCAGTAAAAATATGCTTTACAAGCGCAAACCTGTGTCAGGGGCTTAGCTTGGCTACACATGCAGTTAGATAGATAGACAGTTAACTGACGAAGCAACAGCTAGATTACATTATTTTAACTACTTTCATAGCATTATGTCTTATGGTATCCTGCTATGGGGCTGATATTGAATCCATCTTCATTCTGCAGAAGAGAGCTGTTAGAGCAATTTATCAAATTCGCTGTAGGGGCTCGCTTACAAAAATATTTAAGAGGATACAGATTTTCACGGTTTCATGTCAATATATTTTTGAAAATATGATGTATGTCAGGAAAAATACCCACGACTTTAGTAAATATTATGATATTCTGACCGTGATACAAGAAATAGGAATAATTTAGTTCTTCCTGGTTGTAGGCTAGCTAAGGTTAGGACTTCATTCATGGGGCTCTGTGTGCACTAAAACAACAAAATTCCTGATGATATTATAAATCTACCGGACAAAAAGTTCAAATTTATTGTAAAGCAGACACTGTTTAAAAAACTTATTTTTTTGCGTTTATTTTGCGCCCTAGAGGCAAGCGTGAACCAGTCACGATCGTAGTTTTAGATGTGTAAAATCTGCGCAGTAGCCTGTTTTAGTAAATAAATCTTAAATTGCTACCTATGGAAGTTTTTAATGGCAAATAAGACACAATTTAATAATTAAATGCAAATTGTATTTATCTTTCGTTTAGCTTTTATTCACCATTCTCACTTGAACCAATTTAATATTTTTAACGTTTACAATTTCCTTCAATTATTGCTTCAATACAGTTTTGTGTATTGTGTATTTAGGAAAAATTGCAACTATGTTTTAATTTTGCAAGTTAAATATTTAATAAATGGATCGTTTTCGATTTCGGAGGATTTTTTTTTTGGTAAACGGTTCGAACCGCGGCCTTCTGTTTCGGGGCCGCCCGATTACTGACCGAACTATTATAACATTTTTTTTTCGGTGAAATGTGCCGTCATTTTCGAATGATATTTTTCATTCCCTGAAAACAGGGATAAAAGGACATTTTCTAAAAATGAAACCTAGCTAGGTCCATTTTTTGCCCCAGAATCTACGCACATACTAAATTTCATGAAAATCGCTGGAGCCGTTTCCGAGATTCCGATTATATATATATAATAATAAGGAATTGCTCGTTTACAGATCTCGTTTAGGCTCGTTTAGGTAACAATGGAGAAGTAAATAGACATTTAATTTAGATATAAGTTATAAATAATTTAATTAATCATATTTTCTTTACAATATATCATAGGCTATTTTACAAGCGAAAGGCGATACTTCAAGTGAACATGTGTAGATTATACCAGACGGACTCTGTACGGTAAATAATGTTGAAAATACAGTGAAAAATGGGACAAAAACGCTAACAAACTACAGTTGCATAGTATGACAGCGAACAAAACGATACCATTACAGGACAGAGTGTGATACCCTATGAGTTACTGCCACCGTCTACTGGATATGAATTAAAAATAAAACAATATAACACTAAGGTGCTTTATGTTCTTTTGAACCAGAAACAGCGTGCACAAAATTAGAGAATACATTAAATCGTTTAATTGACATTTATTGAAAAACATAGCCTATTTTCTACTAAGCATCAACTGTTCTTTAAGGAAAAATATTGTATCAACATTAACCGCCATCAAATTTAATGTAAAAAAAAACTAAGCTTAATATTACGTAGTTAAGAGTTTGACAGGTATATTAGTGCTACTTTCTCTAAGCTATGACAGTTATGCATATCTGCGAAATATAATGAATTCCATGTCTTTCAATTTTACCCAGTGGTCGTCAACATTCTAACAAACTGACAAGCTATCATTTCCTAGATTAGTTTAATATTAAATTAGTTACTTTGGCTAGACGGTTTATGTTAATGGTGAGATTTCAATTTGTTGCACTAGTCTGAAAGCTTCAGAACCTAGTCGTTCGCTGATATCCGCGTGATCCTCACGCATTTATCATACAATTTAAAACCAATTAAAATTCAATCGAATTACTCGACTGAAATGTTAAAATGATAAGAAAATGGTCATTAATTTAGTTAGCAGTTTTAGTTTAAAAAGACAAATGGAGGTAAGTGTAATAAAACTTTTTTTCATTCCGCTTCGTGCTTCCACACGGAACGGACGTTAATCTGAGCCGGAGGGCCCATGCCAACCGACCCGGAAGCCATCTTGCAACCGTTGTTGCTAATATCATTTCTTTTATCTCTCGGTGTGCACTGCTTGCCTCATCGTTGTCGTGTTTCGCGGTCTACGGTTAGGGAAGTCTCAAGCAAGAAGAGTGAAGAATAATTATAGAAGAAAGAAGAAACGTTACAGAAGAAAGAAGAAACTTTGCCCGACTTCCGAGCGGATAGTGTTAGTGTAGTGTTGTGCTCGTAGGCAGGTTCCTGTCCGTAAGTAGAATCTACACACATTTCTCGTCTCAGAGGCGGCATTGTAATTTTTATCTGTGTGCTTGTTGCATTAGGCGACAGCTAGGTACTCACCCTAGCGCACCTAAAGCGCAGGCGATTAAAGGTTAATTTTAGGCACACACCTCCCTGCCGCAAGGTGGGGAGGCCTATTTAGAAAACCACACGCAGGCGGGGCGCAAGCCCCAAAGGCACAAGCGTTCGTCATGGGTTCCCTCTTAGAGGAGTTCCTGCGGGAGGAATGCCCCGAAATATGGGCAAAATTCCTCAATTTCGCCCGTCGCGTCGACCTCCGCCGCCGCGATCAAACCTAACGCGCCTTCCGCGCAATCAATTTCGGCCCCCTTCCGCGCTGTCGTTCCCGACTCACAATCGGACGGCGGCTCAGACATGGAGGTCGAAACGACCCCCGCTAACAACGCGAACGCCGACGGCTTCACCGTCGTCAAATCGCGAAAAAAGGGCAAATAACGCCCCGCTACCGACAGCGACCCCGAAAGCAAGGCCGCCCCGTCAAACCGTCCCACCGCGACGCCCGCCAAAAAGGCAGCCGCGTCTGCCCAGTCGGAACCGACATTCGCCTCCGAGCGAAAAATCAAGCCACCGCCGCCAATAATAATACAAGATAAGGCAAAGTGGCACCAGGTTTGTTCGTGGTTTGAACGCCACAACATCCGAGACCCCCGGTCCAAGAATACGCATATGGGTATCCGCGTATACCTCGATTCTTCGGACGACTTCCGTCGCGTAACTAAATACTTGCGCGAAGCTAAGGTAGGTTTCCACACCTACTCACTACCCGAAGAGCGCAAACTTCGGGTCGTAATTAAGGGCGTCCCAAAAGAGTCGGATGTCGATATGGCTAAGGTCGACATCCGCACTCAGAGATACCCTGTCCACGCCGTGCGTCGTCTCAGGCACCCTCGCACCCGTGTCCCTATGGACATGTTCATGGTGGAACTTGACCCTACCCCGGAAGGTAAGGCCATTTTCAACCTTAAGAGGGTCTGTGGGCTCAGTGACTTAGTCATCGAGCCCCCACGTAAATCAGGTGTTGTGGCACAGTGCCACAACTGTCAACATTTTGGCCACACGGCCAATAACTGCTTCGCTCACCCAAGGTGCGTTAATGCACCGGTGACCACGGCACAACCGAGTGCACGAGGCCGAAAGATTGCGCAGATCCACCGGACTGCGTAAACTGTAACGCCACCGGCCACCCGGCTAGCTACAGAGGCTGCGCTAAAGCCCCGAAAACTCCCGCGAGGAAATCTCCCGCGAAATCGACGCTGCCCAAACCCGCGCCCGTCAGATTCATTCCCGCGCCCGTACCCGTCGTAAACGCCTGGGCGAAACCCCAGGTGGCCGCGCAGGTAACCGCGCCGGTAATCCCGGTCGCCTCACGACCGATCGCGCAACAGCTGCCCGCCTCTCAAACGGCGCCGAGGTGCAGCAAATTCCGTCAGTTTTCGCGGAAAACAAAGACGACCCATTCGCGCAAATAGCCAACAATTGCAGTTTATTAGACAGAATAAATAGGCAGGAACTCGCCGTATTGTCCGCTAAAATAGCGGCCGCCACATCTGGCCCCGAGCGTCTTAGGGCAATTAGCCAACACAAAACGCTTGTGGAAGCCCTTTGGGCTTTTACGAGCCAACCATAAAGAACAATAGTCCGCGCAATAAAACCGCGCTCCGCCGCGTCGTTAATTAGACCCATAAAGGCACCTTAATGGGAAGTACAACCGCAGGTAGAACAAAACCTCGGGCTCTGGTTGTTTCGTATTTCAACGCAAACGGCATAAAGGGTCAAAGGGATGAAATCGCGGAATTCCTTCGCGATTATAACGTAGATATTTTCCTAGTGCAAGAGACATTCTTGAAACCTAGTGTACGCGATCCCAGAATCGCAAATTACAATATTGTCCGCCACGATCGGTTAGCAAACCGTCTGGGAGGCACACTAATTTATTATAAACGACCTAGATACGCTTCTTAACTTAGGCCCTTCCGTGATAATTGCAGGAGATCTAAACTGCAAACACAGCTCATGGGACATCAACAGCATCCCAAACAACAACGGAAAGCATCTCTTTAGCTTATCCGATAACCTAAATTTCAGTATAGTCGCTCCCGCGACTCCCACTAGGCACCCTACGGTGGACAACTACCAGCACGCGTCACCGAGTGTCCTAGACATAATGTTATTCAGGGAGGTCTCGCTCGACATCGAGTCGATAGAGACAATCCATGAACTAGACTCAGACCACAGGCCCGTCCTGTGTAAACTGGGCCAGAACGCCGGCGCGGTCCCTCCGACCAAATCCGTAGTGGACTGGCATCGTCTTGAGGTCAAACTCAAGGCCTTGGACCCCCAGGACTTAGTAGACTTACCCGAGACGATAGCTACGTTCGATGACGCAAATCGAGCGATAGCGAGTCTCCGCGAAACTATCACTTCCGCAGTCACAGACTCGGAACGGACGGTGAGACTGTCGGGCGACCGGCGGTTTAACTTTCTGCCCGACCTGCGACTGCTAATTAGACAGAAAAATGCAGCCAAACGCGCCTTCGACCGATACCGATCGGAATCGAACCGAACCCTACTTCGACGCCTTCAGCTAGAAGTCAAAGATCGTGTATCGGAACACCGACACACAACGTGGGACACTCTCCTAGAGGACATCGAGCCATCGCACACCGCCTACTGGTGGTTGGCCCGCAGTCTGAAATCAGACCCCCGCGAATCTCTACCGCCGTTAGTTAGACCTAATAGCGCTTCAGTAGCCCTAGATGACTCCGAAAAAGCCGAATGCCTTGCGGACAACCTAGAGCAGCAATGTACGCGCGAACAAACCAATACAATCCACCTAACGGAGGTGGACCGTGTAATCGAGACTAGGGCTGCGCTTCCACCGGAAGGCGAACCTTTAAATTCAGTGACCCCCGAAGAGGTCCAAGATATTATTAAAAATTTAAAACCAAAATCCGCCCCGGGCCCAGATAATATAAGTAATAAGATTCTCAAAGCTCTCCCTGGGCCGCTTATCTGTTTACGGGCGACAATTTTCAATACGCTTCTCTCCAGTTGCTCCTTTCCGGACGACTGGAAGCAAGCCACGGTTATCGGCATTCGCAAGCCGAATAAACCAGCCAATAAGCCCTCTAGCTATCGTCCCATCAGCCTCCTCAGTTGTCTGGGGAAGCTCTACGAGCGGCTACTGTTAAACAGGCTCAAAGAGCACGTATTTTCCAACGGCCTTCTGCCGATGGAACAATTCGGCTTTCGAGCTAGACACTCTTGTCCCGATCAGTTATACCGCCTAACGGAGCACATCCTAAAAGGCCTTAACCACCCCAAACACATCAGCACAGGGGTTCTCTTCTTCGATGTCGCAAAAGCATTCGACAAAGTCTGGCACAACGGCTTGCTTTACAAGCTGTACACACTCAAAGTGCCAGATAGGCTCGTACACACCATCCGGGCCTTTTTGTTGAACCGCTCTTTTCGATATCGAGTCGAGGGCACCCTCACCACAAGCCGCCGCCTCACGGCCGGCGTACCACAAGGCTCCTGCCTCTCACCCTTGTTATTTACGCTCTACACGAGCGACATACCTAGAGACCCCCACGTCAATCTCGCGCTTTTCGCGGATGACACGGCGCTCTTTTACTCAGATCGCAACCTCAGTCAATTAACGACTCGACTCCAAAGCGCCGCTGACCGCCTCGGCGATTGGTTCCGCAAATGGAGAATCGATATTAATCCAGAAAAAAGTGTGGCGATTCACTTCACTCGTAGCATCCCCAACCCCCATCCGCCACACCGTTACAAAGGTCCTCGCCAGTACAGAAAGTTGGGGCAAATATCACTATATGGCCAAACTTTCCCCTGGGAGAAAACGGTCAAATATTTAGGAGTCACTTTCGACTCGCGTATGACTTTCACTACGCACATCAATCAAGTCCGAAATAAAGCCGCGTTCGTCTCCGGCCGGCTACACAATTTAACGAATAAGCATAGTAAAATGCCCTTAAGGCACAAACTACTGTTAGATAAAGCTTGCGTAAGGCCAATCATGTCCTACGCTTGCATGATCTTCGCACATACAAATCCTACGCGCATTAACAAATTGCAAGTAGTTCAAAGTAAGTTTATCCGCCGCGCAACCGGTGCGCAATGGTATCAGCGCAACGTTGACCTGCACAGCATTTGCAGACTCCCGACGATTCGCGCACATTTTAAAGATTTGACAAAACGGTTCTTCGATAGAGCCCAGCATCATCCCAACCCTCTGGTGGTAAGCGCAGCAAACTACCAACCGGACACAAACGCGAACGTAAACAAGCGTCGCCCGCGAAACGTCCTCATCGACCCGGTCGACGAAGAGGACTTAGATACGATGGACCCACCGCCGGGGGTTCCGCCGGATAACACTACACCCACAGTTAGTGTAACAACAATCACACCAGTTCGCCCTCGCCTCCGAGCACGGCGAGACCCACACAACGCGTACACAAGGTACACCCGCGTTCCGGGGCGGTTCTCACCGCTCCCAGCCACCGATTAGCTAAATGCACAGTCGACGGCCGTCGGGGTCTCGGTCCGAACCGGCGACCTCGACGGCCCTTAGATGACACACCATAGTAGTTAAACGCACGCATGAGCACATGCGCGACCCTACCCATAGCGGAGGGTCCAAACCCGTGGGTTCTGGCTAGCCCACCAGTTCTGCGTCCGATGAAGCTTTAATAGTCTCAGGACTGAAAGCAAAAACATCAGTTAATACAAGACAAGATACAAGTGTAATAAAAGTAAACGTATAAAGTATTAGGCTATACATGTCCCACTGCTGGGCAAAGGCCTCCTCTGTACAGAGGTCAGAGGTATCAGAGGGTCCACCACTTGGCCCCACTGCCGATTGGCGGATTTCACATATATTTGAAATATTTTTTTGTTACTATTTCGAAGCGAGTTTAATACACAAATTATTTTTGAACCAAAAGAAAACAAATGATTCATACTTTCCTTATGTTATTATAGACAAACTTTTACTAAATGGAAATATTTTAAAACATGTAGAAAAAGTACGAAAAGATTGTCGCCGCTGTGGGAATCGAACCCACGTCTTCGGCATTCGCGGCCTGACGCTCTAGCGACTGAGCTAAACGGCTGATAGCCACAGCGACGAAAATGTTAACGCCTTCTTTCTACATTGTTATTTTAGCATTTGAAGCAATGCTTGGCGCATCTATTGTTATATCCTTTCCAGCATAAAAACAATTTCGAATATCGTTTTACAACGATAATTCGAACGAGAGATGTCGCCATTGCTTTTTTTATAGTACTAATCTCTGCACTTAAGATTGAACATTAAAACATGTAGAAAAAGTACGAAAAGACTTAATGTTCAATCTTAAGTGCAAAGATTAGCACTATAAAAAACTTTAAAATTTGGAAATTTTTTATCACAGGGGCGTAAACAAAAAATAGAGCGCTTTTTTGCAATGGTGGCGTTCACTACAGCTTTGTAAAATCTGGCCAAACGATTACGGCAGATATCTTTTGTCTAGCGGAGGTGGCGTTCACTACAGCTTTGTAAAATCTAGCCAAACGATTACGGCATATATCTTTTGTCAGCAACTGCAAACCATGAAGGAAGAACTATCTGCTAAACAACCAAGATTGGTCAATCGGTCTAGGCTACTGCTGCTTCATGACAACGCAAGACCCCGCACTACACAACAAAAAACTACTAAGTTAGATGAGCTACAATTGGAATGTCTGCGACATCCACCGTACTCCCCGGACCCTGCTCCTCCAGAATACCATTTTTTTCGGAATTTGAACAACATCTTACAAGGAAAAAAATTCAACTCCAATGCGGCAGTTCAAACTGCCTTCAAATAGCTTATTGATTCTCGCCCCCATGGTTTTTTAGTAAAGGGATCAATGAAAACTACCTATGAGGTGGCAAAAGTGCATAGATAAGAACGGTGAATACTTTGATAAATTAAACATATTTTACAAAAAAAATACTATATTCCTCCCGTACAAAACGCCAATTTCATATGTAAGGACCTAATACTAAGACTCCGCTGTCTGTCTGACTAATGCCCAGTTTCTGAAAGGGTCAATCAAAGCAGCAATCACATAACACTATGTCAAAAATGATCAGCTGTTAATCTCTTGTTAAACCACCTTGGGTTTCTGGAAGGTTTGTTCATGAAAAATTAGGTAATCACTGTATAACCAATGAGAATGAATGAAATGAATGATTTACTTCAACTAACTCTTTCTATTGTATAGCTATCCCTTTTTAAACAAAATTTAAATTAACGTCACTATCCAGTCCTGTCACCGTGTGATTGCCAACGTAAAAATCCGAGCTATACTAAAATTTAATTTGTATAAATACATGCAAAATGTCAAGAAAAAACTTTACAGAACGTGAAAAAAATGAACTTTTACCCATAATAAACAAGTATTATAAAAAGAAAGAATCCATATTATTTATTAACTTTTGAATTGCATTTTGTATTTTTTCTAATCGCATGATATGTTCGCATAATAATAAATAGGTAATAGAACAAACACATGAATGTTCTTACAACGTATTAGGGAATTATGTTTATTTTTAATAAAAACTAAGATTTTTGATAAAATACATTTTTAATCAATGATTGATCGTCCAAATTGACAGATTACTTAATAAAACTTTTGACAGCTCGTTGACCACCGAAAAACGCTTTCAGAAACCCGATTTTCTGTTGATTGTCCGTTAATCAGTGACTAATTGCAAATCAAAATCAATGTTGTTTTCAGACGTTCTAGCAACTCAGATCATGTTAAACAACGATTGACAATAGATTTAACGTAAATTAAAATTGATTGCGCTTTCGGAAACTGGGTGTAAATCTCATGAACCGTGATAATTAGACAGTTGAAATGATGTACTTTTGTTGCCGCTATAACCACAAATACTAAAAAACAGAATAAAAAAATTTTGCGATGGGGCTCCCATATAAGATACATGATTTTTTTTGCCGTTTTTACAAACAATGGCATGGAACCCTTCGTGCGCGAGTCCGACTAGCACTTAGCCGATTTTTTTACTATCTAATATATAAAATTCTCGTGTCACGGTGTTTGTAATTGAACTCCTCCGAAACGGCTTGATCGAATTTCGTGAAATTTTGTGTGCATACCGGCCAGGGTGGAGAATCGGACAACATCTATTTCATCCCCCTAAATGTTAACATTTAAAAACGATGGCCCTTGTTATCTCACTCATTAGACGAAATCTGTTGCGTGGAGACCCGGTCCCCACTACAATGGTGGCAATGCGTTGTGTTACGTGGCCCTACTGCAGGAAAAGTTTATGGGTTAACATTATGTGAATGTATAATGTGATCGGGTCAGACTCCGGTTGGACTGGAATACTTTCCTCCACTTCCTCGAGCGAGTCAATAAGGATGTAAGTGTTTAAGTAGTTTTTTTGCTCTTCGAAAAAGTAAGGCGTAACAGCACATCTACCATGAAATAAACGTAAAAGGAATTTGTCTACAGCTAAACATGTCACTTTCTTTGATATACTAATTATTACATTCTTTCAATAGATAATTATGCTTGATAATTGACAATCTTCTTTGATGTTATAGCTAATTAATTTTGGCTTTATTTATTTTTGTTTTAAAGTTTTATAAAATTGTACTTACTTTACAGAGCTGTGATAGCTCAGTGTCCGGGCGCTCGCCTTTAATTCAATATACTCGAGCAACCTGAGTTCGATCCCCGGTGCCGGCACCAATGAAGTTTTTTAACTTTAAGTGCTGACTTATCACGTGCTCCGCGGTGAAGGAAAACATCGTGAGGAAACCTGCATATTTTCGAAAAATAACAAAAAAAATATATATTTCGAAGATATGTGAAGTCCGCCAACCCGCAGTGGGGCCGCGTGGTGGACTATGCCCTGATACCCTCTCTATAGAGGAGGCCTTTGCCCAGCAGTGGGACATGTATAGGCTGTTACTTTACTTTTTACTTACTTTATTCGGTCTCTAATATATTATATGATTGATTTTCAAAATAAAGTTAGATAAAAACGAAATGTTGGCAAATTATTTTTACTTTCCTGGCCTTAAATTACTTACAACCATCTTCCTTCATACACCTAGAACATATTATGTTTAAGGTTTGATTTGGCATATTTTAGCTATTCAAAGACAAATCCTTGTATTTCACCTTACCCGGTCTTGTTTTATTTATAAGTGAACGACTTTGGTTTGGTAGCATGAACTTAATATATATATATATATATATATATATATATATATATATATATATATATATATATATCATCATTTCAGCCTGTTTGAATCCCTTGCTGAACATAGGCCTCCTCCATAGAATGCCACGAAGTACGATCCAGAGCCACCTGCATACATCGACTTCCCCGCACATTTGCACAGGTCGTCACTACATCTAGTGGGGGGTCGTCCGACACTGCGATGACCAGTATGAGGCTGCCACTCGAGAACCTTTCTTCCCCAACGGTTATCGGTTCTACGAGCTATTTGGCCGGCCCATCGCCACTTCAGCTTGCTAATCCTCTGAGCTATGTCGGTTACCTTCGTTCTACTTCGGATGTCTTCGTAACGAACTCTATCACGCAGAGGAATACCGAGCATAGCCCGCTCCATAGCTCGCTGAGCGATTTTGATCTTCCTCATACGGCCAGCAGTGAAGGACCACGTCTCGGTTCGGTAGGTTATCACTGGCAACACACATAGATTGAAGACTTTAGTCTTTAAACATTGAGGTATATTCGACGAGAAAATTAGCCTAAGTTTCCCGAACGCTGCCCATCCGACTTGAATTCGCCGATTGACCTTGCTTCGAAGTTGGACTTACTTAGCCGGACTAACTGTCCTAGGTAAACGTACTCATCAACAACTTCGAGCCCAGTGCTCCCAACAACAACCGGTATAGGCGTGACATGGACATTAGACATGATCTTTGTCTTGTCCATGTTCATTTTAAGGCCATGTTCATCTTAAACCCATCCGTTGGGAGACAGTGTTGAGGTCATTGAGCATAGTACCAAGGTCCTCCAGCGATTCTGCCATGATTCGAAATTGATGTTAATACCTCGTCCGAAATTGATTATTCCTATTCGAAATTGATGTTAATACCTCGTCCTTTCCAGTCCAGAAGTTTGAAAACATCTTCCAACGCAGCGGTGAAGAGTTTCGGAGATATGACATCACCCTGTCTTACACCATTCTGCCGTTGGATAGGTTTTGTACTACTGGACTGTACTTGGACGGACATCGTAGCCTTGTTATACAAACATCTTAGCACCTTGATATACCGACAGTCAATTTGGCACCGCTGAAGAGCGAGAGTACCGCCCAAATTTCGACAGAATCGAAGGCTTACTCATAGTTAACGCTAGGCACAAAGGCAGATTATACTCCTCGGTCTTCTGTATATTCTGCCGCAAGTTGTGTATGTGGTCTATGGTTCTGAAGTCTTTTCGGAATCCAGCTTGTTCGGGAGGCTGGAAGTCGTCGAGTCAGGACTGTTACTTTATGACCAAATCGAGGTGTTTTTTTTTTTATATATAAACACTTTCAATCCTCCTTAAATTATGATGAGGTTAATATGATGAGATATTAGTTATGTTTACTTCATACATTTTCAACTGATAATGTCCCAATAAGAACTTTAATGTTAAAGTTATGAATAAAAGCTGGAGAGTGACATAGAGTTATATGGAATTATCAATGACTAATTCCATGTTATGTTAATTATAAATGTTAATTCCATTTGGCAATGCGGGTGAAGATACCGTTAACAGCTATTAAGTTAAAGCCATAAATAGTCTTTTTATAGATAAATGAATAAAATTTTTCGGCACTGCGGGATTAGAACCTGCTTCTTCTGCTTTCTCGCCCAGACGCTTTACCAACTAAGCTAAACGGTCGATCACGGAGCGAAAATCTTGCCATCTATCTACGTACGTTCTATTGCATTTTTAGCAAAGCTTGGCATAGTGTACGCTACACCTTTCCTGTCCTTTACATCATACAGCACCTTACAAATAACATTCAACGCTGAATATTCGTAACAAATAATAGCGCCTAAATTAAAATAAAATTAGCTAAAAAAATAATTTTTAAGATTATTTTTTATTTTTAGTGTTAGTGTCTGCACTCAAGATAAAACTTTAACCATACCGGATCGAAACGTGACCTTTAATTTCAAGCCATGGTAAAAGTAAAAAGATTTATTCAGGTTTACATTAAAATTGCATACAACAATCATCATAATTGTATAATCAATAAATTTAAGCAAACGTAACGACCGCTGAGTAAAGGTAGTATTAAAGACTTTAAACTCTGACAAGCTAGTGTACAATAAAGTGGGCAATTACTTATTTAATGTGGACAAAGTAACTCTGGAAACTCTTGACTCCATAATTCTAGCATTTCAAACTATTCACAGAAGATTGATATCCATATTAACTCTACCACAAATCGAAGGTACTTTACAAATGAACTCCCCCTGCCGCCCATTTATTCATCGGTCGCTTAATTTCTATAAGGGTTATTTGAAACTTAACGCTTGATTTACTTTGTTCCAGAGGTCAACCGGTATAAAGCATAGATATTTAATGTTCCTGAAAATTAAAAAAAAATCTCATGCAGATAAGGACTAAACAATAATAATACATCTAATAACATGTAAGATGTAAAACGTAATGTCCAATATGGCGTATTGAAGTATAAGTAAATAAAGTACAATTACTTGACAAAAAGGATTTCAATAAAAATAGGAAGGTTGAATGATATCGGGCCGAAGCGATTACTGTAAATGTAGTAGAGATGTAAATATTAGTGCTTAAAAAAAGAAAAAAAAAATTGTAATTTTCTACAGATTTCTGTTTCAAGGCAATTACTATAAGGTACCACTATCTTCTTGTTGGGTAGATGCAGTTTTGACACATAGCGCTTTAAACAATTCCATTTTTTTATTAACGAAAAACAAACCCAACTTCAATTATGTCACACTGTATTCATTTTATAATTGATTTTCAGGAGTTCCCTAAGTATCTCCAGAGCCCAAGATCCAATACCAATGAAATTAATATGGTAGCACATTTAAAAGCACCAGCTTTCACATAAAAAAGAGAATCATCAAAATCGTTTCTCTCAGTCGAAAGTTCTGAGGTAACAAATATAAAAAAAATACAGTCGAATTGAGATTCTACTTTTTTGAAGTCGGTAAAAAATCGAAGTTGTAAATACAGAAAATTCTTTTATCGCATAAATGGACGCATCGAAAATATATACTTTAATTTCTTTTAATTTTAATTTCAACGATTGTTTCTGCCAATAAATATGAGCTAACAGAATATAATCTTTAAAATTCTTATTTATTTCTAAAAATGCTTGTCCCCAATTTTAAAAGCAGTAATTCTAAATTATTGAACTTTCGACCTGGTGCAATATCGCAAGTCGACTGCAAAGCCACTCAGCCATCACGGCCTCATACGTACTTATTTTACATAATATACATAGCTTTTATTGTTACACATATAATTCACTGGTATAACCCGTTCACAGTTATAGCAATTCAAAGAGCATTTTAATGGCCCTTTTCAAGTTAAGAGCTGTAGCATTCGATTTAAGTGTGCGGCCATTTTTCGATGTCACCGTGGTGGTCCATTAAGTTTGCAGAATAAAGAGACCCGATTACCGTGGTTAATGACAAATGTGAACCTAGATAGGGATGATGATTTATAAAATTACATCAAATATGAGCATGAAGAGTAAACCTGATTTATTAACAATATATCAACTGTTATTGTAATCTTGTTTCAGAAATTTGCAAGAATAATTCTTCAAATTTCATGCACCTGCACATCCCGTAAGAATTATTAAAGATTACACGACCTCCCATTTCTATAAACAAAAAAAAATAAAAGCGCCTAGGTTAGAACTCCATTTCAACAATTAAATCAAAATGTCCAAAAAGCTGCGCATACATACATTATATGTAGAAATACTTACCATGAATGTGTTGATAAATACTGAACTTTAAATTTATATACTCGTTTTCCTGTATTGGACGTCTTACAATATAACAAAGAATTTTACTTTTAAAGTATATATTCAAGATTAATACATATTGGTCATATAATCTGAGAACAGATTACATATATGAGACAAATGGAAAGTTCATCGCAATAAATAATCTTATATAATATATAACTTTCTAGCTTTCTCCGAGTCCGAGATTCCTATAACAGTCGCATGTTTTGCCGGGATCCATATAAAAAACTTTAGGGAACCTGGCTTAAAATAAAAGAAAAAACGTATGCGTAATTATGTATGCACGTAAGAAGTTGCGTAACAAAAGAAAAATAACTTAAAAATTTTATCCCCTGTGCCATAACTCTATGTTTGTGTAAAATACATATAATGACAACATTTGTAATTAAATAACTTGGAATTATAGGTAAATCCCCAGTTCCGGCACCAATAAAATTGTTAATTTTAAGTTCTGACTTATACGTGCTCAGAGGTTTAGGATAACTTCATATTTTAGAAATAAAAAAAAAAAATTCCGCCGAAGTCCGCCAATCGGCGTAGTGGACTATACCCTAATATCCTCTACCGAGGAGGCTTTTGCCGGAATTAGGAACATTTATAGGCTGTTACTCTACTCTATAGGTAAATTTCAAAAAGTTATAGGTTGCCATGGTAATAACGTGAAGTTGGTCACCTTGCAGCAAACCTTGAGACTTGAAAACCTTTTTGACTGTGTGTGTGCGTGCGCATCGTTAAAGTTTTACTCCCGTAAGTTGTTCCAAACGCGCCGAAAGCAGTATATAAATTCAAAAATATTATGATTGTAATATCTTACATCACCTGTTTTGAAAAGTTCAATGATAAATGAGCGTTTCATTTAGTCATAAATCATCAATCAAAATATTGCAACATTATTGGATAATGACTAGTCCCTAAGAGATATCCGACCAAATACAGAACTAATCACCTTAAATTATCTGTTGTATTGTAATTACCGATTATATAGAAGATGAAAAGTGTATTTAATTAGTTTAGGTTTTATTAAGATTTAAATGGTATTTGAACTTTTAATGACTTCACATTTGCTATTTTAATTTTTGCTTTCACTTTAAGTTTAATAGGTTGAATGAAATGAAATAAGTAGAAAAACATAAAAAAATGAAGTAAAAAATAAAAATTAAATATTTTCGTTCTAAAAACACAAATTACATTTTGTTTGGTTGTTTAATACTAATTTACCTTGACTTAATAAAATGTTATATCAATCTGTGAATGCTTTCAGTATATACAATGTTACTTATTAAATATTAATGTAATGTGCAAAAAGTACTTTATAATATCAGGAACGCATTATGTAAAATTTATGTTTGAGAGATTTTTTAGTTTCAATATTATTTGCACTTTGTCCCTCAAAAATTTCAGGGGCAACATAACCAGGAAATATGGAACTAAACAAGATACTGTTTCATAAGCACTGTAAAGAATTGTAATAGAGATGAAATTTATTAAATTTTGCCTAAGCTACGTGACCGCCCGTAGGCAGTGGGGTTTCAACCCCATTAACCTTGTCTCGCCATGATTTAAGGCTGAAATACGAAAGTCCCAGCATTTACGTATTTCACCTTTTTATGCGGAACAGATTTACCGTGTTATTTAATTTACTGCTTTGTATAATTAAGACAACTTCAAAGGGACAATCATCTTAATATTATTTTAAGATGTTTCTTTAATTTGATTTTATTGTTTTCTCTCCCTTTTTCCTTTTTATTTGATCCTTATTATTCTTGATGAACCCGTAATTTTATCAAAAACCTACTCGTATAATTATTACACATTCAGGTGGTTTAAATTACCTTGAGCAATTACAACGATTTTAATATTGAATAATTTAACTATGCGTTACAAAGGATTATAAATAATCTTGGCAGAAAAATAAAAAGTGTGTGTACTTATGTATACGCGTTAGAAGTTTTACTTCTTTGGCGTAACAAGATAAAAATCTTTTCAAAAATTTTATCTTTCGCCTTATTCTTCGTTTGTAGGAAAAACGACACTAACAATAGAAAAAAGGTACATTACATTATTTATACATTAAAAGTTTTATTATAAAGCATTATCTGGTTAAATAAAGATTATTTAAATATCACAAAATAAATATCGTGAATACAGTTGTCAGTTCTCACGCAAAAATACGTAGATGTGTCGGTTTTTCGTGACGGTGTGCGCGCGCAACGTAAAAATTTACCTCGTCATTTTTCCCTAACGCGCCAAAAGATGTATAACTTCAAAAAAAGATAATTTAGTACGTCGGTTGCATCTTTTCACGCAACAATTCATTTTCAATTAAATTTCAATTCAGTATAAATTTATTTATGCTTGGCATGTGCATGGCGCAGGGCATGAAATGTGTATTCGCTTAATAAGCCGTTATCTTTCTTGTATAAGGAAGGGCTATTTACGCGTGGTAGATATATTTGAATGAACGAATGAATACTTTATTGTCCACCATACATAAAAGGATACACAAAATTAACAATAGTCACAATTTGGCGGCCATATCTCTTCATAGCGATCTATTCCAGGCAACCAATGTATAGGAACGTTTACTACGTAGGTGGTGCAATAGTAACATACATACTATGTGACTAAATCAAATACATACATGTATACACATACACGCTCATAAATACATACTTATATATATACATATACATACATATTTATATTATTTTGTATTTTTTATTTAAATACTTTAGAATCTTTAGATCAGTAGTCATCGTCAAATTTAATATATTTCTTAGAGCTTAGCAAAAGTTTAAAAAACTAATACCCAAAATATGGTTTGCTCCGACTTTTCTAAATGTAAACATAAAACTATATATTTTGGGGGACGAAGCTGCTCGCGTCCGTAGGAGTGTACTTGAAGCATGATACCCTACACATGTCCCCTGGGTAGTGCCAAACGTGCGGCCAAACTGGTGACATCGGCTGCCGGCTTTGAGTTACCACCCACAGACAAAACTTTGCTGCCAAGCGATTTGTCGTGTTCCAGTATGATGTCTGGTGAAGCCGTATGGAGGATGGGTCTGAACAGCTGCCTTGTGAAGAATGCCGGGTACGATGCGTCGGTTTTTTTAGTGTCGGATGCTTGGTCGCGGAGGTTAGCGGGATCCGAAGAATGGTGCTCCGCTGGCAACCCGCAGTTAGTTGGGGGCCCAAGTAGTGTGCCAGCCACATACGAAAGACTGCCCCGCCAACTGTGCGTAATCCCAGGGTGGCCCCATCGTGCCGGTTGGCGACCAGGTGAGAGGACCCGATGGCGATCCCTGGGGAGGTTCGGGCGTCCCCGCAATCTCCAGATCAAGCTCCCTGTGGCACTGTGACTTTGAATGCGTTGTTGGGTAACATCACAGGGCCCCATTCAACTGCCATCCTCCATCCTATCCTATTCACTCCATAAAATGATGAAAAGAAAAGGAAAAGAAAAGTAGTTTTACACAGCGGATGCACTTCCTCCCTCTTCAAGTGCACCTCTTTAACATTCGATGTCTGCACTCTAATCTCTGTTCTGTCCACCACCATCTAGAGACTGCCAAACCGCATCTACTTTTCTTGACGGAGACGCAAATACGATGTCCTACAGATGCGGCGTACCTGGATTACCCAGGGTATGTTTTGGAGCACCACTTCCACCAGCGTGCCGGAGTCTGTGTATACGCCCGCAATGATATCTGTTATCAGCGTCTCCGTCACCTTGAAGACGCCATTTTCTCAACCCTTTGGGTGTTAGTGGATACAGGAATGGAAAAAATAATCTATTCCTGTATCTATCCATCGCACAGCGGTGACCAGGAGACAACTCGCTTATTCGCACATCTTAGCGAGGCCACTGATGTGGCAGTCCAACGGTACCCTACTGCACAGTTGGTCTTTCTGGGGGATTTTAACGCCTGTCAGGACTGGTTATTGCCATACCAGAGGACTAACCATGCCGGGAGAGAAGCGTAGAACTTTGCTACCTCTCTTGGTCTTTCCCAGCTGGTGCAGCAGGCGACCAGGGTACTAGATGTGGACGGTCACATAGCCAATTGCCTGGACCTTCTGCTAACAACCGATCCGGACAGGTATAGTGTTCAGGTATCCTCTCCTTTAGGAACTTCTGACCACTGTCTGGTGAAATCTTTGTCGTCCTATTCTCCTCCCGATAACAAAGCACAGGGTGTGCGTCGAATTGCTGACGTACCTGTCGGTGGCAAAGCTTGCCCATGGTTTAACGCTGAATGTGCTCGGGCTTAAAAAGGAAAAGCATTCGGCGTACTTGTCCTGGGTTGAAACTCGACACCGCAAAGCTCCAGATATTAGCCTGAAGAAGGAAGCATTTAACCGGGCCGCCAAGTCCTACAAAAAGACGTTGCGGCGAGCTGGATTCGACCGTATTCAACGAATCGGCACGAAGCTCTTTGCCCAAATATCTGGCAGCAGAGCTATTTGGTCTCTTGCCAAAGCGGTCGAATCCAACTTCTGTCGGCCATCACTGCCTCCGCTGGTAAAACCGGATGGATCACTGGCACATGCGGGCAGAGAGAAGGCCGATTTATTTGCCTCTCTATTTACCCACAATTCACGTCTAGACCCTGGGAGCAATACACCACCCTCACTCCCTCACTGCGAAACCTCCATGTCGGAGGTTCGTATAAAGAGCCTTAAGGGGTCTAGACGTGAACAAAGCTTGTGGACCAGACGGTATACCGGCGTTAGTTCTGAAGGCTTGTGCACCCAAGTTGTCTCCTGTTCTGATACGTCTGTTCCGCCTCTCATTTGAGACTGGAATAGTCCCTAAGTCCTGGAAGCTGGCGAATGTATAGCCCATTCCAAAAAAGGGTAGTCGTGCCGATCCTGCCAATTACAGACCAATTTCAACTACCTCCATACTCCATAAGACTATGAAGCGTATATTGAACGCCCGCCTCATGGCGTACCTAGAATAGAGCGACCTTCTCAGCGACCTCCAGTACGGATTTCGCCGAAATCGGTCAACTGGGGACCTTCTAGTGTACGCCACTCACCGTTGGGGTGAGGCCCTAGAGAACAATAGTGAAGCACTCGCGGTTTCTCTAGATATCTCTAAGGCTTTTGACAGGGTCTGGCACGCCAGTCTCCTCAGCAAGCTTCCAGCGTACGGCATAATTATCTCCTGGCCTAATCGATTGGGTGAAGGACTTTCTGAGTGAGCGATCCCTCCGACTAGTCGTCGAAGGCTGTTCATCCGAGCCACTGACGACAAATGCTGGAGTTCCTCAGGGGTCCGTCCTTTCCGCAACTCTTTTCTTGCTGCATATCAACGATCTGCTCATGACCGGTGTCTATGGGTACGCGGTCGACAGCACAGTTGTGGAGAGATACCAAAGGAGTTTTCAGGGCAGTAGAGATCACATCCAGTCCGAAAGAGAGGCCATGGTTGAGCGTTTGAATTTTACATTACAGCCAGTGTCTGAATAGGGCGATGCCAATCTTGTGCGATTCAATGCCTCCAAAACGCAGGCGTATCTTTTTTCCGCAAAAAGGAACCTTTTTAACTTGGCTCCTACTTTCCGGAATGTGTCCTTGGAGTTTACCGACCGCCTTCAGTTGTTAGGAGTCGAAATATCCTCAATTCTCAACTTTGGGCGGTTCATTGAGTCTAAAGCCAGGGAAGTTAGGCGTCCTTGCAAAGGTGTGACGGTACTTCACAGCTTCTTACTCTATACAAGGCTCAAGTGGAGTACTGTTGCCATATCTGGGCTGAGGCTGCAAAATGCCATCTGGCTGCCTTGGACTCAATGGAGTGGCGTGCGGAAAGGCTCATTGGTGACCATAACTTGGTTAATAAAACCAATAGCCTCGAGCAGAGGCGCAGAGTAGCCAGCCTCTCGGTTTTCTACAAGATACATTTTGAAGAGTGTGCGTTGGAGTTGCATGATCTTATTCCTCCCGCCCCTTTCCATCATCGGACAACCAGGCGTACGGTGGGGCTCCACCCTTATGCTGTCGACGTTCCACGTACATGAACAAAGCGATTCGCTAATTCATTTATCATCCGTATAGCCAAGGAATGTAATAACCTTCCGGCGTCCGTCTTTCCGTCCGATCACAACGTAGGCGTCTTCAAGGCAAGAGTGAATAGGTTTTTACTGAGCTAGCGCGCTTACCATCAACGGCTGCATCGCCACTTACCATCAGGTCCCACCTAGCAGTCAAGTGCAGGCCAGTATGAATAAAAAAAAATTCCGAAGTAATTTTTCAATTCACTATACATTTTTATTCTATCCATCAGTTTCTTTTATGTGTAAAACTTTAAAAGAAAGTTCTTTTATTTTTATCCTCTTAATTCAAAACAATTAGTATGTACAGTTTCATACTTATTTTGGTTTCAATCGGATAAACCTCATGGCAATGGTGAGGATGGATGACCACGGCCCATGTTAGGTGTAATTGATCCATAACTTAACTTAAAATAGTATTTTTTTTAAACGTAGTAGTACTTAATGTATTTTTACATTACTCCGACTGTCCTCAAAGTAGATAAATATTTTATTTAAATTTTCCTTACGTTCATACATTCCTACAAGACTGTATAGTGATATAGCTCTAAAGCTGACAAAATAACAAAGGTGTTAAAATGAATCTCTTAATGAAAATTCACATTTAATTTAAAGAGGAAGGAATCAACAACATGTCTTAAATTTCCTAAACATCAATACCTTAATGTTTTTTATGATTTCTATAATGACGATAACCTAATTTCCGTTGGCGCCTTGGAAGATAAAAGTTAATGGACCAACTTACTGCAAATTATTCTCTAAAACTCCAATATTTTTAGGTATATTATCAGAGTTAATGTTTTAACTGTTTAGATAAAGATCTGATTACAGCAATAAAGTATTTGGTAAGAAAAAAGGAATCTTATTCGAAACGGTTTTATGTCATAATCGGTGAAAAAAATTAGTGTTTCAAAATTTCACCCTGATTGCTTTAATGGTTAACTGAAAGTTAATCGCTCAAGTGCGTACCATTATCTATAAAAACGGCACATCTGTCGTATCGGAGCCCCACTTAAGTATTTTTATTCTGTTTTTAGGGGTCCGTACCCAAAGGGTAAAACGGGATCCCATTACTAAGGCTTCGTTGTATATATATAATTGGAAGAATTGCTCACAAATCTTACTGCACAAATTCTCATTCAATGTGGTTCTTTAAGTTGATATAACTTATTTTATTTAACAACCGATTCAAATTAATCAACACAAACACAAAATGTTAAGTGAAGTTTACTACGATGTAACCGTGAAAGTTGCACATAAATTGGTGAGATAAGCGCACACAAACACATTGACAAAAATTTTAACAATTTTTTTTGGGTTCTACTGCATTGATAAAGATCCCCCCCAGTTTTTCTCAAATACCTTCGTACAGATAGCGAACTGTTACATCTTATCCTTTAAATGAGCAATTCTTGTATATATAATATATATATATATGTAATCGGAATCTCGGAAACAGCTCCAGCGATTTTCATGAAATTTAGTATGTGCGTAGATTCCTTGTAGTCCTTTTATCCCTGTTTTCAGGGAATGAGAAATATCATTCGAATATGACAGTAAATTTCGCCGCAAAAAAATGTTATAATAGCTCGGTCGGTAATGGGTGGTCCCAAAACAGACAGCCGCGGTTCGTATCACGATCATTTACACACTTATTTTTTTTACTTTTTTATTTCACTTTTTTTTCTATACCAGATCATTTTCTTTATTTTTATTTTTTTTTATTTCCAAAATACATGATTTACCAAACAAAAAACCGAGCAAAGCTCGGTCCTCGAGGTACTATTTATTATATGTATAGTTTTGCAGACTCCGTGAGCCGTGATAGCTCAGTGTCCGGGCGCTCGCCTTTAATTCAATATATTCGAGCAACCTGAGTTCGATCCCCGGTGCCGGCACCAATGAAGTTTTTAACTGTAAGTGCTGTCTTATCACGTGCTCCGCGGTAAAGGAAAACATCGTGAGGAAACCTGCATATTTTCGAAATAATAACATAAAAAAAAATGTGCCCTGATACCCTCTGTATAGAGGAGGCCTTTGCCCAGCAGTGGGACATGTATAGGCTGTTACTTTACTTTACTTGGCAGACTGTATAGTCAGGTATCTAATGTAGAAAAATAAAGATTTTCATGCTGCATCGCTATGTTTCATGTAAACAAATTGTTAATAGATGGCATTATCAAATACAATCAATAAAAATACATTAAACACACTACTATGCATAATTAATTATAGTCGAATTTCGACCATTGGACGACCACTAGTTTGTATTAAAATATTAACTTTATTCTAACTTTTTAGTCAATACCGGCAAATGTAAGCATGAACATGGTGTTTAAATAATTAAATTTAATTAAAATTTATGGACGTTATGGCGAACCGACAAAGAAACACCCTTGAGAAATAATATACAGGAATTGTAACAGTTTGCAAGTAATTTGACCAACAGTTTGCTCAAAAATAATTTTCTAAACATTATTCTTGGAAGAAATATTATGTATAAACCACTGCAGTTTGTTTTGTTACGCTAATATAAATTTAAACATGCAAACAATTGAGGCATTTGCAAGCATCAGTCCGTTGCAAGCGGTAGCTGTAACGAGACTCTGATAGTACTAACTGTGCACTCTTCAACAGAGTGTGTAATAAGGAAATGCTATTGTGGAGCGAGAGACATTAAACTTGCATCTATTTCTGGTTGCATAAACGTCAGTCTGAAGAAACTTGCCTCGCACTCCCTGGGCTAGAACATACTGGCTTATAAATGAAATAGAATGGAACCTAGTTCAATTTCAAAAGTTTACTTGTTATATTAAACAATTGTTTCAATACAGAAAATCGTTTTAAAATTAAAGTTAAAGTGACAGGCTATAAATGTCCCACTGCTGGGAATATGCCTTTTCTGTATAGAGTGATGAAACGTATTACGTGATAATCTGTATAGAGTCTGGGAATATCCACCACGCGCCTCCTTATTGTGCTCTTTATAGAAATTTATTTCATGAAGAAAGAATGTAAAATTATTGTTGTAGTCGTACTATATTAAAAGTATAACTTCATATTAAAATAAACAGCTTGAGGGTGACAACCAGTACTTTCATTTACAAAAATAGAAGTCATAAATATTACCATAAACAGAAATAAATATAATAGGGGTACTGTTACTATAATGGGTTATCGCTGATCTATTATTTCTTTAATATGACGCCAGAACAACGGCGGTTTTGATATATTAAATTACAAATATATATAAGAAAACAATACTAGCACCAAGAACACTGTCATTAAGTTAATTAAACATTTTCATGACAGTCCAAACAGAAAACTTAATTGAATGTTAACTATATCACCTATTGTTTGTCGTACCTGTGTCCGCTTAGTGTTTCAATTATGTTGATTAGTAATTTCCATAATATTGTGAGCAATAATATTGAATTGTTGTGTGTAGAAATTTCTCTGCAACGTTCAAATAGCTTATGACATTGGATATTGCGACAAGCGTTTGTAAAGTTTATTGCAAAGCAAATTTCGAACACTTTCAAAATACTTCGTGGCCCTAACCGCAGCACAAACATCACAAAACAACAAACAACTAGTACATTTTCTTTACCGTCAAAAACAACTCTTATAATAAAAATTGTATAATAGCATATCGAGCGAAATGATATGTATGCTGCCATCAAAAATAAGAAAATAGGTACTGCGGTACATGTTTCATATTTGAATGGAAAAGTACGAGTGAAGTTAAAGCAAAACACTATATTTTTTGGGTGTCAGACAGTGCATTTGAAGGAAACGATTTACGATTATAAATGCGTTGAACAGATGGGAAGTGAGGAAATACTCGTACCTTTAGTATGAGGTTACATAAATAATATATTTCCATTAGCTGCCTAATTGTAATAGGTATAAACAATTTTTGTTAAAAATGAAGCATATCTTAAATCTTTTAAAGTTTCTTTTCATAGGTTGCTTTTAGCAAATTTCCCCCTTTTATTATACATAATATTTAGTAGTATAATGAAAACTTGATTTTTTTTGAAGTGAAACTTCTTTATCGGGGTTGGAAAAAAATTTAGTGTAACATTTTTCCGTTACGCGCCATCTTTTTTTTATCTTAAAATGTTCCTCTAACGCCATCTAGTGTTGTATAGGGGGTTTTATGTCGTCTTTATTCTTTAGTGGTTTTAACAGATGACGCTAGATGGCGTTAGTTAGTACTCACAACACTCGCGCGCGAGTCGTATGTCTGCCTTCTACTCACTGGCTGACTATTCGGCAACGAAGGACCATGTACAAATTCAAAGCGGTTAATAAAAGCCTTTTATTAAACTTTATCTAATTTAACTTTATTTAACCAATTTCTGTAAAGTTGCATATAGTAAATTATTTTTTGAAAAATAACGTCATAAAAAAGTTTCACTTCTTACGAGTGTACGCTAGTACACGCACACATTTTTCTTTTCATAATCGCCGCCTGATTGAATACGATTCTCGTTGTTTTGTTTCGTTGACATATTCTAAAATAATGAAAATAGAAATATATTAACATCCTATATTCTAGTCCGTTTGACGAAAACCTGTTTTACTTCACGGAAACTATGGTTTTGCTCTAATTTGATTCGTGATGGCATCTAGAAAAAATGTTAAAGCGGAAATTTGAAACTCACAGAAATTTTAAAAGTTATAATCAATTTAGGGAAAAAAAAAGTGTTTTCAAAAAATGGATTCTGTTCGACAATCGATCTGCTCAGCAAGTTGGTAGATCTTGGTTCAGCATCAAAACATTGTCCTAAACGAAAAATACCCCTAGAAAGGTGATGTGTTTAGTGGTCTAGTGTCGGTGTGATTCATGACAGCTTTTTACAACACGGCATGAGCATAACTGCTGATGTGTACTGTGAAGAACTGAACCAACTTTGGTCAATCGGTCGTCCCCGCTGCTCCTTCACGACAACGCGGAACCCCATACTGCACAATAGACAGTCTCCAAGCTGCAAGAGTTGGGGTAGAAAGCTCTCCCTCATCCACCATACTCACCAGACCTTGCACCTGCCGACTATTACTTATTCCAAAAGGACAACTTTTTAACATTAAATTCTCGAGAGGCAGTATGTCTTTGAAGAGTTTTTTGCCTCCCGTCCAGCTGATTTTTACAAGAAGGAATAAACTACCACTGCATTGACAAAGATTCGTCGATTGCATGATTGCACTTTGAATAAAAGAAATAAAAATGTTTGAAAAAAAAAACTTTAACTAGTTTCACATAAAACGGCAATTTCATAGGTAAAGAGCTAATATATAATCTAGTATAGCTTGATTGTATAGGCAATTTTTTTGAAATGTGAATTAAAATTTACATTTTAAAAATTGCTTTGTAAAATGTTTATCTGACGCCATTTACGTCATTCACTGTTTATTTAATTAATAAAATTCTTATTATAAAATTCCATTACATTCGAATCATACCTGTCGCGTGCTTTAATTATGGACCAGTCATAACTTCTGTTTTGTAATTTTAACGTGTTGTTCGCAATAAATTTTCCTTCTCCGTCCGAAGACAGCTTGCTCATAAAATAATCATCTTGGAAAGTTACAAAGTAAGTTCTATATAACTTCAAGAACTGGAAACGAAACACGGTATTAATAAATTATAAATATAATGCAATGTAATTTTATTGTTTCTGCATAAGTTAATAAGTTTTAAATTTTTAAAATAGTACAAAAATTATAACATTAAAGATTTAGAAATACATACACTATATAATATGTACATAACATCGAGTCGCACTTGCGCACTAAGGGTCCCGTACCATTATCTATTAAAACGGCAAAAACATCATGTCTGCTATATGGCAGACCCACTTAAATATTTTTTGTCTGTTTTTAGTAGGCAACAGAAATGCATAATCATAATGTGATACAGCCTGGTGACAGACGGAGACAGACAAGACATACAGCGGAGACTTAGTAATAGGGTTCCGTTTTAAACTTTGGGTACGGATCCCTAAAAAGGACGCAATGTGCCTAAAATAGGTGTGGTCTGTAGACTTTTAACCATAATGGAATAAAGTGAAATGAAAATGCTGTCTTGTTGGTTCTAAAAATTAACTTAGTATAAGAGTGGCACTGAGCTTCGTTTAATACGTGAGAGGGATTTTGGTCTAGAGAAATCCGAATATAAATATTTAGAATATCACTTTTGTAGGTCAAATAAAAAAACAAAAAAAATTCTATGAATTCAAAAAATTATATTTAAAACTGTCACAAGCTTTCCATTCAAACGTTAATTTTCATTCATTTTAACTATTATTGACCAAGTCACGCAAGAGTTATCGCAAGTAACATGAAGCCAAGTAAATAACGATCCATTGTTACACTAAACTACATACTTCCAATAGATAACATTCAAAGTTACCCATTTCTCTTTGTTCTGTGGAACTACCTGAACAGACGCATCGGAAACTTTGCAAACAAGGTTGGAATTAATATTAATTCGAGCTAACGTTTTCCGAGCAATTTCTTAGTTGGGATTACTCCGAAATCTTTGTAGGAATTACAATATGATTTTTTTTTTAAAAACAATGCCCTTACTTTAGGATAAGTTCATCCCGTGTTGTAAGGACGTTTTACAAACATAAATGTCACTCGGACAAACACCCAGATTCGAAACAACTATCTGTGGGTCACACTGTCTCGTGTGGGAATCATACCCACGACCCTCGACGCCGAAGCCAATACCTTGGCAACTGCGCCACGGAGTCATCTGGTTGGAATCTTGGAATTAGAATTAGAATAAAAACGTCATTTCTTCAATTTCACTTTTACAGACAATTTATTTCAATGGATATGTCATCATTACATAGTATAAAACAAAGTCGTCCCGCTGTGTGTCTGTCCACATGTATGCTTAGATATTTAAAACTACGAAACGGATCTTGATGCGGTTTTTTTTGCTAGATAGAGTGATTCAAGAGGAAGGTTTATATGTATAATGCTTTGCACCCGTGCGAAGCTGGGGCGGGTCGCTAGTCCTCATATATAATGATAATGATTATAAGGAAAAATTAAATAAAATAAATTTTGTTTTAACATAAGAGGCTTCCACATCAATCAATTTATAAAATAGGACTTTTTTTGTTTAAAAACGTAAGTTTCTAACTATATTATACTCGTGTGAACAAAACAAAATATACGGCATATGTGCGGCATGTGAATATTAAAACAAGGGTAGACGAAACGTCCGTTTCTCACGCAAGAGGTAAAACGGGGTCGATAATATTTAAAATGTTTAATACTAAACATGCTGACGCTTGTGTAGATGCTTATAATTAACTATACAGTAATATAAATGTATTTATTTATGCTCCAATTTTAAAATTATGTTAAAATACATTGTGTAAGCCGGGAACGAAGTTAATTATCTCGTATGTTTAAATTTCTTTTATCTTTAGAAATTCACACGATATATATTCGAATTTAAAATAAATATAAATTTTAAGTCGTATTTAATTATCGACATACACATTTAAAATTAAGTATTCGAATGCATCAAACTGTGTTGTGGGTGATGCATCCTTGCATTCAGAACAAGTTCAAAAATAGTACAAGCTCAAGTAGCAGTTTAAAAGTAGAATCATATGCATTCTATGTAATCTACCTTTATGCTAGTTAACGTGGCATTGAAAAAACTTTTTATTAAAAACAATGTAAACAACGCACCCTCGTAAAAATAATGAAAAACGCTGTTACATGTATTCCACGCCCACCAGTCTTTAAATAGGGTTATTTATGAGGTAGTTTACTCAGTAAAAGTCTCTATAAATTATCACGTTTACTGTCAAGAACTATGTCATATTCTTATAAAGATATTAGTTCCTTTAAAAATTATAGTATGTAGAACTGTATGTATTGTATTGAAGCCACTAGGTTTCTACATTTTCGAACCAGTTGATGACGTCGCACTTTTGACGTCATGAATTTCAAGACGAATCCCTCCCCGGGGCAAGTGGGAAGATAAAATGCATAAAAATTTAATCCTGACTTGCTTCTAACTACATTTAAATCATTATTCAGTTGTTCGGAATAATAGGTTCTGTTATCTTTTATTATGAAAAATAGAAATCTGGCACAGGGCTTGGAGAACTTGTAGAGATTTGGTTTTTAAATATTGTAGTGACTTGGTTTTAATTAATGTATTATAGCAATACTGTTAAGAATCGTTATCTCACAAACGTTTAAATTAAAAAGTACTTAATATTTTGTGGTAGGTGCAATAAATAAAATTGCATAATTGTGTCTTAAATAATAATATATGTAATATATATAATATACACATCATATAACTCCAGAATATACAAGATAATATATAAAACTATTTTATGTAACACACCATATACAATACAAAGATATAAACATATACACATAATATATATATATATATATTTTTATTATATATATATATATATATATAGATATATATATATATATATATATATATATATATATATATATATATATATATATATATATATATATATATATATTATAAATACATACATATCAAGATATATATTTCAAATATACAATTTAAATATTTAAAATATGTTTTAATGTTTTTGTTCCTTCAGTTTTCTTACTGAAAGTAAAACCTGTACATACCTGATATGGGTTGTTCTGGGTTAATTTAAACATGAAGGTTGGATATAAATATTAATATAGTTATTACATTTTAAAATATTCATTGTATTTGGTAATAATCTTTTTCTAACTGTTTTAGATACACTTCCTTCGAAAGTTTCCCTTTGAAATATGTAGTTATATACTTGTACTATATTTACTGTATTTTCCCGCAACAAATTGTGAATGTTGTTAAAGATTCTTATGATATGCACTTACACTGCAGCGTTTATTTTCATCGTTCGTTTTCATAGCACCTTTAAAATAAACAAAGTCGTAAGTTGCAACATTTAACTCTGGATATTGCGAGGATTGAACGTTTAATTTCGAAGTCAACTCTGTATTAAATACATTTTTCCTTATTTCCGCCAAAGGTACCGGTAATTTCTCAACCCGTCAGTAAAAAATAAATAAACCTTGCATGCTCTCTGTATTCCGTAATATTCTTTTTTGCAGTTACTTCACTCAGTTATATGTAAAGTTAATTGATATGTTTTTTTTTTAAGTGAAAAGTTGCCAAACGAGCAAACGGTTCACCTGATGGTAAGTGAATACCGTCGCCTGTGGACATCTGCTACACCCTAGGGTTACAGATGTGTTGACAATGATAATATGATAGTAGAATATGTAGTGATATAAATAATATAAAATATAGTAATATAAAATATAGTAATATAAAATCTGCTATTTGGTCCTGTAAAGTATTAACATAATTTAAAAAAAATATCTAGAAGATTCACCTATAACCTGAGACCAATACAGATAACATGTTACCTAAAAGAGAAAAAAAAAACAAAATACGGGAAAAATAAAATTCTCAAACACAACCCGTTTGAGAATTTTATTTTCGCCTTCTTCTTACGGAACTTAATAGCTATGGTTTGTTTACCCACAGAAATATGAATGATTCATATTCTTGTCTATCCATTACATTCTTCGTCCCATAGCATTCTCAGTGATCCTACTGAAAATAATTCGTTCACATCATACGCACATTCTTTTGTTTTTACATAAGTTGAAACACTTACTAAACATCTCGTAGTGTAATTTTATATACTTAAAGCTAGTACCCGATGCGCTTCGCTTCAGCTAGAAAAAACTACATTTTTAATACATAAATGAAAAAGTTTTTTATTGTTTACAATTTTGAACCGTCTTTAAAAGGAAGTGGTTATAAAATTCGGATGTTTATATTTTTTACTTTTATTTTATTTATGTTCGTTATAATTATATGACGGAGTTATCCGTCATATGTGGATTGATTTGCAAAATTCTTTTTCGTTCGAAAGGTTTTTATTTTGAAATGGTCCTACGGATATAAATTTCATATGGATCTGATGGTGAGTTTCGGAGATAGACAACAGAACTCTTTAAAAAATGACAGCAGATCAACCGCGATTCATGCTATCGCATAAGTAAATATTGTTTTGAGCAATCACACAACATACCATCGTATTTACACAATTAATATGCTGTTTTCGCGTTCATAGCTAACATGTGTGCATTGTAAGCGTCTACTTGTCTAACAGTGGGATAAATTCGAACTGCAACTCCATCGGCAAAATCTCCTCGGCTTCTATCAACAGTATTCCTTGACGATTGCAAAGTAATTCAACTTGAGCCGTCGTCAAATCTTTGAAAATAAACTTAAAGCCAAACAATTGTAATTTGCTTGATTGTTGTCATTTAACTTATGTAACATATAGAATCTTATTTTAATCGCGCTGGCAGGGCTCTTATTTGTAATGCTTAGAGATTTTCTTCCTTATTTGCTGTTAATCGTTATCCTTTTTCAGTTTGACGCCGTTTTCTCATACGTGCAGCGTCTTTGCTAGGTCTAACCATATTTTATATCACCTAAGTATTAAAATTACAGCACTAAAATAAAAAGAACGGACTTTTAGAAGCACTATTAGCACTAAAAATGTTATAATAATACTAAATCAAATAAAATCAAATGTAGGAAATGTAACCTAACTGTTGTTTTCCAATTCCAAAAAAATGTTTTCCAATGCGGGAACACGCGATATACAATTGACTTTTGTTATACATAGGTATATAGTGATATTTTTAAATAAATTGGACCTATGATTCAAAAATTAATTAATTTAACTGCAAGTCACCGTTACTGATGTTACCATATTAGTTGGTGTGCCAATGTTATATGTTCATCAGAGTTGTCATGTTGCCTTTTATAAGTATGCCAAGTTTCATATCAATTAGGTAAACAATTCTCAAGTTTTAAGAGAACATACATACACACGTACATTCTCTTTTATATAGACTGTAAATTCTAGTACTGTCATGTATTTAAAATCCTCTTTTTGACACCGTGAACTAGTTAGGTAATTAGGTAGGTGAGGAAAGTAATTAAGTTTTAATTTTCTTACGAAGTAGAAATCAACTTATTTGTATTAGCTGGTGTTAGCCTTCATCCATACATTCTGACCTCAATACAAAATAATTCACGGCCAAACTTTTGACATTTGTTTACTGAAATCTCTCTTAATGAAAATTTTGAAACAAAATATTCTAAAACAACGTATAATATTCACAAAGACATTGCTTATACGTACACAACGTACGCCATGAAATCTTTTATAATTAATATTCTGAGAAACAGCGCTTTTCATGGCGAGTTTTCATTAATTTGCATGAAACAGATTATATTCGAGTAATGCGTGTGCACGTTTTCCGGATGTAATTTGAATTCGATAATCTTTATTTCACGCATAAATCTTTCTTTAAAATTTGCCATCAAAATAATTATCATTGGTCCAACGTCAATATCGTTATGTGCGGCAATTATGTGTTTTAAATATTATTTTTAAAAATAAGTCTATAATATGTTCTTAGACTTTAGATCTTTACTTATTATAAACGTGCATACTTATTAAAAGTCTGATGCCACACTAAAGTCACCTAAAATTTTAAGCGTGACACTTAAGCGGTGGTGAAAACGAACTAGCACTTACATTTTTAAGGTGTCCCTTAAAGTTAGGGTCGATGATAAAAACGGGCCTAAATGTTTTTAAAGTCCCAACCTTTAAAATATTAATTAAAGTTTTTAGTCTAAAATCAATAGTAATAAAGGGAATAAGAAATAAAGATTAGGAATAAAAAAAATGTCAGCGGTGTTGATTTACAATGTAGTTTCTTAACATAATTCTATACTTTTCGATAAATATTTAAAATTAAATACACACTAGAAAACCTAAAATAGTTACGAATGTATTTATGTGGTCATCCGAAGAAGTATATAGTAGAATATATTACGTTAATTATCGTATTTCTTATAATTGCTTTATCATTATCATTGGTTGTAAAGTGAAAAGAGCGCTTGTATAGTACGAACCTATACATATCCCACTGATGAGCAAAGGGCCTTTTCTGTACACAGGGTATTAGGGCAGAGTCCATCACGCGGCCCACTGAGGATTGACATTACATATTATCTTCGAAATACATATATTTTTTTCTCGTCATTTTTTGCAGGATTCCTCATTATGTTAACCTTCACCGCTGAGCACGTGATAAGCCAGCACTTAAAATTTACAATTTCATTGGGCACCGGGGATCGAACTCTGGTTGCTTGAATATATTAAATTAATATAAAGGCAAGCGCCGGGACACTGAGCTATGACGGCCTGCAGTGCTTGAGTCATGATTAAGTTTTTATTAATAGCTGTACTTTATTTACTAACTACAATGTAATTTAGTTGTAATTATGATTTATACTTATTCATTCCGTTTATATATTGGATAAAATAGAACATACTTTCATATAAATGCAAAAGGTATTTTGATCATAAGATTATTTTTTAAATATATGTATATTTATTTACGATTCATTACAAATCAAACAACCAACTCTACAGAAATTCCTTACAAGCATGACGTAGTACAGAAAGCTATCAGAGCTAATTGTGTGCCAACGAAAGAGAATTTCGATGGAAAGCACAGATTGCCCCCTGATAAGGGCCCATTATCGTAAACTTGGAGCGTTCCAACAGAAACTTTGTACATACGGTCTTATATTTAACAAGTTCTTAACGAGTTTTACTTTATTTTATTCTTGCGTGTTAGCATTTAGCGGGTGTGGTTGGCTAGTTTCCACAGCTTTACACTTATATTACTTGACTTATAATAATAACTTCAAAGGAACTAGTACAGCCGCGATAGTTTTCGCAAATTATTATTTATTACGGTGGTTAAAAGTTGTGACGCTTCTTATCATTTACATTTAATAATGATCATAATCTGTTAAAAGTATGTACAAATTTTCGGTTTGGGTAATAAGTATATTGCTAAGGCATCTGTAATGTTTGTTATGTATTATGCATGTCATCTCAGTACCTAAAATATAATTTTCAAAAATTGTATTTTTCGTTAAATAAACTATTTCGAAATAATCGTAGTGTTGTAGAAAAAGATTTGTGTATTGTTAACAAAGAAAATACTTCTACGGGAGCTTTGGAAGTGGCAATAAAATGCGAAACGTGACGTTGACTCTGGAGAATGATGGCACAGTAGCGGCGTTGTTTCAAGAACTCACCGTTCTTTAAAATTGTACTTGTAGCGAGAATAATGTATGGAATTTGTCTTTAACTTTATTACTTTTAAAGAAAGTTTGTTCAATTGTTAAGAACATCGTTTGTTCTATACATTGAACCTATTATTCTTTAATGGATTGAATATAATATGATCATTTTCTGGTTAAGTGTAAAGAAAATAATAAAAATAAAACCCGTAACCGAATGTTATTTGACAAATGTATAAAATATCTTCTAAAATCAAAAAAAAAAAAAGTAATTATACTCCATAGCCTTTACTACCATACTGTTGCGAATAGAAAGAAATACCACAGCCTCATAAGTCCTTGCAACATAAAGAAGACCGGCAAGAGAACTGACAGTATTATATTTATACGTTTCTTATGGTGATAAAGCAATAAAGTGAAGTTACTAGTTTATCCAATAAAATCCAGATAGTGGTTTTTCGGGGAAGTATATCAATGAACATTTTCTATAATGAATATTGAATAAGAACTTTGAATCATCACCATCATCATCAGACGCAAGATGTCCACTGTTGAACATAGGCCTCCCCATTAGAACGCCACAACAAACGATACTTTGCCATTTGCATCCACCGGTTGACTCATCCATCCCGCGACTCTTATGATGTCGTCGGTCCACCTAGAGGCCTTCCAACGCTACAAAAAGGGAAAAATCCGGAAGTTGGGCAACAGCAGCTTCCGTGTACTTAACATCTATAACTGCAATCCCCAATATGCCTTCCAAGCGTGGGGATTAAGGCAAACCCCCTAATGAACTTTTTAATTCTGAAAAAAAAAAATGCCATGCTTCTAATTAAACACAAAAGGCACTATCACGAACAAAATTAAAAAAATAATGACCCAATTAATGTACATTATGTAAAAGTCGAACTTTACCTCGTGATTTTAATGTTGTAGCTCAAACACATTCACAAGCGGCGTTTTTATGTTAATGGCACTTAATCACAGAATGAATGTTTGCGTGTTGTTTTGTGAAATGGCTTAATTCAGTTTGAGGGCTGCCGGTGATACCTTATAAGAATGATTAAAAACAATACAGTTATTCATTCAGTCGAGGTTGTCTTATAAAGTTGAAATAGAATTATTTTATCTTATGTAATTCAATTATTGTGGATATCTGCTAACATAATATTATGTAAACATTTAACAAATCTTAATCTAAACGCAAGTATAATAATTAGGATCTATTAAGAATGACGGATGGTGATTATCGTAATTCATCTTGTATCTTGTATTAACTGATGTTTTTGCTTTCAGTCCCGAGACTATTAAAGCTTCATCTGACGCAGAACCGATGGGCTAGCCAGAACCCACAGGTTTGGGCCCTCCGCTGTGGGTAGGGCCACGCATGTGCTCATGCGTGCGTTTAACTATGGTGTGTCATCTAAGGGCCATCGAGGTCGTGGTTCGGACCGAAACCCCGATGGCCGTCGACTGTGCAATTAGCTAATCGGTGGCTGGGGGCGGTGAGAACCGCCCCGGAACGCGGGTGTACCTTGTGTACGCGTTGTGTTGGTCTCGCCGTGCTCGGAGGCGAGGGCGAACTAGTGTGTTTGTTGTTGCACTAACTGTGGGTGTAGTGTTGTCCGGCGGGACCCCCGGCAGTGGGTCCGGCGTGTCTAAGTCCCCTTCCTCGACCGGGTCGATTAGGACGTTTCGCGGGCGACGCTTGTTGACGTTCGCGTTTTTGTCGGGTTGGTAATTTGCTGCGCTTACCACCAGAGGGTTGGGATTGCGGAACCAATCGCCGAGGCGGTCGGCAGCGCTTTGGAGTCGAGTGGTTAGTTGTCTAAGGTTGCGGTCTGAATAAAAGAGCGCCGTGTCATCCGCGAAAAGCGCGAGATTGACGTGGGGGTCTTTAGGTATATCGCTCGTGAAGAGCGTAAAGAGCAAAGGTGAGAGGCAGGAGCCTTGTGGTACGCCGGTGGTGAGGCGGCGGCTTGTGGAGAGGGTGCTTTCAACTCGATATCGAAAAGAGCGGTTCGACAGGAAGGCCTGGATGGTGTGTACGAGCCTATCTGGCACTTTGAGTGTGTACAGCTTGTAAAGCAAGCCGTTGTGCCAGACCTTGTCGAATGCTTTTGCGACATCGAAGAAAAGAGCCCCTGTACTAATATGTTTAGGGTGATTTAGGCCTTTTAGGATATGTTCCGTTAGGCGGAATAGTTGATCGGGACAGGAATGTCTAGCTCGAAAGCCGAATTGTTCCGCCGGCAGAAGGCCGTTGGAAAACACGTGCTCATTGAGCCTTTTTAATAAAAGCCGCTCGTAGAGCTTCCCCAGGCAACTGAGGAGGCTGATGGGACGATAACTAGAGGGCTGGGTGGCTGGTTTATTAGGCTTGCGAATGCCGATAACCCTGGCTTCTTTCCAGTCGTCCGGAAAGGAGCAATTGGAGAGTAAAGTATTGTAAATGGTCGCCAGTAAACAGATAAGCGGCCCAGGGAGAGCTTTAAGAATTTTGTTACTAATATTATCTGGGCCCGGGGCGGATTTGGGTTTTAAGTTTTTAATAATATATTGAACCTCTTCGGGGGTCACTGAATTCAAAGGATCGCCTTCCGGTGGAAGCGCAGCCCTAATCTCGATTACGCGGTCCACCTCCGTTAGGTGGGCTGTATCGATGTGTTCGCGCAATGGCGTACATTGCTGCTCTAGGTTGTCCGCAAGGCATTCGGCTTTTTCGGAGTCATCTAGGGCTACTGAAGCGCTATTAGGTCTAACTAACGGCGGTAGAGATTCGCGGGGGTCTGCTTTCAGACTGCGGACCAACCGCCAGTAGGCGGTGTGCGATGGCTCGATGTCCTCTAGGAGAGTGTCCCACGTTGTATGTCGGTGTTCCGATACACGATCTTTGACTTCTAGCTGAAGGCGTCGAAGTACGGTTCGGTTCGATTCCGATCGGTATCGGTCGAAAGCGCGTTTGGCTGCATTTTTCTGCCTAATTAGGAGTCGCAGATCGGGCGGAAAGTTAAACCGTCGATCACCCGACAGTTTAACCGTCCGTTCCGAGTCTGCGACTGTGGAAGTGATGGTTTCTCGGAGACTTGCTATCGCTCGATTTGCGTCATCGAACGTAGCTATCGTCTCGGGTAGGTCGACTAAGTCCTGGGGGTCCAAGGCCTTGAGTTTGACCTCAAGACGATGCCAGTCCACTACGGATTTGGTCGGAGGGACCGCGCCGGCGTTCTGGCCCAGTTTACACAGGACGGGCCTGTGATCTGAGTCTAGTTCATGGATTGTCTCTATAGACTCGATGTCGAGCGAGACCTCCTTGAGTAACATGATATCTAGGATACTCGGTGTCGCGTGTTGGTAGTTGTCCACCGTAGGATACCTAGTGAGAGTCGCAGGAGCAATTATGCTAAAGTTTAAATTATCGGATAAGCTAAAGAGATGCTTTCCGTTGTTATTTGGGATGCTGTGGATGTCCCATGAGCCGTGTTTGCAGTTTAGATCTCCTGCAATTATTACGGAAGGGCCTAAGTTGAGTAGCGTATCTAGGTTGCTTTGTAATAAGGTTTTGTTCCCCGAGAGGTAGGCTGAGACTAGTACAAGCGGCCTATGGCCGGTGAGCGCTAACCTACACGCGGATGCCTCTATATGGCTTAGCTCTGGAATGTCGAGCGGGCTACAGTGCAAGGACCGTTTGTAATAAATTAAGGTGCCTCCCAGACGGTTTGCTAACCGGTCGTGGCGGACTATGTTGTAGTTTGCGATTCTGGGATCGCGTACACTAGGTTTTAAGAATGTCTCTTGCACTAGAAAAATATCTACGTTATAATCGCGAAGGAATTCCGCGATTTCGTCCCTTTGACCCTTTATGCCGTTTGCGTTGAAATACGAAACAACCAGAGCCCGAGGTTTTGTTCTACCTGCGGTTGTACTTCCCATTAAAGTTTTTTATGAGTTCTAACTAACGACGCGGCGGAGCGCGGTTTTCTCCTGAATGATGATGGGTGGAGAAGGCTTTATTTTTCGCTCGGAGGCGAATTCGGGCATCGGTTTAGCCGCCGCAGCCGCCTTTTTGGCGGGCGTCGCGGTGGGTTGGTTAGTTGAAGCGGCCTCGCATTCGGGGTCGCTGTCAGCAGCGGGGCGTTTTTTGCCCTTCTTACGCGACCTTACGACGGTGAAGCCGTCGACGTTCGCGTTTTCAGCGGGGGTCGTTTCGACCTCCATGTCCGATCCACCGTCCGATTGTGAGTCGGGAACGAAGGCGCGGAAAGGGGCCGAGATGGGATGCGCGGAAGGCGCGATGGGTACGATCGCGGCGGCGGAGGTCGACGCGATGGGCTTTTCTTGTGTCGCTGAAGGCGACGCATTAACGGGCGCTGAGAGCGCTGGAGATGACGGCGAGGCGACTGCCGGTGAAGCCGGGCTGTCGCTGGCGAACTCGACGACTAAACATTTTTCTTTCGCGAACGCGAGAAAGTTTGCCCACACTTCGGGACATCGTTGGCGAAGGAATTCCTCTAGGAGGGAACCCATTTCGAGCGCTTGAGCCTTTGGGGCTTGCGCCCCGCCGGCGTGTAAGTTACTAAATAGGCCTCCCCACCTTGCGGCAGGGAGGTGTGTGCCTAAAACTAACAACTAATCCGCCTGCGCTTTAGGTGCGCTAGGGTGGGTACCTAGCTGTCGCCTATCGCAACAAGCACACAGTTAATAAATAAAAACAATGCCGCCTCTGAGGCGAGAAGTGTGTATAGAATTCTACTTACAGAACAGGAACCTGCCTACGAGCACAACACTGACACTAAACTACTGCACTGCTTGCACAAAGATTTAAATTGCAACCGAAGTTGCGAGTAGCGTCTAATTCGGGTGGCATTAGCCCTCCGTCTTAGAGAGAGTTCCGTTCCGTACGAGAGCACGAAGCGGAATGATGTCGTAATTCACAAATACTGATGAGAAAACTGATTATAAGAATACCTAAATGTCAATTTTAATCATCTAATTTTTAAGTGATGTATTACAATTAGCTCAAATAAGTTGTACTAATTTTCATTTGATTGAGAAAACTATCTAATAGTATTAAATTTTACGTCGTATGTGACAGGCTCCCTTTACAAATAAACCATAGGTAATAGAGATAAGCTACAAATATCGACTCCTATTGTTGCTGTGTCCAAACTAATAAATAACGACAATAACCATCTGATGTGTTTCTAACATCAATAGGTAATATTCGAGTACCTACTAGATACGAACATATACTATAAATAATGTTCATCTCAGATTTATTTCAAAAACTTGGATATGTTTTTCCGTAACTTCGAACCGCTTCAATTAACAGGTTTTATTTATTTTTTGTTTTTAATATTTCATTTTTGTATCATAGGTTTTCTTTTTCCAGAGGCAAAATATTAAAACAATTAAGCAGAGAGCAACATTTTTTACTAGACTACTACATTTTTGTTAGTTTTATTTATTTTTATTTTCTATTTATTGAATAAGCTGGCACCCTCCATGCAAATATTGCACTTAGTTTTAATTCTCGCTTTTTATAATATTTTAATACGAATTTTCAAAGTAACTATTGACCTTTGATTATGCTTATACTTGTCTACAATAATTAAAGCTATCCATTGTTAAAACTATCCATTACCATATATTTATTTTATTGTTATATTAATTTGCACAAGCATGGTTTTGATTGTGTTTATTTTAATTTTAATTACACATCTTAGTCATTACATTCTTTCAATTAGAAGTAATTCATTACTGACTTTAGAAACATATAAAACTGTTTTATTAGCGTTCAACGGCCAAAACGCGTTTTGCAGAATAAAACCAAATGATAAAAGACAATTGGAGGACTAAATAAGCGTGAGTATACATAAGCATGAATGATTGATTGTATCGGACTGCAAGTGAATAATTGTATCTGTGCCGCTATTAGCTCCCACTGCCTGATTTTCACAAAAAATCGTAGTAATCAATAAAAATCTATGAGAATTATTTCGTAAAATCCAAATAATTAGAAACCACATTTAATATTATTAACTTGTTTATTTAAACAAAAAGGTAATGGAGATTATTTATTATTTCATCAATATTATTTCATCTAGGAAACATCTTTATCCGAGTGACTTCGGTTATAAATTTTGATGATAATAAATAGCAATATTTCCCACATATGGAAGACAGCGTCGGGAGAATAGGAAGCGCGAATCTGTTTTCTCCCAATGATTTGTCTTCTGAACGTTCCAAATCTCTGGGCGCCTGCCAAATGCGCTACTTACCCTCGGTAAATTTTCTCACCATTCCACTTTACGTACATAGTAATAAAATTTTAAATCGCTTGACTCGAAAGCACGTGTAAAATTGTGAGGTTGTAACTTGAATTCTCTTGGTCTTCGACGCTAGCGCCAGACGACGGACTCAAGTGTCTCTTTCGATCGTTCTATGAAAATAATATTTTATTATTGCAATTTTTTGTGTCCTGTAAAATGAAAGCAGTAAATATTTATTTGATATATTTATACTAACCATAATTTTGCTAACAAATAAAATCAAAAACGGCAAAGAAAATAGTTACGTTGTTACCTACTACGTTGTGTTAATTTCACATCTTAGAACAGTGATTCTCAACCACTGTGCCGCGGCACTTTTGTGTGCCGCCAAATTTCAAGTGTGCCGCCAAATTTTGCAAATATATAATAATGTTAATATTATTAAATTGTATCATTTAAAAAGAAAAATGTTTTTTGGCATTAGCCAACATTAAAACTAAAAAAAGATCAAGATTGTTAAATGTAGAAGACGATATGAGAGTAGCATTGTCATTTTTCTACCAAATGTAAATGAAATTATCAAAAAACATCAAGCTCAAATTTCGCATTTAAAATATTTTTATTATTAGCTTGTAATTAATCCCTTAATAAACGTTTAGTTATTATTGTAGTATATATATTAGTTTATTTCGTATATTTAAAATTTTTGTCATAAACTATTTATGCAGTGTGTTGTAGTAAGTAAATAATTTTTATCTTTTTCTTTGTGTGCCGCCAAATTTTGAAATCGTTAAATATGTGCCGCAAAAAAAAAAAGGTTGAGAATCACTGTCTTAGAAAGTAACAAGAAATATGAAGTAGTCAAGAGGCTATAGTTGAAGCGACTGATGCAATGCTTATTTTGTTTATTGCTAGATAGTTACGCTTATCTAACAATATAAAACCATTACTTACGAATACAACATTATTCTACTTCATATTCAAAGAACTGTGAAAATAAATTAACAAGCTAATCATTAGATTTATTGCTATCTTTTATGGGCAATTTTTAAGTATTTTCATAGAATTCCCTGGGATCATTTGATATACCATTATCAAATTTTATTTGCATTAATGAATCCATATGAACCACGTGAAATAAACTTTAGCATCATTTTCGTAGTTTTGGAGTTTCCTCTAAATGTTTGGGCCATTTCATTCCAAATGCAACTTAATTAAAGTTTAGCTGCGATGTTGAGAGAAAATGGCCCGCCCTCATAATTTATTCCGTAGTATATAATTCGACTGGATTTAGTAACAAAATTCGGCGATGAAATATCGAAAATATCTGAAAATATACCCTCGAACTAAAATTGAAAAAAGGACTAACGTTTTAGGAATTAACGTTTATATTTGAGGTTGTTGTACTCGAACTCTTCGGCTTTTTTTGTGTCTATTTTTGCCGTGGAAGGATTCGCATTTTTCACAATTAAGCGGACGTTTGCACGTTAATCTGTCTTCTTTGTCTCACGGTTCAATTTCATTTGTGAAACAAATTGCGACAATGGTTTCCTTTGATTTCAATGGAAGGTATTTAATGAGTTTTTAAACGCATCATTAATTTAAAGAAATAATTTGGCCATTAATCACTGTTGAAATACATACGCATTTATTACGAAAATTTATCATAAAATTATTATTGATATTCTATGAAAATTTTAATAAGGCCATTAAGAGCGTTCATTTTTTTAGGGTTCTGTACGCAGAGGGTAAAACGGATACCCATTACTAGGACTCCGCTGTTTATCTGTCTGTTTTTTCGTCTGCCTCCAGGCTGTATCTCATGAACCGTGATAGTTAGACAGTTGTACAAATGATGTATTTCTGTTCCCACTAAAAATACAATAAAAAATTAAGTAGGGCTCCCATACAACAGACTTGATTTTTTTGCCGTTTTTAAAGATATTAGTATTGAACCTTCGTGCTCGTGTCTGACTCGCACTTGACCGGTTTTTTTAACAGTCAGCAGAATCTGTGGCATGATCCTACCAAATATATACACACACACAGCCACACACACATTTTTAAAAGTTGTCAACGCTCCAGCAAGCCATCGGATGTTGCTTATGTCCATGGGCGGCAGTATTCATTTAACCTCAGGTGAAATCTATACGTAGCTTTTGGGGCTTTCTCGAAGATGGGATAAGGATTAGCGAAATAAGCCTTTTAACAATACCGTGATAAACAGTGTCAATTGCAGATTACGCACAATCAAGGTTGTAGACTTATGACGTGTAACTGATCGAAGATAATCACAGGCTCGAACACGCACTAGTTTAGCTATGAAACTTCACTACACGTTCACTCTCGCCCGTGGCTCTCGTGACACTAACGTGTTGCGTTCGAGACAGTGGTATTTATACGTGTAATGTAGTAGGGTAGTTGTATACGAACATGCAGGTGTTTAATTAATACCTTCACATACACTACAAAGGTAAAGGGTAATGACCAGCCAACCACCAGCTTATATCTAGAAGGTGGGAACATTTTTTTTTCTTGGGAAAATTCATTATGGTACCTCCGCCACCTTGTCGGTAGGAAGTAGGGGTCAAAAAAAATCAAATCAAAATCAAATACCTTTATTCAATATAGAAGCATTACACTTATTGATTGTCAAAACTCTACCACTGGTTCGGAAAGAATAGCCACTGACCTGAGAAGAACCGGCGAAAGAAACTCGGTGGAACCTTAATTTTTTTTATACCATTATTTATCAAATAAAGACATGTTTACAAATGTATTGAAGTCAACTTGAAAGAGCCTTGAGCGATCATTTCATTTCCAGGATGTGTGATCATTTAAATAATCATAACATCAAAAAATATATCACAAACGTTCCTTTACAATTTTTTTGAATTTAGAAATTGATACATTGTGAACGTTTTCTGGAATTTGGTTGTAAAAACGTATACATTATCCCATAAAAGAATTAGTTATTCTACCCAGTCTGGTTGTGGGTAGATTTAATTTATGTTTTTTCCTAATATTTATATCATGCACATTCAAATGTCTTGAAAATTATTTTTTGTTTTTATGGATACACATAATGAAAATAAAAAGCAGCTGCAAAGCTCATGACACAGATCGCGTCCGGCCATCAACTTGTTTGTAATTAGTAAACCACACTGGAAAAACTGATTGACATTGACAATCATAACATTTTAAAGTATGTACTGGGAAGCAACAGTCAATATTTATCTCTTTGAACAAATTTCTTAGAGATTCGTTGGGGCCCAGATTATAAACTGCTCGAATAGCTCTCTTTTGGAGGACAAAGATAGGACAAAGAGGTATTAATATCGGCGGCGTTTCTCCAAAGTACAATGCCATAAGATATTATATAGTGGAAATAACTAAAATATACTAAACGAGCAGTATCTATATCAGTCAGCTGTCTTATTTTTTTAACCGCGAAGGCTGCTGAGCTAAGTCTACTCACCAGCTTGGAGCCCCACTGCAGTTTGGCATCTATAGTTATGCCAAGGAATACAGTCGAGTCAACAGGGTCAAGTGCTTCCCCGTGTAATAGTACATCAGTTTTTACATGTTTCACATTTGGAGTTGAAAATTTTGTACATTTGTTTTTTCTATTGTTCAATAGTAAATTGTTGGCACTAAACCAATGCACTATAGTGGACGGGGTGTTATTTACATCGACATAATTTAAGGAATGTCGTTTTACTTTAAAAAAACAAAGAAGTATCATCAGCAAACAATACTATGTCATGATTATGATCAACGAGATAAGGCAGATCATTTATATAGATGGGGAAGAGGAAAGGCCCAAGAATAGATCCCCGTGGGACCCCATGCTTACTAGGGCCGCGGGTGATCTGTCGCCAGTCACATAAACTCTATGAATTCGATGGCTAATATACAATGTCAGATATTCACTGCGGCATCTCTTATAAAATCAAAATCAAAATCAAATGTCTTTATTCAACATAGGAGCATTACACTCGCTTATTGATAGTCAAAACACTACCACCGGTTCGGAAAAGAAAGCCACTGTACTGAGAAGAACCGGCGAAAGAAGCTCAGTCGGCTTTTTTTTTAAATAAGCAGTTTGACATGAATTCATTAAAAATACAATATAAGGACTCTGATTGAAAGAGCCTGGAGCAATCAGTTCATTACCAGAGCGTGTTATCATTTAAATAATCATTAATATTATAGTAGCCTTTAACACACAAACGTTCTTTTACTATTTTTTTAAATTTAGCTATTGATGCATTTTGAACGTTTTCAGGAATTTTGTTGTAGTAACGTATATATACATTGTCCCATAAAAGATTTACTTATTTTACGCAGTCTACTTGTGGGTAGGATCAATTTATTTTTGTTCCTAGTATTTATATCATGAACATTATTATGTCTTGAAAATTTATCCTTATTTTTATTGACATACAAAACATTTTAAAAAATGTATTGAGAAGCAACAGTCAATACCTTTATCACTTTAAACAAGTTTCTTAACGATTCTTTGGGCCCCGATTGTAAACTGCACGAATAGCTCTCTTTTATAAGATGAAGATTGTATTAATGTCGGCCACGTTACCCCAAAGCAGAATGCCATAAGACATTATACTGTGGAAATAACTAAAATATACCAAGCAAGCCGTATCTACATCAGTTAACTGTCTTATTTTTTGACCGCGAAAGCTGCTGAGCTAAGTCTACTCGCCAGTCTATTAATATGGGGGCCCCATTGCAGTTTGGCATCAATAGTTATGCCAAGGAATACAGTTGAGTTAATTATACCATAATGGTGTAGTTCCCTGACGGTATGTGGCAGTTCCCGAGTGACACGGGGGTACCCACTTTACACCTGCGCTGTCGCTTTTGCCGGAGACATGAGAACATGTAAACGCAATCTTCCGCGAACCCCGATGCGACTGGAGCCTTCTCGGGCCTCCTCTCTCCGGGTGGTTGGACACTCGGTCCAGCAAAATGGTGGAGTGTCAATGCACTGAGCATGGAAACCTTCTCAAGCCCTCCGCGAGGCAAGCAGTTATCTCCACATTTGTCCCTGTAATACCAACGATGTTCCACCTAGACGCATATCGGCAAGGTCATGAGAATGCTTTCGCACACTTTCGCGACCCTGCCAGCGCTGGCTGCCTCAGCAGCCCCCTCCTGGGGAGCAAGTCCCCTCTTCTCCAATTAAGGCGCGCTGGAACATTCAGCACGCCTTCCTACTCGGCCCCAATTTCACGGCAAACGAACTCCCCCGAGTTCACTTACCCGGTAAGCCATGGAGCCAAGAGAGCCAGTGCTAATAAGCAGCAAGCCTCCCAGCCCCCAGTAGCGGACTTGGTCTGTGGCACGGCCGCTCACCACGTTTCGGCAGCGGAGGGTAGGGAGAACGGCGCATCACAATACTGACACTCCTCTCCCCCCGTGGCCCCACCACTACTGCATCAGCTGTGCAGCCCTGTCGAGTCGCGAAGGATAGGAAGAGCGGCCAAACGCAATACCGGCACTCCTCCCCCCCCCCACCCCCGCGACTCCTCCTCGGTAGCAGAAGACGGGGAGAGTGGCTCCTCCTCCACTAACCTCAACCTGTACCATGCACCCTCCGGCATGCATCCAGTCCAAGCCACGGCTACCAAGCCTCTCCGCCACGTCAAGGCGAGAACCCGGTCGGAGGGGTAGAAGTTGGGAACTAGCCTAACCTCTGCTAGGTAATCTAACTGCATTCTTCTCTCTTCAGTATCCGCGCTTAACACCGAGGCCATTTCCAGAAGACTTATAGCCAGTGCGCTTTGGACCTATTAGCATTCAGTAACCATACTTAACCCTTGTGTGCCTGAGAGCTAAACCATCTTCTTGAAGAATGTTTTTTTTAAGAATACATAACTCCTAACGCCTAACGCATGATGCATAACGACTTTTAATGTATAACTCGTTCAAAAAATAAGAAATGTTTTAACTTTCTATGGATATAGATCATCTCTTACTCTATCCTCAGGTTGCTTCGTCCGCAGTTATGACAAATGGATAAAGCGAAAATACGGGAAAAATTAGGTATATATTGCAGCGCGCATCTATATAGTGTTGTTTGAGTGACGACTAGTGAGGAGAAATTAGACTTAAATCGCAATTAACGATAATCAAACTTTTATTAAAGTAATGAAGTAATACCACAGTATACATAATACATTTATGGCATTCTACTTTGGGGTAATGCAGCCGAAATTAACACAATCATTATCCTATATCATAAAAATATCATATAAAGAGAGCTATTCGTGCAGTTTGTAATCTGGGCCCCTAAGAATCGTTAAGAAACTTGTTTAAAGAGAAAAGATATTGACTGTTGCTTCTCAATATATTTTTGAAAATGTTATGTGTGTCCATAAAAATAAGGAAAATTTTCAAGACATAATAATGTTCATGATACAAATACTAGGAACAAACATAAATGGATCCTATCAACAAGACTGCGTAGAATAAGTAAATATTTTGTGGGAAAATGTATACGTTTCTAAAACAAAATCCCAGAAAACGTTCATTTATTTAATATTTATTTAAGAAAAGTGATTATCATTGAAGCATGGTAAACACATTGATTGCATTGCATACAATATGTCATTATTCGTTTGGTTTTCTTGAATGTAAATTATTTAACTAAATTATTGATCTTGTTGGGAACGCATTGAAGGTGTTAACAGAATAGCTGTTTGTTCAATTTGAAATGAATATTATAAGTAACATACTACGATTTTTCTGGTGTTTATCCATCGTAAATTAGATACACTTCAATTTCCTTCACCTCCTCCTCCTCCTCCTTAACTATGCTTGGTTATGGCAAAACGAATTACAAATCAAACTAGTTGTTTCCAAACGGCCAATGAAAATGCATTTGCAAAATTAAATTTCATAAGCCGTGTGAGTGTTTCCTTTTATTCCCCAATAAAGGGATTATAAAGAAACGCCTTTGCGTTGCATTTGAATCAGTGAAAAGGCACCATTATTTTAAAATTAGTAATATGATTTGCATTAAATTATTCCTAAGTATTTAAAAAGAATTTCTTAGACATCATTAATATATTTTTCAGAGAAATTTTTAAAATTAAATATTTCTAATAATAATAACATCCAATATCGCGATTACGAGCACTTACACGTAATATAGCAAATTAAATTAAATTAGACTCGAATATTCTACATCATATAGCATAGCGTTTCTCTCCTAATTTAACTGTTTATATTCATGGTGCGAGAGTTGTGCCGTCCGAAAGGCCGCTATCTCGTTTGGGACAAATTTGTGTGAAAAAGTTTGTTCACGTGGGAATTGTAGGTCTTTTTTGACGAAATATATATCATATTTGAGCCTGTAGCTCCAATATAACCTTCCACTACCTCAAATGAAAACCTCTACCTTAAACATCTTAAACATCGGGCCTCTAGTTTTTACCATAAAACCTTCTCTGCTGTTGCTGTTAAACTCTGGATCTATTTACCATTGTCTATTAAAGGGTTAAAAAACCCTAGATTCTTTAAAACAGGTTTCATTATTGAATGCGCTAACCAAGCCAAGGTTTCTGCAAATACTCTAAAACTGGTATAAATAACTGGTAACGTTGGTATTTGTTTGGTATTGTATAATTATGAAATAGACACGTGTTACAAGTAGACCGTTCAGAAATGCAATGCATACAAAATTTTAATATCAATGTAAATCATTGACAGTTCAAATATTCTTCAATAGTCTACTAAATAAACAATTTAATCGATATGTAAAGAAGTATTTTACGTCAATAAATTATGCCCAATATTTATATTTGGTTCTTAGGTGTTTTAGTTCTTAATGGAATTTAATTTTATAGAAATCAAAATACCTGGTAGAATCTTGAAAGAAAATTGAAAATTAACTCAATTTTGGAAACATTCAAATAACTTTCTTGACGGTTGACAACAGATTTAATTAAAGTTGTTCAATCAAAAGATCTCTGATGTTCAAAACTCAATTTAATAAATATTGAATGAAATTGCGACCAAACCGGGGATTGTAAAACGTTTAGAAATTTGTTTTCTAGAATAAAACTCGCGTTACAGCAATGTATAAATATGATGTGTAAATAAAAATCATAAATAATGTGTAAGGATAGATTATTTTCATAGATTTACCTAGAAACTTTTGGAAATGGACGATTTCAGTACGTGTTGTTTGTTTCTTTAAAAAGGAAAAACCCTTTCTCTGAAAAGGTTTTACCGTACGAAATCAACTCAAAGTGTCAAAGCACTACCAAGTGATCTAAAGCGTCTATAACAACGTGCACAAAACTTCGGCGACTATAGAAAACTATTAACAGTGTACGCTCAATATCTTTCAACTAACTTTCTTTTGAATGGCTGCTAAATTAAACATGTCGAAGGTGAACCAGCACTACATACGATGTTTCCCACCACCACCACCACAGTATCCTTTATTAAAAAAAATGTATTTTTTTTCTCATACACACTCGTACTACACTTGTGTGCCTCTTAGCCTTATATTTTTGTACATTTTATTTTTGAAAACAATTCAATTTTAAAGTAATTCATGTAGGAAAACATGACCATTATATTTTTACTAAATTTAATAAAATTTGTAGAAAAATCGTTTGTATGCTGGAAAGGATATAACAATGGATGCGCCAAGCATGGTTTCAAATATTAAAAAACTATGTAGAAAAAAGAAGTTTTTCGTCAGTGTGGCAGCAATCAGCCGTTTACCTTAGTGGCTAAAGCGTCAGGGCGCGAATTCTGAAGACATAGCTTCGATTTTCATAGCGGCGTAAAACTTTTCGTTCCTTTTTTCTATATAATGTTTAAACTTAAGTGCAGTGATAAGCACTATAAAAAATTATTTGTATTTAATTTAATTTCTCTTAATGAAAATTTTTCACCTCAATTCGTGACAGACGATAATCAAATAACTAATTTTGATGTTCAGCCTCTCATACTCTATTATGTTGAAACACTTTAAACTTTAATATAAAGGTTATGGATTAGTTTTTTTCATTATTGTCCCAAACGAAACGCAGTAAAATCTGAAAATATTTTCATGTAACCGTGATTAAAGAAAACTATTTTGTACCATCTACGTAAAGGCAATAAATCAGTAGATTTATTTATACTTTCTCGGTGAACAGCATTGAATGATTTTTTTGACATTCTTTCAGCTCATTTTGTGGACTTATTTCTGGTGGGTTGAATGAAAAAGAATTTAGTGTGAATTTACTCACTGAGGCTCTGTTAATTTATTGCGGGAAGGAGCGTTTGTACGACAATATTTAACCGATAATTGAGCAAGAGGCGGGCTAAATTGTATCTCGGCCTGTTAGTCATGCAACTGAAAACGACTCTTTTCAATCAGATAGGTAAATGGAAGTACAATGTTAAATAATTGTAGTCCAAAAAAAGTTAAAAGCACATAACACACAATCGAAAGTCCGAACAATCCGACAGTCCGAAAGAAACAAAGTATTTGTAAAAAGGTGAACAAAGTTACGGTACGTGACTTTATTAACATATTTAATTACCATACAAACATTCTGGTAAGCAAAGAAAGAGAATTAAAAAAATGGTCAGTGTATATTTTCGAATTAGTTAATTGTAGGACTGTTTTTTCTGTCCCTTTATTTTGGGCATAACCTGTCTACCGATTTGTAGGTTGGTATTATATAAAATTTTAGTATTGTGCACTAATAAGTTTCCTTTCTTGAGTCAAAGTCACCGTCTAACCTGAGTTCCAGAAAACGGTAACATATCTGTCAAGTCTACATATCTGAAACCTTTGTAGTCATTGGTGACAACGAAAATAGAGCGGCAAAAGGGTTGCCAGCTTTTAGCTATGTTATATCAGACAGAACCATGCCGCTGAATGAGTCGTCTTGTCCATCATAACGTTGTTAAAATCGTGCGGAGGATGGGTTTGAGCAGTTCCTCTGTGAAATCCGAGAGATGTACGTCTAATTTTTATGAATTCCTGTGCTTGGTAGTGAAGAATAGCAGGACTGGAATACGCCAGCCAAACATGAAAGAAGAAGTCATACATTGTATTTAAACCTATAGTGTCTCCATAGTGCCAATTAGAAACTGCATAAGAGAACCTGATTGAAATTCCTTGTTGATTGAGCGTTCGAGCAGTGTCTGAATCAACTAACCAAAGGCACTGTGATTTTGTATATTGGGTATTTAAGTAAAGGATTAACTTCTTTTATTGACGCGAACCTATATTTACCAAGCCGATGGTAGAACCCAACCATCTTCTCTATTGAAATTTCGATGTTTCTTTATTTCAATATCCTTGCGAATTATCCTTGGTAGGTGTTCTTTTGCGAGGATTTGTGGCTTATCAAATCGAATGTAATGTTCGTTATGCGTGTGTTCGCAGATTGCAGACTTACTTGACCTGCTATGCTTGATGCCAGCTATAGGTTCTTTTGCGCGAGTTCTGATTGCGATAGGCTATATCTTGAAGCTGATCAATCTACAAGATACAGGAGAGTACAAACTCGATTGTGAAAGTGATCTTATATATATTGGACTAATAATCAGGTACGCTACTGGGGGCCAGAAAGCTTGTTGTTTATTAGCAGTAGCTTTTCCAGCTCTCATGGTCTATTGCCCGTATGTAACAGGCCGAGTAGGAGGGCGCGCTTTATCTTGCAGTGCGCCTTACCTGAAGAATGCGTTGCTCTCCGTGGAAGGGCTGATGAGGTGCCCAGGAATGGCTTGGTCATGAAAGTATGCGAAATCATTAGTTGGTGTAAGCAGACAGCTCGCCCTTATCCCCGTAAGGGCGGGTATGCTAAGGCGTCGTCTCATGTCAGCAAAAAAAGTACAGCACCACGCTGAGTCTATATGTTCGACCTTAAGTGACAGTAAATAAAAAAAATCTGTAAAATAATTTATTCCTCTAATTAGAAAGAAGTGAGAAGGCAACTAAAACCCATTTATTATGTACTCAACAGTAGGCAATTCACGATAGTTACATGTATAATGGCTAGCGTAATTTATTTTTAAATAATCGTTGAGTCTGAAAAATCGGGTTGTTGCGTGCTGGCAATGTAGTTACGATTGTGAATTAGTGACTGCCTATACATATGTCTAAAATGTGAACGACTTATTCTTAAATGAAAAACTAAACTAATGTAACTGTTTTAGCATCAAAAGCAGCAAAAAATTATGAACCGACTTCAAAAAACTCTAGTAACAATAAAAAGTTTTACATAACGCTAAATCTAATACAATAAAATCTTTAAAATCTGACCTATATTTTTTTCCTGCTTATATACCCACAAACGCCTACGCATATCCGCCCTCGAAGGGGGAAAGGTCGGGGTATGTCCGACTCGGACCGACTAAAACCCCCACGATGTTGCACCTGGCAGCGCTGGCTACCTTAGCATAACATACCTTAGCATAAGGCACATTCAACTGGGACATTCAACGCGCTTTCCTACTCGGCCCCTTTTTCATGGTCGAACTCCCCCGATTTTGTTGACCAGAGGCCATGGGACCCAAGAGAGCCAGTGCCAATATGCATCAAGACTCCCAACTCCCAGCGGCCGACCTGGTCTGTGGCACCAATGCTCACCACCTCTCGGCCGCGGAGGGTAGGGAGAATGGCGTACCACAAACTTTTCTCCCCCCGCGGCCTCTGGCGCTCCCCGAGTCGCGGAGGATAGGGAGAGCTACCAAATGCAATACCGACACTCCTCTTGAAGGTAGAAAGGCTCACTGAGCCTTTTAGAGCGGCCGGCCTTAAACCACAAGCCGGCCCAGAGTGGGTTACTCTTGGCTTCGCCGTGGGTGACCAAGCCACGGCTACTAAGCCCCTCCGCCACTACAAGGCGGAAACCTGGTCGGAGGGGAACCTATGTATATAACCTATAAAACCTAAACTCTACCAAAATTTAACAATTTCTGGAATCGGTGCCAAGACAATTATCTCTGATCAATTTTACAATTTAGGTGGACTAGATACACAATGAAAACTATTTTTGAGCTATTTAATTTATTAGATAACTGCAGTATTCATTGTTGCTTAGCTTCTTTCTATTTTTAGCCAGGTTTTATGGTGTACAATCTTTCGTGCCCAAAGAGTAAAACGTAACTCCGGTGACTGTCTGTCTATCTGCTTGTCCGTCTGTCACCAGGTTGAACCGTGATAATTAGACAGTTGGAATTTTTACAGATGATATGTTTCCGTTGCCGCTATAAAAACAAATACTAAATAATTAGACTGTGGTAGGACCACGCAACATCACTGTTGCACCTCACAGAAGACCGGCGTAAAGTAGAAGTGTTACACTTCTTCGTTTGGTCTGGTGAGTGAGGTAGCCGGTGCCCACTTTATTTAAAGGTGGCAACGCATTTGCAACCCCACCGGTGTTGATTATGTTCATGGGGCGGCGGTTATCACTTAACATCAGGTGAACCGCCAGCTTATTTGCCACTTTATCACATTAAAAAAAGAAAAAAAAAAGAATAAGTAGATCTCCCATACACCAGACACGATTTTTTGCCGTAGGTAATGGTACGGAATCCTTCGTGCGCGAGTCCGACTCGCATTTGACCGGTTTGTTTGGCCATGTTGGCTAAAACTTGGAAAGTAAATTCAAAATAATGTATACATCAATTAATTGTAATTCAACTGGCGAAAAGGGTTTCCGTCTTAAACTATCAATCAAACTGAATTTCATTAAATAGATGTTTTCGTTTTACTTTACAGTATAAACGAAAACAAAGAGGTGCATTTCCATAGCTTCTTTTATATTGCAAATTATTTTTTTACAAAGCACGAGATAATTTCTGAAATAATTTTAATCAAATAAATATTCGTTACAGTCATTAAGTTCTAACTTTGGAGCGTATGTTTATTCCAGCTTTTTTATACTTAACTAAGAGCCAGAAATAAAGAAATAATAGTGACAACGTTTTAAAAGGTTTGAAATATCACCTATCGCCAGCTAAGGTTATTATATACCTGCAAATTTTTTCAGGTTTTTTGAAGTTTTCTCTTCTTGTTATTATTATTATACATATTGTCTTCTCATGAGAAGTTGTAGACTCTCGATAATTTTTCTTACCTAATTTTTTACTTCACTTTTACCATTTTGAAACAAGAGGTTGTTAAATAGTAGTAACCGTGTTTACAGACGTCTTTTAATAACTTCAAAAAAAATTCAAATAATCACGGTTTTTCAACGTATAAAAGTTTTTGAATGATTATCCAAACATGATTTTTAGAATCTTGTGATTTATGTCACGTGTTGTAACTAGAGTCTTTATTAAATTATTCATATTATTTGCAATTAAGACTTACTTCATATTATAGAAATTTTATTTGGGTACCAGTATTACATAGGGATGTTTTGAAACTTATAGATTTGTACTTTATCCACAGATTCCTTTCACCGAAGTCTAGGCCAAATTTTCGGCACTCGCCCATTGTGTTCCAAACAATCATTTTTATTATTACGCGGAGGCCATTTAATTTTCTACAGCCACGGTCCGATGTTTCAACTCTGTCGTGCTACTTTATTTTACGTTGTTTTTCCATGAACATTGACCAAATTAAAGTTAATTTAAAGTTATTTTTCAAAAGCGACGCAGGGCTTTGTCTGTGTTTTTTATTGCCCGAATTTTCCTTTTTAAGGAAACATAATGAGTATGTTAAAACTTTATAATTATATATTTAATATTAAATTTACAAAAGAGATAAAAGTATAGAAAAGTATTCATCAAAGAACAGAAAAGAATATTTTTTCAATTCACAATAATAATAACGTTGGTCTAAGCTAAAAAAAATGTTGTATGTTAAATTGTTAATTTATGTATAATTAAATTGCTTCGACATAAAAGGGTTCTTATTTATAGATACCTATTTTAATTATTGAAACACCGTGTAACATACATGAGATCAATATATCATTGGATCAATATATATTTGGTTATTAAGTAATAACTATCAAAATCAAAGCAATAATTCGTAGCATAATTAAAAGTGTCATCAAGTCGTCCTCAATACCTCTGTTCCTAATCCAGTATATTCGTGTGAACGTTTGCCGAGTTCAGAGAGGTGTCATTAGTAGGATAATCCGATCGATTCACACGAGCAACCCGCCGGCTGGCTTCCATATCGAATTTCAATATCCAATCGATCGTTTATACACTTGTGACTCATATTAATTGGGACACCAGTTCACTGAACTGTCTAGAATTTAATCGTTGATTATTTAATGGATAGCTTACAAAAAACAATTTTTTGACTTAGTCCTCACAAAAGTTCTGCGACTTACAAAATCTATTGTAATTTGGCAAGCAAAATGTTATCTTGTTGGACTTAGTAAACTCGTTGAATACGCATCATGCGGCGGTAAGCTGTTGATGTGCCATACGTATCTAGCGTATATTAACTTTAATTGTCAGGTATATGCCTCTGAAGGCTGCTATAACTTAGAATTTACTGCAAGTGTAGAATGTAAATATAAAAATAAGTACTAAGAATGTGTCCTGTCAGAAATTATTCGGCTTAGTAAAAATGGAGCCCTGCAACAAATAAGAACGCCATATCACTATAAAAACCAAATTCACAAACGACGAAAATTAAGCTGAGACCGCTCACAAACTTCGCGGAATGATTGGTCAAGAAAGTGCAAATAATGAGTCACCAATCGAAGAATTGACGAAGGAGACTCATTTTTGCACCGCATTGTCATCAATTTGAATAAAATAAGTACATTTTTTATGTGTGAAGGTTGCACACGAACTGGCGGTTTACTTGATGTTAAGTGATAACCGCCAGCCAGGGGCATTTACAACCCCCATAAAGTTGCAGATGCGTTGCCACTTTTTAATAAAGTGAGCCCACTTTATTATCATGCTTTATACTCACCAGTCGAAACACAGTAAGGTCGTGGAACTTCCCCGGACTAACTTGCCCATTCATGCAACAGCTAACTACTGTATAACCCTACGATAGTAATGGGCAGTAATTGTTCTTTGCGTCGACGTGTCGACGCTACCATAAAAAAAAAAAACATCCACAATGAGCGGTGACCGACATTCGTTGCAAGAACTGTATAACCGAGTTGTTGTGACTTCAACTGGAGTAATGTTCAGTCACCGCCATTCAGATATCTCTAGCCTAGCCTAGAGTTTGAGCATAGGGTTTAAATAGAACGGCGCCACCACACTCCTTTACAGCACATGAAACAATCGATGTATTGCAGCATCTTTCAGTAGCTTTCCAAACAAAACACCTCACGAATTTCTGATGTCAACTAGCCACTAAGATCATGGGATGTAGCGCCGTGTGATTTCTTTCTTTGGAGTCTTGTGAAATGGTGGGTTTATGCGAATACCCAAAGCGTCATTGGTAAAATTGGATCTATTTTCAACATTGTTAAAAAGTTATCGAAAATTCATGAAGAAAGCAATGGCCTGTCATCAGAGTCACGGAAACTAATTGCCTGATTCAGATTATGTTTGAAATAAAATATCCACATAGGTATTTTTTACATTTATTTTAAATATTATGCAAAACAGCGCAAATTAAACTGACAAAATGTCGTTTCAAGCATTTTTTTTCGATCTCTCTCAACAGCCCGGATGTCTGGAACTTAACAAATGATCCTCACTAACGTTCAAACATTATGCGCCAACACGTGCCGGTCAAGCCTCGTAATGAATGCTCACGCAGTCACGTACGTTGTGTTTGCGAAAATCGACTTCAGCACAGTGCTTTTTAATGAGAATATAATGTACACACAGATCAAATCAACAGTTCAATATCACTGAATGGGTAGATCAAAAGTATAGGTTATATATTCCAACTTTCTTAGGTGAAAAATGTTTTAATGTTAAGTTAATCACTTACACATACAATCAAAATAAGCAAGTACAAAATATATAAGGCGAAATATGTGTAGACAAATGCTTTACTTAGTTGCTCGTTTTGTAAATATTATAATTATTATGTTCGGAGCTCGTTATGCTATAGAAAGCCATAATACACTAGAACTACACTAGAACATACTTATATGTTATTAGAGTAGGTATTAATTCTTATTTTGTTGTAAATGTTATTAAATAACACATTTTCTTATGTATAGTTTTCTTCTTTTTCTTCTCACATAAAAAATATGTTGATAGTCAAATAAAAACCTTAAAACAATTTATACTCATTAATTATGAATACTCACGAATTTAATTTTCTTTTTTATTATCAGAATTTTGTGTTATTTCAGTGTTTACATTATCCCACCGTTGTAAAGATTTCAATTTTATCAGTGTCATTTGGTGTGAAAATATCGCTTACATAGATTTTCTAAATTTTAACGGATCCATAAGACTGTTAAATTAATTTTAATAGTAATTTCGGGAAACCATAAATTAATAACTTAAACATATTTAATTTGACCAAAACCAAACTCTTTTAATATGGGGGACTCTTGTAATTTTGGATACCATACTTGTTAATTTTAAATAATTTTTAATTTACAATATTTGTATTTAAATGCTTTTCCCCTTTAATGCAGAATATTTTATTATAAGGTAACAAAGCGAATATGTGAACCAATTACCAGTGTAAGTGTTGGCAGATCTGCATAGTACGTACATGCTGGCTTTCTGCCAGATAGACCAATGAAAAACAGTTTTGATTTCCCAAATTAAGTGAAATAACTGTTATATGTAACCTGTATTAATTATTTGACGATATGCATTACCACAACTACTGGGTAAAAAAAAAAATATTATTTAGACGTTTCGTTTACATAATATAGCATATAACAGCAACTTGAGCTTGGCTTTGAAATCATACATTTTGAAAAAAATCTGCAGAATACTGTATATTATTAAATAACTATCTTTTGATTAAAATTTATTTAAAAAATGTTACATTATTAACATTTAAAGGTAGCCAATTGCGTTGGGCGTCTTGAAGTACATACCTCGTAAATACGAAACGTGACCATGTGTATTTATATAAAGGCTTACTTAAAGGGTGGCAAAGCGCCAAACCTGAACTGATTCAGGTGACTGCAGTTCTTTAAACATCCAGAGCATTTAAAAAGCACACTATACTGATGATACTAGACTTGATAATGGCCTTAGAAATGCTGTTAGGCACGTACCGTTCTGCGCAGCCCTTTTTAACTGACATTCAAAACGTGACTCCAAGAATCTCAATACTTCTGGTTATAGCTGAAACCAAATTAAAAATATACATAATATATAATGAACAAATACAATAATATTCTCTTTCACAATTGTCAATAATTAAAAAAATATTAAGTCATTATAAATTAAGTAAAAAGAATTGCAGTTTTTTCTAATAACAAGTATCTACATAACGTAACCTTTAATTAATTATAAACGTCGCAGATGTTATAATAAATTATTACAATTTATTTATTTTCTTTATAATATTTCCTCTTCACGATGATCTTCTATGAGGCCTTGACACTGAACGGACAAGTCTGCCAATTCAGTACAATAGCAAAGGCAAACATATCACAGTGGAGATTAATTTCACAAAGTATGATGTACAGCCAAATTTTTAATGTATTTTATATATTTTTTATAAATATAATAAGAATTTCTATCCACTGATTATAAATTTCAGGCATTCATCTGCACGTCACAAATCTTGAAAACACTAAGTTCACTGCATCACACTAAGATTGGAATTATTGATAATATTTCTTCATCTATTCTTCAGTTGGGTTCGTTACTCTTATACTTATGTTATAAGGGCTTAAATTTTGTATCATCCATTGGTCCTACTTTTTGCGTAATGTTGTAGTTTTCTTTCGTTTTAATTTCCTGCGAGTTATATTATTTAATGCGAAGGTCGTTTCAAAAATAAATATATGCTTTCACAAGTATTTATTAAAAATTGACATTATTAGAACTATGATCTTAAAATTGTTCTCTTCATTAATAACAAACAAGAACAGAGAAATAGTCGGGCTTTGAAAAGCGGACTATAAACGACGTGACGTCCACCCTGTCTGCGTGGACAAATTAATCGGCCATAACGGAGAAAATATTGGTAATGGCCTAAAGACCTCTCTGTAGGCAAAAAGCCAAACGCTGCACTCTCCACAGTAAGTTAAAAGCAAAAAAAAGTTAATTGAGGTACAACAGCAATGCGGCAATGATGTCGCCTACATTGAGGGTGCTTTTGAAAACTCTTAAAATTCATTTTTAGTCATTCTGTTTTGTGTCCCAAAAGGTAAAGTCGCAATGTCAAGTGCTAATGGGGGCAGTTTTAAATTTATCTTTATGTATTACCTTATCTAATATTTATTACTTGAAACTTCTAACACAGATAATTTGCGTAAGCGCTTATTTTATCGTATTGATATCTGCTTACAGGCGTTTCAGAAAATAGGGTTTTTTTATGTGAAAAGTTGCCAAACGAGCAGACGGTTCACCTGATGTTAAGTGAATACCACCGCCCATAGACATCTGCTACACCCGAGGGTTTACAGATGCATTGACAACCTTTTAGGAAATTGGGCTCTGGCTACCTCACTCACCAGACGAAACGCGAAAGTATTATACTTCCACTTTACGCCGGTCTTCTGTGAGGTCGTGGACTGACCCGAACGAGCCCGCCCATTCGTGCAACAGCCGAGGCTGCTGTGTAGCCCTACCACCATTTAAGGTTTAAATAAAGCTCTTTTATAAAATTTTACAATATTCTACGTCTCAATTATACTACGTATATTATTTTCCACGATACTTTACTAACGCTTGATTAAATAGAAATAAAATTAACAAATTTAAAATCAATCAAAGGCGAAGACACATGTTCTTTATTCCTGTACACTTCCTACATGTACTACATTTTATATCATGTTTAAAAAGCCTATATAGCCTATAGCTTTCCTCTGAGATTAGCGAGCTCAAACAAAAATCTCTTAATTTTTATAATATTACTATAGATATCCTCTTATTTTTGTCGGCCCCATCACTCCTAAAAATAATTTCCAGTGCGGTTAAGGACGTTTTGTTCAAGGTCATTCTAACAATGCAAAAAAAAATTATGTACATAATGTTTTCACAAAGTTATAACATTTTAATCTACCCAGTGCTGGTGGGTCGTTTTTACAGTTAATGGTACGGAACCCTTCGTGCGCGAGTCCGACTCGCACTTGGTCGGTTTTTTTATTTTGTATATACTTACAATCATCATCATTTTACAGACCATAATATTTAGTTAACTATAGTTTCATCCAATTCAACTGCAGCTAATAAATAGCATTTTATCGCACAAATCTTCAATGTGGTTCTTTAAGTTGATGTAATTTTTTTTATTTATGAACCTATTTAAATAAGCTAATACCAAATGTTAAGTGAAGCTTAATACAACGCAATAGTGAAAATTGCACCCAAATTGGTTAGATTAGCTCGCACAAACGCATAGATAAACAGAAAAAAACTTTAACAATCATTGTTTTGGATTCTATTTCGTGGATAAAGGCCCCCAGTAATAGTTTTTCTCAAATACCTTCCATGTACAGACAGTTACATTTGTATTTTAGGTATAGATATAGATGGGATCTTTATTAATTATTGAAGACGTCTTGATTAAAATATTTAAAATAAGAAAGCATATAGTCATTAGCGGTGATTAATATTGATTTACTGACAGATTCTCCAGATAAAGTGAGATTTCTGTCACTTCTTAAAACATTTAATCTTTACTGTGTCTTCGATGAACCAACAAGAGTAACCCCATCCTGTGCTTCTTGTATAGATAATATTATAGTAAATTGTAAAATCGTTAACCAAGAAATATTGAGTGGTGTTAGATCTGACCATAAAGCCCTTAAAATAGACATCTATGTTAATAACAAAAATAATGTTATTATAAATGAGTGTAAGCTTGTAAATAAATTCAGAATTAAACAGTTTAGAGATAGCGTCAAACACAAGCTACCCTTATTAAAGTTAAATAATAATGATCCTGATGACAATTTCAATGCCTTGTTTAATATTATGATTACTACAGAATTTAATAAAATTATGCCAAAAAGAAAAACTATAACTTTAGGCAATTAACTTTGCTTTAGTGAGTGGGCAACTAAGGGAATTAGAAAGAGCAGGGATAAACTATATGATCTATATGTTATTAAGTCATAATCTTTTGATCCTAAGTTCCATGAATATGTTAGGAATTAAGTGTGTATAATTGCATCAAAAAAAATATGTAACAAAAAGAACAAGACCGCAGAGTTTCTTGCCGGTTCTTCTCTGTGCAGGTCTAGTTTAGTGAACCGGTGGTAGATTTTTTGTTGACGTTCAATAAGAGCTTAAGTTAGGCCTATATTTAATAAATATACTTTGACTTTGACTTTGACTTTGGATAAGACATCCGTTGTTAGGACATTGAAGTGTGTGTGTTTATTACGGGTGGGCCTGATGTTCAAGTAGGATGTTATATGTAGTTGGCCTCATTCTGGACACTTTCTGGGGCTGCAAAGAACAATTTGGGCACCCAGTACGTTAAATCAAGAGGATAATTGGTACCTACAATTCAAAAATCGCTGACCTCTTTAATAATTTAAAAACATAATACCTCTTTAATAATTTCATTATTGATGCAGATTGTTCCAATTTTATGTTGTACTACGATTGTTAAGGCAGAACTCTTTGTTTGAATGCGAAAAAGTATAAAAACAAAAGCATGGAAGCTCGCTAAACGTCAACGAACTCTCAAATGTCAATGAATTCGGGAAGTTGGAAGTTAGTGTGCAAAGCGTAATTGAAGCTGTAAAGGTGCAGATCATCGACACAGGTTTATTTCTCTTATAAATATTTTTAAACGAAAAAAAAATATACCCATTACATAAGTCATAACATTTGCTGATCTGCACCTTTACCATTTTTCGTCAATAGCGGCAAGTATAAACTTTGAAATGCTATTTGAATCATTTAATGAAGAGGTATCGAAGTTTGGCGAATCTCAAATTTTTATCTTGTGAATATTTCTGTTGTTAAGTACAAAAGTTAATTTATCTACTACATTTAAACGAGAAACTTTTGTATATATGTATAATCGGAATCTCGGAAACGGCTCAAGCGATTTTCATGAAATATAGCATGTGCGTAAATTCGGAGGCGAAAAATCGATCTAACTAGGTTTTATTTAAAAATGCTAAGATACCTCGGTCGGTAATCGGGCGGCCACAAACAGACGGCCGCGGTTCGTATCACGATCATTTACACACTTATTTTTTTTTACTTCTTTCCTACCAGATCATTGCTTTCTTTATTTTTTTATTTTCCAAAATACATGATTTACCGAAAAGAAAACCGAGCAAAGCTCGGTCCTCCAGGTACTTGTATTTTATACGTGTAACCAAGTTTTATATTGGGGATACCACGGGATATAGACAGTAATGAATATTTTATATTTTTTAATTGTAAATGAAAATTAAATATAAATAATAATTCAATATTAATATAAAAACATACATTGTAACACTAGATATAAAAATATTGTGCCATTTTTCGGTCATAGAAATAAAATAGCTCTTCTCTTGATAAATGCTTCGTATAAAGGAGGAGTTTAAAATTTCACAAGGAGTGAAATTTTAAATAGCCATTGTTTCAAAATCATTTGAAAATCTAATTTTCTTAATGGTTATAAAAGCAATTTCATGGTTTTATCGCTGATCTTGATGTGAAATATAAGCATATTTAACGTACTAAGCTGTTGCCAACCTATTCTTGGCGTACTGCCAAATGCTTACCTACAGTCGTTTATGTTAAGAATCAACAATTGGTCTCTGATTTATTAGATACATGCTTAGTTTCTTTTTTTCATAAATAATATTCTAAGTTATAACTTTGTATTTGCCCTGAGTTTTTTTCTAAAAATAACGCAAACAAATGTAATCCAATCTTTAAATCGATATATATCGTTCAAAAGTATATTACAATTTTGATTTTACCGTGCCGATTTTCACAAGTTTTCAAGGATTATATTTATTATTACGTGAAAAGCTGACAATCGAACAGGTGTTTTACATTATGTTAAGTAATTAGCGCCGCCTACGAAAATCCACAAGACCTGCAGGCTTGCCGTTGCGTTGATAATCTTTAAAAAAGTTGTCTATAGAAGCAATTATTTTTCAAATGCAGGGCTAATTCATTAAATCTCATAATTTTGGGGGTAATCATAAAACGAATAAACGCGATGCAAATCGATTTGAATGTTTTTGGAAAACGTAAAACCGAGTTAATGTATAACAATGTTTATATAATGGTAACAAAATTTCAACAAAACCTAAAGTGAACACGAAACTAAATTTATTTCTCCACGTAACTAAGTTTTAATAACATTTTTAATTATGGATTGCGCAGCGGAGCATCTTAAACGTAGTATTTAATTTAAATTTAGTATTTAATAAAACTTTTCAAGTCCTTAACTAAGTTTATACTAATTACTTAAGACACTAAGGGGTCTCCAATCGGTCCGAAGTTAAGATGACGAAAGGCGCCGCACTTTGCTGTTGGTTGGTAATACTCGTAGTGAAGGAAGCACCGATCATTGCGCAATTGATACAGGTGCAATTTAATGGTGACTGGGGATGTAACATATTAAATAATTATTATGAAACATTTATTGACACTGTAGTAGTTGTTCGTTAATATCTGAACCTTTAGCAAAGAATTTATTTGAATAATTAATTATTAAGAATAATTTTCAAATTAAATTTGAAAATTATTCTTAATTTTCAATAAGTCCCGGGTGTGGGTAGCGAGATATTAAGAATAATTTTCAAATATGTACGTTTTGGGATGACATGGTTACGTGCGATATATTGATTGGACTGCGTGATCTGATTTAATTCTAACGCGTGGTTTACTTTTTAAAGTAATGTAGTCGCCATAATTATATTAAGCTACATGTAAACGTCATAAAGTTATTTGCATCAGGAGAGGCCGAAGAACATAAATATGTTTATAATGATTTTGAACATTCAAGCGGAAAAGTTTATAGGAGAACTGGTCAGGGACGTAGATGGGTCCTACATAAAAAAAAAATGTATTGGGCAAGAAATTTATAATAGAACTGTTTTATTGTTTATTTTCCACTTAAGTTCGAATAAAACTGTTTATCTTAAATATTTTAATATTCCTTGAATAATGTGCGAATTTAATTTCACTTTTGAGTAAACGAGTGTAGGTACCAGTAATTAAAAGGTGTACAGCATTCATAGTTGTATCCTATCCTTTAAACGAGCAATTTTTGTATTTATATAATCGGAATCTCGGTAACGGCTCCAGCGATTTTCATGAAATTTAGTATGTGCGTAGATTCGGGGGCGAAAAATCGATCTAGCTAGGTTTCATTTTTAGAAAATGTCCTTTTATCCCTATTTTCATGGAATGAAAAATATCATTCGAATATGACGGTAAATTTCGCCGCAAAAAAAATTTTATAATAGTTCGGTCGGTAACCGGGCAGCCCCAAAACAGACGGCCGCGGTTCGTATCACGATCATTTACACACTTATTTTTTTTACTTTTTTTTTCATCGCTTCCTTTATTTTTTATCGATCCAGATGATTTTGTTATTTTTTACCTTTTTTTTTAAGTTCTTTCTTTTGTGAAAACACCAGTTTATATTTTCTTATTATTACGTCGGTAAGATCGAAAAATATTATGAATATTTCATGACTCAGTAATTTGTATCTTTGTAATTTCCAAAATACGTGTTACAAAAAAAAATACCGAGCAAAGCTCGGTCCTCCAGATACTTGCATATTATGTTGATATATAATGCTTTGCTGTGCTTTGTGTTGGACAAGATCAACTTGTTACGCTTGAGTGAGTGAAATACTCTTCAAGTACAAGTGATATGTCTGCTATAAGCCTGGTCTCTTAAGTGTGGCAAAGTCCCTTTAGGTCCAGGAAGTAGCACTGCAATAAAAAAGAAGCGAAAAGCAAAAATAATTTAAATGTGCAATACTTCTGTGTGTACTGGTGTCCTTGCTTAAGAATGCTTTTATTTATTTGTTATTTAATATGGACATATTTTTAATTTTAGTATCCTACCCAGACTTGAGGTGCCTGGGGCAGGCACTGTGCAGCATGGCCGTGTAGGCAACATTTCATTTCAGTTGCCATCTGTGAACGGCAGCAAAGAAACTGACAATGAACGCAGTTTCATATTGCTGAGGTTCCTGTATTGGGGATACCTGAGGCTTTATAACTGCGAAGCACAAGCGGAGCCAACACTTGGCTTTCGAATATTGGATAATTCACTGTATTCATACGCGCTGACATTTATTGTTAACCAATTGTTTGTCTCGAATATATATTAAGTAAAAATATAAGTTTATAATTTAACACTACGCGGTTTGGCTTGCCCTCCACTGAGATTTTTTTTTAAATTTCAATTATTGTTTCTATTTCTAAGAATATGTATTTGGTAGGTCTGACAATCGATCTTAATCTATTTAAGTGATAAGGATGTCCACGTCAAACATTTTATTTATTTTTCTAGAAATAATTGGTAGGTACGACAAAACAACATTTGCCGAGTCAGCTAGTTTGTATATAATATCATTTTTTATATTTTTACGATCAGAATATTGAAATCTTCAATACCAACTACCTGAAATGACAGTTTCGAATGAGGTACTTGGTTTAATTTTAATTTATTAAAGCAGAGTGAAAGAAGGTTTTTACTCCGTAAATTTCTGGGACATTTAAAATCAGCCCTGATTTCAGAAAATTCCATTTAAAAGATGAGTGAATTCAACTCGTTTCTAGAACATGATATCTTTTCTCGTTTTTAAAAACTAATAACCATATAAATCATAAGTAAATGTATTTATTTTTAATTATGTGTTAATTAAGGCTTTTCGTAACATCCTGTAGGGTGTTTGAGAACTGATAGTCTTTAATTTTACATCACGATTAGGAAATCTTATTATAGAACAATTAAAATATCTGTAGAGTAGAGTCGTTTGCGTAATTGATCACTGGCGAGAAAGGCGCCTGAAGCGGTCTCTTAAATCGTTATATTATTTAATGCTTACTGTAATAGTGCTACAAATTATAATTACTTCGTAAAGTTGCGAACCTTCACTAATTGGCGACGATTATTATAGTATATTTGCATTTAAATGAGTCAGTTTTTGATTAAAATTAAGGTATGGGACTTAGAGAATTACGTCTGAAATTCGGTATGATTCGGATACTTACAAATGTTTTTATCGTAAATATTCCATTGACATTGAAAGGAATTATAATTCCTTTCAATGTCATAATATTTAAGATGACTCAATAAAAATTATGTCTAAAGAAAAATAACTGAATATTTATTTCCAGTATTCTTTGTTTAAAAATAATGGAAAACCGGTCAAGTGTGAGTCGAACTCCTACGCCGAGGGTTCCGTACCTACCTCTTATACTGCCAAAATAAAATTGGGAAATCGGTAATTTTGGTAATCGCCACCAATTTTCTCAGGAACTTGTGAACCTAGAAAGTTGAAATTTATACGAGGTACTGAGGTCTACAGTCCCTATTAGGTGTATATAAAATCAAGGTCCTGAGTCTACACCATAAACCTGATGTTATGAATAAAGCCCATGGACATCTGCTACACTCGAGGGCTACAGATGCGTTGACAACGTTTTGAAAATTGGGCTCCGGCTTCCTCACTCACCAGACAAAATAATATGGACTATAGACCTCAGCGCCTGATACACATTTCAACTTGCTAGGTCCAACCGCTCCTGAGAAATCGGTGGTGACATATGGAAGGACAGGCAGACAAGACACAGTGATCTTATAAGGGTTCCGTTCTTACCTTTTAAGGTACGAAACGCTAAAAAAAGGTAGTTAAATGCAATTGATAAATGTTTAATTAATAAAATTGAAATTATAGGTAAAAGTCAAAAAGTTATTAGTGGTTACCATGGTTAATACCGTGAAGTTGGTCGAATTGGGTCGCAAATTTTACGCACATAATTTTTCCAAACACATAAAAAAGTATAACTCTAAAAAATATTTTACATCAAGAGACCTTTTTATCTGTGTCAGGTGTTTAAAGCTGCATCACGGTGGCTACACCTGCGTTCGTGGCTGTACAGGCCTATATGAGAGAGTCTCCCCTACCGCACTGACGATAAGCGTATGCTCTCTCAGGTGGACGAGGATGGGAGACCTGCTCGCGGCGCCTAACGCGCTTCTCTTTTGATACATTGTAACAGGCGTTGTCGTGTTTAGACTGTTCGTCGTGGATAAAGCGACGCCCAAAACGATGTCCAGCACATGCCATTAGTCTCTAGGGATGTTAAAAGCAGCCATGTCAAGCTTGGCGCAATCTTTATAGCGGAGTATTGGATTCCCGACCGATCTTTTGCGTCCGATCTCTCTTAGTAAGATTTGGCGTGATAAACGAGACTGCTCCATTCGATACACATGCCCGAGACATTCAAACGATTCTTTTTTAATATGGCTGCAACGCTATGCAGCTGCGCGATGCCTAGAATAGACTCGTTTGTCACATGATCCTTCCACGTGATGCCCATTATGCTCCTGAAGTTCAGTATGCTTTAAACTCATTATGTCCATCCAAATCAATCCATCTGCTCGTACTAGTAGGACTTGAATAGAATTTTTTAAGTGATACTTATTTTGGCGTGGTTGGGAAAAAATATGAGAGTAAAATTTTTACGATGCGCGCGGGCACACCGATAGCCAAAATTCGACATGATGAAGTTGGTTGCAAAGCCAACAATGTAGTATTTCCATGGCAACCAATAACAACTTTTCAACATTTAGCTACAATTCTAATTTATTTAATTAAAGCGTTATCAAATTGCATTTTTCACAAAAAAATAACTACAGGCACAGGGCATAAAATCTTAGTTGTTTTTCTTTTGTTATGCTAAAAAGGATAACTTCGTACTTGCATAATAAGTAGACACATTTTTTTTATTTATAAATGCACTTTCATCATCAACTGGTACAAAACATAGAAATAACATATTTTACGATTAAAATATCAATACGCTCCCTTCATTCTTTTTCGTATGTGAAGTATATAAAAACCAAAAGAACGGGTTACACGCACAATTTATAGAGCCGTGGCTTGTCTTGTTTACGCGTTCCTTAATAAGCACTATATATTCGAGACAAGCGTTCCTATTAGCCATACCACGCTTATCTTACAGATTATGTGAAATGATGGATGAACATAGAATGCAAATATAGTGTAGATGCGTAAGAAATAAAATTTTAGGCTCACAATTTAATCTGGGTTTTGTTGTTTATTGTTATTCATGTCTCGATAAAGTAAAGTAACAGCTTATACCTCCACTATACTGGGGGTATTAAATAAGGGCGTAATCCCCCACGCGACTGCACTGCAGATTGACAGGATTTAAATATCTTCAAAATATTTTTTTGGCCTCCCTCACAGATTTCCACGAAGCACAATCCTGTGCCACGTACATCCATCGACTTCTCGCACGGTTCGTCACTCCACCTAGTGGAGGATCGTCCTATACTGCGATGGCCAGAACGAAACTGCCACTCAAGCAAGCACAAGTCTTCCACATCGATTATCGTTTTTACGAACTATATGGCCGGCCTATCAAGCAAGCTTGCTAATCTAACTGTTATAATTTGTTGATTTATACCTGTAATAGATTAATCTTTACGATAGACTGTTTAGTACATAATATGATCATAAATTTCTATATATTTACAGTATCTGAAATTTGTACGTAATCTTCTTCTTATATATAAAAATGGTTTGCTGTTCGTTAGTCTCGCTAAAACTCGAGAACGGCTGGACCGATTTGGCTAATTTTGGTTTTGAAATGTTTGTGGCAGAAAAATTAAAAGTGATACCTAGATATGTGCCAAAGATTTATGAACTAGCGAGAACCTTTATAATGGTGTGGGGGAATAATACGTGTGAAGTGAATCACCACACTCTTTACGAAATTTACATCAATTCTCCATTTGTGTAAGCAATCACCGAGTTGATCAGCGCTGCTTTGGAGGCGAGTAGTAAATTAGTAGTGATTTCAACGCTACACCGGATAATAGGTATCCTATAGGTCGAACCTATAGGATACTTCCGGTTGATCTAGAATTATCAATTTAGATTAAAAGCAACCTTGCTACAGCACAAGTAAAGGGAAAATTCAAAAAAAAAAAAAAAAGTTGAAAATTACCCGAAAATCTAAATTTGTCAAAATATTTTTATCGTATCGACCGTATCGTATTGACCGTAGGACCTTGATTTTTATACACCTAATAGGCACTATAGAACTCAGTATCACTACATAGTATAAAACAAAGTCGTCCCGATGTCTGTCTGTCCCTATGTATGCTTAGAGCTTTAAAACTACGCAACGGATTTTGATGTGGCTTTTTTTTACTAGATAGAGTGATTCAAGAGGAAGGTTTATATGTATAATACATTGCACCCGTCGAAGCCGGGGTGGGTAGCTAGTATGGTATTAATTTTAATTTGCTAGGTCTAGGTAGGACAGACGGACAAGAGAGTGATCTTATAAGGGTTCTTTTTTACCTTTTGAAGAACGGAACCCTAAAAACTAATAATATTATATTTAGTATGTAATTGATAAAAAAGTTTTTTTTTCAATAATCAGTTATTACAACCTTTTGCTTATTTTTCTTTTTCAATTAAAATATTAATAACAATGTATATAGACTAATGGTCTATATACATTGTTATCAATATTTTAATTCTCTCGTCTCTTCTTAATGTTAATAATCTCGTCTTAATTTAATGCGTGAATACAAAGAGAAAAAAAGGAGCCGCCCGTGACAACTGAAATATTCAAATAAGAATTTCACAAGAGTTACGAAGTGTCAAAGCTTCCAAACTTGATCTTCTTTTTCCGTTTGTCATTTGCAGTTGAAAGTTCAAGTAAAGATTCGAAGTATTCTACGTTATGAATACTGACTGCTGTAAATTTTATCAGAATTTACCTGAGGTCTGTTATATTGCTTGGTGGTATTAAATATCATTGTCTTCTGAAGGTTTATTATGCACAGACACATATTTTTTATTACTAATATCGTTAACACACATCCCTCAGTAAAAAATATTTTAATAATAGTTGTTCAATAATCATTAATGATTCACGAATCAAACTATGGGGTTTTTAAGTCTTATGATTATGACACACAGACGTATATTTGAGTGCTTTTACTTGTCCTTTAAAATACATTACGTGACACGGACCTATTTAAATAAATAATTTCGTAAAATTTTAAAGAATAAGCTTAGCAAGGAATGATTTTCGCATAAAAATAAGTGGCTCTTCAACTACACTTTCCTCCATTTTATTTGGTATATAGGTTACTAATTTGGAGATGACGATTCTGTATTGTTGGATTAGGATTTAGATTACACACTCGTCTAAATGTCGTGTCGCCATCAACAAATGTCTATTTTATCTCACTCTTTTGGAATTCTTGCGTGCGTAATGGCATTGTCTTATGCTCGCATCAACTGTATTTTTGCGTGTATACATATATGGAATATATATGTATAGATACTACGTTGTAACATTTTTCTTGTTTAGTATTTTTTAGGTTTAAGACAATTGTTTTTCAAAATATTTTTAAAAAAATCACAGAGAAAATACACAAACTATAGTAGGTAAGTACAACTTAAAGTTTCCGACCTGTGGCAGCTAGTGGACTAATTATAAAAGAAGTGATGAAATACAAGGTAATTACCAAAAAATAGATAAGAATTTGAACAAAATGTTTGGTACGTTCTAATTAAGCGGTAATTATCTATAAAGAAAATACAATACACGTTTGTTAAGGTCTATAACATAGTGGCAGAATGATTAAATTCCATAGCTATAAAGGTTGTTAACTATTCATTATAATAATAATTATTAAATATATACACACTTGATCATATATCATATGTATACAAATAATAATTATGTGTTTCCATGTGTAATTATGTATGTATCAATAAAAATATTGTGGTTATGTCCTGGGCAATGAAAAATCCTTTAAAATACAACTTATCAAGAACTTTTTAAGACTATGGTTCCTGCCTTGTAATGGTGGAAGAGCTTAGTAGCCCTTGTTTTGTATCCATGGTGAATCTAAGAGACCGCAATGGGTTGGCTTTGATGTAAATCCATTCTGAGAAGATTACTTCAAGGGGGTTATTTGAGCCCTCTTTAGATGCGTACAAGGTGGATAGGGGTTTGTGATTGGTAGAAGTAGAATCAACCCAATGTCTACTGAAACAAAGGCGGGGTTCGGTAGAATTAAATGCGAGGGCATACAGCTTGTTAGCATTAGCCTTACTTGCTCGCATGGCTTTTGTTCAATGGACTCGGCGAAGTCGGTTGCCCTTACAAAAGAAGCAGAGTGGGAAGACCCGTATGTTCTGGATTATGTTCTGGAGGAGAGGATAGTGGCTCTTCGAGAAGGTGCTGAGGTGGCCAGCGCTGGCAGGTTTGCGGAAGTTTCCGAAAACGTCCCTGTAGCCCTGCTGATATACGCTCTACGGTATACGCTATACGGAACATTGTGGGGTTTTACTCAGTGCGAGTCTGACATAGCCCTCACTTGCCCCCGCTGGTGTGGTTATGCTTAGGTGTTTTCCCCCACGTAAACAAAAAGAAGAAAAGCTATGTCATATGAAGGCCAAATACCTTGGGGTCCATTTTAACTCCAGAATGTCATTTGATTCTGAACACTAACACTTTCAGTTAATAAAACGACCGCGCTTGCCACCTAACAAACTCTACAGACAAAATATACTTAAGCTTTTTCGCAAAATGTCTTACGCTTGCATTTGTTTGCCCATGTCTATCCTTAACGCCTTTTAAAACAAACAATTAAAAATAATTTTATCCACTATATAATCGCGGTTAAGAGGTATCAGCATAAAGTTGCCCTGCAAAGCGATTGCAGATTCCCGACGCTACATGAATACTTTAGAGAAATAATCACACAGTTTATCCTAAAAGCCAAAATTATTCAAAACCTCTGATGGTACACGCACAAAGGCCGCCCGCGCAACGGTATCATAGATCCGGTCCAGGAAGCACACAAAAGTACGTCGGACCAATTGGGATTTCCAACCGTCAAAACTTCACCCACTTATAATAATTGTGCTAGCATACAAGACCTAATAACTTGTTCTAGCCTACGAGCGCTGTGAAACTGACATAATTTAACTTGAAAGAAAGGCTGTAGCCCTAGCACCAAGTAAAGTCTTCGCTGTTGCACAAATGAGCAGGTTTGTCCGGGTAAGTGTTACAGAAGACCGGCTTGAAGTCGAATTGTTATACTTTGGCCTTTCATCTGGTGAGTGATATAGCCGGAGCCCTCTTTATTAAACGGTGGAAACGTATCTGCTACCTTACGGGTGTAGCAAATGTTAATGGGCGGCGGTTATCACTTTTTATCTGAGAAGGTGGTAAGCGGGCTGGCGGTTCACCTGATGTTAAGTGACTATCACTTAACATTGGGTGAACCACCAGCTCGAAAAAAAGAAAGAAGCAAAAATATCAGAAAAAGTAACTTAGTTAAAATGATAATTGAAATAACTTAATAAGCCTACCAAAGTAGTTTTGCTTGGGTAAATTACAAAAAAAAAGAAAAATTTTGAGCCTCTATAGAACGAAAATACATAGAACATAACATAAACTTACATTGAATACCGCAAAAAAATCTAAATCACATCGGTTATTCGATACATATGCTGTCGTAAGTATTACTCAACGAAGTTTTTAGTACTCAAAGGCTACATACACAACGAACGAAAAGTTTTGAGTCGTATGTGAGGTCACGAAACGGCCAAATCCCGCGAATATATGCAGAGAGTGCGACCAACTAGTGATATCTGATCTAATGAAAAACAACATTTGTATGCCGCAAGAGCACAGAACACTCGAAAAGATATTAGTGTTAAACAAAAGCTGAAGTAATAAGTAAACACCAACAATATTACATATTATTAAAAAACACTAGAAAGGCTGGACAAAGATATGTAATGTTAAATTTACGTTTCACTAACCTTAAATTTTATCTATGACCTGCACGTATAGTTAGTTCTATACTTCTTGTTGCAGGTGCCACAAAATTAATTACTTGTCATGTTTTGTCATTTCATACCAAAAAATCACAACTTTATATTATCGAGGTATATGAAATAAATATTAAGTATTGAGGTCATATACGTCTTTTTTCCATGCGACGGCTGACAGCATTCTTAAAGATTTTTTCCAAAAAGAACTCACTAGACGAAACGCAAAAGTATAATACTTACAATTCAAGTTGGTCTTTTGAGAGGCAGTGGTACTTCCCCGGACAAGCCTACCTATTTGTGCTCCTGCAAAAGTCCTACCACAAATAAGTGTACCAAGATACTAAAAGAAAATAGTTAAACGTTCATATGGTAGTATCACTTATAATGCATCTCTCTCAATACTATTATTTTATTTCACAACTTTGTTCTCTATTTTCTATTTGAATTTCTTAGCGGCTTTTCCACTACAAGTAGTTTGGGCTCAACGTCCGGGCGATCGCTTTTAATTTTATATACTTGAGCAACCTGAGTTCATTTGCCGGTGCCAGCACCAATAAAATTGTTAATTTTAAATGCTGAATTTACAACCCTAGGGGTGTTGCAAATGTCCATGGGCGGCAGTTATCACTTAACATCAGGTGAAGCGCCATCTCGTTTGCCACTTTCTCACAGAAAAAAATGATCACATGCTTATAATATTTTTTGAAGTAATACCAAAAAAACTTTTTCGAAGATGTGTGAAGTCCGCCATTCCGCAATGGGCTCATATGTACTAAGCGCTAATACTCCCTGTACAGAAGAGTCCTTTGCCCAGCGGGTCTATATCTATATACGAACCTGTATGTCGGTATATAAAATTTAAATTAATTTAATATCCAGTTTTTATGTTAATATAGCATACTAATTTGATTAATGTTATAATAAATTGTTGACCAACTTAAGAAATGTTATGTACCTATCTGTTCTATACCTCTACCTTATTATAACTTTGCAGACTCGCGTGTCTGTGGTTCGAGTTTTGCAATGTGGAAGCATGCTAACTAGCTGCAGTAAATCAAGTATATCATAAAGAACTCGTAAAAATATGTTGATGATGTTTTACTAGGCCATTGAGAACTTTCAGTGTCAAGGACCAATTAATTTTTTTTTCTCAAATTCATGTTAATAAAAATTTTGATGCCATAGTATATTATGTATATTTTCTATACTGATTTTAGAAGCATAACATTATTCAGTGTGTGCAAAATTATAAACTGAATGGCTGCTGATTTTACATATTCATATGGGTGCCAATTATAACAGCCCATTTTAATTAACCGCGGTATAAATTGGTGCAAATATTAACTGATATTTGCACCAATTTATTCATTATCTGATGGCAATTCATCAATACTGTGGTTAATATTAAATTTAAAACTTAAAAAGAGTAAGTTCTAAAACGTACCTTGAGGAAGAAGGTAAAATAAAATAGCTTGGTGTCACTTTCGACTATTCCTCGGTCGCAAAGGACAGGGAGAGTGGCTACATCTCTACCATCCTCGGCCAGCCCCTGCAACCTCCACGCACGCATCCACGGTGGGCTCAATGAGCCCACTTGGAGCTGCCTTGTCGGACAGACCTTACACCACAGGCCAACCCGGTATGCGGTTCCTCTTGGCTTCGCCAAGTAAAAGTGTGTAGCGGAAACATTACAACAAATTTTTCTATAAAGAATGATTTTGTCATTTTTTACACACATATAAATGTGCAAAAAAGACTTTTTGCAGTACGATTTTAACATCGATACTCCGCTATCAAACACATAAGTTTCGTTATGGTCATGACCATGCAGGATTAAAACGTAAAAAGACAAAAGCTATACAATCTGTAAAGAACTTTAATGAAAAAAATATGGGGTGCTTGATGGCGAGTGTTTCACATTTTTTTTTATAAAATAAGGAAAATGGCACTTGATCCTGAACGCATAAATTTAATAAATGCGTTATAAAGAATTTTAACGTTAAGTAGAACGTTTGCAATCACTTTACTTCTTTTAAATGTTCGCGTCGTGATTTTAAGCGGAAACCTTTATTGCCCCATTACTTAATAGTATTTTCACTATACATCAACCCTTAACACATTTCTTTTCTTGAATGTTCGCATTAAAGATAAAGATAAAATAAATTAATAGCCGTTTTTGTAAACGTAGAAAATTAAATCAAACCGTGAAAATGGTCTGCAAAAGGAACGAGGGCACTTTTTTATATTGCCATAATATTATGCACAAAAAACATCTAGTGTTGATATGACAGGTACTTTGAGTCAATAAATGAATTTAAAAGATTAATTATGACATAATTATGATCTCTGATTGTTTGGTTTCCGGGGTGTACAACTAATCTTGATATATTTGAATCATTTATGTAATAAGAAATATATAAGAATAATAATTGATGATGACCCAAATGGCGTAGTGGTTAGTGTACCTGCTTCCTGTGCCAGAGGGAGTGGTTTCATTTCTCACTACTGGAAAAATATTGTGTGATGGACACAGTATTTTTCTTGTGTTTATATTTATGTATAATATGTATTTATTTACAAAAGAAAACTATGTTTAAGTATATTTATCAGTTATCTAGTACCCATAGCACAAGCTTTGCTGGTGGACTAGAGAATGTTGTGCAAAAAGGTGTCCTAAAATATTTATTATAGGTACTTAAATAAGAGCGAAATTAAATAGGAAAACTAAAGCCATTGGATAATCCGCCGAAATAAATAGCCGAATTGCCTTACGTTAATTACACGTTAATTTTTTTTCTGACGAGTGTTTATAGATTGAGCTGTCTTCATCGGAAGCTTGAAAAATGGTTTAATTGGTCTGTGACTCCTATGCCCAGTTTCCGAAAGGCCAAGCAAAGCAGCAATCACATAACACTATGTCAAAAATGATCAGCTGTTAATCTCTTGTTAAACTGCCTTGGGTTTCTGGGAGGTTTGTTCAAGAAAAATTAGCTAATCACTGTATAACCAATGATAATGAATGAAATGAATGATTCACTTCAACTAACTCTTTCTATTGTATAGCTGTCCCTTTTTAAACAAAACTTAAATTAACGTCACTATACAGTCCTGTCACCGTGTGATTGCCAACGTAAAAATTCGAGCTATAATAAAACAAATTTATATAAATACATGCAAAATGTCAAAAAAAAACTTTACAGAACGTGAAAAAAATGAACTTTTATCCATAATAAACAAGTAAGTATTATAAAAAGAAAGAATCCATATTATTTATTAACTTTTGAATTGCATTTTGTATTTTTTCTAATCACATGATAATATGTTCGCATAATAATAAGCTGAATCTAATAAAGCTAAAGAAGCTAATATCAACGGTGGTAGGGCCACGCAGCAGCTTCGGCAGCTGTTGCACGAATGGGCAGGCCCGTCCGGGTAAGTACCACGACCTCACAGAAGACAAGTGTAAAGTGGAAGTATGTCAAATACTTTCGCGTTTCGTCTGGTGAGTGAGGTAGCCGGAGCCCAATTTTCAAAAGGTTGTCAACGCATCTGTAACACTCGGGTGTAGCAGATGTCCATGGGCGGCGGTGTTCACTTACCATCAGGTGAACCGTCTGCTCGTTTGGTAACTTTTCACATAAAAAAATAATAAAACAAAACATGAAGCAGTGCTTAAGTATTCCTTCAATCTCTTAAAAGAACAGGAAGAAAGTAATACATTTTTAAATAGTTGTTTAATAAAACGATTATTGGTCAAACTATAGTTTGAACAGATAGCCTTAAGAATTTAATTGCAATCCATGTTAATTTTATTTTTAGGAATTAAGATATTTTATTGTAGATACAAACGACACAATAAATAAGCTCGGGACAGTTCCTTGACCTTCGTTTGATTTTACAACCCTAATTCAACGCTACACAGTTTATATACTTGTGACCGTGTTTGTTTTTCTTTGTAATTAACTGAATGTCAGCTAACCCAAAACTCCTCTTAGTTTAAGTTTTATGTGGATAATTTCAACTTTACTTACTTAAATAAGACATTGTTTTATTGGTAATTTCAATATGTATGTGGTTCTAACTCCTAGCCACATAGTTATGATAATGTATTTTAAAGTTATGGCATCAGTTCTCATCTTTCTTTGTTTAGAGAAAATCAAAAGAAGTCAACGCTAATTTTTGACTATCTGTTTTTATCAAGGAATCACTAACATATAAATAAAGAAAAATAAAAAGAATAATGTGTATATAGTTGAAAATCGCATTACATTTAGTCACTTCTCTTGTTCCCATTATTAACTAAAAGTAACTTACATATTTCGGTAACATAAATGTTTTTCATAAAGTGTTGAGGATAATCGATCATTTCAGATCGAATGTTTTATATGTTGTTTTGACGCCTTAAGGTATTTTCTGTTTTTAATATTTATAACAACCGTACGTGTATGATTTTAAAATCAATACCAAAACCAAAACAAAAAAAAAATATAAGTTGAATTGCGTAAGTTATTCGTTATTCTACTATATATATAAGGTTTAAATAATGCTGAAAATGTAAGTTAATTGTTGATAAATATGTGCATACATGATTTCTTTCATCGCATTAAAGAATCTCAGCTGTTGCAAGTCTCTCGATTGTATTTACGTCAGGTCAACCACATATACTGCGTTCAGACTGAATTGATCGATCCGTGACCTCACATGTAATGCCAAACTTATGCAACTGGTTAGAAAATGCAATACTTGAGAAGTTGATTTGTTATGAATATTTAGATTCGAATTCAGGTTAAGATTTTATAGGAAATCCTTACTAATATTATAAACGCGAGGTTTTGTATTTATGGATGGATGTTTGATACTCTTTCACGCAAATACTACTGAATGGGTTTTAATGAAACTTTCCAATAACATAGCTTATACATCAGAATAATACATAGTTTTATGTATATCTGTGATGAATGTTACGACTTCAGCCTAATCTACGCAGACGTAGTCGCGTGCAGCAGTTAGTTTATAATATTTATGAGTTATTTTTAAAGTATGCACCACCTGTGTAAAATAAAACGTGACTAAAAGAACAATCCAAACTTTATCCGTGAAGCCTGTGGAATGAAAAGCCATGAGCGTCACTTGTACTTTGACAGAGACTGACAAACAACAAACAAGTCTCGAAGTTGGAGATCAGTGACGGTCTGATCCTGAGTGCCCTATGATTTCTTCGTCTTAAACTCACATTAAACAACATATTGATAATATTTTTAAGTTGAATGGCAACAAGTCACGACATTATGTGGATATGAAGTGTTAGGATAGTCCTCTTACAAAGTTGGCACACATATTCCATATATATTTATAAGCTGGATATAATATTTTTTTAATTAATTATGGAGTGGCAATTTTAATTGCAAGTTGTTCCCACAATATGAAGCCAACATTCCAAGATTTTTCCCAATTTTAATTCTTCTAAAATCAAACACGCTTGTAACCACTATTACAGTAATTATCTATGTTACACACAACGACTGACAACCGATATACTACTGCTTCTGTTAATTATTTTATAACCAACAATGTCGTCAATTATTAAAAGAACAATGTTATTAATAGTCATTAACCTAAAGTACTTTAATAATCATTATTTTAACAAAACTTATATGGTTGGTTATGAGATAACTAGTCTAATACTACATATTTTTAACGGAAGAGGTAATAACTATTCAGTTTCTTACGCAAGTGGGTTAAAAGGAACGTTATGTTGTGCAACTTCTTATGCAAATGAACGTTCCCCTCGTTTTCAGCCTTCTAGCAATTCTGCATGAAAATATAGAACAAAATGGAGGCGCTGCGGCCTTGGTTTCTTCACTATAGAAGGCATTTAAATATAAAAAACGATAACTAGTGATCCCATTTCATCTTCTTATGTAAAAAGGTACGTATATATAAAGTAGATATATCTGTGCTTACTTTTTTATTAAAATACTAACTGTCACGGCAAACGTTGTTTTGCCATATAAATTATTTGTATGGTAGAAAAAAATGCTTAGGGTGGACCACCCTTAACATTTAGGGGGATGAATAGTAGATGTTGTCCGATTCTCCACCCTGGCCAATATGTACACAAAATTTTACCAAAATGGGTCGAGCCTTTTCGGGGGAGTTCAGTTACAAACATCGTGACACGAGAATTTTATATATTAGATATGCTTTATTCAGTAAACCGTATTTACGTGCAATAACAATAGTTAGCGATGAGGTCGCATTGGACTCCTTGTTCTATGAAAAGTGCTGAAGTTTGTTTACTTATGATAATGAAGGCCCTACTCAGCATTCACTGGTGACATGCGATGCATAATACAAATAGCAACTCTGTTAAATTTTTATATGGTAATATAAAACTTATTGCATTTTTGCATAAAACGCAGACTCTTTCCACGTTATTAATATTCATATGCATTATAATTACTTCATTTTTAGTTAACCCTTATACTAAAAGTTAAACAATTCAGTTTGAATAGTCCTAGCCTTTTGTATGAGTAAATATAATTTACAACTAATAAAAAGAAAATTAGACTATAATTTACAACTAATAAGAAGAAAACTACATAGACACAGCATCTTTAAAAATTCAGTTGAACAATTACCAAGCGCTAAAAAAAGAAAAGAAAACCATGACTGTTCTTTTAACAAAATATACACATAAGTAATAACTAGTAACTATACTAGAATAAAAAATAAAACTATGTCGTAATTGCAACACAAATCGAGCACATTATATGACTGAAAGTTCAAATCAAAGAGCAACCACAAAGTTTTTCACTGGATTTTTGCAACATGACTTAGCAGAGAATTTCGATATCATGGCCTAGTATTGCCTTGGATAAAGTTTGAGCATCGCCGACAACTTTTATACGACTTCGCGGTATGCGGAGGCTTTATCGTTATAAAATCAAATCGTAATTTTTCTTTGCCCTTTGTTTTCCTTTACATTATTAAGATACTGCTATGAGACTTTTTCTCATACTTATTTATGTTTAAAATTGGCAGGAAATTCATTTTTATGTATTTAAATTTATGGATATAAAAATATGACTTGCGATTATGTTTATAGGTATATATTAATTATATATTTACTTGTGTTGGTCACTGAACTCCTAAACGGTTGGACTGATTTTAATGATTTTTGTGTCTTCAGGTAGATTGGAGATTTTTTTTTAATTTTTTTTTTGTATATAAGTTGTTCTCGGATTTAAGTCGTCCTTACAGGACAGTCTGTCGGTTCGCTAGTATAATTAATTATAAATTCAGTGCAAAAACATTCTTTAAATTTATCATTACTGTATTAAAGAAAAAAGTTCTTGACAAGAAGATCACATAATATATAATTATTATAAAGTACATAATACTCATTTAAGGTCCTTATGTTCAATGAGTAGTTTCTATCAGCCAGGCAAATTTTCGGAAGAATAAAGTAAGAAGTTACAGCTTTGGAAGTTGCGAAGGCTGTAATATAATTCGTACACGAAAACTAGTCAAGTTAGACTTTAGGCTTCAGTATATTATCCTAAGTCTTAATAAAAAATTATGTTTTAAGTTGTTATAAAATATTTTACCTTGTTATTAATTAATTTCAAAACTAACCATTGAATTTTAGCACCCATTTTGATCTCACATGTATATTGAACATGGCTCTCATTTCATGTTTATGTTTTTGATGTGATATATATTTTTACAGAAGAGAGACAGTCATTATTTTTTTAATTAATTATTAATGCTCTGCATTGCTGTGAAATGCATTCAAACTGTCGTTTTTAGATACCTGTATGTAAAACGTATACTTATTAGAAAATAATTACAAGTTTTTAATTAAAGTAAAGTACACTATACACTTTAAAAATATAGACACGATGCTTTTTATAGTCAAATTGAAACACAATTAATGAAATAGGAATAACAGACATTAATGTCATTTTGGAAATAAGTTTGATAAGAGGCTATCTGAAAATATCTTCAAAATATATATAACATTAATAACCGGAAGAAAGCAGTTAACATCGGTATACAGTAACAAACGGCTATTTAACAACGGCAATAAAAATACAAATAGCAACATCAGCAATTTACACGCAAAATTGACTGATCCAGGCACGTGGCCCCCGCACTTGGAGGGAAATGGCTGTGTGAACTGTGAAGATCCAAAACATTTCGAACCTCCCCCGCCCTGCGCTGGGAGCTTTACCCTGTACGCTTAGTTCTACGTGACGCTGCGTCGCGAGCGGACGTGTCTTATTCACCACACGATCCTTCCGAACTTTCTATTACGTCACTCGATATAGCCCGAGGGTCGAATTCCGTAGGTCGTTCATATTGAGTGTCCTCTCGGGGGTGGTATATTGGTTCAGTGAGGTTCGATGATTCTGGTGAGATGGTGCGGCGGCGGGAAGCCAGGCGTGCTTCTTTCACGCAACTGTGCACCGCTTTATTGTGGTTGCTCACCTGTTTCAACGGTAAGTTGAATAGGTTTTATAAGGATCAAATTTGTCTATCGTTGAAGCTTGTTGTGCTTCGTTAGTTTCTTCCGTTATTATGGTGTAACGGTTTAAAACTAAAAGAATAAGTTAGTATTTCCATGATGGATATATATTCGGAATTACTTTTATAGATCTAAATAATAATAATAAGATTATTTAAACAAAAATATTTTTTAATTAAGTAACGTCAATTCAAGAAAAAATATTATTATAAAATCAAATTAGTTTTAGTGAAATGTGTCAACATAAATTTTATGTTTTACGCATAAATATGAGTATTGGTTATCTTTTTAATATTTTCACTAAAAATTTATGCTTTAAAATCGATATTTAAAAGAATTAAAAAGGTAAAGCAAATAGCTTTATCTTTTTTAATTCTTTATCGTTCGGTATGTTTAATTCTTTATTTTAATAATAATATATGGTCAGGTACATGCATAAAAAATTTAAATTATTTTCTAAAACATTAATAATTTAAACTGCAAAATTAAAAAAAAAAAAATAACTGGTCATTAGTTAGTATGAAAAAGTATTTATTTAGAAATTTTCCTAATATTCTTATATCAGGTTTTATTTAAATTTTATTAATTATAGATTTGTAACATTATTTATACATATAAACATGTAATACAACTGCGTTGATATTATCGTTTCAGATGCGCAAATTTTTTTCTACTTATATTCTATTTTGGTCCACGTAGCCTATGTCTCAAAATATCACAGCAAATGAAATTAAATTGTTCAATAGTTTTAATATTTTTCAAATTATTTAAATAAAGTTGTATGTAAGTAAGTATTTGTTACAAAATTAATATAATTTAAAAGGAGAAAATTATTGATTTTTTTTTTCAAATACTTCATTGATTAGTTAGGTACGGTATTTAGTAATATTAAGTAGAAGATATGATTAGTTAAACTATTAGTTTTACTGAGTAAACGTAAAAATTTTAAAGTATGTTCATTTCATTTGTTAGGGACATATTTTACTTGTATGGGCTAATCCGCCACGTATATCACTTAGCAGAAACAAGAACATCTGATGGTATAAGGGTTAACATTAGCTGGTTGCCCAACAGAATATAAAATAAGGAGTAGGTACATAGGTAGGATTTAATTAGTATTTTATTGATAAAAATAGTGGAATGCCAATGCCTAGTAATGCTTATTTCCGGTCTGAGTGTGATTTCCTTGAGTGCACCTTCAGTTTATGTGTTTTTACGTTAAACTTATGTAAAACCTATTGTGAAATATGTAGGCGACGTTTGACGACAGTTTTGTAATTTATATTGCATGTTACATTTTAATTAACTTGAAGTGTCATGAATAATGCTAGAGATCGAGAATTTCTCGTGAGGTATGAAAGAGAAGAAAGCTTGTTTGGATAAATGCATACAACTCTGCCACCTGAATAGTTCGTAATAAAGAAGATTAGTAGTATATTACACAATATGTATAAATCCTAAAATAAAATTACAAAAATTCTATTTCTCACCACTAACAGTCTATATAGTTTTAAATAATTTTGATTAGGCAGTTTCACAATTATTACTGACTAGCTGCTGCCCGCCACTACGTCTGCGTGGAATAGGCTGAAGACGTAACATTCAGACAGAAAGACCGATAGACATAAAATGTGTATATAAATTATAGCCTTTGTGTTATTCTGATATTTAAGCTATATTATTGTAAAGTTGCATTAAAATCCATTCAGTAGTATTTGCGTCAAAGAGTAACAAACATCCATCCATACATACAAACTTTCGCCTTTATAATATTAGTAAGGATAACTTTTTAATGATATTATACAAACATAAAACTTTCCGAGAAGAATTTAATTTTTTTATAAGATGGTTGATCATAATATAAATATTGTGTGTGGCATTGTGATATGATGTTGACTTTAAAATCATAACATTATCTTTTATTTTAATTTGTGTTTTTGTTCGTTTGTTTAATTGTAATTGTTTCTTTAGATATAATATAAATTTAAGGGTACTTTTAAATCAACTGTTTTTAAATTCTGTAAATTCTTTGACCTCGGGAAAAGTGAGGACGAAACACTTTTTGCAAATATTTATTTTATTAATTATTGGTTTTACAAAAACCACTGAGAAAGAAAGAAACAAAAAACTTCTTTCTTTCTTTTAAAGATTTCTTAAACTTTAAAACCTCGTTTAAAAATAATAATTTATTAAAAAAAAAATATTTGAACTAGTTTTACATCTTACGTTTAGTTATTAAAAATAAAGATAATAATATGTAGAATACTCTATTCCTATTTATAGTAAAATTTTATGCAACTATTAATAAGTGTTTATTATAACTTGTTAAATATCAAAGCTTATATATTGACGCAAATGTAACTCGACATTTGACATTTCTCGACCTTCAGCACAAACTTAGACATTAGACTAACGGTAGTTTATAAAGATATCGTCAAACAGCACTCAAGTTGCATGTCACTTGTCTTGTCAAGGGGAACTTGTCTCCTCAACGACTTATCAACTTAATCCCAACAAGTTGCGAGACTAGCTACGGAGACGTTTGAGTGCATAATTGACACTGTCTTTTAGGCGTGAACCCCAAAAACGTGAAAACCGAAATGACCCAAATACTTTTGTTGTTACAACTTCTATGTTGTGCTTTCATAATTTACTTCAATTTGATATTGTAAGGCTTTCGCATAGGACTCCGTAGCTTTTAAAAAATTGTCACAAACTTTATGTTTGAACCAAATAAAGTAAAAGATTAATGCCCAGTTTCCGAAAGGCCAATCAAAGCAGCAATCACGTAACACTATGTCAAAAATGATCAGCTGTTAATCTCTTGTTAAGCTGCCTTGGGTTTCTGGAAGGTTTCTTCAAGAAAAATTAGCTAATCACTGTATAATCAATGATAATGAATGAAATGAATGATTTACTTCAACTAACTCTTTCTATTGTATAGCTGTCCCTTTTTAAACAAAACTTAAAATAACGTCTTGTCACCGTGTGATTGCCAACGTAAAAATCCGAGCTATAATAAAATTTAATTTATAAAATACATGCAAAATGTCAAAAAAAACATTACAGAACGTGAAAAAAATGAACTTTTATCCATAATAAACAAGTAAGTATTATAAAAAGAAAGAATCTATATTATTTATTAACTTTTGAATTGCATTTTCTAGAACACATGGATTTCCTTACAACGTATTAGGGAATTATGTTTATTTCTAATAAAAACTAAGATTTTTGATAAAATACATTTTTAACCAACGATTGATCGTCCAAATTGACAGATTACTTAATAAAACTTTTGACTGCTCGTTGACCACCGATAAACGTTTCAGAAACTCGATTTTCTGTTGATTGTCCGTTAATCAGTGACTAATTGCAAATCAAAATCAATGTTGTTTTTAGACGTTCTAGCAACTCAGATCATGTTAAACAACGATTGACAAGAGATTTATGGTAAATTAACATTGATTGCGCTTTCGGAAACTGGGTGTTAGTGTGTGACTCTATATGCGATGTTTTTTATTTATAAACTAAACAGGCTGTTGTCCCTATCAAATCTTTAAGATTCTTAGGTCCTTTTATCTTAAGCCTAAATATCTTTTTTTAAAAGTGAAATATTTATTGATTACGTAACCATAAATATTTTAAGAATTTTTATAATCAATATTTCATGTGTTAACCGAGTAAATGACTCTTAGGTTATCAAGCGTTAAATTGTTAACTAAGTATTTTCAAGTTACTAGTATGGTTTAATCCATCATCGTTCCTAATAAATTAAGTCGTAAAATCTTTTTGTAAACTCTTAAAAACAATCAAATATTATAAGATATATAAGTAAACACCAATTAGTGTAGTTAGTTTCAATGCATACAAAATAATTTTATGATTGTTCTTAAAACAGTGTGATAACGTGTTTTAAATAATTCAGAAGAAATTAGTAATTTATTAAATTCAAACAACTAAAACTAGGTACTATGTTGATTATCACACAATAGATCATAGCAATCATCATTATAAAACGTTAAAATATTTCATTGAAAAACAAGTTCCGAATTAAAGGTTACCATTAATACATTTTCATTACATTGCTCTCCATCGAAATTATTTTAAAAAGTAACATACTCGTATTTTTATGACAACAGACTAGGGGTGATTATAACCCAAATCTGATTCAATCAGAACAAAATGTCATTTCTTACTTTTGAATTATAGATAAAGGTAACTTTGTAAAATTGAATTCTTTTATCTAACTTCAAATGAATTAATTAATATTGAACATCAAATCGCTCATTTAAATAATTTCATAGCATACATATCTACAATTAAGGAATAATATTTTGGGACATAAATTATGAAATTCTTTATTGCTGTTGGCAGCCATATGTAAGCTCGACGAATGCTGATAGAATATATCTGGCCGGAGGGGACGGTATGGGAATATAGTACCTAAACTTATCCTTACGAAGGTCGTAAACGCATCCCACTGTTATGATCAGGCGATTAACCGAACCCGATATGTTTGTTTGGGGTCCGGTACGGAAGCAGAGGCGGCATCCGGCCCAGCATGTGAACGATAGGCTGCTGTATAAATCAGTTGTTTAGATAAAGTGTCAAACCATTGAAGGATTTTTACTAGTAGTCACTATATACCCGAAATGTTTAAACCTAATAAATATAATAATCTCAATCGATCATTAAATTTATTAGGATAAGAAATATTGTAGATGTATGTACATTGATATTTCTACTCATCTCCTTTTTTAGTATCATTCAAATGATACTCAATTTAATTAACAGAGTACTAAGTTAGCAGTAGTATCGAGAATTATTTTTCGTCATTCACATTTTACGGAACAATTGCTAAATAATCATAAACGTGATCCAGTAACCATGTAATACCTCTATGGTTAGTTCGTCACGTTATATACCTATAATTGTAATCCACTACTCATATAGTGGTGCTCCGATTGCCGATAAATGCGTTGCCGTAAAAGTAATAATTGAGGAGTTGCAAAAGCAGGTGTGACGTTTGCTAACACTAAATAATAATCATATCGGAGCAAGGGTATATTGCGGATTAATTTTTTTCTTCTGTAATGTTACCATCTGATCATTTTATGAACGATTGTTTATCGCTTAAAGTTTAATAAGTCTATGCATTTCAGGCGATTGTAGTCTTTTCTAATATTATTATAACACGTGTATTATTTAGGAAATCGTACTAAAAAGTCTGTAGCGCTTTACACACCCGCTGATATGTCACTTACATAATGTCTTTGTATAGAATATGGCTGTCACGTATGCTTCTCATCAAGTGCTCGTTACCGTAACACAAATGCTGTACGTACTCCGGAACTTGTGTTCCAATTAGACACGGCCTTAAGTCATCATTACAGCACTGCCATAAACTGTTCCCAATACGCACATAAGCTTAGAGTGGATAACGACATAATTAATGTTTACGATATAAGTTGTGGACATCATTATACCTTTGAGCCTACGTTCAACACACATTCAGTTTATAAATACCTGCATATTAAATTTCATTTGGGGCATACAAAGGTCATTTTTGACAAGTGGTAGTTTAATAAACCTTAACTTACCCTTTAAATTTGCACGGATGAAGATCAGGAAGGGTATTTGACCAGTTAATAAGTATGGGTAATAGTAACAGTGCAAATAGCGTATGTTTCTTTGTATGCTAATACTTTTCAACTCTAAGAAAAGGCCTACGATGGATTGAATACGGGAAGATTTGTTGTTCAGAATGATCTTTTCCTTACTTAAAGCACTATGTACCAACTTAATTGTTTGTGTTCGAATTACTGAGGCTTACACTTGCTGCATATTTTTTCATAGAAAGCTGTTTTGATACATTCCGATAATTAAGGATGTGGTTTTCCAAGTTAAGATAGATACCGAAATCAATGATATTAAGTAGTGAGATGAAAGAGATTTCAAACTAAACCGAACGTATCAATTAAAAAAAAAGAGAATGAGGTCGAGCGGTAAATAAGAATCAAGGGTAGTGTATGACTTCGTAGATCTGAGTTTTTTCGTAGATCGTATTTAATAGGGATGTAATGTTATATATAGAGGAGAGACATAATTACAGATCCAATAGTAAGTGCAGAAAATTAACAAAATAAGGTTCTCCCGACTAAAGTCTAAACTATACTAACTATACTATTTGTAAGTGAAAATTGAATAAGAAAGTGATTGAGTGAATAAGACGGTGGCCAGTCTTTTCTGGATGTATACCGATAGACTGAGGGAGGGCAGCATAAAAAGACCCGTAACTTACATACTTGAGTTTAGACTGTATTGTATATTGATGAAACCTAGAATCCAAATCCCTGCTTACCACTCCAGGAATAAGAATATAAAAATACTACAAGGAAATAAGAGGCACGGTCTTTTTTTCTGAGAAGGTCTTCAGGTTTCGAGAAATCTTCCTTTTTTTTAATTAAATCAAATTTAAATAGCTCTGGAGATGGATACTGAATAACAAAGATATGCATGCATACGGTACTAATATATGATGTAAAATAAATAGGTAAGCCATTCGTGCAAATAAATAACACCTTTCACATGCCGGCCGAATCTCGAATCGCTATTATTTATTACGGGTTATAAACTCACGCACTGTTGCGCTATGGCTCATAAACTAGCATTATTCCACGACTTTGCTGGCACGGTCCATAATTTTTGTTGAAATGTTAAAATGCTCTCAATTTTACATAAAATTGTATATGAGTTGACTCAATTGTTTCCCATTAGAGTTTAGAGAGGTACGGATACGTAATCGATTTAAACTTTTAAATGTAAATAGTTCGTCGTCCTAAATTTGTCCAATAGTTTAACATTATTATAGGAAATACTTAAAGTATTGGAGGTTCTTATAACATTAACTATAAAAATTTGATTAATTTTGCTTATTCAAATTTATGTAATGTATTCTTAATTTCTTACTATGACTTAACGACAAGCAAAAACGTATTTAACTAATAAGATGGCATCTAATTTAAAAATCCAAACCCAACAATAATCTATAGCCCTTGTACACTGATTACTTCGCTTTTTAGTAATTACACATGTCCTAAATAATTCAATGAATAATTGAATACAAAAAAAATTAAAAGAGAACCAACATTTAGTCAATGTTTGTATGATTAACACATTTTAATCGCGATGTCTAGTCGACTTTTCACTTTTTCACAGAGGTTTAAAATGTTGTGATACAGGTTATGAAGCTTTTATAACAGAAAAATGTCGCAAGTTATAAATCTAACATTTATTAAGTCGAAATCAGACAAGTATATTGTATTAAGTATAGCTAGTGAATGTACTAATGGGAGAAAGGCCGATAGTTTAACCTTCACTTTATTATTAACTTAAATAAGCGTGACGGGTTTCTTGTTGCCGCACAAGCACTCCAAATGACACGTCTACAGATGTGATGACACTCTCGTTGTCGCACAAATCCTCCACTTACACTTTTACAGGTGCGACAGCCCTCTTGTTGTTGCTCAAGCTCTCAACTTACATTTCTGCACCTCTTCTCACTTTCACGAACTATTCACATGTCCTTATCTTTACTTTCTTCTGAACTATTGCTAACCACCACTGAACTAATGTCCATCTAGCTACGTGCCCCTTTTATAAGGCTGAAAATATTTACCGAAAATTTGGATATTTCGGACTGTTTATTTTTACGCGGTTTGCGTACATTACATAGCTCCACAACACAAGGTAGGTAAACAAAATGATTTAAAAGGAAAAATTAGTTTTTTTATGCTATTTTGTTCTAACAATAATGATGTTTTATATGATGTTTCAATGTACATAATGTTATTTTTGGTGTATTATCTTAAAAATATTCCATGACGTTATTCTTTCCAAAAAATACCTTTCAGTTTTTATGTAATACGACGTATTGCTCGCTAATTGATTTGATCTCATCAATAATTTGCCAGCTAAAACAAAATAAAAAGCTCATAAACTCGGGGCTTTGTTTACCCTTAGGGGAGTTAATTTGATCCACTGCGTGAAGCTTTATGATCTCAGTAAATTTACCTCGTATTTGTTTCAAAAACTTTTTTCCGCCTCAGAATACTATTAAATATTAAAATTAAAAAAAAATTGTATCCACATGTATAAATATTTCATTCCTTTAAATGTCTTACATGCTTAGAGCAAAAAGGCCTTAATTTTCATTTCATTACTTCATAACATTTCTGTCTAAAGAAGAAACGTTTCTTCTTGAATATCATAATATTATATAACAACTGTGGTATCAGGCTATAACACTTGACTGATTACGTAGTGCTTAGGTAGATATTTGAATAGTAGCTAATTTCGATCCACAACAGGGAGAGTTTCCAAAACAATTAGTTCTGGAGGTTTCAAAAATTAAAAACCTGTAAGTTTCTAACATCATTATATATCCAGTCTAGATTTTTAATAATATTACATCTATTATAATAATAATATAAATATAATTTTATGATAAAGCCAGCCCGGCTTAACATGATTAGGCGATATTAAAATGTATACCACCTATCATTGTAACCTATTCGAAACTTTTAGATCTTGTAAAGTAAACAAAGAACGTCAAATAGTTTAAACAATACATCTTCCATCAATGTGTGCTCTGGCTCATGATCCACGGAACTGAGACTTGGTCCTTCGCGGTTGGCCGTACGAGAAAATTGAAAGTCATTCAGCGAACTAGGGAACGGGCTATCCTATTTAGTGAAGAATATTTCTCTAGGTGATAGAGTTTGCATTAAAGACATACTTAGTAGAACAAACATATCTTAAAGGCTTAGTACGCTAAAGTGGCAAAGGACCGGTCATATAGCTCGAAGAACTGTTAACCGATGGGGATAAAAGTTTTTACAATGCTAGCCTCATATTTGCCATCGTAGTGCAGAACCAACCACCCATTATATGGAATGACGACATGAAATAATAATGATGATAAAATAATACCTAGTATTTATGTTGTGCTACAATAGCTGCTTCCGAATAAGATTTTAGGGTTATTATGGTCTCAGTGACGAGTATCAATAATGGGCCCCCTCTGATGGCTTCTGTACAAAGAATATTGGGGATTAGGAGACTCGTTGTCTTCACAAATCTTAATTAGCATAATTTGAATATTTTATTTTATAATTACATAATTTATTGCAAATTTTACAATATAAATAATGTTATTACATTATCAATACTTTACACATTATCGTGACCGGCACAATCTGCAAATTATTAAAGTATGCATTAAAGTAAAATTTTAACAGTACGCAATATTTTATTGAAATTTTTTGTAGATAAATGCCGGCGCTGCAGTATTCAAACTTGCGTCTCCTGGTTTCGCGCCTAGACTCTTTACCAACTAAACTAAGCTGGCGACAACCACACGGCGCGAAAATCTTGACATCTACTCAAATGAAAAGGACTTTTTATAGCATTAAATTTGACTAAAAAGATCTCATTATAGTATTTTAGCCAGCACAACATTTTCAAAAATTGTGCCAAAACTGTTGTTTGAAAGACATGAAAGATTTACTCTGCCTCATAAAAAAAAAACATTCAGAAAATGAAACAAAAATTCAAACGTTTTTCTTTTATTTTAGATGTATACTTAAAACTTAACATTACATTACCCTAAAGATAGTCTGCCCATTTTTTATGTAAGATATTCCTGTTTTACGAATCTTAATAAAAAAACAGTCAGTAAGAATTCGTAGGGTGAATTGGGATTCATCGATCAACCAAATCGCATCTCATATGTTATATATGGGCCGATACCATGTATTATGGACAGGGATATTTTATATTTTACTGCCCAAGTTAAATGTCTGTTACGGAATATGGAATATTTTCAATTTTGTTTTACGTCTAAAACACAAAATTATTTAACATACGATAAAAGACAATGTTCTTGTTGTACATTAAAAACATTACTGCATAAGAAGGTTTCGTAAGAAGCAGATAGTACTGTGTGCACAGTAAAACTCATGCATTAATGTGTACAAAAGTGTATCCCATATACTTTAAAACAGTGTATGCAAGCGAATGTGAAGTGAATATATAGGTGCATACACTTGCTTACATGTTATAACCTCAGAATTAAAATCACTAATGAAGTACATCGTACAAGTATACAAACTCTAACTACACCTATTGAATTAAGACTGGTGAATAAAAATATTGTTATGCTATAAAAATCATAGGTATTATTTAAATGTCAACGTTAGTGCTTTTAAATATTCTATTGTCAGCAATCTATGCTTTACATAAACGAAGTTAAGCAGAGTATCATTATTTTCAGGAATATTTTTTTTAAAAGTGTCATAAATTGGACCGCCGCTACCATTAACGCCAGAAACATGACGAGAGATCCGTCAAACTGCTTTATATAATGCTTAGGTATTCTATAGCCATTCAACTGAAGTACGGTCATTTTCATGTTGCTGACAGATTCTTCTTAGGAAAGTCAACAACCAAACAACCTTTGCCACCAAAGGAAACTCAAAATTTCTACAAAAGTGTTAAAAGTTTAAAAAACTCTTAAAAGTTTAAAAAACTTAAAAGTTTTTTAGTTTCGTTTTTTAAAAATGCAATAGGACGAACGTAGATAGATGTAAATATTTTCGCGCCATGCGGTCATTTATCTCATAGATGGTAAGGCGTCTGAGCGCGAAACCAGAAGACGCGTGATCGAATCCCACAGAGTCGAAAGTTTTGATCATTTATGTATAAAAACGCTTAAAATATTTTAGGTGAAAAATATATTAATTAGTATTGTAATAAATTAAAAATATAAAAAATAAATAAATATTTCAGGACATGTTCATCACACAAATATTTTGCCGATAAAAGGGCAGTTTCATTATCTACTATGCATTATCACTTTACGAATATTTAAATAACATAAAAGTAATTAGTATGTCATTGTTTCAATAATTTTATAGGTACCACATGAAGTTTCCAATGTATTAAAGTAATATAAAATGTTCGTTCGGTACTTACTCACTTAATTTAATTAGACCATGACACGCATGCTTGCAATTCAAACATATTTGATATTAATTTATTTAACTACTTCATTTATTGGACAAAATACATTGGTACGTTTCTGATTTATATGAACTCATTTCTGTGTCTTATATTTTTAATTCTTGTAGATAATGGGATCGCGATCTACATTTCTAACAATCATTATAGTCATTATATCTCTATTAACCTACCAATCTCGGCGTGCTAACTTTTGATGGCATCATTAATACAAAAAGGGGTCCTCATATCAGTGAACCACAGAAACGGTGGATAAAGATAACGAAACCCCGTTTTTAATGTCGCAGACCAAATGGACACGTCCGGTGTTCGTTCCCGGTATTAACGGCTCGATGGGTCCAGCTCTGTTCAGAACTTTTTGGAGTGCGCCGGTTTTACATTCGTATTTTCGCTTTCCTGTTTTCACAAACGCTCTTTTTAATTTGTGTGCACTTTAACACAGCTTAACGCATTGGTAAGCATAGTGCAGTATTGGTATCAGATATGAAATACTTTTAAAAAAAAAAAAAAACATTTCAGAAAAGCGTGGATTTAAAAATTATTTTCTACTTTTTACTTCGGTTATCTTATATAAGCATGTCTTTTTTTTAAATAAATTTAAGACGTTTCAGTTTTCATTTCTGTCCCGCTACTATATCGACAGGAATAAAATCGTGGCCAAACTAGTTTAAATATATTTAATAAATTTTTAAGTTTAAGGGCCGTAAATTTTATTAGTTTCCTTATCAAACGCTATTTATGCATACATAAAAAAAATGGATACATTTTATAAAATACCAAGAAATAGATAAATACCAAGAAAATTGCTTATGAAATATGTTACGTGAAATTGAAAATCGATATGCAGGGGGAGTTATGTGTAATTCATCACTAAGCGACAGTAGGGCTTTATGTTTGGTGATTAGCCTTTACAACGGCTTTGTTTGTCTGCTTTGTTATTCAGTTCTGTTTATTTTGTTTGGTGATTATGGCTGCAATTTTTGCTACAATTCAGTCCTTTATAAATCGGTTATTTATTAAGTCGAATCATCCAATTACCGCCCCTTCCTTTGTGTTCAAATTTAAATGTAAATTGTTCTTTGTTTCTTAATTTTTCGCCGTTTGATGATATAATAACTCGAATCCATCTGATAATCTGATTAGTTTTAGTCTGTTTTGAATAGTAGTAGTCTTTTTAAGTTAAATAAAGAGTTTAAAACCAGCGTTTATTGAATATAAAATTTTTAATTATACTTTGATTTAAAATACAATGATTTGGCAAGGTCTTATATAAGAATATGCTATTCAAATACGTTACTTTTCTTGCCTCGGTGAATTCCTCTCCAAATTTTAAATTAAAAATTGTTTATCGAAATCAACCAAAACATAAAGAACAATATCTACAATACTAAAAAAAATGTTTAAGCAGTGAAAAAGTATATAAGAATCATTCGTTGCGAGAGTGACAGTAACACACAGTTCAAGTATCCGTAACCAAAAATCATGAATAAATGAATGAGTAAAATAAAAGAGGTATGCCAAAATTCTTCTGCACGATAGACTGGTATTCTAATTCACTTCGTTTTATTACATACGTATAAATGTTATAGAATATATATTTATTAATAAATAATACGATTTATTATGATTACTAATGAAGCTTTATTCATTTTTCGTATTTTCTTTCGATAAAGTAAATATAGTTTTTATTGTCAGAAGCGCTCACAATTTGCAGTACCCCGCGCAATAGGCGCACAGGAGTTGGTGACAAATAAATATGAAACAATAAATAATCTGTCTTCACGGTGTCGCATGATTCGCGTAAGCACAGGCGCCCGAACATGAAGTATGTTCCACGTTACAACTTGACGTGTACGTAATTACTTAACGGAGTATCGCACAGTCATGCCCTGTCATTTTCGCTAACACCAGCGCGGCTCTGCGAGGGGTGAGGAGACCGTTTAGATTTAAATGTGATTTTTGGTAGTGAGTTGCTGGCTTTTCGGTCTATTGTAATACGACGGTAACTTGAAGTATAAATCCGGCTTTCAAGCACGAGGTAGTTATAATGAAGAGGAGTCTTTTAACACTGTTATTTAATTAACTAATATTATTTGTTTAATCGGACAAAATTCCAGTGAATATTTTTTATTCATGTGGCAAGAGGGCAGGCGCTACACTTGATGTTAAGGGATAATCATTGCCTTTGACATTTGAACCACCCGTGGGGCTGTTAATGTGATGTCGGCTTTTAAAAAAAGGTTTTAATTCGCTTTTAATTCGTGAAAATTCTGCACTAGAGCCTGCTTGTTCGTGTAAGAACAAAGGCTGCTGTGTGGCTCGACCATAGTAATACATACACTGTAAAATGTATAATTCTGTCGACACTGTGGCTAAAAGTAAATTCTACAGCTCTCTTGACATAATTGCGGATAAGTCAATATTTATGCATCATATACGAGTCTCGCTGTAAGGAGAAAGTTAAAGGAAATATTTCTGATTATGTCTTTTCTCTTTTAAACAGTATTTCGGTTATCTTCCGCCTTATTTCAACTTATTGACTTTGTATATATTGATTGTTATTTGCCGTAGGTATCTGGTATATTAAAACAAAGATCAAGATTTATGATACAGGAAAGTATGTGTGGGTACAAGGATTATCTATGCTTTCCTCTTACCCTACCTCGTATAAAAAAAAATTACGGGAAAAAGCGGCAAACGAGCAGAACGGTCACCTGATGGTAAGTGATCACGACCGCCCATGGACACCTGCAACACCAGAGGGCTTATAAATGCGTTGCCGGCCTTTTAGGAAAGAGTATGCTCTCTTCTTGGAGGTTCCTGATCGTAACGGTTCGGAAAGACCGCTGGCGGCAGTTGGTTCGTCAGAGTTGTTGTGCGAGGCAAGAAATGCCTTGAGAATCGCGCTGTTATGAAACGTCCACCGTTGTGGATGAGGTGATGTGGATGAAATTTTTAAATTTAAATTTTTTAAACCGATCAGAAAGACTTTGGTCGTCGATAACCCTAGCTGCCCTATGTTGAATGCTGTCAAATGGAATAATCTGGTAATAGGGGGCTCCCGCCCAGAGGTGAGTAACAGTACTCCACATGGGGCCGAATTTGCGCCTTATAAAGGTTTAGGCGTTGAGCGGCCGTGAAGTACTGTATCGCCTTGTTGAGCACACGTACACGTAGGCTAATTTGGCCTTACTTTCCAACGTGTACGGGAATGCCTGATAAATCTCACAGAAGACCGGCGTGAAGTGGAAGTGCTTCTGTATTCATCTGGTGATGGAGTGAACGCATCTGCAACCCTACGGTGTAGCAAATGTCCATGGGCGGCGGTTATCACTTACCATCAGATGAACCGCCAGCTCACTTGCCACCTTCTGATATAAAAAAAAAACACATTACATTTACGGATATTTGTTTGGAACCTTAACATCGGTTCAACTACGAATAGTTAGATATTACGCAATTTGGCATCTTTTGTCCTTGCTCAACTAATACACATATTTATAAATGAATACAACACAATTATATTTATAAATATTTAGTAACAGCAAAAAAGAAACATAACGATATTTTTTTTATTATTGTACGCTTACGTCACGGTTAATTTTTTTCTTGTCTTTTTCGGTACTTTAAATTCATTCACTTTTACATTTTAAACATTATCTCGACAGCGATCGGTGGAAAAGAGAATTTTTAGTGGCGTGGCGGCACAGTTGACCTCACTTCCTTTCATTCCGCAACAACGAGCTTTGAGACCTTCTTTCTTACCATCTGATGAATCTATTTTTTAAAAAACTTGACCTTTAATTTTAACCAAGTATAAAACAAAGCACTGTAGAACTTCTTTGGGGCGACGATAATGTTGCTGTTCAAAAAAAATCTTTATTGCTTACCACTAATTATAAATATCACTAACTTTACGGACTATAGATTTACTAAGAGTAAAATAAAAGCAAAAATTTCGATACAAACAACTGCAAGCAATAATCAAATGCTAATGAGGATCATAAATAACTCCGTAAAGCAGGGGTAAAATATTTTAACAAATATGCCTACTCTAGTACCTTAATTTACACACAAATATAATATCTGTAATATTATAATTTTATAATTCACGACTTGTTTTTGTGACGGGTTGTTGTTATGAGCAAGTGGGCAGAGTTGATTTGTTCGAACCTGCCATAACTATTTTATATTATTCTTTATCAATCTACTTGCCTCTCCTTCAACAAAATATCTTTTTTTTATTTTCATAAATCAGTTTTTTCTATCATTCTTCCGTCAGTTAAATCTTGTTAATTGTCAAATTTTGGTGCGTACTTTTCTCATATCCACTTATAAATGTGCACTTTTGTAAAATATTATTGCCATTTATGATTTGATAAATTATGATGATGATAAACAATGTAACCTACGTGAGCGCGTTACATTATTATCTATTATATTACCAAATTACTGAGAATATCCGATAAAACGTAATGCCTTCAATCAAATCTGTTATAAAAGTAACTGGGCTATGAAAATTATTTCGTAATGGTATTAAAAAAAAAAAAAAACCTACAATAAAAATAATGCCACAGTTTAAATTTTAGCGACGATAAAACTGTAGCAAGCTTAGGATTTATATATTTTATCCGGTAACATTATTTAAAGAAAGTTTATTAGGTGCTGAAAATAACGACGTAATTATTTTGTTTTGTGTCATATATAGAACATTGTTTACTCATCTCACTGGCAAACATTCAAGAGTTAATTTATTTAGGACCAGTCTATTGAGCATCAATTTACGTTTGACCTAACTCGTGTCACTTTTGTGTGCAGGTCCTACGCTACAAATAAGCACGTGTGTATAGAGCTAACATGTATGTCAGCAACATATGAATTGATTTCTGCATTTATGGATGTTCTAGATATGTGTCATTGCTGATATTTTTTCTATGTATAAATAGTATGCTGTACATAGGGTTGCCAATTTTTTGAAAAATATATTATTCTTTTCTTTTAAATTGAAAAAAAAAAAACGGAACTTTTGAGAAATTTAGAGAAAACATTTATTTTATTTAATATTTATTTTGATATTTTAGTCTACGTATTACTACCAAATACTTTGGCCAGCAAAGTTCTATTTCTATTATATAATCATAAGAATTCGAATCATTTAGATCCGTATAAAAATAAATTAACAATTGATTTTTAATTATTATGGATATTCTAGAAGTATAGTAGAGTATATATAAGTCGATTATTGCAGGTGGGTCAGGGTCATGTTTCGTGGCAGTCTGTGGGGAGGCTGATGTTCAACAGTCGATGCAAACAGGTCCAAATTGTGATGATGATGATGATACTCGTATCTCTTTTAATCGTAATTTTACGACATTTCACTATTTCTCTATTTTTGTAACCTTTCTTCTGCTTCTTTCATTAGCTTTTTTCAAGAGCTGCTACAGAAACATCGACGCTTTCCATATTGTTAACGTTCAGTTGCTACGACAATTGACAGTTGTGAGATAAATATCAACGACGTTAATTTTCATCGGAAATTCCTCACGCTACGCAGTAGATATATTCCAGTATATAAAAGTTCCGATTAATAAAATAGTGCGATAATTTACTTGGCAATGAAAGTAGAGTTCATTTCGTTCTATTATATTTTTCAATATTATAAAGTACATGTGGCAACCCAAGCTGTACATGATTTCTAGTGCAAAATTACAAAAAACGAAATGATAAAATTTTTAAAATGCTTCTAGTAAAGCTTTAAATTGAACGTGAAGTAGTACTAACTTTTATTTTATACTAGCGCTAAAATTGTCCGTACGCGCCCTGCCTATATTAACAACCTTCAACTATTTTTATTATCTCGAAAAAATCTCACCTAGATTTTCTTACGCTCTTACGGTACGAACCCATTAAAACTTTCCAGTAGAGACATGAAAAATGGAAATACTTTTTATTTTCTCTACTTCATAATCTGAACTTTCCCGATAATGCACGTGACTTGCGTCATGCTCAGATGCTATAGTTATTGTTACTAATAGTTTAATGCTATGACGCTGTTAATATGATAGCTGGTTTTAATAAAAGCTATATTTTTGGCATAAATTAATGTTTATGAGTGTAACTCTTCATTATGTGATTTATAAACAAATTATCGTATACTGAAAACAATAATTTGATAAGCAATATATTCACCCAATGATCAAGTGATGAATGATTAAAAAACAAAAAATCTTTTAGGGACTTATTAAAACATATCTAATGTAATGTAATCCCTTTATTTGTAAGTATTCAGCTTTCTACATACATAATATAACATCTGTACTCAATACCGAAGCAACTGTAATGCAGTAGTATGGAAGCTATGTCTTGTACTTACTATAATACTAGTCGTAACATTTGACAACTCAGTGTCAGTATGTTCTGTTTCATACCGAAAATAAATGTCATTGTTCAACAATACCAATTTTCTTGAAAGCACGCCTCTGACATTTGATACAAGTATCGAGGTCAATTTGGTAGGTAATGTTCTGCCTGGTTTATGCCTTCAGGCACTACCTACCTATAAGTAATAACTTCCCTTCAACCATGAAGCGATGAGTGACAAAGGAGAAAAATTTTGACGTCTTTCTTACATTTGTTACGGTCAATTAGATAAGGTCGCAAAAGATTACGTAAAATATTTTACGGAGTAGCATGAATACGTTTTCATGTTCATAAGTAAGGTCAACTAATGTATTTGGTCACATATTTAATCGTCTACAAAAAGAAGGATGTTTTCAATTTGGTTATCAATTCGGATGTTTTTTTTATATATATATATATATATATATATATATATATATATATATATATATATATAAAGATTAAGCAGTTATCTTGCAGAAGTGGTTCGTTTGGGCCTAGATTTAATGTTATTGATAACTAACGACCCGCCCCAGCTTCGCGCGGGTGTAATGTATTACACACATAAAACTTTCTCTTGAATCACTCTATCTAGTAAAAAACTCAAAATCCGTTGTGTATTTTTAAAGAGCTAAGCATACATAGAGACGGACGGACAGCGGGACGACTTGTTTTTATGTTATGTAGTGATAGGATGCCAAGCTGATGGTAGCACCCAATCTTCTTTTCTATTGAAATCAGGGTATTTTTTAATTTCAATAGCCTCCCGCATCACCCTTAGGAGGAATCGGTGTACTTTTGAAAGAATTTGAGGTCTATCAAACCTGATGTAATGGTTGCGTCAAAGAGTCTGAGAATGCGTCAAAGAGCAGTAATTAAAACATGTCAATCTGATAGTGAATATAGGCTTAGTTTAGTTTAGCTTAGCTTTAGTTCTCCAGATAACTTACTATAGCCTTAAAAAGTATCAAACTACGTCAAAGATTACGTCGCTATCTATCGTCTACATATTATTTAAATAGTGTAATATAAACTTCCAACAGTGAAATATTTAGACTATTACTCATTTAAGCTTTTTTCGGTTTTTTTTAACTATTTATTGTATTTAAAGTTTTGTTTAAAATATTGTAATTAATACACACAAAATTAAATAACTAAAAATAAAAAATACAGAGTTCTTTTAGCAAAAAAGGAACCAAGTTCAATTTAATGGAAAATGTGGCACAGTATGCACAACAAGAATGAGTTAGTATGAAAATCATTAAAATGATACGTTATCTGTTGGAATTATTAGTATTTAAATTCGTTAAGGCATACTCCCAAAAAAAGAGCTGTGTATTATATTTTCAATATATTATATATTAGTATCTCACACGTTTTTGCTTCCGCTCTTACGTGTAGTATAGACAGCTAAACGATTATTGAATGAGCAACTTCAGTAAATACTTTTTAAAGTGTTTTCTTGGCAAACACGGATTCTCTTTGGCTGAATAAGAAAAGAGTCAGCAACTCCGATTAAATGATTCTACTATTTGGATCACATCGTTTTGTAAAATCCGAGTAGTGCTATAGGGGTATCAAATAAAATTAAAAAAAAACTATATTTATTTTTGTATCAGAATTGTACTAGCATTTGCACAATATATTAACTATGTATCAATTCGCTCTCATCATAAACAAATGGAGGCAATGGCAATCATGTAAATCAGATTTCACTGTTTCCATTGCAAATCTAGTTCCCACTGAGAATGAATAAATGTAAATAAAGCTGGATTACATATAGAGCGACATGACATCGCCCACCAAATTTGTTTTTTAATTATAAGGGTACATGTAACTGAGATCAAGTTTCATTTGTAACTGTTTACAAAAAATGGGAGGAAAAAAATATTTTGGGTCCTGTATCATAAAAGGTAATAAAAAGAACCCTTATAATATCACTCTCTTGTCCGTCTATCTGTCCGCACCGATTTTCTTAGGAACGAGTAGACGAAGTAAGCTGAAATTTGTACCAGATACTGAGGACTATAGAAGTCAAGGCCCTGAGTCAACATGATAAAAAGATATGGGCAAATTTAGATTTTCGCGAAGACTTATTAGGACCAAAATGTACCCTAATTTTCAACATTTTTTATTTTTGGGAATTTTTCCTTTACTGTAAGACATTAGTTTTTGCCAAATTTCGTGATTCTAGGTCAAGGGGACGTACCATATAGTGTTCGATTCGCACTTGAACGGTTTGTTTATCTTTATGCACATACATTTACATAGAGTATTGTAAAAATCAATAAAACATAAAAGTTAAAAGCGCATATTTTTATCTATGACCTAAAATTTACATTTTGCTAAAGAAATCTTAAAAATAGATATACTTATTAATCTAGTTTTAGTGTTTAAGTTTTAGTTAATATTTTAGTGCTAAGTAACTCAATATAAAACAGGTTCATTATTTTTGACAAAATGAGTTCATCAGTGGACTTTTCTTCAATATTTTGAAGTTACACTTCTTTTGGCGCATGTGGAAAATATTATGAGAAAAGTAAAACTAAAGTTTTGCAATGCGCGCGCATACCGACAGCTAAAAAGCGACATGATGAAGTTTAGCTGCAAAGCGACTAACCAAGGCCAATTTCACAATACCTAATCGCATAGCAACCATTAAAAACTTTTAGACATTTACATTGAATTGCATTTAATACCGTTTTATAAACCAAGAGAACTGGTACAGTGGATTTTTTTATACCTCTTTTGTTAAGCGTAAGTATAACTTCGTACTGCGTACATAAGTAAACACAATTTAATTTCTTTAGTAGTCACTACAAATCCCAAAATATCATTAAGGTACAAATCCCAAAAGATCACAATGATAAGATTGATATCAAGAAATTACCTGGTGTTATCTCAAACCGTAAAAGCGCTATTTAGTCGTTATAAACGGAAAGGTAACAATAAAACGTAGACATTATAAGAGGGTCAGATGCAAGGAAGGCAATGCTTACGTTTTTGTATAGCATGAAAAAATGTGATGGAACACGGATTTTACACGTATGCATGCAAAATTGTTACAGTGGAAATCTATGTTTTATCTTTTCAAATAATCATAGCGATCTGTTTCAGCTTTGAGAAAATATTATACAGAAGTGGTTAAGGAGAAAAATAGTTTTATGTTTATTAATTCGCATATGAATTTTAACAATATTAGGTCTTCTATGAATTTGTATGCTTTATGAATTCTGCTCCGTTGCTAATTACTTAGCTGTTACTTTACCACCAATTTGTGATTTCTTTAAGTTAAAAGAGTAGCATGCTCATTTCTTCACAATGTTCACAATTTAAACGTAGCACATATTTTTTTTTGATCCAAAACTGGCTAGGACCTGATGGTACGTGGCGATGCAACCATTGATGGTAAGCTCAGTAGAAACCTATTCACACTTGCCTTGAAGACGCCTACGTTGTATTCAGAAGGAAAGACGGACGCCGGCAGGCTGTTCCATTCCTTAGCTGTACGGATGTTAAATGAAGTTATATAAAAATGCAATAAAAACTTTAATAATTAGAAAACATATTCACCTATAAAAATTAATGTCGAAAATAGTTGCCCAGCGTTACGTAATTAAAAATAGACTAATGATTTTACTACTGCTAAAGTTTTACCTTGATAGTAACATCCATTTAGGAAAAATATGTATTTAAGAACGATATTTTCCTTCATTAAAGCTATGCGAATTATTACGTTGTTACTAATGCTTCATAAGCATAGAAACGGTTAAAGTAAGTTATAGAGTGAAGCCGGTTTAAACAATTCACGAACCACTACGTTGTTGAGCTTCGTAGTGTATGCATAAAGGCGAGAGGTCTATTTGCCAACATTATTATCATGTATGTACTTGCATCAGTGCTTAGAACCGTGACTGTCGGAGCTCGTTGACACTGTTCACCCGCTTATTCAAATTGCTTAGCGTAGCCGTTGTTCCTGGGTCGCCACAGTATAAGTAAAGTGAGGTTTAGGTTAATTCATTGCTGTTTAGATTATTTCATCGATATTAAACATTTTGTCGTGTTTACATAAACAAAAGGAATATAATAAAAATATGTTAAAACTCTTGATGTGAGGGAACCTACAATAAAAAAAATATTATAATAATTATATATCAACAAAATTATTTGTTTAAATAATTTTAAGATTATCAATTACCTATTTCTATTTTCTTCAATTTCGGGTCGGTTGCACGAGCTTTCGGTAATGTTAAATCAGAATCGAAATCGCATCAACAGTTTAATACAGATGCTACATTTGATAGTTATAAAATGACGTCATGATATTGAATTAACCTTTATTGTTTAATATTGATTGGTTAACGATAAAGTTACGTAATGTCTTTGAAATCGTAGTCAATAATTGTCAAAATCCTAAGAATAAAATCATTTAAAATTTGTTTCAATCTTTGGTTTGTAAAATAACTCCGTCAGTTGTCAAGGTATTTCCTTCGGCATCGGGCGTCTTGGGCTCGATTCTCACACGGGACAACTATTTGTGTGACCCACAGATAGCTGTTTCGCATCTGGGTGTTTGTTGACGTGAAATTTATGTTTGTAAAACGTTCTTTCAATACAGGATAACGTTATCCTAAAGTAAGGGCAATGATTTTAAAAGAAAAATTGAATACAGAGATTTTGACTTTGATTTTGATAAGTTCAGATGAGAGAGGTTTATAGAAACATGATATTATATATAGCAAAATAATAGTTTTAACATTTAGTTTCTGAAGAGAAATATTCTAAAAAGAAATGTAAGGGAGACAAAAGTGTCTGCCTTACATTACTGAAATAAAACATTAGCTTCAGTATCAACAGACAATCTATTTAATACTGGATTGTCATTTGCATTGCACATTCCAGTTGGGTTGATGCGTTGCCACCTTATAATAAAGTGAGCTTTAAGTTTAAGTTATAATAGATTGAGTCAAAATAAAGAGGTTAATAAATTTAATTACGTGTAATAAATTAAGTTTCTTCGACACTATAGGTGTAATATGTATTTTATTGTATTACTATTTATTATAATATGTGATTGATGTAATATTTGTGTTAATTTTTACATATTATAATTAAATTTCCTTGACAAAGAATGGATATAAGGGAACGCACACCAAGTATTTTTTTTACTTTGAGGACGGACAGTACTCGAAACTATGAATTATGTCCTGTTTTTATAAGTAATTGCTACCTCCAAACATTATTATTATTATATTAGTTTGAGTATTTAGTCTTTCCTTCACAGCAGCGTATGTTGTGTTGTAAATAAGTTTCTGGCAGGCATTGTTAGTGTCTATGCTTCCTGTTAAATGATTATTTAGGACTATGCCTATACCTTTTAAAAAAATATCACTCAAAGTAATAGTATTTGGAAATAATAAATTTTGATTAGTGCTGTAAAATTTCTGCAAATAGCTATTTATAAAACTGATACACAAAGGAACATTTATTTTTTGTATAAACGATATTACGCTTATGATTTGAGTCCTGAGACTATTGAAGCTTCATCGAACGCAGAACCGGTGGGCTAGGCAGAACCCACGGGTTTGAGGCCCTCCTGAGTGGGTAGGGCCGCGCATATACTCATGCGCGCGATAATTATGACATATCGCCTCCGCGCCATCGAGGTTCGGTGCGGTCCGTGACCCCGATGGCTGTTCACTGTGCTTGGTTAGTCGGTAGGAACATTTAGCAACGCTTGACGTCTTAGTAATCAACTGGACCTAAAGGCATCATAATTGAACATGAAGGAAAAAAATATGAGAATAAAATTCTGGAATTTGGAATTTCGATCGTCTCTTGGAAAACGTAGCGATGGTACGAGTAGGCCTCCCTCTAGGTGGACCGACGACATCGAGTAAGAGTCGTGGACAAACGGTACATGCAAATGGCAAAGTGTCGTTCGTTGTAGCGTTTTAAGGGGGAGGCCTTTGTTCAACAGTGAACGTTTTACGGCTGATGATGATGATGATGATTGGTATTGAATAAAGAAGTTTTGACTTTGGAAAATGGGTACATGTGGCAAAATTTCGGTCCGCGAAGCTGTTGTGTCCTAAGCTTGGTTAAGTAGAGTCTAGGCGCTTTACCGGAAGACGAAGGGCTGATGAAAATAATTTTTTGACAAATTAATCTCGTTACATGATAGAAAGGTTTTTAATTTTTTGCATTTTTACGGCAGTAATAATAAACAAACAAATATTAAAATATTAGACATTTTTCTTTGTCTCATTTTTCTTTAAAATGTACAAAAATTTATAAATAAGGAACCGTAAAAAGGCTTTTAAGCCTTTATTTTGACTACACACAGCGCCTTCACAGAGTAAATGTAGGATAGAACCGACGATAAAGGATAATTACATTAAATTTTACGAAAACGAACTCCGCCAACTATTCTTGGTATGGCAACTATCAAATTGCAGAACTAGTTCGAACGAAGTTATCGGATTCAAACTATTTGCAGTAACGCTTAGCGTGGTTTAACCGTTCGGAATAGAGTCCGAGGCAGTTACCGTTTTATTAAATGGTTAGATATTCAAATGACATTGCTTTTATGGAGTGCATTGTAAGCAAGCAGTCACGCACATGTTTGAGCATAGTTAAACTATCAATTTAGAATCAGACATTGCAGGTTTGCGTGCGTCGAACGCAATGTTTAACACAAATTAGTTGTGAAAATTGTGAAAAAATAAAATTAATAATAATTAAAAATAAAGAATAGTAATAAAATATACCATCAACATCCTACTGCCCCTATCCCACCTAGGTGGGGTAGGCACAACATGTGATTCATGTTGTAAGTGGTTAACCGCCTGTATGACATCACCTCGAAACTTCAATATTTTGGAAATAAAATTAAAATATCTTGAAAATATGAGAAGTCCGAAAATCCGCAGTGGACTCACGTGAAGGACTATGGCCTAGGACTCTGTAGGTACAGAGAAGGCCTTTGCCCTTCAGTGGAACTTATATATGGCATTACTATACTTTTAATTTAAGACTGTTCTTGAAGTAGATAAAAGAAAATAACTTGCACACATATTGTATATATACTTTGGGCATAGAGTACAGAAAATACATCCATAAAGGAACGCTACACTTGTAATACAATTGGACAAATTTTCTGATGAAATTCACTCACCCCTAACACACCATTCAAACACCTTCAAAATTAATAAAGTTCAGTGCACAAGTGCATCAGTATGGGCATAATAATTTAATTTATGTGATGAATTCGTAATACATTTAATTAAAGTTTATGGTTTATAAATTCGGACGGTACTAATGAACATTAATGAATTTTCGTTTTTATAATAACTAACTTAAGATTTTTCAATATTACGCGCGATTATTTGTCATTTTATTCAGGCTATGTACGGAAATGTAAGTCAAAAAGCACATGTCCGGTGCGTATGATTTATTTTTATTTTAAACACACCTACGTATATTAAACAATGACGTGTATCACATATATAATCTTATTTGGCTTGTCAGGATTTTTAATTTTTAGTAATGCGTATTTATAAAAATGTAAACTCCTAGGAGATAATTATATATGCGTCTCATGCTCAATTTTTTACATCACACAAAATATCATAAATGATAACAAAAATAATTATATACTTATGTTTATTGAAGTAATACTTATTTTGGCACGTTTTGAAAAAATTATAAGGGCAACATTTTCATGATGGGCGCGCACACCGATAGCAAAAAAGCGAAATGAAAAGACGACGACCAACTTTACGGTATTACCATTTCTAGAAATAACAATATCTTGGGCTTTACCTATAATTCCAATTTATTTAATTACACCGTTAACAATTCCATTTAATATTTTTCACAAACAAAGAGTATTAGCACAGGGATAACATTTTTAGTTATTGTTCTTTTGTTAGCTTAAAAAAGTATACAATACAGGAGGTGCAATAGAATTTTTATATATTTAAATAAATTATCATACTGAAATGCCTAGTTATAGTATGGAGGTAATAAGTCTTAGTATGGAGTAAACGAAGTATTTGTTAGAGTTGCTCTTGGACTAAATTTGTTGGAGTAAGCACCTTTTCCGAACTGCGCAAACAGATCCCTCGTTTCCTTAATCCAGTTAATTGTGGAAAAGGAAAAGAAATCCCCAGAAGCGTAGAAAGCAAAATTTGCGAGTAAGAATACCGAGATGAAAAATTTAAATAATAATGGCGGTCGACACGATAAATGACATAGTAAAAGTGCGATCGTTACTGTCAGACGCATGTACCGTTGGCATAGAAAACCCGTTATTAATAGCGCAGGGGCAGCTCGAGGCTTCCGTTGAGAAATAAAATATTGTGACCTTTTGCACTGACACTACCGAAAATGTGGAGCTTGGTCTTAGAATACTCGGCTTGCTGACGATCGTTTTAAGTCAGAACAGTCGGATGTCACCATTTTGCAATAAATGTATACATGTTATTTACTTTAAACATTAAAAATATTTAATTAATTGCCGTGTTATGTGCTCCAAAAACAACTTTTAAGCATGAGAGTGTTTTTATATATGTACATTTCATTCCGAAGCTCTTATAAAAAACGAAAAAGAGGCACAGCGAAGCGTGGCAGGTTCCATCTAGCATATTATAACAATGTTATGTGGTGTGTATGATGTGTTTTTTCATATATTTTAGTCTAAAGCCGTTTTATCATTTATTTATAATCTGTTTACTAAAAGTGTAGTTAGAATATTTTTAGTTTTTTTTGTAATATTTTAATATATCATTTTCAAATATATCAAAAAATATTTTTTAAAAATATAAAGGTTTAAACAAGATATGTATGATGAAGATATGAACATGGTCTGTCCATGTTTGAACATACATATTTATTTAGAGTTATTTATGACCATAAATATTATAAGATTTATTTTAACTAAGGGCATTAATTTTAATCTCCAATGAGACAATTCCACTACTTTTTAATGATTTTCTTACAAGTATCAACGATAATATTTTAAGAAAGTCAATCTCAATCATATATATACATGCCTAGCTATGTGAAACTGTGTTAGTTAAACCAATTTTTTTTATCATGGTTATCTCTCCCTGTCTATAGGTTATCCCTGAGCCTGCATACATCGACTTTCCGCACATTTACATTTGCTTTCTAAATTATCCAAAAAAAAATCGGAATCGCGCACAAAGGTTCTAAAAAAATCATGTCTGTTGTATGGAAGCCCAACTTAATTATTTTATTCCTTTCATTGCAATTTTTTGTTTATAACACGATAACATAAGATATATAACGATTCATGAGATACAGCCTGGTGACAGACAGACATACAGACAGCGAATCTTAACAAGTCGAAAAGGGAAAATCGGCAAGCTATTTTCAAAGGATAAAAAAAGCTATAAAGCCGATTTTCTCTTGTTTCTCTTCGTTCTCGGTAGAAAACGTTGCCGATTAGATTTGATTAGTCCCTTGCCATCATCAACACCTGAACCGGCGCTCACGGAGACCGTCAAGAAAAGCCAAGGACCGCAGTTTAAATATTACCGAGGTAGACGAAACGTACACTATAGAGAAAGTGATAAAGTTTAAATAAAACCTACAAGCTTTAATAACAATTACCTAATTATATCACTACATAGTATAAAACAAAGTCGTCCCGCTGTCTGTCTGCCCCTATATACATAGGGAGGGAGACAGCGCTTAGCTAATTAGACTAATTCAAGAGAAAGGTTTATATGTGTAATACAAAATGTGAGAAGCCGGGGTGGCACGCTAGTTTTATATAAATCTGAAAACCTTATTGTGAAACGTCACTCGAATCAAATTTACGAATTTAAGGGGAAAAGTATCCATATTCTGAGTCATCGCATGTAGATACACGTTACGGCCTCGTAAGCCCACTGTTTATTTCAAATAATGAATTCCGGTATAAAAATCATGGTAAAACAAAAACGTGTAGAACGTGTAAAACAAAAACGTGTAGAACGTGTAAACGTTAGATACTTTATAGCACTAGCTGAAGTTATCAGATTATATTACTATGACAACCAAAGCAACTTTTTACATTTACCTAAAATTCCAAGTTTTTTAACTAAACCGCTATCAAATGCATTTAATGTTAAATTACATTTTTAAATTCCCGATTTTTCGAACCCTTTCCAGCGTTTATGGTCATGGGACAGACTGGTAACTTATAACAGTTTCATTTAGCAATGTATTATAAAAGCGTCAAAACAATAAATCCATACGCATTTAACTTATCTTTTACAAACAAAGAGTACTGGCGTTGGGGATGAAAATTTTAGTTATTTCCTTCTCTCTTCTTCTCTTGTTCTTTGCTATGCTAAAGAACAATAGCTAGAAGTATAAAGTGTAGGCTAGTGAAGTAGGTGGCTAGAGGCTGGTTCTCTGGATGACCTCCGCCCATGGACATTTTACAACACCCGTAGGGTTGTACATGCGTTACCTTTTTTATAAAGTGGGCCCTGGTTACATAGTACTACATTCACTTCTTTTTCCTTATTACTCTTCATTTATATACATTCTTCAGTGATAGCAACATGATGCTGCATTATACATATATTCAGACAATCCAAGAAATTATTTTAATAACATCTGGATTTAACAAAACAAAAACAAAAGGATAACAACATAATAGCAATTCTGAAAATAACGAAATGCAAAATTGTTTTAATTCAAAATTCTGATTTCTGTTTTATAAAACTATAATTCTTTTCAGATTTATAATAAGCACTACAAAGCCGTGACAGCTCAGTGTCCGGGTGCTCGCCTTTAATTCAATATACTCGAGCAACCTGAGTTGTATCCCCGGTGCCAGCACAAAAAAAATGGTTAATTTTAAGTGTAGACTTATCACGTGCTCAACGGTGAAAGAATACATAGTGAGGAAACCTCCATAGTTTAGAAATAATAACAAATAAAAATATTCGAAGATATATTGTGAAGTCCGTCAATCCGCAGTGGGACGGCGTGGCGGACTATGCAATGATACCCTCTGTAAAGGAGGAGGCCTATGTCCAGCAGTGGGATGTTGATGGCTGTGACTTTACTTTACTTTTATTTTTAATTTGGACTTTCGAACATTGTGAGTGATTATTAAAAAAAAATTGAAATCCTATTTTGTTTCGAACAACATGTTGCAAAATTTACGAAGTTATCCAACAAATGTATTAAAAGTTAACTATAAAGTCGTTATACATGGCCCCGGGAGTCTAGTAAAATTACATTTAAATAACTTGAAGGGACCGCGGGACTTGAAAATGAAATTAAAAAATAATACCATGTCAAGGGCTTGCTAGAATTGTCGTGGTTGGATTGCTATAAACCACATAATGTGTATACAATTACATTTACTTAATACTTGTAAAATAAACCGGAATAAAATTTTGTATAACGATAAGGCATTATCGTCATACAAAATGCTGCAACATACGAACATGCTGCTAAGCAGTTGGAAAATCTAAAAAGATTATGTACTAATTATTTTTGTATATGTAAAATATTAATATTAAGGTTCTAACTCGTTGACATTTTATCAAACCTTTAACAGTGAAAATCCAAAGAATTAAAAAAAATATTTTTTACTTATTTAGAATGCACTGTATAAGTAAGAAGCCAAAGAGAAGTCTCTATAAGGTTTCACGTTGGTCTTTTTAAAGTACGTTGTAAATCCCAGAGCTAATATTTATATTAGTACTTATGCTATATTTATGAAAAACGCAAATTGTAAAATACTGATTGGAAAAGTGAAATTAAAAAACAACAAAAAAATAAAGATAAAAACTCTAATTAAAAGGATTATGATATAAGTTCATCAAAGCTTAGAATGTTTTTTTTTTTACATTATATTTTAGACCTTAATCTGTCAAGCTAATAGTTTTATCAATTACAAGAATTAATATAAAACATGAATACTTCTATTTAAGCTTTTTGATATTTATTATTATAAATAAGTAATGAACATATTTGTTAGTTTCAATAAATCCATGACGTAATCGCTGTTACAATAGTCTCTCGACACAAACGACGTGCCACAATTCTCTCTATTCAGCTCTGCTGACCCGCTAATATCATCCAAATGTGACAACTTAAGATCACCTCGTTAGTGGGGATTTTGTAGACTGTAACTGCTCTTTAGAGATTTGAGTTATAGGGTTGATTTTAACGGATTAACTTACAATTATGAGTAATTTAAACACATTAATGGTGCAGAGTTTTTAGTATAATTTTGTTGTGTATGAGTTATAAGAGTAGATTTGAGACGAAAGAAGAGTTCATGGTATTTTAGTTTACTACTGGTCATATTTGTTTATTGCAGAAACTTGAATCGAACATAACGAATTCTTTGTAGTTATAACTCTTCTGGTGTATCTTGAGAAAAAAGGGAGTACGAATTTTAATTATTTTTTGTAATCATTTTCTGTTGCTGTCATATTGGGTACGGTTCACAATAAACTCAGAATCACACAAAACCGTGGTGTTGGTCGCTCTGTGCCCAACTTCATGATGTCGCTTTTTGGGTGTCAGTGTGCGTGAGCATCATAAACATTTTATTCTTATATATTTTTTCCAAACGCGCTAAAATAAGTAAAAAATCACCGAGGTTGTTTCTTAGTCAGTCAGGGCTATTAATAAACCTATTTGCAAGTATCTTAACCAACTATGAAAAGCGGCAATGTGCTTACAGATACAAGTTTATAGACCTATCATGTGATCGTTTTCTTTATACCGTAATTATGTATCCGTTAGAGAAGTGATCTTCATCCCTCTCTAATGCTCTGAAATTAATTACGGTTTTAATGACTCCCAATTCCGATGAGGATATTACTGGAATTATAATCAACTGAACGGAGTGCTTTGTGAATTGAACCTTTATGAATTCATTATCAAAATCTATTCTTACCCACTTTTTTTTTTTGCTATTCAATGGTGAAAATTTAAGTGCGACTCAAATTTTTAGGTCGAGCCTGCTTTTAAGTAGGACCAAGGATGAATTTAAATAAGCTTTCAACAACATCGACTTGAGAGTTGCATAAATATTAATGTCTGCGCATTGCAGACTAATGGGAATGGATTATTTAGTAGGCTAATTCTTTGAGAGTAATCTTCCACGCGTAATATGTCTAACATTTAAATATTTTCATTATGTCCACGAACGTAAATTGTTTACATTGAAGGAAAGCGTTTGTGTTTTTCCAGTAACGTCAATATTAGATTTTCCGATCATTATTGACGCCTCCATTAACGCGCTGTCAGTCAAAACGGACCGTCGTTGTTTACATTAAAAGTACTTTTTTCGTTAATTAATCACACTTTTTTCGAATCTCCATTTACTTACTATAAGAAAAAATGTTTTATTTCGGTTTAAAATAATTAAAGGACCATGAGTGTTTCATGAGGACTGAGATATTCGGTGATCTACGTTATCACCTCGTTTCTCTTAAAGATTAATCTTGAAGCGTCCATGCTTGAGTCTAGATTTTATTTTATTAGTCGGCTTCAGATTATATAATTGTAACCATGAACCGGTGATAACTCCAGATAATTTAAATTAAATCCGACCATTTTTTTTTGTTTAATTTCATTCACTATAAAATTCATTTGTCATTTGTTACAGAACTAAATGCTGTTAAAATAGTGAAGCTAGTAGTACCAGAAATAATACAGTACGGTGTCCAGGACGCTGTGATCTTAGACTGTGAGTACACGTATGGAAACAACACTTCCGGATTAGTGGTGAAGTGGTTCTTCAGAAATAAAGCGAGACCGGTCTACCAATGGATTGTGTCACAGAAACCGCAGGATATGGGAATATTGAGAGGCCGCGTTGATTTAACCTACAGGGCATCGAACGATCCATTAAAAATGCACAGAGCACTTCGCATAGTGAAGCCGAATACGGATATTTCTGGTGATTACACGTGTGTCGTTTCAACATTCATGGAAGAAGATTCGAAAACTAAGCAAATGGTTGTTTTTGGTGAGTTATTCTAGTCTTTTTTTACCTTGCCAGTTGTAATTCTTTATATACGGTTAACCTCCCATAACATACCGTGATTGCTACTCATTTTCAATATACGTAAGTACTTCTAATGATGAAATTTTGTCTGAGCTTTCAAGGCACCGAACTCGTTATAATTTCATAAATTTTTCATCACTGCTTATCGCGATAAATTAGGTAATATTAAAATAAACAGTTTATTATATTAAGGGACATCTTTGCAACATTCCTTATTGTAACCCACAATTTTACAAAGTGGAACAAGCTAGATATTTATGCTACCGCAGTATTTAAAAAACAAGAAAAGTTTCGTTTTAAAGAGTGAATAATATAATTTACAGTTCAAGAGAAGCCTTTTTCTTATCTTACAATGTTTTGAATTACTAAAAAAAATTCAAACTGCGTTGATTATAGGTACATACATCTATCGAAAAGAAATTGTAAAAGTTAAAAATGTTTTAAAAATTGCTTGTGCTTTATGTCTAACACTATAATATACCTACTTCTGTTTTTGTGAAATTGTATTCATTCAAACATCTGCTATCCGCATCGCATCTCTTTTTACGCTTAAGGCATTCGTATGGCTTTCGGGGAAATGAAGCAGACTGGCTTATCTTTTCGGATGGCGTGTCCAATCAAGATTGTTTTTGAAATTCGAATCAATATAAATGAGTTTCTCCTGTTATAAATAAAAATAAAATTAATATTTAGGAAAACTATAGGAACCACGAATATCAATATTTTAAAAATTACTACTTGATTCGAAGTTTTGGATACCATATTACCTAATCATATAGGAACATAAACAATATAGCTATTGTATGTATATGTATAACAGCTATAGTTTTAAAATGTTAAGCATAATTATAAGAGGCCATATGTCCTGTTTTTTTTAATCGTATCATTGGCATAAAAGGCGATACGAATTTTGTGACTTGAAGTAGGATATTTAAAACTCAAATTAGAATCTATTGTAGGGTTACTGAAGAATGAAGTGAATAACACATTTCTTGATAAGGGTTTTGCGAAGCCTCGCCATATCGTACTGTACCCCCGATATGGGTAAACAGTTCGTGGTGTAATTTAGCAAATTGTCTGCCTTTGAATTATATAGAGAATACTATTCTATTCATTCGCCCAAATTTCATCCGTTTTTAGTATAGTTAAAACTGTTGTCGGAGATATTAAATAGATACTATGTGCGAATAACTTTTTCATTAGTATGTAGTAAATCGAAATTAAAAATGTATTTATAAAAAATTCAATCTGCTCCGGAAAAAATGCTTGTAATAAAGCTTAATTTTTTATAACGTTCGTAAGCTTACAGTTATATGTTTGCACTTTGTTAGAGAAAATAAAATAGCATAGCATGGTACTAGGTTAAGTTTAAACTTTTTAAGTAAAATTTTTAAAGTAATAATTTGCAATATTTTTAAAACCAGTTATATTTATCTGTATATGTATCAGCAAAAATGTTAATACAGAACGACAACATTTTCCTGCTACAGTTCATGAACTAGTTAAAAATTTTATGTATAATTTTTTTAGTAAACTATGTTCTTTCGTTTAAGTTAGTCTTTGAATTAAATGGTTCAAACAGATTTTTCTCAAGCATAAGGATATATAGACAAAAATAATTAAGAGTCTATCAAACATTGTAGTACCAGCTTAACTAGTGTTGAACTGATATGTAACGTTGGTAGTTGATTCATATTATTTTATTATCTTCAATAGACTTGGATTATATGCTAGATATATGCATAATTAACAATAACCGATCCTGGCTTTCTTACATTTTTAATTTGAATTTTATGTAACACGACATTATTACTATTTTTTATCTCACCAATGAAATACCAATGAAGTTATGATACATTTTTGATTTGGTGAATGTTTGTGTGTTTATCATTGTATTTTTAATATTACCTAAAGTTGACTGAGTCTGAACGTTTCATATACAGTAGGTATTAGTTTCATGCACATTCCATGCATGCACAAACTATACCCATTTGTTATTTCAATTTCCATAGGGGGCCTATAGGCATATAATCTTGATCATATAACAACTTCAGCAGAATTTCGATAAGAGAGAATAGTAATCGATTAGCAACTGTACATACCTATGACAGCGATCAATTAAAATGTTTACATAAAGTAGTTTAAAAGTAAAATATCAAGGGATCTGATAAACGAAACGAATTAAACATAGGTAACTATTATTCGAAGGGAGGCAGACATCCGCAAATACCGCCAAACTATCCAGAGGAAAATCAAAGAGGTTTCCGTTGTGAACGGAAGGCCACTTCCGTGCAGTTGTCAATTAGTTGGTCTGCTCAAAAGACAACCTTGTGGAAAGCTATTTTTGTAAAGCACACAATTCTCTATCTTATCCATAATATATTTGTTTCACAATTCTTTCTACACAATTATTTTAAGTTATAAAGTTACATATTATTGAAGTGTTCAGTTATAAATTATATACTATTTTAAGTGTTACGTTATTCACACGGTTTCAAAATGTGAATTGCTATAAACGGACGTAACATTTGGCAATTATTTATTTGCAATTAAATATGTATGTTACATATCCTGGACAATACGTTTTTCTATTAATCCCGATGAAAGTCATTCAATAGCAATAATAATACTGGAAGTTTGTAAAATACAACAGTAAAAAGCAAAATCGTAGCGGTTATTAAGTCATTTTAATATACACTTTTTACAATGTTTATATTAAAGTAATCTGATAGTTTAATAAAATTACTCTGTACCCAGGTGTTTTCATGGTAAATAATTTTAATTTGCGTATATGCATATTATCTTTAACTAATATTTGTTTACTTGACAGAGTGTTATTTTAAGTTGTAAAACCGTATAGCTGTGGAAACTTAATACCGGTCTTACAGAGCAGCTGGGCATCTTAGCACGCGCGGAGATCGTTACAGTTCATTAACCTCACCTGCCCCCGTTACGCCTTACGAAATATCCTTATAAGTGTCACGTTTCAGTGCCGGAGACGAACTTCCGTCTGATTCAAAACAAGACTGACGATGACACTGTGAACGTCATATGTGCTGCGGACGGAGCGTTTCCTGCTCCGAACCTCACACTTGCAACACCCGAAAGGTAAGAGTTTGACAAAAAATCGCACTTAAGATTGAACATTAAAACATGCAGAAAAAGTACGAAAAAATTGTCGCCGCTGTGGGAATCGAACCCATCGACGAATGAGATGCGCCAAGCATTGCTTCAAATGCTAAATAACAATGTAGAAAGAAGGCGTTAAGATTTTCGTCGCTGTGGCTATCAGTCGTTTAGCTCAGTGGCTAGAGTGTCAGGCCGCGAATACCGAAGACGTGGGTTCGATTCCCACAGCGGCGACAATCTTTTCGTACTTTTTCTGCATGTTTTAATGTTCAATCTTAAGTGCAGAGATTAGCACTATAAAAAACTTTAAAAAAGTCCGAACCTATAATTTATTTTCAATGTGTTGTACTATTAAGAGGACGTTCTACATATTTAACTTTGGTTGGGAGGGCATACTATGCTTGTTCAAAATGTACCGTTGTTTTGAACTCGCTTAATACTTCCAATGTAGTTTTATCGGCAACATCGTGAATATTAAGCGTTTTTTTTTTCATTTTCAGTTAACGCCTATATTTAAACAACACAGCGTGACTTCCCTATATTTGTATAGCACACAGTTTTCGGATCGAAAAACTCGTGTACTTTTTGTGAATATTTTTCGTTGCTAACAATGGGGGCTCACTTTTTGTGGTGCTATTTAGTATAGCCTAACACTGTTAAGAAAGTTAACATTAAAATTAACTTCGATCGATTCGAGTAAGCGGCGACTGTATTAAGTCAAGAAATGTGAATATTGAGAAATATTTATATAATATTCTACTTGTGACTATTAGCCCATGAAATGCTATAAATTATGAAGTATTTACTAAAATTGTAATATCGTAGAAATGTCATTAATGTTTAACCAATAATTTATGTTATTGTAGGATATGTTAAAAAGAATAAATTCTTCATAAGAATGTACTGCTTTCGAGGCGATAACAATCAAAACATAAAATGCAAAAAAAACCGCCATGCCTCTGTTTAAAAAAGATAATTTAAAGTAATGTTTTCCACACAAAAAATACTGCGTATGAAATATCAAGCCTCATTTTTCTTCTGCCAAACCTAATATCCCTTAAACTAAAACGGATTTTTGGCAACATTTCTGCAGCTCACGATTAAATCCGATTTAAAGCTGCCACCTGGTGCACCTTCGACTTTCTTCCTTAAAAATTTCATTTTAGTCTCTTTTTTGTACAAGAATAAATGTAAACAGCCTTAAATTAATTTTGTCGTTTTATAATATTTATTTTAGGTGTATAATTCACGTCATAAAAGGAGTAGGTGAGCATAAATAATGCAATTAATGTAAATAATGCAAGAAAGGAATTGGCAAAGTAGCTTGAGTCTAGTTTAATTCATTAAGAGCTTAATTTAGGATTTTTCTAAAGCTGTAAAGAAGAAAATCAAATTCGTTCAAAACTTGAGCGAAGAAGGTACTTCAAGAACACAATAACGCAATATGAGAATATTAAGCGTAATATGCGAATTTTGTAAGAAAAATTTGATTTAATTTTTAAAGCAAGGTAAAATAAGTCTTCCGAAAAAAGTGCATAAGCAGTAAACTCATATTTGAATGTATTGCTTTTTAATTAGGAAGTACCCATTTGATTTTCATATTAATTTATTAAAGTGGAAATGGGAATACGCAAAGATTAATAAATTGTGCCAAGTATTAACAGTAAAAAATTTAACAGTTCGACAATACTATATGTATTATACTATATATTACTATATGTTCCAAAATACGTTTAAATTTTTATCATGACGATTAGTCAAAGTCGTACTACAAAGCACGGTAGGCTGTAGAGCTACTACAGGTTAAAGGAGCTTAAGGCTACTATGACGCTATGTATACCGTGGTCGCCCAGTGTTCAAAATTCGAACATAATTAATTATACATAGTGTATAATGTTTTTTTTTTTTTAATTGATTTAATGTATTTTTATGCATAATTTAAAAATATATATTAGCATTCTGCACTCCTTCTCTATGTAAGTGTGGGAAGTTTGATACTCCTCTGTAAAAAGGGGTACAAAGTTCTTGCTTCACGTATTAACATATAGATAATGAAGCCTCGTTGCCTTTAAATGGCCTATCGTTGGTACAATTCTGACATCGGTAAGCCGGTTAAGGAAATGCAGGATAATATAATTCATGATATTCAAAATCATCATCATCATCACCAGCCGCAAGATGCCCATTGTTGAATATAGGCCTCCCAGAAGAACGCGACAACGGATGACACCTTGTCATTTGCATCCATTGGTTGCCCGAGAATCTTACGATGTCGTCGGTCCACCTAGAGGAAGGCCCTCCAACGCTACGTTTCCGATTCGTGGTCGCCACTCGAGAACTTTTACTCCCCATCAGTCTTCGAGCGTTGTGGCCTCCCCACTGCCACTTCAACTTGCATATCCGGTGAGCTATATCGGTGACTCTGGTTCTTAGGCGAATGTCCTCGTTCCAGATTTTGTCGTGCAAAGAAAATCCCAGCATAGCTCTCTCCATAGCTCGTTGTGTGACAGTAAGCTTCTCCAAAAGGCCAGCTTATAGAGACCACGTCTCAGTGCCAAAAGTCAGCGCGTTACTTAGGTCACTGAGCATAGTATTAAGGTCCTCCAGCGACTCTGCCATTATGACTATACCTTATTTTCACACTTGAATAATTCTGAAGCTTCGCGGCGACCAGCACCGGCTCTTAACTGGGCAGCGAGACTTAAACCTGGAAGCTGAATCCATGTATATATATCTGAGACTACAAAAACATTAAAATATACGAATTATTGCGGTACTCCCCGGGTTTTATTACAAAATTGGACTCAGCTCAAAAATATACTGAAACACAAAACTTGTTCCTACAATCGGAGTATTATATTTTTTATACACTCGTATTGGGTCTTAGGGCCAACATTTGGCATTTTAAGTAACAAAAGGTAGAAATAAGGAAACTCAAAATTTATTTCCTCGTAAATTCTGTGCCGAAGTACAGTTATAAAGTGACAAAATTACTTCAAGATTTTATTTAAACGTTTATGTCTAATTAGGGCGAGCGAAGCGAGACCTAACACTATCCCACAACCTGAGCATTTTTGTGATATACTTTACTGAAAAACTATCATGCCTATAGATTTGTTCTTTAATATAGTAATTTAACTTCATATATGTATGTGTTATCTGTAAAAAAAATATAATTTCAAAACCATAAAAAATATGAAAATTAACAATTTTTTGGTATAGATAGAATATTATTGTACTACTAACGCCTGTTAGAACACTAAAGAGTTAACATCGATAGATGCAACAGAACTAAACTCAATACTCAAATACATCGTAGTTAATCTACTTAAAAATGTGTTGAAAATATTTTCTATTGAAAATTCCGTTCCTAGACCGCCATCTGATATTTAAAAAAAGTTAACATTTCTTTAAGAACAATTAATTGCTCAAGCTCACCAGGTTATTACATAGTGTAAATCGATTTTAATCGTCATCGTTTTCATCGATTTAAACCCTTCGACCGAGTTTCTGCCTTGCCGTGGCGGAGGGTCTTAGTAGCCGCGGCTTGGTCAATGTAGTAGCCTTTTTTTAGAGCACTGGCACTAGGTGCATATCGACAGGGTCACGGGAACGCTTTCGCAACACTTCCGCGACCCTGCCAGCGCTGGCTGCCTCAGCAGCCCCACCCGGGGAGCAACTCCCCTCTCCTCTACTGGCGCGCTGGGGACATTCTGCGCGCCTGCCGACTCGGCCCCATTTTCACGGCGAGCGAACACCCTCGAGTTCGCTGTACGGGGCCATGGGAACCAGGAGAGTCAGTGCTAATAAGCAGCAAGCCTCCCAGCACCCAGCGGCGGATCTGGTCTGTGGCTCCGGCGCTCACCACATTTCGGCTGCGGAGGGTAGGGAGAACGGCGCACCGCAATACCGACACTCCTCTTCCCACGCAACCCCTCTTCGGTAGCAGAATACAAGGAGAGTGGTTCCTCCTCCATCACCCTCGACCTGTCGTCCCCTGCACCCTCTATGCGTCCCATGCATCAAGAGAAGGCTCAATGAGCCCAATGAGCCCTCTCGGGCCGGTCTTACACCACAGGCCGGCCCAGTGTAGGTTCCACTTAGCTTCGCGCTGGGTGACCAAGCCCCTCCGACCGGGCCTCCGCCTCCGCGGGGTTTAGTAGCGTGGCTTGCTGATGCAAGGCCGGGCCGACAGGGCCACTTCGAGTGGGCTCATTGACCCCACTCTGGAGGCGTGCTAGAGGGTGCAGGGGACAGGTCGAGGGTGATGGAGGAGGAACCACTCTCCTTGTATTCTGCTACCGAAGAGGGGTTGCGGGGGAGAATAGTGTCGTTATTGCGGTGCACCGTTCTCCCTATCTTCCGCGGCCGAAATATGGCAAGCAGTGGAGCCACAGAGCAGGTCCGCCGCTGGGGGATGGGAGGCTCGCTGCTTGCTGGCTCTTCTGGCTCTCCTGACAGCCGAGTAGGAAGGCGCGCTGAATGTTCCAGCGTGCCTTCCTACTGCCGATACGTGCCTACATGGAACATCGTTGGGGTTTTAGTCGGTGCTAGACCGACATAACCCGCCCTTGCCCCCGTGAGGGCAGGTATGCGTAGGCATTTGTTCCAGGTTAACAAAAAAAAGTACATCGACTTAAAGGTGGTCAATTTGATTGAATATAATTGCTAAGTCATCAATTTGCATCCAGAAAATGATAATTTAATTTTCAAAGTGAAAATACCAATTAATAACCTAATGTCACAGAATTAATATAAGTACTAAACAATGTTTGATAAATTAAAAAATATCTAAAATGATTGGTCGTATTAATCATTTACTTCGGTAAATATGATATGGGCCCGAAGTTCATATCACAAATAATAATTTAAAAAAAAATGTTTTATAAATTATTACCATTTAGAAAAATTACGCGAGCCCTCACAAAGTTCAGCTTTTTGCTAGTTTAACTAATTGTGTAAGTATACTTTTGTCTTTGTTAAAATACCAATTTTGTTAAAGGCGATTAGATGGTGTTTTCCACGACGTCAAACTATTAAATGGAAGATACTCGGCAATGGCATCGGTCACACTGCTTGACGCGGACCTGCCTTCTCCTGCTGAGTTCATCTGCACCTTGAGAATACCGTTAGCAAACTACGCTGTGAGAAAGGAAGCAATATATTATCCAGGTGAGAAATTGTACCTTGACCGTTTATATTAATTACTCTTTAAACAGCAATGTAGTAGGTACTGATTTTCGTAATTATTACTAATTAATGACATAACAAAAACCATTTGAGGATTGATTTTTTTTCTTCATATATGTTTATCGAAGTAATTTTGTAAATTTATCGAAATGATTTTATCGTGGTTTCGATTCCCAAACGTAACAAGTATTTGTGTGAGCCACAGATACTTGTTCCGAATCTGGGTGTTTGTTTCCTAAGGAGAACTGCCGTCAAGCAGGCGGCTGGTCGTAAAAACATAACCAAAATAGCTTCCAACTTGATATACATGTTGTGCCGACCCCACCTAGCTGTGGGATAAGAGCAGAAGGATGATGACGATGGTGATGGTAGATGTAAACGTGAAATATTGTAGATATCGTAGAAAAGTTCCTTAAAGGTACCCGTAACCAAAGTGGGTGTATGGGCGCAAAGCAAGGATTGTGAAAAGTGGACGTTTGGTTGATAAAATGCTTAAGTGTTTATGTATGTGTGTTTCCTAAAACATGTCGGTATGTAAAAGCGCGTATCACTTATTTGACCTTAACTATTAACTATTCTTATTTTATACAACGAGATCTGTATAGATCCGGAAAGTCCTCCAAGGCCAACAGTGGTTGATTCATCCAAAAAAAAAAAAAAAAACAACAAACTTAGTTGTGTATCACTTTTCCGAGAAACAATTGTACAGACTTTTTTAACATGTAATAATGTTCTTTTTAATGGAAATGTTAGGTTTAAATTAAGAAATATCAACAAAGTGCTGTTTATTTATTTAGAATAAGCAATTTAATCGCTAAAAATTCGAAGAGCGTCATTAAATCGGTGTAGCGGTGAAAGGAGGCGGGGAAATGTACATTTTTTTGCGGAAGGCTCGAAAATAACAATTTCGCAGAATAATTTGCGAAGGCCATTTAAGCTTTTTATCAACGGAAGGTTCGTGTACACAGCTATCTAAACTGGCGGAGAGAGATGAAACATTTCCTGCAGCATTCGCCGTGAATAATTTTATGCCCCGTTAACTTCATTTTATGCGAGAAAAAAATCCTCTAATAGAAAATTAGTGGGTGAGGGAAAACACAAACACTTTTCACAGCGTCCGCTTCTAGTCTTAATGAAAAGTCAACAAGGAGGCAAGTCGACCGGAATTTCAAATGAAAAATAATACTCGCTAATTCTTAATGTCAGAAGATTCATATTGTGTATAAAGTTTTGTTAGCTGCTGAAATTAAAATGCTCCCTTTCAGTATTCTTTCACTATTCAGAACATAGAAACGTTATTTACTTAGCTTTATTTTAATTATTACATCATTTTCTTTTTGCTGTTTTTACGCCAATTAAATTGTGCCCTGACTTTACCTACTGCGACAGTTATTTATATTTACATACCTCTTGCTTTGTAATTTTATATTCCATAACAAGTAATATAACAAGCTTTTGATCTTTTTTTCGCCTCGATTTATCAATCTTTTAATAATGTTTTCAAAATTATTTTTTTTTACACAGGTCCTATAAGTACTACTCCGGAGATGCCAACTGCAGCAGATATGCAGTTGGCGGCAGCTGTGGGATCCAAAGGTAAGAAAAGTCATCTAGGTAGAGAACTAAGACAATTTTACAACACATTTAAAACTAAATGTGTTAGCATAGAAAAGATAATTACAGCTACTTCCTTTAATCAAACTTATCACTAGCCGATGGAACGCACGAGTCACACAAATGTCACACTTGTTTTAAGTCTAATACATTATCTTAAGTTTTTCCAGAGGGACTTTTAAATACTTTGCTTGAAGTAAAGTGATAGGATTTGACATTCCATACAGTTACAGTTTCATTTTAATTTGTTAATATTCAAAGGATTTTTCAATGTTTTAACATAAATGTTTTGCTATAACAACAAGTACTAAAAAACAAAATAAAAATATCCATTACATATACAACATACATGACTTTAATGTTGTTTTTATAGGTAATGGTACGAAACCCTTCGTACGTGAGTCTGTCTCGCACTTGGCCGATTTTTTCTTTATTTTAGTCTAAGTGTCTAAAATGCCATGTCACAATACACATGACGTTAAACTATATTATTCGCAAGAAACGGTGATAAGACAATACTACAAACAGATAACAAGACAAGACTAACAACAGACAACAAAAGATAATAATGGTTTATTATTTTTGACAGTAAATAAAAGATGCCTTATAATAGTATTGATATCATTTAATAAGTATTTTTCATCCTTCAGGAGCAAACAGATGCACCGCAATAGCATTAGTTTTGCTACCAGCTTTGGCTCAATCATTATTGTAAATCGAGCGAGAAGGTACTGGACATCGCTGAAAAGGTGAGTTATTTATTTCGCCTTTAAAGTAAAAGTAAAGTAACAGCCTATACATGTCCCACTGCTGGGCAAAGGCCTCCTCTATACAGAGGGTATCAGGGCATAGTCCACCATGCGGCCCCACTGCGGATTGGCGGACTTCACATATCTTCGAAAAATATTTTTTGTTATTATTTCGAAAATATGCAGGTTTCCTCACGATGTTTTCCTTTACCGCGAATCACGTGATAAGCCCCTTTAAAATAACTAATCGCAATATGTACAATACTCAGTGATAAATATTGCACATTAGCCTTTGGAAAGAGACAATCAAATAATTTTGGTCCAAAGTTCATTGTGCAGTATTTATCACCGAGTAATATCAATAACATATAAAAACAGTCACCTTAAACTTTAAAAATTTTGATATTATCTTCACTCGTCTCAATTTATAAAATTATTGTTCGCCGTCTATTTTAAATTAAATCGGCCGATTTACCATAGACGAGTTGTAAGAATAATCAAATAATATGTAATTATTTGGGAATGAAAACAATAGCTAAATTAGGCAAGTATTACAAGGCTTGACAAAATTAATTATGTGAAAGAGTTCGCATCAGCTTCTGAAATTGTACGCATGAAACCACTCACAGAAAACAACAGCTTTTCAGAAGACCGTCCCTGAGAAATCTTGTATCTTGTATTAACTGATGTTTTTGCTTTTATTCCCGAGACTATTAAAGCTTCATCGGACGCAGAACCGGTGGGTTAGCCAGAACCCATGGGTTTGGGCCCTCCGCTATGGGTAGGGTCGCGAGTGTGATCATGCGTGCCTTTAACTATGGTGTGTCATCTAAGGGCCGTCGAGGTCGCGGCTCGGACCGAGACCCCGATGGCCGTCGACTGTGCAATTAGCTAATCGGTGGCTGGGAGCGGTGAGAACCGCCCGGAACGCGGGTGTACCTTATGTACGCGTTGTGTGGGTCTCCCCGTGCTCGGTGGCAAGGGCGAACTGGTGTGATTGTTGTTACACTATGGATGTAGTGTTATCCGGCGGGACACCCGGCGGTGGGTCCATTGTATCTAAGTCCTCTTAGTCGACCGGGTCGATGAGGACGTTTCGCGGGCGACGCTTGTTGACGTTCGCGTTAGTGTCGAGTTGGTAATTTATTGCGCTTGCCACCAGAGGGCAGGGATGATGCTGGGCTCTATCGAAGAACCGTTCGGTCAAATCTTTAAAATATGCGTGAATCGTCCGGAGTCTGCAATCGCTGTGCACGTCGACGTTGTGCTGATACCATTGCGCACCGGTTGCGCGGCGGATAAACTTATTTTGGACTACTTGCAATTTATTAATCCGCGTAGGGTTTGTATGTTCGAAGATCATGCATGCGTAGGACATGATTGGCCTTACGCAAGCTTTATATAACAGTAATTTGTGCCTTAAGGGCATTTTACTTTTATTATTCGTTAAATTGTGTAGCCGGCCGGAGACGAACGCGGCTCTATTACGGACTTGATTGATGTGCGTAGTGAAAGTCATACGCGAGTCGAATGTGACTCCTAAATATTTAACTGTTTTCTCAAAGGGGAGCGTTTGGCCATAAAGTGATATTTGCCCCAACTTTCTGTACTGGCGAGGACCTTTGTAACGGGTTGGGGGTGCTACGCGGGAAGTAAATCGCAACACTTTTTTCTGGATTTATATCTATTCTCCATTTGCGGAACCAATCGCCGAGGCGGTCGGCGGCACTTTGGAGTCAAGTTGTTAATTGACTAAGTTCGCGGTCTGAATAAAAGAGTGCCGTGTCATCCGCGAAAAGCGCGAGATTGATGTGGGGGTCTTTAGGTATGTCGCTCGTGAGAGAGAAAGGGAAGCAACTGCCACCTTGGAAATTCGCCGCCGGAGACCAGGGCGCAGGAGGCTGGCCTACGCGCGCAACCTTCCCCCCTGATACTGAGACCCTGAGCGGCAGATATGGGGGTGTCTGTCGCTCAATATGGGTCTCGTGACGTGTGCTGTGCCAATTGCACCGGCACAGCACGATGCAGTAGAGGAGGCCTAAAAAGGCCATAGTCACGCCGGGGTCGCGGAAGATTGCGTCCACGTGTTCCCCCGTCCCGTGTCCCCGGCCGATGTGACACAGACAGGTGCAACTTGGGTTTTTAGTGGGTACCCGGTTCTCACCGGAACTCCCACATACCCCTGCCACTCCCCCGATCCAGTGGCAGGGGATCCATAAAGGATTTTTCCGTCGGGAAAAAAAAGGTATGTCGCTCGTGTAGAGCGTAAAAAGCAAAGGTGAGAGGCAGGAGCTTTGTGGTACGCCGAGTGTCTAGCTCGAAAGCCGAATTGTTCCGTCGGCAGAAGGCCGTTGGAAAATACGTGCTCTTTGAGCCTGTTTAATAAAAGCCGCTCGTAGAGCTTCCCCAGGCAACTAAGGAGGCTGATGGGACGATAGCTAGAGGGCTGATTGGCTGGTTCTTTCGGCTTGCGAATGCCGATAACCGTGGCTTGTTTCCAATCGTCCAGAAAGGAGCAACTGGAGAGTAGAGTATTGAAAATAGTCGCCAATAAATAGATAAGCGGTCCAGGGAGAGCTTGAGAATTTTGTATATGAGTCCGGGGCGGATTTCGGTTTTAAATTTTTAATAATATCTTGGACCTCTTCGGGGGTTACTGAACTTAAAGGTTCGCCTTCCGGTGGAAGCGCAGCCCTCTCGATTACGCGGTCCACCTCTGTTAGGTGAGCTGTATCGGTGTGTTCGCGCGATGGCGTACATTGCTGCTCTAGGTTTTCCGCAAGGCATTCGTCTTTTTCTGAGTCATCTAGGGCTACTGAAGCTCTATTAGGTCTAACTAACGGCGGGAGAGATTCGCGCGGGTCTGATTTTAGACTGCGGGCCAACCGCCCGCCACTAGGCGGTGTCCGATGGCTCGATGTCCTCTAGGAGAGTGTCCCACGTGGTCTGTCGGTGTTCCGATACACGATCTTTGACTTCTAGCTGAAGGCGTCGAATTACGAGTAGGGTTCGGTTCGATTCCGATCGGCATCGGTCGAAAGCGCGTTTGGCTGCATTTTATTGTCTAATTAGTAGTCGCAGGTCGGGTGGAAAGTTAAACCGTCGGTCGCCCGACAGTTTCACCGTCCGTTCCGAGTCTGCGACTGCGGAAGTAATGGTTTCTCGGAGACTTGCTATCGCTCGATTTGCGTCATCGAACGTAGCTATCGTCTCGGGTAGGTCGACTAAGTCCTGGGGTCCAAGGCCTTGAGTTTGACCTCAAGACGATGCCAGTCCACTACGGATTTGGTCGGAGGGACCGCACCGGTGTTCTGGCCCAGTTTACACAGGACGGGCCTGTGATCTGAATCTAGTTCATGGATTGTCTCTATCGACTCAATGGTGAGGCGTGTTTCTAGTTGTCCACCGTAGGATACCTAGTGGGAGTCGCAGGAGCAACTATGCTAAAGTTTAAGTTATCGGATAAGCTAAAAAGATGCTTTGCATTGTTATTTGGGATGCTGTGAATGTCCCATGGGACATTCACAGCATAGCACACGGCTCATGAGCCGTGTTTGCAGTTTAGATCTCCTGAAATTATCAGGGAAGGGCCTAAGTTAAGTAGCGTATCTAGGTTGCTTTGTAGTAAGGTTTTGTTCCCCGAGAGGTAGGCTGAGACTAGTACAAGCGGCCTGTGGCCGGTGAGCGCTAACCTACACGCGGATGCCTCTATTTGGCTTAGCTCTGGAATGTTGAGCGGGTAACAGTGCAAGGACCGTTTATAGTAAATTAATGTGCCTCATTGCCGAGGACAATTTCGTTATCAAATATTTCAGTGGTGGGTAAATTAACTTGTTTTTGTTTCAGACACCATCGACACATCTATTGCACTAAAAGAAATTTTACGTGGCATCACCGAAGTTACATCTAGTCATAATACTACGATTAATGAAGATTGAATTCAAACTTTGTCAAGTGAAATGACAATCATCATCGCTTTTTGTGTACCTACGTCTTAATACAAGGAACAATAAATGTACATTGAGTACTAAATTACCAAAGTATAGTAATCTAAATGTACAGCTCTGTTATGAAGTTAAAATTTTCGGGACATTTTTTCTTGATGTGGAATACATAGTACATTAAAACTGTAAATATCGTCCTTTATATTTAATATGATGTACAGGCAATGTTGGCAAAGTAGTAAAATTTGACCTAAGATTAAATTATTTTTAAATAAAACTGTTTGAACTAAGATTATAAAATAAACTTTTCTGTTGTAACTGAAATGAAAAATGCCCTTAATGTTGCTTTTTATTAAACGGTTTTATTTAGCTCGACCCGTACGGAATTTGTTTGTTTATTTATTTGGGTCAAAATTAGAAATTGAAATTTAAGCACCTTGCCGTTGTCAGATTGATCTGAAATTTGGTACACACATTTAATTTAGATGACAATACAATATTAACAAAAAAAATTTAACAAAAAAAAATATAAAATAAAACCGTTTAACTTAAAAGTTTTTTAAAGTAATTATTATTTTACTAATGGAACATTTTGTTTATCTTTTGAAATAGTTATTTATCACGATATTTGTTTCTTAATTCGTATCGTATAAATATTTTATTTGGTTACAATATAGGAACATACTAATTGTACTTAACAGAGGTTTTGTAAAATAAATTTGATATAAGAGGCTTACTTCTTTATAATGGTTCTGTTTTGCTTGAATGAAATGTTTAAAATGTTTATTGTCAAAAAACGTATGTAATCTGTACAAAATCTTAAGTGTTGTCTTTTATTATTTCATAAGGGATACTCCCTATATTAACAGGGTATCGCATTTTATTTATTTCTACTTTCGTATCATGGTTCTATATGAATTTATTGACAATATTATAGTAATCTATATTTAGGAAAGATTTGCCCTTATTCTGCGACTTTTATTATGGCTGTATTATAAATTTACGCATCGCACTCCCGTGTTAGTTTTAAATACTAATGAATAAAGCTTTGAGCATTACAATAGATTGTCTGTACTGTATCTATAACCACACACATAGTCCTGAATAAGGGCTTATGTAAATATTTGTATTGAATTAATATGACCCGGGCTATAAGTATTTTTTTTTGTAAAGAAATTTACCATACTTGCTACGCATACTGTCTTTTATGGATACGATCCATAAGTACTTTATTGTAAACAATTCTTAACAATAATAAAAAGGACATTGTGTATCAATCGCTTTATTTAAAACCTTTACTTTGATTTTTAAAAAGTGTACATAAATCAAATAATACCCGTGCGCATTTAATTACCTGAAACATTTATTCCAAACGTGACCGCAATTTTTTGTTGTTTGCTCACGAAATTTAATAATAGTTATTTACCGCAATTAAAAATTCAATTATTTGTCGTACGTTTCTTTTACATTTCTAACCTGTAATGTGAAAAAAGTGCTAATCTCTGCATACAAGATGAAACATTCAAATTTGTAGAAATCGAAACGAAAAGAATAAAAGAATCGAAACCACATCTTCCGGAATCGCGCCCATACGACTAATATTTCAATTTATCGAATAACAATTTTAATTTTTCATATTAAGTGCAGAAATTAGCACTATAAGAGAATATAAAAAGAAATAAGTTCACGGTGTGGCTCAGTCGTTTAGTTTACTGATTAAATAAATGGTTGAACGCAATTCCAAAAGACGCGGGTTCTATTTTCGCGGCGGCGAAAAATATTTGGTCCATTTTTCTACATATTTTTAATGAGTTACTTTTGTAAACTCCAACCTGACGATCATCCACTACTTGGTTTTTCTTTCCATGCATTACGATATCGCCTTATTTTATCACCATAGGATCTGCTACATCTGTCCACGATATTCTATTAATAAATTAAAAAAAATATACACCCAAAACGAACTGAAATTTAAGTTAATATATAATGGTTCTGTTTTGCTTGAATGAAATGTTTAAAATGTTTATTGTCAAATCTGTACAAAATCTTAAGTGTTGTCTTTTATTATTTCATAAGGGATACTCCCTAAAATTTACCATACTTGCTACGCATACTGTCTTTTATGGATACGATCCATAAGTACTTTATTGTAAACAATTCTTAACAATAATAAAAAGGACATTGTGTATCAATCGCTTTATTTAAAACCTTTACTTTGATTTTTAAAAAGTGTACATAAATCAAATAATACCCGTGCGCATTTAATTACCTGAAACATTTATTCCAAACGTGACCGCAATTTTTTGTTGTTTGCTCACGAAATTTAATAATAGTTATTTAACGCAATTAAAAATTCAATTATTTGTCGTACGTTTCTTTTACATTTCTAACCTGTAATGTGAAAAAAGTGCTGATCTCTGCATACAAGATGAAACATTCAAATTTGTAGAAATCGAAACGAAAAGAATAAAAGAATCGAAACCACATCTTCCGGAATCGCGCCCATACGATTAATATTTCAATTTATCGAATAACAATTTTAATTTTTCATATTAAGTGCAGAAATTAGCACTATAAGAGAATATAAAAAGAAATAAGTTCACGGTGTGGCTCAGTCGTTTAGTTTACTGATTAAATAAATGGTTGAACGCAATTCCAAAAGACGGGTTCTATTTTCGCGGCGGCGAAAAATATTTGGTCCATTTTTCTACATATTTTTAATGAGTTACTTTTGTAAACTCCAACCTGACGATCATCCACTACTTGGTTTTTCTTTCCATGCATTACGATATCGCCTTATTTTATCACCATAGGATCTGCTACATCTGTCCACGATATTCTATTAATAAATTAAAAAAAAATATACACCCAAAACGAACTGAAATTTAAGTTAATATATAATGGTTCTGTTTTGCTTGAATGAAATGTTTAAAATGTTTATTGTCAAATCTGTACAAAATCTTAAGTGTTGTCTTTTATTATTTCATAAGGGATACTCCCTATATTAACAGGGTATCGCATTTTATTTATTTCTACTTTCGTATAAAATATGTCATATAATCGCATTCATACATATGTGATAATTATCTGGATGGTTTTGATAACATAACATTCTACTTTAGGAATCATAACGGATGAAAATGGTTCTCAGGGCTCGCTTGCTTACAATTAAAAAAACGATTTTTGAATAAATCCTTTAATATTTATAATAAATTTGGGAAAAGTATAAAATACAACGTATTTTTAAACTAACCACCGCCACCACCATCAATCAAATTTGCACATAGGATGCCTTACATTAGTAAAAATTATATAAAGCCAAAATGACCGTGGTAGCAATTTACCGAAGAACCGAATGATCTTATAGTTACGTGGACATAGAGTTCAATTACGTTTTCATTGAAATTACTACGCAATTTTCTCATTTCAATGAAGGTTCTTTATGTTGTAGGGCCAAGCAGCAGTTTTCACTGTTGCACGAATGTACCACGACCTCACAGAAGTCCGGTGTGAAGTGGAAATCTTATACTTCCTCGTTTCTTCTGGTGAATGAGGCAACTACGCAATTTTCTCATTTCAATGAAGGTTCTTTATGTGGTAGAGCCAAACAGCAGTTTCGCTGTTGCACGAATGGGCACATTCTTTCACAACCTACCTTAAAAAGGTTACCTAAAAAAGCTAATCCCTCAAGTTTTTACCGCCCAATTTTCATACTCCCATTTCTATCAAAAGTTTTTGAGCGTGTTATCCACAATCAATTAAGCCTCTTCATATCCAAGCCAAATCTTTTTAATCCATTCCAATCCGGTTTCTGCGCTCATGACCGAATACGACTACTGCTTTAGTCAAGATTACCGAGGACATTCGACTCGGGATGGATAACCAATGTGTTACAGTGTTGACCTTACTTGACTTTAGCAATGCATTCAACAATGTCGATCAACTCGATAGCAATGCATTCAACAAATCTAAATGAATTGTAACTACTTCTTGTCTAAATGTTTTCCCAGATTTTCATTGAAAATGAAAGATCAGAAAATTAATTTCCCAGTAAAATTATCGTGAATATTATGAACCAATCGAATTGGAGCCGTGCTGCATGGAAGTTAGAAAATATTTTCTGGTGCATTAGGTTGTTCTCGTGCGTTTCGGACTTATCAATGAATAATAGATGTCCAAGCTTCGTTCCCCGGACGAATTACCCAAGTAAATTATTGAGTACGCCACTCCGACTGCTTGCATGCGAAATAAATCGGTAAAGTTGCCAGTGTCAATAGTTGAGAAATTAGTGAAGTCAATATCGTGTATTGCAGCAGTTATTGTCGCTTAACACGAAGTTACCACTTTTCTGCTTGAGAATGAGAATTACCATAACCAAAGAAATAGTGAGTCTTCGTTAAAAAAGAAGTAAAAGACTTATTTTACTTTGTAATGAAGTAAAACAATCTGTCAAAATGATATTCAAATTGTATCAAATTGCATTGAAACACGAAATTTAAAGAATATTCGATGACACTTTATACGAAATATAATTTCGTTGGTAGGGCCATACAGCAGCATCGGCTGTTGCACGAATGGGCAGGCCCGTCCGGGTAAGAACCACGATCTCACAGAAGACCAGCGTAAAGTGGAAGTATGACAAATACTTTCGTATTTCGTCTGGTGAGTGAGGTAGCTGGAGCCTAATTTTCAAAAGGTTGTCAACGCATCTGTAACCCTCGGGTGCAGCAGATGTCCATGGGCGGCGGTATTCACTTACGATCAGGTGAACTGTCTGCTCGTTTGGCAACTTTTCACATAAAAAAAGTGTATTCCCACCCTAAATAAATAGGAAGGTCGTTGAAGTACTTTACTTGCTTTATCTTTGTTCGGCAGTGACATGATTTTTGTCAAAATAAAAACTAAAAACTTTTTCGAACCACCCAGATTACATTTATTAATTTCACACAACGTTCGTAATGCACTGAACGAGATGCAAAAAGCTCAATGTTAAGTGATAACCGCCAGCCCATGGACATATGCAACAACCGTAACCACCTAACTCACCAAACGAAACGCAGAAGTGCAAGTTCTAATTTAAGCCAGTCTTCTGTGAGGTCGTAGTACTAATCCGGACGGATTGCCCATTCGTTCAACAGCGAACACTGTTGCGTGGCCCTACCACCGTAAAAGACCTTCTAGCCATAACAACCAAAGATTAGGTTAGCCCAACTCGAAGGCCGGTTTGCGTCAAAAATGTAAGGTCAGACTTGTACTCGTATGTGGCTGGAGAGCTTAACCACCAAATTTTTAAAAAGTCGGGGATATAGTTGTATCCCTTCACTCCACAGATGCTTGAGTGTCTCGCGTGACAAGCAAGTAATACAATTTCTCATGCTTGAGGAGCGCCCGTCACAGCTTCATATGTTCTATAGATAAGCTTGGCAGTGCCCACGTGCCGGAAAATTCCTCAAGAAAAAATGTTTCGAAGAAATGTTAAGTGTAAAGTTAGACTGTTACTCACTTTAATAAAGAAAAATATGAATTCATGTGTTTCAGTGTTCTATCTGTGTCTTCATGCTGCAAATATTATCAATCTTTGCTTACCTACCGTACCATTCAGAAGGATCATAATATAAAGAGTTTTCACTTTAAAATATTAATTAGCTACGGAAAATAATTTCCCACGGAATACCAGAAATTTGATTATAGCAATTACGATAATGGGCCCAGCTCACATGGTAATGAGCATCGTTTATATTATCACTCTCATGAGAGCACTTCAAGCGATGCACGAGCGAGATAAACTGATTGATGGGCGCGGTAATGACAGCACTGTGATATTTATCTGTATAATGAGTATTACATTTGATACTAACTTGAAACTAATATTATTTTAACAACATAACTGTTATACATACAACATAACTGACATAATATGTCTCTTTTCAAGCTTCCGCGTATCCCACAGAGATATAGATTGCCAACGCGTGTTCAACGCTACAACTCTTTTTTATTTCCATGAACGGTGTTAAATACTTACGATCCCCGCCAATAGATGGCGGAGGACCTTATTAACCATGGTTTGGTCCACACGGCAAAGCTAAGAGGAACTCACATTGGACTAACCTGTGGTGTAAGGCCAGTCCAATCCAGAGCTCCGAGTGGGCTTATTAAGGGCACTGTTAATTGGGTGTAGGGAGGATTATGGCACTGGTGGCCTTTAGCCACTTATCCTTTCCTTTGTGAACCTGTGGACCTGCACCGGTGGTGAACAAGACTGAGTTGAAAAACAATAGTAAGCTGTCTTAAAAGGAGCAAGACAGTTTATTACGAATCATAATGATGATGATATATTGGAAATCGTCAAGAACTAACCCCATAGGACAGGCATTGCCTAGTGTGGGGGTCAGTAATAAATTTAAATGTAATTAGGCTTTTCTGAATAAAGTTTATTATTATTGTTAATATATAATGAAGAAACCTTTTCTGTATCGGTCTTTTCTATATCTATATCGGTTGTTAAGAGCGAAAAAAGCAAAGGGTAGAGGCAGGAGCTTTGAGGAACGCTCGCTGTTTACGGTAGCTCGTAGAAAAGATGCCCTCTGTTCGGTATCGAAGGTAGCGATAGTAAGGCTCGAGTGGTGTGTACCAACCTGTATGGCACGTTGAGTGCGAATAGCTTGTAAAGCTAGCCGTTGTGCCTAACCTTGTCGAATGCCTTTACGACATCGAAGAAGCGAGCCCCCGTTCATCCGTTCCGTTTGGAGTGATTGAGATCCTTCAAGGTGTGTTCCGTTAGGTGGTATAACTGGTCGGGACAGGAGTGTCTAGCTCAAAAGTAGAATTGTTCAACTGACATAAGGTCGTTTGATGAAACATATCCTTTTAGTCTATTTAAAATGAGCCGTTCGTAGAGTTTCCCAAAGTAATTGAGGAGTCTGATAGGCTGATAGCTAGTAGTTAGCGGGATCGTTCTGCTTACGAATGCCGATGATGGTGGCCTCTTCCTCCAAGAGCAGCTGGAGAGAAGCGTGTTGAAAATGGTCACCACAATACAGATAAGCGGCGCAGGAAGGGCTTTTAAAAGTTTATTATTAATTTAATCTGGCCTTAGGACTGGCTTTGGTTTTACCTTTTTAATAATATCTTGGACCTCTTCGAAAGTCACTGAATTTAGAGGTTCGCCTGCTGGTGGAGGCGCAGCCCTTTGTTCAGTTATGTGATACACCTGCTTAGGTGGGCAGTATCGCTTGTGTTCCCACGATTGCGTACATTGTTGCTCTAGGTTAACCAGTAGTCATTAGGCTTTTTCGAAGACATCTTAGGCTGATGCAGCGCTATTAGATATAACTAATGGCGGTAGGAATTCGCGGGCTCTTCCTTCATACTTTGGGCCAACTGCCAGTTGGTCTTCTAGTAGGGCGTATCTAGAATGCTCGGTAATACGTGATGGTAAGTATCCACTGTGGGATATCAAGTGGGAGGCGATTATGCTAAAATTAAAGACGTCAGAAAACCCAAAGAACTTCCTACTAAACTTAAACACTATTTACCCCCCCTTCTAGCCCCCATCCGTCAAATCCCTACATTGCGATAAGGATCTGCGATCCAAAAAAAGGTATCACTGGTCACCTCACATAACAAGAACAAAGTCAAACGTCTTTAAGAGGCAAGTTAAAAATCTGTCATCATTCAAAGCTAGCATGGATGAAAGGTTATTTACATAACTCGCAGTTAATATTAGGAAAGTAATTTATGAATGCATATATATCATACGTCCCTCTATTTGTGATTCTATGCGAGGTAGCCACTTCTACGTGAGCAGAGCTTACTCACCTTTGCAAGAAAATAAGTTCCCTGGAAAAGGCAAGTTAGTATGATAAAAAATGCTACGAAAAACTTAGCTTTTACAAATACTTTATACCATTTTATGTTATTGAAGAACATAATAGTTTTGCACATTCGATCATTATTGCTCTGTATCTTTTATTGATATGTATCGAGTCAACATTATGTTAAAAAATAGTAGTCTTGGTTTTATTTGACGATTTCACACAACTCCGTTTTCCAACAATGTTGCATAAGACTATTTATTAACATTGATTTAAACATCGGTATGGTTCATACAGTATTATGCGTGGAACATACTCATTTTACTGGAACTGGCCAGCAAAAAACGAAAATGGAGCTCTCTGTGTGCATGTCACATTTTTTATTTTGCGAGACAGCCATTCGCGGTTTCCTTTAGAAAATTATGTGTACCTATTGTAATGAATTCGATAAATTTCTACGCTCAATGATTTTCGCTGTGGTTAAATTCAACGAGAGAATTATTAGATTCTTCGATTGAAGTTACCTGAGCAATTAAGGAAAGTTGAAGAACCTGCAGAAAAATGACGGATTGTTTTTTCGGCAAATCGGGACACTATCAACTTGAAAATCAAAGGACTGCATACCTCTGGGAAACTCTCTAGTTAGAAAAAGTTCGCACAAAAAATTCTCGTAGTTTCCCCATTTAGCAAATTTAAGTATAACTTGAGTAGTATGGAAAATTATAAAGCTACTCCAGGTATAAAATAGCCTTAACCTAGTCTAGCGGTCCCATTTATTTTTCACGACGCACGTAATATAACGATCAAAGCTATGGAAAAGAATCGACGATTTATCTAAATCTTTAACTTTTCACACATCTTTCTTATCCTTTAAACGAGCAATTCTTGTATATATATATATAATCGGAATCTCGGAAACGGCTCCAGCGATTTTCATGAAATTTAGTATGTGCGTAGATTCGGGGGCGAAAAATCTATCTAGCTAGGTTTCATTTTTAGAAAATATCCTTTCATCCCTGTTTTCAGAGAATGAAACACATTATACGAATACGACGGTAAATTTCGCCGCAAAAAAAAATGTTATAATAGCTCGGTCGGTAATCGGGCGGCCCCGAAACAGAAGGCCGTGGTTCGTGTCACGAACATTTACACATTTATTTTTTTAGTTTTTTTTTCAATTCCAGATCATTGCTTTCTTTATTTTTAATTTTTTGTCGATTTGTTATTTTGTTACTTTTTTCCCTTTTTTTTTAAAGTTCTTTCTTTTGTGAAAAACATCAGTTCATATTTTCTTATTATTACGTCGGTAAGATCGAAAAATATTATGCATATTTCATTTCTCAGTAATTTGTATCTAAATGTAATTTCCAAAACACACGATTTACCAAAAAAAAGAAATCGAGAAAAGCTCGGTCCTCCGGGTACTTATACATAATATGTACAAATTTAACTGAAAAGATAATTAGTCATAACATGTCCTTGGTGCTGTAAAATGATGAAACATTTTAAACCTAACGAAACTCGATGTAATCTGTAAAAGTAAGTGACCATAGACTTTAAAAGACAGAAAAAAATTAACTATGTCTATTTATATCACGACACGATTGAAAATTGTTTTTTTTTCTTTAGATGTTTCAATATTAGTAAAACTACAAATTCCATAGTGGCGCTTATTTGAGTCGAACATTTTCGATAATTGTTAAAACTGGGAAAATTATGGCCAAAACGAGAATTCGCAAATGAAATTGCCAAACTCACTATAATATACATACATGATTTTGAAAGTATAATTACTTATTCTTCTTTTGTCGGAATTGTACATTTACTGCAGGCTGGTATGTTGGCTGTCGTTTGTCTGTTGTCTTCGAAAATGTTTGACAGCAGCGTCCACGAAGCATTATCCTTAACCACGACAACGTTTCAGCGCACTCCACAACAAGAACAGTTGAATATTTGACTATGGCAGGTGTGAGATAATGAATTTTCCGGAATGTTGTCCTAATCTAGTGCCCTACAACTTTCATTTATTCCCAAGAATCGAAAATAAACTTCAAAGTTTTCACTTTAAGTGCTCTGAAGATGTGGTGAGTGTGTTTGAAAATGACCCCTAAGGAAGAATGGGCCCACTGCTTTTTTAGTGGTTCTATCAAATGCAAAAATGTATAGAGAGGAACGGAGACTAATTAGAACATCAATAAAAGTATTGGCAACTTTCTAGACTGAACTGTTTTGGGATATTTGACGATCTTTCAGTGGGCGTTTTCACGTGGGTTATACTTATAGGCATGATTTTTGTGTTAACAGCATGTGTACATGCATATGATCTTTCAAAAGTTTGTTAGTACAAGTGGCATTATTCCATATATATAGATGTTATAAATTTGAATAAAAATATAAAGAAAAGGCTCAAAAACGAATAAATTGAAATAAAAACCGGAGTAGGAATACGGACTAGAAAAATAACAGGACTCCGCCACGGAGTAATTCGAAAGTATGTTTCATTGTAAGTAATCCGCACCGCTTGTACATACATTTTTGTCTACACACACATATTTACATCACACTAAGCTGACCGCCCGCCACTACGCGGATCGACGGCATCCATATAGGTACTGATTACATCAGGTAATAAAAATAAAATAACACCACCTTGTGATGGTAAATCGTGTAAAACTGATACTAAATATTAGAAAAAAGTGTTAAGTAAATAACATAGCACCGGTAAGAAACTTACTTAACCGGTTGATTTTTTAAAATATTAAAATCATTTCTCTACACAAAACATAAATGGGTAATTTTTCTGAGAAATTGGGTAATCAATTTTAATGGGTTCCTTGTAATTATTTGCAAGTATTAATTAAGATCCAAGGAATGATTGGATAAAAATTATAAGAAACTGCCCAGGTTAAGATCATTAGATTCCATACAAAACAAAAATGCAAACGATTTGTATTCAACAAAAAGTTAACGGATATGAAATAATATAAAAAATAATAATATGTAACTAAAGACAATATTCGTACATATTAACTAAAATATTAGAAAAATCACAGAATTTAAATCATGTAGGGTGTAAATTTAGAAACCGAAAACACTTTTCAGGGTAGAACAGAAAATTTAGGCCCATTTACACGATGCGATTATTGAATGCAAGTCTTGACAAGAAATAATTGCAAATGTCTTTTGTTTACACCAATGCAATTATGTTTAGGCGATTATTGCTTTCAAGTTTTGACTTGTCTAAACACATGCTTGTATGTGCGTGTACAATTTATTGGCGTGTTGCTGCAGGTATTGTACGTATTTGCGTTGACAAATTTTTCATGCAAGTGTTGAACGTTTTACAAAGGGCTGTTTTTTTTTTAAATGGCTGAATAATAAGTGTTCAAGTTAGATTATGCCGATTAAATATATTTCATTGAGATTTATTTATTATGATCCATATATTATTATTCATATTTTTTATCCAACTTTTTTTACGACCTTTTCTCAATATTTCTATCCTCAAAAGAACAGCAACGATTAAATACCCTCACTCATTGCACTAATTTTTGCAAAGGAAGAGAGAATGCAATTGAATACAAGAATTGCTCAAGAAATTATTGTGTGTGCTGTTTACACCAAGGAAAGTTTTGAAACAAAACTTGAAGCAAGTCTTGTTCAACAGTCAAGAATGTTATGTGCTGTTTAGACAATGCAACTCATTTATTGCTTCAATTTAATTGTATATAACAAGCAAGAAACTTGCACCGTGTAAATGGGCCTTTAGTCTGATTAATAATTAATGCAAAAGGCAGGTATATAAAATTAATCCAATATAAATATTTTTTCAGTATTTGTTTGAATTCTGTAGTTTACAGAACACAACAAACAATACTACAAGAAACTGTACAAATTGAATTATGTACCAACTGCAGCAGCGTTTCTTGTTTTCTCGTTTAAGCTATTGTCATTTATAGAAAAGAAATACTTAATTTAAAATTGTATCTATATCTCTGTCATTTCAATTAAATACTGTATTTGGAACTCTTGTACCGTATCATTAAAATAAATGAATAAACTGGCAAAATCTTTCAAAAATTGTCAAATTCTGGTATCCCTCAAAGGATAAACATTACTTAGTAATACGGACTAAGAGGACGAACAGAGATAAATAGATACACAAGTACATAGAGTGCCTATATCAGCTTCGTTATGCATGGTGCCGTCTTGAACGAAACTGAGTGTATACATTCGGCTAATTCGTTATGGTAGCTGACGGCCTGTTAGACGTAGTAGATAGTGAACCTGTCTCTTGCATCTGAAAGGGTGGGTTTGATTTCTACTGCTGAAAAAATATAACACCGTACACATACTCTTCTTTTAGTATCTGAAAATAATAAAGGCACTAGCTAAACTTTAGTTGTAAGGACACGTAACAGCTTCTACTGTTATACGAACGACAGGCTCATCCAGGGAAGAACCAGAGCTTCACAGCAGACCAGCGTGAAATGAAAGTACTATATTTTCGCGTTTTCACTGGTGACTGACATAACGGGCAACCCGTCTGCCGTTTTAAATGTCTTTGGGTGATAATCATTTAATATTGGCTGATCTACCTGCTCGCGTGCCAAATTTTCAGACAAAAAAGCTTTGCTTCGTTTGAGATGATAGCTTTGCGTAATCTACCGACACACTTATTCAATTTATCACGCTTGTAAACTCCTTCCTAACTCTTCAAATGAGAGAGTTTGATATTGGGGCTTATTCCTGCTGACGCCATGAAATTGTTGAGACTACAGGATGGTTATACACTTATACTCTATTCTAAGTTACTTAAGCGATTACGATAATAACTAGATTATTTTTAACCTATATTATATAATAGCCATTCAAAATTTTATCAACTACATTAATGTATCTCTACTTTAGATAAATTGCCTACTTCCAAATTTATAACATACTAGCTGTTAACCGCGACTTCGCCCGCGCGGTCGCTAAATTTTTTCCTACTTCGTAGACACTCATGTGTTGGACAATTCACACAATATCTTTATAAATTTTATTGTTTGCGTTATTCTGATGTTTAATTTATGTGATTATTATAATATTATTTTGAAGTTTCATTAAAATTTATTCAGTAGTTTTTGCATGAAAGAGTAACAAACATCCATACATACATATAAACTTTCGCGTTTATAATATTAGCAAGGATTAGTAAGGATTAACAACCATATAATAAATCGTCGACTGAATAAATAGTAATGATTAAAGATCGTTATTTCATTTTATATATATGACAATATTTCCAAAAGTAAAGTACTTTATCACAAAACGGATCTTTATGAAATAGCATTCTATTTGAAGTATTATTACTGCTCAGATTTTCTTCTGTGTAATCCGATTTATGGACCATTACTATGAGATAAAGGAAATATAACGTGGGGTTCTTAGAAATATAGAATACCGAAACCTTGCATATTGTAATAATACCTGTGCAATTAATATATTGGACTTGATGAAATCGAATAATGAAAAGAAAAAATGATGTATAAAAACTTTCAAGCGTAGGATAAATTAAAAACGTTAGTTTGAACCTGGCTATTGAGACCGATGTTATACAGTCTTTGTTTTCGTGTTTAAATAATACAAAATTTAAGAGTTTCTATTTTAAAATTTAATGATAAAAAAGACAGAGGACATTTTCTCGCGGTATGATATAGTTGATATTATTTTTTACTAGCTGCTGCCCGCGACTACGTCTGCGTAGAATAGGCTGAAGGCGTAACATTCGGACAGAAAGACACATATACGTAAAATATGTATACAAATGATAGCCTATGTCTTATTCTGATGTATAAGCTATATTATTGTACAGTTTCTTCCATACAGTAGTATTTTCGTAAAAGAGTAAGACACATCCATCCATACATACAAACTTTTGCCTTTATAATATTAGTAGGAATATAGATGCAGATTGAAATACAGCAGCGGTGAAAGTTTTTGACCATTCATCTATAATAATTCCAACAAAGATACCATGATGTAAATTTAGTAAAAAAAACATATCATACTTATACTAGCTTCTTTGGTCTTCCGTATATATTTTTCAGGTCCAACTATTTCAAACAACCATAAATTTCACAAGCCAGCTCATGACTTACGGGTCGTTATTCAGAAGTATTCGCAGTACGAGTACGTTGCCTAAATAGTATTTATTACTTTTTTAGAACTAAAACTTTTGTTAAATTTCACGGTTGCAAATAGGAAAACAGGGAATTAAAGAGGAAAACAACAACTATACATATTTCCCACAAGTAAAAGCCTATATACAATATAGATTTTTACTTGTATATAATATAGGCATTTACTTGTGGGGAACCTACATATTACCACTCACATGAGAAGTCAGCAATTAAAAATTTCATTGCTGCCAGCACCGGGATTTGAACTCAGGTTGCTCAAGTATCTTTAATTAAAAACAGGTACCCGGATACTGAACTATCACGGCTAGTTAGCTGATGACTGACTCAAAGAAAGTTTATACAGTCAATGTCATGTTCATTTCTCAGATTTATAAATCTCCTAGCACGAATTTAAATGTATGTAATTGTTTGCTACAGGCTATTACAATACTTAACGGTTAATCTGTTATTACTAAAATGGCAACACTTGGGGTCGTTGATATATGACCTTATTTTTATAAACCGTAATAACGTTGATTTCTTCACTAATTTTACTTAGTTTATAAGTTTCGTTTGCTGCAATCCTAACTGATTACTGGGCAGGACACTGCGAATAAAGTTGCGTAATTAACAATCTTACCGCATCGCCTGGTACTGTCACCTCTAATTAGTGTTGGATTCAGCTCTATCTCCATTTCGTAAATCCACTTGGCTTATTCAATGCTTATCTACTAAGCGTCCATTATTAAATGTACATGTTTAATGAAAATTGGGTTTTAAAAAAAAAGAAGAAACATTTGCTACGTTTCTTCAGTTGTTCCATTAGAACAGTACACACGATATTAATGACTTTTGTATGTATTTTTTATTCTTGAAATATTCAGTCACGATATTTTGAATATTATTATATGTATACGGTATAAAGTACATCAAAATGCTGATTGAAGCTCACTTCTTGATAGAATGACAAACACTTTCATTTTCATAATGTTATAGTCTTCGGAAGCTTAAAGCTAAAATCCTAAATATTCAATATAGTTACTTTTAAAATATGTACCGATGTATGGATCAAAGCAAAACTGTAAATTTATTGCAGGTGTCAGTATCCAAGATATTTCTTATTAAGGCAACTTACAAAAATGTTTAAGAATGGTTTTAACCACGTTGCGATTAAAAACTATGTGGCAGTAATTCTGTCTAAGATACATTACTTGTCGCCTGCACAACTACATTATCATAACGTGACCAGTTGTGGATGAATAACTGAGTCGTCGCAATGCGGTAAAGAAATTTTATATTCATATGATTACATATATAGAAAAAAATTACTTGAAATATATGAAAAAGTCAGTTTTCACAGTTATCTATTCATTAAAAATAGTATTATGATAGAAAAACTATTGTAATATATTAAACAAAAGTTTTTATATCACTTATAAGATACTCATAAGTCATAATGTTACTCACATCTGCTATAAGACGGGCTCCGGCAGGTTGTTTTCCTTATATGCTCCTATTCCTTAGATATTCGGATGATGAATGGCGAAGCGAATCGCTTCGTTCTTGTGCTTGGAACGTTGACAGCACAATAATGGAGTCCCGCCGAACGCCTAGTTGTCCAATTTGTTCGTGCAACTCCAAAGCACACTCTCCAAAGTGCATCCTGTAGAAAACCGAGAGGCTGGCTATTCTGCGCCCTTGCTCAAGGTGAGGTTGGTTTCAACCAAGATACGGTCACCAATCAGCCTTTTTCAGCCTTTTTCCATGAAATTTGCAGCACCAGCCCATATATAGCAGCAGAACACACACGATCGGACTTGAGCTTTTTGTAGAAAAAGAAGCTGTTCTGATGAGAAATACTGTTGCACCTTTGCAAGGACACCTAACTTACTTGCATCTGCCCTGGCTTTAGACTCAATGAACCGCCTAAAGTTGAGGTTTAAGGATATTTCGACTTCCAACAACTGAAGGCGGTCGGTATAATCCAAGGACACATTCTAGAAAGTAGGAGCCAAGGCGAAGGGGCTCCTTTTTACAAATAAAACATGTCTGCGTTTTGGAGGCATTGAATCTCACAAGATTGGCATCGCCCTAATCAGAGACCGCTTGCAGTGTTAGATTCAAACACTCTACCATGGCCTCTCTTTCGGACTGAATGAGATCTCTACTGACCCGAAGACTCGGTTGGTATCTCTCTACAACCACGCTGTCCTCCTATAGACACCGGGCATGAGCAGATCGCTGACATGCAGCAGGAAAACAGTTGCAGAAAGGACGGACCCATGGGGAACACCGGCATTAGTCGTCAGTCGCTCCAATGAACAGCCTTCGTCGTCTACTCGGAGATTCCGTTCAGGCGTCCACTCAGATAGTCTTTCACCTAACCGATTAGGCGAGGAGATATGCTGTACTCTGGAAGCTTGCTGAGGAGGCTGGCAGTCAATCAGACCATGTTTATCGTTCCTGTTGACTCGGACTCAAGAGAGCTGCAATGTATATTATCCAGCAAAATAATGACAACATGGCAACATGCAGATAGAAGCAAAGCCTAACACACACACCATGAATAATTGTTTTCTTAAATCAGCGGCAGAAAAATTGTTTATAAATAAATTAAGAAACAAAATGTTTATTTTTAACTACGAACTACTATTATGAAATGAGTTGATCTTATTTTAGGTATTAAGGGATACCTGAATTCAAGGAATACCTTTGAGTTAATTGTGCAAGCCACTGAACCATCTGAACTGAAGTAATGATCCAAATTGTAAAGACAGATTGACCAAGTGAGTCAATTTAATTTTGAATCTAGTTAAATAGTTACTATGAGTGTATGTCAATGTGTATAAATATAGTTTAAAACCTACTTTGTATTTTTTTTTAGATTAAAGTCTTCGTTTTTTTTAAAGCTTTTATCAGGCGTTAAGCGCAGTGACCGAATCAAGAAATTCTGTAACGAAAATAAAACCTAACACCCCCTACTCCGCCTACCATGTAGCTCCGCCGAGCGTTCGCTTAACGTGTATGTACGAGTATATGGTACGACTGTACGAAACTCGTACGGATGGATATTATAATATGACATTATATAATTATATTATCATATGATGATACGATATTTAGAGGATATCTAGTCTCAAACTTATGTTTCTTATTTCAGTTACCATAAACCTATAGTTTCAATGATAAAAATTCCTGAATAACCTACATGTATTTTAAGCGATATTAACTTTTTATTCAATAAAAGAAAAAAAAATGTTATCTAATCGGCCACACTCAAAAAGTGTAACTTGAATTAATATCAAAGAAAAAAAAATACTGCATAAATAATAAATAATAAATAATAATAATTGCATAAGTTGATTAAAATGCTATGCAATAGCTTTACCGCGGCAGTGCCCGAGTGCCACAGTTAATTTTATTTTTTATTTTTTACCATACTTGACTAATATGCAATAATTAAACAAAAATGTAATTATGTCCGTTTATTTATAAATTAAATCAAAACAAGTCATATCGAGAAACAAATAACTGAAAAATATTTTCATTATCATTCTCACTTTTTGCTAGCTCTATTAAGTAACATAATATGAAAGTAAATGGTGTCATCTTGGCTGAAAAGAACATTATTATATAGTATGTAATTATATGCGTGTGCTACAATTTATAACTACATATAATGTTATATTATAACGCTAGGTGATGCGTCGTTAATTGTGTCAAAGACTGAAACTGTTTCGTGAAAAAGTAAATAATAATACTTTCTGTCTAGTCTGGAACTTACATAATTAAATAAAAGATTTTCAAAATTTAGCCGAGATGTGAGTCAATTCCTTAAATAGTTCTGTATGTGTATTCTACTAAGGAAATGAGCACAGCAAATTTTTGGAATGAAAGTTTTTTGGCAGCAAATGAAATACTGCGAATAAGAAGGAACACTAGGTATTTATTTATATTATAACTAAACAAAATAACGTGTATTTTTTAGCAACGTCAAAGTATGTTAAGAAGTAATTTACTGCTAAATCGGTCACATGAACCATTAAAGAAAAATCTGTTTCATATTCGTATTCGTACCAATAAAGTAGTAGCAAATTATACAAATGCATGAAAAGCAGTAGTAAAAATAATCAGTCGTGCACTGCTGTGCAACTCTGCGTGTTGTCATTACCACTATCTTTACTTTCCGTTATCAAGTTTTACGAATTCTGCTATTCTTTTTGGTCTTTTGTGATTTGCCTATTAGTGACCCCTGATAGCTTTTCGGACTGATTGATCGCCTTTTGTTGACCTGTGTTCAAACTCTGGACTTGTAATCCCACAACATAATTGCGTGTAATCTGTTTGTTGAAGAATGACAAGCAATCATCGCTCTGCATCGGGAAGGTCTCAACATTTTTCAAATCATGGATGTACTTGATGTGGCGTTAAGTTACATATTTTTATAAAAAATATATTATAATATAATAAATAATAAATTTATTTATTTCTATAGTGATAACAATACAGATCGTTTATACTTAATTAAGGTAAGTTACAATAAGAGAATATGGAGTACACTGTGACTTCCAAACTAGGCAGTGCCTGTATCTTGGAAGCTGGAGTGCGCTTCATGTAAAACGTTAATTAACAAATGAAAAGAAAAATAAAAGAAACAGACGGTTAGATTTACAGGATTGGAATTATAATAGCGTAGACATAGCTAATAAAGCACGAGATATTTGTGTTGTGTGTGTGTGTGCGTGTGTGTGTGTGTATGTTTTCGTATTACTTAAGAATATTTTCAGTTTCGTCATAGTCGAGAGAGAGCAACCACTCTTTCAAATGCTTCTTACAAGAATATGTACTAAGGTGTGCGATATCACAGTGCTTGAGCACATTGTTGTAAATGAAAGGATGGAGAAACGAGGGGCAGCGCTTACCAAGAAGAGAGTTGGTCCGTGGACAAGGAATTCTAAAGGAACGTTATAGGCGTAGAACGTTAAAAGGCGATAGATTGGTAGTCGTCTCTTAATTTTGCTCCCTTATGAACTAGTAAGGATGCTTTTAAAATAAATAGTTGCCTTACTCTGGGAACCGGAAATTCGCTGTACAGGTGGTTAGTGGGGTAGTTAAATGGTTTTCTTAATGTGACTTTTAAAACTGCTCTTTGGCTCTTTCCAGTTCCAAGACAGTTCTTTTGCCGGCTCCTCCCCACACTGCGATTCCATATTCAAGGACCGATTGGCAGAGACAGTGGTAAACCATATGCAGAATATTTCTTGGCACGTAGTTTCGCAGTATTTTTATGGTATAAATCAGCTTCCTAACACGAAGACTACGCTGATGAATGTGGGGCTTAAAAGATAAGTTTACATCTATAACTATTCCCAGATATTTAAATGAATTAACAACTTTTAGGGATGTACATGTGCACCTATTACTTGTTAGAGTTTTATTTCGCGAACAGGAGTGGAGCTTGATGGATAGGTGTGTATGTCATTAGACTCAAGATAATTTTTGGAGTCAATATCTGTATTTTTTGTTTTGTTGTAATCTACACATTTAAACGCTGGATTCTATTGGCTATCGTATTCGCGTCATTGTTTCAAGCCGTGTGAAATGTTCAAACGATTTTCGCCCTTGTAGTGCCTAACCGTCGGTGTCCCTGACTGTATGTTGTTATGTAATACAATTGACCAATCAAACGGTTTCGTATTTTATCTTTAACATTTCTAACTTCCTAAGATTTAGAGAAGATGAAACCAAGTGACAGTTTCATTAAAATATGTAGAAAAGTACGAAAAGTTTGTCGCCGCTGTCGAATCGAAACACGTCATCGGCATCGAAAATCTTAGGTCTTTTAACTACATCGGTTTTTAGCATTTGAAGCAATTAGTGTTTATAGTGCTAATCTTTGCACTTACGATTTAGCATTGAAATATGTGATCAAAAACAGCTGATTACTTAATGTTTATCTTGGTCAAGTTAATATCGGTAATTAAGCTTAAGGTACGTAAAAATACGAGTCATTTGTAACAGCGCCGAGAAAATGGAAGAGTAACAATGGAAGGAATAAACAGATCCTTGATGCTCAAAATCTTTTACGTAAATTGGATCAGAGAAAGATATCACTGATTGAATTAGCTGTCTTATCCACGTGTAAGAAACGAAATCGATTTTGTTCAACAACGGCCGTCTCTCTTTATTACTTACTATCTGAAAAGCGCTACATCATTAACATTATTTAGATATATATCTTTCCAATTTTTTAGTTATAGTTATTGTATACAGATCAGAAAGAAGCATCATCGGTGCGAGAGGAATATGAAGGCTCTTGTGAAACACCTGTTCAGTTTGTCATGTTGAAAATATTAAAACATTGATGTACTACATATTTGAAGTAAATTAACGGAGCGACCACCATCCTAAAATACCAACCATCATTTCACGGTGACGGTGTTTTATTAGTTATTAAACAAAATTTGCATAATATATTAAGCGTTATGATAAATAAATTGAAAAAGAAAGAGAAAATTGAAAATTGAAAAAAACCTGGGATCGACATGTTCTCACAGTGACGCACCGTCTAAGATATCCAACGACAATGTACGATTGTTTCAGTAGGCGAATGTATTTTGAATACAGAGTTAGTTCCCTTTAACTCGTGAGTATTGTTCATTGAAGTATTGCCCACTGTTTTTCAATTATGGATTTGTTATTGAATAGATCTGCGTCGGAGTCGAATATCACAGAGAGCTTACATCGTCTCAAGGTTCTCAAACGTCTTAAGTTATCAAAATAGCAAATGGATAGATTGGGACTGTGGAAGGCAGAGAGTAAATTTTTTTGACTTATTCACACATAATCCAAGGCAAAGTATTTGGGCACATTCTAAATATTCAGACTGGAACTTGTTGATGATTTTATAAGGATAATCAGGACGTAAAATTGGTCCTACTGAATATGACTATCACATTAATACTTTATACGGCTAATTTTAAGGTTTAGAAAGATCCTGAAGAATGATCAATATTTTATCCTGTTGACGAAAAATTTTATAATAAGATTTATTTATATAGTAAAAGTGGGACAGTTACAGTAGGATTAAATGGAAGGTTGGGAGGCTCAAACAACATTAGTTAATATTCATGGAGGCCAAATTGGAACAGCAGAATAAATGATTTGGTTCTCAAAGGTATTAGTAAGTGAAATTACTTTTTGTTAACATTATGATACATTATAGAATTCAAGATTTCAAAATAAAATCTTCAGTGTTAAGCTGCATTTAATATAGGTTAGACTATACATATTTTTTGAAATAAGATTTTACTATGGTAAACAGACAGACGGTATCATGATGGTCAAACTTGAAGATTTAATGATATTGAATTAAGTGATAGTGCTTCGAAAAAACTGTTACCATGTTAACAATATCCTTGTTAACATACGTGAACACTCTCAAGCACAACAAACAAATCCTCTGTAACATATTTTTTTTTATTCTATGCTGGCTAGCGCTTACTGGCATACCTCATCGTAAATGGCGATGCAGCCGTTGATGGTAAGCGCATTAACTCAGTAAAATATACCTAAATTGGTGTAATAAAATAAGGCTGGCTTAAATATAAGGAGTTAAATAGAGTTTTTGATAAAGTATTTATATTCTTTGAAATTTAAAATCACCTGATCTATACCATCATTTTTTATCTTAAACTACACTTTAATTTAAGAATGAGATATTTTTTTATGTACGTATTACTTAACTGTTTGTTAATAAACTCTGTAAGCATTAAAATAAAGTACTATTATAAATTGTTACGTCAGTACTTCGTCACACGTTGGGGTCGGTTTAGAGAACTTATCATCTAACAAAAAAACAATATTTTTTAAAATCGAATTTATTAATAATTATACACTTAGAATAAAAAAAATTATAATGAAAACAAATAATATACCAAAGACACCCAACGTTGTAATATTTTTAGTTTCTCAATTTCCGAAATTATTTACATTCAATTGCGAAATTAATGATTTTCAGGGAGTGTTTATCGCAGCACAGTCGTCACCACTCACATTTAATGCCAGAGCTTTGACGTACTTTTGTCTGTTCACACTTACGCTTTGTGATTTCGTTCCCATTACTTGCTTGACGATGCTATTAACGCAGTTGCCTAATTACAACTTCAGTAGATGTGCTTTGTAATTTTATTTAATAATAATGTACCCTATTTTAACCGCTATGTGACTGACGCTTACTTTAACCATTAATTAATGATTAAATGACTTTTTTACTTTAATTACTAACTACTTACTCTTAAAACTTGTACATAAATAATTTTATGTATCATTTTTTTTTGTTTCTATAAAGACGTTCAAAAATGTAGAAAAAGTACGAAAAGATTGTTGCCGCTGTGGGAATCGAACCCACGTCTTCGGCATTCGCGGCCTACGCTTTAACCACTAAGCTAAACGGCTGATTGCCACATCGACGAAAATCTTAACGTCTTTTATCTACATTGTTTTTTAGCATTTGAAGCAATGCTCGACGCATCCATTGCTATATCCTTTCCAGCATACAAACAATTTCGAATATCGTTTTACAACGATAATTCGAACGAGAGATGTCGCCATTCCTTTTTTAGAAATTTAATTTTTTTTATAGTACAAATCTTTGCACTTAAGATTGAACATTAAAATATGTAGAAAAAGTACGAAAAGATTGTCGCCGCTGTGGAAATCGAACCCACGTCTACCACGGCTACCAAGCTAAACGGTTGATTACCACGCCGACGAAAATCTTATCGTCTTTTATCAAAATTAATTTTCAACATTTGAAGCAATGCTTGGCGCATCCTTTGAATAAAGTGCCCCCCAGCTAACTCACCAGACGAAACGCAGAAGTGTAACACTTCTATTTTACGCCGGTTTTCTGTGTTCCCCTGACATGTTTTACTCATGTCAACCTTATTGTTCTTTGTGGGGTTTTATTAATCACTTATTATTTAGTATAGATTACAATATTCATGCGCCAATACTTTTTCATAATTTGTCTTTACTAAGGTTCTAAATCTTACACCTATTACATTTTTGTTATCAGTAAATAAACAGTTTCTTTTTTTACTCTAGTTTCTGTTGAAACGAACTATTTATTTACGATTGACACATAAAATAACTATGCGCTGATTTCATAATTTACATTTAGAATTACTACATATTATACTAAAACATTCAATTATGAACATTAATCGGTATTTATTTGATTTATTCTAATGCACCATAATCAGTCGACATTCAAATGCTGCAATGTTACGTTGTAATCCGTAACCTTAAAATCGAAAACTGTAGTCGTAAAATTTGTTATTAAATTGTTAAAAATTCCGCTGCCAGGGATCAAAACTGCGACGTGCTCAGACTTTCTAGCCACTAAGATGAACGATCGACATCCTCAACACCCGAAAATGTCAAAATATACTCTTTTCTCCTATTGTACGTTTTAGAGTAAACATACTTTCACAAATCACAATTCTCCAGTGAAAATTTAAGAACTGGTTGTCGCCTTTTTCGAGCCACTCATTTTAAATTCCATCTTACGTACAAATATTAATACTAAATATAAAAACGACTGTAGTTGTAGGCCTAGGGTTGCATTTTGACAAACATTCCTAGACCTTTTCCCTGTTAATATAATTGACAAATTTTATAAAAATTGTGATGTTCCTAACTTATTGCGCTGGTTTATAATCTATGCACAAACTTTTGATTAAAATAAATCTTCTTTAACTGAAACCAGACTATATTTAAAATCTTGTTCCGAAAAAATATATTTGTGTCAGTTCATTTTTCGGTTCGTTAGCTGAATAAATTTACATCGGAAAGTGAGACCGATTACAGAGTGATTTGAATAGACACGGTAATTTTATTCAAAGCTAATTTGAAAAGAACAGCGTAAATGCCAAAATGACAAAATTTAAAGCTGTGTTTCAGTCCCTATGAACTGATAAATACGTAAATATTGGGACTACTCATAATAGTAGTAAAAGTATGTGTGTACTTATGTACGCATGTACGAAGTTACACTTCTTTAGCGTAAATAAATACATAGAAATTTTTTTTTATTGCTAATCTTAAGATTAAACATTAAAATTTGTAGAAAAAGTACGAAAAGATTGTCGCCGCTGTGGGAATCGAATTCACGTCTTTGGCATTCGTAGCCTGATGCTTTAGCCACTAAGCTATACGGCTGATTGCCAGGCCGATGAAAATCTTAACGTCTTTTATCTATATTGTTTTTTAAGCATTTGAAGCAATGCTTGGCGCATCCATTGTTATGTCCTTTCCAACATACAAAGAATTTCGAACATTTATTCAATTAACTTAGAATTATTGGTAAATATCAAAATGTTGTTATTGGTTGACATCGTAATGCCGTGAATGCGTCATGTCGCTTTTTAGGTTCGGTGTGCGCGCGCATCGTAATAAAATTGCTCTCCCATTCCCGTGGGTTCTCGCTAGCCCACCGGTTCTGCGTCAGATGAAGCCTTAATAGTCTCGGGACTAAAAGCAAAAACATCAATTAATACAAGAAACAAGATACAAAATTGCTCTCATTTTTTTCCAAATGCGCGAAAAGAAATTTCATCTAAAAAATTCACTGTATTTAATAAATAAGTGTAGGTAAAGTCCTTTTTGCAGCACCCCTCAGTATATCTATATACGTTCATCTAGGGCCTCTTCTGCGGATATTGATACTTACACACTTCTCGAAATGATTACTCATCAAGAAATCAAATTTTAAGTCTCTTAAACATATCTTCCAGGATTAGAAGGAATTGGTTAATAGTTTCGGGGGTTTGATGTTCTCCCCGCTGAGGTCTGATATGATTAGTAGCTGCATCTATTCTTGCACTGTCATTGTTGCAGCATCACACACATCAGGAGCTAGATGTAACGATAGTCCAATTGGCATTGTTGTAAAGATTGTAAAATCGCTCAAAAGGTAGTCAAAAGTAATCTCATAGTCACATAGCAGTAGTAAGATATAGGGGATGGGTTACCCTTTAAACTTTTCTAGAACCTGCCGTTATGTGTATGGAGCTAAGTGTTTAGTGTAACGTACCCCGTGTCAGTGGCTAAAACACGAAGTTTCTTTGAGGGAAGGTTTGTGATAACCTTCGGAAACAGTTTATACATGAAATTCAGGAGTGAAATGAGTTGGCATTTCTTTTTTAAAGATCTGTCATCTTTTTTAAAAAACGAAACTTCAACAATACTCTTCTTCGTAACTGGAGTTTCCCCACTGATAAGAATGGCGTTGAAAGTCTGGAAAAATTTCAAGCCGATAACCAAATTTCCTATGGCTTTCCAAAGCTTTTTCAATCTTAAATTGTTTAGGACTCATCTTTTCTTGTCCTAGCTGGTATCTGGAAGTAGCGGGGCAGTGGTGCATGCCCTTTAGCAAAAAAAAAAAAAAATTGTTTCGTTTATTTGCTATTTAGAAATAAATTATAAACTGAAAATTAAAATGCTCTACACTTTATCATTTATTACCTCCCTTATAAATCTGTAAATTGTCCAATGAATAGAAAATATTACAATCGTTTGTTGTACAACAAAGCTAATTACATTAATTTGCGAAAAATTCATTTCATTTGTTATGTTGAGTTTCATTAAATTTCTGAAAAATAACTTCAGTTTAGACGGAAATGGATCCTTAATTATATGGTCATTCGTTAGAGCTAAATAACACTTAGCACAAAAAAGAGTTACACCTTTATTTTTCCATAGAATTTAAGAATCTATCCAGCGAGTTGTGTTGAAAATGTGGTTGTGACAATAGAATTCATATTAGTGATTGAAAAAGTACGAGGAAATGTCGATTGACAACATTTTTTTTTCACGAAAACTATAAGGCATTGACTTGCAACGGTTTGGATTACTTTACCAAGATGGCCTTAATTATTATTATGATGATAAAAATGGTCCAAATTATAATTTACTTTAATCATAGTGAGATACACTGCAGCTTCTATAACTATCTCCTCTGAGTCTTTAAGTAAGCAACAACGATATATTGCAAAAGTCAACACCTGTAACGAGAGTCTAAAAGCTATTGGACGAAGTTCCGAAGATCGAAGGCTTGTGGAAGATGAGAGAAGAGGGAGCAGTCATCATGCAAGGAAAAAGCGTTAATGCTCCCTTCATTCCACTCTCAGCGGCTCGATCTTTCTGTCTCTTTCTAACTCACTCTAGCTGATTGAAAAAAGAGGAGCGCAGGAATTATAGTTCTATGTTTACATTCATTGATTACCAGTATATTACTTGTTTATTTATGACTTTTTTTATTATTTTTGAATTAGTAATTCTCAATTAATAATTCGCGCCCTTAATTACATTTACTCGAGAAACCTGAGTTCAATCCCCGGTGCCAGTACCAATGAAATTGTTAATTTTAAGTACTGAATTTTTATACAAGTAATAATAAAATAAAAAACCTCACCAAACAACCTGCAAAGTAGTATGTAACCTCAAAAACAAATATAGTAAATGCGTTTGATGTAATGCGAGGAAGAAGCGACTCTCTGTCAATACTCTCCATGCCATGTAAGCAATGCATAGCATATCGCCATCAGCCGCCGGAATGTAACAAATAATACAGAAAAACAACTACTAACCGACAAAACTAAACCATTTCCCAAGCCGACTGGTCATCGTGGGGAATTAGACCACCTCCTTCTAAAATAATAATAAAAATCCTACAAATACAACAAATAATACAAAAAACTATAAAGAAAATAATTTGAAAATCTGTACATACAATGTGAGGTCTCTGGCAACAATAGAAAAATATCTAGAATTATCACATACTTTGGAAAAAAATAATTATGATATAATAAGACTCTCCGAAATACGAAGAATTGGTTGTAACATTGAAGAGTATAATGATTGTATACATGTAAACTACATGGAACAAATTATGGGATTACATGGAGTAGGATTCTTGATAAATAAGGCATTTAAAAAGCACATAACTAATTTCTCTGGCATCTCAGAAAGGGTAGCATTATTGCAGCTAAAATTAGTGGACCTAAAATTATCGATTATCCAAGTATATGCACCTACAGATAACTCAAGTGAAGAGGAAATCAGAAACTTTTATAATGATCTATCAATAGTACATGAACTAGCTGACGAAAAAGTACTAGTGATTGGCGACTTCAATACTAAAATAGGGCTATCTAAAACTGATGAATACCCGATATTGGGTAAATACGGCTATGGAATAAGAAAAGAATGAGGCACGAGGCTGATAGAATACGCCTTTGAATACATACTGTCCATAAGGAGTACACATTTCAAAAAGAAAACAAACAAAAAATGGACTTGGGAATCCACGGACCATAAATATAAGAACGAAATTGATTTCATAATGACAAACACTCCAAAATTAGTGACAAACTTTGCAATACTAAACAATATACATTTCGCCTCTGAACTCAGAATGCTAAGAGCTACAGTTAGCTTATGTGTCCCGAAAAAGAGTAGAAAGAACTTCAATACAACCCCAAATGGCTTCTTAACCCAAGATGATGTTAACGCATACATAGACAACTTGAGATCTTACGAAATTGACAAAAAACTAGTAGAATCTATGAATGTCCAAGACTATTATGATACTGTAGAACACGCACTAACGACATGCTAAACTTTGAAAAAAGTAGAAAAGAAACAGAAAAATCATGAAATATTTAGCGATAATACAGTATCATTAATAAAAAAGTACACCGAACTTATATCCACAAAAAAGAAACAAAGGAGATAAAAAGGCAACTTGGGCAATAAATAATAAAAGGCAAAGATAATAAAAAACATAGACACAACACAATACCGCGGAATATAGCCATATTTCCCCAATAAAAGAAAAAGAAGTTTTCGAACATATTAATTTATTAAAATCTGCAAAAAGCCTAGGACCTGATAGGATAAGTAATGAAATGCTCAAACACTCTGCACAAATATTACTTAAACACACAAAACTATTTAATCTAATACTAGAAACAGAAACATTACCAAAACAATGGTGCTTGTCTGACATCATACTCCTGTATAAAAAAGGTAATCCTCTTGATTTAGGCAACTACAGACCCATAAGCCTACTGGCATATTTATACAAACTTTTTTCATCAATAATTCTTACGAGAATAGCAACACAGATTGACAAAGAACAACCTCGAGAACAGGCAGGATTTAGACCAGGCTTTAGCACAAGACCATCTGCATTCACTGGGACAAATAATAGAGAAGTATAGAGAGTTTGGAAGACCTCTATACATAGCGTTCATAGATTGTAGTAAGGCCTTTGACATTATAAGTCACAATTCTATTTGGAATACATTATTATCATTGAAAATTAACAAAAAATATATAAACATTCATTAAATATACATATAATAATGCTACAAGTAGAGTGAAACTCGAAACCAGGGGAGATGAAATAAGAATTGAATGGGGAGTAAGACAAGGCGACCCTCTGTCACCCAAACTATTTATTGCAGTCCTAGAGAATGTATTTCAGAAACTAGACTGGAAAACCAAGGGACTGACTTGAGTTGTAGGTGGCATTTGCCTTAGCCATTTGAGATTTGCAGACGACATTGTTGTACTTACTGAAACATCTAGAGAACTCGAAACTATGATACACTCGCTGGACCAGGAAAGTGCTAGAGTTGGACTAGAGATGAACACTGCAAAAACTAAGATAATCACGGATAGCCAAAAGAATCCTATAAGCACAAATGGCAAAAACATTGAAAATGTGGACAACTACATATATTTGGGAAAACAGGTGTCTTTCAACAACGAATAATGAAAAAGAAGTAAAAAGAAGATGTAAAATAACTTGGAACAAATTTTGGTCTTTAAAAGAAATTTTAAAAGGAGAGTATACACCAGACATGAAAAAGACTGTAATTGATATGTGTCTTCTGCCTAGCTTATTGTACGGGTGCCAGACATGGGTTTACACAAATAAAGTGAAAGGAAAACACAAAGGTCAATGGAGAGAAGTATACTAAGAATTAGGAAAATACATAAAATAAGGGCAGAAATTATCAGGCGAAGAACTAAAATAACCGATGCCTTAACACAGGCTTTAAAATTAAAATGCCAATGGGCTGGTCATATCAGAGCCGTGATAGCTCAGTGTCCGGGCGCTCGCCTTTAACTCAATATACTCGAGCAACCTGAGTTCGATCCGCGGTGCCGGCACCAATGAAGTTTTTAACTTTAAGTGCTGACTTATCACGTGCTCCGCGGTGAAGGAAAACATCGTGAAGAAACCTGCATATTTTCGAAATAATAACAAAAAAAAATATTTCGAAGATATGTGAAGTCCGCCAATCCGCAGTGGGGCCGCGTGGTGGACTATGCCCTGATACCCTCTGTATAGAGGAGGCCTTTGCCCAGCAGTGGGACATGTATAGGCTGTTGTTACTTTACTTTTTTACTTTACTGGTTATATCACGATATATAAAGATAATAGATGGACAATCAAAACCACAAGCTGGAAAGGGCCACTAGGAAAAAGAAATGTTGGGTGACCAGCAAAAAGGTGGGCTGATGATATTATTAAAATAATAGGGCAAGATTGGATGACCCTTGCTAAAGATAGAGGATTTTGGAGACAGAAAGAGGAGGCCTTTACTTAAATGGGATCCACTTCACAAGACGATAAGTAACGATACTAACAACATATTTAAGAACAAGCTAAATATACTAACAAGACTAACAAATATTTAAAATGTAAAATATGTGGATGTGGAAATAAGGAGGTTTATTATTACTATGTATGTATGGGGAAACTCTCTAATATTCAACTGTTTTTATTTTTCAAAGTTTTCCCTTTATTTATGCAGTAAAACCTTGCTTTTTTTCGTGATTCTAGGTCAAGGGAACTACCATATAGGTTTTCGATACAAAACCTGTAGAGTACTTCCGGTAAACCTAGAATTGTCAATTTTGATTAAAAGCAAGGTCACAACAGAAGTAAAGGGAAAATTCCGAAAAATAAAAAATTTTGATAATTTTGAAACTTCGCGTAAATTTAATTTGCCCATATATTTTTATCGTATTGACTCAGAACCTTGATTTTTACACGTCTAATAGAGACTATAGACCTCAGTATCTGGTATAAATTTCAACCTAATTGTTCCAGCCGTTCCTGAGAAACAATCGGTGGTGATACACGGACAGACAGACGGACAATAGAGTGATCTTATAGGGCTTCCTTTTAGAGAAAAAAAAAATCAAATCACCGTAATTGATTTTGTGCGTTTCAATCATTTATCTGTTTTGGATACTACCTCAGGAAATCGAAAAATTATATTTTACTTACTGATTGCTTAAATGTGATTTATCCACATAAATATTACACGTATGTAAATAACTTCCCACCTGGCTGTACACTTAAAATATATACATTAAATGTTATTTTCCTTAAAGCCGGGATGGGCTTTAAGGAAAATAACAATATGCGAGGAGAGCATCCCACGCTCTTTTACTGTCAATCATAGGGCGAACCACGGTTGGCAGCGAGAGGTCGTGACCCACGATAGCGCATAGCTATCGGCGCTGCTCCGTGAAGGCTGAGCACTCCTCCAGTGCGTGTTGGGCCGTCTCCTCAGTACATACATCACAGTGGTGGCATTCCACCGTGGGTCCCTCCTCGCCACGCGAAACAGGCACGTCTCGAAACAACCATGTCCCGAGAGGATCTGCGTCGCACAGTAGGTGAGGGTGCCGTGTCGCCTGTCCAGCCACTTCCTGAGGACAGGACGTATGCTATGTGCCAGTGCCGGCCTAAGACCTCTACGGTTCTTAGGCCGGCACTGGGGTGCTCCAGCCTCTGCTCCCACTCCCTGATAACGTTTGAGCGCAGGCGATCCCTGCGCTCCCCCAACAAGGGTCATATATCGGCCCCGGCATATGGCCCTGGGCTTTTGCAGCCTCGCGCCAGGAGTGCAATATCACAGCAGAAGATCTTAGCTTCCAGATCTCAGGGCAGAAATCCGGCAATCAGGTAAGCCCCCTCACCGGAGATCGTCCTGTAGCCCCGTATGGCCCGAAGAGCCAACATTCTCTGTGGTTTGCGCAAAAGCGCTTGGGTCCGGCGGTTCAGGGTGTCAGCCCCAAATAGGAGCTCCTTGGACCGCACGACTCCGGCGTGACATCTCCGGACCAACCTACCAATTTGTGAAACTGTGAGGACTGGTGCAAGATAGTTTGTATTTATGTTTCCTAAAAGTAAAATTTATTGCTGCTTAATATATTAAATATAATTATATTCTAAATTTTAATAATATAATTCGGACTTAAAACTCGGACATCTTCAAATACTGACATTTAGATTTGCATTTATTTTCAGGATTCGTACACTCTTCAATCTTAATGGCTGGATCTCATCTTGAATACCTAGTGAACGATGTAAAAGTAAATCAGAACTGTTGAAGCCTAATGTAAGCGAGGGAAAACTTTTCAGCTACGGTAGATGTAAGTGTTGAGTGCTACTCAAATACATCAAAGGATGTTTCATCTATGATGCGCTAGACTCACTGTAGAATTTATTTACTTCTCATCGCTTTAGATATCTTTCAGTAGTTTTCTAAACAAAATGTTGAACAGCCGCTAAAATAATCATACAATTTGGAAACCAAATTGTATGATTATTTCAAAAACCGAAAGTAAGGTCATGTTCCTACACTGCGATGGCCAATGCTGCCACTCAAGAACCTTTCTTCCCCATTGGTTCATTCCCACTTCAGCTTTATCTTTATTCTACTTCAGATGTCTTCTTTGCAAACTCTGCTCCACCGAGGACAGCCCACCCCATAGCTCACTGAGCGACTTTGAGCTTCCTTATACGGCTGGGTAAGACGACCTCCAATTGCTATTAACTTTGAGTGTGAATAAAAAATATGCTTCAAGTTGATGTATGCACATGGCATAATAACAATAAATTTAAATAAATTGGGGAAAATGAGCACACTATATATTATACCATTCAGTGGTGTTTTATCTACCGACCCAACCCTCAGCGATTTGGCCTCCCCTGCCGAGGGCTTCCGTCTAGTTGGGTCCTTTTCATTTATTATAGCTAATAATTATATATGTATATGTTTATAGTCATTATATATATATATATATATATATATATATATATATATGTATATTATGTATTACATGTATTACAGTTGGAGAATATTCATCAACTGTAAAAATAAAATATTACATTTTTATACTAAGAAAACTAATAAAAATACAACAAGAAACAACATTTTAACATTGAAGACACTCAATACTTCAATCGAATAACAAATGCAAAATACAGACGGTAACACGGAGAGTTCCGAATTCCGATAGCAGTATTGCCCTTAATTGGAGCGGATAGGACAGGAATTCGTTGTTGAAATCCTCTTCAAGTATCGTATCGAAGTTACCGGCGTTTCCAGTATCATTTATTATTTTTTACATTATATTTACACATTATTTTAACTTAGTAGTTAAAAATGAAATTTATTTATAAAAAAAATGTTCATGTTATTATTTATGGTTATTATGTTAATTATCTTATTACTTAAGAAGTTATAATTCTGTAGTAAAATAAAAGAAAATTAACTAAAAATTTCATCTTATATGCCAGTATTCTTTGTTTGAGTAAAATATATTAAATGGAATCGATAACGGTTTAATTAAATAAGTTGGAGTTATAGGTAAAAGGTAGTTGGTCGCTTTGCAACCAACTTAATCATATCGCTTTTTGGCTGTCGGTGTGAATGCGTATCGTAAAAATTTTACTCTCATGTTTTTTCCAAACGCGACAAAAGTGCTATACCTTCAAAAATATAATTATGCTTTATAAAATTATGAAACTAATATATTCCTTATTAGCGTTCTTCGTTTAATCCTGGTATATCGTTTCAACTATGTATATAAGATCTAATCAAGTTAAGCGTTAGTTAATCTGTGACAGTACATTTCTAGTAATGTTTTCAAAGCATTTGATTTCGGGCAAGATGAATTCTAAATTGTTTCTTTTTGGGACGGGGTGAGATTCTGCGCTTTGAAAAGGTGACGGTAACAAGGTTTATTGCTATCCATTTGATATTGGTTTTGAGTTTTGACTTTTAAATTAGCGTGCATGCATTTAAAACTTTATAAGATCTACATATTAGACGTATATAATATGGCTACGCGTTTTACCACAATTCGTATTTTATTTTACAATAAAAGCTTACACATCCGTTTGAATCTGCCTAAGAGTGTATTTGTCAACAACGTCAATATCCTTGTGGTGTAATAAATAATAGAAAGTAGTAATAATAAAAACAAACGAACGAACCTGATATCATGCTGATGGACCAGGCACAGTCACGGGTATTTTTGGTTAACATTACCATTCTATTTAACGAGAACCTCTTGAATGCGGAACAGATAACAAGACGAAATATCTGGACCTGGCTCACGAGCTGACCGACACGTGTGTTGACTAAAATTATCCCGATAGTCGTGTCTGCGAATGGGTTGAGTCAGCTTCTCCGATGTTCCCACTGCCGGCCTAAGAACAACAGAGGCCATACGTCCGGTACTCAGTCGGTGGCTGGACAGGCGTCATGGCACCCTCACCTACCGGGCCGTCCTTGCATTCTGCGAGGACATAATCACCCGGAAGGAGGCCGCGGAGAGAGAAAGGGAGGCAACTGCCACCCTGGAAATCCGGCGCCGGAGACCAGGGCGCAGGAGGCTGGCCTACGCGCGCAACCTTCCCCCTGATAGCAAGCCCCGGGGCAGTAGATGTGGGACTAACTGCTGCTCCGTGGAGGGCTTGAGAGGGGTGCCGTGCTCATTGCACCGCCACGGCACCATTTGGCTGGATCGGGTGTCTAAGCACCCGGGCAGAGGAGGCCTGAGAAAGCCACAGTCGCGCCGGGGTTCACGGAAGATTGCATTTTCGTGTTCCCGTGTCCCCGGCAAAGCGACAGCGCAGGTGCAACGTGGATTTTTTAGTGGGTAAATACCTTTGTTTTATTTACATCAGGCATTGTACTGCAACTTGTTTATTTTGGTAAGTACTCTAAGATATCTTCAATTTCGATTTACAATAATACACTTGCAAAATCCTTTTGAACACCAATAGAGCTTTGCAGCTGTTGTTTCGCAGAAGTAAGAGATTTAAGGAGTCGGAAAATGTTTTGCAAAAAGACAACACAAGGTTTAAAAGCTATTTTTTTGATAAACCTTAGATTATTATGTAATGAGTTATTTTAAATATTCAATTTACGTGAGAAGCTTTTTAAAGTATAAACAATGAGTTATATGTATTTTTAAACCAATAAGTATGAGTAGCACGACGAGCTATTTATAAGAAAAACACTTTTTAAAAACGAATCAATTTATTTAAACTGCAAGCATATCTCAGAATAGAGAGATGCAATTAATTGGGATGGATAAAAGCTTAAAATTTAAACTGTCGATTATGGAAACAGATGGACTATCAATTTAAATAAATTTAAAGTGCAATACTTCGCACAAACGTCAATGAAGCGAATGAATGAAATAGCGTACGAATAAATGAATTATAATCAAATAAATACGGCCGTTTTGTCAGTGAAATCGCATTTGATCCAAAAGATTAACGTTTTAAGAGGCGATTCAAACTAAAGCCACAATTCTGCTCAACAGATTTCATGAGGGTATCCCTAACCTTTGGGACGATACCATCAAGAACTACGTTCCCTACGTTCTTCGTGCCATTGTAATGATGCTTTAATTTTTATATAAGGAGAGGACAACCTAGCAGGTGGTTCATCGAATGTTAAATGATCACCGCCACCCTTGAATATCTACAACACCAGATTAAACTCAATTGTTTAGATAAATCGGTAAATTGTAATGTAGTACTTAGGTATCGGGGTGGGCTTAAACGGTACTTTTTTCCTGTCAAATCGCGATTATCCGTAACGTTTTGGTAAGATTATCCATCTCTCAATTTCTAGGGTATCAGTTGGTTAAGAGAGAATAAGAGTAATAATGCCGTCTGCATTGTTAGAATGAGAGTTATATAACGAAAAGAAATACGTTTTAAAGCGTGATGTCGATTTCTTATTTTCTTATGTTCATCCTATAGAAATTAGATGCGTGGTTTTGTAGTTAATTTTAATAAACAAGCGCTTCTTTCCTTTTATTTCCATAATTGCATATTAAGTTAATGAATTTATTATATGAACATCCACCACAATTAATAATAAATTAACAGGTTCTGATTAAAGTTTTATCGAAAACGAATAGTATTAATTTAACTCCTAAATACACCAGTAACACGAACACAATAACACAAAAACAACAACAATTTACCAAAAACGAATTGTTAAATAGTATTCAATTCAGAAGCTTTAACTCGAGTTGCTTTAGGAATTGAATATTCTCGATAAGATTATTTGCATTCAGTTCCAAGCTATGTCCCTTGTTTGAACAGTGATAGCTCAGTGCCCGGGCGCTCGCTTTTAATTCGATATACTCGAGCATGATACACTAATGCAATGATTATGAGTGACGAACACCCGAAAAAAACATCTAATTTATCATGTAAAATAGAGCTTCCAAAGGTGCATATTTTGAATCAATATTATTACTGCGATTTTTTAACTTTATTACATTTGTTATTAAGTTTTGAAATGCATATATATATATATATATATATATATTACGTTATACCGGGTATATATATGGGTCGAATTAGAAAGCCAAAAAATGTATTTATATAATTATGTAAAATTTATAAAATAGAAGTAGAGTCTCATCATATATCCTATGAGTTTTGAGTTTAATTTATCTTTTAAATTACTATAGGAGAGACACTCAAATAAATAATGGTACGGGGATGCAAATTTTTACTCAAAAAATATGTTCTTTAATGCCCGCAAAGTTATTTCAAGTAAATAAGTTTCAGCATTTCTCCGTTTAATTGTTTTAATAAAAACCAAGTACCAATCTTTCCAACCTTTTGAGTAAGATATTCATGTATTTTAAGTTTGTCCTTGTGTTAATTTGAAAAATTAAAAAAAAAAAAAATAAAATTCCTTAACTCTAATATCTTTTCTCTAAAGTGTTTTTCACGGGTAAGCCATAACTTCCAGAATTATTCATCAAAAGAGATGTTTACTTTCGGCTTGACCTGTACCGTGACCCAAAAAAATATAAATAAATTTCTTACTAAGAATATTATAAAAAAAATTTAATCAAAGATAGCACATATTCAATTTCATTTATCAAACAACATCATTCACGTTAAAATTTTGTAGTGCTAATCTACGCACTGTATCTACAAATTTTAACATTATTCATTTTTAAGCTGTTAAGTAGTTCGAAGAAATTCTGCTCCTTTGGTAACTTTTCTTAAAAATCTTTACATAGGAGCTATATCCGTGATTAATATGTGCTCTTTATAAAAAGAACCGTAATCACTTAATATACATTCACCTGAATAGCTTTATTTACGGGTATCGATCTTGAATGGATTGAGAGTTCTTATAAAGAGTATTACATTACCGGTTCATTCAAGAATATTTCTAAATTGATTTTCAATACATATGCCGGAAATCTATTAGGTACAAGTTTCCTAAATTACTTAAAGAATTAACCTTTAAACATTGCAATAATGCTATCGTTCATATTTCATTTTTAATATAAAACTTTGCGTAAAACGTTGTCCAATTCAGCCTCAATCTCATGGGTGATGTATGGCCCACGGTAGGTGCATATCCGCAATAGTTCGTATGTCCTTCAAAGGTTGAGAACGTTTAGAGATTGATTATCGACCACGGCTAGCAGCAGTTCATGCATTCTGGTCAATCAGACGATGTTAATGGATAGCACTGCATTCTTGAATGCGGCTAGCAGCAGTTTGTGTATTTTCATTAACCAAACTTTAAGATTGTTCAACGCTTGATTATCAAGTACCTACTTCATGTATTCTGATTAATCAAACACTGAAAACGTTCAGCGCTTGATTGTTGAGCATGCTCTTCTCGGCAATGCTCGGTTCTCGTCGGGCGACCACGGCTTGATCGTGTCGCTGCTACCATATTCAAGCTATCATAGTTATTCCGAAGCCGAGCAATTAAACAATTCAACTGTTTTAATTTTTGATTATCCTCCCACAAAGTACGCGTTACGGACGAAGTATATATTCATCAATCAAAGGTATAAAGTACCGTGAGATAATAATCTACAATTTTACATATTATATCTAGGAAAGACGTCCAATTGTGAGTGGCTTATTTTGTAGTTGAACAATAAATAAATTTATACTAAGGTTAATATCCAATTGCAGTCTACGATCTAATTGATACGAATAAAAATGTTTTAGTTTTGTAGACTTCTCCAATATTTTCCATTAAGTAATTGTTATATATTATTTTCATGTAGTAACGGGTTTACGATCTGTCTATTTTAGGGCTTAACAAGCCCCATAAACCGTTAAACCATTAAATATCATGGGTAAGGTGCTGATTAGCAGTTTTTGTTCTAAGATGGCTACTCCTTTTTTGTTTAAAAATAAGTGTATTACAGATTATTTAATAAAATAGTAGTTGCAAATAAAATCTTAGTCCAGATTCTTAGGAATGATTGCATTCTTTATAATACCTTATTTGTATTTTACAAATGAAATCATGATCTGTAAATAGCAAATGTTATTGTATCATTTCGGTTAAAGCTCATTAATTGTAATAACAAAACTCTAAAAAGACATTTATAATTTTAAACACAACTTGGCTTTAAATTAGTATAGTATTTAAAATTATAGGTATGTGCATAATTTTGTGGGTTATAAAATAATATTTATGTTTCAGGAAGCTGTAAATTCAATTAACGTCGAGTGTAATTAATTAGAGTTCCTTTTAAATTTGGATCCGTCTAGATCCCTGCGAAACTGCGCAAAGCAAGGTGCAAAAGCAAATCAGAACCTTTATAACGTAACTTAAGTTGGGGGAAAGCTTTTCAGCCGCGCTAGACGTACACGTTAAGTGCCACTCAAAAACATCAAAGGCAACCGTTTCGCGCATGTTGAGCTAGTTATATAGCAGATTTAACTGTAAGGCATCGTCTTTAAATAGTTTTCTTCAGTTGGAATGACTTGCAAAAAGTGATTTTAATTAGTAAACGCGTGATTTTTATATAAACGCATGTTCTTCACAGAGTTCATATGCTTGCCTTTTCTTTTCAACTTTTTTTTTTGCATAAAAGTTTAACTAATTCAGGCTTAACCACTTTTAAAACCTGTGAATAAAAATAAATACAATATTTCTATTTTTCAAATATTAATTGTAAAATATCATTTGAGAAAATGTGTTTGCTATAAAGGAAGCACATTAGATAACGCCAAAAATTGCTAAAATGTTCGAAAAAACAAAGTAGGTAAGTCCTCGAGTTTCCACACAATGAGGATGTCGACCCCTTAGCCTAATGGCTAGAGCGTCCGGATGTGTAATCCGTGAGGTACAGGTTCAACTCGTGGCAAAGAAAACACTTTTGCAACAGTTTTATTTAAATATTTTTAAGGATATATTTATTAAAATGCAATCGATGATAATTGTTTCCTTAGTTTGCGTATTATGTGTGTATATTATTAATTAATTAATTAATTAATTTAGTTATTTATTTATTTATTGCACATCCATTAAGTACCAAAAAGGTGTTAAGATAATTAGTAAAACAGTTCTTTATGGACCCTGTTTATATGGTACAAAACAAATTGTCTGTTATAATTACTCCTGCTTTAAATTTGTATCCGGTGTTCGGCGACCATCACCTATCATTTCATTACCCTTGCTTATAAGGCTGGATGAAATGTATTATATCGATAGTAGATAGCCATAAAAATATATTTACTTTTAGAGGGTAAATTTGTTGGAAGATGTTTTAATTTTCAAAATAAATTAAGTGACATTCACAAACAACTAAAAGCTACTATAACGGCAAGAGACTATTTTGAAAAATACCTACATTGAGAACAAGGATGTGTCGAAATTACTCTTGTTATGTACTTGCAAGTCACATGGCTCATACTTAAATTATTTTGTATACCAGTATTAAAAAAAATATAACAAGACCGAAGAGTTTCTTGCTGGTGCTTCCCTGTTCAGGACTAGTAAACTGGTGACATTCAATAATACCTCAAATAAAGCTTATTTGTAATAAAGACATTTTGACTTTGTATTTAATAATTCAGTTTACAAAACATTCTAAAAAATCATTATGTATTATCGATCGATTAAATTACAGCTCATAACCGATCAATGAATATATTTTTATCGGTATTAAGTACCTAGCTATAAAATAGATGTTTGCAAAGCGTTGTGACAGGAGATTTACGAGTAAACGTTTGACTAAATCAGTGATTTCTATATCGAAAAGATTACTTGGGTAATTCCACACCATAAAGCAAATGGAAAGAAATAAACATTTATCTTGCTTTTACATTTATTTTTGTGTGCGTGATGCCCTTGCTTTTTTGCACTCGTAATAACTTTTACTGTAATGTATATATTGCAAATTTGAAATGTATGTATGTATATGAATTTACTTGTAGCTATAAACCATTTACCAATAATGTAACCATATGTATGCTATCAATAATAGTATACACAACCTAGTAGACAATGGTATTGCAATAGCACTTAACAGGATCATCATCATCGGGAGTTCTAGGTTGACCGCTAAAATCGTCTGGTCTACTTTACCCCCAATTATTCTTAACAGTACTCACATCCTGTACAGCAAATGGTGAAGAATCTGGGAATATTTTCGACGCCTCTCTGACATGGACAAAAAAAATAAATCCTAGACATAAATAACGTTATATAAAAATTAATAAATATTTAAAATCACTTAATTGATTAATTACATTCCTTTCAACTTATCCTACAATGTGCGTGATTTATGGGCAACCCATTTATTTTACGCGCGATAATTCATAATTAACACGCACACAAGTTCGTTTCAAAAGTATACGATGCATTTATGAATGACTACCGCATTGTCCACAAGTTCTGTTTTTTAGGGAATAGAATGGCAATTTTTTTGAAAAAAAAAAAGTTTGTTTTCATTTCAATGTACGATTATACTACACTGAAATGCCACCCTGTATGTTCAAATGAGGCCCTAGTAGGTGCTCTTCGTATGTCTTCAGGCAAGGAATTCCAAATACACTCCGTATTCTGTACGGTGAAAGAGTTACCGTAAAAAGTAGAAACATGTTGAGGAATTCTAATTTTCAGATTAGTTGAAGATCGGAGATCCCTTTCATTGTTTAACGAAAAGTATTGAAAATTGTCTTTAAGATCTTACGGAAAAGCTGGATCGTTTAAAAACGAGAAAAGAACAAGTAAAATTCTAGAATAACGCCTTTTTTGATCAGTAAGCCATTTAAGCTGAGTGCGATATTGGGAAATATGATCAAATTTTCTAAGATTAAATATGTATCTTATGCAATTATTGTAAAGGTGCTCTAGCTTGTTCAGAAGGTCTTTGTTTAAGTATGAATAACACACATCTGCCCAATCAAATCAATCTGCAAAATCACACATAATAAGAAAAATAAAGTTGATATGAAAGAAAGTGGAAGAAAGCGGAAGATCGTGTACTGTGGTGTGCCCTTGAGGAGGACTATATCCTGGACTGCAAAAGACTGATTGGATTGGATTGTAACTAAAACAGAATTAAGAAATTAGGACATAGTTTAGATACACAAGCTACCCTTGATAAAATTAACCGATAATGATCCTGATGGTGGTTTCAATTTGTAGTATATATTTCTTTTTAATATATTCCTTTAGTATAATTAGAACAGACTTTATTAAAACTAAATGTAGGCAATAAAAATTGCTTTAGTGAATGGGCGACAAAAGGAATTAGATAGACTTTATGATCTATAGAATTTATGATATAGCATTAACTTGTGATGCTAACATCCATGAATATTGACGTTCGTATAATACAATTAAAAAAAATCGCTTATAGTTTAGCCTTTCTCCAATTAGAGCTAAGAAATTCCAGAGAAACTTTATCGTACACATTTGCTTCCTTCCATAGAATATCTTCTTCTCTACGTCCCCCATTTTTATCTTAAGGCTGGCTTGACCATCCTATCGCGCTAATGCATACGCTACTACTTTCACAATCAGTAATTGTTTTGAATATTAACTGACCCAAAAATTTTAATTCGTTTTTTTTTTTTCAATATCTAGGTCTTATATAATATAAGTTTAAAACTCCCTCCCACAATACGCTGACGCTGAATAAATTTTATTTTGTTTTTTATTACTATTTAGTCAATAAACTTTTGGTCAATGCAATAAAAATATATAAATGGTTCAAATTAGATTACATTTGTATTTCACACTGACATCGTTCTTCTACTTTTGTATATAGTGAAAGATGTCGTTGTCCAATGTTTGACCACTTTAAGAAAAGAGATCTTAAAATTTTCCCTTTTTTAATGTATGTAATGTAGTATGTCACAGTATCAAACTTTTATACATTATTAATAAATTGAAACTTTATCACTGTAATAACTTGAAAAAGTTAGTGTAACAATTCCATCAGGGTAGAAACGGTCGAATAAATGGACATTAAATCAATCTTGGACATGTAGTGACCCCATTTTTTCGTTCCAATTCTTCCGTAATTCGATTGCGAAGTCACATCGAAATTGTTTTTTTTTTTTTGCAAAATTCCAGCATTAGACAAATTTTTGTTGCAAAAAATCTTAATTTCATTTTCTGATTATAGATTAGTTATTAATCCTGAGTCAGCTATTTTACGATTTTATTCTATTTTTTTCCAGTAGGTACAGACGTACAAACAAGAATAGAAGACAATGAAGAATAGGCAAGTTGCTTCATAAATCAAACATAAAATCAAAATCAAATCAAAAAAAATATATTTATTCAAATAGACGCTTGCGCGCTCTTATGAATCGTCAAATTTTACATCAAAGAGTGTATAGGTTCGTAAGGTACCACCGGTTCGGAAAGCGGCTTCTGTTGAGAAGAGACCGGCATGAAACTCAACAGTTGCTCTTTTTCAAAAATATCAGGGTACAATATATATATATAATATACAGGTATAATAGTCTTATTCTAGCCTACGTGAGTATCAACAGTATTAACTCCACACATTGGCGTCGTCGAGATATTCCGAAATGGTATAATATGCTTTAATCATCAGTTGATTTTTAATTTTACATTTAAATTGGTCAAGCGGCAGACTTAATATCGACTGTGGGATTTTATTATACATGCGCACACTTTGCCCCATGAACGACTTATTTACTTTTTGTAGACGAAACAATGGCGTAGTAAGTTTGTCCTTATTTCTAGTGTTTATTTTATGTCTGTCACTATTCTTTAGGTAATAATTAAGGTTATGACGTATATACAAAACATTACAATAAATGTATTGACAAGCAACAGTGAGTATATCAACCTCTTTGAAAAGATCTCTGAGTGAATTCCGGGCTCCGATATTGTAGATTGCTCGGACAGCTCTTTTTTGAAGAATAAATATAGAATTTATATCTGATGCACTACCCCACAACAAAATGCCGTAAGACAAGATGCTGTGAAAATAACTAAAGTAAACAAGTCTGGCAGTATAAATGTTCAAACATGTGGCAATATAAACTAAATTGTTCGTTTTTCATTTGTTACTGAAGTGGAGTTTCACTATTAGAGTTAAATACAAAATTAGTAAAGCTACTTTATGGTTAATAGATCCTTGTATTCTTTTTACTGTTTTTTTTCTACATCAAACTTTTTCCACAAAAAACTGTTTTTCGCCGTTGCGAGAATCGAAACCACATTTTCCGAGTGCACACCCAGTCTTTTCGTCCATTTTTAGCAAATATTTATATTTCATCATCATTAATTTAAGTGCAGAGATCAGCATTATAAAGTGCTAATCGCTTATTCTATATATATTGTCTTCTAAATATTTTTTTATTTTCAGGACACATTTTTACACAACATTTTCTAGACCCAAACTAAGCAAAGCTTGTACTATGGGTACTAGATAACTGATAACCTTTTCTTTTGTAAATAAATACATTTCATACATATATAAACACACAGACACTAGAAAAACACCATGTTTATCACACGCAAATCAAATGCAAGTTCGTGTATCATCTGGCGTGTGTGGGACTAACCGCCTTAGGTGTTATGTCTACCGGAACTGTCCTGAGTACAAGAAAAATCTAATTAGGTATAACGGTAAAGAAAATTGATAAACAAATATTGCTATAATTTAGTTTTTATTACAATTTAGTAAATAGCAGCGTTGAAATTATTAAAATAATAACAGCTCTACAAAATTATAACGCTAGTAACACAGCTGTGAATTAACTTTGTATATGCTTATAAAAGTTGAAAGCATTGTGTTTGTTCAAAGCGCAATTGCTCGTTTAGTAGCATTAATGTCTTTTATGTTTTCTATGTCCTAAAGTTATACTGTAATATAGGTAAGTTTTACTGAGACTATACATTCGAAGTTATCCTATTGCACATACGGTGCAATGTTTTATATTGCACTTTGTAGGCATTGCATGTATTTACTTAAGCAAACGCGATCTTCTAATTTTAATTTGAGTACGAATGCTGCGCTGACACGCTGAGGTATTAGATGTCTGAATGTTATTGTCAACTCGGGCTACCGCCAGTTTCTAAATTCATTAATTGGTGTTTTATGGTACGTTCAGGTCTAGATTTAATTTTATTAATGTTGGGATTATGTAGTACTTAAAGCGTATAAAGCCTGGGGTTTCATCATCCGTAGCACATCTGTTTTTCACGACCTATGCTAGAATATGCCTCACAGGTCTGGAGTCCACATTATAAGACCTATAAATCACGTATTGAGTGTATTCAAAAAAGATTTTTAAGATATCTAGATCATAAAGCACATATAAGGTCTAGAGATTATAATGATAGATGTAGCCGGTAGCATTTTGTTCCATTATATGTTCGACGAAATATCAACGACGGTTGTATTTAAAAATTGTAAATGGGCTTATTAACTCACCCGAGTTATTATCTTAAATCCCGCTAAATGTTCCATTACCAAATAAAAGAACACGCAAATCCTTCCACACTCCAAATTGTTCTTCAAATTATAGAAATTATTATTTTATGATAAGGACGAATATTTATCCATTTAAAAGCTCACCAGCGCGCAGCGGTTGCCAAAGCACTTCTTACTAAAGACCACTTTGTCACATAAAAAAAAAATTAGCTTTACTGTTATTTTTTCCATAATTATGTTCATGCCATTGTTCTCACGTGCCTTTTTATTCGTTGTATTTATTTATTTTCTATAGTACCTATAATTTAAGATTTCTAGATGTGAGAACTTATAAATTGCTTCTTTAGCACTTAAAATCACTCAATTATCTTTGTTAATAGCTGTAAGTTTTTCGAATAAATAAAAATAGAATAAAAATAAATAAATCTCAATTTTTTGCTAGCACCCAACTTTCTTCTGCATAAAAATTCGGGTGTTTTTTTTTTATTTCTTTGGAAATTATGCAACCTATAGTATGTACTAGTTTTCCATATAAAAATAATTATATTTAAATTAAATGATCGCATTTGTTTAAGTATATGTCGTATAATGCAATTTGTAGGCATTGCATGTATTTAAAATGTGCGATAAGATGACTTCTGACGTATAGTTTCTTGACTTTACTGATCTATATTACAGTATTAGTTAAGGTAATAGTAAACATAAATGACATAAGTGCTACTAAACGAGTCTTTGCGCTTTGAACAACTGAACTGTGTTACTAGCTTGATAGATTTTAGAGTTGTAGTTATTTTAATAATTTCAACGTCGAAGGTCGTATCAAGGTCGTGGGTTCTGCAAAATCCACAAGTTTTGCGTTCTACGGACTAAAAGCATTTATATTAGGCGACATAAAGAAGTAAAGTAAGGAATTACATATGTGCACGGCGAGGGTTACCAGATGCACTTGTTGGAGAATTTCTTCATTTCGTGTTGAACTAATTAATGAATAATCGTTTTTAATACTCCATTGGGTTCATTGATATCCAGTGTTGAAGTTTTATTTTTATAATTTAAAATAATACGCGACGACATCAGAATTGGGATCTGACCTTACGCTTCTATTAAAAAACAACAAATTCTGACTACAACAAGTGCTTTTGTACCTATATAAACTTACCTGTTCCTACTTGCCTGCAAGGAATCATACAAAAAATATGTCTCAGGTGCTTCTCACATGAGTGAAGGCCGATCTCCCACGAGCTCTTCTACTATTATGTGTTTGACATTAAGCGTATGAATCAAGCATACTGTGCATCTCCTATAACATTTTCAAAGAATAATGTAGAAGAATGTAGTAAGATGAATAATTAAAGTAATGAAAACTAATAATTCGAAATGAATCCAGTTCGGCTGGGCTGCGTTCGGGAAATTACGCAGCGTCTTTACTTCTAAAATAGTACAGTCCTTAAAGATGAAAGTCCCTAATACGTGCGTGCTACCAGCGATGACCTACGGTGCCGAAACGTGGTCTCTCACTATGACCCTGATAAGGAAGCTCGTGGTCGCACAGCGAGGTATGGAAAGGGTAATGGTTGTGTTTTCTCTACGAGATCGAAGGAGGAAATCCGAAGAAGAACTAGAGTCACCGACATAGCAGAGCGCGTCAGCATACTGAAGTGGCAGAGAGCAGGTAACCGATGGGCGTTGGGGCGAAAGGTTCTTCAGTGGAGACCACGTGACGGCACGCGTAGCGTAGTAAGGCCTCCCACAAGGTGGACAGACGACCTAGTAAAGATCGCAGGGACACGTTGGATTCAGCCGCTACCGACCGGTCGAAATGGAAGTCAATGGGGGAGGCCTATGCTCAGCAGTGGGAGGTTGTTTACGAAGCGACACCTGCTACGGAAAACACCTGCCTAGTGACTCACCGGCACACCTGTGCACGCTACGGCTAGTAGTGGGGCTTCTAGTAAGCACACTCGCTGGCAGTCGACGCCAAATCTCCGTCCTGCGTTGAGCTCCGCTCCGCGACGTCGAGTGGCTAGACATTAGCGGCGTGTACAGTCTATGTGACACAGTGCGACAGGACGCTTTATAGAACAGTTTTAAATTCAGTGTTTGTGCGCGTAAAGTGGTCGTCGTAGTTTTTAACCAGTTTTAACCGATATTCGGGCCCCTTTTATTATAAAAGGGGCCGAATATGGTGCAAAGGTGAAGAACAAAAACATTCCACCGGGACACTAGCACAAATGTGCATATTTTAAATCAGTGTAAAATCAGTGTACCATGGCGGACAAGGGAAAAATCCCGCGTCCGTCGACTTCCAAGCCGAAGACCGCGCCCAAGCCCGTTAAGGCTAAGGCGCAGGCGCGGCCAGCGAGAGTTCGCAGCACACCTGCCCCCGAGCACGAGAACGAGCCCGAGATACGAACGAGCCCGATATACCGAACGAATACCTGTTACTCAGCGCCAGGCGGAGCGCGTTGCGACCACGGCTGATGAGTCGGCGCGATTACACGCCAGGCTCATCACCACCACACCGTTACAACCGCGCCCGCCGAAGAGCGCTAAACCTCGCACTTCCCCCGACGATTCAGATCGGGAGGAAAAGATTCCCAGGCGGGGCCCGACCCCCGCGCAACCAATGGACAGCGCCGCCGCCGCTCCGGCCGCGGTGCTTGTCCACGACGAACCACCACTCTCCCCGGATGACGAGCCCCAGCCGGGGCCCAGCACGAGCGGTACGTCTATGCGTCAATACTCTGGTGCGGAAAGTAGCGGGGCTGCGACCGATTCAACGTCGTATGCGACGTTGGCCCCCGAGGTTGGGGGAACGGCCCAGCCCTACCGTACCGCCGCCGAGTTACGCATCTATGACGTCCGCTCCACCATCTCCGAGCGCCGCCACACCCGGACCTTCCACGCAGCTCACGCAGCCCACTCCCACGCCCAAACCGATGGAGGAGGATGCCAAGGCTACCCTCCTATTATTGTCGAGTGCTTCCCAGACTGGACGAAGCACTTCGCCGAGCTGAAGAAACAGCTCGGCCACGCCCCGAACGCCCGATCTTTCGGGTGCGGTATGAGGTTCCGGCCCCAAACAGATCGAGATTGTGCAGCGGATCGAAGGGGCCATTTCTCAACTGATCAGGCTGATCACGGGTATTCTCGGTGACATCCTGGTCTCTGTTGCCACGGGCAACGATCCATTACAGGCGATAACGACCGCCATACAATCCTTGACTACGGCTCGCAGAGACCCCCTCCACTGACCTTAAAATTTTTTACTGGAATCCCGGCGGCATCAGACAGCGCATAGCCGAGCTTAAGAGTCTCGTTAGGCAGCACGGCATTCATGTCGTGCTGCTTGGCGAGACCAAGCTCCCGGCGACTGGCACGCTGCGCATCCCCAACTTCGTCACGTATCGTAGGGACGAGGTCAATCCGGCGAATAACCGCCCCTATAGGAAGGTGGCCATTCTCGTCCGGTGCGACCTAATGCATGACGAGTTGGGGCTGGGCAGTTATGTCAGTACGTGCACTATAGGTGCAGCCATTTACATCGGCGGGCGGGAGATGCGCGTTTACTCGGCATACCGGCCTCCAAATTCCAAATTTTGTTCGGCGGACATCCACACTATTTTTAACTCCGAAGTCCCCACTATCATCGCTGGGGACTTTAACGCTAAACATCCAGCGTGGGGGTCGCGTATCACCTCGCCCGCTGGCAGAGCGCTGTTTGATGACGCAGGGGTGGTCGGGTATGAAGTGCTCGGTCCGGACGAGCCGACTCATATCCCCACCACCCCACTACATCTTCCAGACGTCTTGGACATAGTGCTGTGTTATAAGATGTCGCGCCCCATTCACGTCGACGCTGTTTACGAAGCCGAGACGAATCATCTTCCAATTTTAATTACCGTGGGTATCGGTGCGGACTCACTGTTTCCGATACGTCCTAGATTCAGAACCGACTGGGTGGCCTACGGGAGAGCGATGTCTGACTTCAAATACGGCGCACCTATTTCAACTCCGGAGGATGTGGAGACGGCCGTCCACAGCATCAGCTGCAAAATGCAGGAGGTGCTGGGGGCGACGACTTCGGAGGTGAGATATGTGAGCCGTAGAGACGCGCTCCCCGGTAGGCTACTCGGCCGGATTCGGGAAAAAAGGCGTCTTCGGAGGCTTTGGGCCCGCACCAGATGCCCACGCATCAAGTCCAAATTGAATAAGCTCTCGGAAGAGCTGTCGATTGAGATTAAAAACCATCGCGGTACATTGTGGGAGGAGAGGATTGACGAGGCCTCTAGTTCCGTAACCTCCCTGTACCACCTCAATCGGCAGCTCGCCCGTGTTCCAAAACCCGCGTGCCCGCTTCTCGGGAGCGACGGGAGAAGGGCCGTAGCAGCCCTGGACCGGGCCGACGTCTTCGCACAGCACTTAGCGTTCCAATTCGTTCCTAATCCCTCCACTCCAGATACACTTCCCTTCCACACCCAGGTAGAAGAGAGCGTTCAGGAGTTTTTAACTTCGCCAGTGCCTCAGCTGTCGGGCGACTTGTTCATCTCACCGGCTGAGGTACTTAGGGCGGTTAGGCGTCTCCCAAACCGGAAAGCACCGGGCATTGATGGCATTACCACCCTCGCCATCAAGCAGCTCCCTAAGAGGGGGATTGTGTCGCTGTGCCGTTTGTTCAACGGCATACTACGTACAGCACACTTTCCCTCTCAGTGGAAAGCCGGCAAATTAATTCTAATACCCAAATCTAATACCGTCGGCAGCCGGCAAGCTACCATCCTATTGCACTTTTATCACACCTCTCCAAATAATTTGAACGCCTCCTGCTGGGCAGGATTGGTCCCTGCATTGCACTGCGCAGGGAGCAGTTCGGCTTTCGCAGGGGACACTCCACAACTTCACAACTCACCCGCGTGCTACACTATCTCACGGCCCAGTACAACCGGGGCCGTGTCGGTCTGGGGGTCCTTCTCGATATGGAGAAGGCCTTCGACCGAGTGTGGCATGCGGGCCTAGTACACAAACTTCTCAAAACAGCGACACTCCACATCTCATAGTAAAACTTTTGGCTAGATTCTTACAGGGGCGGAGCTTTGTCGTCACTGTCGACGGAGCCCTTTCGTCCCCCTATAGCATGAAAGCCGGCGTTCCACAGGGGAGTTGCCTCTCTCCAATCCTGTACGCCCTCTACACCAACGACATCCCTACCGTAGAAGAGCCCAACCCGGGTTGAGACGAGAGCGTGCTGTTGGCGCTTTATGCGGACGACAGCGCGTTCTTTACCTCTTCACACAATACGGCGCATGCAGCTAGGAAGATGCAGCGCCAGCTAGACCTACTGCCACCTTGGCTCGACAAGTGGAGGATGTCTGTCAACGTCGACAAGAAGTCCTCCATTTACATTAGGAGGGTGCATAACCCGCCCACGCTCGAGCTGCGAGGTCGAGCTATTTCATCGGAGTCTCATATCACGTACCTCGGATGCAGGATCGACCGCTCGCTGCAAATGGTCCCCCAAGTCGACCATGTGGTCCGACAGGCCAGAGCGGCAAAGGCGGTCCTACGACCCGTTCTTGCATCCGAGCTACCATTGCGGTCAAAATTGGCCATTTACAAATCTTATATACGCTCACGCTTGACCTACGCAGCCCCGGCGTGGTATGGGCTGTGCTCTCCGAAGCAGAAAGATAGGCTTCAGGTGCTGCAAAATCTCACCCTGCGTGCGATCGTGGGAGCCGGGCGATACGTCCGAAACGACGTGTTAGCACAAAATTTAAAATTAGAATCCATCTCCGACTTTGTGGCCCGACTTGCGCGCGGGATGTTCGACCGTGCGGACAACGGGCCACACACTCATTTACACAATTTGGCCCCGCTACACGCTCGCCCACCGGACGAGCGCCCGCTCCCACGAGACCTGCTGAGGACACAGGTTCAGGGGGAACCTGAGTCGTCGGCAGGTCCGTGCCCCACTCCCACCACCCAACCCTAACCCAAGTAGTTAGGTCCCATTCCCTTTCCTTATCCTAGACCCGTAGGTAGAGTCCCTGTCGTCCCTTCCTACGTAGTTTAGTATTCTCATATAACACTTCTGCCCTACTAACACCGCAGCCGCGGTCAGGGATTGTGCTTTTTCTGTTTTCAGGAGGAGTCACCACCGGCTGGCCTTTTGCCAGCCGAGTTTCAGCCCGATCAGTGGGGGATGTCCCCGAAGATCGAAACGTATCGGGTCACTAACCCGAACCCATTCACGGCTCAGCAGTGTACCTCCTACGACTGACATTATGATGATGATAGTAATTCCTTACAACTTCTTTGTATTGACAATCCTACAGAACACATTCACCGTAATTTTTCCTATATTACAGTTGTTTAAATTTCCCAATATATTGAAAGGCTTTTAAATTGATATGCGACATTAATATATCCAAATTACCAACCCGACACTAACGCGAACGTCAACAAGCGTCGCCCGCGCAATGTCCTCACTGAGAGTCGAGGAAGGGGACTTAAGTACGTCGGACCCACAGTTGAGGATCCCGCCAAATAACACTACACACTCAGTTAGTGCATCAACAAACACCATAGTTCATCCTCGCCTTCGAGCACGACGGAACCAACACTACGCGTACACTAGGTACACCCACGATCCAGGGCGGTTCTCACTGCCTCCAGCCACCGACTAAACAAGCACAACCAACGGCCATCGGGGTCACGATCCTCACCGAATCTCGATGGCTCCTAGGCGACATGTCACAACCAACGCACGCATGAGTACATGCGTGACCCTACCCACTGAGGAGGGCCTCAAACTCGTGGGTTCTGGCTAGCCCACCGGTTCTGCGTTCGAAGAAGCTTTCATTAGACTATAAGGACTGAAAGCGTAACATCAGTTATATCAAAAATCATTAATACATTTTTAAAGTGTACATTAAAAAATTACCACGGTATATATGTTTACATGCCATGGTTAAAAGAATAGTTTAAAAATATACTAGATACATTATTTCGGCTCCCACAGGAGTCCGTCACAACGGCTGAAGAGCGACCCAAACCTCACCGTTACTTCTCCTTAACAGCGCACTTTATGCAGACTGGGTGTAATTAGTGTACTCAGTTTCTTGATAATTTTATATTATATCACGGGATCGGACGCGACATCCTTGTATATTAGTATTCATAACAAGGGTTTAAATAAATTTCTTTACTGTTTAATCGCATTGTAACTCTGTATTTTACTTCAGGTTTGGAAACGGGTTATATCACAATCGTGGGTCTCACTACTTTACATCAATTTAAATGAAAAACATATCGTAAACTATCCAATATGCATACTTACGCATATTGGATAGTTTACTAGAGTTTGGAGTCATATACTTATATTATTTATTTATTTGTTAGTCATACCAACAGTATACATATTAAAAAAACTTAGTGATATGTACATTACAATATTTTCTTACATGTACACCTATGACAGGCATGTACAAGTTTATATTATGACTCCAAGCTCGAATCTATTACTTACGGCTGCGCCAAAAGGGAAATGTCATTTTGATTAATTAACGTACGGGAGAATAAAGACTAGCTGTAATGACATTTTCTACATTTTTTACATTAGAGGCGAAGCAGTTTATAGTAGTTACTTCATGATCGAATCATGTAACGTAAAGAAATGTTTCCCGTTAAAATGAATACGTTGTATATAATAAAACAGTTCCGAACATTGGCGTGCTTGCAATGTATTTCAAAGAGTAATAAAATTAAAAGTACCCCGAACAATGTCCTAACAGAAACATTTCCATCTACCATGTCCATCCATGTCTAATAAACATAAGAGGTTTCGAGCATTAGAGCTCACTAGTGTTACGCCCTCGTTCTCTTAATAGTATTACTAACCATTTCTATCATCGTTTATTATCTTGCTGTTTTTATTTTTATTTTGAGAGTAACAAACAGTGCGACCGTAATCAAATCAAAATTACACTATTCTTTGCGTACTATGTATTTATAACGTCAGCTTACAAGCTGCAAGGCAATTATGAAATTGGTTTTTTTTTATTATTAGTATGACGAATAAGTAAGTATAATAACCAATAAATTTAAATTTCTATTATTATTTTGAAAATATACTCTTTAGTTCAATAATAATATTAAAAAGAATCAGCTCATTATGATTGATGTTGTCAATAACTAACAAATAGAACGGAAAAGTGTACTATGGGCGAACTATAGGCGTTATTGTGAAACATTCACCTTTTTTATTTTTATTTAAGAAGGTGGTAAGTGAGTTGGCGGATCACTTGATGTTTAGTATTAACCGCCGCCAGTTGACGATTTGCAACATCCGTAGGATTGCAATTGCGCTGCCACCTTATTATGAAAAGGCTCCCGGCAACCACACTCACCAGATGAAATGCAGAAGACCTACCACCGTTAATCTGCCTGAATCGCGCCCGCTTGTTTTTATTATTAAATGATGGAACAAATACAATAAACAGAAGCCCTATCTTTTGTTTTGATAATTATTATTAGTAAAGATCAATAAATTTGTTTTTTTTTTATGTGAGAAAGTGGCAAACGAGCTGGCGGTTCACCTGATGTTAACTGATAACCGCCGCCCATGGACATTTGCAACACCCATAGGGTTGCAAATGCGTTGCCACCTTTAAATAAAGTAAGCCCCGGCTACCTCACTCACCAGACGGAACGCAGAAGTATAACACTGCAACCAGTGAAGACTGTTGTACGAATGGAACTTAATTTTCACTCGGACCCTATGTATGCCCTTCAGTTACATAGGAAAGTTAATACTTTGCTTCAATTTTTAGGGTTCTGTACCCAAAGGGTAATACGGGACCCTATTACTAAGACTCCGCTCTCTGTGTGTCCGTCTGTCACCAGGCTATTGCTCATGAACAGTGATAGTTAGACAGTTGAAAGTTCCACAGATTATGTATTTCTGTTGCCGTTATAATAACAAATACTAAAAAGCAAGAAAAGTATTTAAGAGGGGCTCCCATACAACAGACATACAGTACGGAACGGTTTTTTATCGACTATTCAAGAATTTGGATAAATTTGCATACAATTTTCTTATCATAATTAAATTTGCTAGTTGTTGAAAATATTAATGAATAGTATAATTAGTTACAACGTTTAAATAATTGTCATTCATCTAAGCTACGAGATCTAAGCTAATTCAGTTAACAGTTTGTTATAGTATGTTAAAAACATGGACTCCACTATACTTTGTGGACTACGTGTATACATATTATATCAACTATGAAAACATCACACATAAAAATCTTCCAACATAAATTCTCCAGTCTTTAAGTTTACACTGCTAAACCCTAACATAGGTTAATATGTATCAGAAACAGTGAAGATTTGTAGAACTTACAGTACCCAACTTCTTCTAATATCGATTAAATATTTAGATAATTTGGTTCTTTCACCTAAAATTTTATACTACATACATATTAAAATATAATATTAAATACATATTAAAATATTAAAACGTAATAATTCATACTATTAAAACTTGTAGAAAAAGTACGAAAAGATTGTTGCCGCTGTGGGAATCTGAATGGGAATGGGAAAAATTGTTTGTATGCTGGAAAGGATATTACAATAGCTAAATATTGCTTCAAATGCTAAATAACAATGTAGATAAAAGACGTTAAGATTTTTGTCGGTGTGGTAATCAGCCATTTAGCTTAATGGCTAAAGCGTCAGGCCGCGAATGCCGAAGACGTGGGTTCGATTCTCACAGCGGCGACAATCTTTTCGTACTTATTCTACAAGTTTTAATGTCTAATCTTAAGTTCAGAGATTAACACTATAAAAAACTTTATACTATCTACGAGGTTAGATACAGTTAGATTATAAAAGTAAGAAAAGTAAAGTGTCAGCTTATACATGGCCCACTGTTGGGCAAAGGCCTCCTCTGTACAGAGGGTATCAGGGCATAGTCCACCAAGCGGCCCCACTGCGGATTGGCGGACTTCATTTTTTTTTATTATTATTTCGAAAATATGCAAGTTTCCTCACGATGGTTTCCTTCACCGCTGGCACCTGATAATTCAGCACTTGAAATTAACAATTTAATTGGTGCCGGCACCGGGGATCGAACTCAGGTTGCTCGAGTAAATAGAATTAAAGGCGAGCGCCCGGACACTGAGCTATCACGGCTCTAGTTAGATTATATTGTCAGTTATTTTCTCTTTTCCTTTCTAGCCATGATCACTCCGTACCTATAAAGGATAAAATAATTAAAGTAATGGATGTATTAACTTTTAACATTAGAAGTGGAACAACAAATATTTTATTTCTGCAGCTTTGATTCTGATATTTCTTTTTTTTTTTTCAAGCCTCATTTTCATACATTAAATTATATCGGCATCAATAGTTTAAGGGTCTGTTTTAGTTTTGTTAAATTAGTACGTATTTTCTGCAAGCTATGACGATAGATAGTGTGATTGATAGTTTGAATATAAAAGTAACATTATTTTTTAATTTTAATTTATATAAAATAATCTAATAATATCAGATTTTTACCATTCAATGTTTTAGCTGTCCGTATTTGTTATTATTAACTTGATTCGAGTTGCGAGATAGAAAATAAATTAATTTACTTTTTTTTCTTAAATATGATGCTAACATATTTATTAACCGCAAAAAGCAAGGTGTCAACTTTTATAAATAGAGTAAATTTGTTTCTAGAAGGTAGATAAATTATTATTCTGTTTTAATAAACCTTCCCTTTCTTGTACTAATTTTAAATTTGCATAAAGGTCAATCAGAGCGACTGAACTCCTGATTGCATTGGGTAAATTCCAGCACTTTCTATTTGAATAGGCCTTTGTTTGGCAAACCCTTGGAAAATTAATTTAAAACTTGGCTTGAATTATTTTCTTTGCAACACAGGTACTGGATTATCCATGTATTATAAAATTTTAAGTTTAACTTATATAGAGTTGCTAGTTGCAACAAAAAATATTGATTATGAAAATCTGTGGTTATTTATTTATTTATTATTGAAAAACCTTAAAAAAAGGATTACAAAAGGCGGAATTAATGCAAATCAAATCATTTATTCATCGAAATAAGAAATATACATTTCATTTATCGATAGTCATTTTTTAAATCTACCGCCGTTTCGTAATGAGGTTCCTCTAACGGAGAAGAAACAGGCGAAAGAAACTCCGTAGGTATCCTCTTTATTGTCATTTTTTTTACTAAACAAATGCATTGTTATAGAGTACATATTTTTTTTTAGAAACAGCTTAGGAGCGATTATCTCATTCCCAGGGGTTATTATCGTTAATGTATTCATTTATATTATAATAATACTTTTTAAAAAGATTTTCTTTAATAAATTTCTTAAACCTGTTAATAGATAAGCTTTGCACATTAACTGGGATTTGGTTGTAGAAGTGTTATTATACACCGTCCCATGAACGAGTTACTGACTCTATGGAGTCTAGTAACTGGCATTACAAGCTTGTGTTGTAGTGTTTACATTATGTACATTAGTATTCTTATTAAAATCATTAATATTTCTATATACATACATTAAATTTTCATATAATTATATATTGAGAGGCCAAGGCTAAAATATTTATTTCTTTAAATGTCTTAACAGCTGATCAAGAATAAGTTTTTCGAAAATTTTACTAAGAGTCGGTAGAATAGAAATAGGTCTAAAGTTAGTGGGTTCAGAAGAACTACCCGATTTGAATAAATCTATGACTTTACTGTGTTTCATCAAATCAGGAAATAGGCCAGCTTCTACACAATTTTTAAATATTATAGTCAAATAAGGTGCAAATACATCTATTATTGAAGCAGTCACTTCAGCGGACATCCTCCATATATCTGCCGTTTTCTTAAGTTCAATACTGTTAAACATTTTCACAAAATATTTTAAATTTACAGTCTGCATGCCATTTCGGCATTCTCTCCCAATCAACCAGGGTCATGGAGAGAGATTGTGGTAGGTGCAATAAGCTAAAAATATGAATAAGCTAAGATCATAAGTACTAAATAATAATATCAAATATGCAAATAACTGTATAATATAAAAACTTTTAGATTATGCATAATATTTAAAAATATGTGAATATATTTAGCATATATACTAGCGGATCCAACACAGGACATGTACACAGGACTGAAATCCGAAAACTTTAAATTAAATAAATTAAAAAGTTCTAGTGACCCGAATTGTAAATCGAAAACATTCTCGAATCCACCTGAATACACACAAAAATTTCATTAAATTCGATCGAGCCGTTTAGGAGTTCAGTGAGGTACAGAAGGATTATAACATACACACGTAAAATTAGTAACAAACGTCAACGTCACTTCACTAGCTCGATCGCTTAAAATCGAAAAAAGAGCAAAATTCTATACTATAGAATGATATAGAATCTATAGCGACGTCTTTGTTGAATAATAGAAGGCCACTTAAGACCTGTATTTAATAAACATTAATTTAACAACAACATTAACATAATACTGAAAAATCTAAAAATAAAGCCGTGAAATATTCAATATTCGAATACATAAGTATAAAATATTATTTAATTGACTACGATGAAAGTTAATTCCATTAAGAACTTATGTAATAGATACACACTTCTTAAATGTGCACTTTATGTATTTAAACAAAACATGTTTACGGCAGTTTCCATATACTTGTTGTTTATTACTTTATACTGAATCTTTGACAAAATACTGCTCATTATTAATGTATACTTGAATAGCAGATTAATAGGTATTGACTAATATGTAGTTCCGCATCATTAACCCAAACCTACCTATAGACGATCAAATGATAATAAACTAGCTACTCCTGATTGATGCATATATTGATTCTACAGTATGTACATTACATAGACACTGAACCTTTTAAACATACACATAATAATTTTTAGTGCGTAAGTAAATAATACGGTAAACTGGCATTTTACACTGCTTTCTCATTCGTAAAGTATACTGCTATATTACTCTATGTAAAGTATAAACAAAAGAGCCATTCTTAAGAAAGTTATTAAATTAAATTCTCGGTTACCTTAATATGCTTGCCATGCAAGGATTACTTTCCTAGATATATGTATATGGACAAAGGACAAACAAATTTGCTCCCATATACATTTTCAACACTTATTTTACTTTTCTAAATAAAATATAAAATTAAATTGCAATAAAAACCTTTCAGGCGTTCCTAAAATTTGTTATTACTTTCTATCTGTCACTTCAATATTCAAACCGGAAACGCTTTATTGGAAGGCGGAACATACACTCCCCAAGTCCCCATGCACAGTTCAGATCAATAATGTGAACGTAATCTGTTACACTAGTATTTAATACTAGCTGGTTCACGGTGCGTCACTTCACTTAGAAAAATCTACCATTTTTATCACGTAAACAAAAAACTTTTTTTTTATTGTTTCTGATTTTTGTTATTCAAAAACACTAAGGTTTACAATATTTTTGGCTTTGCCATCTTGTTTTTCATCATCATTATTCATTATTTAAAATCATTATTTAAAACGCGGGATACATAGCCGTGATAGCTCAGTGTCCGGGCGCTCGCCTTTAATTCTATATACTCGAGCAACCTGAGTTCGATCCCCGGTGCCGGCACCAATGAAGTTTTTAACTTTAAGTTCTGACTTATCACGTGCTCCGCGGTGAAGGAAAACATCGTGAGGAAACCTGCATATTTTCGAAATAATAACAAAAAAAAAAATATTTCGAAGATATGTGAAGTCCGCCAATCCGCAGTGGGGCCGCGTGGTGGACTATGCCCTGATACCCTCTGTATAGAGGAGGCCTTTGCCAGCAGTGGGACATGTATAGGCTGTTACTTTTTTTTAAACGCGGGAACGTGACATACAATTCACTTTTATTATAGATAGTGAGATTCAAATAAATAGGATCTATGATTCAAAATTTAATTAATTTAACTAAACGTCACTACGTCATCAATCAGTTACCATTGTAACCATATAGTTACACTGGAACTGATTGGTGACGTTAGTCAAGACCAACTACTATTGGTTGTATATTATAATTCAAAAGAAAAAAATCGCCGCCATTAGCGCTTTCTATTCAGCACTATTGTGACTATGTATATATCAATTGGGCTACCGATTCTCAAGTTTTAAGTGAACGTACACACACATACATTCTCTTTTATATATAGTTAATATTACATTAATATAAAGTATTATGAAATAGTAACGTGATTATAACGTTTATATTGTACTTGCACTTTGCGTTTCAATATTAATTTTCCAACATGAAGGCTAACCGAACTGCGTTCACAAGTTATTGAAAAGTTGTGGGTTTTTAAATAATTTTTTGTTTAAAAATTTACTCGATTGAAAAAGAAATAAAGTAAAGTACACACATATACTTCACATATCCAAATTTAGACTTTTTTAGTGTAACAAAAGATAAATAACTAAAAATTTACTTAGAAATACCTATATCTTCAAAACTTCTTTACAAAGTTTCGTGATTTTCTTTACTCTATTTCCAGATGCTAAGGGTAACGAGGTATAGTCAAAGTAGACGTAAGATGCTTTATGGATTTAGCTGTGCGTAATTAAATAACCAAACTAAATACGCCTTATAATTGTATTTCGTTGCTATTATTTATTTTTTAAGCAGTTGAATAGATTTAAAACATAAGAAAATTATTATAAAGGCTTAATTTTAAAACCAATCATCACATCATCACAGTCTTATAGCACGATAAATTTAAAATATGTAATATCCGTTAATTTCTCACTCTGAACAATTATATTATTTATATGACATTTATTTAGATTATCTTTTAAATCTGAACCGTCGGTCAAGTGTAATTAAGGACTCTTATAATTATTTTATTTTATTTTATAATACACAAATTATATATCACGACGACACTTTTATTTGAAGAACAATCTAGATAAAATTAATGTTTGACAATAGCTTTTATTATTATATACTTAATTTCTAGTAAAAGTTTATAATTAGTTAAATTTACATTGTATGAGTGAACAAATAAAAATAAGAATAGTAGATGTTCAACGATAGTAAATTGTCATCGGCATTACACGTTAAATTACGTATCGATGTTAATATACTAAAAACAGAGTGTGACATTTATTCGCACATAAGATATACATGGGGTCGCATTCATTGAAACATTAATAAACCAAGTTACATTGATTTATTTACGTAAGTCAAGATATAAAAAAAAAAAACATGACACCTGTTTAATAAAAATACAAATATATACATTGGCTATGGGCATGATGCGCCAGAAGATTGTTCCGTAGAGTTATGAGTGCAACGAACGGTTTGTAAGCAATCGAAATAAAAATAAAATTGTCGAATTTATACCACATCGTTATTAAGAAGACCAATTTGTATAACAATACTTTTGAAATAACTAACTTTTATATTTTACTTGCTATCGGTTTAAATAAAACTCATTTATGTGAGTTTTCCTTCGACAGCTTTTTCTTCTTAGCTAAAACAACGTAGAATTTATTAATTATTAAAAAACACATCATTCAAAGATAAATCGCATAAAACGATTATAATGTGATGAAGACGCAATTGTTAATGCAGTATGGTTGCTTTATCTTTGTATTTGTGTTATACAAATTATTGCCATTGCACCACAAAACACATATTTTTAGTATGAATGAAGGAAAGAAATCTGTATTTTTACATTATTTATAAATTTAGGAATTTTATAACTTACCTTCAATGTCAACTATTGTGTCAATTGTTTTTTCACCTATACTCCATAATTCGCCAGCTACCATACCCATCATATCCCTTTCGGAATTCAAAAATTTAAATGCTTTCGTAAGTAATGTCTCTGATACACCAAAATCTTTATTTTTATTACTTCGCAATTGCTTCTGATATTCACCTAAGTCTCTATAAGGTGAAACAATATTTCTTGTTAAACCCTGCATAGAAAATAGTATAGTGACTATCAATGCACACGACATAGTCGGTTGTAAGGCTAACAAAGACACGTTAGGCAGGTCACTGCAGTCTTGATTGTATGTATGTACATACATTGTAAAGGTTTTAACACATTCCAGCAATAAAAATAGAAATACAAGAAATTATCCTAAAAATAGAAGTTAAGAAACTAAAAAACACGCTTTTGCAATTAACCAAACTACTTTTGAAAATAATTTTCAATTAATTTAAATTAAGAATAACGTGATAAACATAAAAAAATATTTTGTTGCAGAAAAGCGTGGGGTATTTGGAGTCAATGATATAATATTTTAACCACAGCTATTGGTAAAAGTAGAGTCATTATGGAAATATATTGAAAATCAAGTTGATAGAAGTGTGTTAAAAATTTATTATTGAAGCATATTTTGAAGTTAATACGAATTTTCATAGATTATTGACGTTATAATTTTTTGGAATTTGGTTGCAAAGCGACTGACTTCGATCAACTTCACGGTATTACCAGGGCAACTAATAAAAACTTTGAAATTTACCTTTATTTCCAAGTTTATTAAATAACCCGTTAACAATTGCATTTAAAGTCTTTTTCACAATCAAAGAGTTATTCTTATTTCTCTTTGTTGAAGTTATATACTCTTTGACGTAATAAAATAAATTTAGGACCGAAGAAAGATATTTCCTTATGAATGTAAAAATATATATCGTTATGAAGATAATAATCAGTAACATGTTTTTGAGATCCTGACACATTTTTGATGTTAAATAAATTGCAAAAGGGAGATTTATCTTCTTGGTTTTAATTACACATTGCTCTGCACGCGCATCGTAAAAATCACTAACGTGTTATTTTCCCCAATATACCAATAATTTCAAAGACAATAAGCATCAAGGTATCGTATAGATATAAATATATAAATTTAATAAAGAAAACAACCCGATGGTACATTATGTCGGAACTAAGTTTAGGAAACATTTCTAATAGTGGAATATTATATTATACAATAGAACGGACCGGAACTTAATTAACATTTTATTTGAAATGAGATAACGAAAAAGAAAAGAACATATTAGTGTGAAAACACCCTATGTCAACGGTTTCATTATCTTTAGTGACTTAATTACTTTTCAGGATTATAAACTCTTTCGAGAACAGTGTATAGTTTTCACTGTGTTATTTATTTATTTAAACTGTATTGCCTTTCCTTCAAAATTTTAGAACAAATTACACCTACTTAATGCCTTCAAGCATTCTATACTAGACAACTTATAGTGTGAATAGATCATTAGGCAGGTGCAGTAGATAAATAACATATAAATTTGAATCCTTTTACATTCCTTTTAAAATATGTCATAAGTTGTCACATATGATGAAATGAATAAAATTTTGAATGCTGGTCTAAAATATTAATTGAATTTGAATATTTTTATTTACAGCTAGGAATATAGATTTTAAATAAATTTAAATTAGTCTTATGTTCGAATTGATTTATTATTTATTAATCTCCAAGAACCCCTCTGCAGGTAAAGGCGTTCACTAAAGATTGCCAGTCCTCTCTAGATTGGGCAACTGAATTCAGTTTCGGCCTGCTATTTTTTTGAGTTCGTCTTCCCAACTAGCTACATGTCTACCTCACATTTTTGCCTTGTGGACCTGCCCATGTAGTAACCCTAATGGCCATTAGGGCGGCTTCGCACGGGTACAATGTATTATACATATAAACCTTCCTTTCGAATACTCTAATAAAAAAAACTGCATCAAGATCCGTTATGTAGTTTTAAGATCTAAGCATATATAGTAGGGACAGACAGACAGCGGGACGACTTTGTTTTATACTATGTAGTGATACCGGTATAAGTAATTAGTAATTAATACTGTTAAAGGTAGTTAGTAATTAATACTCATAACGATAATGGCCATGTCGCACACCGGTCTGAAAAATATGTCGGAAGGATATACCTTGATATGCCTGTCCCGGGAGCTAGACCTCCTGGTTGCCCAAGGAAGCGATGGCTGGACGATGTGAAGCAGGACATGAGAGCCAATTGACTGACCCTTAGGGACGTCGAAGATCGGGCAAAGTGGAGGAGATTAAGCAGGAAAGCAGACCCTGGCAATTGCTAGGATAAATGCTAGGTAGAAGAAGAAGAAGAACGATCCCATAAAAATCAATTTGTAAAAAATAATACCAGTAGTATTATGTGTTATATGTAAAAGTTATATGTAAAAAGTAATATGTAAAACCATGGATTTGGAAAATGTTTGTGGCATATAAATATGATTTTTATTATTTTTTATGAAAACAGATTTTTTTTAATTTTATGAGTATTAATGTATTAGGTATTACTAACAGTATAGTAAACTCGTGAATACATTTTTTTATAGATAGAAGTTGCACTGTTGAACTCAAAAAAGCTCTGCATAAAACGATTACAGTTTTGAAATAACGAAAAAATTATCATGTTTACATAAGGAAGAATATAATTATACATAGAGCATTTGCATTCCTTGAAGAGTGTTAAGAATAATAGGCAGAAATATTGTGTGTATTGATTGATTTTGATTTGAGACGTGCAGAGGTCTGTGGTATTTGTGGTAACAGATCAATTATTATCTGTTCACCTTAGCACAACAACAACAACAACTAGCAACTGTAACGATTAGCTAGCTTCTGAAAATGCTAATAGGCTTTTGCTGAGATAATGTTGGTGTCATCTACGGCTTTAACGACATCATCACGCAATAGATCATAAGCTCAAAAAATGTTTTCAAAAAAATCATAATCAGCTTTATAAACACAGGCGACAATTTGTGAAAATTTGTATAACTTTTTTAACGATGAAAGTGGAAGCAACTAGGCGACGATAAATAAATCGACATCGATCGCACTATGTGCATTTATTAACTTGTTTTTTTGTTATAAAAGACCATTTTTATAACAAACTATTTTTTAAAATAACTAAAACCTTGTGGATTTAACAAAAATTAATGACATTCAAAATCAATATGCCCACGTAATTTCAATAGATATCATAAAGTAGTGGAGAAAAGCTTCGAATTCGTATTCGCTAAAATAAAAATTGCACGCACGAAGATGTAAATAAAACAGTACACTTTGATGTTTAAAGTAGCACTCGACAAGTATGTCTGACACGAGTGAACTCGCATCCCTAACTTGACACTCCATTCAAACGCGCTGATTTGCTTTTATACCTCCAGCCGTTATGCAAATAACTAGACTGAGAAATGAAAAGACTTAGAAGACTGTTGCATCTATAGAAATAGACGTTAAAAAATTTCAGTTCATTTACTATAAAGATATTTTATGAGGAAGCAAAATAAAGTTTAATGAAATAAGAACGACATATATGAGAAGGCTTTATTCTGCTTTATTTATAAACTCTTTTGTAATAATATAATAGATAATCGCCCGGATACGGCTGAAAAAAAATCATAGCCAGTACCGCTTACAACATTATTCACATGTTGTGCCGACCCCACCTAAGTGGAACGTTGCCTGTTGCTTCAAAACTAGTATAATTAATGTTTTATGCAATTATGGACTAGCCTTGTTTAATATTTAATAGAGTAATGGAAGTTAAGCAGTACTGTACAACAAAAAAATATGTCTGTACGTATGTACGCACGTAACAAGTTATACTTCTTTATTGTAACAAAGAAATTACTTATTTATCAATCAGAATTTTATGCCTTTTGCCAGTGCAACTCGTTGTGCGTGAAAAAGAAATGAAATGCAATTGATAACAGTTTAATTAAATAATTGGGAATTATAAATAAATATCAAAAATGTATTATTTTTGCAAATAGTAACAACAATTGTGCAGCCAACTTCAACCAACAACTTTTTTCTTTTTTTTTATTTTTATTGGGGATAACAAACAGCTACAATATATGATATGAACAGATCTGTTGCGTTGATGTAGTAATAATATTACAGCCCACTACATTATCCACGTATTAAACATACAATATTATTTTAATGGAAGCTACTAGATACGTTACAAAAATAAAAAAAACAATAACAAATAGCACAAAGATAAAAAAAGGAACACTTCAAGAATACAAAAATACTTAAATACATAATTATTAAAAAGTACAGCTTAACTTATTTAATTTGGAAACTATTTGGTTCTTATACTTAGATTTTGAGCATTCAAATATATCAATATCAACAAATTTGGAGTTATATGATTTAAGCATACGTTGTATAGGACATCGTAGTCCTGAGTTTGTTCGGCAATTGATGGCTTATTGATGCCAAAGAGAGTGCCCGGGCGAACTGTCCGTTTAACTTTGCAACCAACTTCATCATGTCGCTTGAGGGTATCGGTGTGCACGCGCATCGTAAAAATGTATATATATATATATATATATGTGTGTATGTATATAATTATTTCTAGGGCGGAAAAAAATGTTTGGGGTGGACCACCCTTAACATTTAGGGGGATGAAAAATAGATATTCCGACAATAGATTGTCCGATTCTCCACCGTGGCCGATATGCACACAAAATTTCACAAAAATCGGTCGAGCCCTTTCGGAGAAGTTCAATTACAAACACCGTGACTCGAGAATTTTATATATTACATTTTACAACACATATTAATCGACATTTCAAAATTCATCATAAAATAGAAATTATACATTTATATTACACCTGAAAAAGATTTATATGACAATACGAATCGTTAAATCTCTTTTTTATAAAAAAAATCCTCTTTTTAACCGATAACTATTAATGTATTGAAAATAAGCTCCACTAAGCTTAACAGGTAAGATACTAAATTCCCCTTACATTAAAATATAGATGCTGAAATTGGGCCAAAGCACTCAAAACGTTAAATTCTTTCTTTATATATTTAAAAATAGGTGGGCAAAGTAATTTCATGTATAGTTTTCAAATTATCCATCTTTCTAGTATGTAACAATTTTTTAAAAGATTCTACTTTTAATAATATAATATTAACATAAAGGCCCAATTAGTGGTGTAACACCACTGTACTCTTAAGTCTTATATTACCTAGATACAGTTTGAATTAAGAACGTATAAAATAATTTAATATTCCACGAACAAAATATAACAGACCAGGAATAAATTTGATATTTCACAACGGCTTCAAAAATACTTACTCAAATTCTAAAACGACTAGGTAAGCGAAGGAAGGTAAAAAATAGAATTACGTGTATGGATTGAAAATTTTATTTACTTTATGCAATTCAAATGAAATTTACTTTGATTTCGTATGAAATAAAATTTATAATTTAGTCCGAATATAACAATCAAGTCTATAAATTAAATCATTTATATTAAAATTATGTAATAGAATTTTTTGATAAAATAACACAGTTTGGCAACATATGACATGACAAACAACATAATATAATGCACTGATGTTATTTATTGCGGTACAAATTATTTAAATTTTATGCATTATCTTCATAAATGAGGATTATCCTTTGTATTTCACCCAAATGTTCGTTGAGACAAAACGATACTCATCTGTATTTTATCTACTTAAATTAAACCTGGGTTTTTATTATGATCACTTTTTACTACCCTGCAAAAAATAATGGTTACTGATACAAAAGGGATAAGAGATGTAGAGTTTCAAATATCAAAAATATTGATAAAAAGTGTTGTTATCTTACCGAAAGACCATATTGTTAAGGACATTACTAAACGCTTCTGATAAAAGGTCTACCAAGTTTGAACTTCCATACCATACATCTATTGCCTTATTTGGCAACCAATTGCGATCAGTTGTAACTTTGCCTTCTTCTTTTGCTTGTAGTGTTCTAGCATATACGTTAAGCAAAAGACCTAAACAACAGATGCTATAAATAAAAGGAAACATTTTACACACAAGTATTATCTGTACTGTATGTCTGTATTGTGCGTCTACACCTCGTAGAAGAGCTGTGGAGCTGCGATTACTTTTTCCGACAATCAGATGATATGTTTAACAAATACCTGGATCCGATAACTTCACGGAAATAACCATTGTTTCCAATGACACCTTTTCTTTAAAAGAAACGGGACGCACAATAACAATTACTATAGTGGAGTGGGTGTTTATTTGTCATTGAAATACTGGTGTAACAATGAAATTGTGCGAGTACTAAATGTGAGGCTATGAACCAATAAATAATTACTTTAAAAAACTTTTAAGTTAAACGGTTTTATTTTATGTTTTTTTTTTTTGTAAAATTTTTTTTTTGATAACATTGTATTGTCATCTAAATTAAATGTGTGTACCAAATTTCAGATCAATCTGACAACGGCAAGGTGCTTAAATTTCAATTTCTAATTTTGACCCAAATAAATAAACAAACAAATTCCGTACGGGTCGAGCTAAATAAAACCGTTTAAAAAGGGAAACAACATTCAAACTGAACATGTAGGTAAGCACGTTTTGATGTTGAAATACATTTTAAAATACAATATAGCCACAGACTGTGAAAAAAGAGAAAATAATAATTTTATTTAATACGGCTTTGAAAGAAAAAGTTTTTTGAATTATTGACTGAAAACTCAATGCCCCTCGCAAGTTGTGTGTAGGTATGATTTCGCGCTTTTAGGGACCATAATTTCTATTTGGTCTCTTGAAATGTTGGCAGAGGCGATGACGTATAAGGTTTCCTTCCTTTGATGTTGAAGAGCCATTTTGTAAGAGCGGGTACTTAGGCACCATGATTGGATGGTTAACATAAAAACCGCCCAAGTGCGAGTCGAATTCGCGAACGAAGGGTTCCGTACCATTATCTATAAAACGGGCAAAAAAGTCATGACTGTTGTATAGGGAGCCCAACTTAAATATTTTTTTATTCTGTTTTTTAATATTTGTTGTTATAGCGGCCACAGAAATGCGATGGGAAGATTGAGACATGACAGCTAAAATAAAATAATGGCAACAGTCTCAAAGGCCGAGCGTACTTGCAACTTTCGACTTTACGAACTAGGCCTACATCGGATTCTGATGATGATATGTGTAAGCACTAAATGAATTTCAAATATGTATTCAAAATTATTTAATAGGTACTAAACTATACTCTTGTATTTCATATTTAAGCTTTGTCATTAACAAGGTCTGCTATTGAAGCTAATCTTGCGATTTTAGTTTATTTTACTTAGTTGTGATTTTAAAATGTGATAAAAAGACGAAAACGCCTTTAAGGGTTTATTTCATAAACAATTAAAATGTATCTGTATTTCTACCATTAACTTAAATAATTTCAATAAATGACAATGCGCAATTGCCATCCATGTTCATAATAACAAGTGAAATTACTTTTTTTTTACTTGTTAAAACTCTACTTTAAAGCATAAGCTAAGTGTGATCAATGAGATTTAAAACCGGGTGGCCGGACGGGTTATGTTAGACTAATATTATTGCGACTCAGTGATAATCAATATTTGATAATTTTATCTGTATTACAGCAAGATTTAAACTTGCAAAGAAGTAAGTATTCGACTCGTTGCGTTGGACAGAAAATACTTTAAAAGTTTTTTGATACCTGGTTCCTGCACCTGGTACTAGAAGGTGGACGTACTTTTAAGCCCTGGTACGCGATTAAGGAAGTATAACCCATCCCCATCCCTATCAATGATCCACAAAGAAATATCAACACTTATAATTATTTTTAGAAGTAATAAGTGTAAATCCACCTCGTATATTTTAGTTTCACCACTCTATGCAGGGTTTTGAATGTTATTGGGAACCGGGGTTCTAAAGAGGTACATGTCATATTTATTTTACTTAATATATACTCTCATACCAATTCTAGTTTTATCAAATGAAAAACATATAATAAGGATAGAAAACTTTACAAACTAAAAAACAAAATTACGAAATACGCTTCTAGTTAAATTTTATAAAAGTTATAGTTTAATAGTAAAAGTTATTGTTACTTTTAAACAGCCTATACATGTCCCACTGCTGGGCAAAGGTCTCCTCTATACAGAGGGTATCAGGACATAGTCCACCACGCGGCCCCACTGCGGATTGGCGGATTTCACATATCTTCGAAATATATATATTCGTATATATATATTTTGTTATTGTTAAGAAAATATGCAGGTATTCTCACGATGCTTTCCTTCACCGCGGAGCACATGATAAGTCAGCACTTAAAGTTAAAAACTTCATTGGTGCCGGCACCGGGGATCGAACTCTCATCGATCAATTGCTCGAGTATATTGGATTAAAGGCGAGCGCCGGGACAATGAGCTATCACGGCTCTAGTTTAGTTTAATAGTGCTCTAAAGTAATTTTGCCGTTCCATTTCAACTATTTGTCCTGGGGCGAGTAGTACACACAGAAAACCTTTGAGAAATGTGAGCGGCCCTTTTACTGCAAATTTGCTTTATTGCTTTATTAATATTTTCTTTTTATTACACTACATCAAAAATATTGAAACAGAAAATAAACACATATATAGTCTTAACATGACTATATATAATACTACTCACCGTCATAGTGACGCTTTCTTTTATTTTGACATAAATAGTTCTATTAAGTCTAGTTGTAAGGTCACAAAAAATACTTGGTATTTACCACTGTATTATAAGAAACAAATCGCTAAATCAATAGCATATAATATACAAAACCCAGTTGTACATTGTACAGCTAAGATTATTTTACTTGGTAATAATTTTTCAAAAACCAATGTTAGTTTAAACTAAACATTGAAACAACACCTAAGCCACATACATTAAATATTGTTCATCAAAATATACAAGGCATAGGTGGCAAAGAACCTGAAATTGAACTGTTTCTCAGAAAATTTAATATTCATGTCATCTGCTTCACAGAGACATGGTTACATAAGCATTGTAATATTGTAGATATAGAAAACTATAAATTGTTAAGTTCGTTCGTAAGAGTAAATGCTATTTTCGGTGACTCTCTTGTATTAGTAAGAACTGATATAGTATGTAAAAATCGAGAGGATATAGTGGCACACTGTCGAATATTCTATAGAATTTCCTACTTTGAGATTCAACAGTATATTATAGTATGCGTGTATCGGCCCCCCTCAGGCTCAGGTGATTTCGATCAGTTTGAGTGTGTAATGGATGATGTCCTTAAAAAACTCTGTTCAAGTAGTAAATCAGTAATAGTTGGTGGAAATTTTAATGTGGATTTTTTTTGGATTTATTACAAGTGACACAACTTAGTAAACGATTTTTAAGTTATTGAGTTCATTTAAACTTAAAAATCTTTCTCATGAACCAACTCGTGTCACTAACTCATCCTCCACATGTATAGACAATATTCTGTTACAATGTAATATATGAGAAATCAATCATAAACTGTTTGAGCTTGGATCTCTGGTTTGAAGTTTTCTTTAAAAGACAAAATTACTACAAGGGAACATAAGATCAAATGTAGACCAGTCGCTACAAACAGAATAAATTCTTTTAGATATAAAGTGGCACCGCATATGTTCTATAAAGATATAGGAGTCAACCCCAATGATTCTTATGTGGCGGCTAAATATTTTAAATTAATATGTATTTGTTAATAATAAATATTTATTTATTAAATCTTATATATGTTTCTCATATCTATATTAAGTATATATTATTTTCACATGTTTTATTATTAATCACATGTAGCGTATTCATTTATTAATTTTATTTACCAATGTTTACGATCGCTATCAACGTTCAGCTGTGCCGCGACGCGACGCGGCTCACCTAACGTTTTTTATGTACGATTTACCGATCGGGCGCCCGGCAACAGCGATTCCGTCCGAGCCCGTGCTACGTCATAAGACACTCGCGAGACGCGGTACATTAACTTCTATCGCCAGTCGCTTGTTGCTTCCCGCTGCGCTTACGCTTTATCAGATATTACGTGTTGTCATAGTTCCGCTGTAGTTGCTTATTTTCGCTATCCTCTATTGTTATTGTTTTGTGCTATCTTTTACTCCTTCTGACTTTCTTTTGTGGTCGTATATGTGTGTAGACAATAAATGTTGTGAACAGTGTATTGACTTTATATATTCACCCGACACACACGAACTCACTTCCACCACCTACCCAAGCTGGTGACCCCGACGTGAGACGAGCCAAGACGAACTTCGAACTTAATGCTGCTAACGGTTCGGTTATCGAAACATTTGGTTTTATAGAGTTAAAATTAGATTTAGGCCTTAGACGTCATTTTGTTTGGCGATTTGTTGTAGCTAATGTAACTAAGCCAATAATAGGCGTTGACTTCCTTAGCTTTTATAACTTAATTGTAGATTGCCGTAATCAACGCCTAATTGATAATACCACTACATTAATATCGAATGCAATTTTCGCTAACGATGATATTTGTTCCGTCAAGGTTGCAACAGGCGATTCGCGATATCACGACATTTTAAGTAAGTTTCCGGAAATCACTCGACCGTCAGGCACACCGGTGGCCCCAAAGCACAATACGTACACCATATTAGAACCACACCTGGTCCTCCTATCTCATGTACCCCTCGCAGACTGGCACCGGATAAACTTAAGATTGCCAAACAAGAGTTCGAGCTTATGATCTACAACGGCACCACGCATCCTTCTGAAAGCCCCTGGTCCTCCCCCTTACACCTGGCGCCTAAGAAGGATAATAGCTGGCGGCCATGTGGCGATTACCGGATGCTTAATTCACGGACTATACCAGACCGTTATCCAATTAGGTACATCCATGACTTCTCCCATTCCATTTCTGGTTGTACAGTCTTTTCTACGATCGACTTGACGAAGGCGTACAACCAAATCCCAGTGTTTGAGGATGACATCCCTAAGACCGCCATCACTACACCTTTTGGCCTGTATGAATTTCCCTTTATGAGTTTTGGGTTAAAAAATGCGGGCCAAACATTCCAAAGGTTTGTGGACGAGATGACAACAGGTCTGGACTTTTGCTTTTGCTACTTGGACGACTTTCTTGTCTTTTCCAGGAACGAAGCAGAGCACAAAACACACCTCCATCAGCTCTTCAGCCGCATGAAGGAATACGGTGTTCTGGTTAACACCCCTAAGCGCGTTTTTGGGGCATCTGAGGTAACATTTTTAGGCTACCGAATATCCGCCTCTGGCACTAAACCTCTAGAATCAAAGGTTCAAGCCATAACGGACTACCCAGTGCCTAAAAACATAAGGCAACTGCGACGATTTTTGGGGATGCTGAATTTTTATAGAAGGTTTGTACCACACTTCGCTTCAGTTCAAGCCCCCCTTAACGCCTTACTCGCTGGGAGCACAAAAAGCTCTCAACCAGTCGATATTTCTGGCGACACCTTGTTGGCATTCAATGAATGTAAAGAAAGTCTCGCTAACGCTGCACTACTGGCACACCCAGATTGTCAGGCCGAACTCGCTCTGGTAACAGATGCGTCCGACCTGGCAATGGGAGCAGTTTTGCAGCAGCTGAAAAATAACGTTTGGGAACCGTTAGCTTTCTTCTCACGGAAGCTAAGTCCAACCCAACAAAAATACTCACCGTATGACCGTGAGCTTTTGGCTATCTACGAAAGCATAAAATACTTTCGTCACATGCTTGAAGCCAGACACTTCGTGGTGTTTACTGACCATAAGCCACTAAGTTATGCCTTCAGTGAGAGGAAAGCCAACTGTTCGCCTAGGCAGTATCGTCACCTCGACTACATCTCACAGTTCACGACCGATATCCGACACATCTCCGGTAAGAATAACGTCGTCGCCGATCCATTATCTCGTGTCGATGAGCTACAGATGCCTGTCGACCTAAATGTGCTGGCTGAATCACAAGCTTCAGACAACGAACTGACACAACTGCTTCAAGGAGAATCATCACTCCGATTAAAAAAGTTGAAAGTTCCGAATTGTCACACAGAACTTTATTGTGACGCCAGCACAGCTACTCCAAGACCATTCGTGACCAAGCCATTGAGGAGACAAACCTTCGACTGTCTCCATAGTCTCAGTCACCCAGGCTCTAACGCATCGGCGAAACTGGTCGCCGATCGATTTGTTTGGCCTGGGGTGCGCAGACATGTCAGCTGAAACAGTTGGGAAGGCATTATTATCCTGGATATCCAGATTTGGATGCCCAACGGATATTGTCACTGATCGCGGCGGGCAGTTTGAATCGTCACTTTTCCAATATCTTGGTAAAATGATCGGATTCAAACACCGCAGGACAACCGCGTACCACCCAGCTTGTAACGGATTAGTGGAACGATTCCACCGTCAGCTGAAAGCAGCCATAATGTGCCACGCTGATTGCAACTGGGTAGACTCATTGCCTTTGGTGTTATTAGGCATTAGAAGTGCATTTAAGGAAGACCTCCAAACTTCTTCCGCCGAATTGGTGTATGGCGAGCCATTACGTTTGCCCGGGGAATTCTTCCAGGCAACGTCCCCCCACTCCACCGACGTTTCGGAGTTGCCACTCGCTTGCGCCGATACGTATCAAAATTGCAACCAGCACCAGCAGCACGGAACAATAAAGGGAACATCTTTATTTATAAAGAGTTGACTTCTGCCAGTCACGTATTTTTAAGGGACGACACAGTACGTGGGGCATTGCAGCCACCCTACACCGGTCCCCATGAAGTATTGGAGCGAGGGGAAAAGACCTTCAAAATACAGGTCAAAGGGAAACGTATGACGGTATCCATAGACCGCCTCAAGCCAGCCTACATATTGTCTCACACACCTGATTCCCCTTCCACCACCACGCCCAATTCCCATCCTAGTTCCCTGCCTGATCCTGTTTCTATAGGGCAAAATACCACACCACAGGATCTTGTCAGAAGAACGCGTTCGGGCCGCAGAGTTAGATTCCCCGATTTTTATCGCCCGTAGTAACGGTCTCCGGGGGGGAGTGATGTGGCGGCTAAATATTTTAAATTAATATATATTTGTTAATAATAAATATTTATTTATTAAATCTTATATACGTTTCTCATATCTATATTAAGTATATATTATTTTCACATGTTTTATTATTAATCACATGTAGCGTATTCATTTATTAATTTTATTTACCAATGTTTACGATCGCTATCAACGTTCAGCTGTGCCGCGACGACGCGGCTCACCTAACGTTTTTTATGTACGATTTACCGATCGGGCGCCCGGCAACAGCGATTCCGTCCGAGCCCGTGCTACGTCATAAGACACTCGCGAGACGCGGTACATTAACTTCTATCACCAGTCGCTTGTTGCTTCCCGCTGCGCTTACGCTTTATCAGATATTACGTGTTGTCATAGTTCCGCTGTAGTTGCTTATTTTCGCTATCCTCTATTGTTATTGTTTTGTGATATCTTTTACTCCTTCTGACTTTCTTTTGTGGTCGTATATGTGTGTAGACAATAAATGTTGTGAACAGTGTATTGACTTTATATATTCACCCGACACACATGAACTCACTTCCACCACCTACCCAAACTTATATGGTTTATTTATATTAATGGTTTATTAATTATGATTAATGGTTTATTTTCTCATATCTTCTTATAGTGATACTTTTAAATAACGCATAATTACTAAAAAATGATAAATTTTAATTTAGTGACTGGGCAACAGTGGGTATTAATAAAAGTAGTGATTCACTATATGAATTATAAAATATGAGGCAGTGGAATCACGACCCTAATTTCCATAAGCGAGTAAAAACGTTTTCTAAAATATTTAAAAAAGTCTGTACTTAGGCGAATAAAATAGAATTCTAAATTCAAAAAATGAAATAAAAGCCACATGGGACATCATTACCTGTATGTTTGGAAGACTCAAGATATTCCGGGAACCTATAACACTTATCATAGGTAATACTCCCATAACATCAGACAATGAAATTGCAAATAGCTTCGAAAATTATTTTTCAGAAATTGCAGTTAATGTCGCATACACATTAAAAACCTCTCCCATAGGTGCAATTAATGCATTGAAAAATAATGTTTCCTATTGTCGACACACGTTTAAATTTAATCACGTAGATACTAATGATATTATAAAAGCTTTGAATTCTATTAATCTTAAAAGTACAGGGGATTTATAGGGCATGTCCATAAAGTTAATGACCACAACAATGACATATATTGCACCACATCTGGCTTACATTTTTAACAACTGTATAGATTCTAGAATATTTCCAGATCTTATGAAATTTAGTAAGATAATCCCCGTCTTCAAAAGTGGGGATAAAAATGATCCAGGTAACTATAGACCTATTTCCATATTGCCATCTCTAAGTCAAACATTTAAAAAACTAATTTTAAATCAATTATTCGTACATTTTAATATGAACAAAATTTTTCACGATGAGCAATATGGATTCACTAAAGGCAGATCGACAACAAATGCGGGCGTCGCACTTGTCAAGCATATTTATAACGCCTGGGAAAGGTCACAAGATGCATTGGGTGTCTTTTGCGACCTTTCAAAAGCCTTCGACTTAGATCACAAAACTCTTCTTTGCAAGCTAGATTATTATGGCATTCGTGACAGCGCTCTCAATCTCATTACCTCTTAACTTAGTAATAGATTCAAAAAGTATCCATAAATGATGTTAATTCCGCAGGCTCCCCCAAGAAAATGGGTGTCCCACAAGGATCAATCTTAGGCTCATTATTATTTCTAGTATATATAAATGATCTCCCCTCTTATGCCAGTGAGTTTTGTGATGTTATACTATTTGCTGACGAAACATCGCTCATCTTTAAGGTTGACCGAAATTTATCAAATTTTGACGACGTAAATGGTGCACTTTCGCATATCTTCCACTGGTTCACCATAAATAATATGGTTTTAAATGCCAAAAAAACTAAATGTATTCTTTTTACCCTTCCTAGTGTAAGAAGGCAAAGTTTTAGTTTGTTATTAAATAACGTATCACTCAATCCTGCTGAGTCCGGTGTTTTCTTGGAGATTACAGTAGATTCAAAGCTTCAGTGGAGTCCCCATCTATCATCACTTGCGAGTAAGCTAAGCTTCTCTGTTTTTGCGATTAGGAAGGTTAGGCAGCTAACGGACATCGACACTGCCAGACTTGTTTACTTTAGTTATTTTCCTAGCATCTTATCGTTCGGTATTTTTTTGTGGGGTTGTGCATCTGACATTCTTCAAAAATGGGCTGTCCGAGCAATCTATGACATCGGAGCCCGGAGTACACTCAGAGATCTTTTTAAAGAGATTAATATACTCACTGTTGCGTCCCAATATATTTATTGTAATATTTTGTATGTTACAAATAATCTTAATTGATACCTAAAGAATAGTGATAGACATAAATTAAATACTAGAAATAAGGACAAATTAATAACACCACTGTTTCGTCTACAAAAAGTTAATAGATCGTTCATGGGGCAAAGTGTGCGCATGTATAATAAAATCCCACAGTCGATATTAAGTTTGCCACTAGATCAATTTAAACGCAAAATTAAAAGTGAACTTATGGCTAAGGCGTATTATACCATTGCGGAATTTCTTGACGACGCCAATGTGTGGGGTTAATACAGTTGATACTTACGTAGGCTTAAACAAGACTGTTATACCTGTAACATTATATTTTAAACTGACCTTTTAAAAAAAGAGCAACTGTTCTTGCCAGTTTCTTCTCAACAGAAACTGCTTTCCGAACCGGTGGTAACTTACTTACGAACGTATTAATTTTTAGGTAAAATGTTGAAGTTTCATAAGAACGCGCAAGCGTCTATGTGAATAAATATAATTTAGATTTTTCGAAAAAAAACAAATAGGTTATTTTTTTTTTTCGTTATTATTTCGAAAATATGTAGGTTTCGTCACGATGTTTTCATTCACTTAAATAAAATAAAATTAAAAATTTCATTGGTGCCGGCACTTGGGATCGAACTAAAGGTTGCACGAGTATATTGAATTAAAAGCGGGCGCCGGACAATGAGCTATCATGACTATAACCTTGTGACCTTCGCTTAATTTTTATTTTTATAGTCTAAAAAGGGCCATATCTTTGACACGTTATTAACTTATTGGTCTAAAGAGACTGCCCACTAAGTTCCATAATTATTTAACTACTACACTTACATAAAATTCCCCTGAAATACCTAATATATCAAAAAGGTAAGTGACCTTATTTTTATGTCAGAAGGTGGCAAGCGTAGCTAATGTAGCGGTTGATCTGATGTTATGTGATGAACGCCGCCCATTGACATTTGCAACAAACGTTGGGTTCCCGCCCATACTAAGGTGCGACAAAAATATAAAATACTTTATTTCTGCGATTTTATGAATGAAACTGGTTAGATAAGAGGTATAATAACTTCATTGTTATAAATTATAATAAATAACCACATATGGCTATATAAACTAAACAAAAAAAAAAATTTGCAATAAGAAAAGTCAAATCAAAAATTAAATTGCAACTCAAAGTTATTCTGAAAGATTTAACATATTTAAGCATAAATTTATATTGAACAACACACAAAGGTATAAAAACCCTGAAAATAAACAAAAGAAATGCAGCTATAAAAGCTATTAATAAAAATAATATTGAACAATAATATTTTAAAAACTCAGGAGTTTCAAAACGGGTTTTTATAAAAAGTTTTTTTCTTTCTAGGCAATTTTCTAAGTTCTGTGTAATGGATCAAAGCTTAAAAGAAGCCTTTTCAAAAGGTCTCTAGTAGTTATAGTCCTAGAGAACTTCCGAGCATGACGAAGTCTGAACATTTTAATGTATTAGTAATTGAAGTTTCTCGCTTTCTTTCTCGCTTCTGCTGCTTCTTCAGAAAGTTGTCCAATAGGTAAAAGTGCATGTTCTATGATAGCAGATCCATGCACTTATACCTTACGTACAGAAGCTGGTGGGTTAAACCATGCATATGCTAGTACAATTTGCCCGACAGTTTGTATTACAAATTCCCTAAACTCAATAGTTTACTTTGTAACCTGAATTTATAACTTGCAATATTGTGGCACAACGCTTAATTAAGCTTTTATATATTCCTGTAATAAGCGGAAATTTCAGAATTCTCAAAGAAATTTCTAGCCGTATTGCCATCATTTGAAGGCCCACTTCCACCTTTAGTTTTGTCTACTACCAAACCCATTTTTATCCTGAATTGGGATTGGATGGCCTTTTTCCTTTCCGCTACAACTATCATTATCAGCTTGTCTAACTTGCCACTTTTTTATATTAAGCCTACAAGAAACATACAGAAAAAAGAAAAGGCATCACGTATCGCTTGAAATACGAGTTCGGCCCGCTCAGTGATGTCCAATTTTTTTAGATACGTGAACCTGCAATAGAATATATACGTGAACCTGCAATAGAATATAGACTTGAACCTGCAATAAAAATAACATTTTAGTAAAAAAATGCAAAACGAAAGACATTCAGTGTTAATTCGTGTGCGTAGCAAAGTGCTACAAAGAGATTATTTTCACGTAACACCCATATTGCTCTAAAAGGGGGAAAACGTTGAACAAATTCAAGTGAAATCATAAAGAATGAGGTCTCACCTAACACATGTTACGGAAATACGGAAACTAAAACTCGAGATGTATTAAATTAAAAATTAAAACGCGAACATAAAACAGGTATATCACGTAGCAATCAAATTGCCACAAAACAAACGATATTAAAATTGTAAATAAAATAAAAAAAAATATGTACATACCATGTCCTTGGAAATCCATTTTGAAAATAAATCAAATATGTAACAGGTTTCTGAGACAAACGAAATCACGTAACAATTGCGTGAGTCACTGGTAACATTTCGGATCACTGTTGTTATTCACACTTTCGATGACGAAATGGTAATGAAAGTAATTAGCTAAGTGCATTTAATTTATACCATTCTTAAGTTCAGACTTTGTAGGTATTATAATGATCACTATTTTCATTGTATCGGAGAGTGACCTTGGGTGATTTTTGTCGTGCTAGGGAACCACAGCGACAAGTAGGGTTAGAGGTGCGTTAATATCATATTTTAATAATGTGGCTCTGGCCAGACTCACCTCACTGACCAGATAAATGCAGAAGTATAACACTGCCACTTCACGCCGGTCTTCTGTGAGGTCGTGGTATTTACCTGGATGGACATGCCCAATCGTGCAACAGTGAAGACTGTTGTTTGGCCACAGAAAAAAAATCGTGTCGATAAATTACTATATTACAAAATCTAATTTTAGTTAAAATTTGTTTTTATATATGTCGCCGCAGCGATTATTTGGCTGCTTACCTTTAAGTTAATTTAAAATCTTAATACAGAATATCAATGATTATAGTTAGAAAACAAGTTTGTTAATTCATAAATTTAGTTTTAATTATTACAAGAAATGATTATTCACAACTACATCATTAAAAGTTATATTTACTAGAAAATCAATAACTAAATCCTCATTTTAATTTAGTAAATAAATACTACCTTAATTTAAACATTTAATTTATAAGTTACAGTTTTGTCTCACTAATACAGTCTCAATACGATTCCGTATTTCAACCATTTGAATGTCCATACTTTTGTTTATTTGTGAAATTGCTTAAATAACTTTTGAATAGTTTTAAAACATAACTATAATACTATGGAACTTTTATAACAATTTATTCGTTAATAACAACTTTAATTCATTTATAATACTTTCATAAAGTTGTAGAAATACTGTGCGATTATAACGCCACCTGGCGATCCAGTGGCGTTGACATTGTAAACGGTGGTACCTAAAGTGCTTTGAGTGGAGAGCTCACTTCGAAGCTGACTTTTGAAGAGACAACATTGTAAGTAAAATCTGTGTCAGTTTAATAAAATAATTATTATTTTTGTACTTGGTTTATTTGTTACTTTTTGTTACTAACCCTTATGTTTAAAGTATTGAAGTAATCCCTTCGTTTATAAGAATTTAATAAAGTATTTGGTTGTGTAGTTTGTAAATAAAACTTGCTTAAGTATATTGGAACTGATGACTTTAGGGTCAGCAGTTCTGTTTCCTTTTTTTTAATAACTTTGAAGTGAAATTTCCGATATATACATTTTTCAATGTATGCGTATTAAGTCTTTTTACTATTCTAAGACATTAATACCGTGGCTATATGGTTCAGTGTTAACGAATCACCGATACTTCTTTGTGAAAGAAAATTGAGAGTATCATAAACTGTAGACATTTTTCCTAGATTTAAATTATGTCTTTTAAAATGAAAGTAAAATTAAGTTTTCATACTACTCCGCAATGTGCGTCATATTCTGGTCGCTTTTTCAAAAGCTGTGCAAAACTTTGTAGAACAGTTCCTTAAATATTTTCCCCTACGCACGTTACTTTCCTTTGAAATTTATTGTACACAAAATTAGAGAACCTAACCTTTATATGTTACTCGCATTGTCTATTGTTGGGGCTTAATATATTACAATAACAATAACCTAACATAAATGGAGTCTAAAACACGCTGATCTGAATTAACGAAACAACTACAGTGACTCTACACTAACTACAACAATGGTAATATTTGATACCTTTCTGTTGATGACAAATTATACAAAAATGTATATGTTTCACAAATTATATATTAAAGATATATCCTTGACACACCCTGTTGGGATATCCTGAAGCTGTTATATTTATGAAGTGGTTATGCAACATCAAAGCTTTTGAACAACACAAAGAAATTGCGTACTTGAAAAAAATTGTAGCTGCTTCTAACGCAGATACATCTTAAGAGGTATTTTTGTTATTAAAGTCCGCACGTACCAGTTCTCAACTTACTTTAGACGAGAAATTAAAATCAAACCAAATTTATGTCTTTTTATGGTAATATCAGACCATTATTATAAAATCGGAGCCAGTGAACATGATCAAGATTCTGTCCTATAAGAGCTCAATTTCAAAATATTTTTATAGATAATCGAACTCACAGTTCTTCTTAAGAATGTGTGACATAAGATCAGTTGTATTGCTTACGAAATCTTAATTCGGTCACAAAGAACCTTTTCATAATTACATAACAACATCATTGAATTTGTCCAACAAAATTACGAGCCGTGATAGTGCAGTGTCCGGGCTTTCGCCTTTAATTCACTATACTCGAGCAACCTGAGTTCGATCCCCGGTGCCGGCACCAATGAAATTATTAATTTTAAGTGCTTCCTCATCACGTGCTCAGCGGTGAAGGAAAAACGTTTCAGTATTCGACCCTGATGTCATAGGTCCATGAAATTTTCGTAAAAGAATGTTTAGTTTCCGCAGGTTTATGGCTTCCCAGACTACCCGATTAATCCTGCAATTTTTGTTTGTGTGACACATTTGCAATTCAATGCAGAAATCTCACTAAATGTACTGGCAACTTTTTGTTGTTGGTAATTTCTCTCGATATACAAATTTGAGGAGTTATTGGTAAACACTTAACGCCTTAAAACAATTTGATATCATAGAGCATGTTGTTGTTCAATATATTAATATTTTTTAATTTTTGTTCATATTTATACTTTTATATTCATACCGGGCCCCTTTATCTTGGTCGCCCTGTAGTTACGTCCTCATCATAATAACCTTCTAATCTTGCAGTTCAAGTATATACTCCTAAAGTGGCACTTGTACATCAAAGGCGTTCCCTCATCTCCCTTTAAAGTGATTTCGAACATCTGCTTATGTTCCTTGAACGATCGTATTTCTCGACAATTCTCGAAAATCGAAGTATTTTTAATACGAGTTAGTTTATTGTATTTAGTTGGTTTATTAAATTCTATTGCATTTAATTTATATTTATGTCCAATAAAAAGATTACACAAAAACAAGTAAACTAAAAATTGACTGTATCAATTAATATAATTGAATCGAAATAAATCTCGAGTTGAAAGTGTTTTTCCATAAAGACAAGTATCCATAAGCAGTTATTTATTTAAAATTTCTTTCCAGATTCTGCTTGCTGAATGCTTTAAATATTGTTACGTATTTGTAATTTATATTAGAGGTTAAGTTGTAAACTAATCCCTCGACGACTGTAATGAGATGATGCACTAGTTTAATATACGCTATTCTTCAATAATGTTCTAAAGAAGGAGACCTATTTAGATCCTATACTGAGCAGAGTAATCCGATACATCCATGACGGTTGGCCGGAAGAAGTAGAAATTAAAGAGTTAACACCATATTTCCATCGTAGGAATGAACTGTATACAGAATTAGGCTATATCATGGAATTATATCATGGGGATATATAGGATATATAGGATTATATCATGGGGACATTGGGTAGTCGTTCCGAAGTCCTGCAGAGAGAAAATAATCAAAGAGCTCCATGAAAGTCATCTGGGTATAGTAAAAACGAAATCGTTAGCCCGGAGCTATGTGTGCGGAGGTGGCCGGGCTTGGATGAGGCAGTGGAGACAGCGTGCGGTGCATGCTCAGTGTGCGCTGCGGTGGCAGAGGCGCCGCCCGCACACGCGCCGGGATCTTGGCCTGACCGTCCCTGGTCCAGGCTCCATGTAGATTTCTTGGGCCCTATCGCGGTTCTTAAATACCTTATTATGATCGATGCATACTCTAAGTGGATAGAGGCTATCAAAATGAACAGCACTTCAGCGCAGGCAGTTATAAAAGAATTACGTGAAATGTGGGCAAGGTTCGGATTAGGAAAACATTTAGTCAGCGATAATGGTCCCTCGTTTTTCAGTGCAGAATTTAAACAATTTCTTACTAACAATGGTGTCGAACACGTTTTTTCCGCTCAATACCAACCTGCCTCCAATGAAGCTGCCGTTAACGCAGTAAAAATACGTAAAAGAACAATTAAAAAGGCGTTGAAATTAAAAACAGACGTACACACCGCTTCGTGCCGATTCTTATTAGCTTTTCGAAATATACAACATTACACAACAGCGGAAAGCACGGCTAAAATGTTATTAGTACGCAACTTGCGTATGCTAAACGCATACTGTTTAAAACCAGACTATATGGTCAGAGTAAATGCGCAACAAAGGCGGATCGAGGCGGCACCAGAGGCACAGTTAGGCAGTTTATTCCAGACGATAAGGTTTGGCTCAGGGAATATCTTAGCGCGGATAAGTGGTCCGCGGGAACGGTTATAGAGAGCGGGTACAATGGATTATAGGGTTAAATCTATCAATGGAATCAAGGAACATAGGCATATTGCCAAATTAAAGTCTAGAAAGTCAAGCGACGTATGTGAAAATACAGACTCAAACCGTAGTTTACCAAATACCAGTGATAGCAGACCAGTACAGGCGACTAGACGGTGCCGCCCTTCGCTAGTGTTTCCAACGAGCCCCCCTAAAATTTCGGACGATGCAAGGGGGGGTGTGGCAAGTGCCGATGAGGCATTACTAAAATCACCAATAACTGATACAGTGACCACGCAAAAGGAGGTTATGGAATATGGAATATGACTCTTGTCAGAATGCTCCAGGGATGCCCAATGTGCAGGAGGCAGGCAACCATGCCCCGGACGTATCTAGTAATGTCAGTGACAATTTAAGTAAAGTAAAAGAGCAAACCTGTCAAAAGATATGGGATAGATGACGTATATAAATAAGACAATGTGTATATTATTGTATATTGTATATATATTGTATATACAGCGTGTCTTTATAATTGCGACAATAAATGAACACACATATAGAGGATAACTTTTTGTTTCTTTTTTACTTAATTAGTTTATTTGAAAAATATTTTTTTAATTATGGAATTTTTTTAACGGTAATATTTTTTATGATTATTGGCAAGTAGCGTTAGACGTGTGTTCATTTATTGTCGCGATGGTAACGACACGCTGTATATTGTATAGATTAAAGATTTTACCAAATAAGATATATTTTAGATTATATCAGTATATCTGTAGTTAACTGGATTCACAATTTCACACGAAATAAGTTTAAATAAGTTATGTTATGTATAAAAAATATTTGGCTATGTAATTTTGGATCTTAATTAAGGGTGGAGGTGTTACGTATTTGTAATTTAAATTAGAGGGTAAGTTGTAAACTAATCCCGACGACTGTAATGAGATGATGCAACAGTTGAATATACGCTATCGATCGGTACACGTCTTTTATTTAGCAAATATATCATAGAATAATAAAAGAAAAGGACAGTTTTATTATCTTCGCTCGTAAGTTAGTTAATTTAATTGCTTTAAATTTAACGCAAGTTGGCGGACATCTCAGACATTCAAATAAATAAAAGATATTATCTGTACAGCTAATGTCCTTGAAAGATTTATGCTACGATTCTCTGGAATTATACTGCAATTTCTCAAGGAATTGAGCTTTTAGCTGAAACCTTTACTAAATCAAACGGACTCTTGATTAAAAAATATTTTTATGGTTACTTTTTTTTGTTAGTACGTAAAGTTGTGGATTTTGTAAATTAAAAGTAGGGAATAATTTTTGTCAATTTTATCGAATGTGAACTCATTTGATTGAAAGCACAGATTACGATAGAGTTCCTGATGATTTCTCCCGGAATACACCGCAGCAATCAGAATCTTTAGCTATATGCGGGGTGCACTGATCTCACTAATCATATTAGAGCCTCAATGCATACATAACTTGTGTTGGAACACATTGTAACTCGCACCCCCCCTTTATTGTGTATATATAATTTTATAAAATTATATATATTTTTGCCCCATTATATGAATAAATCATATAACATCATTACGTGACCAGGATAAATTATTGATCTTTCTATAGGATCTTTCTAAAGGTAATAATTAGCCGTTGTGTTTATTTAGTAACTTGATGATATATAGTATACTCCCTCTCATGCTTGTAAAGGGCTTACAATTTAATTTTAAACTAATATCCCTTCTCTCTTGAAAAGGGCTCACATCAATTTTACATACCCGATACAAGTCAACAGCTCCCCCACATTTTTAAAAAAATGTAGGGAAGGCACACGGCTCCATGAAAACACTCACCAACGCCGTGTGCGGTGAGCGCCAACCAACATATTGCGCCCCCCCCCCCCCCTCCCCAGAAGAGGGACAAAAAGTTGGGGAAAGGACCGAAGTCCATTGCAAAGCTGTTTTACCAGCATAAAGAGGGCTTGGCCCCTTGGCAGTGCGTAAGCACAACCTTCGACCGAAGTCGCGCATGTCAATGCGTGTAAACGTCATACAAGCCGACGACAAATCCAGTCTTCGTGAATGTACGTCAATACGGTTTTGGGCATGTGTTAAAAATCAGGCACTCTGGCCCTATGATATATAAGCGGCCTCCGTAAGCGCCACCACTTTTGCCAGATCGCCGCGACTGCAGACGTGATTGTTAGTGTTTTGGCATCACCACCATTAAAAAGGTTAGCACGACATTTCGTCGCAGAGCACGTTATGAGTCACTGCTCACCCCAAGGGTATGGTTAAAACGTTGCACGGCATCGCCGCAGCTTTGAGAGGTTTTCTCCCGCCAGCTACCATCCACATGAGGTAAACGCATATGCTCCACCAACCATTGAAATAGTCAGATATAGCCATAGTTGTGATTTTTATGTTTAACCACCAGAAGGGTTTATAATTGGCAACATATAATTATTTGTCAGTGTCTCTGACGTTGAGTATAATGTATTTTCGATCAAGTTTGTCTCACCCACCAGCAAGTTGCCATTATTCGTTCGAACGGTGGGAACTTTACTGAGATTCGTTAATAATGATAAAACGTATAAAGAGGTCAGACAGTCTGCAGTTCCGTCATCAGGAACCCGACTTGGACAAATCTACTGAGATGTGCATCAAACCGAGACGCAGACTCGCGGCCATTATGAATAGCGTCGTCTCCCAAGCAAATGTCGCAAGACGCAATGTCACCAAATGCAACATGCATCAATACAACTATCGCAGGTCAACACGCCAACATACAGCCTATCCGCATACACAGCAGACATCATCACCTCGAACCTCCGTCAACCAGAATCATACGATGCAATGATATTAGGCGCAGATCACCCCGCAAATACCACAAGACGCATTACTGCATATAGCCGCACGCATCAATGTGACTATCGCGTAGGTGGCACACCACACCAATACAACTCCAATCAACTTCGGCTCCAAAGTTTAGAATATACTCAGAACACACGAAGTGTCCAAACATACTCTTTCACGATCCGAATGATAGTCGACGTATCATAGCGTAAACACTAAGACGCCAACCACCAACGGACCCCCACCCAAGCCAAGTAATAGCCAACGTATCATAGTGGAATACACTAAGACGCAAGCCACCACCAGGCTCCCCAAAGTCAGATGATCAGTCGACGTATCATAGTGCAACACACTAAGACGCCAACTACCACCAAACTCTTATTATGCCGAATGACAGCTAACGTATCATAGTGATGGTCACTAAGACGCCAACTACCACCAGCTATCGATGATATGTCCACCACTGAAGACATATCCATTCATGGTTCCACGTTTACCGTAGACCATATCGTCGTACAGAAGTACCACGCAACTCCATAGTAATATGTCTTATAAAGTCCCAAGTCATTCATTGCTCTTCATTATATTTATATATTCATTATTTTTTCTCTGAGCCTTCACATATTATTACTTTTATCCATTAGACCTTACTTCCATATGATATTGGTATGGGACGTTCATACAATGTACTTTGACTATAGTACTAAGAGTCGCGATCGACCTCTGTACTTACATATGTGCGGTCATACAAATGTGTCCCCGCACGGTACATAATACTTCCCTTAGAAATCACTAAGTTTGGAATTGTATTTAATGGACATAATAGTGATCGTATCTTGCTATATTTTTAATAAATATCCTTTTTTGAGTATTTTAAGTGATTTTTAACTATTTTAATCAATTTTTGGTAATATCATTTTCTCATACTAACACTTATATTTCTTTAATTTAAGTATATATTATTAACTTTTATTGTGATTAAACGTTCTTAAACGTTTTATTTTCATCTTAATTGATCTTTATTATGACTAATTAATAATAATATTTATTATTATTAATAGATCGTTACAACATGTTATTTATGCATTGAGGTCAGAACTTCAAGCTCGCCAATCCAAACAAAAAATTTGGACCACTAGCATGTCCTCGCATGGCCAAGCTACTACACGCGCCATATCGGTAGGCGCTAGTTGTCGTTCATAAAAATATTGTTTTAATTACAATTTATAGTGTTGGTTTTTTTAAGGGTAGAAGTTGCAAACGATCTGATGTTAAGTGATAACCGCTGTCCGTGATAATTTACAACACCCGTAGAGTTAGAAAAGTTTTCACTTATGATGTATTACTTTTGCCGCTGTAACAAAAAATACTAAAAACTCTTCAAAAATGTTTAGGTTTCTTGTATCTTGTATTAACTGATATTTTTGCTTCCAGTCCCGAGATTAAAGATAAAGATTCATCTGACGCAGACCCGGTAGGCTAGCCAGAACCCACGGGTTTGGGCTCTCCGCTGTGGGTAGAGCCGCGCATGTGCCCATGCGTACGTTTTCTACTACGGTATGTCATCTCAGGGCCATCGAGGTTGCGGTTCAGACCGGGACCCCGACGGCCGTCGACAGTGTTTTTAACTAATCGTTGGCTGGGGGCGGTGAGAACAGCCTTGGTACGCGGGTGTACCTTGTTTACGCGTTGGGTTGGTCTCGCCGTGCTCAGAGGCGAGGGCGAACTATTGTGTTTGCTATTACACTAACTGTGGGTGTAGTGTTACCCAGCGGGACCACCGACGGTGTGTCCGACGTATCTAAGTCCCCTTCCTCGACCGGGTCGATGAGGACGTTTCGCGGGCGACGCTTGTTGACGTTTGCGTTTGTATCGGGTTGGTAATTTGCTGCGCTTACCACCAGAGGGTTGGGATGATGTTCGGCTCTATCGAAGAACCGTTTGCTCAGGACTTTAAAGTATTCGCGAATCGTCGGGAGTCTGCAATCGCTGTGCAGGTCGACGTTGCGTTGATACCACTGCGCACCGGTTGCGCGGCGGATGAACTTCTTTTGTACTATTTGCAGCTTGTACAAGCGAGTAGGGTGCGTGTGGGCCAAGGTCACGCATGCGTAGGATATAATAGGTCGCAGGTCTTATATAATAATAATTTGTGCCTTAAGGGCATTTTGCTTTTAGCGTTAGTTAAATTATGTAGCCGGCCGGAGACGAACGCGGCTCTATTACGAACGTTATTAATGTGCGTAGTAAATGAAATACGCGAGTCGAAAGTGACTCCTAAGTATTTGACCTTTTTCTCCTAGGGGAGCGGTTGGCCATAAAGGGATATTTGTCCCAATTTTCTGCATTGGCGAAGGTCCTTATAAAGATGTGACGGGTAAGTACTTCGTGTCAAGTGAATCGCCACACTCTTTTCGCGGTTTATAATATTAATATAATTAATATTCTCCATTTGCGGAACCAATCGCCGAGCCGATCGGCGGCGCTCTGGAGACGAGTAGTGAGTTGTTTGAGATTTTTTATCTGTGTAAAAGAGCGCCGTGTCGTCCGCGAAAAGCGCGAGAATGACGTGGGGGTCTTTGGGTATGTCGCTCGTGTAGAGCGTAAAGAGTAAGGGTGAGAAGTAGGAGCCTTGTGGAACGCCTGCCGTGAGGCGGCGGCTTGTGGAGAGGGTGGCCTCAACTCGATATTGAAAAGATCGGTTCAACAGGAAGACTCGTAAGGTGTGTACGAGCCTATCTGGAACTTTGAGCGTTTACAGCTTGTAAAGCAAGCCGTTGTGTCAGACCTTGTTGAATGCCTTTGCGACATCGAAGAAAAGAGCCCCCGTGCTAATATGTTTCGGATGATTTAAACCTTTCAGGATGTGTTCTGTTAGGCGGTATAATTGTTCGGGACAGGAATGTCTAGCTCGAAAGCCGAATTGTTCCGCCGGCAGAAGACCATTGGAAAATACGTGCTCTTTGAGCCTGTGTGATAATAGCCGCTCGTAGAGCTTAAGTAACTAAGGAGGCTGATGGGACGATAACTTGAGGGCTGATTGGCTGGTTTATTCGGCTTGCTAATGCTGATAACCGTGGCTTATTTCCAGTCGTCCGGAAAGGAGCAACTGGAGAGTAAAATGTTGTAAATGGTCGCCAGTAAACCGATAACCGGCTCAGGGAGAGCTTTTAGAATTTTATTACTAATATTGTATGGGCCCGGGATGGATTTGGGTTTTAAATTTTTAATAATGTATTGGACCTCTTCGGGGGGTCACTAAATTTAAGGATCGCCTTCCGGTGGAAGCGCAGCCCTGGTTTCTATTACGCGGTCCACCTCCGTTAGGTGGATTGTATTGGTTTGTTCGCGCGATGACGTACATTGCTGCTTTAGGTTGTCCGCAAGGCATAAGGCTTTTTCGGAGTCATCTAGGGCTTCTGAAGCGCTATTAATTATAACTAACTGCGGTACAGATTCGCGGAGGTCTGCTTTCAGACTGCGGGCCAACCACCAGTAGGTGGTGTGCGATGGCTCGATGTCTTCTAGGAGAGTATCCCACGCGGTATGTCAGTGTTCCGATACGCGATTTTTGACTTCTAGCTGAAGGCGTCGAAGTAGGGTCCGGTTCGATTCTGATCGGTATCGGTCGAAAGCACGTTTGGCTTAATTTTTTGTCTAATTAGCAGTCGCAGGTCGGGCGGAAAGTTAAACCGTCGGTCGCCCCATAGTTTCACCGTCCGTTCCGAATCTGAGACTGCGGAAGTAATAGTTTCTCGGATACTTGCTATCCTCCCAGACGATTTGCTAACTTGTCTGTTTGCAATTCTGGGATCGCGTATGCTAGGTTTTAAGAATGTCTCTTGCACTAGAAAAATATCTACATTATAATCGCGAAGGAATTTCGAGATTTCGTCCCTTCGACCCTTAATGACATTTGCGTTGAAATACGAAACAACCAGAGACCGAGGTTTTGATCTACCTGCAGTTGTACTTATCATAAAAGTTTTTTATAATTTCTAATTATCGACGCGGTGGAGGGCGATTTTATTACGCAGACTGTTAAGTTTACGGCTGGCTTGTAAACACCCAGAGGGCATCTACAAGTGTTTTATGGTGTACAAGTGTTTGATAGATGTGAGACGCTCGCGGCCAGGTGTGGCGGCCGATAATTTATTGGACAATATGGCGAGCTCTTGTCTATTTATGAGGTCTAATAAGCCGCAGATGTTTGCGATTTGGGCGAACGGGTCGTCTTTGTTTCCGGTGAATACCGGTGGCGTTGACTGCACCTGCGGCCTCAGAGCCTGTTGAATGGTGGGCTGCGATTGAGCTAACGTTGGTACTGAGGCGACCGGGGTCACGACTACCTGGGGTTTCGCCCAGGCTTCTACGACGGGTGCAGGTGCGGGAATGAATTTCGCGGGCGCCGGTTTAGGTTGATTTCGCGAGAGCTTTTCTCGCGGGAATTTAAGGGGCCTTAGCGCAGTCCCTGTAGCCGGGTGGTCAGTGGTATGACAATTGACGCATTCCGGTGGATCTGCACAATCTTTTGGCCGCGTACAGTCGGGCGTGCCATGGTCACCGGTGCATTTGACGCACGTAGGGTAAACAAAGCAATTATTAGCCGTGTGGCTATAATGCAGTTGTGGCACTGGGCCACGACCTACGCGGGAGCTCGATCACGAGGTCGCTGAGCCCACAGACCCTCTTCAGGTTGAAGATGGCCTTCCGGGGTAGGGTCAAGTTAAAACATCACCATTTCCATAGGTGAACCTAGGACACGGGTTCTGGGGTGCCTGAGGCGTCGTACGGCATTCACAGGGTATCCCTGAGTGCGGATGTCGGTCCTGGCTTTGTCGATACCCGACTCTTTAGGGACGCCCTTGATTACTACTTGATCCGCGTATACCTTGACACTGCGGAAGTCGTCCGTAGTGTCAAGGTATACGCGGATACCCATATGCGTGTTTTTCGACCGGGGGTCGCGGATATTGTGGCGTTCAAACCACGAACATACTTGGTGCCACTTAGCCTTCTCCTGAATGATGATGGGTGGAGGAGGCTTTATTTTTCGCTCGGAGACGAATTCAGACAGGAGCGCCTTTTTAGCGGGCGTCGCGGTGGGACGGATCGTTGAGGCGGCCTCGCATTCGGGGTCGCTGTCGGTAGCGGGGCGTTTCTTGCCCTTTATACGCGATTTAACGACGGTGAAGCCGTCGGCGTTCGCGTTTTCAGCGGGGGTCGTTTCGACCTCCATGTCCGATCCGTCGTCCGATTGTGAGTCGGGTATGACGGAGCGAAAAGAGGTGGGGTTTGGTTGCGCGGATGGCGCTACGGGCGAGTTCGCGACAGGGGATGGCGACGCGACGGGGGCTTCTAAGTAGTAATCTAAGTAATGTAGTATCTAAGTAATGTAAGCTTTAATGTAAAAAAAAGTAAAAAAAAATTGTGTATAAATGATTTTGACACGAACCACGGCTTTCTGTTTCGGGGCCGCCCGATTACCGACCGAGCTATTATAACATTTTTTTACCGTCACATTCGAATGATATTTTTCATTCCCTAAAAACAGGGATAAAAGGACATTTATATATATATACAAGAATTGCTCGTTTAAAGGATAAGATTCATCCAAGTTATATACACTTTGTGCCTTTTACAAATGAACTTTACGTAACAGTTATATACGTTCGAATGCATTGAAATGAATTCAAAAAAGTTATCCTCTAAGGTCTAAAGTTATGTGTGTTAAATTGATGTTCGCGGTAGTAGCACCACGTTGCCTAAAAATATAAAATTTAAACCTCTACTTATAATTAAAAAAAATTATAAATATTTTTACGGTTCCGTAACTAAAAGGTAAAACGGGAGATCCTATTACTAAGATTCCGGTGTCTGTCCGTACGACTCCAGGCTGTATCTCATGAACCTTAGACATTTGAAATTTTCACAATAAAAGTTTTTTTTTTGGACAACAGAATAAATTTAATGGGGCTCCTCAAATTTCTGAAAATCATGATTGCATTTTAGAAAAAAAAATTGACATTAATGTCATAAATATTTCTTTTTTTGTAAAAAATTTACAACATACTATACATATAAATGTACTCTTTCCAATCTACAAAGATTGGAAAGAGTACATTTTGTTTGTTTATCCTAAAAGGCATGAAAACTTGAATTGTTTCCAATTGTGCAAAGCTAGTTTGGCAGCAAAACAGGCGGATTAATCTCATGCTCGCCCAAATGTGATTGGCAAAGCCTGTATCTTGTATTCAAAAGTCTGTAGCACTTTGATTGCGTTTTCGATCTGATGCGATATTAGCTTTTAGTGACTACACACATCTGCATCAAGGTTGAATTTGTTGAATGACTAATTGATTATTGTTTGAAAAGTATCTCATTATGAAAAATTTTCATTCTTATTACATTTAGTTCGATATGCAGATTTCACTGATTACATTTTATAAGACACATTAAAATAGTACAAAAACAGGAAGACTCTCATTAAAATATAAAAGGTCATAGATGTCATGCTAACTGCTTCTAAAGATGAGGTATCTCCATATTTGTCGATCGGGAGACACTTTATTAGCCTTTTTTATAAGTAAGAAAATATGATGAGAAACAAAGTAATACAAATCCAGAGCTTCTACTAAACTTCTAGGGCAGACAGAGTTAAGAATAAGAATAATGTCTAATGACTATTCTATGAATGAGGAAATCTTGCGTATCAGTGGATCAAACAGCTCACATGAATGATCATCCTTACAGCAGTCACGAAAATCGCCGCCAAATTCGTATTTGCTCGAAATCAATCTGGGAACCCACCGAGTGGAGCACTTGGCGGAAAGATAAAACAAATTTATAGAAATGACATACCAATACATATCTTATTAACACGGTGGCTAGGTGGCTATTTTTAGAAGACTTACAGCTAGTTCGCTTAAGACCTACTAGCACTCGTACCCATACTAAAATCCCGTTCGCTCATGCTCTCATGACAATGAAGGTTTAGATCTCATGACCTACACCCTAAAACAATGTTTTCTTTAAATATGTACATGTTATACCTTTAAACGAGCAATTCTTGTATATAAACTAAGGTGTTGTAAATAGGTTTTTAGTTTAGTTTTCATTAATCGAACGCAAAGTGGGCTCCAATACCGACACTGGATCATAACTAAAACCAATCGGGCGGCGCGGGCGTTTTGGCTTTCAATCTCCAATTGTTTTACTTAACCATTGAGCTGAACATAAACCTGGAAGCATGTATGTATATTAGTCTTAGTCACACACGTAGAAATAAAGAATTTACGGTTTCCCATACAGAATGAAAGAACACGACTTTTGGCGCCACACTGGCTGAAAGTCTCGCAATAGGTCTTGTAGGTCCCTTAACGCATTAAACGTGTTAATACTCGTCGTCAGTCCCATGAAATCAGTGCTATGGATATGTGAATCGAATGTGTGTATACAGTGTTAAAATTTTGTACTTGTTCCATTTTTTATTTTAATTAAACACCATTTAAATCATCAAGACACACGACAAATAAACCATGTGAAAATAAATATAATACTTGCTAAGTATACCGATAGATGTCAAAACCCAATAAACGTAAACAACTTTGATGTACAAGTCTTAATTTACGATCACACAATTAATTTGGATGTACGAAGATAGGAACTGTTTTTTTTTTTATGTGTCAAAGTGGCAAACGAGCTGGCGGTACACCTACTTCACGCTGGTCTTATATGAGTTCGTGGTAGCAACCCGGACAGACCTGCTCATTCGTGCAATACCGAACACTGTTGCGTATAAAAGCTGAGAACGCGAAAACTCATAAATACGCTGTTTTCGCGTTTTCAGATAGACCGAATGATGTTATATTGTGTGATTGCACGTGTTAATTATAAAGTTAACAAAAAATTTGGTCGTGGGTTTATAGCTCGCCTGCTTTCTGCCAGCGTAGTCCAGTACTCCCATGTGTTCTGCGTAGCCGGCTTGGATTTCGCGGCAGGTTGGTGCGTATTGGGACTCGTTAGTTGGAACTTGGACCCCAATATGGGTTGACTATTGTATACCACCGATTGCCCAACTATGGTCGAGACGTAGCAACGCGTGAGACCTGGTTTTCGCGACAATAACACTTATGATATTTTGAAATGCAACACAAGCCGTATTCCGGAGAATTATATTGTAAGTAAAGAACGTGATTATATTGTATTCAGCACACTTAGTGCCGCTCCTCTAAATAACATCAGTAGACTCAAAAATTACAACTCTACTCAGTTATTTTAAATGTTTAAAAACGAAACCTTTCATTGTTATTTCTGTAAATAATCAGTCTTTTATTAACGGTTTTCGGTAAATAACTTTCCAGGTAGTTTCTAGATACTTTAGTAGGAAATTGCAATTTTATGTTTTCTCGGTTGCATTTCAATGATGATTATTCTGTTTTATCCAAATTCCTAATTTTTTTTGGAAACTGTTTACAAGACATCTTTTAACTCCCTTTCGGCTTTAGGAATATTTTTGTAACCAACAATAAAATTGACGTATTGGTGATAACGGAAATCACAAATAAAATCTCTCTTACCCTTTTCTCAACCTTTTCCCGTCCGCTCTTTCCCTTCCCTACCTCACCCCTCTTCTAACCTTCCTGGCATTGCTGTTTATAAATTACTTTTTCCCTTTTTGTAACAGGAAATCCACAAATCCCCTTTCGGCTTTAGGGATATTTTTGTAACCAACAATAAAATTGACGTATTGTTGATAACGGAAATCACAAATAAAATACCTTCCTGGCATTGCTTATGTTTCGGTTCGATTACCACAGCGGCGACAAACTTTTCGTACATTTTTCTAAAAATTTTAATTGCTTATAAAATATGTTAAAAAGTCTTATGTATTATAAAAAGTACTTTTAGCTCAGAGAAAAGCTGTTGTAAAAACATATCTGCGACTTGTGCAAGATCAAAAGAGTAAGTTTTTTATGACCTATAACTACAAGCTGCAATCTACGGTAAAGTTTCAGAAAAGGTATACTACAGGTTCATTCGTATAGCACACTAAAAGAATATGAATAACAGGGCCTTCCCTCATTCAACTGCCGCTATTGTTTAACTAGCAGCCAGAACTTTTCCCAATTGGTCTCTGTATAGTGGATTGATTTTTAAAAAAGAACTTTTATACAGCTTGAGTTTTCTAAATAAAAATTACTCGGGCAATTTTTGCTTTTATCGCACAAAAGACCAGGCCGGCAAAATTACATTTTTATATTTTTAGGTGTCCGTCCCTTAAAGGGTAAAAAAAGAACGCTTATAAGATCACCCTCTTGTCCATCTGTCTGTCCGTGTGTGACCACCAATTTTCTGGCAGGTTGAAATTTATACCAGATATTCAGATCTATCCCGATTAGGTGTATAAAAATCAAGGTAAATTCAATTTAGATTTTCGCGAAAACTTACCGAAATTTACCTTAATTTTCAACTTATTTTATTTTTCGGAATTTTCCCGTTACTTGTGCTGTAAGACTTTTTGAATTTCAACCTGCTAGGTCCACCTGTTTCCGATAAAATAATGGTGATTATTTACCAAACTTATTATAGCGGTTTACTTGATCTGACAATGGTTATAGGACCCTTTACAGGACCCGTTTGATTACTTGAGGACCCGTTTGATTGATCAGAGTCGTGATAGCTCAGTGTCCGGGCGCTCGCCTTTAATTCAATATACTCGAGCAACCTGAGTTCGATTCCTGGTGCCGGCACCAATGAAGTTTTTAACTTTAAGTGCTGACTTATCACGTGCTCCGCGGTGAAGGAAAACATCGTGAGGAAACCTGGCATATTTTCGAAAATAATAACAAAAAAAAATATTTTTCGAAGATATGTGAAGTCCGCCAATCCGCAGTGGGGCCGCGTGGTGGACTATGCCCTGAAACCCTCTGTATAGAGGAGGCCTTTGCCCAGCAGTGGGACATGTATAGGCTGTTACTTTACTTTACTTTTTTTACTTGATCGGTTTTATTATTTTATTTACAAACCCGTTTTCTTAACATTATATAAAATAAATTCAGCTTCGAACTCATGCATATTAATTTTAGGAATACAATCATTAGTGTCGTATTTGGAAAAGTTTTTGGGCTATATCGTTATATATAGTTATCTTCGTTTTCATTAATACAATTTTACACAATATACATGAAACATATTATACCGTCGTCAGCTAGCCTTTAAACATATCATATCTTGCGGCTGAGCAGAACGTAAATTGTATAAAAACCATGCATTTATCAGTTTGTGTTTTTATTCAGACCCTCAAATCTAATCGTCATTAATCTTATAATCGGTAGTTACGAGTCGTAAGTGGTTTTGGCACAAAAGTGTATACGATTAAGGATCGCAGGTGAGGCTGAACTCCAAGTGATTGCGTTTTACCAGGTGTTCCATTCTGTAATGATAACCTGGACTTCTGTGACAGGTTGATGAAATCTTCTCGAATTTATAACAATTTTCACCCTTTTATATCCATGGTCATTTATTTCATTTATTTATTTATATATATTGCAATAACCTTAAAAAAGGATTACAGGTGGCGATTTTAATGCCGTTTGGCATTCTACCACTATTTTTCAAAAATACGAGAAACTCTACAACGATCAATTGATATGGCGCAGGATAAAAGCAAATGGCGACAGGGTACAGATGGTCACGAACCTTATTAGTGAGGGAACGACGAAGGAGAAGATATGTAATATATGAAAAAGAATAAGATATGTATATATAAACTTATTAAATAAAAAAGAAACAAATTTTGTAATATCCTTTACAACTGACTAATTCATTCATTCTGAGACTTGGTTACCACAACGTCGCATTACAAGTCCCCTTCCAACAATATGTTTTATCTCATTTAAATTCATTCAATAAAATTCATATGCTTTGTTACCTTTGCAAATAAAATTTAATCTAGTTATTATTTAATTAATTGTAATCAATAAATAAAGAATTAAGACTGAAACAATTTTAAAAATAGGTCAGTCTGTAGTAGGTAACACTTATTCTAGTTAATGAAGCACTTACTAGAACTCTGAACTATTAGTTATGGAAGTACAACATGCAATGAACATATCAACGTCTTCAAAGAGACATCGCGTGTTTGACGCCGACAATTTTACTCTTTTCACTTTTATTACAGTTGAAGTTTTCTATCTTGTACTCGTTTAAGTAATATTATAATTTCATGCAATTCATTTTTTTTTAACAAAGCTCTCAAATGAAAAATGATATTGTTGAAGTAATGCTTCTTTGGAAAAAGTTATGAGAGTAAAAGTTTTAAGATGCACGCGCACAAACACAGTAAAAAGCTACTTGATGAAGTTGGTTGGCAAAGCGATCACAAATCACAGAATTATCATGTCAACCAAAACCTTTTGAAATTTACCTATAATTCCAAAATATTCAACTTAACCGTTATCTTTTGCATTTTAATGTCTTCAATAAGCTATCAGTGTTATTACGCTCCGCCGAGTGTACAAGTTTTACATAAGAATACAAGTATACCTAACGTGTATATAAACCTACAACAATACAACGAGCTCTCCCGCAGCGGCGAGAAACTTTTCGTCACGTATTCTACAAATTTTAATTTTTATCTGTGATTAGTAATTTAAAATAACATATAGCAACGACGGGACCTCTCGTTCGAATTATCGTTGTAAAACAATATCCGAAATTGTGTATGTTCTGTAAAGGATATAACAATAGATGTGTCAAGCGTTGCTTGAAATGTGAAAAAACAATATAGATAAAAGCCGTTAAGATTTTCGTCGGTGTGGCAATCAGCTGTTTAGCTGACTCTTAAACCACATAGGTTTAAAAGTCTGGCTAAATATAAGATAAAACTTAAATTGTGATTTTTTTTTGATGAATGAACAAAAACTTTTGGTTAAGTGAGTTCTTACCTTTATATAAGCCTGTACTGAATAAAAAATAGTAGGCAAAGTACGATTCTAATCTCCTTGCCTTAGTTAAGTTCTACTGCAGCTAGCAAGAAAAGTGGAATTCTGTGTTCAGTGGAAAAGAATATATTTTCACGCAAAATGTACTACAAGTAAGAATCTTCTTAAATAAGTCATTTTTGGCTAAAAATCAGGCCAAGTTCTCGGTCTCGTTCGTTTTCGGCCTATAATCGCCGAGATTATCGGCCATGGCCGATGCCGTTCATGACCCGGCATTCGGCAATTTAGTTCGTTTTATTTAGATTTAAAACTTATCGTTCCAGCAGCGAAGAAATCTGACATTTCAAAAAAGAATAAATTTATCGGAACTTTCCCAAGACTTTGAATTACGTTGATGCTAGAAAGTTTGGTTAAACAAAAAATTCCATAAATTTCTATCATATAGAAACAGGAGCTATTGAAGAAATCAATAATACAATATTTTACTACGCTTTTATCAAGTCACTTTAGATATCTTCTAGGACATTTCCTGTGAATCAGTAGTAATACCGTTTCTGACAATGTTAAATAGAAAATTAAATTCTCAAAGATTAATGACAAGGAAAATAATCAACATAATGCAAAACAATGAAAAGTAATTTATTACTTGTCCGCAATTAGCGGTTTTCTTTCGTATTAAGTAGTCTGCCTTTAATTACATCAACGCTTATCGATTCAAAGTTTATAACTAAATATCTGAGTGAGAATAAAATTAGATTAGGATAGAATTATCTGAAAACATGGATAAATAGACGTTTTATAAAAAAAACTTTGCTAGATTGATTTATCGCCCCTGAAACCTCCTTCGTACAAAATTTCATGTAAATAGTTGGAGTCGTTTACAATATTCCGATATTATGTTACATACTATATCTCATCAAAAATAAATATTTTCAATACTCTATTACTCAGCCATTTGCTTTATCACAATTGAAAACGATAGTTTATTCCTTTTATGACATCTATATTTTTTATGGAAAAAGTGGCAAACAAGTAGGTGGTAAGTGTTCACCACCGCCCAAGGATAACCACAACACCAGAAGAGTCACAAATGAGTCGCCGGCCGTTGAGGAAGAAATAGACTCTCTTCTTGAAGAGATATCATAGATCGTATCGGTTTGGCATACCGCTAGCGACAAATGAATCCACAACTTGGTTGTGCGTGGCAGAAAGTTAAGCGAAAAACGCACAGTAGTTGACTGCCAACCATCGAGGTGGCGATGGCATTTCGCAGTTTTATCAAAAAAAACTCAGTATTAATCCGAACAACTCCTAAGAGCAATCCCCGGGTATTTGACAAAAAACCGGCCGCGAGCGCGTCGGGCTCTCGCACGAGGAGTTCCGAGTCCGTATTATCTATAATTAAAATTATGTAGAACATTTACTAAAAGCTAAAAAATAATTCGGGATGTCCTAGATACTAGTCATCACACCACTCTCTACATCAAATTAGGGCATTGATCAGACAAAAAAAATATAATCGTTGGGCGCGCGTAATCTGGGTAAATATATAAATGGCATTTAGGCGGTTGACTTGATAGAACGATGGCGCTTGCAACAATCCCGACGAACCTAGCCGAAGCGCACGTAAATTCTCGAAAAACCACGGAGTAGATGTCGGTGCGTTGAAGGAGAATAAGGCTACTTGTGATAGCGTACTCAACTCTTTACACACTGTAATAATATTGATAAGATGATGATCTTATATTGGGTAGGACCCCCTTTTACGTTGTGATTCTTTAATAACCAGATTATTTTAGATGTTTCTTGGGTGGACAAATATTAAAAACTAGCGGTGTAAGCACAAAGAAGGTAATGCCAGATTGTAATCCCAACTTGCTTGGGACGGACTCAGAGTATAAAAATATACTCCCTTACACACTTGTAAAGGGCTCACAGTATAATTTCTTAAATAAAATCCATTCTCTCTTGAAAAGGGCTAACATCAAATTAACTTACCCGATACCAGTTATTCGCTCCCCCACATTTAAAAAAAATCCATGAATGGCTCCATGAAAACAACTCACCTACGCCGTATGCGGTGAGCGCCAACCAACAACCGCGCTCTCCCCGCAGAGGGACGGGAAGTTAGGGAACGGAACGTAGTCCATTGCAAAGCTGGCGTACTAGCGTAAAGAGGGCTTGGCACCTCGGCAGTGCGTTTACATCAACTTCGACCGCAGTTGCGCATGTTAATGCGTGTAAACGTCATACAAGCCGATGACGAATCCAGCCTCAGTAAATGTATGTCAATACGGTTTGGGCACATATCGAATATTCGGGCACTCTAGCCTTTTAATAAGCCCTCTGTAAGCGCCACCACCTTACCAGATTGCGGAAACTGCAGACATGATGTTTTGGCATCATCACCAATTACAAGGTCGGCACGACATTCTGTCGTAGAGCGCGTTGCAATTCCACTGCTCGCCCCAAGAGTATGGTTGAGCGGCGTCCTGCCGCAGCCTTGAGAGTCATGAGGTAAAAACATATGCTCCACCAACCATCGCAATAGGCAGATTTAGCCATGGTTTTGATAATTATAATTAGCTATTAGGAAGGTTTATAATTGTCGCATGTGTAATAAAATCCCACAATCGGTATTTAGTCTGCCACTAGATGAATTTAAACGCAAAATTAAAAGCGATTTTATGGCTAAGGCATATTATACCATTGCAGAATATCTTGACGACGCCAATTTGTGGGGTTAATGCTGTTGATACTCACGTAGGCTAAAATGACATACTTGTTCTATTGTAAACTAATCGTTTAAAAAAGAGCAACTGTTGAGTTTCTTGCCGGTTTCTTCTCAACAGAAACTGCTTTCCGAACCGGTGGTAACTTACGAACGTATTAATTTTTATGTAAAATTTTTGACATTTCATAAAAACGCGCAAGCGTCTATGTGAATAAATATATTTTCGATTTTGATTTTGACTGGCGATCTTATAGGTCAGTGTCTTTTTTTGGGCTTGATGAGCCGCTGTTGGCCTAAGGAGCCTTGACAGTACCGACTGGCTTGAGGTGGCCTGGTGCTCGGGACGCTTAGCCTGAACCTCGGCGTAGTTTTATTACGCGTTATGGTGACTAAACGAGGGCTCCCGAGGGAGCATATATAGGACTGCACCTAACACTGACCCTTGTGGCGCCCCGGTTCGAACGGGATTTGTTGTGGAACACACGCTCTCCGCGCGATAGCGAGAGGTCCGACTACTTAGGAAGTCTCGTATTATACATACGAGTCGATCGGTCACTCCGTACTCGTATAAGTTGTATTGGAGCCGTTTTGCCAGACTTTATCGAATGCCTTTGCCACATCTAGGTAGAGCGTTCCGGTGTTGAGTCCGCGTCGGTTTTTGACTAGAATGTGCTCCGTGATGCGGTGTACTTGGTGAGTACATCAATGTTTGGCTCTGAATCCAAACTGTTCTGGGTTGGGAGCCCTTCGGAGTCCATAAATGATCTTAAGCGGGCTAAGGTCTTTGACTTGGGCAGTGTCTTTGACTTCAGTGTCTTCGACATTGAGTAAGATTTATTACGATCAAGTTTGTCCCACCCAACTGCAAATTGCCTTCATAGATTCCAACTGTGAGAAATTTACTGACATTCATTACTGTTGTTAAATCATCATCAGAGAGGTCCGACAGTCTGCAGCCCCGTAATTAAGGACCCGACTTGGATCAATCTACTGAGATGTGAATCAAACCGAGACGCAGACTCGGCCATTGTGAATAGCGTCATTTCCAAGCAACCGCCGTAGACGCAATGTCGCTAAATGCAACATGCATCAATAGAACTATCGCAGGACAACATGCCATCATACAGCCTATCCGCATCCGCAGCTGTCTACTCCTCGAACCCCAATTGACCAGATCCATACGATGCAATGATATTTGGCGCAGATCACCCCGTAAAAACCACAAGACGCATATAGCCGCAAGCATCATCACGTAAGCAGTGCACCGTCACACCACACCAATATAAATCCAATCAAATTCGGTTCCAAAATTTTGAATATATTCGAAACACCAGAAGTGTCCAAACATACTCTTTCCTGATCTGAAAGATGGGAGTTGAAATCACCGAGGATCTCTGCGGATGGGAGCATGGAATCTGTAGCCATCTGGATGTGTTTAATCAGTCAATCTAAGTCAGAATCATCGCTATAGGACCTAGGATGGTCGTCGCTATCTGCACACAGGCATAAGATGGATGGACTACGAGAACAGGTACTTATTTAAAATACGTTCAAAATAATGAGTTTATGCATTTTATATATTTTACCTCATTACTACAATTTTGGGATAACGGTAGTAACTAGCACTAAAATATCCTCTTTTATCTTTTTATGTATAACATAATGAAATTTCTTCACAGGGTAAATACTTTCCTTGTACGTGACCAAAGACGTGATAGCTAGATTATTAAATTTATTCAAGACGTAATAACTGTTAGCAAAGTATTAGCGAAACATAGAAGGATAACGAGATGTAATAATAGTACACGGCGTCTTGCACGGCTAAAACAATATTAGAGGGCAAATTACAACGGATGACAACGATTATGAAACGTTCCTATTAAAATAAAAGTTCTAGCGATAGTTTTAAAGCTAAAAATGCTCAGACACTTCAGGAAACTTAGAAAAAGTTGTTTAAAAAGTGAAAAATTTTAACTCCAATATGGTATACAGAAAATTTTGTACTAAAGGTATAGACTTAAGTTTTTACAAAGATATATATTCTATTACGTTCTCCTGCAAGGTTATATTTTATCGCACTATCACAGTGTCCCAGACTCGCGTATGATCCCGGTAACATATCATCCTCTATTCTCCCGCGACGTATTTATTACCAAAGGACCTGTCCCGCAGCAACGAATATATTTATGTATATTTTGATTATATACAAGTTAATTTATCACATGCAGGAACAGTTAGAACAAGCGAGGTAGACGAAATATTACCATATGCTCGTAGTATAACGTTCCTGCAGCTAGAGACTAGCCCAATTTTCTGCATTGCAAGAGTTTTTATTAATGTTTTTTTTATACTTCCCCCGTTAGTTTGGAATTCAACCCTTAATTAAAATTAAAATTTATTAAATCATTATTTATCATTCAGTCAATCTTACGATTTAAAATACTTCATCTACAATCTTTATCCTATATATGTATTTGACATTGATAAGTAAAGTAAAAGCAACAGCCTATACATGTCCCACTGCTGGGCAAAGGCCTCCTCTATATATAGGGTATCAGTCCACCACGCGGCCCCACTGCGGATTGGCGGACGTAATAATGAAATGACAATGCCAGAAAATGTATGGAGCTTTGCCCCACTTATTAAAATTCGTTTACAAGCATGCTTAATGCGGCATTTTATTGCTGTTTTATAACTGATCACTAAACATTTAAACATACGTCCCTAAAACTTGCGGTTTCGTTTTAAATCTGAGTTGAAGTTTCAAAATTATTTGAGGTTATATACTTTTATAATGGTAAAACTGATAAAAAGAAATGCTATATTGTTAAAAGTTATTGCCAAAACCATGGCTATGAAATGAAGTACGATACTCAAAGCAGAATGAACTACGTGACCACGATACGTGCAGGCTTTTTTGTATGGAGAGTATATGAAATGAGCGACCGCGATGCACGACACATTAACCATACTAACACTCATAGATCACTTACACTCATAGTCGATGAAGCGACGCGCAACACATCGTGTTGCGTATCTCGATGGCGTAGCTTAAGATCTATCTTAATTCTTAACTGTATTACTAAACCTTGTTCTATCGTCTTTAACGATATGGTAGACTGTTAGGACTGATTGGAAATAAAACAACCCCTTAGTAATTATTGATTTATTCATCTCCAAAAGTAAATAATACGTTATCGAGAAATGCTGCTGGAACATCAATATCATTTTGATGACGAGCCCAACCCAGGTACCATATAAGCGTCATTACATGACAACAACAGCCGAAGGTTCTATTGCCTACAACACAACTGCAGCAGTATCCCAATATCTGGTCAAAACGCATGGATACTGCTAGGCTCTCTGTCGAATAAAATATAAGTGAAATAATGCCTTTGGCCAATATGCCTCGACTTAACTCGGCCCCTTATTAAAAATGAATAGTTACCCCCATTACTATTAGTCATTTCTTGTGAGTGCTCCACTTCTGGACTCACCTCTATTAAATAGAGACCATGTTCCCTTATATGCTCCCCATAGTAAGAACGGGCCTGTTTAATTTGATATGGCCCTAAGGCCATAAGTGTTAACTCACTTAAACTAAACATGGGAAACTGCTGCAGTTGTGGTAGATTTCCATTTATCCTTGGATGAATTTTGCTAACTGATTCGTCTCATTATAGTAATGTAATGCTCTTGATATGATTTGGTGTGCATCTGGTCGATCCTGAATCAATGGATGAAAACGGTTAATCAAAGCCGCTACAATTAATAAATCATCCATTAAATGCAAAGAAGCCCTATTAAACAATCTTGCCTAAATAACTTAAAATAATGTTTTAATCGGCCATTCACCACCTCAACAACCGATCTGCATAATGTTACACAGCGGCTTTTGTTTGCCTGTAATGTGGTTAATTGTGTTTCACCTTCATCCACTGATTCAGGTTTAATTACTTTATAGCCATAAGATTCTAAGGCCGTTATGCTAACTCTAAAACCCCTATCTAATAAAAAATATAATTTTCTCTAAAAAAAATTACCTCATTTTCATTTTCAAATAATTTCTGCATTATTTCAGCATCAGTTTGTGTTGCTGCATATGGGCCTGACATATCAATAATATAACCATCACAGGCAACAATGAGAAAAGACTTTATTAAATTATTATATTTATGTAAACTATAAGTTTTTTTCTGGTAAAAGTAGCTACTTTTTTGAATCACAAAAATAGCTGGCATTTCTCTTGGAGCCGTCTTTACCAAATATAGCTATCAGCATCTGGCATTTTCTTGTGAGTCCAATTAGATTAATATTATTTACATTTTCAAAATCCAATAATTCTGCATGTCTTTCTAAGATTCGAATTAAATCCCTATTTGTTTAGCTGTAAAGCTGTTAGTTAAATTGCTGTTATCATTCAATGTGGCCCATACATTGGCATATAAATGTAATTCACAGACACATGCACTCACTGGCACATATATGTGATATTGCTTGAGAAGCATGATCTTTAAAAACAAAGGAATTAGGTGCCCAGATTGATTGGCACAGCTTTGAAAAATACAATGTCTTGAAGTATTCACTGCATGTTTATAATGGGGCAGAAAAATAAATCCGTTGTTAAATACCATTGGAACCTCTTGATCTTGATTTGGAGATGGTGGTGGAGGTAGTGGGGGAGGTGTTCCTGGTAAGAAGATCACAATAGTGATCTGTCTCTACTTGACTCTTAAAGCATCATGTGATAGTACGACAGGCGATTAACACGCATCCAACACAGATGGCAAGCAATTGCATCTCTTGAAATCACCTGTTGGTAATAAAATGAAACGTTTGAATTAAAACATTGTCTTTCTGACTGAAACTACACTAATGCTATACCTATTAGAGCAATAGCCTCTGACTTTATAGCAGCATTAAATGCATTTTAATTCATTAAGTACCTATCACTAGTTTTTATTGTGAAAGAAAACCTTGTGAGGAAACTAAGAGTTCTCTATAATGTTTCAAAGGTGAGTGAAGTCTCCAAATCTGCACTTCACCAGCATGTGTTTGTGGGAAGGTGATAGGTTGTTTGATAATGATGGAGCATATTACAAGCAGAGAACCTACAGCTTTACACACTCCAAATATGATGAACTTATTCTTACATACACTCAAATCTGATTTAACCTAGCAACAAGCCTTACACTCAGTTGGAGGGAAAAGAAGAATATTAATTGTTTGAAAATATTTTTAGTATCTTTAAAAAATAGAAGACACAATCAATGATAGTTATGGCAGACTCAGTGCTATTTTTGTTAATATTCATTCGGCAAGCCGAATACAAATATTTTTCCAAGCTGTGAAACACAAAGTGCCAATTTCTACATGAACGGCCCCGAAATTTTATGAGAAAATAAACAATCACAGAATCCCTGATCTGTAAGAGGAAAAATTGGAAAAAACACATTGAGAACGTAAAAGAACTTACGTTATCACACTGTTTACAGTTCAGTTGATTGATGGACTCGTTTTCTGAATATATGGTTTTTTTCTTCTTGTTTTATTACTTTTCCATTTACATTCGTAGTATCATATATGTGAAAAAATACTTGCATCTTTGAGGACGTTAATTTATATATAGTACCTACCTAAAGTTAAAATTTATTACTCATAGAGTAGGTACTTCTTACGTACTGTTAACGTTTTCGAAACTGTCGTTTCTGTTTGGATTGTTTCGTAGTCTAGAAAGTTGAGTATTGCTAAATAAAACAATTTTGACTTGGCAAAATTTTTTTACGAGTTTGCTATGGCTAACGTGAACAAGAAGGAATGCCTGGAACTTTAAATAACATTTGGTGGTGTTAGGGCCACTTAGTCGCATCTGCATGCTGCATAAGTGGACAGGCGTCCGGAGAAGTAGGTTACATGTCTTCAAAGAAGATCGGCATGTAGTGGATGTGTTATACTGTTGCGTTTCGTCTATTGAGTAAGATAACCGGGTCCTCACGGGGGGGCCACAATTTATTTTATGGTTCTTTTTTTTCGGTAAATTGGAACATTCAATAACAATGCCACTTCAAAACTGAAGGACAGTGCCTGCAGATTATTGTATCAACAATTCCATGCCCTGAGTGTTAGAAACAGTCTTCAATCACTTTCAATCAGAGTCCTTATATTGTATTTTTAATGAATTTATGTCAAACTGCTTATATTAAAAAAAATTTAAAAAAAAAGTCCGCTGAGTTTCTTTCGCCGTTTCTTCTCAGTACAGTGGCTTTCTTTTCCGAACCGGTGCGCGGTGGTAGCGTTTTGACTATCAATAAGCGAGTGTAATGCTCCCATGTTGAATAAAGACATTGATTGATTGATTGAGTCCACGAAAAATTTTATCGTCGCAACGGCCTCCTTCACCATCATAACACTACCGTAAAACGAACGAATGCATATTTTTTAAAATCCTCAAACAAGCCGGATGTCGCAACTTGCGACTTCTTTTAATTTCTGAAAATAATAAAAATTCACAGATTTACGATTAGCAAGCCGGGAAGTAGAAGTGAATACAACACATAGTGTTGAAATACACATCTATTCAAATTTGCTATCACAGGAAACGTGATCATATAAAACGCTGCTCGGCCTTGCAGAACAAAGAATAAGCTAAGAATGCATAGGTATACTAAAATAAATTGTTTAAAGCCAATTTTGATGAATTACATTAAATAGTATTCGTCAAGGAAAACCAAGCTTACTTGAGTGAACAAACTTAATAGTTCGGTATAAGATATAAATAATATATAATTAAAATAATAACAATCAATATAAATGAAGTAGGTATAGTAAATGACATTCGATAATTGTATAAAGATATTTATCACTTTATTTAAAACATAATTACGCATTTCAATAATATTATACTATGTCTCTCTCTCTCTCTCTCTCTCTCTCTCTCTCTCTCTCTCTCTCCCTCTCTCTCCGTGTGCAATTATTATTCCCATCTGATGGTGGGGTCTGCCTTCTTGATCTTATACTTCCACTTCGCTCTATCCGACGCGTCAACTTCGCTAACCTTGCAGGAACGTAGATCTTGTCCTGACCACATCTGTCCACCTGGTTTTGGGTCGCCCTCTGGGTCTAGATTCCCGAATGTTCAGATTGGTCACTATATTTCCTATGTGTAACATATACATAGGTAATGTAAATATATAACACATACATAGTATAATGTTACATATTTTTTTATGTGGAAAGTTGCCAAGCGAGCAGAAAGTTCACCTGATGGTAAGTCAATACCGCCGCCTACAACGTCTGCTACACCCGAGGGTTAGAGATGCGTTGACAACCTTTTGAAAATTGGGCTCCGGCTACCTCTACTTTACGCTGGTCAACCCACGTGCGTAAACCACATTCGTACGACCATTCGTGCAACAGCCGAGGCTGCTGCGTGGTCCTACCACCGTGAAATTATACATAATGTAACGTTATGCTATGTATACCGTTAAAATAAGCTAATTGCAGTTTCATTTAATAATATGTAGGGATTGTTTGTGTATTGTACACATTACTATATCCATATCACTTCAATCATTGAGGTAGATCGTAAACAAAAAAAAATGTATGAATGTAATTTGTATTATTATTTGTTTTTAAAATGATTAAATTAATAGAATACCATCGTTGAAACTGGTGGTATTCCATTAAAATATTTTCTGTAATAGGTATGTCACCAATGTAACGACGCTAGTTTTACAATTTAGTTGCCATCTTTTGGACTTCCAGTGTTTTATTTTGGTTGGTATTATGTTTTGATAGCGCCATCTACGAAATCTAAAAAAATAAAATGCTGAAGTCAACCCAAAATACTGCGTACTTGCTTTAGTTTAACACTCAATGTGTAGATGGCACTGCACTTAAGCTTTTATTCATATTTATATAAAATTTCGTGAGATGGCGTTTTCTCTACATATTTATGTTTATGTCTATATTTCCTTTTTCTGTATATTTTATAAATACTTATTCAGCGTAACAAAAGAAAAATAATATCTCGAGGGGCAAGAGGATGATGATGAACTTAAATTTTATCTCCTGTGCTTGTACTCTTTGTTTGTGAATAAAAAATTAAATGCAATTTATAACGGTTTAATTAAGTGACTTAGAATTATATGTAAATGTCAAAAATTTGTTCTTTGTTGTTCTTGGTGGATGGTAACACCGTGAAGTTGATGACGATGTTGCAAACAACTTTATCATGTGGGCGCGCACATCGTAAAAATTTTACTCATATTTTTTCTAAACCCGACAAAAGAAGTATAGAAGACAGAAGTATAAATATATATAGCTTTAGTAAAATATAAAACCCATCATAATAATTAATTCATCATATGAACGCAATGACGCTAAAAATCGAAGGTCATCAAAGGATCAAGAAGGTCTCGCAAATATTTATTTGTTTAAATCACGGATTTAGTGATGATATAATTCTGCAAAAAAATTAAAATTTGAAGTGGAAGAAAATTTAGTTATAAATTTCATTACATATTGATCAATTTATTTTAATAACACCAGCCGGTGTGTGACTACCACCACACAATTTTTTTTATAACCGATGTTTTTGCTTTCAGTCCCGAGAATATTCAAGCTTCATCTGACGCAGAACCGGTGGACTAGCCGAGACCACGGTTTTGGGCCCTCCGCTTTTGTTGTTTGGGTAGGACCACGCATGTGCTCATGCATGCGTATAACTATGGTATGTCATCTAAGGGCCATCGAGGTTGCGCTTCGGACCGGGACCCCGTCGACTGCGTTTTAGCTAATCGGTGGCTGGGGGCGGTGAGAACCGCCCTCCAACGCTGGTGTACCTTGTCTACGCGTTGTGTTGGCCTCGCCATGCTCGGAGGCGAGAGGGAACTATTGTGTTTGTTGTGACACTAGCTGTGGGTGTACTGTTATCCGGCGTGACACCTCACAAAATATAATACTGATGTAGTACCAGATGGTATACATACAAGCAAAATGCCTGTTTATGGCTCAAAAGATACTTGCATACAATTTGGCCGTCTTAAAAACGGACGTTGATAAATTATTCCATTGTTTTGTTGATTGCGCACGAGTTAGTCTGTTTTGAGCTTTTATATACAGTTAGTTTAAGTTTTTCATTGTTTTTTAATCACATTTTCGTATAAAATATACGACAAATTTACTTAGGGTGGTCAAATAGATTTTTGTTCTTCACTTGTATCAATTGTTTTTGCGCAATATTGTCGAATATAGAACATAAACAAAAAAATATTTTATTTAAATCTTAATATAAAGATAATTATAGTGATAAAATTCGACTAAGTTATTGCGCCTATTAAGTCCTCGCGAAGGCTGTATTGCATTGTATGCTCATGATAATTTTCTGGTGAGTGAAGTGTTGGGAAATCGCTGAACTTTGTGCACCTCAAGCATAACGGCGAAACAATAAGTAATGTGGTAATTTGTCTACGGACGGCCAAAAGGCTCATGATACGAATAAATGCTATCATCACATGGCCCCGTGGTCCTAGATTATACCACAAGCACCGAGTTGTTAGACTTAGCTTAACTTAAAGTTATGACACATAATTTCTTAAGACTTCAGAAGCCTGGAATATGGTATAGTTCTCCGATAAAACCGGGATATCCTTGTTAGTTGAATAGCGATGATGGTTGGTGCTTTGAAAAGAAAAAAAAAAACGCTTTGCTGGCATCTTACGTTTTGAGCAGGATCAAATTCATTATGGAGTTAGCCTTCATCGCGGAACCGATTCATAACGAAAGTTCCATGCTTACTCAGCATCAGCAGATATTGGCGAAAACTGAACTTATACGGACGACAGCACTTGCGTGGCTGGTGACGTGGAAGGATAGTGGTCGAAATTCATCGTTTCAATTAGCGAACGAAAAAGTCCCAAAAAGAAACCAAAAGTGGTATACTTCGCTGGCATGTCTAAACAGCTAGAATGTAAGCTGTGATTTCAGCAAAAGTGGTCGTAGTTTTTGTTCAGTATTTTCCCTTTACTAGTGCTGTAAGACCTTGTTTTTTTTTACCTTGTTATATACCTCATAGGGCTGTAGACCCCAGTCTCTAATCTGATGTAAAGTTCAACTTTCTAGGTCCACCCGTTCCTGAGAAAATCGTTGGAGATTATTTACCACTTTTATTATGGCGGTATAATGGGTAGGTAAGGAACCCTCGGCGTACGAGTTCGACTTGCACTTGAATGGTTTTTGCTTAGGCGTTACAGACACCTTATAAAAATATATTTTTTTTAATTTACATATCTAAATATTTACAATTAACTATTAAACTAAAATCGATATATTGCATACGCACAAAAGTACTTCACTTCACCTTCCCGAAGATAAATAGCCTGCTTCAAGTTAAAAATGTAGTGAGACGGTATTGAAGAGTTCTCTTTTAGTTTAAGTATCACGTCGACTTGAGTTATATAAGTTCTACCGCGCTGTTGAAGATGCTTAACGTTGTGGATCTGCTTGTATTTAGGTTTTTAAGTATAGAGCTTTCTGTACGTTTATAATTCTATAAGTTAATCACCTCTACGTATATTCAACAGCTAGATAAACCGTTAACCTTTGCATAGGGCATTAATAGGCCGGCTTTTTCTGGTGAATAGGTCAATTAAAAATATGTAATATAATTTCCATGTTATGGTAGTCATTTTTCATTTATTGCATGTCGTATGCGGGTTTTAGTAATTTTGGCATTGAGCTACCATGTCTAGATTTTTTAGGGAACATTAAGTAAAAGTCTAAAGTGGACCTCTGTGTTTAAAAAGGCCTTATAGATATAGACTTTAAGATGCCTGGTACAAATAGGAGTTTGCAATTCTTTTGTAGGGGAGTGAGGCATCCGGGGCCTTTTAAAAACCTTTACAACCGGCAAAATGTTTTCGCTATTTTTCGTTTTTTTTTTTATTTTTGTTCAGTAACCGGTATAAAAAGACAAAAAATAGGGAATTTTTAAGGTTCGGCCTCTATTATTAAGAATCCGCCGTCTATCTGTCTGTCACCAGGCTGTATCTCATGAACCGTGTTTATAGATAATGGTATGGAACCCTTCGTGCGAGCCCGACTCACACTTGTTTAGCGAAACATAGTTTTTTTTAATGAAAATCACGCTTGTATCACACAACAGGAGTAAAGGGTTCAAGGTATGCACTGGACCTGCAACCCTTCAGATATTGTCCAACCGTCCGCGGTGGTAGGGCCACGCAACACTGTTGCACGAATGGGGAGGTCCGTCTGGGTAAGTACCACGACGTCACAGAAGACCGCGTAAAGTAGAAGTGTTGCACTTCTGCGTTTCGTTTGGTGAGTGAGGTAGCCGGGGCCCACTTTATTTAAAGGTGGCAACGCACTTGCAACCCCACGAGTGTTGCAAATGTCCATATCGGCGGATATCACTTAACATCAGGTGAACCGCCAGCTCATTTGCCAATTCCTCACATAATAAAAAAATAAATTTTCAATGTCCATTGCGGTTGTAATCACTGATGAAACTAAAAAAAAGTAATCTAATTTACAGCATTTAGAATTTGTATTGGTATCTCCCTAGATATGTCCCTACATTTGCTTAAATAGTTTAAGGTGCATGATCGCCTTTTATTCTTTAAGGCTATGATAATGCATATCATTTTATGGTAATGCATGATTTGCGTTAATTTCATCAGGAATTCAATATCAGGTAATTGAGAATCCTACCAAGGCACCTCGTGGAAGATATTTCTGTGATGATGTAGCAATTTAGTTGTTTTCAAAAATGTACGGATTAAATAAAAAAAATAATACTCGCGGGATCTAAGAGCATAAAGCCAAATAGTAACGAAAATAATATAAAGCAATCTTGAAGGTTACAATTGTAACAGCAAATTTCTGCAAATGCTTCCAATCTGGCTGAGTGCCGGAGTGCTCGTAATTTGTGCTAATAACCAGCTGTTTCCTGAATAACTCTTTCTATAGAATATTCATCTAAACGTAATGATGATGCTCAGCGTATTTTTATTCGTTGCTTCACAGTGGTTTGTTATATTACATAAGACACGTCGTAGAGTATGTAAGTATATTTTCAATTTATTTTCGGAATTTAATTTTAACAAATAATGATATCTGAAGTTAAAATGATCTAGTTACTTTATCGCTTTCAATTTTTTCTGTTTAATACGAGTTATTTTGTCATCCACATCCGGTCTGTTAGGCTTCTTCAGCAGTCCTCAAGGGTAACCTCTATGAGCAGGGATTCCGAATATGTCCTTAACGGATCGTTTTATTAACACAACTTTTGCAGACTACAGTGATAGCAAAGAAGGTCATTGACTGTTTGTGTATAATATATATTTCGGGTATTAACTTTTGTTTATAATATGATTTAAATTAAAAGAGTCTTCGGGTTTTTAGATGGTCGGGCCACACGGAATTGTCTTGAATTACCGAGGTGATTCCTGACATTGGGTAACACGAGTGTTTTTCACAGAAGAGCATCCAAAAAATTTTAAATGCAATAAAATGCCATATTTTTAAATGAGAATTTTAAAAATTACACATGACCATGTCCCTTCTTTTTAATTTTGTCTCTGATACCAAAAGTGTTCAAATCATAGCAATTGAAAGGACAGGGGTTATGCAAGTTATTGACGAGAACTATAGGTAAATAAATAAAAAAGGGAGATCTCTTACCTTTTTTAAGATATACATTCGCATCGTTGCATTGCGTCGTACCCTGAAGGTCTATTTCGAAACGTATAGAAACTCGTGAAGTTTATATCTGAATGCACACTTCATTTGTGGTTCAACTGCCGTGCGCTACAGAAACAATTTAGTTTGCAACAGCTTGTTACGTTACGCAGAGTTATGTTGGTTTACCGACGCAGCAATTTAGCTCAGAAAAATGTTTTTAATTTTAACTTCACGAACCTCACATAAGGATAAACATTGTGAAAGCATTTCTATTTCTATACCTTACATTATTTCTGTAGTTTTGAATTATAAATGCATCGCAACTAGTTTGATCTGTAAAATAATTTTCTATAAAATTTTAATAAATTTGAAAATGAAAAAAAAAATTATCTTACAAATATTGCTTATTATGAAATTAAAATGAAAAGGCAAACAAGATAAAAAAACAGATTTGTTTAAATTAACAATTTGATGGATTAATTTACTTTGACAGATTTTAGGGCGTTTATTAATAGAATTATTTTCATTATAGGACCCGTGACTATGAACCTTGTAGTGTTCGAAACGTCGGAAATTCAAAATAAATATAGAACGTCATTAAATCCGTTGTATACTTTAAACATATAAAGTATACGCATAAGTACAAAGAAAGATATTTGGTTTAAGTATTTCTGATAAAAATTTAATTTTTTTATAGTGCTAATCTCTGCACTTAACATTGAACATTAAAATTTGTAGAAAAAGTACGAAAAGATTGTCGCCCTTGTGCGATCGAACCCACGTCTTCGGCATTCGTGGCCTGACGCTCTGGCCACTGAGCTAAACGGCTGATTGCCACACCGACGAAAATCTTAACGTCTTTTATCTACATTGTTTTTTAGCATTTGAAGCAATGCGCATCCATTGTTATTTCCTTTCCATCTTTCCAATTCCATTCCCACAGCGGCAACACTCTTTTCGTACTTTTTCTACAAATTTTAATATTTCTGATATATTATAAACTATATACTATATACTATAATATACTGCCAAAAATAAACATGAAACGTTTAAAGAAGTGAAGTTATTGCAGCATATTACTATAAGATAGTTATTTTTTATGTAAATAATAATTTTAATAAGATCAAATTATTACTTTTGTGACTTAATTTTTAATATTAAATTCACGCTTTCTGCGAAGATCAGTTAATTGTAAATAATATCTGAATTAATAATTCCCCAACAGTTTGTGACTGAACGGATGGAGCAATTGTAAATATTATTTAAATATCTACATTGAAATTAAACATTATTTACAATCAATTATAACATTTTACGAAGTAAGATTTACTAATAGTTAATTGTGTTATATAACATAAATAAATTTTATTTTAACATTTAAACATAGCCTGTACAGTAGCTCTGTTATTATACACAGGGTATACGTTTTTAATCAATAAATCAAATTTAAACTAACGTATTATACGACCCAAGATTAAGAAGCGTTCTATATAATTCTATGGTAAATATTCTATATATATCGATATTTTCACAAGATCACACGTTCCTACGTCCTGATAACTTGAAATAAGCCCTCTGTTTAATGTTCCATTTAATTAAGAACTCTGAAAAGAAAGCACGTCCGTACCGTTCTATCCTCAAATTCCATTAGCTGGGTGTCCTTTAATCTTGAAACAACACTAAATATCCAAAGAAAACAGAACTCAATTGTGATTCAATCTAAAGATAATTAGAAGAAACCAGTCAATTAATACGGAAACTTTCGATTTTATTTTAAAATATTCGTCTATTTTTTTTAAATTTTTGGTTAGGAAGTAATTTTTTTGATTATACGAAAACATGTTCCACGCAATTATGTATTTAAAATGATATACAAAAGTTAATTGTCCTGACTGTACTACTGCATGAATTATTATTGCTACCATTCAAACCATTATCTCCCCGCAATCTTTAGATATGTATAGACTCAAATTCTAATTTCATCTTGAGTGAAGACTTTGGAATTTTTTGGTATTCGCAAATGTGTCATTAACTTGATTCCTCGTACCTTACTGTCAGGGAACAAAAGTAATCATAAATGGTATATTGTCAACGGGGTCAAAAGTGAAAGTGGGCGTTCCTCAAGGATCGAGTCCTGGGCCCTATTCTGTTTTTAGTTTATATTAATGATTTTCCATATATATAGTGGAAAAAAGGTCTTAAATTTTTTTGTTTGCGGATGATACACCAGAACAACCAAATGAAATACTAGATGTTGTCAGGCTGGCTTGCTAACTTAATTTTGAAATCCACTAAAACAAAATGTATTAGATTTACTCTTTCAAAGTTGTGTCACCAATCAGAAATCTCTATTGATGAGAAAATTCTACCCCTTGAGGATTTAGCAGCATTTCTTGGAATAAGCGTTGACTCCAAGTTGCAATGAGGATTTCATGTAGATAAGTTAGCTAAGAAATTGAGCACTGCCCTACGCAAGATCAGGCAGCTAACTAACGAGGAAACAGCTAAATTAGTTTATTATGCTTATTTTCACAGCATAATGTCTTATGGTGTCTTACTTTGGGGTTCTGCATCCGGTTTAGACACAATATTTATATTACAAAAGTGAGTCACTACGGTATTTATTTAAGCAAATAAACGTTTTAACGCTCCCGTCGCTTTACATACTTGAAACCATCATGTATGTACGTAATAATATCCACCTATTTACGAAAAAACATTCCACATCGCATCGGGGCCGTGGTGACACTCTGGAAGTACCGAGGTTTAGACTGGCTAAAACCAGAAAGTCGTTTCATGGTAGATGCATTTTGCAACTTTTATAATAAAATAGGTGACATCCACAAACAACAAAGTATAAACAATTTCCAACGATTTGTAAAAGCTATCCTTATGTCAAGGGCCTACTATAATGTCCAAGAATACATTGAGGACAAGGATGTATGGAAATGACTCTTGCTCTTCACTTGCAACACCCCTGGCCTCTGCTAATTTCATATCTAAATAAGTTTGTATAATTGCATCAAAAAAAAAAAATAACAAAAAGAACAAGACCGCAAAGTTTCTTCCCGGTACTTCTCTGTTCAGGTCTAGTTTAATGAACCGGTGGTAGTTTTTTTTTTGTTGTACGTTCAATAAGAGCGTAAGTTAAGCTATATTGAATTAAGGCACTTCGACTTTGAACGTGTATAACATTTAATGGAAATTTTCCGTAACCGAAGTGCAGACATGCGTAGTCGTATGTAATCGTATATTTCTTGACCCACCTAGATGGGATTGGCACCCATTGGAATCAATTCATAAGTGATTTTGGCCAGGTTATTTATGACGTTTACTCCTAGGGAAGAAAAATCCAGATCCGGAACAATTATCCGCAGGTCACACAAATGCTCAACCATCGGCGCCGAAGCCAAAAGCAACTGCGCCAACGAGTGATCGTATGTAATCGTGTATAATATAAAATCTTTATGCACCTCTCTGGCTGTCGTTCGTGAATATATATATTATGTTACGCTATATTACTGCGTGGTGAGCGTCATGAACAGTTGCATAGCAACTGGTAAATGTGATGTTGAATCTATAAATTACTATTACTCATTGGGTTTGAACTGATGATCCTGGTGAGGATTACAAATACAAATGATGGAATTATTGTTTTAATCGGTTCATTACATGTCGTAATTCGAAATTGCTGTACCTTTCCAGGTTGAAAGTTGAACTACGTAGGCAGGATGATAAGTAACTAGCCATTGCTATTTAAAAAGTTAAAATAAAAAAAATATATGTGTCATTTTTAAATTCGTATCTCTGGCCACCTATGTTCTAAATTTGAATTAGGTGACGTGAAAATTTTATTGTTTTTTTGTCATTTGAAAATATATTTCGTCAACTATGTTCAAAATGGATAAAATTGAACAGAGAGCGGTGATAAAGTTTCTTCATATGAAGGGGATGAAGGCGAAAGATATCTATGACGAGTTAAAGAATGTTTTGGGTGAATGTGCTCTTTCTTATGCCACAGTAAAAAACTGGGTGGCTGAGTTTAAACGCGGTCGTACATGTGTCCAAGATGAAGCCCGCCCCGGACGTCCAAAAAGCGTTACGACTCCGGAAATGGTCGTGAAAGTACATGATATGGTTTTAGCAGATCGACGATTGAAGTTATCTGAAATAGCTGACACTACAGGTATCTCAAAAGAACGGGTACATCATATCCTAAGTGAGGAATTAAATATGAAAAAGTTATCGGCCCGTTGGGTGCCGCGATTGCTTACGCACGATCAAAAAAGGATTCGGGTGCAAAACTCAAAAGAATGTATGGACCGTTTTCAGAGTAATAAGGCCGATTTTTTACGTCGATTTGTAACAACAGATGAAACATGGGTTCATCATTACACGCCAGAATCAAAAATTCAATCAAAACAGTGGACTCAATCGGGATGCCCGGCTCCAAAAAAAGCCATGGCTGTAAAGTCGGCTGGAAAAGTGATGGCTTCCGTCTTTTGGGATGCAGATGGGATTTTGATGATAGATTACCTTGCTAAAGGTCAAACAATTAATGGTGAATACTACGCTAATCTTCTTGATAAGCTTCATCAATGTACTCAGCAAAAACGACCAGGTTTGGTGAAAAAAAAAAAAATCATCTTCCACCAAGACAACGCTAGGGTTCACACATGTGTTAAAGCTATGGCAAAAATCAACGAATTGAAGTATGATTTGCTGCCTCACCCACCTTATTCACCTGATCTAGCGTCATCAGACTTCCACTTATTCCCTAAGCTCAAAACTTTTTTGGGCGGACAGAAATTTGCCACAAATGATGAAGCCATAGCCGCCGTAGAGGAGTATTTTGCAGGCCTCGAAAGAAATCATTTTCTGGAAGGCATTACTGCTTTAGAACGAAGATGGAATAAGTGTGTAGCGGTTCACGTAGAGTATGTCGAAAAATAAAATTAATTTTATCACGGAAAGTTAAGTGTTTTCTTATTAGGCTAGTTACTTATCATCCCGCCCTCGTACATAAACATACATTCGTTTTTTATGACAGCTGGCTTTCAGCATTACTCATTACTTTTACTTTTCAGACATTACTTTTCAGCAAAGTATTTAAACATAAAAAATATTTTCTTGTGCTTATTTTGGAGAATAATTTCACAATTCGCCTAGCAACCTTAAGGACCTCAAATTTAATATTCTTATCAATGGTGCAGCTGCTGTTGGTAACCGATTGTCGCTTTACACAAAATAAATTTGAAACATAATAGTTATTTGTGTTTTAGTGCTAACTCTTAATATTATTACAGGTCCGTTCAGGTAATTACCACGACCTCACAGAAGACCGGCTTAAAGTAGAAGTGTTACATTTCTGCGTTTGTCTGGTGAGTGAGGTAGCCGGGGCCCAATTTATTTAAAGGTGCCAACGTATTTGCAACCCGACGGGTGTTGCAAATGTCCATGGGCGTCGGTTATCACTCAACATCAGGTGAACCGCCAGCTCTTTTGCCACTTTCGCACATAAAAATGTATCTAAAAGTTATTTAAGGTGCTTCTCATAAGCCTGAAACTAGATTACATAGAATCTGAAACTTTTTCCAGCCTAGTTCTTATTCGCGAGTCTCTATAACTTTGACCAGAGCATAAAATGGTTTGAAATATATAAATTCACAGGAAATATTGTGATCAACGTAAATAACATAAATGCAAAACATTCGAACATACCGCAACCAATTACGCTTCATTCATGCAATGGTCTGTGTAATATGAGCTTCATTAACATATGAATCGAGTTTATACCAACGAAAAAAAAATTAAAAAGCCATAAAAGAGTGGTCTATTTTATCGCTTATGGAAGGCTGCACTGCGTTTTAATATTTATATTAATTTATTTTATATTATGGTACAGAATATCTCAACGGAAATGCGTAGAGATTATTTATTATTTTAGCAGCTTTGAAGTTTAATACACAAAAAAACTGTGCATAAATGAAATGGCCTTATAACACAACAAGGAAAACTGGCAAATTTTTTTTTTTATTAGGCGTTATGGTGACTAAGCACGGCGCGGGCCGTCACGCTATTATTATCACCGGTTTGGGAGGACGCCAAGCTCTTAGGGCACTTTGGCGGGCGCTCCATGGAGTGATCAGGCTCAAGAGTCCCCGAGAGGGGACCTCGGCTTGGGCTGTCACTCAACACGCGTTTAGCATTCCGATTCGAGGGTGCCCGAGAGGGCCGGACCTCGGCTCGATCGGTAGCTATTATCTGACTGGGAGAATTTCTAGAGCTAACATTACTACCACTTCGGAGAGCGTTGGCGCTGGGAGAAGAAGTGGCGGAAGAAACTCCAGCAACGCTTCTATCATTAACGGGGGGAAAACCTGCCAGGTACGTGGCGGAACCTAGTATATGTTTGCCGCACTCGCCGGCGAGTGCGGTGTGTGTTGGCGCGTTTCCTTTCGTTTTTTGATCCTTTCGATGGCGATAGTCGTCTCATCGTCAGGGAAGTCGAGAACGTGTCGCGGTCTGCGGTAATCGCGGCGGAACGTATTTAACGTCTGTAGGTGACGGCACCTACGATTAACGGGTTGGGATGCGCGGCAGCGGATTCGAAATATCGGCGCGACGCCGACTTCAGAAATTGAGCGATGGTGGGCAACTCTAGATCGACATGTAGGTCGATGTTGCGCATGAACCAGGGTGCTCCCGTGGCTCTGCACAAGAATCGATTCTGAATGACCTGAAGCCGGTGTATTTGCTTCGGAGCAATTTGAGCGAAGACGGGGCTCGCGTATGTCATGATAGGGCGAACTACTGCCTTGTATAAGGTCTAAGGTTTTATTGAGTAGCGGGTACAGGCGACCGAGTACGAAGGCCGCCCGGTTCCTGACCTGGGTCACGTGCTGGGTGAATGTAAGCTGTATCCAGGGGGAAATCTTCCAAAGATACCCTGTCACATTACATGATGGGTTAGGTTCGGTTTGGAGAGACTCCGGGATCTCCCACGGAACGCGCCGGTGTCCCTCAGCACTGCGCGTGAGCACTCCCCGGAGAAGGATAGCTTCCCGGTTCCCTCACCATCATGCAGCAGCTCGAGACCACTTCGAGCTGCTGCCAATCCGTATCCCCTATTAGTCGCCTTTTAAGACAGGCAGGGAATACTTTAGCCCTATTCTATAAGCCCGCGACTACAGGGCTGACGGGGCGGCACGTCCGTTTCTGCCGCCCTGGCGCCTACGTCTTCGAGCGGGGTCAGCCCTCTCCCGTTCTCGTTCAGCGATCTCCTTCTGGAGCATAACAGCTTCGCAGAAGGAGACCAGTGCCGTCCAAGTAGATTTCCACCAGTGCAGCCGACACTGCGACTTGCGGAGTCCCGGTCCCCACCACAACGGTGGCTTTGTGTTGTCGGTTTGCGTCCGATTCTATTTAAGTACTCACCAAAGCATCCGTGCCCGGTGAGTATCTGTGTCAACCGAAAGGTGACGTGCGCAAATACCCTCGCACTAAGCCAGGCTTCGAAGCTCGGCAAGAACGTGGTGACGATTCGCTAGCGCGAGCTTCGTGGTTCGCCCAAGCGCTCGCGCCAAACATCCAGCGCCCTTATACGCTCCTGCTCACGCACTTCACCCGCATCCAGGGGCTCGGCATCATCCTGGGGTAGTCGGAGCCGAGTATAAACTCGCGCATACATCTCCGCTGGGTGTTCTGCCTGTGGTAAAGAAACAGGTGTCGTCGGCAAAAAGGGCAAGTTTTACATCTTTGACACGCGGCATGTCATTGGTGTAGAGAGTGAACAAGACTGGGCCCAACACCTACCCATAGGGCATCCCGGTTAGAACGGCGATGCGTTGTCGAACCCACGCCCTCGACGCGATAGCGAAAGGTCCGATTACTTAGGAAGTCTCGTATTGTGCATACGAGACGGTCGGGCACTCCGTACCCGTATAACTTGTATACGAGCCCGTTGTGCCAGACTTTATGATAGAACGCTTTCGCCACAGGAAGAGTGCTCCGGTGTTGAGTCCCCGTTGGCGTTTACTTAGAACGTGCTCCGTGATACGGTGCACTTGGTGGGTACATGAATGTTTGGCTCTAAATCCAAACTGCTCATAAAAGTAACATGCTCCCGTTACGCGTTTCTGTAATTCTTACAATGCCATCTGTGAAGAACTACCCAGAATGGATTTATTCCATTTAAATTTTATAAAATTCAAGAAATTAATACTGAGTCATGTCCGTTAATGTTTTTATTATTAATCAGATAATTCGTTTTTAATTTAGATTGTATTCATTCTGTATTTTTGTATTGTAATAATGAAGTTTATTAGTATTTTATAAGTTTTAATTAATGTCGATTTTTTTTAATATTATTAATTTAATTTTAATTTATTTTTCTATTTGAATTTTTGCTTGTAATTCTTTAATTATTTTTTTTTAATTTTACTGAAATTATTTGCTGTTTAATATTTTTGCATTAATTGTCTCGATTATTCTTGTATTTAGCTGAAACAATGCTGTGTCACCTAATAAGGTACACACATCAGAATTTTTTTTTTTAATCTTATTGTTTAAACGTGAAATGCATGTACTGCTGGTGTCCTTTAAATAAATAAATAAATATACTGCTCTGTGATGGGGAGCCCTTTGGTGTCTTTAAGGGATTTTAAGCGGGCTAGTATTAGTCTTTCAAAGATCTTCCCAAATGTTTTGAGAAGACTTATTGGACGATATGAGGTTGGGACGGTGGCGGGTTTGGCGGGTTTGAGGAACCCTATGACATAAGCTTCCTTCCATTCAGACGGGAAGAAGCCTTCGGTTATAGCCACGTTGTAAATTATTACTAGTATCTGCAGGATGATAGTAGGGAGGAGTTTGGTCACCTTATTGGTGATACCATCTGAACCTGGTGCTTTACGTGGGCGTAGTTTTTTAATAGTGTCTACTAGTTCGAAGCACGTGACCGGGGGAACGGGATCGCGAAGTGGCTCTAAAGCTTTCCTCTCTTCTTTCACCTTACGGAGGTGTTTGGGGTTGATCGGAAGCACACTAGGAGAGCATTGAAACTCTAGACCAGTGATTCTCAACCACTGTGCCGCGGCACTTTTGTGTGCCGCCAAATTTCAAAAGTGTGCCGCCAAATTTTGCAAATATATAATAATGTTAATATTATTAAATTATATCATTTAAAAAGAAAACTATTTTTTGGCATTAGCCAACATTAAAACTAAAAAAAGATCAACATTGTTAAATGTAGAAGACGATATCAAAATCAAAATCAAAATCAAAAATATATTTATTCAAATAGACGCTTGCGCGCTCTTATGAATCGTCAAATTTTACATCAAAGATTATGTGTATAGGTTCGTAAGGTACCACCGGTTCGGAAAGCGGCTTCTGTTGAGAAGAGACCGGCAAGAAACTCAACAGTTGCTCTTTTTCAAAAATATCAGGGTACAATATAATATACAGGTATAATAGTCTTATTCTAGCCTACGTGAGTATCAACAGTATTAACTCCACACATTGGCGTCGTCGAGATATTCCGAAATGGTATAATATGCTTTAATCATCAGTTGATTTTTAATTTTACATTTAAATTGGTCAAGCGGCAGACTTAATATCGACTGTGGGATTTTATTATACATGCGCACACTTTGCCCCATGAACGACTTATTTACTTTTTGTAGACGAAACAATGGCGTAGTAAGTTTGTCCTTATTTCTAGTGTTTATTTTATGTCTGTCACTATTCTTTAGGTAATAATTAAGGTTATGACGTATATACAAAACATTACAATAAATGTATTGACAAGCAACAGTGAGTATATTAACCTCTTTAAAAAGATCTCTGAGTGAATTCCGGGCTCCGATATTGTAGATTGCTCGGACAGCTCTTTTTTGAAGAATAAATATAGAATTTATATCTGATGCACTACCCCACAACAAAATGCCGTAAGACAAGATGCTGTGAAAATAACTAAAGTAAACAAGTCTGGCAGTGTCGATGTCTGTTAGCTGCCTAACCCTTCTAATCGCAAAAACCGCGGAGCTCAGCCTATTCGCAAGAGATGATATATGGGGACTCCAGTGGAGCTTTGAATCTACTGTAATTCCCAGAAATAAAGCAGACTCAACTGGATTAATGGTTACGTTATTTAATATTAAACTAAAACTTTTCCTTCTTATACTGGGAAGGGTAAAAAGAATACATCTGGTTTTTTTGGCATTTAATACCATATTATTAATAGTAAACCAGTGGAGGATATGTGAAAGTGCACTATTCACTTCGTCATAATTTAATACGTTTCGGTCAACTTTAAAAATAAGCGATGTATCGTCAGCAAACAGTACAACATCACACAACCCACTGGCATAAAAGGGGAGATCATTAATATATACTAAAAATAATAATGGGCCCAAGATTGATCCTTGTGGGACTCCCATTTTCATCTGGGACCCAGCGGAATTAACATCTGGCAGGACATCTGGCAGGACCCAGCGATGGTCTTCCATCGCCAGGACATGTCTCGAGCATTGCTCGACGACGATGTTGACCTGGCTTGTGAGAGCTCGAATTGCGGTCTCCCTGTCCTGTTTGCTGCTCAATTGATTAGGCATTGACTCTAGTAGTAGAGGATTGGGTTCGTTAATTTGGATTTTACTTTATGCCAGCTGGGGAGCGGCTATTGCTGAGGGCCCTAGCCGGAGAAGAACTGGTCGGTGATCGGAGTGAAGCTCGTGTATCACTTCCGGTTCGCATATGGAGAGACTGATGTTTTTGACGACTGCAATATTAAGCACATCTGATGAGTGTCCCTCTACGTAGGAAAAGTGCGTATGTTCGACGGGGGCTACGACTTCAAAGTCAAGCCTGTCGGATAGCGAGTCAAGTGCGGTGCTTCGACTGTTGGTACGTGACGAGTTCCATCGGGTGTGCTTGCTGTTGAAGTCGCCAGCAAGAATAGTGGCTCCTCCTATAGAGAAGAGGGCCTCAAAATCAGATTGCAACACTGTTTCGGTTGGTCTGCAAGGGAGATAAATTGATGCTATGGTGATGGGAGAGTGGCCGGTAAGTGCCAGCTGACAGACGGAGGCCTTGAGATGCGTGAGCGCGGGCGTGTCTACCGGTACGTAGTGGAGAGATTTTTTGTAGTAAATTAGTGTGCGCCGCCCGGGGCGCCGACACGATCGTTCCTGACTATTCGATAATTGGGGATGTTCGGATCCCTTGTCGCGGGTTTCAGGAACGTTTCCTGAATTAAAAGTATGTCGACTTGGTCGTCGCGCAAGAAAATGCGTATTTCGTTGCGTTGCTCTTTAAGCCCGTTCGCGTTGTAGAAGGCTACATTGATCGATCGCGGTTTGACTCTGCCATTACGCGTAGCAGAGAGACTGGTATTTGCGGTGCTATTATTATTATTATTTAGGGGTGTACTATCCATTTTGGGTTCCTAGACAGATAGCGCAGCAACTATGTGCTGGTATTGGTTAAGGAGTAGATACGGGACGCGAAGTCGCCTTTAGCGTATTGCTCGGCGAAATACATTACCTCCGCCATGTTGACGGTTCGGAGGAGCTGGCTTAGCGAGTCCAGGGGGTTACCTCCGGTCGCTGGGGTTGGTGGGACTGGGATTGGAGCCGGTTGTGCGGCTGGCTTGGGTGCCATGATAGGTGGGTTCGGTTTGCCCAAGCGGGGGCCATGGGGTTCTGCCACGCGGGGCGTAGAGGAGGGAAGGAGGCAGCCGTTGGAACGGGTAGTCTTCTAGTTGCTTGAGAGGCTGGTTTGGTGGGTCTGCGCTTAGGCGCATTGGGCAGCCAAGGTGGTTGGCTGTGTGGCCTTCTTGTTGGCAAAGTACGCAAGCGGGAGGCCCGTAGCTGGTCAGAAGTGCCTTGTCTTTGGGCCGGGGGCAGTCTGGAGTGCCGTGGTCACCTAGGTACTTGACGCACCTAGGCCTGGCGAAGCAATTATGGGCTGCGTGTCCGTATTTTTGGCACTTCTAGCTTTGCCTAGTGAGCACGCTTTTATGTGGGGGTTCGACTACTATATTATCTAGTCCTAATACAGATTGGATATTGAAAATTTCTTTCCCTTCGGGGGTTAGCTCGAGGTTTACCATGACCTAGTCTATCGGAGTACGCATGCGCTTGCTAGTCATGCGATGGACTGCAGGGACCGGGAGGTTTTGTTTTTTGAGTGACTCGAACACTCTTTCGGTGGAAAATATTAAAAATATTACCGGGGATCCGCTTAATTACTACGCGGAGTATTCTGTCTTCTGCGAGCGTGTAGGTGTGGTAAAACACCTCTTCGTCTTGTAGGAATTTAGAGACCTGTCTATGGGCGTCGGCTGTCTTAAGCTGCAGCTTGATGCCCTGCTTGGGGGAAGTGGCGCCGAATGTGACCCTATTAGATAGGGCGGACTCTATCATAGGACATTTGCCGGTGTCTTGTATGAAAATAGGTGGCGGGCGCTTATCTTGCGGCGCACGAGGGGCCGCGGGAGGCACAGGGTTTGCTTGAGTGGTAACCGGAGTTGATGGGATCGCTGAGGGCAATTGGGTCGCTTGGGTGGGCTTGGAGGGCCCGAATACTGCCGATTCAGTCGGCCTTGGTGCCTTTACAGGCGGTACGTGGGACGGAGCCGTTAAAGACGACTGGGAGGTGCGCTTCTTACGTTTCTTCTTGTTCACCACTTGGGTCAATAAGCCTCCTTCGTCGGCGTCGGGGGAGAGGGGCGAGTCGAGCTCCATTTCCTCTTGCGAGGAGGAGCTCGCTGCAGCGTCAGCGGTCTTGAGAGGTCTTTAGTTTGTTCATAGACCTTTTTAAAAAACTCCGGGTATTCCCGCCGGAGGGTTTCGCACATGCCTTCGTAGTCGACCATGGCGATAGGGACGTTTTCCTAATTTTTATTAATGATTTACTCGGATGCCGGGGTGTGTGCCCGTTTCCCTCCCTGCCGGGTATAGGGAGGGAGGATGAGTGCCTAGGTTGCGTAGCCCTAGTGCGTCCGAGTGCCGATCTTATTGTGCACTCGGGTGTGTACTTATGACTAATTAAAACTACCCGAGGGTGCTAAATGGCCAGACGTGGAGCAACGTTGACTAGGGACTACACCCAAGGCCAATGATGGAGGTCCCTTCCGATAATTCGCGGTTCTCAGGAGAGAACCGCAAGGCAATCGGGACTAGCCTTGGCTAGCTTCGTTAACACCGTAAGGTATCCACTAGCCCTATACGCGCTATTAATTGATCGCGGTTGATTAAACAACAAGACGTTCGAAACAGAACCGCTGCTAAGCGCCTAAGTCGGCGCAGTGAGAACTGCACCTCGCAACTCGACTTGCGAGCGGGGTGTCCACTCGTATCGAGAGTCACGTATGAACGCGGCGTGCGGTGCGCGACGACTGGGCGTCCGCGGCGAGCGAGTCGGCACGCCGAAGCTGATATGCCCGGCTAGCGGGCAAGGGTGGGGGATGGCAGGGGTAGAGCGAGTGCGTGCCTAGGCGTGCGTTCGACTAGACTGTTGCAGTGGAATGAGTGTGGCAATAATCAACGAAACTTTGGCTTGTTGCATATCTTAGTTAGCGAAGTATAAGTGTGTAAAAAATCGTGATACCAACCACGGCCTCCTGTTTCGTGGCTGTTTGATAGCGGCCGCCCTTTACCGAATATTTTTTTTTTCGGTGAAATTTACCGTCGCATTCGAATGATATTATTCATTCCCTGAAAACTGGGATAAAACGACATTTTCTAAAAATGAAATCTAGTCAGATCGATTTTTCGCCCCCGAATCTACGCACATACTAAATTTCATGAAAATCGCTGGAGCCGTTTCCGAGATTCCAATTATTGTATATATATATATATATATATATATATATACAAGAATTGCTCGTTTAAAGGATAAGAAATAACGTTTTACTTATCTTTTACAATTCAATAACGTTTTTTAACAAAGTAAAATCGCCAAGAATTGTTTAAAATGCAAGAAAAAGAAAGCAGATAAATTATATTTATAACCTTGACATTTTCATCCTTGTGAAGATATCCTGTTTAGCTTAGTGGCTAGTGCTTCGGGTTCCCGGAGGACACCAGTTCAAATCCTCGTGGCGGCTAATAACGTGTCGTCCATTATACATTTAAAAGAACAAGATCACGGTATAGTTAGTTATCAAGATTTTTTAAAATATTTATTTTTATACTAAAGATACAAATATCACATAAAATTATAAAAATCGCCCAACGGTGGGCAAACACGTACAAGCCAAGGTGAAATCTTACTTCTTTTAAATTGTTAAAATACTTTTTTTATCAGATATCGACAAATAATGTGAAATTTGGCACTTTGGAATTCAAAAGTTTGAATTTTGATGTTAAAAGACATTGTATTTGAGCAACTTGATCCACCGGTGGACCATGTGGTCTCATCGGAAGGAATCGCGATTTTTTTTCCGCGGGGCCCGCGCGGGTCCCGCTGCAGCTTACACATGCACTTCAACCCGCACGCACGCATTATTCGCCTGTCCAATGTAAATTCAAAAAATCAAGTATTTTGACTCCGGTGACACAGCGTACGTGCAATATCTGATTTGTTTATTTTTAGGGTTCCATACCTTAAAAGTTAATAAAAGGAACCCTTATCAGATCACTCTTGTCCGTCTATCACCACCAATTTATACTAGATACTGAGGTCTATGGTCCCTATTGGTTGTATAAAAAACAAGGTACCGTGTCAACACGATAAAAAGATATGGGTAAATTTAGATTTTGATAAATCCACCTGTTCCTGAGAAAATCGGTGGTGATTTACACCAATTTTATTTCGACGGCATACGAGTTCGGTCAGTTTTTTATTTTGATTATTTTTTTTTTTTTTATTATGGACGAAGACTATTTTGCAGACTATTATAACACAAGAAGACAATAGAAATAGAAATAAATCTCCTGAGTAACAGATTTATAATAAATTTGTGTAAAATATTTTTTTTATAATAAATACCTTTACGTAAAAGGTACTGCACCTTTATCGGATCAAATGACATAATATTCCAGTCCATTGTGAAAACCAGGCAAGTGGTACAGAAAACTTGCGATTGATTTCCTTTCGAATATGTCAATGCTTTGACATTGTACAAGACCACAAAAAATCAGAACATCGAGATTTTGGACTTTAGAAAAGAAATTCTGAAAACTTGTGACACAAAACCGATGAAATTGTGTCCGCTCAAAGGCGTAAAATAAGCGAGAGAGGAAACAATACGACCAAGAAACCTGTGACATGCAAAAAATAGAATTTCTTTAATTGCAATATATCCTTTTTTATTTTTAGTAGAGAACAACCCAACAAAGTAAAGAAAACTGTAAATAAATTCTAAGGCTATTGCGAGACATGAGAACCTGGAGACTGGGTTGTTGTAGGAGGCCACGTGGCCCACGCTACTTATATTTTTGTATGATATCAGCGCCTAATGGCCGGTAAAATAGGTTTGAATCTAAGTCGTGGTGTGGCTCACGTGTGACCCGCCTGGCCCCAACGGGACGGTATGGTTTGGCTCACCGGTGACACGCGTGACTCCAATGAAAAGTACTATATTTTCACGTGGCGTTCAACGTGTTAATATCCCTTACTATGCCTTGAACTACTAGCCTACCTTCGTAATATCAGTTCCTGAATTATTATAAATGACGATTGAATGGTTGAATGAATTATTGTGGAATAACTTGTTACATATATGTCCATAGCTTGCTTCTAAGCTCCTAACCTTCAAACACTTAAAGTAACAAACTGCAGATATATTTGTATTGCATAACTAATCTGTTAACGTTTTACGCGAGAACAAGTCGTTAAAATGTATGTTTTGAATGTGATATCTACGTCTTTGACTGTCTACTCTCAAGGGATCGGTTGGCCAGCAACGGTGATTTTCCTTAACTATCTATTCCATCTAGTACGGATGATTGGACCGGGTGCGATTGAGTCTGGCCCCATTTAAAGTTTATTGTTATCATCTTCTCGGGGTCCACTTGTGAAATAAATTATGAAGTAAGTAAAATAAGATGTCTGACTGATGTAAATGTAGCTAGAATCGTTTATTTTAGTTATTTCCATAGCATAATGTCATACGGTATTTTGCTATGGGGGCATGCAGCCGATGTTGAAACAATATTTATTTTACAAAAAAGGGCCATAAGAGCAATTTACAATCTTAATTTGAATGCATCTCTGAGAGAGAAATTTAAAGAAATAAATATTTTAACCTTGGCCTCTCAATATATATATGAAAATGTAATGTATGTAAATAGAAACATTAATAATTTAAATAAGAATACTGCTTTACATAATGTAAACACTAGGAACAACGACAAGCTTGTAACGCCAGTTACTAGACTCCATAGAGTCAGTAACTCGGTTATGGGACGTTGTATACGCTTCTACAACAAAATCCCATTAATGTGCAAAGTCTATCTATTAACAGATTTAAGAAATTTATTAAAGAAAAACTTTTTAAAAAGGGTTATTATAATATAAATGAATACATTAAATATAATAACCCCTGGGAATGAGATGATCGCTCCTAAGCTGTTTCTAAAAAAAAAATATGTACTGTATAACAATGTATTTGTTGAGTAAAAAAAATTACAAAAAAAGAGGATACCTACGGAGTTTCTTTCGCCTGTTTCTTCTCCGTTAGAGGAACCTCATTACGAAACGGTGGTAGATTTAAAAAATGACTATCGATAAATGAAATGTATATTTCTTATTTCGATGATTAAATGATTTGATTTGATTTGATTTGCATATCGGCAGGGTCACGGGAACGCTTTCGCACACTTCCGCGACCCTGCCAGCGCTGGCCGCCTTAGCAGCCCCCTCACAGGGAGCAACTCACCTCTAACTCCAGGTAAGGCGCGCTGGAACATTCTTGCGCCTTCCTACTTGGCCAGATTTTCACGGCTAACGAACTCCCCCTAGTTCGCTGACCGGGGCCATGGGAGTCAGGAGAGCCAGTGCGAATAAACAGCGTGACATTCCCCATTGTGACCTTTCATCTCGGCGAATTTACTATAGTGTTTTTTCAACGGCCTTTACGGGCGCTCACTCGAAATTCAGTCTCAGTTATGTCTTTAACTGACTCCTGTGCTAATGTAATATTTTATAACGAAAATTCAATTGTTTAGAAAATAATAAATAAGCAGCATCTTTATCATCATCTTCATTTCAGCCTGTTTGAGTCCACTGCTGAACTTAGCCCCCCCACAGATTGCCACGAAGCACGATCCTGAGCCACCTGCATCCATCGATTTCCCACTCACTTGCACATAAATGACGACTACATAGTCATCATGGCAGAAACGCTGGAGGACCTTAATACAATGCTCAATGACCTCAACAGTGTCAAGAACAGCCGTATACTGAGCAAAATTAAACTCGTACCTATCGTGAATCTTAATCGAAGACTAGGCCACGCAGCAGCCTCGGCTGTTGCACAAATAATTAGCGAATATTGCGAGGAACGGAAGAAGAATAGGAATTACACTGTCACGCTGTCAAAAACAGCATACAAATCGATTCTGTGGTTTGTGAGTACTCGCATATCTTCTGTTTGATCGAACCAATTGTAATGAAACAAATCTTTAATATTGCACAGGAGTAATCTTCATATATCTTCAAACACCGACAAAACATATCCTGCAGTTGGCTAACTGCGATAACGCAGTTTGTGGCCGCACTGCTTAAATCTTTGTACTCCCATATCTTCCGTTTGAGTGAAGTACTTACTGAAACAATTGCGATGAAATAAAGCATATGTTGCCTCAAGCTTAGCTTAAATAACCAGTGAAAACTGCGTCAAAATCTGATAAGAAGTCTTAAGCTAGTTTTAAGCGAACAGACAGATAGACAGGCAAAAATTTTAAAAATGGTTTTTACGTGTCCTATCTTTTTTGATACTCTATTTTAGTTTTTAATAAATATATCCAATGTGCAGATACACTGATTCTAGTCTTTTATTATAGATTATGTAATTGTTTTCTATTGAAATAATTATAGTGAGTGACTATTTTAAATGATTTTTAATAATATTTATTACTTCTTATTAGCCCAATTACATTGTTCATCATAGTACTGAAATTTGTTTCATAGAAGTTTATATATAAACTTTTTGTGGTTCATTTTCCTTAAAGGTTTTGTAAAATTCTTAGATGGCCGTTATTGTGATTAATTATTATTATGAACAGCATGTTACAAACTGTAACGGCTGACGGTAATTGACGGTAGACTGTAGACAAAAATGTTGATGAAAATTAATAACACTATCTAGAAACTTCAATTAGACGAAAGTTTACAAATAGTATTCGTACACGATATTTCACAGTTTAAAAATAGCTTTTTAATTTAACGAAATACGGTACCAATATCTTCTTTAAGTACGTTAATGCTTAAGCTTAATACGGTACTAAAGAGGAAATTGAATCAGATTATTCCAATGAGAATGGAAACGAGTGTCTCTTAAAATGGCTAAGGTAATTTAAATACTTAATATGTCGTTGTTTTATTTATTAAAGAAAATCGCGTCATTAACCCGGAACATGTTTCCATTTTTTGAGTAATGCTCAAATAAACACAAATATTATAACTGAAAGTATATTGCAGCAAAGATATAAATTAACTTTAATAATAACTAACTTTAATAATTAACTTTAATAAAGGTGCACTATATTCTTATTAAGGCGAAAATATTAATAAACATAATCGCTGTACGTAACTTGTTGATTGTAAGCCACAGTTACGCACGTTGCATGTAACCATAATGTTTCTCTAATCCTATCAATACTTTACAGCGTGGAATAATGAAAAGTGTTTTCATGGGAATGTAGTTATATATGTATTTTATTCTTTCAAACTAGATAAGAAGTGGCTGGTAGAGAGTAGGTTATTATCATTTATCTATTTATATTATTGTAGGTTATTATAATTTATCTTGAACATTGTCTTCAGACGGAAAAACTAGGGGACTCTTAAACTTTAAATCCAGCACAGCTAAATAATATTTTGCAGCATCAGCTCATATGCCTTACTTAACACAATTTTGGACTTGGGATTTATTTAACGTGGCAAATTGTGTCAATATAAAATGGGACCGCAGCTTTGTAATAAAACTCTTCATTTTAAGGGCCAAGCTCGCGTCTTGAACATTAAATGGTTAAAATAATTTTTGACAAAAAAACCTGACTTCAAATTTTTGATTTAGTTTATCAGAAATGATTAAATAAGTATTTTATAATTTTGAAGTCGGTGCCAAGTAAAATGATAACTATGGATCCACCGGACTTAAGGTGGACCCATAACCGAGGTTCAGGCCAGGTGCTGCATTAATACCTAAATCAAAGTCGTCCCGCTGTCTGTCTGTCCCATCGTATGCTTAGATGTTTAAAACGACGCAACGGATGTTGATGCGGTTTTTTTACTAGATAGAGTGATTCAAGAGGAAGATTTATATGTATAATACATTGCACCCGTGCAAAGCCAGAGCGGATCGCTAGTTCTTTATAAATGTGTAATATCGTCGGTTCAGAAGTAATCGTACCAATCTGCAAATGTCAAATTGTGGAGGTGGTTGGGTTTTAATATAAAAAAGTATGTAAATAAGGGTTTTAATGAAATCTGTTCAAGTTATTGAATTTGTAACTCTTAGATAAATCTGTTATAGTACATTAATATTAGAATAACGTATTTATTGTTTGTGATGAAGCTATAGCATATTGGTGAATTTATCATGGTATTAAGTGTTAACGAAATGATACAGTACGAAAGTTGCTCATGTGGTTGGTAAGTGCTCTGTTGTACAAACTTCATCACTCGTTTATTTATTGCAAGCTAGCTAAACTAAAAATTATTGATATTTATAAATCATCATTGTGGCTTTCCATAGTTTGAGTTTCTTTTTCAGCCATGGTAAAGATTCAATTTGCCCCTTAGACTAGTTGATCATGTAGCTGTTTGCGACTTAAATTATTTTCTGAACCAAGGTAGAGTATTTAATCTACGTACATAGACTTGTTGACGATTGTGGATTTTGTGAGTTTATTACTAATCTGCACTACAGTAAATTCATTCTGCCACTTTCACTAGTTGAAGATTATGATTATTGTACAAATCTCATTATGTGCACATATTATGCAAAAATATTAGCAATATTATTTTGTGTTTTTAAAGCCACGGATACAATATTTTACTACAGTATGTATTGCAAGGAAATGTAAACGTCAGTACCCTTATATCAAAACTACCAAAATGTAAGATAGGCGAGTTTACTGTTGTACCGACGATATTTTGTGTTCAGTTAACATCGTCTATATATATAAAAATGAATCATTATTTCCCTTGGTCACGTTATCACGCGTGAACGGCTGGACCGATTTCACTTTTTTTTGTTGTGTTTGTAATTATCAGGGGAAGGTTATTATGAAAGAAAAAATTTAAAAAATTGCCAGATAATGTCTAAAAACAACACTTTTCTATATTCCCGTACACAAGATTCGTAATAATACTTAAAATTTTATTTGAACTTTTATACCATACCATAAAGTTTAAGTATTAGTGAAGGGGTTCCGGGAAGGCAAAAAAAGTGAGTGACTGTGGTAAAATGTCACTTGAAATGTAAAAGTCTCTTTGCTGTGCCTCACTACATAGTATAAAATAAAGTCGACCCGCTGTCTGTCAGTCCCTATGTATGCTTAGATCTTTAAAACTACACAACGGATCTTGATGCCGTTTATTTTTACTAGATAGAGTGATTCAAGAAAGGTTCATATGTATAATACATTGCACCCGTGCGAAGCCGGGGAGCGTCGCTAGTTACATTATAATTTTGTCTTTAAACCGTTCTTAAATCGGTCCACGTATCCCACACTCATCCATTGCTCGTAATATTGCATTGTATACAATGTGTCGAAAGCATTTTTAAAATCAATAAAAAGGATTGCTATGTGTTTTTTGCTATTTAAACTATTACTCAATTCATTTGAAAATTTCGACAAAAGCAATACTTGTATTCATTTCTTTTCGGAATGCGTACTGTGTGCTTGGAATTATGTTATTTTTACACAAATAACGATTAATTTTTTTTATGCGATAAAGGGGTAAACGAGCTGGCGGCTCACCTGACGTTAAGTGATAACCGCCGTCTATGGACAATTGCAACACCCGTAGGTTTGCAAATGCGCTGCCAACTAATAAGATGGAATAATTGTCCCGCTGAGTTTCTTTCGCTGGTTTTTCTCAGGTTTTCAGCGGATTTTTTTCCGAATCAGTAGTAGTGTTTTATGACAATCCTAACTGAATAGTTTTGCTGCATCTTTGAGCGAGGAAAGAACTTCTCTTGTCACCAGCCGTGGCGTAAAGCCTAGAACATAAACCGTTTAAAAATTTCGATCTATGGGGACACCACGGATCCAAAGTTTCAACAGCAGATTTTTACGGTGGTAGGGCCACGCAGCAGCCTCGGCTGTTGCACGTATGGGCAGGCTCCTCCGGGTAAGTACCACGATCTTACAGAAGACCGACGTAAAGTGGGAGTATAATACTTTCGCGTTTCGTCTGGTGAGTGAGGTGGCCGGGGTCCAATTTTCAAAAGGTCAACGCATCTGTAACCGTCGGGTGTAGCAGATGACTATGGGCGGCGGTATTCACTTAACATCAGGTGAACCGTCGGCTCGCTTGGCAACTTTGCACTTTGCAAATAGCACAAATACATACTCTAAACAAAGATAATCATAGTTGCCCCACTTACTTCAGCTGCCTCCGACGCCGCCCCAGCCCTGACTGAAGTATCTTCGCCATCGATCGTTCGATTCCTAATGATATAAGGCTAAGTAATATAACTATAACATAACTTTATATTATTAATTATGTTATAATTGTAGTAATATTCATTTTTGATAAACTGAATGACCTGCACAACAAATACAAAGATATACTATATTTCTTTTAATGATTTATTTAAATCATTCAAGCAAAAGTTGGAAATCGAATTTATGCAGGAAAATTCGAATAAAGTGTATTTTGAAACATCGGACGAGTATGAGGACAAGGTAATCAGCCTGTTGGGTATACCCGTCATAGTACTTTGAGAGTTTACGTGATTTTTGATATTCAAATGTGTGAGTTCCAAACGAATAGGTAAATCCATGATGAATCAAATAATACTAAAGAAATTAAAAAAAACCGGTCTTAGCGGATCGCTACTCGGCGAAAGGAATATACCTACCAAATTTCAAGTCTCTACGCCTTATAGTTCCAGAGATATCGTGATGAGTCAATTATCGGTGGAAATCTCTCATATACATATAGAAGAATTCAGTAGGCATATTCATTTCGATGAAATGTCATGACGTTTCACATACACAGAAGGTTGCGACCAAAATTTTAATAAATTTAAAATAAAAATTTGTGGAAGCACAACAAGTATGTAAGTTTTTTTTTTTATTTTTTTTTTTTTTTAAAACATTGCCCTCACTTTAGGATAACATTATCCTGTGTTGTAAGGACGTTTTACAAACATAAATTGCACGAGGACAAACACCCAGATGCGAAACAACTATCTGTGGGTCGCACAAATAGTTGTCCCGTGTGGGAATCGAACCCACGACCCTCGACGCCGAAGCCAATACATTGGCAACGGCGCCACGGAGTCATCAGACCAGTTAACCTTTATATCAAATACTGTATTTCACATTCGTTTCAGCTTCTATGTTAAATATTTAATAAAGCTGTTATTACGGATTATATTCTCAGCATGTAGAAAGATTGATTGTACTTAGTTCGTTTTAAGAATATTTCTCGTATTTATAATTGAACACCATTAGCAAAAAATAAGTTTCTTAATTTACAACGAAACAAACGCAAATAGATAAAAATATCGAAGTTTCATGCGTATTATTCTTAACACACATTTTCATTTATTTTTAAATACTTTGACAATATTGACAACTGACTTATGATAAAATTCGATTTTAGTTTAACATTACGTGGCTATACCCTGTTACGAAATATTTGTACTATATCTGTCCTGTATTTCTGTATCTGTATTGTATTGGTTATGAAATATCAACTCATATTTAATATAATAATTAATATACGCTTACGCAAATATACGCTTACGCAAATTACGTACTTAATTATTTAAATTACGTATTAGATCGATTAATTATTTTCAAGATACTAATAAAATTCAATGTGCCAAAAAGTTTTGTATCATCCTAATGACTTTATATAAATGTACCTACCTTACAAAAGGATCAATAAAAGCTTCTCATTTCAACATATTGCAAGCAACGTCATATCAGTATTCACCCTCAAATTTCAATACGTGATCAGATATTCAACAACGTTCATGAGAATCGAGATTTTCATGAGTACGTAAAACAAGAAGGTTCGCTATGAATAATTCACGCTGTTATTTTAGCTGAAAGTTTAACTCTATCCATTTCCCTAGGATTACCATTCAGAGACGAATACATACGTGTGTAATACTAACGTAAATATACAGTTTTCTCTTCTTCATTATTACTTTAAAAGTTTGATTTTTTCCGCTTTTCTACATTTTCACAATGCATTAAGGTAAAAACTATAAGAAAATTATGTTAAGTAAAAAAATCAAGACAGTTAAGTGAATACAGTAAACGGTAGCAAATCGCTCGTATGGTCTTTTATGCAAGATAGACTGCCAGTATCCGAAATTTAGTGAATTCAAAAATGATGTTTGTGCGTGCACCTTCTTCTTATTAATTTTCAATATTATTCAGTGCTTGTTTGCAGTCATTGCAGACTGCGCAAAATCTATCATTTCTATTTCCGTGGTTGACAGTCGCGTTTCGTTCATGCGTTGCGACCATCGTTTGATGTTGAATAATTTTTGATTGAAATTAAATCCCGGAAAAAAACGCGAGTTTTTGCTTTTGCACTCCAAAGCGCATTTAAGAACATTTGTCTATTTAAAATTAACACAACTTTTACAGCTAAATATTTTCGAACGATTTTCCAGTGAGTGGTTAATTCAAAGGCTTTTTACCAGGAGTAGGCAGTATATTTTTAGTAAGTTTGAGATCGAAACGGTATTTCCAACCTAAACTAGCTTACGTACAACACTACAACTCCAGCTTTTTCCTTAGGCTGCACTCAATTACCAGCTCTCATATAGTCGACGATTAAGTTCTCTCAAGTCAGCTTTGCGAAATATCTTTAATATATTATTTTTTCATTGCATAGAAAATAAGGGAATCATTCCATGTTTTCACGCGGTGGATCCACGTAGCGGCTTTTACCGTGTCTGAATAGGTCGGGTCAAACCAAGGAAGTTCAATGGCCTATCCGAAGATCGACTTAAAGTAAAAGTATTCAAACTTTTACCTTTCGTCCGGTGCGTGGTTTATTGTTACCAACAATACAGTATAGGGGCGAAATTCCGCTCTTGTTCCCTATGTACCTCGGGCATGAGTTTGTGTGTATGTCAGGATATCTATTGAAGTATGGTCCCTCTGACCATACTTCAATAGATATCCATATATATGGTTTACTTATATCTCTGAATGATCCTAGCGCCGTCGCTAACTCTGTCGCTGATGTCTTCATTATAACATTCACTGATGCTTTTTATACCATTCGCTGTGATTCCCATTGGGGCAAGTTCCAGCCCTGGTTTGGTCATACCTGCAAGGTGGCATACTAAGCAGGTGTGTTATCGGGTCCTAACCATTGTAGCGGCGTATGTAAATACAAGTTACCTCTATGTGCTCATGCGTGCGTTATCTATTATGTACGTAAGTAAGAGATACATAGTTATTTTTTTTATTTGTAAAAATATATGTAAATTTTCATTTTTCTATAATCAAAGGACCTTACATAAATCAGTTCATATCATTATTCGAAATCACAAGTTAACAAAATTGTAATTAGTAATCCTTCGATATCTGTACGTGGTAAAAACATCGAACGTGTTTCACAGGCACGTAACCTTGGTTTAATAATGGATGGAGACCTTCGATTTCAGGATCACATCGCGAATACAGTTCGTAATTGTTTTTACAGGCTAAAGATATTGTATAATATTCGCAACCTTTTGAGCGTGCAGCTACGTATTCGCCTCTGTGACACATTAGTCTTGTCTAAACTAAATTACGGGGCTGCAGTCTATGGAGAATGCCTATTAATTCGGACTCAAAAACTCATTCAACGTGTCCAGAATGCTTGCGCTCGTTTTTGCTATACAATTCCTCCTAGAGCACACGTAACACCTTACATAAATCTGGCTGAAAATGAAGGCAAGTCGCCAACTTCACTTTGCCACATTACCTTTCGGGATTATTAAATCGCGAAAGCCTTTAGATTTATTTGAAAAACTTCAATTTTCAACCCGCCATAATATAACTGTCTGTGAAAGACTACTTTGTCCTAAACACTACTCGACAGCTTTCCGAGGCAGTTTTTGTTACAGCGCTGCTAAATGTTGGAATAACATACCACCTAATTTGAGGTGCTTATAATCTAGATACATATTTAAAAATAAATACAAAATCTATCTTCTTTTAGACCAAAAAATAAATTATGTATAACGCAGCTATTTCCTTGTGCCATGTTATGTTAAATATTTGTATCATAAAATTTTGTTTTTACATTTCACTTCATAATTATGTTAATATTTTAATGTTTCCTCTTTATTTAATTCGTATTGATTTGTCTGTATTTTTATTTTATCTTTTATATTAATGATAGCATATTATTTATAATTTCAATGTACTTAATTTTTTTTTTGGATGTCTTATTTTTTACTTTTGATGATATTAAATAAATTTCTTTTTCTTTCTTTTCTTCCTTTCTTTCATTAGAAATTTAAATTGTTTATAGTGCTAATATTTGCACTGAAGATTGAACATGTTGATGAAAATGTTGCGCCGCTGTGGGAATCAAACCTACGTCTTCGGCATTCGCAGCCTGACGCTTTAGTAGTCACTAAGCTAAACGGCTGATTGCCACACCGACGAAAATCTTAACGTCTTTATCTACATTGATTTTTAGCATTTTATTTTATTGTAACAATTACGTAAAATAAAATTAAAAGTAAAACAAATGCGACCAAGCTAGGGGAAGGGAAGACTTAGAAAATACATCAATATTTTTTTCGACACACTACATCGAGGTTGTGCATGGATATTTTCCAATGCATTGAATAGAAAAGTAGATGTTATCTCAACATCGAGTAAATCACAAACACTATGCTGTAGTCAGCACCAAATCACAACTACATTATGGCATTTGTTATGCATTAATTATTACAATACATTAATTATTACAATAATGTGAAATATTTTAGTATTATTATTAGCTTGGCACTACTTCGAAATTCAGGGAATTAAAAAGGAAGAAGGTAGGAGGAGCTAGTGTGAGGTATAGAGATAGTGAGTGCTGTCATGTAGTGTGCTATTATACAAAATCAAGTTGTGTTATTGCTGTTTGAACAGCGTATATTGTAGCTGACCGACCAGCTTTGTTTTTACATTTAACTGACTGCATCACAGTTTTAGGCTTAGTAAATTATATAATTATACTTACGTAATTATATCACGTTTAATAATACAGTACCCGGAGGACCGAGCTTTGCTCGGTTTGGTTTTTTTTTTTTTTTTGGTAAATCGTGTATTTTGGACATTACATTTAGATACAAATTACTGCGTAATGAAATATGCATAATATTTTTCGATCTTACCGACGTAATAATAACAATATATGAACTGATGTTTTTCACAAAAGAGAGAACTTTAAAAAAAAGGGAAAAAAATAACAAAATAACAAATCGACAAAAAATTAAAAATAAAGAATGCAATGATCTGGAATCGAAAAAAAGTAAAAAAAAAATGTGTAAATGATCGTGACGCGAACCACGGCCGTCTGTTTTGGGGCCGCCCGATTACCGACCGAGCTATTATGACATTTTCTCTTGCGGCGAAATTTACCGTCATATTCGAATTATATTTTTCATTCCCTGAAAACAGGGATAAAAGGACATTTTCTAAAATGAAACCTAGCTAGATCGATTTTTCGCCCCCGAATCTATGCACATACTAAATTTCATGAAAATCGCTGGAGCCGTTTCCGAGATTCCGATTATATATATATATATATATATATATATATATATATATATATATATATATATACAAGAATTGCTCGTTTAAAGGATAAGATACGAGACACTTGTTCTAGTTCTAGTTCGCTTTATTGGCCGCAGTATGTGTGTGACAAACTACTATAACCAAATGCTAGAAAATCAGCTTTAGTATAGATACTAAAGCTGATTTTCTAGCATTTGGTTATTATATATTATTATATAATTTAGAAATTCACAGTGTTTTTTATCCCGGCTCTTTATCTATTACGGCCCCTCTTCATCTAGTACTCTAATTTGCAGGCCGAATTGTTCTCGTATAATTAAGTGTATCGGTATTTTTAAAATTATGGGTCGTGAAATTTCTTTTTTCTTAAATAAATTTCAAAAATTAATAAATTCAAAACAGATATTGCGTTATGAATTTCTTATAGCGTTTTGATTTTTTTAACTAGGGTCACAGAAGAAAACTTGTATTAAAAATATGGCGTTTGTCAAAACTATTTTAATCTTTTGAAATTTGTTTGTGGCGTAACAGGCTATAATAAATAAAACATTTGCCGATTCGATTATTGAAAAGGTCATAACGTTATTCTTCAGAATTGGCAGTTTTTTCAGATGAATGTAAGTATATGTTCGATACTCGATTGCGGTCGTAACACGAAATAGGCGTATACTAGCAAACGTAGCGTATGCAGAATAACGGGCTTAGAAGGCGTTAGATTTATTTAAATATCAAGCATGCCGCAGATTTCTGTTTAAGAACTATGTACATTGTGAACGATGCATTTTTGTAAAAATGTATTTTATTTACCTTATAACTTGAGCGCGAAACCAGAAGACCTACGGGTGAATCCCGAAAGTTTTTGTTATAGCTATTACTGTTATCATCGTTATTATAAAAAGTTTTGCAAGTGCAACTTTAGTTTTATTTTTGATTTTGTTACTTATAATCAATTATATACATACCCTATTACTTCATTTCAGGACTATTAATCAATCTTAAAATTAGTAATAATGTTTTGGTTGTAATATATTAAACCCCCGCAGGTATGAAACTATTGTATCATTAAGTTCATGTATATATGTAATAATTTTCTATGAAATTAATTATAAATTTTGTGGAAACTAGATATTAATAATTTTAACCGTCTTTGAGAAAAGAAGGAGGATTGTCAATTCGATACGTATTTTTAACCGACCTCAAAAAGCTATCAAAAATCAAAGAATATCCGTCATAATATACATAGGTAGACAAATTTGTAAAAGCCTTTTTGTTCGAAAAGGTCTTACTAACCGGTCTTATTAACCGACTTCAAAAAAGGAGGAGATGTCTCAATTATTTCGTAAATATATTAATTCGTCGATTATGAACCGACGATTATGAAGAATTGTCGATCCTTTTTTTTTGAAGTCATATATCCCACGGGTGGTACCATGATAAGGAAACCTAGATCTGATGATGGCATCCCAGGGAAATCGAGGGGGAACGTCAGAAAATCGTAGTGGCGGCTAGTGCCTTTGGTGTTTTTTTTCATTAAGTATTTGAAAGCATTACTAATTAATGAAGCTCTGGAATCGATCTGATAACAGAGCTGAAAGAAAGTCGAAGGAACTCCTCAACGATTTACAACAAATACCTGGTGTTTGGACTTGAATCATTTCTATTGATGACAACTTTGCACCCATATGGGTTATAAGTTCCATTACAGGTCTGATGTTGGAAACCATAGAGAGTCGAAGGAATTCCTCAACGATTTACAGCATTTACCTTTTGTCGGGCTTACGACATACGGTTCAAAATGCCAAAATGTTCAGTTCTTACAAAATTAGTACCTGATTGAGAATGAAGTTTTACATAGGAATGCTGATGCGTCAATTCGACACTGAATTTAAGTTGCGTATTCGCGTTATCGGTAGCAATGGCCTTTTTTCGTGTTGACTTACTTGACTTATGGTCGTGTTTCCCCTAGATGGGGCAGAAGGCTTCCACAGTGCGTCGCCATCCCGTTCGGTCTTGAACTTCACGCTTCAGTTCGCTCCACGTCTTCTTTGCCTCTCGTTGTAGGTCGTCCAGCTTGGTTTGCATGTCGGCGCGTGTGTGGCTCAGCAGGCATAGGTCATTGGCATAATCCAAGTATTCTAGGACGCTGGATAGTCCCGCCGCGACGCTTGTTGCCTATTGTTTTGTTCATGATGCCATCCCGAATAACACGAAACAAGAGACGAGAGAGAAGATACCCCTGTCATACACCCACCCGCATGAACCGGTATGTCGTCCGAAACGAAGCCGTCGTGTATTACTCTACAGGCGTACTTCCCGTCGATGGCCTTAATCATGTTTGTGATTTTCTCGGGCAGCCCAATTTCACGCAATCGGTCCCAAATGCAGCTCCACCTCATCGTATCGAAGGCTATTTCGAAGTCCACGAAGGTCCTCTGCCATTCTGATGCCTGTTCGAGGATCATGCGAAAGGTATTAATCTGGTCCGTGCACGATCTGATAGGTCAAAAACCAGCTTGCTCTTTGCGCAGAAGACGTTCAACGGCCCTCGACAGCCTGTCTAGGATAATCTTGCAGAGTACCTTAGATGGGGTCGAGAGCAGTGATGCCTCTCCAGTTGCCACATTCACTAAGGCCTTTCTTCGGCACGGTGATAAGAAGGCCTTTATTCCAGTCGTCAGGTAACTCTTCGACCAGATGTACCGCAAAAGGGGTGTCAGCACGTTTGCGGCGGTAGATACGTCAGCTTTCAGCATTTCCGGCATGATGAGGTCGACACCTGGGGCTTTGCCATTTTTAAGTGAACGGTTTTTAAGTTACGTCAATGTCGAGGCAATGCGCGGGCAAGCTGACAGCAGGCGTCGTTGTAACGGGGTCTTTTGGGACTCGGAAGATCTCCTCAAAATGCTACCACGACGGTGGCTCATTGACGGTGGCAGGGCCACACAACAGCCTCGGCTGTTGCACGAATCGGCAGGGCTGTTCGGGTAAGTGCCACGACCTCACAGAAGACCAGCGTAAAGTGGAAGTATGACAAATATTTTCGCGTTTCATCTGGTGAGTGAGGTAACCATAGCCCAATTTTCAAAAGGTTGTCAACGCATCTGTAACCCTCGGGTGGAGCAGATGTCCATGGGCGGCGGTATTCACGTAATATCAGGTAAACCGTCTGCTCGTTTGACAACTTCTTGCATTAAAAAAACCTGCGTTGAAGCTGCCCCTCCGATTTCACGATAAACTGGCCTGCTTTGTCTTTTAAGGGTTTCTTCTTCCTCTGGTTTCGATTCCCAGCCAAGATCTTCGTCGCCTTGTACATCTCTCTGAGATTATCGGAGTTAGCAGCGCGTTGGGCGCAGTCCGCACTATCCGCCCATGCCCACCGGTCACGATGAGTACTGCGGTAGATTTTTCTGCGCAACCGTTTATACTGCAGCCCCAGATCTTCACGCCCCGCCGTTTCGGTGGTTGCCAGAAGTAGAAGATCGAGTTGACGCCTTTCTTCAATTAGGTTCCAGGTTCTCTGTGACATCCAGTCTTCGCGTGTATGTGTTTTGTGTCCAAGAACGACGGAGCAGGTCTCGAAATAGGCCATTTTGATATGTTTCCACTCCGCGTCGACAGAAGTAGTAGAGTCCGTCTCGAAGGCGGAGAAGCGATTCCGCAGCTCTATCCTGAAGCCTTCCTCTATCCTGTTTTCGTGTGGTCTACTTAAAAATTTGTTTGAATCTAAATCAGACAACGCTATTCCCCTACGTGCGCGAGTCCAACTCCTGTGAAAAAAGAGACAGAAAATTTGTATCAAGGGACTTTTTTATTTCTTTCACTTTTCCACTTAATCTTAAATGCACAAAAATTATATTGGGAATTTTTATTGTAATATTTTGTGTACTAATATTATTTTGTGTATTCAGCGAAGTAATGAAAAGTTTAAAGAATGAAGTGATGACGTCACGAAAATTATTATTTTTCATAAAATGTATTAGGAGAAAATTTGCGGCTTATGAAGTGCAAATTGTCAGGCGCGCACCGAAATAGGACATTATAACATTCAATTTTAACTTCCGAGAGAATATTAATGGCGTAGGCACCTGCGGCCTTACTTTATTTCGTTCAGTTTTTTTCCCCCTTATATTTAAATATTTTCAGTAACATATTGTAATTGTTCTGAACATTAGAATATCTCTAAACATTTTTTTAATAATACTTATATGATTATTTTATATTATTATCTCCTACTATTTTTTTTTTATAAAACGAATTGATAGTGTAAACTTTTTCACGGATACTTCCTTCCTACTACTTTCCAAGGCCTTGTAAAAAGTTCCAAACGTCTAAAATCCGAAATATTTTTTTATGTGCAAAATTCTTACGCGAGCAGGCGTTTCACCTGCTGTTAAGTGAATACCGCCACCTATGGACATCTGCTACACACGAGGGTTGCAGATGCGTTGACCTTTAAAAAATTGGGCTCCGGCTACCTCACTCACCAGACGAAACGCTAAAGTATTCTTCCAATAGACGTCGGGCTTCTGTGAGATCGGGTCGTGGTACTTACCCGGACTAGCCTGCCCATTCGTGCAACAGCCTAACTAATATCAAATGCGAGATAAAACCCGCATAACACAAATAAAATGTACCTTTCACATAAATAGAAGAAAACATGTCGTGAATAAATATTCCAAAATGAAAGAGTGATTACCTCAGTGTTGGTAATGAATTCAATGCCTACCGTGTTAATCAGCTTTCCAATTTCTGTAAAAAAAATTATGCCGTAAAGAAGACGTTTATTTTTATATTTTTATATTTTTATAAACGTAACTTGCAGAAGTTACGTTTATAAAAATATAACGTTATGTTCTATATCATAGGAACGATATACAAGATATTTAAAAAGTCATTATTTTGTTTTGCTATACAGCAAATCATAAGGCGAAGCCACTGGCGCTTATAAATATTCATTCACGTAAGGGTTAAACAATAACTACCAAGGCAACTTACCACTACGTCACGCTAGCTCAGATGACTTAAACAAATTAATCCCAGTTGAACATTTACGTTGTCAAAATGGAAATTGGACAGTGGGTACCACGGCTCAGTGTCTGGGCGCTTGAGACTATTATTACATTTTATATTAAATTTGGAAAAAAAAGGATGAAAAGTTTTCGTATCTATACATAGGTACATAATATTTCAAGCCCAATATTTCAAGATTACATATACGAATAACGACGTATGTCATATTCGTTGGTATTTGTTCACAATAAAATCTAAGGCAAACGTGTTCAATGAGTATAAACGGTAGATATGGTGAAAGTTTAGTTGTTGGTAAGAAAACTGTCAGGAAATATTACGCAACTTCGACGCAAACTTCTGATAGAGTTTGCTTGACAAAAAGTAAACTAAAATGTGGACTTAATGTCAGTTTTTTGTTCAATGGCGGATTTACTAGCAGGCTGAGAAGGCTGAAGCCTAGGGCGGCTATGTTTAGTACGACATATTTGTAGAGTCGTTTTTGGATTGCGATGCGGGAATAAATGATACGATCGTTCGCTAACGGCCGGTTTCAATATTCTGTCTGTAGACATTAAAAACAGAATTCAGAAACATCCGAAGAACGTAATAGAATGACTGCGAGTAAAACTTTCAAGATTAACACGTTTCTTGTCCTTATAATTATATAGAACGTGTCTGAGTTAGGAAAACGGCGGGAAGCTTATAACCTATATATATATATATATATATATATATATATATATATATATATATATATATATATATATATATATATATATATATATATATCAAGAAGTTTTCATTTCTAACCAAAGTGAGTGAGTTGTCATCATCGACCATGACGGAAAAAGCCATTTCCTTGGAAAAAATGTATCCCAACGATTTAGAACGTGACTTAGTTCAGGAATGCATACACTTTCAACGTCACTTTTCTTGGGGAAAAAAATTCGATGAACCCTTATTCTGGATAATTAAAAAGGATAATTCCTTACTCTTTTAAACGGAATTTGAAAAAAAAAATTCAAATTTGGATATAGCACTTGGCACACCAGCGACAAGTTGTTCGGGTGAGAGTTTTTTTGCTTTAAGCGGATAAAAAACTAGAGAAAGAAGAAAAGTTAATATGGCCTTTAACTTTTCTTGATTTTAAGTCGATCGTTTCTCTTTGTGCATAGAGTCAGAATTAATGAACAAGATTTCTTAAGACGATGTATTTATTGATGATTTTTTTTTTCAAATTTGATATCCCCAAAAAGGTAATGTAAATGTTTATGTTTAATAGAGATACTGTTCGTATTATTTTGAATATGTAAATGCAATAAAAAAATTAATTTTACCAAATGTACTTTATTTTGTATTCGTTGCGTTCATTGGTATGTTATATGTATTTTTAAGGCCTATCTTGCCACGTATTACAGTTAGAACATGATTGAGCTTTTTTAACTCAGAAATATAGTCAAAAAGTATAAATAAGCTAGAAACTGACACAACAATGATATCATCCTCTTAAGGATATTAAAATTGATGTAATGAAGACGACGTTACTAATATGGTTGCGAACTAGGGTATAGAATTTCAGGGGTCAGTAGGGGCGGCAAAAATTGAACAACCAAACAACATAAACAAACCATATTAAATATTAAAAAAATATAAAGAAATTTATATATATATATAAATAAAATATTTGGAAGCCATTTTGAAAAATTGTCAAACGAGCAGACGGTTCACCTGATGTTAAGTGAATACCGCCGCCCATAGACATCTGTTACACCCGAGGGTTGCAGATGCGTTGACAACCTTTTGAAAATTGGGTTCCGGCCACCTCACTCACCAAACGAAACGCGAAAGTGTTATACTTTCATTTTACGCCGGTCTTCTGTGAGGTCGTGGTACTTACCCGGACGAGCCTGCCCATTCTTGCAACAGCCGAGGCTGCTGCGTGGCCCTACCACCGTTAAATAATAATTGATAATTCAATACCTTCAAATATTAACGTAGAACTTTTGAATCAACACTTTTCTACACCTAGCAATTTTGATAATGTACTCAAAGCTAAAACTCTTCATTCTTTCTCTGCAACTCCGGCTCCTAATTATCCTCTGTTTGTTTTTAGTCAGTTTACTGTATGTGATATTAAAAAGAGTATATTGTCCATATCTTCAAATACTGGCGGTAGTGATGACACTAGCCGTAAGATTGTTATACCTCTCCTTCATTTTATAACTCCTGTTATCACTTATATATTAAATGAATGTGTCTTTTCTTCTAAATTTCCCGATATTTGGCTCTCCCTAAAAAACCTAATCCCGATAATTATTTCGATCTTACCGTTCTTTTCCAAAGTACTTGAGCTCAGTACCTGGAGGACCGAGCATTGCTCGGTTTGTTTTTTTTTTGGTAAATCATGTATTTTGGGAATTACATGTAGATACAAAGAACTGAGTAATGAAATATACATAAAATTTTTTGATCTTACCGACGTAATAATAAGAAAATATGAACTGGTGTTTTTCACAAAAGAAAGAATTTAAAAAAAAGGGAAAAAATAACAAAATCATATGGGTCGACAAAAATAAAAAATAAAGAAAGCAATGATCTGGAATCGAAAAAAAGTAAAAAAAATAAGTGTGTAAATGATCGTGACACGAACCACGACCTTCTGTTTCGGGGCCGCCTGCTTACCGACCGAGCTATTACAAAATATCTTTTTCAGCGAAATTTACCGTCATATTCGAATGATATTTTTCATTCCCTGAAAACAGGGATAAAAGGAAATTTTCTAAAAAAGCTAGAACGATTTTTCGCCTCCTAATCTACGCACATACTAAATTTCATGAATATCGCTGAAGCCGTTTCCGAGATTCCAATTATTGTATATATATATGTATACAAAAATTGCTCGTTTAAAGGATAAGATTTACCAACAGTTAAACCTTTTCCTTAGCACTCATAATTTGTTTAATCCCTTACAATCAGGTTTTCGTCCTGGTCATAATACGGTTACTGCCCTAATTTTTCTAAAGTTACCGTGTTCGTTTGGGTATGGACAATAAACAGCTCACAGTTATGACCTTGTTGGATTTTATGCAATGCTTTTAACACAGTTGACTTGGATATTCTGTTAAGTCAGCTGTGTTCACTTAATTTATTACCATTAGTAATTGACTGGTTTCAAAGTTATCTCAATGGTTGTCGGCATCGTATTCACGTTGATGAAACATTTTCATCTTGGTGTGATACTACTGCTGGCGTACCGCAGGGCGGCGTCAATTCGTTCAATCACTCAAATTTTTTTTGTCTCTACCATATTGGTGCGGTTGATATCCAGATTTACACCCAGTAAACATTTGAGAATCTGCCAGAAGCTATCGCAGCTATAATATATAATTGTTGGCACCCGATTGTTCATATCAAGAATTAAAATGGTTATCATTACCGCTTACCGCTTACCGCAATTAAAATTAATGGAGTGATAATCCCATATTGCGATTATGTTAAAATTAAGGCATTTATCTCGACAGTATCTTAAGCTGGACACGCTTTTTAACTGAAGTTAGTAGGAGAACTTTTGTCGCTCTTAGGTCTATGCGTCGCCTTCGATCGTTTCTCCGCATTCCTACAAAAATGTTTGCACAGACTCTTCTCCTTCCGATTCTCGATTATTCTGACGCTAGAGCTATGTAGATATAACTGAAGAACAATTAAATAAGCTTAAGAGACTCCAAAATACTAGCATTCAGTTCATATTTGGGTTGCGTAAATATGACCATGTTTGTCAATTTCCTAAACGTCTGAAGTCTTGTTTCATGGTGTTACTCCACCGTATCTAAAGGAGAATTTTGAGTTTGAGTTGAAATGTAAAATTAATGAATACCTAAATTTTACTGTGCACGAACTTGTGTGCGTGTTAGTTATGAATGATCGCGCGTAAAATAAATTAGTTGTAGTTAAAAAAATGGCTACACTTAGAAAAGCCACCCTATATATTTTATCTGCGTATGTACGTATGTATGTATGTATGTATGTATGTATGTAAAAAAGCATGTATGTAAAAAAACATGTACTTTTGTGTGTATGTGTATATATGTCTGTATAATTGTATGTATCTGCTTTAATCATATTTTATGTGAATTCCTATTACACCACCTACGTAGTATACGTTTCCTGGAAGAGATCGCTATGAAGCAATAAGGCCGCCAAATTGTAGATTACATTAATTTGTTGTTCTATTTTCATTTTTATGTATACTCTTATTTGTGGTAGACAATAAAAGTATATTCATTCATTCACTCATTCAATCAATCAGATTTAACTTTACTATTGTGTTAAAAAAATCGAATTAATTTTATAATTTTCTCTTACTCAAGATGAAATTAAAATATGATTTTTTTAGATGAATAGTATGATAGGCGGTCTTTTGAGCATACTTTACTTTACTTTGCAGTATTAAACACCTTACAAAGAACATCAACGATAAATATTTGTAACGAAAGATATCACACAAATATATTTTTGTCAAGTGTTTATATAGAAAATGTCGAAGGTATTTAAAAATCTTTTGATAAAACTGGAATCGACTTATAGGAGAACAAAAAAGTTATCTTAGCTAAAGGACACAGCAATTATTATATAATTGAGTTATATAGTTTGTCATAATATTGGTTTGAATGTGACTGCTCCTTGAGAAACTTCTAGGGGCCTTCATTTGAAATTATTAATATGTAAGAGTCATTGATTAATTAACGGTTAATTAAGAGATGTTTTTATCGCTTAAAAATTTCTTTAGACATTAACAAAAGTGATCATGAATACATAATGAGTATTTATAAGAATTCAAACGTTATTACTTTGGTTCTAATGTTTTAACTATTTCTGAACTTGAATATTAAAAACTATTATAACGACAAGCAGCACTAGCGGTTATATCACCGTCGGGGAATGCAGTTGAAAAGTAAGTTTCCGCTGCTCAATGCGACCATGTGTCCCTTCGCTCGAGTAGATAACATCATATCCGGTATATAGTATTGCCAGCTACAACATATTTCGCAATGATTCATTTATCACTATTACGGTTATACGAAGTCATACTCCCACTGCTGTTATCAGGTGTTGACACCTTTTTGTAGTAAAAATTGAATCTACAAAAAAATCAAATATATATTTATCTATAATGAAACATACACGTGCATAAAAGTGTAGTAATATGCATCGTCATAAAATGAACGAATGAATGAATTAGTTAATGAATGAATGTCTTTATTGCGAGAAAATGGTAGTTCATTGTGATCTTAATTATAATAATTTGGTGCAACATGTTCAGCTGACTGCAACAGAGAGTCCCCGTATGGTATCCTTGGTCCATACCAGGGATACCCTGGGATCCATATCCCAGGGCTCTAATACTTAATTTTACCTGCTGTCATCACCGTTTTGCAGTGTAGTTTAATTCTATATTCCACGTAATGTCGACTATGCGCAAGACATTACTAATGCATGACAAGCCATAATACAATGAATATCACGGTCGTTATTTGTTTGCGCAAATAACACTGTATAATATGCAAATATATGGTATTACTATTCGTTGTGCCGACTGTAGTTTGGAATAGGGGAACATAAAGTCCTCGCAATTGTAAACGAGGTTACATGGTTTGTAAAGCTTATGATGCAAACATATTAGTCAATTATTTGAAAATATTTACATATAGCGTATATTTACGTTAATGGTCCATGAAGTTAGTGCGACCTAAATGTGTTTGGTACTTGTATTTGATAAGTAGATATTTATATGTATATGTACTGTTACCATTAGGTCATTTTGGCTGGTATTAATAGTATGTAGATCATACTTCTGTTATATTTATAAAATATAATGGTTGCAAAAAATAAGGGTATATAAACTACGTAGATAAAGACACGGAATTATAACGGTACTTATCCGTCAAGCTTATAAATTAAAATAAGCACATATTTGTTTTTTTAATATAGATAATTTTGAATAAGTGGCGTTAAGCGAAACAAAACGGTGAAAAAAAGCGTCTGACCGCAAATCCTGTGTCACACTCTGCTCCAATTACGTTTGCCATACGACTCCGCAATCGCCTTCGTCGTTTTACGACATTTACGCACAAAAGCACTTGCCGATCTAAAACTTCAACACCAAACAAAATTAAAAGTACAATATCAAACATGGAGTATTTATTCCAAACATTACAGGGAACTATAACTATTAAGTACAAGTTCAATGACCTTCCTCATCTTCCTGTAACGTGTATGTCCATTTATAATTAATTTACAATGATACAGCGGCCTTTCCTGTATTTTAATTCTATACATGGTAGTATATAAAGTAAATGATATAGCGGAATTACTTAATGAGGAATGAATTATAGTATCAACTTGAAACAATAGTTTCCTTTTTTTGATGAACATTTGCTTTGGGTTGTTATATAATTTGAATGAATATTCTGGTAAGCATTCCGCTTTATGTCTGTTTGTAATTTTGTTTTGACATAAAGTAGATATCGTCATACTTAACTCTTGCTAACATTGATTTTTTTAATTCATCCACCTCAAATGTATTTTGACTGATTCATAACTGTTGTGAAGGCTAGAAGAAAAAAAAAAAGATATGACAAACATTAATTTTTATTATAAAACAATCTAAACCAAGTTAAAGTTAATAATTTATGTATTTATGTATGTATTGTATCAAAGCAATAAGAAAAATAAATAATTTTTAGTAAGAGGAAGGAACCTGGCGTTCGGATAATAAATTTTAAATGTTTGGTGACAGGTTCAATTTTAAATATTCTCGTTAATTATTGTTCAGTTTGTTTATTTTCACTAAATATGATGACAGGAAAGCCTCATCATAATCTTCATCATCATCTTTCACCCGACTTTCCAAATCCAGCATAAGTAACAGATAACGTTGGTAGAGTCACGCAGCAGCCTCGGCTGTTGCACGAATGGGCAGGCTCTTCCGGGTAAGTACCACGACCTCACAGAAGTCTGGTGAGTGAGGTAGCCGGAGCCCAATTTCCAAAAAGGTTGTCAATGCATCTGCAAACCCTCGGGTGTAGCAGATGTCTATGGGCGGCGGTATTCACTTAACATCAGGTGAACCGTCTGCTCGTTTGGCAACTTTTCACATAAAAAAAAAATTATTCCTTATGAAGCCAGAATAGCTGACATCTATTTCTTCACTGTACGTATACTGCATAGTCCAATCAGTTTCCGTCATGGTGTAGCTCAATTAGGGTCTAATGTATCTACTGTGGGTCTCTTCTGAACTTCATCTCAGAGTGTGTGAAATTATTTCAAATCTGTACCTATTTTATCCGGGTGACATCTTTTCAAATGATCCTCCAGCTTAAATGGTTTCGCACATAGACAACTTTTGTGAAAAAAGAACGACTGAAATGAAATTTCAAATAATCAATACTGAAATATCTACATTACTTTTTATATTCGGACATGTTTAATATAAATTACATGTAAATGAAATTGAGTTATTAAAATGTTTAAATAAGTTACTAATAGCAATAATGTTTCTTCAATGGCGCATGCACAGGATGTAATATGCGCCATATGTAAAAAGAACCGCGAGTTGAAATAATAAAACTTTATGTTACAAAAAATAATTTATCTTTAGCATTTATACATAAAGAAAACTTTAATAAACAGTCGTTTTATTCGGAGTGATATTTTAGCTTCTGTTTTTCCAGGTAAAGTAAGGAATCCATTTAATTAACATAAAAAATAAATTAAGCGGCTTAAGGTCGTAAGTACGATCCGTTTCATTACGAAACAAAAATAACAACAAGGCTATCTTGTTAATTGAATTACCTAAGCACGTGTACATCTTTTCTTTAAATGACAACTTTTTTTAAAACTAATACAATTACTGTTTCTATTACTATCATAATTACAGCTAACAATCATCATTTTTAGAATGAACATAAACCCAGTGTTTCTGGTATGTTGATTTATAATGTACATTAAATCTTATAAGCATTTTATGACGATCACTTTCCTAATTCCATGTCGTCCACCGTTAATTAAAAAAAAAAGTAAAGTAACAGCCTATACATGTCCCGTGCTAGGCAAAGGCCTCCTCTATACAGAGGGTATCAGGGCATAGTCCACCACGCAGCCCCACTGCGGATTGGCGGACTTCACATATCTTCGAAAAATATTTTTTTTTATTATTTCGAAAATATACAGGTTTCCTCACGATGTTTTCCTTCACCGCGGAGCACGTGATAAGTCAGCACTTAAAGTTAAAAACTTCATTGGTGCCGGCACCGGTGATCGAACTCAGGTTGCTCGAGTATATTGAATTAAAGGCGAGCGCCCGGACACTGAGCTATCACGGCTCTTGTATGTTTTATTTCATTAGTAAGTAACTTATAACACTATAAAGTGTTTGTGACTTTTATTTCATAATAGTCATTTTCACAAATTTCTTTAATAATAATTAGAAGCAAACTTTGTTGATTATGTTTTAATACAAAACTGTACTTATAAGTATATTTTTGATGCGCTTCTTTGCAATTATCAGCTATCATTCGATTTTGCATTTATCTATTAAGGTTATTTTACTTTGGCTGGCACCGACTGCAAATAACTAATTATAAATTATGAATAGATATATAAATAAAAATAATTTCGTTGATTGTCCTTTAATGTTCTTGGTTCAGAAGACAGCACCGTTTGGAAGAAAGTAGTGACGAGAGGGAAGATCGCTTAAAGAAAAACAGGGAAAGAAATGCGAAAAACATTTTAAATGAATAATACTTTCTCAGATAAAGTCATACATGAACTTATCAAGGCTTAATAAAAGTACAAAAAGTCATGCTCAACGACTCAGTTTCATTCACGAACGTTTGTCAAGCGAAACCGAAGAGCAACGTTATCATCGACTTATATCGGTTAATACACGGACGTTTATCAAAAGCTTTAACAGAAATGATACGGTTGCGTAATCTTTTCAACAACCAGGTGGTTTTTCTTCTTTATTAAAAATAAGTTAATTTTTATATAGAAAACAAAATACGAAATAATAGGCCGGCTCCTTACAAATACATACAATATTCTTAGTCCATGGCTAATGCTTCTGTAATAACACTTCATCACTCCTTTGTCCGTCTGTCTGTCCGTGTGCCACCACCTATTTTCTCGGGAACGGGTGGAACAAGTTGATATTTATACCAGATGCTGAGGTCTATAGTCCCTGTTAGGTGTGTATAAATATATAATAATCTATATAAATATACGATATAAAGTATATATTTTAAAAATCTGTATAAAATCAAAGTCATGAGTCAACACGATAAAAAGATAATGGGCAAATTTAGATTTTCGCGAAAACTTGTAAGTACCAAAATGTACCTCAATTTTTATTTTCAAAATTTTCCCTTCAGTTGTGCTGTAAGATATACCGATGTGCTGTATGCTTATAACCAAAACCGACAATTCTAAGCCAAACGGAAGTACCCTATAGACGTTGGGTCGAATACCTATGGTGGGGACCACAATGGCTTACCCAATTGCAGCCTACGGTTTTTCTTTTTTTTACTTTTGTTATGATAAGAAAAATCAAGGTCAGCACGAATAAAGTATAAATTCCAAAATAGTAAAAAAGTTGAAAAATAAAGGTGTTCCTAAAAATTACAGTTGACGCCAACTAATATAGTCCTCTGAGTTGAATGGGCGCTCATAAAAATACGATTAAATTCTAGATAATGGAACAGAACCCTTCGTAGGCGAGTTCGACTCCCACTTGGCCGGTTTTTTACACTACTCTTAGTTAAAATAAACCTTCATTATTATGTTGGGGATATTTATTTATTTTCTCGTCTGGTTGGGTTTATAGATAAAAAATAAACATATAGATATATATTGGATATATAAAATAAATATTATGGATAAAAATAAACATATATACATATATAAATATTGTATATAACACATATAAAAACCTTTAGCCATTTGCAGAAACGACTATCGGGATAATTTCGGTTGACACAACACCCCACATGTCGGTCACCTCGTGAGCCAGTTCCAGATATTTCGTCTTCTTATCTGTTTCGGCTTTCACGAGGTTCTCGTCATATGGAATAGTAATGTCAACCGAAAATACCCGTAACTGTGCCCGGTCAATCAACACGATATCAGGTTTTTTCGCTAGAACTGTCCTGTCCGTGAAGATGGGCCGGTCCCAATAGAGCCTGGCGCGGTCATTTTCGAGCCTCCGGATAGTACTTGTAGTACGGCAGTTTTCAATCTGCGAGACCGTATTTCAGAGCGAGCTCCTGGTGTAGGATTCTGGCTACTAGGTTGTGTCTATGCAGATACCCAGAAAGCATGGAACAACCGGAGATAAAATGCCGAAGCGACTCCCCGGGACGGCGACAAGCTCGACAGATGTCGACGGTGCCATCCCTTAGGATGTATCTCCGATGGTTGTTCGTCTTAATAAACTGATCCTGTATCGCACAGACAAAACCTTCGGTTTCCCCAAACAGGTCACCGAAGCGTAGCCAGTTAAGGGACAGTTAAGGGCAACAGTGTTTACAAAAGGCTCATGTAGAGCCTTGTAGAACCTCCCGTGGAGCTCTTTCTCCTTTCATACGGCCTCCCGGTCGGAATCGCTCAGTACTCTCGGGTCTTGCCATTGCTCGTTGGCTATGGATACAGGGGTAAGTCCTTTATCACAACTAATGACGTCCGTGTAGATTGACTCATCCGATATCGCCAGGAAGTAGTTGCGGAGGCTGCATACCTCGCGATTGTGCACGGTGAGGGCGCTCAAAAAGCCCTTCCCGCCATGCTTCCACGACAGGCACAGCCTCATCACTGACGATCTCGGATGATGCATTCTGTGGGACGTCATAGTTGTGCGGACTTTTCGGTCCAGGGCATTGAGCTCAGTTTGAGTCCACCTGAGTATGCCAAAGGTATACATGAGGACTGGCATGACCCAGCCGTTAAATGCGCGTGCCTTGTTCACGCCTGACAAATGGCTGTTAAACACCTTTTTCAGGCGTGCAAAAAACACTTCACGAACTGACTGTTTCATGCCAGCCTCATCGATACACATGTTTTGTGACATACCCAGGTATCGGTATGTTTCAGCCTCAGAGAGGGTCCTTATGTTAACGGGCATAGATAAGTCTATGCCCGCCGTATTAGTGACCTTACCTCTTTCGACATGAAGGACCGCACACTTATCCGTCCCGAACTCTATTTTGATAGAATTGCTGAAATCATAAGTGACTTTAAGTAATTCCATGAAATGGGAGCGATTGGAGGCGAATAACTTGAGGTCATCCATGTAGAAAAGGTGGGTCACTTTTGTCCCTCCTCTCCGAAGCTGAAATCCTCCCCCCGAGCCCTCCAGTAATACGCTGAGAGGATTCAGGGAGAGGCAAAACCATATTGGACTCAAACAGTCGTCCTGGAAAACGCCCCGTCGTATCCTTATCCGGTATTCCGCAGCCGTCATCCGTTCGCCTAGATGACAAAGGATCGTACTCCATTGCCCCATACAGTGCTCGAGGAATTCTCTTACTGTACAGTCTACTTTGTACAGTTCGAGGACCCTCTTTAGCCATGTATGGGGCACCGAGTCGAATGCCTTTTTGTAGTCTATCCAGGCAGCGGAGAGGTTCCGACGGTTGCGTTTAACCATTTTACCAATGACCGCGTCGATGAGAAGCGGTTCCTTGGTTCCACGACCGCCACCCCGACATCCATTCTGAGTACGAGACATAATCCGATTCACATTAATATGCCGGGTGATTCTCATACTCAGAATAGATGTCAGTGTCTTATAGATGGTAGGTAGACACGTAATGGGGCGGTACTTACTCGGGTCTGTGGTAACCTGATCTTTAGGAACCAAATGAGTGACCCCAGTAGTAAAGAGGCTCGGGAGCGACCTCTGATCGAGAGCCTCTTGGAACTGTCGGGCGAGCACAGCATGACACACCACGAACCCCTTCATCCAGTAGTGATGCAGCCCGTCGAGTCCCGGACTTTTCCAGTTCGGGGCTCTACGGACTGCCTCAGATACGTCGTCGGGTGTTATGACGACGGGGTCCATGGGTGTAATGTCTGCACATTGGCTCGCCACGACTTGTGTCCAAGGGCCCTCACTGTGGTCTACGGGCTCTGACCACAGGCTGCGCCAGAAGGCGACAGTGTCTGCCTGGTCCGGTCCTTGGCCCGTTCCACAACTCACTGGTCGCTCCAAAGATTTGTAGAGGCTCTTTTGGTCACTCTGGAAGAGGCGATTCTGGCTAAACCGCGCCGTCCTCTCGGAATATCTCCGAATCCGCTTCCCCCAAGCAGCGATCCTCTGCTTCAGGTCATCTATGCGCTCCGTTAGTTTTTGCGTAATGTCCGGCTGGGACAAGTTTATGTTGGTCCCAGCGAACGCCATCCTAACGGTGCGCACAATTCTGGGCCTATTATTGCCCGACCTGAAGCTTATCAGCCTGCCGATGATGGGCCTTACCTTTGCGATACGGTCCTCAATTCTTCTTCTCCATGCTGGGATAGTGCTACCTGGTCTGGTAGCACGTCCAGCCTTGGGAAGTTTGGCGCCAACGATTCGGCATACTGCCAGTGCAGCGCCAAAGAGAATTGAGTCCGTATCGCAAAGGTCCCGGCTAGCTTCCAAATAGGTTGCCAGCATCGGGTTAACAGACCTCACGACAGACCGACTCCGCTTACTTAGGGGTATGCGAGGGAGACGTGGTCGACTCTCGAGAGGCGTTTCGCGCACCTCCAGAATTGCCTCCTCCAATATGCTTCCCATCTGCTCTATTTCTTGGGCGACTATTCCATCATCGCACGAATCTACAGGAGCCGGGGGGTTAACCGCGGCCTCCGCATCTGCTTGTAACCCTGCAGGGTCCGCACCTTGCGGGGCCGTATCCCCAGCCACTACATTTTCATCCGATGAGGGAACAGCCTCACGTCGTAGTTGTTCGAGCTCGGTATCATCAAATATTTTTGAGCGCATGATGTACCGAACTCGGTCTGCCAGGTTTTGCTCGGTGACGGTTATAGATGGCTCCAGCTCAGCAAAAAAGCGATGCATCCTTGCCCGATACGCAAACCCTCCAGTTTCACTCCCTTTCGCCCTAAGATACGCCCGCATTGCGTTCCTGTTCATTTCTTCAGTCCAGCGCAAGCGGCGTATTCCACCAGCGGCGGGTGCCGATTGCTGGATCCGAGAGGACCCTGCCGACACCAAGCCAACTGGTGGGGATGATGGATGCGAGGTACTGGGGTGGTCGTGCAGTACCCCGCACTCGGCTGGCGTCCCGCATGCTGCCACGTCCAGCGCCAGCTCCAGACGTGCCCTGGCGGCCCCCAGGCAGCGGCCCTATGCGTATTCTCTGGGAGTCCATCATCCATTATAGTTTAGGGCGTCATTTAACGGAAGACGCCCCCAGACCGGCACCGTTTTCAGTAGTGTGGCCGAACGCACAAACGGGCCTATGCACCCTCATTTATGCCGAGGCACGGTGCAAACACCTACTGGCAAGGCGCTGACTGATTGCGCCGACGCAACAGTTCTGTCACTTGAACTGTTACGCCGGTGGGCGATGGGGTCGTCACATCCCTACGCCTATTATTATTATTATTATTATTATGTACAAAATGTATGTACACTAGGTAGTCATATTGGTCTGAAAGCAATTTAACAAAATTCAAACCAAGAACTATTGTAATCGGAATTATTTTAATTAAAATATATTTTTTTATTATTTATTAATTTTTTAAATATATGAAGAAGAGAGCAGAGGGAGGTTACAAAATGTAAGGCACTGTTTGAAGACAATAGCAATAAAGGAACCATGCAAACATACATAATTGTCCCAAGTAATGAGCTTTTACTAGTTTTTTAAAGAAAATAGAAGACTTGAACAGACGAATATGTAGGGGTGAAGAATTCGATAAACGCACAGCTGTGGCCCTGAAAGATTTTTTGAAGAAATGGGATAAATGTGCAGTAGTTTGAATAGAAAGGATAACAGAATAACGAAGGAACCTTTCATAGGAGAAGCCAACATGCTAAAAGCTGTCTTTAAAGTATTTAAGAGTGGATTGACCGGCACGCAATATAGAGAAAAAATATATGAGTATTCCTGCGAAGACAATTTGGAACGTATACAATGAATTTTTGACATATAAAATTAATTTAATTCTATTATCGTTTAAAATTTTTATATTTTTTATTGTATATTTTTTCTATTTACCGTCTACAATATTCTACTTTTTTCAAATTTAATTTAAATTTGTTTTCTTTAATGTTCAATAAATGTAGTTCAAGTCGTATATGTATAAAATTCCTTAAATGAATATCGTCTTACATTTCTAGACAATAAGTAATTTACAAAATTTTGTAAATTACATATTTATAAATGTAAGATTGAATGATTGCTACTTATTTTCGCCTCCCGCATTACATTTATCATTTGTAACGACCTATACTGTCCTAAGTAAACGGAACCTTCGTTAAGGTTATTTACTAAGGATCGAGAAAAATAGTTTAAACTTACATTGCAAAGTTTAGTTAAACATAAAAATATTCCTTGGCAATATTTTTTTCCAATACAACAATACCAATCAATAAATACCGATCAAATAATTGCATTATTTTCATGGTATAAATAGTAGAATATAATTTCGTAGTATAAAAAATTATAAATCTGTATACAATCATGTTATCTAACATTAATATAATTATTAAAACCTTGAAGGTTAAGTTGTATGGGTAAATAATAAATATCCTCCATAGACTGCTACAAAGCACGATCCTGAGCTACATACATACATTCATCGACTTCTAGTGTAGTGGGAGTCCCATCCAATTTTAAAGTCGTTAGGTCGTTACATATGAAATGAGAGTTTTGTCGTACGGACCAAAAAAATTATAAATTCATTTAGCTGGTACATTTGAGTTTTGAAAACAGTCATTCTTTTGTTTTTTCCTCATTATTTTATTCTTTGGCTACCGCACAATGTAAAACATGAAGTATCGGTATATTTACAAGTACAAGTTCTACCGTGGCACCAGTGTTGAAGAAACAGCTCGAAGGATTAATGGTGTGTACGGCGCTAGTGTCGCAAAAGAAAGTACGGTACGTTTTTGGTTTCAACATTTTCGTTCTGGAAATTTCGACCTTCAGTACCAACCCCGTGGACGGCCGGATGCCAAAGTAGAAAATGAACAATTAAAGTCCATTGTGGAAGCGGATCCATCACAAAGCACTTCATACTACAGTGATAGCTATAGCTACTTCAGATATAGCTGCAGGCTTCGGGGGTAAGTGACAAAATTGTATTAATCCACTTGAAGCAAAGCGAGAAAGTAAAAAACTTGAACGATGGGTACCTCATGAATTGAGTGAATCGAAATTGCAAACACGCATCGACTGCTGTCTTGCTTTGCTCAACCGACACAAAAATTAAGAGATTTTAATTCGAATCATTACTTGTGATGAAAAGTGGATACTGTACGATAATTGGAAGAGCTCATCGCAATGGCTGAACCCTGGAGACCCAACCAAATCCTGCTCTTAATGAAAATTGACTCAGAAAAAGTCACTTGTGCGTGTTTGGTGGACTAGCGCCGGTGTCGTTCATTAGAGCTTTCCAAACGATTACGGCGGATATCTGTTGTCAGCAACTGCAAACTATGAAGGAAGAACTAGCTGCTAAACAACAGAGATTGTTCAATCGCTCTAGGACACTGCTGATTCACGACAACGCAAGACCACACTCTGTATAACAAACAACCACTAAGTTAGATGAGCTACAATTGGGATGTCTGCGACATCCATCGTACTCCCCGGACCTTGCTCCAACAGATTAACATTTTTCCGGTATTTGGACCACTTCTTACAAGGACAAAAATTCATCTCTTGCAATTCAACTGCGGCAGTCCAAACCGCCTTCAAAGAGTTTATTGATTCTCGCCCCCATGGTTATTTTAGTAAAGGGATCTATGAACTACCTATGAGATGGCAATATTGCATAGATAAGTACGGTGCATACTTTGATTAATTAAATATATTTTACAAAAAAAAGTTACTTTATATTCCTTCCGTACAAAACGCCAATTTCATATGTAAAGGACCTAATATTACACATTGAATTTCGAAAACAACTCGTTTTTTTTTTTTTCGTTTGGAAAGTGACATCAATCTGGTTAGAATATTTTTAATCTAAGTAAAGAATATAATTGTTTCTATTATGAATTTTTAACCGATCCGCACTTCATAATTTATAATATAATAAATAATTTAACTAAAAATTTCCTTCAATTTTTGGAACGCAGTTCCGCCCGGTACGGTACGGATTTGGCGGATGGCAGCCATGCGAAAAAATGTGCGAAGTCAAAAAATGTCCGTCATGACCCTTCTTTCAATAGGGTAGACATTAGTTATCTATAGCTCGTATATGCTATTTAGCTGTGCCCAGACATAGGTGCGCGCTTATTGCTCCAAGGTAGGGGATAAGTGTCAGTGTCAGAGTCAGAGAGCAACGGTAAAAGTAATATAATGTAACAGCCTATACAGCGTGTCGTTACCAACGCGACAATAAAGGAACACGCATATGGAGGATAACTTTTTAAAACTGTATCAAAAATTTACATTCTTTAAACATCAATATTTACAGAGTTCCAAAACAAAGAATTTTAGAACACCCTTACGTATAAAACTGTAACGTAAAGTTCATTTGTAAAGGTCAAAAAGCATATGAATGGGTTGAATGAATTTAAAAGAGACAAAACATACTATTAGAAGGAGAGGCTTGTAATGCGATGCCGTGGCAACGAATGAAAAAGTCTCTAAATGCATGAATCAGTCAGTTGTAGTTGTATAGGCTGTTACAAATTTTGTTTCTTTTTTACTTAATTAGTTTGTTTGAAAAATATTTTTTTTAATTAAGGATTTTTTTAACGTTAATATTTTTTATGATTATTGGCAAGTTGCGTTAGACGTGTGTTCATTTATTGTCGCGATGGTAACGACACGCTGTATATGTGCCGCTGCTGGGTAAAGACATCCTCTGTACAGAGAATAGGGCATAGTCCACCAGGCAACCTCACTGCAGATTGTCGAACTTCACAACATATTTCTGAAAATATTTTTCATGTTATCCTTTCGATAATATGCAAGTATTATCACATTCACCGTTGAGTCAGCACGTAAAGTTAAAAATTTTATTGGTGTCGGAATCGAGGTTCAAACTCAGGTTGCCAAAGTTTATCGAGTTAAAAGCCAGCGCCCGGACAATGAGTTATCACGGCTCTAATTTAGATATTATCACTCTCTTATTTTTTTATAGTCAATTGTGAACTTGACAAAAAAAAATGTGTGTGTAACGTGAGTAAGAAGTTATATTTCTATAGCATAAAAAAGCAAAAAAAAAATATTCCCTGTGCCAGTACTCTTTGTTTTTGAAAAAGAAATTAAATGCAATTGATAAATCACATCGTCAAAATTTTATAAAAATGAAGTATAACGCCAAGAAATGTATATAACTTCAAAAAGATAAAAGGCATCAATGCCACTAAATGCAAAACAGGCGTGATTGAAATTATGTTAACGTTTATCAATAATAACATCAACGAAAGGAACAACGGAATGCCTATCCAACATATAGCCAACACTTTATTCACTTTTATTTCATATTTTTTTTAATTTTCGAAAACATTTGGCGACAAAAATAGAAGATTTGAACTCAGGTTCCTAGAGTACATTTAAGTAAAAGCAAGCGCCCGGTCACTGTGCTATCGTAGGTATAGATAATTATACTACTATTAACAATTCATAAGATTTACTTAAAAATACAACAAAAATGACTAATGAGTTTCTAGCTGTAACAACAAAAATCCAATACGCAATACGTTACATAGAGTGTCTTGTATTAACTGATGTTTTTGCTTTCAGTCCCGAGACTATTAAAGCTTCATCTGACGCAGAACCGGTGGGCTAGCCAGAACCCACGGGTTTGGGCCCTCCGCTGTGGGTAGGGCCGCGCATGTGCTCATGCGTGCGTTTAACTACGACATGCCATCTAAGGGCCATCGAAGTTGCGGTGCGGACCGAGACCCCGATGGCCGTCGACTGTGTTTTTAGGTAATCGGTGGCTGGGGGCGGTGAGAACCGCCCTGGAACGCGGGTGTACCTTGTGTACGCGTTATATTGGTCTCGCCGTGCTCGGAGGCGAGGGCGAACTATTGTGTTTGTTGTTACACTAGCTGTGGGTGTAGTGTTATCCGGCGGGACCCCCGGCGGTGGGTCTGGCGTATCTAAGTCCCCTTTCTCGACCGGGTCGATGAGGACGTTTCGCGGGCGACGCTTGTTGACGTTCGCGTTTGTATCGGGTTGGTAATTTGCTGCGCTTACCACCAGAGTGTTGGGATGATGTTCCGCTCTATCGAAGAACCGTTTGGTCAGGTCTTTAAAATATTCGCGTATCGTCGGGAGTCTGCAATCGCTGTGCAGATCGAGGTTGCGTTGATACCACTGCGCACCGGTTGCACGGCAGATGAACTTATTTTGTACTATTTGCAGCTTGTACAAGCGAGTAGGGTGCGTGTGGGCGAAGATCATGCATGCGTAGGACTTAATAGGTCGTACGCAGGTCTTATATAATAATAATTTGTGCCTTAAGGATTTTTTGTGCATTTTACTTTTAGCGTAAGTTAAATTGTGTAGCCGGCCGGAGACGAACGCGGCTCTATTACGAACGTTATTAATGTGCGTAGTAAATAACATACAGTTAAATACAAATAACAAGTAGTATTTGACCTTTTTCTCCAGGGGAGCGGTTGGCCATAAAGGGATATTTGCCCCAACTTTCTGCATTGGCGAGGACCATTATAAAGATGTGACGGGTAAGTACTTCGTCTGAAGTGAATCGCCACACTCTTTTCGGGATTTATTTCTATTCTCCATTTGCAGAACCATTCGCCGAGGCGGTCGGCGGCGCTTTGGAGTCGAGTGGTTAGTATTCTAACGTTGCGGTCTGAATAAAAGTGCGCGGTGTCATCCGCGAAAAGCGCGAGATTGACGTGGCGGTCTTTGGGTATGTCGCTCGTGTAGAGCGTAAAAAGCAAAGGTGAGAGGCAGGAGCCTTGTGGTACGCCGGCCGTGAGGCGGCGGCTTGTGGAGAGGGTGCCCTCGACTCGATATCGAAAAGAGCGATTCAACAAAAAGGCCCGGATGGTGTGTACGAGCCTATCTGGCACTTTGAGTGTGTATAGCTTTTAAAGTAAACCGTTGTGCCAGACCTTGTCGAATGCCTTTGCGACATCGAAGAAAAGAGCCCCTGTACTGATATGTTTCGGGTGGTTTAGGCCTTTTAGGATGTGCACGTGACATAGAGTTGGTGATTTTCATTTAATTATATCCCATCTTATGTTAGCTATACTTTGTTTTATCGAGCTAAGCAGGTAGAAATATAAATACTTTTACCAAATCACCGTACTTTCACTTTGCACAACAATAACACTGGTATATTTTTTTTATTTTATCACTTTAATATCACTAATGAAACACCACTCTAACGATTTAATTTATGATACCGATTGGGCAGCACAATCGCGTATACTTCTTATTGACAGCCAGAAGAGAGACGAAGACGACCATGAAATGCTTCATGCAGCTACATTTATACCTCATAGAATGACACTTCTTTTAGTGTTGCCAACAACTTCAAAGAACGACTTCCTTTAGTGTTGCCAACACTTATATAAGTAACATTCAAATAGTTTTAGAGAATTTTAATGCATGCCACTCAACCCAATGAAAACAAAAGTAAAAAATGCATAAAAAAATTTACTTATTTTAATTTTAAGGACCTACAGCTTGACGATAGTGTCGAGCAATGTCTTTACGCATTCAAGAATACCGAAACAGTGACAATAAATTGACGTCTGTTAAGAGGCGAGATGTCATCTAGACGCGTCGCTTTAAATATTGTTGAGATTAATGGGTTGACGACTACTTAAGTTTGTTTTAAATTGTTATCTTAGAATAAAAGAAGGCTCTTATTTCGGAACTTTCTATTTAAAGGATCGATAAAAATTCGGGTCCTTATTCCAGAACTTTTTATGCAAAAGGATGATCGAAATTCAATATTTAAGCGTTCTCATTCTAGAAAATTTTACACGAAATACGATCATAAATTACATTACTTATTACATAAATGATTAAAATATTCACGGAAGCAAGAAATGATTATATTGATTTTTTAGCAATAATCCACAAAACCTCTTCTGCACTGCTCAGACTCCATGGCAGTACAGCTAGTATCCTGAAAGTGATTTTCGATCGGATGGACTATCCTATCTAAAATTCTGGATGGAGCGGTCAATCGATTTATTAAAATATTATAGTTTCAGCTAATGGTGAAAATGTTTTATAGGTAATTAACTTTTTATGTTTAATTTTTTCTCCTTGTCAATTTAATTCGAATTTATTACAATTATATTTAAATTGAATTTTCTTTAGTAAATATTGTTTAGTTTAAATTTTGATTAAAGTATCAATTATTAGAATAAGTAGTGAAAGCAGTAAAATATATCGATATTTAAAAATAAATGTGTTTTCTATGTAGTCATTTGTTTGTGTAATATTTAATTTTTATTATAATTTGTCAATCCAGTTTTAAATTGACATTGTTGATTTTGATTTTGTTATTATTTTGTATCTAATTCAACTGCTATTACGGGCATTTACCTGACATAAATAATAATAATTATTATATTATAATACACTTGCGGTGTGAAAGTGAGCGATGCAGAGCGGGGAATCCTGATAAACCAAATTGGGTGAAAATTCAATACGGCATGGACGGCCGTAGCTTCCTTCTCTGAAACTATAATGGGTCAGGACAGATCACAGGCCAGACAGATCCGAGTCAGCGATCCGCTGAGGAGTCGGTCTTTGCCCTGTAAAGCCCAAACGTGGAAGTCGAGTGAGCGCTGTGAGCCGGACATAACTTGGTTTTTCCCCATACGTAGGGCAAGGTATTTATAATGGATTTCCCCACGTTAAAGAATACGGTATCTTTTAAGGATTTCCCCTAGGAAATAAAAAAAAAGAACGGGTCTCACTTTAATGTGCATTGTTAGTGAATAATTATCTGACATATTTATTTTAATGAAATGCCAACGACAAGTTTTAATCAATTTGTGTTTATTCTTTTTATATTTAAACTAGCGGACCGGGCAAGCGTTGTCCTGTACACGCGACTTAAATCCGATTGTGAATTGTGAATCTAAACCATCAAGGGCGCCACCCAAACGCGTGCAAAAAAATCACAAAGAGAGCTCAGTGACAACACACGTACTGTACGTGTGTTGTCACTAGAATTATATAAAAAAGATTATAGAAGAAAAAGATATATAAATAAGATTTTTCGTTTTATAAATGTAAGTATATTCAAACAAGTACCAACCCGCGGAATGATATAACTTTGCTAAGTCAACAATTTGTAATCAACCTTAGACCCTGTCGTTTGAGTTTGTTAAACTTAAAGGATGATGAACCCGTTACACGGATCTAATTAACATAACAATAAAACTGATACGAAAGAACACTTTCATTGCTTTGGCGCACTGAAAACGAGCTAATACACGACAATTTATACAATGGTTCAACCATTATATATATATATATATATATATATATATATATATATATATATATATAATCGGAATCTTAAGTTTCATTTTTAAATGTTATAATAGCTCGGTCGGTAAACGGCGGCCCCGAAACAGAAGGCCGTGGTTCGTGTCACGTTCATTTACACACTTATTTTTTTTACTTTTCTTTTCGATTCCAGATCATTGCTTTCTTTATTTTTTGTCGATCCAGATGATTTTGTTCTTTTTTCCAAGTTCTTTCTTTTGTGAAAAACACCAGTTCATATTTTCTTATTATTACGTCGGTAAGATCGAATAATATTATGCATATTTCATTACTCAGTAATTTGTATCGAAATTTAATAATCGCTATAAGAAATAATCCTTAAGCCATAGCAAATAATAACAAGATCTTCATATTTTTATGGATACCATTATCTTCACGACACTCGTACAGTCGTGACCTACGAGTAGCTTACGTGCAGAGCTCAAAGGAAATCTTTCTTTGTTTTTGAATACATTCCTCTTTAATAATAAGTTATATTTTATTTACATAAATCTTTTATGTAAATAAAGCCGGAATTTACATGCCGGCCCCACTGATCGTGATAGTGAAGTTAACATCGAATTAATTAATAAGAGTCAGATGGCTCAGTTTCCGGGCGATCGCCTTGTATTCAATATATTCGAGCAACTTGAGTTTGATTCCCGGTGGCGACACCAATGAAATTGTTTATTTTAAGTGCTGAATTATCACGTACTCAGCGGTGAAGGAAAGCATCGTGAGGAAACCTGCATATTTTCGAAATAATAATATAAAAAATTATTTCGAACATAATTATTTGAAGTCCGTCGATCCGCAGTGCGGCCGTGTTGTGGACTATGGCCCTGAAACCTGTTTTTTGAAAAGTTAGTAATTTAATAATTTTGAAAATATACACCTAGTCAAAAACGATCGACCATAGTATTTATCTACAATCTATCTTTTATTATTGGTAGGAGCTAAGTTTGTTTAGGTTGTAAGATTGTTTTCGAATTATTTCTATAGATATTTAATTTAAAAAAAATGCGTTATTGTCGTTGAGCACCCGGTTGGAACGAAATTCCTTTTTCAGTACATTATTATTAGTAAACATATGATATTTCTAATATTGTGCTTCCTTACTTAAAATTGTATCCCCTGTGCCAGTACTCTCTGTTTGTGAAAAAGAAAAAATGATAAACGCAATTGATAATTTAAATAACACGGAAATAGTTGTTATTGGTTGCCATGGAATTTTCGTGACGGAAACATTTTATACTTTTTTCGTCTCCAATGGTTTATGGTTCCAAAAGTATTAACGAAAAAGTTAAAAAGTTAAGTAAAAAAGTAAAAAAGTAAAGTAAAAAACTTAAAAAGTTTTGTAACAAAAAAAGAACCGACTTAAAAATCTCTATTAGCATTATAAAGTTTAAAATAATGCTAAATCCAATATAATCAAATCTGAAAATTTTATTTCAAAATTGTAAAAAAATTAACAATTTTTGGAGTCATAATATATTTTATCAGAAATAAAGTAAATATTTCCGCCAGGCTGTATATAATATATTTTAACAAGATTTTGTAAGATATCACGTTCTCATTTAATTCACCCATTATGGATTTTGATCAAGGCATGAAACTTTGTGAGTTAAAACGCGCGACCGACTCCGGAATACGAATGATGACAGAACGGATGACTTAAACAAGGCAATAATAGAGGGTCGCTCACATAACGACGACAGAGTTCGAATGTTTTTCGTTTTGTTTTTGAACTTGAATAAAACTATTTAACAGTTTATATGAAAATCAAAACGTAATAATTTCCGAAAATAGTTTCATTTCACCATGTAAAAACATTAGGCTTTGGATTCCATAATTGTACAAATAAGATGCTGGTTTATGATTTAGCTGGTTTATTTTTGTTAAAATACGTTTATAAAGTATTACTATAAATAAAAATATTTAATTTATACATCTTTATTTAAATTCTCCATAGAATTAGAGGCATATAACTGTTGCATGGACCTACCTGAATATAATGATACCACAATATGAATTTCATTTTTATTCATAGTTATTTCATTTTTATTTTAAGTCATGCCAATATATTTTAAGCAAAACCATTGAAAAATGAGGTAATTTCACTTTATTCGTTATTTTGTGATAAACGTTCCACGGAAAATATATTTCCGAGCTGTCACGTTTCTTTATCCATAGACACTGACGAATCAGCTTTATTAAATCACGTTATTGCCTTTTGTGTGAGTTGAAATTCTTCATCTCCTAATTCATAACTGAATTTTTTTCTAAATTTAAATAACATCGGATTAAACGTTTTGGGGTTCCATCATATTCTTTAGTTTTTAAAATAAAAATAAACTATAAAAACTGCTAGTGTTACATAATACTAACGCGATTATGTTCGTTTTATCCTTAAATTTGAATTCAAGTACCTATTTTCTGGATACTATACTAATAAGCCTAAAAAAGGCATAACAAAGTAAGTCTTGAGGTCCCAGCAAAAATATGTTCATTGCAAAGCAAAAAATCTCAATCATGAGATCACTAGTATTTTCAAGAATAAGGATATTAAATGTATCGGATTATTTTTACAGGGAGGCTTTTTTGAGTGTATCCATTTTTTTTATTAAATTCTAGACACAAATAATGTTATATAAAAATGATAAATATTTTAAATCACTCGTAAGTAATTAATTTAATTCATTGGAACTTGTCTCAAAAAGTGCGTGATTTATACGCAACTCATTTATTTTACGCGCGATTATTCATAACTAACACGCACACGAGTTCGCGCACAATAAAATTTTGGTATTTATGAATGACTACCGCATTGTCAACAAGTTCTATTTTAAGGAAATAGAATGGCATTTTTTTTAAAAAAAAAAAAAAAAAACGATTATTCTACCGAGTCTGAACCTCCTGTGTAAATTTGGACACTTCTCAAAAAGTTTCCCTGTATTTGACACCCAATATGCTCGTAGTGTTCATATATTTTTAAAAATTAACTACTCTTTTACGTCAAAAAAATGCAATACGGATTCGCAGACGGACATGCAGATTCTGCAGACAGAAAATTTTTAAAATTTTCTGTCTGCGGAATCTGGTTCAAGTTATTTAAAACCTATTTGAGAATTACGATGAAAAAATTATGTACTATATTAAGATAAATTAATATTTCGTACCTTCAGTAAAGTCTTAAAACTGTTACATTGTAACGTGCCTCTATTGGTCCCATAGCCGTGATACCGAAAAATACCGACTGATTAAACACATCCAGATGGCCTCAGACTCCGTACTGCAACTGCTTCCATCCGCAGAGTTCATAACTCTCAGTTATTTCAACGCCCACCACACCGAACGGCATAGCACACGTACCACTGATCATGCGGGAAGATCTGTTCACGACTTTGCCATGGCATATGATTTCACAAGCTGGTCACTTTTCCTACGCGAATTCCAGACGTATTAGATCAGACCTATCCAGACCTGTTGGACCTTCTATTGACCGAGTGGTCAACAGAAGGTCCAGGTGAGTACCTGGATAACTATCAGGGCATTTCCTTTTGCACTTTGAGGAGCGCCAGCTTATTAGTGGTGATATTACCTGGTGATATTCTGGGCTCCCTAACTCACTAATTAGCGGAGGCAGTTGAGACTAAGGGGGAGCTATTGGTGGTTAAATAGGACTTTGCGAAAGCCTTTGAATGAATGAATGAATGAAATATACTTTATTGGGCACAGACAACGGATATTGAATAATCAACAAAAATAATACAAAACTGTATGATAGCCGGCCTTATCGCTAAAAAGCGATTTCTTCCAGGCAACCTAGTAAAAGGAAATAGTAAACTCAGTAGCATCGGGTAACGGTGTACCTTTGAACGGTGGCCTTTGATCGGGTTTGAGCTTCGTGCAGAATTATGCATTGGGATCACCAGTTTTCTTACGGATCAGAGCATTAAGTTCGTTGTTTACGGTGCACTCTCTGTCGCCCAACCCGTGAATTCAAAGACTGGAGCTCTGAATAGGGCCGATTACATCTTGTCCAATTTAATCCCAAGAAAACACAAATTTTCGCGTTTACCACAAAGAAAACCCTTTGTCGTGTATGCTTTTTTGGCACTCCCCTTGTTACCACAGACTCGATTAGAATTCTTGAAGTTAACATGTCGAGCAGCGTTCAATTTCGCGGTCACTTATCGAGCTGCGTTCAATTTTCCCTGCGTTTCTCCACAAATGCCTACTAAAGTGAAGCACACTTTGGTAAACAATGGTTCCTTTATTTATTATATTTACCTTATATTCATATCTATTCGCTTACTATTATCATTTTGAAGATAATAGCTACTGCATGTGGTGAGATTTGTAAGATTAATTGATTATTTCTATGGTCGCTAATGACTTCAGGAACATAATAGCTGGATTTAGTATACAGATTAGCATACAAATTACTAAGCAGTGTTGATCTGGCTCCATCGGTTAAATTCCTTGTAAATTATAGTACACCGCTACCGTCGTATAGCTTTGATAAATCTGGGATTAAAATCAGCAAAAACATCGTTGTTTATTTTCAGGTAACTGATAGTGTGTATATAATTTATCTTTTGATTAAACAGGAAAAGAAAAGTAACGCCCAACGTTAGTTTTTTTATAATGCCTACAAATTATTTTGAGTTCATTTTAATGTATAATTTATATCTATCAAAACTACTACAACAAGTACAACAAGTTACTATTAACTTGTTGTAGCTTGTTTGTTTTCAAATGTTATATCACTGATTTATAATAATTCATTACATTGAATTATATGCTACACTGATACAGCTACACAAATTCATACATTTAAAAATCCCTCAAAAAATATCTCCATGTGTATCTAATACATTTAAACGAGCAATGCTTTTATATATACATACATATATCTTCGTCTCTATTTTTATTAGTATGTGCGTAGATTCGGGGGCGAAAAATCGATCTAGCTTGGTTTTATTTTTAGAAAATATCCTTTTATGCCTGTTTTCAGGGACGAAAAATATCATTCAAATATGACGGTAAATTTCGCCGAAAAACACATCCACATTCAATCATCAACACCGTGACATGAGCTGCGGCCCTTAAACAGAAGGCCGCAGTTCATATCACGAGCATTTACACACTTATTTTTTTTTTTTTTTTCTATACCAGATCATTGCTTGATTTAATTTTTATATTTTTTTATTTCCAAAATACACGATTTACCAAAAAAACAAGCAAAGCTCGGTCCTCCAGGTACTGTTAATAAAGCCGGGACTCCCGATCTACTATTATATAATCACAAGATTTGAGATCTGATCCAAAAGCCTGGATGTTTCTTTACTCATATCCCTGCTAAACATTTCTTGCAAGTTTCCACATTAAATGAGGGTGTCGCCCATTTTAATAGCCCATTTTGCTCCCAATAATGGACAGTAAGCAAAGGAAACATGGCTTTTCTATGTGCAATATAATCTAGAGTCTAAGAAGCCATATCAAAGCAGGATGTGTAAAGATGTGTCCTAAGAGCCAAAGGGTATCCCTTTCCTACATGGTCCTACTTTCCTGCGGCGTCGCCGCCAGGCGGCTTCAAAAAGACGAAGTAAAGCAACATTTGGCTTTCATGACGCCATCTACTCGTAGAGGTTGCAAGCCCAAAACGAATTATACACTTTCTATTGATTTTTTCACCAATCATCCACTAATCGAAGCCACTTAATGTCTAAGTGTAAGAGGTTTAAAAAAAGTGTTACAGGATAACTCATATTTTGAGGGCATTCCGGCTTTTCAAATAAACTCAAAGCTGCTATAGATAACTCATGTGCTTAAAGTTCTAAAGTAAAACGAAGCTTTATGTAAATAAGTCTGATATGAAAAACAGATATTTTATGTGTACTTGTTACCATATCTGAATAGATAAAAGACGGCACCTTGTGTACACTGGTGTATATTCATACTATCGTATTTATCTTAACATTTTATCTAATAAAAAGTAAAACCTTCAGGTTAGGATCTTACTTTTTGTTAAGGTACGGTAGCAAAGGTTCCATACAGGAATAATCATTAAAAAGTTATGGATGCGTCTGTAGGAAATGTTTTGTGTGTGACTTAGCGGTGAAAGCCTTTCAACACTCTGCGACTGAAAATGCACGATTCCAAAGAGAAAGAAGACAGACTGCGATTTTAAGCATAAATTTTTCCGCACTTTGCAAAATTAAAAACCTACTATGAGTTCCATAAGACGAAGCTTTCACGTAATACACCGAAAGCCTCCGAGTATAAAATGCTCTAAGAATAACTCATCAATCTTCCATTAATAGCAAGTAGAAAATGCTTCAATATTATTATCTATTTTTCAAAAAATCTTCGCAATAGTTAAAATATTTCTTTTAACTATTGCTAAGATTTTTTTATAAAACCTATAGAATGAAAAATAATATTGAATTTAATAAGCTATTCATGCTATATAAACTTGATTCTCAAATATGTAAGCTATTTTCTTGCATACTTAAAATAGCTATGAACTACGTGATTCTATTTATTGTTACAGCCAAATGTATACCTAATTGAAAAAGACCTTTCAGTTATTCCAAGTAAATCCCCACTTTATTCTTGTAAACAACGAAGTTACGGTTATGTTTTTTTTTAGGTTGTGATGATAACTAAATGAAAAATTAAAAAATGACAGCGTAATATATTAATTAATAATTAGTTATTTTTTATTTTAAATCTTAAAAATAAAAAATAATTAAATTTCAATAATCTAACTAATTACTTTTTTATTTCAAATGTATAGTTTATATACATACATACAAATGCAATAAAGAAGTTGATTACAACTTTATGTTCCTTATGTAAAAACCATTATGAGTTTGATTGTATTGGATACTCGGAAAAATTACACCGTCTTAAAGATCTGGAAACGAAAAAGAAATGGAAATGCAAGACTTGTGTTGAGCGAAAATCAATGGATCAATATAGTTCTGATCAAACATATGTAACGACAAGGAAAAAAGCACCCTCCTCAAAATCGAGCGAAAACGACACTCCTAAATGTTCAAAACAAAACACCTCTTATTCCACGCCATTAAGCCTTGACATATAAGAAATGCATGACTCCCATATACTAACCGTAAGGCACACATCTGATAATATACTAGATACACCTGAACAATATTTATCAAAGAGTATGGACTACACGATCGCTGAATCTATCTCAATGCAAGAAATGACAGAAACGATTGGAAAACTACAATCAGAACTAGCTAGCTCGCAGAACGAATTAGAAAACACTATATTAGAAAATAATGAGCTTAAAAGACAAATCACAAAATTATCTAAAGAAAACAATGTATTAAAATCGTTATGTCAATCGCCTCTAAAGGACAATCCATTATGTCGAAGTGAAAAAAAGAAAAAAAATAATTCTGTGCTAGATCCAGATAATATTTCTTCCTTGGCACGGCATGGACAACATAATAGATAGGACAACAACGACGTGAACATTCTTGAACAAAAAATTGCAAATTTAGAGAAGCAACTTAAACAAGCCAGAGATAATATAATAATGTTACAAAACCAAATACTATCATACCAACAAAAACGGCAAATAACACAAAAGAGTGACCTTCCATCTTCACAGCTCAAAATAACTAATACTTCCTTTGAGATACAAAGAGAAAATAGCAGTAAAATACTTATACTCGGAACTCAGCAATGCGTCGGCCTATCGTCCGCACTTACGAGTTCAAGAACTAATACCAAATACGAGAAATATTATATTACGTCGCAGACAAAACCATACGCGCTTACTTCAGATATTATCAAGAATTTTCAAAATATACAAATAGAAACAAATGACAAACTCATAATATGTGTTGGTGAGAATGATTATGATATCAAAATACTGTCGTCACAGCTGCGTAAACTACTTAGCCATTTTAGTACAAATACTGTGATTGTTCTAAGTCTAGTAAAGAATATGTATATAAATACAAATAAATTAAATAAATTAAATGAAACTGTTAATAAAATTTGCAATGAATTTAAAAGCTGTAATTTTGTGAATTGTATAAATTATAATTTGTATAATATGTGTAAATCAATTAATTACGTTATCGACTGCATTGACTATGAGAATAAATATCTGAATGTTAAGGAACTAAAACAAATTATAATGCGTAAAAAACAACATATTAAAAGTCCGGACACACCATCGTCAAAATACCTAAAAGGCACCATCCCGTACTATTTTGCCCGACAACAGTCAGAGCGTGACGCCTCTAGTAAGTCTGATGCTATAAACTCTACTCTAAAACGAACTATATTGGATTATTTCCCCGTTCAAAAAAGATGTAAATTTTTTCGTAAGTAATAACCCCGAGACTTCCATGCTCTTTAGGGTCATGCACCAAAATATTGCTAGTATACTATCTAAATGTGAAATATTAGACCTGACTTTAATAGAACTATGCAAATTGGGCTATGACCCAGATTTGTTATGTTTTTCTGAAACTTTTCTACAATCCGGAAGTGAAAAATACTTAAAAGTTAATAATTATCAATTAGCTACTGCATTTTGTAGAGAAAAATGTAGAGGTGGCACGTGTATATTAATAAAACAGGGTATATCTTTTAAGGAATTGACGAACATAAAAAGTTATTCAGTTAAAAATACTTTTGAAGCCTGTGGAATTGAAATCCCTCTACATAAATTACTTATAATTTGTCTCTACAGAACACCCACGTCGGATCCTAATATTTTTCTTAAAAAGCTGGACGAGTATTTAAATGAAATATCTAGAAAACACAGGCTGAATAGGAATATAATTGTAACAGGTGACTTTAATATTAACACGTTGAACCCTGGGAAAATTACCGACTATTTTCAAGATATCTGTCATCACTATAATTTAAAAATTCATATAAAGGTGCCCACCCGGAAAGACTCTTGCATAGACCACATCATTAGCAATATAAACAATCCATTGGCAACTGTCCTACCACTCTACTTATCTGACCACGAGACAGCACAATTTTTGACCTTCCCAATTAGACATAAAAGCTTGCAGCCAAGGTCATATTTTATTTATAAAAAAGATTATTGTTTAGATAACATAAGGAAATTTAAAACTAGCTTGCGTTCTCTATCATGGTCTGACGTATATCTAGAGACAGATTTAAACAAATCATTTGATCACTTTCATGAAATTTTGTGTATGATTTACAATTTATGCTTCCCAAAAATTAAAATAAAGATATATAATACAAACAAAAATAACATGCACTGGATAAGTAAAGGACTAAAAAATAGTTGTAAAACTAAAAGATTCCTACGATACATGTATTATAAAAATAAAACAGTGATACATAAAAATAGATACATAAAATATTCTAATATATTAAAGAAGTGTATCCAAGTGTCGAAAAAGAATTCCAACATAAAATTTATAAATACAAGTCAAAATAAATGTAAAGCAACATGGTCGGTTGTTAATAAGGAAACGAGAAATAAAAAGCTTAACACCAGTTTATTAACAGAAATAAAAATAAACAATGAATATATAACAAATCCAACGGATATAGCTACCGCTTTTAATAATTATTTTATTGAACTGACAAATACCGTTGCATTCAATAGTATTCGACCTATCACAAACATTAGTAAATCGGTGATGGCCAACTCAATTTTTTTGAAGCCCTTAACGGAGGATGAGGTTAGAAGTGAAATTATGTCTTTAAACAACACTAACTCTGAAGGATATGATGAAATAAGTACTAGGATCATTAAGGTCAGCGTCAATGAACTGACTCCGGTTCTGACACATCTCATAAATCTATCATTTTGTTCCGGTAGTTTTCCTGAACTATTAAAGCTATCTGTTATAAAGCCACTGTACAAAAAAGGTAATAAAGATGAAGTTGACAATTATCGCCCTATTACTCTGATACCTATTTTGTCAAAAGTGTTCGAAAAATGCATGCATAAAAGATTAATAGAATTCTGCAATAAATACAACATTATAACGAAAACACAATTTGGCTTCCAAAAACGAAAATCGACTACCTTAGTCATTTTCACCCTACTAAGTACAATTTTAACTAATATTAATAATTAAAAGTATACTACAGGACTATTTTTTGACTTATCTAAAGCGTTTGACTTTGTTTCGCACGACCTTTTAATAAAAAAGTTAGAAAACATTGGTATAAGAGGACAGGCTCAACGATGGATAGCATCTTACTTAACTGGCCGAAAACAATGCGTTGTTATTAATAAAATTGAAAAAAATGAGCTCAAGTCCTATTCATCTAGCTATAGAGAAAAACAAATACGGCGTCCCTCAAGGTAGCGTACTCGGACCAATATTGTTCATATTATATTTAAATGACATTCCTCAAATAACGAATCATAAATGTATTTTATTTGCAGATGACATTTCCGTAATTGTTACATCTGATAAAAATAATAATCATGAAATGGACATTAATAATACAATTGACAACATTGTAGAATGGCTACAAATGAATAATTTAAAAATTAATCTTAAAAAATCAAATTATATCCAATTTAACAAATCTAAACATGCAAAGTACAATTTAAAGTTGAATATCCCTAAAATTAAAGAAGTGCCACAAACCAAATTCCTAGGCTTATATATTGACCAAGACCTAAATTGGACAAAACACGTAGACGGCTTATGTAGTAGGATAAACCAATTTGTTTATGCCTTAAATCGAATTAAAATCTTAACTAATAAAAAGACAGCAATCTCGTCCTATCATGCCTATATAGAGTCAATACTACGGTACGGAATCATACTATGGGGTAACAGTACGAACATAAATAGAGTGTTTATAGCACAGAAGAAATGTATCAGAAACCTATGTGGTGTCCGCCCTGACAAGTCCTGTAGACAGTTATTCCAGGCCCTTAATATATTAACGCTGCCCTCGCTATACATTTATGAAATATGTATCTTTGTAAGGAAACATAAAGAATTGTTTACAACAGCAAACGAAGCCAATAACAGGCCAAAAAGGAACCAACATAGACTAGTGCTAAAAGACATCCCTAGATCTGCAAAGTATAGTAATAATTGTTTGATGATGTGTGTACGAATTTTTAATAAAATACCCAATTGCATGAAAATGCTAGATGACAGACAATTTAAAAATAAGTTATTAATATGGTTAAAAGTCAATAATTTTTACGACATCAAAGAATTTTTTAATAAGTTTTAATACCTGACATTATTTAATTAATTGTAATTTTATTTTCTCTACTTTTTATTATAAATTGTGACATTTAATTTAGAATTGACCGCAGCTGTGTTTTGTATAAATAGTAGTATTGATATCAACAATAATATTTTGAATGCTATATAAAAATTAGCATAACATGTGGTACAATATTATGATTATTAACACCTTGTGAAACCATGTTATAAGCAAATAAATAAATAAATAAATAAATATAAAATGAAAATATTTAAATAATAATATATGTTTATATATTATCCGATTTTTAAATATTGCGCGCTTGCGTCATTGTCGCGTCCATTGCATTGTCATCGTCTTAAAGCATTCAGTTAGTCGCGCCTAAAGAATTTTTAAATAACATAAAAAATGTGTCCATTTATTCACATTGATTGCATAGATACAGAAACGGTTATATGTACTTATTTAGAATATAGTAAACAAAAAAAAATCGTATGGTACCAGGCGGTCTCAAATTGTTAATCTAGAGCTGCATCGGCAGCAAAATGATAAAAATACAAGTCACAATATTCAGACTCGACTTACGTATATCTCTCTTTTATTTAGATTTCGAGTAGTTTCGGAGTCGTTACTATGAAATATGAGATATAAAGAAAAATGTTATAGAATATAATTATGTATGTATAAATGTTTATATTCATCATTACATTTGTTCGCAATGACGTGATATCGTTTTTAAAAGAAATATCGTTGACAAAATTTGATCTCTCGGAACTGAAAGCCAATAAGACTCCTACTTATATGTACGTACACATATAATGCCCTCGAGTCTATAAAGTTTTTTTTTTTATTTAAGTTCTTCAATATACTCACTGCTGCTGCTCAATGTAATATTTATTTATGTCCTACATAATATATTCTAAGATCATAATGTTAATTATTATCTAAAGGACAGTGACAGATATAAACTAAATACTAGAAATGAGGACAAACTAATTACACCGCTGTTTCTTCTACAAAAAGTAAATAGTTCGTTCATGGAGCAAAGTGTGCGCATGTATAATAAAATCCCACAGACGATATTAAGTCTGCCGCTTGACCAATTTAAACGCAGATTTAAAACTAAACTTATGGCTAAAGCATGTAATATACCATTCCGGAATATCTCGACGACGTCAATGTGTGGAGTTAATTATACTGTTGATACTCACGTAGGTTACTATAAGAATATTAATATATATGTAAATGGCCAAGTGCGAGTCGGCTCGCGCACAAAGGGTTTGGTACTGTCTTGTATGTAATAATATTTGTAAGAGCGCCCATACAACTCAGAGAACTATCTTAATTGGCGTCAAATATGTATTTATGGGAACACCCTTTAAATTTTCCAACCATTTTATTTTTCGGAATTTTTCGTTTATTTGGCTGTACGATCTTAAGAACTAAATTAGCCCATATCTTTGTATCATGATTTGAGTATCATGATAACAGGACTTTGATTTATATACACCTAAAAGGGGCTGTAGACCTCAGTATCTGATATAAATTTCAACTTGCTAGGTCCACCCGTTCCTGAGAAAATTGGTAGTGACACACGGACAGACAAGAGAGTAATCTTATAAGGATTCCTTTTATACCTTTAAAGGTGCGGAACCATAAAAAGAGCAACTGTTGAGTTTCTTGCCGGTCTCTTCTCAACAGAAACTGGCTTCCGAACCGGTGGTAACTTACGTACTTATGTACAATAATAATATACTTTATTGTACACCAAAAAAATCAAAATGAAAAAGCACAAAAAACAAAATATTTAACAAAATATTGGTCATCAAAAGGCGGCCTTATTGCTACACAGCAATTTCTTCCAGGCAACCTCAAAAATTTACCAAAAGGAATTGTTGATGGGTAGGATGTACATGAAGGAAAAAAATAATAATAATAGTAAAAAGAAAGTAGCAATTAAAATAATAAGAAAAACATACTTCAAGTGAGTGATCATAGAGTTAAAGGTGAAATTAAAAGGGGTAGAGAGGGACGTTGAAAGATAGAGAGGAGCTAGACAGACAGATAATGCTCCTTAACCTGTTTTTAAAAGAGTCTAGGGTTTTAGCACGTTTTATAGCCAGAGGTAAAGAGGTAAAGAGTTCCAGAGTTTAACAGCAACAGCGGAGAAGGATTTATGGTAAAAACTAGAGGATTGCATAGGATGTTTAAGGAAAAGGTTTTCATATGAACGTAAAGGAAGATTATGAGAGGAGCAAAGAAATTGAAAACGTTCCTTCAAATATTGCGGACTTGATACGTTAAATAGGACGCAGTAAAGAGCAGAAAGAATGTGAGTATTTCGGCGAAAACGAATCGGGAGCCACTTGAGCTTAATGCTATATTCTGATACATGGTCGTATTTACGAAGCCCAAATATGAACCGTATACATAGGTTTTGGAGTCGCTCAAGTTTATTAAGCTGCTCCTCAGTGATGTCGAGATAGCATATGTCAGCATAATCAAGGATTGGGAGCAGCAAAGAATGAGCGAGCGTAATTTTGGTGGAAATGGGTAAAAAGTAGTTCAGTCGTCTGAGCGAACTACATGCTGCAAATATTTTACGGGCGACTGCATTAATTTGAGGTGTCCAAAAGAAACTGGAGTCCATCAGTATACCCAAATTTTTTACACTGTCCTTATAAGGGATCACCGTGTCATTAAAAATAACTGGATCTATTTGGTTCTTATTTAATTTTGTGATTAATCTTGAACTTCCAATTATTATGGCTTGAGATTTTATAGGGTTAACAGTCAAACCATATCGTCGACTCCAGTTTAGAATACAAGCCAAATCCCTATTAGTATTATCCACAGCTTTTGGAAGATCCTCTACAGTGGTTTGAGTGTAAATCTGGAGATCATCTGCATACAAGTGGTAGAGAGAAGATATTTGGGAGGTAATGGTATTAATGAAAATTGCAAATAGCAGTGGGGATAAACACGCCACCTTGTGGAACACCAGCTACAGTATCAAGCCATGAAGAAAACCTGTCCTGAACTCGAATACGCTGCTGGCGTCCATACAAGTAACTATGAAACCAGGAAATTGCAGTTGGAGGTATGTTACGAGAACGCAGTACACCTAACAGAATGTCATGATCTACAGTATTAAAGGCGTTGCTGAAATTAAACAAGACCAATACTGTGACTAGACGACTGTCCATTCCGAAGCGAATGTCGTCAGTGATTTTCAATAATGCAGTAGTCGTACTATGACCAGATCTAAAACCAGACTGAAGCGGACCGAGGATATTGCTTTTAGTGCAAAAGGAATAAATTTGTTCTTGGACAAGGCGTTCAGAAAGGACTTTAGAAAGGAATGGGAGAATAGAAATAGGACGATATTCGGAAAAACTCGAAGGATTTGCTTTTTTGGGTAAGGGGATCACTTGTGCATTTTTCCAGAGGGAGGGAAAGGAAGATGTGGATATGTAAAAATTTAGGATGTGCGTCAAGCAAAGGAATGATCATTTTACGACTAACGTCATCACTCCCAACAGCGTCGGAAATTATTTATCTAAAATTATTTATCTAAAATTTTACGTTTTATAAAAACGCTCAATCGTGTATTTGAATAAAGATATTTTGAAATTAATTTGAATTTGAATGAATGACGTGGAAGATATCAAGTTAATAACATTAATCGCTCATCCCAAACAAGTGTAATACAGTGCGAACAGATAAAAGATATTTGTAACAACGTTAACAGAAACAGTTCCCATTATAAATCGCAAGGATTACCGTACGTGCATCATTTCACCCACCAACGAACCGGCTACCTGCTCTTGAACTCAAAGTGAGTAGAGAGGTTACACATCGATATATCGAGACATTATTAACAAAAAGGAGCAAGCGATTAAGAGTAAATTTGGTTAAAAATCATGACTTTTTTATATTTGAGAATCGCAAACCGCACAATTCTTCCTAAGTTTTCGATTCTCAAATATAAAATGTAAGTTTAGGCCGTAAGCTTTGTGAATTCCATTGAATTTTTTTCAGCTATAGAGTTTTATGCAACTTATCCATTATTGAAAAAATTCATATTTCCATAAATTCACCAGATATCACATTGACCAGCAGCTTTGTAAGTTCTTGAACCATGTGAACCAACCATGAAAAATCCGCACAACTATGACGCCCCACAGAGTGCATCGTCCGAGATCGTCAGTGATGAGGCTGTACCTACCGCAGAAGCATGGCGGGAGGGGCTTTTTGAGCGCCCTCACCATGCACAATCGCTAGGTGTGCAGCCTCCGCAACAATTTCCTGGCGAGATCGGATGAGTCAATCTACACGGACGTCATTAGTTGTGATAAAGGACGTACCCCTGTATCCTTTGCCAACGAGCAATGGCAGGACCCGGGAGTAAAAAAGCGAATTGATAAAAAAACGAAGTACGTAAACAAAACAACCACTGGCATGAACAAAACCAAGTAACTACTTACCAGTCGAAGATAATGAATCCACAAAAACTAATTTATCCAATGTCAATTCGAACCGGCGGCAATCTCAAATGACAAGTACCAACAAATGAACTTAACTTTTTGATTCGACCTTTCGAAAAGGCAAAGGTTCATAGGACATGCAGCCTAGTCTTTAGAAAAACAACAATTTCGACAAAGTGATGAAATCACCCGTTACAATATCCCCCAAGCACACAGAATTCACCTTGGTGAATTCACGGCTGTCCTCAGCCGTAAACTACTAAACTGAAGAAAAGCAGTAAAGATCATTAAAAAGAAGATTAAAAAAAAATACAAGTCTCAAGTCAATCTGAAAGAACAACTGAACAAACCGTTGCCGTTGCTTTGCAACGGTAACAGTCTCATCTACTAACTAAAATAAAACATCCACCAGAAACAACTTTTAAGGAAAACCTCAACATCAAAATAAAACTTATCTATCTAAAAGACATATGCTCGAATGAGAAAACTTTATTTAAATAATTAATGTATAGGTGACGATTTTCTGGATCAATCACAATCAGTTCTTTCTGCATAAATTACATACATCATAGAAATATAAATAATTCCCTAGTACTCCACATAAATCCCACTATCGCAACCATCCCTATCAGACCATAGAAAGAAACCAAAGAAATAGAAAAGAAAATGAAGAAAAGAGTCAACTGTCATCAAGTCTCACAAAAACTACCAAACTACCTTTCAACAACAACTTTGCATAATTCTATCAACCACATAACCATGTTTACTGTTTATTGAAATAAATATTAAGTTAAGTAAATTATAATAAATATATATTGTACTAAATACATGTGGAAACCATATTCATATTATTCACTCCCCAACTAGTGATTAATTACCCTAATCTGACTATACAGTTCGCCTTTTCAATATAAGACTAACTGAAATCACTGTCATTGAGTCACCCTTTTCCACAATTATGACTAACTTGTGACAACCCCCTATCACTAGTCAAGTATTGAGTGAAAAACAAATACATAAATAATATCTAATGTGAATGAGTTAGCATAGCTTTAGGCTTATTTTAAGAGTTGCAAACCGCTCTGTAAAAAAAATGCTACTCAAATGGTGTAGGTTTTAAGGCTTATTTAACGGGTTACCTACCACCGCTCACTATTGTTCACTATGTCAATTATAAATAAATAATTATTATAATTTTACATACATAAATAATGTTATGATATAACTTCATAATTATTTTTTTCACTCGAGACAGTCCCTACTTACCTATCTACAGTATTCTTAACCTAATCCAAATTATTTCCATCTTTTACATTTTCATTACAGTAATCATTCCCTTGCATAACCTGCGCCTAGGACACAAACTAACACAGCCTAACCTGGGGTCCGAGGGTTAGTCACCAAAATTAACTAATATTTCCTGCTAATTACATTTCCTTTTCAAATCAATCCATTGAATAACCTGCACCTAGGACACAAACTAACACAGCCTAAACTGTGGTCCGAGTGCTAGTCACCAAAATTTACTAATATTTCCTGCTAATTACATTTCCTTTTCAGTAATCAATCCATAGAATAACCTGCGCCTAGGACACAAACTAACACAGCCTAACCTGTGGTCCGAGGGTTAATCCTCAACAAGAAAAAGAACTCAAATAAATTGTATTTAAAACAAGAGTTTTATAGCAACAGACCACATAAATTTGTCTCTCAAGTACAGCTATAAATTACATAATCAGGCCTACAAACAACTTCAACGTCGGACAATTCCGCTCATAGCAGTTAAATGATCTGTCAACAGCAGCCAATTCTGCCAACAGCAGCCAATTCTGCCACAGCAGTGAATTCTACCAACAGCAGTCAATTCTGCCAACAGCAGTCAATTCTGCCAACAGCAGCCAATTCTGCCAACAGCAACCAATTATTCATAAATCAGCCCAAATCGGCCAACAGCAGCCAAACCTCCCACAAAACCAACCTATCAGCAACAGAATCAAAAAATTAAAACACCTACTAACACAACTAGCTCTAATTACCTACCTTATTATTACAGCCAGACAACCAGACTATAAGCTTCATTCAAGTCACTAATAAATTTTCTAATTACATACCTACACTCCCCTTAAATGAAATTTAACATTATTTAGCCTTCTGAAAACTCTCACTTTACTAAAAATGAGTGACAATTCCCCTAAATTTCGAGCATAATCATCCCGTGAAGGAAAACTTATTTCCTGCAAGTTCAACGGGGTAGGATCATACAATGAGCCCGAAACTACAGCTTCACGACCATGAACCAATAAAAAACCCGTAGCCTCACTAACTGTGGTATTAATAGCAAACTGTATTTGTGACAAGTGTAAGTCCCATTCACGATGACTTTCCTTAATCAATGTCGATAATGCTGCCACAATCGTTCTATTTTGTCTCTCAACAGGATTAACCTGTGGACAATATATTGGACCCAAATGTATTTGTGGAATGTTATATTTATGGAACAGGGCAGTAACCTCGTTTCCAGTAAACTGCGTACCATTGTCAGAAATCACTGTTTGAGGAATACCATGTTTCATAAATACTTCATTCTCTATGTACTTTGCTACAATCTCACCGGTGGCCCTTCGCAGTGGAAACAACATAACATATTTTGTAAAGCAGCACATAACCACTAGTAACTGCGTATAACGATTTCTTGACATAGGAAATGGACCCACTAGATCCATACTAAGACACTGAAAAGGCCAAGAACACGGCTTTGCACTACCCATCAGCCCGGGTATTGCCCGTGATGGTGTTTTGTATGACAGACAAATTTCACAATTACGTACATAATTAACAACGTCTTGATACATTTTTGGCCAGTAATAACAAAGTGAAATCTTCTTATAGGTTTTAGTTATTCCCAAATGTGCCGAAGTTATCATGATTCTCTTCTAGTATGCTTTTCCTACGGTATTCACATACCACTTCTTTTCACTGGAACTCCTTTTCTAATCCATTACTAGACTTCGTAAAACGCAACAACTTTCCATTACTAATTGTGAAATTTTTGCAAGAAAGGGGCTTCTCAAGACATTTCTTATAAATGCCGTCATACCAAACGTCACCAGTAGTATAATAAGTTTTTTCTACATCAACGGCTGCGACACACTGAACAAACCTAGATAAAGCATCAGGCACCACATTGTCCTTCCCTGCACGATGCTCTATAACAAAATTATAAGAAGATAGACGACAACCCCAGCGAGCCAATCTGCCAGTTGGATTTGACAAATTCAGAAACCACTTCAAGCTAGCGTGATCTGTGACAATTTTAAATTGTTTACCGCCTTCCAGGTACGGTCTGAAATGTTCCACTGCAAAAACAACTGCCAAAGCCTCACGCTCTGTAGCGGAAAAATTGTGTTCACACTTCGAAAGAGACTTACTCGCATAAGCGATAGGATGGTCCGTCTATCTCCTGAGCAAGCATACCAGCAATACCATAGGCAGACGCATCACAGTGTAAAGAAAACGGCTTGGAAAAATCTGGGCACCCTAAAATTGGAGCTGATACCAGGGCTTGTTTAAGAATATCGAAAGCATCTTAAGCTTCTTGGGACCACTTGAACGGAGGTGCTTTTTTACTTGTACTAGTCAACTTATTTAAAGGTGCAGCAATAAGACTGAAGTTTTTAATGAAACGCCTGTAGTAAGACGCAGTACTAAGAAAGGTTTTTACCTCTTTACGAATCGTTGGTATTGGAAACTCACGAATTGCCTTTACCTTTCCCGGATCTGTTTGTAAACCTTTCTCATTTACAATAAACCCTAAATATTTTAATTCTGTTCTAAAAAACTGACACTTGGAGAAATTGATTGTCAAACCAGCTGTCTTAAGTCGCTCTAGAACTTTGGAAAGAAGGTCCAAATGTCCCTGAAAGGTATCGTGTGCAACCACGATATCATCTAAATAAACAAATACATGGTTGTCAAACTCCGGGCCAAACAGCATGTCCATCAACCTCTGTTGAGTAGCAGGTGCACCAGTTAACCCAAAGCACATACGCTTAAAATGAAATAAACCACGGCCAGGCACAGTAAATACAGTTTTCTCCTTTGATTTTTCAGACAACAATATCTGCCAGAAAGCAGAGCTAAGATCAAAAGAGGATAAGTACTTGGCGTCCCTAAGGCGATCTAAGATCTGAGAAATATAAGGTAAAGGATACGCATCATGTTTTGACACAGCATTCAATTTCCTACTATCCAAGCAAAATCTTAACTCACCCGAAGATTTCGGTGTCATTAATGTTGGATTATTCCAAGGACTGTGACTAGGGTCCACCACAACTCGCGATGCAACTCCTTTAACCTGTCTGGGGACATGGGGTAATAACGCTGCTTAATGGGTTTAGTATCTCCCGTATCAATAGTATGTGTAATTAAATTTGTTTTCCCTAAACCAGCTTTTTCAAAGGAAATGTCCTTAAACTTTTCAGTGATTAACTCAGCCTGGCTGCGCTGAATGGAAGTCAAGGTTTCGTAAGAATGAAGACAATTAATCTCCGCTACGTCCATACTATCTTTATACTGAAAAGGCAATGAATGAAGTAACTCAGGAGCCAGGTTAAAAGTACACCAAAAATCCCATCCAAAAATTACTGGTGTTTTTACTTCCGGTATTACATAAAATTTTATCAGCTTCACAGATCCCAACATTTCCACTGGAAGCAAAACATAACCCTTCACTTCGGACGATGCTCCATTCGCCGTTTGTATTTGAAAATTATCAATCGACAAATGTTGCAGTTCTATTCCCATGTCAAGAAACATTTTCACCAAATTCCCACCTAATATAGAAATACCAGAACCTGAATCCAGCAAACCACAAATTGACAGACCATAAACTTTAACATTCAAAAATGGACGAGTGTTTACCAGCAAATCATCAACTGCAGCAACCTTATATGAATTAAAAAACAAGTTCACCGTCTCAAGCTAGCGCTTCCAATCATCTGTTTGCAAATTTTTATTGTAGCTTGAGTCGGTGCAATTTAGTTTTTGCATTAAACTTTCTTTTATTTTTCTTATTGCAAGACGGACAAGATACCGTGGTGTAACCATCTAATCCACAACGAAAACAAACTAAAGTCCTTGGTGCAGTACAATTAGCTAAATTATGCGTGTTCACACGACGACGACAGAACCTCTTTGCAACTGGAGGCAACGCCGAGACAGCAGCTACTTGCTGGAATTTAACCGGCTTAAAGGCCAAATTGGTCGCTAAAGTACTTGCAGATACTTTTGGCGGTTCCACAAAAAGCTGATATTTAATATTGGCTCTTTCAATTAACTTACAATCTGTAGGTAAAAATTCCTCTATCAGCTCTTTTTAAGGTCTATACCATAATTTAATTCACTGAGAGAATTTATATTTAATAAAGCTAAATGTTCAGCATACTCAGAACGAATATTTCGGAGTAGAATATCCAATTTTTTTTTTAACATTTAATTCTTTTTGTCAAAATGACTGTAAACAGAACACACAATATTTAAATTAAGCACCAAAGGCAGTATCAAGTATCAGTACACTTTTATATTTTTATTTAATAGTATTTAAAACTATCCATCTAGTTAATCATGATAAGGTTATCCTAAATATTGACCACATTAAGAAATTTTATTGAAACACATGGAACTATATTCCACTTAAACACACAGCAAACAGTAAAAGAGCATGAGACTAACTTGTGATAATAAATATTTTGTTTTTTAATTAAATTATGGTCGCAAAAAGTAAATAAACCAGTTGAGGCGCCAATGAAACGTTTCATAAATGAGTGTGTTTAGTTAATGATGGGAAGATTTAATAAAAGATTTAGTAGCAGTTAAGAAGTTGTATTTATCCCTTCAGTTTAAAGTTACAATCCCTGGACTAGCTCAGATACAATATATTTTAAAATATAATAATAATATTGAGTTGGGCTCCTTGTCTTTTAGGAACAGACTGTTGTAATAATTTCAATTAAGTATCTCAGGGAGTCGTGAGTACATAGGACCTACACATTACTTTGTGCGACCATAAAAGGTTAAATAACTAAATTAATTGGAGATGGTAAAAGTTATGCAATTCAATTTAAAAACAAAATCCAATCAGGTAGTTGTTTTAAATCTATGTCACCGCAGACACCTGCCCCGTGTGCACAGGTCAGCGTTGAGCTCAGAACCAGTAGTGAAAGTCAGGCCAAGTGTAGTGTGTACAGCCAAACTGTTGGGGGGTAAGTAGGAGACCTCCTGCCAACAAACACTACATTGTAGAACTAACAAAGGCAGGGATATGAATACACCTACAATTATAAGATGTGAAACACTTACCAACTGGAGGTAAAAAACAATATTTAATCGAGCAGCAGCTCAGACCAGCTTGCCAGCCACCTATGCCTTCAGCATCCACCTGTGATATTCGAAAAACCACCCTTAGAAACACGAGACAATAAATTCTCAACCTACCTTCATGTGAGATTTCCAAATACATTCTCAATGCAAGTCTTTTACAATTTTAGTAGGAAACCAGTGAAAATTACAAAAGGATCTTGGCTAATATTCCGAATAGTACGTCTCGTTTTTCAAGCTAGAAAAAAAGGTATTAGTTTCTTTAAGTTTCCGGGTGTTTTTCGACGTAAAAAAATGTAATTAGGTACAGAAAAATCATTAATAAAATACTACCAAGCAGAAGTTGGCGGTCGCTTACAGTTTTCGAGAAAATAAATTATTTAAAACGTAATTTTCACTAAGAAAGTTCACCATTTTTACCAATTTGACTTCAAAAACTGAATACACAGTACCGCCAACATGAAAAATATAGGAAGTGGGCGAAGATTAATTTTCTTTTAATTTTAAGAGTGACAGATCCGACACAGAGCGATCCGACTCGGATAGGTTAGGTTAGAAGGTTAGCCTTCGATGTTAGGTTTTTTTTTTATGACCACCCAGAAAACTTTATTGTAACAGTACTTTTAGTATTTTTAAAGACTGTTTTTTAATAATGCGAAGGTTATAATTTGGAAAAGTGTGTGAATTCGTAAATTTATACATGTTGTCAAACACAAAATGGCGGATTAATTTAGTGAAAATAACAAGTTTTAAATATTTTTTTTTATTAAAAGTAAGTGTTTGCCTTGGTTGTCATGTATGTAATATTTAATTATTAACATTTCTCTATCGATAAAAATTTTTTTCTACCTTGAAAAACGAGACGTACTGTTCGGAATTTTACCAGGATCTTACCACGAGGGATAACAAATCCAGCACAGAGTTCCCAGACAGGAATCAATCAGATAATACGACCAGGAACGTGTTCTGATTTCAACCTCTAGCCATGCACTGTAAAAAAGCGAATTGATAAGAAAACGAAGTACGTAAACAAAACAACCACTGGCATGAACAAAACCAAGTAACTACTTACCAGTCGAAGATAATGAATCCACAAAAACTAATTTATCCAACGTCAATTCGAACCGGCGGCAATCTCAAATGACAAGTACCAACAAATGAAATTAACTTTTTGATTCGACCTTTCGAAAAGGCAAAGGTTCATAGGACATGCAGCCTAGTCTTTAGAAAAACAACAATTTCGACAAAGTGATGAAATCACCCGTTACAACTTATTTCATACAAAACGGCGATTTTATAGGTAAAGATAGGTCTTTGAATTAATATTAGGACTACCTTTGAAATATTAGGATACCTAGCTGTTAACCGCGGCCAATTAAATAACAACGAGTTTTTTATTATACACCAGAATATTTCGCAGATGCCTGATTTTTTTCTTACTTAGTTAACACTTATGACACTTATCTTTATAAGTTTATAGCCTATGTGTAATTCTGATGTATAAGCTATATTAATTTAAAGTTTCAATAAAATCTATTCAGTAGTTTAACTTTCGCGTTTATAATATAATATAGTAAGGATTGCCCCATAAGTAAATGAAAAAGCTGCGTGTTTGTACGGTTAAACTATAACATTATGAACAAATTAAATAGCCAGTTTAAAATTAATTATTGGATAAATTGAAATTTCCAATCTAAAGCTTAATCTATGTTTGAACTTGTATTACAACTTTATTTGATTAGAAGTTTACCCCAACAATACTATGGGTTGCGTAAACAACCCGCAATCGTTCAGGTCAATAGGATAATTAAACACAGATACAAGTTTAATTAAAAATGTTGTTATTGGTAGAAGTGTTTTTGGTAAAAAGTTATTTAAATGCTTTTATTGGATTTTAAATTTGTAATTTTGACATTATCAGATTCTTCATTTAATGTTACTTTTGTATTGTTGCTCCACGTGGGATACACTGAAAGTTCTTAGAAAATCATAAAACAGCTCAATATCGAAAACTGCCAATACTTTTATTAACCGACTTCCAAAGGAGGAGGTTCTCAACTCGACTGTATTTTTTTTTATTTTTTACCTCATAAATTTTGTCCGAGTGAACCGATTTTGATGATTCTTTTTTTTTATTTGAAAGCTCGTGCTTTCCATGTGGTCCCATATTATTCCATTGGTATTGGTAAATCCATATCTTGGACTCCGGAGATACTTAGGGAACTCCTGAAAATCAATTATAAAATGAATACAGAGCCAGATATTTGAAGTCGGTTTTGTTATTCGTTAGTATAAAAATGATTATTGCTGTTCGAAGTAGTCTCCGTATTATAGAGTGGTCTGTATCTTCCATTCGATAGATCACGCATCTTCACGGCTCGTTAAGAGAACACCTCGAAGTTTATCTTTTGGGAATAAATGAAAGTTGCAGGGCGCCATGTCCGGACATGTATGGCGTATGGCTTATTATCTCGGCATCTGTCATCGTCAAAGATTCAGTTGTTCGTTTCGAGTGCGGTGAAACTTTGCCATGGTGGAGGTGTATTTTAATATAACATACCAGTCTGCCTGCAGTAACTGTCCTACCATATCCCAGCACAACTGATGCGAAATGACCTATATGACCAAACATCGAGGAAATATTTTTTTTCGTTTCTTTACTTTAGTTTCCCGATCCTAAAAAGGAAACACCCACTAAGCAGATTGTCTTTTGGTTTCGGGTTTGTAGCAATATATCTAGCTTTCATCACCTGTGGCAATGTCAAATACATTTATAATATTTCGTGAAAATCCATACGCAGGCGTTTCTGGTCTTTGGTCAAATCATTGGGAACATATCTAGTACATAGCTTCCTGACGCTGATATGTTCGTGTAATATTTTTCGTACTTGACTCATATCAATGCCTAAGCTTGTCCAGATCTAAGAAATGGATTAAGGTCCTTTTCCCCAACTTCACGTTCCTCTTCAAGGGAAGTGCGTAAATTAGTTGACGCTCACCGCACACGGCGTTGGTGAGTTGTTTTCATGGAGCCGTTAGCCTTCCCCACATTTTTTTCTAAAGATGTGAGGGTGCGAAATGTGTATCGGGTATTTTGTAAATAATATTGTGTAAATAATATTGATATATATTCTGAGCCCACCTCAATCGAGTTGGGATTAGTTAATTAGAAAGCGACTTAGCATTATCTACGACTTAAAACGTCACTGGTGGATATTAATTCATTCGAGAAACATCTAAACGAATCTGGTCATTAAAGTAACACAACGTATAGTTCTTATAAATATAGGTCCTTCCTAATTTGAAAAAGCCATTAGTATATTATACAGCTAATTTTCTTACAAAAAGTTAAGCCTCGAGAAGCTAGATTAGAAAGATAGCTTGATGGTCTTTCTAAAGGATAAAGTTTAGCTGATCATTACTTTATCTTGGTCACGAAAATATTTTATATGATATCTAAATTATTAGACAATTTAAAAATATCGGTCTCTATTTAAATAATTCAAAATGTGAACTTTTCTTTTCCGAAAAGATTTCTTTTTCCTACAAAATCATTTTGACCCAAAATTTTAGCTCTATCATACCAGGAATTAACGAAGTCCGTTCATATTCATTTTACCTCTTAGATGCTCCTTTGTTGATACCAAGTTTGGAACCTCATTTAAAATTAAAGTTAAATCAATTTTTAGATAATGTTAACAAATTGTTTTTACTAAATTCGCATATTGCGCTTACTATTTTGCGTCATTGTATTCTTGTACCTAAATTTACGTACCTCCTTCACTCGAGTCCAGTTTGGAAATGCGGTGACTTTTTGAACGAAATTGATTTCCATCTTAAATCTGCTCTATAAAAAATTCTAAATTTATCTCTTAATGAATTAAGCTGGCCTCAAGCTACGCTGCTAATTCGTTTTGGTGGCATCAGTGTAAGGAAAATTTCTAGTGTCGCTCTACCTGCCTTCCTTGCTTCCGTGCATAGCGTAAATAATTTATGTAATGGCACCATTAATCACAACTTTCCTATGCAGAGGAGGCAAGGATGTCTTGGCTGTCTATCTGCTCCAACGAAAATATCCCACTGGAAGTAAACCTACAAAAACAGTGGGATGTTCCTTTGGTGCGGAGAGTACAGAATGATACCGTTGAATCTTTAGAAAGTAATTTAGAGCGTGCCCGTTTCCTAGGCGTCTCATCTAAAGAATCGAGTTATTGGCTTCAAGCTTTACCATCAAGTAAGTCGGGCACATTACTTGACGATGAAAGCTTACGCATTGGTGTAGGAATCCGTCTGGGGGCACCGATTTGTCAACCACACCAAAGCCCTTGTGGTGTCTGTGTAGACAAATTTGGTCTTTACGGGCTTTCTTGTCAAAAAAGTGCTGGCCGTTTTTCCCGCCACGGTTCCCTGAACGACATCATCCGTAGGGCTCTTGTTTCCATCAATGTTCCATCTATGTTAGAGCCCTGTGGCATTTTTCGCGACGATGGTAAGAGACCGGATGGTTTAACATTGATCCCTTGGGAGAGAAGCAAAGCCCTTGTTTGGGACGCCACTTGTATAGACACTTTGGCTGCTTCTCATCTAAGGGGTACTTCGGTCAGGGCCGGGGCGGCATCGGAGGCAGCTGAAGTAAGTAAATGGCATAAATATGAGTCTTTATGTTTAGATTATGTTTTTGTGCCATTTGCTGTTGAAACTTTAGGTCCGTGGGGTCCCTGCACATCAAATTTTTTGAAAAGTTTATGTCCTAGGCTTAACGCCGTAGCTGGTGACAAGAGAGCTGGTTCTCTTTTCGCTCAAAGGTTAAGCATAACTATTCAGCGAGGAAATGCAGCTAGCGTTCTTGGCACCATGCCGCGTGGATTAGGTTTATTAGATAATATGTAATTTTAGATTAATTATATAAATAATACATAAAATTAGATTTAATCTTGTAAATATTAGATCATTAAAGATTGTTTAAAGTGTATGCTGCTGCTAATGACTCTAGGATATTAATAGCATAATTTAGTAAACAAATTTGCATACAAATTATCAAACCGACTTGATATGGTTTCATTCGGTAAATCACTCGGCTAATGTACACCACTAATGTCTTAAAGCTTTGGTAACTAACGTTTGAAAATCACCAGCTATGATCGTATTTATTTTCGGCTAAAATATGTGTTTTTTTAAATAAAGCATAAAGTCAGTTTAAATACAGAGATAAGGGGTTCTATCTTTACTTTTAAAATAGAAAAAAAAGAAAGAAAATACATTTATTTACCAAAAAAGGATGCTTATAAAAGAGGGAAAAAAGTAAATTTAACAAAAAATAAAAGAAATTAAAAAAATGCTTATTTACAGTAAAACATAAATAATAGAGTAAAATAAAACGCCATAAATACATAATTAAAATATAAAACAAATGAAAAATACTTTAAACAAAAAATATTGTCCGCCCCATTTCGGCAAATTAATTGTATGCAGTGAAAATAGGTTTTTCAAAAGATTTTTTAGCAAAATCTGCACATTATATAGCAGCAAAATAATATATGTTAATCTTGATCGTACATTCTAATGGAACATTGTTTCCAAAACATATTCTCGATAGAAAAAAATCATGAAACTACTTCTAAAACAAATTTCAAAAACAAATTCAAATCCAAAAATGAACGTAATACATCAACAAATCTTAATGACATTAATATCAGTGGTGTAGAATATATTAATAAAAGGATTGTTGTTTTAATTTGTTGATTGATGTAAGATATTTGTAAATATTAATTTAATTCATTAAAATTAATTCGAACGCGATGGCCAAAACACCGTCTCTTCCAACTCCACACGTTGAACAGAGAGCGCGTGGAGAGCGCTGAGGCGCCTTGTTAGATGGACTATTAACTGATGTTTTTGCTTTCAGTCCCGAGACTAATAAAGCTTCATCTGACGCAGAACCGGTGGGTTAGCCAGAACCCACGGGTTTGGGCCCTCCACTGTGGGTAGGGCCGCGCATGTGCTCATGCGTGCGTTTAACTACGACATGTCATCTAAGGGCCATCGAAGTTGCGGTGCGGACCGAGACCCCGATGGCCGTCGACTTTGTTTTTAGCTAATCGGTGGCTGGGGGCGGTGAGAACCGCCCTGGAACGCGGGTGTACCTTGTGTACGCGTTGTGTTGGTCTCGCCGTGCTCGAAAAACCGTTTGGTCAGGTCTTTAAAATATTCGCGAATCGTCGGGAGTCTGCAATCGCTGTGCAGATCGACGTTGCGTTGATACCACTGCGCACCGGTTGCACGGCGGATGAACTTATTTTGTACTATTTGCAGCTTGTACAAGCGAGTAGGGTGCGTGTGGGCGAAGATCATGCATGCGTAGGACATAATAGGTCGTACGCAGGTCTTATATAATAGTAATTTGTGCCTTAAGGGCATTTTACTTTTAGCGTTAGTTAAATTGTGTAGCCGCCCGGAGACGAACGCGGCTCTATTACGAACGTTATTAATGTGCGTAGTAAATAACATACGCGAGTCGAAAGTGACTCCTAAGTATTTGACCTTTTTCTCCCAGGGGAGCGGTTGGCCATAAAGGGATATTTGCCCCAACTTTCTGCATTGGCGAGGACCATTATAAAGATGAGACTTATGCCGCTCATCGCCCGCTCACCGTTACGAAATATGTTTCGTATTTATTTATTATTGAGAGTTTTAATTTTATTAGACCTTCGAAAACACGAAACATATTCACATATTTCGTATTTATAAATTATTTGGATGTATTACCAGTTGTTAATTAATTTATTTAAAGCATAATTTCAATGTCTCGTAATTGGATCTCGTGGTCCATCAGTCCTATACATACAGTGTATAGGACCATCATTCTTTATGGATTGGGTTCAAATACCGAAATTTTTTGTTGTACTTATTGTTGATTTTCTTATTTGGAAGTACTTCTTAATTACCCTTTAATTATTGTTCATTTTAATATTTTCATAAATAATTACAACGAAATATTATTGTATTTGTTCAAAGTTGAAACAGTTGGAGAACAATCTATTAGTAAATAAACCAACTTTTAGTATTAAAATTTTATAACGTCATCTATTTTTTTTTATTAATTTATATAATTGTTCAGCCTAAAACGAAAATTTATCTTGTACCCGAAGTATAATTATTTTATAATTTTTTATAATTTGTTTATTTCCCAAATTGAGCCATTTTATAAAATATAATAATTAGTTGGCTAACAAATTAAAAGTGAAAATAGTATAAAAAATACAACTCCGCTCGATGAGTGTTTTGAACTTGGGACTACAGCAATAGTTTACCGTAGTGTATGACGCTCGGACCAACAGGCTACGCGAGGTCTGTGCAGAGTGACAAATTTCGATTCTAGTTATAATTGCTGTCGTTTATGGATACAAATAAGGAGTTTATCGATAGTTTTTTAATTTCATTTTAGTTGAAAAAGTAATATAACATAGTAAGTCTTGAACATTTAAAGGATAAATTAAAAATCCTATTATATAAAAAAACGTAATAAAAAAGTTGTATTCGTAATTTCTGCAAACATTTTATGGGCCATTTCTTTAAAATCACAATAAAAACAAAAAATAATTATTATAAGTAATTTGCCTTTATTAATTTATTTTTCTTTAAGATGTATTTTTTATCAATTCCTTTTCCATTTAATTGAAAAAATAATAATAAACAGGATGAAAATTTTCTAAAATTGTTGATTTCTTTCTCATACTTTATATTTGTTTGTTTATTATTATTCCTATTATAATATAAAAGTAAAATACAGTCATGGTCTATAAAAGATATTGTAGGGATTGTCGGTGTACATTTTCGAAAGCCTTCCATGATACTATCGATAGTATCCTACGGCCCATCACTACACATACACTAGGTAAAGAATGACTTGGACTGGCGGCTCGTCGACGAAACTCGCGCGCTGCGCGCCGCTAAGCGGCGTTACCCCTCCTCCGCTTCCTCATACTTCACCACCCAAATTATTAAAAGTTCACTGCATACAGCGCCTTAAGTCAGCAGCTCAGCATTATGCTGTGCAGAAATTCAAGGCCCAACACAGCCCTGATTTTCAGTGCTGTCCTTCACGCTTCATAATACTTCGATGACTTACTGACCTATACACAGCGACTTCGTTGCTACTAATACTAATATTATGTAACTTATTAATATTAAATATATAAAAAAGAAAGTCTTTACAATATTAATAATAGTTGACTATCGTAACGATTGAGAGGCACATTAAAAATATGGGTGTCACTAGGAATACTCGAAGCTAACAATAATAATATTTTGTGTAAAAAAAAAGTCGCTGGAGGACCTTGGTTCCTCACGAGTGGTGTTAAGGGTTAAAGCAGCTTCATTTCGGCTTTAGAAATGACTTGATGTAAGCAAACGAAACATTTGAAGTAGGTTCTGGCTCCGAAGAATCCACGATTGATGGATTAAAATGTCTAAAAATCGCAAGAGTTTTATAATCAACAAAGGACAAGTTTGCAGATCAGCGGCCGCGGGATACCTCTACTGTTCCACAATATACCGTCCGCATAGCAATAATCGATATTAATCTTATTCCATATGTGATACAGTTTTTAAGGTTTCTAAGGTCTAATTTCATAGAAACGTATTGGTCCCTCACGCCGCAAAATCCATTGATAGCGCACGTTATATCGCACCATATATGCGATAAAGTTTTTCATTTAATTGAATATTTTTTTTTTTGAGAATGAAATAATTTTGCACGAACACAATGTAGCCTCATTACCCGTAAAACTGAAAACTTCATTAGTATTCGTGTAGAAAATTAGCTTTCGCAGTGAAGACAGTTCGTGACCGAATTACAAAGAAATATTCTTTTATTGTTTCTGTGAATGTAAGTCAGTTGTCAAATCTGAATTTAAAATTCTTTTATTATTTTAATCTTCGATTTTTATTGAGGCTCTTTTTGCCATTAACAATCACGAACATAGTAAAATCAATATAACAGATATGCAAATTTGATTGCAAGATTGGATGAGTATTACACAGTAGACACAAGACTATCGTGTAGTTATCAAGTAACTGTTACATATTGACTATTATACATGTCTAAAACATGCAATGATAATTTATATGATTTTATTATAATATTATTTTTAATGACCATACTAATACCAAATATCATTGTTATTATTACATACCTGTAAGAAAATATTATTGTAGGATATCATCATGTAATGTTTCTTTTATATTATTCCTAACTGCTACTTTATAGTATGTAAGATTCTTATTATGATAACATTAGTTTTTTTTTTTAAATATAAGTACTTCTTTGTATTAGCTCCAGTTAGTTCATTCAATGTATTCTGTGATTAGTAAGAGCTATGGTCTTAAGATTAATCCTTGCAAGTCCCTGGGCATCATTTATTTATTTATTTATTTATTTAAAAAGGTACACCAACAGTACATGTATACATATTATAAAAGTTACATTTTAAAGCACAATTCCTTATACATATACCTATTATAGGCGTACACAACATTGACAGGAGATATTATATAACAACACAATATTAATCTATCATTGTTAACGGAGCTGGCATGATTTCAAGGGTAGGTTGGGATAACCTTCCATTATAACCTTGCATTAAATGGTGTTGTGGTGTCATACAGCAAAACTGTTAAAAACCTTGGTTTTCACTTCGACTCCAATTTCTCGTAGTCTCGCCAGTTAAAGGAAATTAGCAGGAAAACATTTGCAGCCATGGATTCACTGCGGCGCTTACGTTCTTTTCTCCCCATTCCTACAAAGATTATGTTAGCACAATCCTTACTTCTTTCCATGCTCGATTATGCGGACGCAAGCTATCTTTATTTAACCGAGGACCAACTTAACAAGCTTGAGCGAATTCAAAACTTAGCTATCAGATTTATTTTCGGTCTGCATACATGCATGACCATGTCTCCGAATATCGTACAAAGCTCAAGTGGTTACTCATTCGCCTTCGCCGGAATCTGCATATTTTTTCTATTCTGTACTTTGTTTTGTTCAATCCTATGACTCCGAGTTATTTGAAGGAACAGTTTAAATTTCTTGGTCATGACAGACCAGAAAGAGTTCTGCGATCAGCCAGAGAACTTATTATCACCCCGCATACTTTCCGGACCAACTATTTTAAGAACTCTTTTATGGTCAAAGCTATTTGCCACAAATCCAGCGCTCAAAAGCGTTAGGTAAGTTTAAAACTGACGTTAAAAAAGATTACCTGTCACTGTGCTGAAACTGATTATCACCGAGGATATTTGTATATTTATTTATTTTCCTTCCTGTATGTATTTTTGTAAGTTATTGCATAGTATATGTTTAGATTTATGTATGTCTATTGTATCTTATTTGGTATATCTTAGTATATTATTACTATACCAAAATACAACATATTCGTTCAGTTTGTTTAAATCTTAGTATGTAAGTTTATCATTTACACCACCTACCGTTGTCCAAATCAAAATATACTTAGCCACAAGCTTGTCTGGAAGAGATCGCTCCTTAGCGGTAAGACCGCCTTATTGTTTATACCTCTTAAGTTTATAGTTCTGTAACATTTCCTTTTATGTTTTATGGTGTGACCACCATATGACTTTCATATCATTCATATCATATCATTTAATGAAAAAGTAAGTCACTGACGGTGTGGACGTCCCATACGTCACTAAATTCACATGTCCACTGAAAACTAATGCTATAGTCTCGTAACGATTGCAGTATTAAACTGAATCGGCCTGTTTACCGTATACGCCACATACAAACAAGTGTGTGTGTAATCTGTGATTATATTTGTTTCATATTATTTTTGTCAATTTTTACACAGGGAGGTTTTTTAAAGGTGCCCAAAACACTATAATAAATTAGACAGAGATTAGCACTATAATAAATTTAATAATAATTATAATTATTATAATAAATAATTTAATAATTTCTAAAAAGCAGTGGCGACATCTCTCGTTCGAATTATCATTATAAAACGATATTCGAAATTTTTTATATGCTGGAAAGGATATAACAATAGATGCGCCAAGAATTGCTTCAAATGCTAAGAAACAATGTAGACAAAAGACGTTAAGATTTTCGTCGGTGTGGCAATCAGCCGTTTAGCTTAGTGGCTAAAGCGTCGGCCGCGAATGCCGAAGACGTGGGTTCGATTCCCACAGCGGCGACAATCTTTTCGTACTTTTTCTACAAATTTCAATGTTTTATTTCAATTAAAAATTCGCGTTGTTGAACTTGCCATAGGCATATTACTAAATTCCCGTGGGAGTTGCCAGACCTCCTATCGGGCGCGTCCCCAGGTGGCGGATAGGGGAATGTCACCCAGACATGGGTGATACTGGGAAACTGGCGTGGACCAAAACTGGCAAGGGGGGCCATCTGGTGATCCTTTTCAGGACCCAGGGATGCCAAAGGGCTTAATACTCTACGAGGCAGAGCCTTCTAGGCGGGCCTTAGTTGCTACCAGTATCTCTCTTTCGTGAGAAGGAACAAGGGAAGCAACAGTTGGGGAATAAAGCGAGATGTATGAAAGGTGGGTGTTATGTTGGGGGGAAAGGGTAAATAGGCTGAGTGTTTGCGTGATGTATGGAAGGAAGTCTCCGTCCGAGGGGACGTTTGACTCGTGTGGTGTGTTTGCCAAGCACACTCGGCTTTGTCGACACCGGGCGATCTCGGTATCCTGTTGCAGGTGTCGTGGATATGTCTCGCAGCCTGCAGCAGAGCTGAGGTTCTTACCTTTACCGGTCGGACCGCGAGGATTAAACCTCACTAAAAATCCGTCGATTCCGGCGCTGTGGTACGTGGCGCGGGCTCGAAACCAGCCATTAGCGGCCCACCCTGGGTACCTCCCGTCCCCCAGGTGTATGTAGGGTTACCGGGCTACACGGTCACTGGCTCGGTGGACTGTTTTTTACCTAATATTCGTTGGATCATTATGGAAACATTGAATAAACCAAATACCAAAAATGAATTGGTTGGTGAAGGACGCGTGGGCCTGAGAAGGTCTACGTCGACCTGGATGTCTGAGGATAGATTCCGAAATTTTTCGGGGATGTTCGGAAGCGCCCGAGAAAAGAAGGCGAGGACCCTAACGTCAGCGGGGCCTCGAGTGACGACGAGCAGCCAGCTCAAAAAGTGTTGGCTGGGAAAAGAGGCTGGGGACGCATTGCATCCCCTATCTTAGTTAAGGATAAGCGGGGACGGTACCTCAAGCGAACGGACGTGCAGGGGAAGAAACCCATTCAGGCTGACTATTTGGAGGGAAAAAGGCGAGCGCAACTAAGATCAATGACGCTGATGTCCCCGTTGAAAGAGGCAGGTCACGTACGACAAGGGTCAAAGGCAAGTCTGCCCTGATCGCTGCAGATGGGGTGATTATGTCCTCACAAAAAGCAAGGAGCAAGCAGCACGCTGTCCACCATAGCACGAACCACGGCAGGTAGCGAGAGGTCGTGCCCCACGATAGCGCACAGCTCTCGGCGCTGCTCCGTCCAGGCTGGGCACTCTTCCACCGCGTGTTGGGCCGTCTCCTCGGCACGTACGTCACAGTGGTGGCATTGCGCTCTAGGCTCCCTCTGTGCCACGCGAATAAGGTACCTCCCGAAACAACCCTTTGCTCCGGCGGCTCAAGGTGTCAACCCACACGGGAGCCCCATAAAAGGCCATTAACCTCACGACTCCGGTGTATGGGCGACGGCACGTATCGTTGGAACCGCCAACGTTTGGGAGCAGTCTGCCTAGAGCTGCTGCTGCTTTCACCACTTTGGGAGATGATTTGATGGGTTTGATTTCACGCTCAAAGTGGGCACAGAAAACCTATCGGCGATTTAGGACTAGGCCAAGATACCTCATGGTAGGTTGTACATCGACCCGGACGCCACACACAATAATATGGGCGACCGCAGGTGGTGCGTTCCGAGGTCCATAGAAACATAGGGCCTCGGATTTACTTAACGCCACCTCTAGCCCTAGTCGCCGAATACGCCTCACCACCTGAGCCACTCCCGCAGTGGCGAGAATAGCAGCCCGGCGAAAGTTGGTGCCGCAGGCGGTCACAAGGGTGTCGTCAGCATAACATGTCACCTCGACACCCCTGAGGTAGACACCACGCAGCACCCAGTCATAACCTAAATTCCACAGGAGCGGCCCTAACATCGACCCCTGTGGAACTCCACACGTCACCTCGATGGCTCGCCGAAGCCCGTCTGCATGGATACGACATGGTCTCTACACGACGGTCTGACAAGTAGGCCCCGATAGTGGTGCATATGGATTAGTACCCGAAGGATAGTGACAGGGTTATTTATGTGAAAAGTTGTTAAGAGAGCAGGCGTTTCAAGTGATTTAAGTGATTCGTTCGGGTTCCAAAGTTTTAAAAAATTAAGCCATACACCACACGAATCGCGTAAATAAAATAAAATAATATATTAACTTCAATTACACGCCAGACTTCTCCGGGCATTTGCCGGTTCTCATCGGCGAAGGATAAGATCGTGGAGGAACCTGCATATTTTCAAAATAATGAAAATATTTCGAACATAATTATATGAAGTTTTCCAATGCGTGGTGGGTTACGTCCTGGACTATAGCTTGTTTATATTTTAAATGTATGTTCAAAATATATACTTCAATATAAGTTAAACTCAATTAAAAAGTTTTCATCGGCTTTTAAATTTAAATTAATTTCATGTTAAAAACCCACCGCCTTATGCTATAAATTATTAATAAACTAACTTTAGAATCCATTAAGGCTGCATTAGCATTTCGAAGATATTCTCGATGTAAGTGTATAAAATATTGCATCCTAATTTTTCATACGACTAGGTTGCTTTTGAACTTTTGCATTTTATGCCATAGAGTTCAGTTGTGGTAAAATCCATATCGTCAGCAGAACTATATTCTATGATAATAAGAAATATGGGAGGTGTCCTAATCCGTGTTAAGTCTTTGACGAAGAGATACAAAGTGAACCTGGTGGCTGGAGAGCTCCTTACGTCTGCCATGAAAGGTTGCGTAGATACCCCTCGAGCTTACCAAACTTGTTTAGTCAAGCTGATGACTTTGGTATCAATTTATGAATTCTAAATACGATACATATTTTGATGTTATTTACTAGTATTTTCCATTAGTTTGTATGTAATTTCAAAATTGATTACGATGTTTCTGTAATTAGTCGCGTAACAAAACGATTCTTACCGTCCTTGAATTCGACTGACCAATTCTTATGAAGGAACAACACTTATAACTGAATTTCGTTCATAAGTTAATTAAATTGGAATCCTTTTTGTAAAAACCAGATAACATCAAATTCAAATTCAAAATGTCTTTATTCAAATAAACGCTTGTGTGTTCTTATGAAACGTAGAATTTTACATAAAATCAAGTATGTAACCCTGACCCTTTTTCGTTTTGGTAATGTTGGCTGTGAAACTGTGTTCCTCACAGGAACTTTGACTGAGGCGTTGGACGTTTGAATGTCAAAGTTAACCCGTCAGTTTTCTAATTATTCATTTTGTGTATGATCTATGCAGAAGGTGCTACTTTATTGTACCTTGTCTTGCAGTAGCTCTTCGTTTGGGCCTAGATTTAATTTTATTGATGATAAGATCCCAAGCTGTTGGTTATTTCAATAGCTTCCCGAATCATCCTTGAGAGTAATCGGTGTTCTTTTGCAAGGATCTTCTATACTGAATCAATTACTTACAGAAATAGGGATCAGATCTCAAAGTTACACGATTTAAAAACTACTTAAAATTGTCGTATTTGCTTTATATTATTGTAGATGCATATGAGCAATAAAAACCTCTAATTAACAGACGCAAATTTTTGTTCGTACTTAACACACCAGCTTCCGCCGTAGCTCTTTGAAGCCATGCTAAAGGGTTTAGTTTGTATAGCTTTTTGAATTCCTTTTAAGAGATTTAGTATAAGCGCGTATATTTTCTTTTGCGTTTCAATGAAAAATAAAAAACATTTTTTTTTAGTAAAGTAAAGGAATCTAATTTATAATAACCATGTATTCGGCATTTTTTTTTTTCAAAAATCATCTGCCATCTGTAAAGGTGATTAATGAATGTATGATATGTATATATGTTGCTACTTTCACAAATACTATTTTTTTATGCAAGAATGTGCCACGCGAGCTGGCTGGTTTACCTGATGTTAAGTGATAACCGCCGTCCATGGACATTTACAACACCCGTAGGTTTGCAAATGCGTGGCCACCTTTTAATTTAATGGGACCCGGCTACTCACTTCCCCGACATAAGGCAGATGTATGTCACTTTCACTTCACGCCGCGCGGTCTTTTTTGAGGTGATGGTACTTACCGGCACGGACCTGCCCTCTCGATTAACCTACAGTAATAATTTGAAATAAATATGGGAAAAGGTTCTTGATCATCATTTAAAGATACAGCCCACGATGCCAAAATGTCGAGCGCATAGTAATAACTAAATTATATTATAGGTTTTTATTAAAAATATTGCATTGTTGGACTGGCCTTCGGCTTGGGCTGTTACTTAGTAATCATTCAGCATTCCAATTCAAAGGTGTCTGAGAGGGCTGAACCTCGGCTCGATCGTTAGTTATTGTCGAAACTATAAGAATTTCTAAATTTAACATTACTACCACTTTGGAAAGCGTTAGCGCTGGGAGTAGTGGCTCCAGCAGTTTCTGTCATTAGAAGAGGAAAAACTGGCAGGTACGTGGAGTAATCTATTATAGGCTTGCTGTATTCGCCGGCGAGTGCGATGTGTGTTGGTGTAATTGTAATCTTTGAATCCATCAAAAACGTCGTGTCTGTCTGTCTGTCACCAGGCTTTATCTCATGAACCGTGATAGTTAGACAGTTGAAATGTTCACAGATGATGTATTTATGTTGCTGTTATAACTATATAATAAAAAAATATTTAAGTGGGACTCCCATACAAAACACATGATTTCTTTGCCGTTTTTATAGATTTTTAATCGTTTATAGGTTTAACGGTATTTTACCTTAAATTTTAAACACAAATTGCTACATTGTTCAATGCTCTATAATTGGTAAACTGCCGGCAAAAATATTCAATTGCAGAAATGATGAATGTTATTGCCTATGTAAATGTTAACGAACCTTACAATTAATGTTACGCCGTGATGAATTTTAAAGCGTACAACGTAATAAATGCATGCATGATACGTATTGAAATAACAATGTTAAAAATGCCATCATGTAATTTTTTATTTTAACTTTAATGAACATGATTGTAGCGAAAGGTGTAACACAAATATTTTGTAACAATGTAGGATTGTTGTTTTTGAATCTATTCTTGTTTTGGCGCGTTTGTATTACTTCTTAAGGGCGTACATAAATACTTACCTTTGATTATGCAGGGAGGCTTTTCTAAGTGTATCCATTTTTTAAATTAAACTATAGACATAAATAATAAATAACAAAAAAAATGATAAATATTTAAAATCACTCGTAAGTAATTAATTACATTCATTTGAACTTATCTCAAAAAGTGCATGATTCATACGCAACTTTACGGTGGTAGGGCCACGCAGCAGCCTCGGCTGTTGCTCGAATGGGCAGGCTCGTCCGCGTAAGTACCACGACCTCGCAGAAGACCGGCGTAAAGTGGAAGTATAGTACTTTCGCATTTCGTCTGGTGAGTGAGGTGGCCGGAACCCAAATTTCAAAAGGTTGTCAATACATATTCAAACCCTCGGGTGTAGCAGATGTCCATGGGCGGCGGTATTCACTTAACATCAGGTGAACCGTTTGCTCACTTGGCAAATTTTCAGATAAAAAAAATTCGTTTAATTTACGCGCGATCATTTATAACTAACACACACAAGTTCGTTTCAAAGGTATACGACGCATAAATGTCGACACCTATCACACGCTCTTTACTGTACTTATTATGGCGTATTTAAAAAGTGGAATCAACTATTTACAACAATTAAACTTACCTATTCATTCAGTCAGAAAAAACACTGACTGATATTTAAAGAATTTTTCAAAATGGAGTCTATTTCTCTCAATACAAGGCTGAGCACGCTTTCTCAAACTATTTTTTAACATTACTTGTGTCTGAGCATTGTATACGCCGGTGTAGTAGTTAGCTGCCAAAATCGTCCTTCAATTAGGTACACACTTGAGTTCATTGCAGTCTTTTTAAACGCGGTAAAGAGTCACTTTCATAAAGTCTTTGCGCACCACGTAAACTTTCACCACGCTTTCGCTTTGAACGTCTGTTTGTGTGCGTGCACAGAAAAATTTAGGTATTTATGAATGACTACCGCATAGTCAACAAGTTCTGTTTTTTAAGGAATAGTATGGTAATTTTTTTGAAAAAAAAAAAAACTTCGTTTTTATTCCAATTAACGATTATATTACCGAGTCTGAACCTCCTGTTAAAATTTGGGCACTTTACAAAAAGACTCCCTATATACTTGTCAAGTATATAATCTTGTCTACTTGGCAAGTATGTAATCAAAGTTACTATTTAATGATTAAATGTGAAGGTAAGAAAATACTCAACAAAAAGTATTTAAAAAGTCAACCAACTTATTTTTTAACACGCCGACCACAAGTTTGTTAGCAATCACTATCCTCAACCCTAATCTTACCTTGGTGGAATGGGAACAAAATATGATTCAAGTTGACTAGGATGATTTTTTTAACGTCCGGTCACCTGTCTGATGTGAAGATGTTTGCAAACAGTCAACAAAGTAAAGAGTCGCGAATTTAATGCAATAAGTAACTTAGCTCGGTTCGGACAAAATCACCACTTGGCCTTCATGAACTTTTGTTTTAAGTTCATGAAGGCTGAGCAGTGATTGAACAACCATTTCGCTGCCACTTTATATGTTTTACGAAATTAAATAGCGACATGAACTTCACAGCATTACCATGGCAACCAAAATAACAACTTTTTGACATTTACCAATGATTCTAAGTTATTTATATAAACCGTTATCAATTGCATTTAATCTATTTACGGTAAAGAAGCATAATTTCTTACGTGCCTACTTACGAGTAAGTACTCGCATACTTTTTTCTGTAATTAATATTATTGTATGATTGGTATGTGCAGATGTAATATTTTTGTATACAAATAAAAAGTTCTATTATTAGCAATTTAAAGCTTTTATAGTGCTAATCTCTGCACTTAAGGTTAAACATTAAAACTTGTTGAAACAATAGATATAACAATAGATGCGCCAAGCATTGCTTTCCAATGCTAAAAAACAATGTAGATAAAAGACGTTAAGATTTTCGTCGGTGTGGCAATCAGCCGTTTAGCTTAGTGGCTAAAGCCTCAGCGCAGACAATTTTTTCGTACTTTTTCTACAAGTTTTAATGTTTAATTTTAAGTGCAGAGATTATAACTATAAAACTCTTTAAATTTCTATGCTTATACATGTTATTTTATCCCCTGTGTAACTCGTCGACCTTTTATGTGAAGCAATCAATGGAACATCTTTAAAATGTGATTTTTACATCTAGTCGGATATCAAAGTCCCGGCGGAATCGCTGTCAATTTCAAACTTAAATTTAGTTCCACAAATAAAAACGATCTCGACCATTAGTTTACCTCGCAGCGAACGAATTTTCAATACCTTACCATCATCACAGACGTCGTGGTCTCCGGCTCCATTATCTACGTAATTAACTTAATTAATGCGACGTACACATTCTAAGTAGATGGCTTACGACGTTACATTTTCTATATACGAAGCCCGAACTCTGAAGCCTCTTGATTTGTATAGAAGGTTTGTTTAAGAAAAATTAGCTAATCACTGTATAACCAATGATAATGAATGAAATGAATGATTTACTTCAACTAACTCTTTCTATTGTATAGCTGTCCCTTTTTAAACAAAACTTAAATTGACGTCACTATAAAGTCCTGTCACCGTGTGATTACCATCGTAAAAATCCGAGCTATAATAAAATTTAATTTATATAAATACATGCAAAATGTCAAAAAAAAAATACTTTACAGAACGTGAAAAAAATGAACTTTTATCCATAATAAACAAGTAAGTATTATAAAAAGAAAGAATCCATTTTGTTTATTAACTTTTGAATTTTTTCTATTTTTGAACTTTTGTATTTTTTCTAATCACATGATATGTTCGCCTAATAATAAATAATAAATAGGTAATAGAACACATGAATGTCCTAACAACGTATTAGGGAATTATGTTTATTTTTAATAAAAACTAAGATTTTTAATAAATAACATTTTTAACCAACGACTGATCGTCAAAATTGACAGATTACTTAATAAAACTTTTGACAGCTCGTTCACCACCGAAAAACGCTTTCAGAAACTCGATTTTCTGTTGATTGTCCGTTAATCAGTGACTAATTGCAAATCAAAATCAATGTTGTTTAAGACGTTCTAGCAACTCAGATCATGTTAAACAACGATTGACAAGAGATTTATCGTAAATAAAAATTGATTGCGCTTTAGGAAACTGGGTGACAGTCTTACGGCCCACTGTGAATGTGTTTCACCACGTATGCTGTGTGGCTGCATAAAAATTGTGCCTGTCGGTGAAAACGACGATCTTCAGGTTAAAGTGGGCGTCCAGAATTCACAATATCTCTTCATATGGCACTTCCTGCACATCCTTGGATAAGGCTAAATCCGCAGCAAGCCTATAGGTACCCTGCGCTAGTGCACTTAGCCAAATCGCTGTTTTCTTTTTCGTGCTTGAGTCCAATGCGTAATTGATGTAAGATATACAGCGTGTCTTTACAACCGCGACAATAAATGAACAACGTCTAACGCTACTTGCCAATAATCATAAGAAATATTAACGTTAAAAAATCCATAATTAAAAAAAATATTTTTCAAACAAACAATTAAGTAAAAAAGAAACAAAATTTGTAACATCCTATACAACTACATTTGACTGATTCATACATTCAGAGACTTTTTCATTCATTGCCACAGCGCCGCATTACAAGATTCTAACAGTATGTTTTGTCTCTTTTAAATTCATTCAATCCTGAATGGATTATGCAATATATATATATATATATATATATATATATATATATATATATATATATATATATATATAATAATATGCTTTGTGACCTTTACAAATGAACTTTACATTAAAGTTTTATACGTAAGGATGTTCTAAAATTCTTTGTTTTGGAAAATTTGATAACTCGTTAAATATTGATGTTTAAAGAATGTAAATCTTTAATACAAATTTTAAAAAGTTAGCCTCTATATGTGTGTTCATTTATTGTTGCGCTGGTAAAGACACGCTGTATATGGCTTTTATAAGTTTTCAAATTTTCTATATTATGATTAAAACTAGGTAATATACCAAAGTATGACCTAACCAATTTTAATTTCTTCTAACGCAGGTACTCGTTGCCAATGTTATGAATACAGGCAGGGAGCGAGTTAAACAACCGGTAGCTAGCTAGGCACTGATTTATTCAAAAAGCGCATAGTTATACATATGTTATACACACATAAAAAGGATTTCTAAAAGTTTAATGACAGTAATAACAACTTTTCCGTGCTATAAATACCTGTTTTCTATTCACTTTTGCTTTTTTTTTCCAACTGGTGATAAAGTTTTCATTTTTAACCTTTAATGTCACATTTTATAATTTCAGTTATATTGTTTGATTGGTGGTTAAATAATTTTTTTATAATGAAATATAGAAAGACTACCAATAATAATGATTACTCTTAAAATACCATATTTAAAAAGTTCCTAAACTTTAAAATTGGTTAGTTTTAATAAAATAATTTGAAATTGTAATAATAGTTATTCACTTTGCACTTCCTCATCAATGTAGGTGTTAATAAAGTGGGCCCCAATTATTTCACTCACCAGACCTAACACATAAGTACAACACTTCCGATTCACGTCGGTCTTCTGTGAGGTCGTGGTACTTCCCCGGACGGAACTACCCATTCGTGCCGTTAGAATAACTGACTGATATATCAACGCACAACCTAAACTACTGGGTATAGGTATTTGAAATACTGCATACATTATATTCCTATTATCACGAAGGCGAGCACTAAAAAAGGATTTTCTAAATTCATTCCGTAAACGTCTTAAGTACAGTGGTAGTTGAAAATTGACCAGCACTTTTCAGCAATAAATCTTTAAATACAAATTTCAAATATTCTGAATTTTTGAAAATTGATCCTCTAAGACAGCTATACTAAACCTGCGATCCGTCGGACTTTTTTGGTTGGCCCGTCCGGTGTTTCTTTATTTTAAACTAACTGACCCGACAGACGTTGTCCTGTCTTAACGATGACTATTTAATTTGAATTGGTATAATTAATAAAAAAGTGTGTTTATTATTCTAATTAATTATTGATATACAATATTCTTGGGTTTTTTTTATTGCGCGTATATAAGCTAAAGTTAAATTAGAAAAAATATGGTTATATATATGGTTGTTAAGTATTCTTAAATTTTCTAATTTTCGGCGCAATTTTTAAATTTTTCTTACATAAGAACCATCTCCTGATAATAAAAAACACAACAAAAAAAGTAAAATCGGTCTAGCCGTTTACGCGTGATGGCGTGACCAAGGGAAATAGGGATTCATATTTATATATATATATATATATATAATTATATAGAAAGATGCACCCATAAGAAAAATTGAGAGGCGCTGGTATAAGTTCTCCATAACACTACCGCGCTCCAATGTTGTGGTGCTATTATTAACATGATAATTTGCCGTAAAATACGGCAATTTATTCATTGATTTTTTCACAGCATAGGTCTGTTTGTATCATGACATATAAATACGACAAATAAGTGTTTGGATGAAAACTGATTACTTGATCTGAGAAGATAGGTGGCGTAAATATCAATTGGAGCCATTAAAAGAAAGCAACAATTTTTCATAAATTTTATTTGATTGTTAGTTATAATATTTTTTTTATTTCAGCTAACAAAAACTGTGTGCAAATTATATTAAAATTAGCAACTTTCCTTTACTATCTACTACTTATCCTTTTAGCTGATTGGTAGATTTCATGTAAATTTAATAATTTTTTGGTTATTTCCTAAAAAGGTTTTTTAATCACCACCAATCATGGTGTTTATTAAAGTTTCACGTTTCACATAATTTTTGCCAGTAATCTTAGAATAATAGTAGTAACAAGATTTTGTTACTTATATTATAATTATTTAAAAAATGAAAAATTAACATTAATTTTGAAATATTTATTTTATCACACAACCAACAGACTAATATAATTTTAACCTATATCGATATAAAATATAGTAGATGCTTCGGTAAATTCGTTCCACAGAGGCTGTTACTTACACTCGGCTTGCGGTTGTACGATTTTTATGGTCGCTTCATAAAAATGATGGATGAAACAAAACGATCGTACCTAATGTTTATTTTAAGTGAAATATATTTTTTAAATCTATAAAGTTAAGGCATTTGTAGAAAAAATAAGAAAATTTCACCCTTTGAAAGAGGTGACGGCCCGAATGGTAAAGGAAACTTGGCCCGCTGCTGCGACGGAGTTCCAGCTGGTTTATGCAAGGTGCGTGGAAGAAGGACTGTTTCCGAAGGTATGGGCAGGTTGATTGTGCTACCTAAGAACAATGGTAATCCACTGTCTGACCCGAAAGCGTACCGTCCTATTATGGTCCTTTCGGTCCTTGGTAAACTGCTAGAACGAGTGATGCTTGCATGCGCCCCTGAGGTGCTTTCGCGAGTCTCGGGGGCCAGCACGGCTTCCGTCGGGGTCGCTCTACTCTGAACGTAAATACGTTCATTCGCTATATCTCGAAATATCCGGAGCATTTGATAATGTATGGTGGCGGATGATACTTTTAAAGTTTAAAAAAGGCAGATGTCCCCCTAATATCTACAGGATGTTGTCGGAATACTCTGTTGGTAGGCGATTCGGCTTTTATATGTGTGACTGTCCCTTTAAGTTCTCTACTTTCTCCCTGCTCGCAGGGATCCGTCGTAGGACCAACCCTGTGGAACGTCCTCATAGACGACTTACTGAAAGTTCCGTTTGAGCGCAGTGTAACACTTTTGGCTTAAACTTATGATGTCAGGGTGCTGATCGAGGCCAAATTGGAAAATATTGCATCAGCAACACTTGCACGCAATCTCTAGGATAAGGAACTGTCTGGATTTCGCCCACGCACAAGCCGAAATCTATGACGTTAAGTTACACGACCATTTAGGCTTTAGGAAGCTATGTACGAGATGGATTTCCCACACTTTCACCGAAGACCAGAAACGTCTTTGCTTGGATAGGTATCGCGTATTAGTGCACTCCGCAAAATGAACAATTGAATGTTTGGTTCCGTTCTGCTATATAGTTCTGACCTGACGCCCTGCAACTTTCCTTTATTCCCAAGAATCAAATCTAAACTTCGAGGTATTCGCTCTATGAGCCCCGAAGATGCGGTGAGTACGTTTGTAAATGTCATAGAAGGATGAATGGGCCTACTGCTTTACTTAGTGGTCTCATCGAATGCGAAGACTACTTCAAACAACATAAAAGTATTGATTATACATTGAGCTGTTTTATAATTTTCTAAGATCCACATATGTGACTCTGGCTTGTAATTTATGAATTTGTGTGCTATAATTCTTCTAAGCGTTGGACACTTTAATTTAAAATTAAACGCAACAAAATCTGGAATTTAGGTTTAATACAAAAATGGGAAAAAAATATGCACTTGGAGTACATGCATATAATTTTAATTAAAAACAAAACAAATGTCAAAGTAACTGCGTTAAAATTACTTTATTCAATTTACGCATAATTAAAGCTCGTTTAAAACGTCAAAAAAACTACCACCGGTTCACTAAAGTAGACCTGATCAGAGAAGAATCGACAAGAAACTCTGCGGTCTTGTTACCTTTTTAATGATACAATTATACAGACTTATTTAAGCCGCTGTATGCAGTGAATTTTCAACTATTTGGGTGGTGAAGTATGAGGAAGCGGAGGAGGGGTAACCCCGCTTAGCGAGGCGCAGCGCGCGAGTTTCGTCGACGCGCCGCTAGACTAAGTCATTCATTACCTAGTGTGTGTGTAGTGATGGGCCGTAGGATACTATCGATAGTATCATGGAAGGCTTTCGAAAATGTACATAGATGATTACTATAATATTTTTTAAACACCATGATTGTATTTTACTTTTATTTTATAATAGGAATAATAATAAACAAACAAATATAAAGTATGAGAAAGCAATCAACAATTTTAGAAAATCTTCTTCCTGTTTATTTTTTTTTAATTAATTGGAAAAGGAATTGATTAAAAATACATCTTAAAGTTAATAAAGGCAAATTACTTATAATTATTATTTTTTTGTTTTCATGATTTATATTGTTATTTTAAAGAAATGGCTCATAATTTTTTTTCAGAAATTACGAATACAACTTTTTTTATTACATTTTTTTTATATTAGGAATTTTAATTTATCCTTTAAATGTTCAAGATTTACTATGCTATATTACTTTCTCAACTAAAATGAAATTTAAAAAACTATCGATAAAATCTTTATTTGTATCGATAAACGACAACAATTATAGCAATAATCTAAATTTTGTCACTTTCCACAGACCTCGCGTAGCCTGTTGGTCCGAGCGTCATACACAACGGTAAACTATTGCTATAGTCTCAAGTTCAAACCCTCATCGAGTAGATTTGTATTTTTTATATTATTTTCACTTTTAATTAGTTAGCCAACAAATTAAATATTTTTTTTTTATTTTATAAAATGGCTCATTTGGGAAATAAACAAATTAAAAAGAAAAATTATAAAACAATTATTTTTCGGGTATAAGATAAATTTTCGTTTTAGGGTGAAAAATTAAATATTTTAATTAAAAAATAGATGACGTTAAAAATTTTAATACTAAAAGTTGGTTTATTTAATGATAGATTGTTCCAACTGTTTCAACTTTGAACAAATACAATAATATTTCGTTGTAATTATTTATGAAAATAAAAAAATCAACAAAAATTAAATGGTAATTAAGAAATATTTCCAAATAAGAAAATCAACAATAAGTACAACAACAAATATCAAGTACTACAAAAAATTTAGGGATTTGAACCAATCCATAAAGAATGATGGTCCTATGCACTATACAGTGTATAGGACCATCATTCTTTTTTACATGTATACGATTGATAGACCAATCACGGGAGATGACATTGAAATTACGCTTTAAATAAATTAATTAACAACTGTTAATACATACAAATAATTTATAAATACGAAATATGTGAATATGTATTTTTTTGTTTTGTGTTTTGGAAGGTCTAATAATATTAAAACTGTCAATAATAAATAAATACGAAACATATTTCGTAACGGTGAGCGGGCGATAAGCGGCATAGATCCATCTAGCAAGACGCCTCAACGCTCTCTGTTCAACGTGTGGAATTGGAAGAGAGCCGAAACATCGCCGCGGTGGCGCGGTGTTTTGGCCATCGCGTTCGAATTAGTTTTAATGAGCTAAATTAATATTTACAAATATCTTACATCAATCAACTAATTAAAACAACACTCATTTTTATTAATTTATTCTACACCACTGACATTAATTCCATTAATATTTGTTGATGTATTACGTTCAATTTTGGATTTGAATTTCTCTTTTAAAGGTAGTTTCATGATTTTTTTCTATCGGGAAAATATATCAAGAATATGTTTTAGAAACAATGTTCCATTAGAATTTATGATCAAGATTAACATATATTTTTTTTGCTGCTATAAAATTTATAGATTTTGCTAAAAAATCTTTTGAAAAATCTATTTTTACTGCATACAGCGCCTTAAGTATAAATTCAACAGTAGCTAGGTGACTTGCAAGTGTGAAACATGAGTCATTTCCACACATCCTCAATGTTTTTATCAATGTGTCATTAGGATAGCGGGTACCGTTTACACAATGTTTGAAATTGTTTATACTTAGTTGTTTATGGATGTCACCTTCTTTATCATTAATGCATCTACCAAGAAAAGACTTTCTGGTTTTAGCCAGACTAAACCTTGGTACTTCCAGGGTGTCACCAAGGCCCCGACGCGATGTGTTATTTTTTTTTTTTGTAAATAGGTGGATATTATTAAGCATATTCGTGTTTCTCCAGTATGTACAGCGAAGGAGTACTAAAATGAACAATATAAATTTAAAAACTTGTTTCGTATAATTGAAAACAATTTGTAAGGGAAGATTTAACGATTTCATTTCAATTCAATCTATATGAGACCAGCTGAGTGTTGGGCAAACATGCAATGCAATGCAAAAATTTACGTCAATTCCGATGAGAGATACAAACCGAATTTTAACTTTTATTTTAATTAAATTATGTGATTTTGGCTATTTAAATTTTCACCTTCTAATATAAAACTTTGCAATATATTATCTTTACTTATATACCTCTTCTATAGTTTCAAATATTAAAATAGTGTTTGTTTTTTATTAATTTATTATCATTAATTGCATATATAACTGCTAATATTTATACTTTCTCCATAATTGAATGTGACCAAAAAAAAAACAATAAATATCAAAGAAACGTTGACCTGCACAGCAATTGCAGACTCCCGACGCGATCACTTCAGACACGTAACAAAACGGTACTTTGAGAAATTCGAATGTCATCGCAATCTTTTGTTTTAATTTTGAACCAAAACCCAATGCGTTGTTCGGAAACGTCAGCCGTGTAACATTCTTCCGACAGTTGTATAAGCATAGCTTTGCATTTAAAAAAACAGTTATGTAGCTTCACTAAACAAGTTATTTCCTTATAAATTACAAATGACCGTTCATTAATGCAACTAATACTCTAGTCTGTTAAAATATTAGCTGAAATTTATTTTGCTCAAAATTTTAGAAGCTAGCAATGTACGTGCGTTACCTGCTAAATACATCACTGTCCAATCTGATTAATTGTTCCACACACCTCACAATAACTTAGTTGTATATGGGAACAATTTATTTCTGTAATAGCGCATTAACTTGAAAATGATGTTTTTTTAAGTAATATGTAGTTTATTTTTTAACATATAATTATTATTCTAATAATAAAAGTGTAACATCACTACATAGTATAAAACAAAGTCAGCCCGCTGTCTGTCTGTCCCTATATTAGTGCTTAGATCTTAAAAACTATTTGAGATAGAGATATAACTAGATAGAGTGATTCAAGAGGAAGGTTTTTATACATAATTCATGCATAATATAATAGAGAAACACAGATCCTTTTAGAGGTTTCTAATGCGATGTCGAAAACAAACATTGAGCATTGCACCCGTTCGAAGTCGGGGCGGGTCGTTAGTTATTTAATAAAATTCGAAATGCTATATATAGTACGTCGTAAGTAGAATGTATGAAATGTTATAGTGAAGTAACCTGCGTGTGTGTAAAATTTTTATAATGCGCGCGCACACCAGCAGCCAAAACCGGCAAAGTGCGAGTCGGATTCGCGCAAGAAGGGTACCGTACCATTATCGATAAAAGCGTAATAATAATACGCGAGGTTCAGGCTAGGCGCCTCGAGCACCCGGCCACCTCAAGTCCGTCGGATCTGTAAAGGCCCCTGAGGCCAACGGTGGTTCATCCAGCCAAAAAAAAAATCGATAAAAGCGGCAAAAATCATGCCTATTGTTTGGGAGCCCCACTTATTTTTTTTATTCTGGTTTTAGTATTTTTTGGTATAGCGGAAACAGAAATATTTCATCTGTGAAAATTTCAACTGTCTGACTATCACGGTTTATTAGATACAGTCCGGTGACAGACAGACAGACAGCGGAGTCTTAATAACAGGGTCCCGTTTTATCCTTTGGCTAAGTAACGAAACCTTTGGCTAAATGACGAAGACGGTTGCATAGCGACCAACTTCACGGTATTACCATGGCAAACAATAACAACTTTTTGACATTTATCTATAATTCCATGTCAGGTATTCAATTAAACCGTTATGAATTATTGCCTATTTTAAAGACGTTCCACAAAGAAAGACTACTAAACTGGCACAGGGGATAAAGTTTTTTCTTTTATTACACTAAATCAGTATAACTTCTTGCGTGCGTACATAAGTACACACATATTTTTTATGATTATATTCTATTTTTCTAAACCTTCAGCTTCAGAAGGCTGAGCTGACTCTTCAGGAATTACAGAATACTACTTACAGAAAACAAATAAGCATATTTTTTTTTGTTTTCAACGCGCCTCATGATTATTGATCTGATTGAATATAGCGCTGCAGCCCAGCTTGACAATTACCCTGGCCATGGTGCGTGTAATTTATTTTTAAATCCCTGTGGCGCTTAAATACACACTATTTTGAATTGAAACTTTTGCATCCTTTTTTAAAAACAAAATAACCTAAAATTTTGGAAACATATCGATTTCCCAAATCGAGGAATTTCATGTTGGCTGTATTTAAAAATAGTAATTGATTTTTACTTTATTCTAGTGTTATATATATATATAAAAAGTACATGTCTGTAATGTAAGAAATTTCTAAGTAATATTATTTGCTTCAAATTAAATTTATTGTCATTGATTGAAATTTTTTTGCTTGAATAAAAGTAGATTCAAATAAATGTATACGGAAAATATTTCACGTTCCGTTGCGGTAATGTTCGAGTCTAATATTAAAGCAGCAGATGGAACATCAATCACTTTCAAAATATTATATTTTACCTTATTACTTTTTATTTGTTGCATCTTCATAACTGAGCTCTACGACATTATTGTTATAAATTATTACATTAACACACCATATTAAAAATTGTATGATCTACGCAGAAAGTGCTAATTTTGTCAATGGAGGGTCCCAGTTTCATAATTAAGTTTTATATTAATAGGCTGATAAATGATTAAATACCACCAACTCGTGGTAATATCGTGGTAAATTTATTGACGCAGAGTATGTACCAAAAGACTAGAACGGTATCAAAGAGCATTTTATGAAGAAATCATACCAATCGGTGCAGGAACAATAATGGCGTAAACTGGAATATCTTTCGAGTTGTACGAAGTGAGTGATAATAGAAAACGGCTCCCTGACGACTCTCAGTTACATAGAGGAGATTTTAAATGAACGATCTTAATAAATATGTGTGGAATATCCATTTAAGTGTCTCTAACGGCCGGTTTCAGTATTCTATCTATAGATAGATTTGGTTAGTATCCATAGGTATAAGCTCATACTTACGTCCGAAATTGTATCACTAGTAACGAAATATATCAGTAGATAGAATACGTAAACCGGCCATAAAGGACACAAAGTCACAAACTTTAAAATTATTTAATTATGGATGATTTTACAAGGCAAGAAGTTTAATATTAAGCTCTGTTCAATATATACCCATAGTGAAAAGATTTTCTTATCAATGTTTTGTAAACGATACATTTCGTTGTTATCCGAAAACAGTTCCATTTATTTTGGTAGTATTGACTAAGCCCATCGTCCATTAAGTTAACTTATACATACACCGTATGATAGATACGTATAGTACTATAAAATATGTATCCATCATACGGTTAAAGAGGTTTCGAAATTCTTGGCTTTCTTCTGAAAAATAGGTTTTCTTAAACTAGTATATGGAACGTAAAATATTTGTGTTTCTAAATTATTAAAAATTATTGTAAAACTTGTTTTTGAACATTGAAATCAATTGAAAAATGTAATATTAAAAAAGAAAAATTATATCGCTTCAAAATATATTACAATTTGTACAATAAATCTTTACATAAGTTAATATACATTATCCAAATGGGGTTGTTTATCTTTTTAACCGACATCAAAAGGAGGAGGTTCTCAATTCGATTGATATATTTTCCAACGTTGAATTCAAAATAAAATTCAATTTATTCAAACAAAGGTATTAAATCAAGAAGTAAAAAGTCCCTGCTAAAGAAGACCATGGTAGACTCTGACACGACTACGCCTTCACAGACAAGTAAGCTGCTGGTATTTCACTGGCAATTCGCATTTCACCTTTCTGACGAGTTTGTCTACGTTTATGGTTCATAAGCTTTGAAAGAATAAAACGACAAGCAATGAAATGGAGAAGAGTCAAGCTCAGCTCGCACCAATTGTCATTGTGCAATTAGAACGGCAAGAGGTTGAACAAATCGTCGACCTGCTATAAAATCCACCGGAGAAGAACCAGTACCAAGCTATCAAAGACAGAATAATTTCAGAATACGAAGAACAAACACCACCAAATTCAAAAATTGCTGTCAGAAATGGAGCTAGTCGACCAAAAGCCGCCACAACTATTTCGGCTCATGCGAATTCTCGCTGGAGATGAGGTTCCAGGCTCCACGCTCCGGCATCCACGGTTGAGAGTAAAAATATGTCTATCACCACTCCACAGTAAAAATAGGACTTCAAAGTAAACACCGGCGATATTCGTTTTGGCATTACCATAAAATACATGTGCAACGATACGTTACATGCTCGAATATTAGTTATATGCATAAAATAAATAGCAAATAATAGAAATTTAAAATAACGTACAAAAATATTAATGTGTATTAAACTCAAATAAAATAAATTAATAATTAAATACTGAATATAGTTTAGTGTGTATTAGTAAGTATGTTATTTTTCTAAGAAATTAAAGAATTATTTCTTAGAATTATCCGAATTGGCATGATATGCAGTTTTTAAAGCAGTACGGAAGGATAAATAAAGGATGCGGGCACTGGGATCTGGCCGGTCAACGGTCGCTCGCTTAGATAAGTCGCCTCGAAACTTCACTGCGAGCTGCTACGCGTTTGTCTTACGCTCTAGCAGGCGTAAACCAGCCGAAATCTCGGTGATATATTTCTTAAATGGGAGCATTAGTATAATTAAAATATAGGTTCACGTTTGTCTTGCGCTCTAGCAGGCAGACGTGAAACAGCTGGATTTAAGCTTCAGATTTTCTAAAATCGGCGAAGTAGCATGTATCTAGTGCCGAGGTCGTTTTCAAATTCCCGTGCCTGGTAGTCTACCACAGTCTACTACATCAAACAGAGGCCACCGACATCTATAGCTCTATACGTATACATCTATATAGTACAGAGCTCCGGAAGCGAAAACATAAGAATCTCCAGGTCCACAAACATGACCCAGTAATTTTTTGTGCTGTCCCGATAAATTAACTCTTTATAAATATAGGTTGTAACGACCATACTTAGTTTCATTTACTACCGCCTTAGGTGGGTTTTATTTATTTATTTATTTATTTTTTACCACAACACCCGCTCCGCCACATTGTATTAATTTAAAAATAGGATGGTCATGTTAAGGAGTTGTCATAGAAATTAGTCCTAGACTAATAAATTATTGTTATTGAGTCAATGAATTTTGTTTCTTAGATGTGTCCAAAAAAAATTGAGTGAGAAAGCTTGAGCCTATTTCATTCAGATTAATTTGCATAACATTAAAGACAAAAGTCTTAGACACGTTCATTCTACATGTCACTTTTAATTTAAAACTGAAGGGTTGACTAGTTTAAAACATTAAAATCTAAAGGTTCTTTGAATATATTATCTAATATGGAAATGAGCCGTTTAAGCAGAAAGTTGTAAGACAACGTAATATTTAAAAACGAAAAAATCCTAAGAAAAAAATAGTAAGCAATATCTATCGGCGCGAATCTCGAAGACTTGGTTTCGATTTCCACACTTTTCGAAAAACGGAGATCTTTTCGTACTTTTCGTACTTTACAAATTTTAACTAATATCTAGAAAAAAAAATATTATAATAATTATCTAGGACTAAAATATTTTTATTTTTTTTCTTCTTTAGGTCTTATTGAAACTTTTTAGCTTTGAAAAACTTACCCAATGCTCCCAGTTGGTTTTTTAACTTGGCAAAGCTTCATTTACACTCTCATTCTTTTGTAGAAATTAAAGAGAGCCGTTTGCTTTGCAGCAACTAAAAACGACGTCCGACTCTGAAAGGGGAAACTTTACAAGTAAAGACATAAGTTTACATAGATTAAAAAAAGTTTGGAATTATAAATGCTTCTTTCTCGCATGGTCTGTTATTTCGAACTCACATATAACTTATTTATGTGTACACACATAATTTGGTTAAGATAAAAAAGAACATGTGACTGGCAGAAATTCATTTCCTTTTTCCTTGATAAATATGTACTTGTGTATATTAATTCGCTACGATCCGTATATAGACAAATAATAACTGTATTTCATAAGTTCCGTAATTTATACCCTTCCCACAAAAAAGACAATAAAATCTTAAAACCTCCAAGTGAATTATTTTACTAAAGAAGATTTACATACCATAAATGGTTATTAAAATTTGTTAATTTTCAAATCCAATACAATTTTAATGTGTATAAAAAATATCTCAAGTGCTTAGTTTCCGTTAAAGTACCTATTGACTACTTTTAAAACTTTTTCGACAGTTAATTTACTCTACTTACAATATCTTAAAACGGTATACTTATGTCATATACGATTTAAATAAAGATTTATATTTTTGTGTTCGAATAACTTTGCCTAAATGTTACTTATTGGAAAAGGTATAATCAGTGTAATGCGTGGTTAGCTTCAAAAAGAAGCATGCATGATCACAAAAATTACGGGTTGCGCTTCAAAGGATCATAAAAATCGGTTTAATTTTAAAATAGTATTTAAAAAAAAAAATACACAAACTAAGTTTAATATTAATTATTTAAGACACTAATGCCAGGTTTCTGGAGTTGTCGGTTGAACTCAGATTAGCTATTATTTAATAAGGTTATGACTATAATATAAACTACGGTTAACTATCGTAAAAACGCCAAATAAAGTTATTGCACTGATAAAAGGCACTCATTGATCAATTAGCTTTACCTAAGTTTAAACGGAGTTTATTAACGTGGCGTTGTTCAGAAACCAACTTGCGAAACTTATCGAATATCTATTCGTATTTAAATTATAGACAAAAGTTCCTCAGAAACTGGGCATAAGAGGTGTCCAATAGGTCCAAAGTTATGATTGCGAATGAAGGAAGCACCGGTCATTGTGAAATTGAATCAGGTGCAGTAGCAATGGCGACTGGGGAAGTAACACTCACAAATACAGTTTGTAACAGAAACAATAGAATTAAATGATTAATACAGGGAGTAAAATTTTCAATTCCGTAGATACTTTTGGAAAGAAAAAAATCCATAAATATGGAAGTAAGTGAGATTATTTACTGCTATTCCTCTGAAACGTATAGTTTAACAACGATTGTGTAAACTCTGAACTCCAAACATTGAAGACCGACATTTACAATTGTATTGCGTAGCTTTTGTTCGATTGTTTACAAACGACAATCAATTGGGCCGACTAGCCTAGGTTCTGAAATTTGTTCTATACATATATTTGTCTGAATTTTGGATTTAATTATACACTGAAAAATGTTTTTACTGTGAAATAATAGTTTTTGGTAGTTATTAGGGGAAGCGATAGGTCGGTGCCATCGACAATCATGAGTTCTGGGCGCTGCTCCATGAGACTCAGCACTCCTCCAGGGCATATCGGTCCGCCACATCAGCATGTACGTCACAGTGATGGAGTTCCGCCGTTGGCTCTCTCCAGACCACGCACCACTCGTATTTTCCGAATCAGTCGTATCCCTAGAGAACCTGTGTCGTCCGATAAGTGATAGTGCCATGATGCCAGCTCAGCCACTGACTACTTGAAATAATACTAGTATCGCAGTACAGAATATTCCAACAGAGATGAATTAAATCTAGGTTAATAACCTAGACCTATCTTTGTTACTTACTACAAAGAAAAAAAAAATCTTACTAGATGCGAGTGTTTTTAAACGGTTTTATTTAGCTCGACACGTACGGAATTCATTTATTTATTTGGGTCAAAATTAGAAATTGAAATTTAAGCACCTTCCCGTTGTCAGATTGATCTGAAATTTGGTACACACATTTAATTTAGATGACAATACAATATTGTAGTTTTCAGTGCATAAAAAAAAAATAGAAAATAAAACCGTTTAACTTAAAAGTTTTTAAACGGTTTTATTGGTTCGTGTACATGGAAGCTCCGCCGAGTATCTTGATGCCAATCACAAAAAATCAAAGGCTGACTAACCTTTGCAAGGCAAGTGGTTTTTACGTACGACACTTCTCTGAGTTAGAATACGGGGTTCTTGGCTCTCCAAAATTGTGCTGTTATCTGCGTATCATTTATATGCAGAAAAAATAAACTTGCATAGAGAATGGACCTCTGAGAAACACCGGTGATAGTTTACAACCACTCGGAGACACCGTTCGCTCAGGAATTCTTATCTTTAATTAGTTGGTGGTAGGGCCACGCAGCAGGCTCGGCTGTTGCACAAATGGGCAGGCTCGTCCGGGTAAGTACCACGACCTCACAGAAGACCAGCGTGGAAGTATAACAAATACTTTCGCGTTTCGTCTGGTGAATGGGGTAGCCGGAGCCCAATTTTCAAAAGGTTGTCAATACATATTCAAACCCTCGGGTGCATCAGATGAACCACCTGCTCGCTTGACAACTTATCACATAAAAAAAATAGTCATCACATCGCTCGGAAAGCTATTTCTTCCAGTGAACAATTGTAATCAGACTTGTTTCAATTAAAATACCCGGAAAGAATCAGAGGGAGGTATAGATCATTTAATATTATGCACAAGATAAAGGGTTTCGTAGATAAAAGCAACAGACTCAAATAAATTGAAAATTACGAAAATTAATCATAGTCGTAGGTAATGAACTTGTACTAGCTTTTTTTAGAGGAAAGTGAGACTTTTCAAGTCAAATATAATATGCGAGTAAAGAATTACATAAAAACACAGTTTTGACCACTAAACAATTCTTGAAGGAAGAGGAGGAATATAAATACGATTTTGGTAGGAGGAAGAGAAAGGACAACGAAGAAACCGTTCATGGGAAAAGGAAAATACACAGAAAACGGTCATTGAAGTATTTAGGAGTGGAGGAATTTAGCAGCACACAATATAGAGCAGAAGAAATATGAGCATTTATGCGAAAACGCAAATATGAATATGACTCGTTCAAATAAATAAGATACGCAAAAGAAGTTTCCAACGTTTATAAAATAACTTAGTTCTAGCTATAACTGTCTCTTACTCTGTAGGTTATTTGACGCTTGCTCTCTATTTGAAAACATTCTGTCAAATATTGAATGTTTGATTTTGTCGAAGATGATTGTAGTGATATATGATAATTTAATTCTTAAAATAATGGTTGATGTCCGTGCTCGTTGACATGTAATAAAGTTGGTCTATTACGTGTATAAATATTATTTTATATACATGAATCAAATGTATTCCAACAGTAAAATTCTTTGTGTGTTCAGAAAACGATGAGTTTTTAATCCAGCAAATTGATCCGGAAAACATCACTTATTTAAACAGTGCCAGATGCGTGACAGTAGCGTTTCATTAAAGTAGGTTGATCCGCTTATATCAGCCCACAGTTATATCTTTTCCTCACGTGCTATTGAAATTTGCGAAATATTTATTTAAGTATTTGAATAAAATATAATGATAGAAAAACATGATAGAAAAGTAGAAGGATAACGCACAATTCTCGGATGTCATGATGTTTTAATAAAGTAAACATAATTAATAGACACATTTAAAACGAAGTAATTTTGGAAACATTTCTTACCATGCTTTTCTAGAGAAGCTATTATTGATAATGTTGTGGCAATATCACCCTCTTAATTTTTATGACTGATAACGTAGCTACTTTGATACCGGAGGATTACTACCGTTAGGATAGGAGAGGTAAGGAACACGGACCCACCACAGAAGCTGGCTTTTAGGTTAAAATATTGAGCTGTCCCGTTGTTCCTGACATAACACTACGGATCTCATGATCACACGTAGGGCGAAATATTTTATCATAAACAGTACGACTTAATTCTATTTCGAAGTAATAGGCTGATAACTTAATCATCCATCATTTCAAACGCCTCACTGCCGTCATGATGGTTTATGATCCGTGCATAGCATTAAACTTTCTACCTTACACATATCGATGAACTTTATCTACGCAAAAATGGTAGCAAGTACATCTTTATGTATCTGGATGTAATGCGATTCCGTCCATGTCATTGTGAGCACTCACGACGAATAATCTACCACTCGCTGCCATCGCTCGGTCGCGCACTGTGCTAGCCAACGCGCTGATGCTACGGTCGCTCGCGTCTCACATTACAACACTTTCTAACGATATATAGTATGAATCAAGAGAGTGATACATAGCCGTTTTAATTTACTGGAATACACATGTATGTTAACATACACATGAGCACATATGCAGTCCTACCCAACACGGAGGGCCGTATAAAAGTCTAGGGTTCTGGTTATCCCACGCGTTCTGCGTTCATTTAAGCGTTAATAGTCTACGAACTGAAAGCAAAAACATCAGTTGAAGTAAAAGTAAAACTTACTGAGAATGTGAAAAATATATATATATATATATAAAAGTTCCCGTTCAATTGCATAATCTGTGTTAAATGAATAAATCTCGTTTTAAAAACGATTGTTATTACACAGTTTTTATGAATAGCGATATTTTTTCTTAGCGCATGCTAATTTTTATTTATTTATTTTTTTTTATGTAATCAGTTGCCAAACGAGCAGACGGTTCACCTGATGTTAAGTGAATACCGCCGCCCATGGACATCTGCTACACCCGAGGGTATGCAGATGCGTTGACAACCTGTTTGAAAATTGGGCTCCGGCTACCTCACTCACCAGACGAAACGCGAAAGTATTATACTTCCACTTTACGCCGGTCTTCTGTGAGGTCGTGGTACTTACTCGGACGAGCCTGCCCATTCGTGCAACAGCCGTTATTAAGCGAACAATACAACATAAAAAAATTTATTCGCCAAATTGTGAAAACAATTTATCGGCGACACAATGCACTCTTACATAGTTGTCACTTAAATAACAAAACAAAATTAGCAGGAGTTAAGAAAGTTTAATTGTCTGTTATATTTTTTTTTATTATGAATGAGTAAATCTTCAGACTTTCGTTTATTTTCAATATATAACTTCGATAATATTATTAAGATTACATTTCCCGGAGGGCGAAACGAATCTGTGCGCTCGACAAAATTGATTTTGAATCGGGGATAGCTTTTGTTCCCTCGCCCAGTTATGTACTTCAAATGATAATAATGGTTAATGCTTATTGTAGAATGTTCATATATGAATCCTTTTCATAGCTCATATAAATTAAACTATGACTATAATTATAGAGAGGTCAGATGTCATTGCCAAAACGTAGTTTCGCATTAGTTACACTTAAAATAAGTTCGATATTAAGTAATGTCTGCCTGTAGATATATACGATCTAAGGGGTTGTCGCTGCGTTTCCAACTTATAAATAATTGGGCCCCGTTTACCTCACTCGCCGCACGTTACACGAAATTACACACTACGAAGTAAGAAGTTACACGAAAGTAGATTACTTCAACTTTCCGGTGACTCGTCTTAGTTCTCCGGATGAGCCCGTTTGATCGAGCAACAGCAGAATGGCTGCGTGGCTCTTCCACAGTATTTACGCTATGGGTAAAAATAGTCCGCAGGCGGAAAAGCTATTGCGTATAAGCGGAGCTGAGCTGTTGGAAGCACGCTATAAATATCTGTGGAAAGATAAACCGTGATATAGTTTAAAGAACCTATGAAAATTTTAATTTCAATTGTCATTAATTGTAAACTGTAATTGTGACATTTAAAGTTTCACCTTGAAAGGGGAGTTAGCGCTAAAAATAAAATCAATCTTATCATTCGCAGAGACTCCAAACATTGAATGAAAAGCCTAATTGATACAGCTTTACTTAAACTTGAATAATGCATAATGGTTAAAATAATTACTTTAAGGATACAGAGCCTGGGTAACTGACAAATATTTGTTTATTGATGGTCTTTTGATCAAGTCGATATTAAGACGTAAAATATCTTTGTCTGTCACAAGACCATGGATGCGGTATGTTACACGATATTTCAAGTAAGTGATGCAATAAATGTAAAATAGCTAATAATAAAATTAAATCATATTTATTATATTAAATGCTAACTAAATTATACGTTGTCAAAAAATAACAATACAATAATATATTTTTAATTTTGTAGATTTAACAATTGTCATGAAAATGATAATTTAAAAACTACAAGGAACCTGCAAATTATAAGAATTTACGTCATATATTCAAAGTTTAAGCAAAAGACGTATTTACCCTCAACAAAATGACATGAACATGACTTTGGCGTCAGAAAGCTCCTTTAAGTATTCATAGTTCAGTATAATTAAAACTTTGTAAGCAACTTCACTCGTCGACTTCATGCACTCATTTTTCCTTTGAAACTTAAAATACTTGCATTTTAAAGACGCATTTGCACTGCTTTTTGGTTGTTTTGGTATTATTCTCCATGTGTTACATTTACAGTATATGAATATGAACATAGAATTGGAAAGTGAAACGTTTTATTTTAAAAAACTGTGATAAATAAGTAAACTTTTGAGATTTTATCGAGTTTAACGATATTGCATCTTTTTAACAAAATTGTAATAAACATTTATGTTCGCTTTGTCCAATTTGGGAATTTCATTATATGGTGTTTGTTAGTCGTAGAGGGCGAAGTTCGTCAAGAAAAAAACGAAAAATGTTGTTTTTGGAAACGTTGATCGAGATATAAAATTGATACTATCACTGATACTATCCTCATCAAACGAATCGAAATCGAATGAAATTGCTTCGGTGGCCAATCGCAACTCTTTTTCAAGATATTGTTATATTTTAGTTAATATTTCGGAATATTGCAATCGCATTTTTATTTTCTTTGTTACTTCAGTTAGATTCAGAAATTAGAATCCAGACGAACAAGTAGGTACTAAAAGTTACTTTTTTATTTGGCCCGTTATAAAGTAAAAAAATAGTGTTCATTATTATTTATGACTAGTCATGATCAACTGATAGCTTTTCAGAAAGCAATCTTTCGTTGACTGCACTTTAGATAGTGAATACATGTAGAATCCCGACTTTTGGAAAGTAATTAACATAAAGTGCAGTTTTTTAACCAATACGAAATCAGTAATTACTATCTACTAATTTTATTTGCATGAACTACGGCCAGATTATTTTTCTTAAGTACCCTTATTTTTTAAAAGCTATCTGTTTTACAACCCTGTTCGATATCCACGTAAAAACTCATTTATAAGCGGTTATTTTGGTAGACCATTTAATATTATTCTAAGTGTTTTTGTTTTATAAACGTGTTTTTAACAAAGTCCTCGTCATATGGGGATATTGTTGTTTTGTCGCATAATGGCTTATCTTCTAAATTAAGCTCAAGGGGATAATTCCTTAAGTTACTGTGATCAGGTAAGGTACAAAGTAACGTTTTGTATAAAAATGAGTCATTGCCTAACCTGCCTTTATTTGTTCCCTTAGTACAATCTAATGACACCCACGGGGCATATTAGAATGTCCAATGAAACAAGCCCCTGTATCTTCAATAACAATGTCATAAATAAGAATTTACATTGATAGTTTATTTTACTCTCTATATAATTTTTCAGTCAACAAAGTCATATTGACACCAAAATGAGAGCCGTAACTTGGGGTTTTATTTGTTTCATTAATTCAACATACGAAAAAGGCAGGAACTCTATTAAATCTAAAATTTAATAAATTTTCTAAGCAGAAGTAGAAAACGAAATCTACCTATTATTAGAATTCGTTTTTAGCTTTTTAAGGATTTTTGTTTTGTATTATTTGGTATTAAGATAACAGCTTTCGATTTATCTTATTTTTAATCGTTGTTGAATGGCCTGTAAATTATTGAAGTTATACATCTTTTGGCGCGTTTGGATAAAATATCAGAGTACAATTTTTACGATGCGCACGCACACCGATTCCAAAAGCGATCATATGAATATGGTTACTTTCCCACCAACTTCACGGTGTTATTATGGCAACCAAAACAACTTTTGTTTGATTCAAATTATGTGAGTGTTGCAACCGAAGACAAGAACATAATATTACTTGTAGTAGTACATGACATTGTGCTATCTTTGTCACACATTTAGAGTTATATATCCTTAAAACTTTTCTGTTTCACTCCCACAGGCTTCCACCTGATGTTTGCGACACTGCGCCTACGCCATCTACGCTCATTATTTCATAGTATAAGAATTTTGTGTTGCATATATATATATTTTTATAAGTGTAAACTCCTTTAGGCGCGTTGAGCATTTTTTGGCTGAACAAAATCATGGAACTCTCGTGATCGTCACCGAACTCTTTTCATTTATATTAATAAATATTATTATTATACAGCGTGTAGTTACAACGACGACAATAAAGGAACACACGTCTAACGCTACTTGTAATCTACTGTACTATACTAATCATAAAAAAATATTTACGTTACAAAAATATATAATTAAAAAAAATATTTTTCAAACAAACTAATTAAGTAAAAAAGAAGCAAAATTTGTAACATCCTATACAACTACAACTGACTGATTCATAAATTCAGAGACTTTTTCATTCGTTGCCAAAGCGTTGCATTATAAGCCTCTCCTTCTAACAGTATGTTTTGTCCCTTTTAAATTCATTCAACCCATTCATATGCTTTGCGACCTTTACAAATGAACTTTACGTTAGTTTTATACGTAAGGGTGTTCTAAAATTGTTGTTTTGGAAAATTTAACAACTCGGTAAATATTGATGTTTAAAGAATGTAAATCTTTAATACAATTTTAAAAAGTTATCCCCTATATGTGTGTTCATTTATTGTCGCGATGGTAAAGACACGCTGTATATATTAATTATTTTTACCTTAAAAATAATTATTAACAAATATTTTAACATAATAATTAATAAGTGTTGCAACACACATAATTGAAATCAAACATCACAAAGTAATTTCATTTGATTTGTAATTACATTTCAATATTGCAAACTAAGACAATAACTATGTATAATATTACGTGAAAACTTCATCTCCAATAGAATAATTAATATACGTTAAAGACGTATGCATGTTTATGCTAATGTCATAGGCTCAAATTTAATATATTGACGAATTCTAGGTACTCCGATAAAAAGATGTTTACCAGCCTGGTTTGGAGTAGGCTCGATGAGCCCACTCAGAGATGCCCTCGGATCGGCCTGACACAACAAGCCGGCCAAATGTGGGTTTCTCTTGACTTCACCGTGGGCGACCAAGCCACTGCTACTTAGTCCTCCCTCCACGTCAAGGTGAACCCGGTCAGAAGGGAAACAGCAAGTGCCTAAAACACAACCCATTTCGTCTTGCTAGTTGCTGACCGCGACTACGTAGATTAGGCTGAAGGGATAACATTCAGATAGAAAGAAAGATATCCATAAAAATATGCCTACCACAATCATGGGTTTGCCTTATGTTGTCTGGGAAAATTAGACCTTAAGTCGACACCAACTGCCTTTAGGGTTTATCCGTGAGACTTAATAGTAATCACAAAGCAAGCTACTGCTGGAAATTGTGTGGGAAGTTGTTGGGAATGAGTTGTATTCACAGAATATACCCACTTTTACCTGAGCCAGTTTCTGTGGTAGGGCCACGCAGCAGTCTTTGCTGTAGCACGAAAGGGTAGGCCCATATGGGGAAGTACGATGACCTAGCAGAAGGGGAAGTGTTATACTTCTGCGTGTCATTTTGCAAGTAAGGTAACCGGACCCCATTTTATTAAATAGTAGCAACGGATCTGCAACCATACTGGTGTTGCGAATAACCATGGGCAGTGGTAATCACTTAACATCAGGTGAAACGAAAGCTTACACCCAGTCAGAATCTCAGCTTCATTTATTTGCCATTGTACGTAATTTACTTTAAACTGAAAATGTAATTCGCCATTGCACAATGTTGGTGAATTAAGCTTTCTTAGAAGTATTCTAGGAACACGAACTGGGAGTGAAATAAAAAAAGAATTAAGTTTTTAATTACATAAAAATCCGATAAGTAGTTTTGAAGTTATATGCGAATAGACAGACCGACAAAATACCTACCCTATGTAATTTTGAATATATATTTTTAATAAATGTATTCAATGTACAAAGACACGGAATCTACTCCTTTATTTCATATACTTTTTTATTATAGTATTGATATAGACGTAGATAAGAATCAATTTCTTACTACCAAGTATGCATTGGAAATAAATTAGCAATTTCTATTGCATTTTAATTCACTTTTTTGGTGATAATAGCTTACATATAAACGTAGGACTATTTAAAACAAACAGTTCAATTATAGGCACAAGTCTATGTTGTACTATTTATACAATAGTGTAATAATTAATAATATATTTATAATATATGTTATTAATCATTATGAATACTATTTGAGAATAATCAGCATTTAAATTTGATGCAGAGTGTAAAGTGAAGAAATTTGTATGTTGCTGAGTTCTTTAAACTAGAAACCAGGAGTTCTAAGCAGCTTAACGACTAACCATTGAACCTTTTAAAGAACGATAAATGTAATATAAACAATAATCAACAAATAATTCATAAAAAGTGCAACAAATATTCTATAGATACCTAGCTTATTACCGAATAACATTGGTATAACATTGGTAATAACATTGGTACGTCACCTGCATTCGCGGTGTTCCATTTAAGAAAAGTTTGCATTAATCCTTGTAACCGAGCGGAACTCCGCCCCCTTTAGCAGGTAGCCAATTAGGATACATTTGGGATGTATTATCTTAGTGTGCGAACGCTTCGGTAAAAAATATAGTAAAGAGTATGAAATCCCTTTGCGATGCCCTTATTGACGCAGACGGGGGACCGACAAAATATTGGACATAACGCACCTTTAAAGACAAACCGTTACTAAACAAAAATTTATATTTTATTTTATGCGAAAAGTTGTCAAACGAGCAGACGGTTCACCTGATGTTAAGTGAATACCGCCGCCCATGGACATCTGCCACACCCGAGGGTTACAGATGCGTTGACAACCTTTTGAAAATTGGGCTCCGTCTACCTCACTCACCAGACGAAACGCGAAAGTATTTGTCATACTTCCACTTTACGCTGGTCTGCTGTGAGGTCGTGGTACTTACCCGGACGGGCCTGCCCATTCGTGCAACAGCCGAGGCTGCTGCGTGGCCCTACCACTTCCACAAAAATTTATTTTACACAGGAGCATTAATAAAAATAAAAACAAATATGGATCTCTCTTTTTTTTAGAATAAAACATGGATTATATTTAAAGGTGCGATAATATAAAGTAATTATTATTGATAAGTTAATTACTAGATTTTATTTCAGTTTATCTGTGATGATAATATGGTGTGATATTTCTTGATTTTGCATGAATTATGTGTACTAAATTCAGCGGATTTCATTAATAACGACCTGGGTGTAACGACTTTTCGGTTAAAGCAACGTCAGACTTACGTCCCTTGAATTTAAAGTATACCTTCGTAGGAAATTCATTCGGCAATAGCAATTTGGGATATAGCGTGGATTTCGGTTATAGCGACTGTTGTTATGAACCATTTATGACTGATTTCTAGAAATTCCATTCGTATATTGCTACTGAGTCGATAAAGGCACGGAGACTCATTCATAAAACTATTAACCTTTCTTATCCTTTGTTTACATCTACAGAATGCCAGATGTGCTTGCGTTGTTTGTTGGTAGGACTTAGCACGTGTACAAATAGTTACTTGTGATGAACTTATGAATCAGTTATGCGCTATGACAACCGCTAAAAAAGTACTGTTTGTTTGGTGAAGGCAACTGTCTGCGCCCAAGTTTTTATGAAGCAATTTATTGCACAGACTCAACAACGCATCGTTATAAAATCATATTTGAACGTCTGTAAAATAGTATCTCCCTGCGACACAAATCATTCAACTTTGTGACGGAAAACATTGCGCTCTCACATATTTTTATATTAATTTCACTGTGAAGTAATTTCAAAATAAATGTAAATTATCCAGACACTTTGTGTTTGCATTTATGTCCAATACGAGACATAAAAAAATTGGCGACCGTGACAGGACAAGCTAGAAATAAGACGAATTTTCAAGACGTTAAGGACGCCGATCAACCATTACATCGCAGCCACCTGTCGTCTCCTAAACCATTTTGCCCCGGGATATTTCGAAGAATAAGCCATTGCAGCTATCGCCGAACAGTGATCAGCCATCAGCGTCGCTCCGCAGCAAAGCCAATGCAGCTAAGTGTCTTCCCAAAATTCCCGTCTACTCAACGCTGACTACCATAAAACCTTATTTCTACTTGTTCAAACTTCATTTATTATTACTTTAAAACATTTAATTACTTCATATTATTAAAATCATTCACGATATTTCATTAAAATTAACAATTTATAATAATAAAATAAAATATCTTTATTCACATAGACGCTTGCGCGTTCTTATGAAACGTCAAAATTTTACAAGAAATGAACACGTTCGTAAGTTACCACCGGTTCGGAAAGCAGTTTCTGTTGAGAAGAAACCGGCAAGAAACTCAACAGTTGCTCTTTTTTAAAAAGAAAATCAGTTTACAATATAATAGTACATGTACAATAGTCTTGTTTTAGCCTACGTGAGTATCAACAGTATTAACCCCACACATTGGCGTCGTCAAGATATTCAGCAATAGAATAATAGGCTTTAGCCATAAGTTTACTTTTAATTTTTCGTTTAAATTCATCAAGTGGCAGACTTAATATCGACTGTGGGATTTTCTTATACATGCGCCCTTGCCCCATGAACGACCTGTTTACTTTTTGTAAACGAAACAATGGCGTAGTTAGTTTGTCCTTATTTCTAGTATTTAGTTTATGTCTGTCACTATTCTTTAGATAACTATTAATATTATTTTTAACATACAAAATATTACAATAAATATATTGAGACGCAACAGTGAGTATATTAATCTCTTTAAAAAGGTCTCTGAGTGTATTCCGGGCTCCGATGTTATAGATTGCTCGGACAGCTCTTTTTTGAAGAATAAATATAGAATTTATATCAGATGCACTACCCCACAACAAAATGCCGTAAGACAAGATGCTGTGGAAATAACTGAAATAAACTAGTCTGGCAGTGTCGATGTCTGATAGCTGCCTAACCTTCCTAACTGCAAAAACAGCGGAGCTTAACCTGTTCGCAAGAGATGATAGATGGGGACTCCATTGGAGCTTTGAATCCACTGTAATTCCCAAGAATACAGCGGACTCAACAGGATTAAGGGTTACGCTATTTAATGTTAAGCTAAAACTTCGCCTTCTTACGCTGGGAAGGGTAAAAAGAAGGCATTTAGTTTTTTTAGCATTTAACACCATATTATTAACGGTAAACCAGTGGAGGATACGCGAAAGTGCACTATTCACGTCGTCATAATCCGACACGTTTCGGTCAACCTTTAAAATGAGCGATGTGTCGTCAGCAAACAGTACAATATCACATAACTCACTGGCATAAAAGGGGAGATCACTAAGAATAATAATGGACCCAAGATTGATCCTTGTGGGACACCCATTTTCATGGGGGACCCTGTGGAATTTACATCATTTATAGATACTTTTTGAATTCTATTATTAAGGTAAGAGGCAATGAGATTGAGGGCGATGTCACGAATGCCATAATAATCTAACTTTTGAAGGAGGGTTTCGTGGTCTACACAGTCGAAAGCCTTTGAAAGGTCGCAAAAGACACCTATTGCATCTTGTGACCTTTCCCAGGCGTTATAAATATGCTTGACAAGTGCGACACCCGCATCCATTGTCGATCTGCCTTTAGTGAATCCATATTGCTCATTGTGGAAAATTTTGTTCATATTAAAATGTAGTAAGAGTTGATTTAAAATTAGTTTTTCAAAAATTTTACTCAGAGATGGCAATATGGAGATAGGTCTGTAATTTCCTGGATCATTTTTATCCCCACTTTTGAAAACGGGGATTATCTTACTGAATTTCATAAGATCTGGAAATATTCCAGAATCTATACATTTGTTAAAAATATTTGCCAAATATGGTGCAATATACGGCATTATTGTACTCATTAATTTTATGGACATGCCCCACAAATCTCCTGTATTTTTAAGATTAATAGAATTCAAAACTTTTATAATATCATTAGTATCTATGTGATTAAATTTAAACGTTTGTCGACAATAGGTAACATTATTTTTTAATACATTAATTGCATCAATGGGAGAGGATTTTAACGTGCATGTAACATTAATTGCAATTTCTGAAAAATAACTTTCAAAACTACTTGCAATTTCGTTATCTGAAGTTATGGGTGTATTGCCTATCACTAGCTTTATAGGTTCCCTGAATATCTTGGGTCTTCCAGATATACAGGTAATGATGTCCCATGTAGCTTTTATTTTATTACTAGAATTTAAAATCCTATTTCTTATGTAGATAGATTTTGCATGTATACAGACTTTTTTAGATATTTTAGAAAAAATTTGTACCCGTTTATGGAAATTAGGGTCGTGATTCCACTGCCTCATATTATATAATTCATACAGTGAATCCCTACTTTTATATATACCCACTGTTGCCCAGTCACTAAATTTTAATTTTGATTTTTTAACAATTGTGCGGGGTTTAAAAATATGATTATAGGAAGTTATGAGAAAATCAACCATTGATCTATAACAATCATTAGGGTTATTGACTCCGATATCTTTATGGAATACATGCTGTGCTACTTTATCTTTAAAAGAATTTAGTCTCCTAGCAGTGATTGGTCTACACCTGATCTTAATTTCACTTGTAGTAATGTTTTCATTTATGACAATGGGCGTAACTTTGTATCAGGAGCTAAAGAACTAAACAATTTTTTTAAATATCATGAAACATATTTTTCTGTTTTTTCAAACGATGAAGGCATAAAGTTTAATTTTTCACCTTCTAACGCACCGCATTTTGGCGGCATCTGGGAGGCTGGGGTAAAGTCGGCAAAATTTCATATAAAACGTACAATGGGTAACTCTCATTTAACCTTTGAAGAGCTGTCTACACTTTTCGCACAAGTAGAATCAATTTTAAATAGTCGTCCATTATACCCTCTATCCTCCTCTCCCGATGATCTCCAAGTTCTGACTCCTGGACACTTTCTCATTGGCCGAGCTCTCACTGCACTGCCATCACCTACCTTGGAAGACATCAATCGCAACAATCTTCAACGATACGAACTTATACAACAAATACATCATCATTTTTGGAAGCGCTGGCAACGGGAATATGTCTCCGAATTGCAACAACGTTGTAAATGGAAGTCTAACTGTTCCAGCTTGAAAGTTGGAGATATGGTCCTACTTCATGAAGACAATGCGCCACCTCTCTGTTGGCGTTTCGGGCGCATACAACGACTGTTTCCTGGTTCAGACGGCGTGGCCCGAGTAGCTGATGTCTACACAACAAAGGGATGTGTTCGCCGCCCCATCGCTCGACTATGTCCTCTGCCTACTGCAGAAGACTTCAAAGATTAGGAGTTTGAAAGCCATCGCCTTTCAATGGGGGGAGGATGTCTGCGCCCAAGTTTTTATGAAGCAATTTATTGCACAGACTCAACAACGCATCGTTATAAATCATATTTGAACGTCTGTAAAATAGTATCTCCCTGCGACACAAATCATTCAACTTTGTAACGGACAACATTGCGCTCTCACATATTTTTATATTAATTTCACTGTGAAGTAATTTCAAAATAAATGTAAATTATCCAGACACTTTGTGTTTGCATTTATGTCCAATACGAGACAGCAACAATCATTTGAATATTGAAGAAATTATGAAAATGGAACCAATCACCTACACCAATGCTATACATTAGGTCCCTCCAAAATCGTTATAACCGAAATTCACTATTTTATTTATACACATTTGTAGTTTTACATTATCATTAAATTTATATTTGTAAAAACCTAAACCCTTTGTAAAACTTGAGATTAATAACTTAACTGTTTAAATATACGCCTATGATAAAATAATGCCTTCTTATTTGACTCTATCCTTGAATAACACGCCTAGAACGAGAATCTTCATGCTGCCAACAGATTTAATACGAAGTCGCTTTTGGGTTTTACCCAACGCCGACAAAAAAAAGGCAAAATCATTATCAGTAAGTCATAAAGTGGCGATCTTTGCTTTGGCCTATTATAATTACTGCACCTTTGATATTAAAAGTTGTCACACTGGCATATAGCTGATGTCAAGCACCGTCGAGCGACTAGGTCTACAGTTTACGAGCATGCCATAGAAAGAACAAATCATGCCAAAATATAATATTTAACATTTATGTTGGAACTTGACCTGCAAAAATTCCTTCATTGGTCAAAGAAAATGATAATTTTATAAAATTATTATCAGTCACTAAATAGCACTCACACAAAATGGAGTCTACACAAATTTGTCTAATACTCTTTTTTATGTCAAAAGTTACGAAGTGAGCAGACAGTTCACCTGATGTTAAGTGAATACCGCCGCCCATGGACATCTGCTACACCCGAGGGTTGCAGATTCGTTAACAACCTTTTGAAAATTGAGCTCCGGACACCTCACTCATCAAACGAAACGCAAAAGTGAAATGAAAATCTTGGGAAAGAAGCTTCACGATTTTGTAATAGTCAGCCCTTGACGAACAATATTAATAGTAAACCAATAATTTAACAATGATATTAATATACCTAGTAGAAAAATATTAGTAGTAGTATGAGTGTCGTGTAACACTTGACCGAACTAAGTTTCATTTCGGTCGTAACGGAACATTCTTACACTTTTCTCACCCGGCCCCCATCCACATAATCATACGATAAGGAACTTCGTTCCAAAAAAATATTTCGAAGATATGTGAAAGTCGAAGTTTGTCAATCCGCAGTGAGACTGCATTGTCAACTATGCCCTAATACCCTCTCTACAGAGGAGGCCTTTGCCCAACAGTGGCATATGTATAGGCTGACTTTACTTTGTCACAGTCCCAGACGATTGAGCTGCTTGTGAACCGTGTACCTGACAATAAAGTGAATAATGAATTTCGCTAGAACTGACAAAAACAAGACTATTGTTGAGTACTTTAATGCTACTAACAACTTTTAATAATTATGTAGGTACGTAAATTAAAATAACTGACGACTAAAATTTAAATTTCTGCGTTAAAGTAGAAAACTTTTGTTAGTTGCTTACCTTTATTACCTTAAATAACTTACACAAAGTGCTTTTACATGTATTGCTTGAGTGGTACTTAACGAAAAGAACATTTTTAAGCATAAATATGATTGTTTTTCTCAGTTGCGTATCAGTAGTAGACTTGTTGCAAGTTAAAACATATTGTTCTAAGTAAAAGAGTGCTTCAGAAGATGAAAGAGCATGTCATTTAACTACGTTATAATAAAAATATTATAAATTATTTATTTGTTTCTTTTGTTTATTCATGTCTTGATAAAAATTAGTAGTAAATTTTTTTAAGGTTTTATTGAAAAGTGGCTGTTATCCGCGGCTTGACCCGCGTGGCCAAAGGGAATTAACAATGAGTTTTTTATACACCAGAATATCTGTTAGATGGCTGAATTTTTTCCTACTTAGTTGACACATATCATTATCTATATTTTGGACAATTCACACAATATATTTATATATTATAGCCTATGTGCTATTCCAATGGGTAAGCTATACTATTGTAAAGTTTCATTAAAATCTATTATTATATTAATCTGTACTTTTTGTGTGAAAGAGTAACAAACATCATCCATACATACACCATTTCGCCTTTATAATATTAGTAACGATATTGCAAATAAAGATTTAAATAATGTAGAGGTCCTAGATACTACTCATCACACCACTGTTCTCATCAATTTAGAGCATTCATGAGACAAAAAAATAAAATCGTTGGGCACGCGTATCCTGGGTAAATATGTAAATGGCGTTTAGATCTAGCGGTTGACTTGATAGAAATTTCACACGCCCACTTTTTTACTCATTTTTTTTATTTTCAAGTTTTAAGTTTTTTCATAGTTTAATATATTTGTGTGTGTGTGTGTGTGTGTGTGTGTGTGTGTGTGTGTGTGTGTGTGTGTGTGTGTGTGTGTGTGTGTGTGTGTGTGTGTGTGTGTGTGTGTGTGTGTGTGTGTGTGTGTGTGTGTGTGTGTGTGTGTGTGTGTGTGTGTGCGCGCGCGTAAGTGCGTGTGTGCGTGTGCGCGTGTGTGCGTGTGCGTGTGTGTGCTTGTGTATTTTGATATGGGTACGTGCACGTAGTTCGAGCTCTCATAGACGAAAATACTACTATTTACTAACAGCAGACAGAAATTTTAACAAACTGAGTGCAGTAAATTTTCTGTTTGTTTATAATCTAAAGATAGAAGCCACTTTTTAATTTTTGATTTACATTTGAAATGACATAATGGATAGAAATTCAAGATTTTATTTATTTTATTACATAAATAAGTTGCAAGGTAATTATGCACGGTTTGAGCATTGTTAGGTTAATAACATAAATTGTTGAACGTCTCGCAATCGACATCATCTTATCGTAAATTGTACATAAGTGTAATTGACTAACAATTCTTAGAACTTAAACTTGTCGAACAGAAAGAATTTGGCTTTCTTTATAAAGGGCTTGAGTAGGGTATCTATATTATCTAAACATCATTGTTTTCAATAATGATCTCTGTGCTCTTTCTATGAGGTAGGATTTGCATGTACCTCCCCATAATCTGATTCTGTAGTCTATAATTGACTGCGCAAGTGCATAATACACGGTGCGAAGTGTTTCGAACTCTGCAACATGTCGTAGCTGTTTGAAAATCCAAATGATCTTTCTAATTCGATCAGTAGTAACGTCTATATGATCTCGCCAATCAAGTTGACTGTCCAATATGACACCTAAATATTGAATGTTTGTGGAAAGTTTAAGCAAGTTACACGAACATTGTTAACCTGATAAAAGATTACACCAATGTGCTCTAAGTGATACGTCTTGATGTTGACACTTGTTAATAGAAAATTGAATGTAGGTTGTTTTTGATATATTCAGAGTAAGAAGATTAGATTTTAGCCAACAAATTACTTGGTGGAGTTCCATTTCAGCAATTTTACATACGTTGTCCCAAGTCTCCCCGTGAAACACTAGAGCATGCAAATATTTGCATCTGCATATGCAAATATTTCGCCATTTGGTAGGTGCAGTTGACACAGATCATTTATGTATATCAGGAAAAGACTCGGACCAAGTATGCTACCCTGAGGAACACCACACTTGACAACGGCATCTGAACTTATTAACTTTCCGATTTTTACACTCTGAACGCGGTCACAAAGGAAATCCTTAAAAATTGAATGCATTGCACCACGTATACCTACTCTCTCCAACTTATTAAGTAGGATTGGTATAGACACAGTATCAAAAGCCTTAGTAAGATCGATGAAGACACCAATACACTTGCGTTTGCTGGTTAGTTTTGTTGTAACGTGGTGTAGTAGTTCGCTTACAGCATTTTCTGTGTACATTTTCCCGGCCTAAATCCATATTGATTACTGGACAATACATTTTGGCTTTCTAAGAAATTAATAAGACGTGTGTTTAGGACCTTTTACAGAATTTTTGACAGTGCGGGTAAGACTGAAATAGGTCGGTAATTTTTGACATTTTTTCGGTCTCCACTCTTATAGATTGGAGTTATGAGCGATTTTTTAAAAACTTTTGGGAATATTCCCTGCTCAAGACACAATCCAAAAAGCCTTGTTAATGGTGGTACCATTACATTTTTAGCTAACTTCAAAAAATCACCAGAAATCACATCCCAACCAACTGCTGAATTATTTTTAAGGTTCAAAATAATGGATTCGATTTCATTTTCATCCGGTGGAATAAGCACACGAGTTGACAACACGGGGGATCTTAAAATTATGGTTATTAACTTATTTATTACATGTTAGTTGAAATTTTCTTAGCTAAATTTATTCCTACACTAGAGAAAAAGTTATTGATAGAATTAATTGCATTCACATCATCATCAGTTTTGCTTATAAGTTCGTCAGCCAATGAATTACTTTTATTCTGGTTCGTAATTTTTTTTATTACTTCCCATTTCCCTTTATTATTTTGTGCATTTTGAAGAAGAGATTTGTCATATTTTATTTTTCGATTTCGTAGAAGAGCATTACAAAAGCTTCTATACCGTTTGTATGATAAGATTAAAATGCTATTTTCTGGATCTTGCCTAAGTTTTTGGTGGAGCCTGTTCCTGTTATGAATGCAGCAAAGTATCCCTGGTGCTATCCAAGTTTGAGTATCCTCTTACGTCTAGTTATTAGAAGATGTTTCGTAAGATTTTTTAAAGTTGCTGATAGTTTTTCAAGAAGAAGAGTGCTAGCAATATCGGCTTTGCAGTTTGGATTGATGAACGAAAAGTCAATTGAAGTGAGATGTGCACTTGCTGAGGCAAAATCTGTTTTGGCGGTATGAGTGGCGGTTTTCTAGTGTTTCCTGGTATTAAATATAATATTCATAATGATAGAGTAGTGATCCGTAACAGTTGAGTCTACAACATAGATCGAGGTCGAAAGAGACGTTTTAGCGAAGGCGTGATCCAGTCAGTTTTTTAGTCGGGTAGGATAGGTATAGGCAATAGGCGCAGCTCTGCCATTAAATTTAAATACGGGGCGCTATTTTTATCATTATATATGTATATATATATATATATATATATATATATATATATATATATATATGTATATACATATATACATGTACATATATATATATATGTATATGTATATATATATATTATAAATCTACTAATAATGATAAAAATAGCGCCCCGTATTTAAATTTAATGGCAGAGCTGGGCCTATTGCCTATACCTATCCTACCCGACTAAAAAACTGACTGGATCACTTATATATATATATGGGTCTATTTTTAATAACAAAAAATTACCACCTATAGGTTCCTATACACTAGTGGTTTTAGCTAAGTTTACAACAATATCTGTAAGATCTTCCTTGTTCTCTGATGGCTTTTTTGGTACGTTTCTTATTTCCAAACTATTAGAGCGAGAAAGACGTTCTAAATAGTCAACTCTGTCTTCTAATAGCTGAATGTACCTTTTATCCTCTTTTCTTTCTAGTTCCAATTGGGATAGTTTTTGTATTACCTCATCATATTTTCCTGACATAAATTCTACGGACTCTTGTAACTTATTGTTTTGAGTTTTGATTTCCGCCACCGATGAGTGAACGGCTGTGAAATATCGGCGTTGTTCTTCTTTTAACTCAGAAAACATGTTCATAAAGTCTTTTTTGAATTCGATAAACTCTGATTGTTTTAAGTTTTCATCCCTTTTCCTTTTAGGACGATTTTGGGCAATATGACCTGGCTCTGGTTCGTCTTCAATGCGGGTACATAAATTAGGTAAGGAAACATAATGCAACTGGTCAGAAGTAACTTCCTCAAGCGGCGTACGATCAACGGGCATGTTGATTCAAAAGGACTAGGGTCGCAGGTAAAAATAATAAATCGCAGAAGTAAGGATTGTTCGACGCAAGCTGAAATAACGTATTGGGCTTTATTGATAGAGGTGCGTATGCCGTACGATATATTTGTATTTTTAATTAGAGCGCTCTAAGCGAACACGTTCGTTACTTGAGAGATCTGCAGTAGTTGGATGCAATCGAGGAATTCATAGAAGTTTACTTTCCGTCCAGTTTAGTATGAGCCTTCGTAGAATATATTTGTTGACTCTTTTTAACGCAGATAAGTTCAATTACTTTACAGTTTTGCCGTCTCGTTTTAGAGCTTTTGAAACAGTGTTTGGAGTTATTAATATGACATGCACTCACTCATACCAACGTAGCCGAATGTTTGCGAGTCGATGTCTCCTTGATGTTATGCACTCCTATTATTTGCACTTATTTATTTCCGTCAAAATTTGCAATTTACAATTTAATTGATTAACATCAATCACTTTAAGACGTCTGCACAGTTCGGTGGTCCGAGGGAAGGGGGACTAATACGCAAACCACCAACGGACTGTCTACCAAAGCTAAGTAATAGCTGACGTGTCATAGAGGATTTAGGATTAGATAATAGATAGGGTACAACACCAACAAGAAAATATATTATGTTTGTTGTTGGGGTTGTACCCTATTTTATGAATCTCTATCAGAAGAATAATAAAAGACATTTACTCGGTAACTCGTACATTGCGAATCTAACGTGACTCCGACAATGAGTGCATGGCGACTCCATCGAATTCTTGTATTTAATCTGTTATATTATTTTACATGCTACATCTTTTTCTATATTTAGTAACTAGTGACGCGCCCCAGCTTCGCACGGGTGCAATGTATACATACAAACTTTCCTCACTCAGTTTAAAAATCAAGATCCTATCCATCCATCAAGATCCATTGCGTAGATTTAAAGATCTAAGCATACATAAGGATAGACAGACAGCGGGACGACTTTATTTTATACTATGTAGTGATGCACAGCAAAGAGATTTACATTTCAAGTGGCATGTGACATTAATATTATACGATACTAAGTGGCATTAATATTTATACGGTTCTAACTTCACTCAATTGTTTTGCCTTCCCGGAGCCCCTCCACTAAAACTTTATAGTATGGTATTAAAGTTCAAATTGACTTTTAAGTATTACTACGAATCTTTGGTATGGGAATATGACTTTTTCAGGCAATTTTTTAAATTTTTCTCTCCTTGAGAACCATCCTCGTACTTCAAGAAATATTATAAAAAAAGAATTAGCGAAATCGGTTCAGCTGTTCTCGAGATTTGAGCTTAGATATTCAAGCGATATTCGAATAGAGTTACTACAGTTTAATGATATTTTTACATTTATCCAATGCTATATTTTGCTTGGAGTGATATTTAATCTCGTCATACACTTTTGTTGAATATAGTTCTAAAGAAGGTACTAAAAGTATCTACTAAATAAAAGTTGTAGGTACAATGCAGAAAAACCCCTCTGGTGATATTTGTATTTTTTTAATTTGAATGTTGTTTATTCTTCTTCTTCTCTTCTTCAGCGTGTGTTCGCCCACCATTCAAACGGTATACGCCTCTCCAATTTTATTGCATTCAGCACGACTATTTTATTTTCCCTTGTCCACATTGGGCATATCAACATGGTTAGTACTTTAAATAATGTTTTGAATTTCAAAAAAAATTTAAATTAACGCACAGCAATTGTCACAAAAGTATAGAACCGTGACAGATTTTTTTTGGAACCGAGTTGTATAGCAATTTCAATCTTAAAACAAAACAATAGAAACTTCTCCACGTTTCACAAAATTGAAAAGTTCGTTCAGTAGAAACTTCCGCTTCAGTGAAGAGGACAATCAAGAATTGTTCACGCGCTTTCCGCTCCCCAGGCAAAGGTCTACGATTACGTAAAATATATAATAATTAAGAAGTTGGTAATTATAATCCCGTCATTTCGAAATTTCCATCGTAGCAGTAAAGTATACAATTATAATTAGGGGATTTTATTAATAAACCCAAAAACATTTTTAACGTTAGATATATCGAAGTGAAGATCTGTAATGTTTTGATTGGTGCAGTTGTTATGACATACACTTCCGCGCCGTTATTTTATATACAGAATACACATCATATAGATTATTTTTCCGATATAGGTTTTTAATTATTTGTGTCAGGTCTACGGAAGAGAATTCCCTAAAGTACGTACATAAGTTGAATGTACGTCCAAATATACGTCAAATATTTTCTACAAGGAGCAAAATAAGAAAAGAGTACAAAAAAATTAAGTTAAATATAATGATAAAGATAATGTACTAAACGCAAAAAAAAATAATTTGGGAGGTCCTAGATAGGTACTAGTCATCACACCACTGTCCTCATCTTTAGAAAGAACTTTAAAAAAAAAAGGGAAAAAAAGATAAAAATCATCTGGATCGACAAAAAATAAAAAATAAAGAAAGCAATGAAAAAAAGTGTGTAAATGATCGTGACACGAACCACGGCCTTCTGTTTCGGGGCCGCCCTATTATCGACGCAGTTATTATAACATTTTTTTTTTCGGTGAAATTTACTGTCGTATTCGAATGATATTTTTCATTTTTATTAAAATTAAACCTAGTCATATCGATTTTTCGCTCACATACTGTGCACAGCCGTTTCCGAGATACCGATTATATATATACAAGCATTGCTCGTTTAAAGGTATAAGATAATTTTAATCTTTATTTGCAATCAAGCCGTTTAAACTTAAACTTAAAAATTTTTACTCATTTCTTATTTTCAAGTTTTAAGTTTTTTCATAGTTTAATCTGGAAATGAATGGAATTTCTTCTGTATTCTATATTCTTCGAAGCATCGAATGTCTTTTCTTAAGATGTTTTTAAAATTTGCAAAGATTATCAGTTATATAAATCTGCGCCATAATCTATCTATTACCCAAGATCATCATCTAATTATTACCCAAGTAATATATATAAATATCAGCTATTATACTATAGCGTAAGTAACAATATTGTGAGAGATGGTCAAATGGTTATGGTTATGGTCTACGGTTCCGATAGACAAGCTACCGCCATCTATATAAAGATGGAACTCTATCAGGTAAATCGATTGTTTGTTAGCACTCTCAATAGTGCGGAAACTCTCCTGGTTCGCTAATCTAACTGTAGCGGACGTATTTCTTATTCGTAACATTTTTTAAGTGTTTTTATTCAAATTTTCCTTATATCAGAAGAGGGATTCCAAAACCTACGTGTCCTAAGTCCGTACATCCTGATATGAATCATTTTTGAGTTTTCAAACAATCTGCGACGTATTTTTTCTGTGGGTGTCTACCCTCTTAAAACAAATGGTGATAAAATGTTTTGGTTAAGTGTAACGACAGTTTGGTTAGTACGTTTCAGTTAAACAGTGACTAGAAGGGTTATTTGCGAAAAGTTTATTTGTAAAACAGTTCCGTTTTGTTACTTTGTTGTGACTTCTCAATCACTTCATCATTTCGCCTAATTCTTGATACTATGATTCGAAATACACCTAAGTACAATTCAACACAATATTTTTCCAGTAGTGGGGATCGAACCCACACCCTCTGGCGAGGAAGGTGGGTACACTACCCATTCAGGTCGTCAATCAACAGTTCAAATTCTAGACAACGTAATCCGCGAAACAATCGACCACAGTTGAAGGTCAGGAAATTGAGTTGACTTCGTGCAGCGTGTGGTCGCTGTGAGCCACGAGTGTTGGGTGAACCCCCTAATTGGTATTAACAGGGATCGTTTGCTCGCTATTATTGTTTATCTTGCGATTAATTTAATGTGTTAGTTTTTAAACGAAAAACTAAATTACTAATTAATATTTAATTAATTTTATGTTGTGTGGTTCGGGCAAATAAACTGTAAGTACCCTCATTTATAAAAAAAAAAGAAAAATGTACTTTCCTTAAGATCGAAGCTGAATATTTTGGTAGGCTTATTGGGCGAGGTCAGGTTCGACCGAGCCCTAGAAATTTGTTATGCAAACAGGTTTCTACGGCAAGAGAACGCAGGTGGCTACGGAACACATGGTGCTATGGTGCGGAGAGTGGACGTCGGAGTGCTGCATTCTTTGCTGCTGAGTTACCTAGTAGCCTGGGCGCTCGCCTTAATGTCAAAGTGTCCAGACACTGAGGCTAAAGTAAGAGCGCATACATGTCGCACTGCTGGGCAAAGGCCTCCTCTATATAGAGGGTATCAGTCCACCACGCGGCCCCACTGTGGATTGGCGGACTTCACATATCTTCGAAATGTTTATTTTTTGTTATCATTTCGAAAATATGCAGGTTTCCTCACGATGTTTTCCTTCATTGCGGAGCACGTGATAAGGCAGCACTTAAAGTTAAAAACTTCATTGATGCCGGCACCGGGGATCGAAGTCAGGTTGCTCGAGTATATTGAATTGAAGGCGAGCGGCCGGTCACTGAGCTATCACGGCTCATTATCTACATAGATGTAATGTAAGGTAGAATAAGTTAGTTTATAAGCTTGTACGAGGGTATATATAAACCATATATTGTATAGCAAGTCATTCTAAGAATAAACGGTTATAAGTGAGTTGTTGTTTCTGTGTCTCCCGCTTTCTAGAACATTACAGTGGCGACGAGGATAAAAAAAAGCAGGTTTAATCGTTGTGCGTAAGTTTACGGTTTGATTAGGACAATGTCAATCGGGAAAGTAAATGAATTCGATGTAAAAAACGGGGTGTGGTCGTCGTATATCGAGAGACTGGAAATGTATTTTACGGCAAATAACATTAAAAGTGAGCTCAGATTACCAACACTAATAGCAGTGATGGGCGACGAAGCGCATGAACTGCTCGTGAACCTGGCTAGTCCTGGAAAACCTTCTGAGCTAAGCTACGACGCCGCAGTTAACCTGCTGCACAACCATTTGCAACCGGCACCATCGGCTTTGGCAGAAAGGTTTCGTTTTAGGCAGAGAAGACAAGGAGCTGATGAAAGCATATCCAGTTATGTCGCAGAGTTAAAAAAGTTGACGCGTCATTGCAAGCTAGGCGACTCCCTTAACGAAAATTTGAGGGATCAGTTCGTGTGTGGATTAAGAAGTGACATAATGAGACAAAGGCTATTTGCGGAGGATGATTCATTAAGCTTCACTAATGCCGTAAAAATTGCTAGCTCCTTGGAGGCCGCGGAGAGGGATGCAGCGGCGGTGGACACGGGCGGAGTAGTGAGCGGAGGAGAAGATGGAGTAGGTGTATATTCGCTGGCTTTTGTAAAGAGAGGGCAGCGGAAGATGTCGGCTTCGGGATGCGGGCGCGTTAGGCGCGGAGACCGCGGGGAAATCGACGTGCAGATGCCAGCTCCAGGTGGAAGGAGGAGCGCGGAGAGCAGGCGAAATTACAACTGCAACGGATGTGGAGCGACGGGACACAGTTATGAGGTCTGCCGTTTCTTTTACTACGTGTGCAGCAAGTGCAAGCGCACTGGTCACCTGCGGCGCGTTTGCCCGGGGCTGGGCGTGGGCGTGGGGAGTGCCAGGAACAGCGCTTTGCATCATGCGGAGGAGACTGGTGGCGATGCTGAAGAGAGCCACATTGAAGAGTTTCATCATCTCTGCTTAAATGATTATAAGGCGGTAAGGTTGCCAGTGATTATTGAAAACAATATAATCGATATGGAGGTCGATACTGGGACAGCTGTATCTTGTATTAGTGAACAAACATACAGACAATGCTTCAATATATATCAGGTATAATGGGGCCAATCAATTACAAAGTAAGAGGTAAGGATGGCGAAATACTTCATAGACATATTGATCAATAAAAAAGGAAGTCCTTAAGACCTTCAATGATATGTCCGTCAGAACTAAATTCGGAACGCAGCACAAATTCAATCAACGAATTACCACCGATGACGAAGGAAGTGGAGGATGTCCGGTCGCAGCAGGTGGCATCTCGTGATGAGCCCGGGGGGGTTGGTAGGTTCGGGTGTCGAATTAGTACCGGAGGTTTCGGCGTCCGAAAAACTCAGCGATAGCCCGGGATCACCATTATTTGATCACGCCTTGCCCAACGTGACACCGCCCATACAAGGTCGCCCTATAAGGCAATGCAGGCTTAGAAAACTGATTAAACATTATGGTTAAAAAAGAAAAAAAATGTTAGTTCATATATAGAATAAGCAATAAGCTAATAAATTTAGTGTGGAGGAGTGTAATGTAAGGTAGAATAAGTTAGTTTATAAGCTTGTACGAGGGTATATGTAAACCATATATTGTATAGCAAGTCATTCTAAGAATAAACGGTTATAAGTGAGTTGTGTTTCTGTGTCTCCCGCTTTCTAGAACATTACAATAGAGTACAAGACAGTTTAACGGTGGTAGGGTCATGCAGCAGCCCCAGCTGTTCCACGAATGGGTAGGCCCTTCCGGGTAAGTACCACCACCTCACAGAAGATGGGCGTAAAGTGGAAGTATGACAAATACTGTCGCGTTTCGTCTGGTGAGTGAGGTAGCCGGAGCCCAATTTTTAAAAGATTGTCAACGCATTTGTAACCCTCGGGTGTAGCAGATGTCCATGTGCGGCGGTATTTACTTACCATCAGGTGAACCGTATGCTCTTTTGGCAACTTATCACATAAAAAAAGTGTAGCAGATGTCCATGGGCGGCGATATTTACTTACCATCAGGTGAACCGTATGCTCTTTTGGCAACTTATCACATAAAAAAAACGTATCTTTGTGGATTAATTGCCTGAGACCTACTCTATGAACCCTGCAACAAAAACTCCTACCGGAGACGGGCTTACTGCTGACCTATCGCAGTCTCCGACACATATTTCTTTCTTCACGGTTAATTGTGTAGAAATATGTAACTATTTGTTGGTTTCCATATTGAAATTCGTACATTCTGGTCTATAATATCGCAAATTAAATCTATGCCATTTTGAATGTTTGAACGTTTGTAGGTTCTTGAGTATTCGCAGAAGGTAAAACTTAGACAAATAATGGTAAAGGAACAAGATATTTATTTGCGCTACGTTCAAAATGTTTGTGTATCCAAGACTGTTGTCTGTCTTATCTTTATTATTAACTAACATTGAATTACCAAGTTGCAAATAACAAATAAAATATCTTTCCATAATTCAAACAGTTTCTTCTTATTCAAATCTCGTATCCATTATCTGTCCAGATTCACGCTAGATTATGAGAATCTGCGGCGAACTAAACAATAATCAACGCCGGTTTTGACAAAATCTATTCGTTTAAATAAATATTTTTTTTTATTTGAAAAGTATTATAAATATAGTCTGCAGGACGCTTTTTTCTATAAAGTAACGAAAACAGTAAAGATATATCTGTATAAGATATATCTAAGGATATATCCATCTAATCTGATGTGTTTTACCATATATAATTAAACATTCGGAAAATTATCTTTTCTCTAAAATGCCATAGAAGTTGTTACCTGTTCATAAAATACTTCCACATTCATCCACCTGATTAAAATGTTATATAATTTAATTTTAATTTTGTATGTTATGATTTTTATTATAACGGCTGTTTTAAAAAATGGACATGCATGATCGTTTGCTAAATAATATGTAATATGTATATATGTTAGTAAAATATTCTATTTTTATAAAAAAAAGGATCATAATCTATCACTGATAAGTCTTTGTAGAGTAAACCGTTTTTTTTTTTATCAGCCACTGATTTCTTCTTCTCAGTATTTTTGACGTGTTCACATTTAATATCGATAATTAAATAAAGTTAGCGGATCAGGTATTCCTATGAAGTCAAGTCATTGATTAAGTCGAGGCAAAAGTTATCCCATTAGATCAGATATTGCAAAAGTTCAGATACTGTTTCATCCGATACTGTTAACCACATTTGTATATTAAAACCATTATAAACCCACTTTTTAATATATTATTATAACTAAAATTACTTTTTTGTGTAAAAGTTATACCAAAAAAGTTATTATTATACGATAGAACAATGACTACATCGATACCCTCAGCTATAGTAACAAATCGCACAAAACAATTTGATAGTATTCAACAGTGAAAATTATAAAATTGACATAAATTAGCTTTAAAATTGGTTATTAAAACTGCATTAAGGGTTACGTCACATGGAATTTATTAAACTTGTTAATCCATACTAATATTATAAATGTGACAGTAACTCCGCCTGTTTGTCTCGCTTTCACGAAAAAACTACTGAACCGATTTCAATGAAATTTGGGACAGATAGCCTAGAGCCTGAGAAAGGACATAGGCTATTTTTAATTGTCTTTAAAAAAAAGACATTTATTTAAGGGCTCCACGCGAGCGAAGCCGCGGGGGAAAAGCTAGTTTTTTATGGATGTGTAACGGGTGATTTCATCACTTTGTTTTAATTGTTGTTTTTCTGAAGACTAGGCCGCTATGGTCTATGAACCTTTGCCTGTTCGTAAGGACGAATGAAAAAGTTAAGTTCATTTGCTCGTTCTTGTCATTTGAGACTGCCGCCGGTTCGAATTGACATTGGATAAATTAGTTTTGTGGATCTATTATCTTCAACTGGTAAGTAATTGTTTGTTTTCGTTCATGCCAGTGGTTGTTTTGTTTACGTATTTCGTTGTCTTATCAATTCGCTCATTTACAACAGTGCATGGCTAGAAGTTGAAATCAGAACACGTCCCTGGCCGTAGTATCTGTGTGTAAGATACTTTTGTAATTTTCACTGGTTCCCTACTAAAATTGTAAAAGACTTGCATTGAGAATGTATTTAAAAATCTCACGTGAAGGTAGAATGAGAATTTTTTGAAGGTATGCTGAAGGCATAGGTGGCTGGCAAGCTGGTCTGAGCTGCTGCTCGATTGAATTATTTTTTTTACCTCCAGTTGGTAAGTGTTTCACATCTTCATAGTTGTAGGTAGATTCATATCCCTGATTTTGTCTGTTCTACAATGTAGTGTTTGTTGGCAGGTCTCCTACTCACCCCCCAACAGTGTGGCTGTACACACTATACTTGGCCTGACTTTCTCTGCTGGTTCTGAGCTGAATGTTGACCTGTGCCCACAGGGCAGGTGTCTGCGGTGACAAAGATTTAAAATTACCTTCCTGATTAGACTTTGTACTTAAATTGAATTGCATAACTTTTACAATCTCAAATACATTTAATTATCTAACCTTTTCATGGTCACACAAAGTAATGCGTAGGTCCTATATACTCACGACTCCCTAAGATACTTAAATGTACTTATTACAACAGTTTCTTAATAGACAAGGCACCCAACTTATTATTATTATAAATTTTATACTATATTGTATCTGGGCTATTCCAGTAATTTTAACCATAAACTGAAGAGACAAATACAACCTCTTAACAGATACATTTTTAAAGTTTTTTATAGTGCTAATCTCTGCACTTAAGATTGGACGTTAAAACATGTGGAAAAAGTACGTGTCGCCGCTGTGGGATTGTGTGTGTGTGTGTGTGTGTGTTTTCGTACTAATTATTAAAATTGCTTCAAATGCTAAATAACAATGTAGAAGGAAGGCGTTAAGATTTTCGTCGCTGTGGCTATCAGCCGTTTAGCTCAGTGGCTAGAGCGTCAGGCCGCGAATGCCGAAGACGTGGGTTCGATTCACACAGCGGCGACAGTATTTTCGTACTTTTTCTACATGTTTTTATCTTAACAGATAACTGAATCCTTTATTAAATCATCCATTCATTGCAAACCCCCCGTTAATAATAAAAACTTTACAAACTTTCTTGAAATTAGCATGACATAGATAAAATGAAGAATGTTTTATGTTTTATCTTTTAGAAACTGATCTAACTGCTTTCAGTCCTCAGACTATTAAAGATTATCTATCACAGAACTCTTAGAATAGCCAGATCCCACGAGTTTGAAACACTACTCATATTTTGGTAGTACCACGCATGTGCTCATGCGTGCATTATTTAAGGGAGAAATTCACCCACGGGCCATCGATGTTCGGTACGGATCGTGACCCCAAACACCGTTGACTGTGTTTAATTATTCGGGGGCCTTTATAAGCGGTGAGAACCGCCTGGAACCACCCTGGAACGCGGAAGTACCTTGTGTACGCGTTATGTTGGTTTTGCCGTAGGCCGGGACCAACTAGAGCGTTTGTTGCAACACTAACTGTGTGTGTAGTGTTGAGGGACTGAACCCCGGTGGTGAGTCCGATGTACTTATGTCCTCATTCAAGCGGGTCGATGACAACGTGGCGTGGGCGACGGCTATTAGCGTTTGCGTTGATATCGAGTTGGTAATTCCCTGCATTTATCACCAAAGGGTTGAGATGATTTTCGGCTATTTCGAAAAGCCTTTTAGTGAACTCTTTGAAATATTTGCGTAGCGTCGGCAGTCTGCAATCACTGTGCAGGTTGACATTACGTTGATTCCACTGCGCACCGGTTTCGCGGCGGATAAATTTATTTTGTACCATCTGTAGCGTTGTATCGTTATAGGCCGTACGCAAGCCGTTGGTACCTTACGAACCTTTATACAAAATCTTTGATGTAAAATTTGACGATTCATAAGAGCGCGCAAGCGTCTATTTGAATAAATATATTTTTGGATTGATTGATTTATAACTAAAGTTTCTGCCTTAAGGTATTTAACTTAAAGCGTTAGTTAAACTGTAATACCGGTTCGAAATAAACGCGGCTCTTTTTACAAGATTTTTGACGTGAGTGTCGAACTTCATTCTTGAGAAGAAAGTGACTCTGAGGTATAATGTTGGCCGTATAATGTGATTTGCCCCAACTTCCTATTCAGGCGGCGGTACTAATGAAGATGTGAAGGATGAGGATTGGGCTTGCCTCGGGCAAAATGTAAAGCCACGCTCTTTTCAGGATTTACTTCAACTCTCAATTTGCGGAACCAATCACCAAGGCGGTCGACGGCGATTGGTAACTAAATTCAAGTTCCTATTGGAGTAAAACAGAGCCGTAACATCCGCGAAAAGTTCTGAAGTTGACGTGTGGGTCTCTGTGTATGTCGATCGCGAAGAGCGCAAAAAGCAAAGGAGAGAGGCAGAAATCTTGCGGAACGCACGCCATATTCGAAAGTGTTCCCATGGTTCTAGGTGGGACATAGTAGGGGTTTAGTCGATGTAAATCAGAACTTCACCCCGCAAGGACGTGTATGCGTAGACCAAACACAGAGGTCATTCAAAGAATCTCAACTTATTTCATCCAAGATTCCATAGTGCCCGAAGACATGGGTAAAAATAATCAGCGTGAGTTGCTAGTGATGAAGTATGCTACTAAGAATTGACATTAAAAGCTGGTGTTTAAAGAAGTCACACAAGAAATGCGGCGAATAACCAGCTTCACCATCATAGGTCTTCGGATTTACAAGTTAAAGTGACAATGGGCAGGTTACAACGCTCAAAAAACTGATAACCAATGGGGATTTAAGTTCTCGAGTAACGACAACGATACGAAAGACGTACCGTTGGAAAGCCTCTCAATAGGTGGACCAACGACATCGTAAGTGTCTTGGGCAACCAGTGGATACAGATTGCAAAGTATCGTTCGTTGTGATAGTCTAAGCCTTTCAACAGTGAACTTCCTCCCACGAATGGATAGTTTGTCTTCACATCTTCATATCTTACATTCATTTATAAAATTACTACCAGGTTTTTTTAGTTCAATTATGTATATGAGTATACGATCTGTTCTTGAAATTTGGGATGATCTATTACTGGATTAAATATTATACAAAACTATTGTTAATAACATGCCCTGGCTGTATGCTATTGATTAGGTGAATATAAATAAATAAATATCATCTATATTAAATCTTTTACTATTTGAATGTAGACTTCGTGGTGGTTTTTGTAATTGCTATGGGAGTACTATTCTTATCCCTAAGTAGGCTAATTTCGTATGAATAAAAACTAAATAAACCGCCTTTATTATTAAGTGAAGCTTGCGTGCAAGAAATTACCAAAGGCAGTAATAGATTTCTTTGTTCTAGCAATGTGATCCTAATATATTATGTGATGGAACAATAGGTTGACATTATTATACATAATACAAAATGAAAGGATCTGCTCTTTTGTAAGCATTGCCCCGAAATATTAATGAAGTGAAATTATAAGTAATGCGTATTTACTAACGTTATTTATTATTAAAACTTGCCCATGTGGCAACATACCATCAAAGATAAAGGTTTTTCTCACCACTGTACTATTAATTCAATCCATCTGAATCTGGAAAAGATAATTATAAGATTTTGACAGGCAAGACTTAAGAAAAAGTGTGTACTTATGTACACGCGTTAATTTTTTCAAAAATTTTACCTTTCGTCTTATTCTACGTTTGTAGACAGACTTTTGTACACTAACAATAGAAAAAAGATATTTAATACATTGCAAGTTTTATTATAACGCATTATCTAATAAAATAAAATTAATGTAAATATCACAAAATAAATGTCGTGAATACAGTTGTCATTTTTCTCACGCAAACATACGTGGATTTCTAGCTAACATTAGGGTGTCGGTTTTTCGTTACGGAGCGCGTGCGCATCGTAAAAACCGATCACTTTTCCCTAACGGCCCAAAAGAAGTATAACTTCAAAAATAATTCATAGTGTTGAAGATTTTGAAAAATTACATTTTTTTTGTTATCGATCGACTTTGTACGAAAAAAAGTATGTATACAATTATAACCGCACTAAAAGAAGTTAAACTTATTTAGCGTAACAAAAGAAAAATAACTAAGAATTTTATCACCTGTTCCAGTAGTACTTTCTTTGTTGAAACTAAATTGGAATTATAGGTAATTGTCAAAAAGTTATTATTGATTCCAATAGGAATACCGTGAAGTTGTTCGCTTTGCAATCAACTTCATCATATCGCTTTTTGACTGTCGATGTGCGCGTGCATCGTAAAAATAACCTAACTGGACCATTTGTCCAAGATAGACATAGTGGTCGACAACTTCGAGTGTATCGTCCCCAACAATAACTGGTACGGGTTCGACATGAGCATTTGACAGGATTTTCGTCTTGCCCAAGTTCATCTTAAGACCCACCTGTAGGGAAACGTTACTAAGGCAACGTAACGTTACTAAGCATAGTGTTAAGGCTTATATGACTACATCGTCGGCAAATCCAAGGTGAGTGATGTATTCGCCTTTGATATTGATGCCGAATCTGTCCCAGTCCAAGAGCTTAAAAACATCCTCCAATGCGGTCGTGAACAGTTTCGGAGAAATGACGTCTCCCTGTCTCACGCCTCTCTGCAATCGGATTACTTTCGTGCTCTCGTTCTGTAGAGGGATGGACATGGTGGCGTTTCTATACAAACACTTCAGAACTTCGATATACCTATAGTCGATATGACATCGCTGGAGGAACTGCAATACTGTGGTCTTCATCAGGCGTGACCTTTCAAGCTTCGCGTTGATATTCGATGTGCCTCCAACAATACGGTGATCACTATCGGTTTGCACCGTGCCGATCACGGAGACATCATTGAATATTCGCTTCTTTGTCGTCATGATGAAGTCGATCTCATTTTTGGTTGAGCCATCAGGGCTTATCTAAGTCCACTTTCGGGACGGACGATTCTGGAAGAAGGAGTTCAGAGTCCCTCCTTCTCTATAAAATCGACCTGATTCTGAGCCCTCTGGTTTCGCTGCCCATATCCGTATGCCCCCACTCTCATCGCCATGCCTGGCGCCAAACTTTGCATTGAAGTCCCCCATAACAACCGTGAATTAAGTTTTGGAGGCATGTATGGCTGCTGATATCTCCTCATACATAGCCTCTACCTCATCGTCGGGATGCGTCGAGGTTGGCGCATAAACCTGTCTGACCTTCAGCAAATACCGATCGGTGATTCTGAGTATAAGGTACGCTACTCTACTCGACACCTGTCGAACTGCACTACGTTGTTTCTGTGGGGCTTACGGACGAGAAACCCAACACCACCCTGATTTTCGGTCTCCTTCCCGGAAGAAGAGGATGTTGCCGGAATCCAGGACTATCGTATCCTGCCCCTCTCATCGAACTTCTGATAGTCCATCGCAACTTGCTCAATTCCTCCTCCAGCTCGATAATCTTCTCGTCAGTCCTGAGCGTACGGACATTGTGTGTTGCCAGGGCCAGGGTCTATTTGGGGTGGTAGCGTGGTATCTGCCGGAGATTCTTAGCACCCCCGGCTCTACCGTTACTGCTACCAAAGGCAGGAATAGTGGAGCCGCCGGGAACTGGGGGCCATGCAGGATTTCATCATTACTTCCTGAATATGGGTATCAAATGAAAGGGCTTGATTAGCAGAATAGGATTATCTATGAAAAAAAAAATGAGTAAAAAAATTTTTAATTTAAGCGGCTTTATTCAAAATAAAGATTAAAATGATGTTGACAATGTACTAAAAGCTAAAAAATAATTCGGTAGATCCCAGATACTAGTCATCACACCACTCTCTTCATCAATTTAGGGCATAGATCAGACAAACTAATCGAATTGTTGGGCGCGCGTTACCTTCTCTTTTTTTGGTATCGGGGTGGAAAATTTTCGAAAGATCCTGTCATTAGAATATGGCAGGGTTATGTAGGGTTCGTACCCACCAAAACCCCATCGGTGGCCACCTCTGTCCCGAGATCTCGGCTTGGGCTCTTACTCAATACCCCTTTAGCATTCCGATTCAAGGGTGCTCGAGAGGAGCAGACCTCGGTAGCAATAGTCTGACTAGATTATTGCGATTATTGCGCCCACAAATTTTTAATTGTGTTTATATCCGCAAATTATCTTGCTCTCCACCCACTAGCGAATTGTAGTTCTCTGTTTTTACAGAGAATTAACATTTTTATTACAACAAAGTTAAAATTGCATTGGTAAGTGTTACTTACTTCAGTAAGTGGATTGATAAATTATTGTATAAGAGACATAAAAGAATGAGGATTAAAACAAACAAGATATATATCTGTGCTACCAACTGTTGTTCATGTTTTTTTAGATTATATCTATATAAAAAACGATGTTATGTTTGTATATTGATCCTCCATGCATCTCTAAACCAATGATTAGGTAATATAGTAGGATGTTTGCTGGAAACCTGCAAGTCTACGCCATAAAAGTGTCTATATAAAACAAGTCCATTTTTATTAACGAAAAACAAAACCTACTTCAAGTATCTCGCTCTGTATTCATTTATAATTGATTTTCAGGAGTACCCTGAAGTATCTTTAGAGCCCAAGATTTAATACTAATGAAATTATTATGAGACCTTAATATGGGAGTTAAACCAAACCCCATATAAAAATAAATTAAAATTTGTAGAAAAAAGTATGAAAAGTTTTACTTAACTAATCCTTTTAGCTAAGTGGCTAATACGTCAGGGCCCGAATCTCCAAGACTTCCCTCAACGGCGAAAAACTGCTTCGTACATTTTTTTACAAATTATGACGTTTACTTTTAAGTGCAGAGACTAGCGCTATAAAAGTTTAAATTTATATACAAATTTTTAGATTGGTTCAAAAATGACGTAGTTCTGAGGTAACAAAAATAAAAAATAACATTTATTTATTTATTGTTATATGGAAAACTACAGCATGAATACAAATTATAAAATAAGAGATGACAAACATACAAAGGAATTGAGAACCTCCTCCTTTTTTGAAGTCTGTTGAAGGAAGTGTTTATCGTATTTGTTAACTTTTTAAATAAGTGGACGTCGGTTTACAGGTGAATATAAATTTATTTAGTGAAATTACAGTTTTTAGGTTTGTAAACTAACTTGTAGTGTCACGGAAAAGACAGAGAAAAAAATATATATATAATGAACTATAGAGTTGTCATACACAGAGTATAACAAAATATGGAATGTCATTAGAAGGCGCGAAATTTAAATTAACATTTCGATACTCCCTTCAAATTAGAGCCTTCTTTTACATATAGTATGTATTACAAAGCCATATAGGCATACAACATGAACAATATTTAATTACAAGTTTTGTTGTTATATAAAAGAAAAGTTAACTACTTATAATTATTAAGTTTACACATCTGTTACTTCTTATCATAGATATGGATTACACATTATTATGAATCTGACATTATTTTTTTTTTTTAGATTTTTATTATAGGTACATACATAGGATGGCCGCTAACTAGTTATAAATAACACAATATAGGTATATTGAATATTTATGCTGTTTAACAAATGTACAAAGCGACACTTACGGGACTGCTTATTTTAAGGCATTATAGTTAAGTAAAAAAAACAAATATCAATATTTTTTTACTTATTTTAACATTTTCGTAATCATATATAAATTTATTCGTTATAATTTATAAAGTTATATCAATAAGCAAATTACAGCATTTAAGGAATATTACATAGTTTTTCCTTTTTGTTTTTTTGAAAAACCATAGCCCTTACTTTAGGATAACATTATCCTGTATTATAAGGACGCTTTAGAAACATAAATTTCACGTGTAAAAACACCCAGATGCGAAGCATTTATCTGTGGGTCACACAAATAGTTTTCCCGTGTGAACAAACCCACGATCCCCGACGCCGAATCAACTGCGCCACGAAGTCATAAATTTTTTGTTGTTGTGAAATTTAAAACAAATATTAAACTTTAAAGGCAATAATGGAATTATTCATGTGACTTTTTTATTTTATTAAATATTTTAATCTTTAAATATATGTGTTCTTTATTAATGAGCAAGTCATTCTCTTTTTCTAAATTTAATTTAAGAGGACAAAAACATTACATAGGTTTTATGCGACAAAAGCTTAAGTTTTGTCCATTTAATCATTAAAACAGATCCAAGTATACAACTTACTAAAGTATTTAAATTTGCATAGTGTTTATCACAAATAAATGTTTCCAACACCAAATTTCCGAAATAATTTAAGATGAAAAATAATTGTAAAACTTTAAATAATTTTCGTTCCCTAGAACGACATTTTTTACAATAACTAACATTCTATACACATATACAGTAGAATAGGCCTATGTTCAGCAGTGGACTCGAACAGGCTGAAATGATGATGATGATGATGATGATACAGTAGAATCTGGATAAGACGACGTTCAAGGGACCGGCGGTATTACGTCGTAGTAATCGAACGACGTACAAAACGATCGGATATTTTAAGCTTATTTTTAATTTATTTTCCATGTACAACATTATGTATAAATTAAAATATAAATGTAACGACATTTAGTCACAGATTTATTTCCATTTGAATGAATCAAATAAGTATTAAAAATTATCAACAAATTACTTTAATGGTACTTATTTAACTTTTGCGTTTAACATAAATAATTACATTTAGATACATAATTTACATTTAAAAGTTTTATATTATACTTAAATTTTATGCATGTATGCATTCACTGACGTAAACAATCTATTATTTCTCCTTGTGACCGAGTTTTGTTCGGTAGTAAGAACTTCGTAACGCATTGTGATTTAACGAAGCAATATGATTTCCATTACATTACCATCAAAGTTAGTTTGAATAACCACATTGAATGTTCCTGCAACCTTTAGAGCTTCAAAGGCACTTGAAGTCGAATAGGTCTCCTCCCGTTCATCATTATCTTCGCTTTTAGCAGTTGATGTTGTTGGCGCTGATATTTTGCATAGAAATTCTAAACAAGAGACGACGCTTCTTTCTAATTTGTTTGACAATAAATCGATAAATTGATTAACTGTCAAATTAGGTCGCTATAAGCAGATGGATTGTTAATATATTTAAACTAGCCTTCTTATTTTAGAACAATACGTTAAAATATTAATAAACAGAAACTAGTATGTTATTAGGCTATGCTTATGTCTAAACCAGGTCTAAAAAATGCGTACAAAAATTTTCTATACACCGGTTTAATGTGTACATCCCCTTTATAAATCCAAAGTTGCTATAAGGTATCTACTTGTTAAATATATAACGTATTTGAGCGTAATTCTTAAGCGCAGTTTCTTCAATGCTTTGCAGGTATGAACTTACTTTTAAACCTGCTAAAAATACAATGCTCTTATCATCTCGTTTGAGTGTTGTTAAAGATATGGAACACCCTTTAAAATATAATATAATACGATAAAAGCCCACTTCCTAAATTGTCTATATCGATGAAATGATAAATTTTAGCTCGATGTCACTCACTAAATGGGATGATTTAATAAGTGAAAATGAGTGAAATAGGGTAAAAATTTCTAGCAGTTATCATTAAAAAATTATGACGAAATTTGCATTACAGAATAGAAGACTATAAATAGGATAAGTATAAACTAGTCCTATTGCTACGAGATGACCTAACTAACGAATTACAATTTATTTATATCTAATGGCCTATAAATAGGAGAGATATAAACCGATCCTTCTGCTAGGAGTGGGACTGTAAGGAATTTACTATTTAGTAGAATTATTTTCGAGTAGTTATAATTTCACTACAAATTTTGAGTTTAATTTAAATACAAAGGGTCTTTCGGTATAGAATTGGTACAGGGGTCGCGGATGTTATATCCTCCGCTTGGCCACTCTCTTGCAGAGAACGACTTAACTTCGGCACTTAACGTTCTAAATTTCCCAAACTGCTGTTGAAGAGCGTGCTTAAAGAAACAAAATTTGTTAATGCCAATATGAGCGTTTATGAAAAGATTATATTTAGGAGTTTAAAAGAACTTTAACAAAATAGGTATATGTCTTTAGAGTGCATTTAATCAAAACAAGTTACGCGTATGTGTATAAACTGGAATAAAAATATTTATTGTGTAATTACGGAACCCAGAGATTAGCTCCTTCTAATTTCACACCAGTAATAAAGCAAAAAAGCTCGATAGATCATAAGGTTGTCGAGTTAGTTTTAATTCAATAATTCTCGCTTCGCGCTCTTTCAGTCAGCTCATTTTAGATTTGCCTTTATTTGTGGCTACTGAATCAGATGGAAGTTGACTGGGTAGATCAATAACATGCTAGTAGGTTGTAATAATTAATCAATTTGAAACCAGTATGGTAAACGTATTTTCGGTGAAATTTAAAATCTAAAATTTAAAACTTTTCTTTTAAAAGTTCTCAACCAAAGAATGAAAGACATCGTTTTTATAACCATAAGTCATTAATAACGCTTTAGTTGTTGTTTTACAATTGTCGGGTTGGTCGTTCATTGATGATTAACGTTTATAATTGTTTGATAAGTTTGTTTCTAATTAGGTTAAAGGAATTCATTATAACTAATTTCATTAACTGATTGTGACTACTCCTAGAAACTGATTTAAGCTTTTTCCAAAGATTTAATTCACCACGGCAAGAGGCACTACACGTTCGGCAAACCGAGTTAATTTTCCGAATAAATTACCCAAAATAATGGTTTCGGGTGGAGTGATATGGGAATTACTAGATACTAGATCTAGAAGTGCATTACAATTATTACAACAAAAATTAGAAAACTGAATATTGCCGAGCTCAGATTGCATCCGTTGACGTCAATACTCACGTTCAGCTGAGTTGCGCCTCGTGACACTAGAATATATCGGGGCCACTGCTGGGTAAGCTTTTTACTAATCGGCTATGTCATCATGTGCCTTTAATAATAATATTTATTTATTCATATATAATATTGTAAGAGATGGACAAACGCAACCATAAACAAGCTACCGTCATCTATATAAACGATGGAACTCGGTCGGGTAAATTAATTGTTGGTCAGCACCCGAGGCGTGCGGGATCTTTGCTGTATCGCTAATGTTACTGTAATGAACGGATTTCTCTTCTGTTCGTATCATCATTATTTCAGCCTGTTTGAGTCCACTGCTGAACATAAGTCTCCCCTATAGACTCCTACGAAGTACGACCCTGAGCCACCTACATTTTCTTCCCGCCCATTTGCACAGGTCGTCACTCCATCTAGTGGGGGGTCGTCCTACACTGCGATGGCCAGTACGAGGCTGCCACTCGAAAATCTTTCTTCCCCAACGGTTATCAGTTCTACGAGCTATAAGGCCGGCCCATCGCCACTTCAGCTTGCTAATCCTTTGAGCTATGTCGATTACCTTGGTTCTACTGCGGATTTCTTCGTTACAAAGTCTATCACGCAGAGAAATACCGAGCATAGCCATAGCTCGCTGAGCGACTTCGAGCTTCCTCATATGACCAGCAGTGAAGGACCATGTCTTGATTCAGTAGGTCATCACTGGCAACACTCATTGATTGAAGACTTTAGATCGAAGAATTTGCCAAAGTTTCCCGAACGCTGCCCATCTGAGTTGGATTCGCCGATTGACCTCTGCGTCGAAGTTGAACCTACCTGGCCGGACTAACTGTCCTAGGTAAACGTACTCGTCAATAACTTCGAGCTCAGTGCTCCCAACAACAACCACATGGACATGGATATTAGACATGATCTTCGTCTTGTCCATGTTCATCTTAAGGCCCACTCGTTGGGAGACTCTGTTGAGGTCATTACGCATAGTACCAAGGTCCTCCAGCGATTCTGCCATGATGACTATATCGTCGGAAAATCGAGGTGGGTGATATATTCGCCATTGATGTTAATACCTCGTCCTTTCCAGTCCAGAAGCTGGAAAACATCTTCCAACGCAGCGGTGAAAACTTTGAAAGAACAGCACACAGACGCGGCTCAGAAGGGATTTCGATATATAGTTCTTCAAGAAAGCGTTATCGCCTTTCTTGAAGAACAGCACCACCATACTTCTGTTCCACGCCTCTGGTGTAGCACCAACCTGACGGAATTAAAGAGCATCTGAAGGACTACAAGTACCGAGTCTCCACCCGCTTTCAGAAGCTCTGCTGTAATTCAGTCCTCTCCTGATCCTTAAGCTGGTCAAGAGCCATTCTAATCTCGCTCAGACTGACGTCCAGGATATTTTCGGAATAGTATCGGATAAGCTTTACTCTTGGGTCGTTAATCACACATGTGTGGCTCTAACGACGAAGTGTACAGCTGTTCTTAGAACCTCTCATTCTCACTCAAATACTCTGGTCTACTGGAGATGATAGCCCCGCTGTCAGTCTTTAACTTAGTCAGTTGGCTTTCTGGCCGATAGACAGATCTCTGGCGAAGACTTTTGAGCCTAGGTTTCGCTCTATAGCTCCCTCAATTCAAGCTGTAGAGACTGATGTTTTTGACAACTGCAATATCAAGCACATCCGATGAGTGTCGCTCTATATAGGGAAAGTGCGTATGTTCGACGGGGGTTATGACGTTTTTATGACTGACTATGGTTGACGATTGCTGAAAGTCGAGCCTCTCGTAAAGCGAGTCAAGTGCTGTGCCTCGACTGTGACGAGTTCCATCGGGTGTGCTTACTGTTGAAGTCGCCAGAAAGAATGGTGGCTCCACCTAATGAGAAGAGGGCCTCAAAATCGGAGTGCAATAATGTTGCGGTTGGTCTACAAGGGAGTTAAACTGATGATATAGTGATAAGAGAGTGGCCAGTTAATGCCAGCTGACAGACGTAGGCCTCGAGATGCGTGAGCGCGGGCGTGTCTACCGGTACGCAGTGGAGATATTTTTTGTAGTATAATAGTGTGCCACCGCCCAGGGTGCCGGCACGATCATTCCTAACAATTATATAATTTGGGATGTTCGGTTCCCTATGTCGCGGGTTTCAGGAATGTATGTTCATAATCAAAAGTATGTCGATTTGGTGACCGCGCAAGAAAATGCGGATTTCGTCGCGTTGCTCTTTAAGCCCGTTCGCGTTGTAGAAACCTACGTTAATCGATCTCGGTTTGACTCCGCCGTTATTACGCGTAGCAGAGAGATTGGTATTTCCGGTACTATTATTTATGGGTATACTATCCATATTCGTGTTTAGACAGAGAGCGCAGCTACTATGTGCTGGTTTTACTTCAAAATGAGGGTTCGGGAAGCGAAGTCGCCTTTAGCATGTTGCTCGGCGAAACACATTACTTCCGTCATGTTGGCGGTGCGGAGAAGCCTGCTTAGCGAGTCCACGGGGTTACCTCCGGTCGCCGAGGTTGGTGGGACTGAGATTAATGCCGGTTTTGCGGCGGATTTCATGATCGGTGGGTTCGGTTGGGCCCAAGCGGGGGCCATGGGGTTCTGCCACGCGGGGCGTAGAGGAGGGAAAGAGGCGGCCATTGAAATGGGCTACCTTCTTACTGCCTGAGGGGCGGGTCGTATAGATCGGCACTTGGGGGCATTAGAGCAGCCAAGGTAATTGGCTGTGTGTCCTTCTGATTGACAGAGAATACCTGTGGGAGGGCCGTATTTACGCAGAAGTGCCTTGTCCCTTGGTCTGGGACAATCAGGGGTTCCATGGTCTTCTAGGCATTTTACGCACCTGGGCCTGGAGAAGCAGTTGCGGGATGCGTGTCTATAGTTCTGCCACTTGTGGCATTGTATATATTCCTGATACTTTTCGATGATTACATCGAGCATGCCCTCCGGGTGGGCCATCTCGAATCGGATGTTTTAAATTTTTATTATCCTAATAGTCCCGGTGGGATACGGGGTGTGTGCCCGTATCCCTCCCTTTTTTTATGCTCTTTGATTACATTATACTTGTCAAGTAATATACGATATCGGAGCCCGGAATTCACTTCTTTTCAAAGAGACATTTATTGTAATATTTTGTATATACGTCATAACCTTAATTATTACATAAAGAATAGTGACAGACATAAAATAAACACTAGAAATAAGGACAAACTTACTACGCCATTGTTTCGTCTATAAAAAGTAAATAGGTCGTTCATGGGGCAAAGTGTGCGCATTTATAATAAAATCCCACAGTCGATATTAAGTCTGCCGCTTGATAAATTTAAATGTAAAATTAAAAGTCAACTAATGATTAAAGCATATTATACCATTTCGGAATATCTCGACGACGCCAATGTGTGGAGTTAATACTGTTGATACTCACGTAGGGTAGAATAAGACTATTATACCTGTATATTATATTGTACCCTGATATTTTTGAAAAAGAGCAACTGTTGAGTTTCTTGCCGGTCTTATCTCAACAGAAACTGCTTTCCAAACCGGTGGTACCTTACGAACCTATAGACACAATCTTTGATGTAAAATTTGACGATTCATAAGAGCGCGCAAGCGTCTGTTTAAATAAATATATTTTTGATTTGATTTTTGATTTGAGTACATAAAGCTTATTCTTCTTACGCGCACGCTTGTACTCGCATTTATAAATTTCTCCTTGCTTAGTATTTGATAATATTACACCCTCCTAATCTTCATTCTGTACTGTATTCTATTTGTTGCTACCTTATTTTGAAGTGGACCTCGGATACATCACTCTCCAGACGAAACGCAGAAGTATGTTAATAATATATAGTAAATCCACTTTTTTATGTGAAAAGTTGCCAAGCGAGCAGACGGTTCACCTGATGTTAAGTGAATACCGCTGCCCATGGACATCTGCTACATCCGAGGGTTCCAGATGCGTTGACAACCTTTTGAAAATTTGGCTTCGGCTACCTAACTCACCAGACGAAAAGTATTATAATTCCACTTCAAGCCGGTCTTGTTCGAGGTCGTGGTACTTACCCCGACAGATCTGTTCATTCGTGCAACGACGAAAACTGTTGCTTGGCCCTGCCACATTTTATTATATTGCATTTTATCCTAGACCTTTCAAATATTTTTTTTTTCATAAACCTTACTGTCATATTACCTTAAACATTCATATTATTTATTGACACTAGATTACTAGTCACAATCAATCTCCATACTGATATATTGTATATGTAGGATGGTACAAAAACGTGTCAATGCGCGCTTCTTCGGTCAAGTTTTTTACTTGATCCGATCTTAATCATATTTCGCGAAGAGTTTCTATAGGAAATCTTTACATATGCAAACTAATTACTTTTTATTTTTATCCCATACTTTTTAAGTTATTAATGAAATAAAATTGCAATAATACGTAAAACCGATGAGTATTAAAGAAACAGCGTAAAAATGGTCCTATCTAATATGACGATTTAGAGACTTTAATATATATATGGCTTATTTTATTCTTTGGAAAAGATTTTGTTACTTTATATTATTTATATATGATTTATTCATACAACGGCGAGAGGGGTAGGGGAAATTACAATATGTAAACTAATCAGAATATATTTTTGGAATATATCTTTCGGAAGGAATTATGCTACAGAGCATCAAGATTTGGTATCGACACTGACCCGATACGAAACAGAACGCGGGTGAACCTTGTGTACGCGTTGTGTAGCTCAGTGCCATCTGTATGGTATATCAGTGCTCGTAGTCGAGGTCGATATAATTATTGATGGTGTGTAAGCACTATCTGCGGGTGTTGTATAGCGGGAACCCCGGTGGGTCCGACGAGGACATTTAGAATAAAAATAAGGAAACTAATTGCTACAATTTGTAAATAACCACAATGCGAAGTACTTCATTACCCAATACGAGTTACGAGCAGATATGCTGAGAAAGTTTTCCCATTAATACACATATGTAAGTTACTTTGGCATGTTGGCGAGTGTTTTATGACTATAAATCTGCCATCAAAATTTAATATATTTATGATTTACAATTTGTGCAGAGTAGTAACATTAACAGGTCGTAAGTAAATGTTTGTGGAATATTTGAAAGTTACCGTTAATGGTCCATAAAATTGATTACCAGGTTAGATAAAATAAATTGCGGTGTGCAATATTTTAAAGTTTATTTTCAATGTCTTATTTTCTTTAAATTGAAGCAGGAATATAGTACAGTAATAGTAATATAGGGTAAAGTAACAGCCTATACATGTCCCACTGCTGGGCAAAGGCCTCCTCTATACAGGCGGTATCAGGGCATAGTCCACCACGTGGTCCCACTGTGGATTGGCGGACTTCACATATCTTCGAAATATATAAATATTTTTTTTTTTATTATTTAAATATGAGGTTTCCTCACGATGTTTTCCTTCACCGCGGGGCTCGTGATAAGTCAGCACTTAAAGTTAAAAACTTCATTGGTGCCGGCACCGGGTATCGAACTCAGGTTGCTCGAGTATATTGAATGAAAAAAAAAAAAATATATATATATATATATATATATATATATATATATATATATATAATGTAAATAATAAGAATACCTTTAATAACTGACATAGTTATAAATTTTTTTCCAAGTACTACAATTATCAATATTTTTAGTCTGATGTAAAAATAATTAGCAAAATGAAATAATAATTAAGAAATATATTTTTGAAAAAGGCTATGGTAGGTTCCCTATTAACGACTCAGAACATGGGGTATGTTCCTATTAAACACTTGACCAGTATTTGAAGCTTATTAGATTGAGAGAGGCGTTAGTCTACTTCCTTCCGCTATATTGTTCTCTTTCCCTCTTTCCTCTAAGAGTTCACCCTTCTCTTTCTTGCATATTCGTTTGTACACTAGGGGGAGGGTACCTGAGGTATGATTAACCTCTGGTAGTGTTTTACAAATCATTGGCGTCTTAGTTTTCGCGCATTGCAGTCATTGCCTAGTCAACTCTGCAAATTGTTCTTAAAATGTTATCCTACATAAAGATTATAAACTGTAATTTTACTGAAGTAGCTAGAATTATTGTGGCAGTGTTCATTGAAAACAAAGAAAAATAACTGTGAGTACCTTGATATTTATTTTGAGTAGATATTACCTTAAATTATCAAAAATGGTTTACCGTTTGATTTGTAAGAATATACATTATACATTTACAGTGACATTTTAAACTAATGTTATTATACCAAATGTGAATACTATTTTATTTTCGGTTACCCTCTAGTTTACTTTGTATTCCTATTTGATCGTGATTGTGATTTCACGTTTTATTCTTAACTTAGGACGTTACGACTTTTAAAATGGAAGATGTAAATTATCATATTGGGGAGGAGATACTCGGTCTGTCCGGTCTTCAAACGAGGAAAACTTAATCACGTCGAGATTCGAGCTCGTCCTCTAGTACCTCAAGGTCCAATTCTTCATCGCAAACATCTGTAAAGTCTCCTCAGAGGAAGAGACGTCACCATCACCGCTATCACAAAAGGGGAAAACGTAGTCGTAAACATGACTTGCTAATTAACTTATCCCAAGCAGTTAGTGAACTCCAGGAGCGTGTATTTTGTGGCATTAATACAAATGAGAAACAGCAGTCTACTGGCTCTCCGCGACCACTATTGGGAAATCGTAATTGTACTGATAATCATGATGAAATTTGGATCATGGGTAATCAAGATTGTAGATCGTTGTATGAAAATGATGTAGAAAGCTTAAAATTAAATTAATTGCACAAATTTAAATTCGATTTAAAAGTTAAATTAAAGGAACCATTAGCTCCAAAGGCACCTCTTTAAATAACATCCAGCATTTTGACCGGACAGAATTATGTGAGGTCAGGTACTCTGAAGTGCAAAAAGTATATAATCACACTCCGGGATTTACAGACTTAGGGATTAATGAAGAAATACAATCTTATGATTCGCTTCGTCACTTAGCTCATGCTGATAAAGCTTATGGTGCGTTGACTTTTTGTACCCTCAAACAGCAGGAGCTATTGCATAACAGTATGTCTGACCTAATGAACTGGACTCACGCTGTAGGTACTGTTACGCCAGACAAATTACGCGATAAAATTAAAGACTTATTTTTGAATGGTGAATATTACAAGCTGTCTTCAGACCTACTTCAACTTATATGTGGTCACCGGCCAGAGACTATACAAATGCGTAGGTATGCTATAACAAATTTTGTTCGCGACCCTTTGATTAAGGCTGCGATACGTAAAATCCCTCCATCAAATTGCCATATATTTAACTCTGAGTTGCTATCATCAGCTCTGGAAAAGGCCGGGGGGACTACAGGGTTGCAGTCATAACCAGCACTCACAGGGAGGTGGTTATAGTAAAGGAACACGTGGATGCAATCACAATTTTCATGGATCATCCCGTTCGCGAGGAAGTCGCACCAAACAGGATTCTAACAGAAAATGGACTTCAAACTCTGAGCATTATCAAGGAGGAAAGCGAGAAAAATTCTAACTGGCAGGAATTCAGAGCGGGGCAATAAGTTCATTATATCAACCAATAGCAAAAACTGGGAGCCCCGAATATTATTCTAAATATAATAAAAGGTTATCGCATACCCTTTATCAAAAACCACCCCTAATGCTACCCAATTCCGGAGGTCCAAATATAACAACATAGTCCAAGACGATGTCAACTATCATTTCGCAAATGATAGTGCAAAATGTCTTTCGATTTCGAGGACGATTTCTTGGTGGTACATCAAGACTATCACATGTTGCAAACTCATATCAGAGTCAACATAAAATCGTCTACTAGGTATCGTAGATTGGTCAATAAATCGTCAAAAGTCTGTCATAACTTCGCGAAAAGGCGTTGTGTTCTTGGGAATCATGTGGAATCCATGGCTAAATCAAAAATCTCTGCCCCAAGAAAAGATATTAAAAATAAAAGAAAAAGTTCAAGACGTGAGGACGAGCGTATGACGACATTAAAATCGGCTCAAAGCCTCGTGGGTCTTCTAAACTTTGCCAGCTTCGTGGTTCCAAAGGGCAGGCTTCATTTTCGGAACACAATCAACTGTCTGAACAAAAATCTGAAAGATGGCTGCAGCAGTATAATCTTGCCTGTAGAGGTAGAAGAGGAGCTAAAATGGTGGATAGTGCACGCGGCCTGGGGAGCATAGCTCGATGGGGGTGCCCAGTCCGGTCAGTGGTTAAAACAGGAGCAGCGCCTGCATTGCAATCAAAAGAACTGCTTGCAATATCAAAGGCCATAAAACAGCGAAGTTCTCTTGTATGCCGATCGACAGTGTTAGTTCAGTGCGACAACAAGACAGTAGTTGCCTATTTACGAAACGAAGGTGGAACCAAATCAGCCCCATTAATGTATTTAACAAGACAAGTCCTTCAAGCCTTAGACAAGGATCAAATAAACCTAAAAGTCCACTACATTCTGGGAAAATTCAACATTCACGAAACCATCTTTCTCGACATCATCTTTCCTCCAGAATGGCTTCTTTTACCGCAATGTACGGACAAAATTTTCAAGAAGTTTGGAATACCAGTAATAGACCTTTTCGCGTCACAACACGCAAAGGTAGTGATGAACTACGTGTCTTTGAATCAAACTGATACGCTAGCACTATACCACAATGCCTTCTCCCGGAATTGGACCTATCCCTTGGCTTGGGTGTTCCCACCGCCGTATCTAATACCCAAATACTAACTCACCTCAACTCCGCGTCAGGGGTGTTCTTGTTGATAGTTCCACGGTGGATACGAGTGTTTTGGAGAGCGGATCTAAAACACCGTGCGCTAGCACCGCCATTCACAATCCAAAAGTTACACATGAATGTTACAATGAGGCAGATTTTAGCTCGCTTTCTAGCAGATTTACACATAACAGATGGCCTTTCGTGTAATACTATTTTTCTGAATAAGTCTGTAATATGTACATTATGTAACGCTGATGAATCAGGAAGATTAAGTTCCATGTATTAGTTAATCATATATTAAAATCTATCGCATTGAAGAGGTAGGTTAGTAAAACGCAGCCTACGGTTTGGGGTATCGATAAATTAGCGTCATATTTAGGAAATTATTCGGTAAATGAAGATAGCGTATATGCGGTTTGTAGACATACAGCAACTCTCTTACTTATATGTTCGGGTATAAGAGTGCATGACTTAACTCTCCTAGCAATTGATGCTAAGCACATGTCCGAAAAGGAGGATTGCCTTATCTTATGGCCCCTATACGGTTCTAAGACTGATACTGCTCACTATAGACAATCCGGATGGAAATTGTCTCGTAATATGTAGTACAGGCAGCAAGAACTTAGACCCCGTTTACTGGGTGAAAAATGCTGTGACTATTTAAAATGAAAAGCGTCGGACGGGAGGTTTGATTAATCTTTTTATTAATATAAGAGGTCCTCCGAAAGCTGCCTCTTGGACGGTAATCGCAGGTTGGGTTAAAAATCTATTAAAAGAAGCAGGGGTGGCAGCCTCACCTGGCAGACTGCGGCCTCTAGTAGCTGGAATAATAATTGCCCAATAGATGAAATACTGCAATCGAAGGCAGGTGTCAGTTCCCTTTAGCGGCGAGTCAATCAATTAGCTCTTATTGATTAACATTGTGTAACTATAACACATTCTTTTGTTGGTGGTTTATACAAGGTGATTTTGATTATACGTAATACATTATAACTTTTTAATAATAACTTAACAAATTACATTGGCGTCTTTTTCCACCAGGTGATAACAGACATGTCTCAATCTAGTAAGCTTCAAATAATGGTCAAGTGCTTAATAGAAGTGTTTTACCTGAAATAAAACACATATTAAATACTTACCTTATTTGAAACTTACATTTAATTTCTACCTGGTGTAGATTTCGACTCAATGATTTGTAAAACACTACCAGAGGTTAATCATACCTCGGGTACCCCCACCTAGTGGACAAGCGAATATGCAAGAAAGAGAAGGGTGAACTCTTAGAGGAAAGAGGGAAAGAGAACAATATAGCGGAGGGAAGTAGACTAACGCCTCTAGTAAAACACTTCTATTACCGTTTTTGTGGCACCTATTACCGAGCGCCAAATGAACAGAACAATTCGAGTTAAATAAAAATGCTCGTGTGATTAATCTTTATTAATGATCATTAATCCACCACAATACAGGATGTTATTATCAAAACTTAAGATGCTTAACAGCCTTTAATCACTCTTAAAAAATATGTTTATTAATAAAAATTGTAGATAACAAATTATAGTATAATGATTGCAGACTAGTACATATGGCATCATATAACAGTCATACAATCTACATAAAAAAGGGAATATACAAACATAAAATTACTATAAAACCTTAAGTTTAGCAGTCTATTGAACGTTTATAGTGCTAATCTCTGCACTTTTTTATGTTAGAAGATGGCGAGCGAGCTGGCGGTTCATCATTTAAATGATAACCGTCACGAATGTCCATTTGCAACACTCTTAAGGTTGCAGATGCGTTGTCCTCTTTTAATAAAGTGGGCCCTGGCAACCTCACTTACAAGAGGAAACGCAGAAATACAACACTTCCACTTTATGCTGGTGTTCTGTGAGGTCAGTGGTAGTTCCCAGGACGGACCTGCCCGTTCGTGCAACAACGAAAGGCACTTTTTGTCGTGGTGGTAGATTTCAGTGGAGTTTTACAGCATATTGATCTATTAATTATGGTACTGTCGAGAGAATATAATTTTTATATTTAGTATGAGATAATATAATGTTAATTATTACATTTTACTTAATTTAAAAATTAATGACACATTATCACTCGGTAACTTACAGTCGGGCGTACCGGACTGACGGATATGCCTGAATTATTATTAAGGGTTCGTTGTCCTACAAATATGCAAAAATACAGGTAGGTCGGTAAAAGGTTATATTAAAGAAAATTGTATAACCTATTACCGTTCCAATTAAATGTATATGTATTGAGTTAATGCATTGTTTTTTTACTGAATTTGTGGGCAGTAACGATAAAGTGGGCAATAATTTAATATCATTGACATTTTAATATAAAAATAGTATTTTGGAGAAGTATACATCCTCCATTCATCAAAATAAATATTTTAGGTAAATCAACTTTTTTCTTAGGTAAATACCTAAGAACAAAGTTGATTTACAGAGCTATCGATACTCTTAAATATATGGCGCTAATAGCTAAATAAAACTTCACATACTAACTAATCAAATTAATAACAAGAAAAATGGGAATTAAAATACTCGTCATAAACCTAACGGCGACATAGGTTGGTGATAGGAAGAAAATTGTGATTATAGTTCGTATTACCGCCACATTTTAAAATTGAATTTTAGGCAAATTAAAGCTGTATTTCATGAAAATTAGTTATCATTTATGTTAACGAAAGTATTAAGAGGGTACCAAAATAATTATAAGGTACATTAGATTACTTTAAGATTATATTTTCTGCTTACCTTACATAGTCGGGAGCGTGACACTATGAAATATGCGCTATCTCAGGACTCCCACGATGAAATGTGCAAATATTCTTTAAATCTTTGGATTACACACCAAAGCAAGTAATAAATATTTGCAATACAAATACATCTATGTTTTCCCTAAAGCAAATACTTGCTTTAGAGAAAACATAGCATTTCTCTAAAGCAAGTATTTGTCTAATTTGAATAAAATACTAAAATAATAGTTATATAAAACAGGCGGTAATAGGTGCGGATTTTAAGGGGTCGTTATTAGGTGCGTTTACCTGATGTATATATTTTTTTTTCATCATAGTTTTTGGGCTTAAGCTTCTAAAACGTTTACTTTACTTAAAATTCAAAAATTATTAGGGAATATCGTCCAGTTCGGTCAGTGGTTAAAAGGCCGGGTGCATTACCCAGAAGATAAAAATTTGAATGCCGCAAATCCCGCGCTGAAAGTTTTGAATAATATATGTATAATATATGTACAAAAATCAGATACATAGGTTATTCTATAAAAAAGATATAGTTGACGGATTTAAGGTGGCCGTGCGCTTGCACTTCGGAAGGCGTTGGCTGCGAGAAGTGACGGAAGAAACAACAACAACGCCTCTATCATTAACGGGGGAAAATCTGCCACGTACCGTACTCACCGGCGAGTGGGGTGTGTTCTGGTGTGTTTACGTAATTTTTTAATCCTGTCAACGGTGATAGTCGTCTCATCGTCAGGGAAATTGAGAACGTCTCGCGGTCTACGCAATGACGGCACTTACGGCTTGGGATGTGGGGCGCCGTCTTCAGGAGTTGAGAGATTGTGGGCAGCTCTAAATCTATTTTTTAACTCAAGTTTTGTAACTTACGTTTGTTTCTACTTAGATATATAAATAAATAAATTGATCGCTTTGCAACCAAATTCGACATGTCGCTTCGTTTTGATTTTTGACTGTAGGTGTGGGCGCGCATCGTAAAAATTTTACTCTCATATTTTTTTCAAAATGCACCAAAAGAAGTTTTGAAACTTTCGAAATAATGTCTAAATTGAAATAGAATGAATTAATATTTGCACGCCTATCAAAGTGGCAGAATAAGTGAACTTGTGTATTAGATGTAAGACCTTTATCTTATTCTTGCAAATAAATAAATAATAATATAATAATAATAAGTGGCTACAGCATAAAAAGCCACTCGTTATTTTTTAAATAAAAACATAATATATCTGTTAAGTACATGTTGCCAGGATTTTAAAAATCTGTTTGTTTCTGGAAAGGCTTATTAAATGCTAAGAAAAAGCAAACTACATAAGATATGGAATGAGGAGATGTATGGTACGAAAGCTGTCTCTAGGAAACGCTAGAATCTATTATATGATGTTACGTTGAACCTGTGTATTTATTAGATATTGTCGCTTACTCCAGCGTTAGTGTCCTTTTCTCCATAAGAAGATAAAACAAACTATGAAAAACTTAAAAACAATTAGCTGGCTATGCTTACAATTCACTGATGGTTTTACTTCTAATGGTTTATATAATTTAGTACGCAAGCATAAAGAGGTATGAAATCGGAGTAGTATATGTAGAGGAAATAAAAATCTTCTGCGAGTGATTATAAAGGTGTACTTGCTGGTGTAAGTAATGTCAATGTGAAACTGTTTAATCTGTCTGAGTGCCTAAGCGGGGTTGTAATAACCAAATATTTCGTATTTAAGTAATACATAGCACATAAAATATGAATGATCTATTACTATATTAGGCCTTTTCTTTTTATGCCTTTTTATTTCAATATCCATCCATCGTAAATTCTTTTTAACGTCTTCAATATCGTGTCGTGGCAGGCTATCTCACAAGTTACTTAAAAAAGTCGTGAACTTAAATTGTCAATGTGAGTTGAGCTTGTTGTTTATATTTGTAGAATTTTTATTGGTAAGCATGTGAATAATGAATAAAGCATATTTTATTGTAACAAAACGATGTTTATTGAAAATAATAAATAGTTACTTAAAAAAATATATTTTCCTATCTGTTTTGATAGGACTTTATTACTTAAATTGCAGTCCTTCTGAAAATTATGTCTAGTATATCAAATTGTAAACTTATATATTTTTAAAAAAGCTAGTTTATTATATATTAATATTACCAAAATATTATTTATATTAATAAACCTATATTTATTAAACTGTTATTGAGTCTCCAGTGATTGAGAGATAAATACCATAGACAACACACATGTATCGTGGACAAGAAAGCCTTCCTGTTCTTGTTAGGTCAGCTTTTATTTCTACAATAGACATTATGATAAAACTGGACACCTATTGAGAATTACAACATATTGGCAATTAATACTGGAGGTATACTGCGGTATATTATGCAGTTTTTGTATGTATATTAAGCAGTAAGCTCTAAAATAAAAGTTTACAATCAAGTGACAAAAACAAGAACATTTCATTATAGGAATTAGAATTGCTTTATATGATATTCAGAGTGATGTTATGAAATATGTGGGTTTAAATGATTGTAGGTCGTAATGAAAAATGTTTCTAGGCTAAAAATCGGATAACCTACATATATAAAATTAAGGCTTCTATTGAATACATGTTGGGCTATTCAAAGTTGTTTTCTAATAACATCGATTATTATATATATACTAGCTTTGCGCCCGCGGCTCCGCTCGCATGTTCTACATTTTATATCATGTTTAAAAAGTACCTACGGAAACCTTCGTGCGCGAAGCCGACTCGCAAGTGGCCATTTTTTTTTACTTTATATAAACTTAAAATCGGCGTTATTTCACAGATTATAATATATAATTAACTATAGTATCATCCAATTGATCTGAAGCGATTACAGAATATGTATTATTTTACAGCATTTTATCGCACAAATCTTCTATGTGGTTCTTTAAGATGATATAACTGTTTTTATTTATGAACTGATTTAAATTAAACTAACACTAAATGGCGAAGACCACTAAAATGCATTAGTAAAAGATGCACCAAAAACGTACAGACAAACAGACAAACAGGTAAACAGACAAACATACAAAAATTTTAACAATAATTTTTTTGGGTTCTAATGCGTTGATACATGCCCGCAAACAAGACAAGTTGCCAAGCGAGCAGGTGGTGTTAAGTGAATACCGCCGCCCATGGTCATCTGCTAAACCCGAGGATTGCAGATGCATTGACAACCATTTGGGCTCCGGCCACCTCACTCACCAGACGAAACGCGAAAGTATTATACTTCCACTTCACGCCGGTCTTCTGTGAGGTCGTGTAACTTACCCGGACGAGCCTGCCCATTCCGAAGTTGCTGCGTGGCCCTACTAAGTAAGCTTTATATCATAATTATTGATACGACAGCTTGTTACCTAAGAGAAAAAAAAAATCGGTATTATATTCTTATTTACGCCATTGCAACAACAAAATTTGAAAATATATTTTTATTTTTATAATATAAGCGATGATTAAAATTAAGAGAACACAATTGAAAAATTAATGAACTTGTTTTATACCAAAATCAGCATGTACAATTTGATACCTATATTAGGTTTCATTTGGTAATAAGTATAATTTAACTATTATGGTTACAATCAATTGCAATGGTGATAATATGAACTTTAAAGCCCCTAAAATTGATTGATCTTGCCTAAATAGTTTTACTTTATGCCTCTTGAAAACCATTTCCATTTCCATGTCGCTTTGAATGCGAAAAAGCCTGCGCTCTAATTTTCACTTTGCAGCTTTTGTTCTGAATATAGGCTTTTCGAGTTATTGTTGCAGTTTCAAATGTGGGTAGTACACTTTTAACTGTTTAATACGTCATTTCAATAAAAACACAACATTTACATGGTGCTTATTAATATACAACAATGCATATGAGATATATATTTACAGGACTGTTCCTTTTAATTCTGGCGTCACTAAAAGCCCTTGAAAGAATCTACTTGTAAATTCCATATGAATTGATCTTGCACTCTTGAATGCGAGTGGCAAAAAATCGTAAGTTATTATTCTATATGCAATAAATCGCCATGCGATTCTCTCCTGCGGTTGTTTAAATAATGATAAAAACTCGTAATATTTAATCGTAACTCGGAATCGAGTGTCAAAGGCGAGACTCGTTCTTCTTAAATTGTTTAGACTACATACAAGTATTCGTAGGCGATATACGCATAAATATCTAGACATACGAAAACACTGCTTAAGCGAGATGTTGCGAACGCGAACACTTGCGATGTTGAAGGGAGCTTCGAACAAATAGCTTTGTATTTGCTCTGATTTAATACGAGAATCGCCATAAATGACCTATATTTTCGACAGTAAAAATGTCAAAAACCGTGCTAGAAGTCGGTAAGGAAGAAAATAATCGTATAAATCGTATTATTTTGTTTACATTTAAATACTCGAATATAACACCAAACGCGTATAAAAGTGACAAAAGTAAAGTGCCTAAATTGAGTAAGAACTGAAAGTGTTAAACATGGCTCGTGTTGCAGGAGTGAGTTATACTAGCTAAAATCGAGTACATGTTACGTCTGTTCAGGTCACTTAATAATAACAGTGACAAATAGAAGAAGAAGAAGAAGAAACGTTTATTCGCGGTCTAAGCAATAAGTGAAGGTCTGTGTAGCAGCATATGACCGTGAAACGGACGGGACTAGAGAAAAATACAGTAACTAAGATTCGTTCTAATCCCGACACCAGTTTTCAGTCCGGCCCGCACTTCGAGGCAACTCGGACGAGTACGACATTGCACTTGCAATAAATACCTACAACCCTGTTATTTCATACTACGTTGTGACAATTTGTGTTACTGTTACCATAGAGCCAGGATTTAACAGTTTTTATCTCTTTCTAACTAAGGTAACAATCGTATACATAAATACAGAAAAGATTATGACAGCGCTTTAAGAAACAATTGTTCAGTAAAACTTTGACTGAATGTAACAGTTTATATCTCTTTCTTCCTAAGGTAACAGTCGTAAGCATGAATACAGAAAAGCTTGTGACAGCGCGTTAAGGAACGGGTTGTGTGGAACAAGAACTGTTAATTAAGTTTGTTCGTAACTGTTGTCTCAAGATTACCTGTTATAATTACCTGTTACGATAACTACGCTTCACTCCTATCGTTTAGTTCTTACAGTGAAAGCATTAAAAGTTGAGGAGAGGAAAAAGCCACAACCCTCCCTCATACAGTCTAGAGACGTAGTCTTCGAACTCAAACCAAAGCTTTGGAGCTTACGGACACGGAGTTCAGACGTTACTTGTTAGTATGTATTTAGCATTTAGCTAAGATGTTAGTATTTTTATTAACAATTTATTAACAATTATTGAATAATGGTCAACGGTCTCAAAAATTTAAACTTATTATTAAAAATAAACAAGTATTGCCAAGCTCTACATTAGCCTTTTTTCAGTAAAGAGCTTTTGTATCATAATTATGTTAAAATATGTAATGAAATTACGAATAACAAAGAAGATCATGACAATAAAAAGAACAAATTACAAAAGTTTGTTCATGAAATGGTATTATAGCATAAATTCAAGAAGAGAGCATAGTCTTTCTTAAAAGGCCGGCAACGCATTTGTGAGCCCTCGGGTGTTGCAGGTGTTCATGGGCGGCGGTAATCACTTACCATCAGATGAGCCTCCTGCTCGTTTTCCCCTTGTCTCCACAAAAAAAAAATATTATAACCATAAATAGTAATTTAAATATAATAATTATGAAATTATAGAATTTGAAAATATTAATTCTAGATAATGCAAAACATGTTATTCACATGAATCCATGTCTTATATATCTAAGTTATTGAATCTGAATTATTGTCATCTAAGTTAATGAATATAGAGGGGTATTAAAAGTGTATGCAATATTATATGTCCCTAATAAATGTTAAGTTGTAATATAAAATATGTATCTTATAGAGTCTAATGCATTGTAATAAGTTTCACTTAACATTTAGGGTTAGTTTTATTAAAATCGGTTCATAAATAAAAAAGTTATATCAACTTAAAGAACCACGTTGAAGATAATTCCGACAAAATGCTATATAATACGTAATAGCTTCGGCTCCGTAGGTACTTTTTAAGCACGATGTAAAATGTAGTACCTGTGATGTAAAATGTAATAAATGTAGTACATGAGTTATTTTTGGTTAATCCAAACAGTATTAATTTTTTCTATTTTTAACTTGTACCATCTAATACATTGTGGAACTGCAAATAAAGAATATGAATAAGAATAAATGTTCATACCAATGTTATTTAAGCAATAAGCTAGGTATCTATAGAGTATTTGATGTACTTTTCATGAAGTACTGGTTGATTATTGTTTATTTTCTATTGCAGGAAATAAAATCAATGAATATTTATATTTATAATTTATTTATCGTTTCATTAAAAGGTTCAATGGTTAGTCGTTAAGTTGCTTAGAACTCCTGGGTTCTAGTTTAGAGAGCTCAGCAACATACAAATTTCTTCACTTTACAATCTGCATCACATTTTTAACTTGTTTTTTTTTTCTAATAATTAATAACATATATTATAAATATATTATGATTTATGGTGATAAATTACCAGTACAATACATAATTGATTATTTGTTTTCCTTTACATTAAAGTATTAAAATAAACAATAGACAGAAAATAAAAGCGTTAAAATTAATTAATATTTAATTTAATATATTAAAAGTTAACATAATATAACTATAATACAAATATGCTTACTTAAAAACTAAACTACTTATTTAAACAAAAACTAAACTAAAATAGATAAAAAATGCTGGCCAAATCGCCGCCGTCTGTGGGCAGCGTGCCCGGCAAGATGGCCGAGTTGCCACGCTGTATCGCGAGGCTGATTCGCTGGCCAAAGTACAAGGCCAGCTCTTGGGTCACCTGAAATGGTAACCAGACGTGAGCAGATATCTTTGCACAAACGTATCAGTTCTGGTCCCCACGGTCCGAGTGTTTCCACGGCAAACGGCACAAAAATATAGCCTTCGCGAAGGGTTATATATTTGCGGCGCTTCATACACTCCGCTGTCGCTGCCGCAGTGCTTGCCTTGCGAGCAGATCCCGATACGTGCAACGGCACTAACGTGTCAACACAAGTCTCATCTCAGACCAAAGTGTGCCCGTTTTTCCAGGGAATGAGCGTCATTCCGTCAAGCCTTTTGCCATCGTCACGGAATATACCGTTTGGCTCTAAAACGGCAGGTACACTAGCACTTATTAAGGCCCGACGAATGACGTCATTAATTGCAGCATGGCGAGGAATACGACCAGCGCTGCGCAGGCACGCTATGCCATGATGACGCAGATGGTCAACCTCTTTACCACAACGGCAGCGATATGTCTCATTTATTTTTACTCCAAGACTCAGGCTAACTGCAAAAAAAATGAAGTCTTGTCTAACGGTGTGCCTATATGTACTGAAGGCAATGCATTCAACTAGTAGCCCGGCTCTTTCTTCACACTCACCAGAAGACGAGCCTGCCCTGTAAAGCTTCCGCAATCTTCAAGTAATTTTTCCTGTACTTGTATGCAGAGCGGCTCGTCCCAAAGCCTCTGCGAAGCTTAATTTATCGGGTAATCTTGGTCCAACGCAACTTTAGCACGCCAAGCGTCCTTGGCCTCAGTCAGATACGAAACCTCTTCACCAATTGATGGGCTAATAATATTACTAACGAGGTTTAACGTATTAAGGGCTGATGACAAGAACGCCGGTAGCGCTATGCTGAATAACTTTCGAATGCCTAGGCCACCGAGTCTGATGGGAAGGGTGGCTTGAATATAGGAGTTATCATTTAAACAGTAATTTAAAATTTCGCTAAAAGTTTTCCTAGTCAGATCATCAAGACGATTTAAAAGAGGGATATGCATCTAAAAGGTAGAACAACGCAAGACATATGTGAATTTGGTACAAAAGACAGAATTTTAATAAATCCAATTAATATGCCATGTGTGGGTTAATTTCTTTTAGACGTCTGGATGGCTCTTCAAATCTTAAAATCTGATCATTAACAAAATTTTTTTACACGTTGAAATTTGGCAACAACGATCCAGAATACTTCCAGATAAGCTTCCGAAAATATGTTGCCAGCATCTGCTTAAGAAAACTCTCGACGTTCTGGCGTTTTAGGTAATTGCAGAATCGCTTCTTCTAATATGCTTCTCACATCCTCTATTTCCTTATGACTCGGGACTTTTTTACCGTCGCATGGATCAACAAGATCCTTTTACCGCAGTATGTAGCCACGAAATATCCGCAGCTTGCGGGGCTGCATTTACAACCACTATATTATCATCCCATGTGGTTCTTATGACTTAGTCCTTCGAGTTTGGTATAAAATATTTTTGAGCGCATGATTGTACAACCTATGTACCGAATAACATCAGTCGAAGTGAAAAAAGTAAGTTCAGTTTATACATTTAAATATTCAAAGGTTTACTTTAAAAGTTCATGAGATAGAAACAGTTTAAGTACAAATCATCATTTACTGTAAATAAAAAAGACCACGAACCAAATCCATAATTTATCATAATGTTAAAGGTAAACACACCATGGAAAAAATAACGCTAAAAGTCTAAAATAAGTAAGATTAAATGTTTTCGCCTCTTAATAGCGTTCTAACATAAATCCTCTCTTTATTTCCAGCTAAGACTATTCTCTTTCAGTATTGTACCTTTAGTAAATGGAAAATTCGCGTAGGCACATATAAAGATTGGTCTTGACATGTCTTTAAATAATAGCGTAATCTTAATTTTATGTACCGGCAGATCCATATTTTACTTTTATAAATTTTTGTTAATAAAATATCGTTGTCATTTAAATATTAAAAAAAAAAAACTGTAATGGGTATTTATAAACTTAGCGTTACAATAAATATATTGTTTGACTAAAATTTTCCCACAATTTTGTTTCCATGCTCTCTCTTATATTCTTACTTGGCTTTCGTATACTAAAATCGAATGATTAATGATATCATTTTAAAAACTTTGATATGGTCCCCCACCAGTCCGTCCAGGGAAGAAGCTCGAAGCCTCATAGAATACTGGCATGAAGTGGAAGTATTATACTTTTGCGTTTCGTCTGGTGAGTAAGGTAACCGGGGCCCACTTTACTGAGAGATGGCAACTGAAGAATAAAATACAAGTATAACTACGATCTCCAAAGTTAACAACTCGTATTCAAATTGCCTGAGCTTATTATATCGGGACCTTCGATATTGATACGTAGGAATACGATAGTAAGTGATAGTACATGGTACAAGTAATAATGGACGCCTGTACTTATGAGTACACGTGACGTGAGAAGTTATACTTCTTTGGCATCATTAAAAAAGTTTTTAATCGCATGCAAACAATTAATTACAATAAATAAAATTATAAAAAGACTGGAAAAGGATATAAATTTATGAAAGCGCCCTCTACATTCTTTATTGAGAACTGTAAGGGGCGAATGTGATTGAGAATTTGCTGCCATCTATAAAAAAATAAGCGGTTTAGCGGGAAGCTTTTAAGGTGTTACTTTTGTGTTATAGAAATGCGCGCGCATCTTAAAATTTCACTCTCATAATTTTTTCATAACGCGCCTAAAGAAGTATAACTTCAATAATACACAGACGTATTAAACGTAGTTGCCTAGAAGCAACGTTGCTATAAGTCTCGTCAACATAGCCTTAAAATTAAATACAATATGTTTAATATATAGAAGAGTGAATGTTATTCAACTTTCTAAAATCTAATGCTTTATATATCAAGCCATTTTTATTAATACGCATGTTCTACCTCTATTCTTATCTATAAAAAAGGTAGCCGCAAGCTCACAGTTTTTAATATTTAAATAATTATAATATTCAGTTTTTAGAAATGTTTTCGACAAACATATTACGTCTGGCTCACTATCTGCTTCTTTTAACTCTTTGGTAAATTCGTTTATTTCTTGTTTCGCTAAAATGCTATTTTTATGTAAGATTTAAATTAAAATAAGATCAAAATTTTAATTGTCGATGCTACTGTTTCTTTCACGAAAAAAGTTCTTATTTTGAATCAAAAAATAATAAGGTATATCCTTTGTTTTTCCTCTATCAAAAATTCGGTAGGTTCTATTCCGCTAAATAGTGCATTAATATTTTGTTTTTGTTTTATATTATTGTATTCTACTTATTGCACTTACCCACGTCATACAGATAGCAAGCGTATAAAAGAGGGCCCGAAATGGAGCCTTGAGAAATGCCTGAGGATATTTCTATATATCTATCTGCATATCTGCATATTCTATATTTATCTGCATATTTTCGAAATAATAAAAAAAATATATCGAAGATATGTGAAATATTTATATATAAATTATAAATTAAGGGAAAAGAAGAACTATGTAGAAATCATCAAATACGTATACGCGTTTTTTATACAAGTTTTGGATTATATATTTTAACGACCATGTTATGTCGAAATAACTAATTAAGCAACATCATAAGTTTTGCTACATAATATATGACCATGTGTATGCTGTCGCATATATTACTCGTGTTTTATGCAATGAATATTCAAGCGTTAATGCTGTGTCGGCTTGCGAATTTGAGCAAACAGTAACTGTAATTTGGAACGAAAATATTTATTATGAAAAGCTAAACTTAAAACGTTTCTTGAATGTTTATCGTGAAACGTTTAGTACGTTTCACGATAAACATTCAAGAAACCATTCAAGAAACGAAGCGCACACAATTTTCTCGAGGTATCTATTAGTAATTTTTGTCACGTAAATTGAAATGAAAAGCATTAATAAAAATTTAAAATAAACAAACACATTTGTCGATTTTTCGCTCCATGAGGATATTGTGCACGAGCCCGGTTAGTAGGTTTAATTGAAGTGCGTTTTCCTACCCTCCACGGCCGAAAAGTATTGAGTAGTGGAGCCACAGATCAGGTTCGCCGTTGGGGGCTGAGTGGCTTGCTGCTTCTAAGCACTGGCTTTACTAGATCCCGTTGCCTATGGTCAGTGAACTCGGGGGAGTCCGTTGACCATGAAAGAGGTGCCGAGTAGGAAGACGCGCTGAATGTTCCGACGTTCTCAAGAAACGGCTGCTGAGTCAGCCAGCTCTGACAGGGTCGCGGAAGTGAGTGAGATCGTTCCCGAGGCAAACCAAATTGAGGGTTGGCGTTTTCGATTCATGGGATGGCTGATTTTTGACAATTAATAGGAATAGTGAAAACTGACCTGAGACTTTGATAATGGATACATTTTACTGCTACTTTTAATGGATATAAAATCTAATAGGTTAAATTAAATTAAAATAAAGACTTAAAATTATCCACCGAAATGCATGAAAATTGGCAAACACTTTTAAACACACGTGATGACGTAGGCGGTTCAAAGCGAACGATTCGATGCATTGACACGTTAATTCAATGCGTTGCAGTGCTAAGCGGCGGCTTTGTCTTCGGTTTTTTTTTAGATAAATCAGGACTTAAAAAATTGGAAAAATTTCATTGTTGCAGTTTTGAGGTCAGGTTACTAAAGTATACTGAATTAAAAGCGAGTGCCTCTTTTGCATTCAATAAAATAGCAATTAATAGCAAAATAGTAATATGATCAAATAAATGTATTCCAAATGTACTCTCATTTATTTTTGGCTAAAACCTATTCGCGGTACGATAATAATCGGTTGTGATAGTTTTTTTTCGTTTGATCTTCTAATATGGGACTTTCTTGTATATAATGAATTAGAATTACTACTACAAACAAATCACCCGAAAATATGAAGCAAACTGATCGCGTTCGCTGAACTTTACACCGCATACACAATTTTTTACTAATATTAAGAATGTTAATGTAATTTTGTTTGTTACACTTTCACGCTATAAGTACTCAACAGATTTTCATGAAACTTTGTTACACATATTCTTAGAGGTTATTAAAAGTGACATAGGATTTTTTTATTAAAAAAATACAATTTAAAAAAAAAGATATTTATTTAGAGGCTTCAACGCGGGCGGAGCCGCGGGCGAAGAGCTAGTATTACATATTTTAGTTTTTTATGCTGAAATTGACTTTACTAAGTAATAGTCATTATTTTTTATTTGATTTGATATTTGACTCATGAAATCAAATTATTTAAACTGAGAAAATTGTTTGCCTAAATTATGGATAAATAATAATTATTTTTAAAGTTGAGATGAATTCTCTGGACAAGTGCCGGATTAACCACACAGTAGCAAGAGTGGCAATTGCTACGGGCCCCTCGCAAAAGGGGGCCCCAAATATTTCAACGCACTCCATACCTGAGCCTTAATTATTTGAGTGAAACTCTAAATAAGTAAGATTATTGAATTGTTTTTACCACTTTATACATAAGAACCCATAGCAGATCAAGGGTTGTTTGAAGGAATTTGCTAGCGGCTCCGTCCTTACTTAATCCGGCTCTGCTCTGGACCAGTCTACAAAGTGCACTGGTAATAATTAAAACCAGTTAAAAATATTAAAATAAATTGACGCTGATAAAGGCCTTTAGTATAATCAATACTTGATTATACTAAATCAATTATTTTAAGAAATTTCTAAAGCCTAAAGTTTTTTAATCTTTTTCTGTGTCAAAAAACACTTCTTCGCTGTAATATGATATAATGTTAGATTTAATGGAATTAACATTTTGGAGAAAGTACTGACCGTTTTTACGAAGAAACTGAAGTCATTTCCTGCAAAGAACTGTGAAAAGCGGAAATACGACCCTCCATTTCTTTATCAGACGCTAATCGCGATTACATTACCGGCCGCCAATCGAGAAAGATTATTACATCGAAGTTTGCTATATAGATATTTTATTTTATTTCATTATTCGTGTAGTTATTTAAATTGTTTATAGTGCTAATCTTTGCACTTAACATTAAAATATGTAGAAAAATTTTTTCTACATATTTTAATGTTCAATCTTAAGTGCAAAGATTAGCACTATAAACAATTTAAATTTCTAAAAAAGCAATGGCGACATCTCTCGTTCGAATTATCGTTGTAAAATGATATTCGAAGTTGTTTGTATGCTGGAAAGGATATAACAAAAGATGCCGCCAAGCATTGCTTCAAATGCTAAGAAAATTGTTTTCTTAGCATTTGAAGCAATGCTTGGCGGAAGAATGCGTTAAGATTTTCGTCGGTGTGGTAATCAGCCGTTACGATTCCCACAGCGGCGACAATCTTTTCGCACTTTTTCTACATATTTTAAATTCGTGTAGTTGCCGAGACTTGTTGACGAGACGTTATTCTCGGAATTGTTGTAATATAAAAATATAATGGCTTACAACACATTTTCTTTGATTTATATGAAGCAATTTATTTTTAATCAATTTATAACCAGCCCATTTAAATATATAGTACGGGACTATTATTTAAAGAAGGATGGAACAAATTACTATGTTGGATGTTGTCGTATATGTATTTAAAATAATTACTTTAAAAAACTTTTAAGTTAAACGGTTTTATTTTATGTTTTTTTTTTTTTTGTTAAATTTTTTTGTTGTTAATATTGTATTGTCATCTAAATTAAATGTGTGTACCAAATTTCAGATCAATCTGACAACGGCAAGGTGCTTAAATTTCAATTTCTAATTTTGACCCAAATAAATAAACAAACAAATTCCGTACGGGTCGAGCTAAATAAAACCGTTTAATAAATGACTAATGTTCATATATTTTAAATATATATCTTGATATATAGTATTTATAATTATGTTTATATTTTTGTATTTTCTTTTTTATATAATATCTTGTATATTCTTAAGCTGATGTGTAATACATACATTATTATTTGTTTAAGTCACATAAATTCATATTACAATTTCATTTATTGCACTTACTACGATTTCTCCTCAACCCCGGGTTGAATGGTAGAGAATGCTAATAGGCATTAAGTCCGCCCTTTGTCAAAAAAAATAAAATATCCTGAGTATATAAAAAGTACGTGTTTTTATTTTATTCATGATTTTTTTTCATTCGGTTAAGTTGTTCTGGCTGTAAGTGTAAAGAAATAACCAGTTTTAAAATTAAGCCACCGTAACGTTGTTCAAAGCCTAAACAATTAGCAGAACAAATAATTACCAACTGCCTGTGGGATTTTCGAGTTCAAAAAGAATGTTCCGATCTTTCGGTCACTAGTATAGGTATAAACAATGATATTATATACAACGGTATTAACAATGATATTATTAAACATCATTGGGTGTAAACGAATACTTACGCTAGGTATAAGAGTTGCCAAATATTTTGATAGCTTGAGATGCAAGTTTAAGTTAGGCTTATTTTATTTACTCGATATCTGGCACGTAATGTGTAATTTATGCACTGTATATTTAATTATTTGTAGTAACTATCTAGTGTCTTTAAACTTGTCTTGTCTGTGTCTTAAAACTTGTCTTTGTCGATTGTTTATACGTGACAATTATAAGGCAGATTGATAACACGAAAAAATCTAACTTTACAGAAGAGCAGTCTTAAGTGGCCAGAAATGTATTTTAGGTCAAATGTTGTAAACAACTAAAGCAAGTTCTTGAAATTCTGCAATAAGTAATATGTCATGTTATTTATCATGCTTTTACTATTACTTTATTGAAACACCAAAAAACAATATATATATATATATATATATATATATATATATATATATATATATATATATATATATATATATATACTTTTTTTTTGCTCAGAAAGCGATTTCTTCCAGACAACCATTGCGAAAAGATTCTTTGCTAAGGAGACATAAAGAAGAGAGCAGAGGGAGGTGTACATAAATCACTTATAAACACAGGATGAAGGTGAAGGAAAGGAAAAGTGAAAAGGAAAGCATGAGTTCACAGTAATGAAATTTTACTAGGTTTTTAAAAGAATATGTATGTTTGTTAAACATATTTCTGCCTTTCTCTTTCTTTTTACCTCGATGACTTTCCATGATTGTTGTGCTTTTTTTATCTTCCGCTCGTATACGAAGATCAAAATTATTAAATATTTATATACTAGAATGTTTTATTTTTTTGGTTAACGCAATCTCTATTACGGTAACTAGCAAAAATCATTAACGGCCAACTAGAAAATCATATGCAATACGATGTCATTTCGTATTAATGCACATACGCCATTTACCCGTATAACCATTCTCAAAGGCTTTTGCGGTTCGCAAAAATGCACTCTTAACAATGTGGACTACCTACCTACCTATGGCCTATGAGTCAGAAGCAGAAGAAGCAACAAACGGTCGATGACGATAATTGTAGGGCTTAGTTAATTTTCACAAGCATATTTGTACCTATGCATAAAAAACAGTAAGCTATTTAATTTGAAATACATATTAATATGCACCTTTACGTTTTATTACCTAATATAAGATTTTTTACAGAAAATGTAAATTGAATAGCAAATATTCATGGTTTTAAATTAATGAATTATAAACAAAGAGGGCAAGTAAAAGATTATTTATAAAGCCTTTAAAAAAAGTTTGGTTTTGATGCAATTCTAGAGGGCTTTATACATTTTTAAACATTCTTTTACCTTAATTTTTTTATTTCTCAAGTTTTAATTTTTAAAAATTAAGGTAATTTTTATTCAAAATGAAAATAAATTTTGGATTTTTGTAAAATTATTTAGATAAAAAGTTACATTCAGCATGCACAATTTTTTTTTATAGACAAGCAGAAGGCAAAAATGTTGACGATCCAGATTCTATAGTACAGAGTACGGAACATACGTACGTAGTACAGAGTATGTATAGTTTTAAAGACAACGCGGTAAGGTAAATTCTTTATTACTTTCAGATTTATGTTTTTATTATTTTGTCTTTAAAGTGAAAACTGATAGAATGCTATTAGTAACACTTAAAGTATAATCTTTATGTGATAGCTCATACTCCGGGCGCTCGCTTTGAATTCTATATCCTACTCGAGCAACCTGAGTTCGATTCCCGGTGCCAGCATCAATTAAATTGTTAAGTGTTGACTTATCATGTGCTCAGCGGTGAAGAAAAACATCGTAAGGAAACCTGCATGATTAAAAAAAATATTTCGAAAATATGTGAATTCCGCCAATCCGCAGTGGGGTCGCGTATATGTATATACGTCCCTGCCTCTCAAACCTAACTCCGCTAGAGCTCTACGGTGATGTGAAAAAGGCTGACAAAGATTTAAACCAAGTTATTGAAAAATGTTATATAAAAGAAAAATGTGAGATTGTTTTTCAATCAATCAATCAATCAAAAATCTTTATTCAAATAGACGCTTGCGCGTTCTTATGAATCGTCAAATTTTACATAAAACATTATACATAGAGGTTCGTTAGGTACCACCGGTTCGGAAAGCAGTTTCTGTTGAGAAGAGACCGGCAAGAAACTCAACAGTTGCTCTTTTTCAAAGTTATCAGTTTACAATATGCAATACCGGTATAATAGTCTTATTCTACCCTACGTGAGTATCAACAGTATTAACTCCACACATTGGCGTCGTCCAGATATTCCGCAATAGTGTAATATGCTTTAACCATAAGTTGACTTTTAATTTTACGTTCAATTGAACAAGCGGCAGACTTAATATCGACTGTGGGGTTTTTATTATACATGCGCACACCTTGCCCCATGAACGTCCTATTTACTTTTTGTAGGCGAAACAATGGCGTAGTAAGTTTGTCCTTATTTCTAGTGTTTAATTTTTGTCTGTCACTATTCTTTAGGTAAAAAATTAGGTTATGACGAATATACAAAACATTACAATAAATGTATTGAGAAGCAACAGTGAGTATATTAATCTCTTTAAAAATATCTCTGAGCGAACTTTTGGAGAACGTTTGGAGGGTGACCTTTAAAAGATCAACTCAGAGCTTGTGCAGTTGAAAAAGCTCGTATAATTTTCTGAGTTAAACGTGAATAGATTTTGATTAATTAAAACTCACGCCACTGGCAAGCGGATGTAATGGAATTGCTCCAGAATATTTCTCTTCCGAGTAAAACTTAATGGGGTTAAGTTTTGTTTGTTCCTAGAGCTCACTTTCGCAGACTGTCTTATAGACTATTAAATATTTAATTAAAAAATTAATAGTTTCACCTCGTAGGTTGAACTTAGAACACCATGTTAGAATATTCAATAATGCCTTATTTGACAATAGTCTAATCTTAAATATTATGAAGTCACATATACAGATTCTAAGCTCCTGATCATGTAATTCCTGATAGCTATTATATTCGTTAACGCCTCGTCTGTGTTTTTACTATGTAGTCATGCATTGACGTACCAAAGAATCACGAACGTTTGAAGAAAATATATATTTTTAACCGGCATCACCCATTTATTACTACCAAACCAGCTCCACTCCTGCTGTCAATGTGTTTTTTTTTCGTGCCGAACAAAACGAACGCTTTTTCGTTTTATGGGGATAAAACTACGAATTCAGTGTGTTTTTTCCTAAATGAATAAAAAATTGATAAATAAAGAAGTTACTGGAGCTGTAGGAAGTTCCAGAATAAGGTAAAGCTTTGTATCATTTGATATTTTATGTACACAATTATAGTGCGCATAAAAAAATGTTTTTATTTTCTATATCTATGGGAGGATATATGTAACTGTATACGCAGAAAATTATATATTTGTGACAAAAAGCTATGTACGCTATGTTCAAGGAAATCATTAACTTTTAATTTCATTTTAAATTTGAAGTCATTTAATAAATTAGTAAAAACAAAAATCATTTCAAAATGGAGGATATTAGAACCACCAAAAAAATTAAGTAACTCCTTGTGTAACGTGGGTTCGATTCCCACAGCGGCGGCAATCTGTTCATACTTTATACACGTTCTTACTTTTAACTCCTTGTGGATAAAATCCCTTATTTTTTATTAGACATACAAGCCAATAACAAAAAAATATCTAAGATTTATTTTCAAAGACATCATTTATGAGCTTTAAGTAATGAAAAATGTTTAATGCATTTTGTTTTTCATCATGGCCATATGTATACGCTTAACAAAAGGATGTCAAATAAATGTGACATGACACATAAATTTATAAAATTTTATTATAAACATGAGTAAGCTAAAACCTGAATTAGTGTAAATTCTTATGCTTTATATTAGATTGCAAAGAAAGGCAAAAATCATATCTTTAATAAAATATATTTATTTATTCATAAAAATACATTAATGTACTATCAAAAATCTAACCTTGTGGCATTTAAAATGTAACTAATTTTAAATCTAAAGATAATTTTAAAATTAATTTTTTTTATGTGAAAAGTTGCAAAGTGAGCAGACGGTTTACCTGATATTAAGTGAATACTGCCGCCGATGGACATCTGCTACTTCCTGGAACGTCAATCAAAGGCGTGTGTAAGCAACAGACTGGTTTATTAAATAGTAACTTAATCTACCCTCCACCATGGTAATTATAAAATTATGACAAGACGTTACATTTTCTCCCCACTTAGCTTACAATCACTATAATAATTATATTTCATAAAAATCTTACTCTAAATTTGAAATATTGCGTTTAGCTCGTTTTAGAGCACGCAGTGCTCGAGCTGCTGTACGTGGTGAAGGCGACTCAGGCACAGGCGCTGGAGAGATCTGCCCGGACTGTGCCTGTGGCGCTTCCACCGCTTCCAAGGGTTCATTCAAGGTCTCATCCCTATTTGAAGCGTCCTCAAAAACTTCATCTTCGGCCCCATTATCGACCTCTGTCGTATCCGATTTTAAAGCACTGCTGTCCGCCGAAGGCGCGGCTCTCGTACGTGGCAGTGAGTATCGATTTTTAGTTGGAATCAATTGGTCAACATGTCTACGCCACTCTACACCATTTCCTAAGTCGACTTTATAAGAGACCGGTCCCGTCTTCTTAACAACTATAGTTTCAGCCCACTCGCTTCCCTTCGTTCTGTAGTCACGTGCGAGTATCGCATCCCCCACGCGAAACTCCCTATTAGCACCGGCGGTGCGTACTACCTGCTTCTCTTGCCTAGAGCGCACTGCGGCCACCACGTCTGGCCGCAGTGCGTCCAGGCGGCTCCGCAGCCTCCTGCCCTGTAGTGCCACCGCCGGCGAGACGCCCGTCGTTGCGTGCTCACAGTTGCGATATTTCAAAAGGAATTTATTAAGAGCCGCGTTAATATCCTCGCCTTCGTACAGTGCTCTCTTTATTGTTTTTTTAATAGTTTTGCCGGCATTTTCCGCCGCACCGTTTCCCTGAGGACGATAAGATGCTGAGGTGGTATGCTTAATACAATTATTCTTACAATATATTTGAAACTCTTGTGAAGAAAATGGTGGTCCATCATCCGTCACAAGCTGCGATGGCAAACCGAATCTTGCAAAAACAGTTCTAAAAATTTTTATCGTGGAATGTGCGCTTGTACCCTGCATCGGTATGGCCTCGATCCATTTAGAATGTGCGTCAATTATAATTAAGTAACGTGTACCCCCACAATCTGCAAAGTCAGCATGTACGCGCTGCCACGGGTGCAACGGGAACTCCCATGGGTGCAGATGCTACCGCGGCTGTGCGTCGAGTACAGATCTACACGCAACGCATGATCTACACGTTTCCTCGATGTCCCGGTCTAAATTCGCCCAGTATATGTAACTCCGCGATAAACATTTCATTTTGTTCATTCCTAGGTGACCTTCGTGGATCTCGTCAGTTTTTTTTTTTTTTGTAAAACATAGGGGACTACTATCCTGTATTTATAAATTACGCAACCTTGCTCTACGACTATATCGTGTTTTCTCGCAAAATAAGGTCTTTCCGCATCGCAGCTTGGTTCTGGCGGCCAACCGAAAAATACATATCTTTTAATCTTACATAATAATGCATCACGTTCGGTTTCTCGAGCTATGTCCTTATAACAAATGGGCAAAACATCGCCTACTATGTTTAAATAGTCTATCGAGTCCGCAAAACGACCCTCCTGAGGTAACGGCAACCGTGATAAAGCATCAGCCTGACGTTGTCCGCCGATCGAATATATTTAATGGTAAAATCATACGCGGCCAGGCGCGCCGCCCACCTTTGCAAACGACTCGCAGCTGTTTGTGGGATACCTCCCTTATGACCAAAGATATAAGTCAGCGGTTGGTGGTCCGTGTACAACGTGAATAGCCTCCCGAATAAGTACTGGTGATGTTTAGTGACACCGAATAAGATGGCGAGCGCCTCCTTGTCGAGCTGACTATAATTACGCTCAGTTGCGTTGAGCGTGCGAGACACGCAGCTGACGGGGCGCTCGGAGCCGTCCGCGTACCTGTGTGCAAGTACAGCCCCTAGCCCGTACGCGCTACTGTCCACAGACAACACCAACTCGCGTCCTTCCTCATAATGAGCCAGCACCCGTTCACTAAGGAGAGATCGCTTCGCCTCAATAAAGGCTTTCTCGCACTTTGAGTCCCATTTCTAGGCTACGTCCTTTTTTTAAAAATTATGTAAAGGTTCTAGTAAAGTACTTAAATTAGGAATAAATCGGCCGTAATAATTTAACATTCCTAGAAACATTTTTAGGTGTAGGCGCACTGGAAATGGCCTCCAACTTCTCAGGATCAGGCCGCAAGCCCTCCTTGTTGATTATGAAGCCTAAGTATTTGACACTGTTTTATAAAAACTTACATTTGCTCAGTTTAACCGTAAGACCCATGCGCCGTAACCGTTCGAGTACAGCTCTCAAATTTTTTATATGTTCTAACTTATTCGGACCTGTAACGCAAATATCATCTAAAAATACTACGCAACTGTGCGTACCACGCAAAGTCTCCTCCATTAACTTTTGAAATTTCTCAGGAATACAAGACAAACCGTACGGTGTACGTCGATACGCAAAAGTTCCCATGTGTAGTGATAGCGGTGTACGGTTGCGAATCATCGGTGAGGATGCACTGTTCGTAAGCGCGCCTTAAATCAATTTTTGTAAATTTTTCCCCACCTTTAAGATTCGCAAATAGCTCTTCAATACGCGGTAGGGGATAATAATCTCTTTTCAACTTTGGATTAATCGTGATCTTGTAATCACCACAAATACGTATTTTTCCATTTTTTTTTACAGCGGGGACTATCAGAGTGCCATAATCGGAATAATCCACGCGATATATTAAGCCGTCGGACTCGAGACGCGCTAACTCCTCCTTGACACGTGCGCGCAGTGCGAGCGACACCGGACGCGCTCGCACGTAAACCGGTTCATCGTCGGAGAGCTGTAGTCGGATGGTTCGCTTGCATGTCCCTAGTTTATCGCTAAACACTTCCGGGAACTCTTTACATAATTTGTTTACGAATTCGTCATCTATGATTTCATTGAGGTTAATTTGTTTTATTTTTAAGACACGCATCCACTCTCGACCTAATAACGGCCGTGCCCCACCTCTAATGACATATAAGCGTAATGATTTTTCTTTTATTTTACCTAAACTGACATCAACCTCAATATAACCAAGAGACACGATCTGAGATCCCGAGTAGGAACGTAAAGCTAAATTATCACATTTAATTATTTTATGACAAAACATACTATGATACATTTCTTCTTATTGCAGAAATACGACTACCGGTGTCTATCTCACATTCGACAATTTTATTATCGATTGATAAGTTAATAAAGTACGGTTTGTTACCTAGAGTTGCCACCTCAATGTTATACAAGCCGTCGTCCGACTCATCGCTCACAAAATTATGCCGGCACTTGTTTACACACTGCTTTAATATGGCCCCGCTGGCCGCACTCGTCACAGTTGTAGTATTTGAACCGGCACCTGTCGGCGTGCGCCCTGCCACAGCGCCAGCACGCGCGCGCGCCTGCGCCAGCCGCCGTCGTCGCGCCCCCTGCTCCGGGCGCTCGTGGTGGCCGCGCGCGCTGCCCACCTTGCCGGCCCTTGAAGCCGCCGCTGCCACGCGCATAGTGCAGGCACTCGCCCGCCTCGCCACCCGTCGCCCCTGAGTCCGTCGCCAACACCTTTGTGGAGCCGCTCACTTCCGCATGCTTTTCGGCAGCCTCTAAAGCCAACGCGAGCTCCACCGCCTCCTTATATTGGATCTTCTTCTCGGCGAAAATTCTCGATCGCATTGCGTCATTGGCTAGACCCGACACGAATTGGTTACGCAGGTTCTCCTCCAATGTAGAACATGTGTTGCATTTGCCAAAATTACACGTAGCCGCGAGATGTTTTAATGCTTGTAAATACTCCGTGAGGGATCCGCCGGGGCGCTGACGTCTCAGTCTGAATACGTGGCACTCAGCGATTTCGGATCGCTGCGGTTCAAAGTGCTCCGTCACAAGTTTGACTAACTCCTCATACGTTTTGTTTTCCGGAAAACAAGGCGAACACAGATCGCACATTAACGCATAAGTTTCTTCGCCCACAACAGTTATTAACATCGGCACTTTCAATGCGTCACTTATTGGAACGAAGTTCCTTACGGCAGGCTTGGAGGGGATAGGGATTTTGCTGCGCGACCGAACTGAAAAAAATGTGATAGTAAAACCGTAAGAAAAAAATCCGTGGAAAAAAGTGCGTGGAATAAAACCGTTAAATGTGTTACGGAAATTAATTTCAATACGTCTCAAAAACTGTGATTCCATGACAAGTTATGTTACGCAAATCATAGAAACTGCACAAAGAATATCTGGTACGGGTTTTAAAGTCGACGATGAGTGGATTGGAAGTTTGCTATAGGCGGGATTACCCGAAAAATATTTTCCTATGATTATGGCCATCGAACATTCGGGAATCGCCATTACTGCAGATGTCATGAAAGCAAAATTGCTTGATCTCGTAGGTAACGAACGTAATGACGCCTGTGGCGCCTTTTTAAGTAGAGGGAAGCAAAGTCGTCAACGGTATTCTTAAGTTGGCACTATTGGCAGAAATGACAATTCAACACAAAATGGCCGCCGTACGTCATCTATAGCCGGCTCGAATGTGAACAATAAAGAAAAAATGAACATTAAGTGGAGATGGGTCGTATCGCTTTTTCTGAGTACCGTATCTGAATCAGATTTCGATTTCAAATATCAGATTTCCAAACTATGTATTTTAATATCTAGATATTTTACGGTCCCGTATCCACCTTGAATTCTAAAAAAAAAAAAAATAATAATAATAAAAAAATAAATTTCATTAAAAATAGAAATTGAAGTAATATAAAAATGATTTATTTCAACATCTTATATATCGCTTAAAATAATTGAGTTTAACATATTCTTACAACACGCAATCATGAGTGACAATATTTTTATAATTTGTGTAAGAAATAATACATTCAGTATTATAACTTAGGGCGGAAGAATTTAAAATATACACACAAAGCACATAAGCCTTGGTCTGATTTCCACCCAAGCAGCACAGCACTATTAAATTATATTTTTCTTTTTGTATATTTTTTTTTTTTTTTCCAAAAATATGAATAAAATTTAACGAATAAAAATATTCACAAAAAATTTACCTCCTAAAAAATTTCCATTTATATTTTTCTTCCTTAATTTAGGCAGAAAATTCTTAAGTAGTAAGTTGGCATCCCTTACTATTACGTGATATGTACCAATGCAATCCAGCTCAAAGTTAAACAAAATTTAAAGACATCGTTAATACCGTAATTCGTATTTAAATGCAACTAAAAATGTTTTTTTCTATGCTGTTAAGATTCAAAATTACTTAACTGCGCGCTTTGTCGCCCGTTACGGCTCAAGGCTAAACAAAACAATAAAAATATACTTAATAATATCGTTGTAGTAATCGTTGATACCATGATTAGTATTTAATTGAAACGGATCTTATTTGTATGGTTTTAAGATTCAAAATTACTTAACTTATTCAAAATATCTGTTTAAAAATCTGATATCGTGCATTGCTTGCCGTCCCGCTCTAACTAGTGAGTATTTATATCTCACGCGCTTTGTCGCTCGATATCTGATATCGTGCATTGCTTGCCGTCCCGCTCTAACTAGTGAGTATTTATATCTCACGCGCTCTGTCGCTCGATATCTGATATCGTGCATTGCTTGCCGTCCCGCTCTAACTAGTGAGTATTTATATCTCACGTGCTCTGTCGCTCGATATCTGATATCGTGCATTGCTTGCCGTCCCGCTCTAACTAGTGAGTATTTATATCTCACGCGCTCTGTCGCTCGATATCTGATATCGTGCATTGCTTGCCGTCCCGCTCTAACTAGTGAGTATTTGTATCTCACGCGCTTTGTCTCTCGATATCTGATATCGTGCATTGCTTGCCGTCCCGCTCTAACTAGTGAGTATTTGTATCTCACGCGCTTTGTCTCTCGAAATCTGTTTAAAAATCAGATATTGTGGCAAACGCGTATGATATCGCGATTCGTGTCGGTATAGCGAGCGAGCACGTTACATCAGATTTCGGAAATATCAGATATTGTAAAATACATAGATATTGAACGAGCCAGTAAGCGATATTCGGATATTGTACTAATATCTAGTTTTCATATCTGATACGATATGTATCGCCCACCACTAACATTAAGTGTTATCGTTGTCGTCAATATGATCATTACAAGTCACAGTGCAAATTGAATAATCAGCAACAAGTCGTGAAGAAGACGAATGCTTTTTCGGCTGTTTTCTTGAACGGAAACTTTATTAAACAAGACTTTTATTTAAACAGTGGTGCGAGTGCGTACATGACGATAGATTTAAATATTATAAATAATGCATCATATTCGCTAAAGATTAAAGAAATTATAGCAGCAAATGAAAGTATTATGCCAGTCCTGTGCACCGGTGAAGTGGAAATTATGACAGTCACTCCAAATTGCAAATATGACATTACCTTGAAATATGGGTAAATGTAAATAACTTTAACTCCGGCGTAATTCAAATCAAATAAATTTTAAACGATAGAGAAAACTCACTTATGAATTTATCAACAAGCAGAATTTGGCGGTCGCTTATAGTTTTCGAAAAAATAAATAATGAAATAGTGTGATTTTTACTATAGAAATCCGCCATTTTTTGTTGTCAATATGTCAATTCAGCTCGTATTTCTTGGTGGTCATAAAAAAAAAACCTAACATCGAAGGTTAAGGCGGGAGCTCCGCTCCCGCCTGAACCTTCTAACCTAATCTATCCGAGTCGGATTCGCTCTGTGTCGGTTCTGTGAATCATTAAATTTAAAAAATCGGAATATCGATACGTGTATGATGGCGCCCGCTTCCTATATTTATCATGTTGGCAGAACTGTGTAAAGAACTTTTGAAGTCAAACGAATAAAATGGTGGATTTCTTAGTACAAAAAACAAGTTTTAAATATTTTTTTTCTCGAAAACTATAAGCGACCGCCGAATTCTGCTTGTTGATTAATTCATTAGAGATTTATCTCTATCGTTTAAAATTTATTTGATTTGAATTACGCCGGAGTTAAAGTTATTTACCTTTACCGAAATATGTTCTGTGTGTACCTGATCTCACTACAAATTTGATTTCAATTAGTCAATTTATCATTTAATTTCATTTAGTCAATTTTGCTGTGTTTACAATATAAAGAAAGAATTGGTGGCAATTGCAATACAAGTAGATGGTGTATACAAGTTGAGACTAGATAAACAACAGTGTTTGTTTACATCAGCTGCAATTGTGAGTGACGTGACCTGGAATAGGAGAATGGGACATATTAATGTAAATGATTTGAATAAAATGTGAGATGGAGCAGTCACGGGTATATTATACTCAGATAAATCAAAGATTGACAAGATTTCTTGCACAATTTGTTGTGATGGGCAGTAGTCGCGAATACCCTTTCCTCATGCACCAGCAAGGAGCAGCAATCCATTGGACCTAATCCACGCTGCTGTTTGTGGACCTATGGAGACCAACTCAATAGGAGGATCAAGCAAATTAAAGAAGCAGATGAGCAGATAGAACCAGTACCTACCCAGCATATGAGAAGGAAACCAGAGCGTTATGGCTTTACAAACATATACATAAAGTCAAGTTCGGAAGTTACCCAGGATCCTGCTACCGTCCAAGAAGCCCTATCTAGTCCTGACAAAGATAAGTGGATTGAGGCGATGGAAGAGGAGCTACAAGCATTCAAGAACAATGATACTTGGGATTCTGTGGATGAATTACCTTCAGATAAGACCTTAGTGAGGTGCAAGTGAGTTTTCAAAAAGAAAGTGAAAAGTGATAACAGTGTTCGGTAAAGAGCCCGTCTAGTAACAAAAGGCTTTACCCAAAAGCCCGGGGTTGACTATGAAGAAACTTTTCCCCTGTGGTCAGACGCTCTACTTTGAAATTATTGTTTGTTCTGTAAGTTCAATTAAATTTAAATGTAACACATCTACATGTTAAGACAGCCTTTTAAAATGGACACCTTAATGAAGACATTTATATGATACAGCCAGACTTTTTTTGTGATAAGAAAAAGATTGTAAAATTAAAAAAGGCAATATATGGGCTCAAACAGTCGTCTCGATCATGGTATGAAAGATTTGATCAAAGTCTATGTGAGATAGGGTTTAATAAGAGTCGATTGGAACCATGTGTATTCACAAAATTAAATAAAGATGTAAAATTAATCATTGCTGTATATGTTGATGATTTCTTTGTTTATTCAAATTGTGAAACTAAAACTGAAAAATTAATAAATGTGTTGAGTTCTGAATTTAAAATTAAAAATTTAGGGCAAGTAAAGCAATTTCTAGGTATGAGGGTTCAAATTAATAAAAAATCTAATACTGTAACTTTAAACCGGGAACAATATATTGATTATTTATTGCAGAAATTTAATATGACAAATTGTAAGAATGTAATACCTATGGAAAGTAAATTAGGTATTGAAAAGGGTGAATCTTGTAGTAATGATATTCCATATCAACAGTTGATTGGAGGTTTAATGTATTTATCAGTACTAACTAGACCAGACATAGCATTTTGTATAAGGTACTTCAGTCAATTTAAGTGTTATACAAGTAATAACTGGAACTATGCAAAGAGAGTATTAAAATATCTTAAGAAAACTAGAAAGTATTGTTTAAAGTATACAAAAATGGAAGGTCAAATAGAAGGATTTGTTGATTCGGATTGGGGTAGCAATACAATAGACCGTAGGTCTTATACAGGTTTTTGTTTTCTAATGTCCGGTTCAGCAATTTCTTGGGAAAGTAGAACGCAAAGAACAGTGGCCTTGTCTAGCATGGAAGCTGAGTATATGGCCATTGCAGAGGCCAGTAAAGAGTCAATATATTTAAGGTTCTTATTGTATGAGCTAACTGGTAATTTGTGTACTGTAAATTTATATAATGACAGTCAAAGTGCTCAAAAGCTAGTGTCTAATTATGTAAGTCACAGAAAGCCTAAACACATAGACATAAGATATCATTTCATTAAAGATGTTGTTAATGATAAAATTGTAAACTTAAAATATATACCTACAACAGCCATGCCAGCTGATATTTTAACTAAGGCTTTGTGTCCTATGAAACACTTTAAATGTATGGATAGAATGGGAATGTATCAGTTAGGGAATTAGTTGCAATTTTAAATAAAATAAAATAATGATAGTTCTAATGATTGTATATTTTAAAAGTAATGGTTTATTTTCTGTAGTTGGGGTGTTGAAATTAATTAGAGAAACATTAAATAAACCAACTATTATCTATGATTATCATGTGTACAGTGAAGATGTCGATACTTATTGCTTTGTCTGTGGTATTCAATATAAAAACTTCCTTCGTCATCCTGCCACGAACAAAAACGGTTGTTTCATTTTTTAAAAATCAATCATAAATTATAATAAAATTTAACGGTAGTAGAGCCACGCAGCAGCCTCGGCTGTTGCACAAATGGGCAGGCTCGTCCGGGTAAGTTCCACGACCACACAGAAGACCGGGGTAAAGTGGAAGTATGAGAAATACTTTCGCGTTTCGTCTGGTGAGTGAGGTAGCCGGAGCCCAATTTCCAAAAAGGTTGTCAACGCATCTGCAAACCCTGGGGTGTAGCAGATACCACACGATGTTTTCCTTCACCCCGGAGCACGTGATAAGTCAGCACTTAAAGTTAAAAACTTCATTGGTGCCGGCACCGGGGATCGAAATCAGGTTGCTCGAGTATATTGAATTAAAGGCGAGCGCCCGGACACTGATCTATCACGGCTCTGAAAGATTGAAAGATTGAAATTATCAATAAAATATAAAATCTTATTATTTATAATAGCAACTTCCCTGCGCCACTCTTAAATATATCATCTCTATCATAATGTATGGCCATAATGAAAAATTCATTAAAGCCTCTATTAAACAACTTTTTTCAGCCCTAAAAAAATAAAAATTGTTTTTTCTAAGTGGAAACATGGAAACAATCAATGTATTCTCCAAAATGGTTGATATTGGTATTGATACATTGTGACAACACCATTACCAATAAAGATTCTATAGTCACCGGTAATGTAGAAACTTAATTTGATCTAAATATTGATACATACTGTAAAATAGTTCCAAAGTTTTTTTGGAATTCTATTAGTCAACCTCTTTGCCACTAGAAAGAATGGTATGTGGAATCGAACTATTGGGCAGTGGATGGTTTTTGGTTTAGCATTTTTTTCTTTATATCAAGACAAATATCTTAATAAAGTTCAATTGTTCCTTACTGTTCCTTCCTGTTGTTAAATGAACTACTTATTCTCTATCCAAATAAAATAATAAAAAAAGTTATTAATATCTCCTCTGATGACATACAACGATCAAAAACTTGGTTTGCAGCAATTGTGTGAAACAAACATACCTAAAAATGGATATTCAGAGGAGACTATATACACTTTAATCAATTATCATGAAATGCTATCAAGCAGTATAATACATGTTTAAGCCAATGGTGGGATTATTATAATATTTGATCCTAACTTATTATCGAAGTTACATAGTAAAAACACATACGAGGCGTTAACTTCATATAATTTTGATCGATGGTCACTTACAGGTAAGTTACTTTGATCAATGAATTATAATTTCGGAACAGATCATACATGTTTTTACCAGGGCTATGACATAAAAAAAAATGTAATTATGATTAAATTTTCAGATAAAAGTGTAGCACGTAAAAATTGATTGTCATGATGATTATCATCAACCATAATTAAGATACAAATAATTATTGCTTAGGTAAACACGTCTTTGAAAGCGATATTGGTATATTATGCTTTGAAAAGTTTTATACAGTAACACTCAAGATTTTGAATAGAATTTGGGATTCTAAAGGGGACGATGTCTCAAAGAAGAGGAAAAGTTAAAGTGTAACTACATGCAAAAGTGTTAATAGCTGATGCTTATCTTTGTTCTTTGCTGTCGCTCGCTAAAAACGCTTTTGTTTAAGCATTTTAAGGCAGTAGCAGAAAATAGATTTCTTCATTTTTTTATTTTCTGATTTGATATTTATACTACTGGGAATATAAATATTAATTGATACACTTCTAAAAGATGATTTAATATTATTAACTACTATGAACGTTAATACTTTTTTATGAACGTAAATTCTTCCATTATCATAAAAAATCAGAAATAAGAGTTTTCATAATTTCCAGGTGTCCAGTCTCCGCAACTTCTTCCTCGTTAATCCGAGATCGGATGAGTCACTCTACGCGGACTTCATTAGCTGTGGTAAAGGCCATAAACGTCTATCATGTGCCACCAAGAAATTGCAGGGCCCGGGAGTACTCAGCGTTTTGGACAGGGAGAGTAAATATCTATTATTACCCTACAAATCTTAAATTACATTACAATTATCCAACCACGCAATATATGAGCACGCTTTATCGAACTATTTTTTTAACATTACTTGTGTATGAGCATTGTATACGCCGGTGTAGTAAATAGTCCAAAATCTAATAACCTTTGGTTGGCTGCCAAAATCGTTCTTCGATTAGGTACACTTGAGTTCCTTCAGACCGGGTTCCGGTATCCGGGCCTTGACCTGGCAGAGGGACTTAGTAGCCGTGGCTTGGTCACCCACGGCGAAGCTAAGAGGAAATCACACTGGGCCGGCCTGTGGTGTAAGGCCGGCCCGAGAGGGCCGCTCCGAGTGGGCTCATCAAGCCCACTCTGGATGCGTGCGGGAGGGTGCAGGGGACAGGTCGAGGGTGGTAGAGGTGGAGCCACTCTCCCTGTCTTCTGCTACCGAGGATGAGTCGCGGGGGAAGAGGAGTGTCGGTATTGCGCTGGCCACGCTCCGTATCCTCCACGACTCGGCGGAGCTGCACCGCTGATGCAGGAGCCGCAGGGGGAGAGGAGTGTCGGTATTGAAGTGCGTCGTTCTTTTAGTGTAAAGAGTGTTTTTGAAAGCGGGTTTTTTTTTTTTTTTTATTTGATTGTCGTGTCAAAAATATTTGAAACGTGTTTCCAAATTTAAGTAAAAAGTAGAAAATAATTTAATTTCTGTAACCTTATTTCCCCCATGAATCCTTATTAAAATTCAAGAGGAAGTTTTCACTGAATCAACTTTTGAATTTTACATGACTAAAAACTAGTTATTTTAGAACGTTTTTTTTTTTTTTTTCTTGATGAGTCACTGTTGGCCTTAGGGGCCTTTACAGTTCCGACGGACTTGAGGTGGCCGGGCGCTCGAGGCGCCTAGCCTGAACCTCGCGTATTTATTATTACGCGTTATGGTGACTAAGCTCGAGGGCTCCCGAAGGAACCTCGGCTCGGGCCGTCACGCTGTTTAATTCACCGGTTTGGGAGGCCGCCTAGCTCTTAGGGCGCTTTGGCGGGGGCTCCATGGAGTGATCAGGCTCAAGGGTCCCCGAGAGGGGACCTCGGCTTGGGCTGTCACTCAACACGCGTTTAGCATTCCGATTCGAGGGTGCCCGAGAGGGCCGGACCTCGGCTCGATCGGTAGCTGTTATCTGACTGGGGGGGATCTCTAGAGCTATCGTTACTACCACTTCGTAAAGCGTTGGCGCTGGGAGAAGAAGTGGCGGAAGAAACTCCAGCAACGCTTCTATCTTGAACTGGGGAGAACCTGCCAGGTACGTGGCGGAACCTAGTATATGTTTGCCGCACTCGCCGGCTAGTGCGGTTTGTGTTGGTGTGTTTGCGAAGTTTTTTGATCCTTTCGATGGCGATAGTCGTCTCATCGTCAGGGAAATCGAGAACGTGTCGCGGTCTACGGTGATTGCGGCGGAACGTACCTAGCGGCAGGGGTCTGTAGGTGGCGGCACCTACGATTAGCGGGTTGGGATGCGCGGCGGCGGAATCGAAGTATCGGCGCGACGCCGACTTCAGGAATTGAGCGATGGTGGGCAACTCTAAATCGACATGAAGGTCGATATTGCGCATGTACCAGGGTGCTCCCGTGGCTCTGCGCAAAAATCGATTTTGGATGACCTGAAGCCGGTGTATTTGCTTCGGAGCAATGTGTGCGAAGACTGGACTCGCGTACGTCATGATAGGGCGAACTACTGCCTTATATAGAGTCACCTTGTTCCGAAGGGACATTTTAGACGTTTTGTTGAGGAGCGGATGGAGGCGACCGAGTACGAAGGCCGCCCGGTTCTTGATCCGAGTCACGTGCTGGTTGAATCTAAGTTGGGAGTCAAGGACGACACCTAAATATTTAACTTTGTTCACCCATGGTACCAGACTATCCATGAGTTTAACGGGGGGTGGTTTATCTACGTTTTTATGCGAAAAAAGGACGGCCGCGCTCTTGGCGGGATTGATTTCGATCCTCCATTGCCGAAACCAGTCACCGATGGTGATGGCTGCAGCTTGGAGGCGTCGATGGATAATTTCGGATGTTCTGCCTGCTGTATAGAGACAGGTGTCGTCGGCAAATAGGGCAAGTTCTACATCTTTGACTCGCGGCATGTCATTGGTGTAGAGCGTAAAAAGGACTGGACCCAACACCGACCCTTGAGGCACCCCGGCTCGAACGGGATGCGTTGTCGAACACACGCCTTCGACGCGATAGCGAAAGGTCCGATTACTTAGGAAGTCTCGTATTATGCATACGAGACGATCGGGCACTCCGAGCCCGTATAACTTGTATACGAGCCCGTTGTGCCAGACTTTATCGAAGGCCTTTGCCACGTCCAAGAAGAGTGCTCCGGTGTTGAGTCCGCGTTGGCGTTTGACTAGTATGTGCTCCGTGATGCGGTGCACTTGATGGGTACAGGAATGTTTGGCTCTAAAGCCAAATTGTTCAGGGATGGGGAGCCCTTTGGCGTCCATAAGGGATCTTAGTCGGGCTAATGTTAGTCTTTTAAAGATCTTCCCAAATGTTTTGAGAAGACTTATTGGGCGATAAGAGGTTGGGAGGGTCGCGGGTTTGTGAGGTTTGAGGAACCCTATTACGTCAGCTTCTTCCCACTCGGACGGGAAGAAGCCTTCGGTTATAGCCGCGTTGTAAATTAAGACTAGTATCTGAAGGATGCTAGTAGGGAGAAGTTTGGTCACCTTATTGGTGATACCATCAGAGCCAGGCGCTTTGCGTGGGCGCAGTTTGTTAATTGTTTCTGCGAGTTCCGAGCACGTGACCGGGGGAACGGGATCGCGGAGTGGTTCCGATGCTTTCCTTTCGACCTCTTCGTTCACCTTACGGAGGTGATCGGGGTGGGTCGGAAGCAAGCTGGGGGAGCATTGGGCCTCTAGACTGTCAGCTAGGCATTCGGCTTTCTCTTCGTCCAGCATTGCTGGCGTTCCTATCGGGCGAACTAGTGGTGGCATGTTTGGAGTGGCAATACCCTTGAGGGATTTGGGAAGTTTCCAGAAGGCTTGGTGGGACGGTTTTATTGAGACTTTGCAAAGCTTCAATGGGGTCCCCATATATCCAAACTTGCGAATAGACTAAGTTCTGCAGCGTATGCTTTAATGAAAATAAGATGTCTAACTGATGTAAAAACGGCTAGAATTGTGTATTTTAGTTACTTCCATAGCATAATGTCATATGGTATTTTGCTATGGGGGCACGCGGCCGATATAGAAACAATTTTTATTTTGCAAAATAGGGTTATAAGAACCGTTTATAATCTAGATTTGAATGCATCTTTGAGAGAGAAGTTTAAAGAAATAAATATAGTAACCTTAGCCTCTCAATATATATATGAAAATGTTATGTATGTGCGTAGAAATATTAATAATTTTGATAAGAATACTGATATACATAATGTGAACACTAGGAACAAACACAAGCTTGTAATGCCAGTTACTAGACTCCATAGAGTAAGTAACTCGTTCATGGGGCGGTGTATACGCTTTTACAACAAAATCCCAGTGAATGCGCAAAACCTGCCTATTAACAGGTTTAAGAAATTTATTAAAGAAAAACTTTATAAAAAGGGTTATTATAATACAAATGAATACATTAATGACAATAACCCCTGGGAATGAGTTGATCGCTCCCAAGCTATTTCTAAAAGGAAAAAAATCAGTTGTATAATATTTGAATTTTTTGTTAAGAAAAAAAAATTTATTACAAAAAAGAGGATACCTACGGAGTTTTTTTCGCCTGTTTCTTCTCCGCTAGAGGAACCTCATTACGAAACGGTGGTAGATTTAAAAAAAAATATATGACTATTGACAAATGAAATGTAAGTTTCTTATGTCGATGAATAAATGATTTTGATTTTTTGATTTTGACTAGGGTGGAGTCCCACCGTTCGTTTCGTGAGTCTGCTATACGTGTTTTGACTTCACGTTGCAATTTACGTAGCAGTCTACGATTCGAGTCGGTGGGATATCTATCGTAGGCGCGTGTGGCCGCATTCTTGCGCCTCAGTAAGTCTTGTACATCGTCTGGCAGGGCCCAGCGATGGTCGTCCATCGCTGGAACCTGTCTCGAGCATTGCTTGACGACGGTGTTGACGTGACTCGTGAGGGCCCGAATTGCGGTCTCCGTGTCCTGTTTGTTGTTGAGTTGGTCGGGGATCGACTCTAATATTGAATTGGGCTCATTTAGTTTTGACTCTATGCCAGCTAATGACTGTTTTGGTTTGGGGGGCGGCTATTGCTGAGGGCCCTAGCCGAAGGAGGACTGGTCGGTGATCAGAGTGAAGCTCGTGAATCACTTCCGGGTCGCGCATGGTCAGATTGATGTTTTTGACGACTGCAATATCAAGCACATCCGATGATTGTCCCTCTATATAAGGGAAGTGCGTATGTTCGACTGGGGCTACAACTTCAAAGTCGAGCCTGTCGGATAGCGAGTCGAGTGCGGTGCCTCGACTGTTGGTGCGTGTCGAGTTCCATCGGATATGGTTTAGAACGTACACGTTATTGCTTTTAAATAGCAATTCATTCACTGTTTATTCACTATGTTTTTTCTTGTTACAAATTTGACTATTTGGAACTAAAAATGTACTGAAAAAATAGAAACTGTGACTAAATCGCATCGACTGGGACGTATAGACTAGGTAACTATATTGTATCAATTGGTTTGATATTAATTAAAAACAACAATGCATTTTATAAAGATTGTTTATAAAAAAGTTGTTGTCTCATATAGGATTACGGTGAAGTGACATGACTTAAGTTTGTTTGGAATGATATAGAAGTAAAAAGAAAAATAATACTGCTGACATGTTTTTGTCAATTTTTAGATTTATTTATTGACAATGATAGTTTATTATTCACACTATGTGAAATCCACTCCAGATATACCACCGTCTTCATGAATAGAGCAAAAGCAGAACATAATCAAGTTCAAAGTGTGGAGTTGGTAACTAATGTGCCCATTCTAGAAGTCCCAGCAAGCAAAGTCCGCAGTTACAGCACGAATGAGCAGAACATTGTTAATAGTGTAATAAAAATCAAAAATATAAAAAACATGACTTCATTATTAAGCTTGACTCTCCCACGTGCTTCGCCAGAACACTCGCTATGTCGCCCCTTAGTGTCGCTTCACCCACTCGGCCTTCGCTCCGTCGCTCGCAGGTCCTGAGTGGCACAACAGTGACCGACAGTTTAATCCCTACCCCATGATAGTTGCTGGGGATCTAAACGCCAAGTCTGTGGCGTGGGGCTCTCCAGTGGCCGACGAGCGCGGTCGGTTACTGGAAGAATGGCTCCTGGAGGCCGGGCTAACCGTCCTCAATCGGGGATCTGAGAACACGTGCGTGCGGCAACGTGGCGTTTCCATAGTGGACGTTTCGTTTGCGAGCCCTATCTTGGCACGCCGTGTTCGTGACTGGAAGGTGGTGGTGGATGAGGAGACATTATCTGACCACCGCTATATCCGGTTTGATGTCTCCGCCTCACCAGATACCCTGACCGGTCCAAATCAGATGATAAGGAGAGACGGCCCACGGTGGAACCTCAAAAGTCTGGACCGCGACGCTCTGAAAGAGGCGGCAATTGTAGCGTCTTGGTTGCCCATAGCCACTCATCTGGACGTGGAGGGAGAGGCCGAATGGTTCCGGGACGCAATGACGGAAATCTGTAATGCGTCCATGGCCCGCTCCCGAAATCTCCCATCAAAGAGCCGAGTGTAAGAGTGGTCTGAGAAGCTCTCCCAAATGCGTAGAGCGTGTGTCGTGGCAAGGCGCCGATTCACCCGATGCCGAAGAAGGCTGCATAGGGATGAAGGCTTGGAGGCGCTACTCTACGCCTCTTATAGAGCGGCAAAAATGGCACTGCAGTCCGAAATAGCCAAATCGGTTACTGCTGCCAGGAGTGAATTTCGGGCATCTTTGAAACGTGATCCATGGGGACGGCTATACAGGATGGTGTTGAACAAACTTCGCCCCTGGGCCCCCCCACTAACGCAAACTCTGCAGCCTTAGTGACGGCGATTGTCCCAGCTTTGTTCCCTCAGCGAGAGGAGCATACGCCACCTGTGATGGTCCGACCCGACTATGAGGAGAACGACGCAAGTGCGGCTGTGCCTAAGGTGACCCCGGGGGCGCTTGGTGCTGCCATTCTAAAAACGAAATCCAAAAGCACTGCCCCGGGTCCTGACGGTATTCCAGGACGAGTCTGAGTCCTGGCACTGGAGGACGCCCTGGAGCCTAGGCTGAGGGCGACGTTTACTGCCTGTCTGGCTCAAGCCACAATCCGACAGAAGTGAAAGACAGGCAGACTCGTCCTATCCGGAAGGATGGGCGTCCCGTGGACTCACCCTCTGCTTATCAGCCGATAGTGCTGCTCGATGATGTGGGAAAGCTCTTTGAAAGAATCGTTGCCGGCCGCATCGACGAGCATCTGAAAGATGTTGGCCCTAATCTTGCGGATAGGCAGTTTGGGTTCCGCAAGGGTCGATCGACAATACATGTGGTGCTGAGGGTGAGGTCCTACGCGCAGGCAGCAATTTCTCAAGGTGAGGTCGTCTCCTTGGTGTCTCTTGACATCGCCAATGCCTTCAATACCTTGCCCTGGGCTTGCATCAGAGAGGCACTCCGGTATCATGGAGTGCCCCTTTACCTGCGCCGCACAATCGGAGCCTACTTGGCAGTCCGTCGTGTAGAGTAACCATGCAGAGACGGGCTTCGAGCTATCGAGGTAACAAGAAAGGTGTGGGGTTCCACAGGGGTCGGTGTTAGGGCCGCTCCTGTGGAATTTAGGTTATGATTGGGTGCTGCGTGGTGCCTACCTCAGGGGTGTCGAGGTGACATGTTATGCTGACGACACTCTTGTGACCGCCCGCGGCACAAACTTTCGCCGGGCTGCTACTCACCACTGCCGGAGTGGCTCAGGTGGTGAGGCGTATTCGGCGACTAGGGCTAGAGGTGGCGTTAAGTAAATCCGAGGCTGTATGTTTCTATGGACCTCGGAACGCGCCATTTGCGGACGCCCATATTATTGTTTGTGGCGTCCGTTTCGACGTAAAATCTACCATGAGGTATCTCGGCCTAGTCCTAGATCGCCGACGGAACTTCTGCACCCACTTTGAGCGGCTGTCTCCCAAAGTGGTGAAAGCAGCAGCAGCTCTCGGCAGACTGCTCCCAAATGTTAGCGGCCCCAACGATACGTGTCGTCGCCTATACGCCGGAGTCGTGAGGTCAATGGCCCTGTATTGGTCTCCGCAAAAGGTGAACCGCAAATATACGAGCCATTCGAGTCATTCGGGGCTACCGGACCATATCCGGTGAAGCGGCGTGCCTGGTTGCTGGCTCTTTGCCTTGGGACCTGGAAGCTAAAATCCTCGCGTCACTGCACTGCTGGCGCGAGGAGCTTAAAGCTCAGGGCCGCACGCCAGCCACAGACAAGTTGGGGACGCGCAGGAATGTCCTGCGCTCATATGCCATCATTGAGTGGCAGCAAAGTCTGGAGCACCCCAGCGCCGGCCTAAGAACCGTGGAGGCCATACGTCCTGTTCTCAATAGGTGGCTGGACAGGCAATACGGCGCCCTCACCTACCGCGCGACGCAGGTCCTCTCGGGACATGGTTGTTTCGGGAGGTATCTGTTTCGCGTGGCGAGGAGGGAGCCTTCAGGGGAATGCCACTGCGACGTATGTGCCGAGGAGACGGCCCAATACGCTCTGGAAGAGTGCGCAGCCTGGATGGAACAGCGTGGAGAGTTGTGCGCTATCGTGGGGCACGACCTCTCGCTGCCTGCCTTGGTTCGTGCTATGGTGGACAGCGAGAGGGCGTTGGTTGCTGTCCTTGCATTTTATGAGGATATAATCACCCGGAAGGAGGCTGCGGAGTGAGAAAGGTTTCCAGGAACCGCCGCCGGAGAAAAGGGCGCAGGAGGCTGGCCTACGAGCGCAACCTTCCCCCCTGATAGCAAGGCCCAGGGTGGCAGATGTGGGGCTAACTGCTGCCCTGTGGACGGATCGAGAGGGGTGCCGTGTCCATTGTACCGATACGGCACCATATGGCTGAATTGGGTGTCCCTAACACCCGGGAGAAGAGGCCTTAGAAGGCCACAGTCGCGCCGGGGTTCGAGGAAGATTGCGTTATCGTGTTCCCACGTTCCCGGCAAAAGCGACAACGCAGGTGTAACAGGGTTTTTTTTTGTGGGTACCCCGTGTTCCTGATGACTCCCACATACCCCCGCTGCCTACCCACAAGACGGCGGGGGATCCATATAGGATTTATCCCACGTACAAAAAAAAAACCCGCCTCGAATGGTATGCGTTGTCGAACACACGCCCTCGACGCAATAGCGAAAGTTCCGATTACTTAGGAAGCCTCGTATTATGCATACGAGACGATCGGCCACTCATACTATAACGTGTATACGAGCCCGTTGTGCCCGACTTTATCGAAGGGCTTTGCCACATCAAGGAAGAGTGCTCAGATGTTGAATCCGCGTTGGCATTTGACTAGAATATGCTCCGTGATGCGGAGGTAGGCGTAAAGTGGAAGTATAATACTATTACGTTTCGTCTGGTGAGTGAGTATCCGGAGCCCAATTTTCAACTGTTATATACCCTATTTATTAAGAAAAAATAGCATCTAGCCTAGATGATATTTTTTTACGCCATCAAATGTAGTACATGCGGGCAGAGCTGCGGGCGAAAAATAGTACTTACTTTTAATACAAGTTAGTGTTTATGTGAAATAAATGACCTGTTTTTATCCAAGCCGGTTGGTTGACCTCCATCTCTTAAACTACGTTAATGAACCTAATGTATGTTGAGATCTCTGGGTATGCGTAGATAAGTACATATTATAATCTAAATAAAGTTTTTATTTACTTATTTTGTTTAGTGTTTTTGTTTTTATTTATTTTATTTTTTTATGTTACCCTTAGTAAACGACCTTTGCAATCAAGGGCATACCACGGGTGAGGTGATAACCATTGCGTTGATGAAATGCCTACTAATAATAAGACCATATCAGGTCACAGCACTAATTCACCACTGTTCCCTATTTTATCATGTCTGTGGGTTTTATAGTGAAATATAATCCTTACACTTAACTAAAAACGTGTTACACATTTGCCTCTAGTCTGATCAGGTCTTTGAGTTTTTTAACTTATAGCAGTTTAAAATGCATATATTCACGAATATAAAACACCCAAAATTATTGGTGTACACTAAATTTGTTTACTATGCTAACTTCAATAGAGAAATTGGCCATGTCATTTACTTTATTCTTGCAGACCGCATAAGATTTCACAATCAAGACGAAGAGGATAAGGAAGTTCCGCAACTTACTTAAGATCTCACTTCACAAAAGTAAAACTTGGGAACAAGTAGTACTGCAATATCAGATCTTTGTAAGTAACGTTCGATCGAGTTGGAGTGCTTGAATAACTCATGTTTGGTTTACAGAATTGGTGAATGTATCTATCCTTCGTTGAAGAAAAAAAAAGATAAATTGGCATTAAATACAATTTATGACTAATTTATAAAATTTTACGGAGTAAAGTCAAAAACAAATAGATACGACTTTCCATTGACGTCTGTCGAATTTAGAGGTGGGGGTTTAGTGGGGGGAAGGGGGTCTTTAAAGGAAAAATTCAGAACCGCTTACCCTTTAGAGTTCTTTTTAATAGTGAGGAAATTTTCCTCATTTTGTAGATTAAAATTGTAACCCTCATACGGAAGCGGGGGAACTCCCTTCATCAGAAAAATCCATTTTGAGACTGCAACGTCTCTAATGCGGGAAGAGCAGCCTCGACGCCCTTGCGTTACAAATCTATAAAAACACTCTAACTCTACCTAGTAGGACAGACTTGTAGGTAGGTAGAGTTGGAGTCAATTAATTTGTTTTTTTTTTTTACATAAGTTGAACCTAACCTATTTATTTGAAGACCACAAGGAAATTTCAATAATAATGTTACACAAATAAACATATTTTTTTAATGTAAGAAGATGGCAAGCCAGCTGGCGTTTCGATTGATGTTCACTGATAAACGCCAAACGAGTATAATAAATCTTTTAAAATAATTCGATCTTTAGTCTAGCTTAAATATAGACTACTCTAAAGTATCACAAAAAACATATTTAGGAACCCGATGGAATAAAATGTATTGATTAATCATATAAATTTCATAAAAAACAGAAAATTTATACACATATTTCTTTTTATATTTACCAAACGCGGCTCTCGCGTCTAAATCGAATGAAGATTTACACAACTCTTTGGTCTGATTCGCGTGGAAATATGCGACTAGTTTAACAAAGGTTGACGTACGACTATAATAAGCAAAATTTATTTAGAGACAAAATAAAACGAAAGGCAAAAGATTTTTTTTTTAATTACACTATTTCATTTGGAAATTTTCAATAAACTAAATTTCAGCGGCATGTCTTACAGCCGCTTTATTATCCGGTGATTTTCCGGTTATTTTGTTGTTTCAAAATGTATCTCTAAAATTTTTCAATCTATATTTAAATCTTTGTAAAGTAATTGCTGAGGGTACTTATATAAATTAATTGGAGTTTCCTGTTTTCTTACAACATTAATAACAATGAATTTACACATGTGAAACATCCTACGTGACAGAAGATTTTATTTTCTTATATAAGTCGAATGAGCGTCGGTATCGTGGCGTTTTAACATCAAATTATCTCGGCACGAAGAAATACCTTATTTACCGCAAGAAGCGATGCTGTATTAAATTTTATCCCGAAATCGTCAGCGTATGTAAACGCAAATAACGAGAAAGGCTTCACTAACATAATATATTTCTTACCCTTCATAAACACAAGGTTGTTGGCAAGATGGGTTACACTCGTATAATATGTATAAACTTTAGAGTAAGCGGTACTGCGAAAATGTTTAAACTAGTTAAAATATTCTTTCCGTATCGTCTTGTATTGATGAGTTACAGTATGTTTGCTTACGTGAATAATTTGTTTGTAGTAAATAATGGTAATTAATAAATTATACTGATAATATCTGAAGGCCCAACACTGGACTGTAATAATTTCCTCTTGGACATAAACGTCAACATTTTAACATTTATAATTCGAAAAACTATTCTCAGTTTATTACAGAAAAGCAAATATTTTGTAATTAAACTATGAAGTTGATACAATTAATACATAATATTGAAGTTAGCAGACCACCACAGTGTATGTCAAGTAATCATTCGCCACTCAAGACTACGTTGTAAAATCACATAATAGAACTATATTTAGTCCAATATGATTTAGGAACCTTTAAGAAGAGCACCTTATTAATAGGCTGGGAAAAAGTTTCTTCGCATTTTATATGAAAATTCAAAACATTTTTTAATAAAGTTTATTTACATTTAACTAAAGTATGTAGGTGCCATTTTCGGTGCCAGGTTCGATAACTTTCTGCCATCTTGTAGGTAGGGACATAATCCCATTGCTATAGAAATTCAGGGGCTTCTGATCAAAAAACCGCGACAAGTGGTTTTGGCAGTCCTTTCGTGATATTAACCTGACAATGCCTTAAGAATTATGAAGAGACCGAAACAAGTGGAAATCTGAAGGTGCAACGTCAAGACTATACGGCGGATGCATTAACACCTCCCAGCCAACCTCTCTTAATTCTTTTGAGCGGCTAAAGATGTGTGAGGTTTAGCGTTATCATGATGAAAAACCACACCCCTTATGTTCATTAATTCCGGCCGCTTACTCTTGACTTCTTGCTTTAATCTCATCAGTTGTTCGCAGTTTTTTGCCAGAGTCTGTGGAGCTTGACCAGCCTTTGACCACGACCTTTTTCGCACTTTCTTGTCATACGTGATCCATTTTTCTAATGAAAAGTGGATGAACTAGTAATCCAGTTATCAGGTTTTTCAAAAATGGTTCGGTTTCATTACGTCGTAATAAAGAATCACAAATGAGTACACGGTTCATTAGGTTTCTTTCAGTGAGCTCATGAGGCACCCAAATATCGAGCTTTTTTGTGTACCCTGCTTTTCTCAAATGCGCCAAAACTATTTTGAGGTCAATTCCCAGTTCTTCCGCTACATCGTAACTACTGATATGCCGATCATGCTCCACTTTTTAAAAAATGGCATCCATTTAATCCGTAACGTGCGCCCAGAGTGAGGTGAATCTTTGACATCAAAATTTCCGTATTGAAAACGCTTAAACCAAATTTGTGCTACTCTCACAGACACTGCACTAGGTCCATAAATATCACAATTTTTACTTTTTTTGTAGTAAAATTTTAAAATGTATAGAATTTCTTCATTAGAATCACTCATCTTAACAGAAAGAAAAATAAATGAAAATCACACATTTTTCTAATTTGCATTTGGAATTATTTTTTTAAAAATTTAAAATTTTTAATAATGCCAAAACTAGCCAGATACAAATTGTATAGCCATATAGATTATATTATAAGTTCATACATAATATTTGCGAAATTAATTTTTTCCCAACCTAATACATCAAATAACACAATACTCCTCTATAGGAAAGTTAATCATTTCTTGGGAGCCAATAAATCTCTCTCTTTTTATCATTATATCAATTCCAATAATTAAATATGGTAATATTTTCTCACAAATTTGTATAGTTATAGTTTGAACTTTCCTATTTGGGAGATGATCTCACAAGGAATTTAGAAAATATTTAACTATGTAATTAAAAATGATTCGCATCACTAATAGAATTACATAAATAGGTACCTAAACCAAGCTCCTCGTCAATAACATAATATCATTGTCAAATGTACTTTTATGGTATTATAGCATTTTCGTTATACATAGGTAGTCATTATATATACTATTATCAAAATTTTATCCGCCGATCATAATATATCCGTTATAAGTTGACAAGAACTGATTTAATGTATTTATTTATATATTCGATTACTATTAGATGATAAAAAATCATCGTTAAAAGAAATGTAAATAAAACCAAATCCATAAAGGAATCAGATTAATCCAGTGCCACCAAACAGCACGCTCGAGTTCCCGTACTCAGGGGCGATGAATCATCTAGTTTTGGCATATGCTGTAGCGTATCTGTATACTGCAGCAGAGATATGTTAGTTTTGGATGTTCTGCAAAACAAAAAGGACAATATGCAAGTGTATATTTTACAGAAAGTTCGGCTACGGACATAAGTTTTTTACATAAATACATGATGTCGTATTTTCGTCATAAAAATGTGTTGATGATAAAAAAATGAGATTAACTTATGACAAGTAGATAACACCTAATTTATTTTTTGTATACCAAATTATTTATAGTTATTGACCCAGAGGGATTTTATGCCCATGTTCCTAAAAATACAAAAAATCAAAAGAATTTATATAAAAGTAAATTATTTTGACTTCAGAACTTTTCAACATATTAAACGACATGCCTGAAGAAACACACAAAACGAACTTCTAAACAAACCACAACTCCAAGCGTCTTTTATGCTCGGCCATTTCATAAGCAAAGGTATCCGGAATATACTTTGATAGAAGCTATTCAGTAATGTGGAGTGCTTCTATATGAGCTGGAAATGGAGTGTTCGTTGCATCGAGCAACGGGTAAACACTGCAAACGCACTCATTTAAATTACACATCCCATTTCCTTTTTGGTATAAAAAGCAAGCTAAGGGCGAATCAAAAAAATTAGGAAACCCTTTTAGCGATTTAGTGACGTGAAATACTATATAGCTAATATAATAGAAAAATTACCTCAAACATATTTGATTGCCGCGCCGACTAAAATCTAAACATATTTTATCTACATTATTTTGTTTTTTCATTATTTTATGCAACGCTTGGCGCAGTTACATTGTTATATCTTATACTAGCGACCCGGGTGAAATGTATTACATACAAACCTTCATATACATATAAACCTTCCCTTGAATAAATCTATCTAGAAAAAAAAACCGCATCAAGATCCGTTGCGTAGTTTTAAAGATCTAAGCATACATAGGGCAGACAGACAGCGGGACAACTTTGTTTTGTACTATGTACTGACGACACACAAACAATTTCAAATAACGTTTAACAACGATAATTCGAATGAGAAAATGCGTTACTATATAAATATTTTTTTCATATAGTTAAATTGCCGATCTTTGCACCTAATATGAAACATTAAAATTCGGAGAAAAATGGACGAAAAGTTTTTCATCACTGCGGGGTTGAACCAATGTCTTTTGGAATCGCGTCCAGACGCTAAACAGCTGATTTGCATGTCGACGAAAATCTCAACGTCACATTGTTACTTCTCAATTTAATTAATTCATCTCATTTTAATTAATGCATCGTGATTTCAAGAAAGTGAAGAAGTAAGTTAGATTCCTGCAGCAGCGAAAATTCTCTTAAGTTTAATCTATAAATTTTAATGTATCGAGTATTATTTTTTTTGAAAATGTGAATAAGGTATCTGGCTGCCTTGGACTCAATGGAGAGACGTGCGGAAAGGCTTATTGGTGACCGTAACTTGGTTAAAACCAACCTTACTAGCCTTGAGCACAGGCGCAGAGTAGCCAGCCTCTTGGTCTTTTACAGGATGCATTTTGGAGAGTGTGCGTTGGAGTTGCATAATTTGATTCCTCCTGCTCCTTTCCATCATCGGACAACTAGGCGTTCGGCGGGGCTCCACCCTTATGCTGTCGACGTTCCCAAAACAAGAAAAAAGCGATTTGCCTCATCATTCATCATCCATACAGCTAAGGAATGGAACAACCTGCCGGCGTCCGTCTTTCCGTCCGATTACAACGTAGGCGTCTTCAAGGCAAGAGTGAATAGGTTTTTACTGAGCTAGTGCGCTTACCATCAAAGGCTGCATCGCCACTTACCATCAGGTGGGATGGCAGTCAAGTGCTGGTCAGTTCTAAATAAAAAAAAGGCCAAACTGTATGCAAAGTTGCCGGTTTTTTAATAACGTGCACTAAAAATTAACGTTACGCAACCGATAAGACGCTTTTCTTTTTTATTCTTTTCAGATGACCATCAATAGTTAATTATTATAATAATAAAACGATGTTATAAAAGTTAAAGACATACGTCAGCAAATAAGTGAATTAAGTTGCACAATGGCATCAATACCACCGCTACCTTCTTCTTCTTGGACACTCTTGGCAGAGTGGTCGTGGCTGTAGATGGACAGGATTGCGACTTGTCGGCGCAGCTCGCTTCCAAGGCAGCTGCACGTCTAGCGATGTTCCTCCATTGGAGACGGCTGTTAGCAATGCGAGCACATTATACTGCGGTGGCTTTCGTAGTGCTGGTGATGAGGTCAATCCATCGCGTGGGGGCCTTCTACACGGCTTTGAATGACAAATCTCTCCATGGAATCTTCCTTTATAGAAATGTGCCCAACATAGATAGGCGGAGACAGTAGATGTCGGAACGGCCAGACCAGTGGGGGAGGCGAGAGATTCTTGAAATATGTCTGATGAGCGGAAATACATTTTTTTAAACTCGTGAATTTGTTCTTGAAATATGTCTGATGAGCGGAAATACATTTTTTTAAACTCGTGAATTTGTTCAACAGAGTTCAGTCAAAATAAATATACACATAACCAATACGGAGTCCACATTTCAAGTTGTCAGAGATCATTCATTGGATATATTCGAAGATTTTTTTAAACACAAGAAAAAGATAACTTATACGTATTTAAAATTTGTAGAAAACGTATGAAAAGGTGGTCGCCACTGTGGGAATCGAACCCACATTGGCATTCGCGGTCTGACGCTTTAGCCACTAAGCTAAACGGCTGATTACGGCACCGAAGAAAATTTTAATGTATTTTATCTATATTGTTTTCTAGCATAGTTACTGCCACTTTACGATCTCTTTATCGTTTAAAACATTTCCTCCCTTTCAAAACTAAACTTTTGCTTGTCCAAACGCTCATTTTACCCATTATCGATTATGCAGATATCTGTTACCCGGACATATCCGTCGGGACATCTACCACACACAAGCTGGATCACCTCCTTAGTAATATCAGGTACATTTTCGGCTTACTCAAGTATGACCACATATCCTCGTATCGATCTCAACTAATTGGCTTACTATTCGGCAAAGGCGTGGAATTCTGCTATTGCTTTTCTCCATTTTAAACTATTGTTCCCACCTTCTTACCACAAAACCAAATTCTTGTATCTCACCTCATCTCATGATAGGGTACTTCGGTCGTATTCTCGTCATTCTGGGTTGACTGGTAGAGAATGCCTTTGGGCATTAAGTCCGTCCTTTGTTACCTTGTTACTGAAGGTTGGCAATAAAGAATAAATAAATAAAAAAATTAAATGATCAAAAACAAAGTCGTCCCGCTGTCTGTCTGTCCCTATGTATGCGTAGATCTTTAAAACTACCCAACGGATCTTGATGCGGTTTTTTACTAGATAGAGTGATTGAATCATGAGCAAGGTTTATATGTATAATACATTCCACCCATGCGAAGCCGTGGCGGATCGCTAGTAAATAATAATCAAGTATGTTTCGGGCCATCCGGGGCTGGTAATACGTTTATACTATTCCTACGTTTACGGCTTATTTCACTAGGTAGTTTTAACTTAATTAAAATTTATTCTGTTGAATACTGGCAATTGCCTTATCTTTTTATGACGTCGAAAAACGATTTCGTTCTAATGGGACGTAAATATAAGTACTAAATATTACTTCGAATAAAGAAGTTTCGATTTTATCTGATAAAATACGCCATAACTAACTGATACTCACGATTTCGTCTTTGTTATTTATTATGTATATTAACAACTATATCACTTACCCCACTTCTCTACGACAAAAACCACATCACTGAATATCTTGCGCAGATAAAAATAATTGTTTCTTAAAACTCTCATAAAAGTAAAAGTAAGGTAACAGCCTAAACAAATCCCACAGCTGGACAACTTGCCTCCTCTGTACAGAGGATATCAGGGCATAGTCCACCACGCGGCCCCACTGCGGATTGGCGGAATTCGGAATCATCTTCGAAATATTTTTTTTGTTATTATTTAGAAAATATGCAGGTTTCCTCACGATGTTGTCCGTCAGCACTTACAATCAATATTTCATTGGTGCAGGCACTGGAGATCGAGCTCAGGTTGCTCGAGTATATTGAATTAAAGGCGAACGCCCGGACACTGAGCTATCAAACGCTAATAGCGCTAAAATAAATGAAAGTAACGCATTTTTTTTCTTTTCTTAATCGTCTCACAAATAAAATTTAGAATAAATAATTGACATCTAACCTTTATTTAATTCATGGTGGGAGCACAGCGGTAAACGCCTATCACTATTAATACCGATAAAATCTTAATTAAATAATGATATTACATGACTTCTCTGAAATACCCGTGGAAATACGTATATTCTATAATAAAACATTTAACGTTCTCTGATATTCATAATTACTGATACCGTTGAAAACCAGATTTCTTATATGTGACACAGTAATTAATTTTCATAAATACCTGGACCTTGAGTTCACACGCAACAATGCTATTAAGGTCAATAATGATTACGGTACAGACTAGTAGGTGAAAGATATATTTTTAGACTTCAAAATAATGTTTCCTATACTAAAAATTAAGGATATGATAAATTACCTTAAGTGTAGCCTAACGCTCATTTAAAATAATAATGAAAATAATGAGTGTGCGTCTCTATAATAAACCTATTGTTGTATTTTTTTTTTGTTTAACATGCATTTTATTTCTACTATTTAAAAAATATATTGTTAATTTAGTACCATAAATCTACGAGTAAGAAAAGAAATAGACACAGAAATTTATTGTAAACGTGAAGAAACCTATACTACTGGTAAAGTGCTGTACTCAATAGTTAAACATGAAGTACGACTTTTCCCATTCATGAATAGATACAGAACCCGTGTTTTTACATTTTCTTTGATCTATAGGGCCCGATATCACTACGTATGTACATAAGTGGATAACATGGGATGGAAATAGTGAATATCTTTCTTTTTCATGTGAAAAGATACCAAGCGAGCAGGCGGTTCACCTGATGTTAAGTGAATACCGCCGCCCATGGACATCTGCCACACCCGAGGGTTGCAGATGCGTTGACAACCTTTTGAAAATTGGGCTCCGGCTACCTCACTCACCATACGAAACGTGAAAGTATTATACTTCCACTTTACGCCGGTCTTCTGTGAGGTCATAGTACTTACTCGGACGAGCCTGCCCATTCGTGCAACTGAACATTCAAATGAACTCGTGAACATTTTGAATATGAAAATTTGGAAAACATGTGAATACCACATTCAAAACCTCTTAAAATGCTTATATAAATGTTAAGAAGTTTTGTGACCTCTACCTCTAATATTTTTTTTTCAGAAAGCTGTTTAGTTGTGAAAAAAACTAATACTGCTTAACTTTTATAAGAAAATATTTTGTATTACAATTTAAAGATAAATGTACCTAAAAACCTAACCTGATATTAAAAAAATGTAAGATAACTTTAAGAACTCAAACTAGATCCAAAATTTTATTTTACTTTTCTCTTCTCTGCATCTTTAAGTATCAAATATAAAACTACTCTATAAACAAAATATTGGATATTCTGTTTCAGAATATTTAATGAAGCCCAGGAAGTTGAAACCAGCTATTACGTTGACTAATAACATTTCGTCTTGGCTGTCAAGTCCTTGAGAACAATTAACTTCAAGCACAAGTTTTATAAAATTAAAAGTTATTGCTTCAAAAAATGTTAACATCAAAACTATGTATATAATCAAAGTAATGTAGCTGATTAGTTTTTCGTGAAAGTATTGTAGCATAGATTTAGTGAAAAACAAAATTATTTGTCAACTTACTGAAGTTCGAATGCAATCTTCTGCAGAATCCAGTACTACGGCCTGGTTAGGCCTTATATCTACGGATGCTAGGACAAACGGTCCGGTCATTTCACCTATCCAGCTACGAGTATCTACAAGGACAGGATGTATAGCCTCCACGATTCTTAGCCTATCTTTTGACTCTGATTCAGACGTCTTCTCGTTACGGTATGTCCCTCGAACCGCAGCTGCCTCATAGCCTATGACTATTAGTTCCCTGCACCAGAAGAACAATGTGGTGAGTAAACAAAATAATAGAAACAAATTTAACACAACAAATTTCTAGTTCATATGGATATATGTGTAATAATCCCATTATTACATCCCAGTATACACATCCCTATTATAATTCAATAGTAATTTAAATTTATTTCATTGCTATCTAAAAAGGTTTCCTCAGTAATATGGATTCACGTAGTAGTACAGAAACTTGACTCCTTGGCAGTGCAATGAAAGCCGATAAAAAGCAGCGAGTTTTACAGGTTTTAATCCTTATGCTTGCTAAATAATACGAATTAAGTAAACGATGCAGTTCATGTTACACACGATTTGTTTTGGTTTCGATTGCAACAAAATTGTATAAAAACTAGTTTTCTTATGTTGAAACTTTTTGTATCAAAAAATTATCTTCGCTACTTAGTAATCCTTACTTTGATTCTATTTGAATACTCTTAACTTCTACAGTTCTACAATGTTTGAATAAAGATCTTTCGACCTTATGTCTGGGGTATCCCTGGATGACAATGATCTGCATACGATCTGTGTATGACTTATGCGCAACAATTTTTCTAATTATTCCTTCAATAATTAAATGACAGCTGTTTAAAAATAGTCAGACCTATGATTTGGAGTACTATATAACTAACAAAAATTTGGAGAAACAATCATTAGAGAAAGTTAAAATTATTTCAACATTAATGTGGTAATAGATGAAGTTCGCGATTCCTCATAATTAATTTTTGTCTAATGCCATTGGTGTACTTAATTTACTTACTTTAGTGTTGTGACGAGGTAAAACATAAGATTGATGTCCTATTAGAATGTGATGTGACGGAATAGAATAATGCTAAGTATTCCTATAATGTTGTATTTTAGCGTAGTTGTTCCTTAAGTCAAAAGTTAACTAATACAAAAACATTAAAAAAATAATAATTTAGTCCATTTAACTGCACCGTAATCGACGTGTGCACATTGTGTAACATGATCGTTATAGTGTTTATATGGCCGAATTTATGACAAAATTTATATAAATTGTATTTATACAGGATTTTTGTAAATGTGGTCATGAAATTACCTGCAACGGAATTCAATATATCAAAGCATTGTTGCGGTGACGGAGGTTTGACACACTAAACTTTTGTTCAGACGCAAAACGACAGCGGTCTGGTCAAGTCATTTATTAAACATTCAATATCTCGCACCGAATGTTCCTATTAATTTAATCTCAGGAAATTTGACACGTTTGTTTAAAGAATTCAGATATTATTTTTTAAAGAAAAGATGGAAAAGATTCTTTAAAAATTCGCAATAAATTGAAAATATAGTACATAAAAATGTAATATATAAAATTCTTATATCACATTTTTAGTGTTTATACTCCACCGAAACAGCTTGACCAATTTTTATGAAATTTTATAGGTATACTTAGTAGGTATGAGAATAGGTTTGTAACAAATTTTTATACCCTTAAGTGATAAGGTTAGTCCACCCTACTACCCTACAAATAATTTATATAGCAAAAGAACGTTTTCCGCTATATTATTTAATTATACTAGAGAACCCAATATACGTCGTCCTGTACCTACGACTTAAACCCGACATTAATAAATAATTAATAATCATTAATAAAAAAAATGTAGTTTGACCGAATAGTGAATCTAAATCATTCACGAATCAACCTGTAGACGCACAAAAAATTTAATTAAAATCGGTCTAGCCGTCGAGGAGGATTTCAGTCACATACACACGTACAGAAGAATTATATATATAAAGATTATACAGATTAAAAATTATTTCTCTATTAATAACTCCTCAAACCACTGCCGCCTATGGACACTCATCAAAGCAGAGATGTCACATGTGTTTGTTCCCACCTACGAAAAATAGGTTTTCTGATTACCTAATTTACAGAACGAAGTCCAAAATAAGTCCATTTCCTTTACGCTGAAGTTTTACGAAGCCGTAGTGTTTACCTGGTCCATCGGCCATTGGTGTATATTATGTAAGCCGTCGTTGCTCTGTTACAGTAAATCTAGATCAGAAACAAATTACTTACAAGTTGCTACTGATTTGCGTACGAATAATTCAATTAAATTCTCTTGTCTTATTGCAACAGTTTATTAATAACTTCTAATATATTTCGTGTTTATTTAATAATTAATATTTGGCAACAAAATTTACCAAAAGAAAAAACCTAATGTTTGATATTTTTATAAGCTACTGTAGAATACAGTTTCAACGACCACTTCAGCGTAGAAAATACGTGAAAGCTTTTTCTTTCGTGTAGTTTAAATCATACATATATAAATGAAAAAAAAATTGATCTTCAATTTTTTAAATGAAGATGCGAGTTAACTATAAAGATAACATTCATCCCCTCAGTACTCATTCCGCAATGCGGTACAGCAAATATCCCTAGGTAAAAACACACAAGTGCTCCGTGTATTTATTACTTCCGTAGTACGATACTGTCGACGGTTGTTCTTACTCTTAGAAGTCTTGAGTAAATTTCAAAATCCTTATTGTATAACACAAAATCATAAATTTATCATATTAAATTATTGATGAAATGGGTAATATTTTAAACTAAGCCATGTAATTACTTTTTGATGGCAGAGTTGTTTGCAAATCGAAAAGCTTTACCCAAAAAATAACATTGGTAGATTAGTTAAAATTTGGCGGACTTGCATTCAATAGACAATGACAACATGCAACCCGTATATTTTTTACAAAGAGTACTCTCATCAACAAAACAACAAACTGCAACAAAATATATATGTTAATAACCCCCGTACAAGGGTAATTAACATTAACATAAATATTTTTTTACCTTATAAATAATAATATCTTAACAGCATGTTGCTATTGTTGATAACAATCTAATGTGGCGGATCTCAAATAATTTAATTCCATAAAATAATCCTTTAAAATATTAATAACTTATTTTGTAGTCAGCGAACATAACGACATAAGAATTTCATTATAAATCCTGGTGTAATTCTCAAGTTTATTATTATCAGCTAAACCTATAGCATACCAACAAACAAGCTATATGTGTAGCACTATTGTTTCAATTTATTACAAAAAATCACTAATAAATTGTTTATCTGATATATGCTGGATATACTAAAAATACGCAACTAGGTCCGAACACGTAAGTGTTTTGCTATTTTAAGCAACCTACCTAAGTTCGGTTATTGGACAATCATTTCATACTTTCGGATCGGACGTCATTTACATAGCAATAATACAATTCAATTTTCTGTTTTACAAAAACGGTCATACGACTTCTGAATTTCTTTTATTACGGACAAGGGAAACTTAAGACGGACCGGTTTAGTTTTATAAAATACATCTAAAATGAGGGCAAGTTATTAAAAGTAAGCTCCAAGTTCAAAGCTCTTACTATTTATGCTGTTGCATTTTGTTTATATATTGCATCGTATTTCTCATCCTTTCCTTACAACGGTTATGGATATCTAAACCCTGTTAAATTAATCTGACATTCTCAGCAAAATTATTTTCTATAATTGTGAAGGAAATAGGAGTATAAAAATTGATTATCAGTTAATTAATGCATTACAATTAAAAAAAAAACGTTATTCAAAACTAAAACAAAAGTACTAATCATCACTAGCCAAACGGTTTGTTCTTTAAATAGTAATAAACAATATACATTCTGTATCTGTATTTGTCTTTGTTAGTAAGTAGAAAGCCTCTTAGTTTGTTTTATGTTGTCCCTGTTACTTACTATGGAAATTATTTTAGACTAGGAGCAAAGTTCCGGTGACGCCTCTGCTTCCAATCGTAAACCGTCGTATATATTACTCTCTTTTCATAAAAAAGTAAACTATCGTAATCAGCTCTCGACCTCAAATGATACATTCAATAATATATATAATAATATATAATATAATAATATATTTATGATTAGAATATATTTTATGCGAGAAGGTGGCAAACGTGCTGGCGGTTTATTTGATGTTGAGTAAATCGCCAGGGTTTACTTGATGTTAAGTGATAATGCGTTGCTACCTTTAAAACTTCCACTTCACCCCAATCTTCTGTGACGTCTTTGTACTTACTCGAACGTACCTGCCCTTTCGTGAAAAACAGTGAAGAGCGTTGCGTGGCCCTAGCGCCGTTTCTACACTCACCTAAATTTTAATGATAAAAAGAAATACACAGACAATGACAATGATCCTTTTAATGTACACCTCCGTAGACAATAAAAATTAACCATTTCTTAGCGACTAATAAAGTAAAAGATTGTTAGACATTTCTAACTAAGGACATAATAGGGGCTCGCTTGAATTTAAATTCTGATGCTAGGAATTTTGTAGACTTCTCGCGTCTCTCCTATTCCAACCTTTCAGCTACTATACCCCCTTTCCATGTTACTCGTATGGGTGTAATTAGAAGCATCCCTTCAGACATTTCAGTGGAGAAATAAGTGGAGGAGTCAGAACTCCTCAAGTCCTGTGGAGAGATAATTAAAGCCAGAAAAATGGATTCCTACTCAGAGTGTGGTTTTTTTTATTTCTACTCCTCGAAAGCACACACGATAATTGACTTGAAATTAAATACTAAAAAATTAAGTGGGCTTAACTTTTTAAAATTTGTGTAAAAAAATAAGGGAAAACGTATATAAAATAATAGGAGATACGAGCACATGAGAACAATCAATATATGCTTTAATATATTTAGTAACAACATCAACAATTATTCATTTATCATATTTATTAAGAAAGCGGCTTCAAATCATTATCAAGTATTACCATGATAGAAATACATCTTTTGTATTAAAACTAATTTAACTTTAAAAACCACGTTAATACACAAAACGGAATTAATGGCACAATTATTTTGGTTTTGCTTAGTAAAACCTTCCAAAAAACTGTAGCAGAAATAAATACTTGAATTGAATTTGTTTATTTTTTCCCGGTTCAATGCATTACGCCCAGCTACGGGGATGAATAAATTATTTCAACTGAAGCGAGAAAACTCAACGCTTTAATGAGGTTGCTTTAAATCTATTTCTACGTTTTGTTAATTCAAAAACTTATTAAGAAAAATAGTAGAACGGATTATTAAACTTGCTTGTTTTACACTTAAGTGTTCTGAGAGATTTTGTCACTTGCAGTGAAACTGTAACGGTGTACTATTTATTATTTGATTAAACGCAGATTTAACGTGAATTATTATGGTATATTAATCACTATACCGAATAAATCGAATTTTTGTTTTATTTTTAAACGTATTTAATTCACAAAATTAAGGTAATTACCGCCGTGAAGAGTGTTTATATTTACCATACAAAAATCAAAAACATTGAGTTATCTATGGTCTTAAAATACGAGGCCACATCCCCACCTAAAAGGTTTCACACCTATGCATGCGCGTCCATCTGAATGGCGCGCGCTCACACTAGAGATACTGCTGCTACCTCAGGGAGATGAGACTTTTCTACATTAACAAAATTATTACAAACTAGCGCCATCTATAAATTGAGGATGGTAGTTTTTCACTGAATTGCCAACTAAATGCCAAAAGAGGTATTTACGGCAAAGCAAATTATTGTAGTTTAGTATGTAAATGTTGTGGCCTTTAATTTTTTTCACACATTATTTACGGCTGGTTAAATTTAATGACTAATTAAAATAAAAGAAATATAATGAGATATAATTTTATGAATTCGACAACATTATAAACGGGGAAATCTAAGTTGTCGTCAGCCGTATTATTTCGCACGTTTTGAGTAACTGAATTACTCGATCAATAGATTGGGCCTCTACCTATTAGTCTACCTCACTCACTAGACGAAACGCAGAAAAGTATGATACGCCAGTCTTCTGCGAGGTCACCACGACCTCGCAGAAGACTGACTTACACGGATGGATCTGCTCATTTGTTTTTATTGCAACTGCCTTGTACTGCACAGTCTGCTGAGCGCAACGTCTTGGGTTTAAATCCTAAGTACAAAATTGGAAGTCAGGATTTGTACTCAGGTAGTAGCAATATATACGGTACGGCCCTTTATCACATGGGTGACCTATGTACAACATAAGGGCGAAGGGTATAGGTACTATGTTATACATTTCTATCTACCCCTTTAGCTTAATGTCAATACAGGTGTAATGTTATGTACGTACGTATATGTAATCTATTTGTTTGTAACTTTAGTTAATTTACATTAACTAATTATGTTATTATGATTTAGTTAAGTTTTTGTTAATTTCTACAAATCTACAAACTATCACATTTTGTAAAAAGGTACTAAATTGAAAAGTAAACAAACATTTACATAAAATTTTGCAAGGTTAATTTAAAAGGTTTTACAAAGAAATGAGACCTGTGCTCATGTCAGCAAGGTTCTCCTGATGTGTCAACGATAAGCTGTAGGATTTACATGTTAACGATTCAAGCACCTTTGTATTGTTATTGCTTATCTTAATAAAAATATAATTTATTATATTTACATTAGTACAGGTATAAATACAAATATAATATAATTATTATTAAACAAATTAAAAAATTGCATTTAAATGGTAGGATTTGTATCAATGAGTGCATTGAAACACATTGTCATATGGAATAAAACAAATATTAACTGATTTAATTTACCGTTTATTCAATTTTGTTGACTTACTTCTCCCCTTAGTGAATTTAGTGTTTTTAAATGTAGATAGATCAATAAACTGAAATGATTGTCTTTTTCGTTCTTGAATAAAGCTAAAAAAATTGTAGATAAATAGAAAGAAAGGCAGAAAGAAAGATCGAAAGAAGAAAGAATGAAATTTTATCCCCTGTACTAGAACTTTTTGTTTGTGAAAGAGATATTAAATACAATTGATATCGGTTAGTTAATTTTCGAATCTATCCTAACAGATGACCAGCGTGAAGTGGAAGTCTTATTTTTCTGCGTTTCGTCTGGTTATTGAGCTAGCCGTGGCTCACTTTATTACAAGGTCTCACGCATATGCCGGTGTTACAAATGTCAGTGGGTGGCGCAGCGGTTATCACTTAACATCAGGTGAACCACGAAATTGCTTGCCACCTCCTCACATAAAAATATCTTGGGATTATAGTTAAAAGTCAAAAAGTTCTTATTTTTTTGCCATGATCATTCTACATATAAATACTTTTCAATCTCGATTTTGAAATATGCCAATTACACAAAAGCCATTTGCAGTGCATTATTAACCTTTATAAAGTAACTAAATGTTTATGTCAATGTTACTGAATCCACCCCGATGTGACTATATAAGTAAAAGAGGTATTTTTTTTAACTTTTTTCAATAGATTCGGAATAATTTTTTCGTACTTTTTTATGGTTCTAAGGCGAAGGTTGTATGAATGTCGAAGAATCTTCTTTAATATCAAGATTTATTTATTGATCTAAAAATTTGAATTTAGTCACGTCGAATTTTGTATTATATTTGTATTTTCAAAAGGACACCAATTCAGTCAGTTTCATCTAAACATTTTTAAGCTTGCTGTAAAGCCCGCACCCGCACGCTTCGTCCCCGCGCCTGAGCCCGTCGTAGTATGGGCTAAACCAGGGCGGATTGAATGACTACCTTGGGATTAGTCCCGGCATTGGCCCTTACATAGCACGTAAAACGGCCAACGCCCCAACCACAGTCCACCAAGCAACCGGCCCCGAGGCCGCAAGTGTAAGGCAACCTTTTCATATTGTAACGACCTATTAATAATAATAAATATTATTATTAATTAGTCATAATAAAGATCAATTAAGATGAAAGTAAAACGTTTAAGAACGTTTAATCACAATAAAAGTTAATAATGTATACTTAAATTAAAGAAATATAAGTATTAGTATGAGAAAATGATATTACCAAAAATTGATTAAAAATAGTTAAAAATCACTTAAAATACTCAAAAAAGGATATTTATTAAAAATATAGCAAGATACGATCACTATTATGTCCATTAAATACAATTCCATACTTAGTGATTTCTAAGGGAAGTATTATGTACCGTGCGGGGACACATTTGTATGACCGCACATATGTAAGTACAGAGGTCGATCGCGACTCTTAGTACTATAGTCAAAGTACATTGTATGAACGTCCCATACCAATATCATATGGAAGTAAGGTCTAATGGATAAAAGTAATAATATGTGAAGGTTCAGAGAAAAAATAATGAATATATAAATATAATGAAGAGCAATGAATGACTTGGGACTTTGTAAGACATATTACTATGGAGTTGCGTGGTACTTCTGTACGATGATATGGTCTACGGTAAACGTGGAACCATGAATGGATATGTCTTCAGTGGTGGACATATCATCGATAGCTGGTGGTAGTTGGCGTCTTAGTGACCATCACTATGATACGTTAGCTGTCATTCGGCATAGTAAGAGTTTGGTGGTAGTTGGCGTCTTAGTGTGTTGCACTATGATACGTCGACTAATTATCTGACTTTGGGGAGTCTGGTGGTGACTTGCGTCTTAGTGTATTCCACTATGATACGTTGGCTATTACTTGGCTTGGGTGGGGGTCCGTTGGTGGTTGGCGTCTTAGTGTTTACGCTATGATACGTCGACTATCATTCGGATCGTGAAAGAGTATGTTTGGACACTTCGTGTGTTCCGAGTATATTCTAAACTTTGTAGCCGAAGTTGATTGGAGTTATATTGGTGTGGTGTGAGGGTGTGCCACCTACGCGATAGTCACATTGATGCATGCGGCTATATGCAGTACTGCGTCTTGTGGTATTTGTGGGGTGATCTGCGCCTAATATCATTGCATCGTATGATTCTGGTTGACGGAGGTTCGAGGTGATGATGTCTGCTGTGTATGCGGATAGGCTGTATGTTGGCGTGTTGACCTGCGATAATTGTATTGATGCATGTTGCATTTGGTGACATTGCGTCTTGCGACATTTGCTTGGGAGACGACGCTATTCATAATGGCCGAGTCTGCGTCTCGGTTTGATGCACATCTCAGTAGATTTGTCCAAGTCGGGTTCCTGATGACGGAACTGCAGACTGTCTGACCTCTTTATACGTTTTATCATTATTAACGAATCTCAGTAAAGTTCCCACCGTTCGAACGAATAATGGCAACTTGCTGGTGGGTGAGACAAACTTGATCGAAAATACATTATACTCAACGTCAGAGACACTGACAATTAATTATATGTTGCCAATTATAAACCCTTCTGATGGCTAAACATAAAAAATCACAACTATGGCTATATCTGACTATTTCAATGGTTGGTGGAGCATATGCGTTTACCTCATGTGGATGGTAGCTGGCGGGAGAAAACCTCTCAAGGCTGCGGCGATGCCGTGCAACGTTTTAACCATACCCTTGGGGCTACGCGCTCTGCGACGAAATGTCGTGCTAACCTTTTTAATGGTGGTGATGCCAAAACACTAACAATCACGTCTGCAGTCGCGGCGATCTGGCAAAAGTGGTGGCGCTTACGGAGGGCTTATTATATCATAGGGCCAGAGTGCCTGATCTTTAACACATGCCCAAAACCGTATTGACGTACATTCACGAAGACTGGATTTGTCGTCGGCTTGTATGACGTTACACGCATTGACATGCGCGACTTCGGTCAAAGTTTGTGCTTACGCACTGCCAAGGGGCCAAGCCCTCTTTATGCTGGTAAAACAGCTTTGCAATGGACTTCGGTCCTTTCCCCAACTTTTTGTCCCTCTTCTGGGGGGGGGCGCAATATGTTGGTTGGCGCTCACCGCACACGGCGTTGGTGAGTGTTTTCATGGAGCCGTGTGCCTTCCCTACATTTTTTTAAAATGTGGGGGAGCTGTTGACTTGTATCGGGTATGTAAAATTGATGTGAGCCCTTTTCAAGAGAGAAGGGATATTAGTTAAAATTATATTGTGAGCCCTTTACAAGCGTGAGAGGGAGTATACTATATACTCTGAGCCCGTCTCAAGCGAGTCGGGGTTAGTTAATAAGAAAGCAATCTAGCATTATCTCTGGCCACACTATATCACAACTAGTGAATATTTATCTATCCAAGATCCACCTAAAAGAATTAAGTTACTAAATAAACACAACGTAAATGCGGTCGTACCGAACATGACGATCACAATAATATTTCATACGGCTAATTATTACCTTTAGAAAGATCAATAAATTATCCTGGTCACGTAATGATGTTATATGATTTATTCATATAATGGGGCAGAAATATATAAGTTTAATTATATATATACATGCATAAAGGGGGGGTGCGAGTTACAATTTGTTCGGACGACGCTTTCGCCCATATGGCAAACATTTGGAACTTTCTCGTGAAAATGAACCGGGAAAAACTCGACCGTGCTATTCATAATATCAACAACCGCCACAAAAGTTCAGTGCTCTCGATGAGTACAAAAACTCGTAGACGTACTTGGAATGTTTATAAGCTAGCCATAAACAGCTAATAAATTCTCGTTTAAACCCGTGCCAGCCGCGTTTCCAAGAACTCCGTACTCTTTATTGAATAGTACATCCGCAGGTAAAATAAAAGCTCTGGGTTCTGGTTGTTTGGTATTTTAACGCAAACGGCATTAGGGGCCAAAAGAACGAACCCTAATTATAACATTGTTCGCCGTGACAGGCCAGCAAGCCGTCTCGGAGATACTTCATTATGTTACGAACGATCCTTGTACTGTAGCCCACTCGAAACTTCCGAGCTTAGTCACATACAGGCACCTGCATATTGCACTGACCGGCCATACGTCGCTTGTATTTATACTTAATAACATCCAATGATAATGTTGCGAAGCGCTTTGGCTTTTTGACAAAATTAATTTCAGTATAATCGATCCAGCGATTCCCACTAAAATAGGTAAAACGTACAAACTTCATAGGATATATAACATTTGTATCTCCCACGTCAATCTATTCATACATTCAGGATTACTATATACCATAGATAGTCTTACGAAAGCATACTTAAGGAAGTGATTTACACAATAATTTTATGTAAGACTAGCGGCCCGCCCCGGCTTCGCACGGGTATTTAACAAAATATTTAAAAGTAAAAATTATCATACACACACATAAAACCTTTCGAATATTTCGTCTCTGGGGAATTATTTTATGAATTTCTTCATTTTTTTAAGAAAGACCCTTGAAATTACGTCACGTAAAAGTGACAAATAAGTCTGGTCTCCCATAGCTTCGGACATAAATCATCGCATCTTTGGTTATTTTGTTGACCGATGTCTGATGATCCGATTTTTACGAGCCAATGTCTTGATTTAAAGCTTCTCTAAGATGAATGTTTCACCAGCCCTCAGTCTCTGGTGATTACGAAATAATATGTAATTCAATCTTTCTGATATCTTTTTGCCTTCATATCGACAATGTATTGAATGAAAACCAGCGAGTCAGACTCGCACACGAAGGGTTCCGTACCGACCTCACAGAAGACCGGCGTAAAATAGAAGTGTTATAACTTCTACGTTTCGTCTGGTGAGAGAGGTAGCCGGGGCCCACTTTATTTAAAGATGGCAACTCATTTGCAACCCTACAGGTGTTGCAATTGTCCATGGGCGGTGGCTATTACTTAACATCAGGTGAACCACCAGCTCGTTTGCCACTCTATCACATTAAAAAATCATGTTTTAATATATTTATTCAACATAGAAGTATTACACTTTTATATTGTCAAAAAACACTACTACTGTCAACATTATCTATAAAAACGGCAAAAAAATCATGTTTGTTTTATGGGAGCCCCACTTATTTATATTTTTTTTGTTTTTTGGTATTTTTTGTTATAGCGGCAACAGAAATTCATCGTTTGTACAAAATCTTTTTACAAATAATCATTCACCATCAGGACATTTTTAACCAACATCCGAAAGTACAATAGCCTCTGTCAAATGACTTCGTTTAACGCGAACTTTTAAAATAGAAGGACAAGTATACAAGTTATCATTATCCTCCTATCCCATCTAGGTGGGGTCGGTACAACATGAATCATGTTGCAAGAGGTTTTGGCTATATCTTTACAACCAGCCGACTGCTTGACGTCAACTCTCCTTGGGAAACAAATACCCAGATCAAATTTCAACTGTGTAACTATCATGGTTGATGAGATACAGCCTGTTGACAAAGGGACAGACAGACAGCGGAGTCTTAGTAATAGGGTCCCGATTTACCCTTTGGGTACGGCATCCTAAAAAGGCCCTTGAGATATAGTGTTGCACAGTAGATACGGCCAACTTAAAAGGGTCTCTGAGTTACACCGATTGTATGATCCATTAAAATATCCCTTAATAGTCGTAATAGGAGAAGACGGTTAATATTTGACTATTCCTCAGCAAGGTACTGTGCGTAACAAAATTGTGATATGCATGCAATTGTATGCATTTAGGTTGATGGTTAGAGCTACCAGTTTTAATCCATTGCATTATTACTGGGACTTAGTAGGGTTCCGTACCCAAAGGGTAAAACGGCACCCTATTACTAAGACTCCGCTGTCCGTCTGTATGTCCGTATGTCTGTCCATAAGTCACCAGGCTGTATCTCATGAATCGTGATAGATAGATAGTTGAAATTTTCACAAACGATGAATTTCTGTTGCCGCTATAACAAAAAATACCAAAAAACAAAAAAATATAAATAAGTGGGGCTCCCATAAAACAAACATGATTTTTTTGCCGTTTTTATAGATAATGTTGACAGTAGTAGTGTTTTTGACCATATATAAGTGAAATACTTCTATGTTGAATAAATATATTAAAACATGATTTTTTAATGTGATAGAGTGGCAAACGAGCTGGTGGTTCACCTGATGTTAAGTAATAGCCGCCGCCCATGGACAATTGCAACACCTGTAGGGTTGCAAATGAGTTGCCATCTTTAAAAGTGGGCCCCGGCTACCTCTCTCACCAGACGAAACGTAGAAGTTATAACACTTCTATTTTACGCCGGTCTTCTGTGAGGTCGGTACGGAACCCTTCGTGTGCGAGTCTGACTCGCTGGTTTTCATTCAATACATTGTCGATATGAAGGCAAAAAGATATCAGAAAGATTGAATTACATATTATTTCGTAATCACCAGAGACTGAGGGCTGGTGAAACATTCATCTTAGAGAAGCTTTAAATCAAGACATTGGCTCGTAAAAATCGGATCATCAGACATCGGTCAACAAAATAACCAAAGATGCGATGATTTATGTCCGAAGCTATGGGAGACCAGACTTATTTGTCACTTTTACGTGACGTAATTTCAAGGGTATTTCTTAAAAAAATTAAGAAATGCATAAAATTATTCCCCAGAGACGAAATATTCGAAAGGTTTTATGGGTGTGTATGATAATTTTTACTTTTAAATATTTTGTTAAATACCCGTGCGAAGCCGGGGCGGGCCGCTAGTCTTACATAAAATTATTGTGTAAATCACTTCCTTAAGTATGCTTTCGTAAGACTATCTATGGTATATAGTAATCCTGAATGTATGAATAGATTGACGTGGGAGATACAAATGTTATATATCCTATGAAGTTTGTACGTTTTACCTATGGCTTCCTTATAGTTCAGAGGATGCGGATCCTTAGTTTACCCGAGATAAAAAAATGTATAAATAAGTAATTTATTAATAATAGTTATTAAGATTACTTATCTATTTACAGTTAACAATCATTCTTAAACGTTAAAGCCTGGAGCCTGTCAACCGATCAGCAGATTGCCTTACATTTGCGATAATTCCATTGTCTGGCGTTAACCGATTAGAAGCAATTGGAAGTCGGTTTTGCTGAGGCTACTGCTCTTATGTATTTTTACGAATTTATTAAATCAAATAATACCGAATTTACTTCAATGTAAATAAACTAATTTCGTTTATTTTATTTATTATTGATCACAATCAATATTTAATCAAATGAAAGAAATTAGTAGTTTTAGTTTGATGACTCCGTGGCGCAGTTGCCAAGGTATTGGCTTCGGCGTCGGGGGTCGTGGGTTCGATTCCCACACGGCACAACTATTTGTGTGACCCACAGATAGTTGTTTCGCATCTGGGTGTTTGTCCGCGTGAAATTTATGTTTGTAAAACGTCCTTTACAACACAGGATAATATTATCCTAAAGTAAGGGCAGGTTTTTTTTAAAAAATAATAATGAATAAATGAAACTTCTTTTAAAGAAGCGCTAGAAAAGAAGCCAGTGAACGGTAGTTTATCCTCAAATTAACATTACCTTGATTAAGATTACTAGCTTGCGATATTTTATTTTCTACATTTCAAACTGTAACGCAGTTGCAACATGAAATATAATTAAGAATCAAACGAACTTACTTTGTGATGTTTGATTCCAATTATGCGAATGTTGCAACCAGAAAAAAGGAAACTGAAGTTCATCAAACATTTAGATTACATTATAAATAAGACTCGGAAGTTATACACCTACAAAACTTACACTCTTTCTTTAAACCTACCTGGGGTATTCATTCCAAAATTAAATTTTATATCAACACGTATTCGAACCCATAGTTTGCTATGAAGCGTCCATTTCAACGTCAGCAACTAAATAAAGACACAAATGGCTACACAGCAACCGCTGTGTAGCCGATAAGCTTCGTTCTTGCTGCAGGGCTTCGTTGTAGGCATCGTACGTGGTATCAGAAGGGTGAGCACTATAGCTTGCACCTCTATGGCCTGCACTGCCTGTCAAAATTAAAGAGGTGGCTGATAACGAACGGACGAGAATCACACACACAACTTGTTACCTTCGCAACGACATCACCCTTGATATACCTGCCAAAGCCAAGGACATTCTTCGTATCCCCACACTCACACTCTCATATGACCCGTTCATCATAAAACTCGAATGCTTTAATATATACTGCGACTTTAGTAAGCGTGATGATAAAGTAGGCGCTGCGATAGTTACCGTTCAGCCAAACGGTCGAACCCACAAATACAAACTTCAGGTTCTGCTCAAACTGCTCGGTCTTTCAGGTCGAATTACCTGCCATCAGCAAAGCATGCTTGTGGGTCAGAGATCACCGCACCCCAGCTACTCGTATCCACTCAGACAGTTAATCTGGCCTCCAAAAAATCTCTAATCCAAACGGCCACAACCCCCCTGACGATAATGATATACGTTAAAAAGACTAGTAAATTATTATCAAAAGGGGAATCGATTTCAGGGTTAAAAATTTTGAACAGGTAAACTAGATAAGATGAAATAAAGAGATGAGAACATTATGGTATAAATTAAATGTAAAAAGAAAAATTTTAATTCTGAAATTTGTCATGAAATTTATTGACATACAAAAAAACTTCCCATTCGGCCATATAATTTCATTTTTATTGTTCATTACTTTTATTAAAATTAAATTTACATAGTGCAGTCGTAGAAGACAATTTAAAATTACTTATTTCTTATTTATTTATAGCTAGCTATTTAACAATCACTTATACTTTTAGCTTCGGGAGTTTGGACTTTTGGGTTCAATATGAGCATTACAATTATTTTTCATGAATTTTTCTTAACGTAACATCAAACATGTCTAGGGCATAGAAAATAATTCATTTTCATATTTTAACATTTTAACTTGTGAGTCAAAAATATTGATCTTGGTGAAGAGATTACACATTAACCGTTTAAACTGAAATTTAACAAAAACAGTTAAAGTCAAGTACCAAACGTATAACAAAATAAACAAAATTTAATGCTATGTTTTTTCACAAATTATTAGTATATTGGTTTCAGAGGTAATTTTTTTAATTAAAAGCTATGTTTATGTGTTACTTACCGCTAAGATTGGATAAAATGTCTATAACATGAATTTTGCTTTTGAATATCTACCTGTATCTTCTATTTCGAGAAATATTTTTTTTATTATTTATTCGAACACGAAGAAAAATAAATAAATTTGAAACTATCGGTTTGATGATGATTAATCAATAATGTATTTATTTCTTATGACAAAAATTTATTACAATTTAAAATATCCCTTTATACAATTTTATATTTACATGTACATCAGTCAGTTACTTAGAAAAGTTTCTAATAATTGAACTTATTTCTAATTTCTAAGTCTACTTAACTTTTTAATTATTAGTAAAATTTTTCAATTGTTCCAAATTACTGCAAAATTTATATAAATTTAGTTGCTTTGATTAACACTTTACTATGTAATTTATTAAAACAATTTAAATTAAAATGTATTACATCTTTTTAAAATAATGAAGATTCTTGGTTTTTTATTCTTTAGAGTGGAGGTTTAGGTCAAGACACTGAAAATTGTGTTTTAAAATTATACGGGATTTTTTCTTAACTAAAACAGAAACTAATAAGAATTACATTTTTTATAGTCTATTTCTTCCTTTTCCATATTCATAGTTAAGTTTCGTTGTCTTACGTGTATTTCTCTTACGAGGGCAACTCAAATAAAATTAAATGAAAAAGAACAAAATTTTAATGCGCAAACATTCTATTTCATATCTTCGCTTTTTCTTATTTAGTTTAAGTATTTTATAAAATATACAAGACAAGTTTTATAGTCAGGTCACTTGATAGTTAATATAAACCCTTTTGTTGATATGTAATTTATTTTCAATGTTTAAGAGATGCAAATCATATTTAAAAAATCAGTAAAATTATAGAATCATTTAACTCAAACCATGTCCTATCCGGTGCGGTAGTAACTAAATGTACAAAATATTTGAAGTAGATCAAACACAGCTCTCTTGATGTGCTGCTAACAAAGGGGTTCTAGTCGTTACAACTTCTCTTTGCAACCTCGCAGTTCCATTGATCCCAATACGGTCAATCTAAAATGAAAGGTTTCCATTCATCCATTAAATAGACTTCTTTTGCAGATTGTAAATCGGTTCCAAAATTAATTATTTAAACAAAAAATCAAACTTATTTCAGGATAATAAATACAAATTGCTAACCTGATTTTCAGGGTTGTGAGGTTGCGGAGTATTCGGTGTCTGCGTGCTAACCAAGCTGTGTAAACTATTCGAGTTCATAACATTTTGTTTATTAACCACTGTCGAATAATGAGGAGGATCTGGTGGGCTCTCTGCACCTAGAAACGTTTAAAATTTAATTAACTTCGGACGAAATTCTCAAAAAAGTAAGTAAAAGAGGCGCCACCTTAGTAATAGAATATTGTAGAGTTTCTTAATTGCTTTTTAAAAACTTAAAATCAACATTACACTCACTTATTTATAGTCAAAATACTACCAACGGTTCGGAAAAGAAAAGTCACTTACCCAAGAAGAACCAGCGAAGGAAACTCAGTGGACATTTTTTTTACCATTTTTTGACAATGTGAATATGTTTTACATTGTGTGTCATTAATATATTAAATACAATACAAAAAGTCCGATCAAAAGAGCTTGGACCAATCAATTAATTTCCAGAGTATGTTATTACTTCATTAATCATTAATATTGTTATAGCCTTTAACACATACATGCTCTTCTACAATTTAAACTTTTTTTTTGAATTTCGTTTTAAAAACGTATACATTGTTCCAAAAAGATTTACTTATTCTACGCAGTCTACTTGTGGTATAATAATATACACAGAAAATTTGAATACCTTTATTTAACGGAATCAAGTCCGGGTTCCTGTCATCAGGAGACTGCCGTTTTTGAGGTGTAGTTTTCTGGATTTTGGCAATCTGCATGGTAACTGTGAGAGTAATTTTATATGATATGTCATTACTATCTGTATTAAAAACAGATCAGAATAATAAGAATTTGCCTTATTATTCTGATCTATATAATACATATTTAATACAATAAATAAATTTAACATAATAATAAATATAGGCAGTCTTAAGGCTGATAAATAGAAATTGAATAATATTGGAAAATAAAAGATTGCTGTCAGTCAAATATCACTACTTAGGAAGTGTGAGAAAAGAGAAGGATCTGAATCTTATTCCTTTAGACTTGATAATAACTAGCCAAAACATTTTTTTCAAAAGGATAGTAATTATGCCACGTGTTTAATTTCAAAGTCCGATTTTAATAGAGACTTACGATTATGATCTTTTTCTAGGCTATGGAAAAAATACGATATTTCAAGAGAACATATTTAAGAACCTGGTAAGGCAAAAAGTATGTTTCAAAGAAATTAAAAAAAAAGAACAAAAAACTAGTTGAATGTCTAATATATCATACATATTTTTAATGTACTGTGGTAACTGTGTTAGAGCCACGGAACAGTCGACGCTTTCCACTAATGGGCAGGTCCCTTCGTGTAAGTACCACGACCCCACGTAATGAGTCTACGCTGTTGCACGAATGGGCAGGTCCTTTCGTATAAAAACCACGACCTCACAGAAGGCCAGCGTGAAGTGGAAGTGTTATATATACTTCTGTGTTGCATTTGGTAAATGGGGTAGCCTGGACCCACTTTATTAAAAGGTGGTAACGCATCTGCAACAATACGGGTGTTGCAAATGTCAATGGGCGGCGGTGATCACTAAACATCGGGTGAACGCAATTATTTGGTCTTTATCTTATTACTTTAGGGTATTTCCAATTGTTCACTGCCTATAAGCTATTTTTATAAACAAAGAGAAGATAAAACGAACGATTAAAGAGTTAAATCTATATTAACACTTTATTTTTAAAATTATAGGATTAATAACGAGAATAGAAATTTTTTGAAAAATTCCTACGACTTGTTTTTTTAATTATTAAAAATAATGATTGTCATAATAGTTAACGTTAAGATAATGAAATAAAAATTTGATTAAACTAAGTAGGGTATATTTATCATCTACGTCGGCTTATAAGTGCCCGTATATTTGTAAGTCTGAAGTATTCTACGATAAGCATATACCAACCTTCGTAATCCCGTGACCGGTGCCTTAATCTCGTAGCAACGAGTGCTAAGCACAGGATAAACGCTACCGTGCACGCTGCACCTAATACTCCACCAACTGCCCAGTTGACTTCCCACGCCTCGTGTGCTTCTGTGCGATATAATGTTAACGTTTTTTAAGTTTCAATTTCATACTAGAGCTCAATCAGTTGTAAACAAAACAAGTTAAAAATAAAATTTTCATACAAAATTCATATATATGCCATATCATATTTTGATAACTTAACTGAACTTAATAAAACTAAATGCTTGATTTTTAAAAAAAAGGTAAAAAAAGAGGTTTTTACAAATAAAACTTAAATGCAGCTTCCGTGACAAACCTGTTCTTGGTGATAATCTGGGTGCTGTTTCTATAGTGAATGTCACATGTTCTGATCGTCCACGGGCATTAGCGGCGTATACAATGATTTTAAGTTGTCTTTTTGCACCAAGCCTTCTTAGATTCCATAATGCCGCACCATTACTTGCGTTAACAACCAACCCCTCATTAGCCCAAACTTCTGCTACAAATACACATTGAAGTCCCCCTTCGTATCCTTAAATTAATTAAATAAATTAGCTGGATAATATAGACCATTCCAACAAGCTTGACAAAATTTTTATTTTTAAATAGTGTCTATATTATTGCATAATATAGACACTGTTTAACATATAGACAAAGGTGCACCTTTAATCTCTTTTTGGTTTTAAATATGTCTCGCCATCACACATGAACGGCTAGACCGATTTCGCTAATTCTTTTTTTATAATATTCCTTGAAGTCTAAAAAAGTTCCGGGAAGTCAAAACAAGTTAGTGACTGTGGTAAAATGTCACTTGAAATGTAAACGTCTCTGTGCTGTGCATCACTACATAGTATAAAACAAAGTCGTCCCGCTGTCTGTCTGTTCCTATGTACGCTTAGATCTTTAAAACTACGTAACGGATCTTGATGCGGTTTTTTTACTAATAGAGTGATTCAAGAGGAAGATTTATATGTATAATACTTTGGACCCGTGCGAAGCCGGGGCGGGTCGCTAGTTATGAATAAAATTCAATACAGTCTAAATGGCGTACAATTTTCTCAAAGTTACGTTGACGTATTGCAATTGGTAACCAGAATGGATAACTACAAATCCTACAGAAACAGAGAACACTGGCAATTTCGATGATAATTTAGAATCATAAATAGTTAGAGCCCCTAAATTGGGTTGTTGCCAAATGAGACCAGACGCTAAATTAGAATGTTTGGTAATAAGGGCAATATTGTACAAACGAAAATGTCGAGGGAATATATCAATATTGACATGCTCAATATGAAACACAACTTTGAACTCTTGGTTTTATTTTCGGAAATTATTTAATGTATGCATTGGCTAATATTGTTATTAATGGTACCTATTTTTTTATAATGATTACTGCTGAACATTATAATAAAAATACATAGGCCGTTCAGAATTATAGTACTTTTCGTAATAAGAGAAAAATGAAACATATATTAAATTATGTTAATTGTGGGATATTTAGCTATTACATTAAATCACATACCTGCTAAGCACATCAAATCTAATGAGTCGTGAGTGAGATTATACACTGTACAGTTAGTGGGCGGATCGGGCCTTGTTGCTGGTAGTAAAGTGTATACACATGGTGAAACTTGCTGCCCGGCTAAATTTGTAGCACGACATGATAGTGTTCCGTAATCAATTTCAGAAACTGGTATGTACGTCAAAATCGATTTGCCTGCGTTTGCATCGATTGTGAACCGATCCTATTAAAAGAAAATTAAATAAAACTTTAGGATAGTAGTTATTAAATGCAAACTTAATCGAAAAAGCCTTTTAGTTCAATGAATATAATTTGAGGGTGTAAATGTGCGTGAGAGACTTCAATTCTGTACTTTTTTATTGATTTGGAACGATATATTTTTTTCAAACTGTGTTGTATTTTATTTGTTTAAAAAATATAATTATCGACTTTCGACTTGTTGTTTCTTTACTGGAGATAACTAAATTGTTTAAACGGGCCTTGACGTTAATAAGTAATGGAAAAAGTCTAAACAAAGGATTTTTAACTTTGAAGTAAAAATAAAAATGCGATATTTATTATTTAATGTTTCGTTTCACATGAGATTTATTACCCAAGATTCGGCTATGTAGAATTTGAGATAGTGAAACGGGATAAAGTATTTTTTTTAGCTAGGTACAAAAAAAAAACTAAAATTATATTTCTAAACATACGCAGTCGAACACGGGCAACATAAATGGTGCTATCTTCATAAATTATATACGTTACTGACAGGATCGACTGCTATAGAACCGAAGGAGTTGTTAAGGGTCCACTCGAATGTATCCGGTAGTGGAAAAGCGTCGACTTCACATTCCACACTCGATGATTCTTGTAATGCGGCACCGATCATTTTAATCTGTCGTCGTCGACACACGGGTCTGTCTGTAGGTAAAAAGCTTTTGTTATTTAGTTCATGAAATTGAATAGAACTTGTGTGCAAGTTAAAACATTATTACCTACTATAAAATTAAAACTAATATAAAACTGTTGTATGTAATGCTTGTATCAACGTTTTTTAAACTTTTGCAAAATTTTCAATTTTTTTTTTATATTTGTTGAAGTATTTCAAGACGGTTTTCAAAAATTTTTCAAGTAACATTTTCAAAAATTCAGAAACAGTGCTTTTGCCTATATAAATAGTCAAAAGAACCAATAGAATTTTAATTTCAAATAATTCAATTTCCAATGATTTATCAACTCACAATGATTTAATCACATAATACTTTTACTAACAAGAATTAACTTAAAATTCTCTGTGCGGTTTGAAAATATAAATGTTATCCACTTACAAACTACTTGCAGCTGTAATGGAGGTGACTTTCCATCGCCTTCAACGTTCGATGCAGTGCACGTATATTCTCCGGCTTGATGTCGTGAAACGTTACGTATAGCTAAGTTAGTATTACCCGTTAGTATAACTCCGTGTGATGGATTATTTTGCAATATAATACCCTGTAAAAATATTTCAGACTTACTGTAAATAAGCACAATGATTTTAATACATGCATTCAAAAACGTAGTACTCAGATCTCATCCATACATTTATCTTATCACTTCTTTCTCATATTTTAAATACGAAACTTATTGTTAGAAAACATTTGTTGTCAGATTCGTTACACTAAACTTGGATATAGATTATTCATTGCAAATAAACAACTCCCTTCACTCACATTGTGTTCCCAGACAACTTTATAGGCGGGTGGATTTGCATCGACCTCGCATCCAAAGTAGACGTCATCGCCTTCTTCAATATCGTTCGGGTTCATCTTGGAACCAAGGTGCATTTCAGCTACTGGTATATCTATGCCAAACGAATAACCCCGATCGGTATATACAAATAAAGTAGGTTGACATGAGGTTGAGTTGGAAAATTATTTTAATTAATACGATAAGATAATGCAGTTTTCCTTAATACATTAATTAATTAAATTAGTGAGAAGAGTACACATATTTAAATTTTATATTTACATTTCGTGCCGGATAAGTTTAAATATGCAATATAAAAAAAAACAGGGCATTTACTTTTAATTTAATAATGATAGCTATATCGTGATTACTATTGAGGAAACGAAATCGTCCTAAAAGTATAATATCAATAAAAAAGGGAAAAATGAAATTGCACTTACAGTATATATTTAGAACCAATCTACTTTCAATACTAGACTGATTAAACATTGTATGCTCTGCTCTGCATGTAAGAACTTGACCATTATATTTCTTTAATGGAGTCCACTGTAATAATGACTGTGTTTCGTTCGCCTCTTCCATTTCCATCTGCTTGTATGAAATCTGTATTTATTTATAACTGTTAATACATGTTATAGAAGTTATTTAAGTACATGCCAATTCCTTGTTTGGCAAAATATTTGATGACCTAGAACACTAAGAAGACCGTAAAACAATATTTGGAATCACTTTGTCAGTTTTTCTGATTCATTTTCTATATTTCCTTTTAATGTCAGTCCTTTGATGTGCGTCGAGAAATCAACAAGCACGGAGAAACGGTTGGCATATTGGCAAATAATGCCGTACAGGCTATGACTGCTTATGTATAAACGGTATTATATATTGCTTTGGATAGACGCTATTAGCAAAACATATTGTTACATAAACATATTTATAATTGAATTGATAAGCGTGTATCTTGCGGTTTAGCGCTGGTGAATTTCTTTCCAGCATTTATGCCCCATATAGTAAGTATATACAATATCATAGTGATTAGAGCGTTACTGCGTCACCAAGCAGAGTTATCATTTCATAACTTCAAATCCGAATGAAAAATGTTTATAAAGTTTGTATGTAGCAACTTTATGACCATGTTTCAATCAGTGATAACATTTTTCCGTAACTTATGTTACAATATGTTGGTCTAGCCTTGAGTTTAAAATATGTACTATGTATCCATGTGAAATTTCAAGATATTTACAAAAACATTTTACCTGCTGTTTAGATTTAGATGTCAACTGGTTGCCTCCTAACCACCATGTTATAGTAGCGGGTGGTCGAGCTCCGGTGGACTTGCACCATAGTTCTGCTTTTCTTCCAACAGACAAAGGTTGTTCTCTTGACAGTATTTCAACAGTCAATGGTCGCACTGTAAATTTTTTGATATTAATCAAAATAGTAATGAAAATAAAAAAAAAATATGAAAGCAATAAGAGCAAAACAAGCTAACTTTAAAGGTAGAAATAATAAAGTTTTCGTACAAAGTTTAATATTAAATGTTTAATATTTGTGTACCAAGATATTTTATTAATCAAATAATTAATACGTAATTATACGCTCAGAATGAATAAATTAAATCCTATAGATTATTGGATGGACGTGGTTTTACTTGTATAGTCATAATAATTTATTTAATATACCCTTATCTATTATTAAATATCCATCATAATATGCCTACAATGCGCAATTATGTTAGAAATGTATCGTCCGTGGCACGTTTTTTATAATGAGGCCACACATGTCCACATTGGGCAAACTTAAATAAACAATATTCATTACATTATTTTTATACGTAAGACGTGTAAAATTAATTTAGTGAAATCAGATAAAAGTCTTACTCTTATTATTTGTATGGAAATTTCCATACTAAACAGTAGCGTGGATATGTGTTGTCTTTTACGCATGGGAATAACATTGATAAAGAGGAAACATTTTGATTATAACTCATAAGATGTAGTAAATAAAAAATGCATGAAAATGTTTATTGAAACACTGTAGCTGATTGATAGTAAAAATTACGGATTTATATTGTTTATCAAGCTTATGGCTATCTTAATAAGAACAAAATAGAATACTCACAATACAAATCTACTCGGACCTCTGATCGTTGAGGTGGAGCCAACAAAGTGTTATCAGCAGTACAAGTAAATGTATTGGCGAAATGAGATCTCGTTGCATTTGTTATAAGCAAGGTCAATGATCTTGACGGCCCTAGCTGAATTTCTCCGGCACTTAATGTAGCAAGAACCGTCTCTCCTTGAAGCCATTGCACTTGGGGTATAGGATTACCTGTTGAAATAAGTTTGGAAAACAATAGGTATACAACTTAAACTTACTTTATAGTTAGAACTTCCCTCCTGTCACAGTTTCTATTAATTTATTGTGTTTCGTTTTAATTTGACGGTAGAAAAATATAAACCTAATAAGAAAAACATCTTTAGTATTTGCTTTATACATAATCATTTATTTATGTAAATTATAGTTCAAATATTATAATAGACGGTTATATTCGAATGATAATAATGGACAAGTACACAAGGCAAGACTTTAAGGTATTTTTTTTAGTTTTTTGAAATTCTTGACTGAAGCACATTTAACATTTAGAAGTTAATATTTGTAAGACCAGTAAATATGTTAAGCAATTTACACAGGAACGGAGTTAAAGTAGTTAATACGGTACTCACCACCGTGTACAGAGCAAATGAGTTTAAAATCACTTCCTTCGTAGTAGGGTCCCGCTACTCCGGAGATTTCATTTCCGTATTCGTCAAAGATCACCGGTTTATTTGGTAGTTCTAATTGTAAAAAATATAAGATTAGGTATGGTATAACATTGTTTAGTATAAATAGTACCTTATTATATGAACACAGTGTCTCCTTCACATGATATTTCTATAATATTGGGGATCGAAATTACGCCTTTGGGCGTAAGAGACCCCTATGCTCTATACCGATTGGAACTAAGAGGTCAAAAATAGTGTAAAACGTGGATCCCTTTGAGTAGATACTCTTTGTTTTTAAATGTTAGTGTAAGATATTGACGGTACGGTAAGTACCACGAACTCACAGAAGACCGGCGTAAAGTAGAAGTGTTACACTTCTTCGTTTCGTCTGGTGAGTGAGGTAACCGGGGCCCACTTTATTCAAAGGTGGCAAAGCATCTGCAACCCTACGGGTGATGCAAATGTCCATGAGCGGCGGTTATTAATTTATATCAGGTGAACTGTCAGTTCGTTGGCCACTTTCTCAAATAAAAAAAAGTCTTTTTATTCATATTTTTGTATTCATCATCATCATCATCAGCCGCAACGCATCCAATGATGAACATAGGCCTCCCCCTTATAACGCCACAACAACACTGTCATTTGCATTTTTGTATTACCTTATCTTCTTTATAAATATATCAAAGTAAACTTTAATTGTAATTTTAATCTTATAGAGGTAATTATTTAAAAAAAAAAACATTTAAATAACTCATGATGAAAGACTAATTTATTACTTCCAACCTAATACTTTAACTAAATATGCGTAATTTTGTACTTAAATATGAATAAATTTAATCGCATTAATTTAACAATTTGAATCAAATCAAATCATTTTTATCAATCTTAATACGAAATATTATACACTGAATCTATCGATAGTCATTTTTTACATCGTAAGGTTCGTAAGAAAAGGCATAACAAACTCCATACTTTTTTCTCATAATATTATAGTATTATACAGTATAATTTATATATATATTTAGAAACAACTTGTGAGCAATCATCACATTCCCAAGGGTTAGTATCGATAATGTATTCATTTTTATTATAATAACCCTTTCAGAAAAGTTTTTATTCAATAAATTTCTTAAACCTGTTAATAGACAGGCTTTGCACATTTCCTAGAATGTTTTGTACTCCTTGAACGTTACTTACTCTATGCATGAATACTTTTTCCTTTAAATCTGTGACTACTACTTATCATAATCCGATGTTAACAAATTGATATAAGTGACAAACTCATTTTAACTTGACAACTTTTAAAGAAAAAAAGACACTTCTGTTCGGTAGCGTTATTACGCTATAAGATACCATGATTTGATTATTATCAAATCATGGTATCTTATAAGAATATAACTAGAACAGTTTTTTTTAATACAGAGGTCGCACATCAATAATAAGTAAATGTTTTAAGGTTCAGTTCGAATAAAACCCCAACAATAATATTTCAATTCAAGTGTTTTCCAGTATTATACAACATTTTACTCATATATTTATAAAACATATTGTTAATCAAGACAGCGTACATCAAGAATGATAAAGAACATAAAATATTTCATCATAATGACCCTGAGGCACTATTTGCAAGTGTGTAAGAAATTCTTCTAACTTTGAACCGGCTAGATGCCTCTGACGCTCTCATTTCAGCCAGCAATTTTCATTGCCCGAATTGCGACAGAGGTTCGTCTACTTTTTGATTAATTTGACATAGCTGAAATATTAAAATTTCTGTTATAGAAACAACGAAAGTAGGAAATATTATCATAAATGTGATGTTTTCACTCTGGTTACATTTAATTATTGTTATAAATATATCATTAAAAATAATATCCGTATGTAATTTTAAAAAGATCATCACTATTAATTAGTTTATTGTCAATTTAAAAAATGATCATTTTTAAAGTTCTAGCACTTCTTATAAAAATAGAAACGTTTAAAACTAATCATCTAAATAAACATTCGAATCGTCAGATGTCCCAAACAACATTTTCGTTTCTCGTCAATATTCACTATTAAACTAACACACTAAACAAAGCGGCATATGCTGTATCCTCAAATTGAGGATAAACAAACTGAGATAGCCTTTCAAACATAGAATCCGAGAGGAATGAAAATGTTTTCGTTGGTTCAAAACAAAAGGTTTGGCGATATGGGTATTCAGTAGGGGATAACGGCAATCGCAAGCTCGTAACCATTTCCCGCAATTCTGATATCGCATACCAAAATGTTAACTTACCACTTTATTACATTCAGTGAAATTGCAAAATTCTAAGATAACATCAATAAAATAAGAAACCTACCACTCATTCATAACCGTAGTTAACAAATTTTGCCAATCGTTAAAAAGTTCTCTGTAGACTGCTTAGTATGAATTTGATTCGTATAATAATAAAAAAGATTTTATACATAAGCAAGTTTTATAACATATTATCTTGTTTACGTAATTTAATCCGTTGTTTTTTACCATAGCGCTTTACTCTACTTAGTAGTAGAGTCTACTACAATACGGCCACTAAATTTTATATAATATAAAATGCAAGTTCTGGTGTATACTTTCCAATTTATGAATAATATAACAAATTCATAAGTAACGACATGTATTATGATTCAGTTGAATTGATAGTTATGTTACATTATGTAATCATGTTAAGTTATATTTGTATTGTTATATACTCACAATATTTTCAAACGCGCCAAAAGAAGCATTTATAAAGAGTACTACTCTTTATAAATGCATACTTTTTATAACATTACTTTTAACATTACTCAAATTATTCAAAAAAGAAACCAGCCAAGTGCGAGTCAGACTCGCGCACGAACGGTTCCGTACCATTATCTATTATTACAACGCCAAAAAAGTCACTTCTGTTGTATGAATAGTATGAGAGACCATTAAATATTTTTTTATTCTGTTTTTTAGCATTTTATGTTATAGCGACAGCAGAAATAAATCATCCGTGAAAATTTTAACTGTCTAACTCTCACGGTTCATTCGGACAAACAAACAGACAAACGGCGGAGTCGGTACGGAACCCTAATAAAAATTAATGAACTTTTAATGTTTACAGAATCTAAAACCTACGATAAACTAGGTTTGACTAACGCCAGGTTTCTAAAACATGGATTATCGTAGAAGTTAACTAATCAGCTATCAAATGGTTTTACAAATGTTATTTAGGATGCCAAAAGGATGGTTAAACTCTCTGGGTTGATTAGAATGGTCTTTAAATAGGTTGATTAGATGGCGCCAATGTTTTCTTAGCATTGCTTCAAATGCTAAGAAAACAATGTAGAAGAATGCGTTAAGATTTTCGTCGGTGTGGCAATCAGCCGTTTAGCTCAGTGGCTAGAGCGTCAGGCCGCGAATGCCGAAGACGTGGGTTCGATTCCCACAACGGCGACAATCTTTTCGCACTTTTTCTACATATTTTAATGTTCAATCTTAAGTGCAAAGATTAGCACTATAAACAATTTAAATTTCTAGAATGGTCTTCTTAAAGATCAGAATGAATGTTTAACGTTTCGTTATTTTCTTCGTTTCACCGTGTTTAGCTGATACTAGTAAGCGGTGAATAAAAGTGTTATTATTTATATGTGTAATAACTATGATGATTGATGAAATTTGGCTTTGGTGGGGCTATGATCTACTGCTGTTGCACGTATGGATATGCTAGTCCGAGGAAATACTATGACCTAAGAAGACCTGCGTGAATTTTTTTTGGGCTTAATGAGCCACTGTTGGTCTTAGGGGCCTTTACAGTTTCACTACTAAGTTTAGGTGGCCGGGCGCTCGGGGCGCCTAGCCTGAACCTCAGCATATTATGATAATGCGTTATGGTGACTAAGCTCCAGGGCTCCCTCGGGAGCCTCGGCTCAGGCCATGACGCTATTATTATCACCGGTTAGCAAGCTCTTAGGGCGCTTTGGTGGACGCTCCATGTAGTAATTAGGCTCAAGGGCAACCGAGAGGGGACCTGGGCTTGCGCTGTCACTCAATACCCGTTAAGCATTATGATTCGAGAGGGCCGGACCTCGGCTCGACCAGTAGCTATTTTTTGACTGGGAGAATTTCTAGATCTATCATTACTACCACTTCGGAAAGCGTTGGCGCTGGGAGAAGAAGTGGCGGAAGAAACTCCAGCAACGCTTTTATCATTAACAGGGGAAAACCTGCCAGGTTCGTGGTGGAACCTAGTAAATGTTTGCCTGGCTCGCTGGCGAGTGTGGTGTGATCTGGTTGTTTGCGTAATTGTTTTATCTTGTCTCATCGTCAGGGAATCGAGTAGAGATGGTTGGCAGCTTAAATCTACATGTAAGTCGATGTTCCGCATGAACTACGGTGCTCCCGTAGCTCTGCGCAAAAATCGATTCTGGATGACCTGAAGCCGATGTATTTGTGTCGGGGCAATGTGCGCAAAGACCGGACTCGCGTATGTTATAGGACATTTTTGAACTTTTATTTAAAAGGGGTATAGATACGAAACGATCTGGCATTCCGTACTCGTATGACTTGTATATGAGTCCGTTGTGCCAGACTTTATGGAAAGCCTTCCCTACATCCAGGAAGCGTTCTACTACGTGAGGCGCAGTGGAGGGAAAGAGTAGGCTATAGGAACCGGCTGCCTTCTAACTACCTGAGTGGCAGGTTAGAATGGCTTGCACTTTGGCGCTTTGGGGCAACCTAATTAGTTGGCCGCGTGACCTTCTGACTGACAGCGCATCGACGCACCTGACGCACCTGGGCTTGGCGAAGCAGTTCGTGCCGCGTGCCCATACAATTGGCACTTGTGGCAGCGACCGGGGAGAGATCCCTTGTGAGGCGGTTCCACTAATATGATGGCGAGGCCTAGAACCGACTTTAGGTCGAAAATGGCCTTACCTTATGGCGAGAGATCGAGATGGACGGGGACCGTGTCAATCGGCGTTTAAATCCGCTTGCTTTTCATGTGGTGGACTGAATGGACAGGGAGGTTTTGTTCCTTAAGGGATTCGAAAACCTTTTCGATGGCGATGTTCCTGGGGATCATCTTTATGACAACACGGAAAATGCTGTATACATAAAAATCCTTTTCACAGAGGAATTGGGATCCGTTGCGATTGGCATCAGCCGTTTCAAGCTGCAGCTTGATGCCCTAACTAGTGACGGTAGCGACGAATGTCACCCTATTTGACAGGGCGAACGCGATCATAGGCCACTTTTCGGTGTCCTGAATAAACAGTGGAGGCGAGAGTTTGTTCTGCGGCGCACGTGGGGCAGTCGAAGGTGTCGAAGGAGGAGTCGAAGTCGGGGTCGCTGAGGGCGATAGAGCCGTGGAGGACGGTTGGGAGTTTCACTTCTTCCTCTTTTTCTTATTCACCACTTCGGTAAATAAGCCGCCTTCATTGGAAGCGTCAGCATCGGTGGAGGAGAAAAGCGTGTCGAGTTCCATTTCCTCTTGAGAGGTGGAACTTGCTGAAGCTTCAGAGGAGGAGGAGAGCCTTGATAATTACTTAAGTGCCTGAAGGGCAACTTACAAGGATACTTAGTTTGGAGGAGTCCAAAGGACCTTTATTTCGGCCATTGATGGATATTTATTCTAAGATCATAAGAGAAGGGAATGAAAATAATAACAAATGATATCTCTATATATAAAAATAAATCGCTGAATGAGTTGCTAAGCGCAAATCTCGAGAAAAGCTGAACCGATTTCGCTAATGCTTTTTTATAAGGAATATTTCCTTGAAGTACAAGAATGGTTCTTGCGGAGAGAAAAAATTGAAAAATTGGCTAAAAAAGTCTAAAAACAACATTTTTCTATATTCCTAGACAAAAGATTAGTAATAATATTTAAAAGTCAATTTGAACTTTAATACCATACCATAAAGTTTAAATGTTATTGGAGGGGTTCCGGGAAGGCAAAACAATTGAGTGACATTAGTATCATATAAATAGTAATGTCAATATTTATCTTTTTGTAATAATTTTTACTAGATAGAGTCATTCAAGAGGAAACTTTATATGTATTACATATTGCACCCGTGCGAATCCAAGTCGCTAGTTATAAATAAAAGCTAAAGAAAAGAAAACAAATCTTTATAAACAAAATTAATTCAGGCTTATATCAGCTTGTTTTTATTGTTAATATTAAGATTAAATAAGTTCGCCCTCCGTCCTCGATTTTAATATCCAAGTTTGAGCAAATAAATTTTTCCGCCATATTATCCGTATACAAGCAAATTAATAAAGTAAAAGTTTGGTAACTCGTTTCGCTTATTATTTTTTGTAGTAAAACGCAGGGAAGGGTCAGTATTCATTATGCTTTGGGTCATCGATTTTATTTGCATATAGTATGAAAAGTATCAAGGTTAAAGTTTCCATAAAATGTACATACATAAACAGTTACAGATACATGTACCAAAACGAATTGCACTAATGTGCTGACTCGTCCGGGTAAGTACCAAGAACTCATAGAAGACCGGCGTAAAGTGGAAGTATAATACTTTCGCGTTTCGTCTGGTGAGTAAGGTGGCCGGAGCCCAATTTTCATAAGGTTGTCAACGCATCTGCAACCCTCGGGTGCAGATGTCAATGGGCGGCGGTATTCACTTAACATCAGATGAATCGTCTAATCGCTTGGCAACTTTTACATAAAAAATCTAGCTGTGAAGAACTGTGAACCACTCACCAATAACATCGAGAGCAATTTTGTAGTTTCGTGTTGGAGACACCTGGAAGTCGACGCGGCATCTGTAGGTAGCTCGATCGCGTGACTGTACATCGGTGAGGTGTAAAGCCGAGTTAGGCAGTCCGAGCCAACGGGATCGTTCGGCGAAAGCGTCATCAGTCCAATGTGCTGTAGGCCCCTGAACTCTTGTGTCGTAGCTGTTTTTAATAACGTACTATTTAATTGCCGACATCGATAATAACTTAAAAATATTTTTACACAGAATTATCAGGGCTGCAGTATTGCAAAAACAAAGTGCTGTCGACCTCTCCATTGGATCGACATCTCCATCAAGTTTGCGGGAAACCAGAATTAGGTCAGGTCGGAACGCTAATACTTACCGACTCTTACTTCGACAGAAACGAAAACCATGGGGGGTATTTCCGTTAAGCGGTAGTGCAATAAAACAACTTTACTGTTTAACATAAAAAAGTATCATAAAAACTGAAGTGGAAGTTTCGAGTTTGACTTGCGAAAATTGTACATACAATTCATTAGAAACATTATGCTACCTGAATTCATCATAATTTTGTTACGTATTCGGAAATTGCTATTTGCGTCTACAGAAACGATTTTCTTCCTACTAAGCTAAAATACCATTTATAAAAATTTAAAACAAAGGTTTTAAATGTCTTGAAATATTTGGGTTCATTATAGCAAAGCTATATCAACATGGCAATATGCTTCTGCTTCGGACCCTCTGAGTTTTCATCATTGAAAGAAATGTCACGAAGACTCGTTCAACTCCGTTACGCTATAATTATTTATTACTTACAAAATATCATGTTTAACATAGTAATGTTTACCATATGAAAATATGAAAATTCGGATAATAATATTGAAGTATCACAATAACGCCCGGTTACTGAAACAATGATTTTTTTTGTTTATGTGAAAAGTTGCCAAACTAGCAGACGGTTCACCTGGTGGTGAGTGAATACCGCCGCCCACGGACATCTGCTACACCCGAGGGTCACAGATGCGTCGACAACCTTTTAAAAATTGGGCTCCGGCTATCACACTCACCAGACGAAACGGTCGGAAGAAACGGACGAAAAGGATGGTTAAACTCTTTAAATTGATCAGAATGATCTTCTTAATAATCAGAATGGTCTATTTTTGGCAACTCAAATGACATTTGAGAAGCTGATTAGTTAACGTCTACTATGATCAGTGTTTCAGAAACCGGGTTATTTGAAATAAAATCCCAAGTTTTATTACTTGGTTTTGTTACAAATGAAACCCATTTAAAATTCTACAGAAATGAGATCATGAAGTAGTCACGATTAATATATAAAACCATATTTTTTTAATCGGTATAAACGAAAATATATATGTTACGCTATAGCTCTTTTAATCAATTGTAATTCCAAAGAAATGCTTTAGTCTGACAAATAATAAACACAGCAAAAAAAATTTAAACGTTGCACACTCAGAGCTCGAATTGAAATTAAATTCTATTGAAATGAACTCACAAGCATGATTCCATAAAAGAATTTGCAAACCTTTTTATAAAAAGTCGGTAAAATTTCTGTTTTATACGTTTAAGAGTTGTTGCACGTTTTATAAAAAGAAATTTACTTTTATTAGAAATTAAATTAAATTAATTATAAAAGATACGATGAAATTAATTTGCAAAATGTGCTATGAAATTACTAAATTACCTTTTGTTCAAAATTCATTTAAAAACGTTGTTGTGAAAAAAATCCTTAAATGCTCCTGTGTCTATTAGCATTGTTTATTTGTTAAATATATCTAAAATGTGAATAGCAATTTCCAATTTATAAACGTTTTAAGTCGCTTATTTAATAATTTATCGACCTCTACGATCCTAGAACCGCATATCCGATGTTCGAACTGTGTATTTGCAATTAAATTGTTTATTTACGTTAAATATTATATTTCCGGATTACTCTTCAATGTGTTTAAATGGTTGTCCATGCTGGTATACTGATAAATTATAAACATACTAATTAGTTTAATTGATTAAACCACCATAAAATTTTCAAAAGAAACAGTGGACAGCCATCAAATTACACATGTACGATTAACAAAAATATTTGTTTGGTGAATTTTATCGGCTTTTAGTGTCCGTTAAATACATTAAACAAGGCTCGGTAAAATAACAATAGGAGCAAAAACAAATAACATGTACTTTCTTTTCACCTGTAAACTGGGTTGTCTTCCCTGTACCATACAACGAGAAGTAGACTGTCATTATGCTGGGGTGGTCTTGAATCGCACGGCAGATCCGCGTCGCCGCCGACGACTGACGAGACCCGCGTCACTGTTCCTGTTACCGATGTCAGAGAATTACCTGCAAACGCGACATAAATTAATGTTCACTCCTTTAATCCACATATTAAGTAGAGCATAAGCCCTCGTGTTAAAACTCAAACGATCGAAGGGGACAATCTAATCTAATCACTAAGCAATGCTTTTGACGTCACATGTTTGGTGTTATTCACGAATAACATTAATAAAAATATTGAAATTTCGATTTCATTTTTGATTAAATAACAACAATCTTAGAATAGTTAATGCCACTAAGACCACTCTAGCTACTTTCACAAAAACTGAATACGATATTCCTTTCAATATACTTGAAAAATTACTCTAAAACAAAAAAGTAAGATGTGAAGTAACAAAAAAGATTTTTTGGAAAGACAAATGCAATGGTTTCGGGCCACTAAAGGTATGATTAAAATGCTGTTGTTAAATAAAAAAATATTGTCACAATAAACAGCATCGCTTAACAACTAATCTATCGTTCGTATGAATTTTATTACTTTTCTTTTCAAAATCATGCTGTTTTCACTACAAATTACGATATACCAAATAAAAAGAGATAAAAACATTGAAATATATTTTATGATCGGACTTTTTTTAAATAAAAACAAAAGCTTGGCAAGATAACCCTTATGAAAACTGGCCGTAGGCCAAAATGTTTTATCACTATTCCTTAATTTTCGTAGAATGGCAGCAGTGAACGCAAATAAAACATGGAATGCGCACGTTTACACAAGTGATTGTTAATAAATAGCACCACAACTCACACTAACAGTATCACGCACATACATACAAGTCAATAAAACACTTAATTATTCTCAAAAGAGGTCAGCGCGCACAAACGCACAGACAAACAGACAAAGAATTTAACAACCATTGTTTTGGGATCTATTGCGTTGATAAAGGCCCCCAATAACAGTTTTTCATTCAAAAATCTTCCATGTACAAACAACGATCAGTTACATATTTATTATATTTAAATTACTACAAGGGAACTTAAGATAAAGTGTAGGCCAGTCACTACAAACAGAATAAATTCTTTTAGATATAAAGTGGCACAGCATATGTCCTATAAAGATATAGGAGTCAACCCCAATGATTCTTATAGATCAATGGTTGATTTCCTTATATCGTCTTATAATGATACTTTTAAATCACGTACAATTACTAAAAATTCCAAATTAAAATTTAGTGACTGGGCAACAGTGGGTATATATAAAAGTAGGGATTCACTATATGACTTATATAATATGAGGCAGTGGAATCACGACCCTAATTTCCATAAGCGGGTACAAACGTTCTCAAAAATATTTAAAAAAGTCTGTGCCCAGGCAAAATCTATTTATATAAGAAATAGAATTCTAAATTCAAATAATAAAATAAAAGCCACTTGAGACATCATTACCCGTATATCTGGAAGATCCAAGATATTCAGGGAACCTATAAAACTTATCATAGGTAATACTCCCATAACATCAGACAGTGAAATTGCAAATAGCTTCGAAAATTACTTTTCAGAAATTGCAGTTAATGTCACATGCACATTAAAATCCTCTCCCATAGCTGCAATTAATGTATTGCAAAATAATGTTACCTATTGTCGACACACGTTTAAATTTAATCACGTAGATACTAATGATATCATAAAAGCCTTGAATTCTATTAATCTTAAAAGTACAGAGGACTTATGGGGCATGTCCATAAAATTAATTACCACAATAATGCCATATATTGCACCACATTTGGCTTATATTTTTAATAACTGTATAGATTCTGGAATATTTCCAGATCTTATGAAATTTAATAAGATAATCCCCGTCTTCAAAAGTGGGGATAAAAATGATCCAGGTAACGTAACTAAAGACCTATTTCCATATTGCCATCTCTAATAAAATATTTGAAAAACTAATTTTAAATCAACTATTAGTACATTTTAATATGAACAAAATTTTTCACGATGAGCAATATGGATTCACTAAAGGCAGATCGACAACCGATGCGGGTGCCGCACTTGTTAAGCATATCTATAACGCCTGGGAAAGGCCACAAGATGCATTAGGTGTCTTTTGTGACCTTTCAAAAGCCTTCGACTGCGTAGATCACAATACCCTTCTTTGCAAGATAGATTATTATGGCATTCGTACAGCGCCCTCAATCTCATCACCTTAGTAATAGAATTCAAAAAGTATCTATAAATGATGTTAATTCCCCAGGGTCCCCCATGAAAATGGGTGTACCACAAGGATCAATCTTGGGCCCATTTTTATTTCTAGTATATATAAATGATCTCCCCTCCTATGCCAGTGAGTTTTGTGATGTTGTACTGTTTGCTGACGATACATCACTCATATTTAAGGTTGACCGAAATTTATCCAATTATGACGACGTAAATGCTGCACTTTCGCATATCCTTCACTGGTTCACCATAAATAATATGGTATTAAATGCCAAAAAACTAAATGTATTCTTTTTACTCTTCCTAGTGTGAGAAGGCAAAGTTTTAGTTTATTATTAAATAACGTATCCCTCAATCCTGCTGAGTCTGCAGTTTTCTTGGGGATTACAGTAGATTCAGAGCTTCAGTGGAGTCCCCATCTATCATCTCTTGCGTGTAGGCTAAGCTCCGCTGTTTTTGTTATAAGGAAGGTTAGACAACTAACAGACATTGACACTGCCAGACTTGTTTACTTTAGTTATTTTCACAGCATCTTATCGTACGGCATTTTGTTGAGGGGTAGTGCATCTGATATAAATTCTATATTTATTCTTCAAAAAAGAGCTGTCCGAGCAATCTATAACATCGGAGCCCGGGATACACTCAGAGATATTTTTAAAGAGATTAATATACTCACTGTTGCGTCCCAATATATTTATTGTAATATCTTGTACGTTAGACATAATCTTAATTGTTATCTAAAGAATAGTGACAGACATAAATTAAATACTAGAAATAAGGACAAATTAATTACACCATTGTTTCGTCTAAAATAAGGAAATAGATCGTTCATGGGGCAAAGTGTGCGCATGTATAATAAAATCCCACAATCGGTATTAAGTCTGCCACTAGATGAATTTAAACGCAAAATTAAACGCGAACTTATGGCTAAGGCATATTATACCATTGCAGAATATCTTGACGATGCCAATGTGTGGGGTTAATGCTGTTGATACTCACGTAGGCTAAAATGACATACTTGTTCTATTATATTGTAAACTAATCGTTTTAAAAAAGAGCAACTGTTGAGTTTCTTGCCGGTTTCTTCTCAACAGAAACTGCTTTCCTAACCGGTGGTAACTTACGAACGTATTAATTTTTATGTAAAATTTTTGACATTTCATAAGAACGCGCAAGCGTCTATGTGAATAAATATATTTTTGATTGATTTGATTTTTTGATTTAAGATATACAACACGCTAGTTTCGGCGTGACATAAATATAGCGGCACAAGCACTGCCATTGAGCACGGTAGTTGACAAGCCGTTGCAGTAATTCCAGACGCTGTAATGGATGTTTTATGCATATTTATTAATTATACAATAATTAATGTTTTAATGCGCCTTTTAAACTCCTGCCCTAGTTTTTGGATTTCTGGAGTATAGATCCACAATGAATAAAATAACTAAAATCCCTACATAATTATTATCATAATGAGGTTTCCTTACCTTCACATAATATTAGAACACGGAAAATGACAAAAGAGGATTAAAAACATAATCAATATCTTGTCTCCATTTAAAACTTCTTTCACAAGCCCTTTCTCATCAAGATCTGTCTATAACAAAGTTTTGTGATTTACAAAACTGTACTGTGAGACAACCCAAAAGGTTCCTATATGCTGGCTGACTACCCTCTCGTACAATGAACAGAAAAACATTACAATGAACAGACAGACAATATACATGATTATTTGTTGGCGCTGGCAACACTGTATACCGGTTATGACGTTATCTACTCGAGCCAAGGGACACATGGTCGCATGGAGGAGTGGTCACTTGGATTGCGGCTGCGTTCCCGGACGGTGATATAACCACTAGCGCTGCTGTCGTTATAATAGTTGTTAATATTCAAGTTCAGTAATACTTAAAATGTTAGGATCAAGGTAAAAACGTTAGAACTCTTATATCAGAAGTGGGATTCATTCACTCGCATTTGGCTGTTCAAACAATCGGCGACATATTTTCTCCTTTTGTACCTACCCTCGTAAAATTAAACAGTGTGTTTTATACTTACTATACGTAATGGTGAGAAATCTTTTGGTTAAATGTAACGAAAGTTTTGGTGAGTACCTTCCAGTTAATTAATTACTTATCATATTTGAGAAAATGTAAAATAGCGATACACTACTGGTTTACCCGGTTAAGCTACCGAGCATTAAGTTGTTGGAAAATTTAAGGCTTGAACGTGGCGATATGCATCCCAGTTGTGAGAGATAAGCCACAGGATAAGTGTTTTGAACGTGGCGATATGCATCCCAGTTGTGAGGGATAAGCCACAGGATAAGTGTTTTGAACGTGGCGATATGCATCCCAGTTGAGGAATAAGCCACAGTGTAAGGTGTTCTGAACGTGGCGATATTCATCCTAGTTGAGGGAGATAAGTCACAGGGTAAGGTGTTAATTTTATGAAGGTTACTTGTACCAGACTACAACGCCCTTCGAGGACGAAGGCGTGATGCAGGACGGCCGAATGTTGGCGCTGGCAACACTGTATACCGGTTATGACGTTATCTACTCGAGCCAAGGGACACATGGTCGCATGGAGGAGTGGTCACTTGGATTTCGGCTGCGTTCCCGGACGGTGATATAACCACTAGCGCTGCTGTCGTTATAATAGTTGTTAATATTCAAGTTTAGTAATAATTAAAATGTTAGGATCAAGGTAAAAACGTTAGAACTCTTATATATTTTCCTATAAATATTTTTCTTACTATAACATATATACAAAAAAAAATATTAAAAATACAAGAAAACAAATTAAGCTTTCGAAAATAACTCTATATTAAAATATCTTGTATCATTTACCAATCAAAACTTTCATCCAATTTTTATTTCAAAATAAGTGCAACGGTGCCCCACCATGACTACATAAATGGCTCATTGCCATATTAGATAATATATTCGAGAAATATTTTTTTAGTGATTTTAAGATTTTAAACTAGTCAAGCCGTCAGTTTTACATTATTAACGAATGAGTTGTAAAGAATGTGAACCAATTCGTTGCCATTATGCTATTCAAGAAAACGCCGTGCTAATTACGCAGGCGCGTTGCCATGGTGAAGCAAGTGCCCGTAAAGCCCCTAGTTGAGACGTTTGATGCTTCTTCAATATCGTTAAGAAATGGTCACTAGAAAGCTCATTCGAGTGAAAAAGTGAAAGTTCATTTAGTTTTATAAAAAAGTTCAAAATCTGGTATACACCGGTTATTTTCACTTAGGTAGATGTTGGTAAGTTTTGGAAGATCCAAATCCTGATGTGGCGATACTTGCCCGCAATATTTTGATACTTTCAAGTTTCACAGCCTAATTTTGTAAATATGCTGAACTTACTACTTATTTAGTAATAGTGTAAAATAACATTCATCACGCGGGACGTTTGTCAGATCTTTTTAACGCCTTCCAATCAAATTTGAGTTATATAATGTATTTTATTATACAACGTACCTATTAAGTTACATACAATAATTAAACGCTACCTCACCTAAGAGTGATGATCCATTGTTCATCATTTCTCTATTAAGGAGTAATAGTAAGCTTTATCAGTAAGCCTTGCTGAAATTTGTTACACTGTGTATGTTTGTTCAAACCGTTCGTGATCTTTCGTGGCTTAGAAGTACTTTATGCAATGAAATCAGTTTGAAGTAAATGGAACCATCCTTTACCTTGCGTACCTACATGTAAAATTTCATTTAAATAGTGTCAATAATTTCACTCATATTTTTAATTCTAAACAATTACTTATCTATATAAATAAAACGATAAAGGTCAGGCGTTTTGCGGGCATCGCGAAAAACGTACTGGAGATTTCAATTAATTCTTATGAGTGTTATAGCTTATACACTTGATCCTTACCTAAAAAAAAATATTGCGATATCTTCATTTCTGGTAAACTTTTAAGAAACAATGAGTTTTATAAACACTCCATGTTGAGTTGTGTGTATTATTGCCGTGCAGAACTGGAGCAAGAAGTGTATTTGTTGATAATACAAGCAACGCATATCAAGTCACGTATTTCATTTAGTTTTATAATAAATTTAAACTGGCCAGAGTGTCTTTAAACTGGCATAAACAAAACCCTCTGCTTATTCAGAGTTAACTTAATTTTTTTTTTAAATTTTCTATGCCCCAGAATCAGCAATACAATTACTGATTGCCTTTGTGTGTTATGTATTAAAAATATAAAATATTATAGTATAAAATCGAAACGATCTTCCCTAAATTATGAAATCAATAAGTTAGAGAGTTTTGATCGTGATTCATACACAAGCTTATTCTTCATGGAATATTTAAGCGATTATTTGCCATCAGCAAGTAGTTTAATGAACAATATAAAGATTCTAGACCTCTAGATCTGAGCCTAAACAAATAAATGATGTTGAAATCGGATTTGAATTATGAAATTTCCAAATATTAAAAACATATTTAAAGTAATATCCGTTGAAAAAATATGTCTTCGTGCATATGTTTTAACTAGCTGCTGCCCGCGATTACGTCTGTGTAGAATAGGCTGAAGGGTAAAAATATGTATATAAATTATAGCCATGTCTTATTCTGGTGTGTAAGCTATATTATTGTAAAGTTTCATTAAAATTCATTCAGTAGTATTTGCGTGAAAGAGTAACAAACATCCATCAATACATACAAACTTTCGCGTTTATAATATTAATAGTAAGAAAGAAAGGATTTTATTCACAACTAGATTCACCAGAGGTATTTCCGAACCGATATGACTTCAAGATCTTCAAAAAGAGAGCCTACTCCTACCGCAAAATCTGGTACCGCAGGTGTGACTGTCACTCCACCGATGCTACAAGATTCCACTTTCACAATTCGTAAATATTTCGTCATTCGATTGTTTTACATACTATGTCCGATTATCGAAAACTTATTATAAATATAACAAAAGTAACTCTAAATTACTAATTTTTTTTTGTTTTCACCTTTTCTTGTTGGATGGACATGAGAAAAAAATGGGTCAAATGCTGTCACAGATTTACTATTGCTTCATAAAAAAACAAGCCGTGATACCTCAGTGTCTGGGCGCTCGCCTTTAATTTAATATCCTCGAGTAACGAGAGCTCGATCCCCGGTTCCGGCACCAATGAAATTGCTAATTTTAAGTGCTGACTTATCACGTGTTTAGTGGTGAAACAAAAACCTGCATATTTTCGAAATAATAACAAAAAAAATACTTCGATGATATGTGAAGTCTGCCAATCCGCAGTGGGGCTGCGTGGTGGACTATGCGTGACAGTGCCCGGAAGGGCATTAACTGAAAACTGTTTAATATCCTCGTAACGTGTTTATTTAAGAATTTGGCTCAGTTGAACATCCAACAACAGAAAATCGCAATTTCTAAAATTACACATGTTTTAGAAATGAGTACAAAGTACAAAACATGGGTGAAATCGAAGCACTATTTTAATATGACGCTCATTTAATTTCTGTGTTGTAACATTGTTAAATTACTAAACCAATGATTTAATATAGGACTATCTTAATCCCTTAACCAAGCATAAGTTGTTCTTACAATTAATATCCGGAACTCTGCTTGCGTATTTACAGCAGCCTTAGCAGCAAGATTAGACGGATTAAAAACTTTTTCGAGCCATATTTTCTCGAAAATAATTTTGACACTTGTTGATAACTTGAACTTATAAATTAATGTATTTCTACACGTATATACCTTGACCCTGCGTATGTAATGGAAAAACAGAGATGATTTAATTGTTTTTACAATCAACTTGCTCGAATTTTTTTACCTCTTTACTTTTTCTTTTTTGAAGGGGCGTTGAACATATATTTATTTATTAAAATATGTAGAAAAAGTGCGAAAAGATTGTCGCCGCTGTGGGAATCGAACCCACGTCTTCGGCATTCGGCGACAATCTTTTCGCACTTTTTCTACATATTTTAATGTTCAATCTGAAGTGCAAAGATTAGCACTATAAACAATTTAAATTTTAAAAAAGCAATGGCGACATCTCTCGTTCGAATTATCGTTGTAAAACGATATTCGAAATTGTTTGTATGCTGGAAAGAATATAACAATAGATGGCGCCAAGCATTGCTTCAAATGCTAAGAAAACAATGTAGAAGAATACGTTAAGATTTTCGTCGGTGTGGTAATCAGCCGTTTAGCTCAGTGGCTAGAGCGGCAGGCCGCGAATGCCGAAGACGTGGGTTCGATTCCCACAGCGGCGACAATCTTTTCGCACTTTTTCTACATATTTTAATGTTCAATCTTAAGTGCAAAGATTAGCACTATAAACAATTTAAATTTCAAAAAAAAGCAATGGCGACATCTCTCGTTCGAATTATCGTTGTAAAACGATATTCGAAATTGTTTGTATGCTGGAAAGGATATAACAATAGATGGCGCCAAGCATTGCTTCAAATGCTAAGAAAACAATGTAGAAGAATACGTTAAGATTTTCGTCGGTGTGGTAATCAGCCATTTAGCTCAGTGGCTAGAGCGTCAGGCCGCGAATGCCGAAGACGTGGGTTCGATTCCCACAGCGGCGACAATCTTTTCGCACTTTTTCTACATATTTTAATGTTCAATCTTAAGTGCAAAGATTAGCACTATAAACAATTTAAATTTCTATATATTTATTTTTAATATGTAAAAGTTTTTAGGTATTTTTACTGACCTAAATATTCTACTTACAAGAAAAGTAAACGAAAATTGGGTACTTTTTGTCTAATTGTAGCTAATAACTTCAAGTTTTACGTAAATCCGTATGAAGAGTTATATAGTTATAGATTGACATACCATTTTAATCGAAAAAAGGATAGATGCCATTATTGGATATATGTTTTCGTTAAAAATACTTAAAAATTATTTGCATTACATTTTAATTATTATTAGTTTAAGCCGTATTGTATAAACGATGGTCAAGTTCTGATTTGCATCGCTGCTCATCCGCAATGTTTTGGGCGAATACACTTCGCAAAGCAGCTTTTCTAATCCCCGGTTGCTCTGTGCCGCTTTTGGCTCTTTTCCAATTTTCAAAAAGCGTTTCAAAGGAAGACTCAGTCCTAAAAGCAATATGGTCGTACAAGTTAAAATCCTGAAAAGATCTATATTCCAGAAGCTAACAGTGTTTAAATATTTTCACAATTAGAAAAATAGATTTTGCACTCCGAATTTGATTATTAACGAGCCTATACAGGATCCATAAATCAGACACGGATATTTGCAAGTACGTTGGCGAGAATTGCTAAACGCCATCGGGTTTTAAAATTACGACTTTTAATCAACTTGGATATGTCAAGATCAAACTACTGCTTTTTTTTTAAACATTGCTTTTACTTTAGAATAACATTATCGTAAATACGTTTACCAAACATAAACTTGACGTGGACAAACACCCAGATGCAAAGCAACTATTTGTGGGTCACACCAATAGTTGTCCCGTGTGGGAATCGAACCCACGGACCTCGACGCCGAAGTCAATACCTTGCGCAACTGCGCCGCGGAGTCTACAATTAAAATAAAAACAAATCACACTACTTCGGCACTGATATAAAATTCTTAGATTATTTAATTCTCTACATTATCATTAAATATTAAACCGTAACAACATGCGAATGACAAAGAGATAAAAATAAAGTATCTCAAATAAAAAATTAAAAGCATAAGCCCCGTCAAGATTACTGTCAGAAACACAACAGGCAATATCATAAGATATACTCAACGTCAAAACAAACTGAATATAAAGCACCTTTTCACCGACACTGTTAAGCTCAGTATAACATTATTTTTCGTTAAGGTTGAAAAATGTCTTTACGCCACCTTCCATTAAGTAGAGCGTTTATCAGTTGCCTTCTTATGACAAAGGAGACCTTGGATGGCTTACGAAACCTTTTTTGTTGTAACGCAATTGTGAATTTATTCAAGCAAAAAAAAAAAACACCCGTCACATTGGAGAAATCGTCTAAACAACACGAAATTGAACGGGTATCCGCCATTATTAATAAATTTATCCAACATGCTATGTATCCGGCAGACATGAAAAGATAGTAGGTGGTAAGAAATAAAAAACCGTATTTTAACTATAAACTTAAGATAATATATACAGTATCCCTATTACCGCGCATATTTATATTAGGCCCGTTTATTGACTAAAGTAAGTTTGGCAGATGTAGTTTGACTTTGTAAGGACACCAGGGTTATTAATTAAATTCTGTTCTTCTTTTCCTTTTTATAACCCAATTTCATATATTTTTCCAAACATCGGCAACAAATATTAAGTAAGGTTTTTAAGACTATTTAAGATTTTATCACATAACGCGCATGTTACAAAATGCTCCGGATTCATCTTATCTTGTGATAATTTTTTTAACGGAAAAGCTGCTCTTGAGGACAGAACGTGATTTTCGTTCCACTTTTTTTTTTAATACTGTTATATACACTGTATTAATTTTTTTATTTTATTTATTTAATTTCTTAAGGTTCGCCCTAACATTTGACTTATTAAGCAAGCAAATTAGTTTAAAAAAACCGGCCAAGTGCGAGTCAGACTTGTGCACGAAGGGATCCGTACCGTTATCTATAAAAACGGCAAATAAATCATGGGTGTATAGGAACCCCACTCAAATATTATTTTAATTGTTTTTATTATTTGTCGATTAGCGGCAACAGACATACATCATCTGTGAAACTCTAATTTCAACTATCTAATTATTACGGTTCATGAGATACAGCCTGGACAGACGGGCAGACAGACAGACAGCAGAGTCTTAGTAATAGGGTCTCGTCTAAAGGGTAAACATTAGGGTACGGAACCCTTAAAAGACAAGAGATACTGGCACATTCCAGAGCAATTTTTACCACCCCACCCAGCCAACGATTAATACAATACGGCCATCGGGGCCAAGGTCCAGAGTAGATGACACACCAGTGAGCACATGCGCGTTTTTACCCTACGACGGGGGCCGTTTATAGCTCGTGGAATCCCACGAGCTTTGCGTTCGATGAAGCTTTAATCGTCTACTGAATGTTGGCGAGAACGTCAATATATGTCATACATTATTTACTTGGTAAAATTAGTTTTCAAAGGCCATTTTCATCATATTTATATTAATATATTTTGACAATATTGACATTATTTTAACATTAAACAAACACGGGGCGTTTAAAGGCACATGATTCCTCTGATTTTTTTTTAAATTGTGTACATTTGATTGAAGAACAAAATCTTTTTACGTTTTTCGATTTTTATATTATAGTTTTAAAATACATAAAAGAAACAAGTTTCTTCAAAACTCCGAATGTCTTTCCGGCAAAATTACAAAATTGAAATGGAAACTTTATCATAGATATCACATTAATAATCCATTATAATTACTTTCTGCTTATCTACCGTATTTTTACAATTTTATTAATACAATTACATCACAGATGTTCTCATAGAAACGTTCTTAAATTTTTTCACTTTGAAATTGAAACTTAATGACCCAACTGAGAAAGCAAGTCAAATCGGAATTTTGGTTACTAAATAAATGCTTGTGCAAAAACACGCACTATTTGAATAAACTTAGACTATACGCACACGTATAGTCTAAGTTTATTCAAATTACGATAAGAATCTGTAGAATGTACATATAGTTAGATAACAAGTACAAACAACTTGCGAGTCATATTTCCTGGCCCCTTAAAGGCAATGCAAATAACAAAGATAAAGGTGGTGAATGTATAAAGTACCAATCACAGGCCCTCGAATTATTCCCAAGGGTAGACACAAGATTTTCGATTCGTGACCCAATAGTTATTTTCCGCGTTCACTTCGCTAGGTATTACGGAGGATTGAAAATCCCTTAATACCGCAATGGATCCCCGAGAAATACGGTATGTTAACACTAATCAAGAGGGTATTTGCTTAACTTAGGTATATTGGCTGGGATTTTCTTCTTTCATGTTCCTTAAAAATTTGTTTAATTTAATAAAATCAAGATATAAATATTAATATTCATTGCCGCATAATAACAATACAAAAGGTTTTTCTAAATATTAAAGTTTTATGTGATTGAAATACAGAAATACTCTTTGAACTAGTGAAAAGATTAAGTCTTACATTTGTCTCTTCTGACAGGTTACAGAGTAAGCTGGCTATAATTTCTTCAATTTATCAGAAAAAAAAACAAATCAGGGCTTTTTAACTCTGTTGCTGCAAAGTTTGCAGAATTTGGATTTTTTGATAAGTCCAAAACTAAGTGGTATCAACCTTACGAAATACGAAGTACGAATAATGAAATTTTAATTCTCTGTGTGACATTAAAGTAGTATTAAGACATAAAAATGACATTAAAAATAATATATTTATTCCTTTTTTGTTCCATTCAATTAAAACGTTAAGCATTAAACAGTTAGAAACTTTTTGCTACTATGACAGTTTTATTGTCAAAATAAATTGCGAGAGTTATACATAGTACCTGGAGGACCGAGCTTTGCTCGGTTTTTTTTTGGTAAATCATGTATTTTGGAAATTAAAAAAAAAAAATAAGGAAAGCATTGATCTGGTATAGAAAAAAAAGTAAAAAAAAATAAGTGTGTAAATGATCGTGATACGAACCGCGGCTATCTGTTTTGGGGCCACCCGATTACCGACCGAGATATTTTAACATTTTTTTGCGGCGAAATACCGTTGCGGCGAATTACCGTCATATTCGAATTATATTTTTCGTTCCCTGAAAACAGGGATAAAAGGACATTTTCTAAAAATGAAACCTAGCTAGATCGATTTTTCTCCCCCAACTTTACGCACATACTAAATTTAATGAAAATCACTGAAGCCGTTTCCGAGATTCCGATTACACACATATATATATATATATATACTAGAATTGCTCGTTTAAAGGATACGATTATGTACATACCATATATTATTTCAAGACCTGTTAACAGTACTATAGGCCTAATTAATCAACATTCACATGGTTTAAAAAATTATTGCCCAAAGGCAAACAAATTTGCAGTCCTCAGTTTTATAATTGTCAAATTAAGTGCTAATTGAAATCTGTGCGACTATTATAGTCAAATACAAAAAGGTTCCACTCGTATACATTTGTTACATCAGTTAAAGAAATTGTTGGCTTTGAAATCTGTAATAAAATTCTTGAAGTTTTTTTATGTGAAAAGATGCCAAGCGAGCAGACGTTTCACCTGCTACACCCGTGGGCTTGCATATGCATTGACAACCTTTTGAAAATTGGGCTCCGGCCACCTCACTAACCAGACGAAACGCGAAAGTATTAAACCTCCACTTTACGCTGGTCTTCTGTGAGGCCGTGGTACTTACCCGGACGAGCCTGCCCATTCGTGCAACACCCGAGGCTGCTTCGTGGCCCTACCACCGTAAAAAGTTAAGTATTTTCTTTTTCAATTGCTTCTGTTTTAAAATCGTACATTACACGTATTCTTTTTAGTACTAATGTGCTTACTCGCGCGAACAGTAATAAACCTTTCGTGACTTTACTGGCGGCTTGCAAACATAATGCGATATTCAGTTCATTTAGAATTCAGAGCATGTTAGTTGTTTCCTATGCTATGGTCCCATTCGTATGACATTTGGAGCACACTTTTATCATTATTAATATGAACGCGTTTCTTGACTTTATTTTTTTTTTATTTGACTAGTAAGTGAATTTTTCAATTATTTACAAGATATATAGGACGGCGATTTTTGAAAATTTTTATATAAGTATACAATACTAGCTTTTCACCCTTTATCCTTTAATATCCTTTCGTAGGCTCTAGATTATCTATGTACCAAATTTAATTAAAATCGATTCAGTAGTTTTGGCGTGATAGCAAGACAGACAGACAGATAGAGTTACTTTTGCATTTATAATATTAGTATGGATAACATGATCTTGTTTGGATAGTTATTTTCAAGATTTTGGATTTTTAACGGTGTTAGGGCCACGCAGCAGCCTCGGCTGTTGCAGGAATGGGCATGCTCGTCCGGGTAAGTACCACGACTTCACAGAAGACCGGCGTCAAGTGGAAGTATAATACTTTCATGTTGCGTTCGATGAGTCAGGTGGTCGGAGCCCAATTTCCAAAAAGGTTGTCAACGCATCTGCAAACCCTCGGGTGTAGCAGATGTCCATGGGCGGCGGTATTCACTTAACATCAGGTAAATCGTCTGCTCGATTGGCAATTTTTCACATAAAAAAGATAGATTTTTAAATTTCTTATAAAAGTGTCGTAATAATATATATTATATTATAATAGAAGTATTTGTCTATTTTCACACTACGACCATAATTCTCACGTGTTTTTATTTTTATTTAATAAATTTTCCTTTATTTTTTTTAGTGTCAACGCACGTGGTTATTTATTTATAGTTAAATATTTAGAGATTTAAATTTTTTATAGTGCTAATCTTTGCATTTAAGATTGCACATTAAAATATGTAGAAAACATACATAGTTAAATATTTCTTCATAACTAATTACTGTATTCAATTAAAGTGATTAACCTTTTAATTTTTTTCTGGATAAAGTTTCTATTATAAAATGAGTCACTTCCCAGTTAAATTTCGTTATACAGTCAAGGAGAAGAAAACTTAAGTAACCGTCAAAATTGATTAATACATGTATTTTTTATCATCACTAAATATTTTATGTGATACGAATAAAAATAACATTTAAGATGATCGACAAACAGGTTGTGAAAAAACAGTTCCAATGTGAATATTTAAAACATTATACTGCTGTATGCTCGTAGTACGATTTAAAATTCTGCTTTTATATTCGAGTTAAAGAAACATTAGTAAAAGTAAGACTAAGTAATTAAAAATAATAAAATGGAACATTTTTGAGTCAAGATATATCTGCTTTGTTTTACGGAGGATAATAAAACAACGGTCGATCCGGAGCACTGTATTTGTGTTATACAAACTCAAAACTGAATCGGCATTAAATTTTCGACACAATTGTAAGGTATTGTGACCCACATGTATATATATCTGATAATATACATACATAGTTTTAGTTCTACTTCGCCTAGAATCACACTAAAACCTCACCACACATACAAAGTACATTTGCATTCAAGGACGGCTCTTACCACGCCCAGCTACCGATTAGACATTAGACAGTCGACGATCGTCGTGGTGGCTATGTGTCGTTTTTGGTCGAATGTCGAACAAAAACGACACATAGCCGACAAAGACAACATAAATAGCACATGCAACTAGGCTTCAACAAGCTTTTGAAAACTTTAGAATTTTTAGCAGACTCAATATCCTTCTATATAAATTATTAATTTTTAAATTTCTCTAACCAAAAACAATTATAAATTAGATTTTATTATACAATAGTATACATCTTCACACTTGATTTATTGACACATATCCATAAGAAAGTAGCTACTATTAAAACCGATCAAAAATACTCTCTCTGGCTTATAAAATGTGAATAAAATATTCGATTATTAGTAATGTACTATTATGTATATTTACCTGAAATAATGGAATTCTGCGTAGCTGATGGAGATTTTGATACGGCGATCAATAAGAACGCCAGTATAATTTTTTGCATACACTGAACTATGCACATGTCGTTAATTTTATGATTAACATTGGAAATATTCAATGTACGGCTGGGGAATGTAAGCTGCGTGCTTCTCTTTGATATCCCAATCCAAATTCTTCGTTCACCAACCAAATCTGTAACAAATTAGGTTGATTATATTTAAGTTTCTATGAAATTAATTAATAAAATTTTGTTTATATATTCAAAGACGCATTTATGTAAACGGTTCATTCGATGGAAAGTGAGGTCTCCTGCTACTTCACTCACTGGTTGATTACTTTAAGATTCATTAACAAGTTAACAATAATTGGAGCGACTCAAATAGTGTCCACGCACAGTTTATTGGAATGGCCAGCTGTTGTTACTCTAATTATTCAGTTATTATATTTTTTTTTACTCGAAACTGGCCAGCGCATGACTGCCATCTCAACTCATAGTAAGTGGCGATTCAGCCATATATTATATTCACATAATAGCACTTTAATTTTTTTATTATTAATGCACAGCAATTAATAGAAATGATGTATTTCGATATAAACCCATATCATATATATATCTGGACATCGTCATTGTGAAATTTCATGTACATTTATATGACACCTCTTTTTATTCAAACTTTTCCAAAATTTGTACGACCTTGAATTAAAGTAATAATTATAAGAAAAAAAAAATATGTATGAAAATAATTTGTAAACATAAATGTCTAAATGGAGTCGTTATAACATTTTTAATAACATTTAGGAGATTCAGCTTTATTGTACATTAGTTTTGAAAAGCGAACAATTACTCGTAACCAAATTATACTTAACGGTGGTAGGGCCACGCAGCAGCTTCAGCTGTTGCACGAATGGGCAGGCCCGTCCGGGTAAGTACCACGACCTCACAGAAGACCAGCGTAAAGTGGAAGTATGTCAAATACTTTCGCGTTTCGTCTGGTGAGTGAGGTAGCCGGAGCCCAATTTTCAAAAGGTTGTTAACGCATCTGTAACCCTCGGGTGTAGCAGATGTCCATGGGCGGCGGTATTCACTTACCATCAGGTGAACCGTCTGCTCGTTTGGCAACTTTTCACATAAAATAAAAAAATTATAAAATATACTAAGACTTTTGTAATTTACGACCAGTCTGTGCGCACAGTAATTAGATTACTTCATTTTTACGAAATATTATACTAATCAAGAATTTGGCATTTCACAAATAACTCTGAAATATTACCAGAAACTTTGCGTGTATCTCCGAGGTAAACGTTATTTTTTCAAAGGTTAATTTCTATATTGTTGGCGCTGGCAACACTGTATACCGGATATGTCGTTATCTACTCGAGCCAAGGGACACATGGTCGCATGGAGCAGCGGTCACTTGGATTTCGGCCGCGTTCCCAGACGGTTATATAACCACTAGTGCTGCTTGTCGTTATTATGGTTGTTAATATTCACGTTCAGTAATAGTTACAATATTAGGATCAAGGTAAAATCGTTAGAACTCTTATAGCAGAAGTGGGATTCAATAGAAAACTTGCATTTGGCTGTTCAAAAAATATGTCGTACATTGACGACATATTTTCTCCTTGTGTACTTACCCTCGTATACAATAAAGCAGTGTGTTTCATACGTACTATACGTAATGATGATAAAATCTTTTATTTAAATGTAACGAAAGTTTTGGTGAGTACCTTCCAGTTAATTAATTACTTAACATAATTGAGAAAATCTTAAATAGCGATACACAACTGGTTTACCCGGTTAAGCTACCGAGCAGTTTAGTAGTTGGAAAATTTAAGGCATAACTGGCGATGGATATCCATTGTAAACACCATCACTGGTACTTAGACAACGTGGCAATACACGCCTGGTCTAACCGGTAAAGCTACCTAAGTTGATAAATCGATGAAAACTGTGAACGTGACGATATTCATCCCAGTTGTGAGGGGTAAGCCACAGGCTAATGCCCACTTTCCGAAAGGCCAATCAAAGCAGCAATCACATAACACTATGTCAAAAATGATCAGCTGTTAATCTCTTGATAAACTCCCTTGGGTTTCTGGAAGGTTTGTTCAAGAAAAATTAGCTAATCACTGTATAACCAATGATAATGAATGAAATGAATGATTTACTTCAACTAACTCTTTCTATTGTATAGCTGTCCCTTTTTAAACAAAACTTAAATTAACGTCACTATCCAGTCCTGTCACCGTGTGATTGCCAACGTAAAAATCCGAGCTATAATAAAATTTAATTTATATAAATACATGCAAAATGTCAAAAAAAAACTATACGGAACGAGAAAAAAATGAACTTTTATCAATAATAAATAAGTAAGTATTATAAAAAGAAAGAATCCATATTATTTATTAACTTTTGAATTGCATTTTGTATTTTTTCTAATCACATGATAAGTTCGCATAATAATAAATAATAAATAGGTAATAGAACATATGAATGTCCTAACAACGTATTAGGGAATTATGTTTATTTTTAATAAAAACTAAGATTTTTGATAAATAACATTTTAAACCAACGATTGATCGTCCAAATTGACAGATTACTTAATAAAACTTTTGACAGCTCTTTGACCACCGAAAAACGCTTTCAGAAACTCGATTTTCTGTTCATTGTCCGTTAATCAGTGACTAATTGCAAATCAAAATCAATGTTGTTTAAGACGTTCTAGCAACTCAGATCATGTTAAACAGCGATTGACAAGAGATTTATCGTAAATTAAAATTGTTTGCGCTTTCGGAAACTGGGTGTAAGTGTTTTGAACGTGGCGATATGCATCCCAGTTGAGGGATAAGCCACAGTGTAAGGTGTTCTGAACGTGGCGATATGCATCCCAGTTGAGGGAGATAAGCCACAGGGTAAGGTGTTAATTTTATAAAGGTTACTTGTACCAGAATACAACGCCATTCGAGGACGAAGGCGTGTTGCAGGACGGCCGAATGTTGGCGCTGGCAACACTGTATACCGGATATGTCGTTATCTACTCGAGCCAAGGGACACATGGTAGCATGGAGCAGCGGTCACTTGGATTTCGGCCGCGTTCCCAGACTGTTATATAACCACTAATGCTCCTTGTCGTTATAATGGTTGTTAAAATTCACGTGCAGTAATAGTTAAAATATTAGGATCAAGGTAAAATCGTTAGAACTCTCATAATATCGAATTAAATAAATTATGTTGGGCGTAAATAGTGATTAAGGAATAGAAATTTCTTCTTTTTGTTACAGTCGGTAAAGTATTTTGCTGTTGCTTTTTTAATCTAATATATAAAATTCTCGTGTCACGGTGTTTGTAATTGTACTCCTCCGAAACGGCTCGACCGATTTTCGTGAAATTTTGTGTGCATATAATTTTTGTGCGGCCAGGGTGGAGAATCGGACATCATCTATTTTAAATCCCCCTAAATGTTAAGGGTGGTCCACCCCAAACATTTTTTTTTACCATACAAATAATTTATATGGCAAAACAACATTTGCCGGGTCAGCTAGTATTTTATATTATTTAAATTTAATACTACAGTTTATGTGAAAGCATCTCTATCAAATGTTTTGCTTGTCTTCACATCAATGTTGAAAATCAAGTTATAGAAAACATGAAAGAAAAATTAATGTTGCACAACTGTATTCATTAAAAAAATATGCATTTTTAAAAAGTCACATCCTCAATGTGGTTACAATTACATATTTTACCGTTTAGAAATGTATTATGGAACTTTGTATTAGAGCCTGCTGTAAGAATCTACTAGGAATATGTAGGAATTAAATTTTTCTGTAGTTTCGCCACTAAAATTAGTGAACAGTCAAGAACTAAAAAGAAAAGTCCCTGGTAAGCGTGCTAAGCCTGAAAAAAAAATCATTTTTTATCATTTGGATTCAGCCCAATAATTCCGCAACATCGCAGAACAATTTTGCCTATTCTAACTTTTAGGGACATGAATGAAGGTCGCTCAAGAAGTGGAGCTGCCTTGAACCTTTTTCACTAAGAAAAGGTACCAGGCCACACATGCGCTAGAACAATGCATTTTTAGCCACTACAAATTACCAATTATTGCCGTATCCTCATTGCAAAATAGATTTAGCCCCATGTGATTTATCTTATTTCATTCTCTTGTTTATTATTAACTAGCTACCCAACCCGTCTTCGCATGGGTGCAGTGCTGATACTAAATATACTATACATGTATTACATATAAGATTACTTAAGTATAACATATAAACCTTCCTAATAAATCACTCTAACTAGTAAAAAAACGGCATCAAGTAAAAATTGGATGCAATTGTCAAATATGTACATACCTTGGCGTGCAGTTTGTACTATAGAATGTTTTAAACCTTTCAAATAATAAATGATAAGTAAACGTTTGCAAAAAAACCTAAAAATATTATTGTATTCTATTTTTTTATTTATTAGGCTGGAACGCAATATTTCTATGCAAATTAGGACTGTAAGCCATTTAGTTATCGCAATGATTTGTTATATAGTGGTAGTCAAAAAAATTGCAGTATTGTATGTCGCATGAGCTGTCCTACATTTTCAAAAGACACAATATCACAGGGCATAAACATCCAAGTAAGGAAATAGAAACAGACTTTCATAGGCACATGTAGATAAGAAGCTTTATAAATGTTAAATAACGGCTTTCAATTTTAATATTTCTGCTACTAATCACTGGCTTTTAAATTTATTAAATAGTTTGAACGCATTTCGTGATTAAACCCAATGGACAGACTTGATATCAGGTTGACTACACTTAAATATACATACATAATAATTATATGTATTTAATGTCTTGTGTGTACACAGAGTTTAAATAACTTAATTTCTGGTACAGTTGGTCTAGCGCCTTTAGGAAAAATTAAAATAAGTAGATTTTCAAATTTCTTTATTCAACATAGGAGTATTACACTCGTTTATTGATAGTCAAAATATATTGTACTGAGAAGAACCGACGAAAGAAACTCAGCGGTCTTTTTTTTTTTTTTAAATAAGTCTAGCTCTGATTGAAAGAGACTGGAGCGATCAATTCATTAGCAGAGGTGTTTGTTATTTTATGAGTTTTTATTGAGTTGTGTGAGTTCTTTAGTATTTATATCATGAACATTATTGTCTTGAAAATTTATCCTTATTTTTATGGACATACATAACATTTTCAAAAATGTATTGAGAAGCAACAGTCAATACCTTTATCTCTTTAAACAAGTTTTTTAACGATTCCTTGGGGCCCAGATTATAAACTGCACAAATAGCTAGCTCTGTTGTAGGATAAAGATTGTATTAATGTCGGCCGCGTTACCTCATAGCAGAATGCTATAAGACAATATACTGTGGATATAACTAAAATATACCAAGCGAGCCGTATCCACAACAATTAACTGTTTTGTTTTTTTGACCGCGAAAGCTAAGTCTACTGGCCAGCTTATTAATATGGGGGCCCCATTGTAGTTTAGCATCAATAGTTATGCCAAGGAATACAGTTAGTCAATAGGGTCCAGCGCCTTAGTAAATATAGAATTTCATAAAAGTGCTAACCTGAAAACATTTGACCTGCTTTAAACATTTTTTTTATTAAAATGTCTATTTATTTAAAAAGCCTTACATACGCACAGCTATTTCCACAGATTTCGTCAGCATTAGCCGTAAAGTTTGAAGTGTTCAATGACCCGGATTTACTGAACCCCCATTTACTCTGTATGACACTTCAACATCCCTTCTCAAATAGAAACAACGGCGAAATATATTTGGCGGGTCGGGCAGGGCATATTTCTTTTACACTTTTTTCTCGACCTAAATTGTTATTCAGACGGACCGGGCAACACAAATTCGACCATAGATGACATTGAGACCTTTAATATAATAAGCCTATTTATTTAAATTACGATGGTTATTAACATTTTCAGTTCAGTTATAATAAAAATTAAAATTTTATTTTTCATCCTAATGGATCAATTCATTACTTGTGTGTTTTGTGTTTGCTATATTATTTATAAAATAATCGAATACTAGAGCGATTGAACCAATGCTTAAAAACGGTAAACTTAAAAATCTGCCGTGTTCTTTCTTACTTTTGGATTATCTCTATACGTAATATGGCTGTAACTAAAAAGAGCCAATTCCTTATCGATACAATACTTTATTGTTTTGTCTTCGCATCACTTATAATCGAATAGCGCGCTCGCCTATATCTTCTATTATAGAAATTGATTACAGCATTTATAATGTAATCGTACTTCGGATACTTTTTTCTACCGAGCAGTGGCGTACACTTGGGGATTTTATTCATCTCATGGGATCTCCATGAGGAAAGCCGTGGCCGCTCAACTACTTGGTTCGGTTCCCAGGGTGCACCATCCCTGATACCTACTTGATTACTCGCTAAGGACGATTCAAAAAATCATAGATCAAAGATATTTGGTGTTAGGCGTGTCACATCCCCGGATTCTTGCACCAACAAAAGTCACTTTTGTCTCAGTTTTCGTCGTCGAACATCAACGTCAAATAAAAATAAAACATATTCGCGAATGATTTTTATAATTATGTTTATATTGCAAAAAGCTCCAAATTATCAAGGTTTCGGGAATAAAAGTTACTACTTCTGATTCAAAGTCGTGTACTTAAGTTATATTTATTGGCATGTCAATGTATTAGACATTTTAATTAAAATGCCGCTATAACATCGAATGCACAAAATTAAATGAATTAATAATTTTTATTAATTTTATTTGTATTTTATACGTACCCACTTATGTTATAAAAGAGAAAAATACGTTTTTTTGCTTATATACATAAAATCATTCAATTGATTCAAACAATTTAGTTTTGAAAAAGTGGATGAAATACATAAGATTACAATTATCAAACTATTTTTTTTAATAAAAAAATAGTTCAATAATAAAACCTCTTTTTTAATATTTAAAAAAAAGTAAAGTATTAGCCTATACATGTCCCGTGCTAGGCAAAGGCCTCCTCTGTACAGAGGGTATCAGGGCATAGTCCACCACGCGGCTCCACTGCGGATCGGCGGACTTCACATATCTTTGAAATTATTATTTTTTTGTTATTATTTCGAAATTATGCAGGTTTCCTCACGATATTTTCCTTCACCGCTGAGCACGTGATAAGTCGGCACTTAAAATTAACTATTTAATTGGTGCCGGCACTGGGGATCGAAAACCAGGTTGCTCGAGTATATTGAATTAAAAGCGAGTGTCCAGACACTGAGCTATCACGGCTTAATTTCAATCAAAATTTTAATGTTACAAAGTGGCAAATGAGTCGGCGGTTCACATAACGTTTAGTGATAACCGTTGCCGATTGACATTTGCAACACTCGTAGAGTTGCAATTTTGCAGTTGCGCTTTGCCACCTTATAACAAAATGGGCCCCGGCTCCCTCACTCACCAGACGAAACCTGTGATTTTGTCGTACTTACCCAGACGGAACTGCCCCTATAAAAAAGTACAGAGTATTTGTGTTAATAGCTTTCGAATTACCGCTTTAGAATTGGCAATTTTTAAAGTCTTAATATTGATACATTGTTATTCTTAAGAGATAGACATATCCCATCGAGGACTTTTCTGTAGACCTATATGAAGTGCACAAATCCACCATACAGTTATAACACACCATACACAAATCCACCATACAGTTACAATTTTGTCATATCTCAAAGGGTTTTCATTGAAAGCTCCCACACGGAAATTTTTTTCCGACGGCAAATATCACTATATTTTAGCCAATGTATACAAAAACTTGACAAATTATAGTGTATAACCCTCCTCGAGAATTCAATCATTGGTGAAAACAGCATGAAATTCGAAGCATGAGTTTTTGAGTTTGTCGCGAACAGACAGACAGACGCGACGAAGGACTTTGTTTTATAGCATGTAATTATTATGATCTGTAAAATGATGATGATTGCAAGTTTATATTAAAATAAACAAGTGGGCCAAGTGCGAGTCGGACTCACGCACGAAGGGTTGCGAAGATACTTTTAAAGTACTAAAATACATATGTTACATGAGGAGGAACAGAAGACCAATAAATTCACCATAATTACTCATTGTCTTTTATTGTAAACAATTAATTAGAATAAAACGGTACTAAATTAATTAACTTATGGAAGAAAATAAGTAAAATTGGACAAGTCGTGTTGTAACTGAAATTTGAGCTTTCAGTCCGTAGTCTAGTAAAGCTTCATCAAACGCAAAACCCGTGGCATAGCCTGAACCCGCGGGTTTCGGTCCTCCACTGTGAAAAGAACCGAAAAGATCTATGAAAAGCAAACCGTCGCGAGTCGCTATGCTGGTCGACGTTGCGTTGATACCACTGGGCAAAATCCGATAACTGTACACTGCAAGAGTCACTCAATTAATACCCGGTCGACTTTTTTTTTGGGCTTGATGAGCCACTGTTGGCCTTAGGGGCCTGTAGAGTTTCGCCGGACTTGAGATGTCCGGACGCTCAGAGTGCCTAGCTAAGTGGTAACTAAGATCGAGGGCTCCCGAGGGAGCCTCGGCTCGGACCTTCACGCTATTATTATCACCGGTTTGGGAGGCCGCCAAGCTCTTAGGGCGCTTTGGCGGACGTTCCATGGAGTGACTAGGCTCAAGGGCCCCGAGAGAGGACCTCGGCTTGCGCTGTCACTCAAAACGCGTTTTCATTCCGTTTCGAGGGTCTCCGAGAGGGCCGGACCTCGGCTCGATCGGTAGCTATTATCTGACTGGGAGAATTTCTAGATCTAATATTACTACCACTTCGGAAAGCGTTGGCGCTGGGAGAATAAGTGGAGGAAGAAACTGGGGAGAATCTGCCAGGTACGTGGCGGACTATGTCTGCCGCACTGCACACCGCACACCGCAAACCGCCGGCGAGTGCGGTGTGTATTGGTGTGCTTGCGTAGTTTTTAATCCTTTCGATGGCGATAGTCATCCCATCGTCGAGAACGTGTCGTAAACCATTACGGTAATCGCGTCGGAAAGTACCTAGTGGCAAGGGTCTGTAGGTGGCGGCACCTACGATTAGCGGATTGGGATGCGTGGCTGCGGATTCGAAGTATCGGCGCGACGCCGACTTCAGGAATTGAGCGATAGTGGGCAACTCTAAATCGACATGTAGGTCGATATTACGCATGAACCAGGGTCCTCCCATAGCACTGCGCAAGAATCGATTCTGAATGACCTGAAGCCGGTGTATTTGTTTCGGAGCAATGTGCGCGAAAACCGGACTCGCCATAATAGGTTGAAGTACTGCCTTGTATAAGGTCACCTTGTTCCGATTTGACGTTTTGTTGAGGAGCGGATAGAGGCGACCGAGTAGAGAAACGGGCCGCCCGGTTCCTGACCCGAGTCACGTGCTGGTTGAATTTAAGTTAGGAGTCGAGGATGACACCTAGATATTTGACTTTGTTCACCCATGGTACCGGGCTGTCATGAGTTAAACTCATGACAGCCCGGTACAGGGTACAGGGGGTCGATTACATACATTTTTTTCGTGTGAGAAAAGGACGGCCACGCTTTTGTCGGGATTGATCTCAACCCTCCATTGCCGAAACCAGTCACCGATGGTGATGAACGCAGCTTGAAGGCGTCGATAGATCAATTCCATTTCTGGAGTTCTGCCCAGGTATCGTCAGCAAAAAGGGCTAGTTCCACATCTTTGACACGCAGCATCACTTTAGTGTAAAGCGTAAACAAGACTGGGCCCAAGACCGACCCTTGGGGCGTCCCGGCTCGAACGGGATGTGTTGTCGTACACATGCCCTCAACGCGATAGCGAAAGGTCCAATTACTCAGGAAGTCTCGTATTATGCATACAAGACGGTCGGGCACTCCGTACCGGTATAACTTGTATACGAGCCATTTGTAGCAGACTTTGTCGAACGCCTTTGCCACGTAGGAAGAGCGCTCCGGTGTTGTAGCCGCGTTGGAGTTTGAATAATACGTGCTTCGTGATGCGGTGCACTTGGTGGTTACATGAATGTTTGGCGCTGAATCCAAACTTTTCGGGGATGTGGAGCCCTTTGGTTCCATAAGGGGTCTTAAACGGGCTAACATTAATCTTTCAAAGACCTTCCGAAATGTTTTGAGAAGACATAGGACGATATGAGGTTGGGAGAGTGGCGGGCTTGGAGGTTTTGAGGAACCCTATGACATCAGCTTCCTTTCATTCGGACGGAAAGAATCCTTCGGTTATCGCCGCGTTGTATATTATTATCTGAAGGATGCTAATAAGGAGGAATTTGGTCACCTTACTGGTGATGCCATCTGAGCCAGGCGCTTTGCGTGGGCGTAGCTTTTTTATAGTCTCTACTAGTTCGGAGCACCTGATCGGGGGAACGGGATGGAGGAGTTTCCTTTCAACTTCTTCGTTCACCTTACGGAGATGTTCGGTCGGAAGCAGACTAGGGGAGCATTGAGACTCTAGACTGTCAGCCAGGCATTCGCCTTTCTCTTCGTCCAGCATTGCTGACTATCGGGCGGACTAGTGGTGGCATGATTGAAGTGGCAATACCCTTGAGGGATTTGGGAAGTTTCCAAAATGCTTGATGGGACGGTTTTATTGATGTTAAGGTGGAGTCCCACCGTTCCTTTCGTGAGTTCGCTATGCGATTTTTGACCTCACGCTGCAATTTACGTAGCAGTCTGCGATTCGAGTACATAGGCACTTATGGCCGCATTTTTGCGTCTCAGCAAGTCGCGCCGCCTTCATCGGCGTCGGGGAGAGGGGCGAATCGAGCTCCTCCTCGCAAGAGGAAATGTTGCGGAGTCTTCGGAGGAGGTCTTTGAGGAGGCTCTTGACGCATTGGCTACTTGCTTTACGACTTTCCTATATAAGTCGGGGTATATTTCCATCAGGATGTCGAGCATTACCGCCGAGAGGGCCATCTCGAATGGGACGTTAAATTTCTATCTTCCTAATACTCCCGGTGGGATGCCGGGATGTGTGCCCGTTTCCCTCCCTGCCGGGTATAGGGAGGATGAGTGCCTAAGTTGCGTAGCCCTAGTGCGTCCGAGGGCCGATCTTATTGTGCACTCGAGTGTGTGCTTAACTAAATGGCCAAACGTGGACTAACTTGACTAGGAACTACACCCAAGGCCAGTGATGGAGGTCCCTTCCGATAATTCGCGGTTTTCAGGAGGGAACCGCAAGGCGTCTTCTCTACAAGAACTCAATTCCATGCTGCTGTTATCCAGTACACCTTTTCACTTTCGTCCAATGACTGACGAGGATACCCGAAAAGCTGTAATATCCATAAAATCCACAGCAACCGGCCATGATACTTCCTATACTTGACCGAATTGCTTCAGTTGTCACCCACATCATAAACTTCTCACTGTGTTCTGGTTTTTTTCCAAAATCATGGCTGAAAGCAGTTGTCGTACCGCTACCTTAAGTAACAAATCCCTCTCTTCCTTCTTATTTCAGACCTATTTCTGTACTACCGTAACTTTCCAAAACTCTCAGGGGGTTATACATAAATAACTTACTTCTTTCATCTCTGAATGCAACTTCCTAAGCATGTTTCAGTCTGGTTTTCGCCCAGGCCATAGCACTACCACAGCTTTACTTAAAGTAATTGAAGACTCTAGGGAAGGTATGGACAAGTCGCACCTGACTGTATTAGTCCTTATTGACTTTTCCAACGCATTTAACTGTGTCAATCACGACCTGCTACTTAATTTACTTTCACGGCTAAATTTTTCCTCTTCGGCACTGGACTGGTTTTCCTCTTATCTTCGCGGTCGGCATTCATCATAGGTCAGGATATTTCTGACTGATCGGACTTGACTGCTGGCGTTCCGCAAGGCGGCATACTTTCTCCCCTCTTATTTTCACTGTCTATTAACACGTTGAACGCCACGCGGCCCACCAGTGGGCCACGTGGTGTTCCTAATTTCCTAAGTTCCTAATTTACTTTGTATCTAATATATAAAATTCTCGTGTCACGGTGCTTGTAATTGAACTCCTCCGAAACGGCTCTACCGATTTTCGTGAAATTATGTGTGCATATTGGCCAGAGTGGAGAATTAGACAACATATATTTTTCATCCCCCTAAATGTTAAGGGTGGTCCTGCACAAACAACCGGGTCAACTAGTGAATGTATATAAGTATACTCATCTTCTTACGTATGTTTATGTTGGTAGTTTTTAGATTTCGTATAGTTGTAACTACTTTACTGTCCTTGACATTTTTTTTTTCTGTTCTACCTAGAGTTAGCTGCAATATAGCATTAAGCACGCCTTACAATTTTCTGTGCAATAAAGATAAAATAAATAAATCGGGGCTAGCCTTGGCTAGCTTGGTTAGCTTGGTTAGCACCTAGCCCTAAATCATAATCATCTTTATTTGCCTATTCGCCCTATTAATTGATCGCGGCCGATCAACTAACTAGACGTTTGTCGAGAAACAACCGGTACGCAGCGCGTTGGTTGGCGCAGTGAAAACTGCCCCTCGCAGGGGTAGAGTGCTGACATCAGAGCGGTGGTGCGGTCGCCTAATGACTTATGATTACCATGCACCGAAATATTTTATACTTAATAATAATTGAAGTCTAAAATTAATAGTGAGGATATTGGTATCATGATTTTAAAGTCTTAAATTAAGGCATTAAAATCATGATACCAATATCCTCACTATTCGATTCCACCCATATTTCAACTTAATAATTTAAACAAAAATTGTTATCGTGGCTTAACTGTAATAATTAGGCACACACTATTACGTACTTTTTTGCTAGTAATAATGAGAACTATTAATATGTATAACAATATTTCATATATAGTTAATAGTTTTCGCTACGCACGCCAAATAATGCGATTTATAGGCAACATTTTGATACCTTGGGTTACATTATTGCATTTTAGATAGGGATCTCAAATTTTTTTGAAAATGTTATATAGCCTATGTTACTCGGTAAAGTTGTAGCTTACTAATGGTGTAAGAATTTTTGAAATCGGTCCAGTAGTTTTTTAGTTCATTCGTTCCACACAAAAATACAAATCTTTCCTCTTTATAATATAGTATAGAAGTATGGAAGTAGAACGAGTTAGTGCCGAGATTTCTGCAAGATTCGCTATTTCTTTCGTAGCATTATGTTTAACGAGTTTTATCTTATCTCGAAAGAAATTATTTTGTTAAAAACGTGACAAGCATATCTGAATCCTTTTTTTAATTTCGTAATATGCCTATCATAAAAGTACCAACATCATTTAATAGGTTTACGTAGACAATTTTCTTTCTCAAATATTTGGACTAATAGAATTTACTTAGTATAATAGCTTCTTAATTTTTTATTACTACTTTTATTGCCCATTTTATTAGGGTTCTGTACCCAAAGGGTAAAACGGGACACTATAGTCTGTCTGTCTGTCTGTCTATCCGTCTGTTACCTGTATCTCAAGAATCGTGATTGCTCGACAGTTGAAGTTTTCACAAATGTTATATTTCTGTTGACTGAGGCTATAACAAAAAATTCTATATAACAAAATAAAAAAAAAATATTGAAGTAGTACACCCATACAACGGACTTGATTTTTGGAACAAAGTTCCTTATCGCGCGTTGTGAAAGGGGGCTAGACGGAAAAATTTCTCACGAAAAGTTGTAACGACAGCAAAAAGTATAGTAAGCTATTGGAAGCTGTGCGGCGTGCGCATGTTTCTCTGTCTGTTGTTTGTCTGTCAGACAGACAAACATGACAGTTTCTAGAGGAAGATTTTGATTTAAGAATTAACAATAATCCAGCAGAATCAACAACAAAATATAATACTAATATTGATGCAGTTTTTGCAAGACATTTAAATAAAATAGAATCCCAAACATATGTTTCCTACTTCAGTTACCACAAGCCAATTATTACTAAAATTGAGCCTACTGATTAAGTTTATATTACATTATATTTGTTAATAATAAAAAAATATTATTATAACTTAAAAAAAATAAAATTTTATTACAATTCCTTCACTAATTAATCGAAAGGAACTTCGTTCCATCCGGGTGTCCCTTGACACCTCTCAATATTTAAAGTTTTTTCCCAGTTTTTATAAATAAATGGTACGGAACGCTTCGTGCGCGAGTCCGACTCGCACTTGGCCGGTTTTTTTCTCACGTTTCATTTAAAAGCTTTTTTAATACTTGTAAAAGTAAAATTTTAATACTAGTAAAAGATTTTAACCAAACTTTATAATCGAAAGCTAATACTTATTAGAGTGGAACTGAATTCCCTATGTTTTTAACGGCAATTGCTATATTTTAACTAAATTGATAAATAAATTGAGAGATAATAGAAATTGTCACAAGTGCGACTGGTTTATTCAAATTTTAGCCAACCTCACTTTTTAGAGGCATTTGTTTTTAATTAAGGGGTGGTTTTATTATCAACGAAGCTTTTATTCGTAACTGTAAGTGTAACGAAATTCAAACAAGAATAATGTCTACAATTCATTTCACTTTTAATCATCAATGTTGATTATAAGACTATACTATGTTGATATCGTGGCTGAAATCATATTTTATAAAATAAATAAATTTTACAATTGATAACTTATTGAAACTATCTTTTTCTTAAAAAAAAGGTTAATTATATGTAGTAATATATTTTAGTTTAGTATGTGGTAATAATGATCGCAGGGACGCGTTGGATGCAGGCTGCTAACGACCGGTCGAAGTGGAAGTCAATGGGGGAGGCCTATGTTCAGCAGTGGACGTCCTACGGCTGATATGATGATGATGATGATGTGGTAATATATTTTACAATAATTATTTCTCAATTTATAATCTTTTGAAATTTAATTCTTAATTTATAGAATACAAATTTGTCTGCAAATTTATAAATATATTTTGAATACCTACACTAAATTATTCAAACGTATTTTTATAGTACCTAATCAATTTGTATGAACTAGATTAAATATGTAAAATTTTCTAGTTTAGTTGTGTAATAAGATTTAGTTATTACTAGAGAGGGTTAATAAACCATCGGTCAAGTCGTCACATTTGCATAAAATTTGCTCTGCACGTATTATTTACTCGTACCTTTGTGAAGAATAGTATCAGCCCTCAATTTTTTTGCAATATACACCTTAATCCAAATAAGAGTTCTTATTTATTTTTCAACAGAATAATGAATAATTATAAATATCACGTTATGGTAAAGAATTACATATTTATATTGTTGTATTTGTACCCACAAATGACTCGGTTCGCATAGAATAAGAATAAAAAATATAGGTAAATTTATATTAATTTCAGTGCTAGATGGCACTCGAAATTAAACTTGAAATGAGAATTTTTGTACATAAATATATTGCAAATTTTTTTCGTCGCATTTGCGAGTGAGACTATGTTTAAATGTGAAAATATGTTTAAGGAAAAATAACGTTTTCAACAAGTGTTAACGAAAAAAATTGCTCAACAACAATTCAGAGATAAATTCATTGTCTTAATGCGTCATTCAATTTAAGACCTCGAGTATGATTTCATCCATTCAGCAGGGGCAATTAGCAATCTGTTGGAAAACGACCATGAAATTGCTGCGCGTTTAGTCATTGTTCATTGACAAAGAGGAGCTATCAATATGAGCTAAACATATGGACAGAATTTGTCACTTTGTTTGGATTGTTTATTGTAAACTAGGGATATTTTACTATGCGTTTTTATTGCTACATAATGTATATCCCTCTAATATATTCACGATTTTACAAGCAAATAATAATTTAATAATATCTATCACCGAATTACTTATACCAACATCAAGTCATTTGATAAAGAGGCCCCCGTTTTGTATATGGGAGCTAATCCCAATGTAAAAAAAAATATCGGCCCATAAATAACGGAGTTCTGAAGTAATAGAAAATACAACCAAATTGAGGAACTCCTCTTTTTTAGAATTCGATTGAAAAACATATTTATTTCTATTAAATTATGTTAAAAATCTATAGATCACCATCATAAAAACGATAGCGGTAGCTCAACACTATGTGAGATGGCGCTAAATGATGATTACCCAAATATAAATAACTATATCTAAAAAACTTAAACTTACCACAAAAAAAACATGAGGTTACTGCAAAAAGGAACACCGAGCGTAGCTCTGTCGTCTAGATACTTTAAACTGAGGCGATACTGTTACTATTTAAAACCTTGTCATGAAATTGATGTAAAATGAGAAAAATTTCTTTTTTTTTTTCGATGTTTTATCTACTGTACGTTTGAAAATAGCAGAAATGTTTCCTTTCCTAAATTTATAACTATTTTATTATTATTGTTAATAATATTTTATTATTATTGTTAACAAAAATACCTTCATTTTGTCAAAAAAGTGGGGTATACCATAGTCGTGGACATAACTTATGTTATCATATTTAATTTTATGTAAACAAATATATTAGTTAATATCTGATAGCCCATTGCTGTATTCTTGTGGAAGTATAATTTAATGATAACCCTGGTGGCTTTGACAGCCTTGACGGAAGAGAGATAACAGTAAGATAATTTTTTGCAAATAATAACGTTTATGCCTATAATGTCAATTTAAGTGCTTTTGATACACTGTTTTATTAGTGTAAAAATACAAGCCTCCTCTGTAAACAAAGGGTTAAACTGCAAACTTTTATCAATAAAAATATTTGTAGACCATGATAATATTTTCTAAACATAATTTGTAAACATGCATAATGAAAGAACTAATTTAAATCTCTATCAGAGTAAATGCCTGTAAAGAGATGAGTATAGTCGTTACATTTGATATTCATCCATTCAACAATGAAGTCTCTGAATGATGTTAAAATTATACGGCAAGGGATAGATGGTTATTCCTTAACAGAATATCTAACGAACCACACATTTTTCTTCGTACCGCCAACACGAAGTTACATCCGTAATTTAATTATTAGCATTTTTTTTTTAATGTGTTGCTCTTCCTGTTTCTCATATATTTATAAATGCATGCAGTTTAAATGCGTGAATACAAGGCGCGTTACCTTAAAAGAATGGAAGCATTCGAAAAATTTAATTGGTTTAAATCGTCGTCGTGACGATTTTTTTTTTAATTTGATTCACACACTGACTGGCAATGAGTACAGAGTACCCAAGGTCACTTCTATACTACGATGATATCGTGCGTGTACATACGGCATTGTGTTGTAGCTCTATAGTATTTTATAGAAATCCGAGTCAAATTGTGACAATTTAATAAAATTGAGCCACGTTAAAAACTAGGACTATACTAGTAACTAGTTATAATAATATAGATGAGTCTATCGGCACAATATTTAGCTTATTAAAGGCTTATATATAAAAAATATACTCGATCAACCCGAGTTCATATACTGGGGCCGGCACCATTGAAATTGTTGATTATAACTAACGTGCGGACTTATCACGTGCTCAGAGGTGAAAGAGAACATCGTGAGGCAACCTGCATATTTTCGATAATAACAAAAAATATTTCGTAGATATGTGAAGTCCACCAATCCACATTGGGGTCGCGTGGTGGACTATTTCATAATACCCTCTTACAGCAGTATGCCATTGCCCAGCGGTAGGACATAATATATAGGCTGTTACTTTTCTTATTCTTTTTTAATTAAATAAAAAAAATCATTCAATGCTAAAAATAGTTAAGTTTTAATCTAAACTGTTTTGTGCTTACATAATTTTTAATTAATACCTATTTACTATGCAAAATAAAATAACGAAATAATTGTTTGACTGTCTATTGATTTAAATTACAAATTTATAATTAAACAGTTACTTTATGTATATTTTAAAAGCACTACCGATTCATTGGATGTAATTTAAAGTAATTTTATGAATTTTGTGTAATTGTATTTAGCTTTTAGTAAAAAAATAACGGTAAATAACTATATTATAATAAAATTTTTCGGCTTGTATTATTTTTATAAGAATGTCCTATAATAATTGACTACTTACACACGTAACGTTTTTTATTCCAAGTTTAATTGAAAGCATACATGACATGCAAGCACCGAAGGCCTAGTTGCTAATTCATTTTTTAATGAAACAACTCATTACAGAATATTTGATACGTAATTAACAAATAATCCACTACTTATACGATAAATTAATACAAAAACAACAGATTTTAAACAAATATGTAATCCCTACGTGACATATTTGTAAATATAAATTCCTACTCAAATAGATAAATGATAAGCAATGAAATAGCACGTATTTTCCTTAGGCTAAATAGGTATCTACAATTTTTGTTTCTTACCAAATTTAGTAGTTACACTAAAAACGTAGGCTTACTTGATACACATAGTTACTTAAATATTTTTATAAAAACCGTTGTTAAAATTCTGTAAATATTCAGAAAACCTGAATTTCTTAACATATTTAAATACAAAATATGTTGTTACTAATATACATTATGTATATACTTTTCCTACACTCACCGTGAACTGGTGTAAACTTTCACCATTCATTATCAAGCACATCGCACTAACACTAAAAACTGCACAAGTAAACTTTTTTGCGAAATCCGAACAGTTCCAAATATCAACTGTTAATACTTTTCGAATAGTTTTATCGCTTAAGTCACATTATCACCACGGTGAATACTTTTTAGGACAACATCCATTACCTTTGAACGTATTAGCCTAATAAAACATCGGTAAAATTCAACGTTAACTTAGGCTTCGTGCGGGCACCGTGGATGCCAATTTCACACTACCTTAGGGCGTAACGTGACAGATCCTTATTGCGCTTGCGTGTAACGAAGTGACTCTTTGGCCTGACGGACTTATTCAGGAGTTAATTAATATATCAACTTTTCCAACCCCCAGTATTAAACGACTCTCTTAATAAAATATTTCGTCCAATGTCTGTGGGTGACTAAAGTTTGCCCAAGAAGAAGCATCGTTTCGCCTTAAAAGTGGTTTTCTATATTTTTTATATTATATTTTTCATAATAATTTTAAGAAATCGGGATAGGTTTGCCTTGAATTATCATCAAGTTGCTGCTTATGTTATTATCTAAATGCTTATGTTATTATTTTTAATTATAAATAAAAATATGTAACAGAATCTTATCTTTGAATAATCTGCATACTGTAGCAGACTATTATGTACGATACTTTAACATACTAGCTACATATCTTTGGACTATAAATCATTTATTATATAATCATAATATTTACATCTTATAGTTTATTCTTAAGTTTACCTTACATAAATATAAACTGACATCTTACAGCTAATATAGTTTATTGCTATTTCTTTTCCTTCGTTGTAATGCTTATTTCCAACTTTATACCCTTTTATGGTAGATGATAAAAAAGATAGCGTGAGAAAGAACATTACAAAGACAATATAAGTTACTAAACATTGATTTGTCTGTTGTTCGCAAATCTGTTATTTACTCACTCGATTAACATTTTCTTTAATACGAGTGTAATTTTTATTGACATAATTTGAACCTTGAAAGATTATAAAAAGATTCGGATATCAACAGTATTTATGTTACAGGTATGAAGCCAAGTACTACAATTACGTCTTAATAGACGTTAATATGTAAACATTGTATAGACAGAGAGAACTTAATTTCTTCTTTGTCAATAAAAATTAAAGTCGTCATACTAGCACTATAAAATCAATTATAAACGGTGAAATCCAATAGGATATTTTCAGAGCCGAAAGACGACGTTGTTATATGCGCTGATGGCGCGGGGCATGGAGGCGAGGCAATTGGCGGTGAGGCCGGGCTATCGCCAACAAATTCGACGAGTTGCCTACGCTCGGATGCTTAGGCAAGAAAACGTTCTCACATACTAGGGCATTTATTAAGAAGGAACTCCTCTAAGAGGGAGCCGATCGTTACGTATGTGCCTTTGGGGCTTAGAGGCCTGCCGGCGTCTGAAAGCTAAATAGTCCTCCCCACCTAGCGGCAGGGAGAAGTGTGGCTAAAAATAATATACTTTCATTTACTTGCTTTACGGTCAGTGCCGCCTAGCTGTCGCCTAATGCGTAATAATTTACGGTACTAGGGCCACGCAACACTGTTGCACGAATGGGCAGGTCCGTCCGGGTAAGTACCACGAACTTACAGAAGACCGGCATACGTAGAAGTGTTACACTTCTGCGTTTCGTCTGGTGAGTGAGGTAGCCGGGGCCCACTTTATTTAAAGGTAGCAACGCATTTACAACCCTATAAGTGTTGCAATTGTCCCTGGGCGGCGGTTATCACTTAACATCAGATGAACAGCCAGCTCGTCACATAAAAAAAATACAACAAGCAAACAGTTAAAAGTTAAGCAAGGCGTTAGGAGGCGTCCTAGGCGAGAAGTGTGTGTAAGATTCTACTTACAGTACCTGCCTACGAGCATAAAACTACATTAACACTAACCCACTCAGAAGTATGGCAAATTTTTCGTCTTTCTTCTGTATTGTTTTTGTCTCTTCTATAACGCTTCTTCTATCTTTCGTACACAGCAAATCTCTGCACTTAAGATTGAACATTAAATGTAAAATGCAGAGATGGGGGATAACAATGGATGCGCCAAGCATTGATTCAAATGCTAAAAAACAATGTAGATAAAAGACGTTAAGATTTTCGTCAGTGTGGACAATCAGCCGTTTAGCTCAGTGGCTACAGCGTCAGGCCGCGAATGCCGAAGACGTGGCTTCGATTCTCACAGCGGCGACAACCTTTTCATACTTTTTCTACAAATTTTAACGTTACAAATTTATTTAAGTAGATATTGGTAATGGGAATATATACATAATTATATGGCGAGCTCTTTATTTCCTTAGTATAAAAGTTCAAACTTCAAATTGCATTTTTGAATAATATAAACGGTAAACTTTTGATATACAAACGTTAGCGGCTATCCAGAACATTGTGTAAAAAGACTTACGTTTGGTTAGATATTATTTGCTAATTTATACTTTATGTAAAACACAAAGATCATTTTACTTTGTCTTTAAAACTCAAAATTTTTGAAAGGAAAAATAAGCCTTATCAGTAATTATCATCTCAATATTCACTGTGATGAAATTAGAATAAATCTATAAACTTATGAGTGACTTCTCTCTGTAAGGAATTGTTCCCATTATAAAGCAAGTTAGTGTTGCTTCCACTTACTGTTCGCCCCTTATTGAATAAATATTAGATGCTAATTACATTAGCAACGTCGTTCTAATATCCACAAGGAATATACGAAGCAATTTAATCCAATTAACAATGTTTCCGTTTCGTGTTGATTATGAACGAATATATTACGAATTGTTATGGGTATCGGTTTGTTCAACCAAAACACTTTTAACATTTCAGATATATTATGTCTTTCCCTCTGAAATTGCCATTGTGATGAAATAACTTATGTTTTTTTCAAACATTTTTATTTCTGTTAATCAAAGTTATCACGCATACAATCGATGCATACATGCCAACGAAGTGATAATTTATTAATGCTCTTTTTGTAAAAAAAGAAAAGTAGTGTTGGTAGTTGAAATGTCTGGTGAGTATGGCGGATGAGGGAGGGCTTCCAACCCCAACTCGTGCAACTTGGAGACACTGTTGTGCAATATGCGACCATCATCTTACTAAGGGTAATTTTTCGTTTAAGGCATTGCTTTGGTCCGGAACCAGGTTTTAAACAACTTGCTGAGCGCTTTCGATTGTCGAACAGAATCCATTATTTTTATCGCATGTAATAATGTGGTTCAAAATTTCTTCATTTCTGTCCCAGTTGAGCAGCGCGAGGCAAGTCAGGTGTCCAACCGAAGTTGCGGTGGTGATTGTTAAGTTCAACAAGCTTATATCATCATTATCATCATCATCAATCCAGCCTGTTTGAGTCCACTGCTGGTCATAGGCCTCCCCCCCAGACTGCCACGAAGCATGATCCTGAGCCACCTGCATCCATCGACTTCCCGCACACGGGTCACCACTCCATCTAGGGGGGTCGTCCAACATTGCGATGGCCAGTACGAGGCTGCTACTATATATATACATATATAATATTCAAATAAATTGTGTAATACATGTCCTATCATTTAATTTAAAGCACGTGTTTAAAAACTTTTATTACCATTAATTTTTTTCAAATAAAAATATCCAGAATGGAAACGGGAAAATCAATAACCGGTTGTGCGTTTGTTTTAAAAGTTCTCTCCGTCAACTTTATTGATATTTCGTGCTTTTTGTGCCGCGTTGGTGCCACGACAGACTCATATTCCATAATCACACGAATTTTTAAATTATTCGTTATGAAGAAAAATGTTTAAATGTTATGAAAAAACAAAGCAGTAAATAAAACGCTGACATTGTAAAAATAAGTTTGTGTTCTTAAAACAAAATTAATTTGAATTTAGAATTCACAGCTACATATATGTGTGTATATATATACTATCTTAAGGCGACGGTGTTTTTCAGATTATTTGAGAAAATAAGTAAATTACCAGTGAATGCAAATAAAATGTTTTATTTGAGTCCATTGAATAGAGACTAGAGAAACATCTTGTATCTTGTATTAACTGATGTTTGTGCTTTCAGCCCCGAGAATATTAAAGCTTCATCTGACGCAGAACCAGTGGGCTAGCCAGAACCCACTGGTTTGGACCCTCCGCTGTGGGAAGGGCCGCGCATGGGCTCATGCGTGCGTTTAACTACGGCATGTCATCTAAGGGCCATCGAGGTTTTTTTTTGAAGATGAATGAATTTAAAAATATAGTTAAGTTAAAATTGTACATATTTACATAATATCGTCTATTTAAATATATAAGAGCCGTGATAGCTCAGTGTCAGTGTTGGGCTCAGTTAGATCTCCGGCATCGGTACCTAAGAAGTTTTTAACTTTAAGTGCTTACTTATCACGTTCTCCGCGGTGAAGGAAAACATCGTGAGGAAACCTGCATATTTTCGAAATAATAAAAAAAAATATTTTCGAAGATATGTGAAGTCCGCCAATCCGCAGTGGGGCCGCGTGATGAACTATGCCCTGATACCCTCTGTATAGAGGAGGCCTTTGCCCAGCCGTGGGACATGTATAGGCTGTTACTTTAAATATTTCATAATGTCTTTAATATGGGGAAAAGTAAAATTCATTGTGTGAAGTAAAATTTTCCATTACCACAGTGATTTACCAAGTACAAAAAAATTTTATTCGATAAAGAAAAATCACTAAAGAAATAAACAACAGGTAGAATTATCTGGCTGCGCATAGTTTTCGACAAAAAAAATATTTAAAACTCGTTATTTACACTAAGAAAGTCCTCCATTTTGTTATTGACAACATGTTAGATTTAAAGCTACTAAAAGATTTTTTGTTAAAAATACATACATATTTGAAGTCGCACACTTTTCCAAATGGTAATGTCGAATTGATAAAAAACACTGACGCTTCTTTGTCTTTGGTTTAATTATTACATTGTAACATTTAAAAACTTTCATATTAAATCAAAAACACGTCTTGTGCACACTTTAAACAAACAAAACTATTTACAAGAACACTCGTGGTGTCGACACAAAAAAATTTAAAAGTACTGAACGATCTGATTGAGATTCTAATAAAATTTAATAAAAATAAATAAAATATAAATTACAATACGTACACAATTCACGAGTGCTAGTAGATGCGCACATATTATCGACCATTACAAATACGAATATTAAATAGGAAATTGAAAAGAGCGGGTAATACTTATCTTTTTAAATTTAATATATGATTAGGTACTCAAATATCAATACAGCCAATATGATAATATCGATTTCGGAACTCGATTACAAATTTTATAAAATCTTTTTAATCAGTAGTATAAATTAATTTCAAGTCTATTTAACACAAATTGATAGGTTTTTCGTAATCGCACATTTTTATATATCAAGAAGCCTTATCTGATTAAGATTAATAGTGAATTTTTCTTTTATTGGTTTATTAAAATTACGAAGATTTTTCTTTTTGCATACGAAATATTCACCTTCATTTCATAGATTTTAATTTTTTGTTTAATGTAAAAAAATATTCATACTTCTGGCCGTGGAAGAGTCAAATTTAATAATGAAATAATAAATCATTATTAAATTTGACTCTTCCATGTGCTTCGCCAGAACACTCGCTATGTCGCCCCTGAGTGTCGCTTCTCCCACTCGGCCTTCGCTCCGCTACGGATCTCGGCGGCTTGCGCCACTCAGGACCTCCGGCGCGGGGTTCTGGCTTCGATTTTTATGTTCACTCTAGGGGTAGGGACCACAAGACCACATGGAGTCGGGGTGCTCTGTGTCGGATCTGTGACTCATTATTTAAAAAAATTTATAATAAATAATAAATTATCGATTTTACAATCTATACTATATTTATCATATTGGCAGCACTGTATATTGAGCTTTTGAAGTCCACTTAGTAAAATGGCAGACTTTCGTCGTGAAAATGACAAGTTTTAAATAATTTTTATCTCGAAAACTGTGAGTGAGCAGATAATTCTGAGTGTTGATTATTTCATTAGTAATTTTTCTCTATCGAAAAAAGTTTTTTGTTAGCTTGAAAATCAAACTGTGGTAATGGAAATTAATACCCTTCTTACGTGCATACATAAGTATAAACATATTTTTTTGGCAATGTGATAATGTTTTATCTTTTATGATTGACCTATTAGTCTATTAAACTATTAAAATACGATACATATAACTATGATAATTCTTCGCTGTGGAATATAAAAACACTGTTACCTAATTTATATTTAAAAAGTACGGTTCACGTTTATATCTATAAATGTTGATTAATTGGTATTAAAAATTGCGTTATTAGATATTGTTATTTTATTAATGTAGGAGAAAAAGCCCTTTTTGTATTGCTAATTAAACATAATAGTATAAGCTGCCTCGTGGTATGTACTTAGCGATTATGTTATTCGGGCAGCTATTATTATTATAATTCTTAAGCCATCAATGTTGTCTAATCTATATAGTAACTTACCTGCGATGGAATCCGACTTTTATTTAAATTGCACAATATTTTATTCCTTTGCACTTGCACTAAACACAAGACTATTCATTGCGCTGCACATCATACACTCAAGTGAGTTTTAAGAGAATGTTTAAATAGCTAATAATGATGATGTCGGTTGTAAGCAATTACGACTAATTGTATTGACCTAACCTAACCCTCTCAAATCTAATTCGGGCGTTCGTTGTGCAGTCTTGACGGTAGTATGAAATAGAGATGAGTGAATATGATTCATTCAATTTTATATTTTGTTAAACAGTTAATAAAATTCGAGACGCTATAATGTATACGAATTTTTGAGTTTTGTTTAGGGACATACTTGAAATGGTACAAAATCAAGAAACATTTAAAGTATTACAAAAATTTTGCATTCAGCATCTAAATACCACACAAATGCTACCTCAGTTAATGTGAATATATAATTATGAAAAACTTTGTTCCAATCACATTGAATACCAATAAATTTATCTAAGGTGTAGAGAAAAAAGAAAAAAATATTAAATAATAATATTGAGTAATTGCCGAGATTCTGACAAAATTTCTATCCATACTTACCAACTTACATGTTATATCTATTCAAGTTCCATGAAATTTGTGAAAACATTTATTAACTGCGGCATTTGTAAGGGCAACATTTATTTTGTGACAAAATAAGAGAGTAAGATTATTAACATTAAGAAATCAAAGAAAAACAATAAATAAGTCACGCTAATTTCAAATAACTTTCATTTACTACTGCTTTTATTAGAATGACATTTTAATAATTTTCAATAATCTATAAAATTAAAACGAAAATAAAACAAATTCAATTATGTTTAAATTTTTGACACTTAAAAGATTAGTCCAATAAATCTCGTTTGAATACGTGCAAGTAATCATTTTTTATACATTCAAATGTTATTTTGGTGTAAATTGCGAACACTTCATTCTACGATCAGAATATTTAAATTTTATCTTGGAATTCAAAGCAGACTGAATGAAGGCCCCATCAGTATTTAATTTAAAATTTCTCGACTATAATAGGGACTGGGTTGCCGTCTTAATAGGTGTAGGAGCTTAATTAGAAAATTCGCTTCAAAGTCTCTCCATTCATGAACACTAGTTTCCATAAATTAGCCCAGTCAGTCGGAGTAGTTAGGAACTCCGGATTGTTCTAGAAATTGTGTCGTCGGTGTCATTTTACTTCAACATCAAATTACGATTATTTTATGCCTAGTTATGAAAAACACAAAAAAAAAAAACAAACAAAATAATATGTATTCGCTATTTAAATGTACATAAAACAATTTTCCAGTAACAATAAGTATTCTTTGGGGTATGTAACACAAGTACACCCTAAATGGTTCCAACCATTATGTCAAGTTTGATAGACCACAGATCCTAAAAAAAGAACACCTAACGATTCCTCCTAAGGATGATTCGCAAGGCTATTGAATTCTTGATTTTACGCGAATATTACACATATTAAATGAAACTACTTTACGGATTTTATCGCGTTTTTTATTTTAATTTAAATTCCCGACGTTTCGAACCCTTTCCAGCGTTCATGGTCACGGGACAGACTAAGTTGTTAGACGTCTTGATGTCATAGTTAACCCCGGCTACCGTCAATTATTTTGTTTATTTTTATTCCGATCCACGCAGAAGGAGCTTATGGTATCTTGAGTTCTGGCAGTGTTGGTGTGCTTGACGCGTGGTGTGATAAACTCCAACCATCTTCTCTATTGAAATTAGGATGTTTCTTTATTTCAATAGCCTCGCGGATCATCCTTGGAAGGAATCGGTGTTCTTTTGCGAGGATTTTCGGTTGATCAAATCTAATGTAGTGGTTGGGGCGGTCTAAAATATGATCACAAACTGCAGACTTCTTCAACCGTCGGTGCTTCACGTCAGCTATGTGTTATTTAATTCTGGTTTTAATTGATCGTTTTGTTTGTCCTATGTAAGAGAGCCCACAATCGCAGTCAAGCTTGTACACTCCTGGATCTTGTAGAGGGATATTACACTTGACAGATGGTAAAAATTGACTTATCTTCTTCGGTGGCTTGAAATATGTTTTAATTGAAGCACGCTTCAAGATATAGCCAATCTTGTCAGTGACTCCTCTGACATATGGCAATACAGCAGGCACTCGCTCGACTGTGGCCGGTTTCACTCGGTCACTGTGACGCAGGCGCGGGATTTGGAGCTTGTTGTCACGCAGCACTTGCTTGACATTGTGTAGCTCAGCGGCCAGGTGTTCCTTGTCACAGATCCCTCGTGCTCTCTGTAACAAACATTTACCAACAGTAGCTAACTGTGAAGGGTGGTGGTGAGAATAACCATTTAAATATTTATTTGTATGGGTCTCCTTTCTATACACAGTATGGCTCAAGGTGTTGTCAAGATTTCGGATGACTAATACATCTAGAAAGGCTAAGGAGTTACATGTCTCTAATTCCATAGTGAATGTAATTTTAGTGTGCAAGGAATTGAGGTGGTTTAGAAATGCATTTACTTTGTCTGATGGTAAAATTGTGAAAGTATCATCTACATACCGCTTGTAAAATCTAGGTTGAACGGGCGCTGTTTGAAGGCCTTCTCCTCAAAGTCTTCCATAAATATGTCTGCGACAATGGGAGATACTGGGCAGCCCATTGCTACACCATCCAACTGTAAGAATTCTTCCTTCCACAATAGATAGCCAGATGTGAGGCAATGTTTGAGCAGTAATGCATATTCTATAGGCATGTTGTTCTCCTTAAGCTTTCTAGTAACTATTGAAATACAATCTTCTATAGGTAAGCATGTAAATAAAGACTGTATGTCAAAGCTAACCATAGTTTCATTGTCAGCAAGATGTAGGTGGTTAATCTCACTGACAAAATGGTATGAATCTTTAGTGTACGCCTTTGTATGTCCTCTGAGTGGTGAGAGGATCTTAACAAGATGTTGGGCCAGTCTATAAGTTGGTGAGTCGATCTGCTGACAATTGGGCGTAATGGAGCATTGGTTTTGTGAATTTTAGGTAACCCATACAATTTTGGGGGTTTTGCACAAGAAGGTATTATCGAATTGACGTCCAGACTCAATTTTTCGGAGTGTTTCTTTATGAGTTCGCTAGTTAATTTAAGTGTTTTTGTTGTGGGGTCTGTTTTGACCTTTTTATATGTAGTTCTTTAATTTTTAAATTGTAGTCTGACGTATCCATAACAACCGTAGCGTTACCTTTGTCCGCGCGGAGGATCGTTAAATCTGTATTGTTGCGTAGGTTATTTAACGCGTTTAATTCACGTTTAGGGAGATTTAGTTTCGGCACTGAACTGCGACGCAACGTAGACGATATGTCTTGGCGTATGGCCTCCGAATCTTCCTTACCGATATTATTTTTATACAGTCAGACAGTCCTCTACACTGCAGATAATTTGCTAGTACGGGACTTTTCGCGGCGATATTGCGAGATTCAAACCTTTCGATAATACTTCTAGAGTTGGTTCGTCCAGCGATTGTTTTGACAGATTATAGACGGCGCGTAATCTATTGTCTGTGGTCTCGGTCAAAGATCGCGTACCGTTCGGTCGTTTGACATTTGATTTGGTGGATAATTTTTAAAATTTTTGTAACTGTTTGTTTTTGCATTCATTGTATTTTGATGTTTCACGCCTATTTAAAGTATTCATGCAATTATTAAAATCAAATGTTGTTAAAATTATTTTTAAATCACTGGTCAAATTATCTATGGTTTTATTGATGATGAATAGATCGGATCGATTTTGACGAATCACCGTTCGTAACAATTTTATACTCGCCTGGTTTAAGATCTTGGCGCTTCCTCGGATGTCCTTTTTGGATGATATTGTGACACACGTAGGAATGAGATTGTGGTCTCTGCATCTCTTCAAGAAATTTAGCGATGTTAGATATCTTGCGCGCTTGGTCTTGAGATCTTCCAGCCAGCGAATTTTATTTGCTGTTTCCAGTCCGTACTGGTTCACATATTGTTTTCTTGATTTTACGCGAATATTATACATATTAAATGAAACTACTTTACGGATTTTATCGCGTTTTTTATTTTAATTTAAACTCCCGACGTTTCGAACCCTTTCCAGCGTTCATGGTCACGGGCAGACTCTCTTACATAGGACAAACAAAACGATCAATTAAAACCAGAATTAAAGAACACATAGCTGACGTGAAGCACCGACGGTTGAAGAAGTCTGCAGTTTGTGATCATATTTTAGACCGCCCCAACCACTACATTAGATTTGATCAACCGAAAATCCTCGCAAAAGAACACCGATTCCTTCCAAGGATGATCCGCGAGGCTATTGAAATAAAGAAAATTCAATAGAGAAGATGGTTGGAGTTTATCACCTGCTTGGGATCCCATAATTTATAAAATTTAATCGAAGCACACCAACACTGCCAGACCTCAAGATACCATAAGCTCCTTCTGCGTGGATCGGAATAAAAAAAAAGAAAAAAAAAATAAACAAAATAATTGACGGTAGCCGGGGTTAACTATGACATCAAGACGTCTAACAACTTAGTCTGTCCCGTGACCATGAACGCTGGAAAGGGTTCGAAACGTCGGGAATTTAAATTAAAATAAAAAACGCGATAAAATCCGTAAAGTAGTTTCATTTAATAAGGCTATTGAAATTTAAAAAAACAATAATTTCAATACAGTACATATACAATAATATATATATATATAGGCTGAACGCATTCAGACAGAAAGACCGATATACATAAAAATTTGTATATAAATGTCTATGTCTTATTGCCTAATGACTATTATTATGATGTTATTCATCTCGTATTCGCTCTACTCGTATTAATGTAAAGTTTCATTAGATTATTCATATTATTCAGTATTATTTAGTAGTATTTGCGTGAAAGAGTAACAAACATCCATCCTTACATACAAACTTTCGCCTTCATAATATTAGTAAGGATTATATCTAGGCTCAAACGAATCACTATTGCAAGACAACATAAAATTATCACGTTCTGCGTACATCGACAAAAATTAAAACCTTAAAACTAATTTTAAAACTGGTGTTTCGGACTAACAATGACATTCAGACATTTAACTCGTAGTCGGTTCTTTTTTGTTATTTTTTATATTCAGTGACTTAATTTGAATACTAAGGTATTATAAAATATTGTTAGACCTAGCAAGGATGAGAAGCAGAAAAGATGGGTGGTGTAAATAAATTAAATCCAGACCAGAGCACAGCACCCCTGCAAGGCTCTGAGTTACAATTAGCATTAGCTGCGTTGAATGGATTAAAATTGATAATTTTCATGCCGACGGTTACTCAAATTAATAATGGCATCAGGATGTAAAACGTATTAGGCGTCCTGTGAACATGAACGTTGCAAAGGATTTGGAGCTTATCCAAATATATATTCCTATACTTAGGATTGTTTTAAAAGCACTATAAAATACGTATAGTATATTTAAATGACCCTAAAGAAGTTAAAGTTTTGTCTTCGACTTTTACCGAGTCCCGTCCATTTCACGGTCTTATGCTGCTACACAGTTATTTTTTTTTTTAGTTTTTTTGTTATGTTTACATTTATTTTAAGTTATTCTAATATTATTTTACATAATGTGTAGTTACATTATTATTTTTAAGTGTTCTTTGTATCTATTGTGCTTAGACCGTGAATAAACGTTTCTTCTTCTTCTTCTTCTTCTTAATTATACATTTATTTTTACGAATGATACCACCAACCACATTTACAAAAAACTTGTATCTTCAAACTGTGAGATCTTTCATGTCCGACATTTAGATTTCAGCTCTCAATACTTACATAAATTGGCTGATCTATTGAATACACTGCTTACAAGAGTTAATAAGTAAGCTACAGTTATTCTTGTTATTTTGGCATATCCTTGCACTTTACATTTTTTTAAGATAATAAAGTAAATATTTACAGACTCACACTGGTGACGTTACTAACGGTAGTCACTTGGCTTATTAGTACGGAGAGAAGTGAACCGCAATACTCGACACTCATCCCTCCGCCACACTACTGCTTCACGCTAAGTCGCAGAGGGTAAAAAGACCATCACCTACGACCCAAGCTAGGGCTCAACCTCACAGAGAGAATGGGTTCTCTTCTATCATTCTGAGGTGGCAGTTTTACATTCTCTCCTCGTGCATCTAAAATGGGTTCAATAATCTCGCTCCTCTTCTCATCAAATTATATATATATATATATTCTTAAATACGTCGTATACTTTTGAAAGGCACTTGTGTGCGTGTTAGTTATGAATGAACGCGCTTAAAATAAATGAGTTGCCCATAAATCACGCACCTTTTGAGATAAGTTCAAATGAATGTATTTAATTAATTACAAGTGACTTTATATATTTATCAATTTTTATATAACATTATGTATGTATAGAATTTAAAAACAATGGATACACTTAGAAAAGCCTCCCGTATAAGAGATTTCCAGCGATAATTGACTCATCACAATATCTCTGGAACAATAAGGCGCAGAGACTTGTTTGGTAGGAATATTCCTTTCACCCAGTAGAGGTTAGCTAAGATCGGAATTTACGAAATTCCACAAAACAAAGTTTGCCGGATCAGCAAGTTATAAATATAATACAATGTGGATTTTCCATGCAAGACCCTTCACTATTTAAAAAGAATTTGCTAAAATAAAATATATTTAAGTACAATTGTTTATATTTATACCAATAATTCTTCTCGGAATAAATATTTAACAACAATGCTCAGGTCATTATGATTAAACGAAAGTTTTAGAAGATATATAACAACTGAATGTAATGTAATAATAAAACATTAAATAAACACACTGAGAACAATAAACCACGAATACAAAAACTAAAGGAAATACTAAGCAGGTGATACATACGGTATGTGTCGCCTTAGGTCAATTATTCTCAATTATTCGGTCAAAAGCATTTGACCTTTAAATTGGTCTTAAGTAACAAAAACCGCGGGTGTCTGTTGAGACCTTGTATATGAAATATGTATGTAATAGCAATTTGATACATTAAAGTGTTGAGTGAGTAAGCAACATATTATTCTGATTGATTTTTGAAATTTGTGTATACGCTTCATTTTGGTTTGCATAAATACCTCATATTTCTAGCTTTCGATCCCAGTAGAAATGTTGAATGCAGAATCCGATGTTGGATTTGCAAGGATGGTATTACATACTCCAGCCTCAAAAAATATATACTAAATTAGATTGATTTTTCTCTCCCGTTCGCTACGGATGCCCAATATAAATACTAGCTGCTGCCCTTGACTACGTCTGCGTAGCGTAGGTTGAAGGCGTAACATTCAGACAGAAAGACATATACTTAAAATATGTTCATAAATTGTAGCCTATGTCTTATTCTGATGTATAAGCTATATTACTGTAACGTTTCATTAAAATCCATTCAGTAGTATTTGCGTGAAAAAGTAACAAACATCCATCCATACATACAAACTTTCACGTTTATAATATTAGTAAGGATTACATTTACTTATTGAATCAAATCAAATCAAATAATTTATTCATCGAAATAAGAAACATACATTTCACCTATCGATAGTCATTTTTTAATCTATCACCGTTTCGTGAGGAGGTTCTTCTAACGGAGAAGAAAAAGGCGAAAGAAACTCCGTAGGTACCCTCTTTTTTGTATTTTTTTTTCTCAAACATTGTTATACAGTACAATTTTTTTTTAATTTGGAAAAGGCTTAGGAGCGATCATATCATTCCCAGGGGTTATTTTCCTTAAATCTAATGTTTCATATTGTAATAATCCTTTTTAAAATGTTTTTCTTTAATATATTTCTTAAACCTGTTAATATTTTGTTGCTTTACTACCTGTTAATGCTTTGCACATGGAATTTTGTTGTGGAAGCGTGTACACCGTCTCATGAACGAGTTACTGACTCTATGTAGTCAAGTAACTGGCGTTACAAGCTTGTATTTGTTCCTAGTGTTTACATTATGTAGATCAGTATTTTTATTAAAATTATGAATGTTTCTATGAACATATATTACATTTTTATATAACTAATATATTGAGAAGCCAAGGTAAAAATATTTTTTTTTTTTTTAATTTCTCTCTCAGAGATGCATTCAAATTTAGATTGAAATTTGCTCTTAGGGCCATCTTTTGCAAAATTAATATTGTTTCAACATCGGCTGCATAGCAAAATACCATGTGACATTATGCTATGGAATAACTATAATAAACGATTCTAGCTGTACTTACATCAGTCAGACAACTTATTTTCCTTACAGCATATGCTGAACTTAATCTAAATTGATTGTCAAATCTGAGAAGAACCGATGAAACTCAGCGGTAATTTTTTTTAATTTATACTTACTTCTTTTTGCACGTTTGGGAAAAATTATGAGAGTAAAATGTTTAGTACACGCTCCCGCACTGACAGCGAAGCGACATTTGCAACCACTTCACAGTATTACCATGGTAACCAATAACAACCTTTAGACATTTACCTGTAATTTCGAGGTATTTAATTGAATCGTTATCAATTTAATTATGATCATGTGGCACAGGCGATAAAATTTTTACTTATTTTTCATTTGTTTATGCTAAAGAAGTGTAACTTCTTACGTGCGTACATAAGTAAACACATACTTTCTTAGAAAATATGTATACATACTGATGGATTGGTTATAACTGTAAGCGTTGTATACATTTTATCTGAAATATAAAAACATAAAAGCAGATGAGAGAAATGTTATACTCTTACAATAGTTGCAGATCTTGCAAATAGCCTTAATTACTTACAGACAGCCCAGATCTTTACAATGTACACCACCACCGATGAATGAAAATACATTTCCATTTGTAACAAAAGCGGAGAAAAAGAAAATTAATCAATTTAATGTCACTATCTCCTAATTGCAAAACGGCGCGGCGTTGTCTTTAGAACTAACAATTCAATAAACATACAGTTAAACAAGATAACTTCTTTGAGATAATTTTATTAAATTGTAAAGGCCACAAAATACTTTTGAAAAAAAAAAAAACGAACGTTCTGTTATATATATATATATATATATATATACACCCAATGTTCCTAATACCACCAATGTTCATAAGGTAAAAATACATAAATAAAAGCAAACATTATTAAAATAGTATTTCATGCGAAGTTTTCAGAACGTATTCATGCATGCTAAATGGAGCCGAGGTCCGGCAAATTTGTTACCTAAAACAACATTTTGGTTATTCTCGCAACGTAACCAATTTTATACTTGCCTGGTTTTGGTAGGGTAGACTTTGTTATGTTGCGCAATTGAGCTTTATGTAAGGGCATTAAACATTTTAAGTTTACTAATTGTTTTTTAGTAACATTTTGAAGAAGAGGTTAAGGCTGCGACTTTAACATTGAATGATATTCATAAAATTATTTAAAACATTAATAAATTAATTTAATTTTGATATTCCTTATCTATGTGACATTACATTACATTTTACTAACTATTTCATAAAAACTACTATGTAGTAAGCCCCAGAAGTTTAACATTTGAGCACATGTTTTGCAAAATAGTATAAAACAAATAAAAAAATAATACTTTACGTCTTCATCGGGCCCTGGTTACATATAATTTAAAAGTGTTAAACCATAATACGTCACATTTTTTGTTTAGATTTCGTCTTTCGAGCATTGTAATTGCTCTCACTCCCCGAATGCACCTGTCGGGTCCTTTTATGCCTTTTTACCTCCACATATCAAAATATCGAAGAAAATGTTCTTGAAAATATTGGTAAAAAATTTTTAACATTACTTATAGGGAACTTTTAAATAGCTTCCATTTTCAGAACACGTTGGCAATATATAACCATAAACGAATGGTCTAGTGAAAACCACTGCCCATCAATCTATACCACCCCTCGCAAGGGGGTCGCTATGGCAAATGTACCCTAGTAATAGTCCCGAGTTAATAACGACTTTTTCCTCAACTGATGAAGTAAATGTCTTTTCCAAACTAGCTCGCAGATGGAAAATGTTACTTAATGCCTAACATCGGTCACTCAGTAGCCCGGAAATTGTCTTTTTTAGGGTATCTCATCGGGAAATAGAAGAACTCATACATAAAAGTAAAGTATCAGCCAGCAGTATTTTTCGTTATTATTTAAAAAAAATGCAGTTTTCCTCACGATGTTTTCTTTCAACGCAGAGCACGTGATAATTCAGCACTTAAAATTGACTATTTCATTGGCGCTGGCACCGGGGATCGAACTCGGGTCGCTCGAGTATATTAAATTAAAGGCGAGCGCCCGGACACTGAGCTATCAATATATTCATATTTATATAAAAAAATATTTTTGAACCGAAACACGCATAAGAATTACTTACATTTTCTATGTAACATACGTAAACTAGTAAAAAAGGCAATTGACATACGATCTTGTAAATCCTCTTCTACAGAGGCTAATTCTCAATAAAACTTTGTATTAAAAGAAGTAAACTGATTTCATTTTGCTTCTAATATAATATCTACATTTTTCAGCTTGCAAGAACTATAATTAATCTTTGCTATGCAACGCTAAAAAAAACAAAGCGTATTATGACGCCATATAAAATATATTTTGTACGTGTTTTGAAAAAGTTGCCTTAATAGATAAATTTAAAATCAAATTCTACTGGTGTAATGAAAAAAATATTAAAATTATTTCAATGTTTTTAACCAAGTACTCAACACTCCGATGTTTTTACTTACATCTTCTTCATTACAACACATAATCAACCCTCTTCTCGTATTTATTTCATACCTAATAGTTAATATTAAACGCAGGTAATGTTTCCTGTTCCATAATTTAATACAATTTAGTACAAAAATTATAGAGTTAATATTCAAATTTGCGTGTGGGATCAACCCCACTTCGACTAGCGCAAGAGTCAGGGTTACTCTCAACTGCGCCAATTGGGTGGCCAAAAATTAATACTTTCATCTCTCTTTATTGTCAAAACTTTCATCTCTAACAAAAATTATTTAATTGACATATCGAACAACTAATCCCTTACCTTTTACTTGCGAGGATAAATCATAAATGATCCTCTAAACAGCTTGTTGTTTTTTGTAGAATAAAACAGTATTTCCCGGCCTCTTACCGGCCGCTTTATTAGGGCCTGGCTTTAGCTCACATAGAATGCTACATTAACACACTTCCACATATACATCTTTTATATGGATTCAAAACTTACTTTACCTTCAAACGGCGCTGTATTTGCAGTTCCTGCCTTATTTACAGTGCAATAAAGCGTTATGAGGAATTGTTGGGTTCACACCTGCTGCATTTCACTATTGTCTAAGGTGACTAAACTCGAAATACAATCGATGCCATGCCATTAATCGCCAACAACGAAAGTTGCACCTTTGCACCTTTAAACAATTTTCTGCCATACACGTTGCGGAATTGGCTGCTACCAGAAATATTTGTTATTAAAACTATCGAATTTACTAAATGTAGGAGCACTTAAGATTTAAACAGATATGGTTGCTTCTGCATTCGCTTTTCATTAAGGTGTAGGGTTACTTGACCCAGTTAATTTGTTTGAATTTTTATTTAATTAATATTCATTTAATTTTCGCCTAAAATAATTCTTCATCTGCTGAAGTGTTAATTAAATTAAAATAAATTTTGAATTGTTTTATGTTCCAACTCATCGTACAAACGTAACGTACAATAAATCTCTATCTAGCATTAGAGCAAGTATAACTCCCTGGTTCTGAAACATCCTGAGCTGGATATTTTGGGTGACTATCTCATTTTAAAACGGAGCTTGATAGTAGAATGCTTTATGATCTTGTTCTCTATAACACTGTTTTTTTTATCACAAATACATTTTCCTGCCATTTTCCTTGTTTAGCATACCATCAATTTTCTTGTTTTTCCTAAATCTATGTAGTTATATAACTTGCTGTCATCGCATACTTGGAATGCGATGATACCAAGTTATTTAACTACAACTACTACTACTTCTTGGAATGTCATCTGATTGTTATAATATTATCTTTGTATTAATATTTAAATATGTTGTCATTTTGCTTCAGTTGTTTTGAATAAATAAATAAATAAATTCCCAAAAACACTAGCATAATTTTACAGAAATTTTAAAGAAAAACTAATACAAATTGTAAATTTTTTTTCAAAACGTGATCATAAAAATATCTAACTTTAGGTATAACAACATTAAAAATGATATAAAATGGGTGCTTTTCAACCGATTTCTAAAAAAGAGGAAGTTCTCAATTCGAATGCATTTTTTTTTCATGTTTGTTACCTCCGAACTTTCGATTGAGTGAACCAATTTTGATGTCTTTTATTTTATTTGAAAGCTGGTGCTTCACATTCATTTCATTGGTATTGGATCTTGGGCTTTGGAGATACGTTGGGAACTCCTTAATATCAATTATAAAATTAATACAGAGCGAGATATTTGAAGTCGGTTTTGTTTTCCATTCATAATAGAATTTTCTTGTATAATATTAGGTCATTAGGTCATTTTGTCACTCAGCAATACTTTAGGGGCATGATGTCACTTTATTCCTCAACGTGTCTTTCTGCAAAGTTAAAAAGCTGAGCATTCAGTCTGACTGTTGAACGATCGCCAAGATTCACCGTTATGTGCGCCATTAGACACGAAGTCTAGCTCGCAGTATGCCGCTATTGGAAGACCGCTTAGTGGAAATGATCGTCGTATATTGGCGAAGTTAGCGTCACGTGCGTTCGCCATGTGGCACAAAGACTTATTACTATCTCTCGCTATCATCTGCCTAGTTTAAATAATGCTATTTTGTCTGTATCTTGCTTTCTGGATGTTTTTGCGTACAATTCAAATAACTTTTCTAATTCTTTGGAATGACTAGGCCACGACTAGCCACAGGATCCATGTAAGTGTAGCACGACCACGTTTTTCACGGTCATACAATTTAGCTGAGTCGTGAGGCAAAAGTTATGTTTCTCGCTTAGAAAAAAAAATTGACAAATAATTACGTATATATTGCTTTTTAATTTACAGATATATTACATAATAGCGAAAAACCGGTAAAGTGAGAGTCGAGCTCGTACGTCGAGGGTTCTGTACCTATCCATTATACCGTAATAATAAAACTGGTAAGTGATTACTTATTGGTAAATGGTGATTACTACTGATTTATATATTTATTTTTTCTATAAGACCTTGCTTTTTGCCAAATTTGGTGATTCTAATTCAATGGGTCCGAGGGTAACCTATGGGGTACATTTGGTTGACCTAGAAGTGTCAATTTTGGTTAAAAGCAGGACATACAAAATAAGTAAAGGAAAAGTTCCATAAAATAAAAAAAAGTAAATAATAAGGTGAATTTTGGTACTCACAAATCTTTGCGCAAATCTAAATTTGCCTATATATTTTTATCGTTATATCGTTTGTTTATTCGTTTTTGATTTTTAACCACCTAGTATCCCTATTAGGTTAGTCTCCGATAGACCCAATAGACCTCAGTATCCGGTATAAATTTCAACTTGCTAAGTCCACCCATTCTTGAGAAAATCGGTGGTAACACACGGACAAGAAAGTGTTCTTAGAAGGGTTTTTTACTTTTCAAGGTACGGAACCCTAATAAAGGACGTGTATAGAACAAAAAATATTTAATTCATATAGGTAGGTAAATAATTATTATATTCAAATATATTTTTTAATGTTTTATCTCTAGTTGAAGATTGAATCGATTCCTGCATACGATTCAAATGTGAATGAGACAATAGATTTAACTAAACTCGGATATAAAACTTAAAATTGTGACAAATTGTTTTTTATATTTACATTAAAAAGTACTCAATAATAAGTAATTCCATACACCATAACGAGAATCAACGTTCTGGGCGAGCTAAGTCTACTAACCCAATTTTCATCATAGCTTATTTTTACCGAGACGAGTCACGAGTGCCCGTAACTGACTTAATGGCCAGAACTCCATGATAAGAAATATTATATATATTTTACGTGCACGTCGTTTATAGGTATTAAGAACTGGGCTTCACTTAGTGCACTGTCTTTGTCAATTCTTAATGAAATTCGTTTTTTTTTTTTTTTTAGTTATATTTCTTTTGCTGCGTTTGGATAAATTATGAGAGTAAATTTTTAACGATGCGCGCGCACCTCGGCCCTCAAAAAGCGACATGATTTCGCAACCAACATCACGGCATTACCATGGCAGCCAATAACAACTGTTTGACATATACCAATAATACCAAGTTATTGAAATAAACCGTTATCAATGGCATTTTCCTACCTGAAATACGGTCTACGGGAACACTGTTTTAGTTCTTGTCGACAATGTTTGAACACGGCCGACCGGTTCCGGTTTTCGCTAAAACTGAGAAGAAAACTACGGTAAGCATCGGAAACAACTAAAGCTGTACTAAGAATGAGTATGCTCCAGAGAAGAGAAAACAAAATTCGCAGTTTTCCACTGATTTGGAGCCATAAAAATTGATAAGCGGTAAACTTCAAGGTCACAGGTCATGGATTCTGCTGCCATCCGGAATAACTATTTGTAATCTATATATCCATATGTGAAGCAAAAACTTTGTAACCCTTTTTAAGAAAATTGCGCGTACGTAGGAGTATGCAATTTCCCACACTTATCCTTACTAATAATGCGAAAGTTTGTATGTATGGTTGGATGTTTGTTACTCTTTCACGCAATACTACTGAATGGATTCTAATAAAACTACAATAATATAGCTTAACATCAGAATAAGACATAGGCTATAATTTATATACATATTTTATGTATATCTGTCTTTCTGTCTGAATGTTACGCCTTCAGCCTATTCTACGCAGACGTAGTCGAGGGCAGCAGCTAGTATTTTATATAGTGAAGGAGTACATAATGCTAATATTTTTGTAACTATGCATAAAAAGTACATTAATAAAAAAATCATTTTATACACTACTATGTCTAATTAATTACGAATTTCGACCTTTGGCCGACCACAAGTACATATAAATGTACTTCTTATTTAATTTGCAATTTTAAAATTCCACTGCAGCGGGATTATATTATTCAACGGTAAGTAATTAAAAATCGAGAGTAACAATGGCTTAGACCTACCACTAGAAACGACATAGAAACCAGTTGTTAAATTCAGGTTTGAGCGCGCAAAAACTAATCACAACCTACTCAATACACATTACATACAATCATCATCCTCCTGCCCTTATCCCACCTAAGTGGGTTCGGCAGAATATAAAAGCATGTATTGTAAGCGGTTTTGGCTATGTTTTTTACGACCAGCCGCCTGCGTGACGTCAACTGTCCTTGGTAAACAAACACCCAGATCCAGGACAGATATTTGTGGTTCAGGCTATTTCTTGTCCGAAGTGGGAATCGAATCCATGACCCTCGACGCCGAAGCCAATAGCATAGCGATGGTGCCAAGTCATCAATACACACGAATTCATTAATTATTATCAAGTCAATACATTAGTTTTCAATAATAACAATACATTTATTTTCAATATTTGATTTAATCATATAAAAATATGTATTAATAAATAAGACCTGAATTGTCTTTAAATATTATGACAAAGCTTCTAATATGATTAAGAACATTTTTTAAACAGTAAAATTAAGGGAACAGCTAGGTCCAAGGAGAAACATTTTAAAAGAAACATTTCTTAAGACAGCCCAGCCCATTATAAATTTTGTTATTAAGTCATCAATTTTAGTAGCTGCCCATCAAGTAGCGTGTACCAATTTCACGCGGCCTTCGCCCAATCACAGTTTAGGAAAGCCATAATTATGTTTGCAAACACCAACTTGGCCTATTAGTAGGAAACTTGGAGGTACGAAGTGATGGAGTAATGACCTAGTGAAGTGCCTGATACTTTCTCATATTTATATTGTATTAAATAATAAATCCTAATTAATACAATAAACGAAACGAAACAACTTTTTTGGACAAGCTCATGTAATATAATGTTGTAAACATTTTTTTATTCAATGCTAACGTTTGCTACAATTCAGTAAAAAGTAACTTAGTAATTTTCAGTTCGCTTGAAAAAATAACATTTAAACAATGTACCTGTATGAAGCTTCTATTTCTCCACCCAACACTTGATGGCGCTGCGATCTATATAGATCACGCTATCGTTTGTCACTTGGGAGGAAATGAGGTCACCAAAAATTTAGATCAATGTAACCAGCAACAGATCAGTTACACACTGTCGTTTTATTTATAAACGTCCTAGTGTGCACAACCATTGTTTGAAAGGTTACTTCGGTCTTTAACATTTGGTCCAATCGAGCAACAGAGGACACCACCTGCTGAATCTACAGAAGTGATTGTGAGTTTACTAAGTGAAGTGCAACTGTGAGTACAATTCATATACTTATTAGAATCAAAGAAGATAGCAAGTTAGTGTGATCCAACATAATATAAGTAAAATAATTTATACTTTGTTAAGAAGAATCAACTTATAAAATTAATAGTTTTTACGGACTTAGAAATATTTCGTTTGCTATAATTAAGGACTTAGAATATGTTTTATAAAAGTGGAGAGACAGGGAACCTATCCCCAATTTTGTAGTGATCACATATGTTTAAAACACTAATAATTTTTTTAACATTTACGACAAATTACAGAAGTTAGATAGTTTTAAAGTTTTGATTAAATTTTTCCTTACACTTGTTTTATAGTTTCAAACTTTGTTTTTAAAACCTTATTACGTTTGAATTTGCTTATATTCCTTCGAAATAATTTGTGTTCAAAGGATTCGTTTTTTATAGGGGATACAATAATTTTAAGTGTCCCAAGGAAAGACTAACGATTGAGTACATAGAAACTAGGCAAGAATTGTTAGAAAAAGATTAGGCTTTATTTACTGATACCAATTCAAAGCTCTATGAACGTTTCGCATTAAAAGATATCGGGAAGAAAGTAGTAGATATTTATGATTGTACCGAAGATACTTATATCAGTTACAAAAGTTTAATGAAATCAACACTCAATAAGATTAGAGTTATTAAAGAGCCAGTGCAACTTAATCGCGATTCAAATGAAAGTCAGTCAAAATCCTCAAGTTCATCTAAAAAATTTACCAAAATCTCAATTCCTACATTTTCTGGTAATTATTCAGAATGGACAACTTTTCACGATTTGTTTACCTCCTTAGTTCGCAAGAATGATGCGTTAGATAATGTGCAAAAGCTTTTTTGAAAAGCCGTTTAACTGGTGAAGCCGAACAATTAATAAGGCACAAACAATTAGTGACGCTAATTATAGTCATTGTTGGTCTCTATTAGAGAAAAGATACAGTAATAAAAAAATTGAGTAACTGCATTTTACAGAGATTATTTTATCAGAAACGAATGCAAGTAGAATCATCGACTTCCTTAAAGTAACTTATTAATACAACTTGTGATTGTTTAAATTCGCTTAAAAATTTAAACATTGATGTACGTGGGACGTTATTATAATTCACTGTGACTTTCAAGCGAGACTCTGAAACGCGAAAACAATGGGAGTTAAGTATATGTAATAACGATTCCTCGAACGATTTGCCTTCTTTTGAACAGTTGAAGGTTTTTATTGAAAATCTTTTTTGTGGGTTAGAGTGTGTAGAATCAAAAAGGGTTTCAGTTCATCAGGGCAGTTATAATAAAAATTCAATAAAACATACGAAAAAAAAAATTGCAAGAATAACTTTTATTTTACTTGCAATGACAATTTTATGTACCCCTTTATTTGTTGTATTTAAATTTTTTATTGTATAAGTGAGATATTTGTAAATATTTATCAGGTTATTTTATACCAATGTGACATCGTCTAGCGCAGTCTGTAGGTACTCTCTCGAGATTCATAACACTTCTTGAAAAATTCTCTCAAGAATGAAAGTACTGTCGAGAGTATTAAGTTGCTGCGAGGTGCCGTTCCAAAGAAAATTAGAATTTGATATGAATATGTAAATATTATTTGTATCATCTCTCTAACTCGAGGAAGTAAATAACAAAACCTGAAGAACATGTGATAAATTTGCTAAGTTCATATTTATTACTTGCTACGTATAAATTTGCTTAAGGTATTATTTTAATGAAAGAACAATTAATATTATTATTTAATAAAGATCTGTAATATTGCTTCTTATAGTTTAGTTTTTGTTTATATTTAATCTATGTATACATGATGTATGTGTAGATGTACCATTTTTTTAATTAACACCATTGACGTAATGTGGCATTTATCGAATTTAAAAATAACATGTCATAAATAAAACAATTTTTACAGATTTATTGCTTTTATTTTTAATATTAATCCAAACGTTTCGAACTTTTTACAGCGTTCATGGTCACGGGGCAGACTGAGGCGTCTAAAGTTAACCCCCGGGCTACCGCAGTTTTTCAAATTATTATTTTTGTGTCCGATCAATGCAGAAGATGCTAATTGTATCTTGTCTTGTGGTAGCGTTTGCATTTAGATTTAATTTTATTAATGATAGGATCCCAAGCGGATTTTAATCTATTCCCATTCTATTGCGTCATTACTTAGTGTGAAATCGTTATTCGAATGACTCACTAAAATCTTTTTATCATATATTGCGAATCGAAAAAATAGAGATACATCTATGTACCTACCCCAATGATTATAATCTGTTGTTAAAACAATTGACTGTTTGGCTTTGCGGTTTACGCTGAACGGGATTTCAGCCTTTAATTAATTTACGCAGCCTAATTAACTGTATTGAAAGAAAACCGTAAAAGTTGCTTTTGAAATTAAACATTATATTAAATGAATACTTTTGAATATTCATATTATCCCAAATACTGTTAATATGTTGTACAAAAGTTATTTTAAAATTATGTAATGTTAGAAGAAAACTTTGGTGGCCAAATAATGTCTACAAAATATCTATTTTATACGAATTAAAGCGTGGGGTATAAAATATCACAGTTATGTATGAAAAATATATGAGGATGATTTTAGTTTTATTTTTAAACCGAAGAACATGTCCTAGAAATTAACAAAAAGAAAAGTTAAACAAAGTTAACAAAAATTATGTAAGTAAAAAATAACAAATTATGTGTGTACTTATAAACGCAAGTTAGAAGTTATACTTCCTTAGCGAAACAAAAGAAAAAACAGCTAGAAAGTTTATCTCCGGTGCCAAGTACTCTTTGTTTGTAAAAAATACAATTAATACAATTGATCACGGTTTCCAAATTTTTCCACGGAAAAATGTTGAATTACACTTGTTTAAATAAATAAGTGCGAAGTAAAACTACAGAAATGTTTCTCTTCAACCCCCGTACTTTATCTCGTGTACAAAACGATCACGTCGGAACCGTCGGCCCGTATTTTCTCACTATTCAGGCCACTTGAAGCAATCGCCGAATTAATTCTGGAACGCACCACAGCCCTCGCCGTTGAGTATCACTCCGCACAAGTGCGCCCACTTGCTCAGGCCGTACTTGAACCCGCGTCATAGACTACACGTCAGACTAGCAAGCAATAACATACCTTTATTCGGTTCAAGTACTCGTGAATACAATAACATCGCTGAACACGTACCGCTTCAGCCTTGTACGTTTCGCGTGCTGCCTACGTGCTGAACATACAACGCCCAACGGATTATATCATATTGCATTCGCTTCCGTAAAATTTACTTTAAAATATTTTACTAGACTGAAAGAGGAGGAAGAAACAACAGATTATATTATTTTATTATATGAATGTATATCTTTTTCGGCGTATATATAATAATCATTTTTCCACCGACGTCAAAAGAGGAGGAGGTTCTCAATTCGACTGTATTTTTTTTTATGTTTGTTACCTCAGAAATTTCGACTGTGTGAACTGATTTTGACGATTCTTTTTTTTTTATTTGAAAGATGGTGCTTTCCTTGTGGCCCCATATTAATTTCATTGGTATTGGATCTTGAGCTCCGTGGATACTTAGGAAACTCATGAAAATCAATTATAAAATGAATACAGAGCGAGATATATAATGTCGGTTCTGTTTTTCGTTAATAGAAAAAAATGCACTTATTATTTCATACAAGCTGTTACATCGTACGTAGTACATCTTATTATCTAAAACTATAGCCAAAAACCCGTTTTTCGTTATATACGTGTTTGTAATGTGGGGCATATCACTCTGGCTTACCTTAACACTCGTTTTCTTTGAAATTACAGTGAAGGGAAAAAATCTATCACACGTGTTTTTATTCACACGCGATAGACACATCGATAAATTTACAAAAGTGTGAGTGGTATTTAATGTAAATGATATTAATGTACGTGAAAGCTGCTTACTATAACAATTTAACTCACAATAAAAGTCGAATTGTATATCGTGAAGTTATATACTGGAGATACAAAGTTATCAACCTGTAATCAGTACACTTGTCAATCCACTATTGAACAGAGACAGGGTCTGTGAAAATGTGATAAATCTTAAAAATATACATGCTAATTGTTTGCACCCACAGATTTTTTCTCTTTGCCATACTTTACGTTATACGTAGCCGCTCTCATATTAATTCGATATCGATAATTTTACTGACGCATAATTAGAAGTCCTTCATTATAGCATTTCAATGATTTTATGTGCTTTTGTTATTACAGCAAATCAGCTTGGTATATATATATATATATATATATATATATATACCATGCCATATATACCATCTATATATATATATACATATATGTGTTATGGAATATGTAATTCATATTATACTGATGACTACCGCCCGGTTTCTGAAATACTGATCATCGTATTGTCAAATGGATTTTCAAATGTCATTTCATTTGTCAAAAGGATGGTTTGAGTTAAGATGCTGATTAACTCTTTGAATTGATCAGAATGATCAATTCAAAAAGTTTAAACGGCTAAGCCTTCGTAGTTATTTTTTATGACCCCCCCCAGAAATACGAGTAGGAGCAGATTAACATAATTGACAAGAACAAAATGGCGGAAAGATCTAAATTGAAAATTACACTATTTCATAACTTTTTTTCGAAAACTATAAGTGACCGCAGAATTCTGCTTATTGATTAATTCATTAGTGGTTTTTCTATATCGTTTAAAATTTATTTTAATTGCAATATGCGCCCATCAATGTCCTGAACATTTAACCCAAATAATATTAATTGAAAAAAAAAATAATGTAAACATGTAAGGACTAAACTTAATCATAATTTGCACAGTAAACTCTATGAAGACATGTTATTCGTACTTATTGTACAGCTCTTGGTTGTTGCTGTTGTGCGGCTTGAAGGTATTATATTTTAGCAAAGTAATTACTATTTACCCTAATACCTTTCTATTTTTTTAATTGTAAACTACTAGATCTTGTTAATCCCTTGTAAAATGTTTATAAGAGATTCAGTATCATACTCATTTCAAACGAGTCTATTTAAATAAATCGATTTTAGCGTAGCTTAGTGTGTCTGTTCATCACGCCTCGATATATTGACTTATAATAATAATAATAATATTATTATATATTATTAAATATTTTAATTTTTATTTATAAACCCAACCAGACGAGAAAACAAATGAATATCCCCCCCCATAATAATAATAACCAGACGAGAAAACAAATAAATATCCCCAACATAATAATATCAAAATGGAGACAGACACTGGAGACGTTTTAATTTAAGGTAGGCTTATTTATTATATTTTGCAGTACCTACAGTGTTATAATTGAATTTTTTTCAAATAAATTTTCATTTGAATATTCTCTATCAAACAACGTTTAAATACATACTTCGAAAACATTTTAATGCGATTGCTGGTACATCTAGTTTTACAAACGTTAAACTAATAAATATTCTATTCGTAGCCAAAAGACATTTGCTGAACCAGAGTATTTTACGCATTGCGTTTCATGAAGTGCAAGCGTATAGCGACAGATGGCGTTTAATTTAAAATGAATTCAATATGGAAGTAATAAAATAGTAAAAGATTTTATTTTAATTACTATATATATTATATTATATTTAAATATAATATAATTATATTTATTATACACAGAGATTATAATAAATCAAAAGCATTTTGAATGTTTCTATTTTAAAAACTTAATATTCAATAACAAATAACATCCATCAAATCTAATCCATGGCAAATATTCTTTGTAACTCTATGTGGCATAAACAGGGCAAATTAAAGAGAAAAACCTCCACCTTTCAGCAATTTTGAGTACTATAATCACAACTATATCCTTTACCTTTTAGGTAAGGTGACCGAAGGTGATGTACCCTTTGAAAGAAAGGCAACTTTAGTCCAACTATTTTGGTGTTGTGAGGGACTATGGAAAATGCTAATTACTCACTATTATGAGAAGCACTTGCTTGTGTGCTACCTTTTCTCATAAAATAAAAACAATAATAAAGCTCAGAATATAATATAGTTTTTGCCAATAACCCAAATAATTGAATAAACCCAATCTCTAATTCCCAAAATACTCAACTCTAAACTCCAATTTAATCGTTTGGACAGAAAAATGCGTCGAAGAGTCAGCAGTGTTTAAAAATTTTACGTATTACTCCTTAATGTCGATACACGTCTCTGATATAAATGAATTGGCAAGACAAACCGAAAACTTGTGAATTGCGGTTTGTTTTTATGTAGTTTAATAAGTGATAATATTTTTTTTCTAAAAACGAGAAATACCACTTGCCATATACTAATGTGAAGCTATAATGTTGAAATGTTAGATATAACATAATTTAATGATTTCTATTTACCCATTGAAACTGAATAAGGTTGAAACACTTCAAGATAATAGACAGATATTTTTAACTATAAATCTATCAGGAATCGACAAAGCTATAAATTTCCATCGGGTAACCATATATTTGCAGGTAAGTTCGCCGACGTTTCTTTTTGTTACGATAAATTTGAAAAAAAAAACTTTCTTATGTTAGTTTGAAAAGATTTTTAACAACCTTTGAAAACAATACTTTCATATAAATACTATTTTAAAGTGCTTAATTCGAATTTCGATATTGATCCACATTTGAGCTTGAATTACTGGTAACCATTTAATTAATCGATTGCTAATTCGCATCTATTGTCAAATTGCGAATCCATTTTGAAACAAAATACAATAATATTTTTTTATTATGTAGTTATCTTTTAGTAGAGATGACGCGAGTCTTTACCATTATCTATAATTAACTAATTGGTAAGTACACCTATAGGTTGCCTAACAACCGCTTTGCGTTTGTCGTATGTGAGCCCCCTTAAATATTTTTTTTTATTTTAATCTGATCTTTAGTATTTGTTGTTATAGCGGCAACAGAAATACATCATCTGTGACAATTTCAAATATCTATCAGGGTTCATGAGATAGATCCTGTTGACAGACGGACAGACAGACCGACAGGTAGACAGACAGGGGAGTCTTAGTAATAAGGTCCCATTTTAACCTTTGGGTACAGAATATCACCTAAAAATGAACCAAGAATTTTGAGTCTTACTTGTTGTAAATTTTTATAGTGCTAATCTCTGAACTTAAGATGAAATATTAAAATTTGTAGAAAGAATTACGAAAAGTTTTCGCCGCTGTGGCGAAATAGCGATGGCTACATCACTCGTTCAAATTATCGTTGTTAAACGATATCCGAAGCAGTTTCTATGCTAAGGGTCTGGGCGCGAATTTGGAACACGTGGGTTCGATTCCCACAGAAGCGAAAAACTTTTCGCACCTTTGTTGGCAACGTTGCATTTGAGGTGTCGTCTGTGGCACTTGCCTTTCGAATATTAGATAGTTCACTATCTAATATTCGAAAGGCAAGTGCCTTCATACGCGCTATCATTTATTCTTAACCAATTGTTTGTCTCGAATATATAAGATTTCTTTTCTTTTTCTAAAGGTTTCTAAAGGTTTCTTTTTCTAAAGGTTTTCTAAAGGTGCCCAAATTCACACAGGATGTTCAGACTAGGTAGTATAATCATTTACTTAAATAAAAAGAAACTTGTTTTTCCAAAAAAAAAAAATACCCTAAAACAGCCCATTGTGCCAGTATTCTTTGTTTATGTGAAAGACGTTTAATGCAACAAAATGAAAACGATTTTATTAAATAACTTGGAATTATAGGTAAATGTCAAAATGTTGTTATTGGTGGCCATGGTACAATTGGTACCAAATCTCACAGTCCTCCATAGGTACACTACATAGGTATACATTGGTAAGTATAAATCATAATAAATAATAGATAATTGCATAAAACTTAAACACGTCACCAAAACATACCATACATACGTGACACACACACTCTTTGCACAATGGTGCATTGATGAAAAGCTATGGTGGCGGTTCGTGGACGGTTTCGGGACTAATCAGCGCCGACGATAAGACAGAGCTTATCTTTGTGTCTGGGTCTCATCTGCCTGCACTAACCAGTTACCGGTACATCGAACAGTGTCTACAGCCTCACGTGATGCCCTATGCACATTTTTTGGCAACGGTTTCATATTCATATACGACAATGCTAGGGCTCATACCGCGTACGAGATGATGTTACCGAAGTCGGTATCTCCATTATGGAATGGTCAGCAAGAAGCCCGGACATGAATCCGATTGAAAATCTGTGAGATGAATTAAAAAGACAATTTGGTGCAAGAGATCCTGCCCCCAGAAACACTTAGCCAGCTGCAAAATACAATCCAAGAGGAATGGAATGGAATGCCACAAAATTTGATCGTGACTCTCATTCGATCGATGAAGAACCGTATGGAGGCAGTAATAAGAACGGAGGAGGGAGGCATAACTTATTAAATAAATCGGGGAGGGAATATAACTTATTAAATAAACGTTTCTTAGCTTTTTTTTCTACATTTACGTGTAGTGTTTTATCAATTTCCTTCATACTTCATACAGGGTAAAAATGAACTGTTAACAAAATACGAAACCTATGAAAATTTTATTTCAATTTTATTAGAACATTAACACGGAAACCTCATAAATTATTCACTATTAAACGACATTTGACATAATTCATAATTATTATATTATTTGTAAAATGTGTGTATTATTAATATACACATTCTCTGATAATCCTTACAAAACATAAACTTGCAAGGTGTTTCGATCTTTTTATGTCACAAATTTCAAAGCATCGAAAGCAATATGACCTGTGGACATACGCCATAAAATCGTACAACGAAAACTTATTGGAACAGGGACTTTATAGGTTGTGTCATGACATTGCTGATCCGTCGTAAAAATATGTGTATATTTGTATTGTAATAAACATATGACAGGCAGCGTTAACGCTACTCATCGGCACTTCTTCGCATGTAAGCAAAAAAAGATATTCCTGTTTTTTAGAATATAGGGGTGATGATGGTTTGCTCTGTTCGGTCAGGGATAAAGATGGTCGATGCTACAGTAAGTATTGAGTGCAAAATTTACGACTGCTGGTAAATGTAATATTTTATCCGTTATGAAGTGACTATATCGATTGATAGTGATGCTTCAAATTAAAATAGAACTTAAAAAGGGCCCACTGTAATCGTAACTATGTATATCAATAAGTCCTTTTGCAATTACTTAGATGGCTCCGTGGCGCAGTTGCCAAGGTATTGGCTTCGGCGTCGCGGGTCGTGGGTTAGATCCCCACACGGGACAACTATTTGTGTGACCCACTGATAGTTGTTTCGCATCTGGGTGTTTGTCCGCGTGAAATTTATGTTTGTAAAACGTCCTTACAACACAGGATAATGTTATCCTAAACTAAAGGTAATGTTTTAAAAAAAATTACTGCCAGTGAATTAGTACGTAAAGTACATAAATAAACGGAGTAATGATAGACAAGAACCACGTAAAATGAGTGTTCAATAGATAAATTTCCAACAGTGTCCGGATTCAAAAGGTCTGCAACATAAATATCAGTGCAAGTTAGCACTGAAAAATCGTACATTTTCTCATTATGTGGCGCCAAGCATGAGACAACCCTCATTTTTTAATGTACACATCTGGATATGAACTCTACTAGTGTATTGTTTATGTAGTGGTCTATTAAACTCGTGAAAACTTAACTTTCCACGGGTTTTGCGACCGACGAAGCTTTATGAAGTGTTCGGATTGAAAGCATAACAAACATTTATCAAAAATCATACATTTAAAAGGGACGATTAATTGTGACCCTTTAGAAGACCCTTAAAATTCAATGAAAGTTTCACAACCAGTAAAAAACTCGGTGCTGGTAAAGAATAAAACATCGTGAAAACTACATATTTTCCAAATAATAATAAAAAAAATATTTCAACATATTTTATGTGAAATCTGCCAATCCCCAGTAGCCTGGCTTAGCTAAGCCGTAATACAAGGGGATATTAAGAGGAGTTTGGTAAAATTATTTTACGTCCTAGTAAAAAAATTATTTAATAGGATTTATATTGAAAAAAACATTCGTGTAGATTCTATTGTGGTCAGTACTATAAGTGTGTTCATAGGGGTGTATCCTTATTAATATTTTAAAGACATAGTTTGTATGTATGGATGGATGCTTGTTACTTTTTCACGCAAATACTACTGAATGGATTTTAATGCAATTGTACAATAGTATAGCTTATACATCAGAATAAGACATAGGCTATAATTTATATACATATAATTTGTATATCTGTCTTATTGTGACGCCTTCAGCCTATTCTACGCAGAAGTAATCGCGGGCAGCAGCTAGTTTTATTATATATGTTACAATGGGCTACTTGAATATTTTTAAAGTATCTTTTTCAAATGATTAATTAGCCTTTGATTAGATAAAAAAAAATATTACCATATTTTTTGGAACAACAACAGGGTAAAAATTTATTATAAAAATGAAGTTTTCCTAAACAAGCGAAAACGGCGTCCGCCATGTTAGTGTATAGATTATCTGTGTTGTCACAACACAGATAATCTATACAGTCATTCGTATTGTAAACAATCATTTGACATTTCTTAAATAACCTGACTTGTCAACTTAGGAATTTTCTTTTTAAATTTAGAAAAAAAAATGTACAATGGAAGTATTTTAGGTGGTAAATTTTATTGAGAATATTTTTAGGAGTAAAATTTTATTTACATCTTTGAAAAAAAAAACTACTTATTTGAACAAAAAATATAATTTAAAAATGTTGGCTGCATTGGTGAACGCCAGGCCAATGCTGTATTATTTTAAATTCTTTCGTCTTAATAGTTTAGTGCTTTAAAGTGAATATTTCGTATTATTATGTCTTATGTCATTACTGATGATAATACATGATAAAACTGTCGTCGGACATGATTATAATATAACGGGTTATTTTAGTTTATGTATTCTAATAATAATTATTTTATATTTTTTTAATATTTTATTCATTTAATGTTAACATATTCATTTCTAAAGTGATATAAAATGAAATATTATATTTAGTTTTCTTGACGATTTTAATGAAATAGTTATTTAAGGAGTATTTTTTGCTATCATTGACAACGGTTTATTTACAAGTTATGTGACGTCACATCATGGCCGCAAGTGTTTTCAGCGTTTAGAACAAAAAAAATAAGTAGCAATTTTGAAATTGTGCAGTCATCTTGCACTTTTATTAACCGAAATCAATATATTTCGGTTTTTTATATCTAATACTGGATGAAAAACTCAAGTAGCATAGTATTGTTGTTGTAGGGCCAGCAGCCTCGGCTGTTGCACGAATGGGCAGGCTCGTCCGGGTAAGTACCACGACCTCACAGAAGACCGGCGTAAAGTGGAACTTTCGCGTTTCGTCTGGTGAGTGACGTAGCTGGAACCTAATTTTTAAAAGGTTGTCAACGCATCTGCAACCCTCGGTTGTAACAGATGTACATGGGCGGCGGATGTCGTTTTCACTTAACATCAAGTAAACCGCCTGCTTGCTTGGCAACTTTTCACATAAAAAAACAGTCAAAACTCGTTTTTAGTTATAACGCACTTTTTCTAGTTAAAACTAGTTTTTAATAATAGCCTAGCCTATCCTAGCCTAGCCTTTATCATTTATTATAATTTCCTAGTTCTAACTAGAATTCACTTCTTAACATAATGTATTTATAGATAAAACTAAGGTTCAAAGTTAAAACTAGTACCTATAAGAGAAACTTAATTGGGATTGAAAACACGGATTTTGTTAAAATATTTGTTAATATGGTTAAATGAATTAAACATGACGAAAATGTATAGAAACAATCGGGATGTGAGCTTGATTTGAATCGATCTTAAATCTTATTAAATTAGACACTGGTGTATGGACTAGTGATTCAGAGAAGTTGCTTCGCCTTGTTTTAATTACAAGGCCCGTTCTCGAACGGCCACTGTCGTACAAAAGATCAGATTTAGATAAATTGTTTAAATATTATATTTCACAAAAAAGGCTTCAATAAACATGTTTTCATGTCTTCGCCAAGGGTCAGCATTAAATTCTACCTATCACAGTACTTTATCACACTGCGTTGCGAAGCATTTAATAAATATTTGAACGGTTCACGTTTTACAATTTACACCGATTCGGAAAATTCGCCGTGTTACTTTACGTTCTATCAAATGGAATGGAATTTCGTAATTAGAAATGTTTTAGCTTTGCCCTGTTGGATGCGCAGGAAGGCATTGTTTTGCTAATGAGTTTCAGCGTACCTGGAAACGTTAGACATATTGAAAACATTAATTAGTTATTTCTCAATGAAAAGTATTCAATCAAGACATGGTTCTGAATACTCGTAAGACGTTAAAACACACCAATGAATCCATAGACTATACGTATGCTTTGGTGTATTAAAGTAGTTGTGAATTTCGACTCGATTTTGATCTCATTCAGATATCCAAACCATTTGATTTGGATGACATATATTATACACCATGGTCGTTTTTAAAATCTCAAATCTTTACAAAGTCATGTCTCTATAATATTGACTATATATATTGTCCTAATTCGCCGAAGCTTTATCACTTAAATGGCAAATTCAATGTTTACCTAAAGTAACAATGTGAACTGACTAAAACATTTTTTTAAATATTTTACCAATTCATATAACTTTTTTTTAAAACAGAAATACCTTAAATTAATTACCTCAAACTTCATCATGTAATCTAAATTGTTAATTGAGTAAAAGTGAAATTGATTTTGATGGACAGAATAATGTGCAGGTTATAAATCTCCATTAGCCAGTTGAATATCTGAATAATAAACGCTCGAACTACGAAAGTTGGGTCTGACTAGTCAATAAGCCGCATAGATTAATGTAAATTACAGAAGGGCAGCTTACTTAGCATGGTGCGGAACTTAGTTTTACCACAATAATTTAAGCTTAGTTTTACAGTGTATTTGTAATTCAATATATGTTCTTCCTTCTTTGATCATAATTTTCATATAAATATATAACAACTGCACTTCTTTCATAAGTATGGGCGGGAGATGTGTCTTGAAACTTTCGATTTTTTTAAGAAGCAAGAACCATTCGAGATTGATTGGTGAACCTTGTTTAATATTCCTTGTTAGACCTTCGGATAGGTAGGGACCTAGGAGCCTACCTAGGGAGGTAGGCTCTATCTTAGGCGCATACCTGCCAGACTCAATATCCTTTCGGATCCAATTCGGTGATTTAACACATATTTGGTTCCACACGTGGCGTGCTCATATTATTTAATTACTGACATCTGATGCAAACCATATGTTTGCGATCGTCTATCCATTCGATTAAAACGTGTACATCTACAAGACAAGATTGAATCGGTTTCTGCTCATAATTTTTTTACAAAAACATTAATTTTTTTTAGAAAAAGAACGAAAAAATTGGCGCCGCTGTGGGAATCGAACCCACATCTTCGGCATTCGCAGCCTGACGCTTTAAATACTAACTTAAACGGCTGATTGCCACACCGACGAAAATCTTAATATTTTTTATCTACATTGTTTTTTAGCATTTGAAGCAATGCTTGGCGTATCCATTGTTATGTTATCCTTTCTAGCATACAAACAATTTCGAATATCGTTTTACAACGATAATTCGAACAAGAGATTTTGCCATTGCTTTTTAAAAATTTAAATTTTTATAGTGCTACTACACGTACTATTTCTACAAATTTTAATGTTTAATCTTAAGTGGTGATCAGCACTATACAAATTTAAAATTCTTACTATAAATTAAACGATTACCTTTTTTACCAATAACAATATTTTTATATGTTTGTATGATAACTGCAGCTCATTAACATGATTGACATTTGCAAAACCCGTAGGATTGTAAATGCGTTGCCAACTTTTAATTAAATAAACTTTTAATTAAACTTTTCTCACCAGACGTAACGTAGATGTATAAGACTTCCACTTTACACCGGTCTTCTGTGAGGTAGGAAGTACCACGAGGTACTTCCCCGGGCAGACACTCCCATTCGTACAACAACGGTGACTGTTGCCTGGCCATGTTAGCATTATGCAAGAGACACGACGATAGTTGAGTACTAGCCAGTCTGACAAGAAAACTAACGAAGTGAAAGAATTGGATTTATTAAAAACATATAACCAGTAAACTACGTAAAAATTACATTCAAATCGAATAATTCTCGGAAACTCATCGCTAACATTAAAATTTTAACCATCCTCTTATAATGTACAAGACTTACTACGATTATGCTAGCCAATACAACTATACTAATAACATCAATGGATAGGGATTATAGTGATTTATGCGAGGTGTCAATGTGATTACCATCCTGGGGCCCCTTTCGGTCCGTTTGGCGCATTTCAATTACCACGGTAGAGTGTTGCTCGTTGAATAATGCATAGGCAGGACTTTGATTGAAATGTTCCGCACTCATGTTGAACTTAATTCCTGGCTGTTTCATTGCTCACGGGCAATGCATTGTTGACTGTTGCTTCACTCAGACCTACCTATACAGTGAAGTTGAGGCAGCAAACATTTAGTTTTCAATATGCAAAAAATTAAGTCCATGTTTTCTTTTCGATAGACAAGGATGCTTTATATATCAGCTGAGCAAATATTTTATAGGAATACACCAAGAACGACTCAAGAGGAATTTTTTCTATTGAAATATCGAGCAACTTTCAATTTAGCAGTAACTTGGGATGGACGCATAATAAACTCTTAACAGTACACACTGTATAGTTACCGGTTTTTTACTACTGGAGTTAATGATTGGTATACATGGCCATTCCTTATTTTTTTTTTTTTGATTATTTCAACCTCGTTATTTAAACTGGAGAGACATCCAACCAATGCTCTGAATCTACCATTATTCTATCAATAAAAAGTCGACCCCGATGACACAGGGAACTAACTACTAACCAATAAGCCTGCTACTTGCCATCTAGAAACTGTCCTTCTCAGTAATAAATAAGAGAATAAGCTTTGTTCTAGAAACGCGTCAACTTATCAAACATGCAGGATTTAGAAAAGGACAAGGACAGACAAAGGATAACACAACGATTCATCACATACACATTATAGAAATGCTAATCGAAAAATATCGAGAAAAAAAAAGACCACTTTACATCGCATTTATTGATTACTAAAAAGCCTTTGCTGTGTATCGCATAAAATCATAATATGGGAAACTAGAATAACTTAAGGTTAGAAAAATAATAAATTCGTGTAATCAATTGTATATACAATAATAGCAAGAGTTGAGTAAAACTAAAGACAGCTGGGCCTTGGTTTCCGGTAAAAGAGGAGAAAAAAAGCGACCCGCTATCACCATTGCTGTTTATAGCAACACCGGAGTCGATCTTCATCCAATTCAATTGGAGGTTGGAATTCAAGGTCACGGTAATAAGATAACAAACAGAACAAATAAACCTAACTAAACCAACCAAGATTTGCAGATAACTTGTTTAACCTAAAATTGTAAGAGCTTGACGCTGCCTCCTAAGCTGTTGAAAATAATAATAGCGTGAGCCGAGGCTCCCTCGGAAGCCCACGAGCTTAGTCACCCAAAGTCGAGGTAGGAGTTAGGCATCCTTAGTGCCCGACCACCTCAAGCCCGGTGGATCTGTTAAGGCCTCCTCATGGTCAATAGTGGACGATCCATTAAAAAAAAACGTGTCCATTTTCATTAAAGAAAAAGCAAAACCGACTTCAAAATCTTGGTGTGTATTAATTTTATAATTGATTTTTAGGAGTTTACTAAGTATCTCCGTAGCCCAAGATCCAATACCAATGAAATTAATGTGGACCTCATGGGAAGCACCAACTTTCAATTTAAAAAAGAATCATCAAAATTGGTTCACTCAGTCGAAAGTTCTGAGGTAACAAACATTAAAAAAATACAGTCGAATTGAGAACCTCTAAATTGGATGCATCTCGGTGCACGGACCACTGTCTCGTCCATAAATCGTCACTGGTCTCTTTCTCTTTCACTGTCTTTGACTAGAGTCAAGTTTATGAAGATTTATATTGGTCATAATTATTGTTGACTCAATTTTTTATTATTGGAATTCACCGAAATATTATTCATATGATTAAATTAATTTTTATATATTCCCAGCTAGTGGTAAGTTAATTAATATCGTAAAATTTATATATTTGCCCTCGTTTCCTCTGTAATAAAATTAGAATCTAAGTACCTGGTTGTTTAATTTCTGACGTTCTACGTCAAAACATGCATTCTGAAAATATCATTTATTCGATGTTACGCGACGCTGGCAAACAGTCTGAACACTTCAATTTTATATAGATGTAACATGTGGAACAGAGTTTTGTTTCTGTTTTGTCTGAAATGTTGTTCAATGGCTGAAAGCCTTTAGCTGCAGGTCCTGTTTAATATAAAAACTTACTGAATATTTGAAAACTTATTACTTAGAAGAATTGACTTCTTGTGCATATTAATATCTCTATTGTCGTACGAGTATGTATATGAGATCAAATGATGCCATATACAGTTTTAAAATCTGTGTATTTTTTGAATTAGTTGGCTTGGGCTTTCATTCATATTCTTTTTTCACCAAGTGTGCATAAACTTTTGAAAAACAAATTTTTACCACATTGCACGATAAAAATTGCAGTTAAGATAAAAAAGAATACTTTAGCTACTCATACTATTTACTGCACTTGTATTGGTATCTTTCATAAAAAAAGTTGTTACGATCACAGGAAATGATGTTTTAATTAAGATGATGCATGTCCATACCGAGCGACAGAACGTATAATATGGAAAGAGACAGCAGTCTACAGAATTGCAATCGAATTACACCAATTGGCGTAATTTGAGTGCCTTAGTTTCGGTGCGATAGTGTCATGTCTAAATCGTAAATTTTTATATAATATCATTGATCACAAGGTTGACGTCTTGATTGTCAGCACCCTGTCTTAACAATTTAGATTGACGTACGTACTTGATACTTTACTTTTAAATTACCAGTTTAGAGTAAAAGAACTTTATATTCCGTAGCATTCTATTAAAGAAACGATCAAAATTTGGCCCTGATTCTAGAAAATTGTATGTTAAAGACGATCCAAAGTCTACTCGCATCCCGAACATTTTAAACGCAAAGATGTTAGAAATTTTTCATATAAAAAGGACTGGAGCATGCTTAACGGGCAATTCAATAGAAGAACTTAAAGAGGAAGGCAGGGGAAAGAAGAAAAGATAAAGTGAAGTAAGTGAGGTGAAAAGTGTAGTGAACGTGAGAAGAGCTGTAATGGCGTACGCGGAGGATTTGTTTAAAACCAGAAGGGCATCGCGCCCGGAGACGCGTAACTGGAGGATTGGTGAGCAATCAGAAAATCGTTGCACCTGTAGTAGCAAAGTGAAAGATATGTGCGGTTTCAAGTGGGACTCCGCGCACGTTAGTAGTGAAGATTCAAACAATCGACTCGCGGCGTTTCGCTCCAATCCCTTCTTTGTGTCTGTTTTTGCTGTTAAAATATAACAGCAAAAACAGATGTCATTTGTTTGCAACCATGGTATAAAGAATAACAGATAAGTGTAGTAGTGTTTGTAGTTGTATTTTTAAATAATTCATTCTCACATGACACTTCTTACTTCTTAAAAATCATGTACATTTTTTTTATTATTATGCGTGAATATTTAATGATGGTGAGATATGTAAGCATATCCTGCTTATACTATAAAACTGCGCTCTGTGGCCTACTTTAGTTTTTTTTATTAAGTTTTCAAGTTGCCAAGCGAGTAGGCGGTTCATCTGATGGACATCTGCTACACCCGAGGCTTTGCAGATGCGTTGACAACCTTTTTGGAAGTTGGGCTCCGGCTACCTCACTAATCAGACGAAACGCGAAAGTATTTGTCATACTTCCACTTTACGCCGGTCTTCTGTGAGGTCGTGGTACGAGCCTGCCCATCCGTGCAACAGCCGAGGCTGCTGCATGGCTTACCACCGATAAAAAGGTGGTAACGCATTTTCAACCATACTACTGTTGCAAATGTCTATGGGTGGCGGTTATCACTTAACATCAGGTGAACCGCCAGCTTGTTTGCCACTTACATTAAAAAAGTTGTAGGATAATTTTTATTAAATTTCGACTTAATGTATGTATTAGCCGTCCCTGCCCGTGAAGGCCATTTTACATTCAGCTTATGCGTTATATGCCCTCAGTAGCCTTTATTAAATTCTAAGGACTGAAATGACTTTTCTAATTCTGCTATATTCCGATATCTGCAATGCACAAGTCAGTTTGTCAACAATTCTTTCTTCTAGGTATTTAAGGATTTTTTAATGTTTCTGCGTTGAAATAATAGTATGGATAAATTATCAAGGAATTAACTTTTACATATTTATTTCTAGACCAAATATCGGACCAGATCTAGAAAGGTTTTTGTTTTGCCTCCACGAATTTCCATACAAAATACATTCATACAAGTATTAATCGCCGCAGATTCGCCATAAAATAACAAAATAAAAATTGACTACTTCAAAATATTTGTTTTAAATGCTAGGCGTCGAAACACCAAATATTTTATTCAAATCAAAAGCGCAATGCAGTTGCAAGAGTAATTATTTTTGCAAGCTCACCGGACCGCGGAGACGACTCGGCAAAATGAATTACATCTAGAATATGGAACCTCGGTTAGGTTTGAGAGATATTAAAATTTATCATTTTTTTAAGCATTTCAAAAATTAATTGCTTTTCTTGTCACTATCGTTTATACTTTGAACTGGACATTCACAACATTTTTTTTTAATTAATATTGTCTTAGTTTAAGCGATTCTAACTTCAAGTAAAGAAAAATAAATATGCCTATTCTTTCATAAATTATTCAGTTAAAGGTGAGTTTTAATTGAATATTTGCATACTGATTTCTTGTATTTACCCAAATACTAAACATAAATTAAAGGAAACTAACTCTCAACGATCTGAAAACTTAGTAGCGTCCATGGTCATAAGACTTATTAAACAAATCAACGTGCAAATGCCATTGTCGAATGTCATTTTTTCATTACATCGAAAACATCCCTAACATTTTGAGGGTTCCGTACCAAAAGGATTAAACGGGACCCTATTACTTAGACTCCGCTGTCTGTCTGTCTGTCTGTCTAACACCAGTATTTTCTTCTGTCCGTAGCTTCAACGTGTGTTCTAGAAGTTCACTCCGCCCATATACTCTTGACATTTTATATACCGGGATTTGTTTTTGACTATATTCAACGGTAAGTGTACGGCGTAATTAGCAGTTAAACTAAGCATTAACGACTCCTTTCCATAAGTGCGATCGCAATTCCGGATGACGCCAATAAAAGTTCAATGTTTTGTTAAGCTTGAATATCTGAAAACAATAGATTGATTAGAAACGTTTTCCCAGTGCCGCCTGATGCATCCAAGCAAATAATTCCTCCTATGTTGTTGAAGGCTATGAGTCAGGCTTGTTGTAGTGCTAATTCTCAGTGGTTGGCGTTTTCCTGTTGATAACAATGAACAGTCTTGAGATCTGTGAAACTTTTTGGAGCCCGTATTTCGTGTAGTAACATCAATATAGCGATAGAAACATTTGGTATTGTTCGTACTTAAACTGTATAAATCATATAAAACTATTTTCGTCACCAAGATAAGACATATTGATCTTACTTTAGGATCTTTCCAAGGGATAAAATTAGCCGTGTAATAACTATTAATATGATCTTAACATTGAGTAAGACCTTTTCTACGTTGTCTTCCTTTCATAAGCAGATTCTTTTAGGTGTTTCTCGGATAAATATTAAGTAGTAGCGGTGTAAGCCGTAGACAGTACTAGTTTTCTTTCTTATTAACTAATCCTAACTCGCTAGGTAAGGGCTCAGAGTATATGGTAATATACCTCTTTCTCGTTAGTAAAGTGCTCACAGTACAATTTATAAAATAATATTCCTTCTCGCTTGAAAAGGACCCACAATATAATTTCTAAAATAATGTCTCTTCTCGCTTAAAAAGGACTCGCGTCATATTTATATACCCAATACAAGACATTCGCTCCCCCACATTTAAAAAAATGTAGGGAAGGTAAACGACGAATCCTCGGGCTCCCGCCGAAGAGGGAAATGAAGTTGGGGAAATAGGATCTTAGTCCATTGCAAAACTGGCGTACCAACATAAAGAAGGCTTAGGCCCTTGGTAGTGCGTTAGCACAAACTTCGACCGAAGTCGCGCATGATAGTACATGTAAACGTCATACAAGCCAGCGTCAAATCCACCTTCAGCGAATGTACGTCATACGGTTTGGGCACACATCTCTTAGTTTGCATCTCTGGCTTTTTACTAAGTCCTCCGTAAGGGCCAGAACTTGCCAGACCGCTGTGATTAATACGTAATGTTAGTATTTGTTTTGGCATCACCACTAATTACATGGTCAGCACGATAATTCTTCCGCAGTCCTGTGTGTCCGCTGATCATTGTTTATTGTATTTCGATCAAGTTTGTTATACCTACCAGCAAGGTGCCTAAATATATTGATATGGTGGGAAACTTACTAAGAGATTTCCATTATGTTGTTAAATAAAAATTAGGGTTGTCAGACAATCTGCAGCCCCGTCATCATGGATCCTGGACTTGGACAAATCTACTGAGATATCAATCGAACTGAATCGGAGGACTCTACCATTAAGAATAGCGTCATTTTCTTCTTTAAAATTTGTTTAATTCAATTAGTTATATTTTAAAGTTTTTAGTTTAGTAAGTTTATTAACCCTTCATGTGATTAATCTTTCTTAAAGATTTTGTAAGCCTCTTCGACGACCTTTATGGTCATTAACTACAAATATCTGACAATTGTACCATCTCGATCCATGATGGGCTATCTGTATCTTATTGTTCTTTGAATTCTGGATCCAATGACTTGCATGTTTATGTTGTTCAGAAGTCAGGTAGTCCATCTTTTCTTACGCACGGGATTACGTGTGGATTTATCTGTAATACTTTGGAATGTTCTCAAAATTTCTAGAGGGTGAGGATTTCAGTCATTTAAAACACGCCCTTCAGGGAAAAACAAGAATCTTCTTCATGGATGGGATAGAGGATAGAGCGATACTGCATCATATACATTGGTCATGCCGGGATTCGTTTCTGAGTTTTAATGGCACGCTAATTTACTTTTTCATTTCATGTAATATATTGCTGAAAATTAATGTAACAGATTTAAAACTACATACATCTTAAAGATGTTTAACCTCAAATAGGGTGATTGTTAATATAATATTTTCCTCAAACATCAAAAATTTTAGCCATCATTATAAAAGTTTTTTGTACGGGCTATGATTTACTGATGAAGAGCACGCTTAAACAAGTAGACGCAAATTCAATTCGGCTGGCTTATAAATTCTATTCCGCGCTTCTGCCAGCGTTAGCGAGTAAGTACCTATTAACTATATGTATAACCTGTTCACTAAAATGTGGCCGTTTCCAAACATCTCACACAGTAAAAAAAAGGAAAAACGTTTTCATCCACTATGTCATATAGTCATTACTAAGTTCTCGTAATTAAAATATATGAAGGGCAATCATAAAGTTATTAAACTTTGCTAAGGTTATGATTGAGATATATTTTAAAAATATTATGGGCGTTATAAATTACACGTTACCTACATCAAAATATAAAATTTCCAATAGAAAACAATAGAGCTGATATTAGGGTTGAATTATAGAAGTATGATTATTATTACAACCTTGATGTTATTTTCGTTGAATTATTTCATATACACATAAAACATTTACCAGCCGAAATCAGACCACAATTTATTAGTCCCTTGTTTGTAATAAAACGAGGCCTCTATAATTTTAAGCAATAGCGGTTCTGGAAAATCTTTTACATATGGGTAACTTGAATTTTAAGGTATGTTAAATTTTAACTACATCGACAAACTGTTTACTGCAAAATTACTATTTGTAATTTGGTATTAATATTATAAAATCATAAACTTAAAATTACTGGGATGAATTTTAAAGTTTTTTATAGTGCTAATCTCTGCACCTAAGATTGAACATTAAACCATGTAGAAAAAGTACGAAAAGATGGTCGCCGCTGTGGGAATCGAACCCACGTTTTCTGCATTCGCGGCCTGACGCTCTAGCCACTGAGCTAAACAGCTGATAGCCGCAGCGACGAAATTCTTAACGCCTTCTCTCTACATTGTTATTTAGCATTTGAAGCAATGCTTGGTGCATCTATTGTTATATCCTTTCCAGCATACAACCAATTTCGAATCTCGTTTCACAACGATAATTCGAACGAGAGATGTCGCCATTGCTTTTTATAAATTTTAAAGTTTTTTATAGTGCTAATCTCAGCACTTAAGATTGAACATTAAAACATGTAGAAAAAGTACGAAAAGATTGTCGCCGCTGTGGGAATCGAACCCACGTCTTCGGCATTCGCGGCCTGACGTTCTAGCCACTGAGCTAAACGGCTTTCTACATGTTTTAATACTGGGATGACATATTTAAATGATGAATTAATTATAAAAATTAGAAAAAACAAATTATAATAGAAAAATATTTCAACGAACGCTACCAAGTTAACATGACCAACGTAATAACTTATAATATGAAGTTTAGTAATATTTGTAATAATTGGCATACTTAGTATAAACCTTGTATTATAATTATTTTTTGACTTTAAGTTGACTGGGTGAAGTCTTTTAGTGTTAAACTCCCCTTTGTTCATAATTATTTTAGTTAAATTTTCCTTTTTTTATATAATGGTATGTACTCAATACTACTATTTTTGCTGTCCCTATTAATTTATAAAGTAAAGGTTTAATTTTTAGTTTTGTCTTATATATTTTGTAACTGATCATTTTAATAAAAGGAATCACCTTACGTTGCAACTCATCCCATTTACACACAATGAAAGCAATTAAAAATCGTAGGAAAAATTATGTAACTATTTCGTATATAGCTTCTTCGGATTAGATGGTATTTTTTAAAGTCAAACTCAAAATTTATTTATTGTAATCAACAAAATTTCTTGATTGTTTATTAAAAATAAACAATTTAGAGATTACTTGACTTATTGAACGTCAAATAACTACCACCGGTTCACTTAACTAAAACTGTCCAGAGACGAACAGACCGTTCGATAAGCTAGTTAGTATATTGGACAATGCAAAAGAATCGAGTAGTAATTCGCTTACCTTAGGAGTATCTAATCAAGTGAATTAATTGTTATCCAGAATAGTAGACTTCAGAAAACTGGTAGAGTGCTATAACTGTGTAACATTTCGGTGTGTTATTCCTCTGTGACCCCTTTTAATTACTATCTGCCCAGCATGTATCATAAATTCTAATGGAGTGGCTGTCCCTGTCTCCACATATTACTCCCTATACCGAGGTAAATTGCATTTTAGAGTGTGAATAAACAAAAAGTTTCATATGCTTTATTAAAGAGCTTTTATTCATATTTTTATATATTACCATGGAGAAATGTCATTGTTATCCTTTTAAAGTCACTTGCAATTTCGAGCTCCTTTAGTCAATTTTATGGCTTCATAGGAGAACAAAAATAAATGCTAACAGTTACCCTTCGATTATATTTAAATTTTTTTAACTTCCGTCCACAAACAATAGTTTTGCTTTTATATTTTTTTGGTAAATGAAATATATAAGTGATGTTTAGTTACGTCTGCATATCATCATTATTGGCTTTTAGAGCATACTGTACAGGTTGCTGGTGTAAATTGCCAAAAAATGCCAGCACGGCTGCTTTCAACGTGTTCAGTTAGTATTTAACTGCATAAATTAATTTATACACGCGGTGTTGAACATTTAAGACTCCACTTGACGTCTCTGATAGCTTCCGAAAGCGATTCACTGCACGTAATATATATATAGGTATATAACCTACTACGGACCGGACAGACGTTGTCCTGTACACACGACTTAAATCAGATAACTTAAAAAAAAATTTTTTTGAGGTCTTGTCTTATGTGCGGTCGTGGTCTCCGGTATATGTACGTGGTTTCTGGATGGACCTGCCTATTCGTGCAACAGCAAAGATTTGCGTGGCCCTACCACAATAAAATTTTAAGATTAGTACTAAGATTACTTCGAATTTAAAATTAGAATAAATCTTAGAATTTGTAGAATAAAAGGATGAAAAGATTTTCGTATCGAACCCACGGCTTCTGTAATCCTTACGCTTTATCCACTTAGCTAAAAAGCTAATATAAAAACCGGCCAAGTGGAAGACGGACTGGCGCACGACGGGTTCCATACCGTTATCTATAAAAACGACACAACAAAATATCATGTTTTGTGTGTGGGAGCCCCACATATTTTTTTTGTTCTATTTCTTAGTATTTGTTGTTAAAGCGGCAACAGAAATACATCATCATCATCAAATTTTAACTGTCTAACTATCACGGTTCCTGAGATACAGCCCGGTGATAGACGGACACACAGCGAAGTCTTAGTAATAGAATCCCTTTTTAACCTTTAGGTACCTACGTAACCCTAAATAATCTAATTTCAAATATGAAAAGGGCGAAAACCATTTGAACCTTGTTGTCCGAATCAACCAACCCGAAATCAACGCGATCGTCTACAATCATTGCCAGTGTAATGTCCATATCATGCACCGTGCACGTGCTTAGTGTAATATATTGTGTTGTTTATTAATTAAACTCTAATTATAACTTATTCTTATAATTAGAGTAAAGCACATGCTTTTTAACCGAATAAACATTTTTCCTCGTATGAATGATTTTAGAATAAATATCAAACAATCCTTTAAGTTCGGAAAGTAAAAATGTTTAAAAATTGCTTTTTGTTGCTTTCGTCATATAATGAGGACCTTTTTACATTCGGTACCATCAAATTAGATGAAATGAGATCAAAGCTTTAAGGAATAAGCATAAAGGAACCATTACTTTTAAACCTTGAATGTGAACAAATAGGGCACATTATTTATCTAATAGACATTCAAATTCAAGAAAAACATATAGAAACAGTTCACGTTGCTTAAATACCTAACGAAATTTGCAACCTAAATATCGTTTTATTATGTACGTTAAAGTTTTTTAAAGGGCTTTTAATTAGCGATATGGATTAGTTTTCACTGGGTAATCCTGGGTGTCCATGGACCTAAAAAAAGTTCATGCATAAAATAGCACCCGACAATAATAAGTTAAGGGCGAACCGTATAAGGCCTACAGTTAAAAATGTGAATTACATGTTCATTTTTACTGAAATAGCAGTCTTAAATAACTTTCAAAATATTGTTACTTTTTTAAGACTATGCGAGCCTCCTATTGCCATTCCCACATTTTATTACATTTATACTTTTTTCTAAGAATAAAATTATACGTATAAGAGTCTGAATTACGAGCCCCGATGATAAATAGTGCATTCTGTTATTATACCTTCAAAAGTAATGTAGATTACATATATTTTATAAACACGTTTTATTACCAGAAATGTAACAATAAAAAAACTAAACAAGAACTTAATAATGAACTAAATAACTATTAAAATATTTGTACCATTAAAATTATTAAATAAAAGTACTATTGATTGAAATCTTAATAGCAATGTTATTGAAGATAAAGGCCGTTTCTAATATTAAAGGAGACACCACCAAGTGATAGGCGAATTGATTTGCACTTTCAACTGCAATAGCCGAATCTTTATGAATTATTATTTGTGGAAGAATTATTATTTTTTAATACAATAAAGATTAACTTTACGTTCTTGCTCATACAAGAATAATTAAAAATGATTTATTAAATTATAGAATCTGTTTATTTATAGCCCTCATAGATTTAAACTGCTTTACCTAGGCTACATTGAAACATGCTTACGTTCAATTTTACTTAGTTTTAGTAAAACGTACTCTTTCACGTTGGGGCTCGTAGAAACTTAAGACTTCTTCAAGCGTTCTGTTTATATTTCTATAGAATCATATATTTTTCAGAATCAGGATAAGACTGTTCGCTTTCAAACTAACTAAAGTGTCTACACTTGGGGATAACTGCACCGTTTGTAGAGAGGTAAAAACACCAAACTCTTATGAAGGAAAACATCATGAGGAATCCTGCACGTTTTCTAAATAACAATAAAAAAATCAGAAAATACGTCATGTTCGTGGACTGTACAGAAGAATATCTCTACAATGTTTCATTTTTACTGTGGTAGGTAGGACCGCGCAACGGTGTTCGCTGTTGCATTAATAGGCAGATCCGTCTAGGTTATTACCATGACGTTACAGCAGACAGGCGTCAAGTAGAACTGTAGCACTTCTGCGTTTCGTCTGGTGAGTGAGGTAGCCGGGTCCCACTTTATTAAGAGGTGGCATCGCATCTGTAACCATACGGGTGTTGCAAATTTCCATGGGCAGGCGCTAATCGCTTAACATCAGGTGAATGGCCAGCTCGTTTGCCAATTTCTCACATAAAAAAATTACCTCCACCTTCCTAAGGTTGTCACATAGATGCAACATACGTTGTTTTATTTTTTCGTATAAACATGAAAGCAAAATGTAAAAAGTTTTCCACTCAAATCGGTGAATAACAAATAACAGTCGCACTAAACCTGATTTCTATTAGTCTAAAATATATACAGCTTCCTTTCATGGGGCTATTATCTATACAAGACAGTCTTAAAACTACCTTGCCTTTTATGAAAATGATTCTTCAAATAACATAATAATTGTTATATATGCATACAGCGTGTCGTTACAACCGCAACAATAAATGAACACACGTCTAACGTTACTTGCCAATAATCATAAAAGAATATAAACCGTTAAAAAATCCATAATTAAAAAATATTTTTGAAACAAAGTAATTAAATAAAAAAGAAACAAAATTTGTAACATCCTATACAACTACTATAACTGACTGAATCATACATTCAGACACTTTTTCATTCGATGCCGCGGCGTCGCATTACAAATCTCTCCTTCTAACAGTATGTTTTATCTCTTTCAAATTCATTCAATTCATTCCTATACTTTGTGACCTTTACGAATGAAGTTTATGTTACTAATTTTATACGTAAGGGATGTTCTAAAATAGTTTGTTTTGCAAAATTTAATAATTCTGTAAATATTGATTTTTAAAGAATGTAAATGTTTAATACAATTTTAATAAGTTATCCTCTATATGTGTATTGATTTATGGTCGCGTTAGTAGCGACACGCTGTATATAAAGACAAAAATTGCCGATATTTTTATTGATTAGACATTTGCAAAGCATGTTTAAAATCTATTCATTTGGTAGACTACTTCGCAATTTGAAACCCGTCTAACATTATAATCTATTTATGATAATATTTTGAGTAGGCTACATATCGGAAACTTTTAATCATTTCTTGATAAAGTTACTCTATAAATCAACACGATATAAGTACTGATTCTCAATAAAGACAACCGAAAGAAATGAACAGTATAAAAATCTATTAATAATACAAAATATCGTAACACTATTAATTTCTATCCTTATTCCAAAATATCGTGTATAAAAATTATAAAGGATGACCGGACAAAAAATGTGATTAAATCAAAATTTATACAAAAATCGACGAAAATTCTTTCACTGCTGCGAGGATTTTAACCTGTGTCCTCTAGGATACGGACCCAATGCGAAAAATCACTTTCGTAATCCAAGGTTCATTGTCAAAGAATACATTTTAAATGCTTTTACCTATATACTGTTACAGTCAAATGATATAAAAGCTTGTCATTTTAATTAAAAGTTATAATATTTGTTTTGATAAATCACTGGCCGTCGCAAAGATTTCACAAAGATTATCTATTTTATGACATACGGCGTACGTCATCCATTCCTTTTTGGTCAAGCTGATGTAAAAAAAAAAACAACTTGAATTTGATGTTGTTCATGGTATTGGCTTGGTTTTTAAGACAGATCTCGTGCACAACGTCGACAAAGGCGTACTTAACTCCACAAAGAGTTTCCTTCGAGCAAATACTTGAAGTCAGGAATACATAACAACCCTAGATAACTAGAATAGTTGGTAAATGAATACGCCTAAAAATATGTTATACAAACACAGAAAGTTATGACGGTTTACCGCCATAGAGTAATCTTTATATGTATACCTCGTGCATGAGCGCTTGTATGTTTATGGTACCAAAAGTATGTACACCTTATCTTGAAAGGATTTGTGCCCTTATTAGGTATAACGATCAGCTGCTCTTAATGTATCATACCACATGATAAATTGTAATTCATTATATAATTATATATTATGTATATGGGAATGTTAGATTCAAATTTTAAAATTAGTTTATCTTTTTAAAAATTGTATAAAAATAAAGCTAAGAAGATATAAAATCTTCCAAAGTAAAAGCCGTTTGCGGATAAGCTGCTAAAATAATAAGAAGAAAACAACATAAAAGAATAGTCCAATATTGCGGTTCTGCACAATCGTAAGGCGGCGCACATGACGATCGTAAAAATGTGAATGGCATATTGAAATATTCTTCGCGACCCTTTTCCTTCCAATTTTCTTTTTCGCTCTATGTAACGCCGATATAAATCTAACCAGCAGCCTGTTAGTTTCGATTTGTATGTTTACGGTTTTATAAATGTGTACATTTTGTTAAAGAATTCAAAGTGACATTATTTTCATTATTTTCAACTTGTTGACATGAAACGTTAACGTTAAAATAGTTCTATGAAAAAAAAAGGTGACTGGATCCTGTACATTGTAAAATGCCAGTTCGTTCCTATAAATTTTAAATTGTTATTGAGTGCCCGTAATTAAATTAAGATGAACATATAACTGATGAAAAATAAAGTTTAAAGCAATGCTATATATATAATTATTTATTTATTGAAACCGTACCATAAAAAAAGTGAATAACTTACATTTTTTTTAAGTTGCAATATAGAAGAAAATTAATATTAATTGACCTTTATACTAATTTAATTGAACGTACCAAGCCTAAGTTTTAGTATTGTGTGTAAAATTTTTCAAGATTGGAAGCCTATCTTGTTGATTGAATATGTACTCTGGAAGTTTGAACTAAAGAACGAAGTATACAATTTTAGAACAACAACAATCGTATTTTTAATGAATATTTACACAACAATCAATATTTATCGCGCTCCTAATAAATATTTCATCACAAGTAAAAATTCTTTCAAAAATAATTTCGTAAATCCAACTTTTAACACAGGCTTACAAAATTAGTGCCAAATAAAAAAAGATTCACGTGGAATAGCCGGCATTTTTCCGAGCGAACTATACCGTGTGTCAGTCCCTTGTCGGCCATTTGGATATAATACCTGTATCTATTTCGATTACATTGATGTCACGGTTTTCTAAAAAACCATAAGTATTTCCTCCTAATATAAGGGTTATAAGACGCATGAGACCTGTTTTTGGGATAAGAACGTGCGCGTAACTTATTGCCGCCTCTAGAAATCCTTGGATTTTATTGTAATGTTGTATTGTTTTTCGCGGTTAAAGTATTTTATATTTAAAACGTAATTCGTATTTATTAAAGAAAAAAATATTACTCAAAATATTTTTTTAATTTCGTCAACCTCGGCGAAGTCTTTGATGTAATAATATGAAAATTATTTTTCGGTATTCAATGACAGCTACATGTATGACAACTACGCTCGCTTTTAATTCAATATACTCGACTAACCTGAGTACGATTTGCGGTGCCGGCACCAGCGAAATTTTTAATTTTATGTGCTGGCTGATCACGTGCTCAACGGTGAAGGAAAACATCCTGAGGAAACCTGCATATTTTCCAAATAATAACGAAAAAATAATATTTATTTCTTTCATGCCAAAAGTTGTCAAACGAGCAGATGGTTCACCTGATGTTAAGTGAATACCGCCGCCCATGGACATCTGCCACACCCGAGGGTTACAGATGCGTTGACAACCTTTTGAAAATTGGCCTCCGGCTACTTCAATCACCAGACGAAACGAAAAAGTATTTGTCAGGAAGTATGACAAATACTTTACGCTGGTCTTCTGTGAGGTCGTGGTACTTACCCGGACGAGCCTGCCCATTAGTGCAACAGCCGAGGCTGCTGCGTGGCCCTACCACCGTAATATTCCGAAAGTATGTGTAGTCCGCCAATCCGCAGTGGGGCCGCATGGTGGACTATGCCCTGATACCTTCTGTAATGAGGAGGCTTCCCCTGCAGTGGAACATTTAATTTTACTTTAATTTTACACGAACACAGCAGATGAGTTCACGGGCTACACAATAGGGTTCAATTTCGATGTTTTTTTATGTTCCAGCGCCCCTTTTTAAGGAGTGGGGGTTATTTGGACAAGGGGCTGCTGAGACAGTCAGAAGGAAACCGGGTCACGAATATGTGCAAAGGCGTTCCCGTGGCACTGCTGGTATGCACCAGAGGTGGGAACATCGCAGTTATAGTCGTTTCTAAAGAGACCACTTACAACTGTATGGGTGGATATGCATAGTAGACATTTCCTCCAAGTGAACAAAAAACAACGTACCATAGCAACTGATCGAAACATAGATAAGAAAAAAAAAAGGTTTTTAAAGAAGCACCTTCAACATCTGTGAGGATTGTGGCGGAAAAATTGAAAATATCTAAGTCAAGCATATCCAGAAGTAAAGTTCAAAATCTGGCCTTTTTTAGAGGATTCCGCTTCGTGCTTCCACACGGAACGGACGTTACTCTGAGCCGGAGGGCCCATGCCAACCGACCCGGAAGCCATCTTGCAACCGTTGTTGCTAATTTTATTTCTTTTATCTCTTGGTGTGCACTGTTCGCCTCATCGTTGTCGTGTTTCGCGGTCTACGGTTAGGGAAGTCTCAAGCAAGAAGAAAGAAGAAACATTATAGAAGAAAGAAAAAACATTATAGAAGAAAGAAGAAACTTTGCCCGACTTCCGAGCGGATAGTGTTAGTGTAGTGTTGTGCTCGTAGGCAGGTTCCTGTCCGTAAGTAGAATTCTACACACATTTCTCGTCTCAGAGGCGGCATTGTAATTTTTACCTGTGTGCTTGTTGCATTAGGCGACAGCTAGGTACTCACCCTAGCGCACCTAAAGCGCAGGCGATTAAAGGTTAATTTTAGGCACACACCTCCCTGCCGCAAGGTGGGGAGGCCTATTTAGTAAACCACACGCCGGCGGGGCGCAAGCCCCAAAGGCTCAAGCGTCGACATGGGTTCCCTCATAGAGGAATTCCTGCGTCAAGAATGCCCCGAATTATGGGTAAAATATTTGAATTTCGCGAGGGAACGACGCATCGTCGTCGAATTCTCTAGCGACAGTCCGGCTTCACCGGCTGCCGCCTCGCCGCCATCTCCGGTGCCCTCTGCACCAGTTATTGTGTCGCCCTCTGCGACAATCGAATCGCCCGTCGCGTCGACCTCCGCCGCCGCGATCGAACCTAACGCGCCTTCCGCGCAACCAAATTCGGCCCCCTTCCGCGCTGTCGTTCCCGACTCACAATCCGACGGCGGCTCAGACATGGAGGTCGAAACGACCCCCGCTAACAACGCGAACGCCGACGGCTTCACCGTCGTCAAATCGCGCAAAAAGGGCAAGAAAAACCCCGCTACGGACAGCGACAACGAAAGCGAGGCCGCCCCGTCAAACCGTCCCACCGCGACTAAAAAGGCAGCCGCGACTGCCCAGTCGGAACCGACATTCGCCTCCGAGCGAAAAATCAAGCCACCGCCGCCAATTATAATCCAAGAAAAGGCTAAGATAAGGCAAAGTGGCATCAGATATGTTCATGGTTCGAACGCCATAACATACGAGACCCCCGGTCCAAGAATACGCATATGGGTATCCACGTATACCTCGATTCTTCGGACGATTTCCGCCGCGTAACAAAATACTTGCGTGAAGCTAAGGTAGGTTTCCACACCTACTCACTACCCTACTTCGGGTCGTAATTAAGGGCGTCCCAAAAGAGTCGGATGTCGATATGGCTAAGGTCGACATCCGCACTCAGGGATACCCTGTTCACGCCGTGCGTCGACTCAGACACCCTCGCACCCGTGTCCCTATGGACATGGTCATGGTGGAACTTGACCCTACCCCGGAAGGTAAGGCCATTTTCAACCTTAAGAGGGTCTGTGGGCTCAGTGACTTAGTCATCGAGCCCCCTCGCAAATCAGGTGTTGTGGCACAGTGCCACAACTGTCAACATTTTGGCCACACGGCCAATAACTGCTTCGCTCACCCAAGGTGCGTCAAATGCACCGGTGACCACGGCACAACCGAGTGCACGGGGCCGAAAGATTGCGCAGATCCACCGGACTGCGTAAACTGTCACACTACCAGCCATCCGGCTAGTTATAGAGGCTGCGCTAAGGCCCCGAAAACTCCCGCGAGAAAATCTCCCGCGAAGTCTACGTTGCCCAAACCCGCGCCCGTTAAATACATTCCCGCGCCCGTACCCGTCACAAACGCCTGGGCGAAACCCCAGGTGGCCGCGCAGGTAATCGCGCCGGTAATCCCGGTCACCTCACGACACAATTTAAAGAATAAGCAAAGTAAAATGCCCTTAAGGCACAAATTACTCTTATATAAAGCTTGCGTAAGGCCAATCATGTCCTACGCATGCATGATCTTCGCACACATAAATCCTACGCGCATTAACAAATTGCAAGTAGTTCAAAGTAAGTTTATCCGCCGCGCAACCGGTGCGCAATGGTATCAGCGCAACGTCGACCTGCACAGCGATTGCAGACTCCCGACGATTCGCGCACATTTTAAAGATTTGACAAAACGGTTCTTCGATAGAGCCCAGCATCATCCCAACCCTCTGGTGGTAAGCGCAGCAAACTACCAACCGGACACAAACGCGAACGTAAACAAGCGTCGCCCGCGAAACGTCCTCATCGACCCGGTCGACGAAGAGGACTTAGATACGATGGACCCACCGCCGGGGGTCCCGCCGGATAACACTACACCCACAGTTAGTGTAACAACAATCACACCAGTTCGCCCTCGCCTCCGAGCATGGCGAGACCCACACAACGCGTACACAAGGTACACCCGCGTTCCGGGGCGGTTCTCACCGCTCCCAGCCACCGATTAGCTAAATGCACAGTCGACGGCCGTCGGGGTCTCGGTCCGGACCGGCGACCTCGACGGCCCTTAGATGACACACAATAGTAGTTAAACGCACGCATGAGCACATGCGCGACCCTACCCATAGCGGAGGGTCCAAACCCGTGGGTTCTGGCTAGCCCACCGGTTCTGCGTCCAATGAAGCTTTAATAGTCTCGGGACTGAAAGCAAAAACATCAGTTAATACAAGAAGAAAATCTGGGCATGAAGGATTTTGTGTAATTGTCCGCTCCAAGGTACGTGAAACACTAAGAAGTGCGTGCTAAGCGAGGTTGCCGTCGAGTCGAAAAAACCTTTGAAAAAAATTCTCATAATTGATGATGAAACTTATGTACCGGTTGACCTCTCTGATATTCCTGGGAAGCAATATTTCCACGCTACTAGTCGTGGTGAGGTGGATTACAGCGAAAAAATTAAAACAAAGGCTAATTTTTTTAAGAAGTATCTGGATTGACAAGCTATAGACGAAAACGGCAATGTTTCCGTCTATAGCTTGTCCGTCTATGAACGCACAAATTTATCTTCGAGAGTGTATTATGAAGCGATTAATATCGTTTATAGACAAGTATTATCAGAGGGAAGACGTTGTATTCTGGCCAGATATGGTTTCGTCTCATTACGAGTCTGAAGTCACTCAATATTTGCAATATATAGGCGTCGAATTCATATCGAAACAAAACAATGCTCCAAATATTCCTTAAGCTCGAGGTATCGAAATGTTTTGCGCTCTGTGTAAAAGGGAATACAAAAAGTATTCAGAAAATTGGCAAAACGGGTGGCAACAGCTTCTGCAAAAGCAGTCATGAGACTTGCAAGCATTAATTTGGCTATAAAGGCATCGCAGGAGCAAATTTGATAAATATTTTATTTTTATTATAATTATGCATGATTTATAATGACACACATAACAGTTGATATACAATTTTTCGTTAAAAAAATTCATTGACTTATCTCTTTACTTCTGGGACACCCAATAAATGAAGCTGAAATGTCACTAATAATTCAATTTATGTTCTGAAATGTAATCGAAAAAGGATATAAATAAGTGTTGCATTTTTACTGAAAACAGATTGTTCAATTTGTCAAGTACTCAATTTATACATATATTTATCGATTTCATTCTCAATATGAATTATCTCCCTGGAATTGTTGCTTTACAAAATGAAACATTCTTTGTTTAACCCAAATTACCCTTTTTATTATCATGTTAAAGCAGGAATTCTAGGTATGTTGTATTAATCAAGTTGACTTAACGGGCTTGGAAAATGACCTACCGTAAATTGGCCGGATTTTTCTACTTTAAAATGCTACCATTGAGAAAAAAGCTGCTACCTACTGATTTACAAAACTAAATAGTGACACCTAAAAATTTGTATGCGGTTGGCATGACTTTTCACTACATCAAAAATATTTCTTGTATTTATGCGATTACATATTTCTATAATATTTACGAATTTATCGCGTTTATTTTTGGTTTTAATTCCCGAGATTTCGATCCCTTTACAGCGTTCATGGTCACGGGAAAGATCCACCGTCTCAGATGTCTAAGTGTCATTGTTAACCGCCGCCGTTCGTAACAACGAACAGCGGAACGAATATATGTTAAATTTTCTAGATTTTATTAGATTATGTTAGATTTAGTTTTATTTTAAATTGTTTAGAGTTCTGAGTTTCTTACACCGGTTCTTCTGAGGTCAGTGGCTTTCCTTTCGAAACGGTGGTAGAGTTTTTTGACTAGCAATAAGTAAGTGAATGCTTCTATATTGTATAAAGATATTTGACTTGGCTTTGACTTTAGTGCTAATAGAGTTTTTTGTATTTTTTTTTGTTAAAAAACTGTTAATCTACAAATTTTTAACTGTGAATTGCCTTTATGACAAAGAAAATACTGAGAATCATGCCCCATTCACCATCATTAGAATTTTTTGAAGTTATGCTTCTTTTCGCGCGTTTGGAAAAAAATGACAGCCAAAAAGTGACATGATGAGATCGCGTCCAACTTCATATGAAAGCTAAGAACTGTATGCCTCAATGAAAATTATTGCATTTATTTATTCCTTGCTTGTTAAATATACAAATTTTGAGGTGTAATATTCATAATACGATTGTGTATAATATAAATATAATATTAAATGCCACGAATTTATCTAGTTGCAAATGAAACGGAAAAAAATTAGATAATTTTTAAGAAGTGAGAATGAGTTATACAAAATTATTAATGTTTAAATCAGAATTTTACACGAAAAGTGATCGATTAAGTAAAAGTGACTAATTTATAGTAAGTAATCGTTTTAAGAAAGTTATTTTCACATAATTTGATAATTTTTTTCTAAATTCCTTATATTATATTTTAAACAATACATTCTACAAGGACAACCACTTCTTAGCAATTGGCAAAATAGCAATTTTTACCTTAACGTAGTTCGAATCGAACTCTTTCGGGATGCGCTTTATTACGATGCGGAAAATGTGCTCATCTTTGAGGACATAGGTGTAAAAGGAGACTTACATATTTGCAAACCTTCTTCTTCCGTCCCTGATCCCGTTATTTGGGGTCGGGTCTCCTCACTTTCCTGCGCCAAGACAAACGGTCTTGGGTTGTCGCTTCAGGCAATTGGGCTTTCTTGAGGTCTCTTGCAATAGTGGACCACCAGGTCATTGGCGGGCGGCCTCTGCCTCTCTTTGATTCGGGCAGATTTAGGGCTAATTGTACTACATGATCTTCGCTGCGTCTTTTAATGTGTCCATACCATCTTAGGCGGTTTTCTGTCATTTTGTCTGTGATTGGTGCCACGTATATATTCATTACGGACTTTGTCAAGCCGAGTCACACCTCCGGTCCATCTTAGCATTTTCATTTCGTTGGTATGGACCTTTTGCTCATGCGCCTTCTTTGTTGTCCAACATTCGGAACCATACAATAACGCGGGACGTACTGCAGTTTTATAGACTTTGGCCTTAGTTTTTATGGGAATACGTGGATCACATAATACTCCTGTAAGTGATCGCCATTTCAACCACGCGGCACTGATTCTATGGGCCACGTCTGCATCAACGTTTGCATCTGCTGTAAGCACAGATCCTAAGTATTTGAATTTATCCACTGTGCGAATAGGTGTTGTCCTAACACAAATAGAATCAGTTCCCACGTTTCCGCTGAAAGGACATTTCAGATACTCTGTTTGACTCCTACTCACCCTCAGGCCGTACTTTTCAAGAGCATTTGTCCACATATTTAGAGTTTCCTGCAAATGGCTTGCTGTATCAGCAGCTAGAACAATGTCATCCGCGTATAGCATAGTCCATGGCAATGTGGAAGGTATATCCTTTGTGAGGTAATCCATCACAAGATTAAATGGTAGAGGGCTAAGAGCAGATCCTTCATGGAGACCCACTTTGACCTCAAAGGCTTTACTCACGCCGGCTAGGCTTCGGACTCTCGTGTTGACACTGTTGTACATGTCCTTAATAAGCTCAATATAGTACTCTGGCAGTTTTTTGGCGCGAAGAGCTTGCCACACTAGCTTACGTGGAACTCGGTCAAAGGCTTTTTCTAGGTCAATGAATGCCAGATGTAGGTCTTTGTTATTCATTTTATGTTTTTCCATCAGTATTCTAATCGCTTGAATGGCGTCAGTTGTTGATCTGGATGCAGTAAAACCAAACTGATTTGGAGATGTTACAGAAATGTCAGTGAGCCTTTTACTAATGATTCGTTCCCATATTTTAAGAGTATGTGAGGTCAATTTGATACCTCTGTAATTTTCACACTGCGCTACATCGCCCTTGTTTTTATAGAACGGTAGTAAATAACTTTAACGCCATGAGTCTGGGATGCGCTTAGAAGTTATAATGATGTTAAAAAGCTTGGTTGGCCACACTACCGCTATTGGTCCAATACCTTTCCATAGATCCGCTGGTATCTCATCTGGGCCTGTAGCTTTTCGGTTTTTCATTTTGGCTACTGCGTGTTGGACCTCAGGCATATCTACTTTGGGTATTAGTCCGAATATTTGGGTATAGTTTGCAGGGTGTAGGGTCTTCGTTTGGGAATTCTTCATTCAGTAGTTTTTCGTAGTATTCATACCACCTCTCCATAATTTGCGCGTTGTCTGTTAATAGTTTTTGGTCTTTATTTTTAATGTACTTGTTTGTCTTTATGTCCGTAGTGGCTCTGTTTTTAATTTTGCCACTTTTAGTATTTCATCAGCAGTTTTAGCATTTTCCAAATTATCGTAGAAGGCTTAGTTACTACTTGCCCTTGCTATAGCCACACATTTCTTTGCTTTTTTCTTCGCTTCTTTGTAGTGGTTTTTGTCCTCATCCAATTGTGAACTTTGCCATTTCTTAAAGAGATCTTTTTTGTTTGCCAAGGACTCTTTCACCTCATTATTCCACCAGTTAGGGTCCTTTCCATTTCCAGGGGATCCTTTGGAGACTCCCAGAATTTCTGCAGCTCGAGTTCTGCAATGCGTTTCAAACTTAGACCACATATCTTCAGCGTTATCGTAATTTATTCCAATATCAGTGTCTAGATATTCCTTAATTGCACCCATTAGTTCTTCGCCCTTATAGCTATTCAGATCTTTCCAATTAGTACGCGGTGTTCGGTTCACCACAGTTTTCATAGGTTTGGACAGAGCGTACACGGCTACGAGTATGCGATGTTGTGAAGTTAGAGACTCGCCAGGGATTACTTTGCAGTCCTTGAACTTTTGTTTAACAGCCCGGTCTGAGATAATGAAGTCTATTTGTGATACTCGTCCTGCACATTTATCCGTGATAAGGTGTTCTTCTTTTTTCTGAAAGTTTGTATTTATCAGGGTTAAAGCGTGTCGGGCTGCAAACTCCAAAATATCTTCTCCCTGTTTATTTGCCTCACCTAGTCCAAAACCACCATGTACTGCTTGATAGCTACTGCTCCTCGCTCCTACATGGCCATTTATATCTCCACCTATTATCTTGCGTTCATTTAAAGGTATATCGTGTATTAGATCGTCCAGTTCCTCCCAGAATTTAGCTTTTTCTGACTCTGCGCAACCTGTCTGTGGTGCGTATACAGAAATAATGTTAATTATTTGTCCATCCAGTGCCAGTTTAACAGCAATCAGACGGTCGCTCTTTCGCGTGATGTTTACTATGCGGCTCTGAAAGTTTTTATACAAGATGATATGACCTGATAGTCGTTTCCTATGTCTCGAGATTTTGAACCTTTCCGCTTCGTTTCTTGTATACAGCATATGTTAATGCTTCTATCCTTAAGAATTTTGCTTAATTCTTGGCTCCTTCCCGTAAGAGACCCCAAGTTGCCAGTCTTATTTTTTTATTATAGAACGTACATGCGAATTTTTGTTCTTGTCCAAGTAATCGTCGCTGCGGGGGAACGCCCTAGCAGTATTCACATTGAGTTCACTCTGATTTCTCGCATTCGCATTTGCGTCGCTTGAGGGGTACGCCCTAATATTTTTGCCCTGTTTCATTGTCTTGTGCTTTCATGTGAGGAGAAAATGTTTTGCTGTTTGTTTTACGGCCGGTTGCCACCTGACGCCAATGCAGTAACCCTTGTGAAGGGCTTGGGAGCCGCCGTTGGACCGTGGTCTCTTCCGTCGCCATCCCTACTGCTCCACCCTGCATGGTGTTGCAGCTCCAGTGTAACCTGTTATATCAATATGCGAGAGCAGCTTTTCACTGGGTTTGTGCTTCTTCCGCCTGATCCGCCGTACCGATAACTATTATCTCCGTCTTCGCAGCCGTTAAAGTCTTCACCCGTAACCCTGGGCAAGGGACTGTGTTATACCCCACAGCACTGGGTCCCTGTCTGAACTTAGCCACCAATTTACTCCGGCCTACTCAAGTAAATGGTGCCCACCCCCGCGGCTTGGACGCGCCGGACAGGAATTATCCTAGTGGGAAAACAGAGAGGATAACTCTACCTCCCCTAGGACCGGGTTAATGGTTGTGTCTAAGACCACAACCAATGGCTACATATTTGCAAACCATTAATTAATTGATAATTGCCCCTTTAGTGAGAGACAGGAATGCCGTGCATTATGGGTCTGGATTTGGTGCTTTTAATGCCTTTTTGATGGATGCATTTTCAAATAGTCGACCACTTTTCATTATCCTGTAAAATTACAGATTAGGTAATGTTAAGGGCGGGGAGAACAGGGCAAGATTTTCATCGGCACCTGCTTTATTCGGGCATGGGAACCCACAGACATCCCAGCAGTGGGGTGGGCGCGGCTATGGTTTGCTTTTTTCAGAGCAGATCAACTCGGCTTCGCGACGCTCTCTTCCTTTCATGACAGTGAAGTCGCCACTGTTGGAGCCATAACGCGATGAGGGTGAGAGATTTTCGATATCACAGGTTCTTTAGTGTCCGAAGCGGCAAAAACGCTAAGGCGTGAGAGGAGGTACAGGGGACGGGCGGCGCCGGATTCACCCTTTACCCGCGCATTTTGCGCAAGATGTGAATGGTGACATCCCTTGGCAATCTCACCCTGGCGAGGTTTGTCGTAAATCGAATCTCCATCTTCTTTACAATAGCTATGTAACTCTCATTTTTGTATGTGATGTAAAAACAGGCATCTCCCGTGATGGTGTTGGCCTTTAACACAGATGGGCCATTGCCCCACAATTATTTTTTGAAACCGGCGTTTTTTGTTATGAGAACTTTTTAATGGTTTAACTGGTGGCCCGATTATATACTTGACAAGTATGTAATGAAAGGTTATTTCACTAGGCTTGGAAAAGTTAAACTTTTGTATTGCTATGATTACAAATGAACTAATCTAGTGACAGGAAAAAATGCACATATCAAATTACGTTTCAATAATAACTAAACGAATGTTAAAATATCATGTCCATCAATTACAAAATAGGAACAGAAAATTATGCAAAATAAATGTGTTATATACCATATTTAAGTGGCAGTAAAGAAAGAAACAATAAATATTTCCTGTGTTGTACGGACTTTTTACAAACATAAATTTCATGTGGACAAACACCGAGATGCGAAACAACTATCTGTGTGTTACACAAATGGTTGTCCCGTGTGGGAATCAAACCCACAACCCCCGACGTCTACTTTTTTGGCGGTCCCTTAAAGATAAAGATCGATGGTGAAAACGGGCATTAGTCACGCCGAATTTGTAGTACACTCTTTGTGTAATTATATCTATCATCTTTAATTTGCGAAAATAGCCATAAAAGCAATTTATTATCTAGATTTGAATGCATCTCTGAGAAAGAAGTTTAAAGAATTAAATAATATACACAATGCAAGTACATTCAGGGGAAATTGCCAGCAGTTTCATGACATCATTAGATATAAATGTGTATGTATATGTACATGTATATAATATATATGTTTATTTATATATGTATATTAAAGTATATATGTATATGTAAGGTAATACTTATTGTATCGTTTAAAAGTATTGTATGCTAGAATTATATTATGTGTTATATTTTTATATTTAATAATTATGTATTTTTTTCTTTTTAGTTTATAACTGTGTTTGTGCACCTACCTCAACTTCTCAGTACCACCCTAAGGTTGACTGGTAGAAAATACTGTCAGCATTAAGTCCGCCTATGTACTGTTTTGTGCATGAAGTTTAAAAATAAATAAATGTATTTATTTATTAATTAATCAATTAAATATAACCTTGGCCTCTCAATATATATTTGAAAATATAATGCATGTAAATCGAATATCAATATATGAAAAATCATATATAGTGAAAATCATGTATGTACATAGTGCATACACACCGCCTCATGAACGAGATAGGTAATGGGTTTTTATACGGGGAAGCATACGCTTCTACAACAAAACCCCAGTACCTATAGTTAATGCGCAAAGCCTGCCTATTAACAGGTTTATGAAATTTATTAAAGAAAAACTTTACAAAAAGGGTTTTTATAACATAAATGAATACATTAATGACTCCCAAGCTGTTTCTATAAAAAAATCAGTTGTATAATATTTTATGAAAAAAAAAATGACAAAAAAGGATACCTTAGAGAAACCTCATTAAAAAAACGGTGGTAGATTTAAAAAAAAAATGCTTATCGATAAATAAATTAATGTATGTTTTTTTATGTCTATTAATAAATGATTTTGATTTTGATTTTTTTATGCTCTTTGTCTTCTGGCGAAAAAAAAATGTATGCTTCTTAACTGTCGTTATCTTGACGGAACTTAAGTTACATTTCTTAAAGATAAACCAATATTTTCATGAAGTTTTAATTTTCTTACATAAGTAGACACCGTGACTGGAGAGTATCTCCACCAGGGAGCAGTCAATGGTTCTTCAGGTGAGTAGCATTTAAAAGTGAGCTGATGTACCTAATTTTATTGAATTTATATCGTCATGCCAACTATATAAAAATAACAGTGAAAACGTAGTTGGATTAAGTTAATAATTAGAACACTACACTCGTCCTGTTTAAGAAATTATCAAAGGTAAGACGTAAGTGTAAGACTCTTACAATAATTTACCCTTGAAATTAAATAAGTACACAACACGAAAGTTGAGATAAAGCTTTAAAAGATCGTCTAAGAGTTGTAACGTTATTACTTTGATTCTAATATTTTAACCATTTCTGAACTTGAATATTAACAAACTATTATAAGGACAAATGACCGCTGCTCCATGCGACCATGTGTCCCTTCACTCAAGTAGTTAACTTCATATACGGTATACAGTGTTGCCAGCGACAACATTCGTTATATTTTCCATATCCTATTTTTCAATATTTTGTTTCCTACTCGATTTTGAGGAGTTCCTTGGTGACTATGTGAAATTGAAATGATAACCCTTGAAAATATCTTCATTACAACAATAAACGAATTTTCCAAATCGGTTTATAAATGAGGCAGTTTTAGATGGCATATTTAGATAACAAAGAAAAATATATAATTTAGATAACAAAAAAATGTATATTCGAATTGATTAATTCCTCCTTTTTGAATTAGGAATACGGAAAATGTGGATAGCTTAATTATAAATCTATAATTAATGTGGCCATTTAATAAAAATTATTATACTGCCACTAATGGTAAGTTAAAATCTTAACTTGCGGCAAAATAACATTATTCTTATCTAGTGTTTAGGGTTCCGTACCCAAAGGGTAAAACGGAACCCTATTACAAAGACTGACTTCGACTGTGTCCCTCTGTCACCAGACTGTATCTCATGAACCGTGATAGTTAGACAGTTGAAACTTTCACAGATGATGTATTTCTGCTATAACAACAAACACTAAAAAATAGAATAAAGAATATTTTAGTAGAGTTCCCATACAACAGACAAGATTTTTTGCCGTTTTTATAGATAATGGTACAGAACCCTTAATGCGCGAGTCCAACTTATACTTGTTTTTTTACCTTAAGTATGCTTCTCACAATTCCTCGCTGCCAGATTGAGATTTTTTTGCTTGGCTTTTGGGGTAAATTTCCATTTTTAACACCCAATATATCAAACATGGTAGAATGCCAGAGTTCATTCTCCTAGTTTGCAGATTTACAGGCTTGATACTTTTGAAAACTTATTTCAAGCTTCGGTATTTGTTCCATGTTCGCTTTACTCTTCTTTCGATCTCTAATTCGTCAGTTTTCTTTTGCAAAGCTGACTGGTGTTCCTAAATAAATGTATTTATCTGTGTATTACAGTGGGTTCCCATTGACTTTTTACCTGTTTTTTGTAACTGTTAGTCATTTTCATGGTCTTAGTTAGGATGATTTCAAGTCGTTAATTAGTAATAATCATCTTCAATCATGAGCTGCATTTGTAAGCTTGACTCGGATGTAATCACTATGTTATCAGCGAAACTTTAATGACTCAGAAAGTAATCCCGTATTTATCTTATTGTATGTATAATTTTTATGTAAAATTTGACGATACATAAGAACGCGCAAGCGTCTATTTGAATAAAGATTTTTGATTGATTGATGGATTGATTCTTCTTGCGCGAGCCTGACTCGCATTTGGCCAGTTTTTACAATTCATTCAATTCCATGTACCGATGTGTCTAAAAGCCACTGTAAGAGAGTCACGGACTCGACTTATAATCTTATCTATAACCGGATCAAGAACACAATGTATCATTTACTATAAATGGCAATCCATATACAATAAATGATACAATGTGTTCTTGGTCCGGTACAATTTATTCATCAGGCAATTTATTTATTTATAATTGATATACTTATGTATAAGCATTAACTAATGTTGAATATTTTGTTATTGTATTGGGTTACTTTTTGTTTGGTTTATAGTGCGACTTTTTGTTTTATGTGCATTATATTTATGATGTACAACACTACAATATCATGATCGTAAAATGTCAAAACAGATCAAAAGACAGTGCTTATAAATAGATCAGTTTTTTTCGAATTCTTTCAAATACATTAATGCCAATACCAATCTAACCTATTAAACATTCCAATCAACCGACTCATATCGAATATGTAACGAATATTAACTTGTCCAATAATGGCAGTGTCATTATTCATAAAGCAATATAAAAAGTACATAAAGGTCAAAAATAAAATATAGTGTATGTATAAAAATGTAAATACGGTATAAGCTCCGGAAATTTCTAGCCCGGCTTAGGGAGAAATTCAAATTCAAAAATAAAAATCTGCCGACATCTGCAAATAAGGAAATTATGAAACCGCAGCAAAAACTGGTATCCGCGCCTTTGTTCACTCAACACCTTTTGTTTTAACCTTTCGAGCTTTTAATTGAAAAATCTAATGGGTAAGGCAAAGTCCTCGTTTGCACGTTCACATTATTTTTGAAACTACGAATATTATGAAAATTTTAAATGTGTGTGAAAAAAATCTCAAACACTCACCCGTGCATATATTATTGTAGTTGAAACAGACCCTAGACAGCTATCCGATATCACCTTGATGCAAAAATTTCGACAACTATCTACTTTAATTGCATTACTAGTGGCAAATTATGGTAGTAATGAACAACTTTACAGAAGTTTGCCGAGGCTTTTATATAACATGTTACAATGAATTTCTAAACGGTAGATGTTGTATTTCCTTAGTTATCCCTGTTTTATTTATGTAGTAGTAACTAGTAGTCCTATTTATCATTTTAAGATTGATCTTGAGTGCAGGGAAACTAAAAAATTATGTGTTATATAATTATGTATGTTGATGTATAATATGTTTTTACGGACGTAATTTCTTTAGCGTAACAATTTAAATAAACAAATTTTTATTCCCTATGCCACTAACCTTCGTTTGTGTTACGGTTTAATTAAAATAATTTGGAATTTTTGGTAAATTTCAATAAGTGGCAATGGTAATACCGTGAGTTTATGAATCGACCTCTTTGCAACCCAATTTTTGAGTGTCGGTGTGCTCGCGCATCGAAAAAATTTTACTCTCATAATTTTTCCAAAGATGCCAAAAGAAGTACAACTTTAAATGTATCCTGTGTTATAACGACATTTACAGGCACAACACATAAAATTTACAGAACAAACATTTATATCCGGAGCAATTACCTGTGGATCACAAAACTCGTGTCCCTTGTGGAACTGGGAGCCCACGATCCATGAAGCTGAAGCCGATTTGATTGATTTGTTATTGCGGCACCGAGTCATGGTTATTTAACAAACGATGACTTTACATAAAAAGTATAATTATGTATACTATGTATATAAAGTCATTGTTAAGAACATATAATTTTTTTAGATGTTGTTAGATTTAGCCCAATTTCAAAACGTTGTCAACGCATCTGGAACCCTCGGGTATAGTACATGTCCATGGGCGGCGGTATTTACTTACCATCAGGTGAATCGTCTGCTCGCTTGGCAACTTTTCCCATAAAATAAAACATTTGTTTTTATATTTTTCCCTAGCCCATGTCGGCTCATTATCAGTTTCTTTATTTAGTTTTATGGCAAAGTATATACCTATACAATATAAAATTATAACATAAAACAAAAATTATACAATATAAATTATCTCAAAAGGTAAAAAAGGGAACCCCTATAAAATCACTTTCTTGTCCGACTGTTCGTCTGTCCGTGTGTCATTATCAATTTTCTCAAGAACAGGTGGACCTAGTAAGTTGAAATTAATACCGGATACTGAGAGAGATCTATAGTCCCTATAAATTGTGTATAAATCAAGGTCTTAACTCAACACGATTAAAACATATGGACAAATTTAGGTTTTCGCGAAACTGGTACGCAGCAAAATTCATCTTAATTTTCAACTTTTTTATGTATCAGAATTTTCCCTTTCCATGTACTGTAAGACCTTGCTTTTTACCAAATTCCGTGATTCTTGGTCAACGGGAACTACCGTATAGGTTTTCGAACTAAAACATATAGGGTACTTCCGGTTGACCTAGATTTATCAATTTTGTTAGGAAGGTCTTACAGCACAAGTAAATGGAAAATTCTAAAAATAAAAATGTTTAAAATTAAAATGTGTCCCCATACAAACTTAGTTGACGCCAATTAATATAATCGTCTGGGTTGTGATATTTTCGATCTTCCTACAAAAAATCTACTACATTTAGATTCGGATACGGACTCTCGATAGAACGGACACCTTAAAATACTTATTATAAATATTTAATAGTCCTGTAACGACATAACATCAAAGATTTTATGTCGTTACGTTTGTACAATTTAGATCAAGATGTCATTTCAACTAGGGGTGTCAGTGTCACTGCATAATTTTAATCGATTCTTGAGGATAATACATCGTAACGTAACCTTCAAGTGTATTGGGTTAGATATATTTTTATAAAAGTTGATATGTTTGGGTTCGATATATTTATGAAACGACGCAACCACATCGAGCGTCGGCTTGTTTGATTCATCTTGGCGAGTGCTTTGGTGCTAGATGGTAACCAGGGTCTGATTATGAAGCGGGAAGGTGGTGTTGACGACACAACCACGTCGAGTTTGGTTAAAGTTATTAAAATACATAATAATAATATTAATAATAAAATTAAAAGAAAAAAAACTTTTAAAAACAAGCTTTTATTTTTTATAAATACAAGCGTGTTTCATTGTGATTGCAAAAGCAAAGTAATGAAGGTACAATAATGCTAAATGTTCTTTAAAGTTCCATCACAATAATGATGACCGTGGCGCAGTTGTCCATGTATTGGCTTCGGCATCCGGGGTCGTGGGTCAATCAAATAAAAAAAGTATAATTTTACATATATAACGTACGTATAATTAAATTTACCTATAATTAAACATTTAGCGTAGTAATACGGCTAGCGTTTTCGGCTCCATGCCTGTTTTATATGCGGTATAATTTTGTTAATTTTTAATGTTTTTAATTTATTTTTTGCAATAAATTATGATTATCGTAGCCTAAGTTGAAAAAAAAAATTAAACTTTTAACTGAGAGAAGCTTATAATTAATGTGTATGTACTTCATATTAAATAATAAACACCCGCCCTTTAGGGGTAATTAATTATATTTAATAGTTTTAATACATTTTTTAACAAATCAAACACAAAGTAAAAAAATATTTATTAATTTAGTTGCATTATATTAGTTTCTAGTACAAAAAATACCTCAAATAACAAATGATTTCTCTTTACAGCAACTGCCTTAAATTGAAAATCTTCAGTTCAGTATAGATAAATATTTGCACGGTACTATTAATTGAACACACAACTGCGCCTTCCACTCGATATCGTCGATCAACATTCATTTAGCGGACACTAGTGAACGTTCAGCTATCACTTACGCGGTATTCTACTGGTTTTAGTTTAACTAACAGCTTATAAAATTTATATGCTTTATAGGAATCAATACGTAGCAAGAGCAAGGCTCGTAGAACAGTATTTTTTATTTCCAAATTATTACTACTAAAGCGTTCTATTCAGTATTTATTACAATACCATACAAGGAGCCCACACTTTTCGGACTGAAAAGAGAAAAGAAACAAAGAATCAATATCATTAATGGAGAAATGGGCATGGATTTAAACAATATCGGCGAATTTTATTGCGTTTTATTTGTAATCCCCGACATTCCGAACACAAAAGTATCCATGATTACCAAACTGAGTTTTACGTCGCTGTGTCAAAATATGGCACTCAGGCTAGGACAAATTTTTCTCTATTTAGTTTATTCCGATGTACGAAAAATGAAAATATTTATTAGCGTACTCTGAATTTGCCTGCACTATATATAAGTGATACGACAAAATGCATAGATTACTATGATCATTATGTGATATTTTATCTTATATATTATCACCATGCCTTTAAAATTATTTGAGATGAACTGGCTAGTATGTGTTCGACATACATATAGCTAACAAGCAACATTCACTTTGATAACTCCTAAGTTACTTATCCATGATGATAGATGGATGAGTACTCACAAAAGTGAATCACTGTTGAGTTAAATCGAACATGGTCGAGCATACTTGAAATATGTCAGTTAGTGTGTTTTGTTTTACTTGTAAAACATAATTTACTTGCTAATATTAAATGGGTTTCAATAGATAGTCAGTTGTGTTAAAAATGCTTTGATTACCAATGTTATGTTAGGTGAAAAGGATATAAGGTTGCGTTTTCATCTTATATCTTGTATTAACTGATGTTTTTGCTTTCAGTAACGGGACTAATAAAGCTTCATCTGACGCAGAACCCACGGATTTGGGCCCTCCGCTGTGGATAAGGCCGTGAATGTGTTCATGCGTGCGTTTAACTATGGTATGTCATCTAAGGGTCATCGAGGTTGCGATTCGGACCGAAACCCCGATGGCCGTCGACTGTGTAATTAGCTAATCGGTGGCTTGGGGCGGTGAGAACCGCCCTGGAACACGGGTGTACCTCGTGTACGAGTTGTGTTGGTCTCGCCATGCTCGGAGGCGAGAGCGAATGTGTATTCATTGCATGATTACTGACAGAACAATTCATGTATTTGACGATATTTCAAAATAAATGTTTTGCTGTTGGTTTTATCAAAACCTTATAATTTTAATAACCATGAGCTATGATGGTAGCTTGATGTCCTTTTCTTTCTAAATTCTTTGTACTGGGGCATATTGAGTTTCATAGGCCTTTAACGGCATCAACATTTTTATCTATGAGGAGTTTTTTACGTATCTCACATAAAAAAGGCGGCAAGCGAGCTATCAGTTCACATGATGTTAAATGATAACTGCTGCCCACGTTTCAAACACCCGTAGGTTTGCAGATGCATTCTCACCTTTTAAGTGGGCCCCGGCTACCTCACCCACCGGGACAATCACAACGTAAGCAATAGAATTGTTTACGTGATGTTCACCAGTGAAAGAAAATAATTTGAGAAATATATGTCCTGACTTGATATTCTATGACATTCAGGCTTCAAACGCCTCAGCCTGTCCCGTGACCATGAACGCAGAAAAGGGTTTGAAACGTCGGGAAATAAAATTTAAAAATAAACGCGATAAATCCGTTACTGCAGTCTTACAAGAAGAACCGTTAACTGATTTTACAAAAGAACTCATTGGCCAGTAGGCCAAACTACATAGAGTTTAATTATAATTTTAAATAACCGATACAATCGTCATTAATTCGGTTAAGGTTTCCACCAGCTACGACGTTTTTGTTTTTTTGTTTTTATCTATCACTGTTGGCTTTAGGGGCTAACAATAGTTTAATATAATAATGTACTTGGTTAATTGAGAAGATGAATAGAATGCATCAATCAAGAAGTAAGCAATATTTTTGTCAATTTGATCTGTTGTATGAGGGCATGATTCGTTTTTTTATGTGAGAAGGTGGCCATTGAGCCTGATGTTAAATGTTCACCTGATGTTAAGTGATAACCATCGCCACTCACCAGAGATAACGCAGTAGTATAACGCTTCCACTTTACGCCGGCCTACTGTGAGGTCGTGGTACTTACCCGGACGGACCTGCGTATTTGTGCAACGGCGAAGATATGTTGCGTGTCCACTTCCACCGTAGAATTCTCAATTTACAAAGCATATGAGGCTTTTTATACTTATATAATAAATGTCTGCACAATAAAAATACATAGTCTGCACAATAAATAAATAAATCACAGCTAGATTAGGTTTTGACATTACCACGTTTTGGAATTTGATTTGACCGCACTATTGTTCGGGGACTGCATTACATTATTGTATGAAATAACAAAATGTGTAAATTTCTGCAGTTGCAATTCTAATTATATTCTCGATAACATTGGTTGTTTTTGCTGTATCTATGTTAGTTTGCTACCGCTTACTTGACAACAAATTCTTCTAGAAGTTGATTCACATTATTTAATGCATTTCTCTTTGTATATTTAGACTCTAAATGTATGCAACAAAAAGCTTGATATCTGCAAGATAAGAAAATAAAAACAAATACGATTATGCACATATTATGTCATATCCGCACTCTACATTACAAACATGTTTAACAAAAAATACTATACAATAAAAAGCATTGACTAGAAGCGTTTCATAACTGAGATTTTTTTATTAAAATGCATTGTACCTCAATTTGAGCTCTGACCAAACATTGCAAGCATTGAATGTGATAAGATCCTTGGCAGTTAATATAAGAATAAAGGGCAATTTAGCCACGCAATCTCATAAAATTATTTAAACGTTCTGTAATAAAACGGCCAGAGGACCGCTATAAACGTATCTTAATTGCGTATGGGAGCTATACACATTCTAAGGCTACTTTTTTCTTCATAGTGGGGAACAAATTCCGCCTTTGGGTTTCCTAAATTTCAAGAGGATGTGTGTACTGTTTTGAAATGTGATAAAATTTTTGGGTACTGTTTTTTTCTTGATGAACAAGATCACATTGATGGGTTTGTATGAAATTGATGAGGCAAATACCATGCGCATCCCCAGAACCGTTCTAAACTCACAGTTTAAGTTAAAAACCCTTAAATAATTATTATTATTTCACTTGAACGTGCTTTGTTTGCCTGACTATAGTAGAGTACCCATTCTAATTTAATTATGAAATGCAATTTGAATTTCAAATTTATTGAGGAAGTCAGTTAGTGAAATAAACATTTACTTTAATTACTTTACGAAGTTCGTTGATTCTATTGTAAATTCTAGCGCTGCAGCAATTTCTTAAGTGTTCAAATTTAATAATAATAGAAGGGATGTAAATATGTAATTAAATATGATTAAAGTTAATTTATGAGGGATTATTAGACAATGTTGATTAAAACACAAAAAAAGAAAAACTGTCTGAATCTATTTTGCTCCATGCGGAATTAGGTCAATTTTGTGGGGATTAAATGAGAAATTATAAGTCTTGATTAGATAGCGAGTTAACACTTAATCATGAAAAAGCTTTAACTTAAATTAAATTAAACATAATTGTGTTAGATTTAAAATGCTATTTTGTACTAAAAATTAAATATAAATGACCAGGCAGTAAAAGTAAGATATAATTAAATAAGATAACAGTTTTTTTGATAGTTTCTGCCCTTTCTCCAGAGATAAGACAGAGCTGTAACTCATAACAACCACGTACTTGTTGCTTATTTGGCAATTTTATACTTTTTGTTTTAACGGTAGAAGCTTTTGTCTTGATCAAGTCATCAGATTTTAAAAATTTATAGCGTCAGTAACTAATGCAAATATCTGCGTACTTGGGAGTCTATTCTTACTTTAAAGGTGCTTGCGTAATTTATGTTCCATTGGTTATTGTTTAGGATACGTATGGTACAAACCTTTACTTTTGAAGAATAATCTCCATACGATTAATCACCTGAATCGGATAAAGTAATTGAACAAAACCCATATTTATTCAGTTACTTTATATATTTAAATATTTTTTATGAACTAACGTCAAATGCATAAGGTCAAGAAAAAGATTAATTTTTATATATAGGGGTCTATGAAAATAAAAGAATCCAAATAAATTTAAAATATAACCACTAAACTTATTGTTTAAACCTTTGATATTTATGTTTATTTTTACATTTATGTTTTAATTATAGTTATTCAGAAATTTAAATGATAATATTTTATCTTAACTCTAAAAATAATCAGCAATGAATTTGTAATAAAAAAAAAATTCAAATATAACGCATCGATTCTAACAGTTTTAATTTTATTCTCATTATTCATAAAATTATATTGGAAAATAATTCAGTCATTAAGTTTTGAATTTTCTAAGTAATGCCTAATCTCATAACGACTTATGATTTGAATTTCAAATTTATCTGAGGAGCAAGTTCGAAACATAAATATTTACTTTAATTACTTCATGAACTTTGTGACTGTTGACGTAGACAGTGGCGTTTCTAAATTCTTATTTTGAATTCTTGAATAAGTAAAATTAAAGTCTTCGGTTATAAAATAAATTATACATTCTGTAATAAAAACATTATGCATTGTATGTTTCTTTAAATATGTATAACTGTGGGGTAAAGGAGGGACTTACTGTAATCAGTCTTCTGGTTCACTGATACCACATTCACCACCAATATGTTTAACAATGGCAGACACGTGCCCTACAATTCGATGGCTCCAAAGTAAACTGCCCTAAGTGAAAAAATCAAATTTTACAGGAGAGCAGTTTAAAGTATTCAGAAAGGTATTTTGGGTCAAATCTTGTAAACTACAGAAGCATTTTTTTTTTGAAATTTTGCTACAAGTATTAACATATAGTGTTATTTATCATGCTAAGACTAGTTTGTCTGTGTATTTAAAAATGTTTCGAGATTTTGCACTTTCGACTTTTTACCCCGTTGATTTTCTTTTATTCATCTTTTATAATTCCACGTAAAAAGGCTTTTGTGATCTTCAGCCCATATACGAGAATCAGTATTAATATATGGCTTTATACTAAAATATGTTATTAATTCAATAGTAACACCTAAGTAATGAGGGATGAATAAGCCAGACATATAGTAATATTCGGTAAGTATGAAATTCGTAAAATATTTTTCATAAGTTACGAAAATGTTTAAAAAAGCCGCATAAAATATAATGAAAACTGAACTACGTAAAATGGCAGATGGTATTTTACACCTCTATACGTAGTTTTCAGTAAATTGATAGTTATAAAGGTAAATTTCGTGATATTGAAATATTTTTTTTAACTCACTAATATAATGTTAATATATTTATTAAGAAGTTAATATATAACTATATCTTACCTGAACATTCAGTATCATTATTTTGGTTACGAGGCCCGTCTTCATTGTTTAAATCAGTGATGTCTTGTTCATATATGATTTTATTTATTATTTTTTGGGCTCTTGTAAATTGCTCACCTTTTTTGGTAGCATTTTCGTTTAAACCAACTAAGTTATAAATTAATTTTCGCCAAGAAGGCACGCGCATAGCTGTTATAAAAGGCAATCGTCAAAAACTGAGTAAAAGGACTGAAGGGGTACCTCCACCCCTTCGCCACATCTCCGACCCGATTACTCTACACCGTACATGGACCGATCGTTCCATGGGGCTTACGCGCTTATACGCGACTAATTTGTGCACATACACGCCTATTTGCCGAAAATTGAATTATAGATTTAACAATATTTTTTTTTATTTTCATAGAATAGGGCAAAATAAACTTATTGCGCTAATAATTGGAAAAAGGCGTAAGCGGCAGTTTCGCCCCTTTATGTAGGAGCCATCGAATTATAAGTTCTTATCCCAGCCAGCGATCACTTGCTCTTTTTTAAACTTATTTTGCGTGGCGGTTTATTGATGCGGGATTAAGAATTATGACGAAATGATTTTCTTTGGAGATATTTGCGGAACTTAGGCGCACAGGCTTGTTATCAACGCGATAATTGATCATACACTGAAGACTACGGAAGTAAGAAGTCGACCAGTGCGAAATAATGTAACATTTGAAATGAAGCCCCATCAGAAACTCTTCTATAAACTCTGAAGATTTTCTGATGCGGTTTTTTTGTGTCATTAATTAAAGTAGGAAAATAAAGATAAGGTAATTCAAATATATGGAGTAAAAAGTAAACTAAAAATTAATTGAATAAGAAGCGGGTCTGCGTTTTTTTATATGACGTGTAGTTTGCTTTTACCCCTGCGGCTTTGACAGCTTCGTTGGAATAGGTCCGCGCGGAAACAACCCATGGACTCGGTAGAAGAGCGCAGCTGGTGCGCGACGACGACTCGAAGACACTGTCTGCTCCGTTGCATTCCGCAACACCCTTTCTTACGTGAGGGAAATGCCTACGCATACCCGCCCTCGTAGGGGCACGACCCGATCCAAGGGCCTCTCAGATGGAGGTTCGAACCTCGGCTTGGGTTGCGATCGATAAAGGGACCCAGAGGAAGGAATAAGGTTGAGATTATGGTTTAATCCCGAGACGTATCGGCGTCACACTATCGCTTATGAATGAAGGACCTGCTCGTATGACTGGACAGACATAAATTCCACCCTTATTTTTAACTTTTATAACGCGATTGATCCGGCGGCTTTACCAGGGTATACCTCATCTACCATGGCAAAAGGTCAGCAAACGATGGGCAGTATGTTTTATTTGAGATCAGCAAACTGGCCCTTTTGAACGGGATTGTTAGAGAGGTGTTTAATTTTTCGCGATTTTGTAAGGATGTTAGATATTCCAATAGCCATCGTTTCCAAAAGCTTGAACAAGTTTAAGAAACGTAAAAAAAACAAATTGCAAAGTTTCTGTGAGTTGAGTTTTAATAAAGATCTCAAGCAATTTTCTGAGGTATCAAGGTAATCGCGTAGCCTTCAATTGAATAATTGTAATTGGTGTACAGTCTAGGTGTGCATACGAGCCACTATAGCAATAAAACCCAATGTTTACTTTCCCGAACAAGCGTTTTTGCAACAGTTTTGTTTAACTGAGAGCGACAATACTCGGGTCGCGATATGAATTGGAGCACAGTTCAAACCTGTGCCAAAAAGAAAACTTCTATGTTTTAAAATAAAACCTGCCTATACAGGCATATAACATATATAACTGTCCAAAATTTTGACTCACAATTAACAAGTTCGATTTTGGTAAAAATCATTCTTTCTTCCTTCATTTTAGTACTTTTTAGATTATTTTGTTTTTACTAGTTGCAGCGTCATTAGAGATATTAAAATTAAAAGCGTAGTCTTATAAATCTTCTATCATGGTAACTACCTGGAGAGCTGTTAAATAATTAATTTTTGACAAATCAAAAAGAAACACCGAGAGTGATTTTTAAAATATCTATAGATCATTTGAAATTCTTAAATTCATAACAAAATTTTAAATCGGAATATTGGACGAATGTCCAATGTTCGATTGGATCGATAGTTCGCTCACCCCATGGAACTGTTTGTATCCCTACGATTTCAACCTCCCCAGGGAGTTGAAACATATTTTCAATTCATTAAATTCTGGCCAAAGGCCTCCTATATACAGAGGGTAATATTTTAATTGCTAGGTTCCAAATTTTAAGCCGGCGGTACTCAAAGCATAGTTCTGTGATTAACTGGACAGCAGAAATTTTGAAATTATAAGGAATTCAGATGGGAATGCAAGCATAAACTATTCTCAGAACTCTACGAGAACTCCCGCAGAAATCATTTTTAACATCTAGAACTAGTGTGAGATACGTAAAAAGACAAAAAAAATTGCCAGATAAGAAAATCACATACTGTAACTAAGATAATATAACTAAATTTATATTAGATAAACTATTTGCTGAATATGCATTGACTTGCATTACTCGCACAAGAATGGTCAGAATTATTAAATGAATTCTTATGGACCACGGTCCATTCATTTAAAGGCACGCCTTTATTTGATTCTGCATGACATGAACCTGACTTATTGTAGACATTTTGAGCCTCACTTTAAGATTCAATTATACATCTTGCAGTGAAAATTAAATCGCAAAAGGAATAATTTAATTTAATCTATCACGCTCTATGATTTGTCTAGATACGACAAGACTCCCCTGATATATAAAAAACCAGCCAGGTGCGAGGCGGACTTGTTCACGAAGGGTACCATACCATTATCTATAAAAACCGCAAAATCATGTCTGTTATAGGACCCCACTTAAATATTTATTTATTCTGTTGACGGACTAACTGACTGACGGACTGACCGACCGACCGACGGACCAGCCGAATGATAGACTGACCAACACCATGTTCAACACTGCCTGAAATGGAATTGCCTCTGGACTTCAAAGGAGTACTTTAGATAGCATTTGAAATGAAGGGTCTGCAAAAGTAACAGAGTCCTCTTTGAACACTTTTGAACGTGGTTATTGATAATGATAAAGAGCCCGATTACGATATCTTATAACAAAATTTAATATGATTGTGTCCAGAAAGAAAAAGTTATCGAAATATTTTTTTTTAATTTCCTTGTTTGTTGCGTTATTTTAATTTTAACTGACTGGCTGTTGGAGATTGATAACAAGAAAAATTATACTTTGCTTCTTAATGAGCAAATATTTTATTATTGTATTTGTTTTCAGATCAAACTATTTTAAGGATTTTATTGCATCTTAATTTGATTTCTAATGTCCCGACGTTTCAAACCCCTTCCAGAGTTCCTGGTCACGGGACAGTCTGTTCCGTAATACAGTTTCATTTAACGATGCAATACAGTTTCACTGTCGTAAAAACAAGTAATCAATACGGTATTTCTCTTAATGTGTCGTCAGAAAGGTTTAGTATGTTACATTCCCAGTCACCATCCTAGTACACCTACATCAATTACGAAACGACCGAAGCTTCCATCAATAGATTCGACCAACGGCAAAGCGCGGCGCTTTTCGTCATCCTAACATCGGACCGATTGGACACCCCTTTGTGTCTTAAGTAATTAGTAATAAACTTATTTAAGGACTTTAGTAAAACCTTTATTAAATCTATTTTTAAATTAAATCGTTCTTTAAGATCCTCCGCTGCGTAACCCGTAATTAGTATGACAACATCTAAGTGAGATTATTTATGCTTTTTAGTAGTTCTTCTGAATTCCACTGGCATTGATGTTTTTTCCTTTAACCTGTTTCTTTTACTCAAGCTACATAGAAGCACTTTTTCATTAACTCAATACTTTTTTATATTCTGTCTGTTATGTCCGTTTATGTGAAAACTTTATACCCTTTGGTCACCAAAAATAAGAGAAATACTCATGTCGGCCATTTGTAGATAAAGCTCAAAGTTGGTTCATTATCTTAAATTTATAAACTAATTCCGAAGGTGCTTTTTTTTTTAGAAGGATCCAAAACGTCACTAAAAGCATTACAGGAAAATAATGATTGAACATATTTCTTCATTACTTCTGTTATGTAATTGAATATTCCTTGATCCCAGTGTCTATGTCATATTATGGAAAGATATAACCGATATGTGTCTGCCTACCCCGGCTAAGGAATCAAAATGTTTTTTCCGAAATAAAAAGTAACTTATGTCATTCTCTAATTGGGAAACCTTTTATGAAATAATTATGGCGATTATTTGCTGCTTGTAAGAACAAAAAATATACTCGCATTTATAATATTAAGCATGGATATAAAAGTATCTACAAATATTGAGAACGAAATTATGTTAATCATAAATTTAACATCATTGGCATTTCTTTTTGTAACTACATTTACAGCAATCAGAAATTATTCTCCTTTATTTTTATTTTCATTTAATTAACTGAAATCGAATATCTGTGCCCACACCATTGATATATATTGATATTATTGAAAGAAGACGTATGTTTTTCGAAATATTAATGTATGTGACTACACTCTAAATTGTGTAATCTGTGTCATCATTTAATTAGTTTTGATAGTTTTTAAATGAAAAAGGACCATATCACTACATAGTATAAAACAAAATCATCCCGCTGTCTGTCTGTCCCTATGTATGCCTAGATCTTTAAAACTACGCAACGGATCTTATGCAGTTTTTTTTTAATAGGTAGAGTGATTCAAGATGAAAGTTTATATGTATAATACATGGCACACGTGCGAAGCCGGCGCAAGCCGCTAGTTATAAATATTTTGTCAGTACAAATCACCCAATAAATATTTTTTGGTTAAAAGTTCGTTCGTACCAGTAAATTGTCAAAGGCGACGTTGTTACGTTTTTATCAATACAATTAAAAAAAGACTGCGTATTGATGTGCGTGCGTAACAGCCTCAGTTTTATTTTTAAATCTTGCAATATATCCACGTCGCATAGGTTTGAAATGCGGTGCAATTTATATCGCAGCACATGTTTCGTCGTTGTCAGTTAAATAAATCTATAGTTAAACCGCTTGTTCCGCAAAAAACATTGGCTTTTTGTTGTAATCGTGGTTTGTTTGGCCATGCACCTGATTTTTATCGCTTTAACATTGAATAATGTTATATATGTTACACGTTAAAAATATTTGGTCGAAAAATGATATCATTTATATCTTGCCTCATAAATATTCAATATTTATTTTAGAAACAAAGATTTTAAGAGATTTTAATTGAAGAAATATTTTGCTGGTGTCTAATCTTTATGTGTTTGTTACAAATGCATAGTTCCATTAAGTATGAGTGAATCCATTCACAATGAATATTATATCAACAAGCTTACAGGTCAATGTGTTAAGCAAATTGGATGTCGTCTGCGGAGACCTGACAGTTAATAATCTCATCACTGTGAACTACTGCTGTTACTGACGTAATTTAATATGGATATGAAGCTATTATTTGATATCATTTAACATAGTTCATACATTATTTATATGTTCTTTATAAACTACATTACACGATGCCCACACAGGTTATCATTATGGAATGAATCATTAAGGAATCTCTACGTCAGTTGTCAAAGATTAGAAATATCTAAAATGGGAAATGAGGAAATCTTAACGTAGCTTGATGAAAGCTCCAAAAATATTTTATCAAAAGTACCTATATAGGTTAGATAACTATAGTCCTGTAATTGATCTAAAGATGCGAGCTACTTGTTAAGTGTGCCTGAACTGGTACTGCTAGATTTTACTGAATATTGTAACTTCGTCAGTTACGTTAAAATTAAAAATGTTTGTGAGTTTATTCCTTTTGAAAACTTTGTATTATGCCGTGTTAACAAAAGTCCATAAAGTTTGGTCATCTTGAATACGCAAATAAATATTTCTGTACTATGATAATGTATTGACGCGATTACACATTATAAATGAAACTAATTTTACGAATTTTATCGCGTTTAATTTTAATTTTAATTCCCGACGTTTCGAACCCTTTACAGCGTTCATGGTCACGGGACAGACTGAGGCCTTGGACATCTGAATGTCATAGTTAACCCGGGCTACCGTCAGTTTTTGTATTATTAATTTTGTGTCCGATCTATGCAGAAGGATCTAATTATATAGCTACTAACAAATAATATTTTGTAGGGGTTCGTTTGGGCCATGATTTAATTTTATTGATAATAGGATTCCAAGCTGATGGAAGCACCCAACCCTCTTCTCTATTGAAATTAGGGTGTTTTTATTTCAATTGCCTTGCGAATCACACTTGGAAGGCATCGGTTTTCTTTTGCAAGGATCTGTGGTCTATCAAATCTGATGTAGTGGTTGGGCCGATTTAGAGTGTGCTCACAAACTGCAGACTTGTTTAATCTACTATGTTTTACGTCAGCTATACGTTACTTCACGCGGGTTTTTATTCCTCTTTTTGTTTTGTTCAATCGAGAAGAGGGTTGGGTGCTACTTTGGTTGGCAGGTGCATGCACCTGCCCAGTATCTCACATTGTCACTGACATATTCATGGAAGACTTTGAGGAGAAAGCCCTTCGCACAGCTCCCATTTATTCAAGTTTTTATAAGAGGTATGTAGATGACACCTTCACAATTTTATCAATAAGTAAAGTTAATGCTTTTCTAAATCACGTTACATTAAATCACCCTTCATTTAATTCTGTACTGTGTTTTATAGTTTCAGGCAGGCGTTTTTTAAAAAGGAATTGCACTCTGCTTCAATCCATCCCGTAAAACAATCTTACGAATTGTAAATAATTACATCAAAACACAATATGTCATTACGAAGAATATAGAAGCATCTAGAAGAATATATGTATTCATGTGTAATAAAAAATTTAACATTGAAAGCTAACAGTATTTGTAATAAACGAGTACTTTTAAATGAGTCCGTGGCGTAGTTGCTAAGGTGTTGGCTTCGGTGACGGGGATCGTGGGTTCAATTCACAAACGCGACAACTATTCGTGTGACCCATAGATTGTTGTTTCGCATCTGGGTGTTTGTCCGCGTGAAATTTATGTTTGTAAAACGTCCTTACAACACACGATAATGTTATTCTAATGTAAGGGCAATGTTTAAAAACATAAGATAAGATAAGACTATATACAAATTTGAGGTGCTCAGTACACATGATAAAGACATAACCTTTTATGAAAAGTAACGGAAAAAGATGGAAAAAATGGTCAAGTGCGAGTCGGGCTCGCTCGACGGTTTCCGTACCATTATCTATAAAAAAGGGTAAAACAAATGATGTATGTTGAATGGGAGCCCCACTAAAATATTTCTTTATTCTGTTTTTTATTATTTATGGTTCCAACTGCAACAGAAATACATAATCTGTGAATATTTCAACGAACACGGTTCATGAGATACATCCTGGTGACAGACGGACGGACAGACAGACAGCGGAGTCTTAGTAATAGGGTCCCGTTTAACCCTTTGGGTACGGAACCTTACAAATGAAGCAAACCAACATAAGAACACAAATAGAAAAATATTATAGGTGGATATTTATTTATTTTCCCATCTGGTTGGGTTTTCAAATAAATATAATTATATACATAATTATAAAGTATCTATAATAAATAAATAAATAGGACCTTACCAGACAGAGGTTCCCGGCAGGGGAGACCAGACCAAGCGACCAAGGGTTAGTGTGAAAGGGAGCATCTGAGCTTGGAGCGGTCGGTCCTGAAGTTTCAGTTTGCTCAGATGTTCAGAGAGGGTGATAAGGCAATTTATTTCTAAATAAAAAGATAACTCAATATTAATATTACGTCACGATCGCGTTCTATACCTATATCATATTATTTCTTCATTATAGTCCAGTAAAAGTGAAATGTCTTTGGTTTTAAGCACTTGAACCGATAAATTGACTTATTTTGATAAGAATTTATGATTGTTTATAATATGACCAATACATATTAAATTATTTTTTACATACACAGCTTTTTGTGACTTGAATGTAAAAGTTAGACATAATAAATATTTCGCTGACTTTTTGTAGGCATTATTACTAGCTCTACAAATTTTCTCTAGAACTTAATCATATATCTCTCATCGTAAGGCAGCGTTCCTAAACAATGCTTTCATTCCACCGTTTTTTCTCAGACTTGCTTTGCAAATCCGACTACCACGAAAAAGTCGTTAGCCTATGAAAAAATGTGGCTTTCTATTTGGTAAAATAATTTTCCAAATCCGTTCAGTAGATCCAGAGATTAACCCCTACAACGTCACAAACTACCTATTTATGATATTATAGTATAGAGTATAGAGTAGTACTGCCTATAATTAGAATGTTAAAGTTATCCTTTAAACGAGCAATTCTTGTATATATATATTTATATATATATATATATATATATATATATATATATATATATACAAGATCGGAATCTCGGAAACGGCTCCAGCGATTTTCATGAAATTTAGCATGTGCGTAGATTCGGGGGTGAAAAATCGAACTAGCTAGGTTTCATTTTTAAAAAGTCCTTTTATCCCTGTTTTCAGGGAATGAAAAATATCATTCGAATATGACGGTAAAATTCGCCGCAAAAAAATGTTATAATAGCTCGGTCGGTAATCGGGCGGCCCCAAAACAGACGGTCGCGGTTCGTATCACGATCCTTTAAACACTTTTTTTTTTACTTTTTTTTCTATACCAGATGATTTTTCTTTTTATTTCCAAAATACATGTTTTACAAAAAAAAACCGAGCAAAGCGCGCTCCTCCAGGTACCAGCCATTAATGGGAGAAAACGTGTACTAGCAAGACATGAGAATATGCACTGCAAAAGTAATGGCACATAGTAAAATCGGATTTCTCCCACATCTATATAAACTAATTTGTTATATATAATTATAAATGAAAAAAACTTTCGGTGCTGCGGAATTCAAATCTGCGTTTTCCGGTATCATGTTTCCGGTTTCATGGGAAAAATCCTATATCTGGTGGATCTCTTGCCACCGGATTGGGTAAGTGGTATTTGGAGAGGTGGAGAGTTCCGATCAGAAATGGGTACCCACTAAAAACTCCAATCTTGCACATCCCCGAAGGCTTTATTGAAAAAATCTCTCAAATCAAAAATTATATAATAAAGTTAAAATAATATTAAATGGAGACTAAAAAAGAGTAAGATCGTTAAAAAATATTTGTTAATTTTAATAAACTACAATTTCTTTTAAACGAAAACCTCTAGATTCTTGGATGATTAAGTACGTTATTAATCAAGTAAAATATCACACTAAGCCAATTAGCTCTGTTTTAATTGAGCTTCTTTTATTTCAGCTATTCATTATCGAAGTTGAGAAATATTGGGCTTAAAATTATAATTTTTACATAAGTACAAATTTAGCATCGTATCCTACTTCATATTGTACTTACCTTTTGGATATATCTCATAAAAATATGTAACTATTGAAATACTTAACGTTTATTGAATGTAAAATATCTATGTTAATTCAAAAGGTGTAAATCACGATCACTTTCCCGTTGAGATTAATAATTAATAGCATAATTTAATAATTAATTTTTAAAAAAATATAACGTACAGATCACATTATATAGTATTTATCTATTGGTAACGGTAACGTTTAGAAACTTAACTCCTCTGAACAACTAGTTTGTGTGCCATATTATTGTTATATTAATTGGTAGTATTGAATACCTTTGCAAAGCGTTTACAATCAAACAGTGATAAATGGAAATTGTTTCGCATCCATTACCTTAGGCACTAATTTAGAACCATTATTTAACGCTAAACTGTATATGTTTATTCGCATACCATTTTCAAATTGAATTATGTTTTAAGCTATGAGTTTTATGACAGAATAATAATGAATAAATTCAATTTTACAATTTTATAGTGATGCATGCATAAAATGTCTATTATGACAACGTTGGTTGATTTAAATAATTTGAGTAAATGACGCAAATGCCTAAAAAACCAAATAACCAACTTTTAAGTGCACACAATCGTTAATTACCGTTGTGTTTTGGAAAGAAAGCATTTTACGCGTATTCATAAGGATTAAATAGTCGTTTAACATACAATATAATATTTCTACGTATGTGTATACGTATTATTCAAGTGTGTACACAAGAAATGGATTCAATATATATATTTTGGCATTAGGGTTCCTCACTACACGTGTCTATATGAACGCTAGTCCGCGTAAAACAAATTGGCTTAAATAGAATTGAATCTTCATAACAGTTTTTAATTACTTCCCTTGGCCCAGTGCAACTTTTAACCCGAATATATTAACTACTGATTGCTGGCCAAATTCATGCTTGGTAGAAAGAGTGAACATTGTGTCATTGCAATGAAATTCGATGTGTGCAATTGCTGCTTTGCATGTTCAGCCTGATGCCCTGTTGCTTATGCAGCTGTGGTTTTGAGACGGCGGTGAGGCTCTTTTAATGACCATTGTAACAATCTTACAATACATTCGTAGTATATGGGGATACAAAGCGATTTTCCCAGTTTTCAATTAGCTATGACGTTAAAAAGTCTCAACCATTAGGCTCACCAGGGCTTGGAATGTGGATGAAAGACACCGAACGTTTTTTGTGAGGTATCCTTTCGAATGGATATTGGCGGGATGTCACCAAAGTATAGTGACATCCATCTTTTTAGGAACACCTTCAACAACTACTTGGAGTTTGTGGAGTTAAAATGAAATCCTACGTTGTTCAAGTGATAAGTAATTGGTCAGTTTGCGTAAGTTTTTCGGATGCCACATTAACAACTTCTCCCTCGATTAAAAATTTTACATAATGATGCAGTAATTTATTCTATGCAATTCAATTATGATATCCAAATGCCACAGCACCACAGCTACGCCATTTCGTCCTTTAGTTGATTCAATATACATCACTGAGCTATTGCGGCTTGTTTACCTTTCTATAATTATTCTTGTTCGGTAAATAAATAGGCAGTTAGATCGCCGATATAAATTTTACAAGTCCCCTAGTACAGCCAATGTTGATATACATCGAAGCCTAATGCACGCATATGTTGCTGAGGCTTAGCTGCCAGTTTTACGGGATCAATTATGAATAACGCATACTTATATGTGTCCTTGTCTTTTAATTTAGTATAAATATTGAAATTTTAGTAGTTGATGTTACGTGGCTTTTTAAATTCGTAGTTTTGTTAAGAATATTTATATCTATTTGAATTATCGGCGAAAATCGAGTCGTTTGTCGAGTATATTAACAATAGTATATCTACAATAAATGTACCTACGTTTCAAGGGCTAACTTTGAATCTCATTCAGACTGACCGAATGAGCATCTTATGTCCACAGTACGTATGCCTTGCTATGCATGACATCAATACAGCCTGCTGTGCTACTTGGAGGGATTTTTATGAGATGGAAAACGAAGGATTTCATTATATTTATTTCATATCTTATTTACTTTACTTGTCAACTTGAGAGGTTGTAGATAATTGTAATAAATTTTCTACACTACTAATTACAATCTGAAAGGGTTCCGAAATTACTCTTCCGATACGTCTTCCACAGAATTAATGGAAATAGGTGCACTGTATTAGTAGTTCCGCGGCTCAGAGCTCAGCTCAGCTAGTGTAAACATTATTACATTCCGCGACCTAACTACGGATTTGCAGGTTTAACATGTCATCGAAATATATTTTTTTATCATTCCCTAGTAATGAGATTACTCTAATGATATTTGCATGTAACATAATTGAGCTACCACGTATATTATTATTTTTTAATTTTTTATATCTTTCTAAATTGTCATCCAGACAATGTATCAATGGGTCTTATCGCACTTTATGTCTGCAGGAGAGTTTAAGATTGAATTTTATTGAGATATGTATATTACATTAATAGAACGAAATTGAAAATGATTCAATCTAGTATTCAGTTCACGTATGAATTTTGTCTCAGACAGTTCGGAAGTGACCGAAATGTCCCGAGGGAGAGCAAGCGTCGTTGGACCTAGGAGCAGTGCAAAGTCAATTTCGTCTGTTGTCGTATTTTCCCAGTCCATTTTAGGATTGGCAGATAGTGTGCGAAGGATAAGAATGTATTGAATTTATTCTTATTCGGTGCCCCTTCATCAACAAAATAAATTTCGTGTAACATTTAGAGAAAAAATACATTTTAAAAATTTCTATTTTTTGTTTTACTGTTGATTGACTATTTCTTTTCACCGTAATGTTGTCTATATTTTCACTTAATTTGTTTAAATAAATCAATTCTGGTAAAGTAATGAAGACTTTATTGAAATTTTTAGTTTTTACGATAGAACATTTATTAAGGTCAACTCTTTATTAAGGTTTTTTTGCATTAAAACCTTCTGAAAAGACTGGCTGGCTAGCTGGATTTAAAGACAAAATAAGTAAATCAAGATGCAACACTGGCAATTGAAGCTGATCCGTACCTTTGTACATTCAGCAAAGCTTTTTTTTAAATCAAAATCAAAATCAAATGTATTTATTCAACATAGGAGCATTACACTCACTTATTGATAGTCAAAACACTACCACCGGTTCGGAAAAGAAAGCCACTGTACTGAGAAGAACCGGCGAAAGAAACTCAGCGGGCTTTTTTTTTTTTTTTAAATAAGCAGTTTGACATAAATTCGTTAAAATACAATATAAGAACTCCGATTGAAAGAGCCTGGAGCGATCAGTTCATTACCAGAGTGTGTTATCATTTAAATAATCATTAATATTATAGTAGCCTTTAACACACAAACGTTCTTTTTACTATTTTTTTAAATTTAGCTATTGATGCATTTTGAACGTTTTCTGGAATTTTGTTGTAATAACGTATACATTGTCCCATAAAAGATTTACTTATTTTACGGAGTCTACTTGTGGGTAGGATCAATTTATTTTTGTTCCTAGTATTTATATCATGAACATTATTATGTCTTAAAAATTTATCCTTATTTTTATGGACATACAAAACATTTTCAAAAATGTATTGAGCAGCAACAGTCAATACCTTTATCTCTTTAAACAAGTTTCTTAACGATTCTTTGGGGCCCAGATTGTAAACAAAATCAAAATCAAAATCAAAATATATTTATTCAAATAGACGCTTGCGCGCTCTTATGAATCGTCAAATTTTACATCAAAGATTATGTGTATAGGTTCGTAAGGTACCACCGGTTCGGAAAGCGGTTTCTGTTGAGAAGAGACCGGCAAGAAACTCAACAGTTGCTCTTTTTCAAAAATATCAGGGTACAATATAATATACAGGTATAATAGTCTTATTCTAGCCTACGTGAGTATCAACAGTATTAACTCCACACATTGGCGTCGTCGAGATATTCCGAAATGGTATAATATGCTTTAATCATCAGTTGATTTTTAATTTTACATTTAAATTGGTCAAGCGGCAGACTTAATATCGACTGTGGGATTTTATTATACATGCGTACACTTTGCCCCATGAACGACTTATTTACTTTTTGTAGACGAAACAATGGCGTAGTAAGTTTGTCCTTATTTCTAGTGTTTATTTTATGTCTGTCACTATTCTTTAGGTAATAATTAAGGTTATGACGTATATACAAAACATTACAATAAATGTATTGAGAAGCAACAGTGAGTATATTAACCTCTTTGAAAAGATCTCTGAGTGAATTCCGGGCTCCGATATTGTAGATTGCTCGGACAGCTCTTTTTTGAAGAATAAATATAGTATTTATATCTGATGCACTACCCCACAACAAAATGCCGTACGACAAGATGCTGTGAAAATAACTAAAGTAAACAAGTCTGGCAGTGTCGATGTCTGTTAGCTGCCTAACCCTTCTAATCGCAAAAACCGCGGAGCTCAGCCTATTCGCAAGAGATGATATATGGGGACTCCACTGGAGCTTTGAATCTACTGTAATTCCCAGAAATACAGCAGACTCAACTGGATTAATGGGTACGTTATTTAATATTAAACTAAAACTTTTCCTTCTTATACTGGGAAGGGTAAAAAGAATACATCTGGTTTTTTTTGGCATTTAATACCATATTATTAATAGTAAACCAGTTGAGGATATGTGAAAGCGCACTATTCACGTCGTCATAATTTAATACGTTTCGGTCAACTTTAAAAATAAGCGATGTATCGTCAGCAAACAGTACAACATCACACAACCCACTGGCATAAAAGGGGAGATCATTAATATATACTAAAAATAATAATGGGCCCAAGATTGATCCTTGTGGGACTCCCATTTTCATCTGGGACCCAGTGGAATTAACATCATTTATAGATACTTTTTGAATTCTATTACTAAGGTAAGAGGCAATGAGATTGAGGGCGATCCCACGAATGCCATAATATTCTAGCTTTTGAAGAATAGTTTTATGGTCTACGCAGTCGAAGGCTTTTGAAAGGTCACAAAAGACACCTATTGCATCTTGTGACCTTTCCCAGGCGTTATAAATATGTTTGACAAGTGCGACGCTCGCATCTGTTGTCGATCTGCCTTTAGTGAATCCATGTTGCTCATCGTGAAAGATTTTGTTCACATTAAAATGAACTAAAAGTTGATTTAATATTAGCTTTTCAAAAACTTTACTAAGAGATGGCAATATGGAAATAGGTCTATAGTTGCCTGGATCATTTTTATCACCACTTTTGTAGACAGGTATTATCTTACTAAATTTCATAAGATCTGGAAATATTCCAGAATCTATGCAGTTGTTAAAAATAGAAGCCAAATGTGGTGCAATATATGGCATTATTGTGCTCATTAATTTTATGGACATACCCCATAAATCCTCTGTATTTTTAAGATTAATAGAATTCAAAACTTTTATAATATCATAAGTATCTACGTGATTAAATTTAAATGTGTGTAGGCAAGGGGTAACATTATTTCTTAAAACATTAATTGCGTCTGCGGGAGATGATTTTAATGTACGTGTGACATTACCGCAATGTCTGAAAAATAGCTTTCGAAACTACTCGCAATTTCGTTATCTGATATTATGGGAGTATTACCTATAACTAGTTTTATAGGTTCCCTGAATATCTTGGTTCTTCCAGATATACGGGTAATGATGTCCCATGTGGCTTTAGTTCTATTGTTTGAATTTATTATGCTATTTCTTATATAAATAGATTTTGCCTGAATACAGACTTTTTTAAATATTTTTGAAAATGTTTGTACCCGTTTAAGGAAGTTAGGATCGTGATTCCACTGCCTCATACTATATAATTCATACAACGAATATCCTTTTTTGAGTATTTTAAGTGATTTTTAACTATTTTTTATCAATTTTTGGTAATATCATTTTCTCATACTAACACTTATATTTCTTTAATTTAAGTATATATTATTAACTTTTATTGTGATTAAACGTTCTTAAACGTTTTATTTTCATCTTAATTGATCTTTATTATGACTAATTAATAATAATATTTATTATTATTAATAGGTCGTTACAATCCACCCCCAAATTTTACATTTATGACTTGCAAAATAATGTCATTAATGGAAAATTTTTCCATTTTATAATTATATTTGCTTTCTGTTTAATAATAATAAATATAAGGGAATGGCCGCTCCAACTCCCCTTCAATCACACTTATACTGTGATATAGGTTACCATTTTCATTTTGGTTCTTTGTTAAAAATTGTCCATCTTTTTTATTGGACAGGTGACTGTTGTCTTTCTTAATTATTATAATCATATATGATTTGACGAAGTTATTTGTCTTACAGATCATTGTTTTGTTCGGGATATTTCACATAATAAATGTGATTGAGCCATTCTCCCTGACCCAATTTCCCATCTTTATTAAAATAAACAATGTTTGTATATTTACAATATTTACAGTGCTTCTTATAATTATGGTTAAGACATTTAAGTCTTTAAAAATCAACATTAACATAACATTAATATGTCTTTCAGACATTCTTTAAAACTTTAATATTTGAGAGGGCGACTTAACCCTTTTCCTTTTATTTAAAATACTTTAATAAATGTATTGCATTAAAATTTCCTCTTATTTTATTTGTTTGAGGATCTGCCAATGTCAATGAAATACATTATTAAATGGTATAGCTGCCACTATATATGGCCCCTCATAAGCCAAATCAATCTTGCTCATAACTTTATTTTTCTGATCGGATCTATTTGATCTTCGAATTTTAACTAAATCACCAATGTGATATTTAATTAATCTATTTCTTTTGTTAAATGTGCTATTTCTCACAAGACTAGCACGTTTTAGATTTTTACGAACTTGAGCTCTTATCTGCTCTACATTATACTGATGTTTTGACTTTGAAATAGCATTATCGAAAGTCATCTCATTTGATTCTCCATAGAGTATCTCACATGGAGTATACCCTGTACTATCATGATATGAGTTGTATATATATATCATATAATATAATCATTTGTTGTATCTTTGTGCTGCGCTGCCCAACAGCACCTTTTATTTGCATTGCCTTGACTGGCATTACTGATAACTTTTGATTGCTATTTCTTAGTTGTAAATACAAACTCTCTGAGATGCATGTTATATCGCTACCAGTATCAACTAGTGTTTCTATTTCTTTTTCAAATACATTGACTTTAATTATACATTTCATACTCCCTATAAATCCCTTTTCTAATTTATCATTGTCTTCCTCGAAGACAGTTTGCACGAATAATTCAGTTATAGGCAAGACTGATCTGACTTTCATGACTTCAATTAACTTTTTTAAGTCATCATTATATCCCAGTCCTTCTTTATTAAATTGGACTTTTAATGAAATGGGTTTTTTCAAACCTCTGTTATTTAAACCAATTGTCTGGCCAGGTCGCCATCCCATTTTTAATAATATCTCTAATGCTACGTTCCCTTTTACATATTTATAGATCGTACCGGGAACTAGTCCGACCTTTACTTGACTAAATTTGGAACAGATTCCACATTATCAATTTGTTCATTTTCAACTTGTATCTCATGAACCTCTGTATTTTTACTTTTCTCCTCTACTGGTTTACGCCAAGCTTTATAAGATTTTTGTATATTTCGTTGCTTTTGCTCAAAATTAAATTTTTGCTTTTTCTCGCTTGCGCAACCTTCATCACCTTCATCTCTTTTATCAATATCATCTAAATTCCTTAATAAATCTATTGTTTCAACAATAGTTTCAATTTTAGCTATCCTCCATAGCTGTTGAATATTTTTAGGATAATGTCCTATGACATCGGACACTAATTGCTTTTCTGGTATTGGATATGTCAACATTTGTGCTCCTTCAATTGCATAAAGAAAATGATTCACCATCGTGGGGTGCGTATAACGATTCCACTTATTTTGTACTAAGAATCGCCTTACTTTATTCTGTTTGTCCTCACCCCAAAATACTTTTAAGAAATCTATCTTAAAATCATCAAAAGTCTTCCAACGCTCATTATTGATCCGAGCCCAGTATTTGGCTTCGCCTGTCAAACACTCCTGTGCTATAGCAATTTCGAGACCTTCAGATGGTACTTTCTTTAAATAGTTTGTGAGATCTTCCAAAAATGTAACAGGATGTTTATTATCATTTCCTCCATATTTCGGTTTATCAATTGTTATATTGCTTACATTGTAAACAATATGTTGTTTTGTATCTCTTATATTAGAGGTGCTCGCCCCCAACACCTCACTTTGATTAATTTCTTTTATACTGGAAGTGCTCGCTCCCAACACCTCACTTTGATTAATTTCTTTTATGTTAGAGGTGCTCGCCCCCAACACCTCACAGTCATTATCTTGTATTTCTTGAACTTTGTTTAGAGTTGTAATCTTATTCTCCAACTCATAAACTTTTTCATTAAAATTTTTCACAGCCTTCTTAATTAATTTTTGTAACATTTTGATATCTTTATTTTGCTTTGGAACAGCAACTGATTTCTTGGGTTTTCCCATTTTTATTGCACTTCGCACTTAAATCGTTCGATTAAACACTTTAAGTAGTGTCACTTCAGTCACTTATAATTTCCCTTCAACTTCACTTGTCACTCTTAGTATCGGGTTATTTCAGGTATCTAGAACAATGTTTTATATTAAGCATCTCTACACCACCCCCAGGCTGTCAACCACCCCCAACAAACACTATCCTCCAAGACACCTTTCCATATCACGTACAACAAATTGTAGGCATATTAGCCCACTTCAACTGTTTAGTATTACGGCATGTTATTTCATATTTATTAATATCCTGGTCACGGCACCAAATTGTAACTCGCACCCCCCCTTTTAATGTGTATATATAATTATAACTTATATATTTTTTCCCCCATTATATGAATAAATCATATAACATCATTACGTGACCAGGATAAATTATTGATCTTTCTATAGGATCTTTCTAAAGGTAATAATTAGCCGTATGAAATATTATTGTGATCGTCATGTTCGGTAGGACCGCATTTACGTTGTGTTTATTTAGTAACTTGATTCTTTTAGGTGGATCTTGGATAGATAAATATTCACTAGTTGTGGTATAAGCCAGAGATAAGTGCTAGATTGCTTTCTTATTAACTAATCCCGACTCGCTTGAGACGGGCTCAGAGTATATAGTATACTCCCTCTCACGCTTGTAAAGGGCTCACAATATAATTTTTAACTAATATCCCTTCTCTCTGAAAAGGGCTCACATCAATTTTACACACCCGATACAAGTCTACGGCTCCCCCACATTTAAAAAAAATGTAGGGAAGGCACACGGCTCCATGAAAACACTCACCAACGCCGTGTGCGGTGAGCGCCAACCAACATATTGCGCCCCCCCCCCCCAGAAGAGGGACAAAAAGTTGGGGAAAGGACCGAAGTCCATTGCAAAGCTGTTTTACCAGCATAAAGAGGGCTTGGCCCCTTGGCAGTGCGTAAGCACAAACTTTGACCGAAGTCGCGCATGTCAATGCGTGTAAACGTCATACAAGCCGACGACAAATCCAGTCTTCGTGAATGTACGTCAATACGGTTTTGGGCATGTGTTAAAGATCAGGCACTCTGGCCCTATGATATAATAAGCCCTCCGTAAGCGCCACCACTTTTGCCAGATCGCCGCGACTGCAGACGTGATTGTTAGTGTTTTGGCATCACCACCATTAAAAAGGTTAGCACGACATTTCGTCGCAGAGCGCGTAGCCCCAAGGGTATGGTTAAAACGTTGCACGGTATCGCCGCAGCCTTGAGAGGTTTTCTCCCGCCAGCTACCATCCACATGAGGTAAACGCATATGCTCCACCAACCATTGAAATAGTCAGATATAGCCATAGTTGTGATTTTATGTTTAGCCATCAGAAGGGTTTATAATTGGCAACATATATTTATTTGTCAGTGTCTCTGACGTTGAGTATAGTGTATTTTCGATCAAGTTTGTCTCACCCACCAGCAAGTTGCCATTATTCGTTCGAACGGTGGGAACTTTACTGAGATTCGTTAATAATGATAAAACGTATAAAGAGGTCAGACAGTCTGCAGTTCCGTCATCAGGAACCCGACTTGGACAAATCTACTGAGATGTGCATCAAACCGAGACGCAGACTCGGCCATTATGAATAGCGTCGTCTCCCAAGCAAATGTCGCAAGACGCAATGTCACCAAAAGCAACATGCATCAATACAACTATCGCAGGTCAACACGCCAACATACAGCCTATCCGCATACACAGCAGACATCATCACCTCGAACCTCCATCAACCAGACTCATACGATGCAATGATATTAGGCGCAGATCACCCCGCAAATACCACAAGACGCATTACTGCATATAGCCGCATGCATCAATGTGACTATCGCGTAGGTGGCACACCCTCACACCACACCAATATAACTCCGATCAACTTCGGCTCCAAAGTTTAGAATATACTCGGAACACACGAAGTGTCCAAACATACTCTTTCACGATCCGAACGATAGTCGACGTATCATAGCGTAAACACTAAGACGCCAACCACTAACGGACCCCCACCCAAGCCAAGTAATAGCCAACGTATCATAGTGGAATACACTAAGACGCAAGCCACCACCAGACTCCCCAAAGTCAGATGATCAGTCGACGTATCATAGTGCAACACACTAAGACGCCAACTACCACCAAACTCTTACTATGCCGAATGACAGCCAACGTATCATAGTGATGGTCACTAAGACGCCAACTACCACCAGCTATCGATGATATGTCCACCACTGAAGACATATCCATTCATGGTTCCACGTTTACCGTAGACCATATCATCGTACAGAAGTACCACGCAACTCCATAGTAATATGTCTTACAAAGTCCCAAGTCATTCATTGCTCTTCATTATATTTATATATTCATTATTTTTTCTCTGAGCCTTCACATATTATTACTTTTATCCATTAGACCTTACTTCCATATGATATTGGTATGGGACGTTCATACAATGTACTTTGACTATAGTACTAAGAGTCGCGATCGACCTCTGTACTTACATATGTGCGGTCATACAAATGTGTCCCCGCACGGTACATAATACTTCCCTTAGAAATCACTAAGTATGGAATTGTATTTAATGGACATAATAGTGATCGTATCTTGCTATATTTTTAATAAATATCCTTTTTTGAGTATTTTAAGTGATTTTTAACTATTTTTTATCAATTTTTGGTAATATCATTTTCTCATACTAACACTTATATTTCTTTAATTTAAGTATATATTATTAACTTTTATTGTGATTAAACGTTCTTAAACGTTTTATTTTCATCTTAATTGATCTTTATTATGACTAATTAATAATAATATTTATTATTATTAATAGGTCGTTACAACAGGAAGCAATGGAAACTACTGGAGGAGGCCTCTGCCAAACAAACCAAACAATACAGCCATAAAGATTAAATCTCTCACCCAGTTTAACGGGCTAAATAAATAATAATCGAACCGGACATTTGCAAAACTTATAAGTGGACACCGGTTACTTCGTAGCCATCGGATAACATGCGAGCTGGCGTTTGACCTGTCAAGTGATTACCGTGCACCATGGACACTTGCATCAACCGTAGGGCTATAGATGTGCTGCAACCGATTAGTCAAGTGGACACCGGTTACGTCACTTATCGGACGAAACGCAAAGTATAAACCTTCCACTTCACGCCGGTCATCTGTGAGATTCTGGTACTTCCCCAGACAGATCTGTCCATTCTTGAACAGCATTTTAAATGTAGTTTTAATTTATTTCGTTCGACTTGTATTTCTTACGAGACAACGTTTTACATCAATCTTCTAACTCGAGTCAGTATTGTACGTTCCTTCCTACTTTCTTTCTTCCCATTATCAATTTTCCTGTAAGACTACTATAGGCTTATCACCGCGGCCGGAGACAAGAGGGTTCTTTTATCTCCATATTATGCAGCGTTGACTAGAACTTAGATAACCATTGTAAATATTGGAAATAAACAATGTTTTTATTTTTTTATTTATACAGTCACTATGACTTTAATAAACCCCGTAAAAAATTTTGCTAAGTACATTGAATTATTTAAACATACTTTACGTGGCGATGGAAATGAGATTAGTACAAAAAACAAAATAACAGTGCCAAAATTTCGAAGTACTTTACAATTTCTGCTGTAGTAACAGAAAGTAATCTCATTACAAATTTCGGATCGAATTAAATTTCAGATCGAATTTAAAGATCCTGGAGAATGTCAAATATTTTAAAAACCGAAACCCGAGGGCTTATTTTTTTCCTGAACGCAAGAAAGAGGGCCATATTCATCTGAATTCACCTATCGAAAGAACCACAAAAGCAAAATAATAATCATAGATAAATAGCTATCGCCCAATCAGCTTCTTGAAGTGATTATAGAATATTACTTATTATCAAAATAGCATCATACTCATTAGATATATTGCCTCCTAAGTCAGTCCTTTGCCCTACATAAGCTACATCCTAAAGGACCCCTTTAGGATGTAGCTTATGTAGACAAGTCAATTTCAAAAGTCAATGTCCTCCAAAGTTCTACAGATCATCTCAGATTGGGAAATAGAGTATAGAGTATAGGTGTCAACTCCTAGGAGAGTGTGGCAACACACTTCATTCAGGATTAAACCGCAGCCAATTCCAACATCCCAACGATCAGAGCTTTCGAGATCAGGACACTAGGGCAAATCTCAAGACACTAACCGTTACCTTAGTAAAAGAAGATCACTTCACACAAATAGTCATCATTGGCATTCTCCACGTACCTTAAGCACGAGAGACAATAAAACTGATAACGATTTAAAATTTCTCTTTTAAGACTTTCTTTTTCTAGGGACTTAATTCATATAGAGTATAATATTATGAACAAAAAACTAAATTACTTATTATATTTAACTTGTCTTAATTTATTGATATATTTGAAATGAGGACAAAACGATGAGAATGAATAATTTAACTAATGTAAGGTATGTATATATGTGTATATATATATATACATAAATTCAAAAGGAAATCAAACCTATTTCGTTTGTCTTGGTATACATTGAAAGGAAATTTTTGGAACATTTCCAATTCTATTTCAACTGTCGTGAAGTAGAAAATTGGAATTTCGTGTTCGTTTTTGTAAGAAAACGTAATCATGTTTAAATTTTTATGTTAGAACGAATATTACATATTTATTAAGTATATAAATTAAAGAAGGATTTTGATGCTAACAATTCCTTCATTACAGTTTACTCTGATAAATATTATTATTAATAATATAGTAAAAAAACTATATGAATATTGCTTTCTTTTCAGAGAATTCAATATCTTCACTAATTCACGTTTGATGTCATACAATATTATTTAAACTGTGAAAATATTCAAGTAAGTGCAGAAATATTTGCACTATAAGGAAATTAATATAAATTTCATTTAACTATATTTAAATAATTCAGTTGCTACTTTATATATTTAAATTTTACTCAATAGCAATATACTTATGTGAGAATTTTTATTGCAATGACAAGATTTCTTGGCACAACAAACAAAGAAAAGCATCATCAATGCTGGGCATTGTTACTTTTGAATAAGGAGCTGAAAAAGATGTCTCTTACTATTATTGTACGATGCAGCATAAAAGAAAATGAATCTGAAAGTACATAAATGCTTACCGTTTTTGCGTCTTTACGAACTTTAAACAATACAAAATTCATAAGATTGTAAAAAGATTTAAAAAAATGTGAATATTTTATAACTTAAATATATGTACCTATAATTAATTTATCAAGTTCACTTCTGAATTCTGAGACATTCTTGAAAATTATTATTAGGTCATAGTCCACTACGCGACCCCATTGCAAACTGGCGGACTTCACTTAACTTCGAAATATTTTGTTTACTAAGTAACTCAATATAATGCGGAATGTTTCTATCTGCAATTGCTCTCGTTTGTCATCATGAATAAGATATGCAAATATGACTTTTGGTTTTAAATACAGCTATCCTTTAAAAACCTTTAAACAATATTATTGTTGATACGTTTATTTCAAGTTTCGACTGTCGATATAGCGACGGCAGGTACAATGCTTCATGAGTAACAAAAACAAGAGAAGGAGGCCTTTTGTCTGGTACGAACAATATGAAAAAGCTTGAAATGGCATTTTCAGAGGAGAATTCATTGGATTTGTGGTCGACAGTTATTACCGTTTTCAAAAATTCGGAACGATTTTTTACTTTGCGACATTATGTGTGTATTTTAATAAAGAATACACTAAACAGTAAAAATGCTTTCAGTATTAATGTTTCCACCAAATTTAAAGTTTTCCAGTCTATTTTGGATTCTAGAATCTATTTAGCCGCGTATGTATTTTCATTTTAAGAACATCAATTTAAAATGTAAATATTTTCATAGCAAGTTTAAAAAGATTTATATTGAGAAATATGTTAACACACAGAAGCTACTTTTCCGATAAGTTATCGAAACAATTATTTAATAATTGTATTTTAAACATAATTATAATATTTGGAGAGGTCGTATCCCTTATATTGGAACTTTAAAACTACTTAGTACAATAATCCTACCCAAACTTTCCACACGTTAAAGTATAAATTATTTTCATAATATATAAGAATAATTTAAACGTAAAGATAATAAAATTGTAATAGTAATAGCGGATTGACCTCAGCACCGCGTTAAATTTTTTGTTAGCTAGCTAGCGGCAACTATCGACCTTTTTCTTCTGAGTGTGAGTGTAGAGTAAACGGTCTCGTAATGGACCGTCGTTAAATTGACGGGGCGTACGTATCAATTACTCAAATTAATCTCACGGGAAACCATTTTATTTCCATTGATCTGCAACAATCTCGCTTCTGTTGCATATTATAACATTTTTTTTAAAGTGACCATACTTGTGAATGTTTATTGTAAATGGAGAAAATTTTCTTTAAGTGTGCTAATAAAAGTGTCGAATTTTCGTAAATTTACATTTTTTAAACTTAAATTTTTCCGCCCTTAATAAGATCGATGTGGCTGAGCAATATTTTAAGCGAGGTTTATTTGTTGCGACCAATTCAATGAAATGAATTTAGCCGCCGAACCAGCCACAAAGAAATAAAAAAGAAAATTCTTATGTAAGTAAGAAGCAGCAACCGGTTCTCGAGAAATATATTTTCATAAACATCTCTTTTAAATTGAATACATTTCGCTAAATATATTATACGGGCCGTTTACTGTTTAAAGTAGGCGATATAAATTGAATTGCGAAGAATATTTAAACTTAGAATTTTTGAAAACAATAATTTGTAGGTCGTTTCAAGTAATTTACAAAAGCATGGTACCCAGGAATAACTGGGTTCGGTGCGTGGCTTCGTAAGCTCTTTAACTAGTTAACCCATCCACGTAACAAGACAATACTTAAGATTAAGCGTCGTAAATAATAAAATAATTGTGTAAAGTAGCTCTGCCCTTAAATAATATAGATCAGAATATGGCAATCAAAACATTTTACATGAACATCTTTCTTTATGACGCATTTGAACTTATAATGATACGTCACTATATTTCGCAATTGATTATCAAATCTAATCTAATTCTAAAATAAAGGGAAGGGCATATCAACTACATATGCACACAGACCTAGCGATCTGCTCCTCTGACTGCCTGTACTCGAATCCTTTGCTACTTCGAGCCATATTGGTTATTATGATTTTTACATTATACCCTCTCAAACAATATCACATCATAATTTTGAAAACACCAAAAAAAACCCTATGCTTCAATTTAAGACAAACTAAAGACTTATATTTTATTCAATGTTCCTTCTTCTAGAAGCCATAGTTCAGTCTTGTATTTTTTTATTGCTACTCTCTGATACGTTTTTTGGGATATAAAGGGGAAAAACTTTTGGCGCTGCGGGATCCAAACCTGCTCATAGTGCAATATACTCTCCATGCTTCTAATTTTGCTTGGGATCATCTAGTGTTTTTTTTTTTATGTGAGGAGCTGGCGGTTCACCTGATGTTAAGTGATAACCGTCTGCCCATGGACATTTGCAACACTCGTAGGGTTGCAGATGCGTTGTCACTTCTTATAATGTGGGCCCCGGCTACCTCACTCATCAGAAGAAACGTAGAAGTGCAACACTTCTACTTTACGCCGGTCTTCTGTGAGGTCGTGGTGCTAACCCGGACGGACCTGCCCATTCGTGCAACAGCGAACACTGTTGTGTGGCCCTACCACCGAAAAAACACACTAAAGCCACTGAAATAAATATACTGAAGCGAGATTTTCACTTTGCTATAGAAATTCGAGATTTTTAGTGCCTGTCTCATCCCCAAAATTGATTTTTTGCATACATTGTACCTTTTAAGTTTTGGTTTATATTTAAGTGGTCAAAAAATGAATTCTTTTTTCTAATAAGCAAATTTATTTTTATCAAGAAACTATACACATATCAGCTTATTTGAATACGATATGTCAAGAAGTCTTTGAAGAATCATTGAAGAACTCTGAAAAAAATTCCATTAGTGAAAATTATTGTCAAATTAAAATATGATGTTATTAAACAGAACTGACACATTAGCTACTTAGGAAAAATTTTTTGATCATTTCTTAACTAATAATAAATCGTTCCGTACCTACTGAATTCGTAGTACTTTTGTCATAAATTTACAAAATTAATGGCTATATACAATTGTATATTTATTGATACAATATAAATTTAACATTACAAGTAATAAATTTTATAGCATCACAGTGAATTTATTTCTTTTTACACTAAATATAATAATTGTACAGTACTTCAACATTGAGTTAAAAAAAACATCGAAACACCAATTAAGAAAATTCTTCTATTAATTTTTTTCATGAGAACATATACCATATCTCCAATTATTTTATGCCCGACTTATTTAATGTTAGCATATTCATATTATCAAATTATTAAGGAAAACTAACACTTCGAAACGTGTTAATTATAATTCCTATTCCATTTTTATTGTCTGTATTTCTATTGAAAATTGCTCATATAAATATTTCAGTTTAAAGAATAATTTTTATTGTTCAAAATCAAAAATAATATATTTTCTTATCATGTAATATCCTTATTGAGCCAATACACCAATGTTATTTGGTACATAACTTAAAAATTGCCGAAGTTCTTTTTTATTAGAAGAGAGCGCCAAATTTTGGGCATCAGTACATATAATAGAGTAAGATAATGATTTACTTATATTATAAACAGTGTTAAATATATTTTACTTATTCAAATACAACGTAACATTACTATTTAATATTTACAAACTTATCATATTTTATTTCCGATAAAGAAAAATGATAGCTGAGACAGTCTTTACATTCGATGTTTAACCAAGATCACTAAAATAAATAAGCAATATTACAACAGCTTTTTAATAATTTAATAATAATTCTTAATATAATTTTATAAAAAATTATATTAAGAATTATTATTAAATTATTAAAATAATACAAAGAACGAAAAAGAAATTCAAAACCACTATTTGTGGTTATAAAGTTGAAAGAGAAAAGTTATATTTATTTCATTTCGATGACTAATTTTGACCAAACCAATAGATCTGTTTGATCGATTTCCAACAGGTACTATATTTACGTCTAATGTACGGATTGTATTCTGTCCTATACAACTTTCAAATTGTTTAAAGAAATACTTATACCTTTTTTATTTAAAAAAATATGAGAAGGAACACTTCTAAAATAAACGTGAATGTACAATAATAAAATATACACGAAATAATATTTAAATAAAAATAATATTTCACTGCATCTCAGTGTCAAACATATTAACAATTAAAGAAAAGAAAATCTTAGGTATATATGTATGTATAAGTGCAAAGATATCGACAACGATTTAACATATTATTAGTATCGCAACAATTTAAAAAAAAAACGCGTATGAAAACGAAAATATTCATTGCACATAAACTTATTTTGTAAGTATATTTACGATATATTTAGTCCGAAACAATATTTAGTGGTGCTTAACAACTCTTAAAAACTGATTAAATTCTGAGTCGTTATCATTGAAAGAATAGTCAAGTTTCTTATATAATAATAATTATCTATAACACATTCAAATACTTAAATTAAACGCAACTTTCTCGGGCATTTGCTAGTAATGGTGTTCTTGTTGTTACCACTTCCCTCCTTCGGGACAATGTTCCGCTGGTAACACTCCGTCGGTCTTCCGCCAATGTTCCAATGCTCTGTATATAAATATAACAAAAGTAAGGAATAATTTCTATTTAACTTTTATTAGAAGTTTTCAAACCCGATCAAAAATCTAAAAAAATATTTTTTACCTTACATATTTTTTGTACTTTTTCTTTACTTCTACGTTATTAAAACCGGTGTGCAATAGATAAATAGGGTATGAAATATTTTTTTAATGTGTTCCGCAAATAGTAGTATGTGGCTCAAATTTAATATTTTTGTTTAATAAATAAAAAGTTATGTCTTCTTGATGTCACTTCCAGTTAATTTCTGAAAACAAATTATTGCGGAACTGTTTTTTATACCTGAATATCCGAAGCTGGAGTGTTCGGTGTATGAGGAGTATTAGATCGAACATCGTGAAAGCTGTGAGCGCTCTTAGATGACCCCACCGGGGGCGAAACCAATGCCCCGTAGGGAGGCGGTTCAGGTGGTCGCTCCGCATCCCGCGTGCAGTTGAAATCTGAATAGGAGATTGTTTCGTCGATTTTAGTAGTTCTATTTTTAAATTTTTAAAGCTTCAATGTGTTTTTCATCGAGTCGCTTTTTCAACAGAACTTGTTTTTTTTTTTTTTCTATATAAAATATAGCGCCAGTTTAAAATTACAAGTAGTCCGAAAAATCGTGGAATTTTATCGGCAATGACAAGTAAATATTACTTTATGAAATAACAGTAAAATAAATCTATCTTAAGTTTCTTTGATCTTTTATTTTGTTAGTATCAATGTTAGATATATCAAGACGTAGAACTAACCTTTGCCAAGTGGCACAACGTCGGGATTTTTGTCATCTGGTTGTATCGGAGAGTGGTTCACGCCTTGTATTGACCCTTTGTAGGCTTTAACTGTCTGCATTGGAGCTAAAAAATAATTAATATTAAAATTTTCCTGACAACCAAAAAAGATTATGTAAATAATAGCTTTATTGCTTTTGTAACTATTATTTATATTAGTATGTCTACTTATTTAACTTAAATAATAAATCTAGTCTAACCATATTGACGAAGTACCTAATTATCTAAAACTATTTCCAGTTATTACTTTGTATATTTAGGTGACCATCATGAGCGAATGAAATCATTTTTATGAAAATTAGGTTTAAAATTCACACGATGTAAGTCATATAGGGTAACAAATTCTGCTAGAACTTCTATTTTCAGATGATTTTCTTTATCATTCTTTTTATTTGTATTGTTATGAAATTTTCAATTTTTTTTGCCACATACTTTACTCTGCATAATTGTTGGATTCTTATTATTTGTCTTCTTTACATTGACAGTATGAATATAAACAATGAATTTTCTACTTATTTTATATTTTTATAACAAACTCGTTGTCGCCCCGTGGTTAAAATTCGACCGTGATTAATTATGCATAGTATGTGTAATGTTTTTTTTTTTATTGTTTGAATGTATTTTTATGCATTATTTAAGAAAATATTAGCATTCCGCATTCCTGTATTTAAACTATAAGTGTGGGAAATTTCATGCTCCTCCGTCCGCGCAATTTTCGCCAAAAGGGGTACAAAGTTTTTCGTTCACGAATTAATATAGATGAAATTACTGTTTGTTTTTATAAATTGGAACTACTATTTAGTTTAAAACCTAAAAAAAAAACGTAAGTAGAGTGCTTTTTCTCTGTACCGACTTCTACTGTTACCGATGATGAACTTGAAGACATGACCATTGAACCATTTTATAGGTTTTGATAGAATCCTTTGATTCATTTTCAATGATTCTTCTATATTTCCCGTCATAATGATAATTGAATTATTGTAAACGAGTAATGAAAATAATAATGACGCCAAAGATTGAAAATGAACATACAAAACATGTTTATTATATTACAGTGTTTGTTAAATACATATTTAGCAAAATATATTTTATTTTATTTAAATTTATCGATTTAAATCAATTCAAGATGCCACATATTAATACTTGCGAAATATCAAAATTTCAGACCAGAGTTCTCTTTTTGGTTTCACTTGAACTTAATAAAAATGTCAGTATCGGAGTGACGAAACATATTCAATTTCCAGTGAAATTCTAGACATAAATCACATTGCAAATGCAGCGAAAACCTTAGACGACTCGATCTTTGTGCCAGAAAATTCCGGACACGGGGTGAATCTGTCTCCATTCATGAGTGAAATGCACTACCGTTGCGATTTTGATTTATTTTACACTAAATATTTAAATTTTTATCATAAAATAAATCGCAAAGCTAGCAGCTATATTTAAAGACTTTAGAAAATAGTGTTGCTGCTACGAATATAAAAACGTTTTATTCAAAGCTTGCGTCTTTAAATACTAAAATTCATCAAAGTTTTTGATGAATTTTAGTATTTAATATGCAGTGCAACTTGTCTTCTTAATTTCTTTTTTAAAATACAATTATTATCGAAACATATTGTACTATATGTTAATGAAGGAGTAACAGTGGAGAAAATCATTGTCATTGTTCAAATATTTTATGAATACTCGAAACGAAAACCTTTACAATGAAAACTATGTGATACAAAGGTAGCGGCTTAAGGGAATTTCAAAATCGCGTTTATCGTAGTTGATATAAAGAGCATAATGTTTAATTATCTTCGAATATAAGATATAAAAATACAATTATTCGAACAAACAGACGTTTAAAAAGTATCATCATCATTATCAGCTTCTGCAAAACGTCTACTGTTGAACAAAGGCCTGCCCGTTAGAATGGCATAACGAACGACACTTTGCCATTTGCAGTCATCTTTCATTGACCTATAGATTATAATAATTACGTGTATATTACTTATTACTGATATATATTTTCATATGTTTCGCAATTCTAATATCAAATGTACATTTATATGAATGTGGAATGACTGGTTTACTACATAACCTTCATTATTGTTGGGCAAACATATCTCCGAAATGTTTCGAGTAGCTTTTCTCACATTATTATTAATCACCGCCGAACATGCGGTCAATCAGCACTTAAAAACACTACAATCACTATATTCGCTGCTAGAATTAAACTCAAGTACGAACTTGATAGACAAACTTAGCAAATTAAATATGTATTGTAAAAAAATATACACCCAACTGTTGTGAAAAAAAAAGAATGTGAAAAGAAAAAAATGTTTAAATATCATTTTGTAATAGACATTATGGTTTTAAATAATTTAATTAATTTGATTGATAAGAATTTCAGGGGACCCAATCTGTGTCTAGTCATAGGTGACGTCACCCTTACCACTAGGTAACTTCCGCCACAAATAGCTTAGAACGCGACACGTCCTTAATTTCGCTGATGATGAGACAATCGCAGTCAACAATATAAAACAATTTCCGCAGTTGCCGGCGAGTGCGGCAAACAACATAATGATAGCTTTAGAAATTCTCATAGCCAGACTACAGCTACCGATCGAGCCAGGGTCCGGTCTCGGGCACCATCGAACCGGAATGCTAAACGGGCATTGAGTAACAGTCCAAGCCGTGGTTCCCTATCGAGGGCCTTTGAATCTAGTTACTCCATGGAGCGTCCATCAAAGTGACCTAAGAGCTTGGCGGCCTCCCAAACCAGTACTAATAATAATAGCGTGACGGCTAGAGCCGAGGCTCCCTAGGTAGCCCACGAGCTTAGCCACCCGTAACCGAGGTTGAGGCTAGGCGTCCTAAGCGCCCGGCCACCTCAAGCCCGGTGGATCTGTAAAGGCCTCCTCAAGGCCAATTCATGCAGCCAACACAAAATTTAAGGGGAGTTGCTTCTCAACAAGCAAGGTGTTAACGTCTCAGGTACGATATATTTCTGTGTATTTAAATTACGCTGGTTTATATACTTGTTTTTTTTTTTGACCTATTTGTTTATTATTTTATTACCTATAATAATTGATATAATATATTAATGTAGTATAATATAAAATTATTCTATAGTTGTTATTAGGCGTAAAATAAAGTTTAATGTATTTTTTTATATTTTATTGGCTTATCACCCTTAATATAACATGATAGTTAAAAATACATATCCTTTATATGTATTTTATATTTCTTTTATATATATAATTTTAATCTAATAATATCTTAACCAAAAAAAAAATATTTTTCAGACACATGTCTAGGCTACCAAGACTTTAACGTGACGTTATACTTTTTTTACGCTGACGTACCCAAAGAGTAAAACGTAACCCTATTATTAAAACTCCATTGTCTGTCTGTCGGTCTATCTGTCCGTCTCTCACCAGGATTTTTCTCGTTTTTATCGATAACGGTAGGGGATCCTTCGTGCGCATGTCCGATTCGCACTTGGCTGGGTTTTTATGTGAGAAGGTGGAAAATGAGTTGGCGGTTAACTTGATATTAAGTGATCACCTCCGCCCATTGATATTTTCAACACCCGTGGGGCTGCAAATGCGTTGCCACCTGTTAATAAAGTGGGCTCACTCACCAAACGAAACGCAGAAGTATAACTTCCACTTCACGCCAGCCTTCTGCGAGGTCATGGTACTTACACTGCCCATTCGTGCAACAGAGAAAACTGTTGCGTGGCCCTATCACAGTTTAATTGGCCCTACCCGTTGAATTTATTTAAGCGCATATTGAATATTTCTGCCTGTCCGTCACTACAAGTCGATTGAAAGGGGTTCAATGGAGTAAGGCGAGTACGTCGTCCTGAGATGCCGCAAAATGGAATCTGTGAATTCCTAGCTATGTGGAAGTGCTGCACACGAAGTTTCGGAGATATATGTTCCAACAAAAGGAATCTACTAAGCAGTTATAGTATAAAATGGTTTTGCCGCATATGCTCAAAGTTTAACAGAAGCTACATATGTGCTCAAATAGTCGATTTATATTTTCTTTATTCTGTTCAATAGGTACTTATTGATAGTACTGAAATGACATGCCCATGATAAGGAACATGCGTATATGAATAATTTTTTTTTATAAATGGGCGTAAGTAATATACACCGTTTCATTCACTCATAAGGTACTCAACACATTCCACGTTAAAGATACATAATTCACTGTATATTTTAGGATTATTTATGCTCTATTGGAAAGCATTTCAGTACATAGATAATTAATTTTATTAAAAACTAGCTGCTGCCCGCGACTACGTCTGCGTAGTATTGACTGAAGGCCTAACATTCAGACAGAAAGACAGATATACATTAAAATATGAATATAAATTATAGGCTATGTGTTATTCTGATCTACAAGCTATATTATCGTAAAGTTTCATTAAAATCAATTCAGTAGTATTTGCTTGAAAGAGTAACAAACAACCATCCATACATACAAACTTTCGCCTTTATAATAGTAGCTGGAGGACCGGTTTTTTTGGTAAATCGTGTATTTGGGAAAGAAAAAAAAACTAAAAATATCTGGCATAGAAAAAAGTAAAAAAAAAAATAAGTGTGTAAATGATCGTGACACGAACAGCGGCCTGGAAATCACTGGAGACGTTTACGAGATTCCGATTATGTATATATGTATACAAGAATTGCTCGTTTAAAGGTATTAAATAGATTCTTATTCTTTATTGTACACAAAAAAAATTACAGTTACAAATAAAGGATTACAAAAAAGTACAGTCTTTTTTGTAATCCTTTATTTGTACCAAAGGCGAGCTTAACCCTAAACAGAGTTCTCTGCCAGCCAACGTTTAGTAATAATTAAAATATTAGTGAGGATTAATCTGATTTAGTTAAAAGTCCTTTGCTAATCAATATGTTTTAAATAGTAATCCAACACTGCACGCTTGTGATACTCTAGGAATGAAGAATTTTATTTAAGGAGTTCTTCTAGTCGTATTTATCTCAGTAATTTCCGGCTCTCGTGAAAATAAAATGCTTTGTGATCGGCGAATCCGATTACTGTCGTTTTTTATCTTGACGATTTTTACAATATGAACCATCTCCACATTGGAAGGTAGACAAAGGTATTATTTGACATCATTCATAATATTTTACACTGTTCACAAAGTATTTTAGTTCGCTTCTAAAGTATAAACAAAGGTATATACAAAGTATAACAAGGGTATATATATATATATATATATATATATATATATATATAAATATATATAATATATATATATATATAACTTTTGGAGTAAATCAACTAGTGTACATCTCCGGGATTCAAATCACACGATCAACGATCGGAAATTTCGTTGAATGAATGTCATTGTCTGCCTCAGACATTAATTTTTTCTGGATTCATATTCTTTTATTCACTCAGTTTAAACTAATTATTAAATAATTGCATTCCAAGCTTTGTTTCTCCCAAAGTGAAAATCGTAAGTAATGTTTTACAAAGTGATGGGATGTCCCGAGATCAAATACTAGCGATTTGCTAATATATTTTGAATTAGTTGCAGTCCTAAAATATTCATCTATTTTTATATGAAATAAGCTGTCCGAGGCCTTACAAGAGTTATTTCCATACATCTAAGACCTTAGTGTCAAAGGTATGTAGTTCCATGTGGGTTTATTAATCCTTTTCTTATATGCTTTAAATGTTTTAATTATATACTGTACTAATAATTGACAAACCTTCATATTGCATAGGTCGGTGATGTTTTTTCCTTGCCAGTATTGCGATAATAGCCACAGCAATAAGTGTCCCAACAATACCCGCAACAATGCCTAAAGCCCAACCACTGTCCACTGTGTTGTTTCTTGTATTTGCTTCTAAAATCAAAATTAACAAACCACTAGAGATAACACTAGAAAACACCACTAGAGATAATTTAAAGTGTAAATTATATTGCAATCTTGAATGTAAATGTTACGGATTCATTTCAATAAAATATATTTCCTATCATGATAAATTTAGGCTCACCAGTCTGTAAAGCTAGTCTTGAAAGCGTATGAACTCGCAATGTTGTAATTTCTGATCTTCCACGAGCATTATTTGCATAAAATACAAGTCGCAAAGCTTTTCCGGAGCCTAGTCCATGAAGTTTCCACACAGGTGTGTTTGTTGATACATTTGCTGCTAATGCGTCCCCTTCCCATGCTTCCACAACATATGTTGTTTGAAGACCACCGTCATAACCTGCAGAAATAATCTTCACTGTACCAAACATTATAAATAATAAATTCTTTATACCGTACGTAAAATATTTAGTAAATCGCAACTCTAATTAAAACACTACACTTCATTTATTACGAATTAATTTAAATTATAACACATTGCAACTAATTGCGTCACAAAAATCATTTAATGTTTTAAATCTATGTAACTTTAAGCCAAGGCTTAACCTTTTGATGAAGCTATAGTGAATCGGTGGTAAAATTTAATAATTTCAATACACGCACAACTCTCTAAAGATTAACGCACAATTCTTAACTATTTATTAAATTATTACATTAACCCTTCTATTATATACTTGTCTAAGTACCCTTAAGCCGTAACGAATGGCGCCAAAAATGGCTACCAAAATATATAGACTCACGTTTCACTTACGTTAGTGTCATTTGATTCACAGATAACGTGCTGACGAATATCCTACGGATTCCGTACTTGCAAATCGCTGAAGAGCGATTATACAGCAGATTTCACAAACAGGTTTTATTATGTAAACTATTTTATTTATTCATTATATTTTTTTTACTAAAATAAATAAAACTACTAATATATAAAATAAAGAACTATTTTGTTTAACTTTCACCTTATTAAAAATGGGGAAGACTTAGGTTATAATTTGTAGCAAATATCCCTAAACACGCATACCTTGACAGTTTTTTTATAATAAGTACACGAGCGGCTCTCACACATATCACAATCGGAGACAGTTTTAGCGCGTCGTTTGTTAAGCATTGCTCAATCAAGAGAAGTAAATAATCAAAGTATTAACCTTATTTTTAGTCACACTGATAATAGTTAGTACAGCAGATCTATAAACATATTAAGCCTGCGAAACTACTTTTTGAGCCAATTAAATAACAGTATTACGTAAAAAATAGCGGAAATTCTATGGATGCAGCTGGCCCAGGATCGTGTTTCGTAGCAGTCAGTTGGGAAGGCCTATGTCCAGCAGTGGACTTAAACAGTATAAAATTATGGTGATGATGATAATACATATCTTTTTAATAATATTTTAGTGCTAGTTTTTGCACTCAAAATTAAATAAGAAATGCGATTGTTTGTAGATAAATGGACAAAAACTCTGGGCGCCTAACCCGGAGGACGCAGGTTAGAACCCCACATAGTTAAAAGTTTAGTCCATTATATCCATTTCTTATTAAACGTTATCTAAGAAAGTTTATGAATAAATTATTACCGGCAACACAGCGAAGTTCCGCCGAGTCATCCGTCAAATTTAAAGATGAACAGTTTGACGGCGGATCAGGTTTCACAGCTGGTAGCAATGTGTATCGGCAAGGTTCAATTTGCTGCCCAGCAAGGTTCGTCGCTCGACAAGCCAAGGCGCCATAGTCCGCGTCTGCATTTGGTGTATAGGAAAGGACAGATCGCCCATCGCTCCCTATTGTAAATTTGCCCTTTTGGAACAAATATAAATATTTGTTATTCGAAATACGAACATAATAGAAATATTTGATGCTCTAAATTCCTCAAACTTCAAAATCATCACAAGTCAGAATCGACAAGTTACTTTGCCTCATCCACGTGTTATGATTTAATATATGTATATAAACGTGAGAACAATGAGAAATGGTGTATCAGTTTTGACAGCTGGTAGCAATGTTTATCGGCAAGGTGCAATTGGCTACCCAGCAAGGTTCGTTGCGCTGTAAGTCAAGGAACCATAGTCCGCGTCTGTATTTGTTGTAAAGGAAAAGATAGACCGAATATCGCTCCCTACTCTAAATTTACCTTTTTGGAATAGGTATGAATATTTGTTATTCAAAACACGCACCAAATAGAAAAATGTGATGTCCAGAATTAATTTCTTGTATTTACGCGATTACACATTATAAATGAAACTAATTTTTACGGATTTATCGCGTTTATTTTTAATTTTAGTTCCCGACGTTTCGAAACCTTTACAGCGTTCATGGTCACGGGACAGACTAAGGTGTTAGACGTCTGATTGTCAAAGTTAGCCCGGGCTACCGTCAGTTTTTTTTTTTTTGTATTATTAATTTTGTGTCCGATCTATGCAGAGGGAGCTAATTGTATCTCGTCTTGCAGTAGTGGTTCGTTTGGGCTTAGATTTAATTTGATTGATGACAGGATCCCAAGCTGATGGTAGTACCCAACCCTCTTCTCCATTGAAATTAGGGTGTTTTTTAATTTCAATAGCCTCGCGAATCATCCTTGGGAGGAATCGGTGTTCTTTTGCAAGGATCTGTGGTCTATCAAACCTGATGTAGTGGTTGGGCCGATTTAGAGTGTGCTCACAAACTGCAGACTTGTTTAATCTACTATGTTTTATGTCAGCTATATGTTCTTTCACGCGGGTTTTTATGGCTCTTTTCGTTTGACCTATGTAAGAGAGCCCACATTCACAGTCAAGTTTGTACACTCCTGGATCTTGCAGAGGGATATTACACTTGACAGATGGTAAAAACTGACTAATCTTCTTCAGCGGCTTAGAATGTATTAATTAAAGCCCGCTTTAAGATATAGCCAATCTTGTTGGTGACTCCTCTGACATATGGTAGAACAGCAGGTACTCGCTCCACTGTGGCTGGTTTCACTCGGTTTGCGGATGACCAAAACATCTAAGTTTTGGTCATCCGCAATCCAAATAACACTATAAGTCACACTGTGTATAGGAAGGCAACCCATACAAATAGATACCTAAACGGTGACTCTCACCACTATCCAGCCCAGTTAGCTACCGTGGGTAAATCTTTGTTTCAGAGAGCACAAGGGATCTGTGACAAACAACACCTGGCCGCTGAGCTTCCACATGTCAAGCAAGTTCTGCATGACAACAAACTTCGAGCACCGCGCCTACGTCAAAGTGACCGAGTGAAACCAGCCACAGTGGAGCGAGTACCTGCTGTTCTACCATATGTCAGAGCAGTCACCAACAAGATTGGCTATATCTTAAAGCGGGCTTTAATTAATACATTCTAAGCCGCTGAAGAAGATTAGTCAGTTTTTACCATCTGTCAAGTGTAATATCCCTCTGCAAGATCCAGGAGTGTACAAACTTGACTGTGAATGTGGGCTCTCTTACATAGGTCAAACGAAAAGAGCCATAAAAACCCGCGTGAAAGAAAACATATAGCTGACATAAAACATAGTAGATTAAACAAGTCTGCAGTTTTATGAGCACACTCTAAATCGGCCCAACCACTACATCAGGTTTGATAGACCACAGATCCTTGCAAAAGAACACCGATTCCTCCCAAGGATGATTCGCGAGGCTATTGAAATTAAAAAACACCCTAATTTCAATGGAGAAGAGGGTTGGGTACTACCATCAGCTTGGGATCCTGTCATCAATCAAATTAAATCTAAGACCAAACGAACCACTACTGCAAGACGAGATACAATTAGCTCCCTCTGCATAGATCGGACACAAAATTAATAATACAAAAACTGACGGTAGCCCGGGTTAACTTTGACAATCAGACGTCTAACACCTCAGTCTGTCCCGTGACCATGAACGCTGTAAAGGGTTCGAAACGTCGGGAACTAAAATTAAAAATAAACGCGATAAATCCGTAAAAATTAGTTTCATTTATAATGTGCAGAATTCCTCAAACTTCACAATTATCGCAAACCAAGGCACTACTAGTAAAGCTTAACAACACAAATTAGTCTGCCCCATTCACAAGTAATGATTTAAACAACGTATATTAACTTGGCATCAGACAAAGAATGATCTAAAAAATCAAAACAGCAAGTCTTTTATTGTCCACCACAAATAAGAGTATACATAAAACACAACAAATTTATGCAACGCACAATTTAAAAATAAAATATCAGAAAAATATCAGTCAAATTTGACGGTAAATTTCGTCGAAAAACAAAATGTTATGATAGGTCGGTCGGTAATCGGGCGGCCCCGAAACAGAAGGCCGTAGTTTGTGTCACGATCATTAACACATTTATTTTTTTACTTTTTTTTTCGATTCCAGATCATTACAGTACAAGAATTGCTCGTTTAAAGGTATTAGATACAAAATTTGATTTTCAGGGTTAATATGGACACCAGAACAGAATACTAAAAGGCTGATTGTGCGTCGGGAGACCATTTGCTGCTCTATGCTCTTTGGCCGGAGTGGTAAGATATCACCACCTAGCAAGGTCGGTTATATTTCATGCTACCATGGTTTTAAGGTCTTTTTGCCAACTTTTTTTCACCGACCGCAAAACTACAACTTTCTTATTCGTCTGTTAAGTAGTCAAATAGCTTGTATTGAGGGAGCTTTACAGCGGAACCTATTCTCAAAAGTCTTCGCCAGAGATCTGTCTATCAGAGAAAGACAATTGACTAAGTTGAAGACTAACAATGGGGCTATCATCTCCAATGGACCAGAGGGTTTGAGTGAGATTGAGAGGTTCTATGGACAGCTGTAACACTAGTCATTGGAGACACACGCACGTGTGCAGGCACCAACTCATGAGCGAAGCTTGTCGACATTATTCCGAGAATATTCCGAAAGTCAATCGGAGCGGGATTAGAATGTTTCTTAACCATCTTAACAATGGAAAAAAACGAAGAGAAAAAGAACAGAACTACAGCAGAGCTTCTGAAAGCGGATGGAGAACCGGTAATTTGGTCCTTTATTAGGTCTTTAATTCCATCCTTCGGGATGGTGCTATAACAGAAGCGTGGGGAAGTATGCTGTTAATATTAAAAAGTATCTCAAAATTAAATATAAATTATTATTTTTATAAGTAATGCAAACAATAAACTTGAGATATTAAAATGTTTACTTACTGCTTCAAATTCTATTGTTCCCATGGTGTTGTTGAGCGTCCATTGATAATTTTTTGGTGGAGGAAAGGCATCGACCTCACATGTTACATTAGCTGCTTCATTTAAAGCAGCGCCCACAATTATTGTCTGTTTATTTTTACATACAGGCTTATCTACAAAACAACAGGATCAGAGTAATCTTTTATATACATTTTCATATTTATTTTAAAATTTGTGCAATGTATACACTATTTAAGATTTCAACATTATTAGTAAATGTATCCACACTACTCAAAGTCACAAGTAATCCTCTAGAAATGTTTACGGTAAATTGCATTTCAAAGAAGTTCAATTGCCGATACTAAGCTACACATAAAGCTTTTTTCAGGAACTTTTTACCGTTCCACATTTGTTGTTCTACAAAGTACCTAAAGCTATAGAACCGTGTTCAATGAGGCGTTTTGGTTTAAATAAATACAGCTTTAACAATATTTATTTATTGTATCGAGCATTTCCAAAAGAAATTTACTTTTAAAAATATCGTAGACAATACAACAATTGATCTGGTTTATTTAATACATACAAATTATTAGTAGTATAATTATTTAAAATAAGAAAGTAGTAACTAAAATCAAATACTATTAATAAAAGTAAAGTAAAGTAACAGCCTATACATGTCCCACTGCTGGGCAAAGGCCTCCTCTATACAGAGGATATCAGGGCATAGTCCACCACGCGGCCCCACTGCGGATTGGCGGACTTCACATATCTTCGAAATACATTTTTTTGTTATTATTTCGAAAATATGCAGGTTTCCTCACGATGTTTTCCTTCACCGCGGAGCACGTGACAATTCAGCACTTAGAGTTAAAAAATTATTACCGGGGATTATTATTAAATTAGCACCGGGGATCGAACTCAGGTTGCTCGAGTATACATTGAATTAAAGGCGAGCGCCCGGACACTGAGCTATCATGGCTCATCATGTTATTAATATTTGAAGTAATATTTTAAATAATGTATTTGACTCTCTACGCCACTTTTGTTTATAATTAGAGTATTTTTGTATCCATAACATAATGTATCAATGTTTATTACATTAATTATTTATTAGGCATTGTCAGCCTGCAATGACTATGAAACTTTCTGTATACTTTTTTTTAACCATGCACAAAAATGTTTCCATTATCTTAAGTACAGCTGTTACGAGAGGCATTTTCAAAATAATTGAGTTTTATCTTTTAATGGTAAGGTGAACATCAAATAATTTTTAAAAAATTAGTTTCTGTTAAAAACTTTTTATTTGTCTAATATCGTAAGGGAAATCAAATATAGCAAAAAATGGAAACATTAATTTGAGATTATGAAAATAACGAGCGGATCATTTACATTACATAAAATTTAACACAAATTTCCATTCGATTTTAGCGTCAAAATAGCGGCGAAACCAACAAAACTAATAGAATTTAAGGTAAGTATGGTAAACCATTTAAAATAGAAAAGTTTTCCACTTAAACAACTTTCAGATAACAGTAACAGAAAAAATATAAGGCAGGTAATAGCTGAATTAAATATTATAAGACACCATTAGAAAAACTTTTAACTCCTATTATAGAACTAATTGATCAATTTATTTTATTTAGTGTATTACCTTTCATCAAAATATGTAATTCATAATCAGGAAAACTGTGTATTATTACTACTTCTATAAAATTTTCTAAAAAAAAATAAAATTAGAAGCAGAAATACTCGATTTGAAAAGTCCATTATTATGCTACTTTGTTTAGGACTATTTTTCATATTAAGGGAAACTTCATGATTCGATTTTTTGGCATTGATATTTATTGTATACATAATTTTTACTATATCAAAACACCATAACTAAGGCTACCATATTTTACAATTTACACTTCAAAACCGAAACAACTACGATCAGCTTTAGAACCATAAAATACGAAGAAAATTGAACCAGATTTAAATTTAACATACAGTGTTTTCAATTAAAACGTCGTACTTATTACGAACGTGTTTTTTAAATTTTTAAACAGACTTACAAATAACAGAGAGGTTTACAGGGGCCGATCTTCCGTCCCCTTCTACGTTGGAAGCGGTACACACATATCGGCCCGCTTGTTCTCTCGACACGCTTTGCAGAGCTAAATGCGCTGAGCCCGCTATGACGCCGGCGCGCTGATTGTGCGTCATTACTTGACCCTGGAAACGAAAGATTATTTTTAATGGTCCCTTTTTAACGAGCGGGTTTGATGCTCTTCTTTAAAAAGTCAATTTAGAAAAATAAAAAGCTATCGTCTTACTATGTAAGGTTGCGGTTTCAATTTTTTACGTTTTAATTTCTCGCACATAATATTGTTGAATTAATTACTTTATCCTAAGACATAGTATAAGTCATAAACTTTTCCGCACTAATACAAACTCACACTACTATCTGCTTATATTTTGTGAGTGGCTCATGATATAAATAGAGAAAGTATACAAACTGTTACTTTATTTCTATAAACATATTTTTACCTTTTGTATAAGAATTACAACTTCATTTGTGGAGTACATTTATACCAAAATGTTATAGATCATATATTACACATTATTAATTATTAAATTTTATAGTTTCGGGAGTAAAATCAATTATACATGATGTTATAAATTCATAATTTTTTACGGATTAGTTTTGATTAGCTCTACCTCAACGGCTTATATTTTACTGTTGGGAGTATGGTGAAATGTCAATGTAAAATATAAATATTAAAAATACATTAATGTAATCCACAAATCCGATCATTTAAAACAAAAAAGGCACAAAATACGACGTATGAAATCTAAGTAACTCTAAACTTTAGAACGTCAGCAAACTTTATTTGTTCAACATACATGAAACTCACGTTTAAGCTATTGTACTCACGTTATGTTCCCATACTACTTTATAAGCTGGAGGATTGGCGCGTACAACACAGTCAAAATATACATCGTCTCCTTCTTCGATGTCATTGGGATTAAGCTTAGATCCTAATTGCAAAACCACTATTGGGACATCTGAATAAAATAAATAGATGCTATGTTACCTACATTATAGGGAAGTTTACATAAATAACTTCAAAACAAGTTAGAACTCTTGAATTTTTTTGAGGAAAAAGAAAAACCTTACAATGCAAGTTGAGTGGCATGGTGCTCTCAATAGTAGTGTGTTCCAGTTTTGCATGAGATGCTCGACAGGTAAGAACGTGCCCATCATGTTCCATTCGTGGAGTCCACCGCAAAAAAGATATTGTTTCGTTGAAATCTTCAGAATTCTGCAAAATCATGTAATAAAAGGATAAAAGCCATCGTAGCGTTTTTAATTTTATGTTAATTAAAAGTTTATTTACTGATTAACAAATAACTAGTTTTTCTTAATTTTTTCGTTCAGTCACCCATTGATTAATTTATCATTACCATTTTGATAGCGGTTGCAATATATATATTAAAATATTTCTCTATACAAATACATAAGTTTGATTTATATATATATATATATATATATATATTTCCTAGATACATATTTCCTATTCTCTGATGTCTTAATTAGAATTATTTAGCAAAAGTTTGCAGTCATATTTAACCAATCCTATTATGTCTTAGACCTTAGACACACTTAGGACCATTGTGATACAGTTTTTGCATGTAGGGAATCCGAAGTAGAGAATTAATCAAAAGTAAACACTGTTTTTTATGTATCGCTCACCTTTTGTGGTTCATTAACTATAATCTGTTTGTCGTCTAAATACCACGCAATAATTGCTGGTGGCCTAGCACCTACAGCTCTGCAAGCAAGTTCAGCCTCTTGACCAACTGATAATGGCTGCTCTCTTGCCAGAATTTCCACCAATAGTGGTCGCACTGCAAAAAACAATATGTTTAATCTAAGTATAAAAAATGATAATATATGCGTCAGAGGTTAGTTGTCTTTCCAGTTCGTACTTTGTCTTTTCGCAAATCACACCCATATGAGATATTGTTCAAATGAACCACGAGAAGAGAGAAAAATTACGTATTACAATTTGGAGAAAAAAAAGAATGTTTTGTAAAGAAAATATAATAAAATGTACGAGTCTTTGTACACGAGTGTGTTCAACTATGCGTGATCATGGTTTGAATAATTGTGGGTTCTCTCTCTGTCTCTACTGTATAAATATTGTATTATGAATAAAGTGTTTTTCTAATGTCTGGGTATTCAATTTTGGGTGAATTGATGATTTAAAAATGTTGTGCTAATTGTGTATTGTGAACGTGAAATTAATTATATTTTTCTTATATTTAGGAAATATTTTTAATACTTATTGTATTTATTTACAAAACAGTATGTTAAGAATGTTAAATTAGAATGTATAAATATTAATCCATAGTATGTTCATAGTATTTACCCTTCGCTAGATAGCATATTAAAAAAATATTCTTATCAGTGAACAAAATAATGAAACATCTTTTATTTGCGTCACTGATCTGTAAGTATTTATTTATGTAATATATATGTTTTCACAGTATTTCAAATTGGTTCAGTTTTTAAAATTGGGTTAGCTATTTGTGACAGACTAGACGTTTATTTTGTTAATCATTCGCAAAGTCGAAACAGGATGTCTAATATGTGATGATGTAACCTGCTTGTAAAAGATACTAACTAAATTAAAAAAGATCTCGTTAATTCTCTCGGCACTTTTAAATTAGTCAATTCAAGTTTAAATAAATATGCATACAATTTAAGACAACCAAAATTGCCTAAAAAGGCATGCGTTTTTCTTGAAATTCGATCTATTTGTTATAGTAACAATAGTTGATCCATCTGAAATTTTCGCACAGTACCACGATCAGTAATAGTTACTGATCACAGTACTATTACTATATAATAATGCCATAATAAGTTTTTATCAATTAAAGGTATTATTTTTTTATGTGAAAAGTTGCCAAACGAGCAGATGGTTGGAGCACCTGATGTTAAGTGAATACCGCCGCTGGTCTGCTACACCCGAGGGTTTGCAAATGCATTGACAACCTTTTGGAAATTGGGCTCCGGCTACCTCACTCACCAGACGAAACGCGTAAGTATTTGTCATACTTCAACTTTACGCCGGTCTTCTGTGAGGTCGTGGTATGGACAAGCCTGCCCATTCGTGCAACAGCCGAGGCTGGTGCGTGGCTCTACCACCGTTATAATTTATATGTTGTCTGAGTTTAAAGAATAACGGTTTTTTAGTCTTCTTCGTTATCTTTCATTGAAATAAATTTACCACAGATTTTTTTGATTTTTTCTTATAAATATATTGTGTATAAAAAAATTTTACGATAGTATTTTTATGAAACCTTAATTTTATTCTACTTATATATTTCTTTTGATTAGCGCCAAAGATTAGTTTTAAAATGATATGAATCATTAACTTTGATGATAAATGTTATAAATTATGGCGTTCCAACAAAAAACATCTTTGGGAAATAATATATAGAGATTGCTTTTTTCAAGTCTTTAATTTGTCTTTTTTATTTTATTTGTCTCTGTTTGTCCATGAACTCTGAGTTTAACCCTTCTTAAGTGATTGTTTCAGTATATACATTATTGTATTGATTATAGAACAAATAATTTTGCTTATAAATTTAGGCCTGGTTGATGTAGAAAACTTTTCGGGGTGGGGATCTTCAAAATATAGGGTTATGTATGGTCCCTATATTCATAGAATATAACCTAAGCGACCTATTAAACATTTTTCGTAGAGCAAAAAATAATAGTCATGTTCAGTCTGGAGCGATTAAAAGAAGCGATGAAAAAGGATAAAAACCATCTTGTATTTTATCTTGAATAGTCCTATGGGTATACTTATGTCAAAATTATAATATTATGAAAAAAAATATTTTCGTGTTATTTAATAACACGTTTAATATGTAAGTATTTATTTTACAACACGAAAACTCAATTTACTCGAATTAATTTAAATAATCTGCTTTAAGCTTCTGGCATTTTCTTTCAATGTTGTGTTATTTAAAATGAAATGACGCTACTGCTAACTTTTATAAATCTTAATTATTATGAAAAGCTAATTTTGTCCATTAGCGACTCAAATTGAAATGTTTAATGGCAAAATGTACCCGGCATTCATAAAAGTTTAGGGAAGTTGAACTACGAAGTTCAGTGTAGCGTGCATTAGAGCCAAATCATAACATTATGATAATGTAGAATAATTTCCTGTTTTCTTGCAACACTATGGTAGGACAATGAAACCACACAAATAAAACTAATGATGGCGCCTGGCGTGTCGGTAAAAAGGACACAAAAGAATTCCGTAATCCACCGTCATATCTGAGATAATCTGCCTCGCGGACAAGCACGCCGTTTGATCTAGGTTAATCGCTGGGATTTTCCTTGATTTCATTTTGCAGTAACAGAGAAAGAGCTACAAGGCGATTTTAATGATGATAAATCAATTCGAAAAAATAAAAATCAAAAATGTATAAGATTGTTTTTGAAAATAAATAAGTTTTGATACTAAATAAGAATTTACATAATATATAAAAATCAAAAATACATTATGATTATGTTTTTAAAACTAAATATTACTTTTGATATTAAATAAGAATTTGAATGATTTATTGGAAGTATGATTATTCATATTAAAATTTTATTCATAAAATGTAATAAAGCATTCATACTAGACTTTTTTTGTATGTAAGTAACAATGTAGAAAGAAGGTGTTAAGATTTTCGTCGCTGTGGCTATCAGCCATTTAGCTCAGTGGTTAGAGCGTCAGGTCGCGAATGCCGAAGACGTGGGTTCGATTCCCACAGCGACGACAATATTTTCGTACTTTTTCTACGTGTTTTAAAGTAACATACATGTTAATTTTCTAAAATTTGTTCCCATCCTTAGATAGAAAAATACTTTACATAACATTAACGACGCTTAAATTTAATTGTTTGACCAGACTCTGAATTTCCAGTCTTTGCAATGATTTTATCAGCATCAAGCCTTAATTTTTATTTTACTACTGGTACTGTTCTATGGCCCTTGGTTGCTCAAATTTCGTCTAAATACATCAATTCAGGGACTTTATACATATAATTGACATATTTTACACAGTGACAGTAACAGAGTGAAGTATATTAAAAATGAATGCAAAATAAATGTTCAAAACACGTGAAAAACAAACCTAAAGTAAATGTACACAAATGAAATTTTATATGACAATTATTGTTTTCAATATTAATCTCTTGTTAGTTTGCTCGCTTGTATTATTTTAAATTGAGCTCTATCAACTGGTTAGCATCTACTACAAATGTGAAATATAATTTTATTGATGAAGTTTGTAACATAGACAAATATAAACAGAGAATTTAGCTTAAAGACGTTTAATATGCAAAAATCTCTCCTAAAGTACTCACAGTAAAGCTGTAACTGTGCGTTTGCTCGTAACGGAGGCACAAGACCAGTATTATCTGCAGTACAGGTATACACCGCTTCAAAATATTCTCGTTTTAATTTTGGTATCTTGAGTTCAAGTAAGCTGAGACGCGACCCATCCTCTACCGGTGCTAATGTTGCAATTACTTTATCGTCCCGCCACCATCGTAGACGTGGCATTGGTTTACCTGTGGATACAATTAAATATGTAAATAACGGTTGATTTTTCTTTTTAAAAATACAAATAAAAACTGAGCTTCATTAACAGTGTGGTGTAATAGTAGTATTAAAATAACAGCACAGCTATTTTTACCTCCAGTTACAACACAAGTAAGTTTTAGACTGGTGTCTTCAATATACGGCCCCGCTACACCTATTATTTCTTTATCTCTCTCATCAAAAATCTTGGGCTTTTCGGGGAGTTCTAAAAAAGGAAAGAATAAAAAAATAAACCTGTATTTGTTTTAATTAGATAATGTTAGTCCGCGAATCCGCAGTGAGGTCGCCTTGTGGAGTGGCCTGACACCCTCTTTTCAAAGGAGATCTGCCCAGCAGTGGGACATATATAGGCTGTTACTTTAGATAATGTTACATTATCGATTAAATTAGAATAATTTTGATAAAGTTATTAATAGCGAATTTCAGACATATTAAAATATTTTATTTATTTAAATAGTTTTTTGTAAACATTACTCTTTCAAAAAGTTTATTTGATAATGATGAATTAAACAACGTAATGTTTTTGAATGGTGCTTGAATGTATTTCTTCGTAGGTAACTCAGTGCGATAAGCGCTACCTTAGTAAAAAACGAAATTAGTTTGCTATCTACTCCATGTCGGCTTTTAAAAAAAATATTTAAATAATCAGCGGGCTTTTTATTACGTATGAGTTTATTGGTCAAAGTTCAATTACTTGTACTTTAAATATGTTGATTATCATCAAAGGAATCGAAAAACATTTCTTAAAAAAATTAAAAATACCTTATTAAAAACAGATTTCCTCGCAAGAAGTAAAAATACATCGCTGTTGAAATTATTTTAAATGAACTAATTATTAGAAATTTTGATAAATAATATATTAGAAAGTTTGATATTAAAGCTGAATGGCGTTTAGTAAGTTTATTGTTATAAAAGATACAAAAACATAGTTTCATTCTTTACAAAAAAAAAACCAAAGAGCAAATATAAGAGTTTTCATTCGCATTTTTTAGTAATTGGTAAAGGTATTGCGGAAAAATAAAACTAAAAGACAAACTTTAAATTTAAATTACCGCTTTTACAAACTCCATTTTGGCAATAAGCCAAATTGAAATTTGTTGTTAGTGTGCTTTCTTTTTATACTTAATATTCTGCATACTTTTTTGACATAAAGTTTATTTCGGGAGTGCCAGTGTTAATATACACGACGCGACCATAAATCAACGCATATATAGAGGATAACTTTTTAAAATTGTTTTAAACATTTACTTTCTTTAGACATCAATATTTACCTAGTTATTTCCCTTACGTATAAAACTGCAACGTAAAGTTCATTTGTAAATGTCACAAAGCATATGAATTGGTTGAATGAATTTGAAAGAGATCAAACATACTGTTCGAAGGAGAGACTTGTATTACGACGTTGTGGCACCGAATGAAAAAGTCTCTGAATGTATGAATCAGTCAGTTGTAAGTTACAAATTTTGTTTCTTTTTTATTAAATTAGTTTGTTTGAAAATATTTTTTTTCAATTATCGATTTTTTTAACGTTTATATTTTTTATGATTCTTGGCAAGTAACTTTATAAGTGTGTTCATTTATTTTTGCGGTTGTAACGCCATGATGTATAGGGAATTAATGGAATTAAAGGATACCAGAAGTTGCAAGAAACTAAAAATCCTGTAACGATAGTATGTTAAAAGATAAGAGTTTGTAAACGATAATCTTTGAAGCAGGTCCTCATCACAAAAGACCGTGGTTGTTTTTTGGCAGGATGAGCCACCGTTGGCCTTAGGGGTCTTTACAGTTCCGCCGGACTTGAGGTGGCCGGGCGCTCGGGGCGTCTAGCCTGAACTTCGGTTACGCGTTATAGTGACTAAGCTCGAGGGCTCCCGAGGGAGCCTCGGCTCGGGCCGTCACGCTACTATTATCATTACCGGTTTGGGAGGTCACCAAAGGGCGCCAACTCTTAGGGCGCTTTGGTGGACGCTCCATGGTGTGATTAAGCTCAAACGCCCCCGAGAGAGGACCTCGGCTTGGGCTGTCACTCAATACCCGCTTAGCATTCTGATTCGAGGGTGCCCGAGAGGACCGGACCTCAGCTCGATCGGTAGCTATTATCTGACTGGAAGAATTTCTAGATCTAACATTACTACCACTTCGGCGTTGGAGCTGGCAGCAGAAGTGGCAGACGAAACTCCAACAACGCTTCTATCATTAACGGGGGAAAACCTGCCAGGTACATATGAGGCGGAACTTTGTATATGTTTGCCGCACTCGCGGCCAAGTGCAGTGTGATTTGGTGAGTTTGCGTAATTGTTTTATCCTGTCGATGGCGATAGTCGTCTCATCGTCAAAGAAATCGAGGATTTGGCGTGGTCTGCGCCATTTGCGACGGTACGAACTTAGCTGTAGGGGTCTGTAGGAGACGGCACCTATAACTAAAGGATTGGGATGCGTGGCGTCGGTTTCGAAGTAGTGGCGCGACGCCGACATCAGGAATTGAGCGATGGTTGGCAGCTCTAAATCTACATGTAAGTCAATGTTCCGCATGAACCACGGTGCTCCCGTAGCTCTGCGCAAAAATTGATTCTGGATGACCTGTGTAATGTATCAGCATGTAGCATCGAATAAACTAATAAAAACATGACAACCTGAAGCCGGTGTATTTGCCTCGGAGCAATGTGCGCGAAGACCGGACGAATAGGGTGAAATACTGCCTTATATAAAGTCATCTTGTTCGGAAGGGAGATTTTTGAAGTTCTATTTGAAAGGGGACCTAGTACAAAGGCCGCCCGGTTCCTGACCCGAGTCACGTGCTGGCTGAATTTAAGCTTAGAGTCAAGGACGAGACCTAAGTATTTGACTTTATTTACCCATGGAACAGGAACTATCGATAAGTTTAACGGGTGGAGAAGACCGTGAAGTGGAAATGTTATACTTCTGCGTTTCTTCTGGTGAGTGAGGTAGCCGGGGCCCACTTTATTAAAAGGTGGCAACACATTCGTAACCCTACGGGTGTTGCAAATGTCCATGTGCGGCAGTTATCACATAGTTTGGTTTTAGTAAAACATACAAATTTTTAAACTATAAACTTATCATTAACCCCTTAATCTTCGTGTGAAGTTGAAATACACGACATGTGCTGAAAGAGTACAAATGGTTACCAAAGTTATCTATAGTTTTAATCAAAGGGGTAAAAAAGTAAAATATTTTTAAAAACTTATATACGCTAACTAAGGTATTCTGATTTCTAAAACCTACTACTGCCTACCGAAAACTACAGCATACAAGACATATGATATGTACACTGGGCCACAAAAAAACGGGTCGATAAAAAGAAAAAACTGCGAAATTTACTTGTGAGACTATGGCATGTAGTGGGTCACTACAAAGAAAACACATAACTTTTTTGTACACGGTTTAATTTTAATTAAAAATACAGAAGCTTTAAAAACCAAACTTCTTATTATTGACAAAAATAGTTCTAACTCAATAGTTAATAGTTGGTCAATAGTTGGTCAATACCAAAAATACATATTACTGTTTATAAAAAAATATTCTTTTGATGTTATACTATATTATTCACAAACAAAGAGTACTGGCACAGGGAATAAAATTTTTAGTTATTTTTGCTTTATTACGCTAAAGAACTATAACCTCTTACGTGTGTACATAAGTACAGCTATACTTTTTATTGGTTTTTAGGGTTCCGTACCTAAATGGTAAACGGTCTGTCCATCTGTCACCAGGCTGTATCTCATGAACCGTGATAGTTACATGATTGAAATTTTCACAGTTGATGTATATCTGTTGCCGCTATAACAACAAATACTAAAAAACAATATAAAAAATAATTACGTGGAGTTCGTATATAAAGGATAGGATTTTTAGGGATCCGTACCCAAAGGGTAAAACGGGACCCTTCGTGCGCGAGTCCGACTCTTATATGACCATATGACCATCTTCCAATAACTCATTATTCAACTCGTGTGTGTGAATAGCAGGAACTGGAATTAAAACTAGTGTCTAAAAGAAACAATGACTGTACCGAATGCCACCTTTCCTTCGAAAAACGCTTGTTGATAAAAGCTCCTGATCCTCTAGGTACTCATCGTCTCTTATCATGTGTAAAAAACAAAATCTGAACACGTCGGGAAAAATAATATATAATAACCTAATATATAATAATATATTATAACCTGACCCAATCTTCAGCTGACCAGTGAACTTCCAGCAAAGCGTATCCTGGTAAATGAACGATCTCTGATGAGTTCAGGGCCATTCACTGGCCTTTATCGTGTTAGAGCTCAAATTTTTGTATTTGAGGTGGCCAAGAGATGTCAATTTCTGAGCATAGTGTTTGCACTTGGCCATTTATGGTCTTCGTATCCTTTGCGGCATATCGGTATCACTAGAGTGTTATTTGGATCGCTAATAAAATATATTCTTAGTATTCTATATATATGCAGTACTAAGTTGACTTCTTCCTTCTTGTACCGTAATACGTTTCAATACTTTACGTTTCGTCTGGTAAGTTAGGTAGCCGGAGACCACTTTATTTAAAGGCGGCAACGCATTTGAAACCCTACAGGTGTTGCAAATATCCATGGGCGGCGGTTATCACTTCTTCAGGTTAACCGCCAGCTCGTTTGCAACTTTATCACATTAAAAAAATCAAGATTTGTTTTTGAACTCCAACTTGTGCAAATAAACCTTCGCTTTTATAAAAAAGATTGTGAGATATATTTATTTTTCTGGGACTCGTTAAGTTTGCGGTGGTGTGATTCAGTGTAATTTAAGCAGGAGTTCATAATTTGTTTGTTTTATACTAGTATTACTTTCATATTCATAGTGAAATATGACATATTAATCAATTTATATCACAATATTTCTTTAAATATAATAAAATTTTTTATATTGGGCTTATTTAAATATACATACCAATTACGTGTAGCACGAATTTATAGTTTCGTGTCGGAGAGATTTTGAAGTCGACTCTGCAACGATACAAAGCTCGATCAGATGGCACAACGTCACGTATTCGCAAGGACGAATGTGGTGTAGCGTGCCACCGAGCGCGGCCAGCTAAAGAATCGTCTGCCCAGTGGGCCGACGGTCCTTTTACACGGCCATCGTAACTGTGAAAAGAAAATTTTAAATGTAATATCCTTGCGGTACCGTTAATGTGTAATAATAAAGTACATTAGGAGCGAACGGAGTGCATGAATAATAACGCAGTTTTTAAAACGCAACTCGTGTTTTAAAGGGCTGAAAACGTTTTACATACAAAACATGTTAAGCTTGGAATTAGTAACGTCAGCACATGAGTATAAAATGTCGCTTTACCTCAACTGTTAAAATTTTATGACAAGCGTCATGACTTTCCATAAACTTACGATGGGCATTGAAAGCTTAAAATCTATCTCTAAAAAGACAGAATCATTCATTCTCTAAACTAACCTTTACTACTACTACTTTCAAAACTACTTTCGATCAATATGTCTTACTCAAATGGTGAATACACTGATTACTCAACGAATAAGTTAATGAAATATTAGCTAAGTTCACAAACTGGAATGTAGAAATTTAAATTTTGCAAGCATTGCTTCAAATGCTTATAAACAATGTAGATAAAAGACGTTAAGATTTTCGTCGGTGTGGCTATCAGCCGTTTAGTTTAGTGGCTAAAGTGTCAGGCCGCGAATGCCGAAGACGTGGGTTCGATTCCCACAGCAACGACAATCTTTTCGTACTTTTTCTATATATTTTAATACTGGAATATAGTTTGTGAATTATACTTTCTGATTAACAACCGCTACAATTTTAATAGTGACAAAAGTCCTTTTTTCTAACTTAATTACAATTAGTATTTGAGACTGTTATTAAGTAGATTATGTTATGTACGTAGCATGAAAACCTGACATCCAGATTTTGGATTTTAAATCTGTTCAATCTCTAATCATAGTTAATTTTGGCCAATTTAAATGGTGACTAAACCGGTGCTTGGGTTTTTCGAAGATGAACTAGATTTTCTTTTCACTGTGTTTCCCGTTAGTGCTTGATAAATATCAATTTTTGACAACAGTTAGACACATTTTCTGTGTAAAGTGACAACAAAAAAAAAAGTATAGGGTTTATTAGGGCATAATCCACCACGACGCTCCACTACGGATTGGTAGACCTCAAGTAGGTTTAGGTAAAAAATATTATTATCTTCTTAACGAAAAATCTTAGTACAGTACGTATACATATTTTTATAAAACTGTACCATTATTCTATACGAGTGGCAAATAAATATTGATCAAATAAAGACATTACGAAATCATCTTATTTATAAATTAACAGTAAACAAAAAAATATTTTTCCAAATACAAAAAAAATATTTTTATGATAAACACTTTATACAAATACTAATATTTTAGTGAAGTAAAATCCAGTAAAGTAAAAGTAAAGTAACAGCCTACATATGTCCCACTGCTGGGCAAAGTCCTCCTCTATACAGAGGGTATCAGGGCATAGTCCACCCCGCGGCCTCACTGCGGATTGGCGACTTCACATATTTTCGAAATATATATTTTTTTATTATTATTAAAAAAATATGCAGGTTTCCTCACGATGTTTTCCTTCACTGCGGAGCACGTGACAAGTCAGCACTTAAAGTTAAAAACTTCATTGGTGCCGGCACCGGGGATCGAACTCAGGTTGCTCGAGTATATTGAATTAAAGGCGAGCGCCCGGATACTGAGCTATTACGGCTCTTAATAAAATCCAGGTCCCATACTAATGGAATAATAATATAGCGAGTTTATGTTTGAATTCCCCTGTAACGGCAACAGAATCCATAAATTGTATAATTGTTCGACAAAATGAGAGAAACGCAACAATTCGTGCCTTCTTGATGACGTTTTGCCCGCTCGAAACATAATTATCGTGAACCATTTATTTCCTTCAAAAGTTACCTTGGAAATTCGCGTGAAAGTAGCTACTGCTATGCTTTGAAATGAAACCGTTTCGACTCATAAATATTTCATAACTAAGCGGGCTCAAGACGCCTTCATACCAAAGTTCTTTGTACAGTTGCTAAAATAGGTGGTCATAGCTTTTTCCTAAATTGTATAGTGAAAAAATTTTGGTACTAATTAAAATTGTGCAAAAAATATAGAAATAATTTTGGTTATGTTTCTTTAAGTTTTGAAATCATTCAACCTTCAAGTATTTCCTCTTGTAGTCGACAAAATGCATATCCGTAAGTAATACACAAAATAAAATAAAATAAATAAAAATTTTCAGCAATATTCAGCATACTATTTCTGTTGTCTTAACGGGCAGGCATCATTCTCGGAAGTACCATGGCCTCACATAAGACCGACGTAAATTGAAAGTATTGTACTGCCGCGGTGCGTCTGCTGACTCAGATATTAAAGATGTCCATGGGCCGTGGTAATCACTTAACATCAGGTATAACACCTGCTAAATATTATGTAATTCACATAAAGAAAAATTAGAAAGATACATAAAAGGGTATTAGGGCATAATCCTCCACGCGAATCCACTGCGGATTGGCCAACATCACATATCTTCGAAATATTTTTTGAAGTTATCGTTCTTTTGGCGCGGTTGGAAAAAACTTATGCGAGTAAAAGTTTTACTATGCGTACAACGACATTATGGTAGACAAACAATAACATGTTTTTGATATTTTCCTATAATTCCAAGTTATTTAATTAAACCGTTATCAATAAAATTGTATTTAATGTCTTCTTCACGAACAAAGACCTACTTGCATATGAGATAATCTTTTTTATTATTTTTCTTTTTTTCCGCTAAAGAAGTATAACTTCTTACCTGCGTACATAAGTGCACGTTCGTTTTTAACGTTAATATTTCAAAAATATGCAGGTTACCTCACGTTTTCCTTCATCCCCGAGCACTTGATTAGTTATAGTAAGTACTCGCATTTAAAAATATAACTAATAATTTTATTGCCTTACATTGCCAAGCCGGCACCGGGAAGTGAACCCAGGTTGCTCGACTACATAGAATTAAAAGCGAGCGCCCGAACATCGAGCCCAGTGTTCGGGCGTATCATGTTTTCATAACAATGCTGTGACTGTGTCCGTGTGGGAAATCAGAAACTTAAAATAAGTCGGAACTTATAGGGTCAGACTGATTAGTCTGTTAGACCGTTTACTTAAAAATAACTACCTTTTTATGAATTCTCTAACCACTTGAATACTTGAATATTACGATATTATGATGACATTTCATTAAGATTTGCAACTCTAAAAAATATTTAAAATCTATTTAAAAATGTTTACCTCTATTTTAGTAGAAATAACTCTCTTTAAATACACATAAAATGTACTGTTGCCATGAAAGCTGAGAGTCGATGAATTTTGAAGTACTTATAGCAAAATACTTCAGCGGTTTATATGTTAATTATTTTTTATACTTTTCAATTTATTCAAAGTCTGGCTGTGGCTCTTACTTAAAGATATATATTTTTTGTTTATAAAATTGTAAAATAAAAATCCATGGATTAAGCATATTGAAAAAAGTGAAAGAAGGGATAAGTTTACACCCAAAGACAATAAGAAAAATTAATGTACAAAATACCGTACGTCTAATATAACATTCTTAAATGTAAATGCAAATAAGTTTGGCTCCTTATGCTATTTAAGAATTTGGGTAGTAATTATTACAAAGGTAAACATTATGTTTAATAATTGAAAGACAGGAAAACTATAATAAAATATAAAATTGGAATAATATTTAATGTATTGAAATGAACTTGTTACTTTAGATAAGGTAGCAACCATACATTTATTTAAATTGTATTTGGCTATTATCATATTGTTACAGTTATAAATAGCTTATCAGCGAACGGCAAAAGCCGCAATTTCATTAGAAAGTGGCAACTGAATTGAAATTCTGATCGTAATTTTATCTTCTCTTCACAGCAATATCGGATAATTTATATTGATAGGCATACCCGTATACAATTCAAACAGTTTAAATTTTAAATATTATAAATTCAATATTGAAACCGGCTCTAGTTTTTTTTATTCACTTATTTATCATATGAAAAAGTGCAATCCTTAAAACACAACCAGCGAAATTGTGCACGAATTTGTTGGCAGCAGCTCTTGTGTATGTAGCATATAAATGCAAATATAATAATTATATACTAGCAAAATTTTCAGAGAACGATGATTAAAATTTTATGAATTTTCTCTAAGATGTTAAATATATAATATTATATTTTAAAAGAATAAGATGATTTGTTAAAATATACCACAAAATTTTATACCTGACACTAAAAGTTTTAGAAACATTGTCAATGAAAACTTATTTTAAATTTTGAGCATAAAACGCCTTGGTAACCTGATGTGAAATGTTTTGTCATCTATTTTTGTGAATAGGCGGCAATTCTAAAAGTCTTGTTACACTTCGAAATGATTTTAACGCGAGAAATTTTTCGTTCCATGATTTATTACGACTTCTGTTGTGGTCTTAATAAAAAAGCTTTGCTAGTCTTCACTGTCTACAATTAATTAATTGAGTTTAAGCGTGGGCTTAGCAATTCCAGGGAAGATGTGCTTGAGGGACGTCCGAAGATAAAATAAGTGCTGTGCGACGCATGAAAGAAGAAGATAAGAGAGTGAACTACCAGCAGATTTCGGCAAGCTAAGGCATTGATATAACTCAAGTATAAAAAATATTACACGATTATTTATGTATCAGGAAATTCAAATTCAAAAACATATATCTTTATTCACATAGACGCTTGCGAGTTCTTATGAAACGTCGAAATTTTACATAGAAGTTAATACAACCACCATCTTTAGTTAAGTTTTCAATGGTTCGGAAAGCAGTTTCTGTTGAGAAGAAACCGGCAATAAACTCAACACTTACTCTTTTTTAAAAAAAGGTCTGTTTACAATATAATGGTATAGGTAGTCTTATTTTAGCCTACGTGAGTATCAACAGTATTAACTCCACACATAGATTATGAAAGCTCGATACGGGTACATTGCTATGAACCCGAAACGAAAACGCAATCTGCTCATTGTATGTTTCCTTTTGGAGGATGGACCAACTAAAGTAAAAGAAGAAAGAAGTAGAGAAAAAAGATGATTGTCTATTACGCAAAAGTCCCTTAAACATAAAGAATTTAAAAAAAAAAGATGATTGTATGGTTCGATCAGAAAGGTCAGTTCGCGACAGCTGTGCTGGAAGATGGAAGGATAGTTAGTGCAAACTGGTATGTTAATTGTCGTTTTCTTATTGTTTTGTAAAAAGGTTCGAAAGCAGCATACACAAAGCAGGATCCGAAAATGCCGTAGAAGAGACCCTCTGTGGTGCCATTGAATGTGAAGATATATAAAGAGGAACAGAGACTATTTCGAACTACAATAAAGTATTGGCTAATTTCTACATTGATCCGCTTTATGATCTTCCAAGTACTTTCTGTGTGATCCATGTATTGATCAACGTGGCAAGATTTATTTCAACTACATTCTACGGTTTTACTACATTATTTTATTTCACCGAAAAATCAATAAAAAATATAAATTACATAAAATATATAAATTACAAATCAGTCTGAACTTTTTATAAAAAATGGCTGTATATATATTAAGGATACAGATTGATTTGAAATAAAAGTACAAGATGCTACTAAAATCGGATATAATGAAAATAATGAAGTAAAATCGCATTTTACATTATGTAATTTTAAACTCACCTATAAATTGGTACGTCGTCTTTATACCAAACAACCAGAAGCAAAGCGTCCGGGAGTTGCGGTGAACGTGTATCGCAAGGCAGTGTCGCATCGCCACCTGACACTGCTGACAAATTGACCGCGTCTAGGGACTCTGCTCTCGCACTCCAGGAACTCTGCCTGAGACCTGTTGAAGGTTTTAAAATAATTAAAATAAATTGGTAGGTACTTTATTTTTTTAAATAATTACACTGGCCGAAAAAACATCTTTACAAATTGGAATATGTGTATCTCATCTCAACGAAAAATATTTTCATAACGTATACATATTACACACGTTTTTATGTAGCTATGATGATAATATACAGGACATTTGCAAATATGCTTGGTATCTATCATTCTTCAAATATGAAAAAATATGAAAACTCTTTATGCTTGTGAATTCAAAGGTGTTTAAAACTTTATATATTGTTTTTCATATTTGTTACATAAACATCTAAGTCACTGATGTTTGAAGCAGACATTTATTTTACTAATTACTTTACCTTGTATTAGCGCGTACTAGACTTCGCGCGGGTGCAATGTATTCTACATGCCTATAAACTTTCTTCTTGAATCACTCTATTTAGTAAAAAAAACATCAAGATCCGTTGCGTAGTTTTAAAGTTCTAAGCATACATAGGGACAGACGGACAGCGGAACGACTTATACCCTATGTGATAAGCATAATACAACAATAGATTTATTTCTTTTTATTCTTTATATTTGCATAATTATATTACTATATATAATTGTTACTTTTTATATTTGTATTCTTTTTAATTTGATCATTTCCGTCAAAACATGATTGAAATAGATACAAATCCGTTTGTGAAACATAAAATGTCTTAGCGTAATTATAAATAACTCAAATTATTATCAATAATATTGGTTTAACCTCTGCCTGATACTGATCTTTTCAGGCAAATGCTTTTCTAATCACAATCGCCGCGCTTTCCGCACAAAATTGTTCAGAAAATTTGAATTGTACCTTTGCAGTGAATACCAAGCGTGATCGTGACAAATGGCCCGATTAACAATCCAAGTCTCCGACAAAGGAGATGGCGCGAATAACGACCCAATATATCAAAGGATTTTTCTTAACGCTGACGAGTCTGTGAAGCAATTACGTCTTTATTAAGAAATAGATCACTGAATCTTCTGATCTGATCACTACTTGTGTGATGTATATATTTAGATATATGTTATTAACAAACATTGCAGTGTGTTTTTGTACTATGCAAACTATATTTTTTTATTAATAATAGTTACATTCATTACTATCCTTCCCGTCTTATTACATCCATTTATGTTTAATATTCAATATTTACTAAAAATAGGTTAAATTCCTTAAAAAAAATTCAAAAAATCCTTTACTTTCAACAATAGACGATTTTAAGCGTAATTCTTTCTAGAAAATATTTCACAAGTCGCATAAAATAACTCTTTCTATAAAATGCGGAACAAAATTTTCTTGTGTTGGTAAAACGTACGAATAAGTTTTACGAGCAAACATTGGAAACAACTGTTCCCTCCTGTACGTGACGCAAGATAGACAATTGTTTTAAGCTGACGATAGTGGTGCTGCCGAAAAGACATATTACTTGGAAAAGCTATTTCACTGTTATTGAATGTAGTGATGTTTTTGGATCGGGTTGTTATTTTAACCAGAAGACGTCCGTGTATTAAAACAAAGGAAAAATTGTAGATTAATACTACTTTATCACTAATAATCTATACTTCCTTACTAATATTATAAAGTATAAAAGATTTGTATTTTTGTATGTAACGAATAAACTTAAAAACTACTAGATCAATTTCAAAAATTCTTTCACCATTAGAAAGCTGCAACTTTACCAAGTAACATAGGCTATTACATCTAAAAAACTATATTACATCTAAAAAAACATTAGAGATCCCTATCGAAAATGGAATAATGTAATCCAAGGTATCAAAATATTGCCTATAAAACACATTATTTCGCGTGCGTAGCGAAAGTATTAACTATATATGAAATACTGTTATACATATTATTAGCTCTCATTATTACTAACAAAAAAGTGCATTACAGTGTATTGGTAGATATTATAGTTAAGCCACAACAACAGTATTTGTTTATATTTAAGTTGAAATATGGGTGGAATTGACTAGTGGGGATATTGGTATCATGATATTAATACTTATCCATTTTGATGTTTTTATAATGTAATGAAAAGTAGTTTATAAATTTTAGGCTTCAATTATTAAGTATAAAATATAGCGGTGCATGGTAATCGTAAGTCATTAGACGACCGCGCCACCGATCTGGTGTCAGCACTCACCCCCCACCGCACCACTCTGTTATAAAAGTCTCCACTCGGCAGTCGACCGGGTTTGAGACGACTATCGCCTGAGAAGACTATCGCCTCGAGACGACTATCGCCAATGAGACGACTATCGCCATCGAAAGGATCAAAAAACTCAAGAAACACACCAACACACACCGCACTCGCCGGCGAGTGCGGCAAACATATACTAGGTTCCGCCACGTACCTGGCAGGTTTTCCCCTATTAATGATAGAAGTGTTGCTGGAGTTTCTTCCGCCACTTCTTCTCCCAGCGCCAACGCTCTCCGAAGTGGTAATAATGTTAGCTCTAGTAATTCCCTCAGTCGGATAATAGCTACCGATCGAGCCGAGGTCCGGCCCTCTCGGGCACCCTCGAATCGTAATGCTAAACGCGTGCTGAGTGACAGCCCAAGCCGAGGTCCCCTCTCGGGGACCCTTGAGCCTGATCACTCCATGGAGCGCCCGCCAAAGCGCCCTAAGGCTAGGCGCCTCGTGCGCCAGGCCACCTCAAGTCCGTCGGATCTGTAAAGGCCCCTAAGGCCTACAGTGGCTCATCCAGCCCAAAAGAAGAAAAAAAAAAGTCGACCGGGCATTTATTGTGTGACTGTTGAAGTGGACAGTTGTCGGATTTTACCCAGTGGTAATCAACGCAACGTCGACCAGCATGGCGACTCCCAACGGTTTGCATTTCAAATATCTTACTAAAGGGTTTTTCCCATTGGAGGGCCCAAACTCACGGGTTCAGGCTGTACCACGGGTTCTGCGTTCGATGAAGCTTTACTAGACTACGGACTGAAAGCTCAAATTTCAGTTACAACACGACACGTCCTATTTTCTTTCATCAGTTAATTAATTTAGTACCGTTTTATTCTAATGATTTGATTACAACAAAAGACAATGAGTAATTATGGTGATTTTACGTCTTCTGTTCCCCCTCATGTAACATATGTATTTTAGTAGTTTAAAAGTACCTACGCAACCCTTTGTGCGCGAGTCTCGCACTTGGCGATTTATTTTTATATAAACTTACAGCGAAGCTAAGAGGAACCCACACTGGGTGGGCCTGTGGTGTAAAGTCTACCCAAGAGGGTCGCCCTGAGTGGGCTCATTGAGCCCACTCTAGATGCGTGCCGGAGGGTGCAGGGGACAAGTTGAGGGTAGTGGAGGAGGAGCCATGTCTTCTGTTACCGAGCAGGAGTCGCGGGGGAAGAGGAGTGTCGGTATTTCGTTTGTTCGCTCTCCCTATCCTCCGCGGCTCGGCGGAGCTGCAACGCTGATGCAGTGGTGGTGGTACCACGGGGGGAGAGGAGTGTCTGTATGGCGATGCGCCGTTCTCCGGGCTTGAGCGGCGAAGCCATAGATCAGATCCGCCGCTGGGAGCTGGGAGGCTTGCTGCTTATTAACATAGGCTCTCCTGGCTCTCATGGCACCGGTCAACGAACTCGGGTGAGTTTTTTGGCCGTAAAAGGCGCGCTGAATGTTCCAGCGCGCATTACCTAGAGGAGAGGGGAATTGCTTCCCGGTAGGGGGCTGCTTACGCGGCCAGCGCTGGCAGGGTCGCGGAAGTGTGTGAAAGCGTTCCCGTGACTCTGTCAATATGCGCCTAGGTGGAACATCGTGGGGGTTTTAGTTGATGCGAGGTGGACATAACCCGCTCTTGCCCCCGCGAAGGCTTATGCGTAGGCATTTCCCTAACGTTAGCAAAAAATAGGGTGGCAGTTGCCTCCCTATTTTTTGTTAACGTTTTTTTGTAACGAGAAAGGGATCTCGCGGAGAGAGGAGAGAGCGGCCTCCTTCCGAGTGATAACGTCCTCGCAGTATGCAAGGACAGCACCCGACGCCCTCTCACTGTCAACCATAAAACGAACCACGGCCTATACTTCATAGTGGTGGAATTCCGCGGTGGGCATGTCGCCTGTCCAGACACCGGACAGAACTGTGGTGCTCCAGCCTCTGCTCCCACTCTCCGATGGCATTAGTGCGCAGGTGATCCCTCTGCTCCCCCAACTCTTTTGGGGTCGGCGAATGGCTCTGGGATTTGGCCTCCTCACGTCAGAAATGCAATGACGCGGTGATCTTTGCTTCTAAATTCCAAGGCAGAAAGCCGGCCAACAGGCAAGCTGCCTCACTGGAGATCGTCCGCTAGCCCCGTATGACCCGGATGGCTAACATCGTCTGCTTGCTCAATAGCGCTTGGCTCCGGCAGTTCAATGTGGTGGCCTACATGGGAGCTCCGTACAGAGCCACAGACCACACGACTACGGCGTATAGGCGGCGGCAAGAGTCCTTGAGGCCGCCAACGTTCGGGACCACACTACCGAGAGCGGCCGCTGCTACCGCCACTTTGGGAGCCAGAAGTTCGAAGTGGGCCCGGAAATCCCATCGGCACGGACGCCGCACATAATAATAAAAACATAGGGCCGCGGTTTTACTCAGGTCTACTGTTTATCCCTGAAATTTTAGATAGTAATAGATTACTTTTAGTTGCGATAACCGAAATACACGCGGGCGAAGAAGTACAAACTTTAAAAAATATATAAAAGTATGTGTGTACTTATATGTACGCACGTAATAAGTTATATCCTTTAGCATAGAAAATAAAAATAACTAACAGTTTTAACCCCTGTCCCAGTACTATTTTTTGTGAAAAAGACATTATCTTATCCTTTAAACGAGCAATTCTTGTATATATATATATATATATATATATATATATATATATATATATATAATCGGAATCTCGGAAACGGCTCCAGCGATTTTCATGAAATTTAGTATGTGCCTAGATTCGGGGGCGAAAAATCGATCTAGCTAGGTTTCATTTTTAGAAAATGTCCTTTTATCGCTGATTTCAGGAAATGAAAAATATAATTCGAATATGACGGTAAATTTCGCCGCAAGAGAAAACGTCATAATAGCTCGGTCGGTAATCGGGCGGCCTCAAAACAGACGGCCGTGGTTCGCGTCACGATCATTTACACATTTATTTTTTTACTTTTTTTCTATTCCAGATCATTGCTTTCTTTATTTTTAATTTTTTGTCGATTTATTATTTTGTTATTTTTTCCCTTTCTTTTTAAAGTTCTTTCTTTTGTGAAAAACATCAATTCATATTTTCTTATTATTACGTCGGTAAGATCGAAAAATCTTATGCATATTCAGTAATTTGCATCTTAATGTAATTTCCAAAATACACGATTTACAAAAAAAAAACGGTCCTCCGGGTACTATATAATTAATGAAGCATTAATTAAATAACTTGGAATTATAGCTAAATCTCAAAAAGTTATTATTGATTGCCATGGCAACACCGTAAGTTGGTTGATCATAATGTCGGTCTTTCGGTGTGCGCATGCGCTACATGTGCACACCGAAAGAAAAATTAGCCTTATAATATTTTCCCATTGCGTCAAAATGAGTATAAAAGAAATTCAAGGCGAGATATGTCAGGATATAAGCCCTAAAAGTTGCGCTAGACGCTTATTTACGTTAAATACAAACAAATTTAAAAACCCACCAGAACCAAAACATAATTATGTATGTTTATCTCAATGAAAAAAAAAGCTATTACAATTAAAAAAAAAAGTAAAGTAACAGCCAATACATGTCCCACTGCTGGGCAAAGGCCTCCTCTATACAGAGGGTATCAGGGCATAGTCCACCACGCGGCCCCACTGCGGATTGGCGGACTTCACATATTTTCGAAATATATATTTTTTTGTTATTATTTCGAAAATATGCAGGTTTCCTCACGATGTTTTCCTTCACCGCGGAGCACGTGATAAGTCAGCACTTAAAGTTAAAAACTTCATTGGTGCCGGCACCGGGGATCGAACTCAGGTTGCTCGAGTATATTGAATTAAAGGCGAACGCCCGGACACTGAGCTATCATTATAATACCAATCATATATCTGTTAGCCTTGCATTGAGCTCAAGTTTTATTTAAATTTTCCAATGACATGATAAGACATACATAAGCTATAATAAATCTCACATAGTGTTGTCCTAACATGTTAAATCTACTAATCTAAACTAATCTCACTTTATTTTTTCTTAGTCTTTCCCATAACTTTTATCGTTTAGTCAATTTGTTTAAAATATCATAGTTTGATAAAATAGAACAATTTGCTATCCATTTCTTATAACAAGCACATACGCTACGTGACAGAAGGGGAACTTACGGAATGTCTAGAAGCACGTAACGTTTGAATTGTCAGTGTAGATCGATGGCTTACGGGTGGACATTTAAAATAGCTATTTTCCTTTATATTAAAATTGACTAGCAATTAGTATTTGAGGGTAGTTAGTTAATATAATAAGTTATTTTTAAAACTAGTAGCGCTTTTTCTTCGTGAATTTGCATATTAAAATAGCTACTTTATTTTATTACTGCATATATTATTTATTACTACGTTTTTGTAACACATCTTTGTTTTCTTAATAGCGTCATGAAATAAACGGTATTAAACAATTTACTCACAAGCACATGGATGTCAATCCTTTTCACATTTTCCATTACAACTGAAGTGAGTTACAAGTGGGAGGGAGTCTAAAGAAGTTCTTTTCATTAAAAATGACAATAAAAGCCAGGGGCCAGTATAATTCAGGGTAGAAACAATTGGACCCCGAGGGAACGTAAAACGTCGCCAGCGAACAGAGAATTCTAAACATACAAAGTAAAGATATACTTTATGAAACATCTTTAGGGAAACGTAATAAAGTTCATAATTGATTCAACAAGTGAATATAATAGTAACTAAATGATTATTCTTTAACAGAATGGTTTACTATTTTCTACAGGTAAATCTGACTATAACTGCATATGTAATATGTACGTCTGGGACAGTGACTGTAAGATATTACGACAGTTCAAAACTAATGGTAAAGTTGAAATGTAAGTCTAAAAGGTGAAAATGTAGAACCGAAATTTTCAAAACAGTGACGTATTGTCACTTTATACCTTCGGACAGAGCTACAATCACCCGGTCCAGTGAACGGGTTAATTAATGTAATCTATTAACTTTTCTCATCTCCCTAGGGACTGAAATTGCTCGTCAATTTATGCTGAATCATCCTATGTAATAGGACCACTTAAGTCGACATAACTGGATTTTCATTCCGATACATGACCTATATACAGTTGATGTAAAAACAATACCAAAAGTTACGACATACTTAATGAAGCAAGCGATGAAGTAACTTCTGGTTTAATGTTATGACAATAATATTAAGTGTTGTTCAAACAGTCATTAAATTTAAATAAACTAAACCTCTTTGTAATGTATAATATTTACAATTTTTTATATTAATATTTAATAAGTCTCATATTTCATTCCAATCTCAATGAAAAATTCTTTATAAATCGCCTATCATTTATTTCGATTTAAATATTGACTTGGCTTGATTTTTAAAATGTTTAATTGTTGCTAGGATGTTTAACAACAAAGTAATACACTTCTGTTTTAATCAAATTTAAATTGGATGGAATCAGAATATCATAATTTATGTATGAAACTTTGACTTTCATACATTAATATGAAAGTCAAAGTTTCATACATAAAATCTGTCGTTGAATAAAATACGAGTAATATACCGTGAGTACTATACATATAGAGACTACTGAGACAAGACTGTATATAAAATATAATATACAATCCAAACGTCGACATCACTGAAGTGGCAGTCAAAGACAAACACATATAGATGTAGATGTTTATACACGAAGCGCTAAATATCACAGCACATTGATGCGGCACGATATAAATATTCATGATAGAGCAGAACACGCGGCATGTTAATGTCGCAGCTTAAACGTTGAGACGATGGTGCAAGTCACAAATTACTACGAATGTTATCAATTAAACAAGAGTTCGCCAAACGGACATAAATATTTTCTAACCATGGCATAAAAAAATATTTATTAACATGCCAAAGAACGGAAGGAGGAAGAGTCATGGTTCATAAATTGAATCTAAACTTTAAATTTTTGGTCAGGCTAATAAAAAATGATCAAACAGGAACCACGAGTACATAAACGAATGTATAATCCCATTGTTATAACTGATAAAACTATAAAGGTTTCAAAAAATTTGGTACATTATGTGTCGAAAAATTTTAATTATTTTGACTTTGATTATTTTAATAGATTCGAAACACTTTCAACCAAGGGACAACATATTAAGAATGAAATTTATGTGTAATATGTAATGAATTAAGTGATCCAATATCACTACTAATTTAATTACAAATAAAAAAGTAGTAAAAGTAGCGTGCACCATTAAGAAAAAGATTAGTTTTGCCCGTAAATGAAAAAAAAAAAAGTCGAAAACGATGTTTTCTTAATCCGCTACTTAAATATTATGTGTACCATCTAATAACACGGGCGGGGTAATACGCCGTGTATTCCACTTATGTGGTACCGGCTGCTTTATCCTTGTAGGTAGATTCAGTAGCTCCACTTTGTAAATGTCTAAACGTTGTTGTGAGTCATTAACAAATAACTTCTGGCCAAATTTAAATGTTACTTGTCATCTGTTTTTTATCCCAATACTATGATAGATTCAATGATGATGATCCAATAGGTGATAATCACCTACTTCACTGGAACATAGTTAAATTATTACATTTGGGCTTGAATGTTGGTAATCAAGAAGAATACCTACGTATCTTGTACTCATAACCCATCAAGCCTGACCAATTATTATAAAATAATTAAATAAAATACTGCAGAAATATCACCTCATGCGTGGTAGTGAAACATTCTTTTTATTTAATGAATAAAACTATTTACCTCTTTTTGATTTTGCTCAACGTTATATCCTCAAATACACAGTTTAGTTACAATTTTTTAATTATCAAAAACTCCTTCTTTCCTTATTTCTACTGTTTCTAACTAGCTTATAGGGGAAAAAGAAAAACTGGGTTCTTCTAACTTTTTCAATTTTCATCTTTCTAAGGACCCTTGGACTTCAAAGAATATTTGAAAATAGCCACATTTTCCAGTCGTTCCCGAGATTTAATTTACTTTAATGGGTTATTCAGTCATTCTTTTTAACCGACGTCAAAAAGAAGGAGAATATGAATATTCGGGCATAACTCCGTCATATAGAGACGTTTTTTTTGTTCGACAATGAGTTTCGGAGATAGACAAAAGAACTCTTCAAATCTTCTTCTTCTTCTTCTTCAGCTTGCCCACCGTTGGGTCGCCTCTCCAATTTTCAAACTACTCTCAACTCTTCAAATATTGACAGCAAAACAACCGCGATTGTTGCTATCACATAAATATGCATTGTTTTGCGCAATCACATTTCATGACATCGTATTTACACAATTTGACTTTGAATGTGATATCACTAAAAATAAAAATAAGATTTTTAACAAAAATGAAAAAAACTCTATTATCACTAAAAAGTTTATAATAATACAAATCTAATACAACTTTTGACCCAAAACTGTCAGATCTTATGATTATTTTGAAGAATTGAAATCTAAAACAAAACTATCTTCATTTTTGTTGAATTTTATTTCCAGATATAAAAAATTAAATAGTATAAAGAAATCCATATGTTTTCTTTTTTCTTAAATATGTTGCGAAAAACTGGAAAAAATCACTGTAATAGTCGTAATAGTGTGCTTTATGACTTTATTCCTCGGGGCCAAGAGTGATGATTTTTGCACACGTGCGGGAAGGCAATGGACGCGGATAGCTAAAGATCGTGTTTTGTGGCGGTCTGTGGATGAGGCCTATGGTCAACAGTGAACTAAAAGAGGCCTATTTAAAAATTTAGGACTAAGCATCATGCATCGGAATGCCAATTCTGCCAACATTGTTGAACAGCTCTAAAAAGCTGTCAGTAAATTCCAATGAATCGTGTAGTAATCAGCTTATTATCTTAGTTTTAACAGTATTTGCTTTCCTTTGAATAGTAAATTCTAAGTGAAATATAAGTGAATAAATTTCATTCGAGCAAGACTTTTAGAGTTAATTTTTTAAGGTCAGCGTACGTCCTCGGTCACGCAATTTACTAATATTAGTGGAGTCCGCGATAAGTTAACATTGATGATTTTTTTTAGGGTTCCGTACCCAAAACGGGACCCTATTACTCCGCTGTCTGTATGTCTGTCTGTCCATCTGGAACCGTGATAGTTTTCAAATTTTCACAGATGATGTATTTCTGTTGCCGCTATAACAAAAAATACTAAAACACAGATTAAAAATATTTACGTGGGGCTTCCATACAAAATACATGTTTTTTTTTTCCTTTTTATAGATAATGGTACGGAATCGTTCGTGCGCCAGTCTTTAGGTTGTTTTTTCGTGTGAGAAGGTCACAAATCACACACGATCTGGCGGTTCACCTGATGTCATGTGATAACCGCCACCCATCGACATTAGCAACATCTGTAGGGTTGAAGATTCGTTACCACCTTTCAATGAAGTAGGCCCTAGCTACCTCACTCACAAGACGAAATGCTATTCTTGATTTAAAAATATTGATAAAAATCTAAGATAGTATTTATAAAATAAACTACATAATAAGCGACGCACAGTGTAAGGATTTCTCACGTTTGTTAAATATTTTTTCAATACATTTATCGGCTGAAAGCAGCGATTGAATTTTACCTCAGGTGGTCCTGTATTGTATTCTATTTCTATGCGTTTATAACATTAAAGCATTCTATAAGACACCTGCTATGTGAAACTTGTTGTTTATCGATATGTTTATTGATTGAAATATGTTATTTGTTAATATATGGTGACTTCATTTATTGTACAGTGTTTCATATTAGTACACCAAAACATATGACATAATGACAACAACTCTATGTTTATTGAAATTCATAGAAAACTGACCGAAATTTTGTAATCACACTGAAAGAATTCACGTATCCTATTGCTCATAGAATTTTAAACACTCTCACCGTACCATATAGAGAAATGGCAATATTCACGTAAATAACTACGCAAAGAAATACCGTGTACGTTGGAGATAAAAGCGGAAGTTCTTAAGACGAGTGTGCGGATGTGATTAAGTGGATTAGGGCCTTATGAAATTGTTAGGCCATTTACTTTGTATGCATCAGTAAATTAATTTTTAGAATGAAATATAACATTATTTTACACACACAACGCCTTAGAAAGGAATAAACCAGTCAACATTTGTGTGATGGATAACGTTACAATAATTAATAAAGTTCTTTTTTACTTTTGCCTGATGAACCTATGTGTTTTGGTTGTCAATGGTTGCAGCCTGATGTTTCTAAGTGTTTCAGTCATCAAAATAAATAGAAATTTAGTTGTAGAGATATTGATGAAGTCTTTACTTGTATATAAATGCAACTTGTACATAATCTTGTAAATTGAAATAAAATATTATGCAGCATGGATTTTTTTATGTCGTTAATAATAATAATTGGTGCAAGTTGTCGTCTTTTGGTCGAAATTCGATTGTAATTCATTAACTTTAACTACAATTTTTTATAACGCAATAACAATATTATTTGGCGAAAATATTTACCCTGTTTGAGTATTATGTGTTACACATAGATGTGCACAAATACATGAAAGTAAATGAATGTTTTATTTCATCTGCACTTCTTTGAAACATTAACTATACCGAAAATCACATTATTTTGTACGCGAAATATTCTTATAAAGGGATCCAATGTTTTGGCTTCAAGTATACGGAAGAAGATATAAAATCTGTCTGATTATTAGCAATGCAAGGCATTTTTATCGTCAACGTGAAAGAGACCATTAATTGGCTTTAAACCAGCTTTGTAAATTTTATTATAATGCTGTATTGCATTAGGTTGTCGATTTTTACCAATATTTTTATTTTACTGTGATGTAACATATTATAATCACGATAATAATTTATTTTACTTTTCCAGTCACTGTATTTATTTTGAGTATTCTTTTTGTTATTATACGTTTAGTAAAATGTAATCCTTTATTGTCATAATAATCAAATAGTATTTTTGGGTTACCTTTGAAGTACATTACGACTAAAAATAATAATTGTACAAATTGAGCTGTAAGAATTTTATAAATATTAAAATGTTTATTAACAGTTTCACCGCCTAATTGTTGATCATATCGCGTTTTGGTCGCAATGCGCAAACAATAGCCTTAGCCATTTTGTATATCAGTGTGTATTTATATAGTCAAACGCTGAATATTTAAACTGCTTATTGCCGAATTGCAGCATAACTTAATAAGCTGCCGCTCCAATTAGGTAAGTTTGAAATTGATTTGTGTTTTCGTTTTGTAAATAAACGATATATTAATGATACTAAATAGCATATCGAAATGATAGCACGACACATCATATATGTCCCTAATAAATTAATAAATTATAAATTAATATCGCATTTATTTTTTTTTTTTTTTCAAAGACCTCACAAAAACTATCTAACAAACATATTATATAAATTCAATAACTGCATTTTTTCCACTACAGGATTCCAATCGTGGGTGAGGTGACTGAAGATACGGCATACGGAAACAACATTTATATTAAATTGAATAACTTATCATGCATTTTACGCTGGTAGGGCCACGCAGCAGCCTCGGCTGTTGCAGGAATGGGCATGCTCGTCCGGGTAAGTACCACGACCTCACAGAAGACCAGCGTAAAGTGGAAGTATGACAAATACTTTCGCGTTTCGTCTGGTGAGTGAGGTGACCGGAGCCCAATTTTCAAAAGGTTGTCAACGCATCTGTAACCCTCGAGTGTGCCCGATGTCCATGGGCGGCGATATTCACTTAATATCAGGTGAACCGTCTGCTCGTTTGACATCTTTTCGCATAAAAAAATGCGTATTTCATACCAATTTCGGTAAATGTTTTTTCTAAATTAGAAAAAAAAAACTGTCTTCAATTTGTATATTTATAATTATTAAAATAACAACAAAGACTAGTGCTGCACCCACGCAAGTAGCATCCGAACATTAACGAAACTGACTTGTACAATTTAGGACAAGAGACTCAAAGTAAAACATAAAGAGACATCATTGTCGTAGTAATTGAATTTCGGCTGCTCAAATATTGTTCTCCGATACTTGTGCAAAGTATACAGTGACGATCACTATGGAGATTTAATGTTTAAGACTGAATGACATTATCACAACTTGAATAGCATGCAGGTGAAGCTGTCTAATTGTTAGGGGTAGAATTATAAATGAAACGAAGTAATCTGAACTAAATAATCGAATTTTCTGTAAGAGATGTCTTTCTGTAACAGATGGTATATAATAGTACCATCTGTTCACAGCGATCACTAGCAAAAGAAAAGGTAGTAGTAGGTCGATATGTTAGGAATTCTTGTCACATTTAACTTTAGTCTTTAAAAAAGGGAAACCCAGAAACCCAGTAACCCGCAGAAATACAAAAAAAAAAAGATAAATTAAAACTCGAAAGTAAGTAAACAAGAAACATTACCCAATGAATTATGGGTTATATAAATTATTTTGGTTAATATTTTGTTTTGAAAAATTTCAGATAGGAGAGATATCCAATTCGTAAATTTGTGGGTTACCGTTTACAATAGTGGCAGGCGCGTTTTTCGTTTAGTAATATTTTAAATCGATGGAGAAACATTATCGAAAAAATAATCACTAAGTAACTTCAACGTAAATTGTACTAAGTGAATTCGCCATTACGTTGTGTACCAAATTCGTTTTTGTTATTAATTTTATAAGGGAACTCACGTTTTTACTTTGTTGGAAAATATAGATACTTACATTAACATTATTATTCATAAATTGAGATTAATTATGCTAAACATTCAATTATTTTAAATTGATAGATTACGTTCGTTAGTTGTACATTTTTGTACATTAAGAAGCTACATCACTAATACAGGATACATAAAAACATTATTATTTATAAATTGGGATAAATTAGGTTCAATATTTATTTACTTAAAATTGATAGGTTAGGTTCGTTAGGTGTAAATACATTCTTATATACTAAGGAGCGCCGAGAAGCGAGGCCACGTCACGTGTAACGAAATTTACTTTTTCCCCTATTGTTAATAATTACCAATTCGTGATAACATCCATTAATATACCGAATGAAGAAGTTATTACGAGTATACTTTTACAAAAGCTTGGTAGAACGAAGGTGATGAGTGGATAGTGCACAAGTAACAAACGAGATAATAAGGAGGAATGCCTCCGAAACAAATTAGATTAGGTATGCTATCAGAGTAGACTTTCATGTAGATTGTGACAGCGATAATTAAGTTTTTTGTACTTTTCTTTTAAGGTTATAGTGTATTTCTAAAAGGCACTCAATACAATTAGAAAAATCTGAAATTTATCAAACTTGAGTAAAATGTAGTACTTTAATTGCATGGTTAAACTAAAAAGGGGGTAAAATCATAAATATTAATACAGAAAATATTTTATCTGTATATAACACATAAGTAGGTCCAGTAGCTCAATGTTATTGTGCCATGAGAGACGTTGTTCAACCTTATGGTTGTAATCACCAAGGTACTGGTTATGCTTCAAATTAGCGAAGAATTTGCATTCTCAAACTTAAGTTATTAATGTCAAAGCACTTGTTAATTTTTATTTCATATTCAACTGACGAGTGCATTCGCCCATACTTGTATACATACACATACGTGTTTTAAGTTACAAAGGTGATTTATATAATTATAGCAGTAACAAATTAGGGCCACAACAATACACTACACACTCACAGGAGTTATTAAAGGCAGAAAGATACCTTTTTCGAAGTCATGATTAGGATACTGACTTCGTGTGATTCTTTTAGACCTATTAGACCTACAATAAAGCATGTAGGTTGACTTGAACAGACGAGAAAGATTACTTTGAATGCCCTCTATTCTCCATTAAATAAGAATACTCGTTTATTATATGTGAAGTTTATATAGTTTAGTCTAATAGACACTGAATGGAAAACTTCCCCTTAAAACTATTTGAAACATACGCAAATTAGTGGATTCTACATTACTTTGAGTTCCCAATTACTTATTTGGCGACAAAGTGTGGGATAAAGTTAGGTGCGTTGTAGTTTATTAGTTGTTTCATTAGGTTTCACTCACAAATTCAATTTTCCTCGTGAATTCAATATAGGAATTTGATAGTGTAGAGAAAGTTACGAATAGTTTCACAATAGTTTTGCTTATTCATTAATTACTTTCCCCACCCGTGTAGTAAGATTAAGATTGGCAATAACATTTCCCTTATTTAGGGAAGTAAAATAATAGCTATTTAGACTTAATGCCGTAAAAATGGACGAATGGATTAAATACATTTGACACACTAAGAATTTATAATATCGTCTGTTATAATCTTATCCTTTTCTTCCTTTCAATTCTTGTATATATATAATCGGAATCTCGGAAACGGCTCCATTTTTAGAAAATGTCCTTTTATCCCTGTTTTCAGGGAATGAAAAATATAATTCGAATATGACGGTAAATTTCGCCGCAAGAGAAAATGTCATAATAGCTCGGTCGGTAATCGGGCGGCCCCAAAACAGACGGCCGTGGTTCGCGTCACGATCATTTACACATTTATTTTTTTACTTTTTTTTGTCGATTCCAGATCATTGCTTTCTATTTTTTGTCGATTTGTTATTTTGTCATATATAAACATAAGTTCATACTTTCTTATTATTACGTCGGTAAGATCGAAAAATATTATGCATATTTCATTACTCAGTAATTTGTATCTAAATGTAATTTCCAAAATACACGATTTACCAAAAAAAAAAAAAACAAACCGAGCAAAGCTCGGTCCTCCGGGTACTTTCTACTTAAAATCAGTATAAGTTTTGAAGTTATAGGTACTTGTTTTGGTGGGATTGGAAAGATAAATTACGATTCGCGCGCACACCGATGGTGATATGATTTGACATTAACTTGTAATTTCAAGTTATTTTATTAAACCGTTATCAATTTATTTTTCACACTTAATATGAAAAGAGAAATACAAAGTGGCACAGGTGAGAAAATTTGTTTTGTTATTCTTTTGTAACGCGTTTTCTATACTAATAAATGGAGAGACGGTTTTTTTGCTCGGTTATTCTGCGAAACCTACTGAACCGATAGGAATAATACCTGCATCAGGTATTATTATTGTATATAAGGTTAATTATATGATATATTGGTGATTACTATTACTGGTTGGAACCTAGACAGTGACCTAGACACCAAATACTCCTATAAATCGCATATACATATTATATATGGAGTTTGGAGTTGGGCTGTTGCTGTAAGGTTGGTATGAGGGGGTGAATGAAACTTTTGAGTTTTTTGATTGCGCTGCATTGGACTCCTAAAATGGAGAGAATGACTAAAACTTACACTTTGTGGGTAGATTATTATACAAAAGTAGTTGACCGAGTAGAGACTGCTGTAACGTGTTTTCATATAAGAGAAATATTCATACCGTAGTAGGAGGAGATGGCGGAAGTTTTAAAAGGTTTTGTTATTTATGTTGGCAACACTAAAGGAAGTCATTCCTTGAGGTTGTTGGCAATACTAAAAGAAGTGTCATTCTGTGGGGTATAAATGAAGCTGCAAGAAGCATTTGATGGTCTTCGTTGTCTTCGTCGTAGTCTTCGTCTTCTTCTTCGTCTTCTTCTTCGGCTGTCAACGAGAAGTATACGCGATAGTGCTGCCCAATCGGTATCATAAATTAAATCGTTAGAGTGGTGTTTCATTAGTGATATTAAAGTGATAAAATAAGTAATTATACCAGTGTTAATGTTGTGCAAAGTGAAACTACGGTGATTTGGTAAAAGTATTTATATTTCTACCTTCTTAGCTCGATAAAACAAAGTATAGCTAACATTTAATATAAATAAATCGATATTTTTATAATAATATGTTATAATAATAATAATGTTAGAAAATACCGTAAATGGTTTCACGTGTCAACTTGTCGGGTGAAGTTTAGATTCACTTTTTTTAACGTAGACTCCACAGTTAGAATTTTATTAAAGAACATCTATCTGGCGCCGATGTTTCTGGGTTACTACGCAGCAAGATATTTTTACACCAGTTAATTGAAAAAAATTGAGGGCTAGAGGTAGAGGTATACCTTTTTGCATGAAGAAACTGTAAGAAACCTTGCGCCGGTTGGTATCGGTGTCGATATAAATGGTTGTACTCCCTTTACCCGTCGTTAACAACCCGAGGTATTTGCGTCTATGAGTACATGAAAGATGCATTTGCATGCGTACGGAACTATAGGTACCTCTATCAGGTCCACAACTTCATTTAATATTCCTTATTACTATCATTAAAACCCAGACGTAGAAGCGCGGTGATACATTTTAAAGACTAGTATAAGCGCGTGTCTTGTCTCACGTATGGCTTATATTCTAGATTACAGAAAAAATGCGTTGTAGCCAAATCGATAAAAAATCTTACCGTCAGTTTAGATCTTAGTCGAGTACTATGAAAATTATAATAATGAAAGCAACAGTTTTCTATTAATCTTTGACGTCATTAATAAATCATCTTAATGATAAAGCATAAGAACAAAGACAAAAGGGCAATGATCAAGAGACCTGTCTTGCGCAAAAACCTTCCTTATGTTTTACGAGTCATATAAACTAGAAATAAAACTATTGCTACATGTTTTAAGGTTGGTAAGACAAATAACCTTATGACAACTCTGTACAGTCCGCTATTGCATTTATTCAATTTTTAGTATCTGAGTAACTTTACGTTACATAAAAAACATGTACAAATGTAATTATTACTCAAAAATTCCTCAAAAATTTAAAATTCCATATCGTCATCATCTTTTTTTGAAAATCCTTTACGTCCTAACATTTTGAACATTCTCCATTCGCGGTAAAGGTGCTTTGTTGAGGTTGTTTCGTGACGAGCAGTACAGAACCCCTTCCGTTAACTGCACGTCATCGACCGTAGAGCTGCTATTAAGTGATTATAAAGGTATACAGGCTGACAGAATAATAAGTGAATGAATGATTAGCATATCAATCCGAACAAGAACAGTACTACTGCCAAGAACTGATTGTACTGATACGAAATAATTAGACTACATAAGAATTACTGACTTTTACGATTTCTGTTCAACGTTGATTAACAAAAGAACAATAACTAGTGTACGTAGGAAATAATTTACTTAATGACATAAATAAACTAAGTAAATAAAATGTACAGATGAATATATGCTCTCAAGCACAATCAGGTGCAAAATATAGAATGATGTTTAAATTAAGTGAATTCAAATTCTTTTTACATGGTTCTTAGTTAACAATAACATTATTAATACGGTGAGAAAAACTTTTTAGAAACTATATTATTTAAAGTAATTTATGTACTATTTACTTTATGTCACAAATATTTGGATAATTTACTTATTTACTGTGATCCAAATTTCAAATATTTCTATAAAAAAAGAAGTAAGTACACTATTATTTGATCAACTAAAGTGACGCTATATCGCAAGATACTTGTTCTGTAGCTTGCCTTTCATTTCTCGAAAAGCTCTCATCCCAGTCTCAACAGAATTATATTTCCTTGTTTCTCTCGAAGGTCCCTTATGGTTCACGAGAAGAAAAATATTATTTCTTAACCCCTCGTGGACCTATTAACAGACAGGGCCTTAGGAAAATAAATATTATTTTGTACTAATATAGCACAGCCAAAGAAAAGAAATATAAGAAACAATGGTATAACCCTTGTGGAATTGAATACTTGTTATTTTCAGTCAAGTTAAGGATGTTATGAACGTTTAGGAAATCAAGAATTTGCTGTTTCACAACAAAATAATAGTATTTGCAAGTATTAAAAAGTGTTCATGATATCAATAATCTAGATCTCCTTTGTTCCCTGTATTTTTAATAGTAGGGGAGCCCACTATGCTAAATGGGGATTTACTTAAGCGTCATAGAGATCTATTGGGTTGCAAAGCTTAGTAGATAAGAAGAAAAAAATTTTATATAATGTATACCTTTTCATCGGTAGGGAGAGTGCCTAAAGATGTTCAAAAATATTAAAAAATACTGTTGCATGAAAATTCGAGCGCGTCAGATATTGATAGCATCAATGTCCTACGTATTTTATTATTATTATTTATTTATTAATAATGTACGTATGTTAATGTGATCGTTTGCATGATGCGGGTGGTATTACCTAAGGGTTGAAAATGAAAAAAAAAATTGTTCGAACGCGTCAGATTTTCTAAGGGGGTGTTAAGTGAACCCAAAAAAGCTCTCATTCAATAATCTGACAATTTTGATGTGACGAAAACTCGCGGCCATTATTATAATGTGCAAAAAAACGCCATTTTGAAATACTCAAGCGCGTCAGATTAAAATATATATGGTTCATCTTTATGTTATCTAGAGTATCCCTCTACGATTATCCGAGTATCCGCTACGATTTTGACAATATATATTATTCTTCAAAACAGTTGTATGTCACTGATATACAACAAATCTCGGCTCGCGGCTTTTATTGGGGTTATCTATAATAATACAAGTTATGACGCAGCATACCCATAAATTAACCGTGAATATGCGAAGAAAAGCACGCACTCTTTTACCACTGGTACCAAACGAAGTAACTCTTTTTCATGCAAAATATATATACGTCACACGCAACCCCTCCGTTCCGATTTATTATTTAAAGGAAAGATGCAAAACATTTAAAGAGAGCGCACAATTTAACTAATGGTTAAGAGTGGAAGGATGAAATACGTTGATGTCATTTTCAACAAATAAACGGAGAAAAAACAAAAACCAGAAGATATTTTTTAGATATTTGAAATCGTTTGTTTCTTTATCATTATTTTGTCATTGGCGATATCATATAGACCAACAACTACCTTAGAAGAAGAAGATGAACAAAGTATTCTAAAAGAATAACAACGGTTCTTTTAATCTGAGGGTAACTATCGATAACCATAATTAATTAATGGCAAAAAAATTACGTTACTCAAGGAATATTAGTAGCTATAAACAAAGCATAAATAATAACCAAAGATCGATCATGAATAGTGTATGCTACTCGCATATTGTTTTCAACTCTCAAAGCACCAAAAGTTTTGTTACGATGACTCGATTGACGTCTTGATTTTATTTTTGGTCAAAGTCTTAACGATTTTAAAGTTCTTTGGTGTCTTATTTTATTTACGTCTACAATAAAACACTATTGTTATTTCGGAACTTTCTATTTTAAGAGACGATCGACTTTTAGGCCTTTATTCCAAACAATTGCAAAAAGACGATCGAAATTTGGCCAATGAAAGATACCCAAAACGCGTGAGACGGATAGTTTAGTGGGGAAACTCAAGGAAGGAAAAAAAAGAAGAAGAAGGGAACAGTGCAGTGAATATTGAAGTATTAGTGAAAGTGAGAAGAGATGAGGGCCATCGCACACGTTTTCATATACAACGAAATCTAGTACAGTAGCGTTCCACAGCTTCCCGCAACTCGTAGCATTATGGTTATCTGGATCACACTGAAAGTTCTTAGAAAATCATACATCATTTTTGTCGTTCGTAGTAGTCTCCGTTTCTTTTATACATCTTCGCATTCAATGGAACCAATGAGAAAAGCAGTGGGCCCATTATACCTTAGGGATCTCTTCTACGGTATTTTTGAATGCACTCACCGCATCTTCCGGATTCACAAACTGAATTCCTCGAAGGTTATCTTTGATTCTTAAGAAAAAATATTATAGTCAAATTTGTTTCAATTGTTCGAAGGGTTGTCGTGGTGAAGGATAGTGCTCCGAGAACGCTCCTTTCAACCATTTTCCCAAGAAAACAGATAAACAATAGTAGCACAACAGTCTGCAATAACTACACTTTAATCTTCAAGCTTTCGCAAAATGACCTTTCCGACCAAAGAACGAGGCAAAGGATAAACTAAACGAGTTAAAGGAACGCACAGATCAGGTTGTCTATTGAGTTCATAATGATATAACCAGATTTGATCACCTGTGAAGATGTCAAAGACAGCCACATCCACCTTCCTGACGCCTAAAATATGGTCGGGTAGTATTTTTGTAATTGAGTCATACGAATATTTAAGCTCTCCCGAATCTGCTGGTACGTCACTCTCTTGTCCCCTCTATTATGCTGTAGAACACTCTTATCCTTTGTATAGAACGTTATTCTGTCCTTATAAGTAGGAAGTAGTCTAATTAATATATAAAGCTGTTTACGCTATCCTCACTATTTTATTTTGACCGACCAACCTACAGTCTTTAATACTTAATATAAATCATGGATTGCAAATTCTACTAACGTTGAATTCATTTTGAGTCGTAAAGTCTTTTGGAATTGCCGCCAACTCAAAAAAACAAATGACAGTTGAATTCAATATTGCATTACCAAAGAGTTACGTGTACAAAATCTAAAAGATGTTTTCATTGGCAATGGCCAAGTTGCTGACTATTTAAAACATTCAGTGTTACCCTAGTACAGCCCATATTAATATTACAAACATTACATTGAAATCTTAAACAATGGACTTCGCCATGAAGTGAGCCAAGGGCTTTAGACATAAAACATTTATTTTGTGTATTCATTATCACTTCATTTTAGCATAAATTCGTTACAAATTAGCAAAACAATGTTTCATCGTGAGCTAACACTTGTTTTGATAAAAAGCGCACTCCGTGTTATCACATAATCAAAGCTCCTACATACTCGAGTCTCAAAGCCTCAATTTCCCGAAAATCTGAAGGGTATACATTCCTGCGGATATTTAACTACAACATGATTTAACGTTTCTAAGCACTGATACTAACACTGTTTTTTTTACGAGTTGAAGATTTGAATGAATTGAATTACAAGACGTTTCTGGCAAATAGATCTGGATGGGACTGGCACTATTATTAGAAATAGTTTAATTAATTTATGGCCTGGTTTTTCAATTTATTAATTTATAATAGCTCACTGTCCGGGCGCTCGATTTAATATACTGGAGCAACCTAAGTTCGATCGCCAGTGCCAGTATCAATCAAACTTATCACGTGCTCAGCGATGAAGGAGAATATCGTGAAGCAACATGAATGTTTGCGCCATTTACTTACTTCAGCTGCCGCCGATGCCGCCCCGGCCCTGACCGAAGTACCGCTTAGATGAGAGGCAGCCAAAGTGTCTACACAAGTGGCGTCCCAAACAAGGGCTTTGCCTCTCTCCCAAGGGATCAATGTTAAACCGTCGGGTCTCTTACCATCGTCGCGAAAAATGCCACAGGGCCCTACGGATGATGTCGTTCAGGAAATCGTGGCGGGAAAAACGGCCAGCACTTTTTTGACTAGAAAGCCCGTGGAGACCAAATTTGTCTACACTGACACCACAAGGGCATTGGTGTGGTTGACAAATCGGTGCCCCCAGACGGATTCCTACAGCAATGCGTAAGCTTTCATCGTCAATCGTCAAGTAATGTGCCCAAGTTACTTGATAGTAAAGCGTGAAGCCAATAACTGGATTCTTTAGATGAGACGCCTAGGAAACGGGCACGCTCTAAATTACTTTCTAGAGATTGAAACGTACCTCTCTCTACTCTCCTCACCAAAGGAACATTCCACTGTTTTAAAAATCGTAAATTTTGGTACAAGAATACAATGCCGCAAAATAGTAAGCGCAATATGCGAATTTAGTAAAAACAATTTATTAACATGATCTAAAAATTGATTTACCTTTAATTTTAAATGAGTTCCAAACTTGGTATCAACAAAGGAGCACCTAACTTGTAAAGTGAATCTGAACGGACTACGTTAATTCCCGGTATGATAGAGCTAAAATTTTGGGTCAAAATGATTTTGTCGGAAAAAGAAATCTTTTCGGAAAAGAAAAGTTCACATTTGGAATTATTTAATTCGAGACCGATATTTTTAAATTGTCTAATAATTTCGATAAGATCACTTTGTACATCGTCAACTTTACCTCCCAGCGTACCATCGTCTAGGTACCAGACATTAAGTTTAGATTTTAATTTTGAAATAATTGGATGAATTCCCAAACTAAATAATACTGGTCCTAGCGGATCTCCCTGCTGATCGCCGACAGCAGAATCAATAATATTGTCTTCATAAAATAAATTACTCTTTTCACTGTAACATTGCCGAACATAATGATATATTTCTGGTGTATGGTTAGCCACTTCATTCAACAGAGTCGTTCTATCAATGGAGTTAAAAGCATAATGGAGTTAAAAGCATTCCTTAGGCCAACCTTCAATTAGTCTTTTAACTTTTTCGCACGACAAAGCTCATTTACAAACTCAAAATTACAGAAGTTACGATTGAAAATCCCCTTCAATCACCATCACTCAACATTTTCACTGAGCAAGGTCCAGAGAAATGTGGAGAACTTTTAATATCATTGGACCAGATTATGAAAAGATTTAACCTTTAAAAATCCTCAATAAATGACAAAAAGTTTTACTTAATGATAATTCAAATCAATAAATTAATTAATAAATATATTTCTTCATAGATTTAGGGATGAAATAGTAAATGTTCATTTGAAAAAATATTTTTTTTGTAAGAAATATATTTATTTTTTTAAAATGATGTCGCTGAGAACAGAGGGATACTGGAGGAAATTTTTAATCTTAAGAATAATAAATCTTAAATGCTGTCATTTGCGAATCATATGAGCTTTGTTTCATCTGGGTTAGAATATTGAAACAGACAAAGGAAGGACGTACTTAGCAATCTTCAATACACAAAATTGGAAGAACGTAATGTTCTATTTTAAAGCAATTAAAAAGTCACAGATAAAAAAAAAACGTTATAGGTAATTTTGATTGTTCTATTAATTATGTTATTACAAATCTAGCCTTAAATTTTTTCTATAGATTTCGGATGAAACTGGATACATAGAGATTGTCTTTTTGGTGAATAAGACAGGTCGAGCGAGCAGTAAATCAGTTGATGAGCGACGATCGCTACTTTTGTATCCTCATAACATCAGAGACTCCAGTCAAATTCCGTCGGTCTTATGAGAAGATGTGATCTTTTCCTGGACGACCAAATTCAGTCAGCGAGACCCGTTTTTTCTATATATTACATGCAAAAAATTAAATGGATAAATATTTCATTGAATCTTTATCATTTGACTGCAAACTGACATCATACATTAAAACAAAGTTACAAGTTAGGAATGTCATCGCGCTCTTCCTCAATTACGAACTCCTCGCCATTTTACTTTAGGAGTTGCGTTTAATTGAGTTACTATGAAACCAGTCGAGCAGCACCGTTAACAAAGACAAAAGTACATGACATGGATAAAGGTATAATAAAAATAATCCATTGTCCTTAACGGATTGTAAGAGCTATATTTAAATAATTTAAATTAATGAATTATATTTTGATTTGTAATCTCCTGGACATGATTATGTAAAACTTTATTTTAATGTAAGCGTCTTTTCTTAAACCTTTACTGGTAGTAAATTTTTAGATGTGAGCTGATTTTATAAAGGTATATGGGACGGTGGTATTAACATGAAGTGCTTCGTAGTTTCGCGAACTTTGTTATCTAAACACCGGAGCTTGTTTTGTTAATATTTCACTTTTTAATTTTATATTAAAGTTCGTTAAGTTATAAAGTAAGAGCCTAACTTTCACCTTTGATTATAAACAGAGTCTTACCAATATTTAAAAATATAAAGAAAAATTAACATAAATAAAGAAATGCTATTCCTTTTCTTTGCAAAAAATGAACACATATTAAGTCTCACAGTAGTTCGATACCCAACTAGTCAATCGATACACCAAAAATATCATACGTGTGTTTCACATGAAAAAAAAGAACTAAAAAACGGAAAACTTGTGAGACGTATCCCTACTAAATATCTAAACGATCTGCCAATGCAGCTTACTAGTCCATCAGGTTTGCACTCAATGTAGTACTCATAACCAAAAGCGTGGCTATGTGTTCACTTTTCATGGTCTGTACTGAATTTAAATCTCGATAATTGACGGCAACAATAACAAATTGTTCAACGTTTTATTTATTAAACTCATATTAAAATCTTACATTAATTAAAATAAAGAGCATTATTGATGTACCTGCAATATTAAAGCTCCCAATGAGTAGTGTCCAAACAGAAAGAACGCGCGTAGGGCTGGGGCGAAGCGAGCAGTCCATCATGTTTTATTAATCAGAACAGTATCATACGAACGTTAAACATTGCCAATAGTTATGGGCACAGCATGCATACAGGTTCGAAGTTATCTGCAACAACAGAAAATATATATTGATTATATTTTAATATATTAAATTAGACTTTTCTGTATTACAATATATATATAATAAGTATATTAAATAAGACGACGGAAGTATATATATTATATAAGACATACCATAATATATATTGTAGTTATCACGCTTATATGGTATATACATAGTCGAGTTATTAGTTTAGTCTGATTTAATGGAAATTCAAGCGTAGAAGACAAAAAAAGAAGTGATCGCCCTCGCACTGTTAAGACTCTAGCAGTAATAAAAGCTATGAGAGCGTGAATCCAAAGAAAGCCCATGTACAAGCAGAGATTGTTGCCGTTTATATGGGATTAAGCAGAACCACAAAGAAAGGGGTAAAGGACTAGGTTTTCGGGCTTATAAAAAAAAACAGAACATCGTTTGGATGCCTGTTTAATGGACCTCAGACAAGAGTTTCCAGACAAGAGTTTCCCGTTTTCTTGCAGCGGTACGCAGAAAAAACCACCGTGAAGTTCTTTGATGAAAAAAGTTGTACCTCAGAGGAGAATCACAATAAAATAATAAAAAACTGTATGCATAAAACATTGAAAAAGCGATTCAGCTTGTCCAGCGAGGCTATTTCGTCTCATATTCGAGCTTAACTGAGGTATATTTTTGTGAGAGAGGCGTAAAAACAAATGCATTTGTGTATAAAAATAAAGTCCTTTCAGGTCTTGTGTAACGACTTTCTCATACCATTTGCAATAACAAACACTTAGTATTCCAGCCACCAGATTCTGCGCACGCATATAGAGCGAAAAGTACGCAAAACTGGCTGGCAATGCGTGAAACACGCAGACTAGGCCTCCTATAGTCCAGACTTAAATGTATTGAATTATGGCAACGCTTGGAGGAAAATGCTTACTCAAAGTCTCATCGTAATTTAAAGTCACTCTAGGCAACCTTGATCTACAAAGCTTACAGATATTGTTATGGAACTCGTTCGTGCTACTATTTTCAGTATTTAAAATTACGAGGGACATTTTGATGAGCTTAGCTAGCATATAACAATTAATGTTTTAGTTTTCTATTTTTGGTATTTAAATGGTTACTTTAAAATAATACGTATCAACTATCAAACAAACACTCAACGTCACTGGTCGTAATTTTTGATCATCACCAATGCATTTTTGAGTGTGACCATAACACGTTCGACTTGTCCGTTTCCTCGGCTGACTCCTGGCGCTATGGCATGAATATTTATTCGGAATTGTTCAAAATAATTCTTGAAGTCACCCAAAAATTCTCTTCCTCCATCCACGATAATCTGAATTGGTGTACCAAATAAATGTACGGCTCTCTTTAATGCTGCCAGTGTACTGTGTTGACTTCGTAAAAGCATCTAAGGTCACAATAACGTATTGTTGATCACTTCGACTTCTTAGCTTACTGGTAATATCCATGTGTATCACTTGGAAGGCAACCGTTGGTTTTTGGATTGGATGTAATTTGGCTTATATAGCCCCTGATGTTCGTTTAGATGTTCTGCATATTATACAGTTATCAACAAACTTACGGACAGCTATACTCATTTTGTCGAACCTATAGCTTTCCTTGATCTTTTGCAGAGTCTTATCCCAGCCAGTGTGTATTAGTGCAGTATGATAAGAGTTTATTATACTCCACTGAAAAGCCTTTGGAACAACAATACAGAGCTGCTTACCAAATAATTCATCCTGTACAGTTTTCATCAGAACATCGTTTTCAAGAACATAATCTTCCACCACGTTATTATTTGACAGACTGTCCATCACTTTACGAAGCGTCTCATCTCTCCATTGTTCAACCTTAAACCAATCAAGGTCTTTTGTCATTACGTTGACCATCAGTTCACTTGGGTTTCTGCTGAAGAAATCCGCATGTTGAAAGCGTTCTCCTTTGCGATATTCTACTTCTAATTCATAATTCTGTAGAAATGACCACCAGCGATGAATTCTTGGTATCAGATTTTTTTATGTCTCAATGCCTTCAAAGAATTGCAGTCCGATATCACCATGAACTTGCGTCCAGAGAGATACTGCCGAAAATGTTTTATTGCACGTACAACAGCTAAAGTTTCGACTTCGTATATATGATAGCGACTGTCCGCATCGGTGGTTCTCATGCTCATGAAAGCAACAGCATGTTGACGTCTATCGATTATCTGCACTAACACTGCACCGAAACCCAGGCTACTAGCATCGGTGTGTATTGGTGCTGCCTCTTGAAACAGAGTGAGCGCTGGAGCTGAAGACAGGCATTGTATTATCTTGGATCGTGCTTTTTCAAGACGCTCGTTGCATTCACACTTAGCTCCTTGTTTGGTAAGTTCGTAGAGTGGTTCCATGATACGGAAGAAGTCTGGTACGTATTTTCTAAAATAACCTGCCAAGCCGTTGAACTGTCTGACCTGTTTGGCTGTCTTTTGGTACTGGTGATTTTACAAGGGCTTCGACTTTCTTTGGGCTAGGTTGAACTTGTCCGTTGGAAACTACGTTACCTAAATATTCGATTGATCGCTTAAAGAAACTGCACTTGTCCGCATTAATTGAGAAACCAGCATCCCGTAGCGCTAGAAGAATGTGTTCCAAATTCGATAGTCCTCCATCAAACTAGGCACATTAACTCAAAACGAGATAGATGGCGTGCATTCGTTCAAGTAACATTGGCTCTGTAAAATTATTTGCTTAAAAATAGTATTTATGAGTTATTTTATCTAAAAGTTATTACAATCAGTGCATTTTGATACAATTGAGCTGTGAAAGTGTTTTCTACGAATATTGTCGTGTGTGTGTGAATATTTTGTGATAATTAGCTGAAATTAAATTAATAAAATAAAAAATATTTAATCGAATAATTGTATTTTGTTTTGGAACAAGACTATAATCGAAGTTGTAAGTATTAATTCTAGACTGTTACATTCAAGTGAACTTCAAAATCTGATCGAGGAAGATAATATTATAAAAGTTATTATTTTTGGGTGACCGTTAAATTAAGTTTGAATCGTTTCAAATTTTGTTTGTTTGAAACAACGCCATCTAGAATAATCCATAGACATTTGTTATTAAACCGATCAGAGCACAAGTCGATAAAGTCACCGTTTTCATTTGAGTTGCATACGTAAAAGAAGGGATGGCACCACTAGTACCAAATAAAATTCAATGCAATGGTTATTCGCAAGAAATAACTGACAAGCAATATTTAAAATGTAATGTTTGTTGTAAATATTATGATCTTCTTTGCACAAACGTGTCAGAAAAGCGGTTTTATATTATGTCAGCAGATAATCAGAAAAACTGGAAATGTCAGGAATGTAGAAGCAATGAACCTAAGACTGACAATACCAACCAATTTCAACATCCGCATCATCAACACCTGATTTGCCAACTAGTGATCTAGCAAATGAGCTAAAACTATTGCGCCAAGACATCAAAGAAATGCGTAATGATTTTAGGGGAACGATGACCAACCTGCTTACCGCAATAAATGCGTGCAATCAGCGACTTGACTGCCTGGAGACACGAATGGAGGTGGTGGAGAAAAATTCGCAGATAAAGATGTCCAATGATATATCATTTTTCGAAAAAACAATTACGGATCTCAAAATTGAGCTTAATGACCGTGACTAGGAACTCTTAAGCAATGACATCGAGGTCTCGGGAATACCCGAAGACAAAAATGAACGTTCTACAGATATAGTTTTGGCAATAGCGACTAAATTAGGTGTAGCTCTAGAAGATCGCGATATAGTAAGTGCAGAGCGTGCAGGTCTTTTGCGGCGTCAGCAGAATGAGATATCTAGGCCGCGTCCCATCGTAGTGCGGCTGGCACGCCGTGTTCATCGCGATAGTCTGCTAGCAGCGGCGCGAGTCCGTCGAGGCTGCACTACAGTTGGTCTGGGACTCAATTCCGCCGACTGTCCCTTCTATGTGAATGAAAGGCTAACTAAACATAATCGTCAACTATTTTATAAAGTACGCACAGAAGCGAAACGCAATAATTGGAAGTATGTCTGGACACGGCAAGGTAAAGTTTTTGCTAGAAGAGAAAACGGTGAGCCCCATCATCGAGTGCGCTTTGAAAGCGACTTAATTAAAGTTTTTGGGCAATAGTATTGTTCGGTCCTAAATATTATCTCATTTTTAATGCTAATCATTTTTCCACCCACTTTTATTGTGAATCTTTATTTAATTGTTGTTATTCTCTCACGTTGCATTGTATTCTACCTATACATATTGACGTTACCTACATACACTTAACAAATCACATATTCGATACACTATTTTCTATACTCTATGAAAATAACAATTATTCTACTTATTTTATTTGGTCCATTGGATGGCGTCACTTAACACTTCTGTGCAATTTATTAGATCATCGTAAGTACTGCCAAATTTCCTATGCTTTTGTTTTTAAATTTAAAAAAAATAAAAGACTATCAATCGGGTTTTTAAATACTGGCTCCTTGGGAACTCGCCATGATGAGTTTCTCGCAACGATATCGAGATTCGACATGGACATTTTAGCCATAAATGAAACATGGCTTAAGCAAGGGGAGGAAAAGCGTGCACCATCGCCACCAGGTTATCGCTTACTTCACCTACCACGTTCGCCTAAAGTCCGTATGCGAGGAGGTGGTGTGGGATTTTATATTAGGCTTGGTATCACTGCTCGTAGAATTTTAATAGGTAACAACGACTCTGTTGAGCAGATGTGGATAGGGCTCAATGTTAATGGTATCAAGGTAGCCATTGGTACAGCATACAGACCCCCTTGGCTTAATGTAGACAAATTTATTGACGCACTTACAGATTCGATTTCCTCTATAGCTAATTACGAGCATACCATCTTACTTGGAGATTTCAATATTGACTTGTTACATACGCATAAACCTAACGCGCAAAAGTTACAAAATTTCTTTAACTACATGAAACTTACTCAGTATGTGAACCAGCCGACCCATTTCACAGGAAATAGTGAAACTTTAATTGATTTAATATGTGCCAATACGAATGTATATAGTGTATCTATTAATCATATTCCCGATCTTTGCAGTCACGCGCTATTGACATGCCAGTTAAATGTTCAAAATATTAGAGGACCTCCTAAATTAATTACTTACAGACCATTAAGAGAAATTGACAGTAACAGTTTTAATCTGGACCTGGAATGTATAGAATGGGAAAATATAATAAATTATGATTTTAATAAAATGGTGGGAAATTTTACAAAAATAACACTTCAACTTTTTAATATACATGCTCCTATGAGAACTTATTTAGTAAGAAATAAATCACATCCATGGATAACCTTTACTGTTAAAGAAATGATGAAGTTACGCGATAGGGCATACGCTAAAAGTAAAACTACTAAATTAGATATTCACATAAAATTCTATAAAGATCTGAAAAACGTTGTAAATTTGGCAATACGTAGCGAAAAAATAGCATATTTCAATAAATATATAAATTTTACTAACAAGCCAAAACTCTTATGGAAAAATATCAAGCAAAGTGTTGCCAACTTTAAGAAAGAGGATTGTAATATGGCATCACATTTATGTAATCCTGAAGATATTAATACACACTTTCTTAAACTTCCCGACATCAGTGAAGACCCCATTAGATTGTCCGTTTTAACTCGCTTTGAATTTGATAGATTTGGCATTAATACTTTCAAATTAAAGACAGTTGATGAAACAATGGTATTAAACGTAATAAAATCATTTAAAACAAATGCACGGGGTGATGATGGCATTACTTTAAATATGATATTACTTACTTTACCACAAACTCTGCATCTAATTACGAAATTAATTAACGAATCTATTAGAACGAGCGTTTTTCCTGAAAAATGGAAAGTAGCGTCTGTAAAACCGATTCCAAAGAAACCAAACCCAAGTAACTATGGGGAGCTTCGTCCAATTAGTATTCTACCATTCATGTCCAAGATCTTAGAAAGAATTGTCTGTACACAGATGACAAAATACCTAGAAGAAAATAAAATCCTACCTGAAAAACAATCCGGCTTCAGAAGGTCTCGTAGTACTACTACGGCATTGTTAGATGTCGTGGACAAGTTTTAACAGCACGGGACAGTGGGCAAGGTACTTTATTGGTCTTGCTTGATTTTTCCCGTGCATTTGATACGATAAACATAACGCTACTTCTCTCTAAATTAGCCTACTATGGTTTCGACATTTCCACTATACAGTGGTTTACAAGTTACCTTTCCAATCGTCTGCAGTACGTTAAAATATCCGGTGATAACGGCTCTGATATGGTATCGTCAACAATGCCTGTTGTTAGAGGTGTACCACAGGGTTCTATTTTAGGGCCACTGCTTTTTATATTATACATATCAGATATCGTTACTACAATCAAGTTTAGTAAGTATCACCTATACGCTGACGACCTCCAATTATTTATCTCGTTTAAACCTTGCGATACAGAGTTGGCAATTAGTAAAATACAAGCTGATTTGAAATGTATTTCAAAATGGTGCAGTAACAACAGTTTGGTAAGTAACCCTTCTAAATCAAAGTACATGTTGCTCGGAACACGTAAACAAATTGACAACATCCTAGCTCGGAATCCCCAAATTTCTGTTGACAGCTGTCCCATTGACCGCGTATCGGAAGCTCGGAACCTGGGATTGATTATGGATGACAGGTTGCGCTTTGAGGAACATGTTATAGAGACAATGCGTAACTGTTTCTATAGACTAAGTTATACAAAATTCGCGAGTACTTGACTGTGGATATGCGCATTAAGTTGTGTGAAACTCTCATCTTGTCAAAGTTGTCGTATGGTGACGCAGTTTTTGGTGAATGCTTAATGGCAAGAACTAAAAAACTCTTACAACGAATACAAAACGCTTGCGCACGTTTCTGTTTTTCAATACCACCTCGATCTCATGTCACTCCATTCCTAAACCGACGCGACTTAATGAACATGTCCACCAGACGGAAGCTTCACCTCGCCTCCCTGCTCTTCGGAGTGGTTAAAACTGGGGAACCTTCTTACTTATACGACAAGCTCAATTTCTCACAGCGTTCCGTTAGAGCAGCACCGCGACTTAATTACACACCGTATAAAACTGCTGCTTTCCGTGGTAGCTTTCGTTTTTCCGCTACTAAGTGCTGGAACGATATTCCCCCCCCCCCCCCCCCCCCCCCGATAAGAAACTCGAAAACCATAAACTCATTCAAGTTAAAATTTAAAATGTTTTTGCTCTCCTTACAAAAGTGTAGCACTTAGTTGTCACTCATCATTTTCTATCCCTGTCTCCACGTCACTCTCTCACACTCGCACGCGCACACGCACTAGCATATGCACAAGCACACACACACACACGCACACACACGCCCACAAACACACACACGCGCGCGCGCACACGCACACACACACACACACACACACACACACACACACACACACACACACACACGTACGTACCTTGGTTTGTTTTAATATGATTGTTATAACCTTGTTGTTTTCGTGTTTTGTTTTTATTATATTCATAGTTTTAAGATTGTTACTTGGTTTTTAAGATATTTGTGTAAGCTGACGTTCTCGCCCATCTTCTTATATATAGGTTCCACTGAAAATCAGCTTTCATGAAGTTATTAAACTTCGTGAATTTAACGCTGAGTGGAAACCTTTTTGGTGCACCAATAAGCATACAATATTTTTTTTTCTCTTTCTAACTAAATTACTGTGTTTATATCTTTTATGTATTTTTTATTTTCTTTTTGTTTATGTAGCAAATAAATATTTTTCTTTCTTTCTTTCTTTCAAAACGTAGTCAACATAAACTTGCGCGACAGTTCCTAGCAATGCGCTCAATGCTCTGTTAATGCACCACTGAAAAACAGAGACAGTATTACATAAACCAAAAGGCATGGTAAAGTATTCGTACAAGCTGTCAGGCGTGACGAATGCAGTTTTCTCAATTGAGGTTTCGCCTATAGGGATCTGGTGAAATCCCGCCGCCATGTCCAAACTTGTAAAATATTTACCATTGGCCAGTTGTTACAATTTGATCAGAGATTAGCGGGAGAGGGTAATGATTACGCAAAGTATTGGCGATCCTCACCACTTACTTTCCCGAATAATATTGTGTTCCAATAAATCTTTAATAATTGCACCTACTTTTTCCATTTCTACAGGACTGAGTGGATATTAACGGTCTCCGTTCCACATATTTGTTGGGATCTTTCAGCCGGATCTCCAATTCACCAATATTGACTCGAGTCTTCGGATAGCCATGTATAAATAAATGCTCATATTTGTTAAGTAAAGTACAATCGTCCAATTTCGTAATCATCACTCAGGCCACAGTATAAAGTTTCGGAGATTGGAATATTTGTAATTGCATGATTTATAGATTCTTAAGGAACCAGCTTTGTTCCATTTGACGTGATCACCATGCTTAAGTTGGTATTATGAATTAAGTTCATGCCAACTAAGATATAAGTTGACATCTCATTTTCCGGTAACACAAAGAACTGCAACTCGACAATAACATCGTCGATGATATAAATAGTCGTCAGTTTTGTCAGAGATAAAACCGGAAAATGACCAATCCCTTTTAAACAGTTAACTGCTTGGTTCCGTTTTACAGGTAGATATACAGCGATGGATTCTCGTATAACAGAGCATTCTGCACCACTATCAAAGATATCTTGTATCATTTTTGTACCAATTTGAAGAGTAACTGGGGCTAGCTTTGTTCCTGAGACTTAACGTTTGATGTCAATGAACGCCCTCGCTTAAATCACGTTTAATATGAGTGACCCGGTCTCTTGCAGTATGTGCAGGTGGTGGTGACAGCTGTCTTTGGTTCTTGATTTTGCTTTGTCTCTTGAGATTTAAATCTGCATTCCTCGGTTACATGGTTAGTTTTCTTGCAGATGCGACAGCTGGACATAGATGGTATGTTTTCCGACATCCGTGGACGTTTGTTAGGTACAGCGGTGTAAGAATTTGATTGCAGGCGCTTCTTTCGTATCGACAAGGCAATTGAAATAAGTTTGAAATAAGCAGGAACTGTTGTTGCCCTCGCATTTAACAATTCAATACATAGACGTTCATCATTTATGCAACCTATCACTGCTTCAACAGCATCTTCGTTACTCAGTTTGTTCTTAGTAACTCTCTTTCATAGAACCCAGGCACGAGACTCGCAATTAGATTATTTCGTAGTTCCTGCCAGGACGATGTATTAACCATCCAATCGTCGACCCACATCATGGCTCTTCCGTTCAATAGGCTGCCTACCTTCATACGAACATCAAAATCGTTAAGGTTGTATGACCCGACAGCTTTATCTATATGCTGACACCATTCTCTTACACCCACATTGGTATCAGGGTCAAACGACGGTAGATAAATATCCTTGATACGAACTTTTGTGTCGGTATCATCATTCCCATCATTTGCATAAAGAGTAGTGGAGGCATGCCATCCATTGATACATTTGACATACCTGTGGTCATATTTTTTTGTTCTGTAGCTAAGGCTGGTAATGATTTGGGTTCCTGCATTGTTCCGGTATCCCTTGGTGATGTTTCCATAGGGTGTCGGTTGACTTTACTTTCTCGAGATCCATCAGGTTGAATACGAGCTGATGAGGACGTACGGCTCGGTTTGGCTCGGAAACGTACCTGGTTCCTGGATCCCGACTACTGATAACGGAAGAAGTTTTCCAGTATGCTTTTCAAAAAGCGTACTGGAGCTGCGCCGATGTCGCTTTGCACACTATCCTGACGGTCACTCATATCATCATGTATGTATCACTGATTAAAACTCCAAGTAACACTTTACACAAATTTAATTCTAGCACAAAGTAACAATGTCACTTAAATGGACCCGTACAGTTCAACGACTGAAACAGTAATGTCTAGCTCGTTTCTCGTACAGTAATTTATATTAGGTGAATCAAGTCAATGGATCAACTATATCATCAAACTAAATTGTTAAAGTCTGTTAAAAAAATGAGTAAACAATTAATTCGCTTGTGATTTAAATCATAGCACCATTAAACTAAACCCTAAATAATAATAATAATCGTTTTTGACGTTAAGTTTTTGCGCCGATAACTTATTCATTCAAAAAGTATACTGTTTATTTATATACCTAATCATATCATAAACCTCAAAAATTGTAATAGGAAGTGCTATGTATAAAAAAAATAGAAACAAAATAAAAAAATATAATTTGAAACGGCCGTCCAGAAAAATTATAATTTTGCAGATGTATTGTTGTTCTACGCAGGGTATGACTTGATAACAAAACCTTGAACTAAGTCACCATAACTAACCAACGTTTTATTTATAAAGCTATCAATGTTCTAGTTAGAAGATAAGGTTTATCTATGACCACAACGTCATTAATCTTCATAATTCCTGAATAACCAATGATATCGACTGCTCGTCTCTCTAAATTGCCATTAATTATTCAATTTCCTTAAGCAATAAATAAAATAACTATTTATACAGTGTGTCTTTACAATCGCGACAATAAATGAACACACATATAGGGGCTAACTTTTTAAAATTGTATAAAACATTTACATTCTTTATACATCAATATTTACAGAGTTATTAAATTTTCCAAAACAAAGAATTTTAGAACACCCTTACTTATAAAACTGTAACGTAAAGTTCATTTGTAAAGGTCACAAAGCATATTGTTACGTGTTAGGGGTTCGAAGGATTTGGAGAGAAAGACCTGCTGACTCTTTTGAAGACTTTATTCACTAGAGCTAGGTCCAACACAAAGCACTAGGTCCAAACACTAAGCACTAACAATGTCCTATTTTGTAGCCAAGTCGTAGGTTTCACTGGTATCGCTCTTGATCACTAGTTTTCACTCCGAAGTCGCCTCGAAGGTAGCTCAAACTGGACTGTGATTGCTCGCGTCCCTGCGGCTTTTTATATGGGCCGAGACCGGTTCCGGACTAATCCAGAAAGATCATTCCTGGAACGTACCCGACACGCACGAACATGTTTGTTATTCCGGAAAGTTCGCGAATGTTCCCGGTTTTCGAGACTATAGTTCCACAGCAGTTCCTCTAACGCCATCTAGTGTTGAATAGGGGGTTTTATGTCGTCTTTGTTTTTTTAGTGGTTTTAATAGTCGACGCTAGATGGCGTTAGTTCCTTTGTGTGTTCATAACAATATGAATGGGTTGAATGAATTTAAAAGAGAAAGTTTTTTCTCGCTACTAGAGAAGGAGAGGCTTGTAATGCGACGCTGTGGCGTATAAGATGTTACAAATTTTGTTTCTTTTTTACTTAATAACAAACTATGTTTGAAAAATATTTTTTTTAGTTATGGATTTTGTTTAACGTTAATATTTTTTATGATTAATGGCAAGTAGCGTTAGACGTGTGTTCATTATTGTCGCGATGGTAACAACTATATAACATATATAACATGTATTAAATTTTAAAACATTTTAATTAAATAAACTTTACGGTTTATTTGAATTGAACTCTTTGCAAGTACATTTTTACAAATGAAAAACAAAACCGACGTCAGATATCACAAAGTACTCTTTCTATTTGGTTTTGAGGTATTCCCTGATGTATCTCCGGAATCAAGATCAATGGAATTAATATGGGACCACATGAGGGTTAAGCCGAAGCTAATGCAAAAATAATTTTAAAAATAGGTCCCTAATGTTCTTGTTCTGGGTCCTTCGATAAAAAACATAAATATTGGTCGGAAATATACAAAAAGATTTCCAACATGTAAACAGTCGCTCGCCTTTAATTCAATGTACTCGAACAACCTGAGTACGATCCCAGGTGCCAATACCAGTGAAATTGTTAATTTTAAATCTTGACTTAACACGTGCCCAACGGTGAATGAAAACATCATGAGGAAACCTACATATTTTCAAATAACAACAAAAAAAAGTTTGAAGATTTGTTATGTCTGCCAATCCGCAGTGGAACCCCATAGTTGATTGTGTCCTAATACATTCTGCACAGAGGAGGCCTTTGCCCAGCATTGGGACATGTATAGGCTTTCACTTAACTTAAACTATCTTCAGGCCTTTCGATGAAATTATGTTTGTAACAGATTATAAGGTCACTGTCCATTAAAAAGATTTGGAGAAATTACGTATCATCCATGAACAAGTTGGTTTACCCATCGACTTCGGTGAAAAAAATTTATGGTTCACCTTGCCTTGTATTTAAAATGTAAATTTAAAGACGGTGATATGTCTGAATTTCTGTTGCGCTCCGCTCCAAATGACTTTTACTTTGGGTAACTCGAATAAAAGCTCTGATTCGCCACGATAAGTGATTGTAAAAATTCTGGGGCTTTATTATACGAAAGAGGATGCAACGGCGTGATTATGTTGACACTTGCTATTCATTTGACAATGAATCAATGTTACCGAGACGTACGAGCACCAAAGTGGATTGGAACTTTTATGCTGTAAACTGAATTTCAAAGTCAAATAATTGAATTGGAATTGCTGAAGGGAGAGAATGAGAGATTTTGTGTGCAAAAATATCCATCATAAAATTTATCCATAACATTCCCAGATCCCAGATCAATAACTGTAATCATATTTTCAACTATACTTAATTATGAGAAATTCCAAACAAAGTGAGACAAGTAGAACTTTAAAGTAGAAATATACAAGTATTTTGACTTTTTGACTCAAAATTTTAGCTCTATCATAACGGGAATTAACGTAGTCCGTTCAGATTCACTTTACCTCTTAGCTGCTCTTTTGTTGATACCAAGTTTGGAACCTTATTTAAAATTAAAGTTAAATCAAATTTTAGATCATGTTAACAAATAGTTTTTAGTAAATTCGCATATTGCGCTTACTATTTTGCAACATTGTATTCTTGTACCTCAATTTACGTACCTTCTTCGCTCGAGTCCAGTTTGAAAATGCGGTGACTTTTTAAACGAAATTGATTTCCATCTTAAATCAGCTCTAGAAAAAATTATAAATTTATCTCTCAGTGAATTAAGCTGGACTCAAGCTACGCTGCCCATTCGTTTTGGTGGTATCGGTGTAAGGAAAATTTCCAGTGTCGCTCTACCTGCCTTCCTTGCTTCCATGCATAGCGTTAATAATTTATGTAATATCACCCTTAATCACAATTCAGAACTTTCTTATGCAGAGGAGGCAAGGATGTCTTGGCTGTCTATCTGCTCCAACAAAAATATCCCATTGGAAGTAAACCTGAAACGTAAAACAACTGGATGTTCCTTTGGTGCGGAGAGTACAAAGAGATACGTTTCAATCTTTAGAAAGTAATTTAGAGCGTGCCCGTTTCCTAGGCGTCTCATCTAAATAAACAAGTTATTGGCTTGACGCTTTACCATCAAGTAACTTGGGCACATAACTTGACGATGAAAGCTGATGCATCTCTGTAGGAATCCGTCTGGGGGCACCGATTTGTCAACCGCACCAATGCCCTTGTGGTGTCAGTGTAGACAAATTTGGTCTCCACGGGCTTTCTTGTCAAAATACTGCTGGCCGTTTTTCCTGCCACGGTTCCCTGAACGACATCATCCGTAGGGCTCTTTTTTCCATCAATGTTCCATCTATTTTAGAGCCATGTTGCATTTTTCGCGACGATGGTAAGAGACCCGACGGTTTAACATTGATCCCTTGGGAGAGAGGCAAAGCCCTTGTTTGGGACGCTACTTGTGTAGACACTTTGGTTGTGCTTCTCATCTAAGGGGTACTTCGGTCAGGGCCTGGGTGGCATCGGAGGCAGCTGAAGTAAGTAAATGGCGCAAATATGAGTCGTTATGTTTAGATTATGTATTTGTGCCATTTGCTGTTGAATCTTTAGGTCCGTGGGTTCCCCGCACATTAATTTTTTTTTAAAGTTTATATCCTAGGCTTAACGCCGCGGCTGGACAAGAGAGCTGGTTCTTTTCTCGCTCAAAGGTTAAGCATAACTATTCAGCGAGGAAATCCAGCTAGCGTTCTTGGCACCATGCCGCGTGGATTAGGTTTATTAGATAATATGTAATTTTAGATAAATTTAATCTTGTAAATATTAGATCAATAAAGATTGTAATTAACATAATTCTAGTTTTGTTTATAATAAAAAATAATGTTGATAATAAAAAAAAATTGTATATAATTTCTGTGTTATTTGTATACACTCCATTATTGTATGTATCATTTTATCTTAATTTTTCAATACGGTATCGATATTTCTTAGAAATATGGTATTTAGTTATCATATTTCCTTTTCACAAATCGCTTAATTTTTTGATAATAATATTAGTGAACAAAAAAATTATTTAATTTTTAATGCCATTTGTAATGCTCAGCAAGCCCTTATAACTACAAAGGTAAAGCATCGGTCCAGAATAAGGTTAATAAGGTTTGACAACAGCGGATTCCACACAAACTACACATAATAAATGATAGGCAAAAGACATGGATATGTCATAGAAACAGTTAAATAAATATTTTTTCATAAACAGTACAGTCTGCCATATTCAGTGCAGTTTTAAGTAAAACTATAATATTTTACATCCAATCCATCCAATCAGCCTTTTGCAGTCCACTACTGGACATAGGCGTCTCCAAGGGCACGCCACAGAGCACGATCTTCCGCTTTCCTCACGCGACCTTTCTCATGTTATCGGTCGACCTGGCAGGGGGACGTCCGACACCACGTTTTCCGAGACGTGGTCTCCATTCGAGAACCCGCATACTCCAACGCTACCGGTTCTACAACAGATGTGGACAGCCCACTGCCACTTCAGCTTGCTACACTTATGGACTATATCGGCAATTTCGGTCCTCTGCCGGATAGTTTCGTTTCGGATTTTATCTCTTAGCGAAATACCGAGCTATATCTTTCCATATGATCTATATCTTTCCATAGCTCGCTGAGCGACATGGGCCAGCCTCACTGTCATGTTCCACGTTACGGCCCCGTATGTCATGACTGGCAGGACGCACTGATTGTAGACCCTGCTTTTTAGGCACTGTGGTAGTGGCGACGAGAAGATATGACACAGTTTCCCAAATGCTACCCAGTCCACCTGCACTCTTCTAGCGATTTCACGCTCGAAAGTTGTCTCTACCCAACTGCAATGTCTGCTGTAGGTAAATATACTCTTGGACAACTTCGAGCGCTTCGCCGTTGACCAAAATCGGCTCTGGAGTTTATAATTCCGGAGCCGATTTCGATGTTCAACGGAACATGACCTTACTCTTGTCCAAGTTCATCCCGAGGCCGACCGATGATGAGGCAGCATCCAAGCTTTGCAGCATGATTTTTAATTCCTATATCGAATCTGCCATTAAAATTATATCGTCGGCAAACCGGAGGTGTCTGGGATATTCGCCATTTATTTCGATGGCCAATCCGTTTCAGGCCAAGGTGAAAATATCCTCCGGTGCGTTGTAGAACAGTTTCGTGGAGATGACATCTCCCAGTCTCACTCCTCTGAGCAGCTGGATGGGTTTAGTCTTTTGGTTTTGTACTTGGACGGACATCGTCACTGTGTGAATGTTGTCCACGGTGCTAAAGCCTTTTCGAAACCCTGTCTGCTCCGTTGGCTGAAATGCGGTAAATCCTGCGGCGAGACGGTTTGTGAGGACTCTCTAAAACACCTTGTAGATGTGGCTTAGGAGTGTGATTGGTCTATAGTTCTTCAAGAGGGCATTATTACCTTTCTTGGAGAACAAAGCCACCACGCTCTCACTCCGCACCTTCGGGGTAGGTCCATTTGTTATGACGGAATTAAATAACTCCTTAAGCTTTCTCTGCAGTGGGGTTCCGGGGTTCCGCCTGCTTTAAGGAGGTTAGAAGCGATACCATCTTCACCGGGAGCCTTCCCATTTTTAAGCTGTTTGAGAGCCCTCTTAATTTTGCCTTCGTCGACGTCTGGGAAAGTGGCGTGTCAGTGTGGCTCTTGGGTCGTTCGCTTCTGGCGAAGACTTTGAAGCATGCGAGGCGTAGGGCGGCCGTAAAAGTCTTCAATTTCGGCGTAAATATTTAAGGTGTCTCGTACAAGTCGCTGGTCGGTGTCGGTATTAAACCGATTGACCACAGAGACATCCCTAAATATGTGCTTCTTGTCCGCCAAGATGAAGTCAATCTCGTTCTTCGCCCTACCATCGAGGCTTCGCTAAGTCCACTTCTTATGTGGTTTCGTCTTGAAAAATATGTTCATACAGAACAACCTCTGCATGTCCAGGATGTTGGCCAGCATTTCGGCCCTTTGGTTTCTGATTCCAACCCTGTGTTTCTCGCATTCTCGCACTGCCGCACGGTGAAGTGGGTCTTGGTGGTATTATTCATGGCGTTAGCGATATTTTCAAACATTGCCTCGACTACTGTATCCAAATGCGTTGATGTTGGCGCATATACCTGTACGTCTTTAATGGAACACCTTTCGGTCAGCTTCAGTACGAGGTATGCTACCCGGGTCGATACACTGGATACCTCCAATACGTTGTCACGGAGAATCTTGTTGACAAGGAAGCCAGCCCCAGCACGTGCCACCTTATATTTCCTTAATTCTGCCTCCAATTGCTCTAGGCTTTCGTCCAGCCGTAGACTGCGTCCGTTATACGTCTCCAGGGCCAGTTTTTGGCCGCCATCCGTAGCCTGGAGATTCCTAGCACCCCCGCCCTACCGTGACCGAAGCCACTGCCGAGACCTGGAATAGTAAGGCTACCGAGAACTGTGGTCGTTTGTTTGTGGCGGTAACTGGGGGATTGTGCCCATATTCCACACACCTAGCAGGCGGGTTGGTGAGCGCAGGACAGAGTCTCGTGCCGACGACGCTGCTGCCCACCGCTGGCCTAGGTATTTAGATTCGGCCATCGGTTCGGTTTCGCCAGAGCCTCGTTTGTTGCTTAGCAGGGAGCACCGCGTGTAGGTGAGGTTGGCTTGAGGTTTAAAGGTGAATGTTGTCCCCTAGCGCCCCGTATATTATATTTTTATTAATTTCATTTATTTTAAAATTCGAATAAAATGTATCTACAGCGTAAAATATACGTTGGTTACGGCACAGAGTCTTTTGTAGTTATTAATTTTTGCTAGTATATAGAGGTCTTGCAGTTTTGGTGTATAACTTTATAAATCTAAAGTTCGAGGATGTAGTTTTTTTTATGTGAACAGTTTCCAAGCGAGCAGGCGGTTTACCTGATGTTAAGTGAATACCGCCGCTCATAGACATCTGCTACACCCGAGGATTACAGCTGCTATGACAACTTTTTATAAATTAGGCTCCGGCTACGCAAAAGTATTTGTTATACTTCCACTTTACGCCGGCCAGCCCATTCGTGCAACATCCGAGGCGGCTGCGAGGCCCTATCACAGGTATTTTCTCAAAATAATGTAACATTATTCACTTTACTTAAATTTTTCATGTCATGTTAAATACAATTTAAAAGTGTGGATAGAGATATGATATCGGAGATAACTTTTTCTTGAAAATCGTAAACTAAAATTATATTGCTATTTGAAGAATAAAAAAAAAATCAATCTTCACAATAGCCACTATTAAACATTGGCAATTTCATAAGTAAGGATCGATTATTTAGTAGCTAACGTGTACTGTTGCGCCGCCTTTCTTCAATCTTTATGCCTCATAATACAGAAAGAAGTTCTGAGCCTAATACTATCTAATCCGTCTAAACACTACAAATTTCCTCATTCACATTATATAACTCAATTCATAATTTCGTATTTCTGTTTTTAACGTATTAAAGGCCCTAAAAGGCTAGTTAAAGTTGCCAAGTGAACATGTGGTTCATCTGATGTTAAGTTTTTACCGCCACCCGTGGATATCTATGACACCTGAACAGTAAATATAAATTCCCGACCCTTAAAGAAGTGGGGCCTGATTACCTCAAACGTGAAAGTACAATATTTCCACTTCACGTTGATGAAAACGTGGTCCTTCCTCGGAGTCACCTGCCCATTCGCAATAGTAGAAGCTAAGCTCTACATCACTTAACTGAAATTTGAATGTTCTTTTATTTCAGTAGGTTCGCGTATGATAAGCTTTTTTGCGATGACATTTGTTTGTTGGGGCGGGCAAATATCTAATACCTATAAACGAGCCATTCTTGTATATATATAATCGGAATCTCGGAAACGGCTACAGCGATTTTCATGAAATTTAGTATGTGCGTAGATTCGGGGGCAAAAAATCGATCTAGCCAGGTTTGATTTTTCGAAAATGACCTTTTATCCCTGTTTTCAGGGAATCAAAAATATCATTCGAATATGACGGTAAATTTCACCAAAAAAAAATGTAATAGATCGGTCGGAAATCGGGCGGCCCCGAAATAAAAGGCCGCGGTTCGCATCATTTACACACTTATTTTTTTACTTTTTTTTTCTATACCAGATCATTGCTTTCTTTATTTTTTTAATTTCCAAAATACACGAATTACCAAAAAAATAGCTCGGTCCTCCAGGTACCTACTATAAATTATTATAAATTGCAGACTTCTTCACTCGACGGCACTACAAGACGGCTATATGCAATTACTCGAACTTATATAGATATTTTCGTTTCCCCATACATTGTCTCGCCCACAGTTTTTTTATAATATTTCAAACTTTTAAATTTAATTAAAAAATATCAGTAGCAAATAAAAAATTTGAAACTACCAAGTTATAGATTAAAATTTATAGAAAAAAAAAGATACGAAATCTTAAGTGTAAAGATTGATGACTAAACCAAATTGAACTGAAAGCTTTTTGGGCCGTTGAACACTTTTTGGGTTAACAAAAATCATGGAATTCGCGACATCCTCACCGAACTTTTAGCTTTTTATTTATTATGTATGATAATTATTTTTTACCTTAAAAATATTAACAATTATTCTAGCATAATAATTATTTTATTTATAAATTAATTATTGTTAACTTACTTAGCTTTCACTTCTATCAAGAGTCCCCAGACTGCTCCGCATATTTTTTTTACTTCAGTTATCGTATTCTTAAATAATACGTATTGTAGTCTAATGCTATATTCAGTTTCCACTAGAAGGACTTAACTGATTTTTGATGGCAGCAAGGATCATTGAAGGTTTAGTGCGAGGAAATAACTGAAAATTGTAGCCATATATTAGAGGTAATTAAATATTGAGTTTGGAAGGTCACATTATTTACATCTGTTACTTGAAGGGAAAGATCAATTAAGTTTGGTAAAATGATTAATAAAGGATGATGTTTTTATGTATTTATATAATACGGGTATTACCGTTATAACAAATAATTTCCGTCCTATTTACTAATGTTCGATATATTAATGTTTAATATATTAATGTTTGTAATGACGAGAAATAAATAACAGAACCTGAATGACCGAGTTTTCCTCGGGTTTTTGTATAAAGCATAAAGAGGAACTTGAAAAAAAAAGGTTTTAATTTTAATTTTCTAATGCCCGACGTTTCGAACCCTTTCCTGCTTTCATATAAATATATATTGTAAACATAAGTATATACTAGTTTTCCCGCACACTTGCACCTTTGCTGGATCAAGCATGGATTTGCAAGTCGATGGATCCTGTTAGCTAAGGACCGTGCTTCGTGGCAGTCTTTGGAAGCTTATATTCAGTAATGGACTCAAACAGGTTAAAATGGTGAGAATGATGATATGTACAAGAATTGATCTTAAGAATTGATCTTTTAAATTAACTGTTTTAATTTTTCCGATTGATGATTTTCCGAAGCATGATTATTGTTATAGTGGTCTTATTAATGTAAATCAGTTATTGAGATTAAAAATGGTAAAAACAATAAGTACTAAAAGATCCTGATTTTTTGTTCGTTATCTTATCATACCTACAAAACCTTAACTAAACCTATATTCTTTTGAAAAGGTTACCAGAAAAAAAAATACTTTAAACAATATACCTGCAATGAGATATTTCAAAGCTAAAACTCTCGTTAGATAGGAAACACTGTGAGGCTCGTTTCTTTTTGTGTTATCTGTAAGTTCAATCTCTTTATGGGTGGCGGCTATCTGTGCATTTAATCCACTTTCTGTTTTTATCTTAAGACAAGGAAAAAGGTCGAAAAGGTTTGTGTCTTTTGTCCACGGTCCCTGATAACAGGGTGACCTTTTCATCTCAACGTTTATTAAACGAAAATACACCTGTGCAGTCGTCAGACGCCACTGCGGAGATTTCATTAAATTCAATGGAGGGTGGTGTAATTGGAATCCTCTGACTTATTTTTCTTTTATCATTGTTCTGTATTCCCGCAATTTATTTTATTTATATTTTTTTAATAACGGTTTCTATGTTTTATGATTTGTTCACCATGTTGCCTGTTTATTTTATTTAATTATTCATAATTCAATTACAAAATTTAATACGCCTTATGACATAAACTCATGTCTATACACAACTTAAAGGCAGTGTTCGTCTAAGTTATAGTACTTTAACGAGTCTCTTGTGTAATTCAATGCCAATCAGCTATTCAAATCAAACTGCCCATTTATGCACTAGCAGAAGCTACTATGTTGCTTTACCACGACAGGACTTCAATGTATTCAGCGATAGTCTAGTTATTGGGACTTCAGAGATCTGCAAGAAGAAGGCAGTTGTTGAATGTTCCATTGGCGTGCACATATAAAATTAACTATTTTAAATTTAAGAAAGCCGCGGGAATGTTCATATAGTTAAGAAGAATCTCTTTGTTTTGTTCCTTTACTCTAATAACCATTTCTCATGTTTAGGATAAAATGTAATCAATAAACTTGTAAAAACTAATTATTTTAAATATTGAAGAAATTAGGTACAAAATAATAAATTAGGAGAAAATAAAGTAACAGCTAACTTGTTAATGTATGGTAAACTCGACTATGTGGAGTAACGCACCTGCGGTTGACAACCTCATTTATTTAGACTGAGGTGCGCGAGTTCCGCATGTTTTCTTCAATGTGATAAATATTGTAGTATCACAAATTTACAGATACATATACATACCCCAATAGAAATCAACTAATTGGATACTTTCCTAACAATTTTTATCTCACGGAATACAGTATGTAAGTTATTGATTTTATACTTCTTCTGGCGCGTTAGGAAAAAAACATGACCGTAAAATTTTTAGGATGTGCGCACACCCACAGTCAAAAAGTAACATGATGAAGATGTTTGCAAAGTGACAATCTTCACGGTATTACCTAGGCAAACACTAAGGACTCTTTGAAAGAAATTTATCTGTAATTACAAGTAGTTTAATTGAACCGTTATCTATTATTGCATTAAATCTCGACAAAGAGTACTGGCACAGGGGAACTTATCCCCTGTGCCAGTACTCTTTGTCGATTATTTTGATTATTTTTCTTTTGTTTTCACATAAGCCCGTAGATATTTGTTTTATTTACATATAACAACATAAACTAAATGACCTCTACAAACTAATTAATTCCCTAGCATATCTTGTAGGTTCATAAAGGCGATACTATACGTATCAAAACTTAAAATACATATAAAGCTTACTGTGAGGTAGCTTAATGATACTTATCAAAATAAAAAAATACATGGTGCTAATCGAATTAATTCATAACTTTATGGTGTTTATGTAAAGTAAGCAATTACTCCATTAACCATTTCTCATATTTAGGAAATACGTACGTTTACGGAAAAAGCATGCCTTGAACATGTTGTATGATCGTTCTGGTAATTTCCTACACCAGAGCACCACTAAATTTTGGTTGCCAATTTTCGGTTGGCAAGGCACTCTGGTTGATGTTTAGCTTCCACCGTTAATCAGCTGAGTGGGCAGGTGCAGTTGGCTTAGATCCCAGTTGTCCGATGTTTTCAGGAGTTATAACCCAATGGACAACAAGTTTTTGATATAATAAAGTTATTAATACTTACACAGTCATTGAAGAAAATTTACTTGTATTGTTCTTTTATAAAACAACTTATAAACATTTTGGACTTTCAATAAGCTCGTTAGTACGTAGTTACAACTATGGAATAGGTAAGCTTATTCAACATTTACTTAATCAGCTAAGGATGTAGAAAATTTATACGATTCCAGCATACATGTGTCACATTTTTCGTCATCTTTCCAATAAGAAAATGTCAAAAATGGGCCCATCTAGTCACGCTCTCGTTCAGTAAAATCGCTCCGTATATTCGGTTGCTTAGTCTCCAGACAAATAGGGACGTCAGTCACAGCGTCGCTCGTTGACGAGTGAAAATTGCTTTGATTCTCTAACAAATCCTCTACAGGAACAATTGTTGTTATCGCATTCGCTACAATAGGATCAATATAATGACCATGCTTAAACGATTAAAAAATATATATTTTCATTTTAGTATTTCTAATTTTATATGATGTTCGCCAAAGATGGACACTATACGAGTATTTATATATTATTATAGTTTTAATTTAAATATGTTATAATATATTATTATAGTATCACGAGAATTAAAAATAATTTGTAAAAAAACGGAATCATAACAAAAATATATTAAAATAATATAATAAATTATATAAAATACGTATATTATGAACGCGAAGTAGCAAAACAGGTAAAATGGTATTTGGACGGAAACTTAAGCGGGCTTAACTTTAATTTAACTTTAGTTTACTTAAGCTTATCTTGAAACGCAAGTATGACCGTGGCTTCCAGGTTTGATAAAGTTCTGCAGGTAAAATTAGAGGCTCAAAAGAGGCAGGAAGATGTTTCAATTTCGGATGGTGTAATTTCGGTATCGGAATTTTAAAAATAGATTGTTTTATTTTTCTACTTCAGGGACTACCACATTTTATAAGTATTTTCCGCTTGACAATGAGCTATGGATTATTCTTTTTATGTCTAATTTGAAAAAAGTGTGTTGAGATTAATAAAAATGTTAATAATATCATTAACTATATGTTTTGTATCCTTCTTGTTCATGAACCAACTTCGGGTGTCATTCATAACAGCTTGTGCTATTTAAATTTCGACAAGATCCTAGATTTCTATTATAATACACATAATAGACATACATTTCATGTTTATTATAATAAATTAACGATACATAAACTTTGCTTCAAGACGATAGTTGTCTACTTTTTAAAACCGTTCTCAGAAAAATTTTATTGATTCGTCCATTCCCATGAACTACTTTCAAATTCAATGACGTGACGCAGAACATGTTAGCTTTTATAACGATTATAAAAAAGTATAGTTTTGGCATAAGTTACTAAATTATTTAAAATTCTATTAAAATATTTATAACGAAACTAAAATAACAATTGAATTACAACTATGCTATAATACATTTCAACATAACATTGAACACCATTACGTTATTCAATAAATACATGAAAGTTGAATATTTTCGGGTAATGTTTTGATGCGTCTAATTAATGTTTTTATGCGTTCATAAGTTTGTCGATTATGTTAGTACTTTATTGACATCTATAAAAAAATCACCATGTAAGGCACAAATCAATTTATAAGTAAACATCAATAAAGGTCATACTGACCAATTAAGTTCTTTTTATGGTAGGTAAAATAGTAGCAAGTAGTATACAATAAGATTAAAAACGGGGTCAGACCAATCATGCTAATGAAAACAAGCCATGCAATGCGGCCCTATGTTTAGCCTCCTGAATATTCAGTACGGCTATTTTCTTAACAGCTCCCTAAATTGTGGCTGCAATTTTAAATTATTTTCACTCAACGATACATTATAGCACTGTAATTTATATTAAACAATTAGAATTTGTTGATGATGGTGACTTTTTCGCGTTTCATTTTTAATCAACAAGTTTCGAACATTCTATTCCTGACGTTACAGATAATATTAACACCGGCACAATTGGACGGCGGACTTGGACTTTAAAAAAAGAGTATAGAAATAATATTGCGTATATTTAATCGATTAATAATAATCAGACATTAAGTTACAACCTGATAATTTTATTAAAAATAATTGAAAGAAAAATAAACACTTATACTCTTTTTGGGAACACAAACTATAATGTAAATGTAATGTAAAGGAAAGATTATTGAGACTTTAACATTGATTAAATGAAAGACTAATGACGTGTGTTTTCCCTTCGTGTTCTAACTAACGTTTCCATCCTTCTGGGCACCTTTCGAATTATGCTATCTATTGTATTTTGGAGCAAACTCCGCCACTCTTCAAGTAATACGGTTTGCATTGCTCTCAGGTTGTTGTGGGATGGTATTCTGTATTTAAAAGTTTTCTTTAACAAGTCTCAAACATGCTCTATAGGATGCATACAAGGGGATCTTGCTGGCCACTGCATCACAGTTATACCAACATGGTTTTAATATTTTTGGTCTTATCGAGCACTGTGAGCCCAAACATTATCCAGCATCAGAGTAAAAATTATAGGAGGCAAATGGATCAACGTGTTCTTCTAAAATACGCCTGATGTACCTATCAGCAGTCATATTCCCTCCATCGACTGTCACTAACTCCATACGAGCTTCGAAATTTATTCCTCTCCATCCTCTGGCTACGCGTAGACTGCGACGACCATCCGCGAATCTACGTGTGCCTGTATGGATCCCATAGCGGTAATGCCGAAACTGATCGACTCTTTGAGCACATACAAATGGCTACAGATTCTGTGTTGCAGCAGATCCCATCAGCGGAGATCGTAATTCTCGGCGACTTTAACGTTCATCACGCCGAGTGGCTTATCTCGTACCACCGACCACGCGGGAAGATCTGCTCACAATTTCGCATTAGTATATGATCTGACATAACTGGTCACCTCGCCAACGCGAATCCCAGATGTGGAAGACCATACACCTTCTCTGTTGGACCTTTTGTTGACCTCTCATCCGGACGGATAATTGGTTTCTGACGATCCTCCTCGGAGTACAGTGCCAATAACGCGCTTAATACGACCTCACTTCGCGGTCTGCCGCGTATGGCATTATAGGTCAACAGATTGGGTTGGGATGCGGTCAGTCTTTGCATCCTACCCATGGGGGCAGATTTGCTTTTCGACGGATGATCCAGACGTCGTTGTTGACTTAGTAACTGATGTGGTGCTTCAGGGTATGGAACTCTTTCGCTATGGAAGTCGCAGCCTTGGTTTGGTCGCTCCTGTAAGATAGCTTTACGCCAAAAGCGGGAATACTACCAGGCTTGGGCTGACGCTTCGACGTCAAGTGATGTAAAATACTTCGCTTTAAAATAGAAGTACAACCCAGCCTCTAGGTCCTTCAAAAGTGTCATTGCTAAAGCGAAGTCGAAACACACTTACAGAATTGGTGAGAGATTGATGCGTCTCCCAACGAGAACTCGTGCGTTTTGGTCTCGAGCCAAATCGGGATGATCCAGACGTCGTTGTTGACTTAGTAACTGATGTGGGGCTTCAGGGTATGGAACTCTTTCGCTATGGAAGTCGCAGCCTTGGTTTGGTCGCTCCTGTAAGATAGCTTTACGCCAAAAGCGGGAATACTACCAAGCTTGGGCTGACGCTTCGACGTCAAGTGATGTAAAATACAGCGCTTTAAAATAGAAGTACAACCCGGCCTCTAGGTCCTTCAAAAGTGTCATTGCTAAAGCGAAGTCGAAACACACTTACAGAATTGGTGAGAGATTGATGCGTCTCCCAACGAGAACACGTGCGTTTTGGTCTAGAGCCAAATCTGTCTCAGGGAATTTCTGTAAGCCTTCTTTTCCACCTCTGCACACGGAGGATGACTCGCTGGCCCATGCCTCGAAGGAGAAAACCGATCTTCTGAGCTCTCTCTCCGCGTCCAACTCGACTTTGGATGATTGAGGAAAATTACCACTGACAATCCCGCGTAGCGATGCTATGATGCCGAAGGTTCAATTTCAGCAAAGTGTAGTTCGCAGAGCACCCTTTTTAGTTGCGCCAGTTTTGTTAAAATTTGTGTATCCGATGTTATTTGTATTATTTAAACACAGAAATGATAACTATACAATAAAAAAATATTTCAAAACATCAAACGGTATTACAAAGGATACATTAAAATTGAAGACGCGTAACGAGTAACATGTATGATGTATTATTGTGTATTAGTTCTCTCTGCGTTCCCGTATCGCTCATCCTTTGAATTAAAAGTTTAGTCACTTGTAGTTTGTACTTCATTAAGGGTGCTGCACCACCACTCATCCCTAATAATAGTTGGCAAGATTTATCTGATAATTATTCATTTGAGAACTGATTACTAAATTGTGTTGAAGCTTTAGCCCTGGGAGCACCTGAATTAGAGTTTACAATGCAATGTATGCCCGGATATTACTAAATCCAATCTTTAGCGCCAATTAACTTATTTTCTCTTTATAGTCTTACACTATTAACTTTTTACGACAATCAGGGGACACGTTAGTCCAAGAACATAAGCGCTACACTATATAATGACAAGTAAGCAAATATGTCTTCATGTAGTTTAGAATAGCAAGACAAGTTTTCGCTTGTTTTTGTGTCAATTCAAAGACCCTTTTGTAATGGTTAGAACCTAAAGAATTTAATTTTTATATTATATTAAGTACAGAAATTTCTTAATGTCATTTTAAACATATAAATATTTTCGTAATTAACAAGTTATAGTTCGTTAGGAAAATCGCTTAAGTAACTATGAATATCAATCATGAATCTTGTTTATTTAAAAATAATTATCAATAGCATTATTTCGTTTATAAATTCGTACTAACATTACAATTCGATTAAATTTCGGGATTGTAAATACTGACTACTATCGTATTCTGAATTAAATTTATGTTTAGTAGGGTATTTTAAAGATTTTGTAGCTAAGTCCGTCCATAGTAACTTTCCCAAGGTTTCCACAATAATATTAAATGGAAAGAGATTAATCAAGAACATAATAGTTGCGTGTTGGCAGAAGTAAATAAGCACGCGAGAAAAAAAAAAAAAATTGTAGTGGACCGAATTGTGAATCTAAATCATTCTCGAATCGACCTGAAGACACACAATTTTTTTTAATAAAAATCGGTACAGGTATTTAGGAGGAGTTCAGTGACATACACACGTACATAACAATTATATAAAGAACGACATCTCGATTAAACTTGGAAATTTTATTAATGCCCATAAAGTTATTACAAAAAATAACTGTCATTGACATTACAATGACATTATTTTATCGTTAATCATTTTATTCTTACTCTTGCTGATACATTACTTTCTTACTTTATTACGCATGTTTTGTTTTATCTAGCACGGCAAGAAAACACACATCACTTTACTCATACTGAACAGTGCTTATAAAAATCATTGTTTCTTAAAACTAAAAATATTTATAATAACTATAAACATAATAACCTTAAATACTGTACTAAGTGAAGATTTCACAATGTTTTTGTAGATGAAGGCCAGGTCTCTATGAAACAAAACTTATTAGAATTAATTGAAATCTATCTATCGATATTAATTGAAATTTCTTCGTGATGCGCGCACAACGGTAAACCTCTATCATTTTATTGAAATATGTGGTGATATCGTTTGATTGAAATTGCAATGTGTGGTGTTCGGCCGTGTGGTGTCAGAAGCTATCTTATATCATCTCGTGGTAGTCGTAAGAGGCGACTAAGAGATAATTCACAAACAGCTGGCCTCCGATAGATGGGGGAATAAACAGCTTGATTTTACAGATCCTAAACACTCAGGCTAATAACGAGCAGCAACGTTTACGGTGTCGGGTCGGGAAAAAATCCGGTTGATTCAAACCTAAAATGAAATGTTAAAAAAAAGACCTTCTTATGGGTTCTTCTCTGGACAGATCTAAATTAGTGTACCGGTGGTGGATTTTTTTAAGTTCAGTAGGAGCTTAAAACAAGACTATATTGAATAAAGAAATTTTGACTTTGTCTTTACATGGCGGCTCTGCTTTTCCTGGCTACCGTAGGTCATGGTAACGGCACATGGCGACTGGACCTGGTAATATACAACGCAAGATCATTGAGGACTGACGTAAAGATAACAGAGTGGAATAAATAAGTAAACAGGCTGCATAATTATCTGAAGCCTGGAGACAGGCGAAGGACACGCTAATTCTCGAATCTGGCAAATTGTTCCACCACCGGGTGAGCGATCAACTGTCCCAAGAAACCTTACGCTCTTGCCGCACTTACGTGTACCTTTCGCTCAAATTACCAAAGGATATTCGCTGAATTATTATTTCTTAAATATGCAGCCTGCCTCACGATATTTTATTGCGCCGTTGAGCACGTGATAAGTAATCACTTAAAACTGCTATTAACAATTTAATTGGTGCTAGCACCGGGATTTGAACTCAGGTCGGTCGATTGTATTTAATTAAAAGCGAGCGCCCGGACACTGAGCTATCGAGACTCATTCAAGTCGTTCTTTATTGAAATTTTTATAATGTCACAAAACTTTCACTTAATTTTGTTAAAAACTAGAGTTTTTAACGTATGTTCAAAATTAACTCTGAAACGTAAAGTTAGCTCGGATAAAATTAAAATTTGAACAGCTAAATTAAATAAAACAAAGGAACTCTGGTTGGGTGAAAATTGTTCCAGCCGCCATAAGCAGGGGTTGCGTAAACTTTTATTAATAAAATAATAACTGTAGGCATAAGGATGCCTTCAAACGTTCGGCAGGCGTGGGAATAATAAAAAATAAGCGTAATTGATGAGACGAGCGTGGAGCCCAGACACCCCGTAGTGTTAAATTTTACAGCTGATGTTGCGTATTCTATACAACAAAACTCAGACCTTAGAAAATAAAAGTCTGTTTATTATGGTCATGAAATATTTTGTCATTAAATTATAATTTATTATCTTGAAAGAAACTTTATAACTTTGCATATATTGATGTATGTATTTTTTATGTACCTATTATTCAAATGAAACTCTTTCCTGGTAAACAGAAATCGCTTAAGCTATAAAATTTTTTATACCATGGCTACACAAGATTATACAATGCGTTTTAAGTTAGTTTATTAATTTAAAAATCTTTATAAGAATCATTTCTAGGTAAATTTAAAAGAGAATCATATTACGGGTATTCCACCCATTTCACGTTTTCGCAATACATACATAGAATATTTTGAATTACAAATATCATAAAACCCAAAAACTGTTTGTGTTTGTTGTGTTTTTGACAAAAAGGTGCTTGAAGAAATTGTTTTGATTTAATATAACCCAGAAATATTGCTTTATGAAAATTGATTTAATATTTATTCTCTATATAAGTCTAGTCCGAGTGTCTTATTTCTGATGTATTAAAACAGTACTGGCCAAAATTACCGGATTCAGTTGAAACTTTATTAGGTATGAAAGTAGGAGTACGAAAGCAAAGTACAGGCCCATTATTAAAATTCCCACAGCCAACGTTCAGCTATAACAATATTTTCGGGCCAGTAAGCTGGAAAGAAAAACTGCGCTTAAATGGATTTGGCATATTTTATGATAATATTAAGACCTACAAACGATCTTGAAAATTCACTGGTTGTTTTTAGCGTTGTTGTTTTAAAAACAAATAAAACTTATCTAGAAAATAAATAAATTAAAACGGTATATTTCTTCACCGATCGTAATACGCACACAATTTGTTTACTTTAATTGAACAATTTAGTGTTGTAGGAAATTTAAAAAAGGCGTATGTACGTATGTACGCTCGTAAGAAGTTAAATTTTTCTTTAGTGTATCTAAAGATAAACAACAAAAAAAATTGTCCAGTGTATGCAAAAAATAAATTCAGTGCAAATGATACGGGCTTAATTAAATAATTTGAAATTATTGATGTGCCATAAACATGTTATTAGTTGCCATAGTAACACCATGAATTTGTTGTCGCTTATAGGTATCGTATCTAAAAATTCGCTCAAAAAATACATTTTTCCAACTCAACGCGCCAAAAGAAGTATTACTTTAAAAAGTCGCTTAAAATCAGTTATATACTTATAAGTTATTTTTAAACAGTGTAATCAATAATACGAGATATTTTAAATTTCGTAAATGCTCTAACTGAAATAATGTGAAATGAAATATTTTTTTTCCTTTAAATATCCTTTTATCTGTTAAAGACAATTTTAATTTTGGCTTCGATCGAAACAAGATCGTCATAAGCTATAGATAAATTTATGATATACTTATATATTGATATATCACACGTCGTCCTATACACACGACTTAAATCCGACAACAGCTTAAAAAAATTGTGAATCTAAACCATTCTCGACTCAACCTGAAGACACAAAAAATTTCATTAAAATCGGTCCAGTCGTTTAGGAGGAGTTCAGTGACATACACACGTACAGAAGAATTATATATGTAAAGATGATATATTTATGATCGATCGATGGAAAATACATTTACTACTTCTAACATTGCTGCACCTACTATAAGCTCACACTAGATCCTGAGTTGACTTGTTGAGAATGTCTTTGGGCATTTAGTTCACCCTTTCTTACCTTACTAGCGATTTGCCCCGGCTTCGCACGGGTACAATGTATTATACGTATAAACGTTCCCCTTGAATCACTCTATCTAGTAAAAAAACCGCATCAAGATCCGTTGCGTAATTTTAAAGATCTAAGCATACATAGGGACAGACAGACAGCGGGACGACTTTGTTGTATACTATGTAGTGATTATTTAAGGTAAAATAAATAAATGAGACATAAAAAAAGGAATTACTTTATTCAAGAATATTAGTTGGAAATACTTCATTCTATTACAGAGTGCAAACTGTTATTTTGGAAGGTCAGAAGAGATGCTGGGACAATAGTCTTATTCATACATGTATCAAAATTTCACCCAAAACGGACATTTGCCGAAGATCTTAAACCAGGCTAGCGTAAAATTATTACGTCTGAAATTTCAATAGAAAATTCGTTTATTAAGGCTATACTATCATTAATTCGGTTAATCTCATACCGGAAATTCATACAATTTAGATTTTGAAATTTCGAAGTAACTTAAACCACATATTTTTTTGCCTCTTATCCCATATCAAATTTAATTTCTTTAGGGCGTGAAGCGGATGGGAGTTAAAATGACGTGTAGATTCAAGAGGTTCGTAAGTGACCCTTAAAGATACGTTCCTGTCTTATTCGTGAATGCCAGCAGTTGTCAGAGCATATACTTCGTAAAGGTCAGTATATATTTATTTATTTATTTATACTTTTACACAAAATAAATACATTGTGTATAGGCGGACTTAATACCTAAGGCATTCTCTCCCATAAACCTACGGGCAACGCAGAGACAAAAGAGGAAGGTTTAAAAAGTTTTAAATTAACTATTATATAAAACAAACATTATATTATTAGGTCGGGGAAAACTTTTTTCGTAAATAGTACGTATGTACTTATAATATAATCTCTTTGGTTATACCATTTGTATCTGGCTTGGAATCCGGAAATTTTGATGTCAAAGATGCACCTCGCTCTCGCTCTGACCGCCCTGTTAGCGATAAAATGAATGGAATTTTTGAAAAAGTGGAGCAAGATCGGTAGTTTCTAAATATCAGTAGTTTCAATGTAGCTTAAGAACAGGGAATTGACCACAAAACAGTTTTGGCGCATTTGAAAAAAGCTGGGTACACAAAAAAGCTCGATATTTGGGTGCCTCATGAGCTCACTGAAAGAAACCTAATTAACCGTGTACTCATTTGTGATTCTCTATGACGACGTATTGAAACCAAACCATTTTTGAAAAACTTGCGAAAAAGGTCGTGGTAAAAGGCTGGTCGGGCTTCAGAGTCTCTGGCAAAACCCGGGTTATCTCGCAACAAGGTAATACGCTGTGTGTATGGTGGGATTGGAAGGGCATTATTCATTATGAGCTGTTACCGCCGGGCATGACCATTGATTCTGAACTCTACTGCGAAAAACTGATGAGATTAAATCAAGAAGTTGAGTGAAAGCGGCCGAAATTAATCAGCAGAAAGGGTGTGGTTTTTCATCATGATAACGCTAGACCTCACACATCTTTAGCCACTGAGTAAAAATTAAGAGAGTTTGACTGGGAGGTGCTAATGCATCCGCCGTATAGTCCTGACCTTGCAGCTTCAGATTTCTACTTGTTTCGGTCTCTTCAGAATTCTTTAGGCAGTGTCAGGATAACATCACGAGAGGACTGCCAAAACCACTTGTTGCGGTTTTTTAATCAGAAGCCCAAGAATTTCTATACCAATGGGATCATGTTCCTACCTACAAGATGGCAGAAAGTTATCGAACAAAATGGCACCTACATACTTTAGTTAAATGTAAATAAACTTTATTAAAAAATGTTTTGAATTTTCATATAAAATGCGAAGAAACTTTTTCCCCAAACTATTATACATATTTATATATAATTTCATTTAAAACGTATACATCAACATATTACATTACGTATATGTATATGTACATATTAAATCCAATATAACATAAATAAATTACATTATATAGTGATTCAACATAGAATACATAAACTATAATATTCATAAATAGGTACATTAATTTAAAAATTATACAATATCAATAACTACAGATGATTCTGTTCTGCCAACTTAGATATAGTTTTTTTAATCTTTTTCTTAACAACATTACGTTAAGTGGTCTTCCTGTCATGTCTTGGTTGATTGAACAGGAAAAGAAGAGTACATAAAACTAGAGGAGGGACATTTAAGCAAGAGATTCTATCATGAATAGAATAAATATTGGATATTGGATAAAGGGAATCAAATAGGAAGGAGGATTGGGAGAGGTTAATATAGAAAGAAGTTTAGTGAGCATACGCAAATAATGGCGTTGACGAATGGAACGTACACGTGACAAATACTCCAAAAAACAGTATCATTTAAATCGTCACAATATTTATAAATATTTGTGCCATATTTTCAAAACAGACATGGAACCTATCACGACATTAGGGCATCCTTAGAAATAGGCTTGAATCAAATATAATCAATCCAATCAAAGGGAGAATATTTTAAGAAACAAAATATTAATTTTTGACCTTTAATAGTATTTTTTCTAATTCATTCCGGAAACTTTTATAGAATTGTATAACAATATGAAAAAGAAAATGTGAATGTAATAGGTAAATATAAACGAACAAGAACAACCAATATGGCAGTTGTAACTTAAAACAAACAGTATAACGTTTAATATACAGCTATAACACACATTACAGGGTATCATAAGGCATTACGTATATAATATCTCAAAGGAGGCTTCTACTAAAGCGATCCTCAAATTGTTATTACACTTAACGTCACATGCATAGGCTTACTACGGAAATCTGGCTTGTGTGAACGTGTAGACTCCAAAATTACTCTTTAGAAATTTGGGAACATTCCTAAAATATAATTATTATTATTAGTATTAATAAATACACAGAAAATAAATACTAAGCAGCTTTACCGTAACATATCATTTAACTTCTTATAAGCAATAATGCTAAGCTACAGAAATATCATTTTATAATATATACCTAGTTATATATGTCATATTCTGTATCTATCAAATTTAGATTTTCATATTGCTAATCTGTGCACTAAAGATGAAACATTAAAAGTTGTCGAAAAAAGTACGAAAGTTCCCCGTCGCTATAATCTATAATAAATATCTATAATATTATAAAAATACACTTTTTTATTACATTTAAGCAGTAGCTGTAATATCTTTATTTATTTTTTTATTGCATTTATAATAAGCATGACAATATTGAACAAACTCATTTCATCGCTGGCCTATATTAGGGGCACCTTTTTGTTTTTAAACCAACTTAAAAAAGGAGGGGTGCTCAATTTGGTTGTGTCGTTATAATGTTTGTCAGCTCAGCTCTCCGGAATTTATACACCGATTTTTAAAATATTATTATTGCATAATGATCCCATATTAATGCAATTGATATTAGGCATTGGACTCGGGACGTACTTCATTTTTGTATTGAACACGAAGCAGCTGTCAATTTCAGCTAACAATCTAGCACTTCCAACTAATATGGCTTGACATTTTGAAGGTTAATAGATACACGCGATGACCAATCATAAATATACGATCTTAGTTTAATTTTAAAGTAGTAATCGCGTGGTGGATACTATCAACGTCAGTTTGGATGTAGATTTGCAAGTCACCAGCATATAGATGGTTCACGCAATGAATACAAGACTCGATAGGGTTAATAAAGACAAGGTTAGAAGAAAAATTATAGGAGAAAATATATCACCTTACGGCACGTCAGTCTCAAGATCAGACCATTGAGAGAATTCTTATCGCACATGTACCGATTGCTGACACCCGCGAAGATAGGAAGAGAATCATCCCAAGACTGAGCGCGAAAAACCTAACTGGGTAAGAATGGAAAGGAGGATATCGTAATCAACTGTGTAAAAAGCATTAGAGAAGTTAACAAGCACCATACCTGTCACTTTTTTAACACCCATCCCTAGTGATTTAAAGCAAAGTGGTGCTTTGACCAGGAGGAAATCTAGACTGCTAAGTACTCAGCAGGTTGTTTATATTAATAGATGTAGAGACTTGCTTATGAACATAGGCTTCCAATGTTTCAGATAGAAAAGGTAAAATTAAGATAGGACAAAAGTGATTGAGAAGTGAAGGAATAAGTACTTTAGAAAGAGACCTTACAAGTGCCTTTTCCTAAAGGGTCGGATAGTGTCCTGAGTCGAAAGAAAAAATTGATAATATATATGAGTGCAGGGAGAAGAAGATCTAATAAATTGGTTTAAATGACCCTACTAACATCATCACAACCCACAGCCTTAGATTTGTTTGCCAGGACAGTTTTTTTTTTTTAATTTCGTCTTTACCAACAGGAGATAAATTAAAAACAAAATTGAGTGGAAATTCGAAGGAAGCTATATAAGCTAAAGTTTGAGCTCCGATTGTATGGTCCATTATAGGAACAGAGCGAAAACAAAGGTTAATACGACCGGGAGAAACACAAGGACCACTATCCATTCTCTCTCCTCCTAGCCGTGTTCGGCTACAGCGACTGTTTTCCAAAGTTGAGAGCGTCGCTGATGTGCTCTCAGGTGACTGACGTAGCCAATTTTGGCAGCGAATGTGCGGCCACACTCGCCACAAGTCTGCACCCCTCCGATATAATTACAATAAATAGTTGCAGGTGGTCTGGCCTTCGACTCGTCGCGCTTAGAGTCCAGTTCGTTACGGCGTTAGTTTCGAAGTCACACACTTTGCTATTATGTACCGTGTGCCTCCATTGTGTCCGGTCTTCTGCTAGAGTCTCCCACTTGGATGCTTCAATTTTGGCTCTTATTATGTGGTGCTTCAGCACGTCTTTGTACCGCAGAAACTGCCCGCCTTGTCTGCGCTTACCATTCTGCAGTTCACTGTAAAAGATGCGCTTCGCCACCCTGTTGTCAGCCATGCGGGAGACATGCCCACACCATCGCAGCTGCGTATAGATTAAGACGTATTGAATCTCGTCGTGATGCAAAGAAACAGAATTCGTCGGTTGGAACTTGGAGCCCAAAATGGGATGACGTTATAATTAAGTAAAAGATTTACTCCAAAAATGCTTTCTAATATTGTAGTACAACGTGTTGCGCAACTCGAGCCGTATCATAATGTCCTGACCGGATTCAAAATCAAGCACACTCATTCGTAAGTCACACGATCGGATAACCGGTGAACTCGGCATAATGGTTTACGCTCCGTTACTAAAATGATGTACGTAATTATTACAACGTTACACACAAAAACATGGATATTTATGCGATAGCAGCAATTGCGGTTGATTTCCTGTCATATTTCGAAGATTTCCGTTGCTATCTCCGAAAATCATCATCAGATCAATCATCATTAGAGAAATTTGTATGGGACCATTTCGAAATGAAACCCTTTCGATCAAAAATATAATTTTGCAAATCCGTCTATATATGACGAAGTTATACCCGAACATACAAAAAAAATATATAAACATCCGAATTGATAACCTCCTTCTTTTTGAAGTCGGTTTAAAAATTGTTGTCAAGTTACAGAAAGTTGAATTAAAAATCAATAATAATGAATTTGAATATATTTGTGCAGCTCTCGTGTTGTTGCTTTCCTCAAATGGTAGCTTGGGCTCAAATATAATATTTTATTATATAATATATTATTAATTTTTATTGATGGCTCCGTGGCGCAGATGTCAAGGTATTGGCTTCGGCGTCGGGGGTCTTGGGTTCGATCCCCGCACGGGACAACTATTTGTGTGACCCACAATATAGTTGTTTCGCATCTGGGTGTTTGTCCGCGTGAAATTTATGTTTGTAAAACGTCCTTACAACACAGGATAATGTTATCCGAAAGTGAGGGCAATTTTTTTTTTAAAGAAAAAAACAGAAATTCAAAAATATAGAACAACAATTCATTATCATGGTGATTTAAATCGAGCCTGCGCTCAGAAGAAGCTGCGTAAGTCAAACTATTCATTACGTGTGTGCTTACACGCATATTGCTCGCTTTTTGTCTTTTCGTGCGCCATTTTCCACTATCCTGAAATGCCTCTTTCATCGTGCTCACATTTTTCGCACAACTTTTATTCTTTGAAATCTGAACATAAAAGCTTTTTGAAAAGTTGTGAATCTGCTTAGTATACGTCATTCTATTATTATTCTGGTTTACTCTCAGAACGTTAACATTCCTCATTCCGTGATCCGTTCCAGCACTATTCAACCACGGTTTACTAATTTCCTGTTTTTATATAAAACAAACACGTTACCTATTTCTCGGTTTTACAGTTAAATTATATGCTTTAAAGGCTCGAAATAATTAAATCTAAAAGCTCGTAAGCCTTAACATTATCTCATGTTAATTTTAAGAAAGTAAATTAGTAACCTATATATACTGTTTATTGCTGAGCAAAATGTCCCAGGGCCCCTTTGTACAGGTCTTACATGGCTTATAAGAAGGTCGTGATGTATCATTTCACTACCAAGCACGAAGTAAATCAGACCTACAAATTACAATGAAATTTATTGCATGCACGAATTTGTCACTCGGGCTATTCAAGAATATTGAATTAATAACCAGGTTCTGGGCTTTGAGTAATCATGGGTTATTCACGTTAAAGACTAAAGAATATCACTCAATATTCAGTATTTTGATATTATCAAGTAAGTTTATTAAGCTCCACAACTCCCACTGTTCATGAGTTTAATTTTCCTAGTCCTAAGGTTGTCTATAAGAAATCGTTCTTTAGCGATAAGAGCACCTTATTTTACCTAACTTTTAAGATTATTTCTATTAATTGTATTAAATTCTTTGTAGTGTACAATAAAGTATAAATATCGTGACTCCGTGGCGCAGTTTTCAAGGCTTCGGCGTCGGGGGCCGTGGGTTCGATTCCCACACGGGACTATTTGTGTGTTTTAAGCAATCTGTCTGTCATATTTTAGATCCATCTTCTCATTTTCGTTTTATTAAAATTCTCGATGAAATGGTTTGGGAAACGTTTCAAAATATCCGTATTTAGATAAATACGCACGGAAACTACACCGTTACAAATCCCAATTTTCTTATCAAATTAATAATAAGGAGTAGTAAACCTTTTCTGTGTCATACCAACTTATTTTGTGAAAGAGACTGTAAAGTTATTAGGATAAGAGCTGTTTTTATTTAAAGAATAAATGAGAATATATCATTTTCAATGGAGGCCGTAGTTTCGAGTATGGGGCAGTTAAGATTTGACGATAACAATTTTAATATGAGCCGGAACTACACCAGTTCGTACTTTCAGGCAACTAAAGAAAATGCTGCGATTTATTCTCTATTGAAAAATAGAATATATATATATATATATATATATATATATATATATATATATATATATATATATATATATATATATATATATATATATATATATAATATCTATATATACATAGTAAACATTTAAATGAAATTACTCATTGGTACAGTATGAGAAAAATATTTAACCAGAGACGGTATATAGCGGTTTAATGAAACCTTCATAATGATATACTAATATAATGGCTAGAATTGAGCATAATACAATATTTATAGAAGGTGAACTTAACTCTTCTAATTAGTAAGCGTTTTAGTACAATAGAGTTAATTGGACTTTAAGTTGGGTCCGCAGTTCTTGAACAAGGTCGCAGATGACGTGTTAATGTGGTCCAACTTTTAGGGCACAAATTAGTTTCACCTATACAAACTAAATGAAAGGGTATTGGCAAACAATTAATTTGTGAATTTTAAGTACGCTTTGTTTGTCATGTGAAAATTTGTTTAAAGGAAAAATGTGTTCGAAGATGGTGGTTGTTTAAGTAGAGAATCAAAGATTTTAATTGAATTGAAATTAAGGCCAGTTTAATACAGCGTGTCGTTACAACCGCGACAATAATTGAACACACGTCTAACGCTACTTGCCAATAATCATAAAAAATATAAAACGTAAAAAATCCATAATTAAAAAAATATATTTTTCAAACAAAGTAATTAAATAAAAAAGAAACAAAATTTGTAACATCCTATACAACTACAACTGACTGATTCATACATTCAGAGACTTTTTCATTCGTTGCCACAACGTCGCATTACAAGTCTCTCCTTCTAACAGTATGTTTTATCTCTTTTAAATTCATTCAACCCATTCATATGCTTTGTGACCTTTACAAATGAACTTTACGTTACAGTTTTATACGTAAGGATGTTCTAAAAATGTTTGTTTAGTTAATTTAATAACTCGGTAAATATTGATGTTTAAAGAATGTAAATGCTTAAAACAATTTTAAAAAGTTATACACTATATGTGTGTTCATTTATTGCTGCGGTTGTAAAGATACGCTGTATGTATCCCTGTTTGTTTTTTTTTTTTAATTGTTTTGATTGAGTTTTGTAACTAACTCTTGATAAAAATATGTGCACTTAAGTTAAAAAATGTAAAGTTAATGAAAGATAAGAGATGTAATAGATGAAGAGATAATAGATATTTTTTTATTTTATTTTACAATTTTAGGAAAACTAACAGCTAGTCCATAAGTAAGGTATTTGATAAAAAATAAAGAAGGCTAATTGTAAGTTTCCATAATTAGTTAAATGTAAAAGAATATAACGCTTATAAAGAAATATAACGGATAAAGAGTGTACAGTGGCAAATAATATATAAATAGTAAGTTAACAAATATATATATGGATGAAATGGATTGCTTTTCGTTAGTCTCGCTAAAACTCGAGAACGGCTGGACCGATTTGGCTAATTTTGGATTTTATATATTCGTAGCTGTGGAGTGCTACGAATATGATATGGGAATGTTTAAAAGATAAGAAATTATTTTAAAAAATGCATGGAAAATCGAAATAGCAACAATTTTATTTTCCCATACAAACTGTACCTGTCAATCTGTCAAACGATTTTTGAACGCATTCCGATTCCTCTAGAAATAATTTATATGGCAAAAAAATGTTTGCCGTATCAGCTAGTAATAGATATGTATTAGTTAATGAAAAATAATTATTAATAATAAACAACCTGGGCGGTAATAGAAATACATTTTTGAAGGTATACTTCTTTTGGAGTTTGGAAAAAAAAAAAAAAAACATGAGAGTAAAATTTTTACGTTGCGCTCACACACCAACATCCAATAAGCCACATTATGAAGAGACCAACCTCACGGTATTACCATGCCAACCGATAGCAAATTTATTATTAAAGATAATTCAAAAATATTTAATTAGAGACTAACATATTTGTCTGTTAGTCCTTGATTTGGTATTTATATTTTCGTCGTTATACCAGGATGGGCAAAATATGTTACGAACTATTCATCAACACTTAGATGAATATTTATTTAAACGTGATAAACGACAAACGAAATGAAAGGCTATTTTGATAACTTGCTGGTTTGATTATAACTTTAACATCATGAAACTTACTTAATCACGATGATATCAGTTTATTACTTTATAGTAATATACATTTATATATAGATATATATTTTGTGTAGGAAAACAGATCACGTGTCAGAATAGAGGTAATATTAATTATTGACATAAAAGCTCTACCACTGTTTTCATCAACGGTACAGCTGCGAGATTTTTTCTTATAAGTAGTCCGTAGAGATCAATTTTTAGGATTCCGTATAACCGTGAAAAAGGAACCCTTATAAGACCACTCTCTTGTGCGTGTATCTGACCGTTTGTCACCATTGAATTTCTCAGGAATGGGTGGACCTAGCAAGTTGAAATTTATATCAGATACTGAGGTCTTTAGTCCCTATTAGGTGTAAAGTCAAGGTCCTCCAAAAGTCCAACCCAACACAATAAAAATATATGGGCAAATTTAGACTTTCGCGAAAACTTGTACCTAAGTACCAAAATTTACCAAAAATTTCAACTTTTTTTTATTTTTCAGAATTTTCCCTTTATGTGCTGAAACACGGTAACTTCGACTCGCACTTGACCGGTTATTTGTTGTTATGATATGATATTATTATAATATTTCTGAGTTGTGCCTGCACCTTCACTAAGACTATCCATTCTCCGCCAATTACTCTCTTTAAGATATACCTAATTATAGCTCCTAGTACAAGATTTTCTCCAACGAAATCATATAGCGGATTATACTCAGCATTTTATTATATATCTATTAGTGTAAACCTATTTTCACTAACTTATTTTAAATGCAATTGCATTATATTTTGGTTAACATAGGGGCTTTTGGTGTTGCACGGATGGAGGGTACACCAGCATAAAGGTGAACTATTTATACTATACTTTTATGTTTTGTTTAGTTAGAAATTGATTTTTAAAGATTAGCAGCGCGTATGCGTAACCCCTCATATGTAGTAGCTGTGTTACTTGCCTCGAGAAAAGGCACTCACTTAACACAAAGAAGCAATAGCAAAGTAAAACTAGATTTTTTTTAAATCTCTGCACCTTATAGAAGAATAATACATAATATTGAAATAACACGTCCATTCTGCTATTTAATCCTTTATTTGTTACGTATGTAGCATTAATTTTCACGCCAAAAGGCAGTCTTTAACGATGAAGCTTTCGTTTAAATTGTCACTATATGGAAGTGGGTAGCAAAGCCGTGGCCCATTTCACGTGACAAGGCAAAAAGCATGTTAATAATTATTTACGTACCGAAGGTACGTTACGTGTCGTGAGGTCAGTTTGCGTGTCACAAACGCTTACGGACACGCACGGAGTCGTACAGTGCGGGGCGGGGCTCTCGCGACAGCCGCAACTTACAAGGTCAACAGTAATGTGTTTCCAAGTACTGGAAATGGAGGGTTCAATCAGGCATGCAATATTCAGTAATGTCTCCAAATTAGCGCCTTACAATAAAAAGGAAACTGCTGTGCTTTGAAAATTGATATAATACATAGCTGATAATATTCTTCATATGGACATTATTTTATGACAACAACGTAAAAAAGGAAACTATAACTGCGTATTTCAACTTTATATAATTTAAAGGTTGAAAAGGTTAAAACTGTTTTTAAAGCAAGCTTTGTAATGAAATATTATTTAATATCAGAAGCCTAGTTGATATAATAGTGCAGAGTATTTTTTGCGTTCATTGTCTACCAATAGAAAGGAAGAAATAAGGAGATAAAACGAGAAAATTATAATATAATTATAAAAAATAAAAAGATACCTTAAAACTAGACATTTAAGATGATATACATTGCATTAAAATGTATTAAAGTCTAGATAAAAAAAAATATTAGAAAGCGTCATACATTTAAAGTTTTCGAAAAATTTAAGTCAAATCTCATTACTGGTTAATTACTCTACATTAGAAAAACTGGAAACGATCGCTTATTCCCAATTATTTACCAACGTTTTAAAAGAGTTATACTTTCCTTTCTATTACTTTATTTAATTTCCATGATATTATAGCTGAAATATAAAAAAAAAACTACAAAAATAACATTTTCTTCCAGATGAACAAAAACAACTGTCACTAAAGATGCAAGAATAATTTTTCCATTTAACAACAGATAAACAATGAGGTTGTCTAATTTTTAAGAAATATGCATATACACACATAAATATATCTCAAAACTGTGATATTGATACAATATGAAATTTGTGCATTAAATGAATAATATCGATCGATAAATAGAAACAATCTATCGTGTCCTAGAATACATTTATCTACAAAAGAACATCGGCAATTTCCCCCAAAGCCTTGATTTACCAAATTATACTCCTTTTCGTCTATCAGCAGAGGAAAATAATGTCTAATTATTTTTATCTATTTTCTTATCCGATTTGTTCATTTAAAACAAAAAGTTTGAGGCAGTTTATAATTTCATTGTTTTTTATGTGTGTTCAACTGTGACAAGCGGAAGAATAATAGAAATATAAACAAATATTACAGGTACCTATATAATTTTCAAATGAAATAAACTTTCTTAAACTTTTGAAAAACGTGTAACCTATCGATTTTATGGTTATATTTAAACATCGATAGATAAATGAGAAAGCCATAATTAAAGAACAAAAAACTTTTCGGAATTACTTCCTATTCTAGAAACGTATTTAAATCGTGAATAAAACCTAAAAAGAAGATTTTTTTTATAATTCACAATGTTTATAAATTGAAAGTTGCACATATTCTTACCTAAATATAAAATCCAGACATTGATAAGTTCACCAAACACTTAAATAATAAAATGTTCTCAAACTTGAAGCTTGTACTTTAAAACTTTTTAGTTAACACATCCTGCCACTGGAAGCTTCATAGACGACTTAGAAAATGGAAGGAGATTTGTTCGAGTTTTGTTGCACACACTTGTGTTGTAATGTTCACCATCATCGATGTCCAATTGACAGGTGTCACGCGTTCGAAAATCGGTGCGGGCGGGAAAAACAGAGCGTATGGTCCGTAACAGGTCACGACCCGTCGGCGTACGGCCAATTACTGAAGTCCGCACGCAAGCCCGCGCGAAAGGTGAAACGGCGCATGCTCCGGAGCGATTGACACCCGCCGAGCTTAAACGTGGTAACACTACGCGGGCGAATATTCATAAGTTAGTTTTAGTTTCGTTTCGCCGAATGTCCCCCGCGGGTGATGCAATAATGCGCGCCAAACGAAAATACAAAAAGCAGCTGAAATTCGTTAACGATGATTGAGGTTTAAACAATCTGTTAATAGACTCGAAAATAATTTATTCACTTGACAAGAATTTGAATGAATTGAACTATAAGAAAAAGTTTGAATCGAGCTTTTCTGTTTGACTTTAAATGATTAAAAAATATGTTTCTCACAAGAAAAACATAAGAAAATAATTCGCTGATTCGCTATTTATTGAGAGCCTGACATTAAAAATATTGTTTTCATGCTGCAGTTATTTTGAGATGTCTGTACATGCAATTATAATTCCAATTTTTCATATACATGTTAGTATACTAACATATATGTATTATCATTTATATGTAAGTATACTATACACATAGGATCCCCTCCTTTGTGTAAAGGCAAAGTAAAAAATCCTTTGGGAGCTTCTCGTGTTATGACATTGCAGAACAAGCATCCAAAGGAAAAAAATTGATAAACTTTGAATGATAATTAAATTGGGTATCGGTTAATTTGTTCAATTTTCTACATTATTTTTCGAAACGTATTTTGTAGTTGAGGTGATTAGTTACAGCAGACCCCTATAATGCAGTAAACCTAACATTATAGGAGAGCAAAAGACAAAATAAAAAAAATAAAAATCAATAATGGAAATTAAATAACAAAAATCGACAAATTTATAAAACTTCCCATTTAATTAAACATAACATAATTTACTACATATTAGGTATTTTATGTATTAGGTAATTTTGCTCCCAAGATACAAGCGCTGCTTAGTTTGAGATCCATTGTTAATGTTTTGTAGTTTGATGCTAATTACAATATTTTGTATTAATCTTCATTATTATTTTCTTTTTTTAACACATGTTTTGTAACTTACATTTGTATCTACTTAGATAAATAAAATTAAATTTACTACGCATTTCCCGCATAGAGAGTATAAGACGAAAATTTAGTAGGTTTAGAGTAGTTTGAGATTTCTGATGGATGTAGTATAACTACTGTTTATTTGATGTATATGTAATAAATCAAGACGATGTTTTTCCTCTCTATTTGCGTATCACCCAACGATTTATTTCTTGTGCGCAAAAATATTAATGCCACCTTTGTTAAATACAGTTGACTAAGTAAAAAAATAAAGTATTATAGATACAATAAGGAGTCTAATAAACTAGTACTGTATTAAGGAAATCTATTTATTTTACGTAACATTTGTGTTGAGAGAGCGATAACTTTAAAAAAAGTTATTATCCAAAATTTTGCTCCAATTTTCTTGTGAAAATTCGTGTTATTATTTTTTTTATATCAATTATTAATATTTTGATCTTGAATTGTCAGCATTCATATTGTATATGAAGATATTAAAGGTACTATCCTATTTAAACATAAATTTAGATTTATCGTGTATACGTACGTTACAATTTATTACATAACTATGTTTTATGAAAGCATATTTAAAATTCTTTATAAAACTTTTATCAATCTACACACCATGGAATGACATACAGTAATTTCGCATTTTACTTTTGACATTCATTATTAAAATCATTTGTGCTTAAAACAATAAATATAAACAATCACTAAACATAAACTAAAATGCGTTTAGGCGGTAGAAAAAATAAAATTTAATTTATTATTTGAATTCAAGAAATAACAGAATTTACTACAGGAAAAATTACAATCTTGTTTAAATTTGTCTTTTTAGATTCATCCCGCATTGCAAGTGAAAGGTGTAATAAATAAAAATATTAAAAACCCTTAGTCGTTGAAAGTGCAAGTTTGAATCAATAATTAATTATTTACTACATAATTTAGAACTTGTTGTATATAAAACACCGTATTTTTATGGTAATAAATTTTATATTTTTCTTTTTTCGCAAGTCTCGTAATATTTTTTATATATCTTTCATTTACAGAATTCATCCTGATCTTTTACTGTACCTGTAATGTGTTAAATTAGAAGGCTTCTATTAGCAGTGTACTGAAAATTGAACAAAAAATACTTTCTGGCTCTGACGCAATATTAATAAAATTTAAAATTTAAAACATAGAAGATATAGATTATACATAGATTAAACATAGAGATAAAGATAGTATCATACAAAAATACGCATTTAAAATCGATTCATATACCATAAAATATTTTAACCAGTCAAGAATTGCTTAACTCCACAGTTGAATGATAAGGAACCAAGAGAGGCCCCTATAAAAGTGAATCGTTTAAGATACGCTTGAGATTCTTATAAGTTCGGTGGCGCTAAAATTAATCTGGCTGGACGGGACATCTTTTAAATCGCTAAAAGCTTTAACATTCATCCCCTTTTATCAGAACGATTGTACAAAACCACTCAACCCTTTTAAACCCCAATCCGAAGTGCGTCCGGTCGTTAGCAGACTTTAATGGAATCCACCCGGTTGCTCTCCCGTGAAAATAACAAGGAGTAAGGATTTAGGGACTCAATCAGTTGTTTGAAACAAAAACATCTCCCTTGACATTAAAAAATGTTATTCCTTAGCATCTCCTATTTCAGTCCTGGTTTTGATGCAATTGATCGCTACAAAAACCTCTCGTGACGTTTATTGATGATTGGAAAAAATTATATATGATTATAACTTTAACGTTGTTACGCGTGCCCCCTTCGGTTGTTGCACGAATGGGCGGGTCCGTCCGTTATGTACCACGATACTTGCTGTGCTATCGGGGGGAAAATCTTCAAAAGATATCTTGTCACATTACATGACAAGTTTATGTGGGGTTCTTACCCAATAAAACGCCCTCGGTCGCCATCTTATGTACGTTTGGAGGGACCACGGGATCTTCTACGGAACGCACCGGTGTCCCTCAGTACTGAGCGTGAACACGCCTCGGAGAAAGAAAACCTTCCCCGATTCCCTCGCCATCTTGCAGCAGCTCGAGACCATTTCGAGCTGCTGCCAATTCGTGTCCCCTTTTATTCGCCTTTTACAGGCAGGAGATACCTTAGCCCTATTATATAAGCCCAAGACTACAGGGCTGAAGTACCACGAGCCTACAGAAGACCAGCGTGAAGTGGAAGTGTCATACTTCTATGTTTCGTCTAATAAATGAGGTAGCCGGAGCCCAATTTATTAAAAGGTAGCAACGCATCTGCAACCCTACGGGTGTTGCAAATGTCCATGAGCGGCGGTTATCACTTATCATCAGGTGAACCAACAGCTCGCTTGCCACCTTCCCACATAAAGGAACTCCTGGATATTTAGGATTTCCACGAACATAGAGCCCGATGAAGCTTTAGAAAGACTACGAACTGAATGTTAGGGTCCAAATAAAACGTTGTAGAACACCAACATAAGAATTTATTTTAATATAGAAATTTACAAACATTTAAGACTTGTCAGAGTGATGGTGTCTGTTCTTCCGTTCTCCAGTTGCCAGTGTTGTCATAGACAAAAATTATACAATATTTATTAAGGCATTTATAAATAACCTTAGGTACTTATATGCAAAGTATTGTACACTGAAACCGCAAACATTTATCATTACAAAGAAAAAGAGAAAAGTACTAGTATTGTTAAACAGTCTACTTTCATTTATATTTTTTAAGTGAAACGATGGCAAGCAAATTGGCGGTTCACTAGATGTTCAGTGGTAAACTCTGGCCATGTATATTTACAACACCGTGCTTTACTAAATTGTAAAAATGTGGGTCCGGTTACCACATTTACCGGACGATACGAAGAAGTAAAATAGGGAAAGGTGTCTTATGGGCACCTGATTGGAACGGAATTCCTTTCGCTATATATTTTGTATCAAGTAATTTTTAAATAAAAAATAAAAAGTAAGTATACGAATAATAAAATAGGAACAAATGGGAATAAGTTTGGCATCGCAGATAAATTTATAAAATTAAAATGAATAAATATATTTCTATTTTATTATTTATTATAAATAAATAAAAAAAATAGCTCCAGAACTCCTGATCATCAATGTAAACACCTATAGCGGCTGCCAGCGTTGATACTGTATGTCTAGTGAGTGCTCGTACGTTTTCGGTTTTCTTCGTGCTTATCCGGCTCTCTTCTCGGCGTCTCCCTTTTGTGCGAATGTTCGCTTATCACTCTTCGTTTGTCGCTAAAGCAAAAGTGATTATTTGCATATATTTATATTAATACAAAAGGATATTTAGACATTAAAATTATAAATATTTTAGAAAATTATTATTAAAATTGACGACAAGCTGAAACGATTGAAAACAGTTTTAGTTTCTTAAGTGAAGGCGGGAATCACTGAATAAAGTTGTCGGTTTTTGGTGTCATTTTTCATGGTTACACTTTTTTTTGTCTAGCGCAGGGGGGCCCGCCCGCAAACAAATCAGGTGCAATAAAGCACTCCGTTCCAAAATATCTACATACTTTAAATAAATAATTCAACAACGTTTCTTATAACACTAAATTTTCGACAATAACGCTGTAACAATGAAATGTTGTTTCACTTTGAAGTCAGTTGGAACTCAACTCTACTTAGCCTGATCGTATCAAATTATGCACCTTATATTATTGACTCGTCGACTATTGTAATGAGTATCGTCTAATTTTGACCGTTACAAAGAATAATCAGAAGAATATTTTACACGGCGAAATAATTTCCGGCTGAATTCATATGCATATATTTAAATGCAGAGGCACCGCAGTTTTAACGAACGCAAGAACAAAATTATAAAAATTGCTGGCGGACTCACAACGAGAAAAATAACTTCAGCAGCAAAATTAGAGTAATAAAATGCAATTTCGAACAAATATTCGATTTTTTGAGGTCCACTATTCAACATACAGATTTAGCGTTCTTCACACAATATATTTTTTTAATTTACTGGGACGTAAAATAGTTATACATTAACAATTACACATAAAATATAATTCCTAATTATTTATCTAAACGTAGGTATAACCAACACCAATGTCCGCAAAATAATATTAAGTGAAATAAAATAAAAGAGTAAGTCGGCCAATTTTCTAAAGGTTGTCAACGCATCTAGAATCCTCGGGTGTAGCAGATGTCCATGGGCGACGGTATTTACTTAACATCAGGTGAACCGTCTGCTCGCTTGGCAATTTTTCACATAAAAAATTAGGTTTGTAGCCGGATTTGCGTTATACTTTTTAAGTATTAGTATAACCATTATTTGAAATTGATTTTGTCAAAGTGAAAAGAAAACATAATTTAGACTTGAATTCATCTGGCTCTCTGCGAAACGGTGCTCCGTAATAATCTGGGCACGCGTGCAACGCGTTTGGTACTTATAAATGCTACCAATCAATAATACCTATTAATGGGATAAAAAGAATTGAATATCATAAACAATGATTAACCGTAGCACGATTAATACACATAAAACAAATCAATGGCATATTTATGTATATTAATTGTTGATTATTATGTCTGGCAAAAATTTATTAAAATTGTTTTCTATGTTAGTATCTACACTACTATACTAAAACTGACCTATTAATTCTTGACTCATATTGTTTATCTAAGAATAGACGAACGACGAAAAATTGCCCCATTCTTTGCTCTAAGCGTTATTAACTATCAAATATGGAGAATGAAGACATTAAAAGTATGGAAGGACGCAAAGTTGGAGTATCACCGCATGATATATTCGTATGGTGATGGAAAAGAGAAAGATAAATTAAAAAACTGTAGAGATTGGTTGCTTTATGTATGTTTAGAGTTGCACTAAAATAAATAAATTAATAATCATAAATATTTTTTAATTAAAAATACTGAGTTAAAAATACTAAATTTAATTAGAAATATGCTTTTTAATTCTCATCGAAGTTAACGACTTATATAAGTCGTTATCTTCGATGAAGATTAAAAAGAACATTTTCGATAGAAGCCAAAAAAGTCGTATTATCAGAATTAAAAGATAGAAAAAAGCCTATTAGAATAATAATCTAAAACGAAAATAATAAAATCGAATAATAAACTTTACTAATCAAAAGAATAAAGTCAGACGAAACTTAGCTTAAATCATGAGATGAACAATCATTCCTATCGAAATATTAAAAATTTCGTTCAAGGTAAATTATTGAGAGCCATCTTCCTGGTGTATTCGAGACTTATTACTAAGCACATCTTATGTTAAGGACACAAAAAAGTAATTTCTTAAGCCACAATTCAAGCAGGTTATAATACATTAAAAGTTACTCCAGCAATTTACTATTTTAAACATAATACTTTAAAAGTTACTCGCTGTAAAACAGCGTCCATTAAAAATAACGAACTCGTTTTCGCGTACGATATAATTGGAAGTTGCATTCATTATTTGTCTCAACTCAGGTTAAAAATCACAGATTATTATCATAATGAACATTGCATTTATAAAATGAACAAAATTATTCGATGACAAGAGAATGTGTTCATATCCTCGTTTAATAATTAGGTCTTAATGTCACTATAGAAACAAGCTCAATATCCACCACCTCATCCGTATCGATCTCATAATGAAATTAGATGAATCATTTACCCTGTCGGGTATTATTTTGCTATGACGGCATCATTCGAATCGTAAGTATATGAAACTAACTCTCTTAGATATTTTTACTAATCTAAGGGAGAAGCAATGAAAATTATGATTACTGTACAATACGAAATTCTTATCCTTTTTTTTGATTTGGCTAAACTCTACCTTTGATGTTAGTAATCATAATACAACTAATTAATAATACAACACTTATGAACCATCTCTTCTAAATTGTCTCTGAAAAATAGACTACATTATTCTGAGAAAAGTTTTATAACAGTAGTCTAGTGTACTATACAAGTAGAGAGACAAATTCATTTACAACTATTTATCAACATACAAAAACATAATTAAGTTTATCGATCTCATAATATGTCAGAAATAATAATTAATTTAGCGGGTCGCATATGTCAGTTATGCTTGACCCCGATTATGTCCTTTGAGAAAGTTTATTAAGTCGAAAACTTTCATCAGATTATAAAGACTGTAGAGTGCACCTAAAATAATCCAAATCTTTAAACAATTTCTACGATTATTTTTAGTTGAGAGTAATTATAATGAGGATTAATTTTGTTCCAATACTAAGAAATTTCTAAGTATGTAATTGACAAACGTGTACATTTATTAGTAAATTTGTTAACACAGATATCTTATTAGCCTTAATTGAAATTCTTATCTATAACATATATTATGCGGTGAATAAAGATTTTATTTTATTATTTTAGTTCGAAATCAAATATATATCCAATCCTTGTAATACGGGGACCTTTTTTTCGATTCTTATGAGAAAAAGTCTAGACCTTATAAAAAGCTAGATAGCCCAGCAGGTGCACATTTTCTATATTTACTTGGCATCTTCTTCACTCCATATTAAAGTATCGCGAATCGATGTAAAGTAAAAAGAGTATGTCATTTGTTTTCACAAATAAAACAAAACCCTATCGCCCCTTTACCTTTCAAAGAGAATAAAAGCGAGAGAATATATGGCTTTCATTGATTTTATAACATGGCGCCTTTGAAACTGTTTTACTGAAGCGCCAGTGCGGATGTTTTGCAGCGCTGCACATTCTGAATAGTCTTTTTACGTCGTTTGTCTTCGCGTTAAGCTGGCCACTCATTCTAAGCTTACACAGCTCAATTTTAAGCCATGCTTAACACCGCAATATATTAAGTTTTGCCCGTTATTTTCTTGCGAATTCATTCATCCTTTTATGGCACTCGTAGCTAAAGTGATTAGTTCCTTTCCGGTATTAAAAATACACTATATTATTTTTAATTTATCCGATTCTGCTCTTAGTCTTAATTTAGACACGTATAATTAGTTAAAAGCCTTTTTTATGCTAGAAGATGGCAAGCGAGCTGGCAGTTTACCTGACGTTGAGTATAACTACCGCCCATGGACATCGAAACACCCTATGTGCAGCGGCGGTTGTCTAGATCACTAGACGAAACGCAGAAGTATAACACTTCCACTTCACGCCGGTATTCTGTGAGATCGTGGTATTAGTATATGGTAATTCTTATTTATTCCATTGCCTGGCTACAGCAGTCACAGCTGATGACTATGTGTGATGGTTTGAGGATAAAATCAATTGAGGTGAGCGAGCAGTCACTTCATTTTGCCTGCTGCTTTCGAACTAGGTGTAGGTCTCGGAAAAGCTATTTAGTTTACTAAATCTTTTTTCATGAATACCTTATAAATTATTGTCTGATTTATTGTGAGATACAGTGATTTTACTCGCTTCAGTATTACCTTAATACCAATAAATCCACAGAGAAAACGTGAAGACAATGAAAAATAATGATAACATGTCATATTTACACGACCAAGGCCTATGTCTCATCTCGAGTCGCTATTCAATATATAAAAAATACGCCCAATGAACCTCACCATTCAGTTTGTTGTAAATATATGTTGAACCTAATTATTCTTAGTTAAAAATAAAAAAAAATATTGTTAATCTAACAAATTACATTCAAATTATTATACAATAAATGTAAGTAAATGAAAAGGAAAGCTTTTCCAAACTTTTTAATCGATTGCAAATCGATATGTCTCGGCAATAGCAGCATTGTGCTGTTTATAAATATTGACATTGGCTAATCACTACTTTGCACTGTGCATTTATTTATTGAACTTAGTAAAATGGTGGATATTCTTCCTTAAAATAATAAATTTCAACATTTTTTTTTTGTAAAAGTAAGCGTCTTCTCCGATTTTCACTTATAAAATCAATGGTGACGTTTTCAGAAGGTGATTAAACAAGATTTAGATGGTAAGAATGCAAATAAAAATCAAAAGTTATTTAAAAGCAAAGTTTTAAAGGGCCTGTTGGCACCTAAATTCCTTCGCGAATTCAAACCGCAAGATAAAAATACCTATTTAGTAGTCGTCAATTGTTACGATTTCCAGTAAGCAAAAAAACAACAACAACTCGCTTAGGTGTCATTACTAGAATCAAGGCCATGGACAACATGTAAGATCTTTTTTTTTCACACGCGGAAAATGCGTACGCATGCTAGTCCTGCCAGGGTAAAGGCATGGTATGTCTAAAACCTCCACGATGTTCAACCCAATTATGATGCGCTGAAATATTAGGCGCAATTTCCTACTAAGCCTCTTTTGTATGGACAACTCACTCCCCTGAACCAGATGCCAGGTGAGCCGGAATAGTCACTGCTAACAACGAGCACGTCTGTAGTTCTGCCGCTAACCTTTTGGCACGTCGCAATACTGATATTCTTCTCCCCCAGCAGCGTTGGTGGACAAAGCATAACACTCTTCTTCCTCCGCGGCTCCATTTCGATTTAAGAGGGCACCTAGCCACCAGACCAGGTCGAGGGCAGTCAGGACTACTGACAAATGGAGCTTCCTAACACTTTAAACTTTTACGGGTTACTTTTGAATTCGTCGTGGAGAACCAAGCCAAGGATACTAAGCATCTCTACCTAACAAGGCGCCAACCCACTTAGAGAGGACTGATAACACAATCCGAAACAAGCGGCATCAGCTGTGGTGACAACGGTGTTAGTCTGAGAAGAGGTGAGCGACATTAATTTGATATCAATGCTGCCGTGCAGCTTCCTTTTAGATTAAGGTGAAGTCGGGAGTTTTACCTACAACTAGTACTAGCCGTAACAATTAATCTTATATGATTCTGAAGCAAAAATTAGTAACAAATGTGTCAACAACATTATTAGAACAGACAGTAAACCTATGCATGAGCAGTGAGCATGGTATTCTGAACAAGTTTTCTTTTTGTAAATCTATTTACGGTCATATCTAAAAATTTCTCTCCATTATCTTCCTGCCTACTACCTTAGTAGTTAAACTTTTACGACTCCCTTGTTCATATCGATGTTATCAAAGCGCGTGAAATACTTTGTTTTATGGTTTACTGGGAAATACTGAATATGTTAAATAAATAATAAATTCGTGGACAGCCTTACATTACTTATAAGATTGCAATTTCCGAGCCGAATTAAAATCGATATTAAAAAGAGTTTGCTGTTAACGTAAAATCCACATGAAATCACTAGAGACTTGAGCGGGAAAAAGATATAAAAGAAAAAAATGATACAAAATCAAAGCAAATGTCAGCAACCGCGGTACAGCTTGTAATTAAATATCGTTGTCATCACTACACTAAAACCCAACAGTTTAATGAGTTTCAGTGTAGAGACGACAACGACAACAACCAAGTAAGACACAAACGAAATTTGCGAGACCACATTTAAAACATTTAGACGTGTGCACTTTATGATAGCGCGCCATTTGATAAAAAGATGGCGAAAATACAATCTTTCGCTTAGCAATTTGGTGTGTTAGGAAAATGAAAAACGTGATTTGACAAATGAGATTAAAGGTGGAAAGATCTGTTTAAAAAAATTTGGATGTCAACCGATATACGTTGAAAGCATTAAGTTAGGAACATACGCCCTCTTCGAAACGAGTCATAGGACATCATCGATCCATTTATTATGATTTCGTTAAAATAGACGGGCAATCTTGCTTAAATTTCACTTCGATACCAGCACATAATATTATTATTTTCGTTGATTTTTATCATTTCTTTCTCAATTTTCTTTTTAACCTTGATCCCACAACCATACTAGTAGCGTAAGTACGTAAAATATCACTTTCTCAAAATACTGTAATAAAAATTAAATGATTAAACACAAAATCACAGATATAAATCACTGTACCAGAAAAGTTCCCCTTGCCAATGAAGACATACAAGGACATATCTAGCTTATCGGCTTCATCACAGATTTACTGAGATTATCCAATCGGGATTCTAATGAAAAGTAATATCCTGGAATGTTGTTCCAGTTACTTGTAAGGATACAGTCATGTACTTCCAAATACACGATTAGATTTAATTATATATCTCATACAGTAGAATAAATGTAGCTCGTATAATGTAACTCGTGGTAATAGCTTTCAATGTTTTTAACATTAACAGTTATTACCACGAGTTTTTCATTGAGCCAATTATCTTTTGTGTGTGATATGGCTTGTGATGTTTTTAAACGCTAATATGTGAAATATATTTAATAAGCTGAATGCATCTTCAGGAATTCCACATCACTCTATTGACATATTCAGGCGTTGCACTTTAGTTCAGTATATTTAGTTTAGTTAAGTTGGAATTCAAGTTATACTGTAGATTACAAAACTCTTACAAAATGAAGACATCTCCATTACACCAAAAAATATACAAAAGCGTAGTACTTAATCTTTAATTATTTAGTGAAATAAATCCAAATAATATTTCTCAACAAACCATATTTCATTCAAATGTAAACGTTTAACCCAAACTAGCTTTCTATAAAATATAAATAAATTCTCAAGCTTATTTCCACAGCGAGGTTAGAGGATCTTCAACATCAGATCCACAAGGCGAGTGATATTAGATATGATTTACTAATATTATGCTTTAATTTGTTTTTCAATAAATACCTTTTATTTGTAAATAACCAAATACGATAGAAAGGAAAAAAGAATGTATTATTCTGAATATAAATATACTTAAAATAGTTTATTCGGTAATAAGTCTCAAAAGCTCAAATGTAGTAGTAATTTTAATACATACATCATATTATGTTTTAGAGCTATATAAGAATAATCACTATGAAAAAACTAGCATGAACCGGCTTAACCGCCTTAACACAAACCGCCTTTACCAAATAACACCACAAGTATTAATATTAACATTTAAGTCATCAAAAAGCTTTATAGCCACTGTTACTGTTAAACTTCGTATTTTGTAGCCAAACGTTAACTAAGATATTAAAACATCAGAAGTTTCAGATGCACAGCTTCGTAGATACCATAAGGCTACTTTCATGTTTCACCGCATTCAATCCAACATTTCTCATAATTTCAAAATTAATGCAGCCATTTCATTCTGCGCCTTGTCTTGTTTAAAAGCGTATTATCATAGATAATTCGCCTACATTGTAAAAGTAAGTCACCGAAGATCTATTCATCAATCAAACTGCTTCTTATAGTACACTAGTCACAAGTTGCCACACTGTCGAGTGATTAATGTGAGCCACGCCTCTCACTCAGGTAGGTTTTACGACTACAACGGAACCTAATTAATGAGTGTTTACCACAAACGCCTACACCACGCAAATAGCTTATTGGTAGGAAAACAATGCCTTATTCTTTGAGAGTATTGTTGTTTGCACATCTAAACATCTTGGCGCCGGAAATCATAAAATATTATTAAAATTATTATAAATCATATACAATAAGTAATCACTGTGTTTAGTCATGTATCACTTATACTATTTAAATATCTCTCAAATAGTTTACAGTGGAATATACTAAAGTGGCATATCAAATACTTAGGGAATACTATGAATGAAAAACTTTGACAACAATAAAGTATTTTCCTTAGCACTAAACGGGCATCTTTCATGTCGAAACACTTCCAAACATCTGTCGCTTCAACATCGAGCAGAGCAGCAGGGACTATTACAGAACGCTGAGACAAACTGGCTTTATATGTAATAAGAAAAAACTGTTATGTACAACTTAAAAAACACCATAATTTAGTTTTCACCAAAAATTAAATAAGCTGTAGAGCGTTTTTTGAGATAAATACATTATTCAGATTACAACCAAGTCCTTCCTGCTAAATAAAGTTGACTAATCGTTGATCAGAACAATATCTAGTACATTCATAACAGTGAAGGTTAAGGAGTTGCTGAATGATGTTGAATTAAATTTACGATTTAATTTTATGAAAGTAGACATAATTTATTAAATTTGAGAGCAGGTGGAAAAAGTGCAATGCTTTACCTAATTTTGAAGGGTTGGCACCACCCATTAATACTCATACCACCCGTAGGGTTGCAGTTTTCCTGTAAACCTTAAAGTAGAAAACTCGTGGGTTCTGGTTAGCGAACCACAGGTTCTGCGTTCGATTAAGCATTAATAGTCTACGGATTGAATGCCGGTCTTCTTAGACCTCAAATGAAACGTAACAGTATAAATACTACTACTTCACGTTGGTCTTCTCTAACACCGTAATCCGGATGTTACGCATTGTTAATGTTTTTCAAACCACAGGATCTTTTTTTGGCCGATAAAATAAAATTTTAATTAACAATTTCATTTATGATGATGTAGTTATTCGAGGGTACTGAATTGAGGTCAAGGATTCCTAAGTAAATTAATAGGGTTTCTCAAATAATTTCTTAAAAACATAAATCATAATATTACACAAAGGCTTACTCAATGGTTGTAAAATGTCCATGAGATATAAATTATCAACTATAGATAATATTGCCGTACTCTATAACACTTTTCTAAAAAGTCTTGACCCTATATTGATATTGCTGAAGTTAAAAAGTAAAAACGCTGATATTAATTATTTTTCTCTTCCTGGTAATCCATACCAAGCTCGTGCAATTAATAAATAAAGACTTAAAGAAAAGACAATGCCGTCTTTCATTCACCGTCCTCGTTGCTTAATTAAAGCGCAACGATTAAAATTCTTATTACGACTGTACAAAGGTCTAACATTTATGCCCTTTAATCGCAAAACTTATATTTACTCTAACAGGAAAGTTGAAAAAATATGATATTTTGCTTTATTTTCCGTGGACCTCAAGTTCATGCTACAGTATTTTCCTAAAGTATTTTTATTTATTAAAAAAGGATTTCAATTTAAGGAATTTAATATATGATATCAGTGCAGAAAATTTCTAATATGTTACAACCGTTTTAACAATACATAGCTTAGACTATTTTCACATTAAATTCATACTCATTTAAAAGATTGTCGCGTTTTGTTCTTGATAGACAGGCAGCAAGTGCAATACAGGTTTAGCAAAGTAGTAAATAAATAATTAAATTTTGAAGTCTGTCTCGGAATAATAAAATGTTATCTATTGGAAATTTATTTAAACTTTCTAACTACGTTTTGCATATCATGGCATTGATGTGACAAAATTAAACCCGTTAAAATTTGTTGCCAATCTAAATTAACCCTTTAAAAGTTCGTTTGAACAAATACCGTTTAAAAAATTAAAACGGCTTTAAAAACCTCTGGTTAGGATTAGTTTAGCTAACTTATAAAAAACTTTATTGGCGGTGACTGCCATGGACTACTTTGTTAATAAACTTAACAACGATATATTAATTATGAAAAATAATATACTTAGATAAGATATACCTACAAAAATGTTATATGCTGACAATTTAAAAAGTTTAGATTTGCCACAACAATAACATAAATCGTTTTCCTCTATATTCTTATATAAATATTGATTTAATTTATTGTAGAACACTTGGAACAAAAAAGGAAAAAATATTTAAGTATTTCTTAATGGGTTACTTATACTCGCACGTTTTGTTAGTAACAAATCATTTTCCGATTTTTTTATGTATAATCACCAAATATAATAAAACTTAGCAGCTATGATGATTTAACGGTACATTAACATAGAGTTTTAGGTTAGCTGCTAAAAAGGACTAGTCTAGTTTACCGCCAAAAGATGAAGAATCTGGGAATACATTTGTTGTCGCCTGACTTACATGGACACCGCAGATAAATGAGACTAATAAGAAAATGTTGTCTGCTATAGAAAGACCGCGTAATTTGTGTATATGAATATCATAGTTGGTGTAAGTTTATTTCAAAATGTCAAATATCTTTGATGTTGATACCTAAAATATATAAATATAAATAATGTATACCTTGACTGAAATACAAAAGGCACATAGCATAAGTTTCTTTCAATAAAAGCTAAACGTCGCAAAAGTTACAGCAAAACTTGGTCAAGTAATAAAGTAAGAAAACGACGTATGTGTCACCTTTCTGATCCCGCACGTAATATAAGCTGGTGCGAATATTGCTTTAATATATTGCATATTACACGCTCACGCGGCTTGGTCTATGAAAGTTTTCTCAATAAAAAAGATGGAGTATCCTTCTAACGGGGATTGCAAAAGCCGAAACCGCTAGATAATATTAAAACAATCTACCAATTCACAGATTTTGCTAGTTATAATGAAATAATAAAATAATACTCACTGTTAATAAAAAATATTGCTTATCGAAATTAAAATCGATAACCTACATTGCAAAATATCACCACTGCTTCACGTCTCTGGTGTAGCACCATCCTGAAAGTCGGAATTAAAAAACAAAAAGTAGCTGTTCTGTACGAGCTTTCAGAAGCTCTGCTGTAATGCCATCGTATACTGATTCTTTGCCAGTCTTAAGATGGTCTACAGCGAGAGCCTAGGTTTCTCTGTATAGCTTCCTCGATACGAGCTGTATTGAAGTTGCGTAAGTCTCGCCGTAATTTTTTGGGGATGCGCCTATAAAGCCACCTTTAGCCTGACATATCAGTTAAAGACTTTAGCCGTATTTCACGTCCTCTTTCCAAGAGGTTGAGAGTGTGATCGGAAAGATTTTGTGTTATGTTTTACGCGGTGGAATTTATAAAATTTATAACCCACGCCATGGACAATTTCAACTAGCTGAACATTAACATCATCTACCGCGCTACAGTTTTCCAGGCATTGGAATGGATTATTGGATAAAGTTTTTGGAGTTTTGGATGTGGAAACGAAATGGACAGAGTGTGAACCTTATGAGACATAATCTTTTCAGCCTAACGTTAATGTTCAATGTAAAAGTAAAAAAGTAACAGCCTACTAATTTACACAAATATACTATTTGCAAAGTTTACTTACTTTAGCTGCTTTTGATGCTATCCAGGCCCTGGCCAACGAAGTATCCCTAAAGTAAAAGTCTGGTAAAATGTTTACGCTATTGGCATTCCAAACCATGACTTTTCTTCTCTCCCAAAGGGAGAGAAAGAAACAATTTAAAAATCAGTAATAAAGAAAAATTAAGATAATAAAAGATGCGGCGCTCACCGCACTGGTGAGCCCCCACACGGCGTTGGTGAGTGTTTTCATGGAGCCCTGTGCCTTTCCTATTTTTTTTTTAAATGTGGGGTGGCTGTTGACTTGTATCCGGTATGTAAAATTGATATGAGCCCTTATCAAGAGAGAAGGGATATTAGTCTTAAATTATATTGTGAGCCCTTTACAAGCGTGAGAGGGAGTATAGTGATTAGTTATTAAGAAAGCAATCTGGCATTATCTCTGGCTTATAACACGACTAGTGAATATTTATCTATCCTAGATACACCTAAAAGAATCAAGTTACTAAATAAACACAACGTAAATAAGGTCCTACCAAACATGACGATCACAATAATATTTCATACGGCTAATAAATAAAAGGTAAACCTTTAGAAAGATCCTATAGAAAGATCAATAAATTATCTTGGTCACGTAATGATGTTATATGATTTATTAATGTAACGGGGCAAAAATATATATAATTTTACACAATTATATATACGAAAAATGGAGGGGGGAGTTCAGTTACAATACGTTTAGTAATTGACAAATTATTAAAAATAATAACACATTTAACGATGTTTATTTCCAAAGATTATGTGATCGACCGTTATGTATGACAATTATTTTTATTTTTCGTTCGTAAAGTTATGGATCCGAGAGAGTTAATTTTAAATATTTTCATGATAATTTTCTTTGCGGAAGGAATGTGTCGCGATTCAGTTTGAATGTTAAATTTTCTTATTAATTAAAGTACCCGGAGGACCGAGCTTTGCTCGGTTTGTTTTTTTTTTTTTTGGTAAATCGTGTGTTTTGGAAATTACATTTAGATACAAATTACTGAGTAATGAAATATGCATAATATTTTTCGATCTTACCGACCTAATAATAAGAAAATATGAAGTGACGTTTTTCACAAAAGAAACAACTTTAAAAAAAAGGGAAAAAGTAACAAAATAACAAATCGACAAAAAAATTAAAAATAAAGAAAGCAATGATCTGGAATCGAAAAAAAAGTAAAAAAATAAAAGTGTAAATGATCGTGACGCGAACCACGGCCGTCTGTTTTGGGGCCGCCCGATTACCGACCGAGCTATTATGACATTTTCTTTTGCGGCGAAATTTACCGTTATATTCAAATGATATTTTTCATTCCCTGAAAATATGGATAAAGGGACATTTTCTAAAAATGAAACCTAGCTAGATCGATTTTTCGCCCCCGAATCTACGCACATACTAAATTTCATGAAAATCACTGGAGCCGTTTCCGAGATTCCGATTATATATATATACAAGAATTGCTCGTTTAAAGGATAAGATTGCTTTTAAAATTTGAAATTCTTTTGCTTCTTACAGTCTTCTTATGAAAGTCCAAGCGTAAGACTTTCAGAGATCGTTTTTGCGATACATTCAGCTATCAAATTAATTCGAGCACACTTGAGATGATGCTGTCGTGTCACATTGCAGTCGAAGTAGAAGTGTCTCCGAGCAATTTGAATTAATGAACGATAGTTTACATCGAAAATTCACGGCGGTCAATTTAATCTAACTCTCTATCTGTTATTTAAATAAATTCAGTTCAAAACATTTAAACTGTAAATTCAGGAAGTACTTTATTAAAAACTAACCTTCAGCAAGTCTCCGTGTGTATACAAAAATATTTTTGAAATTCTATCCCCCAATAATTATAAATTCGGTCAATAGGAGTGTCACCGTTAAAAGAAAATTGTATTATTTATTATATACATCAATTAAAGCTCAAAGGGAGCATAATAAATTGGAATGAAATATTTTTTATGAGCAAGGTGGAAACTAAGAAAGCGGTTCTGCTCTTGAAAATTTGGATTAAAGGATGGAAGGATTTGACAAAGCATTACCAAATTTTAAGATGAGAGGTTCTTTCTTGGAGTTTAATAAGTCATCTTGATCTGGAAAGAATAAATTTTTTTTTACCAATTTTTGACAGTGAGAATTGTCTACAATATATTAAAGTCCACTTGGAGCGATCAATTTATTTCCACTGTGTTATCATTTAAATAATCATTAATGTTATGATAGCCTTTAGCACGCAAGCGTCATTTTACATTTTTATTAACTTTAGCAATTGATACATTTTGAAGGTTTTCAGGGATTTTTTTTGTAGAAACTTATACATTGTCCCATAAAAATTATACTACTACACTAGACTATTAAACACCACTTTAGGATATATCCTTCATAACGGATTGAAGGCAAATATCATTGATGCAACCCCCGTCATGAGTTATATGTGGACTGCAGATTGTTTAACTTTTTCGTATCCGTTGAGTGCATCGGTAAACAGAAGTGGAACTAGTGTTTTCTATCGTCATAATTTTGCTTTTCAAATTGTTGGTTCAAGACGCATGTTGGACGCTCTTTTTCGCATTTTCACTTCACTCGAAGAAACTATAGTTGTTTGCGTATCTTAAATTTTCTGTAGTAGAGCCATTCAACAGTCTTGAAGAAAGGGCAGGTCCGTCCGGGGAAGTACAATGACCTCACAGAAGACCGGCGTGAGGTGGAAGTTACACTTCTGCGTTTTGTCTGGTGAGTGAGGTAACCGGATCCACTAAAGGTGGTATCGCATCTCCCCTGCCACCCTGCGTGTTGCAAATGTCCTTTGGCGGCGATTATCATTGCAATAAGACCGCCGTTTCAGGTATTAATAACTTTTATTATTCAAAATCGACAACTTAAAGGTATGTACGTTGTACAAAAATAGTAACATGAAGTAATTATAACTACCTATTCCGTAAAGATTCATAAAAGTTTAAGAATGAAATCTTTACTAATAGAGCGCTTTGCCTTAAATGCTATGAATAAATATTTTTTTTAATATGTATTACACTGTAAATAAAGTTTTTTATTTATTACCGCAGAAATATCTTCAGTGACTTTAACGATGTGTTGATCAACCTTTTTCCTACATCGTAGTTAAAATTTCTTTTAGAGAAGTAAGATTAGTTAAAGAAAATAATTTTTTTCTATGGTCATTCTGATAATTACGTAAAATCTATTCAAATTATAGTTTTAATCACTATACAATAATTAATTTCGTCACTAGCTTACGATATTAAAGTTGAAAAATCTGTACGAATATGTTAACCTAGTTTATGTAAATGTGTGCTATAAAACAAAATGCCAAGCCAAAATACAGTAGATTTAAATGAGCACCAGCGATACCGTAATTGCATTTACTGAGCGTGGTTTCTAAAGTGTAATAGAATATCATGTTAAAAGTAAAATCTTGCAACGAGAAACTTTGGAAGTAAATAAAAATTATATTAGTAAGCTGTATAAGTTTTACATTGTTTCGTTCATATAACAAATTTTATTATTGCTTGAAATAAGAAGTATTGTTGTTATGTCTAAATTCCATGGAGTTTCAATATCATGTTTTTCATAGATTTCTGAATTAATTTTTTGGTCAGTGGAAAAAAGACCAGAACACTTTCATACATTCTTGGGTCAAGGTTGTATAAACATTTTTTTTATGCAGTAAAAGAGCAAACGAGCAGGAGGCTCACCTCATGGTAAGTGATTACCGCCACCCATGTACACCTGCAACACCCGAGGGCTCACAAATGCGTTGCCGGCCTTTTAAAAGAGTATGCTTTCTTCTTGAAGGTTCCCAGGTCATAACGGTTCGGAAAGGTTCGATAACGGTTAATTAATAATTAATAATTACCAATGAATCAATTCTAAGCGAACATCGTATAAAAAGTTTTTCCTTATTAAAATAAATTCGTATTTAGAAGATATTTCATTTCTTTGACGGTTAAATATATTTATAGTTTTGGCTTTATTTATTTAGATTGACCTATCATCTAGTCACCCATGTACTACATGTTTTATTGTTTTAATAAATTTACATTATTCGATTATGGTAATAGATAAAGTAAGTGAAAGTATAGTCAGTATATGTACCTTAACTATATTTTCAATTTCTCATCTTTCAGATTGAGAATTTAATTTTAAAAGAAAATAAAAAAAATTACCATTCAATGTAAATTGTTTCAAGAAACCTCTAGTTATAATTCAAACTTATTGAATTTGTGTCGAACGTTAGTCATGTTATTGTTATTTCCTACAGAAAAATATAGTATACAATAGTGTTATTATTGTATTTGTGTCAACAAGTAGACTGTCAAGTCAACTGTTGGGACTTATGGTGATTAAAAATACCAAATTCTGTATGAATCATATATAAATTCATAAATCCTTTGTTACGTTCTTACATTCTGAAAATTGACATGAATTAACTGAATGTAAGAACGTATCAAACTAATTAATTTCTTTCTAGAATTAATCAGTTTTTTTATACATCAATGTACATGTTGTATTTGTTATATAAGAACAAAAACTGATTACTGTTGGAGTAACCAAGTAAACACAAATAACAGTAATGAGGGAATCGTAAAATTTTCAGGTGAAATATTAGATACTATTATCAACTTACATATTATAAACAGAATAACATGTTTTATTTAGCATGACTTAGCTTTACGCTGCAACTAACATATTTTAATATATCAAAGAAAAATAAAGAAGCATATTCAAAGCGAGCAATTTAAAGGCACAGTAGAAGGATAGCATTGTTGTATTAAATGAGCGCCAACAAAGCCTTAATTGTACTCATTAGACGTGGTAGTGGAAGTTAAATACATGCTGCAAATTACATTAATCTGTACTTCAGCAGTTTTCTCTTACGCAATTTACATCAAGGCATCATTGTAATAAGTTCATATTTAAAAGGCTTTATGTAACTTATTAATACCGTGCATAATAACTAAAAGTTAATTGGATTGATTCTATATTTAGCTTTATTTGTATATTAAAAAGGAAATTACTATTTTACTACTTACGCCATAGATTGAAATAGAGAGCATGGCTTAAACTTGTTAGTCCTTAGCCGTACTTTGTTAATATCTAAGATCCTGACTCAAATTCTAGATCTTTCCTTTACGTACTAGCATAAATAACAAATAATTATAATTTTATAGTAACAATCTTACTCATAAATTTTTTATTGGTTTAAACATTACTCGTATGTATGTTACAGTTTTAATATACATTTTATTTAATATACATTTTTTGTGAACGTAAACAAATCAACACATTCAAATACTTACTATAAATCGCGTAATTATCTTTTCTCTGGACAAAAGCACCAAATTTTTTTTTTCTTTAGTTGTTCCATATATTATATAACATACCTTCACTATAATGTATACTGAAGATCTCATGCGTAATATGTCGGTGGGAAACTAAATATCCTCAGGTCACATCCCTGTCGATATCCCTCCGTAACATTCGAAGTTTATTGCTCCGCCAGCACGTTGGAAGGGTCATGTCGTATCCCATTTCATGACACCGCAACGTTTGAATGCTGAATAAACGAGAGGCCTATTATTGACACGTTATTTGACAGAAGTGCTTACACTTCTCTGTGCTGGAAACGAATTCGGAAATAATTAAAACTATGCTTATTTATAAATGAAACATAATTTTTAAAAGAAAGATATGAACGCTTAAAGAAAGCTAGTGTAACTATAAAAGAAAAGAAAGAAGTATCCGTGCTGGTGTTTTATATCAAAGTCAATAGTTTTAAAATCACTGACACCTTACTCTATTATTAACATTAATGTTGCTAAGATCCAAACAAAATTCTCTTGATTAAGCTAGAACGTCCGTATTAGTATTATTACACATATGATAAATACCAATTTATATAAATATCAATTACATTCACATAAAGATCAATTCAAATAAATAATTGTTTTAGCTTTAATAGATCATTATGAAAACCTGGTTCCAGAAGTTTTTTGTTTTGATTCTTTAACCCTGTATTCCAATTTTATCTTCTTAAAATGGGATAGGCACTTCACTCATCGGCTAGTACTTTTTACAACATAACATATTATAATAACATATTATACCGTGTTTCTCTACAGATTTATTTCCGTTTAAATTATCTTTCATATCTTATCCTTTATACGAGCAATTCTTGTATATGTATATAATCGGAATCTCGGAAACGGCTCCAGCGATTTTCATAAAATTTAGTATGTGCGTAGATTCGGAGGCGAAAAATCGATCTAGCTAGGTTTCATTGTTAGAAAATGCCCTTTTATCCCTGTTTTCAGGGAATGAAAAATATAATTCGAATATCACGGTAAATTTCGCCGCAAGAGAAAATGTCATAATGTCGGTAATCGCCCCAAAACAGACGGCCGTGGTTCGCGTCACGATCATTTACACATCGATTTTTTTACTTTTTTTTCGATTCCAGATCATTGCTTTCTTTATTTTTAATTTTTTGTCGATTTGTTATTTTGTTATTTTTTTCCTTTTTTTTTTAAGTTTTTTCTTTTGTGAAAAACATCAGTTCATATTTTATTATTATTACGTCGATAAGATCGAAAAATATTATGCATATTTCATTACTCAGTAATTTGTATCTAAATGTAATTTCCAAAATACGCTATTTACCAAAAAAAAAACAAACCGAGCAAAGCTCGGTACTCCGGGTACTAATTATGTTAAATTCGACTCGTTCAATATGTTCCAGTATAATATAATGTCCCTCGGAATATTTTTATAATACTTTAGATCCTGAAAGTTTATCAAAATCTGCATTTTAATATAAATTTAGGGATGAACAGTAATTATTTAAATGTTTTTTTTTTTTTTTTAATAAATAAATAGAGATGCAACACGGTTGGAAAGCATATATAAAAATAAATTACATCACGACCAAAACATATATTCAGGAGTGTATGTTAATTCCCTCGATTTTTACAAAGAAATGTTCTAGGAAAACGTAATATGACTCACGCTTCATTTATGCTTCAGTGCAATATTCATAAAATTACATTGGCCATTTAACAATTATCGCTGGGAATATGTAATTTTTAAGCAATAAGAGAATAGGATTTAGAAAAAATATGTAGTAACATAATTTAATTTTTGTTAATAATATAACACGATTAAGTAATATGAACCCCACGGTTTGATCTGAGGAATGGACAAAAAATAAAAGATCGACATAAAACAGTTCCGTAAACAGAAAGTAATACTGCGGTAGCCAAATATAAGGATGACGATAAGAATGTTGATTCATTGAGAAAAAACTACTTAATACTAAATACCTACTCCATATTTTGTTCATATTATTAGCCTGAATTATTATTGACAACCCAATTGGTGTAGTTGGTAGTGAACCTGCCTCTGGCGCCAGAAGGGGTGGGTTCGATTCCCACTACTGACAAAATATTGTGTGATGTACACAGTGGTGTTACAGTGTCTAGGTGTTTATATATTTATATAATATGTATTTATTTACAAAAGAAAAGTATGTTTGAGTATGCTTATTATGTTTGCTTAGTATGGATCAAGAGAACGCTGTGTAAAAATGTGTCCTAAAATATTTATTACTATTATTTATTATTAACTAAATAAGATCAAATCAACTTTATTATACGCCTTTAATTGCCAAAATTTTATATCTTTTTCATTTTAAATACTAAACCTCGAAACTAGTAAAAGGTTGTTGTATTTCGCAACCAATCTGGATGAGTTAATTAAATTAAATTTAAAGCGTCCAACACCCGATGGGAATAGGTGTGTGGTCTAATGTTTAGGAGACTATAATTTAATTTTTGTTATTAATAATTCGTGGCAATCTTTCTAATGTGGGTTCAAATTTGTTGCAAACGTGTCAACGGCGCTAGCAGTATCTTTCCATTAAAATGGTTTTCACTCAATCAGCTAAGTTTCTGCTCTGTTTAACAAGCACATATTTATTATAAACATTTCCTTACAATTCAAGACACATGTACATTAATATTAGGAATATGAATAAACATGTACAATTTTTTCATGTTAATGTTCACTCATGTTCCAAGCAGCATCTTAGCCACTGTGTATGCTTGCTAGTATTTTGTATTTTTTCCCTTATTCATTAAAATCACTATGAAATCGATGTTTATTAGCCATATTAAATTTCCAGTGAAAAATAATAAAATATTATGATTGTTTACTTCCTGATTTTACGCGAATATTATGCATATATTAAATGAAACTAGTTTACGGATTTTATCGCGTATTTTTTTGTTTTGAAATTCCCGATGTTTTGAACCCTTTCCAGCGTTCATGGTCACGGGACAAAGTTATTACACGTCTTGATGTCATAGTTAGCCCCGGCTACCCTCAATTATTTTGTTTTTTTTTATACCGATCCACACAGAAGGAGCTTATGGTATCTTGAAGTCTAGCAGTGTTGTTGTGCTTGGATTTAATTTTATAAATTATGGTATCCCAAGCAGATGATAAACCCCAACAACCATCTTCTCCATTGAAATTAGAATGTTTCTTTATTTTAATGGCCTTGCGGATCATCCTTGGAAGGGATCGGTGTTCTTTTGGGAAGTTTTTCGTTTGATCAAATCTAATGTAGAGGTTGGGGCGGTTTAAAATATGATCACAAACTGCCGACTTCATCAACCGTCGGTGCTTCACATCAACTATGTGTTCGTTTATTCTGGTTTTAATTGATCTTTTTGTTTGTCCTATATAAGAGATCCCACATTCGCAGTCAAGCTTTTACACTCCTGGATCTTGCAGTGGGATATTACACTTCACGGATGGTAAAAATTGACTTGAAATATGTTTTAATTGAAGCACGCTTCAAGATACCCAATTTTGTCAGTGACTCCTGTTACATATGGCAATACAGCAGGCGCTCGCTCTTCTGCAGCTGGTTTATTCGGTCACTGTGACGCAGGCACGGGAATTGGAGCTTGTTGTCACGCAGGATTTGCTTGACATTGTGTAGCTCAGCAGCTAGGTGTTCCTTGTTTAGATCCCTCGTGCTCTCTGTAACAAAAATTTACCAACAGTAACTTACTGTAAAGGATGGTGGTGAGAATCACCATTTAAATATATATTTGTGTGGGTTTCCTTTCTCTTAACACTGCATCTAAAGTCTGTCTTTATACCTACCTATTATTAATATTTAATAATTGCAATGTGCTACAGCATTTTTGCTACTATATCCAAATAATAGGTATTTTATGGCTGTGTGAAAACACACCCAATCATAATTAAACAAAAAGCTATTTACGTTATCCTGTTATTTAAAACCTGTGTGATGACAAAAATAATAACTAATTATATTGTAATAAATAGATAGATTATTATTAACCGGTAAAAATCGATTAAACCATCGCGCCGTATTGAGTAATTGGCAACACTGTTTCGTCAACATTCAAATATGCCGTCAAATTATTGTAAAATACTATTGCAATATTTACTGTCTTGTGGTAAAGTGTAGCAATATTTTTTGGATAAATTGATATTTTTCAGATTAAACTATTGTTTGCCTAAAACCACACCTTGCCCACCAAACTCATCTATATAACTCCAAAATTATATTTTATAAGTTTTTATATATGACATAGGTATCATTTCATCTAGAAGTAAGAAAAATAACACAATAATCAGTAATATCATTGTTGCGTTCTAAAATCATGATATCGCAATGGCAGAACGTTAAGCTGTGGCCTCAAAACAAAAATTTATACGTCAATGAATTTAGGGCTGCGTTGCAGCAGATTGATTGGAATTCGAGCTTGAATTGCACGGTATTGAATTACAATGTGCGGAGAGCTCTGCTCTATCGTTGATAATTTATGATATGTGCATACATACCAAATACAGAATTTCACTGATGCGATAAAAAAATCTATATTTCTAATAGAGTAATGATACATTTTCTATCCAAGAAATGAGCTTAGTATAATTAAGCATCATATTTTATTAATTATTTCATATGTTGTTAATGTTGTTATTATTTGATAAGCAGGGAATGCCGTGACTGTCATATTATATGCAAGTTTTTATGTCTTTAAATATTGAAAATATCAATAATTGGAATCAATGCAGTAATTTTAGTGGTATTGTATATCTACGAGATCCAGTAATTTATTTTAGTTTAGTGTTTAAGTGAAAACTTCTTTAGGCGCGTTGAATACTTTTTGGGTGAACAGAAATCATGGAACTCGCGTCATCGTCACCGAACTTAGCTTTTTATTATTGATAAATATATAAAATTTTTTAACGTGAAAAGTTGCTAAGTGGGCCGGCGGTTCACCTGATGTTTAAGTGAAAACCGCTGTCCACGGACCTCTGCTACACCAGAGGGTCGGCAGACAGTCTTTTTGATAATTGGGCTCCGGTGACTTCACTCACCAGACGAAGCGCGAAAGTATTATACTTCCACTGCACGCCGGTCTTTTGTGAAGTCGTGGTACTTACCCGGATGAGCCTGCCCATTCGTGCAACATCCGAGGCTGCTGAGTGGCCCTACCACGCTACCTATTTTTAACTTATCTCACTTCTATCGGCAGTCCCCAAAGACTGCCCCGCATGTTTTTTGACAAAGCAGATTTATACAAAACTGATTAATATAAAACTTTTCAAAGCTAGCTAATAAACTTGTTTATGAAATGTGGGGTTTTTACTCAGATTTTTTTAATTGGAAGACGTGGTAAATTGTGACGATAACCAACCAATAATACAAAATCCTATCTGCATAAAATATTTGTGGAACTCGTGTTTCCAAGATCGAACGGTTAGCAATATCAGCCATCATTGGAGTGTGAAATTGGATACTTCGTGAAGCGAAATGGTCACCACAAGATATACACGATTGGATGAACTTTCAAACTGATTAACGCAGAGACAAGGATATCTTAGAGTATAATTTTGACTTCAATATTTTACAACTTTTCTTCGCAAACGTATGAAAGTTCATTTATTTATCTAGTCTTCACAAATTAAATTATTTTTAAAAATGAAAAATTTTGACTAAAACATATAGATATTCTACGAAACAATTTACCTTTATCAAGTTTTTAATCAAAACCTCACGAAGCAGTGTAACAGTACTAATGCATTCGTTGGTGGTAAATGTATGGACTAAGTTGACATTGCTCTTTACCAAATTTATTCAGGCGGAAGATGGACTCAAGGATTATATTTGATATTATATTTCACTCTTTTGTTGTAGATTTTATCTATGGACGAGTATGCAAACCTCTTCGTTTGAATCTGGAACATTTCGAGTAACAAATACTTTATTGCAGTACATATTGCAGCTGAGCGTCTAGACCTCCGAAGATAGAATAAGATGGGAGATAATCAAAGCATGTAATGCCTCCGCATATTCTCTAAAATGTATTAAATAATTGTTACCTGTATTGTTTACACTTTTCTTTAAGTAGATACTTACTGAATAGCCAAAGTTGAGAAGCTTATCTTCACTTGAGTTTAAAACAAAACTTAGGTTACTTATTATTAATCTCTTCCCTATGGAAAACCCCGCTTAAGTTCAAATTACACTGTTCTCTAGTGAAGATCGAATATCTGCATTCATTTTTCAATACTTCGCAAAGTGCTATCGCTGAAACTTTAGTAATTAGGTCTCTAGGTAGACTGTTTTATAAGAGGTTTCCTTTTTCATAGTAAGCATTCTATTTTATTTTATAAAACCGTACTCCATTTAAAATATTTGTAATAAATGCATTCACAGCAATAATGCTATGTCATATTCTTTAGTTTTTATTTTCTGTGCTTAAGATAAAACTTAATTTTTTCTTACTGGCTAGCGATTAGTGGCATCAAACCTGGTGGAAAACGTTGATGATGAACATAGAATCGAATCGCTTCGTTATTTTACATAGAACGTATATAGCTAAAGCTTGGAGCCCCACTGAATCTCTAGTTGTCCGATGATAGAAAGGGGTGGGAGAAATTCAATCCTATTCATACGCACGCTCTCCAAAACACATCCTATAGAAAATTACGAGGGTGGTTCATCTCTCCACTGAGTCTTAGGCTTTTTAATGGCATTTTACAGCCTCAGCTTAGATATAAAAGCAGCACTCCACACCCAATAGAACTTCAGCTTTGGACTTTACTTGAGGGACATTTTTGAAGTTCCGTCGCTCCTTTGCAATGAAGCCTAACTTCTTGCAGGTGCTTTGATTGAGGTTTGAGAATATTTCGACTCCCAACAAACTTCTACATTAAAATTTGTAGAAAAACTTCTACAACCATACGATATTTTTTCTTTTTTTGGACTTGATGAGCCACTGTTGGCCATAGGGGCCTTTACAGTTCCGACGGACTTGAGGTGGCCTGGCGCTCGGGGTGCCTAGCCTGAACCTCGGCATATTATTATTACGCGCTATGGTGACTAAGCTCGATGGGCCGTCACGCTACTAGTTTCACCAATTTGGGAGGTCGCCAAGCTCTTAGGGCGCTTTGGCGGACGCTCCATGAAGTGGCTTGGGCTGTTGGTGCGCGTGGAGTGGAGGCAGTAAATTATTGCAATAATAATTAAGAAAATGTGAATATCCTACAAAATCTTTTAAGTGGTTAGTTTTTTTTAGTGCGATTTTAGATTTCTAATTTATGTTGATTGATTTATTCATCATTGTTATTTTATTGTTACTTGTTTTTAGTATGATTAACTTACAACACAATGTAGCATAACTTTTAATTGTGACAAGAACCACCTTGCAGACGTTTTTTAATCCATACACAGACTGTTTAATTCGGTCGAGTATTATGTCACTCTTCTTTAGGACAATAAAGGTACGTTATGTAGGCGTTAAAATGTAATTAAACTCCCAGAGGTCGACGTTTTCACAGGACCACTGCATAAACTTCATGCATATGCTAGGAAACTCAAAGCCCCTGTTCCGCAACTAGCATTAAAGCTACCCGTTAAATAACTTTATAAGTTAAAGCTGTTAAAAGGAAATTACCTATTAACGAATATGTTTGTTTACAGGGCTCAAATTATATATATATATATATATATATATATATATTAATTTAAATACTACATATTTTATTTTAAATTGATAACATACGTTGATTATACATCTACTCTCCGTTGTACACTTTGCTGTCAAACAAAGTAAATATATGCCCACAGACTTCAATTGTTTAAGGCGCAAGGTGTTTAACTACAGCATCTACTCGTATATATGTATTTAATAGGGAGCTTCATAATATGTAACTTTGTTATAATTGTTCTCTCAAAGTTTATTCAACCGATATCATAATAACCATTTACGTTCGCAATATGAATACCCTGTTGAAGACTTCTAGGTTGATTTTGACTGTGGTTCATATACGCGTAGGGAGACTATAATGTAAACACGCGTAAGGAGGCTAAATATGTAAACACAACTGAACTTTAGTTTAGCTTAAGTTTTAATTAAAGATGGAATAAGAACATACGCTCAAGGCGAATTATGCGGTACTACTGACTTTGTACCCCTAAAATATGGTCTGATCAGGTGTTTGAACATTTTAGTTTAGATACTAGTGAAGCTGTTTACGAAAATCGCAAGAGTTGAGGAAAATTATTTATATTATTTTAAAAGTCAGGATCATCCATATAATGTGCCCTCTATGAAGAAAATATAGGTGTGTATCGTAATAAATAATGTATGATTTTTATAGATTTAATATATTTTATTTCATGTTTATTACAATATATTTACCAAAACATACGTTACTAACGGGCTTTTGATTGCTTTTTTGCAATAGTAGATACCAATGGTAGATTACAGTATTAAAAGGGACCAGATTGTGAAGGTGAGGCAAATTAAGAAAAGTTCCGTGAGTTTAACATTCCAATGCCGATATGCTTCGCCGACTACTCAAAAGTGTTTGTTTGTGTTAGATGGAAATCTTTATGGAGCATTCTAAAATGTACGTACCAAAGCACCTCGCTTTCCTCATTGCAAATATTTATCATAGTGGAAGCACAGTTGTGATGAATGAACAATGTTTTATCAAAACCATTTAAGCCGCATAACGTTATAGACCGCGTTTATATCATTTTTTTTATGATTAGTGTGCTCCAGAGTTCACGATAAAGTGATTCAACAACATTTATTCCGTATATCCATTATGTAAATTAAATAGCTCTTATCAATCTTGTAAAAGAAGGTGGAAATTGGAGTAAATACTGAAGTTCAATTGTTTTATTAAGGTACTGGCAAATTAATGCTTTTATAAAGTTTTATCGATATAAATACAATTCGATAAATATAATCTCGAATGAGTCCAAAATCATAAATGACGAACGTTGATGAAATAATATAAAATATATCTACCTACGCAATTCCAATTTTAAAAATAATCTAAAAAAATCATAAACCGAAAACAATTTACGTCTTTAGTGATCTAATTAATTTGCTATATTAAGGTGTTCTTTAAGCGCGATATCTTATCCAACAATTCAAAAACTCTACTGCTCTGTTAGGCATGAAACAGGCTCTATCCCGTTAATAACTTAATATTCACTGACATCAGCATTGCAAATGTGATAAGCTTGAAAGATATTTTTTTTATTTCGCTTTCAATCGGCTCTCTTGTCAATATGTATTTCTAGCTCATGTTAAAAAGCACTTGAATGTATAGATAAGTTAATTTAGCACCATTTTTTTTTCGTCTAACGATTCACCGGATACTAATTACAAACAATAAATCTCGTGGAGGCCTAACTTGTAGTTTTAGTTTTTAGTGATCTATTGAAGTAACCGTTTCTAATAAAATAATTTTCTACTTCGTGATAGCTAACAGACGTCTACCATTAAGTTAGTGTTTTCTTGGAGCTACAAGATTGCAAAAGGTATGTTTTATGTATTATTGCTATGCATTGCTTACAAAACAATGGCTTTAATTTTTACCATAATCATTCTGTAGAAAATTTTCAAAATAAATTTGAAGTTATTTTTCTTTGGGCGCGCTTTGAAAAAAATATGAGTGTAAAATTTTTACGATGCCCGCACACACCAACAGTCAAAAAGCGACATGATGATGTTGATTGGAACTTCAACCAACATCAGTATTACCATTAAAAAAAAGTAAAGTAACAGCCTATACATGTCCCACTGCCGGGCAAATGCCTCCTCTATACAGAGGGGATCAGGGCACAGTCCACCATGCGTCCCCACTGCGGATTAGCGGACTTCACATATCTTTGAAATGTTTTTTTTTGTTATTATTTCGAAAATATGCAGGTTTCCTCACGATGTTTTCCTTCACCGCCGCGTACGTCGATATACTAACGAAGCACTTAAAGTTAAAAAGTAATATATATATATATATATATATACACATATATAGGATTAAATTGGTTGTTAATAACATACGTAAGTACATTATAATTATTGTAAATGTAACCATGCTTTTTAAATGATTTATTTTTGTTGTTAATTTATAGTCGAAATTGTTACAAGAATTTTGCACTAAAATTTTGGCGGCTTTACCTATTTAAGTAAGATATTAAGCTCAAAAAGGGCTAGCGCATTGCGCCATTTATGACTCTATACAAAGTTTTCTCGTTTCACTGCCAAAATCGACACATGTTCACGTTTAACACATTGCGAAATAGGTCGCACCAAGTTAGTTTTATAGCCTTTATAACTAAGCATCAACCGAAATATAAAATTAATGGTAACAACATTATTATAACTTTGAAATGGCTTTAATTATTAATGGATTCTAAGTCTGTTAAAATGGTATTAAGCCTAGAATGACCTTATAATATTAGGTTTTTACCTATGATAATTTTGAATAAAAAAACCGACTTCAAACAGGAAACTAAAAACATTGTCAAAAACCTGTAACATTTGAGGATTGCCCTCGATTTCCCTGTGATGCCATCATCAGATCCGGGTTTCATTATAATGGTACCACCCTTGAGATATCTCCTTTCCAACAAAAAAAGAATCATCAAAATCGGTTCATAAATGACGAAGTTATCCGCGAACACACATAAAAATAAATAAAAATATATACGGTCGAATTGAGAAACATCCGTCTTTTTTCGGTTAAAAATGCCGTTTGTTTTTGTTTCTTTTTCAAACTATTTTATTTCTGCTATTAAAAATTATAATTCATCAATTGGCAGCTGCAATTGGGCTGAGGATCCCACATATTATCCAAATACAACTGATAATGATGATGATAGTAATGACGATTTCCAGAGAAATATCACTTTGAGGCCACATCAAATTAATTATATGTTATGTGTGCTGCACAATTTTCAGATCCATTAACTGTAAAAGAAGGCTTACGGTAGGGCCACGCAGCTGCCTCGGCTGTCGTGGTACTTACCCGAATGGGCAGGCCCACCCGGGTAAGTACCACCACCTCACAGAAGACCAGCGAAAAGTGGAAGTATGACAAATACTTTCGCGTTTCATCTGGTGAGTGAGGTAGCCGGAGCCCAATTTTCAAAAGGTTGTCAATGCAATTGTACCCCTACAGATTGTAGCAGATGCCCATGGGCAGCGGTATTCACTTACCGCCAGGTGAACCGTCTGGTCGTTTGGCAACTTTTCACATAAAAAAGGCACTAATGCTAAAGAATGGAAAGAAGTAAGACTTCCATCCTTAAGATATTTATTTGCCTGGACAGTTAAATATGATTTGGACATATGCCAAATGGATGCTGTTTCTCCTTTTCTTCAAGGCGACATAGAAGAGGAGATTTATATGGTACAGCCGCCTATGTATAGCAATGGTGAAAAAGTATGTCGATTAAAGAAATCATTATATGACTTAATACAGGCTAGCAGGCAATGGAATAAAAAGCTTCTCTAAAAGGCACTCAAGATTTCAGACTGAGCTATAAACCTGACAGAAGAGACTCTGACTCATGTATACTGTGATGCTGATTGGGCCAGCTCTGAAGATGACCGGCGTTCCTGTACTGGTTACACATTCTTGTTTCAGGGAGAAGCAATCAGCTGGAATTCAAGGCGTCAGCCTACTGTCGCTCTATCTACAACAGAGGAATATGTCTTTGTCGTCGTGTGTACAAAAAGCTTTGTGGTTAAAGCAATTTCAAGAAAGTTTTTGGCCGCAACTGAAGGATGAGGCCTTGCTTATTTACAGTGATAATCAAAGTTCTATAAAACTTTCAGGTTCTAACAATTACCATTCCAGGACCAAACACATAGATGTGAGGCACCATTTTGTTCATGACAAAGTACTTGAAGGGGCCATTGACATTTGCTACATACGGACGGGTATGATGGTCGCAGATGCACTTACTAAAGCCACTTCACACTCAAAGTTAGCTTATTGTTCGTCGAAGATGGGGTTTTGTTTAAGGGAGGATGTTGGAATAATGGTAAACACCACCCAAGCCTAATTAAAAAAAAATAGTTCTCTTCTTCGATCAGCGAAGAAGAGAACTATTTTTTTTTGACGCTTTTTATTATCCGCTTCCGATTTCGTCTTCATCTTATTGAACACGTTGTTGTTACTTTTTGGTACCTAATACACGTTTTAATTAATTCTGTTTTCGGTGTATTCATTTAATTTCCTTCACTTTCGATTGTCAATCCATTTTTCATGGCACGTAATAATTCGGTTCAAAATTCCTTTATTTCCTTACCTGTTGAGCAGCGTGAGGCAAGTCTCGACGCGTACGTTGCGCTGGCGACCGTTAAGTTCGTGGGGCACCCATCTATAAAGCTTTTTTACCTTGCCGAAAAAAAATTTGGATGCAAATGGGCTAATATTGTTTTCATGTATACGTCAAAATCTGCTGCTAGCTCGGCTATAGATTAAGTATCATCAGCTTACATTTAATTTATCATTGTTGACCAAAGTAGCCGCATGACCACGAGGAATTTTCAAAGTATCCATTATGACGCAAACTATTTAAATGTAATGAAAATACAAAGCTAATCAATGAATAAACAGTTTCATGTTTTTAAAATAGAATTAAATTAATTTAGAATTCACAAACAATCAAACCTGCTTATTTTATTTGAAATGGTCAGTACTGTAGGAATTTAATAGGTAAAAACCTTTTCTATCTATCAACATTATGTTGAAAAATAGATATCTTAAAAAATATATGTAAATTAAAGATCACATTGGATAGTTTTGAGTTATTTTATTACATTGTTACTTGTACTCATTTATTCTTCATAATATGTATTGGCTCGCATATGTATCGGATAATCTTAAAATTCTTTCCCGAAAAGTTACATATTTACTATTATTTGCTCTTAGGAAGATATCAAGTCAGTTCAAAAGAAAAAAGGTAAACCACCATCGTATGACAAGCGATCAGCACTTTTTCACATGATCATAACAATTTAATCATATATTCAAGTCACAATTGCTTGTTTGCAAACGTCGACACGGGATTGTTTGCAGCGTAATCAAACAACCACCGCACTGTTGTAACGAGCTTACTTATTCCCTGCTGATGACGAATTCGTCGTCTTCATGTTAGCATTTAAAAAATTATAAATTTTTTAATTGCATTGTTCATCGCCACACCATAAATATTTTTTATTTCTTCACATAATACACATTTTTAAGAAATTTCTGTCTCTTTATAATAAAATATCGATGAAGTGGATTCTTACCTTGAAGTTCTGTTGCTGTCCATATTTCATTTCTGTATTTTTTTAACCACATACAGAGTATATATACGTATGATACGATGTACTTAACTTTAGTGTTTACTTAACTTTGTGTTTAAAAATATACACTTTATAAGTAAAACATTTGTGTATAGGCTTAATATTTCTAAGACGTAAAGGGAAGTATCTTTTAAAAAGTAAACAATAATAATTACTTATTATGTTATGTATAATATTACGAATTATGTTTTTTTATCGGCGGTGCTTTTTCGGTAAGAAGTACTGTCCTTTATACTTCATTCACATTAACGATTACATGTTCAAATTTTTAACAATATATTTCACATTTATGATAAAAAGTAATGTAATAAATTTAAATTAACGTGTTCGTTAAAATTGTCGTAGTATAAAGATTGAATAGAGCGACGGTCTGTTTAAGATCTTTCGATTAGTTGAAGAGATTTGATTGTGTTGGTAATGTTTAGTTGATAATAAAATTAATGTTGTATTTATAGACACATACGGCCAAAAAAATTATAGAAATAAAGGAATTTTAAAAAAGAATACTTCTGATAGTAAAAAAGTATAAGAACTCAACAAAAAAGACAACACTCGAAAACTTTACACAAGTCAATTAATAAAAACAGAATTAAACTAAAAAATAATCGTATATTGTTAAGATTAATGGTATATTAAAGTGTTTTTCATAATAATATTTAAATTCTGATTAGATATCATACAATTTTGACAAAGAGCATTCAATGCTTCCATTACAATTGAAAAGCGTGTTGTTTTACCTTTACTCTAATAACTTTCTTACCGGTAAATTTTCAAATAATGTATTTAATATTTTTTATTTCTTAATAAATAAATAATAGTCAAACTAGTCAATTTTGATTGTTTTCTATTTTAAATTTTCTTTCTATGAATGTCTTATATTCTTCATTTTAAAGTTTTAGCCGTTCTATATATCGTTTCTATGGTCTGTAGATGGTTACAGCGTTAATTAAAACTGGCGTTGAAAACTAGAACAAGATTAAATAAGACAAACAATGCCTTCGAAGCGGGATTGCTGGCACTGAGATAAGTATCGTTCTTGTGAAGCTTTGAAAATAGCCTCTGTTCAATTTAATCCACAGAAAAGTTTAGGTATGCGAATATTTAACACGAATATTTCTTAGTTGCTTACCCTGCTTTGCTACTTCCATTGTATCTATGAACCCAGCATATAGTTCTATGAAAATAAACAAATTAAACAAATTGCATTAAAAAACTTTGTACTTTGTGGGTGTGCTTTGATTTTGACTTGTACCATATTGAATACTTTGTAAGTCTGCATTCTTGTAAACGCAAATGTGGAAGCCAAAACAGTTCTGTATCATGAACCTTAGACTGAGCACAGGAGGTCACTGCTCTGTCTTCTATCAGTTTTGCAGCAACACCGCATTTTTTCGATAAATTTGAAACAAGTCAAATAGATTAGTGCTTTGTCTATGAAAATATAAAAAAAATAAGTTGAATATTAAAATATGTAGAAAAAAGTGCGAAAAGATTGTCGCCGCTGTGGGAATCGAACCCACGTCTTCGGCATTCGCGGCCTGACGCTCTAGCCACTGAGCTAAACGGCTGATTACCACACCGACGAAAATCTTAACGCATTCTTCTACATTGTTTTCTTAGCATTTGAAGCAATGCTTGGCGCCATCTATTGTTATATCCTTTCCAGCATACAAACAACTTCGAATATCGTTTTACAACGATAATTCGAACGAGAGATGTCGCCATTGCTGCCAAACGCTAACAATGTAGAAGAATGCGTTAAGATTTTCGTCGGTGTGGTAATCAGCCGTTTAGCTCAGTCGACAGCGACAATCTTTTCGCACTTTTTTCTACATATTTTAATGTTCAATCTTAAGTGCAAAGATTAGCACTATAAACAATTTAAATTTCTAAATAAGTTGAATATTCATGTATTATTATATGCTATGATAAATGTATTAAGTCATAGGTTCAAAGCCTTGAGCCATGCCATCAATTACTAGCAAGAAAAAGAATTTGTGTGGACTACAATGAATAGTTATATCTTTACTCGATTTTTATGTAAAACTTTAGACTTTATTTAAACGCTTCAGTTTAAATATTTCAATTGTGGCTTAATTTGAAATTCCTCTCCATTCAGACGTCACGGCTGGAGCCAAGGTCTTAAGTCAAGTGATGTACACCTACGGCTATTAAGCTTAGACCAAGTAATAAATTTAATGCACCTGGTTCGTTGTTTCATAGTAAAGGGAATTTTCAGCGAAGTGACTTTGTATAATGGTTTATCATTTTCAAACAGTATTAATTTTTTTTAAAGATAGTTTGAGTAAATAAGTAAATAAATGTATTCAACCAAATAAAGAATGAGAATAATATAAGTAATATAATAACTTTATATGGTTTCATTTTTGTAATTTTTATTTTTTGTTTATATATTTTTGTTGTACACAAAACACGATAGAAAAACAAAGGTTTCTGAACTTATGATGAAACTTAATTTAAGTTTATGTACACATTTTAATTAAGACTTAAAAATAAAATCTTAAATTTAAGGGAAAGTAATGCTCTATCAATAGGAAAGAAATCGGCATATAAGTTTCGTTGCGGCTAAGCGGCGGAAGAATACGAAAAATGATTCCGATATTTATTAAAAATTATTAGATATTAAGTGCCCTGTTCAGAATTTCAGGTTAAGGCGCTGTATGCAGTGAATTTTTAACTATTTCGGTAGTGAAGCAGGGGAGCGGAGGAAGGGCAACCCCGCTTAACGGGGCGCAGTGCGCGAGTTTTGTCGACGCGCCGTGTTTAGACGAGGCAATTAAACATGGCACACAGAAACAGAAACCGGAACTAAAATTTATTTAAATATCAGTTTGTCATATCCTATTAGAACAATCAAACGATAGCGTGATTTAAACTTAAGTAGCGCCATCTAGTAAAATTGATCCGTAACATAAGATACATTATAACGTAAACATACCGCCCCCCAAAAGGACGTCAGGCCTTTTTTTAAAATAACAAACAAAATATGAAATATAAAGAAAGTTACAAAAAGGAAAACCTCTAATAAAGAGTTAAACAAATCAAAATAGAAAACATTAACAATCAGTAGGGAAAATATAAATCAACTTTTATAAAACAAATTACGTTAACAATTTGTAGGCTAAATACATAGCTTGTGTATAGGTCTTTTAATAGTACTATTTCTACACTTAATGCTCACTACTCTGGTTAAACCGTCAGTACCTGGGTGAGTAGCAACAACTTTCCCTAAAAGCCATTTAGCTGGAGGTAATCTTTCATCCTTAATAAGAACAATATTTCCTTCCTTTATATTCTCTTGAACACTTGTCCATTTATGACGTTTTTGTAAATTTACTAAATACTCTTGACTCCATTTTTTCCAAAATGATTGTAATTTTTGTTGTATAAATGTCCATCTATACAAATATGGAACCTTAATATCTTCTAAATTTTGGTCAGGAACAATAAAAGGTGCCTCACCGATTAAAAAATGTCCGGGAGTCAAAGCCTCAATTATACCATCGTTGTCATCATTCAAGGGTGTCAATGGACGAGAGTTCAAGCACGATTCTATTTGACGGAACAAAGTTGAGTATTCCTCATAGGTAAGCTTAGTATCATTCAAGACACGATTTAAATGGTACTTGGTAGATTTAATGGCGGCTTCCCATAAACCTCCCATGTGTGGTGCACCAGCGGGATTTAATTGCCATTCAGTCCCATCATTGGACAATAAATTAGCTATTTCTGTCGATAAGCTTATAATACTTGTTTGAAATGATCGTTGTAATTCTTTACTAGCACCAATAAAATTAGTTCCACAATCACTAATAAGTCTAGAACAATGACCTCTACGAGCTGTAAAGCGCCTGAAAGCTGCCAAAAAACCTTCCGTACTTAAACTAGAGACTAGTTCCAAGTGAACCGCCTTAACTGATGTACATATAAATAAAGCAATATAAGCCTTTTGTGTCCTGTTACATTTATGACCACTGAACAATTTAAGTGTAACAGGACCTGCAAAGTCTACTCCGCTAACTAAAAATGGTCTCTGAGGAGTCACTCTAGATTTTGGTAAATTTCCCATCATTTGGTTTAAAGTAACACCTGCTTGTTTACGACAAGATATAGAAGCATGTAACACCTTTTTGATCAAATTTTTAACACCAATGATATAAAATTTATTTCTTATGTAATTTAATGTTAATTGGATCCCTCCATGCAAAGTTTTAAAATGAGCATCTCTAACAATCAACAACGATAATTTGGAATATTGTGATAAAATTATTGGGTGTTTTCTGTCATAAGTTATAGATGAAAAATCAATACGCCCACCTACTCTTAATAAATTATCCTTATGAATAAAGGGATTCAATTTAACAATCTTACGACCATTTTCAAGACGTTTTAAGGACATAGTGTTTTTGTTATCATTATTTATAATAACATTAATTTCATTTGAAAAATCAATTATTTGAGACATTTTGATTACAAGCATAAATGCAGTATGTAATTCTTTAGAAGTTAAATAAGCTGGATGCAATAAACAAATTTTATTCTGGATTTTATGCCTGACACATGTAATAAATCTTAAAATTCGAGCTACAACACGTAATAATTTAGTTAGACTTGAATATCTGTCCAAAATATCAAAGTTAGTTTGTGTATCACTTAACATGTTGCTTGAAGAGTCATCGACAACACTATTACACATTGAAACATTAACTTTTGTTTTCTTCTCCAAATCTGTGCTTTCGATATTTTCTTCATAGCTAGGGCAAATTGTAGACTCACTAAGCCAAACTGGGCCATACCACCAAAGCTTATGATAAGGAAATTCTGCCGGTGATATTCCACGTGAAGCAACATCAGCTGGATTCTCATTCGAGGCAATATGGTGCCATCTCTCTTTCTCAATTAGATTTATTATTTCAGTCACCCTATTTGCAACAAATGTAGTCCAATTACTAGGTGATTTTTGTAGCCAGGCCAAAACTATCATGGCGTCTGTCCAAGCATAAACATCGTGAGAAGGGATACTTAGTGCATTTTGAATCCTGCGCATTAACTTTGCAAGAAGGACTGCACCACAGAGCTCAAGGCGAGGTAAAGAAATTTGCTTGACCGGGGCAACTCTAGTTTTAGCTTCTAAAATTGATACATAAACTCGACTCGGCGTTATTACTCTAGAGTAGACCACAGCAGAATATACCATAGTAGAGGCATCCGAGAATCCATTTTCTGTGTATCATCACCCAACCTTATCCATCGATCTATTTCAATATTAGGCATACACCTTAAGTCTTCTCGGAATTGTAACCATTCTTCGTGAAGCAATTTAGGAAGTGGCTCATCCCATTCTAAATCATGCTTCCAAAGCTTTTGCAGCATTGACTTTGCAACCACTACTATTGGTGCAAGCCAACCAGCTGGATCATAGATTCGAGCAATATCACATAAGACTGTTCTTTTGGAAACCTCGTTTTGAATCATTGGCAACTCTAATTTTAAACTAAATTTATCCCTTTGTCCCTTCCAATTTATACCTAGGATTTTACGATTAGTCTGGTCAACTTCCTCTATATCTGGATGATTAGAAGCCCATTTATGAAGTATGAAGCCTCCTTTGTATAATAATTTAATAAGATCATTCTTTAACTCTACAAGACTTTTAGAAGTTGACTTTCCTGTCAAAAGATCGTCGATGTAAAAATCATATAAAACTGTTTCTATAGTCTCATCACTAAAATTATTCTTTTCATCCTCGGCCAACTGCTGTAATGTTTTGATCGCAAGGTATGGTGCACAAGATGTACCATAAGTAACAGTTGTTACACGAAAATGTTGAATTTCTCCTCCGTCAAATCTAAAGAGTATCCTTTGGTAATCTCTGTCTTGTCTGTCAACAATGATTTGGCGATACATTTGTCGAATATCACCTACCAAAACAATTTTATGCTTTCTCCATCGTAAGGTAACGTCTCTTAAATCATTTTGAAAGGGTGGTCCAATCATGAGATTGTCATTCAACGATTTTCCGTTGCTAGTTTTTGCAGAGCTGTCGTACACAACACGTAATTTGGAAGTTAAATGTTGTTCATTGATTACAGCGCGATGAGGCAAATAACCCACTCCGCTTTCTTTGTCAACAGACTCTTTAGGTATAAGTTCCATGTGATTTTGATCAAGATAATCTCTCATGAATTCGTTATATCTGCTTTGCAACTCAGGGGATCTCTTAAATTTATTCTCCATTGATATTAACCGCTTTCGTGCTAAAGATAAAGATTCACCGATATCTGGAGGGTGGGTAGAAAATGGCAGTCTTATTTTATAACGCCACTCTGTTCTCACATGCGTGTTTTTAAAATGATTTTCGCATTTTATCTCTAAGTTTGTCAGAACTCTTTTATCATAATTCTCTTCAATCTCCCAAAAACGTTTTAGGAGTGTATCAACTTCGACCTTAGTGTGATGAATACTTATGTTGTTGTGGATCTCTGTTCTAATATTATGTTTACCCGATATAAGCCACCCCAATAGGGTTCTCTGTGCGACAAGACTGTTGTTGTTATCTCTTAATTTCAATACTCCATTTTGTAATATTTCGCCATAAATATCCGCTCCCAGAATAAGATCAATCTTGCCTGATTTATAAAAGTTAGGGTCAGCTAATTCCAATTGTTTTAATTTTAACAAATTAATTGGATGTGTGTGTTGAGGTAAACAAGATGTCAGTGTCTTGAGAACAAAAGCATTCACAGTTATAGATGGTTGTGCAGTATACATTGACATGATTTCAAATTCCACACGAGCCTTTGTCATCGTCTTATTAGAACCAACTCCATTACATTACCCACGACAGGTATACGTTTAAGTCCAAGGGATTGACATGCAACATTTCTTCCGTAATTAAACAAGCTTGTGATCCCTGATCAACAAGTGCGCGAAGAATTTGACTGTGATTACTGCTGTTTGACTTTACTCTTACTAATGCAGTAGTCAGAATAACAGGCCATTTACTCATGTAAGTTTCTGTTGTATTTATAGCTGTATTCGTCTGTATGTTATCCTCAGTTATATTTTCTGAATAACTTTGCAATGATTGTTGTTCTTGGGTAGGAGATGTCACAAACCCATGCAATAGAGAATGATGCTTTCGGCCACACTTTTGCCATGTAGTGGACTGTAAACACATTTTTACTGAGTGACCTTTTCTAAGACAGTTAAAGCACATACTATTTTTTGTACAAAGTCCTTTTTATTGCGTAGGTCTAACTGACAAAACTTTTTGCATTTAAATATTAAATGATTATCGTTACAAAATAAACATATTTGTGGTGACCTCATCTCTGTGGCAAAAGTCTTTACTGTGGTTGTGTTTTTTGAATGCACTCCGTCTTTTAATTTGACTGCTTCGAGTGTTCGAAATCGAAACTCTAAAAACTCTGATAACTCATTCCAAGTAGGCAATTTATCATTCGATTCCATCTTTTGTTCAAATAATTTATGGGATTCAGAGTCCAGTTTATGAATGATTACGTAAACAATTAAATCATCCCAGGAGTCCGTAGGCAAATTTAATCCTTTTAATGTAGCAAGGCATTCAGTTTTTGTGTCTAATAAATCACGAATAGCCTTTGACGATTCAATTAACACTCTTTTTTGATTAAATAACTTTCCAATATATGCGTTCACAATACTTCTTTTGTTATCATACCCTCTATTTAACATGTTCCAAATTATATCATAATTAGACTCTGATACATGTATTTGTTTCACCAAATTCTCCGCTTCTCCTTTTAAACTTGACTTCAAATATTGGCATTTATTTACTTTGGTTATAGAATTATTATCATGAACTAACGATTTATATAAATCTCGGAAAGATAACCAGTCTTTATAGTCTCCCGAAAATGAGGGTAGTTGGATAGCGGGGAGTTTAGTCGTAACCATAGGTTGCGTAGAATGCTCCATATCAATAGATTGCACTTTAGATGTTAATCGAGTTTGCTCTTCGAGATAACTTATTTTTTTTTATACGTGTTTTCATCTCCAAATAGATTTCTAAACAGGCTTCATAAATATTCTCAGAAAAATAAGCATAATTATTTCTGTCCGCCAATTTAATTGAAAACAAAGAATTATGTCTATTTTGAAAGTCTGTCCAAAAACTTTCCAACATGTCACATCTTGCTTCGATATATGATTTAGTTAATTTCTCTTTACTTGATTTCTTGAAAATTATATACAACTTATTAATTTGTTTATAACAATCAATTTGTGCTTCGTGGATAGTTTCCATTTTAAAATGTAATTATTATAACCACTTAAAAGTTCTCGAACAATATTTAATGTAAACAAAGTCTATGAAAACACAATTTTACTTTTGTCATTTAAGGTGCAATCGAACTGTTCCTTAATGTCTACAACTTACGACCACACCAATGTTCCGGGTCCTTTGATATTTCACAGACACTCACTAACTACTAATGTTCTAAGATTTCACTGCAATCTAATATGAACGTGTGCGTGTGGGGTGTTAACTCTGATCTAAGTAACGTCGCGTGCACGATCTATGCACAGTTACCCGTGAGTACACAAAAGCCACCACATCAACACGCGTCGCGTAATACTTAATCCGGCTCGAAGGACCAATGTTTAGACGAGGCAATTAAACATGGCACACAGAAACAGAAACTGGAACTAAAATTTATTTAAATATCAATTTGTCATATCCTATTAGAACAATCAAACGATAGCGTGATTTAAACTTAAGTAGCGCCATCTAGTAAAATTGATCCGTAACATAAGATACATTATAACGTAAACACGCCGCGTGACCAAGTCATTCATTACCTATTAGTGGTGGGCCGTAGGATACTATCGATAGTATCATGGAAGGCTATCGAAAATGAACACAGATGATCCCTATAATATATTTTATAGACCATGATTGTATTTTACTTTTATATTATTATAAGAATAGTAATAAACAAACAAATATAAGGTATGAGAAAGCAATCAACAATTTTAGAAAATTTTCTTATTAATTATTTGAAATTATTAGGAAACGGATTAGAATTGATTAAAAATATATCTTAAGGCCAAATAAATTAATAAAGCCAAATGACATTTCTTACAAACAACCAATAAATAAACGAATAATTATTTATTTTGATTTAAAGTAATAGCTCATAAAATTTTTAAGCATGAAATTCATGGTCTTCACGGCAAAAATTACGAATACGACTTTTTATTACATATTTTTTTTTAACTATATATCTTTAATTTATTTTTTAAATGTTAAAGATTTACTACGTTATATAAATTCCTCAATGAAATGAGATTTAAGAAAATGTCGACAAAATTCCTTATATCGATAAACGACAACAATTATAACTAGAATCGATATTTTGACACTAATCACAGACATCGTGTAGCCTATTGGTCCGAGCGAGCGAGGCCGATGGTAGGTGAACAATTACGGTGGACCACCGAACCTTATTGAGTGGTACATCTTTTTCCAATTTTAATTGGTTAATCAATTAATTATTTTGGTTATTTTCATAAAATGTGGAAAATAAATAAATTAATAAAAAAATATAAAATTAATTTTCCTTTTAGGGTGAAAAATTTAATATTTTAATAAAAAAATTTTGAAAACTATATACAATATAAGACTTGTTCAAAATTTTAAATAAGGAAAAGTTGGTTTATTAACTGATAAATTGTTTTCAAGCTGTTGAGTTCTACGTTCAACAAATACAATAATATTTCGTTATAATTATTTATAAAAATAAAAAAATTAACATATATGATTTGATAAATAAAAAAATATTTACAAAAAAGAAAATCACCAAAAAATATAAGAAAGAAATGTACGGATTTGAACCCAATCCCTATACAATGACAAAATTTCGCTTTAGTTGTTAATACATACAAATAATTTAAAATACGAAATGTGTGAATATACATTTTTTAGTTTCGTGTTTTCGAAAGATCCAAGATCTAATCATTATAACTCTCAATAATAAATTAATAAGGAACATATTTCGTAACGGTGAGCGGAAGACGAGCGGCATAAGTCCATCTAGCAACGCGCCTCAGCGTTCTCTGTTCAACGTGTGGAAATGGAAGAGAACCGAAACAACAGTAACGCAGTTATTAATTTCATTAAGATTTGTTGATGTATTACGCTCATTTTTGGATTTGTATTTCTCTTTTAGAGGTAGTTTCATGATTTTTTTTTTCGAGAAAATATATCGAGAATATATTTTGAAAGTAATGTTCCATTAGAATGTAAAATCAAGATTAACATATTTTTTTTGCTGCTATAAAATGTACAGATTTTGCTAAAATAATAATAAAATTTATTTGCATAACTTTTAGAGTTAACTGTCCAAAAATCTGTTGATAATTTCACACCATAATGGCGTTGTGCAAATCACAGGTTGTCTAAGTAAGTACAAACATATTACTTTAAATGTTGAATAATAAAATAAAAATATTACTATATCGAATGACCTATCTTTTGTATATATCACTACATAGTACAAAACGAAGTCGTCCCGCTGTCTGTCTGTCCCTATGTTTGCTTAGATCTTTAAAACTGCGCAACGGATCTTGATGCGGTTTTATTCACTAGATAGAGTGATTTAATAGGAAGGTTTATATGTATAATACATTGCACCCGTGCGAAGCCGGGGCGGGTCGCTAGTATATATATATGTATATGTAATTCTTGTGTATGAAATGTTTTATGTGTCTTCCGGTCGATTGGAGAATGGTTTAGATTCACAATTCGGTCCACTACAACTTTTTTTTTATTTTTTATTTCTAAGATGTCGAATGTAAGTCGTGTGTACGGGAAAACGTCTGTCCGGTCCGCTAGTCGTTATATAAAAATATTTACTCACTCACGAGACGAAACAGGAAAATATAATACTTCCACATCCCCTGGTACTTCGTGAGGCCGTGTTCCTTCCCCAAACGAGCCTGCATAGAACTGTTGTCCTTATTTAAAGTAAATTTTAGTATTGAAATACTATTATATATTTAATACTATTAATAGAAATTTTAAAGTTTTTTTATAGTGCTAATCTCTACACTTAAGATTGAACATTAAAACATGTAGAAAAAGTACGAAAAGATTGTCGCCGCTGTGCGAATCGAACCCACGTCTTCAGCATTCGTGGCCTGACGCTCTAGCCACTGAGCTAAACAGCTGATAGCCACAGCGACGAAAATCTTAACGCCTTCTTTCTACATTGTTATTTAGCATTTGAAGCAATGCTTGGCACATCTATTGTTATATCATTTCCAGCATACAAACAATTTCGAATATCGTTTTACAACGATACGACGTCAGGCCGCGAATGCCGAAGACGAGGGTTCGATTCCCACAGCGGCGACAATCTTTTCGTACTTTTTCTACATGTTTTAATGTTTAATACTATTAATATATTTATTACATTCCTATACCAGCCGATTTTTTTATGTGAATAGTTGTCAACGAGCAGGCATGCTAAGTGAATACCGCCGGCCATCCATCAAGTGTTGTAAATTCAATCATTTAAAACAACCGATGGCTTTCTGATGCGTTGATAACTTTAAATAAAATGGGCCCTGGTTAGCTCACTAACCAGATGAAACGCGAAAGTTTAATACTTCCACTTCACGCAGGTCTTCTGTGAGGTCGTGGTACTTCCCCGGACGCACCTGCCCCTTTGTGCAACAGCCGAAACCGTTGCGAGGCCCTACTAAGTAAATATCCTATCCATATTCTTAATAAATATATGACGAAACATTCAAAAAACAATTTCCTGAGCAAATTGTGTAATCATATCGTTCTAAAAAAGTCATATTGATAACGTGTCAAAGAATATCGATTCCGTTGCCAAGGAAGGGCTGATCTGGGAAAATTACATTTTACGCATCATTTCACACAGAATTTCCAAAAAAGCTAGTCCTATTGAATTTATATGTAAGATCCGTTGTCTGAATATCTGATAGAATGGCGTCCCCAAAATTTTATATCAAAAAATTAAGTTATGTAGTAGATGGGGGAGACATTTTATCCAATCACAACTCGTGAAAAGAGTAATCATTTTTATAATTTTGATTCTAAAATATGTTTTACTTTTATAATTATTAATTATTATTATACTATGTATTATTTAAATACGTTTTTAATTATTGGAACGAACAAAAAGGATAAATAAAAATAAATTATTATTCATTTTTCATTTTTTTTGGCATGAATCGCATTTAATGTCTTTTTCACAAAATAAGAGAACTGGCACTTTCTTACTTGCGTACATACCTACTTTTTTGTATTACATATTTCTTTAGTGATTTTTATATCTGTGTTATTAAGAAAATTTACAACGAACTCTTCTTTCACGCCGCAACAGTGAAACAGCGCCAATACTTTTGCAGTATATCAAATTTTATTTCCCATTATAGAAGTTATGTCTAAACATAAAATGTGGTATCGTACTTCCATTTACGTTTGCTCTGTATCATTATTGAACACGCAAATTGGCTCTTACTACAATAAAATTTGTATTGATACGTTCCATTTGGTAAACATTAAGATGAGTGTGAATTGGAAACGGGTACCATATTATTATTCAACTATTTATTAACGACCAGATTCGCGTAGATGTCAGTGAACCTGTCGACACTACTGGAAAAATATTGTGCGTGGGACATGGTGTTATTCTGGAGTCTGGTCGGTTATATAACTATAATATGTATTTAATATATAGTACCTAATGGTACTTCATTAACATACTTTCCTTTTGTTAAACACGTATTAACGTGTACAAGCTTTTCTTAATTTGGAACTAGATAACATTGTAGAAAATCATGTCTAAAGAATATTTATACCATTATTTCTTCTGCTTATTATATGTCGTACTTCTAGGTTAAACACATTTTCCACATTTCACAAGAGATCTTTTCAAACAACTATGCTATAAGCTAATAAGCAAACGTGTTTGCAAATTACATTATATTTTTTGCTATTTACTGCCGATTTGTTAGCAAAAAAAAAGTTTACGCCTTCACTGTATTTTAAAAACACAGTTCTTTTCTTATTGCTTTTAGCAATCTTTAAAATGTAATAACAGCTTTGTATTAATAGTGAAAACTTATTAAAAAGACAATATCTATTTTTTGAATTCTTTTTAGCTTCAATATTTCTGTAATTAAAATGTTTTATTTTTTTTATTTTCTTATTTTCTTCAGTCCTCAACAGTCAGTTGTAGGGCGACTACAGCTCGCAAAATAATGAATGAATTGTCGAAAATGAAAAGTCTAGTCTACTACTGTATTACTAATATGTAAAATGATAATTATCTTGATTAAGGGTGGAACCTTGCACCTATTTTAGATTGTAGATCCTTATTGTATTAAAATATTTAATTTTATTACTTTATTACGATGGAGGGAGAAGTGCTAATAGAGCAACGGTCGAGTATTAATCAAGTAGGTCCGAGGTAGTCTACGCCAATAAGGTTGTTTATAACTCAGCGAATCTAATTTGGCACGCCTCGACCCTTGGTCGGGGAAGGGTTAAATGTGTTGTTACCTACTAGGTGTTAATATCTCAGGCAGGTTTAAAATTACAACGAGTATTTTATTGTGAAATACTCTTTATAATAAAACAACATTACAAATAAAACATTACTGTAACTTTATACATTACTTTTACATTAAATAAAGTTTAATTTCGTGGCAATTTCATAACTTAAAAGGTAGGGCGGTAAAAACTTGTAAATATAAATTCAATTACAAACAACACTTTATGCAGATGACACCAGTATTTTTCCATCAAATTCTGTTATCAATGAAGCCCAACGCCATCTTGACAGTTTTGAGTTATGGCTACAAAACAACTTGCTAACAATTAATACCAATAAAACATTGTACATTTTTTTACGGCCAGAAATAAAAAAAAACTGAGCACTTACCACTTACCATAGCGAATCAATCGATAGCAATACCGACGAAGAAAAGTATTTGGGTTCAATAATGGTTAATAAATTAAGATGGAAGAGCATATAGATAAAATGCGCTCTAAATTGACATCATTGATTGTATCTTTAAGAAAAGTAGCCCGTTAAAAAACTCGCTCATTAAACCACACTTAGAATATCTAATACAAGTTTGGGGAAGTTCAGCAATGGCAAACTTAAATACACTACAGCGAACGCAAAATTGATAGTAAAAATTATTTTTAACTACCATTATCTAACGACAACAGACAAGATGTACAAAAATATTAAATATCAATAAATTATATACATACAGTACATGTCTTTTCGTATAAAAATTCTTTTAAAATCTCACTCACTGACACAGAAGTGTAAGATTTAAAAAAAATGCTAGAATAAAAAAAAATTAACCACCCTTAACTTAACATGTAAATACTCGAATATTTTAGCTTATTTTAAATTTTCACACAGTTTATTAAAAAGTTTTGGACTTGAATTATAGCAAATGTTATCTTTTTATAGATATTTCTTTATCAAAAATAAATTTTACCATCTTTTACGAATAAAATCTAAGAAACATATGTTGCATAATTCAATCATCCCCTGTAGATTTACTTAGAATTTATTAAACCGAAATGCTAATTGGACTAATGTAGTCGTATTTCGCTCAATTTTCTCTGTCTAGGAACAGTGCAGAAACGTTTCAACAGAGAACACTGTTTGCATCTTCAATGCAGCACATAGGTATAATTTGACAATCTGAATGCAAAATGAGCGAAACTACGAGAGACTTCATAGAGATTTGCTTAAATACTATCTAAAAACATGATTATTAACAAAGACAATGTTATCCTTATAGTAGAAGAACGTTTTTAATAAAATAATATAGGAACTAGGAAGAGTAAATACTCTTTTTCGATTAAACCGAGGGCAATTCTTTTTAAGTGTTTTGTTAAGACTTCATAATTGATGCTCGTATTTTTAACCTTTAACTATCATGTCGGTTTTACTATTGTCACAAAGGCCAGTGCATTTTTCACCTTATCGTTGATTTAACTGGTTATTCCACATTAACGATAACTGGGGCAAACTTTCTTTTTTGTTAGGTGAAGTAAATGATTTATCGATACCCGAATTAGAGTGGAGTCAGGGGTTTTGGTAATCCCGGACTGAACGGATGGTACCCGTAAAGTACCCACTAAAAATCCATATTGCACATGTATCTGGAAAATGAAAATGCAATCTTCCACTACCCATTACCATAGCCTTCTTGGGTCATAGTCATACCGGCCGACAGCCTACCGCTGCTTTCGTCATTAAGGAGGAAAGGCGCTCGTGCAGAAATCCCATTGGCGATCTAGGACTAGATACCTCATCGTCGACACGGAACCCACATAAAATTACGTGACTGTGGCAGGTAGCGCGTTCTCAAACCCATAAAAACATAGTAACAGCCTATACATAGCAGCCTGTACATATGGTATTATGATATAGTCCACTACGTGACCTCACTGCGAATTGGAGGACTTTACATATCTTAGAAATCTTTTTTTTATATTTTTTCGAATACATGCAGGTTTCATCACGATTTCTTCACCACTGAGCACGTGATAAGTCAGCACTTAAGAATTAACAATTTTATTGGTGCCGAACCGGGATTTGAACTCGGTTGAAGTATATTGACGGCGGCTCAACCATAAAAACACGGGATTTTGAATTTACCCAGCGCCACCTTTGGCCTTAGTCGCCGAATAAGTCTCACTAGCTAAGCCATCTTGACAGTGGCGAAACTAACGACTCAAGGAAATTTTGGGTCACGGGCGGAAACAAGGGCGTCGTTGGCGTAACATACCGCCTCAATACCCCTGACATAGACACCACACAGTGCCCAGTCATAACTTATTTTCCTGTGGAATCCCGCACGTTACCCCGATGGTTCGATGTTCGTCTTGGCACGGGAAATCAGCACAGGGTTGTTACAGTTAGGTAGAGAGGCACTCCTACTGTTGTTCATTACCATCCTATAATGCCGGGGCAACCACGCTAAGTATTTTAAGTAAGGGAAAACGTGAGTCTTTACATTACAGCTTGTAAATAATATTATGTAGGATGCCATGATGCTTCGATACCTTGGATTTCGCAATAAATCTTGCTTTTGAAACAGAAATGAATAAAGTTGTTACAAATGCGGTCACTATTTGATTGGATTGCACCCAGCACAGTAATTTTGTATGCAAACAAGTATAGTGTTAGCTTAACCATTGAGTTGAACTATTTGATTGTTAGTTAGCAATGTTTGAACAACATGTATCCGGTTTTGGTGTTTGAATTCATAAATTAATACTACGTACCTGAATAACAATGGTAATATTAAATTTATAAAGAACAAGTAAAAAAAAATTTATTGAAATAGGTAACAGAACAGCATTGATAACAAATTCGATTTCTGCGAACACATCCGATTATAGAATTGATCCGAGTAATGCGCTCATCTGAAACTAGAACCAAATATTAAAAATCAAGGATCGAACTCAGGTTCCTCGAATGAAATATAATTAAAGGGGCCTGAGCTATCACGGTTAATTTTTTCGAAATGAACTGTTGAATTCAACCAAAACACTTGGTACCGGGAACAAAAATTATAAAGGTTAACCAAACATATCAAACGAATTCTTGAAACTTGGAAACAGTTAATTATATTCAACGAAGTGATATCTGCGAGAAAAAGAAAGTTTCCATAAACAGCTTCGTAACTTTAAATTGGTTTTTCTGAGCACAAGAAAAATGTAAAGAAAAAATAATTTCCTAAGTTAGAATGCGTTTTGAACGAAAATGAAATGAAAGTTTTCGAATGCTTAATTATATTAAATTTCATCTGTAATTTAATTTTACAGATGAAATTTAATATAATTTTACTTATTAATTCGCTCTTTATACACATAAAATAAAATGTATAAAATTATTATTATTATTAAAACACTATCACCCTTATTTTATATTAAAAACATAGTAAAACTTCTAAACTGCATGACCAATAGGATAATAATAAATCATGAAATTGAAAAGCCTTTATTTAAAAAAATGTATGGAACAAAAACAGAAATAGAATCAATCGATTATCGATTATCGATTGATTGTCATATATTTTATATAGACAACCAATGTTGTGGTGTCACGAACGGGAGACAACACGACCCTCGCACCGCGCTGGCAGCGCAATAAACTTGGAACGTTACAGAGAAATATCGACAGAATTGCGACCTGAGAAAATTAAGTTTTTCGCATCACGTCACGGCGAATTTGTCGTAAAAGTTACTTAGTTCAATCAATACGATATACCCTCCGACATGCTCCTGGCTCACGATTGTGCAAATACATAACATGATTATAATTGTTTCTTTCTTATACTATTATTTCAAATTTCAGGACGTTTTAGAATTTACACACGTAAATAACACTATAAAATTATAACATACCTTATAAACATTATTTTTACTTTGAAAAATTACATCTGTTGGCTAATGCCAGTTCAAAGTCACACGTTTACTGAGCCAAAGGTCCTAAAAGTATCCAAAGTACTGGCGGGTACGAGTGTTGAAGCAAAACGCATGGAACGAGTTCAAGTTGAAATATAATGTGAGATATGAGGTACATACCTGTATGCAAAGCCGTAAAAGTGCCTGAAAATTTCTTGCTTTCTGTATCTTAAGTGCAGTTATCTAATGCACTTGAAACTTTAATTAATATCAGGATCATTTAGAATGTTTTGCGAAACGACCATTTCTAAAAATAAGTAGTATTTGCCCGTTTAAAATATTATTGCAGTTCAATTCATAAATGTGCAAAAATGTTTCTCACTAATATTTTTTTATACTTCGGTGCCCAAAAACCTTTATTGAAAAAATAGATTGTTTATGTGTGAGAAGTGTGGTTGTTTTATTATGGTGAAGCAAGAACCAACGGTTCAATCTATTAAATAGTTTGAACCCACCTGCGTGAAAATTTTGTAAACACAATCATTTTAAAATAAATACACAGTTCTCATACAAAACTTGTGAAAAGAGTGAAATTTTTGAAGAAAACCTGACAAAAGAGTGACTACTATTATTACAATTTAGAAAAAGTGACCTTGGGCTGTTTCAAGCGCATCTTCATCGCTCCTTGTAACGAAATTCCGTAACCTATTTCGTTCCTACCATGAAAAAAGAAATAATATTCTCAAAAAGGGAAAGTAAGGAATGAAATATCACTATATTAAAATATAAAATATAATACCGCATCTTTTGTTTTCCATAAACTTTTTTCAAAAACTTACCGCTTACGATTTGTGGCTTATTTGATGAACAAGTTTTTCTATCTCGAACGATAACTATTAAAATATTGGATTACACAATAAACAAATAGAGATGGTAAATTATTTATGGACATATGTGACAGCCGAAAATATTAGAAGTTAAAATAAAATGATGTCAAGATCATCAAGATCAATTACAAATGGACATATTTGCTTCAAATCATGATATTAGACTATAGAAGTTTTTGAAAAATAACTAACAAATTAAATGCCATACTTAGTCTGCTTAGAGCGTTGAAGGCATTACTGATAATAGATTGCCGATGTGTTCAAAGAGCACTTTTCAGTTCAATCATCATTAGGACAGTGTCCTCAAAGTGACATCGGTGCGAGACCTGTTATGGAATCATGCAATGTTAGATTCTCAGCTAAGCAAGTGATGAGAAAAATAAACGACATACACAGGTGCAAATCACCAGGAAATTACAGCATCGAACATTTCAAGTACAGGTTTTCATTTGCCTCCAGGCACTCATGCCTGCCTGGAGCCCTAATGTACATAATAGTGATTCCCGTAGTTAAAAATCAAACTTTTGATATATCGACTAAGGATCACTATAGACCTATCTCACTTGCCACTATAATAGCCAAGTTGCTTGATAGTCTACTAAACGACGTTCTGAAGGAACAGGTGAATCTGCTTGGCACGCAATTTGGTTTTAGGTCGGGACTGTCCACCGAAAGTGCCATTCTTGTTCTGAAATACACAGTGTCCTACTACACCACGCAATAATCTCCAGTCTATGCTTGCTTTCTAGACCTCTCAAAAGCTTTGGATCTAGTCATCTATGATCTATTTACAATAACTCATAGATGACTAGAGCTATAAGCTAAGCAAAACGGTTGTTTCGGCTAATTGTGTTTCGCTACTTAAATTTTGGTATGGCAATCAAAAGAACCAAGTGAGAGGGTGTGGAGCCCTGTCTAATGGGTATTGTTTGGATTGCGGTGTAAGGCAGGGTGGTCTGCCTTGACCACTACTCTTTTTAATTTATATATTATGACAATCTGATAACTTAGTAGTATGTATGTTGCATGTTATATCGATGGAATTTGTGTCAATAATTTTAGATATGCCAATGACATGGTACTGCTGAGTTCTTCGATCTGTGACCAAAGAAAACTGTTGTTCATCTGTGAAAAATATACGGAAAGTCAATAGTTTCAAATACAACTGTACAAAGAGTGAAATGTTAATATTTAAAGCTGGAAAATATAATAATCCACATCCAGTTTTTCTTAACGGATTTACCCTTAGAATATTAGACCGCTTTAAATAACTTGGGCACATTATAACGAAAGACGTTATAGATGATAAGAATATTGTACGTGAATACAGGGTGCTGGCAATGAGGAGCAACTTGTTGGCACGCAGATTCACTCAATGCTCCTAAGAAATGTAAATTTTACTTTGTAAAACCTATTGCCAAACATTTTACTCGAGCGGCCTGTGGATTAACTGTATGCTTACTACAGCGTTTGCAATGCCCTGCGCGTTCCGTGAAATAATGGCTTTAGAATGCTATTGCAACTGCCGCCTTTCTGCAGTGCCACTGGTATGTTCGCGGAAGAACTGATGATTTTTATTCCATAATGTGCCAAAAAAACGTCTTCTTTACTTCTCAGACTTCGTGGCAGTACCAATAGTATATTGAAGATGATTCTCGATCGGATGGACAGTCCCATCCAAAAACTCTGGGTGGAACGGTTAATCAGCTTATAATAATAGTTTTAGCTATAAGATTAAGAGGTAAAACGTTATAATGTTTTATAGGTAATTAAATGTTTTTATGTTTATTTTTGTTGTGATTTGTGATAATTATGATTAATAAAATAAAATAAATATAAAAAATGGATAGCCATTTTTAAAGAAACAAGAAATCTAATTAACACCAACAACACCACCAACTCTCTTTTTTAACCGACTTCAAAAGGAGGATGTTCTCAATTCGATTTTATTTTTTTATGTTTTATACCTCAGAACTTTTGACTGAGTGTACCGATTTTGATGATTCTTCTTTTATTTGGAAGCTGGTGCTTCCCATGTGGTCCCATGTAATTTCATTGGTAAAGGATCTTGGGATCCGGAGATACTTAGGAAACTCCTGAAAATCAACTATAAAATAAATTGAAATGAGTTTATCATACTCAACTCCTCGTTATCTACAAAAGCATGAACTAGACGTGAACGAACTTCTGATACTGGTTCTGGTCCCGGAAAGTTTAAATTTTTCCACAAAAATTTTTACAATAAAAATTCAGCCGGGATTTTTCTACTTCGACTCTGAACAAATCCTTATCGAAATTATGGCGCTCTATTCTCTTGAGACGAGCACTTGCTCAGAAGTTCAGAGGGAGTATATACAAGACGCAACAAGGCATCACTAGTATCTGGACACACGCGAAATTATGTCAGAGTGCACACAACTTATGCGCTTATTTCGAATTCATTCGATGCTTTCTTTCATTCTCGCCAACATGACGTAAATATATACGCATATATTACACTCCTGCTTTTTTCCAGAATCTCGACTCCATTTTATTCGCGAATATTGAGGAATCGAAATACTAGAGACATTTTCATCCACTTTATGCGCTTACTTAAATCCTCACGCTAGACATTTTTTTTGTAATGAAAAATTTTAGTCCGTTAATAAAACTAAATTATCAAATGATTTTACATAAAAAAAACATGTTAATCAAAAAAGAGTACGGACCAAGAGTCTGTAGATTTACTTTGTTAAAATAAAAAATAAAATAAAAAAAGGCGAAAGTTTGTATGTATGGATTGATGTTTATTACTCTTTCACGCAAATGCTACTGAATGAATTCCAACGAAACTTTACAATAATATAGTTTATACATCAGAAAAAGACACAGGCCATAATTTATATACATATTTAATTTACTAAGTACATTCCACTTACCCCTCATTTTGGTCGCTACGAGCGGCGGTAAGTTAAAAACAGAGAGATCACTTTGTTCAACTCCCATGTTTTCTACTGACTAAATTCGTCCCCAAATACTCACACTCTGGGCGCAAACTACGAACGTAGGGAGAAAATCGCGGCGAATTCGCTCTTTCTTAACAAATTCTTAGAATTTCATTTTAGGTAATATGACAGAAACATGAAAGCGATATTAAATACACTTATAAGGTGTCTCAAGGACTTCAAACATGTAAAATGATAACATATCAAAACTGTGCCAGAAAAAAATTATAAAAGTTGTTTAATTTCGTTTCCACTTAGGTCTTTTTATACAGGTTATGTTTAGTACCTGTTACGAGTAGATGTCGGTACCGATTATGCCTTTTGACAGGTTTTTGTTTCTAATATAGTATAAACTGCTAACGTGTAGAATTATTGTGATTTCCATGAGGATATGAAACAACACTAACGGAATACATAATTATTTAACACATATACTTTTAGTACATCGAAACACAAATAGCTGGTCTCAAACCCAATACAAATAGCCTTCATCGAATACAAACAAATAGCCTTTTAGATTGTCACCAGAAATTTTAATATTACAATACTTTAGATTCGGTTGTATTTATTTGTTTCAGTAGTTACTATATTAGTAGGAAAGATATGACACAAGACGACAATTCAATCCAAGTGAGAAATCATGTGAATGCTCTCCCCTTTTTTGCATACAGTTATTACTATATATTTATTTTGTGAGTATGAGTGTTTCAATTAGGACACATCACTAGAAGGTATCTTGTATCTTGTATTAACTGATGTTTTTGCTTTCAGTCCCGACACTATTAAAGCTTTATCTGACGTAGACCTGGTGGGCTAGCGAAAAACCACGGGTTTGGGCCCTCCGCTGTGGGTAGGGCCGCGCATGTGCTCATGCGTGCGTTTAACTATGGTACGTATTCTAAGGGCCATCGAGGTTGCGGTTCGGACCGGGACCCCGATGGCCGTGGACACTGTTTTTAGCTAATCGGTGGCTGGAGGTGGTGAGAACCGCCCTGGAACGCGGGTGTACCTTGTATACGCGTTGTGTGTTGGTCTCGCCGTGCTCGGAGGCGAGGGCGAACTATTGTGTTTGTTGTTACACTAACTGTGTGTGTAGTGATATCCGGCGGGACCCCCGGCGATGGGTCCGGCGTATCGAAGTCCCCTTCCTCGACCGGGTCGATGAGGACGTTTCACGGGCGACGCTTGTTGCCGTTCGCGTTTGTGTCGGGTTGGTAATTTGCTTAATTTGCTGCGCTTACCACCGGAGGGTTGGGATGATCTTCGGCTCTATCGAAGAACCAGGTCAGGTCTTTAAAATATTCGCGAATCGTCAGGAGTCTGCAATCGCTGTACAAATCGACGTTGCGTTAATACCACTGCGCACCGGTTGCGCGGCGGATGAACTTATTTTGTACTATTTGCAGCTTGTACAAGCGAGTAGAGTGCTTGTGGGCGAAGGTCATGCCTACACTGACATAATAAGTCGTACGCAGGTCTTATATAATAATAATTTGTGCCTTAAGGGCATTTTACTTTTAGCGTTAGTTAAATTGTGTAGCCGGCCGGAAACGAACGCGGCTCGATTACGAACGTTATTAATCGAAAGTGACTCCTAAGTATTTGACCTTCTCCCAGGGGAGCGGTTGGCCACAAAGGGATATTTGCCCCAACTTGCTGCATTGGCCAGGGCCATTATAAAGATGTGACGGGTAAGTACTTCGTGTGAAGTGAATCGCTACACTCTTTTCGGAATTAACTTCTATTCTCCATTTGCGGAACCAATCGCCGAGGCGGTCGGCGGCGCTTTGGAGTTGAGTTGTTAATTGATTAAAGTTGTGGTCTGAATAATAGAGCGACGTGTCATCCGCGAAAAGCGACATTGACGTGGGGGTCTTTAGGTATGTCGCTCGTGTAGAGCGTAAAGAGCAAAGGTGAGAGGCAGGAGCCTTGTGGTACGCCGACCGTGAGGCGGCGGCTTGTGGATAGGGTGCCCTCGACTCGATATCCAAAAGAGCGGTTCGACCGGAAGGCCCGGATGGTGTGTACGAGCCTATCTGGCACTTTGAGTGTGTACAGCTTGTAAAGCAAGCCGTTGTTCCAGACCTTGTCAAATGCCTTTGCGACATCGAAGAAAAGAGCCCCCGTACTAATATGTTTCGGATGATTTAAGCCTTTCAGGTTGTGTCCCATTAGACGGTATAATTGGTCGGGACAGGAATGTCTAGCTCGAAAGCCAAATTGTTCCGTCGGCAGAAGGCCGTTGGAAAATACGTGCTCTTTGAGCCTGTTTAATAATAGCCGCTCGTAGAGCTTCCCCAGGCAACTGAGGAGGCTAATGAGACGATAACTTGAGGGCTGATTGGCTGGTTTATTCGGCTTGCGAATGCCGTCACCCGTGGCTTCTTTCCAGTCGCTATGCTAAAGTTTAAATTGTCGGATAAGCTGTAGAGATGCTTTCCTTTGTTATTTGGGATACTATGGATGTCTCATGAGCCGCATGTTTGCAGTTTAGATCGCCTGCAATTATCACGGAAGGGCCTAAGTTGAGTAGCGTATCTAGATCGCTTTGTAATATGGTTTTGTTTCTCGAGAGGTAGCTAGCTAACTAAGCTATTTATATTATCCTCATGATACAAAACGCTGGATATCTATTTCTCAGACTAGCACTAAAAATTAAAATTATCACAAATCATGTCATTGCTTACCTGGGCTTAATACCAAGTCGGAATGAAGGCTCTATAAATAGTCTGTGTTTACTATTGTGTTAATTTCATGAATAATGAATATTAATTACTTCTTTTGGTTGCCATATCGTGGCTAAGGGAATAGTAATACAATCACAAAATTAGTTTATTTAGATTGAGTGAAACATATAACTTCAAAAATCTTCGAAACTTCGAAAAGAATTTTTATCATTGTACCTAATAAAAATTGTATTTTATGATTTTTTATCAACTGTATACGTGTTTTTATTATAATATCGCAGGATGGTGGGGAAAACAACTTGGTAGTAATTACATTTGCGAAAGTGACGTCATAAAGATAAAAGGAAGATTTTTAAACAGATGCGAAACTTTAAATTACTTCTTTCGCCGTTCAGCAAATACTTTAAAAGAATGAATTCTGCCATTTGTGACTCTTTTGATCACCTTTTTTTTAAAAGCTTCTATAAAAAAACAAATTGTAAAAAACAATTTTGCAGTATCAAAGATTTTTATAATTATAATTGCTTAGCACATTACAGACAACAAAATATGGCTGTGTGTGTGGATTGACTTCTCTTTTAAATAACTGAGACGTTTATTAAATTAATATCTTATGAACAAAAATATATACAACATTAAATACTAGCTTCTTAAAATTAACTCGTCTTAATAATAAATGTGAATAGTGTAAAGAGTTTTGAACGACAAAATAATGTTAAACGTCAAATACAGACTAAAGAAAAACTTTATTTTTATTTATGTATATCCGGTGACTTGTGGATAAACAGGTGAAAAATATTCAAATTTATCAATTTCTTAAAAAATATTGTAGTAGGTATTTAATAAATCTGAAATACTTGTCTTGCCTTTTCCTAAACTGAATTTATAAAAAAGCACTATAAAAAAATAAATTTCTAAGAAGCAATGGCAACATCTCTCGTTCGAATTATCGTTGTAAAACGATATTCGAAATTGTTTGTATGCTAGAAAGGATATAACAATAGATGCGCCAAGCATTGCTTCAAATGCTAAATAACAATGTAGAGAAAAGGCGTTAAGATTTTCGTCGGTGTGGCAATCAGCCGTTTAACTTAGTGGCGAGAGCGTCAGGCCGCGAATGCCGAAGACGTGGATTCCATTCCCACAGCGGCGACAATCTTTTCGTACTTTTCTACAAATTTAATGTTCAATCTTAAGTGCAGAGATTAGCACTATAAAAATTTTAATTTTCTGAAGTCATAACTTGAAATTAAAAATTGCAAAAGAGCTTTAATTTTGATATTGATTGAAAGAAATTTCATTGTTTGCCTCCGGGGAATAACAAATAAAAAGTATTTTGTCTCAAACGGTTTCAAGTTTCTATAAGCAATTATGATAAAAGCTATGACAAAGACCTCTTGGACCTTCGGGCATATTTTTTGAGTAAATAATTACATGAGTAATTTTTGTGAATAGGACTTTGAACTTTTTAATTAATCGCCTTCAATATACTCTAATCATAATTTCTTTACTCGATATATGCTTATTTTTAGGTCTTATTAAACGTCAAAAAACTACCACCATTTCACTAAACTAGACGTGACCAGAGAAGAACCGGCAAAAACTTTGCCGTCTTGTTCTCTTTTTCGAGCTCCGTACCCAAATGGTAAAACGGGACCCTATTACTAAGACTCCGCAGTCTGTCTGTCTGTCCATCCGTCGTCAGCATCATGAACCGTGATAGTGAGACAGTTGAAATTTCACAGATGATGTATTTATTTCTGTTGCTGGTATAACAAATGTTATTTACCCCGACTACCGTCAATTATTTTATTATTGAAGGTATATAGTTTTTGAGACTGGCCGCCTGCTTGAGGTCTTTGGGAATGAACACCCAGATTCAGAACAATTATCTTTTGGCTACATAAATATTTTTCCCGTGTAGGAATCGAATCCCCCAATCCCCGGTGCCGAAGCCAATGTCTTTGCAATTGTGCCACCAAATCATCTATAAGCAGTATACATTAACCGTTTAAATTCGATACACGTCTTAAAACCATCTTTCCCTGTAAAACACGTTTGGACCGTATACGCCCAGTATAAATCTACCCCGGAGACTGAAATGTACGTGTTCGTTCAACCATCGTAATACGCATGAAAGAAATCTCGGCAAACTACTGGGTCGCAGTTGAGATTCAAAATGTTTTTTATGCTCCACTTTTGTGCTTTTCCCGTTTTTAATTATAAAGAAAAAATTTAGTCCGTTTAAATTACTTTTATCATGACAATATCATCATCTCTCCGCTTCAGCGTATAAAAAGAGTTACTGCTAAGTACACATTTCTAATCAAACAATGGTAGGTAATATTTTTTTATGCGAGAAAGTGGCAAATGAGGGACCCTCCTCATGTTAAGTGCTAATCCCCGCCCATGAATATTTGCGACACCCATAATATTGTGGCGTGACGTGTGTTTACTAAACTTAGGTGAGTTTAACAATCCAAATATATCTTAACAGTTACATGAATAGTTATGATCATAACGGCTATTTAGGAAAAAGATACATAATTTAGGTTATTGATTTCATCCAAAAAAAACTTTAAATCGAATGGGAGCATAAATTTCCATGCGGTAATTTTGCAGAGATTTTAAGCTCTTGATCCATGCTCGCCTAGTACTCATGCGTTCTCAAAATTATGAATATAATTTTGTATTCGATAAAGTTCCAAAAATTCTATTTGTATTAAAGAGAAAATAATAAAAAGAAGTAAAATGTTAATCTATTCAAGTTTAACCCAAAATAAGAAGAATCTTTTACTTATGCCCAGTTTCCGAAAGGCCAATCAAAGCAGCAATCACATAACACTATGTCAAAAATGATCAGCTTTTAATCTCTTGTTAAACTGCCTTGGGTTTCTGGAAGGTTTGTTCAAGAAAAATTAGCTAATCACTGTATAACCAATGATAATGAATGAAATGAATGATTTACTTCAACTAACTCTTTCTATTGTATAGCTGTCCCTTTTTAAACAAAACTTAAATTAACGTCACTATCCAGTCCTGTCACCGTGTGATTGCCAACGTACAAATCCGAGCAATAATAAAATTTAATTTATATTAATACATGCAAAATGTCAAAAAAAAAAAACTTTACAGAACGTGAAAAAAATGAACTTTTATCAATAATAAACAAGTAATTATTATAAAAAGAAAGAATCCATATTATTTATTAACTTTTGAATTGCATTTTGTATTTTTTCTAATCACATGATATGTTCGCATAATAATAAATAATAAATAGGTAATAGAACACATGAATGTCCTAACAACGTATTATCTTGTATCTTGTATTAACTGATGTTTTTGCTTTCAGTCCCGAGACTATAAAAGCTTCATCGGACGCAGAACCGGTGGGCTAGCCAGAACCCACGGGTTTGGACCCTCCGCTATGGGTAGGGTCGCGCATGTGCTCATGCGTGCGTATAACTACTATGGTGTGTCATCTATGGGCCGTCGAGGTCGCCGGTTCGGACCGAGACCCCGATGGCCGTCGACTGTGCATTTATTTAATCGGTGGCTGCGAGCGGTGAGAACCGCCCCGGAACGCGGGTGTACCTTGTGTACGCGTTGTGTGGGTCTCGCCGTGCTCGGAGGCGAGGGCGAACTGGTGTGATTGTTGACACTAAATGTGGGTGTAGTGTTATCCGGCGGGACCCCCGGCGGTGGGTCCATCGTGTCTAAGTCCTCTTCGTCGACCGGGTCGATGAGGACGTTTCGCGGGCGACGCTTGTTTACGTTCGCGTTAGTGTTCGGTAGGTAGTTTGCTGCGCTTACCACCAGAGGGTTGGGATGATGCTGGGCTCTATCGAAGAACCGTTTTGTCAAATCTTTAAAATGTGCGCGAATCGTCGGGAGTCTGCAATCGCTATGCAGGTCGACGTTGCGCTGATACCATTGCGCACCAGTTGCGCGGCGGATAAACTTACTTTGAACTACTTGCAATTCGTTAATGCGCGTAGGATTTATGTGTGCGAAGATCATGCATGCGTAGGACATGATTGGCCTTACGCAAGCTTTATATAACAGTAATTTTTTACTATGCTTATTCGTTAAATTGTGTAGCCGGCCGGAGACGAACGCGGCTTTATTTCGGACTTGATTGATGTGCGTAGTGAAAGTCATACGCGAGTCGAAAGTGACTCCTAAATATTTGACCGTTTTCTCCCAGGGGAGAGTTTGGCCGTATAGTGATATTTGCCCCAACTTTCTGTACTGGCGAGGACCTTTGTAACGGTGTGGCGGATGGGGGGGGTTGGGGGTGCTACGAGTGAAGTGAATCGCCACACTTTTTTCTGGATTAATATCGATTCTCCATTTGCGGAACCAATCGCCGAGGCGGTCGGCGGCGCTTTGGAGTCGAGTCGTTAATTGACTGAGGTTGCGATCTGAGTAAAAGAGCGCCGTGTCATCCGCGAAAAGCGCGAGATTAACGTGGGGGTCTCTAGGTATGTCGCTCGTGTAGAGCGTAAATCAAGGGTGAGAGGCAGGAGCCTTGTGGTACGCCGGCCGTGAGGCGGCGGCTTGTGGAGAGGGTGCCCTCGACTCGATATCGAAAAGAGCGGTTCAACAAAAAGGCCCGGATGGTGTGTACGAGCCTATCTGGCACTTTGAGTGTGTACAGCTTGTAAAGCAAGCCGTTGTGCCAGACTTTGTCGAATGCTTTTTGCGACGTCGAAGAAGAGAGCCCCTGTACTAATGTGTTTGGGGTGGTTAAGGCCTTTTAGGATGTGCTCCGTTAGGCGGTATAACTGATCGGGACAAGAGTGTCTAGCTCGAAAGCCGAATTGTTCCGCCGGCAGAAGGCCGTTGGAAAACACGTGCTCTTTGAGCCTGTTTAACAAAAGCCGCTCGTAGAGCTTCCCCAGGCAACTGAGGAGGCTGATGGGACGATAGCTAGAGGGCTGGTTGGCTGGTTTATTCGGCTTGCGAATGCCGATAACCGGGCCGGAGAGAAGGGTATTGAAAATGGTCGCCAGTAAACAGATAAGCGGCCCAGGGAGAGCTTTGAGAATCTTATTACTTATGTTATCTGGGCCCGGGGCGGATTTTGGTTTTATATTTTTAATAATATCTTGGACCTCTTCGGGGGTCACTGAATTTAGAGGTTCGCCTTCCGGTGGAAGCGCAGCCCTAGTCTCGATTACGCGGTCCACCTCCGTTAGGTGGACTGAATCGGTGTGTTCGCGCGATGGCGTACATTGCTGCTCTAGGTTGTCCGCAAGGCATTCGGCTTTTTTCGGAGTCATCTAGGGCTACTGAAGCGCTATTAGATCTAACTAACGGCGGTAGAGATTCGCGGGGGTCTGCTTTCAGACTGCGGGCCAACCGCCAGTAGGCGGTGTGCGATTGCTCGATGTCCTCTAGGAGAGTGTCCCACGTTGTATGTCGGTGTTCCGATACACGATCTTTGACTTCTAGCTGAAGGCGTCGAAGTAGAGTTCGGTTCGATTCCGATCGGTATCGGTCGAAGGCGCGTTTAGCTGCATTTTTTTGTCTAATTAGCAGTCGTAGGTCGGGCGGAAAGTTAAACCGTCGGTCGCCCGACAGTTTCACCGTCCGTTCCGAGTCTGTGACTGCGGAAGTAATAGTTTCACGGAGACTCGCTATCGCTCGATTTGCGTCATCGAACGTGTGGCTATCGTCTCGGGTAAGTCTACTAAGTCCTGGGGGTCCAAGGCCTTGAGTTTGACCTCAAGACGATGCCAGTCCACTACGGATTTGGTCGGAGGGACCGCGCCGGCGTTCTGGCCCAGTTTACACAGGACGGGCCTGTGGTCTGAGTCTAGTTCATGGATTGTCTCTATCGACTCGATGTCGAGCGAGACCTCCCTGAATAACATTATGTCTAGGACACTCGGTGACGCGTGCTGGTAGTTGTCCACCGTAGGATACCTAGTGGGAGTCGCGGGAGCGACTATACTGAAATTTAGGTTATCGGATAAGCTAAAGAGATGCTTTCCGTTGTTGTTTGGGATGCTGTTGATGTCCCATGAGCCGTGTTTGCAGTTTAGATCTCCTGCAATTATCACGGAAGGGCCTAAGTTAAGTAGCGTATCTAGGTCGCTTTGAAGGAGGGTTCTTTTCCCCGAGAGGTAGGCTGAGACTAGTACAAGCGGCCTGTGGCCGGTGAGCGCTAACCTACACGCGGTTGCCTCTATTTGACTTAGCTCTGGAATGTCGAGCGGGCAACAGTGCAAGGACCGTTTATAATAAATTAGTGTGCCTCCCAGACGGTTTGCTAACCGATCGTGGCGGACAATATTGTAATTTGCGATTCTGGGATCGCGTACACTAGGTTTCAAGAATGTCTCTTGCACTAGGAAAATATCTACGTTATAATCGCGAAGGAATTCCGCGATTTCATCCCTTAGACCCTTTATGCCGTTTGCGTTGAAATACGAAACAACCAGAGCCCGAGGTTTTGTTCTACCTGCGGTTGTACTTACCATTAAGGTGTTTTTATGGGTCTAATTAACGACGCGGCGGAGCGCGGTTTTATTGCGCGGACTATTGTTTTTTACGGTTGGCTCGTAAAAGCCCAAAGGGCTTCCACAAGCGTTTTGTGTTGGCTAATTGCCCTAAGACGCTCGTGGCCAGATGTGGCGGCCGCTATTTTAGCGGACAATACGGCGAGTTCCTGCCTATTGATTCTATCTAATAAGCTGCAGATGTTAGCTATTTGCGCGAATGGGTCGTCCTGGTTTTCCGCGAAAACTGACGGAATTGGCTGCACCTGCGGCCGCGGCGCCGTTTGAGAGGCGGGCAGCTGTTGCGCGATCGGTCGTGAGGCGACCGGGATTACCGGCGCGGTTACCTGCGCGGCCGCCTGGGGTTTCGCCCAGGCGTTTACGACGGGTACGGGCGCGGAAATGAATCTAACGGGCGCGGCTTTGGGCAACGTCGATTTCGCGGGAGATTTCCTCGCGGGAGTTTTCGGGGCCTTAGCGCAGCCTCTGTAGCTACCTACCTTAGCTTCGCGCAAGTACTTAGTTACGCGACGGAAGTCGTCCGAAGAGTCGATGTATACGCGGATACCCATATGCGTATTCTTGGACCGGGGGTCTCGGATGTTGTGGCGTTCAAAGCACGAACCAACCTGGTGCCACTTTGCCTTATCTTGTATTATTATTGGCGGCGGTGGCTTGGTTTTTCGCTCGGAGGCGAATGTCGGTTCCGACTGGGCAGACGCGGCTGCCTTTTTTGGCGGGCGTCGCGGTGGGACGGGTTTGACGGGGCGGCCTCGCTTTCGGGGTCGCTGTCGGTAGCGGGGCGTTTCTTGACCTTTTTTCGCGATTTGACGACGGTGAAGCCGTCGGCGTTCGCGTTGTTAGCGGGGGTCGTTTCAACCTCCATGTCTGAGCCGCCGTCCGATTGTGAGTCGGGAACGACAGCGCGGAAGGGGGCCGAAATGGTTTGCGCGGAAGGCGCGTTGGGTTATTTCGCGGCGGCGGAAGACGACGCGACGGGCGTATCAATTGTCGCAGAGGGCGACTCGATGACTGGCGCAGAGGGCACCGGAGATGGCGGCGAGGCGGCAGCCGGTGAAGCCGGACTGTCGCTAGAAAATTCGACGACGATGCGTCGTTCCCTCGCGAAATTCAAATATTTTACCAATAATTCAGGGCATTCTTGACGCAGGAATTCCTCTATGAGGGAACCCATGTCGACGCTTGAGCCTTTGGGGCTTGCGCCCCGCCGGCGTGTGGTTTTCTAATTAGGCCTCCCCACCTTGCGGCAGGGAGGTGTGTGCCTAAAATTAACCTTTAGTCGCCTGCGCTTTAGGTGCGCTAGGGTGAGTACCTAGCGGTCGCCTAATGCAACAAGCACACGGGTAAAAATTACAATGCCGTCTCTGAGACGAGAAATGTGTGTAGAATTCTACTTACGGACAGGAACCTGCCTACGAGCACAACACTACACTAACACTATCCGCTCGGAAGTCGGGAAGTTTCTTCTTTCTTCTATAATGTTTTTCTTTCTTTTCTATAATGTTTCTTCTTTCTTCTTGCTTGAGACTTCCCTAACCGTAGACCGCGAAACACGACAACGATGAGGCAAGCAGTGCACACCAAGAGATAAAAGATATGATATTAGCAACAACGGTTGCAAGATGGCTTCCGGGTCGGTTGGCATGGGCCCTCCGGCTCAGAGTAACGTCCGTTCCGTGTGGAAGCACGAAGCGGGTAAAACCTGTGTAAAAAAGACAACGTATTAGGGAATTATGTTTATTTTTAATAAAAACTAAGATTTTTGATAAATAACATTTTAAACCAACGATTGATCGTCCAAATTGACAGATTACTTAATAAAACTTTTGACAGCTCTTTGACCACCGAAAAACGCTTTCAGAAACTCGATTTTCTGTTGATTGTCCGTTAATCAGTGACTAATTGCAAATCAAAATCAATGTTGTTTAAGACGTTCTAGCAACTCAGATCATGTTAAACAGCGATTGACAAGAGATTTATCGTAAATTAAAATTGATTGCGCTTTCGGAAACTGGGTGTTATACTGTTACAAAAAGCTTTATTGGAATTGTTTAACTGTTGAAAGAATGTAGTCAAGAAAAAATAAAGAGAAGCTATACCTTTCTGTAATGCTTCAAGAATGGGCTTTTTTCCAGCTGATTGTGTAAACTTTGTTACAACTTATTGAAAAAATGTTTTTCTTCTTGTTCACGCCATATTGACACGAAAAGAAGATAGGAATTGAATCCAAGGAAACCTAAACAATTTCCAATTTGTGTGTTACTGTGGCTAAGGGTAAGTGCATCTTTAATTTTAAAATTTGACACTCTATAAGCTTTTTCAAAACGTATGGATAGTTATGGTGGAAAACTTCTTTAGACTTTTTGGGCGAACAAAAATCATGGAACTCGCGTCATCGTCACGGAACCCTTGTTGTTTATTTTAAATAATTATTATTACATTTATTAATATTTTTTTTATTTAATAATAATTACTAACATATCATATTTCCAAAGGTACAACAAAATTAGAGAAGATGGCAAACGAGCGAGCTTTTTCCTTTGTGGTAAGTAATATCTGAGGGAGAATAGATGTTTTCTTTAATCTCTAAATTAGGCAGATAATCATACTCGTATGTTTCTGTCCTAAAATAAGGAACTACAACGATCTGATTGATCCCAGTGGCTTGATTTCACCATCGGCCATCGCACGTCCAAAAAAATCGTCCAGCGTTCCACAACAGCTTAATTTTCAAGCCATTTCCTGCCTCGTATAACCACTCTGTGGAACCAGCTGCCGCCGGCGGTTTTTCCGAACCGTTACGACCTGGGAACCTTCAAGAAGAGAAGAGAGTCTTTCCTAAAAGCTGCCGCCGGCGGAAATCACTCACCATCAGCTGAGCCTCTTGCTCGTTTGCCGCTTTTTTCCCCATAAAAAAAAAGTTATAATTTCTCTCCACCTTCCTCGGAATTTTTTTATTACGTTAGTTATGTAAAAAAAACGGAATGATTACTGTATTTATTTATAAATGAAAGAAATGTTAAACTAATTGTTATTAATTACCAATGGCGACATCTCTCGTTCGAATTATCGTTGTAAAACGATATTCGAAATTGTTTGTATGCTGAAAAGGATATAACAATGGATGCGCCAAGCATTGCTTCAAATGCTAAAAAAAGAAGGTAGATAAAAGACGTTAAGATTGTTGTCACTGTGGCAATCAGCCGTTTAGCTTAGTGGTTAAAGCGTCAGGCCGCGAATGCCGAAGAAGTGGATTCGATTTCCACGGCGGCGACAATCTTTTGTACTTTTTCTACATATTGTAATTTTTTTATGTGAGAATACATTTGCAACAGCCGTAGGGATGAAGTGAAAAATAAAATTCATTGCTGTTGTCCAGAGAGCAGAGACCACGTAAAAATATATTCGTAGTACCTATATGTAAATGGTTGTAAAATTTCTTTCGTGATATGCACTCCAGTATTTCTTTATGATAATTTATAAAGCATTTTAAGTGGTGCTTAAAATCACTAAAAAACAGTAAAAATAAAAAAAACTAACTTACAATGAAGTAATTTTCAACTATCACTTTTATAAATGTCAATTTCAACTTGTAACAAGCTGGGCGGCAAGGGTTGAGAACAAAATTAAAAATTCTACAGAGCCGACTCTTAAACAGTTCGATCTCTCGGAGGACAACAGTTATGTACCAAGTTTTAGTCGTACTTCGTTACATTGCTACTAGCACGAAGTAATTTTTCAAGCTTCAAATATTTCTTATTAATTTTATTATTAATTGCTTCGTTTACCTTAAAAAATAAATACTTAAAAAAAATTGACAAATTATGTTTAGTTACACGTGTACTGCTGACTATTTGTTACATAAACTACGTCTTTCAATCAGATTAAAGTATTATTTTCACCATATAGACATAACATTCTCTCAAACAGAGAAACTATATAAATTACAATGAGAGGATGTCACTATGAAAGGCTTTACAGTTAGTTGATGATAACTATGCTTAAATGAAGACGAAAAGTCATCATTATTTATAATACTAACGACCCGCCCCGGCTACGCACAGGTGCAATTTATTCTACATATAAGCTTTCCTCTTGAATAACTCTATCTAGTAAAAAGAACCACATCAAAATCAGTTGCGTAGTTTTAAAGATCTAAGCATACATAGGGACAGACAGACGACAGACTTTGTTTTTATTCTAAAAACATTTAAAATAAAATATAAAACTCACCAAATTATTGTTCAAAAAGCTATGGCTTGATATTTACCCACCTAAATAATTACAGACACTCAGCGCTGTCCGGCGGGTTCATACGGATAGCATAATGAGAGTGCATAGTACGGTAACAGTACTTTTTTCGATACGTAAATGCTGAAAAAAAGTATCTTTTGTTATGCTATTACTTATAAATATGATACAAGTATATAGTACCATACAAAATCAAGAAATGTTGTATGGTATCTTATGGGTTAAAAGATATCCTATACCGCCCATGGACATTTGCAACACCCATAGGGTTGCTGATGCATTGCCACTTTTTAATAAAGTAGGTCCCGCTTTCGCAAAAAACGAAACGCAAAAACATAACACTTCCACTTCACACCGGTGTTCTAAGGTTGTGGTACTTCCCTAGACGGACATGCCCATTGGTGCAACATCGAAGTTAGATCGAAGAATCGAAGAATATTAAAAGTAAATCACCTTATAAAATTCTTCTCAAGCTATTGCTTCCTTTCAACGTGAATGGAGGACAAAAACGGAGTTTTTGTGTGTTTTTAAGTACGTTTCCCGTGGGAAAGAGATTTTTTTTTTCGGAATCAAAAGTGGCCTTTTTCACTCCACCAAACCAAAACTATCATCAAAAGAATATGTCAATTCGTTGCTTTCTTTTCATTTTTCTGAAGATAATTAAACATTGTTTCCCGTCGGAATGCATCTAGTACGTATTGCGTAATCTGCCGAACATTATAAAACATTTAAACATAAATCACTTTATGACTCTGGACTAAAATTGAACATGTAAATAATAACACGACAAACCCCAAAAAGCAATTTTCTAATAAACGAATTTAAAGAAAGAGCACCACAAGCGTTTACGTACTAATGAAATGAAACGACGTCATTTTATTGCTTCTCTCGTTTTGTCATTAACGAATGCAGTGGGAGCAAAAACACAAATTGTTTTACGATTTAAATCACATTCAGCTCGGTTTCACGATTCAGATTGTTTCGTAACACACTTTAAGCGCTTCAGTTTTATATATATATATATATATATATATATATATATATATATATATATATATATATATACACAGCACACCTAGTGATGTAAAAAATACACTATTTATTAAATTACATTACAATATTACAAAATTACACATAAATAGCTTATGACACTATATGATAACCTGAATTCACTTACGGCATCACTGGTAGCTACACAGTATAAGTATCATTGCTTGTGTACACTTAGAAAAAGAAAGTTATTTTATTTATTGTGCCAAATAGAAAAAAAAACTTGCCAAGTGTAAGTAAAACTCGCGCACGAAGGGTAGGGTACCATTATCTATAAATACGGCAAAAATGTCATGTCTATCTATGGAAGCCCCACATAAATAGTTTTTATTCTGTTTTTAGTAAGTATTCATTGTTTTTAGTAAGTATTCATTGTTTTTAGTAAGTATTTATCATTATAGCGGCAACAGAAATACGTCATCTGTGAAAATTTTTACCGTCTATCTGTCACAGTTCATGAGATACAGCCTGGTGACAAACGACCAGACAGACAGACAGAGGAGTCTTAGTAATAGTGTCCTGTTAAAACAGGTTCGTTTCGTACGGGTTTAACCCTATTACATTGAATGACAAAATGTTGTAGGTATGGCCTTATACACATATATTAACAAAAATATTTTAGATTGATATAGAATAAACAATGTAGCACAGCGATGAAGATGGCGCCACACACTCACTAACGATCTGTCGTCGGTGGCGTTCTCCTGAGTTCTGTCTACTTACTGTTAATTTGTGTTTGATTCCAAACACGTGATTATAATAATTGAATATCACATAGATATTTAATGAACTTTCAATATTACACTAGGCAAGGAATTTCGATGTGCGAGGAGTCGCCAGATCAACCATTAGGTGCGTCTCAAGGTGGCGGATAGAGAAATATCATCCAAATATGGGTGATGTAGCGCGGTGGAAAAAACCGGTGTGCATCCTTGCATTTTACGAGCATGTTATCTGATATTTGATGACTCCGTGGCGCAGTTGTCAAGGTATTGGTTTCGGCGTCAGGGGTTCGATTCCCACACGAGACAACTATTTGTGTGACCCACACTAGTTGTTTCGCATCTGGGTGTTTGTCTGCGTGAAATTTATGTTTATAAAACGTCATTACAACACAGAATACTATAATCCTAAAGTAATGTTTTGTTTCATTATTTTTTTTTAAAGAAAGAAGAGAAAAGAATGTTATTATCCGGAAGGAAGGCGCACAGAAAGAGAGGGTAGCTGAAACTGCCACCCTAGAAATCCGCCACCGTAACCCAGAGTGCAGGAGGCTGGCCTACCCGCGCAACTCCCCCTTTATAGCCGAGCCCCGCGTCGGCAGAAGAGGTTTCCTGCCAAAGACACATTCGCACCGGCGTTCGCGAAAGATTGCTTTTACCTGTTCCCGTGTCACCGGCAAAAGCGACAAGGAACTTTTAACTTAAGGTTTTAGTGGGAACTTCGATATCGGGAACTCCCACATACCTCGCAGTCTACCCACAATATTACGATATTACTTTCTTTTTATTATGTCCAAACTAACAAAATTGCGAAATAAGACAATTTTCAATCCAAGAAAATTTAGAAATTATAAAACATTCCGCAAAGCCGGGTTGTATTTTTGAAAATAATTTACTTAGTTATTCAACAATTTTGTTTAAGAATTTTTCCCTATTCAAAATTGTCCAACGTGTCTATCTATAGGAGTTTTCCTACAAAAAATTATGTATCGTGTAAATTCCTATCAAATTTTTGTGTGTTATGAATCAGTTAAATTTTACAAACATCCTCAAAATCTGTTTCTTAAGCAGCCCTTCGAAAAATATTATGTAAATTCATAAGCACGACGATTCTCTTACAATTTTTTCAATATTTATTCGATATCAATCAATCTTTGCCGTATTTTCCGACCGCTATTCTTGAAGAAAGAACATAAATCTTTTGTGAAGTTTTCTCAACAGGATAGGTATTATTCATGAGGGTGCCAACCGCTTGATTGATCACGATATTTAGGATAACGCGTGAGCTAAATGCCGAAACGATTCTGTTTTAAATTTTATACACATAATTTATTTATTTTTAGTTTAATATTTATGACACATTTAGATGTGAGGACAAAAAAGATTAATAACGAGAAATTTTTAATAACGAGTTTTGAGTGTACATCAATTGCATTATCATATTGTTCATGATTATATTTGGATCTCCCAGCTATTGACCAAATTAACAGATTTACGGAATAAATCCCAGAATTAATTTTATTTCGCGGACTTTGCAGCATTAGTTTTGGAAATCAATAGGTTTAAATATTTCACATATCATCTTAGGCCTTTGGCGGCAGCAAGGCCATCCAAAAAGCAGAAAATGTTAGCAGTTTATTTAAACATTGACTGTAGAAACCAGCTGTTCACCAATTAACGGGTCAACTCATTAAATTACTCCGCCTTGGCTTCGTTCGCCCAGTACTCGTGTCTAGCAGTGGTGTAACAGCTGTTTGACTTAAAAGGATTTCTTAATGAGATGAATTTTATACACAGCAAACGGAAAATTCGTATTTAAAATACAGTTAACGATTTCGTAAATATGACATTATAATATTTTGTCATGTTATATAAGATTTCAATTTCTATGCAACAGTTCACAAGTTACAAAGTTACTTACAAAGTATTTTTAAAATATTGTTTGTCTACTGGAGAAAAAAGATAGTTAAGGCTTGGAAAAATATAAACAAGCCAAATTTTGAGCATTAGGGGGTACTTTATTAGTAATACAGTGCGCCCTTTATAAGAGAAGGGAGTGTACTATATACTCTGAGCTCTTCTCAAACAAGTTATTAAACAACAAGTTGTTAAATTACATTTAGATACAAATTACTGAGTAATGAAATATGCATAATATTTTTCGATCTTACCGTCGTAATAATAAGAAAATATGAACTGATGTTTTTCACAAAAGAAAGATATATATGTGTATATATATATATATATATATATATATATATATATATATATATATATATATATATATATATATATATATATATTATCTGGGTCCCACACAATTTGACCGAGGATCAAAAAACGGACCGCGTCACCATGACCGACTGGTGCCATGTTTACCAGATTCAACGAAGGGGATTGGAATTTTAATGTGAGACATGGTAACAGGTGACGAAACATAGGATTTATTGCTACGATAGCAAAACAAAGCAGCAATCGAACGTATGGGCTTTTAAAATTGAGCCGCAACCAACCAAAGCGGCACGCGTGAATCTAAGCGGATCATCGAACCGGACGTGTGACTACTGTAGCTTTAGAGTATCGTCGTACCGTAAATAGTGACTAGTACAGGACCATTTGTTTAAAGTAAAAAAGTAACAGCCAATACACTTCACACTCCTGGACAAAGGCCTCCTCTATATAGAGAGTATCAGGGCATACGCGGCCGTACTGCGGATTGGCGGACTTCACATATCTTGGAAAAATATTTTTTTGTTATTATTTCGAAAATATGCAGGATTCCTCACGATGTTTTCCTTCACCGTGGAGCACGTGATAAGTCAGCACTTAAAGTTAAAAACTTCATTGGTGCCGGCACCGGGGATCGAACTCAGGTTGCTCGAGTATATTTAATTAATGGCGAGCGCTTGGACACTGAGCTTCACGGCTCTTTTCCTTTTATTTGCCGGAAGTTATTGCGAATTTATTTTTACGAACTGCGTAAAAATAATCATAAACGCCGTATCATCTTGCACCACAACAATGCTAGTTCCCACACGGCCAGAAAAACAAACGAATTTAGGAAGGTGAAAAACGTAGAACTTATAAGCCTTACTGCACACAGTCCCGACCTGGAAACTTGTGACTTATTATGTTCCCAAAAGGTAAGCACCAATTACGCGGTCAACGATTTTCATCACCAGAACAGGCTATGAAAAACACGTTTACGAGGTGACGACGGAAGAGTGGCACAAATGTTTTTAAAATTGGTTTAATCGTATAAAAAATTGCATTTACGTTAAGGGAGAATTTTTGGAAAAACACTAAATAAAGTTTTGACCTTTTATTAGCATTTTTTTCTTATTGATTCCGGAAAGTTTTAGTGCACCTCAGGCATAAGGCCGTGACAACTAAGGCCACAAAGCGTACCAGCAGCGTTCCATCTAAATTTAAGTAAATAAAGTCAACGGCTATCGTGGTCATGGTCCGTACCGAACCTCGATAACCCGTAGGCGACACTCCTCTTTTAACCCAGTCAGATAATAGCCCAGTCAGATAATAGCCGAGTCAGATAATAGCTACCGATCGAGCCGAGGTCCGGCCCTCTCGGGCACCCTCGAATCGGAATGCTAAACGCGTGTTGAGTGACAGCCCAAGCCGAGGTCCCCTATCGGGGACCCTTGAGCCTGATCACTCCATGGAGCGCCCGCCAAAGCGCCCTAAGAGCTTGGCGGCCTCTCAAACCGGTAATAATAATAACGTGACGGCCCGATCTGCGGCTCCCCCGGGAGCCCTCGAGCTTAGTCATAATAGTACTTACTTAGTAATAATAGTACGCCGAGGTTCAGGCTAGGCGCCTCGTGCGCCAGGCCACCTCAAGCCCGTCGGAACTGTAAAGGCCCCTAAGGCCAACAGTGGCTCATCCAGCCCAAAAAAAAAAATCCTCTTTTAAGATAACGCACGCATTAGAGAGAGCCGTTTCTTCGAACTCGTTTCTGAGTTGCTCATGGGTTCGTAGTCAGACGAAGTTTTATTAGTCTATGGACTGAAAGCGCTAACATCAGTTCAAAACATAAATATACTCGTATAATAAGTACACTTAACTGCTGCATTTTGTATTAGTCAGTGAAAAAAATTTGGATTTTTTGGGCGGGTTCTCGGATGTTCGATTTTACAAGTTTTCGATTGGAAGATCTATAACTCAGAAATGTTTCACGAGAAGCATCAACGCCCTATCTTAACACTTGCTTTACATTGTTGGCGTAACGTGGCGTAACTAAATGAGATAAATGATTAATTTGATAATTTAGTGCTAGTCTCTGTAAAATACAATAAAGAAAGAAGACGGATGTTAAAATTTTCACAACGCCAGGATATTGTAGGCTCAGTGATTAGAGTATCTGGGCGCTTAAAAGTATTAAAAGTATTCGAGAATATATATATCTGCAAAAAGAGCCGTATCTAAATGAGATTGAGATTTTATTTAAATGATTTTTTTCTATAATACGTATAATATAATTCCCTCCAAAATAATTTGTAGAGCGTGTTATAACATAACACTCAATACTTTTCCATTTAGCACTGAGCCTATACTAAAACACGGTCCCTATTAAAAATATAAGAAAAAATTAAACCAATACCGTCCGCCTATCCAGACGCAAGAGAATTTCAGTGTCGGCTAGCGAAGTTCTTAATCTTGTTTTGCTACTTCTTATAGAAAACTTTGCCATCAACTTTAAATTGGCATTTCTTAACGTAAAGTTAAGATACCATGGACATAGTTACATGGGACACAATTTTAAGACCAATTTTTATGTTCTAAATATAAAAAAGGGTGTATGTGTACATATGTGCGCACGTAAAGAGTATTATTTTAGCGTTACGAAAGAAAAATAACGAAAATTTTTATCCCCTGTGCCAGTCTTTGATTGTTGATTAAGCTGATTCAATCCAGTCTTTCTTATTTTTTAAATTAAAGTTAAAGCTTGATTTATAAGGCATTATGCCATGCCGACATCTAAAACAAGGTGTAATCATGTTCTTACTGTGGGCATTATTCCGGAATATGATCATTATTCCGACTGATTTCGGTCATAGCGACTTTTTCAAATCCTAATTGATGCTGAGGCGCTGATGCGCCCGAAAATGGTTAAATATTTTATAATATAAAATTAAGTTCACTTAAGATATTGCACTTAACAGTAAAAACAAGTTATCTTCTTCCGCGGCTAATAGAATGTATAAATAGAAGCCTATATACTCTACTGTAGCTGATTTCTGCCGGTTAGTGTGCCACAGGCGTGTAACTCGTACAGCTCGTTGTTGCAGAACTTGCATGACATGTTGAAGCTCAGCGACCAGGTGATCTCTGAAACAAAGATTTACACACATTATCTAACTGTGATGGATGGTGAGAGTCACCATTTAGGTATCTGGGTGTATGAGTTGCCTTCCCATACCCATACCCAGTGTGATTTACGAATATTATTTGAATTGCGGATGAAGAATTACTATTCTATAATTCCACAAATTTAAGAATTAAGGTGGTCTAAAATGCAATAAATTTACTTTTTGGTAAAACTGTGAAAGTGTTATATCTACATACCTCTTATAAAATCGTGGATAAATGGGAGCTGTGCGAAGAGTCTCCTCAAAAGCTTCTATAAATATGTCAGCAACAATGAGAGATTCTGGTCAGCCCATTGCTATACCATCTATACTGTATATAAAACTCCCCCCTCCAAAGCAAGTAACCAGATGTAAGGCAATGTGTTTAAGTGGTAATGCGTACTCTTCCGGCATGTCATTATCTTTTAGTTTTCTACTTACAATTGAGATGCGGTCTTCTAATGGTAGGTATGTAAATAGAGACTGAACATCAAATGTGACCATATATATATATATATATATATATATATAATACTCTGTAAATTTAATTAAATTAATAAAATACTAAAATTTAAAAATAAACATGATAAATCCGTAAATACAGTATAATTTAAAAACATTATTTGTCCGGTCGATGTCTTAGATAGAGTTAAAGTACTTAAGAGATATTTTTTTTAAAACAAAGAACGTTTTATTTACAAGTAACATTTTATATGAGCACTTTTTCAATAATTTTATATGAAATACTAATTAATATATGAAACAAGTACGTGCATCTTATTAATTAATAGGTAAAAAAAAATTAAAACAGAACTTTTGCATCTGTAATTGTTTAATATATGTATTTCCGGAGAGTATCCGTCTTTCTTGTTCTTCTATTAAATTTATTTGCTGCCTCTTTCCTGCTTTCCAACGTCCACAAATTAAATAATTATGAAATAAATTTAATTATCCTAATAAATCGAAAATATTGTTTATTTACATATATATATATATATATATATATATATATATATATGTTAATATTGCATATATTATATCGAAAATATTGATAACATTGTGTACATGATATGAGACGTCAATTTGAGTTTAATTTATAAATCATAGGTAGACAGACAATACCGTGAATAATGTAAATTTCAATGAATTTTGTTGATCGGAGCGCGCTGGAGTGCCGGAATAAAATTCAACCTCACGACCCGTAACGAGAGATCATAATTTTTGAAAAGATATCTGCGGTTTGCGTTACGTGTCAGGAGTACAAATATGCAACTCGTAACGATTTAACATTTGAATTGTTTCACAATTGTGACTGATTTTATAGAAGCGCCGTGATAGCTCAGTGTCCGGGCGCTCGCCTTTAATTCAATATATACTCGAGCAACCTGAGTTCGATCCCCGGTGCCGGCACCAATGAAGTTTTTAACTTTAAGTGCTGAATTATCACGTGCTCCGCGGTGAAGGAAAACATCGTGAGGAAACCTGCATATTTTCGTAATAATAACAAAAAAATGTATTTCGAAAATATGTGAAGTCCGCCAATCCGCAGTGGGGCCGCGTGGTGGACTATGCCCTGATACCCTCTGTATAGAGGAGGCGTTTGCCCAGCAGTGGGACATGTATAGGCTGTTACTTTACTTTACTTTTTATAGAAGCATCATCAGTATGGTGGGTTTATATAGTTTGCATAAATTTAAAAACAGATAAATAAATCGTCCTTTTTGCCATTTCTGTCGTTTACTTAGGGTTATGATATCCATGTTATTGTGGCACACTACTACTACTACATTAAGATTGAACCACCATCAACCATGAACATTTGTAAATCTAGAGAAGTCGCAAAGGCGTTGTAGGTATTAGTAATAGTTATTTTCAGTTATTGAATAGATTTCAATGACTGGAAACAACTCTTTCCGCTTGTACTTTCATTATTTATCTTTTTCATTAGGTGAAATTAATATAACATTAGAAAAAAAAACATCGAGAGCTCAGCGGTGAGCATTTTTCATAAATATTTTAAGTTCTGTGGTGAAATGACATACAGTTACTGCTTTGTTTCGAGAATTGTAAATGTTTCGAACGTGACTTTTTGTACAACGTTCCTTCTAACGATGCACGTTCCAGTTAATTTTGGCATTAGGGTTTTGACATAAGTACCAAAAGTAACAATGATTTAGGAATTATTTAATCTTTATAATATTTTGTAATGCTAGACTCAAGAAACAACTCTCCAAATGTCCAAGCCGCACTCATCGTAATAACATTCGGGCGAGAAAAATTCCCTTTTGACCCAAGATGAAGGTGTAAGATAGGGAAATTTATCGCAAAGACTGCGAACACAAACAAAATACATAAAGCGTCCATCCACTTCATAGTTTAGGGCGGCGAGTAATTATTATTCATTGCACTTGTCTTAATTTAAAAAAAAGTGAGAGTCGAAGATGGATGATTACTATTAGTTCAGTTAATTTAGACATTCCCCCTGGCATAAATTCGCAGAAAGCTGAAAATTTGCCATTGAAAGACAGAATTTCATTACAATATACACAACTGTAATTAAATTGTGAAAAGTCCTCATCGTTCACATGAAATCCCTATAATGGATTTTTAGTTTTAGATTACGTTTACGATAAAAATATCTAAGACCAAAATTTTAGATCATACAATTATCAACAAAACCTGCTGTGTAATAGCTATTTTTGTTTTAGCATTTTAAAACCTAAAACCAGATAAAAAGCTATTATAAAACCTAAAGCCGAACAGTAGTCATAATATTACGACTAGTGTATGTCCAAACTAACTTTAAATGTTCTAAATTAAGTTTTGGGTGTGTAATGGAAATTATTGATGACTACCGATTGTAATATCTTTATTTTGTAATTTATACTCCCGAATAATTGCTGCGGTAACTGCCAGGATCTTCAATCGCAAATTGACAGCAATTTGTTATTGGTTGCCATGGTGATATCGTGAAGTTGATGTAAATAATTATTAACAATTTATAATTTTTTACTTTCTCCTTGTTTATGTATTATTGGACTTAGTATATGTTAAAGCTTAGATACTATTGCCTTATTAAACTAAATACACTCGGTTGCACAGAAATAGAAGGAAAATACACGAATCAAATACTGTTTTCTCACCACGTTCAATGTTGATTTAAAGTCAAGATTTTTCTGTAACTGAAAGTTTCGAGTGTCTTCCAATTTTAACATTTTCAGCGTGTTTGTCTTCTGGTTTAAATGTCACGTCTTATGTTTCTTGTTTCTTGTTCCTTTGCAAGCGTTGCACATCGATGCAGTTCTTAGTTTACAGCCAAAGCCAGAAAAATAGTTTACTAGGCTATTAACAGCCAGGTTGAATATAATTCTTGCACAAAACAAAGTAAAAAATACATCACATGTAAGCTTCGAACAACTGCTTTTATATAAAAACAAAATCATCGTTCTTATGTCATTTACAACAATAGCGAAATGTTATTTACGAAAAATTTAGGCATTTCAAAGTTTGACCTTCAGTAATCTTTATCAAACTAAACTGTTTATTTTTCAAAATTGTCTTATTTTTACCAGACAGATGAAACCATTTCACTAGCTTTTAGCATCTTTTACGTAAGTTTTTTTATGTCCATGTTATAGTGGCTAACTACTGCTGCTACCGTCGACGACCATAACCCGTGGATCCTTGTAAATCCAGAGAAATAGCAAAAGCGATGTAGCAATGAATAACTGTTTATTAGTTTTCAATTACTGGAAATAACTCTATTCGCTTATCCTTCATTAGGTAAAATTAATAAATGTCATTACGAAAAGAAACATCACGATGTCAGCGTTGGGCAAAAACATTTTATAAAGAACTTAAGTTCTGTGGCAAAATGACATGTGGTTACTGTTTTGTTTTAAGAATTGTAAATTTTTTGGACGTGACTTTTTATTTAACGCTCATAATAACAATGACCTTTCATGTCAATTTCAACATAAACGTTTTGAGTGACATAAGTATAAAAATACAATGATTTACGATTTAAATGTTTAACCTTATAATAATTGAAAATGCTGGATTTAAAAAACATTTCTCCAAATGTCCAAGCCCCACTCATCGCGATCATTTTTTTATTTGTGCGAGAAAAATTCCCCTACGGCCTTATGTGCAGTTTATCACGAAAATCGTAAGAAACCAAATGTACAAAGCGCTCACATATGATATGGGGTGAGTAATTATTTATATTTGTCTAATCAAAATGTCATGTAAAAAGAAAAAAAAGAGGAAGAGATGAAGATCGATGATGACTATCTGGACCCTGTTACTAAGACTCCGCTGTCTGTCCGTCTGTCACCAGGCTGTATCTCATGAACCGTGATACTTAGACAATTGAAATTTTCACAAATGATGTATTTCTGTTGCCGCTATAATATGAAATACTAAAAAATAGAATAAAAAATACGTATTTAACTGAGGCTTCGATACAACAGACTTGTTTTGTTGACGTTTTGTAGATAATGGTACGGAACCCTTTGGGCGCGAGTCCGACTCGCACTTGGCCGTTTTTTTTTTTCTTTATCAGCATTATGGGCGTTAGTTTTAAGTTTTCAGGTAGGTGATTGGACCACGCAACAGTCTTCAATGTAGCACGAATGGGCAGGTCCGTACTAACGCCTAGCGAAGCTTTAGAACGCGCGCGCAAAACGCCGTGAAGTTACCACCATGATAGTTAATAATTTTAATCGATATATTTCCCTTTAGTAAGTAATCTAACAAAAACTCAAATTACTCAAATGACGGATTTATATTTGGAGTTTATTTTATTTTGTTAAGCCAAAGTATAACTTCTTACTTACACGCAAATAAGTATACATACACGTTGAACAGTTTTCTTAATGTAAAAGTATTTTTATGAACATCTCGAAGATCATAAAGTTTTAACATAAATGCATTGAACTTAATACGCCAATACCAGTATACTGCTGTTATGATAAATATTATTCATGTTTATTTGAGGTAGCATTAAAATAAACTTAATTTTCATTCGTATAGCCGTAGAAACGGCTTCTGGGTCGTTCGTGGTTATCAAAGCCTCACTCAAAGCTAGCGAATTTAATGACAGGCTTTATGTTGAGAGACAAGAATCTAAATTACTCCAGGAAACCTATCTTCATTTATTCATTTATCCATAGGTCTTACATAAATTTAATTACGAATACAACCTTTGGGAACTACTATCACAGTTTTATGGTTTCGTGATGAGTTATATTCTATTTGACCGTTTCTAACACATAAATTGACGGCTCCAATAAATACTACATGAAAAGACTGTTAGTCGGTGATAGGCCTTTTGATCAATCACTGATATCACTCTAAAGACCACTACATTAGATTCCCTTTTTACAGTAAGTTTTATAAAAACATTGTTTGTTACCTTATTTTCACCTCATTCAATTGTTTATTGGTCCAAGTCGTCAGCAGTTGAAGTCTGACCACATCGATTCCAGTCAAACTGACGCACGATGAATATCTGTACAAGTATAGTGTACAAGCGCACACATCAGTCATCACAAAAAATATCTATCAAACTTGACAGTTGCCTTATATGTCGAAATCAGTATATTTGACTGACTTATGTTATAGGTCCATGCTTGATTTTTATGAAATAAAATTTTTACATTCTATGAAATTTTATTAACACTTTTTAGCGTACAACAATGTTCCATAGCTTAGCCACAGCATAAGTAGACATCACATCAGTCACCTAGAGGAACATGAAAAAGCTTTCAGGAGCAGTCTGCATTCTAATGCTACGTAGTGGTAATAAAATGTTAGTTATTAAATGTAGCGGAAATAATTATAAATAATTTCAAAATTTCTCAGCTATTATATTTTAAATAAAATGGTTTTAAAACGGGAACAGGGTAATGGATTTTAAATACCAGACCATACGCAAGATCAGACAGCTAACTAACGAGGAAATTAAATTCTTTTATCATCCTTATTTTCACAATATAATGTGTTATGGTGTCTTACTTTGGGGTTCCGCATCCGGTTTAAATACAATATTTGTTTTACAAAAGTAGGCTATACAGGCTGTCTATGGTTTGGGTCCATATGAGTCACTACGGCAGCTATTTAAGCAAATAAACGTTTAAACGCTCCCGTCGCTTTACATACTCGAGAACATCATGTATGTTAGTAATAATATCTACCTATTTACAAAAAAAACATTCCACATCGTATCAAGTCCGTGGTGACACTCTGGAATTACCGATGCTTAGACTGGCTAAAACAAAAAAGTCGTTTCTTGGTAGATGCATTAACTTTTGTAATAAAATAGTTGACATCCAGAAACAACTAAGTATAAACAATTTCAAACAATTTGTAAAAGCTACCCTAATGGCAAGGGCCTATTATAATGTCCGAGAATACATTGAGGACAAGAATGTGTGGAAATGACTCTTGCTCTGCACTTGCAAGACTCCTGACTGCTGCTTATTGTGTACCTAAATAAGTTTGTATAATTGTAACACAAATAACGGGATCAGGGACGGAAGAAGAAGAAGAAGAATTGTGAAAGAACAAGACCGCAGAGCTTACCGGTTCTTCTCTGTTTAGGTCTAGTGTAGTGAACCGAAGCAGGTGCTAGTCCTTTTTTTGCAATCAATAAGAGATAAGATACATATATTCAATAAAGATATTTTGACTTTGACTTTGAATAGGTACGAAGCAATGGCTTGACACGAATTTTCATAACGTGATTTACTTTTTGACCAAAAGAAAGGCATGGGCTACTTTTTGACCCAAAAAATTATAAAAAAAGATTGCAAACGAGCTGGCGGTTTACCTGATCATTGCTTGATAAAAGACCTTTAGATTTTCGTCTTGGTAAACAAAGATTGAGATAATAAATATATCTTATTTCTTCATATCTCACGTATACCTAGTTGAAAATGTTGGGCAGTAACTTGTACAGATAAGAAAACAATGAAAAGGAATGGAAAACGCGCTCAGATTCATGATTCTGGAAGATGTGTGTTTCGAAAGTGAGATATTTTAAAAAAAACTGAGATATTTAGATAAGATCTCTGAAAATTGGGTTTAAATTACTAATTTTTCGTTCACACCCGTTATGAAAGCAAAATGTACAGGAGTTTATTGTGGCTAAAGTTTAATACCGTCGTTGCCTCGTACGACACCCAGGGGAATTAAGGCGTGGCGGTAAGCTATAGAGGTTTCTATGCAGCAGGTTAATAATAATTAGTGTCACCCTGTTCTCGAATGACAAAGAGGACCGTTACAATTTTAAATTAGCGGCTAAAATTTTATTATTCGTAATACGTGGAGAAGTTTCTGTGCCTGTGCCAGGTAGCAGTTGTTGCTGGTGTCCGGTTCATCTAGGGGAGTGTCACAGATTTTTTAAAAAATCGGCGTGAAACAAAAATATTGATTATTCATTTTGTCGGGAGAGTGAAGTACCTGTCTGTGAAAATCACTAATCAGGATAGTTATTTTATTTTTTCATAATAAATATTATTGTACCTTTTTCCCAATTAATAAGTAATTGTTAAAGCATTTAAAATGAGAAATCAAAAAAATAGAAAAACACATACTAAATTCTTCAATACACCCTCAGTTCGCACAAATCTCGACATTCACATTCATTAATTTGAATATGTAATGAGTACAATATGCTTAACGCTGAATGTGATAACGACATTTCTCATTATTTACTTCCCATAGTTAGAAAAAACATGCTGAAGCTGTTGCACCAACAAAATAATGTTAATAATTATATAAAAATGTATTATATACAATATTTATATCTATATGTTTATTTTTTTTTATCTATAAACCCAACCAGACGAGAAAACAAAGGAATATCCCCAACATGTTAAAAATGTTAATGTTAACAATACTACCTACCTAAATTACTTCTTAATACCATTTATTTACTGTTTCTGATTTTGAAATTGATTTTGTTTTGCTGTTTTCTTTTATTTAATAAGATTTTTTGATAAGTATTAATGGTAATTTTAAATTCTATTCTAATAAAGGTACGTGCCATATTTGTAAAAGTTGTACATACTGTCCTTGGTATAAGAAATAATTTTTAATATGTGTACTGTTGGTATCTCTAATAATTAAATAAATGAAATGAAATAAATGTGAGAAGGTATAGTTTTTTCACATTTGAGTTAGGTTTTCGAAACGTAACCATATCAAGTACGTACTTTTCAATAATCGACCATTAATTACACATTATTTTGTATTTTTAGAATAAATTAGATACCTTAAGGTCATGAGCAACTAACTTGTGCTTTAATCATGTTTTTCTTTGATTAGATACCTCTACACATACGAGTATACGGAATAAAGATAAAGTACGTATTCGAAACGATTATGGCCAAATATACCTTCTGGAACCTGGTTTATTTATCATATACAAACGTTAGGAACTTAAAACAAATAATGATGTTGATTAAGTGTAAGATTAAGAGTAATTAACTAAAAGTAGTTATCGAAAATGACAAAGAAATAGATCATATTAAATACTTCACGGACGTATATTAGCAATCCTTACACGCGCGCCACGATTTATATACAAATGCGTCCAGCGTACTGAAGCATATTTATTTTTCTGGCCTTAATGTCCCTTCTGAAATATTCATGTAGTAAGCAAGCTATTCGTCTTCATGATCTCTCTTTAACTCATATATTATATTATATAGATTTTACAAAATCTATGTTTAAGTGATTTTTAAACGATAATCAAAATATGATAAAATTGGTAATGATGATCATAATATATACTTGATATACTTATACGTCAAGTACGTAAAAATAATGCATTTCTGACCTTATACTAAAAGTTTATGCTAGTTTAGTTTCTCACAATCATATAACTGAATGTTACCTACATATTATTTAATTTTAAAATCGCGATTATCCTGTACCCTGTTTATTCGCCTTCAATTCATAAATGAAATACAAAAAAAATGAAACAGCAAAAGGAACTCATTTTAGGAGAAACTTTTCGTCAATAGATCACATATACAAAGTGAAATAAATTTGAAAATATGTAATAGAAAGAAAGAAAGAAAGAAAAATATTGATTTGGTACATAAACGAAAAAAAAAAACACATAAAAGACATAAACACAGTAATTTAGTTTCAAAAGCAAAAACATTTAAAATTTTAACTTGAATGAATTTATGGTTTTCGAGTTTCTTATCGGGGGGGAGGGGGGGGGGGGGAATATCGTTCCAGCACTTAGTAGCGGAAAAACGAAAACTACCACGGAAAGCAGGAGTGTTATACGGTGTGTAATTGAGCTTATCGTATAAGTAAGCAGGTTATATGTTATATATTTACGATGCATAGAAAAAATTAACTAATCAAATACTTTCGCGTTTCGTCTGGTGAGTGAGGTGGCCGGAGCCCAATTTTCAAAAGGTTGTCAACGCATCTGTAACCCTCGAGTGTGGCAGATGTCCATGGGCGGCGGTACATCAGGTGAATCGTCTGCCCGTTTGACATCTTTTCGCATAAAAAAAAAAAAAAGAATATTTATGACATAAAAAAATTAAAATTCAGGAGAGTGAAATTAAGTGAGACATGGGCAGACTAATTATCCTCTAAACTGTTCTCGAGAATGTCACAAAGTGGCCTTGACATAGCTGGAAATAACTTAGATGAGATTCATGCTCCGCTAGAAGAAAATCCAAAAAGTTCGAATGGTACGACTTAAACGCTAAATAGTGAAAGTGTTGAATTCGCCTTGGAAATGAAAAAAAAACAAAAACAGAAACAAAATCATTGACTTTAATTATAAAGGTGGGCATTAACAGGTCGTGTCGAACTCGTACCGACTAAAGCCCCCACGATGTTCCGAATAGAAATGAAGGTCATGGCAACGCTTTCACACACGTCCGCGACCCTGCCAGCGCTAGCTACCTCAGCAGCCTCTTCCGTCTCGTCCCCTCTCGTCAAGGTACGGTACGCTGGAACCCTCAGCGCGCCGTCCTTCTCGGCCTCTTCTGCACGGACATAAAACTTTCGCAAGGCCGCAGACTAGAGTCCAGGTCAGGACAGCAAACGCTAACAAGCCCCTTTGACAGTGGACGTATCTGTGGCTCCCCCACTTACTAAGTTTTGGGCATGGAAGGTAGACTACCGACATTCTTGTTTCCCGTGACCCCATAAACTTTGCAACAGTGTAGCCTCGCTGAGTCACGAGAGTGGCTCTACCTCTACCTGTCCCCTACATCCCCTTGCACTAACCCTCAGTGGGCTCCATAAGTCATCTAGAGTCTATATATACATATAGCTCTAACCACAGACTACAATAATATAAAATTTTATCAAATTATTCAGAAATATAATTTTTAACAAAAAAAAACCGACTTCAACCAGGAAACTAAAAACATTGTGTTAATACCTATAACATTTGAGGATTGCCCTCGATTTCTCTGTGATGTCATCTTTAGATCCGGGTTTCCTTATCATAGGTTTTGGGACCTTGGGATATCTCCTTTCCAACAAAAAAAGAATCATCAAAATCGGTTCATAAAAGACGAAGTGATCCGGCGAACACACAAAAAAAATAAAAATATATACGGTCGAATTGAGAAACCTCCTTCTAATAAATGAAACTAATTTTTATGGATTTATCGCATTTATTTTTAATTTTAATTCCCGACGTTTTCTTCTTTCTTGAAGTCGGTTAAAAATAAAAAGTGTTTATGCCCTTTCTTATAATTAATTAGAATTCGGTCCAGTAGATAACAGTATTTTCATGCAGGCTGTTTATTTTTTTGAAGTGAAACTTCTTTATCGGGGTTGGAAAAAAATTTAGTGTAACATTTTTCCGTTACGCGCCATCTTTTTTTTATCTTAAAATGTTCCTCTAACGTCATCTAGTGTTGAATAGGGGGTTTTATGTCGTCTTTATTCTTTAGTGGTTTTAATAGTTGACGCTAGATGGCGTTAGTTCCTCCGTGTGTTCATAACAATATATATATATGTTATATTAAAGTGATCAGCAAAATCAAAGGGTTTATTTTAATTCTAATTCTAAAATGTAAACAATATATTTCGTATTTCAGTTACCATAAGCCATTAATAACACAATATATAATAACGACATCAATGATAGTAATAATTCTATTACAATTAATGAAATTCAATAATAATCTTTGTAGTAATGACAATGCTAGCTCTAATACTTCAGAGCACGACACTGTGTCGACTTCCTCTTCTCCAAAGGCAGGCACCGCCCACCGTGACCTGACTGCGCCTTCCACCGAAGACACAATCTGAAGCTGTCCGATGATGCTCTTCGAAACCTCGATCGGCTCCTGGAACTTGCGGTTGCGACGTCGATCCAACGTCCGCAAGTTCGGTTTTCCAAAAAAACTTCACTCGCGCGCGAGTCGAATGTCTGCCTTCTACTCACTGGCTGACTATTCGGCAACGAAGGACCATGTACAAATTCAAAGCGGTTGTATTTTGGGTCCGTGAGGTTAATTGAAATAAACAAGGTTCACGTTGCAAGTTTTTTAATCAACAATTTTTGCGGACCCTCATACTAATTACAAAAACCATAGTGTGTTTTAATTTATTACTAACGCCACCTATGTATTACAAATAAGAAACTAAATATTATACAAACCTAAAATGAAATAATTGTAGAATTTGTATTTATGTCTATGATAATAAAAGCCTTTTATTAAACTTTATCTAATTTAACTTTTTTTAACCAATTTCTGTAAAGTTGCATATAGTAAATTATTATTTGAAAAATAACGTCATAAAAAAGTTTCACTTCTTACGAGTGTACGCTAGTACACGCACACATTTTTTTTTTTGCATGTCTATATAAAATTTGCTATTTGGTAATTCTATTTTGGTTGATTTTCCAAATTTTAATAACTTTTTCCTTTAACTTGGTACATTCTTGGATGTTTTCAGTTACTGTCTTTTGTAAGTTATGCATTTTAGGGCCTGCTATATCGAATAATTATCATTGTTATTATGTTTATCTATAAAACTTATATCTAGTGTATTAATATGTACAGTTTTCAATAATACCGACAGTTAAATCAATACTGACATATTGCTCCATCAAAGTATACATAATAGAGGTTATTATGAAGCTAATATTCTTCCCCAGGCGTAGCCTTGTAAGAATTAGTTATTACGGGATTGACATAATTTTTTACTGTAATAAGACCACGCAACCATGGGTAGTGGAACCACAAATCTGTACTGAAGTGAACTATTAAAGTTTAAAAAGTTTCTATGAATAGAAAATGTAATCCCCGATTCCAGCTAAATGATAACAGTTACGTTCACCAAGGCCTCACGCTTAACTGTATACTGTATATGTACTAATAACGAATGTTAAATTTATACATGTACTAAAAATAATTACCTCTTTGATATCTATAACGCCTTAAGGCGCTGTATGCAGACAACTTTTAAGTATTTGTAACTTTTAAGTTTGACGAAGGGTCTCGCTCTCTCCGGAAAAACGGTAATTTAAAAACTAAACTGACTGTGTTTCTTTGTAATTTGAAAATTTAAAAACCATAAAACAAGAAAATCGTCATACCCGATTGCACTTAACTTAAAAATCGCCAAATCCGCTAAGACGATGTTTATAAACGTCAAATCCATAGAAAAATTACAATTTAGTCCTTACAGTGTTTAGGCGCTTTAAGAAGTTTGGTGTAAATGGACACTCGACTAATAGGGGGGTAAATTATAGAACAGTAGCTTATTGCATATTTAACAATATTTTTAAATCTATTATATAAAATTCTCGTGTCACGGTGTTTGTAATAGAACTCCTCCGAAACATCTTGACCGATTTTCGTGAAATTTTGTGTGCATCTCGACCAGGATCAGGGCGTCCACCTTTACACACGATCCGATGGTAGGCTGTACAATATCTCCCTGCTCAAGTCCAAGCGTCACAGAGAGGACCTCTATGTTGACAGCCTTCCCGTTGCTGATGACGCCACCTTCCTCGCCCACGATCAAGCTGAGCTCCAGAAATTAGTGGACAAATTTGCCAGAGCATGTGACCTATTCTCCATGTCTATCAACGCTAAGACCGTAATTATAGCGCAAGGAAACTCAGAGCCTCCAATAATTTTGTTACACGGCGCTCCACTGGAGGTGGTCAGCGAGTTCTGCTACCTCGGTTCGCAAGTGTCGAGCAATCTCTCGCTTGATGCAGAGATTGATTCCCGCATCGGCAAATCGGCCACGACGTTGGGGAAGCTCCGCTCTAGGGCTTGGGACAACAAGCATCTAACGATAAAAACTAAGATGCTTGTTTACGAAGCGTGCGTTCTTAGTGGACTGTTGTACGGAGCAGAATCCTGGACGACATACGCAAAGCAAGGACGCCGGCTGAATAGCGGCGTTAACTAGTGCGAGAAGGTCAATCTAAGCACGACGAATCTTGGTTCGATCTTTTAAAAAAAAGCGTACAGGGCGTAAAGAATGAGCCGCCAACCTCGAACCACCAGAGGGCTTCACTTGCCGAGGGTGCGGCCGAGGGATCACCTCTCGGATCGGCCTCTTCAGCCACAAGCCACCGCGACGCTACTTAGATCATCTGTCATAGATGTTAAGGCCTATTATTATATTATCTGCCAGGGTGGAGAATCGGACATCTATTTTTCATCCCCCTAAATGTTAAGGGTGGTCCACCCCAAATTTTTTTTTCTATCCTACAATTAATTTATATGGCAAAACAACGTTTGCCGGGTCAGCTAGTATTGTATAGAAATAGAGGCTTAGTGAATTCAAAGCGCATAACAATATTACATTGCAGACTTATACAGCTGGATTTCTAGAATGGGTCCCGACTAATACAAATTTTCTTGTGTAGTATTTAAGTATTTTTTCCTGGACGTTATTGACATTAAAATTTTGATATACGTTATATTTTTATCGCTCATTTTTAAAATAAAATTAAAATATTATAAAAAAATTAGTTAGTACTAAAAAAGTATGTAATTACTTATTACGCACATAAGAAGTTATCCTTCTTTAGCTTAACAAAAGAAAAATTACCAGAAAGTTTTTCCCTGTGCCAGTACTGTCAATTTGTGAAAAAGACAGTTTAATTAAATAACTTGGAGTTATAAGTAAAAGTCAAAAAGTTGTTAATGGTTGCCATGGTGTTTTCGTGTCGGAAAAAATCATACACTTTTTTTGGCCTAGCCCCCATCAGCCAAATCCATACCGTGCGATAAGGAACTTCGTTCCAAAACGCTGCCTTTGTCAGGCGGAATATTTGTTCACAACAGGAGTGTTTCGGTCGAAAGCCGAATCGTTTTGAAAAAGGTTTTTTTCTGAGTCACCTAAAGCCTGTAAAGCGGGATTATGTAGTAGGATACGTCTTCGAGTGAACCTAGCGGCCCTATTTATGCAACAGCAAAAGTTTTTGCGAGGCCCTTTAGCAAAACGTATTTAAATGAATGCTTAAATGCAGAACAACTATATTAAGATCGCATAAATAGTAGCTCTGGATGTGAACCGCAGCTTTGGTTATAGTATTACCCTTGACGGAGCTTATCTAATCGTAAGCAAATGGTGTAAAATATTGTATAAAAGTAAATATGTTTTTTTAAATAGCTTGTAAAGAAATATGTTTAAAATTTCATTTTTTGTAGATAAACGGAAAAATACTTTAGATGCTTTGGGATTCAAACTTGCATCTTCCGGGCACGTTACCTGGAACACGTAAATTTGAATCGCTCTTTAAAGTTTCAGATTGAGTCAAGAGACGACCATTAAACATAAAGTTTGTCATGAAAAAAGCTCTTTCTTATTTCAATCCTTACTTAACTAAACCGAATTCTGTTACAAATACTTATATCGATTATTAACTTTAAATTTATCTATATATTTTATATTAACAAAATGTATCTACTTTATGTACCTACTTTAGCCATAAAAATGATGATCAAATGTAATTTGGCAAATAGTGTGAATAATTTGGGGAAAGTTATTAAGTTGAATCTCAAAACGAGAAACAAACTTAGAGCTAGAACTGAAGTTTCACTGGCTCGTGTTCAAATGAGCCAATATGCTAATTTACTTGCCACTAGCTGCGACTAACTGTATTAATGATGGGACAGTTTTGTGAGTACACGTAAACGTAAAATTTGTTGACGTATATAAATTTATAGTTACTTTAGAGAAATAAATCATATTTGAAAAATTCTCCCATGTAATGGGGATATGGTAAATCACTACTATTGTTTATAGTAAAGTTTAATGTAATATTAACCAATATAATTGTGTCCGGCTCGGGAAGATTTCGTCATAAAGTGATAAAAGTGGGAGATCAGGTAGAACTATATTTTTGGGAGATCAGGTAGTAAAAACTATAGTTTTGCAACCATCATAAAGTGATAAAAGTGGGAGATCAGGTAGAACTATATTTGCAACCATCCAGACTAAGGTCAACGATACAGACCTAAATAAAATGGCTCTGAACGTCTTGGTGTTGTAAATACTACCCCACACCAATTTTAAAACTACCAGACACTGGTTGCTTCTATTACTCATTTAATGCTGCAAAGTCCGTTATTCTCGTTTTTCGGTCTCCTAAGCAGAAGCCGCGTTGTGTGCCATCAATATCTCTCAACAATGTGCCATTGAGTATTGTGAATAGTTTTAAGTATTTGTGTCACATTGTCACAAGCGACCTAAGGGATGATGATGATATAGACAGGAAGCGCAGGGCGTTGGCAGTGAGGAGCAATATGATTGCCCGAAGATTCGCTCGTTGTACTGCGGGTGTCAAGATTACCTTATTTAAGGCATTTTGTCACTCGTTCTACTCCAGCGGTCTTTGGGTGTCATATTCGCGCCAAACCTTCAATTCCCTGCGAGTGCAATATAACAACGTCTTCAGGATGTTGATGGGACTGTCGTAGCGCTGCAGCGCGTCTAAAATGTTTGCTGACGCCCAAATTGATGGCTTCCACGCCATTATGCGTAAAACAGCGGTCTCTTTGCTGCAGCGCCTTCGTACTAGTGGCAACAGCATTCTGAAAATGATTGCTGACAGACCTGACTGTCCTTTCCAGCAACACTGGGTGGCAGTTGCTATAGGTCTGGTAAAATAATAATACGCAATTTCTTAATGTTTACTAATAATACTTTACTTACCTAGATTACTTACTAACCTAGATTTAAGTCACAATGTTATTTACTAATACTAACAAACTATGGACAATGTACTTAATTTTGTGTATTGTCTGAAATAAAGATTATTATTATATTATTATTATTATTATTTGCAAGATAATCGCTTAAACCTTATAAATCTACCTATTATATACGTAGGTATAGACCAGATACCAGAGCCGTGATAGCTCAGTATCCGGGCGCTCGCCTTTAATTCTATTATATATACTCGAGCAACCTGAGTTTGATCACCGGTGCCGGCACCAATGAAGTTTTTAACTTTAAGTGCTGACTTATCAACTGCTCCGCGGTGAAGGAAAACATCGTGAGGAAACCTGCATATTTTCGAAATAATAACAAAAAATTATTTCGAGGATATGTGAAGTCCGCCAATCCGCAGTGGGGCCGCGTGGTGGACTATGCCCTGATGCCCCAGCAGTGGGACATGTACCCTGTTACTTTTATATGTAGGTATAGAGTAGGCATTAAAAATGTCGCGTCTGGACAGGAGATATGAATTGCGTGGCTCTACTGGACACCACACTGTGAACATTAGAGCCACGGTGTTCAGGTGTTCAACTTAAAGTTAAACTAAAATCTTAAAATTATCTTCCTTTATTCTTATATACTCAAATTAATTAGCCAGTTAATGCAAGATTGACAGAGTTCAAATAATGTCTGCCTTTTTAAAAATACTTATATAAAGTTTATGCAGTGTTTTCGCACCTTTTAATGAAAAATTACACCTTTTAAGAGCCGTGATAGGTCATTCTCCGGACGCCCGCCTTTAATAATATAGACTCAAGCAATCTCAGTTCGATCCCCGGTGCCGCCACCAATGAAATTGTTAATTTTAAGTGCTTAGTGCTGAAGGAAAACATCCTGAGGAAACTTGCATATTTACGAAATAATAACAAAAATAATATTTCGAAGATTTGTGAAGTCTACCAATCCGCAGTGGGGCCGCATGGTGGACTATATGCCCTGATACCCTCTGTACAGAGGAGCCCTTTGTCCAGCAGTGGGACATTTATAGGTTGATACTTTACTTTACTTTTTACACCTTTTACACAGATACATTATGTAAAATGTCTTACATTAACGTAATTATTATATTATACGTCGAGTATTATTATCAGATCACAACGTTGACATACATTTTCAGTCACATATTTTATTCAACAACCTCTCTACCGGAAGAGGAAGCTATACATATACAGTCAAACCTCAGTCCCGCTTCGTAGCTGAATTTGAAGCCTACTTCCTATGCACACTTCAAAATTCAAAGCGAAATTTATTTCTCTTTCCAAATAGAATTTAAAAAATCTATTTATAGCCCACGAGCGAAACAAATGCGTGAAATAAATTCTGCATGTTGTCGAAGGAACAAGTATGTACTTAGTGTTTTGATTAGAAATAATGTTGTAAAGGTAATGAGTAGATCGTATATTATAGATATATATTATTATGCAATTCAGATATAGCATGTCTCTTTACATCTGTCACGTTAACCACTATGCCAATCTGCGAAACCATCCATAAGGCCAATACTTACATCTAATAATAATTTGGTTGTTTTTTTAGAAAAAGGAGGCATTCGAGCAAGCAGGTTACCTGATGGTGAGCCATCACCGCCGCCCATGGACACTTGCAACATGGAAGTCACAATTGCGTTGCTGGCCTTTATTTAAAATAGCTTAGCTATAAACTAACAAATTATATAAAATACAACACTTTTCTTGCTGTGCTGTATTTTTTAATTATACTTTTGAAAATTAATAAGAAAATCATGAGAATGTTGTTAAAACCCAATCTCTGTCAATAATTTCGATAATTTTCAAACATTATTTGTCATAAAACATTATTCATTACACTTTCATTTATCCATAGTTAATTAGTTAAGAATAAACACCAACCAATTTATTAGGTCCAATCCTGTTCACTTTGAAAAACATTGCTTCTACCAAATCCTGAGATTGTAACCAGAAATGGAATGCAAATATTGAAAACGGGAACTATGCAGTAAAAGCTTTTATGCGGCAGCACGCCTGAACTAATATAGCGCTGCTATTTACGTACCGTACTCATTCTAACAATTCAAATTCACATTCTTTACTTCGAGTTCAAAAACCGTTAGTAGGCATTATAAAGCTTTTAAAAATATCATAAGCATTAATGCACCGTTGCTGGACTTCAGATTCACGATGTTAAGGTGGCGAACTAAAATCTCTTAAACATCAGGCTTTAAGTTTTACGAGTATATTAAGTTTTTGTAGTGCTAATATCTGCACTTGATGAGACATTAAAATTTGTGGAAAACTTGAAGAAAAGTTTTTCACCGCTGCGGGATTCGATCCCAGGTCTTTCGGAATCGTATGTCTGAGTGCGTTTTCATTTTAATTTTTCAATGTATGTACTACATTCCTGTAAAATTCCTGCCTGACATTTCCAGTTAAGCTTGCCGCCTATCACGCCCCAACCAAAATAAGCTAAGTGAGATGTGAATGAGCTTTTTTAAGACATCAATATTTGCTAATCTTAATGTCCCTTAACTTTCACGAATAATTATAACAAACAATTAAATTACTATCAAGGTACAGTTATAGAAGCAAATTTCATAAATCCTGTCAACTGAACGAAATTTATCCAGAAGGTAAGTAACATATGTATACATTACATGTTATTGCGTTAAATCTTCACTATGAAATCTAATTTTAAACTAATAACTAGTACAAACTATGAGCAAGCGAGCAACTCGGTCTTATATAAAATCGGATGTGCTAATATGCAAATACCAAGGACATTAAACCTCAAGTTATAAATGAAGATTTAATGAAAAATACGTCATAAGTACCATCACAGTAATTCTGTATTTGGATAAAACTAAGAAGGTGCAATGGCTTTCTCTTACTTTTTAATTTTTTTTTTAATCATGACAGTTAATGCTAAGAAAATTCGGTGGCAATGTTGCTAAGCCTGTAGAACCTGTTGTGTGGCCTTACAACAAGCTATAATGAAATAAACATTACATGAGATTATTTTAGTGTTTACCCTGCCAACCTAAATTAAATAGAATGTGGATATTTTCAGATAATTTTGGATAATACATGATAAATTGAAAGATACGACTTTCACTTCACATAGTCGCGTGGGAAAATGTCTATTTTCCCAAAACATTATGTAACGTCTCTTATAGCATTAAATTATTTTATGATGATAAAAGGATGAGGTTCTCAATTGGATGTAAAAAATATATAATTTTAAATTAGTTTCTTTCTTATTAATTGTTTTTGAAGTGAAGAATTAACACAAGAAGCACAGGGAGTACAAATGAATGTGGTGTATTGATGGAAACCAAATGTTAGGATTTTTACTTCCAATGACTATAAAATTGGGTGGCGGAAATTAAAATAGGAACTAAAGACAAGTTATTAGACATAAGGGATTATGTATTTATTATATAATGTGGCGATATTTTAAATTGAAAAAGGAATACTTATTTTAAGTCAATAATTTTTTTTATTTTATCGCATGATGAATTTTATATTATTATGTCCTATTATCTGATCGTACAAATAAAAAACATAAAATACTGTTCGAAAATCATTAATATTTATTTTTAGAAAAACATTAATTTATTTATCCCATTCAACATATATTGCTTAACACTAAAATATAAAATGAAACAAGACAAAGATTTAATGAAATAGGTATAAATTGAAATATAAGATTTCGTAAGATTTATAAGTTTTCGTTTCGTTAAATTGCTAATTTCAAACATTAATAAGTTGAAAACGGCATGATGTGATTTTATTTTAATTTAATTATCAAAGCCTTAAATTTTTTTTTGTTGTTTTATCCATAAATCAGTTATCAGTTCATTGATGTGTAACAACTCCTTTCTAAGTTACCTTTATATGAAATTAATAAAATGAAAAGATTTTAAATAAATTGACTTGAGATTTCATCAGTGTGGCAATCAGTCGTTTAGCTTAGTGGTTAAAGCATCTAGGGTTCGATTCCCAGAGCGGTGAAAATCTTTTCGTACGTGTTTCTACAGATTTTAATGTTTCATCTTAAGTGTAGAGATTAGCAGTATAGAAATTTAAAGACTATTACATATATTTTAAATTGTATCGCGTGTTGTGGAATCCCACATCTCTTCATCTTGCCTTGCTTTGAATGTTAAAATGAATATCAGTCTTGTGTTAGTAATTTCCTGCATATCAATGTTCTTGGCGGCCAAAATAGCTCTTTTGCTCAGCTAATCGTTATTCTGGTAATTAATTTGAATTTTGATAATTGGGAAATACTTTTTCAATATTTTTTTTTTTATTTCGACGCCAAAAAATTGCAGAAAAAATATGGCAATAAATTTCGTCCTTAGATCGGGCCAACTGATAACTTTCCGTTTCCGATTTTTTTAATGAGACAGCTGAGACTTATACTGATTATTAGTTCTTAACCTAAAAATTGTCGTTCTTCACCTACTGGCCGACGAAAAATTACCCCTAGAAACGTGATGGTAACTGTTTAGTGGTCTAGTGCCGGTGTGATTCATCACAGCTTTTTAAAAACGGCATGAGCATTACTGCAGATGTGTACTGTGAAGAACTGAAGACGATGGTGGAGAAGCTCGCACAGCTGCAACCAGCTTTGGTCAATCGGTCGTCGCTGCTCCTTCACGACAACGCACCACCCCCTACTGCACAACAGACAGTCTCCAAGCTGCAAGAGTTGGTGTTGGAAGCTCTCCCACATCCGCCATACTCACCAAACCTTGCACCTACCGACTATTACTTCTTCAAAATTTGGACAACTTTTTAGCGGGAAAAAAATTACAGGCAGCACAAAATGCCTTTGAAGAGTTTGTTGCCTCCCGTCTAGTCTATTTTTACAAGAAGGGCATCAATAAACCACTAGGAAGGCAAAGATGCATATATTGCATGGGTGATTACTTTGAATAACAGAAATAAATATAACCACTAGTGCTGCTTATCGTTATAATAGTTGTTAATATTGAAGTTCAGTAATAGTTAAAATATTAGGATCAAGGTAAAAACGTTAAAACTCTTATATCAGAAGTGGGATTTAATACGAAAACTCGCGTTTGGCTGTTCAAACAATCGGCGACATAATTTCTCCTTGGGTACCTACACTCGTAAAAGTGTGTTTTATACTTACTATACGTAATGGATAAAATCTTTTAGTTAAATGTAACGAAAGTTTTGGTGAGTACCTTCCAGTTAATTAATTACTTAACATATTTGAGAAAACGTTAAATAGCGATACACAACTGGTTTACCCGGTTAAGCTACCGAGTATTTTAGTAGTTGGAAAATTTAAGGCATGAACTGGCGATAGATATCCATTGTAAACACCATCACTGGTACTTAGACTACGTAGCAATACACGACTGGTCTAACTGGTAAAGCTACCTAAGTTGATAAATCGATGAAAACTGTGAACGTGGCGATATACATCCCAGTTGTAAGGGATAAGCCACAGGGTTAGGTGTTCTGAACGTGGCGATATGCATCCCAGTTGAGGGATAAGCCACAGTGTAAGATGTTCTGAACGTGGCGATATGCATCCCAGTTGAGGGAGATAAGCCACAGGGTAAGGTGATAATTTTATGAAGGTTACTTGTACCAGACTACAACGCCATTCGAGGACGAAGGCGTGATGCAGGACGGCCGAATGTTGGCGCTGGCAACACTGTATACCGGATATGACGTTATCTACTCGAGCCAAGGGACACATGGTCGCATAGAGCAGCGATCACTTGGATTTCGGCCGCGTTCCTGGACGGTGATATAACCACTAATGCTATTTGTCGTTATAATAGATGTTAATATTGAAGTTCAGTAATAGTTAAAATATTAGTATCAAGGTAAAACGTTAGAACTCTAATATAAAAAGTTTGAAAAAAATATTTTAATTTATTTCATACAAAACGGCAACTTTATAGGTAAAGACCTAATAATTAGTATTAGTCTCAGCTGATTGATCTCTTTGCAGTTGGGCGTGCATGTTTGTAGTAAATATCAAAGTATTTATGTTCTGTCACAAAGTAGAGTATTTCAGGCAAGCTTTATTTTCATCAGCTGCTGTTGGCTGAGGATAAATATTTTAGGACAGATTTCTACATAACGTTCTCAAGTCCCAAACTAAGCAACACCTGTACTATGGTTAATAGATAACTGATAAAAATACATTTCTTTTGTAACAAAATACATATTATACATATATAAACACAATTGATTTAATAAAATCATGCGCGTATATGAACGTTGAATAAAATTTTCAAGACGATCTGTAAATAACTTTAAGACATTGGCGCTTTTGAACAAATGGCAATGACATTAAATTTTTATATAAATATAGTTATGTATTACTTTTCATATTGTTTATATGTTTAACACAAAAAGTTGTTATTCCAGTCATATAGTACGTACATGTTTTAATTACACGTCTCACAAGTCAAATAATTTATACACAATATTTTCTATTATTTCTTTAATTTTTTCTTCAACTAAGGAGCTATTTTATTAGTATTGGTATAGTAAGTGGTTTTGTATAGATACTGTTACTTTTTATTTTATTCATAAATAAAAATTAATTACTTAAAATATGTGTTATTTTATACTAAGTAGAATACCTAAAATTGAAGAAACCATGTCTGTTGTTAACAGATGCAAATACAGAACAAGGAAGGAACTAAAAAAATATTATTGATATATTTAATAACTAAATAACATGAGTATGGTAAGTCGTCATACATCAAGATACTCATAATTGAGCACATTTAGATATACCCGTAATTAAGTTTAAATCGTATCTGTTTTATGGGGGCCACTCTTAAATATTTTTTATTCTGTTTTTTATTAGTATTTGCTGATATAGCGGCAACAGAAATACTATATCTGTGAAAATTTCTGTCTAACTATCACGGTTCATGAGATAGAGCCTGGTGACTGACGGACAGATAAACAGACAGCGGACTCTTTGGTATTAGGGTCCCGTATTCCCCATTGGGTACGGAACCCTAAAAACCATACTTTGTGACTTGTACCACTTATTAGCTGCATCATCTCAAAATAATATTTCAATCTATATTTCTTATGCCTTTTGTATTGATAACGCTAGCGTTAATTATTCTCTAGATTAAATTGTCTAATGTAGATTATAATATACAAGTTACATGGCCGAAGATCTTTCTGGATTTTTTAAACTGTTTGGCCGTAGCCGATAGCTTAGCAATTGCGCCACGGAGTCATTATTCCATTCATTCCATTTATTAACAATTTTAACTATACCGAAATTTTCATTCCGTATTTTGTACGTTAATGTAAAACATCTACGGGTATTTAGCAGAGACATGGGTCGATTTGAGTAATAATGAATATTGGACAGTTACATGATCTGTTGTACTTCGTTTAGTAGGTCCGATAATATTGGGATATAGAAGCGCTCATTATAACCATACTACACAAAGATAATATAAATCTACGTATTATATCATACTTATGTTTTTTTTAGATTTACAGTTAAAATTATCTCTTCTTTTTGTTACATCTTAATAAATTAATTCATTATACATTATTACCTTTATATTTTTGTTTCTTTTTATTTCAAAACATTACACGGTCTCTCCTTGCCGTCTAAATTTGTATGCCCCGTCATTTCCTCACATTTATTTTTCTTTGCGGTCTAATTTTCTTTGTTGTCTCCGTCATTTTATAACCAAATTTTGCGGAATGAGGTCCGCGGTTGAGATGAAATTGGTATTCACAATGAATTGAGCTCAGCTTTACGTAAGGCCTTTAGCACAAACACGCAATTTAGATTTTTTTTTTGATATTTGTTTTATTTCTCTAATTTTGTGGTCAGCGTTTTTTATCTAAATCAAGGAAAAAAATATAACACAGTATCCAGCATAACGTCTTTTCAATAAATGGATTTTTTTTCTTTAATTATTCACGTATAAATTTAAAATTCCGCCGTGATAGCTCAGTGTCCGGGTGCTTGCCTTTAATTCAGTATACTCGAGCAACCTGAGTTCGATCCCCGGTGCTGGCGCCAAAGAAATTTTTAATTTAAGGTGCTGAATTATCACTTGCTCAGCGGAGAAGGAAAAAATTGTGAGGCAACCTACATATTTTCGAAACAATAATTTAAAAAAATAGTTTGATATAATATGTATGTAGTCCGCCAAACTGCATATAGTAGGGCCGCGTGGCGGACTATGCCCTGATACCATTTGTACATAGGAGGACTTTGCCCAGCAGTGGGACATGTATAGGCTAATACTGTACTTTATTGTTTTTTATATTTACAATTTAATTTTTCTACTTGTAAAGTTACTTTATTATATCAGACCATTTGCAAATTTAAAAGGTTTCTAATAATATAAGTAGCCTGTGCGTATGCCAGGGACATAGTATAATGATGTTTACTTTATTAACTTCTTTAGATTGTGCAAAGCTACGAAGGGAGCGCAAAAACTTCTTTGAGACAATTTGAAAATAAATATATCAGACTAACAGAATGGTATCTTAAATATTCCTCTCTATTTTTGTAATCCGTACACGCATGGCGCATTCCGATTTGTATACGAAAACGTCCAGTTTATTCAACCATATTTATTTTTCAGCGACCCAAATGCGCCTACTGAAATATTCATATACTTGCCGGGCCACTCGTCTTCTTGATAGCTTCAACAATAACTTTTTGCAATGTCTTATTATCAAAGGCAGTGAATTGATTCAGTTGTTATCTCATATAACAAAATAATTTATTGTATCAAAAGTATTTGTAACAAAATATAAATGGTATACATCACAGCACAGCATACACTAATGGTCACAAATATTATATAAATATTCCCGGTAATTTTAAATAAAAAAGAAGTTTTCCAAAAAACTGCTTTGATGAGTAGTCTTTTTAACATCGTACCATTAAGTGTAACGCTGATTTTATTACTTTACCTTAGAAAACGGTGCATTTTAAAATATTTTTTACAAACACCTAAATCCGAAATAGTTATTAAAAATAATTACTAATGTTACTATGCTTGTCTGGCTGTGTGGCTGATTCGAACACATAACCTACAGTACCGAAGCCGAATTTCGCGCAAAGCAGGAGTTGTTTTGAATTCCTTCAACAGTTTTGGCCCTTCGTTGCCTATAGATAAGGCGCGCTACAATATATAGGAGTACAGTTTACTAATCTGTTTATTGCCCAAACCACGGCGACTGCGCTACCCTGTTAGAATACCCTGTTAGTTATCTAAAGTAAAAGTTACTGATTAAAATTATAAATACACATTTTTGGATGTTATAGAAACACACAAAAATATGTGAAAATATATGCAGTAATTCCTATGTAACACCCGCATGCAAGCGACGGGCTTGTTTACATTTACAATGCATGTTAGTTGTGTGAAAGAAGTATGTTCGTAAAACAAAAATTTACTACATATGGCTGAAGGAATATTTAAGAAACTTAACATTTATTAAATTCCTCATAAATAATTTGAGAACGTAGGAAGATAAGAGTAGAAATTTCGGCATTAAATTTTGCTAACTTTACGCTAAGCGGTGGTAATAAGACATTGTATTGACAATGTCTATCTTCGTTTTTTACATCAATTGTGATGTAAAAAATAAAGCAAGAATCTAAATTTATGAAGTAAATATATACAATCGTATACAACTTTCCCTGACACGTCTTATGAGAGCCGACAACTGAACGGTAATTAGCGTATTTGATTTCTGCATAACAGTTGATTGTCCGTACAAAAATATGTGAAGGGTCCATTAGGTTGTGTTAGGAGTCCATTAATAAAACAACACCAACAAAGCGGTCATAATATATTATTCAAAAGGTTGTAAAATGGAAACTGCCCGCAAGAACGTTTCATTTATGAATATACTCTAGAAAATGTTTTATAAACTACCACAGAGAGTTCATTTTATAGGTGGAATAAAAACATTTATTGGTGTACCGCTAAAGAAAATAAGATGAAAAGTATGAAGCGTACATTCAAATGGTATTGAATAATTTAATCATGAGCGAGTGAAAAAAAAGCGATTGAAGTATCGACTAAGCATTCAGGGGAAATTAAATTACATGATACTGCGAAATGAATGTGCCCGAGTTACGCAGAAAAGGTATGACAAGTATTTATTAATTCTTAAATTACAAAAAACCTTGTTGATTCAATTATTTTGATTAAATCTAAATATTTTTAATAGATATTCGTCACATTGTTTTTAAGACCAATAAATTAAGCCAATGAGGGAAATGTACAATGTGACGAATATCTGACATTTCTAAAAAAATATAGTAAAATATTTATTAAATGCTAAAAAATGAGCTATCATTATTAGTAAGAAAATAACTGTAGGTTTTCACTGTAACTTTCTGTTTATTTTAATAAATTATTTAGTAAATTATTTATGCGTTTATCATATCATTTATTAATGCCTCTAAAGAGTGAATATATACCAGCATCTGCAATTCGGAATTGAGTATATATTACAGACGCACAAGTCCTTTTCAGTTACACCAGATAGCTCCACAAAGAACATTGTAAATCAACAACAAAGCCAACGCAACATTCCTACAAAATAAATGAACAACTACTGCTTGGTTGTGGTAGCGTAATCGCGATTAACGTGAATCAACACACACGAAATCGTATTTAAAGTGTAAATTGATCAACCCCGATGTAAATAAACAGCGCAGTTACGCTACACGTCCCTGGTTCGTTCAACGCTAAACTTGCATATTTACGAAAGTCAATGCCGCAGTCCGGTACCATATTATGCCGGTTTATTTACACGATTGAAGTCATGTTGAAAATAGATCATGGCTTATGCACCTACAATGTCTCTTTAATTGGAACAAAAATATATGTCCTACGGAAAAAAACAATTATTGAGCAATTAAATGGTTGAATTAATTTGTAACAAACGCAGGAAACTGTTAACAGTACGTTAGCCCCAAGGGTCCGCCGTGGGAAGGTATAGGTGTTCCACATAAATTGTTCTCAACGAGGCGATACGGTATCTACCTAAATTTTGTTAAGTACGGACTAACGAGTTACCAACTAATATCGTCCGTTTTACGGTTTGCAGACATGCGATACGTAGTTGGCGGTATAAACGGAGGATTATTTGAATTTATTTATTCGACTTGTTTTTAACTCTAAGCATCTTATTTGTGTTTCGCTACACCGATGAAATTTACATGTGTTTTATTAAAATGATCTTATAAAAGATCTATTGCTTTTTGCTGATATTATGGTTAGAGAATTCCATTTTAACGATTTGAATAAACCATTGTAAGAAATATTGAAATTACCAATTACATCATAACTTCCGATGTATGTTAAAAGAAATATGGATGATAAAAAGGCGATAATTTTATCTAAAATAGAAAGTAAAATATATAGAGATAAAAATATTTTGAAACTTCTTTAAAAAAAAAGGAAGTTAGGGAAAGTCCCCTTTGTGTGAATACATAAAGATATTTAATTCATGTATGAAATAACTAGTAACTATTTAATTTATCTAAATATTGATTGGCATTTTAGGTATAAACGATAAGTTAATTCTATATTGCTTTTATAGAAATCATAAAAAAGTCCATAAAAAATTATTACTTTTTCTGCTGGGACTGCTATGTAATGAATGCAATGTGTGTAACACATCAACACTCAACATGCGCCAAAGATCATGAACAGTTCAAAACTTCGGCAAAGATGAAAATGATGGATGAGAAATCAGAATGATAACTTAAAATGGTTTTGTCCCAGATTCATACACTTACCAAAATACATTGAAACGTTTTTTGAGTTTGATAATCTTTTTCTCACCATGAATATCTTGGCAAATTTGCGCCAAAAATAATGACATTGACGTGGGTGCGAGCAGCTATTAAAATATGATAGATATTAAAATATCTCAGGTTATTAAAATATGATTATATTAAAGGGGTTACCGCCGAATATCTGCAATTGCTTTCATGAGTTGCTATAACATTATATTCGTAAAACATCAATATTAAATACAGATTTGTAACGCAAGAAGGTCTACGTTACAGACTTTGTTCTTTAATCAATCATCTTCTTTATCTTGACCTTATTCCACCTAAGTGGGGTCAGCAAAACACGTGATTCGTGTTGTTAATAAAATTGACTAGATTTTTACGACCGGCCACCTGTCTCACATTAACCCTTTTTGGGATCAAATCGTGAGCCGTGATAGCTTAGTGTCCGGACGCTCGCTTTTATTTCAATATACTCAAGCAATCTTAGCTCAATTCCCGGTACCGGCACCAATGAAATATTTTAATTAATTACAAATACAATATTAATTACAATTTTAAGAGCTGATTTATCACGTTCTTTGCGGTCACGAAAATATCAATATCAAACTTCATCCATATAGAATAAATAGCAACAGAATTATGAAAACCTTATATGGGATCATCTTAATACTAAATAAGCACGTATAGTAAAGCAGTAGGTTTGTAAATTTGTTCAATAATATTGACAAAAAGAACACCATATTAACTATGTCATATTAAATTAAGACCTCAAAGTTTATACATGTATTTTCGACTGAAATTCATGTCACGTCATAAGCACTTGTAATTAATTGCTTTTTTATTTATTTTTTATTAATCTATTTTCATAAATAGCTATTACAACAAAAAATGAAATATGGCAGCAAGATTTTCCTACATATCTATTTGAATTATATACGAACCTGTACTTCCTTGTACCCTGTACTCTGATTGCACTGAACGCCAATTTTCTCACTCAAAAATTCTAATTTGTTAGGTTTGTTCTTTTGGAATTTAAAATATCAGTGAAAGCATGGCAGCTGCTTGCCCCGTTTCTTGACTGTGAGCGTCATTAATTGACGATTGTTCTTATTAATCTTGTTTTAAATTATCCTATAACTAGAATATATATTGTTAACTAGCGACCCGCCCCGGCTTCGCACGAGTGCAATGTATTATACATATAAACCTTCCTCTTGAATCACTCTATTTAGTAAAAAAGACCGCATCAAGATCAGTTACGTAGTTTTAAAGATCTAAGCGTAAATAGGGACAGACAGACCGCCTGCGTTCTCTTGCCGCAGAAACGCAGTCTAGCCACGGGCTCTAACGACGAGTTTCAGCTCATAACGATCCCTGCATAGCGCCCGAACCACCCGGTACGGCCCAGGCATACCTGGATGAAGTTTTCCCTGCAACTGAGAATAATTAAGCACAAATACAAGGTCACCTTCCTTGTACTTTCACGAGGGTAACGGCCTTTGGTAACCCACTCAGATCTGATTCAGCCTTATTTTCAGCCAGCCGCTCGGCCGTCCTTTGTCTTTGAATCTCCCTTAAATACTCCATAAAGCTACGCCACTAAGAAAATCGTTAATATGCGATTCTATGTACGCACTTTAGGGTACTCTATCAGCGGTTAAACATTTCAATAGATAGAAGTCACTATAGAGTAATTACAAAAAACGGCTCTTTATGGTTTTTTTAAGGATATAATTTCCAAATACACAGGCTTTTAATGATATACAAAAGCAACAAGACAAAACCTATTGAACTTGACCTTTGTTCGATCAAACCTCTGCTTCTCATATGAAGCCACATTTTCCATATTGCTTCGATAAGTCTAACTCAGTCCAAAGCTCATCTTAAAAACAGATTACTCAAGTCCATATACCACTGAGTATATGTGGTTCAAAAAGAACAAACATTCTGAAATCAATAAAAAGACTTGCAAGCACCAGGTTACACATTTGCGGTACACACGTAGCTCCAGCAAACACATTTGCTAAGCTCTTCCCCATGGGCAAAGTTCACCCTCAACTCTTATGATTTCACTACAAGGCAAGATCCGACTGTACTACCCAAAAGTACCGGCTAATACTACGCTACCTACCGACTACTCAAAGAACAGACGTTGATTTGCACTAGGCTACGGTTACGGTATTCTGGTACAGTTACTGACCCAACGAATAGAGAACGTATTAACTACCTGGCGCTCAGGCATCTTCCTAATACGATCATGAAACAAACAGAAAGGAAACTACGAACGCATTTTGCATTTTCAAAGTCAAAATTTCTTTATTCAAAATAGGCTTATTTTAAGCTTTTATTGGACGTCAAAAACTACCACGACGGGCCAATCTGCGGGACAGTAATACCCCGTTTCACTATTACAGATATCAGCTCATCACTTAACTCTCTGACGTTGCGTAACCTTAAAATGAACCGACGAGCATAGTCTGCGTATGTAAGGAACTTATCCGGATTGGAACTCATAACTTTAGCTATGTAGGTTTTCTGGGAAACAAACTACTTTTTAAACTCACTCCAACTTCAGTCGTTCGATACCCATTCGTTGACCCACGTTTTTTTGCATACCCTTGTAAATAATTAAAATAAGACAGATATTCGGGATCGCTCCAACGATTAGAATACCTAGCACGGTCCATCTCCTCGGACCAGGTCTCTATGTCATTAAAATTTGGTTCAAAATTGAGAATTTCATAAGTCTGGTTAATTTCACCTGGTATATTGATGGATCGTATCGCATCGATAATGCGATCGGACGCAATGGAGTGCTCCAACCGCGGCACTCACAGAACGCTCCGTTGAAGACGGGGCCACTGAAGTCAGCTTGCCATGCTAGACTTTGAAGCGCGATCGCATACTGGGACGCGCTCGATGGCGGGGGCGTCAACTTCGTAGACTCTGCCACTGTCGCGGCCTCGGCGCTAACGGCGACCACAGTCGCCGCAGACTGCCACAGCGAAAGCACAGCCACTCGGCGCCTTCTTAGTGACGAAGCCAGAAGGTGTTGTTCCATAAGTGATGTTAATCTATTCAAAATTTGTTGCATTGTTTCGATTAAAACATTGCTAGAAGGGCTGAGTCATTCGTGACACGAATTACGTTGTCTAGAATTTGAACTGTTGGTTACTCGTCATTTACTTTCCCTATTTGTATGAGGCATAACTTTCAACAGAAAATCTCAAATAAGGTGTATTTCGAATCAAATACCAAAAAATTTGACAAACAAATTACTAAGTAGTCATGACAAAACAAAATGTAACCTGAAGTAAAGATATTTCAAAATGTATTTACAAATAAACCTTCTATTCCCGGTTTAATTATAAAACTGGAACGTACTCGCCAAACCTGTAGTTTACACTAACCAAAAGATAATTCCACCATTACTTTATTACCACGATTTACTTACGAACCAATATATTTTCTTTACGATTGTATGAAAACTCAAAAACGATTCATATGAGGATGTACGGAGTTAAGACACGTAAGTTTTCGAACCCCACTTCCGATTTTAGGAAATAGAAACGATGATTGTTTTTTTTTTTTTTTTTTAAAAGAATTTGTTGGCCAGTAGGCCAAAACTTAACAAAGTTTCACTACAATTCTAAGTAACCGACACAATCGTTATTAATTCGGGTAGAGCTTCCGCACTCCACAACGGCTGATGAGAAAGTCTCTTGACACGGCGAGCGCTGCTCCGTTTATAGGCCGTAGCAGTGTGCTACTACCCTCCATCTTCTAACAATACATACATTTGGAAGGTCTGAAGACTGGATACATATATTTAATAAACCGAACCCACAGTATTATTATTCCAGCCATCCAAACCACATTCAAACACTCCATGGCCTGAGACGTAATAATGATACTGAATAGACCGTCCGAGAATTCATAAATCTTTCTGTAACTACTACTAAGAGTAGAAGAAAATATAAATTAAAGAGAATAAAAAGAAAAGAAAAGAAGAGAATAAGAAAAAAAGAAAAGAAAGAATAAATTAATGTAAAATGCCGGTTACCCTTAAATTAAAAAAAAATTAAAAAGGTCTAACTGGCATTAACAAACAAAAGAAAAAGTAAAAAAAAACAGTATAGATTAAATTGAACCTTGCCGAAACAAAATTTCGTCGTAATTAAAGTTTTAAATATGAACGTTGCGTTAATAATCTGTTAGATCTTTCAGATCTTGTGATAAGATTGTCGCATCTGTTTTAGACTTTACAAACGATTTCAAACGATTGTTGAAACGCTCGTGGGTCATCTGGTTGTTATCCTGGGGCCAGAGCGTCCTTCTGGGCGATAATGTCCTCTCAATATGTGAAAATAGCACCCCATTCCCTCTCATTGTCAACCGCGAACTACGACAGGTAGCGAAAGGATAGCGCAGTGCTGCTCCGTTCAGACTGGGCACTCTTACCAACTCGAAACAATAATTTATCATGCAAATGTTGGAAGTACCGGATTACTATAAAATATGTTACCATAGAACGGCACAAGCACATACCTACAGAGGCTGCTGTTACCTATCGATGGTCCCACCCAACAACGAAAACTTTCGTTGTTGGGTGGGACCTACTTACTTTTTCTACATGTTTTAATGATCAATCTTAAGTGCAGAGATTAGCACTATAAAAAAACTTTAAAATTTATAAAAAGCAATGGCGACATCTCTCGTTCGAATTATCGTTGTAAAACGATATTCGAAATTGTTTGTATGCTGGAAAGGATATAACAATAGATGCGCCAAGCATTGCTTCAAATGCTAAATAACAATGTAGAAAGAAGGCGTTAAGATTTTCGTCGCTGTGGCTATCAGCCGTTTAGCTCAGTGGCTAGAGCGTCAGGCCGCGAATGCCGAAGACGTGGGTTCGATTCCCACAGCGGCGACAATCTTTTCGTACTTTTTCTACATGTTTTAACTTTCGTGCTTATTTACCAGCACGGTGAATGCAACGTATGTATAGTGAACAGAAGGTATACCCGCTGTTAGCGTGGTTCTCAACGCCCCAGCCAACGATTAAAAATAGTCAACGGATATTGGGGCTTTGGTTCGGCCCGAACCCCGATTCGGGCCATCGTGGTTAAGTCACGGTTCCTCCCTGGAGGAGAAAAAGGAGGAGGTTTTCAATTCGACGATTTTTTTATGTACTTACTTTCCGTACTTTCGACTGAGTGAAACGATTTTGATGATTTTTTTTATTGAAGTGAAACTTCTTTATCGGGGTTGAAAAAAAATTTAGTGTAACATTTTTGCGTTACGCGCCAACTTTTTCTTATCTTAAAATGTTCCTCTAACGCCATCTAGTGTTGAATAGGGGGTTTTATGTCGTCTTTATTCTTTAGTGGTTTTAATAGTTGACGCTAGATGGCGTTAGTTCCTCCATCTATTTATAACAATATATATATGTTATATTAAAGTGATCAGCAAAATCAAAGGGTTTATTTTAATTCTAATTCTAAAATGTAAACAATATATTTCGTATTTCAGTTACCATAAGCCATTAATAACACAAATATATAATAACGACATCAATGATAGTAATAATTCTATTACAATTAATGAAATTCAATAATAATCTTTGTAGTAATGACAGTGCTAGCTCTAATACTTCAGAGCACGACACTGTGTCGACTTCAAGTCGCAGGCAGGCACCGCCCACCGTGACCTGACTGCGACACCTGAAGACACAATCTGAAGCTGACCGATGATGCTCCTCGAAACCTCGATCGGCTCCTGGAACTTGCGGTTGCGACGTCGATCCAACGTCCGCAAGTTCGGTTTTCCGTTGTTGTTGTTCCGTTCGGTGTTGTTCCGTCTATTCGGCAACGAAGGACCATGTACAAATTCAAAGCGGTTGTATTTTGGGTCCGTGAGGTTAATTGAAATAAACAAGGTTCACGTTGCAAGTTTTTAATCAACAATTTTTGCGGACCCTCATACTAATTACAACGGTCAAACCATAGTGTGTTTTAATTTATTACTAACGCCACCTATGTATTACAAATAAGAAACTAAATATTATACAAACCTAAAATTAAATAATTGTAGAATTTGTATTTATGTCTATGATAATAAAAGCCTTTTATTAAACTTTATCTAATTAAACTTTTTTTAACCAATTTCTGTAAAGTTGCATATAGTAAATTATTTTTTGAAAAATAACGTCATAAAAAAGCTTCACCTCTTACGAGTGTACGCTAGTACACGCACACATTTTTTTTTTCAAAGATGGTGCTTCCCGTGTGGCCCCGATTCAATTCGGTCCAGCTATGACAATCAAATTTATTGTTAGTTAAATAAAAAAATAATAAGTTCATTATGAAGTTGCAGAAGAATACTCAATAATTTTTTTATTTTTAGTTTTTTTTATTGACAAATTAATTTGTTTTCAAAAAGTTTTTATAAAGTTGGTTTTTTTGTTTATCAGTATTATTATTGTTTGCGTTAATGTAAGTAATTTATTGTTTTTGGACTACATGAATCTGGAATAAATTAAAATAGATTGACTATCTCGATCTATCCCGATGGAGTTGAAATGTGTAAGTTGATGTTTACATAAGATGTACCAGCACATTTATGATAATTTTAAAAGGTGTAGTCATGACATTTTTAGGGTTACGTACCCAAAGGTTAAGACGGGATCCTATTACCTCCTCTGTATCCGTTTGTTTGTTTGTGTCCAAGACTCCTCTGTATCCGTTTGTTTGTTTGTGTCTGTCTCTATGTCTGTCTTTCCGCCTGTCATCAGGCTGTATTGCATGAACCATCATAGTTAAATATATTACATTTTTACAGATGATCTATTTCTGTTGCCGCTAAAACAACAAATACTAAAAAACGGAATAAAATATATTTAACTGGGGCTCCCATACAACAGACATGATTTTTTAGCCATTTTTATAGATAATGGTATGGAAGTCCATACCTGCGCGAGTCCGATTCGCACTTGGCCGGTTTTTATAAAAGTTCACGCGCTTGGTTTGAAAAACTTTTAGTTGAACTTACGGATCAAAACTAGCGATCAATCAAGATATATGTAAAATGTATGTGCAAAAATAAATAAATTCACAAAAGTAAGCCCTAAGAAAATTTACGTAAGCGAACATTTTCCCGAAAGTTTCATTGTACAAAGACAACATATGTATGTGTTTCACATAAATTGTTCCTCGCGATACGATACGAGACTTAAATATCCTTAAGTACGGACTAACGAGGTAGCAACTAATACGGGAAGGTTTATGGTATGTAAACATGCAAGACGCCACAATACACTGTGAATTTAGCTTGTACTGTGCTGTTAGCTAAATCAACGAATTTCCCGTTACATTTCACCAAAGTTGTTTGTTATACTTATGTGTTTTATATAGCATTGACAACATTAATGACATACTATTTTATGCTTAATTCGATTCAATCAAAAACATTGCATATATAGTGCAATGTAAAGTATCAGCCTATACATGTCCTCCTCTGTACAGAGGGTATCAAGGCATAGTCAACCACGTGGCCCCACTGCGGATTGGTGAACTTCACATATCTTCGAAGTATTATTTTCGAATTTATTCGAAAATGCAGGTTTCTTCACGATGTTTTCTTACACTGCACCGCTGAGCATTCGTATTTAGTAGTGAGTGCAATTCATTAAGAAATAAATAAAAATATTTTTATTATCATAACATATAACAGCATTTATAACGTTTATCAATAATAGATACTTTTGTAAAAATGAAAAATAATATTAATTTTAAATTTGACATTAAAGTTGAAATTGACCATAATCAGGTACAACAATATAATTTAAGTATGATTATGATGTAATATTAAAATTGAACTTTGATAATATTTTTTTGGTTATCTTCTGATTTACAACATTTTTTAATATTGAGGAATAGAGGAATCTAACATTTAACCACTGGAAATATTACATATTAATTCAGAGGTTATACTTCTGTCGCTAAGACACAACTTCGTTGCTTTTGTCAAAGTATTTTACTGCTACGTTCTCTGTGAAACGGTCCTTGCAAATGTCATGAATGGATACTATTCGCTCGGAAAAGCGCCATTGTCATTGTATGTTTCAAAATAAAGCTTTGTGTAGCATTCTTGGGATGCTTGAACCCCGTTTGTCTGTTATATTATTAGGTGTTTCATCACAGGAAAATAAAGACGTTACTCCGATTGTAAAGTTACTTCATATCCAAAGAAATTTGTTGTATGTTATATCTGGGTTGAGGAATTCCATAATTTATTAAATTCAAAGACATTATGGCATGGTGCCATAAAAAATAGTCATCAGGTGTTTCTTCTGCCAATTCACGTGATACGTTGAATGAAACAAAATACTTAAAAACAAGTCAACAATCTTGCAAGTCCTGAGGTAGGTACTCAAATATATTATTCGTAAATAAAACTAACTGTCCTAAAATTTACGAACACAAAACAATAAGTAGTGGCTTTTGTTCACGAGATGTTTGGAATTGTATACAAAGGCCTCTTATTTTCTATCAATACCGATAATGTAATGCTGAAATAATGGAACATGGAACTTCCATTTGGGGAAAAGGAATATTGGAGTCAAAATCCTCGTTACTTTTAACAATACTCATTCAGGAATGAGTGCACTTATGTATTTGTTAAACTATGTGCTGTTACTCTCACGACAATTAATATTTCCTATAATTCTAGAGAATAGATACATATAACCAGTTTTATTGATTTATCAATGAGCTTATCGACTCTCCGAGGTAATACTTTCTATCAAAATCATTTATTCATCGACATAAGAAACTAACATTTCACCTATTAATAGTCATATTATTGTCCTTTAAACGAGCGATTCTTGTATATATATATAATCGTAATCTCGGAAACGGCTCCAGCGATTTTCATGAAATTTAGTATGTGCATAGATTCGGGGGCGAAAAATCGATCTAGCTAGGTTTCATTTTTAGGAAATGTCCTTTTATCCCTGATTTCAGGGAATGAAAAATATAATTCGGATATGACGGTAAATTTCGCCGCAAGAGAAAATGTCATAATAGCTCGGTCGGTAATCGGGCGGCCCCAAAACAGACGGCCGTGGTTCGCGTCACGATCATTTACACATTTATTTTTTTACTTTTTTTTTTCGATTCCAGATCATTGCTTTCTTTATTTTTAATTTTTTGTCGATTTGTTATTTTGTTATTTTTTTCCCTTTTTTTCCCTTTTATTTTTTTTAAAGTTCTTTCTTTTGTGAAAAACATCAGTTCATATTTTCTTATTATTACGTCGGTAACATCGAAAAATATTATGCATATTTCGTTAGTCAGTAATTTGTATCTAAATGTAATTTCCAAATAACACGATTTACCAAAAAAAAAAAAACAAACCAAGCAACGCTCGGTCCTCCGGGTACTTTTATTTAATCTCTCACTGTTTCGTAATGACGGTCCTCTAGCGGAGAAGAAACAGGCGGAAGAAACTCCGTAGGTATTCTCTTTTTGTAATAATTTTTTTTTCTTAAAAAAAATTAAAATATTATACAAATGAATTTTTTTTTTTAGATAAGCTTGGGAGCGATCAATTCATTCCAAGGGGTTATTGTCACTAATGTATTAATTTGTTTTATAATAGTCCTTTTTATAAAGTTTTATTTAATAAATTTCTTAAACATGTAAATAGGCAGGTTTTGCGCATTTACTGGGATTTTCTGAACGAGTTACTTACTCAATGGAGTCTAGTAATGCTATCGGTAATGCTATCGTCTTCCTTTGCCCACATTTGACAATTAGTGACTTATCGTAACGCCATCTAGTAACGTATCGCTTATGATCTCAAATCTAGATGCTATTTGCGACCTTGGTTGTATTTTAACTAAATTAAAAGCGTCTTACGGCCAAATATTGACGGCGATAATATGCACTTTGATGATTAACGATATACACAACGACAGTAGCAAAACGAAGAATTAAGAAACGGAAGAAAGCTTTTTGTGTTTTCTGCGGCCTTTGGCATAGTGTAGTATATAGGTACAGTGTCGATAAGAATGTATTATATATCCAGATATTATTGTACACACTTCTCGCCTTAGAGGCTGCTATAGTTTTTATATAATTGTGTGCTTGTTGCATGATCATGCAGACTATCTCTCGTGGTATATACGAATCTCAAACCATTGGTTTACCATCTATACAAACACTGGTACTGTTTTAGAAACACCGAGATGGACCCGACAGCTTATATCTATTAATATATTTACTGCAGAAACATATTAATAGATATAAGCTGTCTGTTTTAACAAATCAACGTGGACTTTGTTGGCCCACGACCAATCTCTGAGGATGGATTTAGGTATTGCATACCAACCAGGGACGCATCTCCTCTCGCTTATATATCACCGCAGAAACTGGCGAAAATCTTCTACGAGGGCTGGATAGTTCAGTTAGAATACCCACATAGATTGAACAGCGATCAAAGATTTTCATTAGTGCTTACACTATTTAAGCAAGTATTGCGTTTTATAGAAGTGGGCAAACCCGAACCATGACTTGCCATCCGCAAAGCAATGGGAGAGTCCTTATCGTTCGCTCAAGGTCGTCATCACAGCACGCCTACCCTTAAAAATGTTAATTAAAGATTTGCTCACAGGTGACATCAAAGTGTATAGCGGTGTTAGTTCCGCACAGACGGTGTTAGGTTTGAGCTCAGGGATCACAGTATAGAGCTAGGCAGACAGCGTCGAAATATCCTAGATTATTGATAAATTTGTTAACGGGTATGCATTGGCATTTCCCCCCACGTTAACAAAAAAAATTCATCATGGTAACAGTGAGACATGTTGAGATAGATTCTTAGAAAGCTATACTTTACAATAAAAGTGTTTACATCTTTCACGGACTATTAAAATAACAGGACTCCACAGGTGTTATGAAATTGTGTAATGAAATTATTATTAATACTAAATCCTAAAGTCAAGGATAAACATGTCACAATAAAATTTCATTATTATATTTTAATTGGCTGATATATAACATTTTTGCCATTTTAAAAAAAACATAACTCTTAGGACACAAACCCCTAACAAATATATAAATGTTGTCACAAAATAAACGGAAATTTTTCAGAGGTATTGGGTATTCCATTATGTTTTGTAGATTTAGTTTTCCGTTTGTAGTTTCTTGAATAATATGATAATTATTCGTATTTATGTAGAGATCCGGATTATATAATAACTACGGTATATTATTTGTGATATCATTTATTTAACTGTGGTAGGGCCCCGCAACAGTCCACAGTCTTCCCTGTTGCATCAATGGGTAGATCAATCCGGGTAAATACCATGACCATAGAAGACCGTTATTCTAAGCTATTATTATTTCAAATGACAAAATTATTACTCGTTAATATTTATGATACATGTACATATTATGGGTGTAATTATTCGTTTCATTTTTAAATAATTTATATGTAAAAACTTTTAAAAACAAGTTAAGCAGTTTTATTCTTGAGTATTAAAGAAGCTGACAGAGAAGAGTTGAAATTAAGTCTTTTATTGTATAAAGATGTTGGCACATAAAAGCTGATGTGTAACACAACACATAATAAAATGAGGATTCCTTAAATGTAAAACGTTTTCCACCATTCCGAGCGTCGTTGAAACCTCTATAAAAATGTTAGTTCCCTTTTCATTACATTTTCGAACGTGGTTTTGTTGCTCGTTCGTTTGAAAATGAATCTTACACCTTTCTTTTAAGGTTAAAGTTAAATGGATTTGATGGTTTTATTTAACCAAATGTTCAATGTACTCGTTTGAACAGCCCATTCTCTACGTTTTAAAGTACTTCTTTGTTTCCATACTCATGTGCGATGTCACCATTTGTCTTATAATATAATAGTAAATCAATATTTATAACAAACATTTCGCAAGATACAACGAGAGTTTAATTAACTACTTAAAAGGTTAAGGGGTGATATCTTGTTTATACACAATTTGAATACTAAAAATAGTTGAATCAGTAATTAATGCTTAGTACTTGAAATATACGCATATAAAAATAAATGAAATATACGCATATGGTAACGCTACCAATACCATTAAGTTTCAAATCCGTTTTACGGGATCAAGAAATTTAGCGCTTTGATGAATGTTTCATACTAATTGTTAACGCTACAGGCCATACTTTACTTGAACCCAAAATCGATTATTCAGGCAATATTTTGATAAAAATTGGTATATGGGTCGTTTAGAAAAAAAATTATGATAGTTAACTTTTAAGATGCATACGCTCAACTACATGAAATTAGTCGATAAGTGTATCTTTAGAAATTTGTCATACTAAAGTATTAAAACTTCAAAATTCTGGAAATCAAATACCTATATTTTTTCAAGTTATTTTTGTTTTGTAAGTACTTACACCAAGGAATCAATATAATTAAATTCTTATGTGTAAACATGTATACAGTTGATTCACGTTCACTTCTTCATACCGATAATACACCCTTTTGAAAACTATTAACATAGATACAATCCAAATATGTGGAATGAATAAAAAAAATATATCGTAATCTGTATAAATCATTCCACGCTTATGTTTTTACGAACATCACAACATGCTCACCACTACGCGACGCCTTGTTATTTCCCTTGACAGTAATATCACTACGACTTACCGCCAATGTAATTTGAACTTCTTTATCCACTTGTTCTGTACTAAAATGTAGGCAAGTTGGCAGACGTGTAGGTAATTCGAAAGGTTCTTAGGAAGCTGGTTTCTGTAGAATTTTCCAACTAAGGTCCTTACATCCCAAAGGATAGAAAGTTACACCTGTAATCACAGATATCATGAACAGCTTTTAGCATTGTTGTTATACGTGTTACACGACATTTTTTTAAATTACTTTTTGGACGGTAAACTGGTTATTGTAAATTATGTCAACACTATATCTTTATTATTCTATACATCTAATATATATTTTTCTATGCATCTCATTATTATAATTGTATGTAGTGTTAACAGTAAATTAAAAGTATGATATTTTATAGCGTTTTTTTTTTATTTTTAATATTCCTAAAATTTGTATAACTTGTGTCATTACATACAAATTTTAATGTCAGGGCGTGTTGCTATCAGATTAAGTTTATTAATAACTTCACTAAAGATGCAAATCAAAGCAATTTATAAAAAAAACATGCGTCACCACTTACAGAAGAACTCTTGCCATCTTCTCATTCGCCCCCACACTGAGTCACAATGTTGAACTAATAATGATCTCATCACCTGCGACAAAGATGGCATGATCAGCTTTAACGGTTTCTTGTTTTGTTCGCTTTTTAAGAATCACCATTAAAAACATGTTTTATCATCGGTACATGAGTAAATATCATTAATATCCTCCATTTTGGAATAAATTCTCTATTTGGAATAAATTTTTTAACATAAAAGTAGTTAATGAAATATTATTTTTAAATATCGAAAGTTTGTTTGCCTTGCACTATCCATAGTTAGAAAATTGAGTACCATTGTAAAACAACAATGGAATTGAATCGCTTTAACATAGTACTTATCTACTGACTCAGCATGAAATTCTTAGAAGTGGCAGCTCCAGAAATAGAAGCGACACAACACGGTCATCAAAATAACCGGATAAATAAAAATGGGAAGCAGCAAGGGCTAAATATTTCACCACTAAAACTATTTCTTTGTTTTAATTTTTGGAACATGTAAGTATTTTATATTCATATTTTAAACTTCTTTCTTTACAGTCCTTAATATTTCCATCTCTTGATATAGCCGCAGAGCTTATATATTATATAATTCTTACTCGGGTATTACAGATGAAGTTAATGTTAGTACTTTTTCTTTACATTTAATATATATAAGTATAATTACATAAGAAAAAATAATTAACAGTGCGAACTTTTTAGTATATAGGTATATTCCTAATATTCCGGTTCATCCACATCTTTTGCATCCACTCTTTTATGCATTATGCATATCTTTTAAAGTGAAAGGTTATAAAATTAATAAATATCTATTTCTCAAAAAAACATTCATTATTTTTTATTTATAATTACAAACATTGATTTAGAAATATTGATAGAATATCAACAATATGTCATATAATTAGTAATTTATATCAATTTTTGATTGTATTATTTTATAATATTTCACGTCATGTTATTTGTTACTTCCACGTTAAAGGATATTATTCGTTACTTCAAAATCGGACAACAGTAAACACCTACGCCGAGTTGATTTTGCTAAAAGCGTATTCACATTAGATTTTCGATCTTGCACAGCAGGCTGTATGAGAATATCACTGATACGTTCGATATTTTATTTGAGTCTATTCCAGTACGCCGCTCGCCGCGACACGGAAGAGTGTCAAATAAATACAGGTTGAAATATATCCACTGTCGAGTTCTGTGATCCCGGTACATTCGTGCCATTTAAGAATGAATTTTTGCGTTTTTTTCCTGTTGTTCGGGTATATTTTCGGGTTCGCTTGTGGGATGTTGTATCGTCGAGATCCTGATAACGTTTTGAAACCCGGTAAGGCTCTTATATCGTTTTAAATTTTATGTAACACCATTATATAAATTGAATTTACACACACGAAAGTTCTCCTCATTTGTTTATTTATTGCTGGTATTATTTATTATATAAAAATATACAAAGTGTGATAAATTCGAGTTAGATTTAATATTTGCGCATATATAAATCAATAGATTCTGCTATTTAGTTGTATACTATTATATTAATGTGTACTTAATGTAATATATTAATTTAACTTACGGTTTTATTGACTTTTTTTGATCGTTTCTACGACATAAATTTGTAGATGTAAACATACAAATTAATTATAAATAAAAGCTATACTTTAAATATATTTAAAATTTCAAGAAATAAACATTATTTTCCTTCATTAATTATATGCTGTTCTTTACTCTCACTCAATTGTGGTTAATAAGTTCAACTTAATATGTAAATATTTTCTTAGGTTTCATTTAAAACTGCATTCACTAATGGATACAGGTGTATTCGTTGTCGTATTGCCTTGAGTTTACTAACTTTGTGTCGTGTGCAAAGTGCACTTTCGAAATGCTAGGTCTTGTTTACAAGTGAATTGTTTCCATGAGTTCATTGAAAGCTCTGCCATAAATGTTATTTTAATTGTTAATCGAGAAAATGATAGCTTGGTGGCCAAATGCCAGTTTTGCGTTTTAGCATCGAGGGTTTTGCATTCATATGGTATTTTATCATCTCTGCGAAATTTTGGCTACATTTGATAAGTAAATTTAAAAGTAAATTATCTTTTTATTTCTCTTAATCCAATATAGGTAACTTTTCCTAGTCCTAGTTCCAGTCTTCTTAGCTTTCCTATAAAACATAACATACATTACTGCTAGATATAAGATATAATGTTACTCATATGAATAATCGTCCCTGTGTGTTCCACATTTCAATGACGTAGCTAGCCGCTGATAGGCCTACTTTAGAATTTTGAAATTCGAAGAGTGAACAAAAACAAGAATGTAATTAAGGAATTTCGATATAGCAAACTGCCTGCCAGTGCTATCAGAGTATATCGTGGAGGTTATTTAATAAGGAAAATTAAACAAGCAGATGTGCATTACAAAGACATGAACAAGAAATTAAAAATAAACGTGCTTATGGCGTTGCTACTTTATTTTTTTAACGAGATAGAAAGGAGTTTAAGTTAAATCCAAGTGACAAATGCGTTCAAAAATTAGAGTAACTTTAGTGTGAACTCGGTCTACAAACGAAACCGTGTAGTTTCTGCATTAAAAAGCATAAGACTGGTCGTCTGGCCTTGCATAACCGAGTAACGGGCCAGGGTCAAGAGTTTATATGGAGTTATATTTAAGCTACTAGCGTATTTTCAATGTATGTCAGAAGTTTCATATAAGAATATTTAATAAATTCTTATCCATAATACTTATAAAGAATAAACTTCAAAACTTTTCAATTGGCACAATAGATACTTTTAGTTATTGTCACATATTAATTTTAATACCATCTCTATTATATTACAATTTTATCACAGAATAAATAATTTTTTAAGGTACTTATTAAGGGTATTATATCACTGATCATAGATTATAGTGGTTTATGGCTTAGGGTGATTCTTTTTATACGTAACCTACCTTATAATTATATTATGATAATTTTGATATGAGGAATGATATTACCATATCTTTATTATATGCCACTAATAAATTAATATTTTTAATTTGAGTTAATTTCACAAAAAATTTTGTACATAAAAATAAGTAAACGAACTTTCGCCTCTTAACCACATACTTAAATAAGCACAAAATATGTTTATTATCCAGGTTTTTAGGTACGTTGAATGAAAAAATCAATGTTGCTAACTTATAAAACTAAGGGTACACGATAGGTCCTAGCTACATCGTAAAGCTTACACTTTGCCCGTGGCAATGTTACTGGTAACCCAGTTATGTAAAATTCCTCATCTCTATTACAGATCTTTTGCCCGTGTCGTCAACGGTGATGCCTTTGCCATTTTACTCCGTTTATGGATTCGAGAAGAAATTGCTACGCGACAAAAACAAAATGCGTCCGGAGGGAAAAATTTTACTTGTCACCAAATTTAATCAATAAAAAATTGTTTTTAGCACTAATTCGTTATTACTGATTGAAGATGTAAGTACATTATTTTAAACTTCCTTAAAAAAACCCCGCTCAAAAACAACACATTTTCCAATCTATACCAATTTCAATTATATCATACACTTGTAAATAATATTTGCCCATAAATTTGGTTGATATAATTAAAATCAGTATTCTAGATTAAGCATAAGAATGCAAAAAACTGTTACGTCAGGGAGACTAATAAAAATATCTTCCTGCGAATTAATTTTAAAAGCCGATGTTACACAATGAATGTCAACACAGCAGAACGAATGTAAATGCTATAGTAGGCAGATATGTACCTTAAATACACATTCCTCCAATAAAGCTGGCCAACATACATATTTACTCAGTCTCAATGTGCCGTCGAAATTTTAGTTCGGTTTTATGAGGTCGATTTTACAAAAAAATGTAAAATGTATATAGCAAACATATTTCCATAATATATTCTGGTTTAAGGCTGCTAAAGCATGTAATTTTTCCTGTGAATGACTTAAATATTATAGTATCATAAGTATACAATGCTGAATTGGGATATGTAAAATATGTATAAAGCCATATAAAGTATGTATGTACCTGTGTATGCGTTCTTTAGCGTAACAAAAGAAAAATAACTAAAAATTATATTTCGTATACACGTACTCTTTCCTCATTTGCGAAAAATATATTAAATGCAATTGATAAAGGTTTAATTAAATGACTTGGAATTATAGGTAAATGGCAAAAAGTTGTTATTGATTGCCGTGGTAATACCGTGAAGTTGGTTGTTTTCCTACTAACGTCCATAACGAGCCAAACCAAGTGTAACTTCAAAAATATTTAAATTTATTTTTAAAGTTACACTTGGACACAATAATAACGACTTAATTGGACTACAAACAACTAGACTTGGTTGCATGCGCATCCTGGACTTTTGTTAGTAAGCCTTTTGTTGACACGTGCACAAACGCAGGTTTCGAAAACACACAATTCTTGCAAATATTTCACATACCTCTGCCGCTCCACTGATCTGGCGGCAGAGGATCTATAAAGGATTTCTCCTGTGTAAAAAAGTTAACACGTCTAGTTTACCCTAGTTATAGTGACCAACTCTGTTAAATCTTTCACCAAAGAAAATCGTATTCAGACTCTCCAAATGGTCGGTAATACGCAAGCCGGCCGTTCCACCATGATGTACATACAGTTAAAATCAAAAGAGATCACGATCTCTGCAGATGGGATTGTTTATTCGGCATCTATAGCGACTCCCTCAGTGATTATGGGACCTTTATAGAAATTTATAAAAGTGACGATAGTCAGTTCTTTGATACATCTTTGTATCACACGTGATAAAAAGATGCTTTTCAATTTGTACCTGAGTACAGTCGCCCAACAAATACTAGTTAGGAGGTGTGGAAATTATGTTACTACTGCAGTCCATTGTTTGCGACATAAGCAGCGGAAGTGGAAAGCAGAACTTTGTCACCCCAGTCTGAACGCCTGCGCCCGGAAGGTGAAGAGTTATCTGAGTTCAGACAACTCTAACGCCCATGCCGTCATGCTGATGAACACCCCACTAGCCGTTACAGTTAGTTTAAAACGGAAGAGCCACGTTCCCTGTCTTCTGTAAAATAAGTGGAGCCCTTAGGAAAGAGAATTTTAGTATTGTTTCGCTTTATTTACCGTATTGACCGCAATTCGGTGGGTTTACACCATTGATGAAGCAACAGCAGGGCCGCAGGGCTTATGTGGGATTCCGTTGCTGGTTCAAAAGGGGCTCAGTTGGAAGGCGCGCTTTATGTTTCAGTGCACCACACCATGCAGGAGAAGGGGATACCATGAATAAAAGCATCATAATAAAGCATTATCAGAGGGATGGGGTTAGCTAGTAACCTAACTCAGCGGGCAAAAGGCCTTTTATTTATGTACTCCGACTTGAATCGGCTCATTCAGCAGCTTTCGCATGCGAATTCATACTTTAGTTCACAATAATGCTCAATAAATGTTCAAATATTTGTATATACTGTATTTAACACTACGCCGTTTTTAACACTACACCTTTTATTTTAATTTTTTATAATCCTTGAGAACCGTTTAATGTAGCCCTTTAATTGCCGTTTAATTTAACCCGTTAGTAACTGTAAATGTAAAATCGTGTATTATGTACATAGGACATGATGATATAAGTATAACCAATAACATAAACGTAGATAGTACGCGTCCAGTTGTTTAATCCATATTGCAGTTAAGCGGATTACGTTAAACATCCATTAAGTTAGTTCTCTTAATCTTCTTGGAAAATTAGTTGTTAAACAGTAGTAACATTAGTTAAACATAAATGTATATATATTCAGAGTATATATTTTCTAAGTAAAAATATTTAAAAACTATAACATAATATGATAAAAAAGACAGGCGTAGTAGACCACTTGATCGGGACAATAATTATACTTTTCAATGTATTTTGTGTTTTAAACAACAGGCATAACTTAATGAAAAAGTGCCCGGAGGACCGTTTTTGTTTTTTTTGTTTGGTAAATCGTGTATTTTTGAAATTAAAAAAATAAAGAAAACAATGATCTGGTATAGAAAAAAAGAAAATATAAGTGTGTAAGTGATCGTGACACGAACCGCAGATCTCTGCTTTGGGGCCGCCCGATTACCGACCGAGCTATTTTTTTTATAAAAATTTTTTTTTTCGGTGAAATTAACCGTCATATTCGAATGATATTTATTATTCCCTGAAAACTGGGATAAAAGGACATTTTCTAAAAATTAAACCGAGATTGATCGATTTTTCGCTCCCAAATCTACGCTATGTGCGTAGATCTAGATTCGGGTAGGTAGCGCTAGATTCGAGGGCGATTCTAAATTTCATGAAAAGCGCTGGAGCCGTTTCCGAGGTTCCGATTATATATATACTAGAATTGCTCGTTTAAAGGGATAAGATATTATAGATAGATAAAGTGTATCAAATTTAGGAATAGTAATGAAATTGCAACTAATTAATATAAAAAAAAAAAACTTGTATTTTCCCCTGTCCCACAATAATTAAATAGTCAAATGACTCGTTTTAGAAAGGAAAGAAACGAAGAAAAAGCGCTTAATATATCTAAGCATAAATATAATGATTTTTCACTCACATCTCCTGTAAGCCAAGATAATATTCCAGAATTTCTTAATTTACTTTTTTTTGTGAAATGGGTAGGGTGGCTTTGATGGTTTCATCGGATTCAGACGTCCGTGGGAGAGGACTAAGTAGAAACAACGCACTAGTGGGCGTCATTTAAAGAGTAATTTTTATGGCTGGCATGATAGTGCCAGGTTAGGTTTTATAAATACTTACATTTACAAACTCTCAGTAAATCATACAGATAATTAGAGTAGTAGAATTAAAGCTGTTATGAAAGCAACTTTGTGTTAAAATTTTTACGCAAGCTGACCGTAAACTTATGAAATATTCTTCATCGTTTTTCTTTAAAGCTTTTCTTCATCCAGAAGTTTCATCGTTATAAACAAAACAAGGGGAGATAATGAAGTGTATTGAATCTGGCAACTTCTGTAATTTATCATTTAAGATGCTCTCGGGTATCGCTTCGTAAATTTTCCGGAGACAGCGAAGTTTTCAAGATTTATCAGCTCGCATCGATAGCTCTTGTTTACGAAGATGAAAATATGAACTAAAATTAAATTAAAGCCAAATTCCAAAGGCCGTGACTTAAATTATTGATACGTTTGGTGGTCCACAAAGTGCATTGAATACATTCCTTGACTGAGAAACTTCGCAATAGGGTTTGAACTATCAAAATATACCTTTCTGTCTTTACCTGAGAGATAAATATTTGCTACAGGTTGTTGAATTACTTAGTTAGTATTAGTGCTTGGTATCAATTTTAATCGTGTAGCTGAAATAATATTTTGAGTTTTCACTACATCGATTAGGAGACTGTCGGAACGAAATAATCTAATTCTTATTATTAAAGAAAGATTATTCCCACAAATCTTTCTTAAAAGAACTTAATTAATATTATTTTGCAATGATTTGTGTTTTGTACAAAAAATAATATTTAAACCACATTTTAAATCAGATTCCATGAAATTTAGAATTTAGAAAAGAATTGTGATATTTGTTCCATTTTTTCAGAAGACTTTTAACAAAATTATAAGCACTTTGTTTTCAGCATCGCTTATATTTAACAGTACGCGGTCGAAACGCCCGCACGCTTGGACCGCGTGTCCCAGCTCGGCAACCTTTGATCTCCAAACCCTTTGCTTGTAATTACCGACAGCACAGTTTCGGGTTTTCTCCGGTCAGGCTTTTACGTTATGTCGCTTTTTCAAAACTCTTTTCTATGTAATCATATTTATAATAGTAACGATACTTGACATTTTTAAAAGCATTGAGGACAAAAGATCAATAAATAGATCCATAAAGTGAACTTAATTTAAACAACATACTTAAATTTGGCACAACTATTCCGTTGAGAATGATTCTATTATTCATCGTGGTAAGACCATGTGGCAGGTTCTGCTTCAAAAATTGGCAGGCTAGTCCAGAAAAGCACGACAGTCTCAAATAAGACCAGCGTAAAACACCTTCACCACTAAAGAAGCCTTCTATATATTGGGACAACATCTGTGACACAAGTTTAGTCCGAACTAATAATTATGGATGAACTGGTGGTTCATCTGATGAGAGGTGACGACCGCCATCCATGGACTTTGCATCACCGTGAGGTCGTGGTACTTCCCCAATAGCGTTCGTCGTGGTACTTCCCCATTCGTGCAATAGCAAAGACCGAATTCGCTGGACATTCGTCTTGGGACTTCGGTAATTCCGTACCTTCAGGTAAACCGCTGGTTCGATGGTTTTCGTCAAGTAAAAACACAGGTTTGTATTTCCTTTTTATAAAAGAATTGGGAAACAATGCATCACAAACTCTGCACTTTCATGCACAAATCTTTTCTTTTAGGATTTCTCAATCAAAATTATTCCATAAACATTATCTTAGTACTAAAGAATTTAGCTATCTATTTGCTATATGTAATTTTGATTTTTTTAAGTATCATAAACTATTGGATCTAAAATATCGAGTGACAATAAATCGTAACTATTAAGAATATCGGGGGACAGATGGCACCCGACCCTATTTTTCGGATAACCAATAAGTGGAGCTACACTTTTATGGGCCATTCTGAGGGTCGCTCACTCTGAATTCTTCAACTTAGGGTTAATCTTTCACCAAATACTGAAACGAGCGGCTAAACTTTTCCGATCCTTTATGACTCAGAACTATGAATGTATGCTTTGGAACTAACTTTAGTATAATAAAATTTATCATTTTTTTTTTGTTGTATAGTATAGATAAATAAGTATTTTATTTTTATTGACGTTTAATGCTACTTGAAAGACGAATACGTATTAATAAATTATTTCCTCAAGTAAATCATAATTATGTTTTTCACGCATCGTTATAACATCGGCAATCTCATCTTTTACCTTACATTACATCTAATAAAGAAAGTCAGCTTAAGTAGTTTAACATACGGCATATTCGGCATAATTAAACTGGACTCCTCTGAAGTCAATTATTTCATTTATCAATTCTAACTTTAATTACCATATGCTGCTCTTCGTCCTAAAGCCAGTAGCGAATTAAATATTAATAATTTTATCAAACGTTCAAGGAATTTTGATTTAACAAAAAGTTCACGTGCACGAATACAGCATTGAACTTTATTAGGATTATATCAAAAACAATGCCTAACATTAGATAGTACGTTTACCACGTAAAAATAATTTGGGCACAGATGATCAACAGAAAATGTATATTATAAAACTATAATTGTAATAATATTCGCCATATTTTGATGATCAACATAAAATGGGCATCATAAAACTATAGTTAATGTAATAACATTCGCGATGTTTTGACAACGACAATCAGACTTAAAAGAATAATTTTTATTTTTAAATGATGAGTAAAATGGTTTTGAATAGGGTAGGTATTATTTTTTCTGTCAAATATATTAACAATTAACTAATATTATCATGCTACAAAGATAGTGACCATTTTTAAACTGATTTCATTTAGATGTTAATTTACTAAAAAATTAAACGGATCTTAACCAAAATCATTTAATCATGTTATCTGTAATTAAACATTAAACCTCACTCTTTATTAAGCCGTTGCTGTCAGTTATTATCCCATTAATAACAAAAGAATAAGGCAGGGGCGTAATACAATGTTATCGCTGTGGTGTCTCCAAGGGGAGTTTAGCTTAATTGCTTTTAGAAAGCCGATAACTCTCGCTACATGAAGAAATTTTCTTTCTCAATATGCTTTGTAATTATTGCAAAGTAATTTATTTAAAATTATATATCAATAATTTAAATTTTATTTGTTTAAATCTTTTTATGTTTTACTCAATACGTGACTATAACATTCCTGTTTTATGTGACAATATTTAAATTATTAAAACCTTGGTTTGTTGTATTCAGACAATCAGAATATACTGACAGTATTATTTTTCCGAAAGGTCAATCAAGGCAGCAAACACATAGCGAAAATATTGAAAACTATAAACGGACAGATTTCTCTTCAACTTGTTTATACTATTACTAAAAATGTCTACATATACAGCGTGTCGTTACCATCGCGACAATAAATGAACACACGTCTAACGCTACTTGCCAATAATCATAAAAAAATATTAACGTTAAACAAAATCCATAATTAAAAAAAAATAGTTTTCAAACTAATTAAGTAAAAAAGAAACAAAATTTGTAACATCCTATTCAACTCGCGCCACAGGGTCGTATTACAAGCCTCTCCTTCTAACAGTATGTTTTGTCTCTTGTAAATTCATTCAACCCATTCATATGCTTTGTGACCTTTACAAATGAACTTTACGTTACGCTTTTATAGGTATGGGTGTTCTAAAATTCTTTGTTTTGGAAATTTTAATAACTCTGTAAATATTGATGTTTAAAGAATTTAAATGTTTAATACAACTTCAAAAAGTTATCCCCTATATGTGTGTTTATTTATTGTCGCGATGGTAACGACACCCTGTATGTGTATAAATATGAGGTACATATGGAACTAGCGCACCAAAACTAAGGCATAATTACGCCAATTGATGTAATTAGATTTCAATTCCATAGCCTGCTATCCTTTTCCGTATCGTATGTTCTATATCATCAGTAGCCGTAGTATGGACATGAGTCATCTTTATTAAAAACATCATTGGGCCAATTTCACAGGTTAGATAATCAAACTTTTGACAGCTCGTTGATCAAGGAAAAACGCTTGTAGAAAATTGATTTTCTGTTGATAGTCCGTTTAAAAGACATTAATTGCAAATCAAAATTAACGTTCTTCTCAGGTGTTCTAGCAACACAAATCATGATAATCTAAGATTTATCGTAAATTATAATTAATTGGCCTTTCGGAAACAGGCGATAACATCTGTAACCTGAAGTCGTAAGTACTAAATGAATCATACTTGCATTGGACTTTATAAACATGGAAAATCACGCTTTGTTAGTCATTGCTAGTCATTGGTATCTGATTAAAAAAAATCTATTTTAAATGCGTTTTGTAATAAATAACATTTCTGAAAACTCAAATATATTTAGTTTAACAGCTCTAATATTTTAATTTTATAAACATTATGAAATGAACTTGTGAACAAGAACCTTCAAATTACATTTGAGGCAAGTTGCACTGACACTAGACTCTGGGGAAATAACACAGTATCACACAAAGCCATGACATTATATACGGAAACTAGTTCATGTTTCCGACCAAGTTTACGGATAAATGTTTATTAATGAGTATTGTTGAAAGGCCGATATCAAAAATTAAATATGTAAATAAATAGGGTTATTTTTATTGTCAAACTTATTCATCCTATAATTGTTATAAAAAAAAAGTCTAATATACATGCAAATTTCGTATGGTTATAAGTGAAAACATATACCTGCATATATGGAAGTATGGACGGTAAGAAGTAAAGAAGCGTTTCCTACTTTTTTGAGTCATGTAAAACGGTAAATTCAAATATAGATGTTTTGAATTAACGGTTCAAGTTATATTCGCATAGCTCATTAAACTATTATGATAAAATATAATCGTGTTTTAGGTTTTCGATCAACTTTCCAAAATATCAAACCATGGTAATCAATTCTAGATTGTTTTGATATAACAATCAAATTATTTTGTCTAACACTATCAAAAACCTAGGCCTAATTATCGAAAATTCAGCCGTAAAATCTTTGCAGATTTACGAACTCTCTCCCGAATGATCTATATTCTTTTTTTTTTTTTTTTTTTCAATTATACTTGACTTATATGAGAATAAGGCAGATAAAGAGCAAGGCGGTAACGATGTAGAAAGCAACGACATAACGGAAAAAAATCATGCGAATGAAACAAATTCGGATCAGAATATATCTCAAGAGGATCTAGAAGATTTTTAATATTTTTATTACATGCACATTACACGACAAAGTTCAATGTTTCTTGCATAACTGCACTTAGTTTCTACACATATTGTAAATACAAAGGCATTCATTATACAAAAATGTAGTGTGTCATACAAGTATACTTGCTCATTTTAACTACAAGTACCTGGAGAACCGAGCTCTGCTCGGTTTGTTATTTTTTTTTTGGTAAATCGTGTATTTTGGAAATTACATTTAGATACTGAGTAATGAAATATGCATAATAGTTTTCGATCTTACCGACGTAATAATAAGAAAATATGAACTGGTGTTTTTCACAAAACTTTAAAAAAAAGGGAAAAAAGAACAATATCATCTGGATCGACAAAAAATAAAAAATAAAGAAAGCAATGATCTGGTAATGAAAAAAAAGTAAAAAAATAAGTGTGTAAATGATCGTGATACGAACCGCGACCGTCTGGTTTGGTGCCGCCCGATTACCAACCGAGCTATTATAACATTTTTTTTGCGGTGAAATTTACCGTCATATTCGAATGATATTTTTCATTCCCTGAAAACAGTGATAAAAGGACATTTTCTAAAAATTAAACCTACCTAGATCGATTTTTCGCCCCCGAATCTACGCACATACAAAATTTCATGAAAATCGCTGAAGCGGTTTCGCAACCTTTTTAAATGCCTAAAAATTTTAAAAAAAAGTTCTATGTCTCAAATACTGCTTGTTCTATCAATTTTAATCGATTCCCATTATCCGTTTTTCCAATGACAAATTGAAAGACCTTTCTTTAAATAGTCTATTTAGTAATATCTAAACACTGAAATTCCTCAACATATTTGTATTTTTCGTTAACTCTGTTCCGTACAGGCTACAACACTTTGGAATTCCTTGCTCGAAGACATACATAGAGCACTCAACAGTGCCTCATATAATCGTCTGGTACGGGACTTTTACTTAAAAAAGGAAAAAAGTAGTTAGTATTGATCATGTTATCGTAGGAATGTTATGCCAAACTCATTTATTTTCTGCCAGTCAACCTAACGGGTTGTGCAGAGGAGTTGTGGTAAGTGTACAATTAAATAATAAATAACAAGAGAAAGGAATACACGTAATTTATAGACGTGATACTTAAGAAAAAACATTTACAAAAGAAAATTGGCCATATAAAGGCACTGCTTATTTCAACATAAAATTTCTTCCACCGAGTCTGTAAGTAGAAATTTGCAAGTAAGACGGCAATTGGTGAACTCAAAACTTAAATTTTTGTTTTATATTAAAGTTAAACAGTATAAACTATGTATGTATTTATGAACTATGTATTTAACTGTGGTAGGACCACGCAACAGTATTCGCTGTTGCACGAATGGGCTGGTCCGTCCGGGTTACTACAACAGAGTGTAGTGTAGTGAGTAACAAAGTAGAAGTGTTACACTTCTGCGTTTCAAATGTCCGTGGGTGGCCGTTACCACTTATCATCAGGTGAACCGCCAGCTCGTTTGCCAATTTTTCACACAAAAAAAAGAAAATGAAAAAACAAATTCATGTTGTTCTGAAAGAACGCCTTCTTTGAAATCATTGCCATTGAGGTATTAAAACAGGCTGAAAATTAGCGGTTTCTTCTTTTTGCACGTGTGATAGATTTTTCTTTATGTAAAGTACGGTCAAAATGTAATGAACTTATCAATGATCTAAAACATGAGATGACATTTAAGTTTAATAAGAGACACATCCCACATTCATTCAATTTTAACACGGCTTTTTCGTCATAATTAATAAATCTCTCAAACAGAAATGAAAACTTTTAAAGTCTATCTTCTTCTCACTTTAAAACAGCAAGTTTGTCCAGTTTCTAATAATTTTAGTTTCATCACTTATGACGATTTTGTCAAAACAAAAATTAAATATTTGTACTTGGCGTTTAAATTCTCTTGTCAAACTGAAGTAAATTATTAAAATGTTTTGTCACTACTCAAAGAGGACTAGAGGTGAAGGTTCTTGACTTAATAAAGCTTTTTACGAAATGAGTTTGGACTTTATAACTTTACTGTAGAAGTTAATTAAACATTCGGTAACGTCATTGATAAATTAGTAAACGTGGACTAGCTGATACCCGCGACGTCATCACTGATCACGAAGTGCTTGCACGAGTGAAAATTCATTGTTTCTAATAACTTTAGTTTAAATTAATTATTTTTAATCATACAGTTTTTTTAATAGTTTATCAATTAATAAAATTTATAAGTAGTTAAAGAGATATCACCATATTTTTATTTAGATAAAGACTAAGTATTGATGGAATAACACTCAGAAGAATTAATTTAAATCTATCTAGCAATTTTTACGACATACACGCACTATGCCAGACCTCTAAAATTTTATTTATATAGAAAACATACCTTTTTATGGTTCCGTACCCTAAGGGTAAAACGGGACCTATTACTAAGACTCCGCTGTCTGTCTGTCTATCAATAGGCTGCCTGTCTGTCTATCAATAGGCTGTATGTCATGAGCCGCTAAATAGTTAGACTGTAACTGTGTTAACTGAAATTTTCACAGTTGATGCATTTGTATTGCTACTATAACAACTAATACTAAAAAGCAGAATAAGAATTTTTATGATTATGATCATAAAAATACGAACTAGTGATGATTATTTGGCGCACTTGCTAAATCTTGGCATCTTGGCTAACGCTCGGGGGTTTTGGGTTCAATTCCCAAACGGGACAATTAATATTATATGAACCACAGATTGGGGATATAACAGATAAGTTCAATTATAAAAATTTGATGTAATTCTTATTCAATAAAGCTTGCTGTCGGTCATTCTTTAGATGTTGTCTATGAGCCATCATCATCATTTCAGCCTGTTTGAGTCCACTGCTGAACATAGGCCTCCCCCATAGACTGCCACGAAGTACGATCCTGAGCCACCTGCATCCATCGACTTCCCGCACATTTGCACAGGTCGTCACTCCATCTAGTGGGGGGTCGTCCCACACTGCGATGGCCAGTACGAGGCTGCCACTCGAGAACCTTTCTTCCCCAACGATTATCGGTTCTACGAGCTATATGTCCGGCCCATCGCCACTTCAGCTTGGACCACGTCTCGGTTCCGTAGGTCATCACTGGCAACACACATTGATTGAAGACTTTAGTCTTCAAACATTGAGGTATATTTGACGAGAAGATTTGCCGTAGTTTCCCGAACGCTGCCCATCCGAGTTGGATTCGCCGATTGACCTCTGCGTCGACGTTGGACTTACCTAGCCGGACTAACTGTCCTAGGTAAATGTACTCGTCAACAACTTCGAGCTCAGTGCTCCCAACAACAACCGGTATTGGCGTGACATGGACATTAGACATGATCTTCGTCTTGTCCATGTTCATCTTAAGGCCCACCCGTTGGGAGACACTGTTGAGTTCATTGAGCATAGTACTAAGGTCCTCCAGCGATTCTGCCATGATGACTATATCGTCGGCAAATCGGAGGTGGGTGATGTATTCGCCATTGATGTTAATACCTCGTCCTTTCCAGTCCAGAAGCTTGAAAACATCTTCCAACGCAGCGGTGAAGAGTTTCGGGGATATGACATCACCCTGTCTTACACCCTTCTGCAGTTGGATAGGTTTTGTACTACTGGACTGTACTTGGACGGACATCGTAGCCTTGTTATACAAACACCTCAGCACCTCGATATACCGACAGTCAATTCGGCACCGCTGAAGAGCCTGGAGTACCGCCCAAATTTCGACAGAATCGAAGGCTTTCTCATAGTCCACATACGCTAGGCACAAAGGCAGATTATACTCTTCGGTCTTCTGTATAATCTGCCGCAAGGTGTGTATGTGGTCTATGGTACTGAAGCCTTTTCGGAATCCGGCTTGTTCGGGAGGCTGGAAGTCGTCGAGTCTGGAAGCGAGACGATTCAAGATGACTCTTGAGAATAGCACATAGACGAGGCTCAGAAGGGATATCGGTCTATAGTTCTTCAAGAGAGCGTTATCGCCTTTCTTGAAGAACAGCACCACCACACTTCTGCTCCACGCCTCTGGTGTAGCACCACCCTGAAGGACGGAATTAAAGAGCCTCTGAAGGACTACAAGTACCGGTTTTGTTGAGATGTCTATGAGCGTTAAAAAGAAATTTCAGTACAAACATGACGGAAAACACAAATATTTACGTGATATATATCGCGTATAAATACAATCATTCTGAGACATTAAAAGATTATGTAAAAAATTACTCAAAAATATTTAAAAAAGTGTGTCTTGCCGCCAAGTCATTACATTTGAGAAATAAAATTAAAAATGCCTCTAATAAAGTAAAAATGACTTGGAACATTATAAATAGTGAAACAGGAAAAACCAAATCACGTAGGTCTGACTACCAGCTCAACATTGATAATAAATTTATAACGACTAATCAGGAGGTAGCTGAAGTATTTGAAAAATTCTTTAGTGAGATTCCTACTTTAACTACATTGTCGCTGAATTCTTCTCCTGCTGTTGCCGAGACATTACTTAAGGAAAATGTAAGTGCTTGCACCACAATCTTTAAATTTCAGGCTGTATATGCAAAAGATATTATAAAAATGTTTAAGACCATTGAACTTAAGAAAACGGCAGATCTATGGGGAATGTCCGTTGAAGTGACTGCCTCAATAATAGATTCAATCGCACCTTATTTGTCAATAATTTTTAACAGTAGTGTAGATTCTGGCGTATTCCCTGATCTCATGAAACACAGTAAAGTCATACCTGTATTTAAATCCGGTAGTACTTCGGACCCCACTAATTTTAGACCCATTTCTATACTACCAACACTTAGTAAAATTTTCGAAAAACTTCTAGATCAGCTGTTAACACATTTTAACTTAAATAAATTATTACATCACAACCAGTTTGGTTTTACAAGAGGTCGTTCTACAACCGATGCTGGTGTAGAGCTGATCAAACATATATTTGAGGCTTGGGAGAGTTCACAGGATGCTCTGGGTGTCTTTTGTGATCTTTCCAAGGCTTTCGATTGCGTTAATCATGAAACACTGATCAGGAAATTGCGCCATTATGGCATTAAAAGTACCGCGCTTGACCTCATTAAGTCATATCTATCTAATAGAATTCAAAAAGTTGTAATTAATGGTGCTAGTTCTTCTGGGTCGACGGTATCTATGGGCGTTCCGCAGGGCTCGATTCTCGGCCCATTTCTCTTTCTCATTTACATTAATGATCTTCCTTACTTTGTAGGGGGAGTAAACACGATATAGTTTTATTTGCCGATGATACATCATTAATTTTTAAAATCAATCGACAGCTTGTTACACTTGACGAGGTAAATAATGCTATGTCAGAAATAGACTATTGGTTTAATACTAACAATTTACTATTAAATGGTAATAAAACTAAATGCATGAAATTTTCAACACCTAATGTTAAACATTTGGGTGCTACCAATGTACTTATAAATGGGGGGAGTTAGGCCTTGTGGATACGACTGTCTTTCTTGGAATAACTCTCGATGCAAAGCTTCAATGGAGTCCCCATATATCCAAACTTGCGAATAGACTAAGTTCTGCAGCGTATGCTATAAGGAAAATAAGATGTCTAACTGATGTAAAAAACGGCTAGAATTGTGTATTTTAGTTACTTCCATAGCATAATGTCATATGGTATTTTGCTATGGGGGCACGCGGCCGATATAGAAACAATTTTTATTTTGCAAAAAAGGGCCATAAGAGCTATTTATAATCTAGATCTGAATGCATCTTTGAGAGAGAAGTTTAAAGAAATAAATATATTAACCTTAGCCTCTCAATATATATATGAAAATGTTATGTATGTGCGTAGAAATATTAATAATTTTGATAAGAATACTGATATACATAATGTGAACACTAGGAACAAACACAAGCTTGTAATGCCAGTTACTAGACTCCATAGAGTAAGTAACTCGTTCATGGGGCGGTGTATACGCTTTTACAACAAAATCCCAGTAAATGCGCAAAACCTGCCTATTAACAGGTTTAAGAAATTTAAGAAATTAAAGAAAAACTTTATAAAAAGGGTTATTATAATACAAATGAATACATTAATGACAATAACCCCTGGGAATGATTTGATCGCTCCCAAGCTATTTCTAAAAGGAAAAAAATCAGTTGTATAATTTTTGAATTTTTTGTTAAGAAAAAAAAAAATAATTACAAAAAAGAGGATACCTACGGAGTTTCTTTCGCCTGTTTCTTCTCCGCTAGAGGAACCTCATTACGAAACGGTGGTAGATTTTAAAAAAAATATGACTATTGATAAATGAAATGTAACTTTCTTATGTCGATGAATAAATGATTTTGATTTTTGATTTTTTTTTTTGATTTTAAATGAGGCTATCATTTAAACTTTTCTTTAAAAGTTAATTATATCTCAAATATCTACAGGGTATTTGCGGTATTCGGATTATGTAGTTTTACTTTGCTCGTGCATTTTCTTTTTAAAAGAGTGCACGAGATACCGACCATATCTCCGTTAAAAGTGAAGGAGCTGCAAAGTTTCATATCAAGTTTATAAAAGTCCAGACTTTAAATTACGTCAGGTATAGGATATTTTTGCTTTGAAGAGAAAAAAAATGGAAAAGGTGTCCATCGGGTACTATATAAAAGTTTCCTTTAGCGGATATTATTACATGCGATGGACAAAGTTGGCGATGAACGGTTAGTGAATTTTAAAAATGAATACAAATAAGTGAAATGTTGATACCAAACTATACTTTTTATTTTCACTTTTCCTAAACGAAATAAAACTAGTAAAGCTATAATTTGTAAGTAAAAAAAAAATTATGTCCGTACGTAAGAAGTTTAAAAATTTTATCCCCTATGCCAATATTTATGGTTTGTGATAACTACATAAAATTCAATTGATTATTATTAATTAATTGATTAATATTAATTAAACAACTTGGAGTTATAGGTATATGTCAAAATGATTTTATTAGTTGCCATGGTAATAGTGTGAAGTTAGTTGGTCGCTTTGCAACCAACTTTCATCATGTCGCTTTTTGACTAGCGGTATGCGCATACGTCTTAAATTTTTTCTCTCATAATTATTTTTTCCAAACCCGCCAAAGGAAGTATAACTTCAATCTATACTAGTAATTAATACTAACTATAAGTATGCTAAATATAACTTATTATTAACAATATCTAATTATTAATATTTACAATGTTTTAAAAACAATCAGTTTTAATATAAATATCTTTTCTTCCTTTTTCAATTGTAATTTCTTTTACACAACGTCCATTGCATTCCATACTTTAAGCAAACTTAACGTAATGATTCTACCTAACGTGATTTATCCTTACTTCCAGATCAATTTTTCTCAGTGTAACAAGGTTTGTTTGAGTTATTTACTTAATGAAAAACGACACACGAAACGAAACCCATAAATCAAATGAGAAAATACCGCCCTCACGTAACTGATTCGATTGCGCTCTCACTTTTCACATACACTCGTTTTGTTCCCGTTCAGTGATCTTTTTCTTATAATTTGTTACTTCTAGTAAAACTTGACTTCTAATTTGTTACTGTCGATATTTTAAAGTAATTATATTTTAACAAAATAGCTTGAATTTATTGAATTTTAGAAGACAATTTATATAAATGAGTAAATATTTCATAGGAATGCTTACTGATTTTTAATAATTTCCCAGTATCAAAATCTTATCAAAAAAAAAAGTCATTAAATCCATGCACGTTTATGTTGGAATCTAATCGGAAAGGGAGGCTTAAGGAGGCCTGGACCAACACCAATTTCTAAATTTAAAACAGCAAGTCTTTCTTATCGTGACAGGCGGCAGCTGTAAGGCAATGAAAAATATAAGGTATATTTTTCATTGCCTTAAGAGCTGCTGCTTATTTTTGTAAATATTTCACTTGTTAGCGGATTCTTTTCTCTTATAGGGCATAATCGTTTCACATTTGTATTATTACTTCCTTAGATATGCAAAATATTGTTACGAGCTAGGGTGTCAGGACTGGAGTAAAACGCCGGATATTTAATCTTCACTTTATTAATACCCACAAACTTTGTCGGCGGCCCTCTCGATTGGGCTCGAATATTCCCTTACTACTTCAGGTGCGACGGTTCACTCGTTGCGCGATCCTCCAGTTAAAACACAACGCCCTCTATTTGTCCCACGTGCGCTCCTACACATGAGATGCCAACGTTGCCGCACCAATCCTCCGCTTACGCCTTTACACCTCTTGTCACTTGCACTTCAATGTTGACTTCACTCTCTTCACTTTTCCTTTTTCTCTTTCTCTTCCTTCTTCTCTCGAGTTTCCACTGAACTGCCCGTCTAGCTGGCATCTAGCTCCAGGCCCCTAAAATATATCATGACGTGCCTATACCGGTTGTTGTTGGGAGCACTGAGCACGAAGTTATTTACGAGTATGTTTACTTAGTACAGTAAGTCCTGTTACGTAAGTCCAAGTACCACGACCTCACAGAAGATCGGCGTGAAGTGGACGTGTTATACTTCTGTGTTTCGTCTAGTGAGTGAGGTAGCCAGAGCCCACTTTATTAAAAGGTGGCAACGCATCTGCATTGTGTGTTGCAAATGTCCGTGGCTGACAGTTATCACTTAACAATCAAGTGAACCGTCAGCTCACTTACCACCTTCTGATATAATCTTCGACGCAGAAGTCAAACAGCTAATCCAATTCGGTTGTTTTTGAAATGACTGAGGGGCGAAATTTGGCATATCTTCTCATAAAACATCCCTGAATGTTTGAACCTATTAAATTTAATAGTTTTTGTTCGCGCCAATTTCGCTAGATGGCGCTATTAGTAGAGCGGTAATATGTAAATCGCGATGTTGAGATTTTTTGTGTATTAATGACGTCAGACAGATTTTATTGTTTTATTATCCAGAATAAAGGGTTTTACAGACGTCATGGTTTTATTGTGTGCTGTGAAGACGTCGCAAGCCCCTGGATCAAACAAAATGGTCCTTCTCTGCCGGATTTGAATTAATGTGATTCAAGACCAGTAAATGTGTCGGTTGGTGACCAGTGCAGTGGAAGTGGTGTTGTCTCTCTTCCGATGTGTGCATCGTTTTACTGAGCAGTAGTGATTTACTGCCAGTTAACAATCTTCCAACCTCAAGAGTTTGGAAGGTGACCAGGCGCTATAGAAGCCTGGAGGCTGCGGTGGCGCATGCGAGAGGACGGCGGACCAAGGCAGTGCGTAGGAGGCGTCCACGGAAGTGGAAGGTGGTAGGTGGTAGCCGGTTGCTGAGTGCGAAAGAGAGAAGAGGTGCCGTAAGCAGTTGGAGCTGCGCGCGCAGGTTGCGGTCAACGGAGACGGCAGGTTAATATTGTGAAGTGAAACTGTGAGTACAATAATACATATTAGTAGTGGACTTGTGAAATTAAAAAAAATCTCAAACGGGAAGGCAAGACATAGACTTTAAACTTAAGATTTAGCAATTAGTTGTAGACATAGTTCGTTTATAAGAAAAGTGGTTGAGACGGGGAACCTATGCCGGATTTGCCCCAGAAATTTTAAACTCAAACACTTAGAAAAATTTTCAAAATAAATTTCAATTTATAAATAGCAGTAAAAAAATATTTAACAAATTTTAAAGTAGGGAATTTTGTGGGATTCATAACCTTAAATATTTTCATAGTTTAAAAAAAAACTTGTTTATATTTTTCTTGTCTGTTGTTTTACTATAAACAGTTTATTTGTATCAGAAGTTATATTTTTTATTGTATCAGTTTTGTTTTTGTTTTAAAATGGAGGCTTTAATTATGCATCTTGTTATGTAAAGGATGATATTTGTGATGTTGTTGAACAATTGTATGTAGAATATAAGAGTGATTTAATGATCGTTTTAGCTAAGTTTAAAAATAATTGCGGTAAGGGCTCTAATGAATCGTATTCTACATGTAGATCCACACAAATAAAGTTACCTAATATAACGATTCCAATGTTTTCTGGTAAATATACGGAGTGGACTACTTTTAAAGATTTATTTGTTTCGTTGATTCATGAAAATAATAGTTCAAGTAACGTTCAGAAGCTTCATTATTTGAAAAGTAGTTTAACAGGTGAAGCGGAACAATTGCTTAGACACATTCCGATTACAGACAGTGACTATTTAAGGAGTTGGGAATTATTACAATCGCGTTATAGTAACAAAAAGTTTTTATCGAATAATATTTTAAAGCGTTTTATGAGTCAAAAGAATATTGTAACGGAATCGGCAAGTATGTTGAGAGAATTAATAGATACCTCAAACGACTGTTTAAACGCTCTTACAAATATTGGGGTAGATATCAGTACATGGGATATTATTGTGATTCATATTTTAAATTTAAAGCTTGATCCCGAGTCCAGAAAACAGTGGGAGCTAAATGTTACAAATATTAATTCTTCTGACGATTTACCTACATATACACAATTTAAAGAGTTTATAACAAATCGGTATAGAGCTCTTGAGTTTTTGGAACCCGGATCGAAAGTTTTAGCCTATAGAAATACTAAGTCTGTTGTAACTTTATGTAAACCGAAAGTATTTCATACTTCTCAATCAATTTCATGTCGATATTGTAATGAAAATCATAAGATGTATAACTGTAAGAAGTTTGCAAGTCAGGATGTAAACTCTCGACGTAGTTTTGTAGAACAGAATAATTTTTTTTTTATGTTTTGGTAACAATCTCTCGGCTAAGTTTTGTAGAGTTAAATTTTCATGTCACATATGTAGACGTAAACATCATACATTACTTCATCCCGTAGGTACAAATGCTGAGATTTCAAGTAATGTCAAAGACAGCGTTTCAAGGTCTGATGAGTGCATTTTTCGGGAAGAATCTAAGCCAACTTCTAGTGCACCCGGCTCAAGTCAAGTTGTTACATGTTTTTCGTCCAATAAAACTGTAAACAACCAAGTGCTATTAGCTACTGCATTGGTGAAAGCAGAAACAGCACAGGGAGATAAAAAGATTATTAGGGCATTACTAGATCAAGGCTCGCAGGCATCATTTATTACGGAAGCTACGGACGGTAGCTTCCGTAATAAATGATGGCAACTTTTTAATACCTAAGTATTGGACAATACTTAGGTATTAAAAAGTTGCCAGTGCACGGGTGTATTTCGGGGTTAGAAGGAAGTAAGAGTGTTTCGGTAAAATCTATGGTGAAAATAAAAATTAATTCAAGAATCAAAAAAAATTAATTCAAGATTTATTATCTTACATGGACTGGGTTGACTTGGATGGAATATGTTTAGCAGATCCTAAATATCATACTCCAAACAGGATAGACATTCTACTGGGAGCAGATGTCTATGGTCAGATACTTAAAGACGGAGTAAGAAAGGGTCCTTTAGGTTATCGAGTAGCTCAAGCTATATCTCTTAGGTGGATCGTTTCAGGGAGGGTCAGCGATTCGTCTCAATCCAAGGATAATGTTGTGGTAATGCACACTTTCGTTGAAGAAAATGAGTGGATAAAGAGGTTTTGGGAAATTGAAGCTGATCCAAAACCAATCGAGCGCCTCATGACAGAAGAGGAAATCTTTTGTGAAAAGTTTTTTGCTAAAACTACTAAATGGGACCCAGAAGGGCGTTACATTGTACGTCTTCCATTTAAAAAAGATGTTATTAATAACAATTATATAGATTCCAGAGATATAGCCGAAAATGGATTAAATTCCATGCATCGAAAATTAAAAAGAAATGAAGACCTGAAAGAGAAATACACAAATGTAATCAATGAATATTTGAAAATGGGTCATATGGAAATAGTTCCATATAATGAAATAATAAAGAAGAATTTCGTGTATTTGCCTCATCATGGTTTAATAAGAAATGACAAAGACACGACGAAGCTCAGAGTCGTTTTTGATGCTTCTTGCAAGGGTCAAACTGGTGTCTCATTAAATGATTATTTGATGGTTGGACCAAATTTACAACTAGATCTTAGACATTTATTAATAAAATGGAGAAGAATTTGTCTATCTGTAGATATATTAGAATTTCACGGTTTCAGCATCTCAATTTGCATACGCAGCAGTCGTTTACATACGTGTAATTAAAAGTAATGGAAATATTCACGACTCTCTAGTCTCAGGTTTCCATACCACGGCTGGAACTTTGCGGTGCGGTTCTTTTAGCAAGACTGCTTGTAGAAGTTGGAGAGGTTATGAAAGTTGACAAGTCAGACATGCATGCTTGGACAGACTCATCCATAGTGCTTCCATGGATCAATAGTCATCCAAGGTTTTGGCAAACTTTCGTGGCCAATAGAATTTCAGAAATACTAACAACATTAGAATCTAACCACTGGCATCACGTGTCATCTAAGAAGAATCCAGCGGACTGTGCATCAAGGGGGATGAAACTTAGTAAATCAAATTTAGTAAATCATAATCTATTGCTTTGTGGTCCGGAATTTCTTTCTGAAAAACTTATACCATATCCTAAAACGATTATAGGAGAAACAAAAAAGAAAAAGAAAATAGTACATTTTATTTCAAGAGATGAATCAATCTTAAACAGATTTTCATCTTTAACTAAATTAGTTAGGGTTATTGCATATTGTCGCCGGTTTTTTAAATATAAGAAAAAGGGAAAGTTGAAAAAACTTATAATATCAATTTGTCAAGTAAAAAGTTAAATGATTCATTAGATGTGTGCATAAAAATGTGTAAACGGGAAAATTTTAAAGATGAAATACTTAAGTTAAAAAATGACGGTGCAAACTGTAACTTAAGGGGTTGTCTTCGTTCACTTAATCCATTTATTGATGGCAATGGTTTATTACGCGTGGGCGAAGAGGTATTTGTTCAGATATTTGGAGTGATAATGCAACTAATTTTGTGGGAGCTTCGCGTGAACTCCAGAATATGTTTAATTCGGAGTCCTCAACTATGGTCAACGAAATAAGAGATGTACTGGCGAATAATGGTACAACATGGCACTTTATTCCGCCTAATGCACCTCATTTTGGCGGGTAATGGGAAGCCGGAGTAAAGTTAATAAAATATCATTTGAGGAGATCATTGACACATGAAAAATTAACCACAGTTTTAATTCAGATAGAGGCATGTTTAAATTCGAGACCATTATCACGGATAGATAGTGAATTAGATGCTATTCATATATTAACACCGGGGCATTTCTTAATCGGCGAGCCTCTGGTCACAGTTCCGGATGATAATTATGAATCCTCTAATGTATCTAGTTTGCGTAGGTGGCAATTTACGCAAAAAATTATGCAAAGTTTTTGGCGAAGATGGCCACAAGAGAATTTGACTAAATTTTTTCATCGATACAAATGGACTTATCAAACCTTGGAACCTAATATAAACGAGCTTGTTTTAGTAAGGGATAAAGATTTACCTCCAAATAGATGGCTCCTTGGACGTGTAATTGCTAAACATCCGGGAACCGATAATATCACTCGCGTACTAACATTACGAACACAAAATTCAATTATAAAAAACCTACATCCAAGCTTTGCATACTTCCTGTGACACAGTAAATAAGTTAAATTTAAATGTATTTATTGTTTGTTTTAATTATAACCTTTTTATTTTACCGGCCCTTATGGTGGGCGGTATCTTAAGGACAAAATAAATTTGCCCTTGGTGGGCGGTATGTTCGCGCCAATTTCGCTAGATGGCGCTATTAGTAGAGCGGTAATATGTAAATCGCGATGTTGAGATTGTTTGTGTATTGATGACCTCAGACAGATTTTATTGTTTTATTCTCCAGAATAAAGGGTTTTACAGACGTCATGGTTTTATTGTGTGCTGTGAAGACGTCGTAAGCCCCCGGATCAAACAGTTTTGTTATAATTGAGATTTATAATAATTGAGCTGCCAGTGATTACCTATGCGATTTGGTCCTTCACTGTTGGACGTATAAGGAAGATCAAAGTCGCTCGGCGAGCTATGACAAAATATATATATTCTTCTCTGTTGTTGCTGTCAAACTCTGCAACTCTTTATTCTCTCCTCTATATCACGATGTAACTCTTCCTCCCTTTTTTAATCTTCATTTTAATTTATTTATTTTAATCTTCTTCACTTCTTATTCATATCTTTAATATCTATTTAGCTTTTCCAAATAGGAAAAAGGTGAATTCTATTTATCCCGTTTGGCGTGACTACCTAAAATTACTATTTTAATGTAGAATTTTTTATTGTTAAAAACACTTATTTATCATTAAGGTTTGTATTCATTTCGGATTAAACCCACTTATTTGAGTGAAACCACGCGTTTGCTTTAGAACTATATAAAAGTCTCACAGTCGCAGATTTTTTGCTAAACCACGAAAATTATTATGTACAAAATGCTGTTGGATTCGTTAACTCGCAGAAATGATATTACATAAATTGAGCGATAATGATAAAATTTATGGTTCATGACATTTATTTGTTCTTTTTTTGTCCAATAAACATCAGCTTAATTTCATATTTCTCACTATGGTATTCTTAATTACAACGTATTAAAATTGCCGATGATTTTAAACATTATGTTCCACTTGCTTCCATATAAAATTGAAATGATAATTTTATATTTAATTTATTTTTATGTGACAAAGTGACTAACGCTGCTGGTTCACCTGATGTTAAGTGATAACCGCCGCCCATGGACATTTGCAACACCCGCAGGATTGCAGAAGCGTTGCCACCTAAATATTATCCATCATATTTAATATTTAATATAAATATATTTCACTCTTTACGCCTTTGGAGCCGTGATACGAGTAGGTCACTGTCCGGGTGCTCGCTGTTAATTCAATGTACTCGAGCAACCTGAGTTTGATCCCCGGTGCCGGCACCAATGAAATTGTTAATTTTAAGTGCTGATTTATCACGTGTTTAGCGGTGAAGAAAAACGTGGTGAAGAAACCTGCATATTTTCGAAATATTAACAAAAATTTGTTTCGAAGACATTTGAAGTCCGCCAATCCGCAGTGAGGTATTGTCGTGGACTATGCCGTAAAATCCTCTGTACAGAGAAGGCCTCTGCCCAGAATCAGAACATTTATAGGCTGTATCTTTACTTGACTTTACTTTCCTCTTTACATTTCTTTCATGTCCCAAACCAATGCAATAATTTAAGTTATGATATGTACACAAAAGTATATGCAATATACATTACAATGAACATTATATTTCTATAAATTGATAAGGTAACAAAATGAAAAGAAAAATAAATATCAGATAACGAATTAAAGTCTTTTTTTATAATGAAATTGTGCGTTATCTATGCATTTTAACAGAACAGAAAATGCATTTTGAAAACAGCTACAATTCCATAAATAGAATCAAAATCCTAACAAATTCATTCATAAAAAGTGAACGTACAAGCGGCAACAATTAAGCAAAGTTGACACAAAACGGAAATAAAATTTACAGGAACTTTTGGTACTAGTTAGTAAAATGTGGACAATTTTAACGGGGATTTTTAAATACTTAGTGGTTGCTCGTTTTGCTTTAACATGGACCACTATGCACGAAATATTGTTTGTGTAATTTATTAACAACCACGAAATTTATATTGCACATTAATTTTGAGCCTTTTTAGCATTTAAAATATTTACTAGTGATGTTCCGTTATTAATTATAATTATTATGTGTAGTATATTATCGTATATTCACAATAACTGAAACATTTTGAGCCTCCTATTTTATATGTGAATAAAACGATTTAATTTTTGCTATAAAAGTTTTTTAACAATTTATACAAATTCGTTCTTTTTTGAGGACCTTAACCTGTATTATTCTTGCAAATAATGCTAATAAAAATCAGTTCTTAATGACCTGAAGCCGGTGTATTTGCTTCGGAGCAATGTGTGCTACTACTGCCGAACTACTGCCTAGTATAAGGTCACCTTGTTTCGAAGGGACATTTTTGACGCCAATGAAGCGGATAGAGGTGACCGAGTACGAAGGCTGTCCAGTTCTTGAGCCGAGTCACGTGCTGACTGAATTTGAGCTAAGAGTCAAGGACGACACCTAAGTATTTTACTTTATTGACCCACGGAACCGGACTATCTATGACTTTAACGGGTGGGGGATTGGGCACATTATTTTTCGGTAGTGAGAAGTAAGCGGCCGGGCTTTTGGCGGGCTTGATCTCGATCCACCATTTCCGGAACCTGTCACCGATGGTAATGGCCGCCAATTGAAGGCGTCGGTAGATCATTTTTGGCGTTCTGTCCGGCGTATATAAACAGGTGTCGTCGGCAAAGAAGGTAAGTTCTACACCTTTGACTCGCGGCATGTCGTTTGTGTAGAGCGTAAACAGAACTGGGCCCAACACCGACCCTTGAGGCATCCCGGTTCGAACGGGATGCGTTAATGAGCACACCCCTTCGACGCGATAGCGAAAGGTCCAATCACTTAGGAAGTCTCATATTATGCATACAAGACGATTGGGCACTGCCGTATGCCATAGTAACAAGACTATATATATTTTATATGTTAATACGACAAATTACGATGCGCTTGATTATGGTTTTTAATTTGTGTATCATCTAATATGCAAATTAAAAGTTATAACTAATTACATTTTACAAATCTCGGAGGACTTCGCGTGTTGTCATTAATAACAAAGATAAATTGGGCGTTTGGATATTACAACAGACAAATTGTAATACCATTCTTTAAATTATCTATTTAGTAATATCTAATTCTTTAAATAGTCTATTTAGTAACATTTAAATTCTTCAACATATTTATATTTTGACGTTAACTCTGTTACATACAGGCCACTTTTGCAGTCCTTGCTTGAAGATATACATAAAGCACCCAACAGTGCCTACTCGTATAATCGTCTTTTATTTAAAAAAAGGATAAATTATTGTGCGCATAAGTATGCATAAAAAAACATTAAACATCTGTGACTTTGACATCTCTTTTCGACGAAGCAACCCTTTTTTCGGGTGGAACTACCCTCTTTCCTCAACGAACGGAGGGGTTTCGCTGCCTAGAGGTCGTGGGAGCGAGGTTAGCCAGAGCATACACCTGGCCCTGGCGACGGATCTGGCTCTACCTTCATCGTTATATCAACACTCCATTCCGCCGGGGCTTCACATCTCCCGTATCAACGGTGTTGCCTTTTGAGATGCGGAGAATGGAGGGAGTGGAGTGTCACGCAATACCTACAGTGCTAAAGTATTTTCAAATATACATCCAAAATACCACTATCTCGTTATATAAGACGGATTAATTGTTCTCAGCGATTATTGGGCTTTGCAAGATATACGTTCCAGATTCCAGTAGTTCAATTCCAGTAATGTGATTAATCGTTGTTTACGGGCAGAGAAATAAAGGAATTTAAACCATCTGTGTTAATGGAAATTTCTAAACTTTTTAATTATGTTATCTTTCCTTACTTAATGAATCCCTTTGTATGTTAATTAATTTTCGATAAGCTATTCATAAAGTAACTCGTCAATGTAAAATGAATTTAAATTTCTCATAGCGAATAAAGTTGTCCGACGTCGTTTATCGAACATTAGTGTTGGATACATTTGGCAGCATAACATTCGTTAACAATTTAATTTCTTCACTTTTAAAACTATGTATAAATAAATAAATAAATAAATATTTTAGGACACATTTTTTACACAACATTCTCTAGTCCCAAACTAAGCTGATAGCTGATAACTAAACTGATAGACGTACTTAAACATACTTTTTTTGTAAATAAATACACATTATACATATATAAACACCTAGACACTAGAAAAACACGTTCAATATGCTAACAAACATGCTCATCACACAATATTTTTCCAGTAGTGGGAGCCAACCCACACCCTCTGGCGTAGAAGGCAGGTACACTACCGACTACGCCATTCGGGTCGTCTTAATCATGTAAGTCATGTGTATATCAGGTTCTAAGTCCTTTCTATGGGAATAGCACAGCAGCGTTGCCACTTTTACTACTCATTTTTATAATCATATATGTGCCCAACGTCTTAACAAATGCCCACAGAATAACATTTTCAATATGAATGTTTTAACATTTTTTGTTATGTTGTTTATAAATCTTTTCTTATTGAATCTTTTCTAAATAACTAACAATATAACAATATAAACTACAACGCCATACATTTTATGGTATATGTAATGCGGTAGGCTCTTGGTACTTTAATCGTATAGAATAATGTAATACGAATTTACGTTCAAACTATTAAAAATGGCAATAAAAATTGAATCAACGTGGCTACGTTATATTGCCAACATTTTCCGTGAAACGTGAAAATAATACGTGTTAGGAGCTCAGTGTTATTAATGTACGTTATAGACGGGACTACCATAAATATTGTTTTCCAGCTGCCCGATAAACCTTTCAGATTCACTACTCCAACTGTAATGTAAAATATAATTGAATTAAATCTACCTAATAAAAATAAAATTAAAAAAAAATCAGTTACTTTGTTATTAAATTAAAGTTAGAGAGTCGAAATTATCTATTTTGAGTCCTACTTAGTAATACTATCGCTAATAGCAGAAGTTTTAAAGTATAATTTCTACTTTTAAATTCCAATTTATGACGTTTTCAACGTCTGCGAAAACATAAAAGGTATAAAACGACCATTTAAGATCAATTTTAATGAGTGAGGGTGCATATCATTTGCATATGTGAAGTATAAATCTAAAGATTTATTATATTTCTACGTATTACATGTATTTTACATATATTTTATACATAATATTCTACATAATAAAAAACGACTGTATTTTCTAGAAAAACAGGCAAGAAAAACAATATCGTCTGTTTCGGAATAAAAAAAATGAAAACATCTTATTTTAACCTAGAACGTCTCATAGTGAATTTTATTATTAAAAATTTCTCCCAAGAATGCAGTCATATTCAAGAAGTTAGAAGAATAGGCAAGAAAGGAGAAAGCCCTCGACCAATAATTGTCACTTTTTGTACACTCGGCACAAAAATCAATTTGTTTAAAAATAGAAGTGTATACAACAATCACTATCAGAACACCAAACTCATCTTCCAAGCCAACCAAAACCCAAAACCCTCCAAACAACCCTCCAAAAAAGGAAACAACCCCACAAAAAACATTATACATTCTGACATACAGCATCAAAACACTTTCATGTTATGAACGTCTGATAGAGCTAAACGAAGCTCTCAAAGAAATTAAATACGACATATTAGGATTAGCTGAAACAAGACGCACTGGAAACGAAATCGAAGAGTATGAAAACTTCATTTTCTGCTATACAGGCCACACACCTGGAAGGCATGGCATAGGTTTTATTGTTAAATACCATCTTAAAAATAATGTAGAAAGCTACCTTGGCCTTTCTAAAAGAGTAGGAATATTGAACCTGAAATTCGAGAGTACCAGCTTATCCATCATTCAAGTCTACGCCCCTACTGCACAAGCAAGCGATGATAAAATCAACAACTTTTATGCAACAGTAAACAGGGCAATAGAACTAGCACACAAAGACTTCATACTGATGGGCGACCTAAATGCTAAAATTGGCACACCAAAAAATGAAGAACATTTAATCCTGAAAACACACGGATATGGAATCATAAATAAGAGAGAACGAGAGTAAGAAAGATTAATCGAATACGCCAGTGAAAACAAACTGACAATTTTGAACACTTTCTTCAAAAAAAAAAAAAACAAAAATAAATGGACTTGGCGACAAATCGACCTCGTCTGTTTAAAAACATAGAAGTGCTGAACATTAACTATCATACGATACACATTCCAAAAAAAATAGAACAAAGTTTACTAACTGCCAAGATAGCACAATAACAAGCGAAGAAGAAATCACAAAGTTCAAAGAACACCTAAGCTCCTACATATCGAAAGATCAAATGTTCGCGGAGACTATTATCCCAGTCCAGAAATATTACGATAACTTAATCAAAATCATCACCTCAAGCTTGCAAAACGCCCGAGTAGCACAAAACCCAAAGAAAGTCCACAAAATATTTTCAGAGCATACATTAAAACTTTTTAAAACAAGACAACACCTACAAAAAAGTTCAAATAAAACTAGTGCAACAAGAAACGAAATCTCGGCGATTTACAAGCTTGTCAACAAGCTCATAAGAAAAGACTAGGCCAACTACAGATATAAAATGTATTGAAAAACACCTACGCCAAAGTGGAAGCACGAAAAAGGCATAGCTGAAACCAAATAAAACTTGGGTGAAAGAGTTACAACAAGGCGAAATAACTAAAAAAACCGCTGCGACATCATCAGCATAGCGACAGAATTCTACAGGGATCTATACAACTCTAAAGATAGGTGCCCCAGTACTAACTACACCCTTTACAATATTATTCAACCTTATCCTCGAATTTGGAGAGACACCCACTGAATGGTCTGAATCTAACATAATTCTGTTATATAAAATAGGCGACCCGAATGATATTGGGAACTATAGACCTATAAGTCTGCTGTCTAGTACATATAAATTATTTTCTACAATTCTGACCAAAAAAATAGTTCTACAATACAAATAAGACAACCCGTTGAACAGGCAGGATTCAGAAAAGGCTTCACTACTATCGACCATATTCACACACTCGAACTTCTCATTGAGAAATATCAAGAGAGAAGAAGACCATTGTACTCGGCATATATCGATTACAAAAAATCATTCCATTCGGTGTTACACAGCTTTATCTGGCAAACTCTAGAAACACAGAATGTGGAAAATGAATACATAAGAGTAATCAAAAACATATACAGCAAAAACAAAAGTAGAGGTAAACTAGAAATAGCCGGTTCTTGGTTCCCTGTAAAGAGCGGCGTTAGGCAGGGTGACCCACTGTCACTTATACTATTTATAGCAACATTAGAGTCGATAATAAGCAAGCTTGACTGGAATAAATGCGGCATAAAAGTAAACAATAAGCATTTAAACCATTTACGTTTTACCGACGACTTGGTGCTAATATCAGAAAAGGGAAAAGAACTGCAGCACATGGTAGAGTCACTAAACAAAGCTAGCAATCTCACTGGGCTAGAAATTAACTTCTCTAAAACTATGATTATGACTAACAGCACTAAGGTACAAATATACGTCGACAATGAGCCTCTCCTGTATACCGAAAAATACATCTACCTAGGCAAGCAGATAAGCTTCGACAGACTTAGCAACTACCAGGAGATAGAGCGCAGGGCCCAGTTAACATAGAATAAGTACTGGAGCTATAAAGAAATATTTAAGAGCAACATGCCAATTAAACTGAAGGCTAAGGTTATGAATTCTTGCCTTTTACCATACCTGACCTATGCTTGTCAGACATGGACGTTTAACAAAAATTTTATAAATAAAATTATAACGTGTCAACGAGGAATGCAGCGGAGTATGCTAAACATAAAAAGAATGAACAAAATAAGGCATACAAAAATACGCAACTTTACTAAAGCAACATGGTTTAACACAAGCTCTTGCATTAAAATGGAAGTGGACCGGACACATAGTACGCCTGCAAGATCAAAGGTGGACAAAAATGGTGACAGAAGGGAGGGGGCCAGCGGGCAAAAGAAAGAAAGGGAGATCTTACAACAGATGGTAGAATGAAATTAAACGCACAGCGGGCCCAAAATGGATGCAAACAGCGCAATCCAGAGAAAACTGGCTCAATTTGGAGACCTGCAGAGGGGTTCTTACAGAATAAATTTAACTATCAACACTATAATATTAACGTATCTAAAAATATTTTTATAAAACTGTAACTACTAATTGATAAAATAACAAACTACCAATTCTCTTGATACAAACAAAACTAACTAACTTTTCAATCTAATATTTTCTGGAAGAAATAAAAGGCTTTTTTATTTTTATTTATTATTCTACATATGTTTTATACTACCTTAAAGTAAAAAGTAAAGTAACAGCCTATACATATCCCACTGGGCAAAGGCCTCCTCTATACAGATCATAAGGGTATCAGGGCATAGTCCACCACGCGGCCCGACTGCGGTGTGGCACGCCACCTGAAAGGAAAAAGAATATTAAATAAAAATAATAAATAAATATTAATCGTATTACAAATTATACTTACATATTTCTGCACGAGATGCGTCGCGGCTGCGCTGGAGTTGGAAGCGCCGTTGCATCGCGCGATACAGTAGTGCGCTCACGGCTTCCGTACATTAAACTGCGTCACTTGTACCGATACGCAAAACTTGCGAATCCAGTGCTAATATTTGGACAATTAAATCTCTGTTGTGTATGTGTGAGTTCTAACGTTGTGTATGTATATGTTACGTGTTTTAAAGTGTAAATAAACAATATACCTGTGCTGAACAATTATAGTTTGATTTACAAACGCGACAACTATTATAGGTTTATCTCAAATAGAACCCGAAACCTATAAAACTGGTGACCCCGACGTGATCTGAGGACCTTAAAGTAAGACCTACCTCCAATTTTTCAACAAACAAAAAGATGTCGCGTCCACGTGAACTCAACCCGGTGAAGGAGACGGTCCCGCCGCATAAGGCCGACACTGAAAATTTACAAACGGGTTCAGAATTATTTCGAGTCGGTGTCAAGGTGCCCCCATTCTGGCCGGATCGCCCAGCTTTATGGTTCGCGCAACTAGAAGGCCAATTTATATTATCAGGTATAAATTCGGATACTACCAAATTTTATTTTGCGTGCAGCAACTTAGATCACCAATACGCGGTGGAAGTGGGCGACATTATTGAGAACCCTCCAAAGGAGAATAAGTACCAAACGTTAAAAGCAGAACTAATACGTAGACTATCGGCTCCCCGTGAAGAAGAGATAAAAAAATTTCTTAGTAGTGAGGAGATGGGAAATAGAAAACCCTCCCAATTTTTGCGGCACCTTCAACATCTGGCTGGACCGCAAATACCAGAAGAACTCATACGCACGACATGGCACAGCCGACAGCCACAGAACATACAGCCCATTATAGCGTCGCACGGTGACATGCCCATAGAAAAGTTGGCAGAATTGGCAGATAAAATACTTGCGATAGCTGCTCCAACACCTCAAGTCGCAGAGATAACGCCTTCTACTTCAGGCGCTTTGAACCAAACTTGGGGTAGCGATGGAAGCGATGGCAAAGCAGATAACAGAGCTAACAAAGCAAGTAGCTGCATTAAGCGCACGTCAGAACCACCCACCGGGAAGGAGATTTTACCGAAGACGGTCAAGATCTCGTTCAAGATCTCAAAGCAGGAATGATATTTGTTACTACCACAACAAGTTCGGTAGCCGTGCGTATAAGTGCACAAAACCATGTGGTTTCCAGCAGGGAAATGCCAACGGCAGTCAGTAGTGGCGGCTAATGACTGCCTTGATGAGTGCAACGGCCGCCTCTTTATAACAGAAAAGAAGACAAAGATAGAATTCCTTGTAGATACGGGATCAGACCTCTGTGTTTACCCGAAAAAGGCGACCGCAGGCCATCGAAACAAAACAAAGTTCGAACTATTCGCTGCAAATAACACAACGATATCCACTTATGGTTATTTACAGTTACATCTGGATTTCGGGCTGAGGAGAGATTTTACTTGGAAGTTTGTTGTTGCAGATGTAACAAAGCCGATAATTGGTGTTGATTTTTTAAGCCACTACAATTTGCTTGTGGACTGTCGACACCATCGCCTCATTGACAATCTCACCAGCCTATCAGTGTCCATCGATCATCGGAACATAACCAGGGATGAAAATGTCACAGTTAAAGCAGTTTCTGGAAATTCACCATTTCATGATCTACTGAAACAATATCCAGAAATTACAAGACCTGCAGGTACTCCTACCGTACCCAAACATAGTACCAAGCATCACATCAGAACATCTCCTGGACCGCCAGTGAACGCACGTCCACGCCGACTAGCTCCTGATCGTCTAGCAATTGCCAAAAAGGAATTCGAGGAGATGTTGCACAATGGAACTGCACGTCGATCTGAGAGCCCATGGGCGTCGCCATTACACCTAGCGCGGAAGAAAGACGATGGATGGCGTCCATGCGGAGACTATCGAGCTCTTAATGCGAGGACAATTCCAGATCGATACCCAATTCGTCATATTAATGATTTTGCTTACCAGCTATCAGGAGCCAAAATATTTTCAAAAGTTGATTTAATAAAGGCATACAATCAAATCCCTGTAGAACAGAGTGATATACCGAAAACAGCAATTACCACACCTTTTGGCCTCTTTGAGTTCCCATTTATGCATTTTGGATTAAGGAACGCGGCTCAAACCTTCCAACGGTTCATAGACGAAGTGACGCAAGGGATGGACTACGTCTACGGGTACCTAGACGACATACTGGTATTCTCAAAAACAACAGATGAAGAACACTTGTATCACTTACAGCAACTGTTTGATAGATTCAAAAAATACGGTGTACTTATTAACACAGCGAAGTGCACTTTCGGAGTACCAGAAGTCACGTTTCTTGGTTACCACGTATCATCTGAGGGCACACGCCCCCTTTTAGAGAAAGTAGAAGCTATACAGCTACTTGAACCACCTAAAACTACAAGACAATTGCGAAGATTTCTGGGAATGGTAAACTACTACCGAAGATTTATCGCTCACGCAGCCGAACTCCAAAGCCCATTGAACGAAGCACTCACAGGAAACATCAAAGGAGCAACACCCATAAACATGACGGACAAGATGTTAAGAGCCTTCCACAAATGTAAGGAAAGTCTGACAAAAGCTACACTTCTGTCACACCCAGATGTACAAGCAGAACTAGCTTTATTTACAGACGCTTCAGACGAAGCAATTGGAGCGGTACTGCAACAAAAAAGGAACAACGTGTGGGAACCACTGGGTTTCTTTTCCCGCAAACTTTCTTCAGCACAACAAAACTATAGTCCTTATGACAGGGAACTTCTTGCCATCTACGAAGCCATTAAACATTTCAGGTTCATGCTGGAAGCTAGAGATTTTGTCGTATACACAGACCACAAACCAATAACATTCGCGTTTACAACAAAAAGAGACAAATGCTCACCAAGACAATTCCGCTATTTGGATTACATATCCCAATTTACGACAGACATCAGACACGTGCCAGGCAAAGACAATGTTGTGGCTGATGCACTTTCAAGAATCGAGGAAGTAACTCAAGCAGTAGATTTTACCGATCTTGCAAGAGATCAGGAAAAAAGATCCTGAACTGCAAGATCTACTTAAAAAAGATACCGCGCTGAAGCTAAAGAAGTTGCCAAACAATCAACTGTATTGTGATTTTTCGACTGAACAAATTCGACCTTACATTACACCAAGGTTTCGCAAACAAGTCTTCCGAAAAATGCATGAACTCAGTCACCCAGGTGCTACAGCTACCGCTAAGCTAGTCGCAGAAAGATTTGTTTGGCCTGGAATAAGGCGAGACTGTAAAACTTGGACGAAACAATGCGCTGATTGCCAACTTAACAAAATAACCCGTCATACTTCCTCTCCTTTGTCCACGTTCCCCATTCCGTCACAACGTTTCTCCCAAGTCCACATCGACTTAATTGGCCCACTGCCATATTGTAATGGTTTCAGGTACTGTTTGACTGCAATCGACCGCTTCACACGCTGGCCCGAAGTCTACCCGCTGCCGGACATCACCGCTGAAACGTGCGCCAAAGCTTTTGTTTCCGGCTGGGTGTCACGCTACGGATGCCCAGAATCAATTACTACGGACAGAGGTCAGCAATTTCAGTCGCATCTTTTCCAAAGTATTGCAAAACTTATTGGCACTGAGCACCGCCCCACCACCTCATACCATCCTCAATGTAATGGAATGGTGGAGAGGCTTCACCGACAACTGAAAGCTGCCATCACGTGTCACAATGCAACTCAATGGTCGGAAGCGCTACCTCTAGTGCTCCTTGGCATGCGTGCAGCTTGGAAGGAAGACCTGAAAGCTTCGTCAGCAGAACTGGTTTACGGCGAGCCTATCAGACTACCGGGAGAATTTTTTAAGCCGGCGGCTGAACATACCTTAGATCCGTGTGACTACCTGGAACGGCTGCGAAAACATATAGTTGGTTTAGCACCGGTACCTGCATCTAATCACAACAAGAATAAACCATTCTATATACCCAAAGATATCTGGACAAGTAAGTTCGTGTTCCTGCGCCGTGGTCCTGAGAAACGTCCCCTACAGTCACCGTACACAGGTCCGTATAAAGTCCTAGAACACGGCCCAAAAACATTTAAAATAGAAGTACAAGGCAAAGAAATGACTGTTACAATAGACAGAATAAAACCGGCTTACCTCACGAGAGACGTCATCTGCACGGACAAAGAATTCCAGATGCCAGTGATGACTACCGCACCCGAGCTACCACCCCCTTCACCTCAGCAAACTGAAAAAAAGACGAGAAGCGGAAGAACGGTACATTTTCCAAAATACTATCGACCGTGAACCGGTCTCGGTAGGGGAGTGATGTGGCACGCCACCTGAAAGGAAAAAGAATATTAAATAAAAATAATAAATAAATATTAATCGTATTACAAATTATACTTACATATTTCTGCACGAGATGCGTCGCGGCTGCGCTGGAGTTGGAAGCGCCGTTGCATCGCGCGATACAGTAGTGCGCTCACGGCTCCGTACATTAAACTGCGTCACTTGTACCGATACGCAAAACTTGCGAATCCAGTGCTAATATTTGGACAATTAAATCTCTGTTGTGTATGTGTGAGTTCTAACGTTGTGTATGTATATGTTACGTGTTTTAAAGTGTAAATAAACAATATACCTGTGCTGAACAATTATAGTTTGATTTACAAACGCGACAACTATTATAGGTTTATCTCAAATAGAACCCGAAACCTATAGCGGATTGGCGGACTTCACATATCTCCTTTTTTTTGTTATATTTCGAAAATATGCAGGTTTCCTCACGATATTTTCCTTCACCGCGGAGCACGTGATAAATCAGCACTTAAAGTTAAAAACTTCATTGGTGCTGGCACCGGGGATCGAACTCAGGTTGCTCGAGTATATTGAATTAAAGGCGAGCACCCGGACACTGAGCTATCACGGCTCTCAACTACCACCGTAGTACAATAAAATATAAAAAAACATGACATTTTAAAATTTTATGGAGTAATAACAATCGTAATATAAAATCGTAATATGTTGCTTACTTAAGCTAAAAAATTACTATATTAAAAAAGTAAAAGAACTTATTTATCTACACTTAATACTACGTTGGTCCAAAATTTCATGCAATAATTCAGTAAATAGCCTTTTTCAATCTGGAATTTATGGAAATCCACACTAAAACAGATGGCTCAGTGAAACAAAGAACTCAAACTGTCCCGAGGCGTTTCGTTTAGGAGCGGTACATGTTCTGAATATAATTTAATTCGCGAAAGTGTAAAAGAGGACAATTCACATAAAAAAAACACTTCTTCCTGTCCATTTTGGATTACACAAATTATCTCCTTTTAAAGTTACAATTTGATTTTCAATTTTCACACAAAATGTGGAGTATAACAACAAAATGATCTCAAAGCAATTATGAAAACGATGAGACGTAATTCACGTATTGACGTTTCACACTCCAATAGATGTGACAAAGCTAAGCTTTTAAGTAAATGTTCTATATTTAAAGTATAGAGTATAGAAAGTTAGTTCATGCAAAACAATTTCTGTTATGCCTTCACATCAAAATACTCGTAATACCTTGAGATTCGATTATAATAGTTTTAATTTATTTTCTTCTATACGGAACGTTGTATGATAAGGCATGGCAATGTATAAGAGTAAAGTTTTATTTAAATATCGTTAAAACAGCTAAAGATTACAAAAGGACATTTTAAAAAAAAATGCTTGATTTGCTGTAATAATGTTCATCACTATCCTACTCTTATTCCTGTAAATCAACTTAATAAATGTCCGAATTTTTAGTGGTATTAATTATTATTTAAGCGTTTTAAGTTTTTCATGGAGCTTTATCCATTAAACATTGATATCTTACTTCGTAATTATGTAAGAGAGAATAATTCACATAAAAATATTAACTAAACATTTAAAACTACACAAATTATCTTTTCGAGTAAGTTTTTATCCATTTATATAGTAATAATTGATTTTCAATATAAGCATGACATAAAAACTTAAACATACGTGTACACATACTTTTATTTTATTGGAAATCAAAGGAATCGTTTCGTCATGCTTCAAGGAATTTTAATAGAGCTACATTGACATTAGTATTCAAAGCATCCTGTTGCCAAAACAGCTGAAAACAACAGAAAAGTTGCCAAACGAACAGGCGGTTCGCCTGATGTTAAGTGAATACCGCTGCCTATGGTCATCTGCAACACCCGATGGTTGCAGATGCGTTGACAACCTTTTGGGTTCCGGCCACCTCACTTACCAGACGAAAAGCGAAAATATTAGACTTGACGCGGGTCTTCTGTGAGGTCGTGGTACTTACCCGGACGAGCTTGCCCATTCGTGCAACAGCCGAGGCTGTTGCGTGGCCTTACCACAGTTGTATTTCTGAATCGGCTTGGTATAACTAATTAACTCTCTTTCAATAGTTGTTATAATGCAGCGCCTAAATATAGCCAGGTTAAAATTTTTAATTTGATACTTCTCGCGTAACTAGGTTTTGCTCAGTATTTTAATATGTGGCCTAAATATTACGATTTTGTATCGTGTATAGGGTATTAGTTAAACAATTGAAAAAAAGAGTATTTCCAAATGTCAAATAATGTTTATCTAATTAATGTACTTTATTTGTTTTTAGGAAGCAATTGTATAATTGGAATCTCGGAAACGGCTCCAGCGATTTTCATGAAATTTAGTATGTGCGTAGATGCGGGGGTGAAAATTTTTTAAAAATATGAATATTTTTTATTTTTGGTCAATCCAGATGATTTTGTTAGTTTTCCCCTTTTTTTTAAAGTTCTTTCTTTTGTGAAAAACACCATTTCATATTTTGTTGTTATTACTTCGCTAAGATCGAAAAATATTATGCATATTTCATTACTCACCTAATTTGTACCTAAATGTAATTTCCAAAATACACGATTTACCAAAATAAAAAACAAACCGAGCAAAGCTAGTAACTCGCACTCACATACTTTTAAATTTAAGTAGTTTAAAAAATATATTCAAAATTATTAAACTTTTATTTACTCCCAAATACCGTTATATTATGCTACCAATACCTGGTAGCATAATGTAACGGTTTACTGTCTAGAGTATATCATAATCATTATTCACTATAAAATTTTATTCAATAATCTATTATCTATATTAGGTATTGTATATTGAAAAGTAAAAATTGGAATAAATAGATATGAAATATTATTTCAATATGAAATTACACAAAATCTGCATATTCATTCAAAGGGAATGCTCGAATAGTCTCTCTTCTAATAAAAAAGCGAAGCTTTCCGATAACAGTATAAGTAGGCATTAAGATTTTGGCCGTGATTGGGTAAGCCGTAAGGCGAACAATGAGATAAAAGAAAATTTGGCCCCACAAAACGGATCAGTGGGAGAGCCTTCTTAATCTTATATTTTTTAAAAAGGTAAAAAGAGACAATTTGAAATCTTACTTAATTTTCATCATAATTGTATATTGTAAGAAGCGGTTTAGCAGAATTAAAAATTTGTTATAGTTCAGTAAGGAAAATAAGATTCCTTCCGCCTTTTGGAAAAAAACAAAAGAAATACGATGAAATTTACCTTGATTCCTTACTCGTTCTTTTGAATAAAGAAAAATAAAAGAAATCGCAGGCTAACTGAATTAGGTCACCAAAATAAATTGGATGAAGAATCAACGATCATGCAAATTATTCGACCGAGAATTATTATTATCATATCATTTAGTGTCATGGATTAAATGCAGTCACGTTTACAAACTATTAGAAAATAAGTAGTACTTGGAGTTTACAGTTAATTGATTTAGAGAATATAAAATATTATTGTTTTTGGAACATTGTCACAGTTTTTGGGTGAACCAAAGTCCGTTTACTTTTGAATCGGTAGCTGCGTCTAGCAGCGACAGCGGATTAGGGTGGAGGTATTACGAAACGCAAGAGCAGCGAATGGAAATTCAGTGCCATGGCGTCTTTCAGTGGATCACAACGTGCGTTTTGCGGACGCGAGTACTATGGAAACAGGGATTCTTTAACAATTTTTTTGACAGTTTTGAATCTTTTGGCTCATTACCACAGGTGGATAAAAGTAAACCTCCATTGATTTGGAAATGGGCGCAGAAGTTTGAGGAAGCAGGTTCAACAATGAATCAACCACGATGCGGGAAACCTACAAATTAAAGGGATCTCGAAAACGTAGAAAATGTAAGACCGTCTGTTCGGGAACAACCTGGCCTCTACGCGTAAGCGGTCTAGCTTAAGGTCTTAAATTTGCCCTGAAAATCTTTAAACTGCGTTCTCCACAAATATTTATAAGTGGTAAAGGAATTAAAAGCTCAAGTTCACGATCACAAGATGTTGTTTACGAATCTAATATTTTCATTAGGTAAAAAATATTTATGGTAACAGTGTTGCCACCTGTGGGTCATAAATTTTTTTTTCACACCAAATATTTCTCATTTAAGTAATAGGAAAACATATTCAAAAGTTTTAGTATCTCGTAAACCATTAGGGGCATATAACTTCCCTGGAAACGCAAGATAAAATTTACTGAGAGCTTAATAAGTGCGGACATATACAAAATTACAACGTAGGAAGAAAGTAATTAGCACGGTACTTTGTACTTAATAAATCACATTTATCATGAACTGCAACTGTTATTTAAAATATTGGAGTCGTCAAAAATAAGCGGTATTGTTGTCATAAAAAACTCAATACACCTTTAATTGTTACCAAATTTTTGACGTTGTACATATCTGAAATTTTTGAGTGCGCTCGATTCATGTCTGAAACATATGCATTTTTACCAATTTTTAGTGGCAAATTTGCTTAATTTGCCCCTAAAAATAATTTCTGTAGTGCTCTATAGAGTTTTGCGGCCCTTTGTAAATAAATAAATAAATATTACCACTAATTAATTAAAAAAAATACTCATTAAACATAGGTACTTATTGCATTTTTAAAAGCCAGCATTGCAAAACGGTAATCGGTACACTACGTGAACAAAAGAGTTAATACTGCTTTTGTTCAACGCATAATGTACGATGGAATGAACATGAATTGAAAAGATTTATTGCCAATAAACATTCTATGAAATATTAATGTAAAAGGCAAACAATACAATAATTTAAAAATAGATTCGATTATTTACAATTTGCAATTAGACTCTGAGTGACTGTATCTTCTTATAGGTAAGATATACCTGAAAATAAGAAAGGTATTAGATAAGCAGACTCGACATGGCATGAAAAATCATATGTGATTTATATAACTGATTTTACCAGTGGTCGCCTAGTGGTCGAAATTCGACCATCATTAATTATTCATGTTAATGTGAGTAATGTTTTTTTTTTTTTTAAATTGATTTAATGTCTTTTTTTATATAGTTTTAAAGTAATTAGCAGTCTGCGCTCCTTCTCTTTACAAACTATAAGTGTGGAAAATTTCATACTCCTCCGTTCGCGTAATTTTCAAAAAAAGGGTACAAAGTTTTTACTTCACGTACTACCATATATAGAACATTATTGGTGTCAAATAAGAAAATTCATATTTTTAAAAAATTGTCATAATACTGTATTTAAGATTTTTACTTTACTTTTGATTTTTACTTCTTTTTACCCTTCCCAGCGTAAGAAGGCGAAGTTTTAGCTTAACATTAAATAGCGTAACTCTTAATCCTGTTGAGTCCGCTGTATTCTTGGGAATTACAGTGGATTCAAAGCTCCAATGGAGTCCCCATCTATCATCTCTTGCGAACAGGTTAAGCTCCGCTGTTTTTGCAATTAGGAAGTTTAGGCAGCTATCAGACATCGACACTGCCAGACTTGTTTATTTCAGTTATTTCCACAGCATCTTGTCTTACGGCATTTTGTTGTGGGGTAGTGCATCTGATATAAATTCTATATTTATTCTTCAAAAAAGAGCTGTCCGAGCAATCTATAACATCGGAGCCCGGAATACACTCAGAGACCTTTTTAAAGAGATTAATATACTCACTGTTGCGTCTCAATATATTTATTGTAATATTTTGTATGTTAAAAATAATATTAATAGTTATCTAAAGAATAGTGACAGACATAAACTAAATACTAGGAATAAGGACAAACTAACTACGCCATTGTTTCGTTTACAAAAAGTAAACAGGTCGTTCATGGGGCAAGGTGTGCGCATGTATAATAAAATCCCACAGTCGATATTAAGTCTGCCACTTGATGAATTTAAACGAAAAATTAAAAGTAAACTTATGGCTAAAGCCTATTATTCTATTGCCGAATATCTTGACGACGCCAATGTGTGTGGTTAATACTGTTGATACTCACGTAGGCTAAAACAAGACTATTGTACATGTACTATTATATTGTAAACTGATTTTTTTTTTTTTAAAAGAGCAACTGTTGAGTTTCTTGCCGGTTTCTTCTCAACAGAAACTGCTTTCCGAACCGGTGGTAACTTACGAACGTGTTAATTTCTTGTAAAATTTTGACGTTTCATAAGAACGCGCAAGCGTCTATGTGAATAAAGATATTTTATTATTATTATTTATTATTATTATTATTTATTAAGCTAAGGAAATATAGTAAGTAAGGATAGTTCTTTATTAAATATAAATTTCATGTACATATATGCGTTTAAAGAGAAAACCTTATATTATTCACAACTTTAGAGAATAATAACCAGAAAGCTCGGACCCTCCCTCATTATTTAACTTCACACTTCAACGCTGTGAACGGGAATTTTACATGCAAATATTACTCAAGTATCGGGGCTCAGTATAGCTCTTTCACAAAGGAATTTAATAAACGCCCTATTTCACAAAACTTAGAACCTCTTTTTTATCAATATTTTAGTTTGAAGTTACAAATTTTTATATTTTACTCGAAACGAAGTTATATGCCAGATTTTATGAAACTTAATACTCCTCCAATGAGGTAAACAACATTTAAATATTTATTTGATATGCAGTCTGCATCAGATTTGATAAACTGTCAGATTTGGTAAAGATAAGAGATTAACACGTACATACCTAGTATCCATGTTTTAACTAAAATATTTTGAGTGTTCAAATTAGCAGAAACATCAATTTTGACCACTTTACAACACAAAACAACAAGAGAATGTATGAAATTTAGAAATAAAAATAATTCTAAAGTATTCTCACTTACTTCCCACAGATAAAGTCAACAATTGTTTCTTTGTAACTCTACCGTGCAAGCTCCAAGCAAATGCATTGTAGTTTAATTAGGTATATCGGGCTCAAATCAAGTAATTGGAATATTGAAAAAAGTTTGGTTATTGAAAATATTTTTCATGTAATAACTTTGCTATAAATTTATAGTTTATGCGAAAAACATAAAAAAATCCAATTAATTTTAAACAATTTTAAATTGATATAAAAATTTATTTTAAAACATAAAAATAAATTTTTAAAAGGGTTGATCCCTTTTAAAAATTTATTTTTGACTTGACTCTAAACGTAATCGGTCGTCCTATTTGTGACGTCCTAAACTCAAAACACTTCCATGATGATACGCAGTCCAATGTTTCTATCTTAGATTTTATAATTATACCCGGAAAACGTTGTTATGCCATATAAATTATTTGTAAGATAAAGAAAATGTTTGGGGTGGACCACCCTTAACATTAAGGAAGATGAAAAATAGACGTTGTCCGATTCTCCACCCTGGCCGATATGCACACAAAATTTCACGAAAATCGGTCGAGCCGTTTCGGAGGAGTTCAATTACACTGTGACAAGAGAATTTTATATATTAGATAAAGGTATTTTATAGTATTTTCGTACAAATTCGCTTTGGTTTTGGCTAATTTTGGGTTTGGCTAATTCGTTTTGGTTCCATCAATATTCATTTCTACTCCCCGTGTCTTTTTTAATAGAAAAAACGAAGATATTAAGTCAAAATTATATATATATATATATATATATATATATATATATATATATATATATATATATATATACGCACATATTAACTTAAGGTTAAATTTAAATATTTTTAAATAATACAGGGAGGTTTTTCTAACTGTATCTATTTTTTATTAAATTCTAGACATAAGTAATGATATATAAAAAATGATACATATTTAAAATCACTTGTAATTAATTACATACATTCATTTGAACTTATCTCAAAAAGTGCGTAATTTATGGACAACTCATTTATTTTATTCATGTCTTAGTTATGAACACAAGTTCGTGTCAAAATTATACGACGCATTTATGACTACCGCATTGTCAACAAGTTCTGTTGTTTTAGGGAATGGAATGGCAATTTAGCTGGAAAAAAAGTTTGTTTTTATTTCAATAAACGATTATACCGCAAAGTTTAAACCTCTTATGTGAATTTGGGCACCTTTGGATAGCCACCCTGTATAAATAAAACGAAAATGAATTTAACAGAAAACACTGACAAGAGATAAGAAGAAATTATTTTTAAAACGCTTATATTACATTCCGTTATATACATACATATGTAACGGAATCTTTAAATTTGAACGATCAGATTTGAATCAAACTTAAATATAATTTAAATAGATTTTCCCATTACACTGATCAGGACCTTCAGGATTAGCTTTGGAAAATAGCTACGCCCAATACGCCGATAGTGGCTTTGTGCCAAGTACGTATTTAAAAATGTTTAAAAAATAAAAAATACTATAATATGCTTTTATACTGAACAGAACTAAAAAAATAGAAAATAAATAATAGTTTAAAAAAACCAAAAATAAAACACACTTTTGTAGATAACTGAAATATGACATGTACATGATACATCTTGATTATTTTTTAACTTTGGTCGTACTTGGTATATCTTCTAAAGATACACAACGGTATTTTTATTATCATAAAATTTCGCCACCGCGTCTTACTCGCCGCGCTTTTTTTTTTCTTTGTTGGAAATGCCTACTTATGTCGTACTCGTACCGACTAAAAACCCCACGATGTTCTACCTAGGCGCATATCGTCAGTGTCACGGGAGTGCTTTCGCACACTTCCGCGACCCTGCCAGCGATGGCCGCCTCAGCAGCTCCCTCCCGGGGAGCAACTCCCCTCTTTTCCATTTAAGGCGCGCTTGAACATTCAGCGCGCCTTCCTACTCGACCCATTTTTACGGCCCGCGAACTCCCCCGAGTTCGCTGACCAGGGCCATGGGAGCTTGGAGAGCCAGTGCTGATAAGCAGCAAGCCTCCCAGACCCCAGCAGTGGACCTGGTCTGGATCTGGTGGCTCCACCACTCACCAAGTTTCGGCCGCGGAGGGTAAGAAGAACGGCGCATCGCAATACCATCAGCGGTGCAGCCCCGCCGAGTCGCGGAGGATAGGGAGAGCGGCCACACGCAATACCGGCACTCCTCTTCCCCCACGACTCCTCCTCGGTAGCAGAAGACAGGGAGAGTGGCTCCTCCTCCACCACCCTCAACCTGCCCTCTGCACCCTCCAGCACGCATCCAGAGTGGGCTCAATGAGCCCACTTGAAGCGGTCCACTCGGACCGACCTTACACCACATCCCGGCCCAGTGTGGGTTCCTCTTAGCTTCGCCGTGGGTGACCAAGCCACGGCTACTAAGCCCCTCCGCCACGTCGACGCAGGAACCCGATCGGAAGGGGTATGTGACGGCACCTACGACTAACGGATTGGGATGTGCGGCAGCGCACACGAAGAAATGACGCGACGCCGACTTCAGGAATTGAGTGATGGTTGGCAGGTCTAACTCTACATGTAACTTGATGTTTCGCATAAACACGATGATCCAGTATGTGTGCGCAAAAATCAATTCTGGATGACATTAAGTATTTGCTTAGGAGCACCATGCGCGAAAACCTACTGCCTTATATAAAATCACCTTGTTCCGAAGGGACATTTTCGACGTTTTATTTATTAGAGGATAAAAGTGACCGAGTACGAAGGCCGCTCGTTTCTCAACCCAAGTCAGTGCTCACTGAAATTGAGCATAGAGTCAAGTCAAGTCAACCTAAGTATTTGACTTTATTTATCCATGTACCGGACTATCCAACTATACTCAACTGATTATTTATTTTTTACAAATTATTGCAGTGATAAATATTAAGTGCTATTTATTACCTGAACGGAATATTTCGAGTTATTTTTGAACAGAAATGATTGATTGATTATTCAGACAATTATTCAGTTTAAACCCTCTTTTCACGGGACCATTGTTTCTCATGTAGTGCTCATCCTCATCATATCAGCCCGTTCATGTCCTTAACTAAACATGAGCCTGTGGGGAAGCTACTGCGGAAAATGATAAAATACATATTTTTGATTCTTTCGGTGGTAGGGCCACGCAGCGGCCTCGGCTGTTGCACGAATGGGCAGGCTCATCCGGGTAAGTACTAAGCCCTCAAAGAAGACCGGCTTAAAAAGTATAATACTTTCGCGTTTCGTCAAATGAATGAGGTTGTGGTAATTTTTAAAAGGTTGTCAACGTCTATAGGTTTGTCTATGGGCGGCGGTATTCACTTAACATCAGGTGAACTGTCAGCTCGCTTGGCAACTTTTCACATAAAAAAAAATTCAGGGTGGTTATGTGGTGTATTGCAGCAGGGGCACATAAAATTGGCTTTATTTTGATTTTCAACACTATGAAACATCCTTGAAATAAGCAAATAGCAAAATACCCTTGAAGACGCAGCAGACTGTGAAAGTATATCCAGCGTTCGAATTTTGCTTCGTCTATCTCAACAATAATGACCTTCCACTAATTGGACACGAATACATAATTAAGTAATCAATCAAAACTTCACGCACAAAACTTACTCAATCGACATAGGCTTGTCCAGAATTGTGCATTTGAACGAATAAGAGAATTATTATTTTTATCAGAGATTTACTATTTATTTAATTACCCATTTATTTTTTATGCAAAGAAATTTATGTACTTTTTAATGCTTTGAGCATTATCTATACCAGTGAAGTTTGGGGTGTTCCAAAGAAAAGCAATCTCTGAAATTTGTAATAATCTAGCTAACATAAAATATTATGCTAGTCATATAATCATATTAATTTATATTAAATATTAACAAATAATGAAATCAACATGTTTAAATACACAATACATACGCACATACATATATAGGCACTTAATATAAATACTTTTATGATAAACGATCCGGTGAATCTGCGGGCACTTTTTTAAACGCAACTATTAGCCATTCTGATTTCGAACGGCGTATTCCACAAAAGAAAAGACTGGAAAAAAAAGGGCTGCTTGTAACTACAACGGTCAGAAGGATACAAAAGGTCTTCTTTTGTATCCTGGCTATGGGTTGAATGAAGATTTTTATGATGTACAACAATATTGAAAGTAAGGAGATAAACCACAATTATTTATTATTTTAATGGCGACGTGTCTCTATAGATTAAAACTAATTTTAAATAAATAAAATTTTGTGTCAAAATGTAATTAATTACCGTTCAATCAACTCGTAGTTATTAAAGTGTAACCAATGGTAATAGTAGTGAAGTAATATTGTGTCAAGGATCATTATAATTTATTTGGCCCGGAATACGCTATGTGGCTTCTGTCATAAAATCGTATTATAGACGGACGTTGGATATATTTGTTGGGTTCCTTGACAAGTTTTATTCATCGAGTCTACAATTAAATTCATAATCATAACAGTCATTACTACTGTACGCAATCATTAAAGTTACTTTTTAACAGATATTTATAACATGAAATATGGTTCAAACAAGTAACTCTATACTTAAACTTGTAATGATTTAGTAAAGTTACATCAATATTAAATTTTCAGTCTTAAAATTTGTAGAAAAAAGAATGAAAAGTTTTTCGCTGCTGTGGGAATCGAACCCGCGTCTTCGAGATTCACGCTCTGACGCTTTAGCCACCAAGCTAAACGGCTGATTGAACACAGACGAAAATCGCAACGGCTTTTATCTACATTGTTCTTTAACATTCGAAGTAATACTTGGAAAGATGCTGTTTAGGATATAACGATGGATTCGCATTGTAATATCCTTTACAGCATACAAATAAATATCGTTTACAACTGTAATTCGAACGAGAAATGACCAATGCCATTTATTTTTAGAAATTTTAATTTTTATAATGCTTTTCACATAAGATTAAACATTAAAATTTGTACAGAAAGAAACAATTTTATGATGAACTTAAACAATTATATAACTTTTTTTTTCAAAAATATTTGTATGTAATTATAATACTTGTATTATATTAGAAACTTTATTTATATTTCAGAAAAATAGAAATATTCCCCATATTACCTTGAAAGCTTTGAATAATTTAAGAACTAAAATATTAAACAACAATTGGTATCTAATATACAATACTCGTACGTTAAGAATATTTTAACTAAGGTTTTGTGCTTTTTATTATCATCTTAAAAACCAATTATCTTGGGCGCATGACCCAAATTAATAAAATTTTTAAACAAAATGGGCTTCCAAATTAATATGGAAACTAGTATTAATTCACACTTTTGCAAGAATAAAAATACGTAAAATGTGAAGAAACAACACCATTACACTGTGTTTTACGAAGCGCCTTTTTAACTTTGCCAGTGTTATGTTAGGTAAGAGAACTTCACAGAATGTTTGCAAAGTCTTACGTGATAATCGATAGCAGGATCATGTTATGTTTGTCTTCCTTGGAAGGAAGTATAACGCTGATTATTTTCAAACAATGATTAATTCATATTATTAGAAAACTACTCATTACAAATCACCCATGATAAATCCTTTCAAAACGTTTGAAAATTTCATAAGTATTTTATCGATATTTTTTGCAAGAACTTACAAACCCCAAAAGTATCAGTACCAAAATAGAAATTTTAAGAAACTTCAGAGAATTACCCATGCAAATTTTCTCTAAACTATATCATAATGCCTATTGTAAGGTAAATGGTAATAATGATACAATAATAAAATATAATTCAATATTAAAGATCGCCCTGCCACAGTCAAGTCATGTAAGGGTTAGAGTAGTAGCAATTTCGGCGCATTTTTATCTAAAGTATGATATTGAATTAGTTAAACGTTATCACCATCTTGGTATCCTATAATTTACATATCTGAATGCAAATATCCCAACTATGCAAAACTTGCATCCAGTCTGATTTTTAGGACATCACACCACACAATGGCTGCATATATATGTACCTATATGATCTGGGCAACGTTTTGATGTAAGTATCGAACTTGCGCGGGTAAGCTTGTTCGTGCCATGCCAAATCACCGCTCTGTTGCTTTGTTACTTAGGGTTACACTGTGCTATTTGTATTAAATCGGTTTGTAGAAATGTAGTGCCGGTGTTCCTTCGCCATCGACCCCATTTCCAATAAAGCATCGAAACTCACATTGATATTATCGTAGAATATGTATATTATGAAAGTGCTATAAGCAGATTTAATTAATCCTAGTCTAATTGCAGTTTCACGTAAGTCCTAAAATTGTGTATTTGAAAACTAGGAAATACAACTTGAAGCAGAAAAATTATGAATTTATATTCATTTGCTTGAATATTAAGATGAATATGAAGACCTTATTTCAGTGTTATACTTAACCAAAATTATTGTGAAATAATAACAATTTTGGTAAAGTATTCATTAACTATAAGACGTTTTCGTGACACTAAAAGCGGCTTAACGACGACCTGGTCTAATTTCTATAACAAAATAGACTAGAACTAAATATACCTATAAAACTAAAAAAAGCCTAAAAAAAAAGAACAAATAACTGTTATCACAATTATATCATCATCATCAATGTCGATGACACCGGTTCTTCGGCAAATTACCTCGTTTCGGATTTTTTCGAGCAAAGAAACTCCGAGCATAGCTCTCTCTATAGCTCAGTGTGTGACTTCTCCAAAAGACCAGCTTTTAGAAACTACGTCTCATTGCCATAAGTCATCACTGGCAACACACACATGCACACAATGTCATACACTTCTGAAAATGAACATTTCTAATTATATTCTAGCACTTTACTTTTTACTTCACTAAAAACTTTATCTAAAAATTCAGTAAATTGAACTTATAGGAACACTGAAATAAGAATCTTTATCGTGTAGTTTGACTCCATAAAAACTATTTGAACTTCATTTTCTTCTCTAGCAAATACTGCTTTTGATTAACTTTTCGTCTTTGTGTTCATGATACAACTTCGTAACTAAACATAAATTTCAAACTAATTAACAGTCTTCGTACATTTGTTAAAAGCTTTTATCATCTTAAGCGCTTAAAGACAAATACAATTGTTTATTTCTTGTTTTACACATAGAATGTATTTTTGTTTATCCATAAAGTTAATTTCTTATTTGCTTCTGTCTTTAACAAAAAAGTAGCTTTAAAATATTCACCAAGATAGTCCATTAATAATCAGGTAATAAACGGCTTTCCGTACTACGAAGATGGGATTTAGTAAAGCCAAAGATGGATTGGTGCCATACGTCAACGTGCCGTAAAGGGTAATAATGGAAAGGAAAATGTTTTTCGCGTGATCCAGGACGTTTTACGACGGAATTGTAACATATGAATTTGTTTCGCACGGTTAAAACGAAATACAACCTTAATGTTGGTAAGTTAAATAAAATAAATAAATCAGAAATGACGTCGTATTAATTTATTAATTTCTTTAGAATAGTATTTGACTAATGCGACTATAAAGTATTTATAGGAGACAAACCAAATAATGCTTTAATTGATAAACCCTTATTCACTTTTGTTTTGGCGTTGGTTTTTGTTTAATTGCTCTACTCTGGTGCATGACCAGGGGAACGGAATCGCGAAGTGATTCTTTTACTTTCCTTTGAAATCGTTCGGTGTACGGGGTTGATCGAAAGAAGACTGTCAGCTAGGCGTTCAGTCGTCTCTTCGTCTATCTAGCATAAGCAATTCTATCTATCCTAAATGGATACTTTAAAAATTCGTGTAATTATGGAATATGAGTTCTGTCGTGACACCAACGCGAAAAAATCATAAAAGACAATCTCCAAGCTGTAATATGCATATATTCAGTTTCTACAAATATTTAAATTTACTATGGGTTTTCAATGAAAAATTAATAAATCAAGAAATAACCGTTCTCGCAAACGTTCCGTTCGACTCGTCCGGTCACACTTTTCATAACGCTTGCGTCACGCATTCACCAGCTTACTCCCCACGTCAAGCGTGCGTAAAGAAGTTTAACTTCAATAATTATTATTAATGATTATTCTCAATAAAACTTTTACGAAAGATTAACCGCACAAGTACAATTTTGCGGGAAGTCGATGGATGCAAGTGGCTCAAGATCGTGCTTTGTGGCAGGCTGAAAAGATGATAATGATGAACCACACAAAGACAATATTATACTTCTCCAAATAAATGTTAGTACTATGATGAATATAATTGGGCTAATAAGACTAAATAAAAGTTATAGTTGTTTTAGCGCGCTTGGAAAAAGTTATGAGAGTAAAATTTTTACGATGCACGCGCACACCGACCGCAACATGATGAAATTAGTTGCAAAGCGACCAACTGTGTGTAGGTCGATAACCACAACGGGGCTCTGCGCATGAGTCGATCTTAAATAACCTGAAGACAGTTAATTTGAATCGATGAAATATGTACGAATATCGGACTAGTGTTCATAGACGAACATTACATAAGGTCACCGTATTGCGAAGGAGCATCATGGATGTTTTGTTAATATAGCGATTTAGGTGGCCCAGTACGAAGCCCACCCGGATTCTAGCCCGTGAAGAAGCAAGTTTCGTCATTAAAGAGGGCAAATTCTACATCTTTGACACGTGGCATGTCGTTCGAGTAGAGTGTATAAAGGGCAGAACTCAACAGCAAGCCTTGAGGCTCAAATGGCATGCGTAAAAGAGCATACCCCTTGACACGATAGCGAAAGTTCAATTACTTAGAAAATTTTGTATTATGCATACGAGACGATCGAGAAATCCATCCTCATAGCTTGTATATGAGCCTTGATACCAGAGTTTATCGAAGGTCAACGTAAGACTTAAACGTTACAAGTACAACAGCTAGTGCGCCTGTCACCGTATAAGGGGTATAAATGGGAGACCGTAATACTTGCACCTATGTACACTTAAAACTTTGCACACAAATGTCCTGACTTCAATACTTACAAAAAAACCGAAAATGCAAATTGCGTTTATGAGACTACCAGAAAATAGTTTCTAGTAGTCCCATAACCCTCAAGCCAGTTATATGGCAGAGACTGGAGACGAAAATAAAAACTTAAATATAATTTCGCATTTGAAACAACCGTTAACTTTTTGCAGTTCATCTAAGTTTATTCTAGATTTAATCGGATCACTCAAAGTTTTTTCGCAAATTTATTCATGACTTGAGCAAATATTTGATTAATTACTGTACCCAAAGTAAACGGCCTTCTGATAAAGTTTCGAAACCACTTCATTAATTGAAAAAATTATGTTGTTTATGAAGAAAGAATTTAAAAATCTCCATGATTTCTTCCTATGTTAAACTGAATAATTAATTGGACTGAGTAATTAATTACTGTGGCAGAGCCACGCTACAGCTTCTGCTGTTGCCCTAGTGAGCAGGCGTGTTCGGAAAGTAACACGGCCTCACGGAGAAAACCGGCGTGAAGTGGAAGTATATTTCGCGTTTCATCTATTGGGTGAGGTAACCGGGGACTACTTTATTAGAAATTGCCTGCAAACCATCGGGAGTTGTAGATGTCTTTGAATGGTGGTATTCTTTTGATATCAGGTGAATTGCCTACTCGCTTGGGAAATTTCACATAAAAAAATTACGTGTGTACCCACATCAGAAGTTATACTTCTTAAGCGTAACGCAAAAAAATTGTATCCAGTATTTGTTCTTTGTTTCTGAAAAAGACGGTTTAATAAAATGTCACAAAGTTGTTATTGGTGACAATCGCAATACCATGAAGTTGCTCAAAGTCGATCGCAATGCAACCCACTTCATTATATCACTTTTAGAATATCTGCATGCGCGCGCATCGTAAAAATTTAAATCTCATAATTTTTTCCAAACGCGAAATAGAAGTTTATTAAAAAAAAAATCGAACTTAGGTTGTTTTGATCGGTCCATGTTTCCAACGTAGTTATAACCACCTGCTATATTTCAATGTATTTCAAAAAATAAATTAATCAATTTTTTTTTTTTTTTTTTTTTTTTTTTTTTTTTTTTTTTTTTTTTTTTTTTGGCTGGATGAGCCACTGTTGGCCTTAGGGGCCTTCACAGATCCGACGGACTTGAGGTGGCCGGGCGCTCGAGGCGCCTAGCCTGAACCTCGCGTATTTACTATTACGCGTTATGGTGACTAAGCTCGAGGGCTCCCGAAGGAACCTCGGCTCGGGCCGTCACGCTATTTAATTCACCGGTTTGGGAGGCCGCCTAGCTCTTAGGGCGCTTTGGCGGGGGCTCCATGGAGTGATCTGGCTCAAGGGTCCCCGAGAGGGGACCTCGGCTTGGGCTGTCACTCAGCACGCGTTTAGCATTCCGATTCGAGGGTGCCCGAGAGGGCCGGACCTCGGCTCGATCGGTAGCTGTTATCTGACTGGGGGGATCTCTAGAGCTATCATTACTACCACTTCGTAAAGCGTTGGCGCTGGGAGAAGAAGTGGCGGAAGAAACTCCAGCAACGCTTCTATCTTGAACTGGGGAGAACCTGCCAGGTACGTGGCGGAACCTAGTATATGTTTGCCGCACTCGCCGGCGAGTGCGGTTTGTGTTGGTGTGCTTGCGAAGTTTTTTAATCCTTTCGATGGCGATAGTCGTCTCATCGTCAGGGAAATCGAGAACGTGTCGCGGTCTACGGTGATTGCGGCGGAACGTACCTAGCGGCAGGGGTCTGTAGGTGGCGGCACCTACGATTAGCGGGTTGGGATGCGCGGCGGCGGAATCGAAGTATCGGCGCGACGCCGACTTCAGGAATTGAGCGATGGTGGGCAACTCTAAATCGACATGAAGGTCGATATTGCGCATGTACCAGGGTGCTCCCGTGGCTCTGCGCAAAAATCGATTTTGGATGACCTGAAGCCGGTGAATTTGCTTCGGAGCAATGTGTGCGAAAACTGGACTCGCGTACGTCATTATAGGGCGAACTACTGCCTTATATAGAGTCACCTTGTTCCGAAGGGACATTTTAGACGTTTTGTTGAGGAGCGGATGGAGGCGACCGAGTACGAAGGCCGCCCGGTTCTTGACCCGAGTCACGTGCTGGTTAAATCTTAGTTGGGAGTCAAGGACGACACCTAAATATTTAACTTTGTTCACCCATGGTATCGGACTATCCATGAGTTTGACGGGGGGTGGTTTATCTACATTCTTATGCGAAAAAAGGACGGCCGCGCTCTTGGCGGGATTGATTTCGATCCTCCATTGCCGAAACCAGTCACCGATGATGATGGCTGCAGCTTGGAGGCGTCGATGGATAATTTCAGATGTTCTGCCTGCTGTGTAGAGACAGGTGTCGTCGGCAAATAGGGCAAGTTCTACATCTTTGACTCGCGGCATGTCATTGGTGTAGAGCGTAAAAAGGACTGGGCCCAACACCGACCCTTGAGGCACCCCGGCTCGAACGGGATGCGTTGTCGAACACACGCCTTCGACGCGATAGCGAAAGGTCCGATTACTAAGGAAGTCTCGTATTATGCATACGAGACGATCGGGCACTTCGAGTCCGTATAACTTGTATACGAGCCCGTTGTGCCAGACTTTATCGAAGGCCTTTGCCACGTCCAAGAAGAGTGCTCCGGTGTTGAGTCCGCGTTGGCGTTTAACTAGTATGTGCTCCGTGATGCGGTGCACTTGATGGGTACAAGAATGTTTGGCTCTAAAGCCAAACTGTTCCGGGATGGGGAGCCCTTTGGCGTCCATAAGGGATCTCAGTCGGGCTAATATAAGTCTTTCAAAGATCTTCCCAAATGTTTTGAGAAGACTTATTGGACGATAAGAGGTTGGGAGGGTCGCGGGTTTGTGGGGTTTGAGGAACCCTATTACGTCAGCTTCTTTCCACTCGGACGGGAAGAAGCCTTCGGTTATAGCCGCGTTGTAAATTAAGACTAGTATCTGAAGGATGCTAGTAGGGAGAAGTTTGGTCACCTTATTGGTGATACCATCTGTTCCAGGCGCTTTGCGTGGGCGCAGTTTGTTAATTATTTCTGTGAGTTCCGAGCACGTGACCGGGGGAACGGGATCGCGGAGTGGTTCCGATGCTTTCCTTTCGACCTCTTCGTTCACCTTACGGAGGTGATCGGGGTGGGTCGGAAGCAAGCTGGGGGAGCTTTGGGCCTCTAGACTGTCAGCTAGGCATTCGGCTTTCTCTTCGTCCAGCATTGCTGGCGTTCCTATCGGGCGAAGAATCAATTGATGTTAGCCAATGTTACTATATACAAATACGAGGTACGAGTAGACATGACACTAGCTCACCGTAACAGAGGCACTCAAATTACATCAAATGTAATTACATTGCAATATAATGCGTGTATAAATAAAGACGATTTTAATAAAAGGTAATATTAATTAAAATAGGTAAAATTAATTTTGTACATGTATACATTTATACACTTAAATGTACACACAATGTCAATTTGTTTGAAAAATAAAATTTCATGTGCACAAACCTTATTTTTCATAAAACGCTCGCTAAAATGAAATACGCAATGAACACATTCGCGGTAATCGGGGAGTTTGTTACATCACCGACAAGCTCCAAGGAAGTAGGCTACACTGGATTAGGCATATTAAACGAAAACCTCAAGAGTACATAGGAAATGTAGTGACCAATCTGAAAAACTACAGGCCCATCTCGCTTCTGAGCCATGTTTGTAAGCTGTTTTTGAGGGTGATCACGAATCGTCTCGCACGCAGGTTTGATGACTTCCAGCCTCCCGAACAAGCCGGTTTCCGTAAAGGCTATAGTACCACAGACCATATTCATACGCTGCGGCAAATTATACTGAAGACTGAGGAGTATAATTTGCCACTATGCTTAGCGTTTGTGGACTATGAGAAATCATTCGATTCGATCGAGACTTGGGCAGTGCTGCAGTCTCTTCAGAGATGCCACATTGACTATCGGTACATCGAAGTGTTGAAGTGCTTGTATAAAAACTCCACCATTTCGGTCCGAGTACAGGATCAGATCACGGAGGCTATTCCGTTGCAGAAGGGAGTGAGGCAAGGAGATGTTATCTCTCCGAAACTCTTTACCAATGCAATGGAAGACGCCTTCAAGCTTCTGGATTGGAAAGGATGTGGCATCAATATCAACGGCGAATACATTACTCACCTTCGCGGTTTGCCGATGACATCAACATGGCAAAGTGTTTGGAGGAGCTCAGCACGAAACTCGAAGACCTCAATAGAGTCTCCCAGCGGGTGGGCCTGAAAATGAACATGGAAAAGACGAAAGTCCGTGGCGCAGTCGCCAAGGTATCGGCTTCGGCGTCGGTGGTCGTGGGTTCGATTCCCACACGGGACAACTATTTGTGTGACCCACAGATAGTTGTTCCGCATCTGGGTTTTTGTCCGCGTGAAATTTATGTTTGTAAAAACGTCCTTTCTACAGAGGATAATGTTATCCCAAAGTAAGGGCAGTATTTTTTTTTAAAGAAAAAAAATATCCATATGACGCCCACCCCCGCATATTTGATCGCCACACGAAATTGTTTATAGCTATGTCTATCTGGGACAAATGGTCCAACAAAGCAAATCCAACTTCGAGAAGGAGGTCCATCGACGAATCCAGCTCGGCTGGGCTGCGTTCGGGAAATTGCGCAGGATGGAAATTGTGGAAGTCAATGTGGAGGGGGGGGGGGGGGCTATGTTCAGCAGTCGACGGTACGATGATGATGATGACCTGAACATTCCGGGATCTAGACCTAGAGGGCGAACTGAAAAGGCGCGTCGGATAGAGCGAAGTGGAAGAGCAAGACAAGGAAGCAGTGGAAGAGCAAAACCAGCAAGGCAAGGCAAACCCCATCATCAAATGCGAATAGCATCCCCATTACTTGCTTATGTTGGACTGAACCAGAAGACGACAATCGTGATTTTAATGAAACAATTCATAGAAGTAATATTTTCGTATGTCCGTTTGATTTGTTATTCATTTCCTAAGTAGAAAATAAAGTGGTTTGCAAGTTTATTAGCAGCTACTCTACTTTAGACACAGTAATTAATCAAATATTTGCTCAAGTCATGAATAATTTTACGAAAAACTCGCAGCGACCCATTTATGCTAAAACGAATTGAGATGAGCCACAAAAAGTTGTTGCTTGTTTACAAAGATGACTTGCTAGTTATAACAGTTCTTAAAAGAATTGAAATTGAATGAGTTTTATGTATCAGAAATAAGCTTTTCCATTTTTAAAAAATTGGTCGGGAAAACAGAAAAAAATGTTGTTATTCGAGCTTCCTGAAATTATTGTCTTTAATATGGAATTTGAATCCGCAATCATAAGTGGCAAGTAGACATCTAAGCTACTACTGCATTTCTGTATTTGTCCATACGTATATATTAAACATGAATTGTTAGAAAACGATCTTAAAACATATACAAATTAATTTATTAAAACTGATTTTTATTATAAAATAATGTTTACGAATACACTGCATAATAAAGGTTCTGTATGTGCCATCATTAAACATTTTTTACAGTAATGGTAACTCCATTACCGTAAAAATGTTCTAACAAGCTAAATAGCATAAATTGAAACTTTTTAATAACTAAGTTTAAACCCTATTTGAATCTCGGCCAATATCGAGATAAGATAATTTCAAGTCAAATTGATAATTTCTGATGGTAAACGTCACTAATAACATTAATATGAATCTGTATCCATTGATATACGCACTACGTCATATTTTTGCATATATATAGGAAACGTCTTATACATGCAAGAAAAGTACAAAACCCGAGCTAAGTCTAAACGTAAACCAATACTATCCTCTTATCAGAGCCCGTACAATCGCAGCCGCTCTTTAAGTAGTAATTGAATAGCTTGGGGCGACCTTTCTGGATTAGGTAAAGAAAAAAATTGCTAGCAGCACCAAACATTCCTTTCTGAAAATATATGTGTAACACAAAGGTTACGAAACAAACTTCGAACAATCGTCTTAAGGAAATATTGTAACAGAATAAAAAAGCACGATTCGTTTAAATATTTGTTATATTTATATTAGTGCTTGTTGATTGGTTAAACACTTTATTTCACAAATCAACAGCATCTCGTAGTTATACGAATAGATGATAATTTCTCACAACACTACACATAATTATAACATAGACAACTCGGGTATAAAATGTGAAAAAGGAATTTATATTTTGGCAGTATATCTTAAGCTATAATTCTTTATTTAGGTCCGCAAAAAGGTGATTAAAAAAAGTATGTCTCTTACAACAAAGATACTTGACTATGACGATGTTGATGTTTTTCCTTTCAGTCCGTAGACTACAAACTATTGGGCACGATCGTTCCTACCTAAGCCTTCTAACGCTGTGTAAGTACTCATGAGTTTGTCGGCTACGGGACGTCGCGGTCCGTCATGCGAATCGTGACATCAATAGCCGTTGGCTGGAAGCTGCAAGAACGGTCCCGAGAGTGGGTATTAACTACGTTATATATAGTTCGGTTTTTACTAACACAAAGTTCTATTATCTTGATAACTAAATCCCTATGACCAGATTCACAGACACGCTATTCGATTTCAAGAGAATACGGCAGGCTGACCCTACTTTTAGAAAAAATCATCCTCAGTGTTGAGGCTCATTTTTGGTTGAAAGGTTTCGTAAACAGATTTGGGACGACAAAAATCGACGAGAGACTCATAAGGTGAGCTACTTTGAAAGTCACTATTTGGTGTGGATTTTTGGCCAGCTCTGTCAAGGTGATCAATATTTCACAAAAATAGGATTCAATTATATTAATTAATAAAATACACAAGCCCACAAGCATACAACACCTCCAACGGAACTTCAGTTTTTCTTTCGCCGAAATTATATTCCATATAGCCACAGATGTACAATGTCATCGAATGTTAATTAAAGTAAAAGTATTATTGTGTATTACATTTTAAAGTATTATTGTTTTTGTAAAAATATGATGAGAGCTTCACGAGCAGCATTTTTATATTTACAAATAATGTATAATGGTGGACACAGGCAAACTGATAAAATTTAATATTGTTAATTAATTTTAATGAAACGTTAACTACGTGCTTATTATTATTACTTAGTATTATTTAACAATAAAAACTAACTGACAATAGTCAATTAGGCCAATTTTTAGATCAGCCAAGATACGAGATATAATTATTTTGTTCGGTTGTAAAGACTTTTTTAATATCTTATAATATCTTTATTATATCAGAATACATCCATTTTTCAAATATATAGCTTCAAAATGCAACTGCTTCAAGTAGTTAAATGAAAGTTTTCCCCAAAAGGCTTCCTTAAAGCTCCTTAAATATTTTCGCTTCTGATTTACTTCAACCACTTTTAAGGGAAACGCCGCGCTGTAAGTTTATATAAGTCTTCTTATTTTATGGTCGTTGGGTGTCATTTTTGTAAGTTATTAAATTTTTTTGTGATGATTGCTGAACCCTGGCATAATTAATAAAGGCAATGATGCACAGCAACAACATATGATCTTGATCAACCTGTAAACATCGATTTACCATTTACTTGTTAAGGTCGTCGCTCTATCCAGTAGTATTTCGCCCGATTTCGCCGCAACCTTTCCTAATAGCGCATTGACTCAATTGTGATTGGTGACTGACATTATAACCGTTAATCAGTGGTATTCAGTGAATAAAGAAAGAAAAAGTAAACAGGGGGAATGGACTCCAAAACCGTTAATACAAACTAAGATATTTAAACATAACAAATCAATGAGAAAAAAATTGCAATAGCCGCCACTGTAATAGGACCAAATGTACTCACTCAAACCATATAAAGAAACTTATAAATACGGTATCTGATCTGATTTAATAGTCTACGATATTTCTCAGCCAGTATTCATCAAACAATATGAGAAATTGTTGTTTTATTTTGTGAACAGTATTTTTATTGCATTTACTGTGGCATATACGTCACATATTTTAATATTTTATAGATTTATCTTTTAAAAAAAATGTTTTAAAAATATTCTAAGCCTTTTTCTAATCCAAGACAATACACGTAAATCGCTAAGACCACCACGCTATTGGAAATGAGTAAAGAATGTTTCTTACTTTAGGTTCTTTTGTGCCATTTCATATTATTTTGTTAATAGACGCAGAAGCAGCGAAACATTATCTTATTTTAAAACAGCTTCATTACACTGTCACCTTGCATTAAATTAACCGTAGTAGAGTAATAGTCACTGTAGTAGGAATTTTGTACTAAACCAGTCACCGGGGAATTTCAACAGAGCTTAAATAGTTGGCACAGGAACACGATGAACATTACGTCGCTTTAAAATTAATTTTATTCTTCGTCTTGTTTTCTTCGAAAAATTTCTCGTCACTACTATGATAATTATAATAAAAAACTAAGAGTATGTCAGTATTATTTTTATCTAACAGAAAGTATCGAGTTTTATAAAAAATGTCTTTTAGCTTAAAATGTATGCCAAAAAACGTGCCAAAATTCGTGATATTGCAATATTGCAGCAATTTTTGACCATGTATAAAACAAAAAGGCACCTACTTTGGACTCATTGAAAAGTACGAGATTGCTTGGAGATCCCGAGTTACTAGACCAATCGAATAAGCCGTGCACGTAGGTATCTTGCAAGCGGAGTCTCGTTATTCTACAGGTTACATAATTATATTGTACGGAACTAATATGAACTAATCATTAAATTTCTTCCCGTTTTCAAATTCGGGCAACATGCAGTTGCCCGACGCTGGCTTCATCATTCAGTAAACAGTAAATGATTACAACAAACTACTGTAAAATATCTCCCTGACTTACTCTAAGGTAAGATTGAATCAAGTAAGATTCATAAAGCACACGGCAGTTGAATATAAAAAATATAAAAAAAAAATATGTATTGAATAAAAGCAATAACATTTAGGGTATTGATTAGGATTTTTAGTGAATGCCGGTAATAGCTCAGTGTTCCCCGGTGCTCACTTTTAATTCCATAATATCCCAATCAGCAATACGAGTTAAAATCTCGGTGCTCGCACTAAAAAAATTCTACATTGCAATTCTAATGGATGATCAATCACGGGCTAATAGGAAATAAAGGTAATCATCAGAATTTTTTTCCGTAATTTATGCCCTAAATTCAATATAAAAACTAAATCCTGATGTATTTTAAATTCAATTTCCATAATAGCATTGCTTACATGACAATTATTTAATTGTATAATGATATCCGTTAGCAATTATGATGTAAAAATACGATTGAGATCATAAAAATAATAAAAAAAACGCTCCAAAAATGCATGTTTTACCGAATATTAAATAAAAATTATATTTATTCTATTTACTAACAGAATTTGGTATTTATTCTCCTATTTCGTAATTCTCCTGCGATTATGCAACAGCCAAGAAAATATGTTGGAATAAAATATCAACAAGGTGATTATGTTTTAAAACCTTTATACCCCAAACAATAACGCCCATGCTTTAAAAAAGTAAACATATATGCGAATTTGTATTTAAAGAAAAAAATTAAAATTCGGTGAACTGAAAAGTAAATATTTCTTTACTTTTTACACACGTCTCACCAGGAGGCTTTTTACCCCTTTCAAATCTCTCTCATAGAATTATGATAATACAGCGAATAAGGCTTGGGGATCGAAGACGTTTTGCTTATAAATTTTGATCGTATGAAAAAGATGTAAAATATAAGTACCAGTAACAAACAAGCAAAATTTTTGTTCATTCTGTATATTTTTGTAGATAACATAATAAATCAAGAACATCCAATTTTCTAAACAACGTTCACCAGCGTGTGGTGAACGTTTTTTTTTTTTTAATGTGATAATACAATTTTAAATGTTATATGATAAATTTATATCAAGTGTAAATAATATATGCTCGCAAATAATAACACATCCTTGTCTTGATAATTACGAATTTCAATTATTTATTAGCACAACATACAATGACTGAAGCGTTGGCATCGTGTGTATTGGGAATTAAGACTAACTAAATATTTGAGTTGTTCATTAAATGTAGATAGGACATTTAATGAATAGTCATTTTATGAATTACGAATGGTTTGAAAACTAATAAAGTAGGAACACATTCATTTTAATGTGCAGCAATGTTTCGATCAACTAATCGATAAACTAAAATTATATTTACCGTGTATATTGAAGTTTAAAACTAGTGTATTCGTAGTTTCTATGATTTAAAACAGACTACAATGTGCATTGCATATTTAAAATACAAAAATTTAAACTCTCATCGAAATCACTGTGACATAAACAGAAGAAACTTGTTTGAGTGACCTTTTTATTCTTAATAGTTAAATATCATTATCTCTATACAAATTTATAGCCTTATTTTATTTAGTTTTTCAGGCACTAAAACACAGATATTGGTTTTCTTCTCTTAATTTACTTTCATGAAGAAGTTGACTGACATTCATGCTGGAGACTATGAGTTTCTACCCTTTTATCGTCATGAATCTAATGGTTGGTGGATATTTAATGTTCCACCGCACAGATAACTTTTATCTATTAATTTTATAACAGATAACTTCTATTATAAATATGTAATGCTCTATAAGTTTCATGCATACTTCTACATGTAGAAAAAAAAGTATGACATAAATTAATACAAGTAACACTTAAATGTTATCTGGTTCCTGTGCATACAGCTTTTATCGTTCATCTGTACCAAAGACAAAATAATATCAAAGAATTTTTAAAATGAAAGTTTGAAATGATTTGCGTTTCTAAAATTCCTCCTGAATGTTATATAAAATAGAATTACGTTAAAAAATGTTGTACCTTTACCTTTGTGCTTCATAATTCAAAGGAAAAATGTTGGTTATTCTGTTCTCACTCCGTTTATTATTTAAGCATTAAAGTTTTTTGAGAATAAGTTCTAGTCGTGAAGTAAGTATAATCCAAACGCCACAAAAATAAATCAAGGGATGTCATACACCATTATTTTATAATAAGCAATTGCTGTGTGAGCCGTGATAGCGCGACTCGAGCGACCTAAGTTCAATCCCCGGTGCCGGCACCAATGAAATTATTAATTTTAAGTGCTGACTTATCACGGAGAAGGAATATATCGTGAGGAAACCTGCATATTTTCGAAACATGAACAAAATTCTTAAATAGTGGACTATGCCCTGATACCCTCTGTACAGAGGAGGCCTTTAACCAGCAGTGGCACATGTAAAGGCTGTTACTTTACTTTTTTTTTGAGTATTTACCTCATTACTCAAAAGATATTATTATATAGCGAGAAAGTAGTTTAATTTAAATTGTTTATAGTGCTAATCTTTGCACTTAAGATTGAACATTAAAATATGTAGAAAAAGTGCGAAAAGATTGTCGCCGCTGTGGGAATCGAACCCACGTCTTCGGCATTCACGGCCTGACGCTCTAGCCACTGAGCTAAACGGCTGATTACCACATCGACGAAAATCTTAACGCATTCTTCCACATTGTTTTTCTTAGCATTTGAAGCAATGCTTGGCGCCATCTATTGTTATATCCTTTCCAGCATACAAACAACTTCGAATATCGTTTTACAACGATAATTCGAACGAGAGATGTCGCAATTACTTTTTTTTTAAAGTTTATAGTGCTAAATTAATGAACATAAAATATGAAAAAGTGAAAAATGGGAATCGAAACGTCTTCGGCATTCGCGGCCTGAATCTAAACGGCTGATTTCGACGAAAATCTTTTTTCTACATATTTGAAGCAATGCTTGGCGCCATCTATTGTTATATCTTTTACAAACAAGTGCGATAATTTGAACGAAGATGTCGCCATTGCTTTTTAATTTAAATTGTTTAATTTCTAAAAAAAGCAAATATGGCGACAATGGCGAATCTCTCGTTCGAATTATCGTTGTAAAACGATATTCGAAATTGTTTGTATGCTGGAAAGGATATAACATTAGATGGCGCCAAGCATTGCTTCAAATGCTAAGAAAACAATGCGGAAGAATGCGTTGGGATTTTCGTCGGTGTGGCAATCAGCCGTTTAGCTCAGTGGCTAGAGCGTCAGGCTGCGAATGCCGAAGACGTGGGTTCGATTCCCACAGCGGCGACAATCTTTTCGCACTTTTTCTACATATTTTAAAGTAGTTTAATTTTAGTAGTAAATTTACCGCTATCTGCTAAAAAACTGTTTATTATTTTACTCTTTAGAAGAATAAAAGGGGATGCCCACCAGTTATACCAACTTCAACTACAAGTGTACACAGAAAAATAAATGGGGATTATAATATCTTCATATATGTAATTCTTCTGTACGTGTCACTGAACTTCTCCTAAACGGCTGGACCGATTGTAATGAAATTTTGTGTGCGTCTTCAGGTCGATTCGAGACTGGTTTAGATTCAGAATTTGGTCCACATTTTTTTTTAAATTTATAATTTGTTTTGAGATTTCAGTCGTGTTTACAGGACAACGTCTGTCAGGTCCGCTAGTGTATAAATAAGGAAATTGGCTTAAAAAAAGATAAAATTAACTGGTTTTGAAATTGGCTTAAAAAAAGAAGAATTTTGCCCTGCTTTTTATCTAATTGCAAATACATTTTCCTTTCTTACACATTATTTTGAGTGTCATACACGATAAGCACATCGTCCAGGAATTATGATTTTGATTTTGATGTTGCCAAAACTAATGGACAAAAATATCGATTAAAAATTGATATCGGTTTTAATTGATTTTATTATTTTTTAACACTTTTGTATTATTAACATTGCATTTAACGATCTATCTTTATACCTACCTATTATTAATATCTTACAATTGCAATATGCAACAGCATTTTTGCTACTACATCCAATTAATAGGTACATGGTTGTGTGAAAACACGCCCAATTATAATTAAACAAAAAGCTATTTACGTTATCCTGTTATTTAAACAAAATCTATGTGATTACAAAAATAATAACATATTATATTGTTACAAATTAATATTTTTATAAATACAGAAAAATATGTTTAAGAAAGTCTTTTAAATAATGAAAAAATATGAAGATCAAAGGAAATTACTGAGCGTTTGCTAGATAAAATGGGCATCCTTCTTTTCGTACACCTATACATTTTAGACTTTAACCTTAAAAGATTCTGTATGAGAGTGAGTATCGTTTACCTATAATACCTCTTTGTAATTAAATTATAAACATTAGCTCAGTTAATAGTATCGCATACAAAATTGAATGTAAAGCTCGTTTTAAAGGGCTTTAAATATCACAAAGATAAATTCAAAACCGTAACGGTGTTTCCGTGGAAAGTATTTAATGGAGAATGAAACGAAATTAAAACTGTGCATGACGTCGTAACTTTCAACGGAACCAACCGGTGTTCGAGACAAATTGTTTTATTTAAGTGAAACTTTTGCTTAAATTGTATCGTATTTAAACTTCTGACTCGTAAATAGCAAAGTCGAAGTTTCACTGAAATTTTTATATTTTTTCATATTTTACTTACACGTGTATGTAATAAATGGTACGAGTATTTATCTGGTAGTTAGGTAAGAAATATTTTTGAGTGCCAACCTCGGGCACAAAAAACGTAACGAAGGCCAAACTCCCAATCATAGCATGCTTACCCGTAAAAAGTCCCATGAAAACAAAACATTCAATTAGTATTCTTGCTTCACTGGTATTTTTTTGGGTTTTTCAAAGTGTACAAAAATTCAATTTTAAGTTAACCTTTAGCCTAAACTTACATCGACATATCTTAACAAATCTCACAAGTATAAAAAAACACTATGTAATATACTTTTGTACAGAAACAAATATTTAGGGACACGTACAGCCGATTTGAAATACATATAAATTTTTGATCAGCACCCGATTTCAAATGTTTATAAAATTTTTGCGGAAAGCTTCAAAGCCTGTTCTAAAAGTTAACGTTAACAAATATCTACTAAGTTTGTTTATCATAATTTTCCATTACTTATTTGTTGCATTGATACTGATTAACATACAAAAAGTAATAACTTACTACATAATGCACTCATAAACCATACATTTCATTTATAGCGATATCATAATCAAAAATATTTTAAGGGACTGAACCCTTTTTGTGTAACATTAAAGAAGATCTCATGAACAAGACAGATAGCTTTCGCATGCAATGGCACAAATGGCAAGTATTTTCTTCGAATATGAAAATATATGCTCCTCTAAGATAAAAGTGCAAATCACTGCAAACTTGTGAATCTACAAACTCCACGGTAACACGTAAATCTTTTTGAAGCTGGAACAATTTGATGCAATCATTGCAATATATTACTTGTTTTAGATCCTCTCTTACATAAATTCTACTTTTTCAATAACTACAAATCTTCAAATATTTTCTTAAATTAATAGTTTTATATATTTCTAAAATTCCAGTGGAGCCCTATCTCACAAGCATTGAAAATAAAAATGACGTTCATCATAACACAACACGTTGTAAAATTTAAAAACAACCGTCACAAAAGACTGCATTACAACCTTCACCAGTAAATAATTATACTAAGCCGTATTTTATGAGCAAGTGTAAGGATAGAAGATATTGACATTTTGAATATTATAAGCGGCCAGATATAATTTACAACAACAAAAGCACTTTTGTCATCTCTCAAAGAACGTTTCAGTTTCAGCCGGAGAACGTCTTCACTATCTTTGATTAAGCAAGAAATACTTCTATTTCTTTTTTAAACATAGAAATAAATGCTGCACTGCTAGTTTAAATACACAAGCCGGCTATTGTTTCTTTGTCTCTCCACCGGACGAGCTTTACGACAAACTTAAGTTTGCATGGATGCGTGAATGCTAGGTATTGTTCAGTTGTAGCTCGACAAAAGGACAAAAATCTCTTTATAGACGTAAACCTGTTTTAACAATAGGCTAATAAGGCTTGTCCGGAGAACAACCACTACCTCACAGAAGATCGGTGTGAAGTGAATTATACTTTCACATTTGATCCGGTTAAAAAGGGTAAATAAGGCCAACTTTTTTTTAATGGTTGGCAAAGCATCTGCATCAATGTTTTGAGATGTATGGCAGCCCATGGATGGCGGTAATTACTTTATGTCAAATAAACCGCCTGCTCGCTCTCCAACTTTTCACATGACAATATTTAAAATTAATTTTAATCTTTGTCCATGAAACTAGTGCGTAAAATTATTTTACGTATACATTTTACATACATTTTTTGGAGGAAATTGAATTTATCGACTCTTGCAATCGTTTTGGATCGTTCTTGATATTTCTTTCCAAGGAGCTTTAACGTCTGGTATGCGGCTAGTTTAAAAAAAAAGCATAGCCAATAACGCTAACAACGCGATTCACAAATTTAACCTACCGACCTTAACCTCCTACCCTTGGTGATATAGGCAGAATCGTGATAGCAATAAGTTAAATAGATATAAGGTATTATATTATATACATTAAGCATTCACTCCATAGTATCATTAGCCATTGTGTTAGTGATAGATGCATGATTACAATTTTTATTAAACAACGAACTGGCCAATTTATAATTTTAGAACTTATTTCAAAAACGTTAAAACCATCGATAATTTCATTTTGTGGTTACGTTGATAAGTGTGTGACAAACCAAAATACGTAGTACAATTCTCATCATAGTCATATTGTAATTAACATGTCGTTTAGGCTTAAAGTTGGGTCGTTATTGATTTAATATTTTGTTTGGCCGAAAATATTTCTTTCTATTTTAGACCCAGACTTTATAGTACACAGTTGTTCATAATATCTCCTTATGACGTTTTGCAACCCAAACAAGATTAGTTTAATAACTTGGACGTATTGAAATCAACAACATAAAAGAAATAAAACCGCTATTACTACCACATGCGGTTGTAATATGAACGCGTCATGTTAGTAAAAAGTAAGAGTCAGACCTCGCAAAGTATTCAATATTACTTTCTGGCCATATGACAAAGGAATTGGAAATACATTTACTAAAGAAAACGAGCGGCAACTATTGTTGAGTTTATTGGGGACACCCTGTACTTACAAGCGCTATGAATGCAATAAGTAAAATTCAAATACTTAACCCTGGCCCATAACGTAAAAAAAAAAATTTATTTCCAGTATCATCCCTTGTTATACTTTTTCACTGAAAATGTAATTAATCTAACTAAACGATGGGTATAGGGAACAAATGTAATATTTCGAAACTAAACATCATCGTGCACAAAGTAATAGGCCCAAAAGCAGGAGCTTTTCTAGAGAAATACAAAGATGAGTTAGAAAGTGTAAAGCGAGCAGACGAAATAAACCGCCCTTAAATATCATATCTATTATAAAATCTCAAAGGAAAACATGTTTTGCGGTAACTTGTATAAAGCACAATGTAGCTTATACAGTGTTCGTCTGCCGGTTACATTTATTCTTGCATTTGAAATGCAGATCTTCTGTTGTGCTAGGCAAAAGCTAGCCAAACAAATTGAAAGCTACGGGTATTCGTCTAACAACGATGTTAAAGATAAAAATTTTAGAGTGATTTTTATTAAACTCCATTGTTTTTTTTTTTTTTTTTTTTTTTGGAGAAAAAAAAACTGTCACAAATTTATTAACTAAGTTAATACATTTATTCCTTACTTTAAAATTATTGTTTCTTAAATATTTACTAGGTTCTGTTTTTCACTGAAAGTAGATTTGAAAAGTTGTAAATAAAGCGCTAAAAAATTTACATGTGATAGTGGCCTAAATTTGTTACCGAGGTAATCTTTAAGAAGATCTTAAGGCACCGATGGCTCTTAACACAACCCAGTGGAGGCAATGGGATGGGATCTCCCAACTCTGCCATTTTTAGTCACCCTGCAGTCGTGCGATGAAAAGGTATTCATATCCAAATCTAATGAGACTGTGGCGTTAACGAAATAACTATAAAAGCACACTGCAGAAGGGCATTGATGCTACTGAAAAGACTACCCTTAATAGTAACGAACTTCGAGGGTCTATTGCTGGTAAGAGCGATAATCATTGGGCTACAACCTTAATGACTTAATAAACAATTATTTCGCAACAGACAGAAAATAAATGTATAGTATTACGAAAAATAGTTTTGTAGTAAAAGTTCCATAAGTATTATTCCGAAGTATATTTCTTTTACGTTAATTGGCAGCAACTTTTACATTAAAGTAACATGATAAATGTATTACTTAGGAAAAGACACAGAAGAAAGAGGACTAAATAGAATTAATAGAACTTATTTATGAATTGGTCAGATGAGGAGACACATTTAACTATTTCTCGTCTTCTAATGTTTACATTATATTTTAATATAGTAATTTATTTAAATGACACAATTGTGTGACAACTTTAACAACTTCAACTTACATCAGAATCCTTTTACAATTTTCGATATCGGGATTCAAGTAAATCAGGCAATTTCAATAAGTGCTATGCTTTGGATCGAATCTACATATTTTATTCCCCAGAACCGTAAATCTCGTCAGGGTGGAGGCTAACAGCGTATCTATATTGACATCGTAAATATTCCTCGCCTGATCGTCTTAATACCAAATTACCATAAATTCTAAAAAGACTTAAATCTCGGACGACTGTATCCCTTTGGATTAAATACAATGTTATCTGGGTCGTCAATTTGCCGACGAGTATTTTTAGTACAATTTGTTAAAAAATATAAGGAATGTTCTAAATACATTTTAGATGTTATATTTTAACTTTGTTTGGGCTACGCAACAGTTCGCTGTTGCACGAATGGGCAGGTCCCTCCGGGGAAGTACCACAACCTCACAGAAGACCGGGGTGGAAGTGGAAGTGTCCAAAGTATCCACCTCCCAACAACTGAAAGACCTATTATAATTTCATTACGAGTGATAACCGCAGGATGAGATCAATAATCTCATAGAATCGATGAGTCGCTGATGCCGTCAGGTGGTCATACTGATTAAAAATAATGATATTACTTATTTTTCATAAAAAAATAAGCTTTTACCAATATTATTCTCGTTAATTGTGTAGTTCCTATCGCATAATAATTCTTGGATCCACGAATTAGTGGCAAAATTATCCATTTTCAATTATTTGCGATGTTTATTTCGTTATTAAAATACAAACTCAAAAAACAGGTATAGAACATACACATTTTTTAATAATTTCGTAGCTTTATGTTTCGTTTTTTCTCTAATTTGAGTTGGAAACGTAAACTGACTTTTTCAAATGAATCCTCATTACTCACCTTAATAAAGTGTTTATCCCTTGTGTTTTGTTTGAACGATTGACGATCATTATTCTTTTTTAGGATTGTTCCGACTTGCGTCTCTTGTAATAATTATGTTTTAAATAATTTATTGTCTCTGGTGGACTAAGTTCATATTGCCCATATACAATGTCTCAATCTCTTTAGAAAATTAGTTAGAAGATTTTTTTAAGTTTTATTTACCTATTTTATTATTGGCTGCAATAATCTACAGAATCAAAACAATCACTGAACATAATATGTGAACTTCGTTTCAGACTACTTCTTGGAAATAACATCTTGAAAATAATTTTATATCCGAAAATAAATAATACTAAATTTTGTTAATCAGGATTCCATTAAAAATGATTGGTTTCTTAAATACGGTAGGTACTCGTTGAGTACGCGGTATATCTTAATAAGTAATACAATTCGAGAGATTACGCTGGAGTCAAAACTATTTTACCAACATCAAGCATTGAATAAGCGAATAAAAAAAATTATCTTCATAAATATAATTAACAGTTTCTTCGGGTGAATTTTCTCTCGATAAAATAAATGTTTATTAGTTAAAATTGAGATCTAAAACAAAATTATTTAAATAGTATTAATTGAACGAGAACTCCTCATTGCTACTATGTAAATTTCTTGTATTTACCCGATTTCACATTACTAAATAAAACTATTTTAACGGACTTATCGCGTGTATTTTAATTTTAGTTCCCATCGTTTCGAACCCTGTTCAGCGTTTTTCACGACACACACAAGGGCGTTAGTTAGTTAGTCTTGCTCTGCACTTGCATGGCCCCTGGCTGCTTCTGATTTTATTCTTAAATAATTTTATATACAAACATATATAATAGAAAAAGATAACAAAACCGCGGTTTTTTGCCGGTTCTTCTCTGTACAGGTCTAGTTAGGCGAACCAGTGGTAGTATTTAGAAGTTCAATAACTCCCTAGTTTTTCTAGCACGAGAGGTCTGTGACAAGGAACACCTTGCTTACCATACCACGACTGAGTCACAGTGACCCAGTGGAAACAGCCACACAGCCTTGAGCGAGTGCCTCCTGTATTGCCATATGTCAGAGGAGTCACTGTCAAGATGGGTTATATATTGAAGCGTGCTTCAATAAAAACATATTTCAAGCCACCTAAGAAGAAAAGTAAATTTTTACCATCTATCAAGTGTAATATCCCTCTATAATATCCAAGAGTATACAAGCTTGACTGCGAATGTAGAAGCTCTTATATAGGAAGAACAAAAAGATCAATAAAACCCAGAATAAAATAACACATAGCTGATAATAACACATACCGACGATTGAAGAAGTCTGCAGTTTGTGATCATATTTTATACCGCCCCAACCACTACACTAGCTTTGATCAGCCGAAAATCCTCGCAAAAGAACACCGATTCCTTCCAAGCATGAGAGATTCCTTCCTTCCGCAAGGCTATTGAAATAAAGAAACATCCTAATTTCAATAGAGAAGATGGTTGAGTTTTATCACCTGCTTGGGATCCCATAATTTATAAAATAAAATCCAAGCACACCAACACTACTAGACCTCAAGATACCATAAGCTCCTTTTGCGTAGATCGGAATAATAATAAACAAAATAATTGACGGTAACCGTGGTTAACTGTGACATCAAGACGTGTAACAACTTAGTCTGTCTCGTGACCATGAACGCTGGAATTGAATAGGAATTTCAAATCAAAATAAAAACGCGATAAAATCTGTAAACAAGTTTCATTTATAAAAATACCCTTTTTTAATGTGGGACGAGGGCATGTGAGCTTAGAGGTTTACCTGATGTTAAGTGATAATATAAGCCGGACCGGACCTGCCTAACAGCCGCAGCTGTTGCGTGGCCCTTCACACTTATGTTGAAATTGTAAAGAAATGTTGATATTGACAATGAATGCTTCAATAAGAGATACTCTACCCACAAATAAGTTCCTCCTCGCCTACGATAACAAACGCAACGCGTACACAATTAGGCCTGCGCTTAGGTGATAATCCTCCTGCTTAGGATAACGTACGCTTAAATATATGCTAGGCCCCACTCAACGAGATGAAGCATTAACTGTCTTCGGACTGAAACCAATAACATCAGTTAATTGACGATAGAACGTATTAGTTGCTGAGACTTAGCCTTTACACCAGATCTATATTATATAAATATTAAAGAAATATTTTTATGTCTTCTTAGTTTTATTTCTTGTCAATTATGTCTTAATACAATTAGTGTTTACATTGTACATTAAAATATATAGAAAAAGTACGAAAAGATTGTCGCTGCTGTGGGAATCGAACCCACGTCTTCGGCATTCGCGGCCTGACGCTTTAGCCACTGAGCTAAACGGCTGATAGCCACAGCGACGAAAATCTTAACGCCTTTTTCTACATTGTTTCTTAGCATTTGAGGTAATGCTTGGCGCATCCATTGTTATATCTTTTCCAGCATACAAAATATTTCGAATATCGTTTTACAACGATAATTCGAACGAAAGATGTCGCCATTGCTTTTTAGAAATTTAAATTGTTTATAGTGCTAATGCTTGCACTTAAGATTGAACATTAAAATATGTAGAAAAAGTACGAAAAGATTGTCGCCGCTATGGGAATCGAACCCACGTCTTCGGCATTCGCGGCATTTTAATGTTCAATCTTTAGTGCAAGGATTAGCACTATAAACAATTTAAATTTGTTACATTATGTTAATTTCAGAAAAAGTTTAATAAATATATATTTTTTTAAAATCAATTAAAAAAATAAGAAATTAGGATTTCACCTCATCTGACCCATATTTACCAAAAAGTAACCGAAAAGTAGCCATACCGCTATATATATAATTGATCGAGGTTCCTAAAAAAATAAGTACAATAATAAATGAAAAACAAAAACAACCAATTTCCAGTTACAATTCCCGATTACGTAATAGAATTGCAATGTCTATTTCCAGTGCTGGAAATGACAATCTCGTCAGAGAAAAAACAATAGCGACAGAATATTTGAGAAAAATGAAAATTGCAGTTTGCATTGTAACCACCGTTCGATTAATGAGAGTTTGATCAGCACAATTACAATCTGCCTCTTTTACGAAACTGACTTTCAGTCTCAATTTTGATATTTTTTTAAATATTCAATATACCTGCTTGTACCTACATTTACTTTATTTTAGAAAAGGTTGAAGTGGAACAGTAATTTCTCGCTTGTCCGTTACATTCTTTGTGCATCATTTAAAGAATACAATAGAGAAAATAGTCTTATATAATAACAGAATCAAAAATGCCCAAAAGCATGTTCTAATGGAATGTTTCATTATACGTTTTTGATAGTGATTTTTTTTATTTTCCTTCTCAACTGCAGTAACAAATAACTCGATTTTTGTATAACATCTCGTGCTGCAGGAATCAGGCATCTCGGGAAAGCAAAGTCTTACAGCCTAAAACATTTGATTTGATTTGATTTGATTTAATACAAGCGATTATAGCCCCCTATTTCCGTGATAGTTGATTATCCGGGCGCTCGCCTTAAATTCAATGTACTCAAGCGGCCTGAGTTCCATCCCCGGTGCCGGCACCAATGAAATTATTAATTTCAAGTGCTGAATTATCACGTGATCAGCGGTGAAAAAAAACGTCGTGAGGAAACCTGCGTATTTTCGAAATAATTAACAAAAAGAAATATTTCGAAGATATGTGAAGTCCGCTAATCCACAGTGGGGCCATATGGTAAGACTATGCCCTGATACTATCTGTACAGATGAGGTCTTTGCTCAGTAGTGACACATATACTCGTATAAGCTGATACTTTATAAACCAACTTTACAAGTACAATGAAATACATAAAAGATAATTAAAAAAACTGAGAAAAATAACATAAAATAATCGAATCCACTGTCCATAGCATCCAAGGTCACTAAATTTATGTGTACTTACCACTCCATCCGTACTTAACTTAAAAATCCCTAGTTTACTTCACAAATAATACAACAATACATTACTTGATTTAAGGTTCAAACTGTGAGATATCCAAAGGTGCATTGTAAAGGAATGAAACCAAAATTAAAAAAAAAAACGAAATAAAAAAATTAACAATACATCGCATAGCATAAATACACAAGATTTTTGGTACAATAATAAGAGAAGAAATGTTTATTCAGCAAAAAAATCTCAATTCGACAGCTTTGTGTTTGTTCGCTATGCAGAGTTTTTAATTTTGTTCTATTCCTCCTCGAGTAGCTTCGACACCAACCTTGTTACAAGTTTAAATTGATATTTCACAGAACATTGTTTCGACACAATTGAATACTTTCACTGGGTTTTATCCTTGTTTACAGAGTACATTTGAACGTAGTTCATAACGAATAAAAAAATTGATAGCATTAGCAAATTTAAATCCCTTTTTCCTTACAATATTTTTTAAAGAGATAATTTTTATGAGATTTGTAATCAAATATTTTCTATGCCAACCAAATGTCATTATGTCTTATGTCCATTTTTCCTGAGATGATATTTGTGAGATAGTTACATAAGATAGGTGTATTATTATTTTTATTTTTACAAGAATAATAATACAGGCACAAAACCTTAAGCTAAGTAAGGCACTTCTAAATAATAAAATATAACACTGAAAGAGGACCATACAATACTGAGTCTAATAGAAAGCAGAGACCAGAAAACTTTCCTGAAAGAATGATGATGGATGAATATCTTTTCTGTAATCCCCATTCTCGTGGACATTTAGTCTTACAACACATAATGTATAGCAATTTGTTATGCTGTTGTGTTTATTTTTCTGAGATCTTTTATATTCATTATGAGTAATGGAGGGCTTAAGAGCGAGTAACGTGCTGCCAACCTAATGCGAAATAAGTCCTTCTGAATACAGAATTTAGTTCCGTTTCTTCACCAAGGTTTGTTTCATCAAGGCAACTATTTTTATTTGTTTCTTATATCCATAAATGTAGTAATGATACTTATCACTACTGGATTTCTGAGTAATTTTACCACACAGTTTGTACCATATTTGTCTGTGAATACATTCAAAGCTCTATCCATCCTTCATCGAGTGATATTATAATCCCCGATAATAGTTTTATTTTAAATTATCAAGTTGTATTTAATATAAAAGACAATGCTGACATTGGCGCATAAGTTAGTCACTGCCTGCAATATGTTCGATTAGTACTCCCATTATCAAATTTCTGTATTAAACATAACTTCATATTGGTAATATTCAAAATATTGTTAAATAATATGTGTTTAACTATAAATAAACAAAAACAGTAGACTCCATAAAATTATTACTGACAGGTCAAAAAAGAATTATTTTGAGAATAATGCCTTTTACGCAGGTTGTGTCAATTTTTATGTAGTAACATTTTTGAAACTTTCGTAACACAGTTTCAGACCTATCACAATATGTTTGACTCTCAGATAAATTGTCCGGATATAAGTGTTAGTTCTCAGAAAGAGTTGATGGAAAACCCAGGCTATAATACAACTAACAACATATAAACAAGTGAAAATATAAGAACAGGGAAAAGAAGAATAATATTTTTTTTATTTGATTGCGAAAAAATTGTTGTTTAAATTAGTTCTTAGAAAAATTTATTGCTTAAGGCGGTAAATAATTATTTAAATATTTATGCAACTTTGTTAATTTGAATTTTCTGCTTATAAATTAAGCGTTGTTATTAACTTCTTACGTGATTTTAAAATGAAATTACAAATATTCCAAGTACACAGCGAAACAGTTTGCATTTTGCTTACGGTGGAAGTGTAAACAACGGCATCTGCGTTAAAAAGAACGTTTTATGCAAAGGACTTGTTTACGCTATGCAGATTCTTTTAATAAATGAAGCACGTTAAAAGCGAATTTGTTATATTTATCAAAAATATCGTAAAAAAAATACAATATTGTACAAAATATAATGTATTGATTCATTATAGCTCAGTGTCAGAGCGCTCGCTTTTAATTCAAAATACTCGAGCAACCTGAGGTCAAATCTAAAATTAATTTTCAGTGCTGACTTATCACAGCTCTTAACTTATCACGTGCTCGGCGGTGAAGGAAAGCATCGTGAAGAAACCTGCATTTTTTCGAAATAATAACATAAAAGATATTGCGAAAATATGTAGTCTGCGTGTCGGACTATTCCCTAACACCCTCCGTATAGTGGAGATCTTTGCCCAGCAGTGAGACGAAGACTAAAGTAAAAACCTATCATTAGGATTGTTTAGGATTTGGCTTGTCAAATACATGCAATATCCACGCGAATATTGTATTATCTTTATATTTATATGTATAAGTTTTCTGTACGTGTGTATCTCCTCCTAAACGGCTGGACCAATTGATTTTTTTTTGTTTGTCTTCAGGTAGATTCGAGAATTAGATTCACAATTCGGTCCACTAAAATGCTTTTTTTGTTTATAAGTTGTTTTCGGATTTAAGTCGCGTGTACAGAACAAAGTCTGTCGGTCCGCTAGTATACATATAAAATGATAACACACCCTGGAAATGAATTGATCCTTCCAGGCTCTTGCAAGGAATTTAATGTACTGTATACATGTTTGTTATTTTTTTTGTCAAATCATGTTAAAAAAATTATCCAGCTGAGTTTCTTTCTTCGGTTCTTCACAGGTCAGTGGATTTTATTCCAAGCCGGTAGTAGTGTCTTCTGACATTCAAAAAGTATAATGCTTATTTCTATATTTAATAAAGATATTTTTATTATAATTTCAAAAAAATCCTTCCATAGCTTATGATTAGTGTGGGTGTGGATTCATAATTAGAGCGCGGGTTCAAAGACACCAGTTAGTTTTACTTTTTTGTTATTCTCGTGCTAAAAGCACATGTAACATTTTTGTGCTATGAATAGTTCAACCCGTTTCTATCCACTTTTTAACCGACTTCAAAAAAGGAGGTGGTTTCTCAATTCGACCGTATATATTTTTATTCTTCTTTATGTGTGTTCGAGGATAACTTCATCGTTTAGGAGCCGATTTAGAATATTATTTTTTGGCGGAAGATGGAGACGAGTAGTTAGTCAATAAACTACTCGTCTCCAAAGCGCTGCCGACCGCCTCGGTGGTTGGTTACGCAAATGGATAATAGACGTAAATCCAGAAAAGAGTGATTCATTTCACACGTAGCACCCCCAACCCCCATGCGCAACACCTATATAGAGGTGCCAGTCCAGGAAGTTGGGACAAATTTCCGACTATGGCCAACCAATCCCTTGCGAGAAAAAGATCAAATACCTAGGAGTGATTTTTGTCTCACGTATGACATTTACAACGCATATTAACGACATCCGTAATAGTGCCGCGTTTGTCTCCGGCTGGCAACATAACTTATAATCGTACTGAAGAAAAATGGGCAGCTTTCAAACAAGCCAGAAATAGGTGCAATCAGATGGTACGTGCAGCTAAACGCCGCTATATCCATAATAATATAATAAACTCTTCTCCAGCTGATGTATGGAAATTTCTAAAATCTTTTGGTATCTCTAATTCATCTAATGTTTGTGGTTCTTCTATTTCTCCAGACGATATTAACAAACACTTTATCTCTGTTTCTCTAATGGATCCTACAAACCGTGCTCATACTATAGCTTATATAGCTTCCACTCCACTTCCACACTCTCAGGATTTTCATTTTTCTCCAGTCACTGAAGATGAGACTAAGAAAGCCATTCTGGCAATCAAATCCAGAGCTGTGGGTTGTGATGATGTGAGTAGAATTATGATAGTAAACTTGTTAGATTTAATTGTTCCTGTTGTAACTCACATTATAAACTTTTCTCTTGAATCAGGTCAGTATCCATTGATTTGGAAAAAAGCATTTGTACGGCCACTTCCTAAAGTCCCTAATCCTGTACTTCCCAATCACTTTCGCCCCATCTCAATTTTATCTTTCCTTTCTAAAGTTTTGGAAGCCTGTGTTTATAAGCAAATCTCTTGTTTCATACATAAAAATAACCTACTGAGTGATTATCAGTCTGGGTTTCGTCCTGGACATAGCACCACAACTGCCTTACTTAAAATCACCGACGATATTAGATTAGGTATGGATGATAAGAAAGTGACAGTGATGGTACTAGTCGATTTTTCTAACGCTTTTAACACAGTTGATCACGATATCCTCCTCGCTGTACTTGCTCAACTAAGGTTCGATCCCACAGTTTTGGATTGGTTCTCATCTTATCTTCGCGGGCGTCAGCAGTCGACTATTGTGGGACAAAAGTCCTTCACTATGGGCTAATATTGACTCTGGCGTACCGCAAGGCGGTATTCTTTCTCCCATAATGTTCTCAGTTTTTATAAACTCAATCACATCATGTCTTGATTGTGCGTACCATCTGTATGCGGATGACTTGCAGATTTACCTTCAGACTGATATTGGTGACCTCCCTAACGCATTATCTATATTAAATTCAAACTTGAGCGTCATTCATAACTGGTCGATGCGTTATGGAATATCTGTTAACCCAAATAAATGCTAAGCAATGCTTGTCGGAAGCAGTAGATTGTTGGCTAAAATTGACATCGCAAATCTGCCTGTTGTCTACTACAACAATAAACGTATTCCGTTATCCAACTCAATTAAAAACCTTGGCCTCTTTATGGACAGTACAATGAATTAGGTAACTAGTACAAGTCACTGAAGTTAGCCGTAAAGTCTTTGTAACTTTGCGAACCCTTTATCGTCTTAAGAATTTTCTCCCTTTTAAGATTAAGCTGTTACTTGTGCAAACCCTTATTTTCCCAATAATTGATTACGCGGATGTTTGTTACCTGGACTTGAACAGTGACCTTTTTAACAAGCTAGAGCGCCTCTCTAACAACTGCATTAGATACATTTTTGACCTTCGAAAATATGACCATATTACTCCCTATCGTTCTCGCCTCAAATGGCTAACAATTAAACAAAGGCGTAGCTCTAGAATTCTCCTTACTCTTTTCTCGATCTTAAACGATCCTGCTACTCCGTATTATCTTAAAGATACATTTAAATACCTCTCGCTGAACAATGAAAGGATCTCCGTTCCTCAGCTAATCTAAAGATTACTATCCCTTCACATAATACCAGTTTCTTCAGTAATTCTTTCACTGTTCAGGCTGCACTCCTCTGGAACTCCTTGCCTGATGACATACGTAAAGCCCCTAATAGGACATCATTCAAACGTTTGGTCCGTAATTTATTTCTAAATGACCCCTTATAACCTATAATGTTGATGTTATCCTTGTGCCACTATCGTTTGTATGATTATATATATTTATGTGTGTAGATGTGTATGTATATATATATATATATATATTTTTTTTTTATGTATGTATGTTTAAGTAATTATATAGTAATACATATAAATATTTAATATATAATTATTATTATATATATTTATTAATGTAATAAGTGCACCTACCACGATTTCTCACCACGCCCCGGGTTGACTGGGAGAGAATGCCTAAAGGCATTAAGTTCGCCCTTTGTAATCCTTTTTATTTAAAGGTTGCAATAAAGTATAAATAAATAAAAAAAATAACTCAACTAACGCGACAAGTAAAATACCCTTAAGGCACAAATTAATATTATATAAAGCCTACATACGGCCAATCATGTCAAATGCATGCATGACTTTCGCCTATATAAACCTGCAAAATAAGTTCATCCGCCGCGCAACCGCTGCGTAGTGGTATCACCGCAACTTAGACCTACACAGCGATTGCAGACTCCCGACGATTCGTAAGCATTTAAAATATCTGACCAAACGGTTTTAGATAGAGCCGAACATCATTCAAACCCTCTGGTGTTAAGCACGGGAAATTACCACCACATCGATCCGTTCGAGGAAAGGGACTTAAGTTTGTCGGATCCACCGTCGGGGGTCCGCCAGATAATACGACATAAATAGTTAGTGCAACAATGAACATCGTGGTCACAGTACGAACCGAATCTCGATGGCCCTTAGATAATTAAACGCACGTATGAGCCAACTGGTTCGGCGTTCGGTGAAACTTTGTCTCCGGAGTGAAAGCGCAAACATCAGTTAATACAAGATACTTGTTTGTATATTCCGGTACCATGGGTCAATAAAGTTAAATACTTAGGTGTCATCCTTGACTCTAAGCTCAAATTCAGCCAACACGTGACTCGGGTCAGGAACTCGGGCGGCCTTTGTAAATAAAACGTCGAAAATGTCCCTTCGAAACAAGGTGACTTTATATAAGGAAGTAGTTCGCCCTTTATATAAGGAAGTCTTCGCGCACATTGCTCCGAAACAAATACACCGGCTTTACGTCATCCAGAATCAAGTTGTGCGCAGAGCTATGGGAGCACCGTGGTTCATGCGCAGCATCGACTTACATGGAGATTTAGAGCTGCCAACCATTGCTCAATTTCTGAAGTCGGCGTCGCGCTGCTACTTCGAGTCCGCCGCCGTGCATCACAATCCATTATTTGTAGATGACGTCACGTACGGGGTTTGAGGAATGCTATGACATCAGCTTCCTTTCACACGGACGGGAAGAAGCCTTCGGTTATAGCCGCGTTGTAAATTAATACTAGTATCTGAAGGATGCTAGTAGGGAAGAGTTTGGTCACCTTATTGGTGATACCATCTGAGCCAGGCGCTTTGCGTGGGCGTAGTTTTTGAATGGTGTCTACTAGTTCGGAGCACGTGACCGGGGGAACGGGATCGCGAAGTGGCTCTAATGCCTTCCTTTCAACCTCTTTGTTCACCTTACGGAGGCGTTCGGGGTTGATCGGAAGCAGACTAGGGGAACATTGGGACTCTAGACCGTCAGCCAGGCATTCGGCTTTCTCGTCGTCCAGCATTGCTGGCGTACCTATGGGGCGGATTACTCGCGGCATGGTAGATATGGCGTTACCCTTGAGGGCTTTGGGAAGTTTCCAAAAGGCTAGGTGGGATGGTTTTACTGAAGTTAAGGTGGTGTCCCACCGTTCGTTTCGTGAGTCCGCTATGCGTCTTTTGACCTCACGCTGCAGTTTACGTAGCAGTCTGTCATTCGAGTCGGTGGGATATAGTGGCCGCATTCTTGCGTCTCAGCAAGTCACGCACATCATCTGGCAGGGCCCAGCGATGGTCATCCATCGCTGGGACCTGTCTCAAGGCAATAGGGACGTTTTCCTATTTTTTCCTATTGATTTAACCCGGTGGGAACTTAGGTACTCATCCTCCCTGCCGGGTATAGGCAGGGAGGATGAATACCTAAGTTGCGTAGCCCTAGTGCGTCCGAGTGCCGGTCTTATTGTGCACTTGGGTGTGTGCATAGAGCTAATTAAAAACTACCCACGGGTGCTAAATGGCCAAACGTGGACCAAAGTTGACTGGGGACTACACCCAACGCCAGTGATGGAGGTCCCTTCCGATAATAAGCGGGTCTCAGGAGAGAACCGCAAGGCAATCGGGGCTAGCCTTGGCTAGCTTCGTTAACACCATAAGGTATCCTACTAGCCCTATTCTCGCTATTAATTGATCACAGTTGATCAATCAACTAGACGTTTGTCCGAAACTTTCACGGTGGTAGGGCCACGCAGAAGCCTTGGCTGTTGCACGAATGGACAGGCCCGTCTGGGTAAGTACCACGACCTCACAGAAGACCAGCGTTAAGTGGAAGTATGACAAATACTTTCGGGTTTCGTCTGGTGAGTGAGATAGCCGGAGCCCAATTTTCAAAAGGTTGTCAAGGCATCTGTAACCCACGGGTGTAGCAGATGTCCATGGGCGGCGGTATTCACTCACCATCAGGTGAACCGTCTGCTCGTTTGGCAACCTTTCATATAAAAAAAACAAACCGCTGCTAAGGCGTTGATCGGCGCAGTGAGAACTGCAACTCGCAACTCGACTTGCGAGCGGGTTGTAACGAAAGTGAAAGCGGCGCGCGGTGCGCGACGACTGAGCGTCAGCGGCGAGCGAGTCGGCACGCGGAAGCTGATATGCCCCGCTAGCGGACAAGGGTGGGGGTGGCAGGGGTAGAGCAAGCGCGTGCCTAGCCGTGCGTTCCACTCGACTGCTGCGAGCGGAATGTCGTGAGGTACCTTCATCTGGGTCTTCTACTCCGTCTTGCGACGTGCAGGTGCGGGTGTCGAGGTATTCCTCAAGACCCGGGCTTCATCGCAGGGGCCACTCCGTGCCCCTGGTAAATTGGACCATAATTGGCCTGCAGGCATGTGTTGTAAAATATTTCGCCATAAAAATGGCGCAACACTGTTTAAAAGTATAGGTCGCTTAAGTTTGCGACGTGTTGGCATAGCTACTAGTTGCCGTAATGCTCAGGGAAAAGGGTGGTTAATGTGTGCATTGATGCACTCCATGGCGATTGACCTACCGCCATTGCGGCTATAATGGAGATGAAAGTTTCCGCTTTGGTGCGTACTAATTTTTGTAGGCTTTCTGCGAACTCGTGGACAGTTCTGGGGACTTCGGCAGTAGAGTGGCGTTTCTGAGGGCGGAGGAGGCGACGACTTGAGGTTGCTAGCTCCATCCTTGCTTCGCGTGCGAAATGTATTCGCCGGCTATCTCCTGCCGGAGGCGAGGAATGGTGTCTACGACGGGAGCGGAGGGGGCGGTGAGGTAGCGCCGTCTCCGTCTCCGTAGCTGAGGTTGCTTGTTCCCTTTCGCGGGGCGCACGAGTTATTGGCCGTTCGGCATGTTCGTCCTGTGAAGAGGCCGCGGAGGCATCACGTCCGCGGCGTCTTCGACGATGGCTTCTAACCCGGTTCGTTGCTGGGTTGTCTGGCAGCTGAAGAGTAGTGACTACTGTGGTTTCTCTTGAGGAAGGGGCGGCAGTGGTGGCGGCGTGGGCGACGTAGGAAGTATGCAGGCGCGCGCTCGGAATGGCTTGTCTATCTATATCCCCGCAGTGGTTCGTACTGCGGTAGGGGTTTGTAGCGTGGTATCCGATATAATCTCGCCTTGTATTTGAGACTGAGGGGGAAAGTGTGAGGTGGGGGGGGGGGGCTGTCCCCCGCTGAGGCTATCTCTGTCTCGCCCGAACGTAGTCCATCCCGTTCTTTCGTTTCTCGACGTACTGGGACGCGGCGGATTGATCGCTATAACCCGCTTTCTCGCCTCACTTATGAAAGCGGGACATCGCCTGTCGTTTGCCGGATGTCTCTGCCCGCAGTTTGCACAACGTGCGGGGATGGTTAGTGGCACTGGGCAGTTAGCCGCTATGTGGTTTCCGGCGCAGCGAACGCATACCACCGGTTTGTGGCAGTTCGTTGACGAGTGTCAAAACTGTTGGCATCTATGGCATTGGGGTGGGCCGGATTTTCCCTTCCATCCCTCAATTTGGATGCCCGGCATGTTAAGGAGCTCATTCGTTGCGTACAGTCGAGCTGCTTCCCTGGTTTTGAGGCGCTCGAGCTGTACGAAGAAAATACATCGGCTTCTATTCCTTCGAGGTGGTATCAACTTTTGTACGTAGCCGGGAACCCCAATTCGCGTAAAGCGTCGGTAATGCTCTCCGGGTCGGTTGTTTCAGGTAATCCGCGTACGCCCACTTTTGTGGGGAGCTCTCTTGCAGGAGCATAACAGTGCCATGTTATGCTACTATTTTCGTTGGTGGCCGCTGTTAAGTGTCGTTGAATTACTCGGTACTCGTATCCCGACTGAGGTAAAAATCGAACGCCCTTCCCGAAGGCTCGCACGTTGGGGGGGTGTCCGAGTTTACTTTTTAAAACCGCAAAGTGGCTGGCCCAGTCCGGTAGGTTCTCAATAGTGATGGACGGATATCCCTTTTTTGTGGTGTCATCCTTAGGAGCCGTAATTACTTGCTCCTCGGTTTGCACGGCTGCCGGCGTTGCGCTTGATGTTGCGGCTGTCTGCGTCGGCGATCTCGCAATTGTTGTGTACGACGTACTCTTCTGGATGGTGTCCATATGCTCAGGCGAAGTATGCACTGGGTCATACGAGAGCGATCTTGGTGGTTGTGAGTTATGATGGTGCTCCTGTTCGCTTCCTCCTCCTGCTGCTGCTGCTCAGCGGCGAAGTTGCGGTTGAGCTGACACATTGCCGCTTCTCGAGTAAAGATGCGCCGGTCTCGGGCGGCGTATGTCGCCTGCGAGTTTTTCTGGAGTGGTACGTCTTGGCCGCGGTGGATACATACATAGACTCACCACCGTCGGCCTTGACTTCCGCCACCCCTGAAGTGCTTGCGGCGCTCCTACGGTACTCTTCCTCGCTTGTGGATAGGTATCCTTCCTCAGGTTGGTTGCGCTGCGGCTGCGGGCGCAACTGTTATCTTGGGAGTTCAACTCCCTCGACGACCGGTTTGTCCACGGCTGCAGGTGTGCGGGTCCTCCGGCGAAGTTTGGTTGGCGATGTGCCCTCCATTCTTCGCGGCTCCGTCACGGCCCGTTGTTGCGGGCGGTATCGATCCCCAAGGCGAGCAATGTACCTTACTCCCTTCGGCGCGGGCCACTTAGCTGGGTGAGACCCCTAGGGGAGGCCCAGCAAAGCGCCCTGCGAGGGGTAACAAAGCCACAGTGTACGGTGTTGATCGTCGCGCTTTCCAAGCGCGCGCACTGCTTGCCCTTTTCCAAGGAAAGGGGAGACGCAGTGCGAGGTCGCACAAGTGATCTCGCGGTCGCAGGTGAGCGTGGAATCGGCGAGGCTTGCACGGCGCTCACGTTCTGGACAAGGTGGCCTAGGGTGCTCGACGCTTCACGGAGGTAATACCTCGAAGTTAGGCGGAGTAGCTTCCGCGGACTTCGGCTGGGTGTCGATCTCTCACGATGTCGCGAAACGGGCGCTGCGAGGTACCTTCCGCCGCAGTTGGTGTAGACGGCGACACGTAGGGCGACAAGTAGGGGCTCCAGCTACCTCACTTACCAGACGAAACGCATAAGTATTATACTTCCACTTTACGCCGGTCTTCTGTGAGGTCGTGGTACTTACCTGGACTGCTGCGTGGCCCTACCACAAATAACAGTGGTAGATTCTGCGAAAAAAAATAGATTTTTTGTCTTTTGTTTTATATTGTAACATCAATCAATATTTTAAATAAGTAATTTTCCGTAATTAACTAAAAGAATATTAATAAGGTCACTAAGAAAAGAAATATTAATATTATAGCATTAATAACAGTATAACACTCAGAAAAAGTTATTGCTACTTTTATCTTTTATAAGCCGCGTACGGCTTACTGACTATGTTGGCAAAAACCAACTTTTTATATTAAAGTCTCAGGCACATGTACAAAAGTAGAACGCAGAAAATTATAGTAGGAGTGAAATAAAGTTTTTCTGTTATTTATGGACATTGCATATTTTTAAATTTTTTTTTTTTTGATGATTTTACAAATCAAAACTTCAAAAAAATTATATTACTTAATATTTTTTCCCTATTTTAAAAGTCATATATCTGAAAATCAAACATTTAACAACTTACAAAAATGAAGATAATATCAAGTTTTTAACCCACTTTTAAGTATTAGAAAATAAAGCCATTTTTATTACATGGACGTAAGGTGAAATTTCACAATTTTTTTTTTTGCTTCTTATCTTAATTTCTTTATTTATTTAGTCTTATAATTGATCATGTAATATTTACAAGATTAAATCTATCTAAAATTACATATTATCTAATAAACCTAATCCATCATTTTCACAGAATTGAAAATGATATTGGTGAATGACACTTGTCCTTTCTAAGAGACGAAATCTAACCCTGAGATAAAGTACCTGATGATATAAATAAAACTATACTATTAATTCTATGATATACTTTACTAATATAATAGAATTAAAGACGACATTTCCCTGTTTTATAGCATAAAACCTAAAAAGAAACCCATTAAAAACAACACAATGAATCGTCCATATTTACAAAAAAACAAAGTTACGTCAAGCTGTCTTTCAAAACATACCTACTGTGGGGCCTTTTGTAGCCTAAAACAACTCACCAATTAATGAGATATTTTGAATGAATTCCGCGATATTCGTATTGGAAAACTTTTTAAATTTCAGACTTTTATGTAATAAAGGCGGGTATTAATAATACATTTCACCACATGATGTACTTATTGCCTGAGATTAACTGCTTGCTTCCAATCACTTAATAAAATTTTGTTCGTCTTAAATATCTTGTGAGAATTTATAACTCATATACAAATGTACGTATAATACATTAGGAATACAGGAAGGCATTACTTATTCCTATTGCGTTATTGCCTTTCTATAATGCTATAAGCCTTTTCATCTCCAAAGAGGAAAAAATGTGAAAGGATTCGTATTATTATAATTGTAATTGTATTTTTCTAATCTTCAAATTGAACAATTCATTTTTCAATCTGCAAATTGAATGTTGGATTGTCAATGCATTTTGTCTTAACTTTATATATGATATAAAACGTTAGTATCATAATTAAATCAAGAAATTTTTATCAATATTTTATTTCAGCATTTTCGAATATGTTTTTCATAATCGTTACGGCCTATAAGTATCCATTGCTGAAGATAGACTACTAAATACTAACTTGCCCATCTTGTTCGCTGCAATAATAAAAAATAAATGCAGCAACTGCAATTTCAAACATAGTAATTACCAATAAAAAACCGACTGACGTGTTGTTGTCTTTGCTGACGTTTACAACTATATTTTGACACAAAAAAATTACGTTACGATGCAGAAAAAGAGATTTTCGTTTCATTGGAAAATGTTAAGTAACATGTTAAGTTAAAATGTTAAGTAACATTTTAACATTTCTAATGTTAATTAGAAAAAATATTTAAAATAAATAATAAATCATTTTTTACACAACATTTGTTTTTTTTATTTATTCCTTATACCATAAATTATATTCTACTCTACATCATCTTTAATCTTGTGAGGTTATTTATAATATATACTACATTATATCTTTACTCTTTCCTTTAAAAGAAACTAATGTAATAGATACTTTAGTTTTGGACTTGAGACACTTGAACTTGAACATCAAATACAATTACAGCGATAACTTAGAGCGTGATTACTTGATTACACGCCAAGTGGACACGGACCCTAATAAAGATAAGGATGAAACGAGTGGGATCTTCGTAATAAATGCGTATACCTATGAATAACAAAATTTTGGACTTATATTACAAGAAGTCAATGGTCACGTTAGAATGAATAGATTTGTTCTATATTATTTTACAGACGTTAAGCAATTAAAAGTTTAGTCAATATCTATTCATCTAAATATATTAACTTAATGCAAAGGAGCCTACCGTCATTCTTCTTGAGCATCGATAAAATGGATCCTCGAACTTCTATCTTTAGATTTATTAATGGTTTAGTCAAAAATTAGATTGATTGCTTATTCAAAGTAACCAACTAAGATAAATTCGATCAGTATTTGATCAAGAGACAAACTGTGGTATGTCTGCTTTATGAAAACAGATATTGAAAGCGGCTGTAAAATAAATCCATTTACTTTTTATATAATACCTTCTGATAAAGACATACCTACATACTTCTAATTTCGTAAAATGCCTACCGCATTTATAAAATGCACATACATAATACATCACACAACATAAATATTTTACTCCTAGGAATTTTAGCACTATAATTCATATCTGACTTATATCGATACAACAGATAACATACAAAAATAGTTCGTAATAAAGGTCACTTTTATAGTTGAGTCATATTAATGTATCATTCTATTCTTCATTTCCACATTAATATAATTTAAATAACACTCAAAACTCTCAAGGTTATAAATGCCTCTTTGTTAAAATGGCGTCGTAAAAGAAATACCGCTTTCGTTACCTCAGAGCATCTGCCGCTAGAAAGAAATAAAGTTTAAATGGGACAGTTTATGGGAGAAACCACAGTTTATTATGTTAATGCAAAACGTGTTAAGATCGTTTCAGTTGCACCATTAAATCCATTTGTACTATCTAATAAAATTTTAAATTAAGTAAAAGAAAAAAAAGAAAGTCAAAGGCAACAGAATAGTAGTAATCATAAAATCTCTTTAAAAGTAATTTTTGACGATGATTTTTATACCTGCATAAAGTTTACAGATATTTATTTTCTTAAATATTCTTCTAGTTGTAATATTACATTATCTCAGCAACACTGCAATAAAAATGAATGGAAGTATTTAATTAATCGGAGTATTAGTCATCACAGCTGCATCATTCGCTTATTAAATGAATCCTTATCCTAACTAATATTATAAAGGCGAAAGTTTGTATGTATGGATGGATGTGTTACTCTTTCACACAAAAACGACTGAATAGATTTTAATGAAACTTTATAATAATATAGCTTATAAATCAGAATAACACATAGGCTATAAGTTATGAAGATATTATGTGAATTGTCCAAGATATAGGAAATGATGTGTGAATTAAGGAGGAAAAAATTCATCCATCTGAGAAATAAACCTCATTGTCAATTTGTCAATTCTCTTTGGCCGCACGGGTGAAGCCGCGGATAATAGCTAGTATTCAATAAAAAAGCGAAAAAAATTGTTTTTCTTTTTCGCTTTTCTCGTGTTATCCTAATTGTGAAAAAAAATGCCTATCACCTGAAGCGAGGTCTGATATGTATAGTGCGCACTAATTTTCTATCTTTCCTTCTATTACTCTACGATGATAATAAGCTGTCTGTATATTTACAATGGCGTGAAGATACAGTGGACTAGAACAATTGAAAAGGCTCAGTTCTTTGTCAACCGGTTTGTCTATCGTCAGTTCCAACCTGTCACAGTTAACTATTTATATACTATTCAGCTAATTTAAAAGAGACTCAGCTACTCAGGGAGAGGAAGAAACTCCTATTAGCGCCACTTACATATTCGAGGCCGCCCCAGCCCTGACCGAAGTACTCCTTAGATGAGAGGCAGTTAGTGTCTCACACAAGTAGCATCCCAAAAGAAGGCTTTGCCTCTCTCTTAAGAGATCAAAGTCAAGCCGTCGCGTCCCTTGTGATCGTCGCGGAAAACTTCACGGGGCTGTAAAATAGACGGAACTTTGATGAAAACAAAATATATTATACGGATGATGTCGTTCAGGGAACCGTGGCGGTAAAAGTGGCCAGCACTTTATTAACAAGAAAGCTCGTGGGGCCATATTTAACTACATTGACACCACAATGGCGATGGTTGGCAAATCGGTGCCAACCCACTAATTCCTACAACAATGCTTAAGCTTTGATCATCAAGTAATGTCCCCAAGTTACTTGATGGTAACACGTGAACACTCGATTCTTTTGAGACCCCAAAAAAACGGGCACGTCCTAAATCACTATCTAAAGATGTAGCCTTATGTACTCTTTGCACCAAAGGAATATCTTACTGTTTTTGTTGATTAACTTCCAGTGGAAAATTTTCATTCCTTCCTTGCCTTCTCGGTATAGAAAAAGTCAGAATTGTGATATAGGATATTTATACATAAATTATTTAATCGTCAGATTTAGATTTAAAATTTAAGTAAATTAGAATTTTCTCGTTACATCCGTTCATATCCAAACGACTTTGTTAAATTATTCGTATTGTTCCGCACAATTGATCGGTAATGCTCCGTTAAAGTTACCGAGTTCGCCGAATTTGCAATAAAATTTTATCTTTTCTAAAGCATTAATGGTACCCATGCTTCTTGACACTAGTGAAAAAACGTAATATGAAAAAAGTGTTTAAATTTAAATGTTTCTTAAGTAATATAAACAAGTTATTTCCATTTTTATATTTACCAGTATAAGCAGTATATTTTTCTTTACAATCACATTTTTTTTACATAAAATGCATAAGAAATATGGTTTTAAGCCTTTTTCATAAAATCAAATAAAATATTATCAACCCCTGACTTAATTATAAAATAAATCATATTTTTATTTCAAGTAAATAAAAATGACTTATCAAGAATTACTTTTTTTATGTGAAAAGTTGCCAAACGAGCAGACGGTTAAGTGAAAACCGCCGCCCATGTACATCTGCAACACCCGAGGGATCCAGATGCGTTGACAACCTTTTGAACTTACCTGAGAAACTTAAGTGGTGGTTATTCTCGAAAGCAAAAAACACATTAGACATTAGGATAATACACATTTAAAAAAATATCTCCAATGCCCCAATATCCATTAATTCTCGTATTTTTGTATTTTCATTGACTAAGGGAACAATTTTATAAAACGTCCATTACCATTATTTTCGGATGATGACCATTATTTTAAGAGAAGCTTGATTTTTGGTTAACAATTAATTAACGAACCAGCTGCCGCCAGCGGTCTTTCCGAACCGTTACGACCTCCAGCCGGCAACGTATTTGTAAGGTGTGGCAGATGTCAATGGGCGGCGGTGATCACTTACCATCAGGTGAGCCTCCTGCTCGTATGCTGCTTTTTTCCCATAAAAAATAGCATGTATTTAAAAATTATTTATTAAATATTTTAATAAGTAACTAAAAACCGTATTACATTAGGACGAGCAATTGTTGACGTCAATACAGCCGCAATTACTTTATCAGAAACGTTACAGAGTCTCGTATGTCGACATAATTCCACTACTACCTTTAGTAGAACAAAATGCCCTGTAAAACACTAGATTACTGCTAGTATATCTATCTATGCTATCTGCTATCCATGTTTCGTCACCTGTTACTATGTCCCACACCAATTGACACTCCTTCTTTGAATCTGGTAAGCATGGGATTGCACCAAGTGAAGCGGTCCGTTTTTGAGCCTGGGTCAAAATGTGGGGCCACAATCCACGGCGTGCATAGCTTTCTCACACCCAAATTTTTGTGTAGGATTGATTGTATTTGACTCATGCCTACGTCTAAGGCTGCCAAAATCTCATGGTAGGTCACATGCTTGTCTGTTTCGATCCTACGACGCACAGAATCGATGTTATTATTGTTCACGGTGGTGGACAGCGAGATGGTCGCCTGTTCTATAATTTGTTCTATACTGCGGTGTTTTATACTGTGGTAGGGCCACGCAACAGTTTTCACTGTTGGACGAATAGGCAGGTCCGTCCGGATAAGTACCATGACCTCACAGAAGACCGGCGCGCGGCGTAAAGTAGAAGCGTTGCACTTCTGCGTTTCGTCTGGTGAGTGAGGTAACCGGGGCCCACTTTATTTAAAGGTGGCAACGCATTTGCAACCCTACGGGTGTTGCAAATATCCATGGACGGCGATTATAACTTAACATCAGATAAACCACCAATGTGGTTTTTTAACCAATAAACCACCTTGCCAATTTTTAACATAAAAAAATGCTACTAGCATAATTAATTAGCATTTTTTATGCTAATAAATTATGTAGACTCTTGTTTTGTGTCGTGTTTCTTGTATTGTGTCTTATCCGTGTAGTCTAGTTATTTCAACTCATTTAACCAAAATATATAAACATAAGACAAAATATTTAATATTTGGTATTAAATTTTCGAAGATAACGCCCTGAGATTTGTAAAACTTTGTTCGCCCGAGGGTAATTTCCTAGAAAACCACCGGCGTATCTCCTAACCTATAATTTTTTTCTTTGTTTACGGAAATCAAGATTAATAATAATTATTTTGAATAATTATATATTTTTTTTCTAATCAAATATACAAAGAAGACAGTAATGAGTACACAAGCAATAAATAGCCGTGGTGACAATTATCACAACTACTCATGATTTATTAATATTATGAAAATTTTTCCACATTTACAGGCCATGAACACAAAACTTTTTGCGTAATTTTGCTTAATTGTGTTGTATAAATATTAGGAGACGTGAATCATCTGCAACCAGCAGATTTTTTTAATCAGCCCTTGTATTTCGTTTATAAGTTTGTTGATAAACGTTTTATTATAATACAGTACCTGGAGGACTATTGTACCTGGAGGTTATTCTTGTAAATTATGTATTTTGGAAATAAAAAAAATAAAAATAAAGAAAATGATCTGGTATAGAAAAAAAAGAAAAAAAATTAGTGTGTAAATGATCGTGATACGAACCACGGCCGGCTGTTTAGGGGCCACCCGATTACCGACCGAGCTATTATAACATTTTATTTTGCGGCGAAATTTACTGTCATATTCGAATGATATTTTTCATTCCCTGAAAACAGGGCATTTTCTAAAATTTTTTCTATATATATATTCGTGCGCGAGTCCGACTCGCACTTGGCTGGTTTAGTTTGGAAATAAATTCCGTAACAATGGCCGTGTAAATTTTAAAAACCAGCCAAGTGCGAGTCGGACTCGCGCACGAAGAGTTCCATACCATCCTCTATAAAAACGGCAAAAAAATCATGTCTGTTGTATGGGAGCTCCACTTAAATATTTGTTTATACTGTTTTTAGGGTTCCGTAACCAAAGGGTAAAACGGGACCCTATTACTAAGACTCCGTCGACTGTCTGACTGTCTGTCTATCTGCCTGTCTGCCTGTCTGTCTGTCTGTCTGTCTGTCTGTCTGTCCGTCTGTCTGTCTATCACCAGGCTGTATCTTATGAACAGTGATAGTTAGAGAGTTGAAATTTTCACAGATGGCAGATTTTTCTGCTGCATAGATATGGCTTTTCTTATTTTCTATCAAGTATTGCAATATGTAATGTATCTCTTTTTGGTTTTAGATACTAAATTCTTAATTTAAGTTGCAAAAGTCCAAGAATCGGTAGAAATTTACTAGCGCGAATACTCCGTTTTATATTGAATATTGATTGCACATTCTGTTTAAATATGCAATTGATCTTTAGTATTGCGATCGACACTGACCCTTGTCACTGTCAAAATAAACTCTAAGTGTCATTTTGGTGCAAATCACGGTAAATTAAATGAATTATTATTTTCTCAGACACAGTTAATCAAATATTTTAAAATTCTTTGGTGGTGTTCTTTTTGATAGCAGACTATTATGTGCTAAGTACTTATATTCTAAGTACTTAATGTCAAGTCTACCCGTCTTCAAATATATATTTACATTAACTATTTACAACGGTGATTGAGCCACGCAACAATTTTCGCTGTTACACGATTGGGCAGGGCCGTCCAGGTAAGTACCACGACCTCACAGAATACCAATGTTAAGTGGAAAGTATACTTCTGTGTTTCGTCTGGTGAGTGAAGTAGCCGGAGCTAGCACTTTGTTAAAAGGTGGCAACGCATCTGCAACTCTACGGAGGTTGAAAATATTCATGGCGGTTTGCAATATATCATTGGTTACAAATATCCAAATATCCAAGGCGGCGGTTGTCACTTTCAAATCTTACACTGCGCGCAATATTTTATAAATGGCCGAAAATTTTTGCTTTACGTCTTTATATATCGCCTAAATGTAATGAGAGGCAAGAAAATTATTTTAAACGTAAAACGTTTTAAAAATAACAACCGATTTTTAAACTTTAAATTAAATTATCTGGATTGTTTCAATTATGATATTGTCGTAATATAATTAATAATTCTCTTTCTGTGACCTATCAAAAGGCTCATAAGCAAATATGCCTCACACCAGACTAAACTGAAATAGGTAGCGTAGTCGCTTAAGATTGTAAAGAGCGTTAGGAAAATTTATAATTGGTTTACCGGTATACATTGTTGCGAGAAACAGTAAGTTTATATGTAAATATTGTGTTACATTATTCACATTAAGATATAGCCATTTCTATATACATGTAGGATTAATTATTTAATAGTTGAGTAAAAGATGATTTTTGAACGAAGTATTGTGTGAATGAGAAGGATGGATGACGTAAAAGGGATTGAGGGACTCTCGCAACGACGCCACGAACGAGTAACGTGTATCTGTGTCTTAAAATGTAGTAATTTAAATAAAGATGAAAATAGTAACAATATACTCAAAATAAAGATTTTATTTATCCTACGCCCACATACATATATACATGCAGAGCATTCTTGTGCTTTATTCATAACGTTAGTGTAAATTTCATCAAAAAAAGTAACTATTCGTTGTGATTTATACAGGTTACATAAATCCTTTTTATAAAGAAAAATAAAATTGACCTAAAATCTCGCTCTGTATTCTTTTTATAATTTTTTTCATGAATTATCTAAGTATCTCCGGCGCCCTAGATCCAATGTCAATGATAGTAATATGGGACCACATGGGAAGCACCAACTTTCAAATAAATAAAGAATCATCAAAATCGGTCCACTCAGTCGAAAGTTATTTTTTTTTATGACTTATCTGAGTATCTCCGGAGCCCTAGATTCAATGCCATTGATATTAATATGGGACCACATGGGAAGCACCAGCTTTCAAATAAATAAAGAATCATCAAAACCAGTCCAAACCCAGTGGAAAGTTATAAGGTAACAAACACAAAAAAAATACATTCGAATTGAATACATTCCTTTTGAAGTCAGTTGACAATCGACGCGTGGGAAGACTTTTGCGTGTAAGAACAATAAAAATTATAAATTTGTAGTTTTAGGGGACAAGCATGTGCTCACAATTAGACATGTGTCTATTACAAATTAAAATTTTATTTCATATATTAATTTATAGATACCCTAATACGTGCAGAGTTTTTCGCAGTTTTCCTTGAAGCGCGCTGTAATATTGTTTTATTTAATATTCCACTTTTGTTTAACAAGGAATTCGACGGTGAAAGACTTGAAACACAAAAAAATTTCAGATTCCTAAAGCAGTCCACTTAAATAGAACTTTCTACTCTAGTCTCCATTTCAAAAATTAATTGGTAGTGAATTGCATTCATTAAAATTTTTAGCTTGGCTGGCCAAATCCAAATGACAAAGGATAAAGCAGTGACTTCTCAATACTTAAAACTAACAATGGAATGATTTAAACGAAAATATGTTAAATAAGCAACGCAAAATTCAAATTTGAAATCGACTAACCGCTTGTTATTGTGGTACCGCATAATGTGCGGTTATTTAAATTTTCCTGCAAAATTCATTATTTAAAGGTACAAATTGAATAGGTCACGGTTGGTTAAATGTTTTCGGTACAGTAGTTGTTTTCAGTTGAATGTGGATTGAATCGAATTACCATTCAATTCAATTAACGAATATCGGAGTGAAAATATAGGACAACTACGCGAATAGACACAATTATACTGAACAGACAAAATTATAAGTGAAGTTGTGTAGCAAATAATTTATAATAGTATGTGTATAATGCTTGTTCGTAGCATAAAACATTTTTTCCTCTCCAATCTTAAAGTAAAAAAAAAACAGTTAGTACTTAATTAAGAGATTTTCACATATATATCAAATTACCGTGAAGAGAAATTTAAATAAAATAAACCTGTGGCACTCGGGTACTACCGCGGTAAAGTTAATGCATAGCATTTTTTATCAACTTATGCAATTATAATCATTTATTTATTTTTTATTTATGCTGTTTTTTTCCTTGATATTAATTCAAGTTACATTTTTTGAGCGTGGTGACCGATAAGAAAATATTTTTTTTTCTTTTATTGAATAAATGAGAAGTTAAATCGTCTAATATCGTTTAAAATATTTTTATTATCTTACAATGCATACGTAGGTTATTCAGTAATTTGTATCATTGAAACAATAGGTTTATGGTACCTAATAAGAAACATAGTTTTGAGACTCACACCCAGTTTCCGAAAGCGGAATCAATTTTAATTTACGATAAATCTCTTATCAATCGTTGTTTAACATGATCTGAGTTGCTAGAACGTCTCAAACGATTTTGATTTGCAATTAGTCACTGATTAACGGACAATCAACAGAAAATCGAGTTTCTGAAAGCGTTTTTCGGTGGTCAACGAGCTGTCAAAAGTTTTATTAAGTAATCTGTCAATTTGGACGATCAATCGTTGGTTAAAAATGTTATTTATCAAAAATCTTAGTTTTTATTAAAAATAAACATAATTCCCTAATACGTTGTTAGGGCATTCATGTGTTCTATTACCTATTTATTATTTATATATTATGCGAACATATCATGTGATTAGAAAAAATACAAAATGCAATTCAAAAGTTAATAAATAATATGGATTCTTTCTTTTTATAATACTTACTTGTTTATTATGGATAAAAGTTCATTTTTTTCACGTTCTGTAAAGATTTTTTTTGACATTTTGAATGTATTTATTATAAATAAAATTTTATAATAGCTCGGATTTTTACGTTGGCAATCACACGGTGACAGGACTGGATAGTGACGTTAATTTAAGTTTTGTTTAAAAAGGGACAGCTATACAATAGACAGAGTTAGTTGAAGTAAATCATTCATTTCATTAATTATCATTGGTTATACAGTGATTAGCTACAGTCGCGCTGGGGTTCGCGGAAGATTGTGTTTTCGTGCCCGGCAAAGCAACAGCACAGGTGCAACATGGGTTTTTTAGTCGGTACCGTGTACATACATACCCCTGCTGCCTACCCACAAGGCAGCGGGGGATCCATAATGGATTTTTCCCACGTAAAAAAAAGGTCATGTTAATGTCGGGCATTAAATACTTATTCCCAATTTTATTTTAGCTTATCTAATCTTACCATCATAGCCTCACAAAATTATGTATATCAATGTCGAATCGATATTAATATTTTTCTGATTGGAATAGAATTATCTTCACTATATTTTGGTATATTAATGTTTCGTAAGCAGTATTAGTTCAACGTAAACTGCTAAAAAATAAAAATAAACAAAAAAATAAGAAAAAAAAATAAAAGCAGTGCTGTAGCTGAAAGACGTAGTTAAGACACTTGTTATAGTTTTGAGAGTACCCAAATCTTATATTTTATAATAAAACTAACACAATGTTAAAAAAGTACGAAAGTATCTGTAGCTAAAAACTTATATTACTACTATTGTCTAATGTATTGAGATGCTGTGCTAAGGTAATCTTAATTGTCCGCGAATGAATTATCACCAGCAGATTTTCCGAATCGATTCAACTAAGGTGACTTCAAGCTCCTGATCCTATCTTAAGGACCGGCAACGTTGTTTTTTCAGCTCATATAGTGAACGTGGCCAGGGCTAGGTAGCAGTGATCACTGCCGGTTTTCTATGTGCTTGCTGTATATTAATTAAAAAAATAAATTTGGCAAACTTTTTAACAGATCTGACAATAATTTTGAACAAAAAAAACTGACTTTAAACAGGAAACTAAAAACATTGTCAACACCTATAACATTTCAGGATTGCCCTCGATTTCTCTGGGATACCATCAGATTCGGGTCTCCTTATCATGGTACCACCCTTAGGATATCTCCTTTCCAACCTAAAAAGATTCATCAAAATTGGTTAATAAACGACAAAGGTATCCGTGAACACATAAAAAACAATATATAATTATATATATACGGTCGAATTGAGAAACCTCCTTCTTTTTAAAAGTCGGTTAAAATAGTAAAATGCAGCGCAGGTTATATAGGTTATATCGAGAAAATAACTTGAGCCCGCGCTCTATATATCACGTGCTCAGCGGTGAAGGAAAATATCGTGCATATTTTTTAAATAATTACAAAAAAGTATTTCAAGGATTGTGTGAAGTCTACCAATCCACAGTGAGGTCGCGTGCAGAGGAGGCCCTTGCACAGCAATGGGGCATGTATAAGCTGTCACTATATTTAATTTTTTACTTTCCTTTTTACATTACAGAAGTAAATGACCGGCTCGGTAAGATATAGCTCGAAGAACGGATAACCGACAGGGAAGAAAGATTTTTGAGTGGCAGCCAACAAATTTCATAATGAATATATGACAATCACAAAAAAAAAAACAATTTTACATGTTATCAATCAGATTAAATGCGGCTTGTATTATTTATTTGTTTAATTCCGTGAACCTTTCAAACACAAGTATTGTATTCTCAGTCCCAGGCTAGTGCGCTTCACTTTAATTGGAACACGAGTTGAGATTCACTTTTAACAAGGCATAGTTAACAGAAATTTTAACACTACACTACGTCGCACTGCGTGAATATTTTGAGAAATTATTAAATTTCTGGCTAAAAGAATAGACATTTTTAGCGAATAATAGAAATTAAAATTGCTGTAAAATTTTATATATCTTATTTTGTGCAACTACAAATAACAAATGAACATTAATAATACATAAAAAAAGAAAAAACTGGCCAAGTGCAAGTCGGATTCACGCTGTTAATCCTGTCCATATTCACAAATCAAATCAAATCAAAAATATATTTATTCAAATAGACGCTTGCGCGCTTTTATGAACCGTCCAATTTTACATAAAAAATTATGTATATAAGTTCATAAGGTACCACCGGTTCGGAAAGCAGTTTCTGATGAGAAGAGACCGGCAAGAAACTCCACAGTTGCTCTTTTACAAAAGTATCAGTTTACAATATAACATACAGGTATAATAGTCTTATTCTAGCCTATGTGAGTATCAACAGTATTAACTCCACACATATCCTTTAACCATAAGTTGACTTCTAATTTTTTTGTTTAAATTGGTCAAGCGGCAGACTTAACATTTTATTATACATGCGCACACTTTGCCCCATGAACGAACTATTTACTTTTTGTATACGAAACAATGGCGTCATAAGTTTGTCCTTATTTCTAGTGTTTATTTTAATGTTATAACTACTTTCTAACTTGTTGAACGTGATTTTAAAACTAATTCGATTAAGTTATTATTAGATTATGTATTAGAATTTAAAAACAAAAATTATTAAAAGTACTTTGAAAATACTGGGGAGAGATTCAGATATTGCTTTTTTTATGTTAATGTTTCTGTAAACCAGCCCTTTGTGCTTCGGTGAATCCTGATGAAAGTCAAGTCCGAAAGTACAAATTAATGGAATTATTTTGTCTTTTAAAATTTGTTATAGGTAGCTTCACTTTCTAATCGAGACTAAATTAATAATTTAACTTTATATTAAATATTTCTTATGAAAACAGAATACTATTGACCGACTATATTTGAGATTACTTGTGCAGAGATAGAAAATTATTTGTTACTATGTGTATGTAGACCTCCCTCCGTCTCAGTCTTTTTAATTCATTTCAGTTTCAGTGACTTTCAAGGCATTTCCTGCCTCGCACAACCACTCTGTGGAACCAGCTGCAACAGCCGAGACTACTGCGTGGCCCCACCACTGTAAATGTGTTTGCTGACAATACATCGCTAATTTTTAAGGTTGACCGAAATGTATTAAATTATGACGACGTGAATAGTGCACTTTCACATATCCTCCACTGGTTTACTATTAATAATATGGTATTAAATAACAAAAACACTAGATGTATTCTTTTTACCCTTCCCAGTATAAGAAGGAAAAGTTTTAGTTTAGTATTTAATAACGTACCCATTAATTCATTTGAGTCTGCTGTATTTCAGGGAATTACTGTAGATTCAAAGCTCCAGTGGAGTCCCCATATATCATCTCTTGCGAATAGGCTAAGCTCCGCTGCTTTTGCGATTGGAAGGGTTAGGCAGCTAACAGACATCGACACGGCCACACTTGTTTACTTCAGGTATTTTCACAGCATCTTGTCGTACGGCACTTTGTTGTGGGGTAGTTCATCTGATATAAATTCTATATTTATTCTTCAAAAAAGAGCTGTCCGGGTAATACAATATCCGGAATTCACTCATAGATCTTTTTAAAGAGGTTAATATACTCACTGTTGCTTCTCAATACATTTATTGTAATATCAAAATATTACGTCTATATATGTATATACATCATCTTGTTTTCTTGTAATCTTAATTATTACCTAAAGAATATTGACAGACATAAAATAAATAAGGACAAACCATTGTTTCGTCTACAAAAAGTAAATGAGTCGTTCATGGGGCAAAGTGTGCGCATGTATAATAAAAACCCCCAGTCGTGTTAAGTCTGCCGCTTGACCAATTTAAACGTAAAATTAAAAGTCAACTTATGGTTAAAGCATATTGTACCATTCCGGAATATCTCGACGACGCCAATGTGTTAAGTTAATACTGTTGATACTCACGTAGGCTGGAATAAGACTATTATATTATACCTGTATGTTATATTGTAAACTGATAACTGACTTTTGAAAACAGCAACTGTTGAGTTTCTTGCCGGTCTCTTCTCAACAGAAACCGCTTTCCGAACCGGTGGTACCTTACGAACCTATATACATAATTTTTGATGTAAAATTTGACGATTCATAAGAGCGCGCAAGCGTGTATTTGAATAAATATATTTTTGATTTTTATTTTGATAGCGATTCCAATGCCCTGTATAATATGATAGCTACATAATTTAATAAAATATTCCCAAAAAAAACCCGTAACTATATGCAAGACACTTTGATTTAGTGAATGGACAACTTAGGGAATTACAAGGAGAAGGGACAGATTATATGACCTATATGGTAGTAAGTCGTCACATTTGCTCCCTTAATTTCTCCGATCTCTGTATTGCCAGCCTTAAACAAAGTATTTGAAAAAATTAAACTTGAAGAATGATAGTCCATTTTAATAAATGTAAAAAGGAGGATGCCCATTTTAGGCTAGCAAACGCCCATTAATTTCCTTTTATCTAAAAAAACTTCATATCTTTTCTTTACTTATAAAAATATTAATTTATCCAAAAAAGATTGCTATACTTTCACACAAAAAATCCCCCTTTTATACCGTCACCAATTTGGAACCGTTGCAGGAATATATAACTATTATCGTATACCCCGCATTGTTGGGAGGACTACCATCATACCGTCTATGTTTTCTGTGACTAAATTGTAATTCTGATTTTTGTGAAATTTAAATATTAAGGTATTAGTAAATCACTTACTTAATTTTTTTCTCGTATCTTACCGAGAGAGAACAAAAACTAATCATGTAATCCTGTAGTTGTATGAGTATAGCTCTAGAAGAAGAAAAGTATAACTCTAGAAGTACTGAGGTTTAAACTGGCTGGTTAAAACCAAAAAAAATCTTTCTTTCTATATGTTAACATTTATAGTAAAATTAGTGATACCGCTAGCAACTAATTAGAAACATTTTCAAAAATTTTGGAAAGGGCCTATTATAATATCGAAAAATATATTGAGGACAAGGTTGTGTGGAAATTACCCTCGCTCTGCACTTGCAAGTCTCCTGGCTTCTTCTGCATTTAAACTTTATTTGTATAATATCATTAAAAGAAAGAAAAAGAAAATCTCAGAATTTCGGTTCTTCTCTGGACAAGTCATAATTAGTTAGCCAGTAGCGTTTGACGCCAGTTTGACGTGCAGTATGAGCTTAGCTTATAGGCCTATATTGAATTAAGAAATTTTGACTTTGAAATGAACTAGCGGATTATCTGATGTCACGTGATCACCACCACCCATGAACACTCGGAACACATAAAATCAAAACTCTCTTAGCTGTTGAAGGTTCCTAAGTATGTAACCTACGTATCCATGAGTAAACGTTATAACCACTTGTGGAATTATTTAATGTCTAATATCAATTGAGAAGATGGCTGGGGTTTATCATCTGCTTGGGATCCCATAATTTATAAAAATTAGATCCAAATACACCATCACTGCGAGACTTTAAGATACCATCAGCTCTTTTTCGGTAGATTGGAATAAATATAATTAAACTTTGACTGACTTTGGTTAACTTTGAATTCAAGACGTTTAACAACTCAGTCTGTCCCGTAACCATGAACGCTGGAAAGGGTTCGAAACGTCGTTAATTAAAAATCAAAATTAAAACGGAATAAAATCCGTATACTAATTCATTTAATATGTATAATATTCGCGTAATCAAGAAATCAATATTAATGCCAGAGGTCTAGAAATTCCACTGGCGACAAATTTTTTCATAAAGCGGTTGAGCTTGGTAGAAAATTGCGGTAAAAACGCACAGTGGTGTATGGCCAACCATCAAGGCAGTATCGCAATTCTCATCGCTCTTCAGAACGAAAAAACATCGATTTTATGGGAGAGGACAATTCCAGTAAGAAACATTAGATGCTATCAAGAGTAGACATAGGAAACATTAGATTTGATGAAGGGTGTTTGTTGACTTATCCTGTAAAACCTGATTTCAAACTCAAGTTGATGTCGGTTGAGTGTCGGTATCATATCATCAGCGTATTTCTGAAAAATATCTACGGAGTCGGTGCACATGTAATAATAACATCGGTAGAGTAATGTATACTCCTACTAGGCAATAAATCGATAATAAGAAGAAAATGATTTCTTGCATGGAGTTTTCAAAATGCGGAATGTGACCGCTGTGGAATTAAATGCATAAGAAGGCCCAAGGCCTTTAAGATCCGCCTTCTCTTTTGCAGTGTGGTCCATAACGAATCATTTCCCCTTTGCATAGTAAAGATGTCATGCAGGAATTTCCTACGAGCAGCCTTGGCGCGAAAATAGAGTGCACGAGTTCCCAAAGGAATCTATCGCCAACTCTGTCCATGTACTCTGACTTTACTGTGACAGCAATTATAACAGATTATACATAAAAATTAAAAATATTAAATGGAATTATGTATTGAACGTTCAAGCTTCGATGTGAGATGGTTCAAATATTTTTATTTTTCAATTGAAAAATATGTTGTAATAAATTTAATATGCTCGATCCTTTAGAGAAATACCTCGACGTTTATCCGATATTCAATATACGAAATCTTTTTAGCTGGGATCTTTCGGCCTTTTACTGTAAATTCACTAGAGAATAAACTTGTGCGAAATAAACTCTTAACCCTACGGTCGCCTAAATATTCAGTACATAAATTCATGTTTAAGAAAGATCATTTTGAAAGGGTAAAGTTCAGAAAAAAACTTTTATTAAGTATGTCGCATAAAATTTTTCTTCAATGTCATTTAATTACTAGATCAAAACATTATCATAAACTTCAAATTAAAACAAGTGTAAATTAATAACTTAATTCGTGTTTTAGTAATACTTAAATGGGATTCGTTATGATGTTGGTTTTTCTTAATATTATGAATGCTTCGGAAAGTCAGCACCTAGGATTGAATTCACGCCAAAAAAATACGAGGATCATTTTATTTTGGTATTTAATATTAATTCCTTTTTTAATACTATACACATCTTTTATTAAAGTGTTTTTAATAATTATTTTTTTCTATACCAGTTAATTACTAAGAAAAAAGGCAGTCAATATACAGAAAATATTGTCTGCCTTGTAAATTAATTATAATTTATAATACAAATTATTTTTAATTTTAAATGTTGTTAAAAAGTGTTTTATGTCGTAATAATAGAATTTTGGCTTGTAATTTCAATCCAAAATAAAAAAAAAAACAGCTTAGTCCCCGGGACATAAGCGGCATAACTTTTGTTTGGAAACTTATATCTGTTAATGGATCTCATATGGGTAAAAACCAATCCTCCATAATCTCAAAATCATCATATTGCATTTTAAGCGAAGATAACACGGATCCCGTATACCACACACCACCCCTTTGATAGAAGAGAAACTCATCGATAAGTGAATTTAAGGTTACTAATGCTTGTATTTTTAACTTGTTGCTTGTATTTTTACCCGACTATTGAATAGCTAAAATGATCCACCATTTGTTTGACCCGTATAATACATTGATTTCCGTCCTTATGTTTTCTCGTAACTACTAAACGGCCGAACGGATTTGAATTAATAATATGTCGTTACATTCGTCGTCATTCAACGAGTGTCACTGGGTAAGTTAAATTTATAAAAAATCATAATGGTGGATTTTATACAGCAGAAAAAAATATTTTTGTACCACATTCGAGTTTCTAGAATTTTTAATTATTGACTTATTTAATAAATATGCTTTAGTAGTAATCGCTGGTAGTCATTTTTGACTACTTATATACATGATATTTAAATTACAGCTACTGAGTATTAATAGGAAATAGGGCAATGATATGATAATATCGGTACTTTTAAGGTAGGAACTTCAAAACTTGGATTTCATATAATCATCATAAGTAGATAATGTCGACCTTCAGGTTTTTTCAGATCAATTTGGATTTTCAGATCAATAGTTGCAGAAAGTTTGTATCGTAAGAAAGTAGAGTTTTAACCAGTTTTATTTCAACAATCTTTAAGTTTAAAAGGAATGTGTGTGCTGATTCTCATCCTAAGCATATTGATTGTTAAAAAAGTTTTTACAGCTTTTAAATCTATTGTATATTATCTTCTTACATAAATGCAGTGTATTGCTAGCGGACGTCACTAGTGCAGTGTTAGTAGTTAATGTAGTAAACATCAAGTGTTCAGTTTTTTATCGTGGACTAAATTTCAAAAAGCAACCTATTAAATATCTCTATGTATTATTACTGTTAATATAAATAAGAAAAAGTTGTGCTATGCTGTAATTTTAGAAAAGAGCCAACTCAATTACCCTATATGATTTTTTTCAATCAATACACTTAAAGACAATTTGCTGAACTCCTTCAATTGGATCACGAAACTTCTTATACCTTTCCTTATCAGACTTGGCTGAACAGCGGTCACATAAGTGCTTATTGAATAGCTGGGGTCGAATTTTCCCGAACACTTCAAAAGACAAAACCAATTTTACGCCACTATCCCCTTACACTCTTTTGTGTTCTGAATGAATCAACATTAAACATGACCCGAATCTTACTAGGACGTTTTATATTCTAGTTTTTTGTTATATCATTGACAAAGAAACGTGTAAAAGCGATGTGTACCCATGGTTTTATTTTTTTAAATCGAGCCGTATAAAACATTACATAAACTTAAAATCGCCTAGTAGTAGTATGATATATTTTACAAATTCTTTTATTTATTTCATCGTTATCCTAATAGTCACAAAACGTACGATGTGTCCATATACTAGAAAATACAATCGAAAAGTATTTTTAAATGTACGTACTAACAGTTCCATTCGTATTAACTACAACTCAGAAAATCTCAAACGAGCTGCCACTTGCCTTATTGATGTTCAAAAGCTGTATTTCACAAATGCAAAACTCATGTTTATTCACTTAAGCGGAACGATTAATCATCCAATAACGCTTCTGACAGCGTTTCATGGTAAAGTAATGATAATGTATTACCTGCTCCAAGATGTTTTCAGGTGTTAATTTACACCATATTCAGTTCTATGAAATAATAACCCTGAGGAATCATCAAAATATATGGCTACTGAATCATACATCAGCTGTTTTGCGTTTAGCGAAACCTATATTTCGAGCAGCTTAAACGGAGCTTGTATTATAAAAGAAATATATTGTATTAAAAAATTTATACGACAAAAAAAAATAAAAATAAATGTATTTTGTTGTTTCAGTTAATATAAAATATGAGCGTAGCGTGTATATGTGGATAATGATACGTAAAATAGTTTTATGAATTTAGAAAACCAAAAAAGATGTTATACTTACATAATAAAGCCTTTTGCATATAATTTTGTTATAGCTAAGTTATTACTAAACTTGTAAAAACATGGTTTCATTCATTTAATATATGATCGAATTACTTAATATATTTTTATGTTAATATAACTTGTGTAATAATTACGAATGTATAATGTACTTGTTTTATTATTTAAATCATTTTTCAATTATAAGAAGGTGATTAAGTTGCTGTATCTATTTGATTTTTGTAAGGATGGTGGGCACTGAATGTTAATCATGAGGTGTCGATGCCAAAGATGTATATAAAATACGATCGCTTTGATTATATACGTGTCTTAATGACATATTTAACCATACCAAACGGTGACTCACTTCTCAGCTATGTCAGTGTCATTTGGATCGCTTATGGATAACGTGCTCACGATGACATGACATTGGCAGAATTCTTTTAAGAGAGGCCATTAATCAAAGAAGAAGAAGAAGAACGTGCTCACGAGGAAGTGTATTCTTTAGAGTGATGCCACTACTGTTCCATGGTCGGTACCGGATAACGTGCTCACGAATTTGACAACACAAACTGACATAATCAATACATATATAATTATTATTATTTTAGGGGGTATTTATTCGTTTTCTCATCTGGTTGGATTTATAAATAAAAATAAACATATAGGTATAAATATTATATATAATGCATAAATAGTTAATAGACCCAACCAGACGGGAGTCTTCGGCAGGAGAGACCAAACGGCCGAGGGTTAGTACGAAAAAGAAAGAAACCGGCGGACGATACGGGCGATACGATATTTATTATTATTATAAGGGGGATATTCATTTGTTTTCTCATCTGGTTGGGTTTATAAATAAAAAATAAACATATAGATATACATTGCATATACAACATAAATATTATAAATAAAAATAAACATATAGATATAAGTATTATCTATAGAGATAATATCGGTCAACACACCACCCCAAATGTCAGTCACCTCGTGATCCAGGTCCAGATATTTCGTCTTCTTAACTGTTTCGGCTGTCACGAGGTTCTCATAAATACCCGTGACTGTGCCCGGTCCATCATCACGATATCAGGTTTTTTCGCTAGAACTGTCCTGTCCGTGATGATGGGACGGTCCCAATAGAGCCTGCGCGGTCATTTTCAAGCAAGGCCTCCGGATAGTACTTGTAGTACGGCAGTTTCTGATCTGGGAGACCGTATTTCAGAGCGAGCTCCTGGTGTAGGATTCTGGCTACTAGGTTGTGTCTATGCAGATACTCAGAGTTAGAAAGCATGGAACCGGAGATAACATGCCGAAGCGACTCCCCAGGACGGCGACAAGCTCGACAGACGTCGACGGTGCCATCCCTTAGGATGTATCTACGATAGTTGTTCGTCTTAATAACCTGACATAGTTAATCCTGACATAATAAATGATCCTGTATCGCACAGACAAAACCTTCGGTTTCCCCAAACAGGTCGCCGAAGCGTAGCCAGTTAAGGGAGGCTACAGTGTCTACAAAAGGCTCACGTAGAGCCTTGTAGAACTTCCCGTGGAGCTCTTTCTCCTTCCATACGGCCTCCCGGTCGGAAACTCAGTACTCCCGGGTCCTGTCATTACTCGTTGGCTAAGAATAGAGGTGTAAGTCCTTTATCACAACTAATGACGTCCGTGCAGATTGACTCATCCGATCTCGCCAGGAAGTAGTTGCGGAGGCTGCACACCTCGCGGTTGTGCATGGTGAGGGCGCTCAAAAAGCCCCTCCCGCCATGCTTCCGCGGCAGGTACAGCCTCATTACTGACGATCTCGGATGGTGCATTCTGTGGGACGTCATAGTTGTGCGGACTTTTCGGTCCAGGGCGTTGAGCTCAGTTTGCGACCACCTGAGTATGCCAAAGGTATACATGAGGACTGGCATAAGCCAGCCGTTAAATGCGCTCGCCTTGTTCACGCCTGACAAATAGCTGTTAGAATAGAAGTCAAAGATCGCGTATCGAAACACCGACATACCGTGTGGGACACTCTCCTAGAGGACATCGAGCCATCGCACACTGCCTACTGCCATCGCGCCATCGCGCGAACACACCGATACAGTCCACCTAACGGCGGTGGACCGACTAATCGAAACTAGGGCTGCGCTTCCACCGGAAGGCGATCCTTTAAATTCAGTGACCCCCGAAGAGGTCCAAGACATTATTAAAGATTTAAAACCCAAATCCGCCCCGGGTCCAGACAATATTAGCAATAAAATTCTTAAAGCTCTCCCTGTGCCGCTTATCTGTTTACTGGCCACCACTTTTAACAACCTTCTTTGCTCTCCAGTTGCTCCTTTCCGGACGACTGGAAAGAAGCTACGGTAATCGGCATTCGCAAGCCGAATAAACCAGCCAATCAGCCCTCAAGTTATCGTCCTATCAGCTTCCTCAGTTGCCTGGGGAAGCTCTACGATCGGCTATTATCAGGCTCAAAGAGCACGTATTTTCCAACGGCCTTCTGCCGGCGGAACAATTCGGCTTTCGAGCTAGACATTCCTGTCCCGACCAATTATATCCCCTAACGGAACACAACCTGAAAGGCTTAAATCCATCCGAAACATATTAGCACGGGGGCTCTTTTCTTCGATGTCGCAAAGGCATTCGACAAGGTCTGGCACAACAGCTTGCTTTACAAGCTGTACACACTCAAAGTGCCAGATAGGCTCGTACACACCATCCGGGCCTTCCTGTCGAACCAATCTTTCCGATATCGGGTTGAGGTCACTCTCCACAAGCCGCCGCCTCACGGCAGGCGTTCCACAAGGCTCCTGCCTCTCACCCTTACTCTTTACGCTCTACACGCGCGATATACCCATAGATTCCCACGTCAATCTCGCGCTTTTCGCGGATGACACGGCGCTCTTTTACACAGATAAAAATCTTAATCAACTCACTACTCGTCTCCAGAGCGCCGAAGACCGCCTCAGCGATTGGTTCCGCAAATGGAGAATAGAAGTAAATCCCGAACAGATTGTGGTACTTCACACGAAGTACTTACCCGTCACATCTTTATAATGGCCCTCGCGAGTGCAGAAAGTTGGGGCAAATATACTTTTATGGCCAACCGCTCCCCTGGGAGAAAAAATCAAATACTTAGCAGTCACTTTCGTCTCGCGTATCTTATTTACTACGCTTTACTTAGATACGTCGGACCCGCCGTCGGTGGTTCCGCCGGATAACACCACACCCACAGCTAGTGTAACAACAAACACAATATTTCGCCCTCGCCTCCGAGCACGGCGAGACCAACACAACGCGTACACAATGTACACCCGCGTTCCAGGGGCATAAACGCCAGCCATCGGGGTCCCGGTCCGAACCGCAACCTCGATGGCCCTTAGACGACATACCATAGTTAAACGCACGCATGAGCACATGCGCGGCCCTACCCACAGCGGAGGGCCCAAACCCGTGGGTTCTGGCTAGCCTACCAGTTCTGCGTCCGATGAAGCTTTAATAGTCTCGGGACTGAAAGCAAAAACATCAGTCAATACAAGATACAAGAGACGTTTACATTTCAAGCGACATTTTACCACAGTCACTCACTTGTTTTGCCTTTCCGGAACCCCTCCACTACACTTATACTTTGTGGTAGGGTATTAAAGTTCAAATTGACTTTTAAGTATTATTATGAATCTTTTGTACGGGAATATATAAAAGTGTTGTTTTTAGACTTTTTCAGGCAATTTTTTTAATTTTTTCTTTCATAAGAACCTTCTCCTGATAAAAACAAACACAACAAAAAAAAGTGAAATCGGTCCAGCCTTTCACGCGTGATGGCGTGACCAAAGGAAATAGGGATTCATTTTTATAGATATAGATGGTACGGAACTATTCGTGCGCGAGGTTGACTCGCAGTTGGTCGGTTTTAAAACTGTCACATCCTTAGTGAATTGTAACTAGAACTATGCATAATACCGCATTATACACCGCATTTTTTTTTTTATTTTACACGATCATAATTTCATAAACAATTCCTTTCTGAATTCTGATTTAAATGTTAAGAAGTTTATTATAGGCATAAAGTAATGAACACTGATTGACAAGAATCAATTACTTCGCACATAAATAGTAAAAATTAATCGTAGTCAACATTTTTATAAATATAAGAAACCTAAAACTGTTCCTAACTCGAGACAAAATGAAATTGTTCTTTTTCACTTTTCCAGTTCAAAATAAGTTACAGGGTTGTTAGCAGGTCCGAAGACTTTTTTACACAGTTAAGAGTTTTGAATAAAACTTTTATTCATTTTATTTTACCTAAATGTAACGTCAGGTTTCCGATATTTCAAATGGTTTGTTGATTTGAGGGTAACATTTACAACAGGATTAATTGAAATGTTATTTTTACTAAGACGAAACTAACAAGTAATGGCTTAATCTGTTAATCCACAGTATACGAGAGATGCCCTTAAGAGCATGGATCTCAATACCTCAGTCACAAGACGAAAAGTAAAAGTTCAATAACTTACTTCAACTTTACGTCGGTTATCAGAACTGGCCACCTTTTAAAAAGAAGCGTTGCCTATAAGGTCTATCTCAGAAATATAATTAATTTTATTCATGTTTTTATTAATAATATATAATTTATTAGTATTATAATTTAGAATAATATAATATTGTATTTTACTCGTAATGATTAAAAACTTAGTTACTAGTTTACTTTAATAGACATGAAATAATAACAAATTAATGCTTTGCTATACCGACACAAAGCGTTGTGGATACAGATGGTTGAATTTTTGTTAATTTTCTAGATTTTTTTATATTTAATTTATCAAATTGTTGACGTTGATACGGAAAAGGGTTTGGGGGTTAATAACACTTTTTTAATAATAATGCATCGTTATCAGATATTTTTAATGTCACATATATAATTATGAAAATTACATCACAAAAATGTTTAAATATAACATGTACGTAAACGCCAAATAAAGTAATGTAAAAACATATATTTGTCAACCACTATATGTACACTGTGCCAGTGCCAATGTTCACACGTCTGAAATATCTCAATAGTGTAATAGCAGTTGTTTACAATGACAGCTAAGGGCGATTTTACGAAATGCTTTCCCCTGTAGTAAATGTTCACTGTCACACGCGTCGCTCTATTTCCTTTGTACGACAAATGTGCCAACAATTTGCCAGCAAAGTAATTTGATCCTATTTTCGGTCAACGCGTTCCGCAACACAGTATTATCCTAAAATTCCTCTAAGCACATCACAAACTGTTGGTGGTGTAATGAATTTTGTCGCAATTAAAATGTTGATTATACTAAAACCGCATCATTTTCATGTCCAGTCTTTATTATGCCCTGAAAAAAATTGAAAAATGTATAACGCCGTATAAGATGTTACAATAACTTTATATAATTTTGTAATATAAACGAACGAGTCTTAAGAAGTATTTAAATCTTTCTATTATTCATTCAAATGAACTAAATTCACAAATATTCCTAAATATTTTCCTAGGTTATTCCACACTTTCCAATCATTACTTTTAACTATGCTGTAGGCTACGTCTAATTGATTAAGTCAATAATTGTTTCTTGTTCGATTAAATGGCGCATCATCCATAGTACCCGGAGGACCGAGCTTTGCTCGGTTTGTTTTTTTTTTTTTTTTTGTTAAATCGTGTATTTTGGAAATTACATTTAGATACAAATTACTGAGTAATGAAATATGCATAATATTTTTCAATCTTACCGACGTAATAATAAGAAAATATGAACTGATGGAAATAAATAACAAAATAACAAATCGACAAAAAATTAAAAATAAAGAAAGCAATGATCTGGAATCGAAAAAAAGTAAAAAAAAAGTGTGTAAATGATCGTGATACGAACCACGGCTTTCTGTTTCGTGGCTGTTTGAAAACGGCCGCCCGATTACCGACCGAGCTATTATAACATTTTTTTTTTCGGTGAAATTTACCGTCGTATTCGAGTAATATTTTTCATTCCCTGAAAACTGGGATAAAACGACATTTTCTAAAAATGAAACCTAGTCAGATCGATTTTTCGCCCCCGAATCTACGCACATACTAAATTTCATGAAAATCGCTAGAGCCGTTTCCGAGATTCCAATTATATATATATATATATATATATATATATATATATATATATATATACAAGAAATGCTCGTTTAAAGGATAAGATACGCACGCCTATGGATGTATTTTTTAAGGCGTCCACGAAATTAATATTTTATAGCTAATGAGAAAACTTGTAACTAAAAAAATCACTACATTGACTGTAATAATTCAAATGAATACATTTTTAAGACTATCCAAGCTCTAGATACAATCTTAAGTCTTTTAAAACTATCATCATCATTATCATCGTCATCCTCCTGCCCTTGTGAATCATGTTGTAAGTGATTGTGGCTTGGGAATAAACACCCAGTTCCGGAACAAATATATGAGGGTCACACAAATACTTGTTCCGTCTGGGAACCGAAACCAAGACCCTCGGCGCCGAAGCCAATAGCTTAGCAACTGCGCCACGGAGTCATCTGTAATGGAAGCTATGATATTAATGCTAATTTGTTAATCTGAAATTAATATACTGCGTCAATAAGGTGAATCAAATCACGGTAATATTGTAAATTCTGAAGATTTTGTTTGGTTTAATAAAATTTACAACCATTTTATAATCAGCTTCCATTACATTATGAGAATTTGGTTAAAATCAAATTCATTTACTAAAGTTAAATACTATAGGCATCAAACAATACAATAGGTATTGTAAGAACGAAGTGCCTCTTAATATTATATAATACAATAAGGACATTTTCTTTTGAAAGATCGTTTTAGGTAAAAAGAAATCATAATATAACACAAACATTATGTAGTAAATCGTCGTCCTAATTTTTGTGCATGTAAACTAATATACGCTACTTGTAAATCAAAACCGCCCAAGTGCGAGTCGGACACGCGCACGAAGAATTCCATACCATCTGTAACAACTGCAAAAAAATCATGACAGTTGTATGGGAATTTAGTGGGGCATAAATATTTTTTCAATTGTTTAACTAATTTTAGTTTAACTGATGTTTTTGCTTTCAGTCAATCCGGACTGTGAGCAAAGTTAGTACCAATAATTTGTATTTTATTAATGTTGTTATTTTTTCTAAGCTAGGCGATAACATAATATTTAATATGGTATCTCTGTCATAATTTATCATAAATTATTATGGAAGATATTGTGTACTAACCAATAAACACGAAGTGAAATAATGTTCACAATATGATAAAATACAGGAACCTATAAATTTCTCACGAGTATTAATTCTAATATATATATATATATCATAATAGAATTTGAATTCAGAGCCTTAGTATGGTGAGAATTCCGTGTTAAAGATTACGGCTTAACCATTTTACATAATTGAGTCGACTTGTGAAACCAGCAGCAATAAAGGATTTCAATTAAGACCGCTGCCTTTATTAGCAGTTTTGGCTCGCATTACTAGACAAATCGGATCGTCTATTGCGACAGCGTTAATAAGATTGTTAAAGGAAATAAATTGCCGTACCTAAATCACGGACTAAGTTATGAATAAATTAGAGAATTTAAAGGACTCAATATGAAATAAATTGTATGATCATGTGAATCATAACAAATAACAAATAATTAAAAATAAAAATTGGAGAAAGGATCCATAAAGATGTAAAAGTAAGTACAGTAACAGCCTATATAAGGAGGCGGAGGCTTTTTTGGTACAAAGGGTATTAGAACGTAGTCCCGAGACGCAGACTTCACATACCTTTTAAATATATATTTCGTTATTATTTCGAAAATATGCAGGTTTCCTCATGATGTTTTCCTTTACCGCTGAGGGCATAATAAGTGAGCACCTAAAATTAACAATTTCATTGCTGCCGGTGCTCAGGTTGCTCGAAAGTATTGAATTACGATGAAATGAATTTTACGGTGGTAGGGCCACGCAGCAGCCTCGGCTGTTGGACGAACGGGCAGGCCCGTCCGGGTAAGTCCACGACCTCACAGAAGACCAGCGTAGAGTGGAAGTATGACAAATACTTTCGCGTTTCGTCTGGTGAGTGAGGTAGCCGGAGCCCAATTTTCAAAAGGTTGTATCTGTAACCCTCGGGTGTAGCAGATGTCCATAGGCGGCGGTATTCACTTAACATCACGTGACCCTGTCTGCTCGTTTGGCATAAAAAAAAATTAAAAGCGAGCTCCCGGACGCTATCACGAGAAACTTTTTTAATTTTCATATAGCATAAATATCCATTCAAAGTCAAAGATATGTAAAAGAACCATTTGGCTATCGATTTCCATGACAGTGTCTGATAGTTCCAACTGGTAGTTGTAATTGACTGTTTCAAGTATTTAAAGATTTTAAACAGAACTACTGTATATATGATATTGAGGTTACACCAAAGGTTTGTAAAAAAAAGTCGTAAAAAGAAAATATTAATATTTATAATAATAATACGAAGTTATAGATATAAATCTACTTAAATTGTACTTAAATAAATTACATTTCGTCATATATTTTATAACTACTAAATAAATATTCAGTACGCTTTGAGTTTAATGTAGTCCGATCTGACATAGATGATTTATTCGAATTGAACTTGGCAACAGCAAACATAGGAAATGCAATGTGCTTAACATGTACCTTAGTTTAGAAATTAATGTATCGCTGCACCACGGCTGGCAGCGCTTCATGGTTGAGAAACTTGCCAGTAAATTACCTGTGCTACAATACAATTTCCCGACTGGCGGGTTGTGCCACACGATTTAAGTACAGATTGAGAACGACTTTATAACGGAAAGTAAAACCGGCATGCTAGGAATCAATGAATAAATTCTCCATTTTCCAACGTAAGTAAGTAGCGTAATACTGTTGCTACATGATTGCAAGTTTATTATTGTGGAAAATACAAAATAATTATTAAAAAAAAATTTTAATTCGCTAGTAAAATTCTATTACTCAGACTTAGTTGCCGCAGTTGCTAAGCAATAAATTTTGATATCACAGGACGTGGGTACAATACTCACCCCGAGCAAGTGTTTATATAAACTATAATTACAATTGTTACAGATCTGGGTGTTTTTGCTTGTAATCACTTATCGTATAGATTGTTATAAATCGCCATGGAATTTCTTGGTAAAACAGGAAAAACAAAATGTTCATGATTAAATTGAACAATATCTATCATTTAATTGTTTCTATAAGGAGGGGGCAAACACTATGATTGAAAACGGTTTTTTCTGGTTTTCATTGAAACTATTACATATTTGTGAAGCTTTTACTTTAACAATAAAACCTATCTAGTTAGAGTTCAGTTACAAAAGGGATTATATATATTTATGAATATGTCATACATTATATTTTTATCTTGAGTGCAATTTTTTTCATTATTGAGATGCTGACTAATGAGATGATGACAAAGTGATATCCGTTGGCCACGGATATTTGCAACACCGGTAGGGTTACAAATGCGTTGCTACCTTTTAATGAATTGGGCCCCACCCACCTCAGAAGAATAAAACATCCAATTCACGCCGGTCTTCTGTGAGGACGGATCTGCCTATTCGTGTAACGGCGAAGACTGTAACGTGACACGTGATAGTCTTCGTGAAAACATATACACATAAAACCATATATCTTCAGCTTACAACAACAACATCCCAAGACGTTGTTGACTAATGAATCCAAAAAACAAGTAATATCGTGCAAATTACTATTGACTGTATAACATTAAGTTCGTATTGTATTAAATAAATTTGTTTGTATTGTAATACATTTTTCAAAATCGTCAAATAAACATATTTCACTCCTGCTACCCTTGTTATAAATCACAATCGAGAATTTTCGTAGAGGGAATTGTTGGGCGTCTCATTGAAACGAAGCTATTCACACGAAGATTCAGCTTGATAGTATTTATTTTTACATCAAGTATTAATACTACCACTTTTGCTCATAGGACTAGGATGTCGCAAATGACCACGCAAAATTGTAGGACAATTTGGGTGTTAAATTATATAAATATTAACTAATCAATAGTAAAAAAATTAGCTGTTCAGTAATTACTTTTCATTACCTTTTTAATTATACACGTTGGAGAGGGGGGACTCTGATAAAACTTTGAATTTTATAGGACAAATTTTTTAATGTTTATTTAGATAATTATCTTGGGAATGAATAAATTAAAATTCACTTAGTAATAAATTTTTAAAATTCGTAAAATAAAAATATTTCACCTCTGCCCTGCTAGCTACCGTTTACCAAAATTGTTTTAAGGGAAAAGTTGGGCGTCTCGTCAAAAGCTACACACAAAAATGCGCTTATTAGTAATGATAGGTGAAAATGAGCCTGGGATCGCGGACTAATGGTATTTTATCGCAGTAATAAAATATGGTGCCCTATAAGTTGATATAACTATATTTATTTACTAACCGATTTAAATAAAACTACCACTAAATATTAAGTAAAGCTTATAGAGCAAGAGCCCGTGAACAATAGACCTTCGCCATTTTATAAAAGCTGAAAGTTTGTCCGCGCATGCTCCCAACACAGGTAAGAATGACGGACCATTATGGATTTTGGGCTACGTGGGCTTTGGGAGTTGTTGTTTTTTTGTCTGGCAAGGGGTTGGAAATATAAAAAATGTCCGGCTAGTGAGGAAACATCATGTACTTATTACCGAAGTATTATATATAAAAATCAGCTTTTTTTACATACGTTATACGTAAGTAAAATTATAATTTCATGAACATTAAAGATCTGGCAAGGGTTTGCCACTATGTAAAGTGAATAACGTGATTATATTAGACGGTGGTAGGGCCACGTAGCAGCCTTGGCTGTTGCACGAATGGGCAGGCTAGTCCGGGTAAGTACCACGACCTCACAAAAGACCGGCGTAAAGTGAAGGTATAAGACTTTCGCGTTTCGTCTGGTGAGTGAGGTGGCCGGAGCCCAATTTTCAAAAGGTTGTCAACGCATCTGGAACCCTCTGGTGGAGCAGATGTCCATGGGCGGCGGTATTCACTTAACATCGGGTGAACCGTCTGCTTGCTTGGTAACTTTTCACATTAAAAAAAATGTGTGCGTGTACTAGCGTACACTCGTAAGAACTGAAACTTTTTTATGACGTTATTTTTCAAAAAATAATTTACTATATGCAACTTTACAGAAATTGGTTAAATAAAGTTAAATTAGATAAAGTTTAATTTCATTTTAGCTTTGTATAATATTTAGTTTCTTATTTGTAATACATAGGTGGCGTTAGTAATAAATTAAAACACACTATGGTTTGACCGTTGTAATTAGTATGAGGGTCCGCAAAAATTGTTGATTAAAAATCTTGCAACGTGAACCTTGTTTATTTCAATTAACCTTACGGACCCAAAATACAACCGCTTTGAATTTGTACATGGTCCTTCGTTGCCGAATAGACGGAACTACACCGAACGGAACAACAACAACGGAAAACCGAACTTGCGGACGTTGGATCGACGTCGCAACCGCAAGTTCCAGGATCCGATCGAGGCTTCGAAGAGCATCATCGGTCAGCTTCAAGTCAGCGTCAAGTGTCTACAGTGTCGTGCTCTGAAGTATTAGAGCTAGCTAATGACAGTTCATTACTACAAATATTATTATTGAATTTCATTAATTGTAATAGAATTATTACTATCATTGATGTCGTTATTATATATTTGTGTTATTAATGGCTTATGGTAACTGAAATACGAAATATATTGTTTACATTTTAGAATTCGAATTAAAATAAACCCTTTGATTTTGCTGATCACTTTAATATAACATATACATATATTGCTATGAACACACGAAGGAACTAACGCCATCTAGCGTCAACTATTAAAACCACTAAAGAATAAAGACGACATAAAACCCCCTATTCAACACTAGATGGCGTTAGAGGAACATTTTAAGATAAAAAAAAGATGGCGCGTAACGGAAAAATGTTACACTAATTTTTTTCCAACCCCGATAAAGAAGTTTCACTTCAAAAAAACAAAAAAAAAACATTGATGAAGACTATTGAACTAACTACTATAATAACTATATGACAGAAGACTTTAATATGGTTTTATACTTTCTGAATATAAATAAAATGCTGAATGCCTTATAAAAGATTAACTCGTTTTAGCCTCGCTAAATTGAGTGATTTCGCATGTACCATGTAAGCGTGGTGCAGTTGTAGCGGAAACGGCGATAAATTGCTTCGTTATATTTCAATTATTAAACTCGTTAGTACTCTAATTGTGTGTTATATACGAAATGTTATTACATCATTGTTTTATTGTAATAAATCCTTTTTGTAACGTGTTTATGTGATATTCGTCGTAGGAATACTACATGAAAAAATTAAACCTGATGAAACCTGTTTATTAGTTGTATCAACATACATAACTTACACATAATAACATAAAGCTATTGTGTAGCAAAATTTATTTCAATTTATGTATTACGTAGTTAGAAATTTCAAACTCATGATTCCTTACGTAGCAATACTAACGAGTCTGCCTATTAAATAGGGGAACGGCAAATGGTGATTAATACCATTTGGCAGCCATGAGTTCATTAATAACGTCATCAATTAACTTCGATGTATTAGAAGCACTGCAGTTCACAAAATGTATTTGGAACAATAAAGATACGGCGTAGTTGCAAATCAATTAAATGTGGAAATAATTTAAATTTAAGACAGGGTAAATATTTTGTTATTTGTTTTTTTTAATAAGTTGCGAGTAGAAAATTTTAATTCACCAAAAGTTCTACCCGATTCCCATTTTTCATCGATTCACTGGCAGTCGCCGTCATTTACGTGTGTATAAATTCAATTGTTTGAAAATAAAACTATAAGACATACAACCTTAATTAACAATAATTTATTCAATTTAAAATAAATTTAGGTAAACTTTATAAGTTTGTACAAATGTAGGTAAACTTTATAAGTTTGTATAATTGTATGCAAAAAAAGACCGCAGACTTTCTTACCAGTACCTTAGTTAACCAGTGATAGTTTTTTTGACGTTCAATAAGAGCTTAAATTAAGCATATATTGAATAAAGTAATTAAACTTTTGACTTTGTTTTTATTTTTTCTTAATACCATATAACACAACAAAGTTAAATTTTACAGGATGTAGCATAATAACGTGACTCGGAACTGTGTCGTTTGCCATGTAGCATGTAACTATGCCATTGCCGCGACGAAAACGCTAGCGATAAATTGCTTTCATGTAGGGTTCGAATTATCAGGAAAATTTATTTCAGTCACAATTGAACTAATACGTTAACTCATATCGAAATGTGATCGAAGTAAAATTTATTTAAACCAATTAAATACTCTGAAAACGAATATATGCAATACCTATCTCACGAAAAAGTTTAAGCTACTTTTAGCGAGACCTCTTCGTTCACATCTATTGGTTATAGAGAATTCAAATGTACCAAGACAGCCTGTAGAATAATTAAAAGTTAGAATTCTTTTAACGCCTATTGGTTATTCGAGACCATCCGATCTCAGTAGTTATTAGGGTGGAAACATTCATAATAAAACTTAGGATACAAATTAAAGTAATGATTGCAGTACTTGTTTCATATTTATTCACATAATTATTTTAGTTTACACTTACGAGTGAATTCTAAGTAGTATTAAGAAGTTCCAATCCCAAGCTTTTATAGAGCTGAATGAGGTTTGTTTCAACAAGGGGAGACAGCAGCTTCTCTCTCTCATGGTTGCTAGAATAACTATTTAACAATTATAACAGCTCTACGCTTATTTGTTTCACGCCATTAAATCTATAGCAGAAAATCTTTCCTACGCCTCTCCATTGACGATCGTAATAAACAATACGTTTGTTTACCGACACGTTTACGAACACGCGTCTGTGATCAACGTAGTGGTAATTAACCTACGTGTAAAAAATCGATGTTTCATAATATTTAAATTCTTATTAATTCTTGATTGTTAGTAATAATTTACAATTAACTTAAAACATTGAAATTACCACTTTATTATTTATCATAGTTTACGCAGGAACTATTGACATAATAAGTTATAAAAAAACGTAAGAAGTCATTCTTTTTTAGCGTAAAAAAAGAAAAATAACTAAAAAGTCAATCCCTTTTGTGCCTGCCAGTATTCTTTGTTTGTGAAAAAGATATTGCATTTAATGTCTTTTATTTATATATGTCAGTTATAACGGTTTAACTAAATAACTTGGAATCTATATTATAAAGAGGAAAGATTTGATTGTTTGTATGTATTGAATAGGCTCCGAAACTACTGAACCGATTTGAAAAATTCTTTCACTGTTGGGAACCTACATTATCCCCGCTTGATATAGGCTATATTATATTTTCAAAAAAATAGGGATCCTTACTAAGATTTCAATAACGTAACCCAAAGTGTACAAAAATTACCTAAAATATTCTTTACATTGCGTGCGCTACTAAAACTTTTGATGATAGAATAAAATAATGTACAACGAATTTGCAGAACGCATCATTATTTCCAAAAAGTGTCGCGAGAGCATATGTCTAACTATCATAGTTATGCCACAATAAGTGTTCTTTTATTTTAAAATTTTGATTGAAATGCCGCCGCTAGAAAAGGCTCTTTATTTTTATCTTGTTATAATTCCTTATAAAAATAAATTACTTCATATTAAAGACTGTTTAATAGCTTTATATTACTATTCGAATTATTAAATTCGGACATTCCATTCGAAAAATATCACAAGTTTAAAAATGTTAGTATATTGTAATTTAACTATCCAAACAGCTTAGTGACTGGCTTAGTGGTTCTTATAATTTTTCAATCACATTTATACTGGTAATTCCTGTTTGACAGCTAGGAAATATTTGAGTACAAAGGTTTTTATCATTTTAAAATGGCCAAAAGATCAAGATCTCATTTTTAGAAATAGTTCCCAGGCGAGGGCATCAAAAATACGCCGTAATGAAGAATCTTTACCGGAAAGTGTAAATCGTCTTACAGATCGGAGAGAGTCAAGAGCGGTTTAAAGAGCAAAATAATATATATATACAAATTCACACTCGGGAATCGAGCTCTGTGCGTTCCCAACGCCTACGAGATGAGAGAGAAAGACAACAAACGTCAACGACTAGAGTTCGTAATCGACTTTTAGGTCACAGTAACAGATCAGCATTAATGCATTAAGATCTGCTGTAAGTGTTCTGCCAAAAAATCGGTCGATGAACCAAAAACGGTATGTGCTGTGCTTCTGGAAACGTTAGTCTCCCCAATATTGACGAGCACAGCCAATAAAAATCTTTTGACAAATAATCAATCACCATCTGGTCATTTTTAACCAACATCCGAAAGTGCAATAGCCCTTTTCAAATGACTTCGTTTGACGCGAACTTTTAAAATAGAGAGACAAGTATACAAGTATCATCAATATACAACAATCATCATCCTCCTGCCTCCTAGGTGGGGTCGGCACAACATGAATCATGTTGTAAGCGGTTTTGGCTATATTTTTACAACCAGCCGCCCGCCTGACGTCAACCCTCCTTTGGAAACAAATACCCAGATCAAATTTCAACTGTGTAACTATCACGGTTTATGAGATACAGCCTGTTGACAGAGGGACAAACAGACAGCGGAGTCTTAGTAATAGGGTTCCGTTTTACCCTTTGGGTACGGAATCCTAACAAGGCCCCAGAGATATAGTGTTTCACGGTAGACACGTCCAACTTAAAAGTGTCTCTGAGTTACAAAGATTGTATGATCTTATAGGAGAAGACGGGTAATATTTGACTATTCCTCGGCAAGGTACTGTGCGTAACAAAACTGTGACATGCATGGAATTTTATGCATTTAGGTTGATGGTTAGAGCTACCTGTTCAAATCCATTGCATTATTACTGGGACTTTTACTAAGACTCCGCTGACTGTCTGTATGTCCATATGTCTGTCTATATGTCACCAGGCTGTATCTCATGAACCGTGATAGTTAGACAGTGGAAATTTTCACAAACGATGTATTTCTGTTGCCGCTATAACAACAAATATTAAAAAACAAAAACGTATAAATAAGTGGGGCTCTCATAAAACAGACATGATTTTTTTTGTCGATTTTATAGAACAATGAATAATGTTTACAGTAGTAGTGTTTTTTACAATATGTAAGTGTAATACTTCTATACTTCTATTGAATAAAGGTATTAAAACATGATTTTTTTTAATGTGATAGAGTGGCAAACGAGCTGCCGGTTCCTCTGATGTTAAGTGATAACAACTGTGTTGCCAACATTAAAAAAGTGGGCCCCGGCTACCTCTCTCACCAGACGAAACGTAGCGTTCGTAACGTTCTATTTTACGCCGGTCTTATGTGAGGTCGGTACGGAACCCTTCGTGTGCGAGTCCGGCTCGCACTTGGCCGATTTTTATTCAATAAATTGTCGATATGATGGCAAAAAGATATCAGAAAGATTGAATTACATAATTATGATGTCGTGATCACCAGAGACTGAGGACTGGTGAAACATTCATCTTAGAGACGCCTTAAATCAAGACATTGGCCCATCAAATATCGGTCAACGCGTAATCTGCAACGTCATATTCATTTACAGGTTCTCCGAGTTATCTGCATTAAAAAACCAAAGATGCGATGATTTATGTCCGAAGCTATTGGAGACCAGACTTATTTGTCACTTTTACGTGTAACCCCGAATGTCCCGTAATTAAAGCGGAACCATTATCTGGTCAGCGGTCTTTCGATCTTCATAGCGTTATTTCAAGGGTATATCATTAAAAGATGAAGAAATTCATAAATTTATTCACCAAAGACGAAATATTCGTAAGGTTTTATGTGTGTGTATGATAACTTTTTGTTAAATATCCGGGCGAAGCCGGGGCGGGCCGCTAGTTATATATAAATGTAAGAAAGTAGTTATTGGTTGCCATGGTAATACCGTGATGTTGGTCAATTTGCAAGCATCTTCATCTAGTCGCTTTTTGGGTTTTTTTATGTGAAAATTGCCAAGCGAGCAGACGGTTCATCTGGTGTAAAGTGAATACCGCCACCCATGGACATCTGCTACAGCCGACGGTTCCAGATGTGTTGACAATCTTTTGAAAATTGGGCTCCGGCGACCTCACTCACAAGACGAAACGCGAAAGTATTATATTTCCACTTTACTCTGGTCTTCTGTGAGGTTGTGGTAGGTACTTACCCGGACGAGGCTGCCCATTCGTGCAACAGCCGAGGCTGCTGCTTGGCCCTACCTCCGTGAGCGCGCGCAATTTATGAATTTTACTTTCATATTTTTCCCAAACACACTAAAAGAACAAATAGCTTAAATATTAATTACATGTGTAATTTTCAAATGGTCACTTTAAATAAAATTAGACGTTTCTTAGTTAAAACAAAATTTGACATAAACAGAAAATAAAAACTATGTTAGATAAATATTATTATGAGTTACTTTAAAAAAAGATATTCTATATCCGAAAAATAAATACTTAATAGTAGCCTGCTGGTGCCTTAATATGCTTACAAGAAGCACTCACATATTTTCATAATTTTAACATAATATACCGTAACTATGTACAGTTAGTTGTTTTAGTTATATAACATCTTACTGCAGTAGCTGCAATATTTGTTACCTACTGATATTCGGTCGCTAGAACGTTGGCGTGCAAGTTTTATAAACAGAATTTTTCACTTCCAGCGTAATACCTTCGGTGATACCAGTTTGATGTTTGCTGTTTCTAAGTTTACCGTCAAAAATAACAACAAAAACCCAACAATGCATTTGATATAAAATTATTAATGTTATAGTCTTCAGGGCTTCTCGTTAAAACAAAATCTAATTCGAATATGAAATCAAATACGGAAAAAAGTAATATTATACTCTCAATTATTAAGGCACATTTTTCATTTAAAAATTGCTTTTTATATTCGACTCTATTTTCAAAACCGTGTTTTTGCTAAATACGTATTACAGTTACCGATCTAAAAATATGAACCGAGAGCTCATTCTACCATACTAAAGTGATACTAATATCGAACAGTCATTTAAACCTGTCATAATCTTACAAAAACATGAAACATTTTCAACTTTAAATTTAAGCTTTTAAAATACTCTACTTTAAAGTTATGTTATGTGAAATCTATTGATGTCAAAGTTTACTGAACGGTACAAGCTATGGCCAGAGTCCCAAACAAGAATTAATCCTGAATTAAATCCTCGCAAAAAATAATAATATCTAACACTGTGGAGGATTAAATTTATCTTATATCCTCAAAGAATAAAAAATGAAATGCTATAAAATATCAAACTTCATAGCATTTTAAAAGAATATCATCAAGAAAACTTAGCTCACAGAAGTTTTCGCGCGTTTTGTACGTGAGGAAAAGTTGAATTGTGTAATATCAATGAAACTTTTCGTAATATCAGAGGATTTAACATAAAGTTCGTAATAATCGAGTATGTCTCTTGGTTTCATTACAACTTGCTTAACTTTTCTTACGTACTTCAAAATAGCTCGTTCTTACTTCATTTTTGTTTTATTTTCTAATGGAGCTATATCAGTAATTTATTTTTTTATTAATCGTATATATAATATCATAACAGTACCAATAGTAATAACATTTTATCACATATTCTTGAAACTTAGCATTGTGAAAGGGTATTGAAAATGTAATAACTTTTTACTTTATATTTCGTGTCATCTGTCTCTTGATTGTTTGATTTACTTTGTTCAATTTCCTTAATAGCTGAATCAATATAACAATGTTATTTATGTGTATGGTATGATAATGATCCAAATATAAACCCACCAATAAACGATTACTATTAATCATAATTGTATATTTACACATAAAAGGGTGTGACAGCTATAATTTCCATAATACACTTGTTATTTTCTTTAGAAAATATTTTTGTAACTACTACAAAAGTCTAATATAATCATTTTAGGATAATGGTGGTGATATGTGTTGATCTATTGGGGTCAATAATAGGCTTGTATATTATAAAATTGGAAGAAAGAAGTATCGCAATGGAAGACGCCTTCAAGCTCCTGGATTGGAAAGGATGTGGCATCAATATCAACGGCGAATACATCACTCACCTTCGGTTTGCCGATGACATCGTAGTCATGGCAAAGTCTTTGGAGGAGCTCAGCACAATGCTCGAAGACCTCAATAGAGTCTCCAAGCGGGTGGGCCTGAAAGTGAACATGGAAAAGACCAAAATCATGTCAAATGTCCATGTGACGCCCACCCCCGTATTGTTGGGAGGCTCGCCACTCGAAGTTGTTGATAGCTATGTCTATCTGGGACAAATGGTCCAACAAGGCAAATCCAACTTCGAGAAGGAGGTCAATCGACGAATCCAGCTCGGCTGGGCTGCGTTCGGGAAATTGCGCAGCGTCTTTACGTCCAAAATACCTCAGTCCTTAACCAGTCGAAGACGAAAGTCTTTAACCAGTGCGTGCTACCAGCGATGACCTACGGTGCCGAGACGTGGTCTCTCACTATGGGCCTCATAAGGAAGCTCGCGGTCGCACAGCGCGCTATGGAAAGGGTAATGCTTACGGTTTCTCTACGAGATCGAATCAGAAATGAGGAGATCCGTAGAAGAACTAGAGTTACCGACATAGCAGAGCGAGTCAGCAGGCTGAAGTGGCAGTGGGCAGGGCACATAGCTCGAAGAACCGATGGCCGTTGGGGCAAAAAGGTTCTCGAGTGGAGACCACGTGACGGCAAACGCAGCGTAGGAAGGCCTCCCACAAGGTGGACGGACGACCTAGCCAAGATCGCAGGGACGCGTTGGATGCAGGCCGCTAACGACCGGTCGAAGTGGAAGTCAATGGGGGAGGCCTATGTTCAGCAGTGGACGTCCTACGGCTGATATGATGATTATAAAATCAACAGAGTAAAATCATGAGTAATATGTATAGAAAATGGCTCCAGGTCCCCACTTGGGTGTCCCTTGGTGCAACTTACTACTGCACATATTTCACAGTCAAATGTTAGCAAAACTATTGTTCCTTGTAGATTTTAATATAAATTTTGGAAATTCACATTTGAAAGTAATAATTTGGCAACGTAAAAACTGAGTGATTCTAAACTAAAATCATAATAAAACTTCGTTCGCAAAATATATCAATGTATAGATAGGTATATATAAATCGATGTTTGTAGGTATGTATTGTAAGCATACGCTTATAATGTTTGTATACATATATGTACTCCAAAATTGCTGGACGAATTGTAAAAGTTTTCAGAGTGGATGAATTTTTTTTTTGGATAATTTTTTTAATGCTACCCGTGCAAAGGCGGAGTGGCTAGCACGAGCAGTTCTGCCGCAAAGTAGATATCATTTTCTAAAGCTATTACATTTGACACAGTCACTGCTACTAAAGAGAATACATTGATACAGATAGATTTCTAAAAACTGGTATATACATTATACTACTGACATATCTTTATTATTGGTAACTATAATATACCCCATAATGTATTGTCAAAAGGTATTCTTGTATATTGTATTATCAATAGGTAAAACAAAGGCATGTTTTATAAATAAGCTTCATTGAACCATTCTAATCTCAAACATCCAATAATAAACGCTAAATTTTATTTAACATCTGTGTTCAATTTTGTCTGAATATATGACGCGTATGTCTATATACCCGTCTTCAAAGCGAAACGAGAGCTGAACAATGCTATAAAATTAATATAGACGTCGTAACGATCCGGGAATCTGTGTCTGCAACTGGTAATGTTAAAATTAACCACACTAGTGTTTGTTCAAATAACTAGACGAGATACATCTTCGTCGTTTTTTTTTGTGCAATGTAAATTGCAAAAATTAAAGAAATAATCAATTTTTCAGGCAAATAATCAAATAAAACCAATTTCATTTTGTTTTTGTCCATTCTATTCAGATCATGAATTCAACAACTCGAACATAATAATAATAATGCTTTTGGGGTAAATATTTATCGCTAGTTCTAAACTCTGCACACAAAAAGAAACTTAAAATGTGATTATTTGTTAATAAATCAACAAAAACTTTCAGCGCTACGGCCGCTTAGGTTAGTTGGTAAAGTGTCTGGGCATCCACGAAAATTCACATTTTAAATAATAATGATGTTATGTCGTACAGTCAGAAAAAATTTATAAGGTTATTTACACATATGAGCTGCGAGTTTATTTTTTACATTTAATATGCAAATCTGCTAAAAATTCGGCTACCGCTGCACTTTGTGTAAACCCTTAGAGGAAAGATTATGTCCTAACTAAGGGTGCAGCCTCCAATAATATATTTAGATATTATTGGGTCACTTGGTGGTTAAATTGCCTAGGGTCATATTTGTTTTTTAATCGAAAACTGTATTTAATAATGTGTAAATAAAACTATCGTAAAACTTCTGTTCGCTGTCAGGCGCTGTCTGTACAGGCAATGGTGAAAAAAAAATGTGACAGTTTTATCTACACATTTTTAAATTGCATCTTAAGTACAGCAACTAGCACGTTTTCTTTTTACTTTACACGAAGCTTGGAGAGAGATCTACTGGCTTAAGAAGACCTTGCCGTTTCATTTGGTGAACAACTGCAGACAAATTGTCTGTTATCTATTGTATTTGAAGTAAAGAAGTCGGTGTGAAGTGGAAGTGTTATACTTCTGCGTTTCGTCGGGTGGGTCAGGTAATCGGGGCCCTACTTAATTTAAAGGTGATGCCTTTGCAACCCTACGGATGTTCCAAATGTCTATGTGCAGCGGTTATCACTTAACATCAGGTGAACCGCCAGCTCGCTTGCCATCTTTTAACATTGAAAAACAACATTATTTTCTATCACACAATGGAATACTTATACTTGGAAAGAGCACGTGCATAGTTTATGTCTAAAAATGGAAAAATTTGTATATCTACTCGGAAATATAGCAAAAACGGTGTCTATAGATGCAGCCTTATTTGCATATCACGGATACGTAGCTTCCATAATCAAGTATGGTATAATCATATGGGGAAATTCTGTCGATTCTATTCATGTTTTTCGTGCCCAAAAAAATCAGAGCATCAGAGCTATATGTGGAGCGAACCGCCTAGATAGTTGTAAACCATTATTTAAAAAATATAATATACTTCCATTTCCGTGCTAATATATATTTGACATGCGCATTTTTGTATTTAAAAACTCTCAAATGTATTTTAACAAAAAAAGCGAAATAGCCACTAAAATTTCTAGACGTCCAAATAAACTCTGTATACCAAAACAGCGGATAAAGCTCTGTAATAGTAGTAAGGCATATTGTATGGCACTTTCGATAATTAATAGACTTCCAAAGCACATTATAGATCTAACGTGGACAAATTTCAAAAACGAATTATATACCTGGCTTATTTCAAAAATGTATTACAATATATATGGTTACATAAATGAAAAATAAAAACAATCCGTTTTATAAAAATTAAATTTTGGTATTGTAGTAGTATGTTTGAAACAAGCTTATGTCTATATAATTGTAACTTTAGGTACTGGTTATAAGAATTGCACGCTCACAAGCAGATTATGTGATACTCTGACTATATGAACATCTTATTGTAAACCATATCCTTGCAAATAAAGAATTTTTATTTATGTATTTATTTATTTGTCAGTTAAAAGATATTGAAAAAGTTCAGTTCAAAAATTTCCCATTATACACAAAAAAGCTCATAATATCGGCAAATATAGATAAGATACTTAGTATTTTATTCAGTAATCGATTGCCATTTGGCAATTTTATTACATTAACTTTCCCGCACCGACACTGAATTCGAACACAGCCGGTGTGCGCTTCGCATATCAATGTATAATTCCTAATTTCTCGCTTTTCGTAACGTTGAATGAATCTTTCGCAAATATAAATGTGCGACAATATTGTGTAACGAAAATATTGTGCGATTAGCACTGTCTCTATGACAAAGTCTAATTTCGAAGATAATTGCTTTATACTTTATTCATGGATGATTTTCGTGTGATGATTACAAACTTTACATAGTTACATCATTTCAAAGGTTAATATTGAGTTATGGAACAATATTAATATTAAACTATCATTAACTGGATAAAACAGTTGATAACAATACACCGTGGTGTACGGTTACGTCTGCAAAGTTTCTCCTAATAATAAAGCAGACACTGAACTATTTTGTCACTGCCTTTGTCTATGGAATTTGCATTAGATTGGGTACTTGCTGCTGTATGATATCATATATAATTTTCTATTTACAACGATACTGCACCATTCATTGCCATTGTACTTTGTTCAGTGAATTAAGTATATACACTGCATAGCTTTTATACATAAACGTATAACTTTAATCTAGTATTACGCCTGCAGTTTGTCATCGCGTATACTTATGAGCTTAATTCATGTATTTTATTAACTGTGTAACCTTTAAGAAATGACATCCGTACAGTCCTCTCTCAACGAAGATAAAAAACTCGAGTTCCTTGGTGTTGCCAAAAGGAAGCTGCAAGTTCTGTGTTACATCTTATTCTCTGTCATAAGGATAATTTCTTTTAGATTCAAAGGAATAATTTATGTAAAATATGTTGACCTTCAGACAAACATGTAGACATACATTACTTATCATCTAGCTCCTCTTCTTTCAAGGATCCTGCAAAATTTCTTAAAAATTTGTTATTAAATATTACCTTAAATTAATTTTTTCGCGTATCATTCGTTCAAAATCCCGTATCTATAATGGGTAAACGAGTTGCCAATAGAAAAACCGTATTGCAGAACTAGTAATTTACTAGTAAATCTCTCAACCGTAAAGCGCTGCCGACCGCAACACTGTGATTGATTTCTTCTTTTAGTACACTTTGAGGCACATTGTGTTCACTGATTATATTTATTAAATATATTTTTAATCTTCTCGATATCTAAATAATTCTACTCATTTTGTGGAGTTTGCTTCTCAATATATATTAATTTTAAGTTGGATGTAATATGCTGCACATGTTTGTAAAAATGCACATTAAATAACTATGTTTTTATTAACGAACAACAAAACTGACTTCAAATATCTCGCTCTGTATTCATTTTATAAATGATTTTCAGGAGTTCCCTAAGTATATCCGGATCCCAAGATCCAACACCAATGAAATCAAAATGTGACCAAATGGGAAGTACCAGCTTTTAAATAAAAAAAGAATCATCAAAATCGGTTTACTCAGTCGAAAGTTATGCGGTTACAAACATAAAAAAAACAGTCGAATTTAGAACCTCCTTCTTTTTTGAAGTCAGTTGAAAAAAAGTGTAAGCAACATGAACTAATATTTGAACGCGACTGTGTTTAGTTGGTAATTAGACAAAATTAATATATTATATATGAACGTAACGAAAATTGATAACTTAATGCGAAACTCAATGTTTTATCTTATGTGAAAAAAAAAACAATATTATATAGTAATATAATTGAGTACATACGTGTTCTATTATAACAGTATAGTAGTATAATAGAACATATAACGCTAGGTGAAGCTTCGTTACTAGTAAATAAGAAATGAATAGTAGATGTTACTAGTGACTGTTTGTTGAATAAATAGGAACCGTAATGCATGAACTACAAATTTCTTCATTATTAAAATATTATTGGCTATTTAGATATTATTTTCGGACGGGATGGTTTTTTCTACGTAAAATCATACCTATCTCACTAACATTTTTTGGACACCAAAAAAAAGGTCAGGTTCAACTTCTATTGAAATTTGACCCACGTTCTTTAAGTATCATCCTAAGTACAGAGACTGGCACTAAATATTAAGTTAAATAGAAATAGGTATTTTACATAAATATTTGTACATATTATATCCTTTTATTTCTAACGTAATATTTAAACTTGAATTTGATTGAATTAACCTAACCATAAAATATCAAATAGAGTACATTTATAGAGTTAATACATATAGATAAGATAAGTAATTAATAAAGATAAAAAGATAAGATAAGTTATTAATAAAACAATTATATGAAAAATACAGTGGTAAATGCCAATAGAAAAATAATTTATCGGAATTACGATCACGATCACCAATTCAATCTGTCAATTTCCGACCAATTCAGTATTTGTGTTATGAAATAGATATTGGTTCGAGATTACTTTATGATAAACATACTGTAATAACGAAATAAGATTTAACATCTTTCTAGTATTAAAATGGCTTTAAAATATTAAGAAACAAACTTCATAGTATTCCCTTTAAAGTAATAGAAATGTTTTTTATTTAATGTATGTAAAACTGTTTTCACTAATTTATATTCTTCCCGCATAGACCAGAATGAGAGTTTTAAAAAATATTGCGGAATTGTGTCCCAATTTCGCCCAATTGTTATTCTAAATACTGGCACCTTGTCTTGGGCTGTATTCAGTTAAAATAGCTCATTTTGATTGTTCCATCAACTTTATTCTAAATTTAATCACTATTTAACTAAATATATTTCTTGTATGCCAACATGCTGTTAATTGTGGTCTTCTATTAACGTAGGCCAATCATTAATTATTATACTTGGTCCCTTCATTTTTTTTTACGTTGTACCGGTCATTTTGGTCCCTGGGAGGCCTTTACAGTTCCTCTGGGCTTGAGGTGGCCGAGCGCTAAGGGTGCCTAGCATAAACCACGTTTTTGAGTGATAAAGCTGAATGTCTCTCTATTATTATTATTACGTGATCGGTAAAAAAGGTTCTAAAGCCGCTTTGGTGGACGCTACATAGAGTAACTAGACGCAAAGGCTCTCAACGAGTGGCCCTCGACTTGAAACTCTCAAAAAGTGGTCTCTTCCGGGTCTCTCTCCTTCGAGAGTGCCCGAGAGGGCCAGGCCTCGGCTCGATCGGTAAGTGTTATCTGACTAGGAGAATTTCTAATGCTATCAATAATACCATTTCTGAAAGCGTTAGCTCTGGAAAAAGAAGTGTCGGAAGAAACTCCATAACATAGCTATAGCTCCATAACTCCATTAACTGTGACTTACCTCATTAGCTGTGTCGACTGCCAGATAGGCATCAGCTAACATCGACCGCTTATAGCGTCACATGAGGATTTCTTTATATTACAAGGTGCCAAATGTGCAGGCAACCTGATAGTAAATTATTGCCGGCACTCATGCACCGCCTAACACTTTAACGGCCACGGACGAGTTTCTGATCGTTTAAAAACTTATCTTGTTGAAATTCAAACTCATTCGTAGTAGTTCTTTAAAATCAGTTCGAACGAATTTGACCATTCGTGCAACAAAAGAAACTGCTGTGATACCATTATAGTCAAAACGATATTTAAAAAAGGGAGACCAAATATTTTACTCCTTATATAACAACATTTTTGAGAACAAAAAAGTTGTGTCATGTTGCAATAAGGTATCATAAGACAATTTGCACCCGCCTTTTTTTTATATGACATTTTTGCCCATCTCCAATAAGCTAATACACCACTAGCATTACAAATATTTATAATATCTTGTTCACTTATCTTGAACATAATTTGTGTAAGTACATACAGTAGCTAAACTTATATGTACTCAAGTAATTTCAAAAATATTATCTAATTTAATCAAAATGTAATATACGCACTCATTCTGCTTAGTACATTCTATACAACCAGAAGTAATCTGCAGAACTTTAGTCACTACACTGCGACATCCGCTATGTCTTCTAAAGTGTGTGAAATGTTGTGCTACTCAGGGCCCATTTTCTTGATTCATGTCTCCATATTTTATGAAATTTATTTTATAAATGCAACTGCCGCGTTTGAAATTGCGCAAGTTAAATCATTTTAATGACTACCTTTTTAGGTCAAGACAACCAGACAGCAAAGGTTACATATTCTGCAGTAAAATTGATAGACTAGAATTATTGTTCTTCAACAAAACACAAAAGTTTGTCGTCACAAACACTCAAAATAAACAAATGCGTTTGCATTATCATAATACGTCTATATTATTGGGATATAACGATAACAATATAATACTGCAAATAAAATAATGCTTGTGAAGATTTTGCTTACCTTCACATTTGTCTACGAGAATATTTAGAAACCTTCGTTTGATCATAAGTGGATATGCCCGCACGTATTCTATCAGGAACTAGATTGAAATCCTGACATTACTAAAATATTACAATCGATGCTATTTATACTTCTTATAAGAATAGAATTACCGTACTATAAAATTTGTTCTTAACGACGTTTGATGACCAGGTGTTTTTTTTTGTGACCTTTAGTTTGCTGTGAGCCCGGCGGGCTTGATAGCTTCGGCGGAAAAGGTCCGCAGGCAGACGATCCACGGACTCGGAAAAACAACATAACTGGTGCACTAATTCTTCCGCTCCGCTGCATTTCGCAACACTCTGCTAACGAAAGATGGAAAATTGACTAACAGGGTGGGGAGTAGGCACGACGCGATCCAAGGGACGCTCAAATGAAAGTTCGATCGATCGATCTCGTCTTTCTGCTATTGGGGTTAAAGTAAAAAAGTAAAGTTACAGCCTATAAATGTCCCACTGCTGGGCAAAGGCCTCCTCTGTACAGAGGATATCAGGGCATTGTCCACACAGGCCCACTGCGGATTGGCGGACTTCAAATATCTTCGAAATATTTTTTGTTATTATTTCGAAAATATGCAGGTTTCCTGACGATGTTTCCTTCACCGCTGAGCATAATTCAGCTTAGTGAGATAATTCAGCACGTAAAATTAACAATTTCATTGGTGTCGGCGCCGGGATCGAACTCAGGTTGCTCGAGTTGCCCGGACAATAAGCTATCACGGCTCTTATTTGTTATGGTTATTGGGGTATTTATAGACATATTTATAGGCATGTATTTACAAATGTATGTCTAGGTATAATCATCAGTTACCTACACTAAACATTACTTGGCTTTGGACTTTATGACGTTGTGCGAACACTTATGAATTCACTGACAAACCCTAATGAAAGCTTGTATAAAACTTACTCAAACTGATTTTAAATATAATTACTAAAACTCTTATTTAAATTTTGAATAATATGACATGAAAGTATCGGAAATGGAAATGAGCGTAATAAAAAAATGTTTAAAACAAGAAAAAAATTAATAAAAATTAACAATTTCATTGGTGTCGGCACCGGGATCGAACTCAGGTTGCTCGAGTTGCCCGGACAATAAGCTATCACGGCTCTTATTTGTATGGTTATTGGGGTATAATCATCAGTTACCTACACTACACATTACTTGGCTTTGGACTTTATGACATTGTGCGAACACTTATGAATTCACTGACAAACCCTAATGAAAGCTTGTATAAAACTTACTCAAACTGATTTTAAATATAATTACTACAACTCTAATTTAAATTTTGAATAATAAGACATGAAAGTATCGGAAATGGAAATGAGCGTAATAAAAGAAATTCAGAGCGTAATAATAAACTCGATCAGTTTTATCGGATATTAACTATTGGTTTAGCGGAGATTGAAATCGTTAATTTTGATTTGTTGACCATCGTGTCGACAACCAAATAGATGAACGAAAATAATTCGGTTACCTGAGTAAATTTTAATGCAGTACGAATAAGCGTAAATTAAGACTTTTTTTTATGTCAGAAAATGGCAAGCGAGCTGGCGGTTCAACTGATGTTAAGTAAAACCCACCGCCCATGGAAATTTGCAACACCCGTAGGGTTGCAGATGCGTTGCCACCTTTTAATAAAGTGGGCCCCAGCTACCTCATTCGGCAGACGAAACGCAGAAGTATAACACTTCCACTTCACGCTGAACTTTTGTGAGGTCGTGGTACTGCCTCGGACAGCCCTGCCTATATTTTATTATTTTTATTATTTCAAATATTGCAGGCATATTGCAGATTTCCTCATATTTCCCTTCACCACTGAACACTAATGTCATTGGTGCGGACACCGAGATTTGAACTTAGATTGCTCGGATATATTAAATTGAAAGCAAGCGCACTGACACTATGCTATCTCGGCTGGGTGCAATGTTTAAATCATTTAAGTTTAGGTCACAAAATCAACATTGGGTGTGGTATAGTGAGGTTCCATTGTGTGGTTCCAAACTGGTACAATTATGTATTAAAACGGCAACCAAAAATCATGTCTGCTGTATAGGGGCCCCCTCTTAAATATTTTTATTCTGTTTTCATCTGTGTTCATCTGTAAAAATTTCAACTGTCTGTAACTTTTAATGAGACGGCCTAGTGACAGACACACAGACAGCGAAGCCTTAGTGATAGGAACCCGTTTTCACCCTTTTGGTAACCCAAAAGGATAAAAACGGTTTTCGAACCCTAAAAAGCGAATCCTATAGCATTACTTATAAATTATTGCATTGATAAAATGAATAATAACAATATACTGACTGCTATCATCTTTTTTCTTGCTATATTTAGCTCCGATTTGAAAAACATATCAGACAAACATGTTGAATTAAAAAATACTATACTAACAAAAAATCTAAATAAAAGCCTTTTCATCACTTCGTACAATAAAGCATCAAAAATCAAGTTTAAACATTTATAACAGACAGACAAAAGAGAAAATTAAGATATTATTTTAAAACCTGATTGGGACCACCATTTCTCAAACATTTTTAATTAAGAGTTCTACTCAGCAATTACCCCTTACGATTCTCCTTACTGACTATGACAGTATTCACGTCCGTTACAACAGCTCTAATCAAACAGTTAGGGACGCAAGACGGTATCAACGCTAATTGGGCAATGTAATAAGGGATATTAAGACGTCTCCTTATTAACACGTAAAAGCTTTAAGAGCATGAAAATGTAAATGAAAAAAAAATTATTATCGTTCTTATGCCTTTAGTTCAATTAAATGACGAATCAAAATAGCAACCTTAAGGCAAACCTGCATTTTCGAATGTATCTTCATCTTAGCCTACATTTAATTAATGAATTTTGTTTGGGGGATAGACGTCAATTAAAAACTATCCCATATTTTCTTTATTAAAATCTAGAAATTAAAATTATGTCTTAAGTTGTACTGAATCACTTTCAAGCAATTGCAATAGATACCCAGATATTTGCAATAAACAATTCAAATTTATAGCTTAGCAGCGGAGAATGTTAAAAAGTTATAATATCGTAAAATGTTAATTTTTAAATAGTAAGAGAGAGTAGCACTTTACCGAATCTATGGTCATGAGAATCTTCATTGGGAGACTGAGTTGTAGCTCAGGCTACCTGCCTGTTTTTTTTATTTTCAGCTTGATCTATGCAGCAAGTTATCTTAGAATTTTTCCCGGTCTTATATAGGTAGTAAGCGTGCTTAAATTTTACTCCCCGTAAGTAATTAGATCGCAAATCATTTCAAGCATTGTAATAAGGATCTTGCGTACCTCAATCACTTCACTAAACATTTTAAATTAAAGTCTGCGCTATTTTGGGGTAACCAACCATATTAAACTCGTTTTCCCTTATATTTACTAAAGTGACATTTATATCAAGATAGTACAAAATAAACATTTATTAGAAATAATTGAAAAATTATTTCTTACAAATAAAAAAATGATCCCTTACGGTAGCTTATCTTCCTTCAGCAAGTATTAAATTAAGAAATTAAAACAGCAATTTTCATTTATCCCAACAGCGAGATCTGAAGTCAGGCCTGAGCCAAATGCCAGCGTCTATTCACAAAGCTATCCAGGTACTACTAAGTATTAACGGTACTTCCTAAAACTCAGCATAAGCTTGTCACCAGAGCATTTAAATATTAACAAAATCTTAAAACATCTTCTGCTTTTTAAAAGCTGAACAAAGTTAACAACTACTTATTATTACCGAAAACTTGGCTTTTAGCCAAATTGCTGTGTTCACGCGTAGTCATGAAAGTAAAGATCTTTGTTCTGTATGTTAAAGTACTTTATTTAATATGCCACATTTCGGTACAATAGTGCCTGGTTAACTGTAATGCTACATAAAGAAAGTATTTAAATTATACATAGAATGGAATACATTTAATAATTATTACAACGTATACAACGTGTCGTTACAACGGCGACAATAAATGAACACACGTCTAACGGTGCTTGCCAATAATCATAAAAAAAATATTAACGTTAAAAAAACATAATTAAAAAAAATATTTTTCAAACAAACGAATCAAGTAAAAAAGAAACAAAATTTGTAACATCCTATACAACAACAACTGACTGATTCATACATTCAGAGACTTTTTCATTCGTTGCCACAGCGTCGCATTACAAGCCTCTCCTTCTAACAGTATGTTTGGTCTCTTTTAAATTCATTCAACCCATTCATATGCTTTGTGACCTTATCAATTAATGAACTTTACATTAGAGTTTTATACGTAAGGGTGTTCTTAAATTGTTTGTTTTGGAAAATTTAATAACTCGGTAAATATTGATGTTTAAAGAATGTAAATTTTTAATACAATTTTAAAAAGTTATCCTCTATATGTGTGTTCATTTATTGTCGCGATTGTAAAGACACGCTGCATAATTAAGTATTCCATACAGCAAGAAGGTAGAATACACAATACAGTCTAGATTGGGTACATAAGGTTACCACGAGTACTATAACATTAAATATTGTACTATATTTTAGCCAATTGTATGCTATATAATAAAGAAGAATAATAAAATCCGAAATGTACTAACTGTATTTTCATTGTTAATCCATTTGTCGCTGTTCTTTTTATATTAACTGTATACTGGAGCATATTTACTGCGAGGCGTGGGGTATTTAGGTACGAAATTGACGATGTTGATCTATTGTGTTGTTTGTTATAAAGTTGTCCTATCAACTAATGTTCCCTTAATGTTCATGAAATTATAACTTTACTTACGTTATAGTATAAAAGCTTATTTTTATAGAATACTTGGGTAATAAGAACATGATGTTTCCTCACTAGCCAGACATTTTTGTTAGTTCCAACCCCTTGCCAGACAAGCTGTAAGCTTAGCTGTAGGAACGAGCGCAAGGCAGTATGTGTGTATTGTTTAGTATTTAATACATGCTTACCTCAACGAAATCAATAATATATGCTATCTTCAAGTATTATTAATTTAATAATTTTATTATTACTTACTGTAATAGCAGATTTTTATATACATGAAACTTGGATAAAAATTAGATTATTTTTCCTCAAGCCAGACGTTTTTGATAGTTCCCACCCCTTGCCCGACAAATATTGTAAATCTTAAGAGATTCATGATTATAATGACTTATGCAAATAAACTTTGTGGCACGGATTTATATAACTGATAATCTTTGCAAATTTTAAAAACATCTTAAGAGAAGACATTCGATGCTTCGAAGAATATAAAATACAGGAGAAATTCCATTCATAAGCTTCCTTATTAGAACGCTTTGTCGAGCTAGAAAGAAGTCTATCAAGGAAAAAAGAAGAGGAAAATTGGGAAAAGACGTGCTCCTTTTGCACGACAACGCACCCGTGCACACCAGTCGAGTTGCGATTCTATTCATTAATGCTGCTTCGATCAACTGCGACTCGCACCGTACAGTCCAGACCTAGCCGATAGTGATTTTTGCGATGTATAAATAAATTATTTCATAAACATGAGAATTGTAATGTAGGAAAAATAGTGTGATATTTAATTTCACCCCCTATCCCCCTAATACCGCGAACTTTTTGACCTCCCCTCGTATATACTGCGTCGCGCTCGCTCCTACAGCTAACCTATATATTTATCTGATAAAGGTTTGGAACTATCAAAAATGTCTGGTTGATGAGGATACATCTTTTTTTTATGTGAAAAGTTGCCAAGCGAGCAGGCGGTTCACCTGATGTTAAGGTAATACTGCCGCCCATGGACATCTGCTACACCCGAGGGTTACAGATGCGTTGACAACATTTTGAAAGTTGGGCTCCGGCTACCTCACTCACCAGACGAAACGCGAAATTATTTGTCATACCTCCACTTTACGCCGGTCTTCTGTGAGGTCGTGGTACTTACCCAGACAAGCCTGCCTATCCGTGCAACAGCCGAGGCTGCTGCGGGGCCCTACCCCAGTTAAACATGTACTTATTACCCAAGTATTATATATAAAAACAATTTTTATACTATAACGTAAGTAAAGTTACAATTTCATGAAAATTAAAGGTGTCTGGCAAGGGTTTGCCACTATGTAAAGTGTCTGGCAATGGATAACGTGATTTTTATTAATATTCTGAGGGTAATACCAAAAAATCGCACTTCATTATTTGATGAAAGTAAACGGTATTTGACACACATTTAGTACCGTTTACCTCCCAAAGCCCAGGTAACACAAACTCTATAATGGTCCATCGTTCTTACCTGTGTTGGGAGCATGCGCTGACAAACTTTCAGCTTTTATAAAATTATGAAGGGATGGCGTTTACAGGCCCTTGCTCTATAGAGCACTTATAAGTGACAGCACCTACGACTTACAGCTGGGCAATAACTCTAAGCAACATGAGAGTATTTTAACCGATTGTTTTTGTTTACGGTATGTACCGATTTTCACTTATGCGGGTTCTATTACTTCAGAAGGTGAATACCAAGTCATTATTCTTTTTTCCATTTCAAAGGGCATTCCGATGAGACAATCGTACCGTATCCGAGTGCCGTACGTGTTACCATTAATAATACAATTGCCGCACTCAAGGTAATAAACGCAAAGTGTTAATATATTTTGAAGCCTAGATACCATCCCGATCAAACTGTTAAATTCTATAGGAAATGTTTAACTGAGTTTAAGAGCAATAGGCTCTTAAATTTATATTCAAATTCTGCCTAGAGATCACTCTGCAAAAAAGTGCACCGTGCTAACCGTGTTCTTAATTTCAAAAACTATTTACCTGAACCCTAAAATATATATTTGCGTATGAGTTCACATTTTGATCTCTTAGAAAAAATAATTACATTAAAATTAATTACAAAAATTAAAGAAAGCAAAAAAATACTTTTAAAAGAAACAAAACAATTATAATGTGTCTTAATTTCACGTAAGCGAATTTCCATATTTGAGTAGTGCATTATTATCAATTAGATTTTGTTCTGTCTTGTTGTTTTCGAGGGATAGTTATCAGATAAATCAGAATATTTTTTTCACCAATCTGAATATACAAAAACCAATATATTTTAATTTATGTGTCGTCATTTCTACGAAGAAATATTAATAAATCCATTATTCATTTTCGATTATGCCGTATTCGATATTCCGTCAAAGTTCCACGAGATTTTTATTTGTTCCAAAACATGATTTCCATTCTTTTTGTCTTTCAGCGAAGCCATTATTATATTTATTCACCTTCCACTTTTATTTTTAGTAATTGGACACTGTTAATGAAACTAATGTTATAGATTTAATATGATATGAATAAGTATACTTGTGCGAAGCCTTGTAAAGGCCAGCTTGTTAATTAATAAATGTAATATAGATAGAAGGCACATTATCAAATATTACATTTCAGTGCGTTTGTTAAAGTACCTTCTTAACTAGATTGTATTATTTAGTTCTAAATCAGGGCTAATTATCAAAAAGAAGTTAAAGCTTTCTTGGGCTATGCCCAGAATGTGTCATGCTAGTATACCAGTAAACTGTTTTAGGCTATATATAAGATAAAAGAGTAATTGCTGAGAAATAAAACTCTTTCATACAAGGGTCTGATTTTTTATCAACATAGAGCAAATGAATTTAAGAAAAACTGAGTTTTGTAAAAATTATTTTGATTAAGTAAAACGTTATGAAATTGATGTGTTGCATCGTGCAGTGTGCTAAACATAACCAGTTCAATCCACCCCATTCTTAATTTTTTGAAAAATAATGAATGGTAAATTGTCTAAGGGCTACATATTATAATATTACCTAATCGTATCATAAATGGTCGATAGATTTGTTTTATTGTCTAATAAAATTCGGACCAATTACTAAAGACAATATGACATGTCACTGATAGATACTAATAAAGAAAAAGAGAAAAAGATTAATAGTGATAATATTAAATCTTTACCCGATTTTAATTTTCAGCATATAAATATATTTTGCGAACGGTGCAATGCACTTTTCAGTAATTAAAGCGTACGTTACAGTGCTATAAAATAAAACCTGATCTGATAAGTATTTATACGCGGCAGTTTTATAGGGAGATGCAAGCATTATGCCTCTGATTCATCGCACTGATTTAAGTTTATTAGTAATGATAGTACATTTTAACTACATAGCATTATCCATTTATTTTTATATTATTTAATGTTTACAAAAATATAATAATAACATGTGGAACAACTTCAAATCTGCTCAGCTGGATTTGTTAAATACGTATATATGGCATAGTCCAAGGATTACCTCTTACATGTAAATAGCTGTTTTGTCACGTTTAAAAAAAGTAGACACTTTTATTATAAATATTTGAGAGTTTCGTATCCAAAGGATAAATCAGGACCCTATAATATCTCATGAACTGTGATCGATAGTTGAAATGTTCACAGATGGTGTATGTCTGTTGCCGCTATAAAAAAAAATACTAAAAAAAACAGAAAATAATATCAAAGTTCTCCGCTCCCGTACAAAAGACATGATTTTTTTGGCGTTTATATAGATAATGTATTTATGTACGGAACCCTTCTTGCGCGAGTCTGATTAAACATATAGTTTTATATATATACACAGTTTGACTAATACATGACATAGCGAGTTATACGATACGACATAGAATTAAACGATTGGATTCTGAAATAATCTGGATCTTAAAACTATGAACGCACATATTTTCACGGACATTTAAGAGTTCCTCCAAATTTACAAGATTTGACCATTTTGAAGTAACAAGATTATTTTTACAGATATTTTTTTAAATTCATGTAAAAACATCGACATTATGGAAACAAGCACAAAAATGTTTGAATCTAAAAACAAAAACAGAAACGTAACAGTGACGAGTGATTGATATTCTTTCACTTGATTTACAGCTTTCAGTGCATTTGTACCATTTGTCACTTGCTTGTAAATTTTTTTTTTGTTTATTTAAAGCGGACTTAATGCAAATGTCATATTCTATCAGTATATCCTACGGTCGTGTAAAGTAAATAAGGTGTAAATATGTCATCCTTTCAACGAGCAATTCTTATATATATATTTTCGGAATCTCGAAAACGGCTCCAGCGATTTTGATGAAATTTAGTATGTGCGTAGTTTCAGGGCGAAAATCGATCTAGCTAGGTTTCATTTTTAGAAAATGTCCATTTATCCCTGTTTTCAGGGAACGAAAAATATCATTCGAATATGGCAGTAAATTTCGCCGCAAAAAAAAATGTTATAATAGCTCGGTCGGTAATCGGGTGGCCCCAAAACAGACAGCCGCGGTCACGATCATTTACACACTTATTTTTTTTACTTTCTTTATTTTTATTTTTTTAATTTCGGAAATACACGATTTACCAAAAAAAAACGAGCAAAGCTGCTCCGGTCCTCTAGGTACTTATTACATAAAGTTAGCTGTAATATAATATATAAAGTTAAGCTAAACAATACATTACAATATAAATATTAAGGTAAACGTAATATAATGTAAATAATAAATAATAAAAAAACACATTTAACAAATAATAAGGTAGGTGTCATTCGGCTGACAAATGCTTAAGCATATGCTCCCGAAGTTTGCTTTTAAAAGAATTCACATAGTACCCCATTAAATATATTTCAATATTTTATTGTGATATGGCAAAAACAGATTTTATAACAGCACGAATAGGCAATCACGACAAAGAAAGATCCACGCCTTACAGAAGACGCAAAGATGTCTCACAAAAGTGATAACGCTTCTTTTATTTAGAAGATATCTTCAATATAAGAAAAGCCTCGTCAATCGCAGTCGAATATCACATATTTAAGCAGTAAAACATACTTCATAAGATTTATTCTTTCATGAAATAAGATGAATATTATGCTTTGAGGACGAAGACGAGATAATTATTGTAATTCTAAGGAATACCACATAATCATGTCATGCAAATTTAAAAGTCGTACAATGTGCAACAGTATCAACAATAAAAAACACGTACAATATACAATATACACATAGAATAATTCAGTGGATTTTTGAAAATCATCTTGATATTTGACAACATGATGATATTTGACAAGGATCAAAAATAATAAATAGACTTATTGGTGTATCCACTTTTAATAAAATTCATAAATGAGGACTTTATTAAAATGCGGAATTATTAATTTATCCAAGTGCAAATATTGCTTTCTCAATGCTATACATATACATATTATCTTGATGTTACTCCATAATTACTAGTTTACGTGTGGTTTAATGTAATTTACTAATCACTTTATAACACTATACAATTTAATACACAAACTTTTGTATTAAAAAAAATATACATTAAGATACCCCTCAGGACCAAATTTATCTAGAAATAATTTAATTAAACCGCTTACTTTTTGAAGTACGAAATCGTGTAAATTCCCAAGATATAATCCCAAGTTCAATTCATTCTCTTTCCATGTATTTTAAGATATAAAGCTATTTTGAAGCAGCACACTCCTTATACTACGCGTATATATTTTAATATAAACTAAAAGTTTTATATATCAGATTTTGGAATGGGCTTAACCATTTTGGATATTTATAACTCTATTCATTTAAAGAGAACTCCGAGGCAGTTCAGTAAACTCTTTCATGATGTGAAACGTAACATGTTCAGAATATCGTATGAGTTTTACGTTGCTCGCTTTTAATTATAAAACACTTGCAGACGCAAATTGATTAAAACGTTTATCTTTATTCATTTTTGCTACATTTGCCGATGTACCAATCTACAAGTTATTTTACTTAAGAGTACTTAATATTTTAAATTACCTCGCGTCAATATGCAAAATCGACAAAAAACATCATCACTGTCTTCTCTATATCATTTCTCTCAACCGATCTTGAAAAATGGAAATTTTCATAAAATACAAAAATGTCTATGAATCTTTCAAAGCACTTAATCCTCGTAGACTTAAATACAGATCCGACTACATTTAGTACGCCGTGCTGTTTGAGCCCGACAGCGAAATATGAAAGGCTCGTAATCCCAGCTTACGAGCTAAAAGCTCGCCGTTTCATCTAAGGAGGCGATAAATCGTTAAACATTAGGACCAGAATTCAGAAAAGACTCGTGTTGAGCAAAACTAGTGCTTGTAATAAAATACAGTCATCGAAGACTGGTTAATTTATAGTCTCGAATATTTTCCTTTATTTCAAAAACAAAAGGCGATTCTAATCGCTCAATATTACAATTATATTTTGTGGAATTCTTAAATTATAAAACTTATATAAATATCAATTTCGAGTTCTTAGCTTAAATTTGTTAATTAATGTTTTGAACCTTGTTATTGGTATTTTACAACTTTGGCATTAAATCCCAGAGATTTGCGTCATGCACAATGTTATATTGCTGAATTCCCCTATAACAAACAGACGTTACTTGACTTAGTTTGGAAAGGAGCCCTGCTTTTAGATACCTACCTAAATACAGTACATAATTATGCATTTATAGAATTCTACATAATAATCCTCACTATACATATATATTTTTCGCCTTTGTTCAATACCACACAAGAAAATTACTACTAGCGGACCAAACAGACGTTGTCCTGTAAACACGACTGAAATCCGAAAACAACTTATAAATAAAAAAAATTAAATAAAATTGTATATAATAACCATTCTCGAATCCACCTGAAGACACACACAAAATTTCATTAAAATCGGTCCAGCCGTTTTATGAGGAGTTCAGTGGCATACACACGTACATAAGAATTATATATATAAAGATTTATAATAGCCGTGATAGTTCAGTGTCCAGGCGCTCGCCTTTAATTCAATATACTCGAGCAACCTGAGTTCGATCCCCGATGCCGGCACCAATGAAGTTTTTAACTTTAAGTGCTGACTTATCACGTGCTCCGCGGCGAAGGAAAACATCATGAGGAATCCTGCACATTTTCGAAATAATAACAAAAAAATTCTTTCTTTCTGGTCGTTTTTATCATGTCTGATGATCGTGGTTGGCGGTCGTCGTTCTAGCACGAATGAGATCTCTCCATCGATTCCGGTTCATCGCGGTCCTAACCATATCGCAGAAATTCGGAGACGGTTCTGTGTCCTTGAGCTGGTCAGTCCATCTTGCTGGAGATCGGCCACGTGATATTTTGCCTTCAGTGTTTCAAACAACGATCAACCTTTCCAAGCTTTCGTCTCCTCTTCTCATTATGTGGCCAAAGTAACTAAGGAACCGTTGCTCGCAGATTGTGGACAGTCGCGTCTTGATGTTGAGCTCCGACAGTATGGACTGATTGGTGCATCTGGCTGTACATGGTAGTCGCAGCATACGCCTCCAACACCACATCTCAAAGGCATCAATCCGCTGTCTCTCTCTACTCTTGACAGTCCACGTTTCGGCTCCATATATAAAAATCGAAAACACCAGTGCTCGTTCTAAACGCAGTTTGGTGTTTTTGGAGATTCCGCGATTTTGCCATATTTTATTAAGCCTGGTCATAGCATCCTTTCCCATCCCAGTGCGTCTTCCCTCACAAAAACAACAAAAAAATATATATTTCGAAAATATGTGAAGTCCGCCAATCCGCAGGACTGTACCCTGATACCCTCTGTATAGAGGAGGCCTTTGCCCAACAGTGGGACATGTATAGGCTGTTACTTCACTTTACTTTTTATAATATTATTCTGAGATAATATCCAAAGTTTTCCCGCTTGAATTGATACCCTTTTATTTTATAATGTAATTTTCACAACTCCTTTCTTTATTATTAACGAGCCAATAAAAAAACTAGATGTCGTTCCGTTTTGAGCTTGTGAAAACTATAAAATAGCTGCAAGATCAAAAGTAGGCCCGTCCATTAGCTTGTGTAAGTCCTGTGCCAGGAAAATTAATATTAAATGTCGAACAACTTGTTCTTCTTAGTATCTTTAGAGCATGCATAATAAGTTAACGTGTCATCCTGTTATTTTATTACGTTTAGTAACAAAATTTAATGATGAAACCAATAAATCTATTATGTGGAATGAACGATTTACTTATATCAAACAAACTTATTGTATATTAAAACTTGTATACTTATATTTTTATTAATTTCTAAACATAAACAGTGTCATATAAAAAATGATAAATATTTAAAATCACTCGTAAGTAATTAATTACTTTCATTTGAACTTATCTCAAAAAGTGCGTGATTTATACGCAACTCATTTATTTTACGCGCGATCATTCATAATTAACGCGCTATACTACCGAGTCTGAACCTCCTATGTAAATTTGGTCACTTCTCAAAAAATCTCCCTGTATATTATGTATTAAATGAATTTTCTTGTAAACTAAACGTTTTCTATGTCCGATAAACGTTTTATGTGTTGTATAACCACATTGGACATAGGTTAGCTCTACTAAAGTTAGGAAGTATACAAGTTTAAGTTCATATTCCACTCCGGTCTTTTTTATTTCATTGAGTGTCACTTATGTCATATACTTTGAATCTAGAACTTTGATTATATACTTGTCTAGATTAGGCAATGCTTAACAAATTACGCGCTAAAACTGTCTCCGATTGCTTGATATTATTATTGTTAGAAATAGAAATGATAACTGATTTTTAAAAAGACCTATTGACCAGTAGGCCAGACTACATAGAAATTGAACGATAATTCTAAGTTACCGACACAATCGTTATTAGTTCGGGTAGAGCTTCAGCACGCTACGACGGCTGACGATAGACTGTCGAACACGTTTTTTTTTTTGGGCTGGATGAGCCACTGTTGGTCTTAGGGGCCTTTACAGTTCCGACGGGCTTGAGGTGGCCTGGTGTACGGGGCGTCTAGCCTGAACCTCTGCGTATTATTATTACGCGTTATGGTGACTAAGCTCGAGGGCTCCCGAGGGAGCCTCGGCTCGGGCCGTCACGTCATTATTATCACCGGTTTGTGAGGCCGCCAAGCTCTTAGGGCGCTTTGGGGGGCGCTCCATGGAGTGATCAGGCTCAAGGGTCCCCAAGAGTGGACCTCGATTTGGGCTGTCACTCAACACGCGTTTAGCATTCCGATTCGAGGGTGCCCGAGAAGGCCGGACTTTGGCTCGATCGGTAGCTATTATCTGACTGGGACGAACACGGTGAGCGCTGCTGGTTTTATAGCCCATTGCAGTTTTGCCATTCGATGTACCCGATTTATTTCTAACATTATTATATATACGTTATTATACACCACAAAAAACTTCATACAGTTGATATAAAATAAATCTTTAGTATAATAAATAAATCTTTTATAAAGCTAGGTACAATAAGGCGGTCTTATCGCTAAAGAGCGATCTCTTCCAAACAACCTTAGGACAGGGAAAATTAAAATTATGAATAGTGGGAGGTCATGTGCTTAATAAACTTACTTAATAATACCAAAACAAACTATAATAAGCATACATAAATATAAATAAATTTATAATATATAAAAGAATAATTAAATCTATTTATTGTCAATGTTATCTATGGATTACAGAGGAAAAAAATATTAATTCTTTACGTCATTTTTAAATTTGTCTAGCGTCTTTGCACGATGAATTTGCTGAGGAAGTTGATTCCACAAGCAGATGGCCTTGACTGTAAAGGAGTTTTTGTAATATTTGGTTTTATACGCGTATGGTTCTAAAATTAGTTCTCTAGCGGATCGCAGAACTCTTTCTGGCCGATTATGGCTAAGAAACTTGAAGTGTTCTTTTAGTCCTAGGGTTAAATAATACATAGTACAGAAGAGAGACATTGTACTGATTCCGACGAAAACGAATGGGTAACCAATCGAGCTTTGAATGAAATTCTGAGACGTGGTCATATTTCCGTAATCCAAATATGAACCTGATATATGTGAGTGTCCCCTCATGTGCTTATTGTTAAAAACTGTCAAGGTGTACGCGTTAAACCTGCTCCAAAGTATGAGCTTAAGTTTTCCCCATTATTTAATAAGGTGAAATTTAAACAAAATAGGTTGAATAATTATTTTTTAGATTAGAAGTTTTATTTATTTTAGAAACAACAAAAATACAGTAGTTTATTATAGTTGTACGATATCTGAAACCCAAAATAAAATAAATAACTAATAAAAATACTATTTAGTGCATGACATCATGGGTTTCATTTATTTTGTGTAGGTAAATTACCTGATCAAATCAATAATCTAATTTTAAAGTAATAATATTCAGATAGAAAGATGATAGTTTCGCCAAGTTTCTAGTAATAAACTGACGATACAGACTAACCAGACTAACCTACGAAAAAAATGGATAAAAAAATCATGTTTTGAGGAAATTATCCCGCCTCAGTACTTTAAATGACTTGTTTTAGTTCACAGCGGAAACGTACAGGTCTTTACAATAACAGCCCGTTAACGATCTGCTGCCAGGAAGCGCCATGACAAGTGTTAAGCAGTTTATAATAAAACGAGTCTTGTTTTGTTAACCACTCCTCGAACGTTGCATATTACTAGAATCTAAGTGTACCTTAATTTTGCAATCACTGACCATATAGCGCATGTAAGCAAACCATTGAGATTTTATGCAAACCACACGCAGCCTGACCAGTAAAGTAACATCAAATAGTTTAAATGATTTATTTATTTATGCTTTCCATTATAACAATCTAAATTATGCTTCACGTAGTTATAAAGATCATGAGAAAAAATATTCATAATAAAACAATAATAGGTCGTGGGCTATATCGTTTTTAAAATTAAAAGGCAAAGCCATGCTACGAAAACGGAGAGAGAACTTTTTAGATGGTTAAAGTATTTACGGAAATTTCCCTACAAATATATAAAAGCTTACAAAATTTACGCTCTTTTTCCTTTTAGGTATTACCTATCAACGAACGAGCAATTCTTGTATATATGTATATATATATATACGGCTTCAGTGATTTTCATGAAATTTAGTATGTGCGTAGTGCGATCGATCGATCTAGCTAGGTTTCGTTTTAAGAAAATGTCCTTTTATCCGTGTTTTCAGGGAATGAAAAATATCATTCGAATATGACGGTAAATTTGGACAAAAAAAATGTTATTATAGCTCGGTCGGATAACGGGCGGTCCCGAATTTTATTTTACTTTTTTTTCTATACCAGATCATTGCTTTCTTTATTTTTTATTTTTTTTTTATTTCCAAAATTATTTAAAAAAAAACCGAGCAAACCTCGGCCCTCCAGGTACTACTATATATATGTACAAGTATTGCTCGTTTAAAGGTATTAGATGTACACAGGAGCATAAGCCGTTTTCGACCTTGTCCTTTTAAATTCAATTTATTATTTATAAACTAATTAATTTTTAGCTAGACCCACACTAAAATCAAGATATTACATGTTTCAGTACTAAAAATCAGGATGGTGAACGTTTATAAATGTTGCCAACAGTTAAGGTTGCATTATCTACACTTTGCATTCTAAATATAACATAAACATAGTTCTAACTCTAACTTAACTCTATTAATGCGAACGTGTGCTACGTTCACTTTTACCTTGCAAATATCAACAAGTAATTTTAACAATGAGTAGACAACCGGAAAACCGGATGATGTACTACTTCACGCTCGTTTGTCATTCGTATGGTTACTTTAATCCGTCTAGGTAAATAAATAGCTTTTAACTATTTAAGTTAAGGCAGCTTAATAAGCTTCATTGCTTAACTCAACACAAGATGTCATCTTGATCTCTGCACTGACATCATAATGTTTTCCCGGTTTATCCTCTGCTATTGTGCAAAATTTAATAAACAGAGCAGCCTCCTCGCCGCTAAACCTAAACAAGATTAAGTAATTATACGGGATGATTTAATTTAGGACAATAGTAGGTTAATTTGTCGACAACAAAATGTATGAAACAGGTGAATATAGATACTGGTACAAAATAACAAATTTAATTGAATTAAAAAGACTATAAATATCTGTATACAATAGATATATAAATACTGTTAGTTAAGTTCAACTCCTACCTTTATGGCTTTAAATATGATAAATATAATATTACACTAAAAACTATTAGACTATTCGATTACAAAAATGAACGAAATTCAAATCGTTTCGAGAACATTTTAACCGTAATGAAGATCGAAATTCTATAACAGACTACACTACAACGGCGAGTAAAATGCGATTAAGTTTCAAGGTATCTCATATCATATACATAATGCAATATAACTTCGAGTTATTGTATTTCAATTACTTTCCTAGTATTTTAATTTATGTACGTTAGAAAAAAAAGAAAGAGGCAGCAAATACGTTTGATACGAATGCATCTCGGGATTTTTTACTGTTACGCTAAAGTGACTAATGTGTGCTGTCACTCTGTTTGAAAATAAGAACACTCATTTTCGACCGGTTATTTATTAAGCCTATATAATGTCTATTGTATAAAATATCATTGGTTGCCATGGTAATAACGTTAAGTTGGTCATTTACAACCAACTTCATAATGTCGGTGTCGTTGTGCGTGCGCATCGTAAAAATTTAACTCTTAAATTTTTATCAAACGCGCCAAAATAAGTGAGTTCAAAAATATTTCTTCCAAAACATTTTGAAAATGTCATATTGAGTCATATTGAAATTTTAGTTCATGTTTTTCTGCTGCCACTTTATTCAAAATTCACTTTATTGTGACTATCTTTATTAAATACTTTACTAGGAACGCTACTGCTCAGTTATAGTAAATATTAAACAATGAGAAAAGATAAAATTTTACACTTAAATAAACATTCAAAATACTAGTGAAATATAAAGGTTCTTTTTTCAGTTGGACTATGTAGATCCTTCTTCATACCTTATTTTCAAGCCAAATTCGCAATATCAGGTAATAAAATCAAATAAGAGTTGAATGCGACCCCAACAGTCCGTAACTTAGGTCGCCTCAAAAAACATTTTCATACTAAGCATCAGAAATTGCGGCATCGTCATAAACTGTCCTATCGAAACTTCGCTTCTTTTCGACAGCAGATGTTCCGATATTACGGGAACGATATTTCTTTACGGCGTCATTTAAATAAAGAGGCACTCAGAGCACACAATGGTTATAGGAGTCGTTGAAAACTTTATCAATATTTTATTGGAAAAAGATGACATATGAAAACATTTTGTCAACCTTTTTTGTTATTTATATATTTCCATGAACGTTACGTAGGATTTTTATACGTATATTTAAGGTAAAATGATCAATTTGTTTATTTCCTAAAACGAATACTTATTTTTTAATTTATTGGTTTAAGAACCCGAATTAAATCATTTTATTCAAACCGACTAACTGAGAGAAGACAAGATCATTTGTCGTAATTATGGTGAACTTAGGCTTTTTACTATGTAGGTACTTACATATTATTATTTTTTTTCATAATGATCAGTAATAGGGAAACACACAATCCGTTGTAATACTATGTTCAACCATTATCTTGACTTTAAAACTTAACTACGTGTCTAATAGAGGATTGTTATCTTTTGTTGCTAATCAAACACCCACCATGGGTGTATGGAAACATATTAATTACGTGTATTGTGGGAAAAGTTACTCTCCATTACTTGCTTTTGAAGTTCAGAAGCGCGTTAAGATAAAATTTTATGTTATTTTAACTCTTATACATCTTATTTTAACAGAATGCTAAGACGGTCAGGGGCAGTTGAGTAACACTTTGAATGACAATAATGAACCCGGAACACGATCATTTCGCTCGTATCTAAGGCGAACGGAAGCGCTCTTGAAACACGGCAATCCTTTCATACCAGCAAATATACCAAATATTAAAGTGGCCGTTAAATAAATGTGGATTTGATTGCGGCAGCCAGAACTACTACTCTACATTTATACGACTATAAGGTGAGGTGCTATTTTCCGTACCCTAAAAATAATTTCATCAACACCAAGCAATTGAGGTTTATTATGGCTATATAATAAACCTCAATTGCTTGGTGTTGATGAAATGTTTAAATCTGAGATTGTGAATTCAAACTCATCTCTATGGCGTTTTAGTCCTAAGTTTAGTTCTAATTTTTGCTCCCAGTAGTTTGATTTTGACATACACAATCAAGTCTAAAGTAATTATACTAATAGTATCCACATTAGATACTCGTATTATAAATAACACAAGTTATGGTAGTCATTTCCAATATCATTTAATTTTGATTTTTACTACAAAATACGGATTACTTCAAAGATAACACCATGGATTAATAACAATTATAATTTGTATCAGAGTTCAGTGGTTAACTTAACAATTTATAATACCAATAACCTCTATAGTGGATAGGACTTCTAAATTGCAAAAATAAAATAAAATATTTTCATTATATTTTACATAATGTTGTAAATCTCTTAATTATTATGTCTTGTTTTCATTATGAAAAACAAATTGAGTGGCAATTTAAACACTTCGCGTCACAACCATACTGCTTTCCACCGAGCTGATTGTTAAATGTTGAAGCAAATTAACTATTTGCCGTAAATACAAATTTAAAATGAGGCCTTTTAGCGCATAAAAGCGTATTGTTCTATTGTGATTGCGGTTTACAACGGCATTTGTCGTAATTATTGGTAACGTCAGGTTTTCACTATGTACGTAATATATTGAAATTATATTTTTTATGATTTTTGTTTTATTTTGCAATAACCAGTAACTGTCTCGTATTATTCATTAAAATATATCTACACCTTCAGTTTCTAGCACAGAGATACTAGATTAAAATAACCAATTCAAAAAATAGAGAAAAAAATGGCATGTTATACCGTTACATAAAGCTGGCAAAAAGACTTAATTACGAATTATCGACCAATATCCATTTTATCAGTATTGTCTAAGCTATTGGAGTCCTTGGTGCACACTGTTTTGTACAGACACCTACAGAAATATATTACTGTGGATCAACATGGGTTTATAGCTTAAAGATCAACTAACACGAACTTAGTCCTATTCATATGGGAACTTAAAGAGGTGGTCGATCATAATACTCAAGTAGATGCTATTTACACCGACTTCTCAAAGGGCTTTGATAAAGCCAACCATGTCATACTTATTAAATAATTAGAAGCCTTTGGAATCACCGGCAAATTGCTTGAGTGGTGTGCATCTTAACTTAAAAGCCGGATTTCAAGTGTGGCAGTTCTAGGCCAATGTCTTTACTGCAACATCTGACATTCCTCGGGCTTCTGCGCTCGGTCTCTTGTTCTTCTACGTTTTTATCAACGATATAACATACAAAATAAGACATAATAAAATCTATTCTTTCGCTGAAGGCCTCAAACTTCTAAAATTAATTACTAATACTAATGATATAAGATGCCTTCAAGATGATATAGATAGTGTTTATGAGTGGTGCAAGGAAAATGAAATGTATCCTAATATCTCTAAATGTCCAGCACACACAGTTTACTAGAAAGTGTCATAAATTAGAAACTAGTTATTATCTAACTATAATATGTAATTATATACTTAACACTGTTAGTCCTGTTCGCGATCTTGCGTCTTAATGGATAGTAAGCTGAGATTTTCAGACCACATAGATACAATTATTACCGAAGCAAATAAAGCATTAGGCTTTATCTTAAGATGTAGTAAAATTTAAAAAAACCAGACGCTGTAATTTATGTCTACGATACATATGTAAGGAGTAATTTGGAATATTACAGCACTGTGTGGTGTCCCAATTATAAAATACATGTTAATAGAATTGTGCGAATTCAGAAACGATTTGTTCGTAATCTTGCATATCGACACAGCACCTAAAACTATCAAAACTTATGAGAAGCCTTCAGCCTATTCTACGCAGACGTAGTCACGGGCAGCATCTCGTACAATAATATATCTAAGATATCTATTAATATTAAAACTTTTTCTATTAGAAACCACCACTGGAAGCTTAAACGTATTTTAATCACCTTATTAAAACATAAATTTAAATATATTCATTCAATATTATATTGAATTAATATATTTAAATGCATTACACTCACTAATTGGCTGTAAAAACACTACTATCAGTGAGAAAGAAGAAACTATGCGAGCCTTTATTTTTTCATATACCCCATCTGATATGTCAACGACGTACGAAGAAGGTTCTTACTTCGGAACTTAAAGAGACGATCGTATATCGGGTCCTGATTCCAGAAAATTCGATTACAAAAATGAACGAAATTCAAATCGTTTCGAGAACATAACTAAAACTATCAAAACTTATGTGGAGAAATTAAACCATTTCAATTTCAAAAAACTTACAGAGCGTCGAGCTCATTTAGATTTAAAATGTTTACGCAAAATAGTTAATGGATCTATCGATTGTCCGCCTTTGCTTAATAGTTTAATATACAATGTCCCCGCCAGAATCCCGAGATATCCATGCAAATTGTTTCAGTCCAGATTATCCAAAACTAATTTGGGTCGTTTTTCACCTTTAGTCCGCGCTTCCGGCTTATACAATGAATACGTTGAGAATAATTCGGATATTGACATCCATTTCGATAGCATCGCTACTTTTATTGCAAAAATTAAAAATGTTGACTTACCTTTACTATTACTATCGTGATTGACCTTTGTCTCATTTTTAACTTAAATAATTTTTATATTGTTTTTTTTTTTATTACAGTAACAGGATAAAACGCAAGATGTATAAATGTGAGAACAGTTATCTATTGTACTATGTAAAATAATTTGTGTTTATATTAATTGGCGGTATCTTACGTTAGTAGTCCAATAAATTAAAAAAAAGACATTTTTCCATACTGATTTCTATATGAAAGAGCTACCCGATACTTCGTGGTTCGCTTCTCTTTTCAGATTTGTCTTTAATAATGAACGGTTCAATTTATGCAATAGCTCGGTTTATTTAAGTCAATGAAGTTGGAATAAAGGCGGCGCTTTCGTTCATTGCTTTCTTTAGATTGCCATTAAATGAAGTTCCGGATTATTTTACCCGAGTTTCTTCCATCAGGTTTCCTGCACCCACAATCGGGTAAATGGAAATTGAGAAACACTTCAATGCATTTTAAGAATACCGTTATAGAAAATAAAATCGTTTTTAACTTCATGAAAAGCGTTCGCAACGAGCGCTGTTTATTTTTGAAGTAAATTCATACATGAAATAAACCACTTGCTTCGAACAAGGAAACCTTTTGCAAATAAAAGGTTTCGCTGTAAAGTTAGGTCGTAGTTAGTGTTTTGAAGTTTAAAATCATACGAGCTGCGAAGCCGTGTATTCTAGTAAATGGTATTTACGGTTTTTTACTCTTGAATAAATTTATTTAATCAATGATGAAGTTTATTTTAGAATTACGTTTTAGTTTTAAGTGTTTAAAATCATGACGCTATGCCAAACGTTATAATTCTATTTAAGTATAAAAAATATTTTTTTTTCAACAACGTATTTCATAGAACATTCAGATATTATTGCTTGCATCTTAACATTTGATTAAGGACCTTAGTCCCTACATGGAAAAATAATATGTAACCACACATATATTTAAATTTATGAAACACTGCAACGGCATTTGTTAACTAAGTGAGTATATTTGTCATAGTTGTATTTGTAGGGTTAACATTAAACTTTGTTGGGAGAGGAAAACGTAACAAACAACAACTAGTTAGAAATCCCTATCGTTAACTAGTCGAGGTAAACAAGTGTTGGAATTTGAACAACGGAAGGTAATACTTGTCGCATGTTACGTTATGATTCGTAATATTCGTTAAATATTTTAGGATCACGCCCTCATAAATTTTAACAAAGAAATAACTTCAAACATACATTTCTCGTTATTAAAATTTATGTAGATCATGTTATAAATTAGTAACTAAGTACGAAATAAACATTTTATTTCGACACTTCTTGCAGCTCGCAGACGCCTAATAAAAACGTTCCTATATTATTGTAATAAAGCGTTCGTATCGTTATTTCATTTACTCTGCACGGTCTTGGTACGCCTAGTGCAAAAGGTTGTGAGAGTTGTGTCAAGGACGCGGTTTCGTATCCTTGTTAAGTTGTCAATAGTAAATGTTTCATATTTATGTCCACTATACAGTAAGAAGGAAGCGACACATAAAAAAGCTTAGGCACGGATAAAATGTTGTCCCATATGGATAAACATTTTATTTTAGCAAAAGTGTTTTGGCTATCTAATGGAACTTATGGTCTAAAATTTAAACTGTTGGCAATACCTTGAAAACATATTTGTACAAGAACGTGTAGAAACAAATACTCCTAAATGACATAATTTTTTATTGTAACGTTTTTCCAAATTGGTTAGCAAAGTGCAGCACTTAAGTCGACTATAAATAGAAGCAGAATACACTAATACTAAACTAGCAGTTAAGACAAGCTTCACCGGCAATTTCCGGATATAACTGGATTTAGAGTCGTTACAAGAACGACAATCCGACAGTTAGAATGAGCCAGATATTTGCCGCTTGTTGATTTTTCTTGCATTTTAATTTACACTGCAACTATAAAATGAAATTGAATTTTATTGGACACATACTTATGAAATTTATTTATTGGAGACAGCAAACGGACTTACCTGATGCTATGAATATAAGTTTGTTTCATTGTCGTTATTTAAATTGTATCATTTGTGAAGACAGAGACGTCTAACAAACATGTTACCTTAGGTGCAAACGCATGTTAGTAAATGAACTTTCATAAATTTCACAGTGATTACAAAGCAATGAACGATGCTTATTTCAACGATAAATAACTTAGGTTCATTCAATCTTGTACATTTCTTATAAGAAGAACTGTTTTACATTTTGTGTATTATTTTTTGTGAAGGTATTGTGGTTCATCTTTTTACTTTGTGTTTTGTGTTTCATGTTTTACTTAATGCTTTCAAAACAATACTTTAATGATATTAAAGTATTTTACTCGTTATTGATCTCGAATATTAAAGTGTCTGAAGTGAAGTATTACTATGAATTAAGACTAAAGCTACGGTTTCGCTCGTCGGTCCAAACCGTAGGTTAAGCAATTGATGGTACTTATTCTATTGGTTAATGATGATGTTGATGATCCTGACCGTATTGCGCCACATCATCATCATCATTTCAGACTTTTTGAGTCCACTGTTGAACATAGGCCTCTTTCACACACTGGCACGAAGCACGATCCTAAGCCACATGCACCCATTGACTACCCGCACATATGCACAGATCATCACTCCCATCTAATGGGGGTTCGTCCTATACTGCGATGGCCGATACGTTGCTGCCACTCGAGAACCTTTCTTGCTCAACGGTTATCGGTTCTACGAGCTATTCAGCAGGCCCGTCGCCACTTCAGCTGAGCTATAATACATATAATGAGCCACAGCGACTTTGAATCCGATTATTGAGAGCACTGCATGTGTGCTCTAAGATGGTTGATATAACCAATTTTTATAATAAATGAACATACGCATTTCCACAAATCAGCACAACTCCAACATAATTGTATTGAAAGACCGCTGGTGGTCGGGTTTTGGGTTAGTCTCGCTTTGCATACACTACTCTACTTTTACTCTCGTACCGTGAAATCAAAGGTGTTAAACACATTCCACAGTGACACGTTTCCACTGTAGATGGTATTTTCTACTTTAGATACTATTTTCAGCTCCCACTGCGATGGATATAATTTAGATTAGGTGTGATGCTTAAACACATCTTTGTAAAGAAACAATTCGCCGCATTGTTTTTTCTTTCCATTCAGAGTTCACCTGCCGCTGAAATCTTAGAGACAAGACAACAGCTGCCATTGCACCGCCTTTTTAACACGGTGCATCAGTCGATGTTCATAATATCGCGTAGGCATGTAAAATGAAATGTATATAAAGTGCGGTTACGCTTGCAATACAAAAGCCAACCGATTCGAAGTGTAAGAAGAAATAAATCTAAATATGCAGCAGCTGCTCCAATTCTGATTTTCACTTCACCATGTTACGATATTACGATGACGTAAGATGTTTGAATTTAATTTTTGAATTTGATGTCAACTGTATTGGGTCTCAGACCATTACTTCTGCTTATTTTACACTTATCTTGAGGCAAATTTACAACATGACTCATCAAGACTCGATATATAGATAAATCGTGATGTAACAATTTACAGACTCACTTATAGTTGCGTGAAACACTTTGATGTCAATCTCCGCCACCGTCGGATCAAGTGCAGCCAAAACTTTTCTCTCTTTTTGACCGATTTCAAAAAAGGAGGAGGTTTGTCAATTCGATCGTATATATATATTTTTATGTGTGTTCGCGGATAACTTCGTCTCTTAAGAGCCGATTTTGATGATTCTTTTTTTATCGGGAAGGAGATGTCCCAAGGGTGGTACCATAATAAAGAAACCCGGATCTGATGATGGCATCCCAGAGAAATCGAGGGCCATCATCGAATCCTATAGGTATTAACAATGTTTTTAATTTTCTAATTGAAGTCGGTGAGGCAAAGAAATTATGTTGTTTCTTTGCCTCATTTCTCTATCTCAACTGCGATTCTTATCGACCTCTATGGCAAAGATAGACTATAGTGATCGAATTAATTTGATTTAAATAGCTAACTTTTTTACATAATCATCAAAGTTTATTTATTTTTGTATATATGTAGTAATAATAATAATAATAATAGGTTTTGCCTCTCCCTGAATCCTCTCAGCGTGTTACTGGAGGGCTCGGAGGGAGGATTTCAGCTTCGGAGAGGAGGGACAAAAGTGACCCACCTTTTCTACATGGATGACCTCAAATTATTCGCCTCCAATCGCTCCCATTTGATGGAATTGCTTAAAGTCACTTGTGATTTCAGCAATTCTACCAAAATGGAGCTCGGGACGGATAAGTGTGCGGTCCTCCATGTCGAAAGGGGTAAAGTCGCTAACACGGAGGGCATAGATTTATCTATGCCCGTTAACATAAGGTCTGAGGCTGAAACATACCGATACCTGGGTATGTCACAAAATATGTGTATCGATGAGGCTGGCATGAAACAGTCAGTTCGTGACATGTTTTTTGCACGCCTGACAAAGGTGTTTAATAGCCATTTGTCAGGCGTGAACAAGGCACGCGCTTTTAACGGCTGGGTCATGCCAGTCCCCATGTATACCTTTGGCATACTCAGGTGGACTCAAACTGAGCACAACGCCCTGGACCGAAAAGTCCGCACAACTATGACGTCCCACAGAATGCATCATCCGAGATCGTCAGTGATGAGGCTGTACCTGCCGCGGAAGTATGGCGGGAGGGGATTTTTAAGCGCCCTCACCATGCACAATCGCGAAGTGTGCAGCCTCCGTAACTACTTTCTGGCGAGATCGGATGAGTCAATCTACACGGACGTCATTAGTTGTGATAAAGGACTTACCCCTCTATCCTTAGCCAACGAGCAATGGCAGGACCCGGGAGTACTGAGCGTTTCCGACCGAGAGGCCGTATGGAAGGAGAAAGAGCTTCACGGGAGGTTCTACAAGGCTCTACACGAGCCTTTCGTAGATATCCTACACCAGGAGCTCGCTCTGAAATACGGCCTCGTGGAACGGAAACTGCCGTACTATAAGTACTCTCCGGAGGCCGTGCTCGAAAATGACCGCGCCATCATCACGGACAAGACGATTGTCGCGAACAAACCTGATATCATGTTGATGGACCGGGCACAGTCGCGGGTATTTTTGGTCAACATTACCATTCCATATGACGAGAACCTCGTGAAAGCCGAAACAGATAAGAAGACGATGTATCGGGACCTGGCTCACGAGGTGACCGACATGTGGGGTGGTGTGCCGACCGAAATTATCCCGATAGTCGTGTCTGCCAATGGGTTGATCCCAGTCAGCCTCTCCGGACATCTGAGGCGACTGGGACTCTGGGACGGAGCGCTCCAAACTCTAATGCAGAAAGCGGTGCTCCTCGATACCGCCCGCATCGTCCGCCGGTTTCTCTCCCTTTCACCCTAACCCTCGGTCGTTTGGTCTCCCCTGCCGAGGGCTTCCAGCTGGTTGGGTCCTATTTATATATGTATTATATACAATATTTTTGTCTATATGTTTATTTTTATTCATAATATTTATTTTATATATGCAATATATATCTATATGTTTAATTTTTATCTATATAACCAACCAGGCGAGAAAACAAATAAATATCCCCAAATAATAATAGTCTGGAAATTGGACAGAGTTTCTATAGTACCTATAATAATCTTATCCACTACGAGCGTTATACCTAAAGCCTTGCATAACTCTCTTAAATTACTAGACCTACCTAAACACACATACATAACTTTACAAAAAGCTGCCATACTTAACACGTGCCGCATCGTTCGAAAATTTCTTCAACTTAGCTCTGATAACGAATATTCATCCCCACAATTTAGGTTACCAACCATCCAAATTTAAGTTAACACTTGGTTAAAGCCCGTGTTAACTTAATTTCACCAGGTCATACCTGAGAGAAATAAATTAACCACATAATAATAATTTATCGTATCGTCCGCCGGTTTCTCTCCCTTTCACCCTAACCCTCGGCCGTTTAGTCTCCCCTGCAGAGGGCTTCCGTCTGGTTGGGTCCTATTTATATATGTATAACCAAACCAGACGAGAAAACAAAGAAATATCCCCAACATAATAATTTAACTTACTTAAAAACTTTATTACAGTTTCATGTCCTTGAAAATTAATGATAAACACTAGAAATTAACATGCTGGCTAAAATTTCAAAGTTTTAAATCTCTTAATAATAATGTTAAATCGAATATGTTTTTATGTACTTAACTTTTTGCGTGTGACAATAAAAGTTACCAATTTTATTTATACGTCTGAATAAATTTGCAAAGAGGTATGATTTTGTTTTTATTTTAAAACTCAGACACAAATTCATTAACATGGGCCCTTGAACCGTAAACGTCATTTTATGTATTTTCACCGCTGCGGCTATTGTAAATCCAACCGCGCGTTTACAGTGACAACATAAGCCTTGAGTTTATCTGCTATAAAAAATTTTACACATAAAAATTATTTAGCATAGATTTAGGCTTTTTAATATTTCATGTTCGTTTATCTAAGTTCCAAAATTCCGATTCCTATATGTGACAGCAAACTTTTTTGTTTGAATATTATTTATCATTAACCTTTAATATTGCATTATAATGCAATATTAAAAGTAATCTCTCAAAAATATTTGAGATTAAGCTTTTATCGTTCATCGAGTCCAATATATACGATTACAACAGCAATATTTAAATATATTTTATTTGAATATTGTGGTTATAAAAAGCATTAAGAATTAAACTCAGATCGTCAGAAATGCGTCCATTTGCGCTGAATTGAACGAGCCAACCGACCACGCCTTAAAACACAGGGTAAAGAGAGTTTAAATCTATTTTCGCTGTTTACTGGACAAACTTATTACGCCATTCTTAGAAAATTCGACATATCAACGTCAAGTCGTGACTGCGATATTGACTCTCGCTTAAGAGCTATTAGTCCATTTAACTGACCCGTTTATTGCGTTAGACTTAATACTTTTGTGTTTTTTTATATTTTCACATGCAAACGAATTTCACTTATAACATTATTAGGTAAGTAAGAAAGGGTTTTCAAAATAGGTTACTGCTTCCTTTTGCTATTACTGCTTCAGAAAGTGATATACACACATTTATAAGAACCAATTACTCTTTTTATCTATTTTATAGATAATTGTCTCAGCTTACTTTGTATAGAATAAGGCAATTATCTATAAAACTACTTTTGAATTTAGGTAAACGATAAATACGGTATGTCGGTGAGGAGTGTCGGTATTGCGGTGCGCCGATCTCCCTACCCTCCGCGGTCAAAACGTGGTGAGCGGCGGAGCCACAGACCAGGTCCGCCACTGGAGGCTGGGAGGCTTGCTGTTTATTGGCACTGGCTCTCCTGGCTCCCATGGCCCCTGGTCAGCGAACGCGGGGGAAGTTCGTCGGCCGGGAAAAAGGGGCCAAGTAGGAAGGCGCGCTGAATGTTCCAGCGCGCCTTACCTGGAGGAGAGGGAGTTGATCCCCGGAAGGGGGCTGCTGAGGCGGCCAGCGCTCTCGGAAGTGTGCGAAAGCGTTCCCGTGGTCCTGCCGACATGCGCATAGGTGTAACATTGTGGGGGTTTTAGTCGGTGCGAGTCCGACATAACCCGCTCTTGCCCCCGCAAGGGCGGGTATGCGTAGGCATTTCCCCCACGTCGACGAAAAAAAAGGAGTATCAAACTATCACTGCAACCTAGAAAGATCTGGTTAATACAGTAATATATTTATCTACGAAATCCACATGCCTCAAGATTTTTCATTTAAATATATCATTTTTATATGGTAAGATGTACTAACCAAATGCTTATCTTATCATCCAATTAATTTTAAAACTACAAGAACTGTCGGGTACTATATGGGTGGAATAATAAATATCGGAAACGCTTGAAACTCCTGTAAACGATCGAACTATGCCAACTCAAATTATGTTATTGCTTGAAAATGGTCGAAAATGAAAATGAAAACGGTAAAGATTAAATTCAGGCCCTAATTAAATTAATTTTATGTAACCTAAAGTTTGTTACTTTTTAATAACATTAAGTGTTTGAATAAAACTTTTTAATTATATAAATAACCGAAACTACTTAATCAATTGAATAGCAAATACGCTAACACATCAAAACATAACGGCCCATTAATTACAAACAAAGTGTGACAATGCAAAACTATGTCTGTATAGTCGTGCTAAAACCGGTGCATGTTGTATGCTGCAATATATTTTATGATGACGTATTTTCTGTCCCAGCCATTAAATAATGTTTATGACAGCGCAGTCCATTCTATGCATTAGTGACACTAAGCTGGTAGTACATTACATTGCTACATACAACAATATGCAACTGTATATTCGCATGAACACAAAACGTAAAAACAACTAATGGCTGCTTTGTTTTACGGATATTTGTATCTTTATAAAATAAACCTGATTTGTAAATTTTGAGATCACGATTTCACTAACTTTTTATTTTTGGTTTCAGTTATATTCAGCGTGTCGTTACAACCGCGACATTAAGTTAACACACTTCTAAAAATACAAAATTAAAAAAAAAATCCATAATAAAAAAAAATAATTTTCAAACAAACTAATCAAGTAAAAAAGAAACAAAATTTGTAACATCCTATACAACAACAACTGACTGATTCATACATTCAGAGACTTTTTCATTCGTTGCCACAGCGTCGCATTACAAGCCTCTCCTTCTAACAGCATGTTTGGTCTCTTTTAAATTCATTCAACCCATTCATATGCTTTGTGACCTTTATAAATGAACTTTACATCACAGTTTTATACGTAAGGGTGTTCTAAAATTGTTTGTTTTCGAAAATTTAATAACTCGGTAAATATTGATGTTTAAAGAAGAAATGTTTAATACAATTTTAAACAGTTATCCTCTATATGCGTGTTCATTTATTGTCGCGTTTGTAACGACACGCTGTATGTATTAAGAGTTACCATTAAGTTTTAATAGGTATTTATAGCGAATTTAAACTTAATAAATAAAGATTCACTAAAATAGAACTAATACGAACTTAAAGCTTGTCCTTTTAGGAATATAAAATATGTGGTTTTATATTACCAAATTTTAAACCATAATGTGGCCGTTATTATAATTACTGAGCGAATATTATGATTAAAACCATGACCGCGCCCTCCCATACTTACCTGGTTTTCATAGCAGGAAAATTTGTCCAAAACATTGCGTACCCATTTAAATCTCGCCATTTATCATTAGCTTAAATGCATGCGTACAAATTAAAATGTATGAAATTATGCATTTGCATATGTGATTTTTATTTAGTTTATAAAAATCTACACACAACGACCATAATCGTGTCCTACGGTCCTACAAATATATATATTTTTATGTATTCAGAAATCCTGCCAAGATTTTTTTTCTTTTATGGAGAAAATGGGCAAACGATCAGGAGGCTCACCTGATGGTAAGTGATCACCGCCGCCCATGAACATTTGCAATGCTGGTGGGCTTGCAAATGCGTTGCCCGTCTTCTAGGAATATGCTCTCTTCTTGAAGATTTCCAGGTCGTAAGGGGTCGGAAAGACCGCCGGCGGGAGCTGATTCCACATAGTAGTTTCGCGAGGCAGGAAATGGCGCTGTTGTGATCGAGGTGGTGATTTCAACACTAACTCAACCACACTACCTCGATTTCACAATTGAACATCAACACAACCACCTTTTGGTTTTGACGCGATGTCCAATTGTTAAATGCAGCCACCGGGATCAATCAAAACAATTCATCGGAACACTCCCCGTGATAAATGCGGCAGAAGATGCAGAATGATTCAACATCCGTTGGACACCGAGCCAAAGATCAAGCCGATCAGAAAGACTTTGATCATTGATAATCCAAACCGCGAAAAATAAGGCGCTCCCGCATAGAGATGAGAACAGTACTCCATGTTGACCGGGGTACCTACTGGACATTAGCTGTGTCAGACATGGGAGTGTTCTCAAAATGGGGAATTATCAGGAGTATGGGGACTATAAATGGGGGATTATCAGGACTAACTTTGATGTGTTTTTCTATACAATGTAAAACGTAAAATCTACTTACAAAGTTCGTATTCTATAAACATACCTAGAAAAATTTACAGAATCAAAAGCAGCTCTAAAAAGAAAAATATATTTCCATATTTGAATTATCCGACGGCTACGCTCTAAGCCCAATTTCACATTTTTTGCTGCTTTATTGCCCAGGGGCTTTGTTAAAATAATTACGTATTGCAACCGCGCATGAACCGTATTTGTTCTAATCTTATTTTATGGAGACAGACAATTACATGTTGTATTATGTTATTATTTTATAAATCGTGTACCCTGAAAATCACTGTATATTAGTATGTACAGTGATTTTCGAGGTACACGATTTTATTTAAATTTTGTATTTACCAGTAGGTCTGGTTTTTCTTTTAAAGTATATCTAAAAAGGCGTATCTCATGAAAAACGGAAAAAAAAATATTTCATTTTGAATTGACAATAATAATGTCACACAGTGCCATCGTGTAATATTTGAGGTACTTCCATTGTTACTATTGGATGTAAGCTCAAAGCCCAGCTTTCAAACTTTGTGAAATAACACTATATCTACAAAATACGAATTACACAAAATACCTTACCGTCAAACGACCAAAAATACGATTTTACAAAAAAAAGTCGAACAAATCTCGGTCGTCCAAGTAATAGTAAATTATACCCGTTAAGTTGTTACAAAAAATAAATAATATTTACTATTATACTAACATTTTATTACATACCCATGAAAATCTGAGTTAAATTTTCAGATATACGCGTTAACTATAAAACTCACTGACATTGAAAATATAAAATAAAACCGTAGAAAGAATACAAATTACAGTGATTTCCGTTTATCGTGCAGATGTCATCAATTTTAAAGTTTTTATATTGCTAATCTCTGCACTTAAGATTGACCATTAAAACATGTAGAAAAAATACGAAAACATTGTCGCCGCTGTGGGAATCAAACCCACGTCTTCGGCATTCGCAGCCTGACGCTCTAGTCACTGAGCTAAACGGCTGATAGCCACAGCGACGAAAATCTTAACGCCTTCCTTCTACATTGTTATTTAGCATTTATTTGTTATTTATTTATTTATTTATACTTCATTGTTACACCTTAGGCTAAAGGCTACAATGGGCGGACTTAATGCCTAGTGGCATTCTCTACCAGTCAACCCTTGTCATGGTGAGAAGTAGATGGCAGGTGCTAAAACTAAAGTAAATAAAAGTAGGAAAATAGATACATAAAAATCAAATTAAATATAATGTGTGGATATATACGAATATGTATATAAATATTATTAATCATAAACTACATATATATGACATACATGTATGGATGAATATATACATAAATATACACACACATATATATATATATATATATATATATATATATATATATATATATATATACACATAAATATTGTAGATGTACATATATGGATAATAAAATCCGAGCATGGGATAAGCCAAACAAAATCACTGATTTATTAGGTATTCTCGAACTAACTTTTTAAATGTATATTTATTTGGAGCTATTTTGATCTTATCGGGAAGGGCGTTCCAGAGGAGTGTAGCTTGAACAGTTAAAGAAGAGTTAAAGTATCCTGTATTATGTTGCGGGATGCGAATCCTATAAACGAGGTTAAAGGAACGAGGTACTCTGTCAGAAGCAGAGTGAAATAATTGGAAGGTATTCCTGAGATATGTAGGAGAATTAGAATTAGATAATACCCAATACAATAACAACAGAATTCTGGAGCAACGCCTTTGACGAATAGAAAGCCAGTTAAGCTTGCGACGATAAGAAGATACGTGGTCATATTTACGTAAACCGAAAATGAATCTGATGCAGTTATTGAGAAGGCGCTCCAATTTATTAAGACGAGATTGGGATAGGTCCGGGTAACACACATCTGCATAGTCAATAATGGGTAAAATTAAGGACTGGACAAGCAAGAGCTTAGTTTTATGGGGCAGAAAATTTTTAAGGCGATAGAGAGAACGTAAGGTGGCAACGACTTTCCGGCTGACTTCGGCAACCTGTGTTTCCCAACTAAACGACTGGTCCAAATACAAGCCAAGATTTTTAACAGATTCAGAGAACGGAATTAACGTTCCATTGTAAGTGACAGAGACAAGGCTACCATAATCAATCCTGGCAAGCATCCTTGGACCACCAATTATAATAGCTTTGCATTTAGAAGGATTAACGGTAATTCCAAATCTGTGCGACCAATCTCTTATTGATTCCAGATTGTTATTAAGGGTATATGGTATAACAGCATAATATGTTATTAAGATCATTAATATCTGTTTGGACGTAAAGCTGTAGATCGTCTGCATACAGATGATACGAACAATTGATAACTGAGGTTATAGAGTTAATAAACAATGAAAACATGATAAGAGAAAGTATACCGCCTTGCGGCACCCCAGAATCAACGTCCGCCCAGGCAGAACACTGCTGTCCTAAGCGGACCGACTGTTGGCGATCGCGAAGATAGGAGGAAAACCAATCCAAAGCTGGGGTAGAAAATCTAAGGTAAGTAAGGTAGGATCTGAGGATTTCATGGTCAACTGTGTTGAAAGCGTTAGAAAAGTCCACAAGCGCCACCACTGTGAGCTTTTGAACATCCATACCTTTTCGTATGTCATCGGTGACCTTAATAAGTGCAGTGGTGGTACTGTGACCCGGACGAAACCCAGATTGATAAGAGTTCAATAGGTTATGTTTAGCAATAAATACGGAAATTTGCTTATGAACACAGGCCTCAAGAACTTTAGAGAGAAATGGAAGAATATAAATAGGACGAAAGTGGTTAGGCAAAGAAGGATTGGGGATTTTGGCAAGTGGCAGAACAAAAGCTCTTTTCCATAAGGATGGGTAAACACCAGAGTCCAAAGAAAAATTGATTATGTGGGTGATTGCAGGTAAAAGGTAGTCCAGGATCATTGTAATCATTTGTTTACTAACCTCGTCGCTTCCCACAGCTTTAGATTTGATTGCTATTATAGTGTTTTTAACGACATTGAGATTTACCGGTGTGAACTGAAAATGTGAAATTTGAAGAGGTGACAAATAACCAATAGAAGTAATTGTTTGAGAGCGGATAGTAGGGTCCATAGATGGATTAGAAATAAAATGTTGGTTAATGTCATCTAAAGAGAGCGAAGAAAAATGATCTGATGGGCACGGCTTGGTGATGCCAAGAGATTTAAGAAATTTCCATACATCAGCGGACGAAGAATTACTAATATTGGCATGGATATAACGGCGTTTAGCATTTCGTACCATCTGATTGCATCTGTTTCTAAGAGATTTAAAATGTAACCAATTCTCTTCCGTACGTTCCCGTTTAAACTTCGCAAAGGCCCGATCCCGTCTCGCCATTGCCACCCTAACGCCTCTAGACATCCATGGAGCGGGAGGACGTTTTACCCTTACGAGATGTACAGGTGCATGAGTATTAAACAAGTTAAGTACCATATTGTTTAGTAGCACCACTTTATGATCAATCGTAGGCGCAGTAGCTAAAGGGGTAAAGTCGATGAGCGATGCGTCACTTCTCAGTTTTTCCAACTCAATTCTTGAAAAGTTTCGTAAGTGCAAAAATGTGGGAATAGGTTTAGGAGGGATAAGTTTATAGGAAAAATAAATTAAGTCATGGTGGGAAAAGCTAGGAGCAGATAGCTGACCGTGCTTCATAACTCGGTCAGGGGAAGCTGTTATAATGAGGTCAATCCATGAATCATCAGTGTGAACATTATGATGAGTTGCCGCTAACGGCAGGATATGGAGGTCGACTGAGTCAATAATTGATCGAAGTTTTTGAGAACGAGATGTATTTTTTAACAGATCAGTGTTGAAATCACCCATTATCATACAGTGCGTGTACTCAGAGCAAACTGAATCAAGAGCAGCTTCAAAATCGCTGAAATAATCAACAGAGGGGGGACAGTACACTACCTCTAAAATCGCCCTTATGCCCAGTACACAAACTTCAAGGAATAAATATTCAGCAGAAGCTGAATAAGGAGAGGGGGATGCAAAGACAATCTTATAAGGTATTATTAACTTTTTTAGAAAGACGTGGGTTCGATTCCCACAGCGGCGACAATGTTTTCGTACTTTTTCTACATGTTTTAATGTTCAATCTTAAGTGCAGAGATTAGCACTATAAAAACTTTAAAATTTATAAAAAAGCAATGGCGACATCTCTCGTTCGGAATTATCGTTGTAAAACGATATTCGAAATTGTTTGTATGCTGGAAAGGATATAACAATAGATGCGCCAAGCCTTGCTTCAAATGCTAAATAACAATGTAGAAGGAAGGCGTTAAAATTTTCGGCGCTGTGGCTATCAGCCGTTTAGCTCAGTGGCTAGAGCGTCAGGCCGCGAATGCCGAAGACGTGGGTTCGATTCCCACAACGGCGATAATGTTTTCGTACTTTTTCTACATGTTTTAATAAGATGTCATCAAATCAGAAAAATCGGCCACGTGCGAGTCGATTTCGCTCACGAAGGGTTCCGTACCATTATCTTTAAGGAAGGCAACAAATAATGTCTGTTGTATGGGAGCCGCACTTGAATATTATTTTATTCTGTTTTTAGTATTTGTTGTTACAGCGGCAACAGAAATACATCATCTGTGACTTTTCAGTTGACATTTCAACTGTCTAACTATCACGGTCCACGAGATACAGTCTGGTGACAGACGGACAGACAGACAGACAGTCTTACGAAGTCTTAGTAATAGGGTTCCGTTTTACCCTTTGGGTACGGAACCCTAAAAAAGAAGCTTTTCAGCCTGTAAGCAAATTATTTCTGAATAAGGACAGTTGTAATTATAATAATAAAACGTTTTTATTAACTTTTATACCAAAATAAGGTCATCTTTTGTTTTTTTTTTTTCGACATTAATCATACCTTACATGTTGACCCATCCCCGTCTTGCACGGTTGCAATGCAATGCATAAAGATCCGTTGCGTAGTTTTAAAGATATAAGCATACATAGGGACAGACAGACAGCGGGACGACTTTGTTGTATACTATGTAGTGATTTATTATTTATTATTACGATATATAAACTTCTACATTATGCTGCACGTACTTTGAATATTAAATGAAAGTAACCACTTTCATTGTATATAAAATTCTATCATCTGAACTAAATAAATATAAACTTAAAGTTATACGACACTGAAGTAACTTCACAATCTGTCGCAGCGGAAATGCGAAGATTTGCAACAGCTCTAATCTAGGAAGACGAAGTGGAAATGGTACCCATTTGCTATTAAGTGATCCACTTTAAAAAGCTCTTTCTTTACAATGTTATCTCATTTCTTTGTAATTTCGTAGTAAACTGCCAAAGAATTGTTAGGGAAATTGAGGTCTGCCGAACGATACAAACTCTTTTTAATTTAGTACATTGGAAGTGTTACGATTAAATTGTTTGTCGCGCATTTATCTAGACAAAGTACGTAATAGATTTTATTTAGTAGAAGGACCTGATATTTCTTTTTACAAACAGCAGATATTTCTACTAAACCTGCTGTTATCTCTACTAATATTGCTATCTCCATTATTTCTCATGATACTTGGACTGTTTTAGAAGTGTATATCTTTAATTAAATATGTTTTTTTTTATTATTTTCCCCCTAAAAACTTTTCTTCTAACAAACCTTTTAAGTCAGAATACTTACTGATGTATATGCAAGTTAAGCATCCTACACATTTAACGCTAATTTTATATCTATTTTTATCGATAACTTCGTCGTTTATGAACCGATTTTATGATTATTTTTTGTTGGAAAGGGGATATACCAAGGGTGGTACCATGATAAGGAAACTCGGATCTGATGATAGCATCCTAGAGAAATTAAGGGCAATCCATAAATGTAATAGTTATCAACAATGTTTTTTAGTTTCCGGTTTGAAGTCGATTCTTTTTTTGTTGAAAATTATCTTGGCCGGTTAAGTAAGACCAACTTCGACACAGAGATCAATCGGCGAATCCAACTCGGGTGTGTAGCGTGCAGCAAACTTCGGCATATCTTCTCGTCGAATATACCTCAATGTTTGAAGACTAGTCTTCAACCAATGTGTGTTGCCAGTGATGACCTACGGAACTGAGACGTGGTCCTTGACTGCCGGCTTGAATGTGGAAGCTCAAAGTCGCTCAGCGAGCTAAGGAGCGGGCTATGCTCGGTATTTCTCTGCGTGATAGAGTTCGCAACGAAGACATCCGCAGTAGAAAAAAGCCAACCGACATAGCTCGGAAGGTTAGTAAGCTGAAGTGGCGACGGGCCGGCCATATAGCTCGTAGAACTGAAAATCGTTGAGGAAGAAAGGTTCTCGAGTGGCAGCCTCGAACTCGAACTGGCCATCGCAGTGTGGGACTACCTCCCACTAGATGGAGTGACGACCTGTGCAAGTCTGTGGGAAGTCGATGGATGCAGGTGGCTCAGGATCGTTCTTGGCAGTCTGTGGGGGAGGCCTATGTTCAGCAGGGGGAGGCCTATGTTCAGCAGTGGACTCAGACAGGCTGAAATGATGATGATGATGAGTCTTATACGAAAAATGACAGGATAAGAACTAGCACGTATTTTATGGAGTAATGAGTCCTATTTCTTGACCACCTTGGTAGTAAATGATGTATCATACTTTTGGTAAGTAACCAACAGATTAAAGTACAGTAAGAGCCCGGAACCAGTAAATGGAAAACATTAGTTCTTCTTTTAGCAGGAGTTCTTTTTCCTCTACGTAAAGCTCACTAGAAGTAAAGCGCGGATTCTGATGTGAATGAAACATCTTATGCGGCGATTCAAAATCGAATGTTGGCGTGGTGAAGAGTCACCATGTCACTGCAATTACTTTTCTTAACATTATTTACAATTACAAAAGGATTACTTATACAAAAGATTCAAATAATTAAGCTGGCTTAAATTTAAAGAATAATTTTTAATTTTCGTTACGAAATCAATATTATTTTTTAAATTAAGAATATTCAAAGTATGTTATATGAAATCAGAAAAAATAAAAAAGAAATCTAAATATTTCATTTTGGAATGTAGAAAAATGTTATTTAGTTTGCTTAAACTAAATAAACTAGCGATTTATGCAAATTTTAGAAAATATGTAAATACTAGCTGTTGCCCGCGACTACGTCTGCGTAGAATAGGCTGAAGGCGTTACATTCAGACAGAAAGACAGGTATACATAAAATATGTATATTAATTATTGCCTGTCTTATTCTGATGTGTAAGCTATATTATTGTAACGTTTCATTAAAATCCATTCAGTAGTATTTGCTTGAAAGAGTAACAAACATCCATCCATATTAGTGATGATGCCAGACGTCCCGCGACGGCTCACAATTTTTTTTTTGTTTATATTAAAAGATGAGAAGCAATCTGGTGGTACACGGAATGCTAAGTGAGACATCCATGAGTCCATGAGACATCTGCAACACCTTAGAGGTTGGAGTTGCGATGCCGCCAATAAAAATAGTCGGCTATTCTACATACCAGATGAAAGTCAAAAGTGCAGTACTTCTCTGGTATCTTTACGCGAGCAATGATCCCACCTGACTGCGCAGGGAATTGTTAGCAGTGCTAAAAAGAACAAACGTTCCAGATTAATTCGTCAGAAAAAGGATATGGCCGTGCCACATTTCATTTCGACCGAGGAAGGTAGAAATGAACGGCGCACCGTAGTACTACTACATCACTTTCTGCATTGCGCTACCTTGCTGAGTCGTGGAGCATAAGGTCTTCCCTTATGATAACACCTTGGTTACAGTTTACATAGTATAAAGGGTGGCTCCAGCTGCTCCATCCAACCTCAACCTACACTCTAGGGACGACCGTCCTTACACCACAATCGGTGAGGAATGATTCCCTCTTGGCTTCCCCGTAGAGGACCAAGCCACGGTTATAAGCCTCTGAGCCGTGACAAGGTGAACGTTTGGAGGGTAGCATAAGCTGGCCTTGTGTGAGTAGCTCTGAGCTTCACCATAGGATACCAATCTCGACACGGCTACTTAGATGTGCAGGAACATTTTTTAATGTGTGCCGCAATAATTAAACTTCATCTCATTATCACAAAAACAACAAACGTAATTAATGAATTAATTCGTTTACGTAAATTGCCTGCATGATGTTAACATTTCTACGTCAGCTTTAATTTTACGGTAGAAAGGTTCCATTAATATCTTTATATGACTTTTGTATACTTTTACATTTAATTTTGTATCCTCTGTCATATATATTCATATACCTAGGCATTGCCTCATTTATTCTTAATTAAAAAAATATTTATAGATAATTTTTTTTCACATTTCTTAGAAATAAATATTTTTTATCTAGCACTTCTTTTTTTCTTCCACTATTGCACACCTTATACCGCCAAGCGGTTGAGGTTGCACTCTCCTCTCGACACGTTAAAGTCAAGCAATTTTTTACTCTTTAACTACCTCTACCACAACCAATTGGCACTTATACGATAATATGATTAGATGTATTATAAGAAAACTATTATAAACTATTATAAAACTATATATATCACTATAACTAACTATATAACTAATAATCTATCTCATATTCCATCCAAAAAAAAGCTGTTTTAAACAAATGTTACGTGGACGTCCGGATTTTTATTACGAGATGGTCACGATAACTCCCGGAGACCGGGTTTTGTTTATTTTCCTTCACCGCTGAGCACGTCATAATTCAGAACATAAAATTAACTATTTCATCGGTGCCGGCACTGGAATCGAACTCCCATTGCTCGAGTATATTGAATTAAAATTGAGCGCCCAGCCAATGAACTATCACGACTAGACAATTACGCTACTTTACCGCTAGTTTACTAATAAAATGTTTTTTTTACATGGAATAATTTGTTTAAATAATACAAATAAGTTAATGGTACGACTTGTTTTTTCTTTTCCTTAAAAATTAAAGGAGCGGTTTGAGGCGTGCGCTTTTGGATTGTTCGCACTTTTTACCCCAGTAACGGCGGCAAGAGCAGCGCAAAGTTTTTGATAAAAGTAAAAGTAACAGCCTATACATGGCCCACTGCTGGGCAATGGCCTCCTCCATACAGAGGGTATCAGGGCATAGTCCACCACGCGGCCCCACTGCGGATTGGCGGATTTCACATATCTTCGAAATATTTTATTTTTGTTATTATTTCGAAAATATGCAGGTTTCCTCACGATGTTTTCCTTCGCCGCGGAGCACGTGATAAGTCAGCACATCAAATTGAAAACTTCATTGGTGCCGGCAGCGGGTATCGAACTCAGGTTGGTCGAGTATATTGAATTAAAGGCGAGCGCCCGGACACTGAGCTATCACGGCTCTAGTTTGTCATTGCACTATCGTTATATAGATGTTACACTATCGTTAGATAACGATAGTGGTACGTTCAACAGGACTGATCGTTCTGGGCGGCAACTACCGACTGAAATTGGCAGCCTGATTAGGCTAGTATAAACAGAATGCCAATTCCAATTTCCTGAATTTTTATGACCAATTTTTAGGACCCTAATTATTATATAGTCTAATTGCTGCTCAAGATGCCATTGTTAACAGTTAGCACTAATTTATTTGTGTTAATAATTATTAATTGTAAACTTATTATTACACTTTACTTAATTCTTTGAAACTTCATAAATATTATAACAACAATTAATTTATTACAACAAATATATAACTGACGAAAATTACTGAACAAATCATAACAAACACTAATAATTTTTCATGTACAATCGGTTTTACATGCTTCATGATTGCATAGTTTCGCGTCAACGGAGCGGCGACCCTCATAAAGATAAGACGGAAACGAGTTGGCCCTTTCTAATTTATCAACAGGCACGTAAGACCCTTAGATTGGCCCATTTACCGATTTATATCGTGTACTTTTACTTAATAAGGATGTTGCTAAAATGGGCAAAGTCGTTTACGTCTATATTAAATGACACGCAATCGAATAATTAATGACTATACCCGTTTTAATTAAAGCTGTGTGCAAATTAAAATATGCGCAATGTGAAATAAATAAGTTAAGATCATTTGTATCAGTTAAAAAATCGAAAATTCAATAAATATTTATGACTAAACCTGAAACACTATTATTAATATTTGTCCATTCAGTGACAATGATGCTGAAAAGTAGGTATGTCAAACTGTATGTATCATACCGAAAACTTTACGAATAAAAACGATTAAAACCGCAAAAATAGGTTCAGCAATGTAATCTCGTAAATATATGAAATCATAAGATGAAGATTATTTTATATGAAATTGATATTTTACATGGAAAATGCAAAACAAAAAACTTAAATTATATATTTAATCTATCGTGTTTGAATGTTTAATTGTGTTATTACCCATGCGCTTTCGCCAATATATTGGTAGTTCATTGTTTACATTTTTGAAAAAAATCTCTTATTTTTTTTACTTGCAAGAAATTATCCAAATGGCAAAAAATCTGCTAATCTGTTGAAGCCAGGTCAAGGGAGTATGGTGGGTGTCGGAGACATTCTAATCGTAGCTCTTCTAATTTAGCGACCTATGTCGTGAAGTGTGAGGTCTAGCGCTGTCGTAATCTGCTGTAATCGTCTGGCCAAACCTAAAGAAGCGGTAGTGTATTATTCCAGCAACAAACACACATCATGAACTTTTTTTGAGACAAGTTTGAGACTAGTAGTTGGTAGAGCAGCAGCCCCGGCTGTTGTACGAATGGGTAGGCTCGTCCGGGTTAGTGCCTCGAGCTCACAGAAGACCGGCGTAAAGTGGAAGTATAATACTTTCGCTTTCGTCTGATGAGTTAATACTTTCGCGTTTCGTCCTGATGAGTAAGCTAGCTGGAGTCCAATTTTCAAAAGGTTATCAACGCATCTGCAAACCCTTGGATGTAACAGATGTCCATGTGCGGTGGTATTCGCTTAACATTAGGTGAACCACCTGCTCGCTTGGCAAAAAAAACTTACAAAACACACCATACAAGCCGATATTTTTAAGTTCGCCGCTAAGCCGATTTTTTTAGATTCTCACCAACATCTTCCCCTGGCTACCGTGGGTAAATCTTTAATTCATATAGCAAAAATGGGTTGCACCTATTTTTAATTTTATTATAAATATCTTTTTAAAACTAGTACTTTTTTCTTAACCATTGTTTAACACTTCGAAAGTACAACATTAAGTCTTGTTACAACATTATTTCTTCATTTTATGCTCGCACAAAATCGAGTTCAAAAAGCTCGATAAAGCTTTAACAAAGCTAAATTTTTTAAATGAACTTGAGCAAGCTTTTACATTTTCTAACAAAGGCTATTGACTAACCCTGTTATTACAGTTCGCCACCTCGTTTAATGTAGTACCTCGCACAGAGTAGGTTAAATAGGGAAAGTAAGTACCTAGCAATTATTTAAGATAAAAAAAAAACGTATGTGTACTCATGTACGCTCATAAGAAATTATACTTCTTAAGGGTATTAAAATAAATGTAAATCTTATCCCCTGTAATAGTACTCTTTGTTTCTCTCTACAGTTAGTCGTTGCATCAAATGCAAAAAAAATCGCTTTTTGGCTGTCAGTGTGCCCGCACGTCATAAAAATTTTAAAACACACACAACAAACACAACAAACGCACTAAAAGAAATAAGTAACTTCAAAAAAATAAAACAATTCTAGTATAGTAAACCCACACGTTGGAAAAAATATGATATACATATCAAATTAAACGCTTAAAATGCACATTGTTTCAGTTAAAAATGTATTTATTTTTCTTATTTTACCGTTTTACATTTACGATTAGAAGTAATATCATTGCTACCATTCTACAAAGAAATGTATAAAATAAATGATTAATTTTATTGACTAAAGTTGACCACATATTACATCGTATCGATTGGTCGTAGGTACTGAATATAATTGTTATATCTATATTATAATTGTTATCTCTTATCATGCCAACTTCCACTGTATGTTTATTTTTAATTAAGTCATGATATAGCTATAATTAGGATCGTTTAAATTATATTGAAAATTGGAAACTGGAATTTCAATTGTATTTACTAATAACTACTATACATGTAGCTAGAAAGTTTTGATTACTCCATTTTGTTATCATTTAAAGTGGCATATTACGTTGTTATTTATTACTTTGTTGTCTTAGACTTTTGTACGCTATTATTCAGGCTTAAATTGCCTCGGTCGATGTGGTTCTTGCAACTTCGTGTGCAGTTAGGATCTCACAATTTATTTTTATACTATTACTGTAATATTTCAGTTTTTAAATCGACAACTTTTTAAACCTTTTAAAAAAGTTGTCGATTTAAAAACTGAAATATTTTTTATTCATTTCGAATAAAATTTTACAAATATACCCGTCTAAACAAGCATACCTAGGCAACATGATAAAATATTATCATATTAACTAAAAGTACCCGGAGGAGGTTTGTTTTTTTTTTGGTAAATCGTGTATTTTGGGAATTACATTTAGATACAAATTACTGAGTAATGAAATATGCATGTTGGAGCCGTTTCCGAGATTCCAATTATATATATATATATACAAGAATTGCTCGTTTAAAGGATAAGGTAATATAGTAAAATTATGTTTTGAAATGCTATGTAAAAACTTCAAATGAATTCATTTTGAATATTTTTTATATGAAAAGTTGTCAAGCGAGCAGATGGTTCACATGATGTTAAGTGAATACCGCCGCCCATGGACATCCGCTACACCCGAGGGTTGTAGCGGTATGCGTTGACAACTTTTTGAAAATTGGGCTCCGGCTACCTCACTCACCAGACGAAACACGAAAGTATGATACTCCCACTTTACGCCGGTCTTCTGTGAGGTCGTGGTACTGACCCGGACGAGCCAGCCCATTCGTGCAACAGCCGAGGCTGCTGCGTGGCCCTACCACCGTTGCAATTCATATTAAAAAAAATTGGATTGGTTTTTTCCATGTGGCGGAATTTTTCGTTGAGAAGTTGAATGATATTGATTTAGAATAAATAACCTTTAAGTTTAACAACATTAACGCCCGGTTTATAAAACACAGATCATCGTAGAATTCAACTAAGCAGCTGTCTGAGCTGTTTAAACATTTAAAAATATTTAAAATACGTTATGCAGTGAAAAAATTTAAGAGGAGATAACATACAAAGAGCAATAGGAATGCAGCAAATTGAAAGCAATCAATCGCAGGTGGCGCGCTTTTGGTATCAACCGAAGTGGAATTAACTGTCTTTGGCTCTGTTACATCAATATAGGGTAGAACAGCATCCTGATCGAGGTCGGCTATTTCGTTTTATGCAGACGTGAAACTAAGATGATTACCCAACATATCTTATCCTTTAAACGAATAATCCATGTGTATATATATAATCGGAATCTCGGAAACGGCTCCAGCGATTTTCATGAAATTTAGTATGTGCGTAGATTCTGAGGCGAAAAATCGATCTAGCTAGGTTTCATTTTTAGAAAATGTCCTTTTATCCCTGTTTTCAGGGAATGAAAAATATCATTCGAATATGACAGTAAATTTCGCCGCAAAAAAAATGTTATAATAGCTCGGACGGTAATCGGGCGGCCCAGAAAACAGACGGCCGCAGTTCGTATCACGATCATTTACACCCTTATTTTTTTTTACTTTTTTTTCTATACCAGATCATTTTCGTTATTTTTTTTTTATTTCCAAAATACACGATTTACCAAAAACCTTTTTTCGGTAAATCGTGTTCCTTCCTAATTATTATTAATTAGTAATTCCTTCTTTTTTTCGGTTTTTGGTAATACAAATCATGTATTACGTACTATGATTAAGACGTTCAAACTTGACTCACGTAGTTGTCAGTCCCAAAACTGTTCGACAGAGACTGCACGAGTATATCCTTCACACACGAAGTCCAATAAGGTGCCCACTCATCCATCATGGAAATTGAGGACAACGACAGCACGGTGTAGAGTGCGGGTACAGTGGCCACAAGAGTGGTAGTTTAGGTATCCCAATGGATCAACGGTAATAGTTTCGACAGGAATCATGAATAAAACACGAACTGAACTCATTTTCATCAACAAAGCCTACTTAGACCCTAATTCTTACGTCAAAAACAATGTGCAGCCTCATGTTCCTCACAATCCTCAGAGTGTTGGCGTAGACGTTACTGTGATTAACTACAATGCTGTTTGCCATAAAGCCTGGAGGACTCAGGAAATGCGCTTGCAAGAGAATATTCAAGAGAGATTCGTTGAAGAAACATGGGATATGCTCCAGAGGAAAGTTTTGAAAGACTTGACAGAGTCCACAACCCACCAGCCGCAGGACCTGTTGAAATGTCATTGGGACCGATTACCGCATAATGAAATCAGTGACTTCACAGAGTCGATAAACCGTCAATTTTTTCAGTACCTAAATAAACGCGGTGGTGTCATACCATTAAAAATATTATTAATGCCTTTTTGCTTATAAAAATATTTTACTCCAATTTTTTACTCTCTATTTTCTTCATTATCACTTTCGGTTTGGTGAAGCACTAGCTCGCTTGCCAAGTTCTCACACAAAAATAAATGTTACATATATAAATACGGTGATAGCTCATTGTTCAGGTGCTCGCAAAATATAATGAATAAAAATTCAATATACTCAAGCAACCTGAACTCGATTTCCGATGGCGGCAGCATTGAAATTGTTAATTTTAAGTACTGACTTATCATGTGCTCACTGATGAAGGAAAACATCGAGAGTAAACCTGCATATTTATAAATATTAACAAAAGAAATATTTCGAAAATATGTCAAGTCCGCCAATCCGCAGTAGGGCCGCGTGGTGGACTATGGCCTCTGTTCAAGGAAGCCTTTGCCCAGCTGTGGGATGTATGTACGCTGCTACAACTCTTTACTTTACTAAAAAATTGTGATCATTATTAACACCACCATTGGCTGCCATGGTAATACCGTGTAGGTCGCTTTGCAACAACTTTATCAAATCGATGACGTTGTAAAAATTTGACTCTAACATTTTTTTACAACACGCCAAAAGAAGTGTAACGTCAAAATTCTAGAACTTCTAAGCCTTTTTTTTTTTTAATAAACATTCTCAATTAAAGGTTGTCTATGTAACTCTCATGGGTGCCCTGTGCATCTCTTGGAGTTTCATGGGCAGTGGTATGGTGTTAATCTTGTTATATCAGGTGAACCTCCCATTCGCCTTTTTTTATAAAACAAAAAAAATAAAGTTGCCTTAAGATTTGCAAAAACAAATAAAAACATTAAAATACAAATTACGAAAACGTCCGATGTTTGATAAGTTGAACCTTAATGCTAAAATAGTATAGCAAACATTCTTTTTATCCCCATTAGCTTTTATTCGTACAATTTCCGCCTTTAATCCCTAATATAATGTGTAGCTATTTGAGAAAATCACTGATACTAAAGTAGAGTTTACACTGATGACCGTAGGATACTTGACTATTCCTAGCTAGTAAATAATGAAATTAATAATCAAAGGATGGCAATATTGTAGTGGGGCCCGCCTCTGCGGCTAGTTCTGGTTCAATGCAAAGGAGCACTGATGTGCTTTGTAAGAATTTGCGCAACCTTACTCTTCATCATGATCATCATCATTTCAGCCTATTTGAGTCCACTGCTGAACATAGGCATCCCCCATAGACTGCCACGAACTACTATCCTGAGCCAGCTGCATCCATCGACTTCCCGCACATTTGCACAACTCGTCAATCCATCTAGTGAGGGATCATCCTACACTGCGACAGCCAGTACGAAGTTGCCACTCGAGAACCTTTCTTCCCCAACGGTTATCAGTTAACCTTACTCTTTCAATTCGAATCATCAGGAACATCTGGAAGGAATCTTCTTAAAACGTATATTGATGTGCTTCCTATATTTTAAATGGATATATATTTGCTGATGCATTTCAGTTTTTATTTATTTATTTATTGATAGAACCACCAACAGAATAACATGTTGTTTTGTTATAAAAACTGACAGTAGGCTTAGGAACTAAGATTTACATGTTTCCATTTAAAGGTAATTACAGCGTGTTTAAAAAGACGATAAGTGTACGATAACTCAATAATAATTACAAGTATGAGTAAAATACTAATATGAAACAACAAAAAAAACCAACAATAAGACAATAAGAAAATTAAAAATTTATAAAAATAATAACATATTTATAAATAATAATATATCGAGTTTATATAAAATTATGGTAGAATTTTTACTTTGAATAACGTTAACGTTTTACACATGATAGTTTGTAATCAGACCTTCTATTCATACTCTATTTCCAACTTAATTTAAAACACTAGAAAAGTCTATCTATTGAATTATAATAAAAAGTTTTATACGCGGTTAACATCCTTAAGACTAAGATTTCAGTTTGATTACAAAATTTTGAAATATTAGTCTTAAACAGAACATAACACTTGCAAAAGTCAGTGTAAACGTATTTAATGGTGTATATTCCCAATCTAGCAATTTTGCAGAATAGATACACGGTCCCGAAAGGGTCATAAGTAATTTGCACTAAGGTATTTATCACATTTAGCTAATGGTTAAGGAATATTTGCAGTGAAATGGTATATAATATTTACTGAGATATATAAGATAGGATTTTTTATACACACCTAAAATGTCTAAGCATCACCAACAAACATTTCGAGTGATGAGGGTAAGTAATGTATTATCGGTTATCAGACAAAATATGTATATACAAACGTTTGAAGAAAAACAATATAATTTTTGCGAGTCTTATAGTAAATAACGTGTATTTTTTTAACTTGATTTTGCACTTGAGCCTGTTTTTTTTTTTATTTTTCAAACTTTTTTAAACGCTTGCTTGCCATTAAATACTGCCGGGTATCGGATTTGGAAAATCACTAATCCTGAAGTCCTATTTAGGGCAATGGGACAAACTATTTAAATTATTTGCATTGTCATCGGTCCTTGTGCATTATAAAATTTCTTATTATTTCAACATTTTTAAGTGGGTCTAAATCACTTTAGAAGATTCGGTTACATACAAACATAGTTAGATACATACATATTAATCTAAAAAACGATTTAAAAAATGTAAAAATTACAGTATGAGGAATTAAAAGTAACAGTCATAAAAAAATAAGATAAAAATATGTGTGTTATTATTTTGTATTAAGAGACGATACATAAAAGCTGCATTATAATCATCGCGGTCATTGTATTGCATAACAGTAAACCCCACAACGGAAGGACATTAAGGCGTTCGACCTTTGAGTAGTTAATATAGTATGAAGCTGGCATTCATTTTTTATGACTGCAATCAAAAGTTACCCTGCATTTATTGTTCCATCGGTATATTAAATTCAATATGGATGTCAGTCAATAGATGCATTCATAAAGGTTACAAAAATTAGAGTGATTTATTCGTGTAAACTAAAAACAAAGTATTTTAACGTGATATCGGGAAAGAAAATTCTGGAGTTACGCTAGGATTTCCAATTTCAATTAAAATTTAGGCTAGAGTTTTTTTTTTTTTCGAAGTATGATGCATTTGTTTTTACGCCATTTGCCATCGGTCTAATAACAACATGGAAAACCTAAAATATCGCGTTTTTAGAAATATGAGTGCTACCGTGGCACAATCGCTGAAGAAATAGCTCAAAGGATTAATAATGTGTATGGGTTACTACTACCTGTAAAAGTTTTATACTGTTAAAGAAAACACGGTGCGTCTTCCTCAGCTCCAACGTTTCTGTTTTTGAAATTAAAAATTGTAATATAACAATTTTATATGTATTGATTTGATTTTATATGTGATTTATAATTATTTATAATCAGAGGAAGTTTTGTGGCATACGTATTTCATTTTAGACGTGTTTCGGCTATGAGAAATGAGAATTTGATAGATCAACGAATTACAAAAAGTGTTTACCCTCATACCGTTCACTTCTTTCAGTATAATTTGTGCATTACAAATTTGATCTAAATTTTACATATAAATTATGATAGATATCTAAACCATGACAGAGATATTTTTATATATATACAAAATTTCTCATTATCGTATCACACACACATAAGCCATAAGAATATTTATTCCGTCACCATCATCTACACACGTGAAACATGTTACATCTATTCTGATACAAATGCTTAAAAAAACCGAATAAAAATTACAATGTTCATAAATAAAATGTCTCACTAGCAATCTTTTCTCGTTAAAATCGATTAAGAAATATTTATCAGCTTTCGATAATAATTTCACAATTTTGTACTGATGAGTAAACGGAATTATTTAATTCCTAGTTATTCATTTTCTTGGTAGGAAAAAACCGTAAAAGTGAAAATGAAAATATTAACATTTATCTATTAAACTGCTATTTATCTGACCAAATTTTTATTTTAATCTTTTATTACTGTTTAACAAAATCCTTTTTAAAATTTAACTCCACATGAATTTACTTTGCATCATGTTCTAAACTTTAATAACAATCACGACTTTTATTGTGATAAAGATTTGTATTTCAATTCGGTATACCAATAAAACGTAATGTTACTTAATTTATATATCAAAGCTTTTACTTGGAGATAATAAATAAAATGTATTTTAGCGCCGTGTGCAGTCACCATTAGCGACACTGATGTAAATACAATACATGTGCATAATACTGTATGTATGTACATGAATGAAGCCTTTTATTATACCGTGAGATACATTCACCGCATGTTCGTAAGTAATACATAAGTACGAGTATTACTTTTCGTATAACACAAGATCTTTCAATTGGATTTTATTAACATGTACTATTTTTAGAATTTAAATTATTTTCAAAATTAAAATATAGAATTTTATTACATGTAATAAAAGAATTTGACATTGACATTTATGCATTATGTTTAATCTATGTCAATGTCGATAATAAAAACTAAATCTACAAATTATACGTGAAATAACAAGAACAGGTTACTGAAATGAACATAAATTTCAAAGCAATTTAAGCGTGTATAATATTCAACCCCAAAGCGGATCAAAACTGAGGCGATAATGGGAATCTCCTGAAGAACAATGAAAGGTTGAACGCATTACAATTACAAATTAAACAGGTTCATTGTCAATGGATGGTTTCGATTAACTTTGCAAGTCGTAAACGCTTAATTTAGAGGAACAATGAAAATACTTTACGTCACATTCGATTTAGTTTGAATTAGGACTGTCATTATTTCATTTCATTGTCATTGCTGTTTTGAAGTGGAAATAATCTACTTATTTTTAAATCACAAGATCGTAAGAGTGATAATAATTCAAGATAATACAAGGTGATACAAGAACATGTTCATGGGGTGCAGTGTTCCCAAATGTTTTATACCATTTTCCGGCACCACTCGATTTGCGATCGTTTCTACTCGTATATTCCGGTGAAATCATGTGTATCAAACAAGTGCAAAGTTTTTGAACCCCGAGATGATTTACACAGCATGCCTACAGTACGAATTTAGGGACAACTTTTTTTGTCCAGTTTCAAACAGTCTTCACACCGTATCAAGACCGCAGTCTCCTGGTGACCTTAACAGACAATGTAATCTTACACACGTAAATTCTCATCACCACGAATACGCACCACTGTAACACGGAGCTTCATCACCAAATGCCAATTGAAGTCACTGGCAACTTTTTAGTTTACTTAAGCTTCAGCGAAAAACGAATAAAATCAATAAGCGAAATTTTTCATGACTATTACTTATATTTTACATATGTTTAACTAATATTTTATTTCTTCTCATATAACATATATATTCATTATATTACTTATATTTTACTCATTATAATAGCGACTTAAATTTTCTAGAGACCACCAACAATTAAATTACAAAAATGAAAGTCATGCGAATTAAAAATAAAAAAAATTCCTGAGTGTTCGATATTCGAATTCCGCAGTATCGTTTTTATTTGTTTAACTGTAATTGGCCAGTACCTCCATTAATTCTTATAAAATGCCTATTTGCTTATTGTTAATGAGTGCAGACTTCCGGTTATTGCTTATTCTGTAATTCTCTTAACAGACGTATTCCAGCATGCCTATATTTCTGCTTGATTTAGTCTATAATACGTCAAGCTTCATTGAAACGAATTTACTTTCCAGCAATAACTACGTTAACTTGTCTTCCTTTAAAAAAGCTACTAACCGGTTCAATCTAAATAATATCTCGACGACGCCAATGTGTGGAGTTAATACTGTTAACATTCACGTAGGCTAAAATAAGAGTATTATTATACATGTTATATTGTAATCTGATCTTTTTTTAAAAAAGAGCAACTGTTGAGTTTGCAAGTCTCTTCTCAACAGAAACTGCATTCCAAACCGGTGGTAATTTACTTACGAAGTTATGTATTAATTATTTATGTAAAATTCGATGTTTCCTAATAACGCGCAAGCGTCTATTTGAGGAAAGATATTTTGAATTTGAATATGAATTGAATCAGATAGCTTGGGTTGCCAAACACGGACATTTCATATAATAGCATCAACTTTTCTTCTGCCATATACGTAAAAAAATTAAAATCCGTCGAAATTAGGAATGAAATGACTTTTTTTTGAAAAACGGACAAAAAAATATACGCCGCCGCGAAAATAAAACCCGCGGTTTCTGGTATCACGCATATGCGTTTCAAATCGCTTTACCCACTAAGCTAAACGGCTAGCCGTTAATTTACGGTCATCTAAATCGACTTAGAAATGAAAAAATACCACTATTATTTTCGAATGTTAACTCGATGCACTATCTGCTAGTGCTCCCACCTGGAAACTGCGAAAATTATATTCCGGCACTAATCTCGTTCCAGTCAATCACGTCCGTAATCACAGACTCAATCAAGCAGAAAATAGACATACTGGAATACGATAGTAGCATTAACATAATTGAGAGCAAGATTTTGTAATGACCGGAAGTCTGCACTCGTTAATTGTGTAATGGTTTATTTATTTATACTTTATGCTCACAAAATATGTATAGAGGCGGACTTAATGCCATCAGCATTACCTACCAGTCAACCTTTGGGTGGTCCAGAGATGGTTTCAATATAGAAACTAGAATTAATAGGTTGGGAAAAAGTTTCTTCGCATTTTATATGAAAATTCAAAACATTGCATGATCCCATTGCTATAGAAATTCTGGGGCTTCTGATCAAAAAACCGCGACAAGTTGTTTTGGCAGTCCTCTAAATGTTAACCTAACAAGCAGAAATCTGAAGGTATACGTTAGGACCATACGGCGGATGCATTAACACCTCCCTGTCACACTCTCTTAATTTTTGCTGAGTTACTAAAGATGTATGAGGTCTAGCGTTATCATGATGAAAAACCACACCCCTTCTGTTGATTAATTTCGGCAGCTTTCTCTCAACTTCTTGCTTTAATCTCATCAGTTGTTCGCAGTAGATTCAGTTCAATGTTCCTGCCAGGCGGTAACAGCTCATAATATATAAGCAACAGCACATGCGAGATAACCCCGGGTTATCTTCTTTTGCCAGAGTCTGTGTCGTGGTCAAAGGCTGGTCAGGCCTTTGACCACGACCTTTTTCGCACATTCTTGTCGTACGTGATCCACTTTTCTTCACCAGTTGTCAGGTTTTGGTTCGGTTTCATTACGTCGTAATAAAGGATCACAAATGAGTACACGGTTCATTAGGTTTCTTTCAGTGAGCTCATGAGGCACCCAAATATCGAGCTTTTTTGTGTACACAGCTTTTTTCAAATGCGCAAAAACTGTTTTGTGGTCAATTCCCAGTTCTTCAGCTACATCGAAACTACTGATATGCCGATCTTGCTCCACTTTTTCAAAAATGGCATCCATTTTATCGGTAACAGGGCGAGTTTTTAACCTAATATAATTATGTAGTTAAATGGGACAAATATAAACTATAAGATTGTAACAGATTTTTAGATATCAAAAACATATGGAATAAATGTAACAAAATATCATTTGACGTGGTTTTCTTTCCACCTATTTATAAGACCTTAACGCCTAATTAATGCCTTTGTACTTGCTATACCCTGCCGTTATAGCAGTTTTTACAACAGTATACGTTCTGAATGGTAAATGATAGTTAACTATATTCGAAAAGCTCATTAATTCTCTCAAAACTTATCTAAAAGAAAATATTTGATAATTGGTGTTAAAATTAGGTCGTGAGATAAATTGGAATATAATGACATAAAAACGAAATGTGCTATTCAAAAAATAAACTCTGGTTAACATACATACGCGCATATAATAAATACGCGTAAACGAAATGGATACCACAGAAAAGTAAAAAGCTATTTCTACATTCTTCTCGTATTAAAAGTAACGTTAGTATCGATAATACGCAATGGCAAGTAAAAGCCTTAATATAATATTATACGCAACGCCATAAAACATTTTATAGTTATCAGTAAAACCATTAACGCTATTACTTATACTTATATATACTTACGTGAGAAGTTATATTGTTTTGGCATCATTAAAAAATAGTTTTTCCAGGCTGTATGTCGATGAAATATGATAGTTACACAGCTGAAATTTTCTCAGATGATATATTTCTGTTGCCAAATACTAAAAACAGAATATTCTTTTTAAGTGGGGCTACCAAACAACTGACATGATTTTTTTGCCGTTTATATAGATAGCGGTACGGAACCCTTTGTGCGCAAGTCCGACTCGCAAATTGCCGGTTTTTTTCTTTCAAGTCGTCCCCGCCCTCGTGCTGAACACGGGTTCGCGTGCGGTCTGCTGTCACCCCTCGCGTTAGATACCTACAATACCAGCCAGCCGTCACCAACAGCAACGTCCAACAACAATAAGACTGCACTACTATCCCTCATTCTGTAGTAAAATATTTCGTAATTACCTATTACAAAATGACTTAAACTTGCTATAATTATATACATGTATTGTTAATGAATGACCAATGCCGTTCCCTAATATTATTTATAATGGTGCTTTATTCTTGGTACGCAGAATTTCCAGAATTATATCTCTTAAAATAAAAATGCTTTCTTAGATTCACATAATAGAAATATTACAAATATTACAATAAATACTATCGAAACTTTTTTTCAATGAATAACAGTGAAGTACATTGAATTTTAGTGTTATTTATAGAAATCATATTAAACACCCTCCATAGATAAAGTAATTACTAAAGTTCATAAATTACGATAGCAAAAAACGTAAGAAGTTATTACTTCTTTAGCGTAAGAAAAGAAAAATAACAAATCTTCTATCTTGAACTTAAATTCAATTGATAACGGCTTAATTAAATAATTTGGTATTATACGTAAATACCGTGAAGCTGGTCGAAAATGGTCGCTTCGCAACCACTTCATCATGTCGCTGTTTGGCTGCCGCTTACATCCTAAAAATTTTCCTCTAAAAATTTAATTCAAACGCGTGAAAAGAATTATAACTTCAAAAAGTATTTTAAATATATTATAATATATTTAACAACTGCGAATATTTCTAGATCAACCAGAAGACGAAATGATCCTATAAGGGTTTTCCTTTTGGCGTACTAAACCCTAACAATTAACTCCAAACAGAAAAAAAAATGATCATTCAATACAAACAGTTTACCCAAATCTTTTGCAAAGAACACCTTTTATTCCGCAGTATTTAATAAACATTCCATTTAAGTCCTTTATAAAAGACCCTTTTCATGCTAGCAAATTTAATAAACAACTCAACGGTGTTTTATAAAACCACTAGTAAAAACAAAATTAATCTGCGGGACTTTAAGAAAGTGACATATGAAAAAAAAATCGGAAAATGTGGAGTCGCACAATAGCCTTTATATGTAGCAACACTCTTAATTTATAATGTAGACTTATTCATCCCGAAAGCATCTATGAATTTTATGTTTTTCTGAGTACTAGATTAACCGCAGCTTTGTCCACGTGGTTGTTTTTAAAAATGACGAGGTTCACGAGACAAATGTAGCATGTCTTGATCCACCTTTAGCCATCTTGGCGTGAAGAGAAACCCAATACTTCCAAATAGACTACTGTTTATAAAATCATTAATGTATTAATTTCTTAAATTTTAAAATTTTTATAGTGCTAATCTCTGCACCTAAGATTGAACATTAAAACATGTAGAAAAAGTACGAAAAGATTATCGCCGCTGAATCTTAGGTGCAGAGATTAGCACTATAAAAAACTTTAAAATTTATAAAAAGCAATGGCGACATCTCTCGTTCGAATTATCGTTGTAAAACGATATTCGAAATTGTTTGTATGCTGGAAAGGATATAACAATAGATTCGCCAAGCATTGCTTCAAATGCTAAATAACAATGTAGAAAGAAGGCGTTAAGATTTTCGTCGCTGTGGCTATCAGCCGTTTAGCTCAGTGGCTAGAGCGTCAAGCCGCGAATGCCGAAGACGTCGGTTCGATTCCCACAGCGGCGACAATCTTTTCGTACTTTTTCTACATGTTTTAGTATTAATTTCTTTACAAAAAAAAATATTTGTCATCATTTTCATTATCTGTGGTAGGGCCACACGACAGTTCGCTGTTGCACGAATGGGCTGGTGCGCCTGGGGAAGTACCAAGACCTCACAGAAGAGCAACGTGAAATGAGAGTATTATGCTTCTTCGTTTCGTCTGGTGAGTGACGTAGCCTGGGTCCACTTTATTAATAGGTGGCAACGCATCTACAACCACGGCAAAAGTAGTAAATGTCATGGCCGGCAGCTATCGCTTAACATTTGGTTGCTTAGTAACTCGCTTGCCACCTTCTCACATAAAAAACAATTCGTTTCTATCATCAGGAAAAAATCATTTTGAATAATTATCACATCTTACAATCGTTAAAACATGTACTTTATTTTCACCGCTTAATACTTGTACTTAAACTTCCTAAAAGAAAACCATGCCTATGCAACCGGTTTTTCCGGTTTTTCACAAAGAGGCACAGCGCGCTGTACGTAGTACACCGTTAAATAGACGATATAGCAAAATGATCCCCTTTCTGGAGAGCTGCCGATGGGGAGCGAGAGACGCATTCATCATCGACGGCTTGCACCGGAGGTGTTGTTTACGCGGCCGCAGATGCTGTTTGCATCAGAGACGCCGACATGCCCACCGCACTGGTGCTTTATTTTGTGATGCAATAATTATTTTAATAATTGTGCTCATGTAAGTGTACGATACACTTATAAATTATAATTTCGTTTAGTTTATTTCAAACTTAAACTCTCGTTTTTTAAAAAACTTGCAGTATTTATGGTCGAGACGTATTTTAAGTTTAAAATGTTTGCGATAAAATCTGTAAAAATAGTTTCGATTAATAATGTTATATTATGGCAATGTCAATAATTATCTTACAATAATAATAATACTTTTTTTGTTAAATATGTAACATGATTAATGATTTTTCTAATGTACATATCGTGCACACGGCAAGGCTGAATACAGCTCCTACCTCGAAGGGCCCTCGATCATAGTTCAAGTCTATCAGAAACAGATGATAAATAACCCGATGATATACTCGTATTTTGCAAATAGCTTTCAGACGCAATAAAAACTTTAAAACTTAAATGATGACATGTCGTTTTTATCTAAAATGTTTAGTATTCCTTTTCCTTAAGTCTACATGAATGAACTCTACATGAAAAAACAAACAAATGTAATAAATAATTGAAGCATACATAAAAATTTTACTGTTAATAGACAGGTTTTACTCGTACTTATAATCGATCAGTTATGAACAGTATATTTTGTTGTATTGATAATATTCTCAACAACGTTATAAAAGGCCACCAGTTAAATGTGATTTCGGTAAAGTTATTATTTTGAATGCTTCTTTTAGCATAATTGAGACTGAAATAATCCTTGACACCAATACAAGCAAAAACACAGGTTATTTGTTATTATTTTGGACTACATTCTGGAGATTTATACATATACATTCTTCATGCTATCTTTTTTATACAAGTTTATTTTTAAAGAATATTCTACATAATTCATTATTCTAGCAGTAATACCCACAACTGTTAAAGAAGGGAGAATTGTAAAGCGAGGTTAAAAGGGTGCTGTCATTCAATTTCATTGATTTTACAATATACTTGCCACTTCAATAAGTGTACAAACAGACGAAAAATACATCTGTAAAATTGGAAACAATATGTAACTTTTTTGGTGTTGATTATCCACACAATTTATCAATGTATGTATATAATTTTATCAAACAATGTTTAGACAGGTTTATTCATTCAAGCTGTGCATTCATTAGCCTTCGAAATTAAATTATTTATAATCTATAAGTGGGCCCCGGCTACCTCCTTCACCAGACGAAACGCAGAACTGTAACACGTCCCTGTCACGCCGGTCTTCTTTGTGGTCGTGGAACTTCCCCGGACGGACCTGCCCATTCGTGCAACAGCAAAGGCTATAGCGAAGCTCTACCACAGTCATAGACTTAACGAGAAACAAATACAGTCACAAACTGAATATTTTATATTGGGTTAAGCAACACAAAAAATAAATTCATAAATTTTGAAATTCAATAAATTACTTCACTACTCAAAACAGACTTTTGCAGTCAAAATTAAAATCGTCGAAATAATTAGTTTCGTATTGCATAAGATATTCATATTAAGATTTATACATTCTGCAAACAATTGATACATGTTTTCTAGACTGCGAAATCGTATTGATGCATGGAACTATGCGGCAGACTCTTTAGCCTCCTCAACAGTAATCACAGCTTGATGTATAAACCTCAGACCAGACGACAGCATAGGGAGTTCTTTTTTAATGTGAAATATTGCTTAGCGAACAGACGGTTCACCTGGTGTTAAGTGACTACCGCCAGCCATGGACATCCGCTACACCCGAGGGTTGCAGATGTGTTTTTGAAAATTAGGCTCCGGCTACCTCACTAACCAGACGAAACGAAAGTATTATACTTCCACTTTACGCCGGTCTTCTGTGAGGTCGTGATACTTACCCGGACGAGACTGCCCATTCGTGCAACAGCCGAGGCTGCTGCGTGGCCCTACCACCGTTGAGTCAACCTATATCGTTAGGGAGGCCGGAAATTTAGCTGTGTAAAAATATAGGTCATAATATTTATCAAATATAATATTATCTTGTTAGTATCCATTGGAAAGTATTTGTTCATCCTTTCATTCAATGATCTCTACAGTTGTAGCATCACAATGTGTATCGATCAATTTTTCGGTTAGATCATTGTCACTGGGCTTGATTTTAATTCCATATACTCAAGCAACCTCGATCCCCGGCGCCGGCACCAATGACATTGTTAATTTCAAGTGCTCAGCGGTGAAGGAAACATCGAGAGGAAACCTACACATTTTGGAAATAATCAAAAATAAATTCTTAAAAATATCTAATATCTTAAAAATATTGACATCTAGGTACTCATTCTAAAACTATTTATGATATTAAAGTATTTACAGTCACCACCGATAATAATTTCATTCTATTATCATATTTTAAAACCATTTCGTACATCGTTATCATTACACTTCATTCCGTTCCCTACGGTGTTAAATTATTTAAGTGGGGCATGTATGCAATTCATCCAGAACATGGTGAATTTCAAATACGTTCGTTAACCTGCTTCATATATTATGTATTTATAAAACTACGGATAAATGCAAAGGCTACAAAATTGTAGGAAAGTTCCTTAAGCGATAAAAATTTACTGGCGGTTACAGTTAACTAATGTGACTCACAAAAATTAGTAACTATTCTTTAAGAATATGTTACATAATTCATGACCCACTTAGGTCATGAATTATGTCACATAAACCAGATGACGTCTACCATTAGAGTGGCAGAATGCGTTGCAAGAATTGATTTAATTGCTTCCCAACTATTCTGTTTTTTGGGGCTTGATGAGCCACTGTTGGCCTTAGGGGCCTTTACAGTTTCGTCGGACTTGAGGTGGCCGGGCGCTCGGCGCGCCTAGCCTGAACCTCGGCGTATTATTACGCGTTATGGTGACTAATCTCGAGGGCCCCGAGGGAGCCTCGGCTCGGACCGTCACGCTATTATTATCATTACTGGTTTGGGAGGCCACCAAGCTCTTAGGGCGCTTTGGTGGACGCTCCATGGAGTGACCAGACTCAAGGGCCCCCGAGAGGGGGCCCTCGGCTTGGACTGTCACTCAATACCCGTTTAGCATTCCGATTCGAGGGTGCCCGAGAGGGCCGGACCTCGGCTCGATCGGTAGCTATTATCTGACTGGGAGAATTTCTAGATCTATCATTACTACCACTTCGGAAAGCGTTGGCGCTGGGAGAAGAAGTGGCGGAAGAAACTCCAGCAACGCTTCTATCATTAACGGGGGAAAACCTGCTAGGTACGTGGCGGAACCTAGTATATGTTTGCCGCACTCGCCGGCGAGTGCGGTGTGATCTTGTATGTTTGCGTAATTGTTTTATTTTGTCGATGGCGATAGTCGTCTCATCGTAAGAGAAATCGAGTACGTGTCGTGGTCTGCGCCATTGGCAACGGAACGAACCCAGCGGTAGGGGTTTATAGGTGACAGCACCTACAACTAACGGATTGGAACTATTCTGTCACCGGATTAAACTCAAATATACTTGTATCACTTCCACTACACGCCGGTCTTTTCAGTGGCCATGGTGTATTTTGTATTAACTAATGTTTTTGCTTTCAGTCTCGAGACTATTAAAGCTTCATCTGACGCAGAAACGATGGGCTAGCCAAAACCCACGGGTTCGGGCCCTCCGCTGTAGGTAGGGCCGCGCATGTGCTCAAATGTGCGTTTAACTATGGTATGTCATCTAAGGGCCATCGAGGTTACGGTTCGAAGCTACGGATTAGGCTAATCAGTGACTTGGACCTGTGAGAACCACCCTGGAACGCGGGTGTACCTTGTGTACACTTTGTGTTGGTCTCGCCGTGCTCGGAGGCGAGGACCAATTATTATGTTTGTTGTTACACTAGCTGTGGGTGTAGTGTTATCCGGCGGGACCTCCGACGTTGGGTCCGACATAACTAAGGCGATGACGACATTTCGCGGGCGACGCTTGTTGACGTTCGCGTTTGTGTCGGGTTGGTAATTTGCTGCGCTTACCACCTGAGGGTTGAGATGATACTGGGCTCTATCGAAGAACCGTTTGGTCAGATCTTTAAAATGTGCGGCAATTGTCGGGCGTTTGCAATCGCTATGCAGGTCGACGTTGCGCTGATACCACTGCGCACCGGTTGTTCGGCGAATAAACTTATTTTGAAATACTTGCAACTTGTTAATGCGAATAGGGTTTGTATGAGCGAAGAGTATGCATGCGTAGGACATGATTGGCCGTACGCAAGCTTTATATAACAGAAATTTGTGCCTTAAGGGCATTTTACTTTTGTCATTGGTTAAATTGTGTAGTTGGCCTGAGACGAACGCGGCTCTAAATGTGCATAGTGAAAGACATACGCGAGTCGAAAGTGACTCCTAAATATTTTAATGTTTTCTCTCAGGGGAGCGGTTGGCCATAGAGGGCTATTTGCCCCAACTTTCTGTTCTGGTGAGGACCTTTGTAATGGTGTGGCGCGTGGGGGTTGGGGGTGCTACGCGTGAAGTGAATCGCCACACTTTTTCTGGATTTACGTCTATTCTCCATTTGCGGAACCAATCGACGAGGCGGTCAGTGCTTCGGAGTCGAGTGGTTAGTTAATTAAGCTTGCGGTCTGAATATAAAAGCAACGTGTCATCCGCGAAAAGCGCGAGATTGACGTGGGGGTCTTTTGGTATGGCGCTCGTGTAGAGCGAAAAGAGCAAACGTGAGAGGCAGGAGCCTTGTGGAACGCAAGCCGTGAGGCGGTGGCTTGTGGAGAGGGTTCCCTCAACTCGATATCCAAATGACCATGGTACTTCCTCTAACGAGACTGCCCATTTGTGTGACAGCAGAAGACGCCGCGTAACTATGCCACAGATTTCTTTTATGATTGAAAATTAAGATGTTTTCAGACTTTTTTTATACTTCAGCAAACATTTTATAAACTTCTCTTGCTCTTCTCGTGCCTTATAAAAATATGAAAATATGCCGTATATTAAAATATATATTTTTTTTAATTTCTCTCTCAGACATGCATTCAAATTAAGGTTTCAATGTATTCAAATTAATTCACTGACGGTGGTAGGGCCACGCAGCAGCCTCGGCTGTTGCACGAATGGGCAGGCCCGTCCGGGTAAGTACCACGACCTCACAGAAGACCAGCGTAAAGTGGAAGTATGACAAATACCCGTAGTAGTAGTATATATATACAATAATAGCCGGAGCCCAATTTTCAAAAGGTTGTCAACGCATCTGTAACCCTCGGGTGTAGCAGATGTCCATGGGTGGCGGTATTCACTTACCATCAGGTGAACCGTCTGCTCGTTTGGCAACTTTTCACATTTAAAAAAAAGGTTGTAAATTGCTCTTATGGCCCTTTTTTACAAAATGAATATTGTTTCAACATCAGCTGCATCCCCCATAGCAAAATACAGTATGACATTATGTTCGAATTGCTTACGTTATCATAAATAGGAAGAACGTCACCTACAAGCCATTTAGGCTCGGTATGAACTGTGACTTTGGTGGGCTTTGATTGTATTAAGGCTGGGGTTTGTGAGAGCCGCCTTGAAATGCACATATGCAAGGTAAAGCCTTGTGTACATGTTGTGTTTGTTTCGCCGTGTTCGTAGACGAGCGAAGGGTATTGCTATACTTTATCTGAGATCGTATGTTTGTCGGTACAGAGACTTTTGTAAGTACTTCTGCAAACATATACAAGCGTAACGCCATAAGAAAATACATGTTCATGATCGTAGTATACATATGTGAACATATTTCTTTGTTATAGAATATCATTGGAGTTAATTAATTATTAAACATTTGTTCATTTAATATTTAATTTTATTGTATTAAGCATTAAGTTTTTTTTTGCATTAAGCATTAAGTGATAGAGAAGGTGCGTATTTATGTTACCAGGTATTGATACCAGGTATTTCCTTGCAAGTATACCACCCAGGTACCGACCCGATATACTTGCAAGACTTGAAAGTATTTTTCCATTAAAGTATACGAGCCCTTCAAAGTAAGTATTACCACGTCGATCGAACTCGAACGTCGAAGGGATCGAATGCAGTGTTACCAACTGTTCAAAAATAATACTCCTAAAGCAATTCAAAAACCCACTAAAATTTATTAAATTCATAAATGAAACTAATTTTACGGATTTATCGCGTTTATTTTTAATTTTAGTTCCCGACGTTTCGACGTTTATTAAATTCAAACAAAAATTTCTAAATTTAAAATCACGATTTTTTTATATTATAGCTAAAAGCAAAATAATTATGTGACACCGATAAACCATTTCATTCAAATTGGTCATGAACATTATAATAGAATTAATTTGAAATGAATAAGTTAAGAATAAAATCAAAACAATATTAAAAAAAATATTAGAATACATAAAATATTTATACCAGATACATAGGCCTTGGCCTGACGTCGTCCAAAGCAGCACAGTACTGTAAAATTTTATTTTATTTTTTTAGATAAGTAGTTTTGTGTAGTTTTATTCGAAAATGTGAATAAAATTTAACTTGTAAAAAAATGTTCCCGAAAAAATTTACCTCCCAAAAAACTTCAATTCCACCTTTTTTTTCTAAATTTAAGAAAATTTCTAAGTTGGCATCCCTGGGCGTGCGTCGTCTGATAGTGAAGCAATGTATGTCGATCTTGCCTTGTATGTCTCTCTCACTTGATTAGATAACTTATGCTCATACATATAAGGTTCAGATTGTGCTTATACGTGAAATAAAATACTTTCAAAGAATTTTACGTCTCTCTCACTTGATTATATAACTTACGCTTATACATATAAGGTTCAGATTGTGCTTATACGTGAAATGAAATACTTTCAAAGTATTTTACGTCTTGATTGGAATATTTTGAACCTTATTTGTATAGCGACAAGGTTTAAACTTGCAAGGAAACAAGTATTCAACTCGTTGCGTTGGACAGAAAATACTTTGAAAGTATTTTGATACCTGGTTTTAGTGCCTGGTATGAGAAGGTGGACGTACTTTTAAGACCTGATACGCGATTTAGCAAGTATAACCCATCCCCATTAAGTGGATGAAAATCTGATTTCGCTATACTTATGTCTCAAAATACTTCGTAAGACCCTAAGTCTTTCGTTTTTAAAATGTTATGTGCTTATATTAATTTCATTAACTTGAGGCAAAAGCTAATCGAAAATATTTTAATCAATCGTAATATAAGCTTAAACTGTGGTAGGAATACGCAACAGCCTGCATTGTTGCATTTATGGGCAGGTCTATCCGGGGAAGTACCACGACCTCACGGAAAACGTGAAGTGCCGTAATCAGGCATGGAATAACGTTTCGTTTAGTAAGTAAGATAGCCGGGTCTCACTATTAAAAGGTGGCAACACATTTGTTATCCTATCGGCGTTGGAAATGAGGTGAACCGCCAGCTTGCTTGGCACGTTCTCTCATAAAAAATCAACCGTCTATCAGCAGCACTAGACTAGAGCAATTGGCCAGTCTCTTCTCTTGTTGAATAGCGAGCTTTTCCAATCATGGTTTGCAAATGGAGACAATACAGCTATGCCGTAATCTCCTAGCCATCTTATAATATGAAATAAGCTTGATGATGGGACGGTGGACTAGATGACTGCGCTTTTATGTTGATGTGTGATGTGATATGATATTATCAATTATCAAAAATAAAACCAACGAAAGTGGTTCCCTTCCGGAACGTGTCAAAGAAAATGGTCGCCATGTCTCGAAAAAGGGCCATGTTGCTACAATTCCTTTATAGGACCACAGAACGGTTACCATTGAGTGGTATATCACGGTTTGTTTTCCAGAAATGACAGCCGAACTCCGAACATAATCCGAAACGTCGTATTCACGTCACGATAAGCTCGCATTATCGTGATGTAAGATGATGCGAGCCAACAATGCCCATACGGCTCGGAAGACAAATGATTAGTTTTTAGGAAAACGTTGAACTGATGAGCCATCCTCCGTACAGTCCTGACCTTCCTTCCTGACCTGAGCCCGAACAATTTCTTTACATAGAATGATGATTTATTACGCGATCAACGGTTTGAAGACCCCGAAGCAGCTGTACACATCAAATTCAGACTGGAATTACTGTTTTAATGATTGGTTTGCATGAATGGAAATAAAAAAGTGCATTAAGTTGAACGGAGAATACTTCGAAAAACAATAAAATATAATTTAGCTATACCGTGCATGTGATTTTTCTTATTCCCGATCATTACAGTGTGCCGCTCCGTATAAAAAGGCTAGCATAATTAAAGCGATAAGAGGATGTTTGTCACTAATTAACTAACTAACTAACTAGGAACTAACTAATCCTATAAAAAGACCCTACCCTTTTATACTATTCATAGGCGTACGACAAAAAACACTGGAAATCAGTTAACAATTAAAAAATTGAAGAAATTTATTTCTTTTTTGCGGAAAGTCAATCGATGCAGGGGTGGCTTAGGATCGTGCTACGTGGCAGTCTATGGGGCAGGCTCAGCAGTGGACTCAAACAGGCTGAAATGATGATGATGATGATGATTAAATTATCATTAATTTAAAGAAGTCTCTTGTATCTTATATTAACTGATGTTTTTGATTTTAGTCCCGAGACTATTAAAGCTTCATCTGACGCTGAACCGGTGGGCTAGCCAGAACCCACGGGTTTGGGATTGCTTCATGAAATCAAACACTACCAACATGTTTTAATTCACTAGAGTCCATGGGTGGTATGACTTTCTGTGCGTAAATATTATTACATCATTATTACAAGTTTCAATTTTGGATCACTAAATAAATTTTATAATAGCACCGTTTGTAAAAGGCTTGCAGAGACACTCGCATTACAATTTATGTACTCATATACACGTGTATAATACGTGATTGTCCCGCGGGATATACATATTCGCTGCGAGTTATGCAGAATTTATTTCACGTTTAGCTAAAAATTTCTGTTCATTTTTGGTATTTTGCTACAAAATCAACTTGTACAGTTTTTTTATGAAAATGAAAAGAAACTAAAAAAAAGTTTCAAAATATGGGGCCCGATTACCTCACTCACGGAACGTGACGCAAAAGTATAATACTTCCACTTCACGCCGGTCCTCTATGATGATTTATGCAACATCAAAAACTATTGCATGGCCGTACCACAGCCGTACTTGGGTCACTGAAAGTTCTGAGAAAATCAAATAAAACCTTTTCATTATATAATAGACAAGTATATAATCAGCAGATTAAACGGCTCAATGTAGAAAGTTGCCAATGCTTTTATTATTGTTCGAAATAGTCTCCATTCTTCTCTATTCATCTTCCCATTCCATGGAACCAGTGAGACAAGAAGTGGGCCATTTTTAGCTTAGGGGTCTCTTCTATGGCCAACTCATCTTCAGGGCTCACTGCATCTTCAGGGCTCGTAAAGCACAAACCTTGAAGTTTATCTTTGATTCTTGGAAATAAATGAAAGTCGCAGGGCGCCAGGTCGGGCTGTAACGGATGATTTATTATCTCGACACCTACCATAGTCAATATTCAATTGTTCGTTCGAGTAATGCGCTGAAGCGCTTTCGTTATAAAGGAGAACTGTTTATTTGTAATTTAGTTTTCCGATGTGGGATTTAGGTTAGGTGATGCTACCACCGGCTTGTAATCCCGAACTTTAAACGGTATATTATAACTAAGCCAGATAGATCTGAGTATAACACCAATCGCATTGTCAAGATACATCACGTAATATGTTGGACGAATATAATTAATTTTCAAACTGACCGTCGCCCCATCCCGGTTATCTACCATAAGCCGAATCGTTTATTCCTATTCTTGAATTTTAATATTTCGGAACTAATATAATGCTTATATTTAACTAGCGGCTAACCTGCCACGGCTTCGCACGAGTCCAATGTATTATACATGTAAACCTTCCTCTTGAATCATTTTATTTAGAAAAAAAACCGCATCAAAATCCATTACGTAGTTTTAAAGTGTCTCTATGTATGCTAAGGGCATACATAGAGACAGAAAACCAACAGCCCACAAAAAACAAAAAAACAGCGGACTTTGTTTTATACTGTGTAGTAAAGACTTTTTTTTTTTTAAGTTTAAAATAGTATGGTAATTTGTGACATGTTAAATAAAGAAGACTGCACACTTGCGGGCGTGCGGAGTAGATTACGATTGGGCGCTATTTAATCTGCAACCCGCTAGAACAGACGTGTTTGAATTGAATTACATCGAGCGAATAATCATGCCATTTCACACCTGGGAATATATGAAACTGTATTGTTTGTAAATAAAACAAAACTGTTTTTAATATAATCCATGGGCATTATAAGACAGAACAAATCTTGAAACATAAAAAATTCGACATTCAATTTATACATTAATAGATACACACATATTTATAAGTATTATTTTGATATACGAAAAATACTCTCAGTTTATATCATATTTTTTTATATTTTATTTTTATCTACAATTATAGGTACTATATTAAATATCTTTATCTGTTTAAGCGAGTTTATTTGTTCGAGTGTTTTGTCCGTCAGCGTTTTGAAATTTAATTTATCTTAACTTCAATGCCTTTGCAACTTAATTAAGCTTAATTAAAACGTCCAACATCATTATTTTAATCTCGTTAACATTTACGTGGCATGAGGCTATATTAAATTAGTTAAAATGTTTCCACGAATCTGTAGAAAATAAAGTTACATTATTTATAATTTTACGGTAACAAATTCTAAAATTCCGCTGTATAAACAAACGCAAATATCATATTAAGAGGATATACGTGTATAAAGTAACTAATATTATACAATCACAATCACAGTGTTGGCTATACATTCAGTAAAATAATTTGAAATTAAATTTTGTATGTAAATTTCTTAATGTGTAGACCGTTACTTGAATTTTACTTTAATTTAAATAGTTTTATAACAACCTTTACGAGCTTTGACTATTAACATGCATATTTTAAAAACCGGTCAAGTACGTCTTTTGTACGGGAGGCCCACTTAAATATTTTTATATATAAATACATAATAATCATCTGTGAAAATTTCAACTGTCTACCTATCACGATTCACGAGATACAGCCTGGTAACAGACGGACGGATGGACGTCCGTCCGTCGGGTCTTCCAGGTAGTTGAACCAAAAACAACCCAAAATGTTTGAAAGGAGTCATCTCAATTAAAAAACTATAAAGTTAAAATAAGTGAATTTATATTTCATATCAATACTAGCTGCTGCCCGCGACTACGTCTGCGTAGAGTATACTGAACGCGTAACATTCAGACAGATATACATAAAGACAGATATACATAAAATATGTGTATAAATTATATCCTATGTCTTATTCTGATGTATAAGCTATATAATTGTAAAATTTCATTTAAATCCATTCAGTAGTATTTGTGTGAATGAGTAACAAACATCCATCCAATCATACAAACATTCGCCTTTATAATATTAGTAAGGATTTATATTATATTAATATTTCCGACTTATGTCAATCCATAGATCCTTTCGAAAATAAGAAGGACCAAAATATTTGTATTTACAGCATGGAGTATTTCAAATTCGTATCTTAATAGATATTTCCATGGGAATGAGATGTTTTACTTACACTCTGGGAATTATAATTTGAGTATGGATAATGCAGCTATATACAGGAATTAAACACTTACTCAAGATACAAATATCTACTCGGCAGTGACAATATTCTTTTTTTTTTTTAATGGGAGAAAACGTGTTGTGAATTGGTAAAGATAGAATTCCTATAAATTAATACATACATATAACACTGAAATAAGTAGAAAGACAGTACGGGACCCTACTTTATCAATTTAGCTATCATGCATATCTTTAATATAGGAGAGACAATAATTAAGAATGAGGTCGCCTAACCATGAAATCCGCAATAAAAAATTTTACGCAGGATATTTTTCATTTAGGGTTGTAACCTTAAATAAAAGTATTTGCCACAGAAGCAGACGTGATGTGTGATGAATGAATCTGTATTTTAACAATTACCTTTTACAGTTAGTACACTCCAATATTTAGTTTTATGCTAGATACACACCCCTAGGTGATGAAAACATATTTATAAGCTTAGAGAAATAGTAATTCACAGTTTCTTAACACGTTCAAAGTTTTTATACGATCAGGGTGGAAAATACATGTAACCCACGACGTTTGTTTATCCTTATAATTCGCAGTAGACTGAACTACGGTAATCTTTTATATGGTAATCAAGATGGTAAAACTTGTCTTACTTGGTACTATATCACTTGAATACGCGTATCTCTTAATTACACATGTATTAATTTTATACGTCAGATGAAGTTTTAATAGTCTCGGGACTGAAAGCAAAAACATCAGTTAATACAAGAAGAAGTTAATTTGATATCAAGATTTTGTATCATCAAAATATGTGTATTATTAGAGATTTTGTACTGAAAAAAATCAAAAAATAACATTAGACAAAATATACTTATAAAATTTTGTCTAATGATATTTTTTTGCTTTTTATGCAACAAGTTCGTGCAGCGAGCAGACGATTCAACTAATATTAAGTGACGTACAACCTGTGGTAGTATACAGATACATTGTTAATCTATTTAAAAGTGGACCGAGCTTCACTTCTCAGACGAAACACGAAAGTATAATACATCAATTTCACGCTGGTCTTCCGTGAGGTCGTGGTAAATCTCCAGACAAGCCTGCCCATTCATGCAACAGAGGAGGCTACTGCATAACCCTACCACAATGAAACTTCGAGAAATAAAAAGTTCAATTCTTTGAAAATTCAATTCAATAATGTGTTTATAACTAATTTTTAAAAATTGAATTTATCACTAAATGGTGATAATTCATTTATGTAATTACTACCTCAGTTTTTAAAACTTTCGTATTTATACTTACGAAATTAACAACGAGCGTAATAATTTTTGTCTCTTTGCCAAACAATTATACATACATACATACTCTCCAAAAACATAACCCTCCTTCTGGCGCAGTCGAGTAAAAATTGCTGTTCATGTATACAAGAAGACACCACGGTAAAGAAGAGTCCAGTATTCAAGACCGTTAAGATGAAACCAAGTCGTATTTGCTATTGAAATTTATGAATGACTAGCTGTGCCCGCGACTTCGTCCGCGTGGAATTAAAATAAAAAAAATATAATAAAAAAAGTAGCCTAAGTTACTCCTTTTTAAATAAGATATCTGCCAGAGAAAGACCCGTCAAAATCGGTCCAGCCGTTTCAGAGATTAGCCGGAACAAAGAGACAGACAGACAGACAGACAAAAATTGTAAAAAAATGTTATTTTGGTATATGTAGCGTGTACACATATGCATTTAGTAAAAAGCGGTTATTTTAATATTACAAACAGACACTCCAATTTTATTTATCTGTATAGAATATGAATAGGGTATGTATAGATTATTATTTTAGCGCCAAATACATATAAATTGTGAATTTTTTAGATTGGATCTGCATCTTCCGGATAACACACCTATAAGATTTTATGTTTCATCTCGAGTATACAAATAAATAATAAATAATAGCAAAATAATATTATTCTTAAATTGGAAAAATATCATTAATGATTATTAATTTTAGGATTAATAAAGTTAGGTAAATGTTAGTGAAAATTGTATTTAATAATTCAAAATACAAATATAATGAAAGCTTGTTTTATCTTAAAATCCAACATCCAAAATAGCACACACACTATTTCCATAAATTTAGTCTAAATTCAGCCTTATTAAGTACTTTAGATATAAATGGTCCCGGAAGGCTCATAAGTAACATGTATTCAAAGTGTTTATCGCAATAATTAGTGTTGATAGTGAATATACATACAAAGTGCCTTGACAACGTATGTGCTTATACGAGTATGCTTGTCTGTAAGTTATAAAGTGACTGAATTCAAGAGTTTGAAATTAAATCAATGTAAGGTAATTCGTTTAAAAGTTGTTTTTCATAATATTAATTTGATAAAACAATTATATCATAACCAAATGTCCACTTTGAAATCTGGAGCACACCAAAAACTTTATGTCTACTACAAGTTATGGGCATAATTATTTAACCTATCTTTATCTTACAATAAGAAAAATTGATGAACTTCAGAATATTTCCATTATTTTCATTCGAGGACAAAATAAGAGGATAAAAGTATATAAATATTCTGAATAATTTCTCATAACATATTACAATTTTAAATACCCAAACTCTCCCAAATACCTCGGCGTCTTGCTGGACAGATCCCTCATTTTCAAAAAAAAATTTTGAGGGTCTGAAACGAAAGGTGCACTGCCGCAACAACTTGTTATACCGTCTAGTACGTACTGACTGGGGGGCTACGCCACATACGGTGCACACTTCAGGCCTGGCACTAGCGTTCTCTGCCAGCGAGTTTGCCCCGTATGGGGCCGCTCTGCTCAGGCCAAGAGAGGACTAAGGGTGAAGAAGACATGCCGCACCCCTTACACGGGCACGAGCCTCCACCGCACAGACTGGAAAGCCGAAAAAGTTTTTAAAATACGTCGACCCCCTCACAACAGAGCCCTCTCAAGCGAGATCTACATTGTGGCGTGCTGAACCGCTGATTCCGGACCCCTTTGTCCCACTTTCCGAGAGTCTTCCGCCTGGGCACAGATTGCCATGGCCAATCTGCAAGTCTTTAAATAAACTCCGAACTCAGGTTGGCCGGAGAAAGGAAAATATTTTTATGTGGGGACTCTCGGGGAGCCTAGACCTAGATTGTGTGTGTGGAGCGGTGCACTCCATGGCTCATCTGGTGTCCTGTCCTGCCTGCCCTTCCACCTGTTCGCAGCAGGATTTCATGGACGCTACGAACTGTGCAGTCGAGGTGGCCAAGTTCTGGGCCGGAAAAATTTAATTTGTCATCGACACGCAAAGAAGAAGAAACATTTTAAAGTATGTTGTTGCAAATTGTTTTTTTTAAATACTTATTTCTAGTTTAATATTAAGTTATTGATCCATTAGAGATAAGAACATTTTATCCAATGCTTTGGGACAGGATTCTTAGAGCAAGTACAACAATATTCATACTTCATTCCAAATTTAAATTTATTATTTAATTATTAACCATTATATTTACATAGTACTCAATTCTAAATCGATGTTGTTTATATTCATGCAATATTCTTTGAGTACTTTTAGAGTAATTTTAGGGTACTTCATACCCTAAAATTAAAAAGGCCTCCCCCTTTTTAATTTTAGTGTAATAATAATATTTAATAATTAATTGCTTATGTTGTGTAAACGTCAATTGCATGCGTGATAGTAATGCCGTCATTTGGTTTTCGTGTTACGGTTTTAAAATCCACTTAATTTTATTATTCCCTTTATTGTTCCTCATATTTTAGATATCTTTTGACAATTTGTTAATAGTTTATATATATATATATATATGCATTTATTCATTCAAATTATAATTCCAACGTCTCCAGAAAATTTATAGCAACGTATTTTTAAAAAGTGTAATACTAAGAGTTGAATACTATTCTATGAGCTGTGTCAACAATAGCCTGCGTGAGATGAAGCTTTAATAGTGTCGGACATGAAAGCAAAAACATCAGTTAATACAAGACAACAATAGTATTCAAAGTGACTTGACCTTGAGTGAAACAAAACCTAAGTGAAAAAAAAACTAACTATTACATGAATAAAGGAATAACGATGAATAAAGGATAGAAAATAAAAAATAAAACTTAAAAATACATATGTAAAAAAAAGAAAAAAAAGTAAAGTAACAGCCTATACATGTCCCACTGCTGGGCAAAGGCCTCCTCTATATAGAGGGTATCAGGGCATGGTCCACCACGCGGCCCCACTGCGGATTGGCGGACTTCACATATCTTCGAAATATTTTTTGTTATTATTTCGAAAATATGCAGGTTTCCTCACGATGTTTTCCTTCACCGCGGAGCACGTGATAAGTCAGCACTTAAAGTTAAAAACTTCATTGGTGCCGGCACCGGGGATCGAACTCAGGTTGCTCGAGTATATTGAATTAAAGGCGAGCGCCCGGACACTGAGCTATCACGGCTCTATATATATATTTTTTTTTTATTAAAATACATATGTATAAAATATAATTAATCAATTAATAATAAATACAATTTCAAACTCATTATAGCTTTGAAGAATAGTTATCAAGCATAATTAACGAAGAATTGTTAACAAGAAAGAACAAATACAAGCGAAAAAGAACCAATTGGAAAAGACATGTACAAAACTCTTTATGCACTAAAAGGGATAAAATATAAGAAACATGAAAATATTACAAGTACTCCAACATGCCTATACATATAGAATCAATACTCCGCTGTGAGTCGATAATGAAGGGAAGTACCACGACCTTACAGAAGACCGGCTTGAGGTGGAAGTCGTCTACGTTTCACCTGGTGAGTAAGGTAACCGGGCGAAACTTTATTTAAAGTTGTCAACGCATCTGCAACCTTACGGGTATTGCCAATGTCCAGAGATGGCGGTTATCACTTAGCAGCGGGTGAACCATTTGCTCGCTTGCCACCTCCTAACATAAAAAAAAATGTTTTGCACACTCATTATTTTTTATGAAAAATATAAATATAAAAAATATTTATCCTCCGCCGAGTGAAACTTTTTCTGCGAAACCGTTTTTATTTCCTTCTATATTATATATATATAGATACAACGGAAAACATGATCTTGTTATATAATATCTATCTGAAGAAGGAAAGAAAGAAAGAAAGAAATATTTATTCGGCGCATTACCTACATTATAGGAAAAAAAATTAAATAACATTAGAATTGTAAAAATGTATGCACCAAAAAGGTCACCGCTCAGTACATAGCCCTGGCAGACAATACCACGGCAGATTTTTAGGCATTTCTTGCCTCGCACAACCACTCTGTGGAACCAACTGCCACCGGCGGTCTTTCCGAACCGTTACGACCTGGGAACCTTCAAAAAGAGAGCGTAAGATGCTAAGAAAACAATGCGGAAGAATGCGTTAAGATTTTCGTCGGTGTGGCAATCAGCCGTTTAGCTCAGTGGCTAGAGCGTCAGGCCGCGAATGCCGAAGACGTGGGTTCGATTCCCACAACGGCGACAATCTTTTCGCACTTTTTCTACATATTTTAAAGTTCAATCTTAAGTGCAAAGATTAGCACTATAAACAATTTAAATTTCTAAAAAAGAATTTTATTATTTAATTATAATACGGTATATTCATCGCAATAAGTCCTTAAATTGGTAGTAATGTGAGCCAGTAGTAATTCAAATCTATTTAAATGGAATGAAAAATAATAAAATAAAACATGGCCTATTTAATGCGATAACAGTTCTAATTTAAAATTAAAATTTGATGCAAAAATGTTCTGATTGTTTAAATATTTCCTTGTAAAATGTCACATAATACATTTGATGTTGTTTTTTTTTTTCTAATTAAAATGATGAAAATAACATTATTAAGCAAGCTACTACACATGGTAAAGCTGTTATTTTGAGAACATAATATCAACTCATTCAACTAAATAAACGTATTTGACTTATGGTGGTTATACTTTGATGTTAATGATGTGATAGCTATCCCCGGCAAATGGAACACGTTATTGGAACGCCAATATTAATCCCGTTCCATTCATTCGTGTATATTATCACGAAAGTGAGTCACTTAAGGAGAAAATAAGCATGTATTGAAGTACGATTACAGTATCAAAGAACACAAGCGTCTGTGCAAGATTACAACTGGGAATCATATACTCATTTATAGGTAACAGACATTATGTATGCACGGTCAGAAAAATGATAGGTACCTCCGCCATCTATATTTAAATGATTCATTTTCGCTTTCTGACCTTAGAGAATTAAAGCTCTATCTAAATTAAAGCTTCATCGAACGTAGAGCTCGTGGTACAATCATAATCCACGAGTATGATCCAACCCTCCGTGTTTGGTAGCACTCCTGGCAACGCATCTGCAACCCTACGGGTGTTGGAAATGTCAATGGACTAATGCGGCTATTACTTAACATCAGGTGAGCCGCCTGCTAACTTGCCACTTTTTACATAAAAAAGGGCTTACTGAATGGGGAAGCTTGGGTCAATGGGAGTTTGGATTGGGCTTACAAGCCGGCCCCAGTAAAGTGTATTGTTACACTCTTTTCGCGGTTGACGTCTATTCTCCATTAAATAAATCAGTCACCGAGGTTAGCGGTTTGGAGTCAAATGTTCATTCCGCCAAAGTGTGTGTCCGAATATAAGAGAGGAGGAGGAGTTGCATCCGCGTAAAGTGCGAGATCAGCTTGTCCGTTGGGACATGGCTCATATGCAGCGAAAAGGACGAGGGTAAGAAGCAGGAGCTCGCCGTGTAGGAGCGGCAAGTTGAATATCTGCCCCAAGATCTCCCATGGGACTGCTGATGCCCACAAAGATAAGATGATAAGAAGATGTTAAAAATTTACGGCTTTATCGTATTTATTTTGATATTTTCTTGTAGTAATGCGAATCTTTTTCCATAATAAATTAAAACATTTTTTATTTTTTATTTCATGGCGTTAAATGTAAATGTAAATTCGCGACGTTTCAAATATGTTTGTATTTGATATTCTCGTCTATTTCGATATCTTGCGTGGTTCGGAAGATACGAATACAAAATTTTGCATGAATTTAAGGATAGCATTGCTTATTGATAAAATATTTATTATAAAAAATGAAAGTTATCTAATCTCTAAACAAAAGAAGACTGAAGTTTTCGAATATTTATGAATCTCGTGTTGCCTCAAAGTAGTAATTTTAAGGTACGTCATCACCAATTTACTGGCGTGCATATCGAAGTCATAAAATTCGTATTAATACAAAAGAATGAACAACTTACAAATTTAATTTAATAATATTTTATGATTTTAAAGTTTTTATACAAATCCGTTCATATCGAGGCATTTGATTATTTTAAATGGGGGAAAAATCTTAAAAATTATGTTACAGTGATTATTTTGAAGAATTTTTTATATATAAGGAGTACCAACAAAGACCGCCTTCGAGATATAATACGTACGATAATTGAATTTAACTTTGTCTAAAGTCCTAATTACAACAACCTTATTACATTAAAGTGTTTACCCGTGTCTTTTGTAATGAACACCATTTATTCCAAAGCGTTTAAGATGTATTTCTTACAGGCTTATATAAATGGACCATTTCATTGTAACAAAAATAAACAGTTCATCGTTCAAGTGTTTAAGCAGTAAAATAAACGATTCCAAAGAATAAATAGATAGTACTTAATAGTTAATTATATAGTAACTATGAAATGGTTAGGTATCATTACAATAAAAGAGGTAATATATTATTTTTATCTATTCACTTTACCACAAACTTGAAATATTTCGAACATATGTGAAATCTGCCAATCACCATTGCGGATTGGTCGTCGTAGACGTCGCATAGCCGACTATGCCCTAATACCCTCTATAACATTGACGCCTCAGCAGTGGGACATAATATAGGCTGTTGCTTTACTTTTTTCACTTTAGTTAGTTTTTAGTTACCTTCGCAATAATTGCATAGTAAATTTCTACCGGATTTCAATACCCTACAATCCTAACTAACTCATCTTATACATCTGAAAAATATTGTATCTTGTGCTTAAATAGATGGGTTGTTTCAAAAATAGCATTACTAAAGTCATTAATATATATCGTAAAAGGAACAGATCCCGATTTGACGCTTGAAAACAAGAAAAAAATAAATTAAAAAAAGACGGATTTTATAGAAAAAAAGGTAAAACGATAACCGTTAACGCAAAAAGATTTCTGTTTAATCCGAACATTTCCAACTTCACTATTAGTAGGTCATAGCTAATTATCAAAAGCTTTCGAAGTCGATATAGGAGACATCCACCTGACAATGAGACTTCAACATTTATTTTGTAAATATTAGATTTAACACTTGATGACTATAGACTAGACTAGACTAGATGAATCCATGCTTTTTGATCGTCGGAGAAAACTTACTTGTTTTCTTTGTCTACGTACTTGATAGATTTATTATTTTTTTTAGCTGTTAAAGAAAGTTTGATAACTAATCCAACTAAACATAGATACTCGCTTTTGAAATTCGCTGAAACTGTACGATCTGGTTATTTTAGTTATTTTTAGGGATGGATGTTATAGGAGTCTCTTTTTCGCAAACGGTAGGGAAATTATCTATTCGTATGTTTGATAACCGCCTAACGAACACGACATACGACATCTATAAAATGATGGCCATGCACCCGGGTGTTTTAAAAAAAATGTAGTGGATTTTAAGGATAAAAAATCCCATACCAACTTATGTTGTCTTCATTCCATTGGATCAGTTTAGTAATAGCAACAAATATCCAAAAACTTCTGGTGACATATTAATTTTATTTTCATTATATACGTCGTATTTAAATAAACAGTTTTGCTTTTAAACTCGAGTGTAATATATTCTGTTTCGTCTATAACTTTGTAGACAGACATATGTCCTGCGAATTTTAAATTCTAAAACTTGCTAACAATGTACTCAGTTGATATTTCAACTTTACATCGATATTGTATGTGAATACAAAAGCAATTTGATGAGATCGCCATTTGAATTTTAATATTTTAGCCTCTACAAGTCAATCTATGAGTACATTGTATATACTCACGATTGATTGAGATTGACTTTTGCTTAACTAATGAAAATTGTGCAATGTAAAAAGATTTTATTTGAATATCAAAATGTTACCCGAATATCGTATGATAATATACCTCCACCATTCTAAGGGTGCATAAATATTCAATGTCATTTTACCAATCATCAGCTCAAATCCTTTGAAATGTATAAGTTATTTCGTTGTAATACGGTGCAGCGGCGTTCTTTGCACTATTCAAATTATCATTGATCTCAGCGAATCTATAGTGACAATTCGTAGCGAATTTTAAGTCGAGGGATTTGAGGTATTAGACAGTCATGGTGTCCTCTTATTTATTTATTTTATTTTTTCCCTATTCGTTATAACTATTTTCTGACATTCTAAAGTATTAATAAAAATAACCCAATAACACGATATATTAGTGTATCAATTCTGATAGTAGTATCTCTATATTTTTATATAAATTATATTCCAATCGTAATGGTTAGTTTTTTATTAAATTTGGTGTTTTAGTTTAATTTTTGTATTTTTTTGTATAATTTCTTTTCAATATTTTGTCCTCATAAATGGTACATGCTATTTAATTGTGTATTAAAAGATTCAAAAGGGTGGTGACCTGGTGAACTGTGTCCACTACTAAACATGTTTTAAATTCTTTTTCAGATAAATTGTTATTGTTAACTTTAATTATTTTATTTTTGGTGTCAATTTATTTTCAAATTATTGTCGAATTATTGTCAAATTATTTTCATAAATCGAATAAAACAAATTTACATCCCTGTAAATTTATGAAAACGTAAATGACTCCATTACTTCTGTAAATACATACATACGATTATAGTAAAATGTTTAAAAATAAGCCATATTAGTTTGCTTATATAGCACGTTGTTACGTTTCAGTTATCTAGCGGTTTGGAGTTGTAATAAAGTGTGATATGAAAAAAACTTTTTTATAAATGTAAATATAAAAAAAACAAATTATTTTTTTCCAAAAAAATGCCATTCTATTCCCTAAAAAAGAAAACGTGTTGACAATGCGGTTAGTTATTCATAAATACCAAAATTTTACTGTGCACGAACTTGTGTGCGTGTTAGTTATGAATGATGGCGCGTAAAATAATTGGTTGCGTATAAATCACGCACTTTTGGGATAAGTTCAAATTAATATAATCAATAACTTACGAGTGATTTTAAATATTTATCATTTTTATATAACATTATTTATGTCTAGAATTTAATAAAAAAATGGATACACTTAGTAAAGCCACACTGTATATGTATATATATACACTTTATAATACCCAAATTAAAATATTCAACAATTTCAATTACAACCAATTATGATTGTGACTTGAAAACTCTACGTAGCTTTGACTGGTCTATCCGGGTAACCGGTTAACCTTTTATTTTAATGACTGTAGGAAGCATTATTGCAAATATGGATAAAGGAGAACTCATTAAATGTTAGAAGTGTTGCATTAGCTCCTTGAAAATAAATTTTCGCTGTATAGCTTCTGTTAATTTTATTATGTTGCACGTCGCTATGAAATGAATAATGCAGCCGCTTCCTTTTGAGTTAGTATTCTGTAATAAATATTACCTCACTTTATTTTTAGAAATGCATTAATTAACTCTAAGTGAAAATTTATTCACATTGAAGTTTAAGAAATAATAAACAGATTATAGGTTTTAATACATGTGTTTTTTTTACAGTGTTTCGTTCCAAATGTAAATCGATTTACATTTTATGCCAACAATAGCATTCCCTTACATTTCCTGAAAGATACAAAAAGAAACGATATAAAAACATACAAATAGTTGACTAATAAATAAAAGATTATAAGTGGAACAAATATAGCGTTTCATTAAAAACATGGATTTACAACGTCATTATCTCCAAACTAACCGACTCCAAAATTTTAAAACTATACACAGATTTATTTCATGTATCATGGATCATGGTTTGGTAACGCATACACTGATACACATATAACGTATTATGTTTATTTATTTGCACAGTTAACAGAACGCAGACCATCTTATACAATTTAAAAAACCGCTTAAAAGTTGAATAAATATTTTAACAGGAGTGTTATTCAATTATTTAATAGAAATAAACTATGTAAGTATTATACTTTTAATGGAAAATTTTAAAAAGTGTTGTCGAGAACATAAGCCGAATGCATTATTCCAGAAGAAAAAGCAGAAAAATTATGCCGATTGCAGAATTTAGGTATTAGGTCTTTACCTGTGAAATTTCCGTTTTGTATGAAATAATTCAATTTAATTAAATTTTTTTTTACACTTTTTTATTTCTATTATTCAAAGTAGTCACCCATGCAAGAAATGCATCTTTAGCAACACAGTGGTTAGTGGTTTATTGCTGCCCTTCTTGTAAAAATCAGCTGGACGGGAGGCAAAAAACTGAAGAGTTGTCCATAAACTTGCAGAGTAATTGATGTATCACCTCTCGGGAATAGAATTTTTTTCCCGCTAAGAAGTTGTCCAAATTTTTTAAAAGTAATAGCCAGCAGATGCAAGGTCCGGTGAGGATGGCAGATGGGGGAAAGCTTCCAACCCCAACTCTTGCAGCAGAGACTATTGTGGTTGTTGTTGTTCAGTATGGGGTCACGCGTTGTCGTTAAGGAGCAGCGGGGACAACCGACTGACCATAGATGGTTGCAGATGTGCGAGCTTCTCCGTCATTGTCTTCAGATCTTACCAGTTCACATCTGCAGTAAAGCTCATGCCGCTTTGTAAAAAGCTGTGATCTCACTGGAAGCTGAATCACACCTACACTAGACCATCAAATAGTAACCATCACCTTTCTACGGGTCATCTTTCGTTTAGGGTATTTTTTTTAGCATTTTGTACCTTGCCAATTTGTTGTAATTGGACCAATATTATTTTGATGCCAACATCAAAAGTTGGTGCATGGTCGGCTGTAAATTGAGTATCATCAGTTTCTACAATCTCCTTAATTCATCATTGTTGACCAGTGCCTTGACGACCACGAGGTTGATTTTGCAAGTTTTCAAAACGGAACCGTACAAACTAATAACTGGTAGTGCATTCGTTTGTAAAATTAAACAATTATTATAAAAGACCGAATTCAACTTCAAGAGGATATAGATAGAATTATTGTATAGTACCGGTAAAATAAAAAGTCTCTCAATACAAATAATTGTTATCACGTTAAATTCTCTCGAAAATAAAATTTTCGAAAGGATTATAATTTTCTAATTATAAATAAATATAATATATAATAGTAAATTTCGAAATATAATTTTCTAATAAATGTCTTATTGGACAATACTACGGGTATGCAACATTTTATTTGTATCATCCTTGCAGATAAAGAGCTTCAAGACTATATAGGGACTGTCTGCTTTTCCTATATATTATCCATCATCCTATTATCCATCTCATCTGGGATGCATATCGCCACGTTCAGTATTCAGTGATTTGTCAAACTTGGTAGCGACCAGTCGTGTATCGCTACTTTATTAAAGTACCAGTAATGGTGTTCACAATGGATATACATCGTCCATCCTTGCCTTAATATCTTCCAAGGACTAAAATGATCGGTAGCTCAACCGGGTAAATCATTTAGGTATTGCTTGTTGTCTAACTTCCAGTGATGGTTACACAAAACGTTGGTCTATTGTTATTACCCAAAACTTTCGTTACATTTAACAAAAAGATTTCATCACCATTACGTATAAAATAAAAACACCATTTTGTTTTACGAGGGTAGTTACTCAGAGATAAAATATGTTGCAGTGTTTCAACAGCCAAAAACGCTTCATGTCAGGCGTTTAGTACACGCGAGTTTTTGGATCCCACTTCTGGCATAAGAGTTTAAACATTATTACTTTGATTCTAATATTTAACTATTTCTAAAGTTGAATATTTACAACTATTATAACAACAAGCAGCACTAGTGGTTATATCACCGTCCGAAATGGCAGCAGAAAAGCAAGTGACCGCTGCTCGAAGCGACCATATGTGTCTGTCTTGAAGCTCTTTATCTGCAAGGATGATACAAATAAAATATTGCATTCCTGTAGGATTGTCCATTGAGACTTATATTAGAAAAATATTTTTCGTCTATTATCCTAGCCACAATAACGTGGCAGGGAAAATCTAGTACAGTATAATATATTTAACATCCATTTAAAGTACAACGTACCCTGGCCCAGAAATTTATAAGTTTATACATAGCTCGGCTATTATAATGAATACTTCGGTAACCAACTGTTATTTTTATATATAAAGCTGTGCTATGCTTGAACTAATTGAGATTTCAATTAAAATATTTTAAAATCGTTCGTTGTGTGCTATTATAGGGTACGACCACTAATGTCAAGAGTGACGTCCCAACGGTGCTGTCAGGAAAGTTAAAGTAAGGAAATAGCACATTAAACTTTCAATTCATTTCACTTGGGAGCAATATGAATTTCTACTCCCACTAACATTACCATGCCACATTCAGATTATATTTGTTTTATTATATAGGTACATTAATTTTTATTCTCGACACCTAATCTATATATAAACATGTGAATAATATCAATTATATGAAAGTAAGATTTCTTTCCTTGCATTTAATAGACGGTTAAGTTAAATACTGTTAACAATACACACTGTATCTAATATCTTTTTGAATGATTCTAGAGTAATTTATATTGTATTCGTTATTTCTAGTGTTGGCGCTGGCAACACTGTATATCGGATATGACGTTATATACTCGAGCCAAGGGACACATGGTCGCATGGTGCAGCGGTCACTTGGATTCCGGCTGGGTTCCCGGACGGTGATATAACCATTGGCTGTTCAAACAATCGGCGACATATTTTTTCCTTGTGTACCTACCCTCGTAAAATAAAACAGTGTGTTTTATACTTACTATACGTAATGGTGATAAAATGTTTTGGTTAAATGTAACGAAAGTTTTGGTGAGTACCTTCCAGTTAATTAATCACTTATCATATTTGAGAAAATGTAAAATAGCGATATACAACTGATTTACCCGGTTAAGCTACCGAGCATTTTAGTATTTGGAAGATTTAAGGCATGAACTGGTGATAGATATCCATTGTGAACACCACCACTGGTACTTAGACAACGTAGCGATACACGACTGGTGTAACCGGTAAAGCCACCTAAGTTTGATTAATCACTGAAAACTGTGAGCATGGCGATATGCGTCCCAGTTGTGAGGGATAAGCCACAGGGTAAGGTGTTCTGGACGTGGCGATATGCATCCCAGTTGTGAGGGATAAGCCACAGGGTAAGGTGTTCTGAACGTAGCGATATGCATCCCAGTTGTGAGGGATAAGCCACAGGGTAAGTGTTTTGAACGTGGCGATATGCATCCCAGTTGTGAGGGATAAGCCACAGGGTAAGGTGTCCTGAACGTGGCGATATGCATCCCAGTTGTGAGGGATAAGCCACAGAGTAAGGTGTTCTGAACCTGACGATATGCATCTCATTTGTGAGGGATAAGCCACAGGTTAAGGTGTTCTGAACGTGACGATATTCATCCCACTTGTGAAGGATAAGCCACAGTGTAAGGTGTTCTGAACGTGGTGACATGCATCTCAGTTGAGGGAGATAAGCCACAGGGTAAGGTGTTAATTTTATGAAGGTTACTTGTACCAGAATACAACGCCATTCGAGGACGAAGGCGTGATGCAGGACGGCCGAATGTTGGCGCTGGCAACACTGTATACCGGATATGACGTTATCTACTCGAGCCAAGAGACACATGGCGCATGGAGCAACGGTTACTTGGATTTCGGCCGCGTTACCAGACGGTTATATAACCGAGCCGTGATAGCCCAGTGTCCGGGCGCTCGCCTTTAATTCAATATACTCGAGCAACCTGAGTTCGATCCCCGGTGCCGGCACCAATGAAGTTTTTAACATTAAGTGCTGACTTATCACGTGCTCCGCGGTGAAGGAAAACATCGTGAGGAAACCTGCATATTTTCGAAATAATAACAAAAAAAATATATTTCGAAGATATGTGAAGTCCGCCAATCCGCAGTGGGGCCGTGTGGTGGACTATGCCCTGATACCCTCTGTATAGAGGAGGCCTTTGCCCAGCAGTGGGACATGTATAGGCTGTTACGTTACTTTACTTTACTATATAACCACTAGTGCTGCTCGTGTAGTGTTATAATAGTTGTTAATATTCACGTTCAGTAATGGTTAAAATATTAGGATCAAGGTAAAATCGTTAGAACTCTTATACTAGATGTATTTGAATCTTCTGATTGAATAATACCCAATGCATTTAGAATACATTCACCAGATAGGCAACCCCCATACGGCTAATGTCAAATACATTTTTATTATTGAAAATTGACATTTATCTAACTGTATTCGTAAGGGTAAATGTTGCGAAATTTAATATGCACACGTCTACCCTCTCTTAGCCTGTTATATAGAGTATAGCGTATTCATTATGAAAATGTTTCTGATACCTTAAATCAATAAGTAAATAAAGCAATAAGAGAAATAACCTTAAAAAGTCTTCGTAATAAATTTTATACATAATAAGGGCCAAATGCTTTTTGACGAACTCGAATTCGTCGAGTCAGGGAAACTTCGTCTAAATACGCGCGTGGGACTAATTCATTTTTTATTGCTCATTAATTTTAATTTACTCAATAACTTTTGACGAGAGCCATTATAAAATTGTAAAGTAGTAAATGAAGTACATGATTTTGTTATACATATTTATGGAATATAGATTTTCTATGACTATTGAAATATAATATGGCTTTTGAATTTCTGGTCTCATATACCACCCATATATTATGTAAACTAACTAATATAAGAAACATTGTAGTTGTATTAGATAATGATAATGTACAAAACCGAAATTTTGTCACCGTCGTCGTCAAATTTCGTCACGGTAAGTTTCTTTTTTTTAGCCTAGTTTCCGTTAGTTACCTTTCCTATTTGGACGGCGAGCTTCAAAACTATTATATCATTTATTTTATACAAAAAAGGGTTAACGAGACATTATTTTATAGATTCACAGTGACTTAATATTCCATTTATCGATGATAATTTTAGGGTACCGTACCCTAAACCCTATTGCTAAGACTCCGCCTTCTGTCTGTCTGTTCGTCTGTCAACATAGTGTGCTTCTAGTGTCTGGGTGTTTATATATATGTATAATATGTATTTATTTACAAAATCAAAAGTATGTTTATCAGTTTTCTACCCAGTTAAGTATCCATAGTTCAAGCATTGCTTAATTTTCGACTAGAGAATGTTGTGTAAAATTAAATATTTATTATTTATTTATATGGCGCCAAGAACTAAAACAGCGCATAAAATCACATTTATACATCCACTTTACGTCCGATAAGATATACATAAAACAATTTTAACAATTAACTGTATTAGTATTGAACTGGGTAAATATTGAAAAGGTCGGGAAAACACATTTAAATGGATATTGTTTATTTTGAGCAGGTAACTTAAATGGCGTATCTGAATGACTCCCATAACTCGAAGAGCACTCGATCATAATTCAAGTCTATCAGAAACAGATGATAAATAACCCGGTGATAAATATCCGGGCGTAGGTGTGACCGCGATATTAATTAATACGTATTGAAGATCTCTGGAACGTTCAAAGTATTTCTACTAAAATAACATCCTTTGTCGAGTTCAAATTGGTCTGAACTCTAGATTATGTGACATGTAAGTCCGATTTATTTACCGTAAATTTGAACAGAAGTTTTAAACTTCCTTAGCCCCGTTACCAAGTTACTTAATGGGGAGTCACTACTGAGTCGCTTACCGTCCATCATCAATGAGTAAAATTATGTGAACTTATTTTAGAAGTTTAAATGTGAGCGAATGTTTTCATTCGGTTCAAGTTTAATTCATCATTTGTCTCGTAACTCATTTTCACAGGAAAAGCTTTTAAAACTCTTTTACTGATTTGACCTGGGTTTGGACCGTGCTTTTAATAATGTCTTTGATTTCTTCTTGTATTACTAAATTCAAATATTTTGGGCCAAATGTCACTAGGCAGTGTGTGATGGTTCGATGTCTTCCAGCAAAACAATCCACGTGGTCTTACGCTGTTTCTATATGCGATCTTCTAATCAGTATCATTTGTAGAACCATTTAGCTACGTTTTTTTCCTAATCAGCCATCGAAGGTTATGGCTCGAGAAGTCCAGCGTAAAGTGGAAGTATGACAAATACTTTCGCGTTTCGTCTGGTGAGTGAGGTAGCCGGAGCCCAATTTTCAAAAGGTTGTCAACGCATCTGTAAACCTCAGGTGTAGCAGATGTCCATGGGCGGCGGTATTCCCTTACCATCAGGGAAACCTTCTGCTCGTTTGGCAACTTTTCACATAAAAAAAGTTTATACAGCTTGTGGTCTGAATCCAATTCATGGATGGTCTGTATCGACTCGATGTCGCGTTAGAACTCCATGAGTTTGTGTATGAGAGATCATTACTGGGCGCAGTAGTATTATTGAATTTTGCAGCAACTTAATGCGAAATGTCTAATTCTACTGATCTTTTGACGAATTCTACGTCCATATTTATGACTTAAAGTCAAAAGATATTGCGAAGTGACAGAATTGACAGAGCCCACGAAAGTTTGTGGCTAAATTCTCAATCTTGTTAAATCTAGACGTTGTACATGTGTTTTACTCGTGCCAAACACAACAGTATTTCACTTAGCAATCGTACGGTCTTTTTCTGTAAACTATTCATATATATTATTAGTTTACAGTATATTGTCATTTTTATTTTTATGAGAAATGTTGGTGGACAAGCAGTCGGTTCACCTGATGTTAAGTAACTGCCTCCACCCTTGGCCCGCTATGTATAAAACGAATTTACAAGATCTATTATAACTAAAATTAATTGATTAATTACAATAACTTATTGAAAGAAATATTAGTAATTATCATGCAAGTAATATAATTAGTATACAGTCTAAACAATTTACAAAAGTACTTACTCTTTATGAAGTATATAAACAATTTTTATCAAAATTAAAAACTGGTATAAACATCCACAGATCCATCCTTTAAAACACGTTCAGCGACATTATCATTGCTATTCAAATATTTATGCACGCGTATGGCACTTAATTCCGCGTCGAGATATATTCGTTGCCAGCTAAGCAGAAATTTGCTACACGTTTTACGAAATTCCGCTGAATATTTTACTACAATAATACAAACTCGCAAATGACTTCGATGATACAAAAATTTCCTTTACATGTTTATTCATGCTAATAATATAAATAGGTACGTACAATAAATGGATACCATTCTTAAAGGCCCATTTACACGATGCCATTTTCTTGTACATACAAGAGCAATAATTGAATGCAATAAATTGCGCGCAATAATTGACCATCAAGAATTGTAAGCAACAGTTTACACGCAGATATAGTAAAAAAAATTGAATGCGATTATTGTATGCAAGTCTTGACAAGAAATAATTGCAAATGTCTTTTGTTTACACCAATGCAATTATGTTTAGGCGATTATTGCTTTCAAGTTTTGACTTGTCTAAACACATGCTTGTATGTGCGTGTACAATTTATTGGCGTGTTGCTTCAAGTATTGCACGTATTTGCGTTGACAAATATTTCGTTCAAGTGTTGAACGTTCTGAAAAGGGCTGTTTATTTTAAAAAACAAATGGGTCAAAGATAAGTGTTCAAGTTAGATTATGCAGATTTAATATATTTCATTGAGATTTATTTATTATTATCCATATATTATTATTCATTTTATCGTCCAACTTTTTTTACGACCTTTTCTCAATATTTCTTGCCTCAAAAGAACAGCAACGATTAAACACCCTCACTCATCGCACTCATGTTTGCAAAGGAAGAGAGAATGCAATTGAATACAAGAATTGCTTAAGAAATTATTGTGTGTGCTGTTTACACCAAGGAAAGTTTTGAAACAAAACTTGAAGCAAGTCTTGTTCAACAGTCAAGAATGTTATGTGTTGTTTAGACCATGCAACTCATTTATTGCTTCAATTTAATTGTATACAACAGGCAAGAAACTGGCACCGTGTAAATGGGCCTGTCATTGCTTTTTATTACCAATTTTCATAAAACATAATTTTTGTAACTCCCGTAGGGTTACAAATTCGTTGCTATCTTTCAATTAAGTTACCTCAATCTTGGGGTGCATGAAAGGAGCCTCCCCGAGCGATGTACATATAGAATCCGTACGTCCGGCGCACCCTGGGCAACAGTCAAAGATTTTCTCCCACTGACTGGCCAATCCTCTCACCACGATGACAAACCTTAATCATCCACATGATAGTGCAGCGCTCAAGCCTGCTTTGCGTGTAATCTCGATTAATATCGAAGGGTTCTCCGAAGACAAGTCCGAACTGCTTGCAGAATTATGTCACACAACGCACTGTGACGTCCTCTGTGTACAAGAAACCCACCGAGACGAAACGCAAGGCCGACCATACGTAGCTGGACTGACTCTCATCTCCGAGACTTACCACCCGAAATACGGTAACGCAGTATTTGTTACTCCCGGAGTGAGTATAAAATCAACAAAGTGTTCGACCCAGAACGGCATCGAGGTCATCACCTTGTACCTAAATCACTGCTCCGTAACATCCATATACAAACCTCCCGGTACACCTTTCAAACTCGATCCTCTTGAGAGCCTAATAAATGACCAGCACAATAAAATTATAATCGGTGACTTTAACAGCCATAACCCACTTTGGGGCTACAAAGACATGGATGAGTGCGGTCAAGCACTGGAGACATGGGCTGAAGCGAATGACCTGGTTCTGGTTCACGATCCCAAACAACCGGCATCGTTTAACAGCGGCCGATGGAAGCGAGGGTATAACCCAGACCTAGTATTCGTTAGCTCCAACATAAGTTCCCAGTGCATTAAGACCGTGTGCGCGCCGGTTCCTCGCACGCAGCACAGGCCCATCATGTGCGATATAATACCCGTGGTTCAGCCCTTACAAGTCCCGTACAAACGCCGATTTAATTACGCGAAGGCTAAATGGGAGCAGTTTGCGAAGGAAATCGACGACGCTCTCCTGAATGTTCCCCCAACCCCTAAGAGATATGACGAATTTGTCGACCTTGTGTCTAGAACTTCACGCAAGAATATCCCACGGGGTTGTCGTACATCTTATATCCCAGGGCTGTCAAGCGACTCTATCAAACTGCTCAAAGTGTACGAGGCAATGTACAGCAAAGACCCTTTTTCGGAGGAAACATTACAGGCCGGGGAGGAGCTTTTATCCAAGGTCAGCGAAAATCGGCGAGAAAGATGGATCAACACGGTTGACAGTATTGACCTGATACATAATAGTAAAAAAGCCTGTAATACCATCCGCAAGCTAACCAATGATCCACCTCGTCCTATCACTCCCAGTACGGTTACAGCTAACCAAGTAGCCTATCAGCTCCTACTGAATGGCAAACCTCCCAGGCGCACCCCGAGGACTCCAAAGCTGAACACCACTGATGCCTCTGATCACATTAGTAAGCCTTTTCTGCTGTTTGACATCATTGCGGGTATAAAATCTCTCAAAAATGGCAAAGCCTCGGGAGTTGATAATATCTCTGTTGAGCAGATTAAACATCTTGGACCAGTTGCTGTGTCCTGGTTGCTTCAAATGTTTAACGCTTGTCTTGAAACCTCCCAGATACCCCGCATCTGGAGGAAATCGAAGGTCATAGCTATACCTAAGCCAGGAAAACCATTAGACGACCCCAAAAACTTCAGGCCTATCTCATTACTATGCCATACACATAAGCTTTTTGAACGGCTTCTACTAACTCGCCTCACAAGCTTTATTGACCCGAGATTGATTCCAGAGCAGGCTGGTTTCAGACCTATAAAGTCTTGTTGCAATCAGGTGCTTAAGCTCACGCAACACATTGAGGATGGTTTTGAGATGGGAAGAGTGACAGGCGCTGTATTTGTGGATCTCTCGGCAGCCTACGACACAGTGAATCTGAGGCGACTGCTGTGGAAGGTGGAGACCATGACCACAGATATTAAATTTGTCAATGTCCTCCGAGAGCTCCTCCATAATCGTCGCTTCCAGGTTCACCTTCTCAAGGATGTTAGCCGTTGGAGAGTCCAAAAAAAAAACGGCCTTCCACAGGGCAGTGTACTGGCTCCAATGTTATTTAACATATATACCAACGACCAACCATCCAGTCCAAATACCTCCCGCTTCCTTTACGCGGATGATCTCGCGCTCACGTCCCAATCGACCAGTTTTGCCGAAGTTGAGAACAATCTCACCGTAGCTCTCAACAGTTTAAGCCAGTATTACGATGAGAACTCACTCAAGCCTAACCCAAGCAAGACTGAGTCGAGCGTATTCCATCTACGCAACGCACAATCAGGCCGTAGGCTCGAGATCTCCTGGCGTGGAGTGCCCATCGCTCATAATGACTCTCCCAAATACCTTGGCGTCCTGCTGGACAGATCCCTCACTTTCAAAAAAAATTGTGAGTGTCTGAAACGAAAGGTGCACTGCCGCAACAACTTGTTACACCGTCTAGTGCGTACGGACTGGGGGGCTACGCCACATGTGATGCGCACTTCTGGCCTGGCGCTAGCGTTCTCTGCCGGCGAGTTTGCTTGCCCCGTATGGGGCCGCTCTGTTCATGCAAAGCTCGTGGATACAGCTTTAAATGAAACCTGCCGAATTATAACCGGATGTTTGAAGCCAACCCCGGTCAAATTGCTGTATCCGCTAGCTGGAATAGCACCGCCGGCTGTACGCAGAGCCGTTGCGAGCTCGCGAGAGAGGGCTAAGGGTAAAGAAGACATGCGGCACCCCTTACACGGGCACGAGCCTCCACCGCAAAGACTGAAAAGCCGAAAAAGTTTTTTAAAATACGTCGACCCCCTCACAACCGAGCTCTCTCAAGCGAGATGTAGATTGTGGCGTGCTGAAACACTGATTCCGGACCCCTTTGTCCCGCTTTCCGAGAGTCTTCCGCCTGGGCACAGATTGCCATGGCCAATCTGGAAGTCTTTAAATAGACTTCGCACTCAGGTTGGCCGGAGCAAAGAAAATATGGTTAGGTGGGGACTCTCGGGGAGCCAAGACATAGATTGTGTGTGTGGAGCGGTGCAATCCATGGCTCATCTGGTGTCCTGTCCTGTCTGCCCTTCCACCTGTTCGCAGCAGGATTTGATGGACGCCACGAACTGTGCAGTCGAAGTGGCCAAGTTCTGGGCCGGAAAAATTTAATTTGTCATCGACACGCAAAGAAGAAGAAGACCTCAATCTTTAGGCGAAATGCAAAAGTTTCACTTCCAGGGCCAGATTTAGAGGTCTGGAGGCCTCGGGGCAACAAAGAGTGGAGGTCCCTTGGCCTCAAATTATTTTCCATTGCTCTCTGTTAATATTCAATTTAATCATGTTTGTACAAAGTACTGTAGGTAGAGGTTAAACGCGAAAAAAAAATTGAAAGGAAAAGTTGTTTACCAGACTGGATTATATCTGGAAGTTCAACCGCTTGGCAAGAACAGTTACAAATAGAATTCACTCCAAATGTTTATCTTTTATACGAGTCAGCTACATTTCACTTGGAAAGAAATTAGTAGATACGTGGAAGTAACACTTTGAGAAACAGTTGCTCAATAAATATAATTGGTATCAAACAATTCCATCTAAACTTACCAATTCACCATGCTTCGCCGGATTTGGCGTGAGTTCATTAGAGGACATTATAATTGCCTCTGGCCTTCGTTCTACACACATTAATGAAGATAGTTTTACACGCCTAATAATTAAAACCAATTCTTAATATATGAGGAGTATATCTTATCCTTTAAACGAGCAATTCTAGTATATATATATATATATATGGAATCTCGGAAACGGCTCCAGCGATTTTCATGAAATTTAGTATGTGCGTAGATTCCGGGGCGAAGAATCGATCTAGCTAGGTTTCATTTTTAGAAATTCGAAATATGACAGTAAATTTCGCCGCAAAAAAAATGTTATAATAGCTCGGTCGGTAATCGGGCGGCCGCTAACAAACAGCCGATACAGAAGGCCGTGGTTCGTATCACGATCATAGACACACTTTTTTTTACTTTTTTTCGATTCCAGATCATTGCTTTCTATATCTTTTATTTTTTGTCGATTTGTTATTTTGTTATTTTTTTCCCTTTTTTTTAAAGTTCTTTCTTTTGTGAAAAACACCAGTTCATAATTTCTTATTATTACGTCGGTAAGATTGAAACATATTATGCATATTTCATTACAGTAATTTGTATCTAAATGTAATTTCCAAAATACACGATTTACCGAAAAAAAAAAACAAACCGAGCAAAGCTCGGTCCTCCAGGTACTACTAATTAATTAATTAAGTGTATGTTTTTTTTTTTTAAATAAAACATGTAAAATCTTCAGTTTGAAAAAGCGAAATCTATACCAAATTTTACAAAAACCGGTATGTCCATAATTTCATATGCATATCACACTTATACGTCTTATTTATTAATACATAATATATATTTTTAAAACTCTACATGTTGCAAATCCCTTTATTGTTCGTAATGTCAGCACCTTACCAGTATATTATTTTATTTCTTACTGTATTTCTTGCTGGGGTAGAACGGCTAAGTCAAATTTAAGGCTACTTGAGTTTTCTCATAAATCTATACTAAAAGTTCCTTTTTATTTTTTGGTATAATATAACACTATTGGCCTTAGGAGCCTTTATATTTCCGCCGGAGTTGAGGTGGCCAGGTACTCGGGGCACAAAGCCTGAACCTCTATTACGCATTATGGTGACTGAGCTCAAGGGCTCCCGAAGGAGCCTCGACTCGGGCCGTCACGCTATTATTATCATCACCTGTTCGAGTGGCCAGCAAGCTCTTAGGGCGCTTAGGACCTCGGCTTGGGTTGTTACTCAATACCCGTTTAGCATTTCGATTCGAGGATGCCCGGGAGGGCCGGACCTCATTTCAATCGGTAGCTATAATCTGACTGGAAGAATTTCTAGATCTATCATTACTACGATTTCGAAGAAGTGGCGGAAGAAACTCCAGCAATACTCCCATCATTAACGGGGGAAACCTACCAGGTAAGTGGCGGAACCTAGTATATGTCAATTTTTTTACCAACGAAAAACGAAACCGACTTCAAATATCTAGCTCCGTATTCACGAGTTCCCTACGTATCTCCGGAGCCCAAGATCCAATACCAATTAAATTAATATGGGACCACATGGCCACCTAGTCACCATGTGGTATGGGAGCACAAAACACCAGATTTTAAATAAAAAAAGAATCATCAAAATCGGTTCACGCAATCGTAGAAAGTTTTCAGGTAACAAACATAAAAAAGCAGTCGGATTTTGACCCTCCTCCTTTTTTGAAATCGGTTGAAAATAACTGAAGTAAAAAAAAGAAGTTTTTTGGCATTTAATACCATATTATTAATAGTAAACCAGAGGATATGCGTAAGTGCACATCGTCATAATTTAATACATGTCGATCATCCTTAAAAATTAGCCATGTATCGTCAGCAAACAGTTTAACATTACACAACTCACTGGCATAAAAGGGGAGGTCATTTGTATATATTAAAAATAATAATGAGCCCAAGATTGTTCCTTGTGGGACACCCATTTTCATAGGGGTCCCAGCGGAATTAAAATCATTTATAGATAATTTTTCCACTTAAAGAATTTATTCTATTCGTAGTGACTGGTTTGGTCTACACTTTATCTTAAGTTTGGTTTTATCTTTTTTCATTTATTGAAAATTTTAGACCAAAGTGATCAGAGCTCAGATAATTTATAATATTTATATCATATACATAATTGTGACAGAATACATACTATACTAATGTTAAGAAAAGGTAGTACCTATTTGATTCTTTATATTTTATGATAAATAATGAATATTTGAAATAAAATCAACATTCTAAATTAAATAATAATCTCAAGGAATCTTAGCATGAGTGGCTGAAACAAATAACAGCTTCGTAAAATCATTAATTATCATTATTTGTTATATCATTGTGCTAATATCGCGGCTCCCAGTGGTGTTGTAAATGTTCATGCGCTGCAGTAAATATTTAACCATCGCAAGTCGTTGTGACATTCAAAAAAAATGGAAACTTAAAAAAAATATTCGAAGAAATTTTGAAGGCAGTTCGATATTTTATGTTATCGTACGCCAAAAATTATCCAACGGAGAAGTCAAACGTTATTATGGAAGTAATCCAAACAAAAATCCAAGCAAAAAACGTTAATAAGTTAAGTAAATCACATTGTACTGTAGAATTCGGTCATGAGAGTCATCATTATCGTTACATCCTGCATTTAAAATCTATAAGAATAGTTTTTACAATATCAGGCATTATAGCAAGGAACGATTATTGGAAGCATGTTATCAAAAGGAAGCAGTAGGAGAAATGTTGAACGAAGAATGATAAATATTATTAAGGTAGTATTAGTCACTCCCATTTGACCTACATACGATGAAGGCGAATTTGGAAATATGTCTATCATAATAAAAAGCAAATTAACCATTTTATTAAAAACCATTACTTTTTATCTAACCTTCATAAATTTTAGATGACGGGTCTATGATAATTAAAGTTCTGCCTCTGGATATAGAAGTTTGACCATATATATCTGTACGATGATATATTATATATAAACATATAAGAATAAATTTCGTTAATGAAATAAATATATTTTTCTATTTATGGATACCGGTTTAAAATGAATTTAAAATAATTTATTTTTGATTCACTTGATAGTCACTGTCACTCATGTTTTTATTGATAATAATATAAGTAACATATTATTCTTTCCATTTTTTTCAATTAAGTTAATTGCAATAATATGCGATCCCAAGAAAGAAAATACTTTAGGTTTATACGAGCAGTAAACGTGTTAAATATACTATAATACGATAAAAATAGTACGCAGTTTATAGAAAGAAGTCACGAAACCTTTAGTATATACGGGGACACTCTTACAAGGGAGTCTTAAGCGGCAACGTGGAGGGGGCATGATGGTATTAGAGCGTCATGCCGTGTGCCATGACGGCAAACCAGCCCATTTTACTGCTATGCGCCAATAGATGTTTCGCATCAAAATATAATGATTTTACACAGGAATATAAACAGGCATGATTTCCCCTTTGCACAATTTGAAACTTTTTTCATATACATAATTAAACGAAGAAAAAAATCATAATAATTTGTACGCGATCATAGTTCGCCGATTCGAACAGGGTGGAGTTGTAGAGGTGTCCTTGTGCATCTGTGCAATCGACCTCCAATAAAATTTAAATTCGGACACGATAGGCCAATCATAGACAAATGTCAATATAACCGTTAAAAATTGTTCCTCTCCCTCTTATCCTCGAATCATGTATATTTAAAATGAATTAATCGCAATAAAGTTTTCATAACGATCGCACGGTTTTTAAGTCTCATCCAAAGCCCAGGAAAGTATACACGCTGTCAACCTACACACCCATTATTCGAGAACATCAACAACTACATTTTCACACTAGCTCACTAAAAACCTATTCACTTTTACCTTGAAGAAATCCACGTTATGTTCGAACCGAAAAATAGACGCCGGCAAATTATTCCATACCTCTGCTAGATGCATAATGAGTGACAGCAAAATCGATAGCGTTCGATTGCGGGGATTGTCAACAACAAAAGAACAAAAGAATGGGACTGAAATGAAGCTTTGTGTTTGGATCTTAGATCCGGAGCTTTACAGTGCCGAGCTTCAGCACAGGATAGGTGCGCTAAATGTTTTCGATTTTCAGGTAATCACAATCGGCCACCGATAGGTATGGTGGTGGGAATTAACTACTTCATTGCTTGACCCACTTTACGGCACCCGTGAAACTCGACGGAACCCCGAAAAAAAGCAGATCGTCCGCAAATGATACGATGCAAAGAAATGCCGCGTCCCATCCCAATGTGTCAATATTCGACGGACACCCAGTGGGTTGTATGATACAAAAATACTTTGGACTGAAAATAATTATACTTTTATGTATGTTGATATGTTCAATATGTCAATATGCAAATGTTACGTTAGTCGCCATGTATTGTGATTTTATTATACCTATGTACAATGTTATCGTTTCCGAAAAACTTTTTAACGTGTACTTGGAAAGGATATTATAGTAAACAGGATAGCCTTCTGGCTTACGAAGTTAATTGATAATATCAGATAGAAATGCTTGGGTCATTGTTATCTTTATAAGGATCTTTGAGTTCTAAGAGATAAGCTATTATATGCAAGTCTTCGATCTTAGCCTTCCATGCTTTTATAACATTCTCTAAGCAAAATTGAAGCAAATTTAGAATATCCGACTTTTTAAAAATGTTACGAAGATATAGAAAAAAATTTCTTTGCACATTAAGATTTCAGTACTTAATGTGAATGTTAAATTTAATATTTACCAATTGCATTGACATATATGTTGGCGCTGGCAGCACTGTATACCGGATATCACGTTATTTATCTACTCGAGCCAAGGGACACATGGTCGCATGGAGCAGCGGTCACTGGCATTTCGGCTACGTTCCCGGACGGTGATATAACCACTAGTGCTGCTTGTCGTTATAATAGTCGTTAATATTCAAGTTCAGTAAAAGTTAAAATATTAAAATCAAGGTAAAAAGGTTAGAACTCTTATATCATAAGTGGGATACGAAAACTCGCGTTTGACTGTTCAAACAATCGGCGACATATTTTCTCCTTGGGTACCCTCGTAAAATAAAACAGTGTGTTTTATACTTACTATACGTAATGGTGATAAAATCTGGTTAAATGTAACGAAAGTTTTGGTGAGTATCTTCCAGTTAATTAATTACTTATCATATTTGAGCGATACACAACTGGTTAACCCGGTTAAGCTACCGAGCATTTTAGTAGTTGGAAGATTTAAGGCATGAACTGGTGATGGATATCCATCGTGAACACCATCACTGGTACATAGACAACGTAGTGATACACGACTGGTGTAACCGGTAAAGCTACCTAAGTTTGATAAATCACTGAAAACTGAACGTGGCGATATACATCCCAGTTGAGGGATAACCCACAAGGTAAAGTGCTCTGAACGTGCCGATATTCATCCCAGTTGAGAGGAATAAGCTGTGCGTATCATCTTTATGCCGATGACTTGCAGCTATATGCTCAGGCATCCATCGACACTCTTGATGAGGCCATTTTTAAGGTAAATAAAGATTTAGTCGCCATTAAGACCTGGTCAGATAACTTTGGATTAACCGTAAATCCGTCCAAATGTCAAGCCATGGTAATTGGGAGTTCCCGCACTCTTAGTAGAGTAAATCTAGTTAAGCTTCCAACAATTGTTTTTGACAGCTCCCCCATTCCCCTGCAAAATAAGGTTAAAAATTTGGGTTTGCTCATTGACGGGACGTTTTGTTGAAGAGATCAAATAGCTAGTGTCAGCCAAAGAGTAACTAGTGTCTTGCGCTGTCTTTACAGAATTAAAAATTTCCTGCCGATAAAAACTAAAGTAACGCTCGTACAGGCCTTAATTTTTCCTTTAATCGACTATGGTGACGCGTGCTACTTTGACCTGAATGCAGATCACCTCAACAAATTAGACCGACTTCTGAATAACTGCATTCGATTCGTCTTCAATCTCCGCAAATATGACCATGTATCGTCGTATCGGTCACAACTAAATTGGCTAACCATTCGACAACGACGCTCCCTAAGAGCCCTGACCACACTTTTTTCTTACCTTAATTCCCCATTTACTCCTTCATATTTATCTCCTCACTTCCAATACCTTAGCACAGTCAACACGAAGAATCTTCGCTCTAAACACAATCGTCTTCTATTATGTCCTCCTCATCGATCTGATTTTATCCATTCCTCTTTCTATGTTCAATCTATCCTTCTTTGGAATGAGCTCCCTCTCAAAATTAGAATGGCCAAGAATCGCTTTGCTTTTAAGAAAATGGCACGCAAGTACATTCAGGGGAAATTGCCAGCAGTTTCATGACATCATCAGATATAAATGTGTACGTATATGTATATGTATATAATATATATGTTTATTTATATATGTATATTAAAGTATATATGTATATGTAAGGTAATACTTATTGTATCGTTTAAAAGTATTGTATGCTAGAAGTATATTATGTGTTATATTTTTATATTTAATAATTATGTATAAAAAATACATAATTTCTTTTTCTTTCTAGTTTATAACTGTGTTTGTGCCTACCTCAACTTCTCAGTACCACCCTAAGGTTGACTGGTAGAAAATGCTGTCAGCATTAAGTCCGCCTATGTACTGTTTTGTGCATGAAGTTTAAAAATAAATAAATAAGGCATAGGGTAAGTGTTTTGAACGTGGCGATATGCATCCCTGTTGAGGGATAACCCACAAGGTAAGGTGCTCTGAACGTGGTGATATGCATCCCAGTTGAAGGATAAGCCACAGGGTAAGGTGTTCTGAACGTGGCGATATGCATCCCAGTTGAGAGGGTTAAGCCACAGTGTAAGGTGTTCTGAATGTGGCGATATGCATCCCAGTTGAGCCGGAAAAGCCACAGGATAAGTACTTTGAATGTGGCAATATGCATCCCAGTTGAGAGGGTTAAGCCACAGGGTAAGTATTTTGAACGTGGTGATATGCATCCCAGTTGAGAGGGTTAAGCCACAGTGTAAGGTGTTTTGAACGTGGCGATATGCATCCCAGTTGAGGGGGATAAGCCACAGGGTAAGGTGTTAATTTTATGAAGGTTACTTGTACTAGACTACAACGCCATTCGAGGACGAAGGCGTGATGCAGGACGGCCGAATGTTGGCGCTGGCAACACTGTATACCGGATATGACAAGATACGAGTCAAGGGACACATGGTCGCATGGAGCAGCAGTCACTGGCATTTCCTGCGTTCCCGGACGGTGATATAGCCACTAGTGCTGCTTGTCGTTATAATAGTCGTTAATATTCAAGTTCAGTAATAGTTAAAATATTAGAATCAGGATAAAAAGGTTAGAACTCTTATATATATATATTTGTTTACTTGATTATAAAAGTCTAACACAGTAGTGGCTTAAATTCGCTAGCCTAATAAAACATCAGTACTCTGAGGAATTTGAATTTTTGTTCGTCTCTTTAAAGTATAATTATTTATGTAATCTGCTAATACCATGTGTAAAAATCCATAGTATTAGCGTATATTATATCACTCAGGATTTATATTATATTATTGCTTCTATGTAACATTTTTCACTGTATAAGCATAATGTAATCTGTTTTCAACATTCAAAAAAGTTATTTTTTATTCGTGTATTTGCAATATAGTGTTTGTCACTACTCCACAATTACGCTATATGAATGTATATCAAATTTTTTTCTTTGTAATTCGATATTAAAAAGTTAAATAAAGAAATATAGTGACAAAAGATATAAGTATGTATCAAAGTAGAAGTGACAAAGATATATATGTATGTATGATAAAATATGTATCTTATACCTACTATGGCAATCAATACGAATGCTGTGAACGTGGACATGAAATGAATATTGAATGAAGTGATATGAAATGTTACAGATAAAAGATGTTGCACCGTTTGTGGTATTAAAGTTTGAAAAGCTGACTGCGTTTTATGTGCAATTCATTGCGAAAACACATTTCGCTGTAACACTTAAAATGCTAGAGAAATCCCACATGCAGTTCAAATAAACAGCTAAATGTGCAACTCTTAAGAGAAAATTTGAAATAAAATTAAGAATCCTTCATTACTACTTATTCCATGGGCACATCATTTTAAAGATTTGTTATTTAATTATGTAATAAAATATATATTATTATAGGTAAATGTCAAAAAGTTATAATTGGTTGCTAAGATTAAATAGGTAACAAAGCATCATATCGCTTTTTAGAGTCGTAAAAATTTTACTCTCATAGTTTTTCCAAACACGTCAAAAGAATTATAGCTTCAAAAAATACCAAAGGTATAATAGTTACCTGATGACATGCTGACTAAAGAAAGGAGTCATAACTTTAAATTAAATTTTCCTTTTTCTCTTTCTTTGCAGCTGTTATGGCCCACGATATAAAGAAAAGATATTGCTCTCTGCAGTATTATCTCAAGACACGTCCACAAGAAAAGAGAAACATGGACAAGTTAAATAAAATGTACACAAAACACACTCCATGAAGAAAATATACACAATATATTAAATTTTTAAAAATAATTTAAATAAATAAATTAAAAAAAAAATTAATACATTTTTAATCTATTAGCTAAAGGATTTCTAGTTCCTATATAACTTTAGGTTGTAGCTAAAATATATATAAGTATATACTTGTATATATATGAGCCACCGCAGAGTTTACAATTCGCATAGAGGTAAAGCTGTCTAAGGCGCTTATCCATAGCAAATTAGATTTATCAAGTGTGATTATCATTGGTGCAAACAAATATGAAATACCAATTATTATATTTTTTAAGAATTTTACCTATCTATATTATTGTATATCATAAAACTGATATTATACAACATTTATCCAATTTTTCTATACAAAATTAACTATAATAGTATAACAGTTCAGCCCTTGAAGAATAGAAAAGATAAGAGAAACCCGAGTCAGCAGATGATTGACTAGTTAAAACGTTATAAATTAAATAAAATAAATGGTTTCCATGTGTGTAATATAACACAAGCACTGGACAGTTTAACAATAGTTTACATTTGTTAATATCTTTTACTTTAGTGTATTACAATATACTATTATACTAACTATAATATTTCAATATGTTAAATAATCAATTATAGAGACAGATTAACAAAACAAATAATATATTGATAAACAAAGTATGCTATAATGGAAATGTTCGCGCAAATAACGCGAGCTATGCTTTTTTGTTCAAATTTCATGTAAAATTAACTCAAATCAAAAAGCTCTAAAAGCTTTTATTTGCTTTAAGCAAAGGATTTATTTTTATTTCAGATCGATCGCAGTATTTCAACAGATAACATCAGATACATTTGATATATTGCACGTTACGTTAAATGAATTAAAATGACGAGGATTCCTGCGTTCTCGTAATATCCGACTACTTTGCACTTTCATCTAGTTTTCTTTTGATCATAATGACCAAATTTAAGAAAAAAATTAGCGTATTCAAATAGAAGTCCATAATCAGTTAATAAAAAATAACACATACATTTCATTAAATATAAAAAAATTCAGCAACGAATATTTTCGTCCTTTCAAAATAATTTCATCTATCATCGTTATATTTATTTCCATCCCATATCCGCGCAGTTCCTTTTTATATCTTGCTAATTTTTGTAATATAAATAATATATTAATAATTCAATTAACCGGCTATGCTATTAGCTATAAAAGTTTGGTATGAGCCAAGCCTGTCTCAGAACATCAGGTTTGCACATTTCTTTTGCATTCTAGCGTAAAAACAGCAAACGATGCGACTGCAAATATTGCAAACGTGTTTCAGATGCGGGCTAGACAGTTGTATACATCTTTATATATGTACTAACTGTGGCGTTTTAAGAGGTTCACAAGCAGGTCGTAAATGTCACCGTTTTCATTGTAAATAAAAGGTTTTTGAACGACTTTTCCGCGTTTTAATTTCCCGACCTTTCGAAGACTTATGACTTCACGGCGTCGCTGCGATGCTCCAGCGTTTAGACCCACTCATCAATTGAGTTAAAGTGCATCATAACTGCGCTCCCCCAATCCCTCTATGGCCCCTCCATATGTTCCAGGTTTTTACTTCCCCAAATCAGTAGTGCAACGATGCATGATTGCTGCTACGTCCGGTTATAGATCTAAGATTTGCTTGAAATGCCTCATCGCAGATTTTACGTCCGCTGATGGGGCGTTACTTAGCCCAAATAAACGAAGGATCTAGGATTTACTCGCTACCTCCAGCTCCAGTCACTGAATGAGCCCTACCACCTGAGCAACTATTATTACATAGTTAAATAAAATTATTTGATAAATAAAATTATGAGTCACAATACAATACGGCTATGCCAAACATAAATGAAAATAGCTCTGTATGTTTATTATTTATTAATTGGGTTAACAGCATATTAACTAAACTAAGCAAGTTTATTTGATCCCATTTTAGTTTAATTTAAATTAATGTAAAAGGTGAATAACCAAAAGGGCGGCGAAATTGAACACTTTACCTGTTGTTACGTATTTCCCGCAGGGCCTGGCGTAATATATTGGATATTCAGTAAGTGAACTAACCTGTTTACCGACATTTACGACGTTTTATAGATTATTCCCTAACGTGTAACGTCTATATCTTTACCAAGACCAAAACATTTTATCACTAGAGAAGATGATAATATAATCTTAGCATCATTTCTACTAAGGTAACACGGTATGAAAATTGAGTATATTATATTTAAAGCTAACTATTTCAAATTCATTTTCAAAACCTCTTAGTACATTTACCCATATTCTGCTTAAACAACAAATCAATTGGGGCTGAATTCGGAAACACTACAATCCTTTTCACGTTGCCCATTAAAAGATAACTAAAAAACGAATTTCAGTATTTTCTTATCTAAATAGCGATCGCGAACGGCTTAACGACCTTTTCAAAGTCCGGGAGAGTTTGCGTCAATAAAGCGGTCATTCATTCGAACTCCATAAGCTCTTTGAAAACATACTTGAATATGCTGCGAAATTACGGTTTTAAAGGAAGAACATCAAGGTTTAGTGTAGTTATATGATATCTAATGTTAGTAAAAATTTATATATAGTTAGAGTTGTATTTTATGCGAAACTAGTCGATAACTAGTAGGTATGCGTTCTTGTTAGGAGGACGATGGTCAGTGGAAAAGCTTTCTCAGCGGTATTATTATATCAGATCTATAGCAGGAGTCCATCAGAGCATAGATAGTTTTGGATAGCTGAAATAGGTAATCAGACTGTGAATGCTTTAGTGGAATTTACACTTTCGTTGTAGAAGTCAGTTATGTGCATGAAATATCCATCAAACGTCTTTTTTTACTTTACTATACCAACACTAACATGCATTATTAGCTGAATTCGGCCACGCTTCGCTGTTGATTTTTTTTCTTTTCCGTTGCAACTTCGGAATAAAAAGTATATAAAACACTCTATGTTTTATAGCTATGTTGTGAACAAAGTCAATCCATCACCTACTTTTTGAGTTTTGTAAACACGGAAGCTAAATTTATATGAAATGTAGTACATATTGTAGAATTTCTTAATTATTCGAGATCGGAATCAAGGATCCGTGTTTGACCTTTACCTTTAAAAGGTATTAAAGTTAATTAATCTGTTAAGAATTCTGCAGCAACGACGTCATTTGAAAACATGAGTTGTGTTTCCTGGTGCTTTGATTCAGCAGTATATCCAACAATAACGGTTTTCAATGGCTCTGGTAGTTCTTGAAGTTCACGTCTTGTGGTAGGGGTAAGTTGTGGTAGTGCCAGACAACAGTTCTCTTTTGTACGAATGGGCAGGTCCGTCCGGGTAAGTAAGTACCTCACAGAAAACCGACGTGAAGTGAAGTTGCGTCTGGTGTGTGAGGTAGGCGGGGCCGAATTTATGAAAACTGAAACCCTAAAATAAAAAATTATCGTGTTGTAAATGACAATTGGCGGCCGTTATCGCTCGCGGCTATAGATCAGGGGAAGCGCCGACTCGTTTGTAACCTTCTTACATAAAAAAAATCCTCAAGTCTGACTGCACGTCGCTCTAGTGCTTCCACTTATTTGGAGTTTTTTTTTCCTCGTTCGCTAATGCCTGATCTTCCACTCGTTACATCGTGATACGCAAGTTCAGTTATATCTGGTTATTTTATATCATTCACTGGTGTACGTCCAACTGTCAATAGGGATATTACAATGAAGTGAATGGTAAGGGATCGTTTAAAGAAAAATAAGGAAAAATTATTTTTTTCGATATTTTATTATAAAGTTGTTACAAAAAATTACGTAGTATACGGAATAAACTCGACATTGATGATTCAGTTTGCTGAGTGTGTTGCCAAACAACGCAAGTGAGACAACTCGACCGAAGCAACATAATTGAATAACAAAACTTAGTTATGTACATATGTAGGTTTGTGAGCACGTCAAGTTTAGTCTTATGTGACTCCATACATCTCGCTCGAGCTCGAGCAAAATCTTTTAAATTAAATCATGTTATCATGGTCTGCTTCATAAAAATGTTATTGTTCATTGTAAATAGGAAAATTAATCCCAAATTCATAAAAGATTTGGAATAAATATAACATTAAAAATAATACCAAAAATGATATAGTCATTTCATTGTTTATCGCAAATTCGAATAATAATTGAATTCCGATAAATTTTGGTAACATCAAAGTCGGAAGTTCAGAAACCAAAGATAACAAGTATACCTTTTTATTTTCAAGTGATCATATCTACTTTTTTGTAATTCAAATATGATTATAAGAAACTTAAAATCTGCAAATAATCACATTTTATAGCCGTTTTTGTTGTTTATATTCTTTCCCATGCTTGAATATTAAATTTACTCTATTGACGTGATATTGACAGTAGACTATCAAGTATAATTCTGATATTTTATTATTCTAATATTTTTCATAAATAAAAAGCAATACGGGTTAAATAATTGTTACAAGTGGTAACAAATACTATATTTTTTATTTGTTTAAAGATTTCACTTAAAATACAGAGTAATGGTACAAATGAAGCGGAACTTAAATGGCAAGTGAATGTTCTTCTATGAGCGAACACAACATGCAACAAAAACCGGCCAAGTGCTAGTTGAACTCGCGCACCAAGGGTTCCGTACCAATATCTATAAAAACGGCAAAAAAATTATGGGAGCTCTACATGAATATTTTTTTATTCTGTTTTTTAGTATTTGTTGTTATAACGGCAACAGAAATATCTTATCTGTAAAAATTTCTACTATCACGGTTCATGAGATACAGCCTGGTCACAAATGAACAGACAAACAGACAGCGGAGTCTAAGTAATACTAATAACGGATCCCGTTTTACCCTGTAAGTACGGAACCCCAAAAATAACTCTCAACTATTAAGAGGTAGTTTCTTTCTATATAGGTTGTGACTCTTAAAAAAACAAAATTTATAAAGAACATTTATTGTTCGTATAATATATCAGGGCGATATAACATTTTGCGTTGGAAGCAACATAACCAGTTTTATTGGACTGGCCCTGGTATCGTATCAAATTTTATCTTTATGCCGTCACTTCATACGTTCGGTGTGATATAACTGCCTGGCGTATAGATCCCGCGGGACCGTGAAATGCTATCTTGTTGCAACTTTGTATTGCTTAAAAGCTTGCTGCAGACAGCGCTGACGTAAACATTACAAAATGGTTGCGAATATAGTCTTTAATACACTTCAGTTTAGAAAATGTTTTGACCGTTTTCGCCTTAGCTTAGAAGCCAATAAAAAATATCTCAAAATAAGCTATCGTGGGTAAAGCAACGTAAACGCAAGTAAAGGCTTGATACGGCCCTCTGCGTTGGATAGGGCCGCACATGTGTCCATGCTTGCGTTACCTTAAACTATAAATGTCACCTACGGGCCTCCGAGGTTCGGTACGAACCGCGACCCTGATGGTCGTATTACCGTACTAAAAAGTACAATTGCACCTTGTGTTTGCGTTAAGCTGGTTTCTAGGCTATGTGTGAGAATAGTATTGTCTAGCCGGTTTATTTTTGCGGCTGGAAACATGAGGGCAGGTTCTTATCTCCCTCAAAGGTTAATTATACCACTATAGAGCGACGAAATGCAGCCATGGTTATTGGCACCTTGCCGGGTGATCAAAGTTTGTTAGATAACGTGTATTAAGATAATTCGTTTTAGTCAATATTATAATTACTCAGTATAAGCAATGACAGGATATTATAGTCTAAAGCTGTGCAAAGATGTGTTACCTACGACAACAAGCCACGGTAAATTAACAACAAACACAAATTCCTTTAAATGAAAGTAGTTCACAATTTTTTGGTCGTTTTTTTTATGGAGTAAAAGCATTAAATTTCATTATTAAAGCCAATCCTGCTATATTATGATTATAGCAGACTGCTTTTAGCTGACTCACATTTGTGTGATGTACTGTAGTAATATCTATTGTAAGGAAATTGCTTAGTTGTTAATTACCCATGATGACGGGGCACCATTAAGCAAATACGTGATCGATAGAGCGAACGTAACATTCTCGGTAATGTATGCAATTAAAAAAATATGGAAAAAACGTTCCACCGATCATATAAATACAACATATACACTGAAAAAAATACTTACATTGTATAAATGCATGGTATCTTTAGGCATTCTTAGACTTACGTAAATCATAAACAATATAATATACTTTACGGGCAAAAATGCACATGTCGTTTATATCAATATTCGGTTGATTATAATTTGTCAAAACTAGTTATTTATTTAATAATTTATGTACACATCAATGTAGACAAAAAAGAAATGTAATTACAAGAAAACATTTGTACAAAGTCCCTCCTTATTTCTTATGAAATCTCTTCCAGCAGAACTGTGACTGGAAATTGGTCACAAATGATTCATTTTATAATTATCGTTTCAGTTCCAATTAAATAATAATTGTATTAGTCTCTGCTGTCAATGTTTCGTTCGACGAATAAACCATCCTTGCATCAAACTGACTCTGATGATGATGACCGATAACGAAAAGGCCTACATGGAAGACAAAGCAGACACAAACCTCTATTATAACAGCAATAATGCTAATTGATATCGAATGTTTCGATTATACACAAATTAAGAGACCGCATGAGCATGACTCCACTACTTGATACTGTAACGACCTATTAATAATAATAGATATTATTATTAATTAGTCATAATAAAGATCAATTAAGATGAAAATAAAACGTTTAAGAACGTTTAATCACAATAAAAGTTAATAATATATACTTAAATTAAAGAAATATAAAAAAATATGGAAAAAACGTTCCACCGATCATATAAATACAACATATACACTGAAAAAAATACTTACATTGTATAAATGCATGGTATCTTTAGGCATTCTTAGACTTACGTAAATCATAAACAATATAATATACTTTACGGGCAAAAATGCACATGTCGTTTATATCAATATTCGGTTGATTATAATTTGTCAAAACTAGTTATTTATTTAATAATTTATGTACACATCAATGTAGACAAAAAAGAAATGTAATTACAAGAAAACATTTGTACAAAGTCCCTCCTTATTTCTTATGAAATCTCTTCCAGCAGAACTGTGACTGGAAATTGGTCACAAATGATTCATTTTATAATTATCGTTTCAGTTCCAATTAAATAATAATTGTATTAGTCTCTGCTGTCAATGTTTCGTTCGACGAATAAACCATCCTTGCATCAAACTGACTCTGATGATGATGACCGATAACGAAAAGGCCTACATGGAAGACAAAGCAGACACAAACCTCTATTATAACAGCAATAATGCTAATTGATATCGAATGTTTCGATTATACACAAATTAAGAGACCGCATGAGCATGACTCCACTACTTGATACTGTAACGACCTATTAATAATAATAGATATTATTATTAATTAGTCATAATAAAGATCAATTAAGATGAAAATAAAACGTTTAAGAACGTTTAATCACAATAAAAGTTAATAATATATACTTAAATTAAAGAAATATAAGTGTTAGTATGAGAAAATGATATTACCAAAAATTGATTAAAAATAGTTAAAAATCATTTAAAATACTCAAAAAAGGGTATTTATTAAAAATATAGCAATATACGATCACTATTATGTCAATAAAATACAATTCCATACTTCGTGATCTTTAAGGTCAGAATTGTAAATGTAGCGTGCGGGGACACATTTGTATGACCGCACATTGTACAGAAGTCGATCGCGACTCTTAGTACGATGGTGAAAGTACATTGTATGAACGTCCCATACTAATATCATATGGAAGTAAGGTCTAATGGATAAAAGTAATAATATGTGAAGGCTCAGAGAAAAAATAATAAATATATAAATATAATGAAGAGCAATGAATGACTTGGGACTTTATAAGAGATATTACTATGGAATTGCATGGTACTTCTGTACGACGATATGGTCTACGGTAAACGTGGAACCATGAATGGATATGTCTTCAGTGGTGGATATATCATCGATAGCTGGTGGTAGTTGGCGTCTTAGTGTGTTGCACTACGATACGTCGACTGATCATCTGACTTTGGGGAGTCTGGTGGTGGCTTGCGTCTTAGTGTATTCCGCTATGATACGTTGGCTATTACTTGGCTTGGGTGGGGGTCCGTTGGTCGTTGGCGTCTTAGTGTTTACGCTATGATACGTCGACTATCATTCGGATCGTGAAAGAGTATGTTTGGACACTTCGTGTGTTCCGAGTATATTCTAAACTTTGGAGCCGAAGTTGATTGGAGTTATATTGGTGTGGTGTGAGGGTGTGCCACCTACGCGATAGTCACATTGATGCATGCGGCTATATGCAGTACTACGTCTTGTGGTAGTTGCGGGGTGATCTGCGCCTAATATCATTGCATCGTATGATTCTGGTTGACGGAGGTTCGAGGTGATGATGTCTGCTGTGTATGCGGATAGGCTGTATGTTGGTGTGTTGACCTGCGATAGTTGTATTGATGCATGTTGCATTTAGTGACATTGCGTCTTACGACATTTGCTTGGGAGACGACACTATTCATAATGGCCGAGTCTGCGTCTCGGTTTGATGCACATCTCAGTAGATTTGTCCAAGTCGGGTTCCTGATGACGGAACTGCAGACTGTCTGCCCTCCTGTATACGTTTTAACATAATTAACGAATCTCAGTAAAGTTCCCACCGTTCGAACGAATAATGGCAACTTGCTGGTGGGTGAGACAAACTTGATCGAAAATACATCATACTCAACGTCAGAGACACTGACAAATAAATATATGTTGCCAATTATAAACCCTTCTGATGGCTAAACATAAAAATCACAACTATGGCTATATCTGACTATTTCAATGGTTGGTGGAGCATATGCGTTTACCTCATGTGGATGGTAGCTGGCGGGAGTAAAACCTCTCAAGGCTGCGGCGATGCCGTGCAACGTTTTAACCATACCCTTGGGGTGAGCAATGACTCATAACGCGCTCTGCAACGAAATGTCGTGCTAACCTTGTAATGGTGGTGATGCAAAAACACTAACAATCACGTCTGCAGTCGCGGCGATGGGGGGGGGGGGGGGGGGGGGGGGGCGCAATATGTTGGTTGGCGCTCACCGCACACGGCGTTGGTGAGTGTTTTCATGGAGCCGTGTGCCTTCCCTACATTTTTTTTAAATGTGGGGGAGCTGTTGACTTGTATCGGGTATGTAAAATTGATGTGAGCCCTTTTCAAGAGAGAAGGGATATTAGTTTAAAATTATAATGTGAGCCCTTTACAAGCGTGAGAGGGAGTATACTATATACTCTGAGCCCGTCTCAAGCGAGTCGGGGTTAATTAATAAGAAAGCAATCTAGCATTATCTCTGGCTTATACCACGACTAGTGAATAATTATCTATCCAAGATACACCTAAAAGAATCAAGTTACTAAATAAACACAACGTAAATGAGGTCCTACCGAATATGACGATCACAATAATATTTATACGGCTAATTATTACCTTTAGAAAGATCCTATAGAAAGATCAATAATTTATCCTGGTCACGTAATAATGTTATATGATTTATTCATATAAAGGGGCAAAGAAATATATAATTTTTATATAATTATATATGAATGAAGGGGGGTTCAGCTACAATACGTACACGCTTTTGTCATCATGTTAATACTACCATTTAAGTGAACAAAATTATCTCGTAATACAATAGCACTTAATACTAAGCAGACAAATAGAAACCTGCTCCAGGTAGCAGTAACATTTATAATATTTATCTAGACGTGACCAAATTAATAAACAAGATATTGCAAAAGCTATAAAGATGATCTACAACGATATTTTGCGTTGCGGCAAATATGCTAGATATTTTATTTAGATATCTCACTTAAACTTAATTAACTACTTTTAGTAATTTTACTAAGCATTATCGATTTTGGCAGTAGTTTGGCAGAACAGACTCATTTTCTAAAACGCGAAAGCTTAGTTAGGTTATTCATTTTGGCAAGTAGCGAAGGCCGTCACTGTGAATAGTCCATTTTAACCGCTCATATTTTGTCGTATTATCAAAACGTAATGTCCGTTCTTATGTAATAAATTAGAATATATTATCCATGAAAGTAATGGTAACGAGCGAACATGCAGCATACGGCTTATACGTAAGTCATCACAGCATTTTATAAGTACCTACGACGGTATTCGTGAGTTCAATAAGTCATTGATTTGCCAGTACATGGATTTTTAATGCATAGTTATAACAATAATAAAATAATGTTTTGTTCTTATTTATAATATTTATTTTATTTATATATGCAATACATTTCTATATGTTAATTTTATTTTAAAATTTAAGCATAAATATAAACAAACAATAAAAGTATAAATCATGTAAAAGAAAAGGGAAGATAAATAACAACAATATAGATAAATTGGTCCAAGACTATCTAAAAAATATTGTTACATTTAAAACTGTTTAAAACATTCACGTAATTGAAAGTTTGTTTGAATATATATATATCGATGATGAGGGACGACAATAAACGTAATGAGATTCATTAATTTTTAACCCGGATATTACGGGATGAAAATCCTATACTAGTCCAACTTAAAAGCTATCTGCTAAGTGCTAATAAAAAAGTCATGAGATTAGTCGATATTATTTCCACGTGTCAGAAACTAATTCACCCCCTCAAACAAACTCGTACTGATAATAAATGCAACATGCGCTACAACATCGTATACCTTATAACATTCTGGAACAATTTTATGAAATAAAATTAGATCCATTTATTTGCTCAATACAATTAAACTTTGAGTTTCTAGCACTTAATAATAATAATAATACTACAGTAACTGTCGCTAACAACATTCTAACAAATGATTCTAACAATTCCACATGCTAACAAAATCGCTTACAACATCGGTTAAAATATTAGACCTTCATGACAATACATATATACCTACCCCTCCCAAAATCAATGGTTTTAGAAACATGTTCCATACTACGCCGATTCTTAAACCCAACCACACACAGTATACAACAGTCAAGATGACAATCACACAAACAGAAACCACAATGGTAAAGTGGTAACAACCCGACAACAACACGACCCAAAACAGTGGAAACCCCAAACCGACACGGAGTTGGGAAAAAAATGTCTTCCATAATAATAATAATACAGCCAAAAAACCAATAATAAAACGTATGGAAAAAGAACGAACTCCACGGGAGGTTCTACAAGGCTCTACACGAACCTTTCAAACATCACATTGCCATGGAATATACCAAACATGTATGTATATTTCTTCATGATATTAACGGTAGGGCAAACTGTAAGATCAAACACTCCTAAGAGTAGCCAGTGATTCTACCGATTTAACGTTTGAAAAACGTCTTAAAAGATTAACACGGGAGTATGAAATTAAATTGCAATTTCAATATTTACTCCTGTTAAGTTTTAATGCAGCAAAAAAACTTCCAATTTATAAAAAATAAATTGAATAAAATGTATAAAATAATTTCTCTTCACTGCAATTGACATATATATAACTTTGAAACAACTTCATATATTATTACACACAGCTTAGTGATGACATCACTTTAATCGGTAGCATCTTGGTAATAATAGACAGAAATTGAAATAGCCTCAAATTTCGTATACATTTTCCACAAATTACCCGCTTTCAGCGGTGAAGTAGAGCGTAGATATTCATTAGAATGAACTCAATAACGTTCTAAAATAATTTACCATTAGTGTGGAACTCCAGATAGGTAATTTAGAGCCATAATTGATTTGAACGATATTTGATAATTAAAAAATATTTTATAGTTTCACAATATTTCAATCGAAATAGCGGATCCGTGCTTATTTTCGCTACAGAAAGCTAAACTATTAAAGCAACATACAAAGCTCCTTATCTTGTTAGAGCAAGTAATTTATTCGTCAAGTTAGGTATAGCAAAGTTAATGAGCTCAGGCTCCCTCCCTACTAAGTGATTTTTCCTTCGTCGACGAGCACGTGGCAGCTTAGCGTCCGGATGGTCGCCAATAATTTGATTACTCTTGAAACCTGCTCTATATTCCTGGCGGCAGCAATGAAATTGCTAATCGTAATTTGTTTAGAACTCTGTCATTTTATCTACGCAAGTGTATTTTTCAATTACGATTTATATTTCAGTTTTTAAATTAATCATTCATTTGTATATTTTACGATGACAATGAAAAATTTTGTGGTAAATTGTACATATTGTCCTTGTATATTACGACCTGAAATATTATTCATTAGTTTCATTTATTAACCAGTTATTATTTATTGAAACAGATAATAAAAAGAAATTAAAAAAAAGTGGAAAGCCTTATTTCTGATTCCTGAAAGAAATATAATAATGAAAAGCTAAATTTAATATATTCCGTTAACGGTGATACTTGTGTGTTCTTTAACCGATTCCATACAAAACTGTAATGATATACGATCTACAAAGAAAGTAAGGTTATATATATTTATAAAAAAAATAATAATGTTCGTATAAAAGAGTTACGTGTGTTTTATGTCTATAGCCTGTAATAAAGTAAGTCGCGCAAATCTTTGAATCGATTTTACTGGCTCCGAATTTAAATTCAATTCGATAAAACGTAGGTTTTCCAGATGAGCGCAGCCATAAGCGCCGCTTGTCGTCACGATGTATGCAGTTACGTATTCTATTATCCCAAATTACACCTGCTGACTGAACTGGGAAATTTAGAGATGGAAATCCGTAACGTCCTAATCTGTCATTTGTAACATAAACCAGTGTATACGGTGTGCGTTTAATACTCTTAAACGCGCACAATATGGAACATTAAAACTACAAATTCTACAAATTTTAATGGTACACCTTAAGTGCAGAGATTAACACTAGAAAATTTAAAATTACATATATTTAAAAATTAAAATAATGTAATTGTCAATTGTTTTCGATTTAACACAATGATCAATTTAATATGTTTGAGCTAGATTTTATTTCCTAAACGATTTAGTTTCGTCGCAGCTGATTTAAAACGAAAAAATGTAAAATAATATCGAGAAGACTACTTTAAATATTCATTCCATGTTACAAAATTGTAGGAGGCAAGTTTTGTCGCAAAGTTAAATGGACCCGTGTAAGGAAAGCTTAATGTTAGGATTACACTTTTCAACTGTTAGTAACGCAAGTTCTGACAGACTTATTCGTGTCAGACAAGTTCACGTAAGCCTTTTGTTACTTTTTTAAATATGTGTTCATAAAAAATCACTAGTACTATTTTACAAACTGCGTAATTGTTGTATATCATGAATTACTATTAAAATTTTTAGTACATAGTCGACTATAAATTTGTGAAGTACAACTATAATTTCTGCCCTTTTAGCTCAATCTATATTTCAAATTAAAAGATTGGGTCCAAGAAATGGAATCCATTTCAGCACCATAAAATCTATAACCAGCGTCACAGTATAAAGTATAACACAGCTATTTTTTTTTTCATTGACCTCAAATTCAATATGAATGGCACCGGCATTCGAGAGCGTAAAAAGTGATTAAATCGTCTATATCTTTCATTTCAGATTATAATAATATGTTTTCCTGACCTGAAATTATAGGAAATATTAATTTATACAATTCAAGTAACAGATGAATAGTACCTGGAGGACCGAGCTTTGCTCGGTTTTTCTATTTGGGACATGTATTTTAGAAATAAAAAAATAAAAAATAAAAAAAGCAATGATGTGGTAAGTAAAATAAATAAATGTGTAAATGATCGTGATACGAACCGCGGCCGTGTGTTTTTGGGCCGCCCGAATACCGACCGAGCTATTACAACATTTTTTTGCGGCGAAATTTACCGTCATATTCGCAATATATAATATATATATATATATATATATATATATATATATATATATATATGTAGTTTTTATGTATTTAATTTATAAACCCGTGCGTTTGTAGTAACGTTGCCAAACTTTAGTAGTGTGGGTTCCGGTTACCTCACTCACCAGACAAATCGTAGAAGTATGTTAAATTTCCGGTTCTCTGTGAGGCCATGGTACTCCCTGAACGTGCCTGCCTATTGTTGCTAAAGCTTCATAGTAACATGCTCGTATCACACTTTCACTTACTTTTAATAAACATTCCAGCTTAAAAAAATATCTTGTAATAAATATCAAACACGATGACTTTGTTAGACTCATAAACAGAATCTTATTTATTAATTCTTTAAATTAATAAAAGTGCATTTAAGTATTTTAATAATATTATGATCGAAATATCTCTGCAATAATAATTGAGAACGTTATAAGCAGAGAAAAGTAAGTGAAAATTTCACTTACTTTTCTCTGCTTATGTTGACAACCATTGAAAAATGGATAAAATTTAAAAGTACAGGAGCAGCAGCTATGGCATATGCGACATGGCGCGTTGTTGGGTTGTATAGCCCGAAGGTAATGAAATCTCTTTTGTTTTATGTATAAAAAAGTATTGGATGCTTTTATTTAAATCTGTTCTACGTTTCCTCATGTACTATTAAAAACTGCCAGGAAAATATTAACTTTATAAAAAATTATGACCACCATATTTTAGGTCATTTTTTTCAAAACAGATAATTATCACAAGGAGACAAAACAACAAAAAACAATCAGTCTGACGAAAGCATGTCTCTATATATTCAAGAAATTTCGGATGCTTGCAAGCATTGTAGAAAGCGCTTATTTTATATCTCCAAATAATTATTTATCCATTATACACATTCTTGTCATGTCTGAAAATTTAATCTACAACTGTAATTTGAGAGATAAGTAACCTTCAACCTTTGCGCCGACCGTTCCTCTAGGAGTCATGTGAAACATAATAAATTGTATTAATTATGAATGAAATATTATTATTAATTACAAATTATTTATTAACATAGGTATACAAGGACCAGTGCAAATAAATAGATATCAGATTAAACATAGTATAATTACTTATAGGACTGTTTTGTATGACATTTACTCGTCATACGTTTCCAGCGCATAAAATATTAAACCTAAAAGGTTGTTTAAAAACGTAAAGTAAAACAAAGTGAACTAAAATTTATGAAATAAATGTTACATTAAGTTGAAAATGGGAAAGTCGAGATAGAGTAGGTAACAATGAGTGATGCCAAGTATTTATGCTTGAATTTTAGCATCCAATTAAGCCGCTGACATAAAGCGGGAATGTTACCTCGTCCATACAATGGCATGTGATTACATTAATAAGCGTTTAGTTAGTAGGATAGATTTCGAGTTACCAAACTGAAATAACATGTTCAGCTCATGTTTGAAATTGTGTAAATAACAAGTTTATTATTCTGCAAAATTATAATTAAAAACGCTTCGTTAATATTTTCTTGCTAGTTTATTTACATTCAAACTGCTGAACCTACGCATATTTTACGTTAACCACCTTTGTATTTGTGACAATCGAATAAAAGAAAAATCATAAAATCAATTTTTCAACAATTTTCGCTGTTGCACGAATGGGCAGGTCCGTCCGGGGTCCACGTAAGTATCTCACAAATGACCGGTATGAAATGGAAGTATTCTGCGTTTCGTCTAGCGAGTGAGGTAGCCGGAGGTCACTTCATTATAAGGTGGCAACGTATCTGCACCCCTAAGGGTGTTGCAAATGTCAATAGGTGTCGGTTATCACGCACTAATATCAAATGAACCGCCACATCGCTTCTCACCATTTCTCATAAAAAAAAATATTTCTCATTATTCAATTATAAGCAGCGTTATCTTATTGTTCTATTACTAAAAATGTAGTTTGAAGTAATAAAATATTGCCTGAAGAAATGGTCTTCATCGTTTTAACTAAACAAGAAACTTTTGTATTGCAAAGTCCTTTTGGACGGACAAAATCACATTGATTTTTTTCTGACACATAACTGTGTGTCCGGAAAGACATGCGAGATATGACCCGTTGTTAGGTTGTAAATTTGGCCGGAATAAAAGTAAGCGGGCGGAACCTAATTTCTTTTGCCTAAAACCTAGTTCGGACTCGGTTCGAATTGGATCGATATCATCCGTAGGCTCTTTTAGGTGGCTGTTCAACTTTTATACCTGTCTAAGATCTTTTCATACCTAGCAAAGATGCAATAAGTTACTTGCAGTCTGTAATTTGTTTGATTACCGTGGAAAATTTTATAAAACGTTATTCTTTCAAACGCAAAATATCATAATTCATATTTATTTCATGATTTTTAACTTTTATCTATGGTATTTTTCTTACAATTTAAAAAAATTATAATAATATTGACGTACCATTCTAAGAGGTCAACTATTGCATTAAAAACAAACTAACAAAAACACCTGTGCATTAATCGGAATATAATATACAGAACAATAACATGTTCAACAATTCATTAAACTCCAAAATTAATTGGATACCTGTACACATTGCTCAAACGTATAAATTACACTTCAATTAAAACTGCTGTTATTTGTAACGTAAACGTTGTAAAATAAGTGATTCTGAAATTATTCGAAATTATATAAACTTTTAGTTTTGTAAGTTGACCAAAACGGTGATAAAATAAAGTACGTTTATGTATTAAAGTAAAGTAAAGTAACTGCCTTTACATGTCCCACAGCTGGGCAAAGGCCTCCTTTGTACAGAGAGTATTAGGGCATGTCCATCACGATCCCACAGCGTATCCACCGCTAAAATAAATAAAAAATAAACAAGTGCTGGTTTCTTCACAAAGTTTTTCTTCACCGCTGAGCACTTGATAAGTCAGCACTTAAATTAATAATTTAATATAAAACCGGGGAACGAAAAAAAAAACCGCGGCCTGACGCTTTAACCACTGAGCTAAACGGCTGATTGCCACACCACGCCATTACCTACACGCCGGACCGACCAAGTATAGACATATTAAATCTCAATATTTCAATTCCTGATACAAGCCGAAAAAAAAGAGGCGTGCAAGATTATTGGCATGTCAGCGAACGCGTTTTAAGACAAGCCCGCTCAATAATGAGACGCACGAGAAAGAAGAATCCTAAAATAAAGTTTCATAACAATTCATAAGAATTTCATATTATTTGCACGCGACACGCTTTCCTGCTGTAAATAAAATGACAATTAAAATTAATAAAAGAGCTGGAAAAACAAATATTACGGATTACTTTCATTTGCCCGAGTGTACTCTTGGTCCCCTCCGACCGGTTTCCCGCGTGGCGGTGGCGAAGAACCTTAGTAGTCGTGGCTTGATCCACTGAGGTGCAGCCAAGTAAAACCCACACTGGGCGTTGTGCCATGTACTTATTGTCATAATTTCAATAAATTGAGAACTAATGCCGTGTGAATTAGTTCTCAATTCTCAACAACCCGCATCTTTACATCTTGTGTTTTGTTAAATCGCAAAACTAAATTTGATAACACGCTGCAATGTTTTGAATTGGAAGGGTAGGTCTTTGGGAATTATCTCTCGAACTTAAACTTTCACTTTTGTAATAATCTTATTAGTATAGCCCCGTGTAATTTTATCACAGATTTTATCTGCGGTTTGGCCTTGATGAACCGTCTGGAGAATTTGGTTGAATTCACTCCATAATAATTTCTTATGTGGTCATGCGTGCCTAAACAAAAGAGGGGATTTTTGGCTACGGGTCATGGAGGTGTAGTCCTTGTACGCCTTGTATTGACTGATGTTTTTGCTTCCAGTCCCGAGACTATTAAAGCTTCATCTGACGCAGAACCGGTGGGCTAGAACCCACGGGTTTGGGCCCTCCTCTGTGGGTAGGGCCACGCATGTGCTCATGCGTGCGTTTAACTATGGAGGTGTAGTATGCAGACGGGAAAACCGTTTTTATTCGATGGTTGTGAGCGTTGAGAACTACCCCAGAACGCAGATGCATTGCACATACGCGATGTGTCGGTTTTGCTAGTAGGATGAACTACGATGTTACTAGTTGTGACACTACTTGAGTATCTATATATAGTGTTGTTTTTCATGTATAGTCCAGCTCCATGGGTAAATAAACTCAAATACAACCAAAGCTAAAATTCAGTCAGCACTTGACTCGAGTCAGGAACCAGGCGGCCTTCCCCTATAAAATAAAACATCTTAAATGTTCCTTCGAAGCAAGGTGACTTTATACAAGGCAGTAATTGACCCTATTATGACGTACGCGAGTCCGGTTTTCGCGCACATTGCTCCGAAGCAAATACACAGGCTTCAGGTCAACCAGAATCGATTTTTCCTACGGGAGCACCGTGGTTCATGCGCAACATCAACTTACATGTAGATTTAGAGCTGCCAACCATCGCTCAATTCCTAAAGTCGGAGTCGCGCCGCTACTTCTCCCAGCGCCAACGCTTTTCAAAACAGCAGTAATGACAGCCGTAGAAATTCTTCTAGTCAGACCACAGCTACCGATCAAGCCGAGGTTCGGCCTACTCGGGCACCCTTGGATCGGAATGTTAAACGTTTATTGTGTGACAGCCACAGCCGAGGTCCTAAGGACCCTTGAGCCTAGTCGCTCCATTAGCCGTCCACCAAAGCGACCTTAAGAGCTTGGCGGCCTACGCAAACCGGTGAAAATACTAATAACAGTGTGACGGTCCGAGCCGAGGCTCACTCGGGAGCTGAGGCTCTCTCGCCCTCAGCGCCCGGACCGGTGGATCTGTAAAGGCCCAACAGTGGTTGATCCAGGCAAAAAAATAAATTTACGCCTTTGTCACCAGCTTCATGTAACATTGAGATTCTGTAATCGCTGTGCAGAACGATTCTTTGATGACACCCTACACTGGCTACAATGTGGATGAGTTTATATTGCTGTTAGCGACCCATGAGAAAACTTCATACGATGAACAATAATATTTATAAGTCAGTTAATTAAGCCTTACAAACTCATCTTTGTTAACATAATATAAAAAAGGGTCGACGCTTAAATAGTCTTGCTATTGTTACATAATTGCGGGCGCCATGCCGTATTGTTTCATAAACAAGCGCCACTGGAACATAATTACTTGCTTTATTATTGTAAATAATCATTTAGCTTTTTAAGTTCAAATAAATAGTTCGCAGTGTAATGTATGCCGTAATAGTTTGTGTTGATATATGCATTAAATAAGGAAAATCATTTTATTTTACTTTATTTTATTTTATTGATTAGGAAAACAAACAGTACTTACATAAAATAAATAATACAATTACACACAGATATGTGGGCCAATAAAGTTTTCACCACTAGCTATATCCTACACTTTGCATCAGAAGTATACAATTATAATATCTTTTGTTATCGGTATTTAGATTTATAAAAGAAAAATGTAAAAAATGAGGAAAAAAATAGAAACAAATACAAAAACTAAAACCTAAATGTTTTGAAAAATAATATTTAAAGATTATATTTTTATTTGCATTTTCATTGCGGCAAAACATTTTTTCTATACTATCTCGAAAAATGTCAATACCATAAAAGTTTTTATTATACTTACGACAGACTCTAACAGTAAAACGATTTTTCGTGTAGTTCGTGTTACACAACGGTATACATTAATAGTATACAAGCGTGCTGCGTCGGTGGGAGAAGAGGTGCAAATCTGCAGACGGCTTTGCTTAGCGCGAGGTTTGCTACCATATCAAAGAAACGGACCTGGACGACGTCGGCCGTAAAGTATATTGGTCTCCGATACCGTTCTCCAGCCTAAGCAACACCTTCTCTGGGAGCAACCCCCCGCTCCTTCAGATAATGTCTACTCTGCCCTTTTTGTCCTTTGCCCTTTTGGACAACGGACCCCCTCGGGACCGCCAGAGCCCATGAGAGCCAGGGAGAAACTACAGAGGCCAGCACTTCACCCAACCCCTATTGGCGGCCCTGGTCTCTGTCACACGCTCGGTCCGACGCTCACCACATCTACGCGGAGGGAGAATAAAAGATCGCAATACAGAATACAGACATTGCTCTCCTCCCTTGGTCATCATCACATCATTGGTGCAATCCCGCCTAGTCGCGCAGTATGGGGAAAATAGCCAAATGCAAAATAGCACAAATACACTTCTTCACCTGAAAACACACAACCTGGGTTATACGAACAAGGAGAATGGCCTTGAATCTGCCAACCACAACTTTTCGCACGCACTCTATTCGCTCACGAAGCAGTCCTCTTGGACCCAGTTTTTATTCTTACGGTTATACGGTGCATTATCATAAATAAAATATCCCTGCTCCAGATTTAACTGTTTCTAATCTTTACTTTATCGTGTATCGATTAGTTTATTTTCCCCCCCATTAAAAAATGCAATAACTATTTCTGGTCGCTGCTGCGTGCGAAAAGTAAACCATACTGATGATATTTTATCTAAACTTGTACGGTGTATGTGGTTGCATACCCACATATTGTTATCGTCCTCTTGACTCCAAAAGATATCAAAGAAAATATGATTTATAATCTCATGGTGCGATTTAAATTTTTCAGTATTATGTAAATATAAATTTTTCTGCAATTTATTTTAAATTCCTTGTTTACAAATCTTCCTGTCCTACATGTTACTTTTCTGAAGCCTCTGATGCTCTTCAAACAGTTCGGTTACACTTGTTCTGTAAGACATTCTTCAGACTAAATTTCAGTATCCCATAAAGTAGCTTGACGCTAAGGTTGGCGAATCATGATGTCATGCAAGAGCATGACCATGACAAAAGTATGGTATGCCCCGTCCATGAAATCGTTCAAACGTATTTCCGATGATATCTCGTTAAGTCAATCTTTTGTGTATGTTACTACCAAAGTGAAGCGACCAAATTACTTTCAATCACCCATACACATTAGAAAATTCTTTTTTAGGGTTCCGCACCCAAGGGTTAAACGGGACCCTATTACTAAGACTTCCTTGTATGTCTGTCTGTCCGTCTGTCACCATGATGTATTTCTGTTGCCGCTATAAAAACAGATAATAAAAACACAATAGAAAATATTTAAATGGGCTCCCATACAACAGACATGATTTTTTTTTTCACGAAAACCAAAACTTTCAGTCTTTTCTCACTTGAGCTGGGAGTTTAGTTTTGTCTTTTTAGACTTAACGAGTAGCAGGTCAAACATTAATTCAACGTCGGAATGCACCAAATCAAATTGCTTCTTCAACTTCAAAACTGGCTATGGCTGACACACCAGATAATGCCGACACTACTTTATAGTGTTTCACAAACTGTTCAATCAATTGTTGAATTGTATATTGAAGGAATGTCTACCTGCTCCGTGGCCATGGAGGCTGCATTCGAAAATTCAGGAATTTCAATTAAAAGTAAACTGCAGAAATCCGTAACATGAGGTAGAAATAAAAATCTAAATAAACAGGTACAGAAGTTTTATTTTTAGAAATCTCAAGTCGGTCAGTATAAGTAGTACAAATAGAAAATAATAAAGCAACATATCCAAATCAACATTTATCCAAAATAGACCCATACAGGTATAATACACCAGGATGTTTAAATCTCAAACATACAATATTTTAATGATTAAAACTATACAATAAATGCAATACCTATTTAAAACACCGCACAAAGTATAAATTAATAATAAAGTATGTAGATACAAAACATTAGCTGTCATGTTGTTAGGCACAAAAACACACAAAATTTATAATTGTTACTTGATGTCTGATGTTTACATGTTGCTTATCCTTAAGTGTTAGTTAGGATCATAACAATAACACTCAATTACAACAACTTTATATCTAATAGATTTAAACAGTATTATAATTTTATTGTAAAACCTACACAAGTTAAAAAAACTAAAATCAGTCAATCTAACGAAAAAGATAATAGATGTGTTTAAATTACATTTTTATGAGTAACATTATTTGTGTTTAGCAAGAAATGTGAAGAAAATTTGTGCTATTTTAAGAGTTATAATAATTAATTTATATTAATTAAAAAGATAAAATATTAATGGATGTGCACAATGTTTTAACTGTAAATATAAGTTTTTTAAAATTTCAAGTTGGCAAAGAGGTTTTAATTTATATATCCGTTATTAATACTTCATACGACCATCATATACACAACCCCGGATTTAAAAGTGAAACTAAGAAATAATTCAGATGATATGTATCTGTATGCCTTACCATGTTTTGTAAATTCGGAGAAGTTTAAATTATCACCCCCGAGGCTTACGTATAATGCGTCAAATAGATTAACTTTTGTCTAGTTCTTCACCATAGAGATCTTGTCATTTAACAATCTTATATTAAACTATTTACATATTACATTAATAATTAATTTGTTAAATTACACATATTTTAACACTAACAGAACTAAGACTACTGAGGCACGAACAGTGAAATAGCACCAGATTGAAATTTCACCTTATTGAAAGGAAACATCGCAATAAGCAATGTCATCTCACCACACACCACAACCACCACATCTTCACTAGTCAAATCTCTCGGCCTGCGCCGAAACACACTGTACGATGTTTTTAAAAAAGGAAGGTCATATTTTTATAGCTCTCATATAATAAAACACCATATTTACATGTTAAACTTGGAACATGAATGATGTATAACGGCGTAGACTGCAATCCGTATTTTATAGGCGTTCTACTCAGACCCTATTGATAAAAGACAAATATGAAGGTGTGTCGAGGTAAAAGGCTTTTGACTTTCATTCAAATGACGATAAAATTCTAAGTAAAAATTCGTTGTCTAACACTCTGCAACCATATTGCTCAAGATGAACACAGTAATAATGAAAAGACTTATTAAAGGTTGTTGTGATAATCATAACCCTCCTGCCCTTATCCCACCTAGGTGGGGTCTGGCACATCTGAGTCATGTTGGGAGTGATATTGGCTATATATTTTATACAACCGGCCGCCTGCCTGACGTCAACCCTCCTTGTGTACAAACACCCAGATCTGAAACAATTATCGTGGGGTACACGACGCCAGGCGCAGAAGCCAATAGCTTAGCAACTGCGTCATATCCGACACAAATATATATAATTCTTCTGTGGGTGTATATATGACCGAACTTCTCCTAAACGCCCACCCGATTTTGATGAAATTTTTTGTGTGTTTGCTGTTCAATTGGATTCGAGAATGGTTTAGATTCCCAACTCGGTCTATTACGGATTCCGATTTAAGTCTATGTCTATCAAATATTTTACGGCCAAGCTAAAAATCGAATTCGCTTTGTCACTTTCAATTAGCAGCCGAATTGGATCTGAATAGGCATTATTCACTGAATAATCTTTTAAAACCACATTACTAGATTATTACAATAATCCGTCATGATCCCAGCAGAGGGCAGACTGTTAGGAATGGTTATTCGTAACGTAATGAAAAATACTACGAAATCTATGTATAACATTTTAAAATATTAAGACTGTAACCGCTCTTAATAAACAGCAGCCATAATATGTAGAACTATAATATATTAATTGAAAGGGAATAATAAACTATGCTATGAGCATAGGTAAAATTTGGTTCAGAATATTTTTTCGTCTATAAAAGGAATGAGCAGAAGTTTTATTTTCACAAAACTTAAAATCCCAATCTTCGCCTATTTACTAAATGTAGGAAAAAATTTATTAACCTATGTTTTATGATTATATATATAATATAAATATATTGTTTATTATAAAATTTGCCTAATCTCTATGTGTGAACAAGCTTGTGTAACATAGAAAGATTTTGCCAATATGGGCATAGTATAAAAAGGTGATTTGAAAAAGAATAAATACTAAAAAGGCTTTCTGTATAATTTTTTTTGCGCCTGTTTCCTTACGTATGTTTCACATGATTTAAATATCGATGTGATACTAGAGTTCACAAATAGGTAACATATCGCGACAAAAACATATTAACCACCGCTTGTCGCGTTTCCATCCAATAAGAACCCCAAATTCTAGATTTGGTGGGAAAGCGTTTGCCAACGGTAATCACACATGTTGTATTATTCTGATCCAGAATCATTTTCATAGCGTTATTTAATAGTACCTTCTTTAATAATGTTTCATTACTATTGTTGTTGTTTTTCAACTATCTATGTTATTGTCGAATCTCAATTCATTAGGTTTCGCCGTTTGAAAAATTAGACATATAAGCCTTAAACGCCAACGTAGCGAAGACAGTTCATTGGTCTTCGTCGTTCGACTATTTGAATTCAGCAGGCCTCGGTGAGAGGCTTCAGTTGGGCTTCGATTAACGACGATAGGCGAAAGCCGCGGAAACCGGGTTCGGTACTATTTGATCGGCGCCACGGTGAGAGGTTCCAGTTTGATGTGAATTAATCACGCTAGGCGAGATCCGCGTCAACCGGGTTCTGTATATTTCTGGATATGCTTCGTCTTACTACTATTAGAGCGCGCCCCGGTGAGAGGCTTCAGTTGGGCTTCGATGAACCGCGACGGGCGAGGCGGTCAGTATGCGAGGGGCGCGGGCGAGGGGGGCGGCGCGCGCGCGGCCGGCTCGGGCTCCGACTCGCAGGCGTCGGTGGAGGCGGGCGTGGGGGGCGGCGGGCGGTTCATGGCGCGGTAGTGGCGGTAGGCGCGCCGGCGGCCCGCGTTGCCGCCGCTGGCGGTGGCCGGGCTCGGCGGCGGGTTGGCGGTGGGCCGCGGGTAGCGCTCGCACAGGCTCTCCGTGGCGCGGTCGTCGAACGAGCTGCACACCAGGCTGCGGACGCGCGTTTCGGTGTTAGATGACTGTTCAATGACACTTTTCGTACGTCATTTGACACCGTACGGCCCGTATATCAAATCTATTTTTCTGTGAAGCTGTTAGTTTAGCCATAATTTAAATAAAATGTAATGTAAAAAAATAAAAATGAATAAAATAAAATGTCTATAACTATCTTATACAGCGTGTCGTTACCATCGCGACAATAAATGAACACACGTCTAACGCTACTTGCCAATGATCATAAAAAAATATTAACGTTAAACAAAATCCATAATTAAAAAAAAATATTTTTCAAACAAACTAATTAAGTAAAAAAGAAACAAAATTTGTAGCATCCTATACAACTCGCGCCACAGCGTCGTATAAGCCTCTCTTCTAACAGTATGTTTTTTCTCTTTTAAATTCATTCAACCCATTCATATGCTTTGTGACAAATGAACTTTACGTTACGCTTTTATAGGTAAGGGTGTTCTAAAATTCTTTGTTTTGGAAAATTTAATAACTCTGTAAATATTGATGTATAAAGAATTTAAATGTTTAATACAACTTTAAAAAGTTATCCCCTATATGTGTGTTCATTTATTGTCACGATGGTAACGACACGCTGTATATATTAGTAAGTTTTATAATTATCAAAATGTTTGGCAATCCATTGACGTTCAATCCATTTTTCCATTTTTTTGTATGCACCAATTTATTGATATCAATTTTTATACAAATCCATACTTTAATTTGAAAGAAAAACAGTTACTTGATTTATTTTATTTATCGGCTGTGGTGAGATGACCCAAGTAATAACGTCATTATCCATGCACTTTTAGGGATAATAAATGGCGGTATAATAATAACTTCTATCAATAAAGTGCCACATTGCCTTGCGTACATCACAAATTATGGAATTCAAAGGGTGTGATTTAAATGTCAGCTGTCACCTGCACCAAGTTACGACCCACGGACTATAGGTTCTTAATTTAAATAGCTTTTGTTTATGTGAGGTGGGGTTTCACCTGACAGCTGATTAGCAACAGCCGTAGGGTTGCAGATGCGTTGCCACCTTTTAGTAAATTGGGCCCCGGCTACCTCACTCACCAGAGGAAACGCAGAAGTATAACACTTCCACTTCATGCTGGTACCCATATGAGGACGCGGTACTTGCCCGGACGGAGCCGCGCATGCGTGCAACAGCGAAGCAACTGTTGCGTGGCCCAACCATAGTAAAAAAAGAAAAGAAAGAAAAACAGTTTTAACGAAGTTCACTCACTCGGAGCAGCTCGCGCCGAGCGGACGTGCGCGCGGCGGCGGCGGCTTGATGGGCACCAGCGGGCGGGCGGGGGGCGCGCGGCGGCCGGGGCGGCGGCAGCGGCGCAGCGCGGCCCACGCGCCGGCCACGCCCGCGCCCGCGCCCGCCAGCGCGCCGCACACCACCAGCGCGCGCGATTGCCGACCGCTCTGCGACACAAGTAAAACGCGGCCTGTACATTATTCGTCTCACTTATGGGCAACGCCCGCCTCTCTGCTCTGAGGAAAATGTAAGTTCCGTATACTATGATGGCTTCTCACAAGCACTCGTAAATATGAACATCTACCGTGCATTCACAAATTTAAACGCGGCAGGCTTGTAATAGGCATTTTTTTTTTCCAATTAAAACATGAAAGGAACACCTACGAAAACTTCCAGTCTATACTCGATATAAGGATGATATGCATCGCTTTTCGCCTGGATATGCATCGCTTTGCGGATAAAACAAACATATTCGTAAAAGAAAAACAGACAAAAATGATTTTCAATAAAATAAAAAAATATCAATACCTAATTATAATACAGGATATATATATATATATATATATACATATATATATATATATATATATATATATATATATATATATATATAATATAAATAAATAACAATACATAATTATAATACACTAATACTTTGTTTTAAAGTCTTACCGGTTCCTTTTGTCCGTATCCACAAGCAGTCGGCAGTTCATCAGATCCATCTTCGCAGTGAAGCCGTCCATCGCACAGTAACGGTGGTGCCAAGCACAGACGTTGATCACATCTGTAAGTGATTCAATTAATTAATAAATGGTCAACGGGTTACTGAAGTAAAAGTTAATTGTAAAAAATGACATCGTGTAGGGTAACACGAATAATCGGGGCCCGTTGGAATCGAAATATTGCCCCAGGAAATCTTGGACGGCTTTGCACCTTCAAGTTATCTATGTTGTCTATCTATAAAAGAGTGGGCTACCCGATTTCCTGATTTGCTCACGTATGAGAACGCTAAAAAATATTTATCTGTAATTCATGCTTACTGCTCAATGAGGACGTAGAACATCTTCGGCCGAGCCGGACCCGTCATACTCGTACATTAGTGACTCCCAATTAGTTGGTAATAAAAAGAATCAACATTTAGGAATCTACAGTTAGTAATCGATTCGCATATAGTGAATGCTGAGTAATATAATGTTAAGCTATACCATTTTAATTTCGTATCGAAGTACTTCAATATTTTATAATGGTAATAATTATTTTCTTGTCCTGTTGTTTATATTTTTTGTGTTATATTTGTAATATTCAAATATATGTATATTATTCTTTTACGTATTTCTTGCCTATAGTTTTTCTTTGTGTCTTCGATATTGCTTTATTGGTTACGTACGTTACTATTGTTTATTTTATTTTATTTACTATTAATTATATTTGGGTATGATCCGATCGCGGAGCAGGAACAATTTAGTATGTTAACCTGTTCCTCCAGCCGCAATCGCATTCTCGCAGATGCAATGATCACTGTCTTGAGGTTAATGAGGCAATATGTTTGCGGGGAAGCAACAGAGAGGGGCAGTAACACTGGCAGTAACGAAGTTCAACCAGAGACTATAGAAGAATGGTCGACCCACCGAAAGGCGGCTGGCAGCGGGGCCGCGCAGTAGGCGCCGGTGGGGCAGGCGCCGAGTGCTGCGGCGCACGAGCCGTCAGCGCAGCGCAGCCCCGTCGTGCAAGAGCCGCATTCAGGGCCCTCGTCTGACCCATCCGGGCAGTCCACGGTGCCGTCGCACCTGAAAGATAGCAAAGGAAAGTAGTCGAAGTTAGCTTTTTATAGCTTTTTTTCATGCGAAAAATGTGCCAGACTGCAACTGCAGATGGTGAACGCAGTACTAGGGAAAGCCAAATTACATACATGAAGATCATAACGTTTCTTTTGGTATATAACCACCGAACGGCTGGTAAGAATATTTACATTTTGGTCTTTCTTGGGGGATTGAATTATTGGGGCTATACATTAATAAGAGCGGTGATAGCTCAGGCTCGCTCGCTGTTTAATTAATCTAATCGAAGCAACCTGAGTTAAATCACGGTGCTGAATCATTACGTGTTCAGCAGTGAAGGAAAACATCGTTAGAGCACCTGTGTAATATCGGAATAATAACATAACAAACATATTTCCAAAGGGGTCGCGTTTTGGGCTATGCACTAATACCCTCTATATCGAGGGTTTTACTCTACTTTTACAATAAATCGCGGGGCGCGCGTCGCAACTCACTTCCAGGCGCGCGGGATGCAGTGGGGCGCGCGGTCGGGCGTGGGCGCGCAGGCCACGTGGTCGGGCGCGCAGGCCGGCTGCGGCGCACAGCGCAACGCGCAGCCGCACGCGCCGCCCCGCAGGCAGGCGCCGGGCGCGGAGCCGCACCGCGCCGCCGCCCCTCCGCCCCAGCACGGGTGCTCGCGCGCCACCTGCGCCGCGAACGTGCCGCTCACTCGATACGGATTCCAACCAGGAGGCATTCGCAAAAAATATTCACACATAAAGAGTATTCAACGGTGAAGGAAAACATCGTGAGGATCATCGTTTAAGTGGTGAGGCCCATTGCACAAAAGGTTAGCAACGCATCTGCATCCCCCGAGGTGTTGAAGATGTTCATGGGCGGCGTTGATTGCTCAATCTTTAACTGTGGTAGGGCTAAGCAACGGCCTTTGCTGTTGCACGAATGGACAAGTCCGTGCGGGTAAGTATCACGGCCTCACTGAAGACTCACGTGAACTTTTAGTATACGACTTTCGCTTTTCATCTGTAAGTGATCCACTTTTTTAAAGATTTTCAACGCATCTGCAAACCATCGGTTGTTGTAGATATTTATGGGCGGCGGTGTTTATGAGCTGACATTTCACCTGTTTATAAGTGATTACTTAAAAACAGGTGAAACACCAGGTCGCTTGAAAAATTAAAAAAAAACCTTGGTGACGGGCAGGAGGGCGGCGAGGCGCGCAAGGTGGGGCACTGGCTGCGCGGGCGCCTCCCTCCGGTGCAGCGGCACCCGCATCAGCGCGCGCTCGCCGCCGCTGAAGTAAAGCGCGCCCCCGTACACGCCCAGTGCGCCCGCCCACCCCCCCTGCCACACCACCCGCCTGCAATACGATACACCGATATCAGTGCGCCCCCAGATTTCGTATATGACGATTGCAAGTTCGTGGCCTGTCACAGTTGCCAAAAACACAAAATAAGGTGAATAATTTCGGAGCGCGTTCGCTTGCCTTTTCCGGTTATGTATGCGAAGTGCGGTAATCGCAGCGGGCGACGTCGTCATGCGTAAGCCAATCTCGGACGCTGGTGTCAACGACCACTTCACGCATTATATCGCGTTGGTATTTATTCTTCGCCCGCGACGTTTCAGATTCAATGCGGCGTTCATGTCGTTCACGTCAATCTTAATATTATACATGCAAAATTATGTGAATTCATTCGTCTTCTGTTTTGAACGGATTGATGCACGAATTCTTTTATCGCGTTCGAATACGGAAATATTCAGAACACTATCAAAAGCTTGTTAGTATAATACTCACGATTAAATCGCAATTTCGACCTTACTCCTTCCTCTGGACAGGTCCTATTATCACGAGGATCGCACCTGCATCTGAGTGGATCGTGACTTTTTTATCCCCCTCCTGTACCCCTTTAGTCAATAGCTCATCTGTCGTCAGCCGGGCGTTGCGGAGTGCAGCCAACTCCGTGTCGTCGTCGTGCACCAGCCACGTTGTTCCCATGAGACGTCTCCCGCGGAAACTATAAAGCCGCCGGGCTGCCGCAAACTAGGCTGCCCCAAAAAAAAAATCGCCCACGGCGACGTACTTGTTGGCGCCGTCGAGGTCCACGGCGTGTATCTGCCTGCCCAGCGCCCAGTACACGGTGCCGGCGGCCTGGTCCACCGTCAGCGCGGTGGCGTTGGCCGCGCCCGCCAGCTCGGCGCGCGCGGTGCCGTCCGCGTTCGCGCGCATTATCGCGCCCGCGCCCACGTCGTTCCACACGAGCAGCCTGCGTGGGAACGTCACCGTTAAACAAAATGCGACATTTCGCCTTATAGGTTACGAGTCGTAGATTAAAGGAACGCTAGTAATTCACTTTCGTAAGGAAACCGCCTCGTTTTGTTAATATAGGAACCGGGCGTACATACCTTTTATCTACATGTCGTTATGAAAGCTACGACGCTATGTAACTAACGGCCGTTCGTTGAATATATGAACCGGGCATAAGCAAAGCTTGTACTACCCAACTAGTGACGGTTATTTATCCGCTTGTTAAATTCTCTATCTCTCTTATTTTTAGCTTTGCGGTACAGCTCAGGTAGTACGCTCGCTATCGCGGTCCATTCTCGGATGTTACACAACCACGACTTCTTTCTTTGTAAACTTTCTTAATTAACTATGGAGAGGTAACTGATAAACATACTTAGTTATACTTGTCTTTTGTTAATAAATAAATTTTATAGATGTATACCACCCAGACACTAGAAATATACTATGTTTATTACACAAATTTTTCCAGTAGTGTGGACCAAGCCCACGCACGGACACAAAACACAGGTCCAATATTCACTACGCTAATCGGATTATTATAATTCAATTTGCATAGATTTGAAGTGGAACTTTTTCATTCAATTTTAGGTCTCCGTAATAATTTTCCTGCAAAATTTGTTATTTACTCAAATAACAAAGTAAATATCTTTCAAATAATAAGTTATTTTTATGTTTATGGTATCGTTAAAGTGATACAAGTACGACGAGACTGACATACGCAATAAATAAACGTCCCTTAACTAAGAAAAATAAAAAAAGGAATTGTCGAAGCGAGGGATATCAATCACCAGGCGAACCGCTTTAACATATCCTCCTAAAATAGTTTCAGCTAAAGAGCTGTTTACACACAATCGCAATGATAAACGATTGCTTTAGAACACCAACCCACCATTTATACATATAAGACTAAGGAGCTAAAAGCCACTAATAGCGATATATGTCAAACTGTTAACTTTACAAAGTATGTTTTGACAGTAAATGAGAAGTTCGTTCGGATCATGTAATTCTAAAATTCTAATTCAAATCGACTGTACCGTTCGCTAAAATATGCAACCGCAAAATAGAATCAAAAATATTTAACAGGGGACACAAGAAAAAATACCGAACTCGTAAATTAGTATTTTTCGTAAAATTTGCGAAGAAATTCCGCTCACCGCTTTGTTTGGTGAAAAGCCAAATGCCTGGGCATCATCTTCTCCCCGCGCATAATGACGCCCGTGTAGGAACTGTTCTCAATGGATGTGGCATTGATGGAGTCGCTGTCCAAACACGTCCAATACAGCGCGCGTCCGATCAGGTCCAGCACCATGTGGAATGGCCGCGTGAGACCGCTTATGACTGGACTCGAGTCAGTTATTGCCGACGTGGTTGAGTAAGAGATGGGAACACGACGGATCGCATGAGACTCGTCGTCCATCCAGTATAGATGTCTAAACAAAAATATGTTATTACGTATTTAATTTAATTTGAATATTTCTATCACATATTTTTTATTTTATTTATTTAACATTATTATATTCTATGACAGCTATAATTGGCTTAAAAAGTTATAATATGTTTCAAAAGGCACTTCGTTGAAAATCATTATAATAAAAAAAATTAAAATTGGTCAAAATGGCGGCACTATTAGCTATTCCATAATCAAGACTAGCGTTTTTATTCAAATATGACATAGTGATGAAAACCATCCAAAAAATAGTTATTAGCAATTTTGTAAGTCACTACTCACTTGTTAACGGGATCATACTCGATAGCCTTGACGCTTTTAAGCCCAGTCAAAGGTATAAACGCATCATTGCATTCCCCGCTAGCGACTAATATCCGGCCTATAGCATTCTTTTGGGCGAACAAAAGAAATTCTTCCGGTTCTGTGAAACAAAGAATGTCTCTTATTAACTATTGCTGACGTTGAACAAACAACCTTTCTTAATGAATAAATAAACCACATAATGATATCACTTTCGGGTTTCATTTTATCAAAATTCGCTTACTAAAATGTATATAATGTTATATCAAACATGTTTAGATCGCACAATTTTTTCGATAAAATAACTTATCAAATTAATAAAAAAAAAACATTTATAATTAATTAATTGCGCATGTACAGACCAGTATAACACTTGAAAGCGTTGACATATAAACTGGACATCAGAGTTACGTGAATTAATTTAAATTACACAGTGGTTACAATATCTAGTTTTATAAACATTACATATTAATATACGATGGTGATGACGAAGACGACGAAGTCAACAGTAAAAGGAAATTATCGAGTACTAGAAGCAGGGAACAGGGCGAAGGTTCTTAATGATATCGATAAATCGATATTGGCCTGTTAGCAATGGCGGTAGTGACGATAATAAGACGGCGGTGGGTGGTTCGCTGTTGGACGAATGGGCAGGTCCAATAGGGTTAGTAACACGATCTCACAGAATACCGGCGTGAAGTAGAAGTTTTACATTTCTGCGTTTCGTCTAGTGAGTGAGGTAGCCGGGGCCCAATTTATTAAAAGGTGAAACCCTACGGATGTTACAAATGTCCATGGGCGGCGGTTATCAATTAATAACCAAATCAGGTGAATCGCCAGCTCGTTTGCCACTTTGTCACATAAAAATAAAAAAAATAAGGAAGAAAATTGTGACGATGACGACGGCGGTGAGAAGAATCACCGCGTCTATCGTTAGGGAGCGATAATCTCGTAATGAAGCCGATACTGATAGCGATAATAATAACGATGACTGCCGTTAGTTACATAGCTCGTAGATTAAAGGAACGCACTTTCCGTAGGTAATGCAACGGCTCTTACACGCCTTTTGTCTACAAGTCGTTTTATGAAAGTTGCGGAGCTATGTAACTAACGGCCGTCCGTTGGATATAGGGAGCGGGCAGCAGGCGAGTGCAGCGGTGCAAAGAGCGCGTGGCGCACCGGAGCAGGTGAGGTTGTCGGCGTTGCGGCGGTAGTGGGCGGGGCAGGCGCAGCGGTAGTCGGGCGCGCGCGGCAGGCAGAGGTGCGCGCAGCCGCCGTTGTCGGCCGCGCACTGGCCGCCCTCCGGCTCGCGCCCGCGCCGGAACACCTTCAGGTCCGACAGGTAGTCCAGGCCGCCGTGCAGCGCGCGCCGCCCGCCGCCCGACCGGCTCGCCGCCTCCACCAGCCCTGTGGACGGGGAATCCCACGCTGACATCAACACTGATCTCTTCGCGCTACCTCTGCTCTAACCGACACGAGCGCCGATTTCTGCACGCGCGCGAACACCACACATGGTTAAGTGAAACATCATCCTCCTGCCCTTATCCCAGATGGGGTCGGCACCACGTATGAATCGTGTTGTACGCGGTTTCGACTGTTTTTACGGCCGGCCGCCTCGGGAAACAAACACCCGGATCCGGAACAATTGTCTGTGGGTCACACAAATACTTGTCCCGTGTGGGAATAGAACCCGCGACCCACGACGCCGAAGCCAATAGCTTAGAATCGGCGCCACTGGGTTAAATAAAACAATTGCAAGGAATTTGTCGCGTTTTACTTTGTTTGTGAAATCCGTCCCGTGACAACTTAGGAGTTGAGAATAAATGATCAACCCATTACTTTGGAAAGAGCAATAGGGCTAAAGTCAAGTCTCTGTGCGATCGCCATTATTTTATCGCCACTTATGAAATGATAGTTTTCTAGTTGGTTCAGTCACTGCGTAATAAGAATAAATACTTTAACTTCTCAAAGGAGTTATACATAACACTGCTCGACTTATTGTACGATTCGAATTTTTTAATAATTTTTTTCTACTTACCGGTATTCCAATCTCCCCAAAACACTCTATCACCGTAAAGAGTTAGAGCGTAAGGCATCGATATGTTATTGACTAACATCCTTCTCCCGGTTCCGTTCAGGAAGGCGTACTCTATGGCAGGGGGGTCCAAAGCAGCCCAATATATTGTACGTTTTTCGTAGTCTATGGCCAAAGCATGTACACGGCCCACTTGTTCCATTAACACTGTCGGGGAAGAACCGTCCATGGCGGCGCGTTTGATGTTTTTAGATCCCAACTCTGACCAATACATGTATCTGAAATGTTTAAAGGTAATATTTACCTCACGGATCTTTTACATTGGTGTAGTTCCTTTCATTAATGTGCGATACCGACAAACTATTTTGATAATCACAAAAAAAGAATACTAGTTAAACGATATGAAAAATAAAACTTCGTCCGTGCGGCTTTAACCTTATTGGATGACTTACATTAAAAAAAAAGAAAAATTATCAAGTAACGCCAACTTTATTTAAAATGTGGCAACGCACCTGCAACCCTACTGGTGTTTCAAATGTCCATCCATGGGTGACGGTTATCACTCAACATCAGGTGGAGCGCTAGCTCGCTTGCCCGTCTTACATAAAAAAAATCACATACATGTATTTTTATGGATAACACTCTCTTACTTCTTACTAAGATATACACATGTTTTCGCGTTATATTATGTAGGCTAATAGTGATATCCTCACCCCTTTTTAGGATCGAGCACAATGCTCTTCGGTTTCTTTAGCCCTTGCCAAAGCAACGTGCGTCTACTGGAGCCGTCGAGGCGAGCCACCTCTATGCGTTGTGCGGCCGTGTCCGTCCAATAGATGTTCTGGGCCGACCAGTCTATCGCCAGACCTGGAAAATGAGAGTCCTATGGTTTCGTTTTGTGCCAAGGTTTATGAAGTTTGCCACGCGTCGAGAAACCTAATAAGCGAACCCTACTAATTACTTCGTGCCTAAGTGAATGTCTTATGTAGACTGGAATGTTAATAAATAAATAAAAAAAACTGTAAATAACTTAAAGTAAATTAAATACAAAGATCAAATAAGTATTGTTCGTAAGTATGTAAGATTACATAAAACATTAAATAATAATAAAAAAATTATCTCAAGAATAATAAAGGCCGAAATAAATGTTAAAATATACGATACATAATACTTAAATGGAATTTATTTATAAAAATTATTTTTGGTAAACACTTAACATTAGATGGACGGCCTACACGTTTACCAACTTCTCCCATAAATAAAAATGTATAAGAATTAAATACCTTCAACCAATCCCATCCACTCTAGAATCTTCTCCATGTTAGATCCGTTAACTGAGCAGCGGTTTATTGTCTTCGTCTTACTATCCGACCAATATATCTTGCCGCCTGACACGTGAACTGCTAAGGCACTACAACAAACAATCGATTTAACGTCGTTCAAAAAAAAGGATTGCTGTAACTTTAATAGTGGTCTGATTCAGCATTTCAGAGTAAGGTTGGTTTCCTATTAAAATTTTATTAAACAACACTTGGTGTGAGTATCTCTTACGTTTGGTGTTTGGTGTATTTATGTAGGTATATAGGTATGTTAAACATAAGAAAGAAAGAAATATAGGGAATCAGATAAATTTCAAAGTTACTTCAAATCAAACAGATCTAATTTTAAGGCAAGAGAAATTATATTTACCTAACTTCTTTTAACTCCTTCACGGGCAGAACAGCGTCATTATTCTCGTTCTCAGTACTGATCCGACCGATGATATTTTTCCGGCTATACACGAGAAATGCATCCGGCTCGATACACGTTTTTCTATCGCTTTGTAGTTCTAGACCTAAATGTTTAATAACAAACTCTTAAACTCTTAAATCCCCACGTTTCGTATAAAAATATTTCGAATATATATATATATATTTTTTATATATGAAGATGGCAAGCGAGGCATATCATTTAACATCAGGTAAACCGCCAGTCACCTGATGTTCAATGACGATGAATGCGTTGCCACCATTCAAAAAAGTAGGAAGGCCAACTTGGATTGGGGCCGCGTAGTAGACTATGCCCTAGTACCCTCTGTACAAAGGAGGCCTTTGCCCACCAGTGTGACTTGTATGGGCTGTTACTTTACCCAATGGACAGCTGCAGACATAGTCGTGGGGCCTGTTGAAGCAGAGGTGCGAGCAGCCGCCGTTGGTATCGCTGCAGCGGTTGCTGGGCAACGTTTCCCCCAGGCGGAACGCCTTCACGCCCATCATGTTCGCCATTTGCTCCACCACGGGCTGCCTCTCCAAACCTTATTTACAAAACAATAAGTTTTATGTACACTTTATTTCGTTTTATTTATCTTTATTATCTTATATACTCAATCAGACAAGAACAAAACTTTATACACCATGATAATAATAAAAACAAAATACAATATACAGGTATGTAGGTAAAATACAATAGTTTTATTATATCAGAAGGTGGCAAGCGAGCTGGCAGTTCACCTGATTTTAAGTAATAACCGCCGCCTATTAACATTTGCAACACGCGTAGGGTTGTAGATGCCTTGCCTCCTTTTAAGTGGGCTCCGGCTACGGCCGTTAGTTACTTAGCTTCATAACTTTTATAACGACTTGGTGACAAAAGAAGCGCTAGTAACGGCTCGTAAGGAAATTTCCAATCAGAGTTTGCCATTTTCAGGTTCTCGACGACAACATTTAAATTTTGCACGACCAGTTTCTGGTGCAGATGAAAAGAATAAGAAGCACACCAAGCCGTTCTGCATTAAAAACACCTGCGTTTCGCGCGAATGCGTGTGCGCAGTGAGATATTAGTTAAACCCCAGCTAATTTAATCAATAGGTTTTAAAACAAAAAATAAATAGTAAATATACAATCTACAGTAAAATAATTTACATCGCTATACCCATTAGGTAGGGTATTGCAATAACAATACGTTCGCCACAAGATCGTGAGTATTCATCCTGTCATCAAACAGATATTCACTCTATTTGCGCCAACTGGCGTTTCGAAATATTTCCAACATTGTTTTTTATATTTTTTAAATTCCTTGTAACCAGCTGGCTTGTAATTTTACAACAAGCTTCAAAATACACATTTGATTTTTCAATGATCTCTCTTTTTTTTTTCTTTTTACATTGAATGCACCTACTTAAACTTCCCAAAGGTTGACTGGTAGATATTGATGGCATTAAATCCGCCTGTGCACATATTTTGTATGCACAAAAACTAAAAACAAACATTATATAATAATAAACTAAACAGTAGTTACCGTTATTTTTATCGATTCTATCTAATGTCCGTCGCTGTATGTCAGTCCAATACAAATGTTGGCCGAGCAGTGTTAAACCGAAAATATGCAGGATGTCGCTATTGTGCAATTCCCTCCTATCGCTGCCATCCATATTACAGACCTGTAAAAACACGAAAAAATTAAATAATGTACTTATTTAATTCTTTCAATCCGTAAGAATTAATGCAAGAATTAATACAAGGTTTTCGTATATTTGCCATGTGTAGGGAGATAAAGCCCAGTAAATAGGCTTGGTTTTTTTATGAGGGAGTCATTCACTTGATGTTAATTATTATGAATACCGCATTGACGTCTACAACACGTAATATATTGCTGGTTGACAACCTTAATATTTAATATAGGTAATTTCGATATACACATACATTTTTACGGTGGTAGGGCCACGCAGCAGCCTCGGCTGTTGCACGAACGGGCAGGCCCGTCCGGGTAAGCACCACGACATCACATAAGACCAGCGGTAAAGTGGAAGTATGACAAATACTTTCGCGCTTCGTCTGGTGAGTGAGGTAGCCGGAGCCCAATTTTTAAAAGGTTGTCAACGCATCTGTAAGAGATGTAGCAGATGTCCATGGACGGCGGTATTCACTTAACATCAGGTGACCCGTCTGCTCGTTTGGCAACTTTTCGCATAAAAAAAATACAGCGTGTCGTTACAGAGGCGACAATAAATGAAAACACGTCTATCGCTACTTGCCAATAATCATTAAAACAATATAAAACGTTAAAAAATCCATAATTAAAAAAATATATTTTTCAAACAAACTTAAATAAAAAAGAAAAAAAATGTTTAACATCCTATACAACTACAACTGACTGATTCATACGTTCAGAGACTTTTTCATTCGTTGCCACAACGTCGCATTGCAAGTCTCTCCTTCTAAAGGCCCATTTACACGATGCCATTTTCTTGAACATACAAGAGCAATAATTTAATGCAATAAATTGCGCGCAATAATTGTTTAGACCATTTGTTGTTTAGACCATGCAACTCATTTATTGCTTCAATTTAACTGTATACAACAGGCAAGAAACTGGCATCATGTAAATGGGCCTTAACAGTATGTATTATCTCTTTTAAATTCATTCAACACATTCATATGCTTTGTGACCTTTACAAATGAACTTGACGTCACAGTTTTACCTCACCGTTTCACCTTTACTCTGTTTTTTTTATATTTTATTACGAAGGTAAATAAATCTTATGGACTCAGGGTACTGATGCCATTTCGAGCCGAGTGAGGGAAGTGAACTTACTTCAATCTTGTGGGTTCTAGCGTCGCCCCAATACAGCTTGTTGTTGACAGTGTCCAGGGCGATTCCGTTGGGCCAGGTCAGCTTCTCGGAGACCAGCAGCGTCCGACCGGTGCCGTCCAAATTCGCGCGTTCGATCTTCGGCTTCTTCTCATTCCAATCGGACCAGAACATCCAACCGGCCGTCGGGTGTAGCGCTATGGCCCTCGGGTCGAAGAGCTCGTCGTGGATTATCACCTGCAACGTGCAATCGGTACATTTTTTAAATGTGAAAAGTTGCCTAGCGAGGGTTCCAGATACGTGGACAACCTTTTGAAAATTGGGCTCCGGCCACCTCACTTACCAGACGAAACGCGAAAGTACTTCCACTTTACGCTGGTTTTCTGTTAGGTCGTGGTACTCACCCGGACGAGCCTGCCCATTCGTGCAACAGCCGAAGCTGCTACGTGGCCCTACCACCGTGATGAAATTGATGGTGTTAAAAATATGAGATTACAAATATTGATGGTGTTAAACATATAATAATCAAAATATATTGAATACTTATAAGCAATTATTATAATATTAGCTTATAAGTATTGCTCGATCACAGCCTGGTCTGGAGCGCGAATGATCTCTTGATTCAAATTGAGAGTCATTGGAGTCATTTATCGAAATCTTAAAAAATGAAAATGGCGAACAATGGAGTATCATACCTATAAACTGTATATGACGCAAAGATCTGAATAAATTTATGAATAAAAGAAACAGTGTGCACCACTTTTTTGCATAGTTTGCGCTTACTTTCTTATAGCTCCCGTTGAGCCTGGCGACGTTGATCGTGTCAGTGGCGGGATCGGTCCAGTAGATGTTCCTGGCCAGTGGATCAATAGCTATGCTCTCAGGTACGCCGCTACTGTGTATTACTACGGATTGCTCGCTACCGTCCAGTCGAGCACGTGATATTGTTTTGGACTGTCAGAAAAGGAAATAAGTAATTTATTAACAAACAAATGTTAACAAGGATGAATTATATTATAATTTTGTGCTAACATATTTTTCATAGGTTTGTAATAAATGTTAATATTCATCAAAACATGGTTTACTTAAACATAAAAGTTCCTTCCCACAAATGCTAACATTCAGAAACATTAAAATCGTTGGTCACTCACTAACATAAATTTTAACTTGACAATCAATGTTTTTGTTATAATAAATATATATGTATACATTTCATAGTATATAATAAATATATAAATATATAGATATTACTTAACAGCAACTCACCAGACTGTCGGCCCAATACATATATTCTGTTTTCGGATCGAAATCTACAGTTAAAGCTCTTTTGAGCTCTTTTAAAGGCACTGTATAAGGTGTAAAGTCTGGGGAATCCAAAGAAATCTTTGAAATTATAGACCGCTGAGCGATCAAAAGTAAGGATTGAGGCATGTTGTAGCAAGTTGTGTTGCTTCCCTCTATCAACTTGACGCCTGTTGGACATGCGCAAACATATCCTATAAAACAATAATAAAAACAGTTAGATATAAAAAAACAGTTTAGAATAATTTTTTTCAATGACTACAAAAAACAAATAGACATGATCAACTGTTCCTGATATAATACAAAACAGTAGGTTTTTGAAGGCTAGAACAATTTAATTATACCACAACTAAATTATGAAATAAAAAATTACATTAGTTATTTTACTGCAGAATCTGACAAGGCCATATTGCAAATATTCATGTGTTAAATGGTTGTTAATTTTCATTTATCAGTGTTAAATTGATGAAAAAGCTTTAAATTTCCATGGTGTTAAAAATAGAGGTACTAAATACAGGGAGACTTTTCTAAGTGTATCCATTATTTTTAAATAATGTTTTGATAAATAATGTTCATATATCAATAAAATTCTAGACGAATTTAATTAAAAATAATGGATAAATAATGTTATATAAAAATTATAAATATTTAAAATAACTCGTAATGAATTAAATACATTCATTTGAACTTATCTCAAAACGTGCGTGATTTATGGGCTACTCATTTATTTTAAGCGCGATCATTCATAACTAACACGCACACAAGTTCGTTTCAAAAGTATACGACGCATTAATGAATGACTACTAATGGCATTGTCAACAATTTCAGTTTTTTAGGGAATTGAATGGCAATTTTTTTTGAAAAAGAAAAGTATGTTTTTATTTTAATAAACGATTATACTACCGAGTCTGAACCTCTTGTGTGAATAGGGGCACCTTTAGAAAAACTACCCTGTATAATAACCTCAAGATATTCTAGTCTTGTAATTTAGCGCCAATCTAAGGGAATCATGAAAAAATTTCATTTTAATAACCAAAGATTATTCAAGATTATTCAATTACCTGGAGGCAAAGGTGACAACAAACAAAGGTGAGAGCATCCCCCATTATTTATTTTACAAGGATAGTCCTCTGTTGGAAGTAATTGTCTGCTTCCATCAAACACTTTAACATCAACTGGTACTGGGTCAGACTTTATAACCTCTTTTATTGGACCATTTATGCTAATATCCCATGTGTAAATTGTCCTGCCAAAGTGTATAGTATAATATTATGTTAACACATACAACATAAATAGAATCATACAATTCATAAGGTTTATTAGGACATACAAAATTTTCTTACCAACTCTTCCAGTCAGTCCAATATAGTTTCTCATTAAAAAAAGTAAGGGCATATGGGTACTCCAAACCCCCTTTTACAATCCGTTTTCTGTTTTCTCCATTGAAATCAATCATGTCTACAAACTGAAGCTTCGCATCTGCCCAATATATAACATTATTGTTATAATCTACAGTTATGCCATTTGGCCAAAAAATATTTTCTTTAACAATAACTTTCCGTGAGGAAGCATCACCATTCATTCCAGCTCGTTCAATTTTAGGTACTTCACCCCAATCAGTCCAAAACATTAACCTGAAGAATGTAGTAAAAAGTAAAAGTAAAGTAACAACCAATACATGTCCCACTGCTGGGCAAAGACCTCCTCTATACAGAGGGTATCAGGGCATAGTCCACCACGCGGCCCCACTGCGGATTGGCGGACTTCACATATTTTCGAAATATATATTTTTTTGTTATTATTTCGAAAATATGCAGGTTTCCTCACGATGTACGTGATAAGTCAAAAACTTCACGTTAAAAACTTCATTGGTGCCGGCACCGGGGATCGAACTCAGGTTGCTCGAGTATATTGAATTAAAGGCGAACACCCGGACACTGAGCTATCACGGCTGAAGAATGTATCATTAATTATTGAGTAATATACATTAACTAGTAAGCATTTCACCACAGGTAACATATTTCACCCAGAAACATCTGCAACACTAGTAACATAGTAGAAGTATTTTTAGCTTCCAAGAAGTTGAACCTTTCTTTTTTTTTTTTATGTGAAAAGTTGCCAAACGAGCAGACGGTTCACCTGATGGTAAGTGAATACCGCCGCCCATGGACATCTGCTACACGAGGGTTACAGATGCGTTGACAACCTTTTGAAAATTGGGCTCCGGCTATCTCACTCACCAGACGAAACGCGAAAGTATTTGTCATACTTCCACTTTACGCTGGTCTTCTGTGAGGTCTTGGTACTTACCCGGACGGGCCTGCCCATTTGTGCAACAGCCGAGGCTGTTGCGAGGCCCTACCACCTAAACCTCTAGTTACATCTTACTTATGGGATGAAATAAAGTACATAATAGTTTATTCTTCAACAGAAATAAGATTTAATATCAGTCTTAATTTATTGTACAGCTAAGCAATTTGAGTCAATGACCTTATTAAAAACATTGGCATTTAGTTTCTAAAATTTGTAAAACTTTTTGAATGTTTTATCTGTTAGTTAAAACTGCTGGTAACAACTCCTTATGCTACCAATAATTAAATTAACCTGAGCACCCCTACATAAAATATAACTGATACATGCATGTGTTAAGCTTTTAAACATTTAATTTGCAAAAAGTACAGCCTTTTTTATGTATATAAGTAAATGTACAAAATAAACAAGTCCATTTTCTAAAAGAGATACATTTTATAATAGTTTTCTTTTTTTCACTTATTTTATGTAATTATGTAAGAAAAGTTTGTGACAAAATCCGATGATATTTGTTCTTGAAAACAGGTCCTTTAATTATCAATTTTTTAGTGGGACTACATGACAATGCATGAAGCTTTCGAAAGAATATTATCATAGTTTGCTCTTACCCCTCCTTTGGAACAACAGCTATAGCTCTTGCTAGGTCAACTTCAGACCAAAACAATACTTTTCTATATTTCTGATTGATACTTATTACTTCTATTCTATTAGTTTCACCATCTGTCCAGTATATTTTGTCCGTGTACCAGTCTATTGCAATCCCAGTTGGTGTGATCAAACCTTCTGATACAATTCTTTCCTGAAAGTTTTTATGTAAGCATTCAAATACAAAACTTTAAAATTAGTTTTATTATTTTTTATTAAAAAAAGTTTATATTGTAAGTAGCATAAACTAAAAACGAAAGAATTTCAGGTGCACTAAGTTTTTGTTTATAGCATTATCACTTATAAAAAATCATTCAACATTACTTAAAAAAGAGACACCAAAAAAAGTTACTGGCATAAATTGAGGCCGATCAAAGTGCACAATAAAAAAGCAATAGTCAAGTATCATTGACTACAATAAAAAACAATAGTGAGATGCTCAGTTGTTTAGTTGCCATCTGAAAACCATGGCTAAAGCCAACAAATAACAAGAACTGTATGCAGTGGGCCCTTACTTATTGAGATTGGACTAAAAAAGTTTTTAAATCATTCTGTGGACTAACAAATTAAAATATGAAATATTTGGTTTGAAAAGAAAATTTTATGTTCCGTCTAAAAAATGATATGGTGCCAAGTGTCAAGCCTAGTGGCAATTCCATCATAGTCTAGAGTTGCTTCTTGGGCAATAGCACTGGAGGTTTGTGCAAATTCAAGGAATAATGTAAAAAAAAGGATTTTATTGCTTCTGGTTTGACATTAATTGGGAAATGGATTCATTTCTCAACAAGACAATACAAAGCGTAGTTATAAATTAAATACTTACTTTCTCTCCTGAATATGTCTCATTATAATTCATACATTGTATCAGCTCAGCAGTTTGGTCAGACCAACATATTAAATTTTTCATGTACAAAAAGTCTACAGCAGACCCTTGTTCTAGACCTTTGATGATTAAATGAACTTTACTTGGTTTTGAAACATTCAAAACCCTGATATCTGTTGCAGTTGAATATAGTAAAACAGGGCTATTCGGAATAGAAAAGTAACCTGAAATATATAAATCATTAATGTTATTATTAGTTGTTGGCACAAAATAGATAACTTACATAAAGTGACTTACCCTTTAATTGCAAAAACATTAGCAAACAAAAAATATGAACCACATTTTGAATAATTTTATCAGCTTGCACTATTCTTCGGCGCTTCGTCATAATGAAAACAAATGAAATTCGTAACCAAACTTTTGCATTAGTCTACTAAATAATTGCACATGTCACTAAGGCACTGCGAGAAACATATATATATAATACATTTTAATGAATACGAATTATCCTTAAAATAACTATGCATTAATTTCTTCAGATTGTTCAGTTATAAAATTTTGACTATTCCGATCCGAGATCAACAAACTCAATTAGGCAAGGGTAAAAACATCGATATATGAAAATATCGATACATTCCATACAATTATCGATACATATCGTCGATATTTTTATCACCATATGCTACCTATACACCACATATCGATATTCGATATTTATTTTAGACTATAGAATTCATGTAAGTTTCGATATATATTTTAAGACATAATAATGTTCATGATATAAATACTATAAAAAATAAATTGATCCTACCCACAAGTAGACTGCGTAAAATAAGTAAATCTTTTATGGGACAATGTATATGTTACTACAACAAAATTCCAGAAAACGTTCAAAATGCATCAATAGCTAAATTTAAAAAAATAGTAAAAGAACGTTTGTGTGTTAAAGGCTACTATAATATTAATGATTATTTAAATAATAACACACTCTGAAAAGAAGCCCGCTGAGTTTCTTACGCCGGTTCTTCTCAGTACAGTGGCTTTCTTTTCCGAACCGGTGGTAGTGTTTTGACTATCAATAAGTGAGTGTAATGCTCCTATGTTGAATAAAGACATTTGATTTTGATTTTCATTAAACACGGAACAGAGCTGCCTGTTCCGTGTTTAATGATACTAGATACTCTATGCTTGCTCCTCGCGCTTCGTTAAATTTAAAACTCTTAACTATTTTCTTCATGTGTATTCCATTTCGTTTTGAAAATATTTATGCAAAATCATGCGAAAATTGACGATATGTCGATATTTTTGATTACAAATATCGATATTTTTAGCCGAAATAGAACAGTAGATATCAAAAAATTTAATACTTGACATACGGTACCTTTTTTGGCAAATGTTCAGAAAATTTCAAAGTTGACATTGCAATTAAACAATAGAGAAAAGTCATGAATTAATCAACAAGCAGAATTCTCCGGTCGCTTAGTTTTCGAGAAAAAAATTAATCTTGTTATTGTCACTAAAGAAAGTTTTGTTGTTGTCAATATGTTAAATGTAAAAACGCTTAATTAATGCCATATGTTGCTTTATTATTTCCGAATCGAATTTGTTAATTGTTAAGAATTGATGTTACACCCACATTATAGCCCTGAACTCGCGCCATAGGATTACCACTTATTTCGGTCACTTAACTCCCTTAGTGGTTAAACTTTCAATGATGATGATGTTGTACAATCTCAATTAACTCAGTTTTCGGCCGAAATGGATCAGACTTTCTATGAACTTGGAATTTTCAAGTTGTCATAGAGATGGCAAGAAGGATCGAACAAAATGGAAAATACATTATAGATTAAACTTCATTCCAATAAAAAAAAATATTCCACTTAACAAATCCGCAATGACTTAGTTGCCAACCCAATAATAAACAATTTAATTATCCAACATTTACAACATTAAATCTATCTAAATTACATATTATCTAATAAACCTAGTCCACGCGTCATGGTGCCAAGAGAGCGAGAAAATAAACCAGCTTGTCACCAGCCGCGGCGTTAAGACTCTGTATGCAGTAAAAATAGGTTTTTCAAAAGATTTTTTAGCAAAATCTATACATTTATAGAAGCAAAAATATATATGTTAATCTTGATCTTACATTCTAATGGAACATTGTTTACAAAACATATTCTCGATACATTTTCTCGATAGAAAAAAATCATGAAACTACCTCTAAAAGAGAAATTCTATATTTTTTATGTGAAAAGTTACCAAACGAGCGGCGGTTCACCTGATATTTAGGGAATACCGCCGCCCATAGACATCTGCTACAACCGAGGGTTTGCAGATGCGTAGACAACCTTTTTGGAAATTGGGCTCCGACTACCTCACTCATCAGACGAAACGCAAAAGTACTTGTACTTTACGTCGGTCTTCTGTGAGGTCGTGGTACTTACCCGGACGAGCCTGCCCATTCGTGACTCTTCCACCGTTAAAAAAAATCCAAAAATGAACGTAATACTTCAACAAATCTAATGAAACTAATATCCCTGGTGTGGAATATTTTAATAACAAGGATTGTTATCTTAATTTATTGATTGAAATAAGATATTTTGAAATATTTAATTCATTAAAATTAATTCGAACGCGACCACCAAAACACCGCGCCACCGGGGCATTGTTTCGGTTCTCTTCCAATTCGCTTTTACACTACTTTCTGCTTGCCTGTGGGCTGGTTACATGTTTTATTCCGTTAATAAAGCAAAACTCCTCGAATTCATTAGAACAAAAATTTCTTGCATCATCCGTTACTAATATTTTCATTAAACTCAATCTACTCATTAAATCTTCTAATTTCACAATAATCGACATGATTTGATTACATTAAATAACACTCTATCCATTTTGTATGTGCGTCTCCCAGGGACGTTTCGGGTTGGGCCACGAAGCGGATCGCATAGTATTGCAAATATTCATGTAGAACATATCTTTTGTTCTACATGCTTATCGATGTTGGGTCACCAAATTCTCGATCTTGTCTCTGATTTAGTTTTTACAATCCCAAAATGGGAACTATGCATCTCATTTAAAAGTTCTTCCCTAAATATCGTCGGTATCACTAGCTTGTGTCCGCTTAGAATACCCCCAATTTCTAAACTAAGTTCAAACCGATTGTTAAAATAGGGTTTTAAATCGTCATAAGGCGATTTGGTAAAGGTAAATAACTTTAACTCCGGCGTAATTCAAATCAAATAAATTTTAAACGATAGAGATAATCTCTAACAAGCAGAATTCGGCGGTAGCTTATAGTTTTCGAGAAAAAAAATATTTAAAACTTGTTTTTTGTGCTAAGAAATCCACCATTTTATTTGTTTGACTTTAAAAACTCAATACACAGTTCTGCCAACATGATAAACATAGGAAGCGGGCGACATCATACACGTATCGATATTCCGATTTTTTTTAAATTTAATGAGCCACAGAACCGACACAGAGCGAATCCGACTCGGATAGATTAGGTTAGAAGGTTCAGGCGGGAGCTCCGCTCCCGCCTTAACCTTCGATGTTAGGTTTTTTTTTTTTTATGACCACCAAGAAATACGAGCTGAATTGAGATATTAACAACAAAAAAACTTTTTTAAAATACTCACATTTTTATATCATCGGCGGGTAGAGGACACTCACACTCTTCCAGAAATGGTGCAAACGTTCTCCAGGTTCGGGGAAAATTTTACGAAATCGTGCCTCAACCAGATAACCAATGAAGTCCACATTTTAAACATTTAACAATATTTACAAGAACTCAATGACGACACAAAAAATTAAAAAGGACTAAACGATCTGATTCTGATTTGAATAAAATTTTATAAAAAGAATAAAAACTTAAATTACAATATGTACATAAAATATCACTACTACTAGTAGACGCACAAATATTATCCGTCATTGCAAATACGAATAACCACTATTCTATTGGTTTTAAATAATGAGCGGGAAATACTTCCGGTTTAAATTTAACATACGATTAAGCACCGAAAAAATTATATACAGCCAATATACTAATATCGATTTTGAAACTCGATTACAAATTTTATTAAATCTTGGTTAAAAGCCCTTAACTTATTAAAAACTAAATATCAATGTATTATAAACTAAATATAATAATGAAATTACATTTTTTTTATTTATTTTCATTACAAAGCTTTTAAAATCTTCATCTTTAACTTATTTGTTGTTTTATGTAAAAAATAATAAATATTCAAAATTAATTACTTCTTTATAAAGGATGACTCTTCCACGTGTTCGCCAGAACACTCGCTATGTCGCCCCTGAGTGTCGCTTCACCCTCCGACGCGAGGTTCTGGCTCCGCCTTATTATGTTCACTCTAGGGGTAGGGACCACAAGACCACATGGAGTCGGGGTGCTCTGTGTCGGATCTGGGACTCATTTTGAACCTTATCTAATCGGAAAAGGGTCCGTGATAAATTAAAAAGATGCAACCTAACCAATTAGTAAATAAATGTTAAACCTAATTTAGCTTATTTCACAGTAATTTAAATTGTAAAAAAAATGTAATCGATTTATAATCGATATAAAATTTAAAAAAATGTCCATATATTTCAATATGAATAACGTTGGTTTATTTGGTATTGGCGCCTAATATTTAAGAGTTTTCTTGGATTATAACCTAAACTATATTTGATTATTAACATTTCTCTATCGATTAAAATTTTTTCGAGTCGGAAAATGAAACATTGATTGAAATATTTAGGAAAAAAAAATTAATGGAATAATCGCTAGGACATGACGTCGCCCGCTTTCTATATTCATCATGTTGGCAGAACTGTGTATTTATTACGTTGGCGAATTGCGGACTTTGTTAGTGAAAATAACAAGTTTTAAATATTTATTTCTCGAAAACTATAAGCGACCGCCGAATTCTGCTTGGTGATTAATTCATTAGTGATCCCTCTCTATCGTTTAAAATTTATTTCAATTGAATTACGCCGGAGTTAAAGTTATTTACATTTACCGGCGATTTTCCTGGCCATTCCCTCTTTATGTAGTCTATAACTTGTTTTAAAGTACTATCCTCCAGGGTAGCTAGCTTAACACCGTTGATGTTATTTTTACCATACTATTTGTTAAAAAAATAGGTATAATCTTGTTTTTTGCCATGGATACATCGTTACCCCGCCGTACACCATCAATCTATCGTGGTAAAAAGTCTTGACAAAAATAAAGCTTTTCATTGCAAGCGATTCGCTGCCAGTTCTGGTATTCCTTTTTTTGTCGCCGAAAATACTTATAAGCGGTTTATGGTCCGTACACAATATGAACGGCGTCGTCTTACCATACAAAAAATGCTGAAATTTTTCTTCTTTCTGAATTTGAGCATAGTATACACTACACTACAATACACTCAGCCTTTGAAAGCGATTGTGACGCGTAGTCAACGACACATTCCTTGCCGATGGCGTGTAATTGCGATAATACAGCACCCAAACCATCGAGTCCCGCATCCGCTGTGACTATTGTCGTCAGCTCGGAATTATAATGTGCGAGCACTCTTTCGGATGCCATTTCATTTTAATAGCGTTAAATGACTTGTCTTGCTCCCCAATTCCAACTTCAAGTCTTTTTTTAGAAGATAATTTAAAGGATTAAGTACACTAGAAGTATTAGGAATGAAGCACCTATAACAATTAATGAGACCTAAAAAAGATTTTAATTTATTAAATTTTTAGGCCGTTTGCAGTTTAAAAATAGCTTCAACGTTCTTTGGTGACTTATGAAGTCCATGTTTGTCTATTACATATCCTCGATATTCCACGGATTTTTAAAAAAAACTCATATTTTTCCCGTTTTAGACGCATGCCGGCGTCCTCTAATCTACTTAAAAAACTCTCTAACCGTGGCAAACGAACACTACGATTTCCGCTTGTTACCAAAATGTCATCAATAAATATGCAAACTCCTTCAATATCACCTACCAGTTTTTCTAGTGTTTGCTGAAAAACTAATGAGGAGTTGGATAATCCGAAAACGAGCCTGTTAGAACGATGTAAACTTTTATGAGTATTAAAACATGTTAATTGTCTAAACTCATCCAGTTCCAGCTGGTTGTAAGCCCTGGAGAGGTCAAGTTTGGCAAACTACTCACCACCGTGAATTTCGTAAATAATTCATCGATACGCGGTACTGGGAAATTATCTACATACAAGGGTTTTTTTAAGTGACGGAATAGTCTCCACAAATCCTTATATTTCCGTTTTCTCGTAAAACAGGCACTATCCGTATCGCAATGTCCGAATGATCTATTTTCTCTAAGATGCCTAGTTCAACCAACCGTTTTATTTCGTTTTCAACCTTATTCTTTAAGGCATAAGGCAATGGGCGCGGCTTAAAAAAGTTTAACGGAACGTTTGGTTTTATTTCAAAATTTCCTTAATTCATAGGAAAATCATTTTTTATATTTTTGTAAAATCTTTATACTTAAATCCCATTATACTTAAGCCATCATTTGAATTATAATAACATGTAGGTACCTACTAAAAATTTTAGCTACTTAAAAATCACGACCCAGTAATGTAGGACGTTTATACATTGTATCAATAACAAAAAAAATATTCGTTGAGAACGCTTTTCATATGTTAACGGTAATTCCACTGGTGGTCATTCTGTTAGAGAGCTTGATCACTTCACAGTTGATGTATGTTTAATTAAATTTTTATTTATATTTATCAGTGTAAATAATATCAAACACCACATGGCCTATGCTACACTGTAATGCGAGAAATAGGGGCGTTTCATGTGCCGCCCCCTTGGACTATGTCATGTGTGAAATACAAACTTTTACCTTTGTTGGATTACACAGTCCGCATAAACTCGGGCCAAGTGCAACACATATGGATCATGTCCCGAATTGTTTTGCAGTATTTAAGCCTTATAACTTTTTATACAGTGCATTTAAAATGTGAAGTTTATTCAGATCGACCAAAAATCAAGGCAGCAGATGGAGACCTTATATTGGAGGCCGCGTATGATAAAAGCATATATATACGTCCCAACGGTCCTAAATCGAACGTGTTTATTGGAGAAATTAACCTATTGCAGGTAAATGTGACCACCACTGAATCAAATGAAATTCCTTCAAGCAATAATATTGATCAATACTTTCGAGGACCAAATTCAATATTGGAACGCCTGGAAAAGTTAGAAAATGAACTAACTTCGTTACCTAGCAACTTATTTTTTAATATATCATTACTTACAAGAAGAATCAACCGATTAAATAACAGAGTTTCACAACTACAGTCCCGAATAAGCCATAGAGCTAATAACTGCCAGTCGAATCCATGTCAACACGGTGGTACTTGCTTAAACTTAATAACTGGCTACTTCTGTCTATGCCCACCTAACTGGGAGGGAATTGATTGTGATGTAGATGTAAATGAATGCCGAAACTTTGTTGGCACCGACTTAGGCTGTCAAAATGGTGCTACATGTATCAATAGACCTGGTTCATACGAATGCCTTTGTAAATCTGGTTGGTTTGGTTTACATTGTACAAGGAAAGCGAAAGATTGCTCAGGAGGAGACTTTGAAATGTGCGGACATGGAACATGTTTAGCTGTGACTTCTGGAGAGGGAGTTAAATGTATTTGCGATCAAGGTTGGACGACAAACGGTACAAGTATAACCTGTCTCACTGACGTCAATGAATGTGAATTAAGTGAACGCCCGAGATGCTCCGTAAACCCTACGGTTGAATGTATTAATCTTCCTGGATCATTTCAATGCGGCCAATGTCCACCAGGCTATGAAGGAAATGGATACTCCTGTTACGATATCGATGAGTGCGTCACAACAGCAAATGGTGGTTGCAGCCCTTTTGTCTCTTGTCATAATACCATTGGTTCAAGAATTTGTGGTCAATGCCCCCCTGGCTACCATGGTGATGGCGTTACTTGCACTTGGGGAGGCTCATGTACTAAAAATAACGGTGATTGTCACCCTTCAGCACAGTGCGTTGAGAGAACATTTGGCTCTAGTAGAAGAATGGTGGAATGCCTATGTCCTAAACCTATGGAAGGTGATGGTATTGGAATCCATGGATGTTACATTTCCAGCAACGGAAACTCTACAGAAGATTGCGAAAGCAATCCTTGCGGTGAACATGGACGATGTCATTCTCTTCGCACTGGTTACACGTGTATCTGTGATAAAGGATTCAATGGCGTTCACTGTGAAAATCTTACTAATTCATGTGAAAACAACCCATGTCACAACGGAGGTAGCTGTCGTATTGACGTAGGTTCATCCTTAGGATTTAGATGTGAATGTACTGCCCTTTTTTCTGGTGACCTTTGTCAATCACATATCAATCTTTGCGGTGGTTTATTAAATCAAGAGGAGGGTAGCATAATATATCCATTATCCAACACTACCTACAATCATAACGCGCGATGTGCGTGGGTGATTCATACTACATCTGATAAAGTTATCAATGTTACGTTTAGCAAATTCAATTTAGAACCGAGTCCAGAATGTCATTATGACTTTTTACAAATACATGACGGTCGAAGTTCAGCCAGTCAGCTGATAGGAAGATTTTGTGGTAATGATATGCCTCTAGGTGGTAATATTTTATCTAGTCATAATAATTTATACTTTTGGTTTCGGTCGGATCAAACTGTAGCCAAGGAAGGGTTTGCTTTGCATTGGACAAGTGTAAACCCTGTATGTGGCGGAGAAATTGATGCAAGAACTCATGGTCATATCAGCTCACCCGGATCACCTGGTAAGTATCCACCCAACAGGGATTGTTATTGGCATTTGACAGCTTCTTTGGGTAAAAGACTACAACTACACTTTTTTGCTCTTGACATTGAAGCACACAGTAATTGCAGTTTTGATTATGTTGCTATTTATGATGGGGGACATGTTAGTGACCCTCTTCTGGAAAGATATTGTAACTCGACCCAACCTGCGCCCTTGCTCTCTGTAAGCTCAGAACTATTAATACATTTTCATTCTGACGCGTATGACTCTGGTTATGGTTTCCAAATATCATATGCACCTGTCGAAGGGATACCGGGATGCGGAGGTTTTTTCACAGAATACAAAGGGGAAATTCTGTCCCCTGCCTATAACGGAAAATACCTTAACAATATGCTTTGTGAATATAAAATTAAAACAAGTATAGACACTAAAATCCGTATCAATTTTATTTCCTTTTCTTTAGAAAATTCGTTCCGATGCAAATATGATTACTTAAAGATATACGACGGACCTTCTTCTGATGCACTTCTTGTTGGTAAATTTTGTGGAAAGACGTATCCAAAGTCTTTTACGTCTTCTTCAAACTCACTTTTCATAAAATTTAAAACTGATCATACCATGACTTCCGAAGGTTTTAGATTGAACTATGAAGCAATTTGTCATAAAACAATATATGGTGACAGTGGTATTATTAAATCACCAGGATATCCTTTTAGTTATCCTGAAAATAGAATTTGTGAGTATATTATTAACACATCGCCCGGAAAAGCAATCCAACTGACTTTTCAAGATTTTGATATTGAAAATAGCAGATATTCAAATTGCCAGTATGATAATGTAGAAATCAGAGATGGACCAGATGTCAACTCCACTCTACTTGGAAAATTTTGCGGGGGCTCTGAACATGTACCGCCTGTTCAAACTTCAACACTGAATTATATGTATATAAGATTTAAATCTGATATGAGTATTTCGGGAACAGGGTTCTATGCTAACTTTACAACAATTGATACAGAATGTGGAGGTATATACAGAGAGTCTACTGGAGTAATAAACCACCCTTCAGATACAGAAACCAATTATAAAAATGAACAAACATGCACGTGGATGATAATAGCCCCTGAAGGAATGCATATAAAATTAACTTGGAATAGATTCAGACTTGAAAGCCAATTCCGACCTTTATGCCATAGTGATTACGTGGAATTGTACGAAATAGACGATGACAATCAAAATAACACCCTTGGTCGATACTGTGGAGCTATACTACCACCTTCGCTTACTTCTTCAACGAGACGATTAATGATAAAATTTGAATCTGATAGCAGCATTCGAGAAAAGGGGTTTTCACTTTCTTACTCGTTTTTAGATGAAAAAGTGCATTGCGGTGGATTATTCGTCAAAGCTCATGGTTACATTTATTCACCAGGATGGCCAAATATATATGAACCGAATAGAGATTGTATTTGGACAATAAGAGTTCCTTTTGGTCAGCAAATAATGCTTAATATTTCTCAATTCGACCTAGAACGTCCTATACGTGACAAATGTGAACTAGGTGATTTTTTAGAAATAAGGAACGGTATCTCAGAAACAACCCCTTTGATCGGTAAATACTGCGGTAAAATCAAATCAAAACGTATTATATCAACAGGTAATAGTTTGTATTTACATTTTCATTCCGACTTCTACTTGTCGGGACACGGATTTAAAATTGAATGGGATGGCACCATAACAGGTTGTGGAGGAACTCTTACTAGTATTAATGGATCAATTTCTTCTCCAAATTATCCTGATAATTATAATGAAAATGCCGAATGTTTTTATAGAATAGTAACCAGCAGTGGTTCTCGAATCCGAATTTCTTTTATAGAATTGGATTTGGAGAAGACACGTGATTGTAGAGATGACTACGTAGAAATATTTGATGGTCGTGACACCAATGCAGTCAGCCTAGGTAAATATTGCTCGATGTCGCCCATTTTAAGTAGTATTGAAACGACCAGTAATTACGCTTACATTAAATTTAGATCTGATATTTATTTGGGTGGAAAAGGTTTTCTGCTAAACTACAATACAATTTGTCATTGCAACATATCTGGCAACTTTGGGGTTATCGAAAGTCCAGGCTTCCCTAATAATTATCCTCTATTTTCCAATTGTCTCTGGAAAATTAGTGTCCCTAAGGGGAATAAAGTTAATATTACATTCACTCACTTTAATTTATTTAAATCAAGTCGCTATTATCAATCATGGTTACAGCCTAGAATGGTGCCTCGACGCTTGTCCCCGGACACATGTGATTCCGATTATGTGCAAATAAAAGAAAATTTAGAAACAACAGTATCCAAAAAACTCTGTGGTTCATCTTTGCCAAAATCGTTAAGTATTCAAAGTAATACTGTAGACATAAGATTCGTGTCTGGCAGGTATTTTCCTAGAACAGGTTTTCGATTGGAATGGGTTAGGTACGGTTGTGGCGGTCATATTCAAAAGCGCTATGGTAATTTGTTTTTGGATAAGAGTTTAACAATCGCTGACCCCGACATATACTGCGAATGGATAATAGAAACCCCACCAGGAACTAGTGCTAGCATAACAATTACAGATTTATTTATGTCAGAAAGTAAGAACTGTACAATAGACGCAATTGAGGTCTATAATGGTCAAAGTGTTGACTCACCACTATTAACAAAAATTTGTCATCGTGATATTTCATCAGTTCAAGGAAGTACGAACTTCCTCTTGGTAAAATTTGTGAAACAATCGTCACTTAGAAACGTATATTTTAATTCTCATTTTGAATCGCTTAGAACGGGCTGTGGAGGTAAAATAGTGTCTCGTACAGGAATGATTTATTCTAAAAATTATCCTAAAAATTACGATGATAACTTAGATTGTATATGGTCACTAAAAGTACCCAAAAATCACCGTATTAAATTAAATATCCTTGATTTTGATTTGTACTCGGTTGACGACAGCGATGATGAAACATCTTGCGGTGATGTAATTAAAGTATACGAAACGACGGATATTTTGTATTCAAATTATAGCTATCGTTTATGTCCTAAAACGAATATTTCACAAATTATATCCAAAGGTAATGAGTTAACCTTACAGTTCCTTACAAATGATTACGGAACCGCAAAGGGCTTTAAAGCTTATTTCGCTATCACTTGTGGTGCTCTCATTACAGTACTTAATGATGGAATATTAAAAAATGACGTTTTTGTTAAAAATTCAAGTGAAATTTGCACTTGGACGTTAATGGCACCGAAATTGAGCCAAAAAATTAAACTAACAATAACTCATTTATCACTTCCTAAAGACACTACTATAAATACAAATAGAACATGTCCATCAACATTTCTCAGAATTCTGGATGGTGATGACGAAAATTCACCTTTGATTGATGAATATTGTGGAAATAAAGTTCCACCAATGATCGTAAGCCACGGTAGTGCTATGACAATACAATTCGGTACTTACAGCGGTAATATTTCGGGTACATTCGCAGCCCAATATTCAACTTTAACTTCAAGCTGTGGTGGAATCTTAACTTCTGAAGAGGGCACTATAGCTTCTCCAAATTATCCTCAATCATATCCTTTTAATTCCGATTGCGAGTGGATTTTGAGTACATCACCAGGTAATAAAGTATATATAATTTTTGAAAAATTTGACTTAGAGCTATCAGAAGGATGCAATGAAGACTATTTGGAGGTACGTGAAAATAGCGGTGCTGGTCGCCTAATTGGCGTTTTTTGTGGTAATAATATACCAACCTCCACCACTGCAGCAAGTAAGCTTTACATAAAATTTCATAGCGACAGCGAAGTTTCTGGTCAAGGATTTCTTATCCACTACGGATTTTTACATGGAAACGAGATAACAGGCTTGACGAATGGTGAAATTTCTTCTCCTATGTATCCTTTTCCTTACGAAAGCCAAGGCGAATACACATGGCGCATAAGCATGAGTAGTCATGAATCTATCATTCTTCGTATAGATCAAATGGAGATACATAATGTTGGGGATAAGTGCAAAAATAATTTAGCTATATATGATGGCTATAATGAGGATGCTCCGCTTCTTGAAAATACTTGCGGCATACTAGTGAACCAATATAAATCACTAAAAACATCTTCGAATGTCGTATATATTAAACTACATATAGAAGAATCTAATAGTGGATCTCTTTTCCATTTGAGTTGGGCACAAGAAGATAAAAGTACAATAACATCTGAAATCGATGATGTAATTAACTGTGGTTGGAATGAAACAGTCACTGTCACACCTGGTCAAATTCTTACAATCAATTCGCCCAATTACCCACAGCCATATGAAAGCAATTCAAATTGTGTGTGGATGTTCAAATCAACAGCTGGTCGTCATTTACTTTTGTCTTTCAAAGATTTTTCATTGGAAGAAACACCAAATTGTTTCGCCGATCGTGTATCTATATATTCAGCAAACAATTTAGAACTATGGACTCCTATAAAGGAAAACATATGTGAAAATAAAATTATAAGGGAGGCAATAAATGCTTCGGCATATTTAAAAATTCAATTTAAATCGGATTCATTGTTATCTTTAAAGGGCTTTTCAGCTACTGTAGCATCCGTGTGTGGAGGTTTGCTTTCTCAGTCATCTGGTGTGGTGGAACCGACTTGGTTGGACTTTCAAAATGTTTATTCGAGTAAAGTACGATGTGAATGGACGGTTAAAGTGCGAAGTGGGCGAAATATTCAAATTTCATTTGAAAACTTCAATATTACGAGTACTGGAAGTACATGCTCTTCGTATGTTATCATACGTAATGGTGAAACAAGAGATTCACCTTTATTAGCAGACGGAAAATATTGTGGATATTCACATGAAAACAGAAATTTAATAACTTCTTCCAGTAATGCAGTATTTATAACTTATGTAACATATAACCTTAGAGTTTCAAATCTATTCCAGAACTTCAGGTTACGGTTTGAAGAAAAGAACATAGAATGTGGTGCATCATCGTCACTAGACTTTCACCACCCATGGGAAACGATAAATTCGCCTTCATATCCATCCGTACCCACACCTTATATAGAGTGTGTTTGGACGTTCATTGGACCCCCAGGTGAAATTTTAAGAATAGATTTTCTGGATCGTTTCGATCTAGAGCACAAAGAATCTTGTACTACAGAATTTATAGAGATCCGAGATGGATTGTCAAATCTTTCACCATTACTAGGAAGGTACTGTGGTGATAAACCAGGAACTATAAAGACCACCAACAGTATACTCTACATTAAGTATTCTACACAAATTGCTGAACCAAGGAATGGTTTTAAAGCTAACATATCGATTGATGTTTGTGGAGGCACAATCCTAGCTGATCGCGGTGAATTAACATCTCCGGGCTATCCCCACATGAAGATACTCCCATACGGATCGGTTTGTAATTGGAAGATTGTAGGTCCACTTGTATTTACTTTAAAACTCCAAATTAAAGACCTAAATTTACCTGACTCTGAGGTGCCATGCGCAACAAAACTTACAATCAGTGAAAAATCAGTACCTGTTAACAATAGTATTAGTATATTAAAAGAATTTTGTAATAACGATATAGAAACATATTCAACGTCTCCAATCGAGTCCTTCACTAATGAAGTTACTGTTTCACTTCTTATTGGTAAACCTAATGATTGGGATCAAATTTCTGAAAGCAGAGGGTTTCGACTATCTTTCAGTACTTCACGTCCCTCCTGTGGTGGTATAGTCACAACACCTGAAGGATATTTGACTACACCAGGCTATCCAAGATTCACGACGTTACGATTTTGTCAGTGGAAAATCAAACTACCCGATGACACTAGGAGGGTACGGCTTGAACTTTTAGATTTTGATGTAGATAATCATCGCATAGGAATGTATAATGACGTGAATTTCCAAACTCTTATACAAAAAATACCAAGTGCTAATTATTCATCTCATATGAAAATTTTTGAATCATCCGGAAGCAACTTTGGTATGTACTTATGGTTGAAACCATTGGGATTAAGTAGTCATCGATTTAAAGCACACTTTACCTCTAATGAAGAAGCGTTATGCGGTGGGTTATTGAGTGGACAAACAGGCGAACTTGTCGATCCAAATCTTGAAAGATCCTATATTTGTAATTGGCACTACAGCTATAAAGGTGAACAAGAATCTCAAATTAACACGATTGTTATTGACGCAAAAGTAAAATCTTCGTCTTTAAGTAAAATTTGTCGATTTAATGATCCTCGATTAACCATAAAGTCTACTTATGCCAGCGAAGATATTACATTTGTTCGAGATATTTGTGGTGCAGATACGGAAATAATCTATAGAATACCATCGTCAATTATAGATTTTAGGGCAACTAAAAATAAAAACGCTGTTTTAAATTTTAATCTTAAATGGAAAATGCAACCATGCGGTGGCATTGTTCACGTAGGTGAAGAAATTCTGGACGTTTTAAAATTACCACTTAATATCAGTGGATCATTGGACTGTGCATGGGTAGTTATTTCACCCACAAGCAATAAGATTGAAATGAAATTAGAAGGAGAATTCCAGTTAGGTTGTTCTGACGAAAATATTGTGATAAGTCAAAGTTTACCACAATTTTCAACGGTAATTGGTGACTATTGTAAAGATAGAATTCCTCAACATCCACTTATTACTACATTCAAATATACCTTTATAGAATATCATTCAAATAATGTCAACGGCACTAAAATTAAATTAATGGTTAAAACGTCTAATAGTCAATGCGGAGGTTTACTTACGAAATATGAACGTCAATTTTCATCGCCTAATTTCCCTAAAAACTATATTAGCAATCAAGAATGTATTTGGGAAATAAGAGCGGAAGTAGGTTACAGAATTTCGCTGCAATTTGTTGAAAGATTTGTTATTGAAGATAGACCAAATTGCACCAAGGATGCACTGATTATCTATGACTGGAAGGATAATGATTACATTGAGATCACCAAACTTTGCGGTCGGCATATACCACCAGCGTACAATTCTACATTCAATCGAATGAAAGTTGTCTTTCGCGCAGATTCTGAGATAAATTTAGATGGTTTTAGAGCACAATGGACCCCTATTTGTGGTGGAAATTATATTGCTACCGAAAAGGAACAAATATTATATAGTCCTGGTTATGATAATGAATACTTGCCATCTTTAAAATGTGATTACCGAATTACAGCTAATGGGTATAACTTAAAACTGAAATTTTTAAGCTTTGATATTGAAGGCACTTATCCACTATGCGAATATGACAATGTCACTTTATTAACTCACAATAAATTCGACAACATGTATCAAGTATATTGTGGAAAAGAGCTTCCTCCGCCTATACGAAACGTTGAAGACATTCAATTAGTTTTCAACACTGACAGATATAGCAGTCGTAAAGGTTTTAAACTCTCCTATTCTATTTACACTTGCGGAGGAAAAATCAATAATAGTACTAGTATTACTTTTGACAACTACGAAAATAATCTGAACTGCACATGGTTAATTGCAGCTCCTATAAATAAAATTGTCGTACTTAAATTCACTTACGTCGACTTAGAAAGTAGTTTCGATTGCATTAACGATTATATTGCAGCTTATGATGGATCTATATTAGACAATGATAAACGTCTTGCTTTAATGTGTGGGAACGTAAGTTCAACTACGGTTATCAAGAGCACTGGTCCTGAAATGATTTTACAATTTTTCACCGACAGTAGCATTGCATACAAAGGATTTCGAGTTGAAGTTATTTTTACCTATTCTGAATCGGTCGGATGTGGTGGAGAGATAAATTTGAATCAAAGCTCTAGCTATACTTTAAAATCACCTCTTTTTGGGAACTCTTTTATTTATGAAAATTATTTAGATTGTACATGGTTTGTAAAAGCACCGGAAGGCTTTGTGGTTACTATAGAATTCATAGCGTTTCATGTGTCACCTTGCTACAACGTCAATCAGACAGCTTTGGGCATAAGCAAATGTTACTGTGATTATGTAGAAATTAAAGATGGATTCCATCCAAATAGTTTAAATATTGAAACCTTTTGTGGCCATACATTACCTCCACAAGTACATTCATCCCATGATTATATGTCTATTCGTCTTGTGACAGACGGTGATATTGCTAGCTCCGGCTTTGAAGCCGTGTTGTCTGCCAAGGAATCAATTTGCGGACAATCCCTGTATACTATAAGTCATGATGTTCAGATTTTGAAATCGCCATACTATGATAAGGGATATATTCCACGGGGCATTCATTGCTCCTACTTGTTAGATTCTCGAAACGAAAAATACTCCTTGATACATGTTTCTATAAAAAACCTTGATTTACAGTCGGGATCTACCGACATTAATAAATGTAACAATGATCGATTACTAATAACAGGGAACCCATACCCTAATAATGTTTCGCTAGGTAAAGAATTTTTACTAAGTCCACAAAATAACGGCTTTTTTGATGTGTCCAGCTTTTACGAGCAAACATTTCCTAGTAGTTCGGAGTTTTGCGGAAGTAAAACTTTAACTGACTTATACATTACGGGAGATATTTTAATTAATTTGAAAACCACAGCAGAATCAAATGAGCGAAGCTACAAAGGATTTGAAATAGAATTTGTTTACAGTGGCTTCTGTGGTAGAAACTATACAGATGCAGAAGGTAGGATAAAAGCATTGTATCCAACAGCAGATCTGGAATATAAGGATTGTTACACTCTTATAACTGCTCCGCAAAATAGTACAATATCTATTTACTTTTTATTTGTTTCAGCAGATTATTACAACGAAAATGTTTATCTCGAAATATTCGACGGAAATCAAACAAGTGCTCCAAGTTTATTAAAAATAGTTAAAGAGGCCCCTAACTACGTAGCAGTTTTTTCTTCCGGTAGATATTTGCTTATATTATCTCACCCGGTTTCCCAAAGTACAGTAACTTATGACCTAAACTATGTTGTCACCGATAAAGGGCGCGGGTGTGGTGGCAAATTGCACAACGTGGTTGGTCGGGTTACTAGTCCATCATACCCCGATGTATACCGTCAGAAAAACTCATGTGATTGGGAGTTGGTGACACCACATGGCACAAGATTAATGATTCGCTTTGAAGTATTTGACCTAGGTGTTGTGTGTGATCAAAATTACGTAGCACTAGTCGATAGAAACGGAAAAACAATATCTACCTTTTGTTCAGAAAAGCCAGCGGATTATACGAGTATGGATAATTACATTAAAATTGTTTTCGTAACTAGCATGAATAATGGTGGGACAGGTTGGGTCGCCGATTTCGTAGCAGTCGTTTAACTTATAAGAACTTCCATACGGAAACTGGTACTGGTATATTTGTCAAATGTAAGAAAGCAGAATAGTATAACTTAAGCGGGATATCGAAGATTTCATTCATTATCAAATAAATAAATTACTTTTCAAGTCCATTAAGAAAATATTCAAGTACCTAAATGTAAAACACATTTAATCACAAGAGGCGCGTTGACATTTCTGGGCTTAACACTTAGGGCCGATTATATGTTTTGCAGTCTGTAGTTGCTCTTTACACCTTTCTGTGTAAATTAATTAACAACAACATAATATAACATTTCACAGCGCATTACCCAAAAATTTTTTTCGCGTTCAGCAGAGTATAAAATGTTCCATCTTGGATGAGACAATGATTTTATATACAAAGATATGACACTAGCGCACCGAAATTGACACACTCAAATTACATCAATTGGTGTGATTAGATTGCAATTCTATAGACTATTATCTTTTTCCATATCATTCGTTCTATATCATTTGTCTTTTTTTTAAAGAATTTTTCTAAGTTTATCCAATATTTACAACATTAAATCTATCTATTATCTAATAAACCTAATCCACGCGGCATGGTTCCAAGGACGCTAGCTGCATTTCCTCGCTGAATAATTATGCTTAAACTTTGAGCGAGAAAAGAACCAGGACATAAACCTTTAATAAATTTCGATGTGCGGGACCCCACGGACCCTAAGTTTCAACAGCAAATCGCACAAAGACAAAATCTAAAAATAGATACCCATATTTGCGCCATTAGCTGCCTCGGATGCCGCCCGGCCCTTACCGAAGTACCCCTTAGATAAGAGATAGCCAAAGTGTCTACACGAGTAGCATCCCAAACAAGGGCTTTGCGTCTCTTCTAAGAGATCAAGTCAAATAGTCGGGTCTATAACCATAGTCGCGAAAAAAAATTCTGTCTATTCACTTATACATATATGTCATTTAATGTATGGCGGAACAATTTTTAAACGCTGCGCAGTATGGACATGAGTGCCGTTTTGGCACTCATTTTATGCCATTTTAAATAACGTTCTTGAAGAACTGTTAAAATAAGTCACAGTGCTACCTGCTTACAATTATTTTCATTTGTAATTAATTTAAACAAGACTTGGCATACATATTTTAATGTTACATGTTTTCTACATATTTTAATAAGACTTGGCAGTTAGCATTTTTTAGCATATTAAAGTGTGATCTAGCACTTATTTAGCATTTCCGCTGTAAAAGTCTGGCATAAATAATTTAATTTAAGAGTTCCGCTTTCAATCTAATAAAGGTATTATATTATAAATACATCAGAGTTACTAAGACATAATTAAAACTTTGTTTTATGTTAAACTATTACATATAGTATGCAGGTGGCTCAAGATCGTTTTTCGTGGTTGTCTGTGGGAGAGACCTAAATGAATCAGTGGACTCGGACAAGCTGAAATGATGATGATTCTGAACGATGATACTTGGTCCTTCCTACACGGTGTTAACCGCCTTCGCTATACTTAATGTATATTACATAAATTTAGAGCTAAGTAATAGCTTAATAGTAAAATAATTTCATGAGATAATAATAATTTGTATCAATACCAAATACAATAATTTATAACAATAAAATAGCTGTGTTAAATTGTAATTTTGTATAATTAAAATGATGTACATACTAAGTAAAGACATGTACGCAATGTATAATAACTTAGTTTTATTTAAAAATACGGTTTCAATAGAGGATACGCAACTGTGGTAGAGCCACGCAGCAGCCTCGGCTGTTGCACGAATGTGCAGGCTCATCTGGGTATGTACCACGACCTTACAAAAGCCCGGCGTCAAGTGGAGGTATAATTACTTTCGCGTTTCGCCTGGTGAGTGAGGTAGGAGGAGCCCAATATTCACAAGGTTGTCAACGCATCTGCAACCCTTGGGTATAGCCGATGTCCATGGGTGAAGGTATTTACTTAACATCAGGTGAACCGCCTGCTCGTTTGGCAAATTTTCACATAAAAAAGTAACATCAGTGACATGAAAGCAATTAATTATTTGCCAAAAAATATGAACTTCCATCGGATAATTTTGAAATACAACCCTTACAACTAATTAGTTTCAAAATTTACTAAAAATTTTAATTTACTCATACTGTCTTCAATCATATTATTAAATTAGAAAGAAACTTTGATAAGCTTCTTTCAATAGGTAGAGGCGGATTTGCCCAGAAAGAATGTAATAACTGCGTTTAAAATTTTAAATTGGATTTGCCCTAAGGCCCAGGTGAATCGAACATAGGGCGGCCAATTTTGACAAAAAATTCACTGATAATATTTTATACAAAAAGTATCTCAAAACTAACCAAATATTCTAAAGACTTGCGCACTGCACCGTATCTAAAAACAAATAGTTAATAGATCATCGCCCTCAGGGCTGGATTCAGAGGTCTGGAGGCCTCGAGGCAGGGCCGCATTTAGGGGAGGGCAACCGAGTCTACTGCCCCTGGCCTCCACAAAAGAGGGGCCCCCACAATTGAGACTTCGGAAAAAAAAATCAATTTCAGACTAGTAAACACTAGTGTATAACTACAACGTGGTAGGGCCTCGCAACAGAACCCTCTGTTGCAAGAATGGGCAGGCCCGTCCGGGGTAGTACCACGGCCTCACAGAAGACCGGCGTAAAGTGGAGGCTTTATGCTTCTGCGTTTCGTCTGGTGAGTGAGGTTGCCGGATGATCACTCCCCCCCCCCCCCCTTCTTCTATAACATGCTTGCGGTATCGGAAATAAACCTACCCCAGGGACCCCCCTGGGGTAGGTTTATTTTGTAGGCGCTCAGGCTGCCCCACGTATTCTGGGGGGGCCAAATACCGCTCTCAACTCCCATTGCTCGAGGCAAACGTAGCAGGCTCACTTCGGCAACCCCTTCCACGCTCTCCGTAGATTTGTGCAACATCAGGGGACTTCTCTCCAACCTTAATGCCGTCCACTACCACCTAGAGACGGCAAAGCCGGCCTTGCTGTTCCTCACTGAGAATCAGATATCTTCTCCGGCTGATACCTCTTTCCTCTCCTACCCTGGGTACAAATTGGAACATTCCTTTGTACCACGGGCGGGGGTGTGCGTGTACGTCAGAGAGGATATCTGTTCTCGTCGCCTCGGTAGTCTTGGAGGACGGGATCTATCCATCGTTTGGCTACGCGTAGACTGCGACGACCATCCGCGTATCTACGCATGCCTATATAGGTCCCATAGCGGTAATGCTGAAACTGACCGACTCATTGAGCACATCCAAATGGCTACGCGTAGACTGCGACGACCATCCGCGTATCTACGCATGCCTATATAGGTCCCATAGCGGTAATGCTGAAACTGACCGACTCATTGAGCACATCCAAATGGCTACAGACTCCGTGCTGCAGTAGATCCCATCCGCAGAGATCGTGATTCTTGGCGACTTTAACGCCCATCACGCCGAATGGCTCAGTTCACGCACCACCGATCATGCGGGGAGATCTGTTCACAGCTTCGCAATAGCTTATGATCTGACACAACTGGTCACCGCGCCAACGCGAATCCCAGATGTGGAGGATCATACACCTTCCCTGTTGGACTTTCTGCTGACCTCGCATCCGGACGGCTATCTGGTTTCCGTCGATCCTCCTCTTGGTTCGTCGGACCACTGCCTTGTCAGGAGTACAGTGCCCGTTGCGCGCTCTACACGGCCTAACGGCTGCCGCCGCGTATGGCACTATAGGTCAGCAGATTGGGACGGGATGCGGTCATTCTTTGCGTCCTACCCATGGGGGCAGATTTGCTTCTCGGTGGATGAACCAGACGCCGTTGCTGACTCTGTCACCGATGTGGTGCTTCAGGGTATGGAACTGTTTATTCCATTTTCTGCAATACCCATCGGTGGCAAATCCCAGCCACCGATGGGTATTGCAGAAAATGGAATAAACAGATGTTTTGGTCGTTCCTGCAAGACGGCATTACGCCGAAAGTGGGAATGCTATCGAGCCTGGGCTGAAGCTTCGGCGTCTAGTTATGTAAAGACCACCGCATTAAAAAAGGATTATAACTCTGCTTCTAGCTTTTTGGCAGATCGGAGCATCAAGGTCGTCGTCGACGGTGCATTCTCCGATCCTAAATTTGTCAATGCTGGTGTTCCACAAGGCTGCGTACTGTCTCCTACTCTGTTTCTTCTGCATATCAATGACATGTTGCAAATCAACGCAATGCAGAAGAGAGCACTGTGGATGTCTCGTACACTGGCCGAGCTAACATCTCTCGGGAAAATGTCTACGAGAGTCGGAACAAGCTTGTGTCTGAGGTCGAGACTTTGTTAACCATAGTCTCAGACTGGGGTCGACTAAACCTAGTCCAATTCAACCCCAAAAAGACACAAGTTTGCGCGTTAACCGGTAAAAAGTCCCCATTTGTCGTGACTCCTCATTTCGAGAACACTCCCCTCACTTATGAATAATTACAACGAAATATTATTGTATTCGTCCAAAGTTGAACCAAACCGTTAGAGAACGATCTTTCAGTAAATAAACAAACTTTTCATTATTTCAAATTTTTAATATGTCATCTATTATTTTTAATTTTTTTTATTAAAATATATAATTTTTCACACTAAAACAAAATAGTTACTTAGATAATGTTTTTTATTTAATATGTTTATTTCCCACATTGATCCATTTTATGAAATAAAAAAATAATTAATTGGTAAACAAATTAAAATAAAAAAAAATACACTACTCAGCGGTAGGTTGGTAGGCAATTATTTAACGACTAAGGCCCATTTACACGGTGCCAGTTTCTTGCCTGTTGTATACAATTAAATTGAAGCAATAAATGAGTTGCATGGTCTAAACAACAAATGGTCTTAACAATTATTGCGCGCAATTTATTGCATTCAATTATTGCTCTTGTATGTACAAGAAAATGGCATCGTGTAAATGGGCCTTTAATGCAGCACTAACAGCATTTGCACAGGAATTTGGGGTTGATGGTTTTGGACCTAAGGAAGTGACAAACAAAATAAAAAATTTAAGGACACAGTATCATGGGGAAAAGAAAAAGATAAAAAGTTCAATGAGCACAGGTTCCGGTACTGCTAATATTTACAAATCCAAACTTACGTGGTATAATTTAATGGATTCTTTTTTACGGAAAACCTCAGAACATAGAGAAACAACGTCTAATATGGTAAGTATGTAAATCCTATTTTATTTCTGGTCTATACTTATGCATGCATAAAATAAAGTATGTGAAAAGATGCTATCTGTGTGTGTGATTTACAATGCAAAAAAAAGCACACAATACCTATATGGATAATTAATTACTGAACTTTTATCGATACTTCTAAGTAGAAACAGAACGCTATCAACTTAAAAGCTTTTCATCTTAATTATATTATAGGAATTAACAAAATCATTTTTATCCCAAGATAATTTTGTCAATTTGTCATTTGATATATTTTTAAATCTAGAATGTTTGTGGGATCGGTATGTGTCTGCTACTATGTATTTTCCCTGTTTTTCATTTTAATGAAAAGTTACTTTTTGAAGTTAAACTTCTTTACGAGCGTTATGAAAAAATTATGAGTGAAATTTTAAGATGCATGCGCATTACTGCAACACAAAAGTCACACCTTTGAAGCTGCCCGTTAATTTTTATGGATAGCAGCATGTTCTCAATCACGTTCGCCCATTACAATTAATGTTTATTATTTATATCCTTTTCCAGACTTTTTATTTTTTTATTGTGATTAATTATTTGCGTGCAATTAAAAACTATTTTTAATGAAGCCAAAAAGTATAACTTCTCACACGCGTACATAAGTGCACACACCCATTTTTTTATTTAAATTTAAATTTGGAATGTAAGTAAAAAATGTATCTACAAGATAAGAAATAAGTAAAACTTTCAAATACATTATTTTTTTATTTTCTCTACTTTAAAAATGTGTTAATATATTTTTTACAAAAACAGTTGGCAAACCCGATAGAAGACTCCCTTGGGATCACGTGGGTAACACGGCTTGGCACAGCCAATCATTAAAAAATAGCATTATCTTGCCATGGTACACCACCATCACTATTAAAGTAATGACAATAATTATCACGGATTCTTATAGCTTCTCTTGTACTATTCCTGTTGTTCTGTGAGGTTATATTTTCGAAAGCCCTGCCTGAAGCATTTTGTCTCCAAGTACCGAGAAGAAGACCAGTCCTTGGACATTCTTCGTCTATAAAACCGGGTGGCGTGTAAGACGCAGGTGAAGTTTTCCTCAGCCAGTTGTGTAAAGCGCACGCAGTTTTTACTATGACGTCTACCTTGTCTATACTTGTGCAGATGGGCTTTTCGAAAACTCGAAATCGGGATGTTAAAACTCCGAAAACATTTTCGACGATTCTCCTACATCTACACGCCTACATCTGCCCCCACGTCTATGTATGTGAAACAATAATCGTGATCAACACAAGCTAGTAACACGATACTAAATGTACTTTTATAATTAAAAAAATCTGATCTTGTGCCAGGGGGACATTTTATATTTATATGCTTTCCATCAATGGCACCAATGCAGTTGGGAAAATTCCATCTTATAAAAAAGCCTCGTCTTATTTTATTCCAATCCTCTTCAGAACTTGGTACCTGTAAAATAATGAAATAAATTTATGTTTTCAGAATGACACTACTCTGCCATCACAAGAAGTCTTTTTTGAATATATTGAAAATACGGACATTATCGAAAATTCAAATTCAAGTTCGATACAAGTCCTCGACGACTTATTTCAATCTCCAATGCCGAAAAAACAACGAAAAAAACCATCTGGTTATATAGAATCGGCCTTAAATAAACTAGAGAGTATTGAAAAAAGAGCGAGACTTGATTTAGACAATTCAAGAGCAAAGGAGGATGATTTGGACCATTTTGGCAAATATGTAGCGTCTTCATTGAGAAAATTAAACACCGAATACAGCATATATGCTCAGGACGAAATTCAAGGTATTTTAACAGTGGTAGAGCCACGCAACAGCCTCGGCTGTTGCACGAATGGGCAGGCTCATCCGGGTAAGTACCACGACCTCACAGAAGACCGGCGTTAAGTGGATGTATGACAAATACTTTCGCGTTTCGTCTGGTGAGTGAGGTAGCCAGAGCCCAATTTCAACGCTTCAACGTTGTCAACGCTTCTGCAAACCCTCGGGTGTAGCAGATGTCTATGGGCGGCGGTATTCACTTAATATCAGGTGAACCGTCTGCTCATTTGGCAACTTGTCACATAAAAAAAAAATACAAACTGCGGGATGTTAAAGAAAAAGAACGGCAGAACTCTACTCCAATGCCAGAATCCCCATATTCGAAAGAAGGCAGTGAAGACATATGCTGGAACTTGTGATTTTATGTATTATGATTACTAATTATTCGATTAATAAATATTTAATTACTATGCTATGTTGTAAATATTTAATTCTATTCTAAAAACAGTTTCCTTTCGTACGTACCTTTATAAAATCTTCTAATGCAGAGTAAATAGCTTCAAGTACTTCAACGAAGAAAGTACTTATACTACACTTAGGTACTCTAAATAGTTGTGACAGTGAACCTAATGAATCTCCAGTTGCCAAATATTTTAATACTATTTCTAATTTTGTGCGAGCAGGAATAGCATTACGCATTGTTGTATTTTGCCTTTGTATAGAAGAACCAACTTTATCTAACAAATAATAAAACTGGGTTCTGTTCACTCGAAACATGTCCTCAAAGTCAACTTCATTTTCTGTTTGTAACTCTACACAAATATTGTTAGATGCTCCGAGAACCTCTCTTCTTGCTATCCATTTTTTGACCCAACACCTTCTTTTGCGACGTTTTCTCATTATTTCTTGCATCAGAAGAGCAGCGACGATTAACACACCCTCACTCACTGCACTCATGTTTGAAAATGAAGAGAGAAAATTGAATGCAAGAATTGCTTAAGAAATTATTGTATGTGCTGTTTACACCAAGGAAAGTTTTGAAACAAAACTTGAAGCAAGTCTTTCAACAGTCAAGAATGTTATGTTCAAGAATGTTATGTGTTGTTTAGACCATGCAACTCATTTATTGCTTCAATTTAATTATATACAACAGACAAGAAACTTGCACCGTGTAAATGGGCCTTTACATGGAAACATAATATGCAAGTTTAAAGAATTTGAATACGTGAAATACGTATATAATAATACAGTATTTATCTGTCATGAAATATTTGTGTCCGAGAATTTTGAATAAATTAAAAGATTAACTGTTACTTTTATGTCACCTATCATTTCATTTATATCTTGTAAAAATTTATAAATTGGAAATTGACAAGTAGGCAATAGCTGAGAAGATGATATATTGGTTTGCTAGATATTATATCTTATTCTGTTTGCTAATACAAAAAACGTTCTCACGTCTTTTAACCCTAATTAGGCACTGAGATAGAGCTAATATCATCGATATTTAGTCGCGATATGACTCATCCTATCTCATAATCCTAGACCGAAGTTTTGTGCCTTCCAAGGATACATGTATAAACGACAAGATCGTATAACGAAATGTACGCATCACATGCAAATGTATTTTATGTGATGTGAGTGTCGAGGTAAGAGCTCCGTCTAATTAATGATTAACCTACCGAACCCTCAAAATTCGTACCATGAATTTGTTAAACCCTAGAGAACGTAATATATCTTAAATTTTAACATTAGATTTTTATTGTAAACTAAGTTTTGTTTGTTGTTGTGAACAAGGAAACTTGCCTCTTTCACAAACAACACTTAAGGCCCATTTACACGGTGCCAGTTTCTTGCCTGTTGTATACAATTAAATTGAAGCAATAAATAAGTTGCATGGTCTAAACAACAAATGGTCTAACCAATTATTGCGCGCAATTTATTGCATTCAATTATTGCTCTTGCATGTACAAGAAAATGGCATCGTGTAAATGGGCCTTAATGCTTGGACCAACACGATATTTGTAGAAGGTGGCAAAATTTCGATTCTAGATACAATTGTTGTCGTTATTCGATATAAGAAATTTTATTGTATTATAGTTTTTAAATTTCATTTTAGTTGAGGAATATAACGTAATAAGCCTTGAACATTTAAAGCATAAATTAAAATACCTAATTTATAAAGACAACATGTAATAAAGAAAAGTCGTGTTAGTAATTTCTGCTGTGGAGCCTATGAAATTGCTTAAGATTTTTATGAGCCATTTATTTTAATTCACAATAAATCATTGTTCTTTTTTTTATGTGAAAAGTTGCCAAACGAGCAGACGGTTCACCTGATGGTAAGTGAATACCGCTGCCCATAGACATCTGTTACACCCGAGGGTTACAGATGCGTTGACAACCTTTTGAAAATTGGGCTCCGGCTACCTCACTCACCAGACGAAACGCGAAAGTATTTGTCATACTTCCACTGTCCGCTGGTCTTCTGTAAGGCCGTGGTACTTACCCGGATGGGCCTGCCCGTTCGTGCAACAGCCGAGGCTGCTGCGTGGCCCTACCACCGTAAACTCAATCAATCACAAGGAGTTTTCTATGAGATTCGCTTTTTGTTATTAGTACTTGGGCCCTCCACGGTGATTTACTTGCTTCAATCACGCCCTCTGTTATAAGGTTTCTGATCTCCTCTTTAATAAATTCACTATCCTTCTTGCTGTGTCTTCGGGACTTAATACCAATAAGTGTGCAGTTGGGAGATACATTCGCAAAAAGCGGTACAACTGGTACTAATGCTTCAGCTACGTTACATACTTGAAGTTTGCCCACCGAAAGAGAACTCTAGCGATGAATGTTCTTCGAGGACGTCATGGCCGATAATTATGTCAGCACATAGATTTTTCACGATAAGAAGATTCACATTATCATATCTATGATTTCGGATTTTCAGGGTTTGCAAAGCTTGACCTTCTACTTGTGAAGTATGATTAAGGGAGGCCATAGAAATAATCTGATTGCAAGATTTTCTTTTTTACCCGCATAGTCTTGCAAAGCTGTCATTTATAAAACACGCGCGCTATCGTTTTTTTCTGCATCAACTGCCGCAAAGTCACAATCTTTAGAAAGTAGTTTCAAAGCATGTAAATGTGTCGATACTTTCTTCTGGTCGTTGTTTCCTTGTTGCTAACATGTGTCTACAGAAATCAATCGATTTTTTGGTTTTACTTACAGTTTTTGCAGTATTGTGATAGCTTCTTCGTAGTTCGTGGCTTCGCTTATACAGCGTGTCGTTACCATCGCGACAATAAATGAACACACATATAGGGGATAACTTTTTAAAGTTGTATTAAACATTTAAATTCTTTAAACATCAATATTTACAGAGTTATTAAATTTTCCAAAACAAACAATTTTAGAACACCCTTACCTATAAAAGCGTAACGTAAAGTTCATTTGTAAAGGTCACAAAGCATATGAATGGGTTGAATGAATTTAAAAGAGACAAAACATACTGGTAGAAGGAGAGGCTTGTAATACGACGCTGTGGCGCGAGTTGTATAGGATGTTACAAATTTTGTTTCTTTTTTACTTAATTAGTTTGTTTGAAAAATATTTTTTTTTAATTATGGATTTTGTTTAACGGCAAGTAGCGTTAGACGTGTGTTCATTTATTGTCGCGATGGTAACGACACGCTGTATATGTGTAGATATTTGGTGATATGTGATTTACCAAAAGTTGAAACTTTATGTTGTCCAATTTTTCTGGCGGAGGAACCGACTGTGCATCTGTTTCCGGAGTGCTTTTTTTTTAGCTTGTTAAATTGAAATAAGAGAAAACCTTTAATGAACATACGATTTTAATAAGCTAAAATTAACAGTAAAATTAGTTTGGTTACATTAGATACATAGACAAAGACACTAACAAAACAGATTGACAATGACATAAGCTTATGGCTGCTAGTTTCAAGTAAGAAGTTTACATCAATTTGTAACTATTAATTTTATTCATTAAAATTAATTCGAATGTGACGACCAAAACAGCGCCACCGGGGTGTTGTTTCGGTTTTGTTTCTGTAGGTTTGAACTTAGGACTACAGTGATTGTTTCAGACCATGACGCTCTGACCCCAAAAAAATATAGGGATCATATATTTGTATATTTTCGAAAGCCTAGAAAATTCACTGCATACAGCGCCATAAGAGAAATGTTTTTAATATTTGATTTGCTTCAGGAACTGGATTTCAGCGAAATGATCAACGACATTTCTGCGAAAAAAGCTCGGAAGGTTCCGTTCGTTAACGCTTAAATTTAATTGATTTTCGTGAATTCTCGTTTTCGATTATATTTATATGTTCGTTAAATAATAAAAGAATCTATACTTACTTTCACAATAAATTATTTATTGGAAAACTTGACTGAAAAAAAATTGTTCATTTTATTTGTAAAATAATATGGGGCCAAGGGGCCTCCACGTCTTTGTTGGCCCGAGGCCTCCAGACCTCTAAATCCGGCCCTGCCTCGAGGCAACAAAGAAGTGGAGGCCCTTTGGCCCCAAATTATTATCCAAATAAAATGAACAATGTTTATTCGAGATTTCCAATAAATAATTTATAATGACACCAAGTATAGATTCTAATATTATTTAACGAACACCTAAATATAATCGGAAACAAGAAAAAATTCAAATTCAGTTTACTAGTCTGAATTTAAAAATTTTCTGAATTTGTCTCTATTATGAGGGTTTTTTGTGGAGGCCCCGGGGCTGCCCTCCCCTAAATCAGGTCTTGATTTCCTAAATCACTTTCATACATCTTATGTGTTTCCAGAATGATCTTTTAATGATCAATTCAAAGAGTTTAACAATCGTTTTGTCAACTCAAATAATATTTGAAAAGCCATTTGACAGCTGATTAGTTTACTTCTACGATGATCAGTGTTTCAGAAACTGGGCGTTAGATTAAGAAATAACATATACAAGGACATTATACAAATTTTCGAAAAAAATTGCTATCATTTGAAGATGAGGGAGTAATCTTTTAAGTGCCAATAATTAGTTACATTTAGTTTAGTTTCATTTAGCCGCAAAATCCGCAAATTCGTCACAAGTAACAAAATTGGGTAAATAAGTGAGACTCAAGTAAGTTCTCACTCAAGACTCAATTTCAGTTTTCTTATTCGTCCATTAGCTTTGCACCCTCCAACCACATTCATATTCATCACTCTTCTAGTCACATGACTTTCATCTTCTCATAATGTGCTCATACCATATCTATCTTCTCTCCTTATTTTCTCAGTCACTGGTTGAATGGTTAGCATTTGAAGTCTTGGTAGGCACCCGTGTCTCGCACACTTTACATACTTTCGTGTCTCTATAATTAAACAGCTTTTATCCATTGTTTTCTTCGTTCAGGGTTTTGTGGAAATCGAAATAGAAAAAGAAAGAAATAAGAAACGCAAATTAATTTATCTAAGGCATTGAGCTCTTTATGAATTCAACTATAAAATAAAAACATCAAAGGTAATTTTAACTTAAAGTAAGTTACCAACTTTATAAATTGAAATTAATTTAAACTAACATTAATTCCTAAGGCATAATGTCATCCTTGGATAAAACTGCCTAAACCACCTCGTGGCACCGTTTATAAGCCCCGCGCTGTCACGGTATAGTTCCATGTTTTATTTGCGTTCGCTGCATCTATTCTTTATACTACCCGGTACTCAGTAGGACTGAACTGAAAGTGAACTTACTGACTTACACAGAACACTAATACTCTCACGAGCTGCTGCTGACTTACTACTGACATCAATGACAACTGTATCCCTATATACAAAAGTACTCTGTGACTGTATCTAACAATGGCAAGTGGCAACCCTAATTTCTTTGTTTGACGTATTAAAATTAAACTTTAAAATTATTTAAATCTTCATTCACTCTACCATGTTTTGAAGTTTTTTTTTATTAATGTAAAGTTATATTTAAACTATGGAGTTTTTATCAATTTTTTATTCATTATTGTTGAGTGTAGGATTCATGATAATCTGCCTAGTATTGTTGGTGAGTTCTTAGTATATTCCAAAAATCTGGAACGTGTACAATTATTTCAGTCTATGTAGATAATACTTTGTAGCCTTTAGAAAAAATAATTATCATTGTGGAATTCATAACTATTTATTAATTTGTTATGATATTATGCTACTTCATGAATTTAAATGTTAAAATTGATATTATTTTGATTTAGTATTTTATAATTTTTTAACAGACTTTCTATATTACATTTATATAATTGTTCTTAGCTCTTCATATTTGTTTTCTTGACAACAAATACATATGAAGTTGTTAAGAGACACAAGGAGGAGGAAACGTTTTTTGATCCAAAAACAGCGAGTAGATTACACTTTCCAAGTATCAGTGACCCACAAAGTTTAAATTTATCTATTATTGTTCCTGCATATAATGAAGAAGAAAGATGTAAGTAGTCTTTATAATATTTATCATAGGTGAAAATTATATTGTTATCATCATCATCATCAGCCGCAAGACATCCACTGTTGAACATAGGCCTCCCCTTAGAACACCATAACAAACAATACTTTTCCATTTGCATCAATTTTATTGTAAAATATATATCAGTTTTGTTATATTTGGTTGACTGACACTACACTGAGGATATCCCAAAAATTTGCTTGTACGAGATTAGAGTGGCTCTGAAATAGCTTATGAACAACAAGGCACCGGGCTACGATGGAATTACAACTGAACTTCTGAGAGCGGTTGGAAAACCTGTACTATAAGTCTTCCAGAAGTTGTTCAATTCTGTTCTACTTCATAGCCAGAAGCATAATTTTCTTGGGGATTACAGTAGATTCAAATCTCCAATTGAATCCCCATCTATCATCTCTTGCGAGTAGGCTAAGCTCCGCTGTTCTTGCGATTAGGATGGTTAGGCACTATCAGACATTGACACTGCCAGACTTGTTTAGTTCAGTTATTTCTAGCGTCCAACCGAAAACTGATTTTTACGACCGAAACCGAAACCGAATTTGTGTCGCAATATATTAATTGTAATATTTTGTATGTTAGACATAATATTAATTGTTACCTAAAGAATAGTGTTAGACATAATATTAATTGTTACCTAAAGAATAGTGACAGACATAAATTAAATACTAGAAATAAGGAAAAATTAATTACGCCATTGTTTCATCTACAAAAAGTAAATAGATCTATCATGGGGCAAAGTGTGCGCATGTATAATAAAATCCCACAGTCAGTATTAAGTCTGCCACTAGATCAATTTTAACGCAAAATTAAAAGTGAATTTATGGCTAAAGGATATTATACCATTGTGGAATATCTTGACGAAGCCAATGTGTGAGGTTAATACTGTTGATACTCACACAGGATAAAATAAGACATACTTGTTCTATTATATTGTAAACTTCATCATCAGCCGCAAGACGTCCACTGTTGAACATAGGCCTCCCCCTTAGAACGCCACAACGAACGACACTTTGCCATTTGCATCCACCAGTTCCCCGCGACTCTTATGATGTCGTCAGTCCACCAGAGGGAGTGTTAAGGTCCTCCAGCGACTCTGCCATTATGACTATATCGTCGGCAAAACGAAGGTGAGTGATGTATTCGCCGTTGATATTGATGCCGAATCCGTCCCAGTCCAAGAGCTTAAAAGCATCCTCCAATGCGGTCGTGAACAGTTTCGGAGAAATGACGTCTCCCTGTCTCACGCCTCTCTGCAATTGAATTGCTTTTGTGCTCTCATTCTGTAGACGGATGGACATGGTGGCTTTTCTATACAAAAACTTCAGAACTTCGATATACCTATAGTCGATATGACATCGCTGGAGGGACTGCAATACCGCCCCAGGTCTCGATTGAATCGAAGGCTTTTCATAGTCCACAAACGCTTAGCACAATGGCCGGGTTTATAACCAGTGTGTGTTGCCAGCGATGACGTATAGCACTGAGATGTGGTTTCTAAAAGCTGATCTTTAGAAGAAGTTCAGAGTCACACAACAAGCTATGGAGAGAGCTATGCTCGGAGTTTCTTTGTGCGACAAAATCCGGAACGAGGAAATTCGCCGAAGAACCGGAGTCACCGACATAGCTCTCCGTATTTGCATGTTGAAGTGCCAGTGGGCAGGCCACATCGCGGATGGCCGATTGGGAGTAAAAGTTCTCGAGTGGCGACCACGAACCGGAAGACGTAGCATTGGAAGACCTCCCTCTAGGTGGACCGACGACATCATAAAAGTCGCGGGCAACCAGTAGATGCAAATGGGAAAGTGTCGTTCATTGTTGCGTGCTAAGGGGGAGGCCTATGTTCAACAGTGGACGTTTTGCGGCTGATGATGATGATAGTTGGCACTTCAAATCAACTTTTTATCCTGTATACACATTTCAATTAATTATGAATTATTTTCAATTTAAACAATTCCCTTTAAAATAAAATCAAAATCATAGGAGCATTATAATAATTTTATATATAATTAAATATATTTTATTAAGAGCAAATTTAAGTTCAAAAGTAGTCTAAATTTATTTATTTATATAAATTATGACAATGTAGTATTACATATATACTGTACAAGTACTTATGCATACATACCTTATCTGATATTGTTTATTGTTATAAAATTGTTTGTAAAGGAATAAATTCATTTATCTCTTGATTCCCTCATAAAGACCTTAATTTATATTAGGTACTGCTTATGTATGTATTGATATTGCTTTATTCTAATAAATTGGTTAATTCATAATTAATGGTCTTTGTTATAAAATTGACATGATAGATTTATATGAGTAATTGGTAAATATCAATTTGATTTGTATTTAGTACCACCAATGCTAAATGAAACATTTGAATTCATGGAAAAGAGAATAAAAGAGTTTCCGGCATATAAGTATGAAGTTATAGTTGTTAGTGATGGAAGTAAGGACAATACAGTCAATGTTGCAGAAGATTTTACCAAGAAATATGGAAGTGATAAAATAAGATGCCTTGAATTGATTGAAAATAGAGGAAAAGGTGGAGCAGTACAGTTGGTATGCAGTTCAAAATTATATTTAAGAATTAATTAGTACTTTACAATACTCCATTATTGTACAAAATTTTAATAATTCATATGAGATCCATAATTTCTTGTATCAATAAGTTTTTTATGCATATATAGAATATACAAATTAAAAATTCCAAAATAAAATGCAATGTCTACAGGGAGGCTTTTCTAAGTGTATCCATTTTTTTAATTAAATTGTAGACATAAGTAATGTTATAAAAAAAAATATTTTAAATCACTCTGTAAGTAATGAATGACTACTGCGTTATCAACAAGTTCTGTTTTTTAAGGAATAGAATGGTAATTTTTTTGAAAAAAAAAGTTTGTTTTTATTTCAATAAATGATTATACTACCGAGTCTGAACCTCCTGTCTAAATTTGGACACCTTTAAAAAAGTCTCCCTGTATATATGAACTTAAAAGTAGTATTACAATTGGTTATCTTTGAGTTATTGCATAAACTGTTGAAATGTTGTCCAATGTATTATTAGGATGTAAAATGATTATATTTAAACCAACAGGGTGTGCAAAGTTCCCGGGGTGCTACAATACTATTTGCAGATGCAGATGGTGCATCTAAATTTGAAGATTTAGTTAAACTGGAGAGAGCATTGAAAGATATTATCAGCTGTGATCCAGTTACCGAGCCTGAGCTTGTCAGTCAAAAAGTTGCTTTATCTATAGGGTCTAGAGCACACTTAGAAAGAGAATCCTTGGCCACAAGAAGTCTTTTTAGGTATCATATGATTTTTTATGTAGATTTTTGAATTTAAACTCTATAACTACCATTTATTTAATTTTTTACCTGAATCTGTAGTTATCAGTTTCTAAAAGCACAAACTAGTAGATGACACATAAATGCAAGGCAAGCTATAACAATAATCAAATGAATGTTTTGATTTATCTTTTTTAGGAATTTACTTATGTATGGTTTCCACTTCTTAGTCTGGTTATTCACAGTAAGAGGCATAAAGGATACTCAGTGTGGGTTTAAGTTGTTTACAAGGAAATCTGCAAACATATGTTTTCAAAGCCTGCATGTAAATCGATGGTAAATATATGAACTAAATTGTTATGTTTATTACAAAGATGGAATTCTAATAAATTCAATAGTAAAAAATACTATTCAACTATTTTGATTGATTATAAAATGTTTATAATTAATTCAAGTTTAAGCTTATATAAATATCACAACTTCAGTACTTAATTCCCCTTTGTATGTCTTAAAACATGAATTGAAATAAAATTAGATTCAAGGATATGAAATAAAAAAGATTTTTTGTTCAGGGCATTTGATGTGGAACTATTGTATATCGCACAAAAATTAAACATTCCAATAGCTGAAGTTTCAGTGAGATGGACAGAGATTGAAGGATCTAAAGTAACCCCGGTACTTTCATGGATACAGATGGGCTGTGACTTAGGTCTTATTTGGCTGAAGTATAGAATTGGAGTGTGGAAGGTAAAATGTAATAAAATAAATTAAGCAAATAACAAATCTAAGCATTTATTTGAATATTATATTCTGTAATATAAATATATTAAACTATTTGCAACAATTTTCATTATCAAATGCCTTTCAATAATTTTAAATAAATAAAAGTATACATACAAATATCTTTAATTATTATGGAATATTTTGAGAATTTGCATCAATAAATTTAGGTAAACTACAGCTAAGACATCTAAAACTTGAAACAATTTTCAAAAAAAAAACCTTAGAATTTAAAACCAATAGGCCCGCTTATTAAATTGAGCATTTTTATAAGTTTTGACGAATTTTTGGCAACATTCGAATTAAAATTCAATAACAATGAATTTACAACATTCAAAAACAGATACTATAAATTGTCTCAAAGCTTATTAAAAAATATAATTTATTGAGGTAAACAGTTCAAACAATCTAAACCTTAGGTTATTGGAATCAATGCAACCACTTGAATGCCTCAAAAGTATCCCATAAATGTAATCATTATTATAATACAAGAACCATTTCAAATATATTCATATCACTATATTTTTTTTAATTAACAAGCTCATCACATTAAAGAAAAAGGTCTATGAGAATAACAATATACTTAATGTAATTGGATATTAAAAAAATATTTAGAAGTAATCCTATTTTTTGCTTACTATAATAATGTTTATTTTTGCATTTGTTCATCTTTCAACTTGGGATTATGTACTTGCACCATACTTAACACAAAAAGCAATTACTTCACTCTAAATCACTAACTCACTTTACACATAAAAACTCTAGGAAATGGATGATGTTAAAGATCTTTATGTTTGTAGCCACATTGTGGCTTAACCTCCATCTAATTAATCTCTACTAAATAAAAGTAATCAATTTATTGAGAAAAATGACATTTCACAAGCATTGAATAATTTAATTTACTAAAACATTCAATTTTATTCATGGTGTCTAATAGAGTTAGACCTATAGTTGAGATTATAACCTATGCAATTATACAAAATTTTTACTTTTTTAAACAAGTAATTACAATGTATATAATTAATTAACATTCCAAACCTTTGAAGTGTATGGACCAAGGCAACACCGGTGTTTACGGCCAACACTGGACGGAAGAGAAATATATAGTTAGACTGACTAAAGTTGTCTATATTATTTAATATAATGGTCAATTCAATGGATATTAGGATACTTATTTTCAAAAATATTTAGTCAAGCATTTTTTTACAATCAATTCATAATAATAAAAGCATACTTTTAAATCATTTTAAGCATACTTTTTTTTTGTAAATGTTATAAATCATACAAATAGTTTTAATAAACATGTGACATAGTACAATATTGAAAAGAGTGAAATCCATGCACATACAATAACTATAAGCATTAGGTCTCTGGATACTGGAGCAGCCAAAAAATTCAAATACAGCAGTCTATAAAATTATATCAAATGAAAGCTTGTAATGTTAAATTTAGGTTACTAAAATAGAAATAGGTAATGTTACAGTCGTTTTGGGTAACTTTAAATAGCGGTTTAACTTTGAACAAAGTTGTGAAGTGTGAAAGATTTATTAATTTATTACAAGAAAACTGTATTTTGTTTCAATATCTTAAATGCGTAAAACGATCGCCAAAATGTTTTGAAATAACGAAAAGTAAAAAAATAAACTTTTAATGCAATAATTTAGCAAATTTCCTGCCTTTTCCGTGGTGCAGTCATTGGAAGTATTTGTTGCTCTGATTAGGAATCGTAATTAAAAATACAAAGATTATTGGAAACAGGCATGATTTGGTTTTTATCTCTAAATGGTAGTTTATACAGGGAGATTTTTTGAGAAGTGCCCACAGGAGGTTCAGATTCGGTAGTATAATCAATTTATTGAAATATTTTCCTAAACAAAATGCCATTCTATTTCCAAAACAGAACATGTTGACAATGCGGTAGTCATTCATAAATACCTAAATTTTACTGTGCACGAACTTGTGTGCGTGTTAGTTATGAATGATCGCGCGTAAAATAAATGAGTTGCGTATAAATCACGCACTTTTTGAGATAAGTTCAAATTAATGTAATTAATTACTTAAGAGTGATTTTAAATATTTATCATTTTTATATTATATTATTTATGTCTAAAATTTAATTCAAAAAAATGGATACAGTTAGAAAAGCCACCTTGTATATTATTAATTTCAAATCATTATCCGTATTTGATGTTAGATATCGTGTAAAACGGATAAAGTTTAGACAACGTTCAAAATCGAAATAATATGGGTAACATTGGATGGTTCAAAGCTATATTATTATAACTTGCCGGGTTACGAATGGGGTGTCTTGTTCCTAGAAAGAAACCCAGAATTACAAGCAAAAATAGCTATATCCCGTATAGGTGTAACATATGAAACTGACCTGAAACAGGCTTAAGTTACTCGAGAAATGGTCGAGAATTTCTGTGATAATATTGAAATGTAAATAGAAGGAGTCCCATCAGAAAATATGTACAACATGGATGAGTCGGAATTTCATAACGATCCTGGAAAGAAGATGTTGCTTTTTCGATGGGTCTCTCGACATCCTGAAGTTATAAAAAACGGCAGTAAATCGTGTGTATACTGTGTAATACTGTGGTCTTTTTTGCAAATGCTGGTGGTGAAGTTTTGCCTCCTTTTCATATTTAAAGGAAACTGTGGTCAGATTGGCTTTTTCAAACTCCTTCAGGTTCGAGAATGGCTGTGTCCGAATCTGGATGGATAGATTTTTCAATCTTTGACAAGTGGTTGCAAAGACATTTTATCCCACACGTTGATAAGCAAAGTGGCATATGCTGTTGTGCGATAATCTCAGCGCCCACATTTAGTGATAGTGATTACGATTTTGATGTCATTTGATAACCAAATAAACTTATAATTTATTACGTTACACTCTTATGTTCCAACTTTATCTTGATATAATTAAAAAATTATAAATAATAACTATTATATTTCCCGCCAAATTGGTCCACTTTGATTCAAATGGCAAGACCAAGCTATATCTATCACATTTAAACGTTAATGTAGATGTAATTTTTAGAGATAAGGTATTTTTGCAAATATTAAATATTTTTTTAATGAAAATACCTCATATCATTTTACCCATATCATATCATTTAAAATATTCGAATAATGATGGCTTTTACATCCTAAAAAAATTATATTCAAAGTTACCCTAAACTCACGATAACTTTGAATTTGAGTTTGGGGGGAAATTGTGAATAGTTCTGTTGATTTTCCGTAAATTTATTGTGTCGGCAAAATAAACCAACTCAAAAGGCCACTATTCATTCAATAAAATAAAGGTATACTTAATAGATATAAATCAGATTGTAATAGCATAAATTCTGTAAAAACTGTTCAAAGTTACCCAAACTGACGTTTTATTTAGTTATTATTTAATTCCGTTTGTAAGACATTTGGACTGCAAAGAAGTAATTTAAATGTATTTTAAATCCACAGCAATAATTTTGCATTATTTGACATACTTCGTGCATTTACAATAGTTTTTGTTTTTTAATATTTGCAATGTTTAACAGATGATTTGTGAGCAACATATATTTTTACAACATATACTTAAAAAGAAATTACATTCTCTGGTAGTATCTGCTTCTTCTGTTTAAGATAAATATAATTTTATATAAAAAATCTACCAGCACATTAGTTGTTAAAATAAAATATACATTTTCTCAAAAAAAGCTTAATATGAAAATATTTCACTTTTAAAAATTATCTATGAGGCAAAATTACTTTTCTTATAGAATTTTAAAACTTATATTTGTGCTGTATTCATCAAACATAATGTATTAAAAAAGTGTCAAAGATATTTAAAAATCGATAAATTTCAAGTTTTTGATTAATATTAAAACCAAACAGCTGCTAACAAGCTGTTGCAATGATATGCCTATAATGCTGAAATATTGACGGTCTAAACATTATGTAGCATAAAATCAAATAGTAGTGTAGTGCAGTAAGTTTATCGATTTTTAAAGGAAAGATTGTCAAGTACACACTAACCGATTTTGACAAAGATAATGGCAATTATTCATTACAATAGTAGTATCTTATATTATACCTTTAAACCAAACACCATTTTAAGAAATTGTTCATAGTGGATGGTAATGACGCCATCTTGATCGGTGTCATAATTTCGGAATGCAGAGGTCAGAGTCTAAAAAACAATTAAAATTATAAGTCGTAGTAATAAAGTGGAAAAGAAATAGTAAATTCTTAACCAGAATAGACTAAAAAATTCATTTTAAATGCGCTAATGTATTTTTAACCAGTAGGGTCTTAGATACTTAGACCTTACTGGTTAAAAAGCAGTAGGTTCAATTGCACTAGTAATCTAAGACAGATTACTAGCGCAATTGAAGTTTCCCAAAACCAATGATTTTTATGCTATTGATATGTTATAGGTATACGAAACACTGGTAAAGAGAAAAGAGGAAGGCAAGTGTTTGTCAATACAGCGTAAGTGTAAAAAAATTTCGAGGTGCACAGAACTTTCTCGTCCCCATATTTAACTTATTTCCTGCCTCTTTCCTTTTTCTTCCCAATTGGGACGTTTACGTAGCTTCACTCCGGACGCGTTAACGACATCTGTAGTGTAAAATATCATTGTTATACGCTTACAAAATCACCGGGCGAAAGTGTTCCAATTTCTAAACAGAGTACCAGGCCACATTCACACGTTTCGTTCATCATAACTTTCTCGCACATGTCATGGTAATAAAAGTAAAGCATAATTGGATGAATAAGAATAAAAGAGGACGGCAAATGTTTGTCAAATTAGCGTAAGTGGAAAAAAACACGAGAGACATACCTCTTTCTTCACTCCGTATCACTGCATTTTATAAAACAAAGTCGTCCCGCTGTCTGTCTGTCCCTACGTATGCTTAGATCTTTAAAACTACTAACGATGTTGATGCGGTTTTTTTTTAACTAGAAAAATTCAAGAGGAAGCTCTATATGTATAATACATTGCACCCGTAGCGAATTCGGGGCGAGTCGCTAGTTTAACTTATTTGTGAGTCGTTCCTAGTACATCTATAGAAACAGACACACAATAACATTTTTATTATTGTATAATTTTTGAGACCGCGTCTTACTCGCCGCCCTGCCCTGCCTAATGTGAACTAAAGACGTTTTCGTTTCTTCACTTCGGGCGCATTAACAACATATTTGTGTATAATAAATCATTTCCCAAAACTTTTTGTTCCATAAAACACAGATTTTAAACCAGTCACCCAAAAACGGACCCCAATGAGAAATAATTATTTAAAAAACTGTAAATGTGTAAAACAACCGTGTCTTCTCAGAGAGCAAATCCTGATGCTAATTACGGTCACAATCTCATAATTTCAAAGGTAATCTCATTTTTAACCTCTCAAATTTTTCTAATCTTTTAAACGATAGTTTTTTTTTCTCACATAAACCATTAATAATAAAAATAAATTGATTAAAATAACTTACGTATAATGTAACACAGCATTGTATAAAATCATCAAACAAAATGGTACCGCGACCGAACCTGTCGAACTTTTGCAACATAATGGATACCACTTCATCGGATAATCTGTATCCAAATGCTGTAAGGGCATTTTTTAATTCATGCTTATCGATATTTCCAGAGTTATCTCTGTCAAACGATCGAAAGCAGTTCTGCCAATCTGTGACATATTTCCACAAGGCTCCGAAATCTTCAAATGATATAACTCCCCTATTCTGCTTGTCAAACATTCCTATTAAACAAAAATAATATAACAATAATAATAAACTAACAATTGATCAATATTCAGTATGGCAGCATGAGGGAGGTAGTTTAAAATTCAATATGAAGAATATAAACAATATCGTTAACAAAGTGACGATTTTCATTGAAATTAAGCAATTATTGCTTAGCAATTTAATTTAAATACATTTTCCATCATGTTTTTCAAACAGTTACTTAACGATTCTACTTTGGAATTATACTTTTTCAACAGACTTCAAAAAGGAAGAGGTGCTCAATTCCATTGTCTTTTTTGTTAGAAACAAAAACACCTCAGAAATCCGTAAGAACGATTTTAATAATTCTTTACGAATTGGATTAGGTGGTCCCATATTAATTTCATTGGTATTGGACTTTGGGCTCCCAAGATACATCAGGGAACGCCTCAAAATCAAAAAGAAAATTTATAGTGACTGAGATATTTAAATAAATTTTTTGTTAAGAAACAAACTAAAAAAAATATACTTTTTACAATTTCTCAGACTGAAAGCTAAAAATAATGGATAATTTAAAGAAATAAAGGGCCATCCATAAATTAAGTCACACGATTTTCATGATTTTCAGCTGGTCACATTGTTGCCCCTACCTAGTGTGATGTCACATATTTTTAAATTTTACATTTAGAAATTTATGTAATTAAAACAACAGTATTCCGAAATTTCCATTTAAATTATTTTTCAATGAACATGAAATTAAACATAGGGATGAAAATTAACAAACAATAAAAATAAATAAAAATTAAAAAATATAAATAATTTTTTTGATTTTTTTTATTAATGAAAGATAAAAACTTTATCATATTGAGTCCATTGTCTACGAACCCATTCCTTTATATCATTTATAACTGGCATAGTACGAGTAGTCACATCATTCTCATTTGGACAGTTATCATCAGAAACATTAATTGTGTAAAGATCTTATAAATACAACCATAAAGAATCATTGTAATCATTGAAACAAAGAATTTATCTGGCAAGTCTTTGAGGCCGAATTTTCGCGATGGGCAATAATACTTCTTTTTGGGTTTTTTTTTTGTAGGTCTTGTATGATACAAAATATAGACCACAGATACCACACGATCGCTTAAATAAGTATGCCTCGACACTGGGGCAATAGCTAAGACGAACGGAATCCGTATGAACGGAACCTGCTTCAAATAAGATGAAGCTCTGAAATCCAAAGATAGCTGAAGTAACAGTGAGACGAATTTTCCTTCGCAGTCATCTTTTTCTATGGTTACATATCCGTTCGACGTCTATTTCATCAAAACAGAACATCGTCGCATTTTACTAATTGTAATAAATATTATGATTCACGTACATGATGTACATTCCAAATTGCATCATATGTCAATACCTTAGCCTGTTCGATATCCAGTCTAGTATCTGTTGGCGCAATGGATTCGGCAACTACAGGAATATTATTAATCACCATTCAGATTTCGGCTCGTGACAACAGTACGGCGAAAACGAATTTGCCAAGAAAACAAATTAAGCCTTATAGTCATGTAGATAGAGTTGCAACCATTTTTATGATTAGATATGTAGTTTTAATTTAGTGTTGTAATAATATAAAATATTATAATTTGAAAATAGGTATGTGATGTCACAAAATTTGGGACCCCTTGTCACACATCGTCGACTCCCTCCCTCCCCCTTAACGTGTGACGTAATTTATGGATGGCCCCTAATGGATAAACATTCTTCACACGTGATCCACTCAGGTTTCTGCCCGTGATTTAGTTCGCCCGAATTTGCAACTAAATATAATTATGTACATGCTAATATTTTTAATTTTACCTGTTTTCAATGAATGGTCCGAACATTTTTGAATTAGTTAATTAGCGCTTGTCTTCTAAATTATAGCCTGACTAGAAAAATCAAAGACCTTGCCATGAATTAATGATATTCGTTATCGCACACGTCATGACGAGTAGTAAAATAATTAATTTAATCATATGTTGCACAAAGGGTGGTCAGATTACTTTGTTTTGCATTTTTTTCGAAAAAGCGCTTGAGCTTAGAACGAAAATTTAAGATCATATTTGCCCAAGCGAAATATGAATTACATACAAAAACTTTTGAATATTTTCAAACTTATCAGTTTGCTTCAGGGAGATCCAGGTAGCTGACATCTGCATAGTCTAATATGGCCAAGTAGACTAACGGCCGGTTTCAATATTCAATCTACAGAAGTAACTAAAGCATAGAAGTACTCATACTTTAGTTACTGAAGTTAAAACTTTGACGTAATTATTATGGAGTTTATTTCAAATACCTATCGCTAGTAACCAAATCTATCTGTAGATAAAATATTGAAACTGGCCATTACAGCAAAAATAATTTTGGTAAAAATAACTAGAACTTATTTCTTATATCAATCAGGGGAGCAATGAAATTAGTGAATGTGGCGCCTCCCCTTGCTGTCAAGAAAAGTCTTGAATAAGTATTTTTTTTATGTGACAAAGTGGCAAACGAGCTGGCAGTTTACCTGATGTTAAGTTATATCCGCCGGCCGTTAAAAAAGTGTTGCCACCTTCAAATAAAGTCAGCCCCGGCTACCTCACTCACCAGACGAAACAGAAATGTAACACTTCTACACCATTGCATGGCCCTACCACACTTATGTTGTGAAGTATTGAAGAATAAGTAGGCATTCACATATGACAGAATTTGCTAGTGTGCTGACATCTCCAAGAAAAAGTTCAAGAAATACCATAACATTCAAATCATAAAGAATGAAGCCACTATTCTATTATTACAATGAGTAAGTGTGCTCACAACATGAAAGAGTTACTGTTTTAATTGCAAGTACATTGGTCAAAATGGGTTCAGTAGGACAAGGACTACAAAATCCCTCTTTACAATCATAAATATTATGTTTGCTAATGCAAGGAAAATATGACCAATTTATTGTTCCAACAACTACACATACACTATACTTAACAATTATGTACCATTTTTTCCATAACTGATTAAAAGTGAAGCAAGCAATCAATTACTATCGCAATGGGAAATAATTTCGGCAAGTACATATTTTTATAATGAGGTTGATGTTGACAAATGTGCACTTCATGGAAGGGTATCATCATTGATAAATGACATCAGAAAAATCACAATTTTGTTAAATGGTACCTACATGTAACAATACATGTGGATGCTATATACTTTAGAAGACAGACTAATAAATCTAATAAAAGTAAAAATCCATTAGTAAAAATGTATTAACTAATGCTGCTTACCAATCATAAGTCTGACCGTTTCTGGATTAAAGGGATTCCATGTTCCATTAGACAGTGCTTGTTGTAATTCATCCGCTGAAATGTATCCACTACGATCTTTATCAACTCTGCAAAAAAAATACACTTTGTGGCTAAGAATGCCAATTTTTATCTACTGATTGTCTCTAGGGTAGTCAGATCATACATGGGAGTCAATTGGGGCAATTAAGTTTCAGAAGAGTTGCATATTTAGGCTTGCATTGGCATCCCTATCCGGTAGCATGACTTTCAGTATAATTTTAATTGGTACAGGTAAGTAAAAGGCCATTCAAAGCAAATACTAGTAGGATTTTTCTCAAAAACTTATAATTTTTGAGAATCAAGAGATTTAAATATGTACATTCTAACTGCCGTGATAGCTCAATGTCCGGGCGCTTGTCTTTAATTCAATATACTCGAGCAACCTGAGTTCGATCCCCGGTGCCGGCACCAATGAAGTTTTTAACTTTAGGTGCTGACTTATCACATGCTCCGCGGTGAAGGAAACATTGTGAGGCAACCTGCATAGTCATATATGTATACCCTCTGTGTAGAGGAGACCTTTGCCCAGCAGTGGGACATGTATAGGCTGTTACTTTACTTTATTATTAGAATGTTGTCTTTGAGGATCCAGACAGGGATATGTATATATAACTTATATATATGGCTATAAAAGTTAATATACATGAAAACCACTAGATTACAACAAAAAATAATATTTTTTTTTAATTTTACCCAATTAAAATACACAATTTTGTTTTGTTATGAAAATAACAAATTTTAATTGTTTTTTTATGAAAACAAAGTGTTTATATGGGTTTTAACTTAAATAATATTTCAATTACTAACATTTCTCTATTGATTAAAACATTTTTCAAGTTTGAAAAACGAGACATAATGTTGTAAATTTTTACCCTTCTATGTTATACCTTCTAAAGATGTCCCACAAAAACTCCCGACTAGGCACAGGTGACTGGAAGGACATTTTGAACTGAAATTTAAATGCACTCATTAATTGTACTAATTTAGCAGAAAACATTAAACAAATTATTCATACTATATATAATTAGGTAAACAAAACCCTTATTGGCGATAACAGTTACACTTTTTAGTTCAGATGTAAATAAACGATCAGCTTACGGCCAATGAGAGAAGTGAGTCATAAATGTGAGGAACTTATTTCACTCTATTTGTTTTAAAAAAGATTGATAGAAACAAAACTAAAATTAAGTGTGTATAAAAATAAATCAGTTTTACTAATAAATTAATTAATGGCATTATAAAAAGTTTGTATAATTTTACTTGTTATTATGAAATAACTAAAATTTTACTAAAAAAATATAGCAAATATTCAAAATTAAACTGTACCTTTTAAGATGTAGGATAGTCCTTAGATTTTATGTACTTGGTAACGAAATTAAAAGTTAGTTATAAGTACCTATTTAAAGTAGTTAAATCGCTAAGTTTAACTTTGACACAATCAAATCATGAACGAAAAAAAACACCGCCAGGCCAGGCCAGTCGTGTATATCGTAAACGTTAAAACAGTGTTGCCATGTTGCCAACTTATTTAAAGAAATGGCCCTAAATCAAGATGAAAACCCTTAAAAGTCCTAAAAAACAATTTCATAAAAGCCCCAAAAATCCCTGTATTGTATTCAAAGATATTGTTTAAATGAGTTTCACATATTGTTAAGGTTAATAAATTTAAATTAGTTTTAATTACTTTTCATTACATTTCATATTCACAGTTGAAATAAATAACAAAAAATTCATTAATTACATTCATTAACAGCACATTCATTAAAATAGCCCAAAATTTTTTTGACCTTAAAAACAGTAATATGCATATTCCGCCCTAAATGGGCTAAAAGCCATAAGTTGGCAAGCCTGTCAAACGTGATTCGTTCGTAATCAAAGCGGCCGGACACGGAACGGACCATAGATTATACACTTATTTATTGAGAAAGTTATTGGAACGGACGTAGCAATAGCTGCGTAGAAATAGTGATTATGAGTGTTCGCAACGACTATATATTAATAAATTGTGATATAGCGCTACTTTTAATAGGTCGAATATTTTTTATGTTATAATACATTAGTTTTTTTTTTATGTGTGAGAAAGTGGCAAACGAGCTGAGTGAAAAAAGCCGCCCTCGACTTTGCAACACCCGTAAGGTTGCAAATGCATTGCCACCTTTAAATAAAGTGGGTCTCGGCTAACTCCATGCTAACTCACTCACCAGACAAAACGAAGAAGGGTAACACTTCTACTTTACGCCGGTCTTCTGTGAGGTCGTGGTACTTACCCTGACGGACCTGCCCATTCGTGCACCACTACCAGTGAACACTGTTACGGCCCTACCATAATTAGGTATTCTTTTTGTTCTACGAAACGTTATAATTTTTAATTTTCGTTTAATTTTCGTCGCAAAGCATCATGTGTGCTTTTAAACAATTATTATGGCTACAGACTTACAATAACAATACTTCACTGTCGGGTTAGCGATTAGCGGGCCATATTTTTAGTAAAGGATTAATATTCAAGGCTCATAAGGCAGTAAAAAAATTATCAAGTAATTGTATGGACTATGATTATCGTTTGTGATAAAATATAACGATTTAAGCAATATACATATAAAACAGTACTATTAATTCTACTTAGAAAATTAAATAGTAAGGCGAACTTAAAAGTTCATTGATGTTATGTACAATAGTTTAATAAGATATTTTACTTTTTTATATAAATAGTCTTATAAAATGTACAACACTTACACTCCGCTTTTTACCATGTTCGTCTACCACGGAAAAATAGTTCCATCAGAATTTTTATTTAACTAAATAAACTATATAAACACAACAAATAATCGATGCCCCAATCACTCAAAAATTAATGCTAAACAAATACGTCGAGATCAAGCGAATTATCCGAACTGATTTTATTTTTATTAAAAAATAATATTAAATAATCTAACATAACTTGCAATACGAACTAAACATATTAGCTTGGAATATTTCCTTACTATTTTTACTATGTTAGAGCATAATTTTGTATGTGACAAAAAATAATAAAGCAAAGTAAAATTGACCTTAATGGGTCCTGACCTAATTGTGTCGTTCCCTTTCATATGCCTCGTGTCTTGTTCTAATGAGTAGTGGCATTCGCAGTCACTTCGCGGTAGGCTTGTGTTGTGAGGATTTATTTATGCAAATAATCGCTTACTTAAAATAAGGTCTAGCGGGTTTGAATAAATAAAAGACTATATGATTATTTAAAAATAATTCGTTATTTTATCTACAATCATATCAATTTTATATAATAACAGTTATCTATAACGGACACTGCACCTGTTTCCAGATAAACCTCTTATTACCCTTTAGAGAAACCTATTATTACCCTTAAGAGAAACAAAAAATCTTTTTTTTAATATGTAAGTAAAATTTGCTGTTGCAGTTAGCCCGGAGGATTTGACAGTTTCTTCGAAAGAGCTCCGTGGGTGCTCTATGAAGAAATTCCAAGCCGTTAAAAAAGGCATTTTTCGGGCACTCGTTTTTTATTCGATATACTCGAGCAACCTGAGTTCGATCCCTGATGCTGCCAACAATGAAACTGTTAATTTTAAGTGCTGTCTCATCACGTGCTCAGATGCTCGGTGAAAGAAAACAGTGAAAAATCTGCATATTTTAGAAATAATATTTTATATTTATATATTTATAAGATATATATATATAGAAATAATATTTCATATTTATATATATTTAATAATTTATATTTATATATAGAAATAATATTTTATAAGTATATTTTAGAAATAATAACAACAAGAATATTTCAAAGATATATTGTGAAGTCTGCACAGAGGCCTTTGCCCAGCAGTGGGACATATATAGGCTGTTACTTTACTATACTTTTAATAAGGTCCGGGATAATCGACCCGTGGATTCAGGAGAAACAACGCACGGACACCCGATGACGGCGTCCAATCCGCTGCACCTACGTGGCGGCGTGACTTCTGTTACAGAAAAAATGGACAACTCGACTAACTCCAAGGGCTCCTCAGATGAAGTTTCGAACTATCTTGAACTGCCATCGCAAAAATTATATTATTGGAGGATTGATGAATTATTATTAGAGGCAAGCTTTTCAGGTGCATCAATTGCTGTCTTTTAAAGCACACAAACAATTTTATAATTGTTTTTCTATACATTTTAATATTCATCTCAGGTGCAGAGATTAGCACTATAAAAATTTAAACACCTTAATTTTTTTCTCTTATGAATATAGTAGACATAGATAGTTTTGGTTAAATCCTTTTACCTACACCAAAACAAGGTTTACAAAAATAAACAAACCTTATGCCACCATTATAATTTTTTTAGTTAATGGAATTGAGAAGATTTGTAATTACGTAAATGAGGTGGGCGCGGGACTGAGCACGTCATAAACACCTCTGCAGGCAGACAGCACGGCGAAGGGGCACCGACGGATCGCTGACTAATTAGTTTTAGTTCACAAATCTTATGTAATTATAAATCAGTCCATTCCTGATTGTCTGTATGACAATAGTAAATTATTATTTTAGTAATATATATCTATAAAAAACCTTGTAATTTAATTAAATAAATATTTTTTTATTGAAATACCGATCGCCGAATACTTAGGTTACTGGCGCAGTCGGTAGCATCGCAGCACTCTCGTATTGAATCGAAAATTCTATTACGATTGTGTCACGGTTCTCAAATCGCACCATAGCGATCCTAAAGAACCTCGATCGATCAACGACTCGTCAGGAAGATGCAGAACATCCTGGGGTAAGTACAAGGGCGGATCCAGCTTTGGTGCCAGGGGTGGGTCACATAGTCGTGGTCAAGTGATAAGAAGTTATAATATAATTTTTATAATCATAGATACAAGTAAAAAGTAGGTATTTTTAACCGAGTTCTAAAAGAAGGAGGTTATCAATTGGGATGTTTATATTTTTTTATGTAGGTATGTTCGGGCATAACTTCGTCATATATAGACGGATTTGCAAAATTCTTTTTTTCTTTGTAACATTTTGTTGCTTTTTATTATCACATGTTATACAGGATGGCTTTTATAAAGGTGCCAAATTAACACAGGAGGTTCAGACTCGGTAGTATAATCGTTTATTGAAATAAAAACAAACTTTGTTTTTAAATTGGCATTCTATGCCCTAAAAAACAGAACTGGTTGACAATGCGGTAGTCATTCATAAATGCGTTGTATACTTTTGAAACGAACTTGTGTGCGTGTTAGTTATGACTAATCGCGCGTAAAATAAATGAGTTGCCCATAAATCACGCACTTTCTGAGAAAAGTTCAAATGAATTTAATTAATAAATTACGAGTGATATTAAATATTTATCATTTTTATATAACTTTATGTCTAGAATTTAATTAAAAAAGTACTAAAAAAATACACATAGAAAAGCCTCCCTGTATAGTATTTTTTAAGTAGCTATTGGTTGGCTTACTTATTTTTGGAATTTCTTTTTATTTATTTCTACTTTACCAGATTTTATGTAGTCGTATTGGTTACAATATTTTCTATTCCTCTACTCCGCACGCTGGCTCCACTTCAATGACAAGTAGCCTAAGACGGGACTATCGGGACACGGGTTAATAATATTATATAATCAACCCAAATGAAAACTCCTCAAATAGCCGTAAACAAAATAAAATTACATCGTCCACGTTAAAAAAATGTTCATAAATAACAAAAAAAAATTATTCAGTCATTCATTCATAATATTCAGCGCTCATCATCTAATCCACCTAATGAAAGACAGAATCATCATTCATAACAAACGGAACGAACAAACTTTATTTCCCAATGAAGGGGTCGCATACTCACGTCCACTAAACCATCATATCTCACCACCCATCAAAAACGGTCCACCCATTAAGACGAATCAAACTCGACGCAGTTGTGTTCCTTAATTACTGAGTTCTTATGGCCACATTCCAGCTCTGTCATCAGACCCCAGGTTACCATCTAGCACCAAAGAACTCGTCATGAGGAATCAAACAAGCCGAGACACAATAGGGTTGCGTTGTTTCTTTACTGAGTTCATATGACTATCTTCCAGCTCCATCATCAGATCAGCCCCTGGTAACCATCTAAAAATTAAGTACTCGCCAAGATGAATCAAACGAGCTGAAACTCGATGGGGTTGAGTCGTTTCATTACAGAGTGCTCAAGATCGCCGAAAAGTACTTCTGCGTTTTGTCTGGTGAGTGAGGTAGCCGGAGCCCACTTTATTATAAGGAGAAAACGCATCGGCAGTCAAATAAGTAAATTAGAGGAAAATCAGAAGTATGTAGTTAAGATATTGCAAAATACAACTCAAAACTCAAATAGAATTAGAGACAGTTTACATTTATTACATATATATTTACAGATAGTTTACAAATAATTTTAGAAAAGTTAATGACTTTGATAGATGCCGTCATGTTTGCCCAATTAGGAACTATGCAACCAAGCGTTATTAGTCCACAAAATCTTATTAAAGAATTAGTAATTTTGCGTAATTATTATTCAGTGAACAATAACACACAAGAAATATACAATAACAAATACCTAATACAAATACTTATACTATAAAAATATAATAAAGTAGGGAGAGAACGTGAAAATCCCTTCGACGACGGATCGGGAGCCAATTTAACTGAATGCGATAAGAAGAGACATGGTCGTACTTGCGTAGGTTGAAGATAAATCTAATAGAAAGGTTTTGGAGGCGCTCGAGTTTACTAAGCATCTCTTCTGTAAGGTCGGGATTAGACGTATCAGCGTAATCAAAGATAGGTAGAAGTAGGGTCTGTACAAGCGAGATTTTAGTGCTGGTCGGTAAGAGATTCCGCAGTCGTCTTAAGGAGTGATACGCTGAAAACACCCTTTTTACTCACGTCAGCGATATGTGGCTTCCAGGATGAGGTCTTATCAAATATCACGCCGAGATTTTTAACAGTATCGCTGTATGGTATATGGACGCCATCAAAAATAACTGGTAGTTGATCAAAGTCAACTCTAGATATGAACCAAGGGCTACCCACCACAATTACCTGAGTCTTTTTAGGGTTTACCGTTAGACCGTGAGAGAGTTCGGTGTTGATGGAACACACCGCTACGTGTAAGTCACGAATGGGTGCCTGTGAGTAAATTTGTTTCACCTTTACTCCATTCCTGACCGCAACAACCTTACTATAATCCCAAAGTCCAAATACCTTGCACTTGGTAGCGATGAGTACGCTTTACCATATTAAGGAAGAGGACTGACACTCATCTCTGCAAATTCCTGGAAGTCGGAAGAATGGAAAACACTGAAGACTGCATAGCGTCGCTGGTCCAACATCAAAAAGCCAATTGCTCGTACGCCAAGCTGCACCTGGCGTACGTACAATTGGAAAAGGAAAAATTCAGAAAATCCGGGGATACTGATCCTGCAAGATGACGAAATTGTCAAAACCCAGTGTGGCACGAACACAGACTACAAAGACTAAAAAGACGAAAGAACGTTCATAGTTACACTGACTAAAGATTGTCGGATGGATGTCCTAAATAGCACACAACATACCTCCCACCTCAGGACAATTTTCACCGAAGAAATCATCGCCCTTCCTGAGGTACAGCAAATCACACAAGACCATATCAAGTTTGAATTACATCAAGAGGATATCTCATTAGACAGCATCCACAAACTGAACAACAAGATAGATGGCATAATCCTACAAGATGAAGCCAACTGGACAACCCTGATGGCAACCCCCAGCTGGACAACTTTGAAATATTAAACGTGCTGCTGAGTGTAGCGGCCATCTAGAAGCTGTACAAGTGGAAAATCACTCTAGTGATTTTTTTTGTGGTAGTCTACTACCACAGGACAGCAACAGCAGCGAAGACGCTGCTAGAAGCTCCAACTCTCGCTTGTTCATAGATGGAGGTAGGAGTTAGCATGTCATAACCACCATTACTGCAGACTCGAACGGAACGCTCACACCATTAGTTTTAGTGCACAAGTTTTTGTAATTATAAATTAGTCCATTTCTAATTGTCATACAGTAACCACCTTGTAATTTAATTAAAGAAATATTTTTTATCGGAATACCGATCACCCAATACTTAACTCGGGGCGACTCAAAATTAATATCGTCGTAAGACAAGTAGTCTCGAATAATTTTAACGAGCCTCTCTGAGACACTCAAGCCCGGTTTCTTTGGGTCTCTTAAACACTGATCATCGTAGATGTCAACTAATCAGCTGTCAAATGGCTTTTCAAATTTCATTTTAGTTGATGGTGTTCCAGAAACCGGGCTTTAGTGAGTGTCACTAAATTGAGCCGTTATGCCATACTTTGTCGATCACGTTCGCGGTGTCAAACCATCGAATAAAGGTAGTCCCACGTCCAGAAGTAATCCATCTGGGCTAGGTGTCGTCGGTCAGACCAGAATGACAACTGACAATTAGAGATTAGGTGTTCCGTGAGGCGATGCACTTGAAGCACTCGGCTGAAGTCTTTCAGTATATATGTCTTATCTATGCTCAGCTATAAAGCCGAACTTTTTGTCGCGGAAAGGGTAGGATTTCGTACTATAATTATAGTATTTGTACTATAATTTCATGCTTCATACTATATACTATCCATATCCAAAGATATTACGGAAATGTAATTTCTTTTATTTACATAAATCAGCAATTTAAATGCCAATCCAACATTAAAAAAGGTTTATTGGGTTGTAATAACATTGTAATGTTTTAAACAATACAAGGTGGATGGCGTGACGTGTCTTTGTCAATTATTACCACGGATTATAAATAATCTTTATCAATGAACTATTTACGGGGACTTCCCTTTAATACTTTTTTTAAATAATTAACTTGTTGAAGAGTAACTTTGCAATTTGCATATTGCATTATGAGGTAGTTAATCAAGTTCATTGATGACTACTAGTACGATTAATTTATTATTTGCTAAACTAAGTTAAGAAAAAAACATCGACGCCATTTTCGTGACACCATCAAAGATGGTAAATAAAGTGGAATTTGTACTGATTTTGTTCCTACTGATGATAATTATGTTAAAAAATGGGTGCGCGTACTTACGTGCGTGAGAAGTTTTACTTCTTTGGCATTATTAAAATAGTTTTTTTTTTGTTTTTATTTGCATGCCAATAATCAATAAACTAATAAAAAGACTGGAAAAGGATATAAATACTAAAAGTATAAAATCGCCATCTACATTCTTTATTGAGAACTGTAATGTATGTCAACGCGCGCGACCGAGTAACATCTTTATCAAATCTGTCCCGCAAATTTAATCCATAAATCTGAATAGACTGTACTTTCGTGTTTATTGTTGTTACAACCAAACATTTAAGTGACTATTGTGTGTTGTGCCGTGATTTGGTGACCTTCAAAAGAGTGATTTAACAGTGTTTATAAGGAATAAATGCTTGCAATTCACAGACATATATAACATCAATGTCGTAACTACCCCAGAATTACCGATTTATTATAAACGAGTAACAGAATCATTAGAACGCGTAAGCGACACCCATTCCACGGCGCTTGCGACCTATTTCTCTGAAAAATTTGTCGAACCGCAAGTTCGGGGCATTTATTGCTGTGCACTTTGCGATCGAGATAGTAAATATATAAACAATTTTAGTTTATTACCTCAAAGTACTATTAATTAATAACATGACTGATTCTGTTAGTACTGTATGGGGCTGTTGTGCACATCAAGAGGAAAATGAAGATTATGTCAACTGTATCAAGTGTTTAAAAGCTTACCACCTAACTTGTGTTTCTATCGAAGCCTCGCAGATAAACCATAATTGGAATTGCCCAACTTGCGCCTGTACTGTTTCGAAACGTGGCAATAATGATAACACACCAGTACGCTTTAATCCTAACATTACTGTTCGTTCTTCTAAGAGACAAGCACTCTCATCACCTCTAAAAAGTGAAACAAAACCTTTAACTCATGACGATGTAAGAGCGATTATGAACGATGTCTTAAAAACTCACATGATTGATTTTACAAAAGAAATTAACCGCAGTAAACGTGCAATCCTGGATGTTGAAATGAAGTCTATAAAGGAAGAATTTAAGGATATCAAGGAGTCAATGGACTTTATAAACGGTACTTATGAAATACTAAGTAAAGAGCATAAAGCTGCCCAGGAAAAAATAAAAAAGTTAGAGGAGAAAAATGCATTAATGGAATCTTCCGTCTTGAGACTCCAATCTCGCGTTTATCAATTGGAACAAAACTCCCGCGCCAATAATATTGAAATATAATGCTTGCCCGAAAAAAAAATCAGAAAATTTAGTAACTTTGGTTAAAAAGTTGGGAAGTGTTATTGAATGTGAAGTTGCCGATGAACACATAACCCGGATTACAAGAATAGCCAAACTAAAACAAGACAGTTCACGTCCCCGGTCTATAGTCGTAGAATTTAAAGACTTAAAACTACGAGATGCATTCTTGGCTACGAGTATTAACTATAATAAAAAAATCCAAATAATAAGTTAAATAGCTCGAACCTCGGATTTGTCGGAAACAAAACTCCCATCTACATCGCTGAGCACCTATCAGTGGCTAACAAAGCGCTTCATGCAGCTGCTAGAAGAACAGTGAAAGAAAAGGGTTTCAAATTCGTGTGGGTCAGAGGGGGGAAGATTTATCTAAGGAAGAATGAGGGTGCAGGTTATATCATTGTCAAAGAGTTAAAGACTTTATCAGCATTAGAATAATTTGTTATTATTATTATTTCGTTACTACTATTTATTATTATTTGTATCATAAGCTTGAAAGTGATCTAAAATTACTAAATTAACATTAAAATTATATTATCAAAACACTAGAGAGTTAAGAACCAAGACAAATATATTTTATACATTTACAATAATATCAAAGTCATAAATTTAGCAATTTGTGACTTTGATATTATTGTATTAACTGAGACTTGGCTTAATAGCAATATATTAAGTTCCGAATTATTTGATGATCGATACAATGTATTTAGAAGAGATAGAAACTCCACTGGTTTCCTTACGAAAGCGATGGGGGGAGGAATACTGATTGCAGTGTCAAAGAGGATTCAAGCCAAAGAAATTACATGTTGGAACAGTTCATGTGAAGACTTGTGGGTTATGGTGAATATTGTAGTTGCTGGTACAGTAAAACAAATTGCCTTCTGTTTATCTGTGCTGTGTATCTTCCCCCACCAGTAAATCGTTGTTTGTTAGATAGTTTTGTTAACAATTGTGGCTAAGTATTGGAGAGGTTTCAAGGACATATTTTTATTATTGGTGATTTTAATTTCCACAATATTAATTGGAAACTTATACAAAATGCTGATGTAAGTTATCAGGTACCTGTACTTAGTCAAACGTTAATAGACTTTGCATCTCTGAACAATTTAAAACAGTGTAATACAGTTAAGATTATCAAAACAGAATTTTAGGTTTATTATTCACCGACATGGTTGATTGCAAAGTGTATGAATCATTAGATTTATTAAGTAAAATTGACCTTTACCACCCTCCATTACATATAGACTTACATTTCGATCGTGTTATTCAACTCCATCACAATTCTAATTTTACTAAACTTAATTTTCAAAGAGCTGACTAACTGTTCCATTAATGACTTTATTTCTAATATCGACTGGGTAACACAATTTTCCCAATGACATTACCCAAATTGTTACGCATTTCTACATACTAATCAGAGAAGTTATATCGAAATTTGTTCCACAGAAAAGAACAGTCAGCTCTGGGAAATATCCGCCGTGGTTTAGTCATAGTTTGATAAGACTTCGTGAAAAAAATAAAATCCGAAAAGAGATACAATAAATACTGCAATCCAATGGATAGGATAGAGTTAAGTATTTTATCAAAAAGGTGTCAGAAGCTCACAACTACGTGTTACAACGCATACATAAATAACATTGAAGACCGAATATCAAGAAATACTAAGGCCTTCTAGTCTTTTGTTAAAAGTTTTGTTAAAGGTGGATGCAGTTCATACCCTACTACCATGACAGATGGAGTGATGACTGCAAGTGATGGTCCGAGCATTTGTAATCTTTTTGCAAGCCGGTTTGCGGAAGTTTATACTAGAGATTCATTACAATCCGACTCAACTTACCCCCAATGTCATAATAGTTTCAGTTTGTCAATCAGTGGCCTCTGTATTCAACTTCAATCTGTAGTAGGTGCATTGAAATCCTTGGATATTGATAAAGGCTCTGGGCCTGACAGTATCCCACTCATATTTTTGCGAAACTGCGCCTCTAATCTTGCTGTGCCTCTCTGTTCATATACAATTTCTTATTTTATATATTTCCTGATGAGTGGAAGGTCGCTAAGGTGGTTCCAGTTTTTAAGTCCGGTGAAAATTGTTTAGTGACAAATTATAGACCAATTTCCATTCTTTCAACGCTATCAAAAGTATTCGAAATTCTGATTTGCCCGTACATTTCGGAGCATGTCAAGCCGCTTATAAATCATCAACATGGTTTCATGAAATGTCGATCAACGGTTACAAACTTGGTTTCTTATGTTGAAAATATTACGGAGGCAATTGATGCTCGCCACGAGGTAGATGTTATTTATACAGATCTTAGCAAAGCTTTCGATAAGGTGCCTCGTAAAATATTAATTAAGAAGTTGTCAAATTTTGGTTTTAATGGAACTTTTCTGAATTGGTTTGACACGTACCTTAAAAATCGTAATTTTTTTGTAGTAATTAACGGTTTTAAATCTTAGAAAATAATTTATAATAAAGTATAACATAGAGTCGGGAGTACCCCAAGGTTCTAACTTGGGTCTTATTTTATTTAATATTTTCATTAATGACATTGTTGATTATATCTCAAATTTGACTCCTTACTACAAGAAGATTTAAATGGCTTGTCACGCTGGTGTGAATTGAATGGAATGCAACTAAACGTGGGTAAATGTTTTTATATTAAATTCTCAAGAAAATTCAAAATTATTAAATCTAGTTATTATATTAATGGAGTAAGGATACAAGAAGCTGAATACATTAAAGATCTAGGTGTGATACTTGATAAAAAGTTAACCTTTGGCCCATTTAGAAAGTGTCATAAAAAGAGCTTCTAATATGCTTGGATTTCTTATTAGAATTGGAAAGGGATTCCGGAGGTTAGAAACAAAAAGACTACTATACAACTCCTTTGTCCTAAGCATTCTGGAGTACTGTAGTATTGTGTGGAGACCGCACTATGCATGTCACTGTCTGAGGTTAGAACGAATACAGAAGAGATATCTCTGGCATCTAGCCCATTCTTCGAAACAATGTAGGAAAGGGTTTTCATACAAAGACAGGCTGAAAAATTGTAAATATACTTCACTAGAAAATCGCAGAACAGAGCTTGATCTTATCTTTTTAAACAAATTATTTAACAATAAAATATATTGTCCTAACCTGTTAAGTAAATTTAGATTCAATGTACCGAATAGGCTACCTAGAACCCAAATCCAACCATTGGTTCCACCTTTACACACTATTACGTACGTATTGGGCTCAAGCTCGTTTGTCCCCAGAGCGAGCTGACTTTTGAATAATTATGGAAAATCAGCTGATATTCATGCTGTTAAAATCAAAATCAAAAGAATATTTATTCAAATAGACGCTTGCGCGCTCTTATGAATCGTCAAATTTTACATCAAAGATTATGTGTATAGGTTCGTAAGGTACCACCGGTTCGGAAAGCGGTTTCTGTTGAGAAGAGACCGGCAAGAAATTCAACAGTTGCTCTTTTTCAAAAATATCAGGGTACAATATAATATACAGGTATAATAGTCTTATTCTAGCCTACGTAAGTATCAACAGTATTAACTCCACACATTGGCGTCGTCGAGATATTCCGAAATGGTATAAAATGCTTTAATCATTAGTTGACTTTTAATTTTACATTTAAATTGCTCAAGCGGCAGACTTAATATCGAATGTGGGATTTTATTATACATGCGCACACTTTGCCCCATGAACGACTTATTTACTTTTTGTAGACGAAACAATGGCGTACTAAGTTTGTCCTTATTTCTAGTGTTTATTTTATGTCTGTCACTATTCTTTAGGTAATAATTAAGGTTATGACGTATGTACAAATATTACAATAAATGTATTGAGAAGCAACAGTGAGTATATTAACCTCTTTGAAAAGATCTCTGAGTGTATTCCGGGCTCCGATATTGTAGATTGCTCGGACAGCTATTTTTTGAAGAGTAAATATAGAATTTATATCTGATGCACTACCCCACAACAAAATGCCGTACGACAAGATGCTGTGAAAATAACTAAAGTAAACAAGTCTGGCAGTGTCGATGTCTGTTAGCTGCCTAACCCTTCTAATCGCAAAAACCGCGGAGCTCAGCCTGTTCGCAAGAGATGATATATGGGGACTCCACTGGAGCTTTGAATCTACTGTAATTCCCAGAAATACAGCAGACTCAACTGGATTAATGGGTACGTTATTTAATATTAAACTAAAACTTTTCCTTCTCATACTGGGAAGGGTAAAAAGAATACATCTGGTTTTTCTGGCATTTAACACCATATTATTAATAGTAAACCAGTGGAGGATATGTGAAAGTGCACTATTCACGTCGTCATAATTTAATACGTTTCAGTCAACTTTAAAAATAAGCGATGTATCGTCAGCAAACAGTACAACATCACACAACGAAAACACAATGAAAAATAGCTTTCGAAACTACTCGCAATTTCGTTATCTGATATTATGGGAGTATTACCTATAGCTAGTTTTATAGGTTCCCTGAATATCTTGGTTCTTCCAGATATACGGGTAATGATTTTCCATGTGGCTTTAGTTCTATTGTTTGAATTTATTATGCTATTTCTTATATAAATAGATTTTGCCTGAACACAGACTTTTTTAAATATTTTTGAAAATGTTTGTACCCGTTTAAGGAAGTTAGGATCGTGATTCCACTGCCTCATACTATATAATTCATACAATGAATCCCGACTTTTATATATACCCACTGTTGCCCAGTCACTAAATTTTAATTTTGAATTCTTAACAATTGTGCGCGATTTAAAAGTATCATTATAAGAAGATATGAAAAAGTCAACCATTGATCTATAAGAATCATTAGGGTTATTGACTCCTATATCTTTATTTAACATATGATGTGCCACTTTATCTCTAAAGTGTTGTTAGTCTCAATACCTTTCGTAAGCACTTGCAAGAAACCATTGTCGATGAGTAGATTAATCGTATAGCATATATATTTTTAATTAAGTCATAAAAAAAATTAAAAACTCTTTTTTACTACTTTTTTTTTAAATTGTATTCTGTACACATTTCTTATTGTTAAGTTTATTGATGTTACTTGATATACTTCGCATGTGGTGTTTACCTTTAATTAATTGTGCATTTAGCTAAAGAAATACACTGTGTACTAATTCTAATGAATGTATAAATTTAACAATTAGTGGTAAACCAAATAAATAAAATAAAATAAAAACAGGCGAATGTGATTGAAAATATTAAGCGGTACTGGTATCTTCAAAGGATCAAAGGTGTTACTTTTGTGTTACAGTGATGCATTATACAGATGATGTTACATGATACATCATTACACATTCATCATTTTTTCGTAACGTGCATAAAGAAGTATAGCTTAAAAATTAACATAATATTGAAGAATTGATAAACTTGGAAGAAGAGTAAATTAATGCCTGTTAAAATCAAAATTATAAAGTGAACTATATTTTTTTTCAAATGTTATCCTCGACGTATTGCGAAAATAGCTGCTGTCTGAGATAATAAAATGGATTTATTTTTATTTTGATTTATCTTGCAAAATAAAAAAATACCAGTTAATTGTATCTGATAAATTTATTTTATATTCTTGCGGCCAGTCTGAATAATTGTTGAATCAAAAGTCAAAACACTGGGTTATCATGATCGGTTTTCGGAATGGCCTGTTACCATTACACTGAAGCCTGTAAATTTATTTTATCTGTATGCGATTTAAGTTTGCTTCGATATTAAAATGGCCGATGTCTCAAATAATGATCGGAAAATAAAGCTTACTAAAAACGGAAAAGTTGTAAAGAGACGTTCAAGAAACCCGGAAGGTAACTTTAGGATCTCTAAACCTATGTATATATGTTATAGTTTTTATATTCTAGCACTTTCAAGTACTTTATTTTGCACTTAAGTTTACATTACTAATTTAATTTTTTGACTCTTACTACGTTTTGATATGCATGTGTTATGGATATATCTCAAAAGTTTAGGTTCATTTTAAAAGAGCATAGTTATAATTGTTATTTAAAATTTAATGAAGGCTAACTATATGTATACGCTTTAAACATAAATGTTATTAGTTACACAGTGCATTTAATTTTGTAACACTTATTAAATCAACATGAAAAGTTACTGCAATAACTGTTATAATTCAAATTATTGAAGTTTAATTTTGTATAGTTGTTTGGCTTTAATAAAACTATATTATTACAAAAATACTTTGTCTACAATTATTTACTTACATTACAAAAGTCAAACTTATTTCAGAATGGCACAAACAAAAACAAAAACGTTTAAGGATAGCTGGACTTGAATATATAAATGCGAATGGGAAAGTTGTGCCTCAAAAACAGCCAGGACCAGACTGTAATTGTAGACGAAAATGTTTCCAGAGAGTACCGGAAGATGTTCGTTTAAAGACTTTTCAAGGATTTTATTCAATGAAAAGTCACGATGAGCAAAATGCATATTTGTTTGGCCTAATGAGACAAGTTGATGTTAAAAGAAAAAGAATCAAGACAAGCAGCAGGCGAACATGCACATTTGAATATTTTGTCAGAGTCAAAGGAAAAGAAACTCAAGTATGTCAAACTGCTTTTAAAAATATTCATGCCATAACAGAAAGAAAAGTAAGAGTTCTTTGCAAGAAAATGGATGATGGTGTTATGTTTCCTAGTGATAATAGAGGTAAAAACAGCCACAGCAGGTCTGGAGAGGTCCGTCTTCCAAATGGTGTAATAGATCAAATAAAAAATCATATATATTCAATTGTACACACACACAGATTAAAAGATTTTATTAGATTAGACAAAATTGCTGGGTTAGAAATCAACATATCCAGGATGTGGAAAGACTATATTAAAACTTATGATCCTGAAAATATAACTGCTACACTGCCAAAATCAAAGAGAAATATGGAAATTGCTCTACCTAATCAGACCGTAACACAACCACCACCACCACCACCCCTTCCTCAGGAATCATTTGCTCCAATGGCTTATCCTGGTAGTGGCCACCTTGTTAATATTGCTGAAAATTACTTCCAAAACCAGTATCAGACCACATCCCTGACCACTGCAACTCAAACAAACTTTTATCAGACACAAAATAATACTCAAGGAATGGGTCTATTGTTACAATCCACAGTTTCCAGACCAACTCAATCCACAGCTTTCATTGTTCTACAAACTAAACCAGAGCCATCACAAGATAGTACAATGGCTATTAATGAAATTTCATGCAGTCAAAGTTCAGAAATGACACAAGATATTGGCCATAAGCCTCAAAATGTAGTAAAAAGAGATAGGAAAAAAGGTCCACTAGTAAAGCAATGGAGATATTCTAATATATTTCATGATGAAATTAATGGTGCTGCATTAGCAGCAATAAAAACAAGATTAGGAATGTATTATGCTGAAAGTGATGCAGCTAGGAAAAAGGCCAAGCAGGTCAGGCCTCAAGATGTGGTTCAATCTGCTCAAGTTTCACCTGAACAAATTAGGCCCACACATACTGTCACTATATATACATGAACTTTATTAAATAATTTATTTTTAACTGCCTTAAATCATGCTAAGAGTAGAATTAAGGTAACATTTTACATTTACTGGAAACATATACAGTCTTAGTATTAGCTATTTTAAGACTAGGTAATGTTATCTTTAAGCTATTTACATCTATACATTATATCTCATTATTGAAGCTCCCATGCCAAATAAGTCTTATCCTAGTACTTCTACTTTTTTGTGGAAAACAAAACATGTTTTAAAAATTACTAGTTTTTATTATATTCATTATAAAATGTTAATCATATAAATGATGGATGCTGTGAATGTGTTGGTTCCAAATGTAATATATTGTTTAAGATGAATGCATGCAGAATTATTTCAAGAAAAAGACTGATTCCTGAGTATTAGTAACAATATGGGTTAATTATATTTTATCAAGATTGTTATGTAAAGGTGATATTTGTACTCAAATACATTTGCCCTTTTACCACTGTAACCTTTAAGGGTTTCTTTACTTTGTTAGTGGACTGCATCATTTAGATTATTAGATATTAATAGATAAAGATACTAATGTTTTGGCTGTTATAATCAAATGAAGGATTGTTTTTAAAACTTTTGTCTTATGTTCTTAGGGTTCTTTTAATTTAGATGTTTGTTGTCGGTCTACAGCGGTATCGGAGCGGTACGGTAGTTGTACTGCGCTAGAACCATCCTTTTTATTTTTCATGCAAATTACGCAGACAAGAACATACTATGTCTATGTTTCGAATGCCAAGTGCTGTGCTCATTTCGTTGTCAACTAGTACTATGATTAGAGTGAAATTTACAATAGTCACTGAGAAAATTTGAAAAAGTAGCATTTGTAAGAAGTTTGTAATTAATTTTATGCGACAACAATAAACCAGGTTGTGGTTTGACTTAGTCAAATATACAGGTGGCTTTTCTAAAGGTGGCCAAATTCACACAGGAGGTTCAGACTCGGTAGTATAAGCGTTTATTGAAATAAAAACAAATTATTGCCATTCTATTTCCTAAAAAACAGAACTTGTTGACAATGATGAAGTTATTCATAAATGCAACATACTTTTGAAACGAACTTGTGTGCGTGTTAGTTAAGAATGATCGCGCGTAAAATAAATGTGTTGCCCATAAATCACGCACTTTTTGAGATAAGTTCAAATGAATGTAATCAATTAATTAAGTGACTTTAAGTATTTATCATTTTTTATATAACATTATTTATGTCTGGAATTAATAAAAAAAAATGGATACACTTAGAAAAGCCGTAGAGCACATACTAGTAGTCACTAGTATGTGCACCAGCAGTCTTACAGGAAATAGCAAAATTGAAAGCCCATATAATTGAATATTGGACTTGGTGTTTGTTACAAGCTGGCTTTTAAATTATTGATTTTTAGTCTTAATAGAAATAATAATCGTCGAAATCTCGTAGCGTTTTTATATTTAAGGATAAAACATCTTAATAAATTGAATTATGTAAAGTTTTATATAAATCTACTGCATGATGAAAAATAGGTATAAAACATAGCTTTCTGTGCAATACATCATGACTATGTAGAATGAGAACAAGGAAAAACCTCACAGATTATATATTTATTCCTTATTTTGTAGGACAACTATTTGGCATGGGAGCTTGTGAGATGGCTTCCAAGTTTTTTTTATCAATCATATTTTTACACCTGAAGTGCTAAACATTTTGTCATTATTTTTCGTAAAAGTGATAACAAATTTTAAAATTGACAACATTTAACGATAATGTATTAACAGAAAAATACACAACATGAATTTGAAGTTTTTCAAGTAAAATTACGTATTGAAATTGCATCACAATAACTTGTTATGATTAGAATTGTGTAAATACAAATTGTAGTACAACATTCAGTAATGAATTTTTGAATGTATTGAAATTCTAATACTTTGAGTATATACCTCATAACAGTAAGTTACAGACAGAATTATCAATTTGTGAACACCATATTGTGCTTCTATGATATAAAAATGTGATATTTTATACAAACTATGAACTATATAACAGGATGAAGACTAATAATTTATTACAAAAAAAAGAGTGCTGATGATTTAATGTATTCCATTTAATTATGAAGAAAATTAATGATATCGTCACGTAAATCTTTTATTTATACTCATATGTTTTTTCAACAAGTGTCATCTACAGTCAGGCAAGTGCAGGTTCGGGGACCGGGGAATTGAACTCCATGATGCGGGTCCGAACATAATATCAAGGGGGGATGTCCTCTGTCCTCTCGGGTAATCGGCCTTATGAAGACACTATTGGAAGGGTTATCTGTTATGCCATCCTAGATTTTTAACGGAAGCGCTCTAAGCACTGATTATGTTGACCCGACCCATATCTGAGTTTAATGCTGACAAATATCCAAATCTGTGTCTAAAATGATTGAACCTTTACTAAACACGTCTGCTATTGCTGCGAACGGAAAGCGATACAGCTAGAATGATATCTTTGACGTTTCGCTGTTTCATATTCGTCCCACCCTACTATTAAATGGTAGAGGCAGTTAATAATTCTCGCGGGAGTATTACGGTGGATGCGCATGGAAAGGGAAGAAATTTTGCAAGTTTCACGCGTTAATGCATAGCAACGTTAAGTTAACGCTATCTATTCAGCGTGTCGTTACTATCGCGACAATAAATGAACACACATATAGGGGATAACTTTATAAAGTTGCATTAAACATTTAAATTATTTAAACATCAATGAGCCGTGATAGCTCAGTGTCCGGGCGCTCGCCTTAATTCAATGTATACTCGAGCAACCTGAGTTCGATCCCCGGTGCCGGCACCAATGAAGTTTTTAACTTTAAGTGCTGAATTATCACGTGCTCCGCGGTGAAGGAAAACATCGTGAGGAAACCTGTATATTTTCGGAATAATAACAAAAAAAAATGTATTTCGAAAATATGTGAAGTCCGCCAATCCGCAGTGGGGCCAGTGGAATATGTGAAGCCTTTGCCCAGCAGTGGGACATGTATAGGCTGTTACTTTACTTTTAAACATCAATATTTACACAGTTATTAAATTTTGCAAAACAACGAATTTTAGAACACCCTTACAAAAGCGTAACGTAAAGTTCATTTGTAAAGGTCACAAAGCATATGAATGGGTTGAATGAATTTAAGAGACAAAACATACTGTTAGAAGGAGAGGCTTGTAAAACGACGCTGAGGCGCGAGTTGTATAGGATGTTACAAATTTTGTTTCTTTTTTACTTAGTTTGTTTGAAAAATATATTTTTTTTATTATGGATTTTGTTTAACGTTAATATTTTTTTATGATTTTTTTTAATTCAAAAACTGGCTAGCACTTGACTGCCATCCCACCTGATGGTAAGTGGCGATGCAGCCGTTGATGGTAAGCGCGCTAGCTCAGTAGAAACCTATTCACTCTTGCCTTGAAGACTTGTTTTTAAGATTGGTTTTAACCAAGTTATGGTCACCAATGAGCCTTTCCGCACGCCTCTCCATTGAGTCCAACGCAGCCAGATGGCATTTTGCAGCCCCAGCCCAGATATGGCAACAGTACTCCACATACGATCGGACTTGAGCCTTGTATAGAGCAAGAAGCTGCCTCGGCGTGAAGTACCGTCGCACCTTTGCAAGGACGCCTAACTTCCTTGCAGCTGCCCTGGCTTTAGACTCAATGAACCGCCCAAAGTTGAGGTTTGAGGATATTTCCGCCTCCCAACAACTGAAGGCGGTCGGTAAACTCCAAGGACACATTCTGAAAAGTAGGAGCCAAGATGAAAGGGCTCCTTTTTGCGGAAATAAGACACGCCTGCGTTTTGAAGGCGTTGAATTTCACAAGATTGGCATCGCCCCATTCAGAGACCGCCTGCAATGTAAGATACAAACGCTCTACCATGGCCTCTCTTTCGGACTGGATGTGATCTCTACTGACCCGAGGACTCGGTTGGTATCTCTCCACAACTGTGCTGTCGTCTGCGTATCCATAGACAGCGGGCATGGTTATTGGCAAGTAGCATTAGACGTGTGTTCATTTATTGTCGCGATGGTAACGACACGCTGTATAGTGGTTCCCTTACCAAATGCTTTCAATGAAGTTGGGAATAAAAATCAGTGAGGGTGAGCTGCCATCAAAGATAGTCCGAATATCAGAGGAGCAGAGTGCACAGGGAACAGTCACCGCGGTAACTCTGTTCTTTGTGGAGTAAATTCGTCTCGCGTATACAGGAAGAAATTAGAGACCCTGGAGATTTCTTCAACAGACACAACAGGAGGATCTTCAGGAATTGACATGCATGTAACAATTGCCCTCGACATTTGAATCCTTACTTATCCTTACTAATATTATAAAGGCGATAGTTTGTATAAATGTATGGATGTTTGTTACTCTATCAGGTAAAAACTACCGAATAGATTTAAATGAAACTTTACAATAATATAGCTTATATATCAGAATAACACAAAGGCTGTTATTTATAAAGATATTGTGTGAATTGTCCAAAATATAGGTAATGATGTGTCAACTAAGTAGGAAAATATGCAACCATCTGCGAGATGTTCTGGTGTAAAATAAAAACTCATTCTCAATTCCCTTTGTTCGCGGTTAACAGCTAGTATTGAATAATGCTACTTATTTTTACCTGTCCTGTCTTTTTTTATGTGTAAAAGTGGCAAACGAGCTCACCTGATGTTAAGTGATAACCGCCATGGATATTTGCAACACCTGTAGGGTTGCAAATGCGTTGCCACCTTTAAAAATAAAGGGTGCCCCGGCTACCTCACTCACCATACGAAAAGCAGAAGTGTAACACTTCTACTTTACGCTAGTCTTCTGTGAGGTCATGGTACATACCCGGACGGACCTGCCCTTTCGTAAAAGAGTTGAACACTGTTGCGTGGCCCTACCACTGAAAACATATTTAATTTATAATAATTTTAATATATTCAATTATAATTAAAAAAAACTATCATCCTCGAACTTTGAGACGAAAATTATTCGTAACATATTTTCGCCGCTACACAAGTTATGTCAATAACAAGCTTCAAGACTTCTATTTAAGAGGAAATGCTAAACGCGTTTCGTTAAATGTTTATTTTTCTATGCAGCACCAAAAACCGAGTTTTACCAGTGGCAAAAATACTGTTACCAAATTACTGATCACTGTTCACCACTACCTTCCAGTCGACCAAACAAGGGCGGAGATGCTTTTTTTTTGGAGGCGTAATTCGCTGTTACTCTTTGATACATTGGTTGGAACAGGTAGGTACGACTTACGGATTCAGGGGAGTAACAATGTAGCTCGTTCATGACGGTAACCTCCTGCTCCGCTGCATCTAAATGGCACTGTTAACGAAAGTAGGACAATTCGATCGGGAATAGCACAGACCTTTTTCATAAGAATAAACTCCATAATCGTATCACAAGTTGCATTTAAAAAGACGGTCATAGCGTTAATTTACTAAATGAACAATGGACCTGAACAACGAGAAAAGTGCCTTTTACCAATTACTGAGCCGAGCTAGACGGAATAGCTCGGGTGCATAGATAGAACAGACAGTGCAAATTACTGTTTTTGACAGACAAATACAATAGGAGAAGTTATCGATGAAGACGAATGTCTAAGGGGCACGTTTGACTTCCATAATTTTCGTATAAAAAATATCTTGCGTATAAATAATATATTGCTTTCGACTGTGTAGACCACGAAACCCTCCTTCAAAAGTTAGATTATTATGGCATTCGTGACATCGCCCTCAATCTCATTGCCTCTTACCTTAATAATAGAATTCAAAAAGTATCTATAAATGATGTAAATTCCACAGGGTCCCCCATGAAAATGGGTGTCCCACAAGGATCAATCTTGGGTCCATTATTATTCTTAGTGTATATAAATGATCTCCCCTTTTATGCCAATGAGTTATGTGATATTGTACTGTTTGCTGACGACACATCGCTCATTTTTAAGGTTGACCGAAACGTGTCGGATTATGACGACGTGAATAGTGCACTTTAGCGTATCCTCCACTGGCTTACCGTTAATAATATGGTGTTAAATGCTAAAAAAACTAAATGCCTTCTTTTTACCCTTCCCAGCGTAAGAAGGCGAAGTTTTAGCTTAACATTAAATAGCGTAACCCTTAATCCTGTTGAGTCCGCTGTATTCTTGGCAATTACAGTGGATTCAAAGCTCCAATGGAGTCCCCATCTATCATCTCTTGCGAACAGGTTAAGCTCCGCTGTTTTTGCAGTTAGGAAGGTTAGGCAGCTATCAGACATCGACACTGCCAGACTTGTTTATTTCAGTTATTTCCACAGCATCTTGTCTTACGGCATTTTGTTGTGGGGTAGTGCATCTGATATAAATTCTATATTTATTCTTCAAAAAAGAGCTGTCCGAGCAATCTATAACATCGGAGCCCGGAATACACTCGGAGACCTTTTTAAAGAGATTAATACTCACTGTTGCGTCTCAATATATTTATTGTAATATTTTGTATGTTAAAAATAATATTAATAGTTATCTAAAGAATAGTGACAGACATAAACTAAATACTAGAAATAAGGACAAACTAACTACGCCATTGTTTCGTTTACAAAAAGTAAACAGGTCGTTCATGGGGCAAGGTGTGCGCATGTATAATAAAATCCCACAGTCGATATTAAGTCTGCCACTTGATGAATTTAAACGAAAAATTAAATGTAAACTTATGGCTAAAGCCTATTATTCTATTGCTGAATATCTTGACGACGCCAATGTGTGGGGTTAATACTGTTGATACTCACGTAGGCTAAAACAAGACTATTGTACATGTACTATTATATTGTAAACTGATTTTTTTAAAAAGAGCAACTGTTGAATTTCTTGCCGGTTTCTTCTCAACAGAAACTGCTTTCCGAACCGGTGGTAACTTACGAACGTGTTCATTTCTTGTAAAATTTTGACGTTTCATAAGAACGCGCAAGCGTCTATGTGAATAAAGATATTTTATTATTATTATTGGGGGTATATTCATTTGTTTTCTCGTCTGGTTGGGTTTATAAATAAAAATAAAGATATAGATATATATTGCATATATAAAATAAATATTATGGATAAAAATAAACATGTACATATATATATATATATATATATATATATATATACATATATAAATAAATATTTTATATAATACATATATAAATAGGACCCAACCAGACGGAAGCCCTCGGCAGGGGAGACCAAACGGCCGAGGGTTAGGGCGAAAGGGAGAGAAACCGGCGGACGATGCGGGCGGTATCGAGGAGCACCGCCTTCTGCATTTGAGCCTGGAGCGATCCGTCCCGGAGTCCCAGTCGCCTCAGATGTTTAGAGAGGCTGACTGGGATCAACCCATTCGCAGACACGACTATCGGGATAATTTCGGTCGGCACACCACCCCACATGTCGGTCACCTCGTGAGCCAGGTCCAGATACTTCGTCTTCTTATCTGTTTCGGCTTTCACGAGGTTCTCGTCATATGGAATGGTAATGTCGACCAAAAATACCCGCGACTGTGCCCGGTCCATCAACACGATATCAGGTTTGTTCGCGACAATCGTCCTGTCCGTGATGATGGACCGGTCGCAATAGAGCCTGGCGAGGTCATTTTCGAGCACGGCCTCCGGAGAGTACTTATAATACGGCAGTTTCCGTTCCACGAGGCCGTATTTCAGAGCGAGCTCCTGGTGTAGGATTCTGGCTACTAAGTTGTGTCTATGCAGATACTCAGAGTTAGAAAGCATGGAACAACCGGAGATAACATGCCGAAGCGACTCCCCGGGATGGCGACAAGCTCGACAGATGTCGACGGTGCCATCCTTTAGGATGTATCTCCGATAGTTGTTCGTCTTAATAACCTGATCCTGTATCGCACAGACAAAAACCTTCGGTTTCCCCAAAGAGGTCACCGAAACGTAGCCAGTTAAGGGAGGCAACAGTATCTACGAAAGGCTCGTGTAGAGCCTTGTAGAACCTCCCGTGGAGCTCTTTCTCCTTCCATACGGCCTCTCGGTCGGAAACGCTCAGTACTCCCGGGTCCTGCCATTGCTCGTTGGCTAAGGATAGAGGGGTAAGTCCTTTATCACAACTAATGACGTCCGTGTAGATTGAGTCATCCGATCTCGCCAGGAAGTAGTTGCGGAGGCTGCACACCTCGCGATTGTGCATGGTAAGGGCGCTCAAAAAGCCCCTCCCGCCATGCTTCCGCGGCAGGTACAGCCTCATCACTGACGATCTCGGATGATGCATCCTGTGGGACGTCATAGTTGTGCGGACTTTTCGGTCCAGGGCATTGAGCTCAGTTTGAGTCCACCTGAGTATGCCAAAGGTATACATGAGGACTGGCATGACCCAGCCGTTAAATGCGCGTGCCTTGTTCACGCCTGACAAATGGCTGTTAAACACCTTTGTCAGGCGTGCAAAAAACATATCACGAACTGACTGTTTCATGCCAGCCTCATCGATACACATGTTTTGTGACATACCCAGGTATCGGTATGTTTCAGCCTCAGGGAGGGTCCTTATGTTAACGGGCATAGATAAGTCTATGCCCGCCGTATTAGTGACCTTACCCCTTTCGACATGAAGGACCGCACACTTATCCGTCCCGAGGTCCATTTTGATAGAATTGCTGAAATCACAAGTGACTTTAAGCAATTCCATCAAATGGGAGCGATTGGAGGCGAATAACTTGAGGTCATCCATGTAGAAAAGATGGGTCACTTTTGTCCCTCCTCTCCGAAGCTGAAATCCTCCCCCCGAGCCCTCCAGTAATACGCTGAGAGGATTCAGGGAGAGGCAAAACCATATTGGACTCAAACAGTCGCCCTGGAAAATACCCCGTCGTATCCTTATCCGGTATTCCGCAGCCGTCATCCGTTCGCCTAGATGACAAAGGATCGTACTCCATTGCCCCATACAGTGCCCGAGGAAGTCTCTTACTGTACAGTCTACTTTGTACAGTTCGAGGACCCTCTTTAGCCATGTATGGGGCACCGAGTCGAATGCCTTTTTGTAGTCTATCCAGGCGGCGGAGAGGTTCCGACGGTTGCGTTTTAACCATTTTACCAATGACCGCGTCGATGAGAAGCGGTTCCTTGGTTCCACGACCGCCGCCCCGACATCCATTCTGAGTACGAGACATAATCCGATTCACATTAATATGCCGGGTGATTCTCATACTCAGAATAGATGTCAGTGTCTTATAGATGGTAGGTAGACACGTAATGGGGCGGTACTTACTAGGCTCTGTGGTAACCTGATCTTTAGGAACCAAATGAGTGACCCCAGTAGTAAAGAGGCTCGGGAGCGACCTCTGATCGAGAGCCTCTTGGAACTGTCGGGCGAGCACAGCATGACACACCACGAACCCCTTCAGCCAGTAGTGATGCAGCCCGTCGAGTCCCGGACTTTTCCAGTTCGGGGCTCTACGGACTGCCTCAGATACGTCGTCGGATGTTATGACGACGGGGTCCATGGGTGTAATGTCTGCACATTGGCTCGCCACGACTTGTGTCCAAGGGCCCTCACTGTGGTCTACGGGCTCTGACCACAGGCTGCGCCAGAAGGCGACAGTGTCTGCCTGGTCCGGTCCTTGGCCCGTTCCACAACTCACTGGTCGCTCCAAAGATTTGTAGAGCCTCTTTTGGTCACTCTGGAAGAGGCGATTCTGGCTAAACCGCGCCGTCCTCTCGGAATATTTCCGAATCCGCTTCCCCCAAGCAGCGATCCTCTGCTTCAGGTCATCTATGCGCTCCGTTAGTTTTTGCGTAATGTCCGGCTGGGACAAGTTTATGTTGGTCCCAGCGAACGCCATCCTAACGGTGCGCACAATTCTGGGCCTATTATTGCCCGACCTGAAGCTTATCAGCCTGCCGATGATGGCCCTTACCTTTGCGATACGGTCCTCAATTCTTCTTCTCCATGCTGGGATAGTGCTACCTGGTCTGGTAGCACGTCCAGCCTTGGGAAGTTTGGCGCCAACGATTCGGCATACTGCCAGTGCAGCGCCAAAGAGAATTGAGTCCGTATCGCAAAGGTCCCGGCTAGCTTCCAAATAGGTTGCCAGCATCGGGTTAAGAGACCTCACGACAGACCGACTCCGCTTACTTAGGGGTATGCGGGGGAGACGTGGTCGACTCTCGAGAGGCGTTTCGCGCACCTCCAGAATTGCCTCCTCCAATATGCTTCCCATCTGCTCTATTTCTTGGGCGACTATTCCATCATCGCACGAATCTACAGGAGCCGGGGAGTTAACCGCGGCCTCCGCATCTGCTTGTAACCCTGCAGGGTCCGCAGCTTGCGGGGCCGTATCCCCAGCCAATACATTTTCATCCGATGAGGGAACAGCCTCACGTCGTAGTCGTTCGAGCTCGGTATCATCAAATATTTTTGAGCGCATGATGTACCGAACTTGGTCTGCCAGGTTTTGCTCGGTGACGGTTATAGATGGCTCCAGCTCAGCAAAAAAGCGATGCATCCTTGCCCGATACGCAAACCCTCCAGTTTTACTCCCTTTCGCCCTAAGATACGCCCGCATTGCGTTCCTGTTCATTTTTTCAGTCCAGCGCAAGCGGCGTATTCCACCAGCGGCGGGTGCCGATTGCTGGATCCGAGAGGACCCTGCCGACACCAAGCCAACTGGTGGGGATGATGGATGCGAGGTACTGCTGGGTGGTCGTGCAGTACCCCGCACTCGGCTGGCGTCCCGCATGCTGCCACGTCCAGCGCCAGCTCCAGACGTGCCCTGGCGGCCCCCAGGCAGCGGCCCTATGCGTATTCTCTGGGAGTCCATCATCCATTATAGTTTAGGGCGTCATTTAACGGAAGACGCCCCCAGACCGGCACCGTTTTCAGTAGTGTGGCCGAACGCACAAACGGGCCTATGCACCCTCATTTATGCCGAGGCACGGTGCAAACACCTACTGGCAAGGCGCTGACTGATTGCGCCGACGCAACAGTTCTGTCACATGAACTGTTACGCCGGTGGGCGATGGGGTCGTCACATCGCTACGCCTATTATTATTATTATTATCGGTAAGTAATGGAACCGCGTCTGGGGCCATTACTTTGGAACCTCGCTTACTACGCAGTCCTGCGTATTGTTCTCCCCGCCGGTGTAAGCGTTACTCAGATGACACCCTGGCAATTGCCGAAGGGGATAGCTTCGAGAACTCCAGTCAGCTCGGCGAGCCTGGAGTGGCATGCGTCGTGGGTAAAATCCATTAGCTGGGACTTCGCATAGTGCCTTAAGACCGAAGCGTTGTGGTTCCAGCTACCCCAGGATGATGCCGAGCCCCTGGATGCGGGAGAGGTGCGGGAGCAGGAGCGTACACGGGGGTTAGAGATTTGGCGCGAGCGCTTGGGAGAAGCTCGGAACTCGCGCCAACGAATCGTCACTGCGTTCCTGCCGAGCTTCGAAGCCTGGCTTAGTGTGAGGGGATTCGCGAACGTCACCTTTCGGTTGACGCAGGTACTCACCGAGCACGGATGCTTTGGTGAGTACCTAAATAGAATTGGACACGAACCGACAACGCAATGCCACCATTGTGGTGGGGACCGGGACTCCGCGCAACTCTCTTGCTGAGTGCTCCGCTTGGGAGTCAGAGCTGCGGAACCTGGTGCAAAAGATCGGGCAAGACCTTTCTCCACCAGCTGCAGTGGCGACTGCACTGGTGGAGAAATCTGCTTAGACGACACTCCTTCTGCGAAGCCGTCATGCTCCAGAAGGAGATTGCTGAGTTGGAACGGGAGAGGGCCGATCCCTCAGAGACGAAGGCGCCGGGGCGGCAGAAACGGATGCGCCGCTCCGTTAGCCCTGTAGTAGCGGACTCATAAAATAGGGCTAAGGTATCCCCTACCTGTCGTAAAAGGCGACTAAAAGGGGACACGGATGGGCAGCAGCACGAATTGGTCTCGTGCTGCTGCAAGAGGGTGAGGGAATCTGAGATCGTTTATCCTTCTCCGAGGCGTGCTCAAGCTTAGTACCGAGATACACCGGTGCGTTCCATGGGTAAGAACCCTACATAAACTGTCATGTAAGATGACAGGGTATCTTAAATCACCCCAACCATTAGATCAGGTTTTATAGACCACAGATCCTTACAAAAGAATACCGATTCCTCCCAAGGATGATTCGCGAGGCTATTGAAATTAAAAAACAACCAAACTTCAATACAAAAGAAGGTTGAGTGCTACCGCCAGCTTGGGATCCTATTATATAAAAATGAAATCTAGGCCCAAACGAACCACTTAAGACAAGATAAAATTTGCATGTTCTGCGTAGATCGACAGAAAAATTAATAATTAAAAACTGGCGGTAGCCAGAGTTAGCAATGACATTGAGAATTTCAGACGTCCAACACCTTTGTCTCGTGACCATGAAAGGTTCGAAACGTCGAAAATTACAATTAAAAATAAACGCGATAAATCCGTAAAAATTGTTTCATTAATTATAATTACTTAATTCCTTCGCAAGGCTAAAGAGTGGAGGCGATCGGATAGGACCTGGTCGTCGACGATTAGAGCGGCTCTTCGTTGAATAAGGTGAGACCAGTATTCCATGTCCGAATATGTGCTTTATAAAGCTGCAAGCATTATGCCGGCAGGAAGTACTGTCTCGTTCGATTTAGAACACCGAGCTTTTAAGAAGCCAGCTTGCCTTTTCCTTCCAAATGACCGCGAAATTGAATGCCGCTCGATATATCAACGCCAAGAATTCCGATCGAATCGGTGGCAACAAGGAGAGTGCCTTTAATAGACGAAGATACAACGAAGGGTTTCCTCTTCGCGGTAAACGCGCAAACCTGTGCGCTTCTTACTGATATTCACCAAAATAGAAATTCTGATTTGGTTTTAATACTAATTACGCCAAGAATGTTCGAGCAATTAACTTTAGATCACAATAGATATTATTAGGAGTAACTGCCAGTTTTAAAGTCACAATCGGAAACATTTCCATTACTGCAATATTGTGTGATGAACTGTTTTCCAGGTGTGGGAGCTGGGTGTTAATATGTATTTATTTACATAAGAAAAGTAGGTTTATGTTTATTTTTCGGTTATCTAGTAGAAGCGTTGCTTCGATTGGGACTAGAGAAAGAAGAGTAAAATGTTTATTTTTAAAGTAGTGTAAAATGTTTATTTATTTATTACGCCTTTAGTACGACCATGAATAAGCACGTAAATGTTTGTAAATTCCGCCACTGACTTCAAATTGGTGATCAATGATCATGTTAGTTCCTTTATGATAAGAAATCATAGTATACCAAAATAAATTTTTAAAATTTTATTGTACACTTAAGTTACGCAGACAATACGCACACCCCACCAACATCTTTAATTTTCTTCTCAGCAGTCTTAGAGAAGAATTTTGCTTTGACAATCACAGGCTGCTTTGGAAGTTTGCCTTTGCCCAGCAATTTGTAGTAACCCTGAAAAATCCATAAAAAAATTAAGATTACAATGGGACTTCTGAACATATAAGGTAAGGTAATCCCCTAATTTTTTTTATTCCCTAATTATGCATTATATTGACAGTATGTACTTTTTTTGTGAACTATGTTAAATGCTGGCCGTGCCTCATTTATGTTGTGGGGTTGCAAATGGGTTTCAAAGCTTTGAATATAGTGGGTCCTGGTTACCTCAAGCACCAGACAAGGTACATAAGCATATTACTTCAACATCACACTGAAGCCTACACATTCATACAACAGGGGAAGATGTGATGTAGGGATGCCGAAAAAATATCAATATATCGATATTTTTTTATTAAATATATCGATATTTTAGGCGACATATTTTAATCCGATATATGGATATAAAATATTCAATATTGAAATCAAATATTTTATACTTGGCATACATCTCTTTTTTTTGGACAACAGAGCCTAAAAAGAATAGCTAAAATAAAGCACGCTGTGCAGAATTAACATTGCATGAAATTTTTGGTATGACATGTTGTAATACTGGAAATGTGCAAATGCTGGACTGAAAACAATGAACCGTTATTTGTTCAATAATATTTATAACTATAAAGAAAATAACCTTTAAATTTTTTTTTTCTCGAAATATACAAGCAACCAGAGAATTCCGTTTGTTGATTATTTAATTAGTGATTTTTTTCTACCAAATAATTTTATTAGGTTGAAAAAACACCCCGTGCTAATGGAAAATATTAGAAAAATTAGTATTCTGCATATAAACACTCCAAAATAGGAAATTCATTATTGCATACAGGAAACACACTTAGAGCAAAGGAATTGTACACTCAGTTCTAGCTACTGGAATATCAGAGCTTTCCTATGAATTTAATATTTTCATTGAAGAAAATAACTGTTGCCAAAAAAAGGTGTTACCAATAATATACAAATTTCACATTTTACTCATAGACAATTTAGCCATGGGACATCAAACACATCAGACCAAAATTTGTATCTAATCAAAATGTATCTCGGTAGGTAGATGTATGAGAATATAATAAAATCATGCCATTGTTGTTTGCCAACATTAAAATAAGAATGTTATAGGAAATACAATAAAAAAAAAATATACATTTGGAAAAGCACTTACAGCCTTGACAATGTTGATAACAGGCACCTTACCATCAGAGGCATTGGCATATTTAAGCCTGGTCTGCTCTGAAACTAAAGTCCACAGCTTGTCCAAGTTCAAAACAGGACAAAAGTCCTTATTCCGCCTCAAATGGTAGTTCCTCATACCAAGCTGTAAAAGATCATCACAACCAATATTACTTATTGCATAAAATGTATAATAGAAAGAAAAATAATTTTTCAATTCATAGAAGCACTATACATAATAAAAAAAATGTCTACAACTAAAAACAGTCATGTTGTATTACTGCCAAATTTTATTTTATTACAAAGTTTAAGTAATATAATGATTCATGGTATAAGCTGAAAACATAAAATAATGCAGGAAAAAACATATAGACATAAACACAAGAAACAGATATTATATTTATATAAAACTCGGTATATTTTGAAAATATCCCGAATCCAGTATGTGCTGCCTCACTATACTGCTCTATATGAACACTAGTTACCTTGCCAAAATATCCAGGGTGATATTTATCCATATTGATTCTGTGGTGATGTTCACCACCGGCATTACCACGACCACCGGGATGCTTGCGGTGTTTACCTGAAAAATTATTGCATATACTGTGTATTCATATGGAAGTTATAAACAATGCTGAAAAAGAAATCCATAGAATTTAAATTATTAATCTACTAAATAAGAACTTACCAATACGACCATGTCCATGGCTCACGTGTCCTCTAAGCTTCCTGGTCTTTTTTTTAGATGTGGCCTGCCGAAGAACATGAAATATTATCAAGCGATTTATATATTGCTGATTTAACAAATAAAGAATGCTTAGAACACTTGTTTACTTTAAGTACAAAAGGTAAGATTTACTTTGTACTACAATTCTAAGATTGAATTATTAAAACCAGATAATTTTACAATATAAAACACAAACCATATTTTCACCTTCAGTCAAGACTGTTCAAAAGGAAAGAGATAACGATAAACGTCAGTGTCAAAAATAATGTTCAATGTTACCATTTTTAACTGGAATTTAAGAGAGAGAAGACTTATATCTTGTATCGATTTATAAAAAATGAAAAAATAGCTGTTGAGCTGTTGTTATTATGTTAAGATTTTTTCGACATATCATGAATTATTTGACATAAAGTTTAATTTGTAATTTGGTTAGTATGAAAATATGTTGATTTTTCAATATCCTTTACTAGTATTGTTTTTGTACACATACAATATATGTTACGCATTTCAATTTTTCAATACTGTTCAACTACCACACAACTATTAAGAAAATCATACGAAATTAAGTGGATAAAATAATTATAACATAAGAAGTGATTTTAAAACCAATTTGATAAATCAAAAAAGATTTGGTAAGTTTTTTAGTTTATTCGTTAAAATTTATTTAAAAAAAAATATATATTTATAAAAAAATTGATTTGGCTTACGTCTTCTTTATACTACTCGGTCTCGGATTATTTCAGTAATTTCACTCGATCGAATCGAGTATTCTAGTGGTAGTGGAGTAAAGTACGTGTCAAACAACTCTGTGGCTCTGAAGTTAATAGCAGCAGTTCATGTGCCTCACATTTTCTGTTTTTACAACCAAACAAAATCAAAGATCTTATAGTTACAAACATTAGTAAATGTAAGGTCTTTGATTTGAACACGCTAAGCGTAACCTTTATAAATAACAATAGCAATAACGAAGAATCATAAATAAACTTATGTAGTCTAATGGGGACTGCTGACAGAAGTGAAAACATTAAAATTGTTTTTTTAGTTTTATTAAAATTTAAATTGTCTAATTATTTTATAGGCCGAACGATAATAAAAGTATTAATATCATAACTACAAATATATCTTTGCGAATTCGTTTTTAAAAATAGCTCGTGAGTTCCATGATTTTTGTTGACCCAAAAAGTGCTCAACGAGAAGTTTTCACTTCAATAACAAAAACGACTAAACAGAAATTATAACACTTAAAAAATCAAAACTACGGTGAAAAAGCAATGCAACTCAACACGTTAAACAGAGTACGAGGTCGGATTAACTACTAGGAATATCACGAGAGTTCAAATCATGGTGCCAGAACCAATGAAATTGATTTAAAGTGCTGATTTAGCACGTGCTCAGCAATGAAGGTAAACATCGTGAAACCTGCATATTTTGAAAAAAATATTTCAATGGTATGTGAAGTCCGCAAATCCGCAGCGGGGTCGCGTGGTGGACTATGCCCTGATACAGAGGAGGCCTTTGTCCAACAGTGGAATATGTATAGGCTGTTATTCAACTTTTTTTTATAGTAAATGAAGTATTAATAAAGTCACACTCTTTCAAAGGTAGGTAAAGTATTACCTATCCCATAGATTTTATAAATCTATGGGTAAGACATAGGTGTTGTAGCTTAGCAGTGGTTATGATTAAATTTAAGACGAACTACGTGCATGCTTGTCACCATTGAACTTAAAAATTGAATTGAAAAATTGAACGAGGTTTGTTCGTGTGTGAAGGTTTTAACGTTTTACGAGTTTTAGCAAAGTGTGAAACTCGATTAACTCGTGTCGCATTACACCATGACAGTTTTAAATAATGGCAAGGTCCATTCAAAGGGTAAACTGGCATTTTGTAATTTGTATTACGGATGTGACATTGAGAGAAAAAATCGAATCATTAAAAATCGATTATTAAATATTAATCGATTTTGTAAAATAATTTAATCAGACAAAATAAAAATCGTTTTTGAAAAAATCGATTATTTTCTATTATTCTTAAAATCCTGCAATAAAACTTAAATGACATAAGTATAGTGTTCATAGTTTACCAGAATCAAAATCTAAATGAGTAATATAAAAAATAACCTTAACGACAACTTTCCGATTTGATAACAAAAATACATTACGAACACCACCGTATTAGAAATTCCTGTTTTGCTTTGTAATTACATTAACCTATTCACGAGCACTAAAACTGTTCGCTGAACGCATCAATAGGGTGAGCACTCTTAACGGGATAAACAAACAATGTTAGAATTCATATTTTTCTGGTTATTTCTTGTCAAAATAAAGTATTTATATTTTTTTTAAATTATGGAATGCTTAATTAACATAATGTCAAAGTATGTAATTAGTCTAAAAAAATCACCCTGTATACATAGATGGCTGTTAACAAAAGTCGTTTAAAAAATTAATTTGATATAATCGATTTATTAAAAATCGATTATTATTATTGAAAAAAATAATTTTAAAAAATTGATTATAAGAATAAAAATAATCGATTAATATGAAAATCGATTATTTTTTCACATCCCTAATTTGTATTTATATTCTGTTGTTTGAGGATTAGGTATATTATTTGTATAGATAGTGGAGTTTAGTATCATTAATCTGTGGTCAGTACGTTTCCAGAAAATGGTTGGATAGTGTGTCGAAGTCTGACACGTATTTCGCTATTAATCGTAAATATTTTCAAAGAAAATTTATCATGCTATTATATTTATTGGTTATATAAGTTTGTTAAAGTATCAAAACAATAAAAATGGAGTTTAGAGAAACGTTATTAGCTGCCCAAAGGAACCAACAACAAAAATCATCTGTGAGTTTTGATCTTTAGTTTGCGACGTTCATTAGGTTTTTTTCACAATTTGCTTATCATAACTTCTTGGAAGTAAATATCAATTATGAACGTATAATGAATGTAAACAATTAGTCTATTTACTACATATAAATATTTATTCATTAACTTGGACAATCTTTGGAATAGAAATTTGAAGTGAATTTTATACAACTTGTTCTGATTGACTAATTTCGCACTTACAGGATAACTATTATTATAAGGCCCGTTTTGATCCACCGAAAAAGGAAGAAAAAGTCAAAGACAGACTTTCAGCTAACATACAAAAGTTTTTAGCAAAAAAAGAAGAGGAAGAAAGACTGAAACAGTTGGAAGCTCAAAGAAAACGCGAAGAGTTAATTGCTATGCGTGATCCAAAGGCTTTAAGGAAGATTCAAAAGACTTTAAAAGTAATCAAATCTGCCAATAAGTCTGTGCTAGAAGATGCAGTGGATAGAAATAATACAGCAGTTACCCGTGAAGGACCTGATCAACCTGACCAGGATGATTATGGCTATGTATCTCAAGAAGCAACTGCTCTCTATGAGAAAATGATGCAAAAATATAGTAAAATAGCAGACGAACCCAAATTTCCCACAAAAAGTAAGTATAATGCTTATTGTTTAATTAGGATTACAATTAACTGCCAACCTTTAGTTGGTTTGCATAATTTAAATATTTTATTTTATAGATAATTGTCCAAAGGGCTAAATTTATTAGAATTTCTTCACCATTTTTAGCAATGTACCATTTATAGGATTTTATGGAATAATATTTACTACATTGTATAAAACAAAGTCGTCCTGCTGTCTATCTGTCTCTATGTATGCTAATCTTTAAAAGTACTCAACAAATCTTGATGCGGTTTTTTTACTAGATAGAGTGATTCAAGAGGAAGGTTTATATGTATAATTCATTGCACCCATAGCAAACCCGGGGCGGGTCGCTAGTTATCTATACAAAGGAATGTAATACTAAAATAAGACTGAGATGATTATTGTTTTTTGCTTTGAGAACCATGAAAAAAAAGATTTTATTACTTAATAATTAAATATATATTTTTTGTGGTTAAATGCATCTCTATGTTAACTCTACAAAAATAAAGTATTGAATATAATGATCTGCAGAAGTAGTCTTTTACGAGATTGCCAATATGCACTTACGCACGCTCTCACACACGTATGCGCATACACGTACGCACGCACGCACACACACACGCACGCACACACACACGCACGCACGCACACACGCACGCACGCACGCACACGCACGCACGCACGCCTACACACACATACACACGCGCACGCACGCACGCGCACACACAGACGCACGCAAACGCGCGCGCGCGTATATGCGTGCAACCACGTGCCCACACACATCCAATAAGCAATAGCTTACTTAAGGCTACAGAAGGATGCATGGAAAAATTGTAAATGTGGTGTTAACCTACTACAACAAAGGTAATGTTAACAATGTTTATTTTGTCTTAATAATAATTTTTAAAAAAAAATCTGTTTTTAATTAAGTCGATAAGTGCTTGTTAAGGACATAAATAGTTATTTTATTCAGATGAATTTCATTCATTCATTCATGAAGAACTATTGATTCTTTTATTTATTATTCATCTAGTTTTATTCTGTTCTTTTAGCCAACTCAGTAATCAAGGATCTTAATGGCACAAGAGAGAGAGTGAGAAATGCTCTTCAGCATGAAGATGAACCAGTTCCACATAAAAGAAGACGCAAGGGTGACAATGGTGAGATTTTTGTTATTTATAATTTTTCTTGATGAGATTAATTAATATAAACTATCAAATCTAAGAAATTAATTATAATAACTAAAAGTCCACTAAAAATATATAAACCACTAAAATTGATACTTAAATTATAAGGTAATGAATATTAATGACAAACAATCATTCTGAGCAAACAATCATACTGAGCTAATAAAAATGCATACAGCTAATGTCACAAGACAATTTTTTAGTTATTGTTTGTATGTATTAGAACAGGATTGTGAAAAGTCATAATCTATATTTCTTTTATATTTGATGGACATGGACTCTATAACAATATTTCAACTAACCTCTTAGTAATGATTGTTCCATTCATTACCAAAAAGTCAATAACTTTTAAAACAAACTTTTTTAATTTATATTTTGTGTTTACATTTGTATTCGTTTCATTGAAATTTTAGAAAAAGAATTAAGCCCACCTCCGAAATATGAACCCGAAAAGGCTCGCAATGAAAAATCCGAAAAGCCAAAAGTGAGGAAACCAATGCCACCACCAATGGACTTCAATCAGCTCCTGAAGCTCGCTGAGAAAAAGAAAAGTGAACCTGTGGAGGTTTCCACCAAAAAACAAATTGCTGAACCTGAACCCGACCGCCTCATGACTAAGAGGCAGAAAAGGGAGTATGAAGAAGAAATGGCCCGACGGCAGCGCAGACAAGAGCGAATTGAAGCGGAGAAGGCAGGAAATCGAAAAGGTAATCGATTAGTATTTATCACTTATTTTGCTACAACAATAGTTTTGATAATTCAATTAAAAGTTCGATATTTTCTGATGAGGTGTACCATGGAGGCAATTCTATCCGCCAGTGTTTAAATTAAATATGTAACTGTTAACACCACACAGCTTCTCTGCGGAGTCTTAAAGGTTCGGAAGAGACAACATCAACCGTGTAGCAGACATCTTAACCAAGATAGGAGTCATCCAAAGGGCCTACAACAACATATGTCCACACTTAGTCTCCGCAGAACCATTTTGAATTTAAATACTTCAACCCGGGCCGTATGTTACGGCAACACTTAACGCCACTTCTGCAAGAAAGATTAGGGTGCTAGGGGGCACCAAATTCCTGCCTCTTTATTACAACTCCAATGGAATACTTGTAACATTCAAAATTAGCAATGACCTGTATTTTATTACTTCCATCCATTTCTTTACAACTCATTTTGTTTTCATCCAAAACGTTTTTCACATACTTTCTCCGGATCGTCCAAAAGTACAGACTTTATTTTGATACAGATCCACGCTTAGCTGATAATCTATTTACGTCTATATTTGCAGCTATTTTATTTTTATCTTTATACATAAAAATTTATAATCATATTTTCCTAATGTTACTTAGTTCCAGTGCAAAAAGAAGATAAACCTCTCGAAAAAGAGAAAAAAGCAGAACCCAGTGGTATCGGCCGCATACCAAAACTGAGCGACAAAAATGTTGGTAGCCAACGATCAAATGACAATGTAAAATCTGTTGAAAAGGAGAAAGAAAGAGGTGCAGTAGACAGAGAAAGGGCTGAAAAACTTCAAAGAGAAAAAGACAGAATCAGATTAGAAAAAGAAAGAGCTAAAGAAAAAGATATATCGGATAGGGCCAAACTAGAGCGTGAAAAAGAAAGAATAGACAGGGAAAGGCTAGAAAAACTCAAAGCTGAAAGGGAAAGAATTGATAGGGATATTGACCGCCTTAACAGAGATCGGGACAGATTAGAGAAGACTAAATCCAAACTAGAGTCCAAAAGTTCATTTGACGCTAACAAAGCGGTGAACTCGTTGGACAGGCAAAAAATAAGCCAACCTAGGAAGTGTGAGGAAAAGAAAAACATAGACCTAAAGAGTCAAAACACGTATCGGATAGATAAGAATCAGCCGGAAAAGAGGTCCTCTATACCAAGTAAGAGTGGCGACACCAGGCAAATCAACGGCCACAGCACTCACCAGAGGCCAGTGCCGAAATCAAACAAAGAACCGTCGCAGAAAAACGACGCTAGGGACAAACTCGCACAAGTGAAACAAAAAGTACACCCCGCTAATGGATCGCTGAAGAATAATGGTCTCGTTAGGCCGGACGCTACGAAGAGAATACAGGAGGGCGGCAAAGAAATGCCCTCGAAACGATCCGAGGACAAGAGGCCGTTGGCGAACGCGAAGCAGCCCGCCGGAGCGAGCAAAGCAAAGATAACCAACAGCTTCAACTTCGACAAGCATGTGAACTCCATCGGTAAGAACGGCGCGCGTCAATTCCCGCCCGGCGATGTACGAAGAAAACCCCACGCTGACGACGCGAAACGGAAAAAACGTAAGTTATTGCTGTCTCTTTTCTGTTATTTGAACTAATTGGCTGGCCCTCGTGGACATCTACGACACCTGGCGGTAATCTTACCAGACGAAGCGCGAAATTATAGTACCTCCATCGCGCTGTCAATGAGACCATAATATACTGAACGACAAACATCTCGAATAGCAGTTGCGCCATAGTCGCTATAAAGTTCTCAAAGGAGTATCGAAGGCCATAAAGTATATTGAATAAGATAAAATTGACCGCACAAACCGACGCGATTGGCCGAGCGAACATGCACAAATTTTATTTACTTTTACTGACAGTTTTGTCTTACTGCACTTACAATATATTATCTTTTTACTGTGTACGCATACAATTTCATCTAAAGAACACTGGTTCTCATAATCATTTATCACGTTTTGCGAACACTAGACACTTAAGTAAAACTGTTTTTGCTGTTTTCATCGCGCGCGCTCGAATCCGGTCCGACCTTTGGCCATTAATGTTGTAAACTATTCAATACGTCGATTTAATTTTAAATATAACTTGATAAAAATCACCAAAGCGGTTTCATTTAAACATTGGCACTCTTAATGTCTTAAATGCTGAGTTTGTTATTAAATACAAATGTATTAATTTCTAAGTCAATGAAATTTCTATCTTATTATGAATAATAGAATTGAAATGTGTGTATGTAATAATCATTCCGAAATTTAGAGGAAAATTACGATACTTTAACATGAATGATTGGTTTTAAATTTTATCTGTCTATTTGAAAGTGTAAGCAATTAGAAAGGATTTTAATGAAAATTAACACATTTAGATATCTTGCAGGGTTTAGAATTAATGAACATAAATATTGATAATACACTTTTAACATATTAATTTCCCAGGGCGTACGGTGGATTCTGAATCCGACTACGACTCCGAAATGGATGACTTTATCGACGATGGCGACGAAAATATTGATTATTCAACGCACATCAAGGAGATATTCGGATATGATAAAGCAAAGTATGTTGTATTTTATTACCTCTTATTTTGATTTAATTTGTAATTTCAAGAGGATCATATATATTTATGATGTTAGGTTTTCCTTCTTAGTCTTATAAAAGGTTTTATTATATTATTTACTGTTTGTTTTGCTGACTGTCGTGGACATTAAATCCTGTACACAATTTCAGTGTTCAATCGAATTACTTCTTATATTTACGCCAAATAAGACGAATGTATAGATTTAATTTAGTTTTAAATAGTAGTAATTTTATTTCGCATTTAATTTAGTTTTAAATATATATATGTAATAACAATGGTTTTTATTTTAAAGGTTCGATCACTTTGCAATGGACACGGCAGAGTGTCTTTCCTATTAAAACCATAATTAAAAGTGAAAAATCTGTAAATTAGTTTTATATGAGTTTGTTGTAACTATTATTAGGGGTGAAAATCGCAATCGAACGCGACTGTACGGAATTTACGCATTGTTATTTTGCTTGGATGTTTGTTATTAATTCTAAACACCTGGAGGATATCTCAATAATGGTAGAGTCCTAGCTGTCTAAAAAAATTAGATAAGAAGAGAAGGATTAATAATAGTACAAACAGTACAGTGCAGTACTATTAGTACAGTACAGTAATATTTTAATATAAAAAAATAATAGGTCAAATATAAATACAGTTTCAAACGATTTGTTAGATTTATTAAACAGCAATCTATATACATCAAAAACTTTGTACCCCTTTTTACGAAAATTGCTCGGACGGTGGAAATTTCCCAAACTTATAGTTTATATAGAGAAAAGTGCAGAATTGTATTTTTTTTTAATTATGCATAAAAATACATTAAATCAAGTAAAAGAACATTACACACACTACCATATATAATTAACTATGGACCAATGGGCGACCGCTAGTATTAATAAATATTTATTTCCAAGATACCGAGATATGGACGACGATGATGATCCCATGATGGAGTCGAGTTTCGCACGCCAACAACGGGAGGAGTACATCAGTAAGAAAATAGGTATGGGTTACAGCGATTTTTTACTTTCTGTAATCATCATTATCACCATCATCATAATCATAATCATCATCAGCCGCAATACGTCCACTGCTGAACATAGGCCGTCCCCTTAGAACGCCACAACGAACGACACTTTGCCATTTGCATCCAACGGTTGCCCGCGACTCTTACGTTGTCGTCGGTCCACCTAGAGCAGTGTTTGCCAACGTGGGGCCCATGCCCCACAGGGGGGCTATTTGATTGTTAAGGGGGACAATTTGATTCTGCAGGGGGGCAATCCGAAAATGGACTAAACACGAGTTCAAACCTTTCGCTCCAGGCAATTTTGAATGCAATGCTAGATTTCGGTGCCAAATTTAACGAAAAAAGCAAACTCTTGATTAATTGCGGTAAATAATTATTGGGTATAATCATTTATGTTACATAGAGGGGAGACATAAAATTAGAAAGGTTAAGGTGGTGCATGGCACAAAAAAGTTTGGGAAACACTGACTTAGCGGGAGCCCTTCCAACGCTACGTCTTCCGGTGAGTGGTCGCCACTCGAGGCGAGGCGCATGGATAGTTTAAAAAAAAGTTAATATAAAGCGTCACTTGGTTGCTCCGATTGAGAGCCATAACTAAAAGCTATTAGTTGATGGTCCATCAAACTGCTTTATGTAAGGCTAATAAACAAAAGGATTAAACTATTGTTTCTCTCTCACAGCAGCTTTAGCAAGTCGAGGCCATGATTTGCCACAGCTTTTGGGAACTTGTTTTTATCCGCTCTCGTAATCGACAACAGTCCTCTATGCTACTTTGTTGTATGTGTTTCTTGGCATATCCATCCTATCTCATTATCGGGACTGTAGAGTAGGTGAACAGACGGCTCGAACTGTACTTACTGAAAGCAATCATCCGTCATCGCCACTTTGCCCTTGTGAACCGTCGCGTTATCTTTAAAACGGCACATCATTTAATCATTATCCCGCAAGTCAAGTAGTGGTGGTACGCTTTATTAATAAAAAAAAGTAAAAGTAAAGTAACAGCCTATAAATGTCCCACTGCGGATTGGCGGACTTCACATATTTTCGAAATATATTTTTTTTAATTATTATTTCGAAAATATGCAGGTTTCATCACGATGTTTTCCTATCACGCGTGATAATTAAGCACTTAAAATTAACAATTTCATTGGTGCTCGAGTAAAGGTAATTAAAGGCGAGCGCCCGGTCACTGAGCTATCACGGCTCGGATAGCTCAGTCGGTAGAGTATTGTACTTTTATTTATAAATCGATTTTTAAATTGCTTCTCGATCTCGAAATTTGTAACCATTGTAATCAATGCCGGCTGATTATGAATTGCGAAGCTTTAAGTTTTTCAACACAATTCAATAACTAACTATTGACTTGTAAATTAGGTCTTTGAGTCATTCTAAGGTTATTGTGTAAGACTTTTAGAATGACTTCTGTTACTAATATCCTGTTTATCTAGTTTTAAATCTAGCCTAGATCTATAAATGATGCCTCGGTTGAGGCAGTCACTAAGTTCTAAGTTCACGCATTGTGTGCCCCAAATAATGGTGTCTGTCCATGTGATCTTTGTGTATGTAAAACTTCCAACGCAAGTCAATATGATATATGCTCAACGTTATTTTTTTATTAATAAATATCGCATTATATATAAGAACGATATTTGCAATGAGTTAGTTCACTAAGTATAGTATGTTCAAAGTTTATTTTCATTCCGCAGGCATCATGGAAGATTTGGAGGACATGCGAATGGAGGCAATGGAGAAGAAGAAGTCAAAAAAGAGACGAATAAGCGACGACTAAAGCGACGACTGACGCACATTTCGGACCAAGATTATTTGTATTTATGCTTGTGTTGTGACTGCATACTGTATAGCTAAATTAATAAACAACGCTCAGTGCGATGCGAACCAAGCGGTTGGAGCCAAATTGTGATTTCGATTAAAATATAAATATTAAATGGTATAAAATATATATTCATTTGTAACATCACAGCTTATTTGTACAGTTATTTTTAAGTTATTCGCTTGATTGAGATAATTTTCCGACGTATAATGTTCGTAATATTATATTACCTACCATATCTACTAACGATTTTCGCTTTTACATTTTGTAAGCATATTCTCGCTATTGGGTTAAGCATAAAGGTTTATTTGGTTACATTTTACCATAGTTTTTCGTAACAAGTATTTGCATAATAATAATTGGCGTAGTTATGATGTATATTGTGATTGACATAGATTTCCGCTCATATCGTATTAAAATGTGATGAAAATAATTTTCTGGTCCTAAGAACGTGTTTTGCCCAATCATAGATTTTTTTTTATCAACTATTATAAATAATATTATTGATTACAACTATTATAAATATGATTCTAAGTAAATACTTTAAAATATCTATAAAATATCTACAAACGAAATAATGTGATACTTATATATTACCTCTAATATATGTTTCTGCCCTCACACATTGTTTTAGAAAAACCCGCAAGGAGACAAAAAATATATTCATAAAGTTTTATCCCATGTTTGTTTAATTTAATTTATGCTTATTATAGCTTATATTTATTATCTTTACCCATAAAGTTCAAAGAAACAAATACAGTTGAAGAAAAAACTTAATTTCTAACTTCAGTTTATTAAATTGGTAAAGAATATACAGCCTGTCTCCTAACGCGACCATAAATCAATACACATTTAGAGGATAACTTATTAAAATTGTATTAATCATTTACATTAAACTTTAATATTTAAACTTTAACTTAAACATCAATATTTACCTAGTTATTGAATTTTCCAAAACAAACAATTTTAGAACACCCTTACGTATAAAACTGTAACGTAAAGTTCATTTGTAAAGGTCACAAAGCGTATGAATGGGTTGAATTAATTTGAAAGGGATAAAACATACTGTTAGAAGGAGAGATTTCTAATGCGACGCTGTGGCAAGTGTCTGAATGTATGAATCAGTCAGTTGTAGTTGTATAGGATGTTATAAATTTTAAACAAACAAACAAACTGACTGATTCATACATTCAGAGACTTTAATTCGTTGCCAATTTACAACGTCGCATTACATACATATGTTTTATCGCTTTTAAATTCATCCAACCCATTCATATGCTTTGTGACCTTTACAAATGAACTTTACGTTACAGTTTTATACCTAAGGCTGTTCTAAAAATGTTTGTTTTGTAAAATTTAATAACTGGGTAAATATTGATGTTTAAAGAATGTAAATGCTTATTACAATTTTAAAAAGTTATCCTCTATACATATAGACTAAAATAAATAAACACACATGTGTTTATTTATTGTCGTGGTTGTAACGACACGCTGTATATTTAAACAAAAAATAGTACAAAATAAGTTTATCCGCCGCGCAACAGGTGCGCAGTGGTATCAACGCAACGTCGACCTGCACAGCGATTGCAGACTCCCGATGATTCGCGAATATTTTAAAGACCTGACCAAACGGTTCTTCAATAGAGCCGAACATAATCCCAACCCTCTGGTGGTAAGCGCAGCAAATTACCAACCCGACACAAACGCGAACGTCAACAAGCGTCGCCCGCGAAACGTCCTCATCGCCCCGAGCGACGAAGAGGACTTAGAAACGATGGACCCACCGCCGGGGTCCCGCTGGATAACACTACACTCACTGTTAGTGCAACAACAAACACACTAGTTCGCCCTCGCCTCCGAGCACGGCGAGACCAACACAACGCGTACACAAGGTACACCCGCGTTCCGGGGCGGTTCTCACCGCCCCCAGCCACCGATTAGCTAATTGCACAGTCGACGGCCATCGGGGTTTCGGTCCGAACCGCGACCTCAATAGCCCTTAGATGACACACCATACTTACACATGCGTGGCCCTACCCACAGCGGAGGGCTAGCCCACCGGTTCTGCGTCAGATGAAGCTTTAATAGTCTGGGAACTGAAAGCAAAAACATCAGTTAATACAAAAAAAATCTTTAATTCCGTCCTCCATAATGGCATTACACCGGAGGCATCGAGCAGAGGTGTGGTTATGCTGTTTTCAAGAAGGGTGATAAGGGTGACTTTGTTGAAAAACTATAGACCAATATCATTCCTGAGCCATATATATAAATTGTTCTTGAGGGTTATAACGAATCGTCTCGCTCAAAAATTCGATGACTTCCAGCCCGTTGGAGCAGGCCGGGTTTCGAAAAGGTTTCAGCACAGTAGACCACATACATACACTTAGGCGAACAATTCAGAAGACCGAGGAATGCAACCAGCCTCTATGCCTAGCGTATATGGAGAAATCTATACGAGACCGCAACAATTTCCGTCCAAGTACAAGGTCAAAGCACAAGGCCAATCCAATTGCATCGTGGGGATAAGACAGGGGGATGTGATTTCCCCGAAATTGTTTACCAATGCATTGGAAGACGTCTTTAAGACGCGGGATTGGAACAGACGGGGCATTAATATTAATGGTCAATTAATAAAACACTTGCGATTCGCTGACGACATTGTCATTATGGCAGAATCTTTGCAAGATCTGGAAACCACCCTCAACAACCTAAGTGATTCTTCGAGGTAAGTGGGTCTCGGTATGAACCTTGAAAAGACGAAAATTATGTCCAACAGTCATGTGATCCCGAGATCAGTGGTCGTGATTGGCGCTATGCTTGAGGTTGTGCAGGAATACACCTACCTTGGCCAAACTATACAACTAGGCCGGCACAACTTTGAGAAAGAGGCCAAACGAGGAATACGCTTAGACTGGGTGGCATACGGGAAGCTACGACACATTTTTGAGTCGTAGCCTCAAGTCCAAAGTTTTTAACCAGTGCGTCCTACCAGTAATGACCTACGGAGCCGAAACGTGGACACTCACCGTGGGGCTGGTCCACAAATTCAAGGTTGCTCAGCGGGCGATGGAACGTGCATCGCTTGGGGTTTCTCTGGTAAACTAGAAACGAAGTCATTCGCCAAAGAACTAACCGAATTGCGCGCAGAATTAGCACGCTGAAATGGAAGTGGGCTGGCCATGTCTCCAGACGTATTGATGGTAGGTGGAGCCGACACGTGTTAGAGTTGACACCACGGCTAGGGAAACGTAGTGTGAAACGCCCTGCAGCACGATGGATGATCAACCTGGGTAAAAAGCAAATTGTCTTAATGTAATGCCCTCAGTTAGTGACACTTTCGCTCAACTGTGATCGTCGGGTTACGCCTACATGGTCCTTACACTATTGTTGTCAACTACTAAAATAATGGCTCTAAAATCAAGATCAAATTATAGCCCTAAGTAGTCCTAAATGCCATTTTCTTAAGCCCCAAGAAAAGCCCTATATTGAATTCGTACGTTTTGTGAAGGTAAATAAAATATAACTTATTTTAAATTACTTTTTATTACAAATAGTTAAAATAATTAAGCAAACAACACAATATTAAATAACATTTCAGTAATAGACATTTTGCTTTTTTTTACCCACCTTGGTCAGTGAAAATAGTGATTCATGAAATATTATTCATGGCCCTAAAAAAGCTATGCCGTCCTAAATTTGGGGCTTTCTCTAAGTTGGCAAGACAGACTCACACTTGATTTCTCTATTCCGTCATTTTTAGTTTTACTGATTTTAATTTTTATTCTTACTGAGGCTATGTTATTATCATCAAATTCTAAAGATGAAACTAATATCGAAGAACTGATAAACTTGGAAGAAAAGTAAATTAATTACTATTTTTTAATGCAAATGACAAAGTTTAGTGTTCTATAATTTTTTTACAAATACTATCCTTTTAAAATTGTTTTATCTTTTTCATCGTACCTAAATCTAGCCCACATCAATAAATTATTTAATTGCCTGTCCTGTACTGGCTGTACTGTACCCATCATATGACATTTATTAGTCTTTAATTTCAGTTCAGTTCAGATATAAAAATTTCAGATACTTATATAAAAGTACTCTTTACTCTTTGGTTCAGTTTACGTTTACCAGTCTGGCGAAACTAGGAACAAAAAATTTTTCTATGGACTTTACGCGGCAAATAATGGCGGACATTGCTATCGCTCTCCCTCAATGCGGTTTCTCTTTCTTGCAATACAAGAAGTGCCATGTTGTTTGTCAAAACTTAATTTTGCACCGCGTATTTTGAATGGAAATGCTTATTTCATTGTAAATTTAAATTGTTTAGAGTAAACTTTCTCACGAAAACTAGTGACAGGTGATCAGAGTTATACTTTTAATTTAAAATGCCAAAAAGACTGTTTATTACCTTTGAAATTGCTGAAAATCGAGCAAGTCATTCGAACCTTGAAAAAGGGATGTTTATGGCGAGATTTCCCTTAGATGAAGCCCATGTAAGCACTTAAATATGATACTTTGCAGCCATATGTAAGTAGAGCAGGCGAAGAACAAATAAAATTAACAAATTTATCTCATTTAAATTGTGTGCTAGTGATGTACTGCAACTGTAATATCCACCTATCGATAACTACTTTAATGTTTATCATTGAAAAAAAATAAGAAATAAGATGTTGCGTGAAAGAGTAGGGTCACAGTTTTACTTATTGGAATAGGTGAATTTTGCAGGATTTTGAAACGTAATCTCTGTAATATTGACACGTCATATAATTAATTTCGTGCGCTGAGTATGCAAGAAAACTAAAATAATTTTTGGATTTTGATTCTATTTTTATGTTTCAATTATTTCCAGACTCGTGTACAACAGGACAACAGCTGTTGGCTGAAGAATCAAGAGACAAGAAATAAATTTCGTTTCAGTAATAAATTTTTTTTTGAATTATCAGAAACCGTTTTTTATCTTATTTCGGGTGCGCATTTAAGTCCAATCTTGTATTAGTACCAAATATCCCCTCATCAACATTGGACATAAATACGGACTCGATACTTACCTAAAATTAATAAAAAAAATATTAAGTCGAAACCTCGCGTTCTACCTAGTATATTTTATCGATATCGATAAGAAGCTAAGCTAGCTTGGTTAAGCACTATTTGTCTCGTTACGTTGGTACTCCTGTTGTTTGACATCTTTGTGGTATTTTTGTGGTATGATTGGTATTGGAGTGCCGTGTAAACTGATATTTTTGGTTATTATGGAAGTCCCGTCCAGTGATGTGACGAGTTGGATTTTTTTTGACTCGAGTTACTCGAGTTGATTTGGCTACTGACTCGAAGCGCAACTCGAGTTGAATCGCATCGAAGTCTCCGGTAGCGAAAGAGGGGGGAGGGGGGACGACTCGGCCACCTCGGAAAGCACGAGTCGACTCGAGGCTAATTAGATAGGAAGTAAGAATGATGTTGAATCGTGATGTTATATGGCTACTCGAGTCGATTCGCAACTTTGTTTGTGGTCTGAACTAATCCTCTCCTTTTTCTATACACCTCGACCAAGTATGTTGAAAGCCCTTTTTTCTACTAGGGAAAACGGATGATAGCTATGTACGCATAAATCTAACAAACATGATTTTTTTTTCTTTTGTTCGAAACTATTTATTTTTTCTTATCAAAATCAACCATCATACGCTGGTGTTTAAAGATTGGTACTAAAACACTGATGAAAATATTTAAATATATTTCCGCTTCAAGTACTTTTTAAAGTGGTCAATTTGTTCGATATTTTCTCCTTGCATACATTACAAACAGCTTTTCCGCTAGAACTGTCTTTTTAGGTATGAAGCCCCACAGTCCTCTATACACTTAAATAATCATAAATAAAAATACAAAACACTACAAAACACTAACCACAAACGAAAATTTTGATAAACAAAACTAATAACATAAAATAAAATTCCAAATATAATTAATTAAAAATTTACAAATTCACAAAAAAAAACTCTAAACATGAAGTAGTTCTGATAATATTTACGCAAAGCCGCAAAATATTCTATAACCTTGCGCTTGTGAATAGTTCACAAACTGTCAAACAAAAATAAAGAAAGCGAACTTAAACATGTCCTTCATAAAATTAAACAAACATTTCAACTCAACTCTGTGACGTTTTTTTCAACGTAAGGTTTTCAATTCGTTACTCTTATGTTCCGTTGATTTAACGTATCGTTGACTGCATTTTTAAACGAATTGATTCAACGACAAAATTTCCGAAACGACGTTAACGAATTCAACTAGTTGATTTCAATGACAGTTAAAGTTAATTCGTTACTAGGAGATCAACGGTTGATTCAACTAGTTCGTTGATTCAACGCCCATCGCTAGTGATTACATTCTCTTCGACGTTTACGAAGACACTAGACAGGACTGGAGAATACGAGCAGGAGTAATTTCATTTCTTTTGAAATCTTAACCCCGTTGGTAAACTTACACGATTTGTGAATTTCGTTTTCTAATTTTATGTAATAATTAGTTATTTCAGAGGCGCTATAATTTATAAAATAAGGTTAGTAAATATCACACTTTGGAACAAGAATAGTGTTGGATTATTATGAATTGCCATCATTTTGGAATACGCTAAATTTTCCCTGTTTTCATCTGTTTACAGCCATGGCTTGCACGTGCCAAAACATAAACCTGCTAACCAGTATTGACGATATTTCTGAGTTGAACAAAGATAACATTCATATAAAAAATAAGGTGGAATTACTAGAAAAATTGAATAAAGTAATTAAGGATGGTCACAAAAAGTTACAAATTGTTACTGATTTTGATCATACATTAACTAGACACAATATGGATAATGGTAGAATGGTTTTGACTAGTTTTGGTAAGTTATTCAATAGCCTCACTTTTTCTTAATATATAATATTTCATAATTTGTTAATGATGGCATTTTTTCTTTTTGTTGTATATTCACAAAAATGAATTAAAATGTTACAGTTATTTTTGTAATTAAATTCAAAATCTATCATCTAGTGACCTAGTGTAAAGGTATTCATTTGTTTTATTGTTTGAATTATTTTACAATAATTGATTATGGTAACTGATAAGCTATGTTGATCTTAAGATATCATCTCATCTTCCAGATAGTGACTTGATCATTAATTAGAAATAGACAGAAAAATAACATTTTATAAACCATATCTCACTCAACTTAATACAATTTGGCCCTCCTTTCACTTGGTGCAGATGACATATTATAGAAAAGATAATGTTTTATTAAATTTTGATTTTATAGGCATGTTTAGGGAATGTCCATCAATTCCTCAATGCTACCGGGATGAAGAAATTAAACTTGCATCTTATTATAAGCCAATCGAAGTAGATCCAGTAATGAGTATTGAAGAAAAGACTAAACATATGGTAGATTGGTACCAAGCTGCACATAAACTTTTAAAGCAAGTATACATTATCCAAATGAAATAATTCTCTGTAAAGTGAAAAAACATATATTTAAATTGTGTTATTTAATGCGAAAGTTAATATACCTTTAATATGTATGTTAATGAGAAGTTGGCATTTGTGATTTTTTTATATTTTTTTTATGTGAAAAGTTGCCATGCGAGCAGGCTGTTCATCTGATGTTAAGTGAATACCGCCACCCATGGACATCTGCTACTCCAGAGAATTGCAGATGCGTTGATGACCTTTTCAAAATTAACTGCAAAACCTCTGGTTTATCTAATTGGCATTGTTGTCCATCCATCACATTCAGTTGTGATCTTAGTATTATAAGGAATAGGGCAATGGTGACCTCTAAGTCACTCCAACATTGTACAAAATACCAAGTTGAAAAGTATAGCTAGAATGCACCTTTAAGCTTTTTTTTTTTTATGGTTATTAAACTATTGAAATTAACATTTCTGCTCAGATATGATAAGAAAAACAACAAATCTAACACATTGATTCAATTTCATCAAAAACTAATTTATAAACACCTCACCTCGGTTGTATTATACAGTGCCAATCATCATTCAAAACCTATTTTCCTTGGAAGAAACCTTGGTTGATTTACTTTTTAGGGTTAAAAACTTAATTTAATATTGACTGTTTTCTGTAAGGCTCTGTACACTACCTTGAATATGATATTCAACTTTAGATAGAAAAATCATTAGACAAAATATTAATATAAAGTTTTAATATTCCTTACAGAGGTGTTAAATTTCCAAAGCAAGAACTATTGGAAGTAGGACATAAGATGGTAGAATGTTTTAGGTGAGTACAATAATCTAGCTGTTATGAATAAGTATTAGCTAATTTTTTTTTATTAAGTCATGTCAAATACACTACTAAGCCTTGGTGTAAGTTTATGAAAAAAATGCAAGATTGAGGTGTTATACATATGAATCTTTTTATTTCTTTTAAAAATTTTTAGATTAGGAGTGAAGGAATTAATTTCATGGAGTCAGACCCAACAAGTGCCAGTTCTTGTGTTTTCTGCAGGACTTGGGGAATCTGTTGTTGCTGCATTAAAAGCTGCTAATTTTTTGCTTCCAAATGTTAAGGTACTAAAAAGATTTTCCTCACGAAATTTATTCAACTGTTTGTAACACAATAAAGTCATGTGTTGCAATTATAAAATAAAAAATTGAACAGAAAATAAATTTGAACGATTTCTTCCCAACCTATTCTACCGAGTACTTCTTTAAGTTACATAGTTTAATTTTCGTTAACCAAGAGTACATATACATATCTCTAAATCTTTCCTAAAGACATTGTTAATTATTATTTTCTTAATTGATTTTTTCATTTAATGTTTATGATTGCAGGTTGTATCAAACTTCCTCGCAATTGATGAAACGGACACTATAGTTGGTATAAAAGGCGATGTAATACATACATACAACAAGAATGAGACCGCAATAAAGGGTACAGAGTACTATGAAATGGTAAAGGAGCGTCATAACGTGCTGCTTATGGGTGATAATATTGGGGATGCAGGCATGGCGGAAGGAATGGAACACTGCGATGTCATCATAAAAATAGGGTTTTTAGGTCGAAATGCCGGTCCCAACCTTGAAAACTACCTCAACAAATTTGATATAGTATTGGTCAATGATTCCACAATGGATGCAGCCAATGCTATATTGAAAAGAGTGCTGTGATTAGGTTTATAATTGTAATTTGTAAACTAATATTACTTGCATTTTATTCATTGGATGTTCATGGATAGAAGGGTTCTAAAGCTTTTCTATTAATCATTAGCATTCCATATGAATATGTTGTGATCCTTAATGGTCTTAAATTACGCAACTTGATGGTTCCATATATATATATATATATATATATAGCATTTAAATTGGATAGCATTAAATTATAGCATTAAAATTTGGTTGCTATATAATATATATTTTTTTTTTTAGTTTTGGTATCGCTAAGGGCCTTAATATAATATATAGTTCACAAATGTTTCCCATTATTGCGATTTACATGCTTACAACTCGCATAACATCAATCACCGTAGAGTATGCACGCAAGTTAAAGAGAATTAAGTTAATCTCTTAAGCATTATAGTATGCTTTGAGTAGTATTTATATTATCAAAATAGTGCATAGTTTAAGTCAGAAAACTCATTAATAATTTAAATAAATTAAACATGTCATAGGCCCTTAAAGGTTATTGGAGGATTTTTGAAAATGTTCAATGTTTTAGACCTTACTATAAGTACTGGTTTTATAAATAAGTTCAAAAAGGTGCTTATTAGCATCTTATGTTGACCTTCATAAGCTTAGCTCATAGCTTTTTCTTTAATTTATACAAGTTATTTGTATGTACAAGAAGAAAGACAAATGATATATGATTTCTTATATCAGTTGAGGCAAATATTTAATGAAAAATTTTTGAAAAGCTAAAATTTTAAAGAAAACTATTCGTTTTTAACCCCAAAGACTCATCAGATATAAATAAAACAAGTGAAATGAAATTAAACATTTTGTTATTATTATAAAACAACACATACTGATATAAATGTATTTTCTAGTCATTACTATGGTGCTGCGTTTTTAAATTGATAAAACTTCAAGCAATATCTTTTAGTTTGAATGTTATCACAATATAAATGCATTTTCTGTTACAATGTATAAAATGTACATCAGAATAAGTAGTTGTTAAAATAACTATAAAGGGCTCAAATTACAACAGAATAATACAAGTCCAACTCTGAAAGGTTAAGCAAAGACTTCTTTGTAATTTCTTTATAATATATCTTCTTTATAATTTTAGGTGGTTATTTCACATTCATGTAGCATACATAAAATTTAGTGGGTAAACAAATAGTATATAATTCTGATAACAAACAAATAATTGCAATACATGTATTGGAAGATCTTTGAAAAATACAATAACAATAAAAAAAACCTCTCCGAAACCTTATTTTCGATGACAACAGACTAGTTTAAAATTTAAATACTTATTATATATATAATACGGCTTAGTCAATAAAACACGGTACAAACAAAAATAATCTTTCAAAATACTTGCTTGTAAAAGATTGTAGGATACATATACTATAAAAACAACAAATTCTACCTCAATGACTCAAAAATTTTGAATATTTGCTACCGTAGATAAATACCAAATTGTATGGCAAGAAAATTGTGATTCTGTGACATTCTGCATTAATCCATAAAAAAGTTACCACTGCGGCAACTAAATGACTGGAAAATACATATTTTTATCACAATATCCTATTAGTTTAACTGAACAAATTAAAGGCTCTAAAATAAACAACAGTCTTAGTACATACAAGTTATTTACACAAAGATTTATTTATATAAAAATATCCTACTACTTTTACATGTAACAATTAATCGCCCATGTAGAAATATATATATAATTTGTCATATGTACAATAACTAGTATTAAAAATAGTATTTATTTAGGAATCATCTAGTCATGAAAGGCAGTGAAAGGCAAGAAATACACTATAATAAATATTGGTAAAATACGGCAAGGCACTTTTTGACATAAGGATGTTATGAACTTATTTTTGACTTTTAAATAAATATGAACAAGCAAAATTTGTGTTTTTAATACAATTCGTTTAAAATAACTAAATTTAAAATACAGTTTTGCGGTGGTAGGGCCACGCAGCAGCCTCGGCTGTTGCACGAATGGGCTGGCCCGTCCTGGTAAGTACCACGACCTCACAGAAGACCAACGTAAAGTTAAAGTATGACAAATACTTTCGCGTTTCGTCTGGTGAGTGAGGTAGCCGGAGCCCAATTTTCAAAAGGTTGTCAACGCATCTGTAACCCTCGGGTGTATCAGATGTCCATGGGCGGCGGTATTCACTTACCATCAGGTGAACCGTCTGCTCGTTTGGCAACTTTTCGCATAAAAAAAAAATGGATTCGTTAATATTATACAATAACACTTCTAATTGTTATAATTTTAATGGTTAATTAATAATATGAAGAATGAGTGAGAACAATCAACAACTGATAATATTTGGAACAAGTTTTACAATTTCACATTAAACAGAATAGACTTCTACACAGAGATATGGTAGAGCAAGAGAATCCATTAAGAATGTCAACCTCAACATGGGAATTTTAGGAGGGACCCCAAGATAATAAATATCATGATTATATTTTGGCCACAAAGGGTTATGGTAAATTAAAATGTCCAAATCTTACCCAGTTTCAAGTAGGTAAATGTTATATATAAAATAAAAAAATAGGCGCTATTTACATACATAGATATTAAATTAACTCATGTATGAACTTGAATTTTTTGCACACTACCATTACAATTTTTTTTCTTGGTTAGAGGTACCCATGAATAAATAAACATTTTTTTAAATAAATAATGCGGCTGAAACTCATTTTTAGATGGCCTCTTTGGTCTCGAGCCACCATTATTAATCTATCAATAAGTTTAAAAAATTACAATGGACGATCATTCGTTAAGAATGATAATTGAATCAGTGTATTTCTTGCCCCTGAGTCCACAATGATACCTGAAATCTTTGTCCAGTCTCGGGCAAGGCAGCAGGCTTGTTAGAGAACAACGTGGAAAGCGTTACACGCGACAGCTGTTCCACCACAGTATAAAAATACATGATTTTTTAATCATCTATTATCGTTGCCATCTCTCCAAATCATATTTATTCATGAACTAAATAAAGCCAAAGTTCCAAGTCAATAGAAACTCGAAAGAAACGAAAGAAAAATTCAAAGTCTAGACTGTTTAGTGATGACCACCCGAATGATTGTGGTGAAGTTTTGATTAGAAGTTTGGTCCTTCCGATCCGTATAATACTGACCTATATTTATTAGGGAACGAGTAACTGCTAGACAAGTTGCATCGTATACCATCTGGCGTTAAAATAGATTTTTAGCACGGTTAGTCCTTCCATAAGTGATTACGTAAGTACAAAATCAATTCAGTAATAATTTACACAATAGTGTTGTGGTAGATCCAAAGCGTTGAATAGTACAATACTGAATGAAATTTTAACACTAAATTAATAAAATTATTCATATGAATATTATTGGCAGATCTATCAGAACACTCCGTGCGCGTTTGAGCGCCCCATTTTAGGTAAACTATACAGACTAGATAGGTTAACTTAATGTGATAAATTCTCATCATATTGTTCACAACATAAACAAAGAGCTTATTATTTACTCAATGAAAATTATATTATTATTAATACACTAGTCCGATGGATTTGGCTCGCCCAGAGCGCGGTCTGTCTTGACTCCGTCCGTACACAACTGACGCATTGGTCCCGCTTTATCGTTATATAAAAGCACAATATATTACTCTATTATTATATTAAAAATAGTTCTAATGACAGATCACAGCCTAGGTTCATTTAAATGTGACGAGGTAAGCAGCTCCTTTACCTCTGAAGCACGGCACAACGCTATAAGCGCGGCCGGGCCCTTTTCTCACTGACGTCACGTAATGGCGGCAACGTCGGAATGCGTCTTTTGAAGACCGTCCTCGTCAGTTGACCTGCAATGTTTCATAATTCATTATTAAGGTCTGTACGGACAAGGGTGAGCATAAAAACATTAAGGTGCCATAGCCATAGCTGGTTACAAACTATTTAAATTATGTACCTTCATATCGGTAGGCACACGTGCGTTTGTGGGTTGTTGGAATGATAATGCGCGTGTGTACACATAATAGTGTGTGTGGTTGCGTACATGAGCGTATGCGTGTATGAGTGACTGCGTACGTGAGCTAGTGCATGTGTATGCATGTTTGTGTGGGGTTAGGTTAAGGAGTTGGCTCGTTAACCTGTAGACGTGAGCGGAAGCCGTAGTGGTGTGGTACTGAGCGGCGTAGGGCAGGCGAGCGCGCGGCCTGCGGCGACGCGCCAGCACCGCGCGCCCCAACGCGCCCGGGCGCACTGTGTTGCGCACCGCGTGCCAAGCCAGCCTGCAACCGCGACAGATCGAACTGAACTACGTCATAGGTGTAGCGCAATGACCAGCCTTTATTTTGTTGGCGTGGGGGAAATGCCTACGCATACCCGCCCTCGCGGGGGCAAGGACGGATTATGTCGGACTCGCACGGTGTTCCATCTAGGGCGCGTATCGACAGGGCCACAGGAAGTCTATCGCACACTTCTGCGACGCTGAGGCTGGCCGCTTTAGCAGCCCTTCCTCGGGCAACTTTCTCTCCTTCAGGTGAGGCAGGCTCCGCCCTCTTTTAAGTTGTGTACAGCCCGTATGGGAAACCATTTGAACTGTGATGTGAGCGAAAAGGTCATTCGTCCGTGTCTAAATAGCTTTCTGCTAAAATATCGGTGTACAGTTTATAGTTGTTATATTTATAGTTTCACAGCTATTCTGCACTCCAGATGATATTTAAATATACATTTAACAGATGAACTATTTGAAAATTTACGGCGTCGCTAGGATCAGAATCCGCTTCTTCTGGGTGAACAACAGACATTCGACAAGTAATCTATTCAACTGGCTTTTTTTAGTCACGCTTTATTCCCGATCATTCCAATCGAGCGCATACGAACCTTGGCGCGAGCGCGGCTACCGTGGTGAGGACGACGACCAGCCAGTATATCGGATCGATCAGCGCGTGATGCATCACGTGGTAGGTCGACGGCAGATTGAAGCACGACACGCACACGGACTGATACATCAGCGTGAGCACGAAGAACGACCCCAAAGACCCGGTCAGCGCCAGCAGATGGATGACAGTCTGCGAAATTGGCACCGCTCCGTCATATAACCGATACGGTATGGAACATAAATGGGCTGATGATAAACTGAGGTTAGCGAACTGCGAAGAAGATTATAAATTTAGATTAACAGAAAATATAGCAGTGCTTTCTTGTGCATCACGTTGGAAAGTAAACAAACAATCACACAACAAAACGGTTCCGTAGTAAGAAAACATGTGCTTCATAGACTAGTATTAAAACATTGCCCACAGTCTAGTGAAGTTGTTACGAATATAACATACATTAATCAAAATACTATCTAGTTATTTACTTTTTCAGTGATTTTTAACTATGGTAGAATAGCAAAGAGGTATTACACGATAGAATACTAAAAGTAAAATGCCTCATTTTTACAGGAGTTGTTTTCAAATTCTAAATCCAATAAAACCTTGTAAAAGATTTAGAAGTTAGCTAATACCTGGCCCATCATTTATGTACATTCATTAAAATAGTAAAAGGCCAAATAATGAACAATACTTCAATAAATTATTTTTTTATTTATAGTATGTTTCATTATAAAATATGGAATTTATTTTGAATAAACGGCATTTTGTTATGATGTTAACTATTATTACAGTAAAATCAATATTAAACCCATTTTTCTTTGGAGAAGCATGAACGTAAATACCATCAGCGTATTTCGACTAATGTATGCGGTGTTCTTGTTACGTGTCTATGCCACACTTCACTCGTACACTAGTGCTGCCACTTACAAGTTTCTTATAGAAAAGCTGCATGTAATTTAACATAAGTTGTTGGTTAAAAAATATTTTCAGAATTGTTTACTGTTAAAGATACGAAACAGCGACAATAAAAAAATATCTATTACACAATGAGCAGGATATCACTTAAATTGAGTATCTTTTTATTTGCCTGCTTTTTACGTGACGACGCGTATGTAAACTTTGTTTTTCTCTGATAACCAACTAACCATTGCTTGATTAACGCCTGGCACTCGAGCAATCGACTCATGTTCGGTTCCCATATCCAACGAACGGCCGTTAGTTACATTAGACTTGTAGATTAAAGGAATGCTAGTAACTCACTATCCGTAGGTAATGCAACGGCCCGTAAGGAAAACACTTCGTTTTGTTAATTATAGGAACCGGGCGTCCACGCCTTTTATATTACAAGTCATTACGAAAGTTATGAAGCTATGTAACTAATAGCCGTTCGTTGAATATAGCAACCGGGCATCAGACGATTAGTGATCACGACGACCCGTGGACATCAATTAGCAACACTAGAGTAGTTGCAGATGAGTCACCGACCATTCGGAAAAACGAAAGCTCGTTTTAACGGTCCCTTTGTCGTATCAAACTGGGAATATCGTCGCCGCTATTAAACGTCCTTGCGCAATAAAAACTTCACATAACATAATCCCGTGTTGTTGTTTTACGAATAAATTTCATGTGGACAAACACCCAGATCCGAGTGGGTCACACAAGTAGTCGTCCCGTGTCGGAATCGAACCCACTGCTCCCGGCACCGAAGCCAATACCTTGACAAGTGCGCAACGTAGCCATCAATACTACCTATACAATGGTAAAGTGTAGTGGGTATTATGCGTTTGTATATGTTGTAATCGTACGCGTCTCGCCTGCGTGCGTGTGCGTGCGTGCGTGTGCGTGCGTGCAACTTACCCAGCTGCGCGTCTCGATCGCGACGTACACCAGCATGACGACGAGGCAGCACGTCATGTTGCAGAGGCCGAAGAGCCATATGTCCACGTCCGTGTCCCAGTACGCGCTCGCCGCCGAGAAGAAGATCACCACGCTGATGTAGACCGACTCGGCGAGCACCGCCCAGTACGAGTGCGGCCGGTACGCGAGGCCGCGACGCGCCGCGCCGTACAGCCCCGGCCGCTCCGACAGCAGCGACGCCGGCGCCGTGCGGTCGTACGCCCCTGCGGACCGTCATCATCATCATCATCTTCATTATCATCATCACCATCAACGACGTCGTCATTATCATAAGCATTGTTTCGCGCAATCCTGCGCACGATCTCATGCCGCTAAAGACCACCCCCCGGCTCATCATCGTCATCATCGTCGTTATTAAGATCACCATGGTCATCATAATTACCATCACCCCGCTCATTATAATCGTCATCATTTTCATTTTCGTCATTATCATCATCGGTGGACGTATTTAGGCCTCCCACGAGTTGCTCCCATAGGCTCTTCGGTCATATGCGCACAGTTGCTATGCTGTTTTGAGCATGGTCGCACGCGCGTATATACCATCACCCAGGTATCATCATCATCGTTATTATCATCATCACGTCGATTGTCATCGTCATCCTCATTGTCGTCTTTATCATCATCGGTGGACTCAGGCCTTCCACGGCTCGCCGCATAGCGCGCTATCAACGTTCCTAATTTTAGAATGGAACAATTTTTCGATGCATTTCCAGCATGTTACAAAATCACTTGAACTGTGATCAGATTTCCAAGGAGATAGTGTGTTCACTGCCGAAGACTAAAAATAATAGCAATAAGAAATAAATATAAAACATACCGATAACGATAGGTGGAAAAGCAGTGAACATAAGATTGTAGGCCATCAAATGCAGCTGGTCGATCATCACCATAGAAGAGAAGCCGCAGTACATCTGATACCAGAAGACAAGGAACACGAATGTCTGGAAGGAAATTAATATAACAATATCAATAAATGTAAATAACACGTCTGTAATAACACAAATATATACGGCACAATAACTAATACAGGTATGTACTTATTTGGGCAGGATAAGACAAACATGGTAATTAAATAATACTTTTAACATTTCAGTAAGAATTCAAGCTTATTTGGTTATTAAAAAACATGTTTCGTATCCTTAAAGGGAAACAATGAGCAATATAAGTATTTTAAATTAGAGTTAATTAAAAATATTTAAAATCTTTCCGTTGTATCTCCTATCAATATCTTCAGATTGAACCAGTTTATATGTAGTTGAGTATTAATAGAGCAGATAATAATTATTCATTAATAACTGGTAGCAAGACTGAAAATCGGAGCATGTTTTAAAAATCTACAGTCGAAATACGGAACTTACTGCATTTTTAAGGAAGAAATAAAGTATCATGCGCGCGAGACGGTCGTAGCACCAGTGTCCGTGGACTAATAGCAGCCTCTCGATGAATTTGAACCTCGACAAGGCAAAGTCTGAAGCCATTACTGCCTGTCTACCTTCTTGCCCAGATAGTCCTGCGGATTGGAACAAAAGTATGTTATAATCGACAAAGAAATATTAAAAATCACGTTGAAAAAACCAACATTTTTCCTGAAAACCAACATAACAATATTTTTTCATCAGTAATGAAAAATGCTAATTTAACCACTTAACTCCATAGCATATTGTAGATGTAATTTAGGGTAATTTTGGTAGCTGATAAACAAGCTTAAACGTAATTTTCTTTTGTAAATAAATAATAATAGATACATCCAGATACTAGAAAGATTATTTTGGACATATGATATGTTGAATTTTCTGATTGGGGAAAAACAGTACATTTATTTAATTTTATGCTTATACGATCATCATCTAAACTTACAGTTTTACTTGACTATGAAATGAAATAAAGACACCGACACTTAAAATTCGACGAAAAATCTATTATTAAAGCTATTTGTTATTTTATGATTTTGGACTTCTTATAAACGGTTCGTCTTATACAAATGTTGATTTAAGAGTGGTTGCCATTATAAATATGGTAAAATAGAGAAGATTAAAATTTCAATGAAAAAATATAACCAAACGTACCGACTCCAACATCGGCCGTTTGTATCATTGAGACATCGTTAGCGCCGTCCCCGATCGCTAACGTCGTCACACCCAACTCTTCTTTCACCGCCTGTGGGAAGAATAAAAAAAAACATTAATGATAGAACTTTAACTCGTGACTTTGAAACCGGTCTTCAATTGTCAAGTCATAGACGTAGAGATGGAAAATGTTTTCCTAGCCAGCATTAGAGAAACAGCGAGAGTGCGACCAGTAACAGCTTACATTTACGATTGATTCAATTTAAAGGCTTACATTTATGAATGAATTCTGTACTACGTTGAAAATACGCTCGTTTTCTCAATAGTATACTTAGCTTGGACTTGAAACAAGCTTGAGAGTTATGCAGTTTTTCTGTAATTATGTGAGAAGGTGGTAAGCGAGCAGGCGGTTCACATTTGCAAAATCCGTAGTGTTGCAGATGCGTTGCCACCTATTAAATAAAGTGGGCCCTGGCTACCTCACTCATCTAACAAAACGCAAAAGTATAAAAATTCCAAATCTCGCCGGTCTTCTGTGAGGTAGTACTTACCCGGACGGATCTAAACATTTCTATAAAATAGTCATATCTAGTAAAAAAAAAAAACCGCCTCAAGATTCGTTCCGTAGTTTTAAAGATCTAAGCATACATAGGCACAGACAGACAGCGGGACGACTTTGTTTTATACTATGTAGTGACGTAGTGATGTCCGTACGGAGAAATCCCAAGACATTGAAACGCCATCGTGTCTCGCCATCAAACGTAAAAGTTTGGCGAGAATAGCTATGTAAGCATATTCTTTGTATATTTTATGTGATTAATAAATTAAAAAAAAAAAAACTATGTGTAACAGCGAAGGCACCTTGACGATGTAGGCCTTCTGGAGCGGCGTGGCGCGGCAGCAGAGCACGGCGGAGCAGCGGCGCGCGAGCGAGAGGAAGGGCGCCACGAGCCCCGAGCGCCGGTCCAGGATGTAGGTGAGCGTGCGCCCGTCCACCACCAGCGCCCTGCCGCCCGCGCCCTCCACCGCGCCCCCCTCCAGGTAGCTCTTGATCGTCGACTCCGCGTGCTCCTGCAATTGCACCCACACGCTCTTGTTCTATTGTCACATCGCTCTGGATGTATTCATTTTCGAGTTAAGGAACCTGCCCAAGGATCTCACCGCATTATAGGTTTCGATTTTGTCCGCCTTTTGTGGTGTTCGATTTCGTAGGTAACGCAACAAAGACTGAATAAATAGATACAGATAAACAAAAAAAAGGTATACGTATATTCATATTCATATAGCCGATGGCTTCCCGCAGTCGCGATAAAGCGTCCTACCAGACAAATCTGCGAATTCTCTAACACTTCTTTAGAGAAGGCTAGTGAAAGTCATGTCATAGTGTAAGCTTTAGGTACACGTTTTGAGAAATCCCGTGCACTCTAGTGATCAACAAACTGGTTCAATCACTATAACCCAAGCGAGCGGTAGAAGCGAAACGGCAGTGTTACCAACTGTTCAATAAAATACTCCTAAAGCAATATAAAAACCTAAAAGTCACGAAATTCAAACCAATACTTCCCGAATATGAAACATTTAGGAAGGTTTGGTTTCAACTTGCTTCCTAAAAACATTGTAATTATTTTCTACCTAAATTTAGGAAGAAAGCATCCATGCGGGACGGACGGGGTGATGCGGAAGGGGTGAGGAGGGGGGGGGGGGGGGTGTCACTCGCCTTGTCGCGCGACATGAGGTGCAGCAGCCGGTCGCCCTGCGAGAAGAGCGCGGCCGAGTAGGCGATGTTGATGGCAGTCTCGGGCTTGTCGCCGGTGAGCACCCACACCACGATGCCCGCGTCGAGCAGCGCGCGGACGGTGCGCGGCACCGCCTCCTGCAGCCGGTCCTCGACGCCCGTCGCACCGACCAGCGTCAGAGCGCTCTCCAGCCGCGCGAGCGACTCGCGGATGCGTCTCTCGCGACCTGGTCGACGGACGACTTGTTTCTCATACGGCCTTTTGAACAGCCGGCGCGCACTTGTTTATACGGTCCGTAAATAATTTCAGAGAGGGTCACTATTGCTACGTGAAATTGTTCTACACACTTCTTGTTTAATCTTTTTTTGAAGTGAAACTTCTGTCGGGTCTGTTCGCATGACAACTTTTTACATAAAAGGAAAAATAAATAAAAAAAAGACGACAAAAAGGGGCAGGTGCTGAGCTATGGAGGCCAAACTCCTGCTTACCCTGATCTTACAGAATATTCCGTAATAGATATCAAATCAAATTATATATATATTTCATCTATCGATAGTCATTTTTATTAAATCTACCATCGATTCGTAATGACGTTCCTCTAATGGCGAACGAAACTCCGTGGGTATCCTCTTTTTTGTAATTTTATTTCCCTCAATATTATAATATTATACGGTATATATTTTTTTTTTACTATTAATACGGACCGTCGCCTATCTCGGAGGCGCGCGCGTGTCCGGCGAGCCACTCCTCCCAGAGGGCAGGCTGCATCGTCCGCTTGGCCATGACCAGCGTGCGCAGACCCGCGCGCGAGTACTCCGATATGAGCGAGCGGGTGCGCTCGTAGGCGGCCGCCTCGGCGCTGCCGGAGCGCATCGGGGTCAACGCCCCGAACACGGTCGTGTCCGCCCCCTTCACGTACAGCACCACCTGCCGATTCGAAACACATAATATGTTTAGTATTATTATTTGTTCGCACAAGCCAAAGTGATCTATAAACTAACTATTAGTGGAAAGGATTATTAGGTAAGTTGTTTATACTAATTTTAATCCAGGTGTCAATATTTGTTGGCAATATTTTGCTGTTGAAAAACGTAATTACGTTACTTTTTAAATCGAAGTAATCAACGAAGAATGAATGAATGAAACCTTGATTCTTTCTTTCACAAATACTAACTTAATTATGATAACTGCCGCTCATGGACATTTGCAACACCCGTAGGGTAGCAGATGCGTTGCCACTTAATAAAGTAGGCCTCGGTTACCTCACTCATCAGACGAAACGCAGAAGTGTAACACTTCACGCCGGTCTTCTGTGAGATCCTCGTATTACCCCGGACGGACCCGCCCATTAGTACAACAGCGAAGACCGCTGCGTGGCCATAGCGCAGTAAAAACCCCAAAAAAACTTGTTAGCTTGTCACGTCAAATAGGAAAGCCCACCTGGCCGGTCGGCATGCGCATCGCCACGGACATGCACTTGCGGTTGGAGTCGAACTGCTGGACGCGCAGCACCTTGTAGCGCGCCACCTCGCCCCGGACGCCCACCTCCACCTCGTCGGGCGAGCGGCTCCTCAGCTCGTAGCCGTACGCCAGGGCGGCCTCGGCCAGCGCCAACTCATCGGGGCTCTCGGCCTCGAAACGGGCCAACTGCGAATCGCATATTCTATTTGTACTGCATTTTATTTGTATTGTGTTTATATTGTATTTGTATTGTTTGTGGAAGGTGTTTTGTAGTAAGTCCTAACCACCACAGCGACTAATGCCCGGTTCCTATATTCAAAGAACGGCCTTTACTTACATTTCAAGCTTCCTAACTTTCATAACGTTTGACTTGTAGATAGAAGGCGTGTACGCCCCGTTCCTACAGGGAGGCGTTTTCCTTACGAGCTCTTGTATTACCTACGGAAAGTGAGTTACTAGCGTTCCTTTAATCTACAAGTCGTTATGAAAGTAACGAAGCTATGTAACTAACGGCCATTGGCCTAGTAAGAGAAGATCTATTGTAGTCTCCCCTTCATCATCATCGTTTCAGCCCGTTTGAGTCCACTGCTGAACATACGCTTCTTCCACTTGCCTGTGACTCGGCCGAAGTGCTCGGCTCGCTGTTGGTGTCGTCGCGGCTGCCGAAGGGAAACCTCGGCAAGCGGATTCGCAGCGGCGACGTGGTCGAAGGCGGCGGTGAGGGCGTGGTCGATCTGGATTCCGTTAGGCGGGCGTATCTGTGCACGTTTTGTAGTCAATACATTGAAATATATGTAAAAGAAATTACTGTCAAATGCGTTTATGTATTTGAATTTTTTGTTTTAATTGATTAATTTCATAATTAAACAATTATCCTATAATATTTTTTTAAATTTTCCCACTTTATTAGGGTGGTCTCATAGTTTCGGCCGGCAGTGTTTAATGAAATAAACTTTTTTATTTGCCCATACAACAATTAGACATTGCACATGGCTACACTCGCGTAATTATCGTTAAAATAATCTTTAAATTTATCTCTTACTTTATACTTTAATGTAAGTTAACTATTATCACAAAACCTGATCTGGGTATTTTTCAATGTGAAGTCTGTGCGTGTAAAACATGTAGCAGGTACAGGAAAAGGTTATTTAAAACAAAATGAAAAAAAAAAAAAAACAATTTCTTTGCCAATGTATTTTTTATTTGACAAAGTGGCAAACGAACTGACGGTTCACCTGATGTTAAGTGATAACCGTCGCCCATGGACATTGAGGCATCGCATCTGCAACCTTTACGGGTGTTACCGAAAGCTTTAGGCATGCTGAAACAGGACTAGTCCTCACTTGTCGTTAGATCGAAGCGTGCCATTGGAGCGCGCCGGTTTGTCGGACGGGAATTGACCCCCAGACTGGGAGCCGCTCAGCTGCATCTCGTCAACGTGCGGCTGGCTGACAACCACCGTGTTGCACACGGCAAGCATCAAGAGGAACTCTCGCACCTGAGTGACATAAAAAGCTATTACTATGATAGATATTACCAACGCACCGTTGGGAGTCTCCCCAAACAAACCAACACAGTTAGTGCATCAACAAACACCATAGTTCGTCCTCGCCTTTGAGCACGGCAAGGACGACGTACGCGTACATTAGGGGTACCTAGTTTCGCCGTGCTCAAAGCGTACAACCAACCAACACAACGCGTACACTAAGTACACCTAGTAAACGCGTTGTGTTGGTTGTAACTAACGCACGCATGAGTATATGCGCGGCCATAACCACTAAGGAGGGTTTCAAACCTGTGGGTTCTGGCTGGCCCACCGGTTCTACATTCGATGAAGCTTTTAGTCTAAGGACTGAAAGCGTAACATCAGTTATGTAAAAAAAAAAAAAAAACTAACAGATTTTAGGTACCTATGTCTATTTCAATTTTTTATTATCGATAACGGCTGGTCATCACAAAATGTTTGACACGGGCTAGTCCAGTGAGATTGCTATTTGTGTCGCTCCAGTTACTTTGAAATCCAATGTCGTAGTTAAGGTCACGAGTGCCCAGGGTAAGATCTAAATTTTGCGAGAGTAAGAGTAAAAGTACAATTATTTTACAGTACGGTCTAAGTTAGAAATATATTGTGCTTACACCCTCTTTCTGAAATATTGATCATCGTAGAAGTTAACTAATCTGCTGTCAACGTTGATCAGTGTTTCAGAAACCGGGCGTTATTCACACATTTTCGCAGTGAGTAGATACGAAATTACTAAAATGTGAAAATTTTGTTAAAAAAAGTTTCTGTCATCTTCCTAGGTGGATTTGTCAATCGATCGGTGCGTATATACATATATCTAGTAGCGACAGCTAGGACGCTGAAGCTACCGCAAAAGTTTTGATATGAATAAAATCTATGCAATTATATAATCTAAAAAGAATCATGTTATCGAAAACTCACCTTCTGTGTATGCTGCGCGTCGTTGTTGTCGAGAATGTGCTGGAGCAAACGACGGTTGGGCGAGACTTTGGTTAGGGGGGTGACAATGGGGGGCAGTTCGGGGTTGGGCTCGGCGGGCGGACCCGGGGGATGATCGTAGTCCACTCCGTTAACCGTGCAACGCCTGAACACCATTTTGTTCTCCGTCAGCGTCCCCGTCTTGTCACTGAACAGATAATTGATTTGGCCCAACTCCTCGGTGATGTTCAGCGCACGGCATTCGGTTCGGGTGTTCGTCACGGGGTCGTACATTTCGACGTCCTGGTGGATGTGATACACTTGCAGCAGTTTGGTCATCTCGATCGTCACGTAGAGTGACACCGGTATCATTACTTGAAGCACTATAATGTAGGTCCAAAACGTTAAGAGGCCCTCGTAGGCCGGTTTGTCCGCGTACGTGATGAAAGGCGTCACTTTGTAGAGGAGCGGGCTGTACTGGTCGTACCAGACCTTGCAGCCAACAGCGCCGGCGCAGCATAAGAACAGCAACACCAGGACGCACCATATCACGTCTGTGTTCATCTTTCGTTCAAGTTTCGAGCATTTATATCTCGGCCCGCCATTATTCAACATTGCTTTGGTCTCATGACCTGCGTACACGACAATGCCTTCTACATAATCTGTGTTTTTGATAGTGCACTCCCTCAGCAACAAGTTCTCGGAGTTAAGTGGAACTCTACCTCCGTTTGGGTGTGAAATTGTTCCTGTGAATCTGTATATTTTGGTCGACGGTCGCTCCACTTCAACAGTGCTTCTGAATTTAAGAGGACAATAGTCTTTATGCTGGAAATAAATTACAGTCGAGATTAAGAAAAAAAACTTTATAAAGAAAAATATAAATTTATCAGAGTCATTAGTGTAAATACAATTCATAGAGTCAAAGTAAGTAGTCACTCATTTGACGCTTTCTGTTTACTTATCGATTTTCTTTACTATAACGTTGGCATGCTAAAGTAAAATTTGTTTGTTTTAGTTTGTAATGCACAAAGTTATAGATTATGTTATGTAATAGTTAAATGTTTAAAATAGATCGAACAAAGAGATTGTATTTGAAAACAACAAATTTTACATTCACAGTTGAATGAATATCTAGTCTATGAACTACATGTTGGACAATAGATAATTTTACGGTCATACTTCACGGTACCGGCGAAGATAGGCACACAGTTCCCATAGGCATGATTTCCATTTATTTGAAGTTATTTAACATTCTGTGCTTAAATACAGTTAGATGCGAACTTTGAACTTTATTGTTATAATCATCACCACAGTGGCCCACATTCACAATTTTATATCTGGTAGATTAGACTCATTCAGAAATACAGTACATCCTTACAAAAGACGCGTGAGAAAGAAGCTATCATATATTATGTATCATATTGAATATTTCCTTGGCCCCAGCCATTCGAGGCTTGTTTAAATGATATCTTAAGAATTTAATACCAATTGAACAAACTCAGACTTCTAGTTTATTCCATAAAGTTTTTTTTGGTTCAGAAACATGGAACATCGAAAAAAGAAACATACATATTAAAAGTTTTCGTAACCATCCTTTCCGTTCCATAGCATATTGTTATTAAAAAGCTTTATTAACATGATATATACATACCTTTTCTCTGAAACCTGGCGCAACTATACGTTGCTTGAGGTTGGTCTCGCCATCCAGGTTACAGGTGTCCAGGTAACACACGCCCATCGGGTTCGAGGAGTGCAGCAGCACCATGTCCGCGGGAACCGCTTCGTTGTTCGAGAGGTGCACCAGATCACCGACCCGAACATCTTTCCACTTCACTCGCACGTACCGCTCTACTGATCTGCAGACGAAAGGGATATCATTGAAAGGTTTCCCTTGACGGCCCACATTTGTTGCTGCACAAATAGAATAAAAATCGAAAACTAATCGAACAATCGATTAGTTTCTCCTGTCATAGGTTGGGAGTATTAAGCTCACTATTGAAATACGTTATTAACACTCAAATAAAACAAAGTCGTCAAGTCTGTACCTATTACAACAAACGTCAAATATGGTAAACTATATAGGTACTATCTTTATATATATATATATATATATATTATGTACGTGTGTATGTCACTCAACTACTCCTAAACGGCTGGACCGATTTTAATGAAATTTTTTGTGTGTCTTCAGGTAGATTCGAGAAAATTTTTTGTGTGTCTTCAATCTCTCTCAATCTACAAGCAATAAAAAATTAATTAAATCTCATCTGTTAGATTCGTGGTTAAAATACTTTTATTAAACACATTGTAAACCTACTCAGGGGAAGCCATAACTTCATTAGTTAAAAAATGAAAAATGAATGCATAAAGTAGTTACCATACTTTTACCTCATTTTCTAATACTGAACTTGGGGTTTCGGTACATCGGGGAACCAAGATTATATTGAATATGGTTTCGAAGGCAGTTTTGGTTTCCGTCAGAAACAGATCGAATCTTCCATAATCTATTTTTTGGGTAACTTCCTAACAAATAAAAGACTTTGATTTGATGTAAAGAATCTAAACGAATGATTTAATAACGAATCCTTATCTCCTCAAACATTAAAAACATATTACTCTACAGCGTGACGGTAAAATAATTGAGAACGCATTTGTGTTTATCTTTAAAATTATATAGCTTCTGAACGATTGAATTGGTTGAAACAAAGTCATATAATCAAGAGAGACTGCTTTATGAGAACTGCTTTATGAATACATCGTCAAAGAATACGATTGAAAGGTTTATATCAAATGTGGTAAAATAAAATATGTACAGTGTTTGATTTATTGAAATGTTTCGTTTGCATTTTCATTATAAGTACTAATCGATTTTCTAGAGAATCTTATCGCTTATATTGGTCCAAAGTTTTGACTGTAATCTTTTCCATATAGGACCAGCTAAAAGATCTTAAAACGTTAGTAACAGAATGCATAACTGACGAGGAGATACAGACCTTTGGAGAAGTCTGAAGTTTGTGGCCGTTTATTTGATGAACATAAAATCTTTGCAGAAACGTTTTCATCCACAGATTACATGAAAGGGATACTTCAAAAGAAAAGGTGGTGGGTGCAACATTTTTAAGATGTACTTTTATGCACAAAATTAGAAATCAGGTGCCTGATGGGCTTCAGTTCAGTTCTTGATCACTAACATAAGTCAGTACATAATTTATAAGTCGAAGGCGTGTACTTGTCCAGGAATTTGTAAAATAAGTAGTATCTTTGGATTTACACAATTGGAGTGCGAAATTTTACGAAAAACATTCAACTGCTGGAATTAAAGAAGGAATTAAAGGAATGACTGATTGAATGGACCGAAATTAGGAAAAAACATGAGGGCGTACACGTGAATTCATTCCTCTTAAACCAAGTCACGGTCAGTTGTTAGTAAAGCTAAACTATTTAATTTAAGCACACTGTAAGATCGCACTAAAAATAATTTAACAAAAGGTGACGGTAGTCATCAATGACAGAAAACCGTCATAATTTTATAATATAAAATTACAACGCAATAAAATTCTTCTTCTTCTCAGGCCGTTGACGGTCCATACGATATCGCCGATATAAAATTCTTTAAGCAAATCAAACAAAAAGTCTGTTATTGTCACCTGACTAGGAAAAACACTAATGTCAGAGAATAATGTTATAAGTTCGTCTGAAAACTGTATTGGTTGAAAACTGTCATGACATTTACAATAGAAAAAGAAAGAAAGAAACTATGTTCATATTTTGGCTTGTTTAAATATTAGTCTAGACGCGAAAGACTGTAAATGTTCAAATGTCTAACTCTAAGAACTTTAAATCCATTTTGTCTCGGAAGCAGCAAGTATAAGACTTGAAGAGCTGTTCAAACATTTGTAGCCAGTTAGGAGTTTAGCTAACGGTACACCCACTATTGGCAACTGACGCAACAGGTGAAAGATTAGGTAAGATTTGCGAAAAGAAAGTGATCCACGCGATCGTTTTATGCTTTCACTATGCTAGTGTGACCATGTCTGTATGCAAAAAACACAGACATATTTCTCTAGTAGTCTCTGTAGTTGTAGCAGCCACCGCTTAAAGTATTATGACGTCCGTGAGTCGAGGGCAATAAGTTTATCTTAAGGCGTTGTATGCAGTGAATTTCTAACTATTTGGGTGGTGAAGTATGAGGAAGCGGAGGAGGGGTAACGCCGCTTAGCGGCGCGCAGCGCGCGAGTTTCGTCGACGCGCCGCTAGACCAAGTCATTCATTACCTAGTGTGTGTGTAGTGATGGGCCGTAGGATACTATCGATAGTATCATGGAAGGCTTTCGAAAATGTACACAGATGATCCCTATAACATCTTTTATAGACCATGATTGTATTTTACTTTTATATTATAATAGGAATAATAATAAACAAACAAATATAAATTATGAGAAAGCAATCAACAATTTTAGAAAATCTTCTCCCTGTTTATTATTATTTTTTTAATTAAATGGAAAAGGAATTGATAAAAAATACATCTTAAAGTCAAATAAATTAATAAAGGCAAATTACTTATAATTATTATTTTTTGTTATATGGTTTATATTGTGATTTTAAAGAAATGGCTCATAAATTTTTTGCTCAAACCTTAATGTTCAAACTTAAGTGCAAAAATTAGCACTATAAACAATTTAAAATTTCTAAAAGCAATGGCGACATCTCTTGTTCGAATTATCGTTGTAAAACGATATTCGAAATTGTTTGTATGCTGGAAAGGATATAACAATGGATGCGCCAAGCATTGCTTCAATTGCTAAGAAACAATGAAGAAAAAGACGTTAAGATTTTCGTCGGTGTGGCAATCAGCCATTTAGCTCAGTGGCTAGAGCGTCAGGCCGCGAATGCCGAAGACATAGGTTCGATTCCCACAGCGGCGACAATCTTTTCGTACTTTTTCTACATATTTTAATGTTCAAACTTAAGTGCAAAAATTTGCACTATAAACAATTTAAAAATACGAAACATATTTCGCAACGGTGAGCGGGCGATGAGCGGCATAGGTCCATCTAGCAAGGTACCTCAGCGCTCTATGTTCAACGTGTGGAGTTGGAAGAGAACCGAAACAACGCCGCGGTGGTGCGGTGTTTTGGCCATCGCGTTCGAATTAATTTTAATTAATTAAATTAATATTTACAAATATCTTACTTCAATCAACAAATTAAGAAAACAGTCCTATTTATTAATATATTCTACACCACTGATATTAATTTCATTAAGATTTGTTCATTTATTATATTTATTTTTTTTATTTGAATTTCACGTTTAAGGGTAGGTTCGTGATTTTTTTCTATCGAAAATATGTTTTGAAAACAATGGTCCATTAGAATGTAATATCAAGATTAACATATATTTTTTGCTTCTATAAAATGTATAGATTTTGTTAAAAAATTTTTTGAAAAACATATTTTTACTGCATACAGCGCCTTAAGGTAATTATTTTTCATTGAGATTTTATTACTCATCCATATGAACGATAATAAATTACTAATAGTCATAGGTAAGCAGAAAATCCAATTAGAGCAATTAATTATTTGAATTCGTGCTCACAAACTCCAATTAGAGAAATTAGTTAATTAATTTATTCATTAAGGATAATAATAATCATAAGGAATCAGGGTTCAATTTTCACATGATAGATGTATTTATGTGACCCACAAATAATTGTTCCGGGTTTGGGTTCCATGTTAATTTGTGTATGTAAAACGACCACAGTGAATATAGTTTTTCTACAAAAACTTTTTAAAAATATAATATGTACATATATACTATTTAAGAAATACAAAAATTACCAACAAACATACCTGGCATTAAAATTTTTATGTGTAAACGCGTCTTGATAATAAATCCGGAATCTGATTTCGGCTGTAAAATGTGCAATGAAAAAAAAGCGAGTCAAATATAACACCTGCTTCTTGAAATTAATTTTAATAAAAACAAATTGCAACGGTTGGCATATATTATGGTTACAAAACTGTTGTAATAATGACAGCTCATTTTATCCGAAATAAAAACATCAATGGATCCTAAAAAAAAATCACAATTAACTCTATTCAACCTTAGCAATAACACCCGTATTCAAATACATGGCGATTCCGCGTAGAGCTTGTCGAGTATTGCCACTTACGCTGCACTTTTGCGATAAAGAATGATTCATTCGTCACGTGACCGCAGCCAGGAATTTGTTTGTGTCTGTCGTTGGTATATATCGACGAAATTATGTTTATTTGGTTTTTAATAAAATTAAAACTTTACTACTACTTCAACTCTAAAACTAATATTTTCTGAATGTGTGAGATTTTTTCATTGCAGTTTTCTCTCCAGAAATCGATACTACTGATAAAAATCCTTTCTATAACTTCATCATACAAAACATCTGCAAATTACTAAGTAAACATGTCATTTGGACTGGTTTTTTTGTTCGTTTATTGTTCAAGAAGAATGTTTTATGTTCTATAATTTGCATGAATCTGGAGCATTTTCGATCCAACAGGGTGGCGGTCATCAACTTGTATTTGCTGAAATTAACAATGTGCTGATTCATTTCCACATGAAAGAAATGTAATATCGCTGGAACCACTTCTATGGAAATTTGAAAAGTAATTATGATTTATATGGTTCATCGATTTATTAAACTAATAGGTTCGATGACGAACGGACGCCCCTAATAAATAAACAATGAACAAAATTTCAATAAAATTTATTAAAGAAGTTAATATCTCGCATGGTCGATGTACCTTTGAAGGACTTATGACGTGGATACCAAACGATAATATTTGTCTATTCGCCATTTCTATTACTAAAATACGTTATTTATACTTAGAAAAAACTTATCATACGAAATACCATCAACCCACACGGTCTCGCTATCTTATTTAAACATGTACACGTATACGACTTATTTGCACAGTTTGTACGGTTGTTACGCTATCAGAATTTATCGACAGAACGTTTTTTTTTTACGTTTCAATCATTAGTCACTCCGTTTACACAACCCTCCGACCGAGCTGGTATAAATTGAACTGATCGTTATGTTGTCTAAGAAACACTGATGTTTCTCAGAATTTGTTTTATCCATAGGAATAGTCCTTATTTGAAAAAATAGATATTTTATTTATTCATTTGTTGATTTTAACATTTTATGAAAGGATACTCTTGGCCATCTATAATGTGCAACACGTTTGTTATTTAAAAAGAAATATATTTTAATATACGCCCAAAGCGATATTTTTTGGATTTTGTTATAGACATTATCATGTCCTATGCCCGACAAAGTCAAAAAACAGTACTGGCCATCATTAGGTTTGGCTCAAAAATAGGCAGTGGCATTCCTCTTGAACATTTATTATAAAAGTATTCCTTCAAGTAAATTAGAACTTTTATTACAACGTTACGGTACAAGGAGAAAAAAAATATGATTGCGATCGATTGCTCTACTTCAAAGCGGTTATATTTAGAGCTCTTCTTACTCGCGTCATTGTTATCTCCGTCTGCCATTTTGGTCAAAGCATACATGATCCGTTGTGATGTGTTTTACTCAGTTAAACGATTTACGAGGGTGTAATCAAATTACTAGCGAAAGCCTTTTAGTTACGACCTAGTGGGTTTATTTTATAGGATATATTGAACACTTAAAGAGTGATAGTAGGATAGGGCCTACGTTATTACACATTTTTAAGTCAAGTTATGATCAGGTTTTATCTCATGTTATGTTTTATATATCCAAATTCCCCATCAAGTAAGAATTTAATTTCAGGGCTGCTTCTTTTACACGGTTTTAAATAAAATTGAATATCTTGATGAAATGAGAAAAGCATGAGTATAAATTGCACCGTCAGATGCACGAAGAAAACAGGAGCGGTAAATCGAACGCAAACGAAAATAGTACTTATCAATAGGTCAAATAAACAGATTAATAGCGTGGGCCAGCGAACTTTGGCATAAGCCAGATCACTGCAAGTGTCGATAACGTTATTAAAAATATAACCCATTAATGTCATGCAACATTACTTCAGATATCGCTTTAAAATCATTTAATATCCATTAGATTATGTCAATTGTTCCGCCACGATGGCTTAGGCTATTTCCTAGCACATTTTCATTACTTTAGATATATTCCTTATTGTAATAAAAGACAATCAAATAATTGTTCTTCAAGACATTTACAGACCGCGACGAGATATCGCGATGTAAGTATTTATAGTTTTATGTAGAAAACCAAAGTCTAGGTCAGGACTTTTTTTCGTGCAAAATAGAAACAATATCAACTTTTCACATAAAAAAGAACATTTGAGATCGTATTAGCCTACCGAGTTTACTATGAAAGTCTTTACGGATCACACAAAGTTTAAAATTTGTTGTAGAATTACAAGTTACACCGTGGCAAGAAATTAATGTAGAACACTTATCAATTCCAGTCGGTTTGATATATCAGTGCCAATATATTATTATCATAATGGATAGATATTATTATCATAAAGCCATAAACAGGCTAACTTTCTACGCGGGCACTTCTTAAAATTCAATATCGAAACATATTGTTTGATAACATCGTTGGCGCTATCTTGAAATCATGAAACGCAATTATCAGAAATGGAGATAAGTTATTCATGCAGTCTTCCGTAATGTCGATTTTCGATTGGCAATCATCATATTTCTAATAGACTATCTGCTGGGAAATATAGTGAACTATCTAGCCTTGTGATGGACGATGTTTTGCTTTCAGTTCGGAAATTTTAAATGTACTTTAGTCTGGTTGGTGGTAAAGTTGTGTAATATTTAGCAATAGAACGAAATTAACTACATGGTTCAAAACGAATGTCAAAATAAAGTAAACCTTTCAAGTATCTCTTTCAATTATACCTAGTGCGCACTTGAATCTAATGAGACCACTGATACTCTTTGTACGAAGACTATGGCCTTTAGCCAGCAGTAGAACATATAAGTTATGGACTGGGAAAATTATTTTGTGGGTATTCTAGGTGCACGTGTGCATTGCTAACATACACAGTTGTATACTTAGTAGCATTTTTATTGTAGCGCTAAGTAATAGCGATTACGTAGACAGAGCACAGCCGCGCCTATAATACAGGATCGATCTTTTGTTGTTGTTCTGTTCGAGTTACTGCAATAAATGCGACAGTTCCGCGTGTCCTTGCGATCTTATCTGTTTCCGGTCGACCTACAGCCGAGAATTTTGGCATCTGGGTATGAACGAGATTGCAGAGTTTGTCCCTTTATCTCTTTTGCAGCCCATTTTTGTTAAGTTTAAATACAAATTATGAAAAAACATTTACAAAATATATTTACGACACTAGCGGCCCGCCCCGGCTTCGCACGGGTAACAAACAATACGTTTAACAAAAAATTTGAAAATTAAAAATTATCATACACACACATAAAACCTTCCGCATATTTCGTCTTTGGTGCATAATTTTATGAATTTCTTCATCTTTTAATAAAATACCCTTGAAATTACGTCATGAAGATCGAAAGACCGCTGACCAGATAATGGTTCCGCTTTAATTACGGGACATTCGGGGTTACACGCAAAAGTGACAAATTAGTCTGGTCTCCCATAGCTTCGGACATGAGTCAAAAGATGCGATATCTTTGGTTATTTAATGCAGATAACTCGCGAGAACTTGTACATGCAGATTACGCGTTGACCGATATCTGATGGACCAATGTCTTGATTTAAAGTGTCTCTAAGAAGAATGTTTCACCAGCCCTCAGTCTCTAGTGATCACGACATCATGTGTAATTCAATCTTTCTGATATCTTTTTGCCATCATATCGACAAAGTATTGAATAAAAACCAGCCAAGGCGAGTCGGACTCGCACACGAAGGGTTCCGTACCGACCTTATAAAACAGGTAGCTCTAACCATCAACCTAAATACATAAAATTGCATGCATGTCACAGGTTTTGTTACACACAGTACCTTGCTGAGGAATAGTCAAATATTAACTGTCTTCTCCTATTACGACTATTAAGGGATATTTTAGTGGATCATACAATCGGTGTAACTCAGAGACCCTTTTAAGTTGGCCGTGTCTACCGTGCAACACTATATCTCTAGGGCCTTTTTAGGGTTCCGTACCCAAAGGGTAAAACGGGACCCTATTACTAAGACCCTGCTGTCTGTCTGTCCCTCTGTGAACAGGCTATCACGGTTCATGAGATACATGTTATACAGTACACAGTTTGAAATTTGATCTGGGTATTTGTTTCCCAAGGGTTGACGTCAGGCAGGCGGCTGGTTGTAAAAATATAGCCAAAACCGCTTACAACATGATTCATGTTGTGCCGACCCTACCTAGGTGGGATAGGGGCAGGAGGATAATGATAAATTGTATACTTGTCCCTCTAGTTTAAAAGTTCGCGTCAAACGAAGTCATTTGGAAGAGGCGATTTTATTTTCGGATGTTGGTTAAAAATGTCCAGATGGTGAATGATTATTTGTTAAAAGATTTTTTATTGGCTGTGGCGGCTCCTCATTATTGGGGAGACTAACTTTTCCAGAAGCACAGTACATACCATTTGGTTCATCGACCTATTTTTTGGCAGAACACTTAGAGCAGATCTTATTAGTGGCTCCGACTTGGACGGAAGACTGTTGAGCATAATGCATGAAAGCTGATCTGTTGAAGTTTGTTGTCTTTCTCACTAATCTCGTAGGCGTTGGGAACGCTCAGAGCTCGATTCCCTAGTGTGAATTTGTATATTTATATTATTTTGCTCTTCAAGCCACTGCAAACACTCTACTTGACTCTCTCCGACTTGTAAGACGATTTCCAGTTTCCAGTAAAGATTCTTCATTACGACGTATTTTTGATGCCCTCGCTTGGGAATTTTTTCTAGAAAGATGAGATCTTGGTCTTTGGGCATTTGAAAATGATGTTGAACGGGAATTACCACTAAAAATGTGATTGAAGAATTATAAGAAGTACTAAGTCAGTCACTGTTTGGATAGTTTAATTACAATATACTAACATTTTGAAACTTGTGATATCTTTCGATAGGAATGTCCGAATTTAATAATTCAAAAAGTATTATAAAGGTATTGAAACAGTCTTAAATATGAATAATTTATTTTTATAAGGATTAATACCAATATACAAATAAACAGCCTTTTCTTGTGGCGGCATTTCAATCAAAATTTTAAAATAAAAGAACACTTATTGTGGCATAACTATAATAGTTAGACATATGCTGTCGCGACACTTTTTGTAAATAATGATGTGGTCTGTAAAGTCGTAGTACATTCTTTTATTCTATCATCAATAGTTTTCGCAGCGCACGCGATGTAAAGAATATTCTAGGTAATTTTTGTACATCTTGAGTAACATTATGGGAGTTTTAGTAAGGATGGCTAATTTTTTGAAAATATAATATAGCCTATGTCAAGCAGGGATAATGTAACTTCTCAACAGTGAAAGAATTTTTCAAATCGGTTTAGTAGTTTCGGAGCCTATTCAATACATACAAACAATCAAATATTTCCTCTTTATATAATAGTATAAATAAACAAAAAGAAAGTATTGGGTAGATTTTATTGCCCAATAAAGAAATATACAATAACATGAATATTTTTAAAAATATAAAATAATAACGGCTGGCGACTTCACTCCTGATGATGTCTTTAGTGAAGTTATAAAAAAATCGAAGACGTGTAAAGTCTGCCAATCTGTAGCAGGCTATTATTCCCTTATAATTCCTTTACGGAGGTCTTTGACCATTAGTTGGAAAAATAACCAATAGTTTATTTCCTTACATTATACTATGATCCACAAATGCTGTATTATCACAGCATATTTTAAAAAGCGAATATAACCTGCGCGAACAGAGGGCAACCTAGATCCGAAAAGCATTGAATCCTTTATAAAGGATTACCAAGACACATTCGTCGGTATCAATACTGATCGATTGATGATAAAATACTTTATAGCTATATCCGATGATGCAATGCGATCATGAAACGAATCCGTAACCCACATTTTGGGGCACATAAATACCAAATGAGTCATGGCGTGGAAATGAACACGGGAACTATACCAGTAGCTTTAATGTCGGTATAAATGGAAAATAACCCAATGTCACACTATTTCTATGCAGAAAGATTGTTATATGCAGAAAATATGACATACTTATTAGGTATATACAATGCCACAATGTGCGTCCTATGCACGCAAGTACAATATTTCAATAAAATATCTACACTATTATAACATTATTTAAAATGAAATAACTGAACTTCACCTAAGTTGATAAGTGTCGATTTTGTCTTTGGTGTGCTCGCGTGTGGCTTATGTAGCCAATTTTGATAAATAATGTACATTTGTATATAAGGACCAAATACCAAAAAATACTAATTATTATTCACGGCAAATAAGTTATAATAAAAATTGCCACAATAGTTACAAATAAATATAATATGAAGCACACTTCAATATCGTCTTATACATTCAATTTATAAACTAACAGCAGATCTTTGTTTGAGTCTACAAATTTTAATTTACACCATATGTGGGTACCGAATTGCAACTTTTGAGCAGGCCGTAGCATGCCAGCAACATATATACGACCTATTTCTCGCTCAACATTAAAAGAAATTAATACTGATAAGACAAAAACTATGCCTGATATGGATGCACAAAACAGGTATGCTGCAAGTAAATATAGGTTCTGTATTAAAATATCACACGAGCCGAAGTGGAGTGAATGGACTTTTTATCAGTATCCCATTTAATTATTTTGTAATTATCATAAAGTTCTCACTATGGTATATCTATTTAAATTTTGATTAAAGATTAAATCGAACCGCATAATTCTCTAATACAACGTTTAGCACATTGTTCCTTTATGAAGGATCGTAGGAATATACGCCTTTGTATTAAACATATTGCACCAGTCCTGAATTTACCTCAAATCCCGGTTCTGTTACGTGACTAACGTTAACCAAAGGAATGTGCTTTTTAACTCGTCTCTGTCTATATTGTAACATTAGAGCTGGTGTTGCGAGTGAAACCTAGTATCGATTTGTTTTCTTTCCTAACAAGATTGATTAATGTACATTAGTGGTGTTTAGTATGATTACATTGTTATTGTTAGCTAGTAGCGAAACAAAGTGGAATTACTGATGGGTATGTATACAGTTACCAGGTATAATATATTTAAGATCTAGGTATTGAGCGCTAATTAATTAGATACATGTACGTAGAATTTTGTTCCGGTATAAAGAAAGTGTATAAATAAAGTAACATTATAGTTATTGATTTGCGAAGCATAATTCAATTATAAGACGATCTTTTGTGACTTTATTTAAACTGAGTATACATAAATATTTATGGATTTCTTAATTAATAAAACAATTTAATATTAACGTTAAGTGACGAATACAGCATATAAAATTTACCACTGTAGTGACAATTTTACTACATTGATTTAGGACTGACTGCATTTTAAACCAAATCAGTAATTTCTAATCGAAGGAAAGAAGGGATGTTTCTTATAAACATATCAAGATGAAATCTTCTTTGAAAATTAAATGATACTTAAACCTTTTTTTTTTTTGGGTGAGGGGATAATATTTTAATTTGAAAGTAAATATCTTGATTATAATAAGGAAAGATACACCAAAACGCGTCGGATATGATTCTTTATCTCTTTTAGTTTTGAAATACATTTCATTTTCTTCCTTCCTAGCAATAGTTTATTAAATAAATAGAACGTAACCTAAATTAACGCATTCTAAAATTATACCGTAACCGATGGAAATAAAATCCGTAAGGCTGAACAAATACATAAATTCTTCAATTTGTTTATTTGAAAATTCAAATATAAGAAGTTAACAATAACAATGTAAAATATATGTCGTTATTTGTGTTTTACGCAATCGTGCGAAATTGTGTATCGCTCTCCAATGCCGGTGCAGTCATGACACACTTTGAGGTTTCTATGTTTGAATTTGGTCATCATAAGACACATTATGTGGGTTGAAATCACCTGTTTTATGCTATTTTTTGTTCTATGAACATTTTAACGGTTTTAATATAGGTGGCAACGTGCAAAATATTCCAGTACTCATTGTAAGAATAGTAGGTGCAGCGACAGGGGGAAAACCCTGCTTATAAATACCTTTAAATATCTTACCTTGAAATATCTTGCGTTAACGAACAGTAAATGTTTGGCCTCAGGGTAAATCAGTCTTACTTTAAACGGCCCATAAACTTGCATTCAAGTGTAAAAAAAAAATAGGGTCAAAATAGCCTACCGTGAGTAAATCACGAGGTTTAGCGGATTAGGTCGGGGAAAAAGTTTCTTCGTATTTTATATACAAATTCAAAAAAATTTGCTTCTAAGTTTAATGACATTTAATTATAATATATGTATATGTGCCGTTTTGTTCGATAACTTTATGTGTACTATATGACAAATTGCAGTTGCTGTAGAAATTATAGGAATTCTGATTAAATAAATAAGACAAGTAATTTTGAAAGTCCTCTCTTGATATTAACCTAGCATTACCAAAAGAGATTTGGAGAATCCAAAATAGGTGGAATCTGAAGGTGCAAGGTCAGGGCTAGATAATGTCAGGTACTAATTACATAACTTCATATATATACAAAATAATAGGTCGGGTATAAAGTCTTATCGTAACTTTTTACCCAATTAATAATAGGTTAATTGCATGTTGCTCAATAGAGCACAATGAATTGTTCGACTAACTAAATTAAACTATAGCACGAATCACATCCCAATGGCAGTGCGGATAGTACAAATAACCCAAAAGTACTTAAGACCGTCTAAGAATATAAATACATTCTAGCATTACTATGTGGCTTTAATAGTGAATTTGGAGTTGGATATATGTATAAGGATTTCTTTTGCAGTGCATTCGTTTGAGCCTTTGCCGTTTAAATTTGCTGTTATTTTTATACTAGATTCCTTTTGAAGTGTGTGTATATTTTTAATCACACGATAATATATAATTCCATTATATTAGAAGTCAGTAAGAATCTTTGATGTCTCTTCTCTAAACTGGACTAAATAAAAGAAGCGGTATTGAGTGAAGATGTTCATAACGGTGTTTCAACAGTTTTATATATTGACTGTCTACCGGGAAGCGCGCACGAATGTGGAACACGATATCATAGGGGTTCAGTGTCTTTTATCAAACTGTCAATAATAGAAAATACATGCACGAGGTATTAAAACAATTTACATTTTACCAAGAATTAAAATTAAAAACCAGGACTGCCGTGCGCATTGGTGGGCACTTGCTAAACTTTACGGTCTGCATACGTACATACTCTTTAGCTCTAAATTTATGTAGGCTAAAAGATAGCTAGAACAATGGCGCACGATAGAGTGAAACACGAATCGCGAACTTTCTCCCAAACGACGGTATTCAGGTGAGGCGTGGCCACAGCGGTTGCGGTGCGGACGCGAAGTGTGTTACATCAGCGGATCTCGGCCAGCACCCGTCCAGGCAATGTGAAGGCCGTCACATTCACTATCGACCTTAGATGTCTCTGCCGACATCCAATCGGACTGTGGACGGTTGACTGTTCTTTAACTATGATGGGTTACAATGTAAGCTCTGGTTTACGCAAATTTTACTTCGAACAAAGCTGGCGACTCCCGCCCTAAATATTACCATAAAATTCATGTTTTAAGATTAAGCCCAATTTTAGTGGAAACTTTTTTTCATTATATCATTTAATATTGTTTAACGCTGCCGTTTATGTATATAAAATATTTTGTGGAGTGAAAGTTTAGGACGTGTATGAGTGAAATATTATATAATATATAATAGAGTAAGTGTCACTTTTATAGTCTGACATGATTAATAAATTATGTGAGAAGCAAATCGCCATACGGACCGGTTTTAAGAGAACAAAAATAATTTTTTATTTGTTAAAAAATTTTGCGTTTAACGGAATGAAAATAAATAATAGACCTAAATCTTAAGTTCGCAAAAGATGTAAAATATAAAGTTTTTGAACATTGTTAGGGCATGCCACCATACAAAAGTATTAATCGTTCTTAGTGAAAGCACATGCGATTGGCGTCTCACCTCAACTAACTGCCATCACAGGAAATTGAAGTAAGAAAAAAACACTGAATATATATAGTGTTAGAGGAATAGTGAGGCAACGTCACCATGGAGGGAAGTGTGCGGCACCGTTAACTTGTTTTAAGAAATAAACATCTGCCCGATGGAAAATGTCAAACTGCTTATGTTCTGATTTTGAATTGGATAAAATGGGGTATCATGTAATTTTCTTACAGAATTAATAATAACTTAAAGTGTTTTGGTTTTTGTAATTGATTTTGCTTTATTGAGACATAAAATTATCGTAGTTTGTGTTTATTGCTTCTTTTAATTACATTCCACTTCTGGTTCGTAACAATAGGTATACCTATATAAGTTTTTAAGTTGTTATATAGGTATTTATATATTTATTACATATTTTTATATCTTTATTATACAGCGTGAATATATGAACACACGTCTTACGCTACTTGCCAATAATCACAAAGAATATTAACGTTAAAAAAATCCATAATTAAAAAAAAATATTTTACAACAAACTAATTAAGTGTAAAAGAAACAAAATTTGTAACATCCTATACAACTACAACTAACTGATCATACATTCAGAGACTTTTCATTCGTTGCCACAGCGTCGCATTACAAGCCTCTCGTTCTAACAGTATGTTTTGTCTCTTTTAAATTCATTCAACCCATTCATATGCTTTGTGCCCTTTACAAATGAACTTTATGTTACAGTTTTATACGTAAGGATGTTCAAAAATTCTTTGTTTTGGAAAATTTAATAACTCTGTAAATATTGATGTTTAAAGAATGTAAATGTTTAATACAATTTTAAAGAATTATCCTCTATATGTGTGTTCATTTATTATCGCGATTGTAAAGACACGCTGTATAAGAGTATACCTGTTGCCATTTTACAGTTTAATAAATTTTGTATAAAAATAATAAAATATTGAACGCCAGTCACGGGAACGACACGGAAAAGCAAAAATAAATGAGATAAATTTCATGTAATAATTTTAATTTAAGTTCCAATAATTAATATACAATTTTAGCCTTGAAAATGAATCTATTAATCTGAAATGTCCGGACGTTTCTTTTTTACCAATATTGATAAGATAATCAAAATCAAACGACTTCGCTGAAGACCAGCGTGAACTAGAAGCATTATACTTCTACGTTTCGTCTGATGAGGTAGCCGGGGTCCATTTAATTAAAAGGTAACGCATATGCAACCCTACGGGCGTTGAAATTTCCATGGACGGCGATTATTACTTAAAATGAACCGTCAGCACCTTTGCCACCTTGTCACATAAAAAAAAGATATTCTATGTCATTGAACATGTTCAAGTATTATGTTATGTACACAATATTTTAATCGTATAGTAAAGTTCGAATATATCAAACCAGTTATTACTTGAAATAATTTTGTCTATATTTCTTCGTGATATGTTAATTTTTTATGCAATAATAATGATAAATTTTATGAACTATCAGAATTTCTATAGTATTACTGCCAATATTAACTATTATATGTTGGAAAGATAGACTACTTACATATACAATTGTAGATACTAACCGTCTCGTGAATAATAATTAGACTGATTGGCTGCCAAGGCCTGTCTGCAGTCTTCCTAGAAATTATTCTTAAAGGAGATGAGACTTTGATACCAGGTTACATGTGTAATATCGCAATAAGATGCAGTTTGAAAGACCAAAATGTACGATATAAGAAGTGGAAAACATAACAGTCTTAAATAAATTTAGTGAACCGGTTACCGGATCTCATTTGAATTCAGATCAGCTATAATGCAGTGTGCTCCTTAAATATTTAAGTAGAAACGGAAACACACTTCCATTCTGATTAGTAATTAATCGGTTTAAAATATATTTGATCATTTAAGTGCAGTGTCTGCAATAAAGAAATTATCAATGTATAAAAATGGACAATTTGTATTTGCTAAAATGATAATAACACTCGTAATAGCTTCGACAACAGCCAGGGTTATACAGCAAATTTTATCATAGTGTCGAAGTCAAAATAGAAGTTAACTGCGATATACTGTTGCTCGAATTGTCTACTACTCTTACAGGTGGCCCGCCTGCTCGCTTGTCAACTTTTCACATAGAATTTTACCAGAATTTTACTAGAATTTTATCACCAAGCTTTCACGGAAGATGGGTAGTTTCTCTGGTCCCAACCACGGTGTAGTAGTTATACACAGAATATACAACATACGAGTAATACAACTCGTATAATTGTTTAATGGGAGTCATTATGTTAAGCGCGACGACATTCATTAGCTGTACAGAATGCTTATTGTACTTATCTTACAAGATGATTATGTTTCTACATTAAGACATGCTTATGGTCGAAGCTCAATGTATTGAAAAGAAAAATAATTGTCGTATTCGTTTGCATAATTATATATCCGTATATATAAAAAAGATTTGTAGCAGTCCTATTCAGAACACGTTCATTAAACAAATGAAGTCAGGTGATTGACTCGTATTATTAAGCAAATCATATGCGAGTCAAACCTCTTCGATAGATTAACGTACCATTTGGTTCGTAATATGCATTTAATTGCTTTAAAACAATGGAAATGAGGATGAGGCCTACTCACTTAAACATTGTTTTACTTGAAAACAATAACCATGCTTTTTATTAATTATTAGTAGTAAAGAGATTACAAATTACATCTTTAGTTTTAGGTCGATTAATAACTAAAATAGTTTTTTGAATTCAAATAATTCACGACTTAGGAAAATTGAGGGCTTCGTACAAAAACAGACACACTCGAAAAAGCATAAATGCCAACAAGTAGTGCACGCCTATAAAAACCCAGTAATACTATACCAGTTTTTAAATCGAGGTTGTAAGTGACTTAAAAAACCGGCCAAGTGCGAGTCGGACTCGCGCACGAAGGATTCGGTAGCATTATCTATGTTGTATGGGAGCCCCATTGACATAATTATATTTCATTCTGTTTTAGTATATGTTACTATAGCGGCAGTAGAAATACATATTCTGTAAAAATTTCAACTGTCTAACTATCACGGTTCATGAGGTACAACAGCCTGGTGAGAGACGGACGGATAGACAAACAGACATCGAAGTCTTAGTAATACGGTCCCGTTATACCCTTTGGGTACAAAGAAAAAAAAATAAGCAAACCGCGTATCTTCCTTGATATAATAATAGTAATACCTTTTGTCTTGGCTTTTACAAAGTGTATTAGTTAAATCATTTAATTTGTTTGTTCTTTAGTTAGTCAGGTTTTCTTTAGTTTACTCTGTCAATATTGTTTTCTTATCAGCAAGAAACAAATTTAGGCGCATGCCTCGTCCAAAGCTGCCCATTTGCATCTGTTTTGTGCTACTAATATCCCAACTGGATATCTCTTCGTTTGATGTCATCTTTCCAGCGAGGCACAGGTTCCTATGAGCCTCTCTTGCCAGGTGGGTCATAACATCCTTGATATTGATATGTACAAAATATTGGCTCAATCTCGGACAGACAAAGCTGCATAAAAAAAATCTATAGGTTACAATTTTAAATCCGCACCGAGTCAATTTGCATTAGCGCAGCAGATAACGTTAGACTCGTTGTTTATTATCATGTTCTTTTACATTGAAAATAGTCAAGGATTTTCCACAAACGCTCAAAGGAATTGAAATAATCGAATCGGATTCCGATCAATACTTGTATTTAAATACAAACTTGTAGTTTATATTTGAATACAAACAGTTAAATTAAGTTATGATATAGCTATTATTAATTCTAGTTATGATTATTTTTAAAACTATATATTCTACTGTGGTTGCACTCTGTGCACTAATGCGCGTGTCCGCCCGGGTAAGTATCTCGACCTCACAGAAGAACGGCGTGAAGTAGAAGTGTTATACTTCTGTATTTCGTTTATTGAGTGAGGTAGCCGGGGCCTACTTTAATAAAAGGTGGCAACGCATCTACAAGCCTACGGGTTTTGCAGATGTCAAAGGGTAGCGGTTATCATTTAAAATTTAACATCAGGAGAACCGCCAACTCAATTGCCGTCTCACATAAAAACATGTATCATTACTATTTTGAGTATTATTAACTCTGAAGAAAACCTGGAGACGAAGAAACTTTGAATTTGTTTTATTTTTCTTATCGATCATACGAATTAGAATGTATCGAAAAATAATTAAATAGTGCGAAAATAACTCGACAAAAATATTGACCTTTCCGGTTATAAAACATAGGTATTATCTATTTTATTAATGACTGTCGAATGTTGACTACGTTATGGAACGCCTCTTTGCGCTTTACGGATACCGTCTGTGTAATTCATAAAATAGTACCCGGAGGACCGAGCTTTGCTCGGTTTGTTTTTTTTTTGGTAAATCGTGTATTTTGGAAATTACATTTAGATACAAATTACTGAGTAATGAAATATGCATAATATTTTTCGATCTTACCGACGTAATAAGAAAATATGAACTGATGTTTTTCACAAAAGAAAGAACTTTAAAAAAAAAGGGAAAAAAATAACAAAATAACAAATTAAAAATAAAGAAAGCAATGATCTGGAATCGAAAAAAAAGTAAAAAAATAAATGTGTAAATGATCGTGACGCGAACCACGGCCGTCTGTTTTGGGGCCGCCCGATTACCGACCGAGCTATTTTGACATTTTCTCTTGCGGCGAAATTTACCGTCATATTCGAATTATATTTTTCATTCCCTGAAAACAGGGATAAAAGGACATTTTCTAAAAATGAAACCTAGCTAGATCGATTTTTCGCCCCCGAATCTATGCACATACTAAATTTCATGAAAATCGCTGGAGCCGTTTCCGAGATTCCGATTATATATATATATATATATATATATATATATATATATATATATATATATATATACAAGAATTGCTCGTTTAAAGGATAAGATACGAATATGACTTGTAATAACCCTATTAGGAAAGACAGGGTCGTTAAGAGAGCTTCAAAATAAACAAATAAACGTAGGTATAGTTTCTTCAAACAACACATTTTGCGTGACCTTGAATTTTTGTTTTTCGATCTTTAAGTAATAGTACCTGGAGGACCAAGCTTTGCTCGGTTTGTTTTTATTTTTGGTAAATCGTGTATCTTGGAAATCACATTTAAATACAAATTACTAAGTAATGAAATATGCATAATATGTTTCGATCTTACCGACGTAATAATAAGAAAATATGAACTGGTGTTTTTCACAAAAGAAAGAACTTTAAAAAAAAAAGGAAAAAAATAACAAAATAACAAATCCACAAAAAATAAAAGATAAAGAAAGCAATGATCTGGAATCGAAAAAAAAGTAAAAAAAATAAGTGCGTAAATGATCGTGATACGAACCACGGCCTTCTGTTTCGTGGCTGTTTGTTAGCGGCCGCCCGATTACCGACCGAGCTATTATAACATTTTTTTTTTTGGTGAAATTTACCGTCGTATTCGAATAATATTTTTCATTCCCTGAAAACTGGGATAAAACGACAAAAATGAAACCTAGTCAGATCTATTTTTCGCCCCCGAATCTACGCACATACTAAATTTCATGAAAATCGCTGGAGCCGTTTCCTTGATTCCAATTATATATATATATATATATATATGTACAAGAATTGCTCGTTTAAAGGATAAAGGCCCATTTACACGGTGCCAGTTTCTTGCCTGTTGTATACAATTAAATTGAAGCAATAAATAAGTTGCATGGTCTAAACAACAAATGGTCTAACCAATTATTGCGCGCAATTTATTGCATTCAATTATTGCTCTTGCATGTACAAGAAAATGGCATCGTGTAAATGGGCCTTAAGAAGATATTATGTATTTTATATTCATTGGATACCTGTCACGTTGATTCAAAGATGCTTTTTTTCTTTACATGATTTCCTAACATCTGCCTTCTTGAATGTTCTTTTGTACTACTATCAGTCTAAAATTTCTTCTTTTCTGCAAATGATTTGGCAACTATAAACTAATTCGTACACTTATATTTTTTTGATGTTTTTATTTATTTAGCAGGAAAGCGTGAAGTTAATATATGCAAAACCTGTAAATAAAAATGGTTAATGGCTAAAGCTGTATCACTTATTGTGCGAATGTAATGATTCCTTAACATGGGTTTTCCAGATCTCGCAAAACAGGATACGTAGACGTTTTAAAGACACGATATTTATATAATGAAACCTTAATGATTTTATTTCAATCGTAACAATTTAATACATTTTAAAGCAGTATGGTCGGTACATTAAAACAATGCTCATAATTTTTTTCACAAAATAACATCGGCATAACGTGAATGGAAGAAAGTTATTTAGTATTACAATAATCGAGTAATATGATGTTTTAATATTATACCAATATGACATTCTGTATATAAAAATAATCTACTAGTTGTAGACCAGAGGAGGATTGAAAAGATTATCAAATCCCAAGTGTCCAAGAGTCAAGCTGACGTCAATTATTGATGCTTGAGGAGGTTTATAGACTGTAAACACTATATGTTACCCAATACATATATAGTTATGCAGTATACCTATTTGACAAACAAATGTTTTGTAAAATGAAATAATGGTGTCCTGGTGTAATATCTTAGTGTCGAAATCGTACTTAGGAAAGATAAAAAACATTTATAAAAAAGCCGCACGCTGAAAAAATTATGACAATTTAACATTAAACTCGAAGATAGCAGTAAATAATATTTTTTTTTCAAATATTTTACCAGTCCTATACTGACTATAGTCAGTATCAACGTATATAAAATATAATTTTCAACGTACGTTTTAGATACAATGCAAAAAAGAGCCAATTAAAAAATCAATATGTTTTGGAAACAGAAACAAATTGTCAAAATAAGTGTAGGTACCATCGATAAATTTGATTGCATACATTTCAGATACGAAAACCGTTAAGTCCTCAAAAGTTACACGAGCTGTCAATAATTAACGCCCAGCAGCAATGGTCGACGCTTTTACAGGTTTTTAATGACTTTTCCGTGGTTTTCTGTAGACTATCGCTGAATTGATACTGTATTTCAACATGTATTTTTTATTTATTTATTTTATTTTAAGCGAAAAGTTGTCAAACGAGCAGACGGTTCACCTGATGTTAAGTGAATACCGCCGCCCATAGACATCTGCCACACCCGAGGGTAACAGATGCGTTGACAACCTTTTGAAAATTGGGCTCTGGCTACCTCACTCACCAGACGAAACGCGAAAGTATTTGTCATACTTCCACTTTACGCTGGTCTTCTATGAGGTCGTGGTACTTACCCGGGCGGGCCTGCCCATTCGTGCAACAGCCGAGGCTGCTGCGTGGCCCTACCACCGTTAAATGTTCAACATGTATTACTATTCCAATATAAAACGTAGTCGGTTAAGGTTAGATTTGATATAGAAATTGAAAAAAAAAGCTTTAATCTTTAATATCTGCCAAGATTGTACGATTTAATTAATGCCAGAAAAGTATAGGTAAACCTATGGGCGCTATGGCGCATCGAACCGTTTCTCGTATCAGCGGGGACCAACAAATTAGTACTGATGATACGAAATAAAATGAAGGAATTGTTAAATCAATGCTGCAATCACAATAAGAAGGCGACAGATGCAGATACATTTTACTTTACTTATACTTTTACACCCCCAACTCTATATAGTTTGTTTTGACGTAGGTTATGATGATTTTTTTTTCCATTTATAATTTCACAACGAAGTCATTGTACTATCTTATCTTAAATATTTATCAAAATCCTTGAACGCTGTCAACCGATTTGATTTCCTTCTCAGTACAATCTAAATTTGTCCGTATTTGTCTATATGTAATGGGCACTATTACAGTGTAAAGTTATAGAATTCGTTAATATAAAATCATTAAAATATTCATTTTGCTTCAAAAGGTTTTCTTTACAAACTATTATTGATTGAAAATTTTGACAATTAATATTTCAAATTATAGTTCAAACCTGGAAACCGGACTACCACGTTTTCAACAAAGCGCTATATATTTATGCGTATATTTTTTGTAGTTAATTTACACCAAAATCTTATTACAAGTGGTAAAAAATAAATAAATAAATGTCGTTATAGGTACACAAAACTTAACAGCGATCTGGGTTATTGGTTCACTTTCGATTCGCTTTAAAAATTGTCAGTCAGGTGAGATAAGCTAATAATGAATGAATGCACTTCGCATTAACTTCAAAACAAAAACTTACTCGACTAATAAGAAGTGTATGCTGTTTAGTCAAACGAAGTGTATGTCAAAAAGAATCTGCCATACATTTTTGTCAAACCATAATTTACGCCAGTATGTAAAATAATTTAAGGGCAAGATTACATTATCATCCGCAGACGTCAATAGTAAAATCATCCATCAATTATTCCTATAAATTTATAACGAACTCTTCTAAAAAGTGACTATCGTTAAGTTAAAATGCGACAGATAAGTAACGTAGTAACTTTTATACTTAACCAATGCCTCAGCAGTGTTTCCACTAGCTAATACAAAAATATGTTCTTCTTAGAACTCCAATACCTTACCTACCTTATAAAACTTCGTAAGTCTATAATAGCTATGACAAATTGAACAATTTAATTAACGTCCATCGCGCCTACGTGAGAAGTGCGAAATAGGATGAAGCTGTTGTTTCATTGCTAATGCTTTAGTAAATCGGAGACATCGCAATAAAGCCATAATTGAATCAAACAGAACACAAAGGATACTAAAATTGTTTATAAGACCTAATTATGAATTTAAAATATTTTATTTCTCATTGAAGTGGAATGTAACAATTTGTTCTTTACCGTTATGACATTAAACGTCGCCTAAAATAGATCTCCTTTGACGTTATTCACCTTGGATAACATCTTAAGCCGTATTGTTAGCCGGTTTTATGTACGATTCCCTGTTTACGATAGCGTACTTGAAGGTTGCGTTGTACGGTAAATGTCCAAATACAGATTGTATTGGATTAAAGCTGAGGTTACGCCCTGCTTTTCACGCTGACGTAGTCATGAACCCATTGTACACTTGTAACAATATACGTATTGGTTTATTTGTGTAGAAAAAATGTTGTTATTTCGTAGGTGTGTTAGGACCGTATACAGAATCTAATGTCGTTTACCTCCATTACTTCTACAAACACGGTGGACGTTAACTTTATAAAACTATGATTGACCACTTAAAAATACCTATTGCAAACATTTGTTTTCCGTTGATCGTCGACTTCTTAACATATTATTTTTTACCACTCTTCAGCCTCGTTCCTCGTACGTTCTTGTTCACCAATCGTTAATTTTATAAAAATGAATCGAACAAACCTTTTTAAATATTAATAAAAAGAATTGAGCAAAATGTAGGGTACCAGTCGGTTTACGTTAATTAAATCTTTTATGATAACTAATTAGATAAAACTGTAGCTTGAAGTAGCTGTTATAAACGATATTATAATCTCAAAAACAATTTACTAAACTGCGTATTCATCTAAGTCAAATTATACCTTCATTCTTTTCAATAAGGTATAATTTAAAAATTAACGAACGATTCTTTTGAAATAAAGTTACCATTAAAATACATGCATTTATTTTTTTAATAGAGTGTAGCCGTGTATATATTATAAAAACAATTTTAATATAAAAAGAGTTTGAATAGCTGCTAGATTAACTTTTCACCAACATGATTTAGCCCAACACAATCCGTATCATCAAAGCTTCCGGGAAAGACGGCGGCTTGGGAGGGCCCGTATCACTTTCGTCCATTCGAACGCCCGTCCCCATATGCGGGACGATCATGCCGACTGGTACGGTACCGTTATGCATTCGCTTTCTTTTGGACGCGTCGGCACGGAGAAATTCGCTCTCGTGCAAGTGGAGCGACTTCGCACCGAATTGCGAAGGCCCCGATTGAGACGACGCCGCGGATTGTGACCGCGGACCGAGAGGTGGCGGCGAAATAAATTGACAGGCGATAATTAACATTAATATTATATTAATATGGAAATAATTATCTCACGTTTTAAGTTAATGCTTTCGAACGATAAAAGAACTATGAAAAGGTAGCAAATAAACGATAACAAAAGTCGAAAGTTAGTATAGACGGATGTCGCAGTCGAGTCGAAGTAAAAGGCGCCATGGCGCACTCTCTATTATGACTGGGCAATGAAGAGTTTGATTGCCCTCAAGCTCAGGGTCTGATCTACGTTTATAGCAGACTAATAAAATGTAAATGTCTGTTTTCATTGCGAAGATTCATGATCGTACACCGAAAATCATTGTATATCACTTGGTCATTAACGGTGTACTGTACAAAATGTAAATTTGTAAACTTCGCTTACCCACAAAAAAAATCTCAAACCTATGTTGTTCGCCCGACAAGGCCTGTGACGACTCTGTATTGTGGTACAAACAGTACGTTCAATCAAACCGGATGTGAAACGACTTGCGCGTGCCTATAGATTTAAAAAAATATATTTTTTGTTATATCGCACAGGGGTTCCTTTTATTGCAGTTTGTAACTGCAAAAAACAACTTTTGTTACCGATCACGCGTATTCTTGAGCAACATTCCGTAAAAATATGATTTTTATTTCATAAGAACGGAAAAACCAAAACCACAAACCACCAAAATAACAAACTGCAAAAAAACAATTATCATATTCAATTTTGTACAAAGTCAGTTGTTTGTTATATAGAACATACAGATTGCAGATGAAATAAGTAACTATCAAAGTAACATTGTATACATAAATCACTAAATTTTATTTAAAAAAAATTATTTGTATATGTATAACCATAATTACCGTGTATAATATGCATTATATTATTTTAAGGTAGGTATTAGAGCGAGAAAATAATACACTTTCTATTTGTGGGACAAACTAAAGAAGCGTGCACATATGTATAATGTCGCTAACTATAGCCCAGGAAGATTTTACTTGCACGTTCATCATTATTTCAATAAATGATCAAATAACCGGGAAGACCTTCGCTTCGATTTGTTTCATTGTTATTTCCAACGGCAATTGATAGGCTAATTTTGACAATTGTGTTGATTAAACATTATTAGACACTTGTTGAAGGCAAGGCATTTCGCTTTAAATGAAGTCAATGCCTTTGTGTATCTATTTATTCAAATTGTGAATGTTATATGTTAAAAAAAGTACGAGCATATAAAAACGGACTGAATTAATGTATTCTCCATGCATACTCAACAGCAAAATAATATAACATTCATCTTCTTAGTATTCATTTACTAGCTCCTGAATAACCTGACTAGTGATGTTCATTTGACTTTTGGGATTAGCTTGATTGCTGTCAGCTAGTATTTACGATAACGTAACGTTATTAAAGTTACCATAGATAATCTAGATTGGGACGACCTTAGTGTTGTAGTAGCTTATTAATAAACAATATACAAAGAGTTATTTCTTTTATTGGTGTATTTGCCCTACATTAAACAGTGGCTCACGGGAATCCCGCGCTGATTAACGCGAACTGGAAGTAATCTGACGTCAATGTTTTCCACTCGTGTTCCCAGTGATCCAGTTTTCTACTTATAACGGGGTGTATTGTGCAACAACCATGTTCGATTTGGTCTCGAGAACGTTCCAGCAACAATAACAAAAGGTTGTTTTTGTTTCTAGTCACGATCAAGCTATACTATAGTGTAGAAAATAAATCATTTAGCTAACATTTAGCACTCATTAATCTCAAGTTCTATATTATACTTACGCATTATGTAATACACTTATAGCAATGTGATACATTTTGTTACCGGGATTGTTATGACGGCATTCGAGTTTGTTCGTTTCATAATAGAGCCTAAAAAGTTCATTAACCATGAAGTTATCGTGCATTACCGCGCATATGAGACGAAAAATGTTAAACGGTGAAAGAACGAAATTTAATTTGTACTTATTAATTAATTTTGTTGTCATTGCAAAGCAGTTATTACTAGCCACCTATACCAGTACTTAACAAAGTGTTTATTATTTTTTCGATTCTGTATTAGTTTCGTAAATACAAAAAACTGCCCTGATTTTTCTCCTAATTAATATCGTTTTATTTTAAACTTGCATGACTCAAGTCTCTAGAGCTGCAACTTTACCTGAAATAAAATTGATAAAACACGAGACTTGAAAATGCATTCCGTAATTCAATTCATCCGAGATGATTTTCAAAAAACGTAAATTTTAATAAAACTCATTCAAAGTCTTGCAAAACAACATTTTTGTAAATTTCTTTTTTAAAATTTATAAATTATTGATTCTGCACAATATTTTGTGTTTGACGGTTTCTAAATCCATTAATGATATCGACTTCATGTGTCTAAAGGCACTCACAAGTAGTGGTTGTTTAAATGAAAAACATTCAATGTTAACACAATGTTCGAGGTTGCACTGACGAGAAGTGATTAGCAAAAACGGACGAATAATTATCACTCGAGGGTTTGAACAATTAGCGCAAGCTGGCAACGGGCTGTTATGCCATGAGGAACTATTGCCTGTGATCTAACTAACATGTTTTTCAAAGCCATTTTCAGCTTGCCTGTTAGCGAAATTACCAACCAAATAAACCGTTTGTTTTTGACTTATACTTTGAATTTAATCTCAGTTCGTTTACTTTTCAATACAATTGAATCAGCTAAAACGACATTTTTCTTTACGTACTTTTATAGTAAATAGTCACATCTCCATGTCAATAGTTGGATAGAGTCAAATTTAAAAAAATATACTTTTAGTCTGTTAGTTCCCCGCAAGTTAGGAGATTTATTTTATGCAATTTATTTATTTGTTTTAGGTTTACTGTTGTTTTTACGGACAATATGTGCAATATCATACAGGTTGGTGTAGTCGAAGAGTAGAGATGAATTAATTTCTTCAAAAAAAAAAAACACACTCGCATCCAAGGTGCCTTTAGAGGTCGCCCGGACAAGAACCCAAGTACAGTTGATTGTCCCAAATGCAATTATTTGATGCTTTTTGGATAATTTTGGATTTGATATCCATCTATTCTACTAAAATTGGCGTTTATTATGGATATAAAAAAAAACAATGTTATAGAGAAATCTTATTGCACTTAGAACAGCTTTCACAGAAAGGTCATTAAAAAATCGCACATTTCCGTATACTTTATAAAACCTTTATACAAAGCCAAAATCGAAACTTTGTAAAAACGTTAACGATTAATTCGTAAACAATCATTTCCTAAAATTTTTACAATCACTGAGAGTTATCCTTGAACCGTCGACCAAGGTCAATCAAGGTGATCTCGAATTGATCAAGCTCAATAAATCACGTAACTGCGTTATTGACATTTATTATAATAATAAAAAATAGAATACCTGAAAAAAAAGCCTTAAAATATTCAGTTATATCCAAAACATATAGCAATATTAATGCCAAAAAAACCAAGATTTTAACGTATATTAATAAAAGCGATAGCGCGGGCAATTATGGTAATAAAATGAATCGACATCGATTCTTTTCTTAATAATCAAATTTAATGGACTTTTCCTTTCTATCTCGATTCTAATTATGCCTCATGTGTATGATTATGTCATTAAAAATGTATAAAATGAGTACATATAACATGTTAAAACATTGAGGCAGTGTTTACGATAAAACTGATTTATTATAATTAACTAGCGACCCGCCCCGGCTTCGCACGGATGCAATGTATTATACATATGAACCTTCCTCTTGAATCACTCTATTTAAAAAAAACCGCATTAAGATCAGTTGTGTAGTTTTAAATATCTAAGCATAGATAAGGACAGACAGACAGCGGGACGACTTTGTTTTGTACTATGTAGTGATGCACAGCAAAGAGACGTTTACATTTTAAGTGACATTTTAACCACAGTCACTCACTTGCCTTCCCGGAACCCCTTCACTAACAATTAAACTTTATGTTATGGTATTAAAGTTCAAAATGACTTTTAAGTATTATTACGAACCTTTTGAAGAGTTGAACTGTTGTTTTTAAAGAAGGAAGTGTTTGTGAAGAAAGTGTTGTTTTTAGACTTTTTCAGGCAACTTTTAAAATTTTTCTCTCCGTAACAACCATCCTCGTACTTCAAGGAATATTAGAAAAAGAATTAGCGAAATCAGTTCAGCTGTTCTCGAGATTTGCGCTTAGCAACACATTCAGCCATTCATTTTTATATGTATATAGAGATGGGTCAAATAAATGAACTGAAGCTAACTAATGAAAAAAATACATTGACGACTCTCCAGTGAAAGGAAAATTGGACAGGACTCTTGTTCAACCGGCCTAATAGCAGTGTAGCACGTATTACCCTAACTTTGAATTACAAGTTTAATTAATGATATACAATACAATGCCATAATATATTTCAATTTATTATGAAATACCTGCGGCCTATACAAGGTCAATGTTACATTGGCGATTAACCATGACATTAGATGGGCTTCCTAATACCAAGATATACCAGGCGGGATTTTATTTACAACGCAGTCTCTTAAAAGATTAGGTTCGTAGTAGGTATATGATGTAAGAAATAAATAATTGACTTAAGTATGCGTGTATTCATTTTATTTCCTACAGCACTGATATACCGTATATAACTGTTTAACTACGCAGCCAATAGATAACTAAGATAAAATGCGTGGCCAGCGAGCCAAGGTTAACCAGTAGGATAAACTCTATTAGAAAAAAATTGAGTTTTTAATAGTTCAGATCATTATCGAATCAACCAAAAATGTACAAATTTTAATGTAAATAATTTTAAATTATTAAAAGGAAAACTAACAATACGATAACATGAACGAATGATAAGCGGCACACAACATGTTATGTCCTCGTAATATTTAAATTACCTAATTTAAAGTTATAGTACCTATACTACGAGTTCGTTTTAATTTTAATGAATATATTATAAAATTAACATAGCAACACTGGTTAATGAAGCCATAGACACCTCCAATAAATTAATTGAGCACAATAATGAAATATTTTTACTGTCATTAGAGCAGAAATAGTTTAAACAAGAAATTAGACGAACTGAAAAGAGAAATTGAAAAGCTCCTCTGAATTTCCAGTCAGATAATAGCTACCTATCGAGCCGCGGTCCGGCCCTCTCGGGCACCCCCGAATCGGAATGCTAAACGCGTGTTGAGTGACAGCCCAAGCCGAGGTTCCCTCTCGGGGACCCTTGAGCCTGATCACTCCATGGAGCGCCCGCCAAAGCGCCCTAAGAGCTTGGCGGCCTCCCAAACCGGTGATAATAATAGCGTGACGGCCCGAGCCGAGGCTCCCCCGGGAGCCCTCGAGCTTAGTCACCATAACGCGTAATAATAATACGCCGAGGTTCAGGCTAGGCGCCTCGTGCGCCAGGCCACCTCAAGCCCGTCGGAACCGTAAAAGCCCCTAAGGCCAACAGTGGCTCATCCAGCCCAAAAAAAATCCTCTGAATTTACATATAATAAATATTACACAAAATTAATATTTCAAAATAATTATCTGAAAAAATAGCCTAGTTAGTTTTTTCCTTCTATGAATTCGGCTTTCCTTATAATGTGATATTTCTTGTCGTTAATTAAAAATTGTATTTTATTCGATTTAAACAAAAAAAAATTATACACTGTCACATTTCAGCAATATAGACAAGTATTATCTTATCTATATTATGTAAATATTAAATCGTAGTTTACGCCTAATACCTACATAGGTATATAAGGTTTTAGAATTTTAAAACATTAAATTTATTTAACGCCTTTTGTTAAGGATCTTAAATTTATCTTTCCAGAAGATTCTGTAATTTTACTACCGTACCCCTGGAACTTAAAGCAGTATTATGTGTTGAGCTGTTAAAGCTGGGTTTAATACCCATTAATACCCATATACCCATATGTATACTAATTGATTATCCTAAGTTGTTAGCAGGTTTAAAGTACATTCAAATGTAACCATCTAAAATATAAGTAGAATCTTAAATTTTAACTGAATTCCAAAACAAATAAGCCTAAGGGCCCATTTACACGATGCAATTTTCTTGTACATACAAGAGCAATAATTGAATGCAATAAATTGCGCGCAATAATTGTTTAGACCATACAACTCATTTATTGCTTCAATTTAATTGTATACAACAGGCAAGAAACATGTAAATGAGCCTTAACTCTGTTACTTACAGTTAGTTTAGTTATAATCGGATAAAATGGACATATGGTAAAGCGATCCGATGATCTACTTTCGGATATAGTATAGAAATATCGAACGAGATCTGCTTTAAAAATTTGATCAGCACTAGATTTTTTTGTCGAAATTCACGTTTCTATTCCCAGCGGTTTAGGATATACATTTATAGAACTGATTGATCGATCAGTCAGAAAAATTGTCGCCTCACAGATAGAAATGAGGGATTTGTGTAAAAATTGTGATGTATTTTTTATCAAATACAAAATAGGCATTACTTCACTATTATAATCCAGAAAAATGATTCCTAAATTTCATAAAAACTTGTTACTTTGTAATTAAAAAATAAAAACGATGTCCATGTCATATGAGATGGAATTCTAGAAATTCATCCTCGTTTTATACTTAAAATGGTGTAAGGATTACGATATAACGGTATAACCAGAAGAACAGTTATACATAATAGTTATGTTTAACGCAAGAAGAATTTCCGTGACCATAAGGTTTATGCAACGCAAGTTTTCTTTTACAATATATGCTACGTTAACGCACAATGTAATTAATGAAATTACGCAGTTGAAATATTCATACGTAAGTAGATTGAGCAGCCATCACGATATAAATAATAGCTTTTGTAATCATTTACGCCTTCATGAATCTTAATTTATAAAACTAATCGCTGTTTCCCTTGGGCATGCCAGACGACCTGAGAACGACTTTACCTCTATCATTAATCATTTTCCCGTTTTCTCGGAAGGAAAATTAAGAAAATTTCGGGTTTTAAAAATTTCGCGCGGCTAGTTTGTCCGTTTGATGAATGCGAATTTAGCAGGCTGCTGTATTATTTTATTATTTTCTGATAAATATATATATCAAATAGCTATAAAAAAAGAAAAATTGCACAGAAACAATTTGGATATTTCCATGTACATCTTTCACACAACAATTTTTATTTTTGATTTTTCAAATTGGACACTTGTAAAAGTATTTCGATGGAAATTGTTATCGTAAGTTTCAAATAAACTTTGATCAACTGACTTAACCTCTGCTAATTCTTAACGATCTCGTTATCAGTGTGTGCACCAATCTTTACGCTTATGTTTATTAAAGCATATCATCAGGATCAAACATTATTACTGCAATAACAATTCCACTTTTACATTGGATCAGACTAAAAATCGATGCACATGCATAAATATGGGTCAGTAGACGACAATGGGCATTTAAATATAGCGCCTGTAATATTTTCATCTCGCGAAAGGGAGCGGGCGTGACAAAGCGTAGCGGTGTTGTGGCAACACGCCAACGTGCGCAAACAATCGATTTCCGTTGGTATTTTTTTTATTGATTTCAAAAGTTTTGTTCCATTCGTTTCGAGCATTAAGAGTTGAGGAAATGTGACAAGTTTAACGTCATCGTGGTTGGTCCACGAATAGAACGCTTTCTTTGACTGAATTCGCAATATGAATTTAAAAATAATATAAAGAAAACATGGATTAATTATTATAATTAAAGAGTATTTGCCTTACTGGGAATGATTTGAAGAGAATTATATTGCCACCAAGTGTTAGGTCGCTGGCGCAGTTGTTAAGGTATTAGCTTAGATACCGGGTATCGTGGTGGTTTATAAGGCTGTGTTAAGACACAGCTTTATAAAACAAGTTTTACTTTACGAATTTAATAATTGGATATAAAATTATCTTCAATGAATAAGAGCCATTTTTGCTCGGCGATCAAAAATAAAGATGTTAACAATTACGATACAATGACACCGACAAATATGACAATATACTGAAGACCCTTACAGATTGATGGAAACCAACCGTACGACTTTAGTTTTATCATATTTCACGTAAAGTTAAAGTTTAATAACTTTCCGTTTTTATTTAATTATAAAATTATAAAGTAGTAATAAAATAAGAAATATATATATATATATATATATAATATATGTTACTTATAATTGGATGTACAATCCGCTTTTTCTTTGGCTTATGTGACTTTCACTTTCTATTGAACAGAACATTTTTTGGTATTCTCTGATAGTGAGTTAAAGAAATGACTATAGCTATTAATTTATAAAAGAAAAAAACATTGTTGTGTGAATAATGAAGGCCGACGTATGGAGACCTTCGACTATCCGTAACGAATTTTATGTCACACGACGCTCTCAAGGCTCACGTTTTATTAGACATTTAGTTCATTAACGTCAATGTAATTAATTGGTGTAAGTTTAAATTATTACGCAATATCCATAATAAACATAGTTATCTAGACGTGTCAAATAAAAATGAACGGAAGTTTCGACAATTGCGATATTATTAAGCGGGAGAATTAAAAGAACGGATGTGGACTGATCCTAGGAGTGATAAACTATCAATGGTTCGCTCGTTATAGGAAATTAAAAATAAAAATATTATATACAAATACTAACTCTTCTCGATCACCACATGGACTGCGAACGTGTAAGCCTTAGTTCAACAAGATGTACCATTACAATATCGATTAACAACTAGCCTTGCCACGTTGTTAGCGGTACCCTGTAGTCTGCTAGAAGTGGTCAACAAATGTGTTCAGTAATATGTTAATGAATGTAATAGAGACCCTCCTATACCCTAGTTTTCATACCTGACTTTTTCTTTCTTAATAGTAAAGAAACGCTTATAATGGATCTTATCTACAAAAACGTAATAACTTTAAATGACATGTCCTCGGGCTGCAAAACAGATGGTTTCTTAAAATAATACCAAATTATTGTATAAAACAGCGAAACAAAGCTTCAGTTTATTACGCAAGCGTTATTAATTGTCATACTAGCGACCCTACCCGGCTTCGCACGGGTGCAATTTATTATACATATGAACCTTCCTCTTGAATCACTCTATCTAGTAAAAAAAACGCATCAAGTTCCGTTGTGTAGTTTTAAAGATCTAAGCATACATAGGGACAGACAGACAACGGGATGACTTTATTTTATACTATGTAGTGATGCACAGCCGGGACGTTTACATTTCAATTGTTTTGCCTTCCCGGAACCCCTCCACTAACACTTAAACTTTATGGTATGATGGTATTAAAGTTCAAGTTGACTTTTAAGTATTATTAGTAAATCTTTTGTACGGGAATATAGAAAAGTTTTGTTTTTAGACTTTTTCAGGCAATTTTTTAAATTTTTCCCTTCATAAGAACCTTCTCCTGATAATAACAAACTCATAATTGAAATATATTGTGCGTCTGTTGGGCTCATTTATACCAGTTTATTTTTATACCAGTCCTCAAATATTACTAGTGAAAAGCAATAATTGCAAATTTAAACTGTTTGGTCATCAACCATGGAGTAATCAGATGTTTAGGTAAAACTAGGTAGCTTGCGTAATTAAATTGAGTGATACTGAATGAAACTCATTTATAAGTGTAGCGATAGCGTTTAGATGCAATAAAACTAAATGACTTATGAGAGAGTTCAGTTTCATAAACTTTATTGCGGCAAATGGAATATTACACGGAAAATTATTTAATAGCGTTATTTTAGTAAATGAATAATTATATGTTTATATTCCTCACCTGAATTGCTTTTGGACACGGGATGAATTAAAGAAAATCTTTAGCCTTTTTGACCTAGAAGTTACCGCCACGGGCCACCCCCGTCTATTGATCGCGGTCCAGGACATTTTGCTGTAGTCAATATTTTAATAGGATGAAGTGACTTTAATGCTAAACTTTAATACCATTAGTGGCCGTGGAAACATGCGCGTGCACTCCATAGATGAAAAAAAGATTTGCATACCCCTGTCGTCCCAAGCAAAAATGTCCCCAAAACACTGAAACCCACGACATGCAAAGATAAAACAAACTTAACAGCTGACAGCCTTTTCAAAGGCCACTTGGGATATCATTTAAGTGACCTTTTATGTTATCGTAATTCACTGAGATCTCTGTCCCAGTCTGAAATCTCTCTGCACGCCTTGCACGCTTTGCAAGCGCAATTTCCTAGAATCCGCTTCGGCGAAAGATATGGTTCCAATCTGTGCATATGTAACAGTGAATAAACCTTCTCTTATGGAATGTGTTTGTTGCTCCAAGAAGAATCGGGGATACATTAGGTATACAACGCGTCTAAAATGGGATTACCAAGTAAAGAGAAATCAGAGCTCAAGACGAATTTTCTAAACAGAAAACAAGGTATCTCTTAAGATTTCCCCCCCTAAACCAAAGAAAAAATTATTGGATTAAATTACCCCAAATGTCGTTGCCAACTTGCCCATGACAGCGTTGATTTTTTAGTCGTGCCAAGGCAAATTGCCCAACAACCATACCAATTAGGCGAAGGAATCATACATAAATCATAATTAACTCGTACAGCCGCTCGATAAAAAAGTGTAGTGCATATATTAGGTACAATTGAAGTGACTGCGGACGAAAACACTGACGGACAGCTAAGTTGGCTGCTAAAATCTCGGATTGCCCTATAGTTTACAACATTAAAAAGCCTATGTTCACGGCACCTGGTGCTGAACATGGAGTAATCATCCCCGAACTTATCTAACCCAATATCGGCTCTCCCCATCTGACCGCATCAAACGTAAAGCTGCACGATCGAATTCCAAACGTCGGTGTTCGTAAATCTTTAAGCAACTGAAACCTCGATGACGCGTTGTTTTTTCAGGGTGATAGTAAACAAGCCCGAAAGGGCCGTTCGCGCTAACGTAGCGTTTACCGTAATACACGAAGGCGTACAATACCAGCGACGGCACCCGGTGGTCCCTGTGAACTTGGCGTGTTTTCCATGCGTGGAAGCCTTGACCAATGACCCAGTTCAAGCTGCGCTCGCTACGTGTTGGTGCCCGCCCCGCCCATTTCAAATATTTAACGCGCTCGTAATCGGTGTTCACTGCTAATGGATTTTGTGAATGGGTCGCCGCATCGATCACGTTCGCGCCAGTCGAGTCAACGCGTTATGGCACCGGGACAAGTAAATTACAGCTCACAGCCCGCTGTCAAACGTACGGTCATCGAGCGACCGAAACATAAATTTACTTTAGTTTGCGTAGTCAAACAAGAGCTCAGTTTTGAGTTGTATCATTTAATAGGGTTAAACTTTCTAGGTTTTTTGTCCAACAGTTGACTGATTTACGCTGAACTTGGCTGATGATCATATGCCAATACCAATTTAATGCTTGACAAAAATCTGTTGGCATTGTTATAAATAAGGTAGTTCCTTAAATCCCACTGTTCCCTATCAGACGTTCATTTAGACTTAAAGCTTCGGCTTATTCTCATGTTAGCTATAACTCAAAAGTTAATAACTGGAATATTTAATTAAAGTAAATAAAGAGTCTTATGTTATAACTGAGCGTGACAAGTTCCTTATCGTCTCTAAATGTTTTTAATGTTTTGCTTCTGGTCACGTATTAAATCCCCTGACAATCGTACCTACATTTACGTTTATTTATGCAAATGAAAGCACTATATATGTAGGTATATTAATGTTTTATAAATAAATATAATATTTATATTTTCTTTTTTTTTATATTAATTTATATTTTCATATACAAGCATGAGCATTATATTAATTAGGCCAAGCATTATACATTCGATTTTGATCTTAAATAGACCTATTCTTATCCCTCTTATTCGCGAAAATGTATACTATTAAAATATCTCTCGTTCTCCCGACTCGCTGCAGCCAAGTGAAAATAAGACCAGACTGGTAATTTATCTAGACATGCCATTGAGTTATGCGGCACAGAGTTCCCCTGACATTGAGTGCAATAAAGATCTCTGCCAAGAAAATCATAAAGAACCTTGAGAACACTTCAGTTCGAAGCAATATTGGATTTACTTCGACGGGGTTTCTGCCTGTGGCAGGCAACGTGCCGCGATATGGCACGGCCTTCGCAAAAACAATGAGCAATCGTTTGAAACAAAGTGGAACACTTTTGGTGAAAGTTTTCTGTGCTAATTTATGGAAATAAAATAACAATAAGATAAGATATTTAAGTATTATACAAGAAATATATATTCCCTTAAGGTAAATCAAATTTACAAAAAATCGCAATATAAGGAAATTTTATTTTTCTTAATGTGAAGAAGTGTGTGTTTTTCTTAATGGGTAGAATTCGGAATTTGAAAAAAAATATTTTCGATAACTTGAGAAAATTTCTAAACAGATCTAATGCCAACATCGATTATCGGTATCTACATATTAGCACGTGGAAAAACATTGTACCCCTTTTTACGAAAGTTGGGCGGACGGTGGAGTTTGAAAATTCCCACATTTACCTATAGTTTATATACAGAAGGAGTGCGGAATGCTAATATTTTTTGATAGTTTTAAAAATACATTAAATCAATATAGAAAACATTACACACTAACATGTATTTGACACACACACACGCATGTATATACTATTTTGTTTGTGTATTGTAGGTATTTGAGAATAGCTCAATATTGTTCAAACTTATAATTTAATTTACTCATGGTCGAATTTCGACCACTGAACGTCCACTAGTAAATATTTAGATGCAAGAAACAAAAAGCGGGAAAACAAAGTAAAGAGCAAAAAAAAAGTAAAGTTGAAGGGCATTTGTAACAGCTTTGTAATATTCAAGACAATCAACCACACCTGCGGCCTTTCTAAAACTCCATAATCCTCGTTCATTCGTATTTGCTCAAGTGAAGAATTCTTTTTGATTGGGCAAACATAATATGAAGTTGCAAAAATACTTTTGATAGAATTAATAACCGTTTTCTTTAAATTGAATAGACAATACATGCATTAAACGTTATTGTACAAGACTCAAGTAATTTTGTTTTAATAAATTATTTTATCAATACCATGTGTTTATGAGAAACTGACAAGGAAACTACAGATAGCAAAAACCCTCTTAATTATATGATAAGGAAAAGATGATTTTATTCATTCTCAAACATTAATTAGATATAAGAGTTGTAACAGTGTTCGACGACGGTGCATTGATCATGGGTAAAGAAGGAAATCAGGTTTGATTTATATTGACTAAGAAAGACTTGGTTTGACAAGAAAATGAAATAATGTTACGCTTTAGGGAATCATCAGTCTTTATTCACGTGAAATTTATGTTTGGAAAACGTCCTTACAACACGGGAAAATGTTACCCTAAAGTAAGGGCAATGTTTAAAAAAAAACACTCAAAATATTTTATACAATTAAGACTTGTTTCGATTATTTACAAAAATCACAAACAGACTTATTTAAGTAATATACACGTATTTAGTTTCCCAATTCCGCTCAGAGTTTGAATACAAATCCTTTATTATTATTTTTTTCATAATACAAGATGCAATGAAATCGATTTACAAATAGCAGAAGGCAGAGGACATACAACTGCGACTGTCGACTTCTGATAAGCTGCTTCATTACAAATTTCTAATTAAGGTAACTTACTGGATGTCGCAGGTTTGAATCTTGGCAACGTAACTTTTTTGAAAAATTTATCTATTAAACTCATATCACATTAACGTTTCATCTTGAGTGTAGCTAGTCTACTACACTAAAAATATAAATACAGAAAACAAATGATATTTTTTATTTTAAAGTCTCGGAGTAATGTAAAGTCACTCGCTAATTGGTGTCCAGCATTGCTAAAAACGCAGACGTTTGTTCGAATCCTGGCAGCGTTGAAAGTTTTTCGACAATTTATCTATTAAACTCAATTTACAGTAGCATGGAATATAATTTCACATCAATCATTATTTAAAATATTTATAATTTATTAGTATAAATAACATATACTATGACATAAATATTCCAATATCCTTAGAAAGTAACTTTGAAATTTTACGATTTTAGAAGATGCCTATAATGTTAACGAATTTTTCATGATGAACTCTAGAACCCTATAAAAATTTCACTTCAATGTTGTACAAGCCTTGACATAAGCAGGCCATTAATGATGACCAACATTAACATAAAATGAAATATTGTTTTTATACAAAAACGACTTCAAATATTTCGCTCTGTATTCATTTTATAATTGATTTTCAGGTGTTCCCTCGTATCTCCGGAGCCCAAGAACCAATATAAATGAAATTAATATGGGACGGACCACATGGGAAGAACCAGCTTTCAAATAAAAAAGAATCATCACAATCGGTTCATTCAGCCGAAAGTTACAAGAAAAGTAACAAGAAAAATACAGTCGAATTGAGAACCTCCTCCGTTTTTGAAGTCGATTGAAAGTCTTTCAACTCCATGTTCCGGTATGCGAACAGCTCATAACAGTAACAGCCTATTTTAGTCCGATACTTGAAGGACTCCTTACCCTTAGTTTTTTTTATGTTTCAGGTAGTCCATGCCATAGTCGGTATTGAGAAAAGGACAACTGGTACTAATAAATTTGTTTACAACGAAACCGGGATTTGACTGAGGTTGCTTCAGTATCATAAAATTATAGCTCTCGTGTGGGCCTATTAAGACTTAAATAAATCCAAAAATAGCATTGTTTTGGTGATAAAGACTGCTTTGATGGTTATTAGATTACTTAACTTTATGCTTCAAATAATTTCTCGAATGCGTTCATTAACCTATACATAAAAGTAGTAGAACTGTTGCACTATTCGCAGTATTCATGAAAAATACCATAATAGGTTTAACGCGGTATTTGCTGCGATTGAATTTTTTGAAGGAGTTGTAAATGGTTAAAATTTTATTAATTTATTATAAAAGAGCTTTATCGCTGTTACGTAAGTATCAAAATAAAAAACTAATTTTTGAGTTTACAGTCATGTAATAATGTTCGTATGACTAACCTTCTGAAGCACAAGGGAATGTATATGTTTATTTCCGTACTAGATGATTATTCATTTAAGCTTCCGGATCTACGTCCGTAACAGACCGGACCGGACCTCAATCAAAGTAGCCAGTTTTAAGGTCGAAGCTTGTTAAAAAGGTACATATCACACGGATAGCCGTTTAAAGTAATATAGGTATTTTATATGTATAAAAGTACAGTTCATTATGAAAAGTTCATACATTGGATAAATTGAACTCATCAATGGCAGGAATGTCATTTGTATAATTTTTTAAGGTTTTGTACCTAAAAGATAAAATGGGACCCGATTACTAAGACTCCGCTGCCTGTCTGTCTGTCTCACAGTCTGTCACCAGGCTGTATCTCATGAACCGTGATACCGATAGACAGTTGAAATTTTCACAGATATATGTATTTCTGTTGCCGCTATAACAACAAATATACTAAAAAATAGAATAAAATAAAAAATATTTAAGGGGGCTCCCATGCAACAGAGAATTTTTTTGGTTTTTATAGATAATGTTACGGAACCCTTTGTGGGGTTCCTTTTTTATCTTAAAAGGTAAAAAAGGGTTCTTACAAGATCACTCTCTTGTCCGTGTGTCACAACCGATTTTCTCAGGAACGGGTGGACCTAGCAAGCTGAAATTTATACCAAATACTGCTGTAAGACCTTGCTGTTAACGCAAATTGAGCGATTTGATTGATAGTTCCCGTTGACCTAGAATCACGAAATGACAAAAAGCAAGATCTTAAAGCACAAATAAAGTTCCGAAATTCCGAAAAATAAAAAAAGTTGGAAATTAAGATAAATTTACTTTGGTACCAGTTAAAAGTTTTCGCGAAATTCTTAATTACTTGGTATTCATTACTGCCTCTTAAAATTTAAGAGGCAGTAATGAATACCAAGTCAGATTAGAACATTAAATAAGTTAAACTAAAGCTAGACGAGTTAATTAATTTGTGATATACACATCTAACGAGTTAATCAAATAGTTTACGCTTGAAACAAAACTGCATTCACGGAAATAAAATTGACACAATTTCTTGAACTTCAAGAAATTTTAACTCAAATTTTATGGAATTTGCGTAGTATAAAATGTCTCATAATTTGCAGATAACCTTTGAAGTTTGTGCCAGTGCTTAAAAATTTGGTCACTTTTAACTATATATTTGAGAAAGGCGCAGAACGGTCCTCAGAAAGAAGACCTTACACTCCTCGTTTTCGTTTTAAGAATATACGTTGAAACTGTGTTTGTCCTCGCATCGCTTTAGACACTTTGATTGTGTAGCACCAAACATAAAATATTCAATCATGTTTGTCTAAGTTATGTATACACATCAATTTAACATGAAACATTGCAATGCATCTGCTAAATACCTAATGAATAGCAAACGTCAACATAATATAACCTTTAGAGATATAGGTTTTAGAATGTTTTACTTTATTGTCGATACGCAAATGACTCATGAATACTAACGTGTTTTATGTCTTTTTAAATTAAACGTACAAAGTTAATATATAAAATTATTAAAGATATTAAGACATATTTATCAAAGATATTGGGATATATTTTTTAAGATATTTGGAAACTTTATTGCCCTTACTTTAGGATTACATTATTCTGCGTCGTAAGGACGTCTTATAAGTATTATAAATTTCAGATTTACAAAGACCCAGATCCGAAACAACTATCAGTGTGTCGCACAAATTGTTGTCCCTTTTGGGAAACGAACCCACAAACCCCGACGCCGAAGCCATTAAAGTGTGGTCCAAAGCTATAGTGGGTTCTAATAAAGTTTCTTATTACAAATACTTAATACAATTTTTATATTGAAAAATAGTTTCTCTAAATTCTAGAATGTTTTTAATGATCGGAAATTACCGGTTGATATTATCATAATTATGGAAGAACTTAAACTTCTCATAATTGTTTCTACAAATGTAAGACTTTTTCTTGTCCAAGTCTTGGACACAAAAGATCCGTCCGTATTCTTACAGTAATTAATCAAGGATTTTGTTACATTGATAAATGAAGATTCACAATCAAGAATTGGTCTCAGCACAGAGAATTAACCCACTTTGACAATCGGCAATAGAAAGCGTGAAATGAGCGTGATGACTAATCGCAATAGAATTAACAATAAATCAATTAAATCACATTGAAATTTATATACTGAATAGTAATTATAATTTAGTACCAAGCATGGTGACTGGTTCGTTGTTTGATAAGTCTTAATAGCTAAAGTAAACTCTTGGGCAATGCAAAATTATCAAAAGTGTAATTATGGTAGGGCCCTGCAGAAGATTGATTGAATGTTATTTATGAATAAAAGCTACTAAACTACTAGGTAAAGAATCAACCATAATAATTTAATACATTCATTGGAGACACATGTATTATGACTATGGAAAATTCATGGTAAAACTTTAATAAATTGCTGATAGTTTAAATTATTGATAAGTATGTGATAACAGTGATTTTTATTTTGTTCTATTTAAAAATTAAGAAATCCTTCATCATTAATGTAATTATAAAGGATGGTGACCAATAATTGTTGAATCCACACTATATAAACAGTACTTGGGTGAAATAAAAAGAATATATTTACTGCTCATACAATAAATATTTAAATACCAATACATATTGATCAGAATATTTTCAAGATTATTAATGACTTAATATTTTTATTTTTATTCATAAAGTGAATGTAGCTCCACTGCTAATTAACCTAAGTAAATGCATAATTATTGACAACATTTAGACATAACTGTTGCCAGTAATTAAAGGTAATTGATAATGTCTTTTAGACAACATAGTTATGCAAGTTTTAAGTCAAACATAAGAAAATGATAAAATTAATTTTGCTTTTTTTAGAATTTACAATGTGATTTTTTTTTCTTTATGTGAAAAGCCATCTGCTACACCCGAGGGTTTGCAGATGCGTTGACAACCTTTTTGGAAATTGGGCTCCCACTACCTCACTCACCAGACAAACGCAAAAGTATTTATCATACTTCCACTTTACGCTTGTGAGGTTGTGGTACTTACCCAGACGAGCCTGCCCATTCGTACAACAGCCGAGCCTGCTGCGTGGCTCAACCACTGTTAAATATATTATGCTATCATCTATCTGGTCCTATAAAGCATATAAAGTTTTACTCACTTTTTGTAGACTCGGCAAAACGAATTATTGATTCTCTTGTCCGACAGATGTCTGCGTCTATCTTCAAACAAATCCTTAATAGCTGTTACACCGAGCACAAACAACACTGGAAGCATTGCCACTTCTTTACCAAAAGCGTTTATGGCTGGCACCCAGTTCAAAAGAACTATGAATATAAAGTACACATTTGCAATTCTATGGAATTGTTCAAATAGATTTTTCGGTATAAAGGAAAGCAGTGTGTACTTTGTAGTTCGAATCTTATTGTCACATCTGTGTCCATTTGGGTGGTCTTTGGGTGGAGTTTTCTCTGGAACCAAATGGTTTGGAGTGACCGTAAGATGCCTGTTATCGACAGCGGGCTGCTGGCGACGCATCAACCAGAATACAGCGCGACGCCATGGAGCAACTACAGAATCACGTCGAATTGTGTAAATGGAATCTGATCGAGATGCTTGCCGAGAATGATGTGCCCGAAGGGAATTTAATCGAGGTTGCGCACTTACAGGTGCAGGCTCGCGGTGTCCAGGCGGCAATATAAAATCAGTGCGACTACCGGTTCGGCTATGACCGGAAGTCGGCGCCGAGCGGCCTTCTCCTATTTGGCCATGGGACAATGCTCTCTGGTGTCCACGTAAAGCAGACTTTAGAGGCGGCCGTGATGCTGCAAGGCTGGCACCGAGTGTTGGTGTGCCACCATGACTCACGGATCTGGAGTGTCCCTTTGCTTTTGGAAATAAATATGTTTGCTCTGGTGCCCCCGGCAAACTTGGTACCGTCGAAGGTGTCTCTCCGCTTCCTTCTGTTGACATTTTTTTTCATCTGAAGGACAACTGAGTTTCTATCTGCTCTCATTTAAGACCGTGGATTCTTTTGACACCCTTTCGAATGTTTAGTTCCGTTATTTGCTCAATGAGAATGTGTCGTTAAATTTTAAGCATATGGATCCAAATTATCTATGCACACTCTTTCAAACATCACTGATGTCGTTATTTAGTAAAACACGAGCACAATAAATTTAGAATCAAATTTACCATATAACATTTTATAGCCATGATGTTTTGAAAATAAAACAATATTGCTGTCACGGGGAACAGACGTGTAAAGTACGAACAAGACGGAACTAAACTTAAAAACAAGTCTGACTGCTTGCCTTACGGACTGACACTGACAATGACAATCTACCTCATTGGCGCTGCACTAGAGATGCTCTGTGGCTGTTTTCTATAGTTGTAACAGTCCGTATTATTCGTTACCGAGTAACGGGTACGTCGAATGACTCGAAAGAGCCTAAAAGAATTTTATGAATTAATTTCGCTACTCACGTATTACGTAAGTCATTTTATGTATCGTAAGTTGTAGATTTCAATTCATTTTCAAATATTTTTATTTAACATAGGACCTATTCAACATTACACTCACTTATTGATAATCAAAATACTACTGAAAAGAACCAGTGAAAGAACCAAAAGTTTTACATTGTGTGACATGAATATATTAAATACAATATAAAAAGTCTTTCAATCGGACTTTTTAGCACGGAGCGATCAATTCATTACCAGTTTTTTTTTTTTTTTTTCAACGGTAAATTGTTTTGAAAGAGTATTGTTTACATCGTCAAATTTATAGAATATCGATTCACTTTAAAAATTAAAGAAGTATTGTCAGCAAACAATACTATCTCATGATTATTGTCAATACACATATTTGTCAGATTGATTTAATATACGAAATACGAACGGAATACGGACACAACGTTTAATACTTCATGTGCCTGGAACGGATTATAGAACGCTTCACACAACTCTTTAATGAATGTGAGTGCGAGTGATTCACTGAAGATGAACAACATTTTATACGTGCACGGTATGGCCACGTTAATGTGAAACAACGAATACTGTTGCGTGGAGGTTAGTGATTTTGATAACAACTCTTTATATTAACTTAGTATTTTGATTATGTTCTAAGGCTATACTTATTAACTACAAACTGAAAATTAGTAACTTCGTATTTCTGCTTTGATTATAATATAAAAATAAACACTAACAATTTACTTATTCAACTAATGTAGACAATGAATTATGAAAAGTTTAATTTTGAATTATTTTGAAAATTTACATACTAACTTGAAGGAAAATATTATTTAAAAATATTGTTAAAAATATTCTTTGTGAATTATTTTTAAAAGAATAAAAAAAATAAGTCGAGAAAATAGGAAAAACATGTTAATGGAGCATAGAGATAGATAGATTATTAAAAACTGGTCAAGTGCGAGCCGGATTCGCACACGAAAGGTTCCGTACTACCGTAATATCATTTATAACGGAAAAAAAAAGTCATGTTTGTTCTAGGGGAGCCCAACAGTAAAAAAAAAAATACAAATTATCGTCTCTCGTTACTTTAAAGATTGCCTTGACTTTCCAATATTTTCTAATGCCTTTAATTATAATCTCAGACTTTTGCATTCAATTTATGTATTATTTAGTTATTTAAAAAAAAGCTGTTTCTTTTTCATCAAAATTAATTGAACGATCTTTAATAGATTAAAATTATTAAGAGAATAATTATTATGGAAGAATTGAATAATAATTTTCTAATAATTATATTAAAAGTTATCAAAAATCAGTTAAAATCTTGGTGTATAATTAATAGAATAAATAGTAAACATCTGTGGATCGTATAAGAAATTTTTAATTTCTGTTTCTGTTCTGTTTTATCTCTCATATTATGTGTACCTATATTTTTGGAAGAAGGTTGGTTAGGTTGATAGGTTGGTATAATTTAAAGTCGTCGACGTCATCGGTAGCCGACATATTTGCTCTCAGACATAGTTCCGATCCGACATTTTGACATTTATTCCCCGGTATCTGATAGTCTCAGTTCTTGTTACAATTTTATTAAATATCCTGATTTATCATAATGGATGAAGAATATGATGCGATTGTCTTGGGCACAGGGCTTAAAGAATGCATCCTTAGTGGTATGCTTTCTGTGTCCGGAAAAAAGGTATTACACATTGATCGTAATAAGTATTACGGTGGCGAATCGGCATCAATTACTCCGTTAGAGGAATTGTTCGCGAAGTTCAATGCACCAGCTCCGGATGAAACATACGGTCGAGGACGTGATTGGAACGTGGATTTGATCCCGAAATTTTTGATGGCGAATGGTCTCTTAGTAAAACTGCTTATACATACGGGCGTAACCAGGTATTTGGAATTTAAGTCTGTTGAAGGAAGTTACGTTTATAAAGGAGGAAAAATTTCGAAAGTGCCCGTAGATCAGAAGGAAGCTTTGGCGTCCGATTTAATGGGGATGTTCGAAAAGAGACGATTCCGTAACTTCCTCATATACGTTCAAGATTTTCAAGAAGAAGATGCGAAAACTTGGAAAGATTTTGATCCCAGTACAGCAAATATGCAGTCACTGTATGATAAGTTTGGTCTTGATAAAAACACTCAAGACTTTACTGGCCATGCCCTAGCACTTTACCTAGATGATAGCTACCTGCAGCAGCCAGCTATTCAAACAATTCGTCGCATTAAGTTATACTCTGATTCCCTCGCTAGATATGGTAAGTCACCATATTTGTATCCCATGTATGGGCTTGGCGAGCTGCCGCAAGGTTTTGCTCGGCTTTCAGCAATTTATGGCGGAACTTACATGTTAGACAAGCCAATTGATGAGATTGTCCTAGGGGAGGGAGGTAAAGTTGTTGGTGTGCGCTCAGGAAATGAAATAGCTAAATGTAAACAGGTGTATTGTGATCCCAGTTATGTTCCTGACAGAGTTCGCAAGAAGGGTCAAGTAATCCGCTGCATTTGCCTATTAGACCATCCTATTGTTAATACTAAGGATGCTTTATCTACTCAGATAATTATCCCACAAAAGCAGGTGGGAAGGAACTCTGATATTTATGTTTCCCTGGTATCATACACTCATCAAGTTGCTGCCAAAGGATGGTTTATTGCCATGGTATCTACTACAGTAGAAACAAATGATCCAGAATCTGAGATCAAACCTGGTTTGGACTTGTTGGGTCCTATAAGGCAGAAGTTTGTTTCTGTGTCTGATTACTTTGAGCCTATTGATGATGGTAGCCAAAGCCAAATCTTTATATCTGAATCTTATGATGCAACCACTCACTTTGAAACAACATGCTTAGATGTGTTAAAGATCTACAAGAGGGGTACTGATGAAGATTTTGACTTCTCCAAAGTAAAAGTAGAGTTGGGAGAAGAGGAGCAATGAATTCTAACATTCTAACTTATGTATATTTGCTTGTTAATTTTATCATTTGTTTATATCTGGCTACAATAAGAATTTTATTAGGGTTCTTGGGCTAAACAGCATATAGGATGTATTAATGAAAATCATATAAATGTATTTCATCCATTTGCAGCAAGTGTTTTTGATTCTACCAAAACATATTTAAAATATATAAGAATGTTATTTATAGGATTTTATTCAATTAAGATTGCTTATATAATTTAAGATAAACAAGGCATAAGATTGATCTGCACAAGTGGTAGAAACATCAAAAATGCATTCCATTTTGATACATTATTTGATCCTGTATCCATATCATATTAATAATATGTCAACTTATTGAATGCTCACTTTACACCTTAATGTTCATGTAAGATCATTAATAAAGTTACATTATAACATCATGCTGTTTTATTTTATAATAATGCATGATAATCTTATTAAAAGAAGATGATAATTGATTTATTTGCACCCAAAGAAAATTTCATGTAAAGAAATATATATGTATATAGAATTCTGTAAATAGTTGAATAGTTTGTGTCAAAATATCTGAAAAAAATTATGTAGCTATCAAAATAAATAAATTGTTTGTTACTAAAATAGGGTTTTTAATGGAAAATATGCATAAAAAGAATAAACATCCAATTGCTATTTATGATACTTTTAATATTCAACTATTTTAATTATATTATACATAATAAATTGAAGTCACAAAATAATAGTTTTGTTTTTAATCTTTTAAACAGACATATTTGTGTTTAATGTTCGATATTCACTGAATATTTTATGCAATATATGTAGTCATTTCGGCAACCAATAAATATTTTGTCATCATAAACAACTGGAGATGAAAAGGTTTCATTTGGAAATTGATACTCTGATAATATACTTCCATTCTCTGAATTAATTACAAACATTTTTCCATTTGTAGAAGTTGAAATAAGCAATTTATTGTTTAAACAACAAGGTGTAGCATAAACTGGTGATGTTGATTCTGTTTTCCAATGTGTTAAAGGGTGAAAGTTTTTGACAGTAAAACTGTACACTGCACTGTCATGGCACCCAAATACAAATTGCCACTTTAATGATTCCAATTTTTTTATATATATTGAAGAAAAGATATTCCCGTTAGCTCCTTGATATTTCCAGACCTAAATCAGAAAAATGTATTAAATAGGAAAGTTCAAATTTTTTAAATAGAAAGCTTTTCAATGCTTTAATCCTTAGTCATGAGCTTTTTATTTACGGTTTAGGTAGTTCACAAGTCTAGAAAATTATCTTGTTGATGCTTCCAGCAAAATTGTGTTTCAGTGCTAGGCACCGACATTGAGGCTTTTGAATCTCCTTTATTGTAGCAATTTTTACTATTTGTTGCATGAATGGGCAGGGGATTATAGAGACCGGCGTAAAGTGGAGGTGTTATACTTCTGTGTTTCGTCTGGCGAGTGAGGTAGCTGGAGTCCACTTTATTAAAAGGTGGCAGTGCATCTGCAACCCTAAGGGGATTACAGAAGTCCATAGGCGGTAGTTACCATGTATTAGGTGAACTGTTAACTTGCTTGCGGTCTCATAAAGAAAATAATATTATGTGCTCAAAATATGCAATTTTAACTTTGTGTGTAATGTCTCTAAAAGTTGATATGATAACAACTAAAACTATTTCAATTTTCAACAAAGAATTAGGTGTGGATAAGAATTTGATTCATTGTGTAAAATGTTAATTATGTGTGTAGTTTTTATATGTAAATAGTAATTACAAAGAATAATTTGGAAAAGATTCGGTATACCAAGTACAGCAAGTGTAGACTGCAATAATTTGTATTACCTTGATGCCTGTTTCAACGATTCGGCAATGTATTTCACCACTGACCTCGGCGAATACGACGTATTTTTCATCGTCGTACAACACGGGTCTAGCAAAAACTGGACTATTAACTTTTCCGTACCATGCTATTTTTTTTGTCCTTGTATCTAAACTGGCACAAATGCCAGATAGTGTACCAACCATTATAAAACCACTATTAGTAAGTACTATATCTGCTGATATTGCTTGTTCTGCTACTTGTATTGTTTTCTTAATATCCCCATTCTAAAAATTGAGAAATGCATTAATGTTAATTTGTTAAATAAAACGTTTGTTACGAAAATCTGGGCGACGGATAAAGAGTTACGAGTGATCTTAGAATATTTCCATTTTTTATAGGCTGATAAGTTGATGATATCATGAAATAATAAAAAAAGCTTTTTTCATACTATTAAAATAGGTTTGAAGCTCTACCATTTAAATTTTAACATTTTCTATAACTACGTATGTTTTTATAACTTCATGTAATTGTAAATAACTAATTCCACACATTAATATGTGGTTCAGGTAGTCTCTCTTCACTTCCTTCTTAAAAATCAATCCAATTTTTTACTGTGTTATCCTGAATATTATCTTCACAAATGCATAAGAACCTTATCTTATGTAAATAATCAGAATCATTTTACATAAAACAGCCTTACCCTGACATCAATACAGCGGACAGCTCCATCATATGATGCAATATAGATAAAGCCATTACTATATGTTGCTTTGCTCTTTATCATGTATCTTATATTTATTCTCCAAAGCTCTTCACAATTTGCCAAAGTAAAACAAACTATAGTGCCATCATAAGAGCCCACTATACCACATTGATCTCTAAGTCCACAGTCATAGCAGTAGATGGAGGCCTCAATTCGAGAATTTAGCTTTATTGCTCCTTGTAAAACTCCAGTAATTGCATCAATTACAACAATTTTTCCAGAATGACTACTTACAGCCACAAACATTTTCCTGCAATTTAATATATGTACAGTGTATATATTACTTTTAATCATGCTACAACTTCCTTACCATCCACTACTCAAATTGATTGATATTACTAGCCCAGCTGCTGAAATGTTTATGTACTTGTATTGTGTAAATTTTTTTACTAGAAACACTAGAAAAATAATCTTGTACTGTGAGAAACATTTGTGTGTTTGAATTCACATGTTGTGAATTCTTCAAAAATCTTAAGTGCAGAGACTAGTGTTAAAAATAAAATTTATTTCTTAAATTTACATTACATATTTTTGCTACTATTTGATTTAAAGATTTGCTTATGTTTACAGAAACAAACATTTAAGTCAAATTTTGGAAGTAAATGTTATTTGTGTAAAAAATAGCTCATTGTTTTCAAATATTCCTAAATAGCTGTTTATACTAGTCACTTACATTTTTCCTGCACATAATGTGGGAGAAGCATCTACACATTTACCAGTATCAAATTTCCATATTTCTTCAAATACTATATGGATTTCAGATTTTTCTTGTACTTCACTAATACTTTCAATGTTTGCTAATCTTTTTGCTTTGGTGCCAGGCCTTTTTGACCGTTTATTTGATTTTGATTCATCATAAGAATAATATTTTCGTATTAACAAAATAATATCTTGAATAGTTTTATTATTTGATATCAAATTAGGTAATATTAAACTTCCTAATTGAGGATATATATAAGAAAGTTTATTACACATAGTAATAGCAAGAAATGATGTGCCACCAATTGATGCAAATGTTTTATCTTTGATTTCTTCTAGTTTCAAATTCTTCAACATTGCAAGTTCTTCTATAAAAGCAATACAGGGTGATATTATTTGTTGTTTAAGGGATTCATTCTCAAACATTTCAGATAGAAGAAGCTTTGAGGTCTTGCCATGACAATTTGTTGGTAAATTGTTGACCTTGATAAATCTGTCAGGCCAATGTTTTTCTTCCAATTTACTTTTTATAACTTCGGAAAGTTCATGACTACTTAATGTCTCTGATGAGAAATACAAGACTAGAAGCATTAATTTAGGCAACCAAATACAAGAGCAAGTTTTCACTTCCAAGCACTCCATTACAGTATTTTCTATAAATTGAAGATTGACTTTATTGCCAAATCTCTTGATAGTATCATCTTTACGACCTCTGTAAAAGATAGTGCCATTATTTACCTCTCCAATATCTCCAGTGTCAACAAACTTCAAAGCACATTCTTCTCCATTTGTACCAGATTTGTTTAAAATGTAACATTTTCTTGTATTGCTCACTGAAATAACAAATTAGTAATTTTAGTAATATATTGACTTCAGCATTACTAAAATTTAGGCTGGTCACCAGATAATTCGAGGAGTCAGAGAGAAGCTCTTTATTGACACTCACAAGCAAGCAAAAACGACTAAAATATGCATCTTTCACTAAAATTTAACTAATAAGGATGGAAACACAAAGTGGCTAGAGCAGAAAAGGTGGAGGGAAGGCCAATGAGTCTGGCATTGGCTATCATTATATGCAGTGCAGATCCACACACAAACTGAGAGTTTCTCCCATAGTTTGTCTTTCCTCAAAACAGTTACTTTTGAAGTTGTCATTTGGGCCATATAAAAGAAAAGAAGATGAAGATAAATATTGAGAAAAAGAAAATATAATTTAGCTCTTTACCTAGTATTATTTTGCCAGTGTGATCAGTTGATTTCCCTGTATCAATATTTATTTCAGTTTCTGAGAGACAGCTACCCAATGGTACTTCACGGTCAGTGGCAATTTTGTTTAAATCTAACTCAGCCACACATGCCCAACAAGACATTTCTGTTACTCCATATAGTGTAAATAATCTGGTCTTATTGTTCATATGCTTTAGTTCTCTTAACCTTTTGATGCCATTTAATGGTTCACCACCAAGTGCTAATATTTTTAATAATGAGTTAGAGCATAAAATTTTATTCTTAATATCATTGTTTGTGAATTTAAAAAATTTTGAAGGTGTAGTTTGCCATACTGTTATATGATGTTTTTGGTTTTTAGGAAATAAAATATTACAGTCTTCAGGTGCAATTAACAGTGATGCACCATTTTTAAATGCTAATAAAATTTCAATCATAGAGGGATCAAAAGTAAGAGGTGTAGAAAAGTATATAATATCATCAGAATTTATAATAAACAGTTGTGAAAGGTCATCAATATTTGGTAGAATGCATTGGGCTGGAACTTGTATATGCTTTTTTTCTCCTGTGCTTCCAGAAGTTGTAGCAATAAAGGAACATTCTGTTACTATTTTTTTTAATTTTAAATTACAATGACTATCACATTTGTAAAATTCAATAGAGTAATTGAAAACAGTTATTGTTTTATCTGGCCTTTTCTCAGATAATTTTGAATATGATATACTATTGCCATCTTGAATTGAAATAATTATTTTGAATCTTATATCATGTACTAAAGATGTTTCTAAATCTTGTGTCGGATCTATAAACATGAATGTATTACTACCTTTGTGGACCCTGAAAAAATATAACATTACATAAACCTTAATATTAACTAATTGTTAACATCATGTAATTACAATAGTAAATGCTTTATATCTAAGGCTATTTAGCTTAGAATAAGCAAAGATAATAGCAAATACATGGGAAATGTGTTATTGTGAGATTGTAAAATAATTATTCTTTTCTTTATATCATAATTGTTTTAAAAATTGTATATATACACTATTTGTGATATATTAAATATTATATTACATTTGAGTGTGATAGATAACTTAGATAATTTTTATTATTAACCAGCTGTTAATCGCGGCTACGCCTGCGCGGCCAAAGGGATTTAACAATGAGTTTTTATTTTACACCAGAATATCTCACAGATGGCTGAATTTTTTCCTACTTAGTTGACACTTATCATTACTAATATTTTGGACAATTCACACAATATCTTTATAAATAATAGCCTATGTGTTTAATTCTGATGTATAAGCTATATTATTATAGTTTCACTTAAATTCATTCAGTAGTTTTTGCGTGAAAGAGTAACAAATATTCATAAATACATACATATTTTCATGTTTATAATATTAGTAAGGACTTACGCAGCTATTGCACAGGGTACAATTACATTTCTGTCTGTAATTAATCCAATAATATCTTTGTAACATTTCAATTGTAGAAGGGTCTGTGAAATATATTCACAAATCCCATACAATTCTGAGTAAGTGTAAATATAATACTTTCCGTCATAGTATTGAAGTATCGCCTTTTTTGTAGGATTTATTGCGCAGGTTTTAATAAAAATATCATAAAAACCACGTTTTGATTTCATTCGGAAAATATAGGGTGTATTATAGAACGCAATGTTTTTATTATAGGTTATTGCATATTTATCAATAGTACTTGAATAGTTTTTAACAAATTGCGAATAATTTAAATCTTAATGTTATGATAAGAAAAATATGTAATTTTTCTTTATTGTATGATGTACAACTGAATCAACTGATGTAAACCTAAACAATATTATGATAGCTACTTTTCGACATTTGAAGTATGCCACTTCCAATAATCAGCTGTCAATAAGACAACTGACACTGACAACTGACATGACATTTAATAAAATTGCCAGTAATGGAGATAACTAAAAGCACGATTATAAAATAAATAAATAATCCAAGCTAATTTTTATTTCATTCTATTTCTAATCAAACTTTCACGATGAAATAAAATATATAAATTATTAGTAATTACCTTATAATTTTACTTAATTAGGACTGTGTACTAAAATAGTTTGTTTTCAATTTTTAAAAGTTGTTTGTTTTTGTCCCCGCACATCAAATTTTTTTAAAAGTTTATGTCCTAGGCTTAACGCCGCGGCTGGTGACAAGAGAGCTGGTTCTTTTCTCGCGCAAAGGTTAAGCATAACTATTCAGCGAGGAAATGCAGCTAGCGTTCTTGGCACCATGCCGCGTGGATTAGGTTTATTAGATAATATGTAATTTTAGATAGATTTAATCTTGTAAATATTAGATCAATAAAGATTCTTTTCAAAAATTTTTAACTTTTCTTACAATATTTAAAAAACCACAGTCTAGATTTTCTCATAATTTAGATAATAAGTTAATATGTAGGTTAATGTAATAATAGGTACATATAAATTTAATCTTGTAAATAATAGGTAAATAAATGTATAATATTTTAAAAAAAGTAATAGGTATTGTAAAGATTCATATCATAATAAAGTTTTTTTTTTGGTAACATCATAGTCATAAACATTACAACACATCAAAACACAACAAAAAAATTTTAGATGCTAAGTAGGAAGGATCAATATTATTATATAAAATAGTATTTCTTACAATGTACTTAAAATTAATAAGGAAATTCTTATTTAGAAATGAAATCAGAGATTTGACAATGAGAAACGTCATATACATGAGTTCAACGTCAGGTCAATGTTATGGAATTTATAACAACGTATTACATAACCTTTAATTTTTATGTATATATTTAGAAACCCACATAATTATACAAGTATTCTTACATTTATTCTGGCTTGACATGAAATCTATATCTTATGAAAATGAAATTCTGACTTAACATTCCTAATTTTCATTCATGTTTCCTTTCGTCACTTTTAATTAATGTATCCTACATTAATTATTCTAAAAGTTCTAAATCTTAGTAGAAAGTCAATAGGAAGTTATTCCCAAGCTTCAGATAAAATTTAAGGAAGATGTTTGATAAAATATTGCGCAGAGCCTCTGCGGCGGTGTTGACCTAAAACTTATTCGGCAAATGAACGGGCCCAATCAATTAGGGGCGGTCAGCGATCCGCCAGAAAACGGGGCAGCGCGCGCGCTCTCCAAGGAAACTCGGAAACCGTTGGCCGGAGGCCTCGATTTAGTGAAGTGACATAAGTTATAGCTAATGAAATAACGGTTATGTTATCGAATTATGAATGTTTTTAGAATATTTTGAATTACAGTTACAATGAAATGAATTTTTCTGCAAAAATTAAGTATAATTTAAAATAATCCTTATAAATATCCTGATGTTAAAACCAGAAAAAGAATTGTACTCGTATTCAAATTTTCCTATTATGTGTAATTTATATTAAGGTGTGAGCTGTACAATATTAACGCTATAAAAATAATTATTGTGTAAATAGTAGGATTTCGAATCAGAGAGTGTTAATAATCATAGTAAAAAAGTTTTTTAGAGTATAAATAGTTAAGAAAACGCTATAAAAATAGCCGAGCTACTACATAGCTATTAGAAGCGAACGGTTGCGCAAACCACCACTAGTTTGGAGGGTGCGTGCGGCTCAACATCGATCGTGTGGGGCGGCGCATACAGTGTTCAGTCCGCCGGGGCGGCCGGCGAAAGCGCGCGTGTGATGCGCTGCCGCTGAGATGGCCGGCGCTCGGGCGCTCGTAGCCGCCTGCTGCTGCTGGTGGTGGCTGGCGAAAGCCGCCGGTAAGTACGACCGCTTACCTATATAAATAATTTTTAAAATAAAAAATAACCCGTGCCGGATCAGCTGATCCCCTTGACTTACAAGCTGAAGAACATTCACTCGTTGTCACAGCCTTAAGAAGTTCACTGCTTTCTCTTCCTTAGTTAAATAGGCAATCCTGCTTAGTTGTGACCGTAAATTTCAATATTAGGATTTAAGGTTTTTCGTAGACCCCAGTTTATCGACATCTACACTCAACTTTTAGGTTATATTATGTGTATTTTTCCGTTAGTGTTTCTCATGAGAACATTTTTATATTAAATGATTTCATTTATTCCGTTTTATGAAGTAATCCAATGCAAATCAAATTAAGATCATATAAATAAAAATTACAAAGTTATTTCGCAACGTGACATATTCGCGCCGAATCAAAAAACTGCAGTGTGATTCTTAATTAAGTCGAATCCCTAAAAAGCACTTAAAATTCACTTTGAAACTCCAGCCTTTTTTCGCGAAACTTATATAAGCGGCGAGGGCTTTTCGGGGTTACGAAAGCAAAATTGTTTTCCACAGAGTTGTGTAATTGCTCTCGATCGCAGACCTTGTTCTAGAGCGTAGTTTCTTATTTAGTATTTCTATCATTTAAATCAAAGTTTTCCGAATGCGGTAGATCCGGCGTTGTCACAGACCAGCCTTCTGCGTCCTTGCCTCGACCACTGCCAAGCAGACGTTGCTTGACATTACGTCATACGCCTAATCTGACACCACTGCGTAAATATTGATAATTATCACGCCACTTTGTCGCGAGGAAGTTAGATAAATGCAAGCGTGCATCTTAACACCTGCCCACGAGACAATCTCCGTCCAAATTCGGTCATCTTTGGACTACAATGCTGATCTTGAACCTCTTTTTTAACTCTCTGTATTTCCTTCTCCTTCGCATGTTCTTATACTTTACACACACTTAATTTTCATTTATGTACACTTCGTAAAAAATGTTTTGTTCAATGTAGTTTTTGTATGTACCTATCTATTTTGTTCATATTTTCTTGCATTGGTTTAATTTAAGTATAAATATTTATTACGTTTTGGATATACAATTTTGTGATTGATATAGGCAATTGCTGGATATATGATTATTACTGCTTCTAAGTAAAAAGGAAGAAATAGGATTTTCACTAAGCATCATTATAGTTATTGATCTCTTTCAAAAGACATCAACGCGCGTTTGTAAAATAGAGGTCTAAATTGGGGTCCGTGATAAACTTGTACTCGTAACTTAATATGAGAATTATTACCCGTTTTATAAAAAAAATTGCGTAGCATGGAATACTAAATAACAATGTAAAAGAAATCTGTGTACTACGTGGTATACTATATAGACATAAGATGATATCGTGGGTTCTGTTAAAAGCAAATCAAAACTTATTATCATTGTATTACTATAAGATATAAGTGCCTCAGTCAGAAATGTTAAACACAAATTATTGGTTACCACATAAAAAGCATTGAATTACAGCGCACCCCATTTTCGTCAAACGTTATCGCAATACTTCGAATTTCATTGCAATTATCGTTAAAAACCTGAAGGAAGAAAAACTTACACACGAACATTAAAATAAAAGTAAAGTAAAACTAACAGCCTATACATGTCCCACTGCTGGGCAAAGACCTCCTCTATACAGAGGGTATCAGGGCATAGTGCACCACGCGGCCCCACTGCGGATTGGCGGACTTCACATATCTTCGAAATATATATTTTTTTGTTATTATTTCGAAAATATGCAGGTTTCCTCACGATGTTTTCCTTCACCGCGGAGCACGTGATAATTCAGCACTTAAAGTTAAAAACTTCATTGGTGCCGGCACCTAGGATCGAACTCAGGTTGCTCGAGTATATTGAATTAAAGGCGAGGGCCCGGACACTGAGCTACCACGGCTCAACATTAAAATACCTAGCATTAATTGGTGCCATGACAGAAATTGGTGAAAACATGAACGCTATCTTCACAAAGTAATTAAGAAAATTGATAAATTGGTAACTCTACTAGTTACACTAATTTAGCTCAATTCTAAAAAAATAGATAACGTAATTGAAACTAGAAAACACCAACGTTAGAACATACTATATATGAAATGATAAAACTTTTTGATATATTTTTTGATAATGATAAATTTTCAATTTGAGCTTCCGATATTTTCTGATTATTATTTGTTATATATACTCACAGACTACTTTTACTCACAGATACTAACAAATAATATATATATTTTTGTTAGTATCTGTGAGTAAAAGTAGACTGGAGATTCAGATAGCGATGCTAATACAATTACATTTAAATATGCAGAAATAATTAGATTTCTGAAGTGTAGCATAATGATATCCGGTGGACTTCAATAATCATTATATGTTAAAACAATTACACTAGATTATTCATTAAATGAATCTTACACAATCCCCATCTTCTGGTATTAAGAAATCAAAATACACAAATTGAAATGCAAAATCCGTTATATTATCATCATCGTCAAATAGATCGATCTTAAACAAATCCGAAAAGTAGATATCGAAAAAACGTTTTTATCAGTTACGGTGCAAAAATCAAACTAGAACACTGGAACGGATCGGTTAAACTTCCTGAAGCTATTTGTCAAAATGGTTGTTGACTTACAATCCTAATGATGTATTTATGACAACTAGCCATTTCGATTTGAAATTATAGGTATAAGTATAGGTACTAGGTGTGCGGGCTTGTTATTCGTATACGATTTATATGAAATCTAATTTGTTTGTTGCAAATTTTTCTATATAAATAAAAAAATTAGTAGCACTGTTCGAGTAAGGTACCCAGGAAAGTCTTTAAGATCTAATCATGGACTATTTATAAAAAATAAGACCATATTATATATTATTATCTTTAAATCTTCTTTTAATTATTGATCATTTTTCGAAAATGTCGATTATGTTACTTCACCTTCGTTCTACATAAATAATTATTAAAATTCGAGGCAGAGTCGTAGTTTTCGTAGACTTACGTAAGCTACGCTACTTAGTGCCGCATTGAATTTATCTCCTAGCCCCGACTTTAACACATTTGAATTTTTGTTCTATCATATTTTTTAAGTTTGTCAAATTTTGTATTGACAAATCTATTTCCGATGGTTTCAAACAAAATTTTTGTTCGTTCTATTACGAGTGATACATACACACGCACTTAAAAGATATCAATCGTAGGCATAATTCCTCTTTTGTGAACGTTAACTATCTGGGGCAAGTCCTAAGAAGCTTTATTGCTCAGAAAAGAATGTCTCATACAGTTTTCTCCAAAAAACTAAATAGCGTTATTACGGATACTTGGCAGACTAAACTTGTGTTTAAATCCGATCAATACTCGTTGTGACTTATTCGGTGACATCGTTTGCGACAAAATGAAACTTTTGATTTTACGAATATGAATAACATATCTCTAGTACATTTACATTTATTAGAATTTTTTTATGTTTTCATGTTAAAAACGTCTCAAAGCAATATTGCTGCGTTTCTTGTGAAGTGTACACACATTATTATTACAGAATCCAACGCAATTATCTTATCGTATGAATCTGTTTGAGGAGAATAATCCAATAGAAGATACCGAGATTTAGTTTGCTTTTAACAGGTCCTCGCACTGATATATATATCTGTATCGAATACAGTTAGAGTTCCTTTGGTTATTACTGTTTTCTTAAAATCATTGTTTAATTTTACTTTTTTACTAACAAAGTCAAGTTATGATTAGTATGTGTAATGAAATTAAATTATTAAAATGCAAGTATTATGTACATTAGTTAGTTCGCTAACTAATCCATTGACTGAAGTCATGTAAAATGTATTCCGGATGTTTTTATTTTTTATCTTTTTGTTGTTAATCCTTATTAATTTCGTGTCTAAACGAAAATCGACTAGGGTATTTAATATCTGAATTTATTTAAGCTGTGCACACATTATGTGAATTCATGTCAAATCATAAGGAAAAAATAAAATATTTATTTTGTATAAAATATGATTTTCTTTTGTATTATGGCTTTGGTAAACGTTGCACGGAAACAATGTATTCTACAACCGTTCTCAATACTGTCATCAAGATACATAGCATATAGCTTATTGTAGGTACCCTCAAATATTTTTCTCAGAACAAGGCGTGAGAACGTTAACCTTAGAAACAAATATAAATAATATAACGTCGCTCGGAGTATCCGCTGCAGTACTGTTGACAGAAGAAAACTTCTACTATTTATTTACTGGGACTATTATCGCCGAGAAAAACAGTTTGTAATAGAACAACCTAATAGACATTCGATCTTGCCGTAAAAAGGTCTAAAAGTAAATCCTAATGAAAATTCTTAGTTATATAAGGCTTAGATACCATATCTAGTAACTAGTAGAGTAAGAAGTAGAAAATTTATGGCTTGATTACTTATCTATTATTGATTTTTATCTATTATTGCTTTAAATAAGTCGCGATAATATCTGTAATAAAAAAAATCGTAAAAACATGATAATACATCTAACAGAAAATCAAGCTAGCAGTGTCATCTCTAAAAAATGGAGCTAAATGAAAACGTATGAAACGTTATATTAAAGTGCTTATCAAGCGCTTTCATTATGAAGGCCCGTTAAATCAATCAAATTAATATTCCTAATAGAATTAAATCGTGAATGATGCATAATTCGAAAAACGGTTCCAGTTAGCAGAGCTAAATAAAACAACATTGTGAAGAACACGAAGCATATCGCCAGGGCCATGGAAGCGCTTCCGCGACCCTGCCAATATTAGCCGCGTCAGCAGCCCCTCCTTGTGGAGCGAGCCCCTCTAGGTAAGGTGCGCAAGAACATAAGCGTGTCTTCCCACTGCCCTTATCTCAGGTCCCTAGGTTGGCACAAAATGTAAATCATGTTACTAGTGGTATTGGCCAGGTTTATAAAACCGGCCGACTGCCTGACGCCAGCCCACCTTCGGAAAGCACAGATCCAAAACAACTATCTGTGGAACACACAAATACTTTTCCCGTATGCGAATGGAACCTACCGATCGCAGCGCCTAGAGTTGTTAGTCCCTTTTTATGGTTTACGTAATTTTGTATGGTTTACGTAAATCTGCTTCTTGCTGTCTTCTGTGAAACCTACCGCACCAAAGAAATTAGTTCCTTGTATGTACGTAGTAGATTGACAGAAAATAGAAAAAAGATTTTAAAATGAATTTGAAGTGTAAACTAAATGTAAATGATTAAGGCATTATATCGTTCATGTAACAATTACTTACAATTGAAGAATAGACATGCTTCAATATTTAGTTGAAGCTGAGGAAAGCTGAGAAAGAGTTAAAGAAACATTCGTAGACAAAATAAAAACATAGTATTATGATCATGTTGTTGTCTTACACAATCAATTTAAAACATTGAAAAAAACTTCGGAGAAGAATAAGTATTTATTCCTTATTTCTTGTATTGTACTAATAGCTATTGGAATAATTTGAATAATGTTTAAATATTTATTCAAAGTAGGTGAGAATACATCCAATGAAGTAAAGCAATTTGTTAAATCTTTCTTTAAAATTAACTGTAGTTTGTGTAAATAAATATTGGGTAAATCGTAATTATGCGAAAGGTCCTGCGAGGAATCATCCAAATTATTATAATTATCATTCTTTCATAATATTATGACTATTATGATATTCATCTTAGACTTTTTTAAAATAAATGAATTAAATATTTATAAAAAATATTTTAAATTTTTATAATCTAGGAAAATCGATGGAGAGGCTAAATTTTAAATCATGTGTAGTCTGAATTACTTCGATCATTAAGACTATTTCTTAACAAGTTAGAAAACTAACCATCCAAATAGATATAATCGACGAAAATTGCCTTTTTAGTCGTTACAAAGTACATTAAAACCATTATAATGGAGTCTAAAGTATAGCGATAGTAAATTTGAAATTGCTGCACTGTAGTATTTTTATAGCGGTAATAAAACTTGGTTTTCTTCCGGATTTAAAGCCAATACTTATGTCGGATTCAAAAGCAAGTACTTAATTACTATGGCCACATTTAATAAAGTGACATTATACTTAGAATTATAAGAATTTTATATTACCGTGTTATCAGTCAAAATTTATTAGGTATTAGTGTTTACTAATATTTTAATACGGAGAACTAGCAAAATATTGTTAAATTAGTATAAGGTGAAATTAAAATATAAAGAGAACATTATTGTTTTTTAATATCTCCCGAGTTCGATGTCCGCTACTGGATAGTAGGATAAAAGAAAAAATACGTAATCAAGTTCGCGTGCCGCCCACCTCGTCTACAACGTCTAGGAACTTACCGTGACATTTAACGAATAAGAGTAAGTCTACTGCATTAATAATCCTTATTTTATATGTGGTTAGCTTTTTAGCCGAATTTTTTAGCAACACCATGTAAAATGTGGCTGTCGTGTTTTGCAGTTATACTACTTTTGACGCATTTCGAAAAATTATGAGAGTAAAATGATCACGGTGCGCGCGCATACCGACCGTCAAAAAGCGAAATGATGCATGTTAATCAATTTAATCTTGGAAACTAATAATAACTTTTTGACATTCACCAATTTCGTGTTTTTTAATTACTAATCATAAAATTTTTTCATTATTCTTTTATTATCGCATGTCATTTCCAAGAATATTAATGCTGTAATGTACTCGAATTTTACTTTTTTGATAAAATATATCTCTAAATAGCTTAATTTAGTATTAGTTAAGTAAATTTTTATTTATTGCTTCGTTTTACGTCCGAGATATAAAGCAGCATCATAAAAATGCTCAAGGTGAAATTTATACCTTGTGCATTTTTATAGTAAGTTTATATTGAAGAAAATGAAATTGTACGGTGCCCCCAAATGTGCATCGTGTTTCCCCCACGCTTGATAAGCAGCCCCGTTCTTTTTCATTCCCCTTCACAAAACGCTTCTAAATTGATATTTTCTGTCAGACTATATTGTTGTCTAATGCCTACTGATTTTTATGTCTCGAAATAATGGACATTGAGGTTTTCCCGCATGGAAAAGCTATAAAACGAAATACGAGCCTTTCCACCTGAGATGACTTGCTATTGTTCATTTTTGCTTTGGAATCTATCTTTCAGAATAAACTTTCACCAAGTCTGAAATATACCTATAAGAATTATATTCTGTATTTTGATAAATAAAACTTTACTGCTCAGAGTATTATTACTAAAGTACTTTATACGCACTCATACAATTATGTCACATTGAATTATTTTATGAATATTGTTGACAAAATAGTTAACAATGCTATTATTGTTCTAATAAGCAAAATTTCTGAATCTCCTCTTAGAAACGTTCTTAATAATATATATAATATACGTGATAGAGTTGGCAAACAGCCATTATATTATTTAAAATTTAATTTAATCTCAGGCCTAAGGTTAAATTGATTGGAGAACTAATTCATATTTACATATGTTATAGATACTCTGTTACTCATGATTTCTTTAATTTTTGATTAAGCCTTTGCCATTTCATTAAAAATTCTCATTTCATTTAAAATAAAAATACTACGAAAAGTAAATGCAACTATTCGGGATAAAACATATGGTTCAAAAGTAACTCTATATAAATTATGTAGTTCAAAAATGCAACTTACATTCATTCATTTTGCCTTGTATTTTGTATTGTTAATGATTACGTAACCCAATTTCTAGTTACGAAGCTTTACGGCATTTGTGTCATGTCAAACTTCTGAGACAAAGTAATTTAGGCGTCACGCTATGAGTATAAAAAATTCAATAGAAGAACGAATATTTTGTTTCTACGAAGATATAAAGGACTTTTGCGTATACATTGCGACTTTAACCTGGTAAAGTGTGTACAAAGTTTCAGTCTTATATTTCCTGCAAGGAAAATATAGTAGGTAAATAGAGTATTCATAATATGTAAAACGCACCATATATGTATATATGTAACATTTAAATACTGATTTCATTAATAATGCCATTCATATGAAACCATAAGTTGCTACTAATGGGGAGCAAGTTTATATAACAATCAATAAATATACAATATTTTTGTTGTGCGAAATTTTAAAATATTGTTAGCTAGCTGTTTGATATACAGTCGGATTACTATGAAAAATATCCATACCATGTACTTGTATTTACTAAATTATTTAATTCTTCAGTTGTGAGGCGAAGTATTTAATTTTAAATATCGATACATCTTCTGTTAAGGATGGTCCTCTAATAATATAAAAGTCTTATTATATCGTGCGAAGGCACATTGGATACTCTTAATTCGTTGTGATTTTAAAGTCTAAAATGCATTCCGACTAACGCCAGCATGTTCAAGATGCCGCCTGCGCGTAAGAGTATTTTGAAAAGAAATTATTGATTTGATAACTCATTGATAATTGAGCAACACTAAAGATTCTCCTAAATCTTTAAGTCGTATCACAAAGTGAGAAAGAAAAAGGTGTACCAATCGCGGTATTATTAAAAGCATTTAGTTTATAAATAGAGCAAAAGTAAAACGATTTAATTCAGAAAAGTTACTTTCATTTTTTTTAATTCCAGATGAATTTTTCCTTTTTTTTGGTTCCTTCATTTGTGCGAAAAAAAAACCAGGTCCTCCAGGTACTTATTATAAATAGAAGATATTGAACATGTATTAGTACAGTAATGGAATATAATTATACTATATATTACTTTTATAATAAACTAGTTCACCCGACAGACGTTGTCCTGTCTTAACGATGACGAAATACATATAGATATATATAAAAAAAATATATATATATAGCAGATGCATTTACATTCTTTTATACTTAAATTATTATTAATTTTATTAATTAATTTTAATATTAATTAATTGAGTTATAGAATTATTTTGTAATTATATCACTCGAAACGTACAAAACAGAAACTTGCCAAAACAGTGGTTGAGATCATAAATTGTAAAGGAGAAATGTCGACACATCATCACTTGTACACATAAATTGCATAGTAACAGGCACTAAACATTGAAATTAAGTCAGACACGTCCTCTAAACATGTTATTCCAGCCTTGATATTGACACTGATTGGTAAAGCGACGTATAAATAAAACATGTGCGCCCAGTGTTTTCCACTTCATTTCCATGAAAAACTGCCGGGAATAAAATTTACTTGCGCCGGCACAGTGGTGCGATTTGAAAATCCATATTGCATTCGCAGACTATGCCTACAGCAGGTGTCCTCTATGACCGATGACGGCAGCCCAGTATAATTTGCATGCTAAATGCAAGTTTTTCATTTCATTGTCAAGTTAAAGACGATTAATGGTTTTGCGATAAACGAATAACTGTCGCCCTTACTCTTTACGTCGAATTTATTCAAATTTATTAAATAATAGTCAAACTTTTTTGTTGAACAAAATAATTTTCATTGGGGTCAGTTGTGCCGTTTTCGGAGCCTAATCGTGGCAAACTTACAAAAGAACCGACAGACGAAATTTATAAAAACGGACACTTATGTAGTCGTCATCATCGAATTCGATTAATTGAGTGTGATTTTAGTGTGTGTGTTACGAGATAAAGTGGGGACACAGTTGCAAGTTTCGCAGAGAGCGCAATGCGGCGCTCCTACTGAGTCTAGTTTGACCTCGTTCCACGCCCGCTGAAAGCATTATTCGCTGAAACGAGACACGTTTCAGACTTTCAAGAAAGTTTCGAAATATTCGGTGGTACACATTACCAAATTATTTTTTTACATTTTCCGCATCATAATTAATTTAACGCTATTTTATTTGTTTTGAATAAGTTCTGTAAATTATAACTTATTCATAAATATAAACTCAATACGATCCCGACGTGATTAAATTCAGGGAAGTTGGAGTGCAGCAGGAGCAGTATTGAGTATTCCTTTACGAAAGCGACTTTATACCTACTAAAAATTGTTGATAAAACTGTAACTTAATTCTAAACACATAAATTTTTGATGTTATTACAAGTAGACAAAGCTTAAAAATATTATATTTTTGGATATTTAAGCTACGCGTGTTGACATTAATAGTTTAAAATATTCTGTCTGCAAGGCTGGTTTGGTTGAATATGACAAATTGCATACGATTTCTCTCAATTAGTGTTGGCAACGGTCGCACAGCTACAAACTGTATGCGGTGCCCACGTGTCACCGAAACTGGTATCGATCACCAACCCCTCGTACGCACGTATTCCTGTGGTACGTGAGACGCACAGAATGCCAGTGTTAAATTATGGACGCCCCTAGCCGCAATTAGGTCGTCTTTACTACAATACCGCCGCCCTGCGCAAACAGCTTGTTTGCTATACGCCTCGGCGCTTGGTTAATTAGCTACTGTCTTATTGTTTCTATTTGTCCATAAGTAATTACGTATGTTTTTATTTACAAATACAGCTAAGTTTTGCTCGGTATAAACTTATACATTTTTAATACATATGTCATGTTATTTAACAGCTTCTTTTGTTCGTGTTATATTTGTGTTTTTCATTTATTATTTATAACAAAAACTAACCCTGAACTGCACTCCGGATACATTCCTTTCATGTTTCATTCATATCAGAAGATGGCACTTTAATCAGCTCCGTTATATTATTATTTTAATGTATGTGAAATTAATGCGTTTTTGAAGCGGGTGTAAGCTTTATAATATCATATTTATATAATTTTGGTAATGAATAGATTAGTGTAGGTTATGTTAGATAATCGAACACTTAAAATATTTTTATGTATGAGCCTTTGAGGTGCTGTTATTTAACAAATGTAAATAATAAAAAAATTGGATAACATACAATGGCACCTTTGTGCTTCCCTTACTTATCATTTTAAAATAAAAATATAACTTTAGAGTGAACACTATGTGAATAATAAGTTTTATTGAGTTTGTTAATTTACTAGTCTCTGATTATCGTTTAAAGATACTGACAAAGCTCCTCAGGATCAAGAGTCGAAAACACATCTGTTTAGAAAAGTTTTTATATCTAATGAAGATAGTCTTCTTCTATCTGACAAGAAAGTGACAAGCGTTATGAACGAGCGTTTGAGAAAAAAATATAGAACTTAAAATTTGTGTTGGTATTTGTAACCCTGAATTAGCCTACAGAAATTAAACTATTATATTGCAGCTTATTTTATCGCTTTTACGTTTAAATTTTTATTTGTCCTAAAATATATAATAAATCTGTCTAATGACGTTAATAATTAATTTACTGTTTCATTACTCTAGACAGCTTAAGCAGTTAACGCTCATATGGGATGTATGCTGTAAAATAAATTCTTTATCGACATGAACATAATACTATACCAACTGCTAGACCGAAGATCGATGACGCAGCTATTAATTAAGTATGAAAAATTTGAGCTAGTCTTGGGGAGAGGGTGCAAGTGACGGGGTTGGTTGGTACCGACAGGTTGTCGCCGCCCTATTCGCCAACGCTATCACCTCACCCTATTAACCATCTCTTTTGGATAAAAACTAGAGCCCTTGTAGATAATTCATGTGTCTCTACGTAATGTAGAGTAGAAAAATTGTAGTAGAGTATATTTTAATTAAAGAAGCCCATTAAAATTGTTTCATAGATCTAAGTCTTCGAATTGATACGAAGAGTGGTAAATTTTTGGAGATTAAATTGTTTGATTTGATAGTGTATAAAAGCTTGTAAAACTTAAAAACATGGACCACCTGGAAAAACTAACAATTCTCAAAGGGTGATGGATTCGCACTTGGCTTTTTATGAAATCTTTTAAAACTTCTGATGCTTGGAGAGAGTCGAAGAAATACTAACAGAGCCAATGGATAAAATATATGTACCAGCTTACGAATGAAATATATTATCATAAAATGTATAGGACATAAGTTTTAATTTATGTTATTATTTGTTCCATATTATAAAAATAAATGGATTTGTCGACGTTTGACGTTTGACGTTTATATTTCTGTATCGCTCTAAGGTGTCTTAGCAAAGAAATATATATTTATATGAAATTACGAGTATAGCATCACTCAATTTTTTTGCATGTGACGATAAAAAAAGAAACCTTAATTTTTTGGTTATGCTTAGGGATTTCACTCACATGTGAGGCCACCTGTTAAGGGTTAATTAATAAATATACGAGTGTTACATACACGTAATTAAAATTTACGTAAATTTACGTCCCGTGGGATGCATTACCGATTTTTATTAACTACCTAATGAATATGTTTGATTGATATGATTTAAATAAGCTTAAAGACAGCTATCGAAAAGTTTCAGTTATATTATGTTCGTATGGGATAATATTTATAATACGAATTAATCATTTGAACAAGTATGAGGATAATGCATGTAGTTCGAAATTGTAATCCTACTGAATTCATTTAAATACCTCGTGGTGTAGATTTATACATTAGCTTTTTAAAATTTATTTAATATTCGCTAGCTGACATTTCTTTGTTCATTCCGTATATTTCCTACTCATCCAGTATATATGTGTGGAATAACTCTGACTTATTACCGTACATTAAATAAATAAAATAAATCCAAATAGTGTGCCAGTGTCATAAAGTAACAGCATTACAATGTAGCAAGCAATGGTAAAATATATCGAGCAAATCGGAATTATCCGATCGGATGTTGCCGGTATCAATGAAGGAAGCGTCGCCAGCTCGCGCCGCACAATGGGAGGGCACACGTGCGCTAGGGGCCTTATCACCCGTGTTGTTTGCACGGGATTACTCGCCGCGGCGCGCGGCCGGTCCATTGCCAAGTTCAAAGTGTCAAAGACTCTACAATAGTACGCCACCCGTCGCCGAAACTAAACTGAGCCGCCTCGCTAAAATTCAATGTACGTTCCCATTGCAACCTGGACGGTTCTTAAGAAGATTATATACGTATCTAAGAAAAATTGATATTTGTCTATATTTATTCATCTTTTTTCTTTAATTGGGAAAAGCAAAGGTACAATGAAATCTATTGCTTGGTTCAAGTAGTTGATGCAGTTTCCCTTATAAAAGACATTAAGTAGAGCATTGGACGAGACCCATATCTATATACAATTGAAAATAATTAATAAATTGCTACCAATCTTAGGATCTGAAGACACACGTTATAATAACAATCTTTTTGGAATTATACTGACAGAGATAAAGGCCAAGCTTATTTCTGTTTATGAGATAAACTATGAGAAATTAATTTAACGAACACTAAACCAATAACAATTAATCAGATATTGAAATCATACATATAATTCCATGTGTATGTATGTAATTATGTATGCATAATATGATACACATAGGTAAAGGGCATTAATCTTCTGTAATACGTAAACATGGCCAGTATGTTAGAACTACATCTTTATAATCTGTAACTCGATAAGTATAAAGAAAAACATTCAACATACAACTAGAGCACCTGCCTCGAATAATAAGCATTGAAACCACAATAATTTAGGTAAATCCGATATGGTTTTATAATTTATATTAATTGAAGAATTAGTAGAGAAATATGTATAAAATGGTTGTCGATACAGTCGTATGTCCAACCGATTTTATAAGCTTATATAATATTTACTATTTCATTACTAAAATAAAATTATTATTTAAATATACGTATCGTTTTCTTAGCCTTTCAGCTTTATCTTGGATGTTGATATTGTTTTCAATCTTGTGTTAATATAAAAAGTTAGATTGTGTGACATCATCCATACAGAATACAATATTAAAATACAGTCAGTATTCTTATAATGTAGTTTAAATTTTAACAGCTGAGTCGTGTGAAATAAAAATATTCAAAAGGTATTATATAAATTTATTTACGATTAAGGTTTTTTGTTGGGATTTAACGATAAATACAGACAAAATAAATATTCTATTTCGTAGGCAACGTTACATTTTGCGATATAAATTGGTTGCAGTTATCCTGCATACGAAATGGTAACTAATCTCAATAATTCTAAGTCGCCGGATGTTGTCCGTAAGCAAAGGGTATACGAAGGACATTGTTATCAGAATTTTAAATGGGGCGTTAGATTTGCTTTGATTTTTATACATATTATGTTACGATTTAAAACATAGTTGCTGTGAATAATTTTCCTTTTTTTGTGAAAAGGCTTATCAAATCCAAAAAAATCAATATTTACTTCAAACTTATAAAGTAAGTAACCTTAGTAACTCATTTTTATTTAATTCTTTCAGTAAAATTTAATTTCATTATTAACTATATTACTTTGTCAATATCCTGTGTCAAGTGATGTTTTGTACTTTCTACCTCTTCTACAAAGCCCTGTGGTAGCTTTCCCGAATAAACAGTCGATCGTATATCTTATCTTATACCTTTAAACGAGCAATTCTTGTATATATATATATATATATATATATATATATAATCGGAATCTCGGAAACGGAAAATATCATTCGAATACTACGGTAAATTTCACTAAAAAAATTAATGTTATAATAGGTCGGTAATCGGGCAACCCCGAAACAGAAGGCCGTGGTTCGTGTCACGATCATTTACACACTTATTTTTCGATTCCAGATCATTACTTTCTTCATTTTTTGTCGAGCCAGATGATTTTGTTATTTTTTCCCTTTTTTTAAAAGTTCTTTCTTTTGTGAAAAACACCAGTTCATATTTTCTTATTATTACGTCGGTAAGATCGAAAAATATTATACATATTTCATTACTCAGTAATTAGTATCTAAATGTAATTTCCAAAATACACGATTTACCAACAAAAAAAACAGTCCTCCAGGTACTAACGTTTAAATTCATTACAAAATTCAATACTTTTGACTGTTTATAAAATTATGTGTCGGACAGCACTGAGAAGTCATAACTGTCAGCTGCCGCGTATCAAATTTCTTGGCTCATTGCGGGCACTGCATGCGTTTGTACGTTATAACCAGCTTATACGTGGCGTCGTACAAAATTAACCATAGAGCCCAATTGTGGGGTTCGGTAGCGCACGGAGGCGAGGGCGCGGAGGGCAGCGGCGCGTGTCCACCACCTGTCGGCCACCGGTTCGATTCTGGCTCCGTCGGCGCCTCATTAACGAACTTTATATTCCAAAATCCCGCATGCATAATAACTAAAAATTTTTCACATAAAAAAATATGATATGCAAGCAATGTCAGATACATGAAAAATTTTTTTTTTTCTAGAAAACTTATTCTAAAATAATTTCATGGGTGTTATTGTTACTTACATCCTAAATAAATACTTCGTCGTTAATACATTTGATATTTTAGTAAAGAATAATTATCAATTTATAAGACTGATTTCATTATTCTTGTACTTTGTATTTGGGTAATTTTGTGCAATAGTGATAACTAATCCTACGCATTATTCAAGGATGTATATGTATATATTATATAAAATATTTCAAGGTTTTATTGCAATGCGTTAAACTAATCTGTAAAACAGTTTATTTAAACGATAACCATTCAATTTTAAATTTAGCTTTTTCAGGTCTAACGCCGCCAGCAGAAAACGATAGGGAAATATCTCACTTTCCATTATTAATTTGATAATGAAATAATAAATATACCAGCTGATCATTGGTGTGCTCTAAGTTAATCAAAAAATTTGTTTTTTTACGAATAACATATTAAGAGACATTACAAAGCAATAACGATGACGAGGAGTATTATGTATGTTACACTCTCAGTAAAACCGTTGCTATTAGAACGAGTACGTTTTTTTACATACAAATCTCACGTGGAACAGCTGCGCCCACATGCATTACATTTGTTTAGCTTTTCTCGACAAATCAAAACATTCATCAGAAACGTTTTGTAATCGTCGGAACAAATTTAGTAATTCACGTCGGTGTCGGGTTATGTCACAGTCAGCTCTTGTACACGTGAATCACTTGTGGCACCACATCGTACGATGCTTTCTGCTGATCACAATTGGCGAGATGCCTGCTCGGTTGTAACATCGCCCGATTGATATCTGACACAATTATTATACACACCCATGTTGGAAAAAGACAGCTCTTTTGAATTTACGTATGAACTATACTATAACGTATTGTAGATACACTTTTAAAAAAGTTATTTGTAACGTCTAAACAGTGATAAAATTATCTGCAAATGCATTATGTAATCATTTCGAAATACTTTTTTCTATTAAAAAAGTATCCAGAATTGCGAAATGTCGATAACTAGTTCGTTAATGTTAAAAGTAAATTTGTTTTTACTTGTAAAATAGGCATGTCCTTGCTCAATGCAGGAAGAATATATATATAAATTAATTAATTTTCGTTGGGCTCAGACTTTAATAATAGTAGGTACTATAGTTAAATAACCCAGCCCAGTACTCAATATATAGTGCAAAGGTATCGATCGGGAGAGGCTTCGTTTTAACATTTCTCTTTCATTGCAACATAGAGGGTAGTCAACATCATGATCAAAAGGTACCAAATCGAATGTGAAGGCCAAGCCAACACAGCATTATTAAAGGCTCGTTTCGAAACGTACAAGTTATATTGCGAAGACTTAAAACATTGACAAAAAGGCAGTAACGTGAGTCGACACGAGCGCTGGCACGCGCGGCATATGTCGCGCAACCCTTGCTCCCCGACAACACGCGATTAAACTCCCATATAGTCTTTTGTTAGGGTTCTACGTTCGTATCAAAGGGCAGTAAAAAAATTGCGAAGAATACGGAAAGAAAGGTTATTACGTCTCGCTCTTGGTATTGAGAAAGCTATTAGAGTTATATCACATTTACAAATATCTCCATATAATACGAATTTAATCATTAACTTGGCTTGAAAGTGTTGTACTGATGTACCTACTTAAGATTTTTTTAAATATGTCAAAGAAAATAAAATGAATATTTAATATATCTGAATATAAAGTAACAGCCTATACATGTCCCACTGCTGGGCAAAGACCTCCTATTGTACAGAGGGTATAAAATTGTAAAAATAAATCTTTCATAGTATATCAATAAGTGTTAGGATTCAACGTGTAATTAATTTTAATATCTGAGGATAGCCGCAAATAAAGAGAATACTTCGAATCACTTAACGGTGGTAGGGCCACGCAGCAGCCTCGGCTGTTGCACGAACGGGCAGGCCCGTCCGGGTAAGTACCACGACCTCACAGAAGACCAGCGTAAAGTGGAAGACAAATACTTTCGCGTTTCGTCCGGTGAGTGGAGCCCAATTTTCAAAAGGTTTTCAACACATCTGTAACGCTCGTGTGTAGCAGATGTCCATGGGCAGCGGTATTCACTGAACATCAGGTGACCCGTCTGCTCGTTTGGCAACTTTTCGCATAAAAAAAAAGACTGTGATTAAAATAGTGATAGTGATAGACATTGAATACGACTATTGCATTAGTATGAAAGCAGTGATCTCATTCTTAATGATAAACGAGGCGAATAAAAACCCATTAAGTTTAAAAGTTGAGAGGGCCGTGGACGTCGCAAATAAAGAACCTCCTATTGATTTCGTTACCGGAAAATTCTGAATATGACCGTAGACATATGGTCCGTGCGCTCAAGCGGACAGGTTTTGGCCACTCGTTTTTGAACTTAGGGACTTCAATTAATTGTTATTAGCCCTTACACCGATATTGCTCGACGATCGTATGTAACTGGACACCAATGGGTCCATTTCACAGAGCATCGGATTACGATGAACTCTTGTTTGTATCGCGGAAAATGAGCTCACCCTTTATCGTTTGTTTGGGGTGAACCTTACGATATGAAGTCGGTAAACTTGCTGAAATATTAGACGTGTGAGTTACTTGCCGGGAATGCCTTTAAGATAAGTGTTTGTGCAGTTTTATCTCTAATATGGTATTATTTATGTGATATAATTACAACGAAAATCTTTGGTTTCTTTATGGAGAGTAAGTGGAAATGCCTGTTTTGTAGTCAAATAAAACAGCTATCTCAATATCTTAATTGTAAATGCATAATATAAGTACTTCTAAGATTACAAAATTATATTGGTACCAAGTTTAATATATATTTTTAATACGTTATCTTTTGTTTTATTTTCTTTATTCAAAACTTGCCATTGCTTAACTTGATCTCATGGTTAGCAGTGACGATGTTGTAGGTGATAAACGTACTAGTTTTGTGTATAATACAACTTACAAGCGAAAGTTTACAAAATTCGAATTATCTGCATCAATATCTTTACATGCAGATAACAGCAGAGGTGATATTTATTTATTCATTTATTTATTTATATGACTATGAAATCTACTTCAATGTAAAGGATCGTAAATTTATTTTCACCCAATAATATTTTAAATACTCGAAATCTGAGTGTTTTGCATAATAGCCTTAGAGCACTTTTACTAATTTGTGACGTGATATATCATTATGTACGTACACCGAAACTGGTATTCAGTGTATTTCTCATCTTATACCAAATTAAAAGCAGTCCAGTTGTCTGTGTTTAGATAGAATAATCAGATGTGTTAATATGTCTGCAATATTATTAATTATTGGCATTATTGACTAATACCTCCAGAATAACTAATTAACCAATCAATCAGAACTTAAGATCACCGTAAGCATGGCATCAAAGTGTCAAAGGTACTTTCTCTTTTGATAAACTCAATATCCACTAATCTAGTTGTATCCTATCACTTTTAAGCAGATGATGAAGATCCCATCTGAAGATGTACTCGTTTTTGTAAAACATTGCCCTTATTTTAGGGACACATTATTCTGTTTTGTAAGGACGTTTTACAAACATAAACACGTGGAAAAACAACCAGGTCCGAAACAACTGTGTATGTGGGTTGCACAAATAGTTGTTCCATGTGGAAATCGAACCCACGGCACCGACGCCGAAGCGAATACCTTGACAAATGCGCCATGAAGTCATCACGTGGCTCTATATCTTTTTTTAATCACGAACAGTATGACAACATTATCTACAGACCTGTAGAATAATGCAAACAAAGCGTATTATTTTAAAGTGTTAGCAAGTTAATGTTAACGCAAGTTACTTCGGTTCGACCAAAATCGTCGTGACGATCCTCGTTCTCTTTCTTTTGACAACAATTAAATTTTTTTTTGCCAACAAAATTGTGCTTACTCAAAATATACTTCTTCAGCTAGTTGGATCTCACTGTGCCCCTTAGTAAATTTGAACTTTATCCAAAATTTCTGTGTTTGATTCATATTCAACTAACGCAAATAGGATCATCATGACCACGTGTCACATTTCCGTTCTAAGCTCATGTGGCTGCCCATTTGACTTCGTCGGAATTAACGTATGTGTTCTGTACTTATGGATATATATGAGTTCCTGTCCTTCTTTGCGAGTATACTGTTTAATTCATCATAAACCCCACATCTAAAGAATTGTTTCGAATTTTTACATGAATCCGTCGGAATTTCTGAGATACTCGGAAAAATTTTAACTAAAAACCCCTCCACACAAAACTTAATTTTTTTCTTTATAGTCTTTTTTTTACCATTCTTGTATATGTATGTAGGTATATGCTTTTTTACCATTCATGGTTCAAGGTGAGCTTATATATTACGTTACCTATTGAGGTGATCCATGCTCAAGCACTTCCCATTTTCAATACACTTGTGAAGAATCACTACTTTCAATTTGAATTTTATATTATTATGTACACATGTACATATATTTTTGTTCAAATTTAAGCCCTTTTATTTATAAGGCCACCCTATTACTAAAGAATTAATATTTAAATACTCATTAATTCATAAATAATTATTATTAATAAGAACAATATTAAAATCGAGAGGGAAACTAAATAAATGTTTGCCAAAAAGCCAAAGGCTTTTTATATTTATATCACGATATTAAATGTAGCTAAAAATTGTGTAAAGAACAATTAATTCAGCAAATTTGCTATTGAACGTTGTTACTGACAGGAATTGTTGGCGGTAATTAATTACACTCGCTATCTGGAGCCGACTCTACCAGATGCGATTTTCCGTCTCGTTGGATCTCTACAACCGTCAAATACTTACAAATTGCCTATCGTCGCCCACGAGTTTGATGTATGACTTAAGTAATTATAGCCTATTAATGAAGTTTTAACACCATGCTTCACAATATTGCGTGACGATGTCATTGTACGATTAATTGTCCCCGTATATTAAAATTTTCCTTAAAGCTGTTTATTAAATACTTACAAATTTACAATACATATTTATAACGATTAATAAATTGGGGCTTTTGATTTCCTTAAAAATGGTTAGATAAAAACTTACATTTATTTTGGATTTATTTTTTCCATGTTAAAGATATGAACAAAGGAATTTCTGTTCTAAATTCTTTTACTTTCTCAATACGCAGTTTCAAACAACATAATTATGAATAAACCTTTATTTTCCCTTATTTATTTTCAGTAAAAAATAATAAAGTTGTAAAGCGTGACTACAATAGCGCTAACTTTAAACTTTAATCAGCATGGCTTTTAAATACATTGTTCGATATTAAAAACAAATTAATAATCATGAGTTAATTTAACATAAATTAGAGGCTGAGATATTAGCACAAAGTCCATTTTTTAAAAGTTGTCAATGCTATGTTCTTGTATCTTAGGCCAGCCTAGAATCAGTTTTACGCTGAAATTTTGGAGTCAAAATTCACGTTTGACGTAGAATGAGAAAGAAAGTCGGTAACAGAGGTATTTTTTATTTGAATGTTCCGCTATCAATTCTTATTTATGAAACGAAGTTCTTTAATGAGGAAGAATGCGTTGATAGGAATAGTCACGTAACTTAGTAGTGTCATAGCCCCTGCATGGCTTTGTCTCTCTAATACATGGCAGTCACATACTGCACGGTATTACCGACGTTTCATTGAGTGTTTTAATATTCAATATTTGTTATTAAAATTAATTAAATGAATATTTTTTGAAAAAAATGTTATATGTTTTTTTTTTGCCTCTGCATTGAATAAATTATCGAAATTACAAAATAGAAAATACCAGTTTCATTTCGAATTACGTTCCGTGTTGAGGGATGAGAGTAAGGTACTTCGTTCTTGATGGGGACCGCCGATTCCATACGTTATTATTACTTGAAATTGTTTAATAACCACAATTTTAATCTCAGGTTACATTCTTTATCGTTACGCGAAGAAAGGTACTAAATGTAAAATTAGGAAATTAATGGTATGTAATAGTTAATCACTAGTGATTAAAATTTTATCGCCCAACAACATATCGCTACTAGCTATCGCATACTTGACGAGACTTTTCATGTCGTAGGAATTCTTTGAAATAATGAAAAATGCACAATTTTCGTCTCTATCCTAATCTCTTCAAGGTAAAAAAATGTCTGATTTAGACTGTAGAAAGTAAAATTCAACTACTTTTAACAACGCAAAAAGCCGGATTAACACGTTAAACTTTTTTAAGTATTATTATGACATTTTAAAATTCCTAAGGTAATTCAATAATTCTTTATTCAATTACCTTAGGAACTTAATCACTTTTAGCAGTAGCCATCTAAAACGTTTCGAAAAATGAACCATTACTTTGCATAAGCAGTAAAACGTTTGTAAAACTCTGCTGGCTTGAGTACATTACTGGTATCTTAACGATATGTAGCGAAAGAATTACGATCGCGTGGAGGAACAACTTTACGGCCTTCGGGCAAATGGGCGAAATTGTCGGTACCATAGACGTTCCGGCCGCATGCTAGCCCGTAGTGCTGGAATCGGTCGAAATTACATCTTCCATAAGTATAAATATTGTGGCACCTTCTAAATATTTAACTGCCACTTCAGTGTTTAATGTGTACAAGAGCAGTGAAAGTTTTAAACATGTTTTCATTATCAAATTAAAATAATACCCGTAAGTAAAAAATGGTTAGACACCGTTCGGTAGGTCGTCGACACTCATTATGTCCTTTTGCGAATGCAACTATAAAAATAAGGAGTTTCAGTAAAAGCGTATTCCGAAGCGTAGACGATTTAAAAATGACGTTGAGTACAATAAAGCCTCTGGTAACGCTGAAAGCGTGGCAGTTACAATACCACTGGAAGCTAGCAGTGCGGCCGCTATGGCGGCAGTTTACGAGGCAATCTGGAACATCGGTATCGCGCCGGAGACGGGGAGGCAGACGTGTCGGCGACGCGGCCCACCCTGAGGGTTGTCGGGGCGCTTGATAAATCCGCTTTATTGCACGTCCATCTCATGAAAACTTTTATACCATTTTATTAATGACAAAAGAATGAGCGATTGGCAACTGACTGACGTTAAATTGAGTTCTGTGCGTGATTATTCTGAACTTATTGTTTAGTGACTTTTAAATAAAATCAAGAAAAACAAGCGTGCTACTAAGTTTATACAATTATAACAAGAACATAAAGTAAAGTATCAGCCTATACATGTGGGTATCAGGGCATAGTCCACCACGCGGCCCCACTGCGAATTGGCGGACTTCACATATCTTCGAAATATTTTACAAGAACATAAATATTAATTTAATTATTTATATTGATGTTTTAAACGATTGAAAAATACTTTAAATATATTTAGTATTGAATAAAAAAGTTAGACCTTCACAAAAAAAACTTAGACAACAAAAAAACTGAATGTGTACCTAATACAGTTCGAAAATCTAAAATTAATTTAGAAACGGAGTACTATATAAACTAGAATAATGTAGGATATATTAGCGACGACAATAAAATGAGTAATTTTTAGCCTTCTAATAGACATTAAATTTGCGGTATGATAGAAGTCATATGTTTGAATTGATTAATCAAGTATTACTGTATAAAACAAAGTTATCGTGGTAAATAGTTGAATTGTTAAGGACTCTTGTAAAACACAGTTTTACTTTTGAGTGCTAATAGTGGACTATGCTAGGGATAACAAACTTAAAATGTAATTAGTTAAATTACAAAAATCCGGAAAGAATTTTTGGATTTTATTTAAGAAATAAATAAATATTTAATGACTCATTTTGTAGTATTTGGTTAGGTTGTCATCCCTATTGGTTATTTTACGGCAGAGGCGTCGCAAATTAGAGGCGGTGCTTTTAAGACTGAAGAGTACTCTGCGCAAACTGCTACGCTTTTTAATTGAAGTGTGAATTAAGTACAACCATAATGAGTTCTCTGTTATTTCCGGTTTAATCCCTATCGTAATGGCTATTTACAAATGTCGGAGGAAACATAAGATCGATTAGCTGTGACGTATCGTTGGGACAGTGTGATATAAAAATAGGTTGGGCAGGCATCACATTATAATATTTGCTTTGTTAAAGCAAATATTATAATGAAAAACCTTGCACATAAAAATAAATGTTTGACGAAAGCAAAAGAAATTTTTAATTAAGTGGTTACTCTATTATAAAATTTTTAATTTACACAAAAAATATTTATATCGGGTTAGAAATTCTATTATAACTAATAAAAATTGCTTAATAAAACATACACTCAGTGTATTTATTGCAACGCATGACACCACGAATTCAAGTATGATATAATAATTTTACAAAAATGTGTGTAATATTTATTAAAAAGTAATATCGTATATCCTAGAAAGACTAGTATTTTCATGTAATATTATTTTACACAGTTTAAAAACTATAATAAAACAGAATAAACTTTTCATAGTTAGCCGACGTAGCCTAGTTAAGGCCTACGTCACAGTCGGTGCTACGGTAACATGTAACCCGCTACGTGACCGGGTTACTTGTGATAGATGATGCTCCAGCTATTTTCGCTACTACAACAAGATTTCTTACGCGAACTATGAAATGTGATGATAATAACACGGTAGCATTATTAAAAATCTCTTTTAGTACTGTTTTATACAACACATTTCAGTATACAAATGACTACTCGAAACAGTTTTATTTAATTTCTGTCACGACTTCTTTGCCGATATTTGCTGCATATCGTACAATTATTAAGACATATATACCTTGAAACTATGCAATATGGGATGACATAAAAATTGATTTTGACAGACGGGGCTAAGGGTAATTAATGCTAATGTTTGATACTTGCAGCATCTACCACTCAGTACGCTTATATGGTTTATGTTATTTAAGGTTCAGTATCCGTGTACCTCTCGTAGTGCGAATTCCTTACATGTGTTGCTACGAAATAATACACTAGGTTGTAACAGCAATATGTATTTGCCTCGGTTAGGATTACAACTCTGTGGGTACATCACCAAAACTTGGACACGCCACGCTGCCACAAGACCATGTTCGCCGTCTGCGATCGATAGAGACTGCGTCTCGGCTTTTCGGAGTCCTCCGCCTTAACATATTGATTGTTAGAATGTAGGCCACTGTTCGTTTATTGACACTTAAATATTTATTTGTTCGGCGAAATGATTATAACAGCTATAAGAATTTTATAGATACAGTTACGTTACAAAGTAATTTGGTAATTTAATTCAAATTTGGGAAAGAAGCGTAAGACTTATCATGAAAGCAAAAAGGGAAATTTATCAATTTTTCCTAACCACCTGGTTGACAGCTGTCATTGTTATTTTATGCAGTATGTATTTTGGTGTAGTTTTCTCAACGTAACAATTTATTTTATTATATCTATGCAATGCGTAGATATAATACAATTATATATAATACTTGTAAGATAATAATATTTTACGGATTTTAAAATATCTCATTTTGATTTTTAAATCTTCTCGATGATTTCGGCATAATTATTTGAATGAGATCAGTTAGCTTAATCTAATCGGCGCTGTTGAAATAAGGATTTTATTAAACAAAATACACTGGACTGCAAATATAACTGGTCGCTATAAAAGCGACTATAGTTTCCTAAATATCTAAAATTGATTCGTAAAACTGTGTTGTTGATGACGTATTAGTTGTAGAAAAAATAGAAAATACATATCGCATCTTATAAAAGAAACTTAGAGATGTTTGTTGTTTTAACATTTAAGTATTTTCTCTACGAGCAACCGCTTATTAAGACAATGCGGCAAAATTTTAATACGATTTTGGTCTACCTTTGACCATTCTTCCAATAACGTACTCTTCAACTCGTGTAAGTTAGCTGGAACTGGAAAGCGTTATCTGACACTTCTCCCAAGCTTGTCCAATATAATTATCTACTTAGGATATAAATCTGGGCTGCGACCTGGCCGCTTAATACAGTTAATCTGACTTCTTGAATATAATTTATACGTATTGACAATTAACCATTATCAGGCTGCGCATTATCGTGGATGAAATGGAATTCGCGTCCATATTCACTAAGAAAGGATCAATATGATCAATCGATACACCTCTACGAATTTGAGAGCTATCTGATACCCGTTTTCTATCACGAATAACTCCGTACGATTCTCTGAAGATATTTCAGCTCACATCATTATTGGCCGTCCTTCGAATGGTACCTTTTTTTTAAAACACGTAGACACTTGTAGAGATATCACTCTCCACGTCGTCTATATACTCTTCGTCTGCCTACACGTGTAGATACACAAAATCTAAAACAAAAAATAATCCTGGACCACTTCATTTGTTCTTTGGACGTGCTTTCAAACAAGCAATAACCTGACAACTCGATGTTTTCTGGGAAGTATGTGATAATTTATTGGCCTTTGGCTATAAGCCTTTGTATCAGCTTCAGTTCACTTGTCGTAAAATCGTGTCAGGGCTTATATTGTTGTGATGAACTTCTTGAAGCCTGTTTCGGACCTGAACAGCCTTAAGATGTAGATTTCTTTGTATAGTGCCGATCATGAATCGGTCTTCCTTTATGGACCTTGGTCACCATTTCCTTGTCTTTTAAGGTTCATGCCAGTCTCATGAAATCGGTGGTGCATTCTTTGGTCGTTAGATAAAGATATTCCTACTGGTTTAGCATCACTACGCTAACTTCTTCTTCCTTTTTGTGGTAATCCGTGTACATTCTACATGTGATAGCGCCATGATACTGCACTGATAAGTGTGGACAATCACAATTTTCTTTTTAATTTTCCAGCTTGGTTTAAGAAAAAACGTAAAAACATTGTGGTTTTAATTTTTTATATATTAATTTATTTCGTTAGTTTTCAAAATTCGAAATTTTATTTATTTAAACTGTAAATTGTACAAATACACAATAAAAAAAATACAAGAGAGTTCACTTTTAATATTTATAATAATTATAACTAGCCTAATTATAACATAATTTATACGAGCAATTTAAATAAACCAATTTGGGAGTTATCGCGATGTTACTCCTTTATTTTTGAAGTCTAGTGTATTATTGCTCTCCATGTTAACTTGCGGCTGCTCTGCAAAACAGAAATATGTTCTCACTACTCGTACCATTCAATTATCTTATTGCGTAACTGTCAAGCAGATGAGTCTAATTCTTGCTAAGCGTTCATTGGCGTGTCTGATTGAATCTGTTAGTGTTTTTAGCGTTTGTCCTTCCAATTACATCTTGAAAGCGTTCTGTTTTTGTTCGCAGCCACCGAGCTAGATCTGCTGGGCGCGCTGTCGCTCCACAACACGTCGCACGCCGGCGTGAGCGTCGCGCCGGGCATGCAGCCGCAGCGCACCGCCTACACCCTGGAAGGTGAGGCCTAATTTCAATTAAAAAAAAATTACATACTCCTTTAGCGTAAAGGCATTAAATGCAATTGATAACGGTGTATTTAAATAACTTGGAATTGTTGGTAAATGTCAAAAATTTGTTACGGTTGCAAAGATTAAATTCGGTTACTGAACATCATGTCGCTTTTTTAAGGGTCGTTGGGCTCTCATAATTTTTCCAAACGCGCCAAAAGAAGTTTCACATCATTAAATAACTAAATAAATCGTTTTTTGGCTAAATTTACAACTTCATTCATAAGTAAACTTTTTCATAAATAAGAGAAATAATACAGCCACACGTTTCTAGACGTAATGGTCCAGTACTAAAGTTGTAGCACCGAAGGTACACCAACTCTGATATTCAGCTCTAGCCAGACATAGTTTGCATTAGATAGATAAACAAAACATAATATTAAGAACCCTTTTAAACAATTTGCTTTTAAAAACCCGTAACCAGCAGATTTTAGTTACTTTATTAGCCTTCCTCTTGGTACATTTCAGACGGGAAAACTTCTGAAACACTGAAAGACCCTGTGTCTTTTTTCCTACCATCAATATCATGGGCAAGATTTTCCGTCTAAAAGAGACCAGGCCTCTTGATTAAGCACTTGTTTGGGTACCTAAGCTTTCCTTCAGGAGCCGAGATCTTTAAGGAGACTTATCAGTGCATTTACAGTGGATTAAGCTTGAATACATTAGTTGCAATGCCCACTTTAGTCTCTGAATAATGGCCTTAAGGTGACTAATTCAAGTAACCAAGAAGGTATTTACTTAAATAGGGTCACATATTCATCATGATATATTTCGAGAGGGAGAAAGTGAAATTATTTTAGCATATGAAAAAGAGAAAGTATTTTTGGAAGATTATACATTCTTTCTTTTACTACCGTTTACGGTAATGAATTGGACAACACATGTCCTATCTAATTCAATTATGATGACTATGATGATTAATAAAGTATATAAATATGTTCAATGGAACATGGTCAATAAATAATAATTTTAAATCGTTTAAAATATAAAACAGATTTTTATAGATTACTACATTAGGACTGATAATAAAAACAAAAAATTTACTTACGAATTACTAAGAATAAAAAAAGAAATAAAATTACGAATTACTAATTAGAAAGAATAAAAAAAGTTACTTAACTTGTCATTAATCAGTTAAATTGGTAAGGGATCTACGAAAGGGTTGTTATCATTTTGTTTCGCCAATTTTTCCTGCAGAATGAAATGCACTGAATATTGCCATGAACCATAAGTCATTCATCACAAATCCGGTACATATTGCGTTTGTCATAAAATCAAGGGGAATAGACAAAGAGCTTGAACCCTCTTCTGCACCCCACGGAAGTACAAACAATATACTTCTTGAAAAATATTTGTATCCCAATAAAAGTCCAATACAACTAGGGTTATTCATAATATTCAATAATTAAAGTATAAAGCAAAACTTATTTTTATTTATAATCTACTTTTTGCGTTTATTTAACGTAGTTAGTAGTAGTTTAGTAGTTAGTCACTCGAAAAAGCGCGCCGATGTAGGCTTTTTGATAAAAGCGTTATAACTATGATAACGGTATCGGGTCCAAGTCTGATTGGATGGCACATTAAAATGTAAAGAGGCACACCTTAGCGCCAGCCATTATACCAAGCTCTAAGTGGAATTGCAGCTGAAATGGATTGCAAACTCGCAGCCGGCAGCTGGTGCAATCCATTATCGACGTAAAACCGCCGTGTCATACTTTCTTCCATTCGCTAGAAACGTTAATGCTTCTTATATTTCCGCTATTAAAACATTCAACTTTTTGCCTACAAAAATACTTGATAAAAACGAACTTATATAACGACATGAAGCTGTATTAATCAATGCTTAGTTTTTTGAAAATGCGTATGTAACATTATGTCTTATTATTTATAGAAAGAGAAGAAGAGAAAACAAGCCTTTGTTAACGTCGTTAATCGTGATAAATAAAATCAGTATTAAAATGGTAAAACGTTTATAATTGTTGTTGTTTGTTTTTAAATGACCATTTTAATACAAATAGATCTTAAAACCATTAGTTTATAAATCTAGTCATCTCCATTGTTCAAAATAGCCCATTAAATCGATTTTACCTTTAAATATTTTTCACAATCGGGCAAACCATTTAAATCTAGAAAGGCAGTATTCAAATGACTGATATATGAGCGCTAACTGTAATAATGGGAACAATTGAATCCGCAAATGGCTATGAATTTAGTGCAATATCGATCCGTTATAGGCGTTACCAATCCTAAACAATGTATCGAGGTATACACATGTAAGCCTCCAATAGCCACGTCCCCCGAAACAAGCCCATTATCAATAAAGCGGACCATAATCCCCGACTATATCCGCAATCCCTCAGCGTGACCGGTGCCAAACGCCACGGGAACATCGAAAATTTGTCGCGCGGCTTTGTTAATAGGGTTGTTGCTAGTTAATTTGTCAAAATTTATAACGTAAACTTGTTAATATTCTGTGACGTACGTGCTTGTAAAACATAATTTTACGATACCTTAATATAAATTTTAAATTCATCAATTTTTGTGTACCCAATTGTTCAATTAGTAATCGTAATCATGAGATTTATCAATTTACGCTAAAAGTTTATAGTTATAATAAGTCACTAGTTTGTATACTAGCTATCTATCATCTTCTACTTCCAAGAAAATGGAAACTGTAAGAGTAAGAGAGTAATTGTAAAAAAAGTTATACATACCTATTAAGGTTGCGATAAGTCGCATTAGAGAGAAATTTTCTGAAAAATAATGTCATTCGAAAATATATTTCAAATATTTCGATGCTAATAAACTTTCGCGTGTTCTTATTGAATTTGTTCTCGTGAGTTTTCATCAGAGGCATCCATGAACTTCATACAAACATTTTTCAATGACGAAATAAAATTCATAAAAAGTAAAATATACGTTTAGGGCTTAAACTATGGGACATGCCAATAACTTTTAAATCATTTGGATTAGAGGACGTAACAGGTATGTCGCAGTACATGCTAATCAGTGCGCCGATAATTAATGTATTCAGGTCTAGTCGTTCTGAATTTACACGACGAGCCAACGAAAAACATAAAAAGGCTTTTCGCATATTTGCCGCACGACAACCCTGCCGTGTCAAAGACCTGCTGCATTCACACGATTCACTTACGCACCGTATAACAGGCCATTAGCAAAGTTGCGTAAAGCCAGCGTAATTGTCGAAGGGTGTCGCCTATAATTGTGGGGATCTAGCCGAGGGCATATTGTCTCGTGCCTCATGTCAAATGTCGAAGCGTCGGAGCTTGGCTTCATTGTCCTTAGTCAACGAGACTGGAAACGGTAAACATTACTAAAGCTCTATTTAATAGTGGTACAACAGATATCATATAATTTCTTGCTTTTTACTAAAGTAATCAACCGTTCAAAATGTCACATATTCTCGTATATGTTTAAAAATATTTGTATTTCTTTAAAAAAAAAATCTGTCTTTACGATGAACATATGGAATAATCAAAAGAGGTACCTGGAGATGATATTAACAAGTCCGATTTAATAAGACGATTTATACAAAACTATCAATATATGATAATGCAAATGCAAATACTTTTTATGACACAAATTCTCATACATACAAAGCGTTACATGGCCCTATTTATATATATATATATATATATATATATATATATATATATATATATATATATACCCAATGACCAGCTATCAAAAATGACGTAAGCCCGTGTTATAGGGCGGTCTGATTGCGTTTAGACCATTTAATAATAATAAAAAGAATTGGGTACACAATACATGTTTTTTGCAGCGAAATTTAAAAAATAAAACGTACCCTGTCGTTTTATTTGATTGACTACCTTGTTGAATAATTAAAAGCTGAAATAACAAAGTGGTAATCCTAACTATCGCTTATTTAAACTCTTCTTGTGACTTATGCGGTCTACGCTCCGATTGTAGTGACACGCGATGACTGCCCAGCGAACCAGAGCCGCGTGAAAAGTTCCCGTCATGCGAATAATTCGCATCGGTGGCTCAATATTTATTTGTTTCGTGGAACGTGTGTGCAATAACAAAAGTGGGAAGGTTATGAAAAACAAAAGCTAAAACACAAAGGTGCAATAAAATTCTTATAAACGGAATAATGCATTTTTAATAAGTTAGAGTTAGTTTTGGTACCCACCAAAATATAAAAGATGAAAAAGCAACAACCAAATAATTTACCTAAGGTCCTAAGTTCATTTGTTGAGTGATTGCTAACGAATTTGGTATTGTAATTTTTAGGAGGAACATGATCCTGTTTTGTCACGTATTATTCCAATATCGAATTAAAATTGTTCTTCCAGTAAATTGTCGGTTTTCTGAAAATTTGTTCCAATTTTATCATTCTAAATTTTGTCTCGAAGGTAATAATTGTGACAACTATAAGCAACGGTCTAATATAAGAAAAAAATTTCATTATAGCCCCTTATTTTAAGTTCGAAGAGCAGAAAACAGATTATTTAATTTTTATTAAGACTTTTACGGATTTATTGCTTTTTTTTTTAAATTGATTTAACCCAGGTTAATAGTGACATCAGGATGCTAAACATCACAGTCCGTCTAAAGTTTTTAATGAAAAATCAAGTTTCATTTAAAAATGAACCCTGATTAAATGCGCAAACTAGGTTTATTAAAATCAATAAATATAGAGAATCATCACAGTGACTTTAATTTTTATATAGGCAAAAAGCACTGCCATTTATCTCGAGCCTGAATTAAAGCATCCAATAGCGATTTATTATTTGCAGGTGGTAAATTCGTTCAGTCAGAATCAGAAGAGTATTAAATATCCCTAACCTAGCTCTACATGTGATGAAGGGGACGGAATTCGCCAGCGTTATAAACGATAACCAATAAGTACATTCGCAGCAGGGGATTTTCAATATAGTGTTTACATAAAGACTCGCAAATATTTATCTGTCACAAAATCTGCTCGCTGGGGTGATTAATGAAACCAAAACAACGCTGGGGTTGCACACGAACGATAATCCGCGGTCATTACGGTCCCGGTCCAGAGAATATTTTAAATTTGTCAATCCAAATGGAATGAATGGCTGAATTGCTTGGGGCGCTTTTGATATATATGCGGGGTGATATAATAAAAGTTAGCGCATTTTCGGCTTAATACGCCGACGGTCGTTTTTTATAACGTTATAAAGATATTTATTGGCCTGAAATGTTGCTCGAAATAGGAAAAATACCTGACACACTATGGGTCTAAATGATTTTTACACGTCACGAGACTATTAAAAAAATCTGTGAATTTTGGCAACTTAGCATATGGACATAAATACTGTTTGTATATAGTACCTTCATGTATATATTTTATTTTGTACAACTGAAAAATTATCATTTACAAACTGTCTCCTACATTCTTTTAAAACTTTCGTCTGTTTTTCACAAAAGAAAAATACGCCTGGCATCCTTTAACTCTCCTACCATTTTTGGTAACTTGACGGGAGACAAGAGTAGGCTCTCCTCTGAAGTGCTCTTTCTTTTTATGCTTCCTTTTAAAGGTAACTTTATTCAACCCTGCCTTTGAACACATAAATGTAGCAATAATTTGAAATTTGAAGCGCATTTTTAGGGGGTTTTTTATGAGTGAATTTTCTCAAGAGTATTCGGTATATATTTGTGTGAAAATTATAGGTAAAGACTAACTTTTAGTATCTTTTCAAAAAAATCAACTGACTTAATATAGTCAGTAATTAGTAATGCAGCAGCAGAAACACTAAATCCAAATTAAATAAAAGTTAAGGGTGTTATGAGGGTTGTAATTTTTTTTTTTATGGAGAAAAGTGGCAAACTGATGGTAAGTGATTACCGCCGCCCACCTCAACACCTGCAACACCCAAGGACTCACAAATTCGTTTCCGGCCTTAAATACTAAATAAATTTCTATGCATTAAATACGTAATGCGTTCAGTTTAAATTTTTTTAGCGAATCAGTTGCAGGATGAAACATTTTATGTTTAACTTCGACCTAACCTATAAATTAACAGATGAAAGAAAATAAACAAAATAATGTGAAATGCGCTGTTATATGATAAAAAGAACTATTTGATCGCTTTTGATTATATTTAAAATCTACACATTTCTGAATTAACACATTACACTTGAGTTATAACAAACAGTCAAAAATAGGAGGTATAATTTGTAAATCACCGAAAAGATGATTGATGTTAATGACTTTTTGAAAATAATCATAGCTAACTGCGCCACGCGGTTAAAGAAGCCTTAAATTTGGAGGCTTCACACTTGAATTTGTTTATATACGGTAACATTTCGCAGTCGATGGACTATCTAATATAGGAAAATCAACTTGTAATTACTGAGATTACACACATACTGCAATTTTCAAATCTCACCGACTTACAAAAACTACAACTTCATTTTATTAATAAGTATATATGTTTTATACATATATCACGAATTAAATTCTTTGAATAATTAGTATTATTAGATTGGTATTTATTTCAGCTTTATTTTCCGCTTACTCGCCTTCCATCACACTCTCGACTATTTACCCATCTCACGAAAAATACGAGAAAGAAAAATCTAGTGGAATTTTTGCAGAGTCAACGACCTGTAGACGGGGTTGCTGGGAACTATCGAAACGTAATTGCAAATTCATGCAGAATTGAGCAAGTCGCATTTGGGCTACATTGGACTATTGAATAGAATTGCGCAATTTGCGAAATGAATTTATTCACGAACGTTTTGTTTCTATTTCGCATCTATATCTCTTGAATTTTATTTAAATGAACGTTCTTATAGTATAAATTTATATTATTTTAATACCTTTTTGCGAAATAATTACATTCTCTGTAACTAATAAATGTAATCGATAAATCTAATTACATAATCAATTTATATCATGTATATTAAATCTTGGTACCTCTTGGTATAGGGTTCAGAAGATATGATTATAATAATTCGTATTGATCTGATTTTGCGTTCAAGACAAGTTAATTTTCAACCGACTTCAAAAACGGAGGAAGTTCTCTATTCGACTGTATTTTTTTGTTTGGTTACTTCAGAACTTTCGACTGAGTAAATCGATTTTGATGTTTTTTTTTATTTGAAAGCAGGTGTTTCCCACGTGGTCCTACATTAATTTCATTGTTATTGGAGCTTGGGCTCCAGAGATACGTAGGAAACTCTTGAAAATCAATTATAAAATGAATACAGAGCGGGTGAAAAGCAGCTAGCATTCTTGGAACCATACTAGATTGGTTAAATAACGTGTAATTTAGTTATAATTCATTAATGTTATATTTGTAGAATAAATTACATAACGTTAAACGTTTAAGTTTTCATTTTAATTCCATCGCTAGATTCACGGGGCCATAATATACTTTTTAATATTTTAAGCGGCCGTAATAAACTTTTTGTATTTTTATGGTTTAAATCGATCTTGACCGTCACTAGCGACACGTTTCCTGCTCTAGTACTAGTCATAATATGTGTAATAAATCTGTCCGTAATAAGATAATTTTTAGTAAAGGCTTTTTGTTTAAATGTTAACGTGGTAGGGCCACGCAGCAGCCTCGGATGTTGCACAAATGGGCAGGCTCATCCGGGTAAGTACCACGACCGCACAGAAGACCGGCGTAAAGTGGAAGTATAATACTTTCGGGTTTCGTCTGGTGAGTACGGTGGCCGGAGCCCAATTTTCAAAAGGTTGTCGACGCATCTGGAACCCTCAGTTGTAGCAGATGTCCATGGGCAGCGGTATTCACTTAACATCAGGTGAACCGTCTGCTCCCTTAGCAACCTTTCACATAGAAAAAAACAAAAAACTTTTTATTCATTTGTTTCGACATCGTCCGTGATAATCAACTGCAGACAGTATTAGTGAAAGTAAATATTTTTTGTTTTAATTAAACAGCCGAATCTTCGTATTTAGTTCAGAATAGCATAAGGAATATTGGAATTTATTCCGATAAATTCCGCAAAAGTAGGCAGAAATGAAGACGTGTTCGCCAGTCTGGCGCCCGACGCCCTCTCTTGAAACACGTAGTACAATGTGCCTATTCGTGCTATTATTGTAATAAGTTTCCCAAAGCGTTTAAGAAATAGCAACTTAGTAAAGTAAATATAAGCATCGTTAATTTACCTTCAGCGTATATTGTTTCATTAGTAATTGTAAACGGTAACGCCGTCAAGCTTATGAATGTAAGGATGTGCGTTGAATAATTTAACCGTTTTTAAAACTTGCTATTTTAACGTGAATGACTAAAACCAGTTCACGGTTTATTACCTAATTTAACAACTGCTTCAAAGTTATGGTGAAGCATTCGAAAAATAAAATTTTTAACAAATCAGTTTAAAGACTAACGCCCGGTTTCTGAAAAACTGACCATCATAGCTGTCAACTAATCAGCTGTCAAATGGCTTTTCAAATTGCATTTTAGTGCAAAAAGGGTGGTTAAACTCTCTGAATTGACCAGAATGATCTTCATAATGATCAGAATGACGTTTAACCACCGTTTTAGCAACTAAAATGCAATTTGAAAAGCTTTTGATAACTAATTAGTTTACATCTAAAATGATCAGTGTTGCAGAAATGGTGTCATTCAGTCTGATGAAAAAGCTTATTACTAATATAAACCCGGAACGTCCTTTTTCCTTTAAGTGACCCCAATAGAAAGAGTGAAATATAGATCGGGTATTAACGTCACCACTATAAATATACATGTTAATTTATATATATATATATATATATATACTACAAGTACTATAAGCTTAAAATAAAAGTTTTTTTTTCTATTATTCAATAAGGTGGCTTATCTAACGGTGGCCAAATTCACACAGGAGGTTCAGACTCGGTAGTATAATCGTTTATTGAAGTAAAAACAAACTTTTTTTCAAAAATAAATTGCCATTCCATTCCCTAAAAAACAGAACTTGTCAAAAATAAATGCGTCATATACTTTTGAAACGAACTTGTATGCGTGTTAGTTATGAATGATCGCGCAAAATAAATGAGTTGCCCATAAACCACGCACTTTTTGAGATAAGTTCAAATGAATCTATTTAATTAATTACGAGTAATTTTAAATATTTATCATTTTATATAACACTATTTATGTCTAGAATTTAATATAAAAAAATGGATACACTTAGAAAAGCCTCCTTGTACATAAAATAGTAGAAACTTATTGGCCTTCAATAAAAGTTTTAAAAATACGATAAGAAATCTTCTCACCAACCATATAAAGTGTATAATAAAGTATGTATAGTCCGTAGCATTACTTTATTATTTATACATAACATTACTAATTTTACTTATTACTTGCCTTTTTAAATTCAATTTTAATTTACAAGATTAAATCTATCTAAAATTACATATTATCTAATAAACCTAATCCACGCGGCATGGTGCCAAGAACGCTAGCTGCATTTCCTCGCTGAATAATTATGCTTAACCTTTGAGCGAGAAAATAACCATCTCTCTTGTCAATTTTAATTCAATTGCATTCTTGATCGCAATAAAACCAATAAAAAGCAAAAGAGAAAAGTAAAATGCTACAAAGTTTTACAAACGTCGGGAATTAAAAAAATATAAACGCTATAAATTCAGTGAAGAAGTTTTATTTAACAGTGTAGTACTCGTGGGAATACAATTCTAGGAAACCATTTCAGCAATCGCTCAATTAACCATCGATCCAATTAGGATGTAGTTTCCTAATAGGTTTAATTTTTTTTAATATTTAGGTATACTACATATTTTTTGACCTTGGTAGTATTACGCAACGGTTAGCTGTTGCACGAATGGGCAGGTCCGTCTGGGAAAGTACCAAGACCTCATAGAAGACCGGCGTGAAGTGGAAGTATTATACTTCTGTGTTTCGTCTGGTGAGTGAGATAGCCGGGGCGCACTTTATTAGAAGGAGGTAACGCATCTGCAACCCTACACAAAAAAGTCCTTCAAAAATTTGAAACAATTAGTATAGATGGCAGGGAACGTACTCTGTCCCTTCATAGTTCCCCTTACGCACTGTTTACCCTCACCACGGGGGGCTATCACGTCATTCATGTGCGATATTATTTCGTCATCCCTCACCCTACCCAAAGCTTTAAATCTAACTGTATTGGACACTTTATTATTTGCGTCTTTGATGTGGCTGGCACTCTTTTCATGAAATGTTGGTCTGTGATTCATTCATTTTTTTTTCATTCGAACCCTGTTCAAATTGCTTGTTTTAATTTAACAACTAATAAATAATCATCATATTTTCAATCTTTTTTATAACAGAGAAGGACCGAAATAAATGTTGTGCGGTAGATTGCTGCACAAACACTTATCCGATAAGTGATAGATTTTTTTCGAGGTTGAGTAAATTATAATTATTTACAGGCTCACGATATTTTTGACTTCTCATTTACGCTGCAGTGCCATAAATTTCGATAAAAATCAATTAAACTGGGCGGCACGGTGACAGTGCCTTCCAAACCACGATACGCTACTTGGGCAACGTTCCAACCAAATAACTGACGTCAAAATATTTAGTTATATATAACCAATAATATTTACTCCTATAGACATATAACGACTCGGTGGTACAGTTCCGTAGCCAATGGCTTCAGAGGTCGTGGGTTCGATTCACACGCAGGACAAGTATTTATGTGATCCACAGATAATTGATACGAATCTAGATGTTTATTTTCAAAGAGGTTGACGATTGGCGGCCGGTCACAAAAAACAAAAACCTAGCCAAAGCCATAATCAACATGATTCACATTCCTCTTCCATTCTTCTTCCTATTTAAGATAAGGGCAAGAGAAAGAAAGAAAAAGATAGTATAACAATTAACAAATAAATTTATGTCTACATTTAATTCTTTCCAACTTAAACAACAATATTAAAATTGCATCGCAATCGTGTCTCAGATACCCATACTCATAAAGGATAACTTTGGTGTCTATATCTGTGTCCGTCTGTTAATACCCATTTTCTTCGGATCATATTTAGATATCATGTTTAAATGTACCTATGTCAATGAAATGAGACGAATGTACTTGTGTCGTATATTGTTACATGCGCAAGATTTTTCGTCAATACATCCTATACAGCGTGTCGTTACGATCGTGACAATGAATGAACACACGTCTAACGCTACTTGAAAATTAATAATCATAAAAAAATATTAACGTTAAAAAAACATGCTTAAAAAAATTTTTTTCTAACAAAGTAATTAAGTAAAAAACAAACAAAATTTATAACATCCTATACAACTACAACTGACTATTTCATACATTCAGAGTCTTTTTCATTCGTTGCCACAGCGTCGCATTGCAAGCCTCTCCCTCTAACAGTATGTTTTGTCTCTTTTAAATTTATTCAACCCATTCATATGCTTTGTGACCTTTACATATGAACTTTACGTTACAGTTTTATACGTAAGGGTGTTCTGAAATTCTTTGTTTTGGAAAATTTAATAACTCTGTAAATATTGATGTTTAAAGAATGTAAATGTTTAATACAATTTCCTTTATATGTGTGTTCATTGATTGTCGCGATTTTAAAGACACGCTATATATATTACTACCGTTTGTTGATGTAAAATCGTGAAATTTGTGTAGAAGCAAACTTTTGACAGTACAAGTTTGATACTGTCACAAAGCAAGAAACACGAAGTAAGAAACTTACACAAAGACAAAAAGTTTTGAAAAAAGTTGTTAAGATTAAAATTTTACCTTTGATTATATACTTGTCTATATAATCAAAGCACTTTACGGTAATACTCATTTTGTTACCCGGCCTTTTTTTTTACTTCTGTTCTCTGTAAGATAGAGAAAAGATTTTTAATCTGGATTTGTTCGATGATGCGAGCGAATAAACGAAAAAAAATCACTTGATTCCAGGTGATACGCGGTCGCTGCAGGTGGAAGGCACGGCGTTCGAGCGCGCCGCTGAACTTTTGCGACGCTCACCGGAGTTCACTATTCTCGCCGCACTGCGTCAGGAGCCAGCCAACTCTGGAACGATACTATCCTTCTCTCATGGGTACAACAGGTACTTACCTGCATATATTACCTCTATCACCCATCACATTTTGTTTCCGTTAACGCTACGGTGCTCGTATTAAAGCATGATTGCACTTCTATTTAATTTCACGTAAGGTTTTAAGATAAAAGTAAAACTGAAATGTTTACATATTGCAAAATTTAAACAAGTATATCTTAAAATTGATAAAGTAAAATACGTCTCGATCATAATACAAACTCGGACGTAGCTATCACATTATTACATAAACCGATTATGTGCTGTTTGGTCTGGAGTAGAAGAACGACTTGAGCATCGGGCGCAAATGACGCCGGCGCGACGACGGCGTAACGGGCCCTGGCACGCGGCGGCATCTCCGGTGAGTTCTAGATCTCAACATCGCTGCGCGCGCATGCACACAGCTCGCACACTGGCCGCGTGCATGCGCGCGCATAGGGGAGAGTCATGTATCTTGGAATGTCCTGTGCCTCGGAATGTCCTCCTTGATCCATCCGTTGACCTCTGCATGGCCGTATATGTGCGTGGGTGGGCCGACTTGCATGCGCCCCCGTGCCTTCTCAGTCTTCCGTCTTGTGTTCTGTGTCTTGACGTGTTGTGTTCTGTATCTGTCCAACCGACCCCCACGATCCGTCTCAGTGTTTACATAAATGTTGATGTTTGTCGTAAAGCAGTCGGCCGCGGGCCCGCGCTCGCTCCGAGGGGACACCGCCGGGCTCGTCCGCACTTGCATTCCAAGCGACATGAGATTCCGTATTGTGCATCTCGTATTGTGTCTGGCAAAACTCTGACCGGTTCGCGTTCGCCACTCTCTGGTAGTATCGCCCGAGGAGTCGGTGAAGATCGCGACCCGCCCTTCGCCCGGTGACAAAAGTCCCTCCGAACACGTCGGACACATCACGAGACGCGTTCTGTTTCTTTATAGCCGTCGATCAGACACCAGTCGGCACCGAACGCGATTCGTTCCGAGGTACATGGTCCCCTATCCTGACCGAGCGATATTGAGATGTAGAGCGAGCCAAGGCCCGCTCGTGGCCGGTTCCGTCCGCCATCCGAGTATTTGTGTTGTTTGCTTTGTTTGTGTGTACCTCGGAACAGTTCGCGACGAGGTGGCGGGTCGCCCGTTGCGATATGTAGTGCAACAGTGTGCGCGGTGCTCAGGTACTTGGAGGTGCAGTCGAGCGGTCGACGGGACGAGGTGCGTTTGCACTACGTGGCGGCAGGGGCATCGGTGCCGCGCGTCGAGACCTTCCCATTCCGGCTGGCGGATGGGGCGTGGCACAGGCTAGCGCTGGCCGTATCCGGTGCGCAGGCGACACTGCTGGTCGACTGCCACCCGCTCTACCGCCGCCTCATACCACCGCCCGACCGCAACTTCACCCAACCGCAACTTGCCCTATGGGTCGGGCAGAGGAATAGCAAACATTCCCTTTTTAAGGTATCGATTGGCACATACGTGAAGAGTGAGGGAAGATGAATTAGTTGATAAAAGTTTTTTAATTAATCTAATTAACTCTTCACTAGGGCACCCTCCAAGATGTAAGATTAGTGAGCGGGCCTCACGGTTATTTGGTGCAATGTCCCGGACTAGATTCGGAGTGTCCTACGTGTGGACAGTTTGCATTACTGCAGGCGACTGTACAAGAACTGACGTCGCATATCCATGACCTATCGCTTAAGGTAAGTGACTAGACACCATCACATAAAACATAAAAAACAAAACGTATGTGCCCTATAATATTAGGTTACTACGTTAACCTTTCAGTTGGTGGGTGCCGAAGCGAGACTAGCTCGGTTAGAACAATGCGACTGTCAAAAGTCGTGTTACTCGAATGGGACGGTACATGCGGACGGTGCTACGTGGCAGAGAGACTGTAACCGCTGCTCCTGCGTGGTAAGCTGCATAAATATAAATTTGTAGCATGATTTGTAAATCCCAGTATTTTTGTTCATGTGTTCAATGTTTCTTTTTTCTTTTCAGCACGGAGAAATAACGTGCAGGCCAGTAGAGTGTGATAGAGTAGAATGTAAGAATCCTGTCTTACATCCAGGAGAATGTTGCCCTACGTGTTTGAGTTAGTATTTGGTTCTTGTTTTTAAATATAATTTTGATTACGTAGGCATTAAAGCATCATAAGTTTTAATAAGTTTCATACCTTATCCCCCAAGCTGAACTCCTTTGTTTCAAAAAACGTTTTTATTTTTTCTTTTATTCATGAATTTATACAGTTTTTTAATATTCTGGTATGATTTAAATAATACAACGCATTAATCGGCTATCAACGAGCCTGCATGTTTCGTTTATCCCTTGCATTTCTTTTATTCTGTATTGTTCCACTTGAAAGAATTTTTAATTTTAAAATGGTCAAGTCGTATGCTAACCGTATGCTATTTTTATGTTTAGTAGCAGACTAGTAAATAGCCAGTAGTTTATTGCTATTACTCCGCTGTAGTTTTGGCATTTAAATAGAGGATCCTTTTGACTATTACATTGTAACGAGAATCCTGGCTTATGGCTCTTACAATATTTGTCAAGCGAGATCAAGACCTTAGCTGTTAGCATGTAATTTAAGGTGAAAATAGTCGACGTCTCTTACAATAGCTACGTCATATGCAATCAGGACGGTGCCTCTTATAAAACATAAGCATATAACCACAGGACGGTAGCCAAAGAACAGCTTTATCGGGAGAGACCAGGGCGATGCCTTAAACGATAGCTTTGTCATGTAACATCAGGACGGTGCCTTCTGCAAGGCGAGCTGTACGAGCATGGGGATCGGTACACGCCTAAAGAGTGCGCGGAGTGCGTGTGCCACGATGGCAACATGCAGTGCACGCGAACCGACCCCGAAACCGCGTGCCCACCCCTACCCTGCGACCCAGCAGACCAGTTCACCGTTCCCGGCGAGTGTTGCAAGTTCTGCCCAGGTACATGTTCTGTTTGCCGCGCGTGTGTGTGCACGGGTACGTCCGTGTGTATCACTACATAGTATAAAACGAAGTCGTTCCACTGTCTGTCTGTCCCTATGTATACTTAGATCTTTAAAACTACGCAATAGATCTTGATGCGATTTTTTTGATAGAGTGATTCAAGAGCAAGGTTTATATGTATAATACATTAAACCTATGCGAAGCCGGGGCGGGTTGCTATTTCCTTATAATTAAAAACTTCACCTAAAATTGCTATAATTTTTCCAGGCGCTTGTATATCTAGTATGTCGTTCATAATAAGGAATAAATATTAAATACCCACATTCTGATGGTATTGATTTCAATTTTTTACATATAATATTATTTGTTAAAGAAAATTAGCTAAAGTTGTAATTTATTTATTCTATTATCATTCAAATGAGAGAGTACCTTATTTTGTTAGCATTATTCAGAACAATAAATGTAAAACAATAAACTATGATCTTATAATCCAAATAGGAAGTAGTATAAGTTGTTACAATGTCAAAAATAAATTGATATTGTATTAGCTAACATTAAAAACAATCCAATAGGGAATGGTTCAGTGCCAGTCTGGCAAGAGCAAATGATATTAATGCTGAGAATTAACAGGAGACGAAATTTAAGGCGACATGATCATTGACATAGTGTTTATGTAGGTACTGCTTATTGCCTTAGTACCAAAGGCTTGTAGACTGGAACCAAATACATTACTTCGTTTACTTTTATCCATTCAAAATTGGACCTTTTTACCGCTATAAATACATTTATTTTCAGGTGTGGATTATTGCAGTATGGGACACTCGTGTGACGAGAATGCGACGTGTATGAATCTCAATACAAAATACACATGCAAATGTAACCAGGGATTTCGTGGCGATGGAATAACCTGCGAAGGTAATACGAATAAAATACCTCAGTATAAACTTCATGATGTAAAGATTCATAGAGAGACATTATCGAGACTGTTATCGAAATCGTAAGAATATAACTTATTCTAACCATCAGAATTGCAGTAATATTAAAATACGAAGGTTTGTATAAATTTCAGAGGGTGTGGATTCGATCTCCACTACTGATGAAAATCCTTACTTCCTTACTAATATTATTAAGGCCGTTTCTATGGACGGATGATTGTTACTCTTTCTCACAAAAAGTACTGAATAGATTTTAAAGAAACTTTACAATAATACAGCTTATACATCAGAATAAGACCTAGGCCATAATTTATAAAGATATTGTGTAGATTGTCCCAAATATAGGTAAGGATAAGTGTCAACCAAGTAGAAAAAATTCAGCCATCTGCGATATATTATGGTGTATAATAAAAAACTCATTGTTAATTCCCTTTGGCCGCGCGGGTGAAGCCGCGAAACAGCTAATATGGTATAAACAAAAGAAAAGTATGTTTAAATATTTTTATTAGTTAACTAGCAACCGTAGTACCAGCGTTGCTTACCTTGATGCTAGAGAACGTCGTGTCAAAATTTCCTGATTTTCTTTTGTTTTAATAACAAAAGCTTTTATGTATGATGCATTAAATAATCTGTTTTAAATTTTTTTTTTGAAATTCATTCTTAAAAAGTTAAAGTTTAAGTTAAGTTGTCTACTAAGGTACAAAATTATTGAAACATGAAGTTTTCTATCAGATCATTTCTTGCCAGTTTATTATTGGTCATAGGATGTCATTCTAATTAACCCTAAAGCAAATTTATTAATATTTTTTCAGATGTCGACGAGTGTCAAGAGGCGGGCGGTCGTTTCGGCCACCACTGCCACTCCTTTACGCGTTGCGTCAACGTGGTCGGAAGCTACGTGTGCCAGTGCTTGCCGGGCTACACGAGAAGGGACAAATTCAATTGCGTCGAGGTACATTACCAATAAGCAGTGGTGAAAATAACCGTGGTAGCTTATCGGTCGGAGTAAAATGACTTAAACCGGCACGATCACCAAATACAGCTGTTGTAATATTAAACGCTCACCTACCATACTCGTATGTACGAACGGCGAGCCTGCCGAGTTTTCAAAATATTTCGATGACACGCAACGAAAACGCGTGGCGGATTGTCTTAATATCTTTAGCCTTTATCCACCTTTATATTTAGGCATAAAAGTTAGTTTTGACCTTTTATCGCAGCAGTAAAGTAATATTGGAAAAAGCAAACTTTTAATGGGCTATAATTCTGAACATCTTTTCGTTAAAATATCTATTTACTCGGAAGACGCACTTCCGAATCCAAAATTCTTCCCATAATTTTTCTAAATAAATCACATTTTAAGTCTTGAGTGCGGAGACTTCTACTAAAAATAAAATTAGTCTTAAAATAAACTCTGTTTACAACATTTGCAAGGTGGACGAGTGTGTGGGCGAAGCGCACGGCTGCCACACGGAAGCTGTGTGTACTAACACACCTGGTTCCTACACATGTCAGTGCAGAGACGGTTACACTGGTGACGGCTATACTTGCACGCGTAAGTATCACACATATATTATTCTATCACATATAGTTCTACTTTTAGTTGAAACTAAGCTCCCAAGTATTTTAACACGTACGGTAGACCAACTTGGCTTAGGTATCTATCATCGTCAATATACGTTTCAACAAACGTATTTAGACTACTATAAATAATGGGTTGTAGATGAAAAATAAATGTACACGTAATTTCGTACAAGTAATCCACATGAATATAAATTATTTAATAGATCTCTCGTCGTAATTATTAATCAATCAGTGTATCAAGAATTTACTATCGTTGTATTTGCTAATGTGTCCAAATTAATTTGCCACATGACATTGGTTCGCGATTAGTTTTTTAGTTAATTTCTTGCTTGCTAATTTCTTGTATTTACGCGATTACGGAGTCTATCCCGTGACCATGAACGCTGAAAATTCAGAAGATAAAATTTAAAAATAGACGCGATAAATCCGTATACTCTTCTTCTTTTCTTTTGTGGCGGTTTTCTAAATCCGTATATAGGTACAATTTAATTTGTTGTGTTTTGACAGTTAAGTTGTGTGATTACCATCTATAGACAAGGATTTTTAGGAGTATGTTATTTAGAATAATAACACTATCAACGGGCTGTAATAGACTACCACAGTTGATCGGCCCGAAACGAGGCAAGCACTTACAGGCCCACGCTAGAATTATGAAATTCAAAAAACGAATAAGACTTAGAATGGAATTTTTATATCGAAAATTGCCTGCAATTGCTATCAGAGTACAGCAAAGAAGGTGTTTTTTTTTAAGTTTTTGTCAATAAGGAGTTTTATAATGTCCTATGCAATATCCTCTGTACAGAGAAGCCTATCACCCAGTAGGACACATATAACTTTCTTATTCGTTTATGCTATTTTCTATTCAGTGTTTCTACTATTATTGATTGATCCTACTATTTATTGTTGAATAAATCGTATCGTATATCGAAAACCATCAAAAGATGCCGGTAGCCCGGGTCATCTATGTGATAAGCATGTCAAAATATATCTTAGTCTATCCTCTGACCATGGATCATGTAAAGTATTCGGAACGAAGGAAATTTAAACTAAAATGAAATCAAAGAAATCTGGCGCTGAACCGGGGCACGTGCTCGGCGCCCGAGCGGTAATATATGTATAAGGGCGGACTCAATGCCACCAACATTACCATTCAACCTTGGGTTGGTCCAGCGAAGTTTAGGAACACGTTTGCCCCTAGCGATCTGCACGGGGGGCTGCCTGAACGGGGGCACGTGCTCGGCGCCCGAGCGGTGCTCGTGCCCCCGCGGCTTCGGGGGCGCGCGCTGCGAGCGCGACGCGGACGAGTGCGCTGCCGCCGGCGCGTGCGTGCCCCGTGCCCTTTGCGTCAACACGCCCGGCTCCTACTACTGTGTGTGCCGCGACGGGTACCGGCGCGACCCGCAGCGCGACCACTGCCAAGGTATCTCCACACTAGTCACTGATTGTCGAAAAAAATGTCATTTAATCGCTACCAAACGTACGATCGGTACCAAGGTTTCCCTTTTATAACAAATTAGTGGCTAATCATCTAAAAAAAAAACTGTTTTCTGTTGATTTAATTGCTGACATACCTATTCAAAAGCAGTAAAAATAGGACGTTTTGGATTCCATAGCGAACATATCAACATCTTAATTTCAAACTATTTTACATAATATGTAATGAATGTTACCTATGACGAAACGTTATTTAGGTAGCCTAAATAACGTTTCATTATAGGTTTAATTCGTTTTATTATCGTTTCAGATGTAGACGAATGCACAGAAGGATTTCACACTTGCCATTCGAGTGCACGCTGCGTCAATACAGATGGTAGTTTCAAATGTGAATGTGACACCCAGCCTTGTGAATTAAGTAAGTATTAACGTAGCTTACATTCCATTTTAAAATATTTAAAACTCGTAAAGCCTATTTTCAGTCTATGAAAATCAGTTCTAATTGATCATTCTTTAGTTATATTCTATAAATATAGGGCAAAATGAAAATTTGAATGATATTATGTCGAATCTAAGTATGTGTAAAATCTCCTTCTCTCCAACAGCACTGTAATTTCCAAAGTCACTTGAACAGAAATTATAAAATATTTCTTAGACCAATCAGCCACACCTTGGATGGCGTTTTTAGGACTCTGAAAGCTTTTGGCCGGCAATGGGTCGTATATATGGCTAATTTGTTTCATTATTTTTGTGTATGTACAGGCTGTTCGTGGCAGGGCCGCGTGGTGGCCGACGGCGCGCGTTGGGCGGAGGGTAGTGGCTGCCACGCCTGCTCGTGCAATGCGGGCGTCGCATCCTGCGTGCGCGCACCCTGCGCTTGCGACCTGCATGGCAATACCTCACTGACAGTGCGTTCCTTCTGATAAATCTATTTCTAAGTTTCATAAAGATTAACATAAAGACTGCGGTGTGGCAACGCAACAGTCCTCACTGTTGCACAAATGGGCAGGTCTGCTCGGAGGAATCCCACGACCTCACGGGGAACCGGTGTGAAGTGTTACACTTCTGCGTTTCGTCCGGTCAGTGAAGTAAAAGGGCCCACTTTATTAAAAGGTGGCAACGCATCAGAAACCATACGGGTGTTGGAAATATCCATGGGGAGCGGTTATCACTTCACATCGGGTGAACCGCCAGCTCGCTTGCCACCTTCTCACATTACAAAATACCGACCAAAAAACATCTCTCATAAGATTACGTTCGCCACGTCTTATTATGACCTGGGAGGATGATGATGCAGCTTGACATCGAGTATCTTTGTAGAGCTTTAATGACCCACAGTCGGTCTTAGTCAATATTGTGTTAAGTTGTGGCCATTGATGGAATGCTGTTTGGGGTAACAGATACAAAGTGCGGAGGCGTCGCTGCCCGTGGCGCCGGCGGCCTGCTGCCCTCATTGCGAGCCGCGGTACCGCTGTCGTCACCAAGAGATGCACCACGTCACCTTCCGGAGCGGGGAGCGCTGGCTGTACCAGTGCCAGATCTGCGAGTGCCTTGTTAGTTCGCATTTCTTTTACAAAGCGTTTTCAAACCATATGGCGGTTAACCTGATGGCGAATAAATGATTACCGCCGCCCATAGAAATCTGACCTTACTGATTCATAAAGCTTGCTTATGTTATGCTGACAGTAAATTAATGCAGGCACAAATGTATTTGTCGTGTTACACACACAAAAAGTTGGTTCAAAAATTCAACTAGAAACTTATTCATCAGACCAAAATTTTTATAACACATTGTATTAGCTAAAAGGATTTGAACAAAGCCGCAACGGCGATAGTTATTTTCGTCTCGTTGAAATAAACTATACTATCTATATACAAATTAAATATACCAGAAGAACCTCGCGTACGTCGAGTTTATAAATAGGCGGTATTCAAGATAAATTGTTTTTCACATTGTAGTTTTACAAGATCGTAAAATAAGTTTTGTATTGGAATAATACCGCACAATTCCTTTGAATCAAAAAACTTTATTTACAATCTTAATTATACGTTTGGACAAAGTTATGCATAGATTTGTTGCTGTGTTACTTCGAAACGAACGTTAGTCTCTGTGGTCCAAGGGAAGTAGGGAGAGTGACGGTCGATGAACGAGGACGCTCGCGTTTCAGTTGGGCGAGGTAGACTGTTGGGAGCCCGAATGCGACGAAGCGGGCGGCGGCTGCTGCACCGACGCGGGCGGCACGTGGCGCGCCCCCCACCGCCTCGAGCTGGCGGGATGCGCGCCGCACTGCCCCGCGTGCCAGGTACCGACGCGCACAACGTGCGGCCGCGCGAAACTTGAACGCGCCCGCCATAACTCGCCACGTACCGGCGAGTTATGGCTAGATATCTAAAGAAATAACGTTGTCCGCGACTGTACTAACGTGTAAACGATTTGGAACACGGTAATACTTACCTCCTATCACTATTTATGTGGCTGTGTACTGCACAATGACTTGGACGGATTACAGAGGCGCGTTTAAGTTTTACGCTTGTCTTTATAATGCATATAACTCGGTCAGTTCAAAATTCTGCGCCTCGCAGAGCGGTTTCCAAATTACGATTATGATTTAGGTTAGGGCCACGGAGCAACATTGTCTGTAGCACAAATGGGCAGGCTCGTCCGGGGAAGTACCACGGCCTCACAAAAAACCGGCATTAGGTGCAAGTATGTATTTATTACACTTTCTCGTTACGTCCGTTGAGTGAGGTGAACCAGAGACCACCTTTTAATGTTGGCAATGCATCTGCAACCCGTCTGGAGTTGTAGATGTCCATGGGCGGCGGTAATCACTTAACATAAAGTGAACAGTGAACATAAGGTGTTTTCCCTCAGAAAACAGTGTCAATCCAATGACGATTGGCGCATAGTTAAATGACGCTTATTTAGCAATTTTATGGCGTTTAATTCTCAGAGGAACTCAGATGGCAGAACTGACGGCAAATTGTCTCTGAAAATCCATGTGAAAATGTTTAAAATATCTTTAGTAAAATGAAATTAGACGCCAAAAAACCTATAGACTTGTTTAATGATGTTTTCTATTTACGTAACTCGAGAAATCATGGTTCGTCTGGGTGTGATTGTTGATACCCTGTGCGTTTATTGCTAGCGTGTTTGCTTGGATCGATCAGAACTATCGGCAACAACTGTACTTTGATTCATCTTGATTAAGTTGTAACAGAATGCTACGATAACTTTACGTGGAAAGTTAAGTACATATTAAATTAAGGTGTTTAATTTGTGATAAAATCTGTGTTCGCTAAATGGGGTGCTAACGCGCTTGTGGTGTTGGGACGGCCTAACCTTATGCTTATATGCTTTCAGGTTTGTTAAACTAAATCTCGAAACGGCTATATCAACTGAAACTGATGTATGAAATGTATATTTATTTAAAAGGATATTAAGGATATTATGTATTGTGAACAATGCGTTAAAAAAGTAAAAGTGCACGTTTAAGGGTCATACTATAATATACTTACAAAAAAAATGCCATTTATTCCCTAAAAAGCACAACGTGTTGACAATGCGGTAGTCATTCATAAATATCTAAATTTTACTGTGCACGAACTTGTGTGCGTGTTAGTTATGAATGATCGCGCGTAACATAAATGAGTTCCCCATAAATCACGCACTTTTTGAGATAAGTTCAAATGAATGTAATTAATTAATAACGAGTGATTTTAAATATTTATCATTTTTTATATAACATTATTTATGTCTATAATTTAATTAAAAAAATGGATACACTTAGAAAAACCATCCTGTGTAAGGCTCTCCTTGAAAAATTCTTTTTTAACACCCCGCAAGCAAAAAAAAAAAAGTGAGCCTTACAGTAGTCGCATTTATGATGTTGTCTGTCATCTGTCAATAAGCAGTATTATAATCATATATTATACCCTGAAAAAAAATGATTCTGGTATTAATTGTAATGACCTTTTGTAACGAAAAATAATTATTTTAGTGAAATTTGTATTTTATTTAATTAACAAACAGAGTAATGCATTTTTTTTTCATTGCAGACAGATGTTTTTTGTTGCATTTGGGGGAGAACGGAGTCAATAGATGTACAATAACTAAAATATGAGTTATACTTCTGACTTTTAACTATTTAAAAACCGTTGAAAAACTGCGTCATTTACAGCACGACTACTGTTACTTGTCGAAACATATCGATCAGTTTTCAATTCGATACATCCAGTGAATAGCAATAGAAAAGTTAACTTCAAAAATAAAACAAATCTAAATACTAACTGAAATATTTATTCGAAGAATTATTCATTACTACTCATTTCCATTTTTTATCATGTTCTGCACTTGTTTCAGACACGGTATGAAAAGTAAAAAGTACATTTATTAACATAATTATACATATAAATTAGTTTATATAACAGCAAACTTTATACACAACACTATAGGTTAATTGAACAGTTAATGGCAACATCCTGGCGGAAAATAGGTTGGTAACATATGACAGCCAATATCGCATGCGCTCATTGGTCAAATCAAATAGCGTGCGCTTTCTCCGATTTCCTGTTACACACTTCCGTTCCTTCTCGCAAACTAACACCCACAGACTGCACTGAGAAAAGATTTTACACATCAAAAACATACCTTTAATAACCGGAAAAGGAAGTACAAAATAAGACTTAATTTCACAATAAATAATTTATAAAAACACTGAACCAAAGCAATATTTGTCAACTTTTAATCATTTTCCAGTTAGCCATCATAAATATCGGTATTTATGATGTAACTTTTCAAAAAAAAAACTGAAAAGTACATCATAAACATCGAACGTAACTCTGAGGTATTAAACAATAAATTCTTCTAAAAATGTGACTATGGCAAACAGAGCAACGCCTCTGCGCTTTAGCTAATTTCATACAAAGCTATCTGGGGCTAGGATGAGGCACATTCTATTATAGGAATCTCAAAAATTCCCAAATCACCTACAAATTATCAAAACGATTGCGCCGCTAGCCTAGGCTTGGACAACGAAGCGCTTCACGATGTGTGTGTATGTGAAAGGCAGTTTCCGCTTGTTGCAGGGCGGGCAGTGTGCTACTTTGGTGAGCAATCTCGCGTGTTGTGTGCATCGGTAACCATCCCCACTGTTCTTATTCATTCATACATTTGCTAAATTAACAATTTGTTTTATGTGCTTACGTCTTCGACTTAACTCGAGTGTAGCGTTGCGTTGTTGGATGTAAATTACAATTACGCAAATGGAAGTCTCGAAACATATAAATGTAATTGAACAATTACTTAATATTAAATAGATATAGACATATATGTTAAATCGAAGACACGTCTACTCATTTCATTTCAGACGTCATTTTGTGTTGCATGTTTTTTATACTTTCCTTGACATGGTCAGGCATGTTTTATGTCGGTTTGAATAAAAAGTTTTCCAAGACTGCTACGAGCATGTTGATAATAATAATTCCTACGTAAAGTCTTCCATGCATCAAATTCATAGCTCCACTTTAAGTTTCTAAATCCATATTATTTCACTAGAATTACTTTAGACGATTCCTCTTAACAAGTATTATCAAACTGAAATGATAACTGGCAGGTTTTAATTAAAAGTATTTATTGTTATTATAATAATTGTAATTTAGCAAATAAAATAAAATTGCTTGTGATAAAATAAATAGTCAATATTTTTATTAGTAAGCGTATTAGGAAATAGAGCTAAGTAATATACCACTCGTAGAATTCACCAAGCTAAAAGTTAGACTATAAAATGTTTTGTATAAGTATACAGCTGATACACTGTTAAGATAATTTGAACTTATTTCAAGCGATTGAGACAAAAATGTTAGCTATAGCACCGCTGATTGTGATGATTTTGGAGTTCCTAAATATTTCTATCTAGGTTTTTAATGAAACGCATGATAAAGTTCAAGTTAACTTCTTACGTTGGCATTTATACGAACCATTCACCACACGACCGATAGTTTGTCTTTTCGCATTTATGACTTACTAGCTTTTCGTTCGTTGGCGTCGACTGTGCACACGGCCAAGTCATTTGGTATTTGTTAATTAAGTGACAATTGATCGATTGACCCTCGTCAACGTTCTGGTTCTCATGGCCATGTGACTTACAAGTGATACATCCTCACATTCACAGTCACATTCGATATCTTTCAATGACAAGCTAAAAGGCGTCGCATAATGAGATGCAGCCACGTAAAAAGCGAGTGGAAATAAAACACAGTGGTGGTGTCGCGTGTGCAGCCGACGCGAACGTCACAGACCGACCTTGGCGAAGAGCGGAGTGTCGGGCGTGTGGGTGAATGGGTGAGTGGTGAGTGACGCGCGCGGCGTGTTGGTGTGGCAGAGCGCGGCGAGACGTGGCAGCGGCGCTGGCGCTGGCGGCGCTGTGGTGGGGCCGCGCGCCGCGAGCGCACCGCAAGCACCGCGGCGCGCGGCGCTAGAGCCGCCCTGAGCGCGGCGCAACGCACCTATTTATTCTAGATAGACCTAATGTTAACCAATTGGCGGGCGCGGCCGCATCGGAGCGACAGTCGGCGAGCCGCGCCGCGCCCGCGCCCGCGCCGCACCGCAGCCACGCCCGCGCCGCGGCCCCGCGCCCGCACCGGACATTTTACCCTCGTTATAGCAATATCCTAGTGTTACCGCGTAGTTAGGACTGCGGCTGCGGGAGGCGGCGCGGCGGCGCGGCGGCCCGCACCGGCGCGTTCCCACCGCCGCAACATGTAACCCTCGAGTTCTAAATTTAAAACGAGTATGATCGCTTGTAACTGTATCTTTAGACTTGTAACTGTTTAGCTATTGTTATGAATGCGCATAGAGAAGCCGCGGTGGCGCTGCGAACGCGCCGCGCGGGCGCCCTCCGCGCCCTGTTGTACGAAATTTTTCATAATATATTATAGTTTTCTTTTTGTTTGTCTTTATATAGAGATCGTTTTCATGGATAATTTAAAAGTAACCAAAAATAGGTACCAAATATAGAAAAGATATGATTGTTTCTTGGTTTCGAAAAGCATTTTTATGCTTGCATGTTGTATTGTGTTCAAAAAATTACAATTAAAAAGATATCCATAACGCATTGTTTTAATAATTGAAAAAGCTTTCCAAGATACCTTAATGTACCGTTACAACCTATCCTTATATAAACGAGAAAATATTTGCACATTGTTTTCTTTGCTCGATTGTATAAAATTCTACCCCAAATATGGAATCAAATAAATAACTTCGTACATGAATTTATAAATATCACTAGAATAAAGGACAACTATTTTCATCTACATAATGTTTTTCCAGCGGCGGCGTAAGGGCGGTAGTGGTAGGATCCGCTCCGAGTGGTTAGCACCGACGGGTGCTCACTGTGCGAAAATTGTTATAACTGTCTAATTTTATTTTTCATTTTAAGCAATGATTGACGTCATCTAGTGAGAAAATTTACAGCATGCCATCACTCGAGATTTTAATGAGGCTTTGCTACCGAAACAAAGGCTTATTTTTATATTTAATGGATCTCACATGAAAGCAGATCAGGGTATAATAATAAAAAAATAGCAGCAGATAAAAACATATATAAAAGAGAAGCAGGTACTACACTCTTCAGCTTCGTGTGAGTTCAGTATTTTATCTTACCTTTCTTATTGGGGTTCCTAACCGAAGGGTACAACGGGACCCTATTAGTATGACACCGCTATCTGTTTGTCTTAGTAATAGGGTAAACAGATTGGCAGCGGAGTCTTAGTAAGTGTTTAACCCTTTGGGTACGGAACCCTAAAACTATGTACCAAATTAAAAACTTTCAATGTGAAACATGTTAAAATTGATGTACTTTATATGGAGAAGCGCTAGACCCTATTGAGTCATTCTGTCCTGCATAACTATAGATGCCAAATAATGCCAAATAGCTATTGGGCTCCCATATTTATATGCTGGCGAGTAGACTGAGCTTTTGCGGTTAAAAAAATAAGACATTTGACTGAGGTAGACACAGATCACTTGGTATATTTTAGTTATTTCCATAATAGGTATAATGGCTTTCTATTTCTGGCTATGGTATTCTACTTTGGGGTTACGCGGGCAATGTAAATACAAAACAGAGCTATTCAAGCAACTATTCAAACAGTTTATAACCTGGGCCCCTTAAGAATTTGTTTCAGAGATGTTGACTATTGATTCTTAGTACATACTTGAAAATGTTATAGCTACAAAAAACATATAAATTGATAAATTTTCAAGACATGGTAAAGTGCATGATATATGAGTAAATACTACGGTACTGGAACAAACATAAAATATTCCTAACCACAAGTAGACTGCGCAGAATAAGTATTTCTTTTATGGGACAATGTATGTTTTACAACAAAATCCCAGAAAACGTTTAAAATGTAATAATTGCTAAATAAAAAAAAATTAAATGTGTTTATTATATTAATGACTATTTAAATGATAACACAATGGAATGGATAATTGATCGCTCCAAGCCTTTCAATTGGACTGCGACGTTTTCACTGTCAAAAAATGGTAAAAAATGGCTCGCGGAGTTTTTATCGCCGTTTCTTCTCAGGTCAGTAGCTTTTCTTTTCTGAACCGGTAGTAGTATTTGGACAATCAATAAGTCAGTGTAATGCTCCTATTGTAAATAAAAATATTTGTATTTGAAGAACTTCGTGGTATAGTTCCCATATCTGACAAAAATTAAAATATTTTTTTCTGCAGAGAACATTATTTCAGAGATTTTGCAACTTAGGTTAGACTCCAATGGACTATCTTGCAACTTCAAAAATCCCGTTTAAAATGGGACTATCTGTTCGAGACTAGTGGTGGGTCTAATGTTTCAGTGGCTTCTTGTGAAAAAAGTTTCTCAAAATCAAAGTTGAAAAATATTACTTAAAATTCGAAATGAGCCAAACGCGACTTACCAACCTTTCTATATTGTCGACTGTAAAAGACTGGGAAAATAAATTTTGATAATGATAATCAAAAATTTCATAATGAAGTCACTTCAGCAGATTTAGTATTTATTTTATTTTGGGGCTGCTCAATATAAAATCGCCTCGGATCAACTCATGCTACATTTTGTTTTATTGTTTAGTTTGTCGCATAGAGCATTTCAATATAGTCACTAGATATATATAAAAAAATAAAAAAAAATTGTAAAAAAATATGTATTCAGTCAATAATTTAAACCATCAAAGAAAGGTACCGTTTTCACAATTTAACCATTAGACGACATTTTTAAAACACTAAATAACAAAGTTGCATATTATTAAATAGTGAGAGTTAATTTGCTTTAATTCGTTCCATTCCCTAGGGTAACTACTATGTTATACAAGATGTGGAATATATTAACATTACAATGAGTAAATATTAGATATTTATTACAAATCTAACACACGAAAAACATAACATATTGAAAATTATGCTTATAATTTGTGCTGTTGCATCTTGGATATTTAAAGCCACTTACAATTATGCATCGGCTGTATAAAACAAGATTCAACGGATGTGAATTTCAAGCACGTTTAATACGTTAATAAAACTAATGGTCATATGTTTGTTAAAGAAAATACATTTTTAACAAAATACAATGGAATGAAACAAAACTAATCTTTATGTAACACAGTTAAAAAAAATAAGGTTTCGCAATCTCGACCAACGGAACTAATTATTAAATAATTTATCAATTTTATATCAAATAAAAAAATTTTTTTAAGACACTATTAGATTTGGGGTATCGGGTTGCTCGGATTCTGGTTAATGTTCTGTAATGTCGGGTGTAGACAAGCGATTCTCAGGGGCTGAGTTAGTTTCAGTGCGCGCGATTCTTTTCGTTCCAGTGCTCCCGACACTAAGGTGTACGCAGTCGTAAACAGTGTTGCAGCCTAAAAAAGTTAACAACCTCTTATTTTCTTCCACTATAATAATTTCGTTAGTATGAATTGATAAGTACAGTCAAGTTATCCATTTGATAAAAGATGGCTGCGCGACTTCTGTGCGTATACCGTCAAGTGCAGATATTGCTTAACAAGATAACTTAATACCTAAAAAAATACTTCAAAAACCCGAATAGCAACGTTATGGTGAGTGTACATGAACATGTAGTGGAAGCGAATTAGAAAGCGACAGATGGGATGCCCCCATCAAACATGAGGAAAATACTCTCCCCGCAACGAGATGGATGAAGTACAGAATAGCATTGAACTTTTACGGACCTGCTGTTAACCTAATATTGAATTATAATAAAAGTATTGGGTCTTTCTGGAAAAGCCCTGGCAAAAATACTGCGTAAAAAGGCAAATGCTGATATGTTGACGTGACTGTGGTAAGGCAACATAACAGTTTTTGCAGTTACACGAATGGGCAGGCTCTTCCAGGGAAATACCAATCTCATAGAACACCAACAGGAAGTGGAAGAATTATACTAATAATTATACGGGGGGCAGCTTTTTAAAGATTGATAACCTATCCGCAACCCCTACTGATACTGTAAATGTTTATAGGCGGCGGTAATCTCAACTTGAGGTGAACGGTCTGCTGAAAAAAAGAGCGTGCCAACTTTACAGATAATAAAAAAAAAACACAAAACAATTTATTTGATTAAAGATCCACAGGCACAGTTTTATAAGAAACTTTACACTAGGAATATTTATATAGCTGGTACAAGTAAAGTAATAATAAAAGTGCACTTGGCAAGTAAAGTCAATTGGTTTGTGCCTACGCAGGGTACTAGAGTACCCGTCACGCATAAACTTTAATGATTTTAGAGTTCTTTATGTAATAACAACAATAACAGTAAAAATAATATTAATACCATCACGATGATGAGAGCCGAGGCGAGGACGCACATCGAGTTAATAAACATTCGAAGCTCGCCAAGCGCTGGGCGTAAGCAACCGATGCCGTGCACCGGACTAACACACTGTTCACCATTCTGAAATAAATAAAATAAAATAAAAATAGCAGCAAGGAAATACGTGTAAAGGAAAGTAAATGAATCACATTCCGACATTTTAATATTTGTATTGAAATTGTCGAAAAGATATTTATAAGGCATCTAAGATTTATATATCTAATTCTCTACCTTGCCATTTAACAATCGACCGCAGCACGAAGGTGGCAGCCCCCTACGGTAACTGTACCAATCCGTGTACGAATGGACGCCACAACACTTCAACTAAAATAAAAAGGTAGAATGTTAAAAACGATATATGCTTAGTCAGGTGTAAGTTTCGCCAATAATTCCTCGGGCGATAACTCGTAAGATGCTTCAGAGAATTTTAACATGATGCCTCGTGAACGTTTGCTGCGTTTCCGTGGTTGGTGGTTTTGCAGCAGTAACCTTCACCTCCAACGCACGCAGATAAAAAACGATCGGAATCAAATGAGAGGGGGTTGGTCAAAAAATCAACGTTTGTTAAACATACGCGATGACATGCATGCGTTAGACTAAACCGTATAACGTACGCAACCGTAATTAGAGCTTACGACTTAAGGACATTTTGCTTAAGTCTTAAGAGTTATCGAGATAGTAAAGTCGGAACTAGAAGAGTCGGAAGTAGAAAAACGAACTTCGTCGGGGAAGTAGAAACGAACTTCGTCGGAACTAGTAGAGTCGGAAGTAGAAACGAACGCGACTTTATTTCAACGTTCCGTATTAATGTGGGTGCGAAAAGAATGGTAAGACGTAAGGCCCTAGATATGATGCGGCATAGATAAGTTTTTTTTCAACTGTTTTTCATAGCATATTTTCATACCTCAATCTGCATAGCGGAAAAGGCTGTTCTGACGGCGGGATCAAACGAGTCGAGCGACAAGGCGCGTAACATGCTCGCGTTAAGCGCGGCCGGCTCACGAACTGCTCGCGACAGCCCTGTCACAGCCGACATACCACACGACAACAACATCATAGACGTTGTTGCTAACAGCATTAACTAAAAATCAAATGAAATCATTTATTCGTGGAAATAAGAAACATACATTTCCTTGAAAATTATCAAGAGTCGTTTTTTTAATTAAAACTACCACCGTTTCTTAATGAGGTTCCTCTAACGGAGAAGAAAGAAACTCCGTTGGTATCCCCTTTTTTGTCATTTTTGATATTTTAGAAATAGCTTTGGAGCGATTATCTCAATTCTGGGGGTTATTTTCATTAATGTATTTATTTATATTATAACCCTTTGTTTTTTTTAATAAATTTCTTAAGCCTGTTAATAGACAGACAACGCTATGACTGAGATTTGTAGAAGCGTATATACTCAATGAGGTAAATACTTATGAAAATTGTCATTAATCTTGTTGAATAAAGAAAAAAATATTCTATTACTAAATACAATTAACATGCGTCAATAGAATAATATTAATGTTATGATTCTAATAAAGATAATTTTAGAGAACGTACCGTAACCAAAATCGATATAGATTTATTGTGGTAGGGCACTAGAGTTGCAAGCCAGCAGGAGGGTAAACAGAGAAAGGCACCCGCGATAAACATTATAGCGGCACCCAGCTCTGCACCAAGGTCCGTTGTCCAAAAGTAATAGGACATCCGCAGTAGACTGAATGCAGTAGAACCGCCAAGGATGGCACCACCGCTCTATTAATTATGTATTTAAATTAGACTCGGTGGCGCATTAACTAAGCTCTTGGGTTTGGCGCCGCGGGCCGTAGATTCAACTCCCACACGGAAAGTATGTTTATGCCCCACAGATAACGTTCCGGGTTTGAGTCTTTGTTCTCTAGATAGGTTGACGTCAGCAAGGCATCCGGTCGTAAAAAAACATAGCCAATATCACTTACATCATAATTCACACGCTGTACAGACTTCCGCTAGGTGGGATAAGGACAGAATGAAGATTCAAAACTATTGACAACATTTTAAAATGCCACGAAGTATACTTAAGCTTACTCCGAACCACCACGCAATTAACTTTCTAAATACAACAAAGGATAATCTTTATACCTAGCTTAGCTAGACTACATCATTTGTCCCTAAAGCTGTTTAACTTGTAAATTAACATAAGTAAATATTCCATCAACATCACCAGTGTATGGTGATCCTACAATGTATCGCCGCTAAAATAATATGATGATATTTTAAAACTCTGTAAGTAATATAATTAAATAAGAAACACTTCCCATTTCAAGTATATTGAAAATTGAAATATATTTTCACACTGCTAAAAACGCAGTTCTGTTACGTATTTGGAATATTGAAATACGATTATACTCACCAGAAGCAATCCAGCGCAAACAAACAAAACCAAACCACTACTTCTCATGATAATGAAGCTAAAATAGATTTCAAATATAATATAACACAACTTTTTATATAAAGTTATCGCTTTATACATATATCCTTATAATTTTCTTTCTTTTACACTATTTTCTACCATTTAATTAACAAAACCAATTTTATATAATCATTTACGTCTTTATGATTATGACAGATATTTGAAATTAGACAAAGAAAATAATTTTTATCGTGACATGTTTACAATCACTTGTTTCTTTCCTTACTAAAAGAGGTGCGTTAGCCTAAAACTTTTTACAGCTTTCAATAATAACATTAAATTAGGATTTGCCGGCGGTTCTATATGATTAAAATTTTATCCTGTGTTAAAACAAAATATATTTTCATTAAACATTAATGTATACTCAATGATGTATAAGAAAATTTTACCCTGTAAATCCAACCAGTCTCACTCTTTCTTTATTGAATGACATGAATAGCTCGTAAGCTATTCCACCGACGTTTCAGTACGTATACTGAAAGCGTTTTCGCTTTCAGTATGTAATTAACCGCTTAAAGTTGAGTTGATTCGCGACACTCAAAAAACGATGTTTATCTGTTACCAGCGTGCTCGGGTTGATTTTCGAACAGCCAAATTTTTTATGAACTTTGGAAATTTATGCAAAAGACATGCATTATAAATCGAAAGCATGCATTTCAGAGAAGAAGCTTGTGCTTTAAAGTGCGCGAGATAATGAATTCGAATTGAAAAAAAAACACTGCTAGATATTTGATGTCGGTAAAATCTAATTTCTTTCGAATAAATATTGATGACACAAGAATAGATCAAAATAAAAAACTATTATTTTCACAGATTTCAATCAATCAACACAATAAGGACATGTTTCATAATCTGTGCGATAGAGGAAAGAAGAATAAACTTCTTTTCACGCGAATGGCACTAAAAACGGATGGAACTAATCAAAAGTGGTCTCAGAACTAATTAAGTAAATTTTATACCCAAATTGATAGTTTTTATTTGCATGCAATACTTGGAAAGGAGTTTTGTTCTCATACATTTTTAGCTAATGGTATGCATTGATTTTATTACGATTAACAAGTGCAATTTAGTTTGTTAGTAAAAAAATTTTGTTACTGGCCTTCAACTCATCAATATATTAATAGTTTGGAACACTTTTGTCATGTATAATTGGAAACACATTTAAAAATTCCACGTTGATATTTGCATCGGATCGAGAATAAGATATAGAAGGGAATTTATTTTCATTACTTTCATGTCAAAATCGCCCCAGCTGTCAATTCGTTGATTGTATTCGTGTATTCATTTACTTACCGCAAATTTGAAAATCGTAGCGGGGTATTTAGGATGGTTAATGCTGTTCATCAGTATTGGCCATAAGTTTATTAAATTTCCAACCGAATCCAACTAAAACAATTAAAACCTCCTCATCCGCCCGGTCAAGGACCCTTTTTAGGTTAAAAGTTAGCAAACTAACAGGTGGCATTTTTATTATCTGAAAATTTCGCTCATGAGCAGACTGTTCACGTGACGTTGTGAATACCGCCACTCATGGACATCTACAACACATGACAGGTTGCAGATGCGTAGTCAACTTTAAAAAGTTGGCCCTCGTTACCTCACTCACTAGTTGAAGTGCGAAAGAATATTACTTTCATTTTACGCCGCTCTTTGAGGTCGAGGTACCTTCCACAATGAGCCTGCCTATTCGTGTAACAGCCAATGCTGCTGTGTGGACCTACCACAGATAGGCCCTTCCTGAAGATATTACATAAACCAATAAGAATAGATAGGTTTTAAAATATAAAAATAATACCTAAAATATATCCTCCACAATATATTTTTATTGCATGTATTTAACTACCATAATAATTACTAATAATTTAAATCAACCACCTGGTGTAATGATTGTACTCAATACTATACATAATTTCTATTTTATTTTTTTAAAGTTTTTAACACTGTAAATCGAAATATTTTTCCGCTTTAAATCGAAATAATTTTATAATTCAATAGAATTATTAAACCTTTCGTGATACACTAACGAACTAAATAAACGGCTGACATAACGTCCAATCACTGTATGTACCGACTAGTTTCGGACTTAGATGTTAACTTAGACTCTTAACGGTGGTAGGGCCACGCAGCAGCCTCTGCTATTGCACGAATGGGCGACCCTTCCGGGTAAGTACCACAACCTCACAGAAGACCAGCGTAAAGTGAAAGTATGACAAATACTTTCGCATTTCGTCTGGTCAGTTAGGTAGCCGGAGCCCAATTTTCAAAAGGTTATCAACGCATCTGCAACCCTCGGGCGTAGCAGATGTCCATGGGCGGCGGTATTCACTTAACTTCAGGTGAACCGTCTACTCGTTTGACAACTTTTCGCATAAAAAAAAACTTAGAAGTTCCCTAAGTTCGCGATTGGGCGCCTGCTCTCAAATGTATTTAGTTTAATCTTATAATTAAGTTTTAAAGATGCCTAACGGCTGGCAATGTGGGCGGACTGTGCTTTAATACCATATGTAAAGTGGAGGCCTTCGCCCAGCAAATAGTGTGCATAGATTCTTACTTCACAGATTCTACTCATCTACCGTTAACGCCATGCATCCCTTACGCGAAAGAGCTTGTGACGAGTTGCTGCAACACCCACTTCTTCGCACACCACCCCCAGAACCCGAAAAGCCAAAGCCACCACGTATCCGCAAACCCAGGGAGTTCAAACTTGTTAGCTAAATTAATTTATGATAATCCGTCCACGTCTTCAGAAAAAACTTTTAATCTTGACGTTGAATATTATTTTTCCTTGCTCATTTCATTGATGAGGACATGTATTTTTATCATGGGCATGTAATTTTTCTATGCAGTATTTTAACTAATTCAATGATAATAACATGTCAAATACAATGCTTTTTAGCCACCCAGATTTCCGCTGTTATCTAAAGATTTCTATGCAAAGTGGTGTAATCATCAAAAAGAGGTAAAATGGCAAAATTTACTTATATTTATTAAAAGGGGAAATTGTCAAAATTTTCTAAAAATGTTTACTTTACTACCATGTTATAAACAGTTACAAATGACAAGGCATAAAGTGGACGACAGTTCTCCTGAATTATTCCCAGAATTGTACCTTAAACCACGTCGATTGGATTACTATGCTCGGCAGTTAGAAGAGAATATGATTGTCAATAAAGAGCTTATAAAGAAAATAAATCTTATACAAAGGACTGGGGTAAGCTATATACAATATTGATGTTTAGTCAGTTGAATCTGATCTGTGCATTTAATAGAACAAATTTTTCACGTGAGATGGTGGCAAGCAAGCAGGCGGTTCACCTTATGTTAAGTGATAAATATTTGCAACCGCGTAGGGTTGCAGATGCGTTGCCACTTAACAATAAAGTGGGCTCCGGTTATACCATTCACCTGTACGTGGTATAACCAGAGATATAATCGGTTCGACGATGCAGAAATATAACATAGCTACTTATCGCCGGCCTTCTATGAATTCGTGGTACTTCCCCGGACGGACCTGCCCATAAGTGCAACAGCAAATACTGTTGCGTTGCCCTACCACAGTTTAAATTTTTTGTTTATTTTTTAATTAATAAATGGACAAAAGAGCACGCGAATCTATCTTATAGGGAGGGAATGACGCCGCCTATAGTCATCTACAACTGGCATGCTGTGGATCTACTTTGCATGCTCCGATTACCTCAGTGAACTATTCCTTCTTTACGCTGGCCTTAGCATTATCTGCTACTCATCTCTACCATAACTGAATAATATTACTGTACTTTTGGTAATAGACGAAATGCCTTGTAACTAAATGAATAATGTTACTACAACTGACGAACAACGCAGGGGTTCGTCGATTGCTGGCTGCGTCCGCAGCCTACGGACACGTACAACAAACTGCTCTGCAAACAGAGGCAGCGCGTGCTCGACGTCATTCGACTGCAAAACTTGCACATCTATTCCCGACTGCTTATTGCCGTTCGTATTACATGAATTCACTTGGTATGGTCCGTCCATACTGGTTATTAATATTCTCCAAGCACTTAGTCTATTTTACATAACCTACCTACATAATATATCCTCGTCTGTTCACGGCTGCTTGTTATCATTTGTAATACGCACATTTATGTTACCAGATGTTAAGAGACTGTCACAACCCATGGCTTTTCAGAAAAGTCGTGCGCTCCAATAGCGTTACCAACCTTTAGAAGCGTAACACACAAGTCGAAATTCATAAGTACAAATTACCTCTACTACGTGTTTTCCATGAATGTAGAAAGCCGACTCTTTAATGCAGCAAAAATCCATGCAAAAAAAATCCTTTTGCCCGTTCGTCACGCCAACACCTAACAGCTACCACATAATCGTATATACCCGTATATTGTTCTCATATTGCTATCAATACTTTTTTCAAAATTAATAATGGAGGCATTATTTTGAAGAATTTTCTCATGATACGAAAAAAACATTTAGAGAAGGTGCGGATAATAGCTCGCAGGTCAATTATTTATATAAAAAAAGGCAAGTGGATTAATTATCCACACAAAGAGAAACATTTTTTACGGATTTATCACGTATACTTAATTTTTAGTTCCCAACGTTTCGAACACTTTACAGCGTTCATGGTCATGTGTATAACAAACTCATTCAAAGGGCTGATGTTATCTGTTTGATGAGATTTCAAATGATACGTTATTTTTTGAACTTAGCTCAAGGGATGAATAAATTGAATGATTCACATTTGAATGATTCACAGGAAAGGCCAGAATTTAATTAAAATTAAAAAGCGGATTTTTTTTGTAGTTTGAATTTACCAAAAGTTTTTTTTTTAATGTAAAAAGTTGTCAAACGAGTAGACGGTTCAACTGATGGTAAGTGAATACCGCCGCCCATGGACATCTGTTACACCCGAGGGTTACAGATGCGTTGACAACAACGTTTTGAAAATTGGGTATCCGGCTACCTCATTCACCAGACGAAACGCGAAAGTATTTGTCATACTTCCACTTTACGCTGGTCTGTCGTGGTACTTACCCGGGCGAGCCTGCACATTCGTGCAACAGCCGAAGCTGCTGCGTGGCCCTACCACCGTAAGTATTACACCGTAAGTTTTAACATATTCGGCAAAATAAACCTATGAATTAACAAAAAGATTTTGCTTATTACAGAGATCAGAACAATTGCTTACGAAGGAATTGGACGAAGCTTGGCAAGACACAAAACACAAGTTAATTTTAGGAGCATCGTGAGTTTAAATTTTAAAATGATATACATTAACACTCACTGTATTTATAAACTTACGTTTTTCCAGGTTACCCTTTATTTTATTTCAAACTGAAAAAATAGACCGTGGTATCAGAGACCCGGCCTTTGACAAACCTTCACATATTAATCGCACCAAGTAAGTGCTCTAATTTTAAATTCAGCAGCATTGGTAACATTTAAGAATTAAAGATACTTAAGTACATACATAGGTTCGGTCGACTCGTTGCGGCCGAGTCGAGTTTTACTCGCTACGATATATAGCAGTTTCACAAACTTACATGTGTTCAGTAACTTTTAAAATCAAATGTCATACATATATCCATAAAACTAAAAATTTATATATAAAGCTTTTTGTTTTACTAAACAACAAGTTTATTTTAAATGACTTTGAAAACAATCTATAATTTTAAACAGACACTGTGCACAGTACTAAATGTGTTTCTTTTTTCACCTGAATGACAATGACTAACATTATTGTAACTCTTCATTGTTTTAGAGTTGCCATGGACATCTGGGTTCGGGGAGGTTCGAAGATGGGAAAAGTTATAATAGAGCTATTCACTGATCTAGCACCTAAAACCTGCAAACTGTTTCTAAACCTTGTGAAAGGTGATGCGAAAGGACGTGCTTATATGGGATGTAGATTATTTAGGTTGCTTGAGTTTTATTTAAGCCTTTTTACACAGCTTTAGATTGTTGTATTGTATAAAAACTCGTGTAAATGCTGGATCCAGTCGTTCATCTTTGTTTACTCGTAACTCTCTGGAATACTAGGCTTTTGCGGAATTGCTAAGACAAATAAAAAATAAGCAATTGACAGTGTGCATTAATTAATGGTCAAAACAATTTCAAATTCAAACTTTTTTTTATTGAATGACACAGATGTTTAAGCCATTTTCTTACATAAACACATATTCAAATTCAAATGTCCATATTCAATATAAGTAGAAGCATTACATTTACTTATTGATTGTCATAAACACTACTACCGATTCAGAAAAAAACGCTATCCCGAGAAGAACCGGCGAAAGAAACTCAGCGGAACAATTTTATACATATAAAATTATTCCTCTTATTCTAGAGTCGTACCGGATCTTTATTGTCGTGGCGGGGACGTCGTTAAAGACAATGGTTTCGGATTCTACTTGCCCGAGGGACAAGCCGAACCCATGCCGGCTGAAAATTATCTACTGAAACACACCGTTCCAGGTAAAGAAATTACGAGTCAAGCTTTTAGATAAAATTACTTCAAATTTCTTTGATCCCGGCACAATTTTTGCATCTATTCGCAATAACTACAGCGCTAAAGGTGCAAGGGTTTATTGTTCCAATATACGGAACCACAATGATGTTCATCCCGAAACTATTTGAATTCAGTCCGAAACTTATACTTTTTGATTTCATCTTTGTGACCCCCTCGACAGAAATGTAGAAATATTTTTTTAAATAAAAAGCATAAAAAGAAGAATGCGCGTATCGTCGACACCTACAATTTCTCTTTATTAATGTGCACTTCATCAATAATTAATAGTGCTCGCGGCCACGCCACAACATCTACTCTTGGATGAAAGGGTTAGCTCGTCCGGGGAAGTTCCATGGCCTCACAGAAACCCTGTGAGAAGAGGAGGCTTTGAGGCATTTCGACTCGTGAGTAAGATAGCCGAGTCTACTTTTAAAACTGGTTTACGTTTTATGTTTTGGTAACTGTTATATGTATATAATAAGCTATTACCTCTCACATAATTGTAACTGAATTGAGCCTTCATCTCTTTTGAGGTCGGATGAAAAGCAGTTTTTTTTAATAAAATTCCTTTATATATAAATAAATCAAAAGCTGAAGACTGGTCAGTGTCTCTATCACACCGAAATAATGAAAAAATACCATTGACGAACTTACTCGTATTTAAAAATATAGAATAATTTTAATTCGATTAAATTGTTTTTTTTTATATGTGACAAGGTGGCAAGCGAACTGGCGGTTCACCTGATGTTAAGTAATGACCGACGCACATTGACATTTACAACACCGTACGGTAGCCGATGCGTTGCCACCTTTTAATAAAGTTTATTTTACACCGTTTACCTCAAACACCGAACGAAACGCGGAAGTATATAACTTACACTTCACGCCGTTCTTTTGTGAGATCCTGGTACTTACCCAGACGGACCTGCCTGTTCGTGCAGCAACGAAGGCTGTGGCGTGGCTCTACCACAGTCGAACTGATGCGAAATTGCACTCTTTTCTTTGTAACTGTTTTCTCAAGGTGTATTATCGATGGTGGTCACCAATGATAATGAAGTGCCTGGGCAGTTCAACATAATTTTCAAACCTTTGCCGCAATTCGATGGGAAGCATGTCGTTTTTGGCAGAGTAAGTTAATAAAATTCCTTCTTGGCAACTTATAGTTTTCCGTCCCATTGTCCGTGGGTTCTATTCTCACAAATAAGCGAATAGTGTGACATACACACAATTCTTCCGGTTCTACATATTTTTATGTATAATTTTTTTTTATATTCAACACATTTTTCAGAAAAGATATGCTTGCATTTACAGGAGCCATTAATTTTGTAAACATGTATATTTCATTAAAATATGTAGAAAATGTATATTTCAATCTGTATTTACCCGCTTAATGCGTAAAGAAAATGACAAGTCATCAAGTGAAAATCTTTGATGCGTCATTTATTTTGTGCTGACTGTAGAATGCAGTTTGTTTCATCTGACTTGTTAATTGTTTTTACATTGTGGCGTCATTTTAAAAATTGCGTGTCTACATTAACGTGGATTTAGTTCGGGAAAATTTTCGTAGTATGATTTTCTACTATTTTTAGTGTAATTTGACATTCAGCAGAGCCTCACTCGGTTTCAATCTGATATTGGCGATGAAGCACCATGCCAGACGACTATTGCCGGTTTGGCGAATTTAAGCGCGGTCGTGTCAATCTCAGTGACGAATTAAACGATGGTCGCCCTTCCACCGCAGCGAATAAGAAAAACATTCCTGTGCTCCGTATGATCGAAACAGACGGGCATGTGATTTGTATGAGACTTGGGCATCCTCAAACATAGCCATGAGTCTAATACAATCAATCCTACACAAACATTTGGGTTTGAGAAAGCTCGCGGTGGATCTCGCAAGTGCGCGGATCTCATCTCAAGCGCGGTCTTGTCAATCTCAGTGACTAATCTCAGGATGGTCGCCCGTCCACCGCTGTGAACAACAAAAACATCGATGCTGTGCGCCGTATGGTCGAAACCGACATGTGACCTATTATGAGATTCGGGCATCCTTATACATAGGCATGAGTCAAATACAATCAATCCTACACACACATTTGAGTGTAAGAAATGCTCGCGGTGGATCCCACACAATTTGACCGAGGCTCAAATAACGGGCCGCTTATGTCCCACACCAAATTTGACGCCCCTTCGTTGAATCCGGTTAAGCATGGAATTGCACCAAGTGACGGGACATAGTAGCAGGTGACGAAACATGACTTTATTATAAATATATATATATATATATATATATATATATATATATATATATATATATAGGTATAGGTCACTACGGAGGAGTGGGACAATCTTTTTCTAAATTGCGCAAAGAGAGAATATTTTGAGAAACGATGAATTATTTTTTGACCTTTAATAGTATTTTTTCTTATTCATTCCAAAAAAATTTAGTGCGTCCCACGTATATATTCTTCTATTATCTAAAACATTCGGTTAAAAGATAAGATTAAAGTAAAACAAAGTAAAGTAAAGCCTATACATGTCCCACAGCTGGGCAAAGGCCTCCTCTATACAGAGGGTATCAGGGCATAGTCCACCACGCGGCCCCACTGCCGATTGGCGGACTTCACATATTTTCGAAATATTTCTTTTGTTAATATTTATAAATAAGTCAGGACTTAAGTTAAAAACTTAATTGGTGCCGGCACCGGGGATCGAACTCTGGTTGCTCAAGTATATTGAATTAAAGGCGAGCGCCCGAACACTGAGCTATCACGGCTCAGCTAGATAAGATTTAATCCTTACTAATATTATAAACGAAAAAGTTTGTATGTTTGGTGGGATGTTTGTTACTCTTTCACACCAATACTACTGAATGGTTCATTAATACTACAGTGTTCCATGTGAATACGGAACAATGAAAAAGTATCCGTTTAAATCTTGCCTTATAGCATTCAAATATTTGAAGCATGTTTAATCTTATAATGTTAAAAGCCATTAAACAAAACTGGCAAAGTGTTAGTCAGACTCGCGCGCGAAGGGTTCCGTACTACATACATCCTTACTAATATTATAAAGGCGAAAGTTTGTATGTATGGATGTTTGTTACTCTTTCACGCAAATACTATGAACGGATTTTAATGAAACTTTACAATAACTTACCTTATACATCAGAATAACTCGGGCTATAATTTATATACATATTTTTATGTATATCTGTCTTTCTGTGTGAATGTTACGCCTTCAGCCTATTCTACGCAGACGTAGTCGCGGGCAGCAGCTGATTAGTCATAATACAATATGATGTACACAAATGCGCTAAAGACTATCCATTTAGGATTTATCAACGCTTTCGCAGCTTTCACAGCCTTTATGGCGTATATTATACATAAGTCCAAGGTTATAGTATATAATACATTAGTACAAATTCTCCACAGATCATATCAGGACCCACACAAACGTTGGAGCGCATCAGCGCCCTAGGGCTCCCGCTTGGCACCACAAGTTCAGACTGCATCATCCGCTCCTGTGGCTGGTTCAAACGAAACGGCCAATACCGTGAAGGAAACCCCAACACCGTTAAGTTTCCATCCAAGAGAAAAAATGCCTAGTGTTTATTTCATATTTGTACGATGTTTGTATTTACAAATAAAACTATTGTTTTTAGCATTCCCCTTTTAGCATTGTGCACCATTCCATATTAAATATTTAAATCTGTTTATACCCACAGTGAAACTTGACTACAAAAGAAATTCTTTGAATTCCTATATAAAAAAAGTTATTAAAATAATGGCATCACTCCTTTTCTTGTCTACTGTGTCCCTCCTCTTTTTGTTCAAGATAAAAAATATAATAGAAACTATGTCACATACAAGAATTATGGGTCAGGAAATAAATATGAATAAACATCGTAAGCTTGTTTCCACATGTATATTAAATAAATTAATAAATGTAATACGAATATGACACCGAAAATCAGCCATCACTAACGATCGTTCATAATTAACGTCAATTCAGTCAATCAAAACAACAAAATAACGGCAATAACTTACGTTACTGTTATATAACATCACTATTGTCACTCAATTTTCACGAACAACCCGCATGAAAACACTAATGCCAGCAACTGGAAAAATCACAGCAAAATTTAAATGTTTTCTATATTTACCAAGTTTGTGTCACAAACATATTAGTTTTGTAAACAATACATATTACATCACAGCATTTGAAATCCTTCGAAGAAGACACGTTTTGGACCCAAAAAAAGAAAATTTCACAAAACTGTGACAAAACAAAACATAGGGTTGAAGAGAATATTCTAAGAGCATTTATGATATTCCAGGTGCAGATTGCAGTTGGTTTTGTACGCTTACGTACTTATTCTTTAACGATAATTGCAATGCACATTTGCAAATTTTAGATGATAATTTAAGAATTATGATTGTAGGATGGTAAAGTTGAAATTAAATAATCTGTACGCAGCTAGTGTAAAAATTCAAGACTCTTTTAAATCTCTTACCATTATGATTGACATTACGATGGCCGTGATACCAACATTCAATGCGTTTTCCCGCAAAAATGTTACAGTTTTTTCGAGACAACCATCAGTGTACATAGTCGTTGGATTCGGGGAGCTCTTGCAATCCAGTCTCTGTTGAATTAAGACATATATAATGCATATTTATATACTGTAAAGATATATTTTAAACGTGAATTTAATAATTCATCAAATGCTCTTCTTAAGGACTCAGTGATACCTTTTTAAGCTATTGCTTTGGCGCCGGGAATCGTGAGTTCGATTCCAACATGGGACAAGAATTTATATGACTCACAGATAATTGTTCCGGATCTGGCTGTTTGTTCCCAAATACCCAGTCAATTAAATTAAAAAAAATATTCACAGATTGTTTCGTACCAGCCTCGGTGGGCCAAGGGGATATGGGTGCAGAGTACTCTTTTTTTAAAACTCGCTCATACTTACACGGGAATTGGAGGCGGATAGATACAATCATTACCATATTAAGCGCAGTACTTCAACTTACCTTCCCAGGGTACACTTCTTTGCAACAGCTCTCAGGTACATTATCGTTCCAGTCGTTATGATTCCTCACCCCGCAGCATTGTAAGAACGTCTGCGTGTCATCCCATGCCTTAGTGTATTCATGCTTAACCCCATAGTACGGTATGGATGCAAACATCTCGCGGTCCAGTGTGGAATGAACCTTCTCGCGAAATACAAACTGCAGGATTCCGCCCACCAGTGCGACCACGAATATAATGAAGACTAGAATGTAATACTGAAAGAATACCGAAAGATATTCAAAAACAGCTTATGAAAGCTACTTGGAAAGACTGATTGGACTAAAGTTAACTTGCACATAAGTAATTATAAAAAAATTGTCTATCCTAGGGCTATCCTATAGGCTAACGGACGTGATAGATTATTTAATACATCATTATCCGTCATTTTTTGCCTCGAGTTGTAAGTAAAGGTCAAGTGTAGTATTGCAGCAATGGTATTTATTTTATAGCGGATGTATTGAACGGCGGATGTAAATTAGCATATCAAGATTAATTCACACCGGAACTCTACAGCAATATCTGCAACAGTAAAGCCCTCAACTGAGTCATATAGAGGTCATGACATTGCATTCGTCTGTATTGTCGACAATGTATGTATACGGCACTAAATATTTTTTCAGAAATTAAATACTTCATATAACTGCAAGTCTATAATTTCCAAAATTGAATTGTTTAATAGGGTGCTCTCCCCTATGCTACCTTTATCTATAGGAATATCACGAAATATAGCCTTGCTCCTATAGAGATATATTTTAAGAATGATTATACATATATTTAAACACACGTTGTATAAAGCAAAGGGTAAAACAATATTTCGGTAAAACTTCTGTATATTTTGTACATAAAACTTTTGAGGAATTAATCTTCTGAGTTTAGTTTTGAGTTAGTTAGATTGTCCAAATCGGCGGAGAGAGTTGAATGTTGGAAACAAGGAAGAACAACTTAAACATAATAGGATCACGCAACCCTGAAGAATGCGCCTGAATGGGCAGGTCCATCCGGGTAAGTTACCATGACCTCATAGAAAATCGCCGTGAATTGGAAGTGTTTCCGCGTTCCGTCTGGTTAGCGGGGAAGCCGGGGCAAATTTTATTAAAAGGTGGCAACGCATATACAAACCTATGGGTGTTGCAAATGCGGCGGTGGTTATCACTTAACATCAAGTAAACTGCCAGCTCGCTTGCCATTTTCTGAGATTAAAAAAAATGATTTTCTAAAATTTTCATATCGGTTGAATTTAGCCGATATTTAATATGAATAATATTAATGAAATTAAATATTGGTTAATTTAACAATGTTATTAATTAATTAATATTTTAATAATGTTATTAATTAAATATCGGTTAATTTAACCGATATTTAATTAATAACACTATTAATAAGTATTCCATTAGTGTTCTCATACCGTGAGCAGCATACATTTAACTTCTTTAGCTGCGCCACAGCATCCCAGCAAGGAGAGTAGTATCATTGCGGCACCTGACACCACGACCACGCCCACTGATGCGATGAACATGTTGTTGCTCATCAGGGTGCTTGAGAAGGAACGGGATACCCACACCCATGTTCCAATTCCCAAGGCGAAAGCGCCGCCCACCTTGAAGGGGACAAATAAAATATAACTTTCTTAACGAACCGTGAGCTCATTGCGTGCGCGCTCGCTTTCAATAGTGAGTTTCTGAGTTCATTCCCCAGTGCCGACACCAATGAAAATATTAATTATAATTTGCTGACTTAACACGCTTAACATGTCGAGGAAACCTGGACGTTTTCGAAATAATCCTTTACTAATACCTTTGCCAAGGAGTGGACAGATATAGGCTGTTATGGCATAGGGTTCTAAAAGTAATAATAATAAATAAATATTTTAGGACACATTTTTTACACAACATTCTCTACCAAACTAAGCAACGCTTGTACTATGGGTACTAGAAAACTGATAGACATACTTAAACATATATATTTTTTTAAATAAATACACATTATACATATATAAACACCCAGACACTAGAAAAACACTATGCTCATCACACAATATTTTTCCAGTAGTGGGGATCGAACCCACACTCTCTGGCGTAGAAGGCAGGTACACTACCGACTACGTCAATCGAGTCGTCGATTGAATAGATTTGGTGTACCTATATTATTATAAATGGGATATATATTATCTTTAGACTAAGGATGCATATTATCTTTAGACTGATCAAGTGTAACCACAAGTTTAATGTAATATTGTTGTACACTTACAAACAATCAAAATGCGAGTGCCATCATATTGAAATAAAGGCTTATTTTTATTATCATATAATATTCTTTTCAAATTATTGCACACTTTATTTATTTTAAAATGCCTTTGATTAATCATCGACCGATGATAACGGTTTTGATACATTTGTATTTGTTTTTTTATCCAGGCGTGTTTATCACAATAACACGCAACACTCAATGCAGCTAAAAAAGCTAAAAAAGCTTCTTAAAATGCATAAATGAATATGGCCGTAAGTAGTGTTTCATAACAAAATGAATGTTTAATTTGAGTCCTTGTATTGTAATCCACAGCCACACCGCTATTCATTCTATTGCCATGAATCTTTAGTGACTTGTAGACGCGTCCGTAGGTTTCTGCGAAAATGCTAATCTAAGATAATAACTAGTGTTTACTTAACTTACAAATATAATAACATTGATCGCAATTAGCGACACCTTCATGCATCTGCCGCAGCTGTCTATTGCGCCGCCCATACCCATGGCTACGCTGAAATCATAAATAATATCTGCAAGTTAATTGTCTAAGTTGTAAGTCTGTTTTAATTTAGTTTTTATGTATTATTTGTCAATTACAAAAATATATTTTAACTATTTATACATTACACGCTGTTAACAATAATCCTCCCTGAAAACCTAATCCTTTTGATTCTTTAAAGATATACCCAATACTATGAGAATACTATGAGAAGTACCTCATGGCAGGCGAACAATTATGAATTATTAAATGTAACATAAAAAAATTACCTAGTTTGCTAAGCAAATACATCAATGACACTTACTTCAAATCAAATTGTTATGAGAATTTAAATTCATTGATACGTACGTACACACTTATTTATAAAACCAATATATTCAGACCATCCTTTTTCGTAATAAATTCAGACACGGCCTCCGCGATCCTTATACAAATTATTGTACTTACCTCCAATGTGCTTCGGAACGTTTTCGTTTAGAATTCATAAATAGATTCAATTTGGATCCCATGATTATTAAGTTTTTAAATTAGTAAAACTAAAAGCGATTACCCATACATCTAATGCCAGGGAAGGTTGAAAGAAGTGACAACTACCTTCAGTATATTCGCTAATGTTAAAAATGTTCTTTATACTAAATGGAATAGTAATATATATAATGATAATAGGTAATTTGTGATATATTAATCATTGGTATAAAAGGTATAATAAAATTAGATACTTGGTACCTATAGTATATATTTATGCATTCATAATTAAATATTTAAACCTATTTTGCTCACCTTTAACTACTATTGGTTCCAAAAGTAGATAAAGGTGAGTTTCAAAGACGCGATCAAATACAGTTAAAAATCCCAAAAAAAGTATGGTTCTCCTCACTGCATAATGAAGTAGTTCTTTTTTTTATATCACCATAGTACATGACATGTTGGTATTTAAGTCATGCGCAGTGCATATATTATGCTCATGCAGCGCAACCTGTGCGGACGCAGCGGACTTATTTCAAGGTGAAGTGGATAACGCAAGGCCCATCTGATCCATTCGCTTGTTGGTGATAGACAATAAGTGAAGTGAAAGTGTACATGCGTAACATTTGAGACGGCGTCATTCAATTTATCAACAAATCGCGAACATAAAACATTCTTCAAAACAATTCACGTTCAACAATTTTAAACGAGTACGTTTAACAAGTGATGATTATATGTTTTTACGAAACTGACATGTTTGTTTGTAAACAATCCATTGGTCTCTTCAATAATTTCGCAGTTCGCTTGAGTCTAACAAGTTACGTTGTTTTTACTTACCGGTTGATTATTGACAAACTATGTACAAGTCGATGCTTAAAACTTTTCACTTAACCATCACACATAAAATTTGCACATATCTTGTATACCTACTGAGTAAAATTACTAAGTTACTTTTCCTATATAAAACGTGTAAGGCGTTCGGCGCGAGAATTGTAACTGGTTTGGAAGACGGGCGAACGCGACGCCCCACCAAAACCCAAGCTATGGGGCAATCTTTAAAGGCAACGTACTTTTTGCTATAGGAATTTTAAAAGCAACTGGGTCAGCTAATGATCAATGGGTAACTTGAGCCTTTAATACCATAACGTCCAGCCGGAATCTAGTAACCGGATTCTAGATTACCAAATAAAGAAACGAAAATGTATACCTCGTTCTTGTACAGCATAAAACACTGCTTCTACATTTTCAAAAATGCTTATGCCTAACTAAATTAATAAAAATACTATGAGTAATGTAATAATAGCAGCAATAAATATATACACGATTAGTAAAAATGACCTATTTAAAATTCTAGAAACAGTGATCTTAAATATAATAAAAAGCTGTATGTGTAACGTTGTATTATGCATAATGTAACAGACGAAAGTAAATTTCTATGTCATTACTTTTTAATTACATAAAAATAATTCATTCATTCATTTCTCACTCTGAATCTCAATGCCTGATCCTACCTAGGTTAGGTCGACACAACATGTGAATGAACATGATTAATGGTATTTACCAAGTTTACTCCGGAATAATTATGTGGGTCACACAAATACTAGTCCCTTGTGGGAATCGAACCCGGCACTGAAGACAATAGCTAGGCAAATGCACAACCGTGTCATCTGAATAAACAGAAAAATATTCATCTCTTTCAGAGGAACTGCTTTTGAACTTGAACTATTTTTATCCACTCATTCACCTTTTGCACAATCTCGTCCATTATTATACTTATCGTCTTTTCATCTCCTTTGGTCTTCATCTATACCCTTTCCCTTACCTCATTTTTCTTTTCTTCTGTTTCTCCATTTCAATTTTCCAAAAATATTATGTTCTTCTAAACCATTGTTCTCTAGAATATTGTTGAGGATGGCTAATGTTTTGGTGCGATCGTGTACGATCAGAGAGAACCCGTATTATGAAGCTTTTGGGAGTTCTTATGTCTTCAAAAAACATGTTTTATCGTTAATCCCACCTACACCTATTTGTACATTATAAAAGGTTATGCCATATGTATATAAATTAACCACCACTCTAGTAGGTCTACGTAGCAGCCTTTGCTGTTGCACGGATAGGCAGGCTCCTCACTCTTAAATAGGTTGGCAATGCATCTACAGCCCAACAGGTGTTTTAGACGTCCAAAGTGTAGTCACTAACATAAGGTTTACCACCTGCTCGGTTGCAAACTATTTACATTAAAATACATAGTATATTGAGTTTTATTCATTGAGAGCGGAACCGTTATAAAGGGTAGATAATTGTTAACCTAGGGATTTTTAAGGGTCAATAAAAAATTGTGTAAGTAACAATATTCGTTAATTTCCAAGCATCCGATGCCATGTCTAGTCGGCAAATCAAAGCACATGAATAACAAGGAGAACATTGCCCCGATACTACATTTTAACTTACATTATGAACCGTGTGTTCATAAGTCATAGCAAAATGTATCAGATTTACACTAAGCTGTCATCAATACAGATAACTCTTGCTCTGCACTTGCAAGTCACAGAAAAGATCGCAAACTTTTTGCCGGTTCTTCTCTGGTCATGTCTAGTTTAGTGAAACAGTGGTAAGTTTTTGACGTTCAATAAAAACTTGAAAAAAGCCTTTAGTTTCAATAAGAATTTTTGACTGACTGTAGTGAGATATCACGTACATTTGTTTTTTCGTTGAACGCGCGATTTCTGCTTTCCGGTGCCTAGCAACGATTCCCCAACCACACAAACACTGTTCTCAATTTTTGAAATTTTTCAAATTTAATTTAACGAAAATAATTTTTCAAATTAAATTAGATTAATCTTTCTTGTATCCAGCGTGTCGTTACCATCGCGACAATAAATGAACACACAAATAGAGGATAACTTTAAAAAAATGTGTTAAACATTTACATTCTTTAAACATCAATATTTACAGACTTATTAAATTTTCTAAAACAAACAATTTTCGAACAGCCTTACGTATAAAACGGTAACGTAAAGTTCATTTGTAAAGGTCATAAAGCATATGAATGGGTTGAATGAATTTGAAAGAAATAAAACATACTGTTAGAAGGAGAGATTTGTAGTACCACGCTACGGCAACGAATGAAAAAGTGTCTGAATGTATGAATCAGTCAGTTGTTATATAGGATGTTACAAATTTTGTTCCTTTTTTATTTAATTAGTTTGAAAAATATTTTTTTTAATGATGGATTTTTTTAACATTTTATATTTTTTCTACGATTATTGGCAAGTAGCGTTAGACGTGTGTTAATTTATTGTCGCGGTTGTAACGACACGCTGTATAAAGACAATAATCTGAAATTTTTAAAATAGGTACTTTGTACTAAAAATACAGGTGATTTTGGGTAGCGCGGTGTTTTAAACTCCACCAAGTATTCATTCCTACTAAAAATCATGAGACACAATTATGGTTGTCACAATTAGCGCGGTTAGTCTTAAACCCCACCAAGTATCCCCAGGGGGCCTTAAAAAATATCACATGATTAATGAACGACCCCTTACCTTCCTCAGTAGTAGCGGAAGCGGTCGTATTTACAGTATAGTATTCATTCTTCCTAAAAATCATGGGACACAATTTTGGTAGTTACAATATTCTGTTGTAAAGAGAAAATAATTCAAACAGCGCGTTATGGATTACATTTTATTTAGCTTTTTGTTAATAAATCGTTACTTCAACAGAAATTATGTATAAATATACCGACAGTTAATAACTTACAAATACGGTGCCAAGCGCAACGGTATTACACTACACACCGTAGAGGTTCGAAATTGAGCTTTGGCTTAAAGGAACATTTTCCATATAACTCAGTAATAAAAAAAAAACTGTACAAAGCCTTTAGCAAATTATTACTTCGAAATTTACACAGGTTTTCAACAAAGTAAATTTTCTGTTACGATGAGAATAAATGAAATCATTGTCTTTGATATCCATTGCTTCATTTCATTTTAACGTCATCTAACATGATCCAACGAAACAAACTTTGAAACAAACGTGTTCCTAAAACTCAAAAACTCTATGAATAATTTGCGGATAAAGCTTCTTGGTTTAGTTTCATTCCCAAGAATAAATTGCCTTAGTCGACTTCCTACATATAATACATAAGAACACATTGCTGCAGTTCCAAAGGACCATTTTAAAATAATATTAATAAATGTAACTATACAGAAATGTCATGACGCGAAGTTGGAACAAATTAGCTTGGTCCATGGTTCCACCTGGACACGTAAATTCTGAATAACATATGGAACTCAATGTAATGATTTTTTTAGATACTAACCCAACTAAAGATTTCGAAATAAGAGCTACAACCATTTCTTAATATGTGAAACAAATACATGGGTATTTTTTATTTTTGCCAATATGAATAATTATGTAATATTTTTTTTTGATAACAAAAGGATCTTCAATTTTAAATTTTCAGACCACAAAGAATAGCAATAACTTAGAATAAAATAACAATTATAAATGAACTTTAGCTGTACCAAACCGCCAAATAAATTATTGGGTAAAGTATTAAAAGTTCTAAACAAAAAACCGAATTCTTTCACATTCGCCTCGTAGGACTAAGAGCGTTGGTAATTCATAAAATTATTCGACAACACAAATGAAGTCTTAACATGATGTATTTATTATGCTATACAGAGGTTAACTAAGGAACAAATACTTTCAAATAATGTATGGACTCTGGACCGTAAATAATAAATTACACACTGCGCTAAAATACAACATATTACACTTATACAAGCTACACACTACGACGCCGGTTACATACAGATCGACAATAAATTATAATATGAGTGTTGGTTTCCTTTAAATGTACTAGAAGTTCAACACTTCATAACGTATTCACTAAATGAGGTCCACGACACTGCGTATACCTCTAAAAATTCACAGAAATAGATTTAATTGAAACCATTGACGGTGTTTATTTTTAGATTTTATTCAATAAAATAATCTCACAGAAAGATCACTTAGATCCCGTTTGACCGTTGCAGAACAGGCAGAGGTAGAATCTAATTAATGTTTGTCGCCGCCAAGCACTTCAATTAACAGCCTAAACTTTTTACTGAACGGCGTCGATCAACAAGCGATTTTAATAGGCATACGGTCAATACGTCTTTGTTGGTCTTGGTTACTAAAGATAGGTATTAGACATTGACTCCATAATACATACTTCAAAATTCTATTTCCAGTAACCCAATCTACAGATTGATAGAATATTGAAACCGGCCATAATACAGCATATAATCAACAGTCTTAACTTCTGCTTAGTTTGAAAAATATAATCGCATTGCACTTCTTTCTTGATTGTTGACCCGTCTTAATGACGTTACCCCGCTTCGCAGAGCTGTTTGATATGTTAAAAGTTCACCTAAATTAACATAACCAGTAAGAAATGAATGAATGTTAAACCATTAAAAAAAAACTTAGATTCGAGTTAGACAATTATAAGTATGAGGGATACTAGAATTTATTAAGGGGTCCAAATGTTACTGAAACAACTGTTTCTACTAAGGTGTTTGATTAAATTAGCTGCCCTGATTCAGCCAGCGGATTCTGTCAGCTAGATACAGACAATTTATTAATGTTACATTTATAGTTGTTACATAAACTGAAATTAATGCTAAATGATTTTTACCAGTTAATATAGTACTCAGTATGAACAACTATTGAATTTAGACATTCAAAAAGATTATCCAAAAAATATTGTTAAGACAAGATAATGATAAGTGAACAAGTTTTATTATGGTACTATATTGACAGAAACATTATATGTGACGAAATTAATGATGCATCAAATTGAATTCGCAGAACATTGCTACGTCTTCAAAAACTTAAAATATATAGGAAACTGTACGCAGCATCGTGACATGTAACATTATTCACTTGAAAAAGCATTTTCTGTTCGATGTCTCCATGAATTAAAATGAAACCGTTGTAACTCTAACCTTCCAATACTATGGCATTTAGTTAGGACAAACTGAAAATTACTACAAATCAAAAATTACACAAATATTAATTTATCCATGTGTAAGATATAGAAATTAAACATTATTTGTATAGTATGGAATAGATGAGGTAATAATAAAAACATAAAACAGCATAAATATACATACATAAATAATACAATATATCCCTCTCAAATGGAAGAAGGCCTTCAACTATGGTCTTATTGGCAGTGCCAGAAAAAGGAAGATTTATAAAAACATAACACAATAAACGTCAACAATATTAGTGCTTCACAATCCCATAATAACTAGCAGACATAAAAGGCAAATAACTGTATACACAATAACAATGTGTACTGAAGAATATTTAAACTAGTAGAAATCTATGTATCATGTGCAACAAACCGCAAATGAATATGCATGTCGCAAAAGGAAATGTATGCACACAAAACTTTGTAATTTTGGGTATAAAGTATTAGTATTTTTTAATATTTAATAAAAGCATTTTTGACATAGTCTTATTCAAAAACCCTAATACTTTAAATCCTTGTCTCAATACAAATAATTAAATGTAGTAAACCATATAAAATAATGTAAGCAACAAATTTTGTAAAACAACAAACAACATTATTTTATTATTAAAATTTGAGAAGGCTAATTTGAAAATTAAGCTTTTAATGTTTTGAAACACTACTCCTTGTTATTATTTAGTTAAATATTAAACAACTAATTATATTTTGCTTACTGGAAAAAATGTTCATGAAACATGTATTGTTATTATTGGCTTTAGTTTAGACTCACTTTGATGTCAAATGAGTGGAATGCATAGCATGAGTGGAGGGGTCAAAAGTATTTGGCACTACTATATCCATATAAAAAGGTTAACAATAAAACAATGTTAACATGGAAAAGAATGCATGAATATTTGATCACTTTAATACATTATGTTACAAAAACCCTGTTAGATCCGAGACTAAATAGAAGTTATAAAATAATAAAGGTTATATATTGAAGACTTTTTAAAAAAATCAACATCTATAATTGTAGATTAATCAATTAATTATAAGAACTTACCATATATGATGCAGCCCATCTCAACTTTATGCTTCAATATCAACAGCATGAAACAATTTTACAAAACAAGCAACAGCATTTACAAAATCTATCTCTATTAAATGCCATATCAACATTGTTGGAAGCAAAATAATAATTAGATACAAATAGAGTTTGGCACAATAAATGTGTGCTAAACCCTTTAAAATTAACTAATCACAAGCTTGACTACAGATCTTCCTAGGTTGCAGTGGTCATTGGAACTTACAACCAAACCCCTTCCTCACAAAATACAAATCACAAGCTATGTCCGACGCTGGTTGGACAGGGTATTTGTCACATACTGTATACTGATCGGTAAGGCCGTAGTAAAGTGGAAAATTAAACGGTAACAGTTATTGGTAAAATTTAAAAACAGAGACATCGACAGCAAAGACTTCAATCAAAAGAGTGCGTGGGGTGGCACGGCGGTCAGCTGGGCGCGGCGAGGGGCGGCGGGACGGGTGCGAACTCCCGCCGCGCCGCGGCGTATCCCTACGGCCTCCGCGGGGCAAACATGCCGCCGCGCGAAACGAACCCGCCGCTGCCGCCCGCCGCTAAAACAACAGATTGTTATCAAAGCGCGCGAATCACAGACCCAGTACGCAATGCCAAACATTTTGGAGAAATAATTATCCTGCCTGGAATTCTTCATAGTGCCGCAACTAATTCACAGTGAATTGAAAATTTCTAGGTAAAGGAAAACATTAATTAAAAACACATAGATACGCTTTTAATAGATACTGGCATAATAAGCAAACTTAATTGAGTTGTTTTTTAAGAAAATGGACCTAAAAATTTCTTGTTCTTCTTCTTGTCTTGCATCGATGCTGCGAATTGCATACAGAAATTAAAACTTTATTTTGTTAATAATTATAATGTCAACTAATAACATATTATCTAGAAAACTACAATCTCTCCAAAAATACTCACGTTGATTAGGAAATGGCAAGCAGTTCGATTTTAAAACTTCTTCATGATTACCATATGCACAAAATTTAACTACTACAGTATTTGCTGATATCCCAGTGATTTCTGCTTCATAGAACTGTGGAAAATAAAATAATTAATATTTTGAAGCAGATTACAGTATTTTTGGGCAGACAATAATAAAAAACAATAAAAAAAACATACATTATTGTCCTCCCAATAAAGAGCAAGGCATCGATCACCAACTTCCCAATTTATGTCAGCAACTCCCAGCATGGCACGTGCTTGTTCATTCACTGCTGCATTTTGAAAACCGAGCAGTGAGCCCGGTAGGAATGGCCCTCCAGGACGCAAGTTATTATATTCTTGAGGCCTCCCACCATACCCATATTGTCGCCCATTATATCCACCTTGTGCTCCACTCATGTAATTAATATTTGCATACATAGGATTCTGTTGGGCGTCAATGTAACCATTAGACTGCTGTTGCTGTTGTCTACGTTGATATGGCTGCTCCTGATACTTCTGAATATCGCTGTTCCTTCTGTATGAAGGATTATCAGGAATATTTTGATTGGGGATATAAGGTTGTTTCATTGAATACATTTGTTCTAGATGCGGTGGATAATTACGAGTCTGAGACATATCTTCAATAGGCCGTGATTGGTTCATAAGCAGATTTAAATTAGCTGTAGCTTCAGTTAAGCTATCAATTACAGAAGGATTATTATGGTAGTTATAGCTTTGATGGATTTTGTTATCATTCATATTTCTATCATGCCGCATATTACGATCATTATATTGATTTTGTTGTGGCATATGATACTGATTGTTGTATTGCATATTTAAATTGACATTGTTAGCATGTTGTTGTTGTTGTTGTTGTTGTTGTTGTTGTTGTTGATGATGCTTATTTTTCTCTTCCAACTTTTTCTGGAATCTTGGTGGTTTCTCATGTTGAGTTTGATATTTTCTATCATCTCTATGAGAACCATGATGATGATTATCATGGGAATAATGACTTCTACCTTCAAACTTATGCCTACTAGCACCATCATATCTTGAGCTATGTGAACGAGAGTGACTTTTTGCACTGCTTCTGTCTCTACATGAATAATTTTTATCAACTCTGTCTTCAATGGTTGTATTGTTCTGCCGATTATTTTTATCCTTATCGGGGACATTGGGTAGTTTATCTTCGAGAAAATCAAATAGTGATACCTTCCCTGATGGTTTAATTGGTATCTGGTGGCTGTCCTCATCACCAGGTTCTTTCTCCCTACGTCCCTTACGTTTAGATTGCTCTGGCTCTTTTTGCTTTTCCTTACTCCTGTTTTCTGAATTATCTCTTTTCTGCAATATCCTGAGAGCTCTGTCTACATTGTTCTTAGTATATTTAAGAGCATTGTCAGCCTGCTCTTCAGAGAATCCGGCGTCAACAATTTTCTGAACATTTGCATCCAAGAGAGGTTTAGTACCTCCACCAAATACCTGAAAATTATGTGTTTAGGACAAATGTGCAACCAATTATCGTCAACGACACAGCACTGTTAATTTCATTATGTAATGCATTAGTTACCTTTTTCACCCCGGACAATCTTTGAGCTTCAGCAATTGCGCCTTTTCTTTGAGCCTCAAACTCTGCATTATCCTGTTTTGCAGCATCTTGCAAGCTCTTAAACTGTTTGTCCATACCAAGTGTTTGTAAGCGTTGACCAAATGGAATCCATGGTGGAGGTCCACCTTCTGCACCAATACCACCTGAAATAAAATATAAATAAATATTTACAGTACATAATATATGTTAAAATAAAAATGAAAATTAATAAGGGTATGAAAGAAATTAAACAAAATGTAATATGAAGTGTTAATAAACAAAGACTAAAAGTTTGTCACTGTTATCTTTTTTTAAATGTTCTTTACTACATTAATATTTCTAATAACATTTTTTAAATAACAATGTTGTATACCTCTCGTATGTTTTGCTAAGCTTCTATTTAACTCCCATTTCTCAATCATGTGAGAAACCTTTCCTCCTAAAATTGATATGACACTTGGAGTAAGCCAGATAATCCCATGACACACTTCAAGTCCTTCATTATTAAGCAACAATTTTGTACCAGGAGGCGTGTTGATACTAAGATTAGGTATGGGACTGGTCTCCAGTCCCGTGCATATTGACTTCCCATCATGAAGTATCAATTTTAACATCCGTGGTGCAGATCCAGAATCTTCATTGGCTTTTGGTGCAGAGACATTTCGTATCTTTTGTATTTGAATAACAATCGGTTTCTCTAGTTTGGAGGGATCTTTAGTAAAATCTTCGGGAAACGCAGCATCACCAATATCACGTAGATCGTACTGTAATATTACAAAATATAAGTTGTTTTTTACATTACAATATTACCGTATTGTTTTTAACATAAACACTGTGTGTATAGTTAAATAGAGAAACTTACATCTAAGGCTTTCCGGCTAATGATATTTACATCTTGTATCTCACCATTTTCGCTAACTGTATCAATACCATCCTGCGTGAGATGCCTGGAAACATCATACACTAATCAGAAATAATAACAGCAGTAAACCATAATGAACGAAAATCTACAACATTTTACTTACCAGCCTAATTCTTTAAGGCTTTCCTGAAGTGACATATTTTTATTTTTATCTAAATTAAACTACGTATTGTGGAAAACCTAATAAATAAAAAACTGATTCGGACACACCATATTCCAATTGTCTATTTGTCAAACTCAAATCCATAAGCAGAAGCACAGACGACGATATATCCTAAACATAAACGGTACCATAAACATTGTTTATGGATCTTTTATCACCCTTCTGGAAAAACAACATAACTGTGACATAACCACACCTCTGCACCATGCCTCCGATGTAATGCTAATATGGAGAACAGGGAATTAAAGAGCTTAGCCAGTTCCGCCAATATAGGTGCGCCTCTTGCTTTCAATAATTCTGATGTAATTCCGTCCTCTCCCGGAGCTTTGTTGTTCGGAATTTGTCTGAGGGCAATGATAATCTCGCCCATGTCGATGTCGGGAACCGTGACGCGAACAGGTGGCGTGTTAGTCTAGCTTTCGAGATCCTCGAATCATCTGTGTTGTGGAATTTAGGTCTCTACAAAACTTTCCGACTTCCGCGAGAACCTCTGACTTACGAGGTGATCCGAGACCAGTGGCCCTGAATGGCGCAGACAAGATTCGAAACGAAGTCATTCACAAGAGAACTAAAGTAACCGACATTGCGCGCAGAAATAACACGAAGGAGTGGAAGTGGGCCATGTCTCCAGACGTATTGATGGTCGCTGGAGCCGCCATGTGTTAGAGTGAACACCATAGTTAGGAAAACATAGTGGGATGGCCTGCAGCACGATGGATTGACGACTTAAGAATCACCCAGGCCAGGATAGCTGGCTCACTTTGGGGGATGCTTACGTTCAGCAGTGGACGGCAATAATCATTATATTGTTATGATGCTTTTGTTTGTGTGCATGATTTGCTGTCCTGCTGGCGGCTTTGACAGTGACAATTTCGTCGGAAGAAGTCGGCATTCACTGCAACTCACAGACTCAGAGGAATAATGTGGCTGGTGCTCGAGGACGATACGATGACTCCGTCCACTCCGCCCACATCTACGACCCTTATTAACGATAGATGGACCAATCGAAAGATCTGATGAAGATGAAGAAAGATACAGAATGGTACTCGTATTTGTCACTTGTATCGTTGTTGGACTGTATATGTGAAACTAGAGTTGTGTAAAACATATGTCGAAATTGATACGAATTCGATGCTTTAAAATAAAAGTTTCGATATTTTTACCCCATCCCTAGCGTCAGGTTAATGACCTCAGACATGTCAAATTACGTCTACTCAATTGATAAGATCTATCTATTTAATCCGTATTAGATTAGAAATCAGGCATTGTACATTTAAATTGGTAATTTTTAGTATTTGTTCATATTCGACACAATAAAATCTATTTTTTTTTTATAACGCAGAATGTCATCGCCGGTAAGTTGAAATTATATCGCAGAACAACGTAATCGCTATGTAGAAAGAAAACATCTGTTTGTTATTCCCTGATGGAGCCATTATACTAAAATTTGAATTTGAATTTGAACATCTGTTTATTACGAGTTTCATACTCAAGAAAGTAATCTTTTCCAGACACACGTTTTTAATGTGGAAATGACCTGTGAAGGCTGCTCAGGAGCAGTGGAAAGAGTTCTTAATAGATTAAAAGGCCAAGGTGTCAATGAAGTGACTATAAGTCTTCCAGAACAAAGAGTTTTAGTGAATTCTTCTTTGAGCGCCGATCAACTGCTTGAAGTAATAAAGAAAACTGGCAAAAAGACAACTTATGTTGGAACTCAATAGTTTTGTGTTATAATTATGCTAAATTATATTTAAGGATACTAAGGCAGGTATTAATGTTATGTTTATGTTTATTAAAAAATTACAGCAAGCGCAGCGTAGGAAGGCCTCCCACAAGGTGGACAGACAACCTAGCCAAGATGGCAGGGACGCATTGGATGCAAGCCGCTAATGACTGATCAAAGTGGAAGTCAATAGGGGAGGCCTATGTTCAGCAGTGGACATCCTACAGCTGATATGATGTGATGATTAAAAAATAATAAAGGTCATGCCCATTATATTTTTGGTAAATGTAAATAACTTTAACATTGTCATAATTCAATTAAAATAAATTTTAAACTAGTAGACAAATATGGTATTTCTTTCCATTAGTTTCTGGGTGTTTTTCACCATAAAAAAATTTTATTCAGTAAAGAAATATCACAAATGAATTAATCAACAAGCAAAATTCGGCAGTCGCTTATATTTTTCGAATAATGAAATAGTATGATTTTCACTATAGAAATCTGCCATTTTTTGAACCTTCACTGAAAATTCCAACATAATCTGAGTCGGATTTGCTCTCTGTCGGTTCTGTGACTGTAAATTAAAAAAAAATCGAACTATCAATATGTGTATGACATCTCCCGCTTCCTATAGTTATCATGTTGGCAGAACTGTGTATTCAGTTTTTGAAGTCAAATTGTTGATTAATTCATTAGTGATTTTTCTCTATTGTTCAAAATGTATTTTAATTGAATTACACCAACATTAAAGTTATTTACATTCGCTATATTTTTTGTTATTTAACAATTTAATATATACCAAAACAGGCACCTTTTTTGCGAAATGCTGTAAATACAAAAATAATTATTCCTTTATATTATGTACAAATGATATATACAATTTTTAGAATACAGTATTTAATATATATTTTATATTAATAAATTGTTTTATTTATTAACTATTTTGAGCAGTTGCAACATCTTCTAGTGTATTTAGCCTTAAGTCCACTAAATCCACAGCTTCATGAAGTGCATTTAGGTGATCAATTATGGCATTTACTGTTGGTAAAACATCTGCACAATCACAGTCTATTTTATTCTTACTTAAAAGTGAATTGTCTTTTTTCAGCTTTTTCATATATGGCTCGTTTTTTGAATTGTGATCAGAAATTATTTTAAAACCACTATTTATTGGAAATGTTCTTTTTCTACCAACCCACTCTATTGTTCCACTAGTGTAACAAATATCAGTATCTTTAAGTTTTATCATCCCAAACAAATCATCATTGTCCCTGTCCACTCCAACAGATATATTTCTTATTGATGGTATGGAGTATGTCCCAGGATTTGGTGGTATACGAGGAATGTGACTCATATGGCCAACACTTAGTGACCTGGATTGTCCAATTTCTGATCTTATGGCCTCGTTTTGAGATGGTTCTCTCACATGGATAAATGGATCTCTTTGAGATGTGACATTTGTTGGATTAGAATTTAGTTGCGAGTTTTGATTAGGTTCTTCATGGAAAGTGCTATTTGCTATTGGTTCTTCTATGTTTGAAGCATCATCAAGGTGAATAAAGGTTACCATAGGATATGTGGAACTGTGATAGCATTGATACCATAACCTTGCACCCTGATGTATAGATGAATTTAATTAATAAGTCAGTAGTCTTAACTATAGCTATCACAATTAATAAAGTAACCTGAAGTAATTGTGCATTTTTTCAATGTTTTTGATTTATTAAATGAATAAACTTTGCATTTTCATCTAAGTAATTTATTATTATAAACCTAAGTTAGATTTTATTTTTAATTTCGACAAGTAGCTTTTAATATTTTAGACAATTCCCATTTACAATAAATACCTAGTCATGTGGTGTAATATGTACTATAGATGAAACCTTAGTGCTCAATACTTCAAAAGTAGGATCCAAGATGTTATTTACATAAAATACGATAAAGTGAGCTAATGCCATCCTGTGCATTAAATAGTATATGATCTCAGCAAGTGTTATATTATTCATTATCATAAAAAGGCAATTACCTACGATATTACCAAGAAACTGAGTTTGATAATTGCCTATAATTATACCCATCGCAGATAAGATTACTACTTGATACTCTACACATGAGAACTTGTAAATGTTATCTGTTTTTGACAACCTTAACTTTTCCTCCAGTCGTAGGAGCAGTGTGAGGGACAGATTTGGACAACATTTGGTTTCCATCTTCATTCTCTTTTGAATCATTAGCAAATTCAGTAAAATTTGTTCTCCATATAAATACCTGCAAAATGTAAATGATTTTCAATAACTTGTAGTCTTAAAGTAAATAATGATAAACAAACAGGTCTTTACCAATTTATCTTCACCAGCTGATGCAAAACTGTTTCCACTCATTGAAAAGCTAACACAATTAATAGGACCACTATGTCCACTTAAAGTAAATATTGGGTGTCCTTCGAGTAAGTCCAGTATCTATACAAAAAAGGATGTATCTTAGCTAACTGTCCTTAGCCAATTTTCTTTAAACTCAAAAATTTATGGTAGGCACATGCAAGAATATACCTTCATTTTTCCATCTTTGCTTGATGTTAATATGTAGCTTCCACTGGGATGAAAAACCAATTGTGTAACTGCATCACTGTGTATGCTGCAAAAAGAATTTTTTGTAATTTATATTACACAATAATTATAAATTTTATGTAACAATATAATAACTATACATAAATCATAAAAATAAAGTGTATGTTTATTTCGATGTGATGCCAAGGTTCAGGACATTGTTATTAGCATATTGCAATTTAAACATTTTTAAACAATAAAGTAAAATCACTAATGCAAAACAATTAAAAAAGTAACTCATTGTGATCAATTCAGGAGTTTAACCATCCTTTTGGCTTGGCAACTTAAATAACATATGTAAAGCCAATTGAAAGCTGATTAGTTGACTTCTACAATGATCAGTTTTTCAGAAACCAGGCATAATGAATTAGTCAACAAGCAGAATTTTCACGTCACTCAGTTTTTGAAAAAAAAAACTGCTTGGAACAAATTTTTCATAAGGAATTTTAGTTAGATTTTCCAACCTATTCCTTAGCAGTATTGTAAGTGGGTCACGCTGAAAGATCTTAGAAAACCATAAAATGGCTCAATGTAGAAAGTTAGTTTAAGTTAATAAAATAATAATAAGAAAGTTAGTTTTAGTGTAAGTTAGCCAATAGTTTTATTGTTGTTCGAAGTAGTCTCTATTCCTGTCTATAAATCATTGCATTCATCACATCTTAGCCACTTTAGGGCTTAGGGCTGGGATTAGGGCTAATAAAGCGAATATCTCGAAATTTCTATCTTTGATTCTTGGGAAAAAACGATAGTCGCAAGATGGTGTATAGCCGATGACATCGCCACCTGCCTTAGTCAATATGCAATTGTTTGTTTAAGCGTTTTCGTGAAGAAGGAGGATCCTGTTTCGTGGACGCTGCTGTCGAATATTTTCCAAGAGACCAAGCAAACAACAGTTAACATACGGGTCATACGGGTCATACGGTCGGCACTAACTATCGTTGAGTACAACTGTCGCGAAATGACCTTTCCGAACAAAGAACAAGGCAATCATCTTTTTCGTTTCTTCTCTCTGATTCTCTAAAAGGAAATTGTCATTTAGTTTCGGGTTTATAGCAATATATGCAGCTTTCATCACCTGTGACGATGTCAAATACGGCATGAGATACACCTCCGTTTAAATTTTCTAACATTTCACGACACCAATCCATATGAAGGCATTTCTAGTCTTCAGTCAAAGTATGGAATGGATGGGAATCCATTTGACACAAAGGTTCCTGATGCCTAAATGGTCATGTAACATCTTTTGTACTTAACTCGTACAAATGCCTGCTCGCTCAAATCTGCTAATAGGTCACTCTCTTATCTTCATCATTCTCTTTCGTCTTTGTCTTATCTTATCTTTCTCTTTCATGCGTGGCACAGTACTGATGTTATCTTCAGATGTCGCTGTTAAAAGACTTTCCTCCCGTAGATCATCACTGAGATAGCTACGCCCACGCTTAAAATAGTTAAAGGCTTCAATATTTAATGCCAATCGAAGGCTATCACAGTTTTGTTGTTAAGTGAAACCACAACGAAAGTCGTAATAAACCATAGACCGAAAATATTCTCGCGTTAAATTCATTTTAAGATGTTGTATCTCTTTGAATTGCCTTCAATTCGCAAAAAAAAATGACATATGAATATTCACTGGCCAATTCTAAAAACTTTCAGTGTCACCCTGGTATGTGCTGACAAGCAATACAAATACCAAATGAATACAAACACACATTAAACTTGTTCTTCTTCTAAGAAGGTACCAATAACACAGTTTATAACAGGTCTTTACTTATAAAATTGGCGTTCCTCAGTCTAGGCAAATAAAATAAAGTTTTTATTGGCTGTGTATTCTAAATTCAAAATCAAATATTTTTGTTTTAAAAACATGAAGTTCTTTTTAAAAAGTCAGTCTTTGTTTACTAGCTTTGTATTTTCGTTACATTTGAACCAATGATGTTTAATAATATAGATGTCGCATGTTCCAATTTGTGTATTTTGAGTGCCTCAATCTCATTGCGCTAGTGTCATATCTACCTCGTATTTGTATATTTTTCTTCATAATGGATACTTTAAAAATCGACTAATTATGGAATTTGAGTTCTGTCGTGGCACAAACGGCTTTTAACATCAACAACTTGTACGGAGAGAATTTACAAACGAACGCAGAACCCGTTATTGGTTTGCCCGGTTCCGTTCTGGAAGTTTTGACTTGAAAAATGTACCTCGTGGTCTTCCGGACACGTTTGCTAACAATGACGAATTAAAAACGACTGTGGAAGCTTATGATACGCAATCTACAGCCGAGCTGGCAGTAGGTTTTGATGTTAGCATCAAAACAATATTGGTCCATTTGCGACAAATTGGCAAGGTAAAAAAACTTGGGTGCCCACAAACGCAACGATCACCAGCGCAACGTACGAGACCACGCGCCACTACCACGCGCTGCTCAACAGGCACAGAAATGAATGAATTTTGAACCAAATTGTTACGTGCAACGAAAAATGGATTCTGTCCGACATTCGAATGCGCTCAGCAAGGTATGTGCTGAACCAGGATTAGATCCTGGTTCAGCACAAATGCAGTGCCCTACACGAAAAATGACTCCTAGAAATGTGATGGTGGTCTAGTGCCAGTATGATTCATTACAGCTTTTTAAAAAACGGCAGGAGCATTATCGCAGATGTAAACTGTGAAGAACTGAAGATAATGATGGAGAAGCTCGCACATCTGCAACCAGCTTTGGTCATTCGGCCGTCCCCGCTGCTCCGTCATAACAACGCGCGACCCCATACTGCACAACAGACAGTCTCTGCAAGAGTTGGGGTACGAAGTTCTCCTTCATCCGCCATACTCACCAGACCTTGCACCAACCGACTATGACTTTTTCTATAATTTAGACAACTTTTAGCGATAAATAATAATAAAAAAATGTTAAATCTTAAGTGCCGAGATTAAGCACTATTAAAAATTTAAATATATTTAATTATTTTGCTGTGGTAGGGCCACGAATGGGCAGGTCCGTCCGGGTGAGTACCACGATCTCACAGAGGAGGTGTGAGACACTTTATTTAAATTTAGCAACGCATTTACAACCCTACGGGTGTTGCAAGCGTCCATAGGCGGCGGCTACTACTTAATATCAGGTGAACCGCCAGCTCGTTTTCCACATAAAAAAATAATCAAAGAATGCACTGCTGTTATCTATGCACTTTTGGCACCTCATAGGTAGTTCATTGATACCTTTACTAAAAAAAACCATGAGGGCGAGAATCAATAAACTCTTTGAAGGCGGTTTGGACTGCCGCATCGGAGTTGAACTTTTCCTTCTAAGCAGTTGTCCGAATTCCGGAAAAAATGGTAATCTGTTGAAGCAAGGCCCGGGGTGTACGGTGTATGTCGCAGACATTCCAATTGCAGCTCATCCAACTTAATGGTTGTTTGTTGCGCAGTGTGTGTGGTCTTGCGTTGTCGTGAAGCAGCAGTGGCCTAAAGCGATTGACCAACCTCAGTTGTTTAGCAGCTAGTTCTTCCTTCATGGTTTGCAGTTGCTGACAATAGATATCTGCCGTAATCTTTTGGCCAAATTTTAGAAAGCTGTAGTGAACGACAACGGCGCTAGTTCACCAAACACTCACAAGTAACTTTTTCTGAATTAATTTTCGTTTAGGGCAGGATTTGGCTGGGTCTCCAGGAATCAGCCATTGCGACGAGCGCTTCCGATTATCGTACAGTATCCACTTTTCATCACAAGTAATGATTCAATTTAAAATCCCTTCATTATTGTGTCGGTTGAGCAAAATAACACAGCAGTCGACGCGTTTGCAAGTTCGATTCATTCAATTCATGAGGTACCCATCGTTCAAGTTTTTTTACTTTCTATATTTGCTTCAAGTGGATTAATACAGTTTTATCACTTACCCCGAAGCCTACAGCAATCTCTGTAGTGCTTTTTGATGTATCCGCTTCAACAATAGCCTTTAATTCTTTATTTTCCACTTTGGTCTCCGGTCATCCACGGGGTTGGTTCTAAAGGTCGAAATTTCCAGAACGATAACGTTGAAACCAAAAAGGTACCGTGCTTTCTTTTGCGACACCAGCGCCGTGCAAACCATTAATCGTTCGAGCTGTTTCTGACTTTCTGCAGCACTGGTGCCACGGTAGAACTCGTACTCGTAAATATACCGAAATTTCATGTTTTCCACTGTGCGGTATAAGTGATGCCAAAAAATAAAATAATGAGGAAGAAATTAATGAATGACTGTTTTCGAAACTCAAATGTACCAGCTAAATGAATTTATAATATTTGAATTTGGAATTCTTTACTAAAGAGGAGGTATTTCAGATCAAAGTGGTCAGTAAGACAAAACGCTAATTTCATATGTAAGGACCTAATATATAAAATTATATAAAAGAATTCTTTTAAAGCAACAACTTTTTATATTGCAATTAAATTACCTGTAATACTGCACAAGATTATGTGTTCTTATGTCATAAACTTTCACATTTCCATGTGAAGTTCCTATAGCTATATAACAACCAGATGGGTGCCAAGATATATACATTCCATAGCCTTTTTGATCTTTATATATATGAATGCACTCTCCAGTGTCAGGATTCCAAAGACGTGTAGTTTTATCATCAGAACACGAGGCTATAACTGATCCATCATGTGACATGCGAGCACATCGAACCCAGTTTGTGTGTCCAACAAACGATGAAATGAATTTGTGCTTTTCACTTGACCACATCTTCACTATTTTATCATCTGATGCTGTTAATATCTAATATATAAAAATGATTCAATCAACCATAACATACAATTTAAATTAAAAACTTACATAATTTATTCTTAAAAATGTAGTAATTTAATATTACCTTTGAGCTATCAGGACTAAACTGAACAGAACGCACTGTTTGTGAATGTGCTTTAAACATGCCAGTGCTCCCCGTAACAGTGGGCACCCACAGCCTGACAGTTTTATCTCGAGAAGCTGAAGCCATATATTTTCCTGAAGGGGAAAATGTTATGTCCATAACAGCTTCATCATGACCTTGGAATCTATAACTTCTCATAGTTCCTCGTAGATCCCATAACTGAAAGTTTAGGTATATTATTTTTTGATGTAAATAAAGAAATAATAAAGGAAAGGGAGTCATGAAACTGTTGACTATTTTTCATATTTTACAATAAATAAGATAAAATGAATATTCATATTTATTAAAGAGAAAAAAATTATACAAATGAAAGAGAAAACATGTTAAATAAAAATAAAGTTTTAAATAATCATAAGCTTTTCATTTTAAAATATTTCAAAACAGATTCAAAAGAATGTATTCATATATATCATGTACTATCTGATATCTGCATCTTCATGTGCATTGCTTATATTAAGAACTACACTGCTTGCTTTTAATAACATGTAGTACTTATGGAAATTGTTTTCTTAAATTTTACATAAAATGAATATTTCAAAATATTTTTTATAAGAAATAAAACTTAAATCTATCCATGAAGAATGATTAAATCTATCCAATACTTTTTTGTAATGTGTGCACAACTGTAGACCTCTATTATTTTATTTATAGAATAAAATGGTTAATATCTTTTTTTTCATTACATAGCTAACTTAAAAATGTATTTAAGTAAATTTTAAGCACAACAATATAATTGAGTTTTTAAAATGTAATTGAGTATCTCTCTTTATTAGATAATAAAAAACTAGTTCAACCATATACGTTTCAGCAAAAAACGTCAGTAATATCATCATCAGTAATAGTATCAGTAGTAATATCTATATAATCACTGATAGCTCAGTGTCCGGGCACTTGCCTTTAATTCAATATACTCGAGCAACCTGAGTTCGATCCCCAGCGCCGGCACCAATGAAGTTTTTAACTTTAAGTGTTGACTTATCACATACTCCGCGGTGAAGGAAAACATTGTCATCAGGAAACCTGCATATTTTCGAAATAATAACAAAAAAAATATATTTCGAAGATATGTGAAGTCTGCCAATCCGCAGTGGGGCCGCGTGGTGGACTATGCCCTGATACCCTCTGTATAGAGGAGGCCTTTGCCCAGCAGTGAGACATGTATAGGCTGTTACTTTTTACTTTTATCTATATAATAGCATCAGTATCGGAAACCATATCAGGAAACCTATTTATTTATCATTATTCCGTTTGTGTATGCAAAGTTTAAATTATTATAAAGACGTCAGATATAAAAGTGTACCAAAACGCTATGATCCAAGGAACTTGAAGCAATTTGTTGACCGTTTGGATTGTAAAATAGAGATGTTATTGCACCTCGATGGCCTTTTAACTGTTTTTCTAAAGAAGGATCGGGTGAATTCGACTTGTATTCCATTCCGTGATTAATATAAAACACAACACAAAAAATAGTGAAAATGACTACTGCCAAGAGCTTTTAAATTCTAAAGTGTTAGTAAATATATCAATAGCAAACATTTAAACAATCTCTTGTGGTTAAGAACACGACGTTTATCAAATCAAGAAAATTCAAACTAGTAAGTAAATTAACCGCTGCAACTGTCAATATATTTTGTTTGTTTTGCTGTCATTATGATTACAATTTACATATTTTGTCAACTGTCTAATGTCTAACCTATTGGGTGATGTACAAACCAGAGACTATTTTTGTAGGCCCGATATTTTGCTTCACGTAGGTAGATTTCCAGGCGGCTGTTTTATTATCTCTAGATAGGTTTTAGGATCAACCGCGATTCAAGTCGAATTTCAAACATCCATCTGGCCACCTTAAAAGTTAAAATATCCATATCGGTACATTTTTGATTTGTTAGTGATCTGTTTTGTTTTGTTTGTAACGACGTCAAATAACAGAAGTGTGGCGTGGGAATTCTTTGCTATAAAAACAGAAACTTTTTTTAACTTTATTTTCGATAAGCAATCGACTATGTACAATTACATTTTATAAGTACAACTTTGAGGCGATAGATGGCGGTATTTTTTTGTCGTATTTTCTTAAACACGATGTTGAGATCTGCGCTGGAATAATATACCCTTTGTTGATTGATTTTCGAAATAAAATGCACACTAGTGCCAATTGATTGTAAATTTTGTCTTTGAAATCCCAACCGTCGGACACTGTTCGAGGTCGAAGCGTATAGAAAAAGGAGAGGATTAGTTCAGACCACAAACGAAGTTGCGAATCGACTCGAGTAGCCACAAACATCACGATTCAACATCATTATTACTTCCTATATCATTATTACTCGTGCTCTCCGAGTTGGCCGAGTCGTAATATAAAAAAAAATATCATTATTTCGATATCCCTGCAGTGGAGCGCACGTCGTCATATGTGTTAATAGCAACTCTACCATATCTGTGGTCGTCAAGGTTTTGTGGTCCAATACCAGCTAGGTAGGCATGTGATATACCTGCAACATCCTGGGTACAGAATGTTGCAGGTATATCACAAAGGTACGATTATCGCCGTATACTCGGTGCTAAAATCCAGTATCAAAATACCTATAGGTATTTGGTATGTTCAGGCCACCTATTGGAGACTCGTTCGATTCGAACCTTTGGAAGATATAGATGTTTTTGAAGTGAAACTTCTTTATCGGGGGGGAGTGCGGTGTGTGTTGGTGTGTTTCTTGAGTTTTTTGATCCTTTCGATGGCGATAGTCGTCTCATCGTCAGGGAAGTCGAGAACGTGACGCGGTCTTCGGTAATCGCGGCGGAAAATATTTAGCGGCAAGGGCCTGTAGGTGACGGCACCTACGATAAGTGGGTTGGGAAGCGCGGCGGCGGAATCGAAATATCGGCGCGACGCCGACTTCAGGAATTGCGCGATGGTGGGCAATTCTAGATCGACATGTAGGTCGATATTGCGCATGAACCAGGGTGCTCCCGTGGCTCTGCGCAAGAATCGATTTTGAATCACCTGAAGCCGGTGTATTTGCTTCGGAGCAATGTGAGCGAAGACGGGGCTCGCGTACGTCATGATAGGGCAAACTACTGCCTTATATAAGGTCACCTTGTTCCGAAGGGACATTTTAGACGTTTTATTGAGGAGCGGGTAGAGGCGACCGAGTACGAAGGCCGCCCGGTTCCTTACCTGGGTCACGTGCTGGGTGAATTTAAGCTGGGAGTCGAGGACGACGCCTAGATATTTGACTTTATTAACCCATGGTACTGGGCTGTCCAAGTGTTTAACGGGGGGTGGTATGGGTATGTTCTTTTTGTGCGCGAAAAGGACGACCGCGCTTTTGGCGGGATTGATTTCGATCCTCCATTGCCGAAACCAGTCACCGATGGTGATGGCCGCAGCTTGGAGGCGTCGATGGATCAATTCGGGTGTTCTGCCTGTGGTATAGATACAGGTGTCGTCGGCAAAGAGAGCAAGTTCTACATCTTTGACACGCGGCATGTCATTGGTGTAGAGGGTGAACAAGACTGGGCCCAACACCGACCCTTGGGGCACCCCGGCTCGAACGGGATGCGTAGTCGAACACACGCCCTCGACGCGATAGCGAAAGGTTCGATTCGTTAGGAAGTCTCGTATTATGCATACGAGACGGTCAGGCACTCCGTACCCGTATAGCTTGTATACGAGCCCGTTGTGCCAGACTTTGTCGACGACTTGTCCAGGAAGAGTGCACCGGTGTTGAGTCCACGTTGGCGTTTGGTTAAAATGTGCTCCGTGATGCGGTGCACTTGGTGGATACATGAGTGTTTGGCTCTGAATCCAAACTGCTCTGGGATGGGTAGCCCTTTGGTGTCCATAAGGGATCTTAAGCGGGCTAATATTAGTCTTTCAAAGATCTTCCCAAATGTTTTGAGAAGACTTATTGGACAATATGAGATTGGGAGAGTGGCGGGTTTAGAGAGTTTGAGGAACCCTATGACATCGGCTTCCTTCCATTCGGATGGGAAGAAGCCTTCGGTTAAGGCCGCGTTGTAAATTATTACTAGTATCTGAAGGATGCTAGTAGGGAGGAGCTTGGTCACCTTATTGGTGATTCCATCTGAGCCTGGTGCTTTACGGGGGCGTAGTTTTTTAATGGTCTCTACTAGTTCTAGGCACGTGACCGGGGGAACGGGATCGCGGAGTGGCTCTACAGCTTTTTCCTTTCTACCTCTTCGTTCACCTTGCGGAGGTGTTCGGGGTCGATCGGAAGCAGACTGGGGGAGCATTGAGACTCTAGGCTGTCAGCCAGGCATTCGGCCTTCTCTTCGTCCAGCATTGCTGGCGTACCTATCGGACGGACTAGTGGCGGCATGGTTGTTATGCCGTTACCCTTGAGGGCTTTGGGAAGTTTCCAGAAAGCTACGTGGGATGGTTTTACTGAAGTTAGGGTGGAGTCCCATCGTTCGTTTCGTGAGTCTGCTATGCGTGTTTTGACCTCACGCTGCAATTTACGTAGCAGTCTACGATTCGAGTCGGTGGGATATCTACCATAGGCTCGAGTGGCCGCATTCTTGCGTCTCAGCAAGTCTCGCACATCGTCTGGCAGGGCCCAGCGATGGTCTTCCATCGCTGGGACCTGTCTCGAGCATTGCTCGACGACGATGTTGACGTGGCTTGTGAGGGCTCGAATTGCGGTTTCCGTGTCCTGTTTGGTATTCAATTCTCTAGGGTAGAAGTGGGCGATACAAATCGTATCAGATATGAAAACTAGATATTAGTACAATATCCCAATATCGCTTACTGGCTCGTTCAATATCTATGTATTTTACAATATCTGATATTTCCGAAATCTGATGTACCGTGCTCGCTCGCTATACCGACACGAATCGCGATACGGCGATATCATACGCGTTTGCCACAATATCTGATTTTTAAACAGATTTCGAGAGACAAAGCGCGTGAGATACAAATACTCACTAGTTAGAGCGGGACGGCAAGCAATGCACGATATCAGATATCGAGCGACAAAGCGCGTGAGATATAAATACTTACTAGTTAGAGTGGGACGGCAAGCAATGCACGATATCAGATATCGAGCGACAAAGCGCGTGAGATATAAATACTTACTAGTTAGAGTGGGACGGCAAGCAATGCACGATATCAGATATTGAGCGACAAAGCGCGTGAGATATAAATACTTACTAGTTAGAGTGGGACGGCAAGCAATGCACGATATCAGATATCGAGCGACAAAGCGCGTGAGATATAAATACTTACTAGTTAGAGTGGGACAGCAAGCAATGCACGATATCAGATATCGAGCGACAAAGCGCGTGAGATATAAATACTTACTAGTTAGAGTGGGACGGCAAGCAATGCACGATATCAGATATCGAGCGACAAAGCGCGTGAGATATAAATACTTACTAGTTAGAGTGGGACAGCAAGCAATGCACGATATCAGATATTGAGCGACAAAGCGCGTGAGATATAAATACTTACTAGTTAGAGTGGGACGGCAAGCAATGCACGATATCAGATATCGAGCGACAAAGCGCGTGAGATATAAATACTTACTAGTTAGAGTGGGACAGCAAGCAATGCACGATATCAGATATTGAGCGACAAAGCGCGTGAGATATAAATACTTACTAGTTAGAGTGGGACGGCAAGCAATGCACGATATCAGATATCGAGCGACAAAGCGCGTGAGATATAAATACTTACTAGTTAGAGTGGGACGGCAAGCAATGCACGATATCAGATATCGAGCGACAAAGCGCGTGAGATATAAATACTTACTAGTTAGAGTGGGACAGCAAGCAATGCACGATATCAGATATCGAGCGACAAAGCGCGTGAGATATAAATACTTACTAGTTAGAGTGGGACGGCAAGCAATGCACGATATCAGATATCGAGCGACAAAGCGCGTGAGATATAAATACTTACTAGTTAGAGTGGGACGGCAAGCAATGCACGATATCAGATATCGAGCGACAAAGCGCGTGAGATATAAACTCTTACTAGTTAGAGTGGGACGGCAAGCAATGCACGATATCAGATTTTTAAACAGATATTATGAATAAGTTAAGTAATTTTGAATCTTAACACCATGCAAATAAGATCCGTTACATTTAAATACTAATCTTGGTATCAGCGATTACTACAACGATATTATTATATTTTTATTGTTTTGTCTAGCCTTGAGCCGTAACGGGCGACAAAGCGCGCAGTTAAGTAATTTTGAATCTTAACAGCATGGAAAAAAAACTCTGTTGCATTTAAATACGAATTACGGTATTAACGATGTCTTTGAAATTTTGTTCAGCCTTGAGCTGGATTGCATTGGTACTTAACACGTAATAGTAAGGGATGCCAACTAACTACTTAAGAATTTTCTGCCTAAATTAAGGAAGAAAAATATACAATGTAAATTTTTTAGGAGGTAAATTTTTTGTGAATATTTTTATTAGCTGAATTTTATTCATATTTTTGGAAAAAAATAAAAGTACACAAAAAGAAAAATATAATTTAATAGTGCTGTGCTGCTTTGGTGGAAATCAGACCAAGGCTTATGTGCCTTGTGTGTATATTTTAAATTCTTCCGCCCTAAGCTATAATACTGAATGTATTATTTCTTACACAAATAATAAAAATATTGCCACTCGATTGCGTGTTCTAAAAATATGTTAAAGTCAATTATTAAGCGGTATATAAGATGTTAAAATAAATCATTTTTATATTACTTCAATTTATATTTTTAATAATTTTTTTTTTTTTTTTTTAGAATTCTATTAATCAACGTGGATAGGGAACCGTAAAATATCTAGATATTAAAATACATAGTTTCGAAATCTGATATTTGAAATCGATATCGGATTCAGATACGGTACTCAGAAAAAGCGATACGACCCATCCCTACTCTAGGGATTGACTCTAGTTGTGGAGTATTAGGTTCGTTAACTTTAGATTTGATTTTATGCCAGCTGATGACAGTTTTGGTTAGGGGAGCGGCTGTTGCTGAAGGCCCTAGCCGGAGGAGAACTGGTCGGTGATCGAAGTGATTTTAATCAACAATTTTTGCGGACCCTCATACTAATTACAACGGTCAAACCATAGTGTGTTTTAATTTACTACTATCGCCACCTATGTATTACAAATAAGAAACTAAATATTATACAAAGCTAAAATGAAATAATACAATTATTTCATTTGAATTTGAAATCATATTGAATTTGTATTTATGTCTATGATAATAAAAGCCTTTTATTAAACTTTATCTAATTTAACTTTATTTAACCAATTTCTGTAAAGTTGCATTTAGTAAATTATTTATTGAAAAATAACGTCATAAAAAAGTTTCACTTCTTACGAGTGTACGCTAGTACACGCACACATTTTTTTTTTTTTTTTAGCAATCAGTTTTTTGAAATTGAGATTTATTCAGTCTAAAATAAGCTCTATCTTTAATAGCGTAAAGAACCTTATTACCAAAAAAAAAGTTATTCCAAATAAATATTACTGTTTAAAATTATTTACAGATAAATAATTGCGTAAGGTAGACTACTCTAGACCTAATGGGCATAGAAATAAAGAATAAATTTATCTCAACGAATTACTTGGTATAAAATGCCACGGGTCGGTGGTCGAGCGCGAATGTTATGAAATACCGCCACCATGTGACGAGGCGGCACTAGGTCCGCGTACTCGCGAGCGATATCGACAATACCGGGTCCGGAACGGGTCTTTGCCGTATATACCCGGTCTGCGTACTGGTACGCCACATCATATACCTACACGCCTCATTTCTACAGCTACGTTTTTTCTTGAACTTCATAAAACTGTCAAAGCCTTCGGTTTGGAGTACTTTAATATATTGTTGCCATACTGAATAAAACAGTTTCAAAATGTTATACAGCGTGTCGTTACCATCGCGACAATAAATGAACACACGTCTAACCCTACTTGCCAATAATCATTAAAAATGTTAAAGTTAAACAAAATCCATAATTAAAAAGATATTTTTCAATCAAACTAATTAAGTAAAAAAGAAACAAAATTTGTAAAATCTTATACTACTCACGCCACAGCGTCGCATTACAACAGTATGTTTTGTCTCTTTTAAATTCATTCAACCCATTCATATGCTTTGTGACCTTTACAAATGAACTTTACGTTACAGTTTTATACGTAAGGCTGTTCTAAAATTCTTTATTTTTGAAAATTTAATAACTCTGTAAATATTGATGTATAAAGAATGTAAATGTTTAATACAATTTTAAAAAGTTATCCCCTATATGTGTTCATTTATTGTCGCGATTGTAAAGACATATACATAGACTGTATATAACAACAGAAAGGCCAAAAATCCTAAGGTATCATCTTATCCTTTAAACGAGCAGTTCTTGTCTTTAGTTTGTGCGTAGATTCGGTGGCGAAAAATTGATCTAGCTAGGTTTCATTTTTAGAAAATGTCCTTTTATCCCAGTTTTCAGGGAAAGAAAAATATCATTCGAATACGACGGTAAATTTCGCCGCAAAAAAAAATGTTATAACACCGTTGGTAATTGGGCGGCCCCGAAACAGAAGGCCGTGGTTCGTGTCACGATCATTTACACATTTATTTTTTTACTTTTTTTTCGATTCCAGATCATTGCTTTCTTTATTTTTAATTTTTTGTCGATTTGTTATTTTGTTATTTTTTCCCTTTTTTTTTTTAAAGTTCTTTCTTTTGTGAAAATATCAGTTCATGTTTTCTTATTATTACGTCGGTAAGATCGAAAAATATTATGCATATTTCATTACTCAGTAATTTGTATCTAAATGTAATTTCCAAAACACACGATTTACCAAAAAAAAAAACAAACCGAGCAAAGCTCGGTCCTCCGGGTACTTACATTTTAAAATCATTAACTTTAAAATGTTATTCGAATACCATTTATATGTGTATCTTTGAATTAAAACTGGTTGCAAAAGTTTTAGTAACTACATAAATGACAAAAGAAAAAATAATTGCTTATGTATAAATAATAGTGATGTGGAAAGTGAAGAAATATATCGATGTTTATAAAAATATCAATTTCTGCCTCGATATATCGAAGAGAAAATATCGATATTTTCTCTTTAGGCCCGTAGTCCAAAAAAGAAAATTATATCAAGTAATAAAAATTCTACTCCGTGCAGGATTTGAATTTGAAAAAATATCGTTTTTGATTCGATTTTGAAATTGAATGTTTTGAATATATCGGATCCAAATATACGGGCTAAAAATTTTTAATTTTTAATATCGATATATCGATATTTTATCCACATCTCTAGTTCAGAACAGCAGAACTTTATCAAACTTTTCAGTCAGAACGACACGAGGTATTTCTTATGTTTGAGTCGTTTTTTTTTTAGATTATTGCATGAATTTGCTCTCCCTAAATTTTATTGACGGTTTGAAAACATTTGTAAAACTCGTGTATTACAATTTATTACTCATTGTAGCATAATTGACTAATTTTACTAAATACTTTAATGTACATCACCGGGTGCATGCCATTAAAATATTTGAAATAATGGGTATGGTTTATCTCACTTTGGCATAAAATTGTATTGTTTTTTCAGAACTTTTGTAACAGAAGAAGTATGAAGTGAATTAGTATCCTATGGGGATTTTATTACTTAGAAGAGTAGGTAAGTTAAGTGTATACGTCTTTCAGATCAAAACAATAAATATGTTATTACTCAAAACAATAACTTCTTATAGTCATCATTACATTCAATTACATAAATGTCAACATTGACCGCCTTTTACACCAAAAAAATTACACAATTTTTTAATGTTAACTTTTCCAAAATAGCAAACAAGAGCTACAATGAATGTGGGAGCAGTGAGTGATGTTGCTGGGGAGGTGTCCCTTATTGCTGATGAATTAAGCCGAGCTGTTGAACTTACGCTTAATCCTGCTGTATCACATGATGCTAGAAGCCAAGCCTATAATGCCTGTGAAAGGTAACATCTACTTTTGTACTTTAAAATTGATATATGCATTACTAAGTTTACATTCAACATTCTTACCACATATTGTTAAAATGCTGTGAAGTATTTTAATATATTTTATTATATACTTGAAATATTTTTATTTTCTCAAGCACTAGTACTTGCATAATATTTATACATAATAATGTAATTTATATATTTTCTCATTCAATGAAATTTATTATCTATTAAAAATTCATTATTAAAATAAACTGTTTTGCTGTTATTAATTTCAAAAATAATAATTTTCATAATACTTTCACATATGTCATTCCAAAATTGGTTGGCAATAATTAAAATATAGTGCAGACCTGTGGAAATACCTGTGGAAGTCGATGGAAGCAGGCCTCTCAGGATCATACTTTGTGGCAGTTTGTAGAGGAAGGCTTATATTCAGCTTTGTACTGTATCAGGCTGAAATGATGAATAAATAACCTGTATACTTTTTCAAAATTTTAGTTTTAAAGAAAATTCTCCATGGTGCGCTCAAGCTGGGCTGCTTTTGGCCAGTGGAAGCCAATACTCAGCTGTTGTCAAACATTTTGGTCTGCAATTAATGGAACATACAGTAAAATATAGATGGACACAGATCACACAAGCTGAAAAAATTTTTATTAAGGTTAGTATAACACAAAACTTATTGACACTCTACAGCCTGTATAAATATTATTAGTTATTTAATTTCATTCAGTTTCTTGCATATGTCTTCTATTTCTATGAATATAAATAATATGAGTATTTTCTTACTTTCAGGAAAATGCTATGAAGCTTTTATATATGGGTGGATGGGAAACAGGACATTTGAATGATGCATTAGCAAGAGTTATAGTAGAAATGATAAAACGTGAGTGGCCTCAACAGTGGCCTACGTTACTTGCAGAGCTAAGTGATGCTTGTGGTCATGGACATTTACATACAATTATTGTGCTCCATGTGTTTTTGCGCCTTGTAGAAGATGTTGCTACTTTACAGGTGAACACAGAAGATTTAGAACATTTATCATTCAATTTTACTGTTTCCATACAGTGCAAAACAACATCAAAAATAAGTCCTTTTTAGAGCAGCAGTATTTAAGTTAACACTTCATTAGAAAAAACTATCTTGTAAAATCTATGGTAATTTCGAACATTATCATATCAACTTTTATTATAATAATGATAACTTTATTCTGAAGAACAGTAATCACATTTTAATTTATTTCTGACCAACACTGTCCTATAGTGGTTAGTTCTTGATAATTTACAGTATTATGTGGATGGAAAAGTTTGACTTCATTGCAATAATTATGTTTAAAAAAATTTATGTCATAATCTAAACAATTGCCATACCAATTAATAATAAAATAAATGACATATGAGAGTTCTCCAATTTATTTTCATCTTTTAAGAATGTAAATAGGTAATTAATGCGAATATATCAAAACCATTAATATGATATTAAACTGTTAGCAATGACATTTCATTTTTATTTATGTATAATCAATACATATATTTCTTATACTCAGACATTAGAGCAACACCAACGTCGCAAAGACATTTATCAAGCATTGACTAGCAACATGGCTGAGATATTTGCGTTCTTTATGCGTCTCATTGAGCTTCATGTTCAAGAATTTCGAGAGAAAACAACTGCTGGTGATTATTCAGCAGCAGCTAGCAATGGCCGTGTTGTGCAGGTACGGATAAGGATAATATTGAAGCTAGGCATTAAGATCTTTCTCAACAGAAAATAGATGTCTAGAAAAATATTCGCTGGGAGTTCTAAACAATCTGTGTATAGAATATATATGAGTAATTAAACCAAAAAAACATACTTTTCTTATAGATTTTATAATTGTTTTATTTTAATTTTGCTAGGTAGTGTTACTAACTCTAACCGGTTTCGTGGAATGGGTTTCTACAAATCATGTGGTGATGAATAATGGTCGCCTGCTGCAAATCTTATGCATTTTGCTGCAAGATGATTCGTTTCAATTGTCGGCTGCTGAGTGCCTGTTGCAAGTTGTAAACAGGAAAGGTTCTGTAAGTGATATGATTAGTATATTTTCATTATTTGGATTTAAAAAATGTTTGTTATTATTTAAGCTTTCATGGAAATAACCAATTATTGACATGCTTAGTGGTTGTACTTTGATTTCATTATCAGATATGATTTATATAAATTATAAGATCTCCAAGAATTTATTCCAAATAGTGCTACTAATGTTACAAGATCACCGACATCATGTAAATTTAGATTATTTAAAGGTGATTTGATTTGAAGTAAAGATTAATCCATTTATTACAAAATATTTCAGACCAAGGAGCGTAAGCCATTAATGATACTGTTCAGTGATGATGCAATCACATGCATTCACCGGGCTGCAGTAGCTAGCATTAGTACTGTAGATGAGAAACAATATTTGTTTTTGAAGAAGCTCTCACAGGTATGTAACCATTATATATTTATTTATTAGTTTTTATGTATGTTAACCAGAATATTTTTTGTCTACCATAGTGTATACTAAATTCTATTAAAAGTTAAAATTGTGTAGTAGTAGAATGTGGTATTTCAAAAATAGGTGTAGAATGGTTACATTAACACTCTGAGTTGAAAAATTTTATAGTCCAATATAGCATGGAGAATAATAAACAACTTTAAACAATTACCTATATAATTTTGCCACTTAATAACTCTTTATATAAACAAATATATCAAATTGAAGTGTTTATTGTATCACAATTAAAAATACATTTGATAAATGTATTTTACAAGTTGATATACTTAATTTTATGCCAATACCATCCACACCAATTTGCAAGAAATTATCACTTATTACTTTTATGGTTAATTAAAATGTAGTAGTTTGGGAATTTCAATTAGTCTTAACTTTTATCTTTAAATTTATTAATTGACTGCTCTAGTGGAAGAAATCATTCAAATATAATATATTTAATAATATTAAAACTAAAATATCTCACCAAACTCTAGGTGCCGAACTCGAATGCCCGTTTTCACAATTGATCCCTAACTTTAAGAGACCACCTAAAAACATTTAAGAGCTAGTTTCGTTTTCACCACTGCTTAAGCGTCACCGAAAGTCTTAAGCGGTATCTTAAAAATAAGGGCTCGATCTTGGGCCTTTTAGTGCTAAGAGACAGTTTATCTTTGTGATCACATCCATATAGTTTGTGTCTAGTTTTGATGATATTGCTTCATACTTTTTTAGCAATCAAAATTTTTAACATGGGAACAAAATGGGAAAAACATTAAAAAATGTAATTTCAGCTATAGAAATAAAAAACATTTTTTTAAAGTTTATTATTGTGTATTTATTTTCGTGTGTTAAAACTTAAAACTAAAAATATGATGTACTGATTAAAAATCTGTCACCTAGCTATCGGTGAAAATGATTTTAGGTGATATATAATCAGTGTCTGTTTGTAATATTAAAATAACCACTTTTTCTGCATACGGCTGGACCGATTTTAATGGAATTTTCACTGGCTGATAGCTGATGTAATAAAGGGGTAACTTGTCTACTTTTATTTTAGAAATGTTATTTATTTTAAATTCCACGCGGACGAAGGAGCGGGCACAGCTAATATAAATACAGGGAGGCTTTTCTAAATGTATCCATTTATTTTTCTTAAATTCTAGACACAAATAAAGATATATAAAAAATGATAAATATTTAAAATCACTCGTAATTAATTAAATAAATTCATTTGAACTTATCTCAAAAAGTGCTTGATTTAAGGGCAACTCATATATTTTACGCGCGATCATTCATACCTAACACGCACACAAGTTCGTTTCAAAAGTATACGACGCATTTATGAATGCAAGTGTCCATGGACAGCGGAGTCTTAGTAAAAGGGACCTGTTTTATCCTTTGGGTATGGAATCCTAAAAATGAATTAACAGCTTCTGTGGGTTACAATCGGGTTAGGTTTATCACGAAAACATTGCAATAACAATTAATACAATTAAACTTATTAACTAAGATGTTGGTACTATTGGTTATAACTCGTCCCCTACACAAAAGTGGTATGTCATCTTATTAGATTTCAATGTAATTTTGCACCTGGAATGAATTTTAACAATTGTGTTTGCAGTCACTGTAAAATAAAACGATAATAATGTATAATTGGTGGATGGTTTGCTTTATAGAAAGTATACAGATGATAACTTATTAAAATTGTATTAAACATTTACATTCTTTAAACATCAGTATTTACTGAGTTATTAAATTTACCCAAACACAATTTTAGAACACCCTTACATATAAAACTGTAACGCAAAGTTCATTTGTAAAGGTTACAAAGCATATGAATGGGTTGAATGAATTTAAAAAAGATAAAACATGCTGTCAGAAGAAGAGATTTGTAATGCGACGCTGCGGCAACGAATGAAAAAGTCTATGAATGTATGAATCAGTCAGTAGTAGTTGTATGAATGTGATGTTACTAATTTTGTTTCTTTTTTATTTAATTAGTTTGTTTGAAAAATATTTTTTTTAATTATTTAACGTTTTTTATTTTTTATCATTATTGGCAAGTAGCGTTAGACGTGTGTTCATTTATTGTCGCGGTTGTACCGACACGCTGTATATTAGTTACCCGTCACATCTTTATAATGGCCCTCGTCAATGCAGAAGGTTGGGGCAAATATCCCTTTATGGCCAACCGCTCCCCTGGGAGAAAAAGGTCAAATACTTAGGAGTCACTTTCGACTCGCGTATGTCATTTACTACGCACATTAATAACGTTCGCAATAGAGCCGCGTTCGTCTCCGGCCGGCTACACAATTTAACTAACGCTAAAAGTAAAATGCCCTTAAGGCACAAATTATTATTATATAAGACTTGCGTACGACCTATTATGTCCTACGCATGCATGACCTTCGCCCATACGCACCCTACTCGCTTGTACAAGCTGCAAATAGTACAAAATAAGTTCATCCGCCGTGCAACCGGTGCACAGTGATACCAACGCAACGTCGATCTGCACAGCGATTGTAGACTCCCGACGATTCGCGAATATTTTAAAGACCTGACCAAACGGTTCTTCGATAGAGCCGAACATCATCCCAACCCTCTGGTGGTAAGCGCAGCAAATTACCAACCCGACACTAACGCGAACGTCAACAAGCGTCGCCCGCGAAACGTCCTAATCGATCCGGTCGAGGAAGGGGTCTTAGATACGTTGGACCCACCGGCGGGGGTCCCGCCGGATAACACTACACCCACAGCTAGTGTAACAATAAACACTATAGTTCGCCCTCGCCTCCGAGCACGGCGAGACCATCACAACGCGTACACAAGGTACACCCGCGTTCCAGGGCGGTTCTCACCGCCCCCAGCCACCGATTAGCTAAAACACAGTCGACGGCCATCGGGGTCTCGGTCCGCACCGCAACTTCGATGGCCCTTAGACGACATGTCGTAGTTAAACGCACGCATGAGCACATGCGCGGCCCTACCCACAGCGGAGGGCCCAAACCCGTGGGTTCTGGCTAGCCCACCGGTTCTGCGTCAGATGAAGCTTTAATAGTCTCGGGACTGAAAGCAAAAACCTCAGTTAATACAAGATACAAGATGTATATTAGTTAAAAAATATCATTTTAGTGTCACCCAATCAACATCACCAAGAATTGAGTTCATGTCTAATTAACTTAAAATTAGTTAAGGTTTAATATATACTATGTAAAATCCACTTATACTTCTGCTTTTATTCAAACTTGAAGTGAGCTTCAGAATCTTTGGACACAGATTACGGCTTCTAATTAAATTAGTTTTGTTATTCTAAGAAACAGTATTATATATAAAATATAGAGAGTAAAAATGTAATCTAATATTTAATATTAATATTGAAATTTTAAATAATTATCCTGTATTTATTCAACCCTACTATACTAAGTAACGCTAATAACTTAGTAAGGGTAAACATTACTTCAACAAATATCTGTTACAGGTTTTGGCTGGCTTGGCACAACAGCTAACCACATTGTGGAGCAATGCGACAAATGTTGAAACTTGGTTGCCTATGCTCTTGGAGACAATGCTGCTGCTAACATCACACCCATCTCTAACACTCGCACACACGGCTAACTCCGTTTGGTTGGCATTCTTGAAACACGACCAGATATCAAAGTTGCCACATGTGTTGACTATTGTGCCTAGATGGCTTCAGGCTTCTGCTCCAAAAGTACTAAAGGTAAGCTTTAGTTGCCACATGTGTTGACTGTTGTGCCTAGATGGCTTCAGGATTCTAATCCAAAAGTACTAAAGTTAAGCTTTAGTTGATTCACTTTTATAAAATTAAAAATACAGGGAGGCTTTTCTAAGTGGATCCATTTTGTTAATTAAATTCTAGACATAAATAATGAATTATATAAAATGATAAATATTTAAAATCACTTGTAAGTAATTAATCACATTTGCAAAAAGACTCTGTATATAAATATTTGTTTATGTGATTGTTCTGATGTCAAAATACAGTGTATAGTATTTACATATGTTATGGACATTACTCCTCAGAAGTTCCACACTTTTAATTTTTACTAATAATAATGACCTATAAAACGTTAATCTTTTACGTCCGTAATTTAAGAGCATATATGTCATTTGTTTTACTAAAATGTTATAGAATATGGAAGTTATTCAAACCAATCTGAGAAAATTATAAACCGTATATAACAGATGTTACTGTCTTAAAAATTTCAGGTCTCATATCCATCAACGCGAGTCAACGGTGTATCAGATGCTGTAGCTTATGCATGCATGGACTATGACAGCGAGCAGGAGTTTTCAATTTTCTTCAGCCGCTGTCGAACAGAAATATTAGACAGCTTTAGGTAAGTGTTTGATCTATGTTGTGCATTTTAAATTCCTGGTTCATAAGCATGTAAATGTGAAGGATGGTTTGGTTTAAAAATGTGATAGATAAAATTTTTCGCGGCTGCTAAAAAAAGACAAAAAAAAAAAGCGGTCGACATCCTCACCGCGTGAAAATTGATGTCTCATCTCCTTTGTTTTCATTGCATTTGTAGCAATGCTTGGCTATATATAATTTGATTCATTTACAGTAATCACACTGTCTCAAATAAGAAAAAATGTAATCATATTTTTACAACAGATACTTGAAAACTAGAGATTTTGCTGTTCGTGTTTTATATTCAATTTTGTAAACACCAAATTACCAATCTCATCATTTTGGTAACAAATTTAATTTGGCAGGTACTGCATGATAGCAGCTCCACTAGTGACGTGGTCCTACGTTGAACAGTGGACACAAGCCGCTCTCGACAAAGTGGACTCCTGCCCACCCCATATTGACGTTACGCACCCGTTGCATATCGAATGGGAAGCATTGTCACAGGTATTTAATACATTTTTTAATTACTTAGATACTTATCATTAAAGATGATTGTTTATACGTATAATTTAAAGGATATTTATAATAAAATGTTTTTGAAGCATTCGACTAACGTACAAGCACATGTATAGTAATGCATGATGTGAGCAGCGTTGCACGATTTGTGAGGGGGTGCTTTACACGGGTTGACCGTGTGCTGTTTCTGTTTCGAGGTGCTGGACGTGGTGCTGTCGCGGCTGCTGCAAGCGGAGCCGCGGCCCTGCGTGGCGGCCGGGCTGCGTCTGCTGCAGCGCTGCGTTTCCTGCGAGCCCCGCGCCTCTTTGCTACTCTCACTGCTGCTCTCCTTCATATCGGCCCTCTTCGTGTTCCTCAGCTGCGCGTACAGCCAGCTAGCCGGTAAGCCGCCTGGAGTAATTTTGTCGAGTGGTTTGATCCGCAGCGAGAACGAGACGGCAATACTGTTCTCATTTAACACGCGTGTAGCCGTTACCCAAAAATGTGTGTGTGCTTCGCGATGAATGATTGAATGATTAGGGGCATGATAAGTTTGTGGTCTTTCATGTTCTCTTTGCTCTTTGATAATTTTGTGGTCTCAGTTTTCTGAAACAAATGACACTGTGATGAGCAATTAGGGCATAACCGCACACGCAAACCACGTTAAAAACTATCACATGGCGATTAAAGTTAACCTATAAAAAGTATATGAGGAAATTTTTCTTATATTCCCCACAGGACCCGGCGTGGGCGTTGCCGGTGCAGACCTGTTGCCACGCGTGCTCGACAAAATATTCGCAGCGCTGGTATACGAGGGATCACCTCCCGAGGATCGGAGGTCGCGCTCTGTCAAAAACGTGCGGCGGCACGCAGCAGGCTTGCTTGTGAAGTTAGGCTCTAAGGTACATTCATGTGTACTAATTTTATTTCTTAAATGAAGAAATAGCCATACACATGTACAGCATTGAGTTATAACTGCGACCTTAAATCAAAATGAACAAATTTCTATTGCTATTTGCCAATAATCATAAAAACTTTAAAATGTAAACTTTAAAAAATCCATTGTAATTTTTTTTTTTCAATAAAACTAATTAAATTAAAAAGATATAAAATTTCTGACATCCTATACACTGACTGATTCATACAATGCTTTGTGACCTTTACAAATGAACTTTATGTTACAGTTTTACATGTTGTGTACAGTGTTGTAATATTATTTGTTTTGGAAAATTTAACAACTCGTTAAATAGTGATGTTTAAAGAAAGTATAAAGTATATATAAGTATATTGTTTAATAAAATTTTAAAAAGTTATCATCGATATGTGTGTTGATTTATGGTCGCGGCGGTAGTAGCGCCACGTTGTGTATAATGTCTTATTAATTCTCAATTAATAAGACATTATATTAAGTTTCAAACGAGCTGGCGGTTCACGTGATTTTGCGTACGGTTGATAATGCGTTGCCACTTTTAATAAAGTACTGGAGACCCCAGCTACCTCACTCACCAGATGAAACAAAGAAGAATTTCATTCATAAAATATATAACATTCATTCGTTTTTGAGGACTTGTTGATGAATTAATTTGCTATTTACAGTATCCGCTACTGCTGCTGCCCGTGTTCGGGCGGCTTCACGAGATGTGCCGTGCGGCTCTTGCGCGTCCCGACCTTAGCGCCGTCGAAAGCGTCACACTACAAGAGGCGCTTTTGGTTGTCTCCAACCACTTCTGCTGCTACGAGCGGCAAAGTGCTCTAGTCGCACAGGTAGGCTCATTGAAATTAATCAAGCTGACTTATTTTTAATTTAAACTCATCTTGTTTAAAAACTATGTAGAAAGTAAAACTTTGCGTAACCTCCGTTGCTTCTCTGATGGTGCTTTTGTACGTTTGTGAGAGAACTGCAAATGGATGTATCTATTTTAGTTTTTCTTATTTTATAATTAATTGAATAAGAAAATTATACATATTTATGCTAGTTAGTGTTTAGTCTATGGGTATGCTAAAGTTAAATAAGTTAGAATGAATCAAAACTCGTTAACATATAAGAAAAGAAAGAAATGTGTTAGGTTGCAAAATTTGCATGGACGAGTCATTGTTACAAAAAGGTTATAAGACACTTATAGGTGATCTGTTAATATTCGGCAAGTAAAAATGTATAAAAAGTATTGTATAAAAATGTGCGGAAGTCGTACTTTGTGGCAGTCTAAGGGGGAGGCCTATGTTCAGCAGTGGACTCAAACGGGCGCTGTAATGATGATGTCGATGGAAAAAGGTATTGTTCGAGGTGGGCTCTTGTCGCAGGTGCTGGGCGACTGCAGCTCGCGCTGGGCGGCGCTGGGGCCGCACGTGTCGTCGGCGGCGGCGCTGGCGCGGCTGGTGGGGCTGGACGCGGAGCCGAGCGACGCGGACGACGAGCGCGGCCGGGCGCGCCGCACGCTGCTGCACGCGCTCACTCTGCTGCTGGGCGTCGTCAAGCGCACGCACGTGCCCGCGGACCCCGACAAGTGCGTGCGCGCCCGCATATTTCGATCCCATATTGTTCATTTTGTCCCTGGAATTTTCGTGGCGGCCTTTCGTGTCACGTCTGCTAATGTATTTTAAAAAAGTATGGTTAAAGGAAAAAGAAACAAATGTTTTTCTTTAATGTGACAAGTTGCCAAGCGAGCAGGCGGTTCACCTTATGTTAAGTGATGCGTTGACGACCTTTTGAAAATTGGGCTCAAACTACCTCACTCACCAGACGAAATGCGACAGTATTATACTTCCACCTTACGCCGGTCTTCTGTGAGGTCGTGCTACTTACCCGGACGAGCCTGCCCATTGGTGCAACAGCCAAAGCTCCTGCGTGGCTCTACCACATATAAACATGTGACGTAAAAAAGAAAGACACGGATTTCGATTTTTGTTTAAATTACCCTATGATATGATATACAAATACGAGATGGATATGACATTAGTGTAACGAAAATGAGGCACTGAAATTACGCCAATTGGTGTAATTAGATGGCAATTCTATAGACTGCTATCTCTTTTCGTATCATACGTTCTATATCACCTGTAACATTCGTTTGTATATGTCGTATGATGTAAATCGACAATTTTTAAAAGCCGCGCAGTATCGACCTGCGTGATCTTTATTATTAAACATAATTGAAATCACCTAAACAAATTTTCTTGTTCCCTCGTTGGAGTGTTAGGAATGACGGGCCCGTTTGTACGTGCGTGCGTTCCGCCGCAGGGCGTCGCGGGGCGGCTTCAGCGCGGGCGTGACGTCGTCCGGCAACCCGGTGTGGCGCAACCCGTGCGGCGCGCACGTGCTGCCGCTGCTGCCGCACGCTTTGGCTCTGGCGCGCGCGCTGCACGAGCTGCACGCGCCGCACGCGGCCCCGCTGCGCCACGCTGCGCACGGGCGCGCGCTGCACCCGCCGCCCGCCGAGCGGCGCAACCTGCTCGGGCTGCGCGACGACGCCCCGCCCGCGCCCAGCGAGCCCCAGGACCGCATGCAGAACTACCTGCACACGCTGCACGACAACGTTAGCGCCCCGTTCTTAAATACAGCCGATTAGGCCGCTTGTTAAATTTACGCGATTGTGCGTTCTGTAATTTAGTTAGTCATTTCGCATTGAAAATCCGATTAGGTAGGAAGACCTTCGATTATGATTTTGGGTTTCTGAAAGTTATTTGATTTATTTGAATTAGATATTGAAATTAACGACCGGATTGGACAACGCTCTTTTTTTTCCAGCTGTCAATGTTAAAGATGCATTTCTATGCCAAATTAATGTGTAAACCAAAATAAATATACACTATTAATCCTCAATAATAATAAACAAAATATCCTGTGCTCTGAGATAGCTCTTCACACACAAAAACACACACACACTTCCCTATTTTTATTTCCTCTTTCAGTATATATTTACTGCCCGTAAATCAAGCTGTAAATCGTATTTTTCTATATTAAGACAGGCAAGAGTAGTGTGATGTGAGTAGAGAGACGTTGATGCCACCCTTCGGCCGTCAGGTGTGCCACCTGGTGGGGGCCGCAGCGGCGTCGCTGGGCCGCGAGCTGTACAGCGCGCCGGGGCTGGCGCGTTTCGTGGCGGACGCGCTGTTGCACGCGCCGGAGCAGCTGCCCGACCACTGGCTGCGGCGCGTGCTGCGGGCCGCGCTGCGTCCGCTGCTGCTCCACTGCCCGCCCGCGCACTACGCCGACGTTGCACTGCCGCTGCTCGACCACCTGGCGCCCTTCAGTACGTCTCATCTCATGGATGAAACATAACAACAGAATTCCTCATTGTCAAAACAACATATAAATTTTTGGCTCGATCTAGATCTAACGATCAACATAATCAAGGGTTTAGAACTAACTAGTAACTTTGCAGTTACGGTTATTGCTATCGCATCACAGATTGACACGTTTGGGTTCTCGGCACTAAACCTACATGTAATTTTACCATGTAAAAAACACATTTACGTCCACCGATCGTAGGTGACACGAAAGTAACCTTACTCTTAAATCGTTAATGCACTTATGTTGTTTATTTTAAATGTTGTAGTTGTCGATTTTTAAACAATAAAATATTTTCAGTGTTGGTGCATTTATCGCAGCGGTGGGATTATGTAACGTCATTGTACGAATCTGGTAAATTAGAGGAGGAGGGTGGAAGTGAGTCTCAAGAAGTTCTCGAAGACATGTTGGTACGACATCTAACGAGAGAATACCTCGAATTATTAAAGGTAAACTCATTATTATTCACTTAATTTATATTACTGCATCATGTTGATTATGTTACGTTGAATGTCTCAGTTACATCATATCATGTTCATATAGTTGGAAATGGTTGTCAAAACCAATGTATGTCCTAGCAAATTCGACACTTCATTTCCTATTACTTAAGAAAATTTTAATATTTGTGAGCTCTCATATAAATTATATGAAAGCCATCAGGACTGTTCAACTATGGTAAAGCAATGCATCAGCTTCTGCTGTTGTAATGTGTAAGTTGTCATAATCGATTAGTATTGCTCATTATCGATGCCCACTTCAGATCTCCTTGGTGGACACCGGCGGGGCGGGGAGTGCGGGCGGCGGGAGCGAGACGGTAGACATGGAGGAAGAGAGCGTACCGCCCCAGCGCGCGCCCGAACACGTCTCGGAGCTGGGCGCTTTGGTGCTCGCGCAGCCGATCGCCGGACCAGCTGTGTTGCATACTGTACGTTTCGGCGCGCTTCCCCGATAATTTTAACCCCCCCACTTAAAAATGATGGTATAATTTTGACGTGTCTGTCTGTCTGTCTGGGTATCTGTGTGCCTGTCTGGGTATCTTTGTGTCTGTCCTGGGTATCTGTGTGTCTGTCTGTGGCATTGTAAGTTCTAAATGAAAAAACCGATATAAGTGGTGTTTTTTTATTTGAAGCTGACACAATTGAGATGTTTCTTAGGTATAATTAGAGTTTTTTGTGTCAGGGGGTTACTTAAAATCAATTATTTTATATTATGGATGCACTTCTTTATATAAAGATTGATTTCAAATAATATATGAAGTTTTTATGCGACAATTATAAGTAATAAAAAACCATATGGTTAGTGAGGACCGCCGCTGGGCGCTCATGGACACCTCCAACATCAAACTAATTAAACTTTTATTTAACTATTACCTTTTTTTTTTTAATTTTTTTTTTGGCTGGATGAGCCACTGTTGACCTTAGGGGCCTTTACAGTTCCGACGTGGCTTGAGATGGCCTGGCGCACGAGGCGCCTAGCCTGAACCTCGGCGTTTTACCTTCTGACTAGTATCTACTTTTAGGTTTTGGTTTCGCCAGGGCGATCCTTTTCGGAATTATATTATGAAACAAACATAGGGAATATTTGTGCGACTACGCCACAATCCCGCTTATAAGCTACAAGCGGGACTCAATTTAGAATGCCATTAAAACTTCACTTTTAATACAAGCAAATGGGTCACCTAATATCAAGTTGTTACATGACAAAGCTTTTTCGTTGACATTTACGATACATGTGCGATTACGGATGTCGGGTCTACTGTATTACGAAAATGATTCCAGATACTGCGCGCGCTGACGTGGAACGACTCGACGTCGTCGCTGCGCGCGTGCACGCTGGCCCTGCCGGCCCTGCGCGCCGCGCTCTCCGCGGGGCGTGTGGGCGCGGCGGAGGCGAGCGGCGCACTGGCCGCCGTGCTCCAGGCGCTGCGCACTCACGGCCAGCACGACGCAAACCAAGCGGCGCTGCTCGCCCTCGCGGTGCAGGTACCCACTGCGCGCGTTCCAAATGTTTCCTTTTTTTTTTAATTTGTTAATATTCAACCAGTGATCTGCCTTATGTTTCTTGAAGGTGGACGTTGATATTAATAAATATTTAAAGAAATGGCTGTGTAGCTTTCTTAGAATATGTGACGAATTCTTTCCCATTTCACGGCGTAGGGTTACACAGCAGGTTCTGCTGTTGCAAAAATAGCACAATATAAGGAAGTTCAATGGTCTCACAGATGACCGACGTGGCCGCGTTCGTAGTAACATGTTGTACCCACCTAGGTATAATAGTAAGTAGTATAGTAGTAAGGGCAGGAGGATGGTGGTGACGATAATAAGTTATTGTCGTCAGACGTACGAGGCGCTTCGGCCGAGGTTCCCCGGCGTGGCGTCGGTGCTGCGCTCCATCCCCGATGTGGACGCGCACGACCTGCACCGCCTCGACGAGAAGCTAGCCGCCAACCACAGCAAGCCCGCCAAGATAGACAAGAGCAAGCGCGACTTATTCAAAAAGATCACCTCCAGGGTCGGTTATCCCGTCATCATAAATATTCAGACCATTGTCATGTAAACAGTTGCTTTCCTAAATAATGACTTGTTTGATAGTTGATTTAGAGCATAAATGTTGCTGGTGATTGTAAAATTCATCGTTATATAAACTGGTCAAAATTCTTGGTGTTAGATATATTTAAAATATTTCAGCATCATCACCATAATGTCAGTTTACTGTTGGATATATGTCAGATAGGATGCCGGTGGCAAATAGGGCATATTTTAATCATGTGACGAGTCTTGGAGGAGGCCTCGTCAAAAAAAAACATAGATATTTATTTGGTTGGCCTTTTCAGTTGATTGGGCGCAACGTGGGGCAGCTATTCAAGAAGGAGGTGTACATTCTAGACCTGCCCACGATGCACGTGGCCAAGGAGAAGGCTCGCAGTGTTCTCGACGCCCCCGAAGGCGCCGCCTTAGACAGCCTGTTCACTTCCCGAGCGCCCACATAGCGGCGCACGAAACAATTCCGACCGACAACGAAGCAAGGACGCAACCTTAGTTGAATTTGTGAATTCCTACTCGCATCCGTCTTGTGACTTTGTACGACGACTTGTGCAGAACGTCTATATTATATACTATACGTATGTGCAATGCGTGGAATCTCCACGGGTTCAAGATCAGTACGTATGATACGTATCCGCGGACTCTAGATGATTGATATTGCGTGGAATAGATGATTAAAAAAGACTCATCTATATTACAACAAGTACACGCTTTTTGCTTGAAGACATTTTTGTTAAGTGGAAAGTTTGGGGCGAATCAATTGATGAAATCCAAAAAAATATTTTTAAAACCATTTATTTTTAATTCACGATTGATTTTCTCTACAAAAACTGACAAATATTTATAAAAATCCATTTTGCACAACCGTCAAGATAGGTCGGGTATCACATTTGGGTTCTAAATTGCGATGAAAGGCAAAGTCAGTGGCCTATTCCATTTAACCTATTAGATTGGTTTGTGTTGTTTTTTTTACTTATGTATGAACATTTTAAGTTAACACAATTTATGTTAATTTCACTACACAAATTTTTATTTTCGCGCCTTTTTCAATAATTACAAGTCATTTGTAATTATTGAAAAAGGGCGCTTGTTTGACAAGTTTTGTACTTACATTTATGTTTATGTACATGGGCTCGTGATATATGCGTCGTGCGTAGTTGTTGCATTGGTCCGGATCAGCCATATAGTACTCGCAATGTTAAACATTCTACTGTGAATAACCATTTATATGTTATTAAATTATATTATTAATTTGGTTCATTCTTTCTCACGACTTCGTACCGGTTTTCTCATTTATCCCGTTATTGCAAAATACTTCACATGGCGCTGAATGATCTGGCTAAGAACAAACTTTTTTTTTAAATTGAAGATAACTTCTTTTTTTTATTTGAAAAACTTGTCAAGCACGAGCACGTGGTTAACCTGATGTTAAGTGATTACCGCCGCTCATAGAACCACACTGCCACACCCGAGGGTAGGGTTTTGACAACCTTTTAAAAAGTTAGCCCCGGCTACCTCACTCACCAGACGCAACGTGAAAGTATAATACTTTTCAAGTCGGGCCCAGATACTAAAGTCTTACAGTCTCTCCCTGGGCCGCTTATTTGCATAATGGCGACCATTTTCAACACACCTCTCCAGCTGCTCCTTCCCGGACGACTGGAAAGAGGCCACCGTCATTGCTTGGGGAAGCTCTATGAGCGGCTATTATTAAACAGGCTCAAAGAACAAGTATTTTCAAACGGCCTTATGTCGGTTGAACAGTTTGGCTTTCGAGCTCAACACTCGACGTGCCAGATAGGCTCGTGCACGCCATACGGGCAATCCTGTTGAATCGCTGTTTTAGATATCGAGTTGAGGGCAACCTCCACAAGCCGCTGTCTCACAGCTGGCGTTCCACAAGACTCCTGCCTCTTGCCCTTGCTCTTTACGCTCTACACGACTGACATACCAAAAGACCCACACGTTAATCTCGCGCTTTTCGCGATGACACGGCACTCTTTTACACATAAAAATCTTAATCAACTCGCCACTCGTCTCCAAAGCGCTGCCGAACACCTCGGCGATTGGTTCCGCAAATGAAGAATAGAAGTAAATCCCGAAAAGAGTGTGGCGATCACTTCACACGAAATCCTTACCCGTCACATCTCTAAAGACCCTCGCCAATGCAGAAAGCTGGGGCAAATATCTCTCTATGGCCAACCACTCCCCTGCGAGAAAAAGGTCAAATATCTGGGAGTCACTTGTGACTCACGTATAACGTTCGGATCGCATATGTCGTTAACATTAGAACAGCCGCGTTCATCTCCAGCCGGCACTATCACCTCACCAATGCTTCAAATAAGATGTTCTTAAGGCACAAATTATTATTATATAAGGCCTGCGTAAGACCTATTATATCCTACGCGTGCATACCCTTCGCCCACATAAACCCTACTCGCTTGTACAAGTTGCAAATAGTACAAAATAAGTTCATCCGCCGCGCAACCGGTGCGCAGTGGTATCAAGGCAACGTCGACCTACCTGCACATTGACTGCAGACTCCCGACGATTCAAGAACATTTTAAAGATCTCACCAAACAGTTCTTCGACAGAACCGAACATCATCCCAACCTCTGATGGTTACCATCCCGACATCAACGCGAATGTCAGCAAGCGCCGTCCGCGCAACTTCCTCACCGACCCGGTCGAGGAAGGGGAATTAAGAACGTCGGACGTACCGTCGGGGGTCCCGCCAAATAATACTACACACAGTGCATCAACAAACGTAGCGTAGAACCATAGTTCGTCATTGCCTTCGAGCACGGTGAAACCACGTACACTAGGTACACCCGTACACTAGGTACACCCGTACACTAGGTACACCCGTACACTAGGTACACCCGTACACTAGGTACACCCGTACACTAGGTACACCCGTACACTAGGTACACCCGTACACTAGGTACACCCGTACACTAGGTACACCCGTACACTAGGTACACCCGTACACTAGGTACACCCGTACACTAGGTACACCCGTACACTAGGTACACCCGTACACTAGGTACACCCGTACACTAGGTACACCCGTACACTAGGTACACCCGCGTTCCAGGGCGGTTCTCATCGCCCCCAGCCAGCCACTGACTAAACAAGCACAGTTAACGGCCATCGGGGTCACGGTCCTCACCGATTAATAGATTAAGGACTGAAAGCGTAACATAACTTCAACTCGGGTCTTCTGTGAGGTTGAGGTAATTCTCCGTACTAGCCTACCCATTCGTGCAACACTAGAGTTGTTGACTAGTTGCTGCGTGGCTACACCTAGGAAGTTATATTTTATACCAGTTATAAATTTATATAACTCTGGTACATAGTTTTTGCCCACTCTGGCCGGCTTTTTTTTATTATATGAAAAGTTATCAAGCAACCACACGTTTTACATGATTTTAAGTGACGGCTTGCAGTTGCGTTGATGAAGTTTAAAAAAGTGGCCCCGGTTACATCACTAATCAGACGAAACAGTTAATATTTACACTTCCGCCTATTCGTGCAACAGCAAAAGCTATTGTTTGGCCCTACCTGACAGTTAAAATAATTTACAGTTACATACTTTTACATAATGGAATTGTGTAGACTCCTTTTAGGTACACAGTGGGCAAGGGATGAGCAAATAAAAAAAATATATCGTGCCGACATTTCAAAAGAGTATCGATAATTATCGGGCAAAAAATATCGATATATCGTCATTTTTCGCATGATTATTCCATCCATTCCAAAATTCGTAAAATAGAATAGACATGAAGAAAATAGTTGAAGAGTTTTTAAAGTTAACGATGCGCGAGGAGCATGCAGAGTATCATTTAGCATTAAACACGAAACAGTTGCGTTAAAATAATATCGAAATTGAGTCTAAAATAAATATCGATATATCGCGATAAAAAATACGACATATATATGGATAACGGTACGGAAAAATATCTATATTTTTAATGGCTACTATGCCACTAGGCAGAAATCCGGTTCGAGGAGAAGCAGTCTAGCCTAGAAAGCAAGACTTAATTTATCGAGCCTCGTGCTCGATAAATAAAGACATGAACGTCAAAAAAAAAAACAAGCTAAATCGTAGTTTCTCAATTCAGAAATGCTTCCAATAATATCTGCATTCAATCTGGCCTGGTTTGGAGGACTTATTACCCCATCTAGATGAACTATTATCATATACAGCGTGTCGTTATCATCGCGACCATAAATGAACACACGTTTAACGCTACTTGCCAATAATCATAAAAAAATATAAACGTTAAACAAAATCCATAATTAAAAAAAAATATTTTTCAAACAAACTAATTAAGCAAAAAAGAAACAAAATTTGTAACATCCTATACAACTCGCGCCACAGCGTCGTATTAAAAGCCTCTCCTTCTAACAGTATGTTTTGTCTCTTTTAAATTCATTCAACCCATTCATAATGCTTTGTGACCTTTACAAATGAACTTTACGTTACGCTTTTATAGTTAAGGGTGTTCTAAAATTCTTTGTTTTGGAAAATTTAATAACTCTGTAAATATTGATGTTTAAAGAATGTAAATGTTTAATACAACTTTAAAAAATTATCCCCTATATGTGTGTTCATTTATTGTCGCGATGGTAACGACACGCTGTATACTATAAATCAAATCCTAATTACGGGAGTAGCGGCGTGCAATCAAGTATCACTCTCTTCGTCATGTCTCACGGATTATTATTAATTTGTCCTATCAGACCATGGAGGTACTCACACGTAAAATTCTTTACATCTACTATTATTAAATATATAATTAGTGTAAGATAGTAATTTTAGTAAAAATAAAACACAAGAAAAAAAAGGATAATAAATAAGTTTATTTAGCGCTTTTACTTTTCATAGGTGTACATTAATTGTAAACCTACATTGATGCTGATTCCATGTGAAACTATTTCAATCTTATTGTTGGTGACATCTACCTTTAATACACAACTGTTCTCTAACGGAACACATTTATCTTCATGGTCTCTAACAACCGGTATTTTTCTCGGTCCTAAAATCGGGTCCTTGTATCGCCAAACCTTCAGACAAGTTACATCTGAAAAATATTAGTATTAGATTGGCTTATATGCAAATCATTATATAACAGAATATAATATGAAGTAATAATAGAATGTTAAATCAGGTACATACATACATGTATGAAATATTAAATAAAAAATGAATACACCAAAAATCTAGGGAAGGTAAAATTACGAAGATAAAAATTGAGGAATCGCATAAATGGCTTTTTAGTTTTAGTAGTGAATGAATATTAATAAATCATATGAATGTATAAAATAAATAATCACAACAAACCTTTTATCATCTTAACCTCCTTAGCAATCTTAGCTTTTACTTTCTCAATGGTTTCTCCATCTACCAAGCAAACAGAAAGAGTAAAGAGCCCATTCAAGGGCATGGGGTTTATGAAAGTTACATCCAGTCCAGGATCGGCGATAAAGTTAATGTGTGGAGCTCCAGGGGCACAATCTTCCCTAGTCTTCTCAGGAGCATCAGGACTATCAGTGAACTTAACTTCAATGGTATCCAACTGGAAACAAATTTATTATCAAAAAAGATACATTGAATTTTCAATTCATAGACATACAATAATAATTTTTTGTGTATGCTCAGTATTTAATGAGTTCATTATGGGACTACAATTCCACATCAACACATAACTTTTATTCCATCACTTAGTTTATTTTAGTAAAATTATTTCAATATTAACATCTCACTGTAATCTAAGTTAATTAATTTCTGAGATTTGAAATTTCTTTGAGAAATGAAGTTTTACTACTAACATGATAAAATATGGGATATTCATAAAATTTCTAACACTAAAATAAGTGTAATAAATTGTTTTTGGCTTATTAAATTTTTTTTAAATAAATTTTTGGAGGGCTTACATCTAAAGTATTAAGAAGATATTGTTTATTCTCCCGCAAGATGGCAGCTTCGTCAAACGGTAATGCGACGGATAAGGCATCTTTCCCCACTCGCTCCATGTTCTCTCTGGTAGCTTGGACGAAAGGCATGACCCGCTTCATGTATTTCTTTAATTCTGCTATAGCCCCCAACTTAGTTGAGATGCTCTTGTTATCCGGAAGACCTGAAGGCTGATTGAATAATAGATCATTTTTTTATAGTGCTAATCTCTGCACTTATGATTAAACATTAAAATTTATAGAAAAATTCACAAAAATGCGAAAAAGTTAAAGCATTAAGTCCGCCCTTTGTAATCCTTTTTTTTAAGGTTTTGCAATAAAGCATAAATAAATAAATAATATGGCTCTAGCCACTGAGCTAAACGGCTGATTGCCACACCGACGAAAATCTTAACGCATTCTTCTACATTGTTTTCTTAGCATTTGAAGCAATGCTTGGCGCCATCTATATCGCCATCATATTTCTTAAAAAGCAATGGCGACATCTCTCGTTCGAATTATCGTTGTAAAACGATATTCGAAATTGTTTGTATGCTGGAAAGGATATAACAATAGATGGCGCCAAGCATTGCTTCAAATGCTAAGAAAACAATGTAGAAGAATGCGTTAAGATTTTCGTCGGTGTGGCAATCAGCCGTTTAGCTCAGTGGCTAGAGCGTCAGGCCGCGAATGCCGAAGACGTGAGTTCGATTCCCACAGCGGCGACAATGTTTTCGCACTTTTTCTACATATTTTAATGTTCAATCTTAAGTGCAAAGATTAGCACTATAAACAATTTAAATCTCTTAAAAAGCAATGGCGACATCTCTCGTTCGAATTATCGTTGTAAAACGATATTCGAAATTGTTTGTATGCTGGAAAGGATATAACAATAGATGGCGCCAAGCATTGCTTCAAATGCTAAGAAAACAATGTAGAAGAATGCGTTAAGATTTTCGTCGGTGTGGCAATCAGCCGTTTAGCTCAGTGGCTAGAGCGTCAGGCCGCGAATGCCGAAGACGTGAGTTCGATTCCCACAGCGGCGACAATGTTTTCGCACTTTTTCTACATATTTTAATGTTCAATCTTAAGTGCAAAGATTAGCACTATAAACAATTTAAATTTCTTAAAAAGCAATGGCGACATCTCTCGTTCGAATTATCGTTGTAAAACGATATTCGAAATTGTTTGTATGCTGGAAAGGATATAACAATAGATGGCGCCAAGCATTGCTTCAAATGCTAAGAAAACAATGTAGAAGAATGCGTTAAGATTTTCGTCGGTGTGGCAATAAGCCGTTTAGCTCAGTGGCTAGAGCGTCAGGCCGCGAATGCCGAAGACGTGAGTTCGATTCCCACAGCGGCGACAATCTTTTCGCACTTTTTCTACATATTTTAACATTCTTAACTTGTTCAAAATATTTTATTATAGTTTTAGTGACCAAATTATTATTGCTTTTCTTTGTTTCACTGTACTAAAATTCTTAACTTTATTAGTCCAAACATGGCACTGCATGTAAGTGGAGAAACAGGTTTTTTTAAGAACTTACCCCATTAAGCTCTTTCAGAGTGCTCAGTATAATATGCTGCCACTTGGGATATTCTTTGGCAACCCATATCACTGCTCTGTTTGGTTTCTTCTCTGGCTTAGGAGTTTCGCCCTTCTTGGGCTTTTTAACAGCACAATGATTCTTCAGGTAGATGCGGAACGAATGAGCAGCCTCCATAAGGTAAGTGCTGGCTTTAACGGCGACTTCGTCTATCTCACCCGCTACAGGCCAACGTGCGTGAAGTATACTTTTCTTCTAAAAATAAGAATTACGATTACAAGTAACAGAACTGAGGCAGTGATTTCATGTAGACTCCCACATTTAAAAAAATTTTTAAGCAACTACGTACTACTGCTCATTTTCTGTGGCTACTCTGACAAACAAAAGTAGTTTAGTTAAAATTGTGTTAGATGATTCCGTGGCACCAAGGTATTGGCTTGAGCTTCGTAGGTCGTGGGTTTCCACACGGAACAACTATTTGTCGGACCAACAGATAATTGTTTTGGTATTGGATGTTTGTCAACGTGAAATTTATGTAGTACTTAATTTTTTTTAATGTAAGATGCCAAGCGAGCTGGCGGTTCACCTGATGTTAATTAAGAACCGCCGCCCATGGATATTTACAACACCATAGCCACCGTTGCCACCTTTCAGAAACGTGGGCCCTTGCTAGCTTACTCACCAGACGAAACTCAGATGTATAAGACTTCCATTTCACGCCGGTCTTCTGTAAAGTCGTGGTACTTCTGACAAACCTGCCCATTCGTGCAACAGCGAGCGAATTAAGCCTCAATTTGCATATTATAATTTTAAAATTACAAATAATTATTACGATATTACGAAGTATAATTTCACATATTAGGAACATAGGTAAGACGAAACAAATTAAATCTAGGCTTGGTATGTCGATATGATGCAACAAGTAGTGTATGGTTTTTCTTCTTGGTGAGATAACTTAGTTTCTATATTCTGTATCTAATTAGTTACGTGTGCGTTCTAAATAAAATGAATCTACGTGTATATTTATAATTTAGAGATTCTATATACATGTGTAAAAGAATCAGAGGTGTACAATAAAGCAGCCTTATACACGTATACAGATTTCAGAGGACCTTTTTAAAAGTAAAAAACCTGGCTAAGTGCGAGTGGGACTCGCGAACGAAGACTTCCGTACCATTATTTATAAAAACGGCAAAACACAGACTGGTGACCGATGGATGGACTGATGCACGGACGGAGGGACGGACAAACAGACAATGGAGTCTTAGTAATAAGGTCCCGTTTTACCCTTTGCGTACGGAACCCTAAAAAGGGGGAATGTATAATTAAGTATAATTTAAAATAAATTTTCTTGTCACTAAGCTGACCAATTAGCAGTAAATCATTATCTTAAAACAAAATGTACCTAACATACTTACATACTGATATATACTAAGTTTTATTTTAGTAACATATAACACTCAATGGAAGAAAAATATTACAGCTATCAATTAATTGATATTATATAATGATGTTATACTATGATATTATGTGATATTATATTATGATGTAATACACTTACGTTGCCCAGTAGCTCCCAGACGTGTTCGGCGACGTGAGGGCAAATTGGCGACACAAGCTTGGCCTGGACTTCTATGTAAAGGGTCACCACTTCGGCGTGCATCAGGCCGTCAGAGCACAGCTCCCTGTACTTGTCCCGTGCCGCCTGCAGCTCGAAGAAGCCGCTCTTCAGCGCCTCCTTGAACAGCATCCTGCCGTAGTTCTCGTCGGTCTGGTTGATTTTGGCGTTCATCTCGCTGACGAACACCTTGTCGTGGAAGTTGTACTCGCCTGCGGAGTTAAGAAAATTATGCGCGTGGTATTATTGCCGATTTGTTTCGATTCGAATATGCGTTTTACGTTTATTGAATTATCACACATGATATGAAGTAAGATTTTACTTGCAACGGTAAATTAGTAAAAGTAGTAAATTAGTTACATAAAATTTTAATGGGTATAAAATATAAATTCCCAGGCGAATGGGCAGGATCGTTCTGCAAACATATATACTTCCGCGTTTGGCCTGGTGAGTTGGGTAACTTTAACTGTGGTAGGACCATGCAATGGTGTTCACTGTTGTACAATGAGTAGGTCCGTCCGGGTAAGTGCCACGACCTCACAGAAGACCGCCGTAAAGTAAAGGTGTAACACTTCTGCGTTTCGTCTGGTGAGTGAGGTAGCCGTGGCTCACTTTATTTAACTGTGGCAACGCTTTTACAACCCTACGGGTGTTGCAAATGTCCATGGGTGGCCGTTATCAAGGCAGGTGAAACTATTGCTTGAAATGCGTTGCCAAACTTTTGACTAGACCTACAGTTAAAAATAACCCTGCTCACCGCGGGCTCAATAAACGATTTTATTAACCGACTTCAAAAAAGGAGGAGGTTTCTCAATTCGACCGTATATATATTTTTTTTTATGTGTGTTCGGGGATAACTTCGTCATTTATGAACCGATTTTGATGATTATTTTTTTGTTGGAAAGGAGATATCCCAAGGGTGGTACCATGGTAAGGAAACATCTGATGGTGGCATCCCAGAGAAATCGAGGGAAATCCTCGAATGTTATAGGCGTTGATAATGTTTTTTAGTTTCCTGTTTGAAGTCGTTTTTTTTTTGTTCAAAATTATGTATATTACAAACAAGTGTGTTGTGTATGGTAATAAAGTCAATAATAGCCATACAATGAGCCAAACAACTAACCTGTCCTAAGGGTGGATTTCGTGGCCATAACCTCTTTCACCCATTCGATAAACGTGTAGAGCCTCAGTATGCCGGCGTCGGCGGAGCTCTCCACAAAGTTGGCGTCCTCCACGGAATCCCCCGCGTCGGCTAACGCTAGCCGCATGCCGTCCGCGCTGAACTTCTCTATCGACTCGGAGAGCGTCAAGAAGTTGCCCTCGGACTTCGACATCTTCGCGGAGTTCAGCATTAGGTGACCGTTGGCCCTGACGCCTTTGGGCCACTTGTCTTCCTCGTCCGGCCATATCGCGCAGTGGTTGTAGATATAGAAGGTCAGGTGGTTTTGTATGAGGTCTTTACCCGATACTCTTACATCCACTGGATACCTGTAGTTGGTTGAACACAATCAATAACATTTCCTTAACAAGTTGCTTGGATATTACATTTTTGTACATAAGCATTGATAGTATGTCCAGTAAAAAATTAGCTTATCTTATACTTCGAATGAATGACTCTACTGTACTAGGAAATAATTAATGTAATTAGTATAGTTATATAAAGTACATTAAGTACATCAATTAGAGATTTTACCAGAACTGGAAGGATTTCTTCATAAGATCTAATGATTCCCTGGCTATTTTGGAATTCTTTGGCAGTGGCGCATCTTTAAAAAATATGTAATTCCAGACTTCCGCTGTCATATCCTCCGGTTTAATCTTAAGAGCATTCTCGCCGGTTCCTCTGAATGTACCACCTTGGAGATAGTGAGATATTGTATAATAAGCATTGTAAATGGTAGAGTCCGATAGAGATTCAATCACCCATTGTTGATCCCATGGAAGTTTAGTGCCTGAAAAACAAAAGGTTTATTTAATTACTCCATTTGAAAGGGAGAGTTATAAGCTTGTGTAAAATTTAGTTTACATACTCAGGTACAACTATGACATACTTAACTGTGCTGATTAGATAAATAAAATTCAAATTCAATATCTAAACAAAAGATTGCATACCAAGACCATAAGTCCTCGAGCACGCATACTCATGTAGCCAGCTAAGAGTGGCATGGAAATTTTTTCTAACCTCTTCATGGTAAGTGTTCATTGCTGCCAAAGCTTTTTCTGCTTGTGCTTTCCACTTTTCTTCACCATATACTAAATACCATTGATTACAGAGTGCGACTACACATTCGTCGCCAGATCTTGACATAATCGTCTTCTCAGGTTCATAGTAAATTACGGCACTGTTTGCTTTTATCAATTCTGTCTGCAAATTCTTTTTAACATCCTGGATCTTGCTCCCCTTGTATTTACCAACTAAAAGAACTCCATCGTAAAATCCTTTTAAGTAAACCATCTCTTTAGCTTGGGTTAATTTTTCCTTGTCGTTCTGACTTTGAATCTTTAAGTTCTCATATACATAAACTGCAGACAAGTTGCCATACTCTGGGATTTCTAGAATAGGAACGGGCTTGAAGGGTAGTACCATTTCATCTCTAATACCATATTTCTCTCTAAATGCAGCTTTTTTTTGAAGATCTACTAGAGCTGCATAATCATCGGGGGAGTCCGATGGGACACTGGTTACAATTCCCGTTCCTTTATCTTGTTTTATGGTCAACATTGGTAATGAAAATATTTTAGGATAACATGTCATTGGAGATTTCAAAGCAACACCTAGAAGATCTTGGCCAAGGATTTCCATCTCAACTTTAAAATCTCCATCTTTTTCTGTGAAGCCTTGGTAGGACATATTTCTTGCTGCACGCTTAGTACATATAAAGATCCCATCATTGACAGTCTCAAAGGCGATATACTTAATCTCAGGATGTACCCAGCAATTAGTCTGTCCATACATTGTTTCAGGTCTTAGTGTAGCAGCAACTAAACTAATTGTTTTATCTCCAAAAGATCTTGAATAATAAAATACTTTTAGAGGTTGGTGTTAATTGGAGGTTTTTAATAAAGAATAGGAACTTTCAAACAAAGAAAGAAATACAACCTCAATCAAAAGTAATAAAATAAAACTAAAAATAAAAAAGAGAGTGTTCGGATGCTTGTTTTTAACTCCATGTACTTGAGCAATCCAATAAAATAAGTGCAATTTTAAATGCTGATTTTTCTATGCTCATTGGTGAAGCAAATGCTTGTGAGGAAACCGGCATGATTTCGAAAACGGCCTGTTTCAATATTCTATCTACAGACTGATCTGGTTACTAGTGATAGGTATTTGAAGTTAGCTCTATAATACTTACGTCAAGATCCTATCTCCATTAGCCAAATCTATCTGTTGTTAGAATATTGAAACCAACCCATAGTGATAAAGTAGTATTAATACAAGTAACTACAACAATTGTAATTATATCATAATACTGCAAGTTGTGCTGTAATAAAATAGAATTATAATACATACTTTAAGATGTCCGGAAATGGCCTTACGACCTCGAGTTTTATTAAGGTGTACTCTTGAGGTCCAGCACCTTCACCAGTACTTCGGTCATGATCCATACAAGGTTGTTTATCCAATGGAGAGAATATTGTATAACGCTTCCCATACATTATCTTCTTGCGTTCTTTTAAAAGGTAATACTGCCACCTTACAAATGAATCATAGAACGGGTTTGCATCAGTTGTTATAAACTTTCTGCGCCAGTCAACCTGCATTTTTAAAGAGAAAAATAATTTTACATTTTAATTAAATTCCGTGAATTCAAATACTTTGTAGCACAATCTGCTTCCATCGATTTCACACACATTTGCACAGGTCATCATTCCATCTGGTGAGGGGGTCACTCAAGAACTTTCTTCCCCATCGGTTATCGGTTCTACGAGCTATATGGCCGCCCCATCACCTCTTCAGCATCTTCTGAGCTGTGTCGGTTACTTTTGTTCTACTGCGGATGTCTTCGTTGCGAACTCTATCACGCTGAGAAATACCAGCATAGCCCGCACTATAGCTCGCTGAGTTACTATGAGCTTCATACGGCCAGTGGTGAAGGGCCACGTCTTGGTTCCGTAGGTCATCACTGGCAACACAAATTGATTGAAGACTTTTGTCTTCAAACATTAAGGGATATTATATAAGACATGCATTAAGGGATATGATAGTCGAGAAGATATGCCGAAGGTCTTCGAACGCTGCCCATCCGAGTTGGATTCGCTGATTGACCTCTGCGTCTAAGTTGAATTTAACTAACCGGACTAATTGTCCTAGGCAAACGTACACGTCATCAACTTCGAGTGCTCACAGTGCTCCCAACAACAGCCTGTGTAAGCGTGACATCGTCATTACACATGAAATGCGTCTTGCCCATGTTTATCTTAAGGTCACCCAACGGGAGTGGTTGAGAGACACTGTTAAGGTCATTCAGCATAGTACCATGGTCGGCAAATCGAAGGTGGGTGATGTATTCGCCATTGATGTTAATATCACGTCTTATACAGTACACAAGCTTGAAAACATCTTCCAACGCAGCGGCGAAGAGTTTCGGGGATATGACATCACCCTGTCTTACACCCTTCTGCAATTGGATAGCTTTTGTACTACTTGACTGTACTGGGACGCACTTCGAAGCCTTGTTATACAAACACCTGAGCACCTCGATATACAAACAGTCAATTTGGCACCAGAAAAGGGCCATGAGTACCGCCCAAATTTTAACAGAATCGAAGGCCTTCTCATAGTCCACATACGGTAGGCATAAAGGCTAATTACACTCTTCGGTTTTCTGTTCAATCTGGCGCAGTGTTTATGTGGTCTATGATACTTAAGCCTTTTCGGAATCTGGCTTGTTGGGGAAGCTGGCAGTCTTCGATTCTGAAAGACGATTAAAGATGACCCTTGTAAACAGGTCATAGACGCGGCTCAGAGGGGATAACTGTCTATAATATCGGTATCTTCGTATCGGTCCCCGCGCCAGCCCCAAAGGTCAACACATGGACAGAACCACTGATGGTACAACGGCCGACTTCGGCCAGTATCATAGCCCCCCAAGCAATCCTCGCGCCTTCGGCGCAAATCGGGCAGCAGGGCGGCATAGACAGCGACATGTCCCTTGTCTGCGAACTCGCAGAAAAGATTGATCTCGCTGAGATTAGCACTCTCGCGTAAAAAATTAGGTCCGCGAGAAATATCCAGGAACGTATAAGGGCCCAGGCCGACCACCCAGTAGTGGTCGAAGCTCTAAAAAGCGCGCGAAAATGGCCTGCAGTAATAATTTTAACTGCGGTAATAACACGGAGATTAAACATCACCAACAACTTGACCATCAGGTAAACATAATGCTAGTGCAATAGACACGTCTCAAACCAAGCATGCGCGATCCGCGAATCGCAAATTATTTTATTATTTTAAATTATAAGCCGCCTGTAGTCTGACATATCAGTTAGGGACTGCAGCCGCATACATCTTTTTCCCAAGAGGTCGAGATCAGAGAGTTTTGGGTTCTATTTTTACGTCGGGCTTTATAAACTGAGGAGGTTTGTATAGGGGCATGAGATGGACGCAGTGGACTTCATCAGGCAAGATCTTTCCAGCCTTATGTTAATTTTCAATGTGCCTTTCACCAATTGGTGATATAAATTTACTAATTCTTCTCTTAGCTTGACCATTAAAATAGCACAACAAAACACAAAAGATGAAACACAAGGTCAAAACTTGGCAGAGTGGATTTTTACTTTCTAAACTCACATTTAAATATTTTTTTTACATGATAATTATTAATCATCTACAAATAATTACGAATTTTATGTAAAACAATAAATAAGTTATACTTACATGAATTCCCATTCTTTTTAAATCCGACACAGCTTTAGGCGGAAAATATTCCAGCCAGTAGCTTTCATTAGCAAATTCCTTAATTTCTTCTTCTGGGATACCTAAGCTCTGCATAATCTGCCATTGATACTTTGAGCTTCCTGTCTTTGCCATAGCTTTACTTTTCTTTCCTTTACTTTTATCTTTAGGTGCAAGATCGTCTTCATCGTTTGCTACCATATCCTGGTCTTCAGGAAATATGGGAGGGCAACCATAGGTTTCCATTTCTCTTTTCAACTTATCTGCACATGCTTTAATTGGCATTCCTGTACAATGGAAACCGAATGGAAACAGTACCATCCTTCCTTTAAGTCTGTAATATCTGGTGGCAAACTGAAGATTAACATAATAAAAATTAATTAATTAATTAGTATTATTATTATATTACTAAACAGCAAATTTTAAAATCAAAGTAGAAATAAAAATTTCGTCATTTGAATTTTTATTTCTACTACAAAAACCTACTGGAAGTTAGGGGACAAAAACTTTATTTAATATTTAATTCATTTCTTTACTGTGACTCCTTAAAGTACAACATTGTATTAAAGGAAAAAATATAACATTATTAAGGAACAAATTATGAAATGTGTCCTTTATTCCTATTATATTAATAAGAAGAAAAAAGACAAGAAAATATCAGGACATAGTATAAAACAAAGTTGTCTCGCTGTCTGTCTGACCCTATATATGCTTAGATCTTTAAAACTACACAATGGATCTTCATGAGGTTTTCTTTTATAAATAGAATGATTCAAGAGGAAGGATTATATGTATAGTTCATGCATAATATTCTAGAGAAACACTGCTAATTTGAGAGATTTCTAATTATTTCTATGTCGAAAATAAACATTCAGCATTGCACCGATGCAAAGCCGCAAGTGGCGGGTCGCTAGTGATTTTTCTAGTATTTTAAAAAACATTGCCCTTACTTTAGGATAACATTATCCTGTGTTGTAAGGACGTTATACAAACATAAATTTCAAGTGGACAAAAACCCAGATGCGAAACAACTATCTGTGGGTCACACAAATAGTTGTCCCGTGTGGGAATCGAACCCCGACGCTGAAGCTAATACTTTAGCAACTGTGCCACGGAGTCCTCAAAATTTTATAAATCCAGGAAGTGAAATTTTGAAAACAGTTTGAAGAAATTTTAAAATTGCAAAATTTAATAATTATTTCCCCAAAATCTAAGTGTCTACATCTATTAGTTCCTTAGCAATATTCGTTTCAGTAATGTTTCTATTTGTAAAAGGCTATTCATATAAGATAACTAAAAAAATTCCAACCTCACACTTTGATAGTGAAAATGTGTGACCCAAATGCAAGCGTCCATTCATGTATGGGTAAGGAAATGTGCACATAAACTTTTCATGCTGTTTGCCATCAGTTGGTGCTTCAACTTCGAAAATATTCTCTCTCTCCCATCGTCCTTGAACATTTTTCTCAATATCTTGAAGATATTCAACTTTAAAAGTACCTTTGCGGTCTATAGTCACCTGAAAGTCATGAAATTACAAGGATTAGATTGTTCTAGAGACAATAATAAGACACATTTAGTATTATTTTTCATCACAAATTTTGAATTTAGATATAACCTTAATCTATTTTCAAACACAATACACAATAGACAAAAAAGTATATAATACATGGTTTCTAACAGTGGTAGGGCCACGGAACACTGTTGCACGAATAGGCAGGGCCGCCCGAGTAAGTACCACAACCTCACAGAAGACCGGCGTAAAGCAGCAGTGTTATACTTCTGCGTCTGGTAAGTGAGGTAGCCGGTGCCCACTTTATATAAAGGTGGCAACGCATTTGTAACCCTAAGGATGTTGCAAATGTCCATGGGCGGCGGTTATCACTTATCGTCAGGTGAAGCGCCGTTTACCTCACATTAAAAAAATGGTACTGTGTGTAATGTTTTCTTTATAGATTTAAAGTATTTTTTATGCATAATTAAAAAAATATATTAGCATTATGCCCTCCTCTATATAAACTATAAGTGTGGGAAATTTCATACTCTTCTCCACTGTCCACGCAATTTTTGTAAAAAGGGGTACAAAGTTTTTGCTCTACGTATTAATATATACATAATTAATATTTATAAGAGTCAAGAAAATAATAATTCAAAAGTACATACCATTTTTTTGAAAAATGTTAGATCTCATTCATCGAACTCTACCACTTTAGCATATGGCATATAATGTTTATCGGGCAGCAAAAGTAATTACCAGAGCTCCCACGTGTGGTATCTATCGGTGACATTGACAGATAAGACAACAGACAGGCCAACCAACATGACATGACAGTGACAGCAATTTGTGGGCTGTGAGCGTTAAGGAGTGAGGCGTATTTAACGTAAGCAGGTAAGTATAACAGATATCTTGAGACAACAGACCGTACTTAAATAACAGTTCCTGTTTCACATAAATTGTTCCTTAACACGCTATCATAAGCTTTTCTTTATTCATACTTAGAACTGTTCCCTTAGTTAGAAAAAGATAAAAACTGTTACTCCTTGTCACAGTTGTTACTGAAAACTTTGTCATTGTAACAAGCTCAAGCTCTTACTTTTTCTTGCATCGATCATAGATATAGCTTTGTTATAAAGACAAGTACGGACGTTGACGTAACAACTGTTACAGTATGTACTATGGTAACAGTTACACAAATTGTCACAAAATAGTATGAAATAATAGGGTATTATTTTTATAACAGGTATATATCACTGTAACTATTAAGTAACAGGAACAGGCGTAACAGGTACTCGATTTAATCTAACATAACTCACTCCTTTTTTTATTTTTTTAATAAAGATTTTATGGCCAAACTAACTCCTATGTTACTCCTACCGTTATGTTGTATAACTTATTCTTGAAACGTTATCACTGAACGAAAACGCAACGTCACTGGCATCTTTCAAAACGATCTATTTCTCGAAACCGTTTATTTATTACTAGCTTTTCGCCCGCGGCTTCGCTCGCGTTGAAGCCCTTAAATAAATATCTTTCTTTAAAATATACATACATATATTTTAAAGTTTTTTCCACTTAAAAAGTAGCCTATGTCCTTTCTCAGGCTCTAGACTGTCTGTGTACCAAAATTATTATCAAATTATATCATTTAAATCGGTTCAGTAGTTTTGGCGTGAAAGCGAGACAAACAGACAGAGTTACTTTCGCATTTATATTATTAGTATGGATTCTCTTATTATTACTACTAGCTATAATGTTGCCCAATACGTTGGTCGTAGGTACCGTCACAGACAGACCCTTACCGATATATACGTTCCGCCGCGAATAGCTAAGACCACAATTCGTCCTCGATCTCCCTGAGGATAATACGACTATCGCCATCAATAGGATAAAACAACTGCATAAACACAATATACACACAATCACAATGCACTCGCCGGTGACTGCGTCATGTACTAGTTTCCACCACACATAGAAGTGTTGCTGGAGTTTCTTCCGCCACTTCTTCTCCCAGCGCTAACGCTTTACATTGTTAGTAATGAAAGCTTAAGAAATTCTCCTAATCAGACTACAGCTACCGATCGAGTGATCGAGCCGAGGTCCAGCCCCCTCGGATACCCTCAAATCGAAATGTTAAACGGGTATTAAGTAATAGCCCAAGCCGAGATCCCCGTTCGGGGGCCCTTGAGTCTAGTTACTCCATGGAGTCCGCCAAAGCGACCTAAGAGCTTGGAGATTTCCCAAACAGGTGATAATAATAATAGCGTGATGGCCCGAGCGGAGGTTTCCTCAGGAGTCCTCGAGTGTAGTCAACTATAATCGAGGTACAGGCCATGGTGGACTAACTGGGTGGCGGTAACGCCATCATGTTCCCTTGAAAAACTGCTAAACAAAGCTATAAAAATATGCTTTGTACCTATTTAAGAGGTTGAAGCTTGGAAGTCTCATACAAATATTATTTCGTTCAGATAAAATACGAATAAAAAAAACTTTTATCAATTCAGATAAAATACAGCAGGAACTGGTAATTTACATTTTATAAATAAAATGACTACTACTGCTAATCGGGGCGTAGCTTACGCTGTATCAGCCGTTAGACCCCGAGTCCAAGGCCTCTGTAGGCCACAAACGGATGAAAGTAAAGATTACACAATAACTTAAATTCTTAAGTCGTACGTCTTGAGAAAAATAAATTGTAACTTATACATATAATCTAAGAACTCAGTCTCCTACATGAACAATATGTGTGGACATGTATGACTTATACACGATTTTTGACCATGTTTACGCAGTAATGGCCAGATGTAATGTTAAACTTACTTTAGTATCATGTAATCTACCTTTAACAGGCCATTATTCTGTATCTGGAAATTACATGTCCATTTTAGGTTTACTACTTTAACGTCCTATTTAAAAAGACGTTTTTTTAAAGCGAAATGTGAAATAAATTATTTTAGCCCCACGATTCAAAATGAAATTGTTAATTTGGTTTGTTAGCGCAGTTAGAGAAAAATATTGTTTTATAAATTAAAAGAGGTCAATTTCTGGCGATTATATCGGATACAGTACAGACCTGTTGAAAATTTATAATATTAGAAATATCATAATGGATAATATGGATAAAACGTATACTTTTTGCAATAATATTAAAACTCTGGTCAATATTGAATAACGATATATGAAAAATATAAAATTAGGTACCGTAAAACGGGGTGAATAGAATTTACGGGGTAAATAGAAATATTTTTAGGAAAATTTCTAAAACCTCGTGATTCAAAAAGTACTACAGAAATCTCAATTATTTGTATTTGTTTTTAAATGGCAACATATTTTCTTTTGTCTGACAACACTTGGAGAGGTTAAAGTTAGCAACATATTTGAAAAATTGACTTCAAACGACAACGGTTTTTTTGTGTGATTTTACGTTCTTTCTAACTTCTTTTATAAAAAAAGATAATAAGTGCTTTCGAACAAAAAATTAATTTGTCTAATGGTGAATTTCACCGTGTACAATCTCTAAAGGTAAGTTGTTCTGATTAGTATGATTATTAATATATTTTGTATAAAAACTCAACACACTTAAATATTCTTCAATTTAGAGGTGGATAGAGACGACTGAGGGGTAAATAGAAACGGCCTATGGGGTTAATGGAAACGGGAAAGGGGAGAATGGAAACGAGGAAGGTCTAAATAGAAACGCCAAGGGGGTTTTTAGAACTAGTTTGGTTAGGGTTGTCACTTACTTTGATTTCATGTCGGCAAGTGTATAGAACACAGTCGGGTTCTTATGTTAATTAGAAAAATCCCTACCTAAATATATAATTAAATTATTAAGATTTTTTTCAATATTTCATTCTGCACTACGTCCCAAAAATATCCGGAAAACTAAATTTCATAAGTGTAGAAATATATAAAATGTTTCAAGTATGTAACTATATTTTTTTTTTTTTTTATTTCATATGCAGGTAAACTGACTGAAATATGCCACGTGAAATAGATCTGCTGTTTCACCGGAAATTATAAAAAATTATTTTGAAGAATTGGAAATATCACTGAATGGTGTATCGATGTGCAACATCATTAATTACGACGAAACCAACCCTTCTGATGACTGACCCTGACCGTAAAAAAATAATCACAAAAAAAGGCGTAAAATATGCGGAACGAGTGATGAAGTGGTCCAAGTCTGCCTATTCTATCATGATCGCGTGCACAGCAGAGGGAGAACTATTGTATCCTTATGTTGTGTACAAGGCGCAGCATATATATGATACTTGGACTGCAAAATTGTGTCATAAAGAAAAAATACATTTCATATTTCTGCCAGCTAACACAACGCACGTTACTCAGCCATTGGATGTAGCATTTTTTAAACCGATGAAATACTGCTTGGCGAAATATATTGTGCTAGTGGAAAAAAAACAGATGGTCGACAACAAGCAAGTATTCCGAAAGGAAGTTTTTCCGCTCTTGCTTGTAATGCTGATGGACGCCCTAGAAAACAACGCATAAAGCAATATTTTGGGAGAATTCAAAAAAACTGTTGTGATTTGATTTATATATGTGTGTTTGTTTCGTAATAGTTTATTGATTTACTGTATAAATGATAACATTATGCTCAGTTTGTTTGTTGATGTTTTTGTTTGATGTTCTTTTAGCGTTTCAATAAAGTTTTTCTTACAACCATATTTCTCAATCATTTCTCATTCAATTTTATATATATGTAATTGAGTTTCTCAATTAGGTTTCTCCTCTACTATATTATTATTTTCTACTATATATATATAATACTATATATTAAATAAAATGCCGTCATAGTATTAGAGTATAATATTTTGACAACCCTGTAATTTTTTTCTATTAACCCCATATGCCGTATCTATTAACCCCATATTCCGCGCAAATGGAAATTGGCCTGTTTTTGGAGTTTTTTTCACAAGGTTCAAATAATTTACCATTTTTAAACAAATAAGGTTATAATTTATAGTAAGACTCCCAAGATCAAAGCAGATTTAATACCATAAACATTGTTTTTATATAGTTAATTTGCATTCGAAAGTCCATATTGTTTCTTTTAACCCCGTTTTACGGTAACATTAAAAAAGCGTAAACGTAGTGATTACATTCTCTTTGGTTTGTCCTGCTAGACGATGCTTTAGAAACGATGCTCTGAGGAAAAATTATTCATTAATAATGAAAATTTTGTAGCAACTTAATTAATTTTCACAAAAAAGGCAAAGGTAACTTGTAAAAATATAATTTACACCACTTCTTTTCTTATGTCTTATTTTCTTCACTATTACAAATCGTCAATATTACAGCTCTACAGCAAATAATGATTTATAGAAAGTTAATAATTTACTTAGCATTCTTTTTACGAAATAATAAAAAAGACCTAGAAAAACACAACTGTCTGCTAAAACAGTCACGACATGTTGATTGATCTGTAATTCTGTATGAACAATTTCTTATAAAACACGTTTTAACCCCGAAAAGGTATAAATTCAGTCCATAATGGAACTCATGAAATTATTTAGAATAAATTTCAATAGCCTTGCGTTTTTTTATGATGTAAAAGCAACATGTTTTCTATTTTTTTAGCCCTTCTGGTTACAACTTCAACAGATGAAAATTAGTTTTTCGTAATTAAAACGGATATCAGATCAGTCGCTGTTTTTTATAAAGACAGAAAATCTAGAAAAAGTGAAATCGTCTTCACTCTGGATGATTTAATAAAAAAAGGGGAGAAAAGTGTATATAAATTCCAATCTTTATACACATTTGATTTGAGGGCCCATCTAAGACAATATACGCCACTGCTGCGCCATCTTTATAATGCCTATATAATTTTAATTCCAGAAACTTACTGGAAATAAAAACTACCTATTACTTTAATTTACTATTTAGTTTTTTTTTGCAGATCAATTCTTATTTTATTTTCCGCATTCAGCTCTGTATTCTGTGTATATTTAATTCAGTCCGATTTAAATTTCACTGTCAAGATTTTAACTAAATAACCATAAACACTTTGATCTAATTAAACTAGGGCCTCATTCAGCTTTACCACCCCGGGCCGCTGAAAGGGCCTAAGCCCGCCACTGGGTACAGGCTAGACGCCCTCAGTGCCCGGCGACCACAAGCCTGGTGGATTTCTAGGGGCCTTCCTTTTCAAAGCCAACAGTGAACGTTTTCCTTCTCAAAGCCAACAGTGAACGATCCATTAAAAAAATATACATTATTTATACGCATTGCCTACGATATATAACCACAGATTTTATAGACGGCTGTCATAATGAATAACGATCTAATTTATCACACCTATAAATTTTACGAAACCGTCTATTTCAAAAGGTAAAAAAGGAACCCTTATAAGATCACTCTGTTGTTCGTCTGTCCTTGAATCACCACCTTAAGACATTAGACCTCAGTACATGGTACAAATTAGAACTTGCTAGGTAACCCCTAAGGGAGAAATCGGTATTGATAGACGGAAAGATAGACGGACAAGAGAGTGATCTCATAAGGGTTCCTTTTATTACCCTTTAAGACACAGAACCTTGAAAACATAACCAAATTACGAATATTTCGTATACTCCGAAAGCAACTCGCTCTTAAATTTTAGAAGAGCGAGTCTACATACGATCGTTCCCTCATTGTGTATTTAATTACGATTTTTTTTAAATTACGAAGAATAATGCTTTTCGTGAATTTATTATTTTCTTATTTAATAAATAATTTAATTCTAATAATTAATTGTTGACGGATGTGATCCACTTTATATCTTTTACTTTTGTCATATTATGAAAAAAAAGTCGTTTCCAAAAAAAATTGGCGCCATCAGCGACGCTTGTCATTGTCATTTCGCCGGAAACCTCTCACTTGCCACCCCTTTTTGAAGACGCGGTAGTGTACGAGCGTCGCTATTTAAGTTATCTAAATAAGTGATCAGGTCTTCAAATAAGTTTGTAAAAATGGCGCCAAGATCTGTAAAGAACAAGGTACGATGTTGATTTCAATTTATATATAATTATGTGTCATCTTGTAATTTATGTTATAATACATATATTATGGTTATGAACCTCTTTTTAAGTTACTGTAAGATTTGAAACCATTGGAATATTGTAATATGTACTCAAATACATTTTATGAGACATTTACTTTGGAGTGTGATTAACAGTTTATAAGACGCAGTTCATTTACCGCGTGCTTTACCCATTGCTTTGTGTCTAATAATTTGTTTTAGTAGTTTTAGTATTATTTGACCAACAACACTAATCATTATATTATTAATAATATCTCAGAAAATATAATTATGTATCCTCTGCATGCTGTAAAAAATAACACACTTGATTAAAGCTACTAAACTTGTATTTAAATGTCAAACTACACGAACTCTATAAAAAGAATATAACGACTTTTACATTGTTACTCGTACTTCACGAGTTTGTTGGGTTATTTTAATTAATTTTTAATCATCCACAATAAACGAGTTTTGTTATTATTCTCAGCTTTCCACATTTAAAAAAAAATAGATTCCAGTTTTAGAAAGTACTATTATAAATATAAATAAAGTTAAGCCAATTAAATATATTATTATGTTAATGGATATGCTTCATATTTTTATATTTTATACATATAAAAATATGAAATATGTATATCTTCTTTATAAATATCAAACAAAGCTTTAACTTTATTTTTCATTTAAAAACATAATAAGTTCTTTTTTAGTTTTAAATTCTTTTGGTTTCTAAAAATTGATTAAAAATACTTTATATACATAAGGCATATAATTTTCATTAAAAATGATTTACAATTGCACCTTTATTTACAATTAACTTGGCAGATTTTATAAAGACATTAAACACAGCCTTGTAATTTTTTTAAAGAATTAGTAATTTTTTTTATACATTTGTTATTCTGACTTGCAGAAAACTGCAGATGTCAAAGTTACAGAAACTGCAACCACAAGAAAAGGTCGTAAAGTTAAACAAATGGTGGAGCCTGAAGATGTTGAGATAGGTTTAGATGATAAAGCACCTGAATCAGATAAGAAAACCAAGAGAGGAAAGAAACTAGGAAATGATGATGAACAAAACAATGGAACAAATGATGCATTAGAACCACCAGCTAAAAAGAGCAAAAGAAAAAATATGGATGAAGTGCCATCAGAAGATCAGTCAAATGATGGCAATTCAACTGCTGAAGACGAAGATACTGCAACTCCTGTAGAAGAAATTGATCAAGTCGAGGATCAAACAGAAACAAATGGCCATATAGAAGAAACACAGGTATCTTCAAATTCAAAAGGCCGTAAAAAACTAACAAAAAAGCAGTTATTGGCAGAAAAATCTAATGAAACAGATAATAAACCTAAAGAAACAGGACGAGGAAGAAAAAACGCTAAACAAGAGAATCATGAAAGTGATGTAGTGAAGGAAGGAAAGTCAAAACCCATTGGACGAGGTAGGGGTAAAAAAGCTCAGGTCAAACCTAGCAATGATTCTGAAACTGAAGAAGTTTTGGATGAGCCAAAACCAGATCCCCCTGCACCTAAGGGACGAAAGAAACAAGCCAGAATAAATAAAGAAAAAACACCAGAAGCTGACAAAGAATTATCGGAGGAACAAGAGAAAGAAGACGAGGAAGATATACCTGAAGATGAGCCCCAAAAGAAGGAAGTCAAGAGTAGAAAAACTCAGGGTAAAAAGGCACAACCAAAAGCAGAGATAGAGGAGAAGGAAGAGGAAGTGAAGGAGGAAACTCAAAGCACCAAAAAACGAAGAGGGGCTAAAAAAGACGAAAAAAATAAAGGTATATAATTTCGTTCACAACTATTTCCCCATTATATACCTCTAATAGATAATGTCTAAGGAAAGTTATTAATGAGAGAAAATTAATTACACAAGCTTACTCCACATATCATTCTTTAAGTGTAGGTAATGTTATCTCATTTTGGAGAAAGAATGCAAAGCTGTAAGCAAAGATTCTTAATTTGGCTGTGCTTAATGATTCCTAAATTAATGTACACAAAGTTAAAAGCAAAATTGAAAATTTTTAGGAGATGCCAAAGATGACGAAGAATTAGAAGAGAAAGTTTCTGATACAAAGCCATCTAGAGGTAAAAAGGGTCAAAAGAAAATTCCAGTAAAATCACCTGAGACAGAAGAAGAAATACAAGACACTGGTGAATCCACCAACAAACGTCGGCGTAAGCCAGTCGAGGATAAGGGTAATTAGTTATGTTAATTTAGATTTCACATTCTGGACAATTGTTTACATATTATATGATTGTGTGTTTAATTTTTTTGATAATTAATAAATGGTTTCACCAAATAGCTATGCTTGATTTATTTTACTCATTAACATTCCTACAAATGCTGCATGAATATAAAATTCTATCTATAAATTAAATATTTACAGTATGGGGTAGTGGATGAATAAATAGATAGAAATATAACTTTTCACTTAAAACTTTTACTAACATGTTTAAAATGAGAACAGATACTGAGAGCCAGTTTGATTTGTATGGATTTCAATTAAACAAGCGTTTAAAAGCTCAGTGGCTTCTCATTAATATTAATGTATAATTTACATACCTTGCACATTAGTTTAGTTGAAAATTTAATTATCTGTTTTCAGTTTAAATAGTACAGTATATTGGTTCTTCATAATATGCTAATATTAAGTGTATACGAAATGTACATAAAGATTGTAGGAACAAAATTCACTTGGTTAATACATAGAAATTACTTGAAAGAAATATACTTATTTGATAAACAGTCAAAGCTGAAATTTCCTGTACATGTTTGCATAAAATCATATTTATACCAAGAAAACGCCGATTAATGGTGAAGTATGCCATGGGCACCTTTCTTAATCAAATTTCTACAGTATATAAGTTGACTACAATTTCAGCTGCGGAAGAGGATGGCAAAAAGAAAGCGCCGCCCAAAAACAAAGCCTCCACAAACTACGAAAACATTGATTTTTCAAATGCATCCAAAACTAATGAAGGTAAGGAGTGGAATTTCAAAATAGCAAGCTGGAACGTAGATGGCATAAGGGCCTGGTTGGATAAAGGTGGCCTCGATTATATAAAATTCGAGAAGCCCGATATACTTTGTTTGCAAGAAGTTAAGTGTTCCAAAGAGAAACTGCCGGAGGCAATCACAAACGTGCCTGGATACCACGCGTATTGGTTGTGCAGTGAACAAGATGGCTATGCCGGCGTAGGAATATATACCGCAAAACTGGCGATGAATGTGCAATACGGTTTGCAAGACGAGGAGTTGGACAGCGAGGGTCGAATCATAACTGCCGAGTACGAGCAGTTCTACTTAGTGTGTACTTATGTGCCAAACGCAGGCCGTAAACTGGTGACCATGTCAAAGAGACTGAAATGGAACGAGGAATTCCGTAAACACGTCAAGTCGCTCGATAAGAAAAAACCTGTTATTATTTGCGGCGATATGAATGTTTCGCATAATACAATAGGTGAGTTTTATAAGTTTTTTTATAGCAAATGTAAAATGCAATCATTTAATATATTCAAACGTCGTTAACCATTTATCGTGTATTTGACTATGCTTTAAGCCAGCTAAAATATATTAAAAAAACCATAGTACGCGCAAATTCTGACTGTACAATGGAACTCTCAAGTATAATACGGTGTGTAACTATCGGAAGTAATCCTGGGTTTTTGCCATGTTTGCGCCGCTCTATAATGCAGACGCGCAAGAAGTATCTCAATAAAGAAAGAGGAAATTTATAGTGTTATTTGTTCGCTTAAACAGGCGCAGACAGACATATTAAATACGTACTACATTCGTTCTATTTACATTTTTGTACCTTGGTAATTGTACGACCACGAGTCGAGCAGTAGAGAATTACCAAGGCAGAGTGAGTTGACGGGCTCATAGAATAGGGTGAAGATATCCCTATAGTATCGTGAAATCGGGCAACCGGTTTATGGGCGTCCGGAATATGGTCTACATTAGTCTCGATAAGGAAGGGAACTCGAAGTGGCGTCGTGTTGCCAAACAGAGAGAGAATAAGTCTAGGTTCAATCCTTCTCAGGAGCGTGTACATGCGCAGTGTAAAGAATCAAGTTGCGTCCCGTAGGATGGTTTTCGTAGGCGGAAATCGCACATAATCTTGTATTTCCCCCCCAGAGTAATGTTTAACCGAAAGGAAACAATGGCTATAGTAGTATACTCGCGTCCCGCCCTGGCTTCGCACGGAAGCAATGTTGAGTATTTGTTTTCGACCGCAACCGTTCATTAGAAATCGCGTTACAAACGTTCTAGGGCGGTTCTGATTGCTCCCAGCCGACGATTCAATACACACAGTCAACCCTCGGGGCCATTATCGTAGGTCCGTAACGAAACTCGATGGCTCATCGGTTGACATTCCTCCCTTTTACATAAGGCCGTAATAACGCGTAGGTTCGTATCAAGCTCGTGGGATGTGACTATCTCATGAGCTCTGCGTTCGATGAGTCTTTGATAGTCTACGGAAATCAGGAACAGATTTAAGTTGAATTTTACTGACACAAAAATGTTATTTTAGATTTAGCTAACCCTAAAACAAACAGAAAGAACGCCGGCTTTACGGACGAAGAACGCGCGGGTATGACAGACTTGATTAGCGATGGATTCGTCGACACGTACCGGCAGTTGTATCCTGAAAAAACAGGCGCTTACACATTTTGGACTTACATGTTCAATTGCCGGGCTAAAAATGTTGGCTGGTAAGGCATTTTTGTGCAGAACATTTTTTTAAATTGATCATTTTGGATTTGTTACCCTAGTACTATATGGACATAATTTTATTAATACCCAAATGTTCGAAGTCCCATCACGCTGTTATCTAATAATGTCGCATGCAATCTAACCAATCCTAAATGTGTACTTTATACTGCGTTTATAATAATTACATTTCGCTATTAAAAAAGAGAGCTTGTTGTATCTTATCAAGTTGATATAACACTGTACCTTTGGCCCAAAAGTTTTTAAACAGTAATTATAAACAGCTTATGCTAATACTTTTAGATTTGGCCCTATCAACATTGTTTAAAATTATTTAGTACCTATTTTTTTGAAATTATTCTATTCTTCTAATCCTATTTTTTCTAATTATTTAAATTAATTTAATAATAATCCCAATTCTTTTCAGGCGCTTGGATTATTTCTTAATGTCACAGAGATTAATGTCGTCGCTTTGCGACAGTGTGATCAGAGATGAAGTATATGGCAGCGACCATTGTCCCATCACCTTGTTCCTACATTTAAGCAGCGCCAATAAGCCTAAAGAATGAACTCGACTTTTGACTTTGTGATAGCTCATATTGAGGTCGACTATTTTGTTAATATTTGGGTTATTTTGATTTTTATGATTATAAAAAATGAAAAATGATTCATTTGTGATACTGTTTTTTATTAATCATTTTTATAAAATGCTGAAATTACACCATGTCCAAACTCTTTGTATTCAATGTTTTATTTTTACAATCACATCCAAGGCACTTTAGCTTAAATTCATGATTTGTTGGAGGAAGTCAAGAGAATATAGCCATATTAGGTCCCTTTCGCCGTTGCTTTAGGTGGACCTGAAATCAAATAGTTTAAGGTCAAATAGCAATGTAAATTACATATTCTAATTAATTCATTAGAATTTATTCAATAATGACGCCCGCGCTACGACATGTAATTTAATAACTAAATAAAACTGTTAGTGTGATATAAGGCCTTGATTGTATTTCGAGGCATCCAATACACACGTGCGTACCTAAAACGCGCGAGCTAGTACTACAAGTCAACTAATTAAATATACGATGCGGTGCGGTATTTATTATGGCCCATCAACAAAGTATTAAGAGAATACTAGTCCACATGTTTATGGAGAATTGTTTGATATGATGATTAAGAGTTTTCTCTTGATTTGAGTTAAATACCACCACCTCCTCCTTTCTCCTGTACTTATCCCTCACCACGTGCACCTTGGTATTGATATTGTTAATCGTATTGGCCAGATTTTTAACGACCGCCTGGCTGGCGTCAACACTGGTAATAAACAGCCAAATCAGGATCAACTAAATGTGTCGTCGCACTCACTAGTCCCGTGTGGAAATGGAACCCACGACTTCCGCTGTCGAAGCGAATGGTTTACCTTTGAATGGTAGATGTGGCTAATGGGATCACTTTCAAGCCAAAAAGACACTTAAGGACTGATAAGAAAACTTTATTTCAACTTAAACATTTTGAACTTATTTTAGACGAAACGTAATCATTATGGAATTTATAGAAAATACAAGGGTTATGTCAGGTAGCTATACATGTTACTTCTCCAAGCAATTTTTACGGAATCACTCAAATATGACACAATTCAGTCTGAACAAATAAAACTAACATTCCAAATTTAAAGTAATTCAAACATAATACATAAATCAAACAGGTCAGAGTTGACATCAAAAGAGTATGTATAATCTGAGATTACCAATCAACACACCCCCTTAATCTCAGATATACATCATAACACCAGATAAGTACAGAAAACCCAAAAAAATTAGAAATTATCACCAAACAAACCACCAATCATAAAACACCAATAACACACTAAACAAAAACCACAAAACTCTTAATAATAACTAAAACCACAAAAATACAACAAAAACATAATACACTATAAAGGAAGAGATATCAAAAATTCTGTAAAAAGTTTCTCCGAAAAATTCCGTTTTGAATTCCGATCCTTCAACTTATATAATAAATAATAAAAATTAATACGTTCGTAAGTTACCACCGGTTCGGAAAGCAGTTTCTGTTGAGAAGAAACCGGCAAGAAACTCAACAGTTGCTCTTTTTTAAAACGATTAGTTTACAATATAATAGAACAAGTATATCAGTTTAGCCTACGTGAGTATCAACAGTATTAAACCCACACCTTGGCGTCAAGATATTTCGCAATGGTATAATATGCCTTAGCCATAAGTTCACTTTTAATTTTGCGTTTAAATTCATCTAGTGGCAGACTTAATACCGACTGTAGGATTTTATTATACATGCGCACACTTTGCGTACAATTTTTCACTTTGCGTAAACTAACATTCCAAATTTAAAGTAATTCCAACATAATACATAAATCAAATAGGTCAGAGTTGATATCAAAAGAGTATGTATAATCTGAGATTACCAATCAACATTAACACCTGAGTTGCATTGAGTTGAATACCCAGAACCGTGTAGAAATGATCTTCACCCATCCAAAGCATTTTTTTTTGAGAAGAATTGGAATAAGTATTATTTGAAACATTTGGTTCTGATACCTCAGTAAATCTTCTACGCATTTTAATAAATGTGCGTTGATTAGATATGCGTCGACCGGTGAGTCACCGTTGATACCCGTTTAATATTTGTACATATCATTGCCGTCGATATTTTTGTAAACCTTCTTCAGCTTTGACGGGAAATGTCTCAAAAATCATAATTAAATTTAATATCAGCCTGATGATATACTAGTATCAGATTTTCTTCTTCTTCATCTAAGGCAGTTGGTGGTCCATATGATATCGCCAATGAGTATGAGTAATTAAAATTCAATTGAATAATGACATGACATTTAAATTATAAAACCTTCGGCTACAATAATAACTTCATCGTATATTTTCGTCAAATCTCGGTATAAATCTACATGTAGGTAACCAATAACTTCAAATAAATACTATACCTAATACCTAATAGGTAGTTTGAATGATTTAGTTGCACTTAACGTTATCATAGCACAGATAAAAACACTTAAACTTTTCATCTTCCACATACTATTATATCTCCATATTAACGGTAAATTCTTATAACTAACTAGTCTGGCCATAAATACTGTTACATAAAAACTTTTCTTTCTTCAACTTTTTAATTATTTTGAAATTGGAACACGTATATTATTTTAAAAACTTATTTCGATTTTGCGCGATTTCACATATTTTTTCGTGTTTATTATCAAATTACAATATGGAATGGGGTGTTAAAGAAAACAGGTTTGCAGTGATAGCCTTGCACAAAGTGGGTATGAAGCGGTCGATCCGTCGCGAAGCTTGGTATCAGCCGATTTTCTTATATCGTACTATCAACAGATACAGCAAGACTTCGTCTGTCGAAGACCAGAAAAATTCGGGGCGGCCGCTTGTTGTTAGAACTACAAAGGCTGTTAATGCTGTTAAAGCCAGAATTCGTCAAAACCCCATTAGGAAGCAAAAAATCTTATCACGAGAAATGAAGATTCCCGCTAGGACTCTGTCGCGTATTATAAAAAAAGACCTGAAGCTCGGTGCTTATCGCGACATGCCCTAAATCAATCTTTACAATTAAAGAGAGTGGATCGATCAAAACGCCTTCTGTCGCGATACGCAGGTGAAAGGCACAGAAATATCCTCTTTACCGATGAAAAAATTTTCACGATTGAAGAACACTACAATAAGCAAAATGACAAAGTGTACGCTCACAGTTCTAACGAAGCCGCTGAAGTTGTCGGAAAGGTACAACGTGGTCATCATCCTGCGTCAGTGATGGTTTGGTGGGGCGTATCTTTTCAAAGAGTCACAAAACTACATTTTTGTGAAAAAGGAGTGAAAACTTCAGCCAAAGTGTATCAAGATACAGTCTCGGATCATGTTGTGAAACCTCTCAGCAATACATTTTTTTAAAATATACCGTTGACTTTCCAGCAGGACTCTGAACCTGGTCACAAGGCACGAACTAACCAAGCCTGGCTTGAAACCAACGTTCCGGACTTGATAAGAGTTGAAGACTGGCCCTCATCAAGCCCAGACCTCAAACCTTTAGACTTCAAATTATGGTCAGTTTTAAAGAGGACATGGCCTGCTCTAAACGACACGGCGACATTGAGTCTCTTAAAAAATCTTTGGAGCAAGCAGTGGCGAAATTTCCCTTGGAAACAGTGCGTAAATCCATAGATTCGTGGCCAAAGAGATTAAAGGCCTGTACAAAAGCTAAAGGTGGCCATTTCAAATAGAATATTTTTTGCTGAGACGTTAATAAATATGTAGGTATAAATTTTAATAATATTACATTACTTCATTTAAAAAAAAAATGCATTTTCATTTCTAACAGAACTTATGGCTGGACTAATATACATTCACACAAATACAGTTGACGCAAGTGTGAAACAATGCACAGAAGAATACGGAGAGTGGAGTAAAAATAACATTTGATTCTCATATGAGGCATCTTGACGTGGCGTGGCGGCATCTGGCGTTTAATGTATTTTCGGTATAGGGGTGATACTTATGATGAAAGTAATTAAATCTCATTTGTTAAAGACACTCTTTAAGGATTTAAATATGAAATTTTATTTGATTATCGCCATGAGTATTCAAGATATCATCACGAAAAGGCAACTACGATGACTGATACGAGAACTTTGAAAAAATCGAGCATCACGCTGTGATAAAATTCCTTACAAAACAAGGAAGAGCTCAACAAGTTATACTGGAAGAAATGGTCGCTGTTCACCAACTCTACTCCTTCATTATTTGCTATTAGTAGTGGTCTAGTGACTCAAACAGTATAGAGAAAATGTTGAAGACGACCGTGTCGTTGGGCCGACTAAGTGCCACTACTGAAGAAAACGTCACAAATCGTTGAGAAACTAGTACTCGAAGATACCCATGAAGACTGAAAACATTAGCAGAAATTCGCATAGTATTTTCGACTGAATCGTTACCGGTAATGAGACGTGCGTTTATCACTATGATCCTGAGACCAAGCAAGAACACCGCAGGTTTCTCGCTTCATCACGATAATGCGCCAGTTCACAAAGCTATTTATAATGATTATATTACAATTAAGTAATTGTTTTGTTAACTTTACTTAATAACGGGACGAAAATAATTACTAAGAGATCCCAGAACAAATGGAACCTGACTTTTAGCCTAGATTTACGCCCGGTTTCTGAAACACTGATCATCCTAGATGTCAACTAATCAGCTGTGAAGTGGCTTTTCAAATTCCATTTTAGTTGCCAAAAGGATGGTTAGTCTCCGAATTGACCACAATGATCTTCTTAACGATCAGATTGATCAATTCAAAGAGTTTAACCATCCTTTTGGCAACTCAAATGACATTTGAAAACTGATTAGTTGACATCTACGATGATCAGTGTTTCAGAAACCGGGCGTCAGTGTATTAAGATAAAACGACCATAATCTTGTTAACGCAAATAAAATAAAAAATGGATGTGATAAAAAATTTATAGAAATTTTCTGTACAGAAATGGTCTATCGATTGTACGTAAATTTGTCACGTATATTACTTTTTCTAGTTTTTGAATACTCTCGAATTGAAAGAACTTATTTTGACAAATTTAATCATCTCAAAATAGTAAATCGGTGTGACCGTTCTGACGGCTAAGCGATATTAGAGCAAACCTGAGGCTAAAGCAAGCATAGTGTGCATGATAAAAAGGAACTATTATGAAAAAGTAAAATTCTTACAAAAATATGTAAATATACCTGGACAATCTTGCTGAATGGTTCCCTGTTCAGTAAAGAATATGCTGAACTTAAATTAGCAGCAGCACTAGCCTCCAAGTCTTTTATACCAGAACAAAATAGATCAATCCCAATCTCCAATCCAGTTCCAAAATCACATTCATCCATTGCAATGCTAGCATAAGTTATCACAGGTTGTATTTGTGACAGAATCTCATCTTTTTCACTTTGCAATGATGATGACTCTAATTTTGCAAACATTTTTCTCAGGTTAGCTGCAACAAATGCGTTTATAGATTAATTAAATTTTATGTTTAAATGGGTGAAATGTAACATTATCAAAGAGGGTTGTCAGCTAAAGCCATAATAATAATAATAATAATAATAAAATATCTTTATTCACATAGACGCTTGGGCGTTCTTATGAAACGTCGAAATTCTACAAGGAAATTAATATGTTCGTGAGTTACCACTGGTTCAGAAAGCAGTTTCTGTTGAGAAGAAACCGGCAAGAAACTCACCAGTTGCTCTTTTTTAAAAGGTCAGTTTACAATATAATGTTACATGTATAAAAGTCTTGTTTTAGCCTTCGTGTATCAACAGTATTAACCCCACACATTGGCGTCGTCGAGATATTCAGCAATAGTATAATATGCTTTAGTCATAAGTTTACTTTTAACTTTTCGTTTAAATTCATCAAGTGGCAGACTTAATACCGACTGTGGGATTTTATTATACATTCGCACACTTTGCCCCATGAACGACCTGTTTACTTTTTGTAGACGAAACAATGGCGTAGTTAGATTGTCCTTATTTCTAGTATTTAGTTTATGTCTGTCACTATTCTTTAGATAGTTATTAATATTATGTTGAACATACAAAATATTACAATAAATATATTGAGACGCAACAGTGAGTATATTAATCTCTTTAAAAAGGTCTCTGAGTGTATTCCGGGCTCCGATGTTATAGATTGCTCGGACAGCTCTTTTTTGAAGAATAAATATAGAATTTATATCAGATGCACTACCCCACAACAAAATACCGTAAGACAAGATGCTGTGGAAATAACTGAAATAAACAAGTCTGGCAGTGTCGATGTCTGATAGCTGCCTAACCGTCCTAATTGCAAAAACAGCGGAGCTTAACCTGTTCGATATACAGCGGACTCAACAGGATTAAGGGTTACGCTATTTAATGATAAGCTTAAACTTTGCCTTCTTACGCTGGGAAGGGTAAAAAAAAGGCATTTAGTTTTTTTTGCATTTAACACCATATTATTAACGGTAAAACAGTTGAGGATACGCGAAAATTCACTATTCACGTCGTCATAATTCGACACGTTTCGGTCAACCTTAAAAATGAGCGATGTGATGTCAGCAAACAGTACAACATCACATAACTCACTGGCATAAAAGGGGAGATCATTTATATAGACTAAGAATAATAATGGACCCAAGATTGATCCTTGTGGGACACCCATTTTCATGGGGGACCCTGCGGAATTAACATCATTTATAGATACTTTTTGAATTCTTTTACTAAAGTAAGAGGCCATGAGATTGAGGGCGATGTCACGAATGCCATAATGCCATTGAAACTGTGAGACAGTTGAAGACGGGTGCACTCATTCATAGTGGTATAGTACAAGCTTTGCTTAGATATAGACTAGGTAATGTGTTAAAATATGTCCTGAAATATTAACAAATATTTATTGTGAAATTGCCTCACCAAACTATTTTTTAGTTAATTTGTTATAAATTAAGACTTGTTTTATAAGTATCCTATATACTATTGATTCTTACCATTGCTCTCGGCTAAGGGTCTATATCCTAATTCTGTTTTCTTGTTAAATGGTACTACAATTCCTGCACCATGCAAAGTTCTAGCAACTATCTGGGGTGTTCTTTTTTTCATACTGTATTCGTCCAGGGAGTAATTATGCTCGTTTGCCCATTTCTTTATTTTATCCATCAGCTTTTGGCAAGGCATAGCTAAAAAGGGTGATGTTTTCTTTTCACTTTGTAAAAATGAGCTAAAACAAATTTTAAAGATTTTAGGTCAGTATTTTTATTTGGTAGGTCTATTTGTTGTTTGTAGAATGAAATGAACAATCTTATATGGGCTATATATTTTTAACCCAATTAATATTGTCCTTACATTTTCTTAGTTATTATAAAATAATTTTGATAAAATTGCTAATTAACTTACTAAACTGCCCCAAATATATTATCAGCAATTGGGTTCATAAGACAGTCTCTACTACTGTCATTGCTTGCTAAAAATGTTGGCAAACTCTCAGGATCATCTCTGTAATACCCAATGTGAAACTCACTATTACCTTTCTTTTTTAAAACTGCCTGAAAAACATTTTCAAATGAATAAAATTAACAAAATAACAGCATAAACCATCAAAAACTGTTGTTAAAAATTGTGAATGTAAATAATAAAGTTGGACTTTTGGAAAAGTAGGAATAATTTGTATATAATAGGGAATTTACCTGAAATTCTGGAGGATCGTAAAAGTATCGCCAGTGAATTAAATACAAATTTTTATCATGTATAATGGGAAGTTTCCCCATGAGTAAATCAAATGGGCCAATTAAATCTAAATTAACACTTGCCAATGTCTGTTCTAGTGATTTCTCTTCATTTAAACATTTATAAAATTGAAAGAAATCAGGAGGCATTTCTACAAGGAACAATTCTTTATACAACTTATTGTCTTCACATTTATCATAGAATTTGTAATTTTCATCCAACAGTACCAAAATACTCTCTTTCTCGTTTAATTTTATTTTCTCATTATCACTTTCACTATCTTTTACAGATTTCTTATCTGAATCATTTTTTTGACCTGTATCAGTATTATTTTCCCTAGACATTTGATCGTCCGCTTTTGCTACATTTGTTAAAGGTTTTTTATTCTTGGAGTAAGGCTGTATACGTTTATTTTTGTGTTTTACATTATTTAGTTTATTTTGATATGTTTGTGGCGGGTGCTTATAATTCTGATGATGATTTGGATTTTTCTGATAACATTTGGCGCCGTATTTACATGTTGTCCTAGGATCTTTTACAAAATTTGACCACTCCTCGGACATGACAATGTTAATATATTAAAAGAAATACATATAGAAAATTAGAAATAAAACATTTACGCAAAATTTTGAAAGGTAACTATTAATTACAATTCACAAATCATTCTTCTTCTTCTTCTTTCATTAATGGCCTCTCTTAAAAGAATTCTGCCAATGTCATGTCAGTAATTCACAAATCATGACATGCAAACAATACAGTCAATGTCAACGTAGTGGTTATATTCTCTTTGGTCAATGTATTTTTGTCACTTGACAGTTAATAGTAGCAGTGGCAGTGTTTCCAACTATTAAAAAAAATGTCGCTAAAATTAAGACGAAATAACCCTGAATGTAATTTTTAAAGCTCTGATAAAAAACCTGTATATTAAGATTGTTTAAACAAAAAAATACAATACGATGCGTTAAATATTATTCATGGCCCTAAAATGTATTAGACCCCAAAAAGCCTAATATACATATTTCCGCCGTGAAAAGGCACTAAATAGGTGAGCCTGAATGTGAGGGATGGCGAAAAAACATCGATAAACCGATATTTTTTTGGTTCAAATATACATTGGATATAATTACCAATTTTTATTGCATTTATGGTTCACTATTTTGGCTATAATGGCTTACACATAAACGATAGATATATACTGTCGTGTGCTTTACTATAGGACTTTTTAAGATAAACATTTCCAATATACTAAATGTACTTATAAATCTATCGGTTTTGCAGCACACAACAGGAAAGCTCGCAGATGACAGAATTTTTTTCCTAATTACTTGATCCTTATTCTAATACTTTGAAAATTTCATATAATATCTTTTTAAAATGTAGCATATGTGTTTTTCAAATTTTAAATGTAAGTGTACAATAATATAGCTTATACATGATAAATTATATAATTGTAACTTTTCATTAAAACCCATTTATTTGCGTGAAAGTGTAACAAACATCCATCCATAAATACATACTTTCGCGTTTATAATATTAGTAAGGAAGTAAGGATTGTTATTAGATAGGTAACATAAAAAGAAACTAACATTGTTTGGTTTTATGAAACTACGATGGAAGTTAAAAATATTTGAAGTTATACTACTTTTGGCACGTTAGGGAAAAATAATGAGAGTAAAATTTTACGATACGCGCTCACACCGTCACGAAAACCGACGCCCTGAAGTTAGCTAGACATCTACGTATGTTTGCGTGAGAACTGACAACTGTATTTACGATATTTATTTTGTGATATTTAAAAAAAACTTTATTTAAGTAGATAATGCGTTATAATAAAACTTTCAATGAATTAAATACCTTTTTTCTATAGTTAGTGTCAATTTTTCTATAAACGTGGAATAAGGCAAAAGATAAAATTTTTGAACAGATTTTTAACTTATTACGCCAAAGAAGTATAACTTCTAACGCGTGTACATAAGTACTTGCACACTTTTTTTTAGGATTTTAGGCAGATTTTAGCATTTAACTGAAAATTTTCTGTTAAATGTTAATTATAAAATAGTTTACGCCGAGTGCCTTTAACTTTACCCACACTACGCGGCCGGCTGTAACGACATCCGACAATATTTGAGGCGTATTATAATACCAAAAATGCCGTCATGTGTCTTTAAAGGATGTACATTTTTATGTTTTTTTATGTGAGAAAGTGGAAAACGAGCTGGCGGTGCAACTGGTGTTAAATGATAACCGCCGCCCATGAACACTTGCGACGCCCTTAGGGTTGCAAATGCGTTGCCACCTTTAAATAAAAAGGGCCCCAGCTACCTCATTCACAAGACAAGACGAAACGCAGAAGTGTAACACTTTCACTTTACGCCACTTTTCTGTGAGGTCGTGGTACTTACCCGGACGTACCTTGTGTGTTGCATGGCACTACCACAGTTTTCCTACTTACCAACTAAGACTCTAAAGTTAAATAAAATTCAATGGATATCAACTCTCTTAGAGAACTTTAGGACTCCGAAAAAGATGTTAAATGCTATTGATAACGGTTGAATCAATGATGTTTAATAATATGCATGACGCATGTCTGTACTACGCGATGTTAAAAAATTGTTCCGCCTTTGATTATATGCATATTGTATTATTATATGCATATGATATACTTGTCTAGATAGAGCAATGGTTAACAAATCACGTGCTAAAACTATCTGGTACTATAGTCATGGTTTCATATATTTTATGTAGGTAAATTATCGTTCACTGATGAAATAAATAATATAATCTTAAAATAATAATATTCTTATCAAAAGATGATGTAATGATTTTTATATTTTGTCTCCCGTAATTTCCCCAAAACTTACTATTAATAAACTGACAACACCGGCTAACCAGAGCTACTAACCGTGGTACGTGCGGAATGCCGATTTGCATCGTGACTTAAATATAACATCCCTGTCCACCCTCTTTAAAGAAGCGTCGAAAAGACACTTCAAAAGCATTAACGCCCATACAAATCCATTGTTGAAAGCTTTCGGAATCTATCCCGCACCTCCTCGGACCGTGCATCCGAGACTACGCCGTGCACTAAACGTTATAGATGATCCAGACGACACACTCACGCGCGCAATTAATATATTTAATAATCAGCCGCCGCCCGAAAACGCAACGTCGCTATGAGGAAACCTGCATATTTTTGAAATAACACCAAAAAAATGTTTACCCGATGATATATGTAATCTCCCAATCCACAGTAGGGTCGCATGGTAGATAACGCCCTAATACCCTATTCTTTACTTTATTTACGGTAGTTTAAATTTCCAACCTTCCTAGACGGAGAGGCATTTCAATAAGAAAGCTCCAACTGGATAGGTTCCACAATCTTTTGTCTACAGGATTCGCGAAGTTACAGCAACCTGAACGGAGTAATAGTGTCGTTGTCGAGCCATAATTACATCGTTCTCTTACTAGTCCATTGGCTATCCACCCGCGGGAGACCACTGTCAAAGCAATCGGTGTACAGTTTACAGCAGAAAAAAAATGTTTACAGGGATTACAAATCAGGGAAAATATTTAACAAATTATATTAGATCTGCAATTTTTAATACATCTGTAAATGTCACGCAATGAAAAAGAATAATCTATATTTAATAAGTTTTGTGGTAGGAATCTGTGGTCTATGATATCAGTGAAGTGAATCAGTATTCCAGTATCAGTGTCACTTACGATAGGTGGTGGTTCTAAAATGAAAGAACTGGTTTATGATGGCGAAAGGATGTGTTTTAAACAATTAACGTGATATTTATAGCAATAAAAATAGAACTGAATAGAAAAAAGGGTAATTTATTAAAAATTTTTAGGACTTAAAATTTTCAGGACTATTCGTGTATAACATACAACGTGAAAAAAAGTCACAAAATTCTGTGTCCAATATATTATGAAGAATGTAGTTGTGTGATCATTTTTCTTTGTTTCAATGAATGGGTGTCTAAAATTTTATAATATTATACCAAGGACATGTACATAAAAAGTGATCGTCACTCGAGGCATTTGTCGAATTCATCGGGCTCCGGATTATGCTTTTCATGTGGTAAATATTCAACCTTTAGATTAGATTTTAAAAAATATATCCTTTCACACATATTTCAAAAGACATTTATAGCGATATACTTACTTATACTGATTTATGATTATTTTTTGGACAAAAAGATTGCTTTTATCTTATTAAAACATAGGCTTAGCATTTCGTCTTGTAAACAAATACTGTAAATATAATATATTTAAAAATGCAAGTCTGGTTGTGGTGGACTGTCTGTCCTGTTTCCATGAACTAAATTACTTTTATTTAACAAAAATATCCATTAGAATTCATAGAAAAAAAGTTTTTTTCAATGTTTTTTAAATTTTTGGTTCTATGAGACTTGATTGATAAGGTGATTTTTATTAATAAGCTATTTAAATGTCACTTAATTTTATGTCAAAATTGTTACTTTTATATATATAAATATTTGTTATTATTGTGTTTAATCTATACATTTCATTGAAAGGCTTAAAGTACAGAATATAGCTTGCTTCACTCTAAAATTACATTTGAAGTTTTGTCTTATTTAAAATAATATTCATACATGTTTTTATTAAATAATCTTTATGAGCTATTTTCTACTTACTAGCTAATCAACTATGTACATATTAACTATGTTGTTGCAATTATACTCTCTTTGCAAGGCATGCATTCGACATGACTGCCACAGACTTGTTTTGGTGAAGGCAAATTATGGCTTAGGTATATCTATATAATAGTATTAAATAAAGCAGATTTCCTCCGTCTCTCCCTGTGTATCATTTAAACTATGCAACAAGATTTTTATCAGTTTTCATCAATGCGTAGAGTGATACAATAGGTAGGTTTATATTAATAGTTCAATACTGTTTTGTGATAATTTGTAGAAATATACAATAATTATTGTTCTAGATGAACATGTGGAAAAGAAGTCCAACTCAAACCGACAGACAGTTTTCTTCAAAAATGCTACCTTATCCATTTGAAATATTACAAAATAATATATGACGCAATTTTATAAGGACTACAAAAAAGTCAATGATGGCATATGTCTGTATTATGGTATTACAAATAGCAGACTATAACGATTTTAATGTTTAAAAAAATTATAAAATTATTTGGATTGCTATTTACACAGATACAATATTTTTCATTGAAAAGTTAAATACATTGGTTACCTTAATTCAAATCGAAATATCTTTATTCAATAATTTCATGTATTAAATGTCTTTCATATCACACAATTTAAATTAATATGATGTTAAATATCATTAAATTTAATCTATTGGAGAACACAAATTAGATGTCCGTGCCGGCGTACCCGAGCGGCAGCGAAGCGCGGCGGTGGCATAGAGTGCACAAAACATACTAAATATGTTACTGAAGAAGATGTGTTAATTCCCAGATCCCTCTAATAGCATCGGATTTACCATTCCAATTTAGGTGCCTGCAATTTCTGGTAAAGCTATCTTTTCCAATGACCATTAATAATTCATATGCAACAGTTGCAAGCTTAGATTTGAGCGTTAAGTGTTTTTCATAAAGACAGTTATATGTCGTACTTTGTAGAGTAATCTCTAAAGAAAACATGTTTGTATTGTCTCATGAAAAAACAGCTGTAAATATTATAATAGGTTGGGGAAAAAGTTTCTTTGCATTTTATTTGAAAATTCAAAACATTTTTAATAATGTTTAAATACATTTAACTAAAGTATGTAGGTGCCATTTTGTTCGATACCTTTCTGTCATCTTGTAGGTGTGGACATGATCCCATTGCTATAGAAATTCTGGAACTTCTGATCAAAAAACCGCGACAAGTGGTTTTGGCAGTTCTCTTGTGATTTTAATCTGACACTGCCTAAAGAATTCTGAAGAGACCGAAACAAGTAGAAATCTGAAGGTGAGAACTTTACGGCGGATGCATTAACACCTCCCAGTTAAACTCTCTTAATTTTCGCTGAGTGGCTAAAAATGTGTGAGGTCTAGCGTTATCATGATGGAAAACCACACTCCTTCTGTTGATTAATTTCGGCCGCTTTCTCTTAACTTCTTGCTTTAATCTCATCAGTGGTTCGCAGTAGAGTTCAGAATCAATGGTCCTGCCAGCTCATAACGAATAATGCCCTTCCAATCCCACCATACACACAGCATTACCTTTTTGCGAGATAACCCGGATTTTGTCAGTCTGTGAAGCCTGACCAGCCTGACCAGCTTTTGACCACGACCTTTTTTGCACGTTCTTGTCGTACGTGATTCACTTTTCATCACCTGTTATCAGGTTTTTCAAAAATGGTTCGGTTTCATTACGTCGTAATAAAGAATCACACATGAGTACACGGTTCATTAGGTTTATTTCAGTGAGCTCATGAGGCACCCAAATATCGAGCTTTTTTGTGTACCCAGCTTTTTTCAAATGCGCCAAAACTGTTTTGTGGTCAAAAGTTCTTCAGGTACATCAAAACTTCTGATATGCCGATCTTGCTCCACTTTTTCAAAAATGGCATTCATTTTATCCGTAATATTGCGCCCAGAGCGAGGTGAATCTTTGACATCAAAATTTCCGGATTGAAAACGCTTAAACCAAATTTGTGCTACTCTCACAAGTGCGACACTGCACTAGGTGCATGAATAACACAATTTTTTTTCGCGGCTTGCGTTGCATTTTGACTTTTTTTGTAGTAAAATTTTAAAATGTATCAAATATCTTCATTCGAATCACTCATCTTAACAGTAAGAAAAACAAATGAAAATCACACATTTTCCTAATTTAAATTTAGAATTATCTTTTTTTAAATTTTAACTTTTTAATGATACCAAAACCATCCAGATACAAATGGTAAAGCCAAAGAGATTATATTATAAGTACATACATACTATTTGCGAAAAGAGTTTTTCCCCAACCTAATATATAAAAAAGTCCTGTAGGCATTCCTGCAAGGTTGAAAGACCGCCGGCGGCAGCTGGTTCCACAGAGTGGTTGTGCGAGGCAGAAAATGCCTTGAAAAACGTGCTGTTGTGGAACTCTGGACATCGAGGTGGTGTGGATGAAATTTTTGGTTTTGGCGCGATGTCCGATGATGAAATTTTCAGCCGCCGGAATCAATCCAAACAATTTCTCTGAACACTCCCCGTGATGGATGCGGTAGAAGATGCAAAGTGATCCAACATCTCTACGTACAGGCAAAGGATCAAGCCGATCGGAAAGACTTTGATCGTCGATAACCCTAGCTGCCCTACGTTGGATACCGTCAAATGGAAGAAGCTGGTAACTGGGGACTCCCGCCCAAAGGTGAGAACAGTACTCCATGTGGGGCCGGCCATTTGCGCCTTATAAAGGTTTAGGCGTTGAGCCGACGTAAAGTACTGTCTTGCCTTGCTGAGCACACCTAGCTTCTTTGAGGCCAATCTGGCCTTAATTTCCAATCGACCGCGGAACTGGATATTGCTCGAGATTTCGACACCAAGTATTCCGATACTAGTTGCACTGTGGCAGACAGGGAAGTGTTCTCAAAATGAGGAGTCACTACAAATAGGGACTTTTTAGCGGTTAACGCGCAAACTTGTGTCTTATTGGACTAAGTTTAGTCGACCCCCAGTCTGAGACTTTTGTTGTTAACAAAAGTCTCAGACTGGGGGTCGAATTCAGACACAAGCTTGTTCCGGCTCTTGTAGACGATTTCTCGAGAAATGTTAGCACGGCCAGTGTACGAGACATCCACAGTGCTATCATCTGCATAGCAATGAACGTTGCTGATTTTCAACATATCATTGATATGCAGAAGAAACAGAGAGGGAGAGTACGCAGCCTTGTGGAACACCAGTATTGACAAATTAGGATCAGAGCATGCACCGTCGACGACGACCTTGATGCTCCGATCTGCCAAAAAGCTGGTGATTCAGTTGCATAACTTCTCAGGAAGCCCATAGGAAGGCAGCTTCCAAAGAAGAGCTTTGTGCCATACCCGATCAAAGCCTTCGCTATGTCCAGACTTGCTGCAAGCGCTCTTGCTCTCAACTGCTTCTGCCCATCTGTGTGTCAGGTAAACTAGAAGATCACCGCTTGAGCGACCTCAACGAAAGCCGTACTGGCGGTCGCTAATCAGCCGGTGCTCCTCTGGGTACTGCAGGAGCTGGCAGTTAATGATGGACTCCATTATCTTGGAGAACAAGGAGGTGATGGCTATAGACCTGTAGTTGGACGGATCCGAGCTGTTGCCTTTCTTAGAGATTGGGTGCACATGTCTTTAACACGATCGCAGGGATGCAATCGGGCCCACTAGATTTATGAATGTCCAAGGAAAAGAGTGCAACACGAAATCTGTAGCCATTTGTATGTGCTCACAGACTCGGTCAGTTTCGGCTTTACCGCTATGGGACCTATGCAGGCACGCGTAGATTCGCTGATGTTCGTTGCAGTCTACACAAAACCAGAGACACATCTCTAACGTACACGCACACCCCAGCCCGCGGCACAAAGGAATGTTCCAGTTTGTATCCCGGGTAGGAGAGGAATGAGGTGCCAGCTGAAGAAGATATCTGCGTCTCGGTAAGGAAGAGCAAGGCTGGCTTCGCTGTTTCAAGATGGAAGTGGACGGTGTTTAAGTTGGAATTTAGCCCCCTTATATTGCAGAAGTTCACGGCATGCGAGGAAGGGGTGGCCTTATGTTGCCTGCTCCGTTTGCCCCGAGCAAGGTGTAGAGAGCGCAATGTTACCCACCCCAAAATACGAAGGGCAGCCTGGGCGTACACGCTCAGATGTTGTACGGCCTGCGCGTGGACGTCCAGAGGGATTCTCTGCCGCGATGTACGCTGGTGGTACCCTCTTGGGGTATAAAATTAAGATTTCGCGCAGACATTATGGGGGAGGAATGGGGAGAGGGCGTCCGGGACTCTCACAGACCAAACGAAACGCGACAGCATAGCTGCCACTAGGCGTCTGTTTCCAGGGAGAGAGTGGTTCTTCCCCGGGCTCGCCGGCCCAATTCGGCTGCTACCCGAAGGTGCGCAGCATGGCACTACAACTAGTTGGGTTGACTGACTGCACTGGTGGAATAATCTTTGTCACAAGATTATCCCACCAGCGGGGCGGGCGATGGGGTCGTCACGCCCCGACGCCGGATAAAACTAATAAGTTAAAAATTCGTTGAAAATGTGCTTGAAATTTTTTTTTATTAAATTTAAATGTAGGTTTAAGTTTTAATAACATGTCTAACTGATGTAAAAACAGCTAGAATTGTGTATTTTAATTACTTCCATAGCATAATGTCATATGGTATTTTGCTATGGGGGTCGATATAGAAACAATTTTTATTTTGCAAAAAGAGCTATTTATAATCTAGATTTGAATGCATCCTTGAGAGAGAAGTTTAAAGAAATAAATATATTAACCTTAGCCTCTTAATATATATATGAAAATATTATGTATGTACGTAGAAATTAATAATTTTAATAGGAATACTGATGTACATAATGTAAACACTAGGAACAAACACAAGCTTGTAACGACAAGCTGTAACTCCACAGAGTAAATAACTCGTTCATGGGGCGGTGTATACGCTTCTACAACAAAATCCCAGTAAATGCGCAAAACCTGCCAGTTAACAGGTTTAAGAAATTTATTAAAGGAAAATTTATAAAAAGGGTTATTTTTTAAGAAAAAAAAAAGAATTACAAAAAAGAGGATACCTACGGAGTTTCTTTCGCCTGTTTCTTCTCCGCTAGAGGAACCTCATTACGAAACGGTGGTAGATCAAAAAAAAAAATATGACTATCGATGGATGAAATGTAAGTTTCTTATGTCGATGAATAAATGATTTTGATTTTGATATTTTATTTTTTATAATGCAACGATAACCAATGCTCTTTCCTGCTAATATGCGAAAAACGGTACTTTGCCATATGATAATGTGGAATTCAAACTGCTGGAAAATATTTATTTTCAGCCGTTAAATGCATTGGGCTTCCATAGGTTAATATCCACACAGACTTTTATTGAACTGTCTACGATGTTTAGAGGACTGAAATACGATTGAGCTGTCTTTAATCGTTTGTGTTCAACGTGACGTATGAAATGTTTGTTTGACGCCATTGTATAGTCGTTCACTGCAAAATGTGCGATCTTCGTCTTAATACGTAGATGTACAGTAATGCCTTGGTGGCAAATGTTCCTCCAAGGCTTTTACTTCACCTGCGTCGCTAAATTTAGTTTCAATTTGTATAGCGTTCAGAGCAGGTGCATTATGAAGCACCTTCAGAGGGAAATCGACACTTATACTCATATTTAAGTCTTCTAAAGACGAGGAAAAGCATTAATAACAATTCACGAGTAAACGACGAAAAAGTTCTGGACAAATATTGAGTTTCCTGAAATGCGTGATCTTGATAATTAAATTTTTATAATAGCTGCAGTAATAAAAGTACCTACGGTAATGTACGTTCTTGAATATAACGTGACTGGTTTATTATTACGTGGTGCGAAATTAATCTCAAAATTCGAAAGGTCCATCTTGTAACTTGTCAATGTTAAATAATATGAATTGGTATATTATTGAACATCGGTAAGTTACCACACAACTAAAAGTAGTTTTGACACCTGAGTTTAATGACGTGCCTATAAATGCGACGCCAAAAGTTTGCAAAAGAATCTAAACTTCAAAGTGGATTAATCCTTCAGTGTGCTGCTTGCTAACTTCATAACCGAAAATTCGGAAGAGAATATTTTTGTTTCTAATTTTATTGCATTCGTTGTGAGATGTATCATAATAAAAACCAAAACATGAATTTTTGGTCGACAAGTACTTAAAACCAAAACTTTGCTCGGCCTACAGAAATGACATTTTATCATGATGTTGTTTTACTTATACTGTATCACATTCTCCAATCAAGTATGACCATGATAATGACAGTAAATCAAACACAACACACAAAACTTTAAAAAATCATTTGGCTGTGTACGTACGAATTGGGAAGTTTTCATGGCTTCACTCCGGGCGCGTTAACAACATATCTGTAGTATAAAATATCATTGGTTATCACATTTATTATGTTAACAGATTTTTACGTACCTAATATAAAAACGTGATATATTATCGTGTTATTCTTCTTTTTTTACATAAAATGTTTTTGAAGTCATACCTATTTTTTTTTGATATTTGGATAAAAGTTATAGTAAAATAACTTTTAATAAAAGTAAAATTTTTAAAATGCGTGCGCACAACGACGTCATTTACATTTAATGTTATTTTTCCATAAACAAAGAGTACTGGACTGGCACAGGGGATAAAATTTAGTTGTTTTTCTTTTTTACTCTAAAGATGTTATGATTTATAACGTGTACATACATTTAGTATACACATTTTTTAAAATAATTTCCCAAGGTTTCACTAAACAGTAATTACACTACAATTTTAAAACAAAATGTACCAATAAAATGTTTAAAAAAAATAAGTTGAATAAATCCAAGTAGTGCAACTTTTTATTGGAAATAACGCACGTCCATCTTTTTCGCTTTATTTTAATTACACAACCGTTTATTTCATGCAAAGAATGAGGCGATGATGACATTTGTTTTGTGTACAAACTTTTCAACCAACAGATATAATATCACAGTAGCGACACGTGCGTTAAATAAACAATAGTTTTATTTGAAAAAATTTCAAGCTTTAATTCAAATTAATATTATAATCAGAGAAAATAACAAGACCGCAGAGTTTCTTGCTGGTTCTTCTCTGGACATATCTAACTTAGTGAACCAGTGGTAGTTTTTTTGACGTTCAATAAGAGCTTTAAATAAGCCTATATTGAATAAATAAATTTTGACTATGACTCAAATAAATTAATATTTGAAAAGTTTATTTCAATTTTTTTATTTAATTTAAATTTTATTCAATTTTGTATTTTATTTGTTTAGTCTTTATTGCATTTCCTTTAATACGGAACACAATAGGCGGACTTGCCTTTAGGCATTCTCTGCCAGTCAATCTTGTATTATTTAAAATCGTAAATCGTAAATCGTTCAAGTATCTTAATGATTAAATTAAGATACTTGAACGATTTACGATTTGCACTACATTAAACACATGATATTGAACTTCTATTACAGATTAATAGAATTCTCAATTACGTATAAACGGCACTGAATAAATATACGGATTTAATTAAGCTGAAGTGGACTGTGCCAAATTTTAATTGGGGTCAGAGTAAGTTAATTTCTTTTCGTTACCTATTTGTTTTAACTATGTAACGCTGATGATGGATGCTCTCCACCCTGCAGTGTCTATGTGAATAGTTTTATGATCCTGTATATTGATGTAGGTATAAATGTTGACTCTTTTACCTATTTCTAGGTTTATTGTTTTTAAACCGAAGCATCTCAATTTATTGTATTTTATGCAACAAATGCAATTTGTTAATTTTATTGACTTTACTACAAACGTACCAGAATTATCGCGTCGACCCAATAAATTGCTTCACACATGGCCTTTGAACAGCACCTTATTTATGCCAGATGTTTAATCAAAGGCAAAATTATTGTCAAGTTTAAGATGGATTACAGAAGTGTGTACTGGATAAAATATATTGTACTGTTCCTCTCATGAGAATTAGTCACTGTATTTAGCATTTGTCATAAACATACGTCAATTTTTTTGAGCGAGAGATTCATCATCGGTGGATGCAGTTTTGAATCAACACCGTGGTTAAATGTAATTAAATATTTATAGAGTTATTGATATTCAATTTTTATAGAGTTATTTTTAAAGTATCTAATGATGGCAGCACCTGACGTGACCCCGTTTTGAGTAAAGGGCCGTGTAACTCTATATCGGGGATCCATTTTCTGTGTAGAATTCTTACGTATTTACTATGTATAACTTTATTATTAATCTACGCTTGGCATTCGTTTAAAGGTAAAAACTGTAACAGTTTTATAAATAAACATCCAAGATATGACGTTAGCATGGCGCCGGCGCTAGGAACTTTGCAGTGAAGTTCGCTTATTTTTAAATTTTCCACTAATCAAATTCCAGTTCATTTTAATTTTGCTACACGCTCGTGGGGGAGAGCTTTGTCTTTTATTGAATCAATGAAAGTAATTCTTAAATGCTTTTATTTCTGTCTGGGTCCGTAAACAATCAATAATAATTCTATTCTGATGAATTCCACACTGTCATTTTAAACAAAAGTTGACTTTCATATCCACACCACATTATCTAAAGTTTATTATGTACAATTTTACACCATTAGCACATTTGCATAATCCGAATCAAATTTAGGGCATGTCTCGATTTTAAACAGCGGAATCGTAAATTTTTTGAGAATAAAAAGTAATTAATTCCAGTACTAAATAAATTTTATGCAAAGAGGTAACGCACGTTTTTAATTGTTGGAAGATACAGTGATACAGAATAACTAATGAACTACCAACAATTAATATTATTTAAATTAATACTGAATATTTTCGCCGACGCTAAAAGAACGCTTTCAATCCAGTTGGGTATTAATTTAAAATACAATAAAGTAAAAAAAAAAACATTCCAATAAAGTAAAATGTAATATTTTTGTTTAATTCCATGTCCAATTATCAGGTTATAAAATTTAAATATATTTATTATAAAAACCCGTATAAAGTAAGACCAATGCTTTATTGTTTTAAACTAACATAAAAAAGTTTTTAAATTTATCTCTCTCAAACGGGTTCTTTACTCGATGTAGTCGCTGGTAAGTTATAGGCTTCGGCGTTCGGTGTTGTAGGTTCGCTTCCGACATGGGACAAGTATTTGTATGACCCACAGATAATTGTTCTGGATCTTGGTGTTTGTTTCCAAGGAGGGTTGACGTCAGGCAGGCGGCTGGTCCAAAAAATCAGCAAAAACCGCTTACATCATGATTTTTATATTGTGCCGAATAAAACGGATTGTTGAGGTTCGATAGGTGAAATTAATTTTTTCAAGGACCCTCGTGAAGCAGGTTGTAGTCACCAAGACGCTGGTCTACTGAATTGATCTAATTAAATTACTTCCGGGCTACAAAACCGAGTTAAAAATAAATCAATCGCTTTTCTTTGTAAATGTATGATGTCGCCTCTTGATATACAAAGTTGGGAACCTAACAAAGCATATCAAATAGTTTCAAAAAACAATAACTTTAAATTTATGGAAACAAAAAATTATTTAATATTTCTCAATATTTATGTCCTCAATATTTGTCATGACATTTATCTGTATGTAAATATTTTCGTGTTTTTAAATTAGCGTTGATATAAAAAAATCCTTTCCATTTATTTAAACTAATTAAATTTCTTTATATTATACCATTTTGCACATTTATTTGACTATGAAGCTAATGAAATGGAGGTTTAAAACAAGTTTGAATTATCTTTTTATACACAAAGCAAGCGTTTCCGGGCATTATATATATCGTATTTCTTATAATATGCATTTTATTCAAAATATGTTTTCCGATCAGAGCAGAACTCGCTCAAAACACAACTATTACTACGATCAGAACCAATTTTGAATACCGTACTCGAATAATACTAATATAAAAAAATAATAAAGCTTTATTTGACCTTCTATAGGAAACCTCATTTAATTGCATGGTAACAGAATATTAGCTTAAAATGAAATAGTAGCAATAACAGATTTGCAGAATAATCACTTTACCAGGTGAGCCTCCTGCTCTTTTGCCCCTTTTCTCCATAAAAAAAACCAGTTGCAATAAAAGATGAAAAATAAATTAGTGGAACTCTATAAATATATAAGTAGTTTCTCTGAGTCTGACCTATTTGGGTACGTAATAACTCTCAGAATTGCTTTCAGTATTAGTATAAGCACATTTAAGGCGTATAACTTAAGTTTGCTCAATTCATTTTAATTTGTTTAATTTCATATTCTGGTAACGATCTTACATTTATCGGACTTAGTTTAAACCCATTTCCTTTATCCTTAAATTAATCTTTATTTTATCCATTGCATTTAATATAATGCTGTAAAAATATATATTGAGCATAAGCGGATTTAACAAGAATTACCTGGAAATGTATCTAAAGAAAAGCTTCCAACTTTTTCGCCCGGTAATAAGGGATAAAACCTTGCTGTCAGAGGTTCTTATGAATATTATACTCAATTATGGAGGCTAATTAAAGAGTAAAGAAGTAAAATGATAAGTGTATAACACGATTAATATAACCACCACATGGATTTTTATTGCCTTTTATTTACACTGAAATCCAGTTTATATTTTAGAATATGCAGTGCCATTATCACGTTTTTTTTTATTTTTAATGTTCCTGCTGTTTCTTTTAGTTGAACGGTGCATTCCTGACTTTTATTCTTCTATTTTATGATTGGTTATTTGACTTGCGAATTTAAGTGTGGTATGGCCACGCAACAGTTCGCTGTTGCACGGATACGGGGATGTACCATGACCTCACAGAAGACCGGCTTGAAGTGGACGTGTCATACTTCTGTGTTTCGTCTGGTGTGTGAGGTAGCCGAGCCCGCTTTATTAAATGATGGTAATGCATGTGCAACCTTAGTGTTGCAAATGTCCATGGGCCGCGGTTATCACTTAACATCGGGTGAACCGTCAGCTCGCTTGTCACCTTATCACATAAAAGAAGCATCAGGTGAACCGCCAGCTCGCTCTCCACCTATTCACATAAAAAAAAGAATCCGGAAGACGTGTGTCCATTTTTTTACAAATTTTAATACTACCCATGCAATGTTGAGACCAGTCAAGAGACCGGAAATATAATTTGCAGTTTACTCTGCTTCGCATTACTGCTCCTCACAAGAAACGTAAATCCTTCTATAACGCGCTGTGACGCCACGTCAATTAAACCCTCTGCGGACAGCGATCCTAATTTGAACACGGGACGATCGGGCTGACGACATAAGACGGAAAACCGGCAATCGAATCTTTAAGGGCCGCTGCTTAGAGGGCTTAGCGTGCGTCATTTAAGTTTCATCCGTCAATATTTAGAGTGCGTCAACGATCCCGGTCAAGAAGCCGAGAAGGCGCATCTGAGGATTATTGTTACGCATTCACTAAACTTTACCGTTTCGCTGGTGATGGATTTGGGGTTGGTTTACCTAGTACACTAAAGCCAAGGTGTTTAAAATAACGATCACCTGCAGTGCTGTATTAAGTATCCATAGCATACCGAGATCCGGAATTGTAATCGCGTAATTACAAGAAATTATCAATATTTTTAGTTTGAATTGTACTCATACTTTGATAATTGAAAAAGAAAATTTTCAATTTAAAAAACGTTTGCATATATTAAACTGAATTTATTGACTTTTGACTTGTGGAATAAAATAGTTATTTAATAAAATTTTTATTTCGAAGGCAAAAATATGTCTTTATGGAACATTCCAATCGCTAGGCCCTATTTATATTTATGGTAATTAACGAGCTTAAACGACGTAATTTATTTGGCTCATATTAACCTAGGTCATTTATAAACAGCCGTGAATATTTATTGAGTTTTTCGTTGCTATTTTTAAATGCCGACGAATATAATTAAAAAATGTGTGCGTGTACTAGCGTACACTCGTAAGAAGTGAAAATTTTTTATGACGTTATTTTTCAAAAAATAATTTACTATATGCAAATTTACAGAAATAGGTTAAATAAAGTTAAATTAGATAAAGTTTAATAAAAGGCTTTTATTATCATAGACATAAATACAAATTCTACAATTATTTCATTTTTGCTTTGTATAATATTTAGTTTCTTATTTGTAATACATAGGTGGCGTTAGTAGTAAATTAAAACACACTATGGTTTGACCCTTGTAATTAGTATGAGGGTCCGCAAAAATTGTTGATTAAAAAACTTGCAACGTGAACCTTGTTTATTTCAATTAACCTCACGGACCCAAAATACAACCGCTTTGAATTTGTACATGGTCCTTCGTTGCCGAATAGTCAGCCAGTGAGTAGAAGGCAGACATTCGACTCGCGCGCGAGTTATGAGTGAAGTTTTTTTGGAAAACCGAACTTGCGGACGTTGGATCGACGTCCGCAAGTTCCAGGAGCCGATCGAGGCTTCGAAGAGCATTCGTGCTCTGAAGTATTAGAGCTAGTCACTAGTCGACAGCTAGTCGCTAGTCTAGCACTGTCATTACTACAAATATTATTATTGAATTTCATTAATTGTAATTGAATTATTACTATCATTGATGTCGTTATTATATATTTGTGTTATTAATGGCTTATGGTAACTGAAATACGAAATATATTGTTTACATTTTAGAATTAGAATTAAAATAAACCCTTTGATTTTGCTGATCACTTTAATATAACATATATATATATTGTTATGAACACACAAAGGAACTAACGCCATCTAGCGTCAACTATTAAAATCACTAAGAAAAAGATGGCGCGTATCGCAAAAATGTTACACTAAATTTTTTTCCAACCACGATAAAGAAGCTTCACTTCAAAAAAGGTTTGTTAAGAGTAAAACGAAATGTTTGTATTACATGACTGCGCAGACTCATTGTTTATTTTTGCATATCCAATAAAAAATTGAATTAAGATTTTTTTTCAGTCTGGGAAAAATATGAATACCTTTCATTTGCATGAAAACGTATGATTCAATATCAATTGTTCGTGTTAACATACAAAGTAGATATACGTACACATGTATTATCCTACTATTAAATCAGAGGTATATTTAGTCCGAAAATAAAGACTAAAAGACAGTAAGCGCAGCAGTGTTATGTGATACGCCGCGTCCCAGATACGTCGCCGCCACAAACATTGTGCTATAATACCTGGCGAACGGAAATCGCTTCGCGACAACATTGTTGTTCACTCTCCCAGCCACTACGATGCAAAATTAGTTTATAGAATTTCTTCGAGGTGTGACCAGAAGGTTGAAATTATATTTTTCATATTAGATAAGCTTCCCCAGTATTATTACTGGCTTAGTTATCTGTGCGATAAAATACGGTATTGACAGATCAATGCTTATCATAACAGTCTAGTTTTATCTGGAAGCTGCCCGCGTACGTCATATTTCATTTAGCGATCGCGATGAAAGTTCGCATTTCATTCGTTTATCTTTTTCCTCAGGCAATGAACACTTGACCGCGCGATGGAGCATAGAGATGGATGGGCCGGAGAGGCAGGCGCGGCCGAGAGGAACAGTACGGAGCGCACGCAGGCCGAGAGAGACCGCGTGCGCATCGAGTTCTACGCCACGTACGACGTCATGACGGGAGTGCGCATAGCCGCGACGCTCGGCGGCTTCTTCGCGTTGATGGTGTTCCTCATCGTCTACAAGAGCCGGAGCAAATCGGTGAAGGCGCTGAACGATCCGAAGCTCGTGGAGTTCGCCGAAGCCGTGGTGGCGGAGGAGGAGGCGGTGGAGGAGGAGCGGCAGCTGACCATTGCGCTGGAGGAAGCGCTCTCGGAAAGGGCCCGTTCGCGCCCCTCCATAGGGGAGGAGCCGCCGTGGCCGCGGAGGTCCCGCTTCGCGTCGTACGGCGGCGGCTACGGTAGTTTGTTGACGCCTCCACGTCGTCTGTCGACCCTGCGGGGCGACTCCTTGCCGGGCTCCGCGTTGCGCGTTGCCGAGAGGCGGGCGTCCGCCGCGTGCGCGCGGGACCGCCGCCTCAGTTCGGCCACCTGCTCCAGCTCGGGCAGCAGCTACCTGGAGCGGCGCGGCTCGTCCGTGGTCTGTTCGCTGCCCGACAGGCGGCTATCGCCGTGTCCCAGCGAGCGTCTGGCCCCCCTCGCGTCTGCGGGCAGCGTGGGCCCCTCGTTCGCCATGGACGGCGACCTGGCGTCCGTGGGGCCGGACTCGGTTTTCGCGGAGGACGAGGACTCGACCGACGACGAGGTGGAGCAGTTCTCAACGGACAGCGGCGGCGGCGAGTGCACCGAGCTGGCGTGCCGGCCCGCGCCGCCGCGCCGCCACCGCCACCGCTGCGCCTCCGCCTCGCGCGAGACCCTATTCTAGTAGCCGTCGACGCCCCTCCGTCTCGCGTGTTAGCAACGTGTTAAAATATCGACCTAATTGAATGTCATCCCGTGTAGTTAGTTACATATCACAGTGAAAATTCGATTCGACATATCATTGTGGAAAATTTAACAAGGACAATTTGATTGCAACGTCTAACGAGTTAAAAATTATATTTATCATTCCAAAATAATTGATGTGTAGTATATGAAAGATAAATTTTCGCGTAAGTTATTTACGTCTAATAAAAATCTAATAAAATTCCAACGATAAATTTCGTTGCTCTAAAGCTTTAACGTTAACTAAAACAAACGAAGGCGTCGATATTTTAATATGTGTCTAAAGTGTGTAAATAGTTTGTTTTGTTAATATTGATGTTTCATGATGTTGATGTTTTCAAATCGTGATAAGGTTTATTTGGATTCGTTCACTTGAACGTTCTAAATCGGGATGTTGAGCTTCGTGTTGTTTATTAGCTAATCTATTCTTTGATTCCACCTTTCTGGCTTATCATATTGTTACAGCCGACGCTCGGTACCGAAATTTCATTCACCCGTAGCGAAACCCTAGAGATGTTATATTTAGAGAATGGATAGGGAACGAGCCCTTGACTCTTCTCAAGTCTCAAATGATAAAGTAGACGGGCTCTGTTTAAGCGCACACAATTAATAAACATACAACTATAAGTACCTACCCGTATATATATAAACTCAAATATGTAACTAATGCTATAACACGCTTCTACTCTGTCTACAACATCTCAATGGCTGCAATCGCTCGGGCCTTACCGGATATTTATTCTTTGTTTATAACTGATCGGTACAAAATAACAGTTACGGCGGTAACTCTGCCTGGTATGTTCACCGTTTAGTGTTCTTTTGAAAGTACTAGGTAATATAAAGATCTACCGAATTAGTCTTTTATAGGCGCATAAGTACATTGTAATAATTAGGACATTATAGTATCTGAAAAATTTTTACTCATGTACATAACTATAAGATAAAATGAATGATGTGGAAATATTTTTACGATTCATCATGCCAATCGCCTAATATTCTGAACTGAGCGTATCATTAAATTTGTAATCGTTATTCTCCGTAAAGATCTGTTTCTAAAAACAGACAAATATCTTTTGCTGTCAACTCACATTCTCTACAAATATTTTGTTACCAGTACATAAAAATATTGCGCCGAGATGCTCTTATATGTACTTACTACATGTTTGTATTTTTATCGTGCTTATTGCATTTTTATTTAGGCAAATATAAATATACCAATGTAATTATAATAATAGATTTGACCTAGTGTTGTTTGTGAAGTATATGGTGGGCTATATACCTGATGTAATTCAGCCTTGTGTGATAGCATCCTAGTCAATTTTTTATATTCTTGTAACAGTGTAGAGTAGGAGTGTCACAATTTTAATATTATTGATATTTCGTCGTGTATAAACATTTGTATTGAATTAATTTTGTACTATTATCTTTCTTTAAATCTCTAGTCACCTTAAGGGAGTACTGCGAGTCTTGGCCAAGAGTGCTTAAGTTTTTAGCATCAGTGCAGTTCATCTGTATACTTAAACTTATGAATAGTGTAAATTAATACAACAGCGAGCGTTCGTGGAAACATGATTGCATTTACAACTTTTGTTCTCCAAAAATTTTTAAGATTTTGTAAGTAGTATTAACGTAAGATTTATTTTGTACATTAGTTAAAAGATAACGGGCTACACGTTCATTTAAACTGCGTTCTGAACATTCATTTTCTTAACCCTACCCCTATTCCTTGAATCCGTTATGTTTTGCTTTTCGTTTTTGATTTACAAATTAAATAAAACTACAATTATATTTTTTAATAACGAAGAAAATTAATGAACGTGTAAACTATATCACATCATGAAGATCGGATGCCAGCGTCTTATCTCTCAGTACAATAATTGATAATTCACAGGCCCTTTGAAAAATTGTTATATCTGTATTTATTATAAAAAATAAAGAATTGTTGGTAATGCGGTTATGCAGCAAATAAAAACTGGGGTGATTTTTTTTTAAATATGAAAATGGCTACTCTGAGATATTTATTTTCTACCATTTACCGATCTAAACGAATCCTCCAGAAAACAATACTTACTGACTCCATGGTGTTTGTAATATGTAGATAGTGCTAATTATGTTAGTGTAGATGTCAATGCGGAGTCAGTTTGAAATGGAGTAATTGTATAATAAGTTGTTTGCGACTACCCTAACTTTGAAGGCATTTGATACCGATACGTCCTTTGAACAATAAAATAGATGAGCGCTGAAGCGGCCTAAAACGTCGACCGTACGAAATGTATCTCCAAAGAAACTGCCACTGTTCTTGTTTAGTAAAAATGTTACCCGGACACGAGGATTTTATTGATTCAAGTGTACCGTTCCCGTCGCTGGCGGGCCCTGTAGTAGCTAACACAAGTCGTTTTTATTACGATCTAGATTTACGTGTTAGTTTATGTAACTGTTCGTTGCTCGAATAAAAATGAGCTCCCAGTAGCCTGTAAAATGTTGAAAATGTATGTAAAAATATTGTAAATATAAAAGCCAAATCATTAGTTGTTTCATTTTTCACGAGCGCATATTTGGTTTCCTGAGTAAACAAATAATGACGCTTTTGCGGGACGTAATAAAAGCCGTAATAAAATTTTAATAGAAAGTCGTAAATTGCAACGAATTATATTTATTGACTCGTGGATAATTTTAAATTTTAAATAGAAAACTATTAGGTACATTCAATCGCTGTTAAATAACATTTTTATTGACATTTTATGACGATATCACGGGTAAAAAAAATTGTTTTACATACCTACGTAAATAATTGATAAGACAAATAGGTTCTTCTTCGAAACAATAATCTGTACGCAATAAAAGAGGTCCCTGCGGTAGTATATTTTTTATTCTACTTTTCTACGGTGGCAAAGTTTACAGCTTCTACAGTATTACAGAATTATTTTAGCAAATTTTTTTAATAGGTACGAATTCGGTAGGGCATAGCAGCAGCATGAACGGAAAGGCGCGTCCGGGGAATTACCGCGATGTCATAAGAGCGGCGTAAAGCCACTTCCAGTGTCATACTATCAACGTATCTACAACCCGTAAGATGTTGCAGATGTCCACGGGCGGTGGTAATCAGTAACATCGGGTGGATCGCCTGGTCGTACGCCAACTTTTAACATAAAAAAAAATTGTTTCCTTCCCTACGTCAAAGTTCTAATATCAAAATGCCTTTAAATGGTTGCTACCAACTACTAGCGGTCTACTGCCTTGTTCTCTGCACTCTATATTCCGTCACTCATAGTTAACTTTGCCGAATCAGATATTGCCAACTACATTTTTATATCGACATGAATAAAGGACCTTCGAGATCAGAACGCAATCTGTATAAAAAGGCCGTCAAAGCTGAAAATCTTTACGGGCGATTATGAACTCTGGCGCTGGCACGGCTTGCTCGATTGGGATTTCATTAAAAAGGAACACTGATTTAGAGGTGAAGTAATGACGTGCCAGTGACGTCACTAGGGGTTACGGGGGGGATGGCCACTCCGGTTGTCACCCGCGTAAAATGTTTCAGTAAATATCTCAGTAGCTTTCGGAAATACTACTTTACTCGTCTAATCGTAGCTATGTAGGTAATAAGCTATGTGATCCACTATCATTTAGTCCTTTTTTTAAAACAAAACTAATATATTTAATTTTTTTAGTGATTAGATAAATACACTGACGACACAAATTTAACAATCTTGCCCAATTATGTTCTACGTAAAATAAAGCCATTTTGTCAGATATTCCATAACACCACTCCAAGCGATATGGAGTAACTTAATAGCTAAAGCAATAGGTTCATACAGTGGCTATAGAATTAAAAGGGAAGCAAGTTGACTTCTCTAATGCTTGGTGTGTAAAAGTATTTTTTTTTACCATCGCGTACAGCCTTGATTCAGACGTACACTAATCTTCTTCCATTTGATCGCATCTAACATAGAGCTCCTCAACTCGTCAACAACCAGGTCCCTATAATCGCCTTGATCCTTTGGGCTTGCGAAGAGATCTTCCAGCCCTTTGTTTAGTATAGCGAGTTTATCGGGGGTACTGTGAGGAATTTATGTGGAGAGGCTGCTATGGTTTAGAATTAATCTAAGGTACACCAGCTGGTTTTAAGAGGCGACTAACAGCGTACAATTTGTGGGGCCAGATAGCAGCTTCTTCTACCACGACCTCACATAAGACTGGCGTAAAGTGAAAGTATAATACTAATGCATTTCGTCTGGTGAATGAGGTAGCCCAATTTTTTAAAGGTTGTCAACGGTAGGTATTATTCAATTAACATCAGGCAGTATTCAATTAACATCAGGTGGACCACCTGCCCGCTTGCCAACTTGTCACATAAAAAAAAACCTGATTCTTTACATCAATGTACCCAGTTTAAACAATCTTGCGTTACCACAAAGCAGATCGCAAACTTACAACCAAGCACTCTCTAGAAACTGCAGATATCAATTCTCAAAGCTTTAATACTGTGTCTTTAAATACTGTTGCCCGAAAAGAACCAACATTAATTTCTCCGAAACCATAAACTGCGGAACCTTACTCTTCTGTTAACAATCCAGTTTCGACCAGTACATCCTCGTAAGAACTGCCACATAAGACTGGCGTAAAGTGAAAGTATAATACTAATGCATTTCGTCTGGTGAATGAGGTAGCCCAATTTTTTAAAGGTTGTCAACGGTAGGTATTATTCAATTAACATCAGGCAGTATTCAATTAACATCAGGTGGACCACCTGCCCGCTTGCCAACTTGTCACATAAAAAAAAAACCTGATTCTTTACATCAATGTACCCAGTTTAAACAATCTTGCGTTATCACAAAGCAGATCGCAAACTTACAACCAAGCACTCTCTAGAAACTGCAGATATCAATTCTCAAAGCTTTAATACTGTGTCTTTAAATACTGTTGCCCGAAAAGAACCAACATTAATTTCTCCGAAACCATAAACTGTGCACGACGGAACCTACTCTTCTGTTAACAATCCTTGACGACGAAAATGTTTCTTTTGTGGGGGACCAGTACATCCTCGTAAGAACTGCCACATAAGACTGGCGTAAAGTGAAAGTATAATACTAATGCATTTCGTCTGGTGAATGAGGTAGCCCAATTTTTTAAAGGTTGTCAACGGTAGGTATTATTCAATTAACATCAGGCAGTATTCAATTAACATCAGGTGGACCACCTGCCCGCTTGCCAACTTGTCACATAAAAAAAAACCTGATTCTTTACATCAATGTACCCAGTTTAAACAATCTTGCGTTACCACAAAGCAGATCGCAAACTTACAACCAAGCACTCTCTAGAAACTGCAGATATCAATTCTCAAAGCTTTAATACTGTGTCTTTAAATACTGTTGCACGAAAAGAACCAACATTAATTTCTCCGAAACCATAAACTGTGCACGACGGAACCTACTCTTCTGTTAACAATCCTTGACGACGAAAATGTTTCTTTTGTGGGGGACCAGTACATCCTCGTAAGAACTGCCCTGCATTTAAAAAGACTTGTCAGCTTTGCAACAAGAAGGGGCACTTTGCCAATGTTTGCAGAAGCTCTTCTAAACCTACAAATTCGATGGTAGTAAGTACTGAAGATCTTTCCGCTTGTATCACAGCGTCACCTTCTTCATTACGTAAAGCTAATGTACCCGCTTATATTCGAGGAATAAGAGCAGAATCACTTCTCGACATCGGGTTAAAAAGAAAATACTGCAATCAGACTATTTCTATGGCCTCTCTTAATCATACTTCACAAGTAGAAGATCAAACTTTGCAAACCCTGAAAATCGGAAATCATAGATATTATAATGTGAATCTTCTTATCGTGAAAAAATCTTTGTTCTTACATAATTATCAGCCATGACTTCCTAGAAGAAGGTTCATCGCTAGAGTTCTCTTTCGGTGGGCCAAAACATCCAATTCAAGTATGTAACGTAGCTGAAGCATCAGTATCAGCTGTACCGCTTTTTGCGAATGTATCTTCCAACTGCAAACCTATTGCTATTAAGTCTCGTAGGCACAGCAAAGATAATAGTGAATTTATTAAAGAGGAGATCAGAAACCTTATAGCAGAGGGCGTGATTGAAGAAAATAAATGACTGTGGAGGGCCCAAGTACTAACAACAAAAAGCGAAACTCATAGAAAACGCCTTGTGATTGATTACTCTCAGATAATAAATCGTTACACAGAATTTGACGCGAATCCTTTACCAAACATTGAGGACTCAGTTTGGAAAGTGGGAAAGAATACATTTTTCAACCTATACTACCTGAACAACGCAAATTTACCGCTTTTGAAGCGCTGGGAAATCTGTACTAGTTCAGCCGTATTCCTTTTGGAGTAACAAATGGTGTTTCGACCTTCCAACGAACAATTGATTGTATTATAAGAGGTATTGCCACTAGTAGAACTACAGCTTATACTTACCCTTAAGGTAACGGCCAAGTAGAAAAATTGAATTCTACTCTTCGGAGAACGATTCTTTTGGCGCTGAAGACGAATAATCTTTCAGTAGAAAATTCGGAGCAAATATTACCACAAGCCTTAAATTCAATCCGATGATTACTTTGTACAGCCATAAATTGTACTCCACATGAAAGAATGTTTAGACACCCACGAAGATCTACTAACGGCACTTCTGTTCCATTGTGCCTTACAAATTCTGGATAAGTCTTGATGAAGAAGTTTAATCGTACAAATAAATATCAGTCATTAGTAGAAGAGGTTGAATTAATACACAGCAATCCTGACTTTTCATACATTCGGTTCCCAGATGGCCGAGAAACAACGGTGTCGAATTGTCATCTAGCACCATTGGGTAAAGAAGGGGTAGATCTGTAAATAGATAATGAACAGAAGACTAAAACTTGGAGATTCCTTCATCTAATGAGACGGGCACGGATAATAGCATAGAGCTAGAGACTGAGTTACCATCATCACCACCGCCGGAGTCAACACTTCGTAGATCTGGCCGCATCCGTAAAACACCAGAATTTTTAAAATATTATGATTATGATGATTTATTTGTTTTAAAATAGTGCGGGAGAGTTATGCAAACTTCTTACTTGAAACTAGCAGCCATAACCTGATGTCATTGTCAATCTGTTTTGTTAGTGTCTTTGTCAATGTAATGTAACCAAAACTAATTTTACTGTTAATTTTAGCCTATTAAATTGAAATAAGAGAAAACATTATATTCATTAAAGGTTTTCTATTATTTCAATTTTAGTTGCCAAAGGATGGTTAAACTCTCTGAAGTGACCAGAATGATCTTCTTAATAATCAGAAAGATCAATTCAAAGAATTTAACCATCCTTTTAGCAACTCAAATGAAATTTGACGATGGTCAATTTTTCAGAAACCGGGCGCAAGAAGAGACTTCTTGCGCCCGGTTTCTTCTTTTATTCACGAAGTAGCTTTTATTGGATAAGAACCCGTTTCTGACGTCATGACGTGCATTATGACTTTAAATTAAGCTTAAATTGAATAAAGAAATTTTGATTTTGAACTGGGCGATCTAGGGATTATAATGTGCAGTACTAGCCTGCTATTTTCAGAACCAGCAAAGATAATTTAATTAATCACACTTTCTAAAAAAATTAATTTATTTTCATCAATAGACTTTAGGTACAGCTTGTAGGTTTCCAAACCTCGATGAAAAAAAAAGAACGTTGTTAATGTCAAATAATTGTCAAGTGTCAGAGAAACAAAAAATCCTTTGTGAGAGGATAGAACATTCCATATTTTATTGAATTTAATATAATAATTTTCTGTCTCTGAAAAATATAAAGCGGCAATATGGATGACGATTTACCGACCGACTTCCAGGTCATCGTAGTTGGAACGGGTAAGTTCTAATTCACTTAAAAATTGATACCGGCCGTGATGGCGACTAGCCTAGTTTAGTATCGATCTTATTCTTTTTGCTCACCTCGCCATTTCATTGTACGTGTCGGCTATTTGAGCCCCAGATCGACCAATATATATTATTCTTTATGCGCACACCCCTTCACAACGTAGACCAAATAATATTAATGATAAATATCTTATTTTAAGGCTAATAAGAATCAAATATGTTTCCATACGCCGCTTACTCATTCAGCAAGCGATGTTGCAGTCATTGCCCTCATTTAATTCGTTTTGATTTTTTGTAAATTAAATAATTGGTAAAATTCTTTACATTTGATTTTTTATGTAAATGAATTACTTAGCAATACCTTTATAGTTTTGTACACAAATATTTAAAGAAATTAGACATACACTTATTATACTTCTTGTGATATATATATATATATATACTATTTTTTCTTTAATTTTGAAATAGTTTTATTCTAATGGTCACTCCATTGTTGAAATAATAAATGATTATAATATATGACAGATGAGTAATTTATTATTATTAAAACTATAGATTGTTAAGATATTGTTTAGCATTAAAAATTAAATTTTTCAATAATTCAATATATCTTGTATCTTATATTTTTATTACATTTTCCATAATTTTTTAACATTTACTTCTGTTTTGGTACAATTCATAAAAATAATAACTATTATTAATTAGGTTAAGCCATTTTGTTTGACAATGGGCCTAAATAATAGAAATAAACCTAGAATAATTTACTAATGATGAAAAAAAAGAGTTATAATTATTATCATGGATGGTTTGAAAAATATTTGATGTAAGTTCTATTGATATTATACACTGCTTGACAGTATTATTATTAGAAAATCTTTGAAGATTACTAATATTTTGTGTATCATTGTTAATCACTTAATTGTTAAAGGTCCACAAACAGACTATAACTTCTGCTCAGGCAAATCAAGTGTCCAAATTTTTAACAAAATATTCTGACAATATTGTTGCATGCTCTTGACACGTCAGTCAAGCAATTTTTTGCTCTTAAACTGCCTCTATCACAACCAATTGGTTCTTATACAATAATATGAGTAATGTATTTTTAGAAAACGGTTCTAATAATATCATATTCCATAAAGAATGTTTTTTTTTCAATTTAAAAAAAAAAACAATAAAAATTTATGTGGCTGTCCAGATTTTTTTCACAAGGGGGTTGTGATAATAACTCCTTAAAAAATAGATGTATTGAGACTGGAATTTTTTAAATATTAAATTAACATCAATTAGTTACCTTTTTAATATTAATAGTACCCATATTAATACCCACATTTATCATTCACGTTAAACGACGACGGCGCCACTTGATTCTCTTTAGAAAGTAACATCACTAGAATATGTCAATACTAACAACAATAATACAAAAAAGTCAAAGATACAACTTTTTTTTTTCTTAAAAATTAAACAAGTAGGATGTACACTTTTGGATTTTCCAAACTTTTGTTATTTTATAGTTAGTGATGTCTTTAATTTAATTTCCTTCCCTGTATGATCTCTTATTTTATACCTTATATGTGAGTAAAAAGATAAATAGTACCAGAAAAAAAAGAACCAGCAAAACAATTGAACCAAATTATATGTACTACTACTACTTTCAAAATTTTAAATAAAGAAACATTATAAATTCTAACTCTGCTATTTTTCCTCACTGATCTTTGAGTGTTTAAATGTTTGAATACATAAAACAGAAGATAACATGGTTTTTGTATTTTGTGTAGAAGGGGCTGCATAGTAAGTCCTAGAACATCTTTGTCTTCCCTTTGAAACCATCGCCCTCTTACTGAAGAATAACATAACATTATGCTCTGTGTAAGGATATTTAAAATACATAAATTTCATTTCTACAAACACCTAGATCCGAAACTATTATCTGTGGGTCACACAAATAGTTGTTTTGTTTGGGAATCAAACTCATGAGACCCAGCGCCGAAGCCAATACTTGGATACTACGCCATGGACTCTTCGATAACAAAGATAAAAAATAAAGATTAAATTTGTCAATGGTTTATGGGTTTATTGTCCAGAATTTCAAAAATTCCATACCAAAATATTGAAATAGACGGCTGAACTTTTAAAAAGTAACATTATATAACAGTTTATCAAAGTTGATACACTTTGAATATACACCCCAATACACGCCAATGAATTTTCAAGACATTAATGTGTTGTCATTTTGTATCAACTTAAGGTTTAGCTTTTTGTAACTAATTGTATATAATTTTAATTATATATAATTGTATCTATGATGTTTGACCAAGGCATGGTGGAGTCAATTGTGGCTGCTGCTTGCAGTAGGATACACAAAAATGTTTTACATTTGGACTCCAGCGACCATTATGGTGGATTATGGGCTTCTTACAACTTTGATGGCCTACAGAAGTTCATAAAGGAGGTAAACTCTGACCCTGAAAAGCAGGTTCAGGTTTACAATTTAACAGAGCAGTGGTATATTGAGAAGTGAGTTTACTTTTGTAATTGCTTTGAAAAAACTTTCACATTATTTACATTAAAATCAGCTAAGGTATTAAAAAAATTAAAGTCCTCAACACAAGCTAAGCTTTAAGTTTACTACTTTGACCCTAGGTGAAAACAAATAAAATAGAGTATATTTTAGAATAAATGAAAGCAAAACATTAGAATTATTCTAGATACATTCATTTTTATAAATGTAATGAACAATGTGATATAATTATAACAACAATCAAACAGTAAAAGTAAATACAATTTAATTTAGGGAGTCTCCACCTGAAGATGAAAAAGGAGAAGGAGAAGCTAAAGCTGAAGATGGGAAAACGGATCCTCCTAAGAAGATTTGGAGCCAGGCCAATTTTGCTTCTGAATATCGGAAGTTCAACATTGACATGACACCCAAGGTGAGCATCCATTATCAGAGTATCTTTCAAGTGGGAATCAATTTTGGAGCACACTGTTTACACCTGTAAAATGGTTCTAATCGTTTTTTAACTAGTGTCGAAAACTTTAAGATAACTTAATCGAATCAAGTTTACGCCTTGCGCGGCTGGCGTAAGGTTATTTATTTTTGAGTTGAAGAGTACAATTTATAGATAAAATGTTTTTTGAAAACTACTACATGTTGCATTTGTCATTCAATGATATTTTATACTATAAATATATAATACGCATGCTAAATTACCGAAAGTTCAGTACACATTTAGCACACGTTTCGTTCGAATGGTATAAAAAGGATAGCGTAATTCAAGAAAAAAAAAAGAGGACTGCACGTGTTTGTCACTTCAGCGTAAGTGCACAAAAAATTTCGAAGTGCATCTGACTTTCTCATCCCCATATTAAACGTATTTGCTGTCAGAAAACACCTCTTTTTATTCAGTATTTACATTCGGCAGATTTTATGTAAAATTTGACGTGTGCCAGAATGGTTTACGTGGCCGATGCCATTCTGGCATTACATAAATTGACTATGAGTTCTGCTAGCCAATAATTTTGAACGGTAATGTGAAAATACAACGCACTTGTAGCTTACAGTTAAGACAGTGGTGTAATCAATTTCCCCGCTTGAATGCCAACCGGGAACTACGTCGTAGATGTTTAGATGAAAATATAATGAACTGCGGGCAGCAGCGCCCGCGACTACGTGTGCGTACAAAAGGCCGTAATGCGTATAATTCAGACAGAAGTACATAAAATATGTATATAAATTATAGCTTATGTCTTATTCTGATGTATAAGCTATATTATTGTAAAGTTTCATAAAAATCCATTCAGTAATATTTGCGTGAAAGAGCAATAAACATCCATCCACACATACAAACTTTCGCCTTTATAACATTAGTAAGGATGTTTAAATAATTATTTCATTGAATAAATTATATTAGTTAAATCTATCGACAATGGTGTTTATTTCCTATAGTTGGCTTTACTGTCCTTTATCGGTTGTTGCTGCTGCTGTCAACTTATAAATTGTACCGCACTTTTACAAATGGCCATGAAACAATTTAATATTTTCATAAAACTTTTTCAAAATTTATAAACAGATTATAATTTGGACACTATGTATCCGGTTTCATCATCGTCTTTTCTTCAGACCATTTGGCTGGCGATGCAATTTTAAAAGGAGAAGAAAGAAAGCGCTTATTTTGTTTTTCTATTACTTAAGACTATCATTCCGTGGACGCAATTTTGATTTTCTTTCTTTCTCTTTTCTTTATTTCTAATAACGTTGCCCTTACTTTAGGATAACATTATCCTGTGTTGTAGGGACGTTTTACAAACATAAATTTCATGCGGACAAACACCCAGATGCGAGACAATTGTCCGTGGATCACACAAATAGTGTGATCCACGGACAGTTGATCCCCGTGTGGGGATCGAACCCACGGCCCCCGACGCCGAAGCCGATACCTTGGCGACTGCGTCACAGAGTCATCATATCTTCAATTTTTCTCTTGCTTTGTCTTGTCAGTTGCTGTTCTCCCGCGGACCTTTGGTCGAGTTGCTTATATCCTCGAACATAGCTCGCTACGCCGAGTTTCGATGCGTCACCCGCGTACTGACGTGGATGAACGACCGCCTCATGCCCGTGCCCTGCTCGCGCGCCGACGTGTTCGCCACCGAGGCTGTCAGCATCCTCGAGAAACGGATGCTCATGAAGATGCTGACGTCCATCGTCGGCTACAACGAGGAGGAAATGAACAACGAGTTCAAAGGTAAGTGTGCCGTCGGGTGGGACACTTCGTCGGGTCGCACATTTACCCGGTCCATTAGGAAAGCATTCGGGTTGCGACGGTTCGCGAAACGTATTACTAGCGATTTATCGATGTAAGGAAATGTACTGTTACACCAATGTAGATTATCATACGAGGTATAGTCGCGTCAATAATTAATTACCATAGTCCCATAGAAAACTGTGTGGACAAAGAAATGCTTTATAATTTTACATTTCATTGCATTTACGGTAAGCAACTTTGATGCTGACTGCTTGTCTACCCATAGACCGACAAAATACTAGCGATTCTCCCGGTGGAATCTCAGCTCGTTTGTCACCTCGTTTTGTGGAACATTCGATGTATTATTATATGATTCTAACATTTCTAAAGAATGACTTTTTCGTTGCCTTGAACATCTCCAATGCACTATGAAAGCCACATGAGTAAAAAAGTATTACAAAATCGAAAAAGAAATATTTTTCATTCATTGTGTGCATGAAACCTGAACTGCGCTGCTGCGATATTAAACAAGCGCTTTGAAAGGGTTCTTTTTTCTCCGACCGGCATAGGAAGGAAAGTACGATAATATCCTCCTAGGGAAGTATTTTATTCAAGCTTAAATGTTTTAAAATTTCATACTTATATTGTGGTCTTGTTCATGAAATGCAATGTTTTTGTGCTGATAACATTTAAAAAGAAATTACCAATAATAATAACCTTTATAAAAATGGAGTTTTTAAGGTTGAAGCCTGGATTATTTAGAAGCCAAGCAGCAAAAGTTCACCGACTTATTTTTGCTCCTCTTATTGTTTTCGCGTATTTGTTTCCTCCGTATCGCTCTCGGATCTCAAAAGCTACTCAAAAGCTCGAAGTGCCCTCCCTAACCATACATGCATAGGTTCTATTTTCGGCTTACGTAGGACTGATCGCCTCTTTAGGCCCGTCACTTGCTTAAATTTCTTTCGATCTGTCATTGGCGTAGAACCGGGAATCTGCTGATTAATTTTAAAGATTTCATGTTCTCAAATTTATCGCAACGATTTAATTTGAGTGTTTTTCTTTTACTGATAGCGAAGTATTTTGTGCCCTTAAATGTTTTCAAATGCATTCTTCACAACTTATCTCGATTTTATTCGTTATGGCATTATATTATTTTCTAAGTTTCACGTTTTCTTAAACATTGTGTCTTGACTTTCAATGTTAATAACATTATTATTTCGTTATTTACAGGGTGCTATATTTCGCTTATTGTTTTTATTTTAAAGTCAACTACGCGGTTGTATTGTATTGAAACTTTATAGGCATTTTGTTAACTCAGTTGTATATGGAGAAAACATTGACTCAAGCATTTCAGACCCCAGATGTTTCGTCTAGATAAATGGATTCGATGGTCGATTGCTTTCGCTATATTCGGTTGAAAGTAGTGACAATTAACAAAAAACAAAACCGATACCAAATATCTCTCTCAAGAGTTCCATGATGTTCACCTGGAAGGCCAAGGTTCAATACCAATGATATTAATATGGCACCACATGGAAGTGAAACCGAAACTAATGCTAAAAGAATTTTTAAAATCGGTTCATATATGACAGAGTACTGTTGTAATAAACATAAAAAATTGCTGATATCCTCCTTTTTTAACTCGGTTGAAAATTGCAATTCAACCTTGTTTCATTGTATCGGAGACGACGCGCATAACGCTAGCCACTCGCGATTGTTCTAGATTGGAACGACAAAACCTTCAAGGAGTACTTGGAGCACAAGGGTCTCTCCGCGAACTTGATCCATTACGTGCTGTTCGCCATCGCCGGCGGCACTGAGGGCATGCCGTGCCTGGAGGGAGTCAAGGAGTGCAAGAAGTTCCTCATGAGCCTCGGCCGTTACGGGAACACGCCCTTCCTCTGGCCTATGTACGGAAGCGGCGAACTGCCGCAATGCTTCTGCAGGTGAGTGCGCGGAATCAAACTAGTTCGTTTGAAATCGGTACCGAAAAAAGTCTTAGTTCCATCATTTTGTTCACAAAAGCCCAAAATTGGTTTGGTTCCTTTATCTACAGCGATAGTAAGCGGTGATTATGGATGGCCTATAAGCTGTTAAAAATATTTTTAAACAAGAATTATTTATTAAGTGGTATTAATTTCAGTAAGCCTTTTTTCTATGTTGGCAACATTTCCTTCTTTTTCGACCATTAGACTAGTCGGCGTGTTGTAAATATTAAATTTTTAATAAAACAGTCCATTGCTTAATTTATGCAGCATTTTTATTTTATACATAAGCTTTACCAATACCGGCGTTTGAAGTTGTGTTTGACAATTTATTTAGTTACCAATTGCAAGGTGTATATGAATTACAACGTTTTAACGCATACCGAAATGTGTTTTATATAATAATATGTAACAGTAAAGTGACTGAATATTTTGTTATTTATCCCCAGAAGTTGTTTAAGTAAGGTATTGGAATGGGCGTCGTAAAATTTGCGCACTAAAATTAGGATTAACTGGAGCGTCACATTTACGACTCTCCTCGAAATGTAATAATGTAACGTTAATTGCGATTAGAACGCCCGAAAGTGCCTTGTATGTATAAAACTCAATTGATCGTGATTGTTTAGCAAGACAAGATTCCGTAAATAATTTCCAAATTGTACATCCGTGATGATGATAAAAGACTAACGTATTCATTGTAAAATAATAATATGAAAAAAAAATCAGTGTTTAGGAATGGACTTTATGACAATTTAAGAACATTATAGTTGCCTTAAAACGTGGCCCGTGCAAAATAATTCGCCATGAATGTTCCGCAGTGTCTGCCGACTGAGGTTCAATGACCCAAATGTGCAACACTCCACCGGCGCACACAAAAATAAGACTTTCTATTCGCACGCCACGCGCGTTGCGATTTTGTAAATTAAAAAAAATTGTCTATGCATTCGGTTATACCAGTGGAACCCCAACGGCGTTTTTGAACAATGGAAATGTAATGAATACTGCGGATTTTATCCGCACATGATATCTTTATACATCGTTCGAAACTATCTTTTAACCCCTTTGATCTTTTTCGCGTTACACACATGTGTATAAACAAGTGTTTTTGGGCAACGACATAAATTACTAGGCGGTTTATGTCTTACTGAAATAAGCCATAGAGCACAGAGACTTAAAATTAGACATAAAATTAACTCGCTACAATATAATGTAAAAATCGGTTTAATTCAATAACGGAATGTTGCCAACTTTTTACAACATTATTTACAATAACGTTAGTTATGCAAGTTTTTACTGCCTTAAATCATTCTTGACGTCTTAATGCAGCGTGTAGTCACGCATTTCTGAGCTATTTTCTACATTTTTATATAAGCGGTTACATTCTAGACTATTTTAGTTTACGCGTTAGTAACATAAAATGAAATATTTACCGACAAGAGACTACCTACTATAAGTAAGGAATATTCTATGCAGTATTTCTGCATACCTACACAAAGTCAAAAATATATCTGTGCATAGCTATAGCATGGTAGATGCAGAGGCGTCTTATTACAATGGCCGCTGTTGACTTTTATCGGGAGACGAAGGTTAAAAATAACCAATTGTAGAGCTAAACTTTTGTTGAGCCGCTTATTCTCTACAGCAGCGGACGGACGGAATCTAGATTGTGAATAAGCTATATAAGATAGTGTTAAATTAATTACCAGATTATAATGAAATTTAATGTATGAGTGCAGTCAATTATTTATAGTTACATTAAAATTACACTATCCTTTTCATTTTTTGTATTTTATTGTATTGCTAAATAGGTAGATTTCACGGATATCGGCACGTTCAGTTTTGTTTTATTAAAATAAAGAACAATTGAGAAGGTGAATGGGAACGCCTCTCTGCGAATCTACGTTGATCGGATCAAAATAAATAATCAAGAATAAATCGGAGTCATACGAATCAACAGTAAAATTAGTACATCGAACAATCTCGCGACGAAGAATGCTGCAAAGTATACATCCGCAATGTCGTCAGGAGTTCAAAATAAATTTTGTAGTATTCTTTGAATTTAGGTTTTTAAATCGCCAATTTTAATAAAACTATTTCAAATTGTTCTTAAGTGACAAATAATTCTTAAGTGTCTGTATTTTATAAATTATTGTATATTATTAATAAACGCACTCTCGTCCAGAACATTACACATCTACACAGAGATGGTGTAGGAAACTGTGCAATGACGCAATAGTCTTTGCTGGTATCGCTAATGGGCAGGTCTATCTAGGGAAATACCATGACCTTACAAAAGACAGGAGTGAAGTGTCAGTGTTATACTTCTGTGATTCGTCTGATTTGTGTAGCCGGGGTTCACTTTATTAAATGATGGCAACGCTTGCTCGCTTTTTTTAATGTGAGAAAGTGTCAAACGAGATGGCGGTTCACCTGATGTTAAGTGATAACCGCCGCCCATGGACATTTGGAACCCCCGTATGATTGCAAATGCTTTGCCACCTTTAAATAAAGTGGGTCCCGGCTACCTCACTCGGCAGACAAAACGCAGAAGTATAACACTTCTACTTTACGCCGGTCTTTTGTGAGGGCGTGGTACTTACCCGGACCGACCTGCCCATTCGTGCAACAGTGTACACTGTTGCGTGGGCCTACCACATAAGCTTGCCATCTTTTGCACATAAAGAAAAGTTTCTTTTCTATTTGTTTGCTTAAAATAATATATTCGTGATGGTTATTCGTCTGTGTTTGTAGGCTGTGCGCGGTGTTTGGCGGGGTGTATTGCTTGAACCGACCGATAGATTCGGTCGAGACCAAGACCGTGGAAGAGGGCAAGACTGTGGTGGTGATCGGTAGCAAGTCCAAGACCCTCAATTGTGACCACCTGGTCATCGGAATCAATGAGTGCCCAAAGGTTTGTGCGATGAAATAAAAGCGAAAGCTTCATGTCTTTTCACCATTTGCCCAGCTATTTTACAGAATATGTGTGGTGGTAGACCTGCCGTCCTGCCGTCCGAAGACTGTTTCTTGCATGTCACTCGGCTACGAACCCGTGACCTCTAATTGGCAGGCGACGGCTCTAGCTACTAGCCCTACTCTGCTACGCGCTGTGAACTGCTTCGCCGTACAAATACGTGTAATAGCAACGTTGGTTTCGCATTCGGAAATGACGTGTAACTTTAGCGGGTATGTGACAATTTTGTCGGACAGGACCTGGTGTCGCCGGAGCCGGTGGCCACCAGCGACATCTCCAAGGCGGTGTTCATCACCAACGGCACCATAATGCAGAGCGAGAAAGAGCCCCTGACGCTTCTGCGCTTCCCCCCCCTCATCGAGGGCGGCGGGGCGGTCACAGTGCTGGAGGTCGGCCCGGCGACCGGCTCCTGTCCCAAAGGACTATGTACGTACATCCCTTTGTATATTGTATATCTAATATACAGCGTGTCTTTACAATCGCGACAATAAATGAACAATGGTAATATTTATAACAATTAGTTTTTATTTATTTTATTTTTTTTCTATCCTACAAATAATTTATATGGCAAAACAACGTTTGCCGGATCAGCTGGTCTATAAAATATAATGTATATAAAAGATAATGTATGTGTTCGCTATGTTCACCTAAAACGAGAGAACCGTTTGCCCAATTTATATGAAACTTAGCGCGTACATAAATGGCGACATGGCCACTCCGACGAACATAGTTTCGTTAGTGCCGGATAGGTGGCGCTGGTGGCAGTGATTTTCATTTTTGAACCGAATCGATGTACGTTTACACGTGAGATTTTCTAGGTGAAACGAAGCGCACCTAGCACTAGCTAGTATAATTCTGTAGTATAGTAATCCCCATGTTGCGACAATTTTCACATTTGCGATCGTGGGCACACAGTAGAAGCACACACAATTTTCGCGTGTACGAATTGAACCCACAACATCGCGACCAATTAATTGCCTGGGTGATCACTAAAACCACTCCACCATAAGAATTGTATTAACTGATGTCAACGCTTCAGTCCCGAGACTATTAAAGCTTCATCGAACGCATAACCGGTGGACTAGCTAGAACCCACGGGCTTGAGGCCCTTCTCAGTGGGTAGGGCCGCGCATGTGCTCATGCATACATTAGCTAAGGAGTGTCTCCTACGGGCTATCGAGGTTAAGTGCCCCCGATAGCCGTTTGACTGTACTTGGTTAGTCGGTGGCTGGGGGCGGTAAGAACCGCCCTGAAACGCGGGTGTACCTAGTGTACGCGTTGTGTTGGTTTTGCCGTGCTCGAAGGCGAGGACGAACTATGGTGTTTGCTGTTGCACTAACTGTGGGTGTAGTGTATCTGGCGGGACCCCCGACGGTGGGTCCGAAATACTTTGGTCCCCTTCCTAGACCAGGTCGATGAGGACGTTGTGCGAAAGACGCTTACTGACACTCGCGTTAGTGTCGAATTGAGCCACCATAAGTACAGTCATGCCTGTCTCCCTGTAAGTGCTTTCTGCGATAGAAATAACGCTCGAATATATTGAAATTAGCCGATAGTCTCTTTCAAAAGTTCGACGTGTAATAGTTGTCGCCGAGTACTATATAAGTGTGTATTGATCGCTCGTGTACCGACGGGACGGTTTTGAATGCGACCAATTGTGAGATATACTCCCCCCCTCCCATAAAATTGGCTACAAATGTTTTTTACTTGATAAAAGTGACATCCAAATAGTGCCAGGCAGTTTCAAAATTGCGCTTGAACATCCCAAAAACCGTTCAACGAGCCAATTAGTTACGGACTGTGTTTGTACTGTTTGCTGCTGCTAACATGATAGTAGACTAATTCATAATGCCATAGATAAAAGATCTAATGTGTGCGTATTCCGGACGGTTAAATAGGATTACCTACTTGCGTGTGCCCATTGGCTTGTAGCGAGGTTTTATTCATCTTGTGCTATTATGTTTAGCGGGTTACGTCATAGTGACAATCATTTATGTCGGTGAGTCGAGACATTTTTGAGCCATCTATGCAACTTAATCTGCCAATTTGGCGTAATAACCTTCTTCCTCCACTGAAACCATCGCCGTGGGTAGTCAAGACAGCTTTCGTTTGCGTTTGTGTCATGTTCGACTTCGATATAGTATCTTATCCTTTAAACGAGCAATTCTTGTATATATATATATATATATATAATCGGAAACGGCTCCAGCGATTTTCATGAAATTTTGTATGTGCGTAGATTCGTGGGCGAAAAATCGGTCTACCTAGGTTTCATTTTTAGAAAATGTCCTTTTATCCCTGTTTTCAGGGAATGAAAAATATCATTCGAATTTGACGGTAAATTTCGCCGCAAAAAAAATATATAAAAGAAAAAAAGTAGCTCGGTCGGTAATCGGGCGGCCCCAAAACAGACGGCCGTGGTTCGTGTCACGATCATTTACATACTCTTTTTTTTACTATTTTTTCGATTCCAGATCATTGCTCTCTTTATTTTTAATTTTGTTGATCCAGATGATTTAGTTATTTTTTTTCCCTTTTTTTAAAGTTGTTTCTTTTGTGAAAAACACCACTTCATATTTTCTTATTATTAGGTCGGTAAGATCGAAAAATATTATGCATATTTCATTACTCAGTAATTTGTGTCTATATATAAAAAACAATTTAATTTTTCTACAATGCGTGCGTGCCTCGTATGCATATTTTAATACCAAAACCAAGATTCTTCGCACTACATCCAATAGCTAGTTAACTATAGAAAAAGTTTACGAAGCAATGGGAATTGAAATAAAAACAGATGCAAAAAATCCGTAAAAATAGTTTTATTCAACCAGCTACGTTGTTCTCCTGATACCGCGTGACGTCTGTCTGCGGACCTCTTTGGATCAAGCTGTTGACGCTTACAAAAAAAAAATAATAATAGAAAAGTGCGCCAACAAAACGTTTACGGAATATTTACACGTTGAAAGCCTTGTATAAAACATCAAAAATAAATATTAAATAAATGTACATGTATAATAAGTATGTCCTTATATGTAGAAATATTTACAAATATTAAGGCTTTCTTGCATTTACGCCAATACAACAAATTGTTATAATAGCTACTTTATAAGCGCACAGTGACCGCCCCTCAAATGTCTTTCTTTAACAAAAAATGTATGTAACCCACATATTATGATTTGAAAAAAAAAAAAATAGTTGCGCTCATAATTTTGCCTATGTTTATGTATTAAACTACTAAGGTGTCTCCGCGAGCTATAATAACTGATGAATCAGAATGCATGATATGCGATTTAAAACGAAAAAAAATGTTCTCCACCTCGTATCTAGTATTAAACCCTATTAAGCTAATGCTGACCCACTTCTAGTTTGACGGTCGCCTTGAAACTTTGCATAACAGTAGCAGAAGCTTTATTTTTATCAATTCAAAAATATGCTAAATTTAATTTACAAATTCCGGAAAATTTTGTATTTTTACACCACACTTTGATGTATTAAATAATTAAACTGGGTTTCTGCGGGTTTTTCGTTCTATTTTTTTGTATGAGAAGGTGATAAGCGAGCTGGCGGTTCACCTGATGTTAAGTGATAACCGCCGATAATGGAGACTTGTAACACTCGTAGGGTAAATGCGTTTACACCTTTTAATAAAGTGGTTACCTCATTCACCAGTCGAAACGCAGAAGTGTTACACTTCCACTTCACACCGGTCTTTTGTGAACGGACCTGACCATTCGTGCAACAGATAAAACTGTTGCGTCGCTCTACCACAGTAAAACCACACTTCAATACTGAATTAATATTAAATTCCTTTGTTTTAAGAATAATAAATATTTTAGGAATAACTTGATTCTTCTTCTTTTCATTTTCTTATTTATCTTAATTTGATGCGTTTCTTTTTTTTTTCAAGAATTTTGGTGCTTTGTACTATCTAGTTTTTTTTATGTGATTAGAGGTGGCAAGCGAGTAGCCAGTACAACTGATGTTAAGTGTTCGCTACATCGACACATACAATGCCTGTGGGGGTCTTTCTATTAAAAAAACGGGCTACCTCAACAGACAACCTCACACAAGACGTAACGTAAAAGTTTATTTAGGTATTTTCCTACACTTCTTTTTTATATTTTTATATCTATGAGGTACGTTAAGACCAGTCATTATATTCTTCAAGTTTCGTTTAGTTCTTGGACGTGTAGTGTGTTTTTTGTACGATTAGTAATGGAATTGATCGCAACTTTTTGGTTTACTTGTGCCGTTGTTACTTTTTGCGAATTCGTCAAGTAAATGGCTTTTACAGTTTGTTTTTTACAATTGCCTCGGTTTTGAGCGTTGAAAAGTTATGAGTCAAAGTTTTATCGAATTGTTGCATGGGTCACTTAATTCTTTTAAGGTTGTAAAGAAACTGTTTGATTTATTTTTATTATTTATTTCTTTAGTTTTGTATAAACATACCACGGTAGCTTGCACCCATTAATAGCAGTAGATTGACTGAGAGAATATGTTCATATTTTCCTATAATTCTTATTGCTTTTAAACCAGCTAAAGTAAAACAAACAACAATTGGATAGTGGTAATATTAAAGTATTATATGTGAAATAAATACAAACTTTGGTACTGTCATTTAAAAAAATAGCCAAGTCTTACTTTGCTATTAACCTGCGTTTCCATTGTTCTTATAACTGTCCGTAAATTTTGTTTGGAATCACTTTTTTTATTCTTTTTTACCGTCGTGAAATGGCCAGTGCCAGACTTTAACTTTCTTATCTCATGGTAAGTGATGATGCATCCGTTGGTCTTTTCAATAATTTCACCAAGACACAGTACATTCAATATTGCACTACAGTCCTTTCTATCACGAGGAGACGAGAGATATCATTGCCAAGTTGTTATAATGATAGTTTCCTGTTTCAGTTGTGGTGTACTTCATTACGAACAAAGTCGCCGACGCCGAGAGCGACTTGAAGCCTTACGCTGAGAAAATCTTCGACATGTCCGGCGGCGACCAAACCGAGGATTCCGAGAAACCTAAGGTCCGTTGATTTATTTTTATAAAGTAACAAAGAGTCTAGACTTCGAAATGAAAAAAAATAATTGTTGAGATAGCAATTTCTCATCAAAAATCGCCCAGAAATTTGCTGTACCAAATATCAAATTCTACATTAGGCATACAATTTGATATTCATATGTGTAAGGTATCTGTGAATTAATGTCTGTGAATAAATGTAATGTGTGTAGGGGTGGTTTGCGACCAATAATTTACCTTTATTATATAATGTATCAGATTTACTTTATCAAAGCTGTCTAACAAACCAGGAATCTTTATTGATGACAGCATTTTACCTCTTGAGGATTCAACAGCATTCCTTGGAATATGCATTGACTCCAAGTTGCAATGGGGAGCTCATATAGATAAATTAGCTAAGAAGTTGAGCGCTGAAGTTTTTGCCATACGCAAAATCAGGCAACTAACAAACGAGGCAACAGCTAAATTAGTTTATTATGCTTATTTCTACAGTATTATGTCGTCGTATGGGGGTAATTTGGGGTTCCGCATTCGATTTAGACACGATATTTGTATTGCTAAAGCATGTGATACGGGCTGTATATGGGTCCACGTGAGTCCCATATTTTTAAATAAATAAACATCTTAACGCTCCCGTTGCTATATATACTTGAGAACATCATGTATGTACGAAATTGACGACCTGAATGGCGTAGTGGTTAGTGTACCTGCCTCCTGCGCCAGAGGGTGTGGGTTCGATCCCCACTACTGGAAAAATATTGTGTGTTTATCAGTTTTCTAGTATCCATCGTACAAGCGTTGCTTAGTTTGGTACTAGAAAATGTTGTGTAAAAATGTGTCCTAAAATATTTATTATTCCTAAAACATTTATTGTCGCGATGGTAACGATACGCTGTATATATATATATATATATATATATATATATATATATATACATACAAGAATTGCTCGCTTAAAGGATAAGATTAATAGAAGTTGGCTCGGCTCACGGCACGTAACTTCAAGTACATAGTAACTTCAAGTACACAGGCCCGAACACTGAGCTATCACGGCTCTACAGTAACTTCAAGTGCATAGTAACTTCAATAAATAACAAGCTGTCGTCTCATCTCGCAGTGTCTGTGGTCGCTGTTCTACAACGTGAAGGATACCAGCGCGGCGGCGGAGAGCGCCTCGGCCTGCGTGCACGTGTGCTCCGGCCCGGACGCGGGGCTCGACTTCGACCGCGCCGTCGAGCAGGTGAGCCCTCCCCCGCTCTTTGGGGTCCGTACCCAAAGGGTAAAACGGGACCGCATTACTGAGACTCCGCTGTCTGTCCGTCTGTCACCAGGCTGTGTATCGTGAACCGCGATAGTTGGACAGTTGAAATTTTCACAGATGGTGTATTTCTTCTGCCGCTGTAACAACAAATGTTGAAAAAAACAATAAAAAATAATTAGATCGTGACTCCCATACAACAGACATGGTCTTTATGCCGTTTTTATAGATAGTGGTACGGAATCCTTCGTGCGTGAGTCCGAGTTGCACTTGGCCTGTTTGTTCATTTTTTTTTTGGAAAAGTATGCAAACCCGCAGCCCGATGGTAAATGTTCACCGCCCCCAACTGTAGTAAGGCCATGCATGCAACAGCTTCGGCTGTTGCACGACTGGGCTGGTCCGTCCGGGTAAGTACCACGACCTTACAGAAGACCCGTGTGAGGTGGAAGTGTTACATTTTGGCAACGTACCTGCAATCCCACGGGTGTTGCAAATGTCCAACGGTGGCGGTTATCACTTAAAATCCAGCCAGTTCGCTTGCTTAGTTCTGCGCGTTGTTTGGGGAGTAATTTAAATATTACTAAAATACAAAATAGTATTTTATTCATAGTGGTTCCAATTTCTTTTCATCTTCCGTTATCTCAGTTCTTTTGCATCACTAATTAGTATCTTAGTGTTGAAGCGTCCACAAAAATGTACATAATATGGGTTTCATAAGACTAGAATGGCGCTAATGTAGTTCAACATAGCTAAAGTTAACGGTAGGAGACGAAATTATGGTGTAGGAAGTTAGTACAATATGAATGAGCGACCTTTAAGTAAAATAAGAAAATAAACGCAATAAAGTTTAATGCCAGACCAATATTATCTTGAAAAATTTTCATATTTCTGTAGACGTTAATTTGTTTTTATTCAAAAATTGTAAGCCTTTACAGGAGCGGGTATTAAATCTTCCTCTAGATACATATTTCTGTCTTGTTCTATGTTTTGGCGCTTCACTTGAAATTCAGAATATATGATAAAGGAACCGCATCTTAGCTTATTTCATTTTATGGGCACTTATTTTCATTGAGATACCCTACCTTATTTTTGCACTGCATAGTACATACTTCCTGTAGACGAGATGAAGCGAGCTAGTCTCAGGAAAATGGTTTCCTGTACTTTAGAGAGGGACAATAATTTATGTTCTTCGAAGACAATTGTGTACTTATTACAAGTAAATGATAAGATTGAATTTTCTGCGATGAAAATTGATGACTTTCATTTTCATCTCTTCTAATTTGTTCATGACGTTCGTGATAAAAGTTTCATTATGATTAGTAAGAAACAAAACTTCAGAAAACTATATCTACTTAGGAATTCAAGGAAGGGCGACATGTATCACGAACTTTCCCCTAGAACCGCATCTAGCATTGTTAACAAATTAGTTACAACTACAAATTGTTACAAATTAGTAACAAGTTAGTTGAAGTTGAAGGCGATAGTGGCTCTTACGTATCTCCTTGTTGTCTCTATTTATTTGTCGGTTGACTGGTAGAGAACACCGAATGGTGTTAAGTCCGCCATTGTACGCTATTGGGCAAAAAGTTTTTAAATAAATAAGTAATAGTGACGTAGCGAAGACAAAGTCACCTCATCTCGACTTCTCCCTCCCCTACTCCGCTTCGACTTGTGGCGAGAACTATGCATATGTAGAAAATAACTGAATAAATCGAGTATTTGGATGGTTACTGCTAGTTCATAACCATAATCTCCAAGAGTGTGGAAGACCTATCCAACTTACTCCTAAAGTAAGTGGGATAGGTCATATTAATCAATTCTAGTGTTTCTAGTGTTACGGCTTCTGTAATGTTATTAGATAAGTACAACAGGGTTTCCTACCCAAAGAAGACATTCTGTTAAAGGTTAGGTAAATGTGGTGTTTCGGTATCATGGCGACTTTAGCATAAGTCGTTCAAACTAATTTTATTCAACATTTAGTCCAATTATTAAAGTCATTATTAATTACTAACGATATTGCTCAAAACTTTCAATCGAAACATGATTATAATCGTAACTAGTTATAATATGATAAACTTACGTATTGACCTTTCAGAATCTTGTAACATCGCACATATTTTCGACTAATTTAATTAATCTTTTAAACTTTTGAGTAGTTAAGAACAGACGTGAAGGGATATTATATTACGTAAATATCAATCACGACGACTATGTGCACAGAAATTAAAAAAAAATATAAATTGACGAAAACTTTCTTTCTTGTTGTTTTGCCATATATATATATATATATATATATATATATATATATATATATATATATATATATATAAGTAATTCATTTATAGGGTTGAAAAAAGTTTGGGATGGACTACTCTTATCACTTAGGGGTATGACCTACCTGCGGTGTATGGCAACCAATATTGTGACACGAGAATTTTATATACATAATATATAGATATCAGTGTTATTATTTCTCAAAGTTACTATTATTAAATGAACAAAAGGTAATAAATAAATAAAGTTTGTGTGTACTTATGTACACGCGTTAGAAGTTATACTTCTTTGGCGAAAAATCGTTTCAAAAATTGTATCTTTCATCTTCTTCTACGTTTGTAGAAAAAACGACACAAGAAAAAAGGTATTTAATACATTGAAATGTTTTTTTATAACGCATTATCTAGTTAAATAAAGTTTATTTAAATATCACAAAATAAATATCGTGAATACAGTTGTCAGTTTTCACGCAAACATACTTAGATGTTTAGCTAACTTCAGGGTGTCGGTTTTTCGTGACGGTGTGCTCGCGCATCGTAAAAATTTACTCTCATAATTTTTCCCTAACGCGCCAAAACGTAGTATTTAATGCAAGAAGAAATCGTTCTAGTTACTAAACACTACACGACATTAATATAATAATTATGCTGATACAATGTATAGAAAGGTCAAACATGTCCAATATGAATTATGAGGTCAAATTCGTCTTGAATCGTGAATCAACAGTCACGGGCCATAGTTGGGTTTCTAGTACATATCTTTATTTTACATGTACATCTAAATATAAGATATTTGTAGACAGTTTCGTCGTTTTTAATTTGCGCTGTTTTTATAGGGCTTGCGTATTCAATGTCGTTTTGTGTAAATTTCTTACAATGTTGTCGTATTTACATTATATTTAAGATTACAAATGACATAACTACCAAGATTAATGATAACTGTATAAGGTCGGTACATATTATCAACCTTTAAAAACAAACATTAACATGTTTAAAATGCGAAAAAAAATATGTAAGTAGATAAAAGAAGTTGAGATTTCGTCGGGTGGCAATCAGGCGTTTAGTTGTTAATGTCTCGAGTGGTGAATTCCGTGTGTTCGATTCCCGCATCGGTGAAACTTTCTACAAAATTTATCTTTAAAAAACTGTCTTGGTGTACTGTTGCAACTCAAAGTAGTTATTTTGTATTTGGGTCTAGCTATGGCCAATTGCATACGTAGACTTCATCTACATCACATTTATAGTAATCTTTATAAGATCAACCAGAATAAATTATGAAATAGGTGACGATGGCCTGAGATAAAAATGACTTTAGGTATGTTAACATCTCAGTCTGCCTTAGACTATGGATTCTGTGGTATTATGGGTGTCGGGAATTTAATAGCAAATAATACACGAATATATTTAAAAATTCGTTAAATAGTTCTTGTTAATTGTTTTTATACCTTTAATTATTATTGTTGTTGTCACTGCGCAGGCTGAACAGATCTTCAAGAAGATCTGCCCTGGCGAAGAGTTCCTACCGCGCGCCCCTGATCCCGAGGAAATCGTTTTCGAAGACGACGTGACCCACGGTCCCGAATTCGAGCGCGAACAAGAAGATGAGGCCGATGGCGACGCGCCTAAGGAGTAATTTCCGATAGCGATATAGCAATAACATACTATCAGCACATCACAGCGTGTTAAATTGCTGTATGTTATGTAACTTTTTTTACATATTATGCAAATAATACGATAATTCCCGTATAGAGTATGCAACTTCAGATCCAGCAAATGCCTAATCCCTATTAACGAAGCGTTTACATGCTCAAATATCGGTAAGGCATGATTGTGCATAACGGGTACTAAGGCATAAGTAACACGCTGAAATGTGTTGAATACATGTAAGGTGTAATCTCAAATAAGATTTATACGCTTTGGTCGCTTGACGTATGCATTCCGGCTGGTGCGTTTTGGTATATTAGATTTAATGGTGCCCATTATCTATTCCGTTAGTATAATGTTCAATAGGGATTTCGAAGTTTCAAGTCAAAACGTTCAAAACGTTGCGACTAATCACCGAATGTTTGTAGCAGTTCTATAATAATCATAGCAAACTAGTAACATTTTCAGGCTCAACTTTTTTCCTCCAAGATTTCAGCGGGATGGATTAAACAGCTAGGTTATCTTGATATTTATCAGCAAGATGTACTTGTAGCATTATCTGGAAGCCAATGTATTGTACTCTAGTATTTTATATATTACTTCTTCTGGAAAGTAGACTGCAGTTGGAGGATAGTATGTATGCCAAATGGTATAGAGGACTGATGTTATTATAGGTATTTTTTATTCTACGCTATGCTCTCTGGCCGCTTATATTCGCATTTATGAAATTATTCTATTTAAATTGTAGACACTCATAGTGATAATTTGTGCAATCTTCATAGATTTTTTTAGAAATACCCTAGCTCAGAAGTATTATGGCGATAAGTGTAATTTTTTAGACGCACCAGTCAAGGCATAGATAGTATAGCACATTTATTTTTTTTATAATTTAAGTCATTTAGCACCTTTAAATAATATTTATTATAAAATGTGCATAACCATGGCTCTGCAGCTTGTGCATATGTAATTCCATTAAATTGTGATTATTAGAAAATACAAATCTTGTTTCATTTCCTATAAGCCCCTTGATCTTATTAACATAACAGCTTATATCTGAGTCTTATCCAATAGGCCACTGCTTTAAGAAGCCCTATGGTGGTATAGGTGATATAACATGTACACAATAAATAAAAATATTAAAATTAACACAACATATAGTAAACTGTGTTATGAATAAGTAAATATATTACTAAAAATATATTATTTTACCATGTTTTTAGTATGCAACTTAAATAAATAAAAATGTAAGTTGTTGATTGGATTTAATTCATATATTATATTAATAAATTGCATTAATAAATATAAGTAAAAATGTGAGAGAAATATGATTTTTTCTTAGGCAGTAGAAATAAATAAAAGACAAAATATATTTTCAATTTTGTTAATTTATTCTACGATGGATATCTTACATCCTGGTCCATTATAAAATATAACATCAAGTATTTGTACAACACAAAAGCAAGGTGTATCATGGTATAATAGAATATTTTTGTTTACCCTTAAATCATCTATATTGTCCTATATACAGATATTCATATCACATATACAGAGAATTACAAATGGCTATCACAATTGGACAAATGGACTCTTTATATTTTAAACATTATTAAAATAATCTTTTTTCATATGAAAATAGACCATGAACATTGCCTTCCAACTGTGCTGAGTATGTCCGCTTCATGAAGCGTAAGTCCCCAGAGTAACTCATCTCACGAAGAGTAGAAAGAGATGGTGCACCTAGATCTTGACAGCTGTGTTGCATTCCAGTTTGTAAGTATGGAAGAAATCTTAATACAGACCCTTTATCCACAATACTTCCACTTACACCTTGTGCCACCCTATGTTTATCAGATTCCTTATGGAAATATCTGCTCATGGCAGAACCTTTCCCCTCTTTGTTTTCCATGGCTTCTAAGCTGCCCATTCCACGATACTTTTTCAGCCTTACACCATCAGAAAAGAAATACTCTCCTGGAGCTTCGGAAGTGCCCGCAAGAAGTGAACCCATCATTACTGTTGAGGCTCCTAATGCAAGTGACTTAACAATATGGCCCACAGATTGAATACCTCCATCGGCTATTACAGGAACATTAAATTGGCGAGCATATGAAGCAACTTGATACACAGCTGTTGCTTGTGGACAACCACATGCCATGACTTCTTGTGTTATGCAGATTGAACCACTTCCCATACCAACTCTCAGTGCATCCACACCTGCCTCAATGAGATTCTTGGCTTGCATCCTAGTCACAACATTACCCCCAATTACTTCTATTGCCGGATAGTTTGCTTTGATGTATTTAATCATTTCTATCTGATAAATTGAGTTGCCCTGGGAAGAGTCTAAGACAATAACATCGACTCCATTTTGGACGAGCAATTTTAAACGCTCCCTATCTGATTCACGGGTACCAATGGCAGCACCAACAAGTAACTGCTTATTAGAGTCTTTAGAGGCATTTGGATAGCTACGGGCTTTTTTCAAATCAGTCCTAGCTATTAACGCTACAAGTTCCCCCGACCCATTAATAATAGGAAGTTTACCTTTCTTGCTTTTCTCTAGTATGTAATTTGCATCTTGAAGAGTAACTCCAGACTGGGCTGTAATCATTTCATCAATAGGGGTCATTACTTCTTTTAAACTTAATTGAGGATCACCCTCCCTAAAATCAATGTCCCTAGATGTTACAATCCCAATAAGTCTTCCGCCTAACTTGCCGTTTTCAGTAATGGGATATCCAGTAAATCCGTTCTTCTTTTTCGCTTCTATTACATCGGCAACAGTATTTTCTGGACCCATGCAAACTGGGTCGCGAATAAAACCGTGTTTGTATTTCTTAACTTTGTGGACTTCATTCGCTTGATAATCTGGAGTGCAATTGTGGTGTATAATTCCGATACCTCCGCATAGAGCCATAGCTATTGCCATATCGGCTTCGGTAACGGTGTCCATGGGAGTGGAAACCAACGGTGCTTTCAGCTGAATCTTTTTAGTGAGTGGAGAAGTCAAATCTACTTCTTCAGCTGTGAAATTAATATATCCAGGTAAGAGAAGAAAGTCGTTGTATGTGAGTCCTTCACTATTAGCAAAAATTTCCGTGGCGGACAGGCCATCGCGTAAATCTCCTTCCGCGGACGACATGTTAGTGTTAACTTCTACCACGTGTATTGAAGAAGTCAATATGTTATATTCTTTCAATTTAAAGGGACACTATTTTTTTAGATCTGATTTATAGATAAGTATACTTATATTAACTATTAATGCTTAAAAGTAACTCTGCGTACACGTGGTACAATGTATCCAAGGACTTTTGGTTTTTTAGCTGTCTTTATTCTATGCTGTTTTTATTTTTCAACGATATTATATGTTTAAAAAATTTTCACACTTTAATAATCTAAAATCCACACAAAATAAAAATACTACAAAATACAAGAAAAGAAGACCAGGCCAGAAGCCGGCTTCCAAATCAAAACTATATAGAAGACAAAGCTAGGCATGGGCAAAATATATCGATATATAAAAATATCGATATTTTTCCAAATTAATATCGTCGATATTTTTATTCCCGATATATCGATATTCGATATTTATTTTCGACTCGATATATTTTTTTTTCGTATATATTTCGATATATTTTTTACGCAACTTTGGTTTGGTGCACGTTCACGATAATATTTATTTTTTATCAAATATTATATAGCCTGATTTCAAGACCTTTAAGCCAATACCATGAAAATACTAATTACATTTACTATTAAACCAATCAGTGTGAGACGTGTATGACCCTGAAGTTAACAATTTTCGGATCTTTCTTTCAACAAATCAAAATTGCACATATAGTAATATGAAAACTATTAGTACAATTTCTATATACTATTTTCTTTTATGAATTATCCTTGGAAAAATTTTCAAATATTATTAGACGTCGGCTAACTTCAGTATCATGAGAAGTTGATGAACTAATTAAATTCTTCAACTATTTAGCGTCATCCTTATGTCTTCATGATTTCATTTAACACTGTGACGTTCAATGAGTCCAAATCGTCTGCGGTCTGACTGATTAATATTTCACAATTTTAAGCAATTACAAATTAATAAATTTACAAAAATAAAACATCTTAAAAATAAATTCAAAAGTCGCCTATAAGTAGATACTTATAGGCGAAGACGAAGCCTGGCAAATTACCTAATTTGCCAGGCTTCATCGGTGTCTTCAAAAAGAGTTGCTTCAGCTGTGAATTTGACAGTACCCAACGATCAACTCTTAGTGAACTCTTAATGTCCGTATCAGATGATTATTGGTTCGATTAAATTGCATTTGATTGAGTCGATTATTAAATAAATATTACTTTTTTCTACTTGTTTATTCTTTTTTACGAATTTTGAATGGTTTGGAAATATAAATAATTAAAAAAATAAAAAATATATATAATCGATAGTTTTTAAAAATGGCGATACGATAAACATCGATAATTGTTTTTACTTGCCATCCCAAAGACAAACGTAGTGTTGGCAACTACTAAAAAAAATGGCCCTAAAATCTAGATGAAATAGCCCTAAATAAGGCTAAATGCAATTTTCGAAAGATATTGTTTAAATGAGTTTTACGTTTTGTATATAAACCATAACTTAGTTTTAATTACCTTTCATTATAAATTGTTGAAATAAATAACAAATAAACACAATATTAATGAACATTTTATTAATTAATAGATATTTTGAATGAAATATTATTGCATGGCTTTAAAAATGGCTCCTTAATTTTATTGGACCCTTAAAAAAGCCCAATATGCGACCAATTTGAAAACTCTACTACCCCTACAATAAAAATAATACGATATTAAAAAGAAAATTAACATATTAATCATTAGAATACATAAAATAATGAGTTTTCTTCTAAACATATCTGACGACAATTTTAACATCCTTTATCATTTTATATTGTTTAATTAATGGATACGCAATCTGAGCTACAATATTTTTATATTTTGAGTAAGCATTCATAATACATTAAATATTATAGTTTAGGGCGCAATCATTCAAAATAGACATACAAGTCACATAGGTATTGGTCTGACGTCCACCAAAGCAATACAGCACTATAAATTATATTTTTTGTTTAAAATAAATATATTTGTATCGTTTTTTTTGCAGAAATTTGAATAAAATTTAACTCCTAAAAATATTCCCAAAAGATTTTACATGTTCTCTTCCCTAAGTTTAGGAAGAAAATTCCTAAGTTGGTATCCCTACAGTCTAGTCCAGAGTAGGGTTGTTGTTCGTTGCTAGTGATGCGCCTTGAGTAATATTTTTAATCGAGTGACGTGACGTGTGAGAATTGAAAATCGAGTTGGCGTTGGCGAGTCAAGTCGAGTTGGCTATTTACACGTTTGACTCTACACGTCCATTCTTTTTTCACTGCAATGACTTCTTGTATTACCTGATGTTTTTGCTTTCAGTCCCGAGACTATTAAAGCTTCATCTGACGTTGACTGCAACAATGACTATCAACGTCGTCAAACGTAGTGATTACATTCTCTTTGTCAAACGTCTTAACGTCACTGCTGCGCCGAACAATTTTACCTACAATATAGGTAAAATACAGCCATTAAAATGTTACGTTAGAAGGAGAAACCAATTATTGTCTTACGGTTAAGTCTTCGACTCAAACTGACTTTCTTTTAAGTCGCGCTGAGTCGGTTCGAGTTCGAGTGATCTCGGGCTCGGAGGACTTTCAGTATATACAGCGTGTCGTTACCATCGCGACAATAAATGAACACACGTCTAACGCTACTTGCCAATAACCATAAAAAAATATTAACGTTAAAAAAATCCATAATTAAAACAAAATATTTTTCAAACAAACTAATTAAGTAAAAAAGAGACAAAATTTGTAACACCTATACATTTCGCGCCACAGCGTCGCATTACAAGCCTCTCCTTCTAACAGTATGTTTTGTCTCTTTTAAATTCCTTCAACCCATTCATATGCTTTGTGACCTTTACAAATGAACTTTACGTTACGCTTTTATAGTTAAGGGTGTTCTAAAATTCTTTGTTTTGGAAAGTTTGATAACTCGGTAAATATTGATGTTTATAGAATGTAAATCTTTAATACAATTTTAAAAAGTTATCCTCTATATGTGTGTTAATTTATTGTCGCCATTGTAAAGACACGCTGTATATCTTATCTATGGAGGGCTCGTGCTACAGTGGCAATTCGCTAATTCGCTACTACTAACGACTCCACGTTGAATCACGTAAGCGCGCTAGCGAGATGCTTAATGAACGAGTCTGAGTGGGAAAGAAACAATGCTTCGCGCTATTCGATTACGCCTGTATATAGCTCGGTCTACACAGTGTGAAATCAATGCAAGTGGGTTATTTTGTTGGCCTTTTTAAAATAATAGCGAATAATATTGAAGACTTTTATGATATAACTAGTATTTATTCTATGTATAATATATTAGTTAAACTATTTATTTATTTTATTTTATGTGAAAAATTGTCAAACGAGTAGACGGTTCACCTGATGTTAAGTGAATACCGCCGCCCATGGACATCTGCCACACCTGAGGGTTACAGATGCGTTCGCAACCTTTTGAAAATTGGGCTCTGGCTACCTCACTCACCAGACGAAACGCGAAAGTATTTGTCATACTTCCACTTTACGCTGGTCTTCTGTGAGGTCGTGGTACTTACCCGGAGGGGCCTGTCCATTCGTGCAACAGCCGAGGCTGCTGCGTGGCCCTACCACAGTTAAACATTTAAATATAAAATATAAACAGAAATAGCATTTTAATTATGTCTAAAAATGTGTATGTAATTTTTCATTACTTATAATAGTATCACGCGAGTAAAGAATAAATGTATTAAAACGTAAAAATTCAAGTCAAAACGTAAAGACGGGTCGCGTATAGAGCTCGAGTTGTAATGAGCCCGATTCGGTGATCCGTGATATTTATGCGCCGTCTTTTTTTTGTCAGAAGGTGGCAAACGAGCTGGCGGTTAACCCGATGTTAAGTGATAACCGTCGCCGTGGTCATTTGCAACACCCGTAGTGTTGCAGATGTCTTACTACCTTCTAGAAAAAAAAAGGGAATTGTCTTATCGCTAAAGCAAGTAGGTACGTAGAATTATTAATAGTAAAGGCCTATATTAAAAACTAGCTACCCACCTCGGCGTCGCACGGGTGCAATTTACTATATATATAAACCTTCCTCGTGCATCACTCTATCTATTTAAAAAACCGCATCAAGATCCGTTGCGTAGTTTTAAAGATCTAAGCATACATAGAGACAGATGTAATGATTAACGCAACGTAAAGGTTCTGTTTTTTTCTGCAATATTTGTTTGAACTCAGTACTATTTTACAAAACAATCGCGTTTTTATTGATAGTCTATTGTTTTATTTATTCTCAAATGTGTTTGTACTAATTGCCGTAAATATCTTGATATTGCCCAAATAAAAATAACCTTAGAATTAACTTCGGACGCTACATAAAAGTAACTTATCCATAATTGTAAATATCAGTTTTCGAAATGGAAGATGGACTTAAGATTAACCTTGTAAAGAGTGTAGCGATACACTTTAAACAAGGCCATTCTATAACTAATCGTACATCCGTTTGTCTAAATTTAATAAGAATAAAGAGCAATCAGCTCCATACCACATGCATTCGGACGACGAAATCCGACGGGGCCGTGTGACTTCGCATAGCGAAAATCGAAACCTTTTTCATCTGGTGACATACATATGTTATTCTCCTGGCATTAGTAACTAAATAATTGTAACATAAAAAATGTTTTTGGATTTTAATAGGTTTATTGATATGGATCGTATTTACCTGGAAATGGTTCCTTATTTACCTTTACATTTAAAAGTAATTGTGTGGAAAATTAAGAAAACATTGGTATTCCATAATAAAGCAATCTTATCAAAAGGTTTAACGTAATGAAAGTCCAAATATATTGACCACAATTTTATTATTTTTTTGAAATCATGTGTAAAATTATTTCTTGATAGAGGCGTCGTCTCACACCCTGATTATGCATAAACATGTTTCACAACAGATTTTTAAGCGAAAACTTTAATACCCAATTCTAATATCAGGCTGACAAGGATTTATTATTTAATTGTATGAAACTTTCTCCTGTTCTAGGTTATCGGATAAATTGGAGGTATCCAATTCGCTCGATCGTCGAAAAATCAGCGGTTTTATATTGGATGCACGATTTGGAATGTCCAGAAAATTTACTTGCCCGTAAACGTCAGCTTCACAGGTATAAAATACCACAAAAAGTATTAACACTAATTTCAACATGATTATCTCAGGCTGAGGTTTTCTTTTTAAATAATAGGAACAATCTTTTGTTAGTTTCCTATTATATACTTGTCCACAATTTACAAATCAGAAAATACGATTTATTTTTACAATGAAAGTCATGTTTTTATAAAAGAGTAATTTATTTTCTATAAAAATAATTTCATGCTCCCAATTTTCATATTTACTTTTTATCGCCTATCGTAATTTAGGGGCCGCATCTGATTTACTTTTATTTCTTTTAAGACCAAGCTAACGGTCAGAATCTCCTTTAAAATATCATAGGTTTCCATAGAATAATTTCTGAGTATGCAAAATATGTATAATATTACAAGCTTAAAAGTAGCACCGAGAAACTGTAAGTTTCTATTTAAATGTTCATTTTAGAGGTTCTATTGTACCTAACAATGATATGTATTTTGTGTTATTTATTTTTTTAATTGTACGGTGTGGTCTAAGATTACAATACACGAATATTATGCGAACCGTTTAATGCGAACCGTTTAATACCGTTTTTATGCGAATAATTCCTTTCATTCTACTTATGAACCCGTATATTTCAAATATGTAATTTCGGACACTGGCGATACCTACCCAACTCCTAAAGTGCTGGTTTGAGTCAATAATTATTGCAATTTTTAAATTTACTACTAATTCAACATCGAATTTTTGGATCAGTGATACTATTTAATAACTGCATGAACAAAGACTACCGTTGAAGGCAGAATATATAGAAGATCCACTGTGTTAGGGCCACGCAGCAGCTTCTGCTTTTGCACAAAGGACAGGCTCTGTCGGGGAAGTACAGTGCGAGTACAGCATTCAAAAAATAAGTGAATAATCTGATGACTATTGAATGCAAGATGGTTACAGCAGACTACGCAAGGAACTTTTCGGGCCAAATCATTTTCTGGTCGCACTCACAAAAATTTCCCACTCGTTATTATTTGCGATATCACAGCATTGACTTTATGTCGATATATCTTTAATTCGGTAAAAGGCGTTGCATCAAGATTTTGAGTACTAAAAGAAATTGTCAGCAACGATTCTAAACACCATCTCATAACGTATAGTTATTGCAATATTTTCATTTCTCGTCCCATCTTTCATCAAAAAAAAAATCCTTTCAAATTCGAAGCCATAATGTTTCACTAAGTATATAATATTGTAGCGCTTGAAGTACTTGATATTGAATATGAATGGGGTGAAAGATAAGTTGCATTTTATAGTATGTATGGTTGACTATGAGATCCTCAACTTTCGAATCTTTCATGCACGTGCAGAGTGCACAACATTCTCTTTCTTATATTACAAAGTACTCTGGTTGCACGTGTATTCAATAATAAATTTTGAAATACTTATTCCCTTTTTGTTTATCCCCAAAAAATAGATTCCACGCAAAGCTAATTTACATCGATGACTAGAAATTTATTTAATTACCTGAATAATAAACTTCACACTTAGTACCTGCTTCTTTCTCGTCATTTATCAAATTATTCGTTGTAGATTTTCCAGGTAATTTGCTTTGCATCATTACCATGGGAAAAAAATCGTGTGTACTTGTTGTTGAAGCAGAAGCATTTTCTAGTTTTTGAACCTTTAAAAAGTGCACGAAGTTTGTTGGTTTCTATCAGGTAAATATTGCTGTCATAACGCAGCATCTTTTTGTAAGATCTCCGACTATTGCCGCTTAAAGCAGCCTGTTACAAATACAGACCCTGTCAATTCCTTTTGGATATAATTATGTGCGTATGTCTAAAACAACTTTATATTATGTTTCTTCTCCTCGTTTTGTGTTAAGTGAAACCCGTATATCCATTGCGAAATCATTCAATGGCTCTATCAAATTCTATCCTTGAAATTTATTAAAAAAAATATATAATAGACGTTTTGGTATACCGTAGACCTACGTTCTTTAACCGTTATTTATTGTATATTGAAAGGTCGTGCCCTCTCTCGCTATGCTGAGCGAACGTGTGCGTGTATTTAAAGATACCGGACATAAATATTTCCAGGAATTGATGCAACGCTGAGCTTATTTCATTCAGAACTGGTATAAACCCAAGGCACATTCGCATTCAAGACGCATTAGTGGATTCTAATTGGAAATTAAATTAATTTAATAATTATAATTATTGTAATAAAAAGATGTTTTCATGTATACGCTATAGTGTATGTCTTACTGTAAAATCATTCTGTATATGTAATAATTATGAAATACATTACTCAAAATAAGACATTTAAGTGTTTTTATGCATTATTCTCCTCTATGTTTTTTCTCATTGCCGACCACCTGTTTAATCAATACATTAAATAGCTACTACGAATTTCTTTTAAGTTGGCACTAGCATTTTCCCAGAACCTACGTAGAAATCTGCTTGTTTACACTGAACTAATAGATCCCCGATTCTTGGCTACAACAGGAGGCCCTCAACCAGATAATTTTATTTATACTGCTGGTTTTAATTATTCAGACATATTAATAAACATTTTGAGTTTTGCTTATTCAAATTATATATAGAGCCGTGATAGCTTAGTGTGCAGGCGCTCGCCTTTAATTGGTGCCAGCACCAATGAAATTGGTAATTTTAAGTGCTGTCTTGTCACGTGCTCGGCGATGAAGGAAAACATCGTGAGGAAACCTTTATATTTTCGAAATAATTAAAAAATATTTCGAAAATATGTGAATTCCGCCAATCCGCAGTAGACTATGCCCTGATACCCTCTGTACAGAGGAGGCCTTTGCCCAACAGTACATTTATAGGCATTAGGCTGATATTTTTACTTACTTTATTCAAATTAATGATGATGATTGTATTCTTCGTACAGTGTGTGGTAATGCGGTCCGCAACCAAAACCAGGAATCTAGGAAACCGAACCTTTTTTCATGGGGACATTTACAATTTTTAGATTTAGTCTTATATCAAATTCGGAAAATGTAGGTTGAAGTTCCTAAAAAACCTTCGATTAATACAAAATTTAACAAGTTTGGAATTTATTTTATTCACCCACACTAAAAATAAACGTTATACTTTAAAATTAGTAAAAAGTAAACCCACGATACCAATATTTCAACCTAGGACAGGCACATATTTGTAATACTGTGTAAATAGATAAATATTTTATGATAACATTAATTAATAATTTAATGTAATAAATGCACCTGCCACGATTTCTCAGCACGCCCCGCGATGACTGGGAGAGAATGCCAAAAGGCATTAAGTTCGCCCTTTATAATCAATTTTTTAAAGATAATTGCAATAAACAATATATTAATTAATAATAATAAGAAACAGATGTACATTTGTGGTATTTTTAAATATATTTTAGTTCTTGTCAGATATACATCCATATACCATTTTTTTTATGTGAAAAGCTGACAAGCGAGCAGACTGTTCACCTGATGTTAAGTGAATACCGCCACCACAATTGGGCTCCGGCCACCTCGCTCACCAGACGAAACGCGAAAGTATAACTTCCACTTTACACCGGTCTTCTGTAAGGTCGTGGTACTTACCCGGATGAGCCTGCCTATTTGTGCAACAGCCGAGGCTGCTGCGTGGGCCTACCACCTTAGTCACTGCAGTCGGGTAGGTAATAAGGTCGCCCATTGTAGTCTCAAAAAAGCATTTTTTTCTGTGGGCAGGACAATGAAGTACATTGATTTATTTATTAATCATTCATTCGTTAGAATCAACATCCTTTTTTGGCACAGCTGCATAAATGTGAAGTTACGTTGTAACAATTTTACTGAATGTATACAATTTTTTTAATGTTTTAAATAATATTAAAAGCGACAAATATGTTTTTTATATATATAATGTTTTTTATATATATATATAACAATTTATAATTTACATAAGCAATAATTAATAAAACGTAGTGATAAAAATATAATCAAATCTTTTATTTGTAGTTTGTACGATTCAGAAAATAAGTGAAAAAATAGAATTATTTCTGGTAGTTCAGATGTTTTTGCTTTCAAGTATGTCATCATTCACTCATGCTTATCACGCAAAAAATATGTTTAATTTTTTTTAAAAACGACATAGTAGGGAAAAAAAATAATTTGTTAAAAAAAAGGCTTAAGTTACAATTTTTCATAGGTTTTCTTTATTATTACTTATTAAATAAAATCAGGTAATAAAATTAGGTGCTTTTCACGGATTTACATAAATGGAAACTGGATTATGGAATTTTAATTTAAGGGCTACCGGCTACCGGCATTTTGATGTTCTCTACGGTCAAACATTAAAAAGTTAATTTAACAAAAAAAATAATATTTACTTAAACGCACTATGATAAACTGTTCAGAGTTTTCAAATTATAAAACGGCATGACATTTTAATATAAAAAAATTGACCATTGTCAACGGACCAATATTCTAGGAACATGAGAAAGGGATAAAATAGCATTCTTAATTAGCTTGATCATTCTTAATTATATTGACAGCATAATTATTAAGCATAAACATTATTACTGCTTGATGGGAACGCACTTGCCGTTAACCTTTGCGTAACCTGACGCACATCCATCACCTACGAACGAGGAACGATCTTCCAGACTTACGTTGATAGGAGTGTTGTTAGCGGAGTCCTTTGTGTTATTATATTGAGATGTATTACAAATTTCTGTGTTATTCTGCTCAGTTGTATTACCTTGGAAGCTTACGGGCTTATCGTTCAACAGCGTAACGGGATTTGTTCCCACTCTTTTTTGCGGTTTCTCATCCTTGAAAGTAACTGTCTCGACATCCACGTAGTTATGGGTTGAGTTTGTTACATTCAAGCGTTTATTGTTCTTGACTTGCGAATGCTGACTCATGGTGGCGATGATTGCGCGGGACAAATAAAGCCTTGGCGACTTCCGGTCTTGGTCACCACTTGAAGTTTGCGGAGATTGGTTGTACGGGGACCGTGACGATTGGTTTCGGTCCGTGAGTGTCGCGTCTTGCGATTTGAATGCCTTTTCCGTCGGTCCAACGAGATCCGATACTGACGTCCGCTCTGCCAAGTTGCTGTTTGGTATGCTATAGTTGGTTTCACTTGTAATCGTCTCACTCCTCCCCGAGGCTCGCGACGCGGCGAACTCACGAATGCATATGAGCTCAAAAGTTAACAAACACGAGATGATACATCCAATCATGACCGTCAGTTTTCCTTAATATGTCCTCAGAGCTGTTCACGCATTGGAAATGTACAATATTGTAATGAACGTGGTTGAACAATGAATAAGAATTTTAAAATGTCTTATACAGTAAAGAGCTCGGCGCGTAATAAAGGTTTGCTACTTAGCGACTGTGACTTCGCTTTACGCTTTTTGCACTTAAGGTCAAGATGGAAACGATATTGTCATTAATGATGGTTTCAAGATTACAATACCAGGAAGTGCCTCCGTGCTTATATTGTTTCACGTCCTGACGCCAAGGAACCAAAGAAGGGGGTTTTTTCTAAATATTATTGAGCAAATGGTAATATATAATTTTAATTTACACGAAAGTTTAGTCTTGGATGCGTATAATTTTAGTGGCATTTTTTAAATATATTTAACATATTTTTTATATTTTTGTATTATTTTGCCAAGGAATGCCGACTTATGGCTAGTTTCAGTAATTAAACTACAGATAGATTTGGTAAATTACGATAGTTATAACAGGTAAGCTTAAAAATAGATATTTAACATTGGCTCCATAATACTTACCTCAAAATTCTATCTCCAGTTACCAAACTATCTATAGAAAGAATATTAATTTATGGTAAGTGTGAACTGCTCTCCATAGACATAACGCCATTATGCAAAATGTTGTCAACCTCTGAATGTGGGCCTCGAATACACTCATCGGACTAAAAATACTACAAATATTAAACAACCGGCTCGTCTTCTGAGTGTCTTTTGAGTATATTTTGATGACTGTATTTTAAATTAAATCGTAAATAAATCAAAATAAGAATGCCTTGAATTAAGGAAGAATTTCATTATCCTATTACTGCCCTGATCACCTCGGTTGGGTCGGTACACCATGTGAATCATTTTGTTAGTAGTATTTGCTAGGTTTTTTTGGGAAACGGCCGCGTGCCAGACTTAAACACTCCTTGGGAGTAAACACCCAGACCCGGAACAAAATTCAGTCGAAATTCATTCGGACAAATTCTTGTCCCGTTTGGGAATCGAACTGACCACCCCCGGTGCTGATGCGAATAGCTTATCAACTGTGCTACCAAGTTATCAAGGTAAGAAGGAATTTATGAAGTGGAATATGAAGCAATTTTGCATAGCAAGAAGAGACTACAAAATACAAATTAAATCTATTATTAAGATTACAACGGTTAATTATAAACCAACATATTGAGAAATAATTTTTATGTAGGTAATTTTTTGCTGACGGTCAACGTTGCCAAAGATAAATATGATGTAATTTATTTTATCTAAGTTCAAATACTTTTTAATTATTAGCTTTAGCAATAATTGAAAATGTCTTTAAACTTAACAAAGAAGATAGATACTTAGATCGTTTATAACGATATAAATTATGTAAGTACTATTTTTGGTAAAAGTATGAATTATTAAAAAAATAAACTGATCCCAGAATGTAATATAAAGGTATTGTTCTGCGTATTATAAGCATGTTTTAACCTATTTCAGGAAGAAAATCATTTACTTTAATATAAATTAGCCTTCAAATTTTTATAACTGCGTATAATTATGTAATAGTCATTCGAAATACATATAATAAGTTAATTGGTCTGCATTGAATAACTACACATATTAATTAAATGGACGAATACAAGTAAATACATTGTGGTGTAATTATTAATTGCTGGCGAATGTATGTTTAGTAGTTATTATATATTCGTACATTATTCGTCCTTGAATCTTATGTCAATAGGGAAATCTTCTTCCTGCGCAGTTTGTGGTTTGTTGTTTGTTTGCCTTTTGGGAGCTGTAACGTTTATTTTGTCTCCGCCATATACGTAATCATTAGGGCCCAGAGGTATAAAAAGTGGCAAGTCTTCAGTGGTATTTTCCGTAGATTTGTCATCTTCATCCTCATTAGTGTCATCTCCGTTAGATAGGGTAGTAGTTTCAGAATATTCTGGCCTTGCTGCAGGTGTAGATATCGGTTTTGGATATTTTTGGCCTTGTCCGTTGTAAATGGGATTACCAGAATTTGGCTTATTGTAATCATTCTGGTTATGATAATCATTGTTATTTGAGTAATTTGGATTGTTAGGATTGCCTTGGTTTTGTTTGTAAGGGTAGCCTTGATTTTGATTGTTTGGGTAATTGTTTCCAGCCCCATAATTTTGATTATCGGGACGTGGCTGGTTGTAGCCAAAATTGTTATTGTTAGGATTTTGTTGATTGTGTTCGTATTTGTTGTTGGGATATCCAGAATATTGGTTTTCGTATTGTTCATTAAAGTTGTTGTAACTATTTTGTGCAGGTCTGTTATATCCGTTGCTGTTCGGAACATATGGCCGTTGATTGTTATTTATAGGTTGTTGAACTCCGCCGTTTGTATTGGGTCTATACTCGTTCACGTGAGAACCGTAGTTGTTGTAGTACGGATTATTAGATATTACGTCTTGCCCGTGAGTTGTTTCGTAGTCATAGCCCGGTTGTCTCTGTTGGTTGACTCCTAAGTGTCCTTCCAAATTCAAGTTAAGTCCCTTGTTTATAGTGCCAAGCACAGCTCCAGCCACATCGTGAACTCGGGAATGTATATGTTCATGAGCTGTTGATAATATTCCACCGAGGAGTGACAAGCTCCCTTCGCATTGTAGCGTTGCTGTTAGCAGCAGTAAAAATTCATTAATAAAGTTCATATTCCGTTATTTATTTGAGCACTATATTTATTTCAAGATAATGTGGATTAAATTACACAACTGAATCACTATACGCCGTGTTGAATCACGACAAGCAACTGACTCAGATTATTCTTAGGTTTGCGCTGTAGTTTATGGCAAAACCTGTTTGGCTGCTTGATTCATCATTCACGATTTTATTTGAAAAAAGTTTTACTTCATTGAAATGTCCGCTTGTATATTATTAAGATCGGAATGTAAAATTTCGCCAACCGTGGAATTCCCATATAAACCAATTATTTTAGTAAATCTATTCGTGGAAAGTGTACCAACAATGTTTAATTTAAAATATTTAAAAAGAGAAAATCCAAAAGACTGGCATGTATTAATAATAAAAGCCAATTAATTCACACTGCTGCGAATGTCTATGTCGTAGAAATCTTTGCTGTGGTTTTCCTCAACGCTTGGTTGCACTGTGTTTGCGTCTTCTTTGTTGATCGTTATTTTTTTACCGCCACCAAAAACAGGATTTTGTAGCTCGTCATAACGTATTAGAGGTCGCGCGAAACCATTTGTTTGACCTATTGGCCTTTGGTGCCCTGTATAAACTTTGAGTATTTGACCAGTTTGTTTTGGTTGCACGATGACACCATGACGAAGGTTTCCGTATGGTTGCGGACAGAGATACGTGTTCGATGGAATCCGATAAAGTCTTGATTGCAGACCACTCTGTTTTAATGGTAGGCTCGTTGCGCAATTTTTAACAAACACTACCCTGGGCTTCCATTTGTTTCCAACCGGTATATTTTGGTACCTCACAAAGGGGTAACTCACACTGTATATAGGTACCAATGATGCATAGAATACAGACACAAATAAAAACACTCTTGCCCTCATATTTGCTTCACAAGCCTTTGAAAGAGGCTCATCGACTGTTGTAAGAATATAACTTAACTCAAATGACAGCCATCTTAGCAATCAATACACTAATAAGAAAACCAATCAAGAAGCTGTAGGTATGTCAAATTATTATCTATAATTATTTTATAATGGGACATTTGAGTAATAGGATCGTCCGCAATATACCACATTTCCAAAAATAATAGAAGGTAAATTGAGTACGTAACTAAAAATAGTGCTGAAAGTTCTTTAATGAGTCAAGATGTTTTTAGAACACACCTTGTTATTTGTCTGCGATAAATGTTTATTGGAATTATCGCTCGTGCTAAATTTTGTCACAACATGAGGTAGGTGATACAATAAGTCTGGTATTATATAGGTAAATGTTGATACATTCAAATGAAATATTTTTATTTTTTTGTCTGTCTCTCATCTCATACGACTTTTTGAACGTATTTTGTCCTAGTTAATATATAGGTAGATAATCTATCTTAACTAAGTTAGGTTGGGTTAGGCACGAAGGTATATTTATAAGAAGAACAACCTTCTAACTAGCAGAACAACAACAGAACTAGCAGGTTCCTGTTCTGGAAGACACACTTCTCATTCCATGCGGCAATTCACCTATACTTAAAACAGACACAACAACAACAAACAAATAGATAGTAGATCCAATAGTAATCCCGAAGTAATAAATCCAATAGTAGTCCTGAAAGGCGGAAAGTGGGGCCTTTATTAAGGCATAATGGTATCCGCATTGCAACTGCCCTATTGTCGCCTTCCACGCATACTTCAATATCTGCTTTTTTTGTTAATGTGGTGGACGTTTTACCAAGTTTCCACGTGCTTGATAGACCTTAACTAAGCTAAGTCACCCAACTCATTTGGGTGTATTAACAAAATGGTTTGAGCTAAAATAAAGGACATGACGGTTAGGACCGCCTCGTAACGCGTCACCTATTTTTTCATGGACGAAATGCCTCCAACATTAATATAACGTAAAAGTAACTCTCCTGCCCTTACGGGGGAAAGTTTTGGCAATGACAAGCACCCACTAAAATCCCAAAGATGTTCCATCCAGGGCGCACATCAGTATGGTCATTGGCCACGGACACGCTTTCGCACACTTCTGCAATCCAGCACTGCCCGCTCCAACAGTACGTGGTAGGGAAGCGGCCTGCTCTTTAGCTAAGGCTCTTGTCCAGGCAACGGACCATCGAGACCCAGGCCAGGGGAGTGAGTGCTAACAAGAATAAGCAAACCTTTCCAGTTAAAAAGTAAGATTATGGTATTACCACGATACGTAAAAACCAGTTTGTTATCTTTGCATGTGAGCGTTGGTCTCTCCCACCCGGAGTATAAACGAGCTACTCAGCGCGAATAATAAAGGAATGTATGGATAGCGATAGCAATCGTTTTCTGTTGTTGCGAACATAATACTTGCTTTGTTATTGCTCGTTTTTCCACCTGCCCTAGAAAAGAAGGTCGTAAATTATCGGCACGAAACACGTTTGCGTGTAAGTAAGACAAAGAAACATTAAGAATTCTTCAAATTTATCTTTAGTTGATCGTACCTCTACTCACTGGCCTGGACGTTAAACAGCCTTAAATTTCTTAATAATACTAAATATTCGAATTAAAATCGGTTACCACGCTGTCATAAAATGAAAACCAATGTAGCTTTACTGGTTTTGTTCGCTATAGTGACGCGGAGTAACGGCCAGGTATCTTCTAACAGTACTTTTTTGATGAATATTTTCAGACAAATTAATTCACAAGTGAATGAAGTGGAAGGTGCGATTATTAAAGGACTTTCGAATGAATTCAACAATCCCGTTGTAGAAATCAATGTGACAGAATCCACAAGTGATCCCAACTTCCCATTTAGCTCAACCTCGCCTTTGACGAATAACGAGACCCAGAGAATGATGGAATACCTCACAAAATGACGGAGAAATAAGTTGGAGTGACACTTATTCCTAGAAAATGCCGTCGAAGAAGATATCGATGTAAGATTTGTTATATTACGAATTTTAATTGTGTAAGTTGGATTGACATACTCGTACATACATAAATTTATAATCAAGTGCACAAAATGTAAATGAATAATGAAATAATATTTAATGTATTAAACTTTTGGCTTTTTACAAACTTTGTCATTAATTCACATTACATAATTAACCCCTAGAGAATTTTGTTACAGTTTTTTTTTATATTGTCCCGACAAACGAAAAAAAACGCTATTCTCAAAATGGGACTAAAGTTTTATTAACTATTGTTCATTTTTAGGTTCTTAGCATTAAATACCCAAGTGACAAACAGTTTATAGTTTATTCATTGTAATATAAAACTGAATATTATTGAAATAAAAAAAAATCTCATTGTATTAATTAATAAATGTTTGTTCAGCCTAATATATGACCGTCATGCTAGCACACAAATAGAAAAACGAAACTAAAAAGTATTAAAAAACATATTATTATAAAAAGAAAGTAAATAGGTGTAAACAGTTGGAAATTAGCAGGCAATTCACTTGTGTAGAGAAACGATTGCCACTTATGGACATAAAAAACACTTGGTGGGTTGCAGATTCTTTGCCAAATTATTTAATAGTAAGCCTCGGTTTCCTTACTTACCAGATGAAACGCGAAAGTATAATACTTTCACTTCACGTTGGCCTTTTATCAGGCCGTGGTACGTTTTCGGACGAACCTACCCATTCCAAACCGGCACATTCAATAGCAGAGGTTGCTTCATGGCATGGCCCTAGCACATAACAGTGATTATGTTCTTTTAATAATTTCTTATATTTTCCGGACGATTTAAAATAAATTTTAATATGTATCTCGCCCAATTCGACAAAACGCCTTATCCGCCTTATTCGCGGCCCTACCGTCAGCGGAGGGCCCCAACCCGTGGGTTCTGGCTAGTCGACCGGTTCTGCGTCAGATGAAGCTTTAATAGTCTCGGGACGGAAAGCAAAAACATTAGTTAATACAAACACGACAAAACGCCTACTAACATATATAAGCTCCTAATATACATATAAGTACATTTGTCAAATTTATATCCTATAATTTACACAAGAACATATTTTTCTAAACACGACATTTTTATATATTTGTGATAATGAATATTGGATTGCCCATTCCTATAACTTGCTTGTAATATTAACATTTTAATTACGTATTTTATTATAAATTGTTAAAATGGAGTGGAGAAGCAACGAACATAAATTATTCAAACCAATATTTCCTAAAGCGAGTCGTCTTGCTGTAAAATAATAAAAAAACATCGAATTAAGCACTTGCGTTTGAAGGTTAAATATTTGATTCAAATGTATTATCATATTTTTGAATTACTATGCCCACTTGAATAAAGGATGGAATTCCTGTGAAAGATTATTTTCATTTATAAAGAGCATCACTTTAACTTTGCAGTTCTAAAGTTCTAAAAAAAAAACGATTTTTATAATATAAACGATAAAGCTCTTTGCAAAAAGAGATAAACTGCAAAACAAAAATAAAACATGAACAAATGAACAAAGTCAACAGTGAGCTTGTGATATACAGACACTGAAGTCATCTATGCAAAGCTTTTCGAAACTTTTAACACAAGTGTAATATAATATTTACTTAAGTACTGTCGGTGTCAATAGATGTCGCTGTAATAGCAGAATAAATCAATATTATAATTAATTTATGTTCATAAAATTTCAAATCCCAGTTATAATTAACATATTTTCATCTTTTCGTCTTTTTTTTGTTAAAAACATTGCCCTCACTTTAGGATTACATTATACTGTGTTGTAAAGACGTTTTACAAACATAAATTGCACGAGGACAAACACCCAGATGCGAAACAACTATCTGTGGACCGCAAAAATAGTTGTCCCGTGTGGGACCAACGACCCACGACCTCCGACGCCGAAGCCAATACCATGGCAATTGCGCCACGGAGTCAACAACAATATTAACAATTTATGTTATGTTGATATAGAATGAAAGTTTTTTTTCCAGTGAGTTAATTCTTTCGACATAAAGTACAGCGCCAACTGCTACTCTATACTGTTTAAGTTTATATGTGTACGAAACATAAGCGTTTATATGTGATGTTTTTTAAGATTGAAAAATTCCTTCCTTCTTAGGTATCTACTGACAATAAAACAATTTTTAACTTAGCTTAATTGTTTAATTAAATTAAATTTTTTCTATAAATCGTGTCTAAAAATTTGTAGGTAGAGTATGAAAAAAAAACATTGGCCGGTTGATACATAAATTAACAAAATTTCAGTTACGGGATTCATGTAAGTATAACAAAATTTTATTAATTTTCAAATAGTGCTAGTACATAAAATGTGGAAGTAGAAAATCTATGTTTTACATCTATCCTAAGGTAAAAGCACTCGATCGAATTCAAGACTTTTTTTAAGTCTATTAACAATACTTTACAAAAAGTTATACGTTAGCAGCCTTAAAAAATCTTAGTCATAAATTAGCGGGAAAAACGTCTGAGTGCAAATTAGCCATATAATTCCATAACTTACTCGTCAGTAGATCGCGTCTCTTCACATTGGCGTTATAGCTATAATTGCTAAGAAATATAGAAACAGGTACTAGGCTTTTATATAATGAAAAGGAAACTAGCCTTTTTCGTTTTTTTCGCTGTAGTGACGCGGAGTAACTGTCAGTTTTCTTCAATCGGTAACTTCTTGACAACAACTTTCAACAACATCAATTCAAAAGTGAATGAAGTAGCCGGTGCGATAATTACCGGATTTTCAAATGGATAAAAAAATCTCGTCGAAGAAACGAATGCTGCAGAATCTCTACCATCGTCTCTGACGAATTTAAAGACCCGAAGAATTATGAGGAACGTAACAACGTGACACATAAACCTGTTGAGGCCATACCGACATTTATTCTTCTCAATGAGAATCCAATCGAAGGCGATATCGACGTCAGATTAAAAATCGAATGATTTTTTTTTTGTTTTTAATATACTGCTATGTTTTTTTATACAAATGTTCTAAAGCAATTGAGTAATGGTAAAATATGTAATATATTTATTTAAACTGTTTGGCCTTCGCAAAGCTTTTCCTCAATTCACATGATTTAATTAAAGTCGGAATCTCGTTTTAGTAATATTTTTTTGTGCTCTTTCGAATAAATAATTATTTTCAAGAAAGAAACTTGAAACATGTTTCTCTTAGTGTTTTATTCATGTATTTAATATATTATTATAATAAAATCCATCTTGATTTCAATATCTACATAATACCTTATATTTTATTAATTTTACACAGTAAACACTAAAAAATTAAATACTTTAGTTAACATAATGTATTTTAGGACAATGTCGAAACTGAAATTGTAAAATTTTCTAATACTGTATCATTTCATATGGGTTTTGCTAAATGTATTTTTTTATTTAAAAAATATTATTGGTAAAGGTTTTTTTAAATATTTGCTAAATAGAACTCTCATACTAACGTATAACCTAGCTTATGATTTAATGATATGTTTAACTGTTCCGTATCATCTGTATGATTATTCTGTAATATAATTGTAATATTAATTTTGCAACCCTTAAAAATAACTTCGGCTTATATAATAATTTTTAAGGTTATGAAACTTCAGTGCAGTGTCCATCATAAGCCCATAGATATGATATCATAAGCTATATTTTTATTCTTTCATTTTCGTCGCATGGAGTAATGTTTGAGAATATCGATTCGATTACATGATTTCAGCTGTTTGATTCTATAACAGTAACACAAAACAGCAAGGACAAAAACGTCGAAATAACAATTGACACTGCAGTAATGAAACAAGCCATAAAACTCTGTATAGATAAATTTATTACTGGTTGAACGTTCATATTTGTTTTTTAATGTGACCAGTTCTATATAAAAATATCGCTACACTCAAACGAGTATTACTATCTTAGACGGCCGCGTCTTGCTTGCTCTTGCGTCTAAAAACAAAACGAAAATGAGGAGCGATATCGTTTTCGTTTTTATACTATTGACTATCCAGTGTAACGGTGACATATTAGACATATTTTCAATACCTGGAAAGATTATTAATGCCTTCGGTGATGTGTTCACGGGATCTAGAGCAGAAGCCCCACAGGTAAACACAAAACCTCCCCCAGCGCCAATGCGTTCTAATCAGAAAATAGCAGACGAACAAGGTAGTAACAATTATAATCAAAATATAAACCTCAACGATAATAATGGCGATTTTAGTCTTCAGGGTACGGGCACTTCAAGCAAGCAAAATTATGGAAACTTAACCCATAAACCGTAATGGGAAATCATTAATATTCTAGATTAACTTGATTTTAATGTTTAACTGTTTGACAATATATATAACCTATAATATATATAACCTATACAGCAGTTTTGTTGTTTTATTGATGTTATTTAAAAATTACATGTGGTGTTATTTTTTTTATTCAGAATAATGCAATGAAAGGTAGAGCAATTATTAAATGCTCACAGTTTTGTTACAGAACTTGGAATTCAATATAATTATATTTTAATACTTTAACGCTTCTCTCTTCTTAAAGAATTTAAAAACAATTTGAACTTGATTAAATATTGAACTCGATAAAAATATTCTCTTATACGTAAAAAGTAATTGGTAGACTAATTGGTAGTTGCTTTTAGCTCTCTATGGTAAATTGGTAACGGGGGGTCAACAGACTCAATGGTTGACAAGAGGCCCTCAGTCTTTAGTATAATATTAATATTAACATCTTCAGTTATGATATTCTAAGCGCCTATGGACCCTCCATATGATGGCCTTCGTTGGACACCGCTTGCATATTTGCTATCACTTTGATATAAAAAACGCCGAATACAAAAAGTATCACATAACTGACGACTGGTATCGATATTTTAAAGGTTAAGATATTTTTAATTCATCATCATCAGCATTTCAGACTTTTTGAGTCCTGAACTGAACGCCTGAACATAGGTCTCCCCCACAGAACAGATTGCCACGAAGCACGACCCTAAGCCACCTGCATCTATCGACTATTTTTAATTACTTTTTTTTTATTCTTTTTTAAAACAATGCCCTTACTTTAGGATAGCATTATCCTGTGTTGTAAAGACGTTTTACACATATAAATTTCACTCAACTCACAAATAGTTGTCCCTTGTGGGAATCGAACCCACGAACCCCGACGCCGAAGCCAAGACCTTGGCCACTGCGCCACGGAGTCATCAAAATTTTCAACTTTAAATTTTAATTAATTATGTATATTTTCCCGGGATTTATAACATAGGCATTTAGTTTATTTTGTTTAAGTTTATAATTTCTAATAAAGAAGAAATATTAAAGACCATTAAAATCATTTTAAAAGTTTTTTGTGATCCCACTTTAATTTTAATAGTAGTTGGTCTTAGTTAGTATTTGGTCTCCAACCTCTGTGTTTGTTACATTTTTCTATTAAAACGGCAAGCGAGCAAGCGGTTTTATTATTCACTAATTGTTAGGGAGCATACGACGAAAAATTAATATAAAAATTTGCTTTAACACGAGGCTACTTCCGATGAGAGCCGTGATAGCTCAGTGTCCGGGCGCACGCCTTTAATTCAATATACTCGAGCAACCTGAGTTCGATCCCCAGTGCCGGCACCAATGAAGTTTTTAACTTTAAGTGCTGACTTATCACGTGCTCCGCGTTTAAGGAAAACATCGTGAGGAAACCTGCATAATTTCGAAATAACAAAAAAATATATTTTTTTTGTTATTTCGAAATTATGCAGGTTCATTTCAAAGATATGTGAAATCCGCAGTGGGGCATCCCCCCTGGGATATCCCCCTGATACCCTCTGTATAGAGGAGGCCTTTGCCTAGCAGTGGGACATGTATAGGCTGTTACTTTACTACTTTTTTTTTACTTCCAATCCAAGCTAGCAGTTTTGAACAACAGAGATTTTACAAGAAAATGGCAAAAAAAATGTCTTATATTGTTCGGGGTTTTGGCAGGATTTGATATGTACTATGTGCATCAGAAACTTTCAGAACTTATTATATTATTATTAACTTCTGAACGTTTCTGGTACCACCAGCACTTTTGTAGCTCCGTCTTATTGTTATAACCAAGCAGCGACAGTGATGATTTACTTACCTACTATCAGGCTATCACACTGTTACGTTTGCAAAGTCTGTCAAAACAGACAATCTTAATTTTAAAATCCCCTTTGAAAGATTTATTATCTTTTTTCTAGAGCAATAAGGTAAAAAGGTGTATGATTATAAAAGGAAATTATCATCAATCACTTGGAAATATCTGGAATTCATTCTGTACAATTTTCCTGGTAGCTAATTCCCTAGTATACTAGTATGAGAGTTATTTACGATATTTCCAGCTGGTATAAATCGCAAAAATTTTAATTAATTTTTCTAAGGTGCCTTTGTGGGAATAAAAGGACAAGAAACTTATTTAAACCTTTTCTATTTTTAATTTGTTTCGTACTATTAAGGCTTCATAAAGCTCAAATTCAATTAGTGCTGATATTTTTTAAAATTATTTTTCAAATTAAGTAACTTAAAATGTATTTCCTGCTATTAAGCTGTCACGTGGCGCATTTGCCAAGGTATTGGATTCGGAGCGAGGGTCGTGGGTTCGTTTCCTACACGGGACAACTACTTGTGTGATCCACAGATAATTGTTTCGGGTCTGACTTTTTATTAAATTTATGTATGTTAAAAGTCTTTATAACAAAGGATAATGTGTGGTTTATGGGCAATATTGCATAAAAAAAGATCTGAAAATGGATAAAACTAAATTCTTTTTATTTTTACCTACTAGTTAGCTGTAGAATATTAAGGTGGATTTGTTATTTGTTTGATGCTTATTTAAGTGATCAACGAACTATCATAGAACTGTTAAAATTTTGTTTCTTTATCCGAACCGGTTTTTTGCATGAACTTGTTTCGATATATAACGACGACGACGGTTGTACCATACGTTGGTTCAAAGACACATCTCGATTCAAGCGCATTGGAATTGGAAGATTGTTAATAGTATTAATAATGTTCAGGCAAACGATATTAATATTATTGTTAACGATTATTCAGTGCAATGGCGATGTGACAATTTTAACATCAATTCCAACCAAGATAATACAGGCGGCTCAGTACGTGTTAACTGAGTTTTCAGTGAAAAGTCTTACAGAGGATGAGAAAAAATCTGTGCCGAATACACAGGCCGGCACAGAGGTCTCATTTAAGCAACGTTTGGTGAATAAAACGGAAGGACTTGATTTAGGTAACAATAGTGCAGCAATGCAGAGACAGAGAACTGAGCAGAAGGTTGCCGATCAACAGGGCGATGGGAATTTCAATCAAAATATCAATCTCAATGATAATTTAGGTGATTTTAACCTTAACAGCATTGGAAGATCTACTAATAATAATTATGGGAATTTCACTCAAAATCTCGGCGGCTAATAGGCATTAATTTTATTTTATTTTTATAAACCATTCCATTAATTCATTATTCCATTTTCGTACAGATTATACTTTATGGAAAGTTTTTTCTTAATATCATATTTTTTTATAATTTATTTATACTTGAAATAATGAAATGTTTAATTTCTTTTAACGATTGTTTAAGTAGATTTTACGTAACGGTTTTACGAGAACGTCCCTTTAGTAATAAATAAATTGCTGTCTCTTAACTATTTTGTCTAATTACAAAAATTATCTCGCATGTAACATGTAAATATAAACATTTAAATATTTGTACACAAACGTATGTACATTCGAACGAGGACCTCTTTGAGTTCAGACGATTTCATGAGATCGTTTTTGAGTTTTATTATTAATAAGCATTAAATTCAAAATGTTTCTTTTGGGGAAATTTGTTTTTCATAATAAGATACTAAGAAAAATATTTATTTTGCAGTACGTCATGTTATGGATATAAATTGTGTGAAAGTTTTCCTGTAAGAAATAAGGAATCCACCGTTTCTTTAATTATTGCTAAATCAGCTTTTATGGTCAAATAAATCTGGCTATAAAAAATCCATGTAGAATGTTAATAGGAAATATGAATGTTAAATATGAATATTTGTACCGGTCTTTGGTATAAAAATACAGTAGAATTTAAGAAATCGTTGCCTGTGTCGATCAGCATACATAAATAGTTCCTTGCACGAGCAGCTTCTAGGTGTGTAATACTCATTAAAAATGTTTAAAGTTATAACGTTGCTGTTATTAGCGACGATCTCCACGGAGTGTCAAGCGGACCTATCAAATCTTGTGGCTATTCCGGGACAAATATTTAACAGCATTTTCGGAACGATATTAGGAACCAGCCGAAACTCTCTATCCAATCCCGACGCTGCTGGCAACGATAGTCCAGCACCACCGACGCCGATCTCGTCCGACTCAACACAGAAAATTGCCGACAAACAGGGCGACGGGAACTACAATCAAAACATCAATTTGCACGACAACAAAGGATCTCTGAACCTGTCCAGTAGCGGTCGCGTGAGCGAAGCGAACTATGGCAACGAACAGGTCGCCCGGTGGAAATAAAATGTTGTTTTTTTTATTTATAATCTATCATTGGCGAAATACCACGCATTGGCATTTGGACTGAAATTGTAATATTATATAAGCTGCGATCGGAGTAATATACTCGTAAGTCGTATGATTGTCAAATGTATTAAACACAATGCAGGTTATCTATTAAACGTTTCAGCATTTTCTTGTTGTTTTATTAATTTACGAGGATTAGAACATGATCATATCGTTTGTGTAAGTTTTGTTGTAGGATTACAATTGTTTGGGTACCTAAATGACTCACAGTTGTTACATACAAGAATACGTCGGGTAATGTTTTTTTTCGTTTACTCATAATAACTGATTTCCTAAAGCACTACTATATTTTTTTCTAAAAACGACTGCTGTAGTAGCAAATAATTCATGTAGTTATCACAAACATAGGATGAAATATCCATGAAGTCAATCCCGATGAGATTGCACCAATGGAATTGTCGGCTGAAAATGTTGCTTACACATTTGATAATGAAGATCTTTTGAACGATGAAACGGGGTACATGTTTTCTACGTTCTCCGTCTTACAAAAAACTTTAAGGAAAATTCTAGAAGTATTTGCATCCCTTCACATTAGTACAAATTTTTTAATTACGTTTGTACCTCGTTACTATATTATCCTATCTTAACACCGAGCCATAAATAATAGCTGCCAATCCATTGGTTTCGGCGGCGGCACCGAGTCCTCGAAATAAATGACCTATAAATATAGTTATAAGATCCACGAGTCCACGGTTCAGTTACCCAATGGGAACTGAACATATTTTAGATCGGATATTGGCTTAGCGCTTGGACCTAAAAAGGCAAAAACCTAGGGCTACTACACAGGTAGAACAAGAATTTATCCAGATAAAGGTGTGACAATATTTCGCAAGGTAATGAAGAAATTGCATATAAATTTTAACGTAACAGTCTTCGATGTAGCATTGAACGGGTAGATTAGTCCGGCACCACGACCTCACAAAAGACTGGCGTACAGTTTAAGTGTTATATACTTGTGTTTTGTCTGGTGAGTGAGGTAGCTGGGGCCCACTTTACTATAAGGTGGCAACGCATCTTCAAGCCTATGGGTGTTGCAAATGGGGAATGGGGAAATTCGGGAATTATTAAAATAAATAAAATATCTAATTAATATAGAAAATATTGATAAAAAGTAATTTTCATTTCAACAATAAATATTACAAACATAAAATTTTAATTAAATAATAAGATAAGAAGATAACTAAGCTGTAAGATAAGGAATCAATCTGTTGAAATCTATCAATAATTGTAGTTGTTACCACTTTTTTACTTGTCTTGGAAATCGAGACGAGAACTAGAAGCAAGAGCAAAAAAATTATATAAGCTTGAGTGTTTCTAGTGAAAGTAGACCTACATGTTTAATTATTACTTTATTTTAATATATGAACTGTATCTAAAAATATTTGTAATTAACATTTCGCATCTAGGTAATCTTCTAATTGTAGAAAAGATATTCATAAAGAAGGTCTGAAATAGCAAATAAAGTACATAGTTAACTTAAATCAAATATTTATTTTGAAGTTAAAAACAATCAAAAAGTATGCCAATAAAAACGACTGGACTTCAGAATTTTTAATAACTAATTTTGTAAGTTAAATTTACTGTAAGAAATTAACACACTCCTTGGTGTGTTATCCTTTGAATATTTCCACGTAAGAATACTTTAGTACCATAAGTGCAATTAGTTTCAAGTGCAATGTATTTAAATTGCTTCTTCGTGCATCGGCCTTTTCCTCCTTTTCTTCCTTAAAATGCTTGAATTATCCAAGTTCTAAGATATCAAGTTTTTTAGAGATTTTGTTTCAACGTTCCATAGTTATTGTTGTTTGCACGACCAATACTGTGTAAATTAACGTCGCCCAAGTTGACATTTAAATTATTGTTGACACTCGAAGGGCTGTGGACGTTTGGCGATGATTCCACAGTTCTCTGTGCAGTAAGCTGCTCTTGCTGTTCAGATTTTGTTTCGATTGGTATGTCCAATGGTTTAGCCGATTCTACAATGACAGTCGCTGTCAGATCCTTTGTCTTCGAATGTACTTTTTGGATTCCAGTCAAATCCGGCAGGCTAGCTTCAATTTTGAAGCACACGTAGAGAAAAACCAGGATGATGGCCTTAGTCTTCATTTTAATTAAATTTATAAGCGTTATATTAGAGCGAGTGTTTCCAATAGACTGAGACGGAGTTATTACTACATTCTTTTATATGAAACCAGTTGGGGCAGGATATAAATAGCAATGTTTGTCAAGTCAGTTCTGGTTTTGCTATACTTTATAGTGGGAATTAGTTTTATTTTTTATGGAAAAAGGAGGCAAACGAACAAGCCACCTGATGGTAAACGATCACCACTATCCATGAACACTTGTAACTTCGGTGGAGTTACAGCTGCGTTGCTGACTTTAAGGCAGGAGTTTGGTACTAGTTACTCATTTTTCTTTTAAAGAATTATCAAAGAATGATGCTAATCATCATGATCTCCTTACCCTCTACTCAATTATGTATAAAGCGGTACCATCTCAATAACAATTATGTTCTATCTTAGAAGCTCACAAAGAAAGATTTAGGCACTTATTTCTAAATATTGCGTGTGTACGCGTTTATCATAGGGATGGCTCTAAAGAATCATTCGGAAAGGACCTTTATGAGTAGAGACTATTTCAATTTCAAACGCATTTGTAAATTAGCTCGGATTAAGACTCAAAGGAGAGTCTGAGAATCAGACGTGACCACTCTATTATAAATATATTCAATTCTTGCTATTGCTATGTGTCCTATATGCATTAAGATTTCATTTAACCTTGATTGACCATTTTAATATCTATGCAAAATTTTATCTATCTGTTTCTATCCAAATAAAGAATGTCTAAAAATTTGTTAGTAAACGCGAATACTTGAGAAACTTGAATAGTGTTCTTCAATTTATTTATTTAAGAACATTTTTTTATTATTTTATCGAATAACACTATTTTATAGATTGGCAACAAAACGTATAAAAGTTGTTTTTTATTTCGAAAGCAATTCCTACTTTATAAATAATCATCCGAACTTTCTTGCGTAAGGTCTGTAGCCTGTAGGACTTGGTGGTGCTGTTTTGAAATAATAATATAAAAATATTTCAAAGATATTATGTGAGAATTTCTTGGCAGTATAAATCCATGGGTTTATACTGACGCAAATATACACAATTATGTACATGATGAAAGTAATAAAATAAGTATGGTCTATTTGTAATGCCGTAATAATCTAAGTATAAATATTTAGATACGATATATACAAAAATACTCAAGAACAAAAAAAACATAGGTACATTTCAAGCAAATATAATATAATACGTTATCAAAAACCATTTGCGGCAATCTATTTCTTGTTTTTAAAATAAAGAATTATTAAATACTTGCTTTATACATATTCTAGATTGGACCACTTTTAAAATATGTATAGGCTGCGGAATGTTAAATTGGAGGAAAATTTGCTTCGGGGGGAACATTGCTTTGTACGAGGATTGTCAAATAATCTATCATTGAATGTCGATCAGTTTTTATTTTAAGTTTACTAGGGCCAGGGACTTGGGTATTAGCTGAAAGTGTCTTGTACCTTCACTTGACATAGTAATCGCCAACAGATTGTTTTATGTGAAGTGCCAATCGAGCTATCCACATTCACAACATACAGATGAATACATGAATGTCGATAGCTCAATTCGACCTCTTAACCTTAGCAAAGTAGACAGTTGAGAAATTCATCGTCTTAAATTCACAGCGTTTCTAAGTTATGTGAAATAATTATTTTTGTGCATAGTAAATCCGAAAAACGAAAAACTTTGTATGAGCCATAGAATGCGTATTGACTCCACTAGAGCTTCATTGCCTTGTATCAATTATAAAAAAAAAAACAACTTACATAAACATGTATTAACAGAGTTACATTTTTTTGTTTATTTAGAAATTATTATATTACATAACAGTGGTTGTTCAATTTAATAAAAATGATAAAAACTCTGTGATTTTCGATTCTGTGCATATGAGGATGTAAGAAGTAATGAAGGGTTATAAATAATTAGCAAAATTGTTGCGATAATGGTAATATTTATTTTTTCTTGTGAACAATATTCATTACATCAAGGTATACTTTAAATAATCTTTGTAAAACTATACAATAATCATATCAAATCACAAATTCAACAAAACACTTTAGTTTAATGTGGAGTGTTAAAACATCGTAACATAACAAAAATAAGGTGTGTGATAGGGTTAATTAAATATGTTTCACACGAAAAGCGACAATAGCTAACTTATTCTTAAAAAAATCTCTTATCTTGTCATTAGTAAGGCACAATTTAGCTTTGGTTACATTTAACGTATATATTTGGTAAATTAAAACATATTTTATAATTATTCATAATTTTTTAATTATTAGACATATTGATCAGTTGGAGAAAATCATTTTTCTTACTAACAATCATATGAATCGCATTTGGTATTAGTATAAAGCTTAAAAATACAAAGCTCTCACCTCTTAACCTTAGCAAAGTAGACAGTTGAGATATTCATCGTCTTAAATTCACAGCGTTTCTAAGTTATGTGAAATAATTATTTTTGTGCATAGTAAATCCGAAAAACGAAAAACTTTGTATGAGCCATAGAATGCGTATTGACTCCACTAGAGCTTCATTGCCTTGTATCAATTATAAAAAAAAAACAACTTACATAAACATGTATTATGCATGTATTATTACTTTTGAGATAAATAGTTCTTTTCAACGATACGATTTTTGTGATGATATATTGTGTAGTGTATAGCATTTATTATTCTCAAGGAAAACATGAATATATCATGTTTTCCTAGCCAATAATGAAATAATAATGATTATCGAGGCTGCAAATGGATTTTGATAAATTAGATAAAACATTTTTGTAATTATCACACAAACTAAAAATTACGTGAGATAAAAAAATACAGTAACAATATTTAAATATTGTACAAATATATCTAACTACTTTACAGATCTTATTCATATATATTTTTTAAGTATAGCACCATTACAAACAAGTACATATAGATCTGACCAACCAATTATTATGTTAAAATAATTCACACAATTTCTTATCTCGTATGGGGTTTGAACCCAAGACTCTGCGCTATGTAAGTCATTGAGTGCCAGAGGCAAACATAGGCGTTATTGTTAAGTATGTAGGCGTCGGCGACCACTGATTTCTCGCATCTCAATGGCGTTCGACGCCTATATATCATAATTCTAAAAAATGGTTTGCATATAACCAGATTTGTCGAGGACTATTAATTAAATTAATTAACAATTAATCAAAATGATAGTTATAATAAATTTTCTAGTATGTTCAAATGTCAGAATACTTAGCTACGTTGCCAAGTTTATTGTAATAGCAATATTTGATGCTAAAAGAATAAACATCAATTGGTTTATTTCACTTATCTTATTAGTCGTACATTATTTACAAATATCAACAACTTTAGTATTTATTACATATAAATTCGGTCATGGGTTCTAATTAATATCTAAGCACTAGACATGAACGATGTTATTATTAAGAACAAATGTTTGTTTCTAAAATATAACACAGAATTAATAAAAGACTTATTTCATACAATAGTTATATTCTATAAAATAAGGATTTTATTTGTGTGTACAAATGAATAACTGATTATAAACAGAGGATAGAAAATCATTACGTTTATTAAATTTAAAAAAATATGGTGGCTAATTAATTTAGACTTTCTAAGTTACTGCTAGAGTTCGATTGCGTATTAAATTTAAAAAAATATGGTGGCTAATTAATTTAGACTTTCTAAGTTACTGCTAGAGTTCGATTGCGCAATTTTAAATGTTCGCTGTCCGTGGGGAGGCACAATGGTGTGTCGCAACGCTGCCGCGTAAGTGCGAAAGAGAGCGTAACAGGTGGTGACCTGCTCCCACACTTAATTACCCCGCGGGCAGCGAGTCTGGATAGTCACCTCAGTCTGTTGCAATGTGTGCAAGGGGGAGAGCGAGAAGGAAGGGCATTAAGAGACAAGGTCACATCAGTCCGTCCCTATCTCTAGCTGGGTCCGCCGATAAAAGAATCAGTGAAGAACATTATATATATTTTTTTAAATAAAATTTTTAGGACATTATTACAAAACGTTTCTCTAGCCCCCAAACTAAGCAACGCTTGCTGTGGGTATTAGATAACTGATAAACATACTGAAACATACTTTCCTTTTGTAAATAAATACATACTATAATATAAACACTCAGACACTGGAAAAACACTATGTTCATCACACAATATTTTTCCAGTAGTGGGGATCGAACCCACACCCTCCGACGTCGTAGGTAGGTACTATCCGCTACGCCATTCGGGTCGTCGAGTCATTTATAATGAACACAGGTTTTTTCAAGCGTAAAACGGTATATTATAAATGGCAGTAATACATTCCTTGTTGTTTTTTTATGAAGAAAAGTGTTAAAAAAACATAATCGACCGTACGGGTATTTTCTTTTCAACGAGGTATTTTTGAGGTCTAGACCCCTAGATATTTGATAAAATAAACAAGATAGAGCTCGAGATAAATTCAACTTCTGAAATTTACTCGCACCCCCTCCCTCCCTCTCGTTACTTGCATATCGCAGGCGATGATATTTGCGCTTCTGGCCGTTTACGATTAAGGGGGTTTTTTAAAGTAAATTATGGACACATCAAAACGTAACGTAACGAAGTAACGAAAAGCTATTTCATTAGCACTGCTAACAGAAGGTAAAATTGTAAATATAATCTTGAGAAGAAGCATAGCATGTGAGGTATATACGAATGTAACATTTTCGAATTTGAACTCAATTATTATGTGTATGTATCTATTTTCAAACACGAAGCTTTTCATTTAACAGTATGTTTTTGTCAAGAACTTCTGGAAACTTTCACCTGCATGGCTTGAATATGTGTTACATTTTATTACATTAACTAATCATATTCGCGAGACGAATTTCAGTCTTGAACAATTTTTAACAAGACTCCATTTGACGTGAATACGAATTTAACATTATTTAAGGATCAGTTGCCGTAAAAAGTCACATATACGAACACTATACGTATTTTACATTATTTAAGGATCCGTTGTCATACAAAGTCACATGTAACGCGAACACTAAATGCTGACGTTGTCGCTGATCGTCGATATTGGGTTGGGGGACTTCTTGTTGTGAAGTGGGCAAGGGGCGCGTAGTGGGGCGCGTTTCGCTCTATGGCGTGTTGGGGGCTGCGGTCTGGGCTTCGTGGGGGCGTCGCTGCGGACCTTGGCGAGGTCTCGCGCCGACGCGGACCTGGACGTGGAAGTGGCAGTGGACCTGTCGAAGACCTTGCCGGTGGAGTTCTTCGGCCTGCGCCGGGGTCAGTCGGCCACGTGCTTTATCTTCGCGTAGAGGACGCACGAGAAGAGGAAGCCGAATATCGGCACCACCGACATCCCGACCCCCACCGCCGCCAGGATGATCAGCTGCTCGCGTATGTGGCTCGTGAACGGGGTCACGCAGCCCTGGTGGGGGAGTTACATTCGAAAATTACATTAACAATCCACTACCGCACGGGATGAAAATTTGATTTTTTGCCCGTTTTTTATAGTTTATAGTAGTCTGGCTCAGAAATAACGAATTGCGAAAACAAAAAACTGTGCTCACGTTGAGTTCGATCCGTTCGGTAAAAAAACTGTTAGCGCGTTTGTAATGATGTTTTAGTTTTATGCCGGGTATGTCAATTGTTATAAAATAATATAGATTTTGTGAAAGGGTAAGGGCCCTAAGGGTAAATAATAGCAGTAGTTAACAGCAAGTAATGTCTGGGTGCTTGCTTTTTTGTTTTTAATTCATTATACTTAAGCAACCTGAGGTCGAATCCCGGTGCCGGCGCTCTGTCAATCCGCTGTAGTGTGGTGGACTATGCCCAGCAGTGGGACATACTTAATTGCTTTGAGTTATTTTACTTTATCTAAAGAGCTAATATGAAAGTTATAGGGTCAATTTAACTATAAACGCATTCAATAGTTGCTTAATTCCAATTTAAAATTACCTGCCATTAATTTCACACAAATAATTACGAATTAAAATAAACATGTGAAGTAAAAGGACTTCTACACAACTGAATACATGGCGCAATGATTTTAACCGTTTCCCCTTAGAGGTTCTTTCCCTGGTTAGCGGTAGGTGACAAGCGAGGAGCGCGCTCACGTTGTAATAGATGTTCGACGGGTGGTCCCTCATTCCGCAGCGGGACGTGATGGTCCTGCAGCAGGAGTCTGGCACCAGCAGCCGAGGGTCGTGCTCGTGCCAAGCGCTGCGCCGCCAATCCGAGTATTTCGTTGCGCCGCAGCACCGGAACTGGGAAAAAAATTACGAGTTGCACTCCGGGAGTGCCCACAGAAGTGAAAAATTATTTTGGCGCGTTAGACATTTTTTTTTAGATAAATAAACAATTTTGATTCGAAGATATCTCGTGAATACCGCATCAAGTGTACTATTACTACAATTGTAAAAATTGTAACAAATTGTACTACAATTGTACTTAATCTCGTTATGCTAATTGCGTAGATTGGACATAGTAAAATCAAATTCTCTATTCAAAAATTCAATTAAGCACACACTATGGCTGTGTCTCGTAACGGTGTCGCGAGTTGAGAGATTTTATCTCATCTAAAAATATGCGTTTTCACTTCAAAAACTTTTTTAATAATAAAAAGATCGTAATTTGAACATATGTGAAGTCTATCCAGTGTATAAGCCGCATTGGGATAGCGTGGTAGGCTAAGTGCTAAGAGCCTCTGTACAGAGGGCGCCTATGCCCATTAGTGGGTATGCCCCACTTAATTATAGTCTGTTTCTATACTTTTTTATGAGTATTCTTCGCATCGTTACAAGTTACCTCTGCTTGCATGGCGTCTACGGCGTCGGTCACAACCACGTCCAGCGCGTAGTTCGCGATGAACGTGTTGTTGAGTTCGTTTCTCAGTTCGTACTCGACCGCCACCTCGTAGTAGTAGGCGATGCCTCCAGCGCCCGCCTCCAATATGAATGTGAACAGCAGGAAGTATGTGTACTGGAACAACAAGGATTACGTAGTAAAATATATGTATGAAGATCTCAAAATAAGTCGAAAAAAAATCTGAAAATCCATACTTCCATACTAATTATTATAAATGCGTAAGTAGCTCTGTCTGTCTGTCTCGCTTTCACGCCAAAACTACTGAACCGATTTAAATGAAATTTGGTACACAGATAGTCTAGAGCCTGAGAAAGGACAAAGGCTATTTTTTAGTTGCAAAAAGGGTTATAACGGGTTCTTAAAGGGGAAAGATATTTATTTAAGGGCTTCAACACGAGCGAAGCCGCGGGCGAGAAACTAGTAAGTCAATAAGTTCAAGCGCGGTCGTATCAATCTCAGTGACGAATCTCGCGATGGTCGCTCTTCCACCGCAGTGAACAACAAAAAGGTCGATGCTGTGCGCCCTATGATCGAAACAGACAGGCATGTGACCTACCATGAGATTGTGTGTCGATAAAAGAAAGTAGGTTAAATTGTTTGTTATGGTTACGAGTTAAGTGGTTAGTGGTTCAATTTCTTATTTTTATATATTGACCACAACTAGTTTACGTCAAGAGAACTTATCGAAATTAACTCTAATGCAATCTTAAACTTTTATCTTAAAGTTATTAAAGTTTATGTTAAGAGATAAGGGCGGCCTCCACCAAAAATTGTGTACTATCCTACAAATAATTTATATGGCAAAACAACGTTTGTTTTATTAACGACGATTGATAAAAAAAAACAAAGGTGTTATGTTTTTGTACTTTGGCATACTTGATAATTTGTGAGTAATACGACGCAGTAAACAATTAAAATTGATAAGACAAACAAAGACACAATCTTGGAGATTGAATGATTAAAATTAGAGCTGCGTAATATAATTGTGCTTTATTCACTTTAATCAAAATATATTTGTAAGCGCTGAGACATGTTTGTAAAACTTTTACAAACATGTCAAGATAATTCAATATCAATGCAAATAGATTGATAAAAACACATCGTAGTGAGTGGTTTTTCTCTAAGACTTAAGCTTCGTCCTTAATCATATGTTCTTTCCAGTAAGTTTCCTTTAAACTTGAATATTATTACAATAAAGACATAAAAAAATGCGTTCTATAGATGTAGCCTGTGTCATACAATATTTATGATGCTTTCAAACGATAAAACGTGTTCCGGGTCATATAGTTCTTAGTATATTATCTTTTTATGAGAATGAAAAATAACAGTTTTTTATGAGCTTCGAATATCGTTGGTAATTTGAACGCGACAAATGAAACCTAAGTATTTTAAAAAGACCAACGGTTAGTTAGTCACGGAATACAATACAATATAGACTAGATACATGTTGACTATTCCTTTTAGATTATGATTTGGATCCATTGCAGGTAGATTTTTTAATTTAATTTTTCTTTCTGTCTTTTTCTGGCATAAAGATTTTAAAAACGTCAAATAATTTAGTTAGTTAAAAATTTTAAAAAATATCAATGCTGCGTGGGAGGGGTTTGGCGAAACCCAACGACCACTGCGACCTAGAAGATCTGTTGTAGTCGTGAAGTACTTACACATAGCAAGCTGGTGCGGTTCTCAGTCTTGAGGCCGCAACAGCCGAGAGCGCTTAAGGGCACGCCCATGCCGCCGGCGATGACGAGCAGGTACGCTATCGCCGGGTACGTCGGGGTGGGCAGCAGGGGCACGAACCTGTGCCTTGACGCTACCGTCCACGCGCCGACCGTCAGCACGCCCACGCCGGCGAACTGCAAGTGAGGGGAGCCCGGGAGTTAGTTCCACCACACTAGTATAAAACAAAGTGGTAGAGCCACGCAGCAGCCTCGGCTGTTGCACAAATGGGCAGGCCCGTCCGGGTAAGTACCACGACCTCACAGAAGACCGGCGTAAAGTGGAAGTATGACAAATACTTTCGCGTTTCCTCTGGTGAGTCAGGTAGCCGGAGACCAATTTCCAAAAAGGTTGTCAACGCATCTTCAAGCCCTCAGGTGTAGCAGATGTCTATGGGCGGCGGTATTCACTTAACATCAGGTGAACCGTCTGCTCGTTTGACAAGTTTTCGCATTAAAAAAAGCCGTCCCGCTCTCTGTCTGTCGCTATGTACGCTTAGATCCTCAAAACTGCGCAACGGATCTTGATACGGGTTTTTATCTAGATAGAGCGTTTCAGGAGGAAGGTTTAGATAATATACGGTCCCTCAAAAATATTAATGGCATTTAAAATCGGTTAAAGTAAAAGTAAATTATCAGCCTATAGCTAGGCAAAGGCCTCCTCTGCACAGAGGGTATCAGGGCATAGTCCACCACGCGGCCCCACTGCAGGTTGGAGGACTTCACATATTTTAAAGGCCCTACCACCGTAATATTATTAAGAAGGGATACACAATTGTTAACTCACCAAGAATACGACGTTGAAAATGTGAAGAACACACTTGAGGAAATTAACACTCAGACAATCAGCATCCCGAGATTTTCGTGGTTTCACTTTCTTTTTCTTTGATAAAAGTGCATTCGAATCCTTCTTTTTCTCTTCTGCCATTATTTTTTATAAAGCTTTTGCAGTTTTAGTTGGTTGGTAGTTGGATGCTCAGTAAGGCGTTACCATGTGTTTCTTGATTCTGAAAATAAAATCATATTCATGTAATTATATATATGTCTAACAATTGATTTCTTGTTTATTTTATACTGAAGTACTTACTTATATTATAAAAATGGGTTTACAGTTTGGTTGATTTTTTTTTGTAAAATAATGAAATAAAAAGTATAAACAAATTGCATGTTTTATTAGCTGGGCCATAGGAAAAAATGGAATAATACATAGCGCGCGTTTACTCTAACATCATACACATATAACGTCCAAAAACTTCGACCCAAAATTAGTAAGTATAATCTAAAAATAAAATATGTATAATTAATAAAAAATATAATCCCAAGAAGATGCAAGAATGTAAAAATATATACAGTAAATTCAGTAAAGCTAAATAATAAACAGTAGTGTGTACCATGATCAATATTATTTTACATTCAGTCCTTAATTTCATCACAATGTAAATTCATTATATCAAGTCCTACTAATCCTTTGGATTATATGTATGTATAAACTATAAAATTGTAATACCAATGATTTTCGCTGACACTTAAGTAAACAATGGCATTGTTTCTGCTGACAATCACTAAAAGAGTTTACATCAATTCCTTTACTCTCTTAAAACAATTCTATCTAAAATAAATATTAATCATCATAATGTTGTAATGTTGTTTCAAGTTTGTCTACTACTCTTTTGTAGAAGTTAATCTGTTGCCGGAGAAACTTTTGCATGGTTGCCTTTAAATCTACAGTCCTCTCCGATTTGAAATGATTTATTTCGGCAAGTAGGGCATATGATATGACATCAGTTCTTCTCAGAACTTCATTCAGTTGTGCAACCTCCATTTTGTGTTCAGCCGTTAACCTTTCGCATTCCCTTTTCTTCTGGACTGCTCCTTTGTGATTTGCCAAAACCTCTGGGAATCCTCCAACAATACCTTTGTACAAATGGAATTTGTCACCAAGAGGTTCAAAGTCGTATTTTGGTTGTTCCTCATACATTCTGCCAATTTCAATATAAGCACCGCCGGTCATTTTTATTGCAGAAGTAAGTTTTGATGTAGAAACTATTGTTCCTTCATCCAAGCTAAGAGCATTCCCAAGATTGTAAAATGCCTCCCCAATTTTTTGACAGTCAGTTTTGTATGGCCCTTGGCAACGCTTAGTTTGGGCAATACACATATTGGAGACAGATTTGACAGATGTGTCCATGCTGCTTACAAATGTGTGACTTTGCTCTGTGATGTGGTCTACTTGTGATTGTAGTAAAGCTTTTTCAGGTACAACTAGAGATATACAATAATTAAGCCCTAAAAGATTATCTCTCTCAGCTTGTCGTTTGCCAGCTTTCCACCGTTTTTCATCTGTACATGTAAGAAAGTGTTGCCAAACCTCACTTTTGGAAAGTACTGGATGCTTACACATCCAGTCCACAAATTCTTGTAATTGAACTCGCCTACGTTCAATTAATTGTTCATCATATCGTCCAGAGATTTGCTTATCTGGCAGGGGTGGTATAGGTATCAAAGAAAATTTCTCTTGTAATCTTTCATGCAACCAATCAAAATGTTTATATCTCCTAGACACTTGGATGTTATTAAATGATGGTGTTAATTGATATGCAATGAAACTCTTGATTCCTTTGAACTTTGATTCTTTTTTGGGTGAAGCTACAGTCACGGAATATGGTTGGGCTATAGGTGACCATATATACCCATCTTCATCCTGAATAATGTATACTTTGTCTGAGTCTGGCACTTCTACATTTAATGTTCCTAGGAGGTAACTCTCCCCACTGACTTTTGAGGAAGGTGCAAATTTGTTCTTTCTAACTGTACCTACACTTGATCCAAAATTTGATGCTGTATCATCAATCTGTTGGTTGTAGTCATTGATTGGCATTCCTGGGAGCGGTGCTAATGGTTGTTGTTGGTTGAAGTTTGATTTATTCTGTTGTTGGGCTCCTGGACCTATTTCAGAGTATGTGTCATCATCCCAGTCATCATCCCAACCATCATCATGAGATGTTGCACGTTGGTAGTTATTGTCCCCAGCACTAAATTGCTGCTCACCCCAATCATCAGCTGCTTGATCATATCTGGGTGCGGCTGGAGCAATTTTTGTTGGTGCTGATTCATCAGGTGTAAGTTTTCTTACATAAGCTGCTGGGAAAAGACCTGTTTCTCCCTTTGCGTTGCGCCCTTCCCACCATCCTTCACCAATTTCGGTATTTAGGAGTGTTAAAATTTCACCACAAGTTATTGACATTTCTGTTGTGCCTACCTCACCGGTGAAGTCATATAATGCTTGCACTTGGGTCGTCATATTGGGACCCTTTTACCTACAACAATTCAAAATAATATTAAAGCTTCTAGTTCAAAATGCCTATTAATATTGAGGTGTAACATATATCAAGTGTTATCTTATCAATGTTATCTAGAGGAGTTAAGAGTATACATATAGCTTTAGCAAATACCACTGTCGTTGTGAACATTAAACTGATATATAAAATACGTTCGTAAAAATTAAGGTCGCTATTTAACATTACAAGGAGCTGACACATTTTCGTAATAGCACCAATTAAGCACGGTGGTAATTGACAAATGTGAAATGACTATTATTATTTCATAGCTTCCTAGCTAAATGAAAAGTGGGCTAATCGTAGAACTTATCACGAACAAGTCTTTGTAGTAAGGTGTATAACAAATTTTAACTCAATACTTCGCTTATTTATAATGTGTGGGAAAATGTTTATACAGTCAAAAACCAATTTCGAATACAATAATATTCCGAAGAGTGTTATGTGTTTTTGAACTGCGTCTGATTTTAAACAAAAGGAAAACTACTTCAGTAGAAATTCTTGTTTTGTGATGGAAATTAATGACGTCAATTCAAGGAGCACTGCTGTGAATGAAAATCTCAAAATTAGTTACCGTAATTGCACTATTGAAACTTAAAATTATATTATGAAGAGGATACAGATAAAAGCTTGACAATTACTTACTTTTGTTCACACTTAAACAATTAATTTTAAGGCGGATACACTGCTGGTACAGTCATATGAATGACAGATTGATTTGCAAGAATTTGTTTTCGTTGTACATTCTGTTTTCGATTACGTGGCACAAGATTTGTAATTTAACAATTTTTTCGCGTATGAAAAAAAGAGCTTTTGATATTAACCAATCATCAAATTGAAAATTAAATCAATAATTAAAAGCGGCCAATCGGTATTGGTGGATTATGGATTGGGTGGGTGGAAGCATAATTATTATTCTATATCATGGTGGAATAACTGTTCGTTGTTCAAAATGCTCACAATAGATGGCGCTATCTTATATTTACTCTCAGTCGTATATTGCTGCCCAGGCGTTGTATTAGACTAAGTATAGATGCCGCTTTAATTTAACGCATAATACCTAGTACGATTACGCTAACAATAATAGTTTGTGGTCTTATATTATATATTTGTAAATTGTAATTCTCCACAACGTAAAAGCTTTTGGTTTCTTAAAAGTATTCTACTCGAAATATTAGCTAATTTTCGATCCTCCATAATTCAATATTTTTAATTATGATTTTAATTTAATTTCAGTAATAATTCATGAGACACTAATTGACACTTAAATTCAACCATTTCATGTAGTTCCATCTAAAGACTTCATTCTTGGATTTTACGTGGACACTACATACAGTTATAGAAATAACTTCATTGATTGTATAGAGGTCAGTTAGTTATATGTCTTATGGACGCTGCTAGCACCATACTGTACGGTGAAGCCACTTGTATTGCCCTGCGAATTTACTCTATGCTTGCCACTACATCCGGAAGTTGTGAGCGAAGTTTTAGCGAACTAAAACTAATTCAAAATTATTTGTGATCTTCTATAGCCAGTAACGCTTATCGGTTCTTGCAATCTTAGCGATAGAAAATCGAATTGCACACGAGTTTAATTACGACATAGATTTATTTGCTGAACAAAAAGTTCGAAGAGTAAAATTTTAATTTGGATTCACAAATGCAATATATATTTGATTTTCATTTTTATTTATGTAGATAAAACACATTAAGATTTTCGTCAGTGTGGCAATCAGCCGTTTAGATTAGTGGCTAAAGCGTCAGGCCGTGAATGTCGAAGACGTGGGTTCGATTCCCACAGTGGCGACAATCTTTTCGTACTTTTTCTACAAGTTTTAATGTTAATCTTAAATGCAGAGATTAGCACTATAAAAAATTTAAATTTCTAAGAAGCAATGGCGACATCTCTCGTTCGAAGTTATCGTTTTATAACGATATTCGAAATTGTTTGTATGATGGAAAGGATATAACAATAGATGTGCCAAGTATTGCTTCAATGCTTCTTCAATTTTAAGGGCGAACATTTTCCGTTAGGCGGTATAATTGATCCGGACAGGAGTGTTGAGCTCGAAAGCCAATTTGCTCAACTGGCATAAGACCATTTGAAAATACGTGCTCTTTGAGTAGAGCTTCCTCGAGCAATTTAAGAGGCTGATAGCTAGAGGTAATTGAAACAGTAATTTTTCCACTTTCGCGTTTGAAGCGCCACATTACTATTTCAAACCATAAGAGTTCCTGTTTTCTTTTTCCGTGTAAAAAAAAGACAGCGGTGGATGCATTATTTCCGGAAGGCTTATGTAGGTTTTCTCCAAATGTCAATCAATTGTTGGACCTCTGATAGCTGAAATTATATAGATGATAGAGGTAAAAATAAATATAAGTGCGCGTGGGTGGCCCCACCCAAAAATAAAATTGAAGATCCGGGGCTACATTGCGACGATACGTACTAACACTTCAACCTTATCATAATTAACATAAAACTACAACCCTTTTAAATACTGTAAAAAAATCTTCTCGGATAAAACCATTTTTTCGGGAAAAAATCCTTGTGCTCCCATGAGAAATTATCAACAGGCATCTCAGCCTCAGTGCTGCTAGAGCAATGAAATTTTCATAAAGATTTACTAACTTTTTTAAAGTTTTGCTTCAACCTTCAATTACAGTCACGCAACAGCTTCTGCGGTTGCACTTCACCCCAGGTCAAGTTTGACCTGGGGTGAAGTGAAAGTATTACACTTTTGTGTTTAGTCTATGAGGTCATTCCCAACTCTTTTTAGGGTTCTGTACCCAAAGGATAAAACGGAACCCTAGTACTAAGACTTCACTGTCTCTCTGTCTGTCTGTCCGTCTATCACCAGGCTGTATGACTTTTCACAGATGATGTATTTGTGTTGCCGCTACAACAAAAAATACCAAAAAGCAGAATAAAAAATATTTAAGTGGGGGGGCCCATTAGACATTATTTTTATTTCGTTTTTATAGATGGTATGGAACCCTTTGTGCACGAATCCGACTCGCATTTGTCCGGGTTTTTTAAGGTTGGTATCGTATTGGCAGTATTGTTACAGGTGTTGTAGATAACAATGGGTGACGGTAATGCATGACCTACCATCAGAAGAACCGTCTACCACTTTCTCTCATAGAAAATAACAGTTTTTATAAACCCCACAAAATACAATAAGTATTATTAGACCAATCAAATGAATAACTACAATAAAACACATTTTTAATTAATTAAAATATAAGTTCAGCATTGTATCACCCTTACTAATATTATAAAGGCGAAAGTTTGTATGTATGGATGGATGTTTGTTACTCTTTCACGCAAATATTACTGAATGGAATTTAATAAAACTTTACAATAATATAGCTTATACATCAGAATAAAACAGGCCATAATTTATATACAAATTTAAGTATATCCGTCTTTCTGTCTAAATGTTACGCCTTCAGCCTATTCTACGCGACGTAGTTGCGGGCAGCAGCGCAGAATTATAAAGGGGACAATTTATATTTATTATATATATTTATATTTATTATTATATTCTTAATGACAGTCTTCTCAAATGACAATATATATTTTTACTAGCAGATCGGGCCTACGTAATCCTGTACACACGAAAATGGTTTAGATTCACAAATTGTGAATCTAAACATTCGCCGCCAACATTTCGGGGCGTGACTAGAGGTTTGTTACACAATGACTAAGAGGCTGACCCATTAGCAGAATTTATTGCACTTATAATTTAAGTTATACTATGCCTTAAGTTATATACATTGCATTTTACATAAACGTAAAATTAATTTAAATTTTTATTTTAATTATTTCACATGACGTAAAATGAGCTTTTATATTTTTATAATCAAAACAATGTTTATGATAGTTATATAAAGAAAGGGGAGAACGAAATTTATATTATATATGAAAGATTCATACGAAAGGGCAAAAATTTCTTAGGAACCTGAAAAATTAAAGCGTTTTGAAGGAAATTATGATTTATTTCAAGCGCTCGCAGTAATTTGCGCGGAGGAAAATTTCACGAGGATTTTCACATTTGTAATGAGAAAATTCTAATGATAAAATGATTCCTATCGCTTATGTTAAATTGAAATGATTGCTTTTTTTAAAGGTAAATAACTAACATTTTAATATCTTCTGAAAATACCATTCATCTTGACCTGAACAAAAGAAACCAATGATGTTGCCGATTTGTGAGTGATGAATTCAGAGGTTGTTAGTTAAAAAAATGAGCTTTTTTAAACTAACACTGCTTTTTTTTGCGACCGAATTCGGATTGACAATGGCCGTGAAAAACGGCAAAAAATTAATGGACTACTTGGCTTTTGTATATTTTTTTATACATGTTTTATGATATTTTATTCTTTACAGTGCAAAATATTAAAAAATATAATATACTATAAAAATGTTATAAATCATTAAATATCATTTACCAACACATTCAACTGTTGGGCAAATAAGGTTTCTCTGTACATACGTTATTCGTTATATTATGCACATAAAAAATTAAAAAATGTATCCTCTGCTACTGCGATTCGTGCTTGCTTAGCTGTAACTTTAAGATTAATAAGAAAAGACTGGTTGACCAATGCGAAAAAAAGAAGAAAATGAGTATTTATCAATGAAAGGTATCTTGTACCTTAATTTACGTATGTCCTTCGTTCGAGTCCAGTTTGAAAATGCGGTGACTTTTTAAACGAAATTCATTTTCACCTTAAATCAGGTCTAGAAAAAATTCTCTAAACTCTTAATGAATGAAGCTGTTTGGGGTAAGGGAAATTTCTAGTGTCACTCTATTTGCCTTCCTTGCTTCCGTGCATAGCGTAAATAATTTATGTAATAATATCCTTAATCACAATTCAGAACTTTCCTATGCTGAGGAGACAAGGATGTCTTGGATGACTATCTGCTTCAACGAAAATATCCCACTGGTAGTAAATCTACAAAAACAGCTGCGTGTTTCTTTGGTGTGGAGTACAGAAAGATACGTTTCAATCTTTAGAAAGTATAAATTACTTGAGCGTGCCCGTTTCCTAGGCGTCCCATCTAAAGAAACGAGTTATTAGCTTCACGCTTTACCATCAAGTAACTTGGGCACATTACTTGACGATGAAAGCTTACGCGTTGCTGTAGGAATCTGTTTGGGGGCACTGATTTGTCAACCACACCAATGCCCTTGTGGTGGTTCGTGTCAAAAAACTGGTGGCCGCTTTTCTCGCCACAGTTCCTCTTTTTGGCTCTTGTTTCCATCAATGTTCCATCTATTTTAGCGCCCTGTGGCAAATTTCGCGACGATGGTAAGAGAACCGACGGTATAACTTTGGTCCCTTGGGAGAGAGGCAAAGCCCTTGTTTGGGACGCTACTTGTGTAGACACTTTGGCTGCCTCTCATCTAAGGGGTACTTCGGTTAGGACTGGAGCGGCATCGGAGGCAGCGGAAGTAAGTAAATGGTGTAAATATGAGTCTTTATGTTTAGATTATGTATCTGTGCCATTTGGTGTTGAAACTTTAGGTCCGTATATTTTTTTAAAGTTTATGTCCTAGGCGTAACGCCGCGGCTGGTGACAAGAGAGCTGGTTCTTTTCTCGCTCAAAGGTTAAATAGTTATTATTTAGCGAGGAGATGCAGCTATATAGATTTAATCTGAAAAACGCAATTTTTATTGATCTAATATTGTAAATATTAGATCAATAAAAATTGTGTTTTTCAATCATTTAAACAAATTATCAATAATTGGAATTATCGTTCATTCCTTGTAAGAATTTTGAAAATAAAGTAGTAAAGTTTTTATTAAAACCATAATTTTATTTTATATGTCTATTTTTCGTCAAGGTGCTATTAAATAAATATATCATAAATCGTCTTTTTGCGTTAGCGACACATTGGATTAAAAATGGCCGTATTTAGCATTGATTTATCTAATACTATATAATTGTTATAAAACTCTGTAAATAGTAACTCAATGATATTTAGATAATAGTGCATTACCAGAACTAAATGATTCTGCCAAATTACAGCTCAATTGGACACTGCTTAAATTTAAATTGCAAGATTCCACTACAGACACCGTGACGGCTGAAAATAAATAAAAGCTTGTAATATGAAGAGGGCGTAAAAGGAACGTGACGTGAGTTTCATTTTTGTATTTTTACCCCAAAATAAGATTGAGGCCGTACACAAAGCAAAATAACTTCTTCTAACTTTTTTATATAATATTATTTCATAAATAATATTACATATAGAAAATGATAAATATTTAAAATCACTCGTAATTAATTAAATACATTCATTTGAACTTATCTAAAAAATGCGTGATTTATGGGCAACGCATCTATTTTACGCGCGAACTGGTGTTTTTCACAAAAGAAAGAACTTTAAAAAAAAAAGGGAAAGAAATAACAAATCGATAAAAAATAAAAGATAAAGAAAGCAATGATCTGGAATCGAAAAAAAAGTAAAAAAATAAGAGAGTAGTAAATGATCGTGATACGAACCACGGCCTTTTGTTTCGTGGCTGTTTGTTAGCGGCCGCCCGATTACCGACCGAGCTATTATAACATCTTTTTTTTTCGGTGAAATTTACCGTCGTATTCGAATGATATTTTTCATTTCCTGAAAACAGGGATGAAAGGACATAGCTAGATCGATTTTTCGCCCCCGAATCTACGCACATACTAAATTTCATGAAAATCGCTGGAGCCGTTTCCGAGATTCCGATTATATATACAAGAATTGCTCGTTTAAAGGTATAAGATATTCATGGTAGTATTAAGCAACACTATGGATATAGAGAAGATATAATAAATAATTCATATTACAGAACCACTATCCAAACATTACACAGTTACTTACGCACGTAAGTTAATCATAGAGCACATCGATTTTCCCAAAACTTATCTTCGTATGTTTAAGGCTATCTGAGTCTGCGACAAGACTGACATCACAGAATTATACGTTTTGAATAAGAGCTAACTTACGGATGGTTAAAATTAATTCCTTATTTGCTTACAAACAAGATATTTTATACTATATATACTATAGATTATATAATATATGTAATAGTATAAAATATATTTATATTTTATTCTATAATAAAATATATATTTTGTAAGAGAGTCACATTTCATTTACAGATTTTTTATGTATATTATCCGCTTAAAGTAACCATTTTTTAATTATACTTTCCTTGTAGCCACGGCTTGTATCGGAAGTCTTTGAAGTTGAAACGGAGACAATGCTACTTTGTTAAAACAGCTATTGGAATATTATTGTGTTGTTAGCTTTTTTTTTGTATAACTGATGATACGCTTTCAGTCCTTAGACTATTAAAGTTTCATCGAACGCAGAACCGGTGGGCTAGCCAGAAGCTACGGGTTTGAGGCCTCCTCAGTGGGTAGGGCCGCGCATGTCCTCATGGGTGCGTTAGTTGTGACATGTAGCCTACGAGCCATCGAGGTTCGGCGAGGACCGTGGCCTCGATGGCCGTTGACAGTGCTTGTTTAGTGTGTGCCTGGAGGCGGTGAGAACCGCCCTGGGTTTGACGGGACCCCCGACGGTGGGTCCGACGTACTTAAGTCCGGGTTGATGAGGACGTTGCGCGGGCGACGCTTATTGACGTTCGCGTTAATGTCGGGTTTGTAATTTGCTTACCACCAGAGGGTTGGGATGTTCGGTTCTGTCGAAGAACCGTTTGGTGAGAACTTTAAAATGTTCGCGAATCTTCGGCAGTCTGCAGTCATTGTGCAGGTCGACGTTGCGTTGATACCACTGCGCACCGGTTGCGCGGCGGATGAGCTTATTTTGTACTATTTGCAACTTGTACAAGCGAGTAGGGTTTATGTGGGCGTAGGTCTTGTACGCGTAGAACATAATAGGTCGTACGCAGGCCTTATATAATAATAATTTGTGCCTTTTTACTTGACGCATTGGTTAGGTGAAAGGGCCGGCCGGAGACGAACGCGGCTCTGTTTCTAATATCGTTAATATGCGATGTGAACGTCATGCGTGAGTCGAAAGTGACTACTAGATATTTGACCTTTATATCCCAAGGGAGTGGTTGGCCATAAATAGATATTTGCCCTAGCTTTCTGCTTTAGTGAGATACTCACGATACATTTTCTATTTGATTTTGAGGAATTCCCTGATTTGTCTCTGTAGTTTAAAGTCCAATATCAATGAAATTACCACAATGGACCACATAGGAGCTTAATCGAACCACACAAAAATAATTTTAAAATCGATACATAAATGACGGACGTCTGAGGTAACAAACATATAAAATGTCATAACAGACGATGCCACCATTTAATAAATTGGGCCCCGGCTACGTCACTCACCAGACGAAACGCAGAAGTGTTAAACTTCCACTTCACTTCGGTCAGCTGTGAGGTTGTGGTACTCTCGGTCTCGACGGACTCCGCAATGTCCATTTTGGATATCAACTTACATCTGAAGACTGTTCAATACGCCATTAATAAGTTTAAAGTTATCACAAACTGCAAAAACTCCGCTCATAAGGTATAAAATAAATAATATTTATTGTTAACATAATTGTTTACATTACGAGCTTGAGTGTGCTCAGCTTTGAGCACTGTCTCTGATCCAAAAAGTCAACAATTAGGAATTCGAAAGGAAAAAAAAGCAATTTGTTGTAAATAGACTTCAGGTCCGGTTTAAATTTTTGCCGTATGTCTGGATTTGTATTTTTTGAGTTTTTTCCAGATTCTAAGCGTAAAACCATCATTAAATGAACTACATTAATTACATTGTAATATAAATTTCGATATTAATGTAAATCAATATACTAATTTTCTAATAATGGATTTTATACATATCGATCGACCTTAATTGGCAAACAAGCTAACTCCATATGGGCAAGTTTTACAGGAGACACTTAAAACTGTATAATATTTTTTTTAGACTACTTATGAGAAAATCAAAAATATAGTTGGTAGATATTATCATAAATTGTCATTTTTGATATTATAAAATCCATTATAAATTTTCATTACCATACTACAGCGTTTTTTAGGAGTTATCCGTTTTTTCTTTCGTGCAAAAGTATGTGATCTGGGAGTTAGCTGGTTTTCTTGATAGATTTATTTTAAATAAATTTTTTTTTTTCTTTTCAAGTGTACAACCAAAGCGTTGTAGGGTTTTAAAAATTGGTTATTACCAACCAGAAAAGAGTCAGGTTTATTGGTATCATCAAATTTAATTTAATTTTTTAATATCTGTTGTCATCTTCTTATGAATAGATATTCTATTGCTAGAATTACTTTATCAACTAAGAAATTGGTTAAAATCGTTGTAAACTAATCAGAACTCAGCCTTTGCCTTCATTCCATAGAAAGGAACACCCATCTCTAGTTTTCATATCATAAATACATACGTTTTGAAGGGTGGTATATAAAAGCGTTAACTTTTTTACATTTTTGAGGGTCTGTCCTATCTCTTTGCCTAATTGTATCTAAAATTTTTATTAAACAATCAACGTAAATTCGTTTTTTATCCCGTCATATTTAAAAATTTATCAAATAATATTTTTCCGTCATCTTCAGGAATATTATGACATTGGATAACACTATTTCTCTTTTACTTACAGTAGTCTAGTTTCATGATTTTTTAGTAGTTTCTGTATCAAAGGAACGGCCTAATCGTTATCCGATTTATCATTACTTGTAGAGAGGTGAGCTGGCTTAAAACTTAGAGGCATTTTCAAGATTGTATTTAAGTGATGGTGTAAGGTGACCAGATAGCAAACTTGGACTGAATTGTTCTTTATCAAACGGAAATACGTCTTCATTAACAACAATTTCATATGTTTGCGTATACTCCATGGCAGACAGTTCATTTCCAATGCAATAAATGTTGTTATCAAATCATCATCATCATCATTTCAGCCTGTTTGAGTCCACTGCTGAACACAGGCCTCCCCCTGCCACGAAGTAAGATCCTAAGCCACCTGCATCCATCGACTTCCCGCACACTTTCACAAATAAATTCGATCGATTCGAATTATTATTGCGTACAAACAAAGCCAAAAAAAATTTTTGACCAAAGGTGGAGTTAGCTGGTTTGTCAATTAAGGTATCGATATATAACATATCTATTATGCTTAAAGTTCAGCGAATTAAAATTCAGCGAATACTTATATTAATTTGTGACAGTGAAACCAGGCGCAATATGAAACAGTGGTTTATACAGGTAACGAACCTTAAGCAGCGAGTTGTAGGTGAGCGGATTGATATTTAAATTGCTAATTGGCTATTGATATTTAAACTGCGACCTAAAACGCGAGTCATATTCCCCTGCCACTGGGTCGCACTTACTTTTTGAAGGTTTTTATATAATATATAGTTTATTTTTCATTTAATATAAAAATAATAATAGTCATATTTTCAATCCAGTATTGTATTTGTGAAACGCGAAATAATGTATCTCTGATCAATCTCGGTTTCTCACGTACAAGAATCACTAAGGGAATGTTTTAAATTCATCGGAATCTATCGTTAGTTGGGTCAAATGAATGGAACTTTTGTGCGGAGCGCCTATTCTTTAGCTCTATGTTCAAGCTTGGCCTTCGAAGTTCTGGCTTTGTGCACGTCCGCAATATTTGGAATGAGCGCTTTGTGTGAAACCATAGAGGCGAACACGAAAAAGGTTTGTCCTATATTCTGTATTAAAATACTAAACAATTATTAGGAACTGTTTTTTTTAATAATATGCGCAATTCTTAACTCTTTTACAATTTAGGGATCAACTATGTTACGAACAAGAAGGCAGTAAGAAATAATATTTCAAATCAAGGAAAATGAAGAAAAAGACATCAATATGTATGTATTATACATTAATTTTATTGTAAAAAGAAAACAAAAAACTTAAAAAATAATTAAAAGCTTTCAAACTCCACTTTTTTACAATAACAGTTTAGTTGAGGTTTATTTGCTTTTTAGGTTTTAATCATTGTTCATAATAACTTTTACACCAACCTGTGGAATAATTCATATTAAACTTAATAATGCGTATCAATGCTAAATTTTGTCATAATACGACACAATTAGGCAGAAATAGAAAGAATAGCACGCCTGAACGTAATCAATAATACTTACTGCCTATTCTTTCTTGAGCTCTAATCTTAAAATAAGGCTTGCTTTTCATTCTATTTTATATTGACCATGTATTAGATACATTTTACAGTTTTTAGTTACATTTTAAAAGTAAAAGAATACCGAGAAATGATAATATTTATTACATAGAACAAATATTTTTCAGCATCCTTTTAATATTCTGTATTCTATCAATTTATATCACCATACGCAATTATCGTTTTATACAATTGCTAAGTCTTTTGTTTATATTTATTTGTTAACGCCTGCCGCAAGTAAATAGCAAATTTTCACGTAATTTTTTTTTTACTTTTTATTATAATGTATTGTACTGCCGATTTAGCTCCTAGTGAAATTTTCTGAATTTGCCTTTCAATACTTATAAGACAACTAGCTTAGATGAAATAGATTTTATGTGTTAAAGTCAATATCACAATTAGGCATCTCTGAAGTCGGTGTAATGTGGATTGTTCAGCCTGATCGCGTCAAGGGTAAAACACGCGAACGTTACTTCTATTAACAAGCTTTGTTTAGAAAAAGTTGTTGAAAATTAAATATGTAATGTAAAATAAAATATGTACCCTTAGATTCAGTAGTGCAGTTACAAAGCTATTGGATTCGGCACCGAAGGACAATAACGATCAAACGATAAGTACATGTGTTACTCCTAGATCTTTGTTCTGAATCTGGGTGCTTATTCCTAAGGAGGGTTGACTTTATGCAGGTGGCTGTTCGTAGCCAATACCATTAATCAATTGATTGAAATGCTTTGCCAAACCCACCTTAGGAGTGATATGGACAGGAGAAAGAATAAGAAAATAAATGAATACGATTTCGACCCCGAGTACTGTTCACTGTGTTTTGAAAACGTTGATAAATTGTGTACAATTGTTTATATTTTCTAACCGATTCTTTAAATATGTATAAAACTAAATAATGGTGTTTATTGTATGGTAAGTAAGATTTAGAACGAAGCCTATGAACAAAAATAAAAGATACGCCAGGACAGTGAGCTATCACGGCCCTAAAAGAGTAAATTTTTCATTTTTTTTAATTAAAAGACCTCACTTTAAACTTGAATTCACATATTTATTCATTTAAAAACATTATTTTGAACAACTATCGTATATATAAATATATTAAAGGAAACGGCTATATTGGCAACACCCCTCCATCGACATAATTTCGGCGAATAAAATTTTAACCATCAGATTCAAGATTTTATAATAAACCACTGACGCACTAGATAATAATCGAAGCTCGAAGGCGGTTTCAGAAAAATGAGACCAAAGATTCAAAGTACGGCCAAACTCAGAATCCAATAAATATCACACAAACTTTTGACGTTATGGGAGAATAACTACACGCTATGCCATTTGGGAGTTAGCCACCGAACGTCATCCTTGACCAGCCTTACTAAAAATAAAACATTTCTGAAGAATAATTAAATATAAGATTAAAGATCCGTCCAGTTTCATACAGTTAAATTTAGACCGAAAAATTTTGATACTTTTTTAACTTGGTGAAATTTTTAAAAGCGTACAATTTTACTGATGCATATGGGTAACACATTTTAGAATTGAGACAAATCAGTAGCCTGGCATGGAAGCAAATGGCTGCAAAATAAAGGAGAGCGGAGTTTTACTCTTGGCTGCAACAACTGAGCTAAGCTAGCCTAGATGGATGTCCCGCCCCTATCGCACGCTGATACGAAAATTATACGTACGTAGCAAATTGATACTCCAGATTGATTCGTGGTAGATTTTTTGTTGACGTTCAATAAGAGCTTAAGTTAAGCCTATATTGAATAAAGATACTTTGACTTTGACTTTAATATTGTAAAATGTAACACTATTCATTAACGAAATGAAATTTTACTTAATAAATATTCATACAAACGATGAATAAAACTAGAAAAAGTAAAACGTTCCAAGGCAAATTTTGATGTATTTGAAATTCTCTTTGATTCACGTGGAACAGAATTTCTCGAAGATTTTCACATTTCTTAACAGAAATTAAGGGTGAATTCTAACGTTTGCCTTAAATTCCAATAAATACAGACTTTTAAAAGTAGCAATTTTACATATTTAAAGTACATATTTTAAACTACGCAAGTTTTAAATCTAACTTATTTTCACCATTATGTTTACTGTAGCAGATTTAAATAAAAATATTATAGCTTCTTCTACTCTAATGTAGAATTTATTATTTTCATTTAATCAAAGTTTATCCTAATGTATCGTGAATCCGATAATGAATTATACTTTAAGTATAAAAAATTAAGTTCCGCATATTTGTGTGCACAAAAATCAAAAACTAGCCTATGGATTGACGCGATATTTCTTCATAACATTGTTATGGAACAGGACAGTGTTTTTTATATATTTTTTATTCCGAAGTTCCAACGCAACGCCGAATAATGAATATGCTATTTACATGGTGGACTTGCTTAGATTTAGTTTTCCTTTCGAGCACAATGTTGCATGACTTGTCACTTTTTCGCAATCCTTGTGGATGTAATTTAAATCAAGACAAAAGTAATCTACATGTTAAGTGGGGAATAGTTACTCCACATATAGAGTGACCCGATTTAATACCCACATGGCATTACAATGTTCGACTATTTTACATTGTGCTGGATATTTTTGGCGGGATAATTTGGAAAGTTCCTTGACAAAAAGAATACAATTCAAATTTCTGATTTATGAAAAATTACGAATTTCGAGATGCGGTTGTAAGAATTTGAATTTGGAATTTTTGTGTATACCGTAAAAAGCTTACAAGATAATAGGCAATTTACTGATACTCGGTAAGTTTAAATTTAATATTATAAGTTTAAGCCCATTCACCCAGTTTAGGTATGTTTTAAAATTTATTATTCAGTGGTTTCAGACTTTTGAAACAGTGTTTAATTTTGGACAACATTTATCTTAAATCATCAATCAACTAGTGGATTCTGAATAGATACGGACCTTTATAATTAAGTTGAAACAAAATTAATGGCTTAGCGAAATTTGTTGCGCGATAAACAATAAAATGAAGCACACCAAGCCGTAGGACGTAAATACCTTACGTGATAGCTAAATTCACCACCTAATGCTGCCTTGTAATCATGAACAACTCTTTCATAAATAAAATTAATAAGTACATTGTGTAGATTTTGGACATTTATCTTAAATCATCAATCACCTAGTGGATTCTGAATAGATACGGAGCTTTATAATTAAGTTGAAACTGAATAAATGGCTTAGCGAAATTTGTTGCGCGATAAACAATAAAATGAAGCACACCAAGCTTTAGGACGTAAATACTTACCGTGATAGCTAAATTCATCACCTAATGCTGCCTTGTAATCATGAACAACTCTTTCATAAATAAAATTAATAAGTACATTGTGTAGATTTTGGACATTTATCTTAAATCATCAATCACCTAGTGGATTCTGAACAGATACGGAGCTTTATAATTAAGTTGAAACAAAATAAATGGCTTAGCGAAATTTGTTGCGCGATAAACAATAAAATGAAGCACACCAAGCCGTAGGACGTAAATACCTTACGTGATAGCTAAATTCACCACCTAATGCTGCCTTGTAATCATGAACAACTCTTTCATAAATAAAATTAATAAGTACATTATTTAGATTTTGGACATTTATCTTAAATCATCAATCACCTAGTGGATTCTGAATAGATACGAAGCTTTATAATTAAGTTGAAACTAAATAAATGGCTTAGCGAAATTTGTTGCGCGATAAACAATAAAATAAAGCACACCAAGTCGTAGGGCGTAAATACCTTACGTGATAGCTAAATTCACCACCTAACACTGCCTTGTAATTATGAACAACTCTGTCATAAATAAAATTAATAAGTACATTGTTTAGATTTGACCACGATGATAATATTGTTTTACAATTTATTATTTAATTGTTTTATTAATCTTGGTAAAAAATAAGTAAATAAGAAAGGTTTCATAAGTTACTTCTCTTTATTTTGTAACGGGTATTATACACTTACCAAAGAATTCTCGATGAAATTACCCAGCCCAGTTTCATATGAAAGATTTCCAATACAGATAAAATCACTATTGTTGTACATGCTCGGCATTGTCTACGTGTATTATTACGAAACCAGAACCCATAGGATATCTCAAATGTGATACTGGGCGCTTGGCTCAGTAGGCTAGAGCGCCTGGGTACGTTATTCGAAAGGCGCAAATTCGAATGATGGCAGAGTCGAAAAATTTTGAACATTTTATGTCACATTTTAATTTCATCTGCAATACAAAGTAGTATTAAAAAGAAAAATAAGCATAGTATATTTTTAATGAAAAATGTTGGAGATAATTAAACAACGTTTTTATGGAACAAAACAAAAACATTCACTATTCGTAAAGAGGTGCAATGCTCGAAAAAAAACTTTAGCAAAGTTTTGTAGTTGACATATCTATATTGATACGTTATCATTACTTTTCTTAAGGCCATTTTCAGCTGCAAGTTTCTTGCCTTTTGTATATAATTAAATTGAAGCAATAAATGACTTGCATGATCTAAACAACACGAACATTCTTGACTATAGAATAAGTTTTGAATTAAATTTTCTTTATTCCGAAAAGATTAAAAATTAAAAGATACAAAAAAATCATTAGTTCACTATTTTTTTATTAATATAACATTGGTATGTTTTTAAATATTTTTATAAATTTCAGAGGAACAAATTTGTTTTAATGAAGAAGGTGATGATTTTAAATAAGAATAAAGTTTGGCACGTTTCTTTTATGTTGACCTTTGTTATCAGCATCGCCTTCAGAACTGGAGTTGTTCAATATCACCAGCACCACTATGGGACAAACTAAACTGTGCGATACTTTTCGCATCTGACATCCGAAGGAGTGTTTATTTGCTTAATAAATGGGTATTTTGTTTGTTGCTTGACATTAAATGGTTAACACTTGGGTTTCGGCATAACTATAGGAAAAATTTGAAAACAACAAAACTTCAAATTATTTACAAAACTATAAAACGAACATTACACAAAAACATCAAAAAGTAAAAAAAAAATGTCCGTGGCTAGCTTATTCCCTCTCCTCCTCACTGCGTTACTAGGTAACCGAGAGCGCGTGCATGCGGGGAATAACCGGGAATAACCGATCGCGGTTCCGCGCTGCTCATGATCATGTCTGACGAGCGTGGTTTTAAAATTTCGCGCGGTTTCGTAAAACGGGTCAATTTTCCGTCCCGAAGATGTTGATGATGAAGGGCAGTTGTCCGAGACAAGGGACAGTCCCGTTCAAAACGGGACGTATATATACAGTCAGTTTATGTAAACCGCACATACAATAATTTCTTAAGCAATTCTTGTATTCAATTGCATTCTCTCTTCCTTTGCAAACATGAGTGCGATGAGTGTGGGTTAATCGTTGCTGTTCTTTTGAGGGAAGAAATAGTCGTAAAAAAATGTTTGATCAAAAAATGGATAAATCTCAATGAAATATATTAAATCGGGAGAATCTAACATGAACACTTATTATTGACCCAATTTTGTTAAATAAAACCCTTTTTAAAACGTTCAACTCTTGAATGAAAAAAATGTCAACGCAAATACGTGCAATACTTGAAGCAACACGCCAATAAATGGTACACGCACATACAAGCATGTGTTTAGACAAGTCCAAACTTGAAAGCAATAATCTCCTAAACATAATTGCATTGGTGTGAACAAAAGATATTGCAATTATTTTTTGTCAACACTTGCATTCAATTATTTCTACTATATCTGCGTACAGTAGCTTACAATTCTTGATGGTCAATTATTGCGTTTAAGGCCCATTTAGATGGTGCCAGTTTCTTGCCTGTTGTATACAATTAAATTGAAGCAATAAATGAGTTGCATGGTCTAAACAACAAATGGTCTAAACAATTATTGCGCGCAATTTATTGCATTCAATTATTGCTCTTGTATGTACTCGTACAAGAAAATGGCATCTCTGTAAATGGGCCTTAAGTCTACGCCTGATGTTCAAAGAACTTTGAGCGAATATCATTATTATTTATTGTAATTTTATAAATATTAAAGTAGTCATAACGTCTTCTCCGAATAAAAATAATTCTCAGTTTCTTGTGTATGCTCGTATTTTAAAAAATGTTTTTTTCGGAACTCTGGAATGACGGTGTACCTTTATAAAGAATTTCTTTCAAGGAAAAATATGAAAGGATTTCAAAGAAAATTGGAAGCACTTTATTCGCTTGTTTTAAATTCATACCGAAATTAACTTACCGAAAGAAGGAGGGTGTAAATATATTTTGTTTAGGGAACTTTAATTCGAATTTTCACTGAAGGACAGCAGACAAATTTTAAAACATAAACATATAAAAACCTAATGGAAAGTGCCTGTTATAATGTAGAAGAATACATTGAGGACAAGGACGTATGTAATGAATCTTGCTCTGCACTTGCAGGTCCGGTCAGCTGCTGATATAGCTAAATAATTATGCACATTATATCATTAAAAAAATGTAACGAGTTTCTTAACGGTCCAGAAGTTACAACCGAATAAGCAGTTGACCTGAAGGAACGTAATGATCAACACCCAAGGCAACAGCAGAGATGTCCTGGGTGTTTTAACTTGACACAGGGACAGAGGGAAATTAGGTTCTAATAATTTAAAGTAAACAATTATTAATAACACTTTCTTTGCCCACAGTTTCCGTAAACGAGGCCGTAGGCATGTAGGCCGATAGAAACAGATTTACTCACTATAGTTTATTATTCCCATACATAAAGATGATACATATTTTAGGGGTTCACTCAAAATTTGAACATAGATCGTAAATGATCTATCTGATCAAATTTCATATTATACACTTACCAATCGCGAAGTAGAGGTGTAGTAACTTCTACTTATACTTGTTTCCTGTGAGAAGGGGTTACTCGGATTAGTCTGCCCATTAGTGCAACAGCAGAAGCAACTGCGTGGAGCTACCAAGGTACAAGTTGTACAAGTTCTTAAACATTCATTAATATAATTCGTCTATAATTCGTAAGCTTAAGAATAATGATTATAAGTTTAAAAATAAATAAATTGTCTTTAACCTATACATATTTTAAAGCAAGACCATTCGAAGTTCACAGGCTTTATACAAGGCCGCAATATCGGAACGAGTGCTTTGTGTGAAATCATAGGGGCGTAGAGGAAAAACTTATGCCCCATACGCTATATTAACAGTCTCAACATAAGAATTAATTCCTACTGTATTGTGTAAATAATACAAATAAAAATGAAAATAGCAGTTTTATTTTTACAAAATATTTACCATTGTTGACAAAACCATAAAAACGCAAAACGCCTAGAGACAAGCCTGGGATTAATAAAGTATTTTTTGACAACTTTTATATCAATTATAATCTCTTAATTAGGAAGAAAAATCAGGTAAAAAGTAACTAGACTCCCTAAAAGGGGTAATTTTTTTACTTACAATTTCGCTTAAATTAAATTTCGTACGCTATGTGCATATTTATACGGTAAATTGAATTTTATATAAACGAGCAGTTAAATCTCGCCTTTGGATCCTCGTATTACCTGTAAGGTAATTTAAACCATTTGCGGGGGCTGCGATTTGCATTTTATGCGTAACAGTATTCAGCCGTTTTCTTCTTAATATCGTTGTTACTTTTAATGCATTCCTTGACTTCGTTAGTAAGGCTCGATTCAATTTTGATTAAGTTTTTCCCACAAGCGAAATGAGTACGAAACTTGCGATTATACGGTTCACTATTGATCATTTCGACTGAGGATGGTGACTGTTTGGTAGATGATTAATAGGTTTAGTAGTGGGCTTTAACATTAGGAAGTATTATTAATATCACTCGTAAGAAACTTCCAAACAGGCCGATATACAATATATACTATTTCGATATTATAGAAATTTAATATTAATTAATCTTCAGATAAAGGTTTCAAAATTTATTCTTGTCGATAGTTAGTTTAGTCCCTTACCAAATTATTGAATGATAGTTAATATTAATAGGTTTTTTAAATATCTTTCAACATCATTTTACAATTTATTTCTTCATGCCTTTATCCTGTAGCAGCTGTTTTAACAAAGCGGAAGCTATTTTAAGCAGCTGTTAACTTGATTAGCACTTGTTGCTAGTTAAGCTAACAACAGAATTTAACACCTAAGTATATTGAATTCAGCGCCCGGACATTGAGCTATCACGGCTCCATATTTATCTTAGAAAAAATCTAAAATTCGGAAATATGTAAGTAGACGTAACTATATGACGTATGAATGAGGGAATGGAATGTTCTGAGTGTGTTTAATGTAAAATATTCGATTAGATTTTGATTTAATTTTTATCCGTGTAAAGAAGCGTTGTATAAGATTTTCAGGATTTCATGTCTCATTATGTTGTAAATAATTGAGGAGATATGTAGAAACCTGCTGGAACCAGACAAAATAAAATAAAAATTGCAAATATTGCTATTATGTGTATGTTTTACATTTATATGTTTGTTTAAGCGAGTTTACTTAAAAATCTAATAATATCTAGTAAAGACTTATAAGAAAAATAAATAAAACATTGGTTTTGCAATATGAGTGTATGACAGGATTTTACTAATAAATTAAAGGAATCAGTATAACAATGAAATACGTCACTGTTTAGATACGTAGCCTCTCATTTAACGGGATATTGTGACTTTGAAACGCAAATGTAGTGCGGTGCGGTAATCTGTTTAAAAGCCACAATGGTAACAGTATGCTTTTGAAGCCGGAGTTCAGGCTTTATCGCAATGTGTGATTACGTTTTTTGTACAATCGCAGTCATAAACAGATATTTTAGTATTGGCAAAAGTTGCTATGAAGGCAAGTGTTTTTAACTAAGAAAATTAACAAAACAAGTTCTTTTTATAAAGAGGAACAAAAACGACTTCAAATCTCGCTCTGTATTAATTTTATAATTCATTTTCAGAAGCTATCTAAATATCTCCGGAGCCCAAGATCCAATCCAATACCAACGAAATTAATAAGGGACCACATGGGAAGCACCAGCTTTCAAATAAATAAAGTAACATCGAAATTGGTCCAGCCAGTCGAAAGTTATAAGGTAACAAACATAAAAAAATACACTCGAATTGAGAACCTCCTTCTTTTGAAAATTGGTAATAAGCATGTCAGCATGTCTCATTGAAGTATACGACGAATGAAATTAGAATAGTAGCCTCGAATTAAAAAGATTCGTGTTTATATTAAGGAAATATAAATGACATAAGAAAACCTAATTTTTTTAAACAAAAACAACTTTCCAGAATGAAATTTAAGCACAGGTTCTTCCAGTGGTTGATACCGAATGATCAAATTACGGCATAACTTATTCAGTAGGATAATGTTATACGTAGTGTTATTACGCCACATAGTACTTAACTACAACAGATTTACTGAAGACGTTAAATTAAAAGGGATGCAGAAATAATTATTAAGTTTCATATTAGGTTGTTTCTCGGCCACGTACCACAGAATTAGAATTTTCTTTCTTTGGTTCGTGAAAAAAGAAAGGATTCTTGAAAGCACCTGCCTTTGAGCTACATTGAGATTCGGCAGAGATTTACGTATGATGAAACTAAAATTTATTTCAACTTGTTATTTCAGCTAAATATAAGAGGGAATGCACAACAATGGATCACAAGTTATTTAATCGATCGAAAGCAGTGCACCGAAATAACAAAGATATTAATCTCGACTAAAATTACAAAAGACCTCTCAGTATAGTTATGTTAAATGTGGAGTCCCACAAGGTAGTGTACTGGGCCACTTCTATTTTTAATTTATATTAATGATTTACCGAATGAAATAAAGCATCCATGCATACTGTTTGTTGATAACACTACTATTTTGATACAAAATAAAAATAAGGATACATATGAAATTGAAATAAATAATGTATTATTTGACGTTATAGATTGGCTAAATAAAAATAATCCGAAAATTAACCTAAATAAGACTAAGCTAATACAATTTAAAACATATAACAGCAAAACAAAATCAGTCAACATAATAAATAATGATCCAAAAGTAAAAGAAGTAGATACTGTAAAATTTTTAGGAATAATTTACGAAGAACATTGTAATTGGCAAGCTCAAGTCGATATGATTTGCACACGATTAGATAAGTTTGTATATGCATTGCGCCAGCTTAGAAGAACGGTGTCTAAAAACAGCATTAAGCGCATGTTATGGTTACGTTTTTTCGGCGTTATCATATGGATTAATAATTTAGGGTTACTCAGCGTATGCAACAAAAGCATTCATAATTAAAAAAAATGTATTAGAACCATTTGCGGAGCGAAACCTCTCGACAGCTGTAAACCATTGTTTAAAAGATAAGCATTACACCTTTTCCCGCAATGTATATTAAGGAGATGTGCATTGTGGTGAAAAGGTATCCGAAAAATTTTCGGGTGGTTTTCTAAGTGTATCCACTTTTTTTGTTAAATTCTAGTCATAAATAATGTTATATAAAAAATGATAAATATTTAAAATCACTCGTATTCAAATGAATGTAATTAATTACATTCATTTGAACTTATCTCAAAAAGTGCGTGATTTATACGCAACTTGTATATTTTACACGCGATCATTCATAACCAACACGCAACAAGTTCGTGCACAGTAAAATTTTGGTATTTATGAATGACTACCGCATTGTCAACACGTTCTGTTTTTTAGGGAATAGAATGGCATTTTTTGGGAAAAAAACTACCGAGTCTGAACCCCTGTGTAAAATTGGGCACTTATCAAAAAATATCCCTGTATATATAAAAAGAAACCCTATTTCCCTTGGTCACGCCATCACGCGTGAACGGCTGGACCGATTTCGCTAATTCTTTTTTTATAGTATTCCTTGAAGTAGGAAGATGGTTCTTACGGAGAGAAAAATTTAAAAAATTGCCTGAAAAAGTCTAAAGACAATACTTTTCTATATTCCCGAACAAAAGATTCGTAATAATACTTAAAAGTCAATTTGAACTTTAATACCATACCATAAAGTTTAAGTGTTAGTGGAGGGGTTCCAGGAAGGCAAATCAAGAGAGTGACTGTGGTAAAAAGTCACTCACTTGAAATGTAAACGTCTCTTTTCTGTGCATCATTACATAGTATAAATATAAAACAAAGTCATCCCGCTGTGTCTGTCCCTATGTACGCTTAGATCTTTAAAACTACGCAACTGATCTTAATGCGGTTTTTTTCACTAAAAAGAGTGATTCAAGATGAAGGTTTTTATATGTATAATACATTGCACCCGTGCGAAGCCGGGGCGGGTCGCTAGTTATAAATTATAATTATAACAATAGATCCTTACGTAGACCAGAAAAACGATATGTTACGAAATGTAACCTAAATATATATAAAAAGAATGCTTACTTTATGTTCATAACTTTGTACAATAAATTACTGTTAAAAATTAAACAATTGCCCCTTGCATCGTTTAAGACGAAAATAACGAGATGGCTCCTAGATAAAATGATTTATAATATAAATTACTATCTGTTATGTAACACTCACATTTAATAATTTGACATAGGTGTGTAATATCCGCATAATAATTTTAATGTTTAATGGAATAATTTATTATGGTTAAATGTTTTAAAGTGAATAATTGATTATGTTTTCATTATTTTAATTGAATAATTTTATATCAAATTGACAATTGCATTCTGAAGTCAGCTGAATATGTTGCACCAAATTATAATGATTAAGATCACAATGTACTACCATATTCTGGCAATAAAGACATTCATTCATTAAATCATTCATTAATTCATACATAAAGAATTACAGCTATAAACTACAAAACTTGTTTCTAACCTAATTAAACCTACACCGCTAAAAATACTATTTTTATATTTTAGCACTGTGACATGCAGAGGCTGTGATACTTTTTCAATTTTCGATATATTCCCTAAGTTACTCCCAAAAAATAACATAACATGCAAATAAAATTCAAATAGTTCTTGATTAAGTTGCTTTTCTCAAGAACTACTCTTGGAAACGACTATCGTTGAAAATTCTTTTAAACGTGTTCCGCTTGCGATAGTATTTACATCTTTTTATTATCACACATTGGAATCTACATAGGAACCGAGGAACGCAAATATTGTTTACTTAAAAAATAATGTTATTGTTTCTACTTCTGAAGATTTTTGTAACAGTAGCGAAGGGTGTACGTACTTAGAATACGTAATACAAGTAAGTTATTTATACAGACATTTAACAAATAAATAAAACAAAACATTGATAATTAACGTCAATATATAGAGACAACGAATATATCGAAAACAGTTTTTTTTGCAAAAACTATTTTTTTAATTGGATAATTATTTTGGGATATGTACGTACAACAGATTTTGGTACAGGGCAAATGGGCAGGCTCACCCGGGACCACTCGTTTTAAAAGTTGGCAAGGAAAGTGCAACCCCACGCACGTTTTTGATATTCTCGAGCGGTCATTATTCAACATCAGGTGCATCATCAAATTGGCTCGCTACCTAACCACCTAAAAAAATAGCTCAATAAGGGCGATATTACAAAACTTATAAGAGAGGCCGCATTTCGCCAGGCGAGTGTTATTACAGTTAACGCGTTAAATATGTTTCATAATTATCACTATTTCAATGGTTCATTCTAGGTATCTCTCCTGACCTATATATTAAAGTAACTACAGTTAGGAAATTACCGAGTTGGCAGGATAAAGTGACTGAAGGGAAAATTCGGCAGGTACGAAAGTCTCTTTCAAATGCGTTAGTAAGTGTCTGCTTTTGTTTTTAACCAATGCGCGAGCTTTGGCTTTGCGCGTTATCGTTATGTGTTTCACGATAAAAAAAAAATTCCGTAAGAAAATCTGCCGTGTCATTTCAGGGTTTTAAGACCTAATAACATACAGAGGATGGTGTTAGTGACATCTGCATATGTAGGCGCAAAGTAGTAGTAATATATAGTAAATAGACAGGTTTATAGCGAAAATGCTGGAATTTACGAATCAATATTTTGTTTTAGTCTAATCTTTAGTCTATAAATCTATTCTTTAGTCATAAGCAATGTAACACGTCCGCCTAACGCACTAGGTAATAAAACTTCTATTCTCAAATGGAATTTATAAGCTAGCATAGTTAAAATGTGACCCTGTGCAAAAATTTCATTACATATTTCATAAAACCTCTCAACGTAACATTACCTCTTATTTTTTATAAACCTATAAAAACAGATACTGTTTCATGGCTTATTCGACATGTGCATAATAAGTTAGTCTCTTATAAACCAATGAACTATTTGATGTATGAATAAAGGTTACACACAATATTATAATTATGTTCACAAATTTATTATAGTATTGTAACCCTTATTGATTCATCAAAGAAAAGCAAAATGGAGGCATTTTTTTTAGAAAACGTAACATTCTAAAACTTCTGGCAACGACGAGACAGACCCTTTTTGAATCGGATTCAGCTTACTCCTGTTCATGTAATTACGGCATAACTTTTAATGTAAGGTAAAGTTGTTAGTTGTTTATATACAACTTTAACACGAGGAATTAAAATGTATAAGTAACAAGGAATGTGAAAATAATTATCAGATTTATAATAATTATACATTTTTCTGTTGAACTACGAGTACTTAAGCTGTTTCAATTTTCATTCAGGCACTCAATATGATCTGTCAGATCAGTAAGAGTTTTGAATGCAAATGCAGACATGGAGGAGTAGTTTACACAACACTTTTATTTATTTATTTAATCCTCATTGCCAAACTCCAGTAAAACAAGGTAACAAAGGGCGGACTTAATGCCCAAAGGCATTCCCTACCAGTCAACCCAGGATGTGATGAGAGTTTATGGTAGGTACACTTTTGCTGCACGCTTACACCTCATAACAATCGGATTGAAGTATAAGTTATTCCTTACCGTTTCTTATGAGGTAATCCAAAATGTGGCAACCCAAATGCATCACTCTGGTATTGCAGATGTCTATGGGCGACGGTAATTGCTTATCATGAGGTGGATATCGTGTGCCGCCATCTGTCATAAAACACCTGTTTATTTATGATTTTCATGTTTACATAGAAGTCACTTATGATTTGTGTTATTTAGAAATCCTTACTTCTTTACCTCAAAATTAAAATAAAAAAAACACAGAATAACACATAGGCTATAATTTATAAACATGTTTTTATGTTTATCTGTCTTTCTGTCTGAATTTTACGCCTTCAGCCTATTCTAGGCAGACGTAGTCACGGGCAGTAGCTAGTTAAGAATATTTTAGTGCGTTTCTTATATGAGAGACTAGCTTTTCCCCCGCGGCTTCACTCGCGTTGAAGCCCTTAAATATCTAACCCCTTTAAGAACCCTTTATAACTAACCGTATTCCAATTAAAAAATAGCCCATGTCCTTTCGGCTCTAGACTGTGTACCAAATTTCATTTAAATCGGTTCAGTAGTTTTGGCGTGAAAGCGAGACAGACAGACAGAGTTACTTTCGCATTTATAATATTATATTATGAAAGTATTGCTCTAGCTAATGTCGCATGGTTTCATCGCTTTTCTTTAATAAAATGTTAATAATTACATTTTTACGAACCCTTTATTAGGCACAAAAACAATACGATATTTTTCGTTGAACTCTATCTTCTATTAACCCGAAAATAAGTTACAGCAAATAGCAGTATTACTTTCACCATTGTACATATTTGATGAAATAAAAACACAATCGTGCGTCGTCGCGACACAAATGGACGTTTCGAATTTCCTTTATTTTTATTGTATGGGAACTTTTGTTGGGTCAATCACTCTGTTTCTGATACGCAGAAAATGTATACACATATACGTGGAAATTATGCTATGCAAAAGGCATTACCTTTTCATCCCTCAGTGGTCTTAAACCTCCTTATTATTTAATCCAGGTTATTACATCAGAGAATAAATATTATTTTTTATGCCTTTAATTCTTATAAGGTACCTTTATAAACAATTAGGGCACTATAGAAAATTATTTAGTGTTGTTATTTTAATATGTATTATTGTATTTACTAAATTCTTTAAAACTGTTCTTGCAAAGGCCTCTAGTTGAAAATTCCTTTACACTTGTTTCACTTACGGTAAATAACAAAGAAAATTTTCATTATTACTAGGAATTTACGTGAGTAAAAATGGCCACAGTTATTATTAAACTAAATTTAGTGAAATTCGTACGAAAGGGAGAGCCAAGGATGATTATTTTGCGAAAACAAGGGAACATAAAATGTTAGAAAGTTTCATCTTGTGCCATTAGCTTATCTTCTGAAAATTCGATCTATTAATTTAATTCTATCGAATATAGATGAAAATTAGATCGTGGTATATTATCGAGAAAGATCAAAAGAGAAATATTATTTAAACAGTTTTTCTAGTCCCAGTAGCAATGAAGAAATGCTGTGTATTGCGATAATTGAAACCAATTAACTCCATAATATTTATGGTAATTCCATGTATTAAAATATTGGCATTGTTTTTAATATATTGGCTCCTTACTTTATTTGTTAATCATGCGATGTTAAACAAAAATGTTTCAAACATTTTGTTCTAGATGCCATGACTGTTGTAGAAAACCAACCAAGATAACAGAAAATTAAGTACAGAAATAAAAAAGAAGTGTGTGTGTACTCATGTACGCACGTAAGAAGCTATACTTCTTGAACGTAACAAAAAATCTGAAAATTTCATACCATGTAATTCCACTGCAAATGAATACGGCCACAACTTGGAATTATATATAAACATCAGAATATATTGGTGAACAAACCTGCGAATTCTAATCTGACACAAACGCATGTCTTTATACGACGTAAAGATTATAATTATGTAATGTACTTTACCAGTTCATTATAGATCATAGTGTGATGTTCATTGTCCTATAGCGTTTGGGACACGACATTAATTGCAGTTTAAAGCTCTACACCAAGTTATATACGTATGGTACTTTTAGTCAACTGTCCTACAAATGCATATGATGTTTTCATATTCCTGCAGATATAAAGTGATGACGTTTTAAGGACACCGCTGCTTAAGTATTAATAAAGCTGACGATATTTTAGTATGTGATAAGAAGCAGCAATAACCAAGTATTAGACTTTTTATAGGTAAATTTATTAAAACGAACCCTATATTGCACTAACAATCAATTCTGAGGATTTTTTCCAATGCAATTCCTTCATTATTTATGTGCTTTTATTTAGTTTACAATTGGTTCATTTCTGCCTGTCTGTCGTCAACGGGAACGTTGGAACTTTGTGATTGAAAATTGAGACACTTCCCGACTAGATAAATATCTAATAACACTTTTATAATGTTACAATAATGTTTTAATTCATATGCAATATATATATTTAAAATTAGGATAATGAATTTTTTTGCTATTGGAAATCAATAATACCGTTGACCAATAGAGGGCCGCACAGTTTATTCTTATTATACTTGAATACATATTCTTTGTATAGAGTAGTTGAATATAATTATAATTATGCTTTTAAACTTGGCTGATCGGCCAACTTTTCGTTGTTACTAGGAAGTTTCAAAATATAACGGTACTTAGTTCACTAGTAATAAATAAAAATCTCTAAATACCTGTACCCTGTGTACACTAGTATTACTAGTAAATATAGGAGACATACTACTGGCTGCAACTCTATTTTCAAAGATTTGGATGATCAGCACCGTAAGAATTATAATGCGAGTAAAGCAATAACGTATAATTATATCTCTCTTTGTTGGGAAAAGGTATAAGGCCCCTATGTACGAAAGGTATAAGATATTAGAGTATAGCCCATCACGCGACCCCACTGCGGAATGGCACTTCACGTATCATTCAAATATTCAAAGGTTGTCAACGCTTCTGGGACAATGTCACAACTCAGCAGAAGTTTCTTACAGACTCTTGTATTGTATAAAAGAACTACTGTCGGTAGTAGTAGTTCTTGTATTTGTTATTTATTGATTAATTTATCCTTTGATGCCAATTGGTATTCTCTATCAGTCAATCTGGATCCTGTACTTATCTGTTGTTGTATAACGAGCATCTTGGGTTCCGTGATAAAAAATAAATATTAACTATTTACAATAAGCACTATGAATCTAACACTGACAATATTAATGTCGAATCAAATAATTAAATTCTTAAAACCCCATTGCTTCGATCGGGAATCTGGTAACACCAAAAGGGATCGAATACCAATGAAGCAAAAATGCTAGCAACTTGATCCAATTTCCATATAAAGTGCTACGCAAAATTGATTGAACTTTCAAGTTTCGTCCGAAGCTGAATGTTAAAGATTAATAATAATAGGTTATCGGGTTTTTTTTTGTTACATTTTGCTAACCTAGCTATGGAAGCCACAGTTAGGCGGTTTACTTTTATATTAACTATTGGCGTTACAGATTAAAATATGTACTGCGAATTATCGTTCATCATCCCTGTTTGAAAGATTTATTTAGTATAAATCACATAACCTACAATAATGAAAATGAGGCAAGAGTCTTAGTGGAAGATTTTAATGGAAGTCCAACATAGACATTGCTTGCCATTCATTCGGTTCAATGTAAGCCTGCGATGTTATTTTCGAAACCCCGGAAGCAATACGAAATGAGAACACAGCCTTTAAAATGAATTTTAGAGTACTTGGAAGAAATGTTATAACATTATGACGTATTTATTACACAAAAAAGAACATAAATTTGATAGAAATACATTATCCGTCTTAAAGTATCAGTAGTAAGGGCCTTTAAATTATATGGCTTTGCAACATTTCCATCGTTTAAATAAATTTTGCAACTCTTTATCTGATCTGCAAAACATATAAATTACAAAAGATTTCCTCAAGTATAGCATGTTATATAATTTCCCACGTCATAAATTTACATTTTTTGTCTCGAAAGGTACAAGAATACGTATTTTTTACAAGTATTATGCATACATTTTTAAAAACATTCATATGCTTATCAAAAAAATAATTATTTAAAAAAAAAAAACTTTTAAACAAAAAAATTACACGGCTTATTACTTCATTTCTTATCATTCATTAAGGCGTAACCGGGGGTAACTAACGCTTTCTACTATTTACTGAACTTATTTCATACGGAGGTCTATAGTAGGGCTTTCCACTTCGTGCTTGCGTAACATATGGTGTGGACGAGATAAGACGGAAGACTCACGCTAACCGTAATAGCCGCTACTTGCAACCCTGGTTGCATAATCATTTCATTACCCCAGCCCGACTTCTGAGAATCGGCGGCCCTACCTCATGGCAACAGTCGCCTTACCGGTGTGGGAACGAAGATTATGCAGAAAGAAAAGTGAAGAAACGCTTCTGAAGAGAGAAGAAACAATACAGAAGATTCATGAAAGCTTTCAGAAGAAAGAAGCAAATTACAGAAAAGAGAAGAAAATCTTGCTCAACCCTGAGCTTTACCAGTAGTGTAGTGTAGTGCTGTGCTCATAGGCAGGTTCCGATGCGTAAGTAGAGCTCTATCGAGATTTCTCGCTTCAAAGGCGGCGTTGTTGTTTTTATTAACTGTGTGGTTGTGACATTAGGCGACAGCTTGGACCCCGTCGCTTAACTATACCATAAATTTTTTAAAATTTACATTGTAGATAACATAAAAGTAAATCAAATAGAAAAGTAAAGTAACAGCCTATACATGTCACACTGCTGGGCAAAGGCCTCTTCTATACAGAGGGTATCAGGGCATAGTCCACCACGCGGCCCCACTGCGGATTGGCGGACTTCACATATCTTCGAAATTTTTTTTTGTTATTATTTCGAAAATATGCAGGTTTCATCACGATGTTTTCCTTGAACCTCGGAGCGTGATAAGTCAGCACTTAAAGTTAAAAACTTCATTGGTGCCGCTACCGGAGATCGAACTCAGGTTGCTCGAGTATATTGAATTAAAGGCGAGCACCCGGACACTGAGCTATCACGGCTCAAGTAAATTCTCAATCAAGTAAATCAAATAAGATACGAAAAATAAAATGCTATGATTTTGCTTAAATATAGATTTTTTTGTAATATGCTCTATGATTTAGAGAAAGGATAATCATATTAGCGTATGGTATCGATTCGAAGCTTTGATAAACTATTTTACTGTACCAGGTAACATTGCCAATGAAAATCCCTTATAAATTTTGATTTCTACGAACCTGAAACAAACTAAAGAACTAAACTAAAGAAAGGAAGTAGTCAAGGGAAAAAGATGATTGCTTCGTTCTTTAGTCTGAAAGGTAATTTTGCGACAGTTGTGTTGGAAGATGGAAGGGAGTTACTGCAGACTGTTATGTAAACTGTTGTTTGCAAGTATTCAACAGCAGCGTCCTCGAAGCAGGATCCTCTTTCACCACGACTACGCTTCAGGACACTCTGCGAAACGAACGTTTGATTATTTGAGGCAGGGGTCGATATAATGAGTCATCCGCCATGATATAGTCCCGATCTGACCACCACTGACTAAATTTATTCTCAAGAATTAAACTCCGTGGTATTCGACGAGGTCCAAAGATGTGTGGTGAATGCGTTCGCAAATACCATAGAAGATACCCCTAAGCAAGAATGGAACTAGTTCTCTGGGTGTATTTGTATGAGCCAAACCTCATTCATGCAATTATTATTTAAAATAAAAATAGAAAAAAATGTCATGTATGATTTGTTTATATTGGCTTTAGGCTCAGTCGCATTGCCATCACAATGGCTCCAAAGTGGTTTATAAGGGCTTCGTCGACCAAGAGCCGAGTATAGTTCTTCTTGTCTGGATCTGGCTATACTACTTTTTATATTTACAATAACTTACAGTATTAATAGTAACTTATCTATTTCTAAAATATATATAGGTTGAAAGGATACAGGGGTCGTAAACCTCTCACTGTTTTATTACATTTATTATTTTTTCTACCTACTTTTTAAAGTGAAACCAATTTAAAGAGTAAAATTTCAAGGCCGTGACATCAGAGACGAGGATTGCTTAGATTTTATGCCATATTTTTTTATGAGGAATCCAACTGAATAGAAAGAGATAAAATATTATTGTCAAAGTTTTAAATCAATATTTATTGATGAATTTATAATTCGACATACGTTAAACAGTTGTATAAAATAAGCGATAAAAGTGTCATACAGTTGTTTTTCTTTCTTTTATTTTAATTTAATTTCATCATCAAATTCTTCATCGTCATTTCAGCCTATTAGAATCCAATGCTGAACATAGGCTTTTCTTGAAGAAAAAACCACATCACCTCTTCTCCACGTTTTTGGCGTATCAGCATCCTGAAGGACGAGATTAAAGAGCATCTAAAGGAAACATCAGTTCTCCACGCGCTTTCAATTATTTACGCCTTACAGATATTACGTGTATGTACATATATTTATAATGTCTTTAAGTTAAATTATTATCTCAAATTTTTATTTTTGAATCACTTACCGTAAAAATCAAATGAATTGTTAACGAAAAGGATAAAAAGAAAAACGGAACAAAGTAATTGTAATTTGAGTAACCGTCAGGGTGTCGGAATAATGTAACTTTTAAAGGCAAATGCGGAGATGGAACTGTAATCTCTTTAAAAGCAGTAATGGAGACACTTTATCATTTTTGTTCCCAAAGGTCGTCTACGAATTTTGCGATAGATTTATTTAAAATACTGGTATCTTTACTTAATGATAGTATCATAAAACAAAATACTCGTAAAGTTTTGAACAATGTCCTCATTTTATTAAATACTTGAAATTATGGCAAATATCCTTATCTAATTAATTTTATCTTCTTTTCATTTCTGATTCTTAGGAATACATGAGTGTACACGGTCTTAATTTGGTGTCTTTTTAGGAGATTTAATATCATTAGTAGTTTTATGCAAAAATTGAGGTGAAAGTTACAACAAAACAGAAAAATGTATATACACGCTATAAAACATTTAACCTATCAAGATTCCGTGAAAACTATATACAGCGTGTCGTTACCATCGCGACAATGAATGAACACACACATAGGGGATAACTTTTTAAAGTTGTATTAAACATTTAAATTCTTTAAACAACAATATTTACAGAGTTATAAAATTTTCCAAAACAAAGAATTTTAGAACATCCTTACCTATAAAAGCGTAACGTAAAGTTCATTTGTAAAGGTCACAAAGCATATGAATGGGTTGAATGAATTTAAAAGAGACAAAACATACTGTTAGAAGGAGAGGCTTGTAATGCGACGCTGTGGCGCGAGTTGTATAGGATGTTACAAATTTTATTTCTTTTTTACTTAATTAGTTTGTTTGAAAAATATTTTTTTTTAATTATGGATTTTGTTTAACGTTAATATTTTTTATGATTATTGGCAAGTAGCGTTAGACGTGTGTTTATTTATTGTCGCGATGGTAACGACGCGCTCTATGTGATAAGTTATGTGCAGTATGCTGTACGTATGTCATGTAATTTTGGACACTCCTTTTTACTTACTTTAGAATCATATTTTTTGATAATACTTTTTTGTAATAAAGTCAATATTTATGTCTGTGTCTTGTCTAAAATAAAAATATAAACTAATTATTTTTGCATTTATTTTGGCACATAATTAAGGCTAATTGGTTAGTAATAATGCCTTGATGTATAAAAATAAAAAATAAATTTGATAACGTAAAATGTCTTACACCATATTTTATATGTTTAATTCTTATGAAACCATTAAATATTGTAATTATACTCATATTTATTATTGTTATTTAAAAACTTTTTACTTTCTCCTGGTCCCATTCTACCTAGTAGGGGTTGGTACATGTGAATCATGTTGTTAATGGTGGCTAGCACTAGCTTTAACGATCAGCCGCCTGCCTAAACTAAACACTAATTAAGAACAAACACCCAGATCCGGAACAGTTATCTGTGGGCACGCATATATTTGACTTGTGTGAGAGTCGATATAGTTTTATAGCAGAAAACATAAATTGTAACACAACACTCCTATGCTCCAGACGCTTTTAGAAGAGTGGGACCCTGTTACCTCACTCACCAGGAGAAACACAATTATGACACTCCCATATCATGCGACACAGGATAATGTTATCCTAAAGTAAAGGCAATGTAATTAAAAAAAAACAAAAAATAAATAAATTTACATAATAATTACTCTTGGCGAAAAAGTGTAAGTGCATAGATGTCGATATTCGAAGACGTAACTTTGTGTCTCGCACCGCCAAAAGCTTTTGTCCGCAGAAGTATTAAACTTCCACGTCATCTATGTAAAAAACTCTAATTTTAAGTCTTTTAGCAGTTTTATATTTGCAGGACTATAATTAAACTGTATTACATATAATGTAATAGCGTTTAGTTACAAATATTTAGAAAAACAATATTTAATGGAATTTTCTGCAAATTGAAATTTCTCTGAAACATAGTGTAGCTGTGCAAAGTTTCAGAGGTTTTATGCAAGCCAATATTTGAAATGAACGCTTTGTGTGAAATCATGAGGGCTACGCTCCCAAATTTCCCGAGAAGGATTTCCCCATTATGGCTACTTTTTTGTAAAACTTCGTTACAATATTCATATAGCTTCCCGTTCTTTGAAACAAAAATACGACAAGTGGATTGTTGTGCTAAGATGCTCGTTATTTTTTTGAATAACTGTCGTATGTAGGCATATATTTTGTACGGCAGACAAAATAGTTCTAAGATGACAAAATATTATGACTTCGAAAGGCGAATGCTTAGCGGTGTGGACGTGTCTTTAAACGCTGAAAACTTGGCAGTATCTGCTCTTTTTTAGGGTTCCGTACATAAGCTAAGACGGGGTCTTAGTAATAAGCCCACTATTTTCCATTATATTAATTTTTAATTTATAATTAATTTTCTATTATTAAATCTATTTATATTGATATTTTCACAGATTATGTATTTCTGTTGCCGCTATAACAACAAGTACTAAAAAACAGAATGAAAAATATTTATGTGGGGCTCCTTATGACTTTTTTGTCCTGTTTATAGATAATGGTACGGATCCCTTCGTGCGCGAGCTCGACTCGCACTTGGTTGGTTTTTTAAACTTTAGGACAGATTTTCCAGTCCCAAACTAAGCAAAGCTTTTACTTTGGGTACTAGAAAACTGATAAATACACTTAAACATACTTTTATTTTGTAAATAAATAGATATTATACATATATAAACATCCAGACACTAGAAAAACACCATGTTCGTCACACAATATTTTTCCAGTAGTGGGGATAAAACCCACACCCTCTGGCGCAGGAGGCAGGTACACTACACACAACGCCATTCGGGTCGTTAATTTTAACGTTACTAAATTTTCTGACTCCTTTATAGTTTGTTGAAAAAAAAAAAACTAAAAGATACAGAATCCTTTTAGTGTTTTCCTACAAAGGTATATACATAGCTGATTGTGATATGTTTCCTCCCATTTTTAATATAATACGTTATATAATATGTTAACCAATTAATGTGTTTCTTAACATATATTATTTACATAGATAATGATTTATAAATATGATTTCATTTAACTTTATGACACAATAATAATATCGAAGGATTTATCATATTTAAGTGTTTATTCTTAATTAAAAAAGAAAAAAGTTAGTAAACTTTACATAACGAAAGTAGCCTTTAACATGAATAATATCCCATTACAACACAAGCGAAAAGTCTGGAATTTCTATCCACAAACACCGAAAGTTACCCTTGTACTTCACTCTGATTCATCTCATTACGACGTAACTCATTCAGTACGGTAAAGTTTGAACATTGCGTAATATACTGAATATGTTGAGTTACAAGGGATGTGCAAAAATATCTGATCTTTCTTTTTCAAGTTTTATTATTGAATTACCAATTTTTTTTATTATCATCTTATGGATGAATTAATGTTGTGTGCTTGAAGTGGTCCAAGGAGATTCAATAAAACTTATCCCATTTGTTTTTCTATGTTGAGAGTAGTTTCCCCTCGGCCTTGTCTATATCGACAGGACCAAATAAAAACAAAGTTGAAGGTTATGACGGGAACTACGGATTCTTGAATACCTACGTCCGATCTATGGTTGGACCTTAGTGTAGACACTTTATTAATACTATTTGTATTCAAAGCACACAGATGACTCCGTGGCACAGTTGCCAAGTTATTGGCTTCGGCGTCGGGGGTCGTGAGTTCGATTCCCACACGGGACAACTATTTGTGCGACCCACAGATAGTTGTTTCGCATCTTGGTGTTTGTCCTCGTATAATTTATGTTTGTAAAACGTCCTTACAACACAGGATAATGTTATCCTAAAGTGAGGGCAAGGTTTTTTTAAAACAAGAAAACAAGAAAAACACATGCTATGAATACCTAAGGGAAAACTATATTAGTGAGGTGGTAGTTTAGTTAAAATACATGCACATTCTTATTCTATGTTGCGCTCTTGATGGGACTTAATTTAAAAATCAGTCTAAATAAAATTATATTTTTGAATCAAAAGATTTAAACAAAATAATTACATTTATCCGAGCAGAAATAGAGATAGATCTCCATTTTAACATTTTCAAAGCTAGGTTTCTTTTTATATAGGGTGAAAGATGCATGTTAAATATTGCAGATTTAAAAACAATAGTTTAGGATTATATAATTTTCTTTCAACTTTAATCAAAGAGTCACCTATTACATTAAAATAAGTGAAGTACTTCTATTCAATTAAATACCTAATAATATAATACTTAATAATTAAATAGGGCCAAGCAGCAGCCTCGGCTGTCGCACGAATGGGCAGGCTCGTCCGGGTAAGTACCACGTCCTCACAGAAGACCAGCGTAAAGTGGAAGTATGTCAAATACTTTCGCGTTTCGTCTGGTGAGTGAGGTAGCCGGAGCCCAATTTTCTTAAGGTTGTCAACGCACCTGTAACTCTCGGGTGTAGCAGATGTCCATGGGCGGCGGTATTCACTTACCATCAGGTGAGCCGTCTGCTCGTTTGGCAACGTTTCACATTAAAAAAAAATATATACAAGTAAAACATTTTAGTGTCAATTAAATAAAATTGGGATCACATGGAAACAAACCTTCGGGTTTGTTTTGGAGTCTTAGTAATAAGACCCCTATTAATAAGACTCCGCTGTCTGTCTCTTTGTCCATCCGTACCCAGGCTGTTTCTCATGAACCGTGATAGTTATACAATTGAATTTTTCACAGATAATGTATATCTGTTGCCGCTATAACTACAAATACTAAAAAACAGAATAAAAAATATTTATGTGGGGTCCCTTATGACTTTTTTGCACTTTTTATAGACAACACGGTAAGGAACATACAAAAAAACAACAAGGCAAGGAACATACAAAAAAACCGGTCAAGTGCGAGTTAAACTCGTGCGTCGAGGGTTCTGTACTTTGTATACATTATACCGTCATAATGAAATTGGTAAATAATCACCACTGATTTTCTCAGGAAGGGGTGGACCTAGTATGACTTAATGAACGTAGTGTCGGACGTCCTGCTGCCAGGTGGACCAATGACCTGAGAAAGGTCGCTGGTAGTGGCTAGACGAGGAAAGCGGAAGATCGTGCTCTGTGGCGTGCCCTTGGGGAGGCCTATGTCCAGCAGTGGACTGCAAAAGGCTGATTGGAATGGGTGGCAAATTGAAATTTATATAAGACACTGAGGTCTCATTAAGCAAAATTTTGGTCCTTACAAGTTTTCGCGAAAATCTAATTTTGCCCATATATTTTTATCGTGTTGACTCAGTCGCATGAATTTATTTATTATGATCCGTCTTTGATTTTTTGCGAAAACCTTTATACTTACTTACTAATGAAGGAATATCGAATCAAATGTATATCAAATTGTAGCATATAATTATATAAAGTGATGGTAAAAGTTATTTGTAGGATTTGGATATCATTTCTTGAAATTTTCATGAAAAATTTATAGAAATTATGAATTAAATTAATTTTCGGCTCATTCTAACTTGACGTTAAAGGAAAATAATTAATGATTAAAAGATGTTACAGTCTTTTGTTTGCTAAATTTACTACATCATCTTAATGTCTTTGTTCTACTAAAAGTTTTATTTCCTTTTCGTTCATTTATGCCTTATTAGCCCCTTACACTATTTTGTACTACCAATCTATTATATACTGTGATTTAATAATTTAGTCAATTTTATTAGAATTTTGAATTATTAAAAATTAATTAAACAGTGGGTTGTTTATAACACAATTAATAATATCATAATAAATATAAGCTATTGAAAATACTAAATATGATAAAGAAATCAAATATGGTAGTTAAGTTTTTTGGTATGAATACCTTCCGTGTAGAGATTTGATCATCTTTATTGTTGTTTTTAATTTATTATTTGTTAAGACTTATATGATTATATGTAAACAGAATAATATCAACATTGCTACTATAATATTTTTTTAAATACTTTTTTATAAAATTTTATACACTAGAAGGTTGTGATCACGAGTCTTCATATTTTACACGGGTCTTTGAATATAATCAGCGAACTTATTTAACCTGTTGAAAAGTTATGTTTTTGTTCAAAAGATAAAAAAAAATACAAAATAAGAGGAAAATTTTCTTATAGTGCTTTTGATCGAAATCTAAGAAATACAAATAGAAACTTCAATGTTTGGCGTCAATGTTTTCTACGTTAACTCTATCCCATTTGTAAGTTTTAATTAATTACTTATTAGTATTAATAAACAGGAGGATGAGGTTGCAGCCCCAGGGCTCAGAATGACCACGGGGAAATCTTCTTTTTACATGTCCAATATAATAATAAACGTGTTGATAGTGATGAGCAACATCGGAGGAATAAACTATTCTCATTATGTCAACTTACTTTTAAGCGGTTCAATGAGTCAATCAGGTGTTGCAGAGATATGCAATGAAAACGTTCTCTGCCAATAGATCAAATTATATTATGTATACACCTCATAATCTTGGTGAAGAATTTTATGGTAATTTCTTGTATTTACGCGATTACACGTAAACTGAATGAAATTATCGGATATATTAATTAATATTTATATGATTATATATTATTTTTAGATATATAGATTTATCGCGGTTATTTTTTTATTTTATTTTCCGACGATACGAATCCTTTTCAACGTTTGAATTTCATTGTTAGCCCGGGCTACCACCAGTTTTAGAATTATTTTAAAATTAGATATTAACCGCGGCTTCGCCCGCGCGGTCAAAGCGAAATAACAATGAGTTTTTTATTATACACCAGCATATCTCGTAGATGGTTGCATTTTTTCCTATTTAGTTGACACTTATCATTACCTATAATTTTGACAATTCACACAATATCTTTATATATTATATTATATTTATGTTTAATTCTGATGTATAAGCTATATTATTGTAAAGTTTCATTAAAATCTATTCAGTAGTTTTTGCGTGAAAGAGTAAAAAACTACCATCCATACATGCGAACTTTCGCGTTTATAATATTATTAGTAAGGATTAGCGCTCTCCGCGTTAATTGACATTTTGCGCGTAGAGCACTAATATAACATAATATAATTTTATCTTCTTTTGCAGAATTGATTCGTTTAGTCCTAGATTAATGATAGGTTCCCAAGCTGATACATCAAACGCCTCCGTTTGTCCCGTTAGGATGAACACTGAAAAGGGTTTGATACGTCGGGAAAAAAATTAAAAATAAACGCGATAAATCCGTAAAATTAGTTATTTATACTATAAAAATCTGATTTTGCACATATTATGAATTTTAAAGGTTTCTTCCATTTTCCACTACAATCCATTCATATCTAGGATAAATGAATAGAACCTCTGTGCGAGTTACTTGCTAATATGTATATTTACAATCATGAGTTATTTTTGTGTAATTATATATTTGTTATAAATTTTGAATTCAAACGTATAAGTGTTATGCTATATTACATTGAAAATTCGACGATGAAAGATGAAAACATAAGATTATTTATTTCCCGTTTTATTTTTTTCATTTACTCCCCATTCGTCTGGTCATCTTTTGTAAAAACGATACTTTCTTTAGTATCCACATAATATATAAAATTACTCGTGTAAGATTTAATTTACTCCCCTGTAATATACCGAACGGATAACTTTCCGTATTTCGAAAACTAAATTCCCTTACGGCAACCCTACATAATCTTAGATTTGTTATAATATATTCATATATCGTCCTACTTAAATATGTAATATTGCTTAAACGTTATTATAGAATTCGTATGAATGTAGCAAACTTTAAATGTATAATATTTATATATATATGCAACATGATAACTTTAAAGACTGAATGATGTAAATCTGTAGTTCTCAATGTCATGAAGACGGATGAAATTAGGGTTGCAGATGCGTTAGAATTGGCCCGGTTTACCTTACGAAACACACGAAATGCAGAAGAATAACTCCTTAACTTCACGCTGGGCTTCTGATAGATCGCACTACTGCCCCGGACCAACCTTCTAATTCACGCAACAGCGAAGACTTTTTGCGTGGCCAACCACAGTACACGTATTATTTTTAAGAAAAACATTATTTTAATAAATTGACTTTAAGGATTTTATAGGGCTTAATTTTTGATTTCAGCTGCTCTCCATCATTATCATTAAACGCCTAATGTTTTATTCGGAAGATCCTTTTAGCACAACGAAAGATTTTTTAGTATGTATCAAAGTATATAATCATATGTATGTATAAAGCTAGGATTTGCACTAAAAATATCAGAAAAATGTATTTGTATGAAAATGATTAATATCTGCATACTTAATAAGTGACCCGCTTGCTCGTATGCCACTTTTATTAAAAGAAAAGAGAATTCTTTATGGTTTTTCTGAGAAAAGAAAGAAATAGAGCGTTAAATATAGATGAGAGTTGCAAATGCAGGCAACTGTAAAATCGGGTAAGCTTAGCGAAACAACATTACACACATCACTCTCTTCTCTATAGTGTAAAAGGTACGGAGGGTTAGTTTCCCGTGCCTTTTCAGCTATAAGTGAACATAATACTTATTCTATATACATATGTTTAGTAGGATAAGTTAGCATAAGTAAAGAGACAAGTCAATGAACTTTTTTAATGAAAATTTGTATGTCAACTGTTATGTGTGTCATTATAAATTATGCATAATAATAATAAAAATACAATCTATATCAAATTTGCTCCTGCGTTGCCGTTATAGCCGATTTTTCTCAATTTAATGTTTACACGTCTCATGACTGCTTTTGCAGTTGTTGCCACACGTTTGGCCAATTTAGCTCATTGTTTGAAAGATGTAAACGTTTTTGTTTTTTCTGATTACTTTTTGTATTCCTTTTTACACAGAGCCCAAAACATTTCGATACTCGAGGTATCGAAATGTTTTGGGAGAAACTTTTGGAGCATTTTTTTGGTTTCGATATGAATTCGACGCCCGTAGATTGTAAATATTGTGTGACTTCAGACTCGTAATGACACGAAGCAATATCCGGCCAGATTACAACGTCTTCTTTCTGATAATACTTGTCTATTAACGGTATTAATCGCTTCATAATACACTCTCGAAGATAAATTTGTGACCGTGTACAGATAAATGGTTCGGAAATATTGCAGTTTTCGTCTATAGCTTTAGCCAAAGTTTTTTTGGTAAACTCGACGGCAACCTCGCTTAGCACGCACTTCTTGGTCTTTCATGGATACTTAGGAGCGGACAATTTCACAAAAGCCTTCATGCCCAGATCTTGAGCTTTAATTCTGGATATGCTTGATGTAGATATTTTAAATTTATCCGCCGCAGTCCTCACAGATGTTGAAGGTGCTTTTTTAAAAACATTTTTTTACCTTCTCTGTTTCGATCAGTTGCGTTGTACGTTGCGCGTATGGTACATTGCCTTCCCGGAATCTTTTTAAAATCAGTATTTCCTGATTCTTCATACCGTGTAATTATCCTGTAGATACTTACCCCTATAGATCCTGTAGATACCCCTTCTTGAGAAAAATGACGAACTGGATTCGGATTTCCCATTATTTCCCATTATTCGGATTTCCCATTATTCAGATAGTACTGAATTACCCTTTTTTTCAAAAAAATTCTCGTTCGCTTCGCTTCATGTTAGAAGTACATCCACAATATTTACTAAACCACGCGAATTTGACAGATTTGTTACCGTGGTTACCATGGCAACAGTTATTTTCTTTTTTGAAAATCTTTTTCTTGGCCGATATGAACACTCAGGTTTGTCTCTTTACTTATGGCACACCCTTTAATTAAGTGGGTAATAAATTTAAAATTTTAACCTTTTTAATGAATATTTTTTAGCAAAACATAATGGCAACTTTTCACATAAAAAAAAGCGTAGATACATTCCTAGTTATGGAGTTAATTCTTATAAACATTAAACTATATCGGACATTAATCTAAAGGGTATAAAGACAAAACAGTTTAGTACCGTTTGTTAAACGACTATTTTTTATAATATTTGATAAAAAAAAAATTGAAATCATATTTTTTAATACTTATTGAACTAGTTTTTATTGACATATAAAAGTGTCTGGTCTGACAATAACTTATTAATTAGTGAAACAGAATTCCTTGGAAAAATGAATATTTATATATGTTTTCATGAAATCTTATTTTTTTAAGCACTTGTAAATTGTTTCTACAATTTTCGTCCCTTTTTTTCAGAAAAAGAAAGTCTCTCATAAAGACTTACTAGAAAATCTTAAACGAATTAGTTTTTGCAAGAGAAAACTAAAATTATGACTGACAGTCGCTTCAACAAAAAAATTAAAAGATTATTTGCTCTAAAGCTCCTTCTACTCATATTTTTGAAATTTCTTACTTTATATACAAAACTAATTTATTAGTGGTCTCTATTTTATAGATCACTAGCTGCTGCCCGCAACTACGTCTGCGTAGAATAGGCTGAAGGCGTAACATTCAGACGGAAAGACAGATATGTATTTAAATGATAGCCTATGCCTTATTCTGGTGTATGAGCTATATTATTGTAAGAAAATGTAAAGTGAGTCAGATAATAATTGAAGTTATTGTTTAATGTTAATAATTAATTGAAATTTCGTGTGACTAAGTTATATCATGAATTTCTTTGTTGTTACTAAATTACGATATGATTTTTTATGTATTTAAGTCAATACTATATTTTGTTGAAATCAAATATTTTATGACTATTTGATCATACCCTTTAAGCATTAAAAATATTTTTGTAAAAACAAATAGCATTAGTATTAGAAGTTTATTCCAATTTATTGTTGACCATATTTCTTTATGGCTTTCCGTATTAGACTTGGAAGAATTATATTCCAAATTAGGGTTATTTACTGGTTAAGTTTGACATGAAAAATCTTTGAGCTACATTAATGTTGCTTAAATAAATCGTTTTAGCCGAACTTTTTATTGACGGCGATCGAAGATGATTAATGGTTATGTAATGGACATTTGTTTCCTAATTTTTGCCGTATCATTCTAGAAATTTGGTATGTAAACATTTAGAACGCAGAATCACTACTTAGTATAAAACAAAGTCGTCTCGCTGTCCCTATGTATGCTTAGATATTTATAACTACGCAACGGATTGTGATGCGGTTTTTTTTACTAGATAGAGTGATTCATGAGGAAGGTTTATATGTATAAAACATTGCACCCATGCGAAGGCGGTTCGCTGGTGTACTATATTTTAAACACATATTATTCATTATAGTCATTTTCGTTGGACTAAAACATTTGGTTTATTACCAGAAAAATTTATAAAATTCAAAAGCGTTTTTAAGCAAAGATCATATTGTTCATAATAGTTTTATTCTCAAAATAATATTTAAAAATTGCACTGTAAAAAGTATTGTATTTTTTTCTACTGAAAAAAAGGGAATTTCTATATTCTTTAAGTTTGTTTTTGTAGTGTTTTGTACCTTAATCTGAAAAACGGTGGGTTAAAAGGATCACTTTGATATGTTGACTTTCCTCTTCTCAATAAGACGATAACGGTTATAAGTAGGTGTCAACTTGAAATATTTGTTTATGTGAGAAGGTGGTAAGCGAGTTGACGGCGACAGTAATATTAATAATTAATTATAACCTAATCATAATTCATTATAATAATATGCTCTACAAAATTGTATTTATTTTGCAAACGTTTCTTAAAAATTTAATAAAAAATTCTTCAAAAGGGACGTTAATCATCTTAACCCTTTGGTGCTGCAAATTGCCAATCCGATACAAACGTGACTATTAGGACGTATCGTCCTCCCTCGTCAATGAGCACGGTAAATAAATTGTGCACTAGATACACGAATGAAACGCGGACTCACCGATTAATAATATGGGATTAGTAATATGTGATTTTTTTGTTTGTAAATGACCATTTTTTGAATTTTCTAAAAAGGTTCCGCGGAGTATTGTAGTGGCCCACCCTAAATCATATTAGCGTTTTATAATTTATCTTTACATGATCGTATCTTTAGGACCTATGACGGTTGGAGTCTACATAAAAGTGCAGTTTGTTAAGTAATTGAAAGAAGAAAATGGTTTTCCAAAGGTTTTTGTTGTCACGTGCAACAGATATGTATTGTGCCTTACGTACACCCGGAAAATGAACCTGAGTCTATTAGGACAACACTACAAACACCATTGGTTTATAGAGTGAACACAATTTATTTCATATCGCCTAAGAGCAAGACAAAAGCAAACGTGTCAAACCATGTCCATATGTGTAGCAGCTAATTTAGGGTCCACAGCCTGAACGACATATTCTTGCCAAGAGCTTAATGCCCGACGAAATTTGTAGTCTTCAGTCTGGAACCGCAAACAATGAAATTTCTTTAGCTGTGACGATGACAGTATCTGCTTTTGTTTGAAGTCGCTTTATGTGCTTTATTATTAGCCTAGAATTACGTTAAGAAATTACCAGAGTTGTTTATAATTTACCGGAGAAATGTAACAAACAACTTTCACGGTCGGGGAGGTTGTAAACATAGTATGTTATTATGTACGAGTACATAATATTATTATGTACTCATAGTGCCTGAAACGTAACGTAACGAAATAGTCTTATTTATCTATAATGCTTTATCTTTTAGTTAAGATCAAAATGCAAATTTAACGTAAAGTTATAAAAAATTATGACTAGTAGTACTGTTGAGTAACCGTTGGGCCCTCTGAATAATATTACTTTGAATGGAAAATGCGGACATTACGCTGTCATCTCTTTAATCAGTTTAAGAACAATGCTCAACAATGAGCAGTTTTTGATCTATGTTTTTTAGGAACGTATTTTAATAAATTCGTAGGTGCAATTCTTTAATCCTATCTATCCAATCAAATTTAATTTTTGACTTTAACAGATGCATGAAACATGAAAGAGCATTTTATAAGACAATGCGATACGTTATCTTTGTTTGAAATCGGTTTTCTACATTCAGTATCCCCAAATCTGAAAATAAGTTATAGCAAAATTTGTTCAAGCAGTAATTGCTATCGTCTCAGTTACAATCAAACCAACAATAAGTATCACAACAGATGGAGAGAAGACTTTTGGTTTTGTTCGATGGTCTCTCTGTAGGACCCTATTTTGTGTTGGGTATCTAGTCAACATATAACTACATATCATAATTAAAATTTGTAGAAAAAAGTAGGAAAAGTTTTTCGCCGCTGAGGGAATCGAACCCACGTCATCGGGATTCGCATCTTGACACTTTAGCCACTAAGCTAAACGGCGGATTGCCACACCGACGAAAATCTCAACGTCTTTTATCTACATTGTTTTTTAGCATTTGAAGTAATGGCTTTTATCTACAAAATTTTAATTTTCAATGTTAAGTGCAGAAATTAGCACCATAAAAATTTTCATTGAATACTTATCATAATATTGTAAAGAAGGATATCCGGTGATATGAAAAAAAAAAGTTTTGTAATAATAGGTTTTATGAATAAGTATGCATTTCTTGGCGACTTCACAAGGAAAATGACAAGGAGATATACGAGGTATGAGGCGTGTCCCTTTCTTTCAACTTATTACACATTGTTGTAACATTAGCGAACAATCTTTTACCTTTAGTTTAATAATACGAATATACAAGCTGTCCCCCGCTCGCTTCGCTGGTTCATACCGTCTTCTTTAAGTCAAAAAAATATTAGTTCCGGATAAGTAATCACAAACATAACGTATACTAAAACCTTCTCCATGGTATAAGTATTGTATAAGTATTAATCCGATCGGTACAGTAGTTTTTGCAGTATAACCGAACAAAATAACCGACTCTCCATTTATTAGTATAGATGAGTTTGAACTCATCTATAATCTAATCTAATATAACTCTCTCTCGTTTGAACGAGCCGCAAGAAATTTTAATATTCGATAAGAAAATTCAGTAAGTTAATACATAGTATAAAACAAAGTCGTCCCGCTGTCTGTCTGTTCCTATGAATACTTAGATCTTTAAAACTACGCAACGGATCTTGATGCGGTTTTTTTTACTAGATGAGTCATTCAACAGGAAGATTTATATTTATTTTATTTTTTTATGTTATTTATACTTTATTGTAACCTTTAAATAAAAAGGATTACAAAGAGCGAACTTTATGCCTTTTGGCATTCTCTCCCAGTGTATATGTACATTAAACCCGTGCGAAGCCGGGCGAGTCACTAGTACATGTTAAATTTACATTCTTTCAAACTACCCTTTGAATGAACACGGTTAAAAATTCCTTGCGTGTTTCCCTTACTGTCGAATTCATAAGTTTTACGACGTTTTATATAGCTCAAATTTTATTAAGATCCATGCATTGTTTTTGTTTGCAAGTTAGATTTACTCAAACTTTTTTTCCCCACCAATCAAAATTTCATAAAATATACAGCATTAAAAATAAAAAAAGCAAATTAAAAGAAAGGGTTATTAAAATTCCTTAAAAATAAAAAAAAATAAGAAAAACAGAAGTATAACACTTACTTTACGATGGTCTTCTATGAGATCGTGTTACTTTCTCGGAATGACCATTCGTGCAACAGTGACTGTTGCGTAGCCCTACCACAGTTGTGTGAACTATAATAATTCCAGTATTATACTTTAGCTATGTAGGGGAATGTGCTCATACATTAAAAGGTTGATGACAACGCATCTATCAATCAACCCTTATGGGTACTGTAAATGTCCATAGCAGCGGTAATCACTTATGATCAGATGAAGTACATTCTTGACTATAAATAAAATTGCAATATTTATTTAAACTCTTCATGATTTTCCATATGGACTATAATATTGTAATGATCTGTTACGAGAGTTTATTTATTCTATTTGATTTATACTCTATTTTTTGCGAATACGTGTGCGATTAGCCCACTGTTCATAGTGAAAGTACGTCAAAAAATATAAATCATATTACGTTATTTAAGTGTCTAGTTTTAAGAGAAAAACCTTTTGGATAAGGTATTTCGCCAATAAATAATTTTGGAAATTTCTTGATTGACGTCAAACAGAAATGATTAATGAATAAAATATGTTAACGGCTTTGTTTGGCAAAATATCCGTATCATTATTTAGGCAATTTTTATCAGACCCTAGTCTTTGTTCCAAACAAAAAAACTAAGTCCATATTAAAGTAATAAGAAAAGACAAGCTTCGTGTGTAAATTTATATTTCCTCTATAAACTTTTGCCGTAGCCAGTAGATGATCTAGATAATTCATAAAAAAACTTTTAGCATATTAGTCTCCGATACGTTTACTACATCGTACCCTTGTGAAGGGGATATGGTAAACATATTATTATTTTAACATGTAACAAAACATATTATATTTATTACAACAAGAATTTGCGTGTATTGTCCAATTGAAGGTTAGGATAGAAAATGATTGGTTATTATTTTTCGTTTCTAATAAGGTTGGTTTACGAAAATTTGAGCTAGCGGAACTGCAGATTACGGAAATGCGGATCAATTAAACATTGATATATGATATAGATATTTTTCCTATATGAATTCCCTTTGATTGATTCCAGAGCTCCTAAGGTAGGAGCGCTGGAATTAGAATGATCTATGGGGGTTTAAATCAGCAAGCAAAATACGTACAAGTATGTGCAGTATGAAACATTGGGAAAAACACCTTTATGAACTTTAATGAATTTATTTCGAGCCTGTACGTATCCACAATGTCCCTTTTTCTTCTGAGAAGCGTAAAAATAGGTCAAGCTAGGAGTAAAATATTTACGGGCTGATATTGATTAATTACAATTTGTTTTAGTTTTAACCCAGGCTGGATGACTTCTTCTATGCACTTCTTGACGAATGCCTTATATGTAAGTAAATGTAATTTGATCTTAATATGTTTATTTATTATAATGTACATAGTATTTAATAAACACTAGTTGTCTAAGAACTGAAACTAATAACTGTTAATGTGAACCTTGTCATATTTAGATGATCTCAGAGCAAAACTAAGATATTAAATTCTCAAGGTCCTATTGCTTCGGTTGTAAGTCCGAAAACCCTTAAAGGTATTGAATACCAATGAGATAGGGGCAGGCCTTTGTTGATATTTTCACATAAATAAATATATTGGTTATGAAAATCTTCACTGTGGCGAACTGTTGTCCGAACTTAAATACTAAAGTTTTATTAGATACTATCTGTGCCCGCGACTTCATCCGCGTGGAATTTAAAATAAAAAAAATCTAAAATAAAAGTAGCCTAAGTTACTCCTTACTACATCAGCTATCTGTCAGTGAAAGTCCCGTCCAAATCGCTCCAGCCGTTTCAGAGATTAGCGGGAACAAACAGACAGACAGACAGACAAAAATTGTAAAAAATGTTATTTTGGTAAATGTACCGTGTATACATCCATATGCCTTTAGGTAAAAGCGGTTATTTTAATATTACCATCAGACACTCCAATTTTATTTATCTGTATAGATAGAACATTTTCAGATTAGGATTCAGTGGCTTAATATTCATATTAAGGAATATCTTTATGACAAAGCAGATTGATAACAAGTGGAATGTAATAGAAAAAACTCAAGCTAAAATTCATCAAGCCGTTCAGGGTGCAGAGCGTGCCAAACAATTATATAAACATACATACTCTGCAAAAACATAATCCTCCTTCTGGCGCAGTCGGGTAAAAATAAGCACGCGTTTCGCCTAATGTTAATTGCAGTCGCCTACGGCGATCTTAAATATTGATAGGATCTCATTTACAATGCCAACTTTTAACGATTACCTTGTCCGCCAGACGAAATAGAACTTCTCTACGATCTGCTTTTTTATCTTCCTCTCAATAAGTCTTTCTTTTCTCTTAAGGAGAAAAAAATGTGATTATTATGAATTTATTTAATTCTTTTCCGGAACTATGTTCGGATAGAAAAATATAGTACTAGTAGAAAAGAAAATGTGATTAGCCAGTGCTAAAGACGTTTGCAAACCAATATGAGTAAGTTCGTCGTTAATGAATGTAATGTGTGCACGAAAGAAATCATAAAATTTTGTACTCAATATAGTACAAAGTTTGATGTACGCTGTTTTTTTATATGTTTTGGTCCTTTGAATTGTACATAAAGCAGTTGATAAAATATGGCTTGAGTTTTTGTAGTTAACTGTGGGGTAATTCAAAACATTCACTGGGCTGCGATTTGCTTTAGTGGGTACATTCGTTTTCTCTTTAAAGCCATTGTTACGTTTAATGCTTACTTTCATTCCGTTAACGTGCCGTTTATAATTTGATCAAAGGCAATACACAAAAAGGGTCTTGGGGAACGTTGACTTCACACTTATTATTTACAAAATGAATTTAGGTGCACAGGAACTTTACGGTACACTACACAATATGTTAAAATTCGTGGTCTTGAAAACATATAACGTTTTTGAATTTCACCAACAAATATATAAAAATGAATTAATGCATAAAATAGAGCAATATTAGTCCGAAAAATTTAAACTTACAATCAACCGCTGTGATGACAGAATACCACGGTATTAAATCACGATTGGCTTGATTCGCCATGCAGTACGGTATGATACTCTTTAAAATCACTATTGGTGACAATATCTCTTCATTGTACTTATTGTTCGCCTTTTTTCGAATTGGGTGATTCTTAACATCAATTCTAATATTTTATCACGGGACGTCATATTAGTATTAATATTTAAAATATATGTAGATTATTATTTTTCATATGTAAAGTATGATGAAATTCTGGCAATCGTTTTATTAAAATGTGTACACGCGATGAAGGATGTATTGCACAAAGACGACGGTTATAGTTATGGTATTGCATCATCGAACATAATGTGGAAGTTACAGTAAAAAGGGTTGCTTCGTTGAAGTTATGGAATTAATATCTAAGAGATACTAGGGAAATATTTAATTGCAATACTTTGCAGAAAAGGAATTTCTTTTCGGCTGTCATAATAAGAACGTCTTTAGTGTGAAATTAGTGCTTATTAAAGTTACAATTTACTTAATATATGAGTTCACGTAAATATGTTATATTTATCACTGTTTTATTAAATGAAAAGTGAAGAGTATAATATTTTATACACGTAAATATTGTTGTAAATATTTTGCAATTGTGTACAATTTGTGTAAATGTATGTAAAAGCAGCATTGGAGACAGTCTTACATGTTTGAACTCACGGATGGCCTTTAAATTTTAATGGATACGATAAAATATTAGGGTGTATAGTTATATTAAATAAATCTGTAAATATTGATCTGTTAACTAAAGTTGGACATTACTTTGATTAAGTGTAAAATTTATTCATTTTGCTATTTTCATTTGCAGATTTTTAGTCTCCCGTCTCAGGGGGATTAAAACGCAGTCTCTAACGCTACCACGATAGCTCAAGTATTTTTCCAGTTTTATCGTTGTGAAAATTCTGGTCTTATCGCAGTGAGAATAGACTCATCGTTGTTAAAATAATCATACAAACACTAGATGCAAGTAATTATCTTGCAGGATAGTCTATCTTAGTTCTACGTATCTAAGCTTAAGATGTATTTATATGGGGATCCAGTGTTGAGTTCTAATCGATGTTAGATCCGTAATTGGAGAATAAAACGTACGAAGCAAACCTGCGCTTAGATCATAGGCCAGAATAGCTCGTAGCTAAGATAAACATCATCTGCCGTGCGGACGACACTAGTTAATAGCGGTGACATACAGCTAGCTGAGCATAGGGTGGAAAACATTGGCGCCAAATTACTTGGGGTAAGGGATAGCAACACATGAAACCGAGTTCCTGTGGTTCCTTTGCTCGGGATGCTATGTGTTTGCGTACCAAAATGAATCATTTAAAGACTATTTTGTTATTAGTCTGTAAACTTATTAAACTCCTTTTGACTGGTTTAATTACATGATTATATCATGGCGCTATTAAAAAATGCGAAACGCGCTATTAACAAATTATATTTTTGATTTGAACAATTTATTATCTGATTTCTCTTGAAGTAACTGATGTATTCATGTGATGGTAAATATCTCTAAAACTCTAAGAACCATTAATCTACCAAATAAAAATGTAGAGTTACTTGATTGAATTACATTCTTCAAAAACTACGCTTGCAAAAGACCCTCGGTGAAATTTTCTTTATACGCTTTTCATTTACGATTGAACTGAAAAGTTTTAATATTCACTTGGAATGTACATAAGTAATGTGGGCCGCAACTGCATTAAGGATTTCCTTCGTATTTTTTGGAGGAAATTCTAACGAAAATAAGTATGTAAGTTAAATTCGAAGACATTTGGAAAACTCCATAAAAAATAGGTAATCTGCATTTTGCAAAACATTTAAATTTGGTTCTATTGTGTTAGTACTTCATGATTTTTGAAAAGAATAAATTTAATAACATTTATATATAGTTACTGTATTAAAATAAAGTAAAAACTGACCTGTACAGGAACGCTTATCGCGATCTGAAACAAAACACATTTTTTTTATAAAATTTAATGTTAATTCCTCCCACACTAAAGTGTAGTTAATGTTTAATTTAATTTCATTATATACAATTATTCTTAATGTTTTTATTATTATTATGATACGCATACGTAATGTTTATCCAAATTGTCACCTAGAACAGAAGTATATGAAATGATGAACATTAAAGCATTTGAAAACATTGGACATAAAATCCAGCATGATTTTTTTATATACACATTTTTTTTTCGTATATCTTTTGGTATAAATACTTTCGTCATCATAATTACCAATTCAGCCTGTATGAGACCACTGTTGAACATAGGCCTCTCCAACAGACTGTCACGACGCACACTCCTGAGCCACATGCATCCATCGACTTCCCGCAGGTTTGCGCAGGTCGTCACTCCATTTAGTCCTACACTGTGATGGCCATTCAAGAATCTTTCTTACCCATCGGTTATCGTTTCTACGACCTATATGGTCAGCCACTCACCATTTCAGTTACTATTTTAATTCTGAGCTATGCCGTATAAAGTATATTTGTTCTACTGCACATGTCTTCGTTGCGAGTTCTATCACCTGATTTTTTTTTAAGCGATAGTCGTCGGCCATTGACTTTTGCAACACCCGTATGGTTGCAGATGCGTTGCCTATCAACTGTTCAGCTACGATCCAATTGTTTCCTCTTCACGACAGTGACCGATCGAAGGAGATATGCAGGTTGTGGCAAGAAAGTGTTAATGTCCGTAGCCCCTTTGTCCTACTGTCTGAGAAACTACCGTCTGGACATGAGTTGCCGTGGCTGACTTCCAGTCATTAAATACACTTCGGACAAAAGTTGGCCGAAGTAAAGAGAACCCATTCAGGTAGTGATTCTCAGACGGTTCCAGCTTGGAGTGCAAGTGTGGTGCTGTTCCCCAAACCATGGAACATTTGACGTCGTGCCATGCATGCCCAACCAACTGCACGCAGGAGGACCTGATGAATGCTGCTGACAGTGCAATTCATGTGGCTGAATTTTGGGCCGATACCGTGTGAATAGGTATTGACATCGACACGAAAAGAAGAAGATTCCCACATTCCCGGATGAGCTTACCCATTAATGCAAACGCAGAAGTAGTTGCGGAATGGGTCTTTGCGGCAAATCGAAAATCTGGTGCATTATATATATCAACTAGCGACCCGCCCCGGCTTCGCACGGGTGAAATAATAATAATATAAACCTTCGTCTTGAATTACTCTATCTAGTAAAAAAAAAACCGCATCAAAATCCGCTGCGTAGTTTTAAAGATCTAAGCATACATAGGAACAGACAGACAGCGGGACGACTTTGTTTTATATTATGTAGTGATTCTAACAAAGAATGTTTATAGGCTTTCTTTAAATAATATGAATACTGCTACAGATAAACTGAAATTTATATCGAGTACCATAAGGTGTTGTGTAAGGTGGGTAGAACAGATTGCTTTTTTTTTTTTGAGAAAATAAGGAATAATAATTTATTTTTATTAGTTATATATACGTTAACTAATCACAACGAAACTTCATATTTTGTAAGATTTTAATTTGATACAGTCAGGTATTTGTTCCTTAGTATATTACTATTAAATTATTACCGTTACTACGTTAGCTCAAGCAAGAAATTAAATTTATTCAAGAAAACACAGCGTGTCTAAGAGTAGTTTGACATCAATTAATATTTTTTATATCGATTTTTGATATATTTTTCTTGTTGTGCGTGTAAGTGTGATTAATTACTTTGCTGATTTGATAGATATAGTTATCATTCTTTTGCAGCGGATGTTTTTTTTTCAATTACCCTTAAAAACCAATTTTTATTGTATGCGCTTTCACCAATATATCTTCTATACATAGTATAAAACTAAGTCGCACCCACTGTTCGTACGCTTAGATCTTTTAAACTAAGCAACGAATTTTAATGCAGTTTTCAGCAATAGATACAGTGATTCAAGCGGAAGAGTTATATGTAGTATACATGCATATTATAGTAGAGAAAAGCCGGAAATCCAAAGATTTATAATGTGATGTCGTAAGAAACAATTTAATGTACTACGGAATTATAGGTATCCTATATCTTAAAATTATCGATAAAAAAGTCCGCAATGTTATGAGTTTATTTCCCAAAGATCACCCACAGTAATCATATTAATCTTACAATATCCGTAATCAATCAAATTTATCAGGCTATGTTTTGTGTAAAAAAGGTACAGTAACATATATAAATAATAACTATCCACACGTATTTTTACTTATAAAGCTTAATAGGTAAATAAGTGTTCATTTTATAATATTCATAGCAGTGAACAAAATTGATAGCCAAACCAATTCTGTCATGTAAGACACAATTTTCCGCACGGCCAAGTGTTGAATGGGGCGGGCTTCTGCAATACTTGTGAGGAAGATAAGTTTAGTTAGAGAGATTTAATGTAGCAAAACTGACTTCACTTCGAAAACGCAATTTTTTCCTTCATCTTATTCCTAACTACACTTACTTCAGTATTAAAGTGGAAAATTTTGTAAAAATATCATAACATTAACATTCATACGACTTAGTATGAATGTTGTCAAAAACACATTTTACAAACACTTAAATTAAATCCTCGCGTAAATTAAATGTCTCAAATAATATCGGGATGTAGGTCTAAGAAAAAATAAAACATAGAAATTCAAAACATTATTTATCTTTCAAAGGCTTGTCACAGTCTAGGTGGAATCAAATGTTTTAATGTGGTTTTATTTTGTCTGTGTCCATGCCTCGGCATTTATATTCAATTTATATTAATGTAATAAAATTTAAGTTATTAGATTACAAAAGTCAGGTTATGATGTGGGGGTCAGTTCATAAGGCATATAATGTAGATATTTTTTAGAAATGAAGTAATTTGTATTTATAATTTTTCTAATGCGATAAAACTTTTAAGTGAATAGATTCTGTAGGAATATTTTTTAATTAAAACAGTGGATTCAATTCGCAACGCAACAACGCAAAATATTTTTGAAAAATGATAAACAAATCGTTAACATTTTAATGGAAGTGATAATGTGGTGTGGGGTGATTTTTTGTAGACAAGAATACCCTATACTGCTGTAACTAATCTTTGATCTGTTTCTAATCTTACCTATTCCTTATCATTCAGGTTTTCTCTCGAAATTCTTCGTCGTTACAGCTGCCCGACACTGGAACGCCCGACACTGAAATCGTCGAATAAATTTGCGTTTAAAGCAAAACTTAAGGAACATTTTAGGAAAGTCACATCTGTGATGACGTTTTAAATATATTAAAACTTTTTCTGTTATGAAGGTAAACATATTTTATTAATTACGGATATTTTATTTATTATTTTTGTATGTATTTAATATTTTTATTGTGCGTATACGTATACCTACACTTTTTTCTCTCACTAACTTTTCGGTTGGCTGGCAAAAAATGCTATATATGCTATACGCGTTAAGCGCGCCATTTGTACCAACTTGTATAAAAAAGTAATATGGTTTATGATCTGGATTCTTTGGACTTTCACTTGCAAAAATCCATGCAATTTGTCGTGTATTATTCAACAAACTACGTATCAAGTTTGGGTGTATAGAGTTCTATAATAGTTTTAGCTACCGCTGCCTACGCTGTAAGTTTTTAAAATGTGAGCTTGTTATGTTTTGATTATTTATTTGGTTACAGCTCTAAAATTATGGCGATGTTTGCAGTTCGCGGCTCACAAGTACGTCATTAGAACTGACGTTGACAAATTGTTCCCGGATGCAGGCTATCCTACATTAGTTTAAGATTTTGTTTCAACTAAAATGTTAAGGTTATAAAATATTAAAACGAAAAAAATTGGGTCAATTCTATCTTTCACTAAGTTTTCTACAGTGGCATATTAAAATGAACGCATATTTTTAAGGGCATTATTTATTCATACATAATTCACAAACAAAACGAAGTTAAACATAGTAATGTGTCTTGTAACTTACAAATGTGAAGAGATTAAAATAAGATTTAAGCTTGCATTAAATACGGCGCGGTTAAGACTGACAGCACTACGAATATCACTCGTGAAGTACAACATACTATAATTGGACGACACTAACACGAGCGGAAACCACACCATGTACAGCGGCCGTTAGTTTTGTTCCCAAGGCTCAAGCTACCAATTAGGTAGTCGCCTTGGTAGCGTTTCAAATGAACTAGTTAGTTGAAACTTGCAAGTTAAAACAGAAATAAACAAGCTTATGATTCATGTATAATTATTTTCACCACGATGTAGAAATTTGACCGTAATGATTATTGAATTGATATAAACTTCATTTTCCTCCAATCCTTATCTCAATTGTCACTATATACAATTCATGTTGTTAATGGAATTTATGTATTAATTTTCAAATTTCCATATTTTTTCTTCGCTTATACATTCGTTCATTGTTCATCTGAGACCAATCCATACTAATATGGATAAATGAGAAATTAACTCTCGTCTGTTTGTCTCGCTTTCACGCCAAAACAACTGAACCGAGTTTTTAATTGGAAAAAACTGTTAATAACAAATAAAACTGTTATTTATTTAAGGGCTACAACGCTAGTATTTTCATATATGTACTTACAATACAAAATATGTCAGTTTAATAATGATGGTAAGGAAAAAGCAAATTGGTATTTTATAGTTTTTTGATATATATGAGTAAGCGATCGCAGCGAGTCGCAATTGCGTTGCCGGTCTTTAGGAGTAGGCTCTCTTCTTGAGGTCCTAAGTCGTATCGGTTCCGAAATACCGCTGGCGACAACGCGTTCCACAAGTAGTTGTGCGGGGTAGAAAATTGCGTGAAAACCAAATGTTTAAGTACCAAAATTTACCTTAATTTACAACTTTTATTTTTTGAGTTTTCTCTTTACTTAAGTAAGACCTTGCTTTTAACTAACATAGATAATTCTAGGTTATCCGGGAGTACCCTATAGGTTTTGGGTCGAAAACCTATATGGGAGTTCCCGTTGACGTAGAATCAAGAAAACCGACTCTAAAATTGTTAAATTTTGTTAGAGATTAGGCAGGTTAGGTTACATAGGCTAGATTTTCAAGATTTGATTATATTAGATTTAGTATTATTAAAAAAATTGTTAAAAAACTTTATATTTTTCGTGATTTAATTTTAATACTTTAGGTATTATAAAATATGGGTAAACCTGGAAACTAGACGCTGCTCGTATGAGAAAACGGCGTCAAACTGAAACCGAGATTGTAAAAGGAAAACAATTAAATGTAAATTAGGAAAGAAAATTTCTAAGCATTTCAAACGAGAGGCCTGACAGCGCGAAGAGATCCTATTTGTGACATAGGTTAAATGACGAAAATAAGTAAATACAATAATCGTCTTAGTTTAACTGGCACTCGTTTCGGTATAAATTTATTTACAAAGATTACCAATTGCATTGGCCAATAGACAACGGCTAAATTTGAATTGTCTTGCAAACGTTAAGGAATACTGTTGATAGGTGATTTTGTCGATGAGAGTTGCAGTTCGAATTTATCCCACTGTCCGACAAGTAGACGCTTTAAATGCACACATGATAGCTGAGAACGCGAAAACAGCGTACTAATTGTGTTTTCGCGTCCTCAGCTATACTGAATACATCTGCTTTACCTTTTCGAGTATATAGATGTTATATTGCGTGATTGCGCAAAACAATGAATATTTATGCAATAGCAGTAATCGCGGTTCATTTGTTGTCAAGAGTTCCGTTGTCTATTTACGAAACTCATAATCAGATCTAAATGAAATTTAAGTCGGACCATTTCGGAATTAAACCCTTTCGATCGAAAAAGAATTTTACAAATCTATGACGGAGTCTATGCCAAGAGGCATTCCGAATTGCGAGACATAATATAAAGCACCGAAATTGTAAATGTGTGTTGACGAAGTTTTAGCGAATTCGGTATAAATGGGCTTTATTATTATTATTATGACGGAGTCATGCCCGAACATACATAAAAAATATAACCATCTGAATTGATAACCTACTCATTTTTGAAGTCGGTTTAAAAAGGTTCAAAGTATTCGCATACCTAAGGTAATATAAACTTATAAATGTCATGTCACTAAAGCATTTGAATGTCAAAATTCAAAGTTAAATAAACAGTTACCTTTAAATTTACACATACATTACATCAAGGCATGGCAACTAATGCAGTTTTTAATAGGAGCGTAATACCTCGGACTCTTGAACAGTAGTTCTGTTAGTAATTCCTAACTCTAAATCCTTGAATAAATGACATGTCTAGTTTGAACAGCTCTCCCGGGTCGGCTTGACCGTCTTCCTCATGTTAGACGTAGAACATTCTTTCTGTCATCTAAAGCGGCACGATGCTCTAGTAAATTAATGTAGTGCAATTACGTTGACTTTAATTAAGGCGATGTGTTGACTTGAAAATAAGTATATTTTTAATGATATATTGATGGCTTGTTTCTGGTATGTCGGGCTGGCTGTACAACTGATGCGACTTTTACCGTTAACTTTACTGGTTTTGGGATTTACCGTGTGCAATAACTAATATGTGATGAATGTGCACGTATACAGTGATAAGACTCTTAAGTACTTGTAACTTCTAGAAATAATTGTAATCATTTAGAAAAATTTTACATAACCGAATTATGACCTCAATAAAAATAACGTGAGATTGTCAACAAATTTGATTAATATGCCGTTGGATGTGTGCGGGTAAAATTTTTATTTTGCGCTTATTTATGCTTTACCTACTTTTTATACCATCATACATTTAATAAACTGTGGGTAAAAATGTTCAATAAAATGAAAAACTAGCCAAACTTTTTAAACTTAAAATGATAGTTGCTGTTTCATAGGGTTAAAATTATAATTTGCATGATGTTTGGAAAGCATAGCAACAACGAAAGCAACTTTACTTCAATCTCCATTGCAAGCATTGATGAAATTGTTAGTTGCTGTTCTGAGCATTCAATTAAGCAATTACTTAGCACTTCAGAAAAAAAAGCACTTAGGAGAAACGGGTGTTTGAAAGTAACAAATTGAGTAAGAAGAATCAGCAATGTTGCCACAACACAAATTGTGCTTTATTTCAATTAGTGAAAATAAAAAGTTGTATTTTATGAGTGTATAGGATTCGGTCGTAAATAGAACTTCTTTGAGATATAAATATCTTTTATTAGAATGTGAAATTACTTCTTTCAGGTTAAATAGAAATGAAAGACATGTATTTTTACATGTATGATAATTAAATAAATTTTATCATTTTCAATCATCATCATCATATCAGCCGTAGGACGTCCACTGCTGAACATAGGCCTCCCCTATTGACTTCCATTTCGACCGGTCGTTAGCGGCCTGTATCCAACGCGTCCCTGCGATCTTGGCTAGGTCGTCCGTCCACCTTGTGGGAGGCCTTCCTACGCTGCGCTTGCCCTCACGTGGTCTCCACTCGAGAACCTTTTTGCCCCAACGGCCATGGGTTCATCGAACTATGCTATGTCGGTAACTCTAGTTCTTCTACGGATCTCCTCATTTCTGATTCGATCTCGTAGAGAAACACAAAGCATTACCCTTTCCATAGCGCGCTGTGCGACCGCGACCTTCCTTATGAGGCCTATAATGAGAGACCACGTCTCGGCACCGTAGGTCATCGCTGGTAGCATGCACTGGTTAAAGACTTTCGTCTTTAAGGACTGTGGTATTTTGGACGTAAAGACGCTGCGCAATTTTTCGAACGCAGCCCAGCCGAGCTGGATTCGTCGATTGACCTCCTTCTCGAAGTAGGATTTGCCATTTTCAACTAGCAACATCAATTATTGGGAACAACATTTATTTTTCTAAGTGTCCTTTACCCAGAATTAATTACTATTACATCATTTCAGTTAACCTCACCCTGTTTGCGTGAATAAGCGAGGCATTTTATATGTCAATATATTTCTGTCTTTCAATGAAACATTTATTTCCATTTCCATTGTGTGAACAGTAACGGACCGTGAGTCTGGCTCACGGTCCATTTCTTTTCTGTAAACTTATGTTTAATGAGTATTATTTATTGTTTTATAGAATACATGTTATGCTGTAGTGAGGTAGAGCCTTACTTACGATAATCACGAAGATGAATAATAATGCTTATTTAGTTATAGAAAATACCATCTGACTATGAACGTTTACTGTTTATATACCTATTATTATATGCTGTTAATCAACAGATGGCATTAGGAACATAACCGGAGTATTATTTTCTTTATGTGAATCCGAAAGTGATCTTTAAATCTCGTCAAAGCTGCTTTCATTGTGAAAGGTCCTCGAATTAACTGGAGGATCAAAGTACCATTTCATTTGAAGTTCTATAAGCTTTGAGAGGAAGGAAGTTGTAATAAAGAACTTGTTCTGTGAGATTAAGAAATATCAAAGTTCCTGTAATTATTTTTTATTTAGCAATTATTAAGAAATATTTTAATAGCTAAACATAATGTCTAATTAATAAACCTATTATACCATGAGTTAAGAGTAAAGAAAAATAAACAAAATTCAAGTAGGATTTCACTTTCATTTCACTGACGTATATAACCGAAAAGAAAAGACCAAAAAACATCCAAGTAGTAAAATTGAAAATTGTCGGTGATTTCGAAATAAACGACCTTTAATAATCTATTACGTCTATTTTATAGTTACTACAACAATTTAGCTTTTCAAACTTTTGGTTCGCTGTACCGAGGCTTCACAGAATACCGGCGTAAATTGTAAGTACCTAATACTTCCTTTTTAAGCCGGTCCTCTTTCGTCTGGTGAGGTAATCGGGGCCCACTTTTTAAAGGTTGTCAACGCATCATGTGTTGTACATGTCCATGGGCGACGGTTTTCACCTAACATCAAATGAACCGCTTGTTCACTTCACAAATATTCACTTAAAAAAAATCACATAGTAATAAAACTTATTTTTTAACAACTCATTTAAAAACTTAACTCGCCGACCATTGGTGGCGTGAATAATATGTGCATTGCTTCTACGTTCTCGCTCGTACCCAAAAGGTCAGTTCGCATGCGACTCTTGACGAAAAATCTCAATCTCACCGTGGATAATCTGAAGGGCTTCGAAGATTATCGAATTTTATATTAAGGTCTATACATTTAATTTAATAATTAAAATGGAAAAATAAAAACACATTTATTTAGCATTTTTGTTTAAGGAATTTTGCTATTTACCTATATAAAAAGAGATAACTTACAAAAAAGTTTATATTCCTTGTGATTTCATTCCTAAAAAGAGGTAAAAAGGGTTGGGTTTAAAGATATAAATAATGTCTCTAATGTGTAGAGGCATTAATCTTTATTAGTGATAAACTTGTTAATAGGTGATTTTTTCATCCAATTGAATGTTTCAATTTAAGAAAAAGAAAAACTACCAAAGATTAATTATAAAATAAAGGAAAACATGTTTTATGTATATAATATATAAAAATATATACAATTCTAAAGAATCTTCGATGCCCGTATTTTAAATCTCTAGTGGGACGTATTTCAGTCTAACGTTATTTTTGGCCTTCGCATTAAAGAAAATTTATTCCCGACATAAATATATCTTTTGAACGTAATTTGGCAAGATGCTTGGCTTTCGTGTTTTTTAAACAAATGGGTTGTTAAAAATATGTGTATTACATAAATATATCATATTCATATCATTATTGTTGCTTTTAATAATATTGAAATAAAAAAATAAACATAAAAATCACATTTACGACTTTACATTGACGAGCCGATTGGCGCCGTGGGTAGTGACCCTGCCTGTTGCGCTAGAGGGTGTGTGCGAAACCCACTACTGGAAAAATATTGTGTGATGAACATAGTGTTTTTCCATTTAGTCTTTATATATTTCTTCGCACCAACAAGTCCATTCTTGACCAACTAATTTCTTTCTTTCTTTTCTTTTTATTTTTTTTTTTTAAAAACACTGCCCTTACTTTAGGATAATATTATCCTGTGTTGTAAAGGACGTTTTACAAACATAAATTTCACGCGGACAAACACCCAGATGCGAAACAACTATCTGTGGGTCACACAAATAGTTGTCCCGTGTGGGAATCGAACCCACGACCCCCGACGCCGAAGCCAATAACTTGGCAACTGCGCCACGGAGTCATCAACTAAACATTAAGACTAGACTCTCCACAATTTGCTATCAACGAATTCTAATTTATTTTGGTCACATCGCCCGCAGGCAGCCGGGGGGGGGGGGGGGGGGGGTCGACCGTCAAAATGCCCCTTAATTGTGGGAACAATTAAAAGGGAACAAAAATAAAAACGAAACTGCTACACAACGAAAAAGAAGGCTCGAAAAGGCAAAAGAAAAGTATAGAACGAAACGTGCAAAGGAAAGTGAAAATGAAACCCATAGTCAACTACAGAAACGAAGAGAACGGTTAGCAACAGAAACACCTGAGCGACATGATACCAGGTTAATAGCACAACGTGAGAGACAAAGGCAGCTGGTAGAGTCAGAAACGCCTGAGCGTCATGAGTGCAGGCTAGCATCACAACGTGACAGACAAAGAGAGTTGTTAGCATCAGAAACATCTGAGCGTCATGAGACTAGGCTAGCATCACAACGTGACAGACGAAGAGAGCTAACAGCGTCAGAAACACTTGAGCGTCATGAGTCCAGGCTAAGATTACAACGTAACAGACAAAGAGAGCTATTAGCGTCAGAAACACCTGAGCAACATGAGGCCAGGTTAACAGGACGACGTGAGAGACGAAAGGAGTTAGAAGCTTCAGAAACACCTGAGCAACGCCACGACAGGTTAAATAACCAACGTGAGCGTGCACAGCAACGCAGAGCTGAAAATCATGTACAAGCGTTTGAAAATGCTATTAACACATCGTGTATACACGTTTGTGACATTTGCACGAAGCATTGTTATCCTAACCAAATTCATACTGTACGTTACAACACAGCTGCATTAGGATATCAACCTGCAGAACTGTCTTCAAAAACAACATTACTTTTATGTTCGCGCTGCCAAACACATGTGACCAGTAATAAAACAATAACACCATCAAAGGCGTACTGGAATAATCTGGATCCAGGTTCAATACCAGATGAGATTCAAGCGCTGACGCAAGCAGAGCAGCGATTGCTGTGTAGAATCATCCCGGTTGTTAAAATCGTAAAATTTACTGGGCTATACGGGCAGTACGGTTTCCGCGGACAAGCAGTGTTGTTTGCCCAAGATATCTTTGAGGTCAGTGAAAGATTACCTAATATGCTTCCAAGATCTTCCAGCCAGGTGGGTATTGTTGTAGTTACAGAACGTTTGGAGAATTTGAACGTTACAAGAGAATTCACAAAAAGTCTACAGCGCTTTAAGATGGTTAATTAGAAATAACCCGCTTTATAGAGATGTACGCATTGACGAAAATGTCCAGATTAATGAACAAGACTTAATAAGACTTAGTGTGCCAGATATACCTGAAAGCGGTGAACCTGAAAGAATTGAAATTCCAAATGTATTCATTAGTATTAATGACGTTGCTAGAATTATTCGGGCTTCATGGCATCAACGTGACCACAGCGTTTTCACTTCGGGATTTGCCGGCGTGCAATGTAGTGAAATGTCATTAGCAAATATTGTGAGGGCTGCCATTCTCAACCCTAGTCGATGGGACGTTAATATTTTGAATGCTAACATGCTAGAGGGAGACTCCCTATATTGCCAAATTCGTGCTCTACTACCGTTAAATGAACTAGATCAAACAGGTTATTTAGAGATACGTAATTTTCATGTCGTCAAAGAAAACGTACAAATGTATGGGAAGCGATTTTCTATAGACTACGATGAAGACACTCTTCTTTTTGGAAGTCTTCAAGACACTATCAACACTAACAATATTGGAATGACTTTAATCTCAGCTTTAACACAATTATTTGACGGCTATTTTTCGGGGATATTGACAGCTTCTAGAAAATCTGTAAGCGTATTTCACTATGAGGATAAATACTATTTTGCTGCAAGTGGCAGATCCTGCGTAATAGAGTGCGACAACGTGCAAGAACTTTGCCGTATCTGTAAAAGATGCCTTGGGGCGCGCAATATCGCCTACATTCTAACACGTGTAGACGTACACTTCAGGGAAGATGTCATCACTCATCAGTCGGTGCAAGTACAACGACAACTCTCGAATCCGATATCTGTAACTGTTTCTATACAAACATCAGTAGCTGTCCCTATACAAACATCTGTAATGTTGCCGATCAATAGCGCCCAACCCGATGTCGAAGATGAGCTAGAGGTGTCAGAAAATGTAAACGAGATTAAAAGAAAAACAAATAATAACATTGTCAATGAAGGCCATGAGTTAAAGGCAGAAGAATTCGCATGGTATCAATTATTCCCATATGGCAGAAACGGCTTGAAAGAACAAAGACCAGTAAATATAAGTTCTTTGGATTACTATCAATTTCGAATTCTAGGTGCCGATAGTCGGTTTCAGCGCAACGATTACCTATTCTACGCACTTTCTATGTTTGAGTACTATCGGGTTAAGTCAACCATTGCAGCATGTGCTAGAAAAGTGGAAGGCAAAAATGGCAATCGAATAGAAGACCTACACTTGTACTTAAAAATCTCAGAGGTTCCGCAGCTTATTGGCGTAGTGATCTCAGTGACCTAAATGCACAAATAAGATGTTTAGGGTCTCCAAACTATTTTGTGACATTAAGCTGCAACGAATTGCACTGGAAAGATATGAAAAAAGTGCTCCTGATGACCGACGGAAGGCAACACATTGATCCGGATGATATAGATATTTACGAAACTAAACGGCTCATTGAGATGTATCCCGTTGTTGTGAGTAGGCACTTCATGATACGTGTCAATGTTCTGATTCAGTTCCTTAAAATCGATGTAGAAGTATTTGGCTGTAATGTTAGAGACCACTGGTGGAGAGTAGAGTTCCAAAATAGAGGAAGTCCTCATCTTCATATGGTTATTTGGGTAGAAGACCACCCATCTGTGGAGTCACCTGAAGGAATTGCTCGTATTGATTCAGTATGTAGCACAGGCACACCACCTGAAAATTTAGAACTATACGAATTGGTTAAACAATGTCAAATACATCGTCACACTAATACCTGTACGAAAAATAATAATACAAATACACTATGTCGGTTCAACTTTCCTCGCTCGGAATGTACAGAAACTCATATTATTGATCCCTCATCGAACAAATTTATATATGGTAGTCGCATTTGCGTTCTCAAAAGAAAAAGCGAAGATTGTTGGGTAAATAATTATAGTCCTACTTTGCTGAAAATATGGAAAGCCAATATGGACATCCAACCTTGTGGCACTAATGAGTCCATTGTGTATTACATCGCAAAATACGTGTCAAAATCGGAGCCTACGAATCTGGATGGTAAAGTCACTAGAGCTATCCAGCAAATTAGGAGAGAAGAATCCGATGTTTCACGTACGCTTTTTAAAATATGCATGCGCATACTGAAAGAACGACAGATTTCATCTTGCGAATGTGTTTTCAGACTTTGTCATTTAAATATGCGTGACAGCTCGAGAAAAACAGTCTTCCTCAATACCCGCAAACAGGAGCAACGTTATAAAGTGTTGAAGTTTACTGAAGGCGGTCAAGCAGCTGGTTATTGTGCGAATATGTTTGAACGATATGAAAAACGACCAACTGAGCATCCCGACTATAATTTCAACAACATGTGTCTAATAGAGTTTGCAATGTTGTTTGAGCCGCACAACGCAAAATCACTAGCAATCAACGAAGAAAGCATCGATACAGATGCGTTAGCGCGTGAGCAAACATTAAGAAAGCTATTTATTACACTAACAAACAACACAATAATGACCATCAGAAACAGGCCAGCTGTAATACGGGTTCCTAACTTTGTTGCAACCTCTGATCCCGAGTCTTATTATTACAGTTTGTTGCTCCAGTATACGGGCTACCGTAATGAGAGAGAACTGATGGGAGAATACAACAGCGCCAGAGACGCATTTCTCGCCAATGAACAGAGGTTAAGAGAAGGATGGACGAATAACTGGTATGTCACCCTTGTCCGGAAACTATTTGCGAATAATGAGACAGCAGTGGAGGCAGACAGAGTTTCTCATTATCGACGAAATTTCAATGGTATCCTATCAAATGCTATGTATGATTGACGCCCGATTAAGACAAGTTAAGAATCATGAAGACGAGTTCTTTGGACGCATAAACGTTTTACTTTTTGGAGATCTGTTACAACTGCCTCCAATCAAACGCTCCGGAGCTCCTGTTTTCAAACAACCCGACCATCTCCAACCAGCCACGCATCTATGGCGTTTGTTCACGCTCTGTGAGCTGACGGAGAATATGCGTCAGCAAGGGGACCATACTTTTATTGACATATTAAATGCTTTGAGAATAGGTGAGCTAACCGCTAACCATTTTAGTATTTTGATGCAAAGAGTTATTCTAAACCCAAGTGATGAGTTTGCAACAGACAAAGCGTTAAGGGTATACCCCACTAATCAGCAAGTAAACAATCACAACGCTGCGGTTTTAAAAACGTGGGGCCCATTACTATTTCTGTATTACTTTCTACTATACTTAGAGTGGATTGCATCGACTTATTATAATCGTCATCATCATCATCCTAGCGTTTTATCCCGGTCGCATCCGAAACCTCATAGCTCCGGAGTCCAGGGTCCGCTTAATCGACTTACTATAATCGTAACTGGAGGTTTTGACCATCAATAACCAGCCGTTACGGCTTCACCAGCGAACGCCGAGCTCATGATGTACCAAAGTATAAGATATGCTCTGCCATAGGTATGATTTCAGAGGGGCCCCACGTTTTTATATTAGTTTAATATGCCTAAAAGCTATTCTGCCTAGTACTAAAATATTTCTGAACTAGAAGGTCAAAATACCTACTTGTTATAGTGTGGGCTGCTTAGTTTACCTACTAAGCAAACCCTGGTGCTAGTGTTCTTTCATGAACTGCCTTTCGGCCGCTAACATGGTTCATGTTATGACAACCACTACCATCAGAGATATTAATGACCGAGATCACCTACGTAGGTTGATAGGTAAGTAACTATTTATTTATTTTGTAGTTTTCAGTGCACATAAAATAAAACCGTTTAACTTAAAAGTTTTTTACCGATTTTTATTCTTTAGAAAATTAGAAAATTCCGCAATCTTAACATTCAGCTGAATTTTTATTTTAATAATTATCATCATTGTAATCAGTCAGAAGACGTCCACTGCTGAATTTGTTCATTTCCTTTGGGAAAGCCACAATGAACGATACTACTCTGTACTACTAGGGTTGCCCGTAGTTATTATGATGTTCTCTGTTCACCTAGTGGGAGGTGTACCAACGATACGTCTTCCGTTGTCACCACCTATGTTCAACTAGTGATGTCCTATGTTCACATTGCGTCTTCCGTCATCAACAGCTTCTTCGAGCGTCTGCTCAATATCATTTCAACTTGTAAGTCCTGTCACGGACTTCTTCGGCGAATTTTCACGCAACGGACTTTTCGCACAATTAAATTACATAGAGTAAGCTATGCTGTGAACTTTTTTACATCGTTTTATGTCCCTGAGTTTCTCTAAAAGTCTAACTGTTAAGGGTTACGCCTCGCTGTCAGTTTATTTCATCACTGGAAACATATGCACTCGTACTCTGTTTATAAACTTTTGCCTTTATGCACTACGGAATTTGCGAGTTTGAGGAACTGTTTCGATATATTTCACCCGAGTTACGAAATTGGAAATAATCCATTTTTTTGCCAATAGTAATAAAGCAGCTAAATTTTTCGACCCAAAAAGAAAACGAATATGAAATGGTATTAAACCTAATAAATGTACATTGCAGTATCAAAATAGCATAGAATAAGTATTACATCTGTTTTGGGACAATGTATGCGTTTTTACAACAAAATCCCAATTGATCAGTTGCTAAATTCAACAAAAATGTAAAAGAACGTTTCTGTGTTAAAGGCTAATAATATTAGTTTTTTTTTAATGATAACGTACACTAGAGATAAATTGATCCCTCCAGGCACTTTAAGTGGACTTTAATATATTGTAAATATGTGTTCGCTGTCAAAAATGCTAAAAATATTGTGTCGCTGAGTTTCTTTCATCGATTTTTTTCGCTGAGTTTTTTTCATGTCAGTGAATCTTAAATAAAATTTGAATTTGTCATTACAATATTTCAATAAAAATAATATGTTTATATATATTTTGCTCAGTAGGTATGGCACAAACTTAAAATGACTTACTTCTTATAAATATTAATTAGCCTTAGTTACGAGAGTCTCGACTGTCGCAAGAAAAAGTGGAACTACAGGGAAAGTTGAATCTTGAAAATTCTACCAGTCGACCGGTTTATGCTGAGACGCGCTTACTCTTGCCTGTGTTGCAAAATATACTGAAACTTATAAATTGTGTATGTGTAGCAATTTTATTTTCATTTAATTTGTTGTTTTCATTTAATTTCTTTTTTCCTGTTTTGACTAACTTTCATTGATAATTGTAATTATGATTTTACGTTTTACTTTTCGAATACTTTACATAATCCATGTTTTGAGATGTTAAGTAGTAGAAATGTTAAGTAAACGCCTATATATTCCACTGCTCGGACTCCTGTGTACATAGGGTATTAGGGCAATCTCCACCTTCCGACCCAACTGTGGCTTGGCAGACTTCACATATCTTGAAAATATTTTTTATATTTTTATTTCGAAATTATTAAAGTTTCCTTTTGATATTTTCATTCACTGCCTAACATGTGATAAGCCAGCACGTAAAATTGAAATAAACCATTTATTTGATACGGGATTTGAATTAGGATTGCTTGAGTATTTAAAAATTATAAAGCGACACACAAGCCCGGACACTGGGCTTCACGTCTTCTATTGCGTTAGAAATTGTTAAATAAATACATCCTTATCGCAAGTATTACAATTAAAACAAAATTCTTTACGAACTATCCTAGCAAATAAATCCTTTAAGAATGACAATTATATTACAATTCATCATGGTTGGGAATAATTTTCGTCGTGATATATGATTTTCAGGGTTACACTTCATTAGTATTTTTTTTTAAATTGTCAGTTAGTCACATTTTTAAGTTTATAGTATTAAAGTTATGTGTTATTGCCTGCACTATTGACAAGGAATCCTTGTGACATTTAATGAAGTCATTGTACAGTCGATCGAACAACGACATTATTGTATCGGCACGAACTCACGCACACTCACACACACTTGCTTGACAATTGCACTGCACTCCAAACTGTCAGTTTTCAAACAGCTTACGCCCCGGTCATAGTGCATACGTGTACCATCTGTTTTGGAATTTGTCCATTTTAAAAAAGGGCTAAACGCTGCGCGCCATTTTTGTTGATGGCTTGAAAAAGCGTGAAATTTCCCTACAGGTTATTCATTACGTGATCAAAACCTAAGGCCCACGGGTCACGTTGTATGTTTACGTTCCTTTAATGTTCCAGTTGGCGTCAGATATGCATGGTGTGATTTTAATAAATATCATATTGCATAATAGTAGTCAACTGAATGTATGTACGTGCAAAATTTAATTTTAATTAAATCACAAAGAAAAGCTACATATGCGGGTGATTATCGAAGATGATCTTTAAGAATTACCTCAAAATGCTATAATTATAATATAGTCTTAGGGAAGCCTCATGGTAACCTCTGTGGGATACTCCGTGGGAACTAAATTCACTTATTAATGATATTTTGACAGCTTTTAGGTATGGTATATATATTACATATATAGAGATAAAATACTATAAAAAGTCTTGACTGAGGGTTAATAATAAATAATACATAACAATTATGTGGACCGCGTCTAAAAGTGGAAAAATAATAATCTTGAAGTCGGTGGTGGAGAAAGGTTAGGAGAGAGAAAGATTAAAATAGAACAGGTTAATAAACCATTTAACGCGTCGCAGTTGTTTTTATTAAATGAAAACATAAAAACTCATTGCACGTTCGTTAAAATTGTGCAGCAGTTCGTGCTAATATATTCTTCTTACATAATACAGTCACAGTTATTGAACTGTACGAACGAAGAAAATCAAAGAAATAATTGAATAGCTGGTACATCTGCATTTTTTTCTATTATATTTCTCTTTAGGGATAAAAAGAAAAGATACTTTGATTGAAAAATCTGTTGTCCCTTTTCACTTCATTATTTCTGTTGAAGCGCGTTATTTCATAATTTAGTTCAAGTAAGTTGACACTTTTTACCTGGGAGAACCGGGAAGTTCCTTGCCTATTGGAATTTTTCTATCTGTTTATTAGCTTAGTTAAAAAAAGATATTTAAGGCATTTATCTTCATGAAATACCGTTTTAAATGTCACGCTTCCACAATCAACATGACCCTAAAAATGCTAGAAATTTTCTCTCTGAAAATACGGGTCTTAAGTATAAAAGTCATGTGTTTGCCAAGTACTCTTTGAAAATCAAGATAAAGTCTAATGCGGGTAACCGAGGGCGTAATTTATGCTAAAAATATGTATCTATTTTGAATACCTAATTATTTCGATATCGGGTTTTTGGTAAGTTATTCCTATGTGAAAAGAAATATACCCTTTGTGTAAAGAAAGCCTCTGCCCTGCAATAGGCTAATAATTATAAGCTGTTACTTTATTTTTTTACTTTATGTGAAAAGATAATAGATAACAATGCTGAATGTATGCATAGTACGTAATAGTATGTATTGAACGCTCCTAAACATTAATCATGAATATTCCGATGTTGACCGTATACCGTATTTTTATTGCAAATGCCTGTCAAAAGTGACGGCATTTGCAGTAAAAATCATGAACGAAACTTGTAAGTTTTACAGAAAGAATACCTGACCATGTGTATAATTAACATATTATGCGGTAGTCAGCCTGCGCCGACAGCGGTGTCGTAGAATAAAAAAGTCAGTAAGAGCTCATTTTCATTAAGATCACGGCTTTAGGTCACGACAACACGGTAGTGAACCAATATGGGTTGTATGCAGTAATCTATTTTGAATAACGTGCTTATGAGCATTTAAAGTAGCTGGCGACTTCTTTTATCTAATTTTAATTGAATAATATAAATTATATTTTACAAGAATTATAAAATAACACCAAAGAAACAATCTAAATGTTTAATTTTGCATAGAGACATATTATAGGTAAGTGTAACTTTGTAAAATCAAACACTTAGGTATTTATTACTACAAAAAGGAATTACGAATTTCATCAAAAACAAAAAGTCGACGCAAACATTACCTACACAAATACTTCCTTACGCCTCATCATAAATTTATCATTTTTTTCATCATATTTTTAACATTTTGTTTCATACGTACAGTAAACCGGGGTTAATAGAAACAATTTTTAATTTCTAAACCGATTTATTTACTTTTTTTGTATGGAAGCTATTATTTAATCACACTAATTTTAAGAGTCTTGATGTAATTTACAAAATACTACAGACGCAAATATATGCGAAGTATTTGTAAAATGCAACAAATTAGGTGTTTTCTATTTATCCGGAATCGGGGGCGAAAAGACACGACATAGGGGATATATAGAGAAAATATCAAAGGACTGCCAAACTTACTTTGCGCTACTGTCGCGTAAAATTTAGCTACGGGTGTTGTCCTCTAATAAATGAGAAAATAATAATGGAATATACTTATAATCAATTATTAAAAATTAAAAAATCAAGTGAATGGCATATATTCAGCTAACCTGTTCGAGTACAACTACAGTTCTACAGAACAAAACCTTCCGTCAACCAAACTCCGGTTTCCCGTCTATACATTACTTCTGAGCTCCTACGTATCCATTGCTTGATCGCGAACGTTCTCATGGCGGAGCTCAGAAGAACCCACGCTGAACTGGACTTTTGTTTAGGTCGGCAGGAATTAGGTGGTCTAATAAAAGATAGGGTAATGTTGAATTTCCAAAACTCTTCGCCGCTGTTTTGTACGGCATCTTCAATACACCGCAGCGGTCCTCAGATGCCTTACTTAGTCGAAACGCGAAAGAATCTTACTCCTACTTAACATCAGTTTTCTGTGAGGCCGTACTTCCTCCGACGAACACAGTCTGCTATAGCCAAAGCAGTTACGTGGCTCTTCCACAGTAAAAGGAACGATACCCGTTTTACCAAAATTTGAACAACGAATTATTACGGTCTGTCATTTCGACTGGCAATTTATTTGGTTAATGGTATAAGACTTATCAGCTACCGCTTTAATGTGCCAACTTTTTAATGTTTTAAAAAGTATCAGTGATAATAGCTAATACATCATTTCCAAATATCACTTTTTTAAGAACAAAATTTTAAAATTTTGCTTAACGAATTTTTAATTAATTTATCACATCAAAGATTGCTTTTTAATTTTATGCAAACACCGTTGGCACTTTTCTTCAGGCGTTAATAAACCACTTCGATCCGCACCGCCTTTTTTGTGTACCGAGCAAGAGAAATGCGAATTAAAAATTTGGTGCGATATTTTTTTATGAACTTCTCTAATTTCATGAAATAATATTTTGTAGTAAATATTCAGAACTGTTTTTAATCTGCGTATTTTTACTACTAATGTACGTTTTTAGACAGCATTGTAGTTTTCAATTTATTTTACCGGAGTACACGGTTCCAGGCTTTATATGTTCGTTCCTATTTTTTCTTTAGTCATACTCTTTATTTTTTACCTGAAATATATTTGTAAATTACACGGATATATACAAATATCTTTTTAAATGTTCTAGGTTAACCTAAAAATAAAGTAAAATTTATTATAGTATTATTTATTCTAAATTTTGTAATACTTTGGGCGCCCGAAAAATGAGATTGTATATATAACAAAGGAGCCTCTTTTTATTTTGTTTGCTTGTTCGTCCTGGTTCCGCTCTAATAGATTAGGTAAATCTCAATAACCTAAATTTTTTCGACTTACTATGTAGGGTTAATGACGCTAATGAGGGCTAATGACGTTAAATATTTCACATAGTTAGATAGTCAAATATGAACAGACGAAAAACATTTTTAATCTCTTCGTTCTTGCCTCCTTTTTATCAATCGGCGAAAATGATGCCGGCAAACATCATTTAATACGAAAATCTTGATTAAAAATATCTAAATATCGTAGTATATACGAAAAGGATGAACTAAGATGGATGGACTCCTTTTTGAGGTAAAAAGATATGACTGGGTTTTGTTTGATTGATCCCACAAGATCAAGGTCGCTACAGTTACAGTTTACGCGTTTTTTTTTTCGTTTTGGTCACTCATTTTTCTCAGGCGAAGTACAGACATTTGGGAAAATGGTTATAGTAAACCTAATTACTTTAACAGTTTTCGGCTCAGAAGTGATGAATTATATTTACCTCTATTGCAATCAACTTCTTTAAAAAATTTTAAAAATCATGGCACATCATTAACTGCTGCCTTCTTGGGCACCTTAAGAAAGAAATGAACACCGAATGACAGGAGCGTTTGAAACATAATCTTCTTGTATACCTAAAACGTTGATGTCCGGAGGCAGTGGAGAGAAAATAATAGATCTTGGCGGTTACGTTGGTTGGTTGCTATTGTATCACTACTTATATATATTGTATCACTTTTCTCTAGGATCGAAGATCAATAATAGCGTAATCTCATGCATTGATTCTGCATATACGTAAATGGCTTGGTAAATATCATTAAAAGTAGCTACTATGCAGCATGTATCACTTGGTAATAAATAATGTTTTAATACATTTCCAGCAAATTTTCAAGTGTAATCCATAACGTCATTTTGTCAAGTTCTTCATATTCTTTTTATTATCTGCATAAACTTGTAATACCTGAATTCTTGGCGTCGATATATCGAGTTACATTAAATTACGCAGTCGCCAGGAAGGGAAAGCCGAGTTGGGTCTAAAACGATCTTCGTAACGAGCTCCTCTGTATTTCCAGGCAGCAGCCGAATTAACTTTATAAAGCGCTGATTCGGCCGCACACGGAATACTGTAATTGTCTTTGTGGTGGGGCTACGCAATACTGGTTACATATTTGTGATCATGTGCAACGAATTGGTGCACAATACTAAAACATTACTAAAACTTATAATTAGTCATGTTTGCACCCCTATACATAAACTTATATTAAATACTCAAATAACGCGCAATTATCGTCTATCTTACAGTAATATAATATAATATATAAGAGTTCTAACGTTTTTACCTTGATTCTAATATTTTAACTATTACTGAACTTGAATATTAACAACTATTATAACGACAAGCAGCACTAGTGGTTATATACCGTCCGGGAACGCAGCCGAAATACAAGTGACCACTGCTCCCTGCGACCATGTGTCCCTTGGCTCGAGGAAATGTCATATCCGGTATACAGTGTTGCCAGCGCCAACAAATATAATATAATCTTTATTCAATTACAATCTTGAAAGAACCTTTCGGGATTGAATATAAAAAGTGTACTTTTTTATGTTAGAAGGTAGCAATCGATCTGGCACTTCACCTTATGTTAAGTACTTTTAATAACCTTTTAATGAAGGGGGTAACCGAGGTACCTCACCAGACCAAACGCAGAACTGTAACACTTCCACTGCACGTCGTTTTCTTTTAGTGGTGGTACTTCCCTGGACGGACCTGCCCATTCGTGAAGACTGTTGCGTGGACCTACCACATTTACTCTTTTATAGATTACTTTTATTCTTATTATTATACTATCTTTACTTTTATAAATTAAAAAAAGATTCACACACAAAGGCATATATATTTTAAAGAAACTAAATTAGTTTTTGGTAACATGGTTTGAGTCTTCAGTCTTTTTCACGTCTTCAGATTTAATTCCTAAATATAATACGATATATAGTCCATTATTGCTGTTTTTCTAATTAAGCTAATACAATAGTAAGCAAATACGTTACTATAAAAATATTTATGGTAACGTTGTACTATCTGATATCGCTGGAAAGACGAAGTCCATAAAGATCTGAGAGCTCTCCAATCAGCCAATTGGCAAGAAAAAGCCCAGAATAGAGAGCAGTGGCGTCTTTTCGTGTCGGAGGCCAAGATCCTCTTTGGGTCGCTGAGCCAGCCAAGTAAGTAAGTAAGTAACTTGGTACTATTTATACCCAATTACTTCTCATTATATTTATAATGTTAATATGTAAGATATAAGTGGTCATGTATTGCAAGTACAACTATGCAAATTGCGATAGTTGAATCTTTTAATAAACAACACACTTATAATATTTAATTGGACAGAAATACCACTGATTTTTTTAAATCTTATATTACGAATATACGCTTACGTTTACGAAATGACTTTGATCTAGGTTAATATGAACTGCACTTAAAATAAACATTATAGCTTTAAAGTTCATACAAATAAATAAAGAAGCTGAGGTTGGTTAAATCAGCGGTAGGTCGTTTTTGTAAACGTCTGGAACACGTGCCATAACTAAGGGAAACGTAAACACGCTAGAAATAAACATTGACCATGTATATACACGTACTGTGATCAGAGCAGGGCTAATACTAAAACTGGCTGTGAAAACTAAATTAAAAGATTAAACTACATTAAGATTTTTGTTATGTCTTCGTTGAGTTTTATGCTGCTAGGTTCGTTCAAGTTCAGTCCGGTTATTTAAAGATGTTACGATGTATAATCTGTTGGTGAAAAGACAGGCTTATATGACATACTTTCTAAAATCCGGTGGCCGTTCATAGTGAATTTGCAAGAGCTTCGGGAGATACAGTGGAAATTACCGAGGTTTCCTTGCACTGCGCTTGAGCTCGTCTACGTTGGGAGAGAAAACGTGTGGGACCACTCCGTATTGCCACCCGTCGTGAATGAGCTAAGTCGGAAGTTACGACAAAAAATATTTTTTAAAAAAGCGATATAGATTATGTCTATTTATGTTGTGATTGTTCTAACTATTATTGAATACATTTGGTTTACTAAAACCGGGATAGATGGAATGTTGTAATATTTGCCTTATTTATTATTAGTACAAAAAAGTGGCTCAATTCATCGATCTAACCAACGTAAACATTGATTTAATCTAGATGGCTGTAGGGCCACCACGCAACTGGCCAGTTCGACGAAGGGGTCGGTTACCCGGCCCCAGAAGACCGGCGTGAAGTGGAAGTGTTATACTTCTGCGTTTCGTCTGATGAGAGAGGTAGCCGGGCCAACTTTATTAAAAGCCTGCTACATTTCTGAAAACCTACGGGTTATTGATAAATATTAGGTGTACCGCCAGCTCACTTGCCAACTTCTAAAAATAAAAAAGGCCTCCTCTAAGAGTATGTGGGTATAGTCCACCACGCGACATGTGGATTGGTACATTTCATATAAGTATGTTATAAATGTTTTCTTTGTTATTATTTCTAAAATATGCAGGTTATCTTACGATGCTTTCCTTCAGCGCCGAGCGAGTGATAAAGTGATAAGACAGTATTAAAATGTGTAATTAATAACTTAAATAGATAATTTAATTCGAGCATATTGACACGGACACGGAGCTATCTTAAAACTTAAAAACTTTTACTTCTTAAAAAATACAGAAGAGAGAAAATTTGGACTGATTAGCTTTCAATTAATTAAATGGATAAACCAAAAAGTTTGTCTTATCATCCACGTGCGGTGTACGTTTTGGACATGTGGTGTAAGTTTACTTTCCAGTCGGAACACTGAATAACACTAACTACATGAATTCAAATGAGAGTGGATAACATGTTCCATATCCGTATGAACTCTACATTCTCTACGTAATTCAAATATGTTGATTAAAATGAAACTTCATCTGTACTTTAGAAAATAAAATTCTGTATCTGGACAACTTAACAGAAAACTAATAATCTTAAAATTTTATGGACATATAGACCTGTAAAGTAACTGGCAATTCCCGAATCCCCAAGTCACATTTATAATGAATACAAGTTTTCATTATTTATGTAAACAATTTTCGCCCATTCCTTGACATTCCACCGTAATACCGCTGCCTATGGATATTTGCAACACCCGAGTTTTGCAGTTGCGTTGACAACCTTTTGAAAATTAGGCTCCGGCTACCTCACTCACCAGACGAAACGCGAAAGTATTATACTTCCACTTAACGCCGGTCTGCTGTGAGGTCGTGGTACTTACCCGGAAGAGCCTGCCCATTCGTGCAACAGCCGAGGCTGCTGCGTGGCCCTACCGCAGTAATGTTTTAATTATGTCTGTTTGTCTGTGCTTTTGAAATGAAATTCACTACGCACTAATCTCAGAAACGGCTTAAAAGATTGGGGTGTAAAATTCATTGTAGTGAGCTTTGCTTAACATTTAGTGTTAGTTTTATTTAAATCGATTCATAAATAAAAAAAAGTTATATCAACTTAATGAACTACGTTGAAGATTTGTGCGATAAAATGCTATATGTTAATAGCTTCTGTTGAATTAGATGAAAATATAATTAACTATATATTTTGGTCTGTAAAATGATTGTAAGATTATGTAAATTAAAAAAAAATTGGCCAAGTGCAAGTCGGACTCGCGCACGAATAATAATAATAATAATAATAATAACGTTTATTTGCATAAAAAATGGTATAGAGATGTTACAAACAGGTAAAGTACAACATGTCTTTCCGCGACAATACAAAGTATGCAAATATAAAAAAATAAAAATAATTTAAAATTTGCAATATTAAAGATGATTAACCAATTATAAAATATTACGAAGGGTTCTGTAGGTACTTTTTAACCACGATATAAAATGTAGTACATGCGGGCGGAGCCGCAGGTGAAAAGGTAGTCAATAATTATGCCAAATCTCACTCCTTAAAAAGGGATCCACAGTTTTTGCTCTAATATTAGTATGTAGTTAGATGTCTATTAACACCCTAACCTAAAATGTAGTACAAACAATGTTCAGTACCTAAGGGTGAACTTAAAGCCAAGTCAAATTAGTACCTTTCCAAAGCCTTACTTTTTCCATTCGAAATCCGATAACCGCAAAAGGTATTGAATACCAATGAGACAAGTGCTGGTCTCATGATTCAATTTTCTTATCTTATAAAATAAACTTTAAATTAAGACATTTACGATTTTACAGAAGACTTTCTCACTTAGTTTCAAATAACATTTCAATTGATGGTAATAAGTGCGTATGTTTAAAAAAACACGTTTAACTTAAAAAACCTTTAAGGTAAGCAGCTGTTTACCAAATAAGTGAAAGAACTCTTGAAGTAAAACACTACATAAACTTTTTAAAGTTATCACTAAATGACATAGTCTTGAAAAAAAAAGATTGGATTTAAGGACAATAGCAGCAGATGTGTGCAAACAAGCTCTATTAAAATCTTAGTTGAATTAGTAACCCTTATATGCTGTTTTATTTTATGTGACTACATTAAAAGGTTTGTATATCCATATATCTGACCATTCACTTAATATGAAATTAGTTTCTAATCGGAAAGAGGAGGCAGATCGCGTCGCGTACGCGGTATTTTAAGTCTAATTAGGCTAAGTTTGAAGTAATGTACATTTTATGCGAATATCGACTAATTATTTAAAATAATATATTAATCCGCTTTATTACTTCATCCACACATGGATCATTATGACAATTAATGTGTAAAGTAAAGATATTGAATATTTAAATAATATCAGCATTATATTTTACGTACATTTTTCATTGAATAGGTTTGTCTGAGCAATACATTTATTAATTTAAATAATATCTTATTGTATAAACCTGCCGAGAGAGGTGAATGTAAAATTATTCATATAAGACTCGTAATTTTCCGTGCAACAAGTGTTGAATGTGGCAACTTTAATATGATTTTTGCAATACTTTGTAGAAAGATAAGTTTGGTTTAAAACATTCAACGCGGTGAAACAAAGCCAACAAAGTAAAAATATGCTTTTTCTTTATCTTATTCTTCATGACACCTTACTAAATTTATTTCTTTAGTACCTAACATGGGACATATAGTAAAAATATTATAACCAAGTCATCTAAATGCCATCAAAAACACATTACGACGTTTGCTGAGTGTTAAATAGTATCGTGATAGTGGTTGGTGCCTTTAAATATAATGTTAGATATTCATATTATTATTTTTTTAAAGGGTAGACACCATTTAAGTAGATTCAATAGCGTCCGTTCATATTTTTATATTTTGTCAAAATAAAAAAATGGCGTATACAGAATTTTTAAAGGAAGTACACTGTGTCGTGTCAATTCCTATTAAGGATAGCACGTATGACCTTCACAGGCCGGCGTTTGGTGTGCTCCACCCTTTTGTGCCACTCAGCAATGAAATGTTAGCGCAAATCAGCCCTGAGTCCCTCCCGTAATTTCTCCACGTCCGCCCTATGAACCTTTATTTTTGCCTCCTCTTGTACACCAGAAGTGTAAAGACGCGATGAATTTGGCTTGCTTTTAGTACAAAGAGTCGGCCAGTAGACGATCTTTCTTACCGGAGACCGCATTCATCTATTTGCGGTGATAGTAGTAGAGAAAATTTTTAAAACAATTTTGACGTTGGTCATACCTTATACAACACAAGAGGTATGTATAGGTTATCAAAATGGTCACATCAACAAGAGGTATCAAAACGATTGAAGTCTGTCGCTGTGCGTACAACAAAAAGTGCGAGATAGATTTCAATTTCTTCTAAGTTTTATGTCTTAAATACATGCCCCTATCTAAAACATTGTGATATCTTCATTTAATATAAAGTCATTCAAGTATTAAGAAACCAAAATTTTACTACCTGTTCACCGGTACGCGTTCTGTTCACTTATATAATAAACATTAATATTGGTTTATAAATATGAGTTCAGTAATAGGTCATCTATTATATAGGACGTCCTCTTTGGTAACACAACTGTCAATTGATTGTATTGTACGTGCCAGTGTGTTTACAGCTGTTAGGATTTCTTGTGTGCAAAAATGAATGCGCACTTGTGCCCAGTCTGTGGTGTCAAGGAAAGTCTGAAAATAATTTATAGGATTAGCTGTCGCTTCTAAAACTTAACGAGCACGAGTATCTATTATTGACAAGTATCATTTATACTCACGTAAGTAGCATTTTTTATGCACTATTTCTTTTCAGTTCAAACCGTTTTGTATGAAGGATTTGTGGCTGCCTTGAGAGACGCTTAAAAGAAAAACTATGTATTCTTTTTAGGGTTCCGTACCCAAAGGGTAAAACGGGACCCTATATAACTAAGGCTCCGCTGTCTGTCTCTTTGACCGTCTGTCACCAGGCTGTATCTCATGAATCATGATAGTTAGACAGTTCACATTTTCACAGATGATTGTCTGTTATAACAAGAAATACTAAAAAAAAGAATATTTTCTTTTATCGTTTTTGGAGTACGGAAGTACGGAACCCTTATATAGTTTTATTTAATACTGAAAACGAAAAATGAAATAATTTTAAAACCGACATAAATAAGCGACTTTTAGCTTACTGCTTTGTGGATGATTAGATGTCATCCTAAAAATCTGTATAAATATTTGCACGATTAAAACCTGAAAATATTCTTGATATAAATATATAATAATAATGGACTGTAAGTAATTTCCGTGAAGACGTTGTTCGTGCAATAACTTTCCTCTTTGTATGCTTAAAATAAACATTGTGAAATATTCGGAAATACCTTGCGAAACGTAACAGCGCAACAGCTGCGCTCTAAATGTTTCAAATACCTATGTATTTCGACTAAATACGAGATGATGCAGAACTAGATACTCATCATTGTATTTTAAATATTTTTTTATTCTGTTTTTTAGTCAAAATCTAAATCAAAATCAAAAAAATATATTTGTTCAAATAGACGCTTGCGCGCTCTTATGAATCGTCAAATTTTACATCAAAGATTATGTATATAGGTTTGTAAGGTACCACCGGTTCTGAAAGCGGTTTCTGTTGAGAAGAGACCGTCAAGAAACTCAACAGTTGCTTTTTTTCAAAAATATCAGGGTACAATATAATATACAGGTATAATAGTCTTATTCTAGCCTACGTGAGTATAAACAGTATTAACTCCACACTTTGGCGTCGTCGAGATATTCCGAAATGGTATAATACGCTTTAATCAATATTTGATTTTTAATTTTACATTTAAATTGGTCAAGTGGCAGACTTAATATCGACTGTGGGATTTTATTATACATGCGCACACTTTGCCCCATGAACGACCTATTTACTTTTTGTAGACGAAACAATGGTGTAGTAAGTTTGTTCTTATTTCTAGTGTTTATTTTATGTCTGTGACTATTCTTTAGGTAATAATTAAGGAATTCCGGGCTCCGATATTGTAGATTGCTCGAACAGCTCTTTTTTGAGTATTTGTTGTTATAGCGGCAACAGAAATACATCCTACTGTATAACTATCACGGTTCATGAGATACAGCCTGGTGACAGATGGACAGGCAGGCAGCGGAGTCTTAGTAATTCTTATGGTTCCGTTATATACCATGTCTTAGGGTTCCGTTTACCCTTTGGGTACGGAACTCTAAAACAGAATGAGTACTTTGTTGGTTGAAAGTACGATTAATTGTTTTCGTGGTCATTTAAAGATATCAGGGTTTTTATGTCTAATGACCTATAAGTTTCATTTCATATGTATTTATTTAATTTTATACGACTTCTCTTTCATTTATTCCTTGCATAATAATTCTCGGAATAAGTAACAGATCACACTCGCACTCTTTAGCACAGTTAAGGAAATGTGCATTAATTTTACGGCGTCTCTATTATTATAAAATGGCAGAACCATTTTTCGTCAGCGATATTTCCGGACCGTATCGGTCTTCAGTACCTTCAAGAAGAGAGCAAACTGCTGCCCCAAATGCGTAACTAATGGAAAAAATCTGACTCGATAGTCTAGAAGACCTCGCAACAGTCTACGCTTTTGCACAGGGCAGGTCCGCCTAGGTACGTATCACCACCTCACAGAAAACCGCCTGCTCGTTTGCTACCTTCTGATATAAAAAAAAAGATAATTTTTAAATTACTCCGAGACCGGAGTGAAAAACGACGTGATGTTCAGAATGTCTTGTTTCCTAGAAAATGACGTTGATTTATTACAAAACGCTATATTTAAGGGAAACCCTCATTTGTCGTCGTTGTGAATTATGAACACTTTATTAAAGGTTTTGAACTTCATAAAACTTTGGAAGATAAGAAAAAATAAAGCAAAAGAAATATGCGCATTATACCTCAGGTACTTCGATAAATATAAATAGAATACAAAGGATTTTTTCCTATTTACATAAATGAAAATGAACAATGTTATGATAATTTCAATGTTTGACGCAGCATAAAACAATATTCTAATATTAACAATAACGCTCTTGAGTAAATATTCATTTGTTCTAATAAAACAGCCTATGAAAATGTACCCTTTTGTATTTAAACGCTTTGTTTATAATAAACTGAATAGCGCTTTCGCATAAACAAATATTTACATAACAAAATGGTGTAAAACTTACCTTTTCTTGTACATTTCAGATGGAGCTGACAATAGTTTTATCAATGCTACATAACACATATCAATTATTACCCTGTTTATTAAATGACTGTTACAATTTATTAGGTTATATAAAAACAATACGTTTTGAATTAATTAACAAATAGTTACTTGGTCTTTAGATCACATCGTAAAAATTTGGCCGACAAATGCACAAGTTAAATTAATTACTATTATAAATTTTAGTTTGAATGTTGAAATTATTTTGTAATGTATAAAGAAATCATTTCATTATAAATATAATGATAACGAAATAATCATAAATCTTAGAAAGGTATTAATAACGATATAATTCAAATTCAATGCATAAAAATTATTATGTCTTGCTTTAAAGTTAAAATAAATAACGTACGTGATATAACTCTAAACACAAGCTGCGGATATCGAAGTTTTCATTTGAAAATCCAAACAATAAAAGTGCAATTTCCGTCAAAACATTACGAACTTCAACCTCTTAGCGTTGTAGCAACGTGGCTCGCTCGATTGTGTATTTAACAAAATTATGTTGGTAAGAGCATTAAAACTAAACTATAAAAACATTTATGTAACTATGTGTATTTATGTTTTAATTGACATTTAAAAATATACTGTCAACTAAACCATTATAAATTAATTTAATGTACTTTATAAACGAAATTTATATTTAGCAAACATTCAAAATGTGTTTGTTTAACTTAAAATTAATTGTTCCCTAAATGTATTTTTTGTTTATATCGGTTATGGAGGTTTAGTTTTAATATATAAAATAAGAATAGTGCTTAAATTTTATAAAATGAAATTGTTAAATGCTCATTCAGTTATAACAACCCAACATAAAAGTTGTAACTATGTGGATGAAATCTAAAAATGATGTAAAAACTTGTTTTGATTGGTTTGATTTCCAGTTAATAAAATCGGCCCGTGCAGTGCATAACTAAATTTTTAATTTAAATTTCCATTGTGAGAAATGTACAAAACGAGGATCTGCGAAAAGAAACATCTGGCCGCAGAGTTGTGAGTTTTTCACGACAACACTTTAATAATAATAATAATAAATATATTTTATTTATAAAACCAACCAGACGAGAAAACAAATAAATATCTCCCCATAATAATAAATATTTTCGGTAACATTTTTAACACAACGTTCTCTAGTCCCAAACTAAGCAACGCTTGTACTATGGATACTACAAAACTGATAAACTTACTTAAACATACTTTTCTTCTGTAAATAAATACATATTATACATATATAAACACCCAGACACTGGAAAAACACTATGTTCATCACACAATATTTTTCCAGCAATGGAGATCGAACCCACACCCTCTGGCGCAGGAGGCAGTGTCACTACTGCCCACGCCAATCAGGTCGTCTTTGATTTTACCGTAGCCGGAACAAGTTTACCTGTTCATTAGGATCGGGCAAGACTTAAGCGTATAAAAGTTTTCTCTCTAAAATACAAAAACTTTTAACTTTACTCCATATTTATGACTTGACTAATATACATAATTTGTACTTTAAAGAAATGTTGGTTTTGTAACTCTTTTCGCGCCTAATTCTTATGTTACCAATGTTTGAAGAAAAGGTTTATTTATCTGGTAATAAATACTAATCCATGTTAAAATATATTTTTTTTTATATAAGGGAACTTTATTCAAATACCGCTGACGAACTTTTTATTTGGCTGGAATATGCAAAAAAATGTGGCAATGAAAGCGTTCTTTCAGAAATTCGATGTTAGCAGTTCGTTCAAGTACAGAAAGAACTTTTTATATAAATTTCCCTTATCGCATGAATTAAATATAAGAAGAAAGCTTCAGTGCGTTAATACAGGACATTTTCATAGATATTAATATATTTTTATGTTAATGATTACTACGTAATACATTAATTGTCTTTAATATATCTATACATGTATATATTTATTCTATGTATTATGATAGCACAAAAAGAATTTTGAGGATCTTTTTCTATATTTTTAAAGCTTTAATTAGAAGAATTGACACGAATAACTATTTTTATTCTTTGAATTATTATATAATAGCATGTATAATATATATAAGACAAATCTCTTTATATTTTTGTATATTTAAATGTTTTTTATTATTTTCGCTAGCTTGTGTGGCATTAATAGTAGCCGTACCTCACACTATAAGGATTGAACTCAGACTTATAAAAATAAATAGCATTTAGATGCTCCAAACTGTGACATCTTATAAAGTATGTTTAGAAAGAACATAAAAATTATATAAATTTTGGTACCTCACGGTACGGAACAACTACTAGATTTAGAGATCTAGAGTCTCTGGGTAGCTGGATTACGATGGGACTGAATAAATTATTCAAATATGCAAGTAAATAAACTTTATAATACCAAAATCTACATACTTCGTATTTTCCGTTTGCAGAAAATTCTCCTCATATTTTTCAGGGGATTGACTTAGGCGATTATAAAGTAAAGGCCCTGGAAGTACAAAAGACACTGAGCAAAAGTACATATTATACGAGCGAACTTAATCGATTTAGTAACACGCCTTAAGTAAGAGTGTTGTTTTAGAACAATGGTCTTAATGTTATGTATTGTTATAAAACTTTTACACCTTTAACGTGGGGTACTTTAACTGTTTACAATTAAATTCTCGTCTCATTATCAAATCGGTGCCTCAAAAGTTTTACTTAAAATTTTATCTTAGGAAAGTAAGATTATATTGATGATTTTAGGTATCGCAAGAATTCAGTGGACGGCAGAAAGGAAAGATCCAATCAGAGACATTAAAGAATTCGGATAATTTTTTATTTCTAAGGATTAACAATGATGAAAATATGACATCCAAAAAAACTTTTTTTAATTACGTAATTAAAAAAAGTATATGTAATAGCAAGATAGTAGGATTATGTACTTATCACATGAAATTAATAATAATATTATGAATTTCGGTATTCATACCATTGTTTTCCCAAATGATTAAAACAAGAACAATGAATAAATGTTACGATGTTCATAGAAATTGGAATATTAGAGTTCTATAGCAATATATTGATAAAATTTTATGAAAAATTTCAAGCGGAATCTGTCATGTACGACACGCAATTTTCCGCACGGCCAAGTGTTGAATGGGATAACTTTAATATGATTATTCGGTAATACTTTGTCAGGAATAAAGTTCGGTTTAGGAAATTTAATGCGAAACTGTATATCAAGACAGGAAATTTATTCTTTATGATAGTTATTGATATATAGACAGACACTTGATTCATAAACAACACGAATACCGACGTAAGTGAATAATGTTAAAAACTTTACGAGCTATGTTAGGAGTGTGACATAATGAGAGAGACCATATAGTCTAAGATCCGAACCTAAATTGACCTTCACCGAGCTGATAATAGAATAAAATTTATTTTATAATAAATTTAGTATATTAGAAAATATATTAAAAATGGGTTGTATAAAAAAATCCTGGACAGAATATTTTTAATAATTTTTAAAAAAATATTTTTTCATGAAATGTTGCAACATCAAGATAATAAGAAAATAATTGTCCCGACTTGAAATATAAAACATATACCATAATGTGTTGTCTAATTTGTACCTGGACTAAGTACTGGGTTGCCAGGTGTAAACAGGTATGTCGGTATCAGTTACTTTCACTGATTGGATAATAGAAAAAAAATTATAACAACATAAGTGCTGTTTTATTGCGAATACGTTGTCTGCGAAAAATTCGGTCCTAATAAAGGTTTCCGAATTTTAAAGATTTAAATTTCAACGCTCAAAAGCTTCTGATACTGATGTTCTCATAATTTTACTCGGAAATATCTCAACTTCGGGAGTATAAAAACGTATTAAAAATAATGACACCTAAAATAATTTGTTCTATTTTATCAAATTTAAATACAATAATAAAACAAATCCATACTTTATGTATAAAACAATTTACATAGAAGCTATATAGCCTAGATAGGTGGAATTATACTCGTAACACTATAAACTAAAATAGACATTTTAATATTTGAGAATCAGAATTCATAACAGCCTACCCTATATTAATTTGAGCGTATTATATCAGACTTAAATAGCAGAAGTAATTTAGTATCTTGAACAAATTACGTTTCTCGTTTGAACAGTTCTCGGGCTTTGCTTGACTGTCTTGCTTGTGTTAAATTCAGAACACGCCGGATGTCGTCTACAGCGACACGATGTAGTGGACCTATGTACGGCAATTATCACTTTCTCGCATTAATTAAAGCGAAACTAGTTTTATTGTAGGTCGTCAAATGGTAAACATAAGTTTTTAAATAGTATTGCTTCAGTATTGTTGTATTGGTCAGAACTTGTGATCTTACGATAGTGACGTGTACAAATGACTTTACTACTTTGAATAAAACTTATACATATAAGTTCTGAGAGAACTAGTTTCACTTAACCACGCCATTAGGTAAAAACATTTCAATGATGTAAACAATCATTTATCATTCAAACGCAAGAAGCATCTATTTTGTACTATTTTTCCTTTTTAATCTATGGTATGAGGTAAATTGATTGAAATTATTATTACTTTCGTATGTATCATGTTGTAACATACGAAAGTAATAATGATTTCGTTTAATACATATTGATTTTATTTCCTCTCGAAATTAGAGATATAGGCTGGACATAGATACTAAAGGACAAAGTTGAATAGTAATAATAGTCGCAAAAAGCAACTAAAACATTGCTAACAGATTTAGTTCAGTAGTTGCTGAAACGAAGATTTGAAAGTTAGTATCAGATTTGAAGTTCGCCTGGTTTCCCGATTATTATGTCTATGACCGTTACGGGTACGGTTAGAGGAAGTCCAGTGTTTTACATTTAAAGCACACGAACGATCGCACTCCAATCCTGGCATTGATTAAATTGTTACTTGCAATTTTAATCAATCAAACACTTTGCAAATGCTAATGTCAAAAAATACCGTGAGTATAAGGATATGTGAAACTTACTCTTGCTCATAACTTACAACTCCTCTAATAGTTGCCGATTTTATACTCTATTTTGTGTATGTCATATTAGAAAAAGGGGTGAGAATTAATTGTATTATTTCAAAGGGTGACACAATTATTACTTGCGGCAATTATTACCGGTGTCACACAACCAGTCTTAATTAACATTACGCCAGTTTAGTTAACCTCACGCTATTTGCATGAAGGCGCAAAGCGTTTTCTGTGTCAATATTATCGAGTCTTTATTTACTCAAACATGTTTCCGTACAACATCTGAACCGCTCCAGACTCATTTTCAGTTTTTTTGCAATATTAATTTTTGTTGAACGATTAATCATTTGCTTGTTGTTAATAAAAATATATATTGTGGCTTAAAACTGTAAACGTTATATTCACGTAATAATGGATAATTTAGTTGTAATGTTATCGGCATATAAAATTTTATTGTAATTAGTTTCGTATGTTTTGTCATTAATTTCGTGTATCTAAATAAACAATGTTCTCTTTTAATTAAACAATTCTATTATATGATTTACGTAATGTTATATGTGCTAAGTTTTGTTCAAACAGTAATATTGAATTTGTTAATAACAGTTAATTTAACTAAAAAGTTAACAGTATATACACCAAAATACAAGATGAGATTCCTAAGTCTATCTTTAAATCCCTTTTATCTAAGTGTTGTCATTTTTTGCCCATTGATGCTAGAATTTAACGCAATACGGCGTCTTTTAAATACAATTGGTTTCATATTTCTCGATTCTATCCACGATTAATTTAAAGTAAATAATCACTTGACCTTCCTAAGCTGACCTTCATAAAGAAGCAGTGTTATTTAACGATAATCGCTAAACGAGTATCTTCTTTTAAATCACCGAATCAAAGTATTTATACGTAACTAGCGTATTGACGCTGGAGTATTCATTGGGATACTATAGTAACCGAAAAATATGACGTCAATGGACACAATATTATGAAATTGATCTTTATGTAGACAAAATTGCATGGACACTAGTTTATCTAACTTTTAGTAAATAAGAGGAATTCGCGGTATAATCGAATTCGGTGTAGTTAAGTTTCTTCAACTTCACTGTTTAGCTACAATACTTTTGTTTAGAATAAACTGGATATAGCGCAATGCGCTTAAACGGAGATCGGTTTGTATCAATCATCTTTGAGATAAATCTGGAATGGGTACTTAAATCGGACGTAAAGTTACATACTTCTCTTAATGCGGTTTAAACGTAGCAGTCTTTAAGAGTGATTATTCTCTGAGCCTTGTGCTTACCGTGAGAGATATTGTTACACACAAATACGATTATTTTAATGTTAAAGTAAGATAAAATTTAAGCAGTACGAGAAAATCCCTTTCTATGTACCTTATATTTCAGACACACTGTAGACTTTTGGCATCATTAAATTTTTTTTATTTGATGTGTGTTCTAGATATTTTGGTACTTACGAATTGAAAATAACCAGCTGAGGCGTTAATCTGTCAGAATTATCGTGTACCTGAAACGAGATAATAATTAATTTTTAGGTTAGATAAAAAAATATTAATTATTCTTTTTTAACATTATCTATAAATTTATGAAGTTTCTAGAATATTACTTTCTTACATGTATAATCTAATATACTAGATAATTATTTAAGAAAGTATTATTCTATACTTATTTAAAATCCTCATGAAACAACCCTGAATTTAAGTCAGTATCGGTCACAGACCCAACGAGACGCGAGTGCTCTACTGGCAAAAATGTTCGTTTTGTGGCTTAAAATAAACATTGCGAAATATTACGGAAATGACTTGCGATGTGTAAATATACAGCGGCTGTTTCAAATGTTTCCAATACGTAAATAAATATGAGATGACGCACAATTTGAAAGTTCTTAATTATTAAATGTTTGACAAAAATATATGACTAATGTATGACAAGTATATTATAAAGGTCATTATGGTTTCACCAAACGTATTCTTGTTTTCGATTTATTATAATTTGTGGAAACTCTTATTTCAGCACGGTTTTCCTAAACTAATTTGACAGATTAAATCATTATAATTTTCAATCATGTTTACATTATCCTTATAAACGACATAAAAAAGGGCTAGCTAAAATGTCAATGCAAAAATTTCAAGAATTTCTCACTAAAAGTAAAAAAATCCTAGCGAGTATTTAAAAACCAAATAATTTCATAGCATTTTCAAAGAATAAATGAGTTAAAAATATTTTTCACGATTCGTCATTTTAATCATAAGCTCTGAACATTTTATCACAATGATTATATGAAATAACATACGCCTATTTATATTAAATAACCCGACCCGGTTTGAAACGAGAATGTTCTGTTAGCGTTTTATGCGGAAGACAGCGCGCTCTGTACCTCTTCACATAAGAGGTGGGTTCTCATCCAAGATAAGTAACAGTGTTCCACCAAAAATACTGTATCTATCTCGGATGGGTGATAGACCGTACGTCATTCCCCGTACGTCGTTCATCCTCGTTCCCCTGGCTTGCTTCACGAGCGTCCACTTCCTCGAGAATTACTATAGACGCAGGTTCTCTCTGGCGTCCCAGGCAGTTAGGCCCCGCACTAATCTATCCCAGTCCTCGTAGCTAGAGTCCTTTCCGTTCTAAACTACGTAGACTAGTTCATTGTATTAATATTTAGCATTAGGGAAATGTTTTTCTGTTTCAGATGGAGTCACCAATGACTGGTATTTGCCAGTCGAGATTCAGACAGGTCACCAAAATGAACCCAATTACTGATATTAAACTACCCTTGAATAAAGTATCAAATACTAACTAAATACGCACGGTATGAACACTTAAAAGTGTTTGTTTTATGTGAGAAGTTGTCAAACGAGCAGATCTAACTAAAATACCGCCGCCCACGGACATCTGATACACGACAGGCGACACGGCACCCTCACCTATCGTGCGACGCAGGCCCTCTCGGGACACGGGTGTTTCGGGAGGTATCTGTTTCTCGTGGCGGGGAGGAAGCCCACAGCGGAATGCCACCATTGTGACGTATGTGCCGAGGAGACGGCCTAACACACGCTGGAGGAGTGCCCAGCCTGAACGGAGCAGCGCTGAGAGTTGTGAACTATCGTGGGGCACGACAAAAAAAAAGTTAAAAGTTTTTAAGGTAAAAATTATTTTTCCTTTCATTTTTATCATATTTTTTTTTGGTTACAAAAATCATCGACCCTAGTCTATTAAAGAAATTTTTAATTTTAAGTTCTGACTTACCACTTGCTCAGTGGTGAAAAAAAAAATCCTTTAAAAAACTTATCTGGCTCTTCCTAAGGGCTCACATGATGGAATATGCTCTAATGCCCTGAACCGAGGAAGCATTTGCCGAGCAATGGGACATATATAGCTTTTAATTTTAATAAAAACGTAATGGTTATGAGGATTGCGCTCCTAGTTAAACACTAAGCAAGGCTTGTGCCAGAAAATGACTGCCAAGTACACACGATTCAGTGCGTCACCGACTCTAGCGTGACGGTTTAATTTCTTTTACTCCTCACAAAAAATACGAAGAAGTTTTTATTTAAAATGAACATTCCTTCTTTCTTTAGGATTATTTTTCTTTTTTTTATCCAGTATTTTTTATTTTTGAGGATGAGCCACTGTTGGCCTTAGAGGCCTTCACAGATCCGACGGACTTGAGACGGCCTGGCGGACGAGGCGCCTAGCCTAAACCTCGGCGTATTATTGTTAAGGCGCGTTATGGTATGCTATTATGAGGGCCGGACCTTGGTTCGATCGGTAGCTGTTATCTGGCTGGGAGAAATTCTATCGGTACTACCACTTCGTAAAGCGTTGGCGCTGGGAGAAGAAGTGGCGCAAGGAACTCCAGCAACGCTTCTATCATTAACAAGGGAGAACCTGCCAGGTACGTGGCGGAACCTAGTATATTTTATGTTTGCCGCACTCGCCGGCGTGTGCGGTGTATGTTGGTGTGTTTCCGTAACTTTTTTATCCATTCGATGGCGATAGTCGTCTCATCGCCAGGGAAGTCAAACGTGTGGCGGTCTAAAGTAATCGCGGCGGAACGTACCTAGCGGCATCGGTCTGTAGGTGACGGCACCTACAACTAGCGGATTGGGATGCCCGGCGGCAGATTCGATGTATCGGCACGACACCGACTTTAGGAATTCAGCAATGGTGGGCAACTCTAGATCGACGGCCGATATTACGCAAGAACCAGGGTGCTCCCGTAGCTCTGCGCAAAAATTTTTTGCGATTCAGAATGATCTGAAGCCGATGTATTGCTTCGGAGCAATGTGCGCGAAAACCGGACTCGCTTTTATATACCTTTTACTTTGCCTGCCTTTTATAAGGCCTTATTCCGGAGGAACATTTTTGACGTTTTGTTGAGGAACGGATAGAGGCGACCGAGTACGAAGGCCCGGTTCTTGAACCGAGTCACGTACTGGCTGAATTTAAGTTGGGAGTCGAGGACGGCACCTAGGTATTTGACTTTGTTCACCCACGGTACCGGGTTATCCATGAGTTTAACGGGGGGTGGATTAGGTACATTTTTTGTGTGAGAAAAGGACGGCCGCGCTTTTGGCGGGATTGATTTCGATCCACCATTGCCGAAACCAGTCACCGATGGTGATGGCCGCAGCTTGAAGGCGTCTATGGATCAATTCTGGTGATCTGCCTGTGGTATAGAGACGTGTGTGTCGTTCGTGTAGAACGTAAACAGGACTGGGATTGCTGGATTATATGGCATTTAAGATGAGTGAGTGATAAAGTCTCACAATTTGCTTTTCGAATCATTTCAATTTGCGTTAAGAGTGATGAAATCTAAAATTTGTAACTATGTTTTATTTTAATGTAAACCTATGACCTTTTACTTTTATTACATTTAAATTTATTCAAATATTCTTATTAAATTATTCTTTTAAGTCTGTTCTGTTTTTAGCGCAGTCTTTCCGACTTAATTTTTTAAATGCTTATGTCAGTAAGGGATTTTTACTTTCAGGAAAATAAAAAATGTTGGCACTTTTCTTCAGGCACTAACTAATGAACCACTCCGATTCACTCCGCCTTTTTTGTGTATCACGTAGAACAAGGGTAGGTGTATAAAATATGGGTAGGTACTTTTTTAAATTTACTTTAAAATTTATTTGTTTTTCTTCTGATTCTTGATGATACGTATGGAAATATCAATGGATAAAGTTTTTTGTTATTAAAGAACACTGAACTGACAGTGTCGGTTTCGAAGGTGTTCTTAATTAGTTTTTGTCAATTCCTTCCTTTTATTTAATAACAATGATGCGTATTTACTTTACTTTAAAATATCAAGAAGCTGTAATCCGTAATATTAGCTTGAAGTATAAAAATGAAAAAACAACACGTTTATACATAAATCTCTCCCATCTAGAAAATGTACGTATTGCATATTTCAAAAAGCACATTCAGCAATGATCATGTAACATTAATGAGGCGGGTGTGCACTGGAAATGTATAATTGAGTTCTATCATCCGATAATTAGACGATGATGATGCAATACTCCGTCCTTTTGTTGTTGACATTCCACGACTTCGATCGAAGAGGTTTCCCTTCTCTTTTATGAGTGTATTGTGGAACAATTTTCCAGCAACAGTTTTCGCATCTGATATTCGTTAGCTAACTGAAATATTAAATATTTTTTTTACGTGATGAAGTGGCAAACGAGCTGGCGGTTCACCTGATGTTAAGTGATAACCGCCGCCCATGGACATTTGTAACACCTGTAGGGTTGCAAATGGGTTGTCATCTTTAAATAAAGTGGACCCTGGCTACCTCTCTCTCCAGACGAAACGCAGAAGTATAACACATCTACTTTACGCTGATCTTCTGTGAGGTCGTGGTACGTACCCGGACGGAGCGGCCCATTCGTGCAACAGTAAACACTGTTGGGTGGCCCTACCTACCATAGTACATGAAACTACGTAGCTGTAACACGCAAATAAAAAAGAAAACATCTTATTTTTACACGTAGATCAATATTCAATAGCAATCAATATTCAATATTATAATACATATATGTTTCCCTCCTACTATATGTCGATCAGTATTAACATTTAAAACTTATTGGTACGGCACCTTCTTATCAAGATCAGCGCAATTTATGGAGTTATAACAAATACTATATTAAATAATTAACAATAATTTGGTCTAATCCTTCACTAATAAACGCTCTGAAAGTGCTAGTTGTATCTCTCTAGTTAAACTAAAAAATATTTAGAGATATCAGTTGGAATTTCAGTGCCATAATTTGCAAGTACTGAGCAATGCCAATTAGTCAGACTTATCTTAATCAACGTATTGTAAGACCAAATTGTAAGATAAAAAGTTTTGACAAAATAGAACTGTTTTTTTTTTACTTTGTTTTAAACTTTGGATGTTAATAACGTGTAGTTCATTACCCAGATTTTTGCCATGAATATGACGTAAGAATGTTTATTATGCCTGCAACGAGATACATGATATATGTATTTGTTGTAAACTAATCGTTTGTATGTTCGATGCTTAAAATACAAGAAAAACTTTCTTCGATATTCGTCTATCGTTAAATATTTTGAGTATACAATAGAAATCAAGCGTTTAATAAATAGTCGAAATGACGTGAAACAAAATTAAGATTACACTATAACACAAGTTTAGGTTTACTTTACAACTTAACTACGTACGTTAACTTCTACTACGTGCAGTCATTTACTGCAAGTTTCGTTTCAATTTTAATATAGATACTCTGGAAGAATGAATGAATTGGTATTATTAAATAATTAGGCTTAGGCTATTTCGTTTTAGAATTATTATAATTAAAATGCACATTATTATAAATAATCTGGATAATTATGTTTATTGGTCGTGGACGCTAACCTTTGGCGATATAAAAGTTTAGCATTTTCTAGTTAGTCATTTTATTAAATCTAAGACAATCAGTGCTAAGACAAGATACGACTTCTGAATAGTAATACTTACTTTATTTTTAAAATAAATACTTATATGTATGCATTTGCTAGTGAAATCTCAGAGACAAGTTGCTTAAGGACATTCATCAAATATAACTATCAATGTCTGTTTTAATTGATTTATGGGATCGACGTCTTATTGACCACTTGATACGGCTACCGTTATCAGTAGTTTAAAAATATTCCTTGTCAATTTAATTAACATGCATGGTTTGTAACATTTATTCGGTAACAATTATTTATTAAAATTTGTTCTCTCTATATATTGATTCTGATTTAATATTATTATTTTTTTGTATGATTGTGATGTGACTTAATTTTTTTTGGATGGTTAAAAGTTATTTGAACCGTAGTACTAGGTATAAACTACAGTGGAGATATATGCTATGAAATTTAGTGTTTTGTGCTTAAAAAAGTATGAAGTTGTGAACGCCCAGACTATTCGCAGTTAATATTTTTATCGCGTGCTAGTATTGTAGTCAAACATGTTCAAGGCGAATTAATTAAAGTGTTATGTCATATGAACGTACATCATTTATCCCCTTGTAAAAAAAAAAACAGTAGCATTTTTTTAATTATCATGGGAAAAGATGCAATATTCCCATACAAAAGATTCGTACCAATATTTAAAAGTCAATATGAACTTTAATACCATACCATAAAGTTTAAGTGTTAGTAGAGGGGTTCCGGGAAGACAATACAATGGAATGACGTTAGTGTAGTATAAATGATAATGTCAATATTTGTCACTTATTTTTACACACTAGTTTATTATTGAAAATTAAGTAAAAAATTTAAACCATTGTGACTAAAATTTTAAACACATTTGTTGTTGTGCTATATTACCATTCAAATTTTCTGACAGACAACAAATATTATAATTTTATAACAAATAAATTAGTATCTGTTTTTACCTGTCTGTTACCAAGAAAATTCTTCGGTGTGATTTCTATTGAATGTAGTAAAGATTCTTGTTGTCTTAATTTATATGTTACTATTTCGTACCATTGAATGCTATGTTTGGAACGTACGCGTTGAAGGTTAAGATTATTATAATAATTGTTTAGATGCCACCCTTTCGCATTAATTACAGGGATAAACGGCCGGTTTCAATATTCTATCTACAGATAGAATAGGTTACTAGCGATATTTATTTGATGCTAGCTGCTGCCCGCGAATAAGTCGGCGTAGAAGCTGAAGGCGTAACATTCAGGCAGAAAGACAGAACACATAAAAATATGTATATAAATTATAGCCTGTATTATTTTGATGTATAAGCTATATTATTGTAAAGTTTCATTAAAATCCATTTAGTATTTGCGTGATAGAGTAACAACCATCCACCTATACATACAAACTTTCGCCTTTATAATATTAGTAAGGATTAGCTCCATAATATTTACTTCAAAATTCTATCTCCAGTAACCAAAATTATCTGTAAACAGAATATTGAAAAGGGCCGTTGATGAAATCACTAATACGAACGTCTCTTAACGCATTAACGTAATAAAATCATATGATCACTCATGCCTAAGCTCAAGATACCTACGCTTAATTAATGCCAAAGCAAAGCGATTGTGTCTGGTGATTGTCGTTGTCCATGTACATCTAATTTGTCTCATATTGTGAGTTGTAAATTCGATAATATTTATTCAATTCAGGCTTATCTTATCTATACACATTACTAGCTGTTAACCGCGTGGCAAAGGGAATTAACAACGAGTTTTTTATTATACACCAGAATATCTCGCAGATGGCTGAATTTTTTCCCACTTAGTTGACACTTATCATTACCTATATTTTGGACAATTCACACAATATCTGTATTAATTATAGCCTATGTGTTATTCTGATGTATAAGCTATATTATTGTAAAGTTTCATTTCATTCAGTAGTATTTACGTGAGAGTAACAAACTTCCATCCATACATAAAAACTTTCGCCTTTATAGTATTAGTAAGGATTAGTAAGAATGATTTGACAGCGACAGCATCTCAACACTACGAGGCTACTTGTTTGCTCGCTCCTCCATAACAAAACCCTTTTCCCACACATCTTAAACCTCAATGAGTTCAACGGGCTAGCGCCCCTTTTTAAACATATCTTTGACTTGGTTTGGCTTTTTTTATGAAAGCAAAGTTATCAGTAGTACCTATAGTAAAATGAAACTTTTTTAGGGTTTTAATTACGTTTTATTTCATTTTAGGGCTCATCATCATCATTTCAACCTGTTTGAGTCCACTGCCGAACACAGGCCTCCCCCATAGACTTCCCCACAGGAGAAGAAAGGTTCTCGAGTTTCTCGAGTGGCAGCCTCGAACTGGCCATCGAAGTGTTGGACGTCCCCCACTAGATGGCATGACGACCTGTGTAAATGTGCGGGAAGTCGATGGATGCAGATGGCTCGGGATTATGCTTCGTGGCAGTCTATGGAGGAGGCCTATGTTTTAGGATTCGATGTATTGAAAATTTTACGGCATTTATGGTGGCGGGTCTTAGCTTATGCAAATGCAAATTGAATGGCATTAAGCTAGGTACTGTGAATGTTAATTTTTATTGCAGAGACTGAAGCTGCCGTAAGGTATTATAATAATATAATGACAGATCGACAACAGATACGGGTGTCAAACATATCTATAACGCCTGGGAATTCGCAAGATGCAATACGTGTCCTTTGCGATCTTTAAAAGCCTTCGACTGCATAGACCACGAAACACTCCTTTACAAGCTAAATTATTATGGAATTCGTGACATCGCCCTCAATCTCCTCGCCTCTTATCTTAGTAATAGAATTCAAACAGTATCTATAAGTGATGTAAATTCTGCAGGGTCCCCCATGAAAATGGGTGGATCAATCTTGGGCCCATTATTATTTTTAATATATATAAATGATCTCCCCTTTTATGTCAGTGAGTTATGTGATGTTTTACTATTTGCTGACGATACATCGTTCATTTTTAAAGTAGACCGAAATCTATCAAATTATAATGACGTATGGTGCACTTTCACATATCCTCCACTGGTTTACCGTTAATAATATGGTATTAAATGCCAAAAAAACCAAATGGCTTCTTTTTACCCTTCCCGGCGTAAGAAGGCAAAGTTTTAGCTTAAAAGATTGGAGGCTGGAATACACTCAGAGACCTTTTATAAAAGATTAATATACTCACTGTTGCGTCCTAATATATTTATTGAAATATTTTGTATGTTAGACGTAATATTAATTGTTTCCTAAAGAATAGTTTCTAAAGTAGGCTATGTAAAAAATAAGACTTATACCTGTCCTATTATATTATAAACTAATCGTTTTAAAAAAGAGCAACTGTTGAGTTTCTTGCCGGTTTCTTCTCAACAGAAACTGCTTTCCGAACCAGTGGTAACTTACGAACGTATTAATTTCTATGTAAAATTTCGACGTTTCATAAATTACCTATTTTGAATTTTGAATATTTACACTTTTGCCTTTGGTCTTGTCAGTGAATTTGGGGCGTTTGGAAAAATTAATTGTTAACATCTTCAAGTGTGAGGAAGTGCAGAAAGCTATAAATTATATATATGTGTTACAAATAATTAAAATTAAATTTAATAAATCATTTATTATTTAAGCCCTCTTAAGAACACATAATAGTCAGCAAAGATATGCAAGTACGACGTAGATATGACACTAGCGCACCAAAATTGAGGCACTCAAATTTACGCCAATTAGTGTCTTTTTATGTAATCTTTCCGTATCATAACTTCTATATCTTCACATTCACATATATATGTCATATAATGTAAAGCGGAATGCAGCATATTTCTTAAACATTGTTAGGCAGTTGTCAAACAATTGTATAGAGTGTAGATTTTTTTCAAAATAATTAATAGGCTGAGTGAATCTGAGTTAATTAAAAATCCAATGAGCGTTAATTATTATATATAATATCGCTTTGCAGTTGCAAAAGGGCGTATAGTATTAAATAATAGAATAAATGATCCAATACGACAAAGTATAAATTACACCACATATTCATTCACCTGATTGGGAATTCGTCCCACGATGTGACTATAAAAGGCTTTGTAGCTTGCTCATTACTGTACTGTACTTTTATTGAAATTAAACGATTCATTGTGATATAAATTGTACTTAAGTAGGAAAAGCTGTCGCTTTCTGCTTTTATTTGCTTTTGTTATAGCGTTTATTATTTTGTTTAAACGCAATAAAGTAAATCTAACTGAACTCTAGTTAAAACAATTTCTTAAATAAATAAATATTTTCGGACACATTTTTTACACAACGTTCTCTAGTCCCAAACTAAGCAACGCTTGTACTATGGGTACTATAAAATTGATAAACTTGCTTAAACATACTTTTCTTTTGTAAATAAATACATATTATACGTATATAAACACCCAGACACTGAAAAAATACGATGTTCATCAAACAATATTTTTCCAGTTGTGGGGATCGAACCCATACCCTCTGGTGCAGGTGGCAGGGTCACTACTCCCCACGCCAGTCAAGTCGTTCTTTTTTCAACACTTTAATTACAGCCGTTTCGTGATGATAAAGTAATTTTTAAAAACCATAGTTTAGACTCTGGTAACATATAAATTACGCTCCAACTTGTAATAATCAGAAATGGGTATAGTTTTCATCGGGATTTCTTTTCTGTTGAAGTATTTTGATGTGATTGTTAGTACGTACAAAAATAACCATTTGTTCTAGACGCGGGAGATAGACAATATGACCAGTGATAAGTTGATAACACTGTTACGAGCTAGGAATGCGGGAATGAAATCTTCACTATATTTATGCTACTAACATGCCCTTACAATGCCGCTTAAATTCTTACATTTTTGCTACGGCTTTCTCGTTGCGCATCGATTCTCAAATACTCGTCTACGCTTGTTGTCGCATCACACTTTTATTTTCCAATTCACGTTCGTCACTTTTCCTTTTCTTCTTCCTCTTCCTTTCTCTTCGAGTTCCGCCCCGGAACTGCCAGTTTAGCGCGCTTCGAGCCCCTTTTTATAGACCAAATTTTGCACGTCTTTTCGTCTAAAAAGTTCTAGTAGCGAGTTGAATTTCAATCGTCATAAAAATTTCTAAAATCAGGGCGTGAATTGCGATCGTCTCTTTAATAGAAAGTTCGAGAATAAGAATTCTCTTTTCCTCTAAATTATTAAGTTAAAATTAAAGAAGGTAAGTCATTCAAACTGTCAAGGTAGGTCGTTGACATTCAAGACGTCAACCCTACGATCGTAACAATAATAGTTATTTCAGTTTACCTAAATATTTTTAAAAATATATCGAATTATGAAGATTCTGGCAAGGCTCGAATGCTCTATGAAATCACAACGCTAGAATTGACGTTAACAAATTGTTCCTAGATTGAGAACATTCTTGAATAGCTTAAGATGTAGTCCCATTCAAAATTGAATTAGTTACATAAATAAATTCAAATTATTTTGTCTTTCACTGATTATCTACAGCACCTAGTAGATATTTTTGTCATCCATTAAACGAGTGGGCTTCCTTTTTCCAATTCACCATGGCCATTAAAAATAATGTAGCGAATGGCATTATGTGCTTGGTAAATTATGTAGCTACAATGAAAAAAAAGCAAGTTTTAATTCTTTCAAATTTAAATCGAAAAAGGAACTTATCGAAGATAATCAGATCATACCGATAATAATAATAAAGAATGACAATACATAAAATCGGTATAATAAGATTATGTTTATGAAGTAAGCAATTATCACAATAGCTTTTCCCAGAGTTATAAAACAAGAAAATGATAAAGAAAAAAATAATGGTTTTAATTTATTTCAGCGCAATATTCCGGACTTTAAAGTAGTCCTCTGAGCAAAGGCAATCCTTGAACAAATTAAGTGTCTATTTTAATAGCTCTCATAGCTGCTTGGCCGTGTTCTGTGTGTGTGATTCTAAACACCTCTCTACTGCGATGCACTGCTCCAAAAATCTGAAGTAGCGCATTTACGTTTTTCGTCAATTAAAGCGATACCTACTCGTTTATTTATACTCAGAAAATAAGTACAAACATTTGTTTAATAATAATTATTATTAATAAGCTAATATAATAGGTATATATATATATATATGTATATATAAGAACTATTATGCGGGATGTCCGTCTTATTATCATACAGTAGTAGTGTATACCAACGAGTTGACGGTTTTTAGGACCTCTTAAGGGCAAAAATAATTGTATGGTTTTGCTATGATATGACCTCGGAAAAAGTAGACTGCAGTTTTTTTCCTTACCTAACTTGCTATACTGACGTGCGATTTTATACGTTGTGTATATGTTCGTATTAGTTTTTATTCTGTGTTGTGTGTGAATTTTTTTTGGTTAACATTCATAATATTATTAAAATAATTTAGCATGAACATTAAAGAAAGTCAATGGACGTTTTAACAAAGCGGATAGAATAATTTTAACATATTTACTCTATAATAGTCGCCGAAACAAAGCGTTGAAAGTCATTTTCAGATTTTTCTAGCAATAGCTAAATAAGTATAATAAGTTTTCGGATCCTGTGGATCACTCGTGCTAAATTCAAACCATGCAGACAATTTAACTTTGCAGTGCTGGCATTGATTAAATTGTTGATTTCTTATCTGAGCATTCCATTCATCATTTGCTTCGCATAACAGAATGACATTGGAAACGAAACACGGGCCTTTATGGAAAAGATTTCCGAGTAAATTAGTTAATTGTTTTTAATTTATTTATTCTTTAATTTATTTAAAAACTTTTTGTACATAGAACGTACAATGGCGGACTTAACGCAATTAAGCGTTCTCTACCAGTCAATCGACAAATAAGTAGAGAAAATAAGGAGAAAAATATGATTTTATAAAAAATATTACATATAAATATACACGTATACTAATATTTATAAAAATAGTATACATATACACTAATGATTTCTACTAGAATGTGATAATATTACTTTTTTCATACAATTGCCGTTAACAACTTCTATTATATAGAATTTCTATTACATGAAGTATACACGTAGTAAAATTGAATTTTCTTTTTCAATTAGGGTGGATGACATAAAAGTAGCATTAACATGTAACTGGCATTAATTTCTGAGTGTCATATATTCTGACTTAATTAACGTTACGTCGGTTCTGTTAACCTCACTCTATTTGCATGTAGAATCGAAGCGTTTTCTGTGTCAATATTGTTCTGTCTTTGAATGAGCCGTATTTTCATACGTGTGAACCGCAACAGAGTCGGTTTCTGTTACGTTATGTAATGTAACACTTTCTTTAATGGGTTATTCATTAACAGAAAATGTTTTTAACGGCCTTAACGATATCTCGTTGCAGTTATGATGTCATAATATTTTGTTATGAAAAATCTCATCAGCAAATAAACTTTAATGTATATTATATGATTACATCAATGTACACGAGTATAATGTTCTTTTATAAAAATTGAATATAGTAATATTTTCTTTACTAACTAAAGCGAATTTATAATCTTGTCATACCTGATTTTGTTGCGATGAAACATTTAATATGCGGGAGGATCAAAGTTCCACTTCGCTTAAGCAAGGACAATAGGAATGATAACTTAGTAAAGGCTTGATAAGATAGTAGTCTCAATAAAAGGCTTTTAAGGTAAATAATTTATAAGGTACTTACTTTATAGTAGAACTTGAGTGATATTGATATTATATATTGATATTTATACGGTGGTAGGGCCACGCATCAGCCTCGGCTGTTGCACGATGGGCAGGCCCGTCCGGGTAAGTACCACGACCTCACAGAAGACCGGCGTAAAGTGGAAGTATGACAAATACTTTCGCGTTTCGTCTGGTGAGTGAGGTAGCCGGAGCCCAATTTTCAAAAGATTGTCAACGCATCTGTAACCCTCGAGTGTAGCAGATGTCCATGGGCGGCGGTATTCACTTAACATCAGGTGAACCGTCTGCTCGTTTGACAACTTTTCGCATAAAAAAAAAAAAAAAAAAAAAAATAAAGTTACACGAAAAATTTTTTATTATTTCGAAACAAAATGGCCCTAACTTAATCTTACTCTTTATATATAGTACGCATATAGTATTTCATAGCCTTGTTTCATGTTTTATCACCAAACCGAAACCAAAAAGGTGGATGCGAGGTTTTAATGTATTTGTAAAATATAAAACATACGGAATTCTTTTTTTAATGTTATTAAATTTGTACGTGATTATATATATTTTTTTTATATGATATTTTTTTTAGTCTGAATTGACGCCAATGGGGGCTTTCATTAACCGTTTGAGGGGAGAGGTTTACGGAAAGCAATTTATTCACTTTCCTAAGCGGCACTATTGGAAACTGAAAATTATTCTGGGGCACTTTTATATGAAAGTAAAACCCTAAATATGTCCCGCCGCTGAGAAAAGGCCTCCTCTGTACAGAGGTTATTAGTGAATAGTCCACCACGTGACTCCACTGCGGATGAGCAGACTTCACATATACTGATTTTTTGTTTTTACGCGAGTATTATACATTGTTAAATCTTCGTTTGACTTCACTTAGAGTCGAAGTATATTTTTTTGTTTTTATTTTTAATTTATGCAGTTATTTTATGGACTAACGCCCCGTTTCCGGAACTCCACAATCATCGTTAATCAGCTGTCAAATGGCTTGTCAATTATCATTTGAGTTGCCAAAAGGATTGTTAAAATTAATCATTCTGCAACTCAAATGACATTTGACAAGCCGTTTGACAGCTGATTGGTTAATTTCTACGATGATCAGTGTTTCAAAAACCGGGCGTAAGTATATATAGTAAAATAAAAAGTTTGAATGAAATATTGCAAGAAGCTGAATCTCGTTGTAACCAGTTACCAACGGTGGTGGCAGCAGGCATCGATGTATCGTCTCGAGCTTCGTGCTTGACGTATAGAGGCAGGTGTCGTCAGCAAAAAAGGCAAGTTTGCTTCTACATCTTTGACTTACGGCATGATGTTCGTGTAGACCGTGAAAAATACTGGGCCCAACCGACCCTTGAGGTACTCCGGCTCGAACGTGATGCGTAGAAGAGCACACCCCATTGACATTATCACTGTCGGTTACTGTCCTTCAGTGAAGGATATCACTTAGGAAGTCTTGTATTATGTATACGAGATGATCGGGGAACCCCGTACTCGTATAAAATGTATATAAAGGCGTTGTGCCAGATTTTATGAAACGCACCTTGCCTTCCTTGTGCTCTGGCGTTTATCTAATATATGCTTTGTGATGCGGTGCACTTGTTAGGTACATGAATGGTTGGTTCTAAAAACAAACTGCTCGGATGGGGAGCCCTCGAGAGTCCATGAAGGCTCGTAAGGGGGCTTAAACGTTCAAAAATCTTCCCAAACATCTTGGGAATACTTATTGGACGATATGAACTTGGGAGAGTGGCGGGTTTCTAGATTTTGAGGGACCCAATGACTTCGGCTTCCTTACTTGTAAGTGATCACTAGTATGTGAATGATACTAGCAGGAAGGAGTTTGGCCACCTTATTGGTGATACCACCTGACCTAGGTTTTTTAATTATTTGTTCTACTTCGGTGTGCGTGAGACGAGGGTAACGGGTTCGCTAAGTGGCTCTTTAGTTTTCCTTTCAACCTCTTCGTTCAAGTTATAAAAATTGTGGGGTTTTTAGTCATTACGATTCCAACTTAGCCCAACCTCGCTCGTGTAGGCATTTCATTAGGTGCTTTAATTTGGAGTGGCATAAATTTTTTTTAAGATAAATTAGCCATAGTCAGATAACTTACTGATTTTTAATACCGAATGTCATTTTTTTTCGGACCGTTTTATTATCTATTCTTAAAATTATTCACTATGAAATTCTGAAATAAAGTAAAGCAAGGATTTACTTAGTTTCTTGATATGTATATTTTTCTTTCACGTAGGACATATTTCATCCAAACGTAATTGTTGGACTTCATAACATAAATTTATTCCCGCCATTAATATATATTTTCAACAAGCTTTGGCGCGATGCCTGGCTTTCATGTTTTAAAAACTAATACATTATCAAAATATACTGCCTTTGTTCATTCGGAAATAAAAAGCAATCAAGAATATGCATATATATAATATATATGTATTAGGAACAGTATTATCATTTTATCATTAATACTACTGTGTTAGAGTCATGCAGCAGTTTCTATTGTTGTATGAATGTGCATACTCCTCTGGGGAACTAACACGACCTGCGTGAAGTGCAAGTATTATACTTTCGCGTTTCTTCTGATAAGTAACCGGGCTTTTTTTAAAAAGTTTGTCAACGCATCTACAAATCCTCTTGTGCTGCACATGTCCACGCGTGCGGCAACAACTTTCTCGAAAAAAAAAAATGGTCATTACCGATTTTCTTAGAAAGTTTTAAGGGAAAAAAGTATTTCAGCACGGGTGTCTGTTATTTCATTAGAGTGTATATGAAGTCCAGGGTTACACACATAAAGCGGTAATTATATTTAAAATTGTGTCTTTTACATCCGTAATATGCATACAAATTTAATAGTTGGTTCATTTATATAATCCTAAATACAGTTTTTAAGGATTTTTTTCATGAAACATGACTATTTTATTATTGTTTAAACTTTTTCGTATGTTAGTCATTTCCGGATGTACGAAGTCTATTTATTCCATTATTGTGATGTGATTATAATACAAATTTATTAGAAAATGCTATACTACGAGTATGTACAAATCTATTTGAAGATAATTCTTATTGTTTCCATTTTAAGTTATGAATGTTCTGTTGTAAATGTTTAAAAAAATTGAATTTTAAATTTTTTACTAAATAATGAGAATCGTTTTCATTATTATAAAATTAAGGTAAATGGAATTTTCAAGTATCAAGTGATTGATAATTAGAACTAAACAAAAAGCATATTCATATTAAATGAAACTTTTTTACGGATTTTATCGCGTTTTTTATTTTAATTTAAATTCCCGACGATTCGAACCCTTTCCAGCGTTCATGGTCACGGGACAAACGTCGGGAATTTAAATTAAAATAAAAGACGCGATAAAATCCGTAAAGTAGTTTCATTTAATATGTATAATATTCGCGTAAAATCAAGAAAACAAAAAGCATATTCGTTATAAACTGCACAGTAGTTCACGGTGATAAATTGGGAACTCAAACTCTACAACTGCGCTGGCTTTTGCTTAAACTGGTCTGAACCAATTTCTGTTGTTCAACTCTTGAACAGCGAGCTAAACTACATCGCTATAAAGTTCGGAAAAAAAAATTAAAGCTTTTAAAATTGTTTTCACTACGGAGTTTAAGCACTAAGATACTTTAATTATAAAGCTGTTTGTTTTGTTACGACACGCCATTTTCTCTCTTTACTGCTGGATAAATTTTGTTTAAATTTAGTTCAATTACTAAGTAAAAGAAAATAACGAGTGTCAATTCATTATCCGATATAGTTATTTTATCAATGCTACGCATATTTAAAATGTAATACGATAATTTGCTAATTGATTACCTAGTTACTTTCCAATGTTTTATTAAGTTTATTATAGTAGTGTTAGCTTTATTCTATTTTATCGAGCTAAGAAGGTAGAAATATAAATACTTTTACCAAATCACCGTAGTTTCACTTTGCACAACAATAACACCGGTATAATTACTTATTTTATCACTTTACTATCACTAATGAAACATCACTGTAATGAATTAATTTGTGATACTTATTGGGCAGCACTATCGCGTATACCTCTTGTTGACAGCCAGAGAAAGACGAAAATCATGAAATGCTTCGTGCAGCTTCATTTATACCTCATAGAATGACACTTTTTTAGTGTTGCCAACAAACCTCAAGGGACGACTTCTTTTAATGTTGCCAACAGTAGTTACTAAAATTCTTTCTTAGATCGTTATTTTAAAATACTATATCGCACATATAGTGAGATGAATCAGAAATTATTGTACACGTTTATTATTACTATTATTTACTCGCACAATATAAATATCAGCTAATGTAAAACAATACAAGTTACAACAATGCTGCGCAGTGACGCGAATTAATTCAATGTAAATGACTCCTTGAGCTGCATATTAAGTACCTAATTTTATCCAAGATAGTCGGTCTACTGCGTAATGTTTTCAATTATTTTTAGTTAATGCACATGTACTGTATTTGTACACAACGCGGCATAACAAAGAAGAATTCAAAAGTACAGCATATAATGCTATTTAACTAATTTCGTGTAATTTGCATTTCAAAGAAATGTTTTAACACAAAAGTGTTTTTCCGTGAGTGAATGTTCTAAAGGTAGGAATGGAAAGATGAAATAGCTCATAGCTACCATTTGATATTAGTTTTGACATTTCCACAAAACAGCGAAGTCCAGTTTACGTCAGGCGAAGGTCAGAGACGTAGATGAAAAAACCTTTTTTTATGTGAAAAGGTAGAAAAAGCTGGTAGTTCACCTGATGTTAAGTGATAACCATCTCCCATTGACATTTGAAAACCCATAGGGCTGCATATGCGTTGCTACCTTTTAATTAAATGCGCCCCGGCTACGTCACTCACCAGACGAAACGCAGAAGTGTAACACTTCAACTTTACGTTAGTCTTCTCTGAGGTCGTGGTAATCCCCGGATGGATCTGCCCATTCTTGCAACAGCGAGGACTGACTGTAGTTCTTATCAAGGCAACTGTCTGTAAGTAAGAATAGCAAAGAATGGCAATTGTCTGTAAGTAAGAATAGCAAAATTGACAGTAAAAAAATCAGTAATGAAAAATTCAAGTGCGATGGCAGCTGGACCGCACGATATGCATAATTGCCATACGCAGTTCACCCGGACGTTGTTTAAGCGGCTTGCAAAATAAACATAGTTGGTGGGAGCTCATTTTCGTTAATACCTCTGCTTCACGGAAACGCTGTAGTGAAATTAAATTTGGAGTTGCTGCAGTAATCCGTTCTATTACGTCCTCACGTGCATTTCAAATTCCTGTCGACTTTGTGCCTGGTTTCCGAATGAAGAATATTGTTTCATATTATATATACATAAAATGAAGCACTGCGAGTTAAATTTAATATTTGAAGAGAAAAACTTCAAATCCAATCTTCATTTCATAGTCTTCGATACCAGGAAAATTATTCAGGAATACCAACGTGCTAATTTAGAAATAATAATGGATATTTTATCTTTATCAATAAAATTTTTGCAAATGTTTCGGTAAGAAACCTGGACTTATTTTGATTTCCAGTTTTAGGGACGCTGTTTCAATGTTTTTCTGGTACCAAATCAGGAATAACAACTGTAAGGATTTTATATTACGAAATAGACGGTAGTAATTAAAATTGATCTTTAAAGGTTTTCCATAAAAATTAAACAGTTCCATATACATTTTTCTCATTTCAATAATTACGAAAAATGGGGTGTAATTAAAAAAATAGTGCAACTAATAAATAAAAGTGAAATTAATAAATTAGTGAATCGGTACACATTTTTACTTCCAAATAAAAATTAATTAAGGCTTATATGGTCCACTACAAGATTATCCATTTTTGTATTTAAATAATAATTCAGTCATAAAGCATAGTAAAGTTTCATCAAAAAATATTGTATTGAACACCGCGACTCGGTATCTCAGTCTCCGCTAAGACGCGCTTGACGCTTTTTTGCAAACAATAAATACGCCTAAATTGAGTACCTGAGTAAAAGTTGTGATGTTTAGTTATTTTGGGGATATAGGTTATAATGTATTTATATATGCTACGTTTAAATTATTTCTATAAAATTAATTTTATAATATTCTAAAATAACTAATCAAAGCTGGGTAAAAATCGTCGTCTCTGTAGACGAAATGAACACGTGCACTAGAGGGAACTTAAGCGCGCTCAAAATAAATACTGGCCAATGTGTGGCTACGTACTAAGAAAGCGGGGGTCTATTACGAAATTGAGGAAATTGCCTCGAAATTAAATTAAGCTTCTGTAGATTGCGTTTTGTTTTAAAATTAGTTAAATACGACAAGAATCTAAATGTGTTACTAAATAATTCACAAGGTGCGGTGTATTTCGTGTCAAAATTTTTATTCATTAATAGAATATTTTCGTTTATAAAATGAATATCCTTATTTAAGATGTGAAATTTTATATTGTATTGTTTAAAATCGATCGAAACATCCAGGATTCGAAATTGCGTCTGGTAGTTAACTAAACTAAAAAAAAAAAAAAAAACTAAGCGGATTATCTACTCTAGATTTAGAAGACATTTTTTAGAAATTGTTAAGTAAGCTACTTACCTACTACCTACTGCTAACAGTTTAGCAGACACTTTAAAATATACTTTACAATGAACATTTGGACGAGAAACGAGGCTTTTGATATTGAAATTTATGATTTCCATTTTAAGTTTTATCTTGAGGCAGCACACAAACTGTACTGAAACTTAAAATAATCATGAATATTTTTATTGTTTGTGTCATAAGTTAACGTAACTTATAGTTTTTGTAACTTATAGCGACATAAAGGCTTATAACTTTTATCTTTGAAATTTAATCACTTAGTTCAGATTTAGACTAGATAAGAATAATACTTAATGTTTTAACACCGGTTTAACTTATGATGTATTAAAAGTATCGTATATGTTTTATCACGTGCTATTATTGCAGTCTCGTATGTTTAAAAACATACAGGAGTATTGTCTCAAAATGCAACTACTTTTCCCTTTAAAACAAAATGAATTAGTACTTTTATTGAAAGAATAGAATTATCTTTATTATCATTGGATAATAATATACAAGTATTAGTTTACCTACATATCTATGCATAAATAAGTTTGTCTTATGACTTAATTAACTAAGTTAATAAATTCTCATAATTTAATTTTAAAACAAAACTGATAAATGTTTGGGTCTCACCCGATTCTCAAGTTTTGCATTAAAGTTGAAAGGCTTCTTGCAAATACAGTCGTTACAACTGTCACAAAGTAGCGAAAACTTGAATCATTAACTAAGCTTTGAAGTCATATTGGTTATACGCTTTGGCTTAAATGGATTGGGTTTGTAAAATATCTCATGAATTTCAAAGTAAAGTGTGATGAGTTTAAAGTAATTTGGCATTAAAAGTCGTATTTTAATTACAAAAAAATATTAATTAATAATCAAGTTGTGAAGACAGGTTGATAAATTAATCGTTTCGTCCAGGTATTTTTCATAAGAGCTAGTTGGAACTAGTTGACTAAGAAAATGGTCTCACACAATTCAAAAATTCGTCGAATATTTGAGGGTCTATTCATATGCTACTCATTCAAATTATAAATAATAAAAAAAAACATCAAGCAGAAATAAATATGATTTGATTTGGCTGCAAAACTTAAATTGCGTTGAGTTGTTACTATTAACTTTATTAGTCTCTGTCAAGTCCATTTTTAACCCACGTGAGGGGTTCTTATTTTTTTAAATTGTTGTCTAAATTAATATTGTAGAATGTTAATCAAGCTGACCTTATTGACGTCGGTTCAAATATGGACCACTCGGGAATTGTAACTTTAACCTAATTATTAACATTACGAGTGCAATTCATTATCTTCCTAGTGCCTCTGGCTACTGTGTTCTTTAATTTATTGTAATAGATTTCTTTGAGATTTAAATCCTACTAGTTTACACATTCTAGCAAATTCAGAAACTTCAGAACTGTTAGTGATCAAAGTAATTTTATGAAGATCGATATTCATATCATCTGTGGTTTCATCATTTAAGTAAAGGAAGCTACAGTATTTTAACAATTATGACTATAATAATGCAAGAATTTAACATGACTAATAACTGACATTTTATTTGTATAATTCTGTTTTAATTTCTATTGGGTAATTATCGAATCAGAGGCACCGTGGATTTGAGGCTTCGTAGGTAAACTGGATTCCTCCATACTTTTCATGAATGTACCGTTTTTTAAAAATGTATAGTATTCACATAAATAAACGAAGTTGCTGGTTAGTAAATATTCTCGATCGGGGTTAAAAACTAACAGGGTAAGTTGTTCATTTCATATAGAGATAAAATATGGTTTAAACCACTCCTAGTGAAATAAATCATTCTGTAATAGGATAACGAGCATGAACAAACGTAACCTTAACATATACACTCGCGTTCCAGGCTAGTTATCATCGCGAAACCTTTATAATGAGATAGCGGGCGATCGTTAAATGCTGTAGTTTGAATATCGCGTGTTGAGGGCACGTAGTCAGTACTTAGTGATTAATTAAGCCATACGCAATCCACAGTTTTCAATAGAACCAATCCTAAATGAATAAAGAATAAGAGCAAGGTATCAACAGCATGTTCGATAAATCGTTAAGTAGGAAGTTTTTCATACAAACATATCACGAGAATTAAATGTAAATAATTTCTTGAATAGTGCAGGACAAGAGAAGCTAGATTTTCTTTTTAAGTAATTGTTTTGTGAAAAAATGATACAATAATTATTTACACTCGATCAGACAGATATAAAACCTCGCCATATTGAAAGAAAAACCAATGGTACTAATTTCTCCCAAATTTTATAACTTTTCGCGAATTTTCTTTTGTCTCTGTTATTATACATGACTGAGAGCTGCCCTTAAATTTCTATAATGACTTAGATCAATTTCTGCATTTCAGAAAAATGGTATTAAATTAAAAGAGAATTTTGCATTAGTGCAATTAAATGAAGGTTTTAAACTTTTCAAATATCATTCAGCTTTTGTTGCCTTTATTCAATCATATAGCTGCTGTAAAAAAATTATAAAACAACAATGATACTTAGATATGACCCTAGCGCACTGTAAATGAGGCGCTCAAATTACCCAATTGGTGTAAATCTATAGACTGCTATCTCTTTCCGTATCACATTCATAATATGTCAAATAATGTAAGGCAAAACAATTTCTAAACAATAGGCAATATGTAAATGCGTCATCTATATTGTTAAATATCATTGAAAAACAAAAACTAATAAAACAAATTACTTTTCATACAATGATACGTATATGCACGATTTATTAAATTATAAAACTAAAAAAAGATCAATTTATATCAAATCATCACAAGGCGGGATAACTTATGCTGTTTTTAATTTGAGCGTAATATCTTTGACTCTTGTATATAGCAGTCTCGAATATATAATCTAGTTCTATTAGCAGAAGTAAGCCTGTGAACAAATTATGTGTCTAGTTTGTACAGCTCTCACGGCTGCTTGACCGTCTTCCTTATGTCAGACGCAGAACACTTTGGCTGTCGTCTACAGCGACACGGAGTTCTAGAAAACTATTGTAGTGCAATTATGTTCATTAATTAAAGCGATATACTCATTTATTAAATCTCAGTGATCTTTAAAATTGGTATTTTAGCTTATTCACGGGCAGAATAGGTTTCACTATCAGATTATTGAAGATTAATAGTAAAAGTTAGTATAGTGGCCGAATATATGTTAATAGCGTGTACCAATGAGTTTAGTCTTTAGGATTTTTTGCTAATAATTGGAATAAAACTCACGTTTTGGACAGAGTAACATCAAACAAAACTGTCCCTACATTTTTCGTTAGGTATTTAACCTAACGGAAAATGGGGATGAGGGAAAATGGGATGAGGAATAAAGAGTGCTGTTGATAAATATGATTTATAGCAGGAGACATTCATTCTGCAATATTTTAATTTTTACTTTTTAAACTATGGTAAGAATTATTTTCATGTTCTATATGTATGTATGTTTCCTTTGGTGGTGTCGACTCATGTCTTTTGTATCCCTTTATCTTGAATACTTTAGTTTAATATTCAACGCACGGGATGAATCTAACTTTGAACTCCGGTACTCATGCTTAAATCTATAAAGATAAATAAAATTGGAGTGTCTGTTTGTTATATTAAAATAACCGCTTTTTACTAAATTCATATGTATACACGGTACATATCTACAAAAATAACATTTTTTACAATTTTTGTCCGTCTGTCTGTCTGTCTGTTTGTTCCGGCTAATCTCTGTAACGGCTGGACCGATTTAGACGGGACTTTCACAGACAGATAGCTGATGTAATAAGGAGTAACTTAGGCTACTTTTATTTTAGATTTTTTTTCAATTTATATTCCACGCGGACGAAGTCGTGGGAACATATAGTTATGACATATATTTCTTATAACTTTTAAATAATTAGATTAGGTAGTATTTCTTTATCTAAATGAAAAAGCGTCTTTTTATCCCGTTTAAAACTGATACAATTGCGAGGGAATATCGAGTATGCGGGGGGATCAAAGTTCCATTTCTCTTTAAGCAAGGACCAAAGGAATGATGACTTTGTGAGGCTTTGCGATGAAGTAGTCTCAATAAATGACTCTTAATGTGAATACCTCAGTACCTACTTAAATAAAAAGTAAGTATCTACTTTTAAAGTGTTATTCAATTTTTATAAGTGAAAAGTAAGAAATAACCAGTCAGTGAAAGCGTCTTTAGTGCCGTAATTTTTACGAAGTTTGATATACTAATGCAGCTATAACGCCTACTTCGCATCGTTTTCGTTACACGTGTGATCAGCAAAGTGGAATAAACAAGGCGCACGTGTTATTTCAATTTCTGAGCAGTACGAAAGATTCATATTATGCGCTTGTAAAGAAAATTTTATAAAAATTAACTCTCGTGTTTGAAGATGTAATAACGTGATTAAAATGTAGACGATAGTTATACATAAGTTATTTGCCATTTATTAAAAGGAGTGTTCAAGTTTGCGTCGAGTTGCCGTATAAGTTAATAAAAAAAGATATGTGTTTTGATTTCTCGCGGAGGAATACTGCAAATAGATCAATGAAATGATTTTACGATCCGTTCTGTACCGTGACCCTAAAGGCTGTAACTGTTTGAAATGAAATAAAATCAGTAAAATAGGATTTTTATGTTAAGATACATATTATTCAAAATTATTACAAGACCTTAAGAGCTTCAATCAATTTATATATTATTAAAATACATTAATACCCATTAGGTCTAACACCCCCACTCGGAGCCGTCCAATTTTGATAGTTTAATTTAAACTTAAGGGTTCGCCATTATTTTTTATAGCCATCTAGAAACAGAATCCTATTTCTGCCCCCATATAAAACTACGGAGACTTATTAGGTACTTGCCAGGGTAATCAGTTAACTCGTCACTATGATAGCAATCGTATAGAATATTGTTAAACATTAGTTTAAAATAATTATTACATAATAAATATTATATGAGATACAGATTTTTTTAAGAAACTTCTTAATGGGTCTATAGGAGATGGACGTTGGTATAATAATGACTCATTTTAAAAAGATAAATAAGAAATGTGTTCTATAATTTTTTTTCCTGATTAAGCTAAAATGGTGATTTAAGTGAGGATCGAGCACAATGCTACCGCATTGATATCTTCTTTTTCCGAATGGTTTCATCTGCTGTGGTTGCATTTTTAAGCGTAATCAATCACTTGTCCTCCTTGATCTGATATAAAGAGTACGACGGAAGGCGGGATTGGACCCGCTTTTCAATTTAAAAACAACGAAATTGAAAATCAGCAACTCGTTTTTTCCTCAAAATGGTCTTCTTCCTATAATTATTGTTACATAAGCGTTTTTGTACAAAGAGATAAAACCTTTAACGCTTGATTAATTGAAGAGTTTCTAAGTTAAAAATAACATCAATATTTGGTGGTATTTATAACAGTTTAGTAACTTTAATCTTTCTTCTTCTCCCTTACTATTTAGCCACAATGGCTTGCGATTGGACTGTAAGAAATCAAAAATAACCGAACGCGTTTAAACAGAGATCAGTTTATACCAATCATTATTTATAGTTACCTCTGGCATTGGTACTTAAAATCAATCGTAAAAATAGCTACGACTCTTACCTAATGCCTCTCCAATATAGAGCAGTTCTTGAGTTAAAAACCCAAAGAGGATTGTGCTTATCGTTAGAAAAAGCTATTAGTGTTGCAATGATGTATGGATAAATCTAATTATTATCTTATAATAAAGTTTTTACTAAAACTTGATTAATTTTTATTATAAAAAGTTAACGAGTTTTTTAATCACACAAAACTGCAATTGCATAGGTAATACTAAGATTAAATTAGCTCATTCTGGTTCAGAATACATACATTCTTTACAGCATAATTCACTATCCATTGAATAACTGAAGATAAAGATTAACTTCATTCTATTACAAACTAATTTCTATAAAGATTTCTCTATACATACATATTTCTAGTTAATCACTCGATATCATACACATACTGTTAAATAATTAAAACTTAAGGGCGTTTTTGTCCATTCAGCTTGACAGTATTCTAGAACCTTGTCTGAATTAACTTCGATGTTTTGACGTAGCATACAAAAAATATCTAAGAGTAACAATAATATACTCAGAGTGATTGTGTTTATCCATACCTATAGTTGAAGTTAAGCACAGAGCCTTCAAGGTTAAGATGAATTAGCTCCTCTACGGTGACGTTAAACCTCGAATACTATAAAGATTGATCAGAATGAATAAAATGCAAGTGTTATTAAATCATTTTGGTAGTTAACAATGATTTCATACTATTTATTAAGTATTTCATTGTGTAAATAGATTAAAAAGGTGTTAAAATTCAGTCGCAGCAAGAAATGTTACAAACAATAATTTGATAGCCAAGACCATTAACAACATGTTACACAGTATGGATGGCACATTGAAAATCTGTTATTAACAGTCCGTGTTCTTAAAAATGTTGACACACTTTTTTTTAAAGTTATTTAAAACAAATAGAGAAGCAAGATATAAAGACGAGCTCATTAAACAGGTTTAAGTAAATAATACATGGCAACACAAATTAAATTGATATTTTGATATTTGTTAACAACAAATCAACACATTTTCGTTAAAGTAAGATCAATAACTATCAGCTTGTCCACTTGGCGCTATCTATGCAGATTTGAAAGCCCTATATCGTGTTTCCAAATTTCCTTTGAAAAAATCAGAATTTCTGGCCCATTACTCAGTTTACATCATATCTTTTCTACGTACTTAGTTAAATGTAGCGTTTGTAGTGTAGCAACTTATAAATTTTTGGGTGTGTTCATTAGCGTATTCACGTATAAAAACTGGACAAAAGCATTTTTAAGCCCATTTTTTTAATTACTATGACGAGATAAGTTAATACTAATTCTATATTGATTTCACTACATAATATATTTCTAGTTAAGGTCACTCGATATCATTACCTTACAAGGGCTTTTTTGTCCCTTCACCTTTGGAAAAGGCGAAGGGACAAAAAAGATGTTTTGACACAGCATGCAAAAAATTCTCTTAGAGTAACAATAATAGGTTCAGAGAGAATGATTTTACCCATATCTATTGATGAAGTTGCGTATAGAACCGTCAAGGTTAAGATGACGCATAAAAGGAAGTGGTATAATTTAAGTATTTTTGTATTTCATAATTGTTTTTATTAAATTGTGTAAACAAAACACGGTGGTAGGACCACGCAACAGTGTTCGCTGTTGCACGAATGGGCGGGTCCGTTCGGATTAGTACCACGACCTCACAGAAGACCGGCGTAAAGTTGATGTGTTTGTTGCACTTCTGCGTTTCGTCTGGTGAGTGAGGTAGCCGGGGCTACATTATTAAGAGGTGGCAACGCATCGGCAACCCTACGGGTGTTGCAAATGTCCATGGGCAGGCGGTAATCACTTAACATCAGGCGAACCGCCAGCTCGTTTGCCACTTTCTCACATAAAAAAAGCGGATCAAAGCTTCAAGCGTCAAATACATCGAGAAATATTACAAAACATTTGATTCTAAGAGCCAAGGCGACTTATCACAATAATACAACGACAATCTGTTATTAGCATGATTGAATTAAACACGTGTTTATTAAAAACATTCATATTTTTAAAAATGTTGACAAACTTTTTTGTCAAGTTATATAAAGTAATATAGAAACAACTAGCTTAGATAGAGTAGAACTCGATTTATAGAACTCCAAGACGATGAGTTCGTCTTGGAGTTCAAAACAAAACTGTTCATTGCGAATACTAAGATTTTTTACAAACTCTTAGTCATAATTCTCAAGTAACATAGCCTAATCCGATACTGGTTTACCTTTTATATGAATTATTATGACCAGTCTCTGCTTCTTAGAATCAACTTACTCTATATATTCTGACATAAATATTACAGGTCTGTATAAACTACGGGTAAATTATGCAATAAAAATTATTCATATCTAATTGTTAAAGTTTGTTATTATGAATAAATGAATAATAAATACAAATATTTACGACATCTATAATTGTTACTCAAAGGCAAAAGAAAACATCGCAAGAAAACTTTCATATTTTCGATTTAATAATAAAAACAAACATGTCGAAGATATGCGAAGGCTGGGGGATGTGCCGTATCCTTATACCCTGTGTATAGCATATACAGCGTGTCGTTACCATCGCGACAATAAATGAACACACGTCTAACTTACCAATAATGATAAAAAATATTAACGTTAAACAAAATCCATAATTAAAAAAAAAATTTTTTTCAAACAAACTAATTAAGTAAAAAAGAAACAAAATTTGTAACATCCTATACAACTCGCGCCACAGCGTCGCATTAAAAGCCTTTCCTTCTAACAGTATGTTTTGTCTCTTTTAAATTCATTCAACCCATTCATATGCTTTGTGTTACAAATGAAGTTTATGTTACAGTTTTATACGTAAGGGTGTTCTAAAATTGTTTGTTTTGGAAAATTTAATAACTCTGTAAATATTGATGTTTGAAGAATGTAAATGTTTAATACAATTTTAAAAATTTATCCTCTATATGTATGTTCATTTATTGTCGCGGTGGTAACGACACGCTGTATATTCCCAGCAGTGCAATATTACTACTCTATTTTACTTCACAAATTTTCAAAATGAATGAAATACTGAAATTCCTTACCCATTTTAACATGCTGTTAAAATGCAAGTTGAAAACTCACAAGTTCAACTCTGAAAAATATATGAAGAGGATATGTGCTAGTGGGTATTTTAAGTGTCATGAATGGTCGTGCTGAGTTATCTGTATTTTTATTTTATAGACCGTATATTTGATATGTATGCATATTAGTTCATTTTTCAGTTTTCATGCGGTACAATTGTGGTATTTATTTTGTCTAAAAACAAAAATGGTGTTTATTAATTTTATGTGAACTAAAATAGTTGTTTCCATGCTCATATACTTTTTTAAATAAACTTACTCTGACACCAATTTCGTTGTAATCTTGTTATGACACCTTTATTGAGATAATGTGGCATAAGTAGTCTTTGTGCCATAAATGACCTTCGAATTAAGCAGTATAGTCTGTGGTACTAAGTAATTAATACTAAAAATACCATTGAGGTTTTTAAACAAATAAATTCGCGTATGTGATATTTATTTACAATATTAAATCTAAAAAATCATTGAGACCTCACCTGTTTTGGGCAAACATTAGTAAATGTGGCGTTGGTTTAATGATTAGGTAAAGATTATTAAAAAAATCAAACTTATTCGCGACATAAAGACATCTTATTTCCATTCACCCATTTTATATAAACAATTAAAAGAAATCTATACACATCTTGTTTGCAAAGAACGTTCTAAATAATACATAAAATGATTGGAATCTCGGCCAAACTTTGTTTAGAAACAATGTTTTTGTAGATCATTTCTCTAATATTTTCATACTGCATTAACGTGTTAAGACAGATCGTCTGATATATTATATATATAATAATAATACATTGCAGATATCAACATAATAAAATACTCAAGGCGTTACATAGGATACAGTTTTACAAAAGTTTACAAAAAAAGTACAGTTTGACAAATAATTTGATGTTTATACAAATAACTTGTAATGTTTTAATAGTGGTATGTTATTTCTGTAAACGTATGGAACATGTGTCACTATTAAAAGAAATTTATACACGCTAGAAATAAAATAAGGTTTTTCAACGTATTTGAATTAACCTTGAAAATAATTAAAGATTGTTACTCTGTTTTAGAATTATTCCGCATAAAATTAATATATTTGCACACATAAATGGAATCCTTTGCTTTATATGTCAACTTATATGGAGGCCTAATAGTCTTTTACAAATTTAACGATTTCAGTGAAATTAATAGTCTTAAAACTATGCTTAACTTTGTGGAATCACAAAGAAAAGTTGCACCAAGACAATAATAAATATATGATTTGTACTATTGACGTCTTACTGACCCGTTGATACAGTTCACCGTTATCAGTAATTTAAAGAGGTGCAGCGTGTAGAGTAACTCTTTCTTATTTAATGTAGATGTGTGATATTTAAAAGAATTACTAATGTAAAATTGATATTCTCGTAGTTCTCTTCTTTTTTACATTCAATTTCTGCAAGTTGTTTTTGCAAAAACTGTTTCCATATAATTGCTATAATTTTTTTGCCAAATAAACCGTTTATAATAGCAAACGCCCCACGTTACTATAGATAAGTTTTTATCGCTTGCTAGTATCATGGTCGAGAATGTTCAAGGATAGCGATTTCATAACAAACGTGTGTTCAGAATGAACCATTTTTGTCAATCGAAACATAGAGTATTGTGCTTTTAAATAATGCATGTATTTATATGTACCTTATTTGTGACTATATCTATCTGTATTAAAGCAAGTACTATGAGAACATCTATAGTAAAGCCTTCCTGTCTTAACGGATTAAACTTTTCTCAAGGTTTATTTATACGGTAGAATAAAGAAATAATTAATTTTAAAAGTTCCTCGGCGTTCTTTTCAACACTTGAAGAAACCGCTTAGCTTTGACCCCACCTTTTTTGTGTATTGCTGAAAACAGAGAAATTCTTATGCGAGATTTTAGCGTTATCCGCTCATCTATGACGATGAAAAATGACAATTGAATTACACGTCGGAAAAAGAAATAATTATTACGTGTAAAGGAAATTTTGGAGGTAAAAGAAGCTGAAAGACATTGACTTATATATTTATTACTTTGTTTAAAACGCGTTACGATAAATAATAAAAATTTTCGTCTTGGGCAAGTCCTAGCTCACGAATGAAAGTTGAAACGCTTACAGTCGTTACAACTGTCGCAAAGCAACTAAAACTTGAATCATTAACAAAGCTTTGAAGTCATATTGGCTATACAATTTGGCTTAAACGCAGTTGGTTTGTGAATTATCTTTTGAATTTTGAATTTAAATAAGCCCATTTGGCGGGGCTAAAAGTCGTATTTTAAAAAGAATTTTTTTATAACCACATCATTTGCTGGTGATCGTTATAGTTGTTAATTTAATGTACTATAAAGAGAATTCATCAATGTAAATCGTCGTTAGTTGGATTGTGAGTTTGTTCGATATCTGTATCTGTTTTAAAAAGTCATTTTGTCCAGCAGAGTTCCATAGAATAGGTTTCTTCATATATATCGTCCTTGTCTGTTTCCCTTTAGGGTTTCACGCATTTTTGTGTTCCTTCTATAAGTAAATATACAGCGTGTCGTTACAACCGCGACAATAAATAAACACACGTCTAACGCTACTTGTCAATAATCATAAAAAAAAAACGTTAAAAATATCCATAATTAAAAACAATATATTTTACAAACAAACTAATTAAATAAAAAAGAAACAAAATTATTAAACATTCTATACAGCTACAACTGAGTGATTCATACATTCAGAGACTTTTTCATTCGTTACCACAACGTCGCATTACAAGTCTTTCCTTCTAACAGTATGTTTGATATCTTTTAAATTAATTCAACCCATTCATATGCTTTGTGACCTTTACAAATGAACTTTACGTTACAGTTTTATACGCAAGGGTGTTCTAAAAATATTTGTTTTATAAAATTTAATAACTCGGTAAATATTGATGTTTAAAGAATGTAAATGCTTAATACAATTTAAAAAGTTATCCTATATATGTGTGTTCATTTATTGTCGCGGTTGTAACGACACGCTTTATGAAATAGCCCCAGTATATTGTCCGATAAATTACCAAATGACAATAAATTTGATCACTTAGGTACTTAATCTTTTTATTCCTGTTTATCGTTTTTAAATGTTCAGAGAGAGTTTTCGAAATATTCTGCAATGCTACATATACTTTATTTGTTAATGATTTGAGTAAATATTGAAGTTTTCACTCATGGTTCAGTAAAATCATGGAACTCGCGTTAACGTCACCAAATGCTTTTTATTAATTTTAATAATTATTATTATGTATAGATATATTAATTATTTTAAACTTAAAAATAATCATTAACAACTATTTTAATATATTAATTTATTTTAATTAGTTTTCACTTCTATCGGCAGTCCCCAAAGACTGCCCCATATGTTTTTACGGTTCCGTACTCAAAGGGTAAATAAAACGGGACATTATTCTCTTGTATCTTGTATTAACTGATGTTTTTGCTTTCAGTCCCGAAACTATTAAAGCTTCATCTGACGCAGAACCGGTAGGCTAGCCATAACCCACGGGTTTGGGCCCTCCACTGTGGGTAGAGCTGCGCATGTGCTCATGCGTGCGTTTAATTATGGGGGACATTATTACTAACACTCCGCTGGCTGTCTGTCCGTCTGTCCGTCTGTCACCAGACTGTATCTCATGAACCGAGACAGTTAGAGTTGAAATTTTCAAAGATGATGTATTTCCGTTGCCGCTATAACAATAAATACTAAAACGCAGAATGAAATAAAAAATATTTAACTGAGGAATATCCTATACAACAGACATGATTATTTATCCTTTGTATAGATGGTATATATGTATGTATATATGTATATATAACCCTTTCTGCGCGAGTCCGACTCGCACTTGTTTTTTATTTTGCTTGTAATATCATGTAAATACATGGAAATGCTCCTACAGTGGTTATGCTATATTTGTAACGTACGCAATATTATTATGTCGTCATTAGAAGTTGTTGACATTATCGTACGTGCACCACAACCAAAATAGAGACCGAAAGTCGCGCGAGTACCAATGCATATGAAAAAGCATTACAAAATGACAAATTATTTTAACAGTATGAACATATCTACTAATAATTGATATACTTAATACTACTAATTATTTTTTAAAGTTACGCTTTAAGTAGAAGTATTGAAGGAGAATGGTATAGTCAATTCGAACACTTATATAATAACTAGATGTCACCACTAGTTCTAACATTTGAACAATAACATTCTAAGTTTTCATAATGCATCTAACGCTGGCTAAACCAAACGGATAAAACTTGTTTCATAAAGAAAAAAGTCATCAAAATTTTCTAAAATTGTACATGAATTTCAATTGCCCCCATTTTTAGGTTAAGTCGCCCATTTGACAGGAACAATAGGTAGCACTATCAACCAAACCGGTCAGTGATTCCATAATATTGCTATTTCTATTAAATTCAGTAGAATTTAAACCAAGAAGTCAACATCCGGATCACTTAAATAATTGTAGTCAAATTATGATATCCCAGAAATGTTTATGTAGTATTACCGGTCATAATTAAATTAACCTTAATCACATAGACCGCAAAGGGTGAGACGCGGTTTCGTTTCTGCGGAGCTTTTCCGGACCTAAACAAAACAAATTTAGCAGTTTAGAATAGTAATATATTTAAGTTTATAGTAAACTGACGTTGAAGTGATAAAGTAATCATTATTGATGATATGTCCCTTTAAAAGTAATAATTATTATTTTTGACTGGCTTCAATTAATTATAAATGTTTAAAACGATTGATGATAAATAAATAATTCTTGATATTACGACCGGAAATTTCTGAACCCTTAACTATAAAATTTTCAGTAAACAGCCGCTAAAACGTTTTGTAAGAAAAGTTTTATTTGGGAAGCGAAACAGAATGTTTTGAAATCTATTTTGGATTTACATATTGTGTGAATATTCAATTGGGCTTTTTTGGTTCACGACAACGTGTATACGATTTGGAATGGTAGATATTTTTCATATCATTGATGCGTTTTAATTCAAACTGAGGTTTGTATAAACGTGGTTGAAATAATTATATTGTTTGTATATACGAGTATATACACGGACTATTGTTTACTTATTGTATATTATATTGCAAAAAAAAAAACAATTGCCCATGTCTTTGAAAGCAATTACACATATTTGCTTTGAAACTATTCGTGTGTGGTGTGTTCTTGGCGCGCTCACAAGACTCATTAAGGCCAAATATTTGCAATCCAAGTGTCAGCACGCTCGTCCCTCATGTATCTTTTGAAGCTCTAGTATTTTATTAATAAGGCTTTTATCTAATTAAGGCTTATCTTTGAATATTAATAAAGAGTTGAATTTTGTTTTTCCAATTTTAAACTTCGTTAATCCCCTATACGACTATTTCCCCATGTTTAATAGAGAGATTGTCATTAGTGTTCAAATGTGTCCAAAATGTGACAAAATCTACTAAGCTGTAAATTTATTTTTCTTTTAATCCTCCTATGGTACGAGGTTGGATTCATTTTGCTGTATAGAAATGTTTTTATTTAACTTGAATATTGTACCTACTATATATACATAATATGTAGTAGGTACATTATTCAATTTCTAATTTTTAAATGACTATTTTAAATTTTGTGTTTTTAAACTGATAACGCGGTGTGTAACAAATAATTATCCGAAATGAGTGTAAAAGTTATATAAAAATAATAATGTTAAATAGTAAAACCAATACTCATTGTAAGATTCAATGTACACAAATAAAAAAAAAAATAAACAGAAGAACAGCTAAGGATTTTAATATTTTCAAATAAGTGTAGAATGAATTTATCGCTCATTATTTAAGTTGTTCACTCTTAATAAAGTGCACAGGAAAATCTCTTAACAATCTCGTTACGGAGTTTCAATGCTAAGATTAAATGCAAATGAAAAACCATGACATAATATAATTAAGGTTACTAGTGGTTACTAAATTAGGCATACTTGTAGAGATGGTAGAGACGGTAGAATTTTTAAGCTTAATTTAGGTTTGAATAAGGTATTAATATGTAACTAGTTAAAAGAAGAAGAAACGTAAAATAAGTCCACATTATTAAAAAAATTAAATAATTGTAATGTATAATAATTAACTTCGAAGTTTTTACCTCGAGAAGAATTTTTATTGCGAAAATTGATGAAATCCTTCAATACTCTGAAAATAGTTTACACTGCGACCATATGAAGTCTATACAATTGTGCTATTTTAAGCACAGGCACAGCACAAGTACTATATTTTCGTGCACAATATTACGAATTGACACGGAACGTCCCACTATTCACGTTACACGCGACACATGCTCACTAAGAGAACGTCGGTGGCGTACTGAGTACTGACTCGGTCAGACTGAATTACGCACGCACCGTTTTTCTCGTTTGAATTTGTAATCTGTGGCTTGGTGCGAAAATATTAAGTCAAACTACAATGTCAATTGATAAGAAAGTAAAATTTTCTTGTGAAAATTTTCAGATAAAATAAAATCGTAAACTCTTATTTAATATTGTGCAATGTCATTAATTAATAATATATATATTGTTTAAAAGTTTTAAACTTATTTAATATCCTTGGTTCAACCGTAAGCCACTTACGGTTAGACAACGACGTTCCGAAACGTTTTACCAATTAATGTCGTTGCAATTAAATCAAAAACTTGGCAATATTTTCTAGTTTTATGAACGTTCGGAAGTGCTCTTCAAACTTTGGTAGCGGTCGCTTTGAGTATTACTGACAAGCCGCGATAAATTCATTTTTTATGCAACTAATTGCAAGGCTACATTTGATTTTGAGCATTTGATTTTGTACGACATTTAAGGAAGATGTTTTGTGACGGTTTGAAGGTGTATTTCCTTAGTTCGAAAGAGTCTTCGACGAAGAATAATAAATATATTTGTATTTACAGACGCTGATTCCTGTCGTTGTATAGAAGTATCTATAGATAAATACTCTACTTTGTTAAGAAAAAAGAATAATCATTCTTCGATTCTTCATGAGCCGGATATTTTCTGTTTTTAAAATATAAATAACAATTAGTTGTGCATTGGGTGGAAAAAAGACGATCTGATTGGCGTTGAGGATAGTGAACCTGTATCGTCAGTCAGAGGTAGTAGGTTAAATTGTGTACTAACATTGTGACTGACCAGCGCTTGACTGCCATAACGCCCGATGGTAAGCACGCTAGCTCAGTATAACACCCTTGCCTTGAAGACACCTACGTCATATTCGTTACGTTACGTAGTGTTTTTCCAGTGTGTGGATGTGTAATATAAAATAAACAGTCCATCTAAGTTTGTGTAACAGTTACCTAGTACCCATAACACAATCTCTGATTAGTGTGGGACTAGATAACGTTGTTTAATAATGTGTCCTGAATGTGTATTTATTTATTTATAAATATACTTATCCTGATCCTAATTTTGATAGCTTTTTGTAAACATAGCTAACGTTTTTCAATATACCTTTGAGTGGAGCGCTTATCATAATAATAATTTAACATAGGTATAACCCAATAATAAATTAACCAAAGTGCTGATTGTATTAAAAAAAAACGAAAAGGTTCGTTATTTTGTTGTTTCTTTTTAATTTCATGATTGTTACCTCGGATTTCCGTCATTTATGGACCGGTATTTTCATTTTCTTTGCGTTGGGGGTCAGCTGCCACGTGGCCCCATATTCATTGGTATTGTAACTTGGAATCCGGAGATATATTAGGGAACCCTCAAAATAAAATAGAAAATCCGTAGTTGAGATATTTGAAGTCAATTTTGTTTGTTCTTTTTAAAATTGTACTTGTCTTAGAAAAGAACATAATGTGTCAGAATGTCTTATCGCTCTTTCGCCAACTGGTTCAGTTTGGATTTGACGCGTGGTAATCGAGGACAACGGAATCCAAAACTTCCATGAAATTCTTTTTAGAATCCGGTTCAGAATATCACCATAGAGCGAATCTTTACTGTGCGTATTTCTCAATGTCGAAGTTATCACCCGCAGCTCCTCCTGAATTTTGTACCCCAAAGGCTAAAACGGAACCCTATTATTAAGACTCCGCTGTCTATCTGTCTGACTATCCGTCTGTTACCAGCTGTATCTCATGAACCGTGATAGTTAGACAGTTGAAATTTACACAGATGATGATGATGAGATATTTCTTTTGCCGCTATAATAACAAATACTAAAAAACAGAATAAAAATGTTTAAGTAGGGCTCCCATACAACAGACATGATTTTTTTATCGTTTTTATATATAACAATACGGACCCTTCGTGCGCGAGTCCGACTTGCACTTGGCTGGTTTATCTTTAAAACAAATTAACATCAAAGTTTGAGAAAGTTAAGCCTTTATCAATATATCAACACTTATTTAGATAACTTCTAATATTCTTTTTCTGCTAGATTTACATTCGCACTAAATTAACCTTTTAAATGCTCGAGAAGGTTGATATTACATGGCATAGATAGACTAACCACTCTCAACGATTCATAAAAATTACGAGTTTGACATGTGTTACATTTATTGTCAGTAAAAATTAAGTAATAAAATGTTATGTACCAACCATTTTCTTCCTAAAAATCTTAAACGTAACATGAAGCTATTCCGATTTGTATTAACCATTGAAATTTCTTGGTTCGTTGCCAACGATTGCGAGAACAGCTAAACGGAAACACAAATGAACTCACCGTGATATTTGAATATCTTTGGCGTCCCTTTTATACAAGTAATAGAACAGTCAATAGTGCCGAACGACTCAGCTTTCAGACGACTAAGTTTTCGATTAGCGTGATTTAACAGTAAAACAATTGAAAGAAAATGAACCCTATTTGCTACATAAACGTTGTGATAAATAAGCATACATAACCATTTTTAAGAACCTTAAGAAGTCCAGAAATTTCAGTTTCTAATAAAAATTAAAAATATGCCTGCATTTATTTATCACGCACAGTGAAAAAACGATTAAGTAAGATCAATTCCACTTTAAAGGGAGTAATTCAAAGTTTTCAGTAGTTATAAAGTTAATCTTGCTAGCTTCATATTTTTTTATGAATCTTTTTTATGGAATAAGGAGGCAAACGAGCAAGGTGGGAAAAGATCTGCATCTGGTGGTAAAAGATCACCACCACCTATAGACATTTGCAACATCAGAGGAGTCACATCTGCCCAGCCGGTTTTTGAGATAGGAGTAGGCTCTCTAAGCTATTTATAAATAATAGATTGTGTATATTTGTCGAAGTTTATATTGCGTATAATATATATCGAAGCTATTTATAAAGAAGTTTACAAGCGATATAAAAGTTTGCAGCTTCGTGTATGAGTAGTTATTATCTTTCAATCTTAATACCATCAGATTAGATCAATCCGTTTTTTGGTTTTTGCTGTGAGACCATTTGTTGCTGCAGGACGAGGAAGAGAAAGCAACCATCGGCATCGACGCTGATCCACAAGATTTTTTTTCTCGATTTAATCGATTTAATATCAGGGATGAAACATTCTTCATTTTATTTCAGATAGAAACCGATCAGGTTAATCGACCCCAGAGTGCAGGCAATTAGGCGATGAATGGCATCAGTTTGTTTTTGGGATATTCAGGGTTTCATCGTTGTGGAACGACGTGTCAAAAGTGAAACAAACGCGGCGCTGTATTATACGTCGTATAATACAGCGCCGTACGTACGTACGTATACCCTTTTAAGTCGTTAACGCGTAGAAATCAAAAAGAAATTTCTCATCAGTATAATAATCATGTTCACGTGTCTGTTAAATGTATGGTACAGACTCGTATTTGTGGTTCCGAATTACTGCCCCATCCGCCTGGCTTATTTAGAGTTTAGTTCGATTTGGTTTACTCCGAAAGTGCCAAATTCAAAGAAGGATCCTCCGGCTTTGGCACTTATAGACTTTTTTGATATCACTACATAATATAAAACAAAGTTATCCCGCTGTCTGTCTGTTCCTATGTACGCTTAGATGTTTAAAACTACGCAATGGATCTTGATGCGGTTGTTTTACTAGATAGATTCAAGAGGAATCTCTGTATGCTAATACATTGCACCCGTGCGAAGCCGGGGCAGGTCGCTAGTAAACACAAAATTTAAATCACCAACTTCGTATTATATGCACAAGTGTGTAATTTATTATTGCCACAAGCGGTTTTTGATAAAAATATGTTATCAAGCTCCGGAATTGTAGAGTTGATATAAAAAGTAGCTTAGATTACTCTTAAAAGTTTTTCTGCTGGTAAGTTTTAATGTTCACAGAGTTGTAAAATTTGTTACGTATGTAAAGATACTCAAATATCTAAAGCATGGTTGAATCAGGTACGCTTATAGTGACATTCTAACAACAATAAGATTAATTAAAAGCTCCTAAATTGTCGTGTTCCTGTAAAGAGTAGCTTTAGTCTTTTTTTATCAGAAAGGTGCCAAGCGAGCAGACGGTTCACCTGATTTAAAGTGAATATCGCCGCCCATGGACATCTCCTACACAAAAGGGTTCCAGATGCGTTGACAACCTTTTGAAAATTGGGCTCCGGCCACCTGACTCACCAGACGAAATGCGAAAGTATTATACTTTCACTTTACGCCGATCTTCTATAAGGTCGTGGTACTTACCGGGACGAGCCTGCTCATTTGTACAACAGCCGAGGCTGCTGCTGGCCCTACCATCGTGAACGTTACTCTGAGTCTTAATTGCTCGCTATATTTTGTTAGTTATACTCGAAGTTTGTTACGGGAGATTTTAAGGGGCACGAACGGATTCCCTTACCGTAAACCATATTTTTTGAGTTACAAATTACATAATGTAGTCGTTTCATAATTATATTTGGTAAAAATTGTTTTGTTTGTTGATACGGCGTCTGTTCGGTTTCATAAAAACATCGTTCGCAGGCCAGCCGGTTTTATAACAACAATGATAGGCGTGATTTACCGTTTAATAATTTACAACAATGACGAAGCACAAAGTCACCTGAACGTGAGGTTTAGCCGGAAATATTTTATATGGAAATTCGTATGAATTGTGTTTCTCGTGGCTTTAAGCATCAATCGTGATCCAGTAGCTTTGTTTTCGCAAATAGGCAGTTGCGGGTTGAAATTCGATTAACGCACATCATGAACAAATATCCTCTTCATTTGCGTCAAATTATTATTATCGATATTTGAAAAAAAAAAACTGATCCTTTAAAAAGAGAAAATAACAGGCCATTGTATTAATAAATATATGCTACTGTGGGATGTAGAAAGGTTACACCCCGGGACCCTTGTGCTGTTGGGGGTCAAACTCATAACCCCCTTATAAATAAAAAGAAAGACTAAAAACCCTTATAATAAGATATGATTTAATAAATATATAAATAAGGTATATGAGGTGTCAACTGTGGTAGAGCCACAGTTAGACTTCAGTTAAAATCAGGTGAACCGCCAACTCGTTTTACACCTTCTTTTATAAAATAAATATTAACAAAATAAATAATTGTATTACCTTTGTCCCGTTTAATTCCTTCCGGAAATAGCAACCACCGCATCCATTGTTGGTTTTTATCCTCATTAATTTTATATCAAGCCTTCGGTTTTTCATGCTGTGTTGTCCTTAGGCTAATTTTTGTGGTCGTATTTTCTGCAAGTTTTTAATATATAACGAAATACAGCCATGATACGCAATTTATTATAAATAAACAAGTATTCAAGCATTTTAATAACATATTGCCAAACATTTTAATCATTTTCATTGAAATAATAATATGTTGGTTCGTTATAGTTTGTTTGCTACACAACAAATTTTTGAAGGGACTGATTATTCAATTAAACTTTTTTTAAATTGTAGGTAACATAAAAGGAGGAATTCGGTTTGTTTTAATAAGGTTAGTGGGTATGTAATTTGAATTGATCCAATAAATTAAACAAGTTAATATATGTGAAATATTATTTTCATTGTGGTAGGGCCACGCAGCAGTTTCGGCTAGTGCACGAATGGGAAAGCTCGTCCGGAGAAGTACCACGGCCTCCACAGAAGAGCAATGTGAAGTGGAACTACCTATTATTATACTTTCGTGTTTTGTCAGATTCTGAGTGAGGTAACCGAAGCGAATAATCTTGGCAAGTTATCTGTTTAACCTGTGTATTTAATTCGTCAGGTGTTGTAGATGTCGATGGGTATTCACTTAACATTGGGTGAACCACCTGCTTACTTTGCTATCTTTTAACATAAAAAAAAAAAAAAGGAAAAAGGAAACCTTAAAATAGTTAAATTGTTATTAGTATTACTATATCTGATCTATATATTATATTAGTATATCTCGGAAACTTTTCTGACTTATTAACTTTTTCCGTCAATAAACCGTGGAAATAGAGATGTTAACTGTTATGTTAAGTAAAACTTGTGTTTTCAATGTTGAGCTTACGGTTCCCTACAGCAACGGGAATATAAATATTTTACGTCGATGAGTCCATTCTACATACCTGGGCGAGTTGTTCCATTAATACCAAAGATTTTTAAGACTTTTGTAATTCCTACCGCGGCCGCTTAATTTTAATGGTATGTATGGAAGCTAAGCTGAAAACGGAGGGCTGTTAGAACGGGGATAATCTAAATAATAGATTATTGTGTTGATAACGTTTCACCCTTGACAATTTACTGCTCTATTACGAAACCAACTATGATAATAACGAAAGCCAAATGCGGAGGTGCATTTACATATCAAACCTTTATAATTTGGCGGATACGTAAGGCAATAGAATTTTAGTCTATTAACTACATTTAGAAATGTCATTATTAATTTAATATATCTATTTTTCTATTTAAAATTAATAAAAAAATATTCTTGTGTACATTTTTGGTTCACAATAATTTTAAAAGCCCTATTATATATGTAGTCACATGTCTTAAAATATAAAGATTCAATTTTTAAATATTTTGTGCCACTCTCTGCTATTTAGATGAAACTTAAAAATGTGTAGATAAAATCGAACACTAGCCCCAACATGGCCCCTTCAAGATTACACGTTTAGACTCTAGCCACAAGCGTAGCGGTCGAGAACGCGCATAAGTCGAAGTCATATCTACTTTGATTTTGTTGACTTCATTACTCGGCCAACGCCATTTTTTTAATTGTATATCTACTTAATTACCCGTATTTACTTCATTATAGAGATGAACTCTCATGTTCATAGTCAGGTTGAATTCCTTTGATGACATATTGTCTTGATTTCGCCCGCGGCCTTTCGGAATTGGCCATAGTATTGTTTAAGGCAGGATGCTAAGCTGGTCGTAAAAATCCTAGCCTGGGTGTACCATGAATATGAAAACGAAAATGAAGAAGATTCACCTTATAAGGTAGCTGGAGTGTCAGAAGAAGTAAGCCATGCCAACAAATTCAAAACGTACACAAAAAGAAAATGTTGGATGAATATACTTAACATTTAGTTAAAATAATTTTCGTATTATATGAGTCTAAGCCTTATTTATTTTAAATTGTAGGCAGCTCAAAATTTACCTACTATGCGGGTGCCAAACTAGACTTGAAGATTCACTTCCAATACCAAAAACAAAAGCCAACATCTCAATTCTTATTTTTATGAGGAGCAAAATATTTACAGTTCGCTCCCGACTCAAAGTGTTTGCAATAGAAACACTGTTAAATTTGTTTTACATTGCAATTCTAATATTGTTTGTTACTTAATTTTCGTGTAAGTTTTTACTCCTAAACTCTAAAGTGTCGTTTACTGTTACGTTGTTGTTAAAATGGTTTGCTCTCCTCTGTTTTGCATGAAAAGACTAATCAAAAATCTTTTATTTTATCGTATCGCATTTTAAACTAGATAATGATCAAATAACGGTTGTTTAGTTCTTTAATATTTTGTCATTTAATCTTAAACGGTTTTAAGGTAACTGTCTATTGTGTAGTATAATATAAGGTTTTCTACCAACTAGCTATACAAATAGAGTGTTGCATAAAAACTTTATTTCCCTATGGTTGGTTTAGTATTTGTAAATTTACTCATCCAAAGCTATATTATAAAAGGCTTAATACGGTCTTGATTAAAATGTATTGTCAGGAACATTGGTTGATTAAAAATTTAAAAGAACTACAACCTGTTCAAATAGATCAATGAATAATTATATCGAGTTGCCTTTTTATACAAAATAATGCGAATCTTTTAACAACTGTATGATATGCAACATTATGGATATGTAACTTACTAGCGACCTGCTCCGGCTTCGCACGTATGCAATGTATCTATACATACAGATATATACTGTAATATAACCTTCCTCTTAAATCACTCTATCTAGCAAAAAAAGTGTGTGTGTACTTATGTACACGCGTTAGAAGTTACACTTATTTAGCGTAACAAGATAAGTCTTTTCAATAATTTTATCTTTCACCTTATTCTACGTTTGTAGAAAAAAACGACACTAATAACTAGAAAAAAAAAAATTAATACATTGAAAGTTTTATTATAATGCATTATCTAGTTAAATAAAGTTTATTTAAATATAACAAAAAAAATATATTTCTACATCATTAAAGAAATGGACATTTTGGATGGTGGACCCTATGACAGCTGTCATAAAGTCGACGTTTGAGTGGTTAACTTCAGGGTGTCGGTTTTTCGTGACGGCGTGCGCGTGCATCGTAAAAATTTACTTTCATCATTTTTCCCTAACGCGCCAAAAGACTAACTTAACTTCTAAAAAAACGCATTAAGATCCGTTGCGTAGTTTTAAAGATTTAAGCATACATAGGGACAGACAGACAGCGGGACGACTTTGTTTTATACTATGTAGTGAAGTAAAGCTGTCCTAATAGTATAGACATATTACGTGCTTCACGTTTAATTAATGGCATAAAGATTGACGATATATGAAACACAAGTATTTATGAAAATTTTCCTAGTGGAATGCGTAGTGACGTTATTATTTAAAACTAGCTATTGCCCGCGACTACGTCCGCGTGAAATAGGGTGAAAGCGAAAAATATATATCGAACGATATCTATACATTTAATAAAAATAACTTGTCTAAAGTTTAAAAAGTTACTTGTCTTTGTCTGTACATGGAAAACATTTGAGAAAAACTATTATTAAAGCTCCCTTTTATCAACGCAATAGAACCCAAAACAATGGTTGTTATGGTATCATGTCTGTTGTATGGGAGCCCTACTTAAGGGTTTTTTTATTCTGTTTTTTAGTATTTGTTGTTATAGCGACAACAGAAATACATCATCTGTGAAAATGCATGTAAACGGAGACCGCACGTTTACTGTCAACCGTAACTCTTACTTTAGAGTCCAGAGTTTTAGTCCCCTGAGTAATGAGAGGAAGGGTTTCGAAAATCTTCAGAGAAAACGACTGTGACGTTCCCCATTGGCCTTTCACCTCGGTGTATGTACTCTAGTGTTCTGTCAACGGCCTCTACGGGTGCTCAGTCAAAATTCACTCTCAGCATTTTTACTTTACTTAATTGTCCATAATCTATAACTGACTCCAATGTGCGAGATAATGAATAGCGTCTATGGCGAAATGGGTATCATTAAGCATTAAGTCGTATTTGGTTTTCATTACATTGTTGAGATCCGATCGTTCCCGTCCTTTTTATTTCTACTTAGGCATTTTTGTAATAAATACTAAAACATCGATACCTAATCTAATAATTTCTTTAAGTAAATTCAATTATTTAGAAAATACTACAAAATAAGTACTTAATTACAAAAAAAATATCAGATACAATTTGTGTTTCAGTGACAAAAACAAACAGAATTTCCAAACCACAAAGCAAAATTAGTAATATTGTAATACCCTAGCCTAACCAAATGTGTAATCCTAAACAGTGACAGATTTGTCCGTTAGTCGCTCTAGCATCATTAAGGATTAAGAGAAAAGAGTCGCTGGAAGGCACAAAAAATGAAGCAAATAAAGTTAGCACATGATATTATGGAGCCGACGAATGGTACCTACTTATCAGGCCGGCTTGATTTGTTATAATTTTTATGGAATATAGCCTACGCAAAGAAGCGAGACACGAAAGGCGAGCAACGCTACAAAAAAAATACCACTAATTTGCAGCCCCTACATTTGGTCCGGCCGAGGCCGAGTACTCGCTATAGAGAAATCCACCACTGTTCCTAACAACTAACCAAATCGCAAAGCAAAATCAAGAACATCCATCCATTCTCATTATTATTATTAAAAAGTAAATAGTCCGCGCTTGTCCCTTAATTAACTGGAGAAAATATGTATATAGTGATTTAGGAATTTAACAACGCCATCTAGTTTTTGCATGGGAACTGATTTCCTATCGTAACTTATCTATGCTGAATTGTAATGTGTAACAATTGAAAAATTTGTTAAACCAAACTTTTCTTTTTTATTATGAAACTGAAAATTCAAGTTATGGTATTGTATGGACGGTATTTTTTGGTATTGGGAGCTACTGTCATTTAAAAAAAAATAAAAACTGTTCCAATTGATCCAGTAGCTAATATCTTATATATTCTCAAATCTTGATCAAACGATACTTAAATATTGCGAGGAATTTGCAATGTCAATCTGTCAAAAACCCCGTTAAAATCGATCCTATGTAGTAGAGTATTCATATAACTTTTTATTAGTGAACAAATTGCAATAAAACAAAGCTTTAATGTTGCACAGAATTAATCTTGAATACTTTCAAAATAACAATATAAATTAGTCCAGTAGTAGAATATGTGTGATAACTGTTTGGGAGTGCACTGCTTTAATCTTAAAACATATCACCCGTATCCCGTATCTCCCGTTTGAGTGAACCGATTGAGATGAAACAAAGCCTAGATATTGCCCCAAGCTTTGCTTAAGTAACCAGTGAAAAGTGAATTTCAAATTAAAAAAATTCCAAAAGTTGTTTTTATGTTTCCTATAACTCTGTTTATGATACCCTATTTCATTTTTTCATAAATATATTCAATGTAACGACACGTCGATTCTACTATTTTATTATAGTATAGATATTACCCGTTACTACGACCATACTTCATTTCAAACAATAAGATATTCTGTATTGAAATGAAATTGCATTTTAAAGGGGAATGACAAAGCCTTTTGTCAACAGTGTAGCGTTGTTTTGTATATTCAACACTGAAAGCAGAACAGAAGGGATTACATTAAAATTATCGTGGTGCTAGTAACTTTTATTGAAAGAACGTATAACAAACGTAAATTGATAAAAATGAAGAAAATTACACGGATAGGTTATTGTATGATTTTATTACAATATTTTGATCACATATTTTTTGCCACTGACTTGGTGCTGTGGGATCTAGCCCTTTCTGACCTGAAGACTTAATAAAGATTTGGTGTGTGATGTCTGCGCTACAGACAGTTAAAATTATAAATAAATTTAAAATTATTGATATGTATAAATTAACGTGTAAGCTATAGACTGTCATTATACTTGTAACACTCGCGTTGGAAGTCAACCGTTGGTTTTTAAATATATTTATTGGCTTATAAGTGGTTAACGATTTGCATTCAAATTTGTATTCGTATACAAACTAATTATTTTTTAGTTGAAATTATATTAATTTAACACCTTCAGAAGCGTTATTTCTTCTTCCCTGTTCTATCCTGAACATGTGAGAATATTTTGTTAGGTGCATGAGTGCCCCAAAAATCAGTTTGTCGAAACTGAACGAAACACAGATACATATAATCATATTTTGGTCTTTAAATTTCATTCTTCATTAAATTCATTTAAGTGGTGAAAAAAGTTTAAGTAAAAAAACATACTTAAAGAAGTATGTTTTTTTACTTAAACTTCATGCACAAATGTTGGCAACACTAAAGGAAGTTATTCCTTGGGGTTGTTGGCAACACTAAAAGAAGTGTCATTCTGTGAGTTATAAATGAAGCTGCAAGAAGCATTTCATGGTCGTCTTCGTTGTCATCTTCTTTGACTGTCAACAAGAAGTATACGCAATAGTGCTGTCCAATCGGTATCTAGAGTGGTGTTTCATTAGTGATATTAAAGTGATAAAATAAATAATTATACCAGTGTTATTGTTGTGCAAAGTAAAACTACGGTGATTTGGTAAAAGTATTTATATTTCTACCTTCTTAGCTCGATAAAATAAAGTATAGCCTACACAAACTTATATAGAGGCGGATAAAATGCCAAAGGCATTTTCTACCAGTCAACCTTAGGGTAGTGTACGGAATATGAGGAAGGTACAGACCAATAAAGAGTTCATAATAAAATAGTATTCATCAAATTAAAATAAAATAACATTTTTATATATTTTTTAAGCTATTTGCAATAATATTAATACACATATATAAACACCTTGGGGCCTCATAAAGAGAGGCCCCCCCCGACAATAGATGTTAAAAAAATATCCAAATTTGGACGACAACTTTTACGCACTTTTTTTTCCCAAGCAGTCTTTTTTCGCTTTTTTTACCTAGCACAAACATAATGATATTGTTCTTATTGAATATAAAAAATTGTTTGTTCACATCATAATGTCCACTCAAAAAAAGGAGCTTTGCGAAGAAGGCATTCATGACTGCAATCATGGATCTGAACGCCTATACAAGTATGAGATTTCACAGACTCATTTAGATTCCCCGATAAGTCTAATGATACGGGGAGAAATCACATGAATAAGAGGCATAACAAATTGAGTATGGGCGATAAATTCTTAGAATCGTCATCAGTACTGTTAAATTCATTGCTGAACGTGGATTAGCCTTCTGGGGAGACAATGAAATTATTGGAACACAATGGGATATTCTGAAATCAAAGAAGCTCTAGCCAGCATATATTTTGTGATTTTCTCACTGACAGATTGCATTCATTCGAAACTGTTCTTTCGTCATTTCGATTTCTGAATCACCTAGAGGAGTTGAACGCTTTAAATTTGTATTATGCTGCAAAGGAATTAGTAAAAGTTTACAAATATGATTTACAACCTCACCTTGGTTAAAGAGTTGGTTCAATTTATTTTTGCAGTCTAATTAATTGAAATTTTTAACTTAACTGAACGGGCCAAAATGAGAAGTGTCATTTATTTATTTAGTGCAAACTAACGACCCGCCCTGGCTTCGCACGGGTGCAATGCTGAATGTTTGTTTTCTGATATCGCATTAGAAATCTCTAAAATTATCAGTGTTTCTCTACTATATTATGCATGAATTATACATATAAACCTTCCTCTTGAATCACTCTATCTATTAAAGAAAACCATATCGAGATCCGTTGCGTAGTTTTAAAGAAGAAGGACAGACAGCAGGATGACTTTGTTTTATACTATGTAGTGATAGTCATAGTGATGATGTACAAAATGACATCACTTTAAAGTCCGTTTCAACCATTTTGTTCTATTTGGGGATGTCAAGAAGAATTTGAAGGTACTGCGGCACAACGAGTCTGCGAGGAAGGACAGTGAAAATGTTCTCTATCTTATAACAAAGACAATATACTAACTTCGTTTTATTTTGTGACAGAAGGTTTTATGTCCTCGTATGGTTATGCCTCTATTTGTATGAAATTCCATCAATTCATGGAATCACAGAGTGAGTTCGTGTATGATAATGGTTACATACAACCTGATGTGGTTTCGGAAGTTGTGGCAATGTGTTATTTTTGGTATTTACTTTGCCTTTGATAACAATATTCGCTTGACACATGCATTTAGACAGGTTAGAATATAAATTCATTATTAAAAATTCATTATATTTTTAATATTATGAGACATAAATGAAAATAATTTAAGATCGAATGGCAATCTAAAATTTCTATTTAATTCTTTTCTTTACGAAACCATAACTCAATGTCCGCTCCATGACGCGAGAAATTTATACCTATCATGACTGGAGATTAAAATTTTCGCGTCAGTAGTTTGATCTTCGCAAATGATCGTTTATATTTAGAATAGTTCGATATGTCTCAAATTGTAAAGTGTTGATGCTCTTCAGTCTGGGTTTCATCCTCTACATAGCAGCACAACTGTGTCATTAAAATCATTGCTGATGTCAGTCTAGGAATGGATTTTAAAGAAGTGACACTGTTGTCGACGTCTGAAATAATTTAATATGTCCACTTTTCCATTCTTATCCACTTAGATTTCCGCCCCCAGTCTTGGATTCGTTGGCTTTCTATATTTGTAGGAATCAGCAATCTGTCCATATACGGTCCATATAAATATTAAGCTTGAGGTATGTTTATATTGTGTAAGTTTACATGTAATCAAAATATTATCCATTGGAAACAAATTCAAAAGTTCGGTTGTAAAGCGATATATAGTTATGAATTAAGACGATTAAATACCAACAGCTATCTAATATTGCTCTATGGTTAGTTCAGCACAAACATTTAAGCGGAATATATTGTTGCATACATATGTGGGAAATAATACTCGTAAACACTGACAAGAAATTATGTAACAGCCAGATTAATAGATACGCAGTTTAACTAAAATTTACTGTAATTCCATTCATCGGCATTGATTAATTGTGACATATTACTGCGCTGCTTCGACAATGCGTTTACTATTATTACAAGTGATTTGGTGCATAGCATAGATTTATAATCTGTATAATTCTATAAACTAACCCTTACAATGACTTTAAGTAGTCTATTTCGTATATATTAAATACTTTATTTAGAATACATAATCTCAGGACTGATATAGCTGAGAGGTATGGCCTAGTGATGCCATAAGTTCACTGGTTCGAATCTTAATTATGTGTTCCAATGAATGTTTTATTTTAATGCTAATTTTAATAGAATTAAATTATTCCGTATAATTAAATTATATAATTATAACCACCCCGTTGAGACAGAGACAGAGTGAGATTTAATCTAACGTTGCTGCTAACCAGAAAAAGTTAACTTTATATTTTTTACTTGTCTAATTAATTGGCTAATTAATCTTAAAATAATTTCAAAAATTATCAAAATGAATTGACCATCTATGACCATATATGGTGACAAATTGAAATAATTTGAGATCCGATCTTTTGGATTAATTTGGACCACAAAAATTTTTCCGATGACCTTAAAATTTTAAATTCTCTGTAGTTAGATAGGTTAAAATTACTGACATTTTCGTGACAAATTCGAACCACTTTTTGTTAGAGTTGAAATTTCATCGTTTGGGCCGCGTAATAGATGGGATCCAGATAGCTGCCAAACTTGTTGGGTGGGTTCGATGGTATTTGGTGGCAGACATATTGTACTGCGGTGAAAGGGGATTCCCCGATAGTATAACAAGTTAGATAAAACTGTGGTAGGGCCACACAACAGTCTTCGCTGCACAAATGGGCCGGTCCATCGGGGGAAGTACCACAACCTCACAGAAGACCACTTTATTAAAAACTTAAAACGCATCTGCATGATGTAGCGAAATATCAATGGGCGGCGGATATCACTCAACATCAGGTGAACTGCCATCCAGCTCGTTTGCCACCTTCCCATTAAAAAAATCAACTTTTGTTATAATTCATAATTCCTCTAATATTCGTATAAAGATACTGTAATGAGTAGGTAATCTGAATCAAAATAACAACCGACATGAAATAACATATCTTTATATGTTACTAGCGACTCGCCCCGGCTTCGCCCTGGTGCAATGCTGATACTAAATATATTATATTATGCATAATTATATTATACATAATATAAACCTTCCCCCTGAATCACTCTTCCTATTAAAAAAAAAAACGCATTAAGATCCGTTGCACAGTTTTGACTTTGTTTTATACTATCCATTGATGATGATAATCATGAAGAAGAAATAGGAAAAAATTTAAGGTTTAAAATATATATTTAAAATCGATTACAATAATCGATTGTCAAAATAAATTCTCATAGTAATACCTGATACCATAGTTGTCCTACCCTACCTTCTGTCTGAATTCTGCTAGTTTGCTTTCGTCGTGTTGTCATTTTTTGTTTTTTTTTTTTCGTTGAGTTGGATTATTATAATCCTTCGTAATTATGTGTCTTGTTTTAAGTGAGTGTTTTGACTTTACCCGCCTTTGACCTGCTCACTCATAATTATTATGTCTATGTTATGGTATTTAAGCTGCTCTTCAGTATACATTCATTTGGTTAAATAATACATAGTTAAATTTAACTTACGTCAAATTCACCAACATAAAAAGTCAGATTTATTATTAACCGGGGTGAATAACAATTGGAAATGCTCTGCTGAGAAAACTGGGTGTTTTAGACGCCGCAAAGGCTATCTCTTCCAGGTTCTAGCGAGAATAATTAATGTTGTTTGATGTGTCACCACTAAGAATTCAGATCAAGGCTGAGGCAATAAGGGGGAAGAGGAGATTTACGATAAAGTAGTCGTTTCAGCTTTTAACTGAACTAAATTTAGCCGGCTCAGTCCATTCACCTGTACTGTTTCCTGCAATTATTATGGCAAACCTGTAACAAATTATTGATATGCAGAAGAAACAGGGTTGCAGATAACGTGTAGCTTTTGCGATATACCAACATTTATGGGTTTAGCATTACAGTGTGTTACATATACATGTTTTGAATTATTTAATTTTAAATGGACAATCTTTGACGGTTGGAGGACTGTCGAATTTTTATGTAAGCTTTTTCTATAATATAAGTTGTTAATCGAAATTAACAAAACTTAATTTTTTCCATTTTACGACTCTTAATAATTATAGTAAAAATGTTTTTTCAAGATTCCTTCGTTGGTGAGAATACTCAAAGAAACCTCTCAGATCTTAAGTTATATCCTCAGTATTTGAAACAAAGAGAAAGTTTTAAAGCTTTAATTGGGAAAGTCACGAAGTTTTAGCGGAGCTATACGCGCTGTGTCTTTATTTGACAAGAAACATTGTTTGGTTTTATATTTCTTTGCAAATTGAGGTTCAAGCTATCTTTAATTACGGGTGGGTTAGGTAACTCCGTAGAATTTATACTTTACTTATGATTTCTAGTCTATTGCTACAATTGCAACATGACCAGGCTGCGTGAAATAGCATGACTGGAGATGTACCACGGGCTTATAGAAGATGGCGTAAAAGTATTTACACTTTAACTTTTTGACGAATGAGTGAGGCACACATTCATTGGTTAGCAGTACGTCTAGAACATCCCTGCTCTTGTAAGTATTGCTAGTTATTGGTGCAAAAAATAGATAAAGTAAGTATTTCTACGTATTAATTTATAAGAATACGAAATACTTCATTACAAAAAATAAACAATCGGTGTGCTTAATACAAAGCCTTTGAAAAATCATCCAGGCATAAAATTAAAATATACAAAAACATTTACTTACAAAACGGGGAACGTCCATGGGCGGCGGTTATCACATGCTAACAGGTGAACCGTTAGCTCACTTGCCACACTCACAAAAAAGTTATAGTCTGTTTCACTTTAATAAACTTTTGTACAGAAATCGATCTAATATTCTGAAACGGCTGGCCATGGACTCCTGTTTTTTGTTGAACACTTCACCCTATGAGAAAATGGAACTTTTACGGATTACGAAGTTTAATGAAAGAGCTTTTGGTTACACTTTTTATTTTACAGTAAGAGCGTTAAAAACGCTTCGCTTATGCTGAGATAGAAGATCCACATTAGAATTCAGAAAGTGTAGACAAATTCCTGTCCCGTTAATATCGGTTAGAAAAGAGGCATTAGCAATTGTTTCGGAAAAAACAGTTTCTTGTTACAATGTAAAAATTACCATGTTCTTGACATTTACTCTTAAGTTATTACTTATATCCAATATGCTAGTAATTAAACGATAACAAAATGACGTTTTAGATTGCAGGTGTTAACTTTTTAGTACGTCATAATACTTTGCAGTCCTCCGTCATTAGTAAAGATTAAAGACATAATAAAATTTTGCATAAAATGGACATCTGTGATAATGGTAATCTCTTTATAATAGAAATAGAAGTTAACATGTTTCAAAATGTAATAATTTCGCTCATTTTATTACATTACCCTATTATTACACACACCATTTTATTACACATTTGTGTACTTTAATGCTGGTAGAAAAAGTATTTAAAAGCCTTGAACTGATTTCGTAACCTTCATACAGCTTTCTCGGATTCTCGCATTTTATTAACCTTAAGTTAACCCTTCGGGACTATTGTTACGTCTGCACACTCAAATTAATGTGTGATGTGCGGTGAAATGTGAATACTTCATTATGGTTATTTTTTTTAAAGTAATTGTATATTAACTTTCTGGTATGAAAATAACACAAGTACAAATATAAGATACTAATTGTATATTGTATAATCTATGACACAAAAATTAAAACTCATTTCAGTAAATTTTCGGACCTTAGAGAAATTTTTAATTAAGTACTGGCGATTGTAATAACACCGGCAGCCATACCGTGTTATAGGCGTGAATATTTCAAAACAATCCATAAAAGATAATGAATGACAAAATTACTGATAATTCTACAATTCAATTACAGTCAATATGGTTTTTCATTGCATATTCGCATAATGGTGTGAAGACAACGGTATGACAATTGGATTGATAAAAAAGCAAACTTCATAATTTGGATCATATCTAACAGTTAATAAAAAGATACCTAGGTAATTTGAAATTAAAAGAAAGTTCCAATTTTAAAGTAATTGCAATTCTAAAATCGATATTAGAGTTTTCATCTCATTCTAATTCCTTTAAAATATAAAAAATTCTGAAATGTATTAATAATTATTTCTATTAAGTAACATTTTCTGCTAAATAATAACATAGTGTTGTTCCTGCTTAAACAAACAACATCAAAATCTAACCTCGAAGCAGTTGCGTAATTAATGACTTTATTACATTATAACAATACATAATATCTGACTATTTAGTCGAGATAGGAGTGCTATATTAATTGATTGATCGAAATTAAATCAAACCAATATTTATGTAGTCAAATGTTTATTCGTTATGAAAAGAATTTTTAATATCATTCGGTACATTGAACATTTATTTTGCTTGTCTCGATGAATGAAAATATTATTTCCGTATCTCTTTTTTAATCGAAATAAAAATACCTCGAGTGTTCGAGCTCTCATTCACATTGTATTCTAATAAAGAACCATTGTAAGAAACTCTTATTTACGCGTATACTTTTTGAAAACATACCTGTTTTCCGAGTAACAATGAAAACACTTCTATATTCGTGTGTAAATAAAATAATGCTTAAATTGCTTGTTTCCATTTAAAATGTTTTGTAGATGAGGACTTTTGGAAACTTCATTGATGTTGTATAGGTAGCAGAGATAACAATAAGGCTTGAGAATTTCTTTATTACCAACCTAGCATTGTTTACAAAAACAATAATAATAAAAAACAACGTATTCATTTATAAACTATATTTCAAAGTACATAGTTACATTTTCAATCATAAACTTGTGTAGACACTTTGGCTGCCTCTTACTGGCTCTTACCGGGATACTTCGGTCAGGGCCAGCATCGGAGGCAGCTGAAGTAAGTAAATGGCGCAAATATGAGTCTTTATGTTTATATTATGTATTTATGCCATTTGCTATTGAATCTTTAGGTCCGTGGGGTCCCCCACATCAATTTTTTAAAAATTTTATGTCCTAGGCTTAACGCCGCGGCTGGTGACAAGAGAGCTGGTTCTTTTCTCGCTCAAAGGCTAAACATAACTATTCAGCGAGGAAATGCGTTCTTGGCACCATGTCGCCAAATTTACATTCATCACTTCTATGGAATAATTTGGTGTAAAAACTTAATTTCGGTTGATAAATTACATCACGGTGGCAGGGCCACGCAGCAGCCTCGGCAGTTGCACGAATGGGCAGGCTCGTCCGGGTAAGTACCACGACCTCACAGAAGACACAGGCGTAAAGTGGAAGTATAATACTTTCGTCTGATGGTGGCCGGAGCCCAATTTTAAAAGGTTTCAACGCATCTGGAACCCTCGGGTGTAGCAGACGTCCATGGGCTTTTATTATGGCTCATTCACTTACCATCAAGTGAACCATCGGTTCACTTTGCAACTTTTCACATGAAAAAAAAAAACACGTACACGTCAGGTTGTTTGGTTGAGAAATCTATATTACTTGCTCATTACTTTAAATAGGCTGAAGGACCAAGCTTTTCGCTCGAATGATTTGGTTTGCTTTAGCTTTTATTATACGAGGCTTAAAGCAGTTGATCGTGGGACAGATGCAGGGGAAGCGCTCCAGGGGCCGAATTCCAACACGATGGAGTAAAAGTATTGTAGAGGCAATAGGAGAAACTCTACAACGATCCATTGAACTGGCGCAAAATAGAAGCAAATGGCGACAAATTACATATGGTCACGATCCTCATTAGTGAGGGAACGACGAAGGAGAAGGAGATACGAGGCTTGCGTACGGCCGATAATATCCATCAGTCAATCAAACCATCTGAGATGTCTTATACATGTATGTAGTAATTATGTCCTAGTGCATGTTTCGTTTTCAGTAAAAAATAAATGTAGTATGATAGAACATTCATTATTGACCAAAATTAAATTTTAAATTATTTATAATATACTAGCTGCTGCCTGCGACTACGTCTGCGTACAATAGGCTGAAGGCTTAAAATTCAGACAAAAAGACAGATATAAATAAAAATATGTGTATAAATTATAGCCTATGTATTATTCTGATGTATAAGCTAAATTATTGTAAAGTTTCGTTAAAATCCATTCAGTAGTATTTGTGTGAAAGAGTAACAAACATCCATCCATACATACAAACTTTCGCCTTTATAATATTAGTAAGGATAAAAAAAAGTAAAGTAAAGTAACAGCCTATACATGTCCCACAGCTGGGCAAAGGCCTCCTCTATACGGAGGGTATCAGGGCATAGTCCACCACGCGGCCCCACTGCGGATTGGCGGACTTCACATATTTTCGAAATATATTTTTTTTTGTTATTATTTCGAAAATATGCAGGTTTCCTCAAAATGTTTTCCTTCACCGCGGAGCACGTGATAAGTCAGCACTTAAAGTTAAAAACTTCATTGGTGCCGGCACCGGGGATCGAACTCAGGTTGCTCGAGTATATTGAATTAAAGGCGAGCGCCCGGACACTGAGCTATCACGGCTATAAGTTAAAGGTAGTAAGGATAAGTTTGTAATTAATTAATAATCAACTGGAAATTCCTTACCTTTGAACATTTTAAACACCCAATTTCAAAACCAAAGCGATGTATGTTTTAATTTTTCACTCGATATTTCTCGTAACTGAGCCAGTTAAGTAAAGGTTTAAAACGGACGCAATTCTTTAAGAAAAACTTTCTTATTTGTGCTAATACTCTCGTTAATATAAGTACCTGGAGGTTTTTTTTGTGTGTCGGATGTGGTATAGAAAAAAAAGTAAAAAAAAAATAAGTGTGAAATGATCGTGATACAAACCGCGGCTGTCTGTTTTGGGGCGTCCCGATTACCGACCGAGCTATTATAACATTTTGCGGCGAAATTTACCGTCATATTCGAATGATATTTTTCATTCCCCGAAAACGGGGATAAAAGGAAATTTTCTAAAAATGAAACCTAGCTAGATCGATTTTTCGCCCCCGAATCTACGCTATGTATATACATATATAAAATCGGCATCTTGGATATATACAAGAATTGCTCGTTTAAAGGATAAGATTTTAAAGTAAATTATACCACCTTTTTCTAGATAGTCATTTTATTCGTAGGCATAAGTAAGCCTTTTCTTTTCTTTTGCTGAACATCATGTAAGTCGCGTGATCAAAAATTCTCGAGGGAAAATTTCTCATACTTTTATAATGAAAGCGTTGAAAGAACAGTAGGCAAAATGCAGGTGGCTTTGATAGATGTAACTTGAATCCTCAACTTGAAATTTGGGAAGTTCTTTCTCTGGTAGAAATATTTTCTTATCCAGAGGTTCATTACGATGCGTTTTATTTAAAGAAAAGCAAACAATTACATCTATAAAAGTCTCAGTTTAAAAGTTGTACGACTTATTAAACTAATTGCTACTTATACGATACTTATATGTTACACTTCCGTAACATAACAACGTAAATATAAACTTTCTCTTTCTTTCAATAGAGACCACCGTCGTTATTGAATAAATATTTTTTTTTTCAGAAAGTGTCAAGTACTTACTGTCTCATTCCGAACACCACGGGAGTTCGAATTGCTCGTATTCGACAGCTGGCCGCGAGCCAACTTTAATAGTCCACTAATCTTGCAGAGGAACGATGTGAATGATAATTTATTTCACCGCTTTCATGGCAAGCTTGTTCCGGGTATTAACTAATTAAGTTAAATAGATTTAAGTACCGTAGACATAAACTGAACAGACAAATAAATAAGTAACAACCTTTTTTAATTATTAGAGGGTAGACAGAGATACAGACTTTTTTACTTCTGAACTAGACCGGTAGAGCGCGTCTTCGCTGTAAAAATATATTGTTTTAGGGAAATCTCATAGATAATCTCTTGCTCTTAACCCCCTGATAGTAATAAGGTCGTCGCTCCTTTCGTGGTTCACATTACGGTTAGTTAAACACGGTGCGGTGCTCTTTTCTTTAATTTTTTTAAATTCTATTCATATTATAAAATGAGCGGAACCATATACAATGCGAGAACACATGCCGAAATAACAAGTCAATTATGTTGTTAATTGTATTCTATATAAAATGAGAGGCCAAACGCAACTCCTCTCCATCTTGGGTCTTCCACCGCCTCTCCATCTTCGTTGCAAAAGGCATGGAGAGTGGCTCCTTCTCTATCATCCTTAAATTGTCCCCCATACCCACCATGCATCCAGAGAGGCTTTAAGCCACAGGTTGGCACAGCTTCGGTTCCTCCAGTCTTGATCGTGGATGATCAAGACATGACCTGCTAAGCTTCTCCGCCATAAGGCAGGAACCCGTCCATAACATTATAATATTTTTAGGCGTGTGTATATGTGATTTAAAAAACAAAAAGAAACGAAAATTGGTTAGAGGAATTTTAGCCGACCATTTATTCACACAAATATTTCCTTTACGTAGTATTTATAAAATATTTTAATAATATGAAATACCATCAAAAACATGAATGCGAGCCAAGTTCAACATTATGATAAATGCTTGGGTTGTTGACTTTATCGACAAAAGAAGTGACATGTAAAATGGCTGTCAAGTTCAATGGTTAGTCCTGAAATTTATTAAAAACAACAAAATATTTTATAACAAATTAAAAATATCATTTATTATAAGAATAAATGAGCTTAAGATAATATATTGAAGCCTAAGATATGACTTGAATAGTTCAAATATACGAATAAAAAAAAGTAAAGTAACAGCCTATACATGTCCCACTGCTGGGCAAAGGCCAGCTCCTCTATACAGAGGGTATCAGTTCTATATTTTTTTTGTTATTATTTCGAAAATATGCAGGTTTCCTCACGATGTTTTCCTTCACCGCAGAGCACGTGATAAGTCTTAAAGTTAAAAACTTCATTGCTGCCGGCACCGGGGATCGAACTCAGGTTGCTAGAGTATATTGAAATAAAGGCCAGCGCCCGGACACTGAGCTATCACGGCTCTTTATTTCTATGCAGTAAATTAGAATCCGAACCGGAGGTATTATATAGTATTTCCAATGACGAGCTGCTATTGAAGACTGGATAGAAATATTACTTCACCGTTTTTCTTCATTATACATATACATCACCATGACATTCAAAGATGAAGTCTAAGTTATAAGTTGTTTCAGCTTACAAGTAAAACTTTGTAGGGCTGAAGTTACATTGCGAAACGAATCATCCTCTTCTAACACTCTTGTGACAGTTTGTTACCGCAGTTAAATAAAAAAAATACAGAGTGCTAAAGTGCTATACGCGTACGTAACGTTTTCTATATAACTTAGAATATCACATAATTTTTAAACTCCAAACTAGCTTAGGTTTAAATAATTAACAAATTAAATTAATAAACATTTAACGTCAAGTTTAAAAACTTGACCAACTTCTTACAATAACAATTGAATATGAGAAGTTCTCCGTAATAGCCAGTAGGCTCAAATCAACTTAGTTTACTGTTCCACGTGACTGTTACTGTTCGGCACAGCATGTGAATCATGTTGTTTAATGGTATTTGCTATATTTTTTTAAAACGTACCATGGGAATTGAACCCTGGAACCCGGGTCCCAAAACCAATACCTTAGCAACTATATAATCAAATATAAATAGTCTCTGTTTACAGTTAAATAAATCTAAAACTTTTAAGTAGGGAGAATATTTGCTGGTACCTATTTCGTACAAAACTCTTTGTTTTCACCTTTTTTTTCGCCACGGTTTAATTACTTCCGGAAATAACAACGACCGCGTCCGTCGTTTGTTTTCTCCCTCATTCATTTTAAATCAAGCCCGGGATTATAATGCTTTGTTGTCTTAGGCGAATTCTTTTTTATAATAAGATTAAATGAGCATTAAACTTGGCTGCAACGATGTATAGGATGAATATTTTCAAACAAAAGACTTAACATTTTCATTTCCTTATTTATTCCTAAGTTTTTGTTATAATATAAGATAAGATAATTATCTTCTTAATAGTAGCTATTTATCTACGCTTTTAAGCTTACCAGGGATGTGTTCTTAAAAGTTTACTGACGAAATAAAGCTGAAAACTTGTATATTCAATATAAAATAATAACAGATTTTCGCGATATCCATTAGACTTTGTTAATTAAATAAATGTAATACCATGACCTCATAGAAGACCTTCCTGAAGTGGAGATGTCATACTTCTGCCTTTCGTCTAGCGAGTGACCTACTTTAAAATAAGGTGGCAACGCATTTGCAACCCTACGGGTGTTGAGCATGTCAATGGGCTGTGGTTATCACTTAACATAAGGTGAACCGCTAGCTCGCTTGCCACTTTCTCACATAAAATATTAAATGGAAAGTTTCATATGAGGAGACAAACAATCAATTGGATCCCTTGAAGTTAAGGGATTATCACCGTCTAATAGTAGCACCTAGGTACTCTCCTTGATGATGAATGACATACCTATTATTGTAACAGTAGAAGATACTGCGTGGCTTACAGTAATTTAAGGCATGTCTTATGCTACATCTCCCTGAAAATTAACTCATTTATTTCAAACATCCACATGTACGGAGCCGAGAGTAAGGGCCAAAAATAATTATAAGTATAATTTAAGCTGAATAGTCTAAAGCATTTCAAGTCTGCGACTAGGGTCGCAGAGATTAAATACATATGAGCCACTTATATTTTTACATCGGCTATTCCAGCTTTCCACTTTATACTCACTGGTTATTAGGTACTTATGATACATAAATACGAGTATGTGCATATAAAATTTTAATTTAACGCCTTATTGTGTGTAGTGTATTTTTAAGAGTTTCCTAATACTGTATTTTTACAATGCTGTTATATTCTTGCAATATTAATGAAACAAAGGATCTTGTAAAATTAGTCTAGTTTTATTCTTTAAATAAAAATCACATTAAGTAAAAGTTTCCAACCGAGAAAACTTCTCCATAGGGAAATCATTTGGCCATAAGCTAGCACCAAATTCCAAGGTTGATTACAAAAATGGTTGTACTTTTTTCTGTATATTTATATTGGATTTTCACTTGTTTATTTTGCATAGACGTTTTAATTACATGTAACTTCATGCCGTTTTTCGTTTTTGTTAAAGTTCGAGTAGAAAGATTTGAAAGAACAAAATTTATTCTTTTAATCCAGTTTTTATTCCTATGTTTTTAAGATATATTTCAACACCTGTATAGATACTGGAATATTTCCAAAGCTTATGAAAATCAGTAAGGTAATACCCGTCTACAAAATTGGGGACAAAAATGATCCAGGCAACTATAGACCTATCTCCATATTGCCATCACTTAGTAAAATTTTTGAAAAATTAATTTTAAACCAACTATTGGTACATTTTAAAATAAATCAATTTTTTCATAATGAGCAATATGGATTCATTAAAGGCAGATCGACAACAGATGCGGGTGTCGCACTTGCCAAACATATTTATCATGCCTGGGAAATGTTAAAGGTCACAAGATGCAATAGGTGTCTTTTGTGACCTTTCAAAAGCTTTCGACTGCGTAGACCACAAAACCCTACTTCACAAACTAGATTATTATGGCATTCGTGGTAATTTAGTGGTAATTCGTTAGTAATAGAATCCAAAAAGTATCAATAAATGATATTAATTTCGCTGGGACCCCTATGAAAATGGGTGTCCCACTAGGATCAATCTTGGGCCCATTATTATTTTTAGTATATATTAATGATCTCCCCTTTTATGTTTATGCCAGCGAGTTGTGTGATGTTGTACTGTTTGCTGACGATACATCATTAATTTTTAAGGCTGAACGAAATGTATTAAATTATGACGAGGTGAATAGTGCACTTTCGCATATCCTCCACTGGTTTACTATTAATAAAATGGTATTAAATGCCAAAAAAACTAGATGTGTTCTTTTTACCCCTCCCAGTATAAGATGGCAAAGTTTTAGTTTAATATTAAATAAAGTACCCATTAATCCTGTTGAGTCTGCCGTATTTCAGGGAATTACAGTAGATTCAAAGCTCCAGTGGAGTCCCCATGTATCATCTCTTGCGAATAGGCTAAGCTCCGTCGGCACTGCCAGACTTGTTTACTTCAGCTATTTTCACAGCATCTTGTCATACGGCATTTTGTTGTGGGGTAGTGTATCCGATTTGAATTCTATATTTATTCTACAAAAAAGACCTGTCCGAGCAATCTATAATATCGGAGCCCGAAGTTCGCTCAGAGATATTTTTAAAGAGATTAATATACTCACTGTAGCTTCTCAATACATTTATTGTAATGTTTTGTATATTCGTCATAACCTTAATTTTTACCTAAAGAATAGTGATAGACATAAATTAAACACTAGAAATAAGGACAAACTTACTTGGTCCTTCATGGGGCAAGGTGTGCGCATGAATAATAAAATTCCACAGTCGATATTAAGGCTGCCGCTTGATCAATTTAAACGTAAAATGAAAAGTCAACTTATGGTTAAAGCATATTACACTATTGCAGAATATCTCCACGACGCCGATGTGTGGAGTTAATACTGTTGATACTCACGTAGGGTAGAATAAGACTATTATACCGGTATTTTATATTGTAAACTGATATCTTTGAAAAAGAGCAACTGTTGAGTTTCTTGCCGGTCTCTTCTCAACAGAACTGCTTTCCGAACCGGTGGTACCTTACGTACCTCTATGTATAATTTTTTATGTAAAATTTGACGATTCATAAGAACGCGCAAGCGTCTATTTGCATAAAGATTTTTGATTGATTGATTGATATTGTGGTATATTGTTTGTAGTTTAGTATGTCATATGTTTAGCTTTAGATATAGGGTAGACTCCTATTGTAAGACGATTTCGGGCGGTGGGAGTCTCGCAATAAACGTGGAACAATTAAGAGTGTCTTATTTCGCAGTGGCGACGAGGAATTTTATCATAATAAAATATGGCAAACATGGGTAGAATCGGAGAATTTGATGTTTCAAATGGGAATTGGAGTTCATCTTATGAAAGGTTGGAAATGTATTTTTTGGTTAACGGCGTCAAGGAAGAATTAAAGTTACCTATGTTGATATCTGTGGTTGGCGAAAGTGGATATGAACTGATGACTAACCTGTGCAGCCCAATTAAACCCGCTAAAATGAAATACGACGATGTTGTAAGAATAATGAGCGATTATTTGCAACCAAAAGCGTCAATTATAGCAGAGCGCTATAAGTTTCGCCAACGTAGGCAGAGTGAAAACGAAACAGTATCTCAGTTTGTAACGGATTTAAAACGTTTGGCAAAATCGTGCGAATTCAAAAACACTTTGGAAGAAAATATGAGGGATCAATTTGTGTGCGGTCTACGCAGTGATATGATGCGTCAACGACTTTTTGCTGAGGATTCTTTAACTTGGACGGGCGCAGTGAAATTAGCTACGTCAATGGAAGCAGCCCAGCGTGACTCATCAGTGGTAGATGGCACGGGCCGCGGCGCGAGCACCTCTGGTATCGCCATTGCGAACGAAAATTTAACGAGGATAGTAAAACAGGAGCGACAAAGGATGAGCACGGCAGACTATCAAGTGACCGAAGTGAATAGGGTGCAAATGAGTTCCTGTACAACGTGTGGCAGTTCCCGCCATATTTGGCGTCAATGTCCGTATCGTATTTAAAACGGGTGTGCTCGCTCGGTGAAAGACATCAAAATAAAAGTAACAACAGGCGCGTGTGGACTTCGAGTACGGGATCAACTGGCATTCGCGGTTCAGCGCACGGCAGAGGCACTGGCTCCGGCGTGCGGCACTGGCAAGGCTCCGTGCGTCATGAGCGCGCCCACCACGTAGCTGAGGGGGAGGAGGACCCCTCCGCACCGGCATCGGCAAGCGAAGGCGAAGAAAACGAGCGTCCAATGTTCCAAATGTCTTTGAGGGACTACAAGCCGGTTAGCATTCCAATTAGTGTTGATAATAATGTATTATTAATGGAGATCGACACAGGCTCAGCATTATTTTGTATAAGTTATAATTTGTATATAGAAAAATTTAAACATTTGGCATTGTTACCCTGTAAATTAACACTTTCATTTTATGACGGCAGTAAAGTTCAGCCAGCCGGTTATATAGAGGCCCCAGTACATTACAACGGTAAATGTAAAATACTTGATTTGTATGTAATAGAAAATGGCACAACCATATTGTTGGGAAGGCAATGGTTAGCTGAATTGGGGATTGATATCCCAAAATTTCATGTAAATAGAATAAATTGTACACAAAACTGTGATAAAATGGAAAGTTTAAACATGTTATTCGACAGATTTAAACACTTATTCGATGGCGGTCTGGGGCGGTTTAGCGGTGGGCAAGCAACGCTGCGCAGCCGGTGCCGTACGCGATGCGCGAGCGGGTCGATGCCGAGCTGGACGCCATGCTGCAGGCCGGAGTCATCGAGCCGGTTGACGCCTCCGATTGGGCCTCACCTTTGGTATTAGTAAATAAACCGGACGGGTCGCTTCGTATTTGCGCAGACTATAAGGTAACATTAAACCGTGTCTTACTGGTGGATAAATTTCCGGTTCCCAAAATTGAAGATTTACTATCGAATCTTAGCGGTTGTAATTGGTTCAGTAAGTTAGACTTGTCCCAGGCCTACAACCAAATAGAATTAGATGGGTCAAAAAAGTACACTGTAATAAATACACATAGGGGGCTTTATATGTACAATCGTCTAGTTTACGGTTTGGCTTCCAGTCCCGGTATTTTTCAAAGAATCATGATAAATCTTTTGAAGGATATACCTAACACAGTGGTGTTCTTAGACGATATTTTGATTTATAGTGTATCTGAAAAAGATCATCTAGATACATTGCGCAAGGTACTGTTAAGGTTAAGCCAAAACGGGTTTAAAATTAAGAAACAAAAATGCGTATTTTTTGCGAACGAAGTAAAATATCTCGGTTACATTGTAAACAAAGACGGTATAAAGGTTGATAACGAAAAGATAAAAGCCATTTTAAATTTACGTGAACCTAACGACGCATCCGAATTGCGGTCATTTTTAGGAATGGTTAATTTTTATTGTAGATTTGTAAAGAATTTAAGTTTTTACCTGAATCCATTTTACACACTTTTAAAAAAAGGTAGGCATTGGTTTTGGGGGAAGGAGCAAAAGCAAGCATTTCAGAATGTGAAATTATTATTAAGTAAAGCTGAGGTGTTAGATCATTATGACACGCGGCTGCCAGTGGTGGTGACGTGCGACGCCAGCTCGCGCGGGGTGGGAGCGGTGCTGGCGCAGCAGCGGGCCGGCCGCGAGCGCCCAGTCGCGTACGCTTCGCGAGCTCTCACGCCCGCAGAAATAAATTACAGCCAAATAGAAAAAGAGGCTTTGGCGATTGTTTTCGCATTAAAAAAATTCCATCAATATTTATATGGGCGAGAATTTGTACTTAGAACGGATCACAAGCCCTTAGTGAGTATTTTCGATCCCGGGCATAGTATTCCTAATATGACGGCTAGTAGACTACAGCGCTGGGCATTAATTGTATCTTCGTATAATTTTAAGATTGAATTCATAAGTACCGAGCGTAATACGGCCGACGCGTTATCTCGTATGATAAAAACTTATAAAGAAACTGGTTCGTGCGAACAAAGCGACGAACCGGAGCAAACGTATTTGCATTTCGCGACGGAAGCGTTACTCTTAGACTATAACATAGTAAAAAAAGAAAGTGTACATGATCCTATTTTAAGCAGAGTTATTAGTTATATAAGAGATGGCTGGCCAGGAGAATTGGATATTAAAGAATTAAAACCTTATTATAACAGAAAAAACGAACTATATACGGAACTTGATTGCGTAATGTGGGGCCATCGTGTTGTGATCCCGAGCGTCTGTAGGTCTAAAGTTTTAAAAGAGTTGCACGACTCGCACATGGGCATGGTTAAAACAAAAGGGTTAGCGCGCAGTTACGTATGGTGGCCGGGAATAGATGAAGATATAGAGAAGTTATGTCGGTCGTGTCAGGTGTGCTTAGAGGTGGCGGACGCGCCTCCTGCCCATGCGATTCGCTCGTGGCCTTGGCCAGATCGTCCTTGGTCCCGTTTACACATTGATTTTTTCGGCCCAATCGCAGGGAACACGTACTTAGTCCTAATTGACGCGTGCACTAAATGGATGGAGGTAATAAAAATGTCTTCTACCAACGCTAAAGCGGTGATAAAAGCGCTAAGAGAAATATGGTCTCGGTTCGGTTTACCAAAACAATTAGTTTCGGATAACGGTCCACCTTTCACAAGTTTAGAATTTAAACAGTTTTTGGAGAACAATGGAATACAACACACGTTTTCTGCTCCATATCATCCTTCGTCCAACGGAGCGGCCGAAAATGCAGTCAAAACCTGTAAAAAAGTTGTAAAGAAAGCCCTTTCTCAAAATTTAGACGTAGACACGGCTCTCCTTAGATTTCTATTAGTTTACAGAAATACCGAACATTGCACTACAGGAGAAAGTCCGGCAAAATTATTACAAGGCCGTTCGTTACGGATGCGACTCGATTGTTTAAAACCGGAGCGCGCAGATCGCGTTAATGCAGCGCAAAGACGCCAGCAGTTGGCAGCAGGCGGGTCACAGCGGTGTTTTAACGAGGGGGATGAGATTTTATACCGTAACTACGGCACGGGAAAAAAATGGTTGGACGGAAAAGTTCAGTTGCGGCTAGGTAGCACTGACTATGAAATTTTGGGCATCGATGGAAGTTCACATCACCGACATGCAGACCAGCTAAGACACAGGTTTAATTTTCCTTTGCAAGACCCGATCACGATTAAAGAGTCATCCAGGCGTAATTTAATAAATCCGTTTCTAATTAACGTAACTAGTAATACTAATAACCCAGGGGAAGGTCCGGCGGCGTTGGCCGGCACGATGGCGGGTGCGGCGGGAGCACAGCGTGGCATGGCATCGCCTGATATTAATAATGCTATACAACCACAATGTTTTGAGCCCGAATTAAACCGCCGTTACCCTGTAAGAAACAGACATCCGCCAGTACGGTTTCCTTCATCAACATAGTGATTTATTTTATATATATAATTTGGTTATCTCGTGTTACGGGAATTTATATGTCATAGAATAAATGTTTAAGATTAAAATAGTTTTATATAAAAGTTAGAAGTTTATTATTTAAGACATATTTATATTGTATTAAGGGTGGTGTGGTATATTGTTTGTAGTTTAGTATGTCATATGTTTAGCTTTAGATATAGGGTAGACTCGAAAAACTATTGTAAGACGATTTCGGGCGGTGGGAGTCTCGCAATAAACGTGGAACAATTAAGAGTGTCTTATTTCGCAGATATATATTTTATTTCGTCCAGTAAGTTGATTTCTTACTTCCATCGATAATATTTACCTAGTTATTTATATAACAAATTTCTTTAATATAATCCGGAATTTTATTTGTTTATTTCTTTAAACTTTCAAAAATGATCTTGTATATAGGTGGACTTAATGCCTGCAGAATTCTTTAACAGTCTACCTAATGGGCGATCCAGAGATACCATAGATGTAAAAGAAATCGTTTATAATAAAAAAAAAAAATTGGTTCATTTTGTTGTCGGATGCGTAGAGACCTGATGGATACCACTGATGGGTGGAAGATGTTTTGCCAACCTGAAAATAATTTTCCCTGGCTACCTCACTCATCAGACGGATTGCGAAAGTATAACACTTCCACTTCTGTGAATCCGTGGTATTTCTCCGGATGAGCATGTCCATTCGTGAAAAATTAAAATATGCGTGGCCCTATTCATTGTGAATCCATATACATTATGCAGTGACTATTAAACCTAAAAAATATACGTACAAGTAATTTAGGAACAAGAAAAAAGAATGTCACGATCCTTAATTTGACCATGTGCATGTCATGACACGATTTCAAATTTCAATTTGCCTGTTTGTTCTACGAATTCATAACTCAACGTCAACTCCATGACGCGCGGAATTTATATCCATCATGACTGGAGGCTTCAATTTTCGCTCAGCAATTCGAACTAAAAACACGCGACGGTTCGTATGCATAATTACCACAAAGTTGTCCCGCACAAGTTCACGTGTTTAGTGCTTTCATGGTCACGTGACAGACTCCATCTTTGACAACGAGTGCTCTGACGTATTCGCTAATGGGGATGTATAATATTAAAAATAAACCGTGATAAAATCCGTTTATTTTATTTTATTTTATTTTAATTTATTCGGAAAACTTACAGCTATTAACAAAGATAATTGAGTGATATTAAATACTAAAGAAGCCATTTATAAGTTTTCACATTTAGAAATCTTAAATTACAGTTACTATAGAAAATAAATAAATACAAGGAATAAAAAAAAAGACACGTGAGTACAATGGCATGAACATAATTATGGTAAAAATAACAGTAAAGCTAATATGTATGTATATATATATATATTTTATGTGACAAAGTGGTCTTTAGTAAGAAGTGCCTTGGCCACCGCTGGTGAGGTATGAAATGGATCAATATTCGTTTGGTTGTTTATAAATTTTGCTGTCCTTATCATAAAATGGTTACTTCTATAATTTGTACGAGTTTTTGGAGTGTGGAAGGATTTACGTTTTCTTTTATTCGGCAATGGAAAATTTAACAAGATTTCAGATAATAACTCAGGTGAGTCTATTGATCCGTTAACAATTTTTAAATACAAGCAAACGTCGTTGATATTTCGTCGAACATGTAATGGAACAAAATGGTACCGGCTACATCTATCATTGTAGTCTCTAGACTTTATATGTGCTTTATGATCAAGATATCTTAAAATTATTATTAGAATAATAATAAGAGGAATTATTAGAATGTTGTGTTGTGAGGATTTATTTAAAAAAAATCAATCAAGATATTAAATTAATGTATTACAACAATGATTTGGTGGTGCAGTTGCTAAGCTGTTGACTTGGGCGCCGCGGGTTGTAGGTTCAATTCCCACGCGGTAGAAGTATTTGTGTGACTCAGAATTAATTCTTTCGGTCGTAAAAACCGAGCCGAAACCACTTCCAACATGATTCACATGCTGTGCTGAACTCTCTGCTGCCAAGTAGCCTTACCTACAATCGTTACAATAAGAACGAAAACAGTAAATATTGTATATTCATAACAGGTATTTGGTCCAAAAACAGTAATTGGAAAATGCTTAAAATGTTTCTCATTTTAACCATTAATTCCACAATTATCACAAAAATCAGTTCATACATAACAGTTCAACATACTCGTATGTAATAATGATTTTGCACCAGCAGCTGAGAAAAAATACTCTGTAGTCTGTAGGAAAAAAATTGAGACGTCTTTTATGTAGTAGAAACCGGTAAAGCAATACCGCAAAACCAATGGAGCGGCCCATTAACTTTGTATATAAATATATTCTTTTTTAAGATTGAAACAAAAGGAAACCTATTGTCTGTTTATCATTGAAGATAGTCGAACATTCTGAAAGGAAACCAAATTTCCTTTCAGTTTATTCAGTGAAAAATTTTATCCACGGAGAATATTTACCTAAATTTCAGGGTTCCGTACCCAAACGGTAAAACGGAACCCTATGACCCCCGCCATCTGTCTGGCTGTTTGTGTCGTTCGTCTGTCCGTCTGTCAACAAGCTGTATCTCTTGATCCGTGATAGTTAGACAGTTTTTCACAGATGATGTATTTCTGTTGCTGCTATAACAAAAAAATATTTAGTATTACTACAGAATAAAAAAAATGTTTAAGTGGGGCTCCCATACAATAGACATGATGTTTCTTTAGAAAATGGTACGGAGCGCTTCGTGTGCGTGTCCGACTCGCACTTAGCCGGTTTTGCAGAATTACTTAGCAGAATTACTTAGCAGAATTGATAACTGATGTTTAGTTGTTAGCAATTGGCAGGTAGTTTACGTCAACTCATATATTTTTCTATAGGAGATCCTTTTCATTTTCTGTATTTATTTGTCGGTTGATTGTTAGAGAAAACACCTAATGGTATTAAGTCCGCCATTGTATGTTATTGTGCAAAAAGTTTTCAAATAAATGAATAAAACTAAATGCTGACCAGTTGCCGGAATACTCTGACCTTTTGCATAATTGTTGCAACAATGCTTTTTTTTGTGAACAGTTCATCCGAACAAATCGAGGTGATATCCTTAAAATTTTAAAACCCTTGTATTTTTTATAGTGTTTCCAATTATTTAATAGTTGTATTGTTCTGACGAATTCTGTTTATTTCATAATTTTCGTACAATCTTTGATATTTTACTTTCTTATTAATACGTAAATAACATCGACCAGTTATCAAACTTAATTGATCAATTGTGACCATTTTGTGAACAATTGAAATAATTTTAGATCCGATTTAATTTGAGCCGCCAATTTTTTTCCGGTAACCTTACAATTTTAAATTCTCTGTAGTTATTATCAAAGTATTATATAATAAATAAAAGTCACTGACCATTTCGTGACCAATTCGGATTACTTTTTAACAATTCAAATTTCATAATTTGCGCCACTAATTAGGTGGAGCCCTGTAAAGTATTTTCTAATATTTTCAGTTCATATTCACTTCTATTTTTAGGTGAGATAAAAATGTTTACAAACACATCGCTAGTAATTTATAAGTTTATAAATTAATTCTTTACTCAAAAGGCAGAACTAGGAATATAAATACCAATTTTCTTCAGTTCATAACCTTTAGTTTAATTGAATATTTCCATCCAATATTTTAATAAATAGTGACCTTTGACCTTTAACGCCCATTTTAATCGTATTTTGTTATTTACATAGTCGATCAATACGGTAATACCATCGCATATTCTGAAAACGGCAGTAACACATTAGATATATGCTTTAGCGACAAAAAATCTTTAAAGAGTTAAGTTAAAAATGTAACTCATTGTGATCTGGTTTACTTCAATATTTTTAAATAAGATGGGTCAGAACAAACTTTGGTTGATTACATTATTTACATTTCTTCAACTTGTCTTATAAGTAAAATATACCGATATCAGATTTAAAAAGAACAGTGCGAATGTTTATTATAATTCAGATTATAGGTACACCAAATACATATATTACATATAGATATGCAATGGCTAATTTTTGAGTAGTAATTACTTGATTACCTATTTAGGTTTCAGATGAGGCCTTTGTCGAGCAGGCATGTATAAGTCGTTTACTTTACTTTATTTTGGGTTTACCGATATGTTGTATGATGATCTTAATATAATATATTATTCAAAATAATACCCGCTACGATTAATCTTCAATTTAATGTTAATAATATTCTGTATTGTTGTGGCATTATATTGTAAAGGCCCTCGCCTGAGTCCTTCTTGACAAAGGCTTTTGTCACCAAAGACTATATTATTATAATGTGTTTCACACTGAAAGAGAAATTAAAGGGATTACATTAAAATGGATAGCTTTTAAGTTTTCATTTAAAGAACTTCCAACATGAGTTAGTTTGAGTGTTAATTGCTTATTATTAAAATTAATAACGCTATTAAAATGTTACATGTTTAAAAGCAAACTTGAAGCAGATCAATTAAATATGAAACCAATCTTGTATCTTGTATTAACTGATGTTTTTGCTTTCAGTCCCGAGACTATTAAAGCTTCATCTGACGCAGAATCGGTGGGCTAGCCAGAACCCACGGGTTTGGATCCTCCGGTATGGGTAGGGCCGCGCATTTTTTTTTTTTTTTTTTTTTGGGCTGGATGAGCCACTGTTGGCCTTAGGGGCCTTTACAGATCCGACGGACTTGAGGTGGCCTGGCGCACGAGGCGCCTGGGAGGCCGCCAAGCTCTTAGGATGCTTTGGCGGGCGCTCCATGGAGTGATCAGGCTCAAGGGTCCCCGAGAGGGGACCTCGGGACGCGTTTAGCATTCCGATTCGAGGGTGCCCGAGAGGGCCGGACCTCGGCTCGATCGGTAGCTATTATCTGACTGGGGGTATTACTAGAGCTAACATTACTACCACTTCGGAGAGCGTTGGCGTTGGGAGAAGAAGTGGCGGAAGAAACTCCAGCAACGCTTCTATCATTAATAGGGGAAAACCTGCCAGGTATGTGGCGGAACCTAGTATAAGTTTGCCGCACTCGCCGGCGAGTGCGGTGTGTGTTGGTGTGTTTCTTGAGTTTTTTGATCCTTTCGATGGCGATAGTCGTCTCATCGTCAGGGAAGTCGAGAACGTGACGCGGTCTTCGGTAATCGCGGCGGAAAATATTTAGCGGCAAGGGCCTGTAGGTGACGATTTTTGACGTTTTATTGAGGAGCGGGTAGAGGCGACCGAGTACGAAGGCCGCCCGGTTCCTGACCTGGGTCACGTGCTGGGTGAATTTAAGCTGGGAGTCGAGGACGACGCCTAGATACTTGACTTTATTAACCCATGGTACTGGGCTGTCCAAGAGCGAAACGGGGGGGTGGTATGATAGGGGTACGTTGCCTTATTTTTGTGCGCGAAAAGGACGGCCGCGTTTTATTTTGGCGGGATTGATCTCGGCCCCCATTGCCGAAACCAGTCACCGATGATTTGATGGCCGCAGCTGGGAGCCGTCGATGGATCAATCCGGGTGGTCTGCCTGTGGTATAGATACAGGTGACGTCGGCAAAACGGGCAAGTTCTACCTCTTTGACACGCGGCATGTCAGTGGTGTAGAGAGTGAACAAGGCTGGGGCCCAACACCGACCCTTCGGCGTCGATGGGCACCCCGGCTCGAACGGGATGCGTAGTCGAACAAACGCCCTCGACGCGATAGCGAAAGGTTCGATTCGTTAGGAAGTCTCGTATTATGCATACGAGACGGTCAGGCACTCCGTACCCGTCAGACTTTGTCGAACGCTTTTGCCACGTCCAGGAAGAGTGCACCGGTGTTGAGTCCACGTTGGCGTTTGGTTAGTATGTGCTCCGTGATGCGGTGCACTTGGTGGGTACACGAGTGTTTGGCTCTGAATCCAAACTGCTCTGGGATGGGGAGCCCTTTGGTGTCCATAAGGGATCTTAAGCGGGCTAATATTAGTCTTTCAAAGATCTTCCCAAATGTTTTGAGAAGACTTATTGGACGATATGAGGTTGGGAGAGTGGCGGGTTTAGAGGGTTTGAGGAACCCTATGACATCGGCTTCCTTCCATTCGGATGGGAAGAAGCCTTCGGTTAAGGCCGCGTTGTAAATTAATACTAGTATCTGAAGGATGCTAGTAGGGAGGAGCTTGGTCACCTTATTGGTGATTCCATCTGAGCCTGGTGCTTTACGGGGGCGTAGTTTTTTAATGGTCTCTACTAGTTCTAGGCACGTGACCGGGGGAACGGGATCGCGGAGTGGCTCTAATGCTTTCCTTTCTACCTCTTCGTTCACCTTGCGGAGGTGTTCGGGGTCGGTCGGAAGCAGACTGGGGGAGCATTGAGACTCTAGGCTGTCAGCCAGTCCTATCGGACGGACTAGTGGCGGCATGGTTGTTATGCCGTTACCCTTGAGGGCTTTGGGAAGTTTCCAGAAAGCTACGTGGGATGGTTTTACTGAAGTTAGGGTGGAGTCCCATCGTTCGTTTCGTGAGTCTGCTATGCGTGTTTTGACCTCACGCTGCAATTTACGTAGCAGTCTACGATTCGAGTCGGTGGGATATCTATCATAGGCTCGAGTGGCCGCATTCTTGCGTCTCAGCAAGTCTCGCACATCGTCTGGCAGGGCCTAGCGATGGTCTTCCATCGCCGGGACCGGCCGCGCATGTGCTCATTCGTGCGTTTAACTATGCTGTGTCCTCTAAGGCCCGTCGAGGTCGCGGTTCGGACCGAAACCCCGATGGCCTTCGACTATACAATTAGCTAATCGGTGGCTGGGAGCGGTGAGAATCGCCCCGGAACGCGGGTGTACCTTGTGTACGTGTTGTGTTGGTCTCGCCGTGCTCGAAGGCGAGGGCGAACTAGTGTGTTTGTTGTTGCACTAACTGTGGGTGTAGTGATATCCGGCGGGACTCCCAACGGTGGGTCCGACGTATGTAAATCCTCTTCCTCGACCGGGTCGATGAGGACGTTTCGAGGGCGACGCTTGTTGACGTTCGCGTTTGTGTCGGGTTGGTAATTTACTGCGCTTACCACAAGAGGGTTGGGATGATGCTGGGCTCTATCGAAGAACCGTTTGGTCAAATCTTTAAAATATGCGCGAATCGTCGGGAGTCTGCAATCGCTGTGCAGGTCGACGTTGCGCTGATACCATTGCGCACCGGTTGCGCGGCGGATAATTTTTTTTTGAACCGTATGAGCGAAGATCATGCAAGCGTAGGACATGAATGGCCGTACGCTAGCTTTATATAATAGTAATTTGTACCTTAAGGGCATTTTCCTTTACTCATTCGTTAAATTGTGTAGACGGCCGGAGACGAACGCGGCTCTATTTCGGACGTGATTAATGTGCGTAGTAAAAGACATACGCGGGACAAAAGTGACTCCCAAATATCTTACTGTTTTCTCCCAGGGGAGCGTTTGGCCATAAAGTGATATTTGCCCCAACTTTCTGTACTGGCGATGACCTTTGTAATGGTGTGGCAGGTGAGGGTTGGGGGTGGGGGGTAATATGTTTAGGGTAATTTAGGCCTTTTAGGATATGTTCCGTTAGGCGGTATAAATCGGGACAAGAGTGTCTAGCTCGAAAGCCGAATTATTCCGCCGGCAGAAGGCCGTTGGAAAACACGTGCTCTTTGAGCCTGTTTAATAGAAGCCGCTCGTAGAGCTTCCCCAGGCAACTGAGGAGGCGGATGGGACGATAACTAGAGGGCTGGTTGGCTGATTTTATATGAAACCAAATGAATGTAACATATTCACTCAAGTTCTAAAACACACAAGTTACCGCTTACTTCAAGCGTACGTATGTGGACACAATATTGTTTTTAACTCTGAAGTATCGTTGAATTGCCTTCTGTTAATACACATATAACATGATAAGGCAAAATTGGCTATTAATCTGAGTTGGTTACAGGTTATTAATACGGTGTATGCGTGCCACAACATTGGGTTAATCAAAATTTAATCAAAATTGTGTAAAATTGTTACGCTCCCTTTCCTTCCGTTCATTACATTTATTGCTCAATTTGTAAAGGTACTCAAATTATGTTTTCTGTGCCGTACAGGCATAGAAAAAAATCATTTCAATCATGTCAGAATCCTGTGTGTTTAAAAATCCAGATGTATGTGAAGTGAAATAACTGCGTTTTAATAAATGCAAATGGAGGTATACACGGTACATATACCAATATAATATTTTTTACAATTTTTGTCGGTTTGTCTATCTGTTTGTTCCGGTATATATACGGATGGAGCGATTTTGACGAAACTTTCACTGGCAGATAGCTGATGTAAAAAGGAGTAACTTAGGCTACTTTTCTTTAGAAGTTATTTATTTATTTTTTCCACACGGACAAAGTCTAGTCAGCTAGTAAGCAAATAAAAACATCGTAAAGACTGCTTTGTTTTTAGAATTAATTAATCCGCCAAAGTACAATAAAACGTATTACAGACTGACGGAAACAAAGGGCAAACGTGTTTACTGGTTATGTTATGTTTGTATTATTAATATTGGAATACCACCGGATCGGCTAGGATCCGGCTAACGTTGTTGTGTGGATTTTCGTAAAATCCGTATTCTTAGCTGAACTCTATTCGGCGAAAGGAATATTCCTACAAAAATTTCAAGTCACTAAGCTTTATGTTTCCAGAGATATCGTGATGAGTCAATTATCGTTGGAAATCTCTTATATGTATAGATTTTCTCACACATAGGGAAATTGAAAAGTTTTCAACTAAATGATAACTTAAAGAATTATAGGTGTATGAAATATTTTGTTTTATTTAAAAGCGTGATATAAGGTGTTCCATTATAAAAATGAAATCTTTCAGATCATTCGTGAGCAGCCTTTGCGGAACCATTTTTTTTTCTTTTTTTTATACAAACCAAATCGCTGCTCACCAAGCGCAGCGTGATAAAGCCGCGTGGAAGAAGTTTCCAGCCGAGTGCCTCCAACGTGTCGCGAATCGATTTTGCCGTATATGATGGAGCAAAGTTTTGAAGATAAAAACGACTTTGTGTTGTCTTGTTCGGTATTCGTTTTAACTGTGGTAGGGCCACGCAATAATGATCGCCGTTGCTCGAATAGGCAGGTCCGTCCGGGTAAGACCTCACAGAAGACCGGCGTAAAGTGGAAGTGTTATATATCCGTGTTTCGTCTGGTGAGTCAGGTAACCTGGGGCCCACTTTTTTAAAAGGTGGCGACGAATCTGCAACCCTACGAGTGTTGCAAATGTCCATGGGCGGCGGTTATCACTTAACGTTAGGGGAACCGCCAGCTCATTTGCCACATTCTCACATTAAAAAAATATATTCTGGAACTTTTTCAAGCAGCGAGCAGTTCAAATTGGTCAGTTGTGGTATCAACCACCAGTCACTCGATAATTTACAATAAAATTTGCATTGTCAAAATATTAAGATTTCGCTGCGGTTCGCCATCTGTAGTCCGTAATTCACATTTCATAATGTGGTAAATTGGTACCACATGTGTCTGAGTCTAGATATCAATGATTGAACTTTTAAATTATACACTTGAACTAAAGCAGTCACTAAAGTTTTAACAAGAACTTTGACTGTTGTCGCAAGTGATTTCAATCTGACTCGAAAAGTTTACGCCGTACTTTACGCTTGCCAGTTTTATATAGTAAATCCTTTTCGAGGTTCTTAAGTCGTTTCAACTTTCATCAAATACCCAAGTTAAAATTCATAATATTTCTTATGTTTCGTAAAAAATATGCATGTATCCTATGTGATAATTTACGTTTGAGTAAAATTAAGAGGAACGTAACGATTAAATGAATTTTATAATAATATGTAAGTAACAATACATCCCAAACAACTTACGCCCGGCTTCTGAAACACATCGTAGAAATTAATTAATCAGCTGTCAAATGGTTTCTCAAATGTCATTTGAGTTGCCAAGTTATTTAGAAACCGGGCGTTAGCTCTGTTTAATTCAATGTTATTATTATTTTTTAATTCTTATTGTTTAATGTTCAATAATATTTCAAGTGGCGCAAATGTTCATGGGCGGCGGTTTCCATCAGGTGAGCCTCCCGTTTGCCACCTTTTTTCCATAAAAAACACACACACACACAGTCGTGGGATGCTTAAGATGGTTGCGAGCTTGTTAAGATAATACGGAATAAAATATTATTTTCTCGTACACGAATAGTGCACATGCTTAGCTACATCTAGTTTATCGAAAATGCGATAAAATTCTTCAGGTAGCTTTATTTAACCATAAACGGGATATAATTCAACTAAATAACCATAAAAGAGTAAACATATTTTCCAATTGTGTAGCATTGAAATGTGTTCAGAACAAAACCAATTGCAATTAATAAAATCCACTGGGAAACAATTTATCACTAATCGCAATCGGCTTATACCTTATGATTTCAGGTAAAAGCAAAATATAAAATCATCTTCGTACGTGGCTTATTCCATTCCATTAAGGGAAAGTCAAATTTCAAGTCGCGACATGCATGCAGACATAAATAAGATCTAACCATCGTGGACTCCCGTTTACATGAGTTCACAGACAACACAATTTTTTTTGGCTACATAGACCCCTTTTAGGTCAGCGTTGGCCCCTAGGGGACGATATAGACCACTTTGTATCAGTGCTATGTACTGTTGAGCCTCAATAAGCTTCAAAGGTTGCGGTTCTTTCCATTTAGGGACGTTTTTCACTAACCAGAGTTTCTAACTTATAGCCGTACAAGTTCAGTCACAGAAATCATTAAAAATACAGCAAAAATGTCTCAATAAAGATGTATATGTATGTTGTTTTGGTAAAGTATATTTATTTAACTACGATATCGATACGTGAATATCAAAAGCAACATTAAAACAGTGTATGACTATTAAGATGTGTATTATAATAAATTAAAGAGGTAAGAAATGAGGTAGAGGCAAGCAGTAGCCTTAACTATAGAGGTCCTCTATTGAAAAACAACTTTCTATTATGAAGTTTGTTCCGTACCTCCATTATTCGCGTTTGACTATACATAGTATTCCTTTTTTTTATATGTTAAAGTGGCAAACGAGCTGGCGGTTCACCTGATGTTAAGTGATAACCGCCGCCCATTGACTTTTGCAACACCCGTTGGGTTGCAAATGCTTGCCACGTTTAAATAAAGTGGGCCCCGGCTACCTCACCACCAGACGAAACAAGTGTAACACTTCTACTTCACGCCGGTCATATATGAGGTCGTGGTACTTACCCGGACGGACCAGCCCATTCGTGCAACAGTGAACACTTGCGTGGCCCTACCACAGTGGATTTAGATTTCTTGGTATTGGGACTGAAGGTAGGTAGGCGAATAATTTAATCTTTTGATAAATTAAATCCGTGGCCCATTTATTTAATTTAACTTACAAATAGTACATACAAAAGGCATTTCAGTTACTCCAATTACCAAATAATCTTTAGATCAAAATCTTTGAAATAGCAAAATAAGATAAGATTTGTTCATAAAAAAAATGTTTTTAGGACTATTGCTACCGAAATAAGAAATGCTAATTAGTGCGAGTTAATTAAGAAGTATCATGCTTATTAATGTTATACAAAAGCTTAAAGTTAAATAAAAACGAAATAGGTTGTTTTCATTATTGCCAACCAATTGACCACGACGCACCACGCGAATCTCATTTGGCTCAAATCCAATAACACGAAATCGGACCGATTTTTAATGGGTCCACTGAGATATATAGATATTCTGTGGTTATTCAAATGATTTATATTTTTATTAACAAAAATTGTTGCTGCCAATATCTTATAACTGCCCTATTTTGTCCTGACTGTCCTTTCCAGCAACACTGGGTGGCAGTTGCTATAGGTCTGGCAAAATAATAAGTCGCAATTTGTTAATGTTCACTAATAATACTTTACTTACCTAGATTACTTACTAACCTAGATTTAAGTCACAATGATACTTACAAATACTAACAAACTATGGACAATGTACTGTCTGAAATAAAGATTATTATTATTATTATAGTGTGTATCCAAAATTTTAGTTGTAGGGCGTTACTAAATGAATAATTCATCTTTAGCTTTACGTTCTGAAAACTACAAGACTTGAGTTTTAATCTTTTTCACTCTTTTTTTTTTATTGTAATGATATGTTCACATTGCAAACAATTACTAATATGTTAAGTATATAACAAGTTTGACTTTTTTTTAACGCAAGATTATTTTGCTCAATCTTCATGATGCCCAAGTTATCCAAGTTACCATATTCCTTGTCGTCATTAATTGTAACATAAGTGCAGAATTAATTAGCACACATTTAGTGATTGCTATATTTTGCATGTGTTGTAACATGAGTTTTGTAAAATATTTAAAGATAATTTTAAGGAAAATGCTTTGAGGAATTATTTCAGTAATTTTAGAAATGACCGTTCTTTTAGACCGTTCTTGTAGCCTAGGTTTTCTATTAAACCTAGGCTACGCTTTAAATATCCTGAATCATTTAAATATTCTAATTCAATAAGACTGATTAAGTTGTTTTTGCTGTATTAAAATTTGATACCATAATTGTGAGAAATTAATAGTAGCGGTACAAAAATATGTCAGTGTTAAAATTAGCATTGCATTTGATGTTTATTTCAAAATAAATAATTCAATTAATGTAGATGTTTTAAACCAATAAAAGTTTGGTAAGTTTACCCGGAGATCTAAAGATATACTACTGATGTATAAGATCAAACTCGTTAGAGATAATGAAATTATTAATCGTTAGAGAAAATAAAATAAAAAAAAAAACAACTCGACTTCTGCCCTCGAAGAATGAAAAAAGAATCTCTTCATGAAGCTCTTCGAACGCATTATCAATCACAGGCTTCACCGTGGGTGTACTGTCTCTGAATGTCAATATGGGTTTCGATCGGGATCTGGCACCATGGATTCCATTTTTGCTCTCAGAACTTAAATGGAGGCGTACAGGGAGAAAAGGAGAGATCTGTATCAAGCATTCCTGGATCTGCAGAAGGCCTTTGACTATGTGCATCGTTAATGTATCTGGTGGGCATTGCGATCGAAAGGCGTCCCTGAGGCCTATGTTGACACTATCCGAGACATGTACCATGACTCCGCGTCCATAGTTAGGACCGCTGTTGCCGACACCAAGCCCTTCCAGTTAACTGTAGGGGTACACCAAGGCTTGGCTTTTAGTCCGGTCGTGTTCAACGTGATCTTAGATGTGATCTCGATTCAGATACAGGACCAGCCACCAGAGCTGATGATGTATGCCGATGACATAGCACTCGTTGACGAGAGCCGGCTGAAACTGGAGCAAAAAGTAAACCTTTGGAAGAGTACGCTTGAGAACGGCGGTCTAAAACTCAATGTGGTGAAGACCGAGTACATGGCTTGCGGGAGTTCGGACTCTAGCGCGATCCAAATAGGTTCTGAACCAGCCGTTAAGTCGGAATCGCGAGAGGTCACAGATTTGGCTTGCGACCACAGGATACCGCCCAAGCTCAGGGGACAGGTGTACAAGAGCATCATCTGACCGGTACTTCCGTATCTTCACGTCACGGAGATGAAGATGCTAAGGTGAATGTGCGGCGTCACGCGGGCTGACCGCATACAACAAAACCGCATAAAACATTCATCCGCTAGTAGCAAGTTACACCGAGAAATTCATAAAAACTAGGTGAGCAATATTATAATAGAACCTGTTAGCTGAATAGCTTACAAATACTGCCAATGACAAATGGTATTATACCCTTCATAAAAAAATTATCATCAAAAGTACTTTGTTTTAGAATTACAACTATTGATATTCAACATAGCGTTAATTTGACTCGCACACAATCATGAGACTTAAGAAGTTTCTGTTTTAATCCTTTCTCTTGAAAATTTTATTTTAATTTTTTTTATCAAACTTTTAACAAGGAAATTGAAAATTTTGTACATATTTTATATTAAATATTTTTAAATCACATTGCATCCGTCGCAAATCTGTCATAAATAATTAAATTTATTTTTAACTAATATTTACTTTGAAGTTCGTCATCACGGCCGTTATTGCTTTTCCTCTGCTGAATTAAAAATTAAAATATACATTTAGTGAAAGTATATAATAAAAAAATATATCAGAATGACTTTATATTAATAAAACGTGACAGGTTTTGTAGATGTTAATTAGGCTTTTGAAGATAAGTTGCTCTCCAGAGTATGAGAAAACAAAAAAATCGTCAATAAAATTCCTTGGGATAATTTTTCCGTGTTTGCAATTCAAATTAAAGCTAATCATGTTGTTTTTTTAATTTAATTTCACGTTTTCTGAATAAGAGATGTATTTCATAATCACTATAAAATATAGAAATCATTTCATTATTTTATGAAAACATGAATTATTTCTTGTGTTTATACTTTAAATTTTTTTTTCTTTACTCTACGTTAAATAAAACAAGTTTATGGATTTTTTTCACGCTTACGTTCCATGCACTGCATTTAATTTACTGCATTCGGGGCCACCCTGCATAGTCAAAGTCCTGTTTAAAATATGATGAGAAATAATTTTAGAAGGGCAGTTTTCGGTTGATTGTCTTCGGCTTTCATAATTTCGAAACTTGGAGTGGCAAAAATCGCTTAGGGATTTATCAGGAGCCTCTATACTCCGATTTTTTGATTTGTTTCATCAGGTCTTTTCTCTCTCGAATTTGTGCAAGGAGCTAAGGTAACTGTCGATGCCGACTAATATCGTACGATAATAAAATTTAGTGTTAGGAAAAAATGCAGCTTAGTCAAATTAATCGATTTCTCAAATGAAACTACGGTCACGGGACAGTGTGTCCCGTGACCATGAACGCTGTAAAGGGTTCGAAACGTCGGGAATTAAAATTAAAAATAAACGCGATAAATCCGTAAAATTAGTTTCATTTATGATTTCTCAAAGCTTTGGTTCCAACAGGACGTCCCCATTTACATACTTAGAAAATATTTACTATATTGCGTAAGTAATTGCGCAATAAACGGGTGTCACTGACTCCCCTCGGCTACTGTGGATATACGGAAATCTCTAATCTATGCAGACAAAGCAAATAATTGCTGCTCGGCAGCGAACACAGCCTGCCTTCTTTATGAAATTTTAACCTATTTATGAGAATATATAGATCGACCTGGATACACTGACTCTGCAATCCGATTTTGAGGCCCTCTTCTCCATAGGAGGAGCCACCATATTAGCTGGCGACTTCAACATCAAGCATATCCGATGGAACTCGACACGCACCAACAGTCGAGGCACCGCACTCGACTCGCTATCCGACAGGCTCGACTTTGAAGTTGTAGCCCCAGTCGAACATACGCACTTCCCTTATATAGAGGGACAATCATCGGATGTGCTTGATATTGCAGTCGTCAAAAACATCAATCTGACCATGCGCGACCCGGAAGTGATTCACGAGCTTCACTCTGATCACCGACCAGTCCTCCTTCGGCTAGGGCCCTCAGCAATAGCCGCCCCCCAAACCAAAACAGTCATTAGCTAGGCATAGAGTCAAAACTAAACTTAATGAGCCCAATTCAATATTAGAGTCGATCCCCGACCAACTCAACAACAAACAGGACACGGAGACCGCAATTCGGGCCCTCACGAGTCACGTCAACACCGTCGTCGAGCAATGCTCGAGACAGTTTCCAGCGATGGACGACCATCGCTGGGCCCTGCCAGACGATGTACAAGACTTACTGAGGCGCAAGAATACGGCCACACGCGCCTACGATAGATATCCCACCGACTCGAATCGTAGACTGCTACGTAAATTGCAACGTGAAGTCAAAACACGTATAGCAGACTCACGAAACGAACGGTGGGACTCCACCCTAGTGTCAATAAAACCGTCCCACCAAGCATTCTGGAAACTTCCCAAATCCCTCAAGGGTATTGCCACTCCAAACATGCCACCACTAGTTCGCCCGATAGGAACGCCAGCAATGCTGGACGAAGAGAAAGCCGAATGCCTAGCTGAAAGTCTAGAGGCCCAATGCTCCCCCAGCTTGCTTCTGACCCACCCCGATCACCTCCGTAAGGTGAACGAAGAGGTCGAAAGGAAAGCATCGGAACCACTCCGCGATCCCGTTCCCCCGGTCACGTGCTCGGAACTCGCAGAAACAATTAACAAACTGCGCCCACGCAAAGCGCCTGGCTCAGATGGTATCACCAATAAGGTGACCAAACTTCTCCCTACTAGCATCCTTCAGATACTAGTCTTAATTTACAACGCGGCTATAACCGAAGGCTTCTTCCCGTCCGAGTGGAAAGAAGCTGACGTAATAGGGTTCCTCAAACCTCACAAACCCGCGACCCTCCCAACCTCTTATCGTCCAATAAGTCTCCTCAAAACATTTGGGAAGATCTTTGAAAGACTAATATTAGCCCGACTAAGATCCCTTATGGACGCCAAAGGGCTCCCCATCCCTGAACAGTTTGGCTTTAGAGCCAAACATTCTTGTACCCATCAAGTGCACCGCATCACGGAGCACATACTAGTCAAACGCCAACGCGGACTCAACACCGGAGCACTCTTCTTGGACGTGGCAAAGGCCTTCGATAAAGTCTGGCACAACGGGCTCGTATACAAGTTATACGGGCTCGGAGTGCCCGATCGTCTCGTATGCATAATACGAGACTTCCTAAGTAATCGGATCTTTCGCTATCGCGTCGAAGGCGTGTGTTCGACAACGCATCCCGTTCGAGCCGGGGTGCCTCAAGGGTCGGTGTTGGGCCCAGTCCTTTTTACGCTCTACACCAATGACATGCCGCGAGTCAAAGATGTAGAACTTGCCCTATTTGCCGACGACACCTGTCTCTATACAGCAGGCAGAACATCCGAAATTATCCATCGACGCCTCCAAGCTGCAGCCATCACCATCGGTGACTGGTTTCGGCAATGGAGGATCGAAATCAATCCCGCCAAGAGCGCGGCCGTCCTTTTTTCGCATAAAAACGTAGACAAACCACCCCCCGTTAAACTCATGGATAGTCCGGTACCATGGGTGAACAAAGTTAAATATTTAGGCGTCGTCCTTGACTCCCAACTTAGATTCAACCAGCACGTGACTCGGGTCAAGAACCGGGCGGCCTTCGTACTCGGTCGCCTCCATCCGCTCCTCAACAAAACATCTAAAATGTCCCTTCGGAACAAGGTGACTCTATATAAGGCAGTAGTTCGCCCTATCATGACGTACGCGAGTCCAGCTTTCGCACACATTGCTCCGAAGCAAATACACCGGCTTCAGGTCATCCAAAATCGATTTTTGCGCAGAGCCACGGGAGCACCCTGGTACATGCGCAATATCGACCTTCATGTCGATTTAGGGTTGCCCACCATCGCTCAATTCCTGAAGTCGGCGTCGCGCCGATACTTCGATTCCGCCGCCGCGCATCCCAACCCGCTAATCGTAGGTGCCGCCACCGCCAGACCCCTGCCGCTAGGTACGTTCCGCCGCAATCACCGTAGACCGCGACACGTTCTCGACTTCCCTGACGATGAGACGACTATCGCCATCGAAAGGATTAAAAAACTTCGCATACACACTAACACAAACCGCACTCGCCGGCGAGTGCGGCAAACATATACTAGGTTCCGCCACGTACCTGGCAGGTTCTCCCCAGTTCAAGATAGAAGCGTTGCTGGAGTTCTTCCGCCACTTCTTCTCCCAGCGCCAACGCTTTACGAAGTGGTAGTAACGATAGCTCTAGAGATCCCCCCAGTCAGATAACAGCTACCGATCGAGCCGGGGTCCGGCCCTCTCGGGCACCCTCGAATCGGAATGCTAAACGCGTGTTGAGTGACAGCCCAAGCCGAGGTCCCCTCTCGGGGACCCTTGAGCCTGATCACTCCATGGAGCCCCCGCCAAAGCGCCCTAAGAGCTAGGCGGCCTCCCAAACCGGTGAATAAAATAGCGTGATGGCCCGAGCCGAGGTTCCTTCGGGAGCCCTCGAGCTTAGTCACCATAACGCGTAATAATAAATACGCGAGGTTCAGGCTAGGCGCCTCGAGCGCCCTGCCACCGCAAGTCCGTCCGATCTGTAAAGGCCCCTAAGGCCAACAGTGGCTCATCAAACCCAAAAAAAAAAAAAAAACACTGACTCTATGGAGTTCAGTGGGTATTTCGCCGATATTATATTCCATGTATGATGTAATGTAATGTTCGTTAAAATAAGAAAAAAATGTAGCAGTATCGAATCCGTAGATTATATTATATCCTATCAAGTGCTCTTAATGAAAAATTGTATAAACAGATTATGTTTTTTCGTAACGGAAGTTTCAAATTTACTTATCGAAACAAACTTGTTTCTTGCGGATTTTTTCCTCAATAAGTCAACGGAAACCTTTAGGTTGTGAAATAAAACTAACCTAAAGTTTCGTTATTGTCTTCAAGTAGAACCTAATATGTTTATGTTAAAAGGGACTGTAACCGACGTAGAGTTGGTATAATACGTGAATTTTCATAGATATTTCCATAGCTATGTGACTCTAAAGATTCTGTTTCAAACGATTAAAGTAAATGGTAAGAGATACAACTGTTTACTTAAATATATATGAACTGCATTTATTCGCATCACTTAAAATGTGCAGCGTTTCACTTCGCGTGTAAAAATGATGTAACTAATCATAAAAAAATTGGCTTCCGCGTTAAGGAGTAATAGGAATATATTGGAAATCGTAAATTATTGTCGTAACGAAAGATAATCGAAGTGTGATGATTCGCTTGGTTTCCTCACGATGTTTTCCTTCACAATGGAGCACGTGATAAGTCAGCACTTAAAGTTAAAAACTTTGTTGGTGCTGGCAACGGGGATCGAAGTCAGGTTGCTCGAGTATATTTAATTAAAGCTCGGCTCTTGCTTTATCCGTAATAAAACAAATCTTAATTTACTATATGTGACTGAATTTCAATGAATTTATATTTTATATTTTTGCTATTCTTATTTTATGATAATATTTTATTTCAATTATAAATTTGTGATAATGGTTGATGAAGTTAGTACATATAATTGGTGCAACGCAAGTCTTGTGCTCGGGTTGAATTTTTCATTTTTTTAACTTATGATGTTTCCCTAACTCTTAATGTAATAAGTAAATAAATAATAGGTACATTTAGTGTATTGTTTAATGTTAGTGTATATGTAAAAACACGTTATTCTTCACAAATTATGAAATATATCAATTACATTAAAAACGCTGACATTAAAAACGCCCCCCGGGAACGTAAAGTGCTATTAAGACTGTTTATTGTTTCTCATTTTTGACATCCTATGTGACAAGTAGTGAACTATTTTTTAATTTTTTGCAAAAATATTTATTAATAAAAAACAAGTGGATGTCTTTAATCCATGGGAACTATTTTTTACATATTCTCAGTACTAAATAAAACACAACATCATGAAAATAGTTTACATTGTAATAATAAAAATTAATCATCAAGTTAATACGACAGTGTATAGTCAAAAGCCACAAAACAGAGTGTGTTGCTATTACCGATCAGAGAAGTTTATAATATTTCCATAACTATGGTAAGGCAATGTAAGAGTTCACTGTTGCACGAATGAGCAGGTCCGTCCGGGTAAGTATCACGACCTCAATTACACCTCTGCGTTTCCTCTGATGAGTGCGGTAGCCGGGACCCACTTTATTGAAAGATGGCTACGCCTGTTTCAAATGTCCATGGGCGGCGGTTATCACTTAACGTCAGGTGAACCAGCAGCTCGTTTGCCACTTTCTCCATAAAAAAAGAGTGGTAATGACTTATTACGTTGTGGAATTACGGTGTCCTTCGTTCAACACAGGAAAACTCTGCAGATTAAAAAGATAAATTATTCTGTAATGTACATTTTGTTAAAATGGACACTCAAAATAAAAATATTTTTTATACAGTCAAATAGGAAAAAAATCCTTAAATAGCTTTCATTTCAAATTTAATTTTAATATGTAGTGTACCTAAGAGCTAGGTAACATAATATGCTAGTTAGAAATAATAGAACTACCTTCTTATATTTTTTTTGAAATATTTTTTGATATTACCATCGGAAATGATGTTTTTTTATTTAAAAGTAAATACTTGAAAATCTTCCTTGATCGTAAAGCTTCGAGTAAGAGGAATAAATTTTAAGATAGTTTATATAAAACATCCATTGTTCCACACGCTTCAATATCCTAGGCTTACGTGAATTTAAAGTACGACTTTAAAGCTTTTAACGCTTCCTTAAATTCGATTTGGAGTTCTTTTACAATACAATGTTTAAAGTTATTTACTTATTATTCTTAAGGTACAATTTGTTTAAACATTAGTTAAATAATTTCAACGATGGTAATAGAATGTTGCTATATTATAACGTTGGAAATTCCGATGGAAATTCCGACCACCAACCACGATCATGAAACATGATGGACACGAGCAGAGAGAAGAAGAATATTCTATAAAAAAGAGGCATATATAGTATGAATTTATTGTAGGATACGTCTACTAAACATTGCTTTAAATCTGAAACTATCCGGATGAATAATCTGTCCAACATTTTTGGAATGAGCTTTTAGCTTGGAAGGTTCGGATGATTTTTTAAGGGATTGTTTTACAGGGAATGATATTTTTAAACTGTGGTAGGGCCACGCAGCAGTCTCGGCTTTTGCACAAATGGGCAGGCTCGTCCGGGTAAGTACCACGACCTCACAGAACACCGGGGTAAAGTGGAAGTATAATAAATGCTTTCGTAAATTTTTAAAGTTTTTTATAGTGCTAATCTCTACACTTAAGATTGAACATTAAAACATGTAGAAAAAGTACAAAAAGATTGTCGCTGCTGTGGGAATCGAACCCACGTCTTCGGCATTCACGGCCTGACGCTCTAGCCACTAAGCAAACGGCTGATAGCCACACGACGAAAATCTTAACGTCTTCTTTCTACATTGTTATTTTAGCATTTGAAGTAATGCTTGGCGCATCTATTGTTATATCCTTTCCAGCTTACAAATAATTTCTAATATCGTTAATTACCACGACCTCACAGAAACCGGCGTGATGTGGAATTTAATACTTCTGTGTTTCGTCTGATGAGTGAGGTAACTGGGGCCCACTTTATTTAAATGTGGCAACGCATCTGCAATCCTATGGTATTGCAAATGTCAGTGCGTGGCGGTTATCACTTAACATCAGGTGATCCGCCAGCTCGCTTGCCTCGTTCTCACGTAAAAAAAAGAAAAAATAAATTTACAGATTTTTAGTGGTTTTAACAATTACTTTTGAGTTGTTATTGTGTAAATATTTATTTCGCGTATAAAAGCGAATTCACGGTAAAGAGGCATTGTACGCCGTACACAACGTATTGTGTTTGAAATTGGCTGATTGAGCAGCAAAATAGGTTGCCAGGCGTCGAGTGACGTTGATGTATCAGAAAGTATTTCCCTAACCGTTTTATACCGCTCACATACATACCTTGTATAACGCTTCAATTTATTATGAAGCGTTAACTTTGTAACAAATAAAAAAAATATTCATTTCTTAAAGTTTTGATATTTACATTATAACATTATTTGAAACACACAATATATTTAGTTCTTGGACAAAGCGGCACTTTAAATATAACATCAATATAAAATCAAAGCAGAATATTATCCACCAACCTGATAGTAAGTGATCACTGCCAACCCTGGTCTTTCCTACTAACACTAGTATGATAAGCTCCTTAATGGTTTCGAGATCGTAATTATAGAAATATTATAAAAAAATGCTATTTCAATTTTCACTACAGTATCCTTGAAACATGTTGCTAAAATGTATGAAAGTGTTAATTGGCCTATATTTTGCAAGTTTTAAATGTGTGTGAATAAAATACGTGATCTCATGTTTGCAGAGATTATTAACAAAACCGATTTTCTATCCTGACATCCAGTATCCAGGATGACTGAGTCGTTCAACACGACTCAGTCATCCTGACTGAGTCGTGTTGAAGACGTTCCCGAGTTGGCAGTAAATCACTGCCAATTCGGAATCTTTTGCTCGATACTCTGGCTATTTATATAGTCGATATCAAGAGTTTTTCTTGAAAACTTTATTCCGTCCGATTCATAAAAAAGGTGAACTCACAGAGTCATACTACTACTGGTATCTTGCTATTATTTCTAAAATTAGTTAAACAATGATGTCTGTTATAAACTGTCAGTTCCTGCACCGCCTTAGGATGTACCAGCATCAATATACGACCGTCGATATGATTCACATCGAGGTCGACGACCGCCCAAAGGCAGGAAGCAGAGTGGTTAGACTGAAAAAACGAAGCGAAAGGCTTCAACTAAGTTTAGCGCAGATCATTTCTTTCGAAGATCATTCCTGCTGAAAGTGGGCTTCGATAACGGATTATTAATATTAATCATCTTAATTTGAGACTGTTTATGGATTTCATGGATTCCCCAACAGTTTATTTTTGAACATTCTCGATCATTTATTATCACGCGGTCTGAAAAAATGTAATGTTAATATGAAATTCGTATTAAATAATTAAAGAATTTATGGATTATTTAAAGATATGCTTATTTATAGAGACACAAGAAATGAGAAGTTTTATAATATTTTTACATATTTTAAGCATTTATAAAAACTCATTTATTCCAGATGTAAGCATATGTAAATATTTTATGGAATGTCTTGTCAGCTCATGAAAATACAGAGACAAATTGCTCAAAGGCCAAAATAATTTGGATCGCAAAATTGTTTGACAAACAAACGAAATCGTTTCCCTTTCACTAAATGACGTTGACATATTTGAAGTAATTTTCCCTGTCCTCCTGTATACGCAGGAGCTGTGCATAGGGCCGTGAAAGACGTCAATCTTACGTATACCCGATAAATTTTTTATATAAATCAATTTGAATGTTTATTCACACAATAATAATTCAGTTTAGATTTGTTAAATATACACTAAAAACCAAACATTACAACATTATTTGAAACGCGATGTACTTATTAAAATTTGTAGAAAAAGTACGAAAAGATTGTCGCGGTTGGGGGAATCGAACCCACGTCTTCGACATTCGCGGCCTGACGCTTTAGCCACTAAGCTATAAGCCATCTAAGCCATCTATAATCTACATTGTTTTTAAGCATTTGAATAAATGCTTGGCGTATCCATTGTTATATTCTTTCAGGCAAACAACGATGTATTTAGTTCTTGGACAAAGCGGCGTTTAAGATAATGTTGTTTATGATCACTGTCACCCCTGGTCTTTCCTAACACTAGATAGGCTCTTTAATGGTTTCGAGGTCGTAATTTCATAATTATTTAAAAAAAATGCTATTTTAATGCTGACTATGCAAATTTGGCATGTAACTTATGCCAAATTTGCATAGTCAGCTTAGGTTTAGTAACTTAGTATTTTAATAATTTATCTTTTATTTTTAAATGGTAATAGGTTGTTTATTTTTTTCTTTATATTATTCAAGGGGCGTGTTGTAAATACTGATTAGTAATCATTATTATTATGACTTTATTTTTATTTTTCCTTAAAATATCTCTACGGGTATAAAAGAACATTTCTGCATATTTTTATTATTTCTACTTTATATATTAAGACATAACAGTCTACTTAAAATTTTATAAATTTTAATATTATTGTCACTTATATTATCTCGCTTTCACATGTTTAAAAGTAACTAAATAAATAAATAAATATTTTAAGGGCATATTTTGTACACAACGTTATCTAGTTCCAAGCTACGCAAAGCTTGTTATTTAATAAAATCGCCTATAGATTGATCATTTGTTTTTAATTCCCAACGTCAGTTTACAAAGTCACAAGGCAGAATGTCCCGAGACCATAATGAAAAGAAATAAAATAAAAGTTAAGCTCATTAAATAGGTACTTGATAAACATTTGTGTAAATTGTTTATATTTGTTACTATTTTATACTTTTAATTGTACAGTTTATTGGAAAAGCAGAATGTAAGAACAGAATTCAAACCATGAACGTGCGTAAAATAAAATAATAACTATAAATCGAAAGTATTTTTATTTTGCATTTTCTCGTGCTCATTACGACAAGGCGACATTGTATATTATTTAACATTAGACTGATTGGTTTGACGTGTCTCGTATATTAAGCCCAAAGCAAAAAACGTTAGTGTGTACTTATGTACGCACGTAAAAAGTTATATTTCTTTAGCGTAACGAAAGAAAAATAGCTAAAAAATTTATCCCATGTGCCAGTACTATTTGTTTGTGAAAGAGACATTAATACAATCAATAACTATTTAATTATAGAAATGTTATTTATAGGTAAGTGTCAAAAAGGTTTTATTGGTTGTCATGGTAATGCCGTGAAGATGGTTGTAATTGGTCGCTTTGCAACCAACTAGGCCATGTCGCTTTTTGGCATTGTGCATGCGAATCGTAAAAATTTTACTCCCATACTTTTTTCCAAACGTACGAACTGAAGTATAACATCAATAAAAATTAATTTGAATTAGCAAAGTTTTATCTGAGTACCAACACGTCAGTACCTACGTGAATACAAAGTATCTAGTCCATTGGATGTATGTATATGTTTCATTCATGGTTTGGTACTCGATTGCGTTCTGCTTACATAAATTGTATAAAGTTTATGATACCAAAAGTATTAATGACTTGTAATACACTTGAATTTGGTTTTATTAACCCTTTTTTAATTATTCCGAGATCAAGTTTTTTTGCGCAAGTTGTTAGCAACAGTGCAAAGCGAAGATATTAAAATAAAAAGTAAAGTTTTTTTTGTTTTCTGTAAAAGGCACAAGAAAAAAGCGACATTTCGCGCAGTAACGTAAAATTTACGTTCCTTCACCAAGTTTACGTGACCTTCCATACGTGCATAAATTTACAACGCTCACGAACCTCCATCTCACAGAAATTTTCACATAAAATGTATAATTTATGGATCACATGTTTTCAGTCGTAGCCTAAAACATTGCGTTTCTTTTATTACACTGGTTTAGTTTTGTATTTTACGAGAAATATTTGACTGGTCTATCTAAATAAAAGATAATACTAATAAAAATATTGACCAGTATTCTTTCTTCGTAGTGAGTCTGGAAGTGAAGATTTGATTGTGGCAAACTTTTTTGAATTTTTGTGCGGTTAAGAACAGCAAACAGATTACAAATCAGTGATTGCACAAATAGCCGGTTTTACTGGGATACCTGAGTGAAAGTAATAATTACTTATTGATAAGTAAATATTACTTTTGCGTTAGGTCCGTTGCGTAAGGTAATCGGGGGACCACACACTCAGTGGTTGGCAACGTACTTATAACATCACTGGCGGTGTAAGTGGTACATTGGTGGTGGTCGTCATTTAACACTACTTGAATCGCTTGTATAAAATAACGGATAAGAGTTTGGTTTTATAGTACATTTAGTTCAAAAATTAATTAAATCATATATTCAAGGTAAATAATACATATTGCCAATTACAAAAAAATCTAAAATTGGTTACTGAAATAACATTTTACATAAAATTAAAATTTTTATAGTGCTCATCTCTGCACTTACAATGTAGCAATAAAATTTGTAGAAAATCAAACTGTGTACTTATGTACCTACGCACTGTAAGAAGTTGTAATTTTTTAGCGTAACAAAAGAAAAATAACTAAAAACTTTATTCCCTGTGTCAGTACTCTTTGTTTGTGAAAAAGAAATGAAATACAAATTATAACGGTTTTATTTAATAACTTGGAACTATAGGTAAATATCAAAAAGTTGTTATTTGTTGCCATGGTCGCCTTGCAACAAACTTCATCATGTCGCTTTTTCATTATTATCGGTGTGGCCGCATCGTAGAAACACGAGTAAGTACAATTCCAAAAGATCGAAAAGTTTCTCGCCGCTGCGGGAATCGAACCCACGTCTTCCAGATTCGTGACGTTGAGCTTAGTGGTTAAAACCTCTGGGCATGGCAACTTATCGTCCTTTTTACAAATTTTAAAATTTTATATATTTGAACAAATACTACGTAACAAACTGCATATTCGTACAATGCTATACAGGTATTGTTTTATACCGAAAACTTCAGCGCTAGTAAAATACAATTTAAATGGTTGACATCCAACTTAGTTGTCTTCGACAGCTGGACGCGAGCCAACTTTAAAAGTTCTCCACTAATCTTGAGGACGAACTAGCTGAATGGCAATTTATTGCGTCGCTTTTCATGATAATCACGTACCGAGTATAAACTAATACTGTTCAATATATTACACATTAGCACTGCGCTTTTAAGATTAGACAAAGAGGCATGTTTTTATTTATTACCGGATAGATGAGCCTTAATATGAAGCTGTGTACTTTTTAACAACAATGCTTTGTTCAATTTTCTCAAACGTGAAGTCTCTTTATAATACGTCCATTATTGAGGCTCAATGAGATAAAGTATAGATAAAGAAATAAATCTTTCTTTTTTTTTAACTTTGGTACGATAAAATTTTGTTGATTTATGTTTTACATTTTTATTTTTCTTATTAATTATTATACCAAGAATAGACTGAATCGTAGATTCTAACTCTACTAAATTCTAACTCTACTCCGACTAATTGAAGCCGTAAACACATATATATACAACTAAATATTAAAAAAATTTAAAATAACTTTCAATTAATGAAACTGCTATCTACTCTCGACATCTATCTACTCTCTTACAGACTTTCACAAAAAAAAATAATTAATCATAATATGGCAAAAAATATACAGCATATAAAAATAGATATTTTAATATGCTGTCTATTTTTTTTACATACATATATCAAATAATTAATCTTGATTGCCAGTTATTGTATGATCAGGGCTTAAAAAGACAATTTGATATAAAAATATTTGAGTCAAAATAATTTATCCGATAAGGGTTTCCGTCCATCCGCCTGATTAAATTCAACATTAAATGCTTCATTAAACATATACATGCAACCGGGAAAAACTAATTCGCTAATCGAGCTAAGGGTTACAGACCCACTGGTTTATTGCTTTCTTGATTGCGTACGGACTATGAACCTTGAGTTTTATTTATACCTAAACAGAAGTATTGACAGTTTTCGTATAATTTTATTATATATTCAGACAAAAAGCATTTTGGCGCAGATTATCGGTACATAAAAACATTATAAAACACAGTCACAATGCTCATTAATTAAGGTAGAATAAATTTTGAATTTTTGTGACAAAAGTAATGTTTATCTAACGTTTCTGGCCGGTTATATATATGTAAGTTTTCAAAATTATTCATAACTTTTTTCGTTACGGGGAATCTGTACAATTCATATTCAATATAGACGTATTAAATATTATGAATAATAGGCAATGTATGAAATATTATGAATCGTATTTTACATAACATACTTTCTTATACTAGGTAATAGTAAAAGTACAATTCCTAGAGATCGTATGTCCTGATGATGTAATATGTAAAATAAATAAATTTTGCTCTGTATTCATCCATGTTATGTACCTAAGTGCTTGTCTACATTGTATATTTATTAAACTCCGTTATATATCAATGATGTTTTAATAAAGATTTCGCATATCCATCATACACCGCGGCGTTTAAAAATTATTCTGAGTTACTTTATATGACATAAGTGAATACATATATATGTGAATGTGACAGATGATAAAGGACGTATGATACGTAAAGAGACAGCAGTCTTTAGACTTGAAATGTAATTATGCCAATTGGCGTAATTTGTGTGCCTCAGTTTCGTTTCGCTAGTACCATATCATCCTCGTATTTGTATTTTATATCATTTTTAAATTTTTAACCGACTTCAAAAAAGAAGGGGGTTTCTCAAATCGGCCGTACATATTTTTATTTTTTTTAATGTGTGTTCGCGGATAACTTCGTCGTTTATGAACCGATTTTGATGATTCTTTTTTTGTTGGAAAGGAGATATCCCAAGGGTGGTACCATGATAAGGAAACCCAGATCTGATTGCATCTCAGAGAAATCGAGGGCAATCCTCAAAAGTTATAGGTGTTAACAATGTTTTTTAGTTTCCGGTTTTACTTAAAAATATTTGTTATAGTGCTAATTTCTGCACTTTAGTTTAAACATTTAAAATCTGTAGAAATACGCTTAGCTTAGCGGCTTAAGATTGAAGACTTTAGTCTTCCAACATTGAGGTATATATGACGAGAAGATTTGAAGTAGTTTCCCGAACGCTGCCCATCCGAGTTGGATTCGCCGATAGGCTCTTACTTTACTTTTTACTCTACATTTTACACAATTGTAAACATTTTACTTGCTAAAGGCCTAAAAAAATTTACCGGGAAAGTGTTTATTAAATTGAATTAACATAACGATATTTGGTATAAGTTGTATCCTTCGTTGTCATTATCTTCCTTCAAGTTTGAGACAAAAACATAGTTTGTTATTTACACAAGGCAGCTGGTTTAATACCAACAATGACGCGTGATTTGTTCAGGTGAATTAATTCCAACAATGACAGGGCACATCGCCGACAAAAGCGTGTTTTTTACGCGGAATATTTCATAGTGAAAAGTAACTTTGTTTGGAATTTTCAAAAAGATGGCACTGTTTAGTAACTTTCATGCTTGCAAATCCGTGGTCGTGAGAGTAAATAAATAAAAAAAGCAACATTAGTAGGTCTTTAGAATTATCGCAATTAACAGCAATGTTTTAGCCTGATTTAATAGAGACTTAATATAATGGATTAAGAACTATAATGTGACAGGACAGTGGTGTGCCTGCTGTTCTTCAATGAAAGTAAGGCCAATTTTTCACAGTTTCCGTTAAACGTTTAAGTCGTCACTTGTTTCCACTTCAACCGTCATCTTATATAAAATACATTGTACAAGACTTTATAGTCTTTTGAACTAATACTTTCGACTCTCTGAAAATAAAGCTCTAACTGCTAACAAACGTTGGCCCATATACGGTCTACATGATGTGCATTTGTTTGACTTTAGTAGAGTTTATAAAATTGATGGAAATTAGCCTGTATTCGTCCTTTGCTTTAGCGCCCAATGAAGCATTACATTTGCCTTGGAAGTGATAACGTACAACCATCCATCACAAGGTACAAAAGCCAAAGATACCGTATATGTAAGTATAAGAAAGAGTATATTAATTTCAAGTATTTGACTTTCAAAATTCAAGTGTTTTTAATAACTATTATACTGTGTTGTATTTAGGCGAATTTTTAATATTTGATTGTTTTCATGTGTGTACGATGTCTTTAATAAAAACACTTTATTACTAAGTTATTACCTTAAGCAATAAATTATTTTAGGTTTCTGTCGAAACTTATCACGCACGTTATATAAAGTCTCTTTTTCGATAAAACAGTTGCTGAATAAAACGACTCTTCAATTAAAACTTTGTAAACTGTAGTTAAAATAATAGCAAGAAATGTGTTTATTCCTCTGTGAACTTGTTGCTGTGAAATGTTAGGGATAACTAGATAAAAATTTATCTAAGTCTGTCTGTGGTCCTTAAATTTAAACATAATTATGTAACTTATAACCTAGTACCCTATAGTTTCATTTCCAAAAAAATAGTAGGCAAATACTGCATGCCAGCATGTTTAAATAAAATTAAATAAAAATAAGTAGCGTGGACTTCAATTTTTTAGAAGCACTTTTTACGTACATATGTTACAAATAATTATACTCACGGTTGAAATCTCTTTAAGAAAATTAAATTAAGTGTTACGTAGTATAGTTTAAATATGTAATCAATATAATACAATTAGATTACGCAACAAATGTTCAGTTAATAAAAAATGCCTACGAGAAATGGCAAATTGCAATTTGAAGACGGCTTAAATATATTAGTAAAATTGCGAATTAAATTTTATAGTTGGCAAAATGTGGGCACAACAAACATCACAGTGTTTTTATTAACTTGGAATCACAAACAACAGTATTTATACTTTTTTTTTTGTTTTAACATGCATACATAAACTGGATAACAACTATATATTTGCAACTTTATGGTTTGTTTGGCATAAATATTGGTTGCGGCACCGCAGGGCGTGGGTTTAATTTCCACACAGGAAAAGTATGTGTGGCATAATTGTTTCGGATTTGATCATTTTTCCATGTGATTACGTTAGGCGTCTTCTAAAAGAAAATAAAAATTGCTAGTTTCAAATTGGTTTTCATTCTCTAACGACTTATTCGTAAATTGGGTTTAATTTGCGTAAAACTTATAAAATAAAATTTATTACCGTAAAGTCGCATTTCGTTCTTAATACATCAGTCGTTCATTTAAATCGTATTTTAATAGGCAGACCTGTTGTAATTGGGGGTAACGAGTATAAAACGTGTGGATTGTTTAAAACATTAATTTTGTCAAGAGTAGGGCAAAATCAGTTAACTATTATATCCGTTGGCTGTTGAAAAAAAAACACGTATGGTTATATTCAATCGAAACATTAACCAGAAAAATCGTATTCATCAAGAAGCTGGTGAATGAAAGAAAAAGAAAGCACATGCGATATAGATTCAAAGAATAAAATACAAAATACGTACATAAATCATACATCAGACTGTGTTCCTTTAAATAATAATTCTCTAATTGAATAAAACATTCAAATTACAATTACAAAGAACACGTAATACCATCCAAATGGATGTTTTCTTAATTTTATTTTTGAAATATACATTTGATTATTTTTTTGATTAGTTGCCATATACATTAGTCCCTACTTAAAAACATTATTAGAACTTGAAGATAAGCCATACTTATAATTTTTATTTGAAATTATTTCAGTTTCAGAAAAAATAGTAGAGCGAACTATTTCAATTGCGTATCCATATGTCATGACACGTTTTCAAATTTCAATTTGCCTTTTCGCTCTACGTATTCAACGACAGCTCGTCAACGCGCGGAATTTGTACCTATCATGAATGAAAATTTGAATTTTCGTATCAGCAATAAGAACTCTTTGCAGATGGCAGTTCAAATTGAAAATAATTTGAACAACATCATTAAAATTTCAAAGTGTTCCTATTTTTTCCGATTTTAAGTAACTTTTATAAGTAAATGCCCCAAGGTATACATAGTCTAGAATAATTTGTCTTGTCTGTCCCCTTTTTGTTCTTGTTAATTTTAGGTATTATTAATACTTACACACTTTTATACCAATCAATAAAACATGATTTCAAAAAAAAATAATTTTAGAAAATAAAAGTAAACAAGGAATAAGTCAAGGACTCAGATGTGAATAAAAATTAACTCAATTAAGTCTCAGATTAAAAGGAAGGTCAATTTCTTCAAGTAGTACGTGTAATATTAAAGAGAAAATAGCCTCTTGTCGGAGGATTTGTGAGCCTTTAAATTGCTGAACACTGAAACGTTTCGTCGCCTTTTTATTCCATGAAAGAAAGGATATATAGTATTCCCTAAGTAATTTGAATAACATGACATAATATGCATGATTACTTTTAATTTTAGCGCTAGTCTGCATTCGAGATGATATTTATATGCGAGTTTAATTTATCTTATTATCGAATTTTAATGTGAAAATAAAATTAAAATAATTATTTCTTAAAAAATAAAATTTAGAAAACCCAGAATTTTACATTTTCTTTATTATTGTATTTTATATTTTGTTTTTTTCTTTTTTTTTCTCAGAGATAAAAGACAGTTTAGTTCAAGTTTGTTTTATAGTGTTGGGTTAATCTGTATCAAATTACATATATTGTTACAACTTCATGATTAAGTTAATGCTATTTGTATGGAAATGTTCTGTAATTTAATGTATTTAGTTGGTAAACCCTAAAAAATATATATAATATCATAAGTAAAATAACAGCCCATATATGTCTCACAAAGGCCTTCTCTGTTCATAGGGCATTAAGGCATAGTCCACCAAACAAATAATTGAGTTTGTTTTAATATTATTATTTAGAAAATTTGCAGGTAAAATAGAGAGATTCGAATCCTGTCAGCGTCTACTCATTTCAAGTTTCATCTTAAGTGTAGTGACTAAAACTAAAATTCAAAATTAAACTTCAATAGCAAAGGTATTGGAAGAAAGACATAATTATCTAGTTTTCAAATATTCACTGTATGAACGTAATTTGAAAAAAAAATAGTTACCATAGACATTAGGCGAGGTTATCCCAAGCGAAGTAGATAAGACGTCGAGATTTCCGCATGGTAAGGATATCGTCCACTTAGCTTTGTCGCTAAGTGCAGTCTGGAAGTACTCCGGAAGGCGCAGGTACCAATCCTGGCATCGAAATTTTTCTGATTATCTATCTAAGCAAGTAGCGGTTGGCAAGATGGTCAAGATTTTAAATGTGATATAGTCGTGACGCCATTTCTAGCAGAACTGATCTTCATCAAATTTACTTTCCTGCCCAATCCTCACGTGACCTTTTATGTAACGGAGATGTGTGTTGTATTTTATAACCGTATAAATTGCAACACTCATCTCCGTTACAAAAATTTTCTCATTGAAGAATAATTTACTGTGTATATAATTTTTGTCATAGAAGGTTTTATGTCGCTTTTCTTAAATTTTATGGGTATTATGTTTTTTATATTACCCGAAATGTTTGTCTGGACTATAAAATGTTTTCACTATAAATCGATATAACGGCAACTTTTGGAATAAAAACAAGTAACATGCTATGTATTATTAAAATGAGTCAATAGAACAAACACACAAAATAAAATGTTAATTAATGTTAGAAATGAAAACTTCGTGGAAAAAAATTGAACTAAATGATTTAATGTAAAAAATTAAATAAATATTAACAACACAAGATGTAAAAACCAAAAAATATGCAATAAAAAACAATGGTCATAATACTATTTTTGCGTGCCAGCTGCAAAGAAAAAAGTACTTACGAATAAAGCCACAAAGGAAATGAGAAGTCTTTCTACTCAAGTCGAAGGTAAGAGTAAAGCGATAAAAGCTCCGCGGCCCATTAACTTTTTCGCTTAAAATTTATATTTTACATTAAAATCAAGTGAATGTTCTAAATGTACGGATGTGTTAAAAAGCACCCGTTTTTCACTGAACACCATGTTATTGTGTGTGTAAAAATTAAATGAATATACGATAGCGGAGTTGTGTTAATCAAGAATTAAATGGAGGTTTATTCTATCTCCGACCATAGATAACAAAAGCTTTGAGAATGACAGTCACAGGGGTTCCATAGTTCGGAACGTTCCGAACATCACTGCTTCATTAGGCCATTACTGTCAGGATGAGTATTATTAAAAATATAAAAACCTCTTTTGCAATTATGTTACACATAGCAAAAAGCTAGGCGTTAGTGCATCCATAGTGAATAATGCATTGTCTTGACGTTATACTCGTATGTCGCATTTAATTCTATGTAGTAACAGTAAATTTTGGTTAAATTGCGTACCCACTAATTATCTTGCTAATGTCATGTCTTATCTTCTTTGTGTATTATTTGCCGTATTCATGCACATTTATAAATATCTAAAAGTTTATTCTAAAATTTTTAATTCTATCGTTCATCACTTTGGACTATCGACAACGTTTGGTTCACATAAGTAACTAAATTCAACGCTTAAGTACATTATCAGATAATTATTATTCGTTTCCGATAGACAGATGAAAATTGGTCGACACAAATCTTCATCTCTCCATTGGACGTGCTTCCAAACTGTAACATGGCAGCTCTATGTTCGATGAGAAATTTGGGGCCATTTGCTAGCATGTAAGGCGTTATGTCAGCTTAACGAAGTCGTCGTTGAATCATATTGAAAATCGAGCTCACATTGTTGTGGTTTATTTCTTGGAGCATGTTACGGACTTGAATAGCCATAAGTGATCGATTTCTTAACACAGTGCTTACGATGAATCGGTCTTCTCGTACAATTTTGCTCCTTTGCCAGTCAGTTCCAAGTTCTCTAATATTCTTGCTGGTCTCACGAACTTGCTGGAGTAATTTTTGTAAATAATAGGTATTCCTGCTAATCTGGCTTTTTTTCTTTTATCTTATGTGAAAAGTTTGTAAGGGAGCAGGTGGTTCACCTAATGTAACAAATAAGTGTAGTAAGTAAAATTGGTAAAGAATAATAAATGTTAACCGTTGCCCCTACATGGATGCTCTGCAAACATTAAAAAAGTGAGCCCCGATACCTCTATCACGAAACGTGGCCCCGGTGTAGATTGGCAGACTTCACATATAGTCGGAATATTTTTGTTTAAATTATTTAATCAATATGCAGATTTCTTCACAATGATTTTCTTCGTCTCCAAACAAGTGGTACATTTAAAATTGTAACTAAGAATTTCATTGATTTGAACTCAGAATCCTCGAAAGTATGTATTGAATTTAATGCACAAGGTTTTTGTTCAAAGAAATTTGTTAAGGAATACACTGCTGCCGCGCATTCCAGAATGAATATGTTCGATCGACGGATTTAGTTATTTAGTGTGGAGATTTAGTAATAACAATATCTTTCAAACGGTCATTACTTATAAATTATAATGTATAGACGTATTTCATTGATTCTATGTAAGAATTCAAAGGTTTAAAAATTACTGTAGTTGAAGACATCGTTGAAGACTATCATCAGTGTTTTCAAATAATTTGGTATCATCATCGGAGAATGTTAAAATAACGCTCTTATTCAAAATTCCATCGTTATTACGACTCAATTCAATGTATATATTAAAACAATATGCATTGTAGTGGTATTATGTTCCAAAGGAAAATGAAAAAGCCTTTTATTTTCCAGTAGCTGTTGTTTTTTGTACATTTAGCACTGAAAGCCACACAAAAGCGATTACATAAAATCATCGGAATTAAATAATTCTGTGGTCGGTTAGAATATACAAAAATAATGCGAAATGTGCGCGCTACACAACTAAAGAAAGTTGTTATGAATTAATTCGTTTTTTATTCGTCATGAATACCAAATATTTCCAAAGCTGACATATATTATCTTTTGTATTTTGAAATTTTGGTTCTCAATATTTTCTCCGAAAGGTTTCTTTATTCATGAAAACCTATAGAAAATTTTGCCGTCGTCTAAGTAAATCAATAAAAATATTTTGTTGTTGATATACTAAGTTGCCTTTTAGATATAGAGGTGAGTCTCTTCTACTCTACTTGTTATTATTGTGTTTATTTTATTATTAACATACGGAGACTAAGAAACTTTCTAGATATAATAGTTTTGAAATGGATGTGACAATAACAGCACTTAAAACTTGTCATTACCAACCTAAAATTTGTGATTATATGGTTTTACAAGCGTTAATAGCTTATCAGACTTTAATGACTGTAGGGATTATTGCCAGTTCTTTTGCTTGCTAAGTTTATGTACCGAACGTAAAAATTATCTTACAATAAGTAACTTATTAAATTCCTCCTGAACTATTAAAAAAAATTCTAAAATACACATTAAACACTTGATCTTCACATGAACGATAGTCTGCCATCAAAGCTGAACGAATTTCTACGTAACGTAAATTTAACAAAATGGAAATTCATTCCAGAGCGTTTGCGACCCACTGACGTGCGGTCTAGGCTGATCGCTTTGGTGATTCAGATTTTGATGTGACTGGACTTTGTTAATGATGAAATGGATCCAATGAGAAACATGCTATAAGTATAGCAGACTCTGTCTACAGCAAATATTTATTTTAGCTATGAAGTAAAATATAAATGTATTTACATTATATACATTATTATACATTATTTATTATATATTATATTATACATTATTTATATCAATAGCAACTAAAAAACACTAAGGTTATATTTTACTACGGCAATTTATATATATATTTTGTTACTATAACTTCAGAAACTTAGTTAATTCTTACATTTTATGGCAAGGAAAAGAAAGCACGCTTTGACCGTGTAAAACAATCACACCAGCAAGGAAGTAACGATATTTGAACGAAAATATATTAGATTCATACATAAAAGACTTAGAACATTTCAATATTATTTCTGAAATAAAAATAAAATGTACTAACTCTGAAGATTTTTACGAGAACTATGACTTTCTTTGGGAGTAATTTCAATCTGACTCGACGTTAAACTTTACGCTTTCGAATTTTACATAGTAAATCCTTTCGACGTTGTTAAGTCGTTTGAACTTTGAACAAATTACCAAGTTAAGATTCTTAAAGTTTCTTACGGTTTGTAATGAATGTGAGCTCAGTAAAAGTTACCACAATCGTCTAAAGCAAATAGTATTTCTAAGGCTTTCTAAGGCTAAGAAGTCTTTGATTTGACTTTAGAATTAGTGTTGCGATACAGCTTAAATAGAAATCCTATGTATTAAAACTGTATTGGAATCTTTATTTTCCGATTTTCGTATAAAATTATCCTTTTAATTTTTTCCCAACAAATTAAGTTCAAAAAAGATTTTTAGACAAGGCTTTTGTTTCAGTCGTTCTTTTTGGGATATTCATATTTTTAAACATGTTTACAAGTTTTTTAATTAAAATTCTTTAGGAATAATTTGAGATTATGTATGTTTTTATTGTTTGTGTCCTAAAGTACTACTATCAGAACTAATATGATATTTCAAAAAGGATATAATGTAAAACATATATTTGAACATACGTATGAACACGACTTAATTAAACTAACATAAAAACGGCCAAGTGCGAATTGCGCTCGAAGGGTTCCGTACCATTTAAATGTTTTTTTTTATTCTGTTTTAGGGTTCCGTAACCAAAGGATAAAATGGTGCCCTATTACTAAGACTGCTGTCTATATGTCTATTTGTCCGTCTGTCACCAGACTGTATCTCATGAACCCGTTATAGTTAAGACACTTGAAATTTTCACAGATGATCGTATTTCTGTTGCCGCTATAACAACAAATATTAAAAAAACAGAATAAACTACATCTAAGTGGGGCTTCCATACAACAGACATAATTTTTTGACGTTTTTTATATAATACGGAACCCTTCATGCGCAAGTCAGACTCGCACTTGGCCGCTTTTTAAGAACAATAATACAACAAAACAATATGTTATGCCTTACTGACGCAAAAGAAGAATATGTTTTATTCTTAGAATATTTTATTTATTTTCTTTTCCTATAACTAGTCAGTCAGTAGTGTAATGATTTCTAGTGTCCCTGTGAATAGTACAGCAGTACGGTATTATTTAATATTCCTCAAGCTACGAATACTCGCGGATACTATTATAGCGAACATGGGAGATTTCCTTTTTCGCATTTCATACTTACAAAGTTCGATGACTCCATGGCGCAGTTGCCAAGGTATTAAGGCTTCGGCGTCGGTGGTCGTGGATTCGATTCTCACACGGGACAACTATTTGTGCGACCCAAAGATAGTTGTTTCGCATCTGGCTGTTTGTCCACGTGAAATTTATGTTTGTAAAAACGTCCTTACAACACAGGATAATGTTATCCTAAAGTGAAGGAATGTTTAAAAAAAAAATTACCGTCTCTCATTTATGCCCGTTGATTAGCGCACGCAGAGAACATCGTTTACTCGTTTTGGGACTTAAAAGTTTTGAGAAAAGTTTAGTTTTCCACTTTTTTCTTCTGCTTTCTTGTATTCGTTAGCCTTTGAATAAGATTGTATACTTAATATAATGTTTTAATAAATACTGAATTGCTACACTTTGCTGACATTTTTAGCGTTACAGCCAATTAACTTAAGAGGAAGCAAAAAGTCAAAATTTAAAGGTTTAACCTTTAAATTTGTTGCTTTTGCTTGAGAGACGCGTACATATATGATGTCCTGTTTCTACAACCGTGAAGATTCATGGCCCAAAACAAATCATTTTTAGCTTTCAGTGTTACTCTATTCACTTAAGATCAAATAAAATGTGTTGATAAAATTATCAAAAAACGTTTCGCCACTCCAAGGCTTGGGAACTTAGCGAAGGTGAAAATATTTCTAGATCAAAATATTTCAAAATTTTTTCTACACATATTAAGCTCTACGTAAAATCTGAAAAATTATTGTAAGCACTTTTTTCTGAACCTGTCATTGCATTAATTCATGTATAACGGATACAAATTTCAAAAAGCAAACTTTAGTATATCGTTAATACAGGCCAGTAATATTGGTTCTAATTTAACGAGTTTTGCCAATACGCCTCTCACACCTGTCTATTGAGTCTAAAGCATTATGATGGTATTCAGTAGCCAAATACGACAAGAACTAATAAAAAACCGGCCAAGTAAGAGTCGGAATCGCGCACGAAGGGTTCCGTATCATTATCTATAAAAACGGTAAAAAAACATGTGTGTTGTATGGGAGGCCCACTTAAACCTTTTTGTATTTAAGTATCTGTTTTCAGTATCAGTTGTTATTATAGCGGCAAGAGAAATACACCATCTGTGAATATTTTAACTGTCTAACATAGTGACGGACGGACTCATGAGACAACCTGGTGACGGACGGACAGACAGACAGCCAAGTCTTAGTAATAGGGTCCCATTTTACCCTTTGGGTACGAAACCGTAAAAATTGAAATATTTTTCTTGACTTATGCTTGTTTCTAAATTGACAGGGAGCCGTAAAATGTAGTATTTCACATAAATATAAAGCTTATAGTCGTTCCTACTGAATATAATTGAAGAGCATAACTTTTTCGTATAATTTAAACAGGGTAGACACTTTTTACTTTAAAAAAAAAACATTTCTTTAACAAAAAAAAAAACATAACTATATTTTTTTGTCCCACAAAATAAGCCTGCCTTCCATTACTAACATTTGGAAATAATTGCAGCTGTTCCAAGTAAATTATGTTTATTATTACGTTTGGTTATGTACGTACGTTGAATCGTTTGGGCATGTTTGAAACAGCTTGTGCTACAATGCTGTAGTCCAAGTTGCTATATCAGTTTCCTGTCAGGATTAGCTGGCGCAAATTTATCATTCATATTATTTTTAGTACCAGTCTCAGCACTGTACGAAAGCTTTGTAATAGAATGCGGTATACCAATTTTAATGCAACAAAAAAACCAGTGTATTATCCTCAGATAAAAGATAACAGTAAAATAATAAAATGAGAATCTAGGCCGAGGTGATTAACCAGCATTCCAACCACCTGCAACAAAAATTAATAGATATAACAAAAATATATGCAGCTTTTTAGATAGTAGTTAGCCACCTTAAATCGCTTTTTACGCGCACCCGTAGACGACGCAATAATCCGCCCGTCCTTAAGATATCCTTATTATTGTTTGTCTGAAAATTTGCCAAGCGAACAGGTGTTTCACGGGAGATTATTATCCATTGACATCTATAATACCTTGACAGGTTGCTGATGCATTGCCGTAAAAAAGTGGGTCCCAGCTACCTCTCTCATAAAACGATACGCAAAAGTATAATACTTAGAATTCACGTCAAGCTTCTATGAGGTCATGGTACTTCCTCGCACAAGCGTGCCCATACTCGCTTTTAAGTGTGGTAGGGCCACGCCAACGTGTTCACTGGTGCATGAATGGGCAGGTCCGTCCGAACTAGTACCATGGACTCACAGAAGACTGGCGTGACGTGTAATTTTGGACTACTGCGTTTCGTCTGGTGAATGAGATAGCCAGAGCCGACTTTATTTAAAGATGGAAACGCATTTACGGGTGTTGCTAATGTCCATGGGCGGCGGTTTTCACTTAACATCAGGTGAACCGCCAGCTCGTTTGCCACTTTCTCCCATAAAAAAAAACAACTCCAGAAGTTGCTTGGACCCACCACAGTTGAAAATATAGACTATTATAGCGGGAAAAATATTAATAACATTGCAGATGTTATTTTGATTTTTATGTCGTTTTTGCTGTTATATAATTCGTTAAGTTACATTCTCATGAAAGAGATTAAATCATGATATTTTGTCCACTAATGTCAGCTTCTTAGAAACAATACAAAGTGGACGGCCGCAAACATGAGCTTTGATTAAGTAGTTCATTTGATACAGACTATTGTAACAGTGCAGGATGTTAGTCACTTAAGACATGCGAAAGCATATTATGCCGCAAGAATAATTAATGCGTTGATTTATTTAGAATTAAAATAACATAAAGGAGCGTTTTCATAAAGGCTTTTACACACATAACGGACTTATCGTCCTCTTTTGTACTACGGGTCAGTACGTTTTGTACCAAAAGAACTATGTAAATACGTATATGTGTTAGTTCTGTATTGGTTGAAGAAACGTCAATAAGGTCGTTAAATTAATCCCCAGTTAAATAAATGCTTATTGACTTTTATATTGATTAATGTGAAAAATGTTTTTAATATGATTGAAAATTCAATTAAATTTCTTGTATTTGATTGAACATTACTAAATAAATGAAATTAAATTTCAATAGCAAAGGTGATCATTCTGTTCTGTGGCTCTGTTTTTCAAAAAATCATCGTACGAATGTTATTTGAGTGCTGTAAACGAATCACATCATCTAATGTCACGCATTGCTATAAATGCAATGAAAACAAATTAGGTATGATGTAGAGATTTGTTGTTGTGGTGAGGGTAGCAACCACTTAGCTTTTTTGCTAGAGCGTCTGAACGCTTAATCTGGAAGGCGCAGTTTATCTACACTTTTTATTAACGCTTCCGGTAGAATAACGTAATGTTACGCCGGCTTTTTATATATTAATATTGCACGTAACTATTATGGATTCTTTGTGTTACCGTTATTTACTTTCCTATTTCTTTATGATCGTTTTAATTGTGGTATGGGCATATAATAGTTTTTGCTTGCAACAATGGACAGGTTGGAACGGTGTGAATTGGAAGAATTACACTTTCACTTTTCGTCTGATAAGTGGGGTGACTGGGGCCTACTTTTTTAAAGGTTTTAAACACATCTGCATGTATTCACTTAACATCAGTTTGACATCTATACTTCAACTATACATCGTTTTAGTTAAATAATTTACTCATAATAAATTGTTTAAGTTAAATAATAAAATATGTGATACATATCGTGAATATAGATATGGTAATCTGATATTAAAAATGTTCCAAAACGAAAGAGAACAATTTGCTATAATCTAAAAGTTTAAAAAATGACGGTCAGAAGCCCACGGCCTGAAATAGCACAAAATTTACTTCTTACTCTTATCCCAATTCTTTAAAGTCTAAACTGTTTTAAATTTGCCGTATTAAAGTAATTTAAAAGCTGATTGCGGTATACGTGGAGAGTTAATTCTGGCACTCCGCTGACCGCATATAAAGTTATTCAACGGATTTTAACATTGTGTAAATGTAAATTATTGCATCTCATCTGAATTGTTTTAGCGTGTTAATTGTACGGCATATCCCGAGTTTTCATAATGTAAAACTATTGACTGTTATAATTAATGTTATATATTTATGTACTTATTTATTATATATTTATGTATGTATGTATGTACGTGGGTATGTTAATGCATAAAATTCCATGTGACAGTGACTTAAGAAGTTTAACAGATTGAGGTACTTCATATTTATCTCGTACCTATTTACCCTGTATTTCTATTCTGCAATGACGTACGTTATTCTTGTAAGTTAATAAATGTTTAATCTTATACTTCTATCCAGTAAGCGATAAAAAGATCCTTTATGAAACCTATAATCTATATCAGTATGAACTCTTTAATACTTTAAAAAAAACCGATTCTGTTAAGGTTCACGAGAACATAATATTGATGGTTAAATGTATTCACAGTTAAAAGTAGGTGCAATAAGTTAAAAGTGAGTATAACTATTAGTGTGTAGAGTGCCTAAGAGCTTACATGCATTTACTATTATTATAATTTTTCTTCATCTAACTAGGTTTAAAAATATTATTTTATAGTTTTAATTGTCACTAGTTTTAAGCACATCGTTATAGTTATAATGGATAACTGTTCAATTTATTCAAAATGAATTTTAATTTTTCTCAAAATTATCACGTGCTTACAAAAACCTGTTACGCTATGCCTCACTTCGAATAATTTAATTTAATGACCATTATGGAGTTGGTTGAATTTTTTATTCCTTAATATCTTCGGAGTGAGCCCGCCTAAATTATGCATCAGTTATAATCAATATGATATAAATATATAATTCAATACAAAAGTTTGGTCTTGAAAGGAGTAAAGCTATACACACATAACGATATTATTAGGTAATTACTAAGCCTATTCTGTTTTTATAACTTGTGAGATAATATAGATATTTTGTTTCACTTATTACCCCTTTGGTCATACAAGCTTCCCCATGTATAACTTTTAATTTAGATGCATAACGTTTGAATGGCTCACAAAATTTTTGTTGTTAGAATAGTATTGATATATTTTATGGTTTATAAATTACCAAAGTTTGTTATAAACTCGTCACGAAAAATCGAAAAAACAGTGCTTCAATTTCTTTCCTGTGCAAGCATATGTATTTGTATTTATATAGTATATACGCAGCAAGCACTCAATTTTACCCCTCGATTTCCGTTTTACAGAGCTTTTATAAATAATTTACTAAAAATTTACCAAAGTTAGTAGTAATCACTAAACAAAAGGTAAAACTCCTCATTGCTCACCAATTTGTCACATAAAAATGAAAAGTTAATAATTTAAAAACGACCTGATTACCTGATGATTGACCTATCGCAGTGGGAAGTGAACCTGTAGTTCGCTCCAGTCCATATGATTGTTCCCCACTATAATGTTGTGCTTTGTTAAAAGTCGCTTTCTCGTGTGTGGGTGTTTATGTACCTTTCGGAAAAGTCATATCTATAATAAATATTGCTATTGATAAAAGAATAGTATATGTATAATATACGTTAAACTGGACAATTACAACACGAACGCTTAATTGTTGCATAAACAATAGTTCTTTAGCTATATCATTGCGGTATGGAATTAGTTTTAATTTACGAATTTTTAACCACCGCCCATGGAAATTTGCAACACCCGTAGGGTTTGCAAATTTGATGCGTCCCCTCCGACCGGGTTCCCGCCTTGACGTGGCGGAGGGGCTTAGTAGCCGTGGCTTGGTCACTCACGGCGAAGCTAACCGGAACCCACACTGGGTCAGCCTGTGGTGTAAGGCCGGCTCGAGAGGGCTGCTCCGGCTAATTGAGCCCACTCTGGATGCGTGCTGGAGGGTGCAGGGGACGAGGTCCAGGGTGGTAGAGGTGGAATCACTCTCCCTGTTTTCTGCTACCGAGGAGGAGTTGCGGGGGAAGAGGAGTGTCGGTATTGCGTTGGTCGTGCTCCCTATCCTCCGCGACTCAGCGGGGGGATGCACCGCTGATGCAGTGGTGGGGCCGCGAGGGGAGAGGAGTGTCGGTATTGCGGTGCGCTGTTCTCCCTACGCTCCACGGTCGAAACGTGGTTAGCGGCGAAGCCACAGACCAGTTCCGCCGCTGGAGGTTGGGAGGCTTGCTGCTTATTAGCACTGGCTCTCATGGCCCCGGTCAGCGAACTCGGGGGAGTTCGTTGGCCGTGGAAGTGAGGCCGAGTAGAAAGGCGCACTGAATGTTCCAGCGCGCCTTACCAGCGGGCCTTACGAGGGGAGGAGAGTTGCTCCCCAGGAGGGAGCTACTGTGGTGGTCCGCCTTGGCAGAGTCGCGGAAGTATGCGAAAGCGTTCCCGTGATCCTGCCAATATGCGACTAGGTGGAATATCGTGAGGGTTTTAATCGGTGCGAGTCCAACATAACCCGCTCTTGACCCCGCGAGGGCGGGTATGCGTAGGCATTTCCCCTCACGTCAACCAAAAAAAGGGTTTGCAGATGCGTTGCCAACTACTAAGAAAGTAAGTTACCTCACTCACCAGACGTAGCGCAGAAGTCCAAATTTACACGTCACGCCAGTCTTCTGTGAGGCCATAGTACTTCCCAAGACAATCCCATATGAGACAGACCTGCCCATTTGATGCGAAGACTGTTACGTGGCCCTACCACAATTTCACGATTCAGTATGAAATAATAAACAATACAAAAAAAATACAAATTCTGATAAATTCAAATCCTGCCTCGTCACTTACAACGCCAACGGCTTAATTGCATTTTAAATTAGCAAGTCATAAATCATGTACCAGCGATCTGTATTACTACATTCACTTCTCTACAAAATTTGGTCCTTCGAGCCCGATATGAATCGGCGACCTATGGATTAGGTGAAAATCGTAACTATAAGTTAACTAGAAAATAACTAAAAATTGTAACATAATTTCATGAACTCATAGAATATATAATACATAGAAATTCATACGAGTAGTTCAAACCTTTATTTCAGCTAAAAATGTTAATCGTTCCTTCAAAATGACGATATAATTAGTTGTACCGTTAAGTAAAAACAATAAAAATAATTTAACCACAATTGACATGGTCCAATATGCAAGTCTCCTCATTAACAGCTACTTCCTATACACTTTAGAAGTATGTATACGTATATAGCTATTAAATTCACCCCACGTTTTTTTCAATTATTAATGTTTAATACTTTTAAGGTAAAATTGTATGCAAACAGCCAGATTTTCTAAAATTTAAATATATGTGATCAACAATACATTTTTCATCAGACTCGAAAATGCTTTGAATTTTTTTTTACCTAAGACAGTCTGCATTGTTAACACGAACACTGAACGTTTAAGCGCTCCGCTAAGCATAAATAATTCAAAACGCATCCTCTAAATGCGCAAGTGTAGCCAGATAGAATATCTCAAATCTTCTTTGTAAAATTTACTGTGTTTTTTTTAGTATACTTTATTTGATTTATTTTTACTAAACTTTATTACAGGTTTATTACTAAACTTTATTACAGTTTTTAAGGTTAATCCGATTTCAAGTCTAAAACTCTACGAATCTATGTTAGTACTTTTAATATGATAGATATGGGCTATAACTAATATGTTATTAATACATAAGTTAATTTTTTCAATAGAAAGGGCACCTATCGCTATGATATTCTAAGGACTTATCACTCTATGTAGTCACCGAACTCTCCTATTTCACTATGACGATGGCCAAAATCTTACACTTAGCTTTTCTTGTGCCAAAGTAACAACCTTGTTTTTTGTACGGGACACCTGGCTGAAATAGAAACAGACGTTTCTTCGCAAATAAGTCATAACGAAAAAAATCGGTCAGGTATGAGGCGAACTCGTACGCTGAGGGTTCCGTACCTAACCATAATGACCACCGATTTTTCCAGCAAATTTTCGGAATTTATTTCTTTATTTGTGCTGTAAGACCTTGCTTTTTGCTAAATTTCGTTTTCGACCCAAAACCTATAGAGTACTTACGGTTGACCTAGAATTGTCAATTTTGGTTAAATGCTAGATCTTCGGTGTTGATGCGCATCGTATAAATTTTAATCTCACTTAAAAAAAAAATTTTTTTTTTTCCAAACGCACCGAAAGAAGTATAACTTCAAAAATCTTTATCAATTCATCAATTTAAACGATATCCATATGAGATTTTAAACATGTTTTGGAAGTGTTTCAAAGTTTAACCAAAAGTTCCTAGCCTTGTTCAGACATCTGGTTACGAAACATCTGCGCTCTTGTTAAAATGTATAGTTGTTTTAAAAGCTTCAATAAATCTCTTCGGAAAGGAAATAAAATATTTTAAAAAGATTTCATTTTAAAAAGAGTTAGGTTCAAGTTCTTTTCTACATTAAGATAATAGGGCCATGACTAAAAGTCTTATCAAATTATATCTGTAAAAAGGAATAAATATTTTTGATATAAACTCTATTATTTCTTTCAAATAATTTTCAAACTATCTCAATATTGCTTTCTTTTTTTATCTGTACGTCTTATTTCACATTGTTTCGTATATGCAACGTGGCACTGCTATTCATTTACGAGATTCGACCAAACAAATTACACAAAACACTGTCAAACTATATTAAATAGTTATAATAATCTATGTATATAAAAATGAATCCCTATTTCCCTTGGTCACGCCATCACATGTGAACGGCTGGACCGATTTCACTTTTTTTTTGTATTTGTTATTATCAGGAGAAGGTTCTTATGAAAGAAAAAATTTAAAAAATTGCCTGTAGAAGTCTAAAAACTTCTATATTCCCGTACAAAAGGTTCGTAATAATATTTAAAAGTCAATTTGAAATTTTATACCATACTTAATGTTTAAGTGTTAGTCGAGGGGTTCCGGGAAGCAAAACAAGTGAGTGACTATGGTAAAATGTCACTTGAAATGTAAACGTCTCTTTGCTGTGCATCACTACATAGTATAAAACAAAGTCGTCCCGCTGTCTCTCTGTCCCTATGTATGCTTAGATCTTTAAAACTACACAACGGATCTTGATGCGGTTTTTTTTACTAGATAGAGTGATTCAAGAGGGAGGTTCATATGTATAATACATTGCAACGCTATATGGGTCGCTAGTTGATTATAATTTTATTTATGTTCACCGATGCTCTAACTATAAAGATTCATCATCATCATCATCTTCAGCCTGTGTCAATCCAAAGCTGGATGTGACCTTCAGCCTAGCTTGGCCGACAGCACAACCTCGAACTCCCAAGACATTCGTTTAGGAAGGTACGTGTCGATAATTCAATGGTCTCTCTTCAAGGGCCTCAATGCTTAGCCTCGGACAAACCATTTTTTTATATTTAAACTATGTTTAGTATTAGACATCGTATATTTATTAACGTTTTTAACAACCCATCCATTATTAACTCATAGATAAAAAAAAATATTTTTTTTTATAGTTTGGTGTAAAATTGATGGTTTGTTCCATTAATGACGTAAGGACAACCCAAGGCAATCAATTTTCAGGGCTTTGAATTTTAGATAATATCAACTAAAAAAATACAGTAACTATCATGTCCCTTGTAGATTAAACATTATAATATTTTTTTTTTTCAGATTTCACCATAGAAAAATATTGTTATTGTGGTTATAAATGTGTCCAAATCCTTTACTTGGGGTGGGAAAGATAAACAATAAAATATATTGAGGTTATTTACTCAATTGACAAATATATATTTATAAAATCGACGTTTTGTTATGTTCTATGTTTGGTTGACACGCTTAAAGCTTTTTATGTGAATTGTGGTGAACATATTCCTATAAGTCTCTACTTACCAAAGTAACTTCAAATCATCTTGTTAGATAGTTTTGAAATCTTCATTAACATTGGCTTGTAAACACTACGATGTTTTTCTTCATTCATATATCATTGTAATATGTAGACGTATAGACATAAAAAAATAATTATGATGTGAATTTTATATTTAGTAGTCAAAATTATTTTCTCATTGATTACAATTTTTAAGATGAAAGACTGAATTCGGGTTCAGGCGTGTATCGACTTTTACAATTCACAGTACCCATGTGGGCCGAAATGACACTTAGCACGAAGCAGCAGTACTTACTGCGATTCTGTATTCAGTTTATGTTTTGCTCCGACCCGCTCGGCATACTGTCGCTCGTTACGATGGATTATTTCGGTCCATAAGGGATCCGTACCCCACACTATATTGTACCTATAGTACCTATATATCACGTTCTTATTTCCATCTGGCATGTTGTACTAGTAAAATGGATAAATCTCATAAGTAACAACTTAGAGAAACAGGTATATTAATTTATTAATTGGGAATTAATACACAAATAATAATCCGATACTTTACGAAAGAAATAAAAAAGTGGTCTCATGAAATGCGACATTATGTGACTACGATAAATGAACACAGGCGATGTATTGTTTTAAATTTTATTTTAGTTATTATGATTGTTGTTTCATTTTTAGTTTAATAACAGAATTATTCGTAAAGAAAGAATAATAACGGTCATTAATTATGTTGTCTTAAGTTGTTAAAAAGAAAAAAGATCTGGACAATGTTAGAAATAGAATGAGATTTTCGTAGTTTTATCAAGTCGTTGTTTTATCTCAACTGATATGTTCTAAAGTATAGAACTTACAGAAACATTGGGATTAACTGCTAATTTTATGATTAATCTTTATTTTTAGTGTTAGTCCCTTCACTAAAGTTGAAACTTTAAATTTTTTTGTCATTTTGTTAGCTAAATGCACAAAAGGTTTCGGCGCTGCTGGATTAGACATTGCCTCTTCTGGTTTTGGACCCAGACACTTTACCAACTAAACTAAGTAGCAAACGATCTCACGGCGCAAACATCTCTACATCTCTCCAAGTTCTTTCTAGCGCATTTTTATCAATGCTTGGCGCTATCATATAACACCTTACAAAGTCAGTCCACAGTCAAAATTACTCCATAGTTTTAACAAATAAAATTCAAGACATTTTCTAATGTGTGTAATAAAGTTGTGTATAGTTTTATTAACATTGTAGAATAAAAGAAATTGAAAATATTATAATATGTAATTAACTTTTTTATTGGCCGTACTGTGAGTGAATCGTCAGCTCTTCTTAAACTTAGAAGGAAATATCCTTGGTATTAATGTATACGATACGACCTTTAATTATTTGACTTACCTGTTTGGTACACGCAACGTCGGAACTTATATAAAATAGAAACAAACCCTAGCTGCAGCATCTGTGATAAGGGAACCGTTGATAACTTACCGACCATTTTACCCTCATAATGCCCTACGAGCTCGTTAAACCAATTTATTCCGATACAGCAGGGAATATTTATTAAAGTAATGCCTTTACGGTCAAACTGATCTCCTTTATTTATTTGTATTTTAATGTTATACTGAAAGATTTTAAGAGTTCAACTTTTTAGCAGACATTTCACCCAATAATTATTAATCTGATTAATAAGTGAAATTTATAAAAGAAAATGATAAAGACAGTAGCAGGCCTGCAAAATGGCCTTCAGGTATGCCCTTTCTTTGGTACAGAACAATCAGATTCTAGAACCTGAGAACTGTGGACCCAGGGAGACTTCAGCACGGATTAGTCACAAGTCCAGATTCAGAGTACGGCATCTATTCATTGCATTGTAGACCTCACAGCTCTTCCAAGCGCGCAATAGATAGCCATCGAGAGTACCTTCAATAAACGGAAGTCTGGAGACAGGGTTTAGGCAGGCTATGTCACACACCGATACAAAAAATCCGACCAAATATAACTCTTGGCATGTTAAATGGAAGATCTCCTGAATAACATCTATTCAACAATATCATCTTTTCTGTCCTATTGAAATAATTAAATCTGACCGAAACTCTGTTAAGACTAGCATAACATTGAGCGTGTTAAATTTGCCCTTGTATATTTCCACCTAAACTTAACACTATATATATAATAATATTATGCCAGATAATAAAGCGTTAGATAAATTTCGTTGACAGTGATTAATTGTCTCATGTGCAATATGTAGTAGCAGGATCAAAGCATTTAATAAAGATATCCACATAGAACAGTTTCAAGACGTAAGTAATTAGTATTCGTAAGTGGGTGATTACTTATTCCAGGTGACAAAGGATATGTTGTATAACTACATACTTAATTATGCTATTCTATAAATTGTAAGAATATAGACATTATATATGCATATGGGGAAAGTTATGTCTAAATATTATTTTGTAGATACATTCCTCCTTAATTGCCTTTTTGTTTATTTATTCGACTGAACAGGATTCCAAAATGAAAAAACAGAACAATTAATACAAATAAAAAGAGAGTGAAAACTGAGTTTACTGCGGCTGTTAATTGATTAAATCTTTATTGTAAAATAGAATCGTTTCAATATTCATTGTTCTTTCATGAAAAAGGCAGCAAAACTATATTGACTGGAATAGGTTTCTTTCTAATTCGAATAGATAATTAATTTAAATTATACATAAATTTCTACTGTTGCACGAATTGCCTTACTTATTCTTGGATTTATCAAGGCTTCACAAAGACTGGCTTAAAAGTTAAATTATTTATGCTTGTGAGCCGTGTAAGAGGGAGAAAACCATGATGAACGTATGAATAAGCATCAACAACCAAAAAAGCAGAAAAATAAAACAGGTGTCTTAAAACATTAACAGCATCCGGTAATTGAATGAACAACAAAACTTACAATATTATCTAACACAGAGATACTCGTATTTTCATTGCTCATGGGAACCGTTCATTTCTGTTGGTCAAGGGTCGGACAAAGGCGGGCTTAATGAGAATTTCTGATGTCATTCATTAAGCTTGTGTTGGTTTCGACATAAATATTGTGTTCTACTTTTCTCGGGAGACTTGGTTGTTTAAAATCCATACTTCACTTACAAATACCGATTTTCTATTTTTCAAAGAGATAATTAAAAACCACAAAGCCACATATTGCGATAGCGGTTTCAATAACTACGTTGAACATTGCCAGTATAGTTAATTAATTTAGCAAGTTTATTTAAAATCTCTACATAAAACGCGAACGAAAAAAGGAACTTTAGCGAAATCTAAAAATATAATTTAACATAGGCCATCACTGCATCGCGCAATAACCAAAAACACCTTAAACCGTTATTTTGTACTATATTTACAGAAAGCTCATCAAACTATATTAAAGTCATCATATCTATCGTATATCAAACTATATTAAAGTCATCATGGTTAATTAGTTGCCGGACTTAAAACACTTTCAAAGCTAATTGCGATGTCCAAGAACAACTAATCTGCATTCCTTTGAATGTTTTAACGTTCGGTAATTGTTTACATTAGAGTTAATGTACGTTGTTTTCACACTTCCAAATAGTATTTATCGATAGAGAAACATGTTATTGTATAAAAATACTAAGCGTTATTCGAGATTAAAATTTTTATCGTTTTCTGTAAATACGTCTTGTTTTGTTTGTAATTGGAAGGAGTTTATATATAACGCTTTTAAGATATGTTTTGTGTGTGTTTCGCTGAGCACGCGATAATTCAACACTTAAAATAAACATTTCATTGGTGCCAGCTCACCAACTTAAATTCAGAGTGCTCCAGTATATGGAATTAAAAGCTAACGCCCGGTAAACAATCTATCGCTGGTTACCAATGCGTATGAAGAAACGTTAGACAGGCGAACTTCAATTTATCAGCTGACATTTATTTATGTTCGCTTTTTTGCAACATCCGAAAGTCAATAGGAAAATCCGTCTCGACTTCTCGATTACTTTTAACGTCAAACGTATTGACACAGGATTCTCTATGCAAATCCGAATATATGGTGGCAACTGAGGTTTACTGATGGCAAAAGAAATTGCTTCAGTATTTATATAAGTAAGCTGAGAAAGAAATTTCGTCGTCCTTATAAATTAGTTGTCTCAATATTCCTCAAATTTGTAGACTCTTGCTAAAAAATTAAAAGAAATTTAAAATAGTTGAGATAGTTGATATAAAAAAAAATAAATTGAAAAAAAGAAAAAAAATTCAAATACAAAATTATTTCTTTGATTCTCTTCTGCTATTTAAGATGGCTGAAAAACTCATATCGCTCTAGTTATATTATCCACGGTGCAAGAATTTTTTTCGTTATCGTCACTGAAATGAAGATGCTATTAATCCGGAAACAGAAAGGCAGCGGGCCTCATTCAAGTTTTAATTTACAGTCGTTTCACGAAAACTGTTGTATATGCACTCGAAAAATCATGAAAAAGTAAAAACCGGCCAAGTGCGATTCGGACTGGCGCACGAAGGGTTCGAAGGTACCGTTCGTCTATAAAAACGGCAAAAAAAATCATGCTTGTAGTATCCCATACAACTTAAATGTTTTTTTATTTTGTTTTTTTTGTATTTGTTGTTATAGCGGCCATACAAAAACATCCTCTGTGAACATTTCAATTGTCTAACTGTCATGTTTCATTAAATATAAGCCAGATAACAGACGGGCAGACAGACAGACAGTGGAGTTCCGGCTTACCCTTTTGGTACGGAACCCTAAATTAAGACACTGATACGTGCCCGTCACTGAAATAGCACGTCTCGCGTTCCAGGTTGCTCAAGCAAGGCTTGACTTTCTAGTGTTTGGGTGTTTATATAATTATGTATAATATTTTTACGGTGATAGGGCCACACACCAGCCTCGCTGTTGCACGAATGGGCAGGCTCGTCCGGGTAAGTACCACGACCTCACAGAATACCGGCGTAAAGTGGAAGTATAATGCTTTCGCGTTTCGTCTGGTGAGTGAGGTGGCCGGAGCCCAATTTTCAAAAGGTTGTCAACGCATCTGCAACCCTCCGGTGTAGCAGATGTCCATGGGCGGCGGTATTCACTTAACATCAGGTGAACAGACGGTTCACCTGATGTTTTGGGAACTTTTCTTTAGTATTTTTATTAGTTAATTATCTAGTACCCATAGCACAAACGTGGCTTAGTTTGGGAATAGAGAAATTATAGTATGTATATATATATATATATATATAATAGTCCTAAATATATATATATATATATATATATATATAGGAAATATATAATAGTCCTAAAAATAATTAGTTTATTCATTTAGAATTATCACACATAAAATTTTTCAAGTTTCAACATATTTTCCGTGTATAAGACATGAACCATTTACAAAAAGAAATTTTAATTCGGCAATGCGAAAATAAATATCTTTTCTTTTCAAGATGTAAATTTCACATCAAGCATAAATCTTTTTAAGTTTTTATTTTATTCATTACCGTGGACGGGGTCCACGGTAATGAATAAAATAAATTAAACGTTCCACGATTTCAGATTCAATTAACATGTTTTCCTTTAAGCATATAAAATATTTATTTATTTTGAACTTTTTTTGTTTTAGATTTTCATTTTTAATTGTAATTTCAAGTGTTAATTTTATTAAAACTTAACATTATTTTTATGACATACGACATACCCCTTAAAATGTAAGGACCTTGCGACTAAAGTAGGTCGAATAAAACGATAGCAAATTTTAAAATAATCAAAATTGGAATTATTATTGAAATTAATACATTAAGGAAGGTACTTTTAAATTTTTTATCTTTTTCGTCACTGACAATTTTTATTGAACACAATAAATCTACCTATTTTATAACAAAAAATTAAATAAACGATAAAGGCATGGAAACGGATTTGATAAGCGAGTTGGTTGGCATAAGTCATTCGGACTTATGCCAACCAACGGAAGTCAGTTTTTCGGGGACGTCCGCAAGCGCCCTAGAGAGGGTGAGGACCCCAATCTCAGTGGAGTCACAAGCGAGGATGAGGAGCCAGCACAGAAGGTGGTAGCTGGGAAAAGTGGCCGAGGAAGTACATCGCCAGCTCTACCCAGAGATGCTAGAGGACGCTTCCTCAAGCCATCTAGCATACAAGAAGAGGTGCCTCAGGCAAGTCAGCCTAGGCTGAGTTCCACTGGGAATCGAGAAAAGACTGTTCGGAATAAGGACGATGATGATCGACAGAGGCCTCAGAAAAAAACCGCCCTGTCAGTTGCAGATCTCGAGTTTCAGGCTGGAGATGAGACTTCAGGAGGGAAATGAAAAACTCATGATGCGCCTGGGTTGCTCTACTAGGTCCCCAACAGACGTGATGGACGAAGTTCCTACAGCGGAGGATCTTAGGGAACAGATCCTTCATCATACGGCTCTGATCACCCAAGTGGCTTCGAAGACATCAAACCTAAAGGGGGTGTTTGTTCGGACTTTAAAGGAGGCCGCTACAGCGATTAAAGATGCCGTTGAAGTTCTCAGCAATTCAAAAAAATTAGCTGAGACGAAAAAGCTTTCGGATGATAATAAGCAACTAAAGGTGGAGATATCAGAACTCCGTAATGAGCTAGCTGCGTGCGGATCTGCAACGGCCTCAGGTCTAAGAGGAGGCACCAGTTCTACCCTCCAATAGTGCTTTAGTCGACCTGGAATTGTTGCAGCGCTCAATTATGGAGGCGGTAGGCACTATGCTAAACGCCAGACTGGAGAACCTGGAGGGCCGCCTTCTACCAGAAAAGCGCCTCCGCCCGCTACTCGCCGCGGACAAACAGGTGACGTCATACGCCGTTTCAACCAGGACAGCGCCGCAGTTGGCCAAGCCAGTGGTGAAGCCAGCGGTCCAACCTGCTCCCCAAGCTATATTCGGATCTTTGTCTTCCTGTCCTTCGCTGCAAATGAAGACACAAAAGGGAATGCAAACAAAAATAAATACTCCAGTCTTTGCCACCTAAGGGGCAAGTCTTGTTCCACCAGCAACTCCTCGGTGCTCCGAAGGGTGGACTGTAGTAGTAACTCGGCGCAAATCAGTGAGGAACGGCACGGAACTCGCAACGAGTGGGAAAAGCGCAAAGCCCAAGGAGCGTCAGAGGATGCCAAATTTGCGACCCCCACGCTCTTCTGCAGTAGTCATTAAGCTGCAGCAGGTTGCAGCGAGCAAAGGGGTCACCTATGCCAGCATCCTACAAGAGGCGAAAGAAGCTATGGACCTAGAAAATGTGGGTATCCATGCCATCCGCTTTAGAAAAACTATCACGGGTGCGAGATTTTTAGAAGTTCCGGGAGCCACCAGCAGCGATAAGGCTAATTTGTTAGCAGAAAAATTGCGCCGGGACATAAACGCAGATGTCGCTGTGATCTCCAGGCCGGAAAAATGTGCGTATCTGCGTATATCTGGCTTGGATGCCTCTGCCGAAAGTACGAAGGTGGCTTCGGTTGTCGCGCAGGTAGGCGATTGCCCAGTTACCTCCATTAAGACGGGAGAAATTCGTCGAGACAGGTCAGGATTGGGAACGGTCCTGGTGTCTTGCCCTGTCGGTGCAGCTGACAAAGTAATTAAAGCCGGTCGTCTCCTCATTGGGTGGTCGTCGGTCCGGGCCAGACTAATGCCACCACGGCCCCTGCGGTGCTTCCGTTGTCTAGAGGTAGGCCATGTCCGGGAGCAGTGCACGGCAGAAGTCGATCGCAGTAGCGCATGCTACCGTTGTGGTCAAACGGGCCACCTTTCCGGACAATGTTGTGCAGCGCCACACTGCTTAGTGTGTGCTGCATCAAAAAAGCCTGCTAGCCATAAGCTTGGAAGCAAGGCTTGCTCCTCTAATAAACCAGAAAAGAGGAAAAGCAGAAACGGTGCCGCTGGAATCTTTACCCGGTACGACATCATCTCGCCCTAACGTCAGTGTGGTCCGAGAGGAGGAGATTCCAATGACCATTTTAATAGTGAATGGCCACCTTAAGTTTCCTGCAAGCGAACCTCAACCACTGTGCCAGGGCTCAGGATCCTTTATGCACAAAAAATTTTGGGGATCTCTGGCTTAGAATAATCAAATTACTTATTTTTAGATTTGCCATTAAATATACAGGATTTGTCATTTCTGCATTTCTTAGAAAAACGTAGCAGTTCTAATAGTAAAATTAATTTAAAATATGTGACCTGTCAATACTTGCAATTGTTGGTAACTTAAATTTTAATCTAGTACCTTATCTTTTATTCCATAATTTTACCTTTTGATTATGTTTCTTTTCATTCGTAAACATAATATACTATGAGCTCACAAACGATTTCTATTTATTCTCTTAAATGTTATAATACGCAAAAGCCATGACTTTGATTGCACACGGATACCGTTCGTTTCTTTTAGCTCAGGGTCCAACAACGGGTAGCTTAACGAGGATTTCTGATGACATTTATTGCGGTCATGTGGATGTCGTCATAAATTCTGTTTCACTTCCCTTTGCCGAAAGATAGCTCACGTTCAAACCTAGTTGGTTTTTATTTATTGAAAAGATAGTTAAAAAATGTACTGCATACCAGTATAAAAATTGAGCTTATTATGAATATTTAACTGTAGTTCATCTTATTATAGTTAGGTGAAGTTAATTATGTGAAGTTAATATAGGTGTAGTTAATATGTATAGTTAAAAGTGTAGTTAATCTGAAGTTATTATTAGGTGAAGTTATTATTAAGTGAATACGTACTCGTTAAAAATAAATAATTTAGATTTTTTTTGTTTGTTTACAAAGCATAAATTAAAGTATAGATAACTCTGCAGTAAAAGCAAGTCTTCAAGGCAAACTGAACAAAAGGTTGCAAACCTAGAAATGACAAAATAATTGAAATATTTTTTCATTTTCGAATCAAGTTTTAGAATTGCAAATTCAAAGAAGAAACGAAATAGTAATGATGCTTCTTTAACAAAAAATAGTTATTCATGATATTCTCTCGTCCAATTTATCTTTGATTTGAAAAATCGGAATTATGCGTTGTCACCTCACCATTTCACATAGAGAGTTCTTACGTATTAATCAATGTCGAAAAATACCTAGAAGCAGATGCAAATGAATTATTTCTATAGAGATTTTTAAGTATGACGAGACATTAACAGCTTAAAGCAACTTACTAGTGCTATGAAAAACTAATAGTAATTTTAGTGATTTTTACTAAGAATACTTATTTCTATACTAAATAGAACAAATGGTCTTATACTAAACGTATTCAAACTTGGTTGAGTAAACTTAATTATTAACAGTACATGTTTTTAAAGTGTAAATTGCACTATGAGTTTAAAAATGATTATAAAAAAATATGCTAATAAGACGCTAATAAAATAAAAACACGTAACTATGGATGAATATGTCTATAAATTATTCTGTCGTTGCTAAACTGATATTCCACTGATATAGATTTTCGTGATTCATTACGCTAACAGCATGTTCTAAAGTCCCTGAAAGTTAATGTTGTGAAATCCATTAGCGGGTTAAATTGAATATTATATTATGACAACAAAACCCACCCAAGTACCCAACCTATTTAGTGACTCATTGTTTTGAGGAGGAAATGGAAAGTGAATTACATTAAAATAAAATGAAAATTTTAAAAGCTGTATGTAACGTACAACAGCAAAAAACTGAACATTTTTACGTTACGGTGTATACGCTACCGGTAATGTTTGTAAAGAGATTATATAGATGCAAAATTATTCTCCCTTTTATATTTATAGTTTATATAAGTGTTTAAACACTATGATGCTCTGGGAGCAATACATTAAAAAAAAGTAATCTTTAATCCATGTTCTTACAAACTGGAAATTTATTAAAATTAATAGATTAGAAGATTTCTAGTGTGATAAATTTATAAAGATTTTATATAATAAATTAAAGAAACGGAAAATAAATAAACAGAAATTAATTTCCAATGTAATTTATGTTTAATGTAATTTATGTTTTAATAATTACAATACTGTATTTTAATTTATGTTCATTTTTACAATTGATATTTTTTTTTTTCATATCAAAATATTGGTGCATTAAATTCTTCATTAAATTAAATGAAGTGCATTAAGCGAGTGTATTAAACTAATTATATTTAAATCCAACAAAGAAACCTACTTCGTCTTTGCTAATGCTTTAATTATAATATTTAATTCAAAGAGTTCGAATGCTCAACAATTTATTTATTATTTTTCAATCTACAGTATAAAACGGAAAACGTTACAAATTTGATGACGTTTACACCATGAATTCAACACAAAGCCTTAATCCAATATAGCCTCTAAGCTGTGCAAAGATTGTACAATGTGATTGTCTCCCTTTGTTTGTTTCTCCAAATTTCGCTCAGTTCACGTTGCACCTGTTCGTTTGTATTGCAAGAACAAATAAGAATGATTGATCATTATTTGAGTGTCAATACCATTCCATTTTAAATAATTATCATTGTTGAAAATTAAAAAATGTTTAAGTACATATATTAAGTAGGGTTTTAAGTAGATTAAAATGTATGGGGAAAATATTTTTCAATTAATTTTATTGTTATTGAAGAAATCATTGATGAAAAGGGCAAAAAAACCATTTCGTTATGGAAGTAAATATTTGGGATAATTAACCTTATTCTGAGAAGACAAAGTATCTGGACCTGGCTGACCGGCATGTGAGGTGGTGTGCCGACCGAAATTATCCCGATAGTCGTTTCTGCCAATGGGTTAATCCCAGTCAACCTCTCCAAACATATGGGACTCTGGGACGGATCGCTCCAAGTTCAAATGCAGAAGGCGGTGCTCCTCGATACCGCCCGCATCGTCCGCCGGTTTCTCTCCCTTTCGCCCTAACCCTCGGCCGTTTGGTCTCCCCTGCCGAGGGCTTCCGTCTGGTTGGGTCCTATTTAATTATGTATTATATTTATATCTATATGTTTATTTTTATTTATTCTATGTATGCAATATAATATAATATAATACATATATGTTTATTTGTATTTATAAACTCAACCAGACGAATGAATATCCCCATAATATAATAATAAATAAATGAATATTTTAGGACACATTTTTGATACAAAGTTCTCTAGTCTAGCAAAGCTTGTACTATGGTTACTAGAAAACTAAAAGACAAAAACTTTTGACATAAGCTAACATAGAAATCTATCTAATAGGTTCACCTAGATAAAACAAGAGCGAGTCGGACTCGCGCACGAAGGGTTCGGTGCTATTATCTATAATAAACTAATTGGTACCTATAAGCCTAGCAACCGCCTCGCGTTTGTTGTATGGGAGCCCCCTTAAATATTTTTATTTATTCAGCGGAGTCTTAGTTATATGGTCCCGTTTTACACTTTAGGTAAGCCCTAAAAACTGTCATTTCATTTGGCTTCTTTGGCTATTCGATATTTAAAAGAAAAAGGGTTGAAAGCTGTATTTTATCTTGTTCCTTCCTTCGTCTTGTCCGAACAGAGCGCCTTGCGATACATCGGATAACAGTTAGAGAAAATTATTTCATGAAACGGAACAAAACTTATTACAAATAAATACATCTAGTTTAGACTTTAACTTTTGTTTCTTTTTTTTCTAATAAATCAAACTAAATTATATATTTTCTAATAAACTTAGTCCAGGCGACATGGTGCCAAGAATACTAGCTTTATTAAAGCTTATTGCTTCGCTGAATGAACCATTGAGTGAGAAAAGACCCCTTGTTACCAGCCGCGGTGACGGCGATGAGGCTAGGACGTAAAAGTTTCAAAAATGTTGATATACGAATGAACCGGATTTGCCTCTCTCCCGAGGGATTGCAAAGTCAAATATGTTTCACCTTACTTGAATTTGTGCCGTCATCAAATCTTTTTTCCATGTGTTTTAACTCGTTGTTAAGGTAACCGTCAAAGTTACAGTAGTTTAAGTGATTCCATCTTTATCCTTTTATTAAGAAATTATATATAAAAGAGAAAGAAAAATATAATAAGATAAATCTAGACTATAAAAGCGAACCAGTTGGTGCTAGGAGATAAAAATATATTTTTCTATGAAATGAATATTGAAATAAACGCTTTTAATGCCAGAATTAAACAGCTGAAAGCCTCCGTATATTACGTTTGCTCCTCTTAATCTGTCATGAAGTTTTTTAATAACCTACCCGTACTGCTTATGAATGTGAAATTATATACGTAAATTTCCATTTATTTCCATAAAAAGGAATTTTATAAAGCTTTTATATGCGAAATAATAACATATAGTGTTTAATTTGCACTAATTATAATATTTTGATTTCTATCTGTTTATTTCATCATGAAACTGTTACACGTTATTTTTTTTTCTAAAGCATTATAATTCTTTGAGAATTGCAGTAAGTGCTTTTTTGCAAATCAATTTATGTTATTAAGTAATTTTTTAAGCATTAAATTAATTTTTTTTTACCTTTATTTAATATAGATAATACGAAAAATCTTATAATTTTACTGGCAGGTAATTATTTGAAATAAAAGAAACACATTAGCTCTCTTTCTCTTTATTTGATGAAATAATAAGTCATTGACTTTATTGTAGTTTTGACTTAAAAAAAGTTATCAAAAAAGTATCTTTTCATTAAATTACGAACTCGCTACTCATAACTAACAAACGCAGCACTGCTTCGCCAGCTAAAATAAAGTTAATAAATAAATAATAGTCCCCATTAAAGATCGGTAGGCATAAAGGAAAACAAGAACCCTTCTTAAAAATATTTCACGTAATTTTTTGAGAGATCTGATCTCATATTGCTGATTTATTGAACTAAAATCAAGCGCCTGAGCTGTCACCAGCAGCGCTATAGCTTATCATTCGGTATCAATCTAATTAAAATCGGTATCTTCTTCAATGGCTTTCCCTCTCTAGAGGTCTACTCGCTTCCTACCAGCATTGCCTGACTATTCAATTATTTTTAAGTGAAAAAGTAGCAAACGAGCTGGCGATTCACCTGATGTTAAGTGATAACTGTCGCCCACGGACATTTGCAACACAACGGGCCCCGGCTACCCCTCTCACTAGACGAAACCCAGAAGTGTAACACTTCTACTTTACGCCGGTCTTCTGTGAGGTCCTGGTACTAACCCGGACGGACATGCCCATTCGTGCAACATCGAATACTATTGCGTGGTCCTACCACAGTAAATAAAGAAACATTCAAATTTCAACAGAGAAGATAGTTGGGTTCTACTATAGGATTGAGATCCTATTAAAATAAAATCCAGACCTAAGGGCACTTTATGATACTGCTGTATTTGCTGCGTGCATTGCATTCATTAAAAGCATTTACATTCTCCTGTATAGAAACATATCTGTGAAGACACACACAGTATCGGAAAATCACTAATTTTGAAGTATTTAATGATTCCAAAATTATTCGTATTATACACATTAAACTATTGTATGATAAACAACAGGTATTATAAACATTAAAATGTTGTATGAGCTCAATAAATCACCAAATTGACAAGGCCGTCTTCGTTTTGAATTTAATATTGTTCATTTTGACGATTGATATATGAAAACGAGTGAGGTCAAAACAGTCCATAAATTTCATTAATTTATATAAAAAACTAGCTGACCTGGCAAACGTTGATTTGCCATATAAATTATTTGTAAGACCAGAAAAATAATTGGAGTGGACCGCCCTTAACATTTAGGAGGATAAAAAATTGATGTTGTCCGATTCTCCACCCTGGCCGATATGCACACAAAATTTGAACCGTTTCGGAGGAGTTCAGTTACAAACACCGTGACACGAGAATTTTATATATTAGAAGATGGTGCTCCCAATTATTTAAAAAAAGTGACATTCTATATTTAGTTAAAAATAATGAGCGTATGTACCCATTTCGTATTTTAGCAGTATTGTTTATACGAGCCAGTGTTGGCAACACTAAAAGAAGTGTCATTCTATGAGGTATAAATGAAGCTGCGCGAAGCATTTCAAGGTCTTTCTCTGGCTGTCAACGGTCGGCTGTCATGGCTATCTCAGTGCTGCCCAATCGGTATCACAAATTAAATCGTTAGAGTGGTGTTTCATTAATGATATTAAAGTGATAAAAGAAGTAATTATACCAGAATTATAGTTGTGCAAAGTGAAACTACGGTAATTTGGTAAAAGTATTTATATTTCTACATTCTTAGCTCGATAAAACAAAGTAAAGCTAACACCAGGTTCTCTCCTCCAGAACTCCTCCGAAACGGCTCGACCGATTTTGTGAAATTTTTTGTGTGCATATCGGCCAGGGTGGAGAATCGGACAGGATCTATTTTTCATCCCCCTAAAAGTTAAGGGTGATCCACCTCAAACATTTTTTTCTACCATACAAACAATTTATATGGCAAAATAACTTTTGCCGGGTCAGCTAGTTATCTATAAAAACGGCAAAAAAAATCATGTATTTTGTATAGGAGCCCACCTAAATCTTTTTTTTAGTAATTGTTGTTATAGCGGCAACAAAAATACATCATCGTGAAAATTTCAACTATCACGGTTCATGGCATATAGCCTGGATATAGATATATATAGGATATAGATATCTACATATAGAAAGACTGATAGAGAGACAACGGAGTCTAAGTAATAGGGTCCTGTTTTACCCATTGGGAACGGAACCCTAAAAACGGCAAAAAACCATGACTGTCTGTTGAATTGGGGAGTACCACTCAAATTATATTAATCTTATTATGTGACGGTGTGTAGTGGAGCTATACTAAATTAATTGGCGGAGAGGAGGGTAGTAGTGGTGAGGTGCAAATATTGTGGAGAGGAGAGGAGAGGAGAGGTGTATAAAATGGACTGAGCCCAAGGAGCGGGCTCATTCGTAATACGAGTTTAGTGCAAATTAGCTTTAACTTTAATTATTATAAAGTTATTAACAGTTTTGATTAAAGAACGATTACTTGAAATAGTTTTCTTTTACTCTTCATAATAATATATTTGCTGTTATAGCGGCAACAGAAATACATCATCTGTGAAAATTTCAACTGTCTACCTATCGGTTCAAGTTCAGACGGACAGATAGACAGACAGACAGAAGGACGGACGGACAGTGGAGTCTTAGTAATACGGGACCCCCGTTTGGATACGCAACCCAAAAAAGAAGAATTTAATTCTGCGAAGAAAATTATTTCGAATATTTTCTTCTAGTACAAAAGTAAGGCTTACAACAATCGTAAATCTGTTTAAGATTTAGCTCCTGTCTACGGAAGGAATGAATTAAATAATTAATGCGACCTTTTGCTTATACAATTGAATAAACATCGTATACTCGTATTTCCGCATTACTTTACCAAACAATATTTATTAAAATTCTACTAAATACACGTAATAAAGGAAATCCCTAATGAATTATATTTATGCCTATTTTAGCAATTATTATATTTATATTAACTATCAGTATAATATTGAGATAAAACAAGGAAAGTATTAATAAAGACGTCAATAGTACATAATATATATATATAATATTACTATCATTTTGAACATTCATGAACCCCTATACAAGATAAACTTAACACAATTTGTTTATAAGCTTTTAATTAACACTATTGCGTGGTAACCAAAGAAGAGAAACAATTTACCAGTATCAATTATCACTTTACCTAAGTATGGTCATGAATTTTATATTATTGGACATCCGATACAAGCTCAATTACACAATTATAATAAGATTTCTATCCCTCCAAATTTCACTAGCTTCTTAAATTCTATTATCAAAATATACATTCGTAATTCGGATTTTATTGATTTTGTGTAATTTTACCATTGCAAAGTGAAGTAACCGTAATCGCTTTCCTTGCCTTTATTCTTTAGAGTCAAATGATAGTTAAATGAAAAACTTGATCCGTCTTGATCATAAAACGCTTATCGAAGTTAGGTATGAACCTATTAAAACTTCTTTTAAGCGTATCAAACGTTCGATAAAAATCTTTATTCATAATCGTTTTATAAACCTCCGATAACTAAAATATCTTTATTGAACATAATGTTACCATTTCGTAGAAAAATGGTGAAATTTGAATGATACAAGAATGGTTTCATGAGCTTTATCTAAAGATCGCTACAAATACAAAAAAAAATGTATCTTGACTTGTGTCAAACATATTGATCGTGATCCGTGTCAACTTTCCTGTTATTATTCTTAGAAGTCTTTGGCCTTAATAAAATAAAATATTGTAATGTTAAAATGAACATGAATGCTTAAAAGCCAGCGTAGTGAAAATTGGCTAGAGGAAGATAAAGTTGGTGTTACAATTTTGTTATATTCGCAAGTCTAGAACTTCGCACAATAATTTTTATGCACACATTACGTACTAAAATTGCCTATTTTTGCTTTCCAATATTAACTTGAATATATGACTTAAATTAGCGAGCTTTTAAGCCTCCGATAACTTATTATGAATAAAACCGTAAGAGTTTATCGGTTGCATCAAATATTTATTTTCACAAAACATATGCGCACCGCTTTATCCACCATCAAAGTAAAAATCAAGTTTAATGTGTTCATATACCTGTGACAGCCTCCATTGTAACTATTTAAACTTGTTTCTATAAACGCGTTTAAAGTCTCGCACTCCGTGAATAACTCGGAAGTACATCCTTTTTATACGCAAATGTAGTTTTTTTTATTTTATTTTTTTTATTTATCAACTTGGTTTAAGAAAAAAATTATCCCAATAACATTTCCTTTGGTCTAGTCCGTAATCATAAGGACGTTTTCCGATACTAGAAAGGACAATTTTAAGCTATTGCATAGCTTTTATCGCGGGCTTTGAGCGCGGCGACCGAATCAAGAAATTCAGTAACGAAAATAAAACCTAACACTGCCCACTCCGCCTACCATGCAGCTCGGCCGAGCCTTAACGTGTATGTACATGGTACGACTGAACGAAGCACACAAGAATGGATATTATAATATGATATTATATCATCATATGATGATATGATATTTAGAGGATATCAAGTCTCAAACTTATGGTTTTTATTTCACTTACCATAAACCTATAGTTTGAATGATAAAAATTCCTGAATAACCTACATGTATTGTAAGATAATAAAAATATTTGAAACGATATTAAATTCTCATTTATTCAATAAAAGAAAAATGAAATATTTCTTATTGGTCACCACGCTCAAAAAGTATTACTTGAACTGATAGCAAAGAAAAAAAAAATATTTCAATAAAAAATAAATAAATAATTATAATTGCATAAGTCGAAAAAAACGCTATGCAAATAGCTTTACTGCGGCAGTCCCCGAGTGCTACAGGTTTTTTTTTCACGTTAATAATTAGTTAGTCAAATCAAATCGTTACTGGAACAAATTCTCTGTAATTAGTTTACATCAATATATTGAAAAAGGAACATAAAAATATAAGTTGTATATCTAGTCGATAATAAAAATTTGATTTACTTCTGTGTGCTATTATAGATCCTTTGTGCATTATCAGTTTCATTCTGCTTTGAACGCTTTATTCTTATGATATTGTGATGCCACCTCGACTTGCACCTGCAATGCAAAAATGAATGAAAAAAATATTTTTTTTTATATTTAGCACCAATTCTCAAAGTATTTGAAATAAAAAGTGCACATACCGGTAGTAAACATCGAAGAGTTTCTTTTTTAAGTTTCAGTTCTTAATAATAAAATTATTTTCTTTTATTGCCGGTGAGACTCCGCTGTCTATCTGTATGTCTTTCCGTTTGTCTACAACTATCACGGTTCATGAGATACAGCCTGTAGACTCTACTGTGTGTAGAGTCTACAGGCTGTATCTCATGAACCGTGATAGTTAGCCAGTTGAAACTTTCACAGATGGTAATTTCTGTTGCCGCTATAACAACAAATACTAAAAACAGTATAAAATATATTCAAGTGGGGCTCCCATACAACAAACATTATTTTTTATAAATAAAGATACGGGTAAAACTCTTTGTCGAGAGTTGCGAGTCCGCAATTGGACGCTTTGTAGATTTTAGGATTGGAGAAATATAGGTAGCATTTTTTGGTCTTATCAGAGATAAAGAAAAAAACGTTTTTCGTGCATTGTTACCTAAATAAATAAAAATTTTAGGCAAGTATGAGGTCACATGATTTCACATTACCTGATCTTAAATCAAGCTGTAAATAGATCTAGTCTAAATCTCGGCTGAGGCTACTACGAAATACAAGTAGCTTTCTCTTTTCGAAAAGACGTTGATATATCGGCACACATTTCTTTGACCGCTACACAACGCTAAAGCATAGTTCTGTTAGTACTACATACATGCATGTGTATACTTTAAGGGACACAAAGTTACACGCAACCCATTCATTTAAATCATCCTACTTTAACTTTGACAAAAGCTTTGGCAAAACATTATTAACATTATACCAGTTAATTTATATCATATGCATTAGTATGTGTTATTAATTAATCATTGATGTATTTATATACATACTAACGATCCACCCCGGCTTCGCACGGGTGCAATATATTATACACAAAAACCTTCCTTTTGAATCACTCTATCTGGTAAAAGAATCCCGCATCAAGATCAGTCACGTAGTTTTTAAAGTCTATGTATGTATATATATATATTCAGAGATATTGAAATTATCAAAAGTATACTTGTTGATTGCTGTATCATAATGTTTCATTTATAAAAATGCTAGCTGTTAACCGCAGCTTCGCCCGCGTGATCAAATGGAATTTGCAAATAGCTGAATTTTACCTACTTAGTTGACACTTATCATTTTTTTTTATAAATATCGTTATAAATATTTTAGCACACATTTTTTTTACACGTTCTCTAGTCCCAAACTAAGCATATGGGTAAGCATATGGTAAGTACTATGGGTACTAGAAAACTGACAGACATACAACATACTTTTCTATTGTAAATAAATACACATTATACATATATAAACACCCAGACACTAGAAAAACACTATGCTCATCACACAATATTTTTCCAGTAGTGGGGATCGAACCCACACCCTATGGCGCAGAAGGCAGGTACACTACGCCATTCGGGTCACCGTAATCATTACCTATATTTTGGACAATTGGCACAATATATTTATATATTATAGCCTAGGTGTTATTCTGATGTATAAGCTATATGATTGTAAAGTTTCGTTAATATTTATTCAGTACTTTTTGGGTGAAAGAGTAACTAACATACATCCATACGTACAAACTTTCGCGTTTATAATATTAGTGAGCAGTAAAGATTAGTAAGGATGAGGATGCTTGATTTTATGATTTAATTAAACTCTATGAATTCAGTACTTTTTGTGTGAAACAGTAACTAACATCCATCCACACATACAATCTTTCGTGTTTATAAAATTACTAAGGATGTTAATATTATTATTTGCATTATATATTATTTTACGGTGGTAGCAGCAGCCTCGGCTGCTGCGTGACTCTACCACACGAATGAGCAGGACCGTCCGAGTAAGTACCAAGACCTCACAGAAGACCAGCGTAAAGTGGAAGTATGACAAATACTTTCACGTTTCGTCTGGTGAGTGAGGTAGCCGGAGCCCAATTTTCAAAAGATTGTCAACGCATCTGTAGCCCTCGGGTGTAGCAGATGTCCATGGGCGGCGGTATTCACTTAACATCAGGTGAACAGTCTGCTCGTTTGGCAACTTTTCACATAAAAAAAAAATATAAACTATCTCATTTACGTTTTACAGGCTAAACACATATTAGACGTGCGAAATATAGAATAAAATTTCAGACTTTAAGAACCCCAAATGGAGACAAATTTCAACTCGACATTAGTTCCCGATAAAAAGGGTCAGGTTAAATATAATTTAAGAGTATTTACTTTGAATGGAAACAACGTTTTATTGAAGAGTAAGAACACTTTACTTCTATTAGAAACTACTTCATAGCATTTAACGTCCTGTTGTTTAAGTATAATTGGCTTTCACGAGAAGTATCTACATGGAAATAATGTTTTTGTATTCACTAAACTGCTTTTAACGTAACGTAAGTAAATAAATATTGCCCTATCTTTTGATTTTTTGTAATTGTCTCATGGGTATTCACTAAGCTGCTTTAAAAAAATAGCTGAAAAAATAATTAATAAGTGAGTAAATAAATAAATAAATATATTACTGTCTTTTCATTTTTTATTGTGTTTTGAGTTGTTATTTTATTATTAAACCTTAATATAAGGGACCAAGAAGGATAATGCTCTGCGTGGCAGTGGTGCTCCTGCTGTTTTTCATTGAAAATAAAAACTCATTATAGAATGCTTTATTTTATTTTGAAAAGTCACTTACTTACGAACTTATGTATTACTTATTTGTGTAAACTTCGATGTTTTATAAGAACGCGCAAGCGTCTATTTGAATAAAGATGTTTTGAATTTGAATGAAACGACGGCTATTTCACACCATTTTTTATTTATTGGCTGACCTTAAATTTTGTCGTATTGAAGATAATCGGTAAATGGGGTGTGATATCTGCTTGGATACGCTGACTGGACCTGCGATATTTAAAAGGCCTATGCTCACTCTTTATCTGAGCGGTCATGCTTCCGAACCTTTATATACCTACTGTATAAATTTACTGATTATATAAACTGTATAAATAACTGTCAAAAGTACGATTTTATTAATTTTCATTAAAATCATGAATTTCTTTTTAGGTTGTTTCATGAGTAACATGTATATCTAAAATAAATATCAAGTACAGAGTATTTTATAAAGAAAAATATAACATTAAGATAACAAGAATATTTGTGCCTAAGTCTGCTCTATTAAAATATTATGGTTCAGTCTGTTATAATGCTAATGTAAATTTTAAGGCTTTATGTTGATTTGACAAATCAACACTAGGCATGGCCCGTTTATAATAATTGGAAAGTATTATTTTTTACTATATCAATTATCTTTAAAGCTCGTGACATTATGCACAGATAAAATGGAAAATATTTCATACTTTTTAAATCGGAAAAATTAGAATCCCAAAGTACCGGAAAATGTTTTGGCAAGTCGAAATTATACGAACAAAAATATATATAATGCAAAATATGTCAGGTCAGGTTTTCACAATACTTCCAATTGAATATCTGATCAGATATGATACAGAAAAAAATATGTATTAGGTATCATGTATGATGTTTATAACATATGATTTGTTAATGTGTTATTTGATTTGACAATGAAGCTACATATTGATTGACGCAGATCAGCTGAATAGCTTATGCTCACCCTACGAAGAAATCTGTCTACCGTTGATTTCCCCTTCTAAGCCGCATCCGTCAATATGCGAGTAATTTTCGATGACGCTACTGGGATTCTTTTTGGCGATACAAGAATCTAGTATTCGTCATTGCTTAGTGAATTTATACAGAGAAAACACCCAAGAAGACCATCAAACTTGCCAGCAGGTGCGCCAAGAAGACTTCAGTTGTATCCAGTGCGACCGGCAATCTTCCGGTGGTAGGTATATTCCGGTGGTATCCACGCAGCAGCCTCGGCTTTGCACGAATGCGCAGGCTTGTCCGGGTAGGCAAAGATGATTTTGTTAAAAGTGATTCCTTCTGTTATTTACCTTGATTTTTGCATCGATATTGCTTGATGATAATTCTGTCAAATCTGCATGCAATATAAACCAGGAGTTTCGAGAGAATAATGTGAACGATCTAAAAGTGCAGCGTCAGTTTGAAAAAAGTGTTTGGTCTGGTGGAGGCAAGGAAAAAAACCGCACGGTAGACCCAAAACGTCTGGAAAAAATTACTCTCTGAAAGCATAGGCGAAAACGAGTACAACTGTAATCATCTTGAAAATTTCATATAATACATACATTTTGGTAGAAAGTTTACAAGATTCAAGATTGATAGAAAACAGGGACACTAACGTTCAAATTTAAAGAGAATCGGACAGGGCACAGCTCGTACTCTATAAATTACTAGCTGTGTACGCGACTTCGTCCGCGTGGAATTTAAAATAAAAGTAGCCTAAGTAACTCCTTATTACATCAGCTATCTGTCAGTGAAAGTCCCATCTAAATAGGTCCACCCGCTTCAGAGACTGGCCGGAACAAACAGACAGACAGACAACAATTGTAAGAAAGTTATTTTGGTATATGTACCGTGTATACATCCATATGTATTTAGTAAAAAGCGGTTAAATAAATCTACCATCTTTTATATATATATAAAAATTCCGTGTTACGATAAACTCCGTAACTACTGAACCAATTTTTATGAAATTTTTAAGCATTTGTAATTTGGTCTAACTTGGTCGATAGTTTTATTTTCAAATTATTGATCTCAATATTTGTCATTGCGAATATTTTTTTTATTAGATGACAAAGAGCTATTTGTGAGTCCCATAAGATTTTAAAAGATGGCGGTGTAAGATAAATTTTACGGCTGGATTGAGTATGTATCCGATAGATGGCGCTACGGTAAATGTAGAAACGTATGGACCCGGTAGAATTGGCGCAGACGCAATTGCGCTGGTCAGTTAGTCTACTATAAAATATAAAATTCTTACAATTGATCAATATGGCACTTATTATCTTTATCAGTTCTTATAATGATATGCTTTAAGATATTATTAGCAGTAGAACAGATTTGTATAGCAAAAGAACTGCACAAAAACTAATTCGCCGACCTTAATATCAACGCAAGAACACGTATTGAATTTCATTTGAATTCAAAAGCGGTCGTGATAAAATCCTGCTTGTAATATCGAGTCACGTAGAAGTCCTAAATTTTGTTAGGAATTTACTAATATTTCTCGTAAAAATATAGGCAATAATTTTATAAATTCTGCATTTGATGTTAAATTTATGAAATAATATTTCTGTTAAGTTATATAAATTATACAACATACTTATGTTTTTATAAATTTACATATAAAACATTTAAAATTTTAAACTAAATGCTAGCTAGAGCGTCAGGCGGCGAATGCCGAAGACGTGGGTTCGAGTCCCACAGCGGCGACAATCTTTTCGTACTTTTTCTACATGTTTTAATGTTCAATCTTAAGTGCAGAGATTAGCACTATAAAAAACTTTAAAATTTATAAAAGGCAATGGCGACATCTCTCGTTCGAATTATCGTTGTAAAACGATATTCGAAATTGTTTGTATGTTGGAAAGGATATAACAATAGATGCGCCAAGCATTGCTTCAAATGCTAAATAACAATGTAGAAAGATTAAGGCCTAATATTTTCGTCCCTGTGGCTATCAGCCGTTTAGCTCAGTGGCTAGAGCGTCAGGCCGCGAATGCCTAAGACGTGGGTTCGATTCCCACAGCGGCGACAATCGTTTCGTACTTTTTCTACATTTTTTAATGTTCAATCTTAAGTGCAGAGATAAGCACTATAAAAACTTTAAATGCTAACTAATTTACTTGTTATCTAACAAGGCTAGTAACGGTCATGGTGCCAAGAACGCTACCTGGTATAATATTAAAATAAAAATATTTCATGTTCGTACACAAATAACTGTGTAATAATTTTGTGTTTAAATAGAAATTCATTGCTTATTGCCTGCTTGAAGGTTTCACGGTACGGAATTTTTTATGTAAAAACCACCGTCACATTTTTCGAAATTCACCCCTGGGACACTTTTAGCATGATGAAACGTAGCTAGCAGTAGTTTTCTATACCTAATTCATTAAAATACTAAAAACAGGATAACAACATCTGAATGGACTATAATAATATAAAATAACAATGTAATAATCCATACTTCCATACTTAATATAACTACTGAACCGATTTAAATGAAATTTGGTACACAGTCTAGAGCCTGAGAAAGGCAAATAGGCTACTTTTTAATTGAAAAAAGTGTTGTAAAGGGTTGAAAGATATTTATTTAACGTCTTCAACGCGAGCGAAGCCGCGGGCGAAAAGCTAGTGCTAAATAAGACTTAAGAATTTTCTCTTCACAATAGTGATTTTTTTCTTATAAAATAATTGTCACAATTTAAGATTGCCATAGTTTGAGGTAGTTAATCCCGCTTTGGATCGGTGTGAATGAAAGAAAGACACGGTTAATATTCATCTTCATATTTCATTAAAACATGTAGAAAAAGTACGAAAAAATTGTCGCCGCTGTGGGAATCGAACCCACGTCTTCGGCATTCGCGGTCTGACGCTCTAGCCACTGAGCTAAACGGCTGATAGCCACAGCGACGAAAATCTTAACGCCTTCTTTCTACATTGTTATTTAGCATTTGAAGCAATGCATGTTTTTTCTACGTGTTTTAATGTTCAATCTTAAGTGCAGAGATTAGCACTACAAAAAACTTTAAAATTCTTCATATTTCATTAAATTTTATCGAGACAACAAAACATACCTAACGCCTACAGAGAATTCTGCAAGAATGCAGAGAATTCTGCACGACTGTGAATTCAATCTCAATAAATTAGACGGAGACATCGGTATGTATATCAAATAATTTGAAGAGCCCGGCAGGCTGCGATGAGGACTCATTCACATCTCAGTTATGTAGAAGGTAAAAACTAAAGTTAGTCAGAAGTTGACGCCCTAATCCCTATCACTTAATTCTCCCTTACTAATATTTGTTAATTACTGGTACGAGGAATTTACGAAAAATGTCACGATATTTTTACATTAAAAGACGTTTGTACTTTTTATTATATCTGGATTTATGTTTATGTATAATATGAATTATTGAGCTTTTATTATTGTTTTCCAGTGTATGTAGTCTAGAAAATGTCGACCGCAATGCAATGCTAGCTCTTGTTATACAGAAGAAAAAAAATAATTATATTGCAATGCTTTTGCATTCCTTCCGTAGTGATAAAAACAATAGGAAGGTATATGTATATAACTAACGAATAATGGCCACTAAGGCGACAAAATAAAATTTTAAGCATAATGTGGGAATTTAACTGTGGTAGAGCCACACAGCAGCCTTGGCTGTTGCCACGAATGGGCAGGCTCGTCCGGGTAGGTACCACGACCTCACAGAAGACCGGTGTCGCGAATGCGAAGCTGTTAATTTGTATACACGAAAAGGGTAGTTGAATATTTTACGAGATAATTAATTGGCATAATGAGGGTAGATATGTAACAAAAGGGATATAAAAGTGTGATGGGACGACACCTTAGGTCAATTAGTCGGTGTGTTGTCGGAGAGATCAGTAATGTAGTGCGGAAGCTACGTCGGTGAGTCAGTTCATTAATATTGCATATCCGTGTATCTTTTAAGTTTTATCAGATGTATCAGTCGGTGTATTCAGTAACCGAGGCGCTCGGACCGTCATGGACGGTGGTAATCAGATAAGATTCGGTAACAGTAACCTAGGCGCGCTCGGACCGTTTGCGGACGGTAGTCACAGATCAGGCTGAGATGAGTCTCGGCATCAGTAACAGAGATCCTTGGCTGTCTGCAGACAGGGGGAAATCAGACTAGAAACAGTTTACCGACTAAATCGGTATAAAGCGAGGCTTGGGGTGGCTATAGGGGAGGTTGGAGGCCACTACGGGGTGTATCACCAAATATTATCAGTATACATGATTAGTCTATCATTAGTAGACGCATTAGCAGTATGTGAATCTTTTGGTAATTGCACTAGATATTCGCCATTACACTTGTGATAAGACAGTTTGGCGAAAACCGGCGTCAAGTGAAAGTATAATTATTATTTACGCGTTTCGTCTGGTGAGTGAGATAGCCGGAGCCCAATATTCAAAAGGTTGTCGACGCATCTGCAACCCTCGGATATAGCAGATGTCCATGGGTGGCAGTATTCATTTACAATCAGGTGAACCGCCTGCTCGTTTGGCAAACTTTCACATAAAAAAATGCTTTAAGTTTTATTGTCTCTTTAAACTACGCAGCAAAGAATTTCTATTATTACTTGCATACAATTGATTATAATTTAAAATTTGAATAGGTAGTAATGAAAGTTTTAGAAATTCTTCTACTTACAAAATAGGTACCGATCCAGCCGAGGTCCGGCCCTCTCGGGCACCCTCAAATCGAAATGTTAAATGGTCATTGAGTTACAGCCCAAGCCGAGGTTCTCGATACGATCCATTACGATACAATGAGTTAAATCTAGCTAATTTACAGTAGCAATAGCGCATTGAAAATTTCAATTTACATTATTCATTGATTAATAAAAAGCCGTATTAACTCGAAAGTACGGGCGCTCGCTTTTCAATTTATTACATTCGAGCAAAATGAATTCAAATCTCAGTGCCGACATCATTGAAATTGTTAATTGCATTTTTATTTCCTTGATTTGGCAAAGGAAACCATTGTAAAGGAAAGGTACTGTTAAGAGTGAAATTTAATAATGAATTGTCAACTATATAGAACCAAAAACATTAGCATCGATTCTAATAGATTATTATTAAAATGATACAAGTATCAGAGAACATACAAACTTATCAATAGCCCAGACCAGTCGTAATTTCACTAAGTGCACCCCATAATTAAACATACGATGCAAGCTGTGCGGACCGTTTAACACACTTTAATCTCAAAATGGGAAACATCTCGTCACTTCAAATTGACTAGTCAACCATGATATGGGCTTATTTAGAATAAAAATGTTGATAGTAAATTAAAACAAATTTAACGAAAACTAATACCATAGTTCTCCAAAGTGTAACTCCATACGTAACTAGTCATACTCAACAAAAATGACAAAGACAGAGGTTTCGTTTAGTGAATATAATATAAATTGGTAAATATAAACAATGAATTGACCCGGAACTTAAAAGAATTACTTATTAGAACATAAAAATCGGCCAAGTGTGAGTCGGACTTGCGCACGATGGGCTTCGTACCATTATCTATTATCGTACGAGTATATAAACGACAAAAATCATATGTTGTATGGGATACTTAAATATTTTTTATTCTGTTATTAGTATTCATTGTTATAGCGTCAACAGAAATACATCATCTAGGTAAATTTACAACTGTCTAACTAACACGGTTCATGAGATACAGCCTGGTGACAGACGGAAAGACAGACAGATAACGGAGTCTTAGTAATAGGGCCCCGCTTTACCCTTTGGGTACGGAACCCTAAAAACTAAAAGGGAAAAAAGTGAGTTCTTTTGTACACGATAGAACGCGATTGGCAGTAAGTTAATAAATTAACTTAAATTAAGTACTTGAAAAAATAGGTAATATCCATTTTCATTAAGGTAACATAGCAGCTTCTGATGCTCATATGCATATTTGGGCCGTAATGTACTATCGTGTAACAAACGACCGACATATAGGATAAGAATTTACTATGATCTCGTTTAGTAAGAGATTGATAAGCCTACCAGTTTTAAATAAGGATGATCGCTTAGCATCAGGTGACGACTTTTATAAAATAACACAAACGAATCCCAATTAATAGTTGCAATGGCTTTAATAAGATTTATATTAATTATAATTAGTAAATATAAAAATATGAAGAAAAACTGGACGAAAAGATTTTTTTTCTTGGCGCCGCGTTAAGACGCGTTAAAACACTTTTTGTCCTCCGATTTATTTATTTATTCGTTTTAAACGTTTTTCGAAAAGTTGTCAAGCGAGCAGACGGGTCACCTGATGTTAAGTGAATACCGCCGCCCATGGACATCTGCACACCCGAGGGTTAAAGATGCGTTGACAACCTTTAAAATTTATTATTTTAATGAGCACATAACTGATGTAACAGTGTACAATTTCTGATGTAAATTTCGACATTTTGACAAGCTTCTTCTCTTTTTAAGGTTAACGTTTGTCAAGCACGCAGGCAGTTCACCTGATGTTAGATGAATTCGGCCGCCCATGAACATCCACAACACCCGATGGCTTGCTGATGCGTTGACAACCTTTAAAATAGTAGGCCCCAGTTACCTAAATCACCAGACGAAATTTGAAAGCTACTTTCACTTCTCGCCGGTCTGTGAGGTCGTGATACTGTGGAAGCTACTGTTGAGCGAATTGGCTGCTGCGTGTCCCTACCATAGTTATTCTCAGCTCTTATTCCAGTATGAGATAAGGCCTCTTTGAACGCACCAGCGACGTTTGTAGCGTATATGTGTTCAATTTACGCTATACGCAAACCCGCGTGTGATGTCACGCGTGACGAGGGATTACTTCTGTCTGCATGAGTTTTGTATAAAAACCAACGGGTTCTAAGTTATTCTGAGGACAAAAAACACCTTTACTTCCTTACAACACACAGGCTATAATTTATAAAGAGATTGTATAAATTGTCCAAAGTATAGGTAACAGCTTGTAATTTATATTCTTAAACATTACGTAATTCAAAATAAAACAAATTGTTTCTAAAGCCCCTTGACCTTTTTATTGCATGATATACTAAAGCGACAAATTCACAGTTAACAAATAAATTTACTATTAGAAATTTTATCAGAAATACTAAATACGTTTGTAAATTATCAAATCAAAAACGCATGGTGCGTTGACTGCCAGTGTCTGATCCATACACGCCATGTGTGAAGCTGATGTCGCGATGCAACCCGTCTTTGAAAATAACGCTCATTTTCGTTTTCTCTTTCCATGGTCACAGAAAAATGGTTTTTAAAGAAAATCGAATGACAGGAAAACAAATCAACAAAAATATGAATGTAGTTATAGAATAAGATAAATTTGAATTTGGAATAATATTAGAATGATATCCATCTTCATACTTGCTAGTATTATAAATTAGACTATTTCCTATTATTAACTTATGTTTTTAGATAAAGTCGATTTTTTTTAAATTTAAGGTCTTCTTGAGTGCAAAGTTAACAAATCCGATATCTCTCATTCAAATACATCATCGTTAAAGGATGTTTGAAAGAGTTTTATTGCTGTAAAGTATGTACACTAGATGGCGCCAAGCATCGCTAAAATGCTAGAAAGAAAGTACATAAATCTCAAGATTTTCAAGCCTTCAAGTCATCAGCCGCTTATTTCAGTTGGTTAAAATACCTTTGTGTGTTACTATAATGTAGATTGGCATTCCACAGCGCTGATAATTCTAGCTAAAATTTTCAGTGTCTTTAAGAGAAGAGGCAGAAAAACGCCATTGTTGCAAAAAAAAATCGTGAACTCTATATTAATTAGGACTTACGACTCACTTTGAAATTAAGTATTGAAGTATCATCAAGAGGCATCAGATGGAGTAATTGTATGTGGTATAAGAAATTGGAGATTAAAACTAATAACACGGAGGAAAGTATTTGCGGTCGTTATGCGGACAATGACATTAATATTTGTAATAGCTTTAGATTATGATGCTACGGTAAAGCTCACTGAGGATTATAAATGGACTTGTCAGGAACACAATAAGCGCTGAGAGCATATTGTTCTCAATTTAGAATATCCAGATGGGCATAACAATATCCAGGTTATTCAGATGTCTGTCTATATTACTCACATAATATATTCAGGCTTGTACACTCATGGTAACACTTACACATAGGACCAAATATCTAAGTTTTTATGAAAGCATCAAGATGTCACTAAATGTAATAAAAAATCATTGAACTTCATAGAATTATTTATTTTTTATCGATGAAATGTAATTAATTACCACAACATATTAGCAAATCACATATGTTTACAATAGTTGATATGTTTCTATATTTTTTATAAGAAAGTGATCAAGCAAAGAAATAAATGTTCTTAATCTAGTGAATAAAATTTTATACTCCGGCTTTATCGAGACACAAAACGAATTTTCTAATAATTCGGATGCAGTCCCAGTTATCTAAAACTATTCAACAGGCAACGTTGCACGGGATGTTATGTAGAGTGGTTGTCAAAAAGAACCATTTTACGTGTACGATATGGACGAGACTCACAGGCACACTCAGCACTTCAAACGAGTAATTCCGAGAGCACAAATATTTTATGGCACGAGATTTTGTATCATTTTTGCAGCACGATTTTTGTGCGCTTGAATTTCAATGAGTTTTGCTATCAGAGAAAGCAAGCTCATTAATAGTGTAAATTTATTCGCAATGTTGTAGACAATGTGTAACGCTCACAATGTATAATATAATATATAAATACAATTATTATTTTAATAAACAATCAATAATAAATTAATATTTTTCCATTTAAGCATCCAAAATCATTAACTAAGCATCCAAAATCATTAACTAATGTTTACATTTTCAAGAGGATTAATTAAATTAATTAATCGTTTTAATAATGGAAACATTTACAACAAATCGGAAAGAAAATTCAGCCCGGATTTCGCACTGTATTTTTCTGTAACTATACAAAACTCACCAGTCTGTCATAATAGGTAGGCTAGCCTATATCTACTGTAAGAAATACGTTAATTTGGTAGCTTGTTACTTTTATTAATCAAGCTAGACATATTTTAATTAGTACCTGGAAGACCGAGCTTTGCTCGGTTTGTTTTTTTTGTATAAATCATGTATTTTAGAAATTACATTTAGATACAAATTACTAAGTAATGAAATGTGCATAATATTTTTCGATCTTACGGACGTAATAATAAGAAAATATGAACTGGTGTATTTCACAAAAGAAAGAACTTTAAGAAAAAAGAAATAAAATAACAAAATCATCTAGATCAACAAAAAATAAAAAATAAGGAATGCAATGATTTGGAGTCGAAAAAAAGAGTGTGTAAATGATCGTGACACGAACCACGGCCGTCTGTTTTTTTCTAATTTTTTTTTTTATTTTTTTATATAAAACTTTTTGTATGTATTTTTTTATGACACAGCATACAAAAATACATACAACCCTAAATTGTCACCCCTCTACGCAGACGTAGTCGCGGGCAGCAGCTAGTATATATATATATATATATATATATATATATATATATATATATATATATATATATATATATGTATATGACCGGAATCTCGGAAACGGCTCCAGCGATTTTCATGAAATTGTGTATGTGCGTAGATTCGGGGGCGAAAAATCGATCTAGCCAGGTTTCATTTTTAGAAAATGTCCTTTTATCCCTGTTTTCAGGGAATGAAAAATATCATTCGAATATGACGGTAAATTTCGCCGCAAAACAGACGGCCGTGGTTCGTGTCACGATCATTTACACACTCTTTTTTTCGATTCCAAATCATTGCATTCCTTATTTTTTATTTTTTGTTGATCTAGATGATTTTGTTATTTTATTCCTTTTTTTAATGTTGTTTCTTTTGTGAAAAACACCACTTCATATTTTCTTATTATTAGGTCGGTAAGAGCGAAAAATATTATGCATTTTTTATTACTTAGTAATTTGTATCTGAATGTAATTTCCAAAATAAACGATTTACAAAAAAAACAAAATTCTCCAGGTACTATACATATATGTTACAAAATGGTTTTTACAAAGTGTTTTTTTTGTTTGGTTTTTACATATACTAAGTAAAATTAGGGTTAATAGAGATCAGAAGCAGAACTAGTAACAGAAAAAGTAAAAATGGGAAGTTAGCCATAGTGTACAACAGTTTTTAAGCTTATGGACAGGGTATGTTTAGATTCTCATTCCAAACTATCACACTCCTGCGATACAGATTTTGAAAACTATACAAGTGCGACATCTCATGAATGTTATTATATGCGGTCTATCTCGGGTAAAAATATAAATATTTCAGGACCGGATGTATACAGCCCACCCTGGCTGTGATAGTTCAGTATCCGGCCACTTGCTCTTAATGCCTGCTATATACTCGATCAACGTGAGTTCAAATCCTTGTGAACTTCTAAGGCATGGAGTGAATCCATTACTGACTATCAATTAGAACTTATTTTATGAACTAACTATTAAATAAATAAAGTTTTTTGTCAACGTTCAAGCAAAATGTTGGCAATGCCACTGCTTCCATTTTTTTTATTTTCTTTAAAATAAACGTTTCTTTGGAATAAAGGAAGTGAAAAACAATATTTCTGACGAAATCCACACGAGTGTGATAGATGCCATCAGAAATTCTCGTTAAGCTGTCCTTTGTAGGACCCCTGCTCAAAGGAAATGGATAGCATTTGTGTTAGTGTTTTAGTGAAAATAAAAAGAAGAAATTGTTTTGAGCTCATCACAAAAAAAAATAAAAAATATTTATATGGTTTTAATATTATATTTTAATATATGTTTTGCTTGTTTACAAATACGACGCTTATTGTGTTCTGAGACCTTGTGTACTTTGGGAGGGCAAAGGGGGAAAGGTATAAATGTACAACATCAATTCGTTTCTTTTAAATTATGAGCCGTTATAAGAGCCGTATGACTATATCATTGCCATAACATTACAATAATGATCTAATCTCAAATGAAAAAATATAATATAATATAAAAATAAAAATGCAAACGAAATAATTATAATACATGTAAACATTAGGGACAAGACTAAATTTTATCAAAGTATGTCTTTAAAAATTATAAATATTTTTAAGATACGATAATATTCGTTATATTTCGTTCAAATAATTTTCAACCATCTCAATACTCCTTTAATTATAGTCTCAATACAACATGGCATTACTATAACGACAATAAATCTACGGTCACGTATTTATACTCAAAAACTATAAAAGTATATTAGCAGTGTAGTAATTTATTATAACTGTTTGTATGTTCATTAAGTTTTTTGTATAAACCACCCCAGCATATCGATCTGGTCCACGGTTCTGTAACATTTCGAACCCAGTCTGTTCTAGCTGCTGATGTTTATCATCCTTCGTAAGAGAAGGTTCGTGAAATTGGTCTTTAACTCTTCAGCAAAATTTTATCACCTATTTTGATGAACAAGGGCTCATCTTACAACTCACCACCACACACATCAACTACACACCTGTCCGCATCAATGGTATAGTTCCATTGTAGATAACGGAATGGAACAGATTCTGTAGTTCTCTAAAGACCGGCGTCCCTTCAACTTTCGGCAATTCAGTTGTAAATTCATACTCACCCTGCCATTTTAAGCTTCTTTTGCTCCTTTTTTCAACATTTATCTTACTTTAAGATAACATTATCCTGTGTTGTACGGAAGTTTTACAAACACAAGTTTCGCGTGGGAAAACTACCTCAGATGTGAAACAACTATCTGGTCACACAAATAATTGCCCCGTATGGGGATCAAACCCGTTTAAGCTGACAACGTGGCTTTTTAGTGGGTACCCGGTTCTAACCGTGAATCTCACATACACAACACACATTTACATTTTATGTATAAAAAAAATATGTCTAAATAAATTATAGAGGATGCTTTCCCTTTGGTTTTGTCGTCTTTCAAATCATCTTGGTAGTCAAACAGTCAGTTATTAAAGGTAAAGCTGTTAGGGAAATAATACATACCAATTTAAATTTCATTAACATTCGCCTGTTAATACTTAAATTTTAATTTTAACTTAGTGAATTGTATATACAATGCCAACGTAAGTAGTTACGAAATCTTTTTTATAATACTAAATTTCCGTAAACATAAACAATTTGATAAAGAGAGCACTAACATATGAAAACTAATACAGTCTTCCTGGGTATGATTGGTTTTATGGAATTGTTAGTTAGTTTTATTTTTTATATTTTCTTTCGACTATTTTATATTTTTTGGCAACACTATCGCATTGGGTCAGACTGTAATTAAAGTTGTGTGCGTAAGTGTAATAAATAAATAAATAAAAATAATTTATGTGTGATGTGAATATTTATACTGTGAATTACTTTAAAAATTACTTTCTTTACGATTGCAAATTTTGATGTGAATGGGTGAATTTGGGTTCAGGTGTGTATCGGCTTACACAATTCATGATACCCATGTAAAGTGACATTACACTTAAGCATGAAGTAGCAGCACTTCTGCGATTTCGTATTCAGTTTATGTTTTGTCCCGACCCGCCCTGCATACTGTCGCTGGTTTCCGTGGATTATTAAGGTCCGTAAAAGATCTGTGCGTTACATTTTAGTACACATATAATTAAAATGAAATTCTTATTACCATATTGCTATTTGTTCTAGCAAATTGGAGAAGTCTACCACAACTAAGAGAAACAAGTATAGCTGGGTGATTTGATACATGGATAAAAATCTGACTAGGTACTACATAAAACGACAAACAAGACCACTCATAGACTGCGAAATTTTGTCATTACGGTAAATCATCACCGGCGGGGTAGTGAATATTACAAACGAATTTGTTCGAACTCAATTTTAATTCCATCCGACTAACTACCACGATCTCACATAAGGCCAGCGTGATGTGAACGTGTTTCACTACTGCGTTTCATCTGCAACCCTATATACTGCAAATGTCCATGGGCGGCAGTTATCTGTAAACATCAACTAAACCACCAGCTAGTTTTCCAATTCCCCCCTTAAAAGGCCCATCGACGTTCTTCCTTTCGTGACTGATGTAACATTTTGCAAATAACTAGTCCTCGTATTTTGAGCAGTTCAGAACATCAAGAAAAAGAAAGCCGAAACAGATAAGAAGACAAAGTATCTGGACCTGGCTCACGAGGTGACCGACATGTGGGGTGGTGTCTCGACCGAAATTATCCCGATAGTCGTTTCTGCCAATGGGTTAATCCTAGTCAGCCTCTCTAAACATCTGAGGCGACTGGGACTCCGGGACGAATCGCTCCCCCCGCATCGTCCGCCGGTTTCTCTCCCTCTCACCCTAACCCTCGGCCGTTTGGTCTCCCCTGCCGAGGGCTTCCGTCTGGTTGGGTCCTATTTATATATGTATTATATAAAATATTTATATGTATATGTTTATTTTTATCCATAATATTTATTTTATGTATGCAATATATATCTATGTTTTTATTTTTATTTATAAACCCAACCAGACGAGAAAACAAATGAATATCCCCCCAATTATAATAAAGCTTTGTTTAAACAAATAGTAGAGAACAAAAACATCATTTACAGTATTAAACTACAGTAGGTACGTTTACAAATCGTGTTCACATTTGCATAAGTTATTCAGTAGTTTTTGCGTGAAAGAGTAACAAACATCCATCTATACATACAAACTTTCGCGTTTATAATATTAGTAAGAATAGTTGTAGGGGCTGTTAAATTCATCAAAATGTTATCCTCTAAAAGCTCTAGTCACCCACATGGATAAAATATGTAATCTACGATGAGCTGAGGTAAGGATAGTAAAAATTTTTCAATTTACTAGACGTAATAACATTTCATATTAGGCAAGTTTCAGGCTTTAGTCGGGGATGCGCGGGTTTTATAGCGATACTTCGAAAGCTTACGATACAGTTCAGAAAAGTGGAAAATTATACCTAAATTTATGGTTTTTACAGTTATTGTTGATTTATAAAAATAGGGACAAGTATTAAATTGAATAATTTGCCGTAAAATAGCCATAAAATTCATATATTTTTTTTATCTTTAATAACTAAAACATGATTTTTGATTATATTTAAAACAGCAATTTGTAATGGGATAAAAAAAAGTATCTGCTTATAAATGTCGGACTTTTGTGCAAAGGCCTCCTCTGTACAGAGGGTATCAGGGCATAGTCCACCACGCGACCCCACTACGGATTGACGGACTTCACATATTTTCGAAATATTTTTTTATTATTATTTCGAAAATATACAGGTTTCCTCACGATGTTTTCATGATAATTCAGCACTTAAAATTAACAATTTCATTGGTGCTGGCACCGGAGATCGAATTCAGGTAGCTCGAGTAAATGTAATGCATTACTAGAAATGGTCACATTAATAAAATATGTATGTCTAAGTAAAATTTAAGAAAATTTAAGTGAAAACATTTTGTAGATAAGCTTTTAACAACAAAGAAATACTTATCAAAAGTGAGCACAATGACTTTACCTGAACTAACCTTTTTTTAGTTTTGAATGTTAAGCTATTGCATAGCTTTTATCGCGGGCTTGGAGCGCGACGACCGAATCAAGATATTCCGTAACGAAAATAAAACCTAACACCCCTCACTTCGCCTGCCATGTAGCTCAGTCAAGCGTTCGCTTAAAGTGTATGTGGTACGACTGTACGAAACTCGCACGGATGGATATTATAATATGATATTATAATATATTATAAATATAATATATATTGTTATGAACACACAAAGGAACTAACGCCATCTAGCGTCAACAGTAAAACCACTAAAGAACAAAGACGACATAAAAACCCCTATTCAACACTAGACGGCGTTAGAGGAACTGCTGTGGAACTATAGTCTCGAAAACCGGGTACATTCGCGAACTTTCCGGAATCACGAACATGTTCGTGCGTGTCGCGTATATAAAAAGCCGCGGGGAGGCGAGCGAGGACAGTTCAGTTTGAGCTACCTTCGAGGCGACTTCGGAGTGAAAACTAGTGATCAAGAGCGATACCAGTGAAACCTACGACTTGGCTACAATCTAGGACATCGTTAGTGCTTAGTGATTGGACCTAGTGCTTTGTGTTGGACCTAGCGCTAGTAAATAAAGTCTTCAAAAGAGTCAGCAGGTCTTTCTCTCCAAATCCTTCGAACCCCCTAACACGTAACAATATGATATGATACGATGATTATGATATTACAATATTATCATATGATATTCGGAGGATATCAAGTCTTAAACTTATGTTTCTTATTTCCTTAACCATAAACCTATAGTTTCAATGATAAAAAATCCTGAAAAACCTACATGTATACTTACTTCCACTTTACGCCGGTCTTCTGTGAGGTCGTGGTACTTACCTGGACGAGCCTGCACATTAGCGGCGGCGAATACTGTTGCGTGGCCCTACCACCGCTATTTATAAAAATGTCTTTTTTTTTCTCTAACAAAACTCTTTTCGTCCTAGTTGGAGCCAGTTATCTATACTACGCGTTTGAATTTTACTTTTAACGTTATTACTTATAAACTAGTTATTTAAAGGAAATACCAATTGAATGAATCGTTTGTATTATCCATTTATTGTTTTTATATCTATGTTATAGGCGTAGTCCTCTAGGAGATTTCTTTTCGTAGAGTAAAAGAAAAATACAATTTCATCACGATCGTTTCATGATTGAAAAAGGGTTGAGTTAAATATAAACTCAAACGGTGATGGGCTATTTACGTAACAGGGGTAAAAAGCGCCGGTAATAGGATCTAAAAAAATAATGTTTGGTATACAATATTTTCTCATTTACCGCCACCATTCTGTGAAACAATTGTTGACTGTGCCATTCACTAACACGTGCAAGAGTTATCTTTATTCTGACGTTAATATCTATGTAACGTTTTGTAGCCAACAACATTTGTATGTTTATTACAAAAATGATGTTACCGACGTTACTTAGTTGCATGGAGGCGATTATTCTTTTATGATTTGACGGCTTTTAATATGGTGAATCTACAGATTCACCAACGAATAGAAGTGAACCTCGTAGTTAAATACTATTATAAAAGTAGTAGCAAAATGTGTTACTATCACATCCAATTTTAATTAATATATAACTTTATCATAAACATATTAAATAAATATTTTTACTATTCTACTTTAAGTTCTCTGACTCAAAAGCTGCTTGGAAAAATTATTCGTAGTTCTATGTTTAAATGTAATTCAAGTCTCATCTCCCTTGTTGACATAAAGTTTAAGAACAGACATGAAACATTTTCCACAAAGTATTAGTTTCATAACAAAATCCCAAAGGATAGTAAGGGTTAAGGTTAAAGTTTTGATGGAAAAAATGCGCAAAGAAAATTTGTTTGATGTACAAGCAGGTAGATTTGGTGTCAACATTTTTGTGAAATCCCTCATATCACAGGAATGTCAATTCATTAGGCGGGAGTAGTTTCTTAAAAACGTTTGTCACAATGATAATGTTTGATACTTTAAATGCTAGAGATTCCATCTTGGTTCCGTTTAAAGGACCGATATAAGTATAGCGATAGAGCCTTTTGTACACAAGGTATCTAAAATGAATTTATCCACAAATGACTTACTCGCCACAATAAAAATATTTATACATACATCATTTAACACAAGCTCTAAAGATGAGGAGACTACTTTTAATGTCTTATTTTATGCATTAGAAAGATAGTTCAATAGTTTACCTGAATGCTTTTCAGCAACCTGAATCACATAGTGATAATATGGTTCGATAGGTTTTCAAAATGTTTAATTATTTTTAAATGAAGCCTTTGTTTTACAATTTTTCTTTATCCGGTTAATCTAATTTTTTAACTCTTCTTGATACTTTATAACTACCATAACAGAATGAAGCGAAGCAAATGTGAGATATTTACAAGCCTGCCATGAGGTGCAACACAAAACCAGCGCAATATAGATTTTTTTGTGCGAGAAGGTGGCAAGCGAACTAGTGGTTCACCCGAAGTTAAGTGATAAGCGCCGCTCCTTCACATTTGCAACACCCGTTAGCTTGCACATTTTATTTTTTGAATTATTCGTCCACTGGTGACCTGGGGAAAGCTTTTACAGATGATTTTATATTTCTGAGGGTGCTTAGACTGTAACTAGTTTATGGGTGACTAAGCTCGAGGGCACTCGGAGGAGCTTCAACTTAGGCCGTCACTCTATTATTATTATCGGGAGGCCGCCATGCTCTTAGGTCGCTTTGGATGACGCTCCGGAGAAGGGACCTTGGCTTGGGCTATTACAGAGACCGTTTAGCATTCCGATTCGAGAGCGCCCGAGTAGACTGTGCCTCGGCTGGATCGGTAGCTGTTATTTGACTAGGAGAATTTCTAAAAATGTCTTTACTACCACTTCGGAAAGCGTTGGTGCTGAAGAAACTCCAGCAAACGCTTCTATTATAGACAGGCTAAAACCTGTTATGTACGTGGCGGAACCTAGGGCATGTTTGCCGCACTCGTCGGCGAGTACGGTGTGTATTGTATTTACGTTGTTGTCACCTTTTAAAAAGTGGACCCCTGTTACCTCACTCAGCCGACGAAAAGCAAAATTATAATACTTTCACTTCATGCCAGTCTTCTGTGAGACTTTGGTCCTTTCCCGAATGAAAAATAATATATATCTATTAATTAATAATGAACAGCATAAATATTTTATCGATATGACTGATCAAATCCTCCTGAGTATAATACCTGTACTTCCCTTTATCAAATAGTTATTTAGCCTTTAAACAATGATTAACTTTTTTACCATAAAACTTTAAATAAGTATCTGTTAGATAAAAAATCATTTTAATATATTTCTTGTAATTATATTTAGCTACCGGTTTGTATAAATTTGAAGAATACTGAGAGTAAGTTAATTTGAGCAGAAGTCAAACTCCGCAATACACTAAATCAACACTGAAGCAATTTCTGTTCCTATCGGTAATAGTCAGTTGCCAGCATAAACTACAATTTTCATAATGAATCCCTTGTCAATCTGCTTGACGTTAGTAGTAATCGAGCATTCGAGAGGGATTTTTGTATTGACATTCGGATGTTACAAAAAAATAACGAACACAAATAAATGTCAGCCTGATAAATTGAAATTCGCCTGTCCAACGTTCCGTTATACGTAGTGCTGATTTGTTGGGTAGGAGTTTCGAATGGCGATCTGAGGCCACCGGTTCTAATTCAACTGCTTAGAGTTCTTCACGATTAATCGTAATAATTATCGTCATTATCATTAATAATTTTGGCCCGCTGTTGGACATTTTGGAGGACCTTAGGTCGGGTCATGCGTTGTTGCTATATATGTGTAAAGAAAAATACTGTTTACTTTAATTTAAAGATTTTTACAAATCAAACGATGATAAAATTATTTTGAAATCTATGGTCGTCGCCGAATTATAACTGAGAAATAATTTAGGTGTCATTGAAAGAATTCATTAAAATAATTTTGTTACAAAAGTAGTTAATAAAAATAATAGTGCTTTAGGAATCGACATTCTGATTATACAATTATATAAGAATCGACATTACGTGTCGATTCTTTTCTTACAGAGAACTGGGCTACTTCGTGACGTTCGTATTACCGCTGTATATGAATATTTTACTGGAGAAATTCTTTTACCATTTCTTGCAAAAAATTCCTTGATATTTGCCGAGACAACTCACGTGAGATTGGGTGCGGTTCGACTCGACCCATAAGCGCCTCACGTAAATTGGACACCCTTTGCCTCATTAAGTTTTTGCATTTCTCAGATTCTCTCACAAGATCATTATCTCTCATTAATTGTTCCCATTGGACGGTGATGGCCCAAAAAGAAATATACGCAAAATGTAAATAGCATTAGCTATTTATACTTAAATCTAAAGAATGATGGCACAAAGGATTCAAAGTATGATGTGGATCATGAATATTTGGTATATTAATGATCCACATCAATATCCATATTATTAATCAAAAAAGAAATGAAAACCAAAAATGTATTTATTCACATAGACGCGTGCGCGTTCTTATGAAACGTCAATATTTTACATAAAAATTTAATTTAATTTCAGTCAGGTTTTCGCATTGGAACGAAATTTCAATATATTATATTTATTATTTACGTCATTATTTTTATTCATTCAGAAATTAAATATACATTATGATTGATATACACGATGTAATCTGATCACTTAAACACTATATATTCATTTAGGTTATCAAAATATAATAAACACAACTATTAATATTCAATTTGAATAGCAGGCGGTAACTAAAGACTAAGTCATAGAACAATTAAAATAAACGCTTGTAATGCAAGTAATAAATTCCGGAAACCCTCATATATGTATATCTCTAACTTTTCTAAACACTTATGAACTTTTTTAATAACGTGACCGCATTGTTGATGAATGTGGAGTTAGAAGTGGAATATTTATTTGAATAATTTAAACAAAAAAAACCGACTGCAAACCGGCAACTAAAAAAACATTATTAATACCAATAATACTTGAGGATTGCCCTCTATTTCTCTGGAATGGCATCATCAGATCTGGGTTTCCTTATCAACCCTTGGGATATCTCCTTTCCAACAAAAAGGAATCATCAAAATCGCGTCATAAACGACTAACTTATCCGCGAACACACATAAAAAGATTAAAAATATATACGGTTGAATTGAGAAACCTCCCCCTTTTTGAAGTCGGTTAATAAAATGGAGATTTACAAAGCTCTCCTCCATGAAATATAAGCTTTTTGAATAAAAACTACTTATTGAATTTCAATAATTACAAATTTAGAGCCCTCACGGTCGCGGGGTAAGAGGGGTGCCTGAATTTCAATTCGGTGTTGTCCCTACCCTCCACGGCTAAAACGTGGTAAGTGGAGGAGCCGCTAGGTTCGCCGCTGGAAGCCCAGACTCTTTCTGCTTGTAAGCACTAACTCTACTGACTCCCATGGCCTCTGGGCACTGGACTCGGGGGAGTTCGTTGTCGGTACTAGTACGAAAGAGTGCTTTCTATGAAGAAGAAGGGAACAAAAAACAAAAAACTGGGCATTTCCGAGCAAGAATCAACTACAAAGGCTGCCACCGCTCAAAGGGGCACTGACATTTGAGTAGGCATTCATGTATCCCATTCATTGGAGAAATATTGGATGGTTGATGGTTTTGGTCTCGCTTGTTTCGAGCGTTATCTGCCCGTGGTGGGAATAGCCTAATACACTGCAGTGGAGTGCCCAGCCAGTATAGAGCACCAAAAACTGAGTGTCATCTTAGGGAAGGAACATTCACTGCATGGTTAAAACTATAACAGGACAGTGAGATTGCGTAGGGTATCGCCTCGCGTTGTAAATAGCGCTTGAGAACCGTCGTCATTATTCTCACGGAAGCAGAGTCCCTCATAGCAAAAAACATCAGGTGATAGGCGGTTCACAAAAGAGTATCTAATACTATTCTTCTTTCAACTTCTGCTTATACTTCAATAGCGATAATGTTGTTTTAAGTTTTGATAATGGGCCATAGAAAATGTGATATATAAATGAAGAATAATTGCGGCACAAAAATAAACAATAAATTAGTTTATATTAAGGAGATCAATATCTTTTCCCTGAAGCTAATACATCAAAGATTACTATTCTTAAGGGAAATCAAGTTTCGTTTCGTTTCCAACACCACGAAAGTTTTTATTGTACGTACAATACAATTCAAATAGTCAACATCCAACAAACTCATCTTCGGCAGCGACCGGTCTCACATGTATCATGGCACGGCTCACAAAATAAACACCGTACAAAAACAATAAATTATTTAATATCAAGGAGATCAAATATCATTTCCCCTTAAGTGATATATGAAAAAATCTCAAGGGAAATCTATTTCTGGCTTATTTCACAACATCACAAAAGTCATCAAAGTTTGTATTGTACGTACACTGGACTAAATAAAAGACGGTGATTTAGCACTAAACAATTAAAAAGTTAAATATTTTTGCTGTGTTGTCCGAAAAGCTTTCAGTGTTGCCATATTCGAACGTGAGTCTTGGGGCATCGTGCCCAGACACTCTAGAAAACTGAACACCCAATAACCTCACGGGCGGCGCACAAAAGGTATGTTACGGTTTCATACACAAAAAAAGATTTTCACCGCTATTGTTATAAAACATTAAATAGGTAAATTTTGAACATACGGCAGCGTTTGATAAAAATTATAAATATACGTCTAACGTAGCTATACATACGTTATTGTGTCTGCAACTTTTGACAATTATATTTATTCTCATCGTGGTCTAAGCTAACGTTACTATAGCTATTTTATCTACTCAATAAGTTTGTAGTTCGGAAACCGAATTAACCACGATTTTCCAGGATATTTTGTAACGTTTTTATATAGGAGTGTATAGTTAATGATGGGAGATTTAATAAAAGATTTATTAGCAGTTAAGAAGTTGTATTCATCCCTTCAGTTTAATGTTACAATCCCTGGACTAGCTCAGATACAATATATTTTAAAAAATATAACAATAATAATGAGTTGGGTGCCTTGTCTGTTAGGAACACTTTGTGCGACATAAAAGGTTAAATAATTAAATTAATTTGAGATGGTTTATGCAATTCAATAAATACAATTAAGTATCTCAGGGAGTCTCAGGGTGTGCACAGGTCAGCGTTGAGCTCAGAACCAGTAGATAAAGTCAGGCCAAGTGTAGTGTGTACAGCCACACTGTTGGGGGGTATGTAGGAGACCTCCAACTAAAGGTAAAAAACAACATTCAATCGAGCAGCAGCTCAGACCAGCTTGCCAGCCACCTATGCCTTCAGCATCCACCACGAGGGATAACAAATCAAGCACAGAGTTTCCCAGACAGCAATCACAAATAATATGACCAAGAACGTGTTCTGATTTCAACCTCTAGCTATGCACAGTCGAAGATAGTGGATCCACAAAAATTTATTTATCCAATGTCAATTCGAACCGGCAGCAATCTCAAATGAGAAGTACGACCAAATGAAGTTAACTTTTACATTCGTCCTTTCGAACAGGCAAAGGTTCATATGACATGCAGCCTAGTCTTTAGAAAAACGACAATTTAGACAAAGTGATGAAATCACACGTTACAATTTTCAGAAGTGTCGTGGATAAAAATATTTAAATATTTGATGAAGAAAAAAAAATTAAAAAGTAAAAACTTGTCTGTATATGGATAGCCATTGTCCTTGATCGTCGTCTCTAATACCTTCAAAAATTTACCCTAAGACCTCTTAAGCGTCTGACCTTCATGGGAAATATACAGGCACTTTGTACGTACAAACGACACATGGCCCGATTTTATATTCATTTTATGTTCTTTAGACCCAAAGACATGCCAGCCGGTCATTACGCTAGATTATTACGGTCTTAGAAATGCTCTGTGCAGAATTCGCCAACTGACTATTATAACAAAATGTAATGAATCTTATATGTTTCTTGTATGTTTAAATAAAACCTTTTTCTGATATACTATTTAATATTTTTTTATAAGGACAATGAAGCATTTTGTTTCACATAATAACAATTATCATCCTTCTGCCTTTTGGGAACCACCTGTTGGGGTCGGCACAAAATTTTATTAAAACATTAAGCGGTTTTGACTATGTTTTTAAGACCGGCCTGTCTGACGTCAACCCTACTTGGGAAAACAATACCCAGATTCTGAACAATTATCTTTGGGTCGCACAAATACTTGTTCCGAGTGGGAATCGAGCCAAAGCAATAGCTTAACAATGGCCGTCGGAAAAAACACGTAAACGGTATCAACATTTAAAAACAATATGAAGGTAAACTCGTATGGTAGTCCGTATGGTATTATCAAGTGTACTGAAATCATAAGTCCGTCTACCATGAATTATAATTATATGTCAATTGCTCAATTGCTCACTTAACCACACCAGACATTACCAGTACACAATAGATATTAATATATTCTACATATCCAGATATTCTGCGTATACAGATTTACATGTTAATAATTCATTGAATGCTATTGAAGCGAAGTGGTTAGTATTCGTGAGGCGAAGCTACATCTAGCTGAAATATAAGATTGATACGAAAAAGAACTTAATAAATGACGGCCGTCCTTACGGATGATCGGCCGTTCTTAATGGTAATCCCGCAATGCCAGCATTTTATTTAAACTAATAACGTTCATGTTGACATTAAGCTTGTAATATTGGCACATGTTGGTGCAGTCAAAAAACTTAGTTTGACTGCTTATGAAAATATTGGTAATATTTACGCAATTGATATAGATTACATATAAAGTAGGTAAGAATAAGTTTTTTATACTTTAACAAACTTATTAGAGACATCTTAACTGAACATCATAACTTGACATCTTAAGTTACCTTTAGTTAGAAAAATCTAATTGCAATGTTTGATAAATACATACATATATTGTATATGCATATATTCATATATTGTATACCTATCTACTAATCTTTAAATAGAATGTTATAATTATTTGTAATATTACACCACTACAAATTCCATTTGTTAAAATGTGTTTTATATTCGTTGACTAATAAGTTTTTTAATATCAAGGCTCTTAATATTATCACGAAAAAATTTAATAAATTCAAAAGTGCCGACACAAATATTAACATAACCTTATTGATTAAGAAGTTTTTGCTCAAATATAAGATATTTAGTCAAGCAGTATAAAATAAAATGGAACTACTTAAAGTCAGTCAAGATAAATTAAAGACGGCACAAGTTTTATTTCATCTATCAAAAGAGCTGAATCCACGGACAATTTCTCAAAGCGCTCATCTACGAAGCGAATTTACTTAATTCACCTTATAAGTAAGAGCGAACGGAATATTTGAGTATAGGTTGATTAATTAAAGTATTCTATGTTTCTCAAACTGTTTTATGAATTTCATAACTACACATCTTTAAGGAAAATAATATCTGTACAGAATGTTTCTGTGTTAAACAGTGATAAAAGTAGCGTAATATTGTGTTTTGAAGTTATACTTCTATTGGCGCGTTTGGAAAAAATTATGAGATTAAAGTTTGTAGGAAGTCCGCGCACAGAAAGCCAAAAAGCAACATAAAAACCACAACCAATAACAAGTTTTGACTTTTACCTGTAATTCCAAGTTATTTAATTAAACCGTTATCAATTGCATTTAATGTATTATGCACAAACAAAGAGTAATGACACACATTTGTTACGTCAAAGAAGTTTAACTTCTTACGTGCGTACATAAGTAGACACATTCATTTTTTTATTTGCAAGATTCATATTGCGACATTTACAGACGAACAGACTAAAGTTGAAATCACCTACTGCAAACACTCAGCAACTCCATTCTAATCACATGGGATCGGTCCTTCCTTTCGCCATGATGTGGCATCGGGCATGTGACATGTGGCATTCGGGCAATAGTGTCATATTATAAATAATTAATTGAATTTCTTACTATAAACTCAGTTCTTTAAAAGAATTTTTCGTGTCTTTTGCATTACGCTTTTAACGGCTTTAACGGCCACGCAACAGTGTTCGCTGTTGCACGAATGGGCAGGTCCGTCCGGGTTAGTACCACGACCTCACAGAAGACTGGCGAAAAGTAGAAGTGTTGCACTTCTGCGTTTCGTTTGGTGAATGAGGTAGCCGGGGCCCACAATATTAAGACGTGGCAACGCATCTGTAACTCTACGGGGGTTGCAAATGTCCATGGGCGGGCGGTAATCACTTAATATCAGGTGAACCACCAGCTCGTTTGCCACTTCCTCACATAAAAAAAATGCTCCAACTGTAGCTTTCATAGTTCAAAAATGCCACAATAAATATACATAACACATCTTTTTTCTCTTCCGTGCCATGTTTCTATATACCTTTTATTCCTTCCTTTTATTTCTATAATACTCGTATATATGTACATTTCCAAAAGGTTAAAGGGATGGTTAGGGCGCCACACGGTTCAAATTTACATCCATTTTATGTCTCATATAAACTCTACATTTATTTGATTCCATCAGATCGTGTAAGATTCTATCTAAGGTTTTCTTCATAAAAATAGTTGTTAAAGATAACTTGCCTAAATTTACTCTTATAGTCTTTGGAATTGTTCGAGTTCGTTTTCTTTTCATATTGTCTCTCGATCAAACTATACCACCAAGTTTTATGATGGATGCTGTGTGTGATAAGAGAGGTAAATCTTTTGTCGGGAAGAAGTAAAACATTTTTTATGGTTTATTATTCTACTTTCATAAAGTATATCTGCAAGATAATACATAACTTTGTAATGTAACATTTGATTTTACAAAAATGTAATTTTTGTAAAATCCTTTATAAAAATCTGTTAAAACGATTATTAGTTATTATTTACGATATTATTTGTTTCCTTTGTTTGCAACCGACTTCAAAAAAGAGGAGGTTCTCAATTCGGTTGTACGTTTTTTATTATTTTTGTTACCTCAGAACTTCTTTATGAACCGATTTTAAGAATTTTTTTTGCATTGGATTCAGTATAACTCCCATATTAATTATATAATTATTATTTTTATACTTTATTGCAATTACCTTAATCAAGGATTACAAAGGGCGAATTTAATGCCTTTAGGCATTCTCTCCCAGTCAATCCATGGCGTGGAGATAAATTGTAGGTGCAATAAAAAAAAGTTCATTACTAATGTGAATGAAATACACAATGTATGGAATATACACACGCTTAAATAAATATAAATATTTACGTACATATATACATATATACAAATATACACATACATATTATATATAAAAATATTAACACGTATACATAAATATAAACGATATTGAATTAATGATGAAGTTTAACATTCAGATGTTAAGTAAAATTGGCGGACCTTGCGTTTGAATGAGGCCTTGCAAGGGGCACTACGTATGTCTTCAGGCAAGGAGTTCCAAAGCAGTGCAGCCTGAACGGCGAAAGCGTCACCGAAGAAACTAGTATTATGTGGAGGAAGACTTCTTGAGGTTAGATGAAGAGGTTGGATAAGAATTATATATCTTTTTTAATGGACCTTAAACTCCGGAGATGCATCAGGGCAGATGCTTCATAATCAAATTGAAAATGTTTTGTGAATGAGATATTTAAAGACGACATTGATTTTTGTTAAAAATGCTTTACTTGTTTATACCAAGATACAAAGTGCCTGGCCATTCGATTGTGGACTATGCACTCGAAATCGTCGTAGAGAGTTCTTTTCAAATGGAACCATTTTAAGTTTTCAATATGGACGAGGCTCACAGGTGCATTCAACACTTGAAATGTGTAACGGCATGAGTTCAGATATTCCGAGGTATCGAATTCTGTATGGTTTTTGTAAAAGTATTACGGTGCATTTCATCTGTATACCTCTTTCGTAATAGAGAATTGATAACAAAATTATGATTTATTTGCACTGTTTTTAATACTACTTAGCCATTAAATAATTTAAGTTTTACTTGGCTTGTAAAATCACCTTTTTCACCTAATGTTGTTGTTCACCTAATGTTAATTTATTGAATTTACTGACTTCTCGCAGAAGTCATCTACACTAAGATAAGAGGCTGCCACTCAAGAACTTTTCTTCCCTATCGGTTTTCGGTTTATTTGAATTTCAGGCAAAAAAATCAATAAATAACTTTAATAATAATAACTGACAGCAGCAAGAGATATAAGTGGCAAACGAAATACCGCAGCAAAAGTTAATTTTAGAAAGATGCGAAGTATTTATTGTGTCGAAAGCGTGTACCCCAAATATTATGACGATAGAATGATGAATAAATATTTATACATCACATATCGTCATAAAAGATATATTCATAAGAATACGTAAGTATACAAAAATATCTTATAATCGTACATAATTTATCAAAGTACGATATCAATATTTTTTTGATAAGTATATTACCTCTTTAGATAATCATTTTAATAACTTACCTTACAGAATTAATTGTTATGACAGGCTTTAAAGATAATCCTGGTTTAATCTTATTTCTAATATGAGTAAGTTGCGACCATATTTCGAACAGTATGTAAATTTCGATCAGAGGAGACAACACGGTACTTATCGATGGATAAATAACAAATGAGTTATTGTGTCAGCAATTGTACGGTTTACAATTACTGACACAATAACTCATTTAGTTATAATTTATGTACCAATTAATAAAGTTAAATAATTTTTAATTCTAAGAAACAAATTTGATTGAGAAAAGAATATATAACTTCTCACAAATGACAGAGTTATGTGGGATTAGTACCCCTTCATTCTTATTGAACTCAATTTCCACTGGAAGAACATCTAAGTATTCGTTAGTACACCTGGATAACACACCGAACAATACGGTGGGATTCAATGAAACTCCATTTAAACTTTTCTGTACCTCTGATTCAGATATCTTTAAATTTTTCTCTTTTTACAGAAAAGGTTGTTTGGATTTTATTTTAATGGTTTTAAACCGAACACTGTATGAAATTAACATAGTAGATACAGTTTTTTTTTATTTAGAAACTGATATAAAGATTAAAAAGGTTTAATATTAAAACGTAATAATATTAAGCCTTAACTATAACTGTGTAATGCAATAAATAGTAGAATGAACAAAATGCTTTTAGTCATTAGTACCTCTGTTGATTTTGACGTAAGTATTTAATTAAATTTATTTTATTCAAATTTAATCTTTTTATTGTATTTTAATTTATTTAGAGATAAACAAAATTTTGCAAATAATTATGGGCGGGCCTTTGTAAATTCAATATTTGAAGAGGATGTACAAGGAAATTTTCTGCCGACACGAACCTCATTTGTTCAACCTACCACGCGATTCGGCCCAATTACCGTAGTCATCATTAAAGGTACCCTTATCTTCCTACCGTTTTAGTACAACATGCACACGCCCTGTGGTATTTGTGATTTTAAACTTAAACAAGCTTTCCTGAACATTAATTAAAAATAACGGGCTTTACATATTCGAAGCTAAAGCTATTTTTTGTGTGGTGGTTATTACTTGTATATAATTATTTATTGGAAATATGCTGACTATTGCTAGGTTATTAAAATAGGTTTTGTTTATTAAAATTTCGACCCGTTACCATTTTTATGCAACCACATGTTGGCACCGTAGGTCATCAAAGGTAGCACGCACTGATTAAAGACCTTCGTCTTTAAGGACCATTGTTTAAGTCGCAATTGTGAAGATTGATTTTTTTTGGTTACTAAAAAAAACTAAAAATATTTTTTTAAATAGTGAACACATATCTACAGTTATCCACATTTTTAACTTGTAACTAACATAATCATAGGCGGCACGCAGTATTAGCATGAAACGTATGAACCAAGTACTGCAAAGGAACGCACGGTGGGTTTTTGGTTTGACCGCTTCCGTTTTTTTAAGAAAATTTTTCAAAAGGTAAAAATTTCAAACTTAATTAGGCAAATAATAGATAACAATAATTAAATACAAATAATTTAGAACATATAATAATATGACATTCCTCTTTTCTCAATAGATATCCAATAGATTCCCAATGGACTATAGAACTCAGTATCTGGTACAAATTTCAACTTTCTAGGCCCACCCATTCCTGAGAAAATCGGTGGTGACACATAGACAGATAGGCGGACAAGAGAGTGATCTTATATGGGGTTCCTTTTTTTACCTTTTAAGGTACGGAATCATATAAAGAAATAAAGTTATTCGTACAATTGACAGGGGGGGACGTTCTGAGGGTCCTTTTGAGGGACCAGAAAAAAGAGTTTGATGTCCTGCGAGGCAAGCCTTCAAGGCAGGCCTTGGTTGCTCACAGTATCCCGCTCTCGTGAGATGGGACAGGTGATTCCGCAGAGGTGGAGAGAGATATGCCTTTCATACATTTTGCACGAATGTGGACGAAAGGCATGAGCTTTAGAACATTTTAACATATTAAATTTGAATTTTTTCGCATACGATATAAGTGTTAATAAAAGCCAGGACTTTATTAATAATTCAATAGACAGGCCGCGAATACCGAAGACGTGGGTTCGATTCCCACAGCGGCGACAATCTTTTCGTATTTTTTCTACATGTTTTAATGTTCAATCTTAAGTGCAGAGATTAGCACTATAAAAAACTTTAAAATTTATAAAAAGAATAATTATTCATAATATCTAGTTGCAATACCATTTCCTTTTTAATAGTTTGAAAACTTAAGAAAACCTTTAGAAAAAATTATTAAGTAGGTTATAACTACTTAATATTTTTTTTAATTAGGAAATAACTTTTAAGGAAACTAAACTCTAGAAGGAAAAGATTTTTCAAGTAACGTATTTGTTATTTTTCCTCACCTCACGCAGGGTCAAGCCATTGATGAAAAAGGCAAAACAAAAAGTACATTTATTTTTTAAATACTTACTATTTTTAGAATTATTTCTTAGGCTATAGGTTTAGTTATGTCATAATTAATTGAATAGAAAACAGAGCTAGTAAAGTCTTTATAGTAATACAGTATGAAGTTTTAATATAAGCTGACATAAAGATCATGGTTCCACCTACATAATAATACTGTTAAAGATCAAGGAAAGTAGCGCTGTTCAAATATTTAAAATTGAAAAAAGTACCTGAAATATTTTCATTTACGAAACTTATTAGGAATAGCTACAATAAGTTTAAACTTTGACTTTCGTTGTTGAAATATCTCAGAGAAATGAAGACTTACTTGACTTTAAACGAGAATGTGTCGCCGTCATTTTAAAAAATAAAAAATAAAAAACAAAATTTTTTGATAGAATGGATATTGAAACAGAATAAATAAGGAAATAAACAAGTGAAATGCCCGATATATTATGTTTGCCCCTCTTATCCGTCATGAACTTTTTAATAACCTGCTCGTAATACTCATGAATGTGAAATTAAAAGCGGAAATTTCAATTTATTTCTATAAAATGGAAAATAAAGCTTTTATATGTCACAAAATACATATCACTTGCTGTTGGAGTTGAACTAAATCGAAATATCTTTGTTTCTGGGATGAAACTGTTTTATTTTTAAATTGGTTTCTATATCATTATAATTCTGTAAGAAATTAAATGTGCCTTTTATGTTCTTTAGTTATTTCTTACACATTAAATTTATTTTTATAACATTTAGATAAAGTAAAATGTAGATAATAGAATTTTTTTAGATTTATAATGGGAGGTAACTATTTGAAATTTAAAAATCTCGTTAAACTCTCCTCTCTCTCTGATAACACTAAGGGAGTAAAAAGATGATTTATGATATCAAACGTTACTCACATTTTCATCACAAGCACACGCCGCACAAGCCGCCTATTAAAATAGAGTTAATAAGTAAAATTGGAAAAATAATTCCTGCATTTCTATGAGTCTCCATTGGAAATTGATAGGCATGCAAGAGGATCTGCAAAATATTTCACATTCCAGCATAAAACTAAATCTGTTTTATATACGGCGACATTCTACATACCCGCGTAAGTAGTGTAAGATTTACAACACCGACATCACGTACGACAGCGGCCAATCGTACATCTTGCTGAATTACGGAACCTGACAACAAATAATAGCTTGAACATTGCGGGTATAATTTTGTATGGAGAGCCGTCTGACAAAATTTCTTTTTTGTTTCATTTATTTTCTTCTAGTAATCTAAAGAGAAAACTTAGTTGCACCAAGTGGCACCTAAATACCACGAAAGATAAGAATTATTAATAGCGATTAACCAATATGTAAAATCAGAATATAAAATAATAATACAAGTAGTTACGTTTTATATTATTGAAGAATACACATTATAGTCATTTGAGTGACATAGTAATTATAACAGTGGCCTGTTTACCGGCAAATTGGTAATTTGGAAACAACGAACTAAAGCACAAATTTGGTTCGATAAAACTTATTGTTTAATCGGACATTGTTTTTGGAAATTATACGTAATGAAACGATGTAAAGTAAATAAAAAGGACTAAGAATAGTTATAAACTTAAATAATTTAATTTTATTTATAAATTTTATGAAATTTTAGAAATTGTAGAACCTAGAAAGAAAATTTTAAAAACATACAAAAACAAAATTCTTCCAATGCAAATCATTACATGAATGCAAATTCAATGCATTATCAACTTATATGAATTTTAAAAGAATTCAATGTGCTTAGTCATGAAGACTATTGTGTGGAGCCCATGCTATCATCACTGCGGTAAAATTTGGTTAGAACAGGATTTATTTGTACTGAAAAATAATGTAACAAGTGCCAAAATAATTTTGTGCCTGAAGCCGACACTTTCGTAAGCAATAAATCGAAATAAGCCGTCTGAATTCAATTCAACTTAATATAATAATAACAAGAAACAGGTTTGCGAAAATAGAAACTCTTCGTCATATCACTTCCTTTATTTCCACAGCTTCGATGGAATTCTTAATGTGCTTTCTCCAATTTCATAGTGACTTGAAAATTTTTCGAAGTAAATTCTTTATAGCAGGGAGTATTCAGTAGAGCAGACAGTATTTCCTGTTGGTTCATCACCTCTAATTTTATAAAGCGCTGGTTTAGTAAAACAAGGAATCATCTATTCCATTGCTTACAACGGGGAGCGCTCTGATAGAATTTATTCGGTCGCTGCAGTGTTTCAGTAATGTACAAGCAACGTGACAATAACTTATTTCGGTATAAGAAAACAGCTGTACTACAGCTGTATTCCGTCAAATACATAGCTATCAAGCTTTAAGTCAGAGGCTTTTCTTAACTGACAACATTTTTTTTGGCTTGATGAGCCACTGTTGGCCTTAGGGGCCTTTACAGTTTCGCCGGACTTGAGGTGGCCGGGCGCTCGGGGCGCCTTGCCTGAACCTCGGCGATAATAATACGCGTTATGGTGACTAAGCTCGAAGGCTCCCGAGGGAGCCTCGGCTCAGGCCGTCACGCTATTATTATTTCCGGTTTGGGAAGCCGCCAAGCTCTTAGGGCGCTTTGGCGGACGCTCCATGGAGTGACCAGGCTCAAGGGTCCCCGAGAGGGGCCTCGGCTTGGGCTGTCACTCAATTCAGCATTCCGATTTGAGGGTGCCCGAGAGGGCCGGACCTCGGCTCGATCGGTAGCTATTATCTGACTGGGAGAATTTCTAGATCTAACATTACTACCACTTCGGAAAGCATTGGCGCTGGGAGAAGTGGCGGAAGAAACTCCAGCAACGCTTCTATCATTAACGAGGGAAAACCTGCCAGGTACGTGGCGGAACCTAGTATGTTTGCTACACTCGCCGGCGAGTGCGGTGTGATCTGGTGTGTTTGCGTAATTGTTTTATTTTATCGATGGCGATAGTCGTCTCATCGTCAGAGAAATCGAGTACGTGTCGTGGTCTGCGCCATTGGCGACAGAACGAACCTAGCGTTAGGGGTTTGTAGGTGACGGTACCTACAACTAACGGATTGGGATGCGCGGCGGCGGATTCTAAGTAGCGGCGCGACGCCGACTTCAGGAATTGAGCGATGGTTGGCAGCTCTAAATCTACATGTAAGTCGATGTTCCGCATGAACCACGGGGCTCCCGTAGCTCTGCGCCAAAATCGATTCTGGATGACCTGAAGCCGATGTATTTGCCTCGGGACAATGTGCGCAAAGACCGGACATCTTTGTAGTTTTATTTAAAAGGGGATACAGGCGACCTAGAACGAAGGCCGCCCGGTTCCTGACCCGAGTCACGTGCTGTCTGAATTTGAGTTTAGAGTCAAGGATGACACCTAAGTATTTGATATTATTTACCCATGGAACCGGACTATCCATGAGTTTAACGGGTGGAAGTTTAACGGGTGGAAACAATACTAGAGTACTAGAACTACGATAAATATTACTAATAATATTGTGATATTGTTACTGTATCAGCATCATCATCAGCCGCAAGACGTCCACTGTTGAACATAGGCCTCCCCCTCAGAACGCCACAACGAACGACACTTTGCCATTTGCATCCACCGGTTCCCCGCGACTCTTATGATGTCATCGGTAATTTACTAATATGTTACTGTATTCTACTGTGGTATTAATAGTCGTACAACAGCAACTTCAGCTGCACGAATGAGTACGGTCATCAGGGGAATTACCACGCTCTCACAGAACACCGTCGTTTCTTGTCTTGTATCTTGTATTAACTGATGTTTTTGCTTTCAGTCCCGAGACTATTAAAGCTTCATCGGACGCAGAACCGGTGGGCTAGCCAGAACCCACGGGTTTGGACCCTCCGCTATGGTTAGGGTCGCGCATGTGCTCATGCGTGCGTTTAACTACTATGGTGTGTCATCTAAGGGCCGTCGAGGTCGCCGGTTCGGACCGAGACCCCGACGGCCGTCGACTGTGCATTTAGCTAATCGGTAGCTGGGAGCGGTGAGAACCGCCCCGGAATGCGGGTGTACCTTGTGTACGCGTTGTGTGGGTCTCGCCGTGCTCGGAGGCGAGGGCGAACTGGTGTGATTGTTGTTACACTAACTGTGGGTGTAGTGTTATCCGGCGGGACCCCCGGCGGTGGGTCCATCGTGTCTTAGTCCTCTTCGTCGACCGGGTCGATGAGGACGTTTCGCGGGCGACGCTTGTTTACGTTCGCGTTAGTGTCCGGTAGGTAGTTTGCTGCGCTTACCACCAGAGGGTTGGGATGATGCTGGGCTCTATCGAAGAACCGTTTTGTCAAATCTTTAAAATGTGCGCGAATCGTCGGGAGTCTGCAATCGCTGTGCAGGTCGACGTTGCGCTGATACCATTGCGCACCGGTTGCGCGGCGGATAAACTTACTTTGAACTACTTGCAATTCGTCAATGCGCGTAGGATTTATATGTGCGAAGATCATGCATGCGTAGGACATGATTGGCCTTACGCAAGCTTTATATAACAGTAATTTGTGCCTTAAGGGCATTTTACTATGCTTATTCGTTAAATTGTGTAGCCGGCCGGAGACGAACGCGGCTTTATTTCGGACTTGATTGATGTGCGTAGTGAAAGTCATACGCGAGTCGAAAGTGACTCCTAAATATTTGACCGTTTTCTCCCAGGGGAGAGTTTGGCCGTATAGTGATATTTGCCCCAACTTTCTGTACTGGCGAGGACCTTTGTAACGGTGTGGCGGATGGGGGTTGGGGGTGCTACGGGTGAAGTGAATCGCCACACTTTTTTCTGGGTTAATATCGATTCTCCATTACCAATCGCCGAGGCGGTCGGCGGCGCTTTGGAGTCGAGTCGTTAATTGGCTGAGGTTGCGATCTGAGTAAAAGAGCGCCGTGTCATCCGCGAAAAGCGCGAGATTGACGTGGGGGTCTCTAGGTATGTCGCTCGTGTAGAGCGTAAATAACAAGGGTGAGAGGCAGGAGCCTTGTGGTACGCCGGCCGTGAGGCGGCGGCTTGTGGAGAGGGTGCCCTCGACTCGATATCGAAAAGAGCGGTTCAACAAAAAGGCCCGGATGGTGTGTACGAGCCTATCTGGCACTTTGAGTGTGTACAGCTTGTAAAGCAAGCCGTTGTGCCAGACCTTGTCGAATGCCTTTGCGACATCGAAGAAAAGAGCCCCTGTACTGATATGTTTCGGGTGGTTTAGGCCTTTTAGGATGTGCTCCGTTAGGCGGTATAACTGATCGGGACAAGAGTGTCTAGCTCGAAAGCCGAATTGTTCCGTCGGCAGAAGGCCGTTGGAAAATACGTGCTCTTTGAGCCTGTTTAACAATAGCCGCTCGTAGAGCTTCCCCAGACAACTGAGGAGGCTGATGGGACGATAGCTAGAGGGCTTATTGGCTGGTTTATTCGGCTTGCAAATGCCGATAACCGTGGCTTGCTTCCAGTCGTCCGGAAAGGAGCAACTGGAGAGAAGCGTATTGAAAATTGTCGCCAGTAAACAGATAAGCGGCCCAGGGAGAGCTTTGAGAATCTTATTACTTATATTATCTGGGCCCGGGGCGGATTTTGGTTTTAAATTTTTAATAATATCTTGGACCTCTTCGAGGGTCACTGAATTTAGAGGTTCGCCTTCCGGTGGAAGCGCAGCCCTAGTCTCGATTACGCGGTCCACCTCCGTTAGGTGGGCCGAATCGGTGTGTTCGCGCGATGGCGTACATTGCTGCTCTAGGTTGTCCGCAAGGCATTCGGCTTTTTCGGAGTCATCTAGGGCTACTGAAGCGCTATTAGGTCTAACTAACGGCGGTAGAGATTCGCGGGGGTCTGCTTTCAGACTGCGGGCCAACCGCCAGTAGGCGGTGTGCGATGGCTCGATGTCCTCTAGGAGAGTGTCCCACGTTGTATGTCGGTGTTCCGATACACGATCTTTGACTTCTAGCTGAAGGCGTCGAAGTAGAGTTCGGTTCGATTCCGATCGGTATCGGTCGAAGGCGCGTTTAGCTGCATTTTTTTGTCTAATTAGCAGTCGTAGGTCGGGCGGAAAGTTAAACCGTCGGTCGCCCGACAGTTTCACCGTCCGTTCCGAGTCTGTGACTGCGGAAGTAATAGTTTCACGGAGACTCGCTATCGCTCGATTTGCGTCATCGAACGTAGCTATCGTCTCGGGTAAGTCTACTAAGTTCTGGGGGTCCAAGGCCTTGAGTTTGACCTCAAGACGATGCCAGTCCACTACGGATTTGGTCGGAGGGACCGCGCCGGCGTTCTGGCCCAGTTTACACAGGACGGGCCTGTGGTCTGAGTCTAGTTCATGGATTGTCTCTATCGACTCGATGTCGAGCGAGACCTCCCTGAATAACATTATGTCTAGGACACTCGGTGACGCGTGCTGGTAGTTGTCCACCGTAGGATACCTAGTGGGAGTCGCGGGAGCGACTATGCTAAAGTTTAGGTTAACGGATAAGCTAAAGAGATGCTTTCCGTTGTTGTTTGGGATGCTGTTAATGTCCCATGAGCCGTGTTTGCAGTTTAGATCTCCTGCAATTATCACGGAAGGGCCTAAGTTAAGAAGCGTATCTAGGTCGCTTTGAAGGAGGGTTCTATTCCCCGAGAGGTAGGCTGAGACTAGTACAAGCGGCCTGTGGCCGGTGAGCGCTAACCTACACGCGGATGCCTCTATTTGACTTAGCTCTGGAATGTCGAGCGGGCAACAGTGCAAGGACCGTTTATAATAAATTAGTGTGCCTCCCAGACGGTTTGCTAACCGATCGTGGCGGACAATATTGTAATTTGCGATTCTGGGATCGCGTACACTAGGTTTCAAGAATGTCTCTTGCACTAGGAAAATATCTACATTATAATCGCGAAGGAATTCCGCGATTTCATCCCTTTGACCCTTTATGCCGTTTGCGTTGAAATACGAAACAACCAGAGCCCGAGGTTTTGTTCTACCTGCGGTTGTACTTCCCATTAAGGTGTTTTTATGGGTCTAATTAACGACGCGGTGGAGCGCGGTTTTATTGCGCGGACTATTGTTCTTTATGGTTGGCTCGTAAAAGCCCAAAGGGCTTCCACAAGCGTTTTGTGTTGGCTAATTGCCCTAAGACGCTCGTGGCCAGATGTGGCGGCCGCTATTTTAGCGGACAGTACGGCGAGTTCCTGTCTATTTATTCTATCTAATAAACTGCAAATGTTCGCTATTTGCGCGAATGGGTCGTCTTTGTTTTCCGCGAAAACTGACGGAATTGGCTGCACCTGCGGCCGCGGCGCCGTTTGAGAGGCGGGCAGCTGTTGCGCGATCGGTCGTGAGGCGACCGGGATTACCGGCGCGGTTACCTGCGCGGCCACCTGGGGTTTTGCCCAGGCGTTTACGATGGGTACGGGCGCGGGAATGAATTTAACGGGCGCGGGTTTGGGCAACGTCGATTTCGCGGGAGATTTCCTCGCGGGAGTTTTCGGGGCCTTAGCGCAGCCTCTATAACTAGCCGGATGGCCGGTAGTGTGGCAGTTTACGCAGTCCGGTGGATCTGCGCAATCTTTCGGCCTCGTGCACTCGGTTGTGCCGTGGTCACCGGTGCATTTGACGCACCTTGGGTGAGCGAAGCAGTTATTGGCCGTGTGGCCAAAATGTTGACAGTTGTGGCACTGTGCCACAACACCTGATTTACGTGGGGGCTCGATGACTAGGTCACTGAGCCCACAGACCCTCTTGAGGTTGAAAATGGCCTTACCTTTCGGGGTAGGGTCAAGTTCCACCATGACCATGTCCATAGGGACACGGGTGCGAGGGTGCCTGAGACGACGCACTGCGTGGACCGGGTATCCCTGAGAGCGGATGTCGACCTTAGCCATATCGACATCCGACTCTTTTGGGACGCCCTTAATTACGACCCGAAGTTTACGCTCTTCGGGTAGTGAGTAGGTGTGGAAACCTACCTTAGCTTCGCGCAAGTACTTTGTTACGTGGCGGAAATCGTCTGACGAATCGAGGTATACGCGGATACCCATATTTGTATTTTTTGACCGGGGGTCTCGGATGTTGTGGCGTTCAAACCACGAACAAACCTGGTGCCACTTTGCCTTATCTTGTATAATTATTGGCGGCGGTGGCTTGATTTTTTGCTCGGAGGCGAATGTCGGTTCCGACTGGGCAGACGCGGCTGCCTTTTTGGCGGGCGTCGCGGTGGGACGGTTTGACGGGGCGGCCTCGCTTTCGGGGTCGCTGTCGGTAGCGGGGCGTTTCTTGCCCTTTTTTCGCGATTTGACGACGGTGAAGCCGTCGGCGTTCGCGTTGTTAGCGGGGGTCGTTTCGACCTCCATGTCTGAGCCGCCGTCCGATTGTGAGTCGGGAACGACAGCGCGGAAGGGGGCCGAAATGGGTTGCGCGGAAGGCGCGTTAAGATCGTTCGCGGCGGCGGAGGTCGACGCGACGGGCGTATTAATTGTCGCAGAGGGCGACACAATAACTGGCGCAGAGGGCACCGGAGATGGCGGCGAGGCGACTGCCGGTGAAGCCGGACTGTCACTTGCGAATTCGACGGCTAGGCGCCGTTCCCTCGCGAAATTGAGGAATTTTGCCCATATTTCGGGGCATTCCTCCCGCAGGAACTCCTCTAAGAGGGAACCCATGACGCTTGTGCCTTTGGGGCTTGCGCCCCGCCGGCGTGTGTTTTTTCTAAATAGGCCTCCCCACCTTGCGGCAGGGAGGTGTGTGTGCCTAAAATTAACCTTTAATCGCCTGCGCTTTAGGTGCGCTAGGGTGAGTACCTAGCTGTCGCCTAATGCAACAAGCACACAGATAAAAATTACAATGCCGCCTCTGAGACGAGAAATGTGTGTAGAATTCTACTTACGGACAGGAACCTGCTTACGAGCACAACACTACACTAACACTATCCGCTCGGAAGTCGGGCAAAGTTTCTTCTTTCTTCTGTAACGTTTTTCTTCTATCTTCTATAATTATTCTTCACTCTTCTTGCTTGAGACTTCCCTAACCGTAGACCGCGAAACACGACAACGATGAGGCAAGCAGTGCACACCGAGATATAAAAGAAATAATATAAGTAGCAACAACGGTTGCAAAATGGCTTCCGGGTCGGTTGGCATGGGCCCTCCGGCTCAGATTAACGTCCGTTCCGTGTGGAAGCACGAAGCGAATCTCAAAAAGTGACACCGTCGTTTAATAAGTAAAAGTAAAATAAGTAAAGTAAGAGCTTATACAAGTCCCACTGTTGAACAAAAGCCTCCTCTGAGGTATCAGGGCACAGACCACCTCGCGACTACACTGTGGACTATAGGTAATATATTATTACATTGCATTTCGCCTGGTGAGCAGTAAAGGTAACCCGCTTTATTTTAAAGGTTAGTGACGCATCTGTATCTCCTTCAGTGTAATATCGATGTCGATGGGTAGCGTTAATTATTTAACATCAGGTGAACAGCCTATATGTTTGTCAACTTTTCACAAATTAATTACGACATTTAAATGTTGAAGGTTCTAAAATTTTTTGGAATATAGTGGTTAAAATTTACTTTCTTATACAGATAAACTTAGATATATAGAACTCAGATATATTCTCATGTACAACTTTGTATCAAAAGGATTACGTAAAATTTCCCTGAAGATAATATATAGCACCTACTTTGACTCTAGGGAAATACCATTTCTAAGCACGTGAAGTTATATATTGCACGTATAATACAATTAAAATAGTTACCAACCAACTACGTTATGGTCAATATTGGCAGCAAGCCAATTTTAAAAGGACTATTTATAAGCGTTCTACGTTTTCATATTAAGCTCGTTCCGAGTTTTAACTTATTTCACTTTATGTAAGGTGAGCGATGGACACTGTAAAAAACAGAAATAAATAGCTTTATTTTTTAGCATTTGAACGCATGTTCTGAAATTCGAACTACATTGTTCGAAGTTTATTTGATTATTAGTTAATAATATTATCAAACAAATTTTCTGATTTATGTGTCAGAGTTTGTAGACTTCTCTGAGAATTTTTATAGCTGTTATTCGTATTACTGGCTCGTACCAACCCGACTTTGTGGACTACGAAAACCATGTTGTAATTCGAAAATGTAAACGACCACGAAGTACGAAACTTTTTTCTCTTTCTATACAAGGTCCGTACGACCATGTTACGTGCTGGATGTATTCCATGATTGTAAGAACTTATTTGGCTCTGTGCCAGTCAGGTTTTTATTTTGAAGTCTGTCATTTTGAAGTCGTAACATAAACATCGTGTTTTGTTTATTTATGAGGTCTTTATTCTAGCCAACTTACAACATGTTTCGTAGATAAGTCAAGTCCTACATAAGTCTATAATTAATTTATTAAAATTAAAATTCTACCACAATTAGGTGGTATAATTTGCTGGCTTTACGTGAATATTCAAATTGTTAAATAAAACTAATTTACTGATTTTTGCTTTTTTTGTATGTATCCACATGTAATATATACGGAGTTTTACTATAAACATGTAACTTATCACATTTATTAGCTGATTTGCTCATCACGATTTGAAATAACTTGCAACTTTTCTGGACTCGTAAATTTAATGCGCAGTATACTTTATAATAAATAAAACGTTAATTTTTTATTAAACAAAATTTTTGATTACCTAAAAGAATATCGCATATACCTTTGTTAACTTTAATGACTTGTAATATATATTTTATAAATTAGCATATACAAACTAATAATAGTCCCCTAATTTCCTATGTATTTATTATTGCTTGAATTTTGCAAAAGGGCAAAAAGGATACAAGATAAATGTAAATTTTTTACCCAAAAACTTATGATTTTGCTTATTTTGTACTGTGTACAAAAATTCTCCTGAAAACCTTTCGACCTTTATCCTTTTCATAAGAAATGTAACGGCACTCAGGACGTTCAAACGACACATGGCCGATCTTATATTCAGTTTATGTCTTTCTAGACCCTTCGACATTCCTGACGGTCGTTACACCAGATTATTACGGTCTAAGAAAGAATTTATATATTTAATACGCCAAATAATTGTATGAAACTAAGAAATTTATTGAGTGGAATTATACTATTTTATATGTGTAAAATGCTTTACTAAAAATCTAAGTAAAAATGTTAAATGTACATTAAAGTTTTTGTAATAATTTCTTCTATTTACGCGATTACACATTACTAAATGAATATTTAATAATGTCTTATCATAGTTATTTATGTTTTTTTTCAAATGTCTAAAAAATAAAGAGTAAAATTTGAGAAAGAAAAATACAAGAAAAAAAATTTATAATTTTGTTAAATCTTTTTTTAAAGTTACAATCCAGGTCTGCTATCTCAGTTTAGGGTGAGTGTGTATATAGCTCCACAAATTTGACCGACTTCATCGCGCACACAATAATAGAACACGTACTTGATTTCATTTGAATTTAATATCGTTCGAGATCGACTTATGAAAGCAAGTCACGTCAAACCAATTCATAAATTTAATGAATATTTTCGTTACATAAAAAAATGTCGTTTGTAATTATTTCAAAAAGGCCGTTTTTTTTATTTTGACATTAGTATAAAAAGTAATGATCACCATTTTAACAGTATTTTGTGTACATACTTCGTTATGGAAGTATTAATGACATAAAAGCCATAATCACCGTTTTTAATTTAATCATAGTTTTCGACGTGCAACAATAAATGTCCAGTTTTCCAATGTATTTTAGTCACTAAGGCAATAACAAAAAGCAATTTCCATTACTAATCTATAAAGTACAGTGGGAAATTGAGACTGGTTTGATTTCGCCCGAAAAATAAAAGTGTATAAAATTATTAGCTGAACGAAGTTTACTCAATAACAATTTGAACTACAATCTTGGAAGTTTATCTGGCGTCGTGCCAAAATAGAAGTGGATACTATAAATGATGATTACAATATGAAATGGTTTTATTTTCAATGGATAGAGCCACACTGAGATTCCTCCTCTAATTATTATTTCGAAAACCGATACTTTCCTTCTCGAATGAGCACGTCATGAATCAACACTTGTAATTCTGAATTTCGTTGGTGCCAATCCTTGAGTCTTCTCAAACTCGGGTTCTTTCAGTATGCTGAATGTAAACCGACCGCCCGGAAACTATCGCGGCTCGTATCATTTACTTTTGATAATAGTTAATACAAAGAGTACTCTTTGTCAACTTCAATTACAGTTCTTAGTACCTACCTAAAGTTTTGTTAACTTCTAATGTTACAGTGTTCATTTGTTTAAATACTAAACTATTTCGTTTACAATGTGAATTGCCTCTATTGTTGGTAGTGCTATATTTTATATATATTTTATAATGATATCAGGACAATCGTACTCGTCTACTATTTACGCAATAATTCAATTCATTGTCTTTGTCATGAAAAATGTTTGCACTTTCAATGCGTAGACTATATAGTTTTATAGATCTCTTTAAAAAGCTACGTTTCCGAGAGCTTTATAGAATCTACCCTTTTTTTTTTTTGTTAACTAAACCTCACAAGTTTCAACACGTTTCGCCCGCGGAGGGTAGGGACGCACATACCAACATGTATCACAATACCGACCCTCCTCTCCCCTAACTGATTGGTGAAGCGACATCACCAGGGCCTGTCATAAGCTAGGATAAAGTAGGTTTAAAATTTGTTAATTTCAAACTAATTGACTACGTCCGTTAAGTCTACATTTTCGTATACCAAGAAGCTCCATGAAGCGAATCGATGTCCCTAAGAATTTTTTACATGAATTAAACAAATTGAAAGCTTATTCATAACGAAAAACAAAATAAATGATGGAACTGACTGGCTAATCAAGTAAGATGTTGTTCAAATTTTGATAATTTATTTAACGTAACAATCAGATATCTTTAATTCTGATTTAGAAGTTATATACACGCAGTTAGAGTTTGTAAAGTATTTTTTTTTTTCCTTTTTTTTTATTTTTAGAAAAACATTGCCCTCATTTTAGGACATATATATCCTGTGTTATAAGGGCGTTTTACGAACCTAAATTTCACGTGGACAAACAATTAGATGCAAACCAACAGTCTGTGGGACACACAAATAGTTGTCCCGTGTGGGGACCGAACCTCCGACCCTCGACGCCGAAGCTGATACCTTAGCAACTGCGGCACGAAGGCCTTAGGGCTCAGTGAGAATTCTCTCGACTGAAAATCGGAAGCAATGATGTTTCCGACGTTCTTCAAAACCCCTGCCAATTTTATAAACGAAAGACTGAAGGTTTTTTATTGTAATCACAATGCGAAGAAATATATGTAAAATAATTAGTTAAATGCAGTTATACAATAGGCGGCCTTATTGCTTAGAGCAATTTCATCGTGTCAACTTTGGAATGGAATGTATCCTTCCATTCCAAAGTTGACACGATGATGAGGAATATTTAGATGTTATGATTTTTTACGCATTTCAACACCTAAACTATAATTCTTAACGCCAAGGAATTGTGCCGTGAAAACAGCGGAATCATGCCAATTTGATAATCCATAAATTTGTTTCATTTAATATGTATAATATTCGCGTCAAATCAATAAATAAATTTGATTCATTTACGTTAAAACTGTACAAAGGAGAGTGAGAAACATTCGTATTCCGCAAGAAGGGATTTACTTTTTAATGAATATGTTGGAAAATGTTTTGAAATAAAATAAATTCATAAAATGAAAGTTTCAATTTATAATTTAAGATTGTTATCCGAAGGATACAAACATCTTTCAAGAGCAATTAAAAGTTATATACGCACTCTTCTTATCATTGGACAAACTCGTTTAAAATGATTTCTATTCAGTAAAAAAAGTTTATTTCTAATATATGTATGTTTCCAAACGAGTACGTCATAAAATTTTTAAATTGGTTAATGTAGATATTATTAAACATTTTAGACCATAAAGTTTTGGCCTCCTCCCTTATTAGTACTTATAAAGTAGTATTCAACATCTAAAGCGAGATTATGCTTAAAAGTTTGTTGTACACTCCTATAGTAAAATCTTTATTATACTAATTGATGTGTCACATTTAGGCCATTATTGTACATGTTTAAACTTCAGCACTACACACATACAGCACCTTGGGGAAAATTATAAAAGTTAATGCGATCACAAGATCCATCGACTTTTAAATTTTAAACTTTTAATTTTAAATTGCCCGTTCTTGAGACTTTAATTGTTTTACATAGATTAGATTTTTTTTCACTTCAAACTGATTGGCAAGGCACAATTTAAAACATTTTCTTGTGAATAGATTTTTTTTAATACTTCGTGGCAGTCTATGGGGGAGGCCTATGTTCAGCAGTGGACTCAAACAGGCTGAAATGATGATGATGATGATGAGATTTTTTTTTCTCAAATGTGAACGTTTCCGTAGATTTTACTTTAATTATTTGAACTATCACGTATATTTTTATGTGAATAGTTAGCAAACGAGCAGGCAGTTCACCTGATCACCAGACAAAACGCGAAATTATAGTACTTCCGCTTCGCGCCAGTCTCTGTCAGGGCGTGGTACTTCTTCGGACTAGCCTGCCCATTCAACCATAACGGCCGCGTGTAGAACATAAACAATTTTTCATTCATCGATTAAAATATTTGCAAAAACTTATGTTTTTTTTTATGTGAAAAGTTGCCAAGCAAGCAGACGATTCACCTGATGTTAAGTGAATACTGCCGCCCATAGACATCTGCTAAACCCGAGGGTTGCCGGTCTTCTGTGAGCTCGTGGTACTTATCCGAACGAGCCTGCCCATTCGTGCAACGGCCGAAGCTGCTGCGTGGCCGTAAAATGTGTAAGGTTGACCGTAAAGTTTTTACTTTGAAATTCTAATTTCAGTTACTGTTATCTATTGCTTAAAAATATTTACAAGTTCGAAAATGATTTTTTTCTATTTTTCTATTTTATATTTTGGTAAATTCTGTAATAAATAAGAAACGCTTTAAACACTAATCAAACTATTAAATACATGTTGTATTTTGGTTATTTGTTTACATTAGGGTCCCATTCGTTTTAATTTACAATTATTTTTAATCGATAGAGAAATAATTTATAAGCACAACTCAGCACAAACAGCAATGTTTTTATAAAATGTAAATATATGTTGTAAATCTTACTAAGGAAATCCACAATTTTATTGACTTCAATAGACAGTTCATCAATACTTAAAACAACCACAATATTTAAATACAGCCTACATGTGATCACAGCGGTAGTTCATACCGATTTTTGTAATCGATTACAAAGTTCGTAAAATCCAGTCCTTTTTTGATATTTAAATTTTTCTTTTCTAGTTACTCTAATCTTAGTTTATGACAAATCTTGGTAACATCGCTCTGCTTCGTGGGGCTCCCTGAGATATAAAAAGTGCACCTAACGTATCTAAGCAATAACTTTGAGATAATTAAAAGCTGAATCTAATTTATCTCACTTCATATTGACAGGCTTTGGTGATATCGGTCCGCTTCGCTTCTTGATGTAGATAGTTGAAAAAAATTTTTTTTCGCTGCAGCCAGGTAACGAGTCCAGACTAGCTCTAGCTCTAAGCTAAGCACTAAAAATAAAATTATAAATTTTATAGCATACATAGCATTTTATAGTCTATAGCATACGTAAATTCAATAGCAACTCTAAGTTAACCAAAATGTAATCAGGAATTTTATCGCGTTCAGAATAATATATACAATAATAAATAGCTTTCGCATAAATAAATGCATTACTTGAATTTGGTTGAAATGTCAAGTTCAGGAGTTATCTTTGTATTTTTTTTCGACAAAGTAGCCATTTGGGTCAATGGCGAGACTTAAAGGGATAACTTTTTCTACTGTGGCCTGGTCGCAACAACGTAACTGGGTTAGCGAGCTTTGTTTTGTTTGTTTCCTACGAACGTAATAATATAAATTTGTTAAGGAAACAATGTAATATGAAACTCGGGACGTTGCAAGTCAAAACCTTATTGGAACAAAAGTAACTCATTTACTTAATATAGTTAATTACGTAAAGGTATCAAGATGTTTATTTGTGATTTATCTGTATAAGTGTTATCTAAGTGCGGGTAACAATTTTGATACTAAGAAAAATTTTTGTTATGTTATATATAATAAGTACCTGGAGAACCGGGTTTTTTTTTGGTATATCATTTTTTTTTAAAAAGGGATAAAAGGATATTTTCTGAAAATGAAACCTAGCTAGATCGATTTTTCGCCCCCGAATCTACGCACATATTTCATGAAAATCGCTGGAGCCGTTTCCGAGATTCCGATATAAAAACTCATTCCCAGGGTTTATTGTCATTAATGTATTCATTTGTATTATAATAACCCTTTTTATAAAGTTTTTCTTTAATAAATTTCTTAAACCTGTTAATAGGCAGGTTTTTGCGCATTTACTGGGATTTTGTTGTAAAAGCGTATACACCGCCCCATGAACGAGTTACTTACTCTATGGAGTCTAGTAACTGGCATTACAAGCTTGTGTTTGTTCCTAGTGTTCACATTATGTATGTATATCAGTATTCTTATCAAAATTATTAATATTTCTACGCACATACATAAATTTTCATATATATATTGAGAGGCTAAGGTTAATATATTTATTTCTTTAAACTTCTCTCTCAAAGATGCATTCAAATCTAGATTATAAATAGCCCTTATGGCCCTTTTTTTGCAAAATAAAAATTGTTTCTATATCGGCCGCGTGCCCCCATAGCAAAATACCATATGACATTATGCTATGGAAGTAACCAAAATACACAATTCTAGCCGCTTTTACATCAGTTAGATATCTTATTTCGTTATAGCATACGCTGCAGAACTTAGTCTATTCGCAAGTTTGGATATATGGGGACCCCATTGAAGCTTTGCATCGAGAGTTATTCCAAGATATATATATAAATTGCTCCTTTAAGGAATAAGATTAGACGGGAAATGTCACACAGAACCAAAGTCATTATTATCCATGTATCTTATATGTACCTTTCGGGAAATGCAATGCATTAATTTACTTAGCCTTCCACATATAGCACCGCGCAGTGCACAAAAAGCAATCGAGTACTACTTAATACAAAAAAATCCATGCCATACCACATAATAAATATATTTTAATTATAAACTGCGAAGTATCGAAGACATAGAAGATTAATGTTATTTTTAAATTAAATTTCTAAGAGGCTAATTTAAAAAGCTACCAACTTCACTTTATGACCATTTCTAACAATAACAACTTTGTTATAGCCAAAAGATTGGGGTTTCTCCACAATAAATTAATGTCACTGTGGCGAAGTTCAAACTATGGCCCATCTGCTGCAAAATCCATTATGACCCTTCGCCTGCACCTACGAAGACCTGCTCCAAGCCAATTCTGTAGTGGTGGATGTTGCAAAATACTTGTCGAAAGAAATTTAATTAACATTTTTCTCTCGAACAAAAGAAGAAGAAGCACAACTTTTTGAAATTTATCTATAATTTCAAGTTATTTAATTAATAAGGATTAATTGAATTTAATGTCTTTTTCACAAACAAAGAATACTCGAGAGGGAGTAAAATTTTTATTTATTTTTCTTTTGTTACGTTACACAACTACTACTTCTTAAGTGCGTATATTAGTACACATATTTTTTCAATGGAACATCTTGAAACCACGTTGTACTGGTGAGTGCAGTAATGTAAATAAATAATACATTTTAATTGTAATTGATATGGTGCTTTCCTGCATCGAAGCCAAATGAAATATTTATCCTATAGTACTTTTTAATTTTTTGCGTTTTAGCAGCCCTGTGACAAAGTATTATTCGATGGAGCGCGTCATTTCAAAAAAGGAAAACAAGTAAAAGGGTCGACCTTACGTTTTTATAACAACATTAGCTTGCGTATCATGACTTCGCAAGGGGATTTGGGCTACGTTAAATTTTTCACATATTGAACTTTCGTTAACTTTTCCGTGTTTTATTTTATTGGAAAATTGGAAATATAAAAATCATTGTATATGAGTTTTGTCAGTTTTGTAAAAAATTACTACATTTTATACAAAATTTAGGGTGAGGCAGTTCTTGTAAAACTTGTAACTTCTTGTATAAAGTTCAATACAAAAAACATTTCACATAGCTAGATAGATTTCTTCGGTTTTGATCCAATTTTTTTATGTGAGAAAGTGGCAAACGATTCACCTGATACTAAGTGATAACCGCTGCCCATGCACACTTGCAACACCCGTGCGGTTGCAAGTGCGTTGCAACCTTTTAATTAAGCGTGATCCGTATAGCTTTTAATTTTTGAAGTAAAACTTCTTTACGCACGCTTGACTTGGGAAGTAATGTTGCACTGTTTTCAACGAAATATCCATACAAAAAGTGGGTGACTGTGCAATAACTATCAATTGACTCTAATAGAGTATATTACACTCGTCTATTACATTAGTAAGGTTAGTCTAGTCAGTACAAAAAAACAGTGCCTAAACGTACATATGTCTTTGTACTGCGGAGCACAAATCAGATAGAACGTTGTTCTATTCTGAATCTCAATATCTATAAGTCAGAAGAAAAAAATTAAAATTTTATCTGAAAGCGTAGACAATAATTAAGACTATTCGACGATAAAATCAAACTCGTTCTATGTGACCACAGAAAGTTATTCTACGCACGTTGCGATTTGTAGGCTGAATTGAGTACGTATCCAGTAGATGGCGCTTAGTTAAAAGTACAAACGTATGCACATAGTCATAAGGTTCTACGATTTTTTTAATATAGACTTATATAAATTTATGTGTTTGAGTGGATCTTTGGACATTTTGGAAATACAATTGGACGCGTTAGGTGGCGCTGTTTGGAGAGCGCCCACGACGGTGCTCGTGAGGGAATGTAGTCGGCGTATCTCCCAGTATTTAAGGTAATAATGTTCAGAGCGAATTCATGGAGGTTACACATAGACAATCTGGTTCTATATAAAAGCAGAACCACAGTGCAAATATAAAGTTATATCTCACAGACAGTGGCAAACGCCACAGCTGGAATCTAGGTATTTAAAAATTTTTCGCGTTTGGAAATACAATAGAAACCGTTAATAACAGATTTGGCGCAGACGAAGTTGCGCGGGCGAGCTAGTCTATGCATATAAATTAACAGATTGGCATTATAACGTGCTGTTCCATAATTCGTCATTTGACGTACATTTGTGTTCACGCAGTGCCGGAACACGTATTCGATTTCATTCGGATTTAATAATGTTCGTGTTGTCATTTAGATTTATGCAGCCGTGTCACGCAGTGGTCCAAAAGTTTTGAAAATTAATTTGTAAATCACTTCGAGTGTTTCATAAATATCTACTAAATTATATAACTTTTAATTTAACCTCCTTAAATATTATAATATAAATCTAATAAGAAAAAATATGTGTGTAATTTTGACGACCCGATTGGCGTGAGGAGTAGTGGGCCTCCTGCGCCAGAAGGTATGGGTTCGATCCCCACTACCGGAAAAATATTGTGTGATGAACATCGTGTTTTTCCAGTGTCTGGGTGTTTATATCTGTATAATATGTATTTATTTGCAAAAGAAAAGTATGTTTTAGTATGTTTATCAGTTTTCTACTACCCACAGTACAAGCGTTGCTTAGTTTGGGTCTAGAGAAAGTTGTGTAAAAATGTGTCCAAAAAATATTATATTGTATTATATTATTATTATATTACTTATGTATGCAAGTAAGAAGTTATAATTCTTTAGCGTAAGGAAAGAAAAATAACTAATCTTTATTTCCCATATGCCAATACACAATTTTTGTGCAAAAAACATTAATTGCAATTGATAACTGTTTAATTAAGTAACTTGGAATTATATTATGGTAAAAGTCAAAGCTCTTTACAACTAACTACATCATGTCGATTTTTGGATTTTGGATATCCCATTTAAGGAATTTGATCGTAACGCTTAGACAATTATCTTATATCATTAAACATAAATCACACACGCTTGCAAAGAAGTGTTTCACTTTACATGCCAAAAATTTGTTCAGTTATTTAAATAACTTCAGCCAAAAACCGTAAATTTTGTTTTATTACTTTCAGTTTCAGTTACGCTATGCCAAGTAATAAAATTAAATACTTCCCACTCACAGTTTTCTGATACTTAAACCACTGGTACTGCTGCGTGGCCCTACCACCGAATTTTTTATTAATGGATATTGGGAAAATACTAAAACGATCGCCTACAGTCAGTATAAAAAAATGAAGTTTTTATAGTGTGTGTCTCTGCACTTAAAACCTTTACTGACTACCTAACATAACTTTAGATGAGCATTGATTAGCAAGCATTAAGATAGAATACGTCGAGATTTTCGTTGGTGTGGCAATAAGCGGCAAGTGAGCGCGATTCCAGAAAAGTCGGATTTGATTCTGGTGGGGGCGATTATGCCCTTTATAGCAAACAAACAATTTCAAATAATGTTTTTTTTCGAACGAGCGATGCTATAGAAGCTTTATATAACACTCAGTATACACAAATTTATTATGGGAGCATTTCTATATTTTGTGTTTTTCCGAAAAGTATTTATCAACCACGGTTCATTACTCTAATGTCCTTATTTATCTATTTATTTTTATGTTAAAGTTAGCAAGTGTGCAGGCGGTTCACCCGATATTATATGGTGGTGGACATCGACAACACCTCAAGGATTGCAGCGGCATTGCCAACTACTAAAATTATGTGCCCCGGTTACCTCACTCACCAGACGAAACGCGAAAATATACCTCCAATTAACGTTGGTCTTCTGCGAGGCCGTGGTACTTCACCGAACGAGCCTGCCCCTTTGTGCAACAGCAGGAGCTGCTGGGTGGCCCTACCACTGTCTAAAAAAATGCTACTACGAAAATCGACGAAAAGTGGATCAGGTTTTTTTAATTTGTTATACAAACAAGTGATTCCTTGGATATTTAGAGATTACCACCACCCATCGACACCTACAACATATAAGGAATTGCAGATGCGTTACTAACTTTTAAAATGGTTACCTCACTCACTAGACGAAACATGACAGACATACTGAAGTATTACATAAATTTCAATGTTACATTAATATTGAACAATAGCCACCCACACACACAAATAACAATGGTCAAAAACTATCGACCATTAAACATTAGTAGAATTTATTAACATTTTATTCTTCCACAAACATTAACTTGTTACTTAATAAAATTTAGTTAACTTTCTACACGAACCCAACTAGTTTCGAATACAGGTTAATTACGAATTTGCGTTTGGTCTAAAATCCCTTGAAATTGGCATGCTGAAATCCAGTACCGAACTGGGTTAAAATTGATATTATGTTACTATCATTACAGTACCTATTGATTCATTATATATCTCATACATTTATATCATATCTTATTATATATATCATACATTTGACTCATTGGGTAGAAGCGTAAATCGAAAGCGTGGTACATTAAAAGTTAGTAAATATAGTAATATACTTATAATTCCAGCAGTAGTAAAAAATATTTTAAAAAAATAGGCCGTCACAGGCGGTTAGCAGATGTTAAACATTGAAGTTAATACAAGAACTTATAATTAAGAAAAATTAATAGAGAAAATATGGAGAAAAATAATGAATGAAAAGTAGAATTTCATTAATGAAAAAAATATTTTACGATAAAAATAGTACGCAGCTTACACAGAGCCACTGAGTAGTATATGCGGACACGTACAAGGGAATCTTAAACGGCGATGTGGGGCAACAGAGCGTCATGCCTTTTGCCGTGAGGACAAACCAGCCGATTTTACTGCCATGCGCCAATAGACTTTTCACATCCAAATAACTCACGATAAATCCACATAGAAGAAAAATATGAATAAAATATTACATTCAACTAATTTTCTACTAGCACTTATACTTCATGAAAGCATTTGCAGTATAGTTTAGTATTATTTATAATTGTAATATTAGACAGCTGGATCTGGTATTAAGTGGCCGTGAAAATTTGACACTCTACCGTGGAGACAAGGCGTTACAGCCTATGGACGCATATATTTATATCCTCCACTTCCCGTTTTTGCGGTTAGGCGGACTTATCTTCGAAAAATATGCAGGTTTCCTCACCGCTGAGCACGTGATATTTCAGCACTTAAAATTAACAATTTCATTAGTGCCGGCACCGGGCTTCGAACTCAAGTTGCTGGAGTATAATGAATTAAAAAGAGTGACTGAGCTATCACGGCTATTTGTTATAAATCAAATGTTAAATGTTAAAAAAGTACTATGGTTTTAACAAAACTTAGTCTGATACAGTTCTACTAATAATATAACCTCAAACAAATTTAGGTAGAGTAATTCAGAAACGAAAAATTTGAGGCAAATACTAATGACACAACTCCCATGTTAAATATTGAAATTAATTTCGAACATTTTGGGGTGAATCCAATTAGGCGGGTTAAATAAACTTTATCGACATATATTCAATAAATAAATTTGGAGCAGCTATAACAAGTTTAAGTATCTAGGTAATTGTTGTTGCTTGTTACAATTTCATTGTGACGGAATAATTTTAACAAATTGTTAATAACATGATTTAGCTTCGTTTTTCAATTATTGTATGTTGGATTATTTATTTTAACATTTTCTTTAGAAGTCCGAGGTATTAAGTTGTGACTATTTTTTTTTATTTCTGGAAACAGATTTTTGTCGGTGTGTTAACCAGAACGCGAAGGCTGGAATCCTGACAAATATTTAGACTACTTGTCTGTTAAACACATTTTCAAATATGTTTACTATCAAACAAAAGGTATGTGGTAATCGCGAGGCATAAAGCTTATTTAAAAATTAGTGTCGATATTTACAAAAACCTGATCAGAAATTGTACATTGTGTCGATTTAATTTGGATAAATTAATGTGTTTCTTTCTTTCTTTCTAAATAACATCCGTGTTAAAATTCGACTTAATCCACCTATTCACATCACTTAGTCCAAAAATTTCGCAAACTATTTCACAATCCGATGGCTAAATGCATAAGGTGTTAGGACGGGCGATTTAAAGTCACCGATCACGATATCTAATAGTTTGCTCTAATAAGCCTTCCGTTTTTGTGATTGTGCTCCGAGAAATACTTATCGATCTTATAATTGTTTTTGGTGCCCAATTATAGTCTATCAGCAGAATTATTAAACATTAAAATACACTATTGTATTCAATATAATAAAACTAACGGACTTATATAGATTATATTTTGATAAGAACAATAAAGTGACATTTGATCAAAACAGTTAAAAAGAGAAAATATAACGGTATCTCCAATTCCAGATCTGTATCTCGTATACAGGTTTCAAAAACAATGGGTGTCCGGGATAGGTTGAGGTGCAGCCACTCTCCCTGTCTATTGTAAACGAGATGGAATCGCGGAGGAAGAGAAGTGCTGGTATTACGTTTAGCCACTCTGCTTATCCTCCCTGACTCAGCGGGGCTGCACCGTTGATGCGGTGGTGGTGAAAGAAGTTTCCTACCCTCTGCGGCTAAGACGCGGTGAACGCTGTAAACAAAGATCTAGGTCCACCGCTTAGAGCCGGGAAGTTTGCTGCTTGTAAGCAGTGGTTCTCCCAGCTCGATTGCCCATACGAAAGAGGCCGAGTTTGAAGTCACGCTTTATGTTCCATGTGTGACAAAAAAAAAGAAAGCAATGATCTGGAATCGAAAATAAAGTAAAAAAAATAAGTGTGTAAATGATCGTGATACGAACCGCGGCCGTCTGTTTTGAAAAACTTTACTGAAAACAGGGATAAAAGGACAATTGTCCTTTTATCCCTGTTTTCAGGGATTGAAAAATATCATTCGAATATGACGGTAAATGTCGCCGCATAAAAAAATTTTATAATAGCTCGGTCGGTAATCGGGCGACCCCAAAACAGACGGCCGCGGTTCGTATCACGATAATTTACATACTTATTTTTTTACTTTTTTTTTCGATTCCAGATCATTGCTTTCTTTATTTTTTATTTTTTGTCGATTTGTTATTTTGTTATTTATTTCAATTTTTTAAAAGTTCTTTCTTTTGTGAAAAACACCAGTTCATATTTTCTTATTATTACGTCGGTAAGATCGAAAAATATTATGCATATTGCATTAATCAGTAATTTGTACCTAAATATAATTTCCAAAATACATGATTTACAAAAAAAATACAAACCGAGCAAAGCTCGGTCCTTCAGGTACTATATATATATATATATATATATATACATAAACAAGTATTGCTCGTAAGAGTTAAAGGATAAGATAAATAAAATAGGATATAATATATGATCGGTGAAGAAGGTAATACTTAGTGGTCTCATATTTCGTTTATAGCGACAAAGGAGCCTTCAGAGCCGTTAGCATTAGATAGCCAACGAAATGAGGTCAATGACCTAGGGCGTTTTAGAAAATACCCTGTCTTACCCAAGCAGAAAGAGTATCGTATTTCCCATTAAAAGACGTTTACCTACAAAGTAACAGTCCTGCTCATGTTGATTTATTTTATCATTGAACAAAGTGAATTTTAAGTTTATAAGAAATTATTTGTTTATTTCCCACTAATTATTATTAAAATCCAGTTTGAACTCTTTTAATAGTTTTTAATATAACCTTACTGAACCTTAATAGATATATAGGTACATAAATTCATCTCTGTGTTTCAAAAATATAAATAATATTTCATAAAGAATATTTCATGGTGAATCTTAATTATATCGGTCAGAAATAAGATAATGATTTGTTTTGCATATAGAGATTAAAGTGAGTCTTTATATTTTGTAATTATAGACTGCATTTAGTAAGATTCTATACTCTTTCTATTCTCTACCATGACAATTTTTTTTCATGAAATAATTTGGACTGAACATTAGTCAATTAAAAGTCCAGCGTTCATATTTGAAAACGTATGTTCAGTTATCGTGTTACAATTCAGAAATGTTCTCTGATAAGTTAAATAACTATTTAAAAATTTTGTTGTCTTTGATAACTATCAAATACAACAAAATTTTCTAGTCTTATGAGTAATTACAATGTTTAAAAAATGGTAAATAAAATATCCTATTTAGAAAATGCAGGATTCGAACCAAATAATGCATGGAAGGCCTAAACGCCAGTTTATATAAAAAGATAGCGCTTACGAATGTGTATGTAAGTATGTATTTAATATTTATGTTTACATTTTCTTTATGAGGCAGAATGAATCATATTTCCCTTCATAAAGCTATTTAGATCAATGAGAAGTCAAATGTCAAAACCGAAGATAAGCTAAATGAAATAATTATATTTATTGTTTTCTCGTGTTATGCATTAATACTTAGAGTGTGTTAAGTGTAGTTGGCCGTAACTTAAGACCAGATATTTAAGTTTTTAATAAAAAAACAATCAAGGGTAAGTTAGACGAAGGAAAAAACTAATAATTTATTAAGAATATATTAACGACATACTTTTCTTATTAATATAAATTTTCCATTTAATAAAATTATAATATCCCACAATGATTCCGCGTTAGTCGATTCATCGAAATCAAAAGTAAATTTTAGCTACTCTTTCACGTTTCAGGCGATGAATGGCAAGATAGAAAATGAATTTTCGTTCAGATCGGATGCAACCTTTGTGCTCGAAGACCATTCACCGGCCGACGTTGCCCGAGCTGTTATACAGAGTGGTTGTCAAAAAGAACCATTTTACGTGTTCGACATGGACGAGGCTCACAGGCGCATTCAGCGCTTCAAACGTATAATGCCGAGAGTGAAAATATTTTACGGTATTCGATTCTGTAATATTTACATAGAAGCACAAAATTCAAGCACAAAAAGTGCTAGAATTTTGTCCGCAATTACAGTGATTTTTGTATTATTACATGAATGTTTGCAAGTTAATAGGTGTTTAAACTGATGTTAATTTTTTTCCAATCGTGAACATCTACAAAAAAAAATTGATATGGATTCGCAAACAACGCGCATTCATCACATTATTATGACCTGCTTTACATTACTACTAGCGGACCCGACAGACGTTGTCCTGTACACACGACTTAAAACAACTGATAAATAATAATTTCGAACCTAATAAACTAAGGATATAAACCTAGGAAACTAATAAAACATTGTCAACGCCTATAACATTTGAGGATTGCCCTCGATTTCTCTAGGATGCCATCATCAGATTTGGGTTTCCTTATCATGGTACCACCCTTGAGATAACTCCTTTCCAACAAAAACAGAATCATCAAAATCGGTTCATAAATGACGAAGTCATCCCCGAACACACATAAAAATAAAATAAAAATATATACGGTCGAATTAAGAAACCTCCTCCTTTTTTGAAGTCGGTTAAAAAATGTAGTGGATCGAATTGTTAATCTAAACCATTCTCGAATCGACCTGAAATCACACTAAAAATTTAATTAAATTTTAAAGTTTTTTATAGTGCTAATCTCTGCACTTAAGATTGAACATTTAAACATGTAGAAAAAGTACGAAAAGATTGTCGCCACTGACGGCCTGACGCTCTAGCTATTGAGCTAAACGGCTGATAGCCACAGCGACGAAAATCTTAACGCCTTCTTTCTACATTGTTATTTAGCATTTGAAGCAATGTTTTGCGCATCTATTGTTATATCCTTTCCAGCATACAAACAATTTCGAATATCGTTATACAACGATAATTCGAACGAGATCTGTCGCCATTGCTTTTTATAAATTTTAAAGTTTTTTATAGTGCTAATCTCTGTACTTAAGATTGAACATTAAAACATGTAGAAAAAGTACGAAACGATTGTCGCCGCTGTGCGAATCGAACCCACGTCTTCGGTATTCGCGGCCTGACGCTCTAGCCACTGAGCTAAACGGCTGATAGCCAGAACTTGTTCGTATGCTGGAAAGGATAATATTAATATACTAAATTAATATATTTAACCTTTATCTTATTATTTTATTTGACTTACAGCCAACAACAATAATTACGTAGTCTTAAGCATCGAAGATGGGACGGAGATGGATTGAATCTTTTTTAAATTATAAAACTAAAACACCCATTCGTGCAACAGCGAAGACTGTTGTGTGGTCGTACCACAATTGAACGGAATTAAAAGCGAGTGCCCAGAAAATGAGCTATCACTGCTCTTTTTTCCATACATTTATAACATATATCATTAAAAATGTATTAAAAATATAAATATATATAGCAGTAGTTAGTCAGGATCAGTTAAGTCAGATCAACCTTTCCTTGTTGCACACTATAGGTAAAACAAAACCAAACTTGCTTAAACTCGCTTACTGCAATTTCTGGAAGCTGCTATACTTATCTTGAACAAAATGTTACAGCTATGAAAGCGAACGATTCCGATTTGATGTTGAAGCTAGCCATCGCTTCGGGAGTCGGATTTGACTGCGCTTCCCCGGGAGAGATTTATAAATTGAGACGCCTGAATGTGGACCCGTTGTAAGTCACAAGAGTACATAATATCGTAACCAATAGAACTCTCCAATGCTTTTCATAAATTAAATAAAAGTAAATGTGCAAATGTGCGGGAAGTCGATGGATGCAGGTGGCTCAGGATCGTACTCCGTGGCAGTCTATGGGGGAGGCCTATGTTCAGCAGTGGACTCAAACAGGCTGAAATGATGATGATGATGAAATAAAAATGAGAGAGATTAACTCGTGTAATACTATCTGTCGAAAAATAGCAATGTACACCTTATGCTATTCATTTAAATTCGATTTAGGTAACAGTAATATAACTTATTGCAATTCAATTTATATAAACCAAATAAACAGCGCATTTTCATGTTTTATAAGAAGCTTTCGTTCCCTATGTTATAATTTTGTATTTTCTTCCTAGAAACGGATTGACAATTTATTTTTGTTGTTAGGAGCATTATATACGCAATGCCGTCAAAGACACCGGAGCAGATGATATACGCTCGTGATACCGGTGTTCTTCATACAACGTTTGACAACTTGTTCGAGTTAACCAAAATAAAAGAACATTGGCCAAATGCACGGTTAGTGAATAAAATATATTTTTTTATATGAAAAGTTGTCAAACGAAGGGACGGTTCACCTAATGTTAGTTGAAAAACGCCGCCCGTGGACATCTACAACACTTGAGGGCTTGCAAATGCGTTGGCAACTTTTAACAAAGTGGGCGCCAGTCACTTCACCCACCAGACGAAGCGAGGCTGTGGTACTAACCTGAGCGACCCTGCCCATTCGTGCAACACCAGAAGCTGTTGCGGTGCCCTAATACAAATATAGTATAGTTAGCTGAATACAGGTTGTTTTATTTATCTGCCTGCAAAATAAACATTTAAGAAATTTAATAACCGGATTTTATTTTTAGTTTCTTTTTTATTTTATTTAAGTACTAGTCTGCTTATGACTAGCTGCTTAGACTCTGCACGTTAAAACATATATAGGTGATTTTTTTCAGGTAAGTTGTTGAAAAATTGTTGTTTTCTTAAGTTTTCATTTTTGTGTTAGGTTGCTGATTCGTATTCGAGTAGATGGGAAAAGTTTATACAACTTGGGTGCAAAGTTCGGCTGTGATTACGAAACTGAAGCCGTACACTTATTAGAGGAAGCTGCCGCTCTCAACCTCCAAGTATGTATCCAAGTATTCATAGTAGCCATTTTCCTCCAAGTATGACATTTTCGGTTACATATCAAAATAAATTTAAAGTATTTATTTGTGTACTCTATGATTTAAATGCAATTTACATTTAAACATCAGAGATTTAATTAATATAAGAGGCACCCAAATCGGTGTAAATTTTGTACAATTTCTTCATAAAATTTTGAATATGTTGTCTAATGTCGTGCTATAAATTCATTAAAAAGACAACATTTTTTGGAGTTACGTTTTTATAAACCTTTATTATCTCCAGTCACGTATGAATACGATAATTTCGTTAATAGGTTGTAGGAGTCGCATTTCATGTTGGCAGCGGCTGCTCATCCATCGACAGTCACGAGAAAGGTCTTCGGTATGCGAAAACATTATTTGATCACGAAGCCCGAGCCGGTAGAAAGATGAAAATCGTCGATATTGGCGGCGGTTTCATAAGTGATAGGACTGACAGAATAGATCAGGTATGTATTTTTAACTCGGACAGATCATCTTTACTACTGCTTTTGCTGTTTTCTGAAAATTATACTAATATAAAATTAATCTTTTTAACTCTCGTCCTATTTAAACCTTACAGTTGAAGTTATGTACATTAATTACCTATATTATGTCATTATAATCAACTTAAAACGTAACGTAACATAATTTTAAACAACTTATGTCCACTTTCCGAAAGGCATGCAGCATTCACATAACAATATGTCAAACGTGATCAGCTGTTAATCTCTTGTTAAACTGCGTCGGGTTTCTTAAAACATGTTCAATGATAATTAATGAAATTACTCCAATGAATATTAATTATCTCTTTCAGTTGTGTAGCTATCTCATTAAAATAAAATAAATGCAATGTCGTTTGTCACCGTATCAAAAAACCTATGATGGTTGCTTTGCAACCAACTGCATCATGTCGCTTTTTGGCAGTCGTCGTACGCGTGCATCTTAAAAAATTTACTCTTATAACTTTATCTGAACGTGCCAAAATAAATATAACTGCAAAAATAAAAATAAGATATTAAGTACCAGTAGAACATCCGGGAGATCACTTTCGATACTTTGTGCATATGGTAACAAAAAACATTAACACATCGTACCATGAACCACCAAGTCGCTATGAAGATTTGATAATCACACAGCAAAATTTTGGACAAGCAGATGGCGTGTAAGATTAATACAGCACTTGATCGCTACTTCCCCGATGAAGATGTGGCGGTGATAGCGGAACCAGGACGATATATTTGTGAATCTTCCACTACACTATACTGTAGTATTAACAACATACGTCGGGTATGTAACAACAAGTCATTTATTGATAACAACATTAATTATTGACACACGGTAACAAGGTGCAAAAACACGCAATCAGTCAAAATGGTAAATGTAGAAATTCTTGTTTCCAGAGATAAGGTTGACAGAAATTTGAATGATGTATCAATTAAAATGCATATAAGTTTGCGTTATATTCTTTGCGTATTAAACTTTAAAGTTTCTTTGAGTATTATTGTTATTTTTAAAACCCATCTATTATAATCCAATATTATTTATAGAGCTATTCGGTACCTTTTTGTCATCAACAATTTATTTGCTCAGGTTACCAAGGGCAGCGATATTGTGACTATGATTTATATGAATGATGGACTGTTTGGAACGCTAAGATACAACGAGCCCTGGCACACGGTTAAAAGATTTCGGGTAAGTAAAAAGTAACTTTGATGAGCGGTGATCGAAGGAGGGTTTTAGAAAAGAAACTGGTATTCTAAAAGCGTAGTCTAGGAGTTATTAAAAAGACATTTGGATACAATTACAAATATTATTAGTTAATTGACTTATTGACCAGAACAAAAATTAAAATATGTGAATTGTTGAATCATAACATAATATTGTATCGGCATACAGGAACATTTATCACTATTTATTGCAGCCACGTACAAATGAAGAAACCGATGAAAAAGTGATCTTATGGGGCCCAAGTTGCGATTCCACGGATCGCGTTATGCAAAACGTTGCGATACATTTACCTGTTTGTACCCCAAGTGATTGGTTGGTGTTCTCAACCCAAGGCGCATACTCGTTTGGTTTCGCTGCGCCATTTTCCTGTTTACCAGTCCCGCGTACACGATCTGTAGTATCGCCTCAACTTTGGTATGTTCTCCAATTTCAAAGCTAAGCTTGTTTAATAATGTTGTTTTTGAAGTAACACTTCTTTTGGCGAGTTTGAAATAATCATAAGGGTAAGACTTTTACGACGTGCGCACACTGACAGTCAAAAAGCATCTGGATGAAGTTGATCGGAAATTGGCCAACTTCACGGTACTACCATGCCAAATAAAACTAATTTTTGTCATTTACCTATAATCTCAAGTTATTCAATTAAACCGTTGTATCTAATGTCATTTTCACAAACAAAGAGTACGTGGTATTTTTTTATTTATTTTTCTTTTGTTACTCATAAGAAGTATAAATTCCGACGTGAGTACATAAGTACACACATTTTTTTTATATTATGATTATTTCAAAATACGTAAATCATAAAATTTCGTTTTCTGACACAAATCAAGTCATAAGAAACTCTAACGTTTATTTCTTTATTTAATTAATTTAAATTTCCCTCTGAACCGAGCACACTTACATAAGAGTATCAAATTTTAAAAGATGTAGAAAAAGTACAAAAAGATTGTCGCCGCTGTGGGAATCAAATCCTCGTCTTCGGCATTCGCGGCCTGACGCTTTAACCACTAAGCTAAACGGCGGATTGCCACATCGACGAAAATCTTAACGTCTTTTATCTACATTATTTTTTGGCATTTGAAGCAATACTTGGCTCATCCATTGTTATATCCTTTCCAGCACACAAATAATTTCAAATATCGTTTTACAACGATAATTCGTACGAGAAATGTCGCCATTGCTTTTTAGAAATTTAATTATTTATAGTGCTAATCTTTGCACTTAAGATTGAACATTAAAATATGTAGAAAAATGCCGAAAACGTGGGTTCGATTCCTACAGCGGCGACAATCTTTTCATACTTTTTCTACATATTTTAATGTTCAATCTTAAGTGCAAAGATTAGCACTATAAATAATCAAGTATCAAATTTTTTCATTCTTTTGTTGTCGTAACCTTAAAAGTGAAGTAAAGTGTCAGCTTATATGCCTCACGATGTTTTCTTTCGCCGTTGACCACGTGATAAGTCATCACTTAAAATTTCATTGGTGCCGGCACCAAGGATCGAACTCAGATTGCTCGAGTATATTAAATTAAAGGCGAGCCGGCCGGACACTGAAATATCACGGCACGGTTGTAACCTTATCTTCACCTTATCTATCACACTCGTAATAAATAATATTAGCAGATAACATTTAACGTTCTGATTAATACTGGGTACGCAAACAAAATATAATTTTCTGCTAATTTTGACTTTACATACATAATTATGTTTACTTTGTTTAAGGAACATTTTAAAGAGATTTGCGGTTTTCAAGCCCTCCGATTTTCTTGTGGACCCGGATATTGCTACTCCACTTCCTTCTACAATGCCAAAATTGATTCAAACAGAGACAATTGTAACTACTTTAAATCACCGACTTTAGCTGTTTAAGCATGATTTCCAACCATCATTTGTAATTTGAAGTCAAATATAGATTATAAGTAATATATAAATACTAATCTACGGCAGACTTTAAGGATCTTTCTTTGAACATCTTACAAAAGTTCTTGTATGGATTGTAATACAGTATACGCAGTACAGTGCGTTACTGACTTCGTAATATTATTATATATATCATTAAGTTCATATCATGACCCTTAATCCTTCCTCTCCATTCCACTGGTGTGTGAACCTTGACCAGTATCTATATCCACAGCATAATCAATTACAGTGGTTATTATATCATTAAATGTAATTAGATAAATTAAAGAAACAACACTACAAAATATTTATAAATATCACTATAGCTCTTGACTATAAGCAAAATAACAAAGCTTGCTTTAAGATTCTATTATTCTATTGCCGAATATCTTGACGACGCCAATATGTGGGGTTAATACTGTTGATACTCACGTAGGCTAAAACAAGACTATTGTACCTGTACTATTATATTGTAAACTGATTTTTTTTAAAAAGAGCAACTGTTGAGTTTCTTGCCGGTTTCTTCTCAACAGAAACTGCTTTCCGAACCGGTGGTAACTTACGAACTTGTTAATTTCTTGTAAAATTTTGACGTTTCATAAGAACGCGCAAGCGTCTATGTGAAAAAAGATATTTTTATTATTATTATTTTAAGAACTTCATTAACTATCCATTTTACAATCATGATAATGTACCGATTGCAATACTAAATTAATTTGTTCACAAAATAAGCCTGCCCCTATCGTTGAGGGTTTAGTTTAAGTAGTTTCAAACCAAAAGTTTTCGGAAAGCTGGAAATTTAATCATTTATACAGTAAAATAATAAAATTCCGCTATGAATACTTTTACAATATCGTTGGTAAGTAATAGATACATGAAGTTATCAAAGAATGGGTGAATTTACGACTTAGGTATTATTATAAATAATGAGTTCGTTTACACTTAAAATGAGAGTATAATTACTCATATCACAACTGACTACTATTTGTGCAATAATGAATGCTATAAAAATTGAGAATAAAAGGATTAGAATGCAGAGATTAACAGAAATATTAAAATATTAAATATTAATTATTGATCATATACTTACTAAACTAAGGAACTCTATTTTTACTATCTAATTTTTATTAGTGATAATATCTGCACTTAAGATAAATCTGAATAAATAATAGTTTAAAAAAGACTTAATAAACACGATTTTGTAGATAACCGTACTAAAAAAATAGGAAATAATTTTCAATCAATTTAAATTATGATTAGTGTGATAAATAAAAAAAATTAAAGTAGAAAAGCGCGGGGTTCTCGTGAGTCAATTGTTCTAATATGTTAATGAGAGTATATTTCCGAGAAAGGTACTATAGTACCACGAAAAAATACAGTATACTGGTAAAAGTAGTCATAATGGAAATGTCCTAAAAAGCATCCCACGTTTTTCTGCAATAAAACATTTTTTGTTAATCACAATTAAAATTTATTGCAAATTTTTTTCTACTTTTTAGTTCGGTTATCTACAAAAGCGTATTTTTTAACTATTATTTATTTTATTCATTATGCTAAGGATAAGAGCGTGTATTTATTTCTTAAACATTTTTAAATGCGTACTTGGCACAAGGACACTACCGGGTATTGGCTTTGGAAACTAGCTAAAGCATTGTCATGGGCCTTTGATGAGTGTGCAAAATTTAATTGAGATCTGATCATTCAAAGTGGGGCGAAATCACGTTTAAAGATTCCGTTACATTCATACATACATACATTAAAAATGTGTCGTTCAAACTGTCGAATAAAATGTTTTCGCGTCGCTATCAGGATTTGACCCTGTACCTTCCGGATAACACGTCCAGAGGCTTGCCACCAAGGTAAGCGGTCGGATCCTTAACGCACCAAAATTAGTTTTAACTACATTGTGTCTTTTCAACCGACTTTAAAAAAGGAGGAGGTCCTCAATTCAACTGTATTTTTTTCATTTTTGTTATATCAGAACTTTCGAGTGAACCGATTTTGATGATTCTTTTTTTATTTGAAAGCTGCCGCTTCTCATGTTTATATATATTAATTTCATTGGTATTGGATCTTGTGCTCCGGAGATACTTCGGGAATTCCTGAAAATAAATTATAAAATGAATACAGAGCGAGATATTTGAAGTCGGTTTTGTTTTTCGTTAATAAAAAAAAATGTCTCGTTGTCTTCTGTGAATATACATAAGTAAGTATCTTAAATGATTGTCGTTGTTTAGGTGTAAAATTTTCTGATGATGATGATGTTAAAAGCTGTAATTATAAATTTTGGAATATAAACGCATTATTAATGGTGACTTCGGTGATTGGGTTGGACTCGTGCGGTAGGCTGAACAACTGGGGCTTGTTGAATCTTAATTTACCCTTTCCTTCGACTATCCAAACATTGAAATTATCGGCGTATTTGCAATAATGGTTTGCTTGTCAATATATACAGATTAAATGCTTAAAAATTAAATACTAAATAATAATTAATATTAAAAATTAAATGTAGAAATGCTTCGTAAAAATCCTTCAACAAAAACCACTTGACCGAGATCTCGTTTTATTAATAAAGGGCGATATGATCTAGTTAAAAATACATTTAAGTTCCAGACCCTCGCACATGTAAGTTTTCAAGATACGGTTGCTGCTCAGATATATTTTATAATAATTTACAATCTGTAACTATGAATACAGCAAAATATTCGAAATTACTGGAATCAAAAAACTAAATGAATCTAAATAAAAGTTGGTCAAATTTGTTTTCTAATGCTAGCTAAATGAAAAATTACCTAATAAAGCTATCTTACGCGGAACGCAAGGAACCATTGATACAATCGCGCAATTAATACGCGGTAGCTCGTCAAGCCAAGTTCAAGCTAAGAGAATTGCGAGTGGTACCGTTTGTAATGTTACACGAATCATTTGGAGCCACTTTTGACTTCCTCATAACTCAAAAACTATTTCACATAAACATGTCATATTTGGCTTAAATATTGAAACTTGCGAGATACACCTGTGCTGCAAATTCCATAAACACATTTCAAACAATTATTTTGCTATCTAGCTAACGTCCAAAAATCATTATTTTAGTACTGATTGACCAATAGACTGAAACTCTATTCTAGATGACCTAGAAAGTTGCCAATTCCAATTTCAATTTAAGTTTGATGTTATTTTTTCATAACGCACCTAAAGAAGTATATTTATGTATATATATATATCTATAAATATATATTTAATTAGAGCTCCCGTTTTTATTGATAACGGTACGGAAGCCTTCGTGCTCGACTACAACTCGCACTTGACCAGTTTTTAGTATTTTTTGTTATGGCGGTAACAGAAATACATCATTTGTCAAAATTTCAACTGTCTAACTATCACGGTTCATGAGATACAGCCTGTTAACAGACGTACTAAGACTGCGCTGTCTGTCTGACAGACAGACAGCACAGTCTTAGTAATAGAGTCCCCCATTTTACCCATTTGGTACAGAACCCTAAAAACTATCCTCACCAAACAGCAAGCGAACGAAGGTTAATCGTTAAAAACTACGCCCTGATAGTTGATAATCGAAACTTAATAATTCGAACAAAAGTTTTCCAATCCACAAAGCGCAGACTGTAATTAATATCAAGTCAAGAATTATCGGTACGTAAGAAACTGTATGAAACTCAATGACATTTTATAATGCGGATAGGCTTAAAAATCCGTTCAAAAGTGTTCCAAACACCATGGCAGTACATACACGTTTAACATAATTTTCTAACACATGTTGAATAGTGTAAAAAGGATAGCGTAATTAAACCAATAAGAAAAAGAGAACGGCAAGTGGTTGTCACTTTAGCATAAATGTAAACAAATCTCACTTAGGAAACCAATCATGGCATGTTTGACATAGACTTAACAAATGCTTGAAACAGAAGTAGCAAGCCCAACTCGCGAAAGTCCGCGATTTTCATTAGATAACTAATGATTCGTATAAAAGGACCTACATTTTATTAGGGCGAGCGAAGCGAGTCCTGACACTATTCGACAATCTGGGCACTTTTGTGGTACACTTTACGGAAAACTATCAGGTCTATAGATTTGTGCCTTAACACAGTAATTTAACTTCATATCTACATGTGTTATCTGCCAACAAAATGTAATTTGTTTTTTTTTTATATTTATTGGATACAATGTTATTCTACTACTAACGCCATCTGTTAGAAAACTAAAAAGTAAATCATCGGCAACTGCAATAAAACTAAGGTTGACATTTTTTGAACATGTTTTGAAATGACTATTAGTGAGTACCTCCAAAAAATAATATAGGAATGCGTGAACGATATCTTTGTGAAAACCAGTCAAATATTTCACCTACAGTAAGTATATGATATTGTTACAGCGAAACAAATAATAAAAATACTACAGTAAAATGACGCGAAGACTCACATTAACAGGCCGTAAAGGACGTGAAAAAAACCGTTTGTTGATGACTCAGACGAGAGAACGTTAGAAAAGAGAACGAAAGGCAGAATCAAATTTATATCACGAAAATTAGATTTTTTTAGAATTTGCCATTAATTTTGTAACTGCCCAATAATATAAGTAAATTTAAGGAAAAAAAGATGTTTTGTTCAGAAAAAATGAAGGGTACAAAGATTTTATTGTCAATCGTGTAATTATTAATGTTAAGGCAGCTTTAATATATCACAAAAGTAATTAGGGCGAACGGAGCGGGACCTAACACTATCCCACAAACTGGGTATTTTGGTACACTTTACGGAAAAACTATCACGCCTATAGATTTGTGCTTTAACATAGTAATTTAACTTCATATCAAGATGTGTTATCTGTAAAAAAAAAATATAATTTCATGCCCATGAACCAAACATGAACATTAACAATTTGGTATACATAGAATGTTATTGTACTACTAATGCCATCTGTTAGAACACCAAAGAGGTAACATCGATCGATGCAACAGAACTAGACTCAATACTCAAATATATCGTAGTTAATGTACTTAAAAATGAGTTGAAAATATTTTCTATTGAAATTTCCGATCCTGGACCACCATGTGATGTTTTAAAAAAGTTAACATTTCTTTAAGAACAATTAATTGCTCAAGCTCACCAAGTTATTACAGTATATCGATTTAACCACTTCGACCGAGTTTCTGCCTTGGCGTGGCCGTGGCTTGGTCAGTGTAGTAGCATTTTTTTAGAGCACTGACTAAAATCCCTACGACGTTCCACCTAGGCGCATATCGAAAGGGTTACGGGAACGCTTTCGCACACTTCCGCGACCCTGCCAGCGCTGGCCGCCTCAGCAGCCCACCCGGGGAGCAACTCCCCTCTCCTCTAATGGCGCGCTGGGACATTCAGACGCCTTCCTACTCGGCCCCATTTTCACGGCCAGCGAACTCCCTCGAGTTCGCTGACCGGGGCCATGGAAGCCAGGTGAGCCAGTGCTAATAAGCAGCAAGCCAGCACCCAGCGGCGGATCGCACGCTACTAAACCCCTCCGCCACGTCAAGCTCCCGCCTTGACAACAAAAAAAAGTATATCGACTTAAAGGTGGTCAATTTGATTGAATATAATTGCTAAATCATCAATTTGCATCCAGAAAATGATATTACAGATTTAATTTTTAAAGTGAAAATACCAATTAATAACCTAATGTCACAGAATTAATATAAGTATTAAACAATGATTGATAAATAAAAGAATATCTAAAATGATTGGTCGTATTAATTATTTTCTTCGGTAAATATGATATGGGCCCGAAGCTCATATCAGAAATAATAATTTTAAAAAACTGTTTTAAAAATTATTACTATTTTGAAAAATTCCGCGAGCCCGCACAAAGCTCAGCTTTTTGCTAGTACTATTTGTATGGGTAAGAAATACAATGCTAAAGAAAAAAATTCAGGTCACAATAAAAAAATTATACACCTGGAAAGAAATTCAATTTATTTCTTTTTTGTCTCATTTCTTTGACTATGCGCTTTGAATCCACAATCAAACCGTCGAACCTCATTAGTAAGAAACCTTAATGATGAAAAAGAAGTTAACTAATAATTGTATTCGCACTCGATAAGTTTAAGTAACAACTTTAATTTCTACGAGTATGTAACTTTTTAAGAGCACCTTTTCAATTATTTTATCAAATACTAATTAATACATTAAACAAGGACATGTTATTAATTAATAGACAGATAAAAAGAAAAATAAACTGTGGAGTAACGATGACTTTACAGCCTACGACATTCGTATTCGGACTAACAAGTCCGAATACGAATGTCGTACGCTTGTACTACATTGCAGTTTTTAACGCGATTTAATCTACACCTCCACAGGAGAAAGTAGTCCATTTATGTTGTATGGCTGCCGCTATTTAAGGTTGCGAGATGTTGGTCTCTCTTGAAAGTCTCTCTTGTATATTCACATGTCTCACATGTCAGTTAAAATCGCCACCTATGTACCTATATACTCTCTTCCCCTGGTATATCTATTATTTCCAAATCCTCAGAGACCTAGTCCTATCATCATCGTTTATTTTCGAAACCATGTTGTTTTGCAGTTATAGGCTATGTTTTTTTTTATGACCGGAAACTTGCCAACGTCAACCCGCCTTGGGCGTTCTAGCAATAGGATTTGTCTATTTTTAGGGTATTTATTATTTATGATAGGATAGTAATCACTATTGATCGTGTAGATTATGTAGATTAAACATAAATTACAAGACAAATACGTTGTCTCATACATTAATGATTATTCAATAGTCCACGACATTGGCATTTCCATTTAATTTACTGGTTTGTGTAGTGTTATAGTATGCAGTGTTTCAACGGTTCTGGAAATGTCTGGTTAGTTAATAATGTAAATTAGTAGTTAGTACTATAAATTAGCAGTGGTAAATATACAAATCGATTGACCTGGTTTATGACTAGTAGAATAAGATGATTCTATTTTTATGTTAATAGTTTACTGTATTTGTTTATATATTTTGCATTTAATATTAGAAATTGTTGATGATGCGTGCTAGTCAAGTACCTTGAGATATTTATGCATTTGCCATATAATATTTATCTATCCTGCATCAACGTATCTTCCAACAAAGCAAAAATATGAGTTACCTTCTCTAGAATTGTCTGTCCTATGACCATGAACGCTGTAAAGGTTTCAAAACGTTTGGAAATCAAATTATAAATAAACGCAATAAACCCGTAAACATAGTTTCATTTAGTAAATATTAATCTCTTTATTTTACATTTTTACCACTGGCTAACTTCCTATTACTCATTTTCTTATAAGTCTATAATTAACAATTCTATACCCTTAAGTACTAATGTAATGGAATTATAAAGGAAGAAAAATAAGAAGTTTTATATATTATAACAATGGATGCGCCAAGCATTGCTTCAAATGCTAAGAAACAATGTAGAAAAAGACGTTAAGATTTTCGTCAATGTGGCAATCAGCCGTTTAGCTCAGTGGCTAGAGCGTCAGGCCGCGAATGCCGAAGACGTGGGTTCGATTCCCACAACGGCGACAATCTTTTCGTACTTTTTCTACATATTTTAATGTTCAATCTTAAGTGCAAAGATTAGCACTATAAACAATTTAAATTTCTAAATAAAAAGTTTTATTAATAGTATTTCGTTTGACTATGAATTTATGTCAAATATATGGGAGACCGAAGATAGGCCATACATATCAAATAAAGAAGTAAATAAATGTTGATTCCTATAAAGAGGTAAAGGATAGGGCTATGAACAGGGAAGGATGGAGGGTGTTACACAGCTGAAATACTGGGATGCTGCACCGACAAGAGCCTAGGTCTTAAATGAAAGAAGAGATAATAAACGTGATATTAAAAATACACAATTTGTATTCATTGCTCATAATATAATTAAACTTACTCAACGCCTGCCATTAATTATATCTTTTATTCACACTATACTATTCATTTTAAATATACTGCTTAAAAACAATTGATCATTTAATCGTTAATCTAACACGTTTTTTCATCGAAACTATATTATATTCGAATTATTTTCAAAATTTTATATTCCAAATTCTCGCGAAGAATAAAACTAAATTTATTATCAAGTTATATCCCATTATTACCACGGCCGAAAGCTTAGTGTTGAGAAATAAAAAAAAATTCTCAGTGTGCAATAACCTATACACAACAGTAATTTCTCTCATTTCTCTGTTAATGTTATTGTAGTTATTTAAGTAAGATTTACAGCGACATCACGGACGACAGCGACTACTCGTACATCTTGCTGAATTACCGATCCCCACGGCAATTAATAGCGGAACATTACGTATATTAAGTAATATTTCATCACGAGGAAACGCCTAAAAAAATTTTTGCGTTTAGTTTATAATTACTTTTCATCAAAAAAAGATTTTACATAAAATATTGAAATTCACACCCACAGATACAATAATTAAGTAATTCAATACAATCGTTATGATATCCTTTCTACAATTAACACACGAAACAAGAAGCTCGTAATGATGAGAGCTTGTGCACTATGCATGACTGCTTTATAAATAAATGCACTTGCAATAAATTAAGAATGAACTGATTTCTCCAATAAACATCTATGACAAACAAACGTATACAAAATAAAACTAATATATGTATAATATTTATAGAAACCTACATTCGTTAAATCGCGTTTTGTCACGAGAAACACAGTTGAAAACACAATTGCCCGTGTTTTGATGTTTCGTCACAGTGTTGGAGATCACAGGAATTTTTCCTATTACACGCCGCTTGGTTAAGCTTAAATTTTTCACGGTATTTTGATTAGTAAATCAATATCCGTTTTAATCAAGAGAGATGATCACTACATAGTACAAAACAAAGTCGTCCCGCTGTCTGTCTGTCCCTATGTATGCTTAGATCTTTAAAAATACGCAACGGATCTTAATGCGGTTTTTTTTTACTAGATTGATTCAAGAGGAAGGTTTATATGTGTAATATATTACACCCGCGCGAAGCCGGGGCGGGTCGCTAGACTAGTATAAGATTAAAAGTTATTTGTCTACATTAATTTATAATTTATCTACATTTTTTTAAAAATCCGAAGTCAAAGTATGAATAAGTATTGTAAGTATTATTGAAAGTGCAAATAAATTTTAATATTCTAACAGAATAACTGAAATTCCATGTAACAAGTAAAATATCAAACAGGTAAGTCAATAGCCCAAATAGATGTGATAGGGTTGTGGAATTTTGAAAATTAATATTCTCAGCCTCTGAATATGTAGATCGAGAATTATTGCTTTATATTTATTCTTATTAAAAATTGTTCAAAATATTTTAAATTACTTTTTGTTTGTGTACATACATCTACAATACCTTACGGGTAGCAAATGCGTGACTATCATTAAAAAAGTAACCTATTTACCAGACAATAAGCGAAAGTATAATACATACTTCCACTTCCCGCGCGGTGTTCGGAAACGCGTTACGTTGAAAACCCGTTTCTATCGCATCCGATTTTTTAATATTTACGTAATATGTATGTATCTGACTGAATTATACATAAGTGTATAAATTAAATTATTATTAATTATATGAATTAAACAGATTTTTTTTCAATTTAAATTAAAGGTTAGTAATAATTTAATTTAAATAATGCAAATTATTTTCAATTTATTAATGAATAATTAATTATTAATATATATTTAGTTTTACTTCAACATTGTGTAAAGGTTACACACCCTTTTTTTTACTTTAATCAACTAGTTATACTATTTAAACTCCTTAAAATAAAAATTCACATTTAGTGTTTATTTCACCACATTCCATAAGTGTATCAAATTTCTTTTTTTCGTTACTTCCTTACTGTTAAAGGATATTTTAAGTTATTCACAGTGCACTAATAGTTCGACTTTTTTTAAATCTACCATTCAATTTAAATACTGCTTGATACAAATAATATTGATGAGTCTTAATTACTTTTCTTGGCTCATTCTTATTATAATTTTCGCTGTTGCACGACCTCGATGAAGATCGGCGTGAATTGAAAGTATTATACTTATTAGATTTTTCTGGTGAGTAAGGTAGCCGGGGCCCACTTTACTAAACTATTAACACATCTGCAACCTTATCACTTAACATGAGGTGAACCTCCGGCTCGTTTGCCACCTTTTCACATAAAGAAAGTAAAGGTGCTAGTTCGTTCATGCAAAAGCTTTGAGAAACCTAAGGGAATGCTTATTACGCAACTTAAGTCCAACACAGAACTCTCATTTATTTAAATAATTCTCTTGGCTTTCTGTAATCCGTCTTGAAAGCAGCAAATTAGACGGGTTCGCTAACTTTAACACATTGGGGAGGTCATTACCAATAAAATATTTAGACTTTAAAATTAATATTGTAAATTAATAGGAAGCTCTCGACTTCTACTCCAAATAATGAGGAAATTGAACAAGTAATACACAGTAGCAAAGTTTCGAAGTATAGTACCGAGGTACTCAGTAGTTTCATAACTTGAAAATCATCATTAACTAAAACAATATTTACAATATACAACAATATGTTTATTTTTTATATTTATATAAAATTGAACATTTAAATTATTGGATATTTTAGGGATCTAACTTTATTTTTAATGTTTTGACTTTAAATAGGACTTAAATGATGCATAATGCTTCGCTTTCTTACATATAAAGTAGCAGATGAGTAAAGAAATCACTGTTACTTCTGCATTGAAGTAACAAATCCCAAAAAATATATTTTTAAGCTCAAAATGAAACAATGACGTAATTAACATGTTTTCTTTATTTTTACATTTACACAATATAAAATTTATAAAGTAATAAACAATAATTTATTTCTTTAAGAAAATATTTTAAAATGTTCGTTAAATTAATGGCGAATTAAAATAACATGTAGGTACGAAGTTAGTGTAACATTTTATTTTTTTCGATTTTGTGTCTTCTGTTGTGCTGTCACAACCCTTACACGGTCAAAGTTTCAAGGTGGTGTGCAAACAAACACGTCGTTAAATAACTTCTTATTTCCGTACTTATGGGCTTAATCCAGATCTGTTAATTGAAACAGAATGTTTATTTAACTGTTCTTAATTACTTATGTTTTTAAGTTTTTCTTTTCCCCAATGTTTAGCTAAAATTATAATTTTTCACATACCAAGTAACATTATATTCGTGAATAACTGTATTTTAAATGCCATAAACATTATAAATGAAATTTAATTTAAACCCACCTTAAAATTAAAATTACGCAGCAGCTGTAACAAAAAAAATCTTAGTAATATTTATAACGGGCACTTCCTTACACAATATTCGGACAAAACGAATATACATACGTCTGAAGTCGTATTGTAATAAAATACGATGGTTAGTCAATTCAGAAATATTATATAAAAAAACAGAATAATAATGACGTAACTCCGCTAATACATGGCAAAATAGACATGGCTTATATAAATTAAGATGAAGTTCTAAGATTTAAAATACATGTAAACAAATTTATTAATATCAAATTCGTTTAATGGAAAACGTTCTGGACAAAATAGCTCATAAACCTCTTTACACAAAAAGAGAGTGTTGCGCTTGTCACTTAGCTTCTATGCACTTATATACGTGAGAATTAATTATTCAAATACCGTAGTGCTTCTATCAGAATTTCTTCAAAAGAATACGTCTTGAGGTACGAAGTTAGTTAGGTAGTGGTGCCGCTGGAGTTGCGGGCGTTGCCGGGGCTGATTCTCCCTCCTGTCAATATTATTGTTACATCATTATATAGGCGTTCATACGCCAAATAAAAAGTATAAAAGCGACGAGCGGCGACGTAAAGCTGTATGACATTCACAGACAGCAAAAAGCATAGTCGATAAGCCAGATGTCAGTCGGTAGAAACTCATACATAGGAGGAACCTTTGCTTAAGACAAAATATGACTTTTTTCTTCTCTCTTTTATTGTTTCCTTTCTTTAAGTTCGCCGTCGACACCTAAGAAGAATATTTATCCACGCTCAGTATCCAGCTCGTATAATTTTTTTTTTCTACTACATTCATAAATTAATAAGAAGCCATACAGCCGGCAGTTGTAACAATCGTGAATCTTTTTCAAGTGGGCAAGGTGGATACAACGTACAGCAAATTTTATTAGTTTACCAAGTATTATAAGGAAGCAAAAATATACATACACATCAAAAAACTAAACAACACGATAAAATGTACTAAAATTGTGTTTTTAAATGCTATATGCAATCTTTATAATCTGAAAATAAATTCTGTTTTTACAAAAAATAAATGTCATTACAATAATAAAATAAAACAAGAAAAAAAATTTCTTTCATTTTAGAGGGAGTTTTTCGTTAAGAAGTAGGCCAATACCACATTGATTCAGAATTATGACTATTTCCAACTTTAACAGAATTTATTGTTTTGAAACCTTAATAAACACTGATTACACGTTATGCAGCGACAATGTTTAACAAGGAATTAATGCAAAGAGCGATAGGAATCCAGAAAATTTGAAAGCAATAATGATGATGCACGACAATTCTCGTGCTACTCACCCAGGACTCAAAAAGGGTTCCTAAAGAAGAATACTCAGTTTCTGTCCGCTCAATCCGCGCTTAAACCCGATTCAGCGCGCGTGGGATATGCTCCAGAGGAAGGTTCTTTTACTGTGGTAGGACCACGCAACTGTCTTAACTATAGCACGACCTCCGAGGAGAAGATTCCCCAGCTTGGATTGAAAGAGTAATACTTCTGCGTTTCGTCTGGTGAGTGAGGTAACCGGGGCCCACTTTGTTAAAAGGTGGCAACGCATCTGCAGCCCTACCGGTGTTGTAGATGTTCAAGGGCGGTGGTTACCTGAATCAACAGCTTGCTTGCCATCTTCGTACATTAAAAAGAAACCTGTACATTGTATCCACCGCAAGGACTTTTGCGATTACCGCCGGATAAGTTTAGTATCAGGTCATGGAATCGATGAAGCGATTTCGTTAAGTTCTATAAAAATATATATAATATTTTAAAGAATATTATTCATCCATCCATCCACAGAACATCGCCGTGTCGAAGTAGTGGTTTGTGTTGCTTATACTTTTTTAATGTGTGTGTTGACATAAAGAAATTTGGAACAAACAGAACACACAACTCAGCTCAAGTCCTTAAAGGTAGGATTTTTAAAAGATTTACCTTTACAAGCCGTTTATGATGCACTTGCCCTTTTTATTTTCACTGTTTACACACTATTTCATTTTGGAAAAATGTACAATACATTAATTATATTTGTCAAAACATAAGGTTTGAAATGAGAACCAATTAGCAATAAAACTTTAAAAACTCTTTGTAAAATAATACTAAACATACACTGAATTAAGTAGATTATCTTAGGAAATTGTAAAAAAGTTCTATAAAAATGAACAGGTATTTAATACTGAAACCTTAATTATCTAATAATACTTACCAATTTTTCAAGTAATTTAAATTTATCTAAATGATAAAGACATTTTACTATAATACAAATTAGATTCAGCATGTTCTAAATGTTATATATAAGGGAAATTTGTCTCTTAGGAAATGATTTTGACTTGTTTTCACATGTGTCTTAGTAGCCATGTTATATATTGACCATTTTACAGTAAAAAAAATATTTACAATATTAAAAAAAAATTACTATATTACACGTTGTCATACAAACCTAGTGTACGCGGTATGGTGCCAATGAAGGTTCAAAGCTTTAGGAGCTAAATTTATTTCATTTCATGTTTTTGTGTGTACAAATTTGTGACTGACCTATATACTCACTTTGAATCCATACTTTATCTACTCACATTTTATGTTAGCATTGCAGGCTATTTTGATGAAAAAAAACATAAATAAATAACACAAGACGTGGATATCTTACTATTATATAAATCATGCTTTGGAAATTCGACTATTGATGTATAACACAATCTAATAATCATTGATTTGGAATGGATTCACATTCAGGAAGGGGAGGGGTGGTATCGAAATGAGATCACATTACATATAAATATAGTACAGAAAAATTAATTTTATTAAACATATTATTAACTTACAAAAAATTATTTATATAAATAAATAATATAATTAAAAAACTTGGTTTTGACAGTTACGAAATTTTGTTTACGGTTTGCCATTAGACAATGCATACAAATAATGGAGGAATATGCCGTTGGCTGTTTCGGGCAAGGGATTCCAGATCTGATATAGCCGTGTGTTAGGATAGGTATCACAATATACTAATATCTACGGCTTGAAAGTCAAAAAAATGTACGTTAAGGTCACATTATAGTTTTTGGTAGGGGGTGTTTAACACTTCATGCCTCAACCTCTTCTTCTTTTACCTTCTGGTCACCTGGCTTGCCCTTCGACCAGTCTGGCTTTTTCTGCGAGGGAAAAGAATCATTTTAGATGGATGCTTAGAATTGTTTACAGTGGGTGGTCCTACGTCAGTTTATAATAATTTGGCGTTTTAAACATGTTATTAAAGTACTGGATTATTAATTTTCTACTCGTTATTATAATAATATATATTTAATTTAGTAATTGCGTCTTCTTTTACTACCGATCACTTATTAGTCTCCACACAGAATATTATCATATGTAAAAAATTCCAGCTTAGATGTTAAAAATACTGGAATTACTTTTTTTACTGTTTGCAGATTATTTAGAAAAACTATCAAAAAATACAGAGATCATGTTCACAATACACTAAACAACAGTCGAAGCAATAATGAATATATTTAAGTCATTTATCAAAAACGGTAATTTTACCGCAAGCAGGATTCTTATCATGTAATATTATAAAACATACGGTAGAAAATATTAAATATTTATTTTATTACTTAAATAATCATTTTATTACTTCAACTGCAATATACCTTTTAACTTAATAAGGTTGGTATACCCTATGCCAACAGAAAGAATGTGTTTTAAAATAGCATAGCGTACAAATTGCAACAGTAAAACATAGTTGCAAATCAAAATTCTATAAGCGGAGCACACCTCGAAGCAGGTTTTGTACATATGTCTAGAACTTTGCTAAAAAAGCTCAATCTGCTGCTAATCTAAAGGCTGCTTGTAGAAAAAACAGTACTAACACGTTATCAAGTATAAATTTTAATGGAAGTAATAGTCAAATATTAAATTCAAAGTTAAAATTCAAAATTCATAAATAAATACTGTTTACGCTTGATAATACGTTAGCATTGGAGAAATATTTACAGAAGTGCAAAGACCCTAAGATAAACCTTGAAAGATGTCAGACAAACGAAAAGTCGAAAAGAATTAAACTATACTCTAGTTTTTGTTGTAGATAGGAAACACAGAGTGCAACTGAAGGAAAATACACCGTCTCCGAGTAGGTTTATTTCGGTTTTCTAGCCTGTGCCAATGATCGTCTGTATTCCGAACAGAGCTATTCACCATTCTATCAATGGTCCGATGCCAAACTGTGCTAAAAATAATTTGGAACATGCCAGTGTAAACAACTAGTCGAAAAATGTGGCTAACTTATTCTCCGGCGTTTCCTTTATTTACCTTGCCTGCACCGCCAGCCTGCGAAATATCCCATTAATATATGTAACAAGCTCCAATAAAAATCTAACAAAACATTTGTAATTAATGATTTTTCCCCGTCAAAGTGTTCGTGGATTACCATAAAATTACAATCCTTTTCTCACTAATTTTTAATGTCCGTACAAACTTTCAGATCTGACTGTGGTAACATTGTGATGTGTGAAAACGAAAATTATTAAATTGTGTGATAAGTCAAACGTATAGTTAGTTTGGAACAATCGGGAAAGATTTTAAATGGCGTACGCCAATACCACTGATACACTGTTAGTCACAATCTGCATGGTATACACTTGTGTGATTATTGCCTTGTGCAAAGCTCAACGGGGAAATAAATCAAAATAAACTCGATCTGAAAATATTTCAAAAACGCTTCGGGGTGGAGAAAATGTTATTATATCACTTATTTATGCGGTATATATATATATAATGTAGGAGATGAAGCGACATTCCAGTGCCTTCAAGAAGCGTGTTCTCACCTCAGTATACTTGTTCGTTTTGGACCTTATCTTATTTTAGGGAACTTTAAAGAATTATCAAAATTACAAATAAATTTATTTTAAAAAGTACGAGTACGTTATAAGTAAGACATCACAACATTCTGTGTTGATGAAGGAAACGTTTGAGTTGTAATCAATATTGGGTTACTTCTTGCCGATAGCCCAATCAGCTTTCTCCGCTTTCTTAGCCTGTTAAAATACGAGCAAAGAAGAATTGTATTTCCGTGAAATTGACTTACTGAACAAATTACAGATATGATTCTTAACTATCACTCGCCAATAAAAGTCAGATGAATATAAACAAAACCAAGTCAGTAAATTTTACACCAAAAATGTTTATGCTATAAATTTCAATAGAATTGTTTACATTTGTTGAAGGATTAATTTAATAATATCCTTATAACGCAGGGATACATACATTATATTCCTGTGCATTATATTAATATTGTCTTGTAACTAAAATACATTCATATGCACGAATACTTCTTTTTTTACGCTTCATTTATGACACTATAAAACAAAACTATAAAGAAATTTACCTTATATACCTATATTATTTTCTTTTTGGAAGTTTTAGTAAGTTAATTGAAGTGATAACTTTATTTACCTCTTTGTCTTCTTCTTCGAGGGTGAACTCCTTCTTTTTGACTACCTTCAACTGGTTGCGGAAGTTGAATTCAGCCGCCTTCTTTTGAAGCTTGGCGAATTTGTTCTCGTACTTAGACACCTTTTTGAGTGTAGGTTTGACGCTAAGATTAAAATGATGTTGACATTAATAAAGAATGAATTCTCATTAAATTACTTTGAGGTGATCATAGAGTTATCAAATCCGGAGTGCTCTCAAACTTCTCAACTTGTAATTCCAAATCACATTTACTTTACTAGAAATGATTAACGTTTAGAGAAAATTAGGTATCCTTACAAATTCATTTACGGCGGAACTTTTAAATGTATGCTACATCTATGTCGTTTTAGGAAGTGATATAGTAAAGAGCGTGAATAGATGTTTAATAACTTACAATTTGCCTCTAAGGTCGTTGACTTGGGAGTTCAGGTCGGCAATCTAGTAACATAAATTAGCTTCAATACACAAGTCAGAGTAAACATTGGACGTAGGCAAAATTTTAGATAGAACTGTATGTGACATAGTGCGTAACTATTAAATGAAAAATAACTCAGAACTTCAAATACACAATTGGAAAGGGAAATTTAAACTTTAATTAAACATCTCTATATGACATTATAATTTTTAAAAGGTAGGAAAATCAAAACACTTCTAAGATCGAAAGAGTTTGAAATAGTTAAAGAGAAATTGGAAAATTAAAAGTAAAGTTAAAAAGTCATGCAAGACACTCAAGCAACGACTTTCAAAACATTTAAAGCAGAAATTGTGAAAATTAAGCACATAGACTTAAAAAGATAAACGAAAAATATGTTAAATGAGTAATATATCATAAAAATAGTGATTAATTTCAAGATGTAACAAGAAGATAAATAATTGAGCGTATATTAGGCATGGTTATTTGCGAGCTGCAAAGTAGTTAAGTCTTTATAAGGCTGAAATAGACAAGTACATACGAGAAAGTAGATCCCACATCCTAATCTATATGCCTTTGATAATAGCTTGTGCTCTTTGCCTACGTAACATATCACATATTCAAAATATCTAATCACTACTCATATGATTTTGAGTCTCACTTCTTCGTGCACACTAACTACTACACTTTATTTCGGTGGCTGGTCGCCTGCAGCACCTGGATATTTCAAGATACCAATAATTACACTAAGTGCATTAGAATACAATCTTTAAAACGTACGCCGACAATATTTCACCACTTAAATGCTGAGTAACTTGAATTTCTATATCTTAACTTACGAGTAGAGTAAATCTCTTATTCTCATTGTTACACAAAATTTCTTTACAGGAAATGCCACAGACTTAATCAAAATTTTTCTTCAAATGAGATATGAACGCAACGGATTACAAAAAACACAGCATTTCGTTGTAACATATTGCGTGCGCTGGATCAATTGAACTTCTTATGATAAACGTATTTTCTTCTTTGCGCCGAATCGCTACGCTCCCACGCTCAATATGATAAGTAGAACTGTCGCAAGTGTGTGGGTGCAAAATCGATCACATATAGGAATAAGTTAAGTGGTGTGACATAGTGTATTTGGGATACAGGTGAGCATTCTGTGTGCATGCTCTGTGTCAGAGTTGGTGAAATGTACACAGGCGCACTAGCGCCACCAACTCGAACGTGTCAGGGGAAGGAACGGGCAACATCGACCAGAGCATGGCACTTTCATTCTTAACACTCGCTGTCCACTAAAACAGGAACAAAAAACAAAGGTTTCGGCACGTGTTTAGTTACCGAGCAAGCAGTCACACCGCGTGGTAAACACCGGATCATACAAGAAAAGTTTGAGATTTGGAACAAGAAGTTTCACGTTTAATGCACTTGCGTGTGCGAATTGAGGATCTAATAAAACCGTTACGATAGTCTTAACGGTACTGCTAATTTAACAAAAAAGAGAAAATTCAGTAAGGCCATTATATAATAATAAACACACAAAAGCGTCACACGGCCAAACGCAGCGAAGGTCGGTATCCGAATCTCTTTACTCTCCACACTCGGATATTAAAGTGCCATACTATTTTTAGGATATTAATGGGGGAGGTGGAAGCTAAGATTGTTATAACCAAATCATGCAACATATTTATTGAGTTAGGCGATAATATATATAAGATTATCTTGCTTACAATAAATAACGAACGACGGATTCGAAGGACGACGGAGTTACGATACATAAATAGAGACGTCATGAACGATGAAATGGAGAAACAGCGTGCATGCAGCGACGAGCGTTACAGCGCCTCAGTGGTGAATGCAGTGTTACAGTGGGTAACAACCCAAATGGGTTACTATAGTTAGAGTAAGTTAATCGTGTAAATCCCATGTCCAAGAATCCCTCAAAATGCGTCCCAGCCAGTCGAGATCGATTTTGCACCGCACGCCCACCGGGCCTGGCCTCTTCGCTCGCGACAACCATACTAAGACTACACGCACACACCTAATCTACTAGTACAGCACTAACGACCCGCGCCTCGACCGTTATTTACAATCCAACAAACAACCGAAAACTCGTAAAGCAGTATATCAACACGAACTGTCACACGCGAACGTTTGTTACAGTATCGATGAACGTGATATTCACAATGGTTATAAAGTATCGGTCAATACCTCATAATCTCTTTTCCTGACTTCATGTTCCAAATCCCACTTCTGGCCCTCACAAATATACATGCGGTCATAATACTCCTGTATTATTCTCTTGAGCATTTCTATAGAAAAAGGAAATACAGATTATTGAGCCGGCGCAATGAATATGAACACTTGTGTGAGTGGTACACGGTCTGTCGTCGGAGCGACGTGTGCATGTGTGCGGTGAGCCGTACAACTATCATATCATATCGTAACAGCTAACTCGGTATTAAATAATTTCACGTCATATGCATTCCCAATCCTATTATGCAGTTTACCTCCATTTTCTTAATTGCGCTAGCTCGTTCTAGTTCATATTTATCTCCCTCAAGGTCGTATATTCTTTGCCAGTACATTTGACATATCGTCTGCAGTTCCGCTAAAGAAAAACAATATGATATTTAAGAATAGTATAACATCGGTACACTGTGGGCCGCCTTAAACGTTTGTGGGTAGTGTGCATAACGAAACTGATAGTCCAAAATAAACTATGGGAGAAAAGCGGAAGCAAAGCTACGTGATAATAACTAAGTGGGACCCAAATTATTAAAACTCGTCGACAATATCTACAATAGAGTTTTAACTCCGGTGTTTGGTATAACGGGACGTTGTTATTTTTATGATACGCAAACTAATATTTATTAATTTTACATGTTATCCACATTAGTTAAGGTTTAAAGGTACATTGTAATATTTGAAAATTTGTAATGTGAATGAATCGGTTGAAAAGAAAAACAAAATCGTGTTCTAGTCACATAATTGGCATGAACTACGCAAACGTAGAGCGTATTATAAGTATTGCTTAGCGCCCAAACCAGGTCAGACCTCGAGCTCTCTGCGCGCCACTTCCATCTCATGATCGTACTTCTCTTCTTCAAGCTTGGCGATACGCTGATGATAACCGGTTATGATGCTCGTGAGAGCGGCTATAACATCAACCAAATGTTACTCCCATCTACTGCGTAATGCGCTACGCCCGACTTAAACCTAGCGGCCGATAGCGGCACAGCACGCAAAGAGTAAGCGAGAAAGTGAGTCTCAGATAGAAATTTATCACATTTTCTCAAAGTGAAAGTGTGTAAGTATTGGCGCGATAGATTAAGGACTTCACATACAGCTCAGAAAAGTTGGTAGATAAATTAGGAAAGGTTTAATGGACCGCAACCTGGAAAAAATCCCAGTGGCAACACACTTCGGACTGCGTTATCCGTTGTTAAACAGACGCAATAGAGACAGCACGGCATTTGGTCAAATAAAAGAGTCAAACGAAAGTAAGAGTTTTGTAAGTTTTGTGAGTTCGTCAAAAGAGAGCGTTTTGGTAGCAGGTTATGTGGCTACCTCCATATCTTTCCGTTTAACGATGTATTCCAGATCGAACTTTTCGTCTTCGAGTTTGCCGATGCGGGTGTGGTATTCTTTGCAAACCCTCGAAATAGCATCTATAATGCGATATACATAATGATTAAATCAATCAACAGTTGATTATCACAGTAGCCTGTTATCTATCTTGTGCAGTGTACACCTTTCATCTGTACACCGAATGTCAATTATTCATATTTTTATACAGTAACATGGAAGTGTAAGGATATTCTTGTAAAAATTTCAACTCAACTCTAGTAAAGAGGCTATGTACCTTCGTTTGCGTCGTCAATGTTCTTGGGTCTACCGCACCTCTCCTCGATGATGCGCCTTCTTTCGGCCGCTTTGCGTTCCTGTTCCTTCTTCAACTCCTCGGCGGCTTTTTTACGCAGCAGCAACTGTTAGATTAATCAAATAACTCGTCACATTAAATTTTAAAAAATACTTCCTTTATATTTAACCTATCGTGACTTAAACGCTTCAGTTCATTTAAACCAATAGAAATACTTAATTTTTGTATCATAATAGTATTCAAAGCGAGATAAGAAACATTTCTTATCTCGATTTGCTATTAAAAAACAAAACGTTTACTGTGGTAAGAGCGCTGCCACTGCATGAACGATATCGGTTAATAGAAGAAGTATTATGGCTTGAAGTGAAATATTATAGAGTGTGGTAAACGGTTTATTGTTTGTAACATTAATGTTGTGGATATCAGGGGCGATGATCGCTTCCCGTGTAAAAAATCGTCTCTACGTATGCTAACTACGCTCTCATTTGAAATCAGCAGAGATTGATACTCACCCTAAGTTTCTTCTTTCTCTCGGGTGTCATGAAACCTTTCTTGGCCTTCTTAGCTTTGGAGGCTTCCTCCATGCGCTTGCGCACCTCAGCGCGCTTGCGGTCGATCTCGGCCTGTTTGGCCTTCTTCGCCTAAACACAACCAATTCAAAGCTAGTAATCATTGTTAGTCCCTACCCAAGTTAGTAACTCAACTATTTGTATCTACTACATTTAATAAAATATGAAATAAAACAAAGAAATTTGATGAATTTTGAAAAAGAAATAACATCGATACATATCGAAATCCTTAATACAAAAATAGCTCAAATGTATAGGTATTTAAATTCGTAAATAAAAGCTATAAAGTAAATTTGTAAATAAAACTTTAGGGTCAACATTGAATAATTTAATTGGTTTGTCCTAGGGTTTACCTCCTCGAGACGCTTTTTCTGAAAAAGAAATAAAAGAAACATTAGGAACACACTCAATAAAGTAATTAATGATATAATATGTCAATTGTTTGATTTTAATGAAATGTGTTTTAATAACGTAAAATAATGTGCCCATGAAAAAAAACATAATACACAGTGTAAAGTATTTATTAGAATTTGTGTTACAATTTTCACAAACACAGTTTTTGAATCAGATTTTCAAAATGCTGTGTGAGCTCGTGCTATAGTGAATTTTGTGCAAATTTATTCATTACTTGAACATGCTTATATTTGACGCACAAGTCATTACCAGAAAGAGTGTACATATAACTTTATATTAAAAGAGAAAAATAAGCATGTCCAAATAACACAGAACAGTTAGTGCGTGTTTTGAATTGTTTCTTTTTATTGTTTAAAGACATTATTAATTTTGCGAGTTTTCAATAAAATTATTGGTTTTAATAAGTATTATCACAGTAAGCTCGGAAAACAGAAATTATCTTCAAAGTCAATATCATATTCAAAACTTAAAATCCATGACTTGACTTACAATATGTTTACTTATAAAATAAACAATCAGGCTGTAACAGAAAGTTCATGTAAAATTTTATCAAGTACTCTTTAATACACGTACAATCGATATTGCGATTGCGTTTTGCCATTACAATCTTGCTTTGCTTGTAGTATAGTGTGTTTTGAATTCTCTGTATTGGCGTAAAGAAATCGCGTATCTTGTCGGTATATTTTGTAAGTGGATTAGTACGTTTAGTTATTTACCTTTGTCTCGAGGAGACATTGTACTCAATACTGTTGTTATCGCCGCAGATACAATTTGTACACCGAGGATGTTCCGACACCGAAGTTCACGAAGAGTCGCAGATCCAATGAAAAGAGATAAGAAGAGAAAATGATCTATTAGTTAAACTGTAGAGTAGTATGTCCTCAGCAATAAAGATCAGTAAATCAGAGTATTTTCTTACTACGGTACGCAAAAGGTTCTACGAATGCCGGACTCGTGCTACCAGGAGATACTGCCTCACAGAAGTCCAGCGTGAAGTGGAAATATTATACTTTCGCGTTTCATCTGATGAGTGAGGTAACCAGCACCCACTTTTAAAGAGAGTTTTCAACTTATCTACAAGCCTCACATGTAGGTGTCCGTGAGCAGTGGTCTTCACTTAACATTAGGTGAACTGCCAGCTCGTTGGATAATTTTGCACATAAACAAAAAAAATCTTTAGTAATAAAAACACATGTCTCTTTTACTAAAGAGGATCATATTTTATTATTGTTTTTTATGCTATGCTTGTATATTGATGTATTACGTGACTCTAAAATCATAACTTCCGTAATCATAGAAGATCATAGTCATAGATAAAATACGCTGATGGCGAATTTCTACAATCTTCCGAAGGTTCGTATCAAAAAAGTATTTGGGTATTATTAAAAGTTTGTTTAAAAAAAAGGGGGGGGGGGGGGGGGTGAAAGAAAACTGATTTATTATCAACACCTTACCTCACTTCATCATCCGCCATTGTGTTTGTGTTTTATGAGATGTCCTAAAACAAAAACGAATATATAACGTTATTATACACACTTTAATAATAGCGTTGTCTTTTAGAACAGAAAACCTAAAGATTAATTCATAATTAGGAAGTAAATCATTTGAATGACTATTAAATTATAGTCATATTTGAGTTATTCCAGAATATACGATTAACTTAATTTCAAGGTCAAGGTAATTGGTACTATAATGTTCCACTGACATATTTTTGTAAATCTTTTGAGTAGGTATCCATAATTTTTCTATAGTTGGATAACTGTAAAGAAGAATGTTATTTAAATGTCGGAATAGTAAAAATTAGAGGTCACGACATAATCACATTTTCGAAAAATGTAGTAGGATCACACATTAAATCAACATGATAGAGTATCGCCAGTAACTCTCTGAACAAAAAAAAAATACGTATTTGGCGAGCACCGCCCTACATGAGTGATACATGAAACGCTTTGGCACACTTCCAACTCTCGCTATCTAGGTGTTAAAAAATCGACATTCGATACCATGAATTTGTGTAACCCTCTTTTATCATCTACATCAGACATCAAAAGATGTTATAATTAATAATTTAAAACCCGAATTACTTTGAAGTGAGAACAGTCCGACCTTGCATTACCTAATAAAACGTTGAAAAAAAAAACAATGAGATGATTAATTTAGGAGACCGTTTTAATCTTAAACGAGTTTCGTGTGTTCACATTAGTGCCGATACGTGCGCGGGAGATGGGCAGCGGCGCGCGACCGAAATAGTTCGACGCGCGCATCCTAATTTGGTTGCACGGACCGGCCGCTTCAGTTACGTAGCTTTTCAGCAATGACGCAAGGCGCACGCAATCCGTGTATTGCTTTCCATAAATACATTTACTTACAACAATTCTTTTCTATGTTATGATAAAGCTTATCACTATAAAAAACATGTCCCTCTCATAACTTTGTTAACCTTTAAAGTTAATCTAGAAAGCTTTTTCGATTCGGATTTTTTTAATGTACAAGGATACCGAACATTAAATTTGACCTCCAATTTGACATTCTAACCACATGTAAAATAGCACAAGATGGAAAACCCTTATCGTAGCCCGCGTTGCTGTAAAGAGCATGTTAAACGTGCACTGATTGAATAACCACACACAGGGAATCCTGCCCGAGGTGGGTGTTCCGTTGCGCGGCAAACGTGCACCACTTCACTAAACAATCGATCACTGGAGCGCGTCAAATTTTCCCTATCGACTCTTTTGTTAGTAGCAATGTATGTCACCACTCACCTACGGCAAGAAAAAGAGGATGGCCCTACAAGATGGTTCAGCCAACACGAGCCACAGTTGCTGACTGGCGTTGGGCGGGCGGCAAGGCGCGGCGGGTAAAGCGTGGGCGCCCCCCCTCCGCCCCCTGCCCCCGACCGGCGTCCGCGCACCCGTCCCCTAACTCTGAACTCGGCTGCTTTCCGCACAGACATTTTTAGAGCAGTGTCGAGTTGACACCGACACCGAAATAACACAAGATCCGAGCCCCAGTTTTGCGCTCGAAACCTCGTAAATTTTAAATCCAACGCATAGGCCATGTGCACGCAGCATAACGGTGTCGCGTTCCTAACAGTCTCAGATTATGTGCATAACGCACTGTGCAGTTCCGTATGTCCCCGTGGTCAGTTGAATTTCAGAATAGTCCGTTATAAACTGGGACGCGATTTGTTATGAGGTGTTATTTTTAACTTCATCTAGAGTTACACCGTAACAGGGAACTTACGTGTTCCAGCCATTAGAATTTTTATTACATTAATCTAATGATCAAATGAACCAAAAGTCCTTACTTAATCACAGTAGTGAAGGTCAATTCATCAAATGTATATGAATATTTTCTGCTAGAATATATTCCTTTATCTCTACTTGTTTTATAATATCTTTATGCGTTATTGCTCAAATATGGTTTGTAAATTCTTCATCTAATTTTAATGACTCAAAGCCATTTTAAAGCTTATGTTCGCAGCTGTTACAAAAAATAGTTAAGAAAAATATTTTGTTCATACAAAAAACTTACGTTCTTGTAAAGTAATTATGATAAAAACACGTATGCACGTATTGAGAATTCGTTTAAATGAAATTAAGCGAATAAGACTACATTATATTGTGCGACTGATAGTGCCGTACTATGCGAAAATTCCAAACGGGTCAATGAGTAGCTTTATATAACGAAAATACTCGAAATTGTCAAATAAAGACTCTCTAACCCCTATCATCACATTATTCTTCTTGACTTCGATTTAATTTACTAGCTATTTAAGAAGGCAACATTTTCAAACTCCCATAATGAGAATTTTGAACAGCCTCGAGAATTCTGTACGAGATTAGAAATGAAAACCAACGCGATCCTGATTGCTTCGCCTGGGGAATGTTCCAGCTCATTCCGCCATTATCTATGCGAGGCACGTACAGCAGAAATGTAACGCTCCGTTAAGGTTGAGATAGGGGAAATTGCGCAAGTCTCGTATGCATTTACACATCTGCCATTCGGCTTAAATAAACTTAATTCTATTGCTCGTGGCTATCTCCTAGCACACATGCGCCACTATTCACAGATGGAAATGTTGTCGGCTCTTAATCTATGCAATTCGAGTTTTCTGAAATGACTGTTTTACCAACGGAAACTTTAATATATCACATGTTACATTATACAAATTTTAATGTTATCGTTGTATTTACATGATTTTATTTACACTTCTTCCAGATTTTAGTGTATAGTATATATTAGACTAGTGTGTGAAAATTAGCACTACAAAATATTATACATTATGGTATCTTGATAATTTTTTAAACAATGTTATAAAATAGATTACAACCAATTTCTAGAAACCGTAACAAAAAAGTTATTTAAAAATTGTTACTTTTGTTTGTATAATTTACATTTTGCTATGTCACACTACTTTATCCTGAAAAGTCAGTTAAATAAAATAAAACAATTCGAAAAAATACGTTATCAGTATATGCCAACGCTTCAACTGCAAAAAGTCATGTCTATGAAGGATTACTACTGAGAATTACCATATTCCATAACTTACAAAATGTGTCTTTTTTATTTGAAAAGTTGCCAAACGAGCAGATGATTCACCTGATGTTAAGTAAATACCGACGCCCATGGACATCTGCTACACCCGAGGGCTCCAGATGTGTTGACAACCTTTTGATAATTGGGCTCCGGCCACTACACTCACCAGACGAAACGCGAAAGTATTAAACTTGTATTTTACGCCGGTCTTCTGTGAGGTCGTGGTACTAACCCGGACGAGCCTGCCCATTGGTGCAACGGCCGAGGCTGCTGCGTGGCCCTACCACCGTCGAGTCTACTACTAGTATGTTGTGTAAGTATAATCCTAATACTTTTATTTACTGCTGACCTAGTGATACCATGTTTATCATTCTGTAGATTTTAACTCAGTTTACTACAGCTCAAATAAACTTATAGTAAACGAATATACTTCTTTATTTCTAAAAAATATTAATTTTAGTTTGTCTTTTTGGTAATTGAACTCCATCGTTCAGCTACTTTGGAACTTAAATGGTAGAATGCACGACATATGTTCAGCATTTAACAAAATTACATTCAACCAATTTTTGAATTAAGCTAAACCAAGTTTAAAACACAAGGGATAAGTCTTTCTTCGAAAAGTATTGGTTTACTTTAATAAATTACTACTTTTTTTAGAGTAATTTTAGTAAAAAAAGGTTCACTATTAAGCGGAGATTACATTGTTTTTAAACTTTATATTATGCATGGTTAACAAGAAGTAAATTCGATTGACCGTTTCTTTTTAAAATAAAAATTCGATTATCAAGTGTCAGTCACAGCGGAGTTACGATCCATCTGCTGTTATTTCCTCTACAATATCCCGGAATAAATTTGTCGTTCCTCTTTGGAAATTATTTATCTGTCGTAAAACTTTCTCCTTGTTTGCTTCAGAGACTAATAAAATAACGTTTAACCACGTATTATTTCATATAAGGCACATGTGATTGTTCCATTATCTTTGAAACCAATAATTTGAATATAACAACTAACACTAACACGTGGCATAAGATTAGAAAAGTTAAAAACATCTTACTGCTCGTCTGTGCAGTGTACCTACTAACCGAATGTATTTTTATACACTTTGGCCTGATAGACGCTTGTTCAAGATGAAAAAAACTTCTTCAGTGATGTAATAATCTTAAAGAATACCTTTCGCGATATTTCCCGAAAACAAGTTTTGAAGTTTACACTTCTTTTATCGTGCTAGCAAAACAATTAGGAGAGTGAAATTTTAGGATGCGCAGTAAGTACCACGACCTCACAGAAGACAAGCGTAAAGTGGAAGTATCACAAATACTTTCGCGTTTCTTCTGGTGAGTGAGGTAGCCGGAGCCCAATTTTCAAAAGGTTGTCAACGCATCTGTAACCCTCGGGTGTAGCAGATGTCCATGGGCGGTGGTATTCACTTACCATCAGGTGAACCGTCTGCTCGTTTGGCAATTTTTCACATAAAAAAATACGAATAATTTTTTTTATATTATACCCCGTAAAGTTAATAGCAGTGTCTCGATAACTTGAATAAAATCAGTGCTAGTTGGTCCCTTCGGTAATTTAAAGTTGAAAGAATATTATCTTGCTCCCCAACATGCGATAATTTGAAGTCCGAGCTTCCCTACTCTCTACAACTTGAGGCGTTTATCATGCACATACCTGTCGTTTGTACATGTATGTAAATACAGTACAGACCTATCAATTGTTTACGATTAGTTCGCAGCTCTCACCACTATCGAAAGTTCGTTGGACAATGCTAGACTGAAGTCACTCACAGAAAAATTTGTGAATAATTAATTGTATTATTGAATTTAATTGTTTATGCATAATAATAATATAGAAATAATAAATGAAGAATTTTTATAAGACTCTTATTTACTTGAGTCCTTGGAGAGTATTTAAACGCTTGTTATTTTGAACTCTTGATAATTTGAAATTTGAATCTCTGGTCCCTTTAGTTTTAAACTATCGAGAGTCGACTGTAGTATTAATTTAAATTCTAATTTGTAGTAATCCGTAAACATAATTTCATTCATTTAATTCGTATTTCTGATCAACAATTATTTTTTACATTAGTTTATTATTTAATGATTATAGATACATCCAATAGCAAGTACCTATATATAAAAATAATCGGAAATATAATTTTAACTTTCGAAATAATTTCATTTTTTACCTTCTAATTTAGTACCACCCTATTAGTGTTTTTGAAAATCAATAAGTAAGTGTAATACTTCTATATTGAATAAAGATATTTGAATTAGAATTTATCTAATTAGGTGCAATAAGTCAAACATATTGCACTTAAGAGGCTGCTACGAATAGAGCAAAAAAAATCAAAAAACGATAAAATCACAACTAATATAAAATGATAGTAAAGAAGACAGATAGAAAACAACCTACTAAATACAATACTCGGCATTAAACATTGCACATCGGCCTTTGGAAAGAGACAATTGGCTAATTTCGGCTTCATAGAGCGTTATCTCAGTCGCACAAAGCACTGACAATCAGAGCTCGACAGATCAATCAGGGTCAATATCCAAAATTTATCGCCGTAGCAGTTAGTTGATTTAATTACTAAATAATCGTAAATATTTACTTTAAAATCATGTAAACTAGCGATTGAAATGGATTTTTTATATAGCAATACCAATTGCCATTATTTATTCTTAAATTGAAACAATCGATAACAATGTTAACATGCAAATAAAATTATTGCATGTTAACATTATCATGCGATTGCCAGATGTAAACGTTACGTTCAGAATACGCGCGCGTAAAAATAGTACATTCTCAGTCAAATATTTTGAGTATCTCAATATCACGTACGTTCAATTGACAAATTGCTGCCATCATGTATAGCTTATGGCATACGTGATGGCAGCAATTCGTCAAAATGGCAAAACACAACCTATCAAAGCTTTTTTTTTATTTGGAGATAAAAATTGTAGCTTTCGTACAATCCAAAAATTGTTATTCATTTTTTATATATTTATTTATGTCAATACATTACCTCGCGAAGTACGTGCTTTAAGAGTGTACAATCATTAATATAAAGAACGAAGGATATTTACAAATTTAATTTATTTTTACAGAAATAAGATTATGCATAAAGTAACTTTGAAATGTTATGAGCAAATATCATTTAGTCTCTTATGATGCAGCCGGTCGTACTTCTTGGCGTTAAGATGGCACAACTTCTCGTGATAGAAAAATAATTTAAATTAAAATTAAACTTTACTTTATTAGAATTCTTAAATTCTTCTTAAGGAACCTCTTTTGTTCTCAAAAAAACGATACAACCTGATTCTCCTAACTACCTTTTCCACACATAAATATTGCGATAAAGGAAATAAACGAGTCCGTATAATTTCCTTTTACCCACGGAAAAAGTAAATAGACAGCAATAATGGCGACGAGATAAGAATAGTTATTGCAGGATGGAGTCGGATGGAGACGCTAATACTCTCTACTAGTTTATTTCCTTTCAAGCTCGATCCGTAGGAAGTACTTCTTCAGCTTAACCTTTAGAACTTGATTCACACTCGTCTCAACGAAACTTGTCGTTCATTTGTCGATTGTTAAAGGAGTGAACTACAACGCAGAAATGATATATCAATTTTCTGAATCAACCAAATTCAAACTGCTCCAAAAAGGTAAAAGGTTATTAAAGTTTCTGTCCAAATGATAAATCTTTATATATATAATTCTTCTCTACGTGTGTATGTCACTGAACTCCTCTTAAACGGCTGGACTGGTTTTAATGAAATTTTTTATGTGTCTTCAGGTCAATTCGAGAATGGTTTAGATTCAAAATTTATTTATTTTTTAAGTTGTTGTCGGATTAAAGTCGTTTACGACATCTGTCCGGTCCACTAGTTAATTATAAATTTATTTAAAGAAGAAAAATATCAAATAAAAACATACATACATATATACACATTCTTTTAATATATGAATTTATAGCCAAGGAAAAGTGTCAATGAGTTGTGTATGAAATGAAATGAAAATAAATACAACACAATCCATGAGCATGATGAAAGCATCCCTGAAGATGACAGTCGTGTTTATGTTTATGTCAAATCAGAGCATTCTACATTGTTTACGATATAGCTTTTCTCTAACTTGACAGCTGCTTTAATTTCGACTGCGACAGTGCAAGCTGTTAGTGTGGGATGAAAGTACTATGTCGAACAAAAAAGCAGTTGAAACTCGTAATCGAATACTCCAAGATGTGCGCAATAGTACAGATATAATGGGTGGAATACAGGTTACTGGCTGGTAACTTCCACCAAACTTTCTAGTTTTTTTTATGACAGAGAGGGACACCTATAGACGAAATTAAAGTCTAAAATCTTTGGAGATGCTCAACGAAATTACGTAATGAAAATATAGGTTCCCATTGGGATGAGGTGTTTTTTTGGAATGAAAAAACGTCACTCTCCTGACATAAAACTATGATTTTTTTAAAAAAATTACCAAACCGTTGCTTCGTTTCAACATGAATGAACAAAAAACACACAACAAACACAATTTCACATTTACAATCTATTAAAAATAATAACAATATAATTATATAGTATGGATTAATAGCCTGTTACATATTCGACTTATGTGTTAAAACTGAAAGCTTTTAAGACTGATTACCTAATGAATGATAAAAAAGAAAAAAAGAAAGAAAGAAAGAAACATTTATTTAGCACATAATAACAAAAAAATACAATAGATGCTAAAAACTAAATACCAAAATAGTCACCACTCAGCTTCATATCACGAAGTTGATTCGTGAATGCTGGTTTTCAGTGGAACCTTGGGGAAAAGAGTTAGATGCCCTGCGTAATAATCGTAAAGAATTAAAATAGGATACAATAAAATAATGATAAAGGTAAAATTATGTTAAATCAAATACACATTACTTATTTTACCTGTCATGCTGTGTTCTGTGTGAAGAAGATTTTGATTGTGTTATGAGATGGAGCGAGAAAGTGTGTTTGTGTTCGTATTAGTTAAGATAGAAAGTCTTAAGTGCTGGACTTCTGTTTACTGAGTAAAAATTTTTTTAGTTGAATTTAAAAAAGAAAATAGTAAAATTGAATGGAAGCCCTGTAACAAATGATTTCTTGTTGACTGCAAGTTTTTAGAGATTACATGGCAATTTATGATAGCCCAGTATCCTTGTTTTTTCTTCAGTTTATTAGTTTTTAGATTTTTATTAGTCAGTGGACCTGAACCCACTGATTTTACATTTCTCTAAAGTTAATTTTTTATATGGAAGGTGGCAAACGAGCTGGCGGTTCACCTGATGTTAAGTGATAACCGCCGCCTATTGACATGTGCAACGCCCGTAGAGGGGCAAATGCGCTGCTGCCTTATAACAAATAAGTGGGTTCCGGCTACCTCACTCACCAGACGAAATAATAATTAATCATTTATTTGTCTAAATATACATACAGTGCACAAAATATATAGAAAATAACAGAAAAAAAGAACTATTATTTAGACAATATAGAGGGTTGGGATGATGCTGGACTCTATCGAAGAACCGTTTTGTCAAATCTTTAAAATGTGCGCGAATCGTCGGGAGTCTGCAATCGCTGTGCAGGTCGACGTTGCGCTGATACCACTGCGCACCGGTTGCGCGGCGGATAAACTTATTTTGTACTATTTGCAACTTGTACAAGCGAGTAGGGTGCGTGTGGGCGAAGATCATGCATGCGTAGGACATAATAGGTCGTACGCAGGTCTTATATAATAATAATTTGTGCCTTAAGGGCATTTTACTTTTAGCATTAGTTAAATTGTGTAGCCGGCCGGAGACGAACGCGGCTCTATTACGAACGTTATTAATGTGCGTAGTAAATGACATACGCGAGTCGAAAGTGACTCCTAAGTATTTGACCTTTTTCTCCCAGGGGAGCGGTTGGCCATAAAGGGATATTTGCCCCAACTTTCTGCATTGGCGAGGGCCATTATAAAGATGTGACGGGTAGGTACTTCGTGTGAAGTGAATCGCCACACTCTTTTCGGGATTAATATCGATTCTCCATTTGCGGAACCAATCGCCGAGGCGGTCGGCGGAGCTTTGGAGTCGAGTTGTTAATTGACTGAGGTTGCGATCTGAGTAAAAGAGCGCCGTGTCATCCGCGAAAAGCGCGAGATTGACGTGGGGGTCTCTAGGTATGTCGCTCGTGTAGAGCGTAAATAGCAAAGGAGAGAGGCAGGAGCCTTGTGGTACGCCGGCCGTGAGGCGGCGGCTTGTGGAGAGGGTGCCCTCGACTCGATATCGAAAAGAGCGGTTCAACAAAAAGGCCCGGATGGTGTGTACGAGCCTATCTGGCACTTTGAGTGTGTACAGCTTGTAAAGCAAGCCGTTGTGCCAGACTTTGTCGAATGCTTTTGCGACGTCGAAAAATAGAGCCCCTGTACTAATGTGGTTGGGGTGGTTAAGGCCTTTTAGGATGTGCTCCGTTAGGCGGTATAGCTGATCGGGACAAGAGTGTCTAGCTCGAAAGCCGAATTGTTCCGTCGGCAGAAGGCCGTTGGAAAGCACGTGCTCTTTGAGCCTGTTTAACAATAGCCGCTCGTAGACCTTCCCCAGACAACTGAGGAGGCTGATGGGACGATAGCTGGACGATTATTGGCTGGTTTATTCGGCTTGCGAATGCCGATAACCGTGGCTTGCTTCCAGTCGTCCGGAAAGGAGCAACTGGAGAGAAGGGTATTGAAAATTGTCGCCAGTAAACAGATAAGCGGCCCAGGGAGAGCTTTGAGAATCTTATTACTTATATTATCTGGGCCCGGGGCGGATTTTGGTTTTAAATTTTTAATAATATCTTGGACCTCTTCGGGGGTCACTGAATTTAAAGGTTCGCCTTCCGGTGGAAGCGCAGCCCTAGTCTCGATTACGCGGTCCACCTCCGTTAGGTGGGCCGAATCGGTGTGTTCGCGCGATGGCGTACATTGCTGCTCTAGGTTGTCCGCAAGGCATTCGGCTTTTTCGGAGTCATCTAAGGCTACTGAAGCACTATTAGGTCTAACTAACGGCGGTAGAGATTCGCGGGGGTCTGCTTTTAGACTGCGGGCCAACCGCCAGTAGGCGGTGTGCGATGGTTCGATGTCCTCTAGGAGAGTGTCCCACGTTGTGTGTCGGTGTTCCGATACACGATCTTTGACTTCTAGCTGAAGGCTTCGAAGTAGGGTTCGGTTCGATTCCGATCGGTATCGGTCGAAGGCGCGTTTGGCTGCATTTTTTTTGTCTAATTAGCAGTCGCAGGTCGGGCGGAAAGTTAAACCGTCGGTCGCCCGACAGTTTCACCGTCCGTTCCGAGTCTGTGACTGCGGAAGTAATATTTTCACGGAGACTCGCTATCGCTCGATTTGCGTCATCGAACGTAGCTATCGTCTCGGGTAAGTTTACTAAGTCCTGGGGGTCCAAGGCCTTGAGTTTGACCTCAAGACGATGCCAGTCCACTACGGATTTGGTCGGAGGGACCGCGCCGGCGTTCTGGCCTAGTTTACACAGGACGGGCCTGTGGTCTGAGTCTAGTTCATGGATTGTCTCTATCGACTCGATGTCGAGCGAGACCTCCCTGAATAACATTATGTCTAGGACACTCGGTGACGCGTGCCGGTAGTTGTCCACCGTAGGATACCTAGTGGGAGTCGCGGGAGCGACTATACTGAAATTTAGGTTATCGGATAAGCTAAAGAGATGCTTTCCGTTGTTGTTTGGGATGCTGTTGATGTCCCATGAGCCGTGTTTGCAGTTTAGATCTCCTGCAATTATCACGGAAGGGCCTAAGTTAAGAAGCGTATCTAGGGCGCTTTGAAGGAGGGTTCTATTCCCCGAGAGGTAGGCTGAGACTAGTACAAGCGGCCTGTGGCCGGTGAGCGCTAACCTACACGCGGATGCCTCTATTTGACTTAGCTCTGGAATGTCAAGCGGGCAACAGTGCAAGGACCGTTTATAATAAATTAGTGTGCCTCCCAGATGGTTTGCTAACCGGTCGTGGCGGACAATATTGTAATTTGCGATTCTGGGATCGCGTACGCTAGGTTTCAAGAATGTCTCTTGCACTAGGAAAATATCTACCTTATAATCGCGAAGGAATTCCGCGATTTCATCCCTTTGACCCTTTATGCCGTTTGCGTTGAAATACGAAACAACCAGAGCCCGAGGTTTTGTTCTACCTGCGGTTGTACTTCCCATTAAGGTGTTTTTATGGGTCTAATTCACGACGCGGCGGAGCGCGGTTTTTATTGCGCGGACTATTGTTCTTTACGGTTGGCTCGTAAAAGCCCAAAGGGCTTCCACAAGCGTTTTGTGTTGGCTAATTGCCCTAAGACGCTCGTGGCCAGATGTGGCGGCCGCTATTTTAGCGGACAATACGGCGAGTTCCTGCCTATTAATTCTATCTAATAAGCTGCAGATGTTAGCTATTTGCGCGAAGGGATCGTCCTTGTTTTCCGCGAAAACTGACGGAATTGGCTGCACCTGCGGCCGCGGCGCCGTTTGAGAGGCGGGCAGCTGTTGCGCGATCGGTCGTGAGGCGACCGGGATTACTGGCGCGATTACCTGCGCGGCCACCTGGGGTTTCGCCCAGGCGTTAATGACGGGTACGGGCGCGGGAATGAATTTAACGGGCGCGGGTTTAGGCAACGAAGACTTCGCTGGAGATTTTCTCGCGGGAGTTTTCGGGGCCTTAGCGCAGCCTCTATAACTAGCCGGATGGCCGGTAGTGTGGCAATTTACGCAGTCCGGTGGATCTGCGCAATCTTTCGGCCTCGTGCACTCGATTGTGCCGTGGTCACCGGTGCATTTGACGCACCTTGGGTGAGCGAAGCAGTTATTGGCCGTGTGGCCAAAATATTGACAGTTGTGGCACTGTGCCACAACACCTGATTTGCGTGGGGGCTCGATGACTAAGTCACTGAGCCCACAGACCCTCTTAAGGTTGAAAATGGCCTTACCTTCCGGGGTAGGGTCAAGTTCCACCATGACCATGTCCATAGGGACACGGGTGCGAGGGTGCCTGAGACGACGCACGGCGTGAACAGGGTATCCCTGAGTGCGGATGTCGACCTTAGCCATATCGACATCCGACTCTTTTGGGACGCCCTTAATTACGACCCGAAGTTTACGCTCTTCGGGTAGTGAGTAGGTGTGGAAACCTACCTTAGCTTCGCGCAAGTACTTTGTTACGCGGCGGAAATCGTCTGACGAATCGAGGTATACGCGGATACCCATATTTGTATTTTTTTGACCGGGGGTCTCGGATGTTGTGGCGTTCAAACCACGAACAAACCTGGTGCCACTTTGCCTTATCTTGTATAATTATTGGCGGCGGTGGCTTGATTTTTCGCTCGGAGGCGAATGTCGGTTCCGACTGGGCAGACGCGGCTGCCTTTTTGGCGGGCGTCGCGGTGGGACGGTTTGACAGGGCGGCCTCGCTTTCGGGGTCGCTGTCTGTAGCGGGGCGTTTCTTGCCCTTTTTTCGCGATTTGACGACGGTGAAGCCGTCGGCGTTCGCGTTCTTAGCGGGGGTCGTTTCGACCTCCATGTCTGAGCCGCCGTCCGATTGTGAATCGGGAACGACAGCGCGGAAGGAGGCCGAAATTGGTTGCGCGGAAGGCGCGTTAAGATCGATCGCGGCGGCGGAGGTCGACGCGACGGGCGTTTCGATTGTCGCTGAGGGCGACACAATAGCTGGCGCAGAGGGCACCGGAGATGGCGGCGAGGCGGCAGCCGGTGAAGCCGGACTGTTGCTAGAGAATTCGACGACAAGGCGCCGTTCCCTCGCGAAGCTTAAATATTTTGCCCATACTTCGGGGCATTCCTGCCGAAGGAACTCCTCTAAGAGGGAACCCATGACGACGCTTGTGCCTTTGGGGCTTGCGCCCCACCGGCGTGTGGTTTCTAAATAGGCCTCCCCACCTTGCGGCAGGGAGGTGTGTGCCTAAAAATTAACGTTTAATCGCCTGCGCTTTAGGTGCGCTAGGGTGAGTACCTAGCTGTCGCCTAATGCAACAAGCACACAGATAAAAATTACAATGCCGCCTCTGAGACGAGAAATGTGTGTAGATTCTACTTACGGACAGGAACGTGCCTACGAGCACAACACTACACTAACACTATCCGCTCGGAAGTCGGGCAAAGTTTCTTCTTTCTTCTATAATGTTTTTTTTCTTTCTTCTATAATTTTTCTTCTTTCTTCTTGCTTGATACTTTCCTAACCGTAGTCCGCGAAAACACGACAACGATGAGGCGAACAGTGCACACCAAGAGATAAAAGAAATAGAATTAGCAACAACGGTTGCAAGATGGCTTCCGGGTCGGTTGGCATGGGCCCTCCGGCTCAGAGTAACGTCCGTTCCGTGTGGAAGCACGAAGCGGAATGATACATAAAGAACGCGCTTTATTATAGATAAATAAAGTATTTTAAATTAACTATTTATAAGGCTGGGACTCGAAGCCAATGTAGAAGTATAATAATTCCGGTCTTCTGCGAGGTCGTGTACTTACCGGGACGGACCTGCCGATTAGTGCAACAACGAAGACTGTTGCTTGGTCCTACCGTAGTGAAATGTAAACATCATTCGTGGCACGAATGTAAATTCATTATTGTTTATTTTCATGATTTATTCGAATTTCATACGAGATTTATTGATCTTTTTAATATGATATTTATATACAGTAATATTATTTAGCAACGTTTTATTTTTTAGCAATTTATTAAATGTCATAAATAGTTAAATAAGTTGCATTAGGGATAGAGTTCTCAATACATTGCTTCGCATCACAATCGTGAAATAGCTTGAATTGAAAAAGGTACTTATTGTATTACACTTCATATGAAGGTCGACGGCGAAACATTCCTGCACATTCGTAGACCCAATGCCAAGATGAGCGATAACACCTCAAACACAAATAGTTTAATTCATCAACCAATCGATTTCTACGAGCAAATTGTTTATATCACAATTACCTCGGTTAAAAATAAAACTTATGACGTGCGATTTAACAGCTAGAAACCACATACACTGAGGCGCGATGAAAAACCGTGAATATGTAGAATTACTCTTACTCAGTGTTTCACTACATTGAAATTCGAAATCCTGTTTTTTATGTCGATACATTTTGTAAATGGAATGTAAATGGAAAATAAATCTGGAAAAAAATGCTTAAACATTCACAATTAATGCAGCCATAATTTTGAAATTTTCACCAGTAAGATACGCGACAATGTATCAAATAATTCACAATAAGACTTCACAAAGACAATTTCATTTCCCCATCTCAAAGGAAGTTCTTTAATTGGGTCACTAAGTCTCCTTTTATTTGTACCAATTGATTTTACCCCCAGCTCAGATTTTATAAAATAACATTCTCAAATCAATTACAAGGCAATATAACTCAGTCTATTTGGTGATATTCTTTAATAATACATACGTTTACTCGTGCTTAAATTCTTGAAGAACTTGCTAATGTTTTAACGAATAAAATTCACATTCAGTGATGTTTACTTCGATTCTAAAAAATACGACATTCACTTCCATTTTTTAATGTGAACACAGGGCGGACTAGTTTCATCCATAATTGAACTTTCCACATACTTTGTCTGATAAACAGACGATTAAGATAATGAGTTACTCTTCCTATAAACCAACTGTGCCTTCGAAGGAAATTTAAACTTCGATTCCAACACAGAATACAATAAAAAGTTTACACAGTATACCGCCCTCGTGTAATTTCCGGGTATCGGGAACAAGAACTACATAGGCAGGGATCCACTGGGATCGGCTCGAACATTAATACCCGCGATATTCTCTCTCGGCATACATTTCCGAAGGGAGTTCCGAATATTTTAGCGCCGACTGGTTTTATGGTGGCTACGTCTCGCAGTTTGCCTTATCGGCATCATAAATTCATATATGCCCTGTTATTTCAATATTTCCGTGTAAAAATTTAATAATAGTGAACAAATTTATAAGAAATTACTTATTATTTACGGAAGATATTTAAAATATAATTTTAAGCTAAAACGCAAGTAATGATATACTGAAAGCACATCTAATTCTAGCTGAACATCATTACATAGCCTATATACGGATACTATTGAATTTGCGTATGTTTTTTTTTTTTTTAACATTGCCCTTACTTTAGGATAACATTATCTTGTGTTGTACGGACATTTTACAAACATAAATTACACGTGGACAAACACCCAGACTAAACAACTATCTGTGTGATCAAATAGTTGCCCCGTGTGGGAATCGAACCCACGACCCCCGTCGCCGAAGCCAATATCTTGGCAACTGCACCACGGAGTCATGTTAAAGTCAACCTTTGCCTATACTAATAGAATAGATGTTTATCAGTAGCGACCTGCCCTGGCTTCACACGGGTGCAATGGTTTATACATATAAACATTCCTCTTGAATCACTGTATCTAATAAATAAAACAGCATCAAGATCCATTGCATAGTTTTAAAGATCTAAGCAGACATAGGGACAGAAAGACAGTGTAGTGATGTGTATATTTCCCAAATCCTTACTAATATTATAAAGGTGAAAGTTTGTATGGATGGATTTTAATGAAACTTTACAATGATATAGCTTGTATATCAGAATAAGAAATATTACGCCTTCAGCCTTCTACGCAGACGTAGTCGCGGGCAGCAGAAAAACTACTCAACCGATTATCATGAGACTTTGTACACATATTATTATAAAGTACCTGGAGGACCGATCTTAGCTCGATTTTTTTGGTAAATTATGTATTTTGGAAATAAAAAAATAAAAAATAAAGTAAATGATCTGGTATAGAAAAGTAAGTAAAAAAATAAGTGTGTATATGATCGTGATACGAATCGCGACCGTCTGTTTTGGGGCCGCCCGATTACCGACCGAGCTATTATATCTAACATTTTTTTTTGCGATGAAATTTACTGTCATATTCGAATGACGTTTTTCATTCCCCGAAAACAGGGATAAAAGGACATTTTCTAAAAATGAAACCTAGCTAGATCGATTTTTCGCCCCCGAATCTACGCACATACTAAATTTCATGAAAATCGCTGGAGCCGTTTCCGAGATTCTGATTACATATATATATATATATATACAAGAATTGCTCGTTTAAAGGATAAGAATATAAAAAGGATTATTTTTTATTAAAAACCTGTACCTGGAGGACCGAGCTTTGCTCGGTTTTTTTTTTTTGGTAAATCGTGTATTTTGGAAATTACATTAAGATACAAATTACTAAGTAATTAAATATGCATAATATGTTTCGATCTTACTGACGTAATAATAACAAAATAAGAACTGGTGTTTTTCACAAAAGAAAGAACTTTAAAAAAAAAGGGAAAAAATAACAAAATAACAAATCGACAAAAAATAAAAGATAAAGAAAGCAATGATCTGGAATCGAAAAAAAAAGTAAAAAAATAAGTGTGTAAATGATCGTGATACGAACCACGGCCTTCTGTTTCGTGGCTGTATGTTAGCGGCCGCCCAATTACCGACCGAGCTATTATAACATGTTTTCCGCCGTATTCGAATAATATTTTTCATTCCCTGAAAACTGGGATAAAACGACATTTTCTAAAAATGAAACCTAGTCAGATCGATTTTTCGCCCCCGAATCTACGCACATACTAAATTTCATGAAATTCGCTGGAGCCGTTTATATATAAGAGATATTTATATATATATATAAGAATTGCTCGTTTAAAGGATAAGAATATAAAAAGGATTGTTTTTATTAAAAAAATATTTAAAAAAAACATATTTATGTAAGGGCTTTTACGCGAGCGAAGCCGCGGGTGATAAGCTAGTAACTCATATTTTATATAACAATTTCTTGTCGTTCGCATACAGTCAATGCTTGCTAATGGCTTTGCTCATTAAACGTTATCGATTATCGAAACTACGCTAGACTTACAAGCTACCTAATTAATGAGAATACGCTCCAACTTAGAAAACAAATAAATGCTTTTACAATAAATCTTACTAGAGAATCTACTCTACTTTAGTTTGGCCTTTTTCCAGTCGAATTAATGAGTGATCAAGGTCTGATCATTTCAAATTTTGAAAAAAAAAATCCGCATCTATTACTTTATTGTTGAAAATTGTAAAATCAATATGCTTTTATCTTATCAAACGGCAGAATTAATGTTTTGTGACAAATGAAACAATTTACCACAGAAAGGTTCTGTCTAAAGATCCCGAGAGCAAGCTTTCATTCCCATTTCTTTTAATACCAAACATTACACTGAGAGAATTATTTTACCAGTCACATTACATTTTATTAAAGTTCCTCTTACATTGCGGATACTTGGAGCCCTGTTTCAATGACGGATCGCTTTTAATTCAATGTATTCGGCAATCTGAGTTCAAATTCCGGTGCAGGCACCACTTTCATATTTCGTTCTGTAATAGGATAGGCATTGTTGCGTTTCTCTACAAACATTTCAAAACTTAAATATATCTAAGATCTATAGTTTTAGAGTTACTTTTTATTTTTAGTGCTATCCTCTGCACAATAAAATTTATCTCACCAGTTATTAACGTATTCCGTAGAAGGTCATTTACGTATTAGGTGCTCCCTTGTTAATACCAAGTTTGGAGCCTCTTTTGAAACTAAAGTTAAATCAATTTTAGATCATGTTAACAAATTGTTCTTACTGCATTCACATGCATTTACTATTTCGCGTTTTGAACGAAAAATAGTTTTCATCTTAAAACAACTTTAGAAAAAACTCTAAATTTATCTCTTAATGTATTAAACTGACATCATGATATTTGTGTAAGTATAATTTCTAGGTTCGCTCTACCTGCCTTCCTTGATTCCGTGCATAGCGTAAATCTATACATATATAAGAGATAATTGACTCATCACGATATCTCTGGAACCATAAGGCATAGAGACTTTTTTGTAGGAATATTCCTTTCGCCGAGTAAAGGTCAGCTAAGAACGGATTTTACGAAATTCCACAAAACAACGTTTGCCGGATCAGCTAGTAATCTATATAGTAATAGTGTAAATAACAATTCAGATCGTCAATTCAAATCTTTCCGAGGAGGCCAGGATGTCTAGGTTGTCTATTTGCTCCAACGAAAATTTTCCCCTGGAAGTTAGCCAAAATCAACAGTTGGATATTTCTTTGGTTTAGAGAGTACCGAAAGTGATTATTCAGTGAAAGTTGATTTAGCGCGTGCCCGTTTTCTAAGTGTCTCATCTACAGAATCTAGTTATAGACTTCATGCGATATCAGCAAGTCGGTTGACGGTGAAAGTGGGGCGCATGTTACCGAGACATTCTAATCATTAATTTTTTGAAAGATTTCGCCCCAAACTGATCGCTGCGCGGCTGGTGACAAGAGAGATGGTTCTTTTCTTGCTCAATGCTTAAGCATTATGTCTATTAAAATAACTATTCAGCGAAGAAATGCGGCTAGGTATTTTAGAACCATGCCGCGTGTTTTTTAGATAACACGTAATTTAGTTAGTATTTAATATTATAAATATATTTTGTATAATTACTGAACATTAATATTTGTAGAAAACCCATAAACATATTCATAAAGAAGTTCAGAGATTTTGTCGTTGAGTATGAAAATCCAACCAGATAATAATTGTTTAGTCTCATATACTACACGGTGCAGTGGTACAAAGCATTATCAAAATGTTATTGTGAACCAACAATAGTAACGGCAGCCTTTGTTGTGTTAATTTAACAAACAATGGTTTATTAAAATCGCTAATGAGCTTACTACAGATAGGGGTAAAACATTTTCAGTGTGCTCCATAAGTACGCGTTATCTTTTAATTGATCTGGAAAGTAATTTCTCTGGTAATTACATTTCCGAAACAAAATCATAAAATGAGCAGCTGCGAATACAATGGCTGTTTTTACTTTAACTTATAATACTATTTTTAAAAATATAATTTTATCCGTAAAATGGAAAAAATTACAACACTCTTTCCGTCTATAACGACATTGATCGACTAAGTCCCATTTTTTTCATCGTTGGAAATTATTTTAATTAGAGTCATCATGCATTTAAGCTTATTATTATCCTTATATTAGGATCAACACAGGCATAAAAATTAAGTATAATGAAAGCTGTAATTAAAACGAAATCGGTTAGGTACCAGTTCTTTTTTACGCAATTTACATTTTTACCGCTTTTGTTCCTCGCGTCAAGTTTACATAATTTGATTCTAATATTTTTGTGTAACTATGCGCACCATCCATACTTACAAATGTTTATATTATCATCAATTCAAGAGATTAAAAAGTAACTGCAATAAAAGTTTTTGCTAATTAACTGATTATATTAAGATTTGCATTACCCAATATAAATGAAACTAATTTTACAGATTTATCGCGTTTATTTTTAGGTCACGGGACAGACCATGCACGCTGTAAAGGGTTCGAAACGTCGGGAATCAAAATTAAAAATAAGCACAATAAATCCGTAAAATAAGTTTCATTTATAATGTGTATTCGCGTAAATACATGAAATTATTTTGCAATACCCAAGTTAACATTACCAAGTACCTACATTAAAGTAATTGACTACGTCTCGAAGAAATTAAAACTATTGATAGCTAAAGTTTTCCAAAGGTTGTTGAACAATACACTGTTGTTTCGAACCCCTTCTCCTAAGCAAGGTACGAGACGGAGATTTATTACCTTTAGCCCTATTTCTAAACTATACCGTTTACTAAATAATATAGAGCTACACACTACCCGCGTTCCGGGACGGTTCTCACCGCTCCCAGCCACCGATTAGCTAATTGCACAGTCGACGGCCATCAGGGTTTAACCGTGAACGCGATGGCCCTTAGATGACACATCATAGTTATACGCACGCATGAGCACATGCGCCGCCCTACCCACAGCGGAGAGCCCAAACCCGTGGGTTCTGGCTAGCTCACCGGTTCTGCGTCAGATGAAGCTTTAATAGTCTCGGGACTGTAAGCAAAAACATCAGTTAATACAAGATACAAGAGAGCTACACATTATAAAACTAAAAAAAAAACCCATTACTTAATGTAAAAACCGGATTTTCGAAGCTATATTCGTAGGTACTGGCATCTATTCAAGGTTTCACTTCGTTGTACATGTACATCGGTGACATGAGGAATCTAGGTGTAAGGTATCTACTACTTTGTTTATCACCGGTTAAAAATTGTAGCTGTGAACAATTATAACAGTTTACGAACGGCATCACCTGTTTTAAGTCTACTGGTCCACATAGTTTGACGAAGAAATCAATAAATACATATTTTAACCAATTCAGTCCACGGACGTTAAAATTCTCCTCTTAGCCTCTAGGTGGTCTCACATTAATTTCAGTAATAGACCTTAGACGCCGGGTAATAGCAAATAGAAAATGTTAAGTGCGTAATGTATTCGAAGTCGGTTTTGTTTTTCTTGTTGATAAAAATGTTATTATATGCCAACGTCTGGAAAATACAACAAATTTTTATTCCGATCTCATTTTGAGGCTTCTTTGCGAACAATTGCCATTAGAAAATTTATTATCAAAGAAATTGGATATTTTAAGACTCGTTTTATATTTCTCGGATAAAATACCGCCGCGTAGAAGGCACTTAAGATGTCTTCTATATATATATTTTAATCAGATTTTTTATTTTTTCTTTCGCTCCTATTAACGGAATTAATATTATCAAAAAAGGAAAAACCATCATGAATGACATGGCAGAATTTCGACCACCGACGGAGTCGGAGTACTAGTACAGATAAAGAGGTTAACCCAAATATCTGTAATATAGAATATTCCATAAAGTATTGTTTACTTAATTTTTGATACTTGGAGGCATGAACATTAATTATTTACATTCCTAACTATTAAAACGTACACTCAAAGTAATGTTTTGAAGAAAGAAAAAGTATCTTCATTAAATTAATTTTTTTATGTGTTTATAGTTAACTTGACCATAAGAAGCTTCATAATTTTACCAGTATTCTTCTTGTCTTAAAATTTTTGAGAAAATGCCTCCTCATAGCTGCCCTCTTGGTAGCCCCCCCATTACAAACCTAATCTGTATTTCCGCCGCTCACAACGTTTCGGCCGCGTAGGGTAGAGTGAGCATCACAAAAACTTTCCTCTTTCTTCGTGACACCATCATGTTTACAGAAGACAGAGTAGAGTGGCAGGTTCCACTACCACCTGTTACAAGCACTCTCCTTGTATACTGTATGTATGCAGGTTAACCGCCTCCCGTGTGTCAGGTTGACTGCCTGTCCTTGAATCTTTTAAGCAGGAAATAAAATAAATATATACAATTTTTAATTCCTAAACATTTTCATAATTTACCAGAGTCATCTGTGAGAACCGTAAAAAAGCACAGTGGAATTTAGGGACCACTTCGGTAATGTAAATTTTGTATTAGCGCCATCTATTATGTAATGATTTAACTAAAACTACTTCGCCGACTACTTGACAAAGCTGATTTAAGAGTTTCAATTTATTCTCAACAGAGAGAAGTATTGTATATAAAATAGTTCAAAATGTATTAACACTCAGTTTATCCAAACATGTCTTTTCTACGTTTAAAATAATTTCATACGGTGGTAGGGCCACGCAGCAGCCTCGGCTGTTGGACGAATGGCAGGCTAGTCCGGGTAGGTACTACGACCTCACAGAAGACCGGCGTAAAGTGGATATATAATACTATCACGTTTCGTCTCGTGGGTGAGGTGGCCGGAGCCCAGATTTCAAAAGGTTATCAACGCATCAGCAACCCTTGGGTGTAGCAGATGTCCGTGGGCGGCGGTATTCACTTAACATCAGGTGAATCGTCTGCCCGCTTGTCAACTTTTCACATAAAACAAAACACAGTCTTACAGCAACGTGTACAGTGGAGGCTACTGCGGGTAACTAAGGGTTTTAATAGTTCGTGAATATGTTTTATAAGTTTATTTCTTATTCAAAATAAAATTCATGTTGTAATTATATTAGTAATATTTTTTCGCTTCATAATATTTTTTTGATGATTTGATATCTATATACAACTTATCATTTTGAAATTAAAACACATATTGCGTTATATTGAAATACGCGCATATTATCTTGGCTCAGATCGATTTGATAATGTTTAAGTTCTTTAAATAAATTTTAATAAATTTTAATCTTTATCTAAAGCGTTCATTATTAAAGTAATACTTTCTAATTTAATGCAAGTTAAATGAAATAAGTTTTGTTTTTCCATTTTTTTTATTTTTATTTTATATGGTTTTGTTATAATTTTCTTTTCAGTACAATCCAATCTTATCCTTCAAACGAGCAATTCATATATATATATATATATATATATAATATATATATATATCCGAGATTCTGACTATATATATATATAGTCAGAATCTCGGAAACGGCTCCAGCGATTTTCATGAAATTTAGTATGTGCAAGATGCTAGTATGTATGTAGATTCAGGGGCAAAAAATCGATCTAGCTAGGTTTCATTTTTAGAAAATGTCCTTTTATCCCTGTTTTCAGGGAATGCAAAATATCATTCGAATATGACAGTAAATTTCGCCGCAAAAAAAAATGTTATTATGCCTCGGTCGGTAATGGGGCGGCCCCAAAACAGACGGCCGCGGTTAGTATCACGATCATTTACACGCTTATTTTTTTTAATGTTTTTTCACTTTTTTTCTATACTAGATCATTTTCTTTATTTTTATAATAATAATAAATAAAATATCTTTATTCACATAGACGCTTGCGCGTTCTTATGAAACGTCAAAATTTTACAAGAAATTAACACGTTCGTAAGTTACCACCGGTTCGGAAAGCAGTTTCTGTTGAGAAGAAACCGGCAAGAAACTCAACAGTTGCTCTTTTTTAAAAAAATCAGTTTACAATATAATAGTACAGGTACAATAGTCTTGTTTTAGCCTACGTGAGTATCAACAGTATTAACCCCACACATTAGCGTCGTCATGATATTCGGCAATAGTATAATAGGCTTTAGCCATAAGTCTACTTTTAATTTTTCGTTTAAATTCATCAAGTGGCAGACTTAATATCGACTGTGGGATTTTATATACATGCGCACACTTTGCCCCATGAACGACCTGTTTACTTTTTGTAGGCGAAATAATGGCGTAGTTAGTTTGTCCTTATTTCTAGTATTTAGTTTATGTCTGTCACTATTCTTTTGATAATTATTAATATTCTGTTTAACATACAAAATATTACAATAAATATATTGAGACGCAACAGTGAGTATATTAATCTCTTTAAAAAGATCTCTGAGTGTATTCCGGGCTCCGATGTTATAAATTGCTCGGACAGCCCTTTTTTGAATAATAAATATTGAATTTATATCAGATGCACTACCCCACAACAAAATGCCGTACGACAAGATGCTGTGAAAATAACTGTAAACAAGTCTGGCAGTGTCGATGTCTGATAGCTGCCTAACCTTCCTAATTGCAAAAACAGCGGAGCTTAACCTATTCGCAAGAGATGATAGATGGGGACTCCATTGGAGCTTTGAATCTACTGTGATTCCCAAGAATACAGCGGACTCAACAGGATTAAGGGTTACGCTATTCAATTTTAAGCTAAAACTTCGCCTTCTTACGTTGGGAAGGGCAAAAAGAAGGCATTTGGTTTTTTTAGCATTTAACACCATATTATTAATGGTAAACCAGTGGAGGATACGCGAAAGTGCACTATTCACGTCGTCATAATTCGATACATTTCGGTCAACCTTAAAAATAAGCGATGTGTCGTCAGCAAACAGTACAACATCACATAACTCACTGGCATAAAAGGGGAGATCATTTATATATACTAAGAATAATAATGGGCCCAAGATTGATCCTTGTGGGACACCCATTTTCATGGGGGACCCTGCGGAATTTACATCATTTGTAGATACTTTTTGAATTCTATTACTAAGGTAAGAGGCAATGAGATTGAGGGCGATGTCACGAATGCCATAATAATCAAGCTTTAGAAGGAGGGTTTTGTGATCCACGCAGTCGAAAGCTTTTGAAAGGCCGCAAAAAACACCTATTGCATCTTGCGACCCTTATACTTATACTATAGATATCTTTTACGCATACAAAATCCAATATTTCCAAACAGAGTGACAACACACATTCCCACGTTTCGTTCGAATGGTATATAAAGGATAGCGTAATTTAAGCAATAAAAAAATAGTACGGCAAGTGTTTGCCACTTTAGCTTAAATAGTAAAAAATCTTGAGGTGCAACCGTCTCTCTCGTCCACGTATTAAACTTATCTGCACCTCTATTTTAAGTACGCGCACGTTAACAACATATCTGTCGTGTTAAATATGATGAGATGTGCATCAATATATTTAGCTAATTATAGTAATGCCTTCAAGTAAATGAAACTTACGACGGACAAGTAATTGCAAATCAAAGTGGCAACCAAAGGCAATTAGCAAGCGAAAAAGTAACAAAGAACGGCTCGAATACATGCGGAGGAAGCAGCATAGTTGCGTGTAAACGGACTTAGGATCCACGATTACTAGCACGGCGATCACGTTCTGCAACTTTAGGTCTATTTCATTCATTTTTTTATTTTTATTTCATATGGTTTTCTTATAATTTTCATTTCTTTTCAGTGCAATCCAATGATATTTTATAGTAAAGATATGTTATACGCATAAAAAGAACAATAAATGTGTTCCAAACAGGGAACACTTTCACACGTTTCGAATGATACGAAAAGGATAGCGTAATTATAGCAATATAAAAATTCTAGCACAGACCTGATAGGCTGAGAATGATGGAAAGACGCCAACAACTCCATGACCTGCAATCGTACCCAATAAATGTGTTCCAAACAGGGAACACATTCACAAATTTCGAATGATATAAAAAGGATAGCGTAGTTATACCAATAATAAAATTCCAGAAAAAAACCTGATACGCTAAGTATGGTGGAAAGACGCCAATAACTCCATGACCTGCAATCGTTCAATTAAAATCGTCTTGCATTCCAGTACAACTCAGCCGTTGATTATAATTTGAGTCAACATGTTCAGTTACACATTGACTAAAGGGTGTCCTCATTGCAAGGCTGATGAATGGTTGACAATGCATCTCTCACCCCTCCGGTGTTGTAAATTTTATAACGTATACAAATAATTGATTAATTTTTATGGGAAAAGGGGGCAAACGAGTATGCAAGTGACTCGCTGACTAACTGATGGTAAGTGATTTTATTTTTTATTTTATTTATTAAGGCTTACCAACTAAATACATACAGAACATTGAAATGTAAATATGTTTAACTTAATACTAAAGTCGTAAACAATATATGTACATATTTAAATTACAGGTAAACACAACACTTACAAAACAAACTTGAAATATAGAACAGGAACCTAACTACAAAAAAAAGAAAAAATCTTTTATATCTGAGAAAAAAAAAACGAAATTAGGAAAATTAGGAAAATTGGGAAATTATAAATTTGAGCTTAGCAATACTTAGGTTAACTTATTATAAAATTATTTGAAATGTGTATATATTTTTCTCTTAAATATGTGCAGTTTTTCAGAATATATATCTACATCACATTTCTGAAAGAGAACATTGTAAACATTTAATGCAGTTGCTAGAGGTGTTTTCATGCCATATTTATTTCGACTTGTTTTTAGGTGAAAAGGTTTGTAATTTTGTATCCTTGCACTTATCCTAGGAATATTAATGTTAATATTATGCAAGAGAGACGGACAGTCCAGTTCATGAGTAATCAATTTGTGCAGGAAAGCCACACACATTACATCTTTTCGCCTCTCTAAGGAAATCATATTAAAATGCTCCAGTCTTTTTTCATAACTTTTAATATCATGATATATGCCTCTCATATAGCTTAATTTAGATATGATTCTTTTTTGTACTCTTTCTATTCTTTGTAAATTATTTTGATAAATAGGATACCATATGATAGAACAATAGTCAATATTGCTACAGACCAAAGAAAAATATAGGCTCTTAAGTGCTGATGTTGACTTAAATTCTTTTGTATTGCGATGGACAAACGATAACATTTTCATACATTTTTTTAGTGTTATGTCAACATGATTTGTAAAACGCATTTCAGAATCGATATTTATGCCTAAATCTTTGACTAATTTAACTTGATCTAATAAATTATTTAAAATATGGTATTTACTTTGGAATTGTTTACGTTTTCTTGAGAATTTTATGTAATAACATTTTTGAACATTAAGAGTCATTTTATTTTCTTCACACCATTTCGATAAATTATTAATGTCCCTTTGTAAGAGTATTTGATCATCAATACATTTAATTGTCCTATAAATTTTTAAGTCATCTGCATATAAAAGGAACTGACTATTCTTTATGACAAGTTTGATGTCATCTATGAACATACAAAACAATATAGGACCTAGAACAGAGCCTTGAGGAACTCCAGAAGTCGCTTTATATACACCTGAAGCATATCCATTGACTACTACCCTCATTGTGCGGTTTTGTAAATATGATTTGATCCATTTCAAAAACCATCCGTTTATAAAAAAGTAGTGTTCAAGTTTAATTATTAAAATATTATGATCTACCTTGTCGAAGGCCTTGCTGAAATCAGTGTATATGGCATCCACCTCATTTCCCATGCTCATATCAGTCAAGACACTTTCAGAAAAAGTCATTAAGTTTGTTACTGTAGATCGTTTTGCAATAAACCCATGTTGATGTTCACTTATATAAGCTGTTTAATGTGCCAGCTTAATCGTTTACTTATCAATGTTTCGAATATTTTAGCTAAAGTTGACAGTATGCTGATCGGTCGATAATTGAGAACATCGCTAGTATCTCCGGATTTGTGTATTGGAGTGATAATTGCTTCTTTCCATGTATCCGGAAAAATTCCTTGAGAAATTGAAAGGTTGTAAATTATACAAAGAGGCGATGACAATGCTTTAGCACACATTTTTAAAAATATGGGAGATATTCCGTCACAACCAGCACTTTTATTGGTATCTAATGTACTAAGATGTTTTTCTATATCCCTTTTTGGAATATGCATGGTACTTAAATTATAAGAACAAAGACTGTCAATATTATGCAATTTATAAGGTAGAGATAGAGACGTACTAGAGGGTGTGTTATATACAGATTTAAAATATTCAGCAAACAAGTCAGCAATATTGTTTCCATCATATACACTTTTGCACCCTAGTTTCATTTGCTTTGGCAAACAATTACTGTTATTACGCTTGTTTTTGACGTAAGACCAGAAGTACTTAGGGTTTTTTAAAACGTTATTTTGAACATTATACAGATAGCTGCTATAGCATTTATTGATTAACGAATTAGCTCTTGTCCTCAATAATTTGTATTCGTATTCATCCAGTTTGTTATTATATTTCTTCATTTTTTTGCGACAACTTTCTTTTTCTTTTAATAGCTTTATAAGATTCGGGGAAAACCATACTGGGTACTTATTTTTAATTGTCATTTTTTTCGGCACAAATTTCTCAATATTTTCTCGAATTATTTTGTAAAATGTTTCAACTGCATTGTTAACTGAGTTGCTACGGTTGAATTCATACTCCCACTGCACTTCTTTAAGGGAATTATTAATGCTCTCGTAGTCAGCTTTGTGGTACTTATAAGTATATGTACTTTTGTGTCGAAGCTTGTCTATTTTTGTAAAATTCAAGTCAATTTCCAAGGGTGGGTGAAAGAGATCCACCTTTGATAATGTATCTGTAGCTCTATTGACTGATATTGAATACCGTATATTAGATAACACCAAATCCAATGTATTATGATGATTATTTTTAACGTGGTTGTGTTGCGTTAGATCGTGACTTAAGGCAAAATCTAAAAATATTTGGTTAACCTTGGAAGTTCGTGTTAGGATATAACCATTCAAAGACCAATCAATTTGACCTAGATTAAAATCACCCACCAGTAATACTGAGTCAAGATCATCAATAAAACCGCCTATGGTGGATGTTAAGTGAGTAACATGATCTACCGAGACAGGGGGAGGCAAATAAACTGCACATATGTGTAGACAGTGATTTGGCATTATGTCCAAGGTAACCCACAAATCTTCACAAGTACTTTCAAGGGGCATATTTCTCCTGGCATTGAAATTTTTATTTACTGCGATTAAAACTCCGCCACCATCTTTTCCAGCACAAAGCGTACCCGACTGTCGATCTCTCCTGAATACTTGATACCTATCGTCGAATAATTCAGCACTAGCTATGGAACTATTAAGCCATGTTTCGGTAAAAATTAATACATGAAAATTACTTAAAAGTACATTTTTATATATGTTTTCCAACTTACTACGTACACCTCTTACATTTTGATAATAAATATTTAATTCTGCGTGTGTGAAAGGATTTAACAATAAAATAACTTTATATAATAAAATTAAAGAAAAAAAAAAAAAAAAAAAAAAAAGGATTTAAATTAGATTTGCCAAGGTGTCTATGTGTGTAATGATTCGTGCAGGCGATGACTCATTCTTACGGACGAAGATTCTACCGTTGCGCACCCAAACAAATTTATATTGTTTTTCCTTTGCCTTTATCCTGGCAGCTGCGTGAAGCGCCTTGTTAGACGGAGTAAGATGCTCGCTGATAAAAACTGGAGATTCATTGTCTCCATATCCAAGGATTTTTGTATTGATTTTATGTTTTGGGTTTGATTTATTATATTTTAAGACGGCGGCAAGAAAATTATCTCGTTTTATTTTACTTGCTAATTTACATACTACTGTTCTAGGTAGCTTTGAAGCGGCGTTAATCTTCTGAACCCGGTTACAGGATAAGATATCATTTTCAGTTATGGGGAAAGAAATTACTTTGCCAATATTTATAATAGTGTTCATAAGATTTTCTTGCCTATGTTCAGGGAGACAGTGGATTTCCACATTTGACTGACGTGCCCACTGTTCCATCTGAGACAATCTTTCTTCAAGGTCCTTGATTTTGCCAGTTAATGCCATATTTTCAGAAAAAACAACTTTAGATTCGTCTGAGATGATTTTTACTTGTGCATTAATGGCATCATATTGCGAATTTATAAATTTGATTGTTTCTTCAAACGCCTGCATTTCCCTTTTTATACTGGAGAATTCGTCGTTTAACGTATCACGTATAACTGATCTCAGTTCATTGCGAATGATTTCCACTAGTTCAGCACGTGACACACAATCTTGGTGAGGAAGGGAAGGCTCTTGTTGACGCCTCATTGTAACATTTTGCGAGTCGTCAGTATAATCAATGGCAGTCAGCTTGATTGGTGTATCATCAGTCTGTCCTTCTTTACGAATCAATGATAACATTTTTATTGAACAATCAGGGCACTTCCAGTTTTTCTGTTTTTTGTAGTTATCAATATTCAAATTTACACACAAGTAATGATATTTTTTACCACATGAAGACTGAGTGCAGCAAATTCTCTCGGAATGTTTAATTGCCTTTTTACAACCACTGCACGGTGTATTCATTTTAATCTCTTAAAAATTGTTGCAAATAATTCACAAAAAGTGCTTTGAATTGGCGGGGTTTGAACTCCGGATTCTTGAGCGCACTGTGCTATTGAAGTAAAAAATCTGTAACCAGTACCGTTGAGCCAACAAGTCTCTTTGGACTGGCACGAAAATTTAGTTGTATTTCTTGTGATTAGATGTAATTGTAATTAGTAACGATTGTAGAATGACCTTTCTTTTGTTTTTGAAGGTCGTAGAAGCGTCACACACTTGGAGGATTTGAAAGTTAATATGTGTTAGCACTAAATACACCAATCACTTCGACAAATAAGTTAAAAGTATTATCACTGTCGAATCCAATACACACTTCTCAACATATACGTATAAATTTCACTACGTAAAGGGGGAATTTAACGCTTAAATTGAATTTTTTCTCAGAGCGTAATTATATGTGACTTATCGGTTCTGTTCACCGCCGTTCATGGACATTTGCAACATCGGTTGAGTCGCAATTGCATTGCCGGCCTTCAAGGTAGGAATAGGCTCACTTCTTGAAAGTCCCTAAGTCGTATCGGTCTGGAAATATCGTTGGCGAAAACTCTTTCCACAAAGTAGTTGTGCGTGGTAGAAAATATTTATAAAAATGTTTGGGTATCTCGAAGCAATCTAGTTATAGAATAACTATGAATTTTAACATTACTAAAACTGAAACTAGGCATACACAAAGATCGTTTACGATGGCTCCTGTTTAAGTTTCCGCTCTAATTACGGTAATACTTGTAACTATAACTGACTACATATATAAAAATATTTTTGCCGATTAACTATATACTTTATTATTCAATATCTTTGTATTGCCTGCTTACACTAGCTATCGTCATAGCCATATCTAGCTAGTGCACATCAAACTTTTATCTTTATCAGTTGCGATCCAAGCCGAGGTTCGAAAAATCTCTACTATTTATCGACCATTTATCGTTTTCAGAAATGTACTATTTCTCTATTTCTCGTATGCAAAGTGCAGCGGAGTGGAGGACGTCTTCATATCGTCATCATGCACGTTATATGTGCGTTGTTCTTTGACCTCTTCCGCCCCGCAGCTGTCAAAGCCGCCGGACCAGCAGCAAACTACACAGTCACAAAAAAAGTTCTGTTATCTCTTTCCGCCCAATAATAGATTGCTCCATAATGCCCACTTACTTTTCTTAACTAATACACAGATCAACGTCTCTGCATCTGGAATACATCTAGAAACACATATTTCCTTTTTGGTATGCTGCTGTTATTGAAAAGCTTCCAGCTTTGGGTATATCTACTGTTTTTACTGCAATTGATTTTGCAACTGATTTCCAGTCGAGCAAACCTGTCCGGAGAATGACCTCTACAAGTTATTGCTGAAGGCTGCTTCTTTGAGCCAGTGACAATCATTAATGAAGTTCCACCATCAGGGAAGTCGCTGATTAGTTTCCCGGTTTTTACACTGCAGAAAATATTGGGCACAAACGCTACATTGTAAAATACATATTTACATTCTCCCTATTTCGTGGACGTCGTTGTACGTCAAGATTGATCATTTATGCTATTTCCATGAATGTTTTAACATAGTCATTGCTTTATAACAATGTAGTTGGCTATAAGTAACAATCAGACTGTTTTTGCAACTAACACATTACTACTTGTTTCAACGCCATAACTAAAGAAAAGAAAAATAATAAATATAATATCTATTACGCAGTGACGATCATTGTCAGTTCAGCGGTCCTGAAGTAAATTAATCAATGATTTTAACCGATTGTAGATATCCAGATATCCTCTGTCGTTTGGTGTTGAGTGCATCCCGAAATAGGTGACCCGAATACAGCGAGGCGTTGCCCTGCACACGCAGCCTAGAATTGTGACGTCATCGCTCTTCCCTCCCCGCAAATCGCTTACGTCCCAGCTCGCCCTGCTACCAATCTTACGCCATCGGCAATAGCATTCCTAAAACAAAACCACTAATTGAACTATTCCGGTCAATGAAAATCAATATAATAATTAAATTATTATATTTAACCTAAAATTATCCATAAAGTTCATATTTTTAAGCAGCCCTTATTAATTGAAACTTTGATTTATGGTTTGTACTGAAAGATTTATTAAAGATGCGATTTAAAATAGAATTAAAAAAAATGTTAATTCTATGTCCTATAAATAAATATATTTCATCACATATTTTTAGATACACAACGTTTTCTAGTCCCAAACCAAGCAACGCTTGTACTATGAGCAGATAATTGATGAATATACTTTTCTTTTGTAAATAAATATATATATAAACACCCAGACACTGGAAAAACACTATGTTCATCACACAATATTTTTCCAATAGTGACGATCGAATCCACACGCAGGAGGCGTAAGAGGCCGGGTCACTACCCACAACGCAGATGGGTTAATTTTCAATTCTAATAATATAGTTCGCATTTATTCTTAATTGATGCCTCTGACTAAAAAATTATGTCAGCTGCAAATCGTCATAAACGTCTTAAAATAATATAACTCGATAAAAGTATGTGGATTCATAGAGAAAACCTTATTTCTGTTGTTTTACTCGTATAAACAAAAACGGGAACTTTAAACGTAATATTAAAAACACAATGTCTAGATCTAGATTTACAGTTTTTTAAATATGTAGTTTTTAGACATGGCTAGGGCATGCTCCCATACAAAAATGTTCACCGTTCTTTAATATATTTTCAATAATTCCAAACTATTGTGTTTTTATGGAATTATTACGCATCGACAGAATTAGGAGTGATGTATGTTAAAATTAAGCGCTGCTTAATGGTATCTCATGTATACCGAAGCTGCTATGTTTACCTATACTATAACTGTATTAACAAAACATGAGGGTAAAATTAACAATAAAATAAGTAGTATCATCTGTGAAATTTTCAACTGTCTAACTTCAGGTTCATGATATACAGCCTGGTGACCGACGGACAGACTGCCGAGTCTTAGTCCCGTTTGGAGTCCGTTTTACACTTTGGGTACGGAACCCTAAAAACATGTTACAAAACGTCTTGTTGTAGACTTTCTATTTGTAACGGAAACTACATAAAGCCATAGTGGAGCGTGGCCGGATTCAACCAGTATAATCATAATAATATTTCAGGATTTTTTTTGCACAACACTACCTAGTCCCAAACTAAATAAGCTTGCACTTTGGGTAAATTACAATCTTACTGACTTTTACTCAAAAACATACTAGACATTGAACATTCCTTCACATATATAATGTATATATTATAAAAGAGATTGCATTTTAATATACTAGGAGATATTTACAGATAGTCATTGTTTCCAACTTTCATTGATTTACAACGTTCGAAAAGGGACAAAAGATAATGCTGCATATACAAGTCTTTAATTGAGTTTTACTTGTTTGAGTTTTACTTGTTACTTGTTGTATACGATACAATTATTATTAAAGTTAACATTAATTCCAACACAAGTCGTTGTGTTTTTATCTTTGATGGTCTTTCAAAAACACGGCGATCACAACACAATACGAATGGGACTATTGAACTTTGAATTAGTAAAGATGAAGATTATCTTAACTCATTACTGAAATCAACATTGATACAGTAATAACATTAATATATGGTTATGCAGTATGCACGGTATTGCAACACACACATTTTCTACGCTTACCCATGTTATGTTAACACTATTTACGTTTAGGCAATATATCAACGATGATGCCTAATTTTGTTTCCACAAAAAATATATATAATATAGGTTATGAAAATTATAGGAAGTTGGATGATATTTATGTCATAAAAAAAATTATACCTTCCCCAATTTCCGGTACGAATACATCGATAATTAGCGATAACTAAATTTGTCATCGTTCTGCCCACTCCTATTGGCCCTACCTCACCTCTTACCCCACCGCCACCGAGCCTGTTTCAGAATGAAACTGACCTGATTCCGGGGCTGCAACCCCCCTCCAAACCGACTGACGTCATAGTTAACCTGCCGAGAAAGAACTGCATATCCCAATTTATCCGAACAGACAATTATCGTACGCAATGCTCAAAACATACGTAGCGTAGTACCGAGGCAAAGTGCAGGGCGGTTACGCCGTTACAGACGTGCGGGTCGAGGGCATAGAGTTAAAAACTGGGTCATCCCGGGTTGCAAGCCTCTATTCATGAATCGAAGCACGCTGGGTGACGCGCACAGTTCATTCTTCCCGGCACTTGTTAATCGAACGCGCGCACCTGCCACGAACTGTGAATCATGCTATTTTTAGAAACAAAATTAAATATCACGTAAAACTATATTTAGACTGTTATTTGTCAATGATTTGCTAATCAACAATCTAGTCTATAATAATATGTGACGCAGTATTAAACACTATCGATATAGTTGTCGCATAACTTCTTAATAATAGTAGTATACAACATAAGGAAAACACTTGTGTAAATTATATATATTTTTATATTGAGTTTTCAATTTTTTTAATTATCTTTAGAGCCTAAACAATTGGCCAGCAGTAGCTATTCATTACAATAACTCTGAAAGACATTTCCAAATGGTATCCGTATATGAAAAATAACTTATTTGATCAAATAAATATATATTATTACATTTGACAAATTTAGAAGCTGTCTGAAATAAAAATAAAATACGCAGTAAAGTTATCACTCAAATTGTTTAGATAACACCTTTAACATATCTCATATAGTTAATCTGAAATAGCAAACCAATTCCAATTTTTAGACATATACTAAAATTATTTGTTTCTCTTCTACATCTGTGAGCACCAAACTTATGTCTGAAATGGACCTAGAAAAAGAAAATTGTTGCAGTAAAGAAAGAAAAATTTAGTCTTTGAATCCTTTTCGTTAATATAACAGTTGACTTTTTTGCCAGTTTAATAATTATTCGTCTTACTTTACGCGCCACCTCCAAATTAACTTTGAAATCAAAGTCAGATTTAAGTGTAACGGTGATACACACACAGAGATAAATGTAACCTTTTATCATCTCTTAAACTTCAGAGATTGGTCGTAAACTTGGTTCTAACACATAAAAGTACTTCACTACACATAAAAGGACTTAACATATCTTGAGAATTTTTTTGTTCTTGTTTCGAAAATATGCAGATTTCCTCGCAATGTTTTTTTTCAACCCTGTGCTGATAAATCCGCACTTAAAATTAGCAACTTCCTCGGCACCGGGATTCGAACTCGTGTTGTTCAAGGATATTGAATTAAAAGCGAGCGCCTGGGTACTAAGCTATAACGGCAATATGTAAACACGGTATAGTTTTCAAATACGCTTTTCCACTTTGTACAACGTTTGTAGTATAGAATTTATAACATACAGTTATTTGTAACAACATTCTCCAGTTGTTTATTTAAAAAAATATTACAATTTACCGTTTGCACTTATAATGCAATGATCAAGGTAGGCACATTGCCAATTACCAATACACGCTTTGTCGTTGCTCAGAATTCTGAGAGTACTTTATGAAAGTGATTGCGTGTTTCTGAAACCGTGACATAAATTATTATCGACTGCGTCATACGTTTCTCTACGTAAAATTATTACAATTGTATTTGTTAAAACAAAGAAATAGTGAACTGTTACACACAATTGGATCTAATTCAATCTTAGGGTTTGTCGTCACGTTCTATAAAATTGCAATGCGTCGGTGTGTATGCATCCTAAATTCTTATAGGTCACGTCCTTGGAGTTGTGACGCACACCCCTGCCTTGGACCCGTGAATGGGCGAGCGACGGAACTGGCCTTGCTTGCCAAAGTCTTCCATTCAAACCAGCCATTAATTTTTACTATGAAATTATCACTGCATAATAAACAAAAATCATAACATAATGTTTAATGTTTATTTCATTTTATATATTTGTATCATAAGCGCATGTTCATTTGAAATTAACCACTTTCATGGAATAATCATTATGAAATATATATAAAGAACTTTGGACGTATTTACTATAATGATTTATTTATCGGCATAACTGTTTAATATCTTATACTTTGAATATTTTTGCATAGTTTAGTGTTGCTCGGTTAACTTAAACCGTTGTAATATTAGCAAAATCTAAACCGTTATTTCACTTTAACTTAAGTTTTATCATGCTAGGTCCAGAAGACTGGTAGACCTTTTAGAAGAGAACATGTATCAAATTTAAATAATAACTAGATACAAATAACAAAGGTGTTTCTGGCCCCCAGCGCAGCGAATGCTTTAAATGTCAAACGGGCAAAGTCGATACAAGCTCACTTGTTGCACGCTGACCGGGTCACAGGGAGGAGGGAGCTTGCTCAGGCAGGGGAGGGGAGGGGGCGGTCAACGACCGAACGCACCCTGTCGCATGCAAGCTATTTCAGGGACCTACCTGCATTGCTAAAGTTCGAAGGTCAAATCAGCTTCCACATCCTACCGCATAATTTCGTTTGGTCAACTCAATTTCAACACTCTCCCCTATGTATGGAGGAAGGAGCTTGATCATTTTATGGAAGCAATATCGGTGTATGAAAATTACTTGGTAATGCAGTTAAGTGGTGCTTTCTAGAACGTCCTTAATGTTACCTTTCAAAAGACGAAGTTTGTCTTGTAAGAAATAGATTCTAACAAAGCAATTTTGATGCCTTTTATATGGGGTTCGTGTACTTTTTGTAAAAATATTATAGCAATAAAAAGGCCCACTGCTGGGCAATGGCCTCAACTTTATCAATGAACAAGGATGACGCAATGGCCTTCGTTTTGTGGTCCTGAAGAAGTTCCTCCAAGTTCGGGTTTTCCTTGTGAAAATTCCCGGAACACACGAATTTCACTCGAATGACAAACATTTCATTAGAATAAATAGAAAAGGCTATAAGACTCCAATGACTTTTGCTGAATACATGGTTATAAATTTGTAAAATTACATATTTAAAATTATTTCGGAGAATGAATTAATATGAATTTGCGGCGGCAAATCTAACATTTTCTTAGGATGGCCTATAGTTACTCTCAAGTGATAAATACCAATTAGAATACTTAATTTAAAATCATCCGATTTTATCGCTAGGTTATCTCTTTGACCACAAGACTTCTATTAACAAGATATCGATATCGAATGATATAACTTCTTAATTTGTACAGTTGTAATTTAGCCATCAGCAAAAACGTAGAATGGAACGTCAAAAGCTCGGCTCTTTGTAGTGAATACGCGCGGTTCATCAATAAATACACCGGGCCGGGTATGATAGGTCATACTTTTTTTACCGATTTTTTACTACCAAGAATGAATAGCTAGTATCCAGTGTTATTTGAATTTGTGTATATGAAGGTAACTAATTCGTTTGACGATGTTCATCTTTTTCTTAACTAATATCATAATAGTCATCTTCGGTTGAAAATGACAAGTATCGAAGAAGCACAGAATGCTTTAACATTAGATAGTCATAAATAAAGAGATAAAACATTGAATTTTCTGTCGACAACAATGGTGCTAAGATTTTAATAGATTGATTTTTAGCGTATTTGAAAACTTTTTGATGATGACGTCGATTTTATTCATATGGAATATTTAGCTACTTTTAAAAAATAAAATTTGATCTTTAATTAAATAATAATAATTAAATAGCCTATATATTTTTCAAGCAAATATTAAAATATTATTTATAGGGTAATAATATTACTAATGAACTTATTAATATTAATGAACAATTTATTAAAATAACCAGTATTTTGTATTTCAATATTTATTTAACTAAATAGTACGCTAAAAATTAAAAATTTAAATTTATAAATAGTACGCATTGAGTTGAGGTATGAGGTTATTCTGTATATAAAGAGCAAGTCTTGAAGCAAGTCCGAATCATATAAATATACAGCCCCAAAAGTTATCATTACGCTTCTATTTCTGATGCTCAGTTGCATAATGTGGAGGCTGTTGGTCGCGTGACGTCACTGGAGGCACGGCGCGGGCGCGGTCGAGCTGCCCATTCATATGCCCTGACACACACACTCCCCCAGAGGGCACGCACACAGCTACGCGCCCTTGAGGCCACACGATTGTGATTTTCGTTATGACGTCACGCGCCCCGACCAATCGCAGCGCAGGTCCATTCAAGCCTTACTCTTGAAGGGAAATTCGTCGGATGTAGGCAGCAGTCGACGGACGCCCGCCGTGACGGCGGCAGCTGTAGCCTTCCGTAATATCAGAGCTTCGGGAAGTTTGCGTATACTAGTTGGGATTTAACTCTCAAAGAGAGCTTTTGTTCAGAACTTTTTCGCGTGATTTTCGTCTACGAAGCTGCTGGACGGAGTGTAAAACAGGTAAGCTAAGTAATAAAAAAAAACATTTTTTTTCTTTGTCGGGCACAATGGTAAAAATTTCCCTTTAAAGCAATAGTCGAGATGCGTAGCACGTGTTCAGCCATTTCTTACGCTACGCTGCTACGTTACCGCCTACGCTCTGTCTGGCTCGTAGCTTCGTAGACTCGCCCACGCTCATCCTGCCTACGTAGATCGGTTGCGTGATGAAAGCACTGAATTATACATCCATCCGTCTTTATCGGAATTCTGTTTTTGGCTCATGGAATAAATTTAAATAATCTATGAATCAAATATGAATATCTTGCTTACAATATTTTTCAGGCGCGTAACGTACTTTCAAATTTGCCTGCATTATATATATATATACATGGAACTTCAAAACTTTTATGTATCTAAAGATATACATATGCATAAACGCTTTGCATTCAGAAGGTTAGTAATAATAGTCAGAATAAAACTTAATAGTAGAGTCAGAAACACTATTAACTTAAAAGTTACTCTACTAAGCTGTTCATGTGTCCAACACACATCATAAAATCATACTCAATTTTCAGAAATTTTAAGAGATTCCACGAGCTGATTACCATATTTGTTAATATATTTTTAAGAATTTAGCAATCTCCTATTGGCTGTGGCGTTAGATTCGCAAACTGAAATTGGCGGCTTCGGTTTCTTATTGCGTTTTTCTGTAAACTTTTCAGTTTCCATTAAAAGGTATACGGCGACAAATTTGTCACTTTAAGATTTAAATAGGCTTGAGGATACCTTTAACTACATCTGGGCAGACAAAGCTAGTGCATAGCACCACCCACTTTTGAGTCAAGGGACTTGAGAACGCACACAGAGACAAGTAAAGGGTTATATTAAACCAAATATTCCTTAATGATTAGTATTGAATTCATTTATAATATTATTATTGTTTTCTATAATGACATAGTCTTTATTTACACAACTTGTTAATTTTTGAAAAACATTTTTTATTGCTGTTATCTAAAAAGAATTTACTTAAATTTCTGCAGCTTTAAGTTCTCACTTAAAATCTATTTCATTGATGTAGCCCTATCTTATTTAAATTTGACAGACGTAATACTTCGTTTTAGAAGCGATCCCATAATAGTTTGTGAGAGGTGATTTGTAAACAAAACTTTATTTTACCCGCACAGAACTCTTCACGAAGTTTATTAAACTGATAAGAAACGTATCATTCTAATGAGAAAATAATTAAATTTCTCTGTTTCAAGCTTGAGTCGATGTCGCAGTTGCTAAGTTTCATTGAGGGTCGAAAGTTCGATTCCCACACGGGACAAGTATTTGTGTGACTCATAGATAATTGTTCCGAATCTGGGCGTTTGTTGCCGATGACGTCAAGCAGTCGGCCGGTCTAATTAACATACCCAAAACCGCTTACAACGTGATTCACATGGTGTGCCGACCCCACCTAGGTGGGATAAGGCAAGAGAATTATGTTGATGACTCGCTGAATTAATCGCGATTTCGCGATCTTTATTAAAACATGGCAACGCATCAGCAAGCCTACGGGTGTTATAACTGTCAATGGGCGCCGGTTATCACTTAATATCAAGTGAACCACTAGCTTGTTTGCCACCATTCACAAGCATATGTTAATCTATAAGCATATTTTATATATAGAGGGTTCACAGTATTTAATGAAAAAGCCAAAATTAATCAACCTGATGGTACAAGCAGGCCAAAGCCAACTGTTTATAAAGCAAAAATTAAGATTATAAAAAAAAGTACATAACAAATAACCAAAATAAAGTAAAGACGATATGTAAGAGAAAATCTCAAACCGTTTTTAATGTTAGTGCGTGCGAGGTTCACAAGAACAATTATTGTTAACCTTTTGAATTACCTTGAGTTTACACTGGATATTTTTACCTTGATGTTGATGAAGGATATCGTTTTTTCGTGAAATTATTATAATGTATATTTCGCACAAAAACCATAAATATATTGAATTTGTAATGAGAGCAGGAGTAATATATGATTAAGTTAACCAAAACGGCTAACAAAAGTTTTAACTTGATAAAAAGTCTTTGTTCATGTCTCTCAGATGAACATTTATCAGGATTATCTATAAATATGGCTAACATTTTCCTTTCCATACTATGATATTTGTTTAGTCATTAAAATGTGTAGAAAAAGTACGAAAAGATTGTCGCCGCTGTGGGAATCGAACCCAGGTCCCCGTCCCACAGCGGCGACAATCTTTTCGTACTTTTTCTACATGTTTTAATGTTCAATCTTAAGTGCAGAGATTAGCACTATAAAAAACTTTAAAATTTGTTTAGTCATATTATTTAATATGAGATTCTAACAGTCGGTTAAAAGTTAAAGAATTGTAATAAACATGGATAACAAAAGGTTTCAGGTTTATATCACTATGTTGTAGTTAGTATATTTTGAAAATGATAAAAAACACCACAAAGGAACAAAACCCACAAAGCTGTTGGGAATATATATTCGCAAAGGGGTGGTGTGAGGTGTGGCAGGGACGACGGGCCCCCATTGACGTCAGAGCTCTCCCGTGACGTCATAGAAACCAGCCACACCCGCGTTTGACGTCATCGCAGGCTTCGAACCTTGGGTCAAAATAAATACGCTTATTTCTACATTGAGTCACATAGGAAATAATTATTCAGCACAAAAAAACTATACGAGTACATTAAAATTGATTTTTACAAAAATTCTTATTGTTTTTAAAAGTTATGTTCAGTTAAACATTGTATTCATTGGTCCCCGGCAATCAGTTCCACGATAAAAACGATATTAAGTCGCTATATATGTACATAAATTTTTAAAATGGCGAAAAATGTGGAAAAATCGCATAGTTGAATGCACCGTGGCGGAGCGTTTCGCTTGTAGCTATAAAATTCAATGAACGGAGCTCGCTACGTCACAGGCTCCGCGGGTCGAGATCGGTCCTCTTCCCTCCCGCAGTCAGCTCAGCGGGAGAGAGGGAGCGGGGAAGAGGGAGCGGGCCCAGTGACCCAGTTTAGCGACCTCGCTCGGGAGTAATTGCCGTCTATTTTTAATCTGAAGGTCGATTTATTTATAGAGCTGGGAGAGCGGCCGCGCGGCTTCTATCATTCTACGATTGTAATTAATAATGCCGTTTCAATTTAATTGTTTTTTTTTAAAATAGGGATCCAAAACTCATTTAAGTTAAAAAAAAACTGCTGCTACACTTGCTTATAGATCGATTTGATTTAAAAGAGTTTTTATTTCGAAACTTTAATAATTTTACTTGTTATTTCAACTTTGATTATTTATGTACAAGGCATAATTTTTTTTATTTATCATACAAACTAATGTAATTGGTCTTTTTTACATAAATAATGTGTCTCCACTAGCATTTATTATACATTTATATTATATTTTTATTTTACATTTATATATATATACCTCTAATCTATGAATTCAGATTAAAAAGAAACAATAAGAACAAAGTATCGAATCCTCAAAATGTTTTTAAATATATATATATCGCTCTGCGTCGGATCTGTTACTCTTTAAATAAAAAAAAATTATCTTCGCCCACTTCCTAATTATTAATCATGTTGGCAGTACTCATTTATAGTGTATTCATTTTTTGAAGTGAAATAATTAACTTTCTTAGTGAAAATAACGTTTTAAATAAATTTTTTTCTTGAAAACTATAAGCGACCGCCGAATTCTGCTTGTTGATTATTTCATTAGTGATTTTTCTTTATCGAATAAATATTTTTTACGTCGAAAAACACCCGGAAACTAATGGAAATAAATACTAATAAGTACCTATTTCTTAAAAATTATACCGGTGTACCAAAGGTGTATTTAATGGGTGTAATGGGTGTAAATTATAAGTATTTATTTCAAATATTTATTTAAAATGATTGAATAAAAACACTTCATATATTGTTTTAAACATTAAAAAATTGTATCAATCGGCAGGCGAAACTCGAAATACCAGTACACAAACAAAGCAATTACTGAAATAGCTCAGTTAAAAATTATATTAGTATCAATATAATAGTCAATCAATATAATTTATTGATTAAATCGTGAAACAAAACCTTAATCACACACAAAATTTATGATTGACAACTGATTACGGATTACGCATCATATGATCTAAAGTTACAATCGAAAATTAATATAGATAAGAAATTAACAATTAGTACAGATTAAAAATAATCCGAATTACGGACACGTAATTCATCCGCACACGGCACGAGGCGAAACGCCAATGCGACGCCGACTGTTGAATGCCATTCCGGAGCGGTCTCGGGTGTCGTGTGTCCACCGGACACGACTTCCGTGGGGCTTCGGGCTCCGGTGTCTAATCTATGACCCGCCCGATAGCTTTTTTACAATGTCTAGCTTAAAGCCACAGTATACGCAGCGGAGCAATTTGAAGTAACAAGAGTTATATAACAATTATTAATGAATAAAAGTCAAGTCAAAAGTCAAAATTTCTTTATTCAACATAGGCTTATTTTAAGCTCTTATTGAACGTCAAAAACTACCACCGGTTCACTAAACTAGACCTGCAAGAAACTCTGCGGTCTTATATTTATATTTTATTTCTATTTTTTTTTTAAGTATTTAAGTATACACATTAAATTATTTTAGTATAATTTAGCAGGAGCCAGGGGACTTGCAAGTGCAGAGCAAGAGTCATTTCCACACATCCTTGTCCTCAATGTATTCCTCGACATTATAATAAGCCCTTTCCATTAAGGTGGCTTTTACAAAATGTTTGAAATTATTTAAACTTAATTGTTTGTGGATGTCACCTATTCTATTATATAAGATAATACATCTACCAAGAAACGATTTCCTGGTTTTAGCGTGTCACCACGGCCCCGACGCGATGTGGTATGTTTTTTTGTAAAATGGTGTAAGTTGTTTCGTACATACATGATGTTCTCAAGTATGTATAGCGACGGGAGCGTTAAGATGTTTATCTTTTTAAAAATATTCCGAAGGGACTCACGTGGACCCAGGCCATAGACAGCCCGTATCGCTTGCTTTTGCAGTACAAATATCGTGTCTAAACCGGATGCGGAACCCCAAAGTAAGACACCATAAGACATAATACTGTGAAAGTAAGCATAATAAACTAATTTAGCTGTTGCCTCGTTTGTTAGTTGCCTGATCTTGCGTATGGCAAAGACGGCAGCGCTGAGCTTTTTAGCTAATTTATCTATATGCGCTCCCCATTGCAACTTGGAGTCAATGCATATTCCAAGGTATGCCGTTGAATCCTCAAGAGGTAGGATGTTGTCATCAATAAAGATTCCTGGTTTGTGAGACAGCTTTGATAATGAAATCTGATACATTTAGTCTTAGTGGCGTTCAAAAGTAAATTATTGGTCTCAAACCAGCCCGACACGACACTTAGTATTTCATTTGGTTGCTCTAATGTAACATCTTTCCTATTAACCTTAAACAACAGTGAGGTGTCATCCGCAAACAAAACGATTTAAGACCTTTTTTCTAAAACATATGGCAAATCATTTATGTAGACTAAAAACAGGAATGGGCCCAGGATCGATCCCTTAGGAACACCCATTTGTACTATTGATGCCGATGACAGTATACCATTTATAGTTACTTTTTGTTCCCGATCGCTAAGATACAATAACCTGAAACGATAAACGATTTATTAGAATTTTTTATTTTTCAAATAAATAAAATCCCCTGTAACCAAAATGTTAATATACGAATACCATAATTTCATTAAAATTTACGGGTTTTTTATTAAACATTCAAATAACTTTTTGTTTACTTCGCCCTTGTTAGTGAATATTTACAAAAAAAATCTAGTACTTACAGAAAATAATTTTCATAGACTTTCATGTATAATATCATATTACATGATATTTATATTTCAATAAAAATATCTGATGGATTTTTAGCTATTATGTGATCTATTTAAGTATAATTAATTATAATTAATTTATATTTTATAATTTTTTTCTGACATGTATATAGTTTGTTATACACTTATGTTTTATTTTAAATGATTAATATGCAAAAGGTTTCGCCGAATATGTTTTAGTGTATTAAGAAATATTTCATTTAAAAAAAATATTAATTTAAAAGACTGATCTTTTATTAACCTGTGGCATGGCGGATCCAGTAACCTAATAAAGAGGAAACATTTTTTTAATTCGACCCGATCATTCACACTTGATTTCACAACTATACCATCTGTCAAAACGCCGACCGTATATTGTTTTATCGGTTGGCATATGTCTAATGAGGCGCGTTATGGGTTCAATACCCAGCCAATACCATGTGTACAACACACACTTTCTTGATTAATCTGTACATAATTAAAACATGTAGCACTGATGAAGAACTAGAACTAAGCTGTTTTATTGTCCTAAACATGCATTATCCAAGATAGCGCATTATTTAACATAATATTATGGAAGTAACTGCTAAAGTGGATGCTATTGATTTAAGCATAAATTAAAAATTCAATCAGATTACATATAGTATATAATTAAACAAAATTAAAAAGCAGCTATAAATAAATCAAAAAGATGTACAAACTGGAAGTATTTGAACATTCATCCAATAAAATTTTAGTTATTTTGAATCCTAATGAAAAATTATTGGTGCGTGCAACGTAGTATACGTTGCACATTAACAATGCTTTGAATATGTAGTGTTACATGAATATAGTCCAAGACGTCATCTCTCAGTAACATCCTATAACGTTCACAATTTTAACTTTTTTTTTAAATGACTAAACTTTAGAAATACAGTAGTCGATTGTAGTCTTTGCTAAATAGTGACAGGCTTTACAAATAATCTTGTTTCTAAACAGTAAACATATAACAGATGTAAAAATATACCTAATGATATGATGACAACGGTGCCATAAATAGTTTAACGTCTTACCAGGCTTATTTTAATAAACCAAAAACTAAATTTCGTTGATGTTTAATTTCACAATATGTCAATTAAATCAATCAATAAGTAAAGTTTTAAGTATAATTCTTTTATATAACGTTTTAAAAATAATGCACGTAAATTGCATAAGCGACGTACAGACACGAATCAGTTGTTATGGACGCCGTGTTTCTGAAAGACTCGGTGTCCATTGTCACACATACAAAACATTATTTACGATTTATTTTCACGCTTGTCTAAAAAGAGGTTTTTATTAGACTATTCAACTTCATTTTGAGTTTCAGGCAAAACCAAAACTTTTATGTCCTTGAGTTGCATTGAAATTATGCTTTATAAGTATTTTATTCACTCTTGCATGCTACTTTGTTTTTATTTATTAGTGATTTCGTAAAAAAATATTATTGTTACATTGATAAATGAAAATGCTTCGAAAATTCAATTCAATCAAAATTGACATTTTTAAAACTTTATGAATATGAAATTATGCATAACTTTATAAACTTATGAATTATCAAGAAACTGACATATATTTTCATTATTTAAGCCAACAGTATTTCTAAAATAACTTTAGAAATATTCGATATAGTAGGACTGGTTGGATGAAATTAAATTTTATTCTAACTCGTTTTTAAATTCGGAATGTGTAATAACAACTAATAATGCAAATCATTTGCTATTCATTGCCGCATTATCTAATTATCTACAAATTGAAAAATCACTGAAAAATCCAACAATCTTAAGTCTTAATATTTATGTTTCTTTATTTCTTTACATAATTTTTATGTTCAAAAGGTGCTCCTTTGCAAGAACCACAGTTTTATCAAATTCAATGTTAATGGATACAATGTGATCAAACTTCGCTATCCGTTCGATTCTTAATGTCTGTTAGTTTTTCTTTTACTAGGTTTTCATTGGATCTTGCTTTGGTCCTTACCAAATTCGTAAAAGAGTTAAACAATAGCTAGTTAAATTCAATAAATGAGTAAAACCCTTTCATTTATCACTACGTACTATTAAATAAATAAATAGAAAAAAAATACAGTTTCATTGCTTGTAGTAAAAATGTGATCGAGTCTTTCAAACTTATTCAGAGTAAATTGTTAATTAACACACCTAGATAAGTTTTTGTTGTCGTGGTACGTTAATTTCATTCCTAGTTTACGTAATACCGTAGGGCAATGGGCACCCGCAGCGTAAATCTTTGCGACGGTTTGTTCATAATCCTGTAATGAGGGAGGCGCCGACCTCCTTCCTAGGGCTTCCAAATGTCCTCCCTACATACCATTTCAGCCTATTTCAATACTCTATACAAATATATGTATAAATTTAGCTGAGTACCTACAGTACAGGTATAAAAAAATGAAACAATTTTTTTGAAAATCCAACAAATTATTTTTACTAAAATAACACTTAAAATCCTCCCAAACCTATATATAACGCTGAGGAATATGAATTTCTTAATAATAATACCTTAATAATAAAACTGAAAGCATCCCAAACCTATATGAAAATACTAAGGAATATGAATTATCTTACATTTATGTAACATAATAGATGGTTTAAATATTTTTTTTAAATGGCAAATTGGTGCAATAACATCCACTTGGGATAGTTCTAATATTTGTTTTCTTTTCTGCTTTTAAAAAAGTAATAGGAGTATCATTTCCTTTATTTAAACATTTTGAAATTTTACGTATAATAATAATTTACTTTAAATTTAAAATCTTGATTAGATTGACAAGATGTATATTATGTAACTAAAATGAAACGGTTAAATAGAAAAGGACAGCATGTTTGATGGATCCAAATGACGTATAGTCCAAGAATAATTAAGTAACTGATGAAAAATATTCGAAAGAGATTCATACGTATGTATTATCACTATACTCTAGTAATCAATATATTATGTTAATTAATACAAAAGGTACCGAAAACACTTTTTTATTTTTATGATTGTTTTGTTTTTCATTACTAGTCTCACTGTACTGAAGATGAAACATAAATGTGAAATTGTTATAGATAAATTGTAGAAAAGCGTCGGCGCTGTGGAATTCAAACTTGCGTCTTCTTAGTCGCTAGGTAGTCTAACCACTGAGCTATACGGCCGATAATTATTGTCATTGTTAAGCCAAAACTTTTATTGAGTTATAAAATGGTAATGAAAAATTTCTTTGTTTCAGGATTCACCTGCCACATATCCATATTGTTTTAGTAATTATACTGTATTTTTAATATCATAAAGGAAAATATTTACTTACTTTCTTCATTTCATCTACATTTTATGATATCCTATGCTATATTTCTTCTATTTCATTTGTTTTCTAAAAAATCTTTTTTATTACTTTAAGTGTTTTAATGTGATAAGTTTCCTGATAATAAATTTTTAAAATAGTTGTTTTGAATTAAAAAAGTAAAACGCTCCGCTTATCCCTTGCGGCAGCGTAATTAAGTGAGGCTACAGGACATAATCCAGCGCAGTAAGTAATAAGTTAGACGAGGTGTGCAAGCCATCAGTGGCCATTCGCACCCCAACCTACCCCGTGAACACACGTTCCGTTCTTAACTTTTTTTTTATAAATACATCAAAGTCACAGCTGATAGTGCTTTTAAGTAATTTTTTTCCTCAACTTGTGTTTGCTTGCATTTTATTTTCCTCGAGTAAGTATAACATTATTTACACTATAAAGAAATTTCTAACGTAATTTCATGACATTTCCTTGTTAACTGTTTACATTTTATTTTTTGTTTTTATTTTTAATGTAAACAATCATATGTATACCAACATTATTTTTCATCGTTTTTGTTTTTATACATTAATTATCTCTAATATCCGAACCAATACTCAATTTTCGAGAAATTTTATTGTGTCGATAGAGAGCTTTTTTGAATTGTAGTCGGTAAGAACATTTAACTTATAACATTTATAACAGATAGGTGTATAATGTATTTAATTTAAGCCTTAAGCCAGTAATATGGTTTCCAAGCCCGAGCCCGTGGGGCTTCCCGCCATGCCATTCGATACGACAGACTTTTTGTAAGCCGTCCGCCCTGCACCTATCCATTTGGTAAGCTCTAAGGTGGTACGTATTAATGTTTTAATTGTTATATCTGTTCTATATTTTATCATTTTCGCAGATTTCGTTGTAGAAAGGAATGATTTTTACTGTGACGTTTTAATTATTTTTGTTTTATTTCGTCATATTTATCGCTTTCAGCGTTATTTATTAAATATGTGCTATGTATCAATTTACATGTTTAGCATTTGTTAGATTTTCTTAAGGCAAACATTGTTGAAGATACGACCTTACTCCATTCCAAATTTAAAATATGTTCAAAGGATCCGGAAACAACAAAACAACGAAACAAAACAGCTATCCGTAAATTAAATGATGCCTTAAGAATTTCTTTTAAAATGTTTCCGTGGTGTCGTCTCAAAGCATGCTACGCTTAAGAACTTCAGCGCCTTAAATCAGGGTTCAACTCTCGGCTCGTCAAGAATTTCATTACGAAGGATTTTAATGAAGCCCAAAGCAGCTGCTGGCCACTGCACAAGATTAGTAAAACTATACTCTTGTGCGTGTGACAGCGGCTATTGCGGGCGTTTCATTGCCTACAAATCAAGACCTACCAACGATACGTTTTTGAAGAGTTCAATAGAGTTAATTTCTAAGAGGCTTCTATCTATAATTCGTTTATCGTAATACTTTTAAATTGTTATATCGTTTATTATGTCGTTTTAAGGTTAGAATTTTTCTGTTTTAGTATTTAAGTGTATGTTTTGTTTTTTGTTGCGGCGAACGTTTTGCAGCTGTACTGGATTTCCTACTAATTTTTTATTATTTTGTTAACTGTATATTCTTATTTTTTTTATATAACCCAACATTAATTTGGAGTACTTTATATTTTTTCTGACTCTAATAGGTAGCCAAAATTAATCAAACGCTCCTTTATTGAAACCATGATAAATTCATATAAATGTAGTATTTGTTCAAAACAATACCTCACGCCTAATGAGTTAACAAGAAAATGTCTCGTTGCCTCAATGTTGGTTTAACAAAATACAATTTATTTTTGAGAATGGTGGCTGGTTCTGGAAATCAAGCTTCAATCAAGCTATCAGCTTGATTTCCAGAAGTTTTCATCGCAACAAGTTATAAAAAAATACATAATTATATTTTTACTGCCTATATTTTTCAAGTTTTAAAATTATTAATTACTAAGAAAGAAAATATTTCAGAGAAATATGACGACCCCTTGGACCTTACCGCCTTGATCAGTACTTTATTTTTTAGTACTAATAATGATGTTTTATTAAACAAATATTTTACTGAGTTTTGATATGCCTGTACAAATATTTTTTTTATAAAATTGAAACTGACTACTACATGTCTTCGGTGTTATTCTTTTAATTAATCTGTTAAATATTTAATTTTTCTAATTAAGTACCTTTATGGATCACTACAAAGTTATATGTAATAACATTTTAGGAAACTTATAATTTCAATGCCGCCTTTAGATGCAAGATCTTTTTCAGTATTAATTATCATTAAGATCTACGTTCAACCGCCAATAAAGCACGACGGCCGTTGGCGCAGTCGTGGATTCAATCCGAGACGAGTAAAGGTTTTGTGTTCCACGCGCAGATGGTTGTTCCGGATTGATGTGATCGACCAAGTGAAATTTCTTTATTTAAAAACTCTTTGCAAACAAGGATAATGTTATCCTTAAGGACATTTTTTTAACGGTGGTAGGGCCATGCAGCAGCCTCGGCTGTAGCACGAATAGGCAGGCCCGTCCGGGTAAGTACCACGACCTCACAGAAGACCAGCGTAAAGTGGAAGTATGACAATTAGTTTCGCGTTTCGTCTGGTGAGTGAGGTAGCCGGCTGTAACCCTCGGGTGTGGCAGATGTCCATGGGCGGCGGTATTCACTTAATATCAGGTGAACCGTCTGCTCGTTTGAAATTACACGTTATCAGTATAAATCATGACCACTCATAGAACAAAAACGCTAAAAACTTTCTATTTACACTTATTTGGGTGTAGAAATATTATTTTAATTCTAACTTTGGTTGCATAATTTTAATTATTTTATTTTATGACAGTTTCTCTTTATGTTCTACAATAATATGACTTGTAATCATTAAGTAATTCTTAACCATTACATGGAGACACTTTTTCGCTAAAAGTAATATGAGATGTCTATACCTAATTTAGTATTAAAGTTTTAAGTTTTTAAAGTTGATACTTTATTAATAATTGTGAGTGCTATAGATATTTTGTGACATTCTTTAGAAGAGTTTCAATATTGTATATCAATGTTATATAATTATGTGTATTGTATTTCAAACTGAATAATACTAATAATGTGTGTCAAAAAATTATAGTGGGGTAATGAGAATGGATAATTTATAAAAATAATTTCTCAACTTTGATAATTTTATATTATCATTTACACTAAATTACTTGTGCAGTAATAACATAGTTAATGAATTAATTTACAAAAAAAAACATGAAGTTGATTAACGTAATTTGATTATCTAAGTCGTTCCTCTGTTTAAGCTGTAATATTATATTCTTTTCTTAATCTTATGTCAGAGTTATAATAAATAACGGTGCTAAAATGTTTCTTAATGCAATCAAATGCAATATTGTTCTTTTTAATGCCTTACAATATTAATATTTTTTTAAATTTGCTTTAACATGTCTGCATTAATTTTCTAAATTTCAGACCGTTTTCCAAACTAAAGAAAAAAAAGAAAGCACCGAGAAAGAAAAGAAGCCCAAAACAACTATTGGTCACTGCACAGGACTAGTAACCATATTATACTCTTGTGCGTGTTCCAATAGTTATTGTGGGTGCTTCATTATCGTCACACAACAAGAAGACTACAGAAATCGGACGCAAAAGAAAGAGAAGAGAAGCTAGTTACGCTGTTTTGCCGCATCGACGAGTGTTTACTGTTTTACTACCCAGCTACAAAAATAGTATTAGAAATTTAGATTAAGCTCCTATATGATAAATGTATAATACATTTAAAGAACATTGTTGATAAACGTGAAATAAGCAAATATACATATTTCCAAAATTACTTGTTTTTTAATACTGTATATATTTTTTTATTAAAAAAAATTAAAATAGTTCCTTAAATTAATCATTGGCGATTTATAGTAAAGTAAGTAAAGTAACAGCCTATACATGTCCCACTGCTGGGCAAAGGCCTCCTCTATACAGAGGGTATCAGGGCATAGTCCACCACGCGGCCCACTGCGGATTGGCGGACTTCACATATTTTCGCTGGAAGGCACAAAAAATTAATCAAAAAATGTTAGTACATGATATTATGGAGCCGACGAATGATACCTACTTATCGGGCCCGCTTGATTTGTTATAATTTTCATAGAATATCGCCTACGCAAAGAAGCAAAAGGCCGCTAAAAGCTAACGCTACTAAAAGGCCCCACTAATGTGCAGCCCCCTACATTTGGAACGCCGAGTACGCGGCCTATAGAGAAATCCACTACTGTTCCTAACAACTAACCAAATCGCAAACCAAAATCAAGAATATCCCTATACCGAACAAAACTAAAATCGTACCTATCGTATAAATCTAAATTGAAGAAATTCGCATTATTATTATTAAAATGCAAATGGTCGGCACTTGTCCCCTAATTAACTTGTGAAAATAATGTATACAGCGCATTTTATGAAGAACAACGCCATCTAGTTTTTGCATGGGAACTAATTCCTAATAGTAACTTACATATGCTGGACTGTAATTCTATTAATTGAAGAATTTGTTAATAAATAATAAAAAAAAAGTTTGATTTTTTATTATGAAACTGAAAATTCACGTTATCGTGGTTAATATTTTATCACTGATAGTACATTTTTATGGAAAGTAATTTTTTGTATTGGGAGCTACTTATGACATTTAAAAAAAATTAAAAACTGTTCCAATTGATCCAGTAGCTAATAACGTGTATATTCTGTTTAAGTAAACAAATTACGATCAAACAATACTTAAATATTGCGAGGAAGTTGTACTGTCACCCTGTCAAATGTCTCTATATAATCTAAAAAAAAATGGTTTATGAGTATTCACATAGCTTTTTATTAGTGAACCAATTGCAATAAAACAAAGCTTTAATGTTGCAAAGAATTAATCTTGAGAATTAATCTTGATTATCTTAAAACACCATACAAATTAGTCCAGTAGTAGGATAACTTTGGTAACTGTTTGCGACTGCACTGCTTTAATCTTAAAACTCCCATATCTTCCGTTTGAGTGAACCGATTGAGATGAAACAAAGCCTAGGTACTGCTCCAAGCTTTGCTTAAGTAACCAGCGAAAACTGCATCAAAATCCGATAAGTAGTTTTCAAGTTTATCTCTGACAGACAGACAGACAGATAGACAGATAGACAGACAGACAGACAGACAGACAGACAGACAGACAAAAATTCCAAGAATGATTTAATGTTTCCTATAACACTTTTTATGATTCCACCTTTTTAATTTTTTCATAAATATATTCAATGTACAGACACGCCGATTCTACTCTTTTATTATAGTATAGATATGTAAACACCCAGACACTAGAAAAACACTACGTTCATTACACAATATTTTTCCAGTAGTGGGAAGCATTCGTCAAAGTCTGGCACAACGGCTTGATTTACAAGCTGTTCGCACTCAAAGTGCCAGACAGGCTCGTACACACCATTCGGGCCTTCCTGTCGAACCGCTGCTTTTGATATCGACTTGAGGGCGCCCTCTCTATAAGCCGCCGCCTCACGGCTGGCGTTCCACAAGGCTCCTGCCTCTCACCCTTACTTTTTACGCTCTACACGAGCGATATACCAATATACCCCCACGTCAATCTCGCGCTTTTCGCTGATGACACGGCCTTCTTTTACACAGATAAAAATCTTAATCGACTCACTACTTGTCTCCAAAGCGCCGCCGACCACTTCGGCGATTGGTTCCGCAAATGGAGAATTGAAGTAAGTCTCGAAAAGAGTGTGGCGATTCACTTCACACGAAGTGATTACCCGTCACATCTTTATGAAGGTCGTCGCCAATGCAGAAAGCTAAGGCAAATATCTCATTATGGCCAACCCTGGGAGTAAATGGTCAAATATTTAGGAGTCACTTTCGACTCGCGTATTCACAACGCATATTAATAACCTTCGTAACAGAGCCGCGTTCGTCTCCGGCCGGCTAAGCACTTTAACTAACCAGTCAAGTAAAATGTCCTTAAGACACAAATTACATTTATACAAAGCTTGCGTACGGCCAATCATGTCCTACGCATTCATGATATTCGCTCACACGCACACTACTCGCTTGCAGAAATTGCAAGTAGTGCAAAATAAGTTCATCCGCCGCGCAACCGATGCGTAGTGGTATCAACGCAACGTCGACCTGCACAGCGATTGCGGACTCCTAACGATTTGCGAATTTTCCAAAGACCTGACCAAACGGTTCTTCGATAGAGCCGAACATCATCCCAACCCTCTGGTGGTAAGCGCAGCAAATTACCAACCCGATCCAAACGCGAGCGTCAATAAGAGTCACCCGCGAAACGTCCTCATAGACCCAGTCGACGAAGGGAACTTAGGTACGTCGGACTCACCGCCGGGGGTCCCGCCGGATAACACTACACAAGGAAATTTACTGATTTTGCATAGCTAAAAATAATTTAACGTAAATAATTTAATAGACGGCACCAGTCTCGAAATAATTCATAATAAAGATTATAATATCGAGATTATAATATAAGATAAATAATATCGAGTGAATATTTTAAAAAAAAACGAAATAAAGTTCGCAAAACACATTACTGTATTTTATTTACTTTATCCAAAAATAACATCTAGCAAGCTTATATCCAATTACGGTTTTCTATATAATGTTATCAAATATAAATAAAATAAATTTCATATACACTATATAGAAAACTGTAGTTGAATACAGCTCTCAACTATCAAAACAAAATGCTTAATTATCATTTACATTATCTATATACATCTGAATATGCAGTTCGGTCCCGCATCAAGAGATGGCGCTGTCTCACGAGGGCACTGATAACTCTATGTTAATAATATACTCTTTGGCAACCTCGATGGCCTTAGATGGCATGCCGTTATTAAACGCAGGCATGAGCACATGCACGACCCTATCCACAGCGGAGGGCCCAAACCCGTGGGTTCTGGCTAGCCCACCGGTTCTGCCTCAGATGAAGCTTTAAGAGTCTCGGGACTGAAAGCAAAAACATCAGTTAATACAAGATAAACAAGATACACTAGTGGGGACCGAACCCACACCCTCTGATGCAGGTACTGTACCCACAACGCCATTCCGGTCGTCAAATACCTAATTACATTCATAATCACAGATTGTTTTTAGTTATTTGTAACTTTTCGTCAGTTTTATGGTCAGACTTCTTGTTCTCCCCGCTTACTTATAAGAACTTGAAAAAGTATTATTAGTCCATGTAACTTTATATGTTTTATTCAAAAAATTTAGTTATGACTAACTAAATTTTTTGAATTTGTGAACTCGATAAAAATAACCATAATATTTCCCTCAAGGGGAAATACTGCATAAACCGAAAAGGTTCAATGGCCAGCGACTTGGTCTATACGGTTAAAAAAATTTAAATGCTAATTAACTTCTTTCAGTGCCAGGACTTAAAATTAACATGTAAGTGTTTATTTAAAACAACGCATAAAAACATATAATAAACAATGGACAAAATAACAAAAGGCATACAAAATAAAATGAAACAACAAATAACAAAAGTAAATGGGTTATATTCATAACCAACCACTTAAATAACTGTAACATCAGTCTTAGGCAAGGAACGGTAGCAAAATATATTGTAACAAAAAATAACAACTTATTTTGAACAACAATTGAATTACACTGGATTCTTAAAACGCGCCAATTGCAAATCATTATATTGGCACATATGTTTTAAGCCATGTACTATTTGTGCTAAAGTAAAGGCAAAGAAATCACAAAGAATTTGACAAAAAAGTTGCCGGTCTGTGTCCAAAACATAAAAAATATCATTTATTTTTAACAAATTTGGCGGCGGTTATTACAAAAAAAAAATTTCTATAAATATGCCGATACCAAAAAATCCCAATGGATCAATAGATAATGCGTTTGTTACAACGATATGTGCACGTCATTCTATATGTAACAGTCGGGACTGTAAATAACAAAATCAAGATATAGATTCAAATATCACTCCATTTCAAAAGAATCCCTTTATTTTATACGAGAAAACATTGTTCAAAAAAGACTATTTATTGTACTATCATAATTTGGTTATTAACTGTCTAACTATACTAATGAGTTCATAACAAAGTAACCGACAAATGCAGAATTAACTATCTTATACATATATCGATAACATACAACATAGTTTTGATCTTGAGTATTAAAGAATATACATAATATGTTGAGTGTATTTGTTAATGTTAATAAGAATAAACAGTATTTTAACCAATAGATATTCAGATTTCATAATCAACTATGGTGATAGTGTATTTTCAACTTGATCTTATACTAAATATTACAAGGTTAAGTTAAAACAGCTTTACTTACTCACGAGGCAATTTTACCGTAGAAAGCAAAATTTCTGTTTTAAGTGTAATTTATGTTTAAAAAAAATTGCAATGATAAACGCCCAGTTTATAAATGCTAATTTTCAACGTTTATATAAGAATAACGGGGAATCAAGTTTATAAAACAGATAATATTTATAAGTTTGGTTACAAACGTTTTACGTGTTGGTTACACACGTGTTACGTAAGGCAGGTTAAACGAAGGAAACGTTTTATGGTTATAGTTTAACTATTTTATCCGACCCACATAGCCCAGAGTAGCTTAGCAAACCATATGTGACTACGTGATATTAGACTATTGAGTGTAGATATCAAAAGTATTATATCACGGCACAGAAAATGTCTATAAAATAAATGATGTACCGTTACTACAACATAAGTTCTACATTTCAATGAACGGAGACACAACTTACAAACTTTGAAAAAAAACAAATTAAAGGACATGACATGTCTAAACTAGATTGTTTTTAAGATGATTGATAGACACTTTTCGATGCATTTTAACTTTAATTGTGGCAGCTTCTTAACATTGTCTTACCTTGCCAAAATGTGTGTTCATTCAAACTACTTATTTCCTTGGGCATGCTTTGCTTCGTCTACTACCGTGAACTTCAGGTCTTACTCTAACTTAAACTATTTTATATAAATTTTAATTAACACTTGCAATTAAACGTACATATATGAGATACTACTCCTTTCTACTCTCCATAGTATAGACCTTTGATAAAACAAAATATGTATTTTTTACCCTTTCAAAGGCGTATAAATCAAGAGTGAAACATAATTAAAGGATATCGAAGGAGCGCTACGTCATTTTAAAAAAAACTGGTTACGAATAATACTCAAATGCACTTTGTCTAGTACGTCATCGAACCAAATTGTTTAAAACGTTTAAGTACTATGCAACATTACAGGCCGATTAAACATTAGACCGAAATATCAGAAAATGCATAGTCGTAAAACATACGGATTTCCGTCAGTCATGGATGAGAGAATCATACACACGGTAAATAACTCCCGATAGTGGCGAATAGACATGTTTTGAAACTATCTACTTAGTAGTAGTTTAAGTATCACTATCAAGTTTAAAAAAAAATATTTTTTAAAACTAAATAGAGACATGACATGACGCGGAATAAAATTACCGGCCGTACAGAACATACATAGAGACACCGCGTTGGGAAAACATTCATACCATGGACACCGTACATATAGACAACCAAATAGGTGTAAGTTAGCTATGGACTGTCAAGTGGTGTACTCAAACTAAACATAATTCGTGGGATAACGTCGATCTGTTACGTATTTGGGACAAACATCGGATGTTGAATGCCAATTTCACATACGTCAATCGTTTAACCTGCCATAGAGTATAATAAGATATTCAAGTGGGGCATATCTAGATGCGACAACATTTTTTTTTGGATTATTCTTCCAAAGCCGGTATTTTATTCTCTCCGTAGAACATGATACACACGGTGGCGTGGAGACAAGCTTTCGCAGGGAGATACTTTTCATCAAATGTCAGAGCGTAGCGGTACATCCATATGGCTTGTTCGTATTCGGCCTGTTGGAGAAATTTCCGTTTTTAGATTACACAAATACTACACTTGTATACTATACTATCCTTGTAATTTAAATACTCACTAGGCATGTGTGAGAAATAGCTACGAGGAACGCTTCAATCTTGCTCTTTGGCGACAAATAGAAAGAGAGGTATGCTATTTCTTTAGCGTCTTGTTTTTTAGATTGCCTGAAACAAAATGTAATTATTAGTTTAGATTGAACGAATCTTTGGGTTTGCAAAATAAGACGCTTTCAATTACGCTCGGAATTATTCACGATATGTGCATACATTATGGTAGGTTAGTTGCATACGTTGTAATTGAGTATGCGAGTACTAACTACTACACTGTGCTATAAAATGTTTGCGAACATAGTTCTAAGCGCACATACATTGGGCTTACGGAGCAGAGACCATGATTCAATTTCATGGAGATTAGTGTAAGTACTTGGAGCTGGGTGAGCGTAATATACGTTGATTGGCATGCGTGTGCGCAATCGTTTTTGGAAAATTAGTGCTACCCGTGCGAACCCGGGGCAGCTAGTAACTTATAGAGTGGAAGGGGAGACGAACGTGGATATTGACCAGGGTCAGTGTGTATTAAATTTATATGTTTGCCTTATCAGCGTGCATGCTGTGTAGTCAGTGGTGGTGTGTACGTGAATATGTGCGTGTACGTGCAACGGTTAAGTGTGTGTGCAGCGAATAAAAACGTGTTAAAAAAATAAATATTTGCGGACACATTTTTACACAACGTTCTCTAGTCCTGAAGTAAGCAACGCTTGCACTATTGATACTTAGACAAGTGATAAACATACTTAAAATACTTTTCTTTTGTAATTAAATACATATTATACAAATATAAACACTAGAAAAACACCATGTTCATCACACAATATATTTCCAGTGGTGGGGATCGAACCCACACACCCTGGCGCGAGAGGCAGGCTCAGCATTCGCCACGCCGTGCGGGTCGTGCGTGTACGTGCTACAGTGTAAGTGTGCGTTCGGCAGGTACGCGTGGGTTCGGTGGGTAAGTGTGGTTTCGGCGGGTAAGTGTGCGTTCGGCGGGTAAGCGTGGTTTCGGCGGGTAAGTGTGCGTTCGGCGGGTAAGCGTGGTTTCGACGGGTAAGTGTGCGTTCGGCGGGTAAGCGTGGGTTCGGCGGGTAAGTGTGCGTTCGTGTGGGTACGTGTATGCGTTCGGCAGGTAAGTGTGCGCGAATGTTGCGTACGTGAGCAGGAGGGCGACGAGGCTGCGCAGCACGAGCGCCGCGTGCTGCGGCGGCGCGAGCGAGAGCGCGGCGGAGAGGCAGCGCACCGCGCACGCGCCCCTCCCGCCCGCGCCGCACCACCAGCCCGCGCCCAGCGCGCCCATCCACGAGCGCGGCTTCTGCGTTAACACGCACCCACAGAATATCTTTCAACCGTTTACAACACTTTTTTCCAAAATAATTTCTTGTATTTACGCGATTACACATTATAAATGAAACTATTTTTTACGGATTTATCGCGTTTATTTTTTAATTTTAATTGCCGACGTTTCGAACCCTTTACAGCGTTCATGGTCACGGGACAGAAAGACTATATTTTTTCCAATTAAAAATATAGTGCGTTTGGGTGAGAATATCTTGATTGGGACAAAATTGACGGCATCATACTTACAGTTTCCACGTATTTCGCTATTTTCGCGCCCAGGGTGAGATAATCGAAGAAGTTGAACATCTCGGCGAATTGGTGCATCAAGCTTAGTATCGGCGTCCAATCCGACGAGTCCACGCGGACGACTCGCTCCAGAAAGAAATCCTTAGAGGAGTCCCCGAAAAGGCGGCATTCTGGAACTTTCTTGTTGGAGGGCGTCATCGCGGCGATTTCCGCGTTTATCCTGTAAAAAAAGTATTTAGTAGATATACATGTTTAATTGAATACTAACTACAAGGTTTATAGAAACACACGTTCAAATCTTTGCTTCATAACGGTGTAGGCAGATTAGTATCGGTAACGACTTTACAAGTAGTAAATTAAACAAGTTTATTAATTAATTAGTTTCCAACATTACGGGTACTAAGCCTTCAAACTTCAGAGTTCTTTTATAATAGAAAATAAATGTTTACAACACTACGACATTAATGTTCAATACGTTAAATAGTTTTAACTTATTTTAGTGCGTTCAATTTTGTAATGGAACAACGGACCTGTCTCTAGTCCCATAGGGTGAGGGTTCGATACCCACTACCGCATAAACATATATTATGTATTCGAATGATCTTTTCATTAAAAATCTAGCTTTAAAAATCTTCATAGAGTTTAATTAAATCATAAAATCAAGCATCCTTATCGATACTACTCTTTACTCCTTACTAATATTATAAACGCGAAAGTTTGTACATATGGATGGATATTTGTTACTCTTTCACGCAAAAACTACTGAATAAATGTTAACGAAACTTTACAATAATATAGCTTATACATCAAAATAACGCATAGGTTATAATTCATATAGATATTGTGTAAATTGTACAAAATATTGCTAAGGATAACTGTCAACTAAGTAAGCAAAAAATAAGCCATCTGTGAGATATTCTGATTTACAGTAAAAAACTCATTGTTGTCCTTTGGCCGCGCAAGCGAAGCCACGGTTAACAGCTAGTATCATAATAAGTATGCCTTACTTCAAGTTAGGGTCAGCAAACGTTTGCTTGAAGCATACGATGTGCAACCAGTAGCCGAGCTGCAGATGATGGTAAGCGCAATCTTCCTCCTTCATAGCCAGGTCCTCCGCTTGGAGGTCTGTAATCGGAATAGTGAAATATTTGGATCCCCGAAATTAAGAGAGCAAAAGAGCGCTATTTTAGGAGATATTTTTAGGGTTCCGTACCCTAAAGGTACAAGGGGACCCAATTACAAAGTCTTCGCTGTCTGTCTGTCTGTCACCAGACTGTATCTCAAGAACCGTGATAGCTAGACAGTTGAAATTTTCAGATGATGAATTTCTGTTGTCGCTATAACAACAAATACTAAAAAACAGAATAAAACATATTTAAGTGGGGCTCCCACACAACTGACATTTTTTTTGCCGTTTTTATAGATAATGGTACGGAAAGCTTCGTATGCGTAAGTCCGGGTCAAATTTGGCCGATTTTTTAGACAACGTTCTCTAGTCCTAAACTAAGCAACGCTTGTACCCATAGTACTAGATAATAATGATAAACATACTTAAAAATACTTTTCTTTTGTAAATAAATACATATTATAGATATATATATGCAACCAGACACTGGAAAAACACTATGTTTATCACACAATATTTTCCAGTAGTGGGGATCGAACCCATACCCTCTGGCGCCAGATGCAGGTTTAATACCCACTACGCCAATCGGGTCGTCAGATGAAAACATACAATCTTGGAAAGAACATAATTTAATTCGTTTGTTTGAGACCATACCTGAAAAGCTATTTCATTAAATTTCTGTTGTTCAATCTGTCATAAAAAAATCTACTTAAAGTAACATATTTTTGTTCATCATGACAATGTCATTAATGCATAAATTTACTACGACAGCCCTACTTATTGTAGGCACTCAATGCGACAGCCCTATGGATTGTAAGCACTTACTGCGACAGCCCTACTGATTGTAAGCTCTCAATGCGACAGCCTTGCGGATTGTAAGCACTCACTGCGACAGCCCTTGGAGCCACAGCCTTTCAGCTCCTCGTGGACGGTTATCATCAGGCTGTTGAAGTTGAGCTTGTGGCCGAGGAAGTTGCTGGGGTCGGCCGGCATGTTCCTCACGAAGGCCTCGAACACGTGCTGGTTCATATCATAATTGAAGGTTTTATGCATGATCGGGTCCTTGAGCTCCATCAGGCGCAGTATGGCACTGGTGTCCGCTGCGAAAGGAATAATAATAATTAATTAGGAATTAATTAATAATAATTAATTAAAAAGGAATAATATTAATTAATAATAACGATTGTGTTCTGGAAAATTCTTCATATAAACTGTACTATGACCGCGCTACAATAGACCAGATATAACTAAAAATACATATTTGATAGACATAGCAGTGCCAAAGAAGTGCCTACAATATGAAGAAAATAATAATCGAAAAATACTGACGCAAGAACTGGAGGAAGAAGTAATGAGAATCTGGAAACAAGATAAGGTTTACATAATACTAATAGTATAGTCCTCTCTACTACGGGAATGTTACCCCACCATCTCCACCATAGCTTGTAATTGTTACAACTTCGGAACGGATATCTCTCTAATTGTTGTGCTATTGTCACTTTTATGTATACTCTCATTTGTGGTGGACAGTAAAAGTTTATTCATTTATTTATTCATTCATTCATTAATTCATTCACTCTCTACATTACACTACAGAAAGCCGCCATCGCAAACACCTGACTAACTTGTGAGAGTTTGTCCAAATTGAACATTGTCACCAATAACACACGCATTCTATCAATATATATTCTACCCATTTTGCAGGGCGTGGAACGGCCCATATAATTATGTCCCACTGCTGGGCAAAGATCTTCTGTACAGATTGTAAGGGCATACTCCACCACGCGCTGCGGACCCCCGAAAACATCGTTATTAGGTTTAATACCTATTGTATATCAATATAGCAACGATACCAACTAGATATTCGGGCAACGCACAAAAAACGACTCGATAGATAACTTGATTGGTACACGATTGGTACACGACCATCGTAAACGTTTCACAATGCCAAATCGAAAGTTACAAAAAATAATGTCTGAAATCTTACTTTCGGTAAGTGCGTGTGGAATTAGTTTTTCCTTAAGTTTAAAACTAACGAATAATATGAAATTATGTAAAAATTTACGGTTTTTAAATCACCGAAAATTCTCTCGAGCGAACCGAGTCGAATCCCGATGCCGACACCGATGAATTTGTTATGTGCAATTTTTAAGTGCATTACAATTCAACACTCTTTTCTTACTCAGAAAGAGAGAAATAAATACAACACAAACTCATCAGCTACAAAAATGTGGAGTATACTATAAGCAATTTACAAAACGATACCTTTTCTCTTGTTGCCGTGACAATTGTCGTCGATCATGTGGCAGTTACTGCCGTCCTTTTCGCACACCATTTTTAGGTCCGCCTCGACTTGCGTGCAAAATTCTCCATCGCCGTAATCTGAATACGAAAAAATTTAAAATAATACACGGAAATGGGTACCGTCCCATCGTTTTAATCTTACTGTGGTAAAACCCACGAAACAGTTTTGACTGTTGCGCGAAAGGACAGGGGCTCATCCGTAATGTAGTCGTCCCTTCGAAAACCCTCCTTACTGTAGGATAACATTATCCCGTGTCGTAAGAACAATTTACATACATAAATTTCACGCGGACCAACACCCAGATAAAAAGTAAAATGGCCCGCTAAATTTCGCCGCTTTTTTTTTAGATTAGTGGCTTTTCTTTAACGAACCGGTAGTAGTATTTATGTTTGTACTAGCGACCTACCCGGTTCGCATGGGTGCAATGTATTACAAATATAAACCTTAATATAAACCTCTTGAATCACTCTATCTAGTAAAAAACCGCATCAAGATTCGTTGCGTAGTTTTAAAGATCTAAGCATACACAGGGTCAGGCAGACAGCGGGACGATTTGGTTTTATGCTATGTAGTGATTATATCTATTGTAATATTTCAATTTGAATTCTGACTCGAACCCCCGGCGCCGAAGTCACTACCTCGACAACTGGGCCACGGAGTCGTCTAGTACCGTAGCAGAGCATGGAGCCTCACCCATTTCCGTCAGCGAGTTGACCTGCTTCAGTATGCAGGCCCAGCCGTGGAAGAGGTCCCTCGCGAGCCCGTCGAGGAATTCCCCGTCGACGCGCAGAACTTGCTTCAAGTGGAACAATTGCGTTTTGCGATTCTTCTGCAGCATGTTCAACTCGGCCAGGACGAAGTTGGTCGCCGGCTGTAACAGTCAAGTTTCCCATGAATGCCCATCGTCGAAGTGTGAAGTAGCTGTTGGGCCATGCAACAGCCTCGGCTGTCGCACGAATGGGCAGGTCCGTCCGGGTAAGTACCACGACCTCACAGAAGACCAGTGCGAAGTGGAACTCATACTTCTGCGTGCCATCTGGTGAGTGAGATAGCCGTGGCCCACTTTATTAAAATGTGTCAAACCCTGATATGCCGTGTTCGTAGAAAAATAACGATAGAACGAAAAGGCTTCCGGAAAGCCGCCCTGGTGCCGTACCTCGTAAAAAAGCAACGATAGAACAAAAAGTAACAATAAAACGAAAAGTAACGATAGAACGAAAATTAACGATAGAACGAAAAGTAACGATAGAACGAAAAGTAAAGATAGAACGAAAAGTAACGATAGAACGAAAAGTAACGATAGAACGAAAAGTAACGATAGAACGAAAAGTAACGATAGAACGAAAAGTAACGATAGAACGAAAAGTAGCGATAGAACGAAAAGTAACGATAGAACGAAAAGTAACGACAGAACGAAAAGTAACGATAGAACGAAAAGTAACGATAGCACGAAAAGCAGTCAACTTCGGCCTTGGGGCAAATATCCCTTTATGCCCAACCGCTCCCCAGGGAGAAAAAGGTCAAATACTTAGGAGTCACTTTCGACTCGCATGTCATTTACTACGCACATTAATAACGTTCGTAATAGAGCTGCGTTCGTCTCCGGCCGGCTACATAATTCCGAACCGCAATCTCGATGGCCCTTAGATGACACACCATAGTTAAGCGCACGCATGAGCACATGCGCGGCCCTACCCACAGCGGAGGGCCCAAACCCGTGGGTTCTGGCTAGCCCACCGGTTCTGCCTCAGATGAAGCTTTAACAGTCTCGGGACTGAAAGCAAAAACATCAATTAATACAAGATACAAGACTTCGGCGCCCTGGTACATGCCGCTAGCGTTTACCTCGTACAAGGCGACCCTGAAGGCCTCTTCGGCGGCGGAGAGCGCCTCGTCGACGTGGCCCGTCTCGAGGCAGACGGAGGCGAGCGAGGTGAGCACCAGGTCGCGGTTCCGGGGCGGCACAGTCTTCTTGGCGGCGAACAGGCAGTGCACCGTGCTCACGTAGTTGCCGCGCACGCGCCAGTACAGCGAGGCCAGCGTGTACAAAAGCCACTCGGGCGCCAGCCTCTGAAAGTGCGAGCGAATTTAGTACGCGCGATCTAGTATTTACAGTAGGTATTTATAGGCGTTTTCGAAAATGGCAAAAAAATATTACGAATATATTGGATCTACGTCCACGTCAAGTCCAGCGAGAGGGACAGCAAAAGAGGCTAAAATGATGATTCATTTTAGCCTCTTTTGTAATCAGATGATGACGTTATGACGATTTGAAATCTACCAGTCGGTAGTAGGGTCGAGTAGGCCCTTACCCTGTCTGTACAAATAAAGCCTTTGCCCAGCAGTGGGACATATAAGCTTATGCATGTTACTTTTGCTCTGTGAAAGGTTTTTTTTTCTGTGAAAAATTTGCTAAAGTCCAATGTCATGCAACTAATCGCTTTCGCGTGGCATTCCTACATCATTGGAAAACTCGACTTCGATGGCAATGCGGAACATCGAATGTATGCGCGCTTGGTCATTATACCCTGTCTTCGGTGTCCCGTATAGACCGAAAAGATGCACATTCCAATGCAATTTTCAATATGGTCAACAATATGCAATTGTAATAATCCGTGATAAAAACACCGATAGACGATATTTCCAAGGACGATTCGCGAAGGCTAGTCGCGTAGTGGTGAGTAGTGACTGTCAGATAAAAATATCTCGTTACCTTTTTGGTAGCGGCATAAATCCGTTGACCTATTTCCTCGACCTGCATATGAGCCACGAGATCCACATTTCCATCCGCCACGTACTCCAATAGCTTCCTTTTCATGTAATCCGTTGTCACAACTACCGCCAATGGGCTCCTGGAAACATTATATCGTACTGAGTGTTACGTTTTTAGGAGAGAGTCATATAATTTATTAAATACTTTAAATTGATGAGGTATTAAGGATGAGTAATTAGTTTGAGAACTCAACTACTTTTAAGAAACAGTCATATATTTTTTCATATACTTTAAATTGGTCGGTGAGGTGTTAAGATGAATTAGTGATTACCGAAACCAAATGAAACGAACTTAACTTTAGAACTAGTCATAGCATTATTGATTGAAGTTGCCTACTATATTAATAAGGAATAAATCGAAGAACAAAGTGTAAAGACATAAAATATGTATTGCATGACTTACTGCTATGAATTTTATACCAATTCTCCTTATTTCTCCTGTCCTGACTAGGTGAGTTCGGTAGATTTAAAAAAAACATAATTAAAGAAAATTTTGCTATGTTTGATCGATTGGTATAAGTTGACAGAAAGTAGATGAGTCGGTAACAATTGAATAAGTTGACATTAATTGGATGAGCTAGCAGAAATTGAACGAGTAGCGTGTAGGTTACCCACAATTGGACAACCTTTAGCACCCTATAAAGGCATCCTAGCTATACACCACCTACTCATGGTCGCGGTGCTGGACATATTCTAAAATTACTTAAATACTCATGCGGTAATCCAACTTGCCCAATGTGATCATCGCACATCCAAATGAACGCCAAAAAACAGATATATGCTCATGTATGCAGCAACAGAATTGGCAAACATAAATTGAAGAGGACATAAAATATTATAAACTTGCAGTGTACTAAACAGAATAATATAATGAATTATTTGAATATGATACATTTTGATACGTATCTTAGAATAGACAGCGATGTTTTGAAATGATATTAGGAATGGAGGCAAGCGTATGCAACAAGCGGTTCTGTACAGCAAGTTTATGTCGCGGTGGTGGCTTTCTATATGAAATATGTCTTTCTATACTGCTTCTATAGCCAGACGGCTCGTGAATAAAGCGCTTAAGCAAAACTATTAAATATATAAACATATGTTCGCAAAACCAACAATATGTCAAGAGGCAGAGAGTGATTTAGACCGCAGCGCGAGCGAGAGGGCAATATACTGACCCCAATACGCCGCGTGTAGTGCGCCGCAGAAAAGTCTATCGATACATACGATACGGTATCTATACATTCGATATACCGCATCATAACCATACCGCATGCTCCGCAATGTGTATACTACATAATCAAATACTTGCATATGAGTGCATAGGATATTTTATTCAACATTTTTTTTATTCTCAAGAAGAAAAGTTTATCTGACAAAAGCTTTCTTTTTCCCATTGATCATAATAATTTAAACAGCGTAGAAATAATCATTTTGACAATCAATGTTATGTCTATGGCTATTTCTTTAACAATTTTTATTGATATGTAATGTGAAGGAAAAATTAAAACCAACAAGAAATTGTTATACGTTGTTGCGATACTTTTGTAGAATACGACTTGACGAGATGTGTTGTATGATCTAAATATAGCTTTAACCGTATCGATAGCCCGAGATATCGCATCCCTACCTAGTAGTCGTTGTGATCACTATAAACTGTGTACTGTGCAGTTAGGGCGAACTTCGGCGTAGTAAAGTTTAGCGTTACAACCTAAAGTATTAGTAACAGTACAAACGAGCGTATCCTGGAAACGTTAACGCGTGATGCGATCGTGTGTATTCTTGCGATGTCATGAATTCGATTCGCTTTCCACCACCGAAAAAATAGTATTCGTGGATATGTATGGCTGTTATCACCTTAGGAGTACATAAGATATATTACTTCTGTGGCTTCTTCAGCAGGAGCTTGGCGGCGGCCTTGTCCTGGGGGCAGGTGGGCGGGTGCCAGGGCAGCTCGTACTCCTCGGAGGCCGGCACGCCCAACTTGTCGGTCAGCAGCGTGCCGAGCCTGAAACATTGGTAGCTTTTACCGACGGCTTTGTTCGCGTCAGAGCCGTGATAGCTCAGTGTCCGGCCGCTCGCCTTTAATTCAATACACTCGAGCAACCCGAGTGAAGTGGCCGGAGCCCAATTTTCAAAAGGTCGTCAACGCATCTGGAACCCTCGGGTGTAGCAGATGTCCATGGGCGGCGGTATTCACGGAACATCAGGTGAACCGTCTGCTCGTTTAGCTACTTTTCACATAAAAAAAATATATTTTTGTTTTTGTTGTTAATAAACTGTTTTACGGATTTTACAGCGTTTAATTTAGGTGTCACAAATCATGATGTTTGAATTACTTTATAGTATCTTTGCATTCACTGACTTAGGTGTTTAACGTTCTAAAGTCGTAATTAATCCATTCAACATAGATCGGCTCAAAATATATAATCAAAAAATTGAACGGTACCTATACCTTTCAAACCTATTAATATTAAATTTACAAATACAAAAACTCTTAAAAGAAGTAATTTTACCATAAGGGGCTTTTAAATTTCAGTCAACACTAAACTATATAAGACAATGTAAGATGAATTGTCCCTTAGAGATATTGAGAGCAGTCTAGCTCTTCATGCTGAGAAATGAGATCTTTCACTTACCGTATACCTTTATTTTCGAAACATATAAACACTGGGTATATGGCCTGGACATTCCCCGGGAAATTAGTGGCAGCCGCTTTGCAGAATGCGTCGGAGGGCCAATCGGGGTCCTTATCGAATTCTTCAGTGTTGCGATTGATTTTCATTGTTGATGGATACCTTTAAAATGAGAAAGAATAAATAATTATTAAGGGAAATGCTCAACAAACCCCATTTTTATTATGATCATTTTATTATATTATCAGTAACAACGCTTATCAGTAACAACGACATAGAAGACAACGTTATAGTATGTAATAATATGAAATATAAACAATATGCACACTTAGTTTACTGCAAGCCTTGTTTTAGGATGCATAGTAATTGAGCGCTTCTAGTTTCTGCAGATAGAGTAAAAAATAATGCAAATGCTTATTTTTCACTACACAAGAGTATAAATGCGGCGTAACATTTCCCATTTCCCATTCACTACGCATTTGAGGTAACTCTTCAATGTAATTTAAATAAGTTATATGTAACATTTCCCTTAATATTTATATTTTTGCGTTTTTCGTAAAAGTGTCGAAACTTCTGACAGTGGTAATAGAAAATGAGCAATAAAACAACCTAATAAATATAATACGTACAAGGGTGTACCGGTTTCAAATTCTTTCATTTCGTCCTCAACTTCGCTGGTTGACTTTACGCCATTTTGTTTCTCATCAAGTTTCACTTCATTGCGCGGTTTATCTGGACAATGATTACGTAAATAAGTTTACCATGATAAAAAAAATCAGAAGGACCGACAACGCATCGCGGCTTCTCTGCTATTGTGAGTTTTTATCGGTGACGGTAATAATATACCATCAGAACACCTTTGCTCTATTTTCATATTACCATAATATAGTTTATATACTTTATCAAAAACAAGTTCGTAAACATTTTATTTTTATGCAACTTTAGGGTGTCCCGTTTTATTTATAAAATTCTTAAATTTTTCCGATTCAACCAATAAACCGCTGTTATAATCAGATATTAGTTTTCTTTTGTAGGGTGTGATAGAAAAGACATAATTATATCGCACAAACTTGCGCCTGTGAAATGGCGTCACAAGTTCTGCGCGTATTGTACTGTCGAATAGAAATTTTCCTACAAAGAAAGGCTTAACACTATTTGATTTACAAAGCCGTTGTTCAAGGTAAAGCAGTTTAATGATTTGATCCGCTCAGCTGGGATGCTTATTGGCTGTAGCACCACAGTGTCTTGGGTTCTATTCCAGCACTGGATGACTCTTTATATGAACTACAGATAATTTCGGAGAGGTGTAGAGCTATATCTCCATATGGCCATACACAAGACACTTACTCAAATAGCGCTTTATTCACATTGGTGTAAAATACTAGCTTTTTCTGACTACGTAGCGACAATACACAATACCCACAAATAATTGTTTCGGGTCAGGCTGTTTATCCGCTTGAAATTTATGTACTAGCTACTATTACTGGTATTAAAAAACCTTCCGTGGAACTTAAGGAACATAAAAAAAAATTAGCCCAATTGGTCCAGCCAGTTCTTGAGTTATTCGCTTACCAACATTAATTTTTATTTCCTAAGAAGATAACGTCCTTACACCACAGGATAATGTACTGGTGTCCGTTACGTTAATAAAACAGCTTACTTATCGCTAAGATCGGGAGTTGGTCCTTGAATGTTGTCTCTTTCAGCAATTCCGACTGCGCGCTTCCCGGGGCCCTGGTAGATTGTTTCTCTATGTGCAACACCAGCCTCTGGAAACTGTTGGCGGTGTCGACCGCCTCCAGGTTGGCTTTATCCGACCAAAGTTGGGTGTAAATCGAGCTTTGAAGGAAGTGCTTGATCAGGGAGTACTTGTCGCCTTTCAGATTCAGCCTCTTTATATCCAGGCCGGTCAGCTCCGACATCTTCTCGCTGTTCTTCGCCGCGTTCCTTGTATCTGGTGTTTCAATCGAAGACAGCATTTTATTATATTTTATTTATTCTGCAATGGCAATTCTTTTCAATCAACTAATACAATAATGCCATAGCTTATAATTTGACAACTTACCGTGTTCCACTTTGTGTTTCGCTGAATTCAAATATGAGCTCTGTGAATTGAGAAGTTGCGCTTCTTTTTGACTGTATATTGTAAGCTCATCTCGTAGTTTTTTCGAGGCACTTAAATAAAAATTAATTAAAGTAGACATACACAATATTAAATCATATATTAATTTAAAAAGTTTTCCTTCACTGCTGAGCTTGTGATAGGTCAGCTCATAAAATTAACAATATAATTGGAGCACAGAGATTGAACTCAGGTTGCTTGAGTATATTGAATTAAAAACGAGCCCCCAATGAGCTATCATAGCTTGCCTTGTCTATTCATTTACTTCACAAAATAAATAACATAAATAAAAAAATAACATAGAACAATCTGTTTTTACATCCTAAAATACAACCTACATGTAAAATTAAGCTCTGGTAATAAAAATAATCTAAAAATTGATCATGACATCAGGTTTGACACCATAGTATAAAAACAGTTTCATATATTGTTAGTAAAGTAACTTACTTGCGCACAATCGCCAACTTTTTCCATATATTAGAAAGACATCGCACACCATGTTTATGTTTGACAGCAATTTTAAAATTAGGATCCAACTTCAAGCATTGACCGAAATGCCTGTCTGAACTATTGAAGTCGCACAGCACAGCATATGCATTTCCAAGTTGGAATTGGCTCAAGTGAAAATTAGGATTGTGATCAACTGCTGCATTCAAAATGACCACTGCATCCTCTGTCATTTTGCTGAGATGTAATATAGTCCCCATGGTGAAGAGAGCAATATCTTTGTACTCTCTGTAATCAAAATAAAAAAACTAAAGAATTTTTTTTGTTGCTTATGTTCAAATAAATACAGTAATGTTACTACTTATGTGTATATAACACAAAATATATTATTCTGTTTAACATTATAGGATCCATTTAATTTTTATCCAAAAACATGAACAAAACAACTAAACACCATAAATGGTAACTATATCCAAATTATGTAATGAATGGAATAATATACATTAAAACTGTGTCTACTGCTCAACCTTGGTGCATAATGTACAGCACGCCGACTGCATTCCATTGCCTTGGGTCCATTACCTCTCGCCCTCCAGTACAGTGAAGCCAAATTGTAATGAAGCCAGGAGGAACTATTTTTCTTTAAAACACCTGACAGCCAATGAGCAAACTGATCTACAGTCATAATAGGAGATACTTTCTCGGGTATATACAGCTCTGGGGAAATTGTAAGGTTTTCTCTATTAATCATACCCTGAAACCAATTATGGAATGTGTTGTGTTATATAGACATATCAAAATCATATTTTATATTTCCAAATTAAATGAACAGCAAATAGGTTGTAGTAAAAGAACAGTCTTAACCAATGCAACAAAGTAAGCCATCAGAACTTTAAAACTGTCCACAAAGAAGTGTCACCGTAATTGTAAAAAGTAATTACCGTATCCAAGCTATTTTTACTTTTTCTTTCAGAATGTTTAAGAATTGACTAACTTATATTGATAATATTTATAAATGTCTAGTATTACCTAATTATCCAAGAAAAGCATATTTTGAAATTGATGCCTCAATTTAATAATATATTTTAGTAATTTACTAACTTTGTTTAATAATGAATATGAAGTCAACTCACCTCTAAATGCTCAAAAGCGGACATACTAAAAATTAAAGAAGAAATTTTTTTACAATCAGGTATGTCTGTAACCTGCCCAGGGAATTTATTGACTAAGTGATATTCTTGGTCAGGTATATTTCTAGAACTTCCATCTTCAAAAAATGAAACATACCAATCCAATTTTTTTAACTGTCCAGCTTTCAAACAGTGATCATCAGACAAGACATGGGAACCAATACGTGTGTTTTTATCAATATCATTCCATAATTCATCTATGAAGGTTTGCCGTTTAGTCAAATCGTTATAGGTATCAATAACATCATTCCAATAATTTTCCTGATTTAAAAATGCTAGCAAATCGTATGGTCGGGCAAGTTCAAAAGGGGAATCAACCTGTAAGTAACAAAAAAACAGTAATTACAGATAGAAACATGAATTAAATTTTTAGCTTTATAAATGATCCAAACTAATTTCTTAAATGTGCAATCATATCCTACCCTTGGCTGAATTAAACCGCTCTCGGTTACCATCCAGTGAGTGTTCCCTTGTATAACATCAATGGTGATTACAAGAAAATAGGACAATAACATGAAGAACTTCATTTTTGCAACTGAAATTTATTTAAATTTTATAGTACATTCAAATGCATTATCTTTTAATTTACAAAAGCTTTTTTCTATTGCCACTTTTGACAAGCTTCCGCCAACAAAGACTTAATGGTATCAATGAAAGCTCGGTCTACTAGAAGTGGGCGATACAAATCGTATCAGATATGAAAACTAGATATTAGTACAATATCCGAATATCGCTTACTGGCTCGTTCAATATCTATGTATTTTACAATATCTGATATTTCCGAAATCTGATGTACCGTGCTCGCTCGCTATACCGACACGAATCGCGATATCATACGCGTTTACCACAATATCTGATTTTTAAACAGATTTCGAGAGACAAAGCGCGTGAGATACAAATACTCACTAGTTAGAGCGGGACGGCAAGCAATGCACGATATCAGATATCGAGCGACAAAGCGCGTGAGATATAAATACTCACTAGTTAGAGCGGGACGGCAAGCAATGCACGATATCAGATTTTTAAACAGATTTTGAGCGACAAAGCGCGTGAGACACAAATATTACACTAGTTAGAGCAGTACGGCAAGCAAGGCACAATATCAGATTTTTAAACAGATATTATGAATAAGTTATGTAATTTTGAATCTTAATACGATGCAAATAAGATCCGTTTTAATTAAATACTAATCATGGTATCAAAGATTACTACAACGATATTATTATATTTCTATTGCTTTGTTTAGCCTTGAGCCGTAACGGGCGACAAAGCGCGCAGTTAAGTAATTTTGAATCTTAACAGCATGGAAAAAAATCTCTGTTGCATTTAAATACGAATTACGGTATTAACGATGTCTTTAAATTTTGTTTAGTCTTGAGCTGGATTGCATTGGTACTAAGCACGTAATAGTAAGGGATGCCAACTTACTACTTAAGTATTTTCTGCCTAAATTAAGGAAGAAAAATATAAATGGAAATTTTTAGGAGGTAAATTTTTTGTGAATATTTTTATTACTTAAATTTTATTCATATTTTTGGAAAAAAATAAAAGTACACAAAAAGAAAAATATAATTTAATAGTGTAGTGCTGCTTGGGTGGAAATCAGACCAAGGCTTATGTGCTTTGTGTGTATATTTTAAATTCTTCCGCCCTAAGTTATAATACTGAATGTATTATTTCTTACACAAATTATTAAGATATTGTCACTCATGATTGCGTGTTTTAAAAATATGTTAAAGTCAATTATTAAGCGATATATAAGATGTTAAAATAAATCATTTTTATATTACTTCAATTTCTATTTTTAATGAAATTTTTAATTTTATCAGGTAATGTTTTAATTTAACCTTAATAGTATAAAAAAATCGTGATTTTAAATTCAGTAAGTTTTTTTGAATTTAGTCAATTTTAGTGGGTTTTCGAATTTATTTAGAAGTATTCTTTTGAATAGTTGGTATCACTGGTAATAGCTTTAGTTATGTATAGGTACAATGATCGTCGAACAAGACTTTCGACGATTAAAGTCAAACAGCTTACGTTCGTAAACGTGAATTTAAACCCGGAGGAATCTAAATAATTATTAACCCACACATCATTGTAAATAAGTTAAGTTTTAAATATCAGGAAAATTATGTACATAGAATGAATCAACTTTTAAATACTCTTTTTTTTTTTTTTAGAATTCAAGGTGGATACGGGACCGTAAAATATCTAGATATTAAAATACATAGTTTCGAAATCTGATATTTGAAATCGATATCTGATTCAGATACGGTACTCAGAAAAAGCGATACGACCCATCTCTACGGTCTACCCTTCACTAACGTAACAACTTCTACTTGGTTACTTACATGAAAGTATGAAAATATGAAATTATGAATCTATGAAACCATGAAAGCACAGATTGCGTAAAAACAAAGATGTATAGAAAACATAACGATTGTTATTTATTCTTCCAAAAAATAAATAAACTGCCTGAATTTAATATTAATCAATTCAAAGACATAAATATATATTTTTAATCTGTAACTCTCAAACAATAATACGGCATCAGAGAAAACAAACTTTGTTTTCTCCGTCTAAATACGGTACGGCATTAATTGCCGGCATTCATGTTATTATTTATTGCATCATCAGATCAGACAGCGAACGAAAAGAATCTTATTAATAATGTAGGAACTTCACTTCCTAAATTAGATTTATTTGTACGTTTATCAGAGAACCCAGAATCCATTCTTTTTTTTTTTCTTCACAAGAACCGAGTATCTAAAAATATGATCTTCTTGTATCTTGTATTAACTGATGTTTTTGCTTTCAGTCCCGAGACTATTAAAGCTTCATCTGACGCAGAACTGGTAGGCTAGCCAGAAGCCACGGGTTTTATTTTTTCTACGTTTTTTAGAAGTATTTAGGTTTTATTTAATAAATTGACAAAAATCAAGGAAGATCTTATCTTTACAAGAAAGACCTTATCTTATCTTTTTACAGAAGCACAACTAAAATTTACAGGTAACCCAGTATTGATTTGAAATTTTACAATGGGTTTAAAAAAACTTTAAAATGAATATGATTCTCGTGCATGTTATATATATATATATATATATATATATATATATATATATATATGGAATTCCCAAAGAATTTATTGGGGAAACTCGTGCTATATGATTTCGAGAAGAATATCCACCACACAATTTTCGAATACTTTAAGCTTTACCTTTTGCCCAAGTTTGCAGATCCTCAATGCGCAGGTGCAAATAACCTCATTCAGTCCTCGTCATAGGATAAGCCACCCACGCGCTTATTTTCTTGCTTTTATAACGTGAAAACTTCACCTTTTAACCGCCCTTTTGGACATCGTGAAATTGCCCAGAAATTAAGATAAAATGTAAAAGATTATTTTACATATTTCTAATTTAGAAAATGTTCCAAATCAAAAGGTTCACTTATCAATAATAATAATAAAAAAATGTGTACGGTGACGGTGTTAAGCGATACTAACAAAATGATTGAATAATGTGTGAAGCTTATAATTTGTAAGCTTATAATAGTGCGACAAAAAATGGTAAATGACGCAAATATAAAGTCGTCTCCAAATTCAAATATCGAAAATAATTCGATTGAACCATTGAATGTGAATAAAACTATTAAAACCTTGGAATTTAAGGTGACTTAATGTAATGTTGATTTCTTGATGTCTTGATATGTGTTGTTAAAGACGTTTATCTTTTTAGGGATTGCTTTGGACATGTGCTCTAAGGGAAATTTGTTTGACAGCCCTTTGGCTTCCATTAGGTGCTTTAGTGCTTTGTTACGTGACGGCGTCTATATTCCAAGCAGATGACATACATGAAACACATTGCAGAGTAAGTTGAATAATAGACGCCCTTGAACTAGCGACGAGGAAATTTAAAAAAAGACACTGTAATGTTCTAATAACCTTTCTAGGTTTATAATGTAGTCCCGTCAATAAGTGCAATTACTGGGATCAGTCCACAAAGATACATTTGGAGGATATGTATTGCCTACCATTTAGGACCAAGACTTTTGATAGGCTCCTTGTATTACAACTACCATAAACAACGCACTTCGCATATCACGGACGAGAAGGTAATTATAAATTTATAGAAAAGCAACAGATTTTATGCTAAAGCTTTATAATGTTATATATCTTTTTATTAATGATATAAGTACCTAATTAAATCTGTAGATTAAAAAAGTATTTGTGGTACTAAACAATGCATTATTTAATTTCAGGCACGTCTACTGGCGACTAAATTAGGCGACGCCTGTTATTGGTTAAATTTGTTAGAATTATTTGCTCTCACAGGAGTGACTTATGTTTCAAACAGAGAAAATTATTGTAAGTTGACAATTTAAATTAGTATTGATTGCTTGTTGTTACGCGAATATTATAAATGGTTAAATAAAACTATTTTACAGTTTCTATGGCGTTCTTATTAAATTTTAAACTCGCGACGTTTCGAACACGTCAACACTCTAGACTCAATTCGGTCCCATGTACATGAACGATAGAAAGGGTTCGAAACGTCGGGAATTTAAAATTCGTTTAAAATGCATAAAAACCGGAAAATAGTTTTATTTACCAACGATCTTACAGTGGTAGGTCCACGTAACAGCTACGGCTGTTGCAAGAATTGGCAGGTCCGTCCGGGTAAGTACCACGACCTCACAGAAGACCGGCGTGAAGTGGAAGTGTCATACTTATGCGTTTCTTCTGGTGAGTGAGGTAGCCGCGGCCCACTTATTGGCTTGCAAATGTCCATGGGAGTTAGTATTCACTTAACATCAGGTGGACCGCCAGCTCGATTGCCACATTCTCACATAAAAAACGTGTGTGTGTACTTATGTATGCACGTAAGAAGTTACGTTTCTTTAGCGTAACAAAAGAAAATTAACTAGAATATTTTACCCCCTGTGCCAGTACTTTTTATTTGTGAAAAAGACATTAATTGTTAACGGTTCTATCTTGGAATTATAGGTAAATGTCACAAACCGTGAAGTTGGCTGCAAAGCAACTAAGTTCATCATTGTCATTTTTTGGGGGTCAGTGTGCGCGCGCATCGTATATAAATTTTACCCTCATAACTTTTTCCAAACGCGACCAAAAAATTATAACTTCAAAAAAAAAAAATATTATTCATTTTGTTTAAATGCTTCATAGTTGAATCAGTTCATAAAATTTTAACGCACATCGGCATTTGGACAAATAGTATTTTATCGTTGTTCACTGTGCTTTGCTTAAATGGGTACAAGTTGACCCATTTAAGCAAAGGATTTGCGAACGTACACGGTTTTTGAAAAAAAAAAACGAGTAAAAAGCAGAAGTTTTTGTCTAATTTTTTTTACCTATCGTCCAGTAAGTATATGAACTGAACGGATTTTCTGAACAGTTGACAATAGGCCAAGTGCGAGTTGGACTCGCGCACGAAGGATTATGACTGTTGTACGGGAGCCCCACTTAAACATTTTTTTATTGTGTTTTTTAGTATTTTTTTTTTGTTTTTATAGCTTCAACAGAAATACATCTGTGTTAATTTTAACTGTCTAACTATCATGGTTCATGAGATACAGCCTGGTGATAGACGGACAGACGGACGGACGGACCGACGGACGGACGGACGGATAGACAGACAGACAGACAGCGGACTCTTAATAATAGGGTCCTGTTTTGTTCATTGGGTACGGAACCCCTAAAAAGTAAGGTAACGGCTTGTACAGGTACGTCCCACTCCTGAGCAAAGGCCACATATGGTATAGAGGGTATTTATTAGTACATTACCACGTGACCACCACTGCAGATTGGCAGACTTCAAGTATATTGAAAATATTTTTTTATTTTGTATTATTTCTAAAATGCTGGTGGAATAAGTCAGGACCTAAAATCGCAATTAACAATATCAATGGTGCAGGCAGTGGCAATTGAACTCACGTTGCTCGAGTATATTGAATTAAAAGCCAGTGCCCGGGCAGTGAGCTATCACGGCTAATATATGTATGACTGGCGGTAATATTTACCATCAATTTACCATTCATGTAGGCCTAGTACAGAAAGAATCTGTCGAATACTTTTCTTACTATTCGATCATTTGATTGTATTTCTTGCAAAATTAAAAAACTCTCTTCCAGAAATTGCTCCTGCTTGTTTGTTTGCTTTGTTTGGTAAAATGATGGCAGTACAATTTTTACTTTCAGTTATCCATGAGAAAATATTCATAGTGTTTATGGCCGCTGCTCTCCTGCACATGCTTTGTCGCGCTCGAGTTGGGTGCATCAGCAGCGACACAGTTGAACCAGTCCGGACCAACAAGCTAGTGTGGATATTATTTTATGTAGCGATTGCGGCCACAATAGGTCTTATAATATTTTTCTTGAGACATCGATTACTTTGTCGCCCACTCGGTAAGATCATACTTACAATATAAGCAACATAAAGTATCATGAGTTATAAAGAAGTCCGATGAAGAGAATTCGTGTTTGAACCGTACCCGAATGATCGATGAAGGGGAAATGGTCACTGAAAAACTTATTTATTTCAGTGACAAGTTGAAAATCTATCACGCTCCACTATCTTATATTTTTAAGACTAACGTTCTAAATTTAAAGAATAAGTTAAACTTTATATGTATATCTTATAGAATAAAAAATAATACGATAATATTTTTCCAGCTTTCACATGGTTTTCAGTGTGCGAATACATTCTTGCAACAACAAATATGGCGTTCCATGCAATCGTTGTTCGTGATTTGCCTCTGCACCAAATCCAAGTGGTGTGTCCAACGTACCACAAGACACACTAATGTATTCCGCATATATATGTAGTGAAATTTTATTGTAGGTAATACGAACTATTGTTGTAAGTTTCATTATTTATGTTCGTAATGTTTAGAGTAACATCATTAAGAAAAAATAGATATTAAGTACATAGAGTAGGTGCTATATATTAAAAAAAGTTTGAATAATTGTTTAAAATTTTGTTGTATTCATAACAGTCTTAAAGATTAGTCCCGTTAATGTACCTAACATTTGATAAATAGTGTGGTGAATATTATGTACATAGAAATGAAAAAAAAAAAAACTGAAGTTTTATAAGACAAGAATATTCCCAATATGATTTGCCTGATTTCTTTGAGGCTAAAAACTATCATGGGAAATGTTGTTAATTAGTTTGTTAATAATGGTTAAATTTTATTAATAGTGGTAGTTGAGGTGTAGTCGTGATTTTTTTCTTAACAGTCAACAGAAATTTATTATAGGAATGTATTAAATAAGGAACTACTGCCTTAATAAGCTCGAACGTGGTTTTTGAACGTAACCCAAAGAAAAATCAGTTTTGTAAACTAAAATAATATTTCAACATTAACGTATTACCTAACTTTAAAAAAAATCGGAAATGGACCAAAATTTTAAAATCTCAATATTATAGGCGATGTTAATTGTAAAAGTTATGCAAACATATCCTCGAACTATTTACAATATAAACAATTAGAAATGTTCGATACTAAAGCTCCAACAACTATAATTCAATGTATAACTGCAAGTGTTTGTACTGTTCCATCATCATAAAAAACTATTCCCATACATTTTATCATTTTTTGTAATATTTTAGTACTCTTATTTAACTTTTACTTATTATTACAAATATAACAGGGTCACGACGACAAATTTTCTAAAGTTCTTACAAGTAACAACCACTGGTTATCACGATTTGCATAGATAAGTCATATTATACACTATATATACTGAAACGATTGGGATGAAATTATCTAGCAGTGTAGCGTGAACTATCTCTGTCTTCCTGATAAGGTTAAAAATACGTAAAAGCTGGTAACGTTCTGTGTTTGTCGTTAAGTTTTAAAAATTATCTAGAAAAGATTATGTTCGAAAGCACAACCTAAAAATATGTTTAAACTTTTAAGTATAGCACAAACGAGCCATTTGTTTTACTATAATGATACTTTTGTCGATTTTAAAAGGTGGATTATGTATTCATTTAATTATTATTATTATGAAAAATAAACATGTATTATTTGAACTGGTTTTTAATTACTTGAAATAAAAAAGACTGGTAACAAATTAATGAAGGTACCAAGCATTTATTTACAACAAATAGGGATCACTAGAAAATAACATCTAGTCTAGTAAATCCACAGATATGAAGTATAGATAACAAAAAAAAGTTGAGTTACCTATTAAATCTTATGCAAAAGAAATAATAAAATACCAACATCATTGTAAATTTTTACAATGAAACCAAACGCCTGTAGCAATGTTGTATTAAATGACTCTAATCTTAATTTGAAGACAATATATTTGCACTCAATTATTATTTAACTGGCTTTTCCTACATTGTTTAACTTTGACAAAATTAAAAGCTTAACAAAAAAAAGATATCTTTATAATGTCTATTTTATTTTCTGTTGCCTTATTTGAGGCATTTATTTTATTATTTTCACACCTTTATAGTTAAGGTAAGAGGATGTTAACCTAAAACCTAAAAGATTAGAAAAATAATATCTACATTTTTTAATAATAATAACTAATGTAAACGTACTAAACAATAAATAACAGCGCCCTCTAGAGTCTAGACACAATAAGATTGTCTTGTAGATGTATACTAGATGGCGCTAAGTAATTTGACAGTTTGAAATAGAAAATCATTCTATCTCAGTCTTAACAAAGATGGCGGCGAACAGGACCTACGCAGGTATAAATCTTACATGTGTTAGTGTATACATACACAAAATTTCACGTTTGACCACTCTAGATACGCACACCAATGCATTGAACGGGTGGGCGCGGGGCGAGGGGTGTAACGTCCGTGAAGTTGTGTCAGCATATGCGCAAACGAGGTGCGCATTCGTCGCGTGCGTTGTCGGGATTCTTTGTGCCATTCTTCGCATACCAATAAGAGTATATTCTTTAAATTTACTCCTAAATTAACATTTAGTCAAAATTCGGCCCTTTACTACATCTTCAACCTCCGTAATAGGTAAGTAAAAAATAATTTTATTGTAATTTTCATACAGTTTACTGGAGATTTCGGTGATTTTTATTCGGGAATGTCAACAATGTGATCGCAATCCTGCAATATTTTACATAGTTGTCGCGTTTGCTTCGCTTCGACTTCCGGTGGTTCGGGTGTCGGCATTTCGTGATGTAAACATTATCTAGTTTTGGCAAAGGGACATTTGGGAAAGGTGTTAGGGCATGAAGTGTGCTCAAGGTGTTTTTGTGTTGTTGAATTCGCTTTAGTGTGCCTACTAGGATGGCGCAATTTTCGAAAGACGCGGTATGGTATCGTTCGCCCGCGTTACACTTCAGTCGCGTTGGTGGCTGTATGCGATTTGACGTATTCCGTGCGCGGTGATGACACTTGTCAACTTATTTTATGAAATGTCAAACGTTTTACATGAATTGCGCGAGTGAATAGTAAACAAGTTGTTAGTGAAATTGATATAAATGCTGTGAAATTCTTAAAGGGTGACATGGACTGTTATTATTCCAAATATTATCCAAGGCGTAAGTACTTTCATATTGAAAATAAACAAACAAAATTCTTCAAATAACTCTTCGAATTCCAAGCATTTCACTTGTAAAGTGAATGCTTACTTGAAGTTATAAATTTGTTAAGCTCTTAATATTCGGGAATAATTTTATAATTAACAAAAATCTTCTTAATTGATAAATATACTTCATTTATTGTACTTAACTATTTATAGTACTAATTTTACGCACGTTCTTAAATTTATTGTTATGATATAAATTAATTTGAAGTTTTAATTTTCTTTCCATTTGATATGCTTCATGAATTACTTTTTTACAGAATAATATTAGCTGTCTCGCGTAAAATTTAAACGCCAACAAATAATAATTAAAAAAAAAACGTTTTAATAAATTTAACGAGTTTCGCTATATTTGAACTTATGTGAATATTCACATATATTCAGGGACTTTATTTGAAAAAAAATATAGTTATAATGGTAACGTTTAATGTTACGACGTGCATACGCATTAATTCAGATTAGTGCCCGTGGTGACTTGTGTTTAAGAAAACAATACTTAACCTGTGCGGTGTTTTAATACATCTATTAGTTCTAGAGTTAAATAGATTTAAATGCAAGTATGTCCATAGAAATATGAATATGGTGATGATGGTATGAATAGTTTTAATTAAGGGTTATTGCATCTTGTTCTTTTTTAAAAGTTTGGCAACAGCCGATTTTCTTTTGTTTTAAAGCTTCGCCATATGAAACTTTGAACATTTTAATATTTACAAAACGATCAATCAATTCGTTGTGTATGTAGTAATAATCAATTGCAGTCGGATATTTTTGTTTCTTTAAAATTACACTTTATCGCTTGACGTCGTACTTTGACGGGTAATAATTTCAATTCATGGTTGACGCAAGTAAGCCAGAGTCGCGAGACCGGCTGTTTATAATTAGAGAGTGTATATTATGCGATGGACTTAGATGTAAAAGCAAAACGGAACGTTTTAATATCTGAATTAACCTTATCTGACATTTTTGTTAAATCTTTATATTCCATAACAGGCATATTCGAATTAAGGTCTTAACGACGAACTACGCAGAAAACCGATCCACCGTCTTCGCGTCATTAGAGACTGTAGCCCGCGCGCGTGAAGTCTCACGCGCGTAAGGAGAACCGATAACGTGTTTTGGCACAGCGCGTCCGATTCCTAGTTATCCATTAGCGCGAAGTGCGAGTCACGGTTTCGATGTGATCGTAACTGCTTATGTATCTGTCGGTGCCCCGTGCGGTGCCAAGAGCTATTTTGGTCAATGCAAGTTGATGTTTTTATTGCGGGGCGCGTCGCCGACGCCCGACGCCGGTGCCGCGGGCGACAAGCAATAAGGCGTGTTGACTAATACCAGAGTCCTTCCCGAGCCGTTTCGCAGTGAATCGGATCACGGAGTGAGCAGTATATGTATAGACAAGGGCCTATTCGATTATAATGCGCCGTATTCACTACCGCGATCATCAATCCAAGAAACTTGTAAATGGAGCGCACCCGTCCTATAACTTTATGGAACTAAATTCTTTTAGTAATGAACTAATATAGTCCGTAGTGATATTGTCCTCGTTAAGTACTTAACTAGTTAATGCAATATCAATTTATAGCCCTGTAAAATAAATAAAAACCGGCCAATTGCGAGTCGGACTCGCGCATGAAGGGTTCTGTAACACTATAAAAATGGAATAAAATCATAGCGTCCTGTTTTACCATTTGGATCGGAACCCTAAAACATGTCTTGACATATGGCCTATTATTACTTAAAAGGCCAAAAATCTTTTAATGTCGCTAAAACCCATAGTCACTTACCTCTAAGTAAATAGTAAAAGTAAAGTATCAGCCTATACAAGTCCCACTGCTGGGCAAAGGCCTCCTCTATACAGAGGGTATAGTCCACCACGCGGCCCCACTGCGGATTGGCGGACTTCACATATCATCGAAAAATATATTTTTTTGTTATTATTTCGAAAATATGCAGGTTTCCTCTCGATGTTTCCTTCACCGCGGAGCACGTGATAAGTCAGCACTTAAAGATAAAAACTTTATTGGTTCCGGCACCGGGGATCGAACTCAGGTTGCTCCAGTATTTTGAATTAAAGGCGAGCGACCGGACACTGAGCTATCACGCCTCTTTAAGTAAATAGTAGGTGGTAATAATCTGTAACCGATCGTCGAAGACATTTAAAAAAATACTTAATCAAAAAATATATATGCTTGTTATCAACCGAGAACACCGCATGTGAATAACGAAGGCGATTTGAAACTGTTCTCTAATTAAACTTCAAATTCTCGTTGACATTTTCAATCATCACCGCTACAGATGGATATAGATCTCATTATGTACAAATTATGCATGAAAGGAAATTTGTGCGAGATAAGATAAACTGCGGCCAGTATTAAAGCAGTTGATTTAAAAAAAATATGTGGATCCGTTCACGATTGGATGATACAATATCACCTACTAATCGACGACTAATTAATGAACAATATGGCGAAAAAACCGGACACCATAAAAATAAATGCTAAAGCGAAATTGCACTAATAATTTTTAAGAGATAAAAGGTTATTATAGAAAAGTTGGGCTTCTGCTAAACTATTACGTGTCGCGCCTATAAAATAGAATTAGAAATAGCTTTTAAAGTATGTCGTGCACAAAGTCTAATTGCGAAAGTCGATCGTTACTTTGATTCTTTCTCTATAACTATTGAGATAGTCCCTGATATTTGAAATATCCCGAATAAAAAATGTAAATAAACTGTAAATTATTTTTATTTAATAATGCAGAATCGTATTCAAATCCGCTTAAAGATTGCCGACGTAATCAAGCATCGCTCAGTGGCAATATTCCTATGAATGGGCAGTAATTGTTGGAACACGTCTATCATTTATATGGCACACATTTGTTTAATGCTGGCTTTGCGGTAAGAACCTATCGCGTAATGGTGCCCTAGCTCCCTTCGAAAGTTTTTGCAACCACAAACCGGTCATCAATTTAATAACGTCGAAAGCAGCTTGATCTTAAACGATAAAATCATTTAAAATACAATATATTGCAATAATCGACGCAATGATCGTATCATAATAATAATTCGGCGGACTTTAAATATCTTCGAAATATTTTTTTTGTTATTATAGAATCCGCAGTGGGGCCGCGTAGTGGACTATGCCCTAATACCCTGTGTACTGAGGAGACCATTGTCCAGCAGTGGGACATTTATAAACTGTTTCTTTTGATCTTTAATTTTTTTAATAAATCTTTATATTTTTAGGCTTATCACTATGGCCTTGAATATGGCCTGTGACTTCCTACTCCCCACGGATCTACCAACGCAATTAAAATTAAAATTTATGTAAATCCGTTGCACCATTTCGGTGTCCATTTGAGATAACTTTCAGGCAGAAAGGCAAACATTCTTTACTTAAATTTTGGTCCTTTTTTAATCCTATATACACTTTAATTTTGTAATTGTATAATATAATACACACAAGACTAGTTTTCTTGCGGCACTATTCCAGTTTATCTTTTCAAAATTTAGGCATTAAAAATACTTAGAGACTTACTCAAGTAGTCTTGGCGAATTATATAATTTAAAAAGCTTTTTAATATTAATTGAAGTCTCTAAGTGTACTGAATTTGCCTATTGCTTATTTTTATTGATGGTGATAGTTTATCATAAAATCGTGACGGCGTGTTGTATGAGACCCGTTTCAAGTGTCAGCTTTTCAACTTTATTTTTTAACCTTAGCTATATATTTCTTTGGAAAGGTTTAAGGTTAAAGTTTTGAGAAAGGTTCGACTTTCTTTCAAACATTGGGACAAACAGTGAGTGTTAAAATTATTTTTGTATTTTTCCCTAATAACGTTTTAGCATTTTAGTAAATTGAATCGAAACTATAAAATGTATATAAAAAAAACCCAGAAAGTATTCTATTACGAATACAAATCAAACTTGTTGTTAACACGGAGGGATACAATCAACTTGGCTCGGCATAAACTTTACATCATCGGGCTGGAGGTTGGCGTGCATCTCCTTAGTTAAATCGAGCGTAAATAACGGAAAGGAAGCTCGCAGTCTCCTCGTTATTTTTTCACGCCGTGGGCCGTCATCTTCGGGCCTACCTGCTACCGAGCTGGCGGGCTCCACTTCGATTTATCCCCTAAGCCCTCCGACCGCGAATCAAAGCCGATACACCCCGTCACGTATTACGCATACCTCGACAATGGCGAGGTGTCTCGGTATTTCCTTACAGCGGTTTGCGATATAACGCCCGGCCGGTATAATGGAAAATTTGTAATACAATACGCCGGGTTCAAGGTGGATTCGTTAAGGTTGCGCGCGTCGGTCTATCGCAATTAGCGCGCAAATCTCGGTTCGATTAGTGTAAGTGTTTTTTTTTTCATATGAGAATGTGGCAGTTCACCCGAGGTTACGTGATAACCGCCACCCGTTGAGATTTGCAACACCCGTAGAGTAGCGTATGCGTTGCCTTTTAATAAAACGCGTCTCAGCTGCCACACTAACCAGACGAAAGGCAGAAGTATACACTTCCACTTCACGCAGGTCTTGTGTGGCCAGCACATTCACGCAACAGTGAAGACTTATCGGACTTAATGTTCCTTATGTGAGAAGGTGTCAAGCGAGCAGGCGGTTCATCTGATCTTAAGTGATTACTATCGCTTATGGACATGTACGACACCGGTGGACTCAGATCTGACCTTCTGTGAGGCCGTACTACCTTTCCGGCTCTGCTGGCCCTTCTACAGACAAAAGTATTGAATGTGAATTTTAAATATCGTTAAAAGATGTGATGTGTCTGTTAAAGTGTCTATTTTTATATTGAATATGGTTTACTTCGCAGCAGGCATTGATAGAAAATAATCTATAATTTGTAAAGATAAATAAAACTGGAGTGTCTGTTTGTAATATTAAAATAGCCGCTCTTTACTAAATACATATGGATGTATACACAGTACATACACCAAAATGACATTTTTTTTACAGTTTTTGTCTGTCTGTCTGTCTGTTTTTTCCGGCTAATCTCTGAAACGGCTGGACCGATTTGGACGGGACTTTCACTGGCAGATAGGTGATGTAACAAGGAGTAACGTAGGCTACTTTGATTTTAGATTTTTTTTTAAATATATATAATACAATTCCACGCGGACGAAGTAGCGGGCTAGTATTATATAAGTATTGCCTAATAATCCACATTTAGTAACTTCATTGATTTTCTAGACACTTAAAAGTTAAATGTTAACGCATGAACAGGTTGCGAGACTAAATAGTAAAAAAGCATGCATTCAATAAAAACTGTGTTCGAAATATTATCAAGACTACTTTTTGGAGTTAACTTATGGAGAATATTATGTTTACTTAAATATTGATTAACACTGCCAAAATGTTAACTATAAATTATTTTGAATCTGATTGAAGTTTTTCATTGTATCATTTATTGTTATACGTTGTAAATTATGGAATTTTAATAAATATTGGAGCATGAAAGTGTTTAAGCTTGAAATCTCTCAGTTGTTGCTACGTGCGTGTGGCAGAAAAATTGTACCGTTCCGACTGGAAGAGATATCATTGAGACGCCTGTCCAGTAGCCTCGCTCTATTCTCGTACTCCTATTTGTGGACTGGCGTGAAGCCGTCGCAGCAGCTCCAATAAAATGGACCGTAATGGCGCTAATCTAGGGTACAAATTAACTTTCTCCACCGTCATCCGTATGACCTTTTGCCGCGCTGAGCCGAATTGAGCGAAAGGACCCACTCCTTGCCTCTTATTTATCTTAATTTCACTCCCCGAAGAAATGACAAATGAGTATTATTGCGGTTGCATGGAGCACAACATCAATACGTATATTTTTCGTTTTGAATTAATGTTATTGTTATAAAAGACGGCGAAAGTATACAAAAGTTGTAACAACATCATCGACTTGCTCATTTGAAACAAAAAGGAATACGTTTATTCTGTACCATAATTTGTACATTATGTAACAAATGAACATTATTTATTATTATTTTTAAGTTTTCGCGTAAAACTTACGAAATATATTTTGGTGAAAATAAATATAACAATGTAACTCTTTTCCGAGTTTAGACAAGTTTGTATAGTAGTTAGTTTGCGTTCACCATTACACCTTAGCGCCACTCAAGGCAGATCTAAAATCGTTCAGAACTTTAGAAACAGCTGAATACGTTACATAGTTGATTTGTTTGCAAATAAATTTAACAGTCGCCGTTATCGACAATTGATCCAGACAAGACGACGAGGCACATCACTAAACGCGGCGTCCAACCCGCCGTGCCGTTTCTCAATAATTCATCCGATTGAGTCCGCAGCGCTGTTGCAGGTAGCGCACTGGCCGAACAGCTTCGACTTAGCCCGTTAAGCTATCGCTACAATCGGAATTGTTGCCCGCTCCGCTCTCCCTTCTTGGCGATTTAATTAAACCTGTTATTTGTACGTTTTATTTCGCAATAGCTACCGTGTGCGCTTTGATTACCCGGGGCGCCTAGCCTTTTGTGCGCGACGCTGAGCGCTTCGTGAAGTTCGTTGATGCGGACTTTTTTCTTTTCTCTCTTCAACTGCCCTGTTAACTCCGAATAAACAGTTTTGCTATTAATTTTTCACTCGCAGTTGCCATTTTACGGGTTTTGTTTTAATAATAGCATTAATGGAATTTTGGTGTAAATTTAAATTAAATTTTATTTTTATAGACCCCAGCGAAGTTATTTCACATATCTTTTTTAATTACAGAGTTTGTAATTAGAGAGACAGATAACAATCACACATATATAAATGTAATTTACTTTATGAAAAAATAATACACTCGATTTGAAAGCTCATGAAGAATTAAGAATAAGTAAAAATAAGACTAGAATTTAATTTTTTTTCTCGCAATTCGTTTACTTTTATTCAAATAGTCATGTCTGTAGATAAGTTTATCTATAATGTAATATTAAATTAAGATTAACAACAACACGCGAAGGTACCGAGAAAAGGGATTCACGGCGCACTGAACTTATTACGCAAATAGCGTGTTTGGCATTTACGTCTATCTGACCTTTGCTCGAAATTTTGTTGCAACACATCCTTTAATGATATACTTACCGATTATATGCTAAGCCTATATATAAAATCTGCTATATAAATCGACCAAATTAAACCGACTAAATTAAATATACATTTAAATATGCAAAAAAGGTATTTCGTTTTATTAATGAATTAATGATAATTGAATAATTAGTTGAATATGACAATAAACTTAAATTGATTAAAGTATCTAGGTTTAAATAAGCTAATCTGTATTTTCGAAGTCTTCACGTTACAGATATTTCACTGTTTGATAATAATAATTTTATTGGTGCATTAGCACCAATAAAATTAAGCTCAAGAATTACTATTTTTATTATCTAAATATGTACTAAGTAATGTTATATATCAGCATAAAAAATGTTATTGTCCTGTGTGGGTTCATTAAAAAAAATTGACAGAATATGTTTATAATATTTATATAAATATAGATAAAATCACTTACAATAACTTCGACGGTTGACAATTATTGTAACAATGCCTTATAAACTGAAATAAAAAGAGTTTGAACTGTTGCAGATTAAATGCCTAAAGCTCGGGAGGACCGTAGATGTCGAAAAGTTAGCAATTAGGACTTTTTTCTATCACTTCATTAACGACTCCGTAGTTGGCTTTAAATTCGTCCCGTCGTTTCTCTTTACAACGGAATATTTGATATAAACTCTTCTACGTTTGTGATTCTCTATATATGTATTCGGGTTTTGTTTGAGACAACAATATTTTTACACCGAAATTTCTGGTCTATATTTATATTTTTACTAGTGACCCGCACCGGCTTCGCACGTGTGCAATGTATTGTACATATAAACTTTCCTCTTGAATCTCTCTATCTAGTAAAAAAAAACTGCATCAAGATCCGTTGCGTAGTTTTAAAGATCTAAGCAAACATGGGGACAGACAGACAGCAGGACGACTTTGTTTCATACTATGTAATGAAGATGAAATACGAATAATTTTTATTTAATAAAATCGAAAACCCACCATGGGTTTTAGATTTTACTAAATGTAAATTTCAATGACTGCCATGTCATTAAATGTACAAAACTTTGTTCTGTTCAATAAAGTAATAAGAAAATCGTATCTTTAAAAATTTCTATTAAAATCCAATTGAGGTTAAAAAAGTTCATAATTTAATAAAATTTTTACTACTATACTATATAAAATATAAAATATATAAAATCATCCCTTATTATTTTTCATTATTAACTAATCGCTGATTTTTAAGTGCTTAGAACTTAGGACTCATCTCCTATTGCCCGATTATTTATATCCCGAAAAAGTATCGAGCTGCCCCAACAGCGATTTCCGAGCCGCGGAGATTGATGTAGCGATTCTCCCAGTCGCTATAGTGAAGCGGCTGTCGCGCTATAAATTAAACGCGACTCATATTAGTGGAGGCGTATTATAACCGAGCAACATCCCGCTCAGACGTACGCCGGGGGACGATGTTAGACAAGGACCGAAGCAGCGGCGCTACGGCGGGACCGCTTTTTTGTTATTCCACGGCGACTCCAACCGTTAACCGTAACTTTGTTACTCTAATGACGTCTTAAGTAAAGGCGTTTAGCGCACAATAGCTCGGAACCGTCCTGTGTGCGTTGAATATAAACTGAACGCGATCCGACAAGTCCGTACGGCCGCGTTTCTCCGTAGGTAGCCGGAGAGGCATCGTTAAGCCAATGAGAGAAGTATTTCTTACTTATTTAGGTTAAACATAACGCGGCGTCCGAGAGGCGATCCGACGAGATTGCCGCGGCCATGGCGTACCTATCTGTAATCGGTAAATGGTTACTTTAGGTCCCGATATGTGAGGCATCCCCCGTGGAATGTCGCCGCCGCCGTGCGCTCTTATATGCCCGGCTCGGACTGAATTTTTTCTTATCGCCGACGCATTTTCTGCGAGTTTTCAATGCGACCGACGTGGAGCCAGCTCGCATCTAGTGTCGTACTGTTTTATCGCCGCGATAACATGGTTCGGCCTGCCTTTTTCGCCCATTGGCGGTTGTGCGCTTAAAATTAACCGGTCAGTAATAAATTTAATTACTCCCCGGGCTGCCTATTTTTGTGTCGTGTCGTTTCTCATTGCAGCGCAAAAGTTTTACTTTTGCCGTTTGATGATAAACATGCCTCGTGTTTTGGAGCGCTTGGTTAGAGATGTTGTATTATGGTTTTTTAGGGGTTTTATTTCGAAATGTTTTCGTTCAGCGAATAGGCATATTCAATCCAACAACATATACAAAATAGCTTTTATTGTAACACACGGTTATTATCAGTTTTCAGTAGATATGACTATACCTACGTTTTAAACCAGACTTAACCGTTGCTAATATCGCTTCGACTTGGACCAAGGAGAGAGCTATCAAAATTTGACGATCATAGAACATTTTAACTTTGTTATTTTATATTTCTTTATTAATTTATAATGTTTATCGGGCTTATGCTATCATCGATTCGAGTACATCAACAGCGCCCTGCAATGTCACTAAGCTCACAGTTAAGTGTAAGGCAGTAAATAAGAGAGCAATTGTTCCGGGGGAGGTGGAGGTAATAACTCGCTCCTGACATCCATCAAGACGGCGCAATCGCTCCTCTGTCAGTTCTATTCCGGGACGGTGCGTTTCGCTAATGACCCTCCAGAGATGTAAGAACGCGCGTCATTCACAACGGCCGAATGACAATGACTCTATTTTTCTGCCTCCACTGTATTCGACAAATTTAAACAAATTTGCGCCTCAATAGATGTATCGTATAAACCTAGTATATTGCTAAATTTATTGAACAGTTTATTACTTAATACAGAATTTTATTACTTGTTAAGAAGTGCACCAATATTTCACATGTTGTACATTCATTTGTTAAACTTATTGATTTGAGGGTTCTTGATTTAACAACACTTGATTTAACAGGTGCGTCGTTTCCAAGACATGTCTTTGCGCCGACCATCACGATTAAATAAAATCGAAAAAACTATCGGATAGATTTCAATTAATTCTTCTTACTTTTATTTCGTACACAATTGACAATTATCTAAAAAAAATGTGATACCTTTATTCGATGTAAAGTTATTAACGGTTTTTAATGGCAATGCGTTCGGTGATTGTCACTCTGCGCACTAAGTTTTTGATAACGCAGACGAATTCGCGGCTATCAGCTGACCACGAATAAAGGCGCGCGCGTTCCACGCAGTGCGGACGGCGACGGTAATTTATTTACGTCGCAGTTTTCTGGCGGCGATTTTCCCACAGGGGCGGCGTCTCAAACGCGCCGCGGTCGCCCCTCGCGGCCCTCTTTTTGCGGCACCACGAAATACTGCCGGTGGATGGCCGGCCGACAATCGGCACACGGCCCATTCCCCGCGTGCCTCGCTGGCCGCGGGTGCTTTTTCATCCGGAGCCCGTCCGCCCATGGCCGGTGCTATTTAATTGGCCTCCATTTATTCGGACGTTTCTGTGTCCCTGGTGGACTTTTGTGTCGTCGAGGTTTGAGTGATACGCTCTTGCGATGACTGCAATGACCGCCGATGAAAATGAAACAGTTTCGTGTCTGTGAATTCGTATTTTAGGCACGTTAGGTTATCCTCTATAAGATGCTGAAGTTTTGTCTGACCACATACATATAGATCGCTTTGCTCTTTGCTACCTTAGTTGATTGGTGAAATTAATATACGTAGATTTGGTTTTGTCTTTCATGCCATAAGTTCAATTTTGATCATGCCTGAAAGTCAGTGCTATAAGTGTAGAAGACTGACTAAGAGAAAATAATGTCATCACAACATTGAATGAAAATGATTGAAGAACAACAATATGAATGAAATAGCGCACGCAATTACTACATGCTTTTCAAAAGTATACATTTTTAGTTTCTGCTTCTATTTCTTATTAAAACAGGAAATTCACAGTTAAATAGGCATTGTACATAAAGGAATTTGAATACAATAACTGCAATTGTCTTAACGAGCATATCGGCCGTGTCGGTTATGTTTTATTTGTTTTTATAACAGCACCGCCATATCAACATAAACTTCTCTGTACGGACACTCCACGTTCGCGTAGCTGTTGCGCTAAATGCATAGGATGTGGCGAGTCCGTCGGGACATTTCATTAGCGGGACCCGCGTATATCATTGTTTCATTGTTCTCTTTGTGGACCACCTGCCTGTCGGGTCCACAGTCTCCGCTCCAACTGCTACACGGCTGCAGTGAAACCCCATAGTCGGCAAATTTCATTGCGCCAGAAATCTCGCGTCCCACAGAGACGGAACGCAACACGCCTCGCTCTAGTAAGAGTTTGTTTTTATTAATGCCCCATTGTTTATTATCGCCGTTCGGAATCGATTCGGCGATAAGCGTCCGTCCAAAGCGTAGCGCCAACCAATGTAAGGTCGCCGAGCCCGAAGAGCAATAAGATCCGTATCGCCGAGTTCCGATATCGCATCTAAGATTGCCGCTCTTCTGACACGGGTGCCGTACTAAACGGCGGCGGAAGGAATCAAAGGGGGCAACGGCCAAATCTCAACGCCTTCGGCGTCATTAACATTTCTCGTGAATACCATTCAAAAATTACCATTTCGGCATGGAATGCCCGTTAACTTAGTTATGTGAACTCGGTGTTCGGCACACGTACACGAGTGTTACCAACGCTTTGACCCGAGCTGATGGTGTGATGCCTTCCAGCTTATAATACGACGTAGGTGGGCGGATGCATTAAGCTATTTGATTGCGTATACTATATTAATTCTCCCAATCTTAAAAAATATCATGTTTGGGCGATTTATCATTAATAAAACTGACGCAGATAAAATCATATTTTTCTTTGTATATATACCTACACTATATTTCATCTGGTGTGTAAGCTTAGCCCAAACTGTTAACGGCAACGCAACTGCAACATCATAGATATTATAAATGTATACGTAGGCGGTGGTAATCACTCAATTTAGTTCGAACTGTCTGCACATGTAACCGTTTCGTAAGAAACTTTTAGTACCTTGTGCACAAGTAAAATGCCCGAAAGGTATTAGCAAATAGCTAACACTACCAAAACGGAACAATATTTAAACGTTGCTCTGAAATACCCTTATGAAGATTATTTAAGGAGAAGACCCTGGCAAGGTCGTATGTCAATTATTATCACACTTTTAGTGGGTGGCATTCAATAGATCGATCTTTAAACACTGATCTACATAAAACTCATCACAACAAGCTAACGAAGGCAAAAGACAGTTAAGGCCCATTTACACGGTGCCAGTTTCTTGCCTGTTGTATACAATTAAATTGAAGCAATAAATAAGTTGCATGGTCTAAACAACAAATGGTCTAACCAATTATTGCGCGCAATTTATTGCATTCAATTATTGCTATTGCATGTACAAGAAAATGGCATCGTGTAAATGGGCCTTTAGTGGTTGATGTTGAAGTTAGTCCGCACCTCGCTTCGGCGACCAATAGATGATCTCAGCTCTATAATTTACTCTCGCTCAGCCAAGCTACAAAGTCAAAGCCGTCGATATTACTATTTTACGTATGCAAACATGTGCTTACTTTGAGCATAGTAATTAGACGGGTGTTGGGTCGCGGAACTTAGTAACATTTCCGTGGTTACTGTTACCTATCATGGTTAAAATAGTCATAGATATTAATCGATTTTCATACATCAAACAAAAAAGTGTGATTTGATGATATGAATAGCTCGATATAATTTGAACGTTAATTCATTTTGTCAGAAAAAAATCCAAAGAAAAATCCGCGTGAATAAAATTTGCCTCTATTATTTATATAATTTATTATTTATATATTTTATATATTATTTATATAATTATATTAAAATTAATTTTCGCATACAATATGTAAATTAAAATAGATACTCCCATGTCACTCCCACTACTGATACGAATCTAATGATACCTCATATGTTAAAAGATTTAGGTCGAAGAACTGGACATACATAATCTCGAAAAATATTACCCTCTTTCAGCAGTTGGGTAAAAACTTAAAACATATATTGAGCTCAAAAAAAGAAAAAATAACGGTAAATAATTTTCATCTAGATCGCATAGAGACAGTTTGATGTATAGAGTAGATGAGTCAACTTAATTTTGAAATAGAAAGTTTGTTTTGTAGGTTGACGAGACATTTGTTACCAAATTGAATAATAGCTGGCAAAACTCCGAGTGAAACGTGTCTAATATCGCCTTTATATTTCGCGCCCCCGCGTCCCTTGTTTAACAATAACAAAGGCGGGATTATGTGGGATTTTCGAACCAAAAGTGGTATGCTACTCGTTTGATATACTTTACCGCTACTTATGAAGTTAATCTGCGGTGTATTGTGAAGTATTATCGTAATTAAACTGCGCATTCAAAAGTAATCTCAGTGCATCAACGGGGCGGAATCAGTGAACAATGACGTATTCGCTATAAAACCTATAATCGACATTTCTGCGTTGTAAAAAAATCTTTTGTTAAAAAGGATAGTTACCGAGCAACCAATTTGCGGGCATTCCAAAATACCGCGTAGTGGTCATTCGGCGGGCGTTGCAGCCGCAAGCGACTGAATCTCATAAATAAGCCGTCGCTATTCAGCTAACAATCGGTGCCCCGATGGGCATCTGGTCAGATTCCGAGGCAGCCTGCCGTGGAGGCCGCGTGTGTGCCTCCGCATGCCACGGCGGGAATACGCCGGGCCCCGCATTCGGCCCCTATGCCGAATATTCCATGCACAATGGACGCGTGCAATTCCGTCCAGTAATGCAGTCCGGCTAAATTGAATGTCGCATGAATTCGGAACGGCCCTCGCATATCGTCTCCAATTGTATCGATGCTGGATAATTTAAATAACCGGCCCTCGGTCGTAATATTTGCCGTATTGCCGTCGTTGAAATTCTATTGGAATTTACTCAATGACGTGATTTTTAAGAGTGTTTGAAACAATTGAAACCGAATTTATAGAAAAACATTATGTATATTGGAAAGAGTACATTTTTAATAACGAAAAACAAAACCAACATGAAATATCTCATTCACTGTACAATTTCTGCTTGATTTTGAGGAGTTTCCTGATCTCGTATCATTGGAGTCCAAAATCAAATGAATTTATTATTGGACTACATGGGAGCTAAACCAGAACCAACTTAAAATCTTCGAATTTATTAGGTAAAATAAACAAACAAAAAGAATGCAACCGAATTAAGAATCCCCTCCATTTTTTTTCCCTCCAAGTCGGTTGAAAATGAAAGAGACGTACGTGCCCTCTTTGCTACAATGACAGCGCATTCAACTAAATTTATTTTAAAAAATATCCTCGCTTATTATTCCCATGAATCACGACGGCGAAACGTACGAAATTTGTATTACTAAAATTTGGCAGCGGTTTAGTTACTCATGAAAAGCGACAAAAAACTTCTGAGTTAACAATAATTTAAAATGAAAATTTCAAATGTCTGTATCATCAGGCGTTCGGTACTATTTCACGATATCTTAGTTATATACCATCGCATGACATTAAATTCAACTACGTCTTCTCTATCTGCGGCTATGATCTTTGAAAGAACTTAACGCTGACTTTAAAATATGCATTAATGATAATTTTTTAGGAATAATGTATCTGTTTAATTATTTTAAAGTTAAATCCCGATTAAAGAATATTAAATCCCGTTCATAATTTACCATGATATCCACATGAATGCATTATCCTTTAAAATTAGACTTACGACGAATACTTGGCTATTATTCTTTAATCGACCGATTCCAATTCGAATCGAAGCGATTTTTATAATTTTTTACCGAACACCGAATATACATAGGTACTATTCGGCGGAATACTGAACACATAATTAAGGTGTTTTAATGTACACAATTAATTGCAAAAAATGTTAATGTTAATGTTAATTAATTTTATAATTAGAAATGTAATATAGCAAGATTACGATGATCAGTGTTTCAGAAACCGGGCGTTAGTCTTTCTGCTCTGTGAACTGTGTTTAAGCCAGTAGTTTACTTCTTTTATTTCCACACGACACTCGGTAAATTTTTGTGATCCTCGAAATAAATTCATAGAGGTCTTTTTAGTGGTCATAGCCGATTATTTATTATTACACTTGACTTAATTTTTCTTAGAAACTAATAAAAATGAAGAGAGTATGATAAACTGTGTGTAAATATTTATTATGAAACACGTATTATCTTGTGCTCAGCAGTGAAGCATAAGGTCGAAATTTGAATATTTTCCAAATAATAATACAAAAAATGATATTTCGAAGATATGGCAGGTCTGTTAATCCGCAGTGGGGTCGCGTGGTAGACTATGGCGTAGAGTATAACGCCATAGAGGACTACAGAGGAGGCTTTTGCCCAGCTGTGGAATTTGTATATACTGACTTTTTTCTATGTGTATAAACTAAATTAGTCAAAATACACAGCGCGGCGTGGAAGGAAGGTAAGAACATTAGAACAAGAAAATCATGTAGACAGAAGTTTTTGCTTCACGAATACTTCTAATGTTCGGCTATTCGATCAGGACGTCCGCCGAATAATCAGTATAATGCAGATGGCCGAATATACTATTCGTTGAAATTCTAATAAAATTCAAAAACAACTATGACACAGAAGTGCATGATTTGAGAACGTTGTTGTGTAGAACCTAGAGAACGCACAGGTCTTCTATTTAGAATTGAAATAATATATTTAGACGAAATAAAATATCAAAGAATATTTAAAATTTTGATAATGACAGGAGGATAAGGAGTACGCGATTCGTTTGATGTTAGAGGTTACAGCCGACCACGAACGATAGTCAATCCTTTGATCCGTCTAATAATAACTTGTGATACAAAATTATTACTAATTCTACTTTATTTTTCTATGAGGCAGCGATACTTTCAGACTCGCTTGCCAATTCATAATAGAGCGGAAAACACTACTTTACCGCATCTAACAACAGTCTTAAAAAGAAAGCGTCATAAGTTGTCCCTCGTAATGTCACTTAAACTATGTTCTGTTTATTTTAGGTAAGTGTCAAATGGAAAATTTCCACCGGTGATCAGTTCGCACACGATGCATCCCGCCGGGTACTACGCTAATATTGGTAAGATTGCAAAACTTTCTATTCGAACGGCCGCATCGTCCTTACAATTTCTGGATATAATTAAAATCCACACCAGCTGTTTTATACTGGGCACCAAGTCGAGTGTATAATGTAAAAGAGATTGTTTTAGAAAGAGATCATATCTGCGAGCCTGCCAGAAAACTTTTAAACTAAATTAGTTCGTAGAATATTGGTTTAGGAAGGTATTGCCCTGGATTTTATATTACTTAATTCAATTAAGCGATGTCTAGATGTCTGAAGATATAGTCCCCTCGAGTAGAGTATAGCGCGATATACTAAATCATGCTTACTTTTCTATGCCTAGTGTTCGAAGGAATATTATGGAAAATGATTTGGATGAAGGTTTTTCCCAGACTTATAACTAATCCAGCTAATGAAAAAGTATAGATGTATAGAATATATTTTTTATATGTATATATTCGAACACTACGATATCTTTTCAAAACATATTACATAGGTATTTCATAGCCATTTATTCTATTTTATAGATGTAGAGTTTAATCAATTATATTATTTAGCAGGCCACTGAATGTGAATGTGACATCTTGCATTGTTTCGAACATTTTTATAGGAAGAATATTTTAATCGTCTTGTTACGACAAAACCCTTATCATTACAACGGTAGTAGCATTACGTAATCTTACTACTAAATGCGCTATCTGTCTTAATTATTCTTCGTTATCTGTTTATCATTTCTGCGCAACAAAAAAGTTATGATAGCACCTTTCGTTAAGGCAATTTGTGGAGGTCACATATATCGGTTGCACATTTGGTCCGGAAGTTTTGCTTAGTTTTATAACTTGAAGGTTTTACTTTCAATGCGGCAAAAACGCTTTTGTTTTACAAAATAATTAACCATGTGCAGAAACAATTGCTGTTACAATGCACAAATGATACACACGGGAATTTTATGGCTAATTGATCGCTTTTTATTACCTTTTCAACTTGATTGTGAATTATAATTTTTGTAAATTTTTCCATTTAATGACATATTGCAATGTAATTAATAATAATTATATAATTAATGTTTATCTGCTGCATTCCTAATGGTTTCGGACTGGTAATTGGATAAAAAAATATTAATAATTATAGATAAATATATAATAAACTTATATTAAAAATAAAAATAAGACGTATTAAAAATTGTTCCAAATCCATTAGTCTCGCAATGCCCCGTTTCGTGTTAGTGATAGGTTTATTTAACATGTCATAACATACGCCCATATAATCTTAGATTACATATTTTTCTACAAACATTGGTTGCAGGCTTAATGGTCTTTTCGCGAAACAGAGATGTTATCATCGGGCAACATTCAGTAAGCACGTGTTAATCTTATCGCTTTATTTTACTTCACTTACCGCGCATCACTTTTGTGATATCGATGCTCTACGGAAATGCAATCGGTCCGGCCAGTTGCGTGACTTTTGATCTTTACATATCGTTGCTGGTTCTCAATGTAGCATTGATTACGGCGAATTTATTTACGAGCGGAACTAATCCTGTTTACACGCGATGGCCACAGACCTGATTAAGTGGTGAACACGTGCAAAAATAAAAGAAATTAAATTATATACGCTAACACCGTTTAAATAGAAGTACACATCACTACATTTTGTAAGAATGTTTCATCACCACAGATGATATAAATTTACAATAACACGGGGAGAAGTCAAATAATGGTATGCGGTTATTATGATGTAAAGAAGACAATCATTTAGCTATATTTTCCACGTCATATCTTAATGCGACAAAAATATTTGTAACAAGTTTTCCTTTCTAAATTCAAATCAAGTCGAATAGGTTATTCAGCCCAATATCCAGCCAACCCACGCAAACTGTTAATGTCCTTATTTGGTTTTCCCAATTTATAACAAAAGTGATTTATTGTAAACATAAACTTCTAAAACTATTTATATCCCCATCGCCTTGTATGGAAATGTATCAAATGCATCAAACTGTTTGATGTAAACAAAGATTAGGATTTATTTTTACAAAACTTTACACTGCAAATTGTATACTAGGTAACTGATGAACATACTTAAACATCTAAACACTAAAAACACTACGTTGATCAGAAAATTTTTTTTTCTAGTTTTGGGGTTCTAACCCTCACCTTCTGAAGCAAGAATCATGTTCACTACGCCGATTGTTACTTCGTTTATGGGGTAGTCTTTATATTAGTATATAAATTATTACGTTTCCTTTAATTAGAACTAATTGTTGTCGCATCGTATTTAAGAAGAAATTATCGTGTGATTGTGTCAATGTTTTGTACATCTTAATTATTTCGCCTTATCCACAACTACATCTGAGGTAGAGCTACACAATCTTCTGCTGTCCCATGAATGCACACTGGCACACCCTGTCCTGGCGGTGTAAAAAATATTTCTACTTTTGCCAAATTATATTTGATCGACGATTATAACACAAACATCAAAAGCTGGTGGTTGAGTATTTGCTCTGCAGTTTTGTTGAAATTTATTTTTCCGTTCCGTTACAAAAACACAACATTGAAATCTTTTGGCAAAAAAAATATAAATGAAATGCATTTTATGTCTCATCGGCTAATGTTAAGGGTTCTCATTAAAACCTCCCTTCTCATTTTAAAAATCTATTTGATTTTATTTTATTATATAGAGTATATGGAAATTCGTTGTTTCACGAAGTCGTGAGAAATATCCAGTGTTTTTTTTTACGTGAACAATATCATTAAAATGGTACGGGAAGGAACTTCTATGTACTTTAACAATTTGGTATCGTTACCATTGTTAGTACGGTTTTCTTTTTAAATCCCGTATTTATCGTTTTGTACTTACGGTTCTATACATTCATTTGTGTTTTCTATGCTGAAGCCGAATCTCGAAGTAGTAAAAGAATTATATTAAAATTTAAATTTAATAATGGTACCTATCTTCTAAACCTTGCATGACTTCGAAATGTACACGTTAAGTTGATATTATTGTTTTAACTATAAATTTCTCGGAATATATCCGTTGTTTATGAGTACACAGACAGACAGATTAGTTTTTTTATAAATAGCACTTTTCACTCAATTTTGCCATTTATTTTGAAATTACAGACATTATCATTCTTAATACACACAGAGGTCTATCAAACGTTATATAAATGATAAGTGTTTAATAATATAACACCAACAATATATAAAATAATTGTATATTATTCTTTTTATCAACAAGCGCATTAGTTTAAGCGGAAAAATTAGCGGCTCAATCTTTATAAGGTTGTTATTCCAGAATTTTGCATTTATATGCGTGTGCGTTTCGGTGATGACTCATAGAGAATCGGTAATTGTGAGAATTTGTGAGAATCAGACATAGATTTAATAAAGCTGTCGAACAACTTTTTTTAAACATGCTAGAATCGATGTTCACGAAACTTGTAATCTGACAAAACATTGCATTAGTAAATAGCTCTGTACCACACAATGGAAAATTATTTAAATAAAAAAAATATGTGTATAAAGTAAATATTCAAAGCCCAAGATATCACATTCCTTGGAACGTATTTACGCTTTTATATGGACCAATATAAATTTTTCTTGTTTTAACGGTTCAACGTGAAACTTGTAATTAATGTGGGGACCGTGAATGCACGATCATAAAAATAATTGTGTTAGAAGAATTTTAATTTTATTTATTCAATACGAATTACCATATTACGTGCGTAACGAGCAATTAAGGAGGAATATGGAAATAAAGTTTTATATGAAACACTCGCTAGAAGTTTAGAGGTGTGTGGTAGAGGTGGAATACATCATTCGATTATGAGTGGACCTATGGACACTTTACTACCTAACTCCGTTAATGCCTAACAAGAGATAGATTTTATGTCCTTTCAGAACAGAATAGGCTCTCTTCTTCAGTTTTTAACCGACACTAATAAAGGAGGAGGTTCTCAATTGGACTGTATTTTTTTTTTTATGTTTGTTACGTCAGAACTGTCGACTGAGTGAACTGATTTTGACGATTCTTTTTTCATTTGAAAGCTGGTGCTTTCCGTGTAGTCCCATATTAATTTCATTAGTATTGGATTTTGGGCACCGGAGATGCATAGGGAACTCTTGAAAATCATAAAATGAATACAGAGCGAGATACTTAAAGTTGGTTTTGTTTGTTAAAAAAAATGGACTTGTCTTAGTGCGCCCCAAATTTTTACAAACATAAACATTAAACAATGAGTTTTTCTTCGTGCTTGAAATATCGGAGAAAGCTCGTAAAGTTGACACGTGATCGAGTAAGGTGATTCTTTACCGATACTAAACTAATGGTAACGGTGTCATTTAACTGCGATCTAAATGCAAATCGAAATTGGTTCAGTGGAACGCTAAAAGCGTCATTTTTCTACTCGCAGTACCGTTGTATACGTTTTGGTTGATCCAGCTAATAATTGCCTAAATAAAGACTGAATCTTCCTTAAAAAAAACGAGCACCCGGTCAATGACCCAAATTGGGTGTTTTATTGAAACAGTACTTACTGTGTAACAATATTATTAACTGTTATAAGAACATTCAATAGCTAGAGTGCTTTTACTCGAACGGTAGTATATATATATATATATATATATATATATATATATATATATATATATATATGGTGAGTGCAGCAACCGGAGCCCTCCCTCACTAATCATAATCAGGGGTAATCACTTAACATCGGGTGAACCGTATAACCGTGAATATCATGTGGATCAAATAATATTACTCGTCGTACTGATAAATGTCTATCGATAATGATTCAAACTATTGTTTTGTTATTGTGAGTTTGTCTAACCTTTACTCACGAATTCGTTTTTTATTACATAACGTAAACTGCAAACTACATCTGTCTGTTAGTAAACAGAACCTTAACACTTAAACGTTACTTACGTTTTTAAAGGGAAATTAAAAATTTATTGAGAATTTTTACAAGTTGTCAAATCCGTAAAATACTGTTTGTCTTCACCGAGTATCCTATTCGTTTAAATATTTGAAGCAATATGTTTAACATTTCAAATAAACCGCAATATCAATCTTATAAATAAATTAATACTTCTCTGTTCGTTTGTATGTCATGCAAAATTTTCAAAACTACAGAACCTATTCCTAAAATCATTTAAATAAGACTTAATTTAGATTTAAAGACAATGTCTGAAGAAAGAGATTTGATGTTTACAGATCAAAATATTGACTGTTATTAGTTAATTGTATTATCAATTTATATAACTTAAATTGTAACACGTAAGTTATACTTATTTAACTATTATAACATAATTTTAGGCTACGCATGCGAGAAAGATTGGGTCATGTAGTCTTCAATGTTTCGAGTTGTAGTTGGCAAAACAAATCGACAGCAATTCAGCGTGTGCGCGACTTGTTGCCCGTCCGTTTGTAGTGAACCTTATTGATCAGGCAATTATCCATTGGCGATAGATGCGGTACAGACCGCCTTTGTGAGTTATATGTCTCCCCGACGTAGGAGATCAGTGTCATTATAGTGATAGTAGATTGTTTTGTTTGTCATCGGTGTGTTTTAACAAATCGCCTTTGCTTAGGTTTATTGCTTTTAACGGATTTCTCTATTCAGTTATTGCGGACTGGCTAATGCAGTCAAGCATTCCAAACCAATTCCACCAATCCCAAATGTTGGAAAGAGTCGATGTCGCCGTTGGTGGAAAATGCACTAACTCGGCAAAATATATTTAGAAGTAAAATTGGAGATTTATTTTATTTGTAAATCTTTTTAAAATTTTCGAATATATGACTTATTTGCCTTATAGCGCCTATAGTTAACCATTATTTGCATGCTATTTATTACTTGACGGAAACTTTGCGGTAAAACAAAATTACGGTCCTTACTAGCTGTTATCCGCGGCTTCACCAATTAACGGGCCAACGGGAATTAACAATGAGTTTTTTATTATACATCAGAATATCTCACAGATGCCTGAATTTTTTCCTACTTAGTCAACACTTATATTACCTTTATTTTGGACAATTCAGACAATATCTTTATATATTATAGGCTATGTGTTATTCTGATGTATAAGCTATGTTATTGTAGTTTCCTCAAAATCTATTCAGTAATTTTTATATGAAAGAGTAACAAACATCCATCCATACATACAAACTTTCGCCTTTATAATATTAGTAAGGATTGAATGATCATATCGAACGTTATTCCCGGGGGCAGCTGTGCGTGCTGTCGTTCAACCGCGCGCTTTGACCCGGACGCGGGAAAACGCAAGCCTGCACCCGTGACAACGTGCAATGTACCGTTTTAGCCCTACGCGCTCCAACCAACGGCGGCCGCGCTTAACGACGCCTGTAAAATGTGAATTACGAGCGTCGCCGCGCTTAATAAAATCCGCCGTTTTGAAACGAATCCCCGCCGCCTCGTCGACAGGGTTTTTGCAGAGGGCAAATGAGCCAATTACCGCTCGTTCGACGCAATTAGGCCTCCGCGATTTTCCGCTCTGCATTCAACGGTGCCCCTCATTGAGCGATACAAAGTTGCGTCGATCTCGCGATCGCCAGAGACTGTAGCGAAGGTTCGGGAAGCGTGGAGGGTGCAGCGACTGCGAGTGCATCGCGCGCCTCCGGCCCGGACGGCTCTAGTGCGCCGTGACATAACACGATCGCCCCGCCCCGTCGCTCTCGCTCGCTCGCCTGCTTGCGAGCGGGACGGAAGCTCTCCCACCGAAGCCTCCGGCGCGGTTTCCGAGAAAAGCCAACTGTCATTATTCGACGCGGATCGTTCTCCGGCCGGCGGCCTCATGAATGAAACGCGCTCGGCCCGCAGGTGCACAACCCCGGGCGATGGGCCCCCGAGAGAAATTGCCCAAAACGCACAGCGGCCACGCGATGTCCACACGCAACAACTCTCGGCGGCTAATTCGCTGCGCAGGAAGTGCTCGACGATGCTTTTTTGTTCCCGTTTGCACGGCACAGTGGACACGTAACACTCCTGTCAATCTTTCTCGGCTCTTTGCACGTATGCGCGCGATAATTGGACGCCGATCGCTCGTGAGTTGGCAGTGCGGCAAAATCTAAATCGAGCCCGCCGAATCAAAGTGGCCGGTGCCAATGTTTGAGTAATTATAATCCATTCATCGCTTAAATCGACTTTACATGTTTTTTGACAAGGCATAACTACTGTGTATAGCCCCAATCAACTGGCAAGTAATCAATTGAAATCTATTCAATGATTAATCATCATTCTTAAATCAAACTTCATTAATCCGCTCTGCGGTGAAAACGTAATCAACTATTATGGTACCCTATATTTCAACGTGAGCCGAGGTTAAACTCTACTTTGTTCTTTTGTACACTATAACAGACGAAATATTAGTCTGGAGAACACATAATTTACAGGCGTTTTAAAACATAATGACGATAAATTACAACACTTGAAAAGTTTGAAGCTTATTCTGCTCCACTCTCGGGAAATGGCTCATCTGCGATGAACCGAAAAAATACATATTCAATTTCGTTTTGGAAGCATGACAAAATATACATGTTGTAAGGAAGTTGAGACTTGGCACGAGCTGAGCGCAATAAACGTGAATTGATTTATGTTGATTCGTCGTCAACTACGTTTATATATTGCCCTCCAATCTCAGTGGCAAGACGAGCGACATGTCTGCACCAGCTTGTGACCGTTTTGACGCAGATCCTACTCTTACGCTAATTCGAACTGTATAAATCAATAGCACGTTTGCGCTAACAATATTTAAACATGTACGCCACCGGCGTACGCAACACAAGTAAATAACAAAAATTTAAGGGTATGTAATTATAACATCTACCCACAAATATTTTACAGAGGTCCGTCCGTGTAAGTATCACGACCTCACAGTTTAACAAGAGTTTAACAAGAAAACAAGAGATTAACGAGTTTAACAAGAAAATCAGCCGTGATAAGATTCGTAAAATAGTAATAAATTACCTCATTTTTTTTATTTACGGTTTGCGACCAGGAACTGCTAAATACAGCCCAAATGCTTAGTAAATATAATCGAATGATTAAAAAAATCCTTTAATGCATGGTAAGTAAACATACGATTATCAACCGGTAACCTCGAAAGTTCGCCGGCCGGGGACAATAATCCGCGCAACGATTTGCGCCAATGGATTTTCCTTACACGTCGCCCCTTTACGTAACGCTTATCAGTGATGTCCGGGCGCGCAACGGGCCGGACTATCTGATAAGGGGCGCTCGAATTAAGAGGTGACAATTAGAGAAAGCAATAAGATGGCTCTAGTAACGGGCCACGCGGACGGCAGCCCCGAGCGTCGGCGCCAAATCGGTAGGGTGGAGGAACCGGTTTCCCGACTGTCGCAACAGCAGTTCCGTGCTACGGGCAGCAGGCCCGAGATAGACTTATGAGCCGTCTCTATTACACCGTGAATCCCATTCGCTTTTAGCCTATTGTCTCTCCCCGTCCTCACGCGATAGGCTCTCGAATGATTTCGTTTGTGAACAGTTTTCTTTTTGTTTACTCCTAACAGAGACGTACGTTGATAAATTCTGCCACGCTCCAACGGTTTCGATTATCATTATTTTTTATTTATTTTTTTTTAATACTGTATGAGGCGACATTTATTGTTTCCGTTATTGAGTAATTAAATTTTGTAATTGGACCGATAAAACCCTTCGAGCATCGAAACCACTGCTTGCATTGTATTTTAGTGTTAATTTATGAAGCAAATACTATGTATTTTACCTTTCTGTATTATAAAATTTAACCAATAAAACTATCTATTTTTACTTTACTTACATTTAACATACTCAACTAAGTATGAAGAAATATACATTTATGAATAAATACGTTTTCTTCTATTTCCATTTTCTTTTTACGAAATATATTGTTTGTAATCATTGTAAACCTTGGCAATACATTTAATTTCGGGATTGTTGTTTCATCAGAAGTGCCGTTATTGTACAATGATAAGTGCTAATTTTTTTTTTTCAACGTTAAAAAGTCCTGTTTTGCATTGCTTGCAGACTTTTTTCCAAACACAAGTTAAACATGCACACTCACCTTATCCGGAATAAATATCTGTAGGTCATTAAAATATGTAGAAAAAGTTTGCTTTATGTGCAAAGATTAGCACTATAAACAATTTAAATATCTGTAGGTCATACAATTACTTGGTAATCGACCCGACGATCCCCGGGCTCAGTGTGCATAGTATAATGCAAATGAGCCATCCGAGTAATAAAAAGACTTCTTTTTATACTTTGATAGCGATAACAAACTTTAAACTGTGAAAATATGACAATCTTTAAAATTTTGTATCCGTGTCCGTTTTCCATATTAACTGTTTTGTTAAGTCGACATACAATTACTAGAGATACGTTCACGATCCCAAAGATTTGCCTCAATCTCGAAAAATTAAATTTTCTCAATTTGATTTTTTTATTGTTATATTAGTTAGCTAAATTCCACGAGGAAATTTCTAGACAGAGTTAGCTGTGTGTACAAAATAAAATCGACAAAAACAAAAGCAAATCCACAGATGTGCCGTTGCAAAATATAGTTTTCGAAATGTCGGGATTTTAATGTCAAAATAAAACGCGATAAAATCCGTAAAAGGATTCCATTTAACCACCATACAGTGTTCGCCTAAATAAACAAAAAAAAAATTGAACGCGCAATTGCGTAATGCGCATATAACTAACTGTTTAACCATCACTGACGTAAGTACAACAGTCCAACGTCAAACTTACGTTCGATGCGTTAACGAAAAGATGATCAACGGCGGACGACGTTTTCACCGCGGCCGAGCGCTCGGTCGGTCTGTTGGTGATAAAAAAAAAAGACGTACAACGGTCCAGCGAGACGCGACCGTTTCCACTTGGAAAATTCCTGTAATCTTCGGAGACTTTCTTCAGCGATCTCGACGCGTCTCTACGATCTTGGCGCGAGTTTTTGCTCTCGTAGCGTGAGAGAAGTTAGTCTCACACGTGTAAACATGTTGCAGTAAAGTTCCTAAAGTCCGCGAAGTGAGTAAAGTGAAATATAAAAAGGCCATATATACACAGGTTCAGTTGTATGTGTCTGTCAAACCTTTATAGTTTTGGGTGTCGCATCTTACTCCGGTCTTCTGTGGTAATATTTTGGACGAATCGGCCGTTCCTTCCAAAAACAGAAGCTTTACGATAGTATAATAATTTGAATTCTACGCGTTAATCACATTATTTGTTTTATGGACTCAGTTGATGATTATTTTATGATTAAGCTACTTTTCATAGCTTATTGAGACATTTAATATGTGTACTTTATAAGAATGGCCTCCATTAACTTTAAATATATTACTTTATTACAATTAATCTTCAAATCCGCCATTGTGTTGTGAAACACCGTAATATCGCTAAAGATTAGTTTTGTACGTAGGTTCTTTTAGAATTGAATTTTCAATGCGTATGTAAATGGAGAATATTCGTCACAGTATGTACGCCTGTTTGAATAATGTCACGCGCATGCAAGTACATTAATTTCGTCAACGCCGTTGGTTTGAACAATGGACGATAAATACTATATTGTTATAATCATAAGATTCTTACCGCGACTATTCAGTTGAGAGGGTTTATTAAGTTGGGGTGCGTCGCGCCTAGTTTTACGTAGTGCTGATTTTATGTCATTTCTTAGAAAATACATTTGTTATTTTCACCGCTGTTTGTTTACTGGTCGCATATTCAATGTAAAGATACACCCCTAAATAGATAAACCCCTGTGACAACTTGTATAGGTCCAAGTTCACATAGCTAGACGTAAACTCACGGAGTGCACGTCTGCAAACCTTTCAATTCATAGAACATTCCTAACCGGCGCCTTATCAGCTTCCAGATAATAGAGCTAAAGAACCGATGACATCACCTCTGCTCAGGCCGCCTCATGATAAAGAATTGTTCAGTAGGTAACCTTTATCACAGCTGATAAGATAAAAACATAATAATTTAGCTAATACATAAAAAATTAGTGAAAGCAGTCGTTGAAGTAAGCGCCAAATGACAGAGCAACACCCAAGAAACAAAACGAAACGAAGCAATGATCTACTTTCTTGAGTTCAAAGCTACTCAAGCGAAGTTGACTCGCTACAGACAGGAGCATATCGGATTGAAACTCGAAATCTCGAACCGGTTTCCTCCGTTCTTCCGTCCCCCTCTCTCGTACGAACGTTGCAATAGTCCCTCTCGCGCCATGAGTCACCATTTTAACGTATCATAGCAAGCGGCTGGCAACTACGCACTTCATGGTCACTCGTTCAACTCTGTCACGCCTCGACTGCAATCATTGCTCCGCGACAATATATTAATGTCCAAATTAATAAGTGAATTATATCCGAGAGAAAAGTTACGAAATCTTCGAAGGTACTTTATGCACATTCGATTTTATAAAGGACAGGTGTTTACGACTAGTTACTTTAGTTGGCAATGTCGTGTTGCAATCTTCGTCAGAACAGCTTTCGATATTCGCAATAGTGTGTACTTTTTAATTGACTCATTTGCAGTATAATTGTGGTCAAGGATACCTATGTATACAATGTATCGAGGTTTACCCAACGTTTAGAGTGCAGATCGCTTCACTTTCTCTGTCTCGATGCAAAAGCATTCTAAGATCATATAACCGAAACGTTTTCCGTTTCGGCTATCAAATCTCTCCAAATACACAAAACAATGAAATTGCAGCTTCCACGCAAATTAAAGAGTCAGTTTTCATTCGAAGCAAAAAGCACCTCGCGTCGCAGGTGAAAGGACATTTTATTTGTCATCGCGTATTTACGGCACTTTAAACGTTCATGCGCCGTTCCCCGTTGTTTTCGTTTAGAGCAAAACGAAAAATGGGAAACATTTCGCATCGTAAATTCGGACAGTGTTTTAAACTCTTTTTATAAAGCTTTTCATCCTTTGAAATAATAACGACGTATGGAATTTATGAACACAAACGCACTTTGGTATAATGCTTTGTGTATGTACTACGCACAGGATAATTTTGACGATTTATTTTATCTATTATTCGAATGTAAATTGGTAGAATATATGTCAATGTAAAACAATGAATGGGTCGGAGCATGCACCTCGGAGGTGTAGAAAGAGAAAGGGAACTTATTCAAAAGTGGGTAATGTTTTTGCCGCGCTTGCGAGCGTTGCGGCAACGGTCGAGTCGGGCATGATTCATCGCCGCGTGGGCCGCACTCATTATGCGCTCCGCTCCGGACTAGATAGCTTTTTCCTACGCCTCAATCCCAGCTCGCGAGGACTAGCTAAGGCAATAGTTAAAATGAACTACACAATGCCCCCTCCGCCGTATCAACTCATTTATAATGTGATTATGGACTTTGTTGTTCAACAAAGGCGATGTACACACCGCCGTTCGTTAAGGCTTCATTGTTGCTTCCGCGGTTTTGTTTACATAGCTTCGAAAATGGAGCCCGACAATAAGGCCTCTTTAGTCTTAAACAGGATTCTTTTCTATGCGCTGCCTGTTTAAAGATAATTTCGACGACTTGTTTTTATCTATTCTACGAATGTTCCTCTACTTATCTGCTCCCCCGTTGTATCATTAACGTTATGTCATTTTAAAACACAAAAGAAGGCGCCGTATGTTGTCCCTTTTACAAGTGTCTATTTGTCATTAAATCTTACCGTTGTTATTCATTTGTATTTGCTAAGTCAATAGTGGCTGTCTTATGTTTATCAGATAAATTGAATTCTAGCGAATACTTACGGTATTTGCTTGAATTGTTTTGTTCAAGATTCATGATATCGCTTCAGAATCGGACACGAATAAATAAGTTCCAATTTCAATTGGAAACGATAATATGTCTTGGGGTGTTTACAATATTCAACATCTTAGGTAACTCTTTCTATGTTCGTAAGGCCGTGAATAATAATATCTATATTAAATTTTGTTTGTAAAACTAAAATTACATTATGCTTTTTTGGATCCCGTCAGAAATGCTTGCATAGGCCGTCCTATGACGCGATTAAATAGCAGCAAAATGTAGTCGTGATGTGTATTTGTTGATATTTAATTGGCCTTTAAAGATTTATAGAGCTCTATATCGTTGTCGTAAACGCATTGTTGCGACAGTGCACAGCACGAGTCTCATTGCAATCCCGATAGATCCGTTCTCTTGTAGCGAGACCTTTATGCAAATACGGTTTATATCGTTTAATTGCTCCGCCGATGAAAATTCGGCTGTCCAGTCCCAATTTTTTTATTTATACTTGAGGAACGTCTAGAATATTCCGCGCACAGCGATCGCCGTGCGCCGAACTAAAACTTAACGTGTGTGACAATTTTAAAATTTCCCAAGGTCGCATTATAATTTGAGAGGTTATAAATAGTTGTGAGCATGCGGAAACACTTTAATTATTACTTTTTATTTCGCTTAGCTTGTAAACAATTTGATTTAGAGCCACATATAAGCCTCTATTGTAGCACTTAGGACTGGCTCGCAAAAAGTAAAACTAATAACACTTTTTTTAATTAAGTCAGATAACTATTCCACCCTCTAGGATTGGCACTACAACTTTCGTCCCGCTGGTATGGAAATCAACTCGTTGCTGCAATCCCATAACAACAGATGCCTGATCGTTTGCTAATTTATCGATGAAAAGCGTAAAAATTTATCACTACAAAGTAGTTAATCCAATTCCAATGTGGGGTATTCTCCTCGTGGTTTGAAATCAAATATTCTGTGTGTAGATTTATGTTATAAAAGGTTAAATATACATTTTTGATGCTCTGATCACCGACTAAGCATTGTAACTCCTTTTTACTCATCAAAGTCCTTGCATACATCATCTCTTGGAAAGAACAAAAACTTAAAGATTGTTACTAGACCGGGACTACTATGTAGGCGTTTTGCCGATTATAATAGGATCTCAGAGGTTAGCTGTTTATTACAAAGGTTAGCTGTTTGCGTGGTTCTAGCAGCAGCATCGGCAGTTGCACGAATGGGTAGGCCTGTGCACGGCTTGCAGAAGACCAGCGTGAAGTGGAAGTATTAGAATTTCGCGTTTCGTCTGCTATATGAGGTAACCGAGGCCCACTTCTTTAATGATTTGCAAGGCATCTACAACCTAAAATTGTAGATTTCCTTGGGGCGACGTTTATTACTTAGCATTTGGTGAACTGCCTACTCGCTTGTCAACGTTTCACATAAAAAAGTACATAGGTATTATAAATAAGGCACTGTTTCCGGTTATCCAAATCTATGCAGCCAACAAAACTTTTCGTCCTCTACACAATTTTATAAATAAAGATGCCACAGAATAATAATTGAAACTTTACAATTTTTGAAATAACGGATAATTGAATAATAATAAATCTTACAGTGGTAGCGCCACGCAGCAGCCTCGGCTGTTGCATGAATGGGCAGGCTCATCCGGGTAAGTACCACGACCTCACAGAAGACCAGCGTAAAGTGGAAGTATAATACTTTCGCGTTTCGTCTGGTGAGAGAGGTGGCCGGAGCCCAATTTCCAAAAAGGTTGTCAACGCATCTGCAAACCCTCGGGTGTAGCAGATGTCCATGGGTGGCGGTATTCGGTTTGGCAACTTTTCACATAAAATAAAAATAATAAATACGCGCCGGCTATACCACAAAGCCAATACTTGGTCCCCGATTAATCAGTTGGAGGACTTGAGAGTAAATAATGTAGAATTTTCCTAAACCTTATATTATATTTCATGTAATTAAAATAGTGAAGGTGCATTGTGCAACGTTGTAATAACTTAAAATGTCCACTTCCACTACTTTATTTTTGAACGTTTATTTGTAAACTTATGTTCATATAAGCGAAACTCAAAAAGGCATTCTGTCTCAATAAAAACAGGCTACGGATAGTCATTACCAGCTTCATTATTATTATTCATGAAATAAATCGTCAAGAAATGCTTAATATTGTTTTATCTAACACTGTATATTATTCGCGTAAATAAAATAAACCATTGAATGTTGACCATTAACATACTGCTCTTCATTATACAATTAAATTAGCGGACAGTATAAAAATAAAATTCTCTGTTTCCGATCTGATCGCGTGGCTCGACCTTAATCATGTACTTGGTGAAGCATTAGCGACTCGTAGGTAAATTAGAATAGGCACAGCGAAGCCGCAAGCGTACCACCTGATTGATTACAATCTTTCAATACAACTTTTTTTTATGAAAGAGATAACAATGGAAGGCCCTTCCGTATGTAGCCCCGCCGCTCGAAGATAGCTCGCGACATCAACTCAACCTTAGCGTCCGTTCAAGCAAATTATCTCTTTTCTTTTCCCTAAGTCGGATTTTTCCGATTACAAGGTTAATATGAAATAGAATTAATTAACACTATAAATGTACGCTTTAGGAGAAATGAAAGGTAGTGGGAAGAAGCTATCATGGAATTCATTAAAGCTGACTTGTGAAACTGATGTGAGAAGGTGGCGCTTCACCTGATGTTTAGTGATCACTGCCGCCCATTGACGTTTGCAACACCCGTAGGGTTCCAGATGCGTTGCCAACTTAATAATGCGTTGCAGATGCGTTGCTAACTTAAAACACTTCATCCCGGCTACCTCATTCACCAGTTACCTAACCATAACCTAAATTCACCAGAACACTCCCACTTCTTTGAGGTCGTGTTATCCGGACGGACCTGCCCCTTTGTAAAACAGGGATGACTGTCATCTGGCTTTGCCACTTTAATGTTTTACATTCATATAGCATTATAATTAATTATTTTCTGACATTAAATAAAATCACCCAAAAAATATCTATATCGATAGCTGATATTTTAGCTACCATAATAAAGTACCTACATTATTAAGTATTGAATCATATATTTATGAGTATTATTAACATTATTTCTCATTTAACTTGAACTTCAAAATTATTCCAGCAGCAGGTAAAGAGGAACAAGAGATTATAATAAAACTATAGAATGAAATAATTGAAACATGTAACTAAATCACGTCGTAAACAACCTATACATTGTCATTCTACTTTCAACGTAAGTAAAGGCTTACATAGTACTGTAATAGGTGATGATTTAAAGTTACATCGACATTTTTATGTATAATATAGCAAATGGCAAACAGTTGCTTAGAGAATGTTTATGTTTTTTTTTTGCGATAGTGAATTATATGATTAAATGTGAATTATAATTTTTTATTATTATATTAATTTAAATTCGCTGAAACGGTCTTTAATGATTTTATAATTGTTGACATTATTTCGTATGCAGAATTGCCGGATTACGAAACCAAGACAGTTCATTTCGCCGTTATCAATTAAAATAACAAATGGTATGTTTGAACCTACCACGCAAAGTCGAGGCTTAATCAAAATATTTGAGTCAGGTAGCGCACCCCGGAGAGGTTTGGGATAGAGGTTGGGACGAGGCGAGATAAGTATCAAAAGTATATATTACGTACGTCTGACAAGTGACAAGCTGAATGGTCAAAGCTTCAAGTACTCGCCTGGTGATCAATATACATAGAACTCAAGATTTAAAGTAATCCCTTACCTAAAGGGTAATTCTAGTGATCTTTTTGTTATTTCATAGACCCTACACACATCAGAACACTTAGGCATTATTACTTTATATATATTTATGCATATAAACAAAAAATCTTTGTGTTACATTTATGTAAGGCGTTTTTTAGTCAACAATAAACATAACAATCATTGACTATTTTTTTATTGCCTTGTAATGCTAAGTTAGGAATGTACACCGAAACTTTGTACATTACTCTCATTGGTATAGGATATTTCTTTAATACGGTACATTTAATTTCATAATTATTTATTAAATTACCGGCAATATTACAAGTGAAAGGCCAGAGATATAAAATGAAAATAACACAAATTAGTCCCCTTCACCAGGCTGTGTTGACAAAAAAATAAAACCTCAATTAATGACTTAAAGAGACTGGCTTCAGTTTCTTGTAATTGCTTATTTTTACCTTATATTTGTAATTATTTCTTGATTGAAGACTACGTATTAAACAAAATAAATACAATATTAATGAGATTAAACTTTGCTGTTAATTAAAAATCTAAAACCTGTTTAATATATATATATATATATATATATATATATATATATACTCATACATATGTATATACGTATATACTCATACATACCTCAAAGATAATAACAGCGCCTTAATTTACCACCTCAATCAATCAGATCAATGATATGTCCCCTCGCGTGGTCTACATTCAGCACCCCTTAATGAATGTCATTAGCTCATTGCTGTGCGTTGCGTTTTTTCCTCATTTTCGGTCGATTGCCCACGCAACGGTATCGTTCGGAACCTTTCGCCGGGCCACAGCATCGGCGGCAAGTCAAGTGTCGTTGGGGGTCCGCGCGGGTCCACATGCATTATTCAGGGCCCATTTCTATACAACGCCGAAGGGCGGCCCGATAAAAACTTCTCGTCTGACAAGTCGGACGCCTGCACCCTCTACACGTTTACGTCGCGTCCTCCTAATCCCGGCACATACCCCGACGAGTTGTCTTAAACGGGACCATTACGCCGGTTCTGATTGCGTCCAAATCAACATTCAATTAATCGACGCGAGCATCGAGGTCTCTTTTTTTTACAGCTCGTAGAGCTCAAATAGAACCCGTTCCGAAAACTTGTTTGTGTATCCACAAAAGCTCGTGTTACGAGTCGTAACTTTAAATGGAAGCAATGCTACATCTGTTAGCACTTTGTTTAGCGTTGCCTCATTGAGGTTTGTTATTCACTGGCTAATTATTATTTGAAATTATTTGTGGGCATTGATTATGACTAACTTATCAATCTGGAACATGGCTCTACCATAAAAAAATAGAGTCCGCAGGACCGAAAAGGATCCTTTTTAAATTGCGATATATATCTATCTGTATAAATTAATACTTTTTACGGAAATTGCGCGGACGTAGTGATAATATTTTTTTTTTTAATTTCGCATATAAAGTACATTAAATCAATAAAAAAATCCATGTAAAATTAATTATGGTCGAATTTCGACCATTCGTATATATAAATGGAAATATTATTCGTGCAACGCAAGGTAAATTACGCCCGCGTCATGTTCGGTTTGCCCTACTTCCTCAAGCGTAGATTTTACATTACTATCATGAAACGACTGATACAATTTCTAATTATATGCTCTGTACAACATCTAATATTAACTTATTGCTTTTGTCACCTTTTGTTAACCACAGCTGCAATGCTTTACTACGGATTAATAGACGTGATTGGGGTTAAGTTTTCTATTTTACTTGCATCAAATCACATACATAGCGACATAAATAATCTCATGAAAGAAAAACATCCGTCGATGTCTTAGAGCTTATTCGTAGCCATGCAAGTTTTTTCCGGTATATCTCTTTCGGTTAGGGTTTCCGACACTTCAAATATTATTAGCGTAAGATGACGACCCGAATGGCGTAGTCGGTAGTGTACCTGCCTTCTGCGCCAGAGGGTGTAGGTACGACCACTACTGGAAAAATATTGTGTGATGAGCATAGTGTTTTTCTAGTGTCTGCGTGTTCATATATGTATAATGTGTATTTATTTACAAAAGAAAAGTATGTTTAAGTATGTCTATCAGTTTTCTAGTACCCACAGTACAAGCATTGCTTAGTTTGGGACTAGAGAACGTTGTGTAAAAAGAACACATTCTTTTTACAAATATTAAAAAAAAAAAAATTAAGCGCCGAGTGACAAGTCGGCGGTGTTGGGCGCGGGAAACGCACCGACGCCGTTGGCACAGTGCCCGTGACCGACGGCGACTTCGACGCCTTCACAGTTACACGCGAACGCTGAGGCGCCGACAGAATGACGGGGCCTGTACCGCCCCCGCGGGCGAAACGACGTTTCGGTGGTCTCCAACGATGTGGTTCAATTGCTGTGGGCTTCAAACGATGTTTCCTCTTTCTCTAATAGATCTATAAACGCCTTAACTGATATAGCCAATGCGAGCAATAGAATAAAGAGGGAGTATCAATTAATAGGTTATTGGAAAAATATTAAATATACTATTTAGCTGATATTTTTAGGATGACATATTTTGAAGAAGGCTATGTTTAACACTGGAAAATCCGTGGCTCCGAATCCTGCACTTGGTTTAAGATTTGGATTAATGAAAACTTTTTTTGGTATCTGTATGTTTTGATAGTTATTAAGAATGACTGTACTTGAACTTCGTATTTTTTATGTGAAAAATTGGCAAGCAAGCAGGCGATTCACTTGAACTTGCCGCCACCCATGGATGTAGTGGCAGGGTCTCGGGTACATAACTCACCTGACCAAACGCCAAAGTATTACAATGCTACTTTTTTATGTGAAAAGGTGGTAAACGAGCTGACAGGTCACCTAATTTAAAGTGATATTCACCGCCCATTAATAAAATGGGCCTTTTTAATAAAATGTGCCCCGACTATTGGCCCTACCACAGTAAAACTTCATTCTAGTTTTCTGTAAGCCCTTGTATTTCTTCGAAGGACCCCGCCCACTAAAAAGCATCGCCCAGGTACAATTATAACCATCGTTTTATATTCGCCCTTCGTTAATAATTATAAAACGGGGCGTGTTTTCTTTATCGGCGTCAATCCTGCCTGTGATTGTCAATTATGCTCTACAAATAGAATATACGGCAATAGTGAATTTTCTTGTATCTACTATGTTCACCACGCAAAATTTAATCGCTGATTATCATCAGATGGGATAATAGTTAAGGACTCTTCAGCATAAAAAACAAAAAAAAAACTTACTAACGACTATAAACACAAAAAATGTAGTGCTTCTGTGTACATAAAACGATAGTTAGTAATGACTTGGTGCTCATCGCCAACTGTCCATGCCACGGCATTTGACGGATTCGATTTTAGACATGTTTAGACTAACACTTTATATTCATTTTTTAAGAAAATTATAGTCGTTGTTTAACAAAACAGGTTTATTAAAAAAGTAAAAATTTATTAACAGAAAATAATTAATAATAATAGTTCTGCGTATTTCACTTTGTGTAAGCCTCCATTTTCCGGCAAATAGGAAGAAAATTAACTAGCCAATATATTATATTCCTATCTCATCATAATATATTCTATGTAAGGCGAAATGATTTTTTCCCGCTTAGCCTATGTCTTCGTCCACCGTTGAACGTTACCTATTTTATTAAGTTTATCCTTGTTGTATTACAAGTAATGCTACCTCCCATAATTGGATAATATGTTATTGTTACAAGCGGATACAATTAGAATGAGAGTTGCGGGTTACTTGCTTGGCTTCGTTTATTCTTGATGAGTTAATGTCACTTTAATAGATTTCTTGCATGCATCGATTCGGTTTCGCGATTTTTAAAGGGACGGTGTGCATTTCAAAAATTATTTTAATCGAAACTTCTGATCTCAAAGCGTGATAACTGAAAATGTTTCTTGACTCGCGTGTACGCGGCGCTCGTACGTAATGGTTGGCCGGTTGCGAGTTCGACTCTCCGGTCAAAGCGCCTAAAGTGATCCGTTGTAGATTTACTCAGTAGCTGGATAATGAAACAAGAGGACGAAGAAGTTTTCCTACATACTAACCTTAAACATAATTTTTTTAACAAAACGCGGTGATATTTTTTCTATAACACTATCGAATTAATAAAACTTGGATGTTTGCACGCTCTACGTTATTTCTACCGTAAAGAAGCGTGTGCAAACAAGGCAGCTTACAACGCCGCCTGTGTGTACTTTCGACGTCAACCGTGCAGGCACACCGTGTGACGTCACTATTTACACTCATGACTCGCGCGAAGATGAATTGTATGATACAAACTCTTGAAATGTAAGGAAAATCTATGGAAGAAAATCGTTTACCAACACTAATAATGTTCAAATTGGAATTATCGAAATAATTGCCATTTTGGACGACATTTTTTTTTTTTTAATTTATTAATCACAAAAAATATACAAAGAATAGGCTTACATAGCTATTCTCGCCAAACTTTTACGTTTGATGGCGAGACACGCTCGATTTTCAACATAATATCTTCTAAGTATACTACTAATTGACTTATAATATTAATTATACACATTTATTAAGTATTTCTTTACACTATAATTATAACCAACACAGGCACTAATTAAAACAATGATAAACTTCTGTTATAAATAACTACTACTCCAATGATAATTCATCAAGAAACAACTGTTTAAGTTTTGACTTCAACACATTTTTACTGAGTTGCGGACTCCCTCTCAAAAGTTCAAATTTATTAAATATCTTAGGTATTAGAAATTTTGATAATCTTTCCCTATAATAATAATTATTCATTCTCGGTTTAACAAGCATTTTACATTTTACACTTCTTGTATCATATTTATTATTAACATATCTTTTATAATCATTACTATAGTAGTGACGTATGCCTATTAAGTATTCGATTTTTTTGTCTACAGGCAGTATTTTACAAATAGGAAATAATTTATTATAGTCCTGTTCACAATTATCTTTAACTTTTTTGGTCACTAGGTACTTAATCAGCCTTATTTGTAAATTTTTAATATTTTTTAAATAGGTGCAAAACGTCCTAAATTACTTTTTAAAAAAGAATTCGTCAAGTGCCTCACGTGACGGCTTTCACAATATTCGTGGCGATGCAAAAACTCCAGTTATAGGGCATATGTGACGAGTGACGATAAATGGGAATATATGTATATCAATAAGTATATAGTTGCTTGCCCTCCTCTAGGCCAGCTTTTACGTTACTTTGTAAGAGAATTATCCGTTAGTACATATATAATTGCCTACTATGGATTTTCCAGTGACGTGAAAGTTTGTACTGTTGTTTTAAATTTGTACTACTAATGAATACTATAAGCAACTTGACAACATACTTTGTCTGTTTGTGAGATGCTAAATACTCTATTTCGTGATATAACCATGAGTTACTGGGTTAAGTATCAGTATCTGGAGGACCGGTTTTTTTTTTGGTAAATCGTGTATTATGGAAATAAAAAAAAATAAAGAAAGCAATGATCTGGTATAGAAAAAAAAGTAAAAAAAATAATTAGTATGCAAATGATCGTGACACGAACCGCGGCCTTCTGTTTCGGGGTCGCCCGATTACCGACCGAGTTATTAAAAGGTTTAAAAAAATTTTTTTTCGACGCAATTTACCGTTACATTCTAATGATATTTTTCATTCCCTGAATATATATATATATATATATCGAAATTTTTCCTTCTCACGAGTCATCGAATTCTACTTCCTCACGGAATTTAACATTACGCTACGACCGACGGGGGCGAATCAGAAACGATTCTCGCGGATGACTTCGCACGGAACAGCTAGTCTGATATATTCGTTAACTTTGAATGTCCAGCTGTATTGCAGTTGTGAGTATATATAATATATACATATTACAAACATGTTAAAGGTAAACTTAATTGACGATTTTGATTTGATTGAAATATATACATACATATATACATATTACAAACATGTTAAAGGTAAACTTAATTGACGATTTTGATTTGATTGAAAAAGTTTCCAATGCAAGTTACTGGATTTGGTTTCTGAAATGTATTTGAAGACCGTGTAACAAATACCTATTATAATAGCAGCCAAATATCATAAACTACTTTCCATGCGTAATAAACAACGATCGTCAGCCAGAGTCAAGCATGCGACTGCGGCCTGCTTTTTTTTTTCGTTGTAAAACCGTCAATTTCTGCATTCATTACGATAATCTATATATATAAAAACTCACCGGAGTTATGCAAACGTGTAAGTAGTATTTATAGTTGCAATTGTTTATGAACGCAACCGCCCATAATAACCCGCATAGTGAGTGTTGCCGCTCGCTGATTGTGTTGCAACTAGCGCGGTCCGTCGTCTGCGCGCTGTCGCAGACGAGTTTTTTTTTTAATTACAGCCAACATTAACGCGCCGTTAGCGTGGTCAATTCAAAAACGAGCACGATCCCGTGCAATGCGCGTGGCAACTTTTTTGTCCAATTGTATTAAGTACCTAATAATAATCCTTTTTACATTCGAACTCGGAACACGTTAAATTGGCTGTTAAAACTAAATTGTCAACAGACTTTTTTTACTCAATTTGGGCATCCAACCTTGTAATTGCGATGTGTGTTGAACCGATTTTAAATGTCTTTTTAATTAACAACTTTTACGTGATACCTTACGTTCGTTGACTGCCCTCGTTTGCTGGAATGACTTTTTTTTTATTTTCGCCGTTAAAAACGATCTCCGAACAGTTGATAAACATTTTCGATATATATATATATATTTATTGTCGGACGATGCAGCGATACGGTAGGCGATACGTGAATGCTATTTAATAGAGACGGTAAAAAGCGGCGATCATTATCTCGGCGGACTGCTGATGCGCAGTCGGCGTCGCGCGTACAAGGAGTATCGGCATGTACGACCCGTCCACGACATGTCCGTTGCGAGGTTACCGTTTTTTGGCGCGTACGCTTTATGCCGTCTGTTTTGGAATTCCGCTAATCGTCGGCGGCGACATTTCGCGCGTGCCGCTCGCTTTGCCGCCGTAAATTAGTGCAATTTAAGCGCGACGGAACCCTCGCGGCTCATCGGCCCATTGTGCGCCCTCCGGGCGGCCCCTGAATGGATCCACGTACGGGAGCAAAGCTCGTGAGGCCGTTTAGTGTAAACCGCGACGGGATACCGCGTATTGTTGGGCTTAATTGTAGCGTCGCTGTAAGCCGAGATGAATGTCGTCGAGCCCTCGTACGGCGAGGGCTTTAATCCGTTTGAAGACAATCGCTCTGCAGTTATTATTTGTACGACAATGTTGCTACATATGCTTACAATACGAATACATTTTTTATAATTATTAGTATCTGTAATTAGTGTGGTGGTAATATCAAAAACTATGAAATCGTGTACATAATATAAGCTCTATGAAACAAAGGATCATTTAAGCCTTATTTATTAGAACAAATGTGTCTTCATTTAGTTATTTCAATATTATAAATCGAATCTGAAGAAAAAGCTGAAAAGTTGGCACTATTACCAAATGTCAATTTTATTGACTGCCATTACATGATGAAAATGCTTAATGTATTAAACACTCATATGCCCTTAATTTTTAAACGGTTACTGAAGTTAAGACTTCTCTACAAGTGAATCTGCAGCACGTCATCTAGTATGTAGACATGCAAAATATTTCGCAATAAAAAATCCGTATTTGAAATATTTATTTACAGCGGTGTGAAGTCATAGATTAATAAAAATAAAACACAATATAATAATGTCGAGGGATAATTCCTCGCAAACGGGGAGCACAAACGTGACATGAAATGAGTATTAAAAATTTGATATTAAACCAGGGATAATTATAAAAGTTATAAAACTGTCGCCTTGACATGGGGTCGCGTGAAATGTGCACCGGTAATTATATTTCGATTGAGCGCACGTTCAATATGTTCCAAGGCCCTGCTTGAGTGTTAGAGAGGTACGAGTATTGAATTGTCGTTTTTGTACGTCGCCATTTTATGGGTACTCATCGGAACATTATTACGCATACACGTAAATCTTACGTTAACTTGTTCATGCGTATATAACGAGGAATAACGGCCGCATCGCCACTTCTATCAGGTGGGTTGGCAGTATCGTGCTGGCCAGTTTTTTAATTAAAAAAATTAAAGGAACGAATTATATTTGGACGTATTCCGATATAACCACGTGGTATCATCCCTTCGGTTTTGAACACCCTAACTTTAAAAAAAAACCTATTGCGGTAGGCACAATCGGCAGCTTCTACTGTTGCACTAATCGGCAGGCTCTTCCGAAACAGTACCACGGCCTCATTGCAACCGGCGTGAAGTGAAAGAAAGAAAGAAGAACGCCCTTCAAACATTGAAAACGCAATCGTTCGCGTTGCAGAGATTGTAGAGGTCCCCAACTGAAGTAATGCAGTGGCAATCACTGAATATTTATAACATCACCACCATCCCTAAAAGAAAAATGTTTGCCTTCTACGTTAAAATATGCCGTACAAATATGTTACTGATTCAGCTCTATTTAATATGTGTACTGAGACTTAAACTAAGTATATTTTCTACAAATTTTAAGCATAATACATTACTGACAATGACACTTGAGTAAGTTATGTGTGAATGTATAGAAAGATCGTTCTACTTCTATAGACTCCATCGTAGCGCATGAACTTTGCGGCGCGTAGGTTTTTTTCGAATCTAGACTGGTCAACACCCCTTGCCGTGATAGCTCTAGTGTCCGGGCGCTCTCTCTTAATTCAATTTACTCGAGCAGCCTGAGTTTATATCCCGGTGCCGGCACCAATGTATTTGTTAAAGAAGTGCTGACTAATCTCACTCAGCGGTGAGGGAAAATATCATGAGGAAACCTGGATATTTTCGAAATAATACAAAAAAAAAGTATATCGATTATATGTAAAGGCACTGTGGGACATATTATATTGGCCGTTCCGTTTTCTTTTTAAAACAAACCTGAAAAGCAACGCGTAAGGCCATCCATTCTCCACGGCACGGTGCAATATAAACTATTTTTCCACAGCACCGAGCCGTGAATTGCTTCGGCGCCATACCACGACGTCATGCCTCGTAGATGTGCATGGGCCCTCACGCTTCGACGTAATAATGCCAGCCAACCCGGAGTTACGTAATCGGTTGGTGTTCGTTGCGCCGCTATCGTACGTGGCCCGCGCCCGTGTAAATCACCGAACACCGGCGAGACGCAATCTATGCAAATCGGCTCGAAGTCGCCGCTCCCGCCTCCGCTCCTTTCCGAATGCATACTAAATAGCGGACCGACCCCGACGCCTTTGTCCCGACTTTTTCGCTTAACCCCTCGCTCGGTTAATTTCAATGGAAGTGTTGTGCTGTTGTTTTTTATTTTCTTTCTGCGCGCTCTCATCTCCTTTGAGCGGTTTCCCGCGCTTCGTTATTGTCCTAACCCGTCCGCGCTAAGACAAATGCTCCGCCTCTTTTCTGTCGTTTCACCATTTGTGTAAACGTTATGCGCTGTTGTTATAAAGTCTTGTGAGTGGCAAACACCGTTGTTTAGCGAGAACGCGGTTGTTTCGTCGTTTATTTGGGGTTATTAAAAAAGTACACCGTTCGACCGAGATACTTCTTCGCAACTAAATCAAGAGGCCGTTAATGAGGTCTATATTGAAATACCAAAGCTGACGTCAGTTTCATTTTAAGTCCATAAAGTCACCTTAACAGTACAAGTGTGAGTAATAATTAATGCAAATACAATTCCATCGTCTCCGCGAGCATTAATTAACTCAAACGTGTGTGTTTTTAGCCGTTTCGAACGGTGCTCGGCCGCCCGTAACGGATCTTCGTGTCCGAATCTCGACGGTTTCGGGGTGTCGTCGGCTCATTAGCCCATACCTCTGTCGCTGCATTCGATTCGAGCTCACCTACGCGCGTTGTTCCCATGCCGTTCTCGGAATTGGACGCAGAATGTAACGAGAGATGACACCCCCCGCTTCCGCATAGATCCAACTCGCATTGCGATCCAATTATACGCGATACCGTCGAGAGATATTATTGCGCTGATTTATAATAACCGTTCAGGTAATTACTGTGGGAATCTTAGCGGGTCACGGTGTGTCATTGTTGAGTTGGTACGCCAAATGTTGATGCTAATGCCCCGTTGCTCGCTCTTATATCGTTTGCGGTTGACAATGACTGTGTAAACTGCCATAATGACAGAACAATATATAATAATTAATAGTCTATGACCTTAAATGGACGTCTAAGTAGGAATAAATTCCCCCGGCTTGAATGCAATGGATATTAAAACTCACGTATTAAACGCAAAAATACTGCCTTTGTGGTGACTAGCCTAAAAAATTAACTATGCTGTTAAAGTTTTGCATGTTCCAAGGTATAGAGGTAACAAATCTCAATCATGAGTCAGAAATTATCTAATCAGACATCTATTTCTCCATGCACTATTAAGAGTAAAGGCAAAGTGGCAATGCCAAATAAACCTATTTTACGGTTTCCACGAGTAAGAAAGTTTCTCAACGTTTCGCTTTACAAGATTTCATTCATGTTCACGGGAGAGACTGTGTGAGATTTGGACTCGAGCCATAGAGAATAAGTTAAAGGGTACCTGGACACTGATTGCATTTGTCTTCGGCCAAAATAAATAGACTTAATAATAATAATAATAATAATCGTGCCCCGATTTATTAGCCTATAATAGTTGATTTAGAAAGTTTATAGGACGTTTTAGAATGTACGGAACGATTCGTCCAAGTATATATTACCAGCTGGTCATTGAACTCGCGCGAATTGTTGGCAATTGTCTCGCAACTGGAAACAACCGTTGGCGGTGTTAATTGCAGCAGCCTCCATCATTTTATGGCCCTTTATGACACGCATCCGCACTATCAATTGGGTCTGTTCTTATCTCTAGTCTAATATTACTCTTATGTCTTGTACAAAATTAGCGATTGTAACAATAAAAATAAGAATTTTCGTAATTATGATTGAAAAAGGTTATTTCACGCATGTTTAATTGCCTCACTTTATCGTTTAAAACTATTTTGCAGATAAATAAAAATATGGGTTTTATGTATGTAAGCATTAATTTATCATTTATTTACTGAGGTGTATAACGTACAAGATCATTACAGCGATGATCAAACTTTTGAGCAAGTGTCCTATAATTCATACAAACCAGCCATCAATATTGTTCAAAATTATCATATAATTATCAATATTGTTCATCTGATGTTAAGTCATTACCGCCGCCCGTGGACATCTACTACAGGGGATGGATGGGATGCAGATGCACTACAAATCTTTAAAAGTAGTGGGCTCCTGTTTTCGAACGCACCAGGCGAACAACAAAAATATAAAACTTCAGACGGTAGTAGTCATCTAGTGGTAATAATAACAAAAATAACCCGCCAGAATAATGTTCCAACATATTTAAACATCAAAATTCGTCTTGTTAAACAATTAGTAAATGAAATAAATATAAACGCCGAACCAAAAAATCACGTGAATCGCGTTCGTGCCAACAATTTAAACAACCTTTGTTCGGCTTAACTGTTGAAAGCGTTCTCAACTATACACCGTAGCACTTCACAGAACCATACGGCTTAACCGATCTAGAAGCACTCAAGACGTTCGCAACAAACTTGTTGCGCTAAGAGGGTGCCTAGCATAGTCATAAACTAAGTTAAACCGTCTGTCGGCAACAGCGGCTCCGCTGCAGTGCAAATTAATTGGATTATCAGCGCACCTTGATCCCGCTCAAGCACACGGATTCCCTTCATTACGCGCAGTCTGTGGCATAATGAAACTAGCGCCCGACCTATATTCAATAACGTACGCGCCGCATACTGTGTAGCTGCTCCATTTATTAATGTGCTATTTGTCTATAAGCTTTTGATGCTAATTTTGAACTCTGTATGCGGTGTGATATTTGATATACAACATTTTATTACCAAATCATCTTGTTGTGTTAAATTTCCATTGATATATCCCGTCTTGGAAGAGATTCAGTCTTCCAAAATAAACGAATACGAAACGTCACAGATATCTTACGAGAGGCAACTTAGAGCAACGGCAAACTATTTAAGAAAACAATAGTATCGTCCTATAATCGTTTCTTTTATTTGTCAATATATTTCCTCAGAGTGAAATACTGTTTTTCAAACCAGAGCATAGAGCCATTGAAAAAATGTTATTTTGATTTATCTTTAAATGGGATCCTACGGCCGTTTTCATCATACTGTGGTTCAAAGGGAAAAAATAATAATAGCTAGATCAGGACCATAGGACGCAATTTCTTGCAAATCCTTTATATATAGAGGGTCCTTTATAATCTGTGTTTGCAATGTGTGGTATAAGCGGGCGCGTTGTCTTGCAGAAACAGAGCCATACAGAAACTTCTACATGACTGCTTCACGACTCACGTTCCTGACCCTGTAAAGCGATGCCTATAATTTATTACATAATTAATTATACATAATTGTGAATCGACATGAATTTGGTTCCAACCGAGTGTACCTAGATACCAAACGATGTTCACTACCAAATATTACTTCATGTACAATATTAAGATGAATTTGTTGTAAAAGCTTATGATTAACAATATCCAATATCGGCTCTTCCCGCAAAGATAACGTGACCCGTAAACGAATACGAAAACGGCGGTGGCGAATTACGAAAGTGAATTACCGAACTGTGCGACCTTCGCCGAGATTTACTTTTAATACTACATTGTTAAAGCTCAATTAGGTACATTATATTCGATGTAAGTCTATGCGGGGTATTTACGCCGAAGCACCTCCAATATATTGCTGTTGCTCAATATTCCGTTCGACGGGCTCTGGGGGCTCACGCGCTCTGGTGGAAGTTGGTCATGAATTCATTGTTTTTGACGTTGTCGTGTGATATCGCACCACAATAGGAAAGAGTTCAGGTCACGTATCAAAGTCTGGACACACAGAGAATATTAAGGACCGAGCGTTCAATGGGTCGAGTTTTTAGAATTCCACCCGTACGCGTACACGGTGAATATTAAGTAATAATTTTGATATTGGTTATTGATGCCGTGTAAAATTGAAATGTGCGCTGCCTTATGGTTTGTATTTACTATCGTATACACAACATTAAGTTATACCATATTAAAGAAAGAACCTCATTCATATCTCACTTTTGGGAAAAAACTTTAAGGACTAGTCTGACTTGTATCCACAGTGCTGGTTCCACATGATATCGAAAAATTGTTTAATCCTTTCTTAGATAGGCGAGTGTCCCGAAAGTTCAATTTGAATCTTCCAATTACATTGGCAGCAAGTTTTAAGCTCGTATAACTAGAACATAGCAATTATATTAAAGATGAAGGTTTTTCTATTGACTAAAAAAAGGATATCCAGGTTAAGCAGCATCAAGGACAATCTTTAAAGATGGCGTACGATTTTCACCATTTGCAAATTGTGATTGATCAATGTTGAGTAAAACAAAGTTAATATCTGTGGCACATACAATTAAACTTTCATTTACAATGGAAGCAAAAGGTTTGCATTTCGATATATGCTGCGCGAAAACTCAATAGTAGAAAAAGAAAGAAAGATTACGGCATAAATTAAGGAAACTCATTGGTTCGCAACACACCTGAATCATCTCTGACAATGTGAGTGAGTGAATGTCTATTGGTAGCAATCCACACGGTCACCATCGGTTACCATCATTTCAACCGCTGCTCAGTTGCCGTCGCTTTCAAAGCTATCGCTATAACTATAGGTTTCATAAAAGAAAGATAACAAAATATACCAAACAAAGTTTGTGAAACACACCTATCTGAGCATTATACATTTATCGTGAGCAAATCTCGATGCATCGAACCTAAATGGCCAGTGTAGTGTAGCAGTTTCGCGTCGGCTCGCGCCGTTGCAACAGATCTTCCTGCATAGGAACACTTCTGCACAGCACGTCAGATGCACGCCGAGATATAGAACGCGATCACAATGTGCCTTGTGGATCATAATTTCAAATTTAGAAAGCGCGTTAAATCTTCACTACTATTAACTATATTTAATTTTTATGATCTACCAGCTTTTCGCCCGCGTCTTCGCTCGCGTTGAAGACGTTAAATTTATTATTTTTTTGATAAAAAGAATCCTATCTCCTTTTTAATACCTCAAAGAATATGTGTACAAAGTTTCATGATAATTGATTGAGTAGTTTTGGCGTGAAAATGTAACAAACTTACATTCCATTCACCTTTATAATATTAGTAGGGATTAGGGATAATGCAATGACATCAGTCTACTGTTGCTCGTAAAATGTAATACGTTCTATAAGAAGCTTAAGATGAAATATTAAACTCATTGTTTAATGAGTGTTTATATAAGAGTATTTAAATAATCGCATTGTTTTCTTAAACAAATTTAATGTTTATTTCTTTACTAAATATATACACGCCACAGTCTATAATTCTACAGTTCCAATTTCTAAAATGGCCAACTACATTCGAATTGAAATGTAATTTTTGAGTGGCCTCTTTACATATCACACGATGAAAATAATATGTTACAGGTGATAAAGTAATGCAATTATGTACGTTTCCTTAACTTACCTGTTAAGACATGTTAAACGCAATATTTCGGGGTGGTCAACTAATATGCCGAAAAAATTGAAACACATCTATAGCGTAATAAACACAGACAAAAGATAAAAATTGCAACTTGAAACGCAAGCAGTGCATCGAAGAGCCAACATAACATCTTCCCAGTACACATGGTACCCAGTTTTTATGCTAAACGACCAATTGATTACACGGTCCATGCTTACAGGTCGGCCCGAGTAGCTTATCTCCGTTTCGCGCTAACGCTCATTTGCGCCATGCACAGCTTCTGCTTGCGTGTTTCGTAAAACTTACCCGCCAACGTTGCGTAATACGCAAATAGCGCCCCACAGAATATATAACGCATAGCGTGTATAGCTTGATAACTACGCTGTCTATTTTATTTATTTATTAGACATACCAACGGTATATACATATCTATATAAATAAAATATGGAAGGAAAGGCTGGAAAACAAAACTGGATAGATTTCAATTGCCCGAGGTTGCCAGCGGGCGTGGGTTCGATCCGTACTATTAGTAAAATATTGTGTGATGAACGTAGTGTTTTTCTGTCTGAGTGTTTTTATATGTATAAGTAGCTGACTCAGCAAATGTTGTTTTGCCATATAAATTATTTCTAGAGGAATCGAAACGCACGCATAAAGTGTTTGACAGGTTACACAGACACAGCTAACAGGTTGACAGGTACAGTTTTTATGGGAAATTAAAATTGTTGCTATTTCGATTTTCCATGCAATTTTCCCATAATTTTTCATCGTTTAAACCTTGCCTGGACTGCCACAAATGTTTCAAAATCAAAATTAGCCAAATCGGTCCAGCCATTCTCGAGTTTTAGCGAGCCTAACGAACAGCAAAACATTATAATAAGATATGTATTTATTTACAAAGAAAAATATGTTTAAGTATGTTTATCAGTTATCTAGTACCCATGGTCAAGCATTGGGTAGTTTGGGCCTAGAGAACGTTGTGTAAAAATGTGTCCTAAAAATATTTGTAATTTGTATTGTTTTATTTGCTAGACACTTGCACCAAAATCATTGTGATATCTTCATTAAATGTAATGTACTACGTGTTCATTGAGTGTTTTCGTGCTGTGGAGAGACTTGCTACGGCAAGCGGTGTAGTAGTTTAATATATTATAAGCATAGCAGACGAAGTCCCGAGTATCAGCTGGTTAAAAATAAAATGATATAGTATTATTACATGCTCTTATATTCACTCCAGAAACCATACACCGTGAATAGCCATATTGGAAAGAATACAATACGCATTTGACGTTAGAGCCACGCGACAGCTCTGATGTCGTTGAACGCCCCAGAAGAAGAACGTAGAAGTTATATCAGATGCACTACCCCACAACAAAATGCCGTACGACAAGATGCTGTGAAATGAAAATCTGGCAGTGTCGATGTCTGATAGCTGCCCAACCTTTCTAATTGCAAAAATTTTACTCAGAGATGGCAATATGGAGATAGGTCTGTAGTTTCCTGGCTCATTTTTATCCCCACTTTTGAAGACAGGGATTTCGAAGACATGTGCAGGCTGCCAATCTTCGGTGGGGTTTCATGGTGGATTTTATCCTATTACAGAGTAGGCCTTCACTCAGCAGTAGGATAAATATATAAGCATTTACTTTACCTTTTCGGTTTCTTTTCAGAAACGTTCGCCTTTCCCTCCTTTTTAAAGAAACTAGTTTCAATATCAGTAGTGGCTATATGGACAACATAAGCAGTGACTACAAAGGCTAGAAACATAAACTTTGATTCCAACACTGTAACTATTATGCCAGTTCCCGTGCGCCCACTACACATGGATCAATGAGTGAACTTATTAATAGGCGTCGCGTGGAACGCCCGGCAATTACGGTGGCCGATAATTTGGCCTTTATTATATCCACTGACATATTACTTTATATTCAGCCGGGTTACACACGCTATTTACATACAGGCCGTTGTTCGCGGCGCGGCTCGCTTGGCCGGTGTTGATTTATTGCTTTAATTTCATAAGGTCCTCTTTGTTGCCGCGTCGTCTATATTATATGGAGTGTTTTATTGCATCGCCGTTAGGAGGGAAAGACGATAGACAATTTTTGCCGTTCGAAGAGACGCTTGATGTCTTCGTTACATTATTATAGTAGACAAATAAAGTATAAAGATGAGTGACATACTATACATACGTGTGATTTATTAGCGTTGCAATTATTTATCATTACAACCGAAGCTGTGATGGTATAAGTCTTTTCATTGTTTTTGGACGGAACCTGTGAGATTTTAAACGATCTGTAACGCTGACCCCCTAATAAGAAAAAAATCTTTCAGACCGGCCAGTCAAGTAGGTCCGCAGAGATTACGAATTACCCCTTTTCGTGATCCTTACGTCACCTTCTTAAACACTTCAACGTTCACACATCAACGTAAACGTGTATAAAATTTCATAGTATTATTATCTACGTCAATCGTCATGTATTATATGATTAATATAATACGTTAAGGATTAACATAACATCTATGTCTGCTATCTCGTTTTATTTTTCAGGTACTATTTCTATAGGTTAATATATTTTTAATTATTAAAAAAAATAATCATACGGATAAATTAATTATAATTTCTGTATTTATTGTTGTGTAAGTATTACTATATTATAATTAAATCCTAAATAATTAGTAAAAATTGTATTTCAAAATACACTTAGTTTCTAGTATGACCGCTTCTTATATAATACATTATTGCCAGCAATAAAAACTTACATATACTGGTATTATAGAGTTGACGTAGGTGTATCAAACAGGTGTTTCTTATCTATTTTTATTTAAATAGTAAGCTATACTTGCTGTGTCCACTTTTTTTTTGTAAGTATACATATTTTGCATGTGTGTCAAAACCTCATGACTATTTTAAAGGCAGAATTTTTTGTACGTACAGACACACTAGGACTGGATAGAGTACACATACATAGATCTCTATATAAATCGACTTTAATTCTCGTAAAAACCGTCCATATTACATGTGTGTAAATACAAAAATATATAAATCTATGATGAAGATAGACCGCGATGAATATTAGATTCTCTTAGCATATCATAAATTATATCGGATATATAAATTTTGAATAGTATGTATCCAATGTAATTAAGTTCATGATATATATCAGTACACAAAATTAAGTCACAAAACGAACTGTTCATAGCATCTTTATTAAAGACAATGTCATTGTTTCTTGGTCGTTTTTTTTAAATATTTTTTGGTGCGTTTGGAAAATATGACGACATAATGAAGTTTGTTGCAAAGCGACCAAATTCAAGTTATTACCATGACAACCAATAACAACTTTTTGACATTTACCTATAATTCCATAATTCAAATTTATTTAATTAAACCGTTTTCAAAGAAAGGAACACAAGGAAATTTTTCAAATCACTGCTTTTGTACTTTTTTATTTCATCTGAGGGCGCGTTACAATAAAATGTATGTGTATATAAAGTTCCTATATTGAAACCTTAAAATAAGCAAAATAAGACTTACGAGTTCTTGTATTTTGAGTATGTTAAAATAACTATACAATATTTCGAGCCAGCAGTCGTTAAAGCCACTTGACATTCGACCCGTGAGACGAACGCTACTTTGGGCGGCGAAACTCCGTCACGCAATAAATATTGGCTCACGAGTTTATCGTATCTGTATTGCGTTGTTCCGACAATGATTGTTCTTGATATGTTGATTTTGTGGCAATGGAATGAGGATGCAGCGCAAAATGAAAAGTTGACATACACCCGTGTCAATTTGTTTGTGCGTCACAATGCGTGTCTTCTATAAAATTTGTCACGTTTAAGGTCAAAACCATTTGTGCATGTTTTATTTTCAAAAAATAATATAGCCTTTTCTCACTTTGGGTATGTTGTTTGTAATAGTTCATAGTAATGTCTATTTATTTAAAATCATTGTTAATCTCATTTTAAATCTCTACCTTATAGAGATATCTTACCTATCCAGTTCCATAAAAATATAAACAATCTTAATAAACTCCATTCAAATAGAATCGCTGTGCAATAATACGTCAGCGGAGCATAAACCACGTAGATGGAGTTATGCGGGTAGATATTTCCATGCATTGTTTACTTAGCGACCAGCTGAACACGGCGCGCGTCATTTCCCGCGATTCCTCACAATGCTCCACATCTCGCGAGTGGATAAACAACACAGATAACGCGAAACTAGCGCCCACCGCCACTTGTGCAAATCGCCCAAGGCACGCCGCTAAGACTGCAACGACTGTTAACAACCGAGAACTTTCGAGAACTAGACTTGCGTGCGCGAGTCTTTGCCCTCATCGAAAGTAAGAACTTGCACTAACTTATAGTCCTGCGGCGTTATAGTAAACAAAAACGAACTTAGAACGTCCGCAACGTACTGCAAATGTATTATTGTTTTTATTACCTTTCATATTGTAAGAGGAGCTGGGTTGTTCGCCGAGAATATTGCAATACGAGTCTTAATTCGCAGCTGGCGAACCGGCCGATGAATCATTGCAGCCTATGTCTAGTTGCGTTTGTTTGGTATTTGCTCTTACATATATACAGTTAGAGTCGCGAATCGACTGGGGTTGAGAGTTATTACGACTATTCTCGGCGTAAAGCTAACTTGGCACTGGTCTAACGTGTGACTCAGCGGTGCGCTCCCATGATTATCTTCGTCCACGCGGTCGATTTGCGACCGAAAAAAACAGCGTCAAATGTACCAAAAAGATATTCGAAAGCGATCAGGATCGTGTTTCTCGAACGGCTCATTAGCCGCCTTCACACTCTGATTTCGATAATTAAAGGTCCATCGTTGCACACCAACGTGCGGCGCGTGTTTGTACGCAGCCGCAATTTATGGCTGTTGTTAAATAACGATTAATCATGTTTCGCGCCAGAAGTCTAATATTATCTGTGTTGTGTTGTGCGGCTGCATAACGTTATCGTATACGATTCGTTCGCTCCAACTCGGAGATGCACGGAAGCGGTATAATAAAGCATTTGAAGCGATGTTTAAATTGGCGGGAAAACTTTTAGGTTTGAACTCCGAAAAAGTCGCGATGACCTATCTTCTGCAAGCTTTTTAGTACGATTTTCTGCATGTATATATTTACGCTGCTGTGGCCCAATATGGAAGAATCTGAGTAATAAATTGTTGAGATATTTCTGGTATTCTAACGCTGCGTTACTTCCTATGTCTGGATCTACTTATCGCGCACTTAACCTGTTAATTTGTTGTTCTCGTAATGTTTTCATACTACCTACCGAGTATCACATCATCTCGAAAGTACTTCAAAACCTTCGATTGCTCGGACTTTGAATTGAACTGTGTTACACAATATTAACAGAGGTGAAAGCCAGTAAATACCATGACCGCCACGTCACAACGCCTAGACGGATTATAATTAAATTTTAAATGGATATATCTTACATGATAGATCAACCCAAACAATTCACCCCATCGAAGGTAACCATATTATTTTGAAAAGACCCACGGGGGCGCATACGCGGGTAAAAGCAAGCATTCGAAGGCGCTTCTCGAAACCGCACAACTCCACGTGGCACGCTTAGCGTGCTCACAGTTAGTAAACACTTGTCTTTGCCTCTTCTGAAAAATGCATTAACTTTTAGTTTATGTTTCGTCCAAGAGAACCGCAAGAAAGGCGCAACAAGCAGCGTCCCGTGTGTACATATAGAGAGGTTGTCGACCCACCGAGTTAAAATTTGCTGGAACTACGGGTTCCAGCAAATTTTTACTGCGGTACTTGGCAGTACTTTGTACACATGGCTTATTGGTTTCGCCGTACTCTAAACGGGAGCAATACAGAGTATGCTTAAACAAGTGCATTTTTTTCCGTTCTGCGCTCCGTAGAATCCGGTATAACCCGACCGGATACGAGAGCACTTTACATGAGTGACGTTCAGTAAACACTCGCAACGTTAAATCACGTCGGATGCACTCGCGTCCGCGGGTCTGCGTCGCGTATCGGTCTCCGGGATCACAGGACCGCGACCCAGCCCATACCGTGGTCCCGTTTCGATGAATAATTAATCCGGCCCCGGCGAAACTCGAGTCACGTTCGAGTTTACTTCTTATTGATTCGACGCTGAATCAATTGGGACGCTCAATTGAACAGCGGCTGTGGATTAATAAAGCGACACTGCAAGTTTTTTGGACACAACAAACTGAGTAAATACTTCGGTATTTTTAAATAAGAAACGTGACCTATAAACTTAACTATTGCACCAACCATTGTTTACACCAATTTAGTATTCTTAATCATTTTATTAAGTTTCATTCTCATTTTATTAAGTTTTATTTTTTTTAATTCCTAAAATGTCGAAAACTTAACAACTTGACGCAATAAAATCCTTAAACACTAAACATATAGTCAATGCTTTTAATTCAAAGGAATCAAAGGACAGTATAAATCTTTTTTAAATCATATAACCATAATAAAAAACATTAAGTGTTTAGGATGATAAAATAAACCTACTGTGAATATTAACTTTGCTTACAGGACCATAATATGAGTATTTGAAAAATTTAAGCGTAGCGCGTAATTAGAATTGGTAACAGAAAGGTCATGTGCCATAACAAAATGTCGGCGAACCGCGTCCGTACAACGGCTGACGGTCAACCGAAAATTAATTAACATACTTCGGCGTCGAGCCCCCGCGCTCACAGGTGGCCCAACTCACCCTACGCGCCGCCCAGCGTCGAAACGGCGCGCGCGGAAATCATTCCTCCATTTCCCCACTTGTGCACTCCATTTGAATTTCGAACGGCCAACTACGGCCCGTTTTCGACAATCGGTCCGCCAGGTTTTCTACACGGAAACCGTCCGTTGTACTAGTAATTATTCATTTCGATTTGGTAGATTTTTATTCGGAGATTCAACTTAATGTATTTGCATAGTCATTTTTTTTCATGGGCATCATATTTAATTCTGTTAACCTGATGTTACTACCACTAAAGTTTTTAGTCGCATTATCAATATTTTTAAAAAGTGATCTTCGAAATTCGACTACATAGGTAATATAAAACAAAGTCGTCCCGCTGTCTGTCTGTCCCTATGTATGCTTAGATCTTTAAAACTGGGGAACGGATCTTGGTGCGGTTATTTTTACTAGATAGAGTGATTCAAGAGGAATGGGATTTATATGTATAAAATATTGCACCCGTGCGAAGCCGGGGCATTCGCTAGTTTCTTACAAAATATACATAATTCTTAAGTAAATGTGTATTGAGCATAGACCACAATATCAAGGCTAAAAAATTGAAAGTTAGTAACCCTAACATTTATATTTTCTTAGTTTCATGTCTATAGTGATACACATAACAAAAAAACTATCCAGCACTTAACCTTTTCATTATATTTTTAAGGGCAAACATTGCAGGCGACTCAAAATATTCAGAGTGGACTTAGCGCAGCGGGGTTGGATGTGAGAAAAAACCGACAAATTTTATAGGTTCCTAATGACACGCGATAAAGGGGGGGTATACGCGGCATTAAATTGCCGGCATTATTCCGTCGTCGGTATTAAATGCATTCCTGTTTCTGGAATCGCGTGCATGTGTGCCGGGCCGCGCCAATAGAGGGCGCAGCGTTCACTTTTTGTCGGCGATTTCGTGGTAAACGCTTACATTAACATGGACGGTGCGCGCGGCCGGCGTAAATTGTCTCCTTGGCTATACGTGTGCTAATTGTTAACGGCTAAATCATTAATATTCATTTTTGACGCTAACATAAGTGTTTATTTACACCATGATGGGCTCAGACTCTGAAGGATTCGCTCATTCAATTTATTGCTTTTCTCGAGACGTTTAATAGCGAAAAAGTTCGAATAGCAACAGAACAGTTTATTTAGCCAAATGATACATGTTAACTCATAGATTAAAACCTTTTTGTAATACTTAAAAGCTTTATCTTTGTGTTTTAACCAAATTAAATTATTCGAAAGTTTAGAATCAGTTAGTTGATCGATACTCTTACTGTCTCGCACAAGACTGTTAAAACCTGCCTGGGTCTCTACAAATCGTTTTAATTTATAAAGGCCCCTTAGGCCAACAGTGGCCCATCCGGCAAAAAAAAATAACAACATCGGTGCCATGAGCCCAACACTAATAAAAGGCATATAGTTCTACTTTAACCTTTCTTACAGTTTTTTATTTGTCAATACACGCTTCTTGCTTACGTGTCCGGCAGTCATGACACTGCTTTTTGGAAGGTGACGCTATTTTACCATAGTCATGATATCTCGTAAAGGGAATAATATTATAGAAGTGATCGCAGCTAATGTGTGATATTAATCATTTCTTTTTAAATTGTTTTTAAATTTATTCTGTATATTATATTTTTCTGCGTCCGCAGTACCCGGTCTCCCTCTCCGCCTAACGCAAGCATCGCTGTGAGAGTTCCACTTGCTTTGTATGATCGATACCGGTAGTTAACCACTCGCAGGTGACATTGTAAGCGTTTGCATAACTGCTGTTCTATATCTGATTGTATTTTATCGACTGCGATAGAACTACAATATTTAGAAATTTATACCGCAGGATCACTTGACCAACAACCACCTCATAGTAAACGGTGATTCAGTGGATTATTAACAAGCTGAAGTAGAAACACGTTGATACTCAAAACGGTGTATGGATTGCACTTCATTACCTTTTCGCTCTACCTGCTTAATAGTTGGGTAGTGTTAGGTGTAGGTAGGTCATATTGTTGTGGTATTAGAAAATTTGTTATACAACTTTATATAAATTTAAATATCATGTTACATACATTCTACATAAAAGATTTGCTAAAGATTCTGTTTTTGGATGACAGGAGAGCTTTATTATATCAAGACTGCAACCTGTACCTTGCGATCGTTATTGATTATTTATTGGCTAATGACAGAAATCAATTACATACCACACACACTTACAGAAGAATTATATATAAAAATTTAACAAAAATTCGCAATAAAGGTAAAAATTGTATGAAGTACACTTAAACCTCAATGGAATTGCTTGTTGGATGGTTGGTATTTGATATTACCGTATATCTAAGTGAATACCGATGTTTAACTTGATGCTTGATTATTTGGGACCAGCAGATGCTTTGACTAAGGTCAAACCTTGCGACAGAACCTGGTCACGAATGTCAACGGGGAAGTATACTGTGGCACAGAAGACCGCCGTAAATTTGTACTTTTGCGTTACATCTAGTCATTGACCTGGGCCCAATATTTTAAAGATTGTCAATGAAAAGGCAACCGCACGTATATTGTAATAAATCCGTGGTCAGCGGTTATTACTTAACATCTCCAACCGACCGCCCGTTTGCTTACCACACCGTGTTTGTTCGATGAGCGGAATTGGAAACGAAAATATTATCGAATAAACTCATCGAGAGCGAATCAAAATGAATATTGATGCTTATGGTTATTGTTCGTGGAGGACCGTGAATTGAAACATTAAGTTAAATGGCTCAGTGATATCTAGTCGATGATCTCGGATATTGATCAGATATTGAAATGAAGAGGTTCTCTTTCGAATTCTCGCATTTTAACGAAACGAATATCGTACTTGTTTGATTTTTCATTTTTAAAAAAAGTAACAGCCAATACATGTGCCACTGCTGGGCAAAGGCCTACTCTATACAGAGGGTATCAGGGCATAGTCCACCACGCGGCCCCACTGCGGATTGGCGGACTTCACATATTTTCGAAATATATATTTTTTTGTTATTATTTCGAAAATATGCAGGTTTCCTCACGATGTTTTCCTTCACCGCGGAGCACGTGATAAGTCAGCACTTAAAGTTAAAGTTAAAAACTTCATTGGTGCCGGCATCGGGGATCGAACTCAGGTTGCTCGAGTATATTGAATTAAAGGCGAACGCCCGGACACTGAGCTATCACGGCTCATTTTTAAAGATGTAGGAAAAAACAAAAAAAAAATCAGACAATGTCCATTACGGCGTACATTTTATAATCAGATCTGTCATCATGCAAAAAGAATTCTCTGGCGGAAAAATTATAGAATTCTTTTGGCCTATTTAGACCTAATTATAGTATTATAAGCCATAATTGGAATGAATAAGCGATTTCCTTAGTTATTGCTCTTTAGGCATCAAAATAAGAGTTTCCTAGCACTTTTAATGTTTTATACAACAGGTATCTTCCTCTTGTCACTGATTAAATATTATTTATTATAAATTTAACTGAACAAAGAGCCCCGTTTATCTTATCAACTAATAATATAAATGTCAATGATAATAACAGTGGAAATTTAAGAAAAGCTTAACTGATTCCACTAAAAGGAGTTATAGAAAAGTTCAACTTTGATATTCTTTTAAAATGTTAAATAGATGAAGTGAAAATAAAATAAAGACCTTAAAATTTTGAGAATATGAAATTGACTTGAGCTTATTATGAATGAATACGATACAAATACGACGACGCCAATGTGTGGAGTCAATACTGTTAAGACTATTATACCGGTATGTTATATTGTAAACTGATACTTTTGAAAAAGAGCAACTGTTGAGTTTCTTGCCGGACTCTTCTCAACAGAAACTGCTTTCCGAACCGGTGGTACATTACGAACCTATATATATAATTTATATGTAAAATTTAACGATTCATAACAACGCGCAAGCGTCTATTTGATTTGATTTGATTTGATTTTCACGGTGGTAGGACCACGCAACAGTGTTCGCTGTTGCACGAATGGGTGGGTCCGTCGGGATTAGTACCACGATCTCACAGAAGACCGGCGTAAAGTAGAAGTGTTGCACTTCTGCATTTCGTCTGGTGAGTGAGGTAGCCGGGGCTCACATTATTAAGAGTTGGCAACGCATCTGCAACCCTACGGGTGTTGCAAATGGGCAGGCAGGTTATCACTTAACATAAGGTGAACCGCCAGCTCGTTTGCCACTTTCTGACATAAAAAAAAGATACACACCAGAAAAAAAAGTCATTCGTTTATTAATGAACGATATTCACATAAAGAACGTCACTGGAGTCACGTCTCCTCGTCATCAGCGCTAACCCCAGCGACGGAACGAGGGGCCCCACTTATTGCGGGCACTTGTCATATCAACACAATGAGAGCGGGTCCCCCGGGATGCTTTATTATTTTAATTATTGCATTCGCGATGCGCCCTTTGTGGGGGCGACCGCGGCGCTTTGAAGCGAGCTCGGATCGGCCGGTGAATTGTCGTAATTGAACGCTCTCGACGCTCCACTCATTAATTAGCCCTAATGCTCATTGCTGTACCGGTGCCCAGTTAATTTATTAGGGCCAATTTCTAACGCTCGCATCTTATTGACAATTAGTAGCCCAGGACGCATTGGCTTATTATTATCTCTGTACGCTTTCTGATAATGTCTGCTTATATCATGATTATCATTACCGCTTAGTAGTTAATATATGTAGGTATACTTTTGATTAACGATTTGGTGACGGTTTTGTTTTTGCTTATTTTTAAATAATCTTTATTTTTTATAAACAATAGTTCCATAATTGGGAATATTATATAGGACTGAACTTTATTATGTGCAATGTTGTCAGTGATGCCGCTCGTTAATTTCATAAGTACTGTAATCAGTTTCCAAGCGGGAAACTTTGTGCGTTTACTGACTCGCCAGTCATATTTCTTTGTTTCGCCTTCACTTATTGAGTTTTTATCGCGGACCGGTCGAGATCTATGCGCTAACAACTGCTTGGAACTCTTTGTTCGATATCGCCCCGTGTCCACTTATGTCTTAAAAGGGAATGTAGGAATCCGGTCATTATTTACGCCAGCCGTAAAGCGGCGCGCAAAGTAAGGCGCCGTTGCAAATAATGCAACTGCGGATTTGTTACGTTGCTGTGGATGTAGGGCGACATGCAGCCGTGCTTTCGACACGACAAACCTAGCGCGGCGACACTGAGCTCCGATAAATGCAACGTTCACTTTTAACGTCCACGCGATCGGATAAGGCGATTTGCCTTAACGACAAACCGTTAAGAAGATACGCGAAGGATAGTGCCAAAAGTTGAATTAAACCATTTTTAAATGCACAATAATTGTTTGGCACTTAGGAAGCTCATTGAAGCATTTATGTGACACTCGTCAGTTGTTTGCTTGTGTAGTCATTACGTCTCACATCATAACAGTTCCTGTCCTGTTTGTGTTTTCGAAGTAATTACTTTTCACATGTGCGGTTTCTTCCATGATCATCATAAACATAAAAATGTTATATTTATTGTTATTATTTTCACGTCCGCCTATGTGAATATTATGAATATTTGAACTTAGAAATACTGCTAGATAATAAACAGCGAACAATTATCTTACAATAACAGCTACAAAGATATACTCGAAGTAACGAAGTGTTCAAAGGTATGGTAAGTATCTAGTAACTAACGGTAAACACTTTTCAACAAAGAACGTTTCGTGTTCTTAAAGGTTTATTTCTACCGTTCCAATTGCAAGTTATGTATGTCTTATGGTTACACAAAAATATAAATATCGTTTAAGACGATCGGGAGGAAATAACCAACGGTCGTTAAGTGAGTTGCTCTTTAATAACAGATAAAAATAGATGAAATACTTCGCCCGTCGCAAAAGTTACTTCGCTCAAGGTAGGCAAAGGCGGGATTTATAAAGTAGCGGGGACATCGCTTCGAAAGCGGGCGGCGCATATTTTATCCTCCAAGCTCCCGATCCGATCTTCATAACGAAATTCTCCGTTTTGATATTATATTTATATTGTTAACGTTTCGTACCTGCATATTTCTAACGGTAAATATGAAAATTTCGTGAATACCGGCGACCTCGCCCCCACGGTTCTTGTGGAACAAAGATACTCGGTATTAAGAAATTTCAGATTCGACATTCTGATGTTTTCGTTTGCGATTTTTACGTTTGGCATTTGTCGGGGATTTAAGCCACTAAATGCTGATTTTGTTTGAATTATTCATTTACGAAGAATGATACCTATATATAAATTTATTTTTCATTTATATTTCATTATTATTACGTATTTTAGACCTAATAGCAAACAATGTTTTCAACTAGGAGACCTTTGTAAGATGACAAATAACCAAATCTTAGATGACATAAAACCTTGTTTTTCAAAATTTATCTATGGACTACTTTATCGGAGATAGTAACTTATGTATTCAATATTCTTATAATAACTAGTAGGAATTTACGTTCGCGGTATAAATGTTCTATTTCCAAATTACGGTATTTATAATTTTTATGAATTGAAGCAAGGCTTCCTGAGTGAGTGCAAAAGGTTAGCGGAGCACCGGAAACTCAAGATGTACGTCATATAGCATTGAGTAACCTCACCAACAAAACAACGCTATATAGATTTCAGTAGGACAACTCTACAGGGTTTCATAAGAAGCAGAGTTTTCGTCCTCTCAAGTTCGCGGGCACCGGTAGGTACCAGTTGTAAATCTCGTTGTATACTCATGCGTGGTCGTCAGCCACAATACTATCGGGAGTTTACGACACACGCATCCGAACGGATAAGCAAACATCGACGCACGTCAGAGCCAAGCTCACGTTACCATTCATACCGAATGCCGTTATATATAATATGTTACGATCGCGCGATTATACGCGAGACGGTTTTGATTACGAAAAAAATATATAGCAATTGGTACTTGTTTTAATTTCCCTATTATGTTATTATGTACTCTACGACTCTTTAGCCCAGTCGTTGCCCACGCACTGACTTCCACATGTACTCTTTTGTTGGTTATATAGTCCTAAGCATTACGGAAGTATCCCCATCTCTATAATATATTAGTTTAATGAAATGTTGCATAAAAATTACTATTTGTATAACGTTACTGTCTATTATATAGACAGGTATTCGGCAGATTAATATGCGGTAGCCACTCTACATGCTTAAGATGCTATAATAGCTATAAATCGTTTATATTTTATAAGGAAACCAATAAACGGTTATGGTCTCATTACTTTGTGAACACTCACGATATGTTTATTTTATGAAGTGCATGTTTGTAAATATGTTTTTATGGTTTATAATACACGCGAGCTCTGTTGATGCACAAATTCATGCTGTAATGTGAATTGAACCTGTTAATTTCACGCGTAGATGAATTTAATTTACTACTTTATTATAGTACATGACCCGATTGGTGTAGTGGATATTAGAACCAAGAGTGTGCGAGTTCGATCCCCACTATTGGAAAATATTGTTTGATAAATAAGTGTAATGTGATAATATCTCACGTGTGTTTTCGTTTGCAGCGAGCGGCGCGCTCGCAGCCGGCACGATTGCGTCCCCGTGGAGCGCAGCGGCCGGCGCGCCCGACACCAACGGATCGGGCGGCGCCGACGCGAAGCACCTGGACGTCGGCGACGCGAGCGACGATGAGAAGGTGAGCTTTATTACTCGGCTTTCGAGAAGCTTCTTGTTTAATTAATGATACAAGGCGGCATGTCGCACTAGTGTCAAACACTCGCTGCTGTGCTCTCGAGCGACGATGAAAAGGTAGGCTTCATTGCACGGCTTTCTAGAAGCTTCTCGTGTTTTTAATGGTGTAAGGTGGCATTCTCTCTCGGGTCTTACACGGTGAAAGAGGTGCGCCAGTGGCACTATGCCTCCCCGCAAAACCTGTACGTGCGGTAGAGAGCCCAACGGTAGCGTCCTGCTCCCACATTTTATCACCCTGCGGGCAGCGAGCGTTTGGCATTAGTGCAACAAGTATGACAAGTCCTATGACAAGCGATTACCGCCGCTTGTGGATATCGGCGATATCAACACCAGCTGGTTTAGCGGTTCACTTGATGGCCAGCGATTACTGGCGCCTCCGAAACAAACTTGGTAGTCTTCTGTAAAGCATCTTTAATTAGAGAAGATCCCAAATTAATGAGGGATGAAAATGATTAAGTGACTACCGCCGCTTCTGTATCATCACCGCTTATGTACATCCGCAACAATCCGAGACTGTTCTCATTTCGTAAAGGTTCATTCGATTTTTTTTAATGTAAGAATATATCGAGCGAGCTGGGGCCGGTCACCTGATGTTAAGTGATAACTGCCGCCCATTTAAACACCCGTTGCGTTGCTGATGCGTTACCACCTTTAAATAACGTGAGCTCTGGCAACCTATCATTGACCAGACGAAACGTAGAAGTATATCACTCCGGTCTTCTGTGAGGTCATGGTACTTTCCCGGACAGTCCTGCCCATTCGTGCAACAGCGATGACTGTTGCGTGATCCTACCACAGTAAGATGTAATGGTAAGTGATCGATGCAAATCTTGGACATCGGCAACGTCTGTGGAATCGTAGATGTGTTTCTAACAAATGTTTAAACCCACCCAGTATTAGACGGTTAATGACCTCATCTTTGAAGGATTAAAATTATGTTAAATGATATTCGCAAAGTTCTTTCTCTTTTAGCAAGTATCCACATTCATGCCTATAATTTCACGTGTATAGTATAACCCTTAATCATTGCGTATACTCTGAAATAAGTTTATGCCAGAATTTTAATGTAGTTGACTTTTTTGCCTATGGGGAGATAAGGTTTTCATAAGAATCTAGCACTCTATTGCGCTCATTTCTGAGTAGTAAACATCGCCATCATCATCATCATCATTAACTGCTGCTTTCCTCTATAATAGTAGATGTTCTACGCATTTATGCAGATTTTTAAAAACACACACTGACTGTTTATTTCTCTATTTAAAAGAAAAATAGGCGTTTTATTACCTGTTTTATGAAACTAAAGTAATCGTCTTAAAGTATTTCTTTTTGCCGGCATTCGTTTTCGATTTTTATGACTTTAACAAGATTTGTCAATACTTTTAAAAATATATTAATAAAAAAGTTTTTAATAAAATTAAAAATATGTTTTCTTTGCAAGCTTTTTATATTTGTTGTGATATATGTTTTCTTTTCAAATTTCAAATGACAGTTTACAGATCGCATTCATTCGAAGTCATTGACGTTCCTATTATTATTTGAAACGCGTTGTAGAACTAGCGGAACCACAACACCAGTAACGATTAGATGTAATATTATAAGAGGAAAATGCTACAAAGCGACCACCTGCTTCCTGCTGCAATTGTTGCTAAGACTACTCGTATAACCTATTCATTTTAATTTCGAACCCTTTGCATGATCAACTTTAATTGTAATTTTTATGTTGAGTTTGCAGAACTTGTTTATTTTACACATAAATGAATGTAGAGCAATCACAAGTGTACTTTCAGTTTTTAACTTTAAACCGTTATGGGGACATGAAACGTGTTTCCATTTTCGTTTTATAAATTAAAAACAACACTGCCGCGGCGGTGAGATACATACATATTAAAAATCGAATATAATCAGGAGCCTTTTTATGCCGGCCAAATGAATCAACATAACAGCACGGCTCACACCGTTAAGCCTAATTTATTCCGACACGCGCAAGATACAAATGCATAAGTACAACAGGTGTAGCGATATTCGTAATTCGGCGATATCGCTCGACTATATTTCGAGTGGTCTTCTGAGAACGGCTCCGTGTGATTCACGATGTTTTCGAGCGACTCCGGCGCGGGGCCGGGGCGAAGGCGGCGTCCGTGTATTTTTATTTTCCTTTGGGAATAGAACCCAGTCTATTAATTACAATGACGCACACCGCGCCTCGCGTTTCGGCTCAGGCGAGACCGAGAAGTTCCGACTCTAACATCTGTTCTATGTACTGACTCGTCACTCTTTTGATAACACCACTATCGCGTTCTGTAGTGGACTCGCCGTTTAATTAATTTAGTTCCTTTCGTGTTCTTGTGCTCAGAAACTGGTGCAGTATTTGAAAGGGGATTATGTAGGTCGAACTGATTATCGATATCTGTACTAACGGACGTTCATTTGTAAAGCTATAAAGCGGATGCAGGTTTTATGGTTAAAGTACAAGAGAAAAAGGTCGCCGAAGTTAATATCTCCACTCCGAGATTAATTCATTTCAAGTCAATTTAGATCCATAGTTGCGTATTAGTTTGCTATAATTAGAGACAAGCACTTTCGGTTTAACATCAACATCTCTACATCATTTTGTCCATTAACGTTGATTTAAGCCTTCATTTCATGTTAACAAATTTCATTTTTTGTTGTAAACATTAACTTTGAGTTATTTCAATCTATGTCAAATGTTTCATCAGTAATGTTTTCACAAAAGGTAATTGTTTCCAAGTTGTTGTTACATGAACATGTTTTGAATTAAAATTGTTTCACGAATTTATAAGTTTCATAAACGTTACTTTGAACGGCTTCTGGAGTTATGTATTATAACCACTTGGAATTTACCAAGACTGATCACGTTAAAATGTGTGAGAAAACATTCGTCATTCACACAAATTAATTCCAATAGTATTTTTACGCTGTGCAAATATTTAGAGGAACGAAGGTCAAGGTGAAATCAGCGCGGCAAAACTCATTCGCTAACTGATGTAAATTCATTAGAAGATCTGTTTCCTTTAATCGAAGGCATTATTTCACTCGTGATCAAGGAACTTGCTGTGTTAAATCTATTTTGTATTAAATAATTCCTTTTCATTCTTTTAATTCTGTTAATTAACTTTTCTTTTGTTTATGCTGTATTATTTTTGAACAGTTTTTCAAATCACAAATTCTTGCGATCTAACACATTGACACATTTCAAAGCGATGTGTTAATTCGATATGAGTCAAAATATTTGACACCAGCTGTTGTAAAATGAGAAACTTTCAATTTTTAACTAAACACATGTTCAAAACGTTCATGACGACACTCTGTTAGATGAGAAAATCAACAAACTGCGCTTCAAACGATATAGATTCGCTCCTGAATAGTGGGCATGATTTTTTTAACCCTATATAGTTTATGCCATACATTAATCGACCCATAATCTTAGTTTACCAACACCATTTTAGTTACTCTTAGAACGGTATCTACTTTAGTTATTTACTCAGTCTTTTTAAGCTTACTGTTCTATCAGTATATCTGTTTATGTAACTTTGTTGTAAATTAATTTTTGAAGAATAAAATGTATCGAACAGAATTAATTTTATTACTTTTACGCGGAGCTTGAAATTGAAATTTTATTTTGTGAATTAAATAAATTATACGTCTATAGGAAATGATTAAGAAAAGATTTATTTTTGTCTAAATGGAGGTTTATTTCAGGATCTATCGGCAGCCGACGCGGAGGGTGTATGGAGTCCAGACATCGAGCAGAGTTTTCAAGAAGCGCTGGCTATATACCCGCCATGCGGCAGACGCAAAATCATACTCTCCGATGAGGGCAAGATGTACGGTGAGTCCGGACATGCTAGAGGAACTCTTAAACTATAGGCCTAAATGTAGCACGTTCCATGTTGTTCATCCTTCACAGTAAGGACAACGAAACTATAAAATCCATCAAGTGGTTTTACTTTTACTTCCAGTTTTAGTAACCCACTTAGGTAATTGGAAGTTTAAAGTCGGTGTTTGGCCTCTTTATTTTAACAAAGGCGTTCACAGACATTAAAGTTTTCTGACATAAAAATTAGGTATGCAAAAACTAAAAGAAATTATTGTTTCTTAAAGGAATTAAAATTATTTCACTAGTCATTTAAAATCTGAACTGCTTGAAAGGGCCCCAGGATAACAATAATTATTCCTATAAAATGTACATAAAACTAATATTTTTAATTTAAACTGTGATTTTTGTTTTAGTTAAAGGTGCAATTGAAAAACAAATATTTCTAAAAGAAATTAATTAGACAAAAATGGATGGTGATAGGTTCTTCTGACATAAAAACACGGTAACATGTAAAAATTTACATAAGGTTTTTGGAAGAACATATGACCGTGATAAAAATAAATAAATTTCTTTAAAATGTAAAAAAATATAAATTAATAATTTTTGGACATGACCTCAAAAAATGTCTCCTTTTATATGGATGTTGCATGCCTCTATACAAGTCTTCTTTGTAAAAAATGCAAATATTATCCTATAGCGCTTTCATTATATACATATAAGGAATTATTTAATACATTAAATAATTCCTTTTCTTGCATAAAAACTTGCTACCTGTTTTCCTTTTTATTTACATCAAAAAAAATAATAACATGGTTTGCTAAGACATTTTTTCAAGCAATTATTACCTGAAATAATTAACGTGAAAAATGCTAGGTTTCCGCGTGACTGACTTGTATTGACCTGAACGTGAAATGTCCACACGCACTGGACTTCCGCGATTGAGACCTTGATATAACTGAAATACGGCAGCATACACTGCAGCTAGTACATACCACCACGCTTTTGGATGTTTTACGAGTATATCCTTACTAATATTATAAAGGCGAAAGTTTGTATGCATGGATGGATGTTTGTTACTCTTTCACGCAAATACTACTGAATGGATTTTAATGAAACTACAATAATATAACTTATACACTAGAATAAGACATAGGCTATAATTTATATACATATTTTTATGTACATCTGTCTTTCCGTCTGAATGTTACGCCTTCAATTCTAGTAGTCTAGGCAGCAGCTAGTTTAAAATAAAAGGTATTTAATAAAAGGTATTTTTACAGTAAATAGCAAACACCAAGATTTAAAAAAGTTAAAGCGCACGCGGTATTTTGGTAAGCTGAATTGATATATTCTTAAGCCCGGATTAAATAAATGCGTATCTTTCAAATTGTCCAAGTTACATGGCAATTCCTCAGTTGTTATAATTTAGATCATCCTCATCCATAAGAATTCACTGGTATTTCACTGAAACTATCGGTTGTAATATGCAATGGAGAGCCGCCTATATTGAATAATTTTGGAAAGAATCTCCGCTTCTCTTTTTTGTCTTTAAATTAGACATTTTTTTATAAAAGTTTTTAACCTTACAAAAACGAGCGATTCGGGAAGTTAACAAATTGAGTTCACACCAGACGCAATAGGCTTATAAAACTTTGTAGTATTTGGGAATAAGCATTTTGCTACCGATTGAACTCTCGATTGAATCATCAACAGTTTTGCAATCTCCGCGCCGGTCAACGTGCCAACGGCTGGATTAAAACCGAAGCAGCGCTTCCGTTCGAATCGCTTACGCTTCAATTCTCCCGCGTTTGATGCCCGGGCCGACCAAGGCCGCCCGAATACGAACAATGCCCGTGCCGCGAGACAAAAGGCGCGCTGGCTATTGACGAGGGGACCGAAGGCGGTTTGCGCAATAGGATTCCACGGAACGACGTGGACCGACAATAATTATCTCCCGATCGCCTCGCCAACGGTTCGAGGAAGCGCCGTGGAGTCGCTTTGCTTTGCTCTTCGCGGACTAAGGGAGAAATAACTCTTGCACTCGGAATGCTGCACTAATGTAAGACGGGAGACTGTTATTGCGCTTCAGCTGCACCGGCAGAATGGGCGATAAAGTTGTTTCTTGACCCAACTTTATTAAGGTCGTCTCTGTTGGTTTTTCCGTGTCCGTGTGGAAAATGTATTTGTTAACCAAGGTTGTTTAATATACAACTCATTCATGCGGTTTCGTTTCACTTATACATATCTTAGTCATACTCCAGAGTTAGATCCTACAGAGACCGCGTATCTTCGGGGATAAAATGTGTCTATTTGGCTCTGCGACCGACAAAACTGTGGCCATGCAAAAAATCACGTCGATCCCTTTCGGTGCGAAGGTGAACAAACCGACGCGTTATCGTATTTACATTATTAGTGTAGTAAAATAGTAGATTTAATAAAATTCAACCCAGTATTATGTTTAATGGATGCGATATGAAATATACAGTCTTATTGTATGAGTTTAAATAAAACTAGAATATGTATTTAAATAATTTAAACAATATTTATTATCGCTTTATACTACGAGCTCTATTTATATTAAGATTGTGTATTCTCTTTAACCGGTATTAATACAATACCAGTGACGCTCTTCTGCCATGCGACGAATCGTAGTTGGGGACGACATTTATTTTTAAAACGCACCTGTTGCTTACTGCGGGCTGAACTCTTCGCGAGTTGACGCCGCAATATGTTGGATCGTGCATTGTATTATTCGATAGATGTTTTCCTAATATCCTACATGACGCACAAATATTATAATAATAAAGTTTTAATGACGAGTTTGAGTAGAAATGGCGGATAAACATTCAGCGAGTGTGATGGGAGCGAAATTTTTACTGCAAGCTTGAGACCTTCATTAAATAATTTATAATTTAATAATTACAAGGATGACTTAACTTTAAATACTACTACGACTTGCCATTAAATACATCAAACGGACAGTAAGAAAATTAAAGTAATAAAAACGTGTATTAACTTACTGGAAATCAGTAATTGTTCTAGTATATTTCTAAAATGATCCAAATGATGATTGAAGTAATTATAAAGTTCAGAATAATGTTGATAATTATTATTACCAAATAAATAAAAAAAATAAAGTAACAACTTTAGTAAATTACATGCAATTTAAAAAAAATGTTAAGTTAATTGTTATGTCCTATTCTAGTTATTTAATATTAGTACGGTTTTAACGAGAATTAACTATCGCTGAGAAAGGACACGAATAAAGTGAGGCTATGCTAGCTAAACGTTAATTATTTAATCAATAATTAATGCGACACTTAGCCTTAAAAAGGTTTTATAACTCTTGTTATTGTAATTGAAACGAAATGAGTACTGATAAAGTGATACACTTGATGGAAATGACGGTGATACATGACAACTCGAAAAGTCAGAGCTGTTCCAGACGCGGTGCCAACAACTGTTTCAATTAAGTGACGAAATTTTAAAGTCCGCTTTTTCTTTTTTTCCTGTCCTCATCACACCTAGGCGGGGTTGGCTGTGAATGTTATTAACGATATTGGCAGTCTTTTTGCGACCGGCCGCCTGCCTGACGTCAACCCTCTTTAGGAATAAACACCCAGATCCGGAGCAATTATCTATGGGTCACACATATTATACTTGTCCCGTGTGGGAATTGAACCGACGATCCCCGGTGTCGAACCAATAGCTTAGCAACTGCGACAGCAAGTCACGAACGCGGCGAAACGCTAAAGTGTAGTGTATAAAAAATAACTAAGTTTATCTTCTGTTACGCTTTGGTACCCCCAAACCCGTGGGTTCTGGCTAGCCCACCGGTTCTGCATCCGATGAAGCTTTAATAGTCTCGGGACTGAAAACAAAAACATCAGTTATACAAGATACAAGCTTTGGTACCACCTCCTTGACTGAGCCGATTCTTACACTAGGAGGTGTAATATAAGCTGGTGTCGCTATGTTACCCATGATAGCTCAGTGTCCGGGCAACCCGAGTTGCAATCCTGGTGCCGGCACCAATGAAATTGTTAATGGCTTGTTTATGTGCTTACTTATCACCGGCTCAGCAGTGAAGGAAAACCCGCATATTTCCGAAATTAATAACAAAAAAAATTTTTCGGAAGCTATGTAAATTCAGCCAATCCGCAGTGGAGTCGCGTGGCCGACTACGCCCTAATACCAATGACATAGTATACAAATAAGAGATAGAGGTAGATATGACACTAGCGCACCGAAACTGAGGCACTCAAATTACGCCAATTGTTGTAATTAGATTGCAACTAAACACTGCTATCGATTTCTGTATAATACCTTCTATATCATCTGTCACATTCACTTAGATATGTCCATATAATGTAAAGCAGATAATTTTTTAGACGCCGCGCAGTTTGAACAAGCGTCATCTTTAGTAAAACATCATTGCTTGCCTAATACCCTCTGTACAGAGTAGGCCTTTGCTCAGCTGTGGGACATTTACAGGACATTAGTTTGCCATCGTCTGTTTGTCAGTTTGTCATCAATATCGTCGTGATGCTGCTATTCTTTCGCTGCGGCATGCCCCGCGTCAAATTTAATCCGTTCGGTCACGGAGTCTGTACGTCGGCGGGTTTCGGAAAATCGTGCCCCGGACTTATTCAGAGCGAGAATTCATTAAGCTGCGACGTTTAGCCGAAAAGCTCGGCTCTCCAACGGCATTTTTTCACGTTTCTCTGTTAACTCAGGAAGCTCGTTAACGCGACGTGACAATTGCCACTTAAATGAAACCTTTCCCCTCGGGCGAAACAACTGTGGCGCCCGGAAGTCTCTTGCGCTTCGACACCCGCTGGATACACTTTACTTTTTGCTAAACTCCAATATCTGTGTGATCGGAGAACCTTTTTTTATATTTTAGCGAATAATTCAAATAAATGCTTTCAATTATTACTTGGTTTAATAGATCGGCAAGGCCCTAGGGTATAAAGGCATATGCGAATTTCTTTAATTATTCCTTTCATAAACATTTTTTTATGTGAGAAGGTGGCAAACGAGCTGGCGGTTCACCTGATGTTTAGTGATAACCATCCCCCATTGATATATGCAACACTTGTAGGGTTGAAAATGCGTTGCCACTTTTTAACACAGTGGACTCTGCCTATCTCACTCACCAGACAAAACATAGAAGTATAACCCTTCCAATTTACGTCGGTCTTCAGTGAGGTCCAGGTACTTACCGGACGGACCTACTCATTCGTGCAACAGAAAAGACTGTTGCGTGGCCTTGCCACAGTTTACATACTGTTATATGTATGTCAACTGTGGCAAGGCCACGCAACTTAAATTTTGACATTTTCTAATTAGTGAACTGTCAATTGTAGTATATAGTAGAACGTGTACGAACATCTTCAACGCTTCGTATTTATGCTAATTTTGCGAAGCTATATTGGCAAGTATCATTGAAAGAGGTCCGAACATGCGAGAAAACAAAGCAAAAAAAAAAACACGTGCCGTAATGTAACATAACTGTTTCAACAAATCGCCGCGATCCGATCGACACCAGCTAATAGTGAACATATAAAATATCGCATTTGACACGCTGCCCGACATTAGGAGAGCGGCCAACATCGACGCATCGCACTTTTTATCTCGACAATCGCGGACTGCCCCCAAGTTTAGCGCCAACACTCGTAACGGGCCCATTACGTAAATGGAAGCGACTTTCTTGAGACTCGACGGCTGCCAAATTTCCGTTTTATTGGTTTGATTTAACGTTGTTTATTTGCACGCGCACGTGTTCGGGTGTACTTAATAGTTGTAGCATTTGTTGTATCATTTCCATCTGCACACTTTTTGTTGTGTGTAAATTAGTGTCTCACGTAAAGTCCGAAGTTTAAGACTTACTTAAATCTATCTATGGTTTAGAATTTATTTGGTAGCTTGTGCGTGGTACTTGTAAGCAGCAAATAATCAGTAAGTAATCAAAGCAAGTAATCAGCAAATTTATTGAATTTAAATAAGACAACGGTACTTAAAATGAATCCTTGTTTAAGTATAATGCAGCCAAGTACTTGTACTTAAATTATTTATGTAAAATTCAAACCATTATTTGTATTTAAAATTATAGGATAGTCATAAGAAAGCTTCCTACTTTTAGTAGGTAAAATAAAACAAATCTGTTTCGGTTTAACTTTGACTGATGTTTAAGTCCCCGAACAAGGGTTTGTCGGATATTGTTGTAATAAAATTTTATAATTTATAATAATCTCTATGTATTATTTCTGAAACATGTTTTTTGTTGGTACGCCATGACTTTGATAACTCTTCATCAACTTTAATGATTCAAACACCATTTGAAAGACTTCTTTTACTGTTATTGACGAAACATAGACAAGTGGAATAAAGTTGATGTTTCTTAAAAATATATTTCTGAAAATTTCTTATATAGAATGAATGATAATATTATATATCATATAGTATATTATACATTTTATTATTTTACATCATATAGTATATTACATTTTATTGATAATTTTTTTTTACTTTCGCGTTTCGTCAGTTTTTTAACGCTTTTTAACGCATTTGCATTGCTCAGATATTATAGAAAGTATTCACTCAACGTCAGCTAAAACGCTTGCTCGCTTGACAACTTTTATACATAAAAAAAAGTTTTAGTTGTTAGAAAATGTGTTTCCGTGGATCAAAATAAATATGCAGCTCTGCTTTCATGATTGGTTTATTCTGTTTAACTTACATCATTTAACACTTTATACTAGGTTTCACATGATACTACTTAATTACAATAATCAACTTAATCATCTTCAAATCACAACTACACCATCTTGACCAATTTCACAGAGTAGAGAGTTTTGTCTATGCAGTCACAGAACAACTAAAACAATAACAATGTCACAACAAACAAGTACAAAATCATATTTTCAACACACCTCCTTGATTTTGTGCCTCTAAATTAAACTTTAACAATAAAACAATAAACAACCTTAACCAACCTTGCAATAAACATTTTACTTTAAACACAATCACTCATAAACACCTAGCAAATATCTAAACTTTTGAAATTCAATTTTACTTAGACTTTGTTAAAATGTCTACTATTTGATCATCAGTTGAAATCTTTTGTACATTTATTAAACCCTTCTTTTCAAAATCATATACAAAATGATAGCTTATATCAATGTGCTTAGAATTTTTACAAAATTTACCACTTTTTGCCAATGAAATAGCACCAGTATTATCCTCATAAATGTTAACAGGCTTATCAACAATAATACCTATGTCTTTTAAGACTCCTTTAATAGGCAGTACCTCCTCAACACAATCAGCAAGAGCATAGTATTCTGCATGTGTAGAAGCTCTAGTAACAATTTTCTGTTTTTGGGACTTCCATAACACAACATTCCCAAATATTCTTATTAAAAATCCAGTAGTTGACTTTCTATCTGAAACATCAGCTGCCCAATCAGCATCTACATAAATATCCATAACATCATTATAACTAGAATTATAGTGCAACTTTAAAGACCGAGTATAATACAAATATTTTAACACACGCAAAGCATACTTATAGTGAGTCTCATTATAAGCTCTCTGAAAGCGACTTCAATAATTGGTTGCAAAAGATATATCTGGTCGAGTACCATTTGCAATATACAACAAAGCTCCTATTAAATTTCTATATTTTAAGTTTTCATTACTTATTTCAGCATATTCTAATTTAAGATTAATTTCCATTGGTGTCTCATATTTTTTGCAATCTGTTACTTTATATTTTTCAGCTAAACTCTTAATATAATTCTCCTGATTTAAATACAACTTATTTTCTTCAGGATTATATTCAATATCTATTCCCAAGTAATGCTGCAATCTTCCTAAGTCTTTCATATGGAAACGTCTATTCAACATTTGTTTTACATTTTTAATATCAGAAATATTTTGACCCAGTATTAATATATCGTCTACATATAACATTATGTATGTATTATTTTCACTCCCAATATATAAACAATAGTCATAATCAGATCTTTTAAAGTTCATACTCATCATAAATTCATGGGAACATTCATACCAATCACGAGGACTCTCTCTTAATCCATATAAAGATTTACGCAAAAACAAACTTTATTTGGTTCAACTTCATAACCATCGGGCGGATATATATAAACTTCAGATTTATCTGAACTCATCTTACCATGTAAGAATGCAGTCTCTACGTCTATCTGTTCAATTTGCCATCCTTTAATACATGCTGCAGATAATAAAACTTTTACAGTTGTCATTCTGGCCACCGGTGAATAAATTTCTTCATTTTGATCATAAATTTGTTGAAAACCTTTAACAACTACTCTTGCTTTATAATTCCCATTTGACTTGATTCTATAAATCCACTTTACTTCTATTATCTTTTTATCCTCAGGTTCATCAACAATATCCCATGTTTTATTTTCAATCAAACTATTAATCTCATCATTCATTGCCTTTTTCCATTTTTTGATTCTAAGCTATTCATAGCTTCTTGATAACTCTCCGGCACAAATGCATTTGAAAAATTTACATATACAACATAATCATCATATTTGGTTGGCATCCTTATATTTCTTTGAGGATATCTTCTATCACTCACCTCCTTAACTTTTTCATTCTCACTAATTTCCTTTTCTTGATTAATTTGTAGTTGTTCTCTATTTTGCTCATTTAAGACCTCAATTTCCTCTTCTTCATCTTCATTAATCATCTTTATACATTTTTTATCCTTTTCTACAAATGTTACATGCCTACTTATTATAATTTTATTTTCTACTAGTATCTTATATCCTGTATCAGTAAAACCTACAAGAATACCTTTTACAGCCTTTGGATACAACTTTGAACTTCTTCGTTCTTCAGGAATTCTAACATATGCAACGCTACCATAAATTTTTAAATTTGACACATTAGGTTTCCTTCCAAAAAATATTTCATATGGAGTTTTCTTACTTACTGTATTAGTTAAAAGTCTATTTCCTAAATAAGCAGATGTAAGTATGCACTCAGGCCAATATTTCTTATCTATTTTTGCCTCAGCAAGTAAACACCTAGCACGATTTAATATTGTTCTATTATACCTCTCAGCAACACCATTTAATTCATGTGTATATGGAGGGGCTGGTTTTAAATAAATTCCTTCATCTTTAGCTAGTCTGTAAAAATCATTATTAATATATTCACATCCATTATCACATCCTATTTCCTTTATTCGCTTTCCAGTTTGATTCTGTACTAATTTTATATACTTTAAAAAACAATCATAAACTTCACATTTGTTTTTAATACAATATACTATTGCAATTCTACTGAAATCATCAATAAAAGTGACAAAATATCTCTCACCTTTATAATCAGTTGGGTTCACTGGACCATGGACATCCGAATGTATGATTTCCAACAAATTTTGCTCGATATCTGTTATTTTCAAATGGTAAATTACACATCTTATTTTCCAAACAAATTTCACATTTTATATAATCATTTTCAATATTAGTAGGAAAACCATCTAACAACTGAAGCTTACTTAATTCTTTTAAACTATTAAAGTTGGTATGACCGAGAATTCTATGCCACAACTCTTTATTTGTCATATTACTAGTACTTGTGTATGATTCAGAAACATATCTATTTAAATTTACTTTCCTGATAATTCAAACAATTTATTTTTCTTTAATGCTACAGCAATTAACTTATTTCTATTATCATAAATTTCAGCACTACCATTGTTAAAAACTATCATATTATTATGAGAAGTGATGCATGATACACTAAGCAACGGTGGTAGGGCCACGCTGCAGCCTCGGCTGTTGCACGAATGGGCAGGCCCGTCCGGGTAAGTACCACGACCTCACAGAAGACCAGCGTAAAGTGGAAGTATGACAAATACTTTCGCGTTTCGTCTGGTGAGTGAGGTAGCCGGAGCCCAATTTTCAAAAGGCTGTCAACGCATCCGTAACCCTCGGGTGTGGCAGATGTCCATGGGCGGCGGTATTCACTTAACATCAGGAGAACCGTCTGTTCGTTTGACAACTTTTCGCATAGAATAAGCAAGTTTTGTTTCATACTTGGTACATAATAAACATTATTAATCATAGTTCTATGCCATTTACCATTAACATTAAATAACATACAAATATTGCCTATTTTATTCGCTTTTAAAGAAAAACCATCACCTACCTTAATGTCTACAGAATGCTCTAAATTTTTACTTTGACAATAATATTGTTCATCATTTATAATGTGGTCTGACCAGCTACTATCTAATAACCATGACACTATCGGACTGTTAGCTTGACATTCGCTTATTGAATTTACCTCAGATGACATTACCCTTACATTAAAATTACTTTGACTTGTATTATTCGCTGATGAAGTGCCCGCTGTTCTTCTAAAATTGTCCCTTTGAAATCTTCCTCTTCCATATCCTCTACGGTAGTTATTGTAATTATTTGTATTATTATTACTGAAATTATATTTTAAAGTTGGACAAAATTTTTGAATGTGGCCTGGCTGGTGACATTTATGGCATACCTCTTCTATCTTGCCTAAATTTATTATTTATTACTGTACCATTCTGTTTAGTTTGAGAACTGAACGACTGTTGACTATAATTTGTAGATTCCTTCTTTTTATATTCCAACAATAGCTTTGACTTTACATATTCCACCGATTGATCCTTCTCCGGCAAAGCATCCACAATATCCACTATATGTGAGAAACTTTCTGGTAAACAAAGTAACAAGTAATTCAGTTCATCTTCGGTAAATGTAAATAACTTTAACTCCGGCGTAATTCAATTAAAATAAATTTTAAACGATAGAGAAAAATCTCTAATGAATTAATCAACAAGCAGAATTCGGCGGTTGCTTATAGTTTTCGAGAAAAAAAATATTTAAAACTTGTTTTTTGTACTAAGAAATCCACCATTTTATTTGTTTGACTTCAAAAACTCAATACACAGTTCTGCCAACATGATAAATATAGGAAGCGGGCGACATCATACGTATCGATATTCCGATTTTTTTAATTTAATGAATCACAGAACCGACACAGAGCGAATCCGACTCGGATAGATTAGGTTAGAAGGTTCAGGCGGGAGCGGAGCTCCCGCCTTAACCTTCGATGTTAGGTTTTTTTTTTTTTATGACCACCAAGAAATACGAGCTGAATTGACATATTGACAACAAAAAAATGGCGGATTTCTATAGTAAAAATCACACTATTTCATTATTTATTTTTTCGAAAACTAGAAGCGACCGCCGAATTCTGCTTGTTGATAAATTCATAAGTGATTTTTCTCTATCGTTTGAAATTTATTTGATTTGAATTACGCCGGAGTTAAAGTTATTTACATTTACCTTATCTTCTTGTTTAACTTCCTCTCCTGCAAATTTTAATTCATTTACATATTTTTCGAAAGTATAAAAAAAATCAACGGGATTATCATTTTCTTTCATTTTTAATTCTAAGAGCTTACGTTTACGTAATAATCTATTTGCACTGCTCATTGCCAAATACGTTTCATCAAACTTTTTAATCATATTTTTCGCCGATTCTTCCGAAATTATTAATTCAAGTTGCGAGTTACTTACACTGTTCACGATGTAGTTTTTTGCTTTTATTTCCATTTTTAGCCAATCAATTTGACTAATATTTTCAGGTTTGCTGTCATACAATATAACCTCATAACAATTTTTCATTTCCAAAAACAATTTCATTCGAAATTTCCATTTGTCGTAGCCGGATCCATCAAAAACTTGCAAAATAAATTCATCCTTTTTATCTGCCATTCTTCAAATCAGTTTTCACAATAATTATATCTCGTTTTCAACATCCAAAATACGGATAACCACGCTCTGCTACCATGTTAGAAAATGTGTTTCCGTGGATCAAAATAAATATGCAGCTCTGCTTTCATGATTGGTTTATTCTGTTTAACTTACATCATTTAACACTTTATACTAGGTTTCACATGATACTACTTAATTACAATAATCAACTTAATCATCTTCAAATCACAACTACACCATCTTGACCAATTTCACAGAGTAGAGAGTTTTGTCTATGCAGTCACAGAGCAACTAAAACAATAGCAATGTTACAAGGTACAAAATCATATTTTCAACATTAGTGAATGATGAAAAACGTTATTCTTCAATATGCTATACCTTTCCTTGATAAATATTTATTTACACATTATTTTACGATCGATTCGCTGAAAATTTCACAAGGGCCTACTAATACTAAAACTACGCGACGGATCTTGATACGGTTTTTTTTTTTACTAGATAGGATGATTCAAGAGGAAGGTTTATATGTATACTACATTACACCGGTGCAAAGCCGAGGCGGGTCGCCAGTTATAATTATAATGATCAGTTATTTTTTTAACTTCTAAATTGTTTTGCTTGGTTAAGAGTTTTTTGAATATAGATCTGAGTGACAAAGTTCTTAATTTGATCGTAAACACACTAATACAATATACATTACAATACACACAAAGTAATACAATATACATTAATTCCTTCGTTGAAAACACTCGAATCGTTCTATTGGACAAATTGTCTAATGCCCGATTCCTATATTCAACGATCGGCCGTTAGTTACATAGCTTCGTAACTATCATAACGACTTGTTGATAAAATGCGTGTACGCCCTGTTCCTATATTAACAAAACTAAAGACGTTGCATTACTTACGGAAAGTGAGTTACTAGCGTTCCTTTAATCTACAAGTCGATAAAAGTTACAAAGCCGTGTAACTAACGGCCGTTCGTTGAGTATAGGAACCGGACATAAGTGCACATCGAATTCGCGCGGGACCGAATCGCTTCGCATCGCGTCCATGTGCGTTCAGCTCCTGTCATTTTTCGCCCCAAAGTCGGGCGCGTTGCGCGGCAGAATTGACGTGGAACAATTAAAGGCGTCCGAGGCCATTAAGCGTCCGGACTGCCATTAGGTCCGCGTCAGGCCAGCATTACCCGGGCGGCTTTTAATTAAAGCACTGTCCGCCGCGCCTCCCGCGCCGCACGGAATTGCCAAACAAATCTACATCGGGCGCCGTGTCCACCTTAAGTGATTTAATGGGCGCGAAGAAATGCGACGTTTTAATATTATCGCTTCGGCGGACGCGCCGCAGCTGCCGCGCAATTGTCTCTTCTTATAATTAAGTCGGCGCTATTAGAGAAAATTAGATTCGACTGTGTGTGACTAATCAAAAACAAAATCAAAATCAAAATATATTTATTCAAATAGACGCTTGCGCGCTCTTATGAATCGTCAAATTTTACATCAAAGATTATGTGTATAGGTTCGTAAGGTACCAGAAGAACTAATATTACGAATGTTTGTAAACTATCAACTAGATACGCATGCACATGTTATACTGTTTTGTTATTTCAATAGTTTCACACGGCTAATGAACAAACATTCATTCGTAGTAATAAGTGTACTAAAATGATACAATTTCGAATTTCATATATAGTAGAGGATCACTGTCATACAGAGCCTCGTTAGAAGACGATCGACTCACAAATTGTCTTAACATTCTGAACCATTTTTTTAATAAAATGCTTAATCTGTTTATGAACAACTTCACTACTTCGAACCTCCTTATTTTCTCTATTTATTTGTCGGTAAAATTTTAGAAAACACCTAATGATGTTGAATAATTATAATTTGTTAATATTAATGATGGTAAATCCGCCATTGAACGCTATTGTGGAAAAACTTCTTAAATAAATAAATAAATAGCTAATAATATCACAACAATATTTAATAGTATACTCTTTCATTCATTTCTTTCTCACCTTAATAGCCAGTAGTATTAATAGTCGTGTTATCCACTATTAAATATATAAACCGCTTGAATGTTTATGACTTCCCGTTGCTTTAGTTGCTTAGCACTCAAACGGAATTTGTATTGCCAATCGTTGACCATTCGGATCTGTGTTTGTTAATCTGAAAACTGTGTATTTCAAAAAGTTCTTTTGTTCATTATACAATATTTAACATCAATTCGCAATTATTGTCTTTAATACTTGGCATCAATAAACGCTTACTTGGCATTAATTTAAGTAAGTCGTAGATCTATTCGTAGGCTGATGACTCGTTTAAAAAGTCGGTAACTTTCTCCCTGCGGGGTATCTGTCCAGGTCAAACGACGGCAGCGAAATAGGCCCACATTACAGCGGCCGCGTCACCAGCGCGTCCATATAATTGCGGGCGCGCGCGTCTCGTCCGGGCAATATATGAGCGCATTACTCGCGGACGTGTCGGAGCGGGGCTTAATCTAGCGCCCATGTGCGTCACCCTTGTCCGTCTGTTCCGCCCTCGCCCATACGGGAGCCGGGAGAGCACCAAACTGCCCTTTGCAGCTACCTAGTAAAGTTATATTGAGTCGACTCGTTTAAGAAGCAAATTTTTCACAAAGATTTTTTGTTTTTATTCGAAGACTTATTTTTGTGGTCTTTGATTTCGATTTTTAACTCCTGTTCATATCTTGATGGATCGGACCGATCGAATAAATGAAAATATAACGAAAACGTAATATATGATATTAGGACGAACCGAGGGAGATCGATTTACACAACAGTGATTATTATAAGTGTTCCAAATGTCGGAATTAGGAATTCGTCAAATTGTTTAATTCGACGAAATTTTCATTACATTTTGCAAACTACCTAGGTATATGTATAAAATGAAAACTGAAATGTCGTACTATTTAATTTTTTTTAAATATTATTATTAAAATCAGAACCGTGCCGAGTCGAAGCGAACTTCAGAGTTCAGGCTTACAGCTCAATAAAGCGCTCGACGCCCGTGGCGCGCACGTGAACGATAACCCGCCAGCTCGGGAGCACGCAGCATGCGGCGGGGCTGGGCACGTTGGCAACGGTTCGCCAACAAAGCACCGGAGGCGCCGCGGGTTAAGACATTCACGGCCGCTCGATATCCCGGCAGCGCGAAAGTTTCTCCGGCGCGGCTTCACGTGGTCCGGGGGGCGTCGGCGGGGAGACGGCGGGGTGAGGGGGGTTCCGCCGGGAGGGCTAAACTATGCGAAGAATGCGCAATTAGTGAGCGAGCGAGCGTGTAAGGGGCCCGCCGCGCCAGGCGAACGCAGTAAGAAAATATAAAGAAGGGGCGGGCTCCACTCCCGTTGTTTAGCGCCCCGCCCGCCCTCGGCCATAACTCCCGATTGTCTCCCGAGGAGACCTCCTTAGAGCCGTCTCAGCTCAACCCTTCCCGCGGCGCTCCGTTGCATATCTCCTGTTCGGGCCAGCGTGAACACTCGCACGGACCTCCCTAATGTTTCTCTTATTGGACGCAACGCCTTCGCCTTTCTGCGTTTGCGGCGTCCTCGAGCAGAAACTGATTACTTTATTCGGGTGTCATTTTATTACATACATACCAAGATCTGCAAAGAGCGGTGACGAAATCGCTATTGGGCTGATACCGTGCTTGAATGGGTTTCTCTCAAATTGTTTGCAGAAAATTCCATACCTCAAGAAGGTTCAATCTTGCGACCTATACGAATAATAATCAAAAGACGTATTCTATATTCGGAGGCGAAAAATCGATCTAGCTAGGTTTCATTTTTAGAAAATGTCCTTTTATCCCTGTTTTCAGGGAATGAAAAATATCATTCGAATATTACGGTAAATTTCGCCGCAAAAAATGTTTTAATAGCTCAGTCGGTAATCGGGCGGCCCCGAAACACGGCCGCGGTTGGTATAACGATCATTTACACACTTATTTTTTTTACTTTTTTCCTACCAGAACATCTTTATTTTTATTTTTTTTTATTTCCAAAATACATGATTTACAAAAAAAAACGAGCAAAGCTCGGTCCTCCAGGTACTAATTCTTTTATGACCACAGCCGAAGTGAATGGAGTTCGCTGTGCCCTTAAATTAGAATTATTATGAATTTTATTGTTACCTTAGTATAAACTCTAATGGTCTTATTCATAATAAGTTATCGGAGATTTAAAACCTTGCTAAAATAGATTGTCAAAAAGTCTTATTCATAATCATTCTATAACGCTAAAACATTCTATAAATCTCCGATAAAGTGACTTTCAAATAAACAAGCTAAGTAGGACCCTACTATAAAAGTTCGATAAACGTATATTACCGAAAAACATGGCCGATTATGGTCAGCTGATTATTGACGTTTGCATTGACTTCTTTCAAATCATTCTACGTCGCCACCTCCGTTGCATTCGAAGTCATGTTGGTGTTTTGATTCCGATGATTCGTTGATTTCCGATAACAACCCGCTCCACCAAATCAATTTTTAAGGATAATCTTAGAAAGCAAAAACAGTAAATTTTAGTAGGTAATTAATACATGAAAATTACAGTGCGATGTTCTAGACTTGCGAATATAACAAAATTGTAACACCAACTTTATCTTCCTCTAGCCAATTTTCACTACTATGCAATTTTAGCATTATTGTTCATTTTAAAATTACGATAATTTATTTATTTAGTTAAGGCCAAAGTCTACTAATAAATAACAACAGGAAAGTTGACACGAATCACGATCAATATGTTTGACACAAGTCAAGATACAATTTTTTTTAATTTGTAGCCATCCATAGATAAAAACTCATGAAACCATTCTTTTATCATTCAATTTTCACCATTTTTCTACGAAATGGCAACATTATGTTCATTAAAGATATTTTAGTTATCAGAGGTTTATCAAACGTTTCGAATTTTGATATGCTTATTTATCGAACGTTTGATATGCTTAATATATGTTTATACGTTCGAAAAGCGTTTTGTTATGAATAAGACAGTAGGTCTGTTCTCGTACTAAAGACGCACTAATTCAATAAAATTAATAATGTGAGTTTTCATATTACAAACATATTTGTAAGTAAAATATGAAAACATCCATCGGCTTGAAGCTTTAATCGAAAACAATCGCGAGGTCGAAGCTCTGAAGCCGGTACGTTAATGTGTTTCTGATGATTCTTCCATATTACTGCGTTTAATATATAAATTACGTTATTACAGTCGTTTGTAGTCGCAGAGAATAATACTGCAAACTGTTTGGCAATCGCTGTAATGTATATTTTTGTGATAAACTACTAGCCTTCCTGGTTTTCTGTTATTAAAGCACTCCCACTCAAAATAAATAAAGCCCTTTCGAAAAAAGGCCGCTTAGTATTGGGAAAGGTTTACGAGGAAAAAATGCGAGACAAATCAGAAAGGTTAAATCAAGCCAAAATATTAAGTGTAAATAATTTGCTCTAAAATAAGCATTCAAAGACTCTTTTTTGGATAAATCTTTACAGCGCTCCCTAAAACAAAACTAGGTAAATACTTTGGTTTCGTAGCATAAACGCCAGGCATGCGGCCGCACTCAGAAACACTAATTATTATTAGTTAATCCTGAGACTGAGCTACGGAAACGATGACTTCGTTGCGCAACGGCATTATTGGAGGTCGTGGGTTCGATTCCCACACGACCACCACAACTGTTTGTTTGACCCACATATAATTGTTTCGCATCTGTGTGTTTGTCCATGTCAAATTTATGTTTGTAAAACGTCCTTACAACACAGTAAAATTTTATTCTAAAGTAAGGGTTGTTTTTAAAAAAAAACATCAAAAGAAATAAAAAGATTTCGAATGCGGCGGTAAATCGAATTCCTTTTTTGTTTTTATTTTTTTCGATTTCTTCTATTATTAATAACTAGCTTTTTGCCCGCGGCTCCGCTCGCGTCGAAGCCCTTAAATAAATATTAAGAATTTTCACCCCTTTACAATACTTTACCAATTTAAAAAGAGCCTGTCTCTGATCTGTGTACTGTGTACCAAATTTCATTTAAATCGGTTCAGTAGTTTTGGCGTGAAAGCGCGACAGACAGACAGAATTACTTTCGCATTTATAATATTAGTATGGATTTAGTTAAGTTTCTCATCTAAGTGAACTATGTAATGTTCTTTAAACCGAATGCGGCGGTAATCTAAGTAAGTTATTCTTCTTCGATTTCACATTTGACGGTTATAAGGCGTCCGTTATAACATAGCATTAGCGCTAATTAATCGTCGAGATAATCTGGAATGTTCGATTTGTGAAAAAAATGTCGTACCGCCGGCGGTGGCGCGGCGCGTCGATTGCAATTTCAAAGGCGATCCGTCGCACATACGAGTAGACGCTGAATATTCATGGGGCGCCCGCACGACACCGTCCGCGTCGCGAGAGCGTGGCCGCGCCGCCAACGGACCGAATTAGCCAACTGGCCAACTAATAAATAACGATCTCTTGTTTTTCCACCCGCCGCGGAATAGAAACGCACCGGATTGATCCACGGCGGCGCGCTATTTATAACGGATGCACGCGACGTTTCGGGTGAAGGCACTCCGGCTCGACGGACTCCTGTCGGCCGGCGGAGTCGCTATATACGGACGCCTATCGACGAATATTCGACACTAATATCGCCCCGTGTGCTACCGACTACTTGAGGGTGTAAGAGACCGAGACGCTGATTACCGCATTGTTCAACAATATCGCCCCGTGTGCTACCGACTGCTTAAGGGTTACTATTTATGGGTCGACAATAACTGCATTGTTCAACAATCATTACCAAGCTGTTCTTTTTAGGACGTAAGCCTTCTTACGGGGTAACTGTTTTCTTTTTCTCACTTTTGAGTGAAAACGGCAAACGTGTAGGTGTTTCATCTGATGTTTTCTGGGGGGAAAACTCCACCTTTAAGGTGTCGACACAACACATGAATCGCGTTGCAAACGGTATTGGCAAGGTATTTACGACCGACCGTCGACCTGATGTCAACTCTCCTAGGTTCAACTAGTGCTAAGCGATTACCGCCAACCGTGGTTAAACGGCCTAATGCATTTGCGCTGAGCAGCTGCAAGAGGATGTAATAGGTTGGCAACTAAGTGATTGCGGATTTCAGTCTGTGATGTTTCTCACTCCCGTTTTTATGATATCCGTAAATTCTTCCTCTTCTTGTTCTTAATGCTAACTGTCATTCTTACTTAGCTTTACAAGTTCATTGGGTAGAAAGTTTCTTAGTTTTTTTTTACCTCAATATTAATATGGGGTGCGAAAACGAACATTATCGCCATATTTTGTTTTATTATTTCCTAAACGAAATTCTTAATTGCTGGGAATTGATGTTACACCCACCATATAGCCCTGATCTTCCGCCATCGGATTACTTCTTATTTTGATCCCTAGACAACTCCCTTCGTGATAAAGGATTCAAGGATGATGACTCTGAATAATCTCACTTAACTCAGTTTTGAGCCGCAAGGATTAGACTTTCTGCGAGCGTGGAATTTTCAAGTTGTCAAAGAGATGGAAAAAGGTCTTCGAACAAAATTGAAAATACATTATAAATTAATCTTCATTCCAAGTAAAAAAATAATATCTTATTTCAATTAAAAAATCCACAATTACTTAGTTGCCCCAATACCACGGGTCTGTTTTAGCTCAGAGACAAATTATCTTTAAGTTGTCGTAGGTACTTCTTAATATTGTTCAAATGGACTCGCGATGTAACGAGCCCATCCGAACAACATTGTTTATCACTTTACGTTCCTATCAAGAAAACTATCACCCAGACTAATTCGTAGCCAAAATAAAGATAACATACAAATGTATCAAACAATTTAAAATCTAGTCTAAAAGTGGTCTAATAAAAAGACCGGAGATTAGTAAATCTGGCGCAACAAGACTAGATACATATGAATGGATCAAACAGGAAATACACTTTTTACCGTATTATTTTTAATATTGTTGCAAGCTACATAAGGACACTTAAGAAATTTTAAACTTGAAAGAATTCCATCATCCTATAACTCGGCCCTAAATATTATATAAAAGTGACAATAAAATAAATATTGTATTTATTTGGCATATTTAAGTTAATATTTAAAGTTAAAACAAATCAAAATAACTTTATTTAACAATATTTTTATTGCCAACTACTGTAATAAAACAGCACAATAATATTGCACTTGGATATAATCATAAATCTAAATGCGATGAGACGGGAGAGTTTCATTTATTTCATAATGAAATTTGAAACTTCTAAACGCGTTTCCCGCGTCCCGTACCGATATTAATAAAGTGTTTGACACCCATAGTAATTTCGTGTTAATTGCGTTCGCGGCGATCGCTAATTTTAACCTAACTCCGGCGCCGTGAAAACTTTTGGACACGGTGCCATAACTCCATCGCGATCCCAAGAATCCGGCCGAGTCCCCGAAACTGCCCCTACCACCGCCGCCTTCCGCATCAATTTAAGACGACTTTGCTCCGAGCGAAGTTTCTTCGGCGATCATGGAAAAATCATACTGTTTTTATTATGTAACAGCTGCAAAAAAACTGCATTTAATGAAATGTTTCACAACACACATGGCTGCCAGTAAATGTTTTAAGTTTGATACTTTGCGGGTATATAAAGACGGTTAATACAGTTTTTAATTGTTTTGTTATTTTATACTTTTTGTATGAGCCAAGACCACAAAGTTAAAGAAAAACAGACTTTATGCTAAGTATTATTTATTTTTACTTAAGGACTGGTAAGAAATTCTTTGTAAAAAAAAATGATACAGCCGCTGGTGTTTCTAGTTTTAGCAATCAATTCAGTATGGAAAAATACATATATAAAATAAAACATAAATGCGTCCATGCGGGATTTATAAGCACCGTGAAAATGGTCGTCGCAGATGTTATGGCCGGCTAAATTATGAAAATTCTGCTCGCCATATATCATCCATTCGCGCGCGTATATATGTGCGCTCCTGTAACATATAGATTGCGCATATATCGACTGTTGCGTATGCATAGCCGATATGCGTTTACCCCAACGAGCCAGTAAGGGGTTAATTAAATTCGGAGTGACGGTCTGCCGTCGCCTCGCATTCCTCGGATTCAATGAGATTTCAATTTGCTTTGGCCTAGCCGAGTCTTTCATTGTCGATGAATCAATAATACATTATTGGTCGAATTAAAATCGCTCAGTCGGACTGTTCGCGATTTTACCATACGAACGAACGGCTTGCGTTTGTTTTTTTTCGTTTTAGCACTCTATGTTTTATTTATATATTTACAAACAACACCCCTCTTCTTGAATCCAGTGCGAATTTGCTATTCGTCATAGGCTATTATAATATTAATGATTATTCTAATTATAATAATATGTAATATATATAACAATTGAAATGTAATATTATATTGAAGGTTATATCTTTCATACCACTAAAGACATGCTTATGGTTTATGAATAACCTAAAGTGTTGATAAATCGCCATCTATTCACTATCACCGCTGAATGAGATTGAGCTAGAACAATCAACTAATTAATTACAGTAACCAATAGTTATCACGCCGAGAGTTGAATAAAACTTGTGTGTCCAATTTAAGCCGACTGTCTCTCAGCGTTAAATCCGCCGCGCAGATTCCTAAGCACTAACATTTACAAAGATAAAGAGCAACCTTACGCACAAAGTCCGACGTCAAATACCAAAGCCGTATTTCTCAGTAAAGTGCGCTATACCTACATGTATGTCATCTAATGTAGCGCTCATGTTAGGAGAATAATGGAGACAATTTTGCCGGCGTATTCGCTAATACACGTTTGCGAAGCACATCTAAAAAGAGGTTCATTTCAAATACTCCTTTAGTTCATTTATAGTACATTTAGATGTATATAGAAGGTTGCAAATATTTTATTTCATTGTTTCATGCTAAAATAATGTTCATCCGAAAGCAAAAGGCCCGTTAATATTTTAACCGACCGCATTGTTAATCCAATCAGTTGTTAAAATAAATCGGCGCATCTCCCGTCCGCTACGCCACATTCCATTCCGACTGCAGTTTCAATAATTGAAAATAGCTATTCGAAATATTTTGAAAATTGTTTCATAACGGGGTGCCGACGTAGAGCCGCATCGTGCCGCGCGTTTGCACTGATTCCACAATGCGAAGTATCTCGCGGGTTATGTCAATTGGCGGGGCTTGGGGTGCTTTTTATTTTTGCCCCTTTGCGAATCGCTACGGGGCCTACATATGTCCGGCACGAGATGAAAACCCAATTAGCGAATTGTTTACTCTGCCCCCGTCCGGCGGTTAGTTTTTGCTTTGTTATCGGAATTGCGTTTAGGAATTATCAATTTAACATAAAAATTTCCTATAATGATTTCTTGTATTGAGAGGATTAATGCACACGTTTAAGTGGAAATGTTTTACGAACTTTATCGCGCACAGACTAGACCGCGACTATATTTCAGTTATGAGCGCTACGAAGTTTATACTTCTGCGTTTCGTCTGTGTGTGAGGTAACCGAGGCCCACTTATTAACAACCCTCGGTTGTTGCAAATGTGAGCCGCCAACACGCTTGCTATCTTCTTCCATAAAAAAAAGTTTTATTTCACCTTCTAAATATGAACAGAATAAAGTCGACGTCGTAAAATTCTATATTTAAATTGTAATGAACATTGGTGAACAGTTGAAAGAAAATTGAGATGTAAATACATGTTATTTCTACTGTAAACATTTAGAAGCCACCCAGTGTTTAATGTCAAGTGAAATACCTCTGTACAAACTTTACTAAGTTAAATACTTTATATATTGATGGATTTTCGTCGAACTCTAACTCTCTTCTCTTCTGGCGATGGGCCGGCCATATAGTTAGTAGAACCGATAACCGTTGGGAAAGAAAGGTTCTCGAGTGGCAGCCTCGTACTGGCCATCGCAGTGTGGGACGACCCCCCACTAGATGGAGTGACGACCTGTGCAAATGTGCGGGAAGTCGATGGATGCAGGTGGCTCAGGATCTTACTTCGTGGCAGTCTATGGGGGAGGCCTATGTTCAGCAGTGGACTCAAACAGGCTGAAATGATGATCATGATGGATTTTCGTCAACCAATTTCGCGAGTCATTATCTAAACGGCCATGTGTCGTATTAGAGGACAAAAGTGTATGCGTTGATTTGGACCGCGCCTAGGCAATTTGAGGCTGTGATATCACCGCTTCAAACGCGCTCTAAACAATTACCCCGCACCGCCGTCAATGTAGATACTAATGTCACTAATGAGCCCCAACACTTACTCGTTATTGTTGTCATGTGATAATTCTACGGGGTGGCATTTCTAAGTGTATCCATTTTTTAAAAGTAAATTATAGATATAAGTAATGTTATATAAAAAATGATAAATATTTAAAATCACTGGTAATTAATTAATTACATTCATTTTAACTTATAAATGAAACTAATTTTACGGATTTATCGCGTTTATTTTTAATTTTAATTCCCGACGTTTCGAACCCTTTACAGCGTTCATGGTCACGGGACAGACTGAGGTGTTAGACGTCTGATTGTCATAGTTAACCCGGGCTACCGTCAGTTTTTGAATTATTAATTTTGTGTCCGATAATGTGTAATCGCGTAAATACAAGAAATTATCATTTTAACTTATCTCAAAAAGTGCGTGATTTATGGGCAATTCATTTATTTTACGCGCGATCATTCATAACACGCAAGTTCGTTTCAAAAGTATACGACGCATTTATGAATGACTTTTATTGTCAACAAGTTCTATTTTTTAGGGAATAGAATATAAAAAAAGTTTGTTTTTATTTCAATAAACGATTATACTACCGAATCTGAACCTCCTGTGTGAATTTACACTTATAGAAAAGCCACCCTGTACAACACACACCTAAAATAATTCATAATAAAGTATTGTAATATAAGACTTTATAACTACTAACTTGCTGTATCTGTTAGAAAAACGAAGTAATAATAAATTTACTGCAGCAAGTGTCTAGTCCGCCACCAGTGGCGATTTAAGAAAATTATACTACGACTAGTGGTAAGTTAAGATGTAATGTTATTCTGCTTCAATAGTTAGAAGAAAAATAATGGTATCCTGTGGATTCTTAAAGTGGATTAGGTTAGGTTCAAAGTGAGTCATAGATCCGACACAGAGAACCCTAATTACATGTGCTCTTGTGGTCTCTAACACTAGAGTCAATATAAAAATATGGAGCCAAAAGGTGGGCCCCAGCTACCTCACCCACCAGACGAAACGCAGAAATGTAACACTTCCTTCCACTTCACGCCGGTCTTCTGTGAGGTCATGGTACTTACACGGACGGACCTGCCAGTTCATGCAATATCTAACTGCATGGCCCTACCACTGTTAAATGATGATAGATGATGTAGCGCTGTCTGGGGCGAAAAGAGTTCTGGACAGAGCCCATGAAATAATCGAATTAAACGTTTGCGGCCCGGCTAACGGAAAAGTATACAATTTTTTACATCTTACAACATGTGTATAGATATTTACCAGTCCTCTTACTGTTTTTTCTACCCAACGTTTTAGAATAACTGATAATAAAATGTGTAATAAGTAATATATTACAATGAGTAATAACTTGCGGCGGAATAGCATTTTATATATTATTTGATGACTCCTTAGCGCAATCACCAAGGTATTCGCTTGCGCACCGGAGTTCGTGGATTCGATTCCCACACAATACAACTGTTTGTGTGACCCACAGATATTCATTTACGATACATTTCCGATTTGGTTGTTTGTAAACATGAAATGTATGCGTGTAAAACGTCCTTACAGTAAGGGGCAATAAGTTTTCAACGAAAAAAAAATGTTAAAAAAGACTGTAAACTATATTTATGTGTTAGACTGCCACTATAAGAATATGTTGTATTGCGTACAGAGGAACACATTTGAATACATAAAAAACTTGTGGTAGATTTTTTTCCTGATACTCCTCTAGCGGTTTGGTAGTTACTGAATTGCTGGCATACTAGACACTTACTTTTCTGTATCACTTATAACTGTTTTATCATATAATTATAGAAAACGCAGTGAAAAATATTAGGTCTGCTTCTCTTCTGATTTCATCCATTATGTATGAATGAAGTCCTCTAAAGATAACGGCAAGGAGCATTCTAGAATCTGGAACATTCTTATTCGGTTCTAACTTTTTGATAATTGTGACCTCAATTGTATTCCAACCTTTTTTTAGGTTTGAGACTAAATTGTTGTAGCGAAATTCCTAAATGCAGCTAGTAAGGGTTTTAAGGTAATAGAAATCGTCACGTAAGGAAAAATGGTTATGACCTCTCCATGCATCCTGCTACACTTAATTGATATGGTAACTTAAGATTGATCTCGTACCGCGCGGCGCTAGATTCGTTTTATTTACCTTTTATTTTAAATTTATAATTCAGTCTACATTTTTGTTCCAATAATATTGCTGCGATAAGTTGTTTAGGAAGTTGGTGCAAAGTATTAATTTATATTTTTTTTTATTAGTTCATATTTTTTTCTCCTGTGCTGCAATTTTTCTAAAATCATATTATTTCTTTAGCATGACTGTATCGGGTAAGGAAATACATTCCCGTGGTATGCAAAAATCTTAAACGCTACACGAAGTATATTCAGGTTTCAAAAGGTTACAAAAACGACATATCTTTCTCTTGCGAGAGTATTAAGATTTCATCGTGATGCAAGTAAAATTTTTGTGCTCTGGTAAATTGTGTTAACTTTTTGTTAAATCGACTCCAATGATTTTAGCCAACGTTAGTCATTTCGATGCGAAGGTGTCATTTAGTTAAATGCTTAAACGCCGCACTTAGAGATTTAAATTAAATTTTTAATTAATACTCTTATAAATAAATTAATTTATTGCTATTTAATGGATTATTGAATTCTTCGTGACCGTAAGGGTCTTTTTGTACTGGATTAATAAATACGTGTATACCTATCTCGTTCGTTCTTAATTCACAAAAGCTTTTTTTCTAACGTCCCTTTAATTATATCCGTAGATTATATTTATACGCGTACGCACGTACGACGAAAGGGAGTAAAACTACATTCCACACGTTTAATTTCTTCGTCAATGGGCGGCCTTCGGCCTTCCCGTTCGCCCCGTTTCACCCTGATGAAGTCTAATAAATCGTGTTGCAGGAAGGAACGAGCTCATAGCGAGATACATTAAGCTGAGGACTGGAAAAACACGCACGAGGAAACAAGTCTCCTCCCACATACAGGTGCTGGCGAGGCGGAAACTGCGCGAGATTCAGGCCAAACTCAAAGTGGTGAGTGAACTCTACTAACTCTCTCTTCGAACCCTGACACGAACATAACCACGAGAAGGAATAGTTGTAAACGGTTAAAATCATGTTTGTTACATTAATCGTTACACTAAATAGTCTATTGCTGGTATTGTTTACGACACCTGTTTACGGTACCTGTTTACGACATCATGTAACATTAAAAAATACACGTCCCAATAGAGATTGATATTGACAAGAGTTTTTTTATGAGTATATTTGCCTTGTAAAGTACCAATCGTATTAATGCATAAAATAGATCGCATTTGAACTGAGTAAATATTGCAATAACAAGAGACGAATGAAAACATCTAGGACGGTGGTGTGATGAAAGAAAAGGCGATGCAGTCTATGACCGCTCTGTCGAGCGCGCAGATTGTGGCCGGTTTGCCGCATCCGGCTTACCATCATACGGTACATCTGCGAGTGGCATGCCTTTGTGTTCCTTGGCGGTGGAGAAGGGAGAGGAAAAACTAGAATGCCTATAGTCCGTGTTGCTTACACCCCGTTCGCCGTTACTCGCGATTCGCCGAACCCAATGATTCGAGCCACAGCTCGCATTGCGAACTAGCTTCTACTTTCCTTGGTGCTGACCGGGACTTGAACTGGTTTATATCGCAAAGACGCACTCGTTGAGCCTTACGGAGACAAGTGCTGGTCTTGGAATCATTTCTCCGCTGTCTTTTTTCTGATACTATGAACTAATGGTAGTCAATAACCTCTATTGTGAAAGCCGGCCATAAGTAAACAACGACATAATATGTCGATTCCGTTTTCTTGTCTACTACAATATGATTGTCAATTTACAGTAATTGTCGACTATTCCCCTATGGTTAGCCTTTTGAATATTGTGCGAACACGAGTTCCGATGAACGGATAACAGCAAGGCATGCCGCTGCAAAGCACGCTCAATGCGCGACAGTCAAAAAACATAACAATGATTCAAATCGCTTCACTCACAAAACAACTCGGCGCTCCACCATCAACCGAGTTGTGAATTTGACATTTTATAACCTGCAAATTTTGAGTGTCCATTGACTTGTGTTGATGTTGGTATCATTCTTTTCGCCCAGCCCTAAAGTAACTTAATAAATCTAATTCGTAGATAATTACAATAAAAGCTATTTACGTATCCTAACATACAAAATTCGAACTAAAATGTTTATTAGTGATCAATAACAATTAAAATAAAATAAATCTAACTGAAATCAACTAAATTTCAAGCCTTATTAGGCTTGAAAGTGAGTGCTGAATTTTCATTGTGGCGATTATAAAGCTGTTATATTGTTGTTACAGATTTTTGTAAAAATGTAACGTAATTCGTTTTGTGTTTTTTTCTAAATTGTAAATGCCTGTAAACATTTTGCCTCCTAACACTCTGGGCTAGTCTGATTTCTATCGCTTCGTTGTTTGTGTATATATATACCCGTGTTGCAATTTTATAATGGTAGCGTATGTTTTTTCCAGCAATTTTGGCAGCCCGGTCTACAAGCTGGAACTTCACAAGAGTAAGTAAATACAAAGTTGTTATTGAACAAAAATAAAAAAGTAACAACTTAAGTTTATTTATTTCCACTGCTGAGCAAAGCAGTGCCTCTGTAATACTTAATAATACATAGGGCATAGTCCTCCACGCGTCCTGACTACTTCTGATTGGCAAACTTCACATATGTATCTTAGAAATATTTTTTTTGGTTTCCTCACGATGATTTGCTTTACCGCTTAGCACGCGATATCAAAAGTCAGCACTTAAAACTAACAATAACATTTTAATCGTGCTGGCACCGGGATTTGAGCTCAGTTTGCTCGAGTATAATTAATTAATAGCGGGCATCCAGGCACTGAGCTATCACGGCTTTGTTATTGAATATTGATAACGAATATCATCTTGCATCCCGGTTTTAGGTTCCATTGCTTACCGCATCGCGCTTGATTATTGCGGGAAGTTGACAACGAGAAGACATTTAATGATTAAAGATCACTGCCACACATCGACGTCTGCAGCATCGGTGCACCTGTAGTGACAGTTGTGTTGTCAACTTTTAAGAAATTACCTCACTTACTCGGTGCGATGCAAAAGTATAAACACTTCTACCGCACGTCGGCTACGAGGCTTAAAAAAGTAATGTTTTAGTGGTAGTTGCACGAATGGGCTGGCTCGTCCGGGCAGGTACGAAAACCTAACTTTAAACGTAGTTGGCACCGGTTACCTCACGTCGTAAGTTACACGGGGCCGATACTTGGTAAATGATAAACATACTTAAACCTACTGATTGTTTACAACTCCGGTGTTACATGAAGATATGTCTACTTTGCTAGCGTGCATGTGCGCCGATGATCTTTTAGCATCTGCATGTATGCCACCTCCTTTTTTTTAATAAATAGATGAGACATTTAAACACGATGTGTGGTCCAGCGTATTTGCCCAGCGTAAGTCGCTACCGGTTGCCTTGTGTGGGATTAAAGGCGGTGCGTCCGTTTGCCCAGCGTGAAGCCGTTCCCCGGGGCCGGCTACAAGGGCGTGGGCGGCGTGGGTGTGGGCGTGGGGGTGGGAGTGGGCGTGGGCGGCGCGGCGGACGTGGCGCCGCCGCCGCCGTGGGAGGGGCGCGCGATCGCCACGCACAAGCTTCGCCTCGTCGAGTTCTCCGCGTTCGTCGAGCACCCGAGAGACGCCGACACGGTAAAGTAACATACTATTCAAGTCCCACTGCTGGGAAAAGGCCTCCTCTGCACACAGGGTATTAGGGCACAGTCCACCACGCGACCCCACTGCTGATGCGCGGACTTCACTAATTTCGAAATATTTTTTTTGTTATTATTTCGAGTGTTTTCCTTCACCGCTGAGCACGTGATAATACAGCATCTAAAGTTGACAATTTCATTGGTGCTGGCGCCGGGATTTGAACTCGGGTTACTCTCTTATTAAATGAATTAGATTCAATTTTTGAAAAATTATCAACATGAAATAGGAGCCACCAATGTAAACTTTAAAACTGCCTTTATATAATGTTAATGTACAAATGATCTAGTTATTCACTGATTTAGTTGCCATGCAGTAGTGATGAGCCCTAAGAAATCGGCAACATCTTGTTTTATACGTCCGTTTCTACTTCCACAGTATCCCCCAAGTACAGCGCCGGCGCAACACCTCTTCGTCCACATAGGGGGCACCGTCACGTACGCGGATCCCTTATTAGAAGTGAGTTTCTCATAGCAAAATTTTTTTTATGTGAAAAGTTGCCAAACGAGCAGACGGTTCACCTGATGGTAAGTGAATACCGCCACCCATGGACATCTGCTATACCCGAGGGTTACAGATGCGTTGACAACCTTTTAAAAATTGGGCTCCGGCTACCCCACTTACCAGACGAAACGCGAAAGGATTTTTCATACTTCCACTTTACGCTGGTCTTCTGTGAGGTCGTGGTACTTACCCGGAAGGACCTGCCCATTCGTGCGACAGCCGAGGCTGCTGCGTGGCTCTACCACCATTAACCCATAGCAAATTAATACCACTCATTATCCGCACGTAGAGACGCCAATTAGAAGATAACTACAATTAAATTAATTGTTGATTGAAATTATCAAAGTATAAGTTTGTAAATATATTCTTTGTATGTGTGCGTGCGTCTGTGATGTTCTTTTATTTGTTGCATCTGCCATAAAATTAATGTAGTAAAGTAAATATAATAAATGGAATATTTTATTATTTGGTTTAAAAGCAAACGCAATAAAAATAAAATAAATAAAGGCTGAACTTCACTTAGCCTCTTATAATTTATTCAAATTAAAGTATTATTCAATTAGGCATCTTTAGTTTTATAGACCTAGTCAAAAAAACTTGACACATAATTAATTTGTCTAACAGTTGCCATGTGACTAAAACATCCAATGATAATCACTTAATTCGCGATTTAAGTATTCAGAGTTTATATTTATAATCTAACCTTACTTTGATTTTTCCCTCGCGACTCGGGATTAATCATTGTAGTGTGATAATCAAAAACCCTTTCCCGACTAGTTGGTGATTGGCATTTGCCGTATTTGTAACGTCAGCAAATAAGGCTTTACTATTATTTTCTTAATAAGCTCAATACAGCCGCAGAATCAAACATAGTGACTCATAGTATCCACACATGGTGTTTGTTTGCCAAACATACCAAATACACTTATACGAATAACTATGTCGCGTAAGTAAATAATGCGAAGTAGTAGTAAAAATTATTTTTATCCACACACCAGCTAACACCAGCAAACGTTGTTTTGCCATATAAATTATTTCTAGAACACGAATAAAGTGTTTGACAGGTTACACAGACATATTTGACGGGTTGACAGGTACAATTTGTATGGAAAAATAAAATTGTTGTTATTTCGATTGCTCAATACGATTTCTCATCGTTTAAACCTTCCTGGACTGCCACAAATATTTCAAACCCAAAAGTAGCCAAATCGGTGCAGCCGTTCTCGAGTTTTAGCGAGACGAACGAACAGCAATTCATTTTTAGATATAATACATTGCTTGTCAAACATTGTTACACAAAAAACACTTGAAACATACAGAGGCAAACAACATCGGCATACAGCGATTGTTTCCCAAATATTATAAATGCATATTATATTCTTATATTAATTCCGGTAAATGTAAATAACTTTAACTCCGGGGTAAATCAATTAAAATAAATTTTAAACGATAGATAAAAATCACTAATGAATTTATCAACAAGCAGAATTCGGCGGTCGCTTATAGTTTTCGAAAAAATAAATAATGAAATAGTGTGATTTTTATTATAGAAATCCGCCATTTTTTTGTTGTCAATATGTCAATTCTGCTCGTATTTCTTGGTGGTCATAAAAAAAATAACCTAACCTCGAAGGTTAAGGCGGGAGCTCCGCTCCCGGCTGAACCTTCTAACCTAAACTATCCGAGTCGGATTCGCTCTGTGTCGGTTCTGGGACTCATTAAATAAATAAAAAATCGGACTATCGATACGAGTATGATGTCGCCCGCATCCTATATTTATCATGTTGGCAGAACCGTGCAGTTTTTGAAGTCAAATAAATAAAATGGTGGATTTCTTAGTAAAAATAACAAGATTTAAATATTTTTTTCTCGAAAACTATAAGCGACCGCCGAATTCTGCTTATTGATTAATTCATTAGAGATTTTTCTCTATCGCTTAAAATTTATTTTAATTGAATTACGCCAGAGTTGAAGTTATTTACATTTGCCTTAATTCCAATTAAAGTTCTGGGCCTAAAGTTATTTTATTAATATAACAAACCTGCACACGATACAGAGATAATTCATACCTTAAAAGAGTTTATAAACTAATCAATATGAATAACGATCGGCCTATTTTGCTACGTTTTCAATTAATTTTTAACTATTTTTTTTGTTTGCCATACATGTTAGATGAACAGTTAGGAACAAAATTTGTATCAATACGTATATAAGTTTAATTATTTTTTAGGTTTGATACAATAACGAAAATTATATAAAAACAACCCTAACCCTTGTTTCTTTTCAGTCGGTAGACGTGCAGCAAATAAACGACAAGTTCCCCGAGAAGAAGGGCGGCTTGAAAGAGCTGTACGAGAAGGGGCCAAGGAACGCCTTCTTCCTCGTCAAGTTCTGGGCTGACCTGAACACCAACAACCTTGACGATCCCGGCGCTTTCTACGGCGTCACTAGTGTGTACGTACAACATCTATAGAGGAACTTCTAAATAGAAAAAAAAGTGTAAAGTAACAGCCCATATGTGTCCCACTGCTGGGCAAAGGCCTCCTCCGTACAAAGGGTATCAGGGGATAGTGACATATAGACATATAGACTTCACATATCTTCGAAACATATATATTTTATTGTTATTATTTATATTAGAAAATATGCAGGTTCCCTCAAGATGTTTCGATCATCGCTGGGCATATGATACGTCAATACTTAAAATTAACAATTCCATTGCTGTCGGCTTCGGGGATTGAACTCAGGCCTTATCCTTAAGTAAGGGGGCAATATTTTAGATGGGAATACTACTACTATAGACAGGTCGCAGTGATCGTTGAGACTTTTTTTATGTGAATAGTTGTCAAACGAGCAGCCGGTTCACCTGATGTTAAATGAATAATGATTTTAAATGAATAATGATGTTAAATGGCTATGGACATCTACTGCATTGCCACAGTGCCCCAATACCTTCCACACAAAATACGAGTGATGGGCATTCTACGTGCCGAGGGCTATAGCGATGACGTCACATAACTAACTAATATTGCAATTTGTTTTCATATTTAATTTAGTAATAAGTGAGCCTCGCAATATTTTGTTAATGCTTTTCTATTTATTTTACTAAGCACGCTGTGTTCGCCTTTTAATTAGATGTACATTGATCTGTAACATTAATTAATGTTTCATATAATATTGTCTTCGATGTAACAACTACTGGCGGACCTAATAAATAAATAAACGACCCTCGCGATGACGTCAGAAACATCCGACGCTGTAGCGTGGCCATACCACAGTGCCCAACCCCTTCCACACGAGATACGAGTGTGGGCGGCATCCACGGGCCGACGGCTCCAGCGATGACGTCACACGACTCTAGCGATGACGTCACACGACTCTAGCGATGACGTCACGCGCCCCTAACGCCGACGCCGCTTGCAGGTACGAGAGCAACGAGAACATGACGATAACGTGCAGCACGAAGGTGTGCTCGTTCGGCAAGCAGGTGGTGGAGAAGGTGGAGACGGAGTACGCGAGGTTCGAGGGGGGCCGCTTCGTGTACCGCATCCAGCGCTCGCCCATGTGCGAGTACATGGTCAACTTCATCCACAAGCTGAAGCACCTGCCCGAGAAGTACATGATGAACAGCGTCCTCGAGAACTTCACCATACTGCAGGTGCGTCGCCCTGGCGGGAGTGTTCCTTGTTTTTGTGACGAGACGGCCAGCGAGCTACGTCTACAACGCCTGATGTAGACGTTGTAAGCCAAGCTTTTAATGAAGTGGGCCCCGGTTACTTCTGTGTTGTTTTCTTTGTGGGAAGGTGGTAAAGCTCGCTTGGCGGCTTTTCAATAAAGTGCCCGGCTATCTCATTCACCAGAAGAAACGCGTAAGTATGACACTTCCACTTCGCGCCGGTCTTCTGTGAGGTCGTGGTACTTCTCGGACGGATCTGCCCATTCGCGCAACAACGCAGACCGTTGCGTGATCCTACAACAGTACATGTGTATACAGAGTGCACATGTAGTTTTGTCTGTATATATACGTCCCTAATTCGTTTCGATAATGAATCCTTCGCTATAACCAACACTACAGTACAGTACAGTAATGTTTGCAATATGTACGCTTCGGCTCTTCCATAGTAGAGAAATAAACATTGTATAAATGTTCTAATAATCCTAACAAATTTCTCAGAGTGTTGCGTGATAAGAAGCTTAGTTATTGGATAGATCACTTGTGAAATCAATCGATGCCATTCGTATTATTCGAAATTTCCATTCTAAATACCGATCCTTAGGACATCCATTACTGTATAAAATAGGCAACATTTAACTAGTGTGAGACTCGCTCTCTATTTACATCTTATACAAGTTTCACAACTGTGTAATAACCAAAATGTTTGAAAAGGACAACACGGTTGCTGGATCTAAATCGGCTCGCGCGATTAGTCTCCACATAATCACGCAGGGACGATCATGAGAACAAGATAAACACAACCCTCCTTTGTTTCGCGCAGTCGGGTAGGATACGGGGGAAAGTTTGCACAAAGAAAACACCAGAACTGAACTATTTCCCTCGACAGGTGGTGTCGAACAGAGATACGCAGGAGACGCTTTTGTGCGCGGCGTTCGTTTTCGAAGTGTCGAACAGCGAGCACGGGGCGCAGCACCACATCTACAGGCTCGTCAAAGACTGAATGCAGAGAGCAAGCGGACAAGCAGACAAGCAAACGTGTCGGACAGCATGCACCATCATATGGGACAGTCCCGCCGGTGAAGGATAGTGTGCGGCCAACGAAAGCCGAGCCTAATTCTAAATAGGATACTCAGTTCTCGTTCTCGGTTTTTTAATCGGAAAACTCTTAGTGGACCATTCAGTAGTAAATTTTCAGTCGGCTGCTGAGCGGAACGGAGTGGAGGTCGTGTTCGGAACAGTGATGCGAACGCGGTGGGAGACAATGTGATCTGAAAAAAAAAAATTACGCTACAAGTATTTTTGTAAATGGAAATTTATGTATAGCTCAATTTTTAAAGTATCTGTACCATATAGTACCTACTGTGGACGGAATGTCACCACCCTGAATGTGTTGTCTATGGTAATGACAGTGTACATTCAGACAGTGGAACCTTCAACAGATCACTATTTAGAATTTCACAATCTCACAATCAACCCCCCCTAAGATTGCGTGTAAATTACCAATATAAGAAATTATATAGATTTCAACACACAGTGCCTCTATTAATTATGTTACATTAACATAAATTACTTGAGCATTTTTAATCTTTCCACTGCATCATGCGGCTAACAACCAAATAGAACTGCAGTGGGGAGATTAAACTTAGGTTACTGCGAATCAATACATAAGTTGGTTTAAGTATAGATTTATTAAGATGTTCTAGAAACCTATCGGATTATTTTAAGTGCTCTCGGTACAATTTAAGGTGTTTTTGTTACTGATTTTTTAAGTGCTTTCAATTGCCCGATGATCGAACGTTATCTATGTTCGTTGCGTTATTTCATAACTCCATGTGGCAGCCTTTTACTTTTACGTATTTTCTTTACTACTTCGTATTATCGAGCTTGTCTCCATTCTTTTTAGTTCTCTTATGTCCGCCACATGAGTATTTGCCACTCGATTATACAATATTGTACATATTATTACAGTTAGCAATTCAAGGTTGTTATGATTGTAAAAAATTGTATTATAAAACAAATAAAATTATTGATAAATGTCGCACGTGGAGCACGGAATTTACTTCGCGATCGCGTTGAAGAGACATAGACGCGATTTAATAAAAAAAAAATTCTCATCAAATATTAAATATTAAGACAAGGCTCTAAGAATCATGTTTCTTTTTTGTGTTTTCTTTTTACTTTTTAAATTTATTTAAGGCTAATTAATGTAAATTTGTCATTTCATGCCACTGAACATGATTTCGAGAGCTTTCAACACTCACTTTTTCAGACATAATAGCTTTTAAATTTTTTAATGGCAGCTGTCTTGCGCTTATTGGAAGCTGACTTTTTTGTATATTTAAACAAAATTTTCAATGAAATGCCTAATCACATTAAGGGGCGAGAAAACTCTGTTTCTTTGTCATTTATAACATATCTTTGCAACGATTTTAACTTGTGGTGCTATAGCGTTCTCTTATTCTGTTTCTACAATATATGAACTACACTATCTCCTCTATGTACACGATTTAGTTTAACGATTCACAAACAGATAAATAGTGTTGTCGGTTGTAAAAAATCGAATGTCTTTAAATGGAACATGACAATGGTCATATTTTAATGTACTATTGAGTACTACTAAATAATATATTACTTTCGAGATTTATATGTCTTAAAACAAGTAAATTTACCATATTCTTATGCTATCTTTATCAGAGTTAACAGCAATAATTTGCCGTTTTAGTGTGATTAGGCAATTAGGATTTCCTCTCCTTTATGACTTTCCCACGCTCAGGCCGCTTCTGCTATCTTTCAACTTTCAAAGTACAAAGAGTGACGGCCTGCTGTTTACGCATAAGTTATATTTTTTTAACGTGGCAATGATTTGATCTCTCTTTTAGTCAAATATTTTTAGGGTCCCTCCCATTTAAGTTTACAGCGGTAACCTTATGTGCATTAAATAGTTTAGTTCCAAGACATGCGATAGCAAAATATTATCTTAGATAATAATAAGAGATTTTTTTTGTATTTATTTCATAGATTTTATATTAGGTAAATTGTAAAGTTAATAGGTTTAAGTTTTTTTTTTTAATATGGCGATGGTCGTTCAGCAAAATCGTAGGTAATGTGAAATAATTAGTACTTAAGCGAAATGAACTTAATTTTTAACTGCTGTCCATAAATAGTTCTTTGTTTTTGTCTATCACAACTTACTTAGAATGATGGCGCATTGCAAAATACTAATCTAGGGAAACGAGCGAAAGAGATCTGCTTTATTGTGATTTTTTTTAACTTTTTTTTGTTTAAATATAAAAATTATGTACTCAAAACGAGATTAATCCGACCCCATTCGACTATTTTCCTTGATGTTTCAGACGGTCTTTACACCGGTGGCGACTCGCTCGCTGGACATTCTAGCGGGCTTAGATTATCTGGTACTGTTAGTGCATTTCATTGTAGGCCTTTAAGTGGATTTTGCTTCAACAAACGGTCTTTCATATCGACAATCTGCCATATCAATATGAAAATTAAAGAAAGATTTAGTCGACGGCGTTGGAGAGAGTCGTTTGCTCGACGAAGTAGTTGTCGTACCGATGATCACTTTACTCTTAACGGTATTCTGAGCTGAAGGTGTCAAATGCTGAGCAAATGATTACCTACAAAGCCGGCCGGCATATGTACAGTATTTTAAAGATAATATTATGTTAAAGATTTGTATGAAAATTTAATTATATTGTCTTCATAAATCCATGTGTATGTTATTTTACCTTTAAAAACTTATAAATATATTTGAAAATATCAACTACAACTAATGCTTTTTGAAACTCTGTCTTTTCACAACTCTCATGCTAAATCAAAATATAGAATGACTTCACATTTAAAAATATTTTTCAATATACCGCGTGTCTTTACAATCGCGACAATCAATGAACACACATATAAAGGATAACTTTTTAAAATTGTATTAAAGATTTACATTCTTTAAACATCAATATTTACCGAGTTATCAAATTTTCCAAAACAAAGAATTTTAGAACATCCTTACGTATAAAACTGTAATGTAAAGTTCATTTGTAAAGGTCACAAAGCATATGAATGGGTTGAATGAATTTAAAAGCGACAAAACATACTGTTACAAGGAGAGGCTTGTAATGCGGCGCTGTGGCAACGAATGAAAAAGTCTCTGAATGTATGAATCAGTCAGTTGTAGTTGTATAGGATAGGATGTTACAAATTTTGTTTCTTTTTTACTTAATTGGTTTGTTTGAAAAATTTTTTTTTTATTATGTATTTTTTAACGTTAATATTTTTTAAGATTATTGGCGAGTAGCGTTAGACGTGTGTAAATTTATTGTCGCGGTGGTAAAGACACGCTGTATAATAATACTATCCGACGGACCCTAAAATTGCACTATCGGTTTTCTGGGCTTCTTATTCTTACAGTGGTAACAGCAGCCTTGGCTATTGCACGAATGGGCAGGCTCGTCCGGGTAAGTCACGACCTCACAAACGACCGGCGTCAAGTGGAAGTATAATACTTTCGCGTTTCGTCTGGAGAGTGAGGTAGCCGGAGCCCAATGTTTAAAAGGTTGTCAACGCATCTGCAACCCTCGGGTGTAGCAGATGTCCATGGGCAGCGGTATTCACTTAACATCAGGTGAACCGCCAGCTCGCTTGGCAACTTTTCAGATAAAAAAAATATTATATGTAGTCTTATATGTATTAAGTATTCTACTTCTAATCATGAAATTATATTTAATAATTTAAATATAAATTATATTTAGTTATATTTTATAATAATTCTATCTCGTTGTCAACTTAGATCAAAGCAAACACTTATCAGCCCTCCAACAAATATACCGGAGATATTTTTACAAATCTATCACCATGTCAACAATAACTGAAAAAATTCTGTTAACATTTAGCAGCGTTATGGACTGTGTTTATAACCCTGGGTTCGATGGAAACCTATGTGCAGCTGTGGTTAAAAGTTGTTACTCAGCAATTTTAAGTAATCAGATATCAAGAGTATATCCAAAATAGATTTTTCACCTAAAATTCAATATAGTTTCTTAGGTAGGTATCAAATTTATTTCACATCCATATAAATATATTACGTTACTCCAACATAAACATATGACGTTACTTAAATATGGTCACGGAAACTTTCTCACTAATTCTTCTTTAGCGTACCCTTATCCCAACTTAGTGGGGCAGCACAACGTCAACGTCAATAAAAAAATTTACTAGGTTTCCAGCCGCCTGTCTGACGTCAACCCTCGTCGGGAAGAAACACTTAAATTCGGAACATTTATTTGTGGGACACAAACACTTGTCCCGTGTGAGAACGAACCCACGACCCCGATGCCAAAATAACGTATAAGCAACTTTGCCACCGACTCGTTGAAGTTTTGTTATTAATTGACCTACTAAAATTGTTTTTTACAAATCTTCCTGATATATTGACTACCGTGATGGAACCAAGTAACAGCCCCTTAAAATAGGTTGGATCTTCCGAGTTTGTGACAAGGCCTGACAGTAGAACAATTTAAATTTGTCCATTTATTATTTCCTTCATCTAAAAGGATGGTAACGTAGCGGCAATACAACAACATCTACAATACATGACACCTCATAGTGCTTTGAGTGTCCTCGTTACGTGATGAACTATAACGATTCCTGGGCCGCTTATCTGTTTACTGGCGACCATTTAAAACACTTTACTCTCCAGTTGCTCCTTTCCGGACGACTGGAAAGAAGCCACGGTTATCAGCATTCGCAAGCCGAATAAACCAACCAATCCGCCCTCACGTTATCGTCCCATCAGCCTCCTCAGTTGCTTGGGGAAGCTCTACGAGCGGCTATTATTAAACAGGCTCAAAGAGCACGTATTTTCCAACGGCCTCCTTCCGAACAATTAGGCTTTCGAGCTAGACATTCCTGTCCCGAACAATTATACCGCCTAACGGAACATAACCTGAAAGGCTTAAATCATCCGAAACATATTAGCACGGGGGCTCTTTTCTTCGATGTCGCAAAGGCATTCGACAAGGTATTGGCACGATAGTGGATCTCAACACATACACTGATAGTACCTATTTACTTACATCATACTATCTTATAATATTTTATGTTTATTTAATGTTAGATACGTATATGTTACATAACAGATACAAAATTTTGTTTTGTGTACTTTTAATTTAAATTCAATTAATAATGCATAAATTATGCATATGTTTTTACTTTAAGTTTTTAACACTAAACTTCACTACAGTTAGAAATTTACAGGAAATCAATATCAGGTAAGTAGGGGGCCTACCCAACACGGAAAAACATAGCAAGGGGTCTACGACACAAAAAAGTTTGACGAACTCTGATATAGAGTTTAGTTTTGAAATATTTTCACTAACATATTCCCTTAATCTATGTATACTTAATTATCACAATTTATGTCGTTTAATCGAATCAATATTATTGTCATTGCCACTCGAAGATTATCGGTTGTGATAATGTATTTATAAAATAATATCCATTAATCGCTCAAATATTGATTAAAATAAATATTTGACAAACCACTTTATTAGCCAATGAGATGTGTTAGTGTTAGGATATAGAGCTATTTCGTATTTGATTACAATATGACGACTCATAACTTTAATTTATTATTCTTAATCTTCACTATTCTTGCTTGTAAATTTCCTACTGGCAAATGCGGTACGTATAATTTGTGTATACCATCAATATTTTAGAATCATTTCAATATATTACAAAAAAAATCAATGTATTATAAAAATATACAAAAAAATTATCTCTGACATTGAGCCATTTATTCTGTAAACGTAGATTACAAATTATACGCAATATACAATGAAACACGGATCGAGATGATATATTATCAAAGATCGATTAAAGAGTGGACTTTCTTATTTAATCAATATAGGAGAGAAAGTACACAAGTATTTAATGCACAGATGTAAAAAATAGCCGGTTTGATTCTACCTGCCTGAAAAAGAAACAAATCAGAAAAGTTTTTAATTATTTCAACATGATACTAGCCAATTAAACCCTTGCCGAGGTGTTGAAAAAATTGTGTTCTAAATTTTTCACTGAATTAAATTTTTACAGAAAATCACTCCCAAATTTAATTGTTTACATTTTGGATCGTTAATTTTTGTTTTGTATGGGTAAAACATATTTTTATCTCTGGCCTAAAATGTAAAATCCGACTTCACCGAAGTTCCAGCCGCCTCAACCTTCAACCTATCTCTATTTTCCGCTTTTTTTCTAAACTTACTTGAGACCATGTAAAAATTTGATTGTCTTCTCAATAACTACACATTTTATTTTAAATAAAAACACTTTAATTTTGATTGGTCACCCATATGTTAACACCATAGTTTGCGTGCAAGGCTAGTCTTTTCATTCGATCCTCATGTTTTGTAAAGCCTAGGTACTCCCTACTTTTTTACTATTTTACTCCCTACTTAAAATTTATTTGTTCTAACCATGCCAGGCTTTCAAACAATATTTTACCCATTTGGTTAATGGTAAAGAATAGCATATTATACTTTTAGGTTTACTACTCTTTTTTACCACAGGCATCGAGTCCGCTTCTACTGTACTTCTGTCTGTGCATGATTTGTTAGTATAAGTTAAGAAGTAGTTTGAATAAGTTAAGAAATAATAAACAAATTGAACCTAAAGTAAAATAAGTAAAGTAAATACAGTAAAAAGAAAGACCTCCAGTTAACCCATGTACCAATATAATAAAACATAAAAAATACTTCTACCGTACGCCGATGTTTTGAGTAGTAGTGACAATGTTCTTTGGTAAAAGCATTGAATTAGAATGTTTTAAGCAATCGGGTGCTCTCGGTCGGTTATATTGTAATTATACTTTTCCATCTCGTCCGGATTGAAGTAACTGGAGTAAGTGCCCATGGGCAGGGTAATCGCTTGTCTTTAGATTTCTTTGAAATAAACCTAAATAAATGGTTGAAACTAGAATGGTTCGACTCGACCGATTCAATCACTTATTTCGCAGCGCTTATTACATAGATAAGACATGCATAAAGTGTGGCTTTTCTAAGTGTATCCATTGTTTTTATTAAATTCTAGACATAATTATTGTTATATAAAAATGATGAATATTTAAAATCACTCGTAAGTAATTAATTACATTCATTTGAACTTATCTCAAAAAGTGCGTGATTTATACGCAACTCATTTATTTTACGCGCGATCATTCATAACTAACACGCACACAAGTTCGTGCACAGTAAAATTTAGATATTTATGAATGACTACCACATTGTCAACACGTTCTGTTTTTAGGGAATAGAATGGCATTTTTTTGGAAAAAAATCTTTTGTTTTTTATTTCAATAAACGATTACACTACCGAGTCTGAATCTCCTGTGTAAAGTTGGGCACTTCTCAAAAATCTCCCTGTATAATATATACAGCGTGTCGTTACCATCGCGACAATAAATGAACACACGTCTAACTCCACTTGCCAATAATCATAAAAAATATTAACGTTAAAAAAATCCATAATTAAAAAAAATATTTTCCAAACAAACTAGTAAAAAAGAAACAAAATTTGTAACATCCTATACAACTACAACTGACTGATTCATACATTCAGAGACTTTTTCATTTGTTGCCACAGCGTCGCATTACAAGCCTCTCCTTCTAATAGTATGTTTTGTCTTTTTTAAATTCATTCAACCCATTCATATGCTTTGTGACCTTTACAAATGAACTTTACGTTACAGTTTTATACGTTATTAGTTTGGCTTATTAGTTCGAAGCCTTTTGTCACAACGAGCAAAGTTAAAAAGTATTTTCATTTGTTTCCGGCGTCTTCACATAATCTTTATATCACAACGACCACTCAAACTATTAATTTGAATATATTGTACGTTCCAAAGAACACTTAACTTTCTATTATACATAAATATTCTGATTCATTATCATACTTGAATTGTTTGGTTTTTACGTTGAAATCAGCAAATAGTTATAGAGGCTATTCTTTCATTTTATTTATTAACGATCAAGAGAAAACTTACTTAAGAGTCATAACTTTTGTTTTCATATTTTTTATAGTTATGCTACAGAAAATAAAACAATAGACATAAATGTATACGTCAATATTTTTGCACACAGATTTACCATGCAGAGTTAGGGACGTGGGCATTGAAGGTCGATCGATAGTCTGCGTCTGCGATGCCAACTACTGCGACACCATCACCAGGGAAGCGCCGCCGCGTCAAGTTTTCGTCGCTTACACTAGCAGCAATGTAAGAAATGGTTTTCAGCAGCAAAGCGTGATATTGCATAGGGCCAAGTCCGATATAATTTTGTGCCTCTGTCTAAACCGCTTTTTAAAACTTATACATATATCAACTAAATCACCTCGAAACAGTGTTATCAACAATTAAAATAATTCTAAAACATGATTAGCTGTTGCAAATTACTCCGAAATAATATTAATTACATTGATACTAGATATTAAATTTATGTTATCTTGACTGATATCAAAACTACTAATGTCTTTAAAAAAATGGGGAACGAATTCGTAATTCACATAAACCGTAACGGTTTATATGGCAATTGAAAGATCCGAATACGTCTCTAAAGAATGGTGCGGATGTAATAAGAAGTCTTGGGTCGTACAATTACGAAATCATGTACGATTAACATTTTCCAACTAAGCCATCATATAAGGACAATTCAATAATTGAAAACCATACTTCTAAAAGTAAGTATTATAAATGCACAAATATTAATGGTACCCATAAATACTTTCCAATTAAAAACCTTCCCAATACAGGCTGGCCAACGATTTGAAAAAAGCGTTGGAGTAGTACAACAAGAAACTACAACTGACGACAGTGATTTTGGAAATACACAAGATGAAGGTTAGTTTCCGCTAAAATCCCTATTCTTAGATTTCACTATTACGTTATGAATATTTAGATTATCCGAATACCGTAATCGCTTAGTTCATGTAAGGCAACCTAGAGTTGTGATATCCTTAGATATGAAGTTATGAAGCCCTAATAATTATCGTGTTAAATTTTATATTTCCTAAAAATTACGCCACGGCAACTCAAACCAATGAAACCATATTTCACTTCCAAAGCATGTAGTTTATGGAGATATTGTGTAAGCAATATAAAATCTACAAAAAAGCGAGTACTTGAGACTACAGACAGCCACCAACCCACCTATGTAGGATAAGGAGAAATAAGACGAAGAAATTACTTTAATTTCTTCTTAAAATTCGATCTGGCTAGGTTTCATTTTTAGAAAATGTCCTTTTATTCCTGTTTTCAGGGAATGAAAAATATCATTCGAATATGACGGTAAATTTCGACGAAAAAAATAGCTCGGTTGGTAATCGGGCGTCCCCGAAACAGAAGGCCGCGGTTCGTGTCACGATCATTTACACACTTATTTTTTTAACTTTTTTTTTCTATACCAGATCATATCAAGAAAGCATCTTTATTTTTTTTTTTTTTATTTCCAAAATTCACGATTTACCAAAAAAAAAACGAGCAAAGCTCGTTCCTCCAGGTACTAAGTATTTATTTACGAAAGAAAAGCATACTTAAATATGTTTAGTAGTTACATAGTACAAATAGTATTTACAAGCTTCTTCTTGCTAACGTTGTGTAAAAGTATGTCCTGAAATATTTATTTATTTAAATATTCACTCTTCGTGCTTGCAGTGTTACTCCGTGTCCTGACGTCTTCGCGGAAACAGTTCATCGAAGGTTTCGGTGGATCGGTCACGGACGCTGCCGGCATAAATTGGCGAACGCTCTCCGATGCTGCGCAAAAACGATTTATCGAGTAAGTTAAAATAAAGTTACGACCATCGTCCTCATCATCCTCGTGAAGTTACCCCATCTAGGTGTGATCGGCACAACAAGTAAAGCATTGTTATTAACATTGGATAACGGTCGGTTTCAATATTCTATCTATCTGTAGATTTGGTTACTGGAGATAGAATTTTGACGTAAGTACTATGAAGCTAATGTCAAATACCTTTCGCTAGAAACCCTAACTACAGATAGATACAATATAAAAACCGGCTGTAAGTTGTTATCACCGCTGAATGCCTTACGTAAACCCCAACACTTATAAATCATTTGTCATTTGAACTGCTATAGGCATGGTCATCTTTTCTAATTCAACTAACTTATCAGTTAACAGAGCTATCAAGTTTTAACTCGGCAGCATAGATGAGTATTCTCTAAATAACTATTCAATATGAAGTTACCGAACCTTACCAAACAACCCAATGGAAAACCAAAAATGCTGTTATATTAAAAAAAATTACTAACCTTTCAAGAAACCGCCCAAGATTCGGACTCGTATGAAGGGTTTCGTACCCATTAACCATAAAAACGGCAATAAAACCATGTCCGTTGTATGGGAGCCCCACTTAAATATTTTTTATTCTGTTTTTTTAGTTTTGGTGTTATAGCAGCAACAGAAATATATCATCTATGAAAATTTCAACTGTCTAACTGATTGAAAGGACCCTATTACTGAGTCTTAGTAATAGGGTTCCTTTTTACCCTTTGGGTGAGGAACCCTAAAAACCGGGTATTCGTGTGCTTAATTGTTCTTTCACGATCTAACGTACTACTGTATCGAACTATTGTATCGCTTATTACAAAACTTTTAATGTTTCTTTTGTATTGAAATGGAGTGACAGGTCGTGTCAACTTGAGAGTACCGCTCCACTTTATTTAACAATTTAAAATTAGAAAAAGTGATAAATATTTATTTATTTATTTATTTGTAGCATCACAAAGCAGAATGACAACGTATTTAAATAATAATACAAAGGCAATATTATAACATTCAGTTGACATTCCAAGTATGCGACGACAGCAAGTTATATAAGAAAAAAACAAGTAAATTGATGGTACATACTATAAAAGTAACAAAGAAAGTGATAAATATTTGTGACAAAAGATAATAAAAAACTTATAACTAATAACTATATAGCTAAAATAGAATAATTAAGAACAATATCATGAAGCATTTAAGGCTGCTTTCAATCTCCGTTTAAATGTGAACAGATCATCACCTAAAATATCCAGCTCAGGTTATGTATATAAATATTGATGAATAAGGTGTAATTTTGCTTTGTTTAACTGTGACTGATATGTAAAAGTGTTATCGACAGTAAATAAAAACTGTAACATAATCAATTCTAACTTAAAGTGTAATAGTGTAAACTTGCTTCTATTATAAACAATAATAGTATTTGTGTAATAAAACTTCATTAATCAGTGCTTGTACATCAGCCAAAGTAAAATAAAACAAGAAACATATTTAGAAGTGCAGAAATTTGTGATACAAGATCGTTAAAATTTAAACAGTTGCAAGAGGTAAACAAAGTGTGACGATTGTTACGTATAAACCGCTTTGACCAATAGGATAGGAGTAAATAGCAAAACCTCTACAAACTATCTATGTTTTTCAACTTAAACTTAGCAAGAATATTGGTGTAGTGGTCTATAATATCAGCCTCAGAAACAACGGTCCATGGTTCAAATACCGCAACTGTTAAGGATCTTTTTCTCGATGTTTTTTATCCTGCAAGAAATTTTAAAATATTTAAAAATATTCTATTAAACACTTACTAGATTAGAAAGAAAAGAGAAGGAAAAATCGGAAAGGGAACTAGCCTATTTGCGGACGATATAGTATTATTTGAAGAAAACCCGACGCACCTAAATAAAATGCTAGAATCACTTAATAAAGAGAGTTTAAAAGTAGGCTTATGCATGAACAAAGACAAGACGAAATTACTAACAAACTCTGAACAAGTAACAATAAAAATCGACAACCAACCACTTGAATATGTGCCTGACTACATCTATTTAGGACAGATAATATCTCACAAAGATCAAACCACTAAAGAAATTGAGCGAAGAATAGGAAACGGATGGAAAAAATACTGGTCTTTGAAAGAAGTCTTGAAATCCAAGGAACTAAGTTTGCAAATAAAAAGGAAAGTCTTCAACACATGCATACTTCCAGTCATTACCTATGGATGCGAAACCTGGGCACTCACTGAACACCACCGAGAAAAGTTGAAACGATGCCAGAGAGTCATGGAGAGAAGCTTGACAGGAACAAAGAAACAAGACAAAGTGAGATGTAGCATAATAAGAGCCAAAACCAAAGTTATTGATATATTAACCCAGATAGACCAACAAAAGTGGAGATGGACAGGTCATATGTTACGCGACTCCCAAGAGAAATGGTGTAAAATTGTTACAAACTGGTATCCCAGAGACGGCAGGAGAAGCAGAGGACGCCAGAAAACAAGATGGGAAGATGATCTGAAACTCACGGCTGGACTTCACTGGAGAAGAGTAGCAAGTGACAGGTCCCAATGGAAATTGTTAGAGGAGGCCTATGCCAAGAGGCAAACTGAGCTTCGGGACATATTATAAAAAGAACAAAATATTTCATTCATACTTATGAGAACTTCAGAACAACAAGGCTTATTATTATTATTATTATTATTGTATTGAAATGGTCCTTGACTTCTATTGATTATCAAAATTATATAATCAAATTTTTGGCTTATCTACCTATATCTTTATCGAATTAGCGTAATAATTATTTCAATGCGTAATCTTTTAATTACTTATATTATAGGTATAAAGTTCCGGGGCTTAGAGCTATTTGAATAGATTTGGCTTTAAAAATAAAATGTCAATAAAGGCAATATGAAATCGATACCACCGCATGCATCATAGGTGTGTGTTGAGTGGCCAAGGGCGGATCCAGAGGGGGGGGGGGGGGGGTCATGGGGATCATGATCCCCCCCTGGATCGGGGACCACTAATTAAAACTGTTAAACATAATATTATAATTAATATAATATTTTCGCGCAGATATTTTTCACATCAACAAATTAGGCAACAAATCAATGAGGTGGGACGGCAGTCAAGAGCTAGTCAGTACCATATAAAAAAATATAATAAAAAAGTTGGTTGTCCTTTCAGTACTTACTTTGGTCCAGAAGGGCTCGAGTACAATCTTATAAGAGTGCCCATTGGCGGCGCGGACTTCTCAACGCACCCTTATACATACAACGAATTGCCATGGAACGACGCCGCATTGACAAACTTCTCACTTAGCCCTGAAGACTTTTTATACAAGGTGAGTCGATGAGTAAAAAAAGTAGAAAACGCCATAAAAAAAGAATACCTTACCATAAATTCTACATTTCAAAGAAGCGCTAAAACTGTTTCAGGTTCTATTCTTACTGCCCTTATCTTATGGCTCCATATTCGAAACTTATAACAGTGTATCATTTATAATTAAATATAAATAAAAAACTTCATCACAATTCTGATTGTTCACATAGATTTAAAGGAATGTAGTATTAAATATACAAAATCGGTTCTCATTACCCAGCTTTGATTCATGTTATTCATCAACAGTAAACAACTACATAGTTTAACTACAACTACTTATTTTTATTCCGCATACAAGTCTACGTTAACTGATTTTAAATTTCCATTCAACGGTTTTATGTTCCACCATACCACTACCAAAGATTTTCCAAAAATTACAATATAAGTAATAAAATACGGTTATCATTCCGATTTGACTATTAAATATTGTTTCTAGTTACCTATGATTAAAATGGCCGAAGCGGCAGCGACGAACCGTATTAAGATAACGGCGAGCACTTGGTCGCCTCCGATCTGGATGAAGACTAACGAGAGGATTACGGGTTTCGGGCAAGTTAAGCCCGAGTTCTATCAATCTTACGCCGACTATCACTTACGGTTGGTTTCTTTGCAGATTGATAGTTTAATTTTACAATCGTTACACCGGCGTTCCATTTTCAAGTTTATAATCGTTACACCAAGCACCAATTAATAAAAATCAATTAAAAATTTACAATCGCACTGCCAGCGGTGGATTTAGACTCGGTGGCGCCTAAGTTTAAACATTAGGTTGTGTAGGCAGGATAATTGCTTCTTCTTCTAATACAATCTAAATTGTTCTCACGGCCGATAAAAAACAAAACGAATTTTAAATTTTAGCCATCTATGAAAATTTGGTGCCGTGCCTCGCATACGGCACTACAATTGCATTCGTCATCTTTGAAACTAAAATAAAAAAAGGTAGAATGATAAACAAACATACGGGACCCACATTTATCTCCTACTGATAATTGTCCTAATAAAATACAATATTCTATGCCATTCTATTAATAGTTCTATCGTCAAATTTCAGCTTTCTCGAAGAGTACGACAAGGCTGATGTTAAAGTCTGGCGCCATCACCACAACCAACGAACCACTGAATGGCATCATACCGTTAGTTAGATTCAACTCCCTTGGTTGGCTACCGTCACAATTGGTATGTACTATTTTACTACAATGCGGCAAGACAAGGAACGCACGTACACACACGCACGCACGTACGCACTACACTACCACGTACACGCACATCTTCAAATTCCTACATGTCATCCAAATTATAAAGTCGGTCAATTTTTTTGGTCTCTTTTTTACGAATTCTGTTGTGCAGCTGTCTTCTTAATCGGACACTCTTGGCAGAGTGGTCGTGGCTGTCGATGGGCAGGATTGCGTCTCGTCGTCGCTGTTCGCTTCCAGGGCAGCCGCACGTCTTGCGATGTTCCTCCATCGGAGGCGGCTGTTAGCAATGCGAGCACATTGTACTGAGGTGGCTTTCGTAGTGCTGGTAATGAGGTCAATCCAGCGCGTGGGGGCTTGACCTCGAGGTCTTTTGCCTTCTACACGGCCTTGAATGACAAGTCTCTCCATAGAGTCTTACTTTCTAGATATGTGCCCAAAGAACTTGAGAATTCGTAGTTGGACAGTCGACGAAAGTCTATTTTGTATATGAAGTTCTTTGAGGATGGAAATATTAGTCCGAAACGCTGTCCACGGAATTTTCAACAGTCGTCTCCAACACCACATCTCCAAGGCATCGATTTTCCGGCGATCTTGTAATCTAATCGACCATGTTTCAGCCCCATACAGAAAGATCGGAAATACCAGACATCTCATTAGTCGAACCTTTGTATTCTTGGTTATACGTCTGTCTTTCCAAATCTTCCCTAATCGCTCTACTGCTGACCGTGTGATAGCGCATCAACGCTTGATGTCGTCTTCAGAGCCACCGAGGTTGGATATAGTAGAGCCGAGGTAAATATAGCTCTGAACTACTTCGCAGTTTGCTATACGCGGGACTCCTTGCGTACTGTGCTCAGCCCGGTCTACTATCATGATCTTCGTCTTATCTCTATTTAGAGCAAGACCGAAGTTGGCACTGGTGGACTGAAGTCGAGCCAGCAGCTCTTCCAAGTCTTCTTTTGTTCTTGCCAGAAGCGTAGTATCATCAGCGTATCGTAGGTTATTAATCACTCGTCCTCCAACGTTTTTTTCGTGAAGAGAGATTTGCAATAGTCCTTCCAAACCTTCACTATGTCCTCAATCTCAGTGACGGTTGCGCCTGCGGTATTCTCTATTGCCTCTATTGGGTTTGAACTGGCGTGTTATGAGTCGAACTTTGTCATGAAGATCTTTCGTCTGTAGTCTGTCTGAGTGTCGTTCTAGTTCATCACATATCCTTGCCAATGCGTTATTACGTTCACGTCGACAAGCAGCTTGTATTACTGACGTTTTTGCATTCAATTCAGCAACAATCACACCTTTAGCTTTTAGCTTCCTACGTTCTTCCACTAACTGCCAGGTGTTTGGTGTCATCCAATGTTGTCGTTTGTCGGTGTCGTTCTAGTTTTTTTTGGTTGCGATTCTTTAACTGCATCCTTTACGCATTTCTTAGCAGATATCCACAAGGAGTCACTTCCTTTGTTCCCGATATCTGTCCGCCAGATAGAATGTTTGCTTTCAATAGACGACTTAAAAGAGCTCTGATCAACTACTTGCATTCGGTTCAGTGGCCTCATGGTCCTTACTCTTTGTAGTTTTAATCTTAATTTGCCAACAAGTAGTTCATGATCAGATCCACAATGCAGATGTACGCTTACAGTAATTTTAAAACTGTTTTCACTTACAGGGGCGATGGGTTGCGAACAACTTGGGGCCGACGATAAGAAATTCCCGCTTCAACGACACTTTGATCCTGGCCGTCGACGACCAGCGGTACACCTTGTCATTATGGCTCAAAGGAGTAAATGCTTTTTTCTTTTACTTTGTGTAACCATTTACGCCGGTGCTCTTTGTGGTCCTGGTACTTCCCCCTACGAGCCCCTTCGTGCAACAGCGGAAACCATCACAGTTAAATATCCTCAGAATCGCCAGTTACGTCTACTGATTACCGTACATGACAGTAATGCAAGTTGCAATCGTTCTTGTTTTACATAAATTAGATTGTATGTGTTATTAAATTTGTTATCAAAGCAAGAGCAAAGGCGACATTTCTCGATACATATATTCATCTTTAAATGTGACTTGCGAGTGTTTCACACCGCTAAAACGCAATAAAGAAAGCTGATATAAATGTAGAGGTTTTCACACCGTGAGGTTTTCGTCCGCTTACGTAGTTGGTAAAGTGTCTAGGCGCGTTACACGGAAAACGCAGGTTCGAGTCCCGCAGCGCAAAAAGTTTTTGTCCATTTGTTGACATAAATTCACATTTAAAAATTTTATCACCACTTACGTAGAGATAGCCGAGGAATTGAAGCCACGGGGTTGAACTCCAGTGTGAAGAGTTTTCGATTTAAAATGCACATCCCCTTAGCGTTTGTACAGTAAAGTCGACAGTCTCGTTTGGGACTAAAGCTTGATGACCCGTGGGTACCGTCAGCTTTAATTATATCTCAATTTATGTTACTCTATAATCACGTAGGGTTAGAAGATTTGTAAGACCCCGTAAGACAGCCCATTAAACGTGAAACCTTATTATTCAGTCATTTCATGTCCACCTAAAATATGTTTCGGTGTGATTCGGCGTTCGTAATTAATCCAAACTTTCAATTTCGTCGCTGATAGTTATTACTTCTCCCTTACACTACTAGTTCTTGTAAATAAAAACTTATATATATGCCATTAGTGGGCAGATTTCCTCTGTACAGAGATTATTAAAGTATTAACCACATCAATCGTAAACCACATATTTTCGAAATAACAATTAAAAATATTACTTCCAAGACCTCACCAATCCGGTAAGGTCTTGGAATTCAGTTTATCTGACAAATCTGCTTCGAACAATAATTATGTGAAATAGATTTTCGTTCACTTTAGCATTTCTACAACTATCCAATGTTAGTGAATGCGTTGCGTAGCCGTAATATTGATTTATTTATTTCAGATGGAAAGGGAAGATCCTAAGTCCATCGAATACATCGACGGAATAGCTGTACATTATTACGGAAATTACTTGCCAGGTTCCGTTTTAACTAGAATACAAAATCGGTATCCTGATAAAATCCTGTTATCGACGGAAGCTTGCGAAGGTAATGAATGTTTTGAATAAAACTGAACGACTTTCTGATTGGTTATACAAACAGTTAAACAGAGTATTTAGTATTTTAAATTGAAAATAGAAATCAACACCAATCGTAATAAAATATAAAACAAAAAAAACGTATCAAATAGGTACAATACTTACAGTAGAAAATACCAGAGCAATTGTATTTCGTTGATTGATATTTGGAGTCGCAGTTCGTGATAAATTTACCGCAACCGTAGTCGCTAATACCGTAATAACAACGCGCAATTTTCAATTACATATTTTCAGGTGCCATGCCTTGGGACCTTAACAAAGTGGAGGTCGGCTCATGGAGACGTGCTGCACGATACATTAAAAGTATTTTGGAGGTACTTATAAACACTATTTTACCGTGAGAAAAAACATTATCTACCTTCAAATTGCGTAATACGCTTTGAGTCACACAGGATAGGATAGGCATTTTTATTATTATTTAGAAGTAATTACCCCATCCGATTCTGGAAGATATTAAGGTACCTTTGTCACATTTTTGTATCAAATCTGCACTCTGTCATAATCTCGTATCCAACTGAAAGAGATTTAATATTTGTATTTAAATTGCGGCGATATAGATGGTATATAAATGGAAACCGTGACAAGGAGTTGCCACATAAACTCATCAGTTGTTACCATACCCCATAGGGATCTTTGACCTTTCAACGGGCTCTCAAAATTATTAACCTTTTTCAATGTTGCCACTTATATAATATATGAGTAGTCATGAATATAGTATTTAGTGACTGGTATCGTACATAAGTTTAACTTGCAAACGTTTAAATTTACCGCTTTCCAGGATTTGAATAACCACGTCGTCGGTTGGATCGATTGGAATCTGTGCTTGGACGAAAACGGTGGTCCCAATTGGGCGGACAACTTCGTCGACGCGCCGATCATAGTCTATGGCAATGGCGACGAGTTTATAAAGCAGCCGATGTTCTACGCCATGGGACACTTCTCCAAGTTCATCCCGCGAGGGTCCCGCGTCGTAGAAGTTTCCCGTATGAGCTCTGCGGCCATAGACAACGTCGCCGTCGTGACGCCAGAGGGCAACATTGTTGTGGTACTTCATAACACGTGAGTCATAAGTTCAGTGCGCCCTGTTACAACCCGACTGGCGTGGTGGATCGTGAACCTATATTATACGTCCGAGGGTGTGGGTTTATCCCTACTGTTGCAAAAATGTGTTGTCTCCATATGTTATTTCTCAAAGGTGTTTTTGCCGGAGTGCTATAACTTCCATAATTATATATCAAATTTATTCATCAAACACCACTTTATTGTTAAGGTTGCCCGCTATTGATAAAACGAAAGATAAATAGACTAAAATTAAAGTTTCATAAAAAAAAATCTTTCGTCACTACGTCGCCAACAATTTCGTTTAAAAACTCCTCATAAAGAATGTACCTACGATAATGAAAGATGGTGAAGTAGATTAAACCTTTCATTGTTAAATATTAAACATTTACTAAAATACCACAATTTAACTGACCAAGGTAGCAATAAAATAAAAAAAAGAAATAAAATTGGTAACACCTATATAACTACAACTGACTGATTCATACATTCAGAGACTTTTTCATTGGTTGCCACAGCATCGCATTACAAGCTTCTCCTTCTAACAGTATGTTGTGTCTCTTTTAAACTTATTCAACCCATTCATATGCTTTGTGACCTTTACAAATGAACTTTACGTTACAGTTTTATACGTAAGGATGTTCTAAAATTCTTTGTTTTGGAAAATTTAGTAGCTCGGTAACTATTGATGTTTAAAGAATGTAAATGTTGAATACAATTTTAAAAAGTTATCCTGTATATGAGTGTTCATTTATTGTCGCGATTGTAAAGACACGCTGTATATCTATTCACACATACGCTATAAATACACAAACACATACTTTTATAGCAAAGGGCCGGATTTTCGCGACGGTCAAAATTTTATCCATTTTTTTGCCTACATCTCATTCAGCAAGTGTCAGTTACGTGCGATAAGATTCGTTCCAAAATGCCCTGCTCATTTTTATTATATAGGTACCCAAAATGGATGAGATGGCAACTTGGCGACCATAAGTGGTACACTAGGCCCAAGCGGAAGACAGCGATTTTTATATGCAAAAAATTATGCTTTCCTCTGCTGTTGCTAATTAATCTATTTCGCAAACGTTACCGCGTATCCGTGTCATTCACAAGGCCATCAGCCTTTTATTATTCGAAATTTTTAGGGATATTTCTCAATTTATCTCAATTTTTCATACAATTTTTCAATACATTTATTCACTATTGTTACGTTACAAAACCATAACCACCACATCTTATCTATTAATGCCGTGCATCACGACTTCGTTTAATTAATTTGTTTAACGCAAATTAACCTCAGATTGTCGCGGTCAAAATGAAATAAATTTGTTTTCGATGCTTTACGATATTTTTGTTCTTCTCTTTGCGTTATTTTGCATGTAGCCGGTCGAAATTACTATTTTTACTTTTTTAATTAACCTCTATAATGAAGCCAATTAAATGTGCTATTTTTTATTTCAGGAAATCATACGAACTAAAAGTCCGGATCCGTATAAGCAGCGACAGACGCGTGGATCTAATTGTGGAACCCGAATCTGTAAAAACTGTCGAAATCAATAGAAGCCTTTAATTGCTTCCCAAAATATACATGTATAAGATATAAAAATATTAAAAAATTCAACGAATTTTGTGAATAACGGGACTATATTGAAATTGATTTTATTAGTCGTATATTTTGAACTAGCTAATGCTAACACGTAAATAACATAAGTTTATAAAAACACCATTGTATAACAATTGAATAAAACAAGTGAGTGACGGCCTAAGGAGATCGTTTGACTAATGATCATTTTTTTAATATACATAAATACTAGGTTTTATAATATTTCAGATTGTTAAAAAAATGTATTTAGCTCGATCGGTAATCGGGCGCCCCCGAAACAGAAGGCCGTGGTTCGTGTCAAGATCATTTACATACTTGTTTTTCGATTCCAGATCATTTTTTATTTTTTGTCCATCTAGATGATTTTGTTCTTTTTTCCCTTTTTTTTAAAGTTCTTGTTGAACTGGTGTTTTTACATATTTTCTTATAATTACGTCGGTAAGATCGAAAAATATTATGTATATTTCATTACTCAATAATTTGTATCTAAATGTAATTTTCAAAATACACGATTTACCAAAAAAAAAAACAAACCGAGCAAAGGTCGGTCCTCCAGGTACTTATATACATATATACAGTGTTTAGTTACAATCGTGACTATAAATGAACACACGTGTAACGCTAAATGTTAATAATCATAAAAAAGTTTAAAACGTTAAAAAATCCGTAATTAAAAAAAAATATTTTTCAAACAAACTAATTTAATTAAAAAGAAACAAAATTTGTAACACCTATACAACTACAACTGACTGATTCATACATTCAGAGACTTTTTCATTTATTGCCACAATGCTGCAATACTATCTAAATTAAATTTCTTTAGTATTTATAATAATTCGATGGTCCCTAGGTAAAGTATCAAAATTGCAATTTTTTTTAATTGCTGTTTTGAGATAATAGTAATTTTGTAAAAAGGTTTTCAAAAATTTTAAAAAGTCATTGTGTGTGCGTTTTTTAGAAACGTATAATAACGAAACGTAACAGTCTATCCGGCGTAAAACAACGAATGTTAACTTTCGCGAGATTACGCTGCATCGGCGAGAGTGAAACAAGGACGGAACTACCACCATCGCTAGTTTACGCCGCAGTGATGCGCGCCTAGCGTGCAAAATTCTTATAGCTATTTTGTTAATGGTCTTTTTATTCTCTATTAATAAAATATATTGTGTGATGAGAAAGTTACCCTCCCGCGTAATATATCGAATCGGGTGGATTCGATTGTTTATGACGGGTTGTAATTTCCTAATAGTATCGAAAGTACCGGTTTCGATTACCTACGTGGTTTTTTCATAATATAATTCTATCGAAACTGACGATTTCGATACTTCACGTTGTATTACAAAGTCAAATTTCAATTGGAAGTGCCACTTTCGATTGTTTTGGGTGGATTTTATTTCTTTTTTGTAAAGATTCGATATAGGTAAGTGCTTATATTAAAGTGAAGAAACTTACTTATAATATTTATTTTCTGTGATTCATAAAACTAGACTTTCTTAAATTATATTTTTATTTAATTTACCTATTTACCTTCTACTTTTTTTAGAGTCGATTTCACCGATACCCACCAACTGCGTCTTCAATGATTGGAAAAATATAAAGGATTTTTTGGACGATGAATTGATGGACACAACTTCCCATGCAACTTGGTTATCATCGAAGACAGTGACCAAAGTTCATCAATTTTCATGAATAGCAGGGAAATAACTCTATTACCTTCCCCAGATTTAGAAGTCGGGTCTCCCGTACAAGAAATAGTATTCTATAAATAGGGTTCTTGTTCGTCACTTTGACTTGAGGTAATACTATTATTACCTGAAGTCAAAATGGAGAACAAGAACCCGAGTCTTTAGAGTTAGGTCTTAACAGTTAGGTGAGAATTATGCTAAACCTATAACATAGTTACCAAGTGCAGACTCATACATAACTGTTTCGGAATGTAATTCCGAAACAGTTATGTATGAGAATGTAGCAGTAGGAGTACAGGAAAAGAAAGAAACCCCATTTTTAAAACTAACTCCGGAAAAAAGATCAAGGTATCCCGTAAAAACGAAAGTTCTGGTCAGCAATACCTCAGTCGAAATGGAAATAAAATCATACTAGGTAGGCAATGGGAGTTTATCAATAAGTTCACCCATAAAATTAATAAAACCAAGAAAACAACTTACGTCCCAATTTTTTTTACCAGCACATTTACACCACAACAGGTTTGTGTGTAAACATTTTTAAATGACTTATGTATTCATCCATACTCACGAGACATTGGTTTGTTTTATTATAAGCTTTTTTATTTTACTTTGGTATGTAACTTTCGTTGGCTGTTTTCGATTTAGCTTTTAAAGAAGGTATCAGTACTTCGTATCCTCATGTAGCACATGTGGATAGAAAGTACCGGTAAAAGAGGAGCTAATGAAGTAAGTAGCTGTTTGAAGCATTATTTAAACGGAAATGATAGATCAGGGTGCTAAGAAATTCTTACTTGGTCCGATAATTGTGTGAGCCAGAATAGGAATAGAATCGTATATTCGTTATAAATGCAGTTATCAAGACGATTTGGCGTAGATATTGCTCATCGTTGTTTATAGCAAGGCCATACTTAGATCGAGGGCGATAGTGTACACGTCCTCATAGAGATAATCTAAGAAAAAACTAATTTACGCTCTTAACCGATGATCGTACGCATTAGTACGACGGGCAAAGGCTGAACGGAGACCCGACAACGTTGTAGAAGAAACCAAGAGTGATGTTTACGACTTTAATTTTTATTAGATGACAAAAATTGGAAAAGAGACAATACAAATGAAAATGTGAAATGGAACAGCATTAAAGATGTTAGTGTAAGAAAAGAGGAACCAGATTGTATTTTAAATGTGATTTGAAGTGTTATTTTTGTGTAAATACTACTATAGAAACAAGAAGCCGCAAAAAGAGAATGTGTCGGCCGACGTCGTTTTTTTTTATATAAAAAGTTGCCAAGCGAGTAGACGGTGACCTGATGTTAAATGATTATCGCCGCCTATGGACATTTGCTACACCCAAGGGTTGCAGATGCGTTGACAACCTTTTGAAGATTGGACTCCGGCCACCTCACTCACCAAACGAAACACGAACGTATTATACTTCCACTTTACGCCGGTCTTCTGTAAGGTCGTGGTACTTACCCGGACGAGCCTGCCCATTCGTGCAACAGCCGAGGCTGCTGCGTGGTCCTACCACCTCTTAAAAAATCTTTATTCAGATTCACTACTTTTACCAGTAGCAAAGTATAAAGATTTGCTTTCTTTATGTCGTTGATAAACAATACCCAAAAAATAATGATATTTCATAGGTTTTACGGCAACGGATTTTTCTTTTCATCTGAAATATTGATGAGTCCAATGAGGAATATTCATTTACGAAGATATTTTTCTGTATTCTCTATTTATGATGTAAATACTATAATATTTTTTGTTAAGACAGAAATTCGAGATTAGTTATTCTGATGAATATTTTTTCTGAATTAGTATTACGTATCTACCAATGAAGTCCTACATTTTTGTTTGTTTCCTAAATTTTACCATAGATAAGTTGGTAACAAAGACTGATTTTAAATATTATTTACATCAACAATTTATGCATTTGTTTAATTTGCAACACACTTTAATAAAGATGTTTTACGTCATTTATTTTCTTGTTTTTCTGTTACAAAATAATTGTAAGTGCAAGCAATCTACGAAGTAAATAATCGAATATGGCACTTTCAATAAAATATTCCTAACATAAGCCAACGTAAAATATCGAAATCGGCAGATTCGATACATTTGTGTATATGCGGTTCCCTGTAAATAATCGAAAGTGCCAGTTTCGATTCATAAAGCAAGTTCATTTACACTGTATACTACTTACTTTTCTCGAAAACTATTTATAATTATCAATTTTTGCAATAACGTAATAATTAATAAGCCCAATACAACTGTGAATCCAAATTTTTATGAAGTTCTTATCATAAATGTCAAAGTTATGCAAAAAATAAACTTTAAATCGCTCTCCTGAAAAGTTGCATTTTTCACTTTCGATATTTTACCTAGGGACCATCGAATTGTATTACTACATCACATATTTAGGTTCATAAAAAATTGTAATTGGTGTTTTTGAAATATTTGTATTGAAGCACATACACACGGCCATAAAATTTCACTCATGTTCAGTAAAAGAGTTGATTTTGTTTAAAGGCCAAACTCTACACACTACTCTGCTACGGACGAGACCCAGAGGCACTGGGCCATATAATCTTGAATCTGATGAATTTCTTGAGTTGTCACCTTCCAACCACACATGTCCCTTTGGTACAACTTGACTACGCTTTGGAAAGTATCCCTTTACTTTATCACCTGGCAGCCCAGTAATTCTTTTACATATATTTTGTTTAGGGTTGGATGGACTCTTTGCTATAACAATGTCTCCGCGGCGCAATCTCTTCAACCGCGGAGTAATGTGCTCAGTGAATAATATGTTATTAGATTCTAAAGTTGGCTCCATAGAAGGGCCGGAACACTGGAAATAAATAAAAGATTTATCTTTAAACATTTGTCCTTTTAGTTTCAACTTAACATTACTATATTAACTACATAATGTCAATCGAATACACATTTGGAATAACATACCATCACAAAATCCCCAATATATTCAAAGGTACAGTGAGTAACACAGGCGTATTGAATGAAATAGCCCAAAAATCCACAAGCCTTTCCTATAGTCTTTACTATGGTCATTGTAATAATTATTGAGTAAAATTGATACTTTAAGAAATAATGAATGTGTGTAAAACACAGTATTAAGTAAGATCAGTCATAGCTTTTTACTTAATACGGACATTCAATATTATCATTAGCAACAATTAATGTTATTACTTTATAATGACATAATAACGTAGGTTATCAGAATTTAGATATAAAATAGAAAACTATTGCTCTAATCTGTCAGTCTGGCGAAACTAGGAACAAAAAATGTTTCTATGGACTTTACGCGGCAAATAATGACGGACACTGCTATCACTCTCCCTCAATGCGGTTTCTCTTTCTTGCTACTTGCAATACAAGAAGTGCCATGTTGTTTGTCAAAACTTAATTTAGCACCGCGTATTTTGAATGTAAATGCTTATTTCATTGTAAATTTAAATTGTTTAGAGTAAACTTTCTCACGAAAACTAGTGACAGGTGATCAGAGTTGTACTTTTAATTCAAAATGCCAAAAAGACGGTTTATTACCTGTGAAATTGGTGAAAATCGAGCAAGTCATTCAAACCTTGAAAAAAGGATGTTTATGGCGAGATTTCCCTTAGATGAAGCCCATGTAAGCACTTAAATATGATACTTTGCAGCCATATGTAAGTAGAGCAGGCCAAGAACAAATAAAAAAAATGATGTGGTGTCGTGGGACACTAGGTAGGAACGAAGTTCCTTCGGCTAATGTAGAACCGACACAAATTGCAAAAAAAATCGTGCTCAATTTTATGTAGGTTTTCTTGATTTTTCTCTTAAATTTTGCTGATTAGTTTTTATTTAAATACAAGAAAGTATTTAGGAAATTCAGTATTTTAGGAAATAATAAATTACTTAAAATAAAAAAAACATCGTAATTCAAATTATCAACTGAAATAACAAAATATGTCTCTTTATTTTTGTTTGACAACATAAAATTATGCGACTGTCGCGCCTGCCCACGTCTCATTTAACGGTTTTATTCCACGCCCTTTTTTCCACGGATTTTTTCTTACGGTTTTACTATCACATTTTTTTCAGTTCGGTCGCGCAGCAAAATCCCTATCCCCTCCAAGCCTACCGTACCTAAGGAACTTCGTTCCAATTAACAAATTTATCTCATTTAAATTGTATGCTAGTGATGTACTGCAACTGTAATATCCACATATCGATAACTACGATAATGTTTATCATTGAAAAAAAAATAAGAAATAAAATGTTGCGTGAAAGAGTAGGGGCACAAAGTTTTACATATTTGAATGGTGTGCCTACATAAATGAGCAAGGATCGAAATAGGTGAATTTTGCAGGATTTTGAAACATAATCTCTGTAATATTGATACGTCATATAATTAATTTCGTGCGCTGAGTATGGAAGAAAACTAAAATAATTTTTGGATTTTGATTCTATATTTTTCAATTATTTCCAGACTCGTATACAGCAGGACAACAGCTGTTGGCTGAAGAATCAAGAGACAAGAAATACATTTCATTTCAGTAATAAAATTTTATTTGAATTATCAGAATCCGTTTTTTATCTTATTTCGGGTGCGCATTTCAGCCCAATCTTGTATTAGTACCAAATATCCCCTCATCAACATTGGACATAAATACGGACTCGATACTTACTTAAAATTAATAAAAAAAATATTAAGTGGAAACCTCGCTTTCTACCTAGTATATTTTATCGATATCGATAAGAAGCTAAGCTAGCTTGGTTAAGCACTATTTGTCTCGTTACGTTGGTGCTCCTGTTGTTTGACATCTTTGTGGTATTTTTGTGTTACGGTTGGTATTGGAGTGCCGCGTAAACTGATATTTTTGGCTACTAGGGAAGTGCCGTCTCTTAAACGTAGTGATTACATTCTCTTTGTAATCTGTAGTCTAATAATTTGCTTTGCTAGGTTCAGTGCTACCAACTAAATAAAATATTTGTCCCTTAAAAAAACGTTAAATTCCCCTATATAATAAAATAATATTATTAAAAAAGTATAAAAAATAATGGCAAAAATATTGAATTACATATTAAGCTAATTTATAAATAGCAAGCAAAATATGATTGGTATGAACTAAAGTTACTTTAATCTATACAGTCATTATTTTCATGCTGAAGAGCTGTAGTATTGATGATTTCTAATAGTGAAGAAAAAAAAGACGACAAGCATTATTAATAAATTCTCTACGTGTTAATTATATTTTTACTGTCGTACGTTCGCCTTTTTTTTTGAAAATTGCTACAAAATTTTCAGTATTAATTAATAATTTTTCGTTAAAGCGTCGTTTCTCGAAAATTTTCTAGCAGGACAAACTTTTTTAAGGTTACCTTATTTTATATTTTTCAGATGAATCGTTACTTAATATTGACCAGCGTTTTAATATTATTACTAAAAAATTTTTTTTTTTTCCAAATTATCCATTATATTTCTAAGATGATATATTTTCGACATGTCTCTACTGTATCCAAAATAATCGCCAGAAATTGAGCCCTTTTAATTTATAACAATATTTTTCTCTAACTACGCTAAAGCTCAATTCGACCTGACGTTTGAAGCGTCCTATCGATTTGAATTTCTTATAAGCCGAGCCGACTGTTGAGTCGGTTCGAGTTTGAGTTGCCTCGAGCTAGCGCTCGCGCTAATGCCTAATGTTGCTGCAATTCTCAAAGTCACAGTCGCCTGTAACAATCGCTACTCTTGCTACGTGTTTAATCCGGTATAGATTCCAAAAACTTTAATCAACAGACTTGAAGGTATATTAATTCTTTATAGAGTTTTTCGACGCGTCTTTAACGAAAGAGTTATTATATTTAGATAGCAAGGAACGCTTGTTGCGTCAATAAAAATAAAAGAAATAAGAACTCGACAGGAATGAGACTCTGTCACTTGCTGAGACACAAATGCCAACAATTTTTTTTCCTCTCCTTAATTTATTTTAATTTTCAATAAAACTAACATGACTGAGTATCGATGTTTTCTGCTAAACATTCTTATTTTAACATCGACGAATACCAACATCCCTATCACGCTGTACTTTTACTGTTCTAAAGATGAGAAATTAATCTTAAATATTTTATTTATATTTTTGAATATTCTTATAACATGCTACATATACTTATTAAAATATATTATAACCTTAAAAATCAGATTTTAAATCAAAGGAATTTTCGAACGTAAGTTCTGATTAGTCTTCATATCTTACTGTTTGACATTTGTTGGACAGTTGTGTGCAGCAGACTGTAGACGAATTGTGGTTAAGCAAATTAGGTACTTACCTACCCATATCCAGTACTGATTGAACTTGAATGGTTATACAATTCGTCATTGGTTAAATATTTACGTTCATTTTTTAAGAATTTATTTCATCACGGTTTTATCTAAACGTAAAAATTGAATATGTTTGATGATAGATCACGTTATTGACGAAATTTTCGTGAATAATGATTATCTTTACTTTCACGTGAGGTTTTCTGATATTGATAGTCTTAGTGTTGTTTTAGTAGAGAGTTCAACAAACAAGTGTTTATAGGATTTGTTTTCAATTTACGTAACTTTGTTAAATGTTTACCTTACCAGCTATCGGAGGTATATTATGCTCGTGCTCAGATAAAGTGTTGAATCAATATTGCATTTGGGTATCAATGTGCTACCGTCAAATGAGTGTGCATTATTCGTTTACCTGCTGACCCATGAACTCTTGATGGATGCTGATTGTTCTTGGAATAATAATCAAGACTTATAAGAATTTTGTAAGTACATTTGGCGGTTTTAAATAAGTATTATATTGTGATATTTTAATTAAGTATTGCATTGTGTATTATCATACTGATGTATAATCTCTTAAGATTGCCTATTTTCCTATTTTTCCTTCCTTTTTCCCTTGCCTGATGTTAATAAAAACGTAATAAAAATATTTCAGTATCCATAAACACTATTACTAACAAATAGTGATATTCTAGATGTAACTGGGCATTTGTCTAACTGAACCTTTGTTTTCAAAGTATATTTATGTAATTGATTCATGAGTTACAAATTTGACGAATATATCTATGGAAATCTATAACAAAGGGTTACTGACACTAATACAATTAAGGAAGAACTAATCAGTCATTATAAATGGTATTTTTGAATATCTTTTATTTAAGAATTAAACTTATTATATAAATTGCTATGAACAAGAAGACTTACATATAATTTTTTGTACACTTATGTCCAATTTCTGAAACACTGATCATTGTAGAAATTAAATAATTCTGATCATTAAGAAGAACGTTTTGATCAATTCAGAGAGTTTAATCATCCTTTTGGCAACTCAAATGACATTTGAAAAGCCATTAGACAGCTTAATTTCTATGATCAGGCGTGTATTGTATTTGTGTTGATTTTAATTTTTGCTTAAACTGTCTGGCTTACAAGTATGCAATATATTTTCAAATATTTGTGTGCTAATAACAAATCTATACTAACAAGTTCTTATAAATTTAAATTTGGTAGAAACTATTAAATATTATGAACTCACACAGTTTGCTTAAATTATAATTTTTCAAGTGTTTAATAAATGACAAGTTATTTTTATAATACCTGTATGTAATAAAATTTAAATTTAAACATGAAAATTAAGAGACTGTGGGTTTGTAGAATTACATTTATGTAATAAAAAGTGTACAGTAGGTACATTCATTGTTTTTTAGTAAAAATGTTCATGTAGCTGTAATTGTTTTTAATAAAATTTTATTTGCCTACAGATACAATGGGGAAGTTTGGCGGCAAAAAATGCCGCTTACTCTCAATGTTATGGCTGACTGGCACATTCTTCTTTGTGGAACTGATTGTTGGTTATGTAACCAATTCGATGGCCCTTGTTGCCGATTCCTTCCATATGCTGAGTGATGTTGCTGCTCTAGTCATAGCTTTTCTGTCTGTAAAAGTAAGTATTAAATAACATATAACTTGTATATTGCCATATAAAATTTGCTGTATTATATTTCTGTATGTCACTTCTTCAAGTGGTCTGAACATTAATATGTGAAACAATCATGGAGATATATTGTTGACTGTATTTTTTTTTAAATCGATCTTCCTGTATGATAACATTATCCTGTGTTATAAGGATGTTATACAAACATAAACTTCATGTGGAAAAACTCCCAGATACGAAACAGTTATCTGTGTGTTGCACAGATACTTGTCCCGTGTAGGAATCGAACCAACAACCCCCCACGCCGAAGCCAATGCCTTGGCAACTGCGTCCATGGATTCATAGAAATTGTTATAGGGCAACCATTTTTTGTGATAGCACAGCTTTTTTTTTTTAAACTAAAGGGAGTTGTGAATTTGTAAAAGAGTTGTATTATTTATTGAAAATACTTTAACATTTAAGCTCTTAAGCTTTCATACAATTTAGATTTGTTAATTAGCTTCCTTAAAATTAAAATGCAATTATCCAATTCATTAATAGTATTTTTAACAATTGCAAAGTATTACTTTTTTTACAAGATAAAACTTTTCTAAGTTCTAATTTTCATTAGTCAGTACCATCTAACAAATGAAAATTAGAACTCACTAACGGTACGGCCGTACAACAGACTTGTCTGTAGACCTAATGGGCAGGTCTATCTGGCTAAGTACGACAACCCCAAAGAAGATTGTTGTGAAGTTATACTTCTGTGTTTTGTCTGGTGTGTGAGGTAGCTAGGGGCCACTTTTAATAAAAGGTTGCAACACATCAGCAACCCTACAATTGTTTCAAATGTCAATGAGTGGCGGTTATCACTTAACATCAGGAGAACCACCTACCTGTTTGCCACCTTCTCACATAAAAAAAGCTATCTGAACTAATCATCATAATATTTGTTTAAGTCTCTTTGATCATAATCTCTGCAAATTCAGTAAATTGAAGTATTAATTGACCCAATTTTGAACAATAGCTGCAGTGTTTTAAGTGCTTAAATTAATATGTATTCATTTATAGTGATTTATACCATTATTTATTTTAGTTATCAAATGAAATAATATGGAATAGGTCGTGATTTTTTAGTGATTTGTACAACTAAAGAGTTATATGAATTTTTTTTCTAAAACACATTACAGACTTTTACAAAATCTGCATCTAGTTAATATGTATCTCTCTAAATTGAAACATAGTAATGTGTTGACATGTTAGTGTCCATTCATATGCAAAAAACCTATTGGCCAATACAAACCAACTTTTCACTCCCATTCTGAGTAACAGACTACAGCCTACACGCCTATTACGTAATATCGTATGACGTCATAAAAATCTTTTCAACGTAATTGACAACCGTTCGAAGAATAAGATCAATGAGTCACAAAAACATCCGCCATTAATTATTACTTTAGAATGGGGGTTTCCCAGTGGACACTTTTGCCTTTAGAGTTTTAAAGGCAAAAGTGGCGTTATTCCGTAATCACTCAATGCATTGTGAACTAAACAGTCCCTTTTATAATTATTGTAGTAAACAAGGAACACTTACATGGATTGCATACGGCGAGTTGATAAACGTTCATTAACAATCTGTCGAAAAAATGTATGGGGCGAAAATGATAAAAGTCGTTACAGGGCGCCGCCGTTTTGTTCGATTGGAGTATAGTAGAGAGTAGTAGTAGAGAGAGCCATTCAAAGCTATTGTTAGCATCGTATGCGTATATGATGACTCGGTGGAGCAGTTGCTAGGCCGTTGGTTTCGGCGCCGAAAGAACGGGACCATAATTTGTGTGAACCAAAGTCGTTTCGGATCTAGGTTTGATCCCAAGGTGGGATGACGTCAGACAGGTGGCCAGTCGTAAAAACATAGCTAGCTTAATAATTCACGTCCCTACCTGTCCCGACCCCACTTATCGCGTTTTCAATACCTTTGACATCACGATACAGATGTCGTAAATAACACACATCTAGCAATGACCGCTAATCTCCGCCTACTCCTCTGGAGGCCTCGAGTGGCTTGACTTGTGTTTGTCGGTCTGTTGCGAACTGTAGATCCATTAATCGATTGTGCTCGTTCAGATGTCGCCCAAGAAATGGTCTAAGAACACGTTCGGATGGGCGCGCGCCGAGGTGTTGGGCGCGCTGGTGAACGCCGTGTTCCTAGTGGCCCTCTGCTTCAGCATCACGGTGGAAGCGATGCAGCGCTTCATAAAGATCGAGATCATACACAACGCCAAGCTGCTGGTCGCCGTCGGCACCCTGGGACTGATACTGAACATCGTCGGGCTTTTCCTGTTCCACGGTAATTACCGCCACATAAGTAGAATGCTTATGCCACTGCACTTTATAACGTCCGCATTCGCTTAGTACGTAGAATATTGTCATTACATATGTATAATTATTTATACTTAATGTGATATTTTTTATTATTCGTCTGATATTATTACTTTGTAATTAATAATGTGTATATTGCATAATTATATCCTTAAAAAGGTTGCTATTGACTGCGTTTGAGTATACGGTGGTAGGGCCACGCAGCAGCGTAGGCTGTTGCGCGAATGGGCAGGCTCGTCCGGGTAAGGACCTCAGAAGACCGGCGTAAAGTGGAAGTATTATACTTTCGCGTTTCGTGTGGTGAGTTAGGTGGTCGGAACCCAATTTTCAAAAGTTTGTCAGCGCATTTGGAACCCTCGGGTGTAGCAGATGTCCGTGGGCAGCGGTATTCACTTAACATCAGGTGAACCGTCTGCTTGCTTGGCAATTTTTCACATTAAAAAAAAGTAGAATGCTACTGCATTTTATAACGTCCGCATTTGCTTAGTACGTAGATTATTAATATTACATATTATAATTACGTATACTTGCGCCCCGTTTCTGAAACACTGGTCGTCGTAGATGATAACTCATCAGATTTGAATTCATCATTCTGATCATTAATAAGATCATTGTGGTCAATTCATAGTTTAACCATCCTTTTGGCAACTCAAATTAAATTTGAAAAGCCATTTGACAGCTGGTTAGTTAACATCTACGATGATCAGTATTTCAGAAACCGGGCGTTACTGTAATATTTTTTATATAATATGCATGTATTTAATAATGTTTATATTGCATAATTATACCCTTAAACAAGGTTCCTATTGACGTTTGAGTAGTCATTTGCTTTAGAAACTTTATCCTATTTTGTCCTACGTTATTTTATCGCCTTTTTTACCCATTGTATTCACGTAATGTAGCACGAGGTTCGTTCGGGATACACGTCAATTTTAGTCATATTCTGCAATGAGATTACGATGTTGTACACCTTTTGACGATAAACAACAATAATTTATAATTCTGTACGTGTAATCCTCGTACATAATAATCAGACAATGAACAAGAGGAAAACATTGTGACGTTTCAATGAATCGTCTCCGTTATTGTCGCTTTATTTGTTGTGACTAATCGTTTGTTCGCAAACACATGAGTATCTACTCGTGTTGTATATTTACATAATAATAATCTAACATATTCGCGGGCAAGAACAGTTAGGCGAAAAAAACTGCGAAAATTACAGATTTTATTTGCGACATAAAAAAATATATTATTGTGTTCCACATACAAAAGAAGGCATAAATGCAATTTGTTTCATACCTAATAATATTAAACGAAAGAAAATATACATAGATATCAGTATCACAACGCATTACAATGATGAGGTCATTTGTGTCATCGTTAGTTCATTCGCGACGCGACGCGACGGATCGCTGTTACGTAGTTTTATACTTTCAATCGAGTTAATGATATCTTTGACCTGGGTCATCTACAGTTTTCCGTATCGGTCGTTACACCCCCAAGTTTGGGCCACGTCTTGAATGTTCGACAACTAAATAGAAAGGAAAAACAAAAGGGTTGCACTGGTGTGTACTGGCGCATGCTGGGTACCGGGAATTGTGGACGGGTTTTTGTTGCGCCCCGCATGCGAGTTGTGCGAAATTTGATATACGATTCATTAAAAATTCTTCTTACGTCGTTAAGTTTCTTTTTAACAGCCGTCTGTTAAAAGAGAACGAATGGAAAGATAAACATGTCGACCCGTCGATATTTTAACAATGCCTCGTAAGTCATCACCCATCATAAATTCCTACTATTGAAGATTATTAACGGAATGTTCATGACGTTAGTTTTAACACAATATCACTTTCGTATTAGGCATTATTATTTTCAAGTGTCTTCGTATTTGTTCATCCATTGCCATTTAGACAATACCTCCAAAAGTTAATATTACCGAAAAAAAATTAAATAGCCTGTTTGTTTATTGCATTTTTAAATTTCTTTTTTTAAATAATTTAAAATGACGCTCTTTATGCGTTCGAACGCCTGCATACTGCAGCGCAGGATCATGGCCTAAAAAAGATTCATTCTTTGTGCGTTTGTCATCTATTAGGGATTGTAAGGCATTGCTAAAATAATATAATTTACTATTATTACCCAAAGTAAAAATAGCATATTATATAATACGTAGATATTAAACTGGAAATCGTGGTCAGTTTGTTAATAACTCACTGACTTTATTTAAAAAAAAAATAATGTAATGCTAAACTATAAATTGAAAAACCTAAGTTTTAAAGATATTCAGTAACTTCATTTCCATAAAACCGAATTTATAACAATATTGGCCCCAATGATTAGCTAATTGAGACATTCTCTGATTTTAATTGCCAATTAATTTAAAATGTACACTGTTAAAATACGACATGTTTCGTAACAATCGATTAAGAAGGAGATATAAGATATATTTCGATGTACTTTTATAATTATTTCTGGTACAATTAATTTTATAATCGCTAAAGATAGAACTTGTTTTTATAGTGGGGGTTCGATCCCCACTACTGGAAAAATATTGTGTGATGAACATGGTGTTTTTCTAGTGTCTGGGTGTTTCTATATGTATAATATGTATTTATTTACAAAAGAAAAGTATGTTTAAGTATTTTTATCAGTTTTCTAGTACCCATAGTACAAGCTTTGCTTAGTTTGGGACTAGAAAATGTTGTGTACAAATGTGTCCTAAATATTTATTTATTTATTTATTTATAGTACTCCTTGATCAATGGGTTATTGTGTCTGCTATAATGTTGGAAAATAACTGCAAAAAACTAAAAACATACCTGTACCAATCAAAGGAATAAGCTCCCTTCTTTTTTTTTTTGTTAACGTCGGGGAAATGCCTACGCATACCACCCTCGCGGGGGCGAGAGCGAGTTATGTCGTACTCGCACCGACTAAAACCCCCACGATATTCCACCTAGGCGCATATCAGCAGGGCTAGCCGCCTCAGCGGCCCCCTCCCGGGGAGCAAACCCCTCCTCCAGGCAAGGCGCGCTGGAATAATCAGCACGTCTTCCTAGTCGGCCCCTTTTTCATGACCAACGAACTCCCCCGAGTTCGCTGACCAGGAAAGTCGGAGAGTGGGAGAGTGGGAGCCAGGAGAACCCGTGCCAAAGAACATCAATTCTCCCAGCCCCCTGCGGCGGACCTGATCTGTGACTCCGCCGCTCACCACGTTTCGGCCGCGGAGGGTAGGAGAACGGCGCACCGCAATACCGACACTCCTCTCCCCCCGTGGCCCTACCACCACTGCATCAACGGTGCAACCCCGCCGAGTCGCGGAGGATAGGGTTCGCGGCCAACGCAATACCGACACTCCTCTTCACCCGCGACTCCTCCTCGGTAGCAGAAGACAGGGACAGTGGCTCCACCTCTACCACCCTCGACCTGTCCCCTGCACCCTCCAGCACGCATCCAGAGTGGGCTCAATGAGTTTATTCGGAGCGGCGCTCTCGGGCCGGCCTTACACCCCGGGCCGGCCCAGTGTGGGTTCCTCTTAGCTTCGCCGTGGGTGTCCAAGCCACAGCTACTAAGCCCCTCCGCCACGTCAAGGCGGCAACCTGGTTGGTGGGGGAATAAGCTCTCTCCTACTTTTTTTTTAACTAAAAATCTGTGAGTAATAGAAATGATAATGAAATATCGAAAATAGACATCTAGATCATCTTAACTATGCCTTAACCAAGTTGGAAAAACTTGAATTTTAGGAGGCGTTTACTTTGTCAAATCAGGTCTTTAGAGGTTTTTTGGGTTAGTGGTAACATCAAACACACTGGGAAACATTTACATTTTTAAACATAATTTTTTTTTAAACATTGCCCTTTGGGATAATATTATCTTGTGTTGTAAAACGTTTTTACAAACATAAATTTCACGCGGACAAACACCCAGATGCGGAACAACTATCTGTGGGTCACTCAAATAGTTGTCCCGTGTGGAAATCGAACCGACGACCCCTGACGCCGAAGCCGTAACCTTGGCGACTGCGCCACGTAGTCATCAATATTTACCGAGTTATTAAATTTTACAAAACAAACAATTTTAGAACAACTTTACGTATAAAACTGTAACGTAAAGTACATTTATAAAGGTCACAAAGCATATGAATGGGTCGAATGAATTTAAAAGAGATAAAACATACTGTTAGAAGGAGAGGCTTGTAATGCGACGCTGTGGCGCGAGTTGTATAGGGGGTTACAAAATTTGTTTCTTTTTTACTTAATTAGTTTGTTTGAAATTTTTTTTTTTAAATTATGGATTTTTTAACGTTTTATATTTTTTTATGATTATTGTCACGTAGCGTTAGCCGTGCGTTCATTTACTGTCGCGGTTGTAACGACACGTTGTATACATACATATGGGTGGAGCTAAAGAAGTTTTACTTCAATCGCGTGGGTCTAGCACACTCGTATTTTTTTTAATAACGAGTTTGGACACAATCCATTTTTGAGCGCGTCCTTTCGTGCCGAGACAGCGGTTCGCGTTTCTTAGAGCGGGCGCCGTTTCAGAGCACGGCAGCAGCCACGGGCACACGCACGGCGGGGTGCCGCCGCCGTCCAACGTGCGCCACCTCACTGAGATCGTGAACAGCAACGCGGACATGGCACTTGGCCACCAGGCGACCGACACCGAGGAGACGGACGAGATGGTGCCGCCGCGCGCGGACAAGGTCACCGGCAGCAAGCAGTCCGCCGGCAGGGTGGCCAGCGACCCCGGCCATCTGAACATGAAGGGGGTGTTCCTTCACGTCCTCTCTGACGCCCTGGGTGAGTCTACCTCTCTCTCGCTCACTCTCTGTCTGTCTCCGTCTCCTGTGCAGTGATTATTCCCATCTGATTGTGCGGTCTGCCTTGGTCTTGCACTTGGGTGAGTAAAGAAAGTAACGGCATATACATGTCCCACCGCTGGGCAAAGGCCTCCCCTATACGGAGGGTATCGGGGCATAGTGCACCGCGCGGCTCTCCTGCGTATTGGCGGACTTCAAATATGTTGCGAATATTTTTTGTAATTTTTTCGAAAATATGCCGGTTTCCTCGCTATGTTTTCCTGCACTTAGAACTAACGATTTCATTGGTGCCGGCACCGAGGATCGAACTCAGGTTACTTGAGTATATTGATTTAAAAGCGAGCGCCTGGACAATGAGCTATAACGGTAAAAGGCCTGTATCGCGGGATTTACTCGTACCATTGCTCTGAAAAAGTATTTATGGTTTATGTGCAAGTTTCTCCCGTGAGACCCTTTTCTATTTTGCTGAGGTCCACTTGGTGCCTCTTAAATGTCTTATTACCCAGACATGGAGACTTAAATTGTTATGTTTTTATTTTAGCAAATGGCTCTGTGGTGCCGTTGCTTGCTTCGGCGTCGGGGTCGTGGCATTCGATTCCCACACGGGACATTTTTTGCTTGACCCACAGATAATTGTTCAGGATTTGGGTACTCGTTTCGAAGGACGGTTGAGGTCAGGCAGGCGGACGTAAAAACATAGCGAAAACCGCTTACAACACGATTTACATGTTGCACCGACCCCTCCTAGGTGGGATAAGGGTAGGAAGATGTTGATGATTACACGTATTATAGTAAATAGAGTCGGGCAATTTAAACGGCGGTACTCTAATAAACATTTTAAAGCTTTGTAACTGTTATGAACGAACATTTATCTAATACTTAAATAGCTTTCGGCTGCGATTGAAAATTGTGACTAACTCCCAACTATCGATGCAATGTGAGGTTGTGAAAAATTCTTTCTCTGTAATAATATATATATTTTTATGAATAAACAAAGCGATAATGTGTTCCACTTTACAAATCCACAGCTACTTTTCTTATCATCGTTTTAACTATATTTTGCGTAATTGTGTAAACACAAACACTATTTCGGTCTTGTTTTCGTGGCTTTATTTAATATCTATACTTGACATCCTTTTGCATGGATTTTGCATTTTATGGTTTCTCCTAATATATTTTTCGCAGTGGGCAAATGGTTGGCCGTTGTAATGGAACGACAGAGTCAAAGTATATGTGCGTAAATACACAGGCGAAGAAAATTGTCTCGAAAACTTCGGACTGTGCCCTTGAGGATTCCAATAAGGAAACAATAAAGGCCAGTCTGTGACTAATTCTCTGCTATATTAGAGTTAATGTCAAAAAAAGGTCGTTTTTGCCTTTGACGTGTTCGTTGAGTTGTGCCGTAACACATTGTTGGTCGGCGTGAAATCAAATATAAACACTGGTACAGTGACAGGGTGAACGGTTGAATGGAGCTGCTTAGACTGCTTTTCGGCAGTCTCTTAAATACCTATTTTATTGTTCAATGTTATTAAATATGGGACAGTAACAGTTCACGGAAATGAGACACCACTTGGGGCTTTTGACCTTTTGGACCTAACAACAATGGGTCATCGTTTATCAAAACTTCAATTGTCTCCTTATATCTGTATTAAGTTCGTTTATAAATGTCGAAAACTACCTTCCTTTTTTCGTATTCGGCTAACCTCCGCAATCAAGCCTTTGACAATGCATAAACTGCAACCCTGGAGCCTCCTCTATCGGCCTCTTCTATCACGCCGGATGACGAATCATCGCTTAGCCCATTCGATAAATCCACGATATTTATCGAATGGGATGTAACTGCGATCCCAATCGAACTCGACAAATGATCGAAGGGTTATTGTTATTAATACAAAACAAAACAGTCTTCAAATATCTCTTTACAATTTTCATTTGCTTTAAAGAGATATCTCTGGAGTCCAAGGTCCAATGAAATAATATGGGATTGAACCGAACTCTGTGCCAAAATAATTTTTAAAATGACGGAGTTCCGAGATAATAAACATAAAAATATTACAACTTAAACATAAAAAATATTACAACCTTTGAGAGAGTACTTTTTTGAAGTCTCTTGTAAATCATTATCAGTGTTATGCATTCTCATTAATAGCTTGTAGCCAATTGTAAACATAAAACTTTCACTTTAGTCGACACTGTCTATCTAACCAACAAAACCAAATGATCAAGGTTTTTTTAACCTTCGTATGATCGAGTTTGTTTCATCTCAAGTTTGATCAAGTTATATTAATCATCGTAATAGTTGTCACCGCTCTGTTTGTTTATATGAATCTAGTTGAATTCTTTTTCTTATACAAAGCTGCCTCTTTTAAATATCAGCGTGGCTTTAGCCCCCTGTTTACTATCTAGCCCGTGATCGGTATTAAATTATTTTATTTGTTAATTGGAGTATTTAAGGTATTACGAAGATTAATTGAAATAAGTAACGCTACTATTGTTATGAGATTAGCATTGGAACTTAATTAAAGATTTGACACAACCTTGTTGCGTCATTACTGAGATATCGTATACTTTAATACATCCTGAATTCAAGTATTTCACCGATACTTGAATACTTCAAGTATCTTGCCGATACCAATACATAAATGCATGCCTGTTACGCTCGAATTTCGTCTTACCATTTTTTCTCTCCATTGGAACGTGTATTGGAAAACAAACGGGCAATATACGATAACAATGAACTTCAACGCTTCAGAGATCATTGTTAGCGATGCATAATAAAAGAAAAAACTCCACGTGCGTTACTGTAACAATGTCAAAAGAGGTTGTACTCTGCTTTTTCTTTGTTTTTTTTTATTATTTTTTAATACTAAATGTAATAACTATGTGGTGAAAGCATTGCCGTTGTAGTTTTATGTTTCGTTTGATTCGTTATTTCTTGTTCTAGTTTTGAATTAAGTTGTTTGTATTTTTTTTAACAGGAAACATTGTGCTACTTAAATGCGCACAAATATAAATCCTTAAAGCGTTTGATGTTCGTGTCTAGGTCAGTACCCTTGCGTGGATTTTAGCCTTGTAATAAGTAGAGGCAGATGCAAAATGGCTCAGTGATCGAAAACTCTAATTGTCATTCCATATGCGGCCGTACATTCAAATCTTAAACTAATCTGCATTTTAATGCTGATTAGTTTAATGTACTTTTGGATACCTCTCGAGCAAATATAACAGTCTCAAAATTGTTCATACTTGCAAACCCGTACTAGCCTCTATTAATTCTTTGTACCTCTTACTTAATTTCCCTTGACTTAATTTCCTAATGGCTAAACTACGTCTAGGCGGCGTGTGGGTTAGTTTTTTAATAGACGCCTTCGTTCATGCTCCGAAAAGTTCACTATGGTAAGATCACGCAAGGGTCTTCGATGTTGCACCAATGGGTAGGCCCGGCCGGGTAAGCACCACGACCTCATAAGACGGGCGTGAAAAGGAGGTGTTATACTTCTGCATTTCGTCCAGTGAGTGCGGTAGCCGGGGCCCACTGTTTACAACACGGTAACGCACTTGCAATCCTGCGGGCGTTGCAAATGTTAATGTGCGGCGGTTATCACTTAACGTTAGTAGAACCGTCGACACCATACAGCAGTTATTTAAAACTGAGTTTTGATCTAGCCGAAGAGCTAATTGTGTAAACATTGGTCGGGTCCTTGATTATGTCGCCCGAAACTATTTCGGTGCGGACGCGTGTAGTCGCACCGTTGCAACTTGGCCAACCTTGTGCCACTTTGCGGAACGAGACTTATCAAATCACCTATATGTTTCGTTCTCATTGTCGCCCGCCGGATTCCGTATCTGTTAATAGCACCCGTGTGTCTATCGACGCGATAGGAGCGTTGCGCAATTTGTTTATTTGCCGACGGTACGAATTCCTCGTTCTATACGATATTTACTTGCGAACGGTTTCTGAGTAAACGCCGACGCGTTTCTTCCTCTTAAAACGCTTATGAACGTCAATTTCACCACGTGTTCGCAAATTTTGAACTGTTCAGCAAGAGACTTGAAATTTATGATTTTGATCATCTTTTTTGATGAAATATTTTCATGGGATCAAATAAAATACAATAAAATGGTATTAATACTTCAGAACGAATTTAATGAATTGAGGTATACAGCGTGTCGTTGCCATCGCGACAATAAATGAACACACGTCTAACGCTACTTGCCAATAATCATAAAAAGTATTAACGTTAAACAAAATCCATAATAAAAAAAATATTTTTCAAGCAAACTAATTAAGTAAAAAAGAAACAAAATTTGTAACATCCTATACAACTCGCGCCACAGCGTCACATTACAAGCCTCTCCTTCTAACAGTATGTTTTGTCTCTTTTAAATTCATTCAACCCATTCATATGCTTTGTGATCTTTACAAATGAACTTTACGTTACAGTTTTATATGTAAAATTGTTCTAAAATTCTTTGTTTTGGAAAATTTTATAACTCAGTAAATATTAATTTTTAAAAAATGTAAATGTTTAATACAATTTTAAAAAGTTATCCCCTATATGTGTGTTCATTTATTGTCGCGACTGTAAAGACACGCTGTATAACTATGGTGATGTCCTATTGGGCGGGATTTCGCACTTGCGACGCTTGTAAGTTCGAAACCTAGTGTGGGAAACAAGGTTTTATGATTTTGCTTGAGTAAAAAACCGCTGAAAAGAGACGTGACTCAGTGTCCGGGCGCTCACCTTTAATTCAATATACTCGAGCAACCTGAGTTCGATCCCCGGTGCCGGCACCAATGAAGTTTTTAACTTTAAGTGCAGACTTATCACGTGCTCCATGGTGAAGGAAAACATCGTGAGGAAACCTGCATATTTACGAAATATAACAAAAAAAATATTTTTCGAAGATATGTGAAGGCCGCCAATCCGCAGTGGGGCCGCGTGGTGGACTATGCCCTGATATCCTCTATATAGAGGAGGCCTTTGCCCAGCAGTGGGACATGTATAGGCTGTTACTTTACTTTTTTTTAAAAATCGCTGCCTTAAAATTAATCTGTCACGTATGGGTATTAAATGAATTTGAAATGTCAGTGTCGTATAGTTACGCGAAAGAAACTTTACCTATGCTCATAGTAGAGGTTTAAAAAACGAATATACTTTGTTTATCTGAATAAAAAACAGACATAAATATTGTCCAAATAACAACCAGTGTTAAAATAATTGTAATAGGCTCTGTTTATTATGAATTATTTGTGTTAAAAAATATTAAATAAATAAATACATTAAAAATATGTAGAAAAAATGTTCAGTTTAATGTTCAATCTTAAGTGCAAAGATTAGCACTATAAACAATTTAAATTTCTAAATACATACATTATAATACTTGCAACCATATTCGCCTATGTTGTTTGGAATTAGCATTCTTTATCACCATGTAGTATAATGTTTAATGTTTAATGTCTCTCTTCTAAAGACTCTCACCATACCTTAACATTATTTTATTGAACCCTAAAACAGAACGAAGAAATAAATTTCGATCAATTTCCCAATAATTCGCATATCGCATTAAAAATGAGATAAGATATTAAATGACAATAATTATCGTGAATCTGTTGTGACTGGCCAAAGCAAATATTTTTATTCACCATATCAATTCTACATTCCCATGGGCGTATCAGATTATCAATAAGTTCACGTTCTTTAGCAATTTTGATCGAGTAAACACAAGGTCTTTTTAAATATCGAACTCGAGTTGTAATTTTAAAAAGATAAAGCTGTCAACACTAAACTTTGAACCATAGTATTATTAACTAGGCCTACCTTTTTTGTCTTGGTATTTATTGTTATTTCATGTGGTTCAAATATTGAAAAAATTTCGTTTTCTACCATAAATCTTATCGGTATCTTATCGAAAATTTTCTTTTGACTGCTATAAATTATGAATACGGATCTTTTTGCAATATTATGGTGAATGAACTTCACTACCTAGGGTTGAGGTTAAAATTACAGCAAATAGCTGTAATGAAGAAAGTTAAACTTTTTAATTTCCGATTTTAATTGATGATGATAATATCGAAATGCTATTTACTCGTTTTTCGAAAATACATAATTATTATTTTTTCACTAGCCGGGAATAGCCGAGTATTATGCAAATTATTTGGCTGGCACGTGGGAGCAAGACTTATATCGACGTGATTGTTTGTTGCTCGTTTAGAAAATAAAGTACAATCTTACTTGATCCCACGGCGCTCTGCCCCGCGCGCTCAATTGCTACTCTTTTGACTAATTTAAAAGTAAAAGTAACATCCCATAAGTGTCCCACTGGTCGACAAAGGCCTTCCTCTGTACAGAGGATATTAGGGCATATTCCATCACGCGACCCCACAGCGCGTCTATTGGCAGTGGGGTCCGACTTCACATATATTCGAATTGTTTTTTATTGCGAAGATATGTAGGGTTCCGATCGTGATGTTTTCCTTCACCGTCGAGCACGTGGTAAGCACAAAATTAACAATTTCATTGGTGCCGACACCGGGTTTGAACTCAGGTTGCTCGAGTATGTTGAATTGAATTAAGTCAAAGTCAAAGTCAAATATCTTTATTCAATATAGAAGCATTCACTTACTTATTTGATAGTCAATAAACTCTACCACCGGCTCGGAAGGTAAGCCACTGACCTGAGAAGAATCGGCGTAAGAAACTCAGCGGGACATTATTTTTTTTTAGCGATGAAAGAGCCTGGAGCGATCAATTCATTTCCAGAGTGTGTTATCATTCATATAATCACTAATACTATAATAGCCATTAACACACAAACGTTCCTTTACAAGTTTTTTGAATTTAGCAACAGATTCATTTTGAACGTTTTCTGGGATTTTGTTGTAAAAGCGTATACATTGTCCCATAAAAGATTTACTTATTCTACGTAATCTAGTTGAGGGTAGAACTAATTTATGCTTGTTCCTAGTATTTACATCATGCACATTACTAAATCTTGAAAAGTCATTCTTATTTTTGTGGAAATACATAACATTAGCAAGTATGTACTGAGAAGCTACAGTCAATATTTTTATTTCTTTAAACAGGTTTCTTAGTCTTTGGGGCCCAGGTTATAAACCGCTCGAATAGCTCTCTTTTGCAGGATGAAAATAGTATTTATGTCGGCTGCATTTACCCAAAGTAGAATGTCATAAGACATTATACTGTGGAAATAGCTAAAATATACCAGACGAGCCGTATCCACATCAGTCAATTGTCTAATTTTTTTGACTGCAAAGACTGCTGAGCTAAGTCTACTCGACAGTTTATTAATATGGGGGCCCCACTGCAATTTGGCATCTACGGTTATGCCAAGAAATACAGTCTAGTCAATGAGGTCTAACGCTTCCCCATGTAAAAGTACATCAGTTTTTACACTTTTTACGTTGGGAGTTGTAAATTTAATACATTTCGTTTTTTTTTACTATTCAACATTAAGTTATTAGCACTAAACCAATGCACTACAGTGGAGAGAGTATTGTTAACGTCGTCAAAATTTGAAGAATGTCGTTTAACTTTAAAAATTAAAGAAGTATCATCAGCAAACAATACTATCTCATGATCATTATTTACAAGATAGTGCAGGTCATTTATGTAGATGAGGAAGAGAAAAAGGCCCCAGAAGAGATCCCTGTGGAACCCCCATACTTACCAGGGCCCCGGAAGATCTCTTGCCATTCACGTCAACTCTCTGAACACGATAGCTCAAGTACGATGTCAGAAGATTGAGTGCGGCATCTCTTATACCATAGTGGTGTAGTTTCCTGACCAGAGTGTCATGCTGTACACAATCAAATGCTTTGGTTAAGTCACAGAATATACCTAAGGCATCCTGTGACTCTTCCCAGGCTTCAAAAATATTCTTCACAAGCTGGATACCCGCATCTGTTGTTGAGCGACCCCTAGTAAATCCATATTGCTTGTTATGCAGCAATTTATGTGTACTAAAATGGAGTAACATTTGATTCAAAATAATTTTTTCAAAAATTTTACTAAGAGTTGGTAGTACTGAAATAGGTCTAAAATTCCTGGGGTCAGAAGTACTACCAGATTTGAACACCGGAATAATCTTACTATGTTTCATAAGGTCAGGAAACTCGCCACTTTGAATACAAATATTAAAAATAGTTGCTAAGTAAGGTGAGACTACATCAATTATAGAACTGATCACCTTGACAGAGATCCCCCATAGATCGGCAATTCTTTTAATATCTAGAGATTTGAATGTTTTTATGATATCGTTCTTATTAACAGTAGTAAACTTACTTAAAGTTTTCTTTACATTCCATAACATTTTTCTTAAGCAATGATTCGGCAATTGTCTTCGGCAGTTCTTCGAGCGATGTGGCCTGCCCACTGCCACTTCAAGTTGCAGATTCGGAGAGCTATGTCGGTGACTCCGGTTCTTCGGCGAATTTCCTCGTTCCAGATTTTGTCGCGCAAAGAAACTCCGAGCATAGCTCTCTCCATAGCTCTTTGTGTAACTTTGAGCTTCTCCAATAGGCTTTTAGGGACCACGTCTCAGTGCCATACGTCATCGCTGGCAACACACAACAAAGGGCTATGTAATAATAATCGATAATGGCAAAAGTATAAGTACTCCTTTACGCCGGTCTTCTGTAAGGTCGTGGTAGTTACCCGGACGGACCTGTCCATTCGCGAAGCAGCGAAGACTTAAGCAAGGCCCTACCAAAGTCAACAACACTTTTGTTTTAGGTTCTTTAATTGTGGTTGGCTCCGCGCTCGTCGTATGGTTGACGGACTGGCAGTACAAGTACTACATCGACCCGGCGCTCAGTATAGTCTTGGTCATACTGATCCTCGCCTCCGTTTGGCCCCTTCTCAGGGAGTCGGCCCTCATTCTGCTGCAGACCGTACCCACGCACATACAGGTGAGTTGATTGATGAGTATTTTTTTTGAGAAGTTTCCTACCGGCCAATTGTTTTTGTTTATTATCATTTTTAAAAGAAAACAATTGCCCAGGCTGGTTTTATTTCTTATACATATTTACGAGTACTTAGAACCTTGTTTTTTTAATAGACAAGGATTCAGCGCTGTGTCCAATATAGTGGATAAACATATATATTTTAAATAACATTTTAATAATTAACATAATAAGCTTATTTCAATCTTATCTGTATATCGCAATTAAATTGAATGATTGCTCTGAACCTTTATGATAAGTTAAGTTTCTTTGAGTATCCGATATATATCGTTTACATTTGCAATGTTTATTTATACCCTAAATAAATTAACAATGAATACATCACCACCAATTTTAGTTTCCACAAAACTAACACACAATGTCATATTGTTGCGCCATAAAGTTACATGCTAAATCGCAAACAAATCATCTGATTTCTTCTCAACGGCTAGTGCTCAGAATCATCGATAGTACTGTTTCGGTACTAATGAAAGGAAGAGAGACAAAAATATGAATATAGGCAGAGGCACGGAGGGGAGGAGGTCTGTCTGTCTGTCCGTTTGTCCGTCTGTCCAGTCTGTATCTCATGAACCGTGATAGTTAGACAGTTGAAATTTTCACAGATGATGTATTTCTCTTGCCACTATAGCAAAAAATACAGTAAAAAACAGAATAAAATAGTATATTTCATTACGAGTGCGGAAAGCCTGTCATTGCAAAGAGTTCCGACAAATGTCTACCCGAAGCAGGCGAGGCGCAGGCGAAGGTGAGGGTTGACAGTCGGAACAAGTTGCAATGACGGTTCCGCACGTGTACTACTTTTAATACAGTTGCGAAAAAATGAAGCAAATTTTCTTTTATTGATATAAAATGAAAATGAGATGTAATGACAAGAAATGAAATGTAACCTAACCTAACTCATTTAATCAAATCATTAAATCTGATATTGAAACAAATTAGTAGCTTCTTCTTAGAAATATTTGCTTGAATCATAAATACTTCTGTGAATTTTTTTTTTGTAATAATTTCGTGGTTTTTTTTTTTTTTAATAGACATTATTTTGATAGTTTTTTTTATGTGAAAAGTTGCCAAACGAGCAGACGGTTCACCTAATGTTAAGTGAATACCGCCGCCCATGGACATCTGCTACACTACACCCGAGGGTTGGCAGATGCGTTAACAACCTTTTGGGAAATTGGGCTCTGGCCACCTCACTCACCAGACGAAACGCGAAAGAGTTATATACTTCCACTTTACGCCGGTCTTCTGTGAGGTCGTGGTACTTACCTGGACGAGCCTGCCCATTCGTGCAACAGCCGAGGCTGCTGCGTGGCCCTACCACCGTTTAACAGCTGAGAAAGAGAACGCACGAGTTCGGAAAAGGTAAAGAAAAAGCTCTAGTATGTAATACCCCACATCCCGAACGCTATACTCCCTGCAATACGCCACTTTTTGAGCAACTGTATTAAAAACATATTTAAGTGGAGCTTCCATACAACAGACATTATTGTTTTTATGCCGTATTTATAGATTGATACTATAATTATATAAGCGGGAATAGGCTGAAGGCGTAACATTCAGACAGAAGGACCCATATACATAAAAATATGTATATAAATTATAGCCTGTGTTATTCCGAGTATAAGCTATAGTATCGTAAAGTTTCGTTTAAAATCCATTCAGAATTATTTGTGTGAAAGGGTAACAAACATCCATCCATACATACAAACTTTCGCCTTTATAATATTAGTGTGGATTAGTAGTAGTGGATGATACAGAACACTTCGTGCCCGAGTCCGAATAGCACTTGGTATGTTATTGGCAAAACAGTGTATCCGAGAAATTAATCGTCTGTGCATATTGGCGGTCGTTTTGTTTGGTCCGGACCGAGTCTCGGCACGTGCGCGCACAATGTGGGCCGCTCATCGTCCGCCGGATGTTTGCCGAATGTTTGTCGAGCGTTCGCCGAATGTTTGCCCAGGTGGACGCGATCCAGAGGCGGCTGCTGGAGAAGGTGGACGGGGTCCTGGCCGTCCACGAGTTCCACGTGTGGCAGTTGGCCGGCGACAGGATCATCGCCAGCGCGCACATAAGGTAAACACTAAACGTCCTATGACCGTTGTCACCGTCGATCCCTAAATTTAAGGGACGCCTAAAAAAAATTTAAGTGCTTGTTTCGTTTTCGCCGCTGCTTAAGAATTTAGGTGGACTTTAGGTTTAACATTTTGTTGTATAAAATCAATTAAACGGATTTTATTACTTTATTTTTAATTCCCGACGCCTCAAACCTTACAAATATTCGTGGTCACGTCCTAATGTTATATGCCCGGTTTCTATATTTAACGAGCGGCTGTTAGTTACAAAACTTCGTAACTTTCATAACAACTTGTAGATAAAAGGCGTGTACGCTCTGTTTCTATATTAACAAAACGAGGCGTTTTCCTTACGAGCCGTGGCATTAGCTACGGAAAGTGAGTTACTAGCGTTCCTTTAATCTACAAGTCGTTATAAAAGTTACTAAGCTATGTAACTAACGGCCGTTCGTTGAATATATCAACTGGGCAATAGTTAACTCTGACTTCCACTAACTTATATTAATTTTGTAGTTTCATAATATTTAAGCCTAAAATAATTTTTGCATTTTATTTGCTTGCAATTTAAATAAAATTTTCAATGGTGCGAATAATTTTCAGTATCCGTATTACAAATGTTATTTTTTGTACCACTATGAAATAATACAAATGGTTATTCTATAATCGGAGCCAGCATTCGTGTGATTACAAGAAATCATTAATATAATGTATTTCTTAATTATATACGGCTCACGAATAAACATATCGGTTCGTGATTAAAAAAATAAAATTCGTTGACAGGCAATTTTATCGATATCCATTAATCACGTTAAGCAATTTACGTTTAAAGGAACGACGCTCTTTGCTTCCTAAGAAAAGCACACCAACCTTGCCTTGTTACAAGCGGTCATTATCATACATTTTTGTATCTGTGGTCGTTGTCATTCCATCCTTATCTTATTTGCTAATTCACCAACCACCGATTTGAATTCGAAATAGTGTTGTTGGCACCTATAAAATGTTTATTTATTTAGGCAGTTTTGTGTCTATTTATTGCTTCCGATAAACAGAATACGGGATTTTGTGTCAGTCAGTATGTTTATCAAGTTCTTTTTCTATATTATAGAACTAAGCCGATATTTAAGACAGTATTTATAAGTGGTCATATTGCTTATTGACAGATTTTCCAATATCAAACATAAGTCGTTTTCAAGCACTCGGTGATGGAAATGTAATAGGAGTTATATTTTATAAGCGTTGATATCACAAAGTGACGTGTCGATAAGGAAAGCCTTTTAATGCGTCCCCGATAGCGAGGTGTGTTTTTGCAACTTATCTATCTGGCGACCAACAAAGCGGCGTTTGTGATTTCGTGCGGATGTAGGGCTCGAAGTGTACGGCAGATATAATAAGATATTTATCGTTACAATTCGGGCCACGTAAATATGGAACCCATAAATCTATTTTAATTGTTAGCAATCGATTCAAATAATAATCAATATAAGTTACAAATGTTACGTTTTTGCGGTATTACCGAAGAATGCTGCAACCTTTAGGGCATGTATTAAAGTTATTTTAAATGAAATGTCAAATTAAAAAAAAAAACTTCTCTTTCAAATAAAATAAACAAAAAAATATTATATTTTCACCAATTATTTCTTAGGATTGAAAAATTAACATTTAGAATAAAGCGTTTTTATGACAGGGTGATTACTTACTGGATATTCATTTCAGCCATCGGCTTTATATAGTAGAAATTAAAAGTTATAAGTAAAAAAAAAATATATCCTTATAAAAACTATTTTAATTTGCAAATAAAAACGGCACATTAGATTTATAATTTGGCATCTACGTTTACAAAGCGCTTATTCCGAAAAATCATTTTGGAATTAATTTACTTGGCAGAATCCCAAAGCGGTCTTTATCCCGAAACCAATGTCAGTGAACTGTCGGCATCCCGCGCTTTTGTTTCGCGTTTTAATTTTGTTTTGGTGATAAATGAGATTCCTTAAAAAAAGGAACTATTTGAGACGACGGCACATATCGAATCTTTTTAAAGTTAAATGATGCAATAAAATCTTTGCTGACTGTGGCTTTTAACTTTGCCATAATTTAATGCAAATTCACTTTTTTATTTTACCTATGTACTAAAGTATTTCAAATTTGCTAAGATACGTCACAAAAATAATTTTATTTATCCAAAATCTCTATGCATACTAGCGTACAATGGCGAACTTAAAACACCATTAGGTGTTCTTTACCAGTCAACCGTCAAATAAACTTCGTCGAGAGTTATCTTTAACGGTTAATTTTATTACATATCCTAAAGAAATTAAATAACTTCAGAGCTTATTTCTTTATATCTCACTACTTCCTGAAATTATATTTTTAATATCAAAATCCAAATTTCCATTTCCATATGAACATAAGCTAAAAAATTGTTCATATATCGAATTTACACAGAACGAAATGAACCACATCGCTACTGCAAATAAAGTGATCAAACGTTCTATTTTTCGCAGACGTCCCTAGTTTTCAATTTTAGCACGGAGAATCTCTACACTATTTTTACTCGCTTTTTTGTTTTTTTGGTACATGACCGAATAAAAACTCCTTTGGTCCATTTCTACTTACGTAATATAAAAATATAATAATTACAAAAGTCTATTAAACAATTTAAATAAAGAAATGACTAAAATTATTTTTAGACGATTTAATTTTGACAAATAATCCAACTTTCTTTCGTCCACCACGTTTGAAATCATTGTAAAGCTTCTTGTTTGTAATATTTTAAACTAGCTGCTGCCCGTGACTACGTCTGCGTAGAAGGCTGAAGGCGTAACATTCAGACAGAAAGACAGATATACATCAAAATCTGTATATAAATTATAGATTTTATTCTGATGCATAAGTTACATTATTGTAAAGTTTCATTAAAATCCATTCAGTAGTATTTGCGTGAAAGAGTAGCAAACATCCATCCATACATACAAACTTTCGCCTTTATAATATTAGTAAGGAAGTAAGGATGATTAGGATATCTGAATGTAGAGTAAAAAGAGATAATTGGTTTATTATATGTACATCAATGAGTCCATAATACGGAAGAGTTTAGATGCGCAGGATATACTAAGTGCGCAAATGCAGGCGCACGCGCTCCTCCTTCCACTCCTCGATTCAGTTGAACGGAGAACCGCTACGACTGAAAGAGAGGTCAGTTGATGTCTCTGTTGGACGTTACTATACGCCCTCTAACGTCGCCCCTGGCCTTCCAAATTACTTTGTCCCAAACCCGTGGGTTCTGGCTAGACCACCGGTTCTGTGTCAGATGAAGCTTTAATAGTCTCGGGACTGAAAGCAAAACCATCAGTTAATACAAGATACAAGATTACTTTGTTGGCTTGCCTGCTACATATCTGCGGTGGGACGATTTTATCATCGAAACAGAATTCATGCGCTATGCAGAAGGTATTATTATAAATCTATTCTCATATCTACTGAATATAAATATAAAATTCCATCAAAATCGGTCAAGCCGTTTCGGAGGAGTATAAAACTGTGACACAATAATTTTATACATTAGATGTATGTATAAATATTATGTAATATATCCAATGAATATCGTAAATTTTTATTACTACCTAATACTGGTGAGTTCGTTCTTTAAATGCGATTTATTATTAGGAAAATTTAACATTGGTTCTCTGTTTAGATTTACTTAAAACCTGCACAAGTCCCCGAGTGCGCTATTACATGGTTCATTAAAAATATTCAACGTGTTTTTGCTGTTGATGTCTCATTATCATCATCATTTCAGCCTGTTTGAGTCCACTGCTGAACATAGGCCTCCCCCATAGACTGCCACGAAGTACCATTCTCAGCCACGTGCATCCATCGGCTTCCCGCTCCTTTATTATGTATATATCGCTATAATAATATTTGTAGAAAAAGTTATATATTGAGCACCGATACTATGGTGAAGAAGTGACCGTGCCGCGTAGAAGCATCAGCTAAATGTCCATTTGACATTGTTCTTACGAGCAAAAGACGCCACTGTGACACAACGTTACGACATTTCGTCAAACATTCAGCAAATATGCCGCACATCATTTGAGACGAGTAGTTGTTAATATAACAGTGATTCATATCATAACACGCTCTTTGTTCAAGTGATATATTTAGGGCTCTCCTTAATCGTGTACGAGGACGTTAGTGGGTACTTTGTTTTAAAAACTCCATTTGCTTTGAGTTCGTTCGAGGTATTTGAGTAAATTATAACCTACCAGCATAATTAAATACTGTATCGTGACGGGGGGACGTTTATTTATTATTAAGATTAATTATACGATTTTTAACTGCAAACTTTCTAAACATTAGATTAATTCAAAACTTTATAAAGATACTACTAGAATATAGGGTTGACGAACTGAAGAAAAAAGACGCTAACAAAAAACTGTGTGAAAAAAACACACCTGCTAAATTTCATCGTAATTTCGCAATACACATATACAAATATTATGTTTCTTGACACGATACAGTCAAATTATATGAAACAGGTCAATAACAATTAACCAATCACTGCAGCCCGCAAAAAGGGAAGCAACGTCAAGAATGTGACGAAAATCCTTACGTCGCCTAGACTGAATCTCGCAATATATCCTTTCCATTCACAGGTGTAGAAACCTATCGGAGTACATGAAGATAGCCGAGAAAGTGAAGGAGTTCTTTCACAACGAGGGCATCCATTCGACGACCATCCAGCCAGAGTTCATCGAGCTCCCTTTGGACGGAAACGAGGTATTTCTTTGGCGGACCACACGAGAAATTAAAATAGGCGAAGTGTAAGGCGTTTCTCTGCCTTCTCCGTTATTTCGTTCCGGTAACTCAAATGTATTTTTCGTCGAATACAGCCCCAATCAGCCTGAACAAAATAAAAACGACAACAAAGTTAACATAAGAAACTTTGAGAATGTAAAAGTAACAGAAATTGCGTAAATCGTAATACCGAAGTATCTTCTAAACTCATTTTAATTAAAAAGCACTAATCGGGTCTGATTAAGGATAAGGAAGTTAAAGGAGGATTTTTTTAATTAACTGCAATCTGCATCTTTGATGATGAACTAAACTTGCTGTCTGCAGAAATTTATGCATGTTTTGTTTCAATTGATATGTGACCACTATCCCATTAAGTTCTACCGTCGGGAATTTGATAAAGATACTCTTCTACATTGACTGTTTTAGTGACTATGTTGACTAGTTGATGAAAGGGAGCATTCATAAATAAATAGTTAATCGTAAATGTATAATAATTATGTTTGTAACGGCTAGTGTTACAAACATAATTATTATACATACTTTAAGAGGTATGTTACAAAGCGTGGTGGACAGATGCCAAGAATTTATCCATATTAAATTCACCTATAGATAAGTGATATAACTACCATTTTTGATTAGGAAACAAATAGTTATTTGTTTCCTGTTTCCTGTATAATTAAGTTTAATCGGTGATTGCTTTAATAGATAAATCGCTGTTGTGAACTTTATTAACGGTGATCGTTAACTCTGTACTTGTTTACCTTATTATTTATGTACATTATTTCTCAAAATTATTTATAATAATGTGAAATCCTTTAAAAACAGTTTCATTTAGTATTCCGTAGTAGCGTAAATACAAGAAATTATCATATTATTTGTCTTTCAAAATAATACTAAATAGAAAATAAAACATGAAATAGTCTTCCGGATTCGCGCCCAGACGCTTTAACCACTAAGCTAAATGCCTGATTGCCACACCGAAGAATTATAATTGTTTTGTCTTAAGTGCTGTGAATAGCACTAAAAAATTTAAAATAGCAATCGCAACATATCTCGTTCGAATTATCGTTGTAAAAAGATATTCGAAATTTATTGTATGCTGTAAAAAGGATATAACAATAAAATTTTACACAAAGGGTTTCACGTTTAAAAAAATATTACAAGGTTCAAATACTGCGAAACGGTAAATAATTATTCCACGCATTCATGTATTTTGGGTGGCAAAAAAACGTTCTATCAAAAGTAATACTTACTAGCTTTGTTTTTTATGCAACTTTAACTATTTATTACTGTGGGATGTATTTATTCATCTTGTGCTGTAAAGGTATAAACACGAATTATATAACGACAGATGAAGCATTAAAATTTTGAACAATAATCGCACCAACGACCCTTGGCGGAGAAGTCTGGTGCTTAGCGACTGTGCCAACGGAGTCATATAATCTTAATTACTTCTTTCATAGCAATATTATATTACGTTCATCTCGTCAAACCCACTTTAGAGGTCCGGTAGACAACTACCGGACCTCAAAAGTGGCTTTCAATAAAATTATTGTCGAAATATTATGACGTTTTTAAATCACTTAAAAAGGTTATATTTAATTAACTTACAGTTTTAAATGTGAATTGATATTATTTACTACGTGATACCTACCGTCAACAATTGTGTATGCTTTCTATTTCTAACACAAACGATTCCTACTAATTTTTGTTCTCGATTTGTTTTATTTTTATTAATGTTTTTTTCGAGAACATTTCACTGTGGTAGGGGCATGTAGCAGCTTTCACTGTTGCACGAATTGACAGGCTCGTCCGGGGAAGTACCGCGTCATAACAGAAGACCGACATAAAGTGAAAGTATTACGATTTTGCCGTTCATCTGGTGGGTGAGGTAACCGGGGGACCCTGTTTTCGAAGGTTGCTAGCATCTGCGAGTCCGAGGGGGAGGCTTATGCTTAGCACTGGGCTCAAACAGGCCGAAATGAAGATGATGATATTTTTAAAACTTTATTTCCCGACGTTCCGAGCCCTATTCCGCGTTCCTGGTCTGTCACGTGACCATGAACGCAAGAAAGGGTTCGAAACTATCTGCTTCGCGAAAATTCCATAAAATTAGTGTCATTAAGAAGCTTCTTTTTGACGACTCTATGACGCAGTTGCCAAGGTATTGGCTTCGGCGTCGGGGGTCGTGGGTTCGATTCCCACACGGGACAGCTATTTGTGCGACCCGCAGATAGTTGTTTCGCATCTGGGTGTTTTATGTTTGTAAAACGTCCTTCCAACACAGGATAACGTTATCCTACAGTAAGGGCAATGATTTAAAAAAAAAAAACTACCGCCACGCGGACCTATCGAATCGAATCGGTAGCTGTACACTTAAATTTTCCCTTTCCAGGTAATAAGTGGCGTTTCGGCGGACGCGCCATGCGCCCTCCACTGTCCTGCCAACGATCTGTGTCACAACGCGACATGCTGTGGCCCCAATCAGCAGGTGAACTTGATTCGAATGTCGTTGCTCTTTCTCCTTTATCTCTTATCTCTTTCCATTTCTATTTGTGTCCTTATCAAATCGGCTATTGTTCAACGATTCGGTGTGCCTCGATTAAGTATTGTCAACGTATTATCCGAACGAAACCGGAGCGCATTAGGTTTTCCATATAAATCGTTGCGAAAAAACTGTTTTGTTTTACAGCACTTTTGGGCTATTGTTTAACGGGATAGTGTATTTTGATCCGAAAATAAATTTAAATCAAGTAGCCCATTTTCTTATTATTTATTGTTTTGTTCGGGTCCATAAGTTGTTAATTTAGTATTAGTAATACAAAGTATTATTAAAGAAAATATTACCCGTCGAGATTTTTTTAATGCTTTCGCTTCCCTCTGTTCAGTAGATTCTTAGATCTGTTTATTTCAATTGCAGTTTTACAGTTTAGAAACGATAACCGTAAGGTAATATTTTTCAAGGACGTCGCCATCGGACCTTGAGGATTCCTAAGGACACGCTTCGCCGTAGAGGGGATTTACAGTGTTTTGGAAATCAGTGTTTTATATTATGTTTAAAATCGGATGATTTTCTTTACGAGTTGTATGAAACCCAAATTAGGAATACACGTTTTAGTGATAATTATATTCTTGAACTGTACTTAGTTAGGTGTTTTTTATATGTAGTTTTGTTTATATGTTTAACATTATACTTGCGCTCTTCCATTGGTTTTTTATTTTGTATATTATACTATGAAGCATTTTGTACACCGATACTTAAAATTTCATCAGCAAAATAATAGTACCCTGTCCATAAAATGTTTAGTAAAGTGCAACACTGTTTAAGAGCTTACACTGAACACAGGGACATAATTTTGCATTAACAAATTTCAGAAACTCGGCACGTAGCTGAATTTACACATTTACACGTATACACAAGACGATAAGATAAAACTTACATTGCGCGAATGATAAAATTATTAATTGTTTACACACCAACGAGTTTGCATATAAATGCATACTTTAATTTTTCTTTAAATGCTTACTGTATAAAAAAAAAATATAGAAAGAATTTATTCATTAAACTGTATTAATATTTTCGTTGAAGTTGCAAAGCTGTGTTATTTACCAACACGCTATTACATGTTGCTTGCTATACTTACGTTATGCGGTCGGTAATTACCTTTAATTTTCGGTAACACTGACTTTAACGCATTAAATTTTGCAGTTTGTTTAGGCAATTTTCACAGTATTTTTTTTTTCTACAAATTTTAAAATTTTTACAGTACTTTCTGTCACCGAATGGTAACTTGGTTCCCTTATATTTAAACTTCTTTATAACAAATATAAAAATGAGTTTTTTAATAAAGTATTATAGAACTTCTGGCTTATATAAAAAACAAATAGAGATGAGACATTATATTGCCACAAGATACGTTCTGAAATCCAAATGAAAAACCCTGATGGATACGCGATTCACTTCTGTATATACCATACGTCCCGGCTTCGCACGGGTGCAATGTATTATATACATACATATAAACGTTCCTCTTGAGTCAACTTTATCTAGTGAAAGAACCGCATCAAGATCCGTCGCGTGGTTTTAAAGATCTTAACATACATAGGGACAGACAGACAGCAGGACGACTTTGTTTTATAGGTACTATATACCATAAGTGCCTGACCTTTATGAGCTATGAAAATTGCATGTCGTGGAAGAACTTTGCCGACCTTAGCCTGATCAATGAGGTAAAAAGGTTATTTTCGAGGTCGGATTTTCATATATGTAATGACCATATTAGAATAGTCGTAACTCCTCTTTGATAGTCTTAATGGTAGTGTTGTTTGGTTTTATATTTTTGATCATTTTTATAATGTTCAGGGTACATTGTGTGGTTCAATCGCAATGTTTCTTTCATAGACAGTTGTGTCAAATTATATATTCATTTAACAATATACAACGTGTTTTTATTGAGTTCCCAAAGCTTAAAAATAAATTGCAGTGTAGTGAATTAAATCGGTTAAGTTAGACAACTTTTCTACCGTAAACAGTTCGCCCACTTCGTAAAAGTAAGGATTCATCATACTGTAGATTTTTATGCACAAACTAATCGAAAATAAGTGTTATCTTCAAAAGTATTTTTATGATAAATGTTCCATAGACACTTTTTCTCATTTATAGTATTAGAACATACCCTTAAAGTTGTGGGAATACAAAATGAACACAATGTATATATAGCTTTTAAATAGTTGAAAATAAGAACCCCCATGATCAATCGTTCCATCACTTCAAATAAACATGTTTTCTATACATAAGTTTTCATCAATCCATTGTGAATTTTGCCGTGCAATTCGAAATGTCGACTCATTAGAAATGTATGCCAATGTTGAAATATGTTTTGCAGGAGCGCACAACGCCATCACCCTCTGTGACACCATATCTTTGTCGGCAGCGCAACATGGGATCTAGGACAGAGTCAATGAACTCCAATATGGCGGCGGCAGGGCAAAGTGGGGCCACCACGAGGAACCTGGATGCCCTAGAATGCGGGTAACTGTTTAAAATTATTGTCGATATCCCGCTCGAATCACCAGAATATTTTTATTAAACCCAATACCTCACTAGAACGGTCTCCACCGCTCTGTTTTTAGTAGGTAATCTCCAAATTTCATCCATATCTGTTTAACCATTGTGACACGAGGTGTGAACAAAGTTGCGTCGAAAAACACTTACTTTCGAATACCACATTAGATATCCGACGCGAACGATCTGGATGGTGTTAAAAATGCTTTTGTAAACACATTTCTTTCTTTGAAACGAACATATCAAAGATTAAAAAAATACCAGATATTTCGTTTCATAAAAGTAACTGAATCCAATCTATCTTTAGTCGATTTAAAACTCTAACTTTGAATTTTCCGTATTTGTGTAAAAATATACATAGAAAATCGAAGTTGAAATTGCCATTTGTGTATTCCAGGTCTTTGTTGCCCTCTCCAATGGTGGTGGATGGGAGGCTTTCAGCTTGACAGACGGTCGGGCTCAACACGGTCACAGGCTAACTGCGAACTTTCACAATATATTAGCTGTGAAATTCTATTCTCACCGAGTTATTTTAATGAATACAATATAATTTTTTACACGTTCCTTCAATAAAGTGGCCACGGGTTTAAGTTTTTTACAGTCATTGAAAGTATAATCCGTTCGCGGGTATGAAATGCAGAAGCGTGTTTATTAATAAAAATAATGACAGATATGAGAGTTTACGATGTGTTTTTCTTATTACACGGACGCAAAAAACTCGCGCAAACGCGTCGATAGCCGTCCAAGCGACTAGCGTAAATATCGATGCGTTCATTGAAAAAGTCCTAAATAAATATTTAAAAAAGAATCCGTGTTCTAAATTCGAAAACTTAATGAAAAATTCGTCCAGTCATTTCCCCTTTCAGAGTATAGAAAATAATTAATTAAATCGGCAACTGCTGCTGTCAAACTTTTAACTATAAAATTTTAAGGATAAAGTTTAATTGTTAAAAGGAAACAATCGAATTATAGCGAGTCGCGAAATGTGTTCGTGTTACTCATAGTTTATTCTAGTAACTATGAAACAAATCGAGCCAGTTTGAAGCAACGGCTTTGATAGTATCTTGATGATTTAGCGGATTTTATAAGCATTTTTTTATACTGTCACAATGTTTGTTAGATTTATAACGTTTTATTTTTAATCTCGTCCTTTATTACTTTATATGACGATTGTTTAATCTTTTTTAAAAGTTTTTGAAAACCAAAAGACAATCCATCATCTCTCATTTCTTTTAATTCAATTGGATAAAATCGCATATGTGCGCAAGTAATTGGGCAGTATGACGTTTATTGTTTTAAAATGTTTTGTAGGATTTTTGTTTTTTGTTAATCTTACAATTATTTTGTTTATCATTCACACCTAATATGTTTGTGAAAGTTGGTTTTATACCAAAACACAGTTGTTACGATTTTGATGTAAAACAAATGTTTGAATAGCGAAAATGTGTTAAACGTGATTGTTATTGTCTCCAAGACGTATATATTACATAATAAGTTATATTTATTAGCTGTGTACTGTGAGACTACTGTCAGAAAGATTATCGAATATCAATGTTCTAAAGCATTTTTCACCTATTATATAAATTTTGGAGTTTCTTCTGCTTTCAAATGAAATACCATTTTATTTAATAGAAAATTGGTATTTTAATGAAGCTCCTATAATTGAGTAGGTAATGGCAGTAAAGTACAATCGATTTCAAGTAACATATAATTTTTTTATAGGATTTGCAACAACTAAAATAGTAATCCGTAGATTTGGTAAATTTAAAAATTATAAAAGCTGCAAAATTGACTAAAATATTTATTTTTTCATTTTTTAGAATTTACTGTACTCTTTTACAGCAATCGACCCATTTTTTTTAATATCTACATTAAGAAAATTTAGGTCCAGTAATGCAAAAGTTTACAGTAAATTGTATCACGGCAATTCATCAGTCTGTGCTGTAAACTTTGTTTCAATATCCTATGTCCAAATCACTATATGGGGAAGATCGCTTACACATTCTTGCATACGAAAATATATTATTTATTGTTTCTATTTTATTGAAATGCCTTTGGAACATGTATTGGTAGAATTTGTTTTTTGTTTTCCCTCGTATCCTCCGTTTGTTTGTTATACTTAAAAATTGTGATCATAATTCGTAGTTTTAAGTAGAGAAATGCCAAGAAACGGCTAGCATTTTATAGCGTACGACAAATAAAACTTTAGAAATGTGCGGGTAAAATGTTGCAATAATCTTTAAGATAAATAGGTTGGACAGTTTAGTGAAATGTTGGTGCACCAAACATCCTTCGCGTGTCTGCGTTATTATACGCTTGTGCATTAGCAATCTGTAGTTATTAGATTTTAGGTTTTCTCTTAGTATCAGAATCACCATACTAAAATCCGAAAATTTCCTAAAAAGTTCTTTTTAGGTTGTTTTCTGTTGCTTACCTTCCTTATTGCAAATTGTAACATCTGTAATTATAATATCTTTCTCTTTATGCTTAAATAAGGTTATTTTTACCCGACGATTTCTTAAGCTTCATAAACTAGCTATTGTAATCAAATAAGGATTTTTTACTATATTTTAAATACTAAAAACACCGTAATTATGAGTAGAATTTTGTTTAATCATATTAAATTTTTATATAGAAAAAGTATACGGTAATTTTTTTACCTCATGCGAAACTGTAACTAACACCAATGCTACATTGTTAACTTTAATACATTAAATAGTTCGGAAAGGTTAGGTATCGTAATAAACTTTGAGCATATGTTTAATTCTATTTAATAATATCGCTGCTCAATTATACCTTTATAAAATCGTATTACTAATTATTATTGAATAATGTCAACTGTTGTAAACTATGACGAACTTTATAGGCACGCTCCATCAACATCATAATTATGTGTAATTGTTTTAGAAAAGCAATGATAAACTTTTTTTTTATTTTCTTGTTTGTTCTGAAATATAATAATTTCTTGTATTTACGCGATTACACATTATAAATGAAACTAATTTTACGGATTTATCGCGTTTATTTTTAATTTTAGTTCCCGACGTTTCGAACCCTTTACAGCGTTCATGGTCACGGGACAGACTGAGGTGTTAGACGTCTGATTGTCAAAGTTAACCCGGGCTACCGTCAGTTTTTGTATTATTGATTTTGTGTCCGATCTATGCAGAGGGAGCTAATTGTATCTTGTCTTGCAGTAGTGGTTCTTTTGGGCTTAGATTTAATTTTATTGATGATAGGATCCCAAGCTGATGGTAGTACCCAACCCTCTTCTCTATTGAAATTAGGGTGTTTTTTAATTTCAATAGCCTCGCGAATCATCCTCGGGAGGAATCGGTGTTCTTTTGCAAGGATCTGTGGTCTATCAAACCTGATGTAGTGGTTGGGCCGATTTACAATGTGCTCACAAGTCTGCAGTTTGTGGGTTAACTTTGACAATCAGACGTCTAACACCTCAGTCTGTCCCGTGACCATGAACGCTGTAAAGGGTTCGAAACGTCGGGAACTAAAATTAAAAATAAACGCGATAAATCCGTAAAATTAGTTTCATTTTGTTCTGAAATATATCACAAAATGTCTTTTACTTTTGTCACAGGTTAACTGTGAGCTGTGGATATATATTGTTGATTGGTGTTCACTATTAGAATTTAAGGATTGTGAAAATATATTTCACAGTTATTAAAAATTAATAAAAGAACCCGAGTTTTATTTCGTTACTTTATTACCTGTGATACTTTGCCTGGTTATACAAGAATTTAATCAATAATTTTTACGTGTATGTATCTATCATATACACTACTAAACTATGTGAATCGTATATTATGTGAATATGGTATTATTTATTGGTTAAAAAATTTATCGATACAGGAATGCCGAAGGCGTGCGAACTGGTATAAGCCTGGTCCCGTTAGCGGCATCAACTACCCAGTATTCCCTTCCGTTTATGGTTTTCCTAAGGGTTCGTTCGGTGATTTTATATCGTGATTTCCCACCAAAAAGAGAGTCATACGGTGGTGGTCTGCTGTCGTCGTAGCGGTGGTCGTTGAACCTGACCTTTGATTTTTTCTTGTTTTGCTTTTTATCTATCTGCCCCTCGTGCGGCTTTGTTTTCACAAATACCGATCGCTTGATAAGTACCTGAAAGTGCAATGATCGGTTATATCGGACAAAAGTAGCAAGATACTCGACAAAAAAAAAAGCGATAACAGATATATTTCACATGTGATTTTTATATACGTACAGAGACAGTATGATATTTGGATTTTGTCATCGAATTATTTTCTTCAAAGAATATCGCAGAGACGTGAATTGAGCAACCTGGGCTCATATCCCGGTGTCGACATTAATGAAATTAAAACATGTAGAAAAAGTTCGAAAAGATTGTCGCCGCTGTGGGAATCGAACCCAAATCTTCGGCATTCGCGGCCTGACCACTAAGCTAAACGGCTGATTGCCACACCGACGAAAATCTTAACGTGTTTTATCTACATTATTTTACTTAATGAAATTGTTTATTCTAAATTCAGACTTATCACCAGCTCAGCGAAAGGAAAACGGTCGTAAAGAAACCTGCATAGTATCGGAATAATAACAAAAAAAAATTCGAAGACATGTAAAGCCCGCCTATCCGCAGATGGGTCCCGTGGTGGACTACGTTCTAATGGCTTCTGTATAGAGGAGACCTTTGCCCAGCAGTGGGACAAATATAGGCTGTTATTTTACTTTACTATATCGCTCCCAATAATGCTGAAATATAATTATACAACCGTGTGTATGTATGTTTTGTTACTGGTCTCGGTTTTATCAATCGCACAACTGATCATTAAAATAGAATTGCGGATGTGGTTTTATGCGTTCTAAAGTGTACCTGTTATACATTTCCGGCTCATTTTTAACATGTCTACTAAATTAGACGAAAATAGAAAGTAATTCAAGTCTTTCAAGTTTTTTTTAACTTTGAGTGTACAGAGAAATCCTATCCGATCTCTGAACATTCGGGGAAACTATCTTATTTACCGTGAAGTCTTGCGGTTAATAATTGTGAGTCATGTAAGGATCAAATTCGTGTATAAAAGAAACAAATTTTAAGAGCAGAAATCAAAAAAATACTTTTAATACGTATCCTTTCCCGTATCCGTTCTAACGTATTGAAGGTAATAAACGTTATTAACAGATTAAAATTTCAAGTTTAAATGCAGTCGCTATGTATCGACTTAGTCATTGGGCGTGGAGTGATTTTAACATTTCAAAAAATTTATTGCATTTAAAAATTTTTTGGTTTTTTTTAATGTCAGAAGGTGGCAAACGAGCTGGCGGTTCACCAGATGTTAAGTGACCGTCGCCCATTGACATTTGCAACACTCGTAGCGTTGCAGATGCATTGTCACCTTTTAATAAAGTGGGCCCCGGCTACCTCACTCACCAGAAGAAACACAAAATTAACTATAATAACACTTCCACTTCACGCCGGTCTCCTTAAACTAACTAATTATTCTTAGGTTAATTAGTAACCATAGATAATGTCATATACTTCTCCAATAAATGTGGCTGCGGCAGCGGCTAGCCCGACGCCCATAATTATATACGTCATCAGAAGATCACTGTTTCGAAGCTGTCGGTCTTTTGACTGGAGGTCCAAGGGGCAAATCTTTGTAGTGGGTAGATCACGGTGTTCCAAGTAGTCCACGATACCAGCTTGCAGTAGGTTCGTTATCCTATATATGGTATAAATAATTTGTACACTATTTTTACTTTCCTTGTGTAGGTGTAATGGCTAGAGTCTGGGATTTGCGATCTAAGGTCTTCTAGGTACTTATTATGAGTTCTCCGCTATTCGAATTTCGTACATCCAATAACCGCGCCGGTTATACAGCAACTGGTGAAACGTGATAGCATTTGACATCTCTGTCTTCCCTTTAGCGCTTATAGTCGGTAATCTTTTTTAAATAATTAAACTTGTACGATCTGCGTACACACCACAACTAAATTAATATAATTTCATAGTTCACTATAATAGACATTTTGTGTTAAGGCATAGCCTTCGCCGGGGCGATAATAGCATGCAAGTTCTTTTTTTTTTTGTGAAAATACTTACACAGCATCAAATAGGAATTTTATCTTGGTGTTCGTCGGATATGCGAAAGCTCTTTGTTTCTTCATAAACGCCGTGGGTGCGACCACGTACGTGCACCTGTCCGCTTCGGCGACACCTTCTCTCGCTTTCTTCAAGTAGTCGCCGTACATCAGATGGTCAATCGCAGTTTGCTCCTTCACCAGCACCGCACCGCCCTCCACAATCGGGAGGTAGTCCTGGTCTCTTGTCACTGAGCGGAACTGGGCCCTACCGTTAGCGACCATCTTGTTCAGGTAATAGAGGTCTTCGTCGGGCTGTCGATTTTTTAACAATTTTAAATAATTGTGCCATAGAACACACAACGGAGTGGTCACAGAATTAACTGTGGTAGGGCCACGCAACAATTTTCACTGTTGGGCGGGTCCGTTCGGGTAATTCCGTCCGTTCGATCCTACTGACGACCTAATTGGCGTGGGGAGTAGTACCCTGCCTCTTGCGGCGGAGGGCGTGGGTTCGATCCCCACTACTGGAAAAATATTGTGTGATGAACGTAGTGTTTTTCCAGTGTCTGGGTGGTTTCATATGAATAATATGTATTTATTTACAAAAGAAAAGTATGTTTACGTATGTTTATCAGTTTTCTAGTAGGTACCCATAGTACAAGCGTTTAAAGGTGGCAACGCATTTGCAACCCTACAGGTGCTGCAAATGTCCATGGGGGTTATGATGTGTTATTACTTCAACCTCGGTGAACCGCCAGTTCGTTTGCCACTTTTTCACATAAAAAAAAAGATAACCGTCCTACGCTCGAACGGCATTTAATGTTATGTTAATTATTATAAACGTTATGTTAATTACCTAATGTTACATGTTACAAGTCTGTTACATAAAAAACAATCTTTTGTTTTAAGGTGTAAGCGAGCGATGTTATAGTGAATATAGAATATAAGAATAGAGAATATTTAATTACGGTACATTTCTTATAGTGTACTGCACAGCTCCACCTTCCATTGCCACCCAGCGATAGTTCTTCTTGTAGAGATCTTGGGGGCTCTCTATGTCCAGAGTGAATTTGGATAGGGTCAGGAACGCGGTTAGGTTGGCTGTGTAGAACGCCGACAGGAGTATTATGAAAATCCACCACGTCGCAAACAGAACACGCGTAGTGTCTGAAAGAACGTACTATTCAAATCACCAGAATTAAAATAATTACAAATTTTAGGTTATAGAAGCTTTAGATGAAAATTATAATTACCAATTTAGTACGTAACGTAATACTTTGACATATTGTCCTACGTTATAACCGTCACGTCTAAAATCGTGTTTATTTAGGCCGTAACCATCTGGATTAATGTCACTTTTGATATTTAATGATCCACCCTAATAATTATTGATACCGAAAACTAGTACAGAACAACGAGTGCTCTGATGGGGGAGGCGTAATAACGGAGAAAATTTTAGAATTCATGTAAAAATAATCGTTACTTTCACATTGACATAATATACCAGAAAATACGTGGGGCGTGAAACTAGAATGATTTACGACGGTCGCTATTAGTCGCGATAGCATCGAAACAGAAAAAGTAAATTTCAATAAAAGCCTATTAGTTATTTCGTTTAATGATTTTGTCAAGGTCAAGATCTTTTCGGTGTAGTTGTTAAATTTAAATTCAATGAAATAGGTACGTAGTGGACGGCAAGTCAATTTATATAAAATATAAGAGGGTTTTTGTTCTTGTTTAATTTTTACTGCCTGTTAGGGGGCGAAGTGATATGTCTGCTAAAACTGAAACGAGTAAACGATCTTGCCGAGAATCTAATTCGTCGCAGCATAACGTATTGTCAATTAATTTTTAAGTGTAATTTAATTTATTATCTTAAATTTTATTAAAGTGAAAACAAAGAGAACACATCAAAAAGACACCGGTGCACATTATTATATAATATATTATATAAAGTTATTAAAGAAATGCTAAAACACCGGTTATAAAACCAATCTACGTATATGTAAATAATGAAAATGATTTCATTCAAGATATCCTTTTGTACAACTGATGTTATGCTTTCAGCCCTTAAACTATTAAAGCTTCATCGAACACAGAACCGGTGGCCTAGCCAGAACCCACGGGTTTGAGTAAAGATATCTGTAAATGTCTTTCTAAATCATTTACAATATTTAATTTTTTTACAGATTATAGCGGCACAAATAACAATTGATATGTACCTAACATTAATTTAAATATTTCAAATAACACATGCACGTGACTGCACTTACTGGCATCCGGAGCGAGGTTAGTCCCTTGCTTGATGAAGGACCCATACACGAACCAAATGCTCGGCGACAGCTGAATAGGACTTTCCTTATCCTGAACCAGCTTTGAACGCATGCGGGTAAGGAACGTTATGCATGGTCCGTAACATACTACTGCCGCTAATATAAGGTACCTAATTGATTTGATAACAAAAATACGTTACATCAATAAATAGCAAATCAAATTATTCGTAATAAATGCAAACCACTGTTCTAGTATAAAATGAAGTTAACGATTTCTTATATTTGAAGGTTCCCTGGAAGAAATTGCTAACTTAGCAATAAGACCGCCTATATGCACATATTTCCTGTATTTTCCTTTTATGTATTTCCTTGTGTGCCATAAAATATATTCTATTTAGGCGAATACTACTCAGTCGAGCGAATGCTTGCCGTGTTTCCTTATGTTAGAGGACTCACGGACAAGATTGTTCGAATTGAGAAAATTTTGTGTTTCATTTTTCTATTCACCACCTATGAAGTCCTCGGCAAATGATCTAGAATTGTACAAGCTTTACTGTAAATGTGGTTTCTCCTATAAAAGGCAAACAAAACTTAACTAATAAAAACCGATGATTGAAAAACCCTGCTATTTGTGATTATATTTTAAACTGTCCCATCCCTTACAATAAACCAATGATAACTCTTGCCTTACATAAGGATCTACCAAGATGATTGGCTTTTATTAACTCCTTGGGACCTTGTAATTTATAAAATTAAATCCAATCATCACAGAGTATATTTGTATATAGGAGAAATATTCCAATCACACAAGAAAGTGAAAAACCTCAAAGTACGCAAAAATAAAGATATTATACTTACTAATAATATAAAGGCGAAAGTTTGTATGTATGGATGGATGTTTGATACACTTTCACGCAAATACTATAGAATGGATTTTAATAAAAGTACAATACCTAATATAGCTTATACTTCAGAATAACACAAAGGCTATAATTTATATACATATTTTTATGTCTTTCTGTCTGAGTGTTACGCCTTCAGCCTATTTTACGCAGACGTAGTCGCGAGCTACGTAGCAGCTAGTATAATAGTAAACTACAATAGACCAGTGCATTAATTATTATCTAAGGAATCCTTATTGAATTTTCGTTTTGATCTTTACTATAATGAAAATGACAAATTTCGAACAGCTTTAACAAAATTTATGTTTCAAACTGTTAGTTTTTGTTTGTATCTATAATACAAAATATTATGACCTGCTTTCTAAAGCCAAATAAGCATTGATCTGTTGCAACCAATGGTATTATACACAAATTATATTTTAAACCATCATGCAATGGTTGCAACCGTAAATAAAATTAATTTGAACTTCACTCACCACACATACGTGTCAAAAGGCGCCAACAAGCCCGAACCGGCGGCGGATTCTTTCGGCCGTTTCAACATCATCATCCACACGCCTTCGTCTAGATCGTTCGAGAACGCCACCATCTTGTTGAACCTAGTCAGTTTAGGTAGAAACGCCGCAGCCATGTCCACTATCTAGTAACCAATGGGTGATATCGCTTATTAAAATATTTTACGAGTAGGTATTATGCTCGTGTGAATGTTGAATGATTTTACATCGTAAAGGTATATTTTCTTAATTTAAGGCGAAAATCACTGATCTTGGAGCTTTTGATACGATTACGGTATTTGTTGAATTTATTTTTTAAATAAATCATTTCCTTGTTGTAAGTAATAAATTGTCACTCTCAACACCTGTTTTAATTTTATGTAGGTATGTTAACAAACTAGAAAATAGACACCGTGTAACCAAAATACTCACACTATTGTTAACGAGACTGATCAATGAGTTTTCAGGCTTCCCGAAACCGATTTCAAAGTTCCTCTCAGGCACAATTACTTCAAAAGTAAAGTTGAATTTTCGCCGCAGTATATCCACTATCATAAAAGCGACGCCATGTCCTGTGATTGTGCCATTACTTTCTTTCTCCGTCCAGCTAAGCGGATAGTTCTGAAATATTTTTGTTTTTACATAGACGAAGGAAGATCTCTCAATATCAATTACAAAAATTGGGAATAATCAATTATACATAAGTTCGAACGAATATTTATTCATGGATTCTAATACATTTTAAATTACCTACGAGAATGAATTGTATTAATATTAATCTACGTCCATTTTTTGACCTCGGTGAAGCAACTATTGCTGCAGCAGGATATTTCTCTGTAGTAGCGGCCATATAGGCTAAAATTGCCCCTTCCCCTTATATGAGGTAACTAAAAGGAGTTAGTAACTTCGATTTTATGAGCGAATATGTTGCCACCCTGGGCCGCTGGAGTAAATCTGGACGCGACGGCTATACCGAGTGGTCCTCCGTCGCTGTTATGGGGCGAGGGGTGTCGAAGGCCTTGCTTATCCTTGGATCTCTCTTCTGATGGAAAGAGATTGGTTCGAAGAGAAAAAAGGGCAAAAGTCCCATATGACCTTAACTTCCCCAAGAGTGACGCTAGAGAAGCAGCATGCTGATATGCAGGGTGTGTGTAGAAATAGAAGAGACTTTTTTATCAAAGTAAGTTTAGTCTTTACCAGTGCATATTAATTACGACTTTTTATGTCTACATTCATTATTTCTTATTTAATTACAATGGTGTATCGTTAAATTTGATATATCTGGATTGTCAAGTAAATGCTGGTATTAACTGGCTTTACGGGGAAATCCAGTTTAAACAGCAGGGTTGGATAAAAGGGGAATTAGTAACGATTAAAATGGTTACCATTACCGTTAAATACTTTGTACGTTCTCTAAACTGTTTATGTTGATTGAATTATTCTAAAATATTTAAGAGTATTATAGTTTCTTATATTAACGCGATTACAGATTATAACGCTGTAAAAATAAACGCGATAAATCCGTAAAATTAGTTTCATTTATTTTAGGATAGATTAGTGGGATGGATAGGATGTATCTGATAGCAAATTATTCACAAAATAAGTTGTGAACAATTGCGACCTATAAAGATTGTACACGGTGATGTGTAATGACGTGAAAAAACCCAGTGCAAATTGTATTTACTTACATTGTAAGTTCCAATTCTCAAATGTTTTCCATTCAGATTGCTTGCCATACTAAGCATTTCATTCTGCTTGTTTGTCAATCCCGAATCTAGCGAAACAGATCAGTTTGTGAAACAACATCACATATATATAACGCAAAAAAAATGGCAAAGACAAGCAACTAAACAAGAAAGTCATGTCTCACTATTTTCAGGTATAATCAGTGTCGATTACCTAAGTTAGGGTTATCATAAACGGCTTCACAAAAGCTGGAGTTGCATATTGTGGAGAGTATGAGCTCCACGCCTGATGCCATCGCATTATACCCAAGGTTAGGCCTTACGTAGGTACGTCCAATATACGCCTAGCTACCTGGTGGCTTTTCAAGCCTCGACTGAGTGAGGATGCGCCAGGCGCCTTGACACAACACACGACTCGTCACCGTCACGCCTGTGTTATGATTAATGCACGTTAGAATAATATGGACACCCCTAATATAGACCCCTATTATGATCATCATAAACTATCATGTCCCTGATCTAATGCTTTTTACTACATACTGTTTCATTAAATTATGTGTCTTTTTTTCACACGAAGCTGTCTCGCAAGAGTTTTAAAACCATAAATATTGTTCTTTTATTAGATTAAATAAAATCTTGGCTTTTGTCTGTTTTGGTATATTTTTATTACTTTAAATCTCCTTCGGACATAGTCAAGATCGTGTAACAGAGAATTTCTGAATGGTATTTCACTGAACACTGCGTAAGTGGAATAATTGTGTCATATCCATAATTTTATTTTCTCATTAATATTCTTTATTGCGGTGACAGCGCGGTAGCTAAGGTAAAATATTGTCATAGTTCATATCATCGGTAACACTTATGGTTATGTAAAAATAGCCAATCCCATTAACGGAGCAATCATAGGGCAATAACGAATATTGCAGTTCAATTTTTCAATAATACAGTTTGCCTATTTCAAACGATTCTGTGTTACTTCAGTAATAGTAAACAGCGGTTCGATATTTCAGAGTAAACCAATTTAACATGTTGAGTCGAATGATTGAGGGTTTATAGAATTCATAAGAATTCTACTTTCATTTATCATTAGTATTTGAAATAATCAGTATTGTTTTTAATATAAGATAATTCTCATTATATATTTTATATATTCGGAAAGAATGGCTAGCTACCTACATAACATTGTTTTACAGAGCAGTAATAATAATATTTTTATGGGGGTTAAAATTTACATGTTGTCCCAGCTAGTTTTAGACTACCACCGTATGGCATTGGTAAAAACAAATGTATATCCCATCGACTATTTTCTGTTCTGAAATTTGTTAAATTGGAAATTTATAATGTTAGTAATATAGTAATTAATCGTCAGAAACTACTTGCTGTTCCGCAAAGAGCTAAGACAGATACGACAATATAAGTTTTCTCTTCGACTCACCTTCCAATGAATGTATCTAAATATGAATAGTATACGTAAAAAATTAGATTCCAATTGGTTTTGGTGGTAACAAATTCCGATCCCAATGCCGTGAACTTGAAGAGAATCAGTCAGTTCAGACTCAAGCCAGGCTCTCGGTGTCCTCAAGGCTACTTACAAGCGTACCAGGAATAAGATAATTCATTTCCACCATTTACTTGGTTGCTATCACCTATTGGTTTTGTTGTTTTCATTTCTTGCATTTGAATTATAAATCATTAAGTTATTAATTACATAGCGAAGATATATAATAAATGACTTAATGAAACATAACCATTATCCTAGTTTGCTTTTTTAAATTATGTACTACCCTTAGATCTTGTAATTATAAATCTAGATCATTGGCGCCTGGTTGTACATAGAGTAAGTGTAACATACAAACAAAGGCATAGGTAGTTGTTGCTTGAAATCAAATCTTTAAAGCCAGGGATAGATCTTATTATCATATTGTGTGCTCCGTCAGTGATCCATACTCGTAATTGAATATAGATATAAAGAAAAGAAGTAATTCATTAGTTTTATAACTTTCTATAAATCGGCTGAAAAATGTATATCTTAAGAATGTAAAAATTGTGAATTCCCAAATGTCTGAAAGCATGAATGTCGACATTACAGTATTGAGTATTTAAAAAATGGATTAACGCAGATGTGAACAAAGAAATTATTGCCTGTGTTTATCTTGGAAAAAAAATTTCAAACGTAGCTATGAAGCCATCTAGACTCCAGAAGCATTTAAATAAAATACATGCTGACAAAAAGAAGAAAGATTTATCCTATTTTTAAGGACTTAAAGAAATAATGAAAACAACCAATTACATAATAGAATCTTTTTGCATCGTGTTTTAAACAAGATGATGATTTAGGAGAGTCATATAAAATTTTATTTATAATCGCAAAAGCGGGAAAACCACACACAATTGATGATGAATTAAGTATGCCGGCAGTCAAAGAGGTAAACGAAACTGTTCTTCATCATAAGACGCCATCAGATATCATAAATAAAAATCCTTTGATTATTAATACAGTGCAAAGAAAAATAGTCCGTAAGTAGTGATTTCACTGACTTTTTTTGTTTACTTAACCAGTAAGATTCTTCTAGAATCCCAAAATACTGGCCATGAGTTTTCCGGCGGAACCTTCAAACTCCTTTGGTGGGTCTGTCCCTTTTTTATGCCACTCCATGGACTTGTGCTTGCTCTCAGGATCATAGTGGTGAACCCACGTTTCAACACCAGTAACAATTCGGTTGAAAATACTTTGCGGTATTATTAATACAGTGCAAAGAAAAATAGTCCGTAAGTAGTGATTTCACTGACTTTTTTTGTTTACTTAACCAGTAAGATTCTTCTAGAATCCCAAAATACTGGCCATGAGTTTTCCGGCGGAACCTTCAAACTCCTTTGGTGGGTCTGTCCCTTTTTTATGCCACTCCATGGACTTGTGCTTGCTCTCAGGATCATAGTGGTGAACCCACGTTTCAACACCAGTAACAATTCGGTTGAAAATACTTTGCGGTTTATTTACTTGGAGGGGAGGGGGTGTCTTAATAAAATACCCACTAACACTAAAACCCCGCCGGTGGCTACATTCATACGGCAGCACGTCAGTAGTTTGTGTTGGCCCAGACTTCCACGCAGGGTTTGCGTGGAGTGTTGATCCTCTCCATGGTGGTTTCAATACGTCTTCGGTTCGCGTCCAATTCTATTAAGGTACTCACCTAAGCACCCATGGCCGGTGAGTACTTGCATCAGCCGATAGGCGACGTGTGCATAGCTCGACGCATTTAGCCAGGCTACGAATTTCGGCAGGAGTGAACTGACAACTCGCTAGTGCAAGTTCAGTGGCTCTTCCAGCCGCTTGCGCTAAACCTCCAGCACCCGTGTGCACTCCTGCTTCTGCACCTCACCCGCATCCAGGGGTGCAGCATCACTCGTGAAGAACGGAGGCGAGTATAACCTCACGCATCTATCTCTACTAGGATGTCCAGTGGAAGAAACCGAGCTAAGATAGTTGCTACTTCCTTTGATATATTTGATATATACGATATCCTCGTGCGAACCTGATGGCGATTCTTCGATGTAGGCTATAAATCTTAACTCTGCAGCATCTGAAGCACATTAGTCTATGAGACCATACGGGTGCGCCATAGAGGGCCATCTATCGGACGACCGCTGCATAAAGGCGGCAGAATCCTCCCTGGGGCCCCGAATGCGAACCGAGCAGCTAAGTAGATCCCTTCTTCTTGGAAGTTTGTGGAACCAGAGGCCCTTTGTGCTCCCTTGCATTACGAGTATGCCTTCTGCTAGCCAGAGGGACACCCGAAGAAACGCTATTCCGATAAATTTTTGGCTACCGTTTGCTATCAGTAGATTAGCTAATACCCTACATGAGAAGGTTATCTAAAAAAGCACCCTAATCCCTGAGTGAATACGAGGTCCCCAAGGTATTTAATGAATAGTGTACCCCTAGTGTGGCCCTACCACCGTGAATACGGTGGTAGGGTCACGCTAAATCTTCGACCTCACAAAAGACCAGCGTAAAGTAGAAGTGTTACACTTCTGCATTTCGTCTGATGAGTGAGGTAGCCGAAGCCCACTTTATCTAAAGATGGCAACGCATTTGGTGTTGCAAATGTCCATGGGCGGCGACTATCACTTAACACCCGCCATCTCGTTTGCCACCTTCTCACATAAAAAAAAGAAACAAAATGCAAATGAAATGTAAAAATCACTCCACACCTAATGTACAAAGTCGCTACAGACTGCTTTTAAACTTGGAATTTTAGTTCGTTAATAACGTTTATTACCTTTAATACGTTAGGGAAACGTTACGTATTAAAAGTATTTTTTTGATTTCTGCTCTTAAAATTTGTTTCTTTCACAATTACTATAAGACTTCATGGTAAATAAGATAGTTCCCCGAATGTTCAGTGATCGGAATAGGATTTCTTTGTATACTCAAAGTTAAAAAAAAAAACTTGAAAGACTTCAATTATTTTATACGTCTAATTTAGACCTGTTAAAAATGAGCCGAAAATGTATAACAGGTACATTTTAGACCGCATAAAACCCACATCCGCAAAAATTATCAGTTGTACCGATTGATTTTATTTTATTGGGGATAATAAACAGCTACAATATATGATATGAACAGATCTGTTGCGTTGATGTAGTAATAATATTGTAGCCCACTACATTAACCACGTATTAAACATATGATATTATTTTAATGGAAGCTAGATACGTTACAATAAAAGAAATACAAATAATAAACAAACCAGCTTACAATAATTAATAAAAGTCGTAACATGATACAAAAAATGTGAATAATAATGTTATTCAAAATTGAAAAAATGTGGCCACTCTGGTCAGGCTGAAGAACTCAGGATTCATGTTCAATAAATTAAAAAAAAAAACTTTGACATTGACAAAATTAGTCAAACTAAAAATAAAAACAATTTTGTAACCTAAAAACAACCTATTTTTTTTAATTGCTGAAAAAAGGTTGCAAAAATGAGAGAAGTGTCTTTGTCAAATTGTGAAAAAGATTTTTTACAAAAAGTCGTTACTGAGGGCCGTGTAAGTGTAAATTTTTTAACAATGTGGAGTAAATAATTTATATTTATCATTATCTTGATTTTCATTACAGCGTCTAGACGGTAGAAATTACAATGAAAGTCGGAAACTTGATATTTCTTTCGGCTCAGAGTATGGAAGTTGTATTGTTTCTTTAGGAGAAACAAAGTATGTGTATTGTTTCCTAAGATATATTTTATTATTTTGTATGAATGGTTTGTAATAAAACTTTTATTTCAGAGTTTTGGCTCAGGTATCATGTGAGGTTGTACAGCCTAAACAGATAAGACCAAACGAAGGTATTCTGTATATAAATGTGGAAATAAGCCCTATGGCTGCTCCACAATTTGAAATAAATCGCCCAACAGATCTTACAGTTTATTTAAATCGGCTCTTAGAAAAGTGTTATAAGGATTCAAAATGTATTGATCTTGAGTCTCTTTGTATTGTAGTAGAAGAAAAGGTATGTTTGTTTAAAAATTATATAAATGTCTATAATTTTAAAAATTCATGAATTTCTATTTTTAACAGGTGTCAAAAGGAGGTTATCAATTCAACTGCATATTTTTTATGTTTGTTACCTCATAACTGACTGAGTGAACTAATTTTGATGATTCTTTATTTATTTGAAAGCCGGTACTTCCCATGTATAGTGGTGCCTGAGCCGTGATAGCTCAGTGTCCGGGCACTCGCCTTTAATTCAATATACTCGAGCAACCTGAGTTCGATCCCCGGTGCCGGCACCAATGAAGTTTTTAACTTTAAGTGCTGACTTATCACGTGCTCCGCGGTGAAGGAAAACATCGTGAGGAAACCTGCATATTTTTGAAATAAGAACAAAAAATATATATATTTCGAAGATATGTGAAGTCCGCCAATCCGCAGTGGGGCCGCATGGTGGACTATGCCCTGATACCCTCTGTATAGAGGAGGCCTTTGCCCAGCAGTGGGACATGTATAGGCTGTTACTTTACTTTACTACTTTTTACTTCCCATGTATAATGTTCCCTATATTAACTTCATTTGTATTGGATCTTGGGCCCGGGAGATACTTAGGGAACTCCTGAAAATCATTTATAAAATTAATACAGAGCGAGATATTTCAAGTTGGTTTTGTTTTTCATTAGTAAAAAAAAAGAATGCAGTAGTGTTATGAATATGAAATTTCTGATCTGGATATTGATAATTATGTGTTGATGTTGGTTATAAAATTACTTCATATTATTCAACAGTTTGGGATACTTTTGGTTACAGATACTAAATGTTTAAAAAAGTACTAATAGCTGAAAGATTATTGTCATAAATTAAAATAAATTACTTCTTTCTATTTAATGACTGATTCTATTTATTTTAGTTTTACTACACTTAAATCTCTTAAATTATTTATTTTTTGATGGAGTTTCTTTTCCCTGTTTCTTCTCTGTTAGAGGAACCTCATTACGAAATAGTGGTACATTTACAAAATGACTATCGATAGAAATATATATTTATAATATAAATGTATATTTCTTATTTCGATGAATAAATGATTTGATTTGACAAAATGAATTTTGAAATATTTTAGGTATGGTCCTTAAGAGTGGATATTAAAATACTTAACCATGCAGGAAACTTGATTGAATGTGCAAGTATAGCTACTTTGACTTCCTTAGCCCATTTCAAAAGGCCAGATGTAACACGTAGTGGTGATAAAGTTATTATACACACCTTAGCAGAAAAAGATCCTATCCCAACTGTACTTTATCATTATCCAGTGTGCTTAACTTTTGCAATTTTCGGGAATGAGTAAGTAGATTTTAATCTTTATTTACACTAAGGTCACTATAATATTTTTTAAAATAATTAAGTGTAATGTAAATATTTTTTACATTGTCATGGTTGCACTTGAACTTCAAATAACATTTCACTAGAGTAACCTAAATTTTTGTGCCAAGTATTTTCAAGTTTTTACACTGAATTTCACAAGTGAATGAGTCAATTTTTTCTTACATGAAATTGTAATTCTTTTCTATTCAGCATCCTCTTACTGGACCCAAATTTTATTGAGGAGTCTGTATGTACAAGTAGTACAGAAGAAGGAGGAAATAGGGGAGGCATACTTGTTGTTGGAATGAATCAGTATAAAGAGTTATGTCTGCTGAATCTAACTGGGGCTGCCATATATAACTCAAACATTGTGCATAAAGCATTACTAAGTGCTTCAGAACGATGTAAAGAAGTTGTGGATATAGTAAAAAAAATTATATTTGAGGATGACAATTTGAGGTGAGCATTTTAATTATTTTTATTTAGTAATAGTAAGCAGGATTTATAATTTTAATTATTAAAATACAATGATGTTTACTTGTACACATACATTTAGTCTTTTAGTTGTGATGATGTTATAACAACTTCAAACTAATTATTTATCTACCATCAATTGTAAAATCCTAGTAATATTTGCAACAAAATTCTTCTGTAATCCTTTACTATGTAAAATATTTAGCATGTTACTATATATTTTTTAGTTTTTTTTTTAGCTCAAATGCTAATTTATCTCCAATTTTGAATAGCAGACCATAGTTCTCACCTGATTTATTGTATATGTTTAATTTACATGCAATTTATTTTTAGGCAAAAGAGGATAAAGAAAAATTTCTCTAACATTATAACTACAGACCATATTCTGTCATTAACTAAAAGGGATTTAAGTATTTGTCTCAAAAATTATAGTGTGGATGATATTAAAAATCAAGAAGATGAAGAAATGGAAAATGACGAAGATGTTAAACCTGAACCAAGCAAATATGATGGTAATTTTATTCATTTGATAAATTTTAAATTGTGTGACATTAAACATGAATGGTGATAAATATTGATTATGAAGAACGTGAAAGTTATGAATGAATAGCATAACTTACCCTTTGGAATATGTTGATTAAATGACCTTTTTGATTAATTACTAATGTTATGATACTATTACACTGCTTTCAAAAATTTGTCTGAAAAAGTTGTAAAATGAGTCAAGATAGTTAGTTTTTGACTGAAGTTTTTTATTTCCCTCAATTTTTGTTTTAAAACCAAAAGTCATTAATATGATTACTGAGTATATTTTATTTTGTATCTATTTTATGGTAGCTTATATTCCTATGAGTTAACAGATTCTTTGGTTTCATTTACATTATTTTATATTTCAGTTGTGCCTTCTCTACCACAAACAGCAGAAATTGTTGCTCAACAAGGTGCCTCATCCTGGATAGACATCTCTTCTGGTTCAGATGAAGACTGATAAAAGTGATACACATATATTCATTTAAAATGTAATTAAAATTACATTTATCAGTTTAATGTTATTAAATAATATAATATCTTAATACTACCTAAAATAATTATTTATCATTAGCATTGCATTACCCTCATCTAATTACAATCATAACATTTTTTTTTATGAACATTGATGAATCTCATTAACTCACTGCACACTATGAAAATTAAAAACCACAACACTAAGAAGTCCATTAAAATCCTTTGAATATGGAAAAAGTGTAAAAGTACAGTTAATTACAATAACATTTCATATTAATGTATTTTTTATAAAGTAACATTACATAACTTTCATTTCAAAAATGTTGACTGAAAATTTAGGCAAATACAACATATAAACTAAAGTAAAATAATATCTCTAACAAACAATTATTTACACAGAGTCAGAGTTCATTCCATTTTTCTGGTCTAGTTTATTGCCATTTGTTTTCACCATGTAAATAAAGTAAGTCATAATTTCCTTTTCATTTACAGGAAGTGACTTAAAATGTTTTTGAATAGCCTGTAAAAGAGGAAAAAGATATACACATTATGTTTGTTAAATTGATGTAATAATTATGTAGAAAAAGATACAAGATTAACAATGAGAAACATTTGTAACAACAAGAAAAAGTGCTTACATCTGCTAATTGGGCTTTGTTAAGCCCTGGCCTTGTTGGCACCTTATAATGTCTTTTATATCGCCTCAAAGTATTAACTTGTAGTTGATACCAGTCAATTTCAGGGCAATCCATCTCGGCTTCATTACTGTCATCCTCAGAATCTTTAGGCCTCCGTTGTTTTGTTCTTGCACATTGTATCATATTTTTATGAAAATCACAGATGTATGTATGCCTTGCCTAGAAACCGAAAATGAATTTGTTAAAAAATGAATTTGCAAAATATCGAAGATTTGAAGCTTGAAACTTGTTGATAGCATATTAGGAAATTTCATGAAATACTAACTTGATGATCAATATTGAGTTTGAGCCTCCTTTGAGCCACTGTCTTTTGCACACGTTTGCTGTATGAGGCGTTGCCAGCGGGTCGCCTACAGCGATCGCCGTCATCCACAAGGCAACATATTTGATCTGAGTTACCTCTAGAATCTTCTTCTCCTGTACTAAACCCGTTGTTCATTTGATACTCGCGTTGAATCATATATGACAGATAGATAATACCTTTTCACCAGACTTCACACTTGGCGACGACAAACAGATCAACGTATTCACAAAGCCCCGCAATAATTGAGGTTATGAGATGTAAATACAATAAACATTTTTATAAATTAAATAACGATAACTGCAGTTAAAAGCGTCTTGCTGTTAATATTCACACACTGTTCATTATATGAAGTTAAAACATCAAATCATTGCACGTAACAATTAAAATGTCCATTGATACTTCACAATAAATCACAAATGACAGTATTTTCTAATAGCTTGCCTGTTTTTTCTTTCACTCCAACGATAAATCAGAAAATGGCAATTTAATTAACACACGACATACTTAAATAAAGTCCGTATTACTTGCGTGGATTAATATAAATATTTTTTACCGATCGCCATTCGAGTAGACGTCCCGTCACCTTACTCAACGCACTAGTAGTATAAAACGCACACATGGAAGCAACGTATACAAACAGTAGTCTTGAAGTATGCTTTCGTAAAAACAGTCCATGTTGTGAATGACTGTGTGCGTGTTCAGGGATGCAATGTGTATGACAGCATCGTAGCTATAGTTAAGTATAAACAAAAAATAAAGCGATCACGAAGTAGCTGATTGGTCACAGTCTGGCGGCACATTCGATTTAAGCCAATCCGAAAAACTAACCACTGACATCGTCTACTCTTGTATTCATTACGATTACGACGAACAAACGCGTTCCCTACGTAATAAGCGCTGAAATCGTGTGCTCGATCACTATAAATATATGCTCGGTGAGTTTCATTCTTCCCTCTAATTATGTCGCAGAGTAATTTTGTATAAATAATAAAGTGCAAAGATGGGTGAGATGTAACAGTATAAGTGTTATGATAAAAGCAATATAGTTTTACAATCTAATTTTGTAAGCAAATGGCTGCCGAGTTTCGAAGCAAAGTGACATTATATATAACGCAAAACAGTAGTAGGTGAGTAGTATGACTAGTATACTTCCTAATCGTAGATATGCATAGATTAGAGGATGTTGAAATTACGTACTTACATTATTTTTAGTCAATGGCAAAAACTTGTGTATTTTAGTAATATAACCAAACATAATTATAGGTACAAGGGTTTCTGATATCATTATTGGAAAACTTTTGTGATTAAAATCATTTTGGCACATTTGCAGCAGACTTGTTTCAATTTGACCTTAATGGTGTTAATTTAAGGTTTGTTTACGATGTCTGTTGTTATTGTTAGACTTAAGTATGACTTTGTCCATTATATCGGAATAGTGTAATTGTGAGTAGAAAAAGAAATATAATTAATTTGTAACTGTTTTATAGTACTTTAAGAATGATACACCTTATTTTTCTTTGATTTTAAAAATAAGAAATACCATATATTTTTTTCACTTTTGTGTTCCTGCGTTAGAAGTCTAGTTCTTGCTGATCAAATTACTACTTAAAAATATATTTACCCGAGCCTTTTCCCGCCGTTACGTCCTCGTGCTTCTTTCAGAAATAAAATATTTTTTTTTCTAATTTAACATGTATCCCATCCGTTTATTTAATGTATTTTAAATTCCGTTCTGCCATTTCGCGACCAAACAATTGACAAAACTTTGTTATATAAAATATTAGTGTGAACTTACTAGTTGCTAAGTTTTAATTATAGAATTCAGTACTATATTAGTACATTCAAATAAAATGAATTGGTACAAAAAAATTTGTTATTAAAAAATTGAAAAATATCAAATGGCAGGAAAACGATATAAGTAATACATAACAGCGATCTAAAATCTCTCTTTAATCTTTGACTATTTTTATTAATATTATATTAAGCATAACGCGAAGCAACGAAGAACTAACTTCAATATACATATAGTTATACATATTATGGCATAACGCCCGGGAGGAACTGCACTAATTTTAAATCTGACACTGGCAGGGATGCAATTTTAAGTGCTGATTTTATTCGAAATCGGTAGTAATGAAAAAAAAAGAGGAATCCTGCATTTTTAATAAACAAATTTGTAAAATATTTTTATCGCCAGACCATGCTTGAATTTCTTAACACCCATTTGTGAAGACGAGACTTGAGCAGTTAGTGCTTTGTATACTTATGGGCTGTAATTTACAGACCTTGTGTCACATTTTTATATTATCGTTTCACGACCTGAATTCGCTTTCATAAGAAGAATTTTTATTTAATGAGTGGCAGGAATGTTCTCCATGATCTCTTTAGAATACAACAAGGTTAATTTTTTTACAGTACCGATCTTCGGTCTCTGGTGAACCTCCTTCATTCATTCTAAAAGTATATAATATCTACATATGAAAGGCACAAAAAATGTTCTAATTCTACGGTTTGCAGGTTTTGCCATAACCTTTTCTTCATCGGCTAGCACATAGTAAATCAGATCTTAAATAATTAAAAGATCATACGCAATTATAAGTAATTTGTTAGTTAGGTCTTGATGAATTCATAGGGAAACAGGCAGTTTACCAATACAAATAAAAATTCAAATATTCTGTTGCAATCCTAGCATACATACGTATTACAAAATATTATGATGTTTTAGGTTATATATTGTGATAAATTAAATCTTTAATTAAACAAATATTGATTAATCTTCATTTGATTTGAATGTAGTAATTGGTTATACGAAAAGTTATTGTTTTCTTTATGTTGTAGGTTTTGGATTTTGGTTTATATTTTCCCGCGCGTGATGACCACAATACAAAGCGTTTTCCCGTTGCAAACTTAGAATTGCATAAGGCATGTCTTCGGTAAGTTTGTGTTTTTTATGGACTTCCGAATTGTGGGTTACTAACAAATTCATTTGCATCCTGATTTCTTCATTACTATGAGTATTACGGGAGGCTTTTGCTTGTGTTTCATAATTCATTCTTGTCTTAGATAATAATAAATATAAACGCAGATCGTACACGATTATGCTTATCGCATTCCTTACTTTTCTAGTTTTGTCTTTATTCATCAATTACACAAAACACACTTGAAAGTGAAATATGCTATTCCGATATGTTAATTAAATTTCAATTATTATTTTATTTATTAATACCCAATTTTGTCTAAAAAATATGTCCTTGCATAAGACACTAAACCGTGATTTTTAGAATATTTTTGAAAATACCAAATTACTATTAAACTTTGAAATGCATAAAAACTTACTGATTGTTGTTTTATCTATAAAATGAAACATGTCCTAAGTTTTTTTTTTTTACTTTTATGTTACTTTTTTATATTACCAATACTAAGAAAAACAGATAAGTAACAAATATTTTAAAAACTAAAATGCCATTTTATTTTGTCTGTACTAACGTCAAAAAGTTGTGCTCTGAAGCTTTATGGCATTTATTATCCATGCAAGTGTGTTATAATATGGATTCCAGTATCACCAACTATTACAACTATTAAACTAATGATAGATTTTGATATACAACATATATCCTCCAAAAATGTTTATACATATTGTAGTAATTAATAACCGATAAAACCTAAAAAATAAATTCTATTTTGTCGCTCTGTGTGTGTTTTGGTTATTTTAACAGAGCGCGAAAAAGACAATGAGCGTTTTTTCGGGAATTATTATTGAAAGTGTTTGTATGTTTATTAGTCAATTCCGCCAATCCGTTAGTCGTAAGTGCCGTCACCTACATACCCCTACCGCTAGGCAAGCTCCGTCGTAAATGGCGTAGACCACGACACATCCGATTTCTCTGACGTTGAGACGACTATCGCCATCGACAGGATAAAACATTTACGCAAATACACCAGATCACACCGCACTCGCCGCCGAGTGCGGCTACCATATACTTATGACAAACATAAACGTATGTGTACCTGGCTGGTTTTCCCCCGTTAATGATAGAAGCGTTGCTGGAGTTTGTTCCGCCACTTCTTCTCCAGACGCTAACGCTTTCCGAATTGGTAGTAATATTAGATCTAAAAATTGTTCCAGTCAGATAATAGCTACCGATCGAACCAAGGACCTCGATTACGATTTGCCCGAGAGGGGCACCCTCGAAACTATATGGGTATTGAGTGACAGTCCAAGCCGAAGTCTCCTCTCGAAGGCCCTTGAGCATAGTCACTCCATGGAGCGTCCACCAAAGCGCCTTCCACAATAGTCTTTAATTCCTCATTTTCCATTTTGGTCTCCGGCCGTCCACGGGGCTGGTTCCGAAAGTCGAAATTTCCGGAACGAAAACGTTGAAACCAAAAACGTACCGTGCTTTCTTTTGCGACACCAGCGCCGTACACATCATTAATCCTTCGAGTTGTTTCTGCAGCACTGGTGCCACGGTAACTCGTACTCAACTAACTAAAGAATAAAATAATTAAGAATACACAATGAATAACTGTTTTCTAAACTCAAATGTACCAGCTAAATGATAAATTTGAATTTGGAATTCTTAACCAAAGAGGAGATATTTCACATCAAAGTGGTCAGTACGACAAAACGCAAATTTTATATGTAAGGACCTAATAATAGCGTGACGCCCCGAGCCGAGGCTCCCTCGGGAGCCCTCGAGCTTAGTCACCATAGCGCGTAACCGAGGTTCAGGCTAGGTGCCCCGAGCGCCTATATATCTATAAAAACGACAAAAAATCGTGTCTGTTAAATGGGAACCGAAATATTTTTTTCTCTGTTTTTTTAGTATTTGTTGTTATAGCGGCAACAGAAATACATCATCAGTGAAAACTATCACGGTAAGCGGTGGTGACAGACGGACAGAACGAACAGACAGACAGCGGAGTCTTAGTAATAGGGTCCCGTTCTACCCTTAGGGTGCGAAACCCTAAGAAATACTACCCTTATAGAATGTGCCTTAAAATGTCTTTCGTTATTTTTTATGTTACTATTACGTTATCGTAACGTAATAGCTTTGATTATATACTTGTCTAGATGGAGCAATGTTTAACAAACGAGGCGCTAAAACTATCTCCGATTGCGTGATATGTGTGAGTACCGTTCGTGTACTTATTGTAAACAAAATGTCAAGGTAAGCGTTTTTTAAGGATTCCTGCTCCAAATTATTAACTTAAGTTTATAATTTGGAGCAGGAATCCTTTCCCACTATTTAATAACTCTTCTTCCTCGTTCCCTCAATGCTGAGAATCGTGACCACGAACAATATATCGTCAACCAGTGCGATCATGCGACTCATGGACAGCCTGATACATGCTACCGCCCACTGTCATTCGCAGCCTAAGACCATCTTGCAGCCGCCCTGCCCCGAGCACGTTTGCCATCTATTTGGCCTAAGATAATGAGCCTCTCCAGATCATGTCGCGAAGAACGCATAATGTGACCGAAAAAGCTGAGGCCACGTTCTTGGCATCTGCGTGAGAGTCGTTAACTGACTTTAACGATGAGTTCTTTAACGATGGAATTGTTTGTTCTCATGATAGCCCATGTTATCCGCAGCATTCTCCGCCAACATCACATCTCAAAAGCATCGATTCTGCTGCTATCTCGACTTTTCACGCACCATGCTTCGGCGCCGTACAAAAATATCGAGAAAACTAAGGCTCGAACCAAATGCACCTTAATCACCCGACGAACACTTCCACTTCTGTAAATAAAATAGGTTGAATAACGTAATTATTTTGTAGATTAGTAGTATATTTTATTAACAACAAAAGTTACAATGAAAAAAACCTGCTATATAAACGCTCACCAGCGATTTGCAAGTACGGAATTCGGAGGAAATCTTAAACCTAAAACAAAAGAAAGAACTTACAAAAATACTATTTAGACTTTATGGGTTTCATTTATTTTGTGTAGGTACATTATCGTTTGCTGATGTAATGATATTTGTATTTTGTCTTCCATTGTTTCCTCAGAACTTACTACTAATAAACTGACAACACCGGCTAACCAGACTATGGTTTCTTATGTAGGACTATGGAATTAAAAAATATATATAGGGGTTAAATAAAAAAAAATATCTATGAAAAGTGATCTTGGTATTATTTTACGATTTTCCCACAATTGCGACACGATTTGATAGAACAAACCGGCATAATTAATTATCTTACGTGAGCAAGTTATCGAATAAGCTATCGAGTAAGCGAATTAAATGACTCTAACGTAAGTGAAACGGGGGTCTACCAATTTTAGTAATCATTTTTGCGGCGTCCAGTACTTTATTATATATGTATTTAATCAAAGGCCCCCTATAATAATTTTTCTCAAATATCTTTCTATGTACAGACAGCGATCAGTTACATTTTTATGATACAGAATATGGACCAATGAAACTACCAAACATTTAATATACAACATACAAAAATTAGTCACAAAAAAGAACTTCCAACACGGTAGTTCTTTTTTATATGATTTAATTAGAGAACCTACGTTATACTGAAATGGTTATTGTATTTGAAGCATTCATTTAGTTAAAACATAAACAAAAGAATTTCGGTATGAACGCGGATTGCCCTAGCTGCGCTAATCGTCTTATTGACCGGTTGCCGGACGAGAATGTTGCCACTTCGTGCATATTCGGGCTACGCTCGTGTACATTACGAAGGTTTCACCGCCAGCCGCTGCGCGTTGAGGGCGCCACCGCGCACTTGTTTAGCGTCTCGATGTGCGGCGTTGCCAACTGTATTGACTTAAGCACGGACGAAGACAAAACGTACGCGCGTGGTGTGTTGAACTTGCAGCCGGCAGCTTTTTCATAAAACAAAACATAATCGTTGTGAATTTGTAGTTTAAATCGACTTGATTAAAATCGAAAATGTTACGGCAACCATAATCATATGGAGTCTTTGTGATCATATATCAGTTTGTGCCATGGTGTAACTATTTTATGTGAAAACATTATCCGTTATTAATGTAACATTAATCGATTTTGTGTTGAGGAGAAAGGGATATGAATTTAATAAGTGTTGCTCAAGCTATAATATAGAGTAGTTGAAGTGGCATAAAGAAAACTGGTTAGCCGAAAGCGGTGATTGTGATATGGGGGAACGGGGCACGACGGGGGGCGCTTGGGGTGCGCGCGACGATGCCTCGTGGTGGCCGGGTGGCTCAGGTGAACTACAGCACCAACAACAATTAAATGAGGAGATTGCAAGGAGTACAGCCGCCGCGACACACCAGCTTTATACGTATAAAATGACCAGTGGCTTTTCAAATAACACTGGGGATAATTCTTCACCTAGCTTTGATTACCGTTTGATGACGAACTCGAATGCCAGAGACGAGTCTCCGCAACAGCCCTGGTGGTATGCTTCAGGATCGGTGGATGCACAACAAACTTCTTCTTCGGTGGGTTTTTAGTAAAATAAAATGAGTGAATTATTTTAGGTATGAACAAGAAAATATTCATGATGTATTGTTAAAAACAAAAAATTCAATCAAACGTAGAATCAATAACGAAACGTTTCATATAATTTATATTCAATTCGTTTCATAAACTTTTCGTTTCAATCGTGAGTCACATTTGAAACATAAAAACACGTTTTGTCCATGAGTTTCTGGCCTCTTGATCTTTTTTATATATCTAAAACTACTAATTGCCACAAGATTCACTTTTAAATGTATACTTTTCATAAATTTTATTGACTGCGTGCACAAAAGCAAGCAAGCTAATTATTGACAATTTAAAAGACAGAGGTTATTGTTTGGCGTGTCAAAATTTATACACTTGAAGAAAGGTTTAAAACTGCTATTGTTATAAATGGACATATTACGGAGAATATAAAAAAACTAGGTATTAGTTGATACGCTACAAACCTTTTATTTTATGAATATTATATTTATTAATTCTATTTTTACCCTAGTAGTTCTAGGGATTAACTTCCAAAAATTCTGGATAGTATAAAAGTTACATTAATTCAAGCTTGCATTTACTTCCATGTTTGTTTATAAGCTATCGGAAAAATACCACAGACTGCCATGAAAATGAGTCATAAAGATAAAATAGTGTTATTACCCTTAAGGCATTGATAAAACTTTAAGGTGAAAATTTTAAAAGATCTCGCTACACAATAAAATACATTAAAACGCTTATTTAACAATCAAACACACATGGAAACATCGCTTAAGGTTTCTATAAATTAAGACAAATAAAAAAAGAAGAAAAAATAGCGAAGTGACGCCATCTTACAAATTTCTTTTACAGAAAAGCTTGTAGACGTTATATACCTATAACGCAATGTAATTAGGTTTAAATTCCTATTTACATTTCTGTAACCGCAATCTTTCCGTGGATATTTGACTTCTAGCATTGTGTTCCAACACAATAAGTTTAAACGTAGCTCGAAAAGTAATATAGAAAAGTTATGTATTGATTAAAACCTCTTTGAAAAAACAAATACAAATCAAGATGAATTTATTAAATTATTCTTTAAAAAAAAAAAGGATGTTTTTGTGATAAGTATGTGAGTAGACAATAGTCGTAACAGAAATACGTTTGCTACAAATATCGTTTTTTTAAGAATCGATTATAGCCCAACTACTGTTAATAATTTATGCACTGAATCATACCAAAAAATTACGTAAACTATTACTTTGAAAATAGTTTTACCCCGTAAAGATTTGTCTTTTTTTTTCATTTATATATTTGTCAATTATTAATATGAAACTTATAAAATTTAATGTGGATATCAATTGAACATTCGTTCTAATATAAATTTAACATTAAGAGTTAATTCACTGAAGATTTTTAAGATGAAAATAGAGAAAGGAAGCGAAGCTCATTTTAAAAGTGACGCTAACGTCGATGCTACTCGTACGTGGTACTTCTAAATTCCAATTTATAAGGTTTAACAATATGAAGGTTGAAAGTAAAACCGGTATCGTATGGAGGCACAAACGTAAAAAAAGAACACCTGTATGAATGGACGACAACCCTAGTTTAATCAAAATTGTCTACTTTACGCAGAAAAATTTTGGTATAATCTTGAATAAATGTTATAAACGCGAAAGTAACTCTGTCTGTCTATCTGTCTCGCTTTCACGCCAAAACTACTGAACCGATTTAAATGCAATTTGGTACATAGATAGTCTAGAGCCTGAGAAAGGACATAGGCTATTTTTAATTGGAAAAAGTGTTGTAAAGGGTTAAAAATATCTTAATAAATACTGGTTTGTTATAAAATCCCTTGAACTTCGAAGAAAATTTTTTGAATTTCTAATAACGATGACAAGCCTAATAATGATTTCTTGTATTTAGGCGAACACTACAGATTTTTACATTTATTTTTATATTCTTAGATTTGACATAGGGCTGCAATCAAGGACGTAATTTCTTGAATAATGTTTTACAAAGCCTTCTGCGTTTGTAATATATGGTGAAATCGCCTCTTACTATCAGGTGGGATTGTGATCAATATCTGGCCACTTATGAAAAAAAGCAACATTTTATCGCTGACGAGAGAATTAACAGGATGCGCATTATCGACAGTGAGGCATCGTGCGTGCTATGCTGAGGCATGTGAGCGATTTGTGGGTTACCAACCATATGTATGAAAATTTGCCTATATATTTTTAGATATTTTACCAGTTTAATCATTTATTATTATAATACAACTATCATGTGCTCAGCGGTGAAGGAAAACATCGTGAGGAAACCTGCATATTTTAGGAATAATAAAAACAAAATTCGAAGATATGCGAAGTCCAACAATCCGCAGTGGGGTGCGTGGTGGACTATACCCTGATGCCCTCTGTAAAGAGGAGGCCCTTGCCCAGCAGTGGGACATGTATAAGCTGATACTTTACTTTTTTTTATAATACAACAGTACAAGAAGTCTAATAACATTATTTAATTATATGTTAAGTATTTACATTACATGAATGATAAGATAAAGTTCAGCATGGTACAAATTTTTAGTATTTGACTTTGTGGAAATAGAAAAATGTTTCTTATTAACTTGCTCTTTTAGGAACACACATCTCGTGGTATACAAATCGCTGCCATCAAAACGCTTGTTATGGATGGAATTCAGCGGTCTTTACTTCCGCAGTTTCATATAATTTCAACCCTACATTACACCTATTACACGATTGATTTGCTGTAGGAAACCTAAAAAAATAATCAATACTTGCAAATAATTGTTAAATAAAATTAAATCCACAATTTGTAACTCGGTAAAATTTACCCATTTATTTCCTGGCAAATATGTATTATACATCTATTAAGGTTTTGTTTTGTTTTTTCTAATCTGTGCGTGGTCTTATTAATTAATAATGAATTGAATTGGCTGTCTATTTGTCCCCTGACAACGTCTGTGTGCTGAAGTCTCAAAAGAAAAATTTTATTTTAATAAAACACAAACGTAAATGAAACTATCATTTTTAACAACACTATAGTTTTCGTTCTTGACTCAGGGATGCCAACTTAGCAATTTTCTTCCTAAATTTAGGAAGAAGAAATGTACAATGGAAGTTTTTTAGGCGGTAAATTTTTTTGGTAATATTTTTAGTAGTAAAATTTTATTTACATCCTTAAAAAAAAAAACAACACAGGACTACTTATTTGAACAAAAAATTAAATTTAAAAGTGTTGGCTGCATTGGTGGAAGTCAGGCCAAGGCCTATGTGTTAATATTTTAAATTCTTTGGCACTAAACTATAAAAGTGAATATTTAATGTCTTAGTCAAGATATAAAAAAATTGTAATTGAGGATTAAAATATATTAAAGTCATTAGTAACCATACTTATTGCATATTTTTTATATTTTATTAAGAAATATGAAATGCTAAAGGATGATAAAACTGTTGTCGGATATGTTTACAATATAACTGGTTATTTTAGTTTATGTATTCTAATGATTAGTATTTAATTTTTTTTTAAATATTTTATTGTTAACATGTTCCTTTCTAAAGTAATATAAAAAAATAAATATAATATTTAGCTTTCTTGATATATAATATATCTTTAATGAAATAGTTAATTCAATCAAATTATTATTTTACCTTAATAATACTTAAAAAGGGTGATTTTACATTTAGGAAGATTTTTTTGAATTTGGTCAGTTTTAGGGAATTGTTTTAGCAGTATTTTTTTGAAAAGTTGGTAACACTGTCTATCACGACATAATAACTGAAAAGGTGGTAAATGTTGGACATTATCGCCCGGTTTCTGAAACACTGATCATCGTAGATGTCACCTAATCAGCTGTCAAATGGATTTCAAATTACAATTTACGTACCAAAAGGATGGTTAAACTCTCTGAATTCACCAGAATGATCTTCTTTATGATCAGAATGATCAATTCAAAGAGTTTAAACATGCTTTTGGCAACTAAAATGAAATTTGCAATTCATTTGACAGCTGATTAATTGACATCTACGTTGATCAGTGTTTCAGAAACCGGGCGTAAGACTAATAATTATTATACTGAAAAATAATATCATGTCATTTTACACGAGAACTAATTGAAAAGCTACGAGGTTATTAGTTTACGAACGAAAACTACGGCATTAATATTTATTTCCGTGCTTGTCCTTGGTTTAGCTTTGGGGTAGATGAAATAAGGTAGGTTAGTACAAATTCACAACGATTCACGTTTCATTCTACATAATGTAGCGTTTTCTTTTAAGGTAACTGAAACTTTTCTTGGAAGATACATGACTTACTAATGGTTAAATGTGTAACTGTTAACTTAATTTATTCATGTGCATTTGTTACTTAACGCTTATGTTATGAAGTTTTCGAGTAGCCAAAATTGTGGTATTTCTTTTTCGATCAAATATTAGTTGATGTTTAAAACTCACAAGCGTACTAAAATACGATACGTGTTTGTGTATATTAGTAACCATTACACTAATAATACTCATAGTGTGACAACACCATGTAATATAGATATAATTAATAGCAAGGTTTATAAATGTGTTTTGGACCACATAAGACGGATTTCTTAACATCACTTATATCTTGCTTTCGTTTTGTATTTCTCCGCAGACAAATGTACATTTCCCTCACGTTATTTCTATTCTATTTCGCTACTGTCGTGTGATAATTTCATCGAACCAGAATCTTCCGGTTTAGCACCATTTCCTATTGTGAATAAATGAGTTTCACTTTTTTCATTAACATGGTACTCAAATCGGTACCCTTGGCGGGGAAATGGAAATTAAACGCACATTAATACATAAATTGTAATGGAGATTACTTCTACCTATTTATTAACTATTAATCAAAATGTTTTTTTGTTTTAGCCCCAAAATCACTCTAGTCCGGACCCAGAACAGGGTAACCAACAGGCTAACGGCTTACAGCAAAACCATCAGACATTACAACAACAACAACAGCAGCAACAGCAACAACAACAGCAGCAGCAGCAACAACAGCAGCAGCAACAGCAACGCCAGGAGCAAAATCAAGCTATTCAACAACAAAATCAACTGCAGCAGCAGCAGCAGCAGCAACAACAAACCTTGCAGCAGGTACTGCAACAACAAAGTCAGACGTTGCAGCAGACCTTGCAACAAAGTCAGCAACATACGCTGCAACAAATGCTGCAAGAGCAGCAACAACAACAGCAACATCAAAACATTCAACACACACAAGAACAACAGAATGCGCAACAGGCCTTGCAACAGCTACACGTGAACCAAGCACACGTAAACGCACTCGCGCAAGCCCAGGCAGCATTACAACAGCAAGTTGTTCAGTCCTTTCAACAGCAGCAACAGAATCTGCATGATCACTTGCAAGCCGTACAGCAACAACAGATCCAAGCTGCCCTGCAACGACAGTCTGCCACGTTGCAGGTATGTAACTTTGATGTTTTGTTTTTATTCACTTTTTTTAAAGGAAACAGTACAGGAAAATGTGACATGGACTTCAAAAGTAAGAAAATTACAATTAAATTCTTCCTTTAATGTTCCTTCAGGTAGCAACAATAACAAGTCAGTCTTTTACCGTGCGGTAGAGCACTGTGATTGGCAGTAAAGATTCGTAAAGAAACAGGAGTCTGTCTCTTACCTATATTCTTGCTAATTTTATCCTGTTTTTTGGATAAAAATCTTGCGATGTTCTTTTTTTTTTTTCAAGATTATTTTTTCCAAAGTATCAAATTATTAACTCACGTAGATAGAACAATATTGCTAATATCACTAAAAATTGACAACCCTAAAATCTATCTAACTATACCCTAAAGTAAAAAAAGGATGTCGGTTGCCCTTACTTTAGGACAACATTATCCTGTGTTTTAAGGACGTTCCACAAACATAAACTTCGCGTTAACAATTATCTGCGGGTCACACAAATAGTTGTGCCGTGTGGGAATCGAACCCACGACCCCCGGCGGTAGAGCCAATACCTAGATAATTGCGCCACGGAGTCATCAAATGATTAACAAGTCGCGCGTAATTATGTCTCGGAATCGAGTCCTCGCACCGCGGTACTAAGCGCATCATCCGTCACGGAGTCGTCAAGTTATTAACAAGCCGTGCAAATGTCTCAGAATCGTTTATCAACAGCGGGTCGAAGTAAGCCTCACCGCTTGTACGTACATCAATTCCTCGCGCACACATTTACGCCCTAGTAAGCAGCACTGTCGGAGACCTCGCACTTCGCACCAAAGTTCGTACCAAGCGCATCGTAAGGAACGCCGCGCGAGTAATATTATATTTCTTCAACGCCTCCAGGAGTTGCAACAGCAAGCCCAGCACCAGCAAGCGCTCAACCAGGCCAAGGGGAGGATGCCACGTGCGCGCGCGTACAACAAGCCGCGCGGCCGCATGACCGCGTACGCCTTCTTCGTGCAGACCTGCCGCGAGGAGCACAAGAAGAAGCACCCGGACGAGAACGTCATATTCGCCGCCTTCTCCAAGAAATGCGCCGAGAGGTGGAACGTGAGTATAAAGTAAAGTAGGCCTATTAATGTCCCACTGCTGGGCAAAGGCCTCCTCCGTACACCACGTGGGGCACTGCGTGTTGGCGGACTTCACGTATCTTCGAAATATTTTTTTTGTTACCATTTCGAAATATATGCAGGTCTCATCACGATGTTTTCGCTGAGCACGTGGTAAGTGAGCACTTAAAATTAATAATTTCATTGGTGCCGGCACCGGGGATCACGGCTATTACTTATATATCATCAAACACTCACGTAATTAAGTCAAATAAAAGCGTGCGTTACGTGTAGTTCGCTGTTAGCTCGGTGGCTTTGACAGCTTCGGCGGAAGAGGGTAAAAGATAAAATTTATTCCATCCACCAATAATGACGCAACGCGATAATGTGAAATTTCAGAATTGTTGCTTATATCTCTGAGCAGCGATAATCCCTTGAATTCATATTAACTGCTGACCAAGACGGAGGCACATTAGCCACCGTCTTGGTCAGCAGTTCATCTTTTTTTTCTCCAGATGAAAAGAGCAGCTTTTCATCTGGGGAAAAAAATAAACATATTTGGCCTAATATACATATATGCAAGTCTTATATGTAAGTAAAGCGAGTTTTGGTATTCCTAATTTTTCCGGGACATTAAGAAAGAAATAATTTGTTTGAATGTGACAATTGTTAAAGTAACGAAAATATTTAATAATGTCAATGAAAAAAATGATACGTGTCCGTATACACAACACTCCTAGATGTAATATAATGATGAATGTCATCATTTAGACTGTAGGTGTCGTGATAATTATCAACTTATGGCAAGTTACCTTATGACATCTACTTTGTTTCGAATTTACACCATTTACGCAAAATCATGAATTTGACTTCTCTATATTTTACTATGTGAAAGAATATGGTCAAATTGATGCTTTTAAACATAGTTACAATCGAATTTCATTATCCCATTTCCATGTTAATAAGAATAATTTTTCCTATTTCCTTTTTTTTATAGACTATGTCGAAAAAGGAGAAACAGAGGTTCCACGACATGGCGGAGCAGGACAAGCAGCGCTACGACCTGGAGATGCAGAACTACGTGCCGCCTAAGGACGTGAAAGTCCGCGGCCGCAAACGCCACCAAGTCAAAGATCCAAATGCGCCTAAAAGATCGCTGTGAGTTACGGTCTCGAAATTTTCTATCAATTATACTAAACTATATTTAAGGTACAATTAATGAGGCAATTGATATGTATGTAGCTATAATTAATAAGCTATAGTTCAAATAGAATCATCAGCTTTTGATACAATAGCTAGGTTGTACCCGCGACTTTTACAGTGTGGATTACTTAACGGTAATAACAATTTCCCAAATTTTTCCAAATGTATGTATATATATATAATATATATATATCAATTTACGGTTTTGCTGTTCAAGCAATATGAAATTAATATTAAAAACTTTAATATAATAATATTTTGAACAGAAAGACAACATTTTAATCTCTATAATTACATTATTATCTTACCTTGTTTACCTACATTGCAATTATTCATTTAAAGAGTGGGTTATCATACACACCAGTCGAAACAAAATAGTATAAAATTTCCATTTTACTTCCCCATCAAGCCTATTCTTTGTTCTTGTTCTAGCAGAATATTGTCTCAATCAAGTCTCTCAAATAATGTAATTTCTTGTTAAATGGGCAATATTTTAATAGTAATAGTAGTAAATAGTGAGAGATAAACAATTTCTGCAACAGATAACACATTTTCCAGTGCTGGAGCTATAAACTACAACTTATGTAGTAGGTTACAATGTTAAATGTTTTTTATTTTATAAGAAATATTGTAGCTTGAATATTTGAGAACAGATAAAAGGTAGATTTTATATGTTACCTGTCAAAGAGAATCTTCTCATTTATCCACAGTTCTGCCTTCTTCTGGTTTTGCAATGACGAACGCTCCAAAGTGAAGGCTAATAACCCTGAATACACAATGGGTGACATTGCCAAGGAACTGGGCAGGCGTTGGGCTGCCGCCGAGCCGGAAACAAAGTCCAAATATGAATCTCTCTCGGAGCAAGATAAGGCCAGATACGATAGGGTAAGTTTAATCAATTGATTCTGTTTGGGTTAAAGTTAATAATTACTGAAATGTACATGGCGGTCATAAACTTTTAAGAACTGGCTATGTATAGTGTTGTTCTTATTCGGAATTCTTAATAAATTGCATCATATTGTAACCATATAATGTGATTTTAATAAAATAAATAAATACTATGTTGTACTTGATCAACTTTGCCTATTATATAAAGTCGCATAATTACCTAAAAATTTTGTTTACAACAAAAATGTAGAATAAGTTCTTATGACTTGTAGACTTCACATGTCTATTTTTATGGCATAAATTTTGTGTTGAGATAAATTGTTTTGAAATAAAAAAAAATGTGAAGTAATTATTGGGTTGGTATGTAATAGTGCTGAGGATTGAAACTGTTTACCTTAATCAATGTATGAAGTTGCTCTGGCCACCTTTAGATTCCTAAATGAAAGATAAGATTCCTAAATTCCCATTCCTAAATCATAAACTATTCCTAAGATACATTAAATGTCGTAGTGGTAACATTGATGAAGTACTGCTTTCATTAAGAGTAGAATTTTCTCTATGATCAATGCAAATTGTATAATTAATTATTCAATTGTTACTCATAGGAGATGACAGCATATAAAAAGGCATTGGAACAACAACAGTCACAGTCAGAGGTGCATGAAGAGGTTGAAGAATATGAAGGAGAGGAAGATTTTAAGTGTTAATATGACTAGACAAAATTGAAGAAGTTTCACTATTATCAAAAACACTGTTTAATTTGTTAAGTCACCATCTAGAATGGATGTTATTGGTCAATAGTAAAAATGGTTATACTCAAGTTGTTACATACTGAAGTTTGGATACTAAAATTTTACATTGTACCCTAAAATTTTTGGAAATGATTTTTATATTACCATATCTTCATTGTATTTTAACTATTGAGTTATTTCAACCAGTAATCAACAACGACAATACAGAAAGCTTTGCATTGCAACACTGTTAAAAAAACTGTTTATATTTTTAAACAGTGTGATTCATGATCAATCAAAGATCTGAGTTTTATAGTAAATGTTACTAAAATATTGATGTGTTTTTGTAACAAAATGTTAATCTAAAACAATTGTTTACAATCAAACTGGGTACATTTCGTTTACATCCATTGGCAAAAAATGCAGCCACGCAAACTACTTCTATTAATGCTACTTAATAAGTTAAGATCTCATTGAATTGAAGTATTGTGTAGTGTTTTATGCATTTATTCAATTTTATTTCATCCTTATGGAATCTGGTGTTAATGGTAAACGAAAGAAACCTAAATATTAATATGACAGAAGAACAATGAATATGTTGATGTTATCAAAGACCTAGTTCAGTCAATTACATGCTAAGTAATTAATTCTTAAGAATTTTGACATATTTTAAATTGATGCGTAACTCAGCACAAGCTTGCCAGGCAAAACAATTTTGTTATGCACATGGCACAAGAATTTGTATAGTAAATGTTTTGTATGAAATTACACCAAACACTCCTTTGACCGAAATTTCTTGGTGAAATTTTTTTTTTTAATTTTAGTAAGTATATTACAAAAAATTGTAGTTTGTGTTATTTTTAAAATTTGTAATTATAACTATAAAATCTGTTGAAATTATTATTATACTTCAGTTTTTTCAGTTGCTCTTTACTGATTTTTTAACATTACATTTTCCCATTCATGTTCAATATTTTACTATTTTTGTCTTATTTACGTATCGAGAGTAACTAAAAGAAATTGGAACTTGTATTCTTGTAGATTAATTATGTATTCGTTGGAAAATGTTATACTTGGGCTAATTAACAACTGCTAAAAGAGAGAAATATTTGTTTGGTTGTTGAGCTTTTTGTTGAAATTATATGTACCTCAAAAAAAACCCTTCAGATGTAAGATATTGTTGTTAGAAATAAGATCTCTTTTATGTTTTAATTGTTTTTTGTTGTAGCACTTTGGGGACCTTTACATTATTTTAGATCGAGATGCGATCATTGTTCCTTTACACATAATTTAAGGTCGAATTGAAAGGTGTGGCCTTATTTTTTCAAGTATCATTTGGCAATATAATAGGTTAACGATAGTCAGGAACAAGCATTAGAGTTAAATGTAAGTCAATCAACAAAAAAGTTGACATAATTATGTATCTTAAGCTAGTGCTATAGGCTAAATATGGAAGATGACGTATGAATGATATTTTATTACATGTGTCCAAAAAATGTACATAGTTACCTAGTTAAAATATATTTTTTTTTACATTAACAAAGTTTTTCTTGTAAATTACAATCAATTTTCACATGAATTGAAAAATTGGCGAAGTATTGACTTGGCCTTTTTGACAGAGTTTTAAGGAATGTGGAGATGTTTAATGGAAATTTTATTTTGTCTTAGTGTAAGAGAACAAAGAAACATTTACCTATACCGAAAGGACTGCAAACGTGATAGTACTTAAAGTTCTAAGTAATAGCCACTAAGTATTTTGTGTACACCTTTTCTAGGCGATTAAGGGTCCCTGGAACATTTATTTGACGTTTGGCCACATACAAACCTGACAGTTGACCAGCAAAGGAAATACAAATTTTCTTAGTGACCGGTATCTGTATATGTGAATGATAACGAATGCGAACTGAGACCAATTCATTCATTTATAACATTAAATAGTTACTTACGCTAGACTATCATTGTATGTTCCATGTAACGTTATTTTCCGTCGGTTTATAACAATTGTTTTGGTTTTATGATACACATGTAGAATCGAGTGACACGATAAAATCCAGGAACTTCCGTGTTTAAAGGAAACAAATTAGCGAGAGGGTTGAATGAGAAATATTTTTAAGGAGTGCGTGTAATCGGGACGATATTGTTTTGAAAGAGGACTGTGCAAAACAATATAGTGAATCTTTTACACTAAATTTTTATTGTTTTATTCTCCCTTACCCTTTACTTTTATTATAATATCTAATATATACTTTTATTATAATATCATTATAATAATTATCAGAGATGTGCAAAGTTTGGCCGTATAATTACCGAATATTTGAATGGAAATATTTTATGATTTACCTATGTTAAAAAAAACCCTTAATCAGAGAACCGTGCCTACATGTTTTCAGATGAAATAAAAAAAGAATTTATTCGCAAAATTAAAAATGTATAATTCATATTTTTTTATAACTAAATGTTTGTCATTGTCGTTTTACAAACGACACATTTCACCATTTTGTTTGTCTTATACCCAAGATTTATTTCCAACTAGCTGCGCCGTGAAATTTAAAAATATATAAAATTCCTAAAATAAAAGTAGCCTAAGTTATTTCTCATTACATCAGCTATCTGCCAGTGCAAATCCCAAACCAAAAGAATTCAGAGATTAGCCGGAACAAACAGACAGACAAAAATTGTAATAAATTGTAATAATAAATGTTATTTTGGTATATGTACATACCTTGTGTATATCCATATGCATTTAGCAAAAAGCGGTTATTTGAATATTACAAACAGACACTCAAATTTTATTTATCTGTATAGATTAACGTTCGTTAAATAATCTTTAACAGAATGTAGCTGGAATCAATAAGTTTATAAAGTATTAAGCTTAATATAAAAGTCGTCGCTTTTTTAAATCAAATAAACTTACAAAAATCTGAAAATATTAAATAATCGTCTGGTGAGTTGGGATTGTTTCGATCCGATACTCAATTGATTAGTTTTCATATTGCTTCTATGAATGTTATATAAGTGTCGATACTTCGTCATTTCGACCTTTAATCGAACTTCGTATTCGAAATCCATCAATAGAACCACCATGATGCAAAAAACTAAAGAACAATTTAGATTAATTAACCATGACTTGCACTGCTGTAAAGTGTACACTTCGTACCAAGTAGAAAACTACAACTCAGACCAAAGCAACATGGGCAGCAAGGTTTGAGGCCATAGAAACAACGAAAATTACACATACAAGCGTAGTCCATTGAAATGTTACAGTTTAAGGACCTAATATTGCATAAGAGGACGCAATTTTATTTAGGGATATTTTTTTATGTGTTGGGATAATTTTTGGTGTTGCCGCCCTTGTCACCCGGCCGCCATCTTGGAAAAAGGGTGCAAACACCTTTTTCGCGATATCTCGGAAACTATGCGGTAAAAAAACGTCAATTGAGTATCGTAAGAATTTGTGCTTCGTAGAGACCTAAAACGAATATGTACTACACAATCAAATAGGTTTGTTACCATGTCGATCGAGCAAAATCAGTGTGGTCTCTCTAGGCGCCCAGGGGAGTCTCGAGCCAAAGTGCCAATTGCCAAACGCAAAATTTTTTTTGCCCGCATTTAACAAAATTTTATGCCTATAAAAATAGTATTATCTAGTACTTCAATGGTAATTATTATGTGTAATGTATATATAATTTCCTAAGTGTTCGTTGTTCTGTTTTGGTACTGGTGTCTATGAAACCGCCAAGCTGAGATTTAAGCTTTCAAAGGTATCATTTAGAGTATCCTTACGGCTCTTTCCGAAAAGAAAGTGTTTATTTTTGCTGTGAAAAGAAATTTCTAGGTTTTGGTGGTATTGAATTCTACAAGATTGGCATCGTCCCAATTGGAAGGCTCTGAAGTTATTCCATCAACGACAACTCGAAGAGAACAACCATTCAGAAAGATATTCATTCAACCGATAAGGCCGTACGCTGGAAGCTTACTTACAAGGCTATGGAGCCAAACCCTGTCGAAGTCCTTCGAGACATAAAGTGCAACCACAAGTGGTTGTCTATTGTTCTGGAAGGCCTATATGTCCAGAGGCGAGTGGCATACACTAAAGGATCGCCAGTTGACCGATTTATGCGAAGTCTGTACTGTCAGTCGCTATGATCGTTTTGCTCTAACTTTAGGTATGCTATTTGCCGGAAATTCAATATACCATAGTTCAATAGTCTAATAAAGTACGAAGGTACGTATATTTTTTTAAAGTTAATTAGTGGTTGGTGCGGTCAAAATTCAATAATAAAGAAGCTGACGGTAGCTCGTATTAGTTATATACAGATATATAACATTAACATGTAGGTATTTAGTTTAGTTTGTTCTGTAAGTATTAATGAAAATAAAATTTAAAGTAAACGCGATAAAATCCTTCATTTTTTTAATTTATACAAAGTGAATATCTGCGGAAACCTTTATTATAAGGAAAAAAAAGGTATTTGTGAAGACACGGATTAAAGAACTAACAAAATTTTTAATAATCTCATAACATTAAGGCAATCATCACCAACATAAGATCAATACATATGTTTAATATAAACACAGTCCCGGGTGGCTTTTCTAAGTGTATCCATTTTTTTTATTAAATTCTAGACAAATAATGTTAAATATTTAAACTCTCTTGTAAGTAATTGATTACATTCATTTGAAGTTATCGCAAAAAGTGCGTGATTTATACGCAACTCATTTATTTTACGCGGGATCTTTCATAACTAACACGCACTCGCATTCGCAAGTTTTTGCTCTTAAACTGCCTCTACTACAACCAATTGGCACTTATAAGATAACATAGTACATGTATTTCAAGAAAACAGAAATAAATTATCCAATATTCCGTAAAAGATACAATAAAATAGTTTGCTATTTAATAGTTTGAAAAAAATTGACGTGGATAATTTTTTACTAGGTAGACTAGTAGACACAGTTACTTCCGAAAAATGGACATATCTAGCACATAGACTGGGTTTTGAATAGAATTTTCAGAATCAGAATATAGAATTTGTTTATTATCTTTATAATCTTAATATTATTTTCAAGTAGTTACCTATTTAATATCAATAGCCTAGTAGGTACTAAGATTGCCTAACGATGGTAATATTAGACGTTTCTTGTGATCTAATATAATTTTAATACATTGGGGTTCACGAGTCACACAAGCAAATTAATCTCGTTTATGGGATTGTACTTTTTGTTTGTTCATTATTACCATGTTTATGCATGTGTTTATAACTAAACTATATAACAAAAACGTCATTATTTTTGAAAATCATATTTAAGTAAAGTAATTAAAAGTAAAGTGACAGCTTATACATGTCACACTGCTGGGCAACGGCCACCTCTATACAGAGGGTATCAGGGCATAGTCCACCACGCGGCCCCACTGCGGATTGGCGGACTTCACATGTCTTCGAAAAATATTTTTTTTTGTTATTATTTCCAAAATATGCAGGTTTCCTCACGACACGTGCTCCCCGTGAAGGAAACTTCACCGCGGAGCACGTGATAAGTCTGCACTTAAAGATTAGAACTTGATCGGTGGCGGCACCGGGGATCGAACTCAGGTTGCTCGATTACATTGAATTAAAGGCGAGCGCCCTGATACTGAGCTATCACATTAAAATCATATTTATCCCTACTTATTTAAGAAATGTATCCTTATTTACGAAATGTATGTAATGATGAAAAAACGTAGTAAGGGATAAGATAATAATAAAACAAATTGTAGATAAATTTGAAACTTCTATTTATTTTATAAAAATAAATGTTTTGACGACAAATAGTTTATTACATTCGGGGTCCTTACGAATTCATCAACTTCTATATGAGATCCCATAAGAAATGCTTCAAGACGTTGTAAAAAATTCAGTTTTTACAAAAGTTATTCTTCATTTTTATCTTAAAACATTAACAACATTACACTTTCACGTCTACATCTAATAACGGTCGATCACTTTTATTTTTTTACATAATATAACATTGGCGTTTACGAAAATAACCATTTATGACACATATAATGACTTGAAATCGATTGTTATATTAATATCGATTAGGCCCAGTAATGACATTATATTATTATCGCTTAAAACGAATATGTCGTACACGACACGAAATATCTAATACAAGTTCACCTAGAACGTTTTAAGTAAAAAAAATATACAAAAAAACAAACACTTAATATTTTAAAAAGCATCTATCAATTTTTGTTTAATGCCACAGTATTGACAGCTAGGACTCAAAAGAAATAATTTATAAATGTATTTCAATATTATTTCATGCATACGATGATTTCTTAAACTATAGTTTGCCATGAGAGTACATATGTCAATTTTCAAAGACTGTTTTAGCGTTTTATATAATTATAAAGGGCAAGATATGAACATAAATATATTAACGAAAACACACACATTACAAACATTAGTACAGTTTTTTATCATTTATGTTTATGTTTAATGGGCAGAGAGGGGCATATTTCATTATAAGATCTATAGTTTCTCCCTACATTATTGATCATAACATTATTGATAGTGTATTATATTTAAGTTGTCAAGATCTTACGCGGAGGAGAAAACATTGTCCGCTATAGTAGATAAATTATTACTAATATTTGTAGCCCATAATTTGTGTTATATATAAATTAACCAGTTAGGTTAGAAATGATCAGTAAGCTTTTATATAATTCTTTTTCGACTGTTGCGTTGCTCTACACACCTAGCTATAGTTATTATTAACAAATATGAGAAAACTAAAAATGCATTTATATGAAAAACTAAAGCAAAGATGCCTTCAGCGCTATATATATAAATACAAATGTTTATTATTAACACCATTGTACGAAACACGAGAGGTTTAGTACAAATTTAGGTTATAAAAGGCATATACATAAATGGAGCCGATTGATTATAATAACTCTATTGTTATAAATACAAGTCCGTATACCACGCTAATGACGAAAGCTCGTTCCAACGTATTCTACAATTTCAATAATACGAATATGAATAATACGTAAATTAATATCACGAACGTCGTATGCAAATTAAACCTAAACGCCTAAATGTTTTAGTTTCTAAAACCTACGAGGGTTTTCTTGAAAAGGAGGAAGTATCAAATATACAACAAATTCATAAATTATTAAAAGCATTTAATATATTCTACTGATTACAGCTTCATGTGACGGAAAGCGCGGTTAGGGTGTAGTTAAACCAAAACAATAACCAATGTAATGTAGTGATAGGTCAGAGGGCTTTGTCAAAATATGCACCGCACAATAAGTAAGTAACAAAATAGTTTTAAAGGATTTAAGTATATTTAATAAAACATATAAAAGTAACAAATACCTGATCTTAAAATGCACAATTTCTTCTTCGATCTTCAAACTCAATTTGAAATAACAAAAATCATTCAATGCATTCAGCATTGTGCAGGATAATTTTGGATGGTTATTTTAAGTTCTGCACAGGAAGAATAGAAGACAAATATTAGGACTCCGAAATTTCTTGTCCAAGCACCCTGCATTAAGTAAAATTGAAGGGGCTTTTAGAAAAGCTATCACGTATAACTGTTACAAGTCACATTACCATTAAAATAATGTATTCTTAAATATTAGAGGTCGAATAAAATTATTCTCGATGTTGTGCACTGATAATAAATGAATTACAGTTAGTTCAAATATCAAGTCGCGCTTTCCGTATATAAGATTATTTAAAAATTTATCTATGCTCAATTGTTATAATCTCATCTTCATTTTAACACAATTCCCTACTACAGAGACACACATAAAGACATTGTATATTATTTACTGCATAAAGCTAAAATTGTACCGGAACCTAAAAAAACAAATTGAAGGGTACCCTGACGATAGCAACATATTACGCATTCAAAATACTTACAAAACAGTACTGGCCGAGTTGTTGGTGTTTGAGAAATACGTATTTCTAGGCAAATGGTATGTACAACGTATATCAGCAGATGATTTAATGCAGATGGAATTTCATTTGTTTCCTCATATATTATTTCTAATGAAACAACTATCTTCTTACGAATACATGACAAAAAATATATGACAAAAACATGTTCTAAATAAATCCCAAAATGAAAAGAAAATGAAAATCAGTTTTATTACGACGTGCGTTGGACACATCTGACGTACACCGTATAATAAGGTCCGTAATGATTGAGAAGAAATTTTAGAATGGGTTTATGCAAATATGAATATACAAATAATTACTGTAAGCTTGCAAAATAACATAGGGTTCAACAACCATTAATTGTTCTTGCTAAAACTCGAGGATTCCTAAATCGAAAAATTCTCAATACTCAGGAGAGTTGTTTTACCGAAACCAACAAAAACCAACACGTACATTGTTTCACTCGAAACGACATCAATGATCTGCTGATATATTACAATGGCGTTCAACTCTCAGTTCGCTATGACGCGTCGGTCTCGTGGGGATCGGGCGGCTGCTGCGGGATGTAGTTCCATCTCGCTCGCACTTCAGCCTTTTCCGCACCGCTGCGGGCAGAGGGGGGCGCGGCGAGCGCAGCCCGTCTCGCTCGCACGACGGCCAGATGGCGCTGTATGTAGTGCTCGTGCGGTGCAAGGGCGGCGGCGCGGCTTAAGCACTCCTCGGCGACCGCCAATTTGCCGCGCTCCACTGCGACCACGCACAGATTGTGTAGCGCCTGCACGTTTTCCGGCTCCAGCTCTAGAATGCGCCGGTAACACTGCGAGCACAGATAAACAATTGTTTTTTGACACGTTTTATATTAGCTGCCCGTAGCGTGGCGTTCCACAGATAATTTTTAGGTATTTCAACTTCTATTTCTTAATGTTTAGTGAAAATTGTCGCAATATTTTTTCGCCGCTGCCAGGATTCGAACCTGCGCGTTCCCGGTAATAAGGTATGGTCCATGGCCCATCATTGAGAGGCCGGGCACCGGTTATTTGACTTTATAGCTTTCTGTGATTTCCCGGACAAGACAGCTCGTTCAAGCAATAGAAAGCCTCTGCTTTGTTCTGGCACTACGTATGATAACTTACACTTTCAGCGGCGTCGAGAACTTTCACGGAGGCGGACGAGTTATTTCAGTAAGACAGCTCATTGAAGCAGCAGAGATCTGCCTCGTGGCTCTAGAACTGCTTATAATAACTTACACTTTCAGCTTCGCCGAGATCCTTCACGGAGCTTATGTAGATGTCGCCGAGAAGGACCAAAGCTTTTTTGTCGTCCGGGTGGTGGCGAACAAGTTGTTTCAGTAATACAGCTCATTTAAGCAACGGAAAGCCTCTGCTTGGTTCTAGTACTACTTATAATAACTTACACTTTCGGCGGCGTCGAGATCCTTCACGGAGTTTATGTAGATGTCGCCGAGAAGGACCAAAGCTTTTATGTGGTCCGGGTGGTGGCGGACGAGCTGTTTCAGGAAGGGCGCCGCCTCTAGGGGCCTCCTGCGGTCTGCCAGCAGCAGCGCCAGGTTGAACAGCGCCGACCGGAAGTCCGGTTTGAGGTGGACCGCCGCCCGGAACCACCTCTCGGCGCACTCCGCGTCCCCCTCGTCCATACAGACCATGCCGAGGTTGAAGTGGACGCGCTCGTTCGTGGCTGGGATACGGAATATGGCAGGTTGTAGAGCAGAGTTAGCATATTAAGTGCCATTTCAATGTTCGCACAAGTGGTAAATGTTGCGCGAATATTTTGGCAGTAGTGGTAAATTGGAACAGTGGTAATTGAAGACCTTCTCCAGTAGACGTCTGCGACCAATGTGGCTATTATGCTGTATTTAAAGCATTCGTTGCTACGTGCAAAAATTGTATTAAAAAAAAGAATCTGATCGCACAAAGTAAAAAGTTAAATGCAAATAAAATGCATTGCAATACTCATTTAATATCTCTATCCATAAAATTATGTGTAGTAATATTTCAAGAGCAAGGAGGCTGAAAAATGAGCGTTTAACAAGTTAATGCAAAATGCACTGAAACCACCGTCCTTGAACCTTTAACAAGTTGTTGAAAAATATACTGAACTCACCGTCCTTGTCCAGCAGCTTGAGGAGTCGTTGTCGGGCCAAATGCCTCAGATCTGCGGCGCCAAGCTCTTGCAGCAAAATGGCGGAGTTCAGCAGCGCCTGCTCGTGTTCCGGCTCCAGCTCCAGGGCCTTGTCCAAATACGCAAGCGCCTGGGACGCCTTGCCCTGCTCCAGTAACACGACTCCCAACTGGAAAGAACCAATGAGTTCACTACCTGGTTATTTAAATACGGCACTAGAGCAAAAATATAGTAATGAAAATATAGCATCCAAGACGTATCAATTGGACCATTCGAAGAACGCAAATTCTGAAAATATGGCAGAGGTTTTCTTAAATTAGTTATTAAGTATTAATAGAGAAAGAATCGACCCATCTTCTTAATACTAACAGATGGGATTGTTGTAAACGCTATAGCTATTCCGTAAAGTCATAAATGAACCATTTAAACGCAAGCAGACTACAATACATTGCCTATCACATAAGTTAATTGAATGAAAATATAAATTACAAAATAATCTCCATTGTTCTTGTAATTAAGTTAAAGTATTAAAAAATTTGAGGACACAACCTCAATGCAGTTACTTAAAATAAATAAGAGTAATATAGTAATAGTGAGTGATATTGTAATACTTTTGTTTTATAATTATACTTTTCCGTGAAAAGTTGCCAATTTAATATTGCAGCCCGCGGGCATCATACGTATCGCTAATCACTAAAACGTGGCCCTGGATCATCTTATCAGACGAAACGCAAATAATAGTCGTGTTACTATTTGAACATAACAATTACTGTCACAATCCTATACAGCGTCTTCATTAAACCATGTAAATCTAACACTTACGTTGTAGTATATATCAGGATTCCCGCTGTCATATAGCAACGCCCTCTCGTACACCTCCTGCGCTTCCTTAGTGCGGTTCAGTTTGATCAGGATATCACCCCTGTTTATGTAGGCCTGGGTATAATCAGCGCGCATGCTGATCGCCTGTCTGTACAACATATCCGCCTCTTCCAACCTCGTCGCGTTCTTCGAGATCAGATTGGCTAGGTTCAGGAAAACGTTCAGGTGGTTGGGTGCTATCCTCGCTTGGTACGATTCGCCCGGTTTCGCCTTGGGGAGGAGGGACTTGGCCCTCACGTACGCTTCTTCGGCTTCCTGATACCGCCCCAAGTGGTTGTAGGTCCTGCCGACGTTTATGTGCGCGCCTACATCGTCCGGCTGGACGTTCACCGCCGTATTGAAGAACTCTAGCGCTTCAGCATACCTGCCTTCCGCCTCCAGGGCGTGGCCAACGTTGTTGTACAACTTGGCGTTGTTACGATTCACCTGGAACGTTACGTTTGAAAATGTAATAGCAGATTTTGTTATTAAAATGTAAAGCTGAAATTGATAATTTCGAAATACATATATCCATATTATATGATAACGGGTGATTCATTTTGCACGAGAACGCCAAAATAATGGTACTCTAAAAGGGTAAAATTGGTATGATGCCTTATAAATTGCTCATAATTTTACTTTTAATTGTTGTTTACATTGAGAAATAGTTGACAAATAAAACATCGGATCGTAGATAAAAAATTGAACGATAAATATTATTTAGTAAGGAATAGGGTAATTAACTCTATCCTATCCCTTTTAAAGAAATTAAAAATTTTACTTCAGTTGAGAAGTATCTTACTTTTCGTATCTACCGTGAAGGTGAGGTCATGGCACATGATAAAGAAATGTTTGATCAGCTCACCTTAAGTCCGGACGCAAAAATAGAGTATTCAGTCTTCCAATCCCAATTCCTAATGTACGTCTTAGCGCTGAAGGCGAGCAGAAGGAAGATTAGGGACGCAGCGGCCAAGGCGGCCCTCTTCTTGGCCAACAGCCTCCAGCCGTGCGCAACCAACAGGCACCAGCCCATCGACGGCATGTACAGAACCCGTTCGGCGACAACGAACCCGACGGGAAAGAAGAGGTTCGAGGCCGGGAGGAACGGCAGCACCAGCAATGCGAGACCCTAAAACAGTGGAGCCATTGAAGTCTAGTCCAGATTCATTTGTTTAAAGCCTAATTGAGCACCTAAAGAACTGTATAAAGTCTGAATAACTATTTCTTTTAAGAACAATATCGATAAAATATAAATCTGAAGGATTTAAAAATGAAACATAATATGTAAAATATGCGTTTACTGGTTTTTATTGTATATGTATTTATTTTTTTTATTTCCATCGCTTCTGCTTTGTATCGTTATAATAATGAAAATCTACAAACTACGTTCTGATAAAAAATAAAGTAGGTAGGTATTTAATTCATATATAAGGCTATACATTATTCAGATTAAAATGACAAACGCATTAGACTGTCACTGTCTCAAGCAAAAGCTCATGAGAAGATCCAGCGAAATATAATAAAACAACTGACCATAGACAGGGCCGAAGAGCGGGTCCTCAACGCGTGGATGGCACCCGCTACCAAAGTGGTGCCCAGCGCTAGAGTCGCCAAGTTCCGAGGGTCTCGCCAGGACCGCAACAGGGCCACAGTGCCCATTGTCCAGTCGCAGCAAAGGGCATCAGGTAGCGTTAACAGCCAGGCATTGAGCGCCGGTAGATAGGCGAATGTTAAATGCCTGTAACAGAAGAAATATTATTATTGAAATTGGTGTTAGTTTCATTTGTCTAGTGGTCAGGTGACAGGCTAACCATTTGTTAAGCTCGGTAAAAAATGCATAACACTGAAATGACAGTATCCAATTCTATCAATCCCATTAGGGTCAAAGTAACAAAGGTTTTATTTTATAATGCATATAATTAATTGGTATATTATTTATGATATAAGTCGTCACTTCATAAGTTTGTTAACGACACGATCACGCTCGATAAATTACAATTCGACACGTGGTTTATTTGGGGTTCCAAAAAATAATCCAACTCACATTTAAATATCTTCCTTTTTTAACTTAATTCAACTTACGATTGCACTTTATGTAATCTAAAAAGTCTTGTCCAAAGCTCAATTTTCACCAGTCGTAACCAAAAAACCGTAGGACATTCTATTATTTAAATATTTTCTGTTATATTATTAGTTTGTGATAGTTTGTGATGAATTTGCCTTTTTAACATAATAACTTCTCGGATTAAAACGGGTTTATTTGTTAGTTTTTTAGGTTCCGATGTTACGGAACCTTTTCAGCCTTAGAATATTTTTCGCTTTTCTATAATTGTCTATTTCAATGATACCTTTTGCGAAACCATGATCGGAGAAAACGTTAAAGTGGAAGAATTGATTTATATAAATGTAGAGTGCAGCATACCTGGCTGGTGGTGGGGCGGCGCTAGCAGGGTTGTCGAATCTCGTAAAGACCGGCAGCTGCGCGCCCATAACGTGGAGCCTCGCTGCCAATAAAGCCAGGGTTGCGCAGCAGACGGTGGCGACCCTGCGCGCTGCTTCGCCACAGGCGCACCCCCAGCCGGAACCCTTACTCCACGCTTCTAACCACGAGCGACCGTTTGAGGTCGAGTTGCGACGCTACGATAGAAGCAGTAAGAAAATAATTTTAAGTGTCGTGAAGGTTAAAAAGTTAAAATATATAAAAATCCATTTTGTTATATCCTATAGTAGCATGAATGAAATAAAGTGTTACTCTAGATTCTACTAAGGTCATTAGAGAATGTTACGACCCTATTGATTCTAAAAATAAAAAAAAAGTGATAAATATTCATTTATATTTGTACAGAGTGTTTATTGATAGGGCAAAATCATTAAATTATCATATAATATAACATTAGGATGATCACATTTAAATATATTTTACTTGTTTTTAATTTCACACTTGTTCTAATTGTATTTCTTGTTATAGCGGCAAAAGAAATACATCATCTGTGAAAATTTCAACTGTCTATGTTGGTTCATGAGATACAGCCTGACAGACGGTCAGACAGGCAGCAGAGTCTTAGTAATAGGGTCCAGTTTTATCCTTTGGGTACGGAACCCTAAAATTGACCCGGGTTCCCTCACTCACGGACGAAAATTTTACTACCACAGTAACAATTTACAATGTACATAATTTTAATACTACAGTTTCACGTCTCCGGCCTTCTGTCAGGCTGTGGTACTTCCCCGGAGGAGCCTGTTCATTCGTGCAACATCAGAAGCTGCTGCTATGCCCTGCCACTTTAAATATATATTATACAAGGACCGACATCATATGACCATTGTAGCTAAAAACATGTGTGGATATTAAAGAGAATGAATTGAACATATCAATTATCCCGTGAGATGTATATGTATACATGGACATCGTATTGAATAAATATCACTTTAATACTTTCTTCACACATGAGTAAATTTATTTGTACAGCTACAATTCGCTGGGTTCGCAATAACTGAGCAAAATTGAAAGGAGGTTTCTATACGTCTGGAATCGAGCATCCATTGCGGTGTTTTCATTCTAAATTCGATATTACACTGAACCCGGTAAATAATATGAACAAAGGGAAAAGCTTTGCCTCGACGCAGTGGCTCTTTGATGTCGAACCACATGCGACGAACAAAAACTGTTTTGTACGCGATGTTATAAACGGAGATAAAAAAATTAAAAATTAATTAATTTATTTAAAGAAAATAATTAGAGATTTTAGAACCAAGAGACTACTACTCAATGCATTGGACGACACAGCTATGGCATTGACCTCTATAGATATATGTAAAATCTTATTTATATTAATATGTCGACTTTGGCATTCTGTTATATTTCGAATTCTATATATTTCGAAAATATGCAAGTTCCTCGCGATGTTTTTGCTTCAACACTGAATATTTGATAATTGAGCACTCAAGATCGAAAATTACATTGATGTCTCTACGCATTTGACCTCAGGTAGCTCGAGTATATTGTGAATCGCGCTCGGACACTGAGTTATTCGATTTCGAAATTTTTTTACAAATAACGTTTTTGTTATATAAATCAAACAGACCCGAAATACAGTGCTACAATAATATATTTTTATGAACGGTGGCAGCCCTACTGTGGTTGTAAATGTCCATGGGCGGCTTTGATCACTTAGTATCAGTTGAACAGCCTGTTTGTCATCTTTTCTCATAAGTAAATAACAGTTTGTAAATAACTATAAAACAGGCTTTTGTTTAAAACCGAAGAATTAAAAAGTAGAAAATAATTTTAAATACATTTGAAACATTTAATTTTGTTGATTAACCTAATGTGATTACACTATTCATAATTACTTATACATTGTCATGGGCATTTGACGAGTGTGCACAGTGTGATTCAAACTGATCATTCAAAGTAGGGCAAAATCACGTTTAAAGATTCCGTTACATTCCTACACACATACAGGTGAAACTAATAATTTATTCGTAGGTCATTTTAAGATCATTGGGATTCATTTTTTCATTTTGATATACAGCATTATTAGGGCGATCCGGAAAAAGTTATGTAGAGTGTTTAGCTTATTTTAGTTTAATTAATGTTAAGGAAAACCTTTGTTGTTGTATTTTAAACGTTATCCGATTACCTTCGCCCAAATATAAGACTAATTTTGGGTAGCGGTTTCAAATTAAATAATTGTGTACACGGATACAAAACCGCAAATTTAATATCGAAGATTAATATAGAAAAACTAGATTTCATTACCCGTTTTTGATCTTTCTACAAATATTAAAAACAGCATTGATCTTATTTTGCGCAGTCTAAAGGGAGAATTGTTGATCAAGTTCTTTTCATTATTTTTTTATTCAATTAATTTAAATGATAAATTAAATATTATTAGACATTTATTCAATACAAAAAACCAACTTCTATATTTTATAATAATATTGAATCATTCAAAGGACGGTTAAAATTATATTCGTACGCTTAACACTGAAATAAGACGCTAAAATACATATACATTTGTTAAATGTACTGCAATTATGTTATTGTTAAATTTACTGTTGAAAACCATCAAGTTATTGCTTATATACTATAATTAATAATTGCAGTTTTATTTTATGCATGTATTTAAACCAGTTGTTGCACGGGGTTTAACCTTGATTTCCCAAATTATCAGCAGGATTGTATCTTCTTCTTTTCGAGTTGATGGCAATACCTATTCACACGGTATCGGCCCAAAATTCAGCCATATGAATTGCACTGTCAGCAGCATTCATCAGGTCCTCCTGCGTGCAGTTGGTTAGGCATGCAGGGCATGACGTTAAATTTTCCATGGTTTGGGGAACAGCACCACATGAACAGGTTCTCTTTACTTCGGCCAACTTTCGTCCGAAGTCTATTTGATGACTTCCAAGTCAGCGATGGCAACCCATGTCCAGGCGGTAGTTTCACAGACAGTGGAACAAAGGGGCTGGGGACATTGACACTTTCTTGCCACAGCCTGCATTTCTCCTTCGATCGGTCACTATCGTGAAGAGGAGTCAGGGGACACACACATTGTATTGAAAGCTTGTAACATTACTTTAAAATAACAATTTTTATTAAATAATTAATGTATCGGATTCATGCACTTTTCCGTAATTTGAAATATCCAATGTCATTCTGAGCAAACAATTATGTATGTATTTACTATGTTGCTATTAAAAGAGGGACACAGTTGTGAACTTATAACATTAGTAGGGTATTATTTAGGGTAACGTTATTTTATTCAATAATAGTATTGTCGAGTGCAAAGATCGATAGAACTGTAAAACTTTTAAAATAAACAAAAATTTAACAAAAACTAAACTCAAACGTGTAGTGGGAGCAAAGTGGTTGATTTGGACTGCAGAGGGTAATTTATTCATATAATCCACAAACCCGTATATAACCCTCTGATATTTAGAAACTATATAAGGTATATAGTAACCGTGTATAGTAAGACTTCGACGAACTGCAAGGTCCTATTTGAGTTTTATCCCGCTTACTTAAAATAATTTAGGTATAAAAATTGATGACTCTGGCACAGATGCCAAGAAATTGGCTTCGGCGTCTTGGTTTCGATTCCAGCACGAATCTGGGTGTTTATCCACGTGAAATTCGCATGTTAAACGTCCTTACAACACAGCATAATGTTATCCTACAGCATAGGCAATGTTTTTTTAAATATATTTAAATAAACAAACATAGCTTACCTTCTGGGCCACGAACAGTTCGTATACCACGCACACCGCGGTCACAGTGATGCCTTGCTCCTTGCAAAGCATGGCGACACCCACGCACGCTGTGCATGCAACAAGGTAGCGCCAATCTGCGGGGAATGATCGGAACGTTTAATATTTATAAAAAAGATAACATCCCATACATATACACCCCACTGCTGGAAAAAACATCTGTAGAAGTTATTAAAGTATAACCTGCTTTGCGGATTGGCAGACTAGACATATCTTTGTTTTTTTTGTTCAATTATTGTTAAATTGTATTTATTTTAAGTAGTTGGGTAACTAAGAAATAATTTAAAAATGTGTTTCCGTACGCTGTTAATCGTGTGACTAACATACTAACATTGTAATAGAGTAACTGATTAATCGGTGCCGGGATTGAACGGGTTGCTATTTGAGTTGAATAAAATTAACCGGGGAATTACCACGAAAAAACAAAAGACCGGCTTGTAGTGGAACTGTTATACTTCTGCGTTTCGTCAGGTGAGTGAAGGCTCCCTTTTTTAAAGGTTTCAACTCATTTTCACACTACGAGTGTTTCAAATGTCGATGAGCGGCAATTAATCACTTAACATCAGGTGAACCTTCTTCTTCTCGCTTGCCATCTCTTCTTACAAAAAAAGAAAAAAAATAACACCCATAAGTTGATCAATTCCTGCTTGAAATTTAAAAGAAAATTTTGAATAGACTTTTGTGTTAAAAATTCTGCAATGTATTTACTGTTCTTATAATGATTTTGATCTATGATCGGATTATAACAGATCATTATTTAATGGAAGCTAATGGAGCAATGCTAGTGCATGACGTTACATTTGGAAATGAGCTCACCAGGACACGAATAAGACAGTCAATTCGATGCCAAGAATATTTCCTGGAACTAATGTCTTCTATTATAGGTCGGAATATATTATGCGATTCAATTTCACATTTGTGAGGGCTCCAAGCATTACGAGTTTATGACTTGTCTTTAATATATTCTGCTAACGTAGTTTTAATTCGTTCATCTGATTGGCGTAGTGGATAAAAAATCTGTCTCTAGCGCCAGAGGGGGTTCGATCCCTATTACTGAAAAAATATTCTGTGATCATAATATTCTAATGTCCGAGTGTTTATACATTTATAATATGTATTTATTTAAAAAATAAAAGAAAAGTATGATCAAATATGTTCATCAGTTACCCGTAGTACAAGCTTGGCTTAATAAGATTTAAAATTTCTGGAACAAATGTAATTTATAACTTTAAATTATTTCTTTTTAAACTAGACAGTGACGATCATTGCATTTGAATAATCATATTTTAATTAAGACATATATAGTTGCCTTTAAGTGACTTTATTGCTTGTAATGAATAGGCAACATTCTGTTTATATAATATAAACAATGAGGGATCGTGTTTCGAACGCTATCATTATTTCCTCTGTAGCAGAGGATAGAGTTAATCTCCGCCGTATAATTTTAGGGTCGTTTGCACCGGGTGATTTGTTACACCTCCCTAACGAGCAAAAGATGCTAGATCATTGAATAATGTAGAACGTTGCGCTCACTCCGCGTGTATGATTCGAGGCACGTGTCAATAGAACACACGTTTTTGAAAACATATTTATAGAGAAAAACGCACACAATGACGTCGTCATCGTTATGTTGTGAGAGATATAAAATAACATATGTCATAAGATCCACTTTATATTTATTACTTTAAGGGGGAAACGCATCTGCATTTGCAACCCTACGGGTGTTGCAAATTTCCGTGGGCGGCGGTTATCACTTAACAGGTGAACCGCCAGCTCGTTTGCCACTTTGTCAGAAAAAAAGTGTATTTTTTTTTAATTCAAAACCGTCCAGCACTTGACTTTATCAGGTATTCGTCTTATATACGTGGAGTAAGTTGAAATTTGTGTCCCGACTCCGGCAAATTCTAACCAAATATATTTGTTGGTGCACATCAAAAATACTCGTTTGAGACACCGTTGAAACTTCGGTATCGTATGTATACTATAAATAAAGAAGACAACGCGATGTAATTCTGCGCTACGGAAAAGGCGGGAATCCCAATTATTTCTGTTCCGACGTGGGGCCCCCCTAATTGAATCCCGAACTCTCGACCGCGAATTTTTGAAAGCCCACCGTCGCCGCGTTCCTTTGACGGGAAAACGGAAGCTAAAGCGCACTGCAAATAACCGAGTACACACGGGCTTAACGAGATTATGTTCTCGTTACGAGCGGGACGATAGATGGCGCGAGTGTGCTCTAGTTGCGCTCGAACTGTATTGGAAAGTTTCGGACGGGTTTTTGTGTTTGTATTGCTTTTCGAAGTTACAATTAGGTTCCGTGTAGCGGCTATTGTTTCATAAACTTTTTAAAACTCTAAAAAAAAGAATACATTTCTAAGTGCCTGGTGTATCTAGTTCTTAAATAAAACTATTTTACATTTTTATCGTGTTTACTTTCATTCCCTTTATTACATAATTTAAACCCACGCAAATACTTTATCGCTTTAAAGTTTAAAACATCCGTGATCACGGGGCAGAAAGCCCTTTCGAGTCTGTAAAAAGTTTAAACTAATTAGTACGTAAACGTAGTATTCGATTGAATTCGTAATCGATTAAATAATCTTTTGTAATTAATTATTTCTAGATTTTATTTTCTATTTATTTCTTGTTACCTAGATTATTTTGCTTCAGCTTTTAAATATGTCGGAACGTGTTTTGTACAAGACTCTAGTAACTAGAAGACTGACTTTTGAATGGAGAGAAATAAAACCTGCATAAATCTCGTCACCCAATAGTTTAACTGGTAGAGAATAAGTGCCTTTTGATACAGCTTTTGAGAAATTTCCTTTATGAAATCATAGAAGAAATTTCATGTATTAGATTAAACTGCAGGAGTATTTGCAATTGAAATATTTTATTACTTTTTTCGCTTAAAAAATTCTATTTCTTTTAATTTCGACTGGAACTAAACAAGGCCTTAAACAACTTCTGTTATTTTATGAATGTGTTTTTTTTTTTGGTCTCTATATACTCGTCTCGGTCTCACAGACAATTGGTGCGTAGTTGGAATATTATACTTTCGCTTTTTCTTCTGATGTGGAGTGTGCTGAGATAACGGGAGGTCAGGGTTGGCAATGCAACTACAACGCGTCAAGTCTTGCAGATGTCCATGGGTGGCGGTAAACACGTGAGCGCTCGCTTGCCAACTTTTTACATAAAAAAAATAAAATAGTTCTATGTAGGTGTGAACCATATCTCTCTTTCAAACCTGATAGACAATAGACATTAGACGTTAGGACACCTATAAGGCTTGTCCCGATATGATAATGGTCCTATCATGAAAATAAATAAATAAATGACGAATTACGTATGGAAACTAAAAATGTTTTTATCGACTTGCTTCTGCCGAGTCCCCCAGGAACCTAAGCACATAGGGGGGGCTCCTTGCAGAAGCCCGCTTTGGCTCTGGCCTCGTCGACCGCCAGAGTGGATTCGTTAGTCGTAACTGGAGAGTGGGTGTGTCTAATGGCGTCATAACGAGACATACTCCTTGCCCCCTCAGTTATTTCTCGTGTTGGCGTTTGGCACCTCCACCGGTTCCATCAGTTGAACCGAGCGAAAATGTCGCAAAAACTTCCATATATTTATGTAATGGTAACATTTGTACATTTTATAATTTTAAATAACACATATAATTGAAATGAAGTAAGAGTTTATAACCAAGATTAACAATAAAAAAATATCCAGAGAATGATTTGAGATTACGTTATATATCTAAACTTGATACTTATATGGCAATGTATATAGTAAGTTTGCTTTTTTATTTATATGATTTTATGTATCTACATGTATCCAAGTAAAAATAAAGTAACAAACAGCCTACATATGTCCCACTGCCGGGAAAAGTTCTCTGTACAGAGGATATTGGGGCATAGTCCACATGGCCCCACTGCGGATTGGCAGACTTCACATATCTTCGAAATTTTTCTTTTACTATTGAACTTCTTTGTAATGTTTGTCTCAGAAATGAACATAGCGGTTACCTGTGTATCTTCTACGGCTGGCGGCTCGGGCGTAACACAGCAAAGCACCGAGGAAGAAGACGGACGAGAGCATTTCTGCTCTACCGACGACACCGGTGACCTGTGACCAAAATTTTTAACCGTTAAGAAATTACAACATTATCTACTGGGACTAGGAACACGAATCTATTCGAGATTATTTAACGGCAGAAGGGAGAAAACAAGCAGGCATTCAATCTGCTATAAGAAGCCGTTAACAGTGTGTACCTCGATTACCTAACACGCCGGACGAAATGCATATGTATAAATACTTCTAGTGTATTATATTATAGTTGTCAGCTTTTAAGGGTACTTACGTAAACTATTAGACTATTAAAATACACTTAAGAATAACTGACATAACAAAAATGACTCACCTAAGTGCGTTTCTAGGGTTCTGTACCCAAGGGGTAAAACGGAACCCTATTAGTATGACTTCGCTGTCTGTCTGTCCGTCTGTCACTAGGCTGTATCTCATGAACCGTGATAGTTAGACAGTTAAAATTTTTACAAATGATGTATTTCTATTGCCGCTATATCAACAAATACTAAAAAATTAGAAAAAAAATTTAATGGGGCTCCCATACATTTTTTTTGCCGTTTTTATAGATAATTGCGTATTCAGAATTTGGTAGGGAACCCTTCGTGCGCACTTGGGCGGTTGTTTTTTCATTATAAATTACATAATAATTTATACTTTCCCGGAGAAGATTTGAATGAGAAGCTGCTACGTACGTATCGAATAAAATGTTTTGATAAATTAAAAAAACTCTATACACATTAGCAATTTTGATGAGAAGCACACAATATTTGTGTAAACCGCAGGGGATATTTCGGTTCAACGGGAAACTGTAACCGATCACTACTTGATTAGATCGCAAGTATTCCGCAGCGAACTGCGAATCGAAGTTGTGAAATGGCGGACTAGACGGCGAAGGTGGCGGACTAGACGGCGAAGGTGGCGGACTAGACGGCGAAGGTGGCGGACTAGACGGCGAAGGTGGCGGGCTGGCAGGTATGCGTTGGCGCTATTGAAGCGAGGGGCCCATAACCTCGCAAATGTTGGTGCCGTGTAAGCGACGCTCATCGCCGTCCCTTACGCGTTCCCGCCCCTTCATTACAGACAGTTTTGCCCGCAAATATAAATGCGGATCGTTAGTTGTGCGAAGAATGTTTCTCTTGCGAGTTTATTTGCGGGCGAAATCGTTAGTTAACATCAATTTTCCAAATTGATGAAAGATAATTCGAGCCTCTTCATTCGAAGTTTGACTAGAAGCTTTAGTGACGTTATCATCTTGCATCAGCATATATCGGAAGGTTCAAGATTCTTTTGATAGTTTTTAAAGTAAATATACTGACAATATGGGTTATTTCTTTCATAAACATAATTCGATTAATTAACTCTTAAACGATATTTGAACATTTAAGTTGCAACGAACAAACCAGAATCATAATACTGTGAAATGATTAATTGACAGAAAAAGGGACATTTAAGTGCTATTTGTAATTGTTGTTTCGGTTATGTTTTTCGATCGATTAAAAAAATATTTGTACTTATATGAAAAAAGCGCGTTCCGCTATTGTATACAACTAATTTCATCTAAGTATGTTTGGATCCTTATACCGCTCTTTTATCTCTTCCACTTCCATACATTTACGTACATGTGACACGTAAATGTGTACATGACGATAACTGGCGCTTTCAAGTCATAACTTTATAAGGATTAGGGTAATTGGAAATACGTCATCTCTATCTGCTTGGGCTGAATAACATTCTGAAACTGTCCTATTCATTTTCAGGGCAAACTAGGACATTATGATTTCCTTCATAGGGGAATGAGCTGGAATAATTTTTAATAATTTATTAATTTCCACCATAAATTTTACTAAAAGTATATCCCACCGTAAATAAACATTTGTATCCTGTATTGTATGTTAACTTAAAGTAGCACTGAGCTTCGAGAAAGTTAAACGTCATCTATATACGTCATATTTTAATCTATAAGAATTATTAAATTAAACTTTATGTATCCTTTTCAAAATGAATGTCAATATTTTGATATATTTAATTAACGATAAATGATAGTTAACATAATTTTTGTTTGCCAAGCTGAAAGTGTATTTCGAATATCTTCGAAAAAGATTCATAGGATTTTAAATATAGTCACACACAAGATCCACGGGGACGATGTTGCGGGCATAAGTTTGTATTAAGTGTAAAGAAAAAGTGTTTTTAACATAACCCACAAAGTAAATTTGGTCTTACAAATATTGGCTGTATCACTAAGTAATGTTGGTATTAAATTTGCTCTCAAAGGAACTCTTAATAGATTCCGGTCATGGTAATTCTGCCCTCGTAAATATTGGCGGCAGCTCTAATAGAAGCGGCTGTAAACCGTATAACATACTGTCGACCACGTCCGAGGGCCGTCTATAAAACAGAAAACGTATATCCTTTCCCCGCACGCGACTTCACACGACTTCATTATAAGCAGCTTTCGGATGAGAGCAAACAGTTTAGGTACGTCGTGAAGAAAATTCGACGATATTCTTGAAAATATTCCTGGCTAAGCGTAACGGATAATGTGTGAAATTTTATCATTTACCTTCGAAGAAATAATTCTAAAAATAATAAATCTAAAATCTAAAAATAATAAATAGTTTTATGTTTAAACGTATAATGAATGATGATATTGAAGACGTTTTTTTTTTGGTTAAGATTTTGTTCTAGAACATATTTCTTTTATTTCGGGATCGTAAAGGAGCGTCGTAAGCGGTACAGAAAAAAATTGACCATCGGTAATTGAACGAAATAAATTAGATTGGATTCAATTTACCTGGGAGTGTATACTTATTATAAGCTATTAAATATATTTGACATTATAGGCTATGCTTATAGTTTCATATACGCTTGAACTGAGTTATGTAGGCAACAGGTGGCATATATTATTAAACAGAGGCCGATGGCTTCACTGGTCAATGAGACATAATGGCTTGGTTATTAGATGTTAAGTGAATTAATTAATTATCATAACAGATGGATTGTATCACAGGAAGTTCATTAATACAGAATTATCTGTCGCTATTTAATCATAGTAAAGGGGTAATTGGTTTTAAGGTTATTACAACTACAGCGTTCAAGCAGAACCAAGGCAATAGTTTTTTATAATTAATCAGAAGTTTTCTCGGAATAAAATGTCAGCAATAGAATTCAATTCGAAAAACGCATCATGCAAGCCCTTGAATTTTGGAAATGTTTCCAATAAATCAAGAGTCGACGAAATCATTTGAAACAGCATTTAAACAATTAAGGAAATTCCACATAAGTACCACGACCTCACAGAAGACAGGCGTAAAGTAGAAGTGTTATACTTTTTCGTTTAGTCTAGTCAGTGAGGTAGCCGGGGCCCACTTTATTTAAAATTTGCAACCCTACGGGTGTTACAAAAGTCCATAGGCGGCGGTTATCACTTAACATCAGGTGAACCGCCAGCGTTTGCCATTTTATCACATAAGAAAAAAAATGTGTGAAAGACCAACTTTAAAAGGTTGGCGGTGCTATGACGTTGTCAAGTCGTCAACTCGCGAAACAAATAGGATTGCGTGTAATTAACCTATTTAGTAACAATGACGTTTTAAACCAACACGCTGCTCATTTTATTGCATTTGCATTTAAAAATTCTTAATGGATAGAGGTCATTTTGAGATAATAAGCTGGTGTATCAAATAATACGGATACTTTTTAGACATATTAAATTTTTTCGTATTTTCCAATTTTGTTAAAATCGTAACATACGACATTCTTTACAGCGATTTAATTTTAATTCACGTAAATAGAAGAACGTATTAAATATCAATAGCAATTTTGTTCCTCTGAATTTTCTCAAATTCATAATTATGTGTATACGAAACATGTCTGAAAATTAAATTTCTACACAACTTCTCTGTTATTCTCAGCGTCCATCAGTGTTGTGGGCGTTTTGACAGAGTTGTTGTTAATCCAGAAAATGTTACAAGAATCGTCTTATTTGATAGGAAAGTACCGCAGTCTAGTCCTCACGTTAAAAGGACGCAAGGTACAGACGTAAACGGGATACATTAGCTTTCTCTGATTGGTGAGTTAGTTGGAGACCCTCCCATTTATAAGTAACTAGCGCCCAGCATGCTTTGAAGTGCCATGAAAAGATGAAAATTGCTTAGATTTTTGGACATTTTTGCATAGGGACATGTATTAGTGTGACCCACAGATAATCGTTCCCAATCTATTTGTACTCACCCACAAAGGTAAAAAGAATAAGGACATGAGAAAGAGAAGAAAGACAATGATATGAAGAAATCGGAAAGTGAATATAAGGTAAAACATATGGAGAACACTTCTACATTCATTTTTAAACTATTTTTAGTTTTTAGGCGACGGTAAATTATTAGCATCGTATGTCACATTTTCTGATAATACAACAGCTACAGCGAGTGAAAAGTGGAGCAGCCGTATTTAGAACTTTGTCCAGCCTACGAAGGATTGTTCCACCGACTGCAGACCAGTGAAGTAATTAATTACTCTGCTTTGAATGGCTGCCGGAATTTCAAAAGCCTTTGCATCGAGTGTGCTGTGATGTAGCGTCGTTACGATATTATCTGGCCTAAGATTCAAGATAATACGCACGTATTTACGGTGCCGGGTTTTGTGCATTGATTAATACATGTACGTTAATATTTGCAACATAGCATTATTATTGAAATGCTATCTACTATAAATTTAACGATTCTTTATCTTAGTTACAAAATATGAAGGCTTGTTGTTCAGTACTTTGCAGCCTACTTATAGAATGAATTAGCATACAATGAAAAAGGTATAATACATTGTTCCGAGTTATTTTTATTAAGTTGATGTTGAAGTATATAGCCTGTGTATATATAAATAAAGAAGGGCTTTGGAAATTTTTCTAATTATTCTTAAAGCAAACTAATTTTCAAATAAAAATAAGAATAAGATTTTTCACTGCAATCAAACAGCTGCTTCAGCTTTTGCACGAATGAATAGGGAGGTATCTATTAAGGCCTACACCAGGAAAGAAGTATATATATTTGAATTTAGTCTGGTGAGTGAGGTAATCCGGCCCTATCCGAGGGAAGAACAACACAACCGCGACGCTACGAGAATTGCAACTGTCTATTAGCGGCTGAATTCATTAATAATCACTACGATTACCGTCTGTCCATATGATTTATATGGAAATATTTAAAAACAAATATATTAGTTAAATTATAATATTTTAATAAAACTATACTTACAACATGAACGTTGCCCTGTCAATCGTATAAAAATTCGCTACAGTTCTCGTCAGTTATATCATGCAAAATTTTTTAATTGAGGTAAACAAGGAATGTGTGTATTTGGGGTTTTATGAAACATAAACGTCCCATTAGCGTCGACTCGTCTAGGAGCGTTCCCAGGAAAACATGAAACATAGTTATGGTGTTTCCCCTTCCAATACGTCTTGTTTTGACTTTATTACGAGCGCTTTTCGGATGGAAGTAAACAGGTTACCGTTCGCGAAGCGAGAAGACTTGTTTTCTTTTACATGATTATATGTACTCGTAGTCGTACTAAATTGATGATATTTATTTATAAAGTACGATTTATTCTTATCCCTTCTGGGTTGGATAAACCCCTAGACTTAAGCATCAGTAGAAATTATGTTTGCTGTTTGTTTTTTGTTGTCGATAGGGTACGCGGTTCTTTAAGTTACTTTGACCCATGACTGCTGATTGTTTGTTGTAGTGATTGTTCGAATAACCTTGGAATTCAAATCTGTGACCTCATTGCGAAGCTTGTAGAGTAACACCCCTCATAACATTCATCCAAGTCTTCGTTATAATGTGCATTAGGTACTTTTCTCAGAGCGCTCAGACAATATTTTATAGCAAAATATATTGTTCAGAAATAAAGACTGCTCAAAAGATCCACGATTATATTAAATAATCGCCTTTGAGATGCTGTTTAAAAGGTCTTCTATAATTCTTTCAGTATTTTCGAATCGTCTTTGCTTGAGTCTCTTTAGACTCAAGTCTATTATTTAACTTCCTCGAAATTCAGACACACCTAATATAATATATAATAACGCTTGCTCTTTTAGGCGACTTAAATTTTCGGAGAGTTAATGCTTTTCTACAGGAAGAGGCAAAGACCAGACGTCAGCCGTGGCCATTTGGAGCATGAGAGATGAACATCAGAGGTGTTACAGACGCGTTGTCGGTTTTTCCGAAGAGACTAGGCTTTTGAAGAGGTATTTTCCTAAGGCATGGTATGACTTTCTGTAAATACAGTTTCGCGAAGACTACACACAATTTACACCCTCCCTTTGTTTACATTTTAAATTTTTGTTAATATCCGTGTTTTGCAGCGCGAACTTGTGTAAAATCAAAAGTTCAACGAGAAGCGTCGAAACGCCGACCGCATGCAAACACGGTTTTGTAGTGGAATAGAAAGCGAAGCCTAAACATATCCCGACACCTTTGACAGCACAAGCGGCGCTGTCTAACTGTCACACGGCTTTTGTGTGTCGTTGACATTGACGAAGTCGAGACTGACAAACGAGACCGTTACGTTGATCGTCTACTATAAACAAGTTTATAAAACTGACTGTTTTCGAACGGTTTGCATAGCTGGTATAAAATCATCCATCCAAACCATTTGATAGAACACAATAACCATGGACAGGAAACAGGTTTGAATGTTTACTAACGTTCGTTAAACAGGCTATCCCAATTCATCCTTCGCAGCGTCGTCTCTGCCTTTAGATTAGGATGGTAATTGAAAATCGCCGGCCTAATTTGTGATATTTTTGGATAAATAAAACTTTAAATACCTTATGACCGCCATTCCTTTATTGGAGTTAATCACAGACACAAAGATAACAGAAATATAGTTGTAGTAATTTTTCTACGAATTATATATACGAGCTAAGTGAAGGTTTAACATGCAGTATAAGCTTTAAAAAGTGTTTCTTCTTATTCAATGTTCAATGTTCATTCGTTCAATTCGATCATGCAAAGACTATCATGTAAGTATTAAATTGAAATCATGTTAGGCACAAAACATTGTAAGCAATGAAGCGCTTGAGAAGCCCAAAGGTTAAAATTCTCTAACATATGAAATTAATAAAATGGGTTTTTAACCGTGGTAGGGCCAGGCCGGTCCGTCGGGGTAAGTACCATGACCTCACGGAAAACCGGCGTGAAGTGGAAATGTGACACTGCTGCGTTTCGTCTGATGAGTGAGGTAGCCCGGGCCCACTTTATTAAAAAGTGGTAACGCATCTGCAACCCTTCGAGTATTTCAAATGTCAGTGGGCGGCGGTTATCGCTTAACATCAGGTGAACTTTCATACATTAAAAAATAATACGTATATAACAAATTGGTATAGTTAATCGTAATGTATAAATGTATATAATTATATGTATATGTATATAATGTATATAATTAATCTTACTTACTGCTTGTAATTTGAGCACATTACCACCTTGGCATTCATTCTGTCGAGTAAGTTATATCTATTATCTCGGATGCTATGTTCCAGGAATATAAAGCCTTTGAAATGCTGAGAAGCCCTAACAGTGATAAGTTGAGACGGCTTTGTATTTAATTAATTAGCTTTGTTGAGTTCATACGTCTTGTTAAGCTAATATGTGTTTCGAATTATAGTAGATTTCAATTAATTCATCTTGTTACATGTTATTTATGCAAGGTTATCATCCATAAAAAACTTGATATTGACCTCATTTAAAAGATTTTAATTTTATCGAAGTATATTTTTACGAGTAAAGCATCAAATTATGTATTTCGGTAAGTTATAATAATGTTTCATATGGTAGATATTAAATATAAAAACGATAAACTAGTTTAAGTTTATTTTATCGACATGTGTTGTTTTTTTGAAAATCAATTGTGTTGGTCCCATATATGTCAGTACTATAGACTATTATAGCCTTAAGTACAAGTAAAACCTTATTAACTAAATAAATCTGACTTTATTTATCTAAATATTTATTTATTTAATATGGGATTTGGATTTTGATTAATATGGGAGTTAAATTAACGAATTTCAAAAATAAATTCTTCGGTTCTTAAATGACGGAGTTCTGACGTAATAGACATTAAAAAAAAAAAACAGTTTCCTCTTTTATGCAGTCGGTTAAGTGCTTTTCGGTTAAAAGCATTAAACCGTATTAACCCTAAAAAGGTTTGAATAGAATTGCTGTTTTTAAGAGTTTTAAACTTAGTTGGCTTGACTTTTAACTGTCTTACTTGACTTTTAACAGTTTTAAAACAAAAGTTTTTAAAAGTCAAGAATTTAGAGGATGTAAATATTTCGTTAGATGTGTGAATGGATTATCTGAAGGATTCGTTTAAATAATCTCTGAATGTTAGTTTTTATCGCGCAAGAACTCTTTTATAATGGCTAACCTCAGCTCTAGTTGATATTCAAACGCGATTTAAAGTTAACCGGCATTGGAGTATCCTTAACGTTTCACGTTTTACACGAAATTAAAAGAAAAAGACTTTCTACGCGAAAGGATTTCGTGAAAACTTTTGCAGTATTTTCAAAGAATCTTTTAAGTAGTGGTCCTTGGTGTCGGGTTTTATTCGGTCTCACATGACCTTCTAATTACCACCTTTTTAAATATATATTGATTATTCATTAACAAATTATATATTTATTTTTAACTGTTAACATTCGCAACCGCCGTAGGGTTGCAGATGCATTGACACCTTTTAATAGAGTGCGCTTCGGTTATCTCACTCACCAGACGATACGCCCTTTACGCCATTATTCGGTCTGACTTACATTCGTGCAACAATGACGTCTGTGCGGGTCCCTAGCATGTTTAAAAAATTATCCTGCGAGATAGCGCAAGTATTTCGGTCTCGCCAAAAACCGGCGTGAATTCAGAAGGAGTGAGGCACCCGGTTACCAACTCTTCAAAGGTTTACAAACTACAAATAAACCTAAATTGTGAACATTTGTAGATAAATTGACAAAAACTTTTAGTGCTGGGTTATTCGAACATGCGGCTTCCGGCATTTTAGCCCAGACGCTTTAAAGCGATCGATGACGTCACGGCGCGAAACTCGACATTTATCTACATTCTTTTATTTCTGGGAATAATTGGCGCCATCTAGTGTGCTTACTCGGTAAACCAAACACTTTAGTGTTTTCAACATTAAAGAATTCAACGATGAACATTTGTAACGAGAAATGTCGTCTTCGGTGCTGTCGGATGATATCGCCGTAATTTTTTATTTATTTATTAACAAAACATAATATTTTAAGCTTTGAAGTTAAAGCTTAAAATATCGACAAGTAATAAACAAGGACCAGCACTGTAAATAAAAATTAATACAAAACATACATAAACAAGGGACGTAAAAGTCCTTGGCATGAAATAAAGAAACTAATTATATGATTCACTTGTTAGAGGATGTATCGGGCCTTATATTCCACACTGGATCGAGCATTTATCATGAGTAGATCATTATCAACATTATTTCAGCCTGTTAAAAAGGCCTCCCCCACAGACTGCCAAGAAGCAATATCTTGAGCTATCTTCATCTATCCACTTCCCGCATTTCTCATGATCTATCTGCATCTAGATATATAGATCATGCGTCTATATAATTACATATGCAGTCTATATATAAATACGTCTATACATTAAAAACCTATAATGGAACAAAAACAGCTACGTTCTGTACATAAGCAACTGTAAACACATCAAAAGATAGTTATTTTAGACCATTCATTGTAACTACGTGGACACTAAGCAGCTAGCCGGCTGTGTCGTTAAACAGGGGTCGCTTAAAGCTTCATCGTGTGGCGTAGGCTTACCGCCCTGAACTAAAGTATCTCCACAGACAAGCTGTTTGTAATGTTTCAACATTTAACCTTTTTACTGTGTGATTTTTTCCATTAGGTGCCATAACATTATTTCAGAGTACGTCAGCAAATGGTTCATCGAGATGAAGTTTTGCTTTTATAAATTTTTCTTTTGACATTGTAAAGTATTATTTTCGCTAGTTTAGTTTTGTTTCGAATGTACTAGCTAATTAATAGTTTGACTTATGACTTTCATCAAATGAAAAAGATTATAAAGTATAATGATCTTATTAAAAGTATTCGACTTTGATGATTATATATTTTAATAGAACTGCGAATTTGGCAAAATGAAAAATGGAACGAAAAGGCAGGGCTTTTTCGAAAGCAGCTTGATATTGACACAGGATATTCAAAGCGCTGTACTCTCAAAATAATTTAAAACAAGAACAACAAGGCACGAAATAATTGAACTGTGACTAAAACTCTGATTACAAAAGGGAACACAAACGGGTGCAGAATAAAAACGGGAGTTCTGTCGATAAATTGAGTGCAGCACAAAAGTTTTCCAATATGCATCTGTCAATGTAGCTGCCTAGTGTGCTTTTTATTAAAATTACATGTGTATCTACATATGTTAGAAAATGCTACAACTTTCATCGAATTTTATTTTATTTACTTGTATAACTCGAAAATATACAAAAGGCAACCTAAGATTACATTTTTGTATTCAATTACGTTTTAATAAAGATGACGCATATCTAGACTGCGCGGCGTTTGATAACTGTTCTGCTTTACATTATAATTATGACATATACATATAAGGAAATAAGACAGATTATATGGAACTTATGATACGGAAAGAGATAGCATATATAGATATATATAATTTCAATCTAATTACACCAATTGGCGTCATTTGAGTACCTCAGTTTCGGTGTTCTTTCACTCACCAGACGAAATGCGAAAGTATTGTACTTCCACTTTACGCCGGTCTTGGTGAAGCCGCGGTACTTACCCGGACGAGCCTACCCATTCGTGCAACAGCCTAGGCAGCTGCGTGGCCCTACCACCGTGTTTGTATTACAATGTTTGTATAGACGTTAACTTAATTTGTTTGTACAGATATTAATATCCAATGACGTAATACGGTATTTACTAATGACATCCACTTATACAGTATGGTATTTACTGTTGATTAAATTATCCGAAAATATTTGAGATAATAATAAATCTTCAAATGTTATTAGAAAAGTTGTAAGTACATTGAAATGAGTTGGATACTTTCTTATATTTTTCAATTATTATAGTTTTTAATAACGCTCTAAGAGCAAACATTTTGTAGAGGAAAACATTGACTTCGAAAATCTTGGAAAACTCCATGATTTTGGAAAAATAACTTAAATGGAGATTTCACTATTATTCAAAACTTCGAAAGTTAGGTCAGAACATCAATAAAGTTGGTGCAAAGTACGGATTTTCAACATTTTAATGAAATGCTAGGGTATAATGTCAGGATGCTAGGCCTAAAAAACATAGATTCTTATACGGTATTAGATTCAGAAGATTTTTAAGTAACCTTGAGAAATATAAGAAAGTAGACTAATTTTAACGTATAAGGGTTTATGTTTGAAATAATTCGAGAATAAAACATAAAACGTACCTCTCATAAATGAGATCGTAAAATAAACAAATCGTAATTAATGTTTAAGAAAGAGAAGTTGTTTAATTTGTTTTTTAGGTTCGTGTTATTAAATTTAGGTGTGTTGATGACAAGGCGAGTAGATATAATTAACGTAAAACATAATTGTACAGGAAAATCTTTAATAGAATACGAGGAGAAAATTAATCATTCACATGAAAACGTTAAAAGCGTTTCTGAGTTACGTTAAAAGACGCTATTTTAACTCAACGTATGCATTATAAATTAAAATTTTTGCATTTAAATTATAAAGTAAAATTTACATTTTTTTTAAACACTTCACATTCAGGTATAAGAGCAGCATTTTTTTTTTTCATTTATTAGCGACATTACGAGTTGACTTGGGGGAGTATAGCTTTAAAATTTAATATCGTAACGTAACGTAACGATTAAAAAGAAAAAAAAATATGTATAAAAGATACTGACAGTTATTTTATGCTGTCCGGCATTTATACTATGTTTATTGCATTGCTACGCTTACGGCTTTACTCGGATGAATATACGCAGATATACGCTATTAATATATTTCCTTTAAAAAGTTTAGTTTAAAAGACTAAGTTATAACTTTATTGTTTCCATTAGACAGAGAAATGAATTTAATACGAGATGAGTGCGAATGTAAATAAATGTCTTCGTTTTAAAACAATAATTTGGAGAGAAATAGAAATTAAACATTAGGAAACTTACTACTTTGTATAACCAAAATATTAATAGTCATTAATACGTTGTAACGTAGTTTTATAATAAATGGATATGGGAACATCTAGCCGGATTACGTATTCATTAAAAAAATCATGAATCATATTAAATTATACGTTGGTGTTTTTAAGAAGGAACTGTTGTCGTCACACGTTAATTACTGACGTTGGCACAAGGGACAAAAGTCGGGTGGAATTAATTAAAAAGAATTAGCACACTCGCAGTTATTGTCTTCTGGAAAATAACTCGACATTCATTTCCTTTCGCTCTCACGCAGTGCACTCTTCGCCCGCTTAATTATGCAGGGACAATTGAATCGCATATATGAAAACCTCCTATACTTATACTGAACTATAGCGGTGGCGCCGCCCACGCGGGAGTTCACTAAATAGATATATGTTGTGTAACACTCCCGAGTGTTTTATTGATTTCTTCTCGAAATTTACGTACTACTAGAAAGGTCAATCAAATAAAATCACATATGTATTCTGATCTGAGCGATTCTTTATTTTGGATATTCCATTAATGCAATCCATACCGCGCCTCATCTTACTAGTGAAATGAATAAAGGTTGCATTTTATGTTTCCGAATCACACACCGTCTAACCACTAAAGTAATGGTTTCATTTTGAACAAGGGTGTAGGTAAGGACTAAGATTGGGTTGTTATCCCTCTAAGTCATCCCGCTGTTTGAATTAATACAGAGGTACGAATTCGCAAGCACTTACTTTTATTGTGATTTTTGTACTTATCTGGAGCTACACTTATTCCCTTAATAATGAATACGGTGCCGAATACATAATGCCGGCGACGGCGTCCGGGGCGAGTTTAGTATCTAACTTTCGAGGCGCGAAATTTGCCGACCTTAAACCGGAATTACCGTTGACAAAACAAAATCCTTAAAGCGATACGTGACGGTGTTCCGTGTACGGTGCGCTTAAAACTTGTAATGAGCTTAGCGTCGAGCACTTCCATCACATTAGTGTTGCGCCACTCGGATCGCACGCTATTTGTGGACCGAATATTTAAGCTGCTTAGCTATCGATATATGTGAATGTATTTAACGTTATTTTGAATGCGGTGTCGTTTACTCTAGATATGTGCGGAGCGAGGTAGATTCAATGAAAATTATTTATTTCCTACACCAATGATTTACACAAATAGATGTCACTAACGCAATGAAACCGAGGCGCTTAAATCACGCCAATTGGTGTAATTAGATTGCAATTCTATAGACTGCTATCTCTCTTCGTTCTATATCATCTGCCATTCACATACATACTTTGACATAAACGTACACATACATACTTTCACATAAATTGACATAAACGCCGCGTACATTCGAAATCTTTATTTATTAAAACAACATTGACCTACACATATAAATGCATATGTCCGGAACATGTTCGTGTTCGCTCAGCAACTATACATATAGGTTGACTGTCCGTTGAACGTTTAATTTTTATTCTTATCTATAGTTAAATAGAAGAGGAGAAGGAACAAGAATAGGACTAAAATACTAGCTGTCATTAACACGTTGGCGTTATCCTAAACAAACTGTCACTGTGGGTTGTCAGCCTGTTTCCGCCATTGTTATAACTTCGAAACGTTGTGTTGAGTTCGAGTATTTTCCGAATTTTTCCGGTTCGGTCATTTGAAACGTTTCATTTCTCCACTCAGTTTAATTAAGGAATGAATATTTTTTCGCTTTTTAAAAATACGTTCATCTTTACGAATATTTCTTATAATTGTGGAAAAAAATCTTAAAATTTCTTTATACTTTCCTGCGTTGCTTATGAAATGCGAATGACATTTCAATAGAAAAAAATCTCTTTCTTTGGTACAACAATTTTGGTAAATAGTACACTTACAGAGTGTAGTATATGTAGTTTATGTGTTCGGAAGAGATTTTAATTCACTCATTAAATCATATCGTTGCTGTACTCTTATGTAATTGGCAGTCAATTTTCTACATTAAAAGACCATATTTCTAAATCATTCTCCCTTTTCAAATTTCAACATTCTAACGTAGTCCCACCAACTGCCAGCCTCGTTACTTAAATGTGGGGCGCACAAATGGACGGCTGTCCATTATAGTAATTTCTTTTTTATCTCATGTAAGTAGCATTAAAGTCTATTGTGTTCTACTGTAAAGTAAAACAAGACTGGTAAAGTTTATAAATCTCTATTACATTATGTTCTGTTGCTAAGCGCAAATCTTGAGAACAGCTCAACCGATTTCGCTAATTCTTTTTTTATCCATCGTCGTACCATCGTCGTACTTTAAGGAATATTTCCTTAAAGTTCGACGATGGTTCTTACGGAGAGAAAAATTTAGAAAATTGCCTGAAAAAGTCTAACAACACTTTTCTATATTCCCGTAACTTCTAGATTCGTAATAATACTTAAAAGTCAATTTGAACTTTAATACCAAACCATAAAGTTTAAGTGTTAGTGGAGGGGCTCCGGGAAGGCAAAAGAAGTGTGTCACTTCTTGTGGTGCACTTCTTTTAGTTCTTTGGTACTGGTAAAATGTCACTTGAAATGTATACGTCTCTTTGCTGTGCATCACTACATAGTTAAAACAAAGTCGTCCCGCTGTCTGTCCCTATGTATGCTTAGATCTTTAAAACTACGTAACGGATCTTGATGAGTTTTTTCTACATAGAGTGATTCAAGAGGAAGGTTTATTTACATGTATAATCCTTTTTTCCAATTAAAAATAGCCTATGTCCTTTCTCAAGCTCTAGACTATCTTGTACCAATTATTAATCTTGTACCAATTTAAATCGGTTCAGTAGTTTTGGAATGAAAGCGAGACAGACAGACAGACAGAGTTACTTTCGCATTTATAATATTAGTATGGATTAGTGACAAACACGGCCCAGGGAGTCTAACAACGCTGGAGGTGCAAGCAAGCCAACCATTATGAGTTGGAGTGCGGTTTCGGAGGAAATAAAACATGATGAATAAACTTTTTTTCATGTTATAAGTTTATATTTTATGTTTACCATGGACATCTACAAAACTGGGTTTCAGATGCATTGAAAACCAAACCCAACTAAAATCATTTGTTTCACGCCGTTTTTCAATGACGCGATTTATGGTCTATGTGGCTCATACATGCGACGGATCATAAGTTATTACGATGTAATGAAAAAACATTGTCTATGCACGTTTTTTAATGTGTGGGCTTTAATTATCTACTTTAACAGTCGGAGCCGCATTTCATATGTTTTAACTGAAATGTCCGAATGTTACAACTTAAAACTTTTAGGGTAATTTTCAATTCGGTGTCTTAAACACTTGAAAATAAAATTATGGGTTCCATTTATTGTGCGATATTACAGTGTATAAAAGTTTAATTGCGGTAGGCCCACGCAATAGTTCGTTGTTGCATGAACGGACAGGTCCGTCTGGGGAAGTAGCACGATCTCACAGAAGAGTGAAGTCTAAGTGTCTATACTTCTGCGTTTCTTCTGGTGAGTGAGGTAGCCGTGGCCCACTTTATTAAAAGGTGCTCTGCCGTCGATGTTCATGGGCGGCGGTTGTCACTTTACATCAGGCGTAACGCCAGCTCGCTATCCACCTGCTTGCATGAAAAAGGTTAAAAAAACGCATCAGTATCATCATAATGAGTAGGTAATATCATTGTAACACGAATATCATTATACCTAATACACGCTCGTATTGAACGCGTGTTAGAAGGAATATAATTAAATGGAGCCGTGCGTGCGACAACAAACGAAAATTTTAATTAATTTAAAAGTTTATTATTTCGTAACGGGTGTAAGCCCATTACGCTAGAATTAATTATGAAGCATAATTAATTGTTCACATGCAGAGATAAGACTAAGGGTCGCCGTAATTAAGGGCGGGGTTGTGACACTCGCAACGTCGTCGCTCTATGAGGAACTAATTTGACCCCGCTATAAAAACTCTCCCCCCAGTCTTGGTTTTGAGTTTCATTAATTCGCGTAAGCTGCGAATAGACCTCCTATTCCGTTTCACTGTGACTTTTCTTATAATAACTAATTAGGCAGACGAAAACATTTTTAATTCGTCACTTTATATTTGAGCATAACAGAATTGATTCCCGAAAAGACCTCATTTCTATTTCAAAGTTAAAAATTTAAGTGATTGCGAGTAAATTAAATAGATAAAACATTGAGAAAAAGAATTAGATTTTTTTTCTTTTCGTTATTTTACTGCTACACCAAACAAATCTAAGTTTAGTCGAAATAAGAATGGGTTTTTTTAACTGCAAAAACGTTGGACTTGTGTTTGGACCAGAAAAAAATGTAAAACCAAAAGGAATTCCAGATTGATCTATTTTTTTCTTCGTTTTTCGCCTGGATTTTTCCACCTTTGTGCCCTTTTTCGGTATAGTTTATCGTCTGTTATGTTTAAGACTAAAAAAGGTCATCATAATGATTCATTTTTCTCTCTCCTCAGGAGCAAAAGAGGCTAGTGATGTTTTCTAACTCACGAACTCTGCAATTAAGTTTTTGATATTTCCTGAGAGCAGCCACCTTACGACAATATAAGGTCGTGTGTAAGGCGGTCGAATGATCTAGAAAATCAGCAGTCAAGTGTGCGAGAGTGCGACAATCGTATAGCTTGCACTTTTATGGTTCGTTTGTCTCGAAGCGTTGCCATGGCGACGGGCTTCCAACTAGCGATCTGTAGTGGCCGTCAAAGGGAAATATGTCTGCAACACTAAAATGTAAAGCAGCGGACTGACGTTCACAATGGTTCTACTGTAACTCGATTGATAACTATAGGGCATAAATTGCGTATGACGCATGTGCATTGTGTGGTGCGGAACTGTTGCCAATTTCTCTATTACCTCTTGTTAGTCTGTTACGGCTGTTGAGTGCATTTGCTGTGCCTTTCGTTGAAAGTTCGTTATGTAATTACTTTCGCTTTACTAGAAGTCTTCGATTACAACGTAACAGATACGAAAAATACACAGTTTCTTTTTTCAAAATTCTGACAATATTAATACTGAATATCAAACTTATTTAGTTAAGAGTGGTTAGAGGTTTCAGTAGGGCCTGTTTTAGTTTTAGTACGCAGCACTATTTAGAAACTGTTTTTTTTAAAACGAAAAACAAAAAAGAACGAAGCAAACATCTAGAATAAAGTCTTGTTTCAAACCATCGAGTTAAAGTTCATTATAAAAAAGCATTCTTATTTCTGGACTATAAAATTATAGAAAAAGTTACATCAAAAGTTTCATTTATTCTCGGAGTCTAGATTCCATTCTTTGTCGAAGATTAGCGGTAATTTTATGAAGTAGTTAGGATTCACACAATTAATTGGTTTTATTGAACTAGTATTCCCCGTTACGAATTGCAACTTCACGTAAGTAAAAAAAAAAAAACGGTTGACCATGGAGTTTTTCTCTTTTGAATTGAAGAAAAATACACAAAAAAATTTTTTTACTTCATTTAAGCAAGAGTCTAATCTACAGGTTCGTGCCACGTGTGCACATGCCACGTGTACATCTGGGTATGTACATCTTTAACATTTTTTAAAGTACTAAGCATTGCATTAAATGGGTTTTATTAGTATTTGTGGTATTTGCTATCGGATATGTTTGTAAGAGCTATGTTTTATCATCCTTCCTGAGTTCATTTAATAAGACCATAAATCGCTTAATTTAAATATCTTCAATACGACATGGCATCGCATGCAGTTGTTCAACTTGAACAAATGTCTTTATTTGCATTTTCTCCGTTTTGCATGCTAGTAGACCGTAGAGGATGGTGTTTTGGTTTCACTTTTAATGTATTTGCTATAACTTATATTAATTTGCTTATAACTTCGGAGCAACTTTACGTCCCCTAACTAGTAGCTACTTCGTACTGACACTTAAGTAACATTCACGTAGGAAGAGAGATGACACGTAAGATTGTGGTCAGGCGTCTACAACTATGGTAACTAGGTAACTTACCGCCTCGGTGTGTATTGGATGTACGGCGAACAAGATGGCGGCCACGAAACTTGCGAATTCCGGCAGGAACATCGCGCAGACCCTGAAACAATGCAATGAAACTGGGTCATTTTTGGAACTAAAGTCTGAATAAGAGAGTTACAAGTATTTATAAAATTATTGAAACTTTTTGTACCACTGTGGCAACCACCATTATATAATAATACTTATTCGTACTTGGGGGATTATGTTATGCGCTTGACCTGTTTATATCCCACTATGTACCCTCGTAACTATTAACCAGAACCGATTTTGATGAATGACATGTCGTTTAATTCGTCATCATTGTGTGTGTCACTGACTACCTTTACTAGTGAGTTACATTACAATTATAAACAATTAGGTTGGTCGATTTTTGCCGCGAAAATTTAAGTTTTAAACATTTTTTTGTACCGATGTCCAGTTTTTCAATTTGATCTCAATTGAGTAATTAAACAAATAATAAAATATTTTTGAGATTTTTTTATACAAAATTTACTGTAGACGTACAATATATCCGTGAATATTGCTATAAAGATGTCAGTAAGCTCTCATTTAGTGTACGTGGAAGATGATTACAGGGCGACACCATTTTCTATTCGATTACTTATCTGTTCTTTATAATGAAAAACATGTTTTTTATCTATTTCAATAACGCGTTCAAAAATACAATTTCCTACATATCATCGCATGTTTATTTAAACAGCATATCGCTTATATTTTACGTCCCGTTCAGTTGGTCATTAGATACAATGGCGACAGTAACGGAACGCTAATGTATGCCATAGCAAGTTCATTATCGGCGTGCTTGAGCGGCCGTTATGCGGCATGGTCGTGTTGCTTGTTAAAATTAACCGCAGCATGACTTCCCACTGCATGGGTACCTGAAAACATTTTACGTTTAACGCACCCATGCGGTCGAAGGGAGGTAGCAATTTCACGTTTCAATTAACCACCGTTGTATAATAATACGAAATAATTTTTAGTTACCATAATAAAGCCGCTATTTTGTGCGGTAATAGAGTGCGGAATGGCAGAGATTGCTAATGTTGTGCTAGAAAATATAAAGTATAAAGAAAAATAAAGTATTTTTGCAATGTGCATTGGTGGTAATAAAAAATCCTTTTAAAGTTCGCAGTTTGTGCTGCTGAGATAGTTATTGCTGCTCGGATGTCCATAGGGTCCACTGTTCATATAAGATCACTGTGCAGCAGTCCGTACTATTTCAGGAATTGGTAGGCTCGTGTGAAGAAATACCCGGGCCTTACAGAAGACCAGCGTGAAAGGGAAGCAGAAAAAGAAGAAAGAAGAAGGCAACAGAAGGCAAAAATTTAATTTTGCGTTTCGTCCGGTAAGTAAGGAAGCCGGGGTCTATTTCCACACCTTATGGGTTAGCAACGCATCTGATGTTGCAGAGGCGGTGCCAACCTTCAGGTGTCGTAGATATCTATGTAATCAGATAACATCAGGTGAACCACTTACTTGAAACACACTTTGCTTGCTCGTATTTAAATTTTTTTCTAAAGAAGTACCCATCATTTGGTTTTTATAAGCCTAATTTTCTACTCATTAAGTCAAATAAGTTAAAACTTAAAATAAAGGTTTATTTAGGTCTATGAACATAGCTCACTGGACTGGAACACTAAATAAAAAAACGAAATTACCTTCAATTATTATTATTCTTATAAGACGAATTATAATTTGGTACCTACATTCCTCGAGATATTTCATTCATTCAAACGAGAGAAACAAGAGAGGTCCTTCAACGATAAAGGAATTTATAATTTTATTCTAAAATTACAGTAAACGATTGGCATTTAAAGTTTAATAATAAGCTGCTTTTGTCATAATTTGATAAAATGTGCATGAAATAAGATTTTCTTGTATATTTCCATATTTGGATGGGTTGTTTTTCCATCATATTTGTATGACTTCCCAGTTTTTTGCTAGTGGTAATATTTTGTACAAGATTAACTAACAGCATTATATAAAAAAATAAAAGGAAAATCCGACATGAAAACCGAAGTTGGACTTTGCGTAGAAAAAGCTGTTGAATATAAATGTAGCTATTAATATTTGAGATTAGCTAGATATTAATATTAACAATCATTAGGGCATCAATGCTACGCAAGTTTCGCTATTGGATGCAGCGTCTCTGATGTTTGCTTAGTTAGTTAGTTTGGCGCCTCCGGCTCATGCGACGATTGGTAGCTGGCGAAACTTTCGTGGCCAGCTGTACTTGGTTGAACGCGCCCGTATTTTAAGTAAACACGCGTTAATGTACTCCCGCAGTTCAAAACTCTGCCGCTGTTGGATCGGAGATTGCTTTCGGATTAGGCCGGTGTTGTGTAGAATGAAGTTTTATCAGCGATATCGCAATAAATTCTGGTCGGGCACGTACATAGAGCGGCCGGCTCACATTTTTCCATCTAAATATTTAAAATTAATTTATTTATTTATTAGCAACAAAGTACACACGTAAAAAAGTTTTGCAAAAAAGTGATGACTCAATTAAATGAATTACGTTTTATTGTTTAAAATTTTATGCAACATTTTACAAGTATAAAATAAATAAGAATAACATGTCGTGGAATAAAATATTACACGAAATATATATATATATATATATATATATATATAAATTTTACACGAAAGGCTTTTTCATTAAATACTCGGACTGAGTATTTATAGCCTTGATATATTTCTAATATAAGAATGATAATAAATATAGCTTTGAGACAATGATTCTTGTCTGTATGACAATTTTGAAATTCTTCTATTTATTAGAGTTTTAGTTTTGATAAGAATACGAAGCAAAGTCCGATTGCAAATTTCTCATGAATATTTTCACGAGACAGATTTGAATGTCACGTTCGTTTAAACACGATATACGTGTTTAATTTCAATTTCGTTATAATATAACAAGCCAAAGAATTCTTCCCAGCTTGTTAAGTTACTAAAAATATACTATTTTAAATTTAGTTAATACTCGGCAACAGAGCGAAAGTTGCTCTGCAACTTCTTTACAAGTCGCGGCACGGTAAACTTTAACCGGATATCAAAAGTTCATCGGTAATTTTCAGTCTAACACTAGTTTGAGGAAATGTTAGTGAAGCGGTTATCTTTGCTCGAAATTTAACGACACCAAAACAAAACAAAGACAGTTCAAAGTTAAGTGAAATTTAAGAATCAAATCCGTCATTATAATCATGAATATCCTCCTATACTCCCTACAATAAAAAATACAACTTCATGTCAAGTGTTGCAAATTATGTATTAGTATAAATCATCATGAAGTTGTATTTAACTTAACAAATATACGAACGAATCGAGAAAAAATCAGAACGACTTGCAATTTAAGGTCAATAAAATGTAATATAGTTCTTGTTCCATTTCAATAACGCGAATTGTAACTCCGAAATTACGTTTTATGAAGGTACTATGTAACAAAGCGGCCGTAGCCATAGTCTTACTAATGGTACTCGTACATGCATACCTGCAAACATTTTAAGTCATAACGTCCTATGTGGTCGACGAAAGCTAAACATTCCATGGTGCAATTAGCTTCAGTGATAGGAGAATAAATACTATAAGTTTTGAAATTTGCTTTTTAAAAACAGGGCGGCATACCAAAATATGGATCATCATCATCCATTGCCGATAGACATCAGTTGATTAGTAAACTTATTAGTTTATCAGTCTCAATAACTGATAAACTTTAATACATGTTTTAAATAAACATTGTATTCAATTGACTTCTTGTACTTACAAATTTAAAAAATTAACAGGATAAAGATTAACCATTAAGTTTATGGATGTTTTGAAATACGAAGAAAACATATTATTTTGTATTCCCAAGAGCAGAAAGTTTAGCGAAGGTATGATAAGTAAAAAAATCTTTCGAAAACTGTCAAACGGTTTAAAACTAGAAGACAGTTGTGGTTCTCGAAGATTAATGTGATGGCGGTTCGTAACCATAAAGTAAGTAAAGATCGGATAAAGCTACCTCTGTCAATATCATGGCAGCGGTTAAGAAAAAAAAATGAATTTGTAATAATAACCCTAAAGTATTTAACGCAAAATTAACAAAATGTTTATTGATATTAATTATGAAACGATTATCTTTTGATACGATGGTTCTGTAGCTACTCATTAAATTAATGCTAATATAAAAGAGAGAAACGAAAGATATTTTTAGTGGTGAAGGAATTTATAAAACTGATTCTTAAATTTACGAAATTTTATAAGTTTAATAGTGTTCGACTGTTGGCTAGATTTGGTTTATTACATCCAGAAGAAGTTTTTTGATGATTTATTCACTTGTTATCTACAAATATCAGACTATGGAATCTGTATGTTTTTGCTAAAAGAAATGTTTTTAATTTTCACACTAAGGAGAATCTGATATATTTGATTAAATTAAATTCATTGATACAATCAGAGTAATAAAAAAACAAAATTAATTTGCATATGAAACCTTACTAAGTAAAAATGGTATTGCGACTGATCTAGATTTGCCAATCGTAGGGGCATCATTGCCAATAATGAGCATCGTAAGTTCCGCTATCGTCGGTGTTGGCAATTTGTATCGCTAGCAGCGTGCTGCCTACTTCTGCGTCGGAGGGCGATTGGCGAAACTTCTGCCGCGAGCTGTACTGTGCCGAGCATGCCCCCAATTTTAAGTAAACACAACGCTTATTTACTTAAAATTGGGGCCTAAATGTGCTAGCGTACAGTTTCAAACTCTGCCGCGCTGTTTAGCGGCCCAAATCAGAGTTTGCTTCCGGATTAGGCCGGTGTTGTGTGATAAGATGAAGTTGTATCAGCGATATAGCTGCAAATTGCACTGAGCACGCACGTACCGTTGCTCATGTCTTTCCAACTTACTCGTAGATGAAAATTCCAAACATACAAATCATTCTCTTAATAAATACCCACTTAATCTTTAAGTATTTATTTAAGGGTACAAATGGAATACAAATGGTTTACAAAAATGAAATAAACATCTAGATTTTTTGTATTTTATCAAACGTGAGGCAATGTTTCTCTGACAGTTTGATCATTGGTACTGTGGTGTCAGTACGCCATCAGATTAATTTATGCCATCTGGGACAATGAAGGTGGACAATTTTACATGGGAAAAAATAAAAAAAATACTGCCAAGCTGTCTGTATTAAAAGTACAAAATTTCTATGTCTTGATAATTTCACTTTGTGTCAGATTAAATTTATTTGAAGATCTATGTAAAGTTCAGTCATAGAGGTCAAACATCTCACATGTCTAATGACCGGACAATAATTCATTACTCAAATCATAAGTAATATTTTCACATTCACATATAGTTTATTCTTGTTGTAAAGATTAAAAAATATTTGACTTTAAAGCCGAAACAATCCTAAATAATTATTAATTATATAATGTATAACCTTACAAAAGCACCGTTTAGCTTATTCAATGCTACTAATTCCGTTCATTAAGAAATAGCTTGTAGGATTTTCTTTGCAACTCTATTTTACAGCACGAATCGTTCAAAGGCTTTCAAAAGAGTTTAAGGTTCGCTCTAAAACCAGCTTGGTGTAAATTGGAATTCGCAATTGAGTAAAATAAGAAAGTATTTCGTAAACAGCACATTCTAATGGTTTGGTTGTGTCAAACCTGTTATATTGCTTCGAAAGATTTAAAGAAAAACATGCGTCATTCACCTTTTGATAAATGATGGTATCATTTAAAATTTATCTTTATTATCTTATAGAAACATATAAACACAATATCAATTCAGGATCATCGAACAATTCAAATAGGAAATTCAGCTACGAAGTGCTTAAAAGTCAAATTTTACAGCTATAAACAGCGTAAAATATTACCACAATCTTGGCTTAAATCTAGAAAGTTGTTATTGCGTCCAAGAGGAACGATTTCTAATTATTACTTTGTAAATTTTCCACCATAATCCAATAAGGCCAGCATATTTTAAGCGAACTGAGGAACTTTCGGTGAAACTTTTAGTAGCTAATTAAAATTTATAAAGATGAAACTACCAACTAACAAAATGCAGAATATTTCTAGACTTTGCCGTTAGAGGAAGAGTTTTGAGGCTTGACATTTTTTTATTTATTATTGATATTTGGTAAGCGTCAGCTTAATTTGTGACGTAAAATGTTTTGTAAAGAAGGCCCTCGAAGAAATTTTCAATACGTATATTAAATACGTTTCCCCTACTTATGCGCATCCTTCAATCGGCTGTGCTACTTTTTTGTGATAAAAGGACAAGTGAGCAGGCGTTTTTCCTGATGTCAAGTGATTACCAACAGATACTTGCAGATGCCAACCTTGAAAACAGTGGACCCCCCCCTTCTGAAACTTATCAGACGAAACACGAAAGTATAATACTTTAACGTTTTCTGTGCGTCCGTGGCACTTACCTACTGCCGTTGCACAAATAGGCAGGCAACGGCACTTATTGTTACAGATTTACGAGCAAGTGCAGAAATATTCAGATTAATAATTAATCTAAATAATACAACAATAACTAATAGAACAATTATTGTTCTATGACTAGGAGAATTCCAGCAGGTCCAAATAAATCACACACAAGTCTTGGCACACAAGCAAGCTAAGACAGAAGCGTTATAGTGACAGTAGTAAATATTAATTATGCACATGATTATAAATAGAAGCAACTGATTTTCCTGTATAATCAATGATTACGAAATATACGTCAAAAATTTACATGCTCTTTTGGAGTGAGATATTACTGATCAAAAGCCATCATTGGTATATATTTAACAGAGACAGGAATGGAAAGTTCGTGTACAAATTCACTCCGAACAAATATTGACCCTTGGATAACAAAGGATGAAGGGATTGGGATGAAATATTGTCATGGCAACCACATATCGAGATAGATGAATGGTAATATTCAAACAAAATCGAATCTAAGTTACTCGTAAGCTGTCCACTATTTCGGTTTTCGAGCGTTTTTTATTCGTTTTAATTTTCTTCTCAGTACAGCAATATTCAAGGTATTTTAAGTTTGGTCATTCGTAAGCGTTTATGCTGCATGCGTTACAAAAATCGTAAGTTTGAGTTTTTCAACCTTTTCGCTTTCCAACCTTTTGCTTTCTCATTTTGGTCAACGGAAACATTAGACATTTACGGTGGTAGGGCCACGCAGCAGCCTCGGCTCTTGCACGAATGGGCAGGCTCATCCAAGCAAGTATCACGACCTCACAGAAGACCGGCGTAAAGTGGAAGTATAACACATTTGCGTTTCTTCTGGTGAGTGAGGTGGCCGGAGCCCAATTTTCAAAAGGTTGTCAACGCATCTGGAACCCGGCGGTATTCACTTAACATCACGTGAACCTGCATCTGCACGCTTGGCAACTTTTCACTTAAAAAAAAAGAGTTATTTTTTCCAAATAAACATATTGAAAGGCAAAATTCCAAACCAACACTTTCAGTGTTGTGTTCTCTAAGGAAAACTCCACTAAAGTACTCCACACACACTACGGTCTACCTGTGCGGGTTTGCCTGCGCAGATGTTTCTAGAAAAAAATTATTTTCGATTTTGTGCCGGCCGCCTGTGAGGTTTATTAAACTCTACAGGTCTATTTCCATACACGGTCCGGTTTTCGGAGAGTTTTACCTGTCCAGGTATTCCTGCGCAGGTACATCGTAGCGTGTATGGCGTACATATCAGGAAAAATAAGCCTCGTATTAGTAAAGCCCATCTGTTCCTTTGTTTCAGGAGAGGTATAGAAAAAGCGGTAGTAAAAAATGTTACCGACTCTGTTAAGTCCTGGCTAAGTTAAGCCACTCTTAATAAACAAGTGAATTACTAGAAATTTTTTTATGAAAGAATTCGTACGAAAGTATTCGTACTCACCAACTCAGATCCCAAGTAAACATCCCACATCTTTATTCATATATGAATGTATATATTAATATCTTCGTTTTATTTAAAGGGAAATGGTTATATACCTCTGTGTACAACTCACAGAACCGTGGCGCTTCATGCAATTTCGAGGAAACCTTTTGAGATAGTTTGAAGCGAGGTCCGAACTGTACGGTACATTAAATGTACTCTGCACCCGCGAGCTTTATGTTTACATTATATCGAAGTTATTACTTCACCGTGAAAGTTGTTTCAATTGTATAGTCCATACGGTTGTTGACTATGAATTTCTCAATTTGATGATTAATTGAATGTTAGGTGACTGTTTGCTACAGTGAAAGGAAATGTTCATTGTATAAAACGTTCACAACAAACTTCTATTCCGTTAAAATAACTTGGACTTATCTCGCTTAGGTGAAGTTACAGTGATATTACTATGGCATAACTTTTAAAACAACTCAAGAGCAACTCTTCACTCCGAAATATTTTCATAAACACATCCGACTTTCAGATCCGTGTCTTAAGTGTTGGTTCGAATTTCAGTGGAAATTTTCAAGCATCAAGTAATTTTTTTTATGCGGAAAGTTGTCAATTCAATAGGCGGTTCACCAGATTTATGTGCATTACGCCGCCTATAGACATCTCAAGCACCTGAGGTTTTCCATTGACTACCTTTAAAAAGTCGCTCCGGGACTGAAGCAGCGCTAACCAGACGATAGTTTTCAAAATCCTTCCACTTCACGGCGGTCTTCTGCAAGGCCGTGGTATTTCCCCAGAACGAGCCTGCCCATTCGTGCAAAAGTAGATGTTTTAGCGTGACCTTAAAACAGTCCTGAAGAGCGTGAAGATTGTTAATATTTACGTATAAAATATTATATGCTTTCAAGTCTTCTGTGTTGAGATTACAATCACAAAAATAAATAGACATGATGTAGATGGGAGAGCTAAATGTGAAATGTATTAGCAAATGATTCGGGGACATAAAATATGGGTAGAAATGAGAACGAATTGCAATTTCGAAACTTACGCTCTATTTGGTATAACTTGTAAATAATGCGGTGTTAGAGTATTCCGATTTCAAATTATCTTGTATCTGTTTTGCAGTCATAAAACACATCACACAGTTCTTATATGAACCTTAACATCTGCCATGGAGCGGCTGAAATTACAGTTTATGGCACATCTCTTTGCTTTGTTTACATCTTACACTCACACACATGGATGCACACACACAACTTCAATAAACTTTCTCTTATTGGCTATTGTCGAAAAAGTTCCAATAACTTTCGGAGATTAAACTCTTATCATTATACTTTCTTCAGTCGTTTTTTCGTCGCGCCTAAACCACTGAAGCATTAAATTTTTAAATTTTTCTTACTCATTCCACGCCATAATAAGCTACAGAGGCACGCCTAGTATACTTGATAATGGATGCTTTATATTGTATATTTGATATTGTTTTTAACTTTTATAACCTGAGTGAGCTCGAGTGCCATACGAATAATGTCCAACTGAACAAACGCGTATACTTTCCGAAATAGATAAATGCTAAAGGCAAATGTATCACGCCGCAAATCGGCACATAAATGTTTTTCGCTAACTTCGTAGATTTAACAAGTTCAGTGGAAGTTGCTAACTAGTATCCTTAGTTACGGCAAAGTTGGACGGTGGACTTCAACTCTCAATTAGTGTGTCGTCCAATCGACACGAACCAGACGCTATTTCTATACCAGACGTGTACGTACGCACGGACAGAAGAATACAAATTATATGAAATTTTACATTTTTTAAACTGAAAATGTGGCAAACGAGCTAGCGGTTAACCTGATATTAAGTGATAACCGCTACCCATTGGCAATTGCAACACCCGTAGGATTGCAGATGCGTTGCCACCTTTTAATAAAATGGGCTCCAACTACCTCACGGTGTGCTCTACCAACCTTTAACAGTGGCTGTACCACTGCTAAATTACAATATTCTGCATATTAGCAGACACGGATCATTGCAAGCCAAATTAAATTTGACACTGTTGGTCTGAATTCTACTAATATTAAGGCTCGTACTTAAATAAAATAAAAAACTCTGCTTTTCAGAGGTAATATGTAGCTACGCTTTATTGAGAGAAAATGAATGAACAAATAAACTTTCCCTATGAATAATTACATACAGTATTTACTACAATAATATTAAAGTCGCTGCACTGGCAATTCTTTTTATATTAATACTACTACGTTTCCGCTAAGTAAAACAACGCGGGGCACAATTTTTTGTTTAACAAGAATCATCGTCATATTTCAGTTTATTTTGAAATTAGCTGAATAAAAAAAAATGAATGAAATAATTGCATATTCAGTAAAAATGAAAGTAGCATCTTTTACTACTAAACTTTATTGAAAAAAAACCGTAGGAAAAAAGTGGTGGGACCTTTACTTTAATTTTAAACAGTTAAATTTATAGGCAACATGCATAATAACTAGTAAAAGTAGCTTTTTGTTCCAATTGTAGCGTTAAATTTTATATTCCGTTCGCGATACAGTAACCACTAATGCGAAACCCATGTCAGAAGGTATTATATAGAGTTTAGCAGACTTAAATCTAGTTCCGTGAGTGGTCTATGTTCGGAAATGTAGCTAGACACTTACCGGTGGTAACTTGTCTTACTTTTTATGTGACTCTTTTACTGAATTTTTTTCAGTAAGTCATATTCGTTTCTTACGTAAACAAGGATTGATTACAATCTATTAATATTACATAAATATATTAAATTATCTTAAATAAACCATTACTAATTGACCCATATTCAATCATGGAATGGTAACATTATAATGTGTTAATAAGTATTTATCAATGAAATGTCTTCTAACTTCGCTATGTTAATAGATGACGACGAAAAATCCCTTTAAAAATAATATATAGGGTATTTTATGCCATTTAAAAACTACCTTATTCTATGATCAAACAACCACATAATTTGTATTGTCGGTAAAGAACTGGGTACTTGTGTCCTGTATGGCCACAGCTGCTTCTTCTGTTGCACGAATGGGCAGGCTTGTTTAACAAGACCTCACAGCAGACCGGCGTGAAGTTTCACACTTTCGCGTTTTGTCTGGTGAGTGTGGTAACCAGGGTCCCATTTTAAATGGTTGAAGTTGCAATCCAATGTTGTAGATGCCCCTTTATTTGCCAACTTTTGAAATAAACGATACAAAAAAATCAAAAAATTATACTCTACCAGATTGACGCCCGGTTTCTGAAACACTGATCATCGTAGAAGTCAACTAATCAGCTCTCGAATGGCTTTTCAAATGTTATTAGAGTTGCCAAAAGGATTGTTAAACTCTCTGAATTGATAACATTTGAAAAGCCATTCGACAGCTGATTATTTGACTTCTACGATGATCAATGTTTCAAAAACCGGGCGTGAGAGAATTTTATAAAAACAATTTCGGTCCATTGGGCGAGCACCTAAGAAGTTACAGATTTTGCTAAACATATAACATACATGTTAATCATGGATAAACCTAAACAAGGAATAACCTCTTAAAACTACAGGTGTACTAACTTGGACACAGCACCTTTTCAACCTTATAAATTATTTAACTGAAATAAGAAAAATTGGATTGGTCGGAGGCGAGTCACAGGGCTAATTTAAAAATCGATAGGGTCATTAGTTCAGCCAATCGGAAAGCGGCTGTAATAGGGACTAAGTTCGTGGTGGACGTTGAAAATAGCCGTGATCACTACTTACGAGAGCTGGTCTAATTAAAACAAGTTTGCTCACGGCCACCGGAAAACTTCTGAAACAACCTGGTTCTCCCCAAAATATTACGAAATGTTCCATATTATTTAATAGGACTGCTACCGTTACCAAAGGAAACTTTTTCCTTTACATATAATAACGGCTTGTCAATCCTGTCCAACAATAATAAAGTTTCTGTTTTTAGCTTAGGTACTGTATAGAAATTTTAAATTAAAAACAGTCCAATTTTAACTCTTTAGCTTTCAATTAAATTACATTCACGCATACTGTTTTTGTTGTTTACGGTAAGACATTTAATTTAGAAGAACAAAGAAGACGAAACAAAGAAACATACGTTTTAATTGTTTTCTCTTCGGGAATCGGACGAGTTAACTTTTGTAGTAATACCGCATGATAAGCTTTTACTGATCGGACAAAGTCGAATAAAATGTGATGATTTTTAAAGAAATTCAAAGCAAAACTAAAGCCAATGTTTCAGTTTTCATTCAACGGACTGTACATTAACTTTCCTAAAATAGTTTTCGGGTTTTATTTAAAAAGTCCTATATTTCACTTCGGCTTACAAAGCTCACTTTTATTTTGGATCAACCGATACAGTAGCATTGGCAACGTGAGATTGTGATTAATGGCCGATGAAATTGGACACAGGCGCTCGGCGTGACCTCCCATTCAGCCGATGTCCGCTGACAGATTTAAAAAAAAAGAAAAACAGATTTCCATTTTGCCACCTTTTAATGGCGTTCTAAATTAAGTAGCTTGTTGATAAAACATCGTTATTGCAGACTGACATTATTATTGTGTAATGCGTATTGATTCTTACCATATGCCTGTTTTTATAGTAACTTTGATTTAATTGTAAAGTCTGTATTGTATTCTTTGTCTTTATTTAAAGTGTTTGACGAATACATATTTTCCTAACTGTATTTTTTGAGGTAATTTATAAGACGAAAATAACGCTAAAACAGAATGAAATTTTTGATAACATCAATTAATATTGAAGTATAAAGGTTAACTTAAAGATTCCAAATATTCATTGGATGTATAAGCTGTATCTTTACAAGTTAAAATGTTACCCGGGACGGCCTTCAACAGTAAATTCCAAGCACGAAGAAGGAGCATTGTTGTTAAAAAATATACCCATATTTCGCCGGGGTCTATTGCGCTCGCTTCAAAAGCCGTTTCCGCATGAGGTACTATAACATACTGCGGAAAGTTCAAGTTGTATTTATATCAATTCCGTATCGTTCCCTTTGGGAGACGTTTCGCTTCACCTCCTATCTCGACATTAAGCAAATGTCACTTAGTAAGATTAATTAAGGCTAAAGCATAGTCAAGAGAATCGATTTTCGTATGTTCAGTTGAATAATTTGCTATTTATTTCTTTGGTATTCTTGCACATCAAAGTTATACATCAGTTTTCTACAAAATTTAATGTTATACATCATGTTCAGCTCAGACGTTATCAATATCTCAGGGATATTTGGAATAGATACAGATTTGGTAAAATAATACATTCTGATTTTCTATAGCTTCTACATTTTATAATGAATTGTTATCAATAACAGTGTATTGCAAATTGTAAGAAATAAAATTCAAACTATTATTTAATATTACAAATGCAAAAAAGTGTTCGCATGTCCTTCTTTCACGTCGCAATGGAGCAATGTTATGGTATGATATTTGTGTTGTTGTGAGTATGCCATCTATCTCCAAGATAAGAGGCTGGAGAGTAATTAAATGAGAGTAGTCTAATTTATCACGGTAAAACATTTCATTCACAATCCCATATGATGCGTATTTTGAATCACTCTCTAATATAAGTAACAATGTGATGGTCATTTGTTAACTACGTAAAGGGTCTAAGGATTGACATAAATTTATAGTTGGAAATGTTAATAAAATATATAAACATTGATAGAAATTGATCTAAATCCATACTAATATTATAAATGCAGGACGCACCATGAATGTGTAATGTATGATAAACGTTTCATTAAAATCATAAAATTATATTTAATAAATATCCATATTTCGTGTCACGATGTATGTTCGCGATAAACTCTGAATCTACTAAACCAATTTTTATCAAATTTTGTAAACATTTGTAATTTGGTCCAACTTGCGAGATAGTTTTTATCTCAATTATTGTTCTCAACATTTATCATTGCAAATCATTTCTTTATTAAATAACAAAAAGATTTCTGTGAGTCCCATAAGATTCTAACAGATGGCGGTGTGAGATAAATTTATAGGCTGGATTGAGTAAGTATCAGATAGATGGCGTTATGCTATAAGTAGAAACTTATGGACCCGGTAGAATTGGCGCAGACGAAATTGCGCGGACCTGCTAGTATACAAAATATATTTATATTAGCACCTTTCATATGATTCTGCATGTGAAATATATACTATATTTATGACTTACCCATAGGATAAAGCTGAAAAGAATTTAATTTTGTTTCTTATTAGTCGTAATTTGAGCAGCAATTCAATGGAACAACAATTTAATGTTTAATTCACAATCGACACCTACGGCCCAAGAATTATATGAGGTACAACAAAGAACATTTATAAAAAACCCGACTCGCGCACAAAAGGTTCGTACCATTATCTATAAATACGAAAAAAAAAACTATATCTGTTGTTTGGGATAATATATGATGGCAATATATATAACGGCAACAGAAATACAACATCTGTGAAAATTTCAACTGTCTAAATATCACGGTTCATGAGATACAGCCTGACCGACGGACAGACAGACAGCGAAGTCTTATTAATTTTGGGCACCGTATTACTCTTTGGATACGGTACCCTATGATTGTATTTTAATCTATAAATGTATGGTTGATAGTAGTAGTATTTTTAATATTTTATAAATAGAAACAAAAACAAATGCGTTGACAATGCAAATTGACACTTCCGAGTTAAAATTGTGCTGAATTGGACTCTGAATTAGGCTTAAAGGAGATTACAGGAAACATAAGAGGCTTATATGAGGCAGGCGTTGCGTGTTAAAAAGTTATTTCATTATAAGTTTGAGATGGGAAATTTTCGAATGACATTTTTGAACGTTATGTTGTTGCATGGAATGTTTGTAAAATCTATAATCATACCTACGAGTTGTTAGATGGTTTCATTTTGTGTCTGATTTCGGCAGTATTTTTTGTTTATGAAACGAAATATTGATTTCAAGGTATTAAAAACTATGACAATAGGTACGAATGTGTGACAAATAATAAACTAGTTTTTCAAAATTTATCTTCAACATTAGAATTAAATTTAAAGACACACTACTTAGTTTTCTGCTAAGTCTTCCTTTGGGTAAAAATTGCTAATGTTTTTTTCTTATTGGCATTTTTGATATAAAAAAAATACTATAATAAACAGAAATATATAAAATAGTAATTAAATTGCTTCTGGTACTTTTAAAATTTTTCGCTAACATTCCTGTTCACAGTTTTAAATCCAACCATACTTGAAATTACGTTTTCTGCAGGATTTTCCTTACAAGTTGCTTACGCCATTCTATTAAGACGGAAGAAATCGTATATGAACGGAATCGTCACCCGACTCATTATCCCTTTGAGCCACCTACTGGTGACTACGTACTCGTAGAGCTTTTGTTATAAAAAGGGAGTACATTAACTCGGGCCGAATGATAATGAGAATTCGAAAATCGCTAATAGGATCAAGCTGGCAAATTGGATATTGAACGGGGGCCGTACCAAGTTCGCGGTGGACGCAGCGAGTGTCCGTAATTAGAAGTAATTAAGAGGGATCCGACGAATGCCGGTCTGATTAAAACTGGATTAACCTAAGCATCTCGTTCTTTTCCGCCGGGACCGCGTGGGATAGTATGCCATTAATGCGTACTTAGGGGAGCTTTCCCCGCCGTAGATCGAAGACGCAAAGTATTACAAGTCACAATAGTAGTCACAAAAGCCGTGCTCTTCTGATCCTGCTATCAAAGTGCTTAGATTATTTATAAAATCAATATCAAATAATTTCGTGATAAAAAAGTACTTTCACGTTCTGGCGACTTTCTTTTGTAATTGTATAACACCGGAATGCATCCGTCCTCAGGCCTCATAGACTGTGAATAGACTGTTAATAAAATATAAAAAAAAACTTGTTTGCCAAAATTTTTAAAAACGTGCTACAAAAATGAACTTTAATGGTTTGACGTTATATTTCCATTTAATAATTAATGTATTTAGTAGTGCGATTGTGTTAGGAAGGCCTCTTTTCGCTCCCAATTTTGAAATTTCGTTACCATACCACAGTTGCGATACAGCTAAAAATTAATGTATGATTTGTATTCAAGGTTTATTATGGAAGAATTACTGTCCGACATTCGTGCTAACACAATGACTTCCGGTGACCTTTACTAATTAAAGTGAAATGTCAGGCGGCCACCTAACGCACTAGAGCCAGAAGGTATGAAGGGAGCAGTGGGCCGAACACCGGGGTATAATGAAAGTACTTTATTATCTCAAAGGTTTCCCTCCGAGGAGGGAATCTTTGTCCCTAAAACGTAACTCAATTGTACATTACTTTGTAATTAGTCCGGCGCCTAATTTGTGCCACTGTTATTTATTTCATTATACAGCCTAATATATTTCTTTCATTCCAAAACCTGCACAGTTTCAGTTTCTTGTTTGTTAAATTATGCACGATAATATATTAAGTAAACATTATAACTTTAGAAAAACCTAATAAATAAATTATAGGTGTAAAACATAATATATATAAGAAACAAAAAAACTTTAACACCATATGTATTTTTTTATTTACATCTAAAGAATTAATTGGAGAAAGTTTTTATTAAGTAGTTGAGTGATCTAGGGAAGATGTTGATATATTAAGTTTGAGCCTTTTAGAACAAAATAGCGTTAAATTATAAAAACACTTTTATATAATTTCTAATTTGGACAAAGTTCCAAACCACCAAGGAGTCCCGAATGACCGACCTCCGCATATTAATTAAAACTCTCGTAATTTGAAAGTACACTATTTTACAGTAATTCGATATTTATAATATTTATATATATGTCATAATAACTTAAATCCTACATTCAGTATACATCACTTATACTTTAATGTGTTAAAGTTATCCGATGGTCAAACAGATAAGTAATTAAGGTGAAATTAGATATATAAATGGTTGTAATATTTGACAGTTTGTTTTTTTTTTTAATGTTCAAGTTGACGAATAGCGAGATTTATTTAAATCTTACATACCTATATAATCAAAAGAAGAAGTGGCAAAAGAGAAAAAAGATTTCTCAAAACTCAATGAGCCTTTTATCAAATTTGTTAAAGGGTTAATTATCTGGTCTAGCATAATGGAGTTTGCTTATCATTAACAACGTTTATAAGGTAAGCGAAATAAGGCCCAACAATCGCTTTGTCTAAAGGTTATTCGTTGTTCGTTGTTAAAAAGTTACACTGCCGAAAGAACGGCTTGTACTGTTAAGTTTTTTTGTTTTTTTTTATGCGACAAAACTGTCAAAAACGGTTCAATGTTAAGTGAATACCGCCGCCCATGGAATTTACACTCGAGGGTTACGTGCGTTGAAACCTTTTGTAAATTGGGCTCCGGCTACCTCACTCACCAGACGAAACGCGAAAGTATTTGTCATACTTCCACTTTACGAGTCTTCTGTGAGGTCGTGTATAAAATCGTTTTCTGCAAAGCCGAGGCTTTGGCCCTACCACCGTAAAAAGTATTTTAACTCCGACAAAACTTTCAAAAACTTAATACACCGGCGAAAGTTTCGCTGAACGTCAAAATAAAATGTCTCATGAAAATCTTTCGAGTATTGTATGCTATATAAAATCGTTTCACTGAAAGATTTTGAAGTTATCTTCTGTTATCGTTTGGAAAATATTATGACGATAAAATTCGCACCGATAGCCAAAATGCGACATATCTTATCTTATCCTTTAAACGAGCAATTCTTTTAATATATATATATATATATGTATGTGCGTAGATTCGGGGGCGAAAAATCAATCTAGCTAGGTTTCATTTTTAGAAAATGTGCTTTTATCCCTGTTTTCAGGGAATGAAAAATATCATTCGAATATGACAGTAAATTTCGCCGCAAAAAAAAAAAAAAAAATGTTATAATAGCTCGGTCGGTAATCGAGCGGCCCCAAAACAGACGGCCGCGGTTCGTATCACGATCATTTACACACTTATTTTTTACTTTTTTTCTATAACAGATCATTTAAATATTTTTTATGTATTTTATTTCCAACATACATGATTTACCAAAAAAAAATCCGAGCAAAGCTCGGCCCTCCAGGTACTAAGTTTTTTAATAAGACTATTATAAAACGCATTTTATGTTTTTTACGCAAACAAACTTAAATTTCTTAGTTACTTATTGTTTTGTTACGCTAAAGAAGTATAAGCTCTTCTGTGCGTTCTTAAGTAATAAAGTACACACATTTATTAATTCTGTAAAATAAAAAATAAAACTATACTTTGAACCAGTCTATCTACGCCAATGAACTTCCTTATTAAGTTTATCTAGTAAAACAAGAGAAGGAACAAGGATTAAGATGGCAAATAGGAAATTGGGTATAATCCTTTCAAATGTCGTAGTGGACGCGGCGTGTATCCTCAATTAGCAGTTACAGATAGAACGGGCGGTGTTTTGATTAAAACCAGCTTAATTCAGGCAGCCGGCTATACGGGCACATTGGTGGAGCATGGAGGTAGATCGGATTCATTTAATTTATTGAATACGCGATTGGCGTAGTGGACCAGTCTGTTGTGAACGAGACGTTGAGTTCGATGCCCACTACTGGAAGACTACTTGTGTGACGAACATAGTCTTTTTCTAGTGTATAGGTGCTTATATATCTATAATATAAGTATTGATTTACAAAAAGAACGTTTAAGTATGTTTATCAGTTACCTAGTATCCATAGTACAAGCTTTGTTTAGTTTGTGATTATATAACGTTGTGTAAGAATATATGCTGAAATATTTATTTATTATTATTTATTTATTAAGTAGCTCAGTCCTCACGTTTGATTTTTAGCGTGGAACCCCGAAACAGCTTTAGGTGTCAATAATTCATGGAGATGATTTTAGTCTTCAGCTTTTATACAAAATTCCTCCTCCTATTTCCCCCCATGAAAGTCGAATATTCCAAAAATCCTTCTTTAACATATGCATAATTATAAACTAAACCGTTATTCAAAATTACATCTTTCTGACTAGTTTAAAGCTTGTAGTTAATGTAATCATTATTACCCAGTATATTAAGTAGATTAGCCCGCTCTAACAAGGCATCCGGGAACTACTGCTATCTGTACATATCGGTACTCCAAAAAGCTCCGATGAATGAAATGTTTGCCTAATGAACTCTAACTTAGTACCGCACCAAACAAAGTTTGCTAAGTGCTAGGATTTACAGCCGGCTTATTCGCTTCGCGTAAAAGATTAATGGACGCCGGGAGTAAACATCTCAGCTAATAATTGCGTCGGATGTTTCGTTCTATAATTAATGAGGAAAAGTCTATAACTGAAATGTTGTACGCGAAGCTCGGCCGTTATGTAGTGACACGTGGAATGTAGACTTTATTACAGTTCTCTTCGTTCTCTTCGCCTCATCCCGCCTCGATGGGGTTGGCAGGACATGTGAATCATGTTGTAAGTGGTATCATTAGGTTCATTACGACCAGCCGCCTGGCCGGTACAACTGGTACAACTGGACACAAAACTAGACGTCATCTAGTTTTGTGTACAGTACATCTTATATGTTTATAGTTTTTTGTTTTTTGTACGTTTTTCAGGGTCCCAATTACGAGCCATGTTGGAGAAAATAACAGTTGAAACTTTAAAGTAAAGCCAAGGTTACTTTTTAATACGCGGTACAGTCACTACGAGCCAAAATTGAAGCTTCCGTTACCGTGGCAACGCAAAATTAAGATTAATGGACGGTGAAACTCGCTACAAAACTTTAGCGTCATACGACGCTGCAGTTGAAGCGCTGGTAAACTTTTTAGAAAGCACTGAGAAAGTTTTATGAAATCATATTACTAATGCAGATTAAACATAATTTCTATTATTCTATCTCTACATAGGTACAGTAAAATATTTTCATAGATGTGTATGTGATGGTTGCTGGATACAACATAAATTCTAAAGCCTAACATTATTCATACTCATATGTATATAAGGTACTAAACATATAAGTCAATACCTGCGAAGTGCTAATTAACAAACTACCCTAAGTGTTCTACGAGAGTCAAAATAAAATGTCTGATGATAAAACCCGTTTGTTTATCTTTAGCTATTGATTTAGAGAAAGCATAAAATTTTATATATAAATTAAAAAAAACACTGCGGATTGGCGGACTTTTTTATATTATTTCGAAAATATGCAGGTTTCCTTGCGATGATTTCCTTCATCGCTAGGAACAGAGTAGGTTACATACATTCAACAATGATCCGATACAAATTTTGTAAATATTTGTTGGGTTCTGTTGAGCCCAAAATAGGATTTTAGAATGTCGATGCACTGTTTTGGGATGCACGGGACAGCCGCCAGTGAATTTAACACTAACTCCATTATAAGTTGGCAGTTGAAATTCCCCTGTAATAAATACCGGACGGCAACGCCAGGGGCACTACGTGCTTCCCGGTCGCGATTGGTATTCGCTCAAACAACATTACAACTTTTGAACGATAAAATTTTCCCCCATCGAATATGGAGAAAAGTAATGATACTGAATAGAATGAATTGTTGCCGAATTCTCCTAACGTCAGATCGTCTAAGTAGTATGATCAAAAATCAGTTTATTTACTCAGTAACTTATGTGCTTCGTGAGTAATAAAGCCTATTTAATTAATATAATGTATATATACATTCCACTTCGACTACAACGCCGTAAAACTTATTGTGAACGAATTGCGCATATGCTTAGAAGAATGAATGCTACGCATTGTTAACATATTCATTTACAGCCTTTATCAATTTAATTTTGAATTTTAATTCCGAGTGCTTGGAACCATTTATAGAATCCATGCTCTTGGTACAAATTGAGATGTTTTACTTCCAAATGTTATTGTAAATCTGGGCAACTCCCAGCTTTTAATTACCCATTTTATCCGATCAACAGTTAAGGTCTTTTTTTATAAAGTACCAAGTTTTCCAATTTTTCGATATGTTCGCGTACATTATCTAGTACCTGCGTGATATCAATGTGATCTGAAGTCTGGTGATCTGAAACTCTCCATGAAAGTATTTAGCGGTGAATTATCAAAAAGCGATAAAAATCTTCATACGGATTAAATAAGCTGATTAGATATTTGACCAGATTCGAAATACCGGGGGTGCGGAAAGTATCAGTAATTAGCCGTGACCGAGCGAATTTGGCGGACGTAGGCTTGATTAAAACCGACCAAATTCGAGAGCGTAAAATAAACGCTGTGATGAGCGTAGAGACGGGAGACAGTTCAGGAATTTGAAAAGCGCACGAGAATACTGACATTTATGCAGAGCATACGATGAGAAAAGATAGATGGTGGTGAGTGAGGTAGCCGAGGCCCATTCGATTAAAGGGTGGCAACGCATCTGCAAACTTACGGGTGTTTCAAATATCCAGGGGCGGCGGTTATCGATTAACATCAGGTGACCCGCCATCTCGCTTGCCACCTTATCACAGAAAGATGAAAAAAGTCTAACCAAAGTCACGGCTTCTAATAGTTCCAATAAATACTTTGAACTCCTGAAATAATTAATTTGCCTCAAAATCAATAAAATATTTTTTAAACAAAGTAACTAGTAACATTATGTTCATAAGAAAGTTGGAACACAATTTGTTTTCTGTCCTTAAGAGCAGCAAAGTCTCATCGGGACGTAATTTCATTGATAGAGTCGGCCGCGGTGACTCGATATCAACTTAGGTAAACAATTGATTTAGTTTTAATGAATGGGCCAGTGAAATGGCAACGTTTAGTATTATTTTCGTACTATTTAGATGTTTTAACTCTCCAACACATTTATATCATGTTAAAAAACATTTTAATTGATGAAATTATCCTATGCCTAAACTATTGAGTGCTTTGCCTTTTGTGAAGTCCAGCCATGTTGTAACCAATGTGTGGTATCAATTAAAAGAAAATCTCTGTCTCCACCCTGTGTAAATAAGTTTGAAGATGCATGTAGGCTTGACTAATTTTTTTCGAAAAAGCAAAGAATTTTATTCGGTTACAAAACGCTTCTAGAACCTGTTAGTATCAGATTATATCCACTTTTTTAATTTAAATTGTATATCGAACTAGATGATAGCGTCTTCAACACGACTTCGTTTGCTTTGTTTGTTATATTGTAGTGGTTAACTACATCGTTTGCCCCACTGCTCTACAACATAGTTTTTATTTATATAAAATTTAATTAAAGTGAAATTTATTTTTTTTGGTTAAGGGCCGAGTGCCTACGAAATAAAATTTTGTAATAAATTGAGTCTTTCTCACTTAATTTATATATGTACTTAACTTGTGATATAATTAAAAGATTGTGGCATAAAATTTTAATCCTCGACTCTGTAAACCATCATAAAATTTTCCGAATAACTTAATCATTATAATCGCTATAAATTTCAAATAAATCTTTATGAAATAGATATATTTTACTGACCGTAAAATAACTGTGACATTTTTAGCGAAGTCAGATTTGAGAAAATAAATTGGAAATTCTTTTTGATCCATCATCTCGATTATTAAATTCGGAATATTAAAGAGGAGCACCCCGGCACGGTTAATGCCTACAAGGTGATTTTCTCTTCAAATTAAGATTTCCATCGCTTCTTTAATCCTCTTTTATGTTGTAACCAGACATTGATTTTTTAAAGGCACTGTCGTTTTGATGGCAGCGCGGAAATGAGTTTGACTGCCAACACTATGAGAATACTGTTGAGATAAAATGGCGAAGTAAGAGGTTTAATTTATTTTTGAAGTTACGGTAACGATAGACGGAAAACAAAAAAAAAATATTTCTCATCTCAGCTTTAACAGCGGTACTTCTGCGGTATTAATGACAAAGATAAAATAAGTTCCTGCACTGACTATCAAAAATTCGATATTTGACTCCGACTTCCGTAGTGGATAGTGAACTTGTAGTTTATGTCAAAGTGTGGGTGTGGGTTCGATCCCCACTAGCGGTAAAATATTGTATGATTAGCATAGTGTTCATCTACTGCCTGGGTGTTTATATATCTACATTTGTATTATTTTTACAAAAGAAAAGTATGTTTAAGTAAGTTTTTAGATCACGTCGTACCCATAGCAAAAGCTCTGCTTATTTTGGGACTAGATAACGTTGCGTAAAAATGTTTACTGATATACTTTTTATTTATTATTCCTTAGCCACCTACGATTGCAAAGAGACCTGTTATATTCATAGAAACCTATGTGTGTTTCAGTTTTATGTGTATTTATTTTTTAACTTTGTCGATGTCAGATGAATATGTTTCTACAGAATACTTTTATAAGTGCGCTTACCTGTAGTAGAGTAATGATACCAGAGCATGCAAAAGCACATTGACGAGGTGGTACCCGGCGGGTTGCAGGCCGTGTATAGCGTAGTTCCATCTGAAGGTTAGCACTGTCAGCGGACGGTACGACTTGTGCGATTGTTCCTGCAACAAGAGAAGCAAATTATAACCACAGTTTCTGACTATGTTCTTGGCCTGTTACTGGTACAGCTGTGTAGCAGTTTTTGTTGTTATAAGGAACCCGCGGAAACGAACTTTTCCACGAGTTAGGTATATTATATATGATGCTTTACATAGTCTCCGGACTGAAAACGTTTATTTAATATAAGATACAGGGAGATACAAAACTCGATCGCTTTTTAGGGGAAGTATCGCGACTTAGCACCGGATTGGAACGTAAAGGAGTTGAATATTTTTTTTTAATAATCATTATATTTTTGTATATACAGCGTGTCTTTACCATCGCGACAATAAATGAACACACATATAGAGGATAACTTTTTAAAATTGTATTAAACATTTACATTCTTTAAACATCAATATTTACAGAGTTATTAAATTTTCCAAAACAAAGAAGTTTAGAACACCCTTACATGTAAAACTGTAACGTAAAGTTCATTTGTAAAGGTCACAAAGCATATGAATGGGTTGAATGAATTTAATAGAGACAAAACATACTGTTAGAAGGAGAGGCTTGTAATGCGAAGCTGTGGCGGGAGTTGTATAGGATGTTACAAATTTTGTTTCTTTTTTAATTAATTAGTTTGTTTGAAAAATATTTTTTTTTAATTATGGATTTTTTTTAACGTTGATATTTTTTTATGATTATTGGCAAGTAGCGTTCGTGTGTTCATTTATTGTCGCGATGGTAACGACAAGCTGTATATACTATATAACAAAATTATTAATTTTTATAGTGCTATTATTTTAAGATCAAATAAATCATTTATAGTTTTTTAACAAAATTCGGTAACAAAACGTCAATAAATTTATGTATGTCAATGTATTATTTTATATAATATTAAAATTAAATGAAAATATATATAAATGTTCATTATACAAATTCTTTCTTATTCCTTTTGTATTTTGTTTGATGTGTGAGCAATGCAATCTCTACATAGCATAGTTTAGAAATCCAGGAGATGTGGTCATCACTAAATATAAGATGGACCTTACCGCTCGATATTCTTTTAAGCTAAGTGTGTTCGTTCCCCGAAACATTAGAGCGGATTTGAATGAAATTCGGAATGGAGTTTTAATTTTTACTCCGAAATAATCCCTGATGTAATGTTTATCCCGCAAAAGCAAATATTTAATTTTATCCCCAAATGAAACACTTTTAGGAGTTTTATCGCTTTAATATAAATTAAAATTTCCGACGTTTCGATTACTTTGTAGCATTTCCGGGTACGACGCCATTCATCGTTTTAAATTGGAATTTAAATGAAACATGAAACCCCTAAAATTAATTCCAATTAATTATGAAATAAGGTTGTATTCGTGTAAATCCAAGGAATCACTATATTGATTTTACAGTCCATCCACTTTTTTTTGTCAGCCCATAGAAGCTATGCAATGCAAGTGAAAAGAAGAAAAATAAAATGAACCGGACGATGGCATCCAACAATATTTCTAACCTAGGAACACCGAGGTATTAGCTTTTTGCTTACTGATAATTGGACGTGGAATAGATCACTGCTTTTATTATTAGCGGAATATTAAAATTAAACCGAACTTCGTACCAGAGTCCGTAGCAGTCTCCGTAGTAGTCCTCAACCAGAAGATTTTAAATTAGTACATTCGTTTGTAAAGGGGTTTTAAATCATCTTTATTGTGTCAATTGTATTGAAACTGTTTATATGGTAGATCTGATGGTGATTTAATCCTATACAAATCTTATTGGCTTGCACTATACTTTTTTGCATCATTGTTACTTCGGTAAAGCAATGACGGTTTATGTAACTGCTCCAACTTAATTTTAAGTTAGTTAAGTATTATTTGATGTCCATATCCATTTACATGTTCCATTAGGTGCCATATTGAGTGCTATCCATGAGGTACATACAGAGTACTCTACTTGTCCGCTCGGGAGTATGAATTAGGGTCTATCCTCGAATTAAAACGCACAAAACCAAACAAATTAACATGGCCTGATTGGTAGGGTAACTAAATGCCAGATTAGATATAAATTTCAGGTATAAGGAGCACGTTATTGCGAAGATATTACTCTACGAAGCTGTAGAGCTTGCATTTTACGGGCAGCTTATATCGCGTTAGTGTTGAAGCGCAATAATAATTTAACACGAAACAGTTGTAGTCTGAAAATATTCACGCTTTTATTTCTTCTTAGGTACAGGATATCTAATGTGATAAGGCATCGGGTAAATAACCTGATATGTCAGTGAGAAGGTTTATTTTGATCATTATTTATTCTTATGTTATAAATATATATAAATAACTCCCAAGAAACTGTTATGACTCAATTAAAAATACATTAATTAACATAAAGTAGGATTTACCAATGACAAATCCTAAATTCGTATTACGCGGTGTAGCTTTTCTCCCCTACAAATTATGTAAGTCTAGTTTATTTATTTATTTATTTATTAAGGTACACCAACAGCATAACATATACTTACATTTATATATACATATGTTTTTAATTACAGATTTGGTTCTTATATTTATGCCAATTATAAGTATACACAACATTTACGATCTCTAAAAGTAATACAAAAATAAAATTTAACATAAGAATTAATAATAAAACCTAGCTATATCTTTTATGTAAATTATGTATGAGAAAACAATAAAAGTAGAAAAAAGATAAAAGAATTCATTTTAAATTTATATGCACTCTAAATCAGAAGAGATCGTAATTTCGTCTAGTTAGTAAGATTCGAAAAACACGGATGAAAAAAATTGTTTTATTCGTATATACGTTCTATGTAAAGCCAAAAAATAGCAACATTATTCGAGCTGGAGGAAAACGAGCATTTGATGTTACGTGATCAATAGCATAGGTTTTTAGAAACGTTGCTAACTTATAAAAAATGGATTTAACTCTTACAGCACTCCTGACAGGAATGCAAACATAAAAAATCTACTTTTCTTGTATCTGTGAAGCAGTGGTATCGAGCCGCTCCCTTCATACATATTCAATTTTTTTTCTTTAATAAATAAACTATTATGTGACATACTGTATCTAAATAGAAAAAAATAAGTAAAATATAAAAACAATGTGCATTAGTAAGAAACGAACGAAATTGTAATATCGATCATACTGTATCACCGCGAAGCAACTTATGATGTACTGAAAAGATGAAGAAAATTGCCGGTGAATTGATTTAAAAATTGCTAGAAATAGAAATACCAGTAGAAATATATACTCGAGGGATGCGGAGTACGTAATGGCGTATAGATAGCTTCACTGAGCGGTACAGCGTGCATTTTATGAGTCGCTCTCCCTCCGCCAGGAACAAAGAGCACTACAAAGTAGTAGGTACAGGATGCTCGGTTTTTAATGTGTTGCAGAGTACAAATTGCTCTCATTACGTACATTTTAGGAATTTATCTCGGTTTAATTTAAAATGGGTGTAGAGCGCAAAACACAATTTTCAAAAATGCATCTGGTGCCCCCAGCCATTTTTTACTACGATTGTACTTATACAACCCCTTGGCTCTTAAGCCAAGCCTAGCTACTATTAACTTCGCTTAGAAAATTGAAACTTTTCTAATTATTTTATTTAATTAAGTTCTATCTGTACCTAGCATATAGCTCATGTATTTTCTTGCTTTTAATACAGTATAAGTGATTTATACTCGCTTTCAGTTCAGTATACTTGAAGTTTAATCTAGGTTAGGTTCAAATCGTTGATATTGTGTTGATTTAGAATGTGCTTGTCGGTAGATATGATAACTTTTTTTGTGGGGAAATCCGTTATGGGTATCTGGCCCTTATGGGGAAGTAAGGTAATGTCGAACTGGCACCGACTAAAACCCCACGGTGGTCGCCATCAGCTGTTATGTGGGGTCAGTAGATATGATACCTACGGACCTTTGAGGTTCGATGTTTAAGAGTTAATTGATTAATTGATTTATAAACTTTGGAATTAAATAATTGAATCATAACCTGGATAGAGGTTGACGTTACGCTTTTACCACCTAACAATGATTGCGAGATTGACTGAATTGACTTACTTTATATTACCTGAAGTTTATGCTGATTTGTGCGAAGATCACAAGATACTTTGTTGTTTAAGAATTTGTTATGCGGATCGGAAGTGAGAATATACAAAACACAACTGTGGTAGGACCACTCAACAGTGTTCACTGTTGACAGAATGGGCAGGTCCGTCCGGGTAAGTACCAATACCTCATAGAAGGCCGGCGTTAAGTATGTGTTAAACTTCTGCGTTTCATCTGGTGAGTGAGGTAGTATGGGCCCCCCACTTTATTTATAGGTGGCAACGCATTTGCAACCCTACGGGTGTTGCAAATATCCTATGTGGCGTTTATCACTTAAAATCAGGTGAACCGACAGCTTGTTTGAATCTTTCTCACATTAATAAAAAAACAAGACAGTAAAATTTGGGATGGTATTTCTAATTTTTATATCCTCTTGGAAATTTCAAGGTTGAGGAAGTAAAGTGTCTCACATAAATAATAATAACATTGTCATCAGACATTCCGGTGCCTGTTGGTATATGAACTAAAGGAATGTACGAAATAATGAAAGTTCGTATCCAGTTAATACATCTTCAGAACTCGAAACAAACAAGAAAAGTGTAACATCATTTTTGAAGAGGATTTTCTTTTATTACCTCAAAATTACTTCTGCTAATAGGAAGATTGCCTAGAGGCTTCATTTCTGTCGGATGCTCTTTGTTTGTTCCGTTCTTGTTTAGAATGAAAGTTGTAATGAACCTTACTTTCGCGGAAATGTTTGTGAAAGTCGGATTTCAAACTTTTTTTATTTTTTATCTAGCTCCGCTGAAAAGGGATATGTTCGGGTATAGGCTGCTCACGAAGCCAGTTATTTTAAGATATCTTTCGTTATATTCATCTCTCTATCGACGCCGTGAAGGAAGGAGAGGAACAGTTAACCAGCTTCAGTTTTTCCCTCCGATTAACATTTGTCTTCAAGGCAAGGATAGGCTGTTACTGCGCTACTCCATTTACCATCTAAGATTACATCTTACCTACCAACAGACGAGAGTAGTGAAGCACTGGACACTTTTTGGTGAAAAATCGCGTGGTAAATAAATGTTTAAAATTGCTGTTAATAATTACACTAGTACCGGCGCCGGGATCTGGATTCCTGTTGTTCGAACATATTGTATTTTAATATAATCAAACCCATATTGTATATGTACTAAAATTCTAAGTGAGCGCCAAGACGCTAAGTTACCACGGGTCCTAGACTTTACGATTTAACAAAGAACAAAAAATAATAAAAGATTTTTCTAACTTCTTTTTAATTTCTTCAACGACATTCACAACAACTAGATGCAATCTCTAGTTCAATTTACTATTGGAGATTCCAAACTGCTCAACCAGTTAATCCGGCGATGTGCAAGTGTGGGCGACATCGCCGGATCAAAGAAATCACCTTGAAAGCATTATCAATTACTTAATTCATGTGTTAATAATCCTCCATTGGTTTATATGATCAAAAAAATTAATGGATATATAAATATATATATGTATAAATGAATAGAAGGATAATATTATCGTGTGTTGTAAGGACGTTTTACAAACATAAATTTAACGTGGACAAACATCCAGATACGAACCAATTATATGTGGGTAACACAAATAGTTGTCCCGTGTGGGGATCGAACCCACGACTTCCGACGCCAAAACCAATACCTTGGAAGCTGCGCCACGGAGATATCAATATGTAACAATATGAAAATTAAAATTGAAATCATTTTTGGTATTCATATTGTTACAAGATCGGGTTAAACAAAAGTTTATTCCCATATGATACTGGGTGGTTACTGCTACATTTTGGTTTTGGTTATAAGATTTTTTTTTCCCTTTGATCCTTAACAATCGAGTAAATAAATTCTTTTAACAACAAACAAAAACCCTATGTACCTATACTACGATGACTGAATTTCCTCGTATTAAGGTCCTCAAAAGTAATACTGTAAATTTTGAAATAATCGCTTAAACCGTACAAAAACTAACCAACGCTTACCTAATGAAGCTAATTGCACCAGTTAAACGTTTTATTAAGATACACTAATGTTAGCACAATAAAGGAATTAGCATGCACGTTTTCATTAATTACGGTTAGAATGGCAAGACCGGTTATTGCGCAGGTAAGGCGTAACCATTTTGCGTTTAAAACTGGCTTTTGTTGGGCGGTTAACTGTTCTCATGTGCACGTGCAGTTCTATTTTTAACAGGTCGTTTAATGCTGGAGCGTTAAATGGTCAATGCAGAATGCCTTGTAACAAATTCAGACAGTACAAGTATACGTAGTCGTCTTGAACGGTTTAACAATATGACATCTTAGTTTTCCATTGTATATTTAAGTTGAAAAGTAAGACAAATATCAAATATAAGACTACAAAATCGTCTATTCATATTGCAGTCTAATAATAAGACCCAATAAAACGCAAATATTAGAAAAGTTTGAATAGGAGACTATCGATGTAACCATTAAAGCTATATACGAAAAACCCTCCACGATCCCTGCAAGAACGACTTTTTGATAACAAATTGCTATCTCTGCGCCGAGGCAACACAAAGTAACGCAAAAGAAATTTTCTACATAGTTGCCCTCTTGTGGCTCGTAGCTACACAATAAGTGAACAAAAACTGTGATTTATACGTAAAAAGAGCAGCACGCGCTTAATACATTGCCACTGAGGTTTTCTCTAAAGCATTGTGTTTTAGCCGACGCCTTTTTGCCTCGCTTATCTTCCGAATAGGGTAAACGGATTGTTTTAAACTTTGAGATAAACAAATTATTGAGCGAAATTTCAATTACATAGCCTGCGAAAACACTTCACACACTAGAAGAGAGCCTATATCTTAAAGACCAGCAATATTACAATTATTCTGGTGTGGCAAATTAGCAAGGTCAAGCGTTATTTAATTTAATCAAATTGGAACTGTAGTAGGGCCACGCAACAGTTCGCTGTGGTACGAATGGGCAGGTCCGTCCAGGGGAGCACCACGACGTACAGAATCCGCCGTGAAGTCTTCTTGTATCTTGTATCTTGTATTAACTGATGTTTTTGCTTTCAGTCCCGAGACTATTAAAGCTTCAGCCGTGAAGTGGAAGTGTTTATGCTTCTGCGTTTCGTCTGGTGAGAGAAGTAGCCGGGGCTCACTTTATTAAAAGTGGCAACGCAACTGCGAGCGTTGCAAATGTCCTCCATGGCGGTGGTATCAATTAATATCATATGAACCGCCAGATCAGTTTGCACATTATCACTTAAAGAAAATCTTCGCAAGGCTCGGCACGCTGGTTTGGGATTCGGTTCCCAGAAGAGACAACCTCTTGTATGGAATTCAGGCCCCAAAAGTACTGATAAATCCTCTAGGCAAGTAGGAAATGCTTGTTTTTACATGACACAGAAATATTTGATTATTACCAATTGACCAGAATGACACTAACACATGCAGCAATCTAAGTGTTAATAAAGGAGACGATGGCACTGTTACAGATATATTGTATATAGTGCGCGAACATGGAATATAAAATTTAACTCTGTATGTTTATCAAATACCGCGGAAAAAGAACCAAGTTGAAAGTAGCAAAGAAGCAAATAGCACAAAGAACATTCGAGAAAAAAGTGTACACAGAGAAATATTTTGCCGTTCCTCCACTGCTACTTAATTGGACTGCATACTGTTTTTATAGAAACACGAGATATTCTAGCTGTACTAAAGCAACGTCTTCTGTTATTCAGTGAATTTATTTATATCACGCAATTTTTTTTAGTATGGTACATAATACATTTATGAAATATTTTAACGTATAAATTGGGCAAAAGCCTACTCTGTACAGACGGTATTAAGATCCACACGACTCCACTGCCGATTGGCGGACTTCACATCTTCTAATTTTTTTTTGTCATTATTTCAAAAACATTTGCTTACAATGTAATTCTAAACCGCTGAGACCGTGATACGTCAGCACTTTAACTTAACAATTTCATTGATGTTGGCAAAAGAATTTGGATCAGACTCAGGTTGCTTGAGTATATTGAATTATAAGCGACTGCTCGGCCACTGAATTATTTACAATATTGGGAACATATTCTACTATAATATAACTGGACTATTTTTCCAAAAATCTAAGGGCAATTCAATCGTTATTTTTCCAATCGAATTTCAAATTTTATTTTTTATTTTATAATGTATATATATATATATATGTTCGTATGGAGGATTGCTTGTATGTATTTAGGTACATATTTATATTTATGGTATCACTAGTGTCATCAAAGTATCATCATCACGTTACAAGTTGACTAGTAGAGAATGTATAAAAGCATTCAGTCCCCTTTTGTGTTCTTTTCTTTGCGAGTATCTAATTAAGATTAAATAAGCAAATAAAATTATGGTGCCTCAAGAGAAATGCATTTCGTGTGTTTATAGCGAGTATCAGACCATTATTGATTATTACAAGGATGGAGCAGAATGGATGTATAAATTTCAAGTAGAAAGTGCCTGGATTACCGTTCACAAAGATGCCGCTGCTGGGAACGGTATTATCTGAATTTTGTACGAGTTCGGAGCGGTTTATATAGCCTTAGGAGTTTGGTGATTTCATGCTCTGTAGTCTTTTACATCGAACGATACACACTAGGATGGTTAGTGTAATCTCTTGCTGATATGTCTAGCTGATCTCACTTCACATTTTTCACATTAACTCTTCGCTTGCAGCAGTTCCTAAGCTATTGACTTTGGCCCCGCGGGTCTCAATTCTCAGCCCCGTAAGTATTTGTTTTACGTACAGACATTTGGTAGATCTGTGGGGGTGTTAGGTAAAAAAGTAAAGTAAAGGAAATAACAGCCTATATATGTGCCACTGCTGGGCAAAGGCCACCTCCGTATAAAGGGTATTAGGGCATAGTCCACCACGCCAGCGCAGATTGGCAGAGTATCTTCGAAATTACATCCGACGTTCAAATACATTTCAATAGTTACCTCTTGTTTTCAGACTTCGCAAACGGATTTATGAATAATATACTGAAGGAGTACATAATGTAATATATAGTAATGAAGGAGTATGGAAGAAGCACATAATGAATTTAAACATATATTGGCTCTACTCATTTCCATTCACTGTTTCCTTTGCCTTGGATTATAACAAGTGTGTTACATAAAAATAATTGACTATATTACGAATCGTATAAGTTTCCTCGACGGCTGTTCAAGAGTTATGCTGCAAAGCAACTTGTGCTGAGAAATCACCATGTAAAAGCAAAAAAATATATTAAATCAAATATGGCTATTTGTCGTTTCTCAAGTTCCGGTACGAGTCAATCGTATTAGGGCTTACAAAGCGATCTTCGCGAACTTGATTGCAAAAAGGGATATTCCTAAATATAATTTGAAATTCGGCGAAAATCCGTACGATCTTCACGATGAATTTGTACGAGATAAACCCCGTGCACTTAAATCCAAATTGCCAATTTCGAGATACGCGTACAGAATCGAATCTACATTTTCATGACGTAGGAGACACTCGGAGAGAGAAAGCACGAATAGGTGATTTTGTATACATATTACTAGGAGGGGGGTGTGGTTGGGCGGTGGCTGGGGGGGGGTGGCGGGGGGGGGGGGGGGGGGGGGGGGGGGAGGGGGGGGGGGGGGGGTGGGGGGTGGGGGGGGGGAGGGCGGGGTGGGTGGGTGGGGGGGGTGTTGGGGGGGGGGGCGTGTGGGGGGGGGGCTGGGGGGGGGGGGTGGGGGGGGTGGGTGGGGAGGGGGCGGAGGGGGGGGGGGGGGGGGGGGGGGGGGGGGGGGGAGAGGGGGGGGGGGGGGGGGGGGGGGGGGGGGGGGGGGGGTGGGGGGGGGGGGGGGGGGGGGGGGGGGGGGGGGGGGGGGGGGGGGGGGGGGGGGGGGGGGGGGGGGGTGGGGGGGGGGGGGGGGTGGGGGGGGGGGGGGGGGGGGGGGGGGGGGGGGGGGGGGGCGGGGGGGGGGGGGAAGGGACACGGGGCACGGGCGTGGGGGTGGGGGGGGGTGGGGGGGGGGTGGGTTGGGGTGGGTGGGGGGGGGGGGGGGGGGGGGGGGGGGTGGGGGGGGTGGGGGGGGGGGGGGCGGGGGTGGGCGGATTCTACATTAAGAAGCATAGCCACTGATGTTATAGCAGCTGGCTCACTAATGTTCTTAACAGAATTGATTTTTTATGAGAATTTTGTTGTTGGTATTAAATAGACTTAAACAATTATTATACGTCTTTATTCTTTATGTACATAGATAGATATAAATAAAGAAAGTAGGCAATTAGCCGTATTTGAATACGCGGAGGGCACGAAGTGCTTTCACTTTTCATTGTTAGAATGACGTCAAAAATGTAGAAGAAGAAACGTTTACGAGTATTCACGGTCTAAGCACAATGGTTAATACAAAACTGAGAAAATAATGTAACTACATAGTATTTAAACAATATTGGAAAATAATCTTTTTTTCAAAAGAATTATTTACCTCTTTACAAGCTACGTTAGAGATTATGAGACTTTTATCGCGTTTAAAAGGCGATACATGTTACTTTTAAGACATGCAATATCAGCGCGTGACGCAGCACTAAACAACAATGTTACCTTGACTGATATAAATTCGGCGCGTTGTTGAATTTTGTATAGAAACGTATATAATAGAAAAGAGCCAATAATACCACCTTTGTATGAGAGAAACTTCAAAAGGTTATTAGCCGGGATAGGTTCCCTTCGCAGGTAGCATCTAAAAATAGAGGTCCTTACACAGCTTATGTAGGTAATTTATACGATTCTGATCTTCTTCGTTGTAAAAGCTCAAATTCGACCTCTTAATGTGACAGTCCTTATGTTCATCGAACAACTCATTTTGAAAAACGCTTGTGATCATCCACCAAAGTCAAAGTCAGCGAAAAATTTAAGTTATAAACATTAGGCCCCATAAAAATCTCCTAGCGAATAAACTCGAATATTACCCCAAAAATTTTTTAAGTAATTATTTTGAAAAATATATTAAGTAGGTATATCATGTCAGATATTCCGGCATCAAAACTTCAGAACGGGGCGAAATCCGGTAAAGTTTTGTCGATCTATTTGTTAAGTTTGTTAAGAAGGAATAATGTCGGTGACTTAGCTAGAAGGAAAACTGATAAAATCATAAGAATAAAAAGTTGGCGGATTAACCAAACGTCATGGAAATAAACAGGGTTACAATATATCCGTGTATACGTTCATGATACTGGCTTATAACCAGTAACAAAAATATTATATTAGATATGTGTATTGTGCAATAGGGTATCGTGGCGGGTCCGCTGAATATTGCCTAATAAAATGCGAACGAAGCGACAGACAAGTTCGGTATTAGTCGGCCCGAACGACCTTAACAGTCCTAAAACAATAAAGTTCCATTTTGCCCACATGAATTACTAACACATTCTGTATGGGGCCGAACCCGTAACAGTCAAGCGACGTGGGTTTCTAAATTTTAATGAATCCCGAACTCCGTACGGGTAAAGTTTCAAACCAAAGTTTGCGTCAATAAAACGTATATTGATAAATACATTAGGCTTTTGTGCTCGCGAAATTGTATTACAGCTCTCATGTTCCAGCGGCTATAAATTTCTACGAAAGCGCTGGCCTAACTGCACTGGGAAGCTTTACGAGCGTAGAATTGATTGTGGAGCCTAACGTTTATGTACAACACTGCATATGAAACTGCCATTGGCTTCAACGCGCTGTTGAAATATGATGCATTTTATTTCTCCTTTACGCGGTTATTGGACACTAAAGGCTTACTGCTAGTTTTCTGCGTTGTTCCTTCTTTGTGGTAGTCTGTAGCTCGGGATTTCAAACATGTCGTCTTTTAGCATGTCGTTTTGTGAAAAAATAGCAGTTTCAATATTTTTAAGGCACTTTTGAAATGCCGTGCCGAGAAGTATGTGAAAACATAGAACAGTTACATTATTTTGAAAGGACTTTTGTGATTTTATTTACAGTAATTCATCGTTTGCGTGTTCTTTTTAAAACAGTATCATGATCTCGCATTTCATTATAAACTTAATTATCGTTTTATAAAAACTGACTATCAACTAACTTTTAAGACCTCCACTATATAAAAGATTAACTACTAACAGGCATCTAAAGGATAATATACGTATAAAAGTAAATCCTGATTAGATTGCAGGCGCATAAAGCATTATAGGATATTTCATCAAAGCTTGGAGGATTTATCGTACGCGAAAAACCCGCAATACCATATTACCATACTCAGAAAGAGATTACGTTAAATATTTAAAGAGTAATAAACCGTTTGTTCCGATTACATTTAATATCTAAAAAGGCGAACAACGTGCAGTTTGTCATAATACACTATTATTTAAAAGGCGTTATTAATTGTAGGTTATGCTCCCGCAAACTATAAAGAAATAAACATCATCATAGTATTCTTCTAATTTTAACGTTATAGTATTTTTATAATTTTCAAAGCAACGAACAATTTAAATCCTCAACACAACAATCATCAATCAGAACAATCATCCACGATCAATAACCCTCTAGTTACTTTTGTTTTCGGTTACAAAATAAATTAATTCAACTCGAAAATATTGAAAAACAAGAAATTTTAATGCATGTATGTATACTTATCGCATGAATTATCATAATATAATATACATAATTATCACACGTATGTAATTACATAAAATTTGTTACTCCGTATTTAGTACAGCTTTTACAACTTGTTAAATTTTTGAGAGAAAAACAAAATCTAAAAATTTTCAAAGCAACCTGTCAATTTTCCGCACTTTTTCTTTTATTCAAAGTAAAGGTAAAGATTGATGGTCCGCGTCAAATAAGAAAACATATTATGTTATTTATTTCATTTTTTTTCTACTATTTATCTGTAAACTAGACGAGCTTCTAGATAAACAGCAAATTTTTTGTGTAAAGACGCAAATAGGATACGGTACGTTTACATCATTTCAGTCTTCTGTTTGTTTTTGTTCGTTTACGTCCATTGCTGGACATTGACCTCTCCCAAAGACGACGCTCCTGAGCCACATACAACGATCGACTTATGCAATTTTCAACAGGTCATCACTCTATATAGTGGAGGGGTCTTCCTACACTGTGATATATTTATTATACTACATATATTTGTTTCAATACTCTAAATTGTGGTAAGGTCACGCAACAGTCTTCTCTGTTGCACGAATGGGCAGGTCTGTCAGAGTAGTACTTACTCGCAGAAGACCAGCGTGGAATAGATGTGTTAAGCTTCTTCGTTTCGTCTGCGGATGTGGGCTCATTTTATTAAAAGGTGGCAACGCATCTGCAACCCTATGGTCAATTGCAAATGTGAATGGGTGGCGGTTATCACTCAATATCAGGTGAACAGCCAGTGCGTTTGCCATCTTGTCACATAACAAGTAAATTTTTTTATTAACTAAAAACAAAACCGACTTCAAATATCTCGCTCTGCATTCATTTTATTATTGATTTTCAGGATTTCCCTAAGTATCTCCGGAGCCCAAGGTCCAATACCAACGAAATTAATATGGGACCACATGGGAAGCACCAGCTTTCAAATAAAAAACAACAGCCATCATTCATCGGTTCAATAAGTTGTAAGTTTTGAGGTAACAAACATTAAAAAAAATAGAGTCGAATTGAGAACCTCCTCCTTTTTTGGAGTCGGTTGAAAAAAATAATAAATTAGCATTTTTGTGTCCGCGCGTGGGGCAACGTCGAATTAATCAGGGCTTTCCGTATATTATGATATTAATAGTTGACAATGTCATCAGAGATATGTACGAGTATATATTTAGACCGCTAATTTCAATCTGTCATAATCTGCTCGCAAGGCTCCATGAGCGAACATTATTTTGCGTATGGTAATCTCTTCCTGAACTACGATATTGCTATACACGCCCACCCGTATTAGGGAACCGCTTAATTTAAATTTGTAAGCGAGACTAATACGACAAGGAATTAATTTGCTCCACAACCGCACTGCACACGATCTTCCTTTATATTACAGTGCTCTTTACTCCTTACGGGGGTTGCACGTCTCGTAAAATGCGCGTTGTATAGCTTCTAGAGGTTATATCTTTGCTAGAATACGGCCTTGGCTCTACGTTTTTCAATTCACTGTTTCCTTTGCCACGGATTATAGCAGAGCGTGTTACATAATGTATAATTAGAATCATACTTGATAGAATGTTCCGTGTAAACATTTTAAACAATAACTTCTATTAAATATTCTATAAACAATAACTTATATAAAATAAATTTTTAGAACTTCGTCTTATATCAGATTTAACACCCAGATTTTTAATATTTATTAGCTTATGACTTTAATAATAAAAAAAATCCTATGTTCTATACTCATGTCGCTCCAGGAAACATGTGGTGAGTTTGTCAATAATAAATACACTACATTTTATGGTAGCGTATTTTGCTGATTTTTTTAAACTTTACCAATCCAGCCATACTGCAAATGTCTCACAAAATTGATTGATTTTGTACGCTCCTTTAAAATAGCATCTATTATACGAGTTCACGAATCGAAGTCGTCCCGTTAGTTTTGAAGCGGCTTCTAATAGGATCAGGGAAGTTATGACAAGTGATATTTATTAGTGCCGACATATTGTTGCCGGTTATAAACATAGGGACGTTACGATACCGGTTTTAAACACTGTGACCTGGTGGGGTCATTTTTGAAGTTTAGAAATTTATAGCTAAAACGTATTAAGCCATTATTTATTTAAATAGAAAGGTCATTGCACGATTGTATGACAAGTTGGCATTTTTAATATTAATCACTAGCCTTTAAAGGTTTATATTACAACGTAACCTTTTTTTTATGCCAAAAGTTGTCAAACGAGCAGACGGTTCACCTGATGTTAAGTGAATACTGCCGCCATCTGCCACAACCGAGGGTTACAGATGCGTTGACAACCTTTTGAAAATTAGGCTCCGGCCACCTCACTCACCAGACGAAACGCGAAAGTATTTGTCATACTTCCACTTTACGCTGGTCTTCTGTGAGGTCGTGGTACTTATCCGGACGGGCCTGCCCATTCGTGCAACAGCCGAGGCAGCTGCGTGGCCCTACCGCCGTTAAACAACAACGTAACCTACTAGTTGACCGGTCCACGCTTCGCTGTGACTGAATTTGTATTCTGATTTCACATTAATACATTTTTTTTATTTATAATTGATACTCATATTGTTTTCTTATCAATTTTTTGTTCTTTGTTATATTTTATAATATTTAAATTATACGCAAAATGACTCGATGACGCAGTTGTTAAGCTAGTAGGCTTCGGCGCCGGGTTCGATTGCCACAGGAGATAAGTACCGTATTTGTGTAACCAACATATAATTGTTCCGGATCTAGATTTTTGTTTCTAAGAAGCGTTGACGTCAGGCAGGCGGCCGTTTATACCTAGCCAAAACAAAAAGCATGATACATATGTGCTGACCTCAAATAGGTGGAATATGGGCAGTAGGGGGATGATAGTGATATTTACAAAATGATAAAATTAACCTAACAAATAAACTCAACCTCGTCGCGAAAACGAGAAAATATTCACAACTTTATTAGACACACCCTTTTCTATTAGATTTATTGTTGGCACATATTCATAAATGAGGAGGAGTAATGGAGAAGTACTGATAATCAGTTACTTTTCGGAAGTACGATCCCAATAGTAGTGCACCTTAATTGTAGTAGTAGTAATTTTAACGCGTGGGTTGCGTTAAAATTAGTATTACTACAATATATTTATGAACACCTCAGGAAACTCTCATCCAGGAACCGTTAGTAATACAAACCAACAGGGCCATGAAATGGACATGTGTTTTATTTCCCGACGCCAATCTGAGATGGCAATCTGCCAAGTTAGCGACGACGTAAAGTCTGTTGAGCTTATTCGCACATGGATGACGTCACAGCCGTTACAAGGAATTACGTCACAACATGTAATACGTAAAATGTCCAGCCCTTGAACAAAGTTAGTGATGAGTAAATTTATATTTCGGTTCTGAACACAGTTGTTGTACCAGCTCAGAAAAAACCGGCCAAGTGCGAGGCGGACTCGTGCAAGTAGAGTTCCACTCTTAAATATTGTATTATTTTATTTTTAGTATTTGTTGATATAGCGGCAACAAAAATACATCATCTGTAAACATTTCAACTGCCTAACTATCGCGGTTCATGAGATACAGCCTGGTGATAGGCGCACAGACAGATAGACAGCGGAATCTTAGTAATAAGGTGCTTGTTAAACTAAGATGACAGTGGGCTTTTTTATTTTACAATATTGCACGGGAACTTTTAAATTTTTCATAAGTAAAATATTTATTAAAGGTTTGCGAATATACTCTTAAAATATTCTTAGAGTATGTTATCGTTAACTTATATTAGAAAATAAAGCGACATTTACGTTAGCAATGGCATCATCCGAAAGGACATTTATAACAAAGCGAAAGAAAAATTCTAAACAGTATCTCCCTGGTCGCTCGTTCATACAATGAACGAACGAATTTGCGATTTATAGGGACAATAGAAACTAGAGATACCTACTATATTTTCTAGTTGAATTTTACTTATTTAATACAGCATGTAGCGTTACACAGTGGCATCATAAAGATCTACGAGAAGTTCTGCAGGGATAAATGAAGGTAAATGAAGGCTTTAAGCCGATAAGGTTCAAAAAGTGTATATTACAAGCAACCTACCTCGACTGCCAGAACTGAAGAGTATCATTTCCATACGCCTTATTGTAGTGTTTATTAGATAACGACCTTTCTGTTATTGTTATTAACTCAAGTTTAAAATGATTTTTTTAGGCAAAGTTGAAAACTGATGTTGTTTTGTTTTGGCCAGTCTACATCTAGAGCGTCACTACAGCCCTAGAAACAGTATCAAATGATATACAGGAAAAATTTGAACATTGGCCTTATTAAAGAACATTATCCTATTATACAATATCAAAAACTATATGTAAAGCAGTCTACAAAAACAGTTGTTTGTACAGAAAAATAAAACGTTATAATGTGCAAGTACGTGTTCAGTAAAAGTAACGGTCATAAAGATAAAGCTTACAAAGAACTGAAGAAAGAAATATAGCCGGCCTTCGCCTTAGGTCTAAAATCAGTATTTACTAGGAAAAGGCAATTTGTTGGAATAATACTCGCGGCACCAACTTTTGCCGTTACGATTGCGGAGATAAGGAACGGCAGAAAGAATAATTGAAAGCCTTTGATACGATCGAAATGGTACTCGCCTCCAAAGTTAAGCGAGCACTTTGGAAACTTTTGATTATATGGGCGTGATAAAAACTGAGCACGTTGTAGGTAAATCCTAGTTTTTCACGTTATAACGGATCACTGAGAGTAAAAAAGTTTATTAGCATTGCTTTATGTAATTGATTGATTGTTTGATTAAATTGATGAAAATCTCTTACTGGTTATATTAAGTTTATGTATTTTGTTTGCAAATCAATGGTGAAAATATTTCAAAGCTGATACTTTACATTGTTGACTTGTTTTGACACCGTTAGCTACGTTAAATAAGGTTGTGATGTATCTCCCGTATATTTCTTATGGGACAAATATATCTGTTTTTGTAATGGGCTTTATCGTTAGTTAATATCAAGAATTAACCTCATTTCCGATCCGATAAGAGTTTATTAAAAATATTCTTGACTATGTGTCATCATCGTCATTATTTCAACCTGCTTGAGTCTATTGCTGAACACCACAGACTGCCAGGAAGCTCGATCCTGAGCCAACTGCATTCTTCGACTTCCCACACATTTGCACAGGTTGTCTTTCCATTTAGTGGGGGTAGTCCTTCTCTGCGATGGCCACTACGACGCTGACATTTGAAAAACCTTCTTTCCCATCGGTTCTACAAGCTATATGGCCGGACTTTTGCCACTTGAGCTAACTACTCTTCTGAGCTATGCCGATAATCATTGTTCTACTACGGATATTTTCATATTAACAGTATATGATCATTAAAATATGAATTCAACTTTTTTTTTACAAGAAAAAGAGTTAAATATTCGACGGTAAATGGATTCAGCCGTATATGATTAGCTCACCAACTCACTGAAAGCCTTTCACTGTTGCCATGAAGACGCCCCCGTCATGTACGGACAGAAACACAGACGCCGGCAGGTCGTTCCATTCCTTTGCTATACGTAAAAGATTATGAATGTAGAAGACAAAGTAACAGATTTAATATTTTTGTTCCACTTTGTCAGTTTCATTTGTAGTCATCAAACAAATCGAGACGTCGCATAATAAAATTAACGTGTCGCGGCGTGTTCAACAAGCCCCCTACTACGGGGCAATTTATGACGAGTGATATTTATTATCTCGAACGTATTGTTGCCCGTGATAAATGCGAGGACGTTATAACACCGGCTTCCCGCCACCTGACGTGGAATTTCATTTAAAAGAAGCCCCTTTATATCATGCTCGTTATTGCTAATTTGGCCGGTCTATAAATCAAGTGAAGGAGGGCACGAAATTTTTACGAGTATTTGAACAGCGCTTTGAAAATTTTATCGATACTATTATTGGGCCCGCAATTTAATTTTTTAAATCATAGAATTATCCAACACAATGTAAACTAGCAGTAGAAAGGTATGGTAACGTAAGGAAATGTTTTAAATTGAGAATTAAGAATTAATAATTTAGGTAGTTTTACGTCATAAAAAATCCCTCTTTAAGAAATACTAGCTTAGTCACTTACTTGCCTACTATTATTTGGTCAACATACACTTATTTTAAAAATATTATGTAATAGAAATGGATATGTCCGGGCGCTCGCCTTTAATTCATATACTCGAGCAACCTGAGTTTGATCCCCGTTGTTGGCACCAATGAAATTGTTAATTTGAAGTGCTGAATCACCGCTGTGCACGTGATATGTGCTCAGCGGTGAAGGAAACCTTTCTCGAAAAATATTTCGAAGATATGTGAAGTCCGCCAATTCGCAGTGGGGCCGCGTGGTGGACTATGCCCTGATACCTTCTATACAGATTAGGCCTTTGCCCAGCAGTGGGACATGTATAGGCTGATACCTTACTTTTTTTTTACCTTTTGTGTATAATGGGAAGAGAATACAGAATAAAATAACGAATTTCACCTGCAAATCGCTGCAAGTGAACTATGATTTACGACTGGGCGAAGAATCCTGGTTTTGGATAAAATATGAACCCCATATTTTGTGGCCTGTTGTGTTTTATTCATATAATATCAAAGATAACGAGATATTAAGTCGAGGCCAACTTTACTAAATAAAGCGACGGATATAAAACATTATAAGTACTTTTTGTCTTTCAACTTGTGATTTCGAAAGAGGATATCAAAAAGGAAACTTAACACGGAGATTTGTGAGGGAAAGTACCAAAGAGCTGCAGGCGGTTCTCAAGTAATTCTGGAAAAGTCCTTTTTTATTTTCTACCAGAGCACAAAATACACCAGATAACATGAAATATTCTGTATCCCTTGTATTCGTATAATATATAATTATTAAATAAAATATGGAATAAAAATTCATGTATTTTTTAAAATTATATAGGAAAATTATTCATTTTTAATCCAACTAATTATAAGGAAGTAATTATGTTTAAAAATGCAGTATTGAACAATCTATAAAATACTTTTAGTGATTAAGTAACACTGTTAGTATAATTTTGTGTTTAGACAACTTGTCAGAGAGGTAATACCGATAAAAGAAAAAAATCATGTTTTGGTTTGTCATTATTCGTTCACTTAAATATATGAAACGGTAGTGATGGTACTAGAGGGCGTAACGTGTCTAATATATATATGTGTGACGTCAATGTCGTATTCAAGGTATTGACTCTTCTGAAATTGGACCCCACCCTATCAATGGCATTTATTTATCTGTTCTTTCGGTTTCCAAGACGTACCAATGACCTCTTTTAAAAAGTTTTCGATACGGCCGCGGCGTCTAGCTCAACCACATTGATAATAATAAACCAAATAACGTTTCAGTTATTAGCCGAGAATTGAACTTCCGTACGCGGCCTGGTTGATCCGCTAACCACCAGGTCGTGTGATGTTCTGACATGGTCTGAAAATCTAATTTCACGGAACATGCATAAATAATCGCGAGGATATAGCTCGTGCGGAGGTTCCCGTTCCATCAAGTTCTATACCCTGCCTAAGGGTTAATGAGGGACAATTTCAGGGGTGGCCGAACTTAATGCAATCTTGACATCAAACCGTCGCCTCTCTTATCATGTGTGATTTAGCGTACTAGTCCATGTTAACGTTAATGATTAGCTACAACCACTTTAGATATTATGCAAGAGTGTAAATAATGAATATTAATCATTATTAAATACTCAGAAGAGCTTGCGTGAGTAGCTCTTGTTACGAACTGCTAAGTTTTCTCAGGTTTTTATATCAGTAAACTCTATATTGCGCACTCGCACAGACAAACACAAGATTTCAAATTTTTGATTTCAAATCTCTATAGACAGAGGACTAGCCATAGCTAATATTATCTCCGAGTCTCCAAAAGATAAAAATTTTTTCAAGATTGTGAAATCTGCCTTCCGCCATACCACTACAAGCGTGTTTTCTAGTGGCAATGAATGTTTCCTTTAAACACTGAAAAATATAATATGTTAAAAGGGCTTCCCACTATCGATATCGTGGATGTGCTATTAAGTAAAAGATTAGATAAGAATATATTGTGTGAAGAAATTCGTTCCCCTTTATAAACACAAAACTCGACTAAATTGACACAAGAAATCATAAGAAAGCGATACAAAGAGCTCGCTAAAGAGTCGTCATGTTTATTTTTGTATAAAAAATGCAAAGTTCCCTTTATAAAGAGTTGAAGGGTCCATCGCCTAGAGCCGCCTTTGGAAGATTCGTGAAAAATTACCAACCCAACTTGACGTGTAATTTAAAATTTACAAAGCAAGCGTTTAATAATATATTTATATATATATAAATATCACATGGTTTTATTCTTACACTGGAAATCGCATTTTGCCAGAATGTTAGTTATTTAATAAGTATAAACACAGATTATGGCTTATTGTCACATATTCAAATAACCCTCGTTCTTTTAACTATTTTATTATTATGGGATCAATCAACAAATCAAGTTAGAAGTGTTGGTGGGCAGTCAACGCTCTTATTTGGTAAGATCCGAATACCTCTAAACCTAAGTCTAACAATTATAAAACATAAATTTATAAAAATATTCAGAAGATACCTTTAATACATAAGTTTAAGGTTTTTAATACATAAATGTGAAGCTGATAGGAGATGATCTACAGCTATGCATTTGCCAGCACAGACACCCAAAGCTATCTATAAAGCTTATGTTTAGGGCTTAGGGTTACATTTGGGTTTTCGGTCAATCAGAGTGGGGGCTTTGACCATTCTGTAAAATAAATCGTCGATGTAAAACATAGTGTATTACTTCTCTGGAGTGGTTTTATGGGGAATCATACATAATACCTTCCTTAATCCTTTAACACTGACTGATCCATAAACGGCTTATTAGCTTAACTCATTGTAATGATATGTGTTTCTGAACCGTGAGGCAGTTCTCATTCATACCATTTTACCGGCGCTTTTACAATGTCAGTCCAGCGCTACGATATACCTGTGACTTCAAAGACAGCCGGAATTCATTTGCTAGGTTCTATTAATGAATGATGCTTATTCACTACACAGTTGTTAGGTTTGACGTCACAGCAAAGCTGCTTTGTGAAAATCTATTGCACCATAATTGGATTTTATTGCAAACTTCTTTTAGAATTACTTTTACTGACTTTTCCATTTATTAAACAACAGATTAGGAAATGTTTCCTGTTTAATTATACTTTGTTGGATGTTTTTTTTTTCACAAATGCCGTAGATTCCGCATGATATTCACTAAGTTTATTAATCTTCCAGACAAAATTATTTTAATTATTCAAACACGTTTCATCGATTGTCTAGCGGTAATTTGGTAGCAATTTTTTTAATTCATCTTAAGTATAAACACTAGAATCTTTAAAACTAGCAGTGCACTGTCCAATTTATAAGTGGGAACTAATGACTCGATAATACAGGCCTTGAGCTTACTTTGGTGCATCAGTTTTCCATAACGCAAAGTTATGAAATCAACATACACAGCCACCATATGTTATACAGTTAAAACCCGTTTATAGTTATAACGCGTTTTCTCTAGTTAAAAGTAGTCTTTACTAGAACAAGCATTTCCCAGTTATACCTAGAATTTACTTCTTTACATATATAAATTTTAGATAAAACTTGTTCTAACTTTGAACCTGAATTAAATTTAGTGCTAGAGAAACTTATTTGGGAATAAAAACACTGTTTTTAATAAATATTGTTGAAATATTTAGTAAAAACCCTTGGTTAATGTTAAACAAAAACAATGATCTTACTTAAAGGAACTTAGCTAGTGATCACCAACACATAACAATAATTCCGAGCCGAAAATATTAATATTTACAGTAAAAAAATGTATTTATCCTTTTAAAGCATTTTATAGATCATCTTTAACTCTTACATCCTTAATCATTCACAGGGCCAAGTTTGAAGTCTTAAGCCCTATTCGCGGCAATTGAGCAAACCTTACTCTGTATGGATGTTCTATACCAGAATAAAGTGCTCATTTTTCCATTAATTGTACTCCGTTTTTCCTTGTTGTCCATTGATTTTTGAATATTCATGCCGGATCTATTCACAGTACAACGCAATTTAATTATAAATCTAAAAGTAGGTATATCAATTTCAAATATCATTATGCAGTATAGAAGCATTAAACTTATTGATTGTCAAAATAGTATAAAGTGTCAAATAACTGTAAAGTTTTACTCAGTTTTTGTGCTAATGAGAAATAACATTATATTTAGACGATTATCAAGCAAACACGAACAAAATATATCGGGAGTCGTTTTCGTTTCTATTTTCGAGAAGCGCTACTCGTCTGGCTGCAGAAATAAATAACCACTGTGACGTAACAGGTTCGGCCGCCTTACTGTGTGTCGGTTTCCAGGGCTGCCTCCGCGAGAAACCCGAGCCACGGAAATTGGATTACTTCATTGATAACAAATGGGGGCGGGGAGTGAAAGACGGAAAAATTGCTATCGCCCGCGGCATCGCGTCGGTAATTTGGCCCTGGATGGCGCGTATCGAGATTTCTTCTGTCAGTGCTCTCGGTTGGTTAAAAATAACTGAATTGCTATGAAGATTTATTTTATTCCTTTAAAAATAACATTAGTGATGAAAGGTTCATTGTTTCCAGACATTTTTTATATTCTTTTATTTTCTAACAATAGCAATGAGTACACACTCTTTGCTATTGTTAGAAACTATGAAGGGAAGACATTGTCAAGGCATTGTTGACAGTTATAAACTATCATAGGCTACCGGGCTTCTAATGATTACATATAGGTATAATAGTTTTTCAATGAAGTTTTTAACTTTAAGCGCTGACTTATCACGTGCTCCGCGGTGAAGGAAAACATCGTGAGGAAACCTGCATATTTCGAAATAATAACAAAAAAAATATTCGAAGATATGTGAAGTCTGCCACTCCGCAGTGGGGTCGCGTGGTGGCCTATGCCCTGATACCGATATGTATAGAGGAGGCCTTTGCCCACCAGTGGGACATGTATAGGCTGTTACTTTACTTTAAATTTTTTTAGAGAAAGAAACAAATAACACTGCGGTTGGGCTACACAACAGCTTCAGCTGTTGCAGGAATAGGCAGATCTGTCTGGATAAGTACCATGACCTCGCAGAAGACCGGCGTGAAGTAAAAGTGTTATACTAAGAGTGTGGTAGCCGGGGTAATTTTTTGTAAGGTTTGCCGAATTCGTTGAATTGCACACCTTAATAACTAAATAATTTTTAACAAAAAAAAAAACAGACTTCAATCAGAAAATTAAAAACATTGTTAATACATATAACATTTAATGACCGCCCTCGATTTGTCTGGGGTGCAATCATCAAATCCGGGTTTCGTTATCATGGTACCACTCTTGGGATATCTCCTTTCCGACAAAAAAAAAAGAATCATCAAAATCGGCTCATAAGCGACGAAGTTATCCACGAACACACATAAAAAAAATAAAAAAATATACGGTCGAATTGAGAAACCTCCTCCTTGTTTGAAGTCTGTTAAAAACAGAACACATCAGTATAAATGCATATTCCGTTGATTATGGAACAACCAACACAATGATAAATGTTATGCTAAAAAGTGCGTTATTACCAAAACAGCGACGGTATATCGGAAGAGGAAGAAGGAGGTAGCTGCTGGATTACCTTAATAACGATTTGTAGTTAAGAGAGGAACCCTTTGAGACATATCTTTAGAAGCAAAAGATGAACGTAACTATGCACAACTAGTGCATTTAAATTACAGCTACTTGAATTACAGCTAACCAACAAACACTTACGATGTAATATATGTAAAACGTCCTAAGCATACACTTTAAAAATAGAAAATTAATTCAATATCAAAACTATTGGTATTTTTCATTATACCTAAGGGCATTAAAATCATTTTGCAGCATTTGGATAGATTCCAACGAATTCTATTTTAATCTTGGAAATTTACCTCCCCTGAGACTATTCTATTTGTTATTAAAACATTGAACGAGAATCCACAGACATTTATTAACTTCAAAATTAAATACTTTACTAAGATTTGTGTGTTGGCTAAGAGAATTGATATCGTAATTACAGATAAATAGTCATAAAGGTTTAGAACTACTAGAATAGAGTAGAGTTTAGAAATTAACTTTTGAATTACTTTAAAAATTATAAATTCATTAAAAATTGTAATTTGGACGTTATTAAATTATTAAATATTACATAACACCTGTTTAAAATTTATTAACATATATACATATGTATATTTGCAAATGAAATCAGTTATTGTATATGCAAAAGTATAGTTCACCTATTATACTTACATATTGAAATAAATAGTTAATACTTACTTTGTAAGCATATCAACTTTAATATGGTTTAAGCGGTTGTCAGTGCCAGGAAAATCAATTTTATAGAGGGAATAGAAATATATGAGCAATTTAGGGCCGGTATTAGACAGAACCCTCTTCTCTTGAACGTCGCCTAAGGGCTAATGGGGTACAATTTTAAGGGTGGCCGAACATAATGTAATCTTAGCATCGAAATGGCGTCGTTACATTTGGACCCTTCAATAAGGCATGTGCGTAATAGTAAGATGAAGAGAGTCTGTATTTAACGAAAAAAGAAAAATGGTGCTTAAAGAAATAAATATTTATCACATGTATTCCACTGAAAAACAAAATGTAAGTCTAAGCAAGGCATCTTCTACTATCGCTTGATTTAGCTATGAAAACAAAACCTTGAATCGAAGAATTGAAAAGGTTTACGTTTTTGATCGGTGTTTCGACGAATACGGAATATTTTTTTTATGTGACAAAGTTGCAAACGAGCTGACGGTTCACCTGATGTTAAGTGATAACTGCCTCCCATGGACATTTGCAACTCCCGTAGGGTTGCTGAAGCGTTGCCACCTTTAAATAAAGTGGGTCCCGGCTACCTCACTCACGCCGGTCTTCTGTGAGGTCGTGGTACTTACCCGGACGGACCTGCCCATTCGTGCAACAGTGAACACCATTGCGTGGCCCTACCACAGTTTGTTCACAAAAAAGTAATATTAAAGTATCAGCCTATACATGTCCCACTGCTGGGCAAAGGCCTTCCTCTTTACACCGGGCCTTCCTCTTTACAGGGCATAATCCACCACGCGGCCCCACTACAGATTGGCGGACTTCACATATTTTCGAAATATTTTTTTGTTATTATTTCGAAAATATGCAGGTTTCCTCACGATGTTTTCCTTCACCGGCACGTGATAAGCTCAGTGTTCGGGCGCTCGCTTTTAATTCAATATACTCGAGCAACCAGAATTCGATCCCCGGTGCCGGCACCAATGAAATCTTATCCTTTAAACGAGCAATTCTTGTATATATATATATATATATATATATATATATATATAATCGGAATCTCGGAAACGGCTCCAGCGATTTTCATGAAATTTAGTATGTGCGTAGATTCGGGGGCGAAAAATCGAACTGACTAGGTTTCATTTTTAGAAAATGTAATTTTATCCCTGTTTTCAGGGAATGAAAAATATAATTAGAATATGACGGTAAATTTCGCCGCAAGAGAAAATGTCATAATAGCTCGGTCGGTAATCGGGCGGCCCCAAAACAGACGGCCGTGGTTCGCGTCACGATCATTTACACATTTATTGTTTTACAAAAAGTAAATTCCTTATTTCGATTCCAGATCATTGCTTTCTTTATTTTTAATTTTTTGTCGATTTGTTACTTTGTTTTTTTTTTCCCTTTTTTTAAAGTTCTTTCTTTTGTGAAAAACATCAGTTCATATTTTCTTATTATTACGTCGGTAAGATCGAAAAACATTATGCATATTTCATTACTCAGTAATTTGTATCTAAATGTAATTTCCAAAATACACGATTTACCAAAAAAAAAAAAAAACAAACCGGTTCTCCGGGTACTTGTTAACTTTAAGTGCCGAATTATCACGTGCTCAGTTTGTTCATATTTGTTATTATTAAATTAAGTAACATTTATGTCTTAGCAGCAACAATAAATATCTCATTGTCTTCCATTGCGGCAATGGAACATTAACGTTGAGTGAGAATTACAGTTTAAATTGTGTGGCCCGTGATTAATGGATGTATGCGCGGTGAATATTTAACATCGGATGTAGGCCGTTTAAAACTCAATCAATAACGTGTGATCGTGCGACGCGGGTCGCCCGCTGGATTAATTTGATATATAAAACCTGTCTATAAGATATATTTATTAAGACCGCTTCGCGCCACGCCAAGTGTACGTGCCTGTAAAATACCAGTAATACGTGATAGAATCTTGACGGTTTCGAGATAAGTAAATACATAGAGTCGACGTTTGCTACTATTAATAAACCGCATCATTTATTTAACAATTTAAAACTAGAGTTCAGTTATTTGGGTAGCATTTTAGCAGGTACAGTATTCGAAATTGACACCATATTAATTCCTAACTATAATTTACCCCAGTTTTAAGATAATTTTAACAAAAAGTTTGCGTACGTCTAAGTTAAAAGAGAAATTATTTTAGTTTTTCGGCCAAAATTCTTTACCAAGTCGTTTGGGTCCAATGATTCTGTTTATAGAAAACGGGTACACCACAGACGTTTTGCGATGTATATTAAGTCATGATTTGACTTTGCAATCTACGAGAAAATCCCAAAATTCCAAATTCAAGTGAACCGTTTAATCTTCTAATGACGAGTCGGTCTGTTTATATGCCAATGGTTAAGTTTTAACAACTTTTTTCTTATTTTGATTGTAGCATTATTTCAAAAATCTTTTTCTTTTAGGCAAAATTTGATTTAATTATCATTAGTAGTTCAAACGTTTTATATTGTGGCTTACTCGAGTTTCCCCATAATGCAAAATTCTTTGGAGGGATAATTCGATTGATTAACAGGGGAGGGGAGACGTCTGCCGACGGTCGTGATATCTTGAATGGTTTAAAGTATAATCGATATCAGAAACGAGGTTGCTTGTTGGAATGCACGTTAGATAGAAACTAGGATTCTATTTCTTTTTTAATATTTATTTCATATTTCATTACGTATCGTGTAACATTCAGAAACTAATAGCCTAGTGGATCAACGCACAGCTACCACAACGAGTATGATAAAACACGCCAGTCATTGTATTTATAGATTGTAATTTGTAAAAACCAAATGTGATTTTTTGAAATATGGAGCTGAAAATAGTGTATTGTTATATTTAGTAATTCATTAGGTAAGCTTAATTGCAAATAAACACAAATAAGCATGAGTATTGTTCTTGTTTTTTGTTTACATTAGAATATTGCAGTAAGTGTATTATTACTAATGACGGCAGGAAAAAAGAACTGTCATTTTTCTAAAGTTCTTGCGAAATACCGACGTTGCAAATTATTATGTATGCTGTTGATTAGACGTCTAAATATAAAATATTATTTATTATGTGCTTATGTACAAAATTATGTAAAGACTAAATTGCATGAATTGCAACAAAGCTCTCAATAAAATTTACTCTTCAGAGATAACATGTTAGAGGACAAACAACTAGACTTCCTTTCCTGATTCTTGTAAATTTTAAGATTTTTTTAAGTGAGGTTGAGGTAATTTAATATATTACAAAGACGTTTACAAATTTTTTAATTTAATTAAAAATTGAATTCGTCCCGCAAACTGTTTTAGGTTAACTATTACAAAACAGATGCAATTACGGATTAACATAGCGTTGAAATGACAATCGTGAAACTAAATTAACTTATCTGGGGTTCACACTCCGGTCGTATGAGTAGTTTAGTGTCACGGCGGATGGATAATTCAAGCAAAACAAGCCGCAATTCGGGAGAGTTAAGCCAAATCGGAGCGCCCGGATGCAGGCTGACGCTTACAGATGAAAGTATATTGGCTACATTTGTTGCTGTGCATAATTGAGACAGTAATGCTATAGTCCCTTACTCAGTAGCTATAGCTTTAATGTCTCTTAGCGTGTGTCTCAGTAGTACTGAGTAACGTGTTCGAAGAGTGGAAGAGTAGATGTCAGAAAATGAGAATGTCAGAGAATTTAAATTTTGTTACTTTCATAAGTTTTTCTTAACGTTTAGTACTTTTTAGGGGCAGTACGGCCTTCATTTTTTTAATTTTAATTATTTGTGCGCAAACAAGTTTCAGTTAAAAAAAAATAGAACACTAAACACGATTAAAACATTATACACACATATGTAAAAGAACAAACTAACCTTTTTCATAAATAAGGCAAACAATATAGAGGCCATCTTTATAAAATAATTAAAAACAGCCTTAATTGTTCGTTAAACCTTTACAACGATGGATTATTTACATTATTAAAATAATCCGATGCGGCTATAAAGATTGGCGAAAGAATTCCGGGGCCGGTTAAATTGTTTTGGACGAATCACTTAATAATGCGGGCGGTGGCCGCCGAGGGGCCTGGCAAATATGCGAACGGACCCTAATATTCCATTGCGAGCTGATTCGAAATAACCATAGCCTTTTCTTCGCTGTTGTGGTCATATCGTTCTGACAAAGGTTTTTTTGCTATGTTTGTATTTGGTTTGGTCTTAAATATTTGAAGTACGCGTAAGGCTCGAGAAAATTATTATCCGTGAATTGAATGGTTGGGTTTTTAAATCACCATGATGAACTGTTAAGTAGTGCGAGCCTGTCTGAATACTCACTGTCACAGCAAAAAAACATAAATTGATAAATTCCGCATTAGAGTATTTTTCATCAGCTTAAAGAAAGAATACTATATTTAATTTGCAGTTCAATTTCCTATCACAATTTTAATGTCTTTTCTTGGTATTTATCTTGATATTTTTTATATTTAGGGTAATTTCAAATTCTCCTGTAAATACTTATTTTAAGTATAGCTGAAACATTTATTTTAAATATATAAATGCTGCAATGGATCGTGCCGTGCATCTTTCACGCTATTCCGAATGCCAACTGTCCGTTGAACAATTCGCCTTGATTGATTTGTTCCGAACAAATCGCTTAATACCCCGGGCGGCGCTGAACCCCCCGGGATGTAAACAAATTTTCAACGGAAGCGCCATAACAAACCATCACAATTTATCTCAGAATAACCGTGAGATTGCCCGAGCTTTATGTACTGTTTGTGATGCCGACGGTAGATGCTTCAACCCTTCGTGAATGTTTAGTATCTATAAAATAAAATATTATTCCTCTAACCGACACAGTTGTTTAAAAAGGGAATGGGTGATGATGTAATATTTCGTATGTATTACTTTATATATTCGCACACGCCTCGAATTCTTAGCGAACTCGTTAAGTGCAGTCTGTAGGATAAATTCTTTTCATTCAATCGTTTTTCCATATAATATTTTATTCTTATGTATGAAGATGGCAAATGAGTTAGTGGTTCGCCTGAGACCATTGCAATAAAGTGGGCCCCGGCTACACTACGTACTTCCACTTCACGCCGGTCTTCTGTGAGGTCGTGGTACTCACCCGGACGGACCTGCCAATTCGTGCAACAGAGAAGATTGTTCCGTGTCCCTTCCACAGTTAAATTCATACGTTCCATGCGATAAAAACTACAGAAAAAGAACGATTTATCAAATACGCGTGAAGTAATAATCTCTATAGAACCTCAATGTGTCGGGCATTTAATTTAGTTGGATTTACTTATGCGCTTTAACGAAGGTTCGCATCACAAAAATCTCATTTGTATTCTACGGCGCGGGAAGGATACACTGAGCAATAATCCGGATAACGAGGGATCAACGGGCTTTGCATTTTCGAGCAAATGATCACAACGATAGTAATATTACCGAGAATCCAATATATAGTGTCCCGCGTTACATCCCATTGCTCCTATATTTAGCTTCATAATATTTTCAACTTAAGTTATATTTGTCAATGATGGGAACTTTATTTATACGAGTACTATATGAGCTCTCTTTTCGTCACAATTTGTAGCAGGCATTAAAATTTTTCCATTTTTAAACAGAATTTTTTATTTTTATGGATCTTGATATGGTAGTTATACGACTGGAACAATGGTGACTTTTCATACATTTTTTTTCTATTCAGATGCAGCTGGCCCGTTTCACCGGATTTGCTGGGCCGAATAGGTAATAACTAAACACATCACATACTAATACCTTCTCCGTAACACGCTGCATTTTATGGTAATAAGTATTATTCCGACCAGTACAGTACTTTTCATTTTAAGTATTAATTAAACCGTTTATTTTTTATTTATCTATTTAAAAGTTTATTGTTAACACCTCAAGGCTAAAGGCAAACTTAATGCTAATAGGCATTCTCTTCCAGTCCCTGAGAGTAGAGAGAGTTTGACGCAGGTACAAAACAAAATACGCGAAATAAATATATATAAAAAATAATAAATAAAACCGTTATAAATATAACCCTTATCAATTGCATTTGCCTTTTTCACAAAAAACAGGGGATAAAATTTTTAATAATTTTTCTTTTGTTACGCTTAAGAAGTATCTTGTATCTTGTTTTAACTGATGTTTTTGCTTTCAGTCCCGAGACTATTAAAGCTTCATCTGACGCAGAACCGGTGGGCTAGCCAGAACCCACGGGTTTGGGCCCTCCGCTGTGGGTAGGGCCACGCATGTGCTCATGCGTGCGTTTAACTATGGTACGTCATCTAAGGGCCATCGAGGTCGTGGTTCGGACCGAAACCCCGATGGCCGTCGACTGTGCAATTAGCTAATCGGTGGCTGGGGGCGGTGAGAACCGCCCCGGAACGCGGGTGTACCTTGTGTACGCGTTGTGTTGGTCTCGCCGTGCTCGGAGGCGAAGGCGAAGTAGTGTGTTTGTTGTTGCACTAACTGTGGGTGTAGTGTTGTCCTGCGGGACCCCCGGCAGTGGGTCCGGCGTGTCTAAGTCCCCTTCCTCGACCTCGACCGGGTCGATTATCGCGTTTTGGTCGGGTTGGTAATGTGCTGCGCTTACCACCAGAGGGTTGGGATGATGTTCGGCTCTATCGAAGAACCGTTTGGTCAGGTCTTTAAAATATTCGCGAATCGTCGGGAGTCTGCAATTGCTGTGCAGGTTGACGTTGCGTTGATACCACTGCGCACCGGTTGCGCGGCGGATGAACTTATTTTGTACTATTTGCAACTTGTACAAGCGAGTAGGGGCGAAGGTCATGCATGCGTAAGACATAATAGGTCGAACGCAGGTCTTATATAATAATAATTTGTGCCTTAATGGCATTTTACTTTTAGCGTTAGTTAAATTGTGTAGCCGGCCGGAGACGAACGCGGCTCTATTGCGAACGATATTAATGTGCGTAGTAAATGACATACGCGAGTCGAAAGTGACTCCTAAGTATTTGACCTTTTTCTCCCAGGGGAGCGGTTGGCCATAAAGGGATATTTGCCCCAACTTTCTGCATTGACGAGGGCCATTATAAAGATGTGACGGGTAAGTACTTCGTGTGAAGTGAATCGCCACACTCTTTTCGGGATTTATTTCTATTCTCCATTTGCGGAACCAATCGCCGAGGCGGTCGGCAGCGCTTTGGAGTCGAGCGGTTAGTTGTCTAAGGTTGCGGTCTGAATAAAAGAGCGCCGTGTCATCCGCGAAAAGCGCGAGATTGACGTGGGGGTCTTTAGGTATATCGTTCGTGTAGAGCGTAAAGAGCAAAGGTGAGAGGCAGGAGCCTTGTGGTACGCCGGCCGTGAGGCGGCGGCTTGTGGAGAGGGTGCTTTCAACTCGATATCGAAAAGAGCGGTTCGACAGGAAGGCCTGGATGGTGTGTACGAGCCTATCTGGCACTTTGAGTGTGTACAGCTTGTAAAGCAAGCCGTTGTGCCAGACCTTGTCGAATGCTTTTGCGACATGGAAGAAAAGAGCCCCTGTACTAATATGTTTAGGGTGATTTAGGCCTTTTAGGATATGTTCCGTTAGGCGGAATAGTTGATCGGGACAGGAATGTCTAGCTCGAAAGCCGAATTGTTCCGCCGGCAGAAGGCCGTTGGAAAACACGTGCTCATTGAGCCTGTTTAATAAAAGCCGCTCGTAGAGCTTCCCCAGGCAACTGAGGAGGCTGATGGGACGATAGCTAGAGGGCTGGTTGGCTGGTTTATTAGGCTTGCGAATGCCGATAACCCTGGCTTCTTTCCAGTCCTCTGGAAAGGAGCAACTGGAGAGTAAAGTATTGTAAATGGTCGCCAGTAAACAGATAAGCGGCCCAGGGAGAGCTTTAAGAATTTTGTTACTAATATTATCTGGGCCCGGGGCGGATTTGGGTTTTAAGTTTTTAATAATATCTTGAACCTCTTCGGGGGTCACTGAATTCAAAGGATCGCCTTCCGGTGGAAGCGCAGCCCTAATCTCGATTACGCGGTCCACCTCCGTTAGGTGGGCTGTATCGATGTGTTCGCGCGATGGCGTACATTGCTGCTCTAGGTTGTCCGCAAGGCATTCGGTTTTTTCGGAGTCATCTAGGGCTACTGAAGCGCTATTAGGTCTAACTAACGGCGGTAGAGATTCGCGGGGGTCTGCTTTCAGACTGCGGACCAACCGCCAGTAGGCGGTGTGCGATGGCTCGATGTCCTCTAGGAGAGTGTCCCACGTTGTATGTCGGTGTTCCGATACACGATCTTTGACTTCTAGCTGAAGGCGTCGAAGTAGGGTTCGGTTCGATTCCGATCGGTATCGGTCGAAAGCGCGTTTGGCTGCATTTTTCTGCCTAATTAGGAGTCGCAGTTCGGGCGGAAAGTTAAACCGTCGATCGCCCGACAGTTTAACCGTCCGTTCCGAGTCTGCGACTGTGGAAGTGATGGTTTCTCGGAGACTTGCTATCGCTCGATTTGAGTCATCGAACGTAGCTATCGTCTCGGGTAGGTCGACTAAGTCCTGGGGGTCCAAGGCCTTGAGTTTGACCTCAAGACGATGCCAGTCCACTACGGATTTGGTCGGAGGAGGGACCGCGCCGGCGTTCTGGCCCAGTTTACACAGAACGGGCCTGTGATCTGAGTCTAGTTCATGGATTGTCTCTATCGACTCGATGTCGAGCGAGACCTCCTTGAGTAACATGATATCTAGGATACTCGGTGTCGCGTGTTGGTAGTTGTCCACCGTAGGATACCTAGTGGGAGTCGCAGGAGCAATTATGCTAAAGTTTAAATTATCGGATAGGCTAAAGAGATGCTTTCCGTTGTTATTTGGGATGCTGTGGATGTCCCATGAGCCGTGTTTGCAGTTTAGATCTCCTGCAATTATCACGGAAGGGCCTAAGTTAAGTAGCGTATCTAGGTCGCTTTGTAATAAGGTTTTGTTCCCCGAGAGGTAGGCTGAGACTAGTACAAGCGGCCTATGGCCGGTGAGCGCTAACCTACACGCGGATGCCTCTATATGGCTTAGCTCTGGAATGTCGAGCGGGCTACAGTGCAAGGACCGTTTGTAATAAATTAAGGTGCCTCCCAGACGGTTTGCTAACCGGTCGTGGCGGACTATGTTGTAGTTTGCGATTCTGGGATCGCGTACACTAGGTTTTAAGAATGTCTCTTGCACTAGAAAAATATCTATGTTATAATCGCGAAGGAATTCCGCGATTTCGTCCCTTTGACCCTTTATGCCGTTTGCGTTGAAATACGAAAAACAACCAGAGCCCGAGGTTTTGTTCTACCTGCGGTTGTACTTCCCATTAAAGTTTTTTATGAGTTCTAACTAACGACGCGGCGGAGCGCGGTTTTATTGCGCGGACTATTAAGTTTATGGTTGGCTTGTAAATGCCCAGAGGGCTTCTACAAGCATTTTATGTTCGCTAATGGCTTTAAATCGCGCGTTGCCAGATGTGGCGGCTGCTATTTTAGCGGACAATACGGCGAGTTCTTGTCTATTAATGCGGTCTAATAAGGCGCAGATGTTGGCAATTTGGGCGAACGGGTCGTCCTTGTTTTCGGCGAAAACCGACGGTGTCGACTGCACCTGCGGCGTCGGCGCCGTTTGATAGGCGGGAGCGATTGGTCGTGAGGCGACCGGGGGCGCAAGCTAGCCGGGTGGCCGGTGGTATGACAGTTAACGCAGTCCGGTGGAACTGCGCAATCTTTTGGCCGCGTACAATCGGGCGTGCCGTGGTCACCGGTGCATTTGACGCACCTAGGGTGAGCAAAACAATTATTAGCCGTGTGGTCATAGTGTTGGCAGTTGTGGCACTGAGCCACAACTCCCGATCTTCGCGGGGGCTCGATCACGAGGTCGCTGAGCCCACAGACCCTCTTCAGGTTGAAGATGGCCTTACCTTCCGGGGTAGGGTCAAGTTCAACCATCACCATGTCCATAGGGACACGGGTTCCCGAGGCGGCGTACGTTATGCACAGGGTATCCCTGAGTGCGGATGTCGGTCTTCGCCTTGTCGACATCCGACTCTTTGGGGACGCCCTTGATTACTACCCGAAGTTTTCTTTCTTCGGGCAAAGAGTAGGTGTGGAAACCTATCTTGTTTTCGCGCAAGTACTTAGTTACGCGACGGAAGTCGTCCGTAGTGTCAAGGTATACGCGGATACCCATATGCGTGTTTTTCGACCGGGGGTCGCGGATATTGTGGCGTTCAAACCACGAACAAATTTGGTGCCACTTAGCCTTCTCCTGAATGATGATGGGTGGAGGAGGCTTTATTTTTCGCTCGGGGGCGAATTCGGGCATCGGTTTAGCCGCCGCGGCCGCCTTTTTAGCGGGCGTCGCGGTGGGACGGATCGTTGAGGCGGCCTCGCATTCGGGGTCGCTGTCGGCAGCGGGGCGTTTTTTTGCCCTTTTTACGCGATTTAACGACGGTGAAGCCGTCGGCGTTCGCGTTTTCAGCGGGGGTCATTTCGACCTCCATGTCCGATCCGCCGTCCGATTGTGAGTCGGGTACGACGGAGCGAAAAGAGGTCGGGTTTGGTTGCGCGGAAGGCGCTACGGGCGAGTTCGCGTTAGCGGATGCCGACGCGACGGGAGCTTCTAAGGTCGCGGAGGGCGACGTGGTAAGGGGCGCAGACGGTGCGGGCAATGGCGGCGACGCGAGTTCAGCTAATTGCCTATGCTCGGCTTCATAAGCGAGAAAACGTTCCCACATAGCGGGGCATTCTTTGCGTACGAACTCCTCGAAAAGGGAGCCCATCGCGACGTAAGTGCCTTTGGGGCTTGTAGCCCCGCCGGCGTGTGTGAGCTAAATAAGCCTCCCCACCTTGCGGCAGGGAGGAGTGTGCCTAGAAATAACAACAAATTTGCCTGCGCTTTAGGTGCGCTAGGATGGGTACCTAGCTGTCGCCTATTGCAACAAGCACACAGTTAATAAATGAAACAATGCCGCCTCTGAGGCGAGAAGTGTGTGTAGGATTCTACTTACAAACAGGAACCTGCCTACGAGCACAACACTAACACTTAACTACTGCACTATTTGCACAAGATTGAAATTGCAACCGAGGTTGCGAGTGGCGTCTAATTCGGGTGGCATGTGCCCTCCGTCTTAGAGAGACGTCCGTTCCGTACGAGAGCACGAAGCGGAATGGCTTAAGAAGTATAACATCTTACGTCCTTACAAAAGTTCACACGTACTTTTTCATCATACGGTCAGTTAGTAGATCTTATGTGTAAGTATATCACGTATATTTAATATAGGCAAATATATATATATATATATATATATATATATAAATAAGTATAAGTACATACTTTTTACGTGCGTACATAAGTACTTACACACATATACTTTTTAATGAATAATCATTTTTATTTCAGAAGTAATGGTCAATTTATGTAACGCAGTTTAGAGACAGAAACCAGAAAAAAATAGTATCGGTCTCTAAACTGCGTGTAGGTATAAGAATATGAATATGTTAATATTATTTTTGTTCCACTTTGGAAATCTGGTAGTCAACGTCAAGAATTATAAAGTAATAGTAGTATTAAAGAAAATATTGATTCTGGAGTTTTATAGACATTTATAGGATGTTACTTTTTTATGCATATTTTTATTAGCACGTGTTATCATGAAATTAGAACGAAATTTATGAAACTTATATTAAAACCTGTTTAATAATTTTATTTTTTCCCAGTAAATCGAACACTGCAATATAATTTGTTGAAGAGATTTGTTCTGCCAAATCGAGTAAGCGATTGCGTTAGGCTTAGAGGAAAGATTATGGAATCTAATCCCGATGTCTTTTAGAAAATCCACATTATTATTGTATTATTTTCAAGTTTATAAGCCAGTTTATGGGTAAAATATTATTTTGATCCTGGATTCAACTTATTTACGCGCTGTGCATAAATAATTGTCTGTAATAAACCAATATGACCTTCTTTATTTTATCAATGACACAAAACGTACCAGAAACCGATTAATTGGTAGCTACAAATTAATGTTCGATAAAACTATTTAAAATCTAAGTCTGGACGTCTTAATACACTCAGTCTCTTCTGTTAACATAAGTTCTTGGAAGGTAAACGAAAATGGTATAAAGTTTCTGGAGTAGTTGTCATTCAAGAAAGTTACTCGTATTCTCGTTAATATAAGGAATCGATACATTTTGCACTCACTGTCAATAAAGGTCATATAACTATCACTTTTATTGTGGTAAGGCCACACAGCTGTTTTTGCTGTGGCAAGAATGATTGTCAACTTATCACATAATGAAAAGGGGGTCCCTTTTCATTATGTGATATGATAAGTTATGATCTCTTATGTGATAAGTTAGCACTCGAGCAGGCGGTTTACCTTACGTTAAATGACTAGTGCCACCCTTGGAGATCTACAACATCTGGCGGATTGCAGATACATTGTCAAACAATAAATATTCGGCCCTGGTTGCTGACTCGCTCGTCGAAAAGCGAAAGTATAATACATCGCTTTAGGCCGATCTTCTCTGAGACCATGGTACTGACCCAGATGATCCCGCCCATTTTAATGGTTGCAGCGCATCTGCAACGTCATAACACCCCTGTACACATTGTGTGGCCTTGCGTGGCATTGGCCCAAAGCATTTGCGTTCGCGGTGTGTAGCTGTTTGCGTACTGCTCGAGATCCTTTGATTTGTACTCAAAAAACTGACACAATTCGGCTTGCCGGCCAACGTTCGCGCCAACTACGATTTGTCACAAACGTTTCGCAAAACCCTCTACATGTTGGTCCAATGCATTGGCCCAATGCGTTGGCCCAATGTGTACAAGGGCCTTTACGTGTTGGACAAGTCCATGGGTGGCGCTAATCACTTTACATCAGATAGTATATTGCCAGCTCGCTTACCACCTTCTAAGAATAAAAAAAAAAAAAAAAAAAACAATTTACGCGAAGATGCTATCAGGCTAATATTTACAAATAGTTAGTTGCCAAAATAAAACTTTAATTACTGGTAATTTCAACATCAGGACTGCGGTGGTAAAGGTTAAGTGCAAAGGCTTTTTAAGTCAGTAATCTCCATCGCCTCTTTCTTTTTTGTTTTTGTTAGGTTCACACAGCATAGTCCTGAAAGTCTTTTTAACAGTACACGTCTTGTCGAATAAATAGTGGCATATACCTTGTACATAGAACCGTGTACACCGCGTTCATAATGCAAAGGAATTGTGCGTTTAAACGAATACTCACCGGACTTGTCAAGCGAATGGAACTTTAACGTATTCTTTTGCAACATATTGAAGTACAACAAGCAGGGATCTATTACAGATGGTTTACTCACAGTGAGAATACTTCGGCTATTCGTGTTTAATACGAATGAGAACCTACCGTGTCTACACACGCCTGATTGTACTTTTAAAATCGAAAACGCGCAGAACAATGCCGTGTGAACGAGGCCTTACTTTATACCTTTATCCTGCGCTTTAAGGAATCTTTCCATACATAAATTTTATTTGGACAAACACCCAGATCCGAAACAGTCATCTGTGGGTGGCACAAATAATTGTCACGTGTGGGAATTGAACCCACTATCCCGGCGCCTAGACAACTGCACCACGGAGTCATCGCAGCATCCATTAACAGCGGTCTTTATGTTCATGAAACCTTTTCATAAATTAAATGGTCAGATTTGCATAGTGAACCCAATTTAAAAACGGTTGAAACTTTACTGTGTGACTATTGAAATCGTCAGCTAAGCTCGATAGCATTCACCTGGGGATTTTACGCAGATAAGGTCTGTATAGAGCACGAGATTGGAGCTTTGCTTCGGCTAGTGATCTGGCCGACGATTCCATTGCATTCGATAAAATTCAATAGAGCGAATAAAAAAAAACTGATGTCTCAGGTTACATCAGGATTCTGCAGTAAAAAGGTTTCGGATTGGTATGAAAATATTACTTTTTATACCTCTATTATTATTACTTATCTTTGGCATAGTGTAATCAAAGGATATTTAACACGAGTGATTCACGCTCCACTTTTAAATAATTGATTACAATAAGTGATTAAAAATAACACCGGCAAGTTAGGGTTGGAGTAGCGCTTGAAGGGTTCCGCACCATTATATACTATAAAAACAGCAAAACAACATGTCTGTTGTATGAGAGCCCCACAAAATAATTTTTTATTCTGTTTTTTATTATTTATCGTTATAGCGACAACAGAAATACATATTGTGTGAAAATTTGTGGGCGTAGAAACTAGCAATAATATCGAAATCAATCACAAAAGGATTAATTACTAATACGGCTATTTCATGTATCTAATTAATAATGTAACTCGAAAATATTAGTTACATTTAAAAAATACATTGATTAGAGTCAAGTCATTAGCGCTTTTATTGAAGTTTAAAAATACTGCACAGTCCTTTATCTGATTCCCCCAGAGGGACATCCCCTGACACTTGCTGATAACAAAGTTACCACGGAGCCGTATTATTTTTAATGAATATTAATTTCTCTGTGGAAAATCAAAGTTTTTTTGCGCAATTATTAATGACTATCTGGTCTTCTTCTTTAGGTAACTTTTGCAGTTCGCTGTTTGTTGTTTTTCTGCTGGTTTATTTCAATTTTTTTTATTTAGCTACAAATCGTGAACGCATCTTCTTAATAGCCTTCACACAAAAATTTACAAGAATGTAATAGAGAAGCAAAAATAAAATAATAAAACTATTTTGGTCAATTTGCGATTTACAGTGCAGTAGGAATGTACGTGAATATTTTCTAAAAGGGGATTCCGAAAATACACTCTGAAAATTTTTTAGCCTATAACAAAACACAGCGCAGACGTCTTTCGCACCATAAATAAAAGTATGACTGATAAATAACTGACCCCCTTCTTTTTAAGGTTCCGTATGGAAAGGCTGAAACGAGACCCTATTAAGGCTTATCTCATAAACCTTGGTAGTTAGGCAGTTGAAATTTTGACAGATGACGTATTTCTGTTGCCGCTATAACAACAAATATAAAAAAATAGAATAACGTTTTTTTAGATAATGCTACAGAACCCTCCGTGCGCGAGTCTGACTCGTGACTTGTAATTTGTGGTTTTGTGCGAAATTAGGACAAGTTTACTTTATTATTATTCAAGTAGGTGAACCAGTATTAAACGATGGTCTCTTCCATTGCCGTATTTAAATACTTAGTTAATTGAAAATTTCAGTTAAAAGTTTTATTACAGTATGTGTGAATGGTGATTATTTAATAGAGGGGAAAGGCTGTTTAAAACGCAATGAGTAATGTGTGATTGTGCGATGTGAGTTATATGCTGGATACATTTGATACATGAAATCGGTCTGAAATCTGAATGAAGTGGAATGAAACTGGGGTAGCTGTGCTTGTGTGTGTATGAAATTTAGAATATTTTAGATAAATATATGGCCGATAAAAAAAATGGTGGCTTTTGGTCTCAAATATAACCAAAATTAAGTATTGTAAAAGCATTTTAAATATTATTCTAGTTATAAGGAATCAATAAAGCAAGTACAATATTTTTGAAATGATAACATGCTCAATTAATTCATTATTTTTGAAAACAATATTTTATTTTTCATTTTATTTGAGTAAATGAAAAAAGGAAAAGACTGATAGGTGACAGCTTATTGCAAGCTATTGGCTTTCGTATTCGTACTGGATATTATTTAAGTAGTTGTGTAGAACGTTTGTGTAGAATGTTATACAGCGTGTCGTTACCATTGTGACAATAAATGAACACACGTCTAACGCTACTTGCCAATAATCATAAAAAAAAATAATAACGTTAAAGAAAATCCATCATTAAAAAAAATATATTTTTCTAACAAACTAATTAAGAGAAAAAGAAACAAAATTTGTAACATCCTATACAACTCGCGCCACAGCGTCGCATTACAAGCCTCTCCTTCTAACAGTATATTTTGTCTCTTTTAAATTCATTCAACCCATTCATATGCTTTGTGACCTTTACAAATGAACTTTACGTTACAGTTTTATACGTAAGGATGTTCTAAAATTCTTTGTTTTGGAAAAATTAATAACTCTGTAAATATTGATGTTTAAAGAATGTAAATGTTTAATACAATTTTAAAAAGTTATCCCCTGTATGTGTGTTCATTTATTGTCGCCATTGTAAAGACACGCTGTTTATTCGATTCCGAACAAAATATAATTTTTTGTGTTGAATCGTATATCTTAACGAGTTTCCATGTTACGCGAAATTTTGCATGGAGGTAATTCAATTGATTAACCCGTGAGATGAGGCGTCTGGAGCGACGGCCGTGATATCTCGCATCGTTTTAAGTACAATCGATATCAGAAACGAGAGCGGAGACGGCGAGGCGTCTGCCTTCCTAATGTTGGCATACTCGTAATGGGATTCTAGAGCCTAGCATACGTATAGAGAAAAGAATATATAACATATATATAAAGGATGCGTTACGGTATTCGGAAAAAACATCATCCATACGCCCCTTAAAGATTATTATTATATATGCTTTATTGAAAACCATAAACATATAAAAGAAATGTTACAAAAATAACTTATAAGGTAGTCTTATCGCTAAAAAGCGATCTTTTTCAGACAACCTTGTGGCTAAAAGTACAATATTTTGGACAACGGTAGGTGGTGCAAATGATAAACTTACATACTAAGATCTAAATGAACTAAACGAATATATTATATTTTATATAGTAATGATATACTAATATATACCAATTAATAATATACAACAGACATACATAAAACTCGGGCTCACGGAAGATTGCATTTTCGTGTTCCCGTGTCCCCGGCGAAGCGTCAGTGCAGGTGCAACGTGGGTTTTTAGTGGGTACTCCATAACTCCCACATACCTCTGCTGCCTACCCAGAGGGCGGCGGGGGATCCGTAAAGGATTTTTCCCCGAAAAAAAAAAAGCTGTCCTGCAGAGGATGGGCTTCGATATCTTCAATCACCTACCCTATAGTTCAGTCCTGGCTCCAAGTGATTATTATAACTTTCCAAAGATGAAAAAAGAAGTTTTCCATCGATGAGGAAGTTAAGGAAGCTGTTTCCTCGTATTTTTCCGACAAGGAATAAACATTTTTATGAGGGTATATATTAATATAAGAGGGTATATATTATATATTAATATACCCTCATAAAAATGTTTATTCCAGCTTAATAGCTGATCGAAAAATCTCAAAATCCTTGCAGAAGAATGTGTAGAAAAAGAAAAATTTACTTTTGTTTTTCTTCCTTTTCCCTTATTTCGAGAACATATAAAACACCCTCGCAATTAAAATGAGCTTAAATCATTCATGCATTAAATTATTCCGCCCTTCCACGTTCTTAGCACGTTCCATAGGCACCTGCATCCAATGACTACACTGCGATGACCAGTATGTGGCTGCCACTCGAGAACCTATCTTCCCCATCAAATAACGAATTGCAGCTATCCAGAATTGCAGCACAGAAAATGGAACCGTAAGCTTGCAACTTAATTTTTTTTCTTTACTAAAATATTCAGGTGTTAATAGAAATATACAAGCAGCGTAGTATTCTCACTAACGATAGACAAAAAATATGTCATTTAAAAAACTGCGAAATGCCAAATGAGTTATTTTGCAATAACTTGTTTTATCTTGTAAGTCAAAGTAATGTTATGAATCGTTAGGTTATCTATTATAATTATGTAATCATCATCATCATCATCATCATATCAGCCGTAGGACGTCCACTGCTGAACATAGGCCTCCCCCATTGACTTCCACTTCGACCGGTCGTTAGCGGCCTGCATCCAACGCGTCCCTGCGATCTTGGCTAGGTCGTCCGTCCATCTTGTGGGAGGCCTTCCTACGCTGCGTTTGCCGTCACGTGGTCTCCACTCGAGAACCTTTTTGCCCCAACGGCCATCGGTTCTTCGAGCTATGTGCCCTGCCCACTACCACTTCAGCCTGCTGACTCGCTCTGCTATGTCGGTTACTCTAGTTCTTCTATGGATCTCCTCATTTCTGATTCGATCTCGTAGAGAAACCCCAAGCATTACCCTTTCCATAGCGCGCTGTGCGACCGCGAACTTCCTTATGAGGCCCATAGTGAGAGACCACGTCTCGGCACCGTAGGTCATCGCTTGTAGCACACACTGGTTAAAGACTTTCGTCTTTAAGGACTGTGGTATTTTGGACGTCAAGACGCTGCGCAATTTCCCGAACGCAGCCCAGCCGAGCTGGATTCGTCGATTGACCTCCTTCTCGAAGTTGGATTTGCCTTGTTGGACCATTTGTCCCAGATAGACATAGCTATCAACAACTTCGAGTGGCGAGCCTCCCAACAAATTATGTAATAATTGACTAAATTTACTTTTAAATTAGCAGGCATATATCAATAATTAAGGCTAAAGAGCATGAAGAGGTATTTATTATTAACTGAAAACAATTGGAAGCCCTAAACGCGCGAAACGAGATGTGGCATCGTTTGGGTTTAAATATTAGTTATTACTAAATAGATTTAATTACCGAGTAGAAGTGACTATCAGAAACCCCAATTAACTTATCTCGGGTACACACTCCGGGCGTATGAGTAGTCTAGTGTCACAGCAGATAGATAATTCAAGCAAAACAAGTCCCAGTTCGGGCGATTTACGCCAATTTGTAGCGCCCGGATAGAGGCTACAGCTTACAGATCAAATAATTATGATGCATAAATTTGTCATTAAGGACAGTAAAACAAATTGCACAGCTGAAGCTTTTGGGTCTCATAAACAATTTCTGGGATAAGTCCCATTAATAAGTCCCGTAATGAAGTGAAAATATGAAATATAATGATACTGTTATGGTTATTCGATTGACGTCATGATTGTCAATGCCTTGTCTTGAAACTTTTGAAAGATGTGACTAATTTTGTTTTATCGTTCGTTCGTCTAAAGTTACACTAGAAAAGAAGATTCTTGTTCCAGAACTTTCTATATTACGATACTATATCGAATTTCGGGCCCTTATTCTAGAACAATGTACGTACATAGAAAGACAATTTAAATACGGTCATAATTTCCCAATTTTCCTAATTTTCCTAATTTCGTTTTTTTTTCTCAGATATAAAAGATTTTTTCTTTTTTTTTGTAGTTAGGTTCCTGTTCTATATTTCAAGTTTGTTTTGTAAGTGTTGTGTTTACCTGTAATTTAAATATGTACATATATTGTTTACGACTTTAGTATTAAGTTAAACATATTTACATTTCAATGTTCTGTATGTATTTAGTTGGTAAGCCTTAATAAATAAAATAAAAATAAAAATAAGGGGCCGTGATACGTAGGCGGGATGATAAGTAATGCTATTAAAAAGTTAAAATAAAAAAAATATATATGTCATTTTTAAATTCGTATCTCTGGCCACCTGTGTTCTAAATTTGAATTAGGTGGCGTGAAAATTTTATTGTTTTTTTGTCATTTGAAAATATATTTCGTCAACTATTTTCAAAATGGATAAAATTGAACAAAGAGCGGTGATAAAGTTTCTTCATATGAAGGGGATGAAGGCGAAAGATATCTATGACGAGTTAAAGAATGTTTTGGGTGAATATGCTCTTTCTTATGCCACAGTAAAAAACTGGGTGGCTGAGTTTAAACGCGGTCGTACATGTGTCCAAGATGAAGCCCGCCCCGGACGTCCAAAAAGCGTTACGACTCCGGAAATGGTCGTGAAAGTACATGATATGGTTTTAGCAGATCGATGATTGAAGTTATCTGAAATAGCTGACACTACAGGTATCTCAAAAGAACGGGTACATCATATCCTAAGTGAGGAATTAAATATGAAAAAGTTATCGGCCCGTTGGGTGCCGCGATTGCTTACGCACGATCAAAAAAGGATTCGGGTGCAAAACTCAAAAGAATGTCTGGACCGTTTTCAGAGTAATAAGGCCGATTTTTTACGTCGATTTGTAACAACAGATGAAACATGGGTTCATCATTACACGCCAGAATCAAAAATTCAATCAAAACAATGGACTCAATCGGGATGCCCGGCTCCAAAAAAAGCCATGGCTGTAAAGTCGGCTGGAAAAGTGATGGCTTCCGTCTTTTGGGATGCAGATGGGATTTTGATGATAGATTACCTTGCTAAAGGTCAAACAATTAATGGTGAATACTACGCTAATCTTCTTGATAAGCTTCATCAATGTATTCAGCAAAAACGACCAGGTTTGGTGAAAAAAAAAAAAAAAAAAAACATCTTCCACCAAGACAACGCTAGGGTTCACACATGTGTTAAAGCTATGGCAAAAATCAACGAATTGAAGTATGATTTGCTGCCTCACCCACCTTATTCGCCTGATCTAGCGCCATCAGACTTCCACTTATTCCCTAAGCTCAAAACTTTTTTGGGCGGGCAGAAATTTGCCACAAATGATGAAGTCATAGCCGCCGTAGAGGAGTATTTTGCAGGCCTCGAAAGAAATCATTTTCTGGAAGGCATTACTGCTTTAGAACGAAGATGGAATAAGTGTGTAGCGGTTCACGGAGAGTATGTCGAAAAATAAAATTAATTTATCACGGAAAGTTAAGTGTTTTCTTATTAGGCTAGTTACTTATCATCCCGCCCTCGTAGTTAGACAGTTGAAATTTTTCACAGATGATATATTACCTCTAAAAGTAAAGTATCAGCCTGTACATGTCCCACTGCTGGGTAAAGGCCTCTGTACAGGGGGTATCATGGCATAGTCCACCACAAGGTCAAACTACGGATTGGCGGACTTTTTTATTTTTATGTGAAAAGTTGAGAAACGAGCAGACGGTTTACCTGATGGTGAGTGAATACCGCCGCTCATGGACATCTGCTACACCCGAGGGTTACGGATGCGTTGACAACCTTTTGAAAATTGGGCTCCGGCTACCTCATTCACCAGACGAAACGCGAAAGTATTTGTCATACTTCCACTTTACGCTGGTCTTCTGTTAGGCCGTGGTACTTACCCGGACGGGCCTGCCCATTCGTGCAACAGCCGAGGCTGCTGCGTGGTCCTACCACCGTAAAATACTTTTTTCCTTCACATATTCTTCGCACTTCTCATATTCTTCGAAATATTTTTTTGTTAATATTTCGCAATTTTGTTAAAATATCCAGGTTTCCACGCGATGTTTTCCTTCACCGATGAGCACGTGGTAATTCAGCACTTAAAATTAACAATTTCATTGGTGCAGGCTCCGGGGATCGTACTTATATACATCATGTCACGGCTCTCGATTTGCGTCTATACCAACAGAAATAACTGAAAATAGATTAAAAATTATTTCAGCGGGGCTTCCATAAAACAGACACGACGTTCCCCCCGTTTTTAAAGATACGGAACCCATCGTGCATGAGTCCGACTCGCACTTGGCCGGTTTTTAAGTCGGTTGACAAGATTGCCGTCGAACCTGTTGAGGTGTCAGAATGAAGCGAATAAGAATACCATCCTTTCACTACAATCCCGGAATCCCTAACACAACAGTACGATATTTGCAGAATAAGCATTTTTCTTCAAATTTTTTCATACAAAAGTAAAAAAAGTTACTGTCTTTTCGTATTTATAAGAACATCCCTAAAAGTACGTAAAGCCTTTATAACGTCGTATTTTTTACATTATTAAAATATTTAGACGTCTCTATAAAGGTTGGCGAAGGAATTCCGGGTGGGGAAAAATTGTTTTGTACAAATCACTTAATATACGGACTACGCTAGCCGCCGAGGGGACAAGCAAATATGCGAAGGAAGGGTCCCAATATTCCATCGTGATGTGATTCAGAATAATCATGAGATTGCCGGAACGCTTTCTTTTTGTACTGTTAGAGGCTTTATATTATTCTGGCACACAATTTTATTTTTATTACTTATTTATTTTGGCTCTATTGCCAACTTTACATGAAACGATAACAAAGGGTCTATATTATACAGTGATTTTTCAGACGAAGTACATACTTTGACATAGTGGTATTTGAGCATTCCAGATTTCAAAAAAATATATTACTTTTTTATTTTGACAAGAAATAACCATAAAAACATCAATTCAAACTTTGTTTGTTTATCCCGTTAAGAGTGGTCACTCTATTAATAAGCGGTTTAGTAATTATGCGTTTTAGTGCTTGTAAATAGGTTATTGTATTGAGACGATAAGGTAGGAATTACTAATAGACTAATATTGTTCATAAAATTTGAAAATTAAAAATAATTTTAGAAAAAATAAAGAAAATATATCACAAGTACGTACCAGATTCAGGTTCAGAATCAAATTTTGCATATGTTCTGTTAATATGTCCGTCGTCTATAAAACCATCCTGTATAATGCCCAAAGACATTATTTACTAAACAGCCAAGGATACAGCGAGAGCTTATGGTAGTTGAAGCAAGAATCTTGTATCTAATCAGCTGTCTGCGTATGAATATATTTGCTTTCGATATATTTACATAAAAACAAATTAAAAAAGAGCGCATTATTATCAGATATAACAAATTGGTTATTTTAAGTATAAGAAGATTGAATTCCCTTTTGTCTAACGTAGAGCGAATGTGGGGAAAATTACTAATGTGTTCAGTTTAATTTTAATATTAGTTTGATTGAGTGGTTTCGGCAATATAACATAACAGCTTTTCTGTACTACTGTACCTAATTAACCTAAATAAGCTATAATCACTTTTTAAAGTTCATTAAACCTTTACCATTCACATACGTTACGAAAATAGTTCGTTACATTTTAAGTGGTATTTAATAGTATTCTTTTACACGAGAGCCATATTTCATACGATATAAATATTAGTTGCAAATAAATAAACGCGATCGGTTGTGCAGCTTACATAGTATTCAGGATGCCAACTGTTCGTGGAACAATTCGCCTTGATAGATTTGGTCCGAACAAATCACTTAATACCACGGGCGTTGAATCCACAGGGATGTAAACAAATTTTCAACGGAAACATCACAATTTTATTTTAAAGAACCGGGCGATTGCCCGGGTTTTATATACTGTTTGCGATTCGACGGTCGATGAATCAACACTGCGTAGGTTTTTAGTATCTATAGAAAACCGCCAAGTGCGAGTTGGACTTGCGCACGAAGGGTTCCGTACCTTTATCTATAAAAACGGCAATAAAATCACGTCTCTTGTTTGGGAGCCCAACTTAATATTTTTTTTAATTCTGTTTTGTAGCATTTGTTGTTATAGCGCCAAAGAAATCATCATCTGTGTAAATTTCATCAGTCTGACTATCATGAGATGCTGCCTGGTGACAAACGGACAGACAGACAGAGAGAGTGAAGTCTTAGTAATAGGGTCCCGTTTTACCCTTTGAGTACGGAACCCTAATAAAGTATTTTTCTAGCCGACTCAATGGTTACAGCAGGGTACGGGTTGATGGTAAAATTGCGTAGCTGAAGGTCTAGGATTCTGTTTGGAGTATAGAATTATTTTATTCATGTAAGTATCCGTTAAAAATGATTTCAGTTTTAGGGAGGCCGGGAAAATCTTCATTTTTTAAAGTAAGAAGCATGAAAATTTGAATTACAACAACATTTTACGGGAGAGAAACGGGGAGTGAAATTCTGAATGGATAACCTATATAATAATGAATAAATTATGTCGAGATTCAGATTTTTTGGATTTTCTTGTTGTAAACTGTGGGAATTACTGGTACAGAGAGGCTTTTCTAAGGGTATCCATTTTTTTTTAATTCTAGACATAACTCATGTTATATAAAAAATGATAAATATTTAAAATCGCTCGTTATTAATTAAATACATTCATTTGAACTTATCTAAAAAAGTGCGTGATTGATTTATGGGCAACTCATTTATTTTACGCGCGATCATTCAAAACTCACACGTGGACAACAAGTTCTGTTTTTTAGGGAATGGAATGGTAATAAAAAAAATATGTTTGCTTTTATTCCAATAAACCGTTATACTACCGAGTCTGAACTCTCCTGTGTGAATTTGCGCACATTTAGAAAAGCCACCCTGTATAAATCAAAATAAATAATATAAACTTTTCATATATGCATAGCACTAATCATATTAACCGTTTACACTTTTACTTTAAATTCTTACTTATTACTTTAAATCGTAAAAAAGTAAAAAAGGACAATTTACATACATAAATTTCACGTAGACAAACACCCAGATGCGAACCCACTATCTGTGGGTCACACAAATAGTCCCGTGTGAGAATCGACCCACGATCCTCGACGCCCGAAGCCAATACCTTGGCGACTGCGCCACGGAGTCATCCAATGTTATCAAATTTAATATGAACAAATCTCATTGGCCAAGGCGCGGAAAGGATATAGAGAACAATAATGTGGATGACGAGGGATCAACGGGCTTTGCATTTTCGAGCAAACGATCGCCACGGTAGTAATATTAACGAAACTAATATAGGCTCATGACATCTCCTTGATATTAGTAAGTATGCAACATAAATTCTGTTCTTTAGCGATGTGAACCACATGATATTTCCGATTATACAGTGATATCTGGAATACGGCAAAACATTTATCTATTTTTATTGACTATTTATTCTAAGAAAGAACAGTTATAGAAGTTTAATAATATTTTCTTACTTACTTTTCTTTTTTTCAATTCCAGCAAAGCTCAAACGTAACTGTGTTTCCAGAATTACACTTTAGAAATCTGGAACGGCGGCTGAAATGGAACCAGGCGAGCCAGCATTAAAGTTTAATAATAAACTTTTTATTAGAGGGCACACAGCAAGAACTTGCGCCAATGGCATTCTGCGGCACGACTTTTGCGGACGACGATTTTTAAAGTGACTCTTGTATTGGACAGAATATGTTTACTACTTACTTTTTATTAATATACAAGTTTGACTTATTGACATTTGTAGATAAACATGATGATAGCAGAAGTAAAAAGAAATAGATGTTTGCGATAAAATGTTTTTATAAGTATAGCTTTGCCTCCAGCGGTGCATTTTTCTGTAAGAACAGGCGTTTTTGTAAAACTCTCACTCACGTTTAATTACAAAAGAAGAAAAAGCTCTTACATAATTATAATAAACATTTATTCTCTATCTGAAAATACCGCATCAGATTTTAGGAAAATTTGCACAAACAACTTGTTTACTTAACAGTAAGATCTTATTTAACTTTTTATAAATACACCTTATCATCTTACTAATATAGAGTAAAATTTTAAAGACAGACAGGAAACATTGAAAGTTCTTTTAGTTACAATAATTTTCTTTTTACTCTGACTATCGGACTTTGCAATATAATTCGTTAAAACGATTTGCTTGCCAATCGAGTGAAAAATTGCGTTATGGGAATATTACGGAATCGAGTTACGGTTTCATAAAGGAAATCTAAAATACCGTAGTATCGTTTGCCACTTGGAACGCCAGTATTTCCAGAAAATATTTTTTCCGTTCTCGCTTCAGTTGTTTTATGCGTTCGACCTTACGTGCGTATGCTGTTATTGAATTTATTAACTATTAAAAACTTCATCATGAGAATACTACGCTTACTAGAAGTATTATTAGAATTTAAGTACCGTAACTGCAACCCTGGATATCCGCCTCCGGAGACCAGGGCGCAGATGGTTGGCCTACGTGCGCAACCTTCGTCCCTGATAGTGAGACCCCGGGAAGAACCCGGGTGTCTGTCGGTCAAGATGGGGCTCGTGTGGTGTGCTATGCCAATTTCACTCGCATAGCACCATTTAGAAGAGGAGGCCCAAAAAGCCATAGTCGCGCCGGGGTCGCGGAAGATTCTGTCCACGTGTTCTCGTGTCCTTGGCCGACGCGACAGTGACCCTCCCCCGATCCAGTGGCAGGAGATCCATAAAAGAGTCTTTCTATACTATAACATACAAGCAATAAAGCTCATATTACATTGGTTCCAAGTATCAAGGATAAATTATCTGTGAAAATTATAAAGAGATAAAATTTGTTTGCATATCGATAATTTTTAAAACTATGAAAAGTTTTGACAATTTTTTCACTGATGAATAGCAAACACAGTCTGTCAAGTTTAATTGTGGTAGGGCCATGCATCAGTCTACTCTGTTGCACGAATGGGCAGGTCCGTCCGTGTAAGTACCACAAACTCACAGAAGACCGGCGTGAATTGGAAGAGTTATACTTCTGCGTTTCGTCTGGCAAGTGAGGTAGCCGGGGTACACTTTATAATAAGCATGTGCAACTTTGCCAGCATTGCAAATGCCAATGGGCGGCGGTTATAACTCAACATCAGGTGAACCGCCGGTGTCATTTGCCACTTTCTTACATAAAAAAAACAGTTCATGCTCGTTAATTATTCGCAGATTGTATGACATGTGCGTTACTTTGTAACCGATTATATTAAAATATCCGCACTTTTATTATCATTACGTACTAAAATATTAAATAGTCTAATGGAAAATCTAACTACTCATTCAAACTATAGGGCGAGCAAGTAAGTAAAATTCACAAATATTGAATATTCAGTTATGTTAGCTTCAACTTCAGGATTGCGGTAAGTAAACTAGAGTTTAAGTATTGGTTTTCGTTAGGTTCGAAGCACGATCTTGGCCACCTGCATCCGTAGACTTCGATCGACCTCCTACAATACGATGCCCAATACGAGGCTGCCACTCGAGAACCTTTCTTCCTCATCGGTTATCGGTTCTCCAAGCTGTAATACTCGCTATTAATATGTATATTATTGTACGCGCCTAATGAACCGTGTACAATAATATAGATACATAAAAATACGTAATGACAACAAAACTGTTGATATATTAAACGATAAATTAAATGAGATTCAAGCATCCAAGGGTAATTTGTGCTTAGAGGATTTTTCGGAAATTCATGATAATTTTGAAAAACTCTCCGTTAGGTAACAAATTTTTCGCAATTCTCGAAACGAAACGAAACGACGCAACTATTTAAATCGTACCGTGTCAGCTTGATTGCATCTACCTGTGGGCTTCACGGCTGACGGAGATAAGGTCCCTATAGAGCAAGCGATTGGAGCTCCGGTTAGTGATTTGGCCGAGGACTCGATTGCATTCGATAAAATTCAATGGATGCAGTAAAAAGAGAAAACGCTGTGTGGCTGACACAGCCCTAATATCCCTCGGCTCGCCTATCAGGGCTGTGAGTTTTAGGTTTTAGATTGTTACGCACATGTGGTGATTGAACAACAGTCACAACCTTAGACGAATAAACTCGATGATTATCACAGATATCAGTGTAAATTTGGAGTAGAGTCGAAATGGAAAGAGTTTATTTTAAAAAAGGAGATTCTGGAAGCAAATTCTTTATAAAAATTAATATTGATGCAACAATAAAAAATTTAAACCGAGTTTCATACTAATCACAGACAGCGACAGTACAAACGAAAATTAAAACAGCTTAAAAGAAGGATATAAAAAAAATACAATAATAAACAAGAGCACCAGGAATCTATCGCGGAAACGTAAATATAAAAAAAATTACAAAGATTAGAAGTTTGCGAACGCAAAGAGCGGTCGGAGCTCTAAAAAAAAACCTGTACCACCCCTTATTTCCTTCCCCCGCGACGGACAACCCCTGACACTGGCTGATAACAAACTTTCAGTAGCATGAAGCCGTATAACATTTTTAATGAATATTAATTTCTCGACGGAAAATCAAAGTTTATTTTTCGAACAAGTCGGTAATTACCAGACACCTGCTGGGCTTTGCTCTTTTCGATGATTTTTGTTCTATATCTTAAATTTAAACGAACCAATTATATACCCGATATAGATGTAAGAAATCCAATTTATCATGTTCACAGTTATTAAACAACTATAAATTGCTATCGCTTGATCTTGCGTACATATTTAGAATCTAATGTGTTTATATAGTATTGTGCACAACAGTTTTGATTGCATTGATTTAATAAATAAGATTTGCTAGTTCCTCGTACTATTTACTAGTTCTTTTTTTATCTTTGTGCTATATATTATTTGAATTTTTTTATTGTAAAGTAGCTTCCATTAAAATAATATTGTATGTTTAATACGTGGATAATGTAGTGGGCTGCAATATTATTACTACATCAACATCAACGCAACAGATCCGTTTATATCATATATTGTAGCTGTTTGTTATCCACAATAAAGTAAAATAAAATAGTTTTATTGCTTTCGTGATTTTCTTATTTTGCAAAAAATCGAAGTGCATCTATCCAATAGTACCTCACATGGAAACGTACTCGAATGTAGAAGGGAATCGTTTTAGGCGGATTTGCGTTTTCCATTCTTTCGTTGGGTTGCAAATATACATGAATGATTTTTGAAAGGCGGTGGCGCAAATTTAAAAAATAAAATCTGAACATTTTCTACCGATACTCCGCACCGGATCAATATTAACCTTCGTGTATAACACAAACCTGACGTTTGGACTTCTTTAGTGCCTAAAACAAAGTATTAATTTCAATTCACAAGGTTTCCTGAATACTTTTTCATCAAACATAAAATATGTTATGTAGTTACGAATATAGCAAATCCATATATATATATACACAGCCTTTTTTGTGATGTAATCTGTTTTGTTTGAAACATATTACTACCATGCTATTCAATTCATCGTTGTTTTTTGATATATACGATGTATATTTTGTTCTGCGCTCTTCCTGAATAATGGCGAGGACTATGTAATGTCTAACTAATATAAGATAACTTCGGGTTAGTATCCTTCTCACACTGATAGTCTTTAAATTAATACGCATAGTTAAAATTCTAGAGCATATAGAAATACCTAGAAATGCTAAGTTCGTCTGGCTTTTGTTGATTGGTCTGGGCACGAAACCAGAAGGCGAAGGTTCGAATCCCGCATCGCCGAAATGTTTTGTGCATTTATCTACAAAAAAATATAATTTAACGTTTAGAAAAAACGTTAAAATTGTGCAACGAGGAGATTGTAATTTTTCGTGCATAACTTGTTGTATTGTTTTTCCAAGTAATTATTATCGTGGAATCTCAATAATATCAAAAGTCATTAGGCATCTTACCGTTTACTGAAGACATTCAAAATTTTTAAATATCTGTTCTAAAATAGAAAAATTGAAACGAAAATTATTTCATCTGATATATTTTATAGTTCTGTAACTCCTGGGATTAAAATCAAGCTCTTTAATTTCTTACCGCTTAATCGACTTGATAGTCTTCAATTAAGTCGTGCTTTTGATTCTAAAGTTTGAGATCCGGGTATTGTTTTCAAATATTGAGTACTGTTTACTATAATATTGTCTTAAATATTTCAGTTATACTCTTAATGCATCATAAACTAAACGAAAAAGCAATAATAGTGAGTCTCAAATAATCAAGATATTGCATTGTTTGTCTCGTCATTTAGGAAAACCCAGGTTCAGTTGTTGATGACAGAAGGCTTTACTGTGACATGGGCAAGTATGGATTAATTATTAAGAACCGATCAGAGATCCCGTGAGCGTCTATTCGAAAAAAATTAAACTCGGTTATACAATGAAACAGATATACAACTTCATTTTGACGAAGAAAAAGGAGTCTAATTTAAATATAATTGTGAAACATAATAAATAACTTTCAGAGAAATAAAAAGTTAAAATGCAAGATGTATTATATTTGTAAAAACGGTTTTATCGGTGGTAGGGCCACGCAGCAGCCTCGGCTGTTGCACGAATGGGCAGGCTTGTCCGGGTAAGTACCACGACCTCACAGAAGACTGGCCTAAAGTGGAAGTATAATACTTTCGCGTTTCGTCTGGTGAGTGAGGTGGCCGGAGCCAAATTCTCAAAAGGTTGTCAACGCATCTGGAAACCTCGGGTGTGGCAGATGTCCATGGGCAGCGGTATTCACTTAACATCAGGTGAACTGTCTGCTCGCTTGGCAACTTTTCACCTCTCGCCAAGAAATCGTTTCTCCGCCTACCTCGTTAGAGTCAAATTTAAAGCCGAACCGTCATGGTCCAGAGTGTGATCGTCGAACGGAATTAGGAAATAGGCTATCCCGCTAAAGGGTGGGGTTCATTAGCTCTTACGTCACTAACAGAAATAATAACAAGACATCTTGTAGCTCTTGTTGCCTTTACCTTACTTACGTTTAGTCTAAAGGGACGATCAGGGTGGTAGTCCTGATTATTCACTGGTGTGAGTAAAGGGGATACAATATTAGATTCATGCTGATTGAGACCTAGCTTCTCGCTTTTCTTAAGTACAAGCCTCACATAACACTTTTGTGTTTGCAAAAATATTTTTAATAAATAAAAAAAATAGCCTAAGTATAAATTTGCAGCCAGCTACCCAGTATCTATTAAAAAATATTGAAAAAGAGGATGTATATTTTCATCTCTAATTATCAAGAGGGGTTAAACTTCTATTAGAGTCAACATTTTAAGAAAGTTCCGGGTAACAAAGGGTGCCGTACTCGTCATTGTATTTACAAATTTTAACGATCGACCCCCAAAGTTATAGGAAAGTTTGTACAAATTCCCTAAAACAATACCTATTCTCAACTCCCAAAGGTCCCGCCAACAGAACTGATCGTAACGACCCATTTTATGAGGAAACGTGCGATGGCGCGATGAGTGTTGATAACCTTCTTCTTGCTGTTCTTTTCATATACAAAATGACTCGAAAAACACTAAGAGACATGATATTAAAATCAGCAATGTTAGTTTAGGAACGATCATGTACGTTAAGTTTGAATAATAAATTAACAGGGAGAAATTTATTTTTATTAACAACAAAGTCGGCCTCTAAGTTAAGGGTTTAGCCGGGACGCCAAATGAAGTAAGTGGCGCTAATATTATCCCTGTGTTAAGATGTTCAGTTATTTTCTCGCTGAAAGGTTAATAAATATAAATATTCAGCGGGGAAATTACTAGTAGATAATGGGGATTTTAGTTACCTTTTGTCAACATCGTACTTTTTATTTTTAACAAAAATAATTGCTTTTTTGAAAATAATTATATAAATACTCGTTTGATAAAAAATAAATAAGACTTTAGGCAATAAAACGAATTGAATCGTCGACGTCTATCAAAGGGTCAGATGGCGTTTTATGCATCGTATTATTAAAAAAAAACAAAAAGCAAAGAAACGTTGCCGTGAACAGGTCATTCACATTCCGCCGGACGAATTAAGAAATGTAGAAGCTCGTGAGTGAATGAACGATACGAAGTTTATAAGTAAATTGCACACCGCTGAAGTGGTAGTTTCTTACGTCTATAAACCCGTATATAGAATAACGTAAGAAAGATTAAAAACATAATGTGTAAGCTTGCGTTGGTGAAAAATATAATCGGCACAAACTAAAATTAATAATTCTTATTATGTTATATTATATATTATATCTTATCCTTTAAACGAGCAATTCTTGTATATATATATATATATATATATATATATATATATATATATATATATATATATATATATATATATATATATATATATATATATAGAATCTCGGAAACGGCTCCAGCGTTTTTCATGAAATTTAGTATGTGCGTAGATTCAGGGGCGAAAAATCGATCTAGCTAGGTTTCATTTTTAGAAAATGTCCTTTTATCCCTGTTTTCAGGGAATGAAAAATATAATTCGAATATGACGGTTAATTTCACCGCAAGAGAAACTGTCGTAATAGCTCGGTCGGTAATCGGGCGGCCCCAAAACAGACGTGGTTCGCGTCACGATCATTTATTTTTATACTTTTTTTCGATTCCAGATCATTGCTTTCTTTATTTTTAATTTTTTGTCGATTTGTTTTTTTGTTATTTTTTTCCCTTGTTTTTTAAAGTTCTTTCTTTTGTGAAAAACATCAGGTCAGTTCAGTTTTCTTATTATTACGTCGGTAAGATCGAAAAATATTATGCATATTTCATTACTCAGTAATTTGTATCTAAATGTAATTTCCAAAATACACGATTTACCAAAAAAAAAAAAAACAAACCGAGCAAAGCTCGGTCTTCCGGGTACTTATATATTATATATATATTATATTAATAATAGAGTAAATATTCAAATATCTAATGACATAAAGGAAACAAATCCTCAAAGTTTTCGATGGAGTAATTTAAGCTTTGTGTCAAATGAGAAGCGCCTTTAATAACGAACGATAACAAAGTTAAAGGTTACACGATATCGGGAAAGGTTTTTCATGAATAATAATTTTCGTTAAAAAATCACAGTGAACTTGAAGATTATCATTTATTAATAAACGAGTTTCTTCTAAGGTTTTAAGAAAAAAAAAACCAGTCAAAAGTAAAAAAAAAAAAAAAACTCACTTTTTACTATCATTTACTCACTTTTCATGCTCACCCAAATTTAGTGTTCCTGAATACTGTAAAAAGCAAATGTGTAGTTTGTTTCTTCTCTTGTATTATTAATGAATGTTTCTCCTTTTAAATTTTGTAATTCAAATATTTCGACAAATTGGTATTTTTTTTTTAATTGATTGCAATTGTTTTATTTATCTATTTCTTATTGTATATTTTTATATCTATGGTGTATGAATATTAAAACAATAAAAATATCTTTATGCCGTGTTTCCGTAACATGCTTTCGTAGAAATTGATATTTAAAATACGTTGTTAGAATTACTTTTAGAAGCAGCATGAGTTATTATTTAACTATTATTATTAGCTTTCAATCCGCAAAAAAATTACAACTATCAGACTGTTTGAAATATTTAGGAATCATTTAAAACCGTGAGGAGTCCTCAATCGTATTCATGGCGCATCGGAGCACTACCGAATGTTTTCCAAAACCAGACGGTCCGAATTTTGCATGTTATGGAAATTTCCCGCATATTTCCGGTTTGATTAAAACAACCCGCGAGCATTACGCTGCAAGCGGGGAAGATCTCCATTGTGCGGGAGATAAAGGCGTAACTCGGCACCCGTTGCGCCACAATGAAAGGTACATACGCCTTCAATACTAGTTATGCTCATATACTTTGGCGTCTAAAAACAACGATTTATATCTCGCCGGAACTGAATGAACCTTCATTGTGCACCGGCATCGATTTTTTGAATTATGAGAAGGGTAATGTTTGGGAGCTTTTGATATATCGCCGGAATATCGATTAAAAACTATTGTTGCGTTTTGACGACCCGAATGGCGTAGTGGGTAGTGCACCTGCCTTCTGCGCCATTTAACGCCTATTTGTATGTGCGTGCGTGCTTGCGTGTGCGTGCGTAGTTTTTGTAAATGATTGATAAGTGTTAATGCTTTTGGAATTCTTTATGTTAATTTATGGGAAAATGCTTTTAATTTAGCTTTGAAAGAATGAATAGACACTAAATTCACGCACTTTTTGAGATAACTTCAAATGAATGTAATTAATGTAATGTTAATGTAATAATTTTTTATGCAACATTATTTATATCTAGAATTTAATAAAAAAAATAATACACATAGAAAAGCCATGTAGGAACATTATATAGGCACGGTGCATCCAAACAATGGATTTTCCGCTCAGCTTCTGTGAAATATGTTTGCCACTATACCTATATAATACACGTTGCACAAGCTGCTTACAACAAAAGAGAGATATAAACGGGTGCTTGTGATTAATTGTTCTTAATTGCGTTTTTACGCAAGGAATGTTCTGTGCGGTCTGTGTGTGGTTTACGTTGTATTCATTGCGGCCATTATCTACGCTCGCGGCGCAATTTCCGTTGACCGAGAGCTCAGACATTTTGCTGTCTCGAAGTGTTTGGCAGGAACACATTTCAATAGTGTTAAAATTTAGAATTAATTACGAAATATTTACTGATTAAACTTTATCAAATAATGTAAAAGTTAACTTGTGATTTTGCAAATACAAAAAAAAAACTTCGGAATACTTATTTATATTTTTGTACTTATCCCGGATGACCACAGATTTTCGAAGGTTTCGATTTTCGATTCTATGAAATTTCTGCACCATACCTGAAACAAGAAATTAAGATTAAATTTATTATTAAAAACCAATAGAACATAAAAGGTTGTCTTTTCAGCTTCATTTGCCTCAAAGTAAGGGAAATTTTAATTTTCATCTAAGCCGATTGAATACACTATTGATATTATGAGTGGAATAAAGATAATGACTGAAACTGTCCAGAAACTTTGCGGGGTTCGATAAAAAGTGTTATGATTAAAGTTCATACGAATTAAAATTAAAAAAAATAGTTAAATGTGTTGATAACATATGCATGTATTTGTACATATACTTGCAAAACAAGTTGACAAATTATTTGAGTGTTTTTTTTTAATATCACAAAGGTGGCAAGCCATGCGTTTCATCTGGTGTTAAGGGATAGCCGCCACCCATGGGTATTCGCAACATCCGTATGTTTGCAGATTCTCTGCCAGCTTTTACTAAAGTGGGCCCCGGCTCCCACTCCTCACTCACCAGACGAAACGCAGAACTATGGCACTTCTACTTCACGCTAGTTTTCTGTGGGGTCCTGGCTCTTCCCACGAACCTGCTCATTAGTGATACAAGTACAACGAAGCAGTCGGGTGGCTCCACCACAGTTAAATTATCAATAACATCTGATAAAATCTCCAATTATTTATCTCGCTAACAAATGAATGGAATTTTATTTTTACTAGCGGCGATTGTTAATCATTTCCAGTTTTCTATTAACCGTATCAGTGAGTCGTTGTTCAATCTTTATGTTAAAGAATAAAGCAGAAAAATTTGTATTAGAAATATGTTTATGTTAGAAATCTTTTCTCAATCGAATGCAGGTTACAGTTTAAAATATCAATTCAATGGCTATTTTGCATGGCGTACATGTAACCATTTCGATGTTAACCAATTTAGTAAAAATCGAAACGAATTGCAAAAAAGTAATGATTTCATAAACTATAAAAACGTAATTATATTTCACCTGCAGGCATCACTGCAAGCGCTCGGGTCTATTTTTTCAGTAAACAAAATCAAGGCGTATTTACGTTATTGGAAAATTCGCAGTTTGCTTTTTAGCTTCCCGCTTTATGAAACCTTTTTAATCAGGCACAAGACCTCGTTTTATGCTCGGGAGATTTCCTGGGGGAAATTTGATCCTATTTATACTCAAACACGATCGATTTTCCTTTTTAAATACTCGTTTGTGAAGAGTTTGATCGGAATCAAAATCAATAACATTATATTTGCCGATGAGGATTTATATCGTGTTATTAGTTTGTAACTATATATCCAATATTTACGACATTAAATCTAACTAAATTACATATAATCTCATACACCTAGTCCATGCGGCATGGTGCCAAGAACGCTAGCTGCGTTTTCTCGCTGAAACCTTTGTGCGAGCAGTTTCTACGGTTGTTTGTTTCAAATTTCTTTTCGAAGACGACCAAATAGATTAGTGGATCTAATAAACTAAGTATACAGTTAAACACTATAGATATAAAGATAAGAAATCGCACTTGCAGCTATAATTGATGGTGGGAATATGAAACATTGATTAACATGTTCCATTATTAATCGGATTGATTGCAAAATATCTTTAAACAATTTTCACTCGAATAGAAAATAGCGAAAAAATTATTCCGCACATTTGAGATGGATTACATCAGCTTGGGTGCATTGGATTGTATTTCAGGATGAAACTTTCATTATAACCTAGATAAGAACGCCGGTAACGTGGTATTGTATGCAATATTTTGTGACTCAGTACTTGACAAATTATTAAAAATGTAAAACACTAAGCTTAGCGCAATTCATGTCATAAGTCGAAATTACTTTGGTATTTGTTATACACTACAATTAAATGTAAAAATAAGTAAAGTTACAGCCTTTATGTCCCACCGTTGGGCAAAGACCTTTGTACAGAATGAGTGCCCGGACATTGAGCTATTTGTATTATGGCTTATAATAAAATAAAATAATTCAAATGAGACTCTGACAGTTTAAAAAATAATCACAGTTTAATAATAAGAGCCGCCATTCACATATGTGATTTATTCACAGATGTTTCCTATAGACATAGAAAAATAATTTTAAAAATATTGTAATGGTTTTATACATAAGCCACAGCCTTCGATGTTTTCATTTAATTAAGGAGTGAAAAAGTCACTAACAAGTATTTTGAATGATTAAGTAAGTATTAAGACATACATCTTATGTGTCGTTATAACGGTCGTGTAACGAGAACTCTCAATAATTATTTTTACTCGGCTCCTTAAATTAGTCATGCTCCACGGCAGATTCCGGGCTCGATTAATTCAAATGCCGAGCTTCGCAGCCCTTCGAGAAGATTCCAATGGTACGCGGAATAAAAGCTTTCGCCCGTAGTCCGCCGGCCGCAATATAATGACATTCCGTAATCATAGCCTTTGAAAACAACGGATTCCTACGCTCCTATTGTACGTTGAACGAAAACGGATAAGTGTAAATCCTTTGTAAGCATTTGAACATTTTAAAGTTGCCATTTTTCACATATATGTGGATGCAGAAAGAGTTTTTCGTTCATATAAGATAGAGAAATAGATTAAACAAAAATATATGTTATTTTTTTAATAATATTATTGTTGTTATTTTAGACTGTATTATGTTTTCGTTACTGTTTTGTTTATTAGTTTAAGAAATAAAATAATGAATACTTAAATATCTATATCATAAGATTGTATAATTCTCCATTACTTTTAATGTGTTTGTTCTGTCAACAGGACCATAAAGCAAGTAAGCTTATGAATGTTTTTTTTGCTTCGCAACACATAGAGCCCTTACATTTGGAGAAAAATTCATTAAATGACTTATTAAGATCTGTCTCTCAATGGAATAGATGTGAGGAGTGTAAGAATAAATGTTACATGATTGTTTACACTTCTCTTCGGAGTAGGGATTCCGAGCAGACATGTATGACGCTCATAATATGGGCAATTAATCACGAAATAAAGCGCAAAAGATTAATAGCGATTTCGACCAACTAATGCTGAACAAACTGCCATTATATCTTCGCACCGATTATTTTTATTGCTCAGATAGCACACTAATTATTTATCCAGCGATTCATCTAGCATCTCGTATTGGGTTTCATTGAAAATAGAAGTTGGACAAAGGATATTGAACCGATAAAGATTATTGATACTTAACTAGAATTGTTAACAAGAAAATGATGAGGAATAAATAATCGTTCTGAAGAAGAATTTTTGTGACTTTTTACAGGGTTTGAATGGGACAATTTCTTGTGGAAGGTTTAAACTAAGCTGACTTCAAGTTAGTAGAATTAACATTGATAGGTAATAATAATTTTATGTTATCCGATAGGTTACGAAGATCGTGGGAAGACTATTCAGATGGTGTTTCGACGTTGTTGTTATGTTCAGGTGAAAATATAACACTTTACTTGGAGATCGAAACAAAAATAAGTATAGGTTGTCAAAGTATTTTCTCTCTTAATTTCTATTGCATCACTAAACTAAGGGTTTTCAAAAAAACCTTTTGCTCCGTACACGGTTTTACATATTTGCAATTCTATAGCCAATTGGCGACCGAATACGTTTGGTTCTAACGCTTTTTAACGAGCCCGAAAAAGAACATTCTTCTGGTTTATCGGACCACGTGAAAGCGGCGAAACGCATAGACCACAATGCGCAGCGGGGAAAATGCAAAAAGTAAACTCACCTGTGTGCATTTACGATCTTTTGGACCTCAACCAGACGTCATATGCCGTTAGAAAGAAAGAGAAATATTGAAAGCAATTAAAAAATTATTTCGAAACGTCCACCGATAATGCATAACACGATGATAGAACTGAAGTAATAATATGATACCTAATGATAAACAATAGTTTTAGAGTTCTTATTTGTATGTTTGTTTGAAAATTTGTCTCGCATTTAAAAAAATTAGTGTAGATTATATTTGAATTGGTAATAATATTTTGAATTTGGAATCATTTACTACATCAGTTACTAGATCATCAGGGACAAACTCACGGGCATAAACTAGCAATAAATATAATGTAAGCGTGCTGGGGCATCACGCATCTTCAACTGTTGCAAGAATAATTTAGCTTGTCCGGCGAAATAGTCTCACAGATGATTGTAGTTTTAAAGGTGATGGGGCCACGCAACAATCTTTTCTGTTGCACGAATGGGCAGGTCCGTCCGGATAAGTACCACGACCTCACAGAAGACCAGCGTGAAGTGGAAGTATAAAACTTACGCGTTTCGTCTGGTGAATGAGGTATCCAGAGCCCAATTTTCAAAAAGGTTGTCAACGCAAAGATCTGCAAACCCTCGGGTGTAGCAGATGTCCATGGGCGGCGGTATTTGCTAAACAACTATTCAAATAAAAAAGGGTAGAAAGAAGAGTGAAGTTGAAGTATTTATTAATTTAGCTTTTTTTCAAACTCTTTTAAAGTTTTTAAATTAATTTACACACAAACCTACAGTCTATTACGGATGTTCATGAACCACCATGGATCACTTTGCATTTGCACATAAAAAAAGTAGTAATGGATACATTACACTTGTAGGAAGCATTGTGTCTCTTAAACACAATGGTTCAAACAAAGGCAAGAATGTATGAATAATGCGGAAATAAACCAAGAAAAAAAAGTGTTCAAATTTAGAAACTTTCAATATGATGATATCATAAACGTGAATTGGAAGTGGCTTAGAAGGTACTAACTTGGGACACATCTAATCGTGTATATCACATAGAGAAATCGGATATATCGGATATAGAAATTTTTAAATGAATTTTCACTTGCAGCTGCTTGCAAATGGAATAAAAAAAACATGCGTTCAACAATTTTATGGAAGCAATGCTAGGAACAAACGAAACGTGAAAATCGTCACGTGTTCGAGAGGTTTTTTTTTCAATGAGCGTTTTGGAATCGAGAGCACCGTACGGCGTCAGGGGCGCCGCCCGCCTAAAAGTTGTAACCCGTGTCAGCCGTGAGAAACAGCAGCGAATACCGAATGCGCCGACACAAACGGCCGAGCGGCTCGTCATTTGCATATACGGTTAAAACTATTCCGCCTCCCGCGCGTTGTACGCTCCCGCCGCTCTGCGAAATCACATTGTAAAGCACAAGTAGATTTCCCGCGAGATGTGTATCCATAATAAGTTTCCATTTTTTTACGTTAACTGATATTTTCGCTTTCAGTCCGTAGGCTATTAAAGTATAGTCGAAGGCAGAGCTTTTGGGCTAGCCAGAACTCACGGGCTTGGCGTCTACTAGCCATCGACCGTGACCCTGATGGCCGTTGCTGTGTTTAAATAAGCTGAGGGCAGTGAGGACCGCCTTGGAACGTGGGCGTACCTTGTGTACGCATTAGTGATTTCGCCGTGCTTGTAGGCAAGAACAAGCCACACTAGTGCTATATGTGCGTATGAGTGTGGCCTTGCGGGAAATTCGATGCGACGCAAAATAGCGAATGAATCCCAATGAAACGCTATATTGAATTAATACGGTATAAAATTTAAACATAATCCGTAGATGTTATTATCGTCGGAGGTAACACTTAAGAGCTGCCATTTCATGTTATTTCAAGCGAGCTTCATAAAGGCGAGCGCGCTGCGAGATTAATAATGTAGCTATAAACTCCGTAACCTACTTCGCAATTAAGTTGAATGAATAATACAATTTAGCGTTCGAGGAAGCAATTAATTTTTGAACAACAGCGACGGTTTATGATGAAGGAAATATGGAAAATACGTACTACGCTGGCTTATATAAACTTCTTTGAATACCTTATTCAAGTTAGTTCGTTGACCGTTATATATAAATATCATTAAGGTTTACTTAATTAACTTTCATTAAAGAAATGGCAACTGAACAAGCGGTGGGTAGGCGGTTATTTAGATTCCAACCACTGAGAGGTCTTTGGCGTTCTTAATCATCATAAGAAACGCAAAAAGTTTACATATTATATTACAAGTCCCCATCACCCATCGTCTCCGAGGTTGTGATAGCTTCTCGTTCCCCTCTGACCGGGTTCCCGCCTTGCCGTGGCTGAGGGGCTTAGTAACCGTGGCTTGGTCACCCACGTTGAAGCAAAGAGGAACCCACACTGGGCCGGCCTGTGGTGTAAGGCCAGCCCGAGAGGGACGCTCCGAGTGGCCTCATTGAGCCTACTCTGGATGCGTGCTAGAGGATGCAGGGGACAGTTCGAGTAGACTCTCTAGTAGAGGTGGAGCCACTCTCCCTGTCTACTGTCACCGAGGAGGACACGTGGGGGAAGAGTCTCGGTATTGCGGTGCGCTGCCTACCCTTTGCGGGCGAAACGTGGTGAGCGGCAGAGCCACAGACCAGGTCCGCCGCTGGGGGCTGGAAGGCTGGCTCTTATGGACTCTGGTCAGCGAATTCAGGGGGAGTTCGATGTCCGTGAAATAGGGGCAAAGTAGGAAGGTGCGCTGAATGTTCCACCGCGCCTTACCTGGAGAAAAGGGGAGTTGTTCCCCGCAATTATCGCAACACAGTTTTTGCTTTACGTATTAGATTATATAGATATATTATAAGTGATTTTTTTGAAATTTAAGTTATAAATTAACTTAACTTAGATTTGTCTAAATATCAGAGTTGTAACAACTAGAGCAAGTATACTATAAACCAAATTGCAGACTGGCATGTCGTACGTACGACCGACAAACCTATAAACACTTAATACGCCATAAACAATGAACCACTATCGGCAACCGACAGCAATAAAGTTTTATAAAATGGTCAGAAGGGACAGCTTTACACTCGGTATTCTATCGAAATGCGCGCAGCACTATCCGAGTCGTTAATAGGCCATTGGTACTTCATCGTTTAGCCGACTATAGGCCTAACTTAACAATCAGTCGCAAATTTACGACCGACATATCTGGTAATGGGAAATGTTCTCCTACTACCGATTTGTTTATAGCGTGTTTATTATTATAAACTAGGAACGGAGTTAAACTTGTTTTTTAGTGATTAAAAATCTAATAGGTAGAATTTGGTCTACCGTTTCATGTGACGGTTCAAAAATCGAAAACAGGAATCATTAGAAAGACAATCCAAATTTTATTGATTTTAATTATGTACGTATGTGGATAGAAGTGTATATTGTAAAGCGGTAAACACACCTTTAAGCCTTGATTATGTATCCGCTTCAATCGAGGTCTAATCGAAAAAAAAAAAAAAAAAGAAGTACGCTTTTAATCATTACATTAATCAATACATACATAGTCTTAAAATTGGTCACTTATATCAAGGTTTTGTGAAAGGATGATTGGGTAGGCACTTGGAAAATTTCAACAGCTTAAGTATGAGAATTTCTTCTATTTACGCGATTACACATTTTTAAATTAACAGATTTATTGCGTTTAATTTTAAATTTAATTTCCCGTAGTTTAACAGCGTTTATGGCCACGGGACAGACTGAGGCGTTTTACGTCTCAATGTCATAGTTGACCATGAACGCATCTATTCTTAAATTATTAATTTTGTGTGCGATCTACAATGAGCAAATTTTATTTTGTATTTCAGTAGTGGTTCGTTCGGCCCTCGATTTAATTTTATTGATAATAGGATCCCAATCTGATGATAGCACCCAACCTTCTTCACTTTGAAATTAGGGTGCTTTAATTTCAATAGCCTCGCGAATCATCCTTGGGAAGAATCGGTGTTCTTTTGCAAGGATGTGTGGTCTATTAGTTACTTAAGTATTTTAGAGCGAATGAAATATATATCCTACGTGTTACGGGTCTTCCGAAGGTTATTCAAAAATTATTTATAATTTCAATATGATTTTGCCACGAAAATGTTTGAATATTTGACAGCCCAAAAGGCACAATTATAAAATATATACAAGTGCGAAATAAATCAATCAGCACAGATAAATCACCCAATGGTAATATTTGTGTGATAATAATAATGTCTAAATACGTTTTTTTTTTTCATTTAAGGTATATTATTTTGAACAACATTCTACTTCACTAACTTTTAAAATGTTGTCAATAGATGGCAATACAATACAGTCTTTATAGGCTGTTATTTTTACAAAATATTTTTTTGAAAACAATCGTCGTAGGGCTGGCCATACAACGGTGTTCGCTGCTGCACAAATACTTGTAGTCAGGTCCATCAAGGTACTTACCAGGACCTCACAGAAGAATAGCGTGAAGTGGAAGTTTTTAACCGACTTCAAAAAGGAGGTTTCTCAATTCGACCGTATATATTTTTTTATTTTTTTTTATGTGTGTTCGTGGATAATTTCGTCGCTTATGAACCGATTTTGATGTTTCTTTTTTTGTCGGAAAGGAGATATCCCAAGGGTGGTACCACGATAAGGAAACACGGATTTGATGATGGCATCACAGAGAAATCGAGGGCCATCGTTGAATGTTGTAGGTATTAACAATGTTTTTAAATTTCGCATTGAAGTCGGTTTTTTTTTGTTAAAAATTATACTTGTATACTTCTGCGTTTCGTCGTATTAGTGAAGTAGCCAGGGCCCACTTTATTATAGAAGTTTATCACTTAACATCAAGTATACTGACTGTGCTTGCCACTTTCTCACATTAAAAAAAAAACTTTGAACTACTTTACTATTTTTCGTTAATAAAAAAACAAACATAAAAACATGAGCTTTAAAATGGTGTTTGATTCTTAAAATTTCATGAAGAATTACGAAAACAAAAAAAAAACCTGAGAAATGTAAATAATATGTATATAGAAATTGCTTTGTTTCGATGTCTAAAAATACATTACGAGAAATATATTAACCGAAACAACGCGTTTACCTTATTTGTATTAATAATTTTCTTTCTCCATTCGTGATTCATATCCAAATGGTAAGTTCATAAAAGCAAAAGCGTGACTTGAACATAAGATGGGTATTTCCATGATATTGGAGTAAAACGAAGTATTTTTTTCTATTTACAACTTTGTCTTTACGTCAATAGATTCGATGTTGTTAAATAATAACAGTTAATATGTTTTATACCACAGACAATATCAAGCCCAATTATTATGACACCGTAAAATAGTGTAGGGTAAACATGTCACTGATGGTGCGTGCCATTGCAAATTACAATAAAGTGAAAGATATATTTTTTAGTAAATTCGGGGTTTCAGCTCCTAAAACAAGGTTATTTCTGGTTTAAAAAATATAATCTCATTTAATATCATGTGGTCACCGTTAAAATCTCACTGTTGTATACCAATATGTGTGATAAAATCAGATTTCTTACTAAAAAACCCGTTTATTGCACACAAGCGTAACAGTGGCGTGCACAGAGATTTTAAACAATGTACTAAACAAACTTACGAATTTCTCTGAGTGTTTAATATAAACAGGTCATACATAATATCCAAAGTAGCCTTTGTAAAAGCTGTGAGATGTTAATTTCGTTTTCGTGTGTAGCACTGTAAAATGTTACTCTCATATTTTTTCCAAACGCGTTAAAAAAGTATAACTTAAAAAAAAAATGGAACTACCATAATTCGTGAGTTTCATTGTTTGTGTTTGTATGGGATTACACGGTATGAACAGCTTTGTTTGCATGCAGTGCAAGTGTAAGTACGTGTATAAGCAAAATATTGAGCGACGCCTGCTCAAGTTCAGATCATCTAAAGACGTGTAACCTTGTGTGTCGTAATTTAGTCGATGTGTGAACGTAGTTGTGTTGTATCTCATGCCATTGTGGAAATGTTACATCGACTAAACTATCTCGTGCACACACTACAAAAGTAATTAATTGGTCGTTGGTCAAACAAATCGGTGGATCACGTACTGTACACGCGCAAACGAACAAGGAAACAAAAGGAGCGCGGTGATATAACTCACCGCACGGTCGCTGCACGGAAACGGGAGTAGAAGCAATTAATCAAAAGTTGTGTTCGATGTTTCTGACGTCCACCGCGCTTAGTGAACGTTCGCGGGATAAATTGCATTTAACGAACTCTCTCGTTACTTTCTGTTTTTCGTTTTGATTTAATCTCCCGCGATTTCTGTTGTACTTGGGTCCGAGAGGACCCGTACGTCGAAATTTTTGAAAGGTTTACGTCCTAGGCTTAACGCCGCGGCTGGCGACAAGAGAGCTGGTTCTTTTCTCGCTCAAAGGTATAAGCATAATTTGTTCAGCGAGGAAATGCAGCTAGCGTTCTTTGCGCCATGACACGTTGAGTAGGTTTATTAGATAATATGTAATTTTAGATACATTTAATGTTGTAAATGTTGGATAAATAAATCGTTTAATAACTTTGTTTTTGCTTTTATCAATTTTTGATGATAATATTGAATGACAATCTGACCTGTGCAATTTCGTCGAACGGTGAGTGGCCAGATATTAAATGTTTAACAGCGTGATTAGTACGAAATGAAAGAAACAATCATATCAACAAATCACATTTACATTTTCACTGAAATTTTCATAAATTGATTATTTAACAGATTTTACGATAAGTATAGTAAATGATACCGTCCACTCATAAAACGTAATTTTTTCATAACGAAAACAAATTTCGAGTAATAAAAAACCCACGTGCAACAAACTATTCTTCCGAAACGACTCTGCACACGACAACGCTCTATTTTGCAATTTCGAAATTCGAATGGAAATCTTCGACGAGTTAGAAGCAACGCAACGAAAGGATTCGGTCGTTCACCGACCAACGCTGCTGGGAAAACTTGGTTCCGCCTCATAAAAGCTGTAAGCTTCGGGTCCCGTGAGAGGAAATGCCGATAACTACATCCCTACACCCGGAATCGTGCGGCAGTTTGCGTGTGAGGTGTATTTCGTGAAGGTATTTTACAGAGATGTTCTTGTAGCGCTCTGCGACGATGGACTATTATGATTACGAAACGGTACTCAAAGTTGAAAGATCCAAATGTATTTCATTTTAAATACTGAGGTAATCAAGTATAAAGTAAAAAATACATAACATTTACTAGTCTATGAATGACAGACAATTTAAAAGTATCATAACAGTATTTTTTTTTAATTTTTAAATTAAGTTATCTCGCAAATGATAAAATTGTTTTTTAAGCAACTCTCGCAAAAATACATGCACATTTCACGTATCTCAAAAACGACTTTAACGTCTTGGTTAAAAAATATATTTAAATTAGCTTTTGTTTAAGTTTTTTTAAAGAGGATCTTTAAAAAAACCTTAAATATAATTAGTAGTACGTAAAGTCTTTATGTTTTTTTATTGGTGATATGATTGACGGAAATAGTCCCACTTTACATTGTTCAATACAATGTCTAATTGTCACCCCCTAGTTTACATTGTGGTGACGGTTGAACAATATATTAAAAAACTCTTTTCTATATAAAAATGGAGCCTGTGTCACAGCAAACAAATTTATAAAGCCATTTGACGCTTGAATATTCAACGAAACATTATATGTGTAAAAAAAAAATAGAATTGATCACCTTTATTTTTATGCATAAAACAACTGATAGTTTGTTTATCATACTTATTTTTGGGTTTTTCTAACAGCTTGGTTATATTTATTTCGTGTATTTTAATAATGTTGTAACATTGAAGATTAAGGATTATAAGCGGAAGACATTAGATGTTCCCTGGACGATGTATTAGCAAGTCTATCCATTGGTTGGCGGCGATTGAATTGGACTGATTTGTATAATTCGCGCAACATCGGTGGCCGTAAATCTTTACTCGGCGTCTCCGTAGATTTACGATGGGAACAAACTGTCATTCTCTAATAGCAAGTTGTCTTATTAACAGTCCGCAGCTGTGATACAAGACAGCCCAATTTAATCCCTCAAAATGCATCTAGAGTCGGATTGCTGACTTGGATTCCTTCCGATTTGAGTAATTGAAACGGTAAAACAACGTGATACAGATACATACATATTAGTTCATTGCTATCAGACGTACTCAAACTATGAATTATTATTTCAATTTGCACTGGCGATGCAAAAATTTTTGCCGTTTGGGTATATTTTATGTTTTTCTTTCAATTGAATAATTACATTGTAGTAATTAGAAGTTACGAATACTATGAATATGTTACGAAATAATGAGAATGATTGAAGTGATATGTATAAGGGCATTGCATAATTATTACTTAAAATTGACGTTGTACAGTTTTCCACTTGCGTTACGTTTGGGATTTGATGAGATTGATGAAACAAGACAGCACTACTTGACACATTTCTATAGATTCTTTTATTTCTTATATTTCTGAGATATTTTTTATGTGTTCAATTTGTGCTATACATTATGGTTTTAGTGTCAGGGAAAAGAACGGACATATCAAGGAAATTCAAACAAGCCATTTGGATCAGAAATGGTACGCGGCTACATTAGTCAGGGCGGGGAAATGGCCGAACATTTACCCTTTATATGGTCTGGCTTATCTTTTAAGCATCATAATATATCGGACAATGTCTGAATTACGGGCTCTGTTCAAACAGTGGCCATATCCAATGAAAGGAAATAATGGCATCATTTATTCAGCGGCCATTATCTCGTATATTGAAATAAATGTGGTTTCCGTCTGTATTGCGAAAAGATTACCTTATCATATTATGTAGCAAGAAAAGAATTCTGAGAATAACGAAATCGGAAGGCATGATTACGCGGTTCAATTTTTCTCGCCGAACAAAAGATTTTAATTAACCCAACCTTGAATCTAATCTACGGTTCTTAAAATCTTTGATTATATTTTTAACGTAGTAGTATATAACGTAGTTCATTCAGATTCTGCAACATGGCAGACAACTGTAAAGACTAAAAGCCATTTTAAACATATAGTTTATCAAATGTTACAAAAAAAACGGCCAAGTGCGAGTCGGACTCACGCATGAATGGTTCCATTGTCTATGAAACAGCAAATAATCGTGCCTGTCCTATGGGAGCCCAACTAATTTTTTTTCTGTTTTTTAGTTTGTTTCTGTTTTTATTTATTTGTTGTATGAAACAGAATACATTATCTGTGAAAATTTCAACTTTTTAACTATCACGGTTCAGATTCACTCACAGTTACACGGACAGACAGACAGACAGCGCAGTCTTAGTAATAGGATCCCTTTTGGCTACGGAACCCTAAAAACCGTTTATATTTATGAGTTAGTAAACAAAATTCTCTAATGGTCCATCATACTTTATGATTTATTCACAGCTTTATCTATTTTAGATGATATTATGCGTAATATAATTTTGTGAATTCTAGATTATACGAGTACCTACTTAGTTGATTTCGAACGAAAACTGATAATCGTCAAATTGTATTTGAATGTATTAACTCAATGGTGAAAAAGGAGATTGATTAGCTGACGGCTGCTTTATAAAAAGTGAGGGAAACTCTACAAGTCAACATTACAAGTAATTGATTACTTTCCAAGTCCAAAACATAAATAACATCATTGATGTCTCAATCAAAATGAAATAAAATTATATATACGATATTTCTATTTAACGTAAATGAAAAATAATTATCGTCTTTCAAATCCTATGTCAAAATTATTAGCTTAAAATAAAAATTTCGCCATTACTTACTTAAGTCAAACGAAAGAAGATAAAATATAAAACTTATCTACTACAAGGTATTACTCAGTTATAAAATGCTTCATTAGACTTTTTATAGCGACTCTTTAAACAGACATTTAAACTGGCTATTTTCAAAACATAAAATCGTAAATGCAACTGCATAGGTAATTTCATTTTAAGAGAAAACAGAAAAATTTGACGACATTTCATGGTCATCTTTTACAAATTCTTAACGTAAAAATAAATTGCTTTTAGTAAAAACGCCAGACATTGTACTTGTTTTTGTTTTCACATTCATAGTGTGCAGTAAAGTAAATTCATTCATTAGTACAAAAAAAATCAATCATCCGTATGTCTAATTGCAGCACAGAATTATTAAACCTTTCATAATGCATGTAAAAATATTGATACTTTCAGTAGACCGCAATGAACAATATCCCATGATCTACTGCTATGTAGGAATTTTCGAAAATCGAGCGTTTCGGTAAATTATTATAAAATCGACTGAAACGCTCGACTTCATGAACCAAGCATATCCAAAATACCGTATAGACTAGCGGTATATGAATATGTTTGATTTATAAAGGCACACAGATGGTTACTAAAATGTTTGCAAACGAAATTGTTTGCATTGATGTTATGCCGTTCTTTTTAAATGTTTGGTTTGGCGTTTGTTCTCCTAGGCACTCCACCTATGAAATCAGATAAAAATACAGTACATTTGATTTCATATAGTTATTTAAAATATCGAGTTAAAACGAGAGCAACTTATTTTTATTTATAGACCTTTTTTTATTTAAAATTATTCGACGACAGTTGACTAAATACATCGATAACTTTCAGTTCAGTGATGAGAATATAGAGTTGCATTGAGCTTTTCGAAGCCAACTTAGCTTTCCTGTTATTCGATATGTCAGCGCCAAATATTCAAATCGAGTCCTACCTGAAAATACAAGGTACAACGAAGGGTTTCCTTTTTGCGGTAAGCGCGTAAATCTGTGCCTCCTTAGGGTTACATTGGAATAGATTTTGTCAGCTCCAATCCAAGATTTTGCTCAACAAAACCTCGACTTCAGACACGAGTTTATTCGGAAACTCGTATTACTCGTGTTCTTGAGAAACACTTGTATAGTCGTGATATAACGTCACCGCGATGAATGTTGCTAATACACAACAAGACATCGACATGCTGAAGAAATAGGGATATCAGCAATCAGAGAAAACTGGTGATCCAATTGCATATTTTTTTTTAATGTGCATTGGCAAAGGTGCTGGCAGTTCACTGATGTTGAGTGATAACTGCCGCCATTTATTTACATTTGCTACATTCGTATTGGTGGCTTTTAGTAGATGCCTTTTAATAAATAAAGTGGGCCCCGGCTACCTCACTCACTAGCCGAAACGCAGAAGCATAAACTTCCGCTTCACGTCGGTTTTCTGTGAGGTCATGGTACTTACCCAGACGGATCTGCCCAATGGTGCAACAGCGAAAACTGTTGCGTGGCCCTACCGCAATGACATAATTTCGTGGGTGGCCCGTTTGAAGTGATTTTGCAAATGCTTACTATTTAGCTAAATCGGAAGCTATCACCATGCCCGGTCCGCCCATCAGATTTAGGTGGAAATGATTATAATTTCTTTTTAAATGCACAATTTGAACAATATAGTAGACTATTACGACATTTATATTAGCGTCCCAGAATGAAGTGTCCATCTTCTTATTTATTTTAACATACCTAATGGCTCATTTATTTAACATAGTAGCTTTTATTGTTAAGATGGCTTAGTCACAATGGCTTTGCACGGAGAGACAATTCCATGTTACGTAAAATTTTCCTTCTCTCGACTTAGATAATATAAATTTTAAATTGTCCCTTTTTGCTTTCAATCTACGAATAAATATTCTGCTTTAAATTTGCATATACATACGTTGAGATTTCTAATTAATATATTACCTACTTTAAATAAAAATAATAACTGTAGATAATCACAAAAACACATAAATTATTGTATGGAGGATATGTTATGTAGGACTATTCAGTTCTCCTAATTACTCTTTCAAGGTTACACGTTAAAAATAGAAGACGTTATTTGAGTAATAGTGGGATATTTACGGTGGTAAGGCCACGCAGCAGCCTCGGCTGTTGCACGAATGGGCAGGACCGTCCGGGTAAGTACCACGACCTCACAGAAGACCAGCGTAAAGTGGAAGTATGACAAATACTTTCGTCTGGTGAGTGAGGTTGCCGGAGCCCAATTTTCAAAAGGTTGTCAACGCATCTGTAACCCTCGGGTGTAGCAGATGTCCATGGGCGGTATTCACTTTACATCAGGTGAACCGTCTGCTCGTTTGACAACTTTTCGCATAAAAAAAAATATAATTACAGCAAGTTTAAGACATAATTAAAAAAATTGTTCATTAATTTTTATTTTAATGGGCATTAAGGCCCTAATGATGATTTACAGCGCTTGACATTTACCAATTTTATCGGTTTAGGCGTAAGATTAGCGTCGTTAGTGTAGTTTAATTATGTACATTCTAACAACTAGTGAATATTCAGCGCCTGGGGCTTAATGGATGAATTTTAATGAACACCAAACTTGCCCGAACCTTAATGATTATGCGTTTAAGTTCATTAAGAGGAAGAGTCACATTTCATTTTGTTACTCTACGCGTAAGAACACGAAGTGGTTCGGTTAAGGGTCTTTGCTTACTCAATCAGAGTTAAGTACATTTACCAATGAGATAATACAAAGAATGTTTGTTTACAAAACTTATTTGAACATGCGTATATTAATATACCAATTGCAAATTTGGCAGAATCGGTTGGCACAGTTTTAGGGCGATAGACGTTGGCACTGCGCGTCGTGGGTTTGATTCCCACTTAAAACAAATATTTATGTGATCCCGTACATAATTGTTCCCGATTTAGAATTTTTCCATTGTAAAAATTACATTGATACGAAATTGTCTTACCTTTACTACGGGTTAATAAAAAAAAAAGAAAGACTATAATAATCACTGCGTCAAGAACAGTTGCATAATAACAGTTAAACAAATCACAAGATTATTTTTTTGCATTAGCTTATCATGAGGCAATGATTCTTCCGAAGAATTCTACGCTTGTGGTTTGTTAATGAACATTAAAAAAACTAAGGAAAAGTTTTCGATATTTAAATCATTCGGTCATCTAGAATCGGATGAATTTAAAGATGTTACTACATTGTAGGACACATAAAAGCGTAATATGAATAAAGTTTACATAAACAGGAACAAAACATTTTTTGAGATGAAGATATAATTTTTGATGACTCCGTGGCGCAGTTGCCAAGGTATTGGCATCGGCGTCTGGAGTCGTGGGTTCGATTCTCACACGGGATAACTATTTGTGTGACCCACAGAGAGTTGTTTCGCATCTGCGTGTTATTCCGCGTGAAATTTATATTAGTAAAACGTTCTTACAACACTGGATAATGTTATCCTAAATTACGGGCAATGTTTTAAAAAGAAAAAAGAAAAGAATTATTTTTTGTTTTCTTACTACACGTATAATACAAAAGTAATAACGTATACAATTGCGTTCGAAATATTGCAACATTTCACCGTTAAAAATATTATCCCAAAAGGGGAACAAATTCGAACCGAATATATTTCCTATGTTATTATCTATTAATTACTTTGCTTTGTATCTTTTTATAACTATTTTATCTATTAATTGTGGTCAAGCACGATCACACTTCCTGATATAAGGTCGTGGGTTCCAACGTGTCACTGTCTAACATAAATTTCCTTAACACAACGAGGCCACTAAAAACATGTATAGTATACCGTAAAGTTAGAAAAAAGCTGAATGATTCGTCCGACATTGGCTAGACTACTATCCACCTTGTAATTTAAAATAGCCTACAGTTACGAGCCAGAATGATACAATCTGTTGACATTGGACAAATAAAAGATTCGGTTTAGGCTCACGGTATTGGGTGCAATTAATTATTTATTAATTGACTTGTTATTTGTATGGCCGTTGTACGTACATGTGTTTACTATTGTGTCCAGTAATAAAGTTGCCCATTGATATGGATCGCCTCTAGAGACATATTACCCTCGTTAAGTGCCTCCTACGTCGAACTTTTGTAAGCTTGCCTCGTGTAGGACAATACTATATCTCCGTTGGATTTATTGCTGTCTTTGTAAGCATCGATTCATAGATAAGTTGTGGACTGAGATGAAACGAAAGCAAATAAATTTATAAATGAAACTGCAGAACACAAATTTGTTCTTTAGACTTACTAGAAGTTTCTCTTCGTGACAATTTTTATGAATCCCATCATTTAGGGAAACAATATCACATTAGGTAGGATACACTATAAATATAGGCATATTGATAGCTATTTCCAAAGCTATGATAATTTAAAATTAAGTATAAAAAAAACGTAGATGAACATTTCGATATACAATCAATTAAAAGAACTGGCCAAGTGAGAGTCGGACTCGCACACAAAGGGTTCTGTACCATTATGGTAGCCCCCATTAGGATAGGCATTCAGTATGGGAAGCCCCTTTAATATTTTTTTATCGTTTTTAGTATATATTGTTATAGCGGCAACAGAAAGACATCATCTGTAAAAATTTCAACTGTCTAACTATCACGGTTCATAAGATAAATACTAGTGACAGACGGGCAGACAGACAGCGCAATCTTATTAATAGGGACCCGTTTTCCCCTTTGGGTGCGAAGCCTAAAAATTAGCAAATTACGTTAAAATTTTTGTCATTATTTATAAAAACATCACTGTTTAGCAAATCGTTTAGTAACTCTACAAATTCTACAATCGCTGATGAGTTAACTGTAAAAACAGACATTGCAAGAGAATATCAAGTAGCAGCGGTAGATAGCAAAGAATAAATAATTAATAACATTAAACTTTCATGGATCGGAACGCCCGTGGCTGATGTCTCAGAGTGCCAAGTTCGCTTCCGTGGCGCATTAATTTTATTCCTGCAGCCGTCTAGAGACAAGACATTCGGGCACTTTATCTTTCCGTTTTCCTGTTTTTACTCGTGGACGTTTTTGTGTGACGTTACGACTCCGGTTACTAATGGACGCCAATAAACGTGGAAGACGCATTGTTTTGTTTGTAGGCGACACGAATGTGGAGCTAGGATGGACTTGTTTATGCAGTATTCATGACATGGTTTTCAATCGGACCTGTGTTAATTCATGCAAAAGAAAAGACAGTTTCTTGCTTTTATCGTATTCTTACTTACGTTAATAACAAATGTACATGTATAAATGTTTAAGTATGGAACTAAAAAAAGCATATATATATAAATAATATAATTAATATGGAACTAAATAAAGTAAGTTCATAAAAGCCGACCAAAGCACCTTTATGTGAGAAACACGAACATTTGAAGACCTAAATAAGTATTTATTATTTTTCCGGGACTGTACAGATGGCGCAGTGATCACCTCGCTATGATGAACTCGTTTAATAAACCGCTTAACGTGATTTGATTGATTACATCGTTCAAGACCAACACAAGTTTGCACGAACTCATGCAAATAAATATTATAATAAAATTTCATTACTAAAATAGATAAGAGACATTTTGATATGGAATGTCAATCAGAAAAAGTATTATAATTTAGAAGATAGATGATCAACTACTTGGTTTTCCCCTTTGATTAACGATAGTAACATCTTCGTCCGAAATGCGTGTGAAATGTTAGCGTATAAAGGCATATCCTGCTCTAATCACATGTGTATATATATATATATATATATATATATATATATATATATATATATATATATATAGAGAGAGAGACGAAAGATCAAAGAAAATCTCAATATAAACACATTCATACCGAAAACCCTTTCGTCCGTAATTTCGCGAACCCTTATAAGGATTCTACGAAATAACGTATATTTCGTAACAGTATTAACAAAGAATTGTAATATACGTGTACTCTGTACTCTTAGCAAGGCCAATTATAGTGGGCATTATTCTTAAACAATTACAAGGCCGGCTTGGACACTGCATTATTAAAAGTAGCGAATCGTGCAATTAAAATGAACTGTCTGCGTACAGTGTGTTTTGAACAATAAAATGTTTCCATCCACCCTTGAAACAGTAAAGTGGCTTATTATGAAATTTTAAAACTTCTAATGCACACCGCAATTTGAAATGCGGAGAAATAAACTATATATATAACAATTAAAAAAATTATGAAACTGTTCAGAGTATTAGCAAATGTATTCGTTGGTCTGAAAAACACAAATTTAATGATTTTGTTCCCATTTGCCTTGAGGCTTGCATTATAAGCGAATAGAAAGACGGACGCAGTCTTCCATTGGTTTTCTTTGTTACAGTCATTATGAACGATGGGGCGAATGAATGTCGTCTGATAATGGGAGGTTAGTGGAATTAAGTCATTCAAGTCCTGTATATAGAATACTGACAGGCTCCCAGCACACTTAGCCCACAATAAATCATAGTCACTAGAGAGTCTGTTCGCAAGTGGATCGCGGTAACATGTGATAAATTTGCCATTCCCCTGTGCTATGTGTATAAATGCATTTTTGCAAACATCCCAATATGCCTCATAATGTTGAAACATCATGTTGAATATTCTTTTCATTAATGCCAATAAACCTTGCCTAGTACTTTATTCGACTATTCAGCAGGCCCTTCTAATGAAACATCATGTTTTCAACTAAAAAAAGTTTCAGAGAGAAAAAAAAAATAAAAAAATATGTTTTACATTAAATAGAAAGAACAGTACATATTATTAGTAAACGGAAAATTTTCAGCCCTTAAATCTATTAAGATTATCTTTTAGACAGCTTGTTTGGATTAAGGATCATCTCGGCAAAAGAAAAGAATTCTCCAGGTAAACGTTGTTATAGCCTCAGGGGAAGTAAAGCCTCGCTATGTTGCGGAAAATCAATGAAACCAAATTCTTGTACCAATCAATTAGAGCAACAACGAAAAAAGAGAGTGTGGTTACTAACATTTTCTTTATATTTATTTATAAAAATGAACCTAAACGGAATTTATAAAGTAGGTTATATTATCCTATTTAAGGTTTTTATATGTCAGCCGTGATAGATCGTTGTGAGCGCGCTCGCTTTTGATTCAATATACTCGAGCAACGAGTTCGATTCCCGGGAACGGCAAAAACCAATAAAATTGTCAATTTTAAGTGGTGACTTATCATGTGATCACCCGTGAAGGAACACATCCTGTGAACTTAAAACCGTAGGGTTTTTCCCTGCCTTTAATACCTATATTAAGATAAGAAATATGATACTGATCATGTGATGATCTCACACAACGAACGAATGTATAAAAGTAGATAAGAAAGATTTTGAAACAATTGAAAATATTTTTTTATAAATGAGACTAATTTTACGGATTTATCGCGTTCATTTTTAATTTTTATTCCCGATGTTTCGAACCCTGCCCCGTGACCATGAACCGCTGTAAAGGGTTCGAAACGTCGGGAATTAAAATTAAAAATAAACGTGATAAATCGTAAAATTAGTTTCATTTATAATGTGTAATCGCGTAAATACAAGAAATTATCAAATATTTTTTTGTCACATTAATGATCTAAATTTCCTTAAAAGTGTCGAACAGTGCATGGGGAAGTAAAGGCGTGACAATGTCACCACTTTTTGTGAGTTAAGGCCGAAAGGGACAGTCCGACCCGACCCTTATTGTAAGGATCTGCCCTGAACCGTAGCGGATCACTACGCCCAAGTTATTAAGTGATATCTTGGTACACCCATTCGACCCCGAGCTTAGACAAATACCTTAAACTTTATGATATATACGTCGGTAAAAGACTTGTTTTCTTAAAGCAGGTAATTTCTCTTTGAATACAGCTTCTGTACCGAATTTATCGGTTCCGTGAACATATGTATGTAGATGCTAATCTCCCTGAATAAAAAAAAATTAAAACACCGTAAAATCAGTAAAACTATTTTAATTTCCATTGTGCAATATTCTCGGAAACAGAATAGACAGTTAAAAGATAATATGTTATTTAACTTCGATTATTTAATACTAGCTTTTACCCGCGGCTTCGCTCGCGTTGACGCCCTTAAACAAACATCTTTATTTAAAAAAATATTTTTTTTTAAATAAAGATGAATGATTTAATGAATGAATCCTATGATGATATATATGATGAAAAATGATTTAAATGAATTAATCCTATGTCCTTTTTAATACCCCCAAGTAATCTGTACAAAGTTTCATGTTAATCGGTTGAGTAGTTTTGGCGTGAAAGCGTAACAAACAATAAATTTGTTTGTTATTCATTCACTGTTATAATATTAAGTAGGGATTACAAAAGTTTGCAGCAACTTTATCTAGACACAGAGAATTGTACTAATATGGAACATTTTCATACTTTAATATGTATACACGCATTACAAATAACAGTATAATCATACACAGCGTAGATATCTGTTGTCTTCATAAATATATTATCGAAATTCATGTTGAGAAGATAACATCAGCTTCTCTCGTTTGAATCGAAAACAACCGAACAAGGCCCCTTGCACGGCTTACCAGTACATCGTCGATAAAGACGTCCCCGAATGTTGTCGCCTCCGGGGAGACATCACTCCAGCTAAGTGCCCGATACGTTCCATCGTCGTCTACAATTCCGCGTAGTGTCGAATTGCCTCCACACATTTAACGACACGCAACTAGCCTTGAACAGGCGCCAACATTTGGTCGGCCGGTAATGTTCGTTCAATAACCATTTTACTAGCGAAAAACAAAAGCGACTTCAAATATCTCGCTATGTATTAGTTTCATAATTGATTTTCAGGAGTTCCCTAAGTATCCCCGGAGCCCAAAATACAACACCAATGAAATTAATATGGGACCACGTGGGAAGCACCAGCTTTCAAATTAAAAAGTAATCATCAAAATCTGTTCACGCAGTCAAAAGTTCTGAGGTAACAAACACAAAATAAAAAATACAGTCGAATTGGGAACCTCCTGTTTTTGAAGTCGGTTAAAAAGTGCATCAACGACTTGTGGATTTGAGAAACTGCGCTTTATTTATTTTATTTTTTTATTTTTTTAAAAAACATTGCCCTCACTTTAGGATAAAATTATCCTTTGATTTAATAAAGTGGTTTTATACAACAAAATCTATAGGACACGCGTAATAAGGTTCAGTATTGCACAGAGAACTAATTGTAAGCTATACATTATTCAATTAGTTGTAGATTATTTTTATTTTTCAAAATGAAGAATAACATTGTACCAGATATGGTTAAACTAGTTAGATAAGGACAGCGAGAAAGTTAGAAACGCCTTCCAGAATACATTTTTATTTCGACTTCATGTAACTTTACGTTGAACGCATGTTGGAACGTTTTGTTTTGACACGGGAATTGTGGAATACCATTGAGTACGAAAAATGAAAAAGAAGGGGTTACAATAGTACCCCCAGACATTCAAATAGAGTATTAAATGTTGTTCCCACGTGGCACAGCTGTCGCATACAATTTGAAATCGTTGCATTCCTTTTAATATGGGTTTAACTTTTCCGCATTAAGATTATTACTCAGGGTAAGCATTTATATATATATATTATTTATTTATTTATTCATTTTTTATTGAAAACATCTCGAAAAGGGTTACAAAGGGCAAACTTAATGCCTATTGGCATTCTCTACCAGTCAATCCGGGGCGTGAGGAGAAATCGTGGTAGGTGCAATAAATAAAATTGCAATATGAATTTATGTGACTTAAACAAATAATAATATATGCATTACACATCATATAAGTTCCAGAATATGCAACATATTATATAAAAACGATTTATGTAACACACCATATACAATACAAAAATATATGTATATATTATTACGACTAAAGCCGTAAAATGTAGAAACATTACCTTAAACTAATCGTTAAGTTTAGTACGCTTACGATTAGTTTTAGAAATATATAGAAACAAAATGTTAACCCTAACGGAGTTAAGTATGCTGGTAGAGCTTATCGTCTTACCGTATGAGGATAGAACTTCACACAATGATAGAAATCATAACATTCCACGTCACAACGTTAGTGATCAAAAATTTTATTGTATGCAACAAATACAAGAGTACCTGGAAAGGCTACGCAGCAGCTTCTGGTGTTGCACAAATGGGCAGCTGCGTCCAGGGGAGTACCATTTCCATACCAAGTAATACTTTCGCGTTCCATCTGGTGAGGTTGAAGTTAAGGTATCTGAAAGCCCACGTGTGTTGTAGATGTCCATGGGGAGCAGTTTTCACTCAATAACACGTGAACCGTTTACTGGCTACACAACGTTTCACATTAAAAAAAATTGCGCGTATTGTCAGCGGAATGTATGCTCAAGTATGTGGGGGCCGTGCAATTAATAATTTTCAGACACTAATCAGATATCGAGCCGGGGGAATCCGCTTATCGTTTGGCTCCCGCGTGGGCTTAGTTTCGCGTATCGCTTTTGGCGAAGTTTCGCGTGAATTATGGCCGTCGAACGAATCGAACGCGCTCTGACAGTCCCCGAGTCGCGCTGGTGCCGTAAAATTGTTAAATAGATGAGGGTGACAGTTGCAATGTATTCCCTTTATTGGGCTGTCAGGCGTTGGAAATGACTTACACGCCGCCGTTTCCGCGCGGTTTGCCCAAAAACCTTAGTTACTTTTTTAAGCATTATGTGTACATTTATAATTGTTACTACTATTAAATCTAGCTGAGGTAAAATTAACTTTATAATAATTTACGTTAGCACTAGTCTGATGCCTCAGTGTTTTCCGTGACCTTTAATGCTGCAAAAAAGTTGAAGTTTAAATGAAAAACTAAAAAATTTTAAGAATTGTTCAAAACAGTTGCCATTCAACGCTGAATCCTGTCAGTTAGTTAAAAATGAAAGAATCAATTTATACTACGTATTTTAATAAAGAGCAAAAGTAAAAAAAAAAAAAACTGTTCATATGCTTGAGCCATGTATCTGCCAATACTTTTTCACTTATTCAAACCTGCATTATCTTTCATTCTTACAGAACATACTTTTTACAAGTTTTAAGAGTTTATAAGTTTGTTAAGAGAACAAGATAGAGATGAGAATAACATGTCGGAGATTGTGATAGAACATTTGATAGAGATTTTTTCCGTACAGCCGTAATTTATTTATAATCGTGTCGTTAACTGCCATCATAAGGGAAATTAAAAGGAACCTAGATTGTAAATCAGCTTGAAACCGCGGTGTAATTGCTAGCACATATTTTTACTAGGCCATCGGAGAAGGCCTTCATTGATACAGGTAAATACAATGACACTGTTGATTCCTAGGAGGAGGGCGTTGACATTTTAAGTTTGAAAGATACCTTACAAATTAACAAAAAGGCACGCAAATTTAAAAAAAAACAATGGTATCATTTCTTCTTGATTTAGTAATAATTATAAAAATCGTAAGAATCGGGGCCATTAGTGTAAGATTTTGCAGAATGCCAAGTGCGCTTCCGTTTCACATTAATTCCTCCCCTAGTAGTCTTTATCGAGATACTTTATCTTGTCACCCTATTTTACCTCGAGATGTCGTATCATGTTTATTATGTTTCTTGATTAGGATTTCTCTGGATTGTACTTTTGTATATATCAAATTCTATGTTAGTGAAGTGTATTTCAAATGAATATTAAATTAAAATGAAACGAAATTCTTCTAAGCTTTCGTTTCAACATTACAATTAAGTATTGCGAACATCGCGCATCGGCAAGCTTCTTACGCAGTAAAACGTATTTTTATTAAAAATATGGCTGTTGTATAATCGAGCTATAAATAATCTGTGTAGCAACGTTGCTTAAACAAAATCGACGTTTCTAATTTAGATGCAAATATAAAGATTTTAGTCAGGACGATGCGGATCATTGTTAATTAATATTTCGGCGTTAGGAAGTAACTCCAAATTTCCATTTAATCACGAAACGTTTTTAATATTAATATTTACCAATTTAGTATTCAGATTTGTCCTGTAATATCGGTATTCTAAAACGTTTGTCTGTGTACTAACAGAAATCAGCTAGTGTAAAGTAATACATACATTAAAATAGTAAAAGCGAGATCGTTGTAACTATACTGGTTATTTCTACGCCTTGTCCTTAAGATTACCTATAGCTGTCCTACTATACGTAATGAATATTTAACACTCTAAAATTATACCTTTCATATCTGTAGATATTCATATAAAACAGTCGCAAATGTATAAATTCCAAAGCTAAAAAGAAAGCACGTCGAATACGCCAAGCTTTGCTAAAATGCGGTAAAAACATATAACACGTTCGATCTTTCCGGCGGTGAAAAATTTCGCGCCAGTTTTATCTAAATTTTTTTTAGTTTCATTTTAAGTGCATAAACTAGCAATAAGAAATTAAAATTAAATTTCAATACCATAAGCGACATCCTTCTCATTTTGAAATATTCATTCTAAAAATGTAATTTCTGTACGGTTACGATATTGACCTGCAATGTGATAATTCAAATCCTGGATTCGAAGAAAATCTTTGCGACAGCTTCAGTTACACGTTTTTATACATCATCTTAAGTGCATAGACTAGCACTAAAAGTTAAAAAACGTTCACTAAAAGTTAAAAAATTCTTTCGCTAGTGACCTAACTCTGTGAATATTATGTTTAGTACTATATTATAGGAAATAGAATAATCCGAGTCAATCTGATTTCCATCTCACATTAATTTAAATAAGCCGAATTGATTTCGAACACACTCTGAATGAATAATCTAATCTAAAAAATAAAATGGAGATTGTGAATAATATTGCCCACAATAAAAAAAGGGTTGAGACAAAGACGACCGGTTTCACAAACATTGCATAAAGATGAGCAAATCTCTCTTCTTACTTATGTTTGGTTTCTAAAAATCTGCGAAGGGACGCTTCGACGCTTCGTACCAAGTTCCCCATTCCATATAACCCAGTTGGGTTGAAGGATTATTAATTCGGACAAAACATATCCACTCGACAAGTAATTGAGATGTAAATGTTGTCTATGGTATTTGTCATCGTTTCATCTTAGTAAATAGATTAGCACTAAAATTTAAAATTAAATTTCAATAGCGAAGTCTACATTTCAATTTTCCAATATTCATTGTGAAAAGAGTGCACAGAAATTGTCCTTGCTGTAAAGGGAGCACATTAGATATCGCTAATATCTGATAGCTTAATATCCGCTCGCATTTAATTCAATATACTTGAGAAACCTGAGTTCAATTCCCGGTCCCGGCCCCAATGAAATGGTTAATTCTAAGTGCTGACTTATCACGTGTTTGGCGGTAAAGGAAACATCGTGAGAAAAAAAAACTGTTTCGAAGTCAAAGTCAAAGTCAAATATCTAATATCAATATAGAAGCATTCACTTACTTATTGATAGTCAAAAAACTCTACCATCGGTTCGGAAGGAAAGCCTGACCTGAGAAGAACCGGCTTAAGAAACTCAGCGGGACATTTTTTTTTTACTTGCCAATAAAATTACAAATATGTGTACAATTATTAAATCCCACTTGAAAGAGCCTGGAGCGATCAATTCATTTCCAGAGTGTGTTATCATTCAAATAATCACTAATACTATAATAGCCATTAACACACAAACGTTCCTTTACAAGTTTTTTTGAATTTAGCAACGGATTCATTTTGAACGTTTTCTGGGATTTTGTTGTAAAAGTTGTCATTGTCCCATAAAAGATTTACTTATTCTACGCAATCTAGTTGAGGGTAGAACTAATTTATGCTTGTTCCTAGTATTTACATCATGCACGTTACTAAATCTTGAAAAGTCATTCTTATTTTTGTGGACATACATAACATTAGCAAGTAAGTACTGACAAGCTACAGTCAATATTTTTATTTCTTTAAACAAGTTTCTAAGTGAATCTTTGGGGCGCAGGTTATAAACCGCTCGAATAACTCTCTTTTGCAGGATGAAGATAGTATTTATGTCGGCTGCATTTCTCCAAAGTAGAATGCCATAAGACATTATACTGTGGAAATAGCTAAAATATACCAGACGAGCCGTATCCACATCAGTCCACTGTCTAATTTTTTTGACTGCGAAGACTGATGAGCTAAGTCTACTCGACAGTTTATTAATATGGGGGCCTCACTGCAATTTGGCTGGCATCTACAAGATATGCAGTGGGGCCGCGTGGTGTTACAGCTGTTCAGAGAAGGCCTTTGCCGTTTAGTGGGATATGTATAGGCTGTTAATTTATTTCATTTTTAATTTTAATCATTGCTAAAAATGCTATTTCAAAAGTAGTTACGACGTTTAGATTTACGCTTAGTAAGGATGTAGACGCGTAATCTAGGAAGCTTGATTGTATTATCCAAACACTTTGAAGTTTCATCTTTACACCACTAAATACTCAAAAGTTAATTTATGCTTTGGATTTGATCAGTCGACCTAATCGTAGTGGAAACATCGTAGCCCTACGCAGCCCATTATTAAAAATCCATCAAACCCCTTATAAAAAATATTTATAAATTTAATTTGTTTCATAGCATAAACTATGATTGTGTTAATGGATTTTTGCCATAGCTTTAGCAACAAAGAACATTCAATCATTTCATACGTCAGCACAAAGGTCATTATGCATATATCTCTCCAAACTCATGATCCGCTGGAACAAAGCCAGTCGCTTAGCTACAACTCTGCCCTGGTTTTAACTTAACTATAGTTTAAACTTCTGTTCAAATATTTTTGAGCCCACTTCTCGTACCGACTAAAGTAAAGATGAACTTAAGTATTCTAGTTACTAATCAGCCAATGATAATTTTACCAAAAGTTCAACTTTCCTTAAAACGGTCATAATTTTTGACAAGCGCTTTCCGTATATAGAGTTTATAAAGATCATTGAAACTCAGCATTACTACGGGCCCTTTGCCTAATAAAGCTTAATAAATATTACGGGCTGAAGGTGCAAACATCAAATTAAAAAAATCAATTAATTAGGTAAAATCTCAAAAATTTTTGTTGTAATACTTAATAAAATATTGAAATAGTAAACATAAATTCCAATAATTATAATTTTGTTTCGAAATTTTACCGACCTTTGTATTTTTAAGGTGACACTCAGCTGAATTATCAATTATCTTCTCCTTCAGCAGTACTTGTCTAGACAAACCCTTGATTATAGAACACTAAACCGTTGCTAGGATTAATTAATTTTAACTGTATCGTTTTTTATTTAAATCATCAAAGTCAACTTTTTTGTATTAAAATGAACGCCCAATGAAGTAAGAAATACATTTTAAATACTATTGTTTCTTGTTGCCTAATAGTAAAGTAGAATCCATACAGAAAGGCTACACATTAAGAAATAGAAAACCATAAGGCAAAAGCTAGGAAAAGACGGGAAAGCTTATATTACACTTGAGTCTTCATATATGTCAATTTAAAAAAAATACGATAATCGTGAACATAAAACTAAAATCATTATAAACACAAATATATGGTATAAAATGTCTATCTGTGATTACATACTACAGTTTGTTAAATATACGATGCTTCTTAAGATCAGAAAAATGAATGAATTACCAACTGCTGATACTCCATGACAGGTTAGTGACAAGCTTAACATTAAGCTAAGGATTATGGACCCGGTTTACTCGCTTGTTACGTTGATCTCTATCATTAACCGGTATAAATGACATTTGAATATCTGTGTGCAACATTGTAGGTTTTTAATAGCTTTTGAGAGCTTTTTTAAAAGTGATCGTGAATGGTAATTGTAAGGTTTTTAATTGTATACGAAAATAAAATATATTAAAGATAGACAAGAGAAGAGCAAGAATAATTACTTCGCGTTTAAGTGAGTGCATCCAATGATTAATAAGAAGCCACAAGAAGTTATGAACTGGGGCTTTCAGATGAATATAATTTACCTAATTATCTGTGACCTTTGATTTGTATATTTGATATATGTCTTCAAATTTTCGAATATAAAGGCACTATTATATTGCACACAGTACCGAGAACTGTCTGGACCATACACATAACCAATCAACTTAATTCTTAATGGTACCGGGCCACAAACCGGTATGTCCTCTGTGGAAAAAACGCTTTGTACGAGGACTGTAAGAAATGAAAGCGATTAAGCAAATGGAAATTAAAAGTGCGCTCCCCTGCAAATTCAAAGTGGTGATTTCAAAATTGAGTGAATTGGCTTCTGATCAGATGTACCATCTAAAGACACATACTGGGTGTACATCTGCGCGTTTTTTAAATAATTACTATACTTTGAAATTATATTATTTGGGTTATAACAGTTTATAACAATAATATGCAAATCTTGCTAGATATCGCTAAACAAATGTTGCCCGCTAAGCATATAAAAAGGCTAAGCAGCTTCTGGCCACTGCCGCTCAGAGCACAGGCATGAAGTAATTTGTGTGAGTGATTCCTCACTCGACAGACGAAAGACGCAGTATCCATTCGAGGCAACTATTTAACGGTTGACAAGGCATCTACAATCCCAATGGTGAATCCGAAAGCTGGCTGACTACATTCTCACATAAAAAGAAGTATTCCGAAACTTTAAGTATTTTTAAGTTTGTAATGGATGACTCTATTTTTTAAGAGAATTATTAAAAATTTTTTTGACTCGCTCACGTTGACAGTAAACACTTATTATGAATTAACAGTTAAGTAAAACCTTAACATGCTTCCCCGTTTCATTAAGACAGTCAGTGACTTTAACGACGGAGAAAATGTATTCTTAAATTGACATTATTCATTGTAATGATAGCAATTTGTAGACGTGCGAATCATGATTGCGAAGGCGTGATGCTAAATAAAGCGTAACAAATGCCTTGTAATACCACCCCATTTATGGCGTCGGCAATTTCTCATATCAATAAGACATGTGCAAACACGGTATAAGGTACTGAATTTATATAAAGAATGTTACAATTATTAATTGCAATAAACTTATAGTGTATTGTGTAGTATAAAAATACCAATAAAATAAGATATTTTGTTGTATGCTATTAAAAATAATGGCGGGATTTTGTATAACTGTATATTTCGCCCACGTGTGTATTTGCGGAATAAGTAAAGTATATTATTTAAATAGTCGACAAAATTATTTGAATATTCACTACTGACCGAGTTTATACGTTTACGTGCTTCGAAAATTACTGTAAAGTTTGTGCCCAACATAAAATTCAATAAATCGACAGCAAATAAAACAAGTTTTCATAATCGACTACAACGATTTTGCAACTTTTGGTGATGCAAACATACATGAACGGATGTCGCTACCTTCCAGAAGCTATACTCCGCCACGTCTTCCACAAAAAATTTAATGGTAAGGTTTATTTTATCATAATCCACAGTTGATACATTGCCGAAAGTATCTATATACCTCTTTCGATTGAAATCCAATTATGTTTATTCATTATAGAACGGTCATATAAAACTGATAAAACTGATACTGAACTGAACTGAACTTCGTAGTATGATAAGAACTTTGCAGCGAAGCATTACCGGTTGTAAAATGTTGTTCAGCAAAATTATTGGTGCTGTTCGTTTTAAAAAACGTTGCGAAATGTTGTTGTGGATCAAAAACCGTGACATCGTGGCCGCGACGTACACGCCAGCTTTTATCACACCCACAATGCGCTCCGTTGTGCGCCGCGCAACTCTGTTTTAATCAATCATGCATTATGCAGATTCATTTCTCCTTCTGCTCTGTTTAAGTTAGCTCATAACTCCCCTCCGACCGGTTTCCCGTCCTGTCGTGGCGGAGGGGAATAGTAGCCGTGGCTCGGTCACCCACGGTGAAGCCAAGAGGAACACGCACTGGGCTGGCATGTGGTGTAAGGCCGGCTCGAGTGGGCCGCTTTGAGTTGATTGAGCATTGAGACCACTCTGGATGCGTGCTGAGAGGGTGTAAGGGAAAGTTCCAGGATGGTAGAGGAGGACACACTCTCGCCGTCTTCTGCTAGCAATGTGAAGACGCGGAGGAAGAGGAATGTCGGTAATGCGATACGCCGTTCTCCCTACTCCGCAGCCGAAACGTGGTGATTGGCGGAGTCACAGATAAGGTCCGACGCTGGGGGCTGGGAGCCTTACTGCTTATTAGCACCAACTCTCCTGTCTCCTGTGGCCTCTGGTCAGCGTACTCAGGAGAGTTCGTTGGCCGTGAAAAAGAGTAACAACGTGGGGGTTTATGTATCCCGCGAGGGCGGGTATGTGTAGGAATTTTCCCCAAGTTAACATAAAGAAGGTTAGCTCGTAAGTTTTCATTCTCAGTCTCAGCCACTTGGTAAGTAAGCATAAGATATTTATTGTTCTTTGATTTGTATTAAGGCTGTGATTAGATTTTTTTTTTTTTAGAGATTGACAAATTTTGCTAACAAAACAAGCATCTATACTTAAACAATCCGATATTGTATAGAACTGTCTATGACATACTAAACTCTTGTGCTTTTTATAAAAAAGTACCACTTAAGAAAAACAACATTTTATTTCACATCCTCAGGTTTTTATAAATTAGAGTATTATTTTCTCTGTTTTCGTCAGTTTTATAGTATTTTTTTATGGGAAAAGTTGCCAAGCGAGCAGACGGTTCACCTGATGTTAAGTGAATACCGCCGCCCATAGACATTTTCTACACCCGAGGGTTGCAGATGCGTTGACAACCTTTTGAAAATTGGGCTCTGGTCATGATACTTACCCGGACGAGTAGAGTAAGACGAGAGACTTATACTTACTCGCTTTTGAAAGGACCGATCTCTTGACTGCGCTGCCAAACCTTTTGGACTGTTAAGAGATTCATATTTAGCCTCTGAACCACCACGCTAGCTTATTTGGCTGACTTTAATCACTTTACTTAACTCATTTACAATTTGATAGCCGGCCATTAAAATGTAAGAATGTTTAAAAACATTTTCGTATTCTACCTATTTGTTAGATTTGGCGCAGACGCGCACATTTGCAGCGCTGGCTAGCTAGTTACATATATGTAGCATACGCACCTAGCCGAAATGGGGTGGCTTTAATACTACACTGGGACAGACACAGACGATTTGCGATGATCGATGTTCAATCCTTGAAATAGGCAGTAACAAATATAAAGCACGCACGTACCTTTCACTGCTACCAGCCGTCGATGAGCTAACACCTTCGTTTCACAGACCTTCGATAAAAGTTCTGGCTACACGCGAATAGGTTTAGAGTTCGTCACCACAGCGATAGGATGCGTGGACGCAACAGTTACAGGCTTTGATACTCAAGCACGCGACGTTGTCGGTAGGGGAATGTGGTTAGTACGGTGTAGTTCGCGTACGATCTCGGTACAATATATATATATATATATATATATATATATATATATATATATATATATATATATATATATATATGTATATATATATATATATACAAGAATTGCTCGTTCAAAGGTATAAGATATATATACTATATTTAGTACATTATATTTATTTATATATATATATATATATATATATATACAAGAATTGCTCGTTCAAAGGTATAAGATATAATTTAAAAGACGTACAATATACTCGATAAATTTAGTGGCAATAAGGAAAAACATTATTTTCTCAATAGAATGAGACTGCTGTATCTATAAAAAGCGATCATCAAAGAAAATATACCTTCGTAGGGTATTATTATGCACAGCGAGTTATTTAGAACGAAAACGATACGTTCCCTCAAATCCATTCAGATTCAAGGAAAGGTTTACCGCGAGGCCTTACACTTTTCAAAGGCGGCTGATGCGCCTTGAATGTTTGATAAGCCAGTGGAGATTAACAGCACACATCGTAAACGCTATCTCCATTATATAAGAAACAAAATTTCCAATCCTATTTAAGAAAAGTGTAAATCATTCGCCGTGTTTATTCCACTAGGGTAAAATCAATTTCCATTGAAAAATGTACCATATTTTCGAAGCATGTTTTTAAAATGTTTTTAGCACCTGCTGAAATTTTGCTGATATTTCCGACCCGGTTTCTTTATGACCCTTGAAATGAACAAATCGTATGACTATAATCTATTTCATATTGATGAATACCACTTTCAACAGCTTTTATTAAACGCTTCATCGGAATATAATTGGATTGTCACATCGATGTTTCGATCTCGCAACCTTTTTAACTCACTGTTCATTGTTAGATGTTTTCTCATTAGACGCGTACGAAATCTTATTATACAATATATACACTTGAAAATTACCCGTATTCTGAGGCAGTGGGTTAAAAATAATTATATTATATTAACATACTATGGTGCGTAAGTGAATAAGAAAGTAGGTAGACAAGATTGACAATGTACTGAGGGAGCGCGATATGAAAGTGCGCCGACAATTATGTCATGAGTATTTGAATGGGTATTCATTCCATAACAGCCTTGATAAAGGACTGCATTCGCACAATAATGTTTATACTAAGATACATACATAATAATGGTTCAACGATAACGAACATTTACCCTTTATATGGAGATACAAATACTTCCTAAAAATCATAAAATGAATCAGAGAATGAGCGTATGTGAACATTATTACAATGCCAGGAGTGATTCACGGTCGATATTTTCTCCTTTTTGGTTCTATTATTTATTGTGTGAAAATATTAGTACATTGTAACAATTTTAACTATTTTATATATTATGTTTATGACAACGAAAATTTTTGTTTTATTGATGCAACATAGTAATGACATTAAAAGTAAAATTTTTTGTCAAGATGCCTAGTATAAATCAGTTTTAAAAGGAATTATTTCGGTTAGTGTTAAGTCTTTAACCTCACCTAAAGGAGTTCAACTTGGCTTCTACTATAATAACCAATCGCTTGAAATTACTTCTAGTTTAGTTTATACTTCAAAAATATTAAAATGTCTATCTTAGTATAATGGTTAGTTTCTCTAAGGTGAAACTTGGACAGTTCCATAAGTCCAGCTAAAGCAGAACTAGGTGATTTTGCGAGACTGCGATGACACCGGAACAGCTTCTAACATGTCAAGCCTCGAGCCTGGAGCACAGCGCGGCTTTGCGTTTTCTCTGAGACGCATTTTGAAAAGTGTGCTCTTTACTTAAAAGAAGGTCAAAAGAAAGCATGTGACCAAGCGATTACCCGCTGTAAAGTTGATTATCACCGCCCATGGTCATCTACAGCACCGGTTGGGCTGCCAAAGTTTTATGGGTAACTAGCGACCCGACCCAGCTATTCCTGGGGGCAATCTATTATTTATATAAACTGTCCTCTTGAATCACTTTATCTAATAAAAATAACGCATCAAGATCCGTTGCGTAGTTTTAAAGATCCAAGCATACGTAGGGATAGACAGACAGACGACTTTGTTTTATACTGTGTAGTGTCAACCTATTGCCACCAATCCACAATTAAGCATGTTTAAAATCTTTTTCATAAAAAAATGGTCATCGTTATTAAAAATAAATCATTTATTTCATTATTATTATAGAGTCGGGCCCGGATACCTCACGTGAACTTGACGAAATACAAAAAAATCTGAAATTTTTAAAGATAAAAGAACTAAGAATTTTAAGGATCCCAATAGTCAAGGCAATAAATTTCTTTTTTATGTAAGAAACTGCAACAAGTTAAAATAACGTTCATAACATAAATATTGCGATGAAAATGTCGCAAAATGGTAATTAGGTGTGCTTAAGAATAAAAAATCAAGCTAAAAAAGTTACTCATTTCGAAAGCTTATTACGAAAAGTATTTCTAAAGTCTTACAGAAGATTTAAAGATTCAACTTCAACAAAAACGAAGCAATTACCGATTTTTTTCCTCGAGAGTGAACTTTGTTTTACTGTCAGGGAATTAATATTCATTAAAAATCTTTCCCGGCATTTCTCCGTTGGAACTTTTTATCGGCCCTCGCCAGGGGCCGCAAAGTAAGTTCTCAGTCAGGATGAGGTAGGTTACTGTCAGGGAATATGGAATCGGTAACTTGTCAAAAAAAATTACCACGTTTTCACAACACAAATCGTTCCATATCGACTCATAAATAAAATGGATACATAAATGTTTAGTGGGATGCAACTAATTCATACAACGATGAGCTTCTAAATGCATACAAAATGCACTTCCCAACTAAACAATTTTTTGTATTAAGTACATTGACATACACTACTTCATAATTTTTATTTATCTAATATTTACAAGATTGAATCTATCTAAAATTACATATTATCTAATAAACCTAACCCACGCGGAACGCATGGATTAGGTCTATTAGACGGCACGCATGGTGCCAAGAACGCTAGCTGCATTTCCTCGCTGAATAGTTATTCTTAACCTTTGAGCGAGAAAAGAACCAGCTCTCTTTTCACCAGCCGCCTAGAACATGAAAATTTTAACAATTTTGATGTGCGGGAGGGACATTAAACATTAAAATAAAAATTAAACCCGACGGACCCAAACTTACAGCAGCAAAAAACACAATAATAAAATAAAATCTATTTCCGATATCGTGTATGTCGAAGAAAATTGATGGTAAAATTAAAGAAAATGCCAGATGAAAACATTGTTTTCGATTAAACAGCATTATTTATTTTGTAATATTTTATTTCCTATGTTATTTTATGAAAACAACACGAATGTTATGGAAAAAATTCTATGCAAATGGAAATCTACAAGCCTCGACTACTCTCAAAACCTCGGATAGAACCATTGTCGTAACTCATTAAAATTGCAACCTACGTTGCTTTCAGTCTGTTGCGAAGTACAGAAAAAAGAAATTAAAATTGTTGCTTTACTTTTATCCAAATTTTTATAGAGTGCTATTTTATTTATATCACCTACGACATTAAAGTCAACATTTCTTTGTTCAATTTAGGTTTGTTTTAAGCTCTTATTGAACGTCAATTTACCTAGCTAAATAAAAGTTTTCCTAGTTGTGTCATTACCTAGTAGTGCTATTATTCCTGGCCTTCGCATATTGTAACCTTTTTATTAGAAATTGTATATAATATATTAGTGAATTCATTCAAGTCAAAGCAATTAAAAAAGCAAAGATTTAGTCTTGGTTTGACTTTTTCTCTATGTATGCAATACATGGAGAACATTTTAATGATAATGTTTAACATTGTTAACTCATTTTTTCCTTTCGAATCCAACGATTAGTTAAAATGAAACAACTTTGAGCTGTCTTCTTAAAATTCCTTTAAAAAACTCGGACGTGAGAAAAATTATTGTCAGTTTTTGTTTGTCGAAATAAGTTTTTAAATTCCATTCAAACAGGCATTATAATAATTAATTTTATAATATATATAATTAATTTTTAAATTTCCGCTTACGCAATGCTACCCCATATTACTAATACTCCTATAATTTTAAATGGTTTTTTAGAGATTCGCCGCATGAATATTTTATGTTCCTAAAGATAGTGCATCTCGTCTAGTACAAACTTGTTGGACCACATTATTCGGCCGAATGTTTGTTTCGGTCTATGTTGGACCAAATGTTCAGGTGTATATTCGTATTTGGATGAAAAAAAAAAAATAATTCGGGAAAGTTATTCCTTTATGTATTATTGTATCAAAGTTATTTTAAATGTATACATTGCTAAGAGACATTCATGATTGTTCTTTATTTTACCTTTCATAATGGTATTTAATCATGGCTTTGAAAATTTTCAACAGATGAACTTGGCTAGTTACAAGCTTTGCAAAATCCATTACAAAATAGAATATTTTACAGTAAAGATTAGAATTTTTTTGAAATAGGACATTAAGATATATTTAATCAAAATATTTTACAAAATTGTCAACACTGTACGAAGGTCACTAACGCTTTCCAAGAAAACTCATTTAATGTCATTACAGAGTAAGTTCAGCCGGTTTGTTTAGGTATTTTTTTCCTATTCTACCCACGCTTGTACGACCTTTCGATTAAAAAGTTAACGAGCGGCATATTACAATAGCCACGGATATAATTTATTGTCTAAACAGCACATTTTTTATTTCAGGAATCAAAGAAAAGCCTTCCTGGGCGGTACTCACCGCCCCCGGCGAAAATATTTGTGAAAATAATGACAAACTAAGTGATGGAATAAATAGGTAAGTGGATTGAAGGATATTTGTGACCGCGTTCTAGTTTTAAATCTCCTTTAGCGATCCTATTCCGACGTATAGATGGAGATTTATATCATCTGTCTGGTTTTCCCTTATACTAATTGCTCGAAGATATTCTCGGGCTCGATCTGCTACTTGTAGGGTTATTTATAAGAATACAATGTTTATTATATATATAAAATTATGTTTTAAACGATATATTGAATATCAGCAAGTGTATTAAATATAAGCTTTCAATTTATTTGTTGAAATTATCAATCATGGCCAAAACATGTCTCATATTAAAGCGTGACAAGTTAGAATCGGGATAAAACAAATTCATGCAAACTTTTTTTATTCATTTTGAAGATATTGTGACACACACATGTAGACTTATTGCGCTTTGAACTAAAAGTAATGAATATCTTATACATAGCTAGCACTGATAACATAACTCGATAAGGAAAAGAAAAATATATAATAAGAGTTAATTGAAGCGAAAAATGGAATGCCGCCACTGCCTCACTCGTCCGGAAACTTACATAACAGAAATAACCCATTTGTTACTGAGAACACCGAAATTACAGGATATAAAGCAGGGTTTCCGCTTTGCGTTATTTAATTACTACATTATTATACTCGACTATTATTTGGGCTCGCTGAAAGCAATTTCGTGTAGGGAGCTCGATTAATTTTACTTTATTTTTTGACCAAATTTAGTCAGAGACAGCAATGTTGCTTTGTAAGTATAATCTTTATAATGACAGTAATAAAATTAATAAATTGATATTGTATGATTGATAACAAATATATTTGTCATAAATGGTAAACACAAATACAGTGAGACAGGACAGTGAACCGTGACAGCTCAGTGTCCGGGCGCTCGCCTTTAATTCAATATATTCGAGCAACCTGAGTTCGATCCCCGGTGCCGGCACCAATGAAGTTTTAAACTTTAAGTGCGGACTAATCACTTGCTCCGCGGTGAAGGAAAACATCGTGAGAAAACCTGCATATTTTCGAAATAATAACAAAAAAGTTTAGGTATATATTTCGAAAATATGTGAAGTCCACCAATCCGCAGTGGGGCCGCGTGGTGGACTATGCCCTGATACCCTCTGTATAGAGGAGGCCTTTGCCCAGCAGTGGGACATGTATAAGGCTGTTACTTTACTTACTTACTTTACAAATACAGTGGCAAATGTTACAATAATCACGATTTTTTCTGAGAGAAATAATCAAGAAGATAATCTTTAAACATCTAGCTAGTAATTAGGCCAGATAAACAAACAGGAAGACTTATTTTTCAGAAAATCAAAAAACTAAGGCAACTCGTTCAACTACCTCACCTCACACCAGAAATTAAACACGGGTTGACAATTGTTTCACTAGGTGAGGTGAAGCGATATGCAAGATTTTAAACAAATTTGTAGTAGATTGATTACAGTTAAATTATATGTCGTAACTCATCCTGAACCGTTAGTGAATGAAGTTTCGAAGATTCAACTTGTAGAAACAATGGGAGTCGTCGCTCATCCAATTGCACTAAACTTACTTGAATAGCCATTATTTAATCAGCCAAGTCCCAGTTACAACTATCACTATGGAATACGATTAAGTGGTTAACTTAGAATTATAATTAAATTTCTCAAGCACAAACTCAATCTTAGTCCTTGACGGTGAACGACCGAACGACAAAAAACGTATAATTTTGTCGTCTAGAACCAAAACAGTTTTAATACAGTAACTAATTAAAGAACCGCTTGGGATATTGATCAAAGAATTATTTGGGATGTTTATTGTATTTCAAATATCAAATTAATCAAGAGTTAATAAAAAATAGAGCTTCACATACACGAAATTATCAAGCTCCTTAAAAGTGCTTAGTTGAAAAAACTTATAAAATTAGACGTTCGCTTCACAACTACCCCCAATTGTGCGCTTTCTCCATTAGCGAAACAGAAAAATAAACTAGCAGCAAACACTCGGCAGCTACGATAAAAGAACAAATCCAACTGTGGCTGAAAGGAGTTACGAAGCGAAAGACACGTGTTGTCTTTATCGTGGAAAGCGACGGGTTGATGTATTTCTACGCTTTTACTCTCTATTGAAAATGTTGTTTCACACTGAGATTTATTTTCCTAATCAATTGAGTTTTCCTTTACAAAAGCAATAACCGTTTATTGACTTAGTTAAATCCATGCACATTAATTACCCACACGGGTCAAGGATTGAGTTAATCTACCTATTTAACTATAATCATCACTAATTAAACTATTTTGGCTCAATCGGTCAAGTAGGTTCTCAAAGTCAAAGTATCTTTATTCAATATAGGCTTAAGCTCTTATTGAACATCACCAAAAAATCTACCTCAATAGTTTCGGCCTCATAGAACTAAGCTATCCCCTGCTTATCGTAAAACGCGACTAAAAGGGGACACGTATTGACAGCAGCACGAAGTGTTCTCGAGCTGCTGCAGGATGGCGAGGGAATCCAAACATCCAGAGGGTGGCCACCGAGGGGGTTTTAGTGGGTCAGAACCCCTCATAACCCTCAACCCCGTCATGTAAGGTGACAGGGTATCTTTCAAAGATTTCCCCCCGATATCAAAAAAAAAGGTTCTACATTTGACATGTCATGCTATGGCTATGTCAACCATTTTTAAAATGAAGATTTGAATGAGATGCTGACCTCTGCTTTTAAAATTTATAATTTATCTTTTTTATAATAATGATATTAAAAATTTAAATAAAATTTTAATTTCTTTTTTAAGCTCGTTGAAGCACCTGGGCACTTTACGCTATTTTTTTTATATAAAAAAAAATTCAGAACAAGTTTCACTTGAGTGCAGAGCTAAGCACTAAAAATAAAATTAATCACAGGAAACGTGTTTGTGAATTAAAAGTGTAGATAAAAAGACCTAACGTCCTAACCGACCTAACCGTCTAAGATCTTAAATATATTAGCAAAAAAAGGGTTGTTTGAAACAGGATTATAAATCATATTAAAGGAAATTAGATTAATATAGATCAAGTTTTAAAGTAACCAAAAGTTCTGTAGCAAGAAATATAGAACATGAACAATATGGAATTAAAATATAACAAAACGATAAGGCAATGAATAAACAGAGCGACCAGAAATAAATTGCCTTTTGCATATAACACAAAAAATAAGTGACGGGCTTAGAATTAACGGCGTTCTCAGTTTTTCCCGTCCAAACGCTAATTGATTTCCAGCTGGCTGAGCTGTATTGCCTCGTCGTACCCAATATTTATTGCGTCCATGTACATGGTGTTTTCGTAAATGTTTATGTGAAAACTAAACATAGTTTATATTTCAGTGGTATTAGTATCGTTTTCTTTTTTTCTATTTTGTTGGTCTGTATTTTAAACATAAAAGGGAAAAAAATCATTTCTTATACCTACCATGCAGAAATGCAATTTGTAATAAATTTTTTTTCTTGACGAATTTATGAAACATAAAAATGCGTAGATAAATTGTTGGGTTTTTACCGCTGCTGCTTACTGAATTTTATAAAACTGGCGTAAGTTTTGAGTATCTAAATCTCGAACTATGTCGGACACATCAGCTAGGGTGGCAGTAAAGGAGACTTTTGATTAATTGCCGTTATTTGGGTATGCTTAAACTGTAACTGTAGTACATTGGTTTAGTGCTAACAATTTACTGTTGAATAATAAAAAAAACTAAATGTATTAAATTTCACAACTTCCTCCAATGTTAAACATGTAAAAAATGATGTACTTTTATATGGGGAAGCGTTGGACCCTATTGACTCAACTGTATTCCTTGGCATAACTATTGATGCCAAACTGCAATGGGGCCCCCATATTAATAGACTGGCGAGTAGACTTAGCTCAGCAGCTTTCGCGGTCAAAAAAATAAGACAGTTAACTGATGTTGATACGGCTCGCATGGTATATTTTAGTTATTTTCACAGTATAATGTCTTATGGCATTCTGCTTTGGGGTAACGCGGCCGACATTAATACAATCTTTATCTTACAAAAGATAGCTATTCGTGCAGTTTACAATCTGGGCCCCAAAGAATCGTTAAGAAACTTGTTTAAAGAGATAAAGGTATTGACTGTTGCTGCTCAATACATTTTTGAAAATGTTTTGTATGTCCATAAAAATAAGGATAAATTTTTAAGACATAATAATGTTCATGATATAAATACTAGGAACAAAAATAAATTGATCCTACCCACAAGTAGACTCCGTAAAATAAGTAAATCTTTTATGGGACAATGTATACGTTATTACAACAAAATTCCAGAAAACGTTCAAAATGCATCAATAGCTAAATTTAAAAAAAATAGTAAAAGAACGTTTGTGTGTTAAAGGCTACTATAATATTAATGATTATTTAAATGATAACACACTCTGGTAATGAACTGATCGCTCCAGGCTCTTTCAATCGGAGTTCTTATATTGTATTTTAACGAATTTATGTCAAACTGCTTATTTAAAAAAAAAAAGCCCGCTGAGTTTCTTTCGCCGGTTCTTCTCAGTACAGTGGCTTTCTTTTCCGAACCGGTGGTAGTGTTTTGACTATCAATAAGTGAGTGTAATGCTCCTATGTTGAATAAATACATTTGATTTTGATTTTGATTTTGACTGACCGTGTGCAAACTTTACTCTTCTCTCCTTTTTTCCAGAACTAAAGTCAAAAGTGAACTCTGTAATATGTGTAAAGTTTGGCTTGAAAGCATATTTTTCATATCGGTCACTACTCCGCAGTAAATTTTTGTGGAGAAAAGAATAATTTTATAATTATATTTTCTCTTCATCACATTCTATCTAATTTTTCTAATAAATTAGTCAGTATATTTTCATATGATACCAGAAGCAATAATAAATCGACGATTCTGATAAAAAAAATACCAATAACGATAATTTTTGTAGTTTTAACATTTTATAAATGAGTGTTGGGAACATTTTTGCCTTCTAAGCAATATTGCCCGAAAGTTAAGATCGAAATTTCGGGAGGGCATAAATAAGTAATTAGTTGTGTAGTAAAGTGTCGGGCAGGATTAATGGGGTCCCTCGGTAGCTATCTAGGCGTCGAAGCTGTTGAATGATTTTCAATCAGCGATGTCGGAGTGATATGTAAGGAACCACAAAACGTGTACGAGATTAGTTTGCTTGTGACAAATTTCATTAGGTACGTTGTACAATTAGGAAAATTTATTTATTTTTACTATCTTATTTTAATATAAATAGGCCTCTTATTTATATTAAAATAAGAGCTGAAAATAATGATAGAAGAAAGTAAATTCTAAAATCGAATCGGTAGTTCACCTATTCTTAGCAGATATTTTAAGGAAGTTATAAAAGATATTTTTCTTTAAATCAACCCCTTAATCTATTACCGCACGCGTGCCGCAGCACGCAAACTCGGATTAATGGGCTTCATGCGCCCAAATAAAATTGGATCACGACCAAAATATAAACAAACGCAACCGCCAATGTGAACGTGTTTACAGCTTTAAAATAAATTATTTATCACGTTTAAAAAAGGCTAACATTTTAATGTTTAATTCTTTGATTTAACCGTATTCTTTTAATAGTTCTTACTGAATTTTAAAGTTACATTAACTTAAAAATCTTGGAAACTATTTATCCCGCATTATCAAAAAGCGCCGTGGATATAATTCATAACCGGTATTCTATATCCCCGTATTCGAAAGCGGACATATTATTCAAATTTAATAAGTACTAACTAACTTAACTTTAAGGATAAAGTTAAAATAACAGCCTATATAACTATGTCCCACTGTTTTTTTTTTTCTTTATTTTAAGAGTTTATTCGCACATGCGAATATGCCACTCTGTAAGATAAAATCAACAATAAAGGCAAAAGTAACAATAATATAATATGGTTAGTAACATATTAATTAAACTCTCGTGTTGAGAGCAAATTTAACCATATTTATAACATTCAACATTTCGTCGCTCAGGGGGATCGATAAATTAATATTATGTGGACCAATTTGCTTTCGCAGTGGCTCATTACGTTTACATCTCATCAATATATGATATACGTCTTCAATTTCATTACACACAGAGCAAGACGGTGAGGTAGTTTTTTTCATGAGAAAAGCGAAATTATTAAGGGGCATATGTCCGGAGCGTAGTCGCATTAATATGGTCAAATTTGTTCTGCTAAGAGTGCATTTATCAATCCAGGATACATAAGCGGGCTGTGGCTGGATTGTTATATACCAAATACCTTTTTCTCTGGATCTTTGATCAAAAATACTCCTTCCATTCCTGTAAACTGTTATTTTTAACTGTAGGAATATAATCCATGTATTCGGGGACTATATCTAAATCTATACCATCAGTGGCAGCCTGCTTTGCTAACGAATCTACTTTGTCATTTCCTACTATACCTACATGAGAGAACAAAAAACAGTTATCATTCAATGGATTCCCCATTGAATGATAACTGTTTTTTGTTGAGACTTTAGTTTTATTATAGAGTTAATTATAGTATAGGCTATCGATCTGCCTCGAAAAGTCGAGGTGCATCGAGCCAGATGTTGGATTGAGCTCTTTGAATCTGTGAAGATTACATATTTGTCAAATTTAAGGGATTCTATATACGACAAAGCCTCGGCAATAGCAGTCAATTCTACGTGCATAATTGAGGTGTTAGAAGTAATGCGAAATTTGGAGAAGGAGTTCATTTCTTCGTCATAGAAAGCACTTCCCATATAGTCACCGTCTTTGGACCCATCCGTATAGATTTTATAAAATCCTGAATAAGAATTGGATAATGACTTTAAGGTAACTTCTTCCAGGTGAAACGTAGACTAAGATCGTTTCGATTTTTTAATGCAATCAATGTTAAATTTTAAACTAGATGAGAGATCAATATCTGCCATCCAAGTGTCAAGAGAAAACATATGTAATTGATTATAAGAACGAATAGAATGTATTTTAAGCTTTTCATGAACTTTTACTAGTAAAGGAACAGTACGATACCTTCTGTTATTGTTATTATAAGCATGATTGAATTGTTCTAAAGTTAATATTAGTTTACTGCACTCGAAAGATTTTATTTTTAGCCAAAACTTTCCGGCCAGGAACCATCTCCTGAACTTTAAAGGTGGTAAGCTGAGTTCGCATTCCATGACGTGGACAGGAGTGGTTTTAATGAAGCCTCCGATAACCCGTAAACACTGGTTTTGCAATACGTCTAGTTTGCTTAGATTTTTCTTCGCACTATTATTATATAAAAAACTGGCATAATCCACACGACTTCAAACAGCAGTAATGTATAGACGACGAAGGTGTTTTTGATGGACTCCCCAACCCGTGGCAGAGAGAACTTTAAATTTGTTAATAAAATTAAGTGTTTTCTCAATAGGTTCATTTATATGTCTACCCCATCCTAAAGAACTATCCAACCACAATCCCAAATACTTAACGCTATGTACCATAGGTATGTTAGTATTACAAATTTTAATATCTATGTGTTGATTCTGATGTTTACGTTTTTTAGAAAACAAACATATTTTACTCTTAACAGGAGATATTTCTAGACCCGCTTCTGCCAAAAAAGTAACAATTTTATTTAGTGCTTGTTGGATATCAAATTTTGCATTAGAAATGCTCTTACTAGTTGTGTATATAACAATATCATCCGCGTATTGTGACACTATAACATTATCACGGGTCTCTTTGCAGATTTTAAAAGTTTCAACGTCAAACAATAGTGGTGATAATGGGTCACCCTGAGCTAATCCGGTTCCCGTAGTTCTGGTCATACATACGGTGTCATCTTTTATTTGTAACGACCTTTCTTTCAAGAAGATATATAAATAAGTACAGATTTTTGAGCCCACTTCTAATTTATCTAACATAGTTAATAACTTTAAAATATCAACATTATTGTAAGCGTTATTTATGTCTATAAAACAAGATAGTGTAAATGAATTAATACTAAAACCATATTGTATATTAGTTACAAGGCTTGAGAGACAGTCCAAGCAAGAGCGTGTCTTTCGAAAACCCACCATGTTATCCGGAAATATATTATTTTTTTCTAAAAACCATTCTAAGCGTTTAGATAAAATAGAATGAAAAGTTTTGCAAAGGCAAGACATTAAAGAAATGGCTCTAAGTGAATTTAAAGCGTTAGGATCTCGTCCTGGTTTTAGAATAGGAAATATACGTATGTCACGCCATTGTTTTGGAACAAGTCCAGTTCTTAAAGAAACATTGTATAAATCAATTAAAATGAGTTTTACCTTGAGAGGAAGATTTTTCAACATAGAAAAAGATACTTCATCGCAGCCTGGGGCTGTATCTGACGACTTAAAACTTTTCTCTAATTCGTGTAGAGACACATATTTTTCTAGATTATGATTACTGGATTGGAAGTTAGGTGGCTTGTTAACAACATAATCAGGGGTTAAGCTGCATAGGAATCGCATAGCTTGATCTTCGTTTAAGTAGTTTTGTTTCGTATGATAACCCTTGTACCATTTCATTTTTCTCCACATTTCGGTAGAAGAACAATTTTGGTCGATAGAGGAACAAAATTTATGCCATGATTCACTTTTCGCTTTTCGGATCTCCTTTTGTGCGATTCGGATCTTATTCTGTAGCCAAACTAAGTTGTCGGGTGTAGGGTTTCTACGAAATTGTGCTAAAGCAAGTCGACGTTCGGCTACAACTTTAGAAAGAGCAGATGACCAGTAGTCCTTAGGTCTAAAATTATTACAGGGTTGTTGTATTATCTTGAATGATGGAATGTGTAGGTCTGCAGCTTTATTAAGATTGTACATAAACTGATTGTACGATTCCTGAAGGTTGTCAGATACTTTGAATTCGCCAAATAGATCTTCAAGATGGATGCGATAGTTAGGCCAGTTAGCTTTTTTCAAGTTTCTTCGAATGACAGGTTGTGTAGTGTTTATATAGTCCGTACAAATTTTTATGACGAGGTGGTCACTTCCCAGACTCTCATTTGTCACAGACCAGTCAAAGTTGATTGCAATATCCGAGGATATGATGAATAAATCTGGAGAAGACTGTTGAACAACGCCATTCACCAGTCTGATTCTTGTAGGATCACCATTGTTCATAATAGTAAGATTAAAGCTTAAAAGGGAATCGAATATCTGTTTACCTCTTATATCATTTTTATAAGACCAACTGTTATGATGGCCGTTGAAATCTCCAAGTATCAAGGTTCTTTTATCACATATAGAGAAAATTTCATCCCAGTCTTGCTAACTTGTTTGAACAGAAGGAGGACAGTATACGGAAATGACGTTTTTAATTGATGCACAGTCGTGAGTTGTAATACTTAAAATTTCAATCCCTGAGTTACGGATATGAAAAGGGAAAATTTGAGCCTTGATGGAATAGTGCTTTAAGATCAAAACACCTCCATATCCATCCCACCTGTCTTTCCTAAAAATATTGTACCCGGTCATTTTTACATTAAAATCTGGTTTAAGCCAAGTTTCATTTAGTGCAGCAATATGTATTTTCTCTTTGGCCAATAGGGCTTCTAATTGGGGTAGTTTGTTTTTAATACTCTGACAATTCCAATGTATAACGTTTAAGTTTTTAGTATTATTTGGCGCCATCGGAATAACTAGGAAAATGTTTAAAGCGAGGCATTTCAAATAAGTTATTTAAAAACAGCTGTGTAAACCATTCAATAAATATTTGGACACAGATATTGATTTTATTAGCTAATGTATACCTTTTTTTAAATATTACGGTCTGCAGTTTTTCCCATAGTTGTTTAGTTTTTAATGAAATATTCTCTGTTGCTTCATTAATATTAGCGTCCTCTTGTTTGTTGCTGCTAGCAACAAACAAGTCCCCCGAGTCCGAACTTTGGCAATTCCAATCAAAGGATATATCATTGTCTTTTTGACGATTTTGTCGACGCCTCGATTTAGTTATGCCTGCCTTAGTCTGGTTTGCTAGGCCTGAAGGAACTTGCTTTGTATATTCAGTCGTTTTAGAGCTCCGATTGCAAACAGTGGCATATGATGGTACAGTCACCCTAGAAGTGGAGGGGATTATATTGCTGTGGCTAGCCTGTAGTGGATGTTCGGATGCGCTTGGTGTTTTATAATTGATTATCAAAGAAGAGTCTTTTTCTGGAATAGGTGTAGAAGATGGAACGTAAAGAGTAAGAGCTTTCTTATAGGAACAGTTGAAGTCAGCCATAATGTTACGAATTTTCCGTTCTTTTTCGTATTTGGGACAATTTTTACTGAGGGCCATGTGGTTACCCTTACAATTAACACATATAAATGATGTTGTGTCACAAGATTCATGATTTTGGGCGCATTTTGGGCAAACGATTTTTTTTTGGGCATATCTTTCGGAAGTGACCATATTGCCAGCAGTAACTACATTGTGTCACAGGATAGACGTATGGCTCAACTTTGATTCGAATTCCGAACATATGTACAAAAGCTGGTAACGAAGAACCTTTGAAACATATTCTTACTGTTTCACTCTCTGTCCACCCATCCCGATTTTTGCATTTACGACTAAGTCGTTTTAGGAAATTATTTCCGTGCCACAGGATATACTTTCCATTATTTCTTCTATTGTGCAGTCTATTTCAATGTTCCTGATTATTCCATATGTTGTTTCAACCTCCATAGGCTTTCTAAAAAACCATCCTTTTTCCTTGAATTCCGTACAATTCATTAATTTTTGTAAGTCGGTTTCTTTTTCGAATTTCAAAATTATCTTAAATGGGTTAATCTATTTAATTTGTAATATGTTGCCAATATTATTAGCTTTTAAAAGTTTAGCTAATTGGAATTGTTTGGGTAAGACTTCCTTGCACATTAATAACACTTCGGATTTATCATCTGGTATTGGTATAAAGCTCCCTATACCACGTCGTTTTCCGGATCTTGTTATAACATTCCAACTATCACCATCATCATGAAAACTTTCATCTGTCTCCCTTGGTCGTTTGTTGGGTCGGTCTTCACTTTCCCTCTCCGCAATATTTATCTGCATACTGCCCTCTTTTTCTTGTGTATTTAACTCCATACTAGTGTTATTGATTCCGATCGCCGCTAATGAGTCACAACTCGACATTGTTTACGCATTGTAGTAGGCCGCACAGATGTTCGAGCGGCCGCTCCACGTCGCCGACACAAATCGGAGAATCGAAAACAAAAAATATGTTGCGCACGTGTTACTCGGACCTCGAACGGACGCACACTGTTTTTGTATGTCCCACTGTTCATTATAGTCCTCCGCGCAATTGCGGCTCAGTAGACTTCACGCATCTTCAAAATATATTTTTTATATATATAATCATATCATAACGTTTCCTCGCGATGTTCCATCACCGCTAAGCACTTGATTAGTCAGCACTTAAAATTACAATTAACAATTTTATTGGTGCCGGCGCCAGGATGTAAAAATCAGGCTAAAAATCAATGTAATGTAAAAAAATCCGGGTGCTTTCTTTATTTTATCAATAACTTGACCGTCACAAATATGAAAAATTCAGAAATAACAATATAACCCTCCCCTGCTTTTTTTGCCACTATTATCTAATTTTAAGTTTTGCTAAAATATATATCGAATTAGGCAACGCTCTATCGCTCCTCAAGTCAATCTTCACAAAAATTCATATTTTAAGTAAAAATTTTTGGTTTCTATTGTCATAAAAACTTATATTTTCATAATATTTCAATGTAATATCCACAAGAATAATTGTGTCCATTAAAGCTTCAGCTTTTTTTAAAGTCGGGGTGAAAATTTGTCATATTTCTCGTAAAGATTTTATTCCCATGTTATGTATTAAACAGCGCAATAAAACAGTGTAAGCTCCATTCGTAAAACAATACAGCTGTAGCCGTGAATAGTTGCGTGTGTAAGTTAAAAGGTAACGTAACGTTTTTTAAAGGGTTTTACCAAGCTTTACCTATTGTGTTAGTCTTATTGTATCCACGTTTCTCTTTCTTGTTCTCTTTTATCGCTCCCTAACTGCGGAAATCGTACTCTCTAACTTCGGAAATCGTAGAGTCATGAATAAATAGTATTAAATTTAGTTTTATCCGATATCCGGGATTTTCAGTAGGGTAATTCGTAAGCGACAAGTCTGTTTAAAACTTAATTCACTATGTCAAAAGTTGTAATAAAAGTCCGCTAAATCTCAAATGAGAAATGTCTTTTGTCAACTTAATTTGAATTTAATATTATTGCGTAGCGAAATTTCCGTCAGCTAGTTAGCCTAACCGTTAGGTTTCAATCAATAATAAATTGGAAACAGAGCAGTCACCACTAATTAAAATTACCATTAGAATGGATAGTGAACGCCAAATGTATAATCACATTACACTAATTTATAAATTAGAGATATTAATGAATCCGCCATTTCATATTGTGGCTAGTATACTCTCTCCCTCTGTATGGCGGACATTTCAAAGCGATGGGATACATAAGTACATATTCAACAGCTTATATGTAAAGGAGTTACTGATTATATCATTTTGCGAGTAAAAAGTTAAAATGAATAACAGTTTAATAAAAATACTTAAAATAATTTCAATCTGCATGAAAATTGTTGTCAGTAATTTGCTTAATTAAGAGGGGCGTTCAACGTATTCCCGGTATCGGGGTGATACAATAATTGTGAGGGTAATTAAATTATCTCATTATTTAAAAACACTCTTTGAGTGAAATATAAAACTTTATGTATTTATCACCAGCAGTATTCTAGATACCATTAAGAAAAGAAATCATCATGACCCGGGGCATTGTAAACTAAGCTAATCCTGTGACAATAGAACGATTTAACATCGAGTTGTCGAATATTTAAGTTTAAAGGACTAATATTACTCTTTAGTAATGGAATTGGACAATAACAAAACTGTATCATGCATGAATATAATTTTCACTTAACAGTTTGTTCCAAATAAAAAGAGATATTCTTTTTTCTTTATAATAGTAAATAAAAAATGTGTGTGTACTAATACACATGTACACGCGTAGAAGTTATACTTCTTTGGCGTAGGAAAATAATTTTTTTTTAAATTTTATCTTTCGCCTTATTCTACGTTTGTAGAAAAAACGACACTAAAGTAAAGTAACGGCCTATACATGTCCCACTGCTGGGCAAAGGCGTCCTCTATACAGAGGGTACGACACTAACAATAGAAAAGTGTTTTTAAATATCACAAATTAAATGCAGATGATATCACAAATTAAATGCAGATGCGCAGATGACTAGCTAATTTCAGGGGGTTAATTTTTCGTGACGGTGTGCGCGTGCATCGTAATTTACTCTCATCATTTTTTGCTTAAGGCGCCTAAAGAAATATAACTTCAAAAATTCATTTGATGACCTGCTTGGCATATTGGATATTTAACATGTCTATTAACGAAGGATTAGTATTCGGTCCACACTACTGGAGGAATGTTTTGTGATGACCATGTTTTTCTAGTGATTAAACCTAAAATTACATTTAGAAAAAAAAAAATTACGGTTAAGTATTTTTATCACTTACCGCGTATCTACAGTAAGTTTTGGAAAGAATGGAATTAGATAACTTTGTGTAAAAATGTGTCTTATAAAATTTATTTATTTAGTTCTTGTTAATAAGTATAAGTATATGTTATTAACGACGACTATAGAAGAACTACGCAGCATCTGCTTATATTGAGTAGTTTAATGACCCGTCTGCTCGCCTTAAAGCAGAGTTGTTATTAATTAGGATATATTTCGGTAAGTAACGGCGGGCTAAATCGGCAAATGCTTTACGTCCACGTGCGGCTTTCTCATAAAATAGATAAAAAGCTAAAACTTCATCAGAGTAACGTAGAAACAGCAAGAACAGGTATTTAACAAAAAGTCGATGTCCATCTTCGAGTCTTGATTTGGTTGGCGAATGTAGTAACAACCTGGCTCATATTTATGAAAAAGATGAGCATCATATATGTATGTGTGTGTGTATATTTATGTGTATATATATATGCATGTATATAATTTAATATATGATTTGTATCCAATTATAATATTATTTTCATATATATTCTCTTTAATTAAAATTTTATTATTCTTGCATCTTTTGCTTCACCTACCATAAACTCTCACCACGTCCTGGGTTGACTGGTAGAGAATGCCTTTGCGCATTAAGTCCGCCCTTTGTTACCTTGTTTTACTGAAGGTTGGCAATAAAGATTAAATAAATAAAATAAAATAAATAAATTATCAAATTATGTAAATACCTGTAGTGGTGAAGATTTAAAAATACGTATCATTACCTACAAATCCGCAGTGGGGCTGCGTGGTGACTATGCCCTGATACCCTCGTACGGTACAGAGGAGGCCTTTGCCCAGCAGTGGGTAATGTATAGGCTGATGCTTTTTTTACTTTAATCATTACCTGAAAAAATGAAAACATATTTTTAACACAATAATGTTTTTAAAAACAATATACTAAAAGTTCCACGCTATCTTAAATAAGGTTTCTATATAAAGAAAGTAAATAAATACGCTTTATTGATATTTAGTGGTACGAGACCTGAAATTGACCCAAAAATTTTAGAAAGAGTTCTTTAAGCATTTGCGATGAACATCAAGTATGTAGAGTCAGTCTTGAGAGACGACGTACCTACATAGTTAGTTTGAGAAAATAATCCACACATAAAAATTAAATCGAAGAATATGTCTGTGATTTATTCCAATTTACTCTTTCCTTAGCTTATATGATTATTTGCGTAGCCAAAGCGTATTTGGCATTTTTTTGTAGCGTATTTTTTTATAAAAAAACACATTTTCGAAAAATCTAATTTCGAAGCCCTTTTTCAAACCACATATGGTGGAATTCAATAACATCACGTTATTAAACTTATTTTAAATCATTAATCGTGACATAAACCAATTGTGATTAATCATTCGGTTCAACAAATTTATTTATATTAATATATTGCATGAAATAATCCGCTTTGTTGCGGGTAATCGTCAGTAATGAATAAAATTGCAACCATCAATTGAGCAAGATGTTACGCACGACGTAATCATGAACGAGCGATGTAATGAATCATGAGCGAACAGGCGGTTTACCTGATTTTAAGTCTCTGTATTTTAAGTATCTGGACAAGTGCGAGTCGGACTCGCGACCTATAAAATGGCAAAAAAATCATGTCTGCAACAGAAATACATCATCTGTGAAAATTTCAACTGTCTAACAATCACAGTTCATGAGATACAGCCTGGTGACAGATGGACAGACAAACAGACAGACAGACAGACAGACAGCGATATCTTAGTAATAGAGTACCTAAAGCGTAAACCGGAATCCTTAAAACAGCGGGGTTGGTTTATGTCTTCCTCATTCACCAGACGAAACGCGATAGCAATTATGTTATTTAAAATAAAAATAAAAAATACTTATGACTTTTAAATTGTTTATAGTGCTAATCTTTGCACTTAAGATTGAACATGTGTTTTCTACATATTTTAATACTTATGACTTATTCATTTCCAGAAGTAACAATGCGAATAAGTAGATAGATAAGTTTTGACACGACTCGGTGCCGCAATTCGATTCCTACACGGAGAAAGTATTTGTGCGCCATAAGCGGTATTTACCCACATAAGTGGTTATACCGACGCCATCTTCGAAAGTGAGTAAGGGCAGGAGAAAGAAGGAAGATGTTTTTTTTTTGTAAATGCAATGTCAGGAAAATCTGTGCAAGAAAAAGGTGCATTAGTTGTCCGTTTCCGAAACTTTCCGGGCAGGAAAAAGAAAAACAAGTACCTACTTAAGGGGTCTTCAGCTTCGAATGCTATTAATTGTAGCCTCGGGAAGCAACTTTACGTCTTGATTAATTCCCCGACGTTGCAAGCGAGCACTGTAAATACGTCAATTTTATTTCCAACTGCTTAGCACACTTACGATTTTGAACGGGAATTTAGTACCTAAATACCAAAATAAGAATACTGCAATCTTATATACTCTTGTAGTAAAACACTTTTGTTGGAGTCTATTCAGAAAAACTTAACGGACAACGACTATTGGTGTCATAAGTATTGAAATACAAAGTAGGTCAGGTCAAGTCGACATTTCTTCGAACAAACAGGAAAGTTTTCGAACCCATCGAATAAGGCAAGATGTGACGTATATGATTTTTTTTTTAACTTTTGCATATTTATTAACCTAAAAAGTAATTTAATTGAAAGTTATAAATAACAGTACCTCCGAATTGCGCTGAGAACATCTCTGGTTTTTATTAGTGTTCTAGATCGACGGTTCTAAAATTAAAAAAAAAAGCAAATGTTGCGTGTGACGCTTATCGGCTGAGGTAATGATAAGACAGTCACCTGCCCACAGATTTCGTGACCAACTTGGATTTATGACCCACTTTAGTGACCGAATATAATTGTAAAATAAATCAGCCCTTTTTACTTTCGGGCGGGATTCGGTCGGTGCTTCTCATTTAAGTTGCGAAGTGTAAAGGTTTTTTAAGTATTTTCGTTTTAATGTGATTTTGGTGTCATGTTAATGATACTTAATAGTCTAGGTAAAGTAAAGAAATTTTAGTTCCACTTAAAAATTATTTACATAAGTATGTATGTGTAAAATATTTACATAAATATTTATGGATTTAATGGTGTATAAAATTTGTTAAAAATTTGTGTCATTGAAAAAAAAAATGATAATACATAGAACAAGTGACATAATATTTTGTAAAACGAAAAGCTTTTCAAGTAGATTATTTCATGATTTTCAATATTTAAAATTATGTTTGAACTATTTATTCATTTTGTAATTAAGCCCTCGTCCATTCAAATTCAATTCAATTTAAATATTTTTATTCAAATATTCAATACAATACAACATAGGAGCATAACACTTACCTCACCGGTTCAGAAAAGAAAGCCACCGTACCGAGAAGAACCGGCGAAAGAAACTCAGCAGGCTACGTTTTGTTTAAATTTTTTGACATACACTGTGTGATATGAATATATACAATATAAAAACTCCGATTGAAAGAGCCTGGACCGATCAATTCATCCGACAGTGTGTTATCACTTATATATACATTTCGTTTATTTGTATTGAATGCTTTTGTATTAGTTTGTTTTTGTTTAGTAAAGAATGTATTTTGGTGAGAAAGACTTCCATCATGGTATAAGTTTAAATAAGAGGAAGATTGAAACGTCCGGGGCCGCAGATTATAAACTTTTCATAACTATTTTCATGAAGCTTATTTTTTTTACATTTAAAGATTTGAGAATATTGATCTTGAGCTTAAATAAATCGAGAAACCACGATATTCAGGTGTGAAGTATTAAGTTTTTTTTATGTTTGAATGTTGCAAGCGAGCTGGCGGTTCACCTAATGTTAAGTGATAACCGCCGCCCACTGACATTTGCAACACCCGTAGGGTTGTCAAACTCTCATGTTAATTAAACTAGTAAAAATTACATTATGTATTTATATTAGTATTTCAGAAAAAATTTCAATGCATTTTATCCTGTAAAGACTATATCTGTAAAATAACGGATACAGTAAGTGGAATTATTAAAATGCTCCCTTCGTGTTTACTACCACAAGAAATGAAATTCGTGTACACTGTAAATATTGACGTGGACTGGATTATGTTTTTCTTGTGTGCTTTTACAACGTTATTGCTTCCTGTATTGTTTCGAGCATTATACAAGATATACTTCCACTACTCCTTCAGGACAATTGAAGTTATCGGGATTATCATCAACATATTGAAATAAATTTAGATTAGAGGAAGTATAAATTTTATTTTTATTATATGAATTTCCACTTCGTTAAGTAATGGATTAGCTTAAAAGATTTCGAGTATCATTTCCATCTAAAATTTGACAATGTTACTTGACTGACAATATTTTAAAATAGCTATTAATACTGAAAGCAAACTTTAGCACCAAAAATATATAGCAAAAGCGACAGAGCTATAAAAACAAAGTAGATAAAGCATCGAGGTTTTCTCGGGGTGAGGATTTCGAGCGCTTTGCTTGGTGGCTAGAACGTTCGGACGGGTAATCTGAAAGGCGCATGTTTTTAACCCACACAGCGATATGTTTTGTATGTGTTAATACATTTTAAGTTCCTTAAGTGCAGAGACGAGCACTAATAATTTATTATAAAAAGTTGAGTCTGAACATATTCTTTTTGTGGTAACTAAATTGTGACATTATTGCATTTTTACGAATACATTGCTGATTAAACATGTAGAAAAAGTACGAAAAGAACATTGCTCATGCTTGCAAATACTTGCTTGTTGCAAAGAAGACCGGCGTGAAATGGAAGTTTTATACTTCTGCGTTTCGTCTGGTGAGTGAGGTAGCCGGGTCCCACGTTATTATAAGGTGGCAACGCATCTGTAGCCCGACGGATGTTACAAACGTCCACTTGTCACCTGATGCTACGTGATAACCCCGTAACTTCAGGTGACCCAGTACAGTTAAGGAAATAAACATTAAGTAGCATAAATACATAAGCTCATTGAACCGATACCCTGTGGGTTCATACGGGAAGGTTCACGAGTGGCAGCCTCGTACTAGACATCACAGTGTAGGACGACCTCCCAGTATCTGGAGTGACCGACCTGTGCAGATGTGTGAGAAGTCTGTGGCTACAGGTGGCTAATGATAGTGTTTTGTGGCAATCGAATAGACTATTTACGGTGCTAGGGCCATGCAGCAGCCTCGGCTGTTGCACGAATGGGCAAGCCCGTCCGGGTAAGTACCACGACCTCACAGAAGACCAGCGTAAAGTGGAAGTATGACAAATACTTTCGCGTTTCGTCTGGTGAGTGAGGTAGCTGGATCCCAATTTAAGTCCAGTTGTCAACGCATCTGTAACCCTCGGGTGTGGCAGATGTCCATGGGCAGCGGTATTCACTTAACATCAGGTGAACCGTCTGCGCGTTTGACACCATTTCGCATAAAAAAACAAACAGGCCGAAATGATGATAATGATCAAGTGTTGTTATCGTCACTTTTATTAATAACATATAGATAAAATAACAATGTGGTGAATAAATTAGATGACTCCGTGGCGCAATTGCCAAAGGTATTGGCTCCGGCGTCGGGGGTCGTGGGTTCGATTCCCACGCGGCATTACTTTTTATGTGACCCACAGATTGAAATTTATGTTTGTAAAACGTCCTTACACCACAGGATAATGTTATTCTAAAGGGCAATGATATTTAAAAAAAAAAAAGAGTTGTTAATGAAAATCATATTATAAATGTGTTTCTGTTTCTCAGTGAATTCAAGAAATTTACAAGGTTAATTAGTAGTAGTACCAATCATCATATTATCATGGTTATATCTTACAAAGCGATCTTTTTCACAAACCAATTGTAACAGAGCAATTATTTGCTCTACCATGTGCAGCCTTGCTTAATCTTTCGTAGATACATTATGAAATAATATTAGGTAGCATGATATTTCGTTATTTTAAATCTAATCAAGTTGTAAGTAGTAGCTGTATTATATAAAACATAGGTTTAATGATAAAATAATGCAGTGGTTGAAATATGCTCTGCGATAAATTTAGCTCATTTTGGGGTAATAACTTTGAACAGCTGCTTCTAAGTGTTGTAATTTGCGATCATGAACTCAATTTCCTGACTTTTTCCCTGTAAAATTAGGTTGCGCAGCGAATTTCGCCTACAGCGTTTACTTTGAACAAAGCGGTAATGTTACTATTGCTGTATAATGTTTAATTTAATAATCGCTGTGCTTTCATTTTCCTTTAAATTCTAATGAAAATCAAATATAAAAAATTAAATCAGAAGCATCTTTTCAGATCTAAAGGCCTTCCAAAGCAGGAATGAAAATTAATTAATAATTTATTTATAAAAAAAAACAACTTCAAGACGTGAACAGCAAGACCCTCATCAAGAAATAAAATCGGGCACGGAACACAACGTAATATGCTTAAGCGAAAGAAATTTGGTAAAAACATCAAGAGTAGATGTAACAAAATACTGATGTCTTATCCCATAAACGAAACCTGAAGTAGAAATGGCCAGGGCAAGTAGAAATTTACAAACCGTACATGGTGCGTAAAATCAACCCTGTAGAATGGACAAAGGACGACTGACGCAAGATGATGACAAGATCAAAAGAACAGGCGGTCCAAACTGGAGTAAAAAAGCACAAATCGGTAAATATTAGGGCTCGCCAATCTGGGGTTCTTTCTTAAAAGGGAGAGAAATCTGACATAATTAAAATTTCATTCAATTACCCAAATAACATACCTGGAAGTAGTAAGATAGTCCTGTGAAATTCAAGGAATAATAGGCTTTTTTTACTATTTACTTTTGAATTTTATACGTACGATTCACAAAGATACACGTAAGATAGTTTGCGTAAATTCGTTGGTCGATTCACTTTGACACAATTTTGCATTCGTTAGGGTGCGTGTTTATATGAATATGTATGATCTTGACATAAATGGCATAAGGTGAATGCTGAAAGGAAAACATTCTTTCCATTTTTATTCAAAAAATTTATTCCAAATAAGGAAATTAAAAAGCACGCGACCACGTGATGAACTCTAAACTAATTTTCAACCCTCAAAAGCAAGAGAGGACTTAGCGCGCATACAGTTATTTAAGCCGAAAACGTTATGATAAAGTTTTGAAACTAAATTAGAAAATTAAATGAACCTATTTCAGAAAGTACAGCTTGCTGTAACAAACTCACGGAATTTAAAATTAGTCTTACTCAGTGTCTGTAAAATCTAGAAAATAAATGGAGTTTATAAAACGTGTTACGTTGACATGCTCGTAGAGTAGCTCGTAAGAGTATACTTATTTGTATATACTTTCAATAAAGAACACTTTTACACAAAGTCCACATAAGAGTGTATTGAAGCCCCACAGGTCACCCATGCATAAGACGTAGGGATTGAGATCGTAATAAGCTATTGCTATGCTTAAAGCAGCCGTTTAAAGTTAATCCATGCAAAGCCGGCAGCGGCGAGCTCTTTGCCAGGTTAGTGATTGAGCTATGAACTCTATTACATAGCCCGTTATTAAGTTAAATGGGTGAAGTTTTGTTGAAAGCCCGAAAACAGTTTTTTTCAGCTGTGCGTTGCACGCGAGAGTACGCTTATTAAATTAGTAGATAATTTCTAAATATACTTGAAGTCAAACTGTTCTGAAAACACCATAAAGATAAGAGTGGAAATTGAAAATCAATGTAGGTACGTACCATAAGAGCATCTTATTAAAAAGTCTATGAGTAAGTAACCTGAAAACTTAGCACTTTTATAACTAAACTAGCTTTTCGCCCGCAGCTTCGCTCGCGTTGAAGTCCTTAAATAAATATCTTTCTTTAAAAACTATATACCACATATTTATTTAAAGATTTTTTTTTCAATTAAAAATAGCCTACGTCCTTTCTCAGGATTCCTGTGATGTCCTAGATTATTTGTGTACCAAGTTTTATTTAAATTGGTTAACTAGTTTTGGCTTGAAAGCGAGGCAGACAGACAGAGTTACTTTCACAGTTATAATATTAGTATGAATTACTCAATTGTTTAGAACTTTGCAACTTTTAACCCAATTTTTTTATTTGGCGAAATGTACAAACCTAAAGGAACACATCTAATTAGGAAATGTATAGACTCGTATTGATTTCTTGTCTTTAGGTGAATGTAATATATTGTGAAATGAGACGTTGATACATTCACACATTCGCACAATACGTCACTACCATGACCGTTGCGTGGGCTCCTGGCTGGTGGATTTATGTGTCGGGCACGTGTCCGAGAAATAATTGGATTAGGATCGATGGAAGAATTGCCACGCGAGTCCCATGTATTGTTGAATTTTATTTAAAACTAACGAATGAATGAAAGATTACATAAGAGATGTAAGGACCGTGGAAAGTGGTAATACGAAATTCTCATATTCCTGCGGTGACAGTCTTAATGTTTATGTAACTATGTATTTTATGCACACATGTATTTCTTATATGTACATTAGGTATGTGTATACCTACAAGTGCCAAATCATACAACAGTTAAAGTATTATTTTCAATGAAACTGGACGTGTAAAATAAACATCATACTTTATCGCGTTCTGTTTGAGCGTAAAATACGTCACTAAGAAATGTTCGAATTGTCTACACCTAATCGCCTGTTAACCATCGTTTGTTTAACGAATAATCAGATATGTAATACCCTTACATAAGACGCAATAAATCAAAACCGTTATGTAATACGCTGCGTAGGTATTTGCGGTTTTTGTCGGACTTACAGATTTATGTTTCACTAAGACGCCCGAAAATAATTGAATCGAGATCGAAAAATAAATCTTGGACCTCTTCCTGACCGACCCTACCGCTAGCGCCGGCCATTTGTTATCGACGAGGCGCATAGCATATACTTAAAAAATAAGGCTTCCCGGAACCCACACGAAAATCATTGATCTATTGCACGGTAAAAATATATTAGGGACAAACGAAAAAACTCGATAGTAAATAAGCCGGGGAGGGAAGAGTTAAAAAAAGCTTGAATGGTCATACTCCGTTCGCTAGGGAACAACGAACCAGACTCACGGTAGACCGACATGTCAAAATTGAAGTATTATGCTTTCGCGTTTCGACTGGTGGTTGAGGTAACGGGAGGCCGATTGTATATACGGTTGGCAACATGTCTGCCAGTGGCGTATAAAGAGATGCCGAATTTCTCTAAGTTATTGATGGTAACTGTCACTTAAATGGTATCCAAAGTGGCCTTTGAAAATACTATAAGATGTTAAGTTTGTAGTCTTAAATTAAAAAAAAAAAAAGGTTTTTTTTTTATTCACGAAAAAATTAAAATTTGGCTCCGTCTACCTGACTCACCAGACGAAAGGCGAAAGTATTTGTCATACTTCCACTTTACGCTGGTCTTCTGTGAGGTCGTGGTACTTACCCGGATGGGCCTGCCCATTTGTGCATCAGCCGAGGTTGCTGCGTGGCCATACCATGTATATGCAGGTAGTTTTGATGTCTATAGGTAGGTTTAATTAATGAAAATCAGGTATGCTGTTAGCATACCTGATTGCTGCAAAAGCTTACGTTGTAGACGTCCACTTAGCTCTTAAAAAGCTGCCTTCTCTATAAAGAATTTTAATAATCAATCATTGCTCTAAGCCCCTAGCCAAACAACATCTCAGAGACCGAACTAACATTTAACTATCGTGCCTGATTCCGATAAATGGAAAATTCATTAATGATCAATTTTCCACTTCTTTAAAAACTTGACAAAAATGTTGATATGTAGTAAAGATTACCCGAAATTATTTTATGTATATAATTAAATGTGCAACCCAAACAATTAAATGTGTATGCTCAATATTTTGAAGCCAATTAAATTTTTGAAATATAAGGAACGCTCGTTGGAAGTTTGGATTACTGCACCAAATTAAAAACTCGGATACGGAATCCTCGCAACTAGGAAAAAGGCTCTCGTGACAGCGTTTGAATTGAATGAGCGCCCCTTTTTTAATGTCGTGTCACACTCCCTTGATAATGTCCTTTGATCAGAGCTTTACACGTGTAAGCAATGACGAAATACGTAAGGGGGACGGAAAAATGGCTGTATACCGCCGCCTCTCCGGAGAGAAATATTTAGTTAATATATGTTCCTACCCGTATTGAATCGAATTACGAAACCTTACAAAGGATACTTATATATGTTACGCAAGCAAAATGAAATCATGTGAATTGTTTCGGCTCTGGGTTTTGTAAGATGTTTATATAATACCTATTTTTTATTACATTTAACACAAGTCATCTATGATATAAGAATATAGATAGGCGATATAAGAAAGAAAGAATGAAAGAGATTTTTGACCTAAAACAAACCGACGTATATAGCATTAATTTTAAACAATTAAAACTCAAATAAAAACAAACATAACAATGTTACAAAATGCAACATGAAATAGAATATAAAAATATACAAAAAATAGTAACGTAAACGTGAAATAGTTGTATTGGTTCAATGGACAACGATATTCGAAAATACGAAATGCGAAATAACGATACTAATTTTATAATGACTTAGCATTCTTTACTACAATTATGTAAAAAGTATTGAATACCTGTTAAGGTAATCACAGCTGTAGGTGGACAGAACACATGTAATTTTTTGTTGGTTTATCACTAGAATTATATGGAAAGGGTTATTTTTAAGTAGAGTTATAAGGGTACCGGGACAATCCAATTATTTTCGGTCAAGATCGCCGCTCGTAAATCCACAATAGTAGTCCCACGGACCCGCCAATACCACGCCATTGCCCGCCGTGATAAAATATTGACTGCCCATTCGCATAAACACGAAAACATTTATTTATTATCTGACCCATGAAGTCGAGCAGAAACCGAAATCTTATCTCGGTAAGATCTACTTTAGTTAAGCTGCGTTATTACAAAATAAATTTTGATAAATTTGGGGTAATGTAAAAGTTAATTACATTTAGCAGTGCTTACATTAGAACAATGACTGTATTTTTATATTATATTGTTATTAATTCTAATAAAGACGCATAAAGAAAGTATCTGGAATTATAAACAATCCAATATTTTTGTTACCAATCTTGTACGTCATCCTTTGACGCCTTGTTGGTGACTGACTTTAATAATAGTAATGAGTGAAGATGCGTTATGTTTATGCAAAAATCGGTTTGCATCGTTATTCCTAATGAGCAAAGGTTGTTATTGCCATGACTTTCTTTTCATGACAGTATTAGTTCTTTGTTTTGAAAAATAGTCAAACACTAGCCAATTCATGTTACATATAATAGTATTATCAACTTTTAACCAATGGCTGAGACCGAACACCGACAAATTTATAAAACGATCGAAGGAAAAATATTATCAATTTGGAAACCCCAAAAAGGGGCAAACAATTTAGTAGATAAATAGATTTTGCCTAACAACGCAAAAAAATTTGTACGTTTTTTATAGCAGCCACAACACTAACGAGTTGTTATGCAGCTTAAGGAATCGGTTTAACAGTTTTAAAATAATACGGGCCAAACGTAATACTACTCTAAGTATTATCGAAAGTAACAACTTTTGGATCGAATGAGCGCCCGTCCCTCAACATTGCTCTGTAGCTGTTTCAGTTAATCCCTTTGATCATTGCTTTATATGAGCCAAAACGCAACAGGAAACGCGAAAGTATTTGTTATACTTTCACTTTACGCTGGTCTTCTGTGAGGTCGTTTGAAATGGATCAAATTTTTTTCAGTATGCCATATTTTATTATTTTATTTTATTACGCTTTGTATTTCAAAGGTGTTGTCTCTAAGAGAAGTTAATGAACTGTATTCCAGCTCATAACTACAAGACTACTATGCGAAGTCAAAGAAGTCAAATAAAATTAAGTTCGTCTTAATGGTAACTAAATAGCTGTTTGAAATCAATCATGAAACTTTTTAACAGCGCTAGATCAATGAACACAATTCCAACTAATTGACTGGTCCTCTCAAATACCCGATTTTAAGGCGGATTGCCTCGAGACGTTTTTTTTGTGAAATTATAGACATTTACTTTCTTTCCGAGTAGGTATTTCTTTGCTTCAAATAATCGAAGATTTTACTATCACTACGATCTGGGAAAAAATGTCCAGTTTTCAATGTGAATATTAGTGGTTTGAAGCGGTAAATCTGTAGCCTCATTCTTAAAATGGCTTTTAAATTTTCATATCGTATATAAATACAAAAGTAAATGTTCGCAATGGAATTTTATCTACACTGATGTGATTTTTCCACTAGCGTTTGAAAAAATTATTTCACATAACTAAGAGAAGGCTTTCTTCTAAGGTCGTATACGTTAGCTTTTTTATGCGTCGGTCGGATGGCTGGTTGACAGACATCTTATATCTTTGAAATATTGATTATATGAGTAGGTAATTATGGTCACCTACAAAACTGTATGAATGTAGATTTCAAACTTATATCCCCAAGAATGCTCCCGAAGGATCACTCAGTTTAATGTTATTTTTGAACGCTGTGTCCAAAAGGCCGTTATTATGCGGATAATAAAAACAATATGTGTATTTTTATATGTCATGGTAACGATAAAATGTTATCATCCAGAATGCCTGGCTCATAAATATGAGGCCGTGTTCGCGTAAATTCAGTTTTAGGTTGATTAAAAGTTAACCAATTCCTTTTGAACTATGTAAGGTACACTCAATAAATATATACCCGCATACTGGCTAGGCGTGCCGTGGTGGGGGTACGGGGAGCAACAGCTCACTGCACACTCAATCTTCAGCCGCCGAGCGAGTAGGAGTGTCTACGGTTGTATCTGAGTGTTTTATTAGTGCATATCCAGAGAACGTTACAAACTATATTTTTTTAACTATCCGAACCTTTTATTAATAGGAACACTCATAACAATGTCTAAACCTTTAATGAATAATAAATAAGATGTTGCGTAAACGGCATAACGTATTTAACATAATAAAAATAATAATATAACTCTTTGCAGTAGACTAAAATGACTACAAGTCAATTCACCGATTTAATATAAAATATGGTAGGTAGTATTAATCGTTTGTTACAATCCACTGGCAACACTACTTAATATACGAGCAATAACAATTATACTTAATAAACATTGAACCATAAATGGTATAATATTATATAATAAACCATCATTAATATTAACATATAATTTAATAGGTCAATCTTATTAACTGTATTTGTAATTTAATAAGTGCATTGATTTGTAATGTAGTTGTGATGACTCATTATATTTTTGTATAAAAGCTCATAATGTTTCAGTGACAGGATAGAACACTATATCCTTTGTATAGGACGTTACTCTGTCCTAATAAGTAAGAAGTAGTCTAATTAATATATATAGTTGTTACGCTATCCTCACTATTTTATTTTGGCCGACCAACCCACAGTCTTTAATACGTTATTGAATCTGAGTTAGATTCGTTTTATGAGGTCCAAATTAATTTCTGTAGAAGCCAGAATAAGATTTTACATATTAGGGTTCAATTCGTGTTACAAAAGGTACTTATAAAAGGTAACCGGTTGAGCACTGACCATTATTGTCAAACACAAGTGGACAGGAACATTTGTGCTGCAATCCAAAAAATGGATAATTATACGTAATTCGAGAATTTGGGATTATATAAATGTATTGATAGATGTGTGAGATTCATTCCCGCTTAATTTAAGGAAACATATGATTACCTAAAGATTTTTTATAAAAATCAACTAATAAGCAAGAAATTGAAAAACATCGAAGTTTCTTAAAACTTAAATAATTTTGTAAATACAGTAATGGACGTGTTCAATTTTTGTATGAAAGTTTTTCATCAGTTTTAATTTCCCTATTTTAAGAGTTTAAAATATGGAGATGTTTAACCATTGACGTCATTTCATTTTATTATATTGTTATGAATATTTTATGAAATATTTTAAATTTAAAATTCATCAATATACTTATTTAAATTTTATAAATTTAACACAAGTTTAATTCCAGAAGCGGTCTTCTAAAATTGATCCCACATAAACTACGCTAACGTCTGAAATTTTGCTTCGGGTCGAAAAACGGTCACGGTTAGCTCATTTACTGCCGTTCAATTCCGCAAAGTTAATTTTATTATAAGCCTTATCCAACCTTTCCTGTGTCCAATTAGTTTTGAATCCACTTAATACAAAATGTTCAGCGTCTACTTAGTAAAGCATGTTTAAAAATTATATCGTTATTTTTCCAAATCATTGCATTTATAACGATACTGATTTGATGATATTCTGCGTGTAAGACCAGTTTCTTTACTCATGTCCGTAAGACAGCGGAATTAGTGTGTCGTGGCTTTTAATAGATATTGTGTGTTCATTTGAAGGTTTCCAAACATTGTATTTTAGTTTATATCCGTAACATAAACAAGGTCTCAATTTACAGTTACTTAAGAAAATATTCCATTTTCGCCCTCTAATAATCAAAGAAACCACGCAAAAAAAACATTCTACTTTCTTATTTATATATTCTGTATTCTAATTAGCATAATTTTTTAGAAATATGAGCTCCAGATTAAGCATAGATATATTATGAACACAGGGTTTCTGGATCGATTTTCTCTCAATTACTATTAATTACATTGGTAACTTTAGGTTATATAAACATTTCTATTAATATTTCATTTAGTATAACGGATAATTTTTAACGCAATCAGAATGGTAATGAGCATAATTATTAATATATAACGGTGGTAGAGCCACGCAGCAGCCTCGGCTGTTGCACGAATGGAATGCAACCACAACCTCACAGAAGACCGGCGTCAAGTAGAAGCATAATACTTTCGCGTTTCGTCTGGTGAGTGAGGTAGCCGGAGCCCAATTTCCAAAAAGGTTGCTAACGCATCTGCGAACCCTCGGGTGTAGCAGATGTCCATGGGCGGCGGTATTCACTTAACATCAGGTGAACCATCTGCTCGTTTGGCTTTTTCTTTCTTTCAACTTTTCACATAAAAAAAAATATATTATCCTTTTTATTTAAAAGCAATAGCAAATCTTTCTAATTATCTACCAAGAATAATAGACTCATGTAAAATAAAAGAAAACAAAATGAACGTCACTACGGGCAAAGTATTAATAGAGTTAGATTACGAGCTTTTAGGAAATATGAAAGGATTGCTTGTAAGCATAATAAGGCTTTGTGAAGATGTACATTTATGAAAAAAATATATCTATTGAGAGTGTTCATACGAGTACTAAAGTAACTTCTTTTCTTTGACAAAATATTATAATGCCTCCCTTACTTAGGAGTACGATCAAATATTCAATAAAACTTCAGGTCTATAGATCTTTTTGTGGTTGTAGAGAAAATTAATTTAAAGTTTAATTTTAGTTCTTTTTTAATTTATTTAAAGCTTTTTTTAAAAGTTTAATATGTTTTTTAATTAATTTCCGGTAAAATCCTCAAACAATTATTTTATTGGTCATCAACTACAGATCCTTGAATGAGATAGACTTTTTAATATTTATGCTTATTAAACTTTGGAATTATAAACTCCTTTGGCAAACAGAAAAAAAAAACACATTATTTGTTTACATCACTAGTGTACCTAGCTATGTTTCAACCGGTAAGGTAAGATCTACATTTTAAGTGAAGGAGAACTTGATAGCATATAAAGCACAGCTTTTACGATATCTTAATAACATTGTTTGTTCCTTGTGACTTAGTACAAGTTATGTTGCAACGAAAGGACATAACGAATTATACAAGGCATATTGTACATGCGCAAAAGGGCTCGGTATGTTAATTAGTTGCTAACTAGACCCACAGTCTAACTGTTATCGCCGATCTGTTGGATTAGCACGCGACCTGTGCACCAGACCAAAAGAGGTATGTATACAGCGTGTCGTTACAACCGCGACAATAAATGAACACACATATAGAGGATAACTTTTTAAAATTGTAATAAACATTTACATTCTTTAAACATCAATATTTACCGAGTTATTTAATTTTCCAAAAAAAAACAATTTTAGAACACCCTTACGTATAAAACTGTAACGTGAAGTTCATTTGTAAAGGTCACAAAGCATATGAATGGGTTGATGAATTTAAAAGAGACCTACTGTTAGAAGGAGAGGCTTGTAATGCGACGCTGTGGCGCGAGTTGTATAGGATGTTACAAATTTTGTTTCTTTTTTTACTTAATTAGTTTGTTTGAAAAATATTTTTTTTTAATTATGGATTTTGTTTAACGTTAATATTTTTTTATGATTATTGGCAAGTAGCGTTAGACGTGTGTTCATTTATTGTCGCGATGGTAACGCCACGCTGTATAGTATGCGCCCTTAATCAAGTGGAGTGCCATTAATCACGACATAAATATTCGTACAATAAGGTCGCGCTGTCTGTCTGTGCGTCTGTCACCAGGCTGTATCTCATGAACCGTGATAGACAGTTGAAATTTTCACACATGATGTATTTCTGTTGCCGCTATAACAGCAAATACTAAAAAAATGGAATAAATAATTTAAGTGGGGCTATCATACAATAGAATTTTTTTGGCTTTTTTTATAGATGGCACGGAACCCTTCGGGGGTGTCCGACTCGCACTTGAACAATTTCTTTTCAAGTGAAAGGTCAAGCGAACAGGCGATTCATCTGATGTTTAAATGAACTTGCTAGTCTACACTAATATTATAAACACGAAAGTTTGTATGTATGGATGGATGTTTGTACTTTTTCACGCAAATTCTACTGAATGGATTTTAATGAAACTTTACAATAATATAGCTGATACATCAGAATAAGACATAGGCTATAATTTATAGACATTTAATGTATATCTGTCTTTCTGTCTGAATGTTACGCCTTCAGCGTATTTTACGCACGCGTAGTTGCGGGCAGCGGCTAGTATATAATAACCGATTTGACAACTGTTCAGGGCCCCAGTTAGCTCACTCACCAGATGTAATGCGAAAGTTTAATACTACCACTACACGCCGGTGTTCTGAGGCCTTGGTACTTCCTGATGTGCTCGTTTCTGTCACAAAAACATCACGAAGAAGTTTCTAATATATATATTGTAAGAAGATAGGAGGGTAGTAGCACACTGCGGCGGCCTATAAACCGAGCAGCGCTCGCCGTGTCTAGGGACTTTCTCATCAGCCGTTGTAGAGTGCGGTAGTTCTACCCGAATTAATAACGATTGTGTCGGTTACTTAGAATTTAGTGAAACTTCTGTTAAGTTTGGCCTACTGGCCAATAAATTCTTTTACAAAATCAATCATCGTTTCTATTTTCTAACAATATATTTCCACCGATAATTGACTCATCACGATATCTCAACCATAAGGCGTAGAGACTTGAAATTTACACAAAACAAACCTTACCGGATCAGTTAGTAAGATATCTTGAAAGAGTTTACCAGTGTACGTACATACTGTATGATGTGATTTTTAGGTATGTGGACAGCGGAAAGCACTAAACAACAAGGTTCTTTTTTGAACTGTTGACGGGCAACAGAATATAGTTTTAATTTTCAAGAACCCTAAACGTTATTAAATGAAAGATTTTTAACCTTCTGATAACACTTGAGGATAAGAGGACGTCTAACGCCTTGGTAAAATGAGCAAGAAATGTTAAGGATTAATCCTTAACATTTCTTGCAATTAGACAATTTAAATTTCTTGCGAACATAAACAAATCGATCGTGCGTACATCATAATAAGTTTTACAGAAAATTTAAAATTATCGCAGACTTATGTAAGTGTTTTAAATTTATGAACGCAGCAACGGATATATGTTTAAGTGACAGCAGATAGTACGGAATGGAGAGCGTTTGGCACACAGTGAATATTTTATACAGACACGGGCATTCATTTTGAGGATGGAGTTCGGCCGACCGTTAAGAGATTTATGAGAGGATGCAGACCTCTAGTAGTGTAAGCATGACGAAGTCCAAATCGCACGCGCTCGTCTTTGAGGCTTGCAGGCTTCCATTTGTTATTTAAATTTTATGATAGCTCCACATTTATTATTGCAAAAGAAACAAGGTGAGAATAACCGCATAACACTTGCCGTAATAAAACCATTTTTAAGATTGTGTTTTACGTGTAAATTGTATATGAACAAACATCTAGATTCGAAACAAATATGTTCAGGTCATACTGAAACTTCTTCTGGAAACTGATATGCACAGCCCGTCATGACAGTGCCAATTATTTAATTTTAATTATTACTATAAATTTATTGTAGCAAAAGTAACAAGGTGAGAATGTAGTTATTCTACGTGTTTATTATTGCGTATATTAAATGGAGTCATCCCTATTAACAATGGGCGTTAATATAACATTTTTTAAGATTGTGTTTTACATGTAAATTGCAGACGGAGAACCATCCAGATTAAGAAATATGTACAAGTCATACAAAAACTTCTGCCAAATTTAATTCCGACAACGCCAATAATTTATTAACTGAACCAGCAAACTTATCGAAAGGTCGTCGTCATTTATTCATTCTTTTGTTTTTATTCTATATCATTCAATGAAGATCTGTTGAATGAAAGTAAAAAAACTGAGAACTAAAATCACTTTATTTAAAAGCAAGCAACCGCCCATTCCGCATATTTAAGCATTGCGTGACCACAACTTGATTATATCAGTCCGTAGCACCGCCCCTTAACTTGTTATCAAAGTGAAGGCTTAAGCAGGAAATAAATGATTGCGGCTGGTAGTAATTGTGTGTACGATTTAAGAATAAAAACAGGATGAACGTTGCTTCTATCTTCCCTAAATACAACGTTATTATCGATTTAAACAATTTTTGCGTTTATGATCACGGACAAACTACTGATTAATTACACGTATGTTTTTGTTTTAAAGATCTTGTCGAAACTTGCAGATTATTCCGGTATGTGTAATTGTCTTACTGAAAAGAAAAGCAGATTAACTTGAGCCTTAAATATGCTCAAATATTTAAAAAAAAACAATAAACTGCATACGTTATGGACGTACTACGGAAATTTTAAATTACTAATTACTAATAATAGGATAAGTAAAAAATAATTACGAAAACAGTAACGAAATAATTACTTACGCGTTACTAGTTATAAGTGTTTGTTATAAAATTAAATATTTTAACAAAAAAATCAAATTTGCTTAAAAATTGAGTTCCTTAAGTACGTAAGCAAATAAGATATAATTTCTTGGAATTACTATTTTGTACCAGTTTAGCTAAATTTTACACTATTTATTTTAATTATTTTTCTCAATTGCACGTCTGTTTATTCTTATTCGTACCAGTAAATAAAATTTCATAAAACAACATCAATCATAAAAAAACGGTAAAAGGTTAGTAACAGGATAGATTCAATTTCATATATTCTACTTCATAATTAAATTATCAGTTAGGCTTGAAATAAACTGTTATAAGAAGATCTGAGGAGAATACCATTTCGATGAACTGAATTTTGTAAAATCTTGACTAAACAATTTAAATAAATTAAATTTTCAATTTGGAAAATCTTTATTCGCTTATCTTTTTCAAATTTTTAAATCTTAACTAAGCAATGAAAATAATTCAAATTTTTAGTTTGAAAAATCAAATTATCTTTATCGGCTTATGTTTAAAAATCGTAGCGCAAGGCTCCTTAAATCAAATTCTAACCATATTTTAAAGTGGTGAATGTATGGTAACAACATGCAACGAGCTTTAGGTAAAAATATTTGTTGAAGCGATAAGGTTTTCATAAAAAAGTTTTAAGAACGTGCACTAAGTTGGCAGGTAGCTATTAGTGTGGAACGTTTTGACACGCAAGCCTAACTTCCCCGGTCATTGTTTGTTGGTTGTAGATCGCTAGCCCTTATGTCGAGTCAGTAAGGTTGACATTCGCTAACTTTCGTTACAGAGGAATTTTAAGGAAACACGTCTTTAGAAAGGTTCTTCGAGAAGGCTGTAATAAAGGGAACTTATTTACGTAGCTCATATTTTACATGCAAGCGTATTTGGCCACTTCCTCATTAAAAAAAACACTAATAAAACGCCGGCTTTATTGGGGTGAATTACGTTTTAAATTAAACAGGAGTAGGATCAAAAAATTACGTTAGCACACATATTTAGAATTCTCAATGAATTTAACTTTTCCAACCAAACATTAGTGGGCTAATTGAAACAATTGGAAATTTTTTAAAGATTTTTACTTTAACATAGGGCAGAAGGTTAATTACTATCGCCCTATATACCTATCAATACACAATACCATACTTAACGAGTAACACAGCTCTTAATTTCCGTGTCCACCAGTAATTTGGCTTTCGCTGAAACAGGGAGAGCCAAAACACTGTTACACAATCCGACGGTAATTAAAATGAAATTTAATCATTATTTTGTACTCAGCGGTGAAGGAAATCATCGCGATGAAACTTGCATATTTTCGAAATAATAACAAAAAAAGTAATGTTTCCAAGATATCTGAAGTCTGCCAATCCGCAGTGCGGTCACGTGGAGGACTATGCCTTAATATACTCTGCATATAAGAGGGCTTTTCGCAGCAGTGGGACATAGGCTGTAACTTTATTTTCATTCATTCTGAAACCACACAATTTCGTATGATGAATACATCTTACCTAAACTAACTAAACAGCAGACAATTGTAACCGATTCTATGAATATTTGTTATGCGTCACTAATAAAATTTGGTTATCCAACAAACAAACTTTGTGTTTTCACCCAAAGTCAAATTATTTTCCTTTCAATGTTGCGTGACCGATGCTCGGAACACCAAGTCTCATCTTTTACACGTTATTGTCGCGGCGTTTTGAATAAATGATTACCAACGTTAAAGGTTCTTTGGCACCGCGGAAGGCGAGCTTTCGGACATTATAATGGATTTAAGTTTTTTTTAATCCAAAAACCTGCCAGTGCTTGTTGCGCACTTGACGCATATTAACGCTTATTAACAACCTATTTAATCTTGCTTTAATGTGTCTTAACATTGTAAGTCGACGACATAGAATATCACATACATGATCTTTTAAGGAAGCCATAAAATAAACGATAGCATGGATTTTCATCCACTCATCTACTCTCGGCGGCCTACACTTGGCTCTAGTCTGATTAGGTAGACGTTTTCTGTAGAAAAAAACAGACTATTTGCATACAGATATCGATTATTTGAGGTAATTGGAGGAGTTTTACTGCCTACAAACATACATCAAATGTTATAAAATTTATTCATTCTGTCTTTCATCTTGCTAATTACAGGTGAAGTGTTCTGTGTATTTAATATTTTAAAACTTCCAGTAATTTTTTACCTGCAAAAAAAGATGAAAATTGATATAATAATTATCAAACATAATAATAATTTTCATTAATTCCAAAAAAATATTCTCTCTCAACAATTCACTTTAATGATATTGTCACAATCCGATAAAAATTAAATCACCCAAACCGAATAACCGTTGTTTACAATTCCTAGTAATTCATACAAATGTAATCTATATGCGCCAGACACAATAAATAATACGGAATTATTTTGAAAGGCAAACTCGCTTTATTTCGAAGCAAAATAATACAACTGATAAACGAATAATGAGTGTAAATACCAGTGATGAAATAGCGATGTTTATCTTTAAATTCATTTTATCATATTCCTGTATATCACATTTTTACTTACATCAAATATACGTTAAAATATAGATTAGTTGTATGGTTGTTGGAATAAAAAGAAAAAAGGGCAAACATATTACAAAGCACCGAAGAGATCCAAATGTCATGTTCGTTAATTTATAGTACCTGGGAGACCATGGTTTTTTTTGGTAAATCGTGTATTTTGGAAATTAAAAAAATAAAAATAAAGAGAGCAATGATCTGATATAGAAAAAAAGTAAAAAAAACAATAAGTGTGTAAATGATCATGACACGAATCGCGGCCTTCGGTTTCGGGCCGCCTGATTACCGACCGAGTTACTATAAATTTACCGTCATATTATATTCCAGTCCATTAAAGGACATTTTGTAAAAATGAAATCTAGCTAGATCGAGTCCGAATCTACGCACATACATTTCATAAAAATCTGAATGCTGGAGCCGTTTCCGAGATTCCGATTATATTCATATATATATATATATACATATACAACAATTGCTCGTTGAAAGGTATTAGATAATGTTAGTGCCCAAAAAAACATTATATTAAACTTTATAATGAAGTGGGTTCTAAACATCATATACCCACACTCGGTCTAACATATTTATTAATGATTATCTCTAACATTTTCAGAACTCTACACGGTTTCTTTCTGCCGGTGAACTTATTTTCAAGATGAATATTTAAAGATATTCAGTACGTCCAGAACTATCTAAATAGAGTAATTTCAGTTATTATGACTGATGATGATAGTAGAAAAACAGGAAAAATATTGGGATTGTTATGAGAAATAAATGAGTGTTTCGCAAAATAAAAAAAGGCCAAATTGCTTGGTGTGAAGTTGTTTTGAATATCGTAGTTTTCTGTATCGCTCTCAATATTTTAAGCAGATTGGATAGATCGCAAAAATTATTTCTATAACTAACCAAAACATCAGGTCTGCGTAAAAAAAGTTTATGATAAAAAGTTTAGTCTTTTTTTAATAAAGGGTATATTTTATCGAAGTGTAGAGATTTAATTGAAATTCAATTTTACCATAAAACTATATTTTAATCATCTCCAGGTTAATAATAAAGATAGATTAAGCATTATCTCTCTGTCTAGCTCCTTTCTATCTCTCGATGTCTTTCTTCTCTTTTTATTTCACTCTTACTTTGATGATCACACACAAGAGGTATGTTTTTCTTATTACTTTAATTTTTGTTGCAACTTACTTTTTACTTAATTTCATGTACATCCTACCCAATAAGAATTTCTTTGGATTCATTTCTGAGGTTGCCTGGAAGAAATTGCTGTGTAGCAATAAGGTCGCCTTTTGATGACCAATATTTGATAAATATTTTGTTTAGTTCTGTACTTTTTTCTTTTTTGGTGTACAATAAAGCATATTATTATTATTATTATTATAGATTTTGCCCCTGCAAAAGTTAGCCCACTACCAATCAGCCTAGTTCATTTCACGATTCTAAGCGTCCCAGATCTCGACTGACTCGATCTCTACGTCTTGACGGACTCATTAAATATACAAATTGAATTAATATCATGACGTAACACTGTACTTATAGAGTAAGAGTTGCGATGTGCACTGATGAACGCAACATCCACCGCCTGTCAAATAGCCCGTATGACATCCGGGAGAGTGAAAGAGATAACATATCTAAAAACTGGCCTAAGTGAAATTCTTGTTCTCCCGACGTTGTTAGCTCCCGTACTATTGTTTTTGCGCAAACCGAATCTACGTCCGGCAGCTCAATTGCGCAATCGCGGTTAGGTTAGGTTAGGTTATACCTTAGATCCTTGCTTATGTGTTTCTTGCATAAAGGCATGGTTCATGAAAAATATTCTTAATAAAGTACAGTTAAAACTCTACTCTAATCTCTACTCTAACTCTACTCAGATTGAAATGACTTATAAGTCTTATCAATCAGCAGTAGCATACATTGACAAGGAGACCAGAATAATTTAACTGCGGTAGGATATCGCAACACTCTATAGTGTTGCAAGAATGGGCATGTACCACGGTCCGTCTTGGTAAGTACCACGACCTCACAGAAGACCGGCGTGAAGGGGGGAGTGTTATACTTCTGCATTTCGTCTGGTGAGTGAGGTAGCCGGGGCCCACTTTATTAAAAGGTGGCAACGAATCTGTAACCCTACGGGCGTTGCAATTGTTAATCGGCGGCAGTCATCAATTAAAATCAGATGAACCACCAGATCCTATACCAACCACCTTCTCACATAAAAATATCAATCTCACTGAAGGCGAATTGTATGCAAATCATAAATTTGCTTTAACATAATTTCGAATTCGTATTTATGCCCACACATATTTTCTATCTGAGGGATTTACGCTACCCCTGATTCGATTCGATTATGCTAACGATAAATATAGAATATTCCGGTTATCCCATTACATATTTTCGCTGCCGCTGCAGCAGTATCGGATAGTTCGTTGTTTTGGGCGAATTTCAGAGGAGTGCTCCGAAATATCTCAAAGCTTGTTATTGCGCTGGTAACAATGGCCGTCTGCATTCAAGTTGTCTTATCTCGTTAGAATGATCGTTTCAACAATACACGTTGAGACGTTTTCGCGTAAATAGAAAAGCGGAAATGTTAATGTAAAACTTTGTACATAACTGTTTTATTTGTTGATAAATGTTTTAAGGCAACTCTTGAGTAACAGAGATGATATTAAAATTATGAATGATCTATAAGAGAGTGTTTCGGATTTTATTTAGGTTTAAGTAAATAAGTATGATTTAACAATTAGTAGTCGTATCCGCATAATGTAAAATTAAAACTCAAAAGTAAATTGACAGGATATGGAAGAGCAGGTTTAATCTAGTCTAGTGGGTTCGAATACCGACGAAAGAAATGCTAAGGCAGACTGCAGTCAATTCTGTCAATGTTTTTAAGGCTCCAATAATGTTCGTGCAACTGTAAATTGATGTTTCGTTCCATTCATTTTAATATGTTATTTAAAATGTTGCAAGGTATAACTGTATATATTGTACAGTATATAAAAGTTACTCGCAGTAGGATCTTGCTAAATTTTCACTGTTTAGTAACAAGCTAATAAAAACGGTAATGCTTTGGTGTTTTCTAAAAGGGCTCATGGAGAACCGAAAAAATCTTTATCCTCTTAGTATTTTCTTATGTGAATAGGTGGCGCTCTTTCTAAATATATCAGTATTGTCGGGTCGTCGGTTCGATTCCCAGACGTGAGAAGTGCTTTGTGTGTTAATAACTACTAGTAATTGTTCTGGATCTGCGTGTTCCCTAACAGTGTTGATGACAAACATGTAAAAACGTAGCAGAAACCAAGTGGTTTCTGCTACGATACGTGGTATTGCTACTCAATCACATTGTAAGTACAATGTGATTGAGTTCAGATTAAAGGTATGCATGCTCTTAGAATTTTCTATTAAAATATTGCCACTGGTCGTTACTTTTGTCTTAAAATAATTTCTCTTTTTGTAATAACATATCTTTCATGAAATTATAATAATAAAATAACAAGCGTATCCGTTATTAAGAATTTTATCCATATGCGTGATAACTAATAACGAATATGCGCCTCATCAGCAAATTACACGTAACGAATATGGTAATTAGCACGCTGAGCACAGCTTATCTGCTGTTGTTCCCAACGCAACCGCGACGAAGATGAATCTGAAAAGTTTAACGGAACAAAGCCAGGGGAAGATTCGGTGATGGATGAAAACGTCAGCTTGTGGATTTCGCCTTTAATATTTCTTCGAAATTAGTTTTGTCTGTGGATAAGCTGCAGAAAGATTGCTTTAAAAATTCCGTTCACCTTGTTATTTTCGCTTTTCAGTCTACTTAAATGTCTCTATGGGCGACTTTTCTTAAGCGGGACTCTCGTTCGAGAGATTTAGAAAAACGTATTTTGCTCGAACAAGGCCATTTATTAATTTAGTTTCGATAACACAATTTAAGTAGACGAATATTGTAATAATAAAGCATTCATACAAGGGATTTCGTTGTAGAATTAAACCTTTCATAAGGCATCAAAAAGTCTTTTAGTATGAATTCCTACTATAGATAATAAAGAGTCAGAAGAGTTAGGAGATTTCAGGTGTGTAATACCAGGACCTTGATCGTAAATGAATAACAGCTGGAGTGAAAGCTGCTAAGAAATCGACGTATTTTTTAGAAACGGTCCAACTAAGTAGAAATCAGTAGAATTTCCCACAGCTCCATTTGATTTTAGTATAAGAAACATGTCTATATAAAATTGGTTCATTAACTTACTAGAAAGTTCTAGAACAATTTTCGAGCGTAGTTTTCATATTTATATGGCACTAACACAAGTGTGATTAGATCAAAAGGCGCAATTCCATGCACCCGCAAATGGCAGTCACACAATCCAATTTCGCTAAAAGCAATACCACAGTTCAAACAAACGCTTCTGCCCCTGTAAAATTATTTCACATTTCTATTAACGTCCCACGTCTGTGATTCCATAGTTATATTGCAGGGGTTTGAATGTTATTCATTTGCCGACTCCCTTGTGTATATTTCACAATAGAAACTGACGTAGTTAAATTGATTTGTTTTAGTTCTATAAGACGATATAAATAAACACACATATATATATACAGACGATATACGAGTAAATAAAGTATCTGGCGATAAAGTACGTTGTCGCAAATGATGAAAATGAAGCTGGAGTATTTTCTGTTATTTAAGAAAAAGAATCATATTTTCAAAAAGAGACATCAATTTTAGTAAAATGATGAAAATGTTCTGAATATTCGTATTTCTACATAAACTTATAACATTTAATGTTAAATAAGTTGAAAGCGCGTCATTTATGGTTGTAAGAGACCAATGATTGTAAGAGAATATTATATATGAATAGTCTTTTTTCTTAAAACAGTGGTTCCTTTATCCTATGACATGTGGTTTTACTCGATTTTCATTTACATTCCTCGGTCTGGTTCTTTTTTATACAATTAAGTATTTAGATCACGCTTGACTTTTACGCTGGTAGTAAGGACAATGGTTAGCCACTTTGCACGTCGCATTCACATCCATCATTTCCCTTTATATCCTTTTATTTTCGCTTCTCGGCCCCCAGCTTTCATGTGGCGGAAATATCGAAAATGTATTTCCCTACTAAAACTACCATATGGTGTTCTTTTGTTTTAAATTCCTACTTTTTTTTTTTTTTTTTTTTTTTTTTTTTTTTTTCATGCGAAAAGTTGTCAAACGAGCAGACGGTTCACCTGATGATAAGTGAATACCGCCACCCATGGACATCTGCCACTCCCGAGGGTTACAGATGCGTTGACAACCTTTTGAAAATTGGGCTCCGGCTACCTCACTCACCAGACGAAACGCGAAAGTATTTCTCATACTTCCACTTTACGCTGGTCTTCTGTGAGGTCGTGGTACTTACCCGAATGGGTTAATATATTTCCGTCATATTTTAGAGAAAGGGATATTTATTTAAAAATAAATCAAAATAATTCTAAGCATTACAAATCGAACATCATTAAAAAGATTGGATAATGCAAGATAAGCATTAACTTTAACGCTAATGGTTTTGGGAAATTTGTCCAAATATCACTGAAATGTGAACGATATTGCCCTCAAACACATTTTTCAACACGATCTGAGCAAGAGATCGTATTCAGGCTTCGTAAGGATTTATTTATAATTAATCAATCATTTCTGCGATGTCTGGCTTGATCGAATTAATAAATGTTCTGAATGTAGGTACTTTAAAGTGAAAGTTAGACGTAACTGAGCTGCTTCTGAAACCTTAAACATGTTTTGTTTACTTTACATTTCTTCCAGAACGCTAGTCAAGTTTTTCATTAAAATGTCATAATAAAAATTATTAAGTATTATCGACTTTGCTCGATTTTTTACTTGAAGAAAATATTGAAGTTTTACTTATTCTATTAATTAGCCTCAACTACAGTACCAGTTATGTATTAAAACAACATTACAATTTACACCACTCATAACTGCTTAACGGCTTAAATTTTTGACATAGTGTTCTTTGCAAGAACTTAGGTTCTTTCGCTGTGATTGTAGCATAATGCCATAGCACTTATCTAGCATAGATCATTAGCTTGCTGCTAGTGGTTGGCGAAAATACACGCTATTTATCTTATCTATCATAGAAAATATCTAGTTACATAGCTCGTAAATGTTTGGCTGGTATCCCACAAATCATGCTTGTCAAAATAAAAACGTTTACAAGAAAAATGTTTAATTATTAAAAATCTAATAAAAAAGAAGAATGAAGACATATATAAGCAAAATACATAATAAATGACGTAAATGCATATATTGTATCTTTTTGAGCTCAATTTCATGATAAAAGATTTGTATGATTGGACACGCACGCTATTTAAATAAAGTTTTCCCTTTTAAAATGAGCTAACGCTAGTAAAGTTCTGCCCAGCAGGGCAACAAATATTGAAAACGGTTGGTAAATAAATTCCGAGGAACTTCTGTAATTTGCCAAAACAAGAATCAATGATTTTCTATTCTTAACTTTCGTAGGCAAGTCTTCTAAAGAAAAGACCCGTTCTGCCAACTAGCCTTTGCTGTATGGTTCAAAGCAGCCGCCATAGGTTTCACTTTTCACGGCATTATGAACAGCCCATGTGATTTTACCTTTTCTTATCATTTTACAACACACGTATTTTGTGGTCTCCCGTGCGATTCACAAACAAAAATTTTGGCACATGGCTCATTCCAATGCGTCATAAAGTATGGAATTGATTACAAGTATTTTTTTTTACTTTTTTCATCTGTCGTACGGTATCAAAATTCAGACGGATTCTGTAACCGCAGCCGTCGGCCGATCTTTAAGCACATGCTCATGGAGATCACAGTCATCATGGGGATTTATCCCCAAATAGCATTTGAAGCCTCTGTCAACTCTCTTCTGGACATGAGCCACAGCGAAAATCGTAAAAATAATTGAGCAAAAATTTGCCCGAGCTAAATTCGTTTTAATAGAGATAGAACTTTAAAGAACTCAATAATAAAAAATAAAATAATTTTAAAAACTACACACAGACCGACCTATTTCGATAGCTTTTTTATTGTTTTTATTGTAAGTGCCCCGGTTCAGAAACTATCAGTACGTCAACATAACCATCGGACTTCAATGTCCCAGTACTTCGATTTGTTACAAGATAAAACAATGTTAAATAAGATAAAACAAAAACATATTTGCATTCAAAGCGCAAATCATTGAATCACTACAGTAGGGGTGAATAGATAAATTATTGTTTTAATGTATTCAAACACAAAAATTGCATTTAGACAGTTGGCAATATCCTCGGTATCATTTCAATTCAAGCTCACGTCATTCAATGAGTCTTTGGCAACCTCGCCACTTAAACTTGTCTCTAGAATTTTCCATCAACGCTGCAAACAAGTTACGTAACATTTTGTAAGTGCCGCCACCTGAGGCTTCGTACATTAGCGGGTACGTGGAATGGTGAATAATAGGATAATGGAAGAATTCATATTATATTTGATATGTACGCAATGCCGCGCTACTAGGAATTTAACAAGTACATTTTAATAGCAAAAAATAACACTAAATTCAAATATCTCACTCTCTATACTCCGCCTTTTTTTAAGTCGGTTGAAAATAATAAATTAAGAATAAGGATAGGAAAACTACGAAGCAAATAAAAAAGATCACAGTCACGTTCAAAAATTAAATAGAATCAAATATAGTAAGTATTTTGTAATTGGAGAGGCACAAAGTGACTGAAACGGTGGCAGCCAATATTACTGAAAATTCGTATTAATTAAGTGAGGCCATGGATCATTAGCATTAAGGTGGCACTTATCTTTTAAGATGTGATTAATATACATATGAACAAAAATTTGCATACGATTTAAATAAGAAAGGAAGGGAGAGAAAAGATCGAGCTTTATATGTGATTTGTTTTAACTTATGAGATTTACTTTTGAGAAACAATTAGGTACTCGTATTTAGTAACGAAGGCTGTATTTGAACTCTGAAATGTCCTTCATCCCTCATAACTGAGGGTTCAGGCTACAAACGACATATTGAATTAAAATATTCACTTGATTCCATTAAAAGTACCACCCTCTTTAATGTGCAAGTCTACAATAATAATTATAATGATTTATGTATGAGCTGGCTGAAGCCACAGTGTCTATTTGCATTTTCAATATATATTTATATTATATAGATGCTATGCATATACTTAATTGTACTTTGTATCCGTGAATAATAATTAAAATATATAATGAACGTCCATTCAAGGCACCGAACCACAAAATTGGTACAAATTCTAGATTACCAATTATTTTAAAAGAGATTTTTAACTTTCCATTACTTGTTTTTAAATATTTAAATATTATATAAAATACTTACATGCAGTTTGTATAGTTGCAGTTGAGACAAAATTTACTATTAAGCAAAACAGTTCGATATCTAAAGTATCTATTTAATCAGCAGTGAGATGAAAAAGTATAAATTGAACTTAACGTATGCTGAGATGCAACTGGGAAAATAAATACGGAAACCAAATTCGCTAAATGCGATTTCTAAACAATGTGTGCTCTCTTAATTAACGTTGACAGTGAACAACTAGTGTTAATTAAACCGACTGTTTGTTTCAACCATATGCGCGACACGAGCTACGAGTGCCCCGCCATTTGAAAAACCACCCCGTATTATCAAACAACATAAAACTATACATCACACAGCTATGTAGCCATCATGTCATAATGAACATACCTGTAACTGAAAATGGGGGTGAATGAGAGATAAGAAAATAGAATGGAAGAAACCGCCTGAAATCATTATCTTCACATGTAGAATTGCAATCAATGGTGTATATATATATATATATATGTATATATATATATGTTTATATATTAACCCTACATTTCACGTGATATATCATCATATATGCATCACCATATGTATCTTTATTTTGAGAAATTAAAGGTAGGTGCATTGTGTGTATGACAATTCTTTTAAAGTTGACAGTGCGCAATTCCAGGAACGTTTAGTCGTTCATGGACAGCAACAATTACTTAAGCTTAATATAAGGTAAACCACCCGCCCACTTACCACGTGATGGAAAAATGTACGGTTAACAATTACCAGCCTCCTAAGAAAATAAGAAGTCGCAAAAAATTTAAATAAAATTGGCAGTTCTTTGCGTAGAGAAGTTACCAGGGTATTCTTTAGTGATATCATACTTACCACATAATTCAGTTCCTCAAAATCAATGGAAAAACGTTTGAATAATGTTTGAGTAATGCAAAGAAGAGATGTGGTTGGTCGTGTGTAACAGTAAGACTTAAGGAAACTTTATAAAGTATGCGCGTCGATCCTACTCAAACAAACAGATAGCGGCTCAAATTTCGTAGCTCCACCGGGTATCGCCTCGCCAACAGTCCCAATGATAGACATGGCAGAGTATCGCAATGTACGCAAGTACGCATAAACACAATGGCACAACCCCAACGAACCCTCGTCACGATGGGACACATCTGTCGGAGTACATTTTAACGGCTACGCCTTAGAGACATTCCCTACTTCGTTTAACTTAATTTAATACATGTGAACATGGCCACATGATGTGTCCACACCAAATATGTTTTTAGTTCAGACCCGAATTGCCTACTAGTTTATCTATTGAATAAAACATGTTGACATTGACTTTCTATTCTGATACCATCAAAGGTTTAAGATATTTTTCTATTTAGGGACTTTTACATAAATAGCATATGGCAGCCACACCGGAACTTTGACTAATACACGACCAAGAAAGTGCAATTGTAAACTTAGACAAGATTTGATGGAATGTATGCACCATACGGGCTAATTTTACATCCTTATCCTACGGAGTTACTATAATTCCGAAGTTTTCACATGCGGTAGACGTAACTTCTTCCTTTGTAAAATAACAGTCTACTGCATCCACATTCGCCTATGCCAAATTACTACGGTGAAATGACGACGGGACTAGATATTTGATTATGATATTACGGTATGACGTCCATGTTTGCTTTTAACGAAATTGGTTTGTGATCGCCGAAGCAGACCTGGAGTTGCAGGCGAACGTTTCGTTCACAGATCTAGAATGTAATATGGATATTAATAGTCAAGTGTGTTCAGCAACTAGATGTGGTCGTTCTTTATATCGAATTCATTTTTTTATAGAGAAGGTGTCGAGTTGGTGGTTCGCCTGATGTTAAGCGATAACCGCCGCCCAGTGTCATTTGCCAACACCCGTGTTTCAGCTACATTCCCCACCTTATAATAAAGTCGACCCCAGCAACCACACCCACCTGACGAAACGCAGTAGTATAAATAACACTTCAACTTCACGCCGGTCCTCTGTGAGGTCGTGTTACTTACCCGGACGGAGCTGCCCATTAGTGCAACAGCGAAGACTGTTGCGTGGCTCTACCACAATTATGAATCGGTGATGTCTGAGAGCCTGTACGAATACATCAAACGGGTTGTGCCAAAAAGTGTTGAAAAATCCGCTATCGTGAATGCGTGTGTCAAAAATCTTTTACTCTATTTACATTTTTGCCCGACAATACTATATGACGCTCTTCCAGTCCTTTCTACAGTGAAAGCCAAGTAGAAATCTGTTAAAACTGAATCATCATCATAATCGTTTCAGCATATTCAAGCGTGAGTCCACTGTTGGACATAGGCCTCCCCCACAGACTGCCACGAAGCACGACCCTGAGCCACCTGCATCCTGAGGCAAATGCATCCATCGACTTCCCGCACATTTGCACAGGTCGTCACTCCATTTAGTGGGGGGTCGTCCTACACTGCGATGGTCAGTACGAGGCTGCCACTCGAGAACCTTTTTTTTGCCAACTGTTATCGGTTCTACTGTCAAAACTAAATAGTTATCTCATATATGAACATAATAAGTATGTATTTGTATTTCCGTTTGTGAGCCGTCAATTAAAAAAAAGTCAAATGAATAACATTGGATCACAATTAAAATAAACATAGAGCGTCTTTCCATGCGAAATGACATAAGAGTCCACATGATACTAAACCATTCTTGGTAGGTGAGCTCACTCAGTTGTGTAATTAAAATTCCACTAAGTGTACATAATTTAGATGCATGTTTTATGCACGAGTTGTAGCTGAGTTCGAGCGCTGCATTTACATGATCAAAGTGATAGTCCCCGCCGCGTACATTTAAATCTCATGTAAAGCCCCTAGTTTCAACGGCAGGGTGTTTACTTTAATACATGTAAGTTAGCAATGGTTAGTTTACACTATGTATCAGTTGTAATAGATAAAGTCATGTGTATACGAGTATATATAAATTATTAAATTGGAAATCATCTTACATTACTTATTTAATGAATAAAGGTCATCGATTAGAATTCGCATTCACATTAAGAAAAATAAAGACGGTTTACGCTTAAAAATTGACTTGTTAAAATCTTATACCAAAGAAAACGCATAGTTGTTACTAACTACAAATACCAATGTACAAATGCCGATCGTTCTGCTATGGCTGGATGGATAAAAGAACGCTCTAACGATCTCTCACTTGCTCAAGTCCCGTTGGTAGGTTTGCTCTATGGGGCAATTTCCGATGGCCATGTCCACCTGGAAAAATCTCAAATGTATTGTGATATTTTTAATAAGGTCTTTTTTGTATTTGGTCATTGGCACTTACGGGACCCATTGCATATAAAGAAAAAATATCATTGTCCCCTCTTTGTATCAATGTTTATTTTCGTCATATAATTGAACGAATGGAAAAGTACAGAAAAAATATTTTTTATGTCATAGTTACGAATGAAAAAAGCTTCTTCGTTTATATTTTAAATGAGCGATGGAATGACATCGAAATTAATATTTAAAAAAAAAATTATTTACTTCATTCATATCAATTTAATAACATATAAAAAATTGCCACCTGTTTATTATTATTAAAAAGTGTCATAATTATTTAAAACATAAATCGAATTTCATAAAAAATACTGAAAACCTACAGCAGTTTCACTTCGCGCGTTCAAATTGATATACACACTTTTCTTTTTACTTTAGCTTGTTTAAATTCACCGAACAACAACGCCCGCTCCGTATAGTTTGATTTTGAACAAACTTTATTCATTCTCGAAATACACTTGGCTAAAGGAAAAAATGGAAGCGACGGAGTCGTTCACCATTTAAAATGTCCATTCTTTTTTCGTGCAGCCCTCAGTGCTTAGTGGAAGTTTTCGTGTTAAGTAGAACTTGAAAGGGTAAACTGTCTGCTTGAGCATGCGAGCGAATTTACGATGCAACGAATTAGCCCCCGGCGTTGTTAACTGAACGTTCGCGTAAAACACGATTTGTCTTTTCTGTGTTTAACCCGCGTTTAGTAATTTGATAGGCGAGCAGAAGTAGCGGTTTTTTTAAGTGACAACTTATTTAGGCGCCTTGATCACTTCTTGGGTGAACAAACATCATGGAACTCGTGTCATCGTCACCGAACGCTTTCCATGAGCTATTTTTAAAAAAGGAATACGCAAAAATATCTTTGTAATTATGGATATGATAGAAATGCTGTTATTATCGTTCGGTGTGCCTATTTTTTTATTTAATAATATAAAATTTTTATTTTGACATTGTTTTATGTTTTCACTTCTGTCGACAGTCCCCATGAGACTGACTATTTATTTTTATGAGAAAAGTTGCTAAGCAAGCAAGTGGTTCACCTGATTAAATGAATACATCCATCCATGGACATCTTCAACGCCTTTTCAATGCACCCACAACCTTCCTAGCGACCTTCAAAGAATTTATCCTGTTACTTCACTCGCCAGACATCGGGCAAAAGTATGATACTTCCACTAGACACCGCACTAGACACTCTTCGTCTTCAATGAGGGCGTTTTACTACCTCGGACAAGCCTGCACATTCGTGCAACAATAGAAACTGCTCGGTGACTCCGTTTAGCTGGTCTTTAAAAATAATCTTGAACGGTTTTTTTCTTGGTGCTCAGTCCAATGTGTCCCTCATCAGTTTTTTGGTTAAATCTTATTAGACGTGTGCATTATTATTGCCATACAAGCTTTATTTTGAGATGTGATAAGTTTAGTTTCCTTCTTGTGATGAGTTATCAGACGTAACGTACAGACAGACGACGTAAGTATTTACTTTAAACCTAGAAAACTACCAAACGTAGCTTCCGAGTTAGCGGATACAATTATAACATTTATCAAAATTTAAGTAGAAAGAAGCTTTATTGGTCATGCTTTATATTTTCTGTCCTTAAGCATTAATATGGAAAGTGAAGAAAGATTTTTTTTAAAATTGAAAACCGTATATAAAAAATATAATTTCGCAGAAACTTAATTTTTTTCTAAAATAAACTTTGTAAAAAAATGTGTTAAATTTAGAACAAAACTTTAGATTTCTACTTCAAAATTGCTTATGTTTTATATGTGACTCGACTTAAATAATTTTATCGACTGACAACGCACGACAGCCAATCGATACGGGATAAGTTTAATTAAATAACTTAGAATCAAGTTACGTATTAAGTGGTTGATTGGCTTCCGTCGATTTTCTGTTCTCTGGCCAATTTTCGTGTTCGAAATACCCCAAGTACGTGGAGCGCTCGTATTCACTTCTGACAGCCCACATAAATTCCATTCAGTCTAAAATAAGAACGGCCCCAGCAACGCCTTTAGCTATTTCTCTTGGCCACGTAAATGTAAGGATAAGTTCATTTTAGGTGTTCGCTTTGGACGTCGTAATTTTATAACAATTTGTCTTATCGCTTTCCAATTTTGCTGTGCTTCAAGCGAAGGGTTGTTCCCCTTCTCAAAAGTGGCTTGCGATTATATTATTTCTCAAATGTGTTTTTGTGACAACGCCTTGTCTCCCTTTGTTCTTTATCAAAATTAATGATTCGAACATCATTTACGAAACTGTCCTCAGCTATTGACGACAATTACACAAAAATAAGTAGTTCATGTTTCCGTTAAAAAACTTTAAATTCAATTTCTAAAATACGTATGTAGATAGATATTGTATTTAAAAAGATATGGTAGTAAGACTGTATGCTTTTTACAGGCAATTAAAACTATTAAAAATTTTAAAAAAAACCAAATAGAATGACATTTACCATTATTCTTTATAACAAAATACCTTTACTTGATGGTGACTTATCACGAAATAATTGCACGGCCCATCTGGTTATGCTAATACTTGTATGTATACTGCTGCTTACCCAATAGTGTACTCAGACATATACCTATATATATATATACGTGTGAAAATATTAGGATGAATAGTCAATCACGCCCTAGTGCAGCCTGGTAGACATCACGAAGTTCTTTTCTGTTATTTTTAGGTTAGTTTATACCCGTAGTATCTTTCCTTCACCGTCGGGTACAGAACCAGTAATTTAATAATACTAGTGGTCGCCTAGTGGTTGAAATTCGAGCATAATTAATTATACATGGTGTGTAATGTTTTTTTATTGATTTAATGTATCTTTTATGCATAATTAAAAAATATTATCAGTCTGCACTCTTTTTTTATATAAAGTAAAGTGTGGGAAATTTCATACTCCTCCATCCGCGCAATTTTTGTTAAAAGGGGTACAAAGTTTTTGCTTCACTCGCAAGTTTTTTAAAAAGTTTTTGATTCACGTATAAATATATAGATAAATCAACTTGTGTGCCAAGATTTGAACTAAGGCTGTTACAGTAAACTGAATCAAAGCTGAGTGAACGAACATCGAGCTACCATGGCACCTGATTTTCAAACGGCAATGTAGATGTCAACTTGATAAACATTATTCTTTGATCGCACGAAAATAGATATTCGGGAACGTCGGGCGGATCGAAATAATATTAACTGATTACCCGGCCAGAATTCCTTCCATCAAAGTGGCGAATCCGGGCGCAAGCCGGCAACAAGAATGGCTCATACATATTAATGTTTTATCTACAACACTCCGCGCGTCGCGCCGTTATGTTCGCCGTTTTAACGCGCCCGCGTCAATTTTCTTTTCGCGTGTCGATGTGACGTAATTACATCGCACTCCGCGAGTACGTGTGGCTTTTCGTAAGTGGCGCGTTCCGACGCGTACGTTAACGACGGTACGCGCGATTCTAAACGAACGACATTAATGACGCGAGATGGAGTTTTTCTGTGATGTGCGGCTCACCCGGGCTTAGCAGTTAGATTGTGTTTGCGATACACACTTGTACGAGTAATATCGTAAGTCGGGTTCATATAAGTTGACCTTAAACAGCTTCTGGACCGAAATAAAGATGGTGGCGCTTTAAGTGGGTATAATTTGCTAAGCATGAGGCTCATCATTGACCATAATTGGGATTCACTTCCATACTTACTTGATTTTTTGAAAAGACGAAAAAAGACAAATTTCTTAACTCAAGATGTTTTGTTTATTAGCAGTTGTTGACTCCATTTGAGTTGGAAAACTCATTAATACTAAGCGAGACCAGGTTCAAATGAAATTATTTTACTTTTTATGTAACTGGATGTCACATGGCATGGAAAGGACTAATATGTAAAGAGGGTATGAGACCTTAATCCACCACGAAGTACGATTGCGGTCAGCTTTTCTTACTTATTAGTAGGAGTTATGTTTACAATTCTATTGGTGAAGCAGGATTTATATTCCGAATTCATGACAATGAAATTAGTAACGCCGGCTTCTAACACCAAATTCACAACAACATAATTTTTAGCTATGATTTGGGCACAGACCGAAATCATCCAAGTGATATCTGTAAACCGTAACGATACTGAGAGAAGACTGTTTCACCCAATACGATTCATAGGTATACAGTAATATAAGTCAATACCTAAAGTGCTTCTAGTGCAGAGCTTAGCAATATCTCTTAAGAGTAATGTATACTATTATGTTACTATTATGTTTTTTAATAATAATAATTTATTACGTTAAATATTTGATTACCATTAACAAATTGAGTGATCGAAGTCACCTAGTAAGCATAAAATGCCTGTGACAGGTGACTTCGCTCTTCCATAGCTGATAATTTACAACTCACAAGAAAATAAAAAAATAGCAAAAAAAATAAATAAACATATGAAGTAAAATCTAAACGAAATAAAAAGAGCATACTATACATATATAACTGTAAGTCAATGTTTTGTATCAGCATGTACATTTAAATAAATAGTGTTTTGATAGGGTGGGAATGACTGTGTTTATTTATTTAGTTTCAATAATGACTCTGTCTCATCATAATTTAAAGGCAAAAGAAAATTAGTCAATATTAGCTTACATTTTTTAAGTGTTTCGCTGTAGATGTCAAGCTTTTTGTTTATTTTATTGTATAGAAATCCAGAGCGATTTATATATTGATTTCTAGCAAATGCTGTTTTTGTTACCGTTAAAACAGTAGTGAGTCTTCTTCTATTATTTTGTTTTACGTTATTATCGAAAGTTATTGATTTATGTTTCCTCAAGACAGTGAGGAGAATGTAAAGTTTTCTTACTGACAGGACATTACTGATGGAGTATAATCTATCCGTTGGAAATCTTCTCTGTTTAAAGTGCATTACCTTTAGAAGAGCGCGTTGTGCACGTTCCACTTCTAACATCTTGGTTTTGCAATATGTATAGTATGCTCTTTTTATTTCGTTTAGATTTTACTTCATATGTTTATTTATTTTTTTTTGCTATTTTTTTATCTTCTTGTGAGTTGTAAATTATCAGCTATGGAAGAGCGAAGTCACCTGTCACAGGCATTTTATGCTTACTAGGTGACTTCGATCACTGAATTTGTTAATGGTAATCAAATATTTAACGTAATAAAATATTATTATTAAAAAAAAATGTGTTTTTTCTTTTTTCACGCTTCCTTATGCATTATACTCTAAATAAACGAAGGCATTATTCGATACAATGGGGACTTTTCACTTTGGGGGACTGAATAATCTCTTTTGCATGTAAGGATAACTCTGTCACAGACCGCGCATCCTTTTAAGACAGGTGAGAGCTTTCGTTTTTATATTTTCGGTATATATTATGCTTTTCATTAGCGGGAGGTATTAAGTGTATATTTTATACACTTAATTGACGTACAAAATATACACGTATAAAATACACGCTTAATTGTTGATGCAAATAAAACCATAATAATTTGCTTTCATAATAAGTTGTTTATGTATAAGGCATATGATCGTATGATTTTTCCTTTTCTTTTTTATGGCTCAACCAATGAATTGTTTGTTTTAACTCGACCAATACGGCGCCGATTGGCGAAGACCCAACTTGTTCTGACACATGTTCTGATAAAAGTCATAAAGAAAAAAGAAAATTCGTTGGATGCAATCATTTGATCGGTCGAGCTTGACCGATCACTTATCAGTACAATATTTGACTATTTTTATAATGTGTCCATACTGTATTACATAAATATACTATTTCTCAAACAAGTATATTAGAGGACAATTCCATAATGCATATTCATATGATTTATGAACTCGGGTGGCTTAGTAGAAACGGTTCCCGTTACTAATAGACCCTTGTCTAAGCGTCACATCTGTTGTGTTTAATTTAAATACAACCGCTTCGAATGGAAACATGTTCGTGGTGTAATGAAAATGGCATCATCTTTATCATGGTAGCATCTTTAATTAACTTCAAGTAAGACCACCACTGCATGGCGTGATATGACAAATTATCTTTATCCATCTATCCATTGTTAGTTTAAGCAGATATTTTGCAATAAATTAGTTTGTTTTATTATTCCAAGGTCAAGTAATTCTATAATTACATCGTATTGAGTTTCCTCACGGGCGTCCTTCCAAGGGCGATGAAATTTTAAAAAGACGAAAGTTATTTTCAACTAACTCATCTTCCCTACTCCGGTCACCGTTAGGATCTCAGTGATTGAAGTTATTAAAGGGTACGTATACCTGGATCAGAAAATTCAATTAGGCCGAAGTATCTACAATAAGGATATCCACAGACGTATTCGACTGGGCTGGCTATATTCGGGAAATTCAGATCAGTGTCACCTCGAAAATAATCAATGCCTAAGTACGAGATCCTTTAACCAGTGCGTCCTCCCAGTTTTAGCCTATGGTGCGGAGACTTGACTTTTTTATGGAAAAAGGAGGCAAACAAGCAAGCGGCTCATCTGATGGTAAGCGATCACCGCCGTCTACGGACACCTGCAACATCGGAGGAGTCACACTTAAACTGCTGGCCTTTAAGGTAGGAGTAGGATTTCTTTTTTACTCGGCTTTTCTCTTAGAGCTACAATCGAAGAAATCAGAGAACAAAGGTAGTCGACATAGCGTTCAAAATCTGCAAACTGAAGTGGCAGGGGACCGGTCATATTTCTAGTGATGGCAAATGGGTGGGAAGAGTCATTGAGTGGAGACCACTGTTCGGAAGAAGACCGCCCGCCTTCGAGGTGGACCTCATGAAGACGGGTGGAAGTGACTGGATGCGGAAAGCGGAGGAAGGCATATGGTGGAAGGCATTAGGGAAGACCTTTATGCATCAGTGGATCGACATAGGCTATCAACAGAACTATACACATTATTATGGCAAACATTGGTAATGGTGAGGCGTTTGCCCAGCAGTGGGACATGTATAGGCTTTACTTTTTTTTTACTTTTGAGTTATATTCTACTGATGTTAATACGCGTATAAAACGATATTTTTATAATAATATTTTTCATGGAATAATCGGCATCAGATTCTGCGACTGATAAGAAACGCTGTATACATTAGCCTCTTTTCATCGATATGAATGGGAAATAATTCTGGATCGGCTGGCACTGCACGCCATATCTGCTTTTAACAAAATTGGATTATCTGATTGGCTGATGTAGACACATGACGATAGCAGCCGTGTAATCAGTGAATAACTCATAGACATGCCATGTTTTACAATGTAAAACAACTGTGGCGAGTGGGATGAAACCATTGTCATTATGATATAGTGCTGAAAACTACAAAATTAAACCATTAGATGTTCAATTTTTTTTTTACTGAGCACGAACAACTGTTAATAACACGGGTACAATGCTGAATGTTTGTTTTCGACACCGCATTAGAAAGCTCTAAAACTATCAGTGTTTCTCTACGATGTTATGCATGAATTATACATATTACTGCCTTCCTCTTGAATCACTCCATTTTTTATAGTAATTGTATATAATCCGTTGCGTAGTTTTAAAGGTCTAAGTATATAAAGGACAAACAGACAGCGGGACGACTTTGTTTTATACTATGTAGTGATTATGTAAAACTATGTCTATTAAACACTTGAACAATAGCTATATAAATGAAGGATTTCAACATGTAATAAACATATGTCGATAATAGTGTTATTTAGAACTTTGTCATCTTCAATTAAAATTAAATGAGTTATGTTAACTATTTTCCCGGTAATCAAGTCTATTTATACCATCTGGTAATTAAGCTTTTGATGCTAAACTCTTGGGGTTGATACAAATGATTGAAAATTTTATAATAATGGCATTATTATAAATATATCCATAATAAAATTATTCATAAAATGTAAATATATATTATATATATTTTATTTATATATATATATATATATATATATATATATATATATATATATATATATATATACACCAATAAAATGCCAAAGCCGAACAAAAAGAGATACTGCTGTAATTGTTGTTTAGTAAAATAAAGTAACTACTGTTTGTCTCAAAGGTCTCGCCACGCCATTTTGAATTAAGTATTAGGACGGTCTGCCACGCGACCCAAATAGAATTAGTGGGCTGCTGTTTAATTGCAGGATTCTGGATAGGGATGCGCTGGAAGAGCTATTTACCATTTCGTCCCTGTTGTAGCCCAGCTATTACATATGCATTTAAAGACCCATAAAATTAAACATTCCTTTTCCTTAATTGAAAACGGTATTCTTTCGGAAACAGAGGTTTGCTTAGTTTTATTATCGTTTCACCGAGCTTTTGAAGTTGCGACTTTACAAAAGCAAATAGACATTTCATCATCACCAAAATCACAATTGGTATTGCAATGTTTAAAAAGAAGAGTCGGATAATCGTCAAATCAATCGGGTTTCGAGACCGAATCTTTAAACCGTATGGTCAAACTTTGGCCACGAGGTCGTAATTGGCTTTTTAACAATTTCATAGTGGAGAAATTAAATTGCTGAATAATTTTTTGACGTTGCTAAACGGCTGTCGATTTGTCGAGCCGTCCCAATCCGTCCTGTGTAATGGAAGCCAATTTATTTTATGGCGGTTTTGCCGTTACTGGTAACACGAATTTTGTATTGTAAGATCTTTTTGAAAAAAATTTACACTTGGATGTCGAATTAATATACTCAATAACAGCGTAATGAAACCAAATTTTCAGTCAGTAGATTCTGTTAACTCTGGTTTTGAAATACTGTAATTACTTATGTTCGTTTATAACTATTTTATTTCGCCGGAAAACAAAATAGATAAAATGTAATCATCGTCATTGCAAAATACACTGTTATAATTCGTATACTCAAATTTGGACGCAAAATTGAACTATTTACATTCAAAACAGACAAAAGATGAAAGCATCAAGAATAGAATAAGATATTTCTCAGCAAAGAGTACGTTAACCGTGGCTTTGACTTGAATGAAAAGCAAATTATTGTTTTCCGAAATCAGTTCCCTCTTTGCTGGAAAATGTGAAAATGGTCGGGCATTTTTAAAGTAGGGATATTATTAGCATAGGCTTCAGCCTATCTTTCCATCGCGGAGTCGACTGTTTGCTTACTTTCGATGCATTAGTAAGCGCAGTCGCTGGAAAATGCTACTGAAGCGCACTGACATTTATATAATACCTTCTACAGAAATAAGTGCATAGTTATTAATATATCAATAAATAACAGAACTTGTTAACAATGCGGTTGTCATTCATAAATGCGTCGTATACTTTTCAAACGAACTTCTGTGCCTGTTAATTATGAATGACCGCGTGTAAAATAAATGAGTTGCCAATAAATCACGCACTTTTTTAGATAAGTTCAAATGAATGTAATTAATTAATTAGGAGTGATTTTAAATATTTATCATTTTTTATATAACATAATTTATGTCTAGAATTTAATATGAAAAATGGATACACTTAAAAAAGACTCCCTGTATACCGTTTCAATTTTTTTTAATATACCGTAAATAGGTAAAACTAAATCATGCACACGTTTTAATACTTTTCTCTAATAGTAATGTATTCGGGATATACATTTGAATAAATATTAATAGGCAACTATATTAAAATGGTACACGAATGCACGTTTGCTTTTAGCTAAATTGGATTATGTGATTGGCTGAAGTGGGGAAATAATGCTAATACATGTGAATACGTCGGGTACTCGCTGTTAGGGTGGAGGAATATATTCGGTTTTCAACGATGCTAACAAAAATAGGCGGTAGTGCTTTGCGATGATTGAATTGAATAAAAGTAGAGTTTCAAAAAATTCCCATTTAACAGATATCATCACAATACATAACTTGATGTCAAGGAAACTAGATCTATGATCTATTTTAATATTGTAGATTGCAGTTTATATTAATTTTTCGGTTTTGATCACATACTTATCGCATACAAGAATACTTTGTATTGCACTTTTTTATCGACAGACGACTAAACTAAAGATCGCAATTTAAAGCCAAAAAATTACTGATATTACAAGCGTCTAAAATATCTTAAATTTTCTGCAGTATACTAAAAACGTCGTAAACATATTAGTAAAAATAAGTCGTTTAGATAAAAATTGTTTTAAAGACCTTATATCATTTATAACCAAACGATTAAGAATGTATGATGTTATTATCAATGAACTGTGGTTACCCCTGATATTGGGAAACTGAAACGCTCGATCGCGTTTTGGTTAAGGGATTTTCTACAAATTTTAACACCTTAACTCAAATTTAAAAAAAAAAAAGCAATTAAACAATTCGTTGACGGTGATCAGCCACAAGACAAAAAAGGCCAGAACATACTTGAACATACCTCCCCCTTGGAAAACTATAACGAACGACACTGCCATTTGCATCCACCGGTTGCCCGTTGATTTATTACATATTGTGCAGAGTTTCTCACGTCTAAATACTTACTACAGAGGTTCATTATGAGTGTAATATCGTATTACCTGCAACAAAAACAATAGCAACATTCAAATTTCATTTTAACAGTACAATTCACTAATCTTTATGATTTTTCTGAATAAATGTTTCTGAATCAATCAATTTAACGTATCCTACCAAAAACTCCTCTTCTTATTTCTGATTTCTGTGACCATAATTTGTTGGCGCTGACAACACTGTTTACCGGATACGACGTTTCTACTCGAGCTAAGGGACACATGGTCGCATGGAGCGGTGGTCACTTGGATTTCGACTGCGTTCCCGGACGGTGATATAACCACTATTGCTGCTTGTCGTTATAATAGTTGTTAATATTCAAGTTCAGTAATAGTTAAAATATTAGGATCAAGGTAAAAACGTTAGAACTCTTATATCAGAAGTGGGATACAATACGAAAACTCGCGTTTGGCTATTCAAACAATCGGCGACATATTTTCTCCTTGGGTACCTACCCTCGTAAAATAAAACAGTGTGTTTTTATAGTTACTATACGTAATGGTGATAAAATCTTTTAGTTAAATGTAATGAAAGTTTTGGTGAGTACCTTCCAGTTAATTAATTACTTAAACATATTTGAGAAAATGTTAAATAGTGATACAAAATGGTTTACCCGGTTAAGCTACCGAACATTTGTTAGTTGGAAAATTTAAGGCTTGAACGTGGCGATATGCATCCCAGTTGTGAGGGATAAGCAACAGCGTAAGTGTTTTGAACGTGGCGATATGCATCCCAGTTGTGAGGGATAAGCTACAGGATAAGTGTTTTGAACATGGCGATATGCATCCCAGTTGTGAGGGATAAGCCACAGGATAAGTGTTTTGAACGTGGCGATATGCATCCCAGTTGAGGGATAAGCCACAGTGTAAGGTGTTAATTTTATAAAGGTTACTTGTACCAGACTACAACGCCCTTCGAGGACGAAGGCGTGATGCAGGACGGCCGAATGTTGGCGCTGACAACACTGTTTACCGGATATGACGTTTCTACTCGAGCTAAGGGACACATGGTCGCATGGAGCGGTGGTCACTTGGATTTCGACTGCGTTCCCGGACGGTGATATAACCACTATTGCTGCTTGTCGTTATAATAGTTGTTAATATTCAAGTTCAGTAATAGTTAAAATATTAGGATCAAGGTAAAAACGTTAGAACTCTTATAAATTTGACAGTTTCTCTTTGGTTTGAACATGTTTCAATTGGAAAATTTATCATTATCAACCTTGGCAGCCATTTCATTTGGTTTTATAAAGTTTTTTTTACGAAGTTCAGGGTTAGGTTGCTAGTGAAAAGTCGTTACTTTTGAATTTTAACTTCTTTTGGCGCGTTTGGAAAAAATAATGAGGGAAAAATTTTTACGATGCCCTTCGCACAACGACAGCGACATGATGAAGTTGGTTGCAAAGCGACTAATTCCACGGTATTACCATGGTAACCAATAACAACTTTTTGACATTTACTTATAATTCTTTTTTTAATTTTTTTAATTCAAAAGCTGGCTAGCACTTGGCTGCCATCCCACCTGATAGTAAGTAGTAATGCAGCCGTTGATGGTAAGCGCGCTAGCTCAGTAGAAACCTATTCACTCTTGCCATGATTCTATGGTATTTAACTGTGGTAGGACCACGCAGCATTATTCGCTGTTGCACGAACGGGCAGGTCCCTCCGGGTTAGAACTAGGAACTTACAGAAGATCGGCGTAAAGTAGAACTGTTACACTTGTGCGTTTCGTCTTCTGCGGAGTAAGATGATGGGGCCCACATTATTAAAAGGTGACAAAGCATCAACACTACGCGTGATTCAAATTTCCATGGTTCACCAACATCGTGTGAATCGTAAAAAAATCTTCAGTCTCATTTTTCAGCAGATAAGGCATGCGGACAACGGTTTATATCAATCCCGTGAAATCTGAAAAGCAGTTCGTGAATTCTATTTGAAAATATTTTGTGCAGTATTTCAGAATTTTTTGTAAATATTCTCCTCTTTTAATTAGTAGTAATAGATTTATCACACAATGACAGTATCGCCAGAATGAATGTGATTGGGATCCGTATAAATTACTAATTGAACCGTGAAATTGAATTATTTCACGTACTGTCACGATAACGATAAAATATTAACATGGTGTTTTAATCGGCCACGGTATAGAACCGATGAAAATGGTCTCTATTTCTATTATTTGAGTAAATTTTACTATGAGGTGAAAGCAAAACAGAGAAATTAGCAGTTTGGAAATAAAAGAAATTGATTAAAACAAGAAAAAAAAAGATACGTTAGTCTATGGAAGCAACATTCAGGGGTGATGCATAACGATCTGTATCACAATACCGTTTGCGGGGAAAACACCAGAGAGTATTATAAATGTTTGGTCTTACTGAATGTTTTTTTAAGCCCCGACGTAAAAAGAAGCGAAAGCGAATAAATTGGAGTGTCTTCATGTGTATCCGAATGCCTGTCTATTTCCGGCATCCTAGTTTCTAAATTAATGGATCGATAATATTGCGGTTTTATCTGTTTGAGAGTCGATATAATCGTGATGGTTCCTAACTATAATTTATGAGGCGTATATACTATTTAGGCGTTTGAATAATAAACCAATTTTTGAACATAAAAACAATATTTGAATAAACCAACTCATTACATACTCGACAAAGGGGTCTTACTAAGTACTTCATTTGAAATTTGGTGCACCGTTACTTCGATGGTATTACTAAGTTATAGTAATATTGTCCTGATGCTATAGCAGTAAATAGTCTGCAGGATTCTCAATTCCTCAGAAACTCACAGTAGATATAGTATGTTTGTGTTCATATCAATCATGTGTTTACGCGAATATTGTGGTCGAAACGTTGGTACAAACAAAACTGCACTGATTACATGAAATTACATTAAAATATTTTAAGTGGCCTAACGCGATACGTTTAGCTTTTATTTTAATTGTCCACCGTATCTAAAATTTTGCAGATTCGATATATTATTTTATATAATACCGGAGATTAAGATATTTGATGCTATGATTATTTTTATTTTTTGGCGCAGACTTCGTTGGTAGAATACGACCCACTTCTTAAAGGTCCCTGTTACGGCGATACGGAAATATGGCGGGCGATGACTACTCAAGTTTTTCTTCTGCCTGCACAAGTGACGCAATTGTTTAAGTGCTCACCTTGCCAAATGCTATCGCGTGCCTTGTATTCGGCTCGATCCCACGCGTGGTAAGTAATTGGGTGTCCTAAAAATTGTTGTTTTATGTTAATGAAATCTACAACCATACAGGATTTATCTCCTAGTGCCTTCTAAAAAATAAAAAATAAGTACCTTTTTTACCCGTCAATTGCACGCATGAATTACGCGATTTAATACCAAACATAATTGACGCGTCCTCGTCTGTAGTTGTTGTATATGACTACCATTAAATTATAATCGTTTAATTGGATGTAAAAAATGCGCGAGTGAAAATCGCCCATAAATTATTCATCAACACAATACTTTACGTATTGATTGCGCGTGAAATATCAGGGCTCGTATGAACAGACTTCGTGGCATGGTCGTTTGTCACTCGTTCATTTCGCATCTGGGCCCTCGATTTACGGGAGGCCGGCGTCATGTAATTAGCCCTGGGATTTTCTGTTACCGATAGCGAAATGAATCGTATAAATTACATTCGCGCCTATCGAAAATCACCGTTGAAGTTTACGCAGTCGTAAAACTGTTTTACTTAACATTAGGCGATATAAATTAACACAACAGCACTATTTTTGTACGAAAAGTTGGCTAGGTAACAGGCCAGCGATATCTACGCCACACGAGGAGCTGTAAGAGCGTTACCAAGCTTTAAACATCGAGCTTCGGTTACATTACTTACCAGACGGAAGGTAAAAGTATGATACTTCCATTTGCTTGAAGTTTTCTGTGTAGGTGCTACCCTGAACGATAGCTGTTGCGTCTCCGACAAAATTAAAAGTACTAAAACTATTTACGTTTTACATTTAACAAGATTACTACTTACATTTTAAGGGAAATTATCACATTTACTTTTTGTTTTCGGATTGAATCTACTTGCGATGTATGTACACACATAAATTAATAATGCTCTATCGCACAGCTCACGTTCCTTCTTAATTTTCAACCGAATTCAAAAACGATGGAGGTTCTCAATTCGACTGTATTTTTTTAAATGTTTGTTACCTCAGAACTTTCGATTGAGTGAACCGATTTTGATGATTCTTTTTTTATTTGAAAGCTGGTGCTTCGAATGTGGCCCATATTAATTTCATTGGTATTGGATCTTGGGCTCCGGAGATACGTAGGGAACTCCAGAAAATCTATTATAAAATAAATACAGAGCGAGATATTTGAAGTCGGTTTTGCTTTTCGTTGATAAAAAAAATGTTTTATCTTTTACTCCAGTAATACGGCTCAGTTCCATACGATAATATGGCAAGTAACATACTCGTAGCATTGAGGATTGATAGAGGTGCCTTCTTGTAATATATGCCCACGCTGATTGTCGCCATTGACTTTACTTCCGTCATCATATCCTTGTCATGTCTTTCATTGCTGTTGCAAACACAGCTCAAGTATACAACAACTCACATCGAGCGAACAAATTCGCTCGATGTGAGTTGTGATTTTCTATTATCAGCCAAGTCGTTAATTCTTTACGTATGTAAAAATATTATAGCATTTTTAAATAATTTCATATGTTTAGGAAAATGTTGTACAATATCCAAAGAAACAATTTTTGATTAACATCAACTCCATACGTTTTGACAAATTCACAGGAAAAACAGCAAGGGAAATGTGTGTAAATAGTTTTTTTTTCAGCTACGCTAGGATTTTCTTTCAATTTATAAATACAAAATATTCCTCATAATAGACATTCATTTGTTATAATGGAAGTACATCTTCAGTATTGAGTGCATTTGAATACAAGTTAAGTGGCGCTTATTAAAGAGCCTTACATAAAAGGCCGCGTGAATTCCTTTGAACAGAATGAGAGTAAGGTTATATCCTAGGCAATAAATACTGCACCCACCTAGACCAGTCGTTTTAGAGATGGGAAAAACACTAAGAATTGATCAGCAAGAAGAGGCGCAGGAGCACTGAGATAGATAGGGCAGAGCATATTTACTTTTATGTAACAATAATTGATATACGTTCAAACCTGTAAGAATGTTCAAAAGTAAGACTGTCAACAGTATAGTTTTCAGTTATTCAAGTTTAAGTTCAGCATAGGTTCCAGTTCGCAAGTGATAAAGAACCAGAAGAGTTGCACGAGCTAAGGAAAAAAAAATTAAATAATGGGAGTTAAAGCCGACATGTGTTTTAGTGTACGCAGATCTACAAAATACTGAAACAAGAATTCGGCGTTTGGTGAATTATATACCGATATAAAGTAACTATTACTGTAGAGTGAGGTAGCCGGAGCCCAATTTTCAAAAAAGGTTGTCAACTCATCTGCAAAACCATGATGATGTCCATGGGCGGTAGTATTCACTTAACATCAGAAGAACCACCAGCTCGCTTTTGGCAACTCTTCACATAAAAAAAAAATCTTTTCTGTGTTTTCTTTTAGTATAATTTTTTTACTGAAATGCGCCTGTTGATCTATGATAAGAAAAATGGTTTTAAACCTTCTCATATAATATAGGTATATACATTAAAATGCTTAATAAATGAAAAGATTATTTATTATCGCTATTAATTTAAAATTTTAACCTGCAAGATAAATAGGCTCCGGCCATACAAACAAAGCGATGTCTCAGAGTGGACGCATGCGTTAATTGAGCGGAGCAAGGCACTGTTTGCTCTCACGCCGCGCTTGCGATGTGTTTACCAAACACCCTGCAACCCGTTTAGTACATAACAGAAAAACATGGATGGGCACTGAATAAATATCTGTTCCAGTCGCGGAACGGACCTACCAAACATCTTTAAGCTTCACAAATATTGAAAACATAATTAATAATTATTAATAGTCCAATTTTAATGTACATAACTACTAAAGGCAGCTATCATATGGTGTGAACTTGGTTATAATATTTTCGTATTTCAAATGATGTCCTCAACAAAAGCTTATGTCTTGGTGCGTTAGAGATTGTGAAAAATGGCTTAAGCAACACTTTTTTGGAAATTATTTATAACAATGAGAAGGAAACTACTCCAACGTCCCTTTATTATCACAAACTACTAGTTACATACGCAATAAATATTTTCATAAATAAGCACTTTAGACAAAACAAGTCTTCTAGGAATTCTGACTGACAAAACCCAGTTCACTTACGTGTTCATTTTATGACATCGCCGAAAGGCATGAAGTTTCTAAAAGGTTAAACTTCAAAAGTTAAGAATATTTTATATCTTTATGGAGCCAGCAAGCCTTGCCTGACGGTAAGCAATATATGCAGCCATAGTCATATTTATTACAAATTGGGAATCAGTTACCTCACTTACCAGGTGTGACGCATAAATACAAACTGTTCTACTCAATGTTGGTCATCGCTATGTACATGTCTGGTACATCAACAGACGCTGCTGAGTTGCAGTTTCTACCACAGTTAAGAGAGATTAGTAGAAAAAAATTAACACACGAACAGCTGTACTATATCTGGTAAATCGCCTTGCGTCTTTAAATTGCATCTGATAACAACGCAGGTAGTATTCAAACACATGTGACCGGAAAATGCAAATCTATACAGTGCCGAGTATCACTTTGAGAATGTAAATCGAGTGGTCGAACTCAGTCACGATTCATGCATAAAAGATGTCTTCAAAACTTGCACGATCAAAGGATGCTACACTTTAGTCCAGTCGGTCTTAAGAGCGTTTTAATTTGATCTGCAAATTACGATTCGGAAACCTTTTATCTTAACCCCTTTTTAGTCCAAGGAAGTAGGTATACGATTGTTTTTTTTTTTAAATTATTATAATAACTATTAAGTTTGAAATATTTTGTTGTTTTGACACTTTGATACTTGGTAAATTAATTAATAATATACATATTATGGGTATGGGTATGGCTATAATTCGCATACATTAACTACATTAGTAGGGGCACGTAGTACCCTATCAGCTATTGCACGAATGGGCAAGAATCGTCCAGGTAAGTACCACGACCTCACAGAAGACCGGCGTAAAATGGAAGTATAATACTTTCGCGTTTCATCTGGTGAGTGAAGTGGCCGGAGCCTAATTTTCAAAAGGTTGTCAACGGATCTGGTACCCTCGGGTGTAGCAGATGTCCATGGGCGGCGGTATTTACTTAGGTGAACCGTCAGCTCGCTTGACAACTTTTCAGATAAAAAAAAAACATATTTAAGGGATTTTGTTTCTTTCTTTTCGTTGCGTCTAAAACAAGATTTGTTCTATGAGTAATGTAAAGTGCGACTATTACAGAATGCCTTTAAATTTATGTTAAGTTCGCCCTTTGGGTTCTTTGAACTTTAGTTATTGCAGAAAAGACTCAGTAATTACACTATAAAATTTACGTATTGATAAAACATCGAAGTTGATTAGGCATTTATAATGATAAAAGTTATCGTGTAGTTTGCATCTAAAGGAAAAGATCAAACTATTTCACTATATCACATTGCAAGACAGGATCTAGTGCCAGTATTTTCTACCAAAAACATTTAGCATAATATTGAATATAGGATTATAGAAAACTAGATAATACTGAATTTGAACGGTGAATTGAATTTGAACAGCGGCAAAGTTTCGTTCCAGCCTCGTAAATAGGCACTTACGTCCGAGAGACTTGAACATTATTCAGGCCAGATGCACGATTTATTTTTACTGTTATAGTACTGGAAACGACCGCACCGCCTTTACTTTCCAGTTACAGTAATATCATAATTAACGACCCTATCGAAAAATGTCACTTTGAATATTCATATACACTTTACATTATTAATCTTTGGGGAAACACATGACTGAAAAAAGTCAGCGCCACTGTCACAAACGGCTTCCGTACCCTGTTTCAATGCAGACTTTTATCATCATCATCAACATTTCAGCTTGTTTAAGAACTGCTGAACTTAGGCCTTCCCCGCAGACTGCCACGAAGCACGATCCTGAGCCACATGTGTCCATCGACTTTTGCACAGGTCTTTACTCTATCTAGGCGGTCGACCTGCATCCATCCCAATGATGGCTAGGAAGAGGCCACAACTCAAAAACAATATTTTTTTTACTAAAAAGAAGAGCGTGTTTAGTATTACCTATAGTAGAAGTTTTCCTTACTTTAGCATGACATACGATTTCTCTATATGATATAGGTGTAAATAATAAGCAATGAAACAGAACTTGTAATATTTTTATTTTCTACTGCGGTGTTATGTGCAATTATGTAACACTGGTTTCCTAAGGTATAAGCTTTATCAAATTTTAGTTTCTAGAAGCAAAATGAAGTCATAAAAAAATAAATTTATAAACTATTTGTTTACAAGGAATTATGTGACATCTTGGAAATCACTCCACGAATGGTATTATCAAAGTCCCATTAATTTTAATTACTAAGATGATTGTGTCTGTGTCAGATGGATTTCTTCCAGTTTCGGCAGAATAAAATTGATTATCAATAATAAAAAAAAACTTATATGAGGAAACTAACACCATTAAAAGTAATGGTAATTAATACCCACCGGAATACCTGATCCTTATATTAAAAAAAGGATCAGGTCCCTAGCCCAGCCTGAAACACGCACCATCTGGTAAACATCTCTCATAAATCTCTGTCTGCGAAAATTGGGATGTGATATAAAGTTTCCGTAAAACCCAATCATCAAATAATTACTGCCAGAAGCGTGTCAACTATATTCTATACAAGCGTAGATAAAAATGTTGAAAGTTTGAATCTCGACCATGAAATATTGTAGAATAGACAAATCAGGGGAATACCCCGGAAAATTGTTTGAGAAATAATTCATACGATGTGTCCGATACATTCGATGACTACAGGATCTTTCCGGTAGTAAGAGAATGCGGGTTCTAAATTGAAATTGAGTCAATATTTCATTTGAATGACACTGTAGTGTCAGATTATCTTGTCAATTACTAGTTTCATCACACGAGTCATTTGACAAACAGAAATGGCATTTTGATATCCTTTCACCTCGACAAATGCCGAAACATTTCTTTAGAGTCAAGCCATTAAATACGTTAACACGCCTTCTATGCATGGAATAAAACCATTATTTGATAAAATTTTTAGTTATTTTTCTTTTGTTACGATAAAGAAGTGTAACTTCTTACGCGCTTACTTAAGTACTGACACGTTTTTTTTTTATCTTTGAATATGGTACTTTGTTAAAAATAAAAGTACATTCCAATGGGCAGTCATAAAAAAGAAATATATGGAGTGAAATTCTTCAAAAGTTGTACGATTAGATCATCAAACGCATCGTTAATTAAACATGAGGATCAATTCGAATTCACTGGAATCTGTACTGTGGATTTGTTGCTGGCTTTGTGTAAAAAAACAAATAAATCATAAACACAATAGTGTAACCATACTTTAAAACAATTCCTACCGTTATTTAACTATGTCGCTTGAATTTCTGTTTGGGCTCGGAGGGTTGACAGCAAACAACGCGTCGCTGTGGGAGCGCTAGTTCAAACACGGCTTTGCCCCGGTCAATTAACGGTCACACCCGGCTTAAGACAATGTGGTCACCGTTAAACGAAACGATGACTGATCACTACATAGTATAAAACAAAGCCGTTTGTCCATTTTATGTACGCTTAGATCTTTAAAACTACGCAACGGATCTTGATTGCGGTTTTTTACAAGATATGTGATTCAAGAGAAAGGTTTTGAAGGCCGCGGTGGGTCGCTCGTGCATAGTAAAACACTTGTTTAAAGGTTTGAATGATTAGGCAATGTGTTAAAGCTTTTAATCAACAACTATTACGGTTATACGTCAACACAACAAAAACAAAATATTGAAATAAAGTAGTGAAATAATTTTATCAACACGCTAACGTTGTTGATTTTCTGTGAAAACGAGGTTAAAAAAAATTATTAAAGTAAAAAAAAGTAAAGAAACATCCTACATGTCTCTCTGCTGTGGGCATAGTCCACTACGTGGCTTCACTGCGGATTGGCGGACTTCACATATCTTCGAAATAATTTTTTTGTTTATCATTTTGCAAATATGCAAGTTTCCTCACGATGTTTTCGTTCACCGCCAAGCACGTCATAAGTAATTTCAAATAAGAAAATTAACAATAGTAGTGTTGTATTCACATTATAACATTAAATTCTGAATCTATTTCTTCAGTATATTGAGCCTCTCAATAATAAATAAATGAAATAAGCGTCGTCGTCCACTTTCACACTCGGCTGAACCTAAATTATGGACGAGTCTTATTATAATTTGATTACACGATGTCAATAGAATTTCACAACTCGTATTATTTATACTTTCCCGGGAGTTTAATAAAACTTATTAGAAAGCTCTCATGTGAAATAACTGTTCCACCGATTTTGCCCCATTAAATAGAAAAAAAATATTGAAATTGGAAACATAGCAACAATACAATGCATACGATTTATTGATTGGGACGTAATGATATAAGGTGAAAAGAAAGTTTTATTAATGTAACTTTCTTATACAATATTGTATTTATATATTTAAAAAACGCGGTGCATTTAAACGTCTCTATTTATTCAATACGGTAGCAGTTTAAACTTTCTTAGTGGAAACGCAGTCAAGACACTTTTATGTTTAGAAATATTGTAACTTAGTGGGAAAGTTCCTACTCAGTTTACGAAGTCGCGTTCTCTCTCAGAGCTTTTTACGTTGTAAAGTTAAACGAAAGAGAAGTAGCTTTGGAAAGGGTTTACGCTAACATCGCCTCTGGATAGCTGAATTAAAAGAGGGCTGTTTGAATTACAATAATCGTTTTGCATCCCTTTCTTCCCCATATTTTGTTAGCTTGATAGTTGCTCACTAAATATTTAACCAACCAAGCTAAAAAGTCTTTCTACTCCTTAAAAGGATTTTATCACATTTATTTTTTAACGGTTCTTACCGTGATCATTAATTCTGCATAGTATTGAAATTTTTAGATATTTAAATTTAGATAAAACACAACAAAATTGTACTGATGACACACAAAATATACAAATATTAAATTCGGTCATAATTTAAATAGAACTGTCTTCACTTGTACCTAAACAATTTGATAGAGAATCGCAAGAATAGCATAGAGTTCGTTCTAGCGAAAATATTCTACGTCCAGTAACGACGAAAATAGGAAAATAAAATGCCAATTTGATATAAACATCACTTGTTACAATGTCAGCGGTAGATGTCATAAAAGATGTAATTAATCGTTTCAGAATAAATGTTTTCAAAGTGTGAGAGCGAACAATATCGAACGAATTTCCTCTTCCATTTCTTAGAAAAAAATAATGTCATTCAAATGTCCTATCAGATTTGACAACAGTAGTGTCACATCATGCAAACAAGCTGTGATGTTAACTCTCATCTCAAATACAATACGTAATGAGAGTTTTGTAAAGGACTTTCATAAGAAAAAGTCTCAGCGCATGTGCATTAATGAGTCAAATTGTTTTGGATTTTGCATATCCTTATTACTCCCAAATCGACTGAAATGGTGGTAGATCAACTTTGCCTCAATCTTTGAACAATCTGGTGAAAGAAATCAAATATTACGTGGGTAACAATAAACTAATAGTCAATACTCGTTTTAGTCTTCAAAATTCAAAATCCATTCAATGGATATTGGTTATTAAGTCCAATTTTCACCGGAACCTACAGTCCTTCCTATACTCGATAAATTACCCGTAAATACACGAGGCTTTACATGGTATATAACAAAATATAAAAAAACACGAACATCTACTGTACACAAAGGAAACAATGTAAAAGGCGAGGCAATGGGAGCGACAACGCGTTTTGCAAAAATTGCCACAATATATTAGTCGCGTGGCTGATAGAAAAAGTTGCCCGGACAAAAATAGAAGTGCTCTTTCGCAAACTCATCGTGACTTGTTGTGTACCGAACAGGCTTCGTACACATGTTGCTGTAAATAGTTATTGGCCTTCTTTACAATTTTTTCCGTAACGTAAATTAGTAAATCTGCAAACAGGTTTTTTATTACAGAGGAAAAACGGGAAAAACTAATACATACAGACACAGATATGATGACGTATTAAATTAATTAGGCTGGATAAATAGGCGTGATAGCTCAGTGTCCGGGCGCCTTTAATTCAATATACTCGAGCAATCTGAGTTCGATCCACGGTGCCGGCACCAATGAAAATGTTAATTTGAAGTGCTGAATGTGCTCAGCGGTGAAGGAAAACATCGAGAGGAAACTGCATATTTTCGAAATAATAACAAAAAAATTATTTCGAAGATATGTGAATTCCACCCAAAACGCAGTGAAGCCGCGTGGTGGACAATGCCCTAATATCATCATCTTTACAGAAAAGGCCTTTGCCCAGCAGTGGGACATTTATAGGCAGTTACTTTATTTTTTTTACTCAAGTTTTTTCCTACATGCATTTCTAAACAAAGTGAAGTCACGTTGTCTGTCATTAATAAATATTGTGGTAGGGTAAAGAAGCAGCTTCTATTGTTGCACGAATTAGCATATTCATCGGGGGAATCACTACGACCTCGCAGAAGTCCGGCGAGAAGTGAAAGTATTATACTTTGCGTTTCGTCCGGTGAGTTAGGGCTCACTTAGGCCCCAGTTAGGGCCCACTTTTTATTTATTATTTATTATATAGTTTATTGTACACCACAAATAATTTGATACAATTAGTATAAAATAAGTCTTAAAAGCTAGGTACAATAAGGCGGTCTTATCGCTAAAAAGCGATCTCTTCCAGAAAATCTTACGACGAGGAAAAATAAACTAATGAATAGTGGGAGGTGGATAGGGATAGGGGTTTTTAATAGATTTTCAACGCATTACACGCCCTTAGGTGTTGTAGATTTCCAAAGGCAGCGGTAATCATTTAACATCAGGTGAACCGCATGTTCGCTTGACAACTTTTCGCAGAAAAACTAAAGTTTTTATGGAAATATTTTAAAATTATTTTTTGCCGGTTGTTACTATTATAACAGCCAGGGTTTTATTGACTTAACTGTTAAATATTAACATACTCTGTCAGAGACGATACTGAAATGTTATTTATCTACGTTCACGCGGCTTAGCATTTAACGTTGACATTACTGAGCGATTTTTTTAATCCTTGTTTAAGAGGTTCGTTTGACTTAGCATGCAGCTTTTCCAGTAAAAACTAATTTGAAAAGTTCCTAATGTCAGCGTAGATTCGATATCGCATAGAAACCCTTTATTTAAAAAAAAAACTATTCAAAGAAATAACAATGGTTACAATATAGGCAGAGTGCTCTCTATATATGTATTTATAAAAGCTTCGGATAAAACTTCTTAAACTCGCTACGAATTTGTCAATTGTTCGCTACTGCTTAATGTACAAAGGCGTCATGCCGGAACTGTTTCAAAAGCGATAACTTATTTAGATCTTCACAAAAACAAGCTGGCGACAAAAAACGTGAACAAATTCAAATCACATTAAAAGTTCTATTTATAACGCAAGCGCTGTTGTTCAAAATAGAACACAGGCGCTTGTTTCAGAAAACAAGTTTTCAAAACTAATTACAAATGAAAGTTTCAATTTTATTATTAAACTCGTGTTTTTATTTCTATTTCGTGCATACTGCGAAATGTCATTGGTCTGACAGTTAGAACAAAAATGAAGAAAAAAATAATTTAATCATGTAATGGTATTCCATGTATCTTCTACTAAAATTCAAAGTAGCCTTTTGGAAGTAATATTCGGTAAAAACATAGTAAATTTTTAATAACCAAATAGTTTAATGCAATAACTAATTTTTAAGTTTACATTTTAAGCATTTTGGTTTGCGGACAATGAGTTTCAAATGTTATTAACATTATTCATTGAAATCATTCAATGAAAGGAAGAAGGTTATTTCACAAAGGAGATTTTATACGTTAACTTTACGTCCAGAAACTGCATAGTCGATCAAACATAATTATAAGAGTTTAAGTTTACGCAGCAACTTTGCATTTTCCACATAGCTAATAAACAACGTAAAGTTGCTTAATTATTCAGTACAGTACAGCATCTTTGAAGCTATTATTGCTCATAAAACTGTTTTTGTGTAAAAGTAATAAAACTATTTTTAACAAATATCATAATCCTATTTTATGAACAGTAAAGGTCAGGATGAACAGTTTAATTTGAGGCCGGATATTTAATAAAAATACCTTAATTATTTAATGTTCCCTTACTAACACCATGCCTCTACAGTGAGTAGGGTCATGTTACGTTAACGTTTATGAATGTGAAAGCTTTCTCTAGAAAGGGTTTTGCTAATGGTGACGATAATGGGTTATAAAATCTAATAGAGATCTTTAGGAGCGTGCAATTCTCGTAGTAGTGGGGCTATTTCGTTGGCCACGTTGAGTGAAGCGTGACATAACTAGTTTCTACTTTACGATGAATATAAAATATTAAATGTGTTTCACAATTATCGAACACAATAAATTCTGTTGTTACTCAGTATAAGGCAATATCTAAAAAAAAAAAAAAACCTTTCTTGAAAGTATTTAAACCCAAAACATTTGCACAACAATTTCCATGGGATTAATTTTTTCGACAATTAATATTAAAGTTTAAAAATAGCTCGGTCAACTTAATTCTATTATTTTTTGGATCGTTTTACATTCGAAATGCGGAATGGAATCCTGTTTAGTTAAAACAGTAAAATAAACAGGACTGCTGCAATCCAGGCAGTAGAAATGAATTAAAAGGTTCAGCAAGGGTCCAAGATGTATTGTCTCGTTCAGTATCTTTGGACGAAGTTTAATGAAGGAAAGGCATCGTATTGTCATCTCGAGCCGCGCGGTACACAATGGTCCCGACCTAATTACGCAGAGGCTAAAGTTATTGTACTGGACGACTGGAGAAATGCAATTACCTATTTTCATACTGAAAGTACTTTTGAAATACTAACCACTTTTTCAAAGAAGAAGATTGCGTTTTGTTTAATGGTGTGCTATTGTCATGTCTATAGTACGACGGCCATTTCTTTGGGATTGATGATTGTTTATTAGGCATAACTTGCCACCTTTTCTAGTTTTTTGGATGTTTAAATAAATATAAAACCTTACGCCAAATGCGAAGGTCGAGTCCTTATACTTAAATAACAAAGGAGCACTCACAAGATTTGGCATAGTGAATGTAGATAGACGACTCCGGGTGACGCTTAAAAAGAAGTGGTACAGAACAACTTGTTTTTTTAAATTATATAGAATTATGATAAATGGAATATCCATATAAGAAGGTTGCGATGAAGATATTCACTTGAAATAGTCGTGAATAATAACAGTGATTAAGCACTCGGCTGCAACATACAGACTGCAAAAATGTAAAATCACATATTTGTAACATAATAAAACATGGAAAAAGGGTGCGCAAAAACACAACAAAGAATCTGTCTGAATGTCAACATCTGACACGGACAACGGACGTTAGCACAATGTTAATCAATCATATGACGCCGAAAAAGGAGGACTGACATCGACCGGGTGAGGCAAAATGATTGGCATTTAGCTCTACGCCGTTCGAATTTGATCTCGTAAAGATACGGTCTAAAATTTGCAAACAACATATCTGTTCAAATTCCCAATTCTGAATGAAAATACTGTTTCTCATCAAAAGATTAAGCACGGAGGATAATTTAAAATGCCTGATTAGTTTTGCAATACAATTTAATTATAATTTGAGCAATATTAAATGTTAAGTTTTTTTTCGTTAAATAAAAGAAAATTGTCACGACGATGAGTAAGAACTTGACTACTGAAACAAAATTGTGTGACGAAAATAATGTTGGGTTGATATTTCTATAGTAGGTATTTAGTTACAAAGGAAATGTGTTAATTATGTTCATCAGTTATAGTTGTGTAAAAATATGTCTTTAATTAGTTGTAATATGGTTTTAATTTATTGTATTGCATTAAAAGCTAGTATTATAATTTATAATTTAAAGAAAATATGCTTTCAATCTTTCCCTTGGCTAAAGTAAGACGACGGCCTTAATAATATTCAACGTTTTAATGTAACACGCAAGAGAAGTCGAGACAGGACTCTCGAAGCATTGTCATGTCGAAGGTCGTTCAGCAAAGTTTAATGAGGAAGTGGCACCTTATCGCCGTCTCGGGAACATGCTCCACGGCATAGCAAATCTTATTTGCAGAAGTTACTGCAGTAAAATACCGTTATAACTTATCGAAAAGGTTAAAAGCTCTTTCCTTATTGTTTGTACGAGGTTCCTATCTAGTGTTATCTGAACTGATATTAAAGTGGTGAAATTTGTTTGGTTATTTATAGAAATGTTTGGATCAATTATATATGGAAATGAATGCATTGCACAAAATTTTGTTTAATTACAATTTTTAGAATTTGTAGTACAAGTCGATTGAATGATGAGACAAAATTGCTGGCATGGAACATTGTTTACTATCAATATATCTACATTTGATAAATCTTAACTGGGAAAACTATCATGATATCCCAATTTTGTATTATTAATATTCAATATTATTTGAGTTTAATTATAAAACTTCCATTTCGCAACTAATTCCCACAATACAATGAAGTAAGTTTTAATTTGATCCTTTTATAATTTGTACAATGCTACTTCAAAAATAAAAATAACGCTGGGAGAACACTCTGCAGCTCAGGGCGGGGAAAACGTTGAAAAGAAGATTGGCAAAAGTTTTGCAAAACTCAGACGGGTAAAGTACCACGAAAATCCTCGAACACATTTTTACTACAATTTATTACTTAAATTAATTCGAGACATTACATTGATATCAAGGGATGCAACGCGTTTTCCCATCACAAGGTCAATAACAATTTCATCATCAGCCGCAAAAGATCCACTGTTGAACATAGGCCTTCCCTTAGAACAACACAACGAACGACACTTAGCCATTTGCATCCACCGATCGCGACTCTTACGATGTCGTCGGTCTACCTAGAGGGAGGCAATAGACAATACCAAATTAGAGGCAAATCAATACAGCACGAACATTAAACGTTCGGGGACTTTAAAACAAACCAACAATTTCTCAACGTAAGAATGAAATGTCAACACCCGTAAGTACTTGCTCGGGGAGCTGTAACGAGAAAGTAAGGCATTAATATAAATTTGTCGCTTTAAAATGTTAAAATTTTTAGTCACGCCATTTAGAGAATGCTACTAAGCCTTTGCAAAATTTTTACACAGTACACGGAACTCATCCGTCACCAAATGGTATATATAATATTTATCATCTTTATCTTTATATACAGCGTGTCTTTACCACCGCGACAAGAAATGAACACCAGTCTAACGCAATATTTTTCAAAGAAAATAATTAAGTAAAAAAGAAACAAAATTTTTAACATCCTATACAACTACAACTGACTGATTTAATACATTCAGAGACTTTTTCATTCGTTGCCACAGCGCCGCATTACAAGCTTCTCCTTCTAACAGTATGTTTTGTCTCTTTTAAATTCATTCATATGCTTTGTGACCTTTACAAATGAACTTTACATTAAAGTTTTATACGTAAGGGTGTTCTAAAATTCTTTGTTTTGGAAAATTTGATAACTCGGTAAATATTGATGTTTAAAGAATGTAAATCTTTATTACAATTTTAAAAATTTATCCTCTATATGTGTGTTCATTTATTGTCGCGATGGTGTAGACACGCTGTATATATAATATTATGAATGATGAATTATATACATATATAATTCTTCTGTACGTGTGTATTTCACTGAACTCCTCCTAAACGGGTGGACCGATTTTAATGAAATTTTGGATGTCTTCAGATTGATTCGAAAGACACACACACGCATATATACTCTTTTGTATTTAAGAATAGATTAATATTGTTCAAACCTATAATTTAAATTAATTATGGTCGAATTTCGATCACTCGACGTCCACTAATAATAATAATGTGTGACAGTCAATAGATGGCACTATCATACATTTTTTATAAAAAAAATATAAGATTTTTATGAAAACATAAACATTATTCTAGTCTGTTTATCATCTATAGTAGTAAACATAAGTCTTAAAATGATGTTTGAATTATTAAATTTGATGAAGTATTATGGAAGTTATGACGTACAGTCAATAAACACATTTGGGAAATAATACTTGTATATACAGAGATGAAGCGATCAAACTTATTCGTATTGTTATTTATGTAATTAATTATTTTAATTATGATCTATTATGTAATACATTATTGTTTGGAATCGTGGTGCGTTCGTAAAGAAGTAATATAGAACTCCCTATATTAAATACACTGTCCAGTACTTTAAGGATAATACTTTATTGTACAAGCATTTTTTTTAAAGTGAACAGTATAACAATTAACTGTAATATTATATTTCTTTTGATACTTCACTATTTAATTTTTAGATTTAGTTTAGGTTTAGATTTCGTTTCTTTACGTATATCCAAAATTCAAAGCAAGACCGTAAGATGTTGTAGTGATTAATTCAATTCCAATTTACTTCAATTTAAAGATGTGCAATATGCACGTTATACAATTTACAATATAAACGGTCTTTGTCAATTATGTTAGCAGAAACGAATTTAATGATATAAAGGTTATTTTAGTCTTTATAATATCATTCTATGAAAAGGATACTATGAAAATCCATTCTATTGAATGAACGAATCTCCATACGCGTTTTGGTCCGCAGCCAACCTCATCGGCACGTGGCGTGGCAATGCTATTTGGCTAACGAGTCTATGGCATACGCCAGCGCCACTCTAAATTGAGGAGATGCCTTTTGCGGATTGATTGTTAGTTCAGCCCGCCTAGCCTGTACACGTTTAACTAGGCAAATGTGTTTTCGTAGTTGCTATAAAGTGTCGAAGTTTCAAAGCGTTAGTTGACCGTTAGGTTGACCGTTAGGAATTCACTGAAAATTGTCATTCGATGATCAATAAACCTTTTCCTCTTCATTAAGAATCCGAAATATAACTGTATGTTTATAATAAAAATAGCCCAATTATCACAATCAAACATTTTAAGGACTGCCTTTGCGACAATTGAAGTATCAAATAATTAAACATATAAAAGATTTTTTGTGTTCAAGCAGATTCTTAGTAGTCTGACAAAATTTAACTATTGTCTAGTCAAACTGTTCTGTTCCCAGCGACTTTTAAAAGTTAAAGTAGTTTCTCACGTCTCCCCCAGCAAGTACTTATGGGTATTGACATTTTGTTAGAATCCGGGCGAAAAGGCGTTTCCGGTGACCCGAGCTCTTGTTTGTTGGATGAAACTCTTCAGTTTAATAATTTAAGGGGTTTCCTTTAGCCATTTCTTTCATCTTAGATGGTACTTGTTGCTACTCAGTATTTGTTTGATCTCGACTGCTTGCTCTGCTTTCGCGAATTTGCTGAGATTCGAAAACGGACTTTAATAAAAGTTAATTTAATCAATTATACGGTTATTAGACTTGCCGACACCATTTTTTTTTAATTGGGATGGCAGCAGATGTCGCAAGTGTGATCAGAGCCACTAAGAGACTCCGATAAACGCACTGAACGGAAGAAACGCTTAAGTAGGTGATTATATTGAAACAAAAAGTACATATTTTTACTTCACACCAATACAGCTAGATATAATTGTGCAGGAAGAAATGCAATATTTTATAAGAGTTGTTTATTACTATTGACTATGTTGAGTATTACTAGAGTAAGGTCTTCCATGTGTAGAATGTCTCGCTTTCTATGCATCATCATCATTGCTAACATTTCAGCCTCAAACAGGCTGAAATGCTATGATGGTAGTCCAATATTGAACATAGGCCTCCCCCAGAGACTGCCACAAAGCACGATCCTGAATCACCTGCATCCATCGACTTGCACATATTGCATATGTCATTCATAAAATAATTCAGGACATATTTTTACACAATGCTATCTAGTCTCAAACTAAGTAAATCTTGTAATCCAAAAATCCAAATACAAAATTATAAACAAACTACACAAATAAGAAATTAAAACAATACACATAAAAGATTTATAAAAATTATCTATTTATCACATATTTTTTCCAAAACTTTGTTTTGTGTGAAATTTTGGGAAGCAAGCAGTAGTTTCACCTGATGTTAAGCGATTGCTGCAGCCCATGGACGTCCACAGCACTTGAGGGGTTGCATGCGCATTTCCAACCATTAAAAAACCGGGCCCGGGGTACTTACACTTCACGCCAGTCTTCTGTGTGGCCGTACTAACTACCCCGACTCATTAACTCATTAACCCATTCGTGCAACATCGGAAGCTGCTAAGTGGTCCTATCACAGTTGGGTAACGAACCCACAACTTCTGGCGTAAGAGACAGCTTCACTATTTACTTCGCCGATCGACGTAAACTTGCCATTCTAATGAAATTTCCTTACGCAAGCAAAGTACAACATTAACGTTTTATTAAATAACAGGTTGACATATTTCATCCTCCAGAGTGTCACTTTCACTTCCTTTCAATAGTAAAGTATCGTCATGCAATTTATTCAACAAATCGAAAGGTTTTTCACCGACGTAGAAGTTGAAATTTACTTTCGTTTAAAAACTTTTACAGCTCCCACGGGAGAGTTGAATATTTCAAGCAATCGAGTGCCCGGGAGCGATTTCATTTTATGTTTGTGTGAAGAACTTTTGTCAATATTAAACAAATTTTTAATATAAGTCCAGTTTGTAAGGGCACTTCACGGCTAAGAGACGTTTTTAAGTAACAAATAATATTTAAAAAAAAATCCATTTAATGGTTAAGGGTAAATAATACAGATTCTTTCATTACCATTCTACTTATCCTAAAATAAGGAAATTTAAAAAAAAATTGTAATATTAAATATCCCAGTCGTAAATTTAACATATATTTATAACGTCGTGGCGATTAATATTTAACCTTTAAAACATTATTATTAAAGTCACGATACATATTTATATAGATATTTTTTTAATAATATATATATATATAACTTGAATCAATGATCAATAAATACTTGATATAAATTAATTAATGAATAGACAAAATAAATAATTTATTTTGCATATCCAAAATAAATACTGGAAAAATATCGTTTTTAAATGTGCTTTGGAAATATTGAATAATTACATATTATAGAGAATCCTGTTTCTGTGACACATTTATTGTCAAAGGAACGGTATTGTCAAAGTGGGAAGGTTGTGGTCTGAAATGTATACTATGTATTTACTAGTTGATATAAAATACTATAACTTCAGCTTAGCTAACGACCGGACGGATTCGCTTACGAGCAGACAACTCGAATATATCACGAGTAACCAACTTACAAAATTAGAAGAAATACTATATCTTTTTTTTATTGACAGGCACATGAAATTAGTCCTATATTATTTTTTGAAATATAATTGGATTCCCACAAAAAGTTTTCTGAATTTATTGTCTTTATATTAATATGCCTATACTAAAATCTTTATATAAAATAATAAATTAAGACATTTATTGCTTGGTACTGTAAATGTTAAACTCATTATAGTTTGTTCTGAAACAGTTTCACCGAGTAAAGATGGTGTTGAAGGAATTTTAAAATGTCAGGCTTGTTGAATGGCTTTAATTATAATTCATAAAATTACATGAATAACGGTTGAATTTGTACCAATGAATGTGCCTCCTTGTTAAAATAACACCATTAATGATGGGATGGAAGGCCTATAGTTATTTTTTCATTGGCGTGAACGCTCCTTTGCGGTTACAAGTGATTTTTTTATTAACGAAAGCCGACTTCTAATATCTCGCTCTGTATTCATTTTATGATTGATTTTCAGGAGTTCCGTTAGTTTCTCCGGAGCCAAAAATCCAATACCAATATGATAATAAGGGAAGCACCAGCTTGCAAATAAAAAAGACCCATCTAAATCGGTTCACAGTAGAAAGTTCTGAGGTAACAAACATAAAAAATAAATACAGTCCAATTGAGATACTCCTCCGTTTTTTAAGTCAGTTGAAAATTCGTTTAAACGTGAAAGATGTGACTCGCCGAACATTGATAACTTAAGGTTTTATAAGCTCATGTTATTAAATCATAAAATTTAATTAACTAAAAAAGAAAAAGTATCTGGGGCCGAAAGCAATTTTGTATTTCAAAGCACAACTGTTGGGAATTCACAAGAGGCTAATATTCCGAGGAAAGCTTTTAGTTTTGCTAAAAAAACATTTTAAGATTGTCTAACATAAAGATTTAATTCTAGAAAGCTTTTATGTATACGGATTCTCTTGCTGCAAGTAAATATAATTATTTTCACTTTTTCATATTATTTTCATTTTTTTATGAGAAAAGGTGCCAAGCGAGCAGGCGGTTCGTCTGATGTTAAGTGAATACCGCCGCCCATGGCGTTATGCTACACCCGAGGGTTACAACCTATTAAAGATTGGGCTCCGGTTACCTCACTCACCAGACGAAACGCGAAAGTATTTGTTACACTTCTACTTTAAGCCGGTCTTCTGTGAGGTCGTGGTACTTTTTTATGTGAAAAGTTGTCAAGCGAGCAGATGGTTCACATGATCTTAAGTGAATACCGCCACCCATGGACATCTGCTACACCATAGGTTACCAGATGCGTTGACAACCTTTTGAAATTTGGGCTCCGGCCACCTAACTCACAAGACGAAACGCGAAAGTATTATACTTTCACTTTACACCAGTTTTCTGTGAGGTCGTGGTAATTACTCGGACGAGCCTGCCCATTCGTGCAACAGCCGAGGCTGCTGCGTGGCTCTACCACCGTGAATTTTTTTTAATTTCAACCAATGAGTTCTATATTTAATATAGCACTTGGTTAAACGAAAATCTAAGATAATCATTCGAAATTCGAAACATTAAAAACATTTAGCATAATTACCCCTTCAGTATTTTTGTTTTTCAATCAGAATGTAATACGATTTTATTTGTAAAAAATTGGGTATGTGATAAAAACGCAAAGATTTAATATAAGGTGTAGAGTTTTAGGATCCCATAACTTACGTACCTATTGGACATTTTAAAAATGTCCAATAGGTACGTAAGTTATGGGATAATTGTGACGTAAACGAATACGGTTAATTATCTTTTAAAGTTGCAATGTAGGTACCAATATACTTATATTGTTATTAACAAGAACTAAAAGACTAAAAGCTTCTTTGAAGAATAATAAAAGCTTGTTTTTAAAAAGTGTTTATTTCTTTTAATTTTATTGATGTGTTACTAGTAAGTTGGCATTACTTGGAATTCATATATATATTATAAAATACATACAATACATGGACGGAATACTCTCAAGTAGTGATAACTTTGCTGTACATACTATTCTAGCATTTAGATTTCATATTGGAGTGATTTGCACACCACAGCGCCGACGCTAACAGTATGTCAATATTCTTCGGCACTAGAAATCGTTGGTGTAATTTGAAAGTTCTTACAAATTGACATCTTTAGAGTGTCTGCCGATGACGCGCGCCGACAATAGACTAGAGATCGATTCCTTTAAATAGGTCCCGAAAATAGCATAAAATTGTCGTAGGGCGTGTACTGCATAAGTTATTTTGTGAATATTGCATAAGTTTTCATTGTGAATAGAATTTACAGTGCTAAGACCCAGTTTATAGTTAAACAAAGATGGTGCAGGGAAGGCGTTTGAGGCAGGGGCTTTCGTCCCCAGGGTGTCATAAGAGTCGAACGGGATGTGAAAACATCAAAAGGATCTTACCGCACGCGACAGACGAAATAGTACAATTGATGAAGTAGAAAACCACCACGTCGAAGATGGTGGTTTAAATCCATTTGTGATACTTACAACTTATGAAGCAACGCAGCATTTACCTTCAATAATGAAATGATCCAATCAGTTGAAATTAAAGAATTAAATGTCATACTAAATCGTTTTCCTTTCAAATTATCTCAACTTTAAAGATTCATCAGTACACATTGTTTCAGTTCATTATTTACGTGACACATTTCATTTTCTGTGCAAATTGGCATTGTAAATATGTTAGTTTGTGATCCTTAGTTCTTTCCTCATGGATTTATAAGCTTGATTAAGACGTAGAAAATTAATATAGCTATCAAGTATTAAATAATTTGCTGGGAAGCCGACGCGTAATCTGCAATTAAGTGATCCAACCAGTACGGTTGTTCATTATTTATATTTTGCAAGTCATCTATCCAGAAAGTTTAGTCTGATGTGTATTTGCATTTTTATTTTACGTGCCTGCATGTCCTCTTTTGCTATCCCCCCGAATTTTGTTGTATGTATTTGTGGTGGTGATGCAAAGTTTATTTCGCCTACTTGTGAGTTTCACGTGATTTTAAGTGATTACCGTCCCCCATGGACACACTAAGACTAAGGGGTTGCAGATGGTTGCCAAACTTTTAACGCAAGGCCCCGGTTCTTCATCAGGCGAAACGCGAAAGTATGATACTTCCAGTTCACGCTGGTCCTGTGACCCTGTGATATTTCCTCGGAGGCGCCTGCCCACGTGCGATATGGACATCTGTTGCGTGACCCCAAAGCAGTTAAATATAATAACAAACACCAAGGCTGTTGTCTTCATCCCAATGATGTTTAATAATCAAGATGACACATGTCCGTACTGCGCGGCGTTTAAAAATTGTGTAGCTTTACCTTATATGCATTATGTGACTGAACGTGACAGACGGAATAGAATGTATGATACGAAAAGAGATGGCAGTCTATAAATGCAATCTCATTACACCAATTAGTATAGTTTGCGTCAGTTTCGGTGCGCTAAAGTCATATATACCTCGGTATTTTACATTCATTCATATCATTGCTTCAACCCGCATTTTAATCGGACAAAGAGGCGGCCGCAAGTCCCTTAAACCGAGCAATCTGTAGAAAGATTCATCAATCGGATATGAATGAGAAATTATTCATTCGGAATACTATTTGGCACTACTAGGCATAATATGTATGAATACATAAAATGTATGAAACAAACCGAACACAAATTTGATAAAACCGTAGCCCGTCGGGAAAAGTTGAAAGTCGATTTGCGAAATCACTCTCCTTCATCGCGTTTTTACGCAGCGAAGTTAAATGGAAGCGATGTAGTAGGAAAGTTTCCAGTATCGTCGGTACTTTGCGAAATTAAGCTCAAGTCAGTTCTCGCTACACTACTTCCACAAACACTTTTCAAAGTTGTCAAATGGAAGTAGTTTTAAATCGCGGATTGTTACAGATCAGACGAGAGTTTCCGCGTGCAAATCTTTCCTCTTCGAATGTCGCATGTCAAGTTGGTTTTATAAAGTGTGGTCTTTCTTTTTATCATGAACTAGCTGCTGCCCGAGACTATGTCTGCGTAGAATAAGCTGACGGTATAACATTAAGACAGAAATACAGATGTACATAAAATATGTATATAAATGATAGCCTATGTCTTATTCTGATGTATAAGCTATATTATTGTAAAGTTTCATTAAAATCCATTCAGTAGTATTGGCATCATACATACAAAATTTCGCCTTTATAATATTAGTAAGGATTGAATTGAAATTAGAATGAAGTTACACGTTCGTTTCATTTCCTTTATGATATAAAATCTTACTATAAAATATACAACTGATTTAGTTGTCTTTATAGCAAGGAATACTAAAGATGCTTCTTATTTTAGTTAATAAATTAGAAATTAAAATACGTTATCTTAAGCCATTTCTTTAAATGAACGAATGTAATGTGTGCAACATTAATTCAGGTAAACGAAAATCTATTGCAGATCAGTTCACACACTAACGAATGAGAGATTGGGGAAGTGAATGACACGACGTTGTCGCCTGTTTCTTCAACAAACGGAGAAGTGAGACGAAAATAATTTCTCGTTGACTTATAATGACAGTGTGGGTGGCTTGAACGATGATTTAGTATTTGGTGTCGCGTTATCTGAGTGGAACAACAGATGATGGCACAACATTCATCAATCATAACGCGAAAAAACGGGAGCGCTGCTGTCGATAGGGCACATCTTCCTTTATCGTTATATCTAGGGTTAGATTTACGTACATAGTATGAATTTCTCGTATAGCTAGTTTCTACAGAAGCTTCTGAAAGACATTTGTTACAACCATCCGTACACTTTAATAGGAAAGTAATGAGTTGTGTCTAAATTGTGTGATGTGTTTTAAATCTCACGGGAACGTAGTGATACTTTCACTAAGTTTATAAATTACCGTAGACGCACGTGACGATTCAGCCGCCATAAATGGCTCTTAAAATATTTTATTAAAATGTGGAAAATCTTATGATGTGATTTTAACAAATTGTCAGGGTAAGTTCATCTTCGTATCTATCGTATCGTAAAATTGATAACCACTGGAGATATTAGAGCAGCAAATCAAATGCTTTCAGCAAGCATAGTGTAGGATGACCCAAATAACAACGGAGACCACCACGTTCAGACGGTTTCTAAATTTCGACAGATTCAGAAAATTGCTTTGAAGCTTGAAGATTGCTTTTCAGTGACGATTGATAAACTATGGATGAGATAGGATGATGATGATAATAACCTTACAATACAAACATTTATATAAATATGATTCCAGTTCTACACTGTCTGCTGATTTGCAAGAACTAATTCTACTACTATTCGTCTTAGAAATCCAGAGTCCAAATAGTTCTAATTTCCGCGTCCACGAAACATTAATTCTAACTAATAGTATTTCGATTATAACTAGATTCAAATACTGATATTTCAATATCTTGCACTGTTTCGTCTGCTATGTACAATTTATTTATCTTCTCGAGTGAAATTTTATTAATAAGCCGTTGTTAGGTAATTTAATACTGGTTAAATGTTAATTGACATAAAGTACACTGTATAAAGGCTGTTTTTTGTTACATAAATATTTAACCATTCGTAAAAATTTAGATGGGAGAGGAGGTCAAATTTATATTTTCCAAATAATATTCATTTAAATTCATCCTTTGTGAAAGAAAAATAAAACAAATTTCACTTGTCATTAGCGGGGAAACAAACGCAAAGATGTGCGAAATTTCAATGGAGACTTCGTCTTTATTTTGTTAAGAAATGGAAGTAACACAATAGACTCAGGAATTTCTTATCGCGAAAAGAGCAAAAGAAATTCGGGGGAAACGAAACATGAAGTCATCAATCAAAGAGTCACACAAACAATAACGCGTTTTATCTTTACACCCAAGGATTTTTTCTATTTAAATAATACGTATCAATTATATAACAATTACTCTCATATTTCCATTTCATTACCGAGAACTCTAGTGATAGCGTGTGCTATCATTATAATCATAGCAAAACCTAACTTTTGATTAAAATCATGAATAGGCAATGTTGAGATCAATAACAAGTTAATAGGTTGGGGAATAAGTTTCTTCGAATTTCGTATGAAAATTCAAAACATTTTTTTCTAAACTTTATTTACATTTAACTAAAGTATGTAGATGCCATTTTCGTTCGTGATAACTTTCTGCCATCTTGTAGGTAGGGACATAATCCCATTGCTATAGAAATTCTGGGGCTTCTGATCAAAAAACCACGACAAGTGATTTTGGCAGTCCTCTCGTGATGTTAACCTGACACTGCCTAAAGAATTCTGAAGAGACCGAAACAAGTTGAAATCTGCAGGTGCAAGGTCAGGATTATATGGCGGATGTATTAAATCCGCCCAGCCAATCTCTCTTAACTTTTGCTGAGTGGCTAAATATATGTGAGGTCTAGCGTTATCATGATGAAAAACCACACCCCTTCTGTTGATTAATTTCGGCCGCTTTCTCTGAACTTTAATCTCATCAGTTGTTCGCAGTAGAGTTTAGAATCAATGGGCCTGTCTGGCGGTAACAGCTCATAATGAATAGTGCCCTTCTAATCCCACGATACACACAGCATTACCTTGTTGCGAGATAACCCGGGTCTCGCCAGAGTCTGTGAAGCCTGACCAGCCTTTGACCACAATCTTTTTCGCACATTCTTGTCAGGTTTTTCAAAAATGGTTCGGTTTCGTTACGTCGTAATAAAGAATCACAAATGAGTACTACGGTTCATTAGGTTTCTTTCAGTGAGCTCATGAGGCACCCAAATATCGAGCTTTTTTGTGTAACCAACTTTTTTCAAACGTGCAAAAACTGTTTTGTGGTCAATTCTTTTTTTTTATGCGAAAAGTTGCCAAACGAGCAGACGGGTCACCTGATTTTAAGTGAATACCGCCGCCCATGGACATCTGCTACACCCGAAGATGCGTTGACAACCTTTTGAAAATTGGGCTCCGGCTACCTCACTCACCAGACGAAACGCGGAAGTATTTGTCATACTTCCACTTTACGCTGGTCTTCTGTGAGGTCGTGGTACCCGGACGGGCCTGCCCATTCGCGCAAACGGTCGAGGCTGCTGCGTGGCCCTACCGCCAATATCAAAGTTCCTCTGCTACATCGTAACTACTGATATGCCGACCTTGCTCCACTTTTTCAAAAATGGCATCCATTTTATCCGTAACAGGGGGCGCCCAGAGCGAGGTGCATCTTTGACATCAAAATTTCCGGATTGAAAAAGCTTAAACCAAATTTGTGCTACTCTCACAGACACTGCACTAGGTCATAAATATCACGCGGCTTCCGTTGCATTTTTACCTTTTTGTAGTAAAATTTAAAAATGTATCGAATTTATTCATTAGAATCACTCATCTTAACAGTAAAAAAAAAAAAAAAAAAAAAACAAATGAAAATCACACATTTTCCTAATTTGAATTTGGAATTATCTTTTTTGAAATTTAAACTTTTTGATGATAGCTAAAACTAGCCAGATACAAATGGTATAGCCAAAGAAATTATATTATAAGTACATACACACTATTTGCAAAAAATACTTTTTCCCCGACCTAATTAATATATACTAATTTTGATTCATATTTAGCTACTATATTTGTACTTTTATTGTAGAAGCTTTTAAGATAAGTAATAAGAGTAAATCATGAGTAATAATATTCGAATATACTACAATGTACAATATTTTAGCCTTTATAACGACAGGCAAGGAGAGTCTGAAACATATAGTCAATTACAAAATTTAGCTATTCTCAGGGGTACTTTTGGATGAATTTATTTTCTATTAAAACATAGATAATTATAGTGGGCACGGTATCTAAACACACAAAGCAACGGCTACCGAACCCTATCAAGTAAATACGCCACTTACGGAAAACAATAAAGGGGCAACCCAAAGGCACAGAACTATACAATTATCTTAACTAGCTAACATTCTTCTAAGTAATGTTATGTCTTTAAGAGTAATGAATAAAGGACGTGAGAGTAACAGTGACTCTAATGAGGGTGCGTTCGCTTAGTGGAGTTGCCTAACTATTGAGTAATGGTTATGTCTGAATAATATCTGCCTCAGATATTAGAGATACGCAGCGAAACACCAAGTTAATTAAGAGAGGAGTACACAATGTTGAACGGTTTGACTCTTATAATTTAAGACTCACTTATAATTAAAGATGCTTAACCATAAAATGAAACATTTCCACTCATGCCTTCCCATCGATAGATTCATTTATTGGACCCACTAGGACTCTCAATTCTCTCACTAGTGAGAGTAATTAAGAGAACATTAAAAATGCGTCATACGCAATTAGAATAAAGTAGTAGTAATAATTGGAATAAACGTCACGTCATTTTAAAATATCTCGAATAATTTATCTCTATTTAATAAAATAATTATTGCTTCCGTCGCAGATGTGTTCAGCCTCCCAACTGTACAATTTCGGTAGCATGACCGGTTACCAAAGTATTTTTTTTAGGGAACCGTTGACTTATCGTAGCGTTTCAGGAAGTATATAATTATTTCATTGCATACTAGTGACTGTTGGTTCGAGACTATTTCTGGAAATATTTTTGCACAATGTGTCACTATACTGGGATTGTGAGTTGAAAATCCGTCTCAAATCGAAAGTCTAGTATATGTACATATTTATTATATTTTATGGGGATTACTCAAAATTTTACATAGATGTAATAATTTACTCAACGACGATGTGACTTATTATGATGCGATAAAATAATCTAATTAAAAAAAAAACGGTTGTTTTCCTAGAAAAGAATTACACAATTATTGATTTTTGAATACAAAAATGCATGAATACCCTTTTAAAGAAGGGAATGGTAGAGACAGGAAGAGGAGAATATCTTATTTCATTATTTATTTATTTAAGTAAGAAGTAAAGCGAGCTGGCGGTTCAACTGATCTTAAGCTATAATCGCCGCCCATGGACTAAGATAGGATTCGCCATAGACATAGGTAGGATTGCAAATACGTTGCTAACTTTCAAAAAATGGGCCCCGGTTAACTCACACATCATACGCAGAAGCATAACACTACCCTATCAAGTAAGTCCATTTCACGCCTGTTTTCTGTGAGGTCGTGGTACTTGCCGAACGGTACGGATCTGCCCATTCGTGCTACAGCGAAGAATGATACGTGGTGGCCATGCCACAGATAAAATATAAACATACATATTAATTCATATTGACCTTCGAAGATCGCAACATATTTTCCCCCTTTGCATGAGAATAAAGTGCCTCCAAGCGAACTCTGATGGCATTTTTTTTAAATATTAACTTACGAGCTTTTATATCGGATAGGGTGAGATGCTCGGCCTCAGCACATTCTTCGAAACGCGGTCGGTAGATAATAATATATTGAAGGCGAAGATATTCCATCATATCGGGGCTACCGCCGGCGCTCCGGAATTTCATACCCGCAAGAGACTAGATCGATGTGGATGTTTATTTAAAATTATTGCATTTCATACGACATACCCTGGAGACTCGACACCCGGGTCGATAAAATATTTCTTCTAATCAAAAGACCCTAAAATCCATAACCCAATATTCATGTAAAAATCGTGATGACATTTAAAGTGGTATTTATACTCACTATTGTTTTTCATATGGACAATCTACAAACTGATAAAATGTGTAATACTGCAAGGTAAAAAAGATTGTATGTCTGAGGGAACGTAAGATAAACAAGGGTCCGTTTTAATCAAATCGAAATAAGTGCTCGTTTTTCATTGGCACTCTTATTTACCTTGAAACTTTTCTGTAGGAGCGATTCTGATGTGGAAATTTGGGGCAAAGTAATGAAAAAGTCCTTTACTTGATAGCGAAAATGATTAATAAATAATGACTGTTTGAAAAGGCTAACAATGACGTTAGATCAATTGTGAAAAAAGTTATTTTGAAAGGTTCTGGTAGATATTAAGCTTATCCTTTCTACTTTATTTGAATTTATCAATTACCTACTTTTGAACTGAAATCTATGCTTCTTTAATATTGCTGAAATTTAACACGCAAAATATCATACATGAAAATTTGTAGAAAGTAAGTATTAAGTGCAAAGATTAACACTTTAAAGATTTAAATATCATATATTTTTTATAATATTCTTCAAATTTTCAATAATCGTAGTTAATCTTTATACATAAAAATTTAGCTAACGTGTGTTTGTGTCTATAAAACTCAAAAAGTAGCCGATGGGTTGGAATGCCGGCGAAACAATTCGGCTTTCGAGCTAGGCCTGTCCCGATCAACTATTCCGCCTGACGGAACATATCTTAAAAGGACTAAATCACCCTAAACATATTAGTACAGGGGCTCTTTTCTACGATGTCGCAAAAGCATTCGACAAGGTCTGGCACAACGGCTTGCTTTACAAGCTGTAAACACTCAAAGTGCCAGATAGGCTCGTACACACCATCCGGGCTTTCCTGTCGAACCACTCTTTTCGATATCGAGTTGAAGGCACTATCTCCACGAGCCGCCGCCTCACGGCCGGCGTACCGCAAGGCTCCTGCCTCTCACCTTTGCTCTTTACGATCTAAACGAGCGACATACCGAAAGAACCCCATGTCAATCTCGCGCTTTTCGTGGATGACACTGCGCTCTTTTATTCAGGCCGCAACCTTAGTCAATTAACAACTCGACTCCAAAGCGCCGCCAACCGCCTCGGTGATTGGTTCCGCAAATGGAGAATAGACATAAATCCAGAAAAAAGTGTAGCGGTTCATTTCACGCGTAGCACCCCCAACCCCCACCCGCCACACCGTTACAAAGGTCCTCGCCAGTACAGAAAGTTGGGACAAATATTACTTTTTGGCCAAACGCTCCCCTGGGAGAAAACAGTCAAATATTTAGGAGTCACTTTCGACTCGCGTATGTCTTTTACTACGCACATTAATCACGTCCGAAATAGAGCCGCGTTCGTCTCCGGCCGATTACTACACAATTTAACGAATGAGAAAAGTAAAATGCCCTTGAGGCACAAATTACTATTAAATAAAGCTTGCGTACGGCGAATCATGTCCTACGCATGCATGATCTTCGCTCATACAAACACTACTCGCATTAACAAATTGCAAGTAGTTCAAACTAAGTTTATCCGCCGCACAACCGTTGCGCAATGGTATCAGCGCAACGTCGACCTGCACAGCGATTGCAGACTCCCGACGATTCGCGCACATTTTAAAGATTTGACCAAACGATTCTTCGACAGAGCCCAGCATCATCCCAACCCTCTGGTGGTTTCACAGCAAATTACCAACCCGACACTAACGCGAACGTCAACAAGCGTCGCCCGTGAAACGTCCTCATCGACCCGGTCGAGGAAGGGGACTTAGATGCGTTGGAACTACCGCCGGGGTTCCCGCCGGATAACACTGCACCCACAGTTAGTGTAGCAATAAACACATTAGTTTGCCATCGCCTCCGAGCACGGCGAGACCAACACAACGCGTACCGGGGCGGTTCTCACCGCTCCCAGCCACCGATTACCTAATTGCACAGTCAACGGCCTCGGCGGCCCTTTGATGACACACCATAATTAAACGCACGCATGGGCACATGTGCGGCCCTACCCATAGCGGAAGGTCCAAGCCCATGGGTTCTGGCTAGCCCACCGGTTCTGCGTCCGATGAAGTGAATTTAGAGCTGGACAGAGTTTTTATATAATTTTTATTTCAAAGTTCCAAAGTAAACAAAAAAAGAGCCACAGAAGCGTGCCTGGGTTTAGGTAGAAATTATGATCTATAAATACTTGTGTGCAGGCGTCAGATTCCTTGATAAATTCTTTTGAACGACGTCTATGTAGCCAAAGAGTAGATGATTAAAACTCCTGTTTTCCACTTTATAATGTTATTTCTAGGTTGTTTAAGCGCTATCATATCATGAAATACATTAACGATTTAACGATAGAGAAACGAAGTAATTTTACATTTAACCACCAACTGTTTAAAAATCCGCAAGCACATTTATCCTTCATGGAATTCTTTGAACAGAACTAATGCGATTTATCGTCGCCTTCACTCCTTTGAAAAGTCTCGGCGATCGATTGAAATGCATTAGAAACCAAAGACTTTTGGAGTCCAAACTATAAATCGTTAGTGTCTAAACAACCTGTGAACTAGTCGAACAAAGGGCATTCTGGAACTGACGACAACATATCGAACGCTCACATAAAGATGTTTGAAAATCTCGCAAATTATTTCTTGAGATTATAAAAAGAGGTTCTTCGAGGGAAAAATGACCGTAAATAACATCATGGTTGCAAATAAAACTCAAGTAATTCTTAAAGTTCTTTAGCAGTAGAAGTACACTATTGAACGTCGGCACCCAATTTCGATCCGAGTAGAAGTAAACGAAAGTGTTTTCGCGTCAACAACTTCGCTAAGTGTATAGCGAGAAACAGTTGAGCGAATTCTTTTGTTATCCGATTTCCATCGATCCGTTAGCGAATGCGTCGGGTCGCTAAAGAAAGAAACGCTTTTGTCCGTTTAATTAAGCTTATCATTACTGTTAAATAAGAAGGAACTAAAACCCAGACATTGAAAATTGAAGTGAGACTCCGGTTATTATAGAAAAAATATGGAATCGTCTTTAATCTGATTTAAATATCTGTGAAAATTTCCGACATAAAAAATTCACACATAAATACACATTAATTAAAAGAAGTTGTAAGTATAAGTAACAAAGGGAGCAAGGAAACAAATTTTACTACTTATTTCTTTAGCTTATTCTGTGCATTCAAAAAAAAGGTAACATCATATACGATGGTAAGCAAATGTATTACAATCGCCACAAAACGCTAAGAGAAAACTTTCTATGTTATTGTTAATCTTTGCGAATAAATCCGGGGCTTGGAAATAAATAGTCATGGGAGCAATAAATCTAAAGGAAGATAAAATGCACTGAAATGAAAACTTTAAACAGGTTAAATATAATTAAAAACTATAGGTTAAAAATAAAGAAACGGTTTATAATTATTTTTCACATCATTAACGAGAGAAAACAGAGTGTCATTAAAACCTACTCTATACACGACGTCTAACGTCCCACGCTCAGACTATTATGACATTGTTTAAAAGTATATTGCTGTCCTTGTCGTGGTTTTTGGTACCGCAGGATCGTGCTTCGTGGCCGTCTGTAGGGGAGGCCTATGTTATGCAGTGCACTAAGACAGGCTGAAATGATGATGATGATGAAGTCCAATGGCGCAAAATAAAAATTCTGACTTAGATTAAATAAACGGCCTTGGAACTCATCAAAATGAGATCCACGCCGTCGACAGTCAACCACTAAACTACCATCGCTTCAAGTGCGCACATGATTTTCTCGGATTTAAATAGACTTTGTAATGGCGTGGTCTAGTTTACTGTTTAGAATCCTTGGAGCTTTCGTCTGCACGTCTGTACGATAACTCATCCAGAACCAGAAGGGTGTTTTCTATATACAAACAAAAAAATAGCGCCCGTTAAACAGAGGAAATAAAAATATATAAAATATTTAAATGGGATTTAAGTAAAAAACACGTTATAAAGAACGACTTGAAATATAAAATTCACTATAGGTAAATTGTTATTAGTTCACTATTCGTATCTTGTGAACGATTTAAGAAAACGAATAAAATTTAAGAAATACGAGGCCGATGTCTCTTATTGCATAATGACGCATATTTGTTTGTCACAAAACGTTGCTTTTTATTATTAACGTAACGTATTTTTCTACATAAACAGCAAACAATGTAATTCATCTGATGGTATGATAAGAGGGCTGGGGGCGCAAAATCCTTCGGTTTTGATGATAGGGTAAATACCCCCGGCCTCTCCCCTAACATTACTTGAGCGGACTCCAAGGGCCGCTTTGTTACCCAAGCTTAATTTCAAGTCAGGGGTGGCAGACGGGCGGCCCGCGCGTCCATGCGCGATTCGCTTTTACGCGACGCGACCGGGGTACAATAGTGGTTGATAATTAATTTCTTTTAAAAGATGAATAGGATTTAAAAAAAATGAATTAAATTCTAAGCTAACCTGCTATGTGTTGGCAATCTTTAATGAACTGTTAATTGAAGGCTGGTTACTGACTTGTAGAAAATTTTACAGAAAGGGTGAACGGAAAGGAATTTAAATCATAATTGCGCTTCTTTTAAAAAAAGATCTCATCTCTCGTAATGATTTATTGTACTTAATCATTAAATAAATTTAGCCACACTTTAGCACAAGCACGGCCATAGTTCACAATCAAAATTTAAAAAGCAATCAAACTCAAACAGTTTTATTTAACATATCGTTTTTAATTTCTGGTATGTGTTTATGATAACTTGACTGCCAAAATTTGCGGTGGCCCTCCAGCTTTTCCATTATGTTTTTGTTATTAATATTAATTGAAATGTAGTACAAGAATATATGAGTAAATAAAAAAAAATTAAGCCATTATTGGTAAGTTGAAGGATAGTAATGCAAAAGATGAATTAGCGGTGGTAGGGTTAGGGTTCATCGATTCACGATCCATCGTTCAATCGTTATAGAAGTCGAGAGTCAAATAAAAATGATTGTATTGGTTTTATGGTGGTAAGGCCACGCAGCAGCCTCGGCTGTTGCTCGAAAGGGCAGGTTCGTCCGGGTAAGTACCACGACCTCGCAGAAGACCGGCGAAAAGTGGAAGTATAATACTTTCGCGTTTCGTCTGGTGAGTGAGGTAGCCGGAGCCCAATCTTTCAAAAGGTTGTCAACGCATCTGGAACCCTCGGTTGTAGCAGATGCTCATGGGCGGCGGTATTCACTTAACATAAGTGAACCGTCCGCTCGCTTGGCAACTTTTCACACAAATAAAAAATATAATAAGTCAGAAATATAAGAATCTAAATGAATTATAATAACCTAAAAGCCTGAATTATAAAAATCCCATACAGTCATGATCTATAATTGTAATAAATCGAAACAAAAATGGAATAAAATAAAAAATATGACAACATTGAAAGTAAATAACAACAATACGAAATAATTACTATTTATAAGAAGAATGAAATTAAAAGTTATCATATTAATTCATGAAATAGGTTCGAACAAAAAGAAATCCATAATTTTTTTGAAAAAAATCGTTTATATTGAAATAACGATTTGTTGCCAAAATGTCGGGTAGTTTTTTCTTAAATAAATTTGTCTTTTAATTAATTATTTTTTTATGTTGTTTATTACATATGTGAGATGCCACGCAGATTCTACTCTTGCTTATAAGTGCTGTGCTCGTTTTTTAATGGGAAGATTTCTATAGCACTGCCCAATTCGTTCTATTTACAAACGTTAAATTGACTATGGTACCAACGCCATGTTACCAATTAATGTAATGGGAATATATTTGCGAGCACTCCTGTAATGACACTCACCGTGTTCGTTTATATAAACATACTGTTCCTTTGATTATTACAAAAGAGGGAAATCTTTAGGCGATGTGGAAACACTCTGTTCCATAAATAAATTGTGACTTATCACAATTTATTTATGGAACATTTTATTCGATAGAACTAATGTACCGTTCTAACCAATCCTCCTTAATATTTACCAATACTTCTGTTTATTGTACAGATATAACTAAACAGTTATGTACGCAAAATCAATTCTAATTCAGCTAAAAATCCATAGTCGTCATTTCAGCTTATTTGAGTCCACTGATGCAATTTTTAGATTATATAGTTGGAGCTTGAAGCTCTCGGAGTTTTTGATATGGGCAAGAGATGGATTAATCAGAAGAGACCTTTCTTAATGTTAATATTCAATGTCCCCCCTCACCAATCGGTGATATCTGCCGGTATTCACACTTCACAGAGACTTCATTGGATATTTTCAGCTTGTTCTTCATAATAATAATTCATAAATGAGACGTCAATCGCGTTTTAAACAAAGCCATGGGAGTTAAACCAGGTCCACTTTCTGTTCTTGAAGAAAGAGTTCAACACTTTGGTAAGACTATGCAGCAGCTTAGACTATTACACGAATGGCTAGGCTCGCACGGGTAAGTACCACAGCACTTACTTTAAAGGTTTTCAACACATCCATGTAGATGTCCACGGGCGGAGGTAATCGGGTGAACCGTCTGATCTATTGACAACTTTTCACATAAAAAGTTCATTAAGAATCCCTCCTTCTCCAGAGTCAAACAGCTGCTGCCTCCTTAGGTTAAGTTGCCCTATTCCAATTACCCAATCTCTGTATTTTCTTCTGCCTACTTTTACGTTGAAGTCTCCTATTAACATCATCATGTACTAAGTTTTGGAGGAATATATGGCTCATGTATTTGCGCAGACCTGTATGACCTTCAGCGTATCGTAATACCGTTTGGTATTTTCAGTATAAGGTACGCAATGCTCGATAACATTCCATCGATTTTAACAAAGTTAGCAATGACACACTTGTGGACGATAAACAACCATTTATGGAGAAGAGTAGGATTCTAGCCTCTTGTGTCGATCGAGCCTACGTCACGGAGGATATAGTAAATATATAACTTTTCCATTAAAAAGTTGAATAAAAACTGATTGGAAAGCGTCCAAGCCAATTATAGGTATTTCGGATTCCATTTCTTCTGCCAAGCGTGGTGGTTATGGCTTTATAGAGGCTATTTTACAAAAAGTAGTTCACAAATTCCTCGAAACTTATTTTTACGTCCATAATCTAGAGAAAATATAAGAACTTATGAATCAAGGAAACTAACTTAACCTTCATTTCTACAAAATAGACATCTCCACCAGATTTTAAAAGACAAGTCAATTTTTTTACTAACCAAAAACAAACCGACTTCAAATATCTCGCTCTGTATTTTATAATGGATTTTCAGTTGTTAGCTACGTATCTCCGGAGTCCAAGATCCAATACCAATGAAATATGGGACCACATGGGAAGCACCAGCTTTCAAATAAAAAAAAAGAATCAACAAAATCGGTTCGCTCAGTCGACAGTTCTGAGGTTAACAAACACAAAATAAAAAATACAATACAGAACATCCTCCTTTTTTGAACTTAAAACATAACAAAGGTATAAATAATTTTACTTCTTACGCTTAAGCTGAAAACCCATAATAGAAGCAGCAATCTTCCACCAATGGTCGAACATGGTCGAAACCGTCTATAAATCATCATTATTAATAATATCCAAATACTACCAATATCGACAGCAATATTCGTTTACATTGAAATGTGTTTTAATAAAATGAATGAAATTCGTATAGTTGTCGTTCATTTTTCAAACACATATTTTTCAGTAGTATGTAGAAAATATTCTTAAAGGCGAATAACCAGAATATTTATTGTGTGAGTTAGGGTTGGTTAGCAGCTTTCAGAAAATATATTCCCTTAAGAATTAAATAGTTAAATATTATTTATTAATCGTTATAAAACCCGACCCGTTCTTATTTTTATTTATCCATAAGCTTATGTTATATGTATATTAAGTAGAAGCGTAACCCAGTTGCCTCGAGGGATTCCCCGGAGAGCTCAGAACTAGACCAATAGTCGAACTCCAAACATGACGGTTGTATGCTATGTAATTGCGATCAATTTAAAAAGTAAAAAAAAATCTGCCACGTCATGAATTTTTGTTCGTTTAGTTTTCATAAATATAAGCATTAGTTTCACAAATATAAGCATTGACCATTTATGCTTCCTATCATCATTCAGGTTCAGCTGCAAAATGTAATTTATCAGAAAAAGAGCTAATTGAATCTGAATTAATAGACAAACGCATTGCACATATAATCAATAAAAAAAAAAACATTCGTTTAATTTAGCTAAAATATCTATAAATACAATTTCATAATGTATCTGCGGAACAAAATTCAATTACGTAACATTAGAGAATTGCAGTCGGCAATTGCTGACTGGAAAGCTTTGAAAGACGACGCGAAAGCGAAAGATCGGGTTCCTGTTGAGACCACAACAAACACATTAGACAACTGCGGGACGACGGATCGAGGAAGCAATTTGTTGGCTTCACGGTTGGCATTCGTAGAGTTATTTATAGGGACAAAAAGAATAATTCAAGTTAGATTTATTTGAACAGAACTAGAAAACATGCATGACATCTAAAATGGGAGTTTATCGTCGTAAAAACGAAATATGTAGCTTCGCTTTCATTTATTTATATTTATTTTTCACTATCTGATAACCGCGTTTTCGCCCGCGTATTCAAAGGGAATTTACAATGATTTTTTTATTATACACCAGAATATAGTAGCAGATTCAAGAATTTTTTACCTACATACTTGACACTTATCGTTTCATTTTGGAAAATTCACACAATATTTGTATAAATTATAGCCTTTGTGTTATTCTCATGTATAAGCTATATTACTTTAGATTCTGATTAAAATCCATTCAGTTGTTTTTGCGTGAAACAGAAACAAACATCCACATACATACATGCGTATTTTGGTGTTTATAATATTAGTAAGGATAGTAAGGATCAACCATGAACATCAGCAAGTAATTCAACATTTCAATAAAACCATGCTTGACAAATTAAAGCTTTCACAAAAGCTTAAAATGTCCATTCTCACAATGATTGTAATTTGTATACACAATTTTGTTTCATCCTGTATTATCAGTTTCTTTTCATTGACGACATTGACGTAAGTACCAACATCAAATTTATTTACATACATTTTGTAAGAAAGTGTCTAGTCTGCCACGAGTGGCCATTTAGTAAATAGAATTATCTATCTGCTAGAGGCAGTATTAGAAAATAATAATTGTAATGCAAGTTATTAGGTATTTAAATGTGCTCCATAACTCAATTAAACAAAGTGTATTTTTTTATATAAATTATAGCGTAGTGAAATAGTTCCTACGGTAGCAGTCTAACAAAACCCTATTTTGCACATGTAATACTTACTCATTGTAATATTTTACTTATTGCAAATGTAGTTAACCAGGTAATAATATTTGGAGTTGTTCGAAAACGTTGGTTCGAACCATAGGGAAAAATACAGTAGGACTTAAATATCTAAATACGTGTTGTTAGATTAAATTTCGGCAATTCCGTTAGTTCCTTAGCCGTTAGTTCTTTCCGGTAGTTCTGTTAGCCAGGCGCAGATGTTAAATTTGATTCTTTCATGCGCTCTTGCCAGAACTCTCGCTATGTCGCACTGGAGTTTCAGAATCTACGACGCGAACTTCTGGCTCCGCATTTTTATATTACTGGAGGGGTAGGTACCACAAGACCACATGAGATTTGGCAGCTCTGTGCCGGACCTGTGACTAAATTTGAACCTGACTAATCCACAGAATACAATTATTTTATATTCTACCTATTGAATCAGAATAATACCAGCGGCAGTATATTAATTTCTATTTAACTAACTTTTCGCCCGCGGCTTCGCTCGCGTTGAAGCCCTTAAATAAATATATTTCTTTAACCTTTCAACGCTTTACAACACTTTTTTCCAATAAAAAATAGCATATGTCCTTTCTCAGGATCTAGACTACCTGTGTACCAAATTTCATTTAAATCGGTTCAGCAGTTTTGGCGTGAAAGCGAGACAGACAGATAGAGTTACTTTTACATTTATAATATTAGTATGGATATTATATGTAATATATATATATATATATATGGATATTGGATATTAGTATGGCTGACGGCAGCATAGGTACTTGCTTTTTTTAATAGGATGATATAATTTAGTTTGTGCGAGTATGAGTGATGTCAGTTAAAATTAATATACGTACTTAATATACATATTAGATCGTGCTAATCATTCGATGCATTTGTGTTCCGATAAAATTATAGAGAAAACTTAAAAGTAAAAGGTTAATCTTAAGAGTAATAAATAATTAAAGAGTAATAATTAAGACCTAAAAGGTCAAAGTTATTTAATATAAGGTTTTCAAATGATAGCGCTTTGAATAATGAGTTATTAATATGTAGCTGAACAAAATCCCTAGAAAAGCAGGGTCGATTAATTTATCAATTTTACTGATATAATCAGATATTTACGATTTTTACAATATTACTGATATAATCCGATATTTACACAATTTATGGCTTAAATTATTAAAAGTCAGGAATTGTCACTGTCAGCTGATTAAATATGTAGCGATTGATGTGAACATGACTATTGGATTCTTACCGAACATCGATTATAACGTTTTTCCTCATTAAGAAGATATTTTATTTCTTTGATGGTAAAATTGATTGATTGATATAAGTATTAGTAAATGAACGTATGTGTTTAAGAGGTTTTTAAATTATAACACAACCATGAATTGATGAATTGATCGCTCCTGGCTCCTTGAAGTGGACTTTAATATATTGTAAACATGTTTATTTATCAAGTAATTAAAAAAAAAAATAGCTAGTTGAGTTTCGTTCGCCGGTTCTTCTCAGGTCAGTTCATCAGGTCAGGCTTCTCTTTTTCTATACCCGTAGTAGTATTTTGATGAACAGTATCACTTACTGGAAAGTGAACTAATTAGAAATTGAAAGAAGTGAGATGAATTATTTTATCAACGTGAACCTAACTTTTAGATTTCTCGTCTTCTAGATTATAAATTGAAGTGATTAAGTTCAATTTTGAAACAGACAAAAATAACGCTTTTTAACATTCTGCAAGCTTAAACACTAAAACGTATGATTACCAATTACATTCCTGTATTTTATTGACAACTAGACCAATCATTAGAAAATTATTAAAATCAAATACTATTCCGAAACTGCTATGAATAGAGAAGGAAGAGAATATTACAAATCTTTAATGAATACACTAAGAATTTTCAATCCAGCAGACCTCAAAGCAAATGGTCGCAATTGAAATTCAATATAAAGTCTTCGTACCATTAAAACCATGTTGCTTTAACCGTCAAGTATCATCAAAAAATTCACATAATTAAACACTACATCTATTCTATCTTGATATCATTGAGACAAAAATATATTTTTATTTATATTAAATTTTACAGCCAAAACATGTTATTAATTAATTGTAATACTTCATTTAAAAATATAGAGAAGGGTCGTATAAAACATTATCAGTTACCTAAATATTATTTAAAACGATGATTATGTGATTAAACAAAAAAAATATATAGAAATTACCTACATGACGTACCATATGCCTCAGCAGTTACATAAGACTGGCTCAGACGGTTAATATCATTTGAGGTTATAAATGGGCTCATAACGCGTAATATACCTCAACAGCATTGTATATAGCCCAAAAGGAAATTTCGTTGCCTTTGAGATACATTCAAGCGTATGAATTGTGCTTATTCGTATATCATAATTAAATGGAATTTATAACAGTAACTATGTGTATTAAATTCTTCTACACATCTTATCAGAATTTAAAATGGTTCAAATGGGATATATGACGTTCCAATGGTACATCACATATTTTTAGATCACATAATATAATTGTGAATTATCCTTAAATCATATTAATAATCAAATTTGTATTCGAATATGTTAGAAAACATGTATTAACAATTACAACCACAAACTGTTCGATACAATGTATGGATGCATGTCAAATGCAAAAAAATTATAAAAACATACAATACTCATGTAGTATTGTGTAGTAAATTAATAATAAATAGCAAAAAAAGGAAGGCAGGGTATTATACCAGCTAATAAAATACTTTTCGATATAAAGGGTGGGCCAAAATTTATTCAAGTTTCCTAATATACGTTACACATTCAATCAAGTTGAAACATCACGGAAGAAAAATACAACAGTCCTCGGAGCGCAAGAGAGACTCGAAGAGAAATTCACAATTGAGCAGATTCTATTGTTACTCGATTTCATCGATCTGTTCACGAGTGCATGCCATTCGTTCCAAAGCAAGTCGCTTTGTCGACTGATGCAATACACATAGATTCGATAAATTTATGTGTATACGTGTATATACACCGGATTTATCTTGGAAGCAAAATGGATGCTACAAGAAATTGATCATATTGAGTCAAGCGGCTTAGTCCACTTTGGCAGCAAATCGCAATCGTGCTCTAGATAGAAATGTGGTGACAAGACATTGAAAAAGGTCTGCATCACATCATCATCATTATTTCAGCTTATTCTAATTCACTTCTTAATATAGGCCTCCCCGAAAGAAATGATCCACGAAGCATGATCCTGAGACATCTGCATCCATCGATTCCCCACACATGTGCAAATGTCGTCACTCCATCTGGGGGTTGTCGTCCTGCACTGCGATATTCAATAAGAGGCTGCCACTCGAGAGCCTTTCTTTCCCATTGGTTATCGGTTCGACAAGCTATATAACCACATTTCCCCCCAATTTTCTTAGCTGTCTCGGATACCTTAGTTCTACTGCGGATATCTGCATTGCGAATTCTATCTATCTGCGTATCCTCAAAGTATATGATTGCAGTTTTTAGAATGGCAAAATATTACTCACTAACACAATTATTTCCCGTTGTAACATTAAATGGTAGGCATAATAAGCACCTTAACACTATCCATACTGAATAATTGGATTTTGTGAATTGGCATCGCTATTCCACAAAGAGTAATAATGTTGAATTTCTAATCAGTTATATAAAATTCATACGATTGAAAGCCTCAAACTGTATAATAGAGAAAAGAAAAAAACTTTCTTGAAATTTAAGTCTCGCATTCAAACTTACAGAACTATGAACTTTAAGCATTGCTAGGTAGTTTTATGTATTAAGTACCTTTACTCTCACACGAGATCACAATGTTGCAAAAGTAACTAAGAATAAGCAGTTTAGTTAATCAGATTAACGTCAATTATCACTGCTCCAAATAGCAAGAATACATCAGCCAGATGTTGCACTGAAATGGAAAATAAATAAAATATAACGGGAAATGTAATAAATGATTTTAACGGATCCTAGATAACGCGGCCTCGTCAGAAAGCATCTGTAGTAGGTGAGGCGTGTGTGAAGGAGTCCAATCAAGTGAGTTAAGGCAATATCCGACCGGCACTTGAGAATTTATTAAATTGACCTGGGTCAGGTAACTGATACGGACGGAAGACTTGACACCTCCGAACTTGTAGATATTGTTGTCGACACTTAGCCTTAATAATTTCCATACAACGTTGTATTGTTACAAGTTACGATAGCAAATAAAAGCGAGTAAAGTACGATTTCATATTACAAAACATAATCGAAGATATAAGTGTTTCTTATACCCTTTTTTTATTCTGAAGTGATTAACTCATCCCATAGATTTCTTCTAGCACAGCAGTGAAATTTCAGATGACTTGTTAACTTATGAAAAAGTAGGTCTGTTGACTTATTTCAGTAGGCGAAATGGAGAAGCACAAACACTAAAACTTTTCATCGTTTTCGGAACTAGGTTTCATTATTTCTACCTGATATTTTCCAATAAATCGTGCACAAAAATGTTTGGTATCAAAGCTGTTATAACATACATTACATTTGTATTATTCGGCGACTGTGTTTGCCGGGCAAACACTTTATCTTTGTCTTGCTTCACGTGTACCTTACACAAACAGGAGCTAAGTATTGTATGAGCAGACTTATTTGACAGTATATACATATGTTTTCGTTCGCTGTTCAAATATGTATGTAAAGCGAATGTCTTTTCTTTGTCTATCGGATCGCAGGCAAATATTATACGACAGTTAATGGAATCAAATATTATTTTATGTAAACACTACAAAGGAGTAAGGTATTAGACCTTCTCGGAATGTGTGGGGTATCAGCGTTCCGTACAAAAGCATGTAGTACGTAGTTCTAGTATAAATAAATGTTGTACTACCCATTGTGTAAGTACGAGCTCATAAGATTCGAATCACAAATGGAGATTTAATTATAGCGCGCCACCTAGATTTCACCAACAACTAAACGGGGCTAATAGTGAGTTTACCGCTGTAAATCGGATAAGTTATCATGACCTCACAGAAGATTGGCGTGAAGTGGAAACGTTATACTTCTGCATTTCATCTGGTGAGTGAGGTAGCAGGGTCTCCCTTTATTATAAGGTGCATAGTCCACAGGCGGCGGTAATGGAACCACCAGCTCACTGGCCACCATCACACATAAAGCCTGACACAGACAGAGATATAAATTAACGATCGTAGTCAATCGCTATTCAAATAATCAAGTATCTCAAAAAGAGAAAGAAGGAAAGAAAAAAAGAAAGAAAGAATTTTTTTTTTTTTTTTTTTTTTAATGCGAAAAGTTGCCAAACGAGCAGACGGTTCACCTGATGATAAGTGAATACCGCCACCCATGGACATCTGCCACTCCCGAGGGTTACAGATGCGTTGACAACCTTTTGAAAATTGGGCTCCGGCTACCTCACTCACCAGACGAAACGCGAAAGTATTTCTCATACTTCCACTTTACGCTGGTCTTCTGTGAGGTCGTGGTACTTACCCGGACGGGCCTGCCCATTCGTGCAACAGCCGAGGCTGCTGCGTGGCCCTACCACCGTAACGAAAGAAAGAATAATTAAAACTAAAATAAATATTAACTTATCATAGTACAATTATTATAAATGACGATCTCTATATATAAAAATGAATCGCTGAAAGTGTTGCTAACCGCAAATCTCGAGAACAGCTGAACTGATTTCGCTAATTCTTTTTTTATAATATTACTTGGAGTACGAGGATGGAGAGAAAAATTAAGGAAAGGAAAATTTAAAAAACTGCCTGAAAAAGTCTAAAAACAACACTTTTCTATATTCCCAAACAAAAGATTCGTAATAATACTTAAAAGTAAATTTGAACTTTAATACCATAGCATAAAGTCAAAGTATTATTGGAGGGGTTCCGGAAGGCAAAAAAAAAAATGAGTGACTGTGGCAAAATGTCACTTGAAATGTAAACGTCTCTTTGCTGTGCATCACTAAATAGTATAAAACAAAGTCGTCCAGCTGTCTGTCTGTCCCTATGTATGCTTAGATCTTTAAAACAACGAAACTGATCTTGATTCAGTTTTTTTTACTAGATAGAGTGATACATGGGGAAGGTTCACATCTATAATACATTGCACCCGTGCGAAGCCGGGGCGGGTCGCTAGTATGAAAAACTACCAACTGTGTGTTACGTTTTTAGAATTATTTTGTAGGTAATTTAAAATAAAGGGCGATGGCTGCAGTACTTTTACGTAAAAAAAATCTTTCGTAGCCCGTGTTCATCAAAGTAACACCGCAGGTATTAATCAACCTCGTCTGTAATCCGATCACCATTGAATTCCGCGTTTTTTTACTGTTTTTGCCGTTTTTGTTTGGCCCCCGAATGTGATATCACGACTATAAGGACTTTTATTTGAATTTTTTGTACGCAAGCAATTCGAGCATCTATCGGTTTTTACCTGAAACGTGTTATATAATCCTCAAAGTCAGATCGAATTGAAATTACCCGAGCTTGATTATTTAATATAGGTAGTTCTTTGTCAGTTCATCGATTCACGAATCACCGTTCAATCGTTATAGAAGTCGAGGGTCAAATAAAAATGATGTTTTACGGTGGTACGGCCACGCAGTAGCCTCGGCTGTTGCACGAATGGGCAGGCTCGTCCGGGTAAGTCTGGTGAGTGAGGTGGCCGGAGCCCAATTTACAAAAGGTTGTCAACGCATCTGAAACCCTTGGGTCTAGCAGATGTCCATGGGCGGCGGTATTCACTTAACATCAGGTGAACCGTTTGCTCGCTTGGCAACTTTTCACATAAAAAAAAAATCGCGTTTGATATTGTTAAAAAATCGCCGACGCTTGGAACACTAGTGTTGTCAAACGAACTTAAAGATTTAATATTTTGTATAACAGTTTTGTTGAAGAATTTAAGGCATTCTCGATAATACCTCTAAAATAACCGAGCCGTATGATTCTTTAACAAATCCACTCGGTAATTTTAGGGCAACCTATTTTTGGGTTGATAAATTTGTCATCGAAGTCGACAACATCAGAAATTTTGTATAATTATAAAAGCGCACGAAATATAATTTTAAAAGAAGTCAACATTCGGCGGTAAAGGCACTTTTGTGTACATCTGACTATTTATCATGTTTTCCTCAACCCATAAGAATTCGTGACATGTGCGAGCTCTTGACAATTAATTCTTGTCACGGACGTCGTGTAAGCAATTTCGTATGTGTTTGATACACTTCCATTTTTTACGTAAAGCAAAATTGGACCACATAATATTTGAAAGAATTTACCGATATAAAATGCCAAAAAAGGTGTGTTTACAAATGTAGTATTTTTTTTAATAATAGAAGTCATTACTTAAACTGAAATTCGCAAAACAAGTTTGTTTATGGTTTCTTTTATTTACATGTATAAATAAACATGGATGAATTTAAATATTTTTTGGCTTTCATCGTGTTTCATTTGTTTATGAAACGTGGAGTATAGTTTCGAATACAGTATGTACTTGTAGTATTGGGACATACAGGGAGAATTTACAAGAAGTGCCCAATTTACACAGAAAGTTCAGACTCGGTAGAATAATCGTTTATTGAAATAAAAACAAACGTTTTTTTTTTTCAAAAAAATTGCCATGTAATTCCCTAACAAACAGAACTTGTTGACAATGCGGTAGTCATTGATAAATACCTAAATGCTGTGCACGCATACAAACAAAATCATTTATGGGGGAAAACCTGCCAGGTACGTGGCGGAACCTAGTATGTTTGCCGCACTCGCCGACGAGTGCGGTGTGTGTTGGTGTGTTTTCTAAATTTTTTGATCCTTTCGATGGCGATAGTCGTCTCATCGTCAGGGAGGTCGAGAACGCGGTCTGCGGTAATCGCGGCGGAATGTATTTAAGGGTAAAGGCCTGTAGGTGACGGCACCTACGATTAACGGGTTGGGATGCGCGGCGGCGGATTCGAAGTATCGGTGCGACGCCGACTTCAGGAATTGAGCGATGGTGGGCAACTCTAGATCGACATGTAGGTCGATGTTGCGCATGAACCAGGGTGTTCCCGTGGCTCTGCGCAAGAATCGATTCTGAATGACCTGAAGCTGGTGTATTTGCTTCGGAGCAATGTGAGCGAAAACGGGGCTCGCGTACGTCATGATAGGGCGAACTACTGCCTTGTATAAGGTCACCTTGTTCCGAAGGGACATTTTTGACGTTTTTTTGAGGAAAGGGTAGAGGCGACCGAGTACGAAGGCCGCCCGGTTCCTGACCTGGGTCACGTGCTGGGTGAATTTAAGCTGGGAGTCGAGGACGACGCCTAGACATTTGACTTTATTAACCTATGGTACTGGGCTGTCCATGAGTTTAACGGGGGGAATCGCAGACGACCCTTCCTCTCGTTCCCGCAACCGTCTCACCCGCGCTGCATAGCCAAGGTAGAATTTAGTACCATAATAATATTTTTTGCGAGTTTTTGAGTAAAATAATTTATTTTTTATGCATTAACCATGAAAATAATAAGGTACTATAACTTCTTGTCGTTTAAATACCATCGTTTTAAATTTTTTGTACTATCTTTTTTACCGCACCTAAATCCAACCCTGGTATAGCCTTGAGTCGCGTTGAGGCCGCACGTCTCTAACGATGTCGGAACAACAACGCTATTATTATAACAACGTTATTCGAACCGCGAGTATTACGGAATGGTATGGTGCTACATTTTAAGCGGCGAAAGTTTACGTGGTGCGTAAAGACTTTATGAAAGTGACTCTTTACTGCGTTTAAAAGGCAATGAACTCAAGTGTACCTAATCGAAGGACGATTTTGACAGCCCACCAAAGGTTATTAGATTTTGGACAATTTATTACACCGGCGCATACAATGCTCAGACACAAGTAATGTTAAAAATTAGTTTGCGAAAGCGTTCTCAGCTTTGTATTGAGAGAAATGGACTCCATTTTGAACAAATGTTAAAATATCAGTGACTGTTTTTGTGACTAAATGAATAGGTAAGTTTAATTGTTGTAAATAGTTGATTCCACTTTTTAAATACGCCATAATAAGTACGAACAATAGTGTGTCATTTTAAAATAATAAAGTAATATTTTAGTATTATGTCGACCCTTTATTATGACGGTTCTAAGCCCGTTCTAAGTATGAAGGAAAATTGGAATCATAAAATTACTTGTGCTATGATACGCGTGCAGTAACAAACTTTAGTTGTGTGCGTGTCACAATGTAGATAGATAGGTGTCGACATTTATGCGTCGTATACTTTTGAAACGCACTTGTGTGCGTGAAAGTTATGAATGAGTTGCGTATAAATCACGCACTTTTTGAGATAAGTTCAAATTAATGTAATTAATTACTTACGAGTGATTTTAAATATTTATCATTTTTATATAACATCTAGAATTTAACATGTCTAGAATTTAATGTAAAAAATGGCTACACTTAGAAAAGCCATAACGATACCACACACTTATAGTTCAGGTTTACAGTTAATCGTTATCTTCAATGTTTATAACCAATGCGGAAGGAGCGTTTCCTGTAAATCTCCCGGTATGAAATCAATAAAGCGCAGACGTTGTTAGTTTTATCCTTAGTAGGGATAATATAATACAAAGGATAGTTGAATAACCTTGATAATGTATAGATTTATCTACACATCATACATCTTTCATCATTCATAAATATATAATTTTTTTTATATATAGCTGGCAATTGATGTTAAGTGAAAACCGCCGCCAATGGACATTAACAACACCCGTAGGGTTACAGCTGCTTGGTCATTTTTTAATATGTGTGGGCTATGGTTACCTCACTCACCAGACGAAACGCACAAGTATAAAATTTCTACTTGCCCTTAGGTGCAACAGCGCAGACTTAATTATTTCATACCAATCGGCACGAAATCCAGCAGTAGAGCTACTGAGTACCTGACCTATGTAGTAGAAGACCTATGAAGTACCTATGCGGGGAAGTATCACGCCTCGCAGAAGACCAGTCTGATATTGAAATATTTGGTGACAGCGTTAATCCCGAGCCAAAGTTTTAAGGGTAGGTATGTACCGCAACTGGAATCTCAGGCGTATTGTGGCATAACGGGTGGACTGAGGAGGCGTTCGCAGTTGGTAGCACTGAACTTAATTACTTTATAAGACAGTGCGCAGTGGTTAAAGAGAAGCGAGAGGACAAAATCGAATATAAAGCGGATCTTATTGTGAACGAAAGAATATGTCCACCTACGTTCCGACATAAAAGCGAGAGTTCATCTATTTACCCGTAGATGAAAATGTTTCTCGTGAGAAAACGCCGCGTTACAAATAGGCAACTTATATTTTTGTCGTCACGCTCGCTATCTTGGATGCAAGTGACACGAAAACACACTTGGCACTGCGCCAAATCGATGTAGGTACCGTGTTATTGCAAAATCCGATGTACATGAGGTTTTCAACGCAGAAAGCCATGTACTTTAATTTATTTGAGAGATGCACTTTGACCCTAACTACGTGTGACGTTTACTAGTTGACTAAATGGACAAAACAGCGAACATACTTTAATAAAATAAAAACGAGATCGAAATTTTTGATATTAGTGACTCGTTTCGATGCAATTATTTTAGAATACCAAAATATAAATGTATGCTTTAAATATTCACCAAACTAACAGCTGTCGAAAGTTATTACCACATTTACATTACTGAAACCTCTGCAAAACAAATTCTGTGCTAAAAGCAGCTTAATACATACGTATAATGTTATTATGTAATTGAACCGTTGTTGTATGGTTTACAAGCCCGGGCAACGTTCGCTTTACCCGAATTGTTGTGTTTCCTCGTGTCAACAATGCCTGTCCTAAAATCACACGGTTAATATTCATTATACGTAAAGGGGCGGCTAAAAGTCATCATGGGAAAATATGGTTACCACAGTAAAAACCTCCTAAAAAGCGTTAGCGTTATGAGAATATTTCACGAGCATTTCGTAAAGTCTCAAAGGTTTTTTTTAATAAATGGTACAGTGAGATGGAAAGTGTTGTTATCGAGGGCCTTGCATACGATAGCCAGCCAACAATTTATAGCAAAAGAAATCTATCTATTTCACGGCTATAAATTACGACGAACGTTTTTGTTCGGTTTCAAACTAAATTATTTTGCAAATTTTATCCACTGTAGAAAAGTTTGTTGTCTGGAATCGCATCACTGAAAATTGATTTAGTGATTATTTTTTAAAATCATTTAAGATATGTGATCTTTGAGATCTGATTCCACATAGTTTTGACCCTGTACTTGAAGTGTTATTTTGATAAAGTATGAACAAAGGAGTATTGATTGCTGGGAAAACTATGTAGTACTGAACATACATTACTTATGGATAGGTATCCACGTGACCCAGTTGTTTCGGAGAATTCTTTGCGGTATAGTTTTATCTAAGATATTTGATTATATCGGAGGTACGGAATGACCCCGAATTTCATCTTCCTGAAAGGTTTGAGCTATGTACTATTTATTTCGGTCTGGTCGATTTCCCAAGCTCACTCATTCACTTATTGGTTATCTTATGTGAATAAACTACGCTGTTTTTGCTTCCTGTTACGCAGATTTACAGATTACAGCATACTTTTTTATTAACATTGAACCGTTGTTTATATGAATGGTTTGTTATTCGATTGAAACGCCATGATAAAAAGGCTGCAATGTACGGTTCTCGTGGATCATAGTTTAAAACTAAGTCAGAACATTTATCAACGGGACCGTCCTCGGCGTGGGGGATGCAAGCGACACGAAAACACAATTGGCACGTTCCCAAACTTCGCTCTACCGATTTATTGAAAGAGCCAATAACTGCAAGACACACCCCGTCCGTTATGGCCGGCCTACTGTATTAAGCCAACCACTGCCTTTGTCAGTTCCGAGAACAGACAAAATCGAGTTCAACATTTAGAAACGGATCATGTCGCATCGTTTTGAGAGCGTGTCGTAAGAAAAACTACCGTATTCTTATTGCACTATCAGTTTTTAATTTTCTTATAGGTACTGTACAATATGGAGAATCATGTTTACAGTCAAAACAGACAATTTTATTATACAGTTTTATACAATATTTTGTTACAAAGAAGTCTTGACAGGTGAATGTTACGGGAAGACGGCAGGTTGCCGGTTAGAGAGGTTTAAAAGGTTTGAGAGTTACGATTAACATAGGTACAAAAAAGTAAAAACTACCTTAAACAAAACTGTTAAAGTGCTTTATGGCCAGAGGATATCCTATTGCTGGCAACTGAATTGTTTTTACAAAACTGCTGTTATTTTACTAAACTATTAATAGGCCTTATCCAGATAATGATATCGTCAACAAAACTGTCAAAGCCTAAGCCCCAAAACAAACATCTAAGCAAGCCAATACCTCTACGTGTCATGAACAGCTCGGGTTTTGGGACAAAGCAGGCCTTGTTCGCAAGAGACAAAAGACAAAACATTGGAAATAGAAACGTCGTGATGGAAACTCCAGCAACGTTTTGTTTGGTTTTTGTTTGAGTTCGAATTTCTTTGTTTCGCCGCGTTAGATGAATCACCACTGCTATGTGAACTTAGGAAATGAGTTCACGATGCCATACATTCAAGGAATAATGTTTTCAGATATCATTAAGATTGTTTTATTTATATCCAAGCTAATATTTTTTCAACGGTATTTTTAATAAATATCACTTTAAGATTAATACCACATACATAAATTTGGTTTGATTTTGAGACATATTTGCAAGATATTATTTTATTTATTTAATTTTTATTGCACTTAAAATTGTACAAAGGCGAGCTTAATGCTATACTGCATTCTCTACCAGCTAACCCTAGGTAAAACAGAAGATATTGTATTTGAAACCGGCAAAGTTACCATGATCTGCTATTCAACGTCATTGAAATAAGTTGATAAGAATCATGAAATATGGATTATTATCTAACCATAATATACAAGTATGTCTATTCTTTTCGTATCGTTTGTTTATTTTATTTGAAGTTATCCTCATATAATGTATGTCTATTGCAAATATTATCAATTAATATACGATTACGTCATGATTATAATATTAATTAAATAAATAGATTTATATCTTTTTTGATTAATTATTTTTCTCATTAAAATTTCGTTGTAATTTAATTTTATAAGTACAAACTATGGACACTAATACCTGAAGAGAAAGAACTATATCCTCTTAATAGAGGAGAATAACTTTCAAATACACCAACAGTGTTAACAGCTTCCAAACCAACCAAAACAGATTAAATTCATCATATTTGATCTATGCAGATTGTGGGAACCGCAGTGGGAATACCGAATATTTCCAATCGTTAACATATTCAAATAGTCATTCGTTCCTATTGTTTGGTCAACATGTTTGAGTGTTGATCAGTGTTCAATCACGTCGCAATGTTGGCTGTACCGTCCGCGTTTGTATCTTCTCGATTATTGCTACGAGCGGTTGGTCCGTTTAATTTTACGACACACGCGAGTTCAGCTAACTGCATCGGTGCATCAGGATTAAGTTTATGTTATGTTATGTTAGAATTCCGTCCGAAATCGTTCTTATAATCTTCGAATTGCAAAAAATATTATTATTTAGCTCCTTTCAGTTCTTATGCATTTTTTCGAAACCCCCTCGGTGGCCATCTTCTGTACGTTTGGAGGGACTCCGGGATATATCTGACGACTGGCCTACTGCGCCGATGAACTGCTTAATAAGTATGCAAGGCTTGTTAAGGTTTATTCTTAAAAAGGTGATCACTGCATTAAGTTACATCGCCCGCACAATATTATAAGCGTAGCAGACGTGGGTACTGCGTGCTTTAGTTGGCAGGGCTTCAATAAAACGTAAGGCAGACTGCGTCGCACCGCCAAATCTGTTTCCGCGTCGCCTGCTTCGAGTTTCCACGTCTACGGCCGTTAGAGACATCAAATCTTGTATTTCATCAACGCAATAACTAACGATACTTATCTATAAAATTATATTCACTCACTTTAAAAACAAATTGTTCCTTTATATTCTTTTGCATCGTTTAAATTTTGAGTAAATAAACCAGTAAGTTGTTTTCTGTACGTAATATAAATGTTGTATTTACTTTTAATTTAAATACCTATATATAACATATGGTATAATTTTTATATTCAGTACATCTTACTTAAATCATATGTATGTAAAGAAATAATAAATGATTAATAAATACGAATTCAAATGATATGAGTATAAATCGATAATGCGTTCGTGAAGTGGTGCAAGTTGAAAGAAAGTTGAGTGGAAAATTGAAACATTCCTTTTACAATTTGATGATTTGGAAACGGCGAAAGGATGAGCAAAGGAATACTGGTAAAGAGAATCTATGGCACTAAATTGAGTGTTAAAGACGCCCAAGACGACGATGTAAGTTCTTTTAGATTTAGAAGAAGCGGGAAAACGGTAAAAAAATATCGCTATTCGATATGCGTATAAAGTGAAATTAACTAAAATAACAGCCTATATATGTTCCACTACTGAGGAAAGATCGCTCTGCACAGATGGTATAAGGACAAAGCCCACCACGGTTTGAAATCTTTATGCATATAGATGCTTAAAACGAAAGAGTTAACAGAAATTACCAAAGAGGGACAAAGTGAAAAAGTCCATTTACACCTCCCATCCTTAATGGTTTTCTAAAAATTTGTAATTGAATATATTTCAACAAACGAATATGACTCAACTTTTTCATTAATAAAGATTTTTATAATTTTATTTTTAATGCTTATTATATTTAATGCAAAAGTAAATCTTTAACAGCTATAACATAAATTTTAACTCCATGAAAGCGATAGGAGAAAATAATGTGTAAAAAGACCTTTAAACACTGTGGTAAGTAATGTGCAATTACCATAGTACAATTTCACATAAGGTACCATAACCCCCCATAAAACCGACATAAAGTAAAAGTGTATGTTGTAAGTTGTGTGGTAATTTAAGCCCAATCTTCTAAGAGATAGCAATGCACCTATAACGATCAAAAGCGACTATAGACCTTCATGGGCGGCGGTAACAACTCAACATCAGGTGAACCGCTTGCTCGCTACTTCATATATAAAAAAATTTAAACGATACAGCACTGAACAGAAAGACAAAAATGTGACAGACAAGACCGAGTGTTTTTAAGACGCAAGTTAAAAGGTTCTTTATATAATACTGATTGATGTCATTCGAAGCGGATCCATCATAGACAGGTAAATACTAAGAAATATAAATATGGAGACGACAAAATTGAAAAGGGCAATTCCTTCATGTAGGTACATAATTATGTCTGTTCAAGCTACTCCGAATTTTCAAAATTATTATCGTTGAATCTGCGAGTGTCAACATCACATCAAACATATAATTTCCCTACCAAAATAAGTCTACATCCCTCTCATAATTTTTTAAAATAAAACATTCATCTATAATATTTTATTTTAGTTTCTACACAATATTACATACGCACTTTATTACACTGCTACAGTACATTTGTCACTTGAAAAATCCTGAAGGCAAGCGACGCCAAAACACAATTGGCATAAGGCCAGTATAACAGCGTTTTATTGAAAGAACCAATTACAGAAAGATTTCATATTCAGAATACTAAATATGGACTTTATTTTCTGATATTTTGTCTGAAAAAATCGTGTTGAAATACCGAATATGTATAATGTTGCAATATTTTATTTACTTACGTATATCATCGATATTTATGAATTTCTTCTTCCTCTTTCATTTCTTTTTTGGTATTTATTATTTTAGTGATATTTATGATTTTTGTGTGTTCAGATGGATTCGAGAATGGTTTAGATTCAAAAAAGTTTGTGAAAACAGATTTTTTTTTAAAAAAAGTTAAAATTTCGAATTTAAGACGTGTGTACAGGACAACGTCTGTCCGGTATACGCTAGTAATATGATGTCGTTTTGAAACATTTAAGCGATAAAAATTAATTGACATTGATGTTATGGTACCCAATGAACACGATGACTTCACGTTTAATGGGAATGTGTTTCATTTGGAAATATTGTGAACGACAATAGTCATTTTAAGATCCTATTCCGCTGTTCAGATCTCTCATGGGGATGAAGGTTCACTAATTTAGGATTTTTTTTAAACTTTGGTGAATTTTATTGGTAATTTTTTTATTTATTTATGGTGGTAGGGCCACGCAGCAGCCTCAGTTGTGCACGAATGGGCAGACCCGTCCGGGTAAGTACCAGTGTAAAGTGGAAGTATGACAAATACTTTCGCGTTTCGTCTGGTGAGTGCGGTAGCCGGAGCCCAATTTTCAAAAGGTTGTCAACGCATCTGTAACCTTCGGGTGTCGCTGATGTCCATCGGCGGCGGTATTCACTTAGCATCAGGAGAACAGTCTGCTCGTTTGGCAACTTTGCAAATAAAAAAAAAAATCTTACCCAGCTAACAACAAGTGAGGACCTCCACTTTTGACATAAAAAATAACCAACAAGACCTTAAATCTACTTACAGAAAATTCTCTATATTAATAGAAACTTTGCTCTAGAAGGTTATTGACACGTTCATTTACAGTGGTTACACTCTGATTGTTGATTCAGTATTCTTGAGCGATTCTTTAGCGTTGTTTGTTGCGCACATATTGTCTTTATTCTGACTCACGCCCAACACTTTCTACTTTGAAGAGTCACTCACGACTCTGTAGTGTTGGCGAAAAATTGGAAATAAAAAGGAATAGATTTTGCGCGGATAAGTCCACTATTCCTTCTTCTTTCCCGTCTAATCCCAACAAATGTGGTAGCCATGTTTAATTCGTCCATAATTACCATCAAAGTTCCACATCCTAAAAACAACTCAAATTTAATTCTGTATAAACAATGCGTCTGTTTCTGAAACCTTGGTGCAAAGTACACCGCACAACTAGCGCCGAACTTTCCACGTTTTAATAACCGCACGACTACAGTTTCAAATACAAGCCCGTAAATAACAATTACATTGTAGGTTTTAATTGACGCCCCGATATTGTTTAACGCTAGTTGCACGTTGCGGCTGAATTTACTTACGCAGTTAATATCCGAATGGAATTGGATTTCACGCGCTTTCTTTGTCTTTAATATATTGTCGCTTCAACATGGACTCTTCGTAAATAGATGAGTACGCTAACGATTTAATAGTGTGAAAACTGCACTGAAACCGTTTATGATATCGTAATAAAAGTAGCTTAGTTGTTCAATATTATCAAATAACGACATGTACATTAAACAATAACATTTGACAATCTCCAAGTAGAAATTGTCCTAAACAGAAGTCAACCAATTGAAGTGTGGACTTTTAAACTTAAAATAGCGCAATAGGACTGTCGGAAAATCGATGGATGCAGGTGGCTCAGATTCGTGTTCATGCTAGTCTGTGAGGCTATGTTCAACAGTGGACAAAACCAGGCTGAAATGATGATGACGAATGTAAGTCGATAGAGGCAAAAATAAAAGGCGAAAACTGAGAATATGAAAAAAATTACTAGCAGCGCGAAAGTTCGCTAAGCATATAAATTATATGTTGCATAAATAATATGGTCAGTTTGTACATCTCGGTACAGCGAAATTATAAATATGTACCATGTCGGTAGAGGGCGCTAAGGTCACAAGAGATGTAAGTAAATTAGACCGGTTAAATGGTGCTTGCTTTTGAAGTTTACCTCTTTAGGCGCTTACGAAATAATTATGAGAGAAAAATTTTTACGATGTGCGGCACACCGCCAGTCAAAAAGAGACGTGATGAATTTGGTTGCAAATCTCCACACGGTTTTATCATGGCAACCAGTAACAATTTACCTTGTCTATTTTTCCAAGCTATTTAATCAAGCCGTCATCAATTGCATTTAATGTATTTTTCACAAACAAAGATTACTGGCATAGGGTTTTATTATTTTTAGTTCTTTTTATTTTGTTACTTTAAAGAATATAAATGTGCGTACATTAGTGTGAACATATTTCTTTTTAGATTTTTCTACCTATAATCAGATAATAGAAAAAGTTGACAACATTATTTTCTACCATATTCCGATCTCGAATGTGTTTGTACATGGGCATATATGGCATCTAGATTCGCTCGAACTGTAGCAGACAACAAGGGAGCAGATTTGGCGCCACGCCGCAGTCTGTTGTACGTTTTATTGAAGCTTTGCCAACAATAGCAAGACATGCCCAGTCTTATATGGCTACGTAGCGTGTAATCTAAGGTTACGGGACGCATCGTTGTGGCACGAGAAAACTTCTTCCTATAAGCCAATCCATTAGGATTAAGTATTGCATGTTTATTTGTATGCTTCAAGTCAGTCGCCGCCTTAATCTAGTTTGAACACTGTCGAGATCGGACAAGAAATCACCGCTAGTAATAAAAAAGAAATGAAGCCGTGCTGATACATCAGTAAACATATAAAAAAAGTAGACAAAGCCAGAAAAGAAAGATGTTTTTCCGGTAACAGCTAATTTATTTAGAATTTTTCCTCTGGTTCTGAAGGACAAACTTACTATAATCTCTTAAAATCAATAAAATAAAAGATGAGAAGAAACAATTTAATACTATTTTCGGCGAATTTACTATGGTTGGTAACGCCTATACATATAATAATTTAACACTAGTCTTCACAAAAAATATACCAAAACTTAACATGAACCGCCTAGCTTTTTTGCCACCTTCTCCCATAAAAAAAAAATACTAAAACAAATTACACTAGGCTCGGTTACACTGAGTCTATCTGGAATATGTACTCATGGACATAATTTTATAAATTTGTCTTCAAAAGTTACGGACTGATGAACCAATTAAGACAAAGGTATGTATGTTAATGGCAACTAGATTTGAATTACCGAATGTTGATGTTAACCGAAAGTCAATAAACGATACACATTTAACAGAAACGTTCAGCTAAGTGCCAGTGCAGAGTTTGGCGCGATATCTTCGTTTCTTGAGTAACATATAATTAAGTACATGATAAATTTATCACGGATAAACCACACGAGGCTTTCACATATTTCCATTGAAACAATGCCAGCAAACGCAAGACTTACCTCGTCTTACACCAGAGTGAGATGTAAAGCGACAAAGCTGAAACTTCAGGCAGAGGGGTTAACTTAATACGTAGGGATTAATGAACTTGTGAGATTTATAGCATTTGTAACAGGATTTAGAAGCATTTTCAAACGTTTTACGGTCGCGTGACTGTGTTATTGAGGCAGCGGATTTCTACATGAAGTAAACGGTATTAATTACATTATTTGTTTCTGATTTTTTTAGTATTGAAGACCATTTTCAAGAAAATATAGTTTTTGATTTTAATTTAATTTTTTAGTCTTGGCGATTTATTTAGTATTGAAGACCATTTTCAAGAAAATAAAAAACCTGTTTGGAACATTTGCGTTTCCTAATCGTGGATTTCCGTAATATAATTCAAATTGAGCTGATTTTAACTTTCATCGTAAATTTTTATTTACCCGAATCTCTTGTACAAATTGCTTAAAGCGAAACGGCGGCCACAATAAAAACGAGGCGAAATAAGAGATTGATTTGAATGAATTACGATGGCAGCATTGATGAAAAAAAAAAAAAACGACGGATTTCATTAGAAAGTTTTATTGATTTGGAACAAATTGTACCTAGCAAAAAGTACCACTAAAATTACTACGTACGACCTCTCCAGACTCTGCTTTAAATGTGTAACATGCAGTACATCTAATTTAATAGAGGAAAATTGTTAAGCAAAATATACTCATCGTTCGTGTGGGTAAACGAACAGTAAAAATTTTAACTGAAGAACGTCCTATAGGAGAAGTAAGGATAGGTAAACTTCAGAGAAACATGTAGGTATCGTATGAGGTTATCTCCGCTTGTGAGGAAAAATGTCGCAATAAATAAAGATTACCCGGTTTCCTCAGATAAATAGGTTGTGCCGCCAAGTACTTCATCTATAGGATTACAACGCGCAGCGGATTCTTGCGGGATGTTCTGATTTAGATACTAACCTCTTGCTCTGGCTTTATTTAAATTTTCTTAAACAACATCATTTTAATGATGCCATTTATTATTATTATAACTTAGATGTGTATAAATCATGAAAAAAAAAAAAAAAACAATTCAAAGGAACGTAGGTAAATTTTCTAAGTGGGCAGTAAACGGTGTATACTCGAAAATTAACAAATGTCATTCACTCCGTTATCATTTTCGACATTTTCCTTTATGGTAATTTCGCCAATTTGTTGCTAATAAAATAGTTTTGTAACTGAATGTTTTAATTTCAACATTTTACATTAATAGCTTTATTTTTCCTAACTATTCCATAAAGTACACTACCTCACACCTGTGCTCGGCGAATGTTTGTGGCAAATCCATTCTCGACAAATTTAAATAAATACGAAAGGGCACTCAAAACACTGAGAAGGGACATATCGCGAGGACTGATCGCGGAAATATTGAGGGAAGTCAGCGAAATTAAAGACTCTACTTACGGGATTAAGTAAGCGCAGCGAGTAACGGGGCGGCGGCGGCTGTTATCTCGGAACGAACCCGGGACCTCGTCTGCGGGATCAGCCGTTTTAAATGACGCCTCTCGCCCATTGTGACGGCGGACGTGCCCGATATTGGACGCAGCGCAGAGGCCAGCCGAGCCACTTTAATCTTGGACAAACGAAATATTGAGGCGTGTCGTCTCGCCGCTTGTCCGCTAGAATTTATCGACGGTTACTCGTATAACAAAGTTTGCAGATCGCGGCTTGCATCGGTACTAGTTATTTTGATATGGTGATTTTTTTTGAGAACTAGCAATCGGATGAAGTGAAATCCACCTTTTGGTATGTAGCGATGCATTTAATGATTCAAACACCATTGCGAATCTGATTTTTTCCTCAATTTACTTAAATTAGACAATTAGAAGATAATGTATACATAAAAACCTTTCGATTAAAATAATTAATTCCATCTATTGACAATATGCGCGAAGCAGGCTGAATAACTGTTTCTTTAAAACACCTTTCATTGGTACGCCTACATTTATTTACACATTAATATATTATTATTGGATCATTGATCATGATACTTTCCTAAAATTTCTTAATTATTTTTTTATGTATACAATTTCGAGTCTCCGTTTCTAGTTCACTCGTTTTTTTTTTTTTAAATATATAAACTCCAGCACAGGCGAACGAAAATAAACAGCGTGGAAATTCTTGAAGTGGAGAAGAAAACGCAAACGCTTTTTCATAAGTAGCAGAGCCGGCAGCCGAGAATTTCCCTTTGAGGTAACAAGTGCGTGCCTTTCGGTTCCCTGGCCACGTAAGCGATACCATGTCACTTTTTTAAATTGTTTTCGAGGGAAAACCGTATACATATGGTGAAAATACAAAGAGAACGTAATTGATTGCGATAAATTAATCTATGGTTGTTCCGTATAACAAGCCTATGAGACAGCTGATACAATAACAATAGTAAAGTTTCACATATGTATAACGATATTTTATCAATATTCAACATTTTAGGATTAATTTTTTTTTATTGCTAACTCTGCACTGAAGATGAAACTTTAAATTGTATTTTTGTTTGTAGATAATTGTACAAAAGCGTTCCGCGTCGTGGGATTGAAGTTCAGCATTCGTGCTCAAAAATCCAAACCTTAGCGATTACGCGTTAGTAAACCATTTCGCTTGAAAATTATCATACGATTAAAATAAATTGAACTTGAATTAAAACTGCTCACAACAATTTCATCAGCACCGACACCGGAAATTCTGTAACACCGAGCTACGAGGGCTAACGTTTGTAACAAGGATCATAAACCTTATACGCAAATATTAATGACTCAATTTTCAGGCGTACCAATTTCAGATATTACAGTCTACTTGGATCTAAAAAGATCCTTTCACGTTCACTATCAACACCATATTATCCTGGAAAATGAACAACATCCGGTCGCAACCGGAAGTGATTGCCGACGGCCAACATCGTTGGGAATCAATCAGTGTTCTATATGTCCTATGACTATTATATGTTGGAGTAGTTTTGTGGTATACGCGTATCATTGCTATTACAAGAAAATATTACAGAAATATTACGAATTATATATGAAATATATGAGATGCATCTGTAGCGAAACGTAGTTTAATAACTGCGTTTCCTTTGAGCTGAAAAGAGCGCGCTTCACACTTCTATGACCAAGAAAGCAATATCATGTTTGTTCTGTGCGTCAAAGAAAGTAACAAATATTGTATTTTTAAAATAAACCTCTGTTTTAACCGGAACTAATATATGATATTTTGTAGTAGCTGTTTGCCTCAGACTTTGGTCGAAGAGAAAAATTTAAGTTATTTGTTAACCCGAGCCAACATTTCGTAGTGTACCGTGATCGTACGCTGTATTGTAATATTAGATTATTGATAACAATGAAAGGTAAGTAAAACACGACTTAATTTTGGAGTTTCACGGTTATCATTAGCCTCATTACGAAAATAACGTATCATAGAATTCAATGGTTAACTGTAAAACATTAAAAGAAATTATCCTTACTAAACCTTACTAATATTATCCTTACTAATATTATAAACACGAAAGTTTAAATGTATGAATGGATGTTTGTTACTCTTTCATTGCAAATACTACTGAATTGAATTTAATGAAACTTTACAATAATCTAACTTATCAGAATAATACATAGGCTATAATTTATATACATATTTAATGTATATCTGTTTTTCTGTCTGAATGTTACGATTTCAGCCTATTCTACGCAGACGTAGTCGCGGGCAGCAGCTAGTACTTCATAAAATGTATTTTTTAATGTAAATATCCCTTACTTTTTGGCCGGTCATGTCTTGCACAGGTTGAAAATAGTCGTGTGTCGTGTATTGACTGATGGATGTTGTACGTTAGGGAAAAAAACAGATTCCACCTCTCACAATTGTAAATAAGCAATTCATTCACTAGAGTCACAAAATGAACCAATCAAAACGCAAAGTACCGGAAGGGGCGGCCACATCCCTTGAGAGTTCAGAAACAATAACCTTCTATTGTGCGTCGGTAAAAGGCTAACACGGCTAATTTATGCATGAGTCGGACGTGTTCAAATCAAAGTCGGATGTCCATACGTTGTAACGATGATTATTTGTTTGAGTTAACAACGGACGGAAATGTTTGACGCCTCATGTTTATGTTTTCGAATCGAATGAAAATGGAAAATCACCGCTTCAAACACAAAATGTCTGGCAGTTACTTTTTAATAAATCACGCAGTTTGTTGACTTATAGAATATTGATAGAGTTTGCGGCGAGTGAATCGGGATGTTTGTTGCTAAACAACTTCGACAGTTTTACAATACAAACAAAATATAGAACAGTTCTATCAATGCAATAGATTTTTAGGATTATAAGAATGAAGAAAATAGTATACGTATATTTAAACCTCATAATATCTCACATTAATTAAATTACATTTTAATTTAAAATTAAATGTTGTTTCCATGTGAAAAAATATCAGATTGATAAGTTGTAATAAACTTTTAATACAATAAAACTAAGCTGATTAGTCTATTTAACAGCTTTCCTATATACAGCATTTATATGCTTTAAACATCAATATTTACCGAGTTATTAAATTTTACAAAACAAAAATTTTTAGAAAATCCATATGTATAAAACTGTAACGTAAAGTTCATTTGTAAAGATCACAAAGCATATGAATGGGTTGAATTAATTTAAAAGAGATAAAACATACTGTTAGAAGAAGAGGCTCGTAATGCGACGCTGTGGCAACGAATGAAAGTCTCTGAATGTATGAATTAGTCAGTTGTAGTTGTATAGGATGTTACAAATTTTGTTTCTTTTGTACTTAATTAGTTTGTTTGAAAAATATTTTTTTAATTATGGGTTTGTTTAATGTTTTATATTTTTTTAAGATTTGGCGAAGTACAAGGATGTATAAGTTTTAATCTGAAAGGAAAAAAAAATATCAAAACTGACGAAGGCTAAGCTTTTTTAACCACAGAAGAGAAATTAGATTGAGTTTTCATATTCAATATGAATAGACGTGTACGTTATCTATGCAGTTGTGCTCTAATGGCCATTAAAGATTTCCGTGACTTGGTTGCGAACAAAACCTACAAAGCGGGTGTTCGTCAACGCTCTACGAAAAAGAAATTTGCAAAAGCGGTTAAGATATAACAGAGGTCTTTTTTAAGGTAAATCTTTAAGAAGAATAATCGGAATAAAAAAGAATTTTTAGCAATAGATAATCTTATGGACTAGATTTGATGCCAGTATGTCTTTTTGACAGGTGTATTTTGGCAATGACGCCCGGATGCTTTGAATGAGACGATTTAGCAGATTGAAAGGTTACAGTTTATAAGCAAGCTGTTGAGCCTGCTTTTGAAGGAAGCCTTTCCAATTTCGTATGAAAGCACATCTTGATGGAATACCTGGATTCGCTCAGAATTTTAAACTCTGAGCAAAAAAGTTTGTGTGTAGACGTAGTATAGGACATTTTGTTTATGTACATTTGAGAAGAATTTCTAGTCTTATCGAGAATAAATTAAATTTATGTTAACTTAATTAACATGTTTATTTATATTGATACGTTTACTTATGTATGATAATGTGAATGAATAGTATAATAATGGTCCAAATACTGGCACGATATACGTCAAACGTGTGGCGATTAAAAGCAACTATGGATAAATAGTTTGATAAAATCAAGTATACAGAACCGTATACATACAAACCTACATTATTGTACGGACAATTAAACAAATTTTTGTAAGATTCAAATATTCATCAAATTAAAAAAAAATAGTATTTATCAACAGGATATAAACTTTATATTATGTTATACTTCATTAGCGTAACAAAAGAAGCTTAAGTAAATTGTTATCCCCTGTGCCAATACTCTTTGTTTGTTAAAAAGGCATTAAATGCAACTGCTAAAGGATATAACATCTCGGAATTACAGTTAATGTGAAAAAATTGTTATTGGTTGCCATGGTAATATCGTGAAGATTTCACAAAGCATTGTTGCAAAGCAACCAACTTCATCATGTCGTTTTTTGGGGGTCGGTGTGCGCACGCATCGTTAAAATTTTACCCTCACATATTTTCCAACCGCGGCAAAAGAATTATAAGAACATATTTTGACACACCTATATCTAGTCCCAATCTAAGCAAAGCTGATCAACATACTTTACAAAGACATATATTTTTTTGTAAATAAATAGATATTTAAATACCCAGACACTAGAAAAACACTATGCTCATCACGCAATATGCTACCTCTAGTGGAGATTGAAACCTCTGGCAAAAGAGACAGGTAAACTATCTATTACGCCAATTGGGTCGATATCATTTGGACGACTCGATTGGCATTGCGGGTGACCCTGCCTTTTGCGCCGAAGTTATGGTTTCAATCCCCACCACTGGAAAAATATTGTGTGATGAACATGGTGGTTTGGTTCCAGTGTCTGGGTTTTTATATATTTATAATATGTATTTAGTTATAATATGTAAACTATGTTTAGGTATGTTTATCAATTATCTGGTATTCATAGTACAAAGCATTGCTTAGTTCGGGACTAGAAAACGTTGTGTATAAATGTTTCCTGAAATATTTTTGATTATAATATATAACAATACAAAATTATCGGAACATTTACGCTATGCAACGATAACAGAAGCGATAAATGCACCTTCGGGGCGGTAAATCGTTTATGTTTTGCCCAGCGTACACCACTCACTGCGATTTTATAACGAGATGGAATTTTAAGCTCGCCCCAAAAATTGCATCGTTTCAATTATTATCGCGCACACAGCGAAGCATGATGTTATTCGTATTCATCCGTTGTTTTTTAAAAAACAACAACATAGACCTTGTCGAGCACAGTGAACAAAATTTGCTGTTTTTCATCTAGAAATAAAACTTCTATCCTTCGATAAATTAAAAATTTCCCTTCTTTAAAACCGTGCTACTTTTTTTCTTTCTTTTAACGCATTCGCGATGATGTGCGATAATTATCTAGAAAATAATTTATAACAATACAAAGACTCCCGTTTAAAAATGATTCCCCAATTCCATTTTTTCTTTTTTTTTAAACATTTACCCTTACTTTAGGATAACATTATCTTGTGTTCTAAGGAGGTTTTACAATTATAAATTTCACGCGGACAAACACCCAAATCCAAAACAACTATCTGCGGGTCACACAAATAGTTGTCCCGTATGGGAATCGAACCCACGACCCCCGACGCCGAAGTCAACATCTTGACAAATCCGCCACGGACATGGACACATACTAAAAAGAAATACTTATTGACAAGGTTTTTCTTCACCCATTAGTAGTTGTTGCCACAACCTCACAGAAGAGCGGCGTGAAGTGGAAGTACCTATACTCCTGTATTTCGTCTGGTGAGTGAGGTAACCAGGGCCCACTTCATTAAAGGTGGCCACGGATGGCTGGCGGTTGTCACTTAACATAATGTGAACAGCCTACTCGCTAGCCACCATCTCACATAAAAAATCTACCCCATCAAAGGAGCGAACCCATACCACAACACAAAGATGAACGAAATTAACGTTTCGTACCAAGAGATTTGTTTTATTAAGTGATTCAGTCAGATTAAATAATTTTGATTATCTATCACCATTAATGGAATAACGAATCTAAATCTAATTTAAGAGCTTTAATATTCAACGAGAACAGCCGTTGTCATCCAAGATATTAATTTGTAGAAAACTCAGCTTCGATTACAATGTTCCATTTAGGATTAATTGAATAAAGACCATGCGTGCATACGTGTACTTGCTTTTAATAAATGGATCCTATTAATAGCACCTTAATTGGATTAAGAGGAACGTGGGATGGATCGAGTTGTTAATCAGACAATGAATTGCCTGGAACTTGATGTTTACCTGAAAAACAAAGAAAAACATCGTTTATTAATCCAATAATGTGATAAATATTTGTGTAATATGTAAGGACGTCTGGAGGTCAAGATTTTAATACGGGTAACCACCTATTCTAGATACAATTTAAAGTTAATTTCTTATTTTTACTAAAAACAAATTGCTTGGTCTTTCACAGAACACACACGTAAAGGTATTGAAAAAATTAACTAGTAAAAAAGTAAAGTAACATTCATGCCCTACAGCTTGGCGGCGGCCTCTTCTTTACAGAGAGTATTACTAAGGCTTTTTCCGGCCCCACTGTAGATTGACAGACTTCACACATCTTTCAATTTTTTCTCAACCGACTTCAAAAAAGGAGGAGGTTCTCAATTCGATCGAATTTTTTTTACATTTGTTACCTCAAACTTTCGTAACTGAGTGAACCGATTTTGATGATTCTTTTTTTTTTATTTGAAAGCCGTTACTTCCCATGTGGTCCCATATTGATTTCATTGATATTGAATCTTGGACTCCGCAGATACTTAGGGAACTACGCTTTTGTTTTTCATTAATAAAAATATGGACTTGTTTTATGTCCAAAATATGCAGGTTTCCTCACGATGTTTACCTTCAGCACGGAACTCACAACAAATCAAAACTAAAAATGGTTATGGCTAATAGACGGTAAAGACACGGATTGCTCCCTACTTCTCCGCTTGTTGTCTTATTTTAAACCAATGTGCAATATTACTACGCGTAGGATTTGCGAAGGTACATTGAATAGGCAGGGTGATTCGACAGGTAGAGGCGGTACACGAGATTTTGGGATTGTTCTACGGCTTTGCCTGAAATCTCTGTAATTCCATTTCCACTGGCTGTAGAAAACCTTTTCGGTCTTGTCTATAAGAATAAACCGCCACCACAGAGACAATACATAGTTGATGAATCTCTCTCTCAAATTCTACATTATATAAGTCTATTTTGTCTTTTATAAATTATGTGTTTTAAAGTAAAATATAGATGGGATAAATAAAGGAGATATATTGGAGATAAGATATTTGCATTTACATTACATATCGTTCGGAGATTACATTTTATTGTCATTTTAATTTTGAATTTCGAATTTTCTCCGTAAGTCGGGACGAAAGCTTTCAAATGATTTATTTCGGCAACATCCACGCCGTCATAGCTCAGTGTTCTCGCTTTTAAGTTAGGGTGGTTTTATGCGCAAGCAAAATAAGTTAACAGTACAGTATACAGTATACTGTGGTAGGGCCACGAGTATGAAATGGACAGGCTTGTCTGGGGAAGTATTTATTGCAAGCAACTGGTGTGTGCAGTGACCGGTTACAATCTAAATCTGTTGTAGATGTATTAAAAAAGTAAATGCCCCTCAAAAAGTAAATGCCGTTAACACCCTAATAGGTGCAAGAAACTTATGAATTCAAATGTATCGCGTTAGTATCATGAATATTTGATAACATGAAACGAATAACTAACTAGACATTCTCTAGTTAGTTATTCGTTTCATGATATAAAAAGTTCAAAGATACAAAAACAACATACTTTCTCCGATAAACACAACCTTATAATATACGGACGTAAATCATTTCGTTGACTCGTAACCATGATATATTTATGTAAAACTGCGCACGAAATTATAACTCTTACATGTTAACATTTGAAATATTCATTCTGAAGGTAACCGTAGCGTAAGGATTAAATAAAAAAAGCTAAGAAGCAAGCTTTTTTTATTTAATCCTTAATTAGAAACGCAGTGTGCTCTCGTCCGTCCGCAAGATGGCGCCAAACTATTGAACTAAACCGATTCCAATTAAGTTACGGTGAAAATGAGGACGAGATTGACTTAATGGTATTAGCTAACGAGACAGAGTGGCTTTGGTACGTAAAGTTACAAGGAGGGATTATCTTGCCTTGCAGAGGGTTTTTAATAAATTATAGCAGTTTATTTGAAATGAAAGGTAAGTATATATTATAACTTGCCAAATATTGAGCACGTTCAATTATATGTTTATTAATGGACGCTTCAATACGATAGGGACTGAAATTATGTCGATGATCAATTATAATTAAAGCAATCTATATTAGTTGTGAATTACTCACTTGTCTCAAGGGCTAACTAAAGTAATATCAATAGTATCACGTACGTTTCGCGATTCGTCATGATATATATGTAAGTTTAAGTAATGTTATCATAATTTTAAGATTACACGTCAAATTGTTGCGCAGTTTGGGATGGGCAAATAAAGCACATTACAATGAATGTTATCGTATTATTAACGAAAACGTAGAGAAAACGAAAATTTCAGTGCAATGACTTCGTTTTATTTATAAGTATAATCTATTAAATAAAAGCATAATGCCAATGACAACGGGGATGGCAGGCCGCGGGTCAGTGACTTCGGAAAAATAACTGGGCCAATTCCCGTTTCGCGCGAGCCGCTCCAATGAACTCTGATATTTCATGCGCAAGCAATATGAAGAGCGTTCCGTGTTGGTGAATAATTTATACGCAATTGTCACTAGCGTTCGATTCACTCTGGAGGCTGGAGGTGTGAATTAAACAACAACAAACAGAAACGAGTTTCGAGCAATTTACGGAGATTTCACACTGCTGGGTTAAAAAAATCCCGTGTATAGAGGTTATTACGGCATATATCCACCACCCGACCTCATTACGGCAGATTACAAATATTAAAATATGTAGAAAAATTGCGAAAAGATTGTCGCCGCTGTGGGAATCGAACCCACGTCTTCGGCATTCGCGGCCTGACGCTCTAGCCACTGAGCTAAACGGCTGATTGCCACACCGACGAAAATCTTAACGTATTCTTCTACATTGTTTTCTTAGCATTTGAAGCAATGCTTGGCGCCATCTATTGTTATATCCTTTCCAGCATACAAACAATTAATAGCAATAATTCTTCTTAAGTGCAAAGATTAGCACTATAAACAATTTAAATTTCTTAAAAAAGCAATACCGACATCTCTCGTTCGAATTACCGTTGTAAAACGATATTCGAAATTGTTACCATGAACTCTGTGCCAGACGAAGCTTTTTAAAGTCTACGGACTGAAAGCACAAACTTCAATCGCAAATAATATTATAATTCGGAAACAATTCACTTATGTTCAACATTTAAATGTGATACGTAGAATATTCACAAAATTCAAATGTAAAGGGTCGCTTCACCGATTTATGTCTTCATTAAGGTTACAGTTTTGAAGGTTTTTACAGTAAATAAAGACTGGTTCACCACGCCAATTTGCAAAGGCTACGTTAGCAAGAGGGCCAAAAATATCCTTGCGATATTCTTTTTTAACCGTGTCGCTGGCGTCAATTAGGAAATAAAATTCGTTTGATGATTAAAATTCGGACAATTTGAAGCTTTCACAGAAATATTTTACTTTATGTAAAATGAAATGTTACTCAAAGTGAGATAATTCAAACATCCATTCTGTAAATTACAACTCTGTAACTATAAGTATTTAAGGTTGCGCACGATATGTGCAATAAGTTCATGCACATATAAGGAGATCGCGTATGTGTATAAATTTACCGATGAGTAGTCCTCGAAGATGCACGAGGCATCTGGACTAATATGCGATCTTTATGGGGATTTTTATGTGATTAAAATGATCTAACTGATTAAATAGTCGAATTTAATCAGTTACATCAGTTAGATCATAATGGTAAACAATCGTACACGATGTAAATGCATTCGGCCAGCGTTTTTTTAACCTGTTGAGCTGTTACTTGATGAGCAATACATGAATGAAACTCTCACTCAACACCTTTAACTTTGCCTCAGTTTGTAAAAGTTAAAGACAATTAATAATAAAAATAATGAAAATGTTAATTTTTATTATTTAATTTATGTTCATTCATATCATATATCATATAAATTATATAAACCCAACCACATGAGAGAATAAATGAATATCAAGAAATACGACTATTTATTTACTAAAAAAAGTATTGCAAGTAACAAGCTGTCGAAACTTAGTATATAAAATTCCTCGTACAGTTTAGTAGTAACAATTTAAACTGTTCCCGGTTAAAGCGTCGAAATGTGTGAAAGTATATATCAATTATTCTGCAATGTATTATGGTAATATTAAAGGCCGTAAAGCAAGCACCATGAGATTTAGGCCTAATCGCCAGTTAATACATTTTACTGCCGATACCCCGTATGTTGGATTATGCGAGCAATAAACTAGAGCTTTTCAAGCGTGAATTATAAAATTTAATAGCCTAAGCGTGGCTAAACTCGCTTTGAATAAGAATATAATATAACGCCCATTAAGAAAGGTTATTGCCACACATAAGCCGATGTTTATAATATTGCTAAAAAAATCGTATCAATGTCATAAATACACAGTTTGTGTGTAGGTCTGTTTGTTACCTTTTCACGCCGGAATTGTTGGAAGGGTTGGAATTGTTGTAAATGTGGTAGGGCCACGCAAAAGTCTTTGTTTTTCTTCCCTTTTCGTTTTTCTTTGTCTTTTCAGATTTTGTTTCTTTTTTGTAGCAAGAAAACGTTATACAGCGTTTCGTCGCAGTCGTTTCGGTGAGGTAATCGGACCCACTTTATTAAAATGTACACTTTAGTGAAACGCAGCTGCAACCTTACCGGTGTTGCAAATTTCATACGGCCACATAAAAGTTTTATACTAAAACTTTGTTTTATAATAAAACAAGGTTTGGTATATAAGTATTCTAAGGATAATCAATTAGGGGACTCCTTAAATTCACCAAAACTCTTAGAATTGGGTCGAGAGAAACAATAAATTTTGGTTCAATGGAGACGCGCCCAAACAACTTGGCAACTTGTTTCCTAAGTTTCCTATGAAGAAAACTTGCAGTTATACATAAATTGGTTTCCTAAAATTTTAATCAACATTGTGCTTCGATTGCTTTTTCATAATACATAGAAAGTATTTTTACGAATAACTCTTTATTATGTATATAATTTTCCAGGCTTCGTTTGGCTTTGACTAATAATAATCCCAACCAGGATTTGTAAATATGTTTTTCATTAAAGGTATAGCTCTAAATAAAAGTTTTTAACTTCATGTTTCGAGTGATTTTGTGAAGTAATTTTAATTAATAGTAGGTATTTTGCTTTTTTGTACGTGTATCCTTACGTACAACTCTTTATACAATTTGTGATTTTTGTATATATAAATATAATATATATTTATATGACAGTTACTGATCGGCTTTTTTTTTTTTATGCGAAAAGTTGTCAAACAAGCAGACGGTTCACCTGATGATAAGTGAATACCGCCACCCATGGACATCTGCTACTCCCGAGGGTTACAGATGCGTTGACAACCTTTTGAAAATTGGGCTCCGGCTACCTCACTCACCAGACGAAACGCGAAAGTATTTCTCATACTTCCACTTTACGCTGGTCTTCTGTGAGGTCGTGGTACTTACCCGGACGGGCCTGCCCATTCGTGCAATGGCCCTACCACCACTGCTATTTTTATATATATATATACACACATATATATATATATATATATATATATATATATATATATATATATATATATATATATATAGTAAAGTAAAGTAAAGTACAGCCTACACATGTCCCACTGCTGGGCAAAGGCCTCCTCTATATAGAGGGTATCAGGGCATAGTCCACCACGCGGCCCCACTGCGGATTGGCGGACTTCACATATCTTCGAAATATATTTTTTTGTTATTATTTCTAAAATATGCAGGTTTCCTCACGATGTTTTCCTTCACCGCGGAGCACGTGATAAGACAGCACTTAAAGTTAAAAACTTCATTGGTGCCGGCACCGGGGATCTAACTCAGGTTGCTCGAGTATTTTGAATTAAAGGCGAGCGCCCTGACACTGAGCTATCACGGCTCACATATATATATATATCATCATCTGGATCTGGATCAGGAACTGTCATTCAAAAATGAAATAATTATAAAAAATCAATTATGACATATGTTTGTTAATAGAATAAAATAGATGCTCGATGCTCGACTCCAAAATGTTACATATTAAAAAAAAACTCTAAATTATTCAAGATCGCGTAGAACGATAATCAAATCAGCTTCAAGGAGTGTTTAATGGTATCGACTGTGCGCCAGTGTTATCACAATGACGCAGAAATAGATTTTGCATCTTCTGGCAGCATTTCAATAAAATGCTAGAGCAAAGTGCGACGTGCTGCCAAGCCTGTATCCAAAACTGAATCCGAGCTGAGAAGAAGAGAGAGAAATTTCGCCGTGGACACTGTCATGAACTGTAAAAATCTATACATTGAACATAGATTCTTAACGATGTTACCGATTTGAACTATTACCGAAAGAAAGAGATACAACAAGTCTTTTAAATTTTCATCGTTTAAATCTTGTTATTATTGTCAATTTATTAATAAATTATTGATAAAATCTTAAAGGTTATCATCGTGCTTGAAATGAATATTTATACTATAATTTAAAATAGTTAAATAACTTAATCACTAGGCCAAATGTGAAACGGCATTAAATTTAGGACAGGCTCAGCGAACTGCTTTTTAGACCTATATAGTCTATAAACTGTTTGTGGTCGCAGAAATATCTCGACTCTCAAGTTAACGTCGCTTTTCCAAACATAAATCGCGTTTTCACTATCAGGAACTTCTCATACATTTTTATACGAGGATGAGTGATGGCGCGGTGGTTGATGCATCGCCGTATGGCGTTCAGGTCAAGTTGTACCTAAAATTATTATTGTAGGAGATAAATAGGCCATCTTTAAGCAGTGAAGTATGTTAAATAAAACTATTTTACGGATAAGACTGCATTTAATTTATTTTTCAATATACGGCGCATGGGACGGACAGTTTATCCTTTTTAAATCGAAGTTTTTAACATTGTATAGCATTCGAGTCAACATAAAATTTACTAAAACTATAATGTTTTTATATTATTAAACAGTAAACAGATCTCTGCTGTCATTTGAAGTTAATGCACATAAGCATTATATTTATTATATTTAGTGTGAAATGGTTGGTAGTAGTCCCTACGGCCACTGCGACCTAGAAGCTTTGTTGTAGCCTTACCATCGAAAACATTTTCCCTCACTGTAGTAACATTATCCCGTGTTGTAAGAACGTTTTATTATATGAATTTCCCGTGGACAAATATGCAGGTCTGAAACTATTATCTGTGGGTCACACAAATATTGGTCTCGTTTGGGAAACGAACCTACGGCCCCCGACGTCATCGCCATCGTGCGCCACGAAGTACTCAAAAAAATCACATGGGCATACATAATAATTGCAGGTGCGTTACCAACGTTTGAATACGTCGGTCTGTGATTATTTTAGTCATAGATGGGTTCTAAGACTATCTTGATTTCACGCTGGTATTAAATAATGTTGTTCCCAATATCATGCCAACCTTGGAGCCTTTTAAAAACAATCCAATCGAAGTTGAACATATAAAAAAGTATTTAAATAAGTTATAATCGAAAATAGAAGACATCATTTGAATATAGTCGGAGGTAAACAGATTATCACACGTTCTATTTTTTCATCGAATCACGGCAATAATCTAAAACAGTATCAATACAAAGGTTTCGATGGATCCGTTCTGGTCACAGTTTATAATAAAGATTGATTTTTTTAAACATACTTTTCTTTAGCCGAATCCTGTCCCTCCTCTGAGCAGACGCACATTAATCAGCCGCGCCTAATCCGATCACAATTCGAATTTCCCTTTCAGATTTTTATTCTAGGAAACACGAAACTGCGTCTTATTTTGCTCAAAAAGCTGACAAATCATTTCAACATTATAAATAATATTTAACATTTAGGGCAAAGTAACTATGCAAACTATGTATTACTAAGAAAAAGTTGTTGAAACAATGAAAACTTTCGTTATCTGATTATTTGATTTAACACAAATCTGACGCTACCCAATTTCATAATTTTATTAATTCACTTACGAACAGATTCTGTGAACTTACTGCTCAAATACGTAAAATGTATCGATTCACTTTTCGATAGTATTACAAAAACAACTGCAATCACATTTACTTAACGAAATTTGACTCGATTGGGACGCACAATACATCGAAGTAGTGCTTGTTTGGCAACGATTGTGTGACATATCTGGACGTAGGCGTCCGGTTCTGTCGAACCCATTAGATTAACGACCCTAAACAGTGTTCATAGAAGAGATCGGCAAAGTTCATCAGCATCTTGATGAGAAAATGAACTGTCGTAACGCCTTGCAACAGTCTTCTCTGTTGCACGAATGGGCAGGTCCGTGGAGTACCACGGCCTAAGCACGACGGAAATGGAAGGGTTATACTTTTGCGTTTAGTATGGTGAGTGAGGTAGTATCTGCAACCCACGGGTGATGCAAATATCCATGGGCGGTAATTATCACTTAACATCAGGTGAACCGCCGGCTCGATTACCGCCTTCTCTCATCAAAACCAATGCCAATGTGTGTATGGAAAGAGTTATGGTTTCCGCATAAATATCTAATTTATGATTTTTAGTTGTGCCCCTTACACTAGATACATTAGATACCCTTTTTTGCGTCTATTCAAACCTTCTTCCAATGCTGCACAGCCGTTAAAATTTAACGTCGAAAGTCGATTGACATATGTTAAAGTCAACAGAAATTGTGAATGTAATTTTGTTCAAACAATATTCTCATAAAAATAAGCCCAGTGTCCGAGCTTTCGCCTTTAATTCAATACACTCGAGCAACCGGAGTTCGATCCCCGGTGCCGGCACCAATGAAATTGTTAATTTCAAGTGCTGAATTATCATGTGCTCAGCGGTGAAGGAAAACATTGGAGGAACCTGCATTTAAAAAAAAATATTTCGAAGATATGTGAAGTCCGCCAATTCGCAGTGGGCCGCGTGGTGGACTATGCCCTGATACACTCTGTATAGAGGAGACCTTTGCCCAGCAGTGGGACATGTATGGGCTGTTACTTTACTTTTACTTCACTACATATGGGTCAAAAAAGTTACCTTCAATATGTCCGTACTGTGATTACTAACACAAAGCAAACTAATTAAGTCAACTGTCTCATTTAGCAGCAAAGAAAATTATCGCCTCTGTTTAATATGAATGAAATTACAACTCGCTAAGCGGTTGCTATTTGAAATATTTTAAACATCGATTTTCTCATTAAGAACGCATTAGGGCTCGCGTAGCGGCAAAAAGCGTCTGTATCGAGGCTGGTGTTTGTTAAGATGTAAATTTATTCGGGATAACAAAGACCGGCCGTCGGGTCATCCGCCCCACAAAAACTATGGCGAGGCACGGACGAGAACGGGCGCGTTGAATTATCAATGGCATCGGAGCCTCGTTGAGATCTTAGCTCGTCATCACATTTTGGACATACTGCGTCTTTTGCGCCGTCAGTGATACGATCGCCGAAACAACGGGTAGTTGCTTAATGCAAACTGCAAATTGGTTTTTGTAGCGCGAATATGTATGAGTCGACTCGCAATGTCTGATATGATGATGATATCGCTTGCTATAGAACAAATTGTATAGTGTTTATAACATTTAACATTCAACTATACAATTTCGTAGTGATATTTTACAACTTGATTTTAATTTTTTTAGTCTGCACTTAATATGAAACTAATAAATGTATAAATAAAACGGAAGCAAAATGGTTTCGCTGCTCCCAGGATTCGAACCAGCGCCGACCGGATTACGCATCTAACGCTTTACCTACTATAATTTTATTTCTGTTCAATTGGAAACAATGAAGAGCGAATTTACATCTCTATGTAACTGAATGTTCTTTCGTTTAAGCAGGAAATCAACTTTAGAGTAACTCGCGATTTGAATAGCATTGTATGTGGATGGTAAAAAATTAGTTTTTTTTTAATTTGAGAAGGTGGCGAGCGAGCTGGCGGTTCATCTGATGTTAAGTAATATGCGCCGCCATATTTGGTGTCAGTTACGTTGCCATATTTAACAAAATCGGCCCCGGTTACCTCACTCAGCAGACGAAAGGCGGAAGAGTAACACTTCAACTTCACGCCAATCTTTCATAAAATTGCTGTAATTCCGAAGACGGTCCTGCCCATTCGTGCAACAGCAAATATTGTTGTGTGGCCATAACATGGACAACAATAAAAAATATAATCTTAATATAATCCTTAAAAGTTTTTCGTAACGTATTATCATTAGAAATTTTGAAACCACTTCTTTTTAGTTAATCGATTTTCATTACACTACAACTTTTGCGATACAGCCAAAATGGAGTTTTATGTTAATTTCAACAAAGCAAAATTCAAATCTACAAAGGAATATTCATATTTTGAAACAATTTCAAATTATACTAGGAAGACGGTTCAAAATGTTTTATTGTGTTTCTTAATGAATGAACTTTATGTTTATTAATTTATCGAAGTAATAAAATACAATTTATATCTTTTGTCATTTACCAACTTGCTGTAAAGTTGTACAAGAACTTATTAAATCTTATAATTACAGTAAAAAATACCTAAGCTAAATCTAATGCTAGTTTTCCAAAAGTTATTCTTTCTTGAGGTAAAACAGGACTATATAATCGTATATTTTAATAATAGACAAGCAAAGATATTTTAAGAACAATTTTCCATTCCAAAATTAATTAAAATTTAAATAAGTTGGTAGACATGTTTAATATAAATTTAACCTGCATATAAAAATTTGCTCATGTATTTATAGTAACAGGAGAAACTCTACAACGATCTATTGAACTGGCGCATGATACAAGAAAATGGCGACTAATTACATATGGTCACGATCCTCATTAGTGAGGGAACGACGAAGAAGAAGAAGAAGAATTTAAAATTAAATTTAAGACGTATGAAGATCATAGAATTCGATTAGGTACGTGTTTTAGAAAAGCTAATTTTTATTCTATCTCTATTGTCTATGTTTTTCACATAGCGAAATGAAAGCCACGTTTGGCAATGTGCTTTATGACATAAAGAATCAGAGAACCGTTGTTGTTTGCGGGCGCATTTATGAACTTTATAAATGGCAGTTATATGATTATCTGGGATAGTAATTTATTATCCCTTTACGCGAAAGGAAACGTATATAAACATTCCTTACTAAATGTTTATAAAATTGTTTTTAAATTCAATTCATTAATTTGTTTTGGAAATGGTTTTATTACCTAGCTCCGAAAATGGATTATATTTATTTTGTATTTTGCATTCAACTGTGCTATCTTCTGTTATCGCATCGTATTCTTGGTTTTCGCCAGCAATGGTTCCTTTAATATATAGTGTCGCCTAACAACGATACATATTGAATTGAACTAGTTTTATTGTAGTATCGTAGTTTACCAGAATAGTTTTATTAGCTTTCTCATTGTTTGCATAGCCAGTAAATTTAAGTAGAGTAAACACCCACTACTAAGCAAAGACCTCCTGTGTACAGAAGGTATTATTAGATAGTCAGTCCACTATGTTAAGCTAATAAGAAGTATTATTTCACATTGATAATAATATTATTTGTAACTAATAATAGAATAGAATAGAGCCGTGATAGCTCAGTGTCCGGGCGCTCGCCTTTATTTCAATATACTCGAGCAACCTGAGTTCGATCCCCAGTGCCGGCACCAATGAAGTTTTTAACTTTAAGTGCTGACTTATCACGTGCTCCGCGGTGAAGTAAAACATCGTGAGGAAACCTGCATATTTTCGAAATAATAACAAAAAAAATTTTTCGAAGATATGTGAAGTCCGCCAATCGAAGAGGAGGCCTTTGCCCAGCAGTGGGACATGTATAGGCTGTTACTTTACTTTACTTTACTAATAGAATATTAAGGAAGTGATTATCATTCACAATTATTCGTCTAAATTACATACGATTTACAAACAGACACTCCAATTTTATTTATCTGAATGTATAGATAGAATTTGGATAAGTGTTTCACATACAACATAACGTTATCCTGCATCAAGAGTGATGTGTTAAAACACGATAAATATAATAAACTAGCGATCCGCCCCAGCTTCGCACGGGTACATTGCTGAATGTTTGTTTTCGACATCCTATTAGAAACCTCTAAAATTATCACTGCTTACCTACTATAACGTACATGAATTATACTTATAAAACTTCTTCTTCAATCACTCTATATATTAAAGAAAACCGCATCAAAATCCGCTGCGTATTTTTAAAGATCTAATCATAATTATATAGGAACAGGCAGACAGGGGGACGACTTTGTTTTATACTATGTAGTGATAGTTGAACACGAAAATGCAATTTGCGAGAATCGTACAAACAACAAATTTCTCCTCCGGCCTGTCGACGCGGAGTCCAAACGTGTTTGCTGCGGTTTAAGAAGTGACTCGAGAACGTCGCCGCCGACTCGCTTTTCACAACGCGAATTGCATTTACGAAGCAAGTTATGCAATTCCTTCAACTTTATGCGGCTGAATTTCTATACTTCGGTAAGTTTATTTGCTCTCCCCCTGGTGAATGCGACGAAATGCAAATCTGGGTCAAGTCTGCCGTGATTCCTACATTGTGTGTAGCGGGGAAGAAATATGCATCGAATTTTCCTATATGTGGCGTCGTTGTCGTACGTTCTTGCTTGACCTTTATCCGTGTCAAGTTATAATAAAAAACTATTAAACTAAGACCTGAATGAAAAATTATGTTTTACGTTTTAGTTAATAATATGATTTATTCTATATGTTATGGTTATGCAATTTAATGGTATGGATATAGCACTACAAGCATTACAAACACACTAACTTGCTAAAATAAAAGTGATGTTATCACGGGATATTTGTATATATTGTAATGATCATTCAGAGCACAAACGGATTTTGATTCACAATTAATAAACCACAAATGGTCAAAGCGCATTTGATAGTATGGTTGCGGTGACTGTAGTGGTTGTTCGCATGGATCTATAATTAAAAATAAATGAATATGTGAATATGTTACCACACCTGAGATTTCATTGAAGTTATAATTCTCAATAATCATTCTTCTCAAAGGAGCCGAATGAAGTTTTAATTCTTTTGGCGCCTTTGAGAAGAAAAGCAAATTTTTGCGATGCGCGTATAATAATAATAATAATAAAATATCTTTATTCACATAGACGCTTGCGCGTTCTTATGAAACGTCAAAATTTTACAAGAAATTAAAACGTTCGTAAGTTACCACCGGTTCGGAAAGCAGTTTCTGTTGAGAAGAAACCGGCAAGAAACTCAACAGTTGCTCTTTTTTTAGAAAATCAGTTTACAATATAATAGTACAGGTACAATAGTCTTGTTTTAGCCTACGTGAGTATCAACAGTATGAACCCCACACATTGCGTCGTCAAGATATTCGGCAATAGTATAATAGGCTTTAGCCATAAGTTTACTTTTAATTTTTCGTTTAAATTCATCAAGTGGCAGACTTAATATCGACTGTGGGATTTTATTATACATGCGCACACTTTGCCCCATGAACGACCTGTTTACTTTTTGTAGGCGAAACAATGGCTTCGTTAGATTGTCCTTATTTCTAGTATTTAGTTTATGTCTGTCACTATTCTTTAGATAATTATTAATATTATGTTTAACATACAAAATACTAAAATAAATATATTGAGACGCAACAGTGAGTATATTAATCTCTTTAAAAAGATCTCTGAGTGTATTCCGGGCTCCGATGTTATAAATTGCTCGGATAGCTCTTTTATTATATATAACCTAATGGCGACACCAACTTCATACCATAGCCACCAAAAACTACTTTTTGAAATTTAACTAAAATTCCAAATTAGTTAATTAAGTCCATTATCAATTATTGCATTGAATATCTTTTTTTTTTTCAAAAACAAAGAGTACTGACTGGCACACGGGATAAAGTTTTTAGTTATTTTTGTTTTGTTTTGCTAATCAAATACAATTTCTTACGTGCGTACATACATAAGTACACACAATATCTTCTTTAATGATATTTACGCGTTCGATTTTAATTCGGAGAACCCTCTTAGTGTCACAAAGTGGCAAGTACTCGCCGTACCAGAAGCCGCGAATTTTGGTAAACAAATATTTATACAGCGAAAGTACCTAGCGACATTAACAAGTTAGTTAATATCGTTTTGTATGTCCATCATCGCGAGGGTATTACAATTTAGTAAGCATTTGTGGGACCTCGCGTGCGGTACGATTGTATTAAAGTTTAATAATTCCACTACGCGTGTGGAGCATCAAATAACGTTATTGGCTTCGTGACACTGGCGCAAAACATTAAACGAGTACAAAAGCTATGGGCGTGCCGTCAATTAATGTTGTAGAGCGTTTATGATTAATTATCTTCCCTCTTCACCATTCGGTTTTTTTTCTTTAGTAGTTACAAATACTTTCGCGTTTCGTCTGGTGAGTGAGGTAGCCGGGGCCCAATTTTCAAAAGGTTTTCAACGCATCTGTAACCCAGATGTAGCAGATGTCCATGGGCGATGATATTCACTTACCATCAGGTGAACCGTCTGCTCGTTTGGCAACTTTTCACATAAAAAAAGGTATGGTATGTCCACGCAGCAGCCTCGGCTGTTGCACGAATGGGCAGGTCCGTCCGGGTAAGTACCACGACCGCGCAGAAGACCGGCGTAAAGTAGAAGTTACACTTCCGCGTTTCGCTTGGTGAGTGAGGTAGCCGGGGCCCACTTTATTCAAAGGTGGCAACACATTTGCAACCCAACGAGTGTTGCAAATGTCCATGGGCGGCAATTATCACTTAACATCAGCTGGACCGCCAGCTGGTTTGCCACTTTCTCACATACAAAAAAAAGGTCTAGTAGTAGCACCGTTTCCTAGCCGAGGTCGGCGGTTCAACTCACTTTTGGGCTATATGTAGGATAACAGTTTTGTCACCCGTTTCTTTGAGATTTGTAAGCATGGTGAAACGAGGCATACTGATTGTTCTTTTGTTTTCTACCGCGTAAATTTATGAGTGTCTTGCAAATTTAAACATATTTGTATTATGGAATTTTAACACCGGACGTGTTTACGTCACGACATTCTAAAAGGAACATCAACCGTCACCCCATAAAATTATGGTGATGGTTTAGTTAACCTATTAACTAAAGATAAATAAGAAGAAGTTTTACGTCACGACATTCAAAAAGAGCCTAACGGCGCTAGGCAATTAGTTATTTAAATGAAAGCTAAACGTTAAAAAAAGTTCAACATTACTTTTAATGTTATAACCATCAAACGTGAAAACGCTAGTTTTCAGGGTGGACGCATTAGGGCAAGCCGTAAAAGCAAACTTTCACTTTCGTTACATGTTAAAACATAGTTTCACGCGTGTGAATATTTTATAGAAACGAAAAGCTGGCTTGAAAACGGTTTATTGCCTTAAAATTTTTATGCCTAAAAATAATATCCTATCTAGAAATAATTCTTTCTATTGCGTTGAAAACATCACAAAAATGAAGGGTTTATTATGTGACATCATACATCGATAGAAATAAAAAACATGGCAATTATTTTAGAAACGAATTCAACAATCGAAAAGTAAATGTTTATAAACACTGTTTACGGTATTGCTTTAGATTAGACTAGCGACCTGCCCCGGCTTCACGCGGGTGCAATGTATTATCCATCTAAACATTCCTCTTGAATCACTCAATCTACCTACTAAAAAACCGCATCAAGATCCGTTGCGTAGTTTTAAAGATCTAATAAGCATACATAGGTACAGACAGACAACGGGACGACTTTGTTTTATACTACGAATTAGATTAGACTATACAAGTATAGACCAATTCCATTATCATACCCCATAATATATTTAGATACCTACTATTCTATTATAACAGGGCTAATTCTTTTTTATGGATGACTTAAACACATTAACTAAAAATGAGCAATATAGCTATATATTTATAACACAGATGGTACTTAAGTATAAATAAATAATAATTGTACGTAAGTAACCTCAAGTATAGTAAGTAATATTACCTTAATTTCATTGATGAAGGTTATCAAAATACAAAATTTGTAATTCTTTCGACTTCTTTGAAGACAATTTTTTTTTTCAAGGTGAAATTAACCCACGAATTTAAAGAAGTAACTATCTTATAAAGCCAATATAAAAAAAGCCTAAAACTAAACAACTGAAATTGAATATTTTTCAAAGTATAATTTTTTGAATATTGGCAAGATGTTCAAAAATGGCGTTGATTTTCCTCCCGCGAAGCTTTTCCATGGCGTCAGTAAATTTTTCTTTCTTTCGGATACGGAAATGAGGGATGAATTACTAAGCGGTTGCGGAAATGCCTGTTCTACTTTAAGATTTATTGCTCGGTGGAGATGATCTGATTAGAGGATGGAATAGATTACTGTTGCTAGAAGCCGCTTTAAGAACAACACATACCCTTACCAGACACTTAACACACACCTTTAAGAATATTTCTAGCCCTAGTCGAAGCGAAATAATTTAGTAGCGCATGAATTATGTGCTAATTTCCATGCTTTATGCTTCGCCCCGAAATGAATTTCACCCTTAATGTGTCCCAAAACAGCAGTTTGTTACCCATCGCATAAGGCTCTTTCCACGAGGTCGTCATTAACGTTACTTAATTCAAATTTATAGTCGAAACACTGAGGCTATTAAGGAAGTAAATTAAAAAGCATTGAAACGTGTAATCAATTCTTAAGAAGGTATCCTTCGGAAACCAGAAGGGACAATTTAATTAATGGAATGGAAATTAAAGTCAATTAAATAAGATTTAATGTTAATAAAGTGAAATATAAACAAAGGAGAGAGCTCGTTTCTGAGAGCCTACCCCATGGAACCCGGCAACAGTCCTGCAACTATGGTGTTGCGAATTTATGTCAGCATCGGTGATTACTCAACAACAAACAAGTCAGTGCCTGTTTGCCACTTTATAAATTGAAAATCCGGCCAAGTGCGATTCAGACTCGCACTTACACGAAGGATTTCCGTACCTTCTATAAATTATGATATATATATATAAAAAGTACACGTACGAAAAACGTATATATATACATATATATATATACGTTTTCTATAAAAAAAATGTCATGTCTGTTGTATGGGAGCCCAACTTAAATATTTTTTTATTTTGTTTATTAGTATTTTTTGATATAGCGAAAACAGAAATACATCATCAACTGTATAACTATCACGATGCATGAGATACAGCCTGGTGACAGACGGACAGACAGACAGCGGAGTCTTAGTAATAGGGTTTTACCCTTTGGGTACGGAACCTTAAAAAGAATGTCCCATTTCAAACATCTGCAACAACGAAATCATGCATTTCATTATTGGCTTGAACCTTTGTGGCGAAAATAGGCGATTTATTCCAAACCCTGAAATAGTTTTACCTAGTAACGATGCGGAATATTTTAAGGGCTTGCAAATAAATGCTCTGGTACTTTATTCTTTTTTCAAAAAAAATTATAATATTCCGAATTCCCCCTTGCTCGAAAACGTTCGAAAATATAACGGTGAAGTCGATGGTAGTGATCATCTGACAAGAATGTGCTTCCCGCCGTTACTCCCTTATTTATAGTTTTTACGCTGAAGTTCGCCCGCCGAGCGCTTTGTTACCCGGAATAAATTTACATCTTAACAAACGGCCGCCTGAACGTAGGTGCTTTTTGCTGTAACACCCTAATGCGTCCTTAATGGGTGCTGGTTGTATGAAGCGTTTGAGACAGGACGTACTCGTAGGTACGTACCAAATATGCGTATACCATCTTGCGTCCATGTCCTAAGCACTAGGCACAAATTGAATAGAACAGATACATGTACGATATCGGTTTGAGCACGGAAACACTTTTTCCTGTGTTTAATGTTTATTTGACTCGTTCTAATAATTTTATAATACGAGTTATTATCTTCTATTTACGTCTTCAAAATTACAACTATCCACCAGTTTAACTCTATCTCAAACATATCGATCTATCTTCTTTACTCGTCTAGTCCTGTCTACAATAAATCTGACGTTTCTTGTTATTCTATTTTCAAGTTAATAATAAATCTATGTGCCTTAAAACACAGTTCGGCCATTCTGAACTGTAGTCTGACAGACTATGCTCAGTTAAACTTACCTAGGTATTTCATCATAAACATTTTGCTGTTATACAGAAGCACAAAAGAAGTGGATTATATTTACTACAATATTAATAGGTATTTTAAGCTGAAGTAAATCAAAACTTCAGAGATAACTTTGACATCAAAAATAAAGTTATAACACATAAACAAAATTTCAATGAAGCTTACGTACAGCTAATATACCAAACAAACACCTATCGAATTAGAACCATTAAGTAAAACAAAATTAATTAGAGACTAACAGTGAATGCAGAACAAACTCATTTCCCCAACTTCATACAATCTGTGCCCGTTGAAGTCTTACGATACTACATGATACCTTCCTTTACCTACTTTCTTTTTTTTACTTTATACGGCCTCTAAAAAATAGTTCAGTTTCATTGCGTTCAGAAATTCAAGTTCAGTTCTTCGAATGGCAACTATGTCTCCTTCTTTATAATCGTGTTCTTCCTTTCTAGGTAAATCTGTGATGTAATAATCTTTTTCTGTCAATTCAGTAGTGTCCTTGTTGCCAAAATACGAAATTTACTGTATATACAATTTATTCATTTGCACAATGACATATTTACTACTACTTTCAATTATTCCGTACGAACAGAACTTCGCTTTTAATTTATTTAATTAAGGTGACTCCGTGGCGCCGTTGGCAAGGTATTGGCTTCGGCGTCGGGGGTCGTGGGTTCGATTCCCACACGGGACAATGACCCACAGATAGTTGTCTAGCGTCTGGGTGTTTGTCCACGTGAAATTTATGTATGTAAAACGTCCTTGCAAAACAGGATAATGGTATCCAAAAAAGAGGGCAAAGTTTAAAAAAAAAATCAATATGCTAGAGAAACCTGAGTTCAAATTCCGATGCCGTCACCAAAGAAATGTTACTATTAAGCGCTGATTTATCGCGTGCTCAGCAGTAGAAAACTGCATATTTTCGAAATAATTCTAAAAAAAATTCGAAGACGAATGTTTCAAAATTAGTTTTGATCTAACGTAGTAAAGTTCATTGAAAATTAAGCTACAAGAAGGAGCGAGAAAAAAAAAAAACAACGCGTTTAGAAAACATTCGCCGTCGTGTATTTGCATAATAAGCTCAAAGCAGAGCAAGTGTTTAAAAAACATGAAGAATAAAGTACCACTCAGGTACTAATTCTATAATGCTGCGACACTAAATATAAAGCGTGGATTTTACAACAGTAAAGTGCGAATCGTTTTGACCACCATCACGCCAAAAATTCAATACTAGCACTTATTGAATGGACATAAAATTAAGAATTAAAAATACTTAAGTTTAAGCAGTTTTGACAATGTTTTTCTGGCGTTGAATATTAGAAAGAGAGGTGAAAGTAAAAGGTATTTCTTGAACTTCCCCGTCTATTACGTAAGGGCTTCGTAGTTCAAGGAGGACAGGCTTCAACGTCTGCCATCATGTATAAAAGTGCCGAGAATTCTCGGCACGTCACTCAGTCCCAATATTCGGCTCAGCGCATCTTTACTTTTTTTTTAATTTTGTTATTATATATAAATATCTATTTTTAGTGCTAGTCTCTGCACATAAAAATTAAATGGCGTTATAATACTGCACCACTGTGAAAAATCTTGGTGTCCAATTTGATAATTCCCTCTCGTGGTCGGAACAATTTAATCAAGTGAGCAGAAAAACATTTGCTGGGATGGGTGCTCCCCGTCATTTACGTTCTTTTCTTCCTATTCCAACTAAAATTATGCTAGCACAATCCTTACTCCGGCCCATTCTAGATTATGCGTATGCAAGCTATCTTGATTTAACTGAAGAACACCTAAATAAACTTGAGCGTATTCAAAATTTAGCTATTAGGTTCATATTTGGTTTACGCTAATATGATCACGTTTCCGAATTTTGTTCAAAGCTCAAGTGGTTACCCTGTTAAGTGGTGTTCTGTACTGCGTATTATTTAACCCTAGGACTCCAAGTTATTTAAAGGAACACTAAGTTTCTTGGACATAACCATCCAGAACGAGTTCTGCGATCCGCTGAAGATCTAATTCTTGCACCACATGCGTATAAAACTAAATATTATAAGAACTCCTTTACAGTTAAGGCCATCTGCTTGTGGAATGAACAAGTTTAAAAATGACGTAAAACAACATTATCTATCGCTTTGTAATCCCATACTTTTTAATGGAAATATTCGGATTTTATTCTTCTCTAGTGTATTTATATATATTATATATTTATTTTTGTTTTTTATAATTTTGTTTATTTTATTATATTTAAGTCTATTTTGGTATTGAGTTTATTGAGCCCACTATTCATTAGTTTATTTTTTCTCGTCCTAAGGTTGTCTGGAAGGGATCGCTTTTTAGCGATAAGACCGCCTTATTGTACCTACCTTTTAATACTTATTTTATACTAATTATATCAAATTCTTTGCAGTGTACAATAAAGTATATAATATTAATAAAATAAATTTCAAAAATGCTCATTATAAAAATAATACTTAATTTTCAATACAAAATGCGCGATATCGCTGTGCTTTTAAATATTCATTTTAAAAAAAATATTTTGCGATAGTGGGTTTGCTTTAAAAGAAGCACACTAAGCATTGCTAAAAATGCAATAAAAATATAGAAGATAGGACTTTGACATTTTCACACGTGGGAATCGATCGCTTAACCTATTGGCTAGATCGTGTTGGCGCGATATAGGCGTTTCCTGGCAGGATTGGGACGACAATTTTTTCAACAAATTATTTAATACTCAAATCCTGTAACATCGAACGAACAAATAAATAACAAGAATAACAAGACCGCAGAGTTTCTTGTCGGTTCTTCTCTGTGAAGGTCGAGTTTAGTGAACCGGTGGTAGACTTTTTGTTGACGTTCAATAAGAGTTTAGTTTAAGCCAATATTGAATAAAGATACTTTGATTTTGACTTTGAATCATCTGACGGAAGTTTCACACGGCTGCAAACAGGGCATTTGCATAGCGAAGCGCTACAACGAACGCGAGTGACAAATGTGAAGAAATTATTCACTAGTACATAGAGCACTTGGTATTGTTTGTGCATGAAATATCAGTCCGATAGAGTGGAACGCGAGGAGCGCGGCTCGATTATTCTATTTCGGCTCAGTTGATCTCAAAAACCCTCCGCGGCCCACTCGGCCGTGTTCAGCTTTTGTGTTCAAGATATAATTGGGCCCTCCTGAATTATTGAGGGTCGATTCCCACTTAAACTTTCACAATCGAATTATAAAAATTAAGACAATTCATGTTTCGCGTGTTTTCACGTTTTTGGTAGCCGTGACTTCGTTTATTAATAAAAAACAGCGGCTGAAGAAACGGTGTCGCTTATTTCCCTATACTTATTTATACGTTGTGGCTATACGAATGATGGCGTATTTATCTTCGTGTCGATGATTTGCGTTCAGAAATATTTTATTATTTTTAATACTGCTGATTACTTATATGACGTGACGGCAAACGCAGCGTAGGAAGGCCTCCCACAAGGTGGACGGACGACCTAGCCAAGATCGCAGGGACGCGTTGGATGCAGGCCACTAACGACTGGTCGAAGTGGAAGTCAATGGGGGAGGCCTATGTTCAGCAGTGGACGTCCTACGGCTGATATGATGATGATGATGATGACTTATATGAAGACTAAATTATTCAAAGTAATTCAAGTTAAAATAAAATTATTTATGTTACCTCCTCATGGAATAGAATTTTGATTTGATGGTGATGCATTTTACAGGTAACATTCATGAATGTCAAGTTCTATTGAATGTAGTTCTATTCTATGAAGTTCTATTGAATGTAAGAATGAAAGCTCGAACTTTGGCTACTAAAAATATTTTAAAAGTTGTTAATTTAATTCTTATTAAATTAACATCTTTTGTTGTCGAATAGTGGAATGTCACAGGTTGGTGGCATTAACGATAATGAAGTAAATAAATTGAACCATAAAATAGTTAAAATGATACAATGCGTTTTAAGTACTACGTAACTTCAAGGAGACATATTTTTAAGATCACCCATACAACAATTTCTTGAAGTTTCAACTATCTGGCATATTAAAAACCAGTTTTTGCATATTTTGATGACAGTGAGTGTTGTTATGCTCCACCAGGCGTTTGTTTTTCTATCTCGGAACATGATAATTTGGATGCTGTGCTATACGGTATGGACAGTAACTTTGACTTGGCTCGAACTTGGCTAGGCTTCTGAATAGACAGACTTCATTCAAATGCTTTGTACCTATGAAGATATGCCGTCAAGGCAATTAACACTTATAAGCCTATCCAGTTTTTTATTTAATGCGCCAATGTAGTTTAAAGATAAAATACTAAATTACTACAACGAACAGGTTACGGAACGGACACAAGTCGAGATGTGAAAAGACTAAAGAATAAAGAGTTTCAATAACTTTTTTATAGATATATTCAAAGCACCTGGTCATAAAAGTTTATAAGGACCTTCAAACGCTCACGTTTTATTTGTAAGCAGTTGCCGAACACTGTTATGAAATATGTATGACATATTTTTGACGAAAACTTAAGAAGGAACACGAAGGACATTGTGTAACTGTCTCAACTTACGAAACTGCGAGGGGACTTTTTCATCCCTTCGGAGGCCACTTTCGAAATTGAAAACCTTGCGACGAGGATGAAAAACTGTTCACTTTCGACGTCATCGTTAGTTGTTGTCGTTGTATTTATAGGAAATAATTTCTATTTTGTGCAGAATGGGTTAGTATTAGGAAGAAAACGCATGCTCAAATCAGCAAAAGCAGTCGCAGTAGAGCGGTATTTATTCGCGCCAACGAACGGTCCTAACACGACATTTCCTCCCGAATAGGGAGGAGCCGCGTGTGTCGATTGTTTTGGATTAATGCTGTACCGCCCTCGTCTAGGAACCGATTATCTTCTTATCATTAGGTAGTAAGTCCAAACGACCGCTGCGAGCTAGATGATCTATTGTAGCCTTCCCGTTCGAAAACATTGGACCTTAAACTTCACTGACAAACTGGACTAGAAAAAGGATTTGATGGTCTGTTGAAGGTCTGGCTAGATTTACTTATGACTGACATTAATAGTGAAGGTTTTAAACAGGTAATTAATTGGGCTGTTGTTGGAACACCCGTGGAGTTGCACTCTTTAACAGGATATGCCCAATTACCTAACTCACACGAATAAATTGATAAGAATATACTACAAAGAAGCCGTGGCACTTTCCCGAACTAGAGTCGATCCATGCAATAAAATAAAATGCTTGATTGCTACATCATAGTATTTAATTAATTTTCTTTTAAACCCACTATAGTACGGACGCGAATATCATACTTAAAAAACAACAATAAAACAATTCAAACACAATGTCATTTCCCCTATTTTTACGCAAATAATAAGTGTTAACAATTTCCAACATTTTGTATGCGTAAAAGCTAATCTAATGAAAAAAAAAAAGGGTCTATTATAATGTCGAACAATATATTGAGGACAAGGATGTATGAAAATGACTGTTGTTCTGCACTTGCAAGTCCCTTGGCTGCTGCTGATTATATACTTATATTATACATAATTATATAATAAAAAAGATAACAATACGGCAGAGCTTCTTGCCGGTTTTCCTCTTAAAAACTACTACCGATTCACTAAACTAGACCTAGTTTAGTGAACCGGTAGTAGTTTTTTGACGTTAAACAAGAACTAAAAATAAGCCTATATTGAAGAAAGAAATTTTGACTATGGCTTTCAACCGTCGGACCGAAATATTCAATGAGTAATGCACACTGGCCGTATCTCGGAATGCTTTCGAGGTAAGCAATTTATCGGCCCCAGTCGTCTCGGATTAAGTGACCCGTGACGTCCGCGTTCAGACTAATATCGGGACGGTTGCCGCGACGATAGACGGTAGACGTCATTTGAAACGGCTGATCCTCCGTCAGGTACCATCTCGGCTGATAACGGCTTTCGCAAGTTAAAGCCTTCGTAATCCTCGCCCGGGGCCCGCGAACCTACGTTCCGTAATATCACGTTGCTCGGCAGTTTCTCATTCATATTGCAAGAACTAATACAAGCTTTAAATAGTGGCTATAATAGCTCCTACACAGCCAAGTTTTTTAGACAATATTTAAGAGGAATAAATATATAATAATTCAATAATTAATAGTAATTGAGTTCCTAGATAAGAATGTATAGAGATATATTTATGTAATAGAAAATAATTGATTATAAAATTTTTACTTTTAAAAATGAAAATGGTGATATATATATCATGTTAATTGTTACAATTGTGTTAATTGTTTACACTTATCAGATGTCGCCAAGAATTTCTACATATCAATGTCACAGCCAAATCTCAATGAAACAGACACAATCATGTTAATATAATGGACCACCGAGCAGTCTTACAATTTTCATTTCTTTCCTGACGACGATATGACAGTTATTTATTACAATATTCAACTGAAAAGCTGAAATCATAAAAAACTGGTTTGTCACTGGTTAAGTTAATATTAACCACTCAATTGTATCATTGTGATGTGATCATGCGTTTATATGTATTTATAATGTGCAACGCAAAATTTGTTTAATATCATCGTCTAAGCCTTTTTTATCTGCTTGTTTTATTTTGTGCCTTAGACTCTAAGATACAAAATAAAACAATAAAATATAGACATATTGACATTGCATAACTTAAATATAGATCAATGGACATAATTGATTACTCCGTGTGTTTTTTACACATGAATGATTTAAAAGGTAAATAGCTGCTAACTACAGTATATTCAAAACAAATGACGAGCATCCAGGGATAACGTTGACCTACATTCAGAATAATTATAGTTAGTTAAGCCACTGAACTAAGCGATTAGCGTAATGATCGAAATCCTGAATCTAAACGTACCGCAAGAATCCACAACGGGATGTAATCCGAAAGATTGAGTGTTAGGTGGCGCACCCCACAATTATATGGTAACCCACCGAATTAATCTAATGGCAGCTCTCAATTTTCATACTAAGTAACAGCTTAGAAAATGTGATTCTGTGGGATTTTGCTACTATTGATGTTCATTATGTAGCAAGCGTATAGTACTGACTAATCGTTATCTGTGAATTGATTCTTCAAGTGAATGTTGAAGAAAGAATTATCCTACGCTTTACAAATTCTAAGAACTGCATTCGCAAGAAACTTACGAAATTACCAATTGAAGAGATATATTACTTATAGTTTATTAATTATACGTAATCAAAAAAAAAATTATAGTAATGTGAAGCCAATCCTCAATGTGTCATCAATCTCAATAAATAGGAATCCTTTCACGAGCGTGGGACATATACGAGGGGTGGTCAAAAAGTTACGGGAACGAAAGAGACAGGAACTGGATCTTATACCTAGAATGACTAATTTTCACTCTTGTTTTGTCTAAATCTGGCCACTGTTGTTCTTGTAATCGCCAAATCAACAAGTCATTCGGGAAGAAAATGTCAACTGTACAAAAAATTGAGATTCACACTGTCATAAAGTTCCGCACTAAGCCATCGAGTGAATTTACTTTCGTAGACATTGTTAAAAAAGTGGAAAAAATTGTTCGTGGGAGTCATTATCATCTAGTACCATTTTGAACATTCTCCATGATCCTCAAGAAAAACAGAAGAGGAGAATGGACTCGAGGCGTGTTTATTTTGCATGACAGACACGCATCAGTTCACAATAGCTTAAAATTTTGAACCAACCACCCGGCTTATAGTCCAGATTTAGCTCCGTCAGATTATTATTTGGCCCTGAAAATGAAAAAATTACTTCGAGGACAAGAGTTTACCAACGACGACGCCCCTCGTATGTATGTATATAAAGAAGTATTAACAAAAAAGAATGTACGACAACCGTGAATTATAATGTATAAGGGTACAAAAACAAACGTCTGTTATTTCGAGAACTATGTCAATCAACCGTCTATACTCGACAAACTAATGCATAATTTGGTCTTTACCAATATTAATATATTATTTCACATATCACAATGAATTTGAAATATGAGCCAGAATAGCTACGAAATGGCGTTAATTTTTATATCGCTGATCTTGGTGGAACACATTAATGTACTGCGTTCGATTACTTCAATTTTCTCAATTTCTTTGTTGTTTTTAAAACTTACAAAGTAATCAGCATCCCTAATACTGATTTACTATGTAATTACTTATTATTGTTCAGGATATTTATAGTTGTTTAAGAATGAAACATTTTTAGAGGGATTTTAATCAAGCACTGGTGACTTCTCTACTGTTATTCCAACTGAAATACTCTCGACAAAAGAATTTCTTTTTGTTCTTCTAGTCTGGAAAAAGTTGTCCGAATTGACATAAAATGTTTTTTTGTTATAATCATTATTCTTAACAAAGCGAAATCCACTCACACATAGTTTTTTTACATACCTACATATTTCTGTCCATAGGATCAAAAAAAGAATTACGATACCTACGACGAAAAATACAAGCGTAATATTACAAAATAATGACAGAAGCTATTGAAAGTATTAATTTCCCCGAAAAACAATTACAATTTTACACGTTACAAAGTTATCGCGCACAAAATACGATGCCATTTTATTTGGCATACAGCGACCGACCATATACAGTCATTATTTTATAACAGCGCATAAATCAATTGAGCGCAGATAATAACGGGAATAATTAATAAGGAAACAACATGCAAACGGCATTAAGTACCGACCGTGTGCCAATTAAAATGTAAGTTTAATTGATATCGACTCTTTTGCGGTACACGGGGTTCATTGCGCGTTCAATGGGCGATCGAGAACACTCCACAGGTTATACCATGATTATGGACGTATGAAAAGGTTGCGATATCTGCTCTCGAATCAATAACGGTACCACGTAACGGTGCCGTGATCCGCTTTTTACCTTTGTCAAATGTATTAGGTATGACATATTTGAGAGTACAAATTCTGAACACATCCACAAAGATAATACAAATAGGAATTTGTTGGAGCAAATACTGGACGGCCCATTGTAGTTAATAAAAACTAAAATTACAAATCATATTACATTATAAAAGTACACGTAATTTTTGCAAGAAGCCATTATCTAAAATTTTAGTGTGGATAAATAGAGACAAGCAATTAGTGAGGTTTATAACATTTTCCGAAATTCAGATCCAAGGAGAGGGGTTGCTATTCATTGAAGCTCATTAACCTCGGAAATCATTTCACCACCCTTCACTTAAGGCCATATAAAGTAAGAAAGGAAGGAAATTTCCTCTTGTTAGAATATGCACGGACAGTTACTTAGATGCTGTTGACTTCAGAGTTTCACGTTTTGAAGATTGTTATGCTACCAAAATTTTCGGTTAGGTAAAATTTATAATAATCAACGCAGAGCATGGAATTTCCTACTGTTTAAGTTCGTAAAATTGTCAGCTTTATCTTAGCTGATGTGTATACAGCGTGTCGTTACCATCGCGACAATAAATGAACACACGTCTAACGCTACTTGCCAATAATCATAAAAAAATATTAACGTTAAACAAAATGCATAATTTAAAAAAAATTTTTTTTCAAGCAAACTAATTAAGTAAAAGAAGAAACAAAATTTGTAACATCCTATACAACTCGCGCCACAGCGTCGCATTGCAGGCCTCTCCTTCTAACAGTATGTTTTGTCTCTTTTAAATTCATTCAACAAACTCTGTAAATATTGATGTTTAAAGAATGTAAATGTTTAATACAATTTTAAAAAGTTATCCCCTATATGTGTGTTCATTTATTGTCGCTATTGTAAAGACACGCTGTATATCGTTTGGTGGAGATGGCCATATGAGATATTTTTTAGTTTTTATTTTATCACTACATACTATAAAACAAAGTCGTCCCGATGTCTGCCTGTCCCTATATATGCTTACATCTTTAAAACTACGCAACGGATCTTGATGCAGTTTTTCTTACTAGATAGAGTGATTGAGGACGAAGGATTATATGTATAATACATTGCACCCGTGCGAAGCCGGGGCGGGTCGCTAGTATACTATAAAACTATAATGTAACAGATTCTGGCCTTATACCGTAAAACCATAAAACGTCCTCATCGATTTATACTAAATAAATATACTTGCGACGTGTAACCTAAAACATAGGTTTAAATAAAAGATATATAGCCATCACGTGTAGAACAGGGAAGTCTATTGACTTTATACGCACCTATTAGTTCACTGACCTTTCAGTAAAGTAACGTTTCCTCTTCATGCGAACCGAATAACCCTATTGACCTGCATGACCTGAAAGTCTTTTCACAAAGATATACAAAACTGCTCGCTAACATAACTTTACCCTTACATATTTGCAATCTGCCTGAATCAAGACTATCGCCCGGTTTTTGAAACACTGATCATCGTAGCAGTCGAAATGATCAATTCAAAGAGTTTAACAATCATTTTGGAAACTCAAATAACATTTAAAAATCCATTTGACAACTGGCTAGTTGACTTCTACGATGATATCTCGTTTCATTGTCATTTATTATTTATGTTCTGTGTACAATTGAATGTACGTATAACAGGAAATTTAGTAAATTAAACCTTTAATTGACGTAAACACGAAATGTGAATAAGATATGATTTTCACGACATCAAAAATCTATCGAATCTTAAATGGTCTAACTATTCTTTTTGATAATATGACATCCGCAGTAGAACAAAAGTGACATGCTTAGCATAAGGGAATCGTAAGTTAGGAGTGGCAATGGGCCTTCCATTGCCACTCCAGCTTATCGACAACACAACCCACTTGGCGCAGTGGATAGTGACCTTGTCTCTTGCGTCAAAGGGTGTGGGTTCGATCCCCACTGGAAAAATAATGTGTGACGAACACAATTTTTATATATCTATATGTATTTATTTACAAAATAAAAAATATGTTTATCAACTATCTAGTACCCATAGTACAAGCTTTGCTTAGTTTCGGACTAGATAACGTTGTGTAAAAATATGTCCCGAAATATTTTTTTTATATCTCGAAGAAACGATAACCGATGAGTCAGAAAGGTTCTCGAGTGGCAGCCACTTATTGGCCATCGTAGTTTGGGACGACTCCCAACTAGATGCAAATGATAACCTGTGCGAGTGTGTCAATGTAATGGATGGGGAAGGGATGGACGCAAGACTCTCAGATTCGTGCATCATGGCGAACTGTGGGGGAAACCTATATTCAGCATATGGACTCAAATATACTAAGTTGATGATGATGAATAAGTTATTCAAACATCAGATGAGCAACATTTTTTTTATGTGAAAAGTTGCCAAACGAGCAAGGAATGTTACGATGAATGAACCTAATGTTAAGTGAATACCGCCGCCCATGGATATTTGCTACACCCGAGGGTTTGCAGATGCGTTGACAACCTTTTTTGGAAATTGGGCTCCGGCTACCTCACTCAACAGACGAAACGCGAAATTATTATACTTCCACTTTACGCCGGTCTTCTGTGAGTGAGGTCGTGGTACTTACCCAGACGAGCCTGTCCATTCATGCAACAACCGAGGCTGCTGCGTGGCCCTACCACCGTAATCACGTCTCAGTATCTAGGCGTCAATAGACTGATCCAATCATCAGGTCATAAACAAATATTGACGTACTAACTCGTAAGTAACTAAGTGTGGCAGAGATAACACTACGAAACCGAAATAAGCTGATTGTCTTTCCAAAGGTCCGTGTGTGCAATATATATCGCCGGGTACCTACTGTATTTATGTAACTTCCTAATTTGTAAACCCACAAATATGTACTGCTGATCATAAATGAATGTAAATTAATTTGTGTTGCGTGCTCCCTAAAGCTTTTAGCTGGTAGCATTAGAGTCGATAAATTTCTATTTACAAAGCAAGCGTTCTTCATCCGTAAGAGCAGCCATTTGCATAATTAATTTTGTTTGGTGAAAAATTTACTGCGAACGGAGAAATTTTTTTACTAGCCTTTATCCTGATTAAATCGGCGGAGCGGCCTTCGTTTGAAGAAAATAATTTTTACAACGGAATTTAGCGGTTTCACATATTACTACTTGGCCTACTAAACATTTCCCAGGAATTCCCATTTACAATCCCTTTTGGTAAATTTCTGAGGTTGCCTGGAAGAAATTGCTGAGTAAATTGGTAGCAATAAGATCCCCTTTTAAAGAACAATATATGATAAATATTTTGTTTTGTGTCCTATTTTTTTTTTTGGTGTATAATAAAGCACATTAATAATTTAATAATTCATTCTTCAAATATGCAAGACGACATGCACATAATAGACAAAAAGTTTTTATTAGAATCATATAATTAAATGAACATACTAAATTCTTTTTTTAAATTTTCAATTAATTTTGTTAATCTTTGGTATTGGTTGGAATCTTAAATATCTGTAAAAAAAATTATTAAAGTCGTATTAAACGAAGTAGAATTCTCACCATTTTGCGGAATCAATTATCGGCTGCACTGTTTCCAGACCGATACAACTTAGGCTTCTAAGAAGTTTACAACCAAAGGTGACGGCACCTCATTGTCTTTAATCCTAGTCGAAAGGCGGCAGCGATCGCCTATCAATAGTAGTCAACGATGTTTCGTCTTCCAGAAAAAAAATTAAAAAATATAAAGGTATTCATTAAATCAATAATGAAGATTCAGAAGTTTAACTTTCAAGGCACTGGCAGATTTAGGGGCTACGCTTCGCCGTATAATTTAAATGTAAAATATTTTTTATCACGGCCTACAATAACTTCCCAATTTAACTTACATTATTTTTTGTCTTTGTGCCAGGAAAAGGGACGAGAGGGGACCAAATGGAATCACCATTAAACGCTATGCCCGGCTCTTCGGCGTTTTATTGGAAATAGACTTAACGATGACTTTTGGGGTCTCAAATTGACATGAATATTTATGAGATGAAGTTATATTCCCGCTCCATCGCGGAACCTTGGCTTACATAACGCATGGCAAGCAGGTCTCGTCAAAGGGACTTTCGGAGAATCCGTAATTGCTAACTTACTGAAAGATATTTTGTATTTGAAACAATAACTTAACAATGGAAATAATATTGTTTTAAAATTGAAGAAAAATAATTATTATCGACTGCTACCAAGACTATGCTTGGATATACACGTATTTTTCAGCTATATTACACATTCTGCTTTGCTTACATGAAGTACCTAAGTAAAGATAATATACTAAGTAAAATTTCTCACAATGTTTTATGAGTTTAACATTCTTGGAATTTAATCATATTGCAGTAAACAACAACAATTGATATAAACCACAACAATACTTTTATTCTTCTGTTCATTACGATCAAAAGGATTTTTTGGAAATATATTTCATAGCGTCAAACAATTCAACTTTCGAGCTTCAGTTAAACTTTAAAAACAGCACAAAAGCAAAAATAGCCTGTGTGCCCTGTATTGAGATGTTAATTTAATCTCTACGAATAAAGAGCACTCATTGAAGCAGCGTCCACAAAAAAACTAGATCAGGATAAAGTTTGAAGAGCGTCCTTGTCCGGCCACCACTAATATCGAATCCCGGACAAGCTTTTCGAGATGCCTTTTAAGAGGAATACTGGTTTGAATGAAATTTATAATTTAATAAAAAGCAGACAAGTTATTAGTTATAAGATTTTTTTAAATTTCGAAAATATAATAATTAGATATCAATAAAATAATTATCTATGCTCACGAATTAAAAAACAAAAAACGAGGATGTAATCCAAACGCTAAGATATTTTGTCGCTGTGTGGGGATGGAGCCAAAACATAGCACGCAATGAAAGTTGACAAGGAAACACACTAAACCACTTTTTATTAATATTAAATATTTTTTTTAAATGTTCAAAACACATAATCATTATATATAATATAGATAGATATATTTATAACCTTAAATCTAATCTTGTTTAAGTTGTGAGTAGTCATTGCACGTATTTCTTACATTGATAACGAGTAGCAAAGATAATAAACTACTTTTTGATCAAGAATAAGCATCTAAATATACTTTCCGTCGCACGTTGAACGCGTCCAGAGTATTCAATCTTGGAAATATTTAAATTGCCAAATATTAACATAATGGGACAGCCCACAGTGGAATTGCTAAATGTAAAGAACAATGGAGCACTCAGGTGTTAATGCCGTAATACTGTGTCGCTGAATTTTCATCGGGGCCTGTCTGAAGTTATAACCGCGAATAAAGTAAGGTTTTAAAGTGCCGCTGCGTGGAGTCTGCAGGTGACGGCATCTCACAATAACCACCCCGACCCCCTCGCTCGATTAAGTTCAATCTTTCACCCCTTCCCACCTTTTTGGTGTCGGAGAAAGTGACGAACTTTGTCGTGACTTCACGCGTTTGTGACGAGCACAAAAAGACTGCAATGACGGATATCGGCCTCTCTGGTCCGGCATTGAAACTTTTCTTTAAATATAGATAAACTGTAATGTGTAAGTGTGAATTCTTGTATTTCCACCGTTTCATGGGACTCTCTTCGTAGTTTTCGATTGGAGTTTTTAGCTGCTGAAGTTTCAAGGTAATCGTATAAAATATATTTAAATCAACTTTACGAATCCTGAGAATATAACATTTGGCTTCAATGAAAGCTAGCTTTTATATTCGGTCGCTTTGGTGTTTATTAATGTTAACAAATTATTATTTTTCCGGAATAATAACTGATTATTTAATCTAGCCTAGCATGCTATCTTCAATTTAAAATTTTATTTAAATCCGTTGAAGTTTCTCGAATTAAAATATACGAAAACGAAACTCATTTTGTGTAATTCGACTTTACTGGTATCCGAAAAAACATATTTGACAAAGAAGAAAGTTTCATGTAGCCATTTGAATGAACAATGACTATTTGCTGTAACTTGTACGCGAAAACCTCGTAGACGTTTTTGCGTAAAAGTTACAACAAATAGTCTCTACGTCCTACGCTGTTAAAAGAGAGACCCAGAGAAAAGCAAAGAGGCAAACTGGTCGTGATAAAAGCTACGCAACAATACAAGCTTTTACAAAGAATCTTTCTAATAGCCCCTGTAAGCAAAGTGCTCATTGCTTGCGCTTTGTAAAGCTTCTTAGAGATTTTACAAAACAACATTGTATTGGATTAAATTTACACTTATAAAAATACAAATAGCAATACAACAGCCGTACAAATTAAATATTAGAGTTTGGGTCTGTGCTCAGTTTTTACAAATCGTCTAAAGGAAACTATGAAATACAAAAATAGATTGAGAAAAATATCAGGAATCAAACAAGAGGAACCATAAATAATCACCGATGCAAAAATGAAATGAAATGAACATTTGAAATTTAATGTCAATGAAATATTTTTTTAATAAAATTACTACATATAGTAAATATTTGAATAATATATATTTCAAGATACGTTTAAATGAATTACTACCTATATTCGCCTTTTAAGATTTCCTCTTTGAACAGTAGATTTAATCGTTTCCACGACCGACGTACAGAAAAATCACAGGATATTTCATTAGGCGCCAGATTACGAATCGAGAAAGATAAGACCTCAATTCCTTTTGGTGTTCCATTTTTGTAATTACAAATACGTTAAAGTCAAAACTCAGCGACACCTTCCGGTATTCTAAACATTTGCGATGAAAAGTGAGGGGAACAAACAGAGAAAACATTTATCAAGACTGCGGCAGGTGGCGCTACTAGTAAATTATAAATACCCACATTGCTGTGCACAGTTTTAAGGACTCATGTTCGAGCATATTTATTATCCACCTCCTTTATTTCTATTTGACATCGACTCGTTGAGAACGCGTGACGTCACTAGCTACGAATATTAGACTTACAAAAATAGTTTGACTTTGGAGTCTTTTGTAACAATACACCCAGAAGAAGCAGTACAAGGGATAAAATTTCAGAGAAAACTCTTCCAAGTAGCAATTCTTAAAAACGCCTACGTCTATTTTGAACTTGAGTACGTAATCGATTAACGCGCTTGTCATTTTATTTTAATGTGCTATGTATTTATTAGATCTAATTAGACATCGCACAGATTTAGATATAGGGGCTATACCGCAGCTTTTACAGTTGCATGGAGTTGTGTGTCTGGGAAGGTACCATGACCTCACAAAAATGAAACCACGCTGATATTGTAGATGTTAAATAGACAGTAATCATATAAAAAACAAATATTCGGGAATACTGTTTAAATTCCCAAAAAGAAAATTATTTTCATGTAGCTCCTTTAGAACAACTATAACAACAATGAAACATCTAGGAAACTGTTTATTAAATATAAAAATAATAAGATCCATAAGACATAAGCAGATAATGTTGGCTCGGTATCGCAGTAGCTTCGGCGTTGTAGGTCGTGAGAGCGATACCTTCACTGAACAAGAATTACTGTGACCCCAGAAAATTGTTCCCGATCTGGTTGATTCTTTCAAAGAGACTAGACGTCAGGCAATCAGTCGATGGTAAAAAATCCTAGCCAATACGATTAAAAGTATGATCAACTTGTTTTGCAGTCTCTCTTAGGCGAGATATAGTTCATCTACTACATAATGTTATAATGGTCTAGATAATTTGGTGATTATTTAAAGTTTTGGATTAAAAATTCACGGTCTTTATCAGCTTCCACGTATATGTTGTAGGGCAAGTTTTCTAGTCTGATGAACTGTTACTTGTGCATCGTCCGCCATTAAAATAGTTTTATATCAACGAGACGCCAGCACACGTATACGCGAGTGCTTTTCAAAACGAACAATCTTTATAACTTCGAGTGTTTGGTATAAACGGGGCGACACGGTATCGCTTACGTGGTCACAGGAGCGTGAGACACGTACTTGTCGGCTCAAAGGAAAATTCTTCGCTATCTATTACGACAATTTCCTGTGATAGGTATATTTACTTTTTATATGTGACAACGGTTATCCGATGTTGCGAAGCCGACGAAAAACAAGCAAGTGTTGTTATGTTTTGATATAAACGTGAACTAATGAACGTTTAGTTCAGACTTTAGTGGTGCTACAAAGTATGTGAATTAAAATTTCTTTTAGGGGATCACTGGGAAGGTGATCTTGCACTGCCCCAAAACGATGAGGATCTTACCGAGGAGTGCGCATGCGCATCGAGGGGGACTGGTGGGTTCCATAAGATCGCGAAAAACTTCGGGCACTGGTTCCAATATGTTTGAAGGGGCCAATGGTACTGAAGGTGGCCACCGAGGTGTTTTTGATGGATACAGAAAAACAGATATTCAACGCTTTAAAGAAGTAAGGTTAGGTTAAGAGAAGAATTTTTCAGTTCTAATTGCGATTAAAGTCATATTCCAAAACAAAAATAATGGTTGCCTCCCAAAAACGATATGTTAAACACAAGCGATAAGGTAAGCATGCAGTTACGGCCAAATAGAAGCTGTAATGGAGGAAAAGCTGACATATAAGCGAAAATTTATTTAATTATTAACTAGTTGTTAAACTCATATCTCTCTTGTCCTACTTTTATCCCTCTTAGAATGAATGATAATCTGCTGTGCCCGCGATTTCGTCCGTGGGGAACTTTAAATAAATAAAATTTCTAAAATAAAAGTAGCCAAAGTTATTCCTTAATAAATAAGCTACCGGCCATTGAAAGTCCCGTCAAAATTGGTCTAGCCGTTTCATAGATTAGCTGGAACAAACATAAATTGTAAAAAATGTTATTTTGGTATATGTACCGTAAAATGTAAAAAGCGATTTTAATATTACAAACAAATACTCCAACTTTATTTATCTACATAGAGTCTATACTCTACATATAGATGTAAACATGGCATTTTGTTTGTTATTAATAACGGTTCAGTAATGTCACTTGATTACCAACCCATTGTCGTTAAGTGGTGATGCATTCATCAGTAGTAAAACTGTTAGCTCTATTTAAACAGACATTTGCCGCTAAAATGAGCGTAATAAGGCCTCTCTATCCATTCACTTTTACGTGGTTATCGGACGGAAAAACTAATGCGGGCAGTTTGTTCCATTCCTTTGCTGTACTGAATATGAACGATGTGATGAACCTCCTAGACGGAATGCGGGAAAAGTTGACAACAAAAGCATGTAGGGCAGCTGATGGTCCCACATGGTAAAAGAGCGTTGAAAAAAATTTTGTTATAGTAAATGACGCGCACGCTGTTCGAAATTTGGAATTCCGATACGCTGGCAACTCGGCGCTTCTACTCGAGAACAATAATACAGTTTAATTTAAACGTAAATACACAAAACCGATAAATTATTTAAGTTTAGACATCATTTGCCTACTAGAATTCAAACGGGACAACAAACAGAAATCAGTTACTTATAAAAAGTTCCATACATTCCACTCGGTTTTTAAACATTAACCTATAATATTCGCTATAACTTCGAGTAAGTTCTTGAGAAATAGGCATTGGGTACTACGACAACAAATGGCTGACTCGATAGGCTTCACCCGAGTTTGTTCGGGACAAAGTTTCCAACTCTGGGGCGAATTTCGCAATGAGCTATGTAAAAAGCAAACTGAGATTTCATTTATACTCGTTTGAGTAAGTGAACTCAGAACTTGGTATTTGTATTGCATCCTGTTAAATTAATTTGGCTACAAACAAAAGTTGTTTGTGAATAAGACGTGAATGCGACCATCAAGTAAAACTTAGCTCCAAATTAACAATGGTTAACTTGGAGTTAGGTTTTTGTCAATTTGCAAGCCGAAATCCGAATATTAACACCACAAAAATGTCGCTAGTAGACAGTCACGCAAATATGCGTATATGTTAATACGTGAAGCGAAAACATTGGATCCTTTAAGAATACTGCGCGTTCAGAATTGGCTTTGATAAATTTTTAATGGAGATGAAGGGTAGAAAACTAATATTGAATGCAACACGTGTAAAATTCATAAAATATAATTAGCCATTATCTGTCTACGTTTTACATTAAAACGTCAACGTCTAACACTTAATTGTCTGTTATAAAACAGTTGTATATTTTAAAATGTTCTTTGTATTGAATGCAAAACAATAGGATTTCATCGAGTTGACCAAAGGCGACAACTAGTACAATTTTATATTGATCTCTGCGGCCATTAGAGCAAGCCTTATACCTTATTTAAAAAAATTAAATAATACTTCTATGATGATTATACCCCCACCGTAATGAAGCGATTACGTACAGGAATCACACACAGGCAAGCGCACACATATAATACAATATTTGTGACGGTAAAAGTAACTATGACAAGACCAACACACGAGACCAAGGTTTTAAAAAGTAGGTTTTTAAAACCACAAACACATTTCTATATCCGTTTACTTACAACACTAATCGCTGATCTAAATAAAACAACATTCCTCTAAAGCCTGACTATTTCCAAGCAAATCCCTGAACACAGAATTTGATTCTAACTTTACCTTCGTAAAACCGTATGAAGCACGTCGGTTCAATGTACCGACTTCGCCGACCGATGAAAAAATTCTTAATGAAGCCAGTTAAAATACAAGCTTTTCTCTTACTATACAAAGTACTGCTTCATGAAACCTTATTTAGAAGAGCCATATTTTTGGTGGAAATGTCACTGCTTATTGCACTTATCCTTTTTGGATTAGATTATAAAAAGAGTCAAAGTTTTTGGATCTATTAAATTATTTAATAAGGGCTGCTTGAGAGATGATTAAAGATTTTTTTTATTGTAAGAAGGTGGCAAATGAGCTGGCGATTCACATGATTTTAAGTGATAACCGCAATCCATGGACATATCACTCGCTACATACAGGGTTGCAAATGTGTTGTATAACAGTTATAGATAAAAGTTAAGTTTAAGACTATTGGTGTACGTCTTGGGACATGCGATCATGCGAAAATTTGTGAGATAGGTACCTACTTACGGGTTAGCACCACAGCGATTCGAATCCCATCATTTCTCCTTGGTCAACTCTATCTGCTTCATCATAAGCAGCAAACAAAGAAGTAAGACTCAATTCATAATTAGATCGTGTCTACCTTTTAAGGGTACACAGAAAATGCTAATAATACAAGTTTCACCGAACTCAATACCAAATGTGGTCGAAGACCGAAAAATAAGAAATCCGAATGAAGGAAAGTGCATCGAGGCTAACGCACACTTAGCATGACGTCACTTTATTATATCTATTTATACAATATTTTTACCTATCGATAAGAAATATAATGGTTAAAAGTATGAAAAAGTTCAGGTAAATTCCTATTAATGTCTCACTGCTGGGTTTCATTGGTGCCGGTAGCGGTATCAGAGCTCAGTTTGCTCGAGCATATTGAATTAAAAGCGAGCACCCGGGCACTGAGCTGTCAGGGCATGTAATATTACAATATTAAAAGAGCATGGGGACACTTTTATTCCGTTGAACCCATTTTGTATGGATATGTTACCGGCCAAACCCGATTTCATGACAAACTAGTTTTGCCTAGGCTAAACTAGTTCTTCCTATACGCCATAGGAGTAACTAGTTTCGCCTAGTCCAAAGTAATTTGTCCTAAGCCCGATAGGATAAACCAGTTTAGGCTAGGCCAAACTAGTTGATCCAGATGTAAATACGCACACTCTAGGAAAATTGCGGATCTGGCTCTTCTATCTAACATCATAAATGGTTCGACTAATATTCCCGAACTTGTGAACAATATATGTTCTGCGACCTTGCGAAGATACCGTCTCCTACACGTCCCTAAAACGAGAACGGCATACAGAAAGAACTTTTACCTGTTGAGGGCTTGCCGTTTTTACAACGAGATATCCCGGGTGGCTGACATCGACATTTTCAATACAACTGTTGCTAGTTAACAAAAATGCATGTGCAATAATTTATTTAAAAGCAGTTAACCTTGTTGAGGAGTCTCTTACTTCCTTGTTACTTAATTTTAATCATTTTTTTAATTGTGTATAACTACTAAAATTACTACTTTTTAACTGACTTCAAAAAAGTAGTAGGTTTCTCAATTCGACCGTACATATATTTTTTATGTGTGTTCGCGGATAACTTCGTCGTTTGTCAACCGATTTTGATGATTCTTTTTTTGTCGGAATGGAGATATCCCAAGGGTGGTACCATGATAAGGAAACTCGGATCTGATGATGGCATCCCAGAGAAATCGAGGGCCTTCATTGAATGTTATAGGCATTAACAATGTTTTTAATTAATTTTCTGATTGAAGTCGGTTTTTTTCTTAAAAATTATACTTGTCTGTTTATTGTTTAACGCTTCTCTACTGAACATAATTATAATTCTATACCAAATTTTCTAATAGTGAAAACTTTTAATTGACCTTTAATTTTGTTATATTTGATCAAACAATGACTGTTCTAGCTGTAAGTTTTCCATAAATATCTAAAATAAAAATAAATAAAATAAACTGGTATGGCCTACTCTAAACAGTTTAAGCAAAGAAAGTAATTGAGCAAACATGTCATGTACAACATGCGGGAGTTCCCAAATCACGCCCTGCAACGCTCCTCACTCGGCATTCCGTTTTAGAGGTAGCAGATTGTAAACCAAGGCTCTGAAATATCGTTAATCGTTGCAGCTACGAAACATTCAGTTGGATCAGGCCAAGGTTTTATGAGATAAAGCTGCAACAAAAACTCTTCCAGAAACAGATGCCAGTGTAAGAAGGCAATGATACTCTGCAATCCTAAGTGCCACCAAAGCAAACCATGTGAAAATAAAATAACAATTTTAATAATAGAGATATGGTTATCGCTTCTATTAAAAACATTTATTATTTGTTATATAATGTTTATTGTGTCATTTTTCTTTCAAATCATTTTTCTTAAAATCATAATGACGAGTCATTATGGTTTTAAGAAAAATGATTTTTTTTCCAATTACGGAGTATTTTATTCAGTTTATCTATTTATTTTGACTTTCTGGATATAATATAATGTTTAGACTAGGCCATACCAGTTTATCCTAGAGTGTGGAGTGTGCTTATATCAGGACCAACTAGTTGATCCTGATATAAGCACAGTTGATGATATCCTATCAGGCTTAGGACAAATTAGTTTGGACTAGGCTTAACTAGTTACTCCTATCGCATATAGGAAGGACTAGTTTAGCTTAGGAAAATCTAGTTTGTCCTGAAATCGGGTTTGGCCGGTAACAGATATAAGAATTACAAAGGAATCGGAATGAATATAAAACTTTAAATCCGGAGAAAATATAAGCTGAATAATTTATTGGTAATAGCACGAAAAGGTCGTCACGTTTTATTGCCATAAAATGGACCGCGCTGCCATGAAATTGAGACCTATATAGTTGATTTATTCGTGTCCAAGGATTTTCTTAAATAAATCGCCTAAATTTTTTTTGTATTTTACTGGATACATGCGGCTTCAAGTTGACATAAATGTTTAGTCTACACGCTACTCAAGACGTTACCTGACATAATCAGTCAATACAATGGAAGAAAGTCAATAACATTTTTTCGTTATATCCGTCCGCAAAATAAAGAGCTTTCTCTGAATTCTAAATTAAGATTAATGCAAAATTGTAAGTATTGTATCTTATTTTAAGGAAAACCTTACAGTCTATTACGCTATATATACGCATAAGGAAGGATTTTTATTTAAAGAAAAAAAATAAGTTTACTGTACTTGTACTATTTTTTGTCGATGGCGGTACGAGTAAACATAAGCTATAAAATTTTATAAATAACTTTGTAAGTTATGGTGTTCTGACCAAAACCATCTCAGAAAAATAATTTATATACATAAAAATTAATCCCTATTTCTCTAGGTCACACCATCACGCGTGAACGGCTGGACCGATTTCACTTTTTTTCTGTTGTGTTTGTTATTATCAGGAGAAGGTTCTTATGAAAGAAAAAATTTAAAAAATTGCCTGAAAAGTCTAAAAACAACACTTTCCTATATTCCCGTACAAAAGATTCGTAATAATACTTAAATGTCAATTTGAACTTTAGAAGTGTTAATGGAGTGGTTCCGGGAAGGCATAACAAGTGTGACTGTGGTAAAATGTCACTTGAAATGTAAACAAACATCTCTTTGCTGTGCATCACTACATAGTATAAATCAGAGTAGTCCCACTGTCTGTCTGTCCCTATGTATGCTTAGATCTTTAAAACTACAGAACGGATCTTGATGCAGTTTTTTTTACTAGATAGAGTGATTCAAGAGGAAGATTCATATGTATAATACATTACACCCGTGCGAAGCCGGGGAGGGTCGCTAGTATATTATAGAGATCAGGAAAGTATTCCATGCAAGAACTAGCATGTAGATTTAACTTTTTAAGTAAAAGTAATAAGTTTCAATAAAGAAAGATAAAAGAGTATATTTTGAAGCTACAATGAGTTTCCGTTAATCAGAATTAGAGACAGGCCGACATCTTGTAAGAGACAAAATCAGCATGATCTCATATTTTGCCTGCAATCATTAAACTACTCTTTAATTTTAACAATTGTTTTAAGACAAAAAAAATATTCGAAGTACAGCATTCGATTCGTAGCTCTGTAGATTTTTCTTACTCGTTTATGCGTGCGAAAAATCTGATTTTATAAATATAGGTCTATAGAATGGCCATGAGGCGTTGCCTACCTACGCGGAGTAGAAAATCTCTTTCATATTGTTAATCTTTCCTTATTCTACTTTTTCATTTTTCCAATACCTGGCCCTCATTTGTTCCATCGCTATTCGATGGATTAATTTAATAGCTTTAAGGGGTTATAAGATACGATCGATGTTTTTTTTTTTATTATTCGTGCAATGAGTTTACCTCAAGAGTTCCTTCATCATCTATTCAATAAGTATTCGATACTTTGAAACGAAAATATACACATCAATTGATATCCACTAGGTTTTTTTTATGTGTAAGGTTAGCTAGCAAGCTGGCGGTTCTTCTAATGTTAAGTGATTACCGCGACCCATGGGCTTCTACAGACGCGTTACCAACATTGAAATAAGTGGATTTGGCTACCTCACTCACTAGACGAAACACGTACAATAATGCTTCCACTCAACTTCAGCCTTCTGTGAGTTACTTCTTACGGTTATTTCCCTGGTCGAGCCTGCCCATTCGTGCAACACCAGAAGATTCTGCAGTTGTTGAAGTTGCGTATCCACAGCACAGCCAAATTTTAATAACAGGAACTCACTCACCAGACGAAATGCAGAAGCATGACACTTGCACTTCACGCCGGTCTTCAGTGTGGTACTTACCCGGACGGACCTGCCCATTCGTGCAACAGATATTAATGTTGCGTGGGCCTAACATAGTCACAAAATACATATTGAGGACATCTTAGCCTCATTAGTAGAAAGTCGGATATTGTATGATCGTGATATTGTAAAAAAATCGTATACTTTACCTCGACGGAAAAACGTGCTCGCTCGTGTCAAGTAAATTAATTAATTACCTGTAAAGAAAAAAAAACATGTAAATTAAAAAACTCAATATTACTATTAACTTTACTAAATTAAACATGCCTAGATATTCAAACGAAACATAAATAATCAGTTAAAAACACTACTTGCTAAGTTTAATGTTTAAAATTTTATAAATGTCGCCTCCAGTCTGTTACAGACAGTTAAAACCCTACGATAAACAAACACAAATTTCTAGATAATATTATTAACTACGGCCAGTAATTAAAAATAACAGATGCCCGAGCACAAATGGATTCTAAGCAACGTCATAAATAACTAGAGGACAAATGAATTTCTTGGAGAGGTCGTAGTAGACTTTAAGGCCGTCGTCCGGTCACGCCAACGTCGAAATTCTTGCCCCACGACTTTCATTTGAATTATGTTAACATAGTAGACACCAAAAGGTGGATTTAGTATCCACTGCGTTTATATTAACTCTATTCATGTTTGACTTAATAGATGACGCGTTGGCGCCGACGCTAAGCTCTTGGTTTCAGCGTCGGGGATTCGACTCTCACTGGCCATGGATCTTAAAAAAGAATGATTCACATGTGCCGACCCCACTTAAGCAAGATAAGGGCTGGAATATTGGTTTCTTATTTCTCGATTCAAAATTACTTGGCATTTCAGTGGTATAACAGAATCCTGCTCATTCGCGTTCTTATAGCAACTTGTGATATTTTCTTCTAAAGTCAACACAACGTGCATTATAATTGAAAGACACTCACTATCAAAATACAGCAGAGTTTCCTGAATCTTTTACAATAAATGTTTATCAAAGAACGATTTTTATCATAGTTTTTGCTAAGGGCTATAGCTATACCAAGAAGAAATGTTTCATTACAGCAATAAAATGGTTTTCTCTAGCACAATGAAAATTGGTTGCTATCATTAATTTTATAATCAAAATTAAAATTTGTTTGTGCATTTATTAGTTAGCAAATTGAATTAAAAACGCCTGGACACGCTTCCTTCTAATTCAATTTACTCGAACAACCTTATTTAAAATATCGATGCCAGCACCAATGAAATTGTTAATTTTATGTGCTGACTTATCACGAGTTCAGCGTTGAAGGAAAATATCGTCAAGAAATATGCATAATATCGAAGAGATAAGAAAAAAATATTCAAAGATATGTGAAATCTAGCATACGCAGGGGGGCCGCGTGGTTGTCTATCTCGTCTGCCATCTGCTCTACGATCAAATACGCCTGTTGAAATTAGTAACTAAAAAATTAGTACTATCTTATTTTGTCATATATGGTTAACACAGACGCTTTTCTGATTAATCCTCAAGTTGAGGTCAAGCTTATGCTTCTGCATAACTAGGTTGCAATAAAATTTTTTAAATTTCAAAAAGTCGTTAAAGAATTACAACGTTACACTGTTCTGGTAGCGCTGGGCATGGTAGGCAACTTCAACAAATTCAGCCTAAATTACCTTCTTGGCCGGCATGGATAGTGAGACTACGAATTCTTACTCATAAGTGCTGATGACTATAAGCTTCCTGCTATATATGGGCGTTTCTCTGTAAACTGGGCAACTTTTTTAAGAAAACTGCCTAGGCAACTTTTTTGCTCATAATATAATAAATTTTATTTAGGGAACAAGTATCCGTCTATTTATTAATATACGGCAGATGAACCACAAATATTCCGAATACTTTAGAAAATATCAAAACTTAAATAAAAAATACAATTTTAGTACAGAAATTAAATGTTTTTTATATTATTATAAACTTTGGAGCTTAACAATTAAGTAACTGAACAATAAAAAATTAAAGAATCAACTATTATTTAATTTACTTTATGTAATATCGTACTTAACATTGTAATCTTAATATTTACTTATTATTAGTTAAAATCACAATTGAAAAGACTTTTAGTACTTTAAATTTACACTATAGAATCGGCCTCGAAAAATAAAATTTGTTATTTCTAAAATATAGAAAAAATAGGTAAAGGAAAATACTATTTTCTTTTACCTATTTTTCTATATTTAATCTTATTTTTTGTCGAAAATATCTACAGATGAATCAAACTTGTGAACATTCTGGACTACTTGGTCCCATGTAATGTCTGCCACATCATCATCATCGTGTCTTAATAATTGAACTTTATTATAACAGAGTTTTAAGAATGTAACCCGGATTTCGCCATCTTCTTCATCAATCTTGTCAATTACGCTCACATATTTGTTCATTATTCAATATTTTCTCTAATATAATTTCCAGTTTTAAATGCTTGTTCTATAGCAGAACTAGGTCCAGTCTCATTCTCAAATTCTGAATCATTGTACACATCTGTTACATTAACTTTTGACTTGTCAACAATATAATCTCCAGTTTTGACTGCCTGTACTACAGCAGAACTAGGTCCAGCCTCTTTCTCAGTTTCTGAATCAGTTTACGCATATTTTGTATTAAGTTCTGACAAAATAGATAGAAAATACTCCAGATTCTGATGAAGTTGCTGAAAAGCAACTTCATCACAATCTGGAGTATTTTCTTTAATAAATGAGTTAGTACTACGAGTATTTGCTAATACTTTTTTCTTATTGCGATACTTGGTGCAATGCTCTTTCCACTTTTTCTTGGCATCTCGATGTTTTTGTGGAGTCATATTGTCAACAAGCTTTCCTGTATATTTTCTATTAAGGTTTGTACATTCGTTCTTTTTCTCTAAGTTCTTGTCTTTTATGAGGGTATTTTTTTAATCTTATCATATCTCTTTCGTTCTGCTTCTAGAATATCTCCTTTAGTGGGTTTTTTTGGCGCCATTCTCAAAACAAATCTAAAACAATAACAGTTATAATTTAGTTAGACAGTCCCCTGGATGTGGAAACAGTCCCCTGTCCTGTATAGAGACGGGGGACTGTTGCCAGGGAACTGTTTAATTTGATTTCATTGATGAGTAGTACAAAATGTAATTGAGCTATGCTATTTTGCTGCACATAGCAAATATTTATATATTGTAAGAATTTAAATGTTGGAAGGAATCATCATAATACATAAATAGAAGTTAAATAATCCTTACTAGAGAACTGTTGGCTGTCAGGTTACAACACGGCTTCAACAGAAGGACGATCGCATATCACTAAATAAGATGACGTCCGGGTCGTCCTGGCGGCAACCGCGCAATCTTCAAACTTTTTGCGTTTCGTTACACGCATAAAAGATGTTGTTTAACCTATCGGCTACGTGACACGTAATTTAAAATATAGACAAGGGGACTGTTCACTAAATGCGAAGACAAAGTTTTACTGACTTGTTTTTAATTCTAAAATAATATTTATGTAAAATAAATAGGTCTCATTAACAATCAAACAATATTGATCTAATAATGCAACAATACGATTAATTCCAATAGATACTGCCTCTATTATTTTGGTCTTCAGTAACTATACTGCTTTGGTTACATGTCAGGGGACTGTTTTTAAGAACTATAAAATTGTTTTTAATATAATAAGAGCGGTAGATTAAGGTATTGATTTTTGGAATTATCAACGAAATATTTAAGATGTTCTACATTTTTATACAAAATTAGCCTGGGACAATGAGTTGCCCAGTTTACAGAGAAACGCCCATATAGGTACCTTAACTAGATTTTACGCGTTTATTTTTAATTTTAATTCCCGATGTTTCGAACCATTTACAGAGTCCATTCTGTCCCGTGATCACGAACGCTGAAACGCGATAAATCCGTAAAAATTAGTTTCATTTTTAATGTGAAATCGCGTAAATACAAGAAATTATCAATCACCGATAGTTTAAAACTATTCATTTAAACAGATTACGTTAATTTGTACTGTTGGCACTATATTCAATGTATGGCAAATAAATACGTTCCCAAATAATAAATACATTACCTACATAAATACATATCTACATTTAAATTTTCATCAATACATTTTAAAATCTTTGCACAAAATGTTAGTAAAAAATTCTAAAACGAACATTCAAGCAACTCCCAGGGAGCTTTAATATTTTATTTCACTGTCACTTAATATAAAAAAACATTTTGTAGTGGACCGAATAGTGAATCTAAAGCGTTCTCGAATCCACTCGAACACACACAATATTTTTTATCAAAATTGGTCCAGCCGTTTAGGGGGAGTTCAATGACATACATAAAAAATAATTATACAGATACAGTAGGAAATAAATCGAAACATCGAATAGCAACGCTTCAAAGGGCTATAAAACGAGCAGCACCCACTAATTAATGACGATTTTGTCGGTAAATTTTAATTAAGCTCTATGTACTTTGGCCTACTTGCCAATAAGTTCTTTTTAAAAAATCAATTATCGTTTCTATTTCGAAAAATACGTTTATAAAGACTAAACCAATTAAAGATGAGATTTCAAAAGAAAGAATCGAATATTTCTGTAAAACTGTACAATTTAATGAATACTCGAACCGATAAGGGTTGCTATCAATTAGAATGATTTTTTGAACAGTTGTTAGTTTTAAATCATTTTACATTGGAAACAAATGAAAACAATGTAAGCAATAAAAATTCTAATTTGATCATAACGACACGAAATTAACTGGTGGTAAATATTGGTAGATTTACGCGATAAGAATAAAAATACCCTGGTTAGAGAAGTCAGGATTGAAACCAGAAGTAACTTTTGTCGTGTTCAATTTATATGTAAATTGCCGACGTTTCGAATGGCCCAATAGTCTGTCCTGTGACCGTGAAATCTGCAAAGTATACGCGATGCCAGTAATTTAAATTTAAATTGGACGCTATAAAAACTGTTATAATAGTTTCACACAGAAATGCCAGAATCTTCAATAAAAAGTAAAAAAGTTTCAGCCTATACATGTCCAACTGCTGGGCAAAGGCCTCCTCGATACAAAGGGTATCAGGGCATAGTCCACCACGCGGCCCCGCTGCGGATTGGCGGACTTAACATATATTCAGAATATTTTTTGATTGTTATTTCTAAAATATGCAGGTTTCCTCAAGACGTTTTTCTTCACCACTGAGCACGTGATATTTCGGCACTTAAAATTAACAATTTCAAGGGTGCCGGCACTGGGGATCGAACTCAGGTAGCTCGAGTATATTGCATCAAAGGCGAGCGCCCGATCACTGAGCTATCACGTAATCATCAATAAGTTCCACATAAGCCGGTTCCTCAACCCAGCCCTTGTAAACTTGCAGCGAGTAGAAACTTTACGTGTAATAAGTACACATTAAAGTTCATGCAAAATCAATGCATCAAACTATCTTCACGGTAGTTATAATTCTAACTTCCATTTTTCTTCTTATGTGAGAAGGTTGCGAGCGAGCTAGCAGTTTACCTGATGCTAAGTTATAACCTCACCCCATTGACATTTGCAACAACAAACCAATGGGATAAACTAACTAAGACAAGCATTACAAATTAAAACATGGTAACAATGTAAGTTACACATTTTTGAAAAGGTTTTGTCTAAGGCTCGATAAACTGAAACATTTAACCAAAAGCCGAATTTTTGTCCGCAGCAAAGGGACGTTTCGTGGTTGCCATTCATTATGGTAGTTAATTAAAAATAACAAATTCTATCGCGTAACACCGGCGACCTCAAAGCAGCCTCATAAATAATCCGGGTACAAATGAATTTCTTGAAAAGGTCGTAGAAATTACAAGTTAACGCGTTGGCCCGGTCACGCGAACGATATTATTCATGTAATTTATTACGTACCATTCACAACGCAAATGTTTACCTAGTGATTGGTGACTTTTTATAGATAAATAGTTCTATTATATATATAAATATTTTTCGCCGCAGCTAGGATTCGTACCTTCTGGGTTACGCGCCAAGGACACTAGCCACTGAGCTAAGCGTTCCAGATCCTCACTGCACAAAAATCTCGACTTATCCACATTTTGTTTATGTCATTTTTAGCAATGCGCCATCTAGTATCCTTCCTTTACTGCAAACATACTCACAAAGAAATTTTTGAAATTAAATTTTTGAATATTTGGAAATTAAAGAGATGTTTTGAGAAAATTCTGAAGAAGATAAAGAGTTTGCAAGGGTTCAGTTCTTGGCCGACTTCATTGACTCAAATTCTTCACTTCCTTATATTGCTTTAGCAAATACGTTTGACATTATCGCAACAAATCCTCTGGTATAAAACCGACTATTCCATATAAAGTTTGGGAATCTTAACGTTTTACCTTTAGCAATAATCACTTCACTACATAGTATAAAACAAAGTCGTCCCGCTGTCTGTCTGTCCCTATGTATGCTTAGATCCTTAAAACTAAGCAAAGGATCTTGATGCGGTTTTATTTACTAGATAGAGTGATTCAAGAGGAAGGTTTATATGTATAAAAAATAGCACCCATGCAAAACTGGGGCGGGGGATTGTGCATTTATTTTTAACGCTAGTCCTTATAATATTCCACTCAGAGCTATGAAACATACTCAATATTTAATATTGATGGATAATTTATATTCGTTAATCACCCGCATTTTGCGCTGCATATTCATATCTCCTTAAAATTAAGCGCGCAATATATTTCATACGCATATTATTTTATTTGTTTAAAATTCACACCCGCTTCAGCTGTAGCAGTATAATACTCTATAGAATAGATTATATAGAAGTAGATAATGTGACTGTCATGTATACCGTTTATTATATAACACTTTATGTACATAGTTAATCGCATATATACCTTTATCTGGGATAATAACCCTTACAAATGATATTTTATGTTTAATATATGCTGTGGTTCTACAATTTACCCTCCGTATATGTACACAAACAGTGGAAGACCGAGCCTTGCTCGGTTTTTTTTTGGTAAATCATGTATTTTGTAAATAAAAAAAATAAAAAATAAAGAAAATGATCTGGTATAGAAAAAAAAAAAATAAGTGTGTAAATGATCGTAATACGAACCGCGGCCGTCTGTTTTGGGGCCGCCCGATTACCGTCCGAGCTATTATAACATTTTATATATATATATATATATATATATATATACAAGAATTGCTCGTTTAAAGGATAAGATATAACTATATTAAGATACTGGTAGATAGATATTCTTAAAATACGTTTATGAATTATCTTCGGTATTTTTGGAAAGAATTTAAATAGAGTTTCGACTACTAACGTACCTATATTCAAAATATTAAAATGCGCTATATTAGAAAACTTCAGTTTTATCTATATTACATTAGTAGTTAACCAATAGTCCTATTTATATATTAATTCATGATTGTTATATTTTACTTTAATATCAATTCATAAGTAATCAAAGAAGAAAGTGAAATATAATAATTAATAATAAGTTAGTTACTCTAAATTAATATAACAACGCCAAACCTAATATATTTGATGTCTGTAAATTGGTTCATAAAGTTCAAAAGGCTTCTACAAAGGATATCGAATTTAACGATCAACAAGATAATTAAATCGAACTTTAATAGAAATTTAATCGAACTTAATCGAACCCAGGAGCGTCAGGCCGCGAGTGCCGAAGACGTGGGTTCGATTCCCACAACGGCGACAATCTTTTCGTCCTTTTCTACATGTTTTAATATTCAATCTTAAGTGCAGAGATTAGCAAATTTTAAAATTTAAGAACATCATATCATTCATATGATACGTGTGACTTGCGATCTTAGTGTAGGTACCGGGTATGAATCGCGCCGGGTCAGTGAGTTTTTCCTTTAATTTCTCATGTGTAAGAATTGCACTGCCTTGTTATAAGTCCGGTATAACGTAAAAAATGTAAGCCGGCAGGTGAGTCATAGACAGCATTCGGTACTTATCTGGCTCGCTTTAAGTCCGTAGACTATTAGAGCTCCATCAAACGCAGAGCCAGTGGAAAAGCTATATCCGGCTCTAGTTAGGTCCCTCCGCGCTGTTTAGGGTGAGCAGTCAACGTCATCAACTGGGGTAAGAATCGTCACCTGCCGGCCATTGAATTTCCGTTCGGAACGATTTTGTTGGGACAAGGGTGAACATTGTGTAATCGTTTTAAACGTATCGCAGTGCTCGTAAGCAAGAACGAACTTGTCGATTTTTACTAGGGTTTCGGGCAGGAATTCTCATTAATATACGAGTTAGGGTGGGTAACGCGTGAGAGATTGTCTCCCTATACGATGTAATCAGATTCAAATCTCCTCTAGCGCAATGAACAAACCTAATAAAGCAAACATCCCGTATTCCCGCGCAAGCGGAGCGCAAAGGTTCCTCGGCGAGATAAACACGGTGGCGCTGACGTTGATTTATAGCGACGTCTGTTTGTACCGGGGGACATATGGCTCCCGCCCCCCCGCTTTGGGGCTCGCACGGTATTACGTCAATTAATACGCGTACACGATATCGGTGACAAATCCCCGCACCCCTCTAAAGGATCGCGTCACTCCCAACTTTCTGCGAAGCGGAATCCGATTTTAGTTCGAAGCCATGAGATTATATGAGTTCATGATATATACTCGCCTTTGATATTTTGTTGTGATGAATGAACGTGAATGAGATTTGACGTAGTGCATTAGAGTCTGCAGAAAAATGGACGAAAAGTCGAAAAGTTCGCTGCCGCGGGAATCGAACCTGCATCAACTATCTTGCATCCAAAATTTAAAAATGTCGTAGGGTTTCCGTTTAGAATGAAATCGATGAAAACGAATATGTTCTCGACTACATACCGAATGACTCAACTGCGACTCCTATTATTATTGTATTAAAACCACAAGTATACTCGTAGTTCCATAGAATAAAATTCAGGTTTATCATTGTAAAATTAACTCATCCTTCCTTACACTCTCATACGTCTTTACTTCATGCATGAAAATCTTTAACGCACAAATTTACTCGTCCGATGTGTATATATGTATACACAACAAACAACATGATTGAATAATCACATATATATAAATGTTTTAACTAAAACAAAGGCTAGCGCTTTTGCATGCTTGTTGCTCGCATTTTATTTATCAGGAGAAATGAAATTTTTATATATCGTTTTATTTAATTTGGATACAGCTCTTTGGTAATAAAGGCCGAGCAAAACTCATTTACTGTGTTATGACTAAAGACAACAAGTGAACTGAAGCAACTGAAGCAAGTCTGTAATGCTTTTAAGACATAAAAAATTCAGAAAGCCTGTATTCTTTCTTAAAAAGGTCATAAGACTTCAAATAGATCTCTAGAAAATATATAACTTGTAAGTTATAGACAATAATATTTATTTATATACATACATCCGAACATTATTCATACAATTTGAATATGAGGTCGCAAATTAGTTAGCAGTCTTAATACTAATAATTGTTATTACCGGTCTAGGACATAATCAATTCTAGGAGAGATGGGTTTTTGGCCCTCCAAAGGATGTGACAATTATGTTCTTATTATAACTCCAGTTGTTTCGAATTGGTTATTTTTAAACAGTTTTCGGTTTGCGTATTTTTTGGTTTCGTTCTGCGATTCTTAGTCAATCACATAGACTAACGCCCGGTTTCTGAAACACAATTATTTATATATAATCGGAATCTAGGAAACGGCTCCAGCGATTTTCATGAAATTTAGTATATGCGTCGATTCGGGGGCGAAAAATCGATCTAGTTAGGTTTCATTTTCAGAAAATGTCCTTTTATCCATGTTTTCAGGGAATGAAAAATATCATTCGAATATGAGGGTAAATTTCGCGATCACGTCATTCACGTCTTCAGTCACGATCATTTACACACTTATTTTTTTTACTTTTTTTCTATACCACATCATTGCTTTCTTTATTTTTTATTTTTTTAATTTCCAAAATACACGATTTACCATAAAACAACCTCCTCCAAATACTGTTATTTAGGTTGCCAAAAGGATGTTTAACTGAATTGATCAGAATGATCTTCTTATTGATCAGAATTTTATTAGTTAACTTCTACGATGATCAGTGTCTCAGAAACCGGGCGTTTATGAGTCGAATGCATATTTAGATACAGGAACTCGAAAACTGCGGATCAACGAATGCATCGTTTGAAACGCGCTAAACTATCGCCGGCAGCCAGCCCCTAGTTATGACGGTGGTAATGAAACATTTAATAACGTTCTACGATAAACCCCTAGATATAACACACCCCGAACTCGCGACGAAACAGATGCCGAAATTACCGACTTACCTTTTTAGGTAAATATAAAAAAAAAGACAATGACAGTACAACAGCGGCTTATATTAAAATGAATATACAAAATAAAAATGCAGCAGATAGTAAAAATACGATAACCGTATTCGCAAAGCACAGGCGACACTGTTTTCTTTTTAGCAATAAAAGTTTTATCAGTAAACGGTAAAACCAGTGTAGCGTAATTTTAATTGCGAAAAGCGAACTAACGTACGAATAAAAGCAATAATAAAACTAAAAATAAACGACAACGGCCGTGCGATGCTGTTTGATTTCAGTGCGGAAAATATGCAAAAAAATGTGTTTCAAAAATAGTAAAGTATTTGAAAGCCTTTCAGTGTATTTGTTTATATAAGAGATGGTCCCAAAAAAGTCCATGCCTATCTCAAAGGTTGGCAATGCATTTTTTGTTTAGTCCTCTGGTCCATCAGGGGACCCGCTTGCTCTTTTACTTTTTATACAAAAAAAAAATGGCAACAAAGTACCTTAAAGGTCAACAATTCAGAATAGCACCGTCGGTGAAAGGTAGTGTTTATTTTTCTTGTATTATTTTTATCATTCATTCCTTATTTTTGGTCAATTTATCGTCGTTAATTGGCTAAAAGTTTATAAACATTGACATAAAGTGTCGTACTTTAATCTAGAGAATTCAAGGAGCAATTCTATTGGGTATAGCTAGTTATTTTAAAAATTATTTATCAATTATTACAACATTGAATAAAATAGCTCTCAACAACAACTTTGACTGCTTATAATGCACTACATAGTTTAAACAAAATCGTCCCGCTGTCTGTCCCTATGTATGCTTAGAACTTTAAAACTAAGCAACGGATCTTGATGCGGTTTTTTTTTACTAGATAGCTTGATTCAAGAGGAAGGCTGATATGTATAATACATTGCACCAGCGCGAAGCCGGTACGGGTCGCTAGTACATTATAAAGAATAATACCTCCACCTCATGTAGGTTTTCTGCGAGGCCGTGGTACTTCCCCGAACGAGCTTCCCATTTGAGCCATATTAGGAGCTGTTGCGTGGCCCTACCACATTTATTTTTTAATTAATAATGTTCACAATCCTTACGTATGTAACACTTACGATGTCCACACTCACAGTGCAGACAGGTGTTTTACGCCCTAATGTCATAATTAACCTGAACTACCATCAATCCTTCAAGTTTTTTTTTTCGTCCAAAATGATCATAGATCGTGAAAATTTAATAAAATGTGGCGACAAATCGGCCACCGCGAACTGAAGGTCAATAAAGCTTTCACAAAATATTTGCATGATAATGAATTTTGTATCAGCTGTATGCTGCATTGTTCAAAAGGGGCGCCCGTGCCAAACGCAGTGGACAAATAACGTTAAAAAATTGCAAAAATAATCCTTTTAGGCGTTACGATCATTGCGTATTATTTAAGATTCTTAGGGAGAAGTTTCTTAATGGTACATAAGTAAAACAACTGAGCTAATAAATTATGTGAACAAAATATCGTGTACCGTAATTTATATCAAGTGATTTGTGCAAGCTGTATCTTATTCGTACACGTTAGAATCGTTACTGTAACTCATTATGTAGCTAGACCCAGTAGAAATTAAAAAAAAAACTTAATTCTTATCTATATCTATATCTATATCTATACTATTATATAAAGAGGAAAGATTTGATTGTTTGTATGTATTGAATAGGCTCCGAAACTACAAAACCGATTTGAAAAATTCTTTCACTGTTGAGAAGCTACATTATCCCTGCTTGACATAGGCTATATTATATTTTTTTAAAAATTAGGGATACTTACTAAAACTCCAATAATGTTACTCAAAGTTTACAAAAATTACCTAGAATATAAATAAAGAAATATTCGAAAGGTTTTATGTGTGTGTATGATAATTTTTACTTTTAAATATTTTGTTAAATACCCGTGCGAAGCCGGGGCGGGCCGCTAGTATATTATATTGTTACGATTACGGGGTTGACGTCTTAAATGTCAACGATCCGTCGATGACAGTATGGAATGACGTAACTTCAACTTCACTTTCAAATTACAATTGTATTTTAAATTATTAAAAATATAATTGTAATTTGAAAGAAGGTTCATATTCCAGAACTTTATTTGAAAAAGGAACGAAATTCCCACTATAAACTACTAGTAACAATATATTTATAAGTTGTTATTTTCACGATGTTGTAGACACGATGACATAAAATATTTTATAACAACTTAAAATGTCATTCGATCTTATAATATAAGATACTATATTTAGCCTATCACTTCTTTTGCCGTTGAAATCAACAACTGAGGCATACATCATAATATAACTGAATGAAGATGTTCAGTGCGTGGGTGCAGTTGGTCGGGCACGTAGGGAGACCTGATGAATGCTGCTGACAGTGCAATTATTGCGGCTGAATTTTGGGCCGATACCGTGTGGACAGTTATTGCCATAGACACGAAAAGAAGAAGATTGAACTTGGCTGTGATTTCACATTTATGTTTTTGATGGGATTTCCTTCACCGTAGAAAACGTGTGAATCAGCACTTAAAATTGTAATTAACAATTTAGTTGGTGCTGGCACCGAGATTTGCACTCAGGTTGGAATATATTCAACTGAAAACAAGCGCCGGGACGGTGTAGCTTTTATTAAATTCTATTTGTAATATTTCTCCTATTTCCGATTTTTTCACCGAAATTCTATGAATGCATGCTTTTATTAAAACTCAGTGCAAAGATATTTTTATTTTGGCTTTTAATTAAAATTAGGGCCGGTCAGCGTAGTAAAAGCTGTATAAAAATTTAATCAATACACCAATTACCTATAACATTTTAGGAACAGTTATGACGTTGGCTGAAGTTATCTCAATATTTAACGTTTTTAATCAAACTTCACAGGCAACGTGTAGATTATTTGTCATACATAGCAAGAGAAGTGGAAGATAGCAAGTACACAGGCGATTCAATATTACATCCCGAACACTTGCGTTGTAGCAGACGCGTTGGCAACCCTGGTTACCTCACTCACCCATATAAGAAAAGAGAATACAAAGCAAGAGTATAATAATTTCACTTCACGGCGGACTTGGGTAAGGGCCATTCACTATTCCTTACGACGCTTTTTGAAGCCGCCACATAACCCAAAGCCTATGGGCTATGTTTTTTTTTCTTTAAATAACAATGCCCTTACTATAAGGATTACATGATCGTGTGTTGTAAGGGCGTTTCAAAAATATAAATTTCACGTGGACAAACACCCAGAGCCAAAACAATTATATGTGGGTATCACAAACAGTTGTCCCGTGCGGGAATCGAACCAACCACCCCTGGCGGTGATGCCAATACCTTGACAACTGCGTCACGAAATCAACAGGATGTTAAGTTTTACTTGCGTTATAAATAAATAATAAAATATAAATAAATATTTTCCGTCACATTTTTATACAACATTCTGGTCCCAAACTAAGTAATGCTTGTACTATACTAGAAAACTGACAAAAATACTTAGACATACTTTTACTTTTTAAATAAATACATATACATATATAAACACCCAGAAACTGGAAAAACACTATGTTCATCACACACTGTTTTTCCAGTAGTGGGGATCGAACCCACACCCTCTGGCGCAAGGGGCAGGATCACCTCTCCCCAAGCCAATTGGGTTGTAGAAATATAGTATCATAATTTGCAGAACCATACTCATCGAAGACACTTGACAAATGTTATGTTAGGTGAATAAAAATGAAATGAAAGTTTAATGGAAGATAACCATACTTCAACCCTCGCCACCGTAAAATGTTTGACCGATCGCGTGACTTCACATCATCATTGGACTTGTAACTAAGTCTTTAAGTATTCATTCGTAAAAGTTAACTATTAGGTAACGTTACGGACGAACTTAACGACGAAACGTTTTGTTGTATGAAGTACTAGGACAGCATTTTCATGCTTATCTACTTAGTTGCGTGATGAAAGTGTTAGTTTGTAGTTAGAATCCGATATTATTATGTACCCATGTCCGGAAATCTATCGAAACGGAATAAATTCATAAGCATGTTTGTTAGCATGTGAGGTTTATGTTCAGCAGTGGACTCAAACAGGCTGAAATGACGATGATGATGCACTAGAGAAAAGCTGATCAGAAAAGATGTGTGCTTCTAAGGCCCGCTAAGAGCTATAGTAATGTGTTAAGTATGAGAAATACAATGCAAAGGTTAAAAGGGACAGTGGTAACAAGAAATTCGATAGTTACGTGACCGGACCTTCGCGTGAATAAATAATTTCCACGGTCCTTTCAGGAAATATGCCTGTACGCGTGTTATTTATGCTCAGAGGCCGCGTCGCCACGATACGACGTTACGTATGTTGTAAATTACTTGGCCTATTGAAATAATAGGCGTTTCGAAATGACTCTTTGTTCCGAATTACCCTTTGTCCGCCTATGAATACATGTCAGTCACGAATAATTTAATTACGACGGACTTTTGTTTCAAGGATGCGGATTGGAACAACTCTGTCCGTTCGCGTGACATACTTTCACCGCGGGTATAAATTACACATTAAATCCATAGCACATTATGTGGGCGCTTCTCGTGGCCGTAGAATTTTTATGAGGGTTGACAGTAATCGAGCGCTTCTCTTGATGTTAAATGATATCTGACCGCCCATAACGCTCAATGGCAGTTGCTGTACCAACCTTTAAGAGGGAGAGGAGAGGTTTTACTTCACTCACCAAATAAAACGTAGTAAAGTATGAATAAGTTTTGCGCTATATCCTCACCACGCAAAATTTATTTTTAATATAGCTTAGTTTAGGGGTTAGAGCGCCTGGTCGCGTTATTCAAATAGGCACAGGCACAGGTTCGAACACTGGTGGCGAACAAATTTTTCGACAACCTTTAAATTTTTAAGTTAGATACAACACATCACGCTGTACCTGAACACAAGCAGAAATTACAGCTGACATATAGGAATGTGGAAAGAAAATGTGGCTTGACAATAGTATCAATTCTGTTATGAGATAAGCACAGGAACCTCCCGTTACTCCCAAAGTATTTGATGAGAATAAGGAACAAAATTACGTACATTACGAGGTCGTACCAAGCGTCAGAAGGCCCCTCATCCAAACTCATTAGGAGGATTACAGTAATCAGTCCCAAAAGTAGAATGCAAGCCAGAAGACGCGCCTTATTTCGACTTGGAGAAGTCGATTGCGAAAAAGATATGAATAATGTATCGTAGTTGAGATTTCCTTCTCTTGACATCGCCAACGCCTTTAACAATCTGGCCTGGGCTTGCATCAGGGAGGCGCTCCGGTTCCATGGAGTGCCTCTCTACCTGCGCCGTACCATCGAGGCCTACTTGTCACATCGCCGTGTTGAGTTTCCGTGCCAAGACGGACATCGAACCATCGTAGTGACGTGCGGCGTTCCACAGGGGTCGGTGTTAGGGTCACTCCTGTGGAATATAGGCTATGACTGGGTGCTACGTGGCGCCTATCTCAGGGGTGTCGAGGTGATTTGTTACGCCGATGACACCCTTGTGACCGCCCGTGGCACAAACTTTCGCCGGGCCGCTATTCTCGCCACTGCGGGAGTGGCTCAGGTGGTGGGACGCATTCGGCGACTAGGGCTAGAGGTGGCGCTGAATAAATCCGAGGCTCTATGTTTTTATGGGCCTCGGAACGCGCCACCTGCGGATGCTCGCATTATTGTGTGTGGGGTCCGTGTCGACATAACACCTACGATGAGGTACCTCGGCCTAGTTCTAGATCGCCGATGGGATTTCCGGGCCAACTTCGAGCGTCTGGCTCCCAAAGTGGCGAAAGCAGCGGCGGCTCTCGGTAGGCTGCTCCCGAATGTTGGCGGCCCCAACGACTCCTGCCGTCGCCTATACGCCGGAGTCGTACGGTCCACGGCCCTGTACGGAGCTCCTGTTTGGGCCGACACCCTGAAGCGCCGGACCCAAGCGCTTTTGCGCAAACCACAGAGGGTGTTGGCTATTCGGGCCATATGGGGCTACCGGACAATCTCCGGTGAGGCGGCTTGCCTGTTGGCCGGCTTTCTGCCCTAGGATCTGGAAGCTAAGATCCTCGCGTCATTGTACTCCTGGCGCGAGGCTGCAAAAGCCCAGGGCCATATGCCGGCCCCGGAGGAGTTGGGGGAGCGCAGGGATCACCTGCGCTCAAACGCCATCGGGGAGTGGGCGCAAAGGCTGGAGCACCCCAGTGCCGGCCTAAGAACCGTAGAGGCCATACGTCCTGTCCCTCAGGAAGTGGCTGGACAGGCGACACGGCACCCTGACCTACCACGCGACGCAGATCCTCTCGGGACATGGTTGTTTCGGGATGTATCTGTTTCGCGTGGCGAGGAGGGAGCCCACGCACACTGGAGGAGTGCTCAGCCTGGACGGAGCAGCGCCGAGAGCTATGCGCTATCGTGGGGCACGACCTTTCGGTGCCAGCCGTGGTTCGCGCTATGGTTGACAGCGAGAGAGCGTGGGGTGCTGTCCTGGCATTTTGCGAGGACGTTATGCGTTAAGCGGCAGACATGGGGGTGTCTGTCGCTTAATATGGGGCTCGAGACGTGTGCTGTGCCAATTGCACCGGCACAGCACGATGCAGTAGAGGAGGCCTAAACAGGGCCATAGTCGCGCCGGGATCGCGGAAGATTGCGTCCACGTGTTCCCGTGTCCCCGGCCGATGCGATAGAGACAGGTGCATCGTGGGTTTCTCATCGGGACTCCCACATACCCCTGCTACTCCCCCGATCCAGTGGTAGGGGATCCATAAAGGATTTTTCCCACGAAAAAAAAAAGTTGAGATTGCCTAACGTAAAACTTTTATTTGTCTAACTAAATTGTTTAAAACGCCAACATTGCGTGTCGTATTGCAATTAAGATTAGTTGACATCTACGATGATCAGTGTTTCAGAAACCGGGCGTTAGAGATGTAGTTGTAGACCTATGCAATTTTAATGTCCAATCTTTTCTAATATTATACGTATAGAAAACGTTTAAATTTTATGAATATGATGAATCACTGTGCCTCTTTGAAGTATTCTTTCAACATATTAAAGTTCGATGACTCCGTGGTACAAAGTCGCCAAGGTATCAGCTTCGGCGTCGGGGGTCGTGGGGTCGATTCCCACACGGCGCAAATATTTGTGTGACCCACAGATGGTTGTTCCGCATCTGGGTGTTTGGCCGCATGAAATTTATGTTTGTAAAATATAAACGTGTTCATTTTATGCCTATGCGGCGAGGACAAGAAATTTATTGTAATATTTACCTGTCATTTCTTATTCACATTACCGCTTACTTATCACACCTCTTATTCACATTACTGCTTCCCGATAAAAACAAACTAGTATAAATAAATAAACGTACATGGCACGTAAATGGCAAGATATCTCCCGAAGTCGACCACTTTTGTTAACGACCAGCCTTATCGTGTATATATATATATATATATACACGTTAGAAGTATATTTATATTTATAGTTAATAGTCATTATGACATAGTATTTTTTGCTGATGATACTTCCTTGGTTTTTTAAAGTAAAACGAGATGCCTTAAATTATGAAGATGTAAACAATACTGTATCCACTATAGTGCATGTTTTAGTGCTTTCAATTTACTGTTGAACAATAAAAAAAATAAGTGAACAAAATTTACAACTACAGATGTGTAACATGTAAAAACTGATATATTATTATATGGGGAAACGCTAGACCTTATTAACTGGATTGTATTCCTTAGCATGGCTATAGATGCCAAACTGCAATAGGGCCGCTATATTAATGAACTGGCGAGTAGACTTAGCTCAGCATCCTTCGCGGTTAAAAAATTCTCGTTTGGTATAATTTTGTTATTTCCGTTATATATTTTAGTTATTATTTTGTTATTTTGTTGTGTAATAATAAATAATGGCGTTCTACTTTGGGGAATCGCGGCTGATATTTGAGCTGAGATATGCAATCACTGAGAAATTATTACATCTCTTTCCTTGAACTAGTACGAAAATTGGATCCTTCTAACCGCATCGGTAGCGAAAATCCATTAATCATATTCCAAACTCGAGTTTACCTGACTCTACATCGGTTCACGTTCTCCGTTAAATAAAACTAAGTCAACTTAATCAGAACCGCGGTTCGCGTGCGGCCGAAAGTTTTTCTAGAGCGCTGCGCAAACACATTAAAGGCGCTCTTCCCAGAACGGCAAGGCTTAATACGGAGATAAATCCAGTTCATTCGCGTTGATTTATGTCTCCGTTTATTTGTCCCTGGGACGGGCGGCTGAGGCCCGTTTGTACCGAGATCAGATCGAGATAAGGTGACGCTAATTCACGCTGCAGACGCCTGTAGCAAGGCTGTTTCCGGAAATACACATTACCGCTCGCTACAGACGTGTCTTGTTGCAAGATTATTTGAAGAGAATACGAAATTAATTAAAGAATAAACATCAATATATAAATAACACCATGGAGTTGAACATTAACTTGGATATTTTAAGAGATGAAACTTCAACTACCACCGTTGTATGTAATATTTTATTTGAGGGCGACATACAATGTACATTTTACAGAAATTATTAACCTACCAGAAGTTATTAACGCATCAGAAATTATTAACCCGTCAGAAATTATTCAAACGTCACGTTTTTGATACTTTATTTCAGCCAAGTCCACGCAGAATTAGTTTAAAGTATCTGGATTTAAAATTATATTTATATTAATTTAACTTTTTGAATACAAGAAATCATTATAGGTTTAGTAAATTATTATTTTTTTTAATGTAAGAAATTGCCAAGCGAGTATCTATACCTCTACCACCGCGAAAAAAATTTAAATTATCGGTACGTCTTGAAAATGATTCTTCGCATTTACGCAATTTCTTACCAATCAAAAATATACAGGTTTTCTCACGATGTTTTTCTTCACCGCTAAGCACGAAATAAGTCAGCTCTTTAAATTAACAATTTCATTGGTTCCATCCAGCACCGGGAATTGAAGTCAAGTAAAATGTCCTTAAGACACAAATTACTTTTATACAAAACTTGCGTACGGCCAATCATGTCCTACGTATGCATAACGCACCCTACTCGCTTGCACAAATTGCAAGTAGTGCAAAATAAGTTCATCCGCGCAACCGGTGCGCAGTGGTATCAACGCAACGTCGACCTGCACAGCGATTGCAGACTATGGACGATTCGCGAAATTTTCAAAGACCTGACCAAACAGTTCTTCGATAGAGCCGAACATCATCCCAACCCTCTGGTGGTAAGCGCAGCAAATTACCAACCCGATCCAAACGCGAACGTTAACAAGCGTCGCCCGCGAAACGTCCTCATCGAGGAAGGGGACCCACCGTCGGGGGTCCCGCCGGATAACACTACACACACAGTTAGTGTAACAGTTCCAAGGCGGTTCTCACCCAGCCCCCAGCCACCGATTAGGTAAAAACACAGTCGACGGCCATCGGGGTCTCGGTCCGCACCACAACCTCGATGGCTCTTAGATGACATGCCGTAGTTAAACGCACGCATGAGCACATGCGCGGCCCTACCCAGAGCGGAGGGCCCAAACCCGTGGGTTCTGGCTAGCCCACCGGTTCTGCGTCAGATGAAGCTTTAATAGTCTTGGGACTGAAAGCACAAACATCAGTTAATACAAGATACAAGACTTTAGTTGTTCGAGTATATCGCATTCTAAGCGAGCGCAATTATTTGTTTGAATAATTTGTTTAATAAATGAATTAAAACACTTTAGAACTAATGTTTCTAGTATTTTATAACGAAAGTCATATACAAAAAAAAAGCTGAACACATCACCAGTTTTGGTATATATAGGTAACTACACTTCATATGGAACTATTAGATGTTCGTTTCACAACAAAGTTAAAATCTTAACCTTTATCTAATATTAGTTAATCTGTCGAAGTCGAGGCGACGAAGTATCGCCAGCGGCAATAATTACCAAGCAACGTGGAAAAATAATCGCTGACACGTTTCATTCCATATTTTACAACGAAACGAGAGGCCGCTGCTTACATGACAGGGTCGCTCGTTGAATTGACAGTTTCGGTGCAAAATAATCGGATGACAAATCCCCGCGTCGCTCGATCCGATATTCCACGACCGGGCCAAATTAAATACGTCCCGTACTAAAGTGAATAATTTATGCTCAATTGTCACCCCCTCGCCATTTCCTTTTCGCGCGTCGTGTATTAAAGCAATGCGTGTAATTTCAGTATGGCGTTTTTAAAAGGCAAGTTGTAATTAAGTCCACCAGTTGTAATCCCAAATGCAGTTGGAGACCCCGACGATATGTCTGTCACAAATTATTTATGCGCGCGCATAAATACCCAGATCATTTAGATTGAGTTGTACGGAAGATATGATAGTATTTACACAAACGATATTTATTATGTGTATATATATTGTTTAAATATATATATACACCAAAAAAAAACTATAAATTTAACCTTATATATCCTTCTGCTGGGCAAACCACTTCTATGTATTAGGGCATAGCCCACCACGTGACCTACTGCAGGTTGTACTTAAAGCCAAACGTGATAAACCATCGCGACCAACAATTAATCGATTGCGACCAACAATTTCATCGGCACGGCCACCGCGGCCACAATTTGGGCTGCTCCAGTGCAAGTTGTAATTTTTATTTGTATTTTTTGTAAACCAAATCGAAAGCAACCGTTTGGACACTGAGCTATCACGGCTCTTGAGTAGTAAGCTTGCGAAACGAAGTGGAACTGGCCAAAAAAGGGATGTCACCATACCCATTACCAACCTTTCGCTGAGAGCCTCCGTGATCCTCACATACTTCTCTCAGTACAGGTCACCATTGGCTCCACTTCGCTAAGACAGCCTCCGATATCCTCGTCTGTTCCGCAGTACAGTTCACGTCAGCCGACAGCTTTCTTTTTCTTTTATGTGAGGAAGTGGCAAACGAGCTGGCGGTTCACCTGATGTTAAGTGATAACCGCCGCCCATGTACATTTGCAGCACCCGTAGGGTTGCAAATGCGTTGCCACCTTTAAATAAAGCGGGCCCCGGCTACCTCACTCACCAGACGAAACGCAGAAGTGTAACCACTTCTACTTTACCCTGCCATTGTTGCAGCCGACAGCTATGCAAATCAAATAGGAAGCTCGCAGAATGCTGCGAATAGCTTAAATCCTAGCGTGACTCTTTGTCCGACGGACGTGCCGGTTTTACTAGTTCCCTTTTAAGATGGATATTTCATTTTGTTGTATGCACAGCTCACCTCCGGGGGGAAGTCTGCGAACGGCTTTATTAGTTTTCACGCTGCGCATTCTTACTACGGTCGGATAAACCCGGGAGATTTTCGTGTCTGTATGAAATGTTACATAAAATTATCCATGTAAAATAACAATAAGTTAGGCTGTCCTAAAAATACTCGTGCTGCCTCGTGTTTCCGCCGACTATCCGATACTTGTGAACGCTTTAAATTTTCATGTTTATGCAGGGAATAACGCAGAATCTATATATAAAAAAGGTATCAAATCTTATAACAGTGAACGTAAATAAAACATGTTTTATTTGCGTTCACTGTATAACACATACTCCATTAGCAGTCGAATTCATACAAAAGTAGTAAGTTATTACACGCATATGTTTTTTTTTGGTTTGCATATATTGTCTGGCATAATACTTTATGCTAGAGTTAATCTTCTGTATCTGTTGTATGAATAGTTAGGTTCTTCCGGGGACGTACCACGACTTCACAGAAGACCGGTCTAAAGGAAAAGTATTATATATATATCAGTTTAAATAGGATGACAATGTATCTGCAAACCACTAGGTGATGTATATGTTCATGTACGGCGATAGTTTTATAACATAGTATATATACAATATAATTTTGAACCTGAGAATATTACACACATTTATAGATTTTAAACAAACATCGTCCAGGCAAGACATTCATAAATCTACAAGGAAACACATAAAAGAAGCGTAAAACAACTTGTGCACTCACAAATGGCGACATTACGTTTTAATTTTGTTTATATGGTTTCCATGCATTGCTGCCTAATAAACGAATTTTATAACCCATAAACAAGTGACTGCTACCACAAGTCCTCGTAAATAACACGCACACCGTGACTGTCTCGAACTGGAGTTGGGCCACGCAATTGTTTCTTTGTTTCTTTAATATTTAACTGGCTGGCTCGAACACTCACACGTTGTTCTAAACTACCTGGTAGTGGCTCGACCCTCCGCGGTAGCACCACAAGGTTACTGGAAGCATTATAGTGATTCTCTAAAGACTAACTTCGACAAGCGAAGGCTGACAGTAATTTGGATTAAGGACTCCATTATAAAATCTGATGATTTCTATTTTGGGTTGGATCTAAAGGTTTATGATGACTGCCAGGTTAGTCGGTGTGGATCTGCCATAACCCGGCTGCCATCATACCATCACCTTTGGTGGTGGCAAGAATTTCCGTTAAGATTCAAATGCGTTACCAGCCCACGACGAGTTTAGTTATAAGGTTCCAATTTGAGGTGATGGAGTGAATTTGGACGAAAAGATTGTAAACATCACTACATAGTATAAAAAAAAGTCGTCCCGCTGTCTGTCTGTCTGTCCCTATGTACGCTTAGCTCTTTAAAACTACGCAACGGATCTTATTGCAGTTTTTTTTTTTACTTGATAGAGTGAGTCAAAAGGAAGGTGTAAATGTATTACACATTGCACCCATGCGAAGACGGGCCGGGTCGCTAGTACAACATAAATGCAATCCTTTCACGTCTCGAAACATGAAAGGATTTTAATGAAACAGGATTCGAGATTTATACATGATAGGAGTTGCGCGTAAAATCCGTAAGTTTATATATCGCGCGTTATTCTCATCTTCTAATGAAACTAAAATGATTCGCCGAATCATTCCTGTCAAATCCATACCATGACCTAATAACACCAAAAGACAAATAAAGAAGAAGCCGTAGAAATGTGAAAATAATTTCATGTATTTAAGCCACTGATCTTAAATGGCTCACGCTGTACAAGGGGAGCGATGTCAAGTTAAGAACTAAGCGCTCCGGTAACCTAATTCGGAACGCGATGTGAAATAACGTTTAACGACGAGAACCCTTTGTGATTTTAATGAATGTGTTGTATCCGTGTGTAACTTGGCACTTTGGAACGCTGTAAACATCAATCTGATCTCGGATACTTTTGCTTTCAGTGCGTAGACTGTTGAAGCTTCATCGAACGCGGATCTCGTGGGATAGCCAAGACTCACGAGCTTCATATTGTTCTCCACGTATGGGTCAGAAAAAAAAAATATCATCTAGGACACTAAGGTCTGTACGGAACGTTGACTGTATTATTCGGTGGCTGGAGAAGATGAGAACGCTAAAACAGTCTTGTGTGCGCGCTTTGTTGATTTCGCCTTGCTCTGAGGCGAGAACAAACTAAAATGAGAGTGACACTGAGAAACAAAAACGACCAAGTGCGAGTCGGAATCGCGCAAGAATACGAAACCCGTATCATTATCAATAAAAACGGAAAATAAACCATGTCTGTTGTATGGGAGCACCATGTAATATTTTTTAATGTTTTAGTATCTGTTGTTATTAATGGCAACAGAAATACATCATCTGTGAAAATTTCAACTGTTTAACTATCACGGTTCATGAGTTACAGCCTGGTAACAGACGGACAGACAGACAATGGGGTTTTGGGTACGGAACCTTAAAAATAGTATGGCACTGAAGTGGTAAACATATTACCTGTGAAGGTTTTTAATGAGGTTGCCATTCACCAGATAGACTTGCTGCCCGAAAATCTAGCGATATTATCGAAGAGTTTCTAAACTTTAAAGTATCGGCCACGGTTTCCTCGTCACTATAAATGCTAAAGAATAAGTATGTACGTCTCCCGTATGCCGATGTTGAATGGCACGGCATACAACAGCAAAAGCTGCTTTGTTGTTTGACCATACTAAGGAGTCAAACATTTCATCGAGAACACACATTAAAATTAATTCGTAAGACATTTCGCAGTAATCAAAATGATTTTACAATAACTTCTGTTAGACTCGAATTTTTTTGTGTACAGAACAATTCGTATCCATCGGATGGGGATTAATTATTTTTTTTTTCTGGAATACCGTTTACGACACAGTTATCGAGATGCATAACAAAAAAACTACGATATAAACGTTAGCGTAGTAATGCTTAGCTATGAGTTTTAACGAGATCTCACACCTTCGCTAAGCCAGCGCTCCGCCAGGAGTCCACGAAGAAATTCGAGCGAGAACTAATATCTGCAACGGGACCATTATTGGGGTGTACAATAAAGTCGTGTTTCGTTGGGGAGATTTCGACACGTAACAAGCTGCATGCAGAGAATTTAAACCCTTACAAAGTTCCGTGTCGTCTCGTCGACGCGACGTGTTCGGCTTACTTGTATCAAAATGAATTCTTTATTAGGGATCCGTACCCAAAGGGTAAAACGGAACCCTATTACTAAGACTCCGCCGTCTGTCTGCCTGTTGTCCGTCTATCACCAAGCTGTATCTTATGACTCGTGATAGACAGTTTTTTTTTACGTGAAAAGTTGCCAAACGAGCAGACGGTACACCTGATGTTAAGTGAATACCGCCGCCCATGGACATCTACTATAACCGAGTGTTACAGATGCGTTGACAACCTTTTGAAAATTGGGCTCCGGCTACCTCACTCACCAGACGAAACGGGAAAGTATCTGTTATACTTCCACTTTATACTGGTCTTCTGTGAGGTCGTGGTACTTACCCGGACGGGCCTGCCCATTCGTGCAACAGCCGAGACATTACGTGACCCTACCACCGCGACAGTTGAAATTTTTACATGCTTGTATGGTGTATGATGATGTATAATGTATTTCTATTGCCTCTATAACAGAAAATCCTAAAAAAAATAATAAGAAAATATTTAAGTGGGACTTACAGACAACAGAAACAATTTTTTGTCATCTTTATATATAATGGCACGGAACTCTTCATGCGCGAGTTCGACTCGCGCTTGGCATGTTTTTTTTTTGTTAGAATAGCTACGTGCACGTCCACTTAAGGTCATATTTAAGACAACGGAGAGTTAAATTTCTGAATAACCTTAATTATTAATGAATTGAAAGAGACTCGTGACACTTTAAATATGCATGTTGCAGTAAAACGACGTTGATCATTTCGGCTCTAACCTTGGCCGTAAAATTAAATAATTAAAGTTTTAATCTATTTCTTATTAATTGAATCTTCATTTTTGTGAATAGTTTGAGTAAAAGCTACAGTATTATGTTCCGTATTTATTTGGAACAGCATGTTTAGGCTGGATAAATTAATGTAATGTATACTTTTTAATCATTTTTGTTACGTATTGACACAAACATCGTCATAAAAAATAAGTTTTTGGACGGAAACTTATATATATACAAAGATCGGACGCTTCAAATGTAATAATAGTAGATCAATTCTAAATATAAATGTTAAATATTTATTTATTGGTTACGGCGTCCATCCCAACATCAATATTTAACAATAAGGTTGTTAGCTTTTTCGAATTTAAACACATATTTATCTAGATAAAAATGGAAGTCTATATTAAACAATTACAATGATTGTTGAGATAGAGAACCGCTCCTTAGTTCCACTTAAGCTTGTAACTGAATCTTACAATACATCAATCACAGAAATTTTTAGACATGGTAATAGTTGAATCTTAGGCTTGAACGAATTTAACTACAAAACTATCTAATTAGTTATGATTAAAGTTTTTTGAAGTGAAACTTCTTAAACGGCTTCTTAATGATTGAATATGAATCGAGAACGAAATTTCAGGACGCTTTTGGCGCATTTCGTTACGTGGGAAAAAAGAAAGTTGGTTTCTTTTTTATTTTTAAACAGTGCCCTTTCTGTAAGATAACATTATCCCGTGTTGTAAGAGCGTTTTAAAAACATTAATTTCACGTGGACAGACAGCCAGATCCGAAATAATTATCTGTGGGTCCCACAAATTCTTGTCACGTGTGGGTATCGAACTCAAACCCCGGTGCTGAGACCAATGCCTTGACAACTGCGCCACGGAGTCATCAAGTCATCTCGTACTTAATTTATCTTATTAAGTTTGATAAGTTTAGTTCTATCACGTGTCTGGCAATGCATGATTTACTATACACGCACTATATACTATCACGCCAATTTTATTTAGACTTTTAAAAAAGTTTGATACTAATTAGGTACATGCAATAAAAAGACGACACTGTTCCAGATAATCTATAGGTTATGTTAAATATTCAATAAAAATAAATCTTGAAATCCATAGCCCGTGATAATTAAATAATTTATTATTGTTTTTATCATAATATATAAGTTACAGTGCAAACAAGAGGTTATTTTTAAAAATTCTCACTAACTATTAGGAAAGTAGTAACCCCAGTGTGTCATCGTTGAAGCCTATCGTAACGACCTTATTACGTACCTTTGAGCGACGTGACAGATTACACAAATTAGAAATACGAGCACTATGAAAATTCCAGTAAAATTCACATTAAGTGTACATTTGTACACCATTCATTACCGTCACAAAAGAGTGGAGTGGGCGTACGAGCAAAATAATCTAACCGGCGAACTAATGAACTCCACTCCGCCATTTTCAGGGCGATATTTCACTATATCTCCTCGCGGATCTCACGGAGACCAATTAGTGCACTACGGAGCAATTAAAAGCTCTGAACGCCCGCTCGAACATTTCAAAATGTTTTCCTTGGAACAGACGCTAATATCCCCTATATCGACGTGAACACCACATTGACCGAGTATTGTAATGAAACGACAGATTTTGAAATAATACGCCTGTCGGCGCCTTTGGGAAAACGGATAAGTGTATTTTTAGTGTGTGATAGAGTTTCGCACGCAGATAAAGTTATACTAAATTTTTGAAGTAAAACTTCTTTATGCGCGACTACGGAGTAACTCAGATTTTTTCTGACGGAAGTAGCGTCATAAGTATATGTCATATTTTTAAAATAAGACATATACTTATGACGTTACTAAATATTTAATCATTTCAGTGATATATGCCGTCAACGCCAAAGAAGTTTTACTTCAAACGCGCGTAAAGGTTACACGCACACACTTTGTTTTCTTCATCACTGAACACGTGACAAGTCAGACCGGTGCTAGGTGCCAGCACCGGAGTTCGAACCCAGATTTCTCGAGTAAATTGAATTAAAGGTGAGCGCCCGGGCACTGAGTTATATCGTCGCATTAAAAATCTATTTATATCACTTCGATTCATTGGCTCAACAATTTGGCATGTTTATTGAAAAGTAAAAAAATGTCGATGTTTGTTTCATCCAATTTTCAAAATTCTGTTCATATTCAAAACTATAGCAGTTATAGTAATTCATGTAAGAAATTCTAAGAAACGCTTATTGTAAGGCTTATATGACCTATTCGTAAAGGAAAGCCGTGGAAAAACTCAAATGTCGCGTTAACAAGATTAACACGTTCCAGTAACCTAATTCGTTGCGTACGCCATAGAACCCGGGCGGTGTATGTTTTGTTATTGGACGCGTGGAAATGTTTCATTAAGGGTATTCAAAATCGCAAATATACAAATGAGAAAGGACGATTTTTTTTTAAATAATCGCAACTCCAATTCAAGCCTAAATATGTAATCAAGTACTAACCATATCAATGTTTGGTACACGAATGATCACCCTCTTGTCTCTTAGATGCACCAGCTGTTTGGACCTCCTTAGACACTATTCACTCACTTAAGCAAATGATATTTACGTACTGTGTATTGAACTATTACAGTTTCGAAGAAATGTAGACAAGCACATTTGTGACTACACATAGTTTGCTGTTAGTCCGGCTTTCACATATTTGGCGGAAGAGGTCCGTGGACAGGCGACTCGTGGACTCGGGAGAACAATGTAGCTGGTGCATGATGTCAGCACCATGCTAACCAAGGATAATCGGCTGACAGGGTGGGCGACACAATCCAAGGGCCACTCAGATGGAGGTTCGAATCTCAATCGATAAGGGCAGGTCACCGTGTACACAGAGAAAGTAATAAGGTTGACACTGCGATTATATACCGAGACATACCGGTGCACTATCGCTTATTCATGAGAACAGTTTGTTTTCGAGATTTGTTTATTAATGTGTTTACATTGTTAACAATGTTAACAAAAACAATTCATACATTTTTTAATTAAGTGTACAAAAATAATGGTACGCAGCCAGCATACGAACTCTTGTACACACGTCATTAAATATTAATGACAAATGATTCGCCTCGCATTCGCCAACGAATGCGCTGAGCCATATGTATGTATGTTAATGCGTTGTGTGTGATGTGTCGTGCTGCATATCGCGAATGTTATCACAAAGCGTATCTGTAGAAAAGGCTTCATACTGGCTAGCGAATATTTCATATCGATACGAACAATTAACCTTAAACAAATTTACTAGTGGCATATCACCACCTGTCGATCAAAAAACTAACTACCTATTATATTAAATGAAAAAGCGTTATAAGGGCGTTTACTAAATACCTATAGATAGATGATATGCTGAACACGAAAATAACGTTTCATAAAAAAACTAGCAACAGCAGAACACCCACCTAGTCATATGGCCTTCTACAGCAGCTAAAGAAGAAACATTTTGTTGTAATTTTGTAAGTTGTATCACAAAGTTATTATTAAATTAAAAGATGAAATATTTTAGGTGTCATTTTTTTAAAAAGTCTAAAGTGGATGTTTCAAAGACTTATTTATCATAAACTACAGCTTTGAATCTTACAAAAATTATATGTTTAAATCTTTATCACGTAGCTAAGCCAGGATACCACCATGTTACCAGCTGAAGGCGTAACATTCAGAGAGAAAGACATACAGATATACATAAAAATATGTATATAAATTAATTACTATAAGCTATAGTATTGTAAAGTTTCATTAAAATCCATTCAGTAGTATTTGCGTGAAAGAGTACAACCTCCATCCATACATACAAACTTTCGCGTTTATAATATTAGTAAGGATATACAAGGCGATTTCTTCAACAACGTATAATTAATAATTGTACAAAGAATCATTAAGTAATAAACAAAAATAGTATATTGTTAGAAAATATATCTTTGAACAGATCTCGAAGAGTGTTCATTTACGCGAAAAACATTTTCCTTCGCGCCGAGGAGAAATGCCAAGCAAATTTCCCGGAACTGTTACAAAGAAAGTGTAACAGAAAAACCTTTTGAATTCGCCCACTTCCTGCACCATTGTGACGTGACGGCTGTCATTAATGCTTTTCCGCCAAAAAAAGAAAAACAATGGACAGACAGAAAATTGAAGGCTACAAGTAAACGTAGCCGCAAAATGTCACTATGCCGTTTGACCTAGCTCTTTTTACGAAATCAGTAAAAGCTTCCCGAGGTATATAGAAACCAGTTAAATATTTAATATTTTAAAGCCTCACTGTAAAGTATCCATGTGAATTTAATCATCATTCTTCATCACTCAGTGATAAATAATGATAATGTTTTTAAGTATTCTATATATGCCACATCCGTTCACGGAAGATTATGGGTAGGTATATACGGGGAAATGTAACCACAAGATACTCTGAAATCTTTCTAATTTTAACATAGTTCTGGGACGGTGACCAGCTGGTCATAATTATAATTTTATGAGTAAAAATACAATTTACTTTTCAGGTAAGAATATCTAATAATATTATTTATGCCTAACGTACCTTTGCTGTATTAAACACAACTCATTTGTACCGTGGATTATTTAGATTCGTTGAAATCGCACCCCAATTGTAACTAGACACGATACGAGTTAAAACTCACAAATGAAGGCCTTCCGCGGCTGTTAGCTTTATTTTAATGTGTCGTTTCAAAATTATATAGTAGGACCCATATGTTCCAAATAAACTTTGTGTAGTAATTGAAGTTGAAAGATTTTTTAGCATGCTAACTTGTGTTCGGCTGCCATCATCGGTATCAGATTATACGCTGCGTGAAATATAGGCAAAAGAAGAAAATAATCGGGCAAGTGAAAAATTTTTAAATCTTGGTGGGTTACCACTACTCCACATTAACCCCCACCAAAACATTGCCATTATTATAACTGGGTGCCACCGTTGCTAAGGTATTGACTTTGACCTATGATGTAAAAAAAAATTGTTAAGGCATATATAAACTAAATCTTTTCACAAGTAATAATTGTAACTGTGTATTCCTTTTCTTAACTTGCCAGATACCACAAAATGCCATTGTAGGTAGTTTTTAAGCTGTGATTCTTGAGTAAATCATAAATTCGTTCTTATATTCCTAATTCAAGAAAATTTAACTTTAAGTTAACACTAATATTAACATAGCGCAAACAAAGATCATAATAATTTATAATAAAATTAATCATTATGATACTCGTAAAATCATAACAAACACCATTGTAGCGAAATAGCAACACTCCTGAATAACTTATGAATCGATTAACTTAATGGCTTCGAAGATAGCGAAAGCTTAAACAGGGCCCAAAAGTTGCCGAACAAAAATTACTCATTGACGGTTGGGCTGAAACGCAGTGGAAAAAGTTCGCCGACTGACATTGATGGATGCGAACGGCCTGCGCCAACTTTGCGTGGGCCAAACGAAAACTGCTCCTCAAATCGAGTATCGGACTGCGACTCGAATTTAATGACCAGACCGAAAGGATTGAACCGGGCGGACTTTGAGCCAGTTGACTCGTGTTCGGCTCCGAAAACGTGTCCGCCGTTTTTTCCCCGTTTCCAGTTTCTGTTTATCTGTTAGACGAGCTCTCGAATGCGCATTTTAGTTTTAGCTCTTAGTGTCGACGCAAAAAGTCAAGGGCGGACTTTGCCTTATTACTGTTGTTTATAGACAGTTCTGATTTAGGATAGATTTATTTGTTTAATAATTGATATAATGCTAATTATGTTCCTTTAAATCTGCGTCACTGTTTTTGCCGACAAGTCAAGTGCATCTGAAGGGAAAATATTTTATCTAATTTTATATTACAAGCATATGGACAAACTAGTCAAGCAAATGTCATGTATGCGTATATGTATGTATATATTATACGTCTACATTTAACTATTAACTACATTAACTAAACGGTGGTAGGGCCACGCAGCAGCCTCGGCTGTTGCACGAATGGGCAGGCCCGTCCGGGTAAGTACCACGACCTCACAGAAGACCAGCGTAAAGTGGAAGTATGACAAATACTTTCGCGTTTAGTCTCGGAAGTGAGGTAGCCGGAGCCCAATTTTCAAAAGGTTGTCAACGCATCTGTAACCATCTGTAGCAGATGTCCAAGGGCGGCGGTATTCACTTACCATCAGGTGAACCGTCTGCTCGTTTGGCAACTTTTCACATAAAAAAAAAACTTTAGCACACCCTTATGTAATGTTAGTTCACATAATTATATTAACCAGAGCTGGGTAGAAATATACACCCACGTTTCGTCAATCTCATTTGTGTGTACCGTACATAGTAGATATCCTACTTAGTATACGACTCCACTTTTCACAGAATTCGGAACAAATTGTGAAGTTTTATATATCGCTAGCTGTTCGCCGGCGGTTTCGCTCGCGTTGAAGACCTTAAATAAATATCTTTCAACCCTTTAAAACAATTTTTTCCAATTAAAAAATAGCCTATGTAAGGACATAGGCCTTTTTTTTTTTAGAAAGGTCTCAGCCTCCAGACTATCTGTGAACCAAATTTCATTTAAATCGGTTCACTAGTTTTGGAGTGAAAGCGAGACAGACAGACGGACTTACTTTCGCATTTATAATATTAGTAATGATTAACATGGCAGTAATTTATTTAGAAATTACTAATAAACATCATCACTGACTTAATGGCGCTAAGCTATTATCTTCAGTGCCGGGGGTCGTGGGTTCGATCTCTAATGAGATAAGGAGTTATGATATGGATAAATTATTTCGGGATTTGGACGCTTGTTACCGGGGAGGGTTGACGTCAGACAGGCGGCCGGGTCGTAAAAAATCCTAGCCAAACCCATTGACAACTTGATTCACATGTTTATTCGACCCGAACTAAGGGGGATAATAAGACACGAGAAAAGAAAAAAAATATTTTTTTTTTCGGTGAGGGCAAGCGAGCTGGAGGTTCAGCTGATGTTAAGTGACAACCGCAGCCCATGGACATTTGCATCATCCGTAGTTGCAGATGCGTTGTCACCTTTTAATAAACTGGGCTCCAGTACCTCACTCGCCAGACGAAACACAGAAGCGTAACACTTCAACTTCACGTCGGTCTTCTGTGAAGTCGTGATAAATCACCGGACGGACCTGCCTATTGGTGCAACAGCCAAGACTGTTGCGTGGCGCTACCAAACTACGAACCTTTAATTTACAAAGCTATCAATTGACGTACATTCTGTCGCAGGAGTTTGCTTTCTAAAAAATATAATAATAAAGCATCTTTATTCCTTAACTTACAGAGTTTTTGATTAAATTTATGAAATTTTTATAATATTGTATTTTTTTAAGTCAAAGCCCCTGGTGGGTATAGGCCTCCTCAAGTTTTTCTTGTATTTGCTTTTTTTGTCCAGTCTTTCCAGCTTTTTTTTTTTATTTCGTCTACCAACGATCCTTCGGGCGGCCTCTAGGTCTTGCCACTTGGGCCTGCCCAAATTGTAGTCAAATGCGTCCGTCTTTCATCTGATAGACGTGCTACGTGGCCGGCCCACTTCCACTTGAGCTTTCTCATATGATGCAGAGCATCTATCACATTGGTTTTCTTCCTTATGTTTACTGATTTTATTCTATCCTTCAGCCTAATATTCAAGATGCTCTTTTCCATAGCACGCTGTGTCTTTTGTATTTTATCCAGGTTTATGAACCGGCAAGGTAGTAAACATCCATCCATAACTTTCTTTTTTAGTTTTATATTCAGATTCGATTTCAGTATTTCTTTTAGGCTCCAGAACTTTTTCCGTGTCATGTTTATTCACCTGTCAATCGCATCTTTGTTTCTAGAATTGAGAAAAGAGATGGATTTCCCTGAGAAATGTAGCTCTCTACGTATTCTAAGCTTTGTAAATTGCTAACTTGTATAGGCTGTTTCCTGTCGTTAGTCATGACTTTAGTTTTTATTGTGTTATATTGTAGTCCTATTTTGTTGCTTATTTTGCACAGTTCTGATATCATTTCTTCTAATTGTTTCGATCATCTGTAGATGAGTACTATGTAATCAGCGAACCTAAGGTTACTCAATTTTTTTCCATTTATGTTGATACCTTTTTTTGCCATTGTAGATCTTTCATTATACAGCGTGTCGTTACCATCGCGACAATAAATGAACACACGTCTAACGCTACTTGCCAATAATCATAAAAAAATATTAACGTTAAACAAAATCCATAATTAAAAAAAAATAGTTTTCAAACAAACTAATTAAGTAAAAAAGAAACAAAATTTGTAACATCCTATACAACTCGCGCCACAGCGTCGTATTACAAGCCTCTCCTTCTAACAGTATGTTTCGTCACTTTTAAATTCATTCAACCCATTCATATGCTTTGTGACCTTTACAAATGAACTTTACGTTACGCTTTTATAGGTAAGGGTGTTCTAAAATTCTTTGTTTTGAAAAATTTAATAACTCTGTAAATATTGATGTTTTAAGAATTTAAATGTTTAATACAACGTTAAAAAGTTATCCCCTATATGTGTGTTCATTTATTGTCGCGATGGTAACGACACGCTGTATACTGTAAGACAGATATAAAAATTGTAGGAGATAGTGGGTCTCCCTGTTTCACGCCTCTGCATATTTTGATTATTGGCCCAAGCCTATCGAGCTTTACTCTGCTTACGCTTTTGTTGTAGATGTCTTTGAGGATGTTTATGTAGGTTTCTGGAACATTTTGTTTTTCTAACGCTTGCCAAAGGCTGTTGTGTGAGATAGAGTCGAAGGCTTTTGCATAGTCGATAAAGGCCAGATATAGGGGCTGCTGATATTCCTGGTGGTTTTCAATTACTTGTGCTTTAAAAAAAATACCTAATAATAAAATACTTAATTCTAAAACAATATAGGTAAATAAAAAAAAATAATGAGATTAAAATTTTTACAATTACTATCCCAAAAAGCGACACGATGAAGTTAGTTGCAAAGCGACCAACTCCATTAACATGGCAACCAAAGAAAATTTGACATCTACCTATATTTCCAAGTTAACAATTGCAATTGCATTTAATGTCTTTTTCACAAACAAAGAGTACTGGCACAGGGGATAAAATTTTTAGTTATTTTTCTCTTGAGCCTCAATAATAATGCCTTTACGAAATACCGCGTATAAAAACTAAACATAAATCTATCAAACGTTGGTCGCAAAGGATGAATAACGTTTCCAAAGAGTCTTTCTAAATGCAAGGGATCACTATAACTCATCAAAATGTCAGTTTTAACGTAGTGCAAAATGAATCCTTAATCGCACCTTTGGCAAAGCCGACACGTGAAATGGAGCAATTCAACTAACTAAACGCTTTTTAGGATTTTTTGTTGTTTTGAACACCGCAAGTTCGCAAAAGAGCTTTTATGAATTTTAAGTAGTCTGTCTGGACCATCGCGGTGAACCCCGATAAAACTTTTTATTGAATACTAATTTTCTCTTCCCGGCTTAGCGCGGGTATCCGTGTTTAAGAGACGTCCGATTACAACGTAGGCGTCTTCAAGGCAAGAGTGAACTGAGGCAAGTGCTGGCCAGTTTTGCAATAAAAAAAATTCTTATCACGAGTTGGAGATTCTTTTTAGTAACAGAAGATGACGAACGAACTGTATGTTCACTTGACGGGTAGACTGTTGAAATTTTATTTGCGTTGCCAATCGTTCTATAGTTCTACTTTAAGCTGGTCAGGATGTGGTACTACCCTACCGCGACATCCCATTCATACAATAGTAGAAACTATTGTATGAATGGGATGAAACTGCATCACCTTGCCATAACGATTCCTAGATTATTCAAACATTATATGTTTCATCCATATACATACGTCTATAAAGAGAATCTATAGAAAGTCGGTTCCAAATTCAGTGATAATATTCGACATAGCTGAACAACATATATGTTTGAGTTTTGATTAACTATGAAACATCATAATAAGTGAATTTTTCTTACGATTAATGTTACTAAGTATTTTCACATTTTTATTTTATTAACATTAGCTTTTACCTTATGTGTGTGATGTTAAAGGCAATTATTAATAACATAAAAAATTATAAATTAAAATTTGTAGAAAAATATACGAAAAGTTAATGATTAAAGCAAACCATCAGAAGTGCAAAAGATTAGTTAGGACTAGAGAACTTAATATAAAATTTAGAATATTAACCGTAAAAAATTTAACATGTTCATGACTAGCATTAGACACTATAGACATCATGAAATATTGATGAAACGTTTGTAAAATAACATATTAACAAAACATTGAATAACTAGGACGCATATCCGTTTTAGATTTTTGTATCAAAATTTAATTTCAGAGTTACTACAATAAATTGTCTAGTTAAACCTCTCTAGCCTCTCTTCACGGCGCAAATCATTTCGGTTTTGTTATAGTAGAGATACATGAAGAGATACATGATCAGATACTCGCTTCATCTATCTATACAGATAAATAAAATTGGAGTGTATGTTTGTAATATTAAAATAACCGCTTTTTACTAAATGCATATTATGGATGTATACATGGTACATATACCAAAATAACATTTTTTACAATTTTTGTCTGTCTGTCTGTCTGTTTGTTCCGGCTAATCTCTGAAACGGCTGGACCGATTTGGACGGGACTTTCACTGGCAAATAGCTGATGTAATAAGGTAATAAATAACGTAAATAAAATAAATAAAAATAATAAATAAATAAATAACATAGTATCGTAAATATAACCTTTGTGTTGTATATGTCTGCAAAATTATAATACATTTACTTGTCGTTTGAAAGCGAGCTCATCCGGAAACTGGTTTACGTAGCCGCAGGATGGCCTAAACTCAACTTGCAGTGTAGATAATGTTCATTATTTTTATATAAATATAAGATTGCACTTCTGAAAGGTAACATTTAAAGGATAGATATGTCTTTACGAGTATCTATACAGCGTGTCGTTACCATCGCGACAATAAATGAACACATGTCTAACGCTACTTGCCAATAATCATAAAAAAATGTTAACGTTAAACAAAATCCATAATTAAAAAAAAATATTTTTCAAACAAACTAATTAAGTAAAAAAGAAACAAAATTTGTAACATCCTATACAACTCGCGCCACAGCGTCGTATTACAAGCCTCTCTTTCTAACAGTATGTTTTGTCTCTTAAATTCATTTAACCCATTCATATGCTTTGTGACCTTTACAAATGAACTTTACGTTACGCTTTTATAGGTAAGGCTGTTCTAAAGTTCTTTGTTTTGGAAAATTTAATAACTCTGTAAATATTAATGTTTAAAGAATTTAAATGTTTAATACAACTTTAAAAAGTTATCCCCTATATGTGTGTTCATTTATTGTCGCGATGGTAACGACACGCTGTATATATTTCTGTGGCATTTTGAACTAGAACAGACCATAATAAATGATTGAAGGCAATTTAGTATTTTAGCCAAAACCACTTACAACTTCGGCACAGGATGAACGCATTCTTGACCAGCACATTATTTTTTTTCCTTTTATGTGAGAAGGTGGTAAGCGAGTTGGCGGGTTACCTGATGAGATGAACCGCCGCCCATGGAAATTTGCAACATTCATAGGTATTTAGATGCGTTGCCACGTTCCAATAATGTGGACCCCGAATACGTCCTTACTTACTAAAGAGGTCATAGTAATCCGCGGAAGAACTTGCTGATTTGTACAACAGCAAGACCGCTGCATGGCACTATCACATTTCTTCCGTGTGTCTTTATGACAAATTTAACATTAAAACATGCAAATTCCAAATTCGGTGAGGAAACCGAGGTAAGTATAAAGCTTGCTATTTATAAATAATTTCTCTAATGAATTAAGTACAAAAAGTACTTAATTTACAAAAAATAAATAAATATTGTAGATTGAAATATAAACAATTTATAAAAGCGCAACACGAGCATCGCGTAAATAAATGAATGCAAATGGTTTTCTGCTGCTTCAGCGCGATATACTTGACGTTTTGAAACAACGAATCACTATTTAAAGTTTTTATTTTATTTATTTATATATTTATTGTACACAAAACACAAGATACAAAAAAATAATGAAAATGAAAATAATGTAGAAAAGGTAAGCTTAACTCAATATATGAGTTCTCTACCAGCTAACCTGGTAAGAAAATAAAACAAAAAAAAAGGTGATTGAAGGTAGCTGGAAATGTGTTCAGTGCACCCAGATATTCCTATAACATACCCTAAATAAATATAAACATTAATATGTATATACATAAATATATCTTAAAGTAAATATAAATTATACGTAACATACATATAACATATAGTAAATAAAGATAGAAGATAATAACAAGAAATATATATACACGAAGAAAAATACGTTATGCGGATAAATAGAATTCCTTAGCTCTATTCTTGAAGACATCCGATGAGGGACTGGCACCGACATTGTGAGGTAATAGATTCCAAAGACGCACCGCGTGCAATGTAAAAGAGCCGCCAAAACAGGAAGACGCGTGCGAGAGTAATTTTTAAAGGAGGGAGCTGATCTCACGACAGGGTTGACCACGCGGCACCATGTACTCAAAACGCTCTCGGAGGTACTGAGAAGCCGCAGGATTATTGAGAATGGAGTAAAGTGTGGATACCACATGCAAATCACGACGATAACGTATAGGTAACCATTTCAACTGGGATCGGAAGCTAGAAATGTGATCGTATTTACGCAGCCCGAAAATGAAGCGTATACACATATTTTGTAAACGTTCCAATTTATTTAGCAGCAGCTACGCAGCATCCAAGTAGCATGCGTCCGCGTAATCAAGAAGAGGTAGAAGAAGTTACTGGGCTAGTGTAATTTTCGTTTTGAACGGCAAGAACTTTTGGAGACGCCTGAGAGAATGAAGCGAGTAATGTATCTGCTAATGTAACCTGCTTACTTCATTGATGTGATTGGTTCAGGATAGCTTGCTATTAAATAAGATGCCAAGGTTTTTAGCACACGAAGAGTATTGAATACTAACACCATCGTAGTATACTGTTGGCAAGTTAATGGCGTTAATGAGATTGAGCATATACGTGCTGCCAAAAATAACCGCTCGGGACTTTGCTGGATTAACTAGAGGTCCAAAAGATTTTGCCCAAAGTTTATATAACATTCGACTAAAACTATGCCACCAAATAAAAAAAATTGAAGAGTTTAGGTTACTTTCATAAAATATATGATAATGATATGTATAGGTAACATATTGCTGCTGTACAAAGCTATGGATGACACGAACCAACTTTTTCGGTATAACATAGCATAGCATTGCATTCTTCTAAGTATTCTTTGACATAGCACATTTATGTAAAGCCGAATAATGCATCTGAGTGTAACATTACCGATGATTGCGACCATAAATTTCCTGTTTTACCTGCGGCCGTGTAAATGTTTGATTTATAGCAGAGCACAGGGGTAATGCGTAGCTGAATTTCGTCTCTAAACAGCTATAAGCGCACAGTGACGCAAAGTTATGAATGCACGTAATATTATGTAAATTTAGCTTTTTATAGAAAGCTATTTCGTTGATAGCTGTAATAACGCGCGGAAATGTAGCATACTGGCTGAATAAAAATGTGAATGCTAACATTTCTTAATGCGCAATAATTTTTACTTACTTCACATGGCTTTACGTGGTTTCATGTCTTGAACATTTTGAATCATTTTATGAGAATGTATTTTTTAGATTTTATTTAAACTAGTCGTTTTCTATTTAAGATTGTCTTAAATTCTTAGCCAGAGAAGAAATATCTTAAAGTGGAGCATGATGAAAGCAAACTACGATATGTATCATAGTTTTGTTAATATAAACGAATACAGAAACTTGAAATAAAAAACCAGATATATTTATTCATGTTTTTTTATGTGTTTATATGTATTTAAAAATCTTTCCATTACATTTGAATATAAAATTATACCGTTGAATTATAACGTTGGGGAAAAATCTCCAATGAAATCAATTTTACATAGTTGGTCAGTCTGTTTATTTTATTTCCTACAGCTTTATCTTATTAAATTATTCTATAGGAATATTAAAATTTAACGTACAGTTTTTTTATCTGTATGAATGAAACATAATTTTTATTGTCTGTATTAATTATTATCAAGACAATAAAATGCTTTGATTAAATACGAGTACATTAATGTAAGTACGAATAAATAATGTAATATGAAATGAACTAACAATTAGGCCAGTACTTAGCACCTACTTGACATAAACTTCAGGAAATGGACGTATCTAAATCTAATGTATGTTATTTAACTATTGACTGCAGTAATTACATAATTAAATTTGTTAATTTACCAAAATTTTTGGTAAAATTTTTGCTAGGTCGAAAAATGGTAAGTACAAATGTAAAGAATTCCCCTTTTTTCGTTAATTTCAGTCTTTACACAATAGCTTACCTTATGAATAGGAGTTCCCCAGAAGTCATTCAGGAAAATGTTCGAGATCGGCGTCTGCGGTCTCAGGTCTCTGTTCTCTTTTATGGCACTGATATCGTCGAATACGAATCCGCAGTACAGGCTATTGTGGTAGACGATCACGCAAGCCAGTACCAGGATCGCGCCGAGCCCGCGACGCGGCCCCTCTGGAATTTCTTCGGCCGCCTGGCCTGGTCCAGCAAGACGTCGCCTACTCCGCCCCGTGCGCGTTCTCACCGCGGACACAACTCCTCCGAATCTACACACGCCACTCACGCGGTCCATCGTTAAGCACTTACGGAACCCTCATCAATAGCACACCACAAAAAAGCATTACTAACAAACGTCGCGAACATAAAGACGGCTCGACAACAGGATTGTTCTCTGGAGCGGCGAAAACACTAACATGAGTCGGGGCTATAAAATTCGCTACACAAAAATGAGGCACTAAACGCGGCTAATACGGAATGTACACACCACCGATCGGCGTGATGCAAATTCGCATCGTATGTTTACGTCAGCGCGGAGCACATGTCATGTTTTTTTTTGACGAAATCGTTTAATTTGACATTTATGGGCGCCGAGAAGCGAATCGCGCGGACGTACTCTCACCAGGCAGGTCCGCCGACGACTGCCGAAGTGCGCCGAGCGAATGCCGCGTCGAGTCACGTGACCAGCCGTTTTACTGCGGGTCGTTTCGTGATCACGCATGCGTCTGCAGAATATTGTATGGCGGCAAAATAAATATTCCTCGGTGTTAGCGAGTTCGGATTGACGAGATGATCTGTGAAACGGCATCGTCTTTATTAGAAGAAAAAATAATTACACTATCACATTTTATGGATTGTAAGTGTTTCCCTCATGATATTAATATTTTATCGCTTTTTATCTTTATACGAGAATATAATTATGTTGAAAAAAGGATTGATTATTTGGGAGGCGGAGAAACAAAGTATGATTGATAAGTTACGCTTATGTATTGCGAGGTCATATCCACGGTGGCGAGGGTCACAGAAAGGGAGAGATTTTTGTGACGTCATTCTAGCCGGAGGAAACCGGTGGCTGATGGGAGTTGAGTCGAATTCAAAGTGCGTTGACGCGCTTGAAGGTCAGAGCTGTTTGTAGTTTGAAGTTCATAGTAACCTCTACGCGTATTTGGACGAACGGCTCAAGTCGAACTCGATTCACGAAATCACTTTCTGTTCGGATCCATTTCTTCCGCATGAAAAGCATCGGATGAGCGCCGATAAAAGGTTTTTGTTGTCGGAGAGATCTACCGCTTTTTACGTCGGAAAGTTATTAGACATTTACCCACCTTCCGACTTTTGGGAGCGTTTTAGATTGCGCAATTTATTTTCATTTACTCATAGGTAAAATCCAAGGACTTACTAATTAAACTAGTAAAAACAGCAGGTAAAGTGTTTTCATTGTAACTCAATAAAAGCTTGATTTTCTCATGGTAAAAACTAATAGGCCGGCCGGCGATAAATTTTACGAGCGCGTTTAAACGAACAATAAACGTTTTAAATATATTTGTCGTTTAAAACTACATCGTTGACCCTTAATGACACTGAAAATAAAACAAAATTGGACACTTTGCTTTAACGGGAACGCTTAATTAAAAACCGATGTTTTAATGATGCCACGCAGTTACACTTCATATTATTCGATATTCAGTCAATGAACATTGGCGGTAACTTTAATTTAATAGTAGTTTAAGTAACTTATATTAATAGCAAATATATATATATATGTTTTAAGGGGATAAATATAGACAGCTTATAATGTCCATTTTAACCAATCTTAATTTATACAACACTACCTTTTCGCCCGCTTCGCTCGCGTTGAAGCCCTTAAATAAATATCTTTCAAACCTTTACAAAACTTTTTTTCCAATTTAAAAAATAGCCTATGTCCTTTCTCAGGCTCTAGACTATCTGTGTACCAAATTTAATTTTTATCGGTTCAATAGTTTTGGGGTGAAAGCGAGACCCCGCGACGTCAAGAATTTGGTGTTTGTGTAGTCTTTTAGCACGGCGCTTTGGCAGTTTCGTCGGATGAAGTCCGCTGGTAGACGACACGTAGCTTGAGGAGAACAACGTAGCAGACGACACGAATACGCCCATTTTGTCTGCGACTATTTTAATTTGGCATGGGGGGACACAAACGATCCAAGGGATCAGATGGAGAACAGAGTCTCGTAACCTATCTAGAAGAGGGGAGATCGTAAAAGAGGTACCTAATAAATTCGCAATTGCAAATTAGTGTAGGACACGTAACAGCTTCTGATATTGCACGAATGGGCAGGCGCGTCCCGGGTACTATCAACTACCACAGGAGACCGGCGCGAAGTGTAAGTGTTAAACTTACGCGTTTTGTCTGATCCTAGTAAAATAAATATATAACATTACTAAGCATATGTCAACATGCACAGTGCTTACATGTTCCCTGGCTGCTGTCGATTTTATGCCATTTTAAAAACACTTAAGTGTACAGACTAATACACAAGTGTACAGACTACATACACAAGTTTACACGTTTTTAAGGGTTTTCGACTCATCTATAAGCCCTTTGGGTTCTAGATGTCCATGAACGGCGGTATTCACTTAACATCAGGTAAATTGCAGCTCGCTCGAAATCTTTTCCCGTAAAAAAAAAAGAACTTACGATAGCACGTTGCCAACCACTAGCGTTCGACTATCACTGATAATAACAAAGTGCATTGTAATTATTTTGTAGGAAAATGGATAGTAAAGATAAACTAGTTAGGACAAGTTCAGTACTAAAAACCAGAAAAAGCTATGACTTTTTCTTTTATCATAATATCATATAGGTGATCTTAAAATCATAGCGAAATAATAGAGTATAATAACAGTAATTAAATAAAAAGCGTTCGGTGACGATGACGCAAGTTCCATGATTTTTGTTCACCCAAAATGTGCGCGCCTAAAGAAGTTTTCACTTCAAAAACTGTGTAGCCATTTTAAAATCATTTGCGTTTAAAACATAAAACAAGGTCTGTATTCACAAGTTCACTTACGGAATAACGCGTTTTTCGGTGCTTTTGTCTCAGCAGCCCACGTATATCATTCGTAGAGTGGTTGTTGCAAAATGAATTTTCATTTCGTGTCCGCTGGCTTAGAAGGGCCTTAATATGTAATGAGGCCTAATGAAATGAAGGTGTTGAAGGTAATAATGTGGAATTATTCTTGGCTTCTATTTGTTCTTTCACTTGGGGCGTTATAAATGCTTTATGTAAAAGCGGATTTCTCATATTAATTCGTAATGACAACTTTAATAAGATCAAAATAAAGAATTACTTTTAAGATAGGCGATATGCGTAAGGGTGAACAATAAGGTACATAAGATAGATATAATGCTAGATGTGAATGATTATAGGAAAATGGTTATCCTTTTACCATGATGACAGTCATCTGAAGGAGTCATTAATTCACGTTCAGTTATTAATTCACGTTGATATAATTTCACATTTATAGAACAGAATAAATATGTATACAAATGCGGTAGGACCACGCAACAGCCTGCCCTGTTGCAGAATTGGGCAGGTATGCCCGGCAAAATATCACGACCTCACAAAAGACCGTCGTGAGGTGGAAGTGTTACTCTTCTGCGTTTAGTGGTGGTTAGTTAGGTATCCAGAGCCGACTTTATTAAAAGGAGGCAACGCATTTGCAACCCCACAGGTATTGCAAATGTCCATGAGCGGCGGTTATTACTTTACGTCACGTGAACCACCAGCTCGCCTGCCATCTCTCATAAAAAGTAGGTTAAATGTTAAATTAAAATTAGCTTTATTAAATTTAACATGAAACCTAATTTTTATGTGAGAAGGTATTCGGTCCCCCATATTCGGTCTTTCTTTTCTTTTTTAATTAGTGTTTAAACACTTTTGTGACTATTATCATTTCATATTAGCAATGTCATAAGGTCGCCTATTTAATATTTCTAGATATACATTAGGAAACCCCCATGCTTATTGAATGGAGTAGAAATTCCACAGGAATATGACTTATGTATTGAAAAACTCTGAAAATACAACTTGTTCCAAGATGTAATTCGAAACAGCTTTCAATTTTTTTTTCGATTATAACTTACTTATATTAAAGCGAAAAATAATCTTAGTTCATACATATAAATCTAAGTCTAACGTTAACGCGAAAGCGTTCACAAATCTCATTACGAGAAGTTTAGATAATTATTTTCACATTTATAATACTGTCCCTTAAAATAAAATTTTTAGCTACATGTATTAAAAAATATTTACTGTACATATATTTAGAGTATGTAATGATATCTTCAGTAAAAATAATAAAAAAAGTCATTTGTATGTACTTGTACAGTCATTTGTATTTGGTATGTACTTATAAAGTATAAAGGCTAGTAATTATTCTAGAAATTTAGGTTGTCTATATTTAAACAATGTAACCCTAAATCAGTAATGGAGAGATAAGGGTTATTTAAGGTTCTTTTTTCAAATATTAGAAAAACTTTTTGAAATAATTATATAAGGGTATATAAGGGTAATATCTCATGTGTTTTTTTTACTATGAATTTTAAATATCTTATATTCGTTATTAATTAGTATGTCTATTGTTGTTTACTTTTCTTAACTACTATTATAACAATGAATATATTAACATCACAAAAAACCTTCTAAATCCTCATTTGCGAGCAAATAAACCGACTTAAGTATTTTTATGTATCGTAATTTTATATCATATCATTAATTGCCTCATTTAAACGTATTGTTGCCTTTTTTTCTATAATGTAAATACCTTTTGTTTGGAACCGTTTTATATACAACTGTGCAATGTTTTAATCAAGCGAAAAATAAACACAATCACGAAGCTGAATCAACAACGTATTGTTTCAGCACAACGAATTCTTGAAAGCTTCTATTTTCCGATACTATAATAATAGTTGCGCATATATTAAATTAATTATGTCTATAGTCCATTAATTTCGATAGCAGATATTTGTTATATTAAGGATTGTGATGTAAAACGTAATTACTAAATGTAGTCCACAGTAACTGTAAACATTTTAGCAGACCCTGAGATTTAATTAAGTTTCATCTTTTACGATGATTTACATCAACGATAATAATAAACATCATTTACACAATATTAAATCTAAACAATAACAATTATAAAATTGTCTCATTTGTTACTTTTGTAAAGCAATTGTTTTTTTTTATATCAATTCACTCTGACCACTTAAACGCCTTAAAATCTATTTTGAGAACCTTCCATTTGTTTTCATTATTTCTGAATAGCATTAAAATTGTTACAATTGTTCGATTTATCGTCTCTTGAAGATATTAAAGTATATTACGTTATATTATGATTATTTTATTATGTTATCATTATTAAGTATTACGTCAATGACAAATGGTAGCTAACCTCACCTAATGTTACGTGATTAGCGTCAGCCCTGGATAGATATCCAGATAGATACAACACCCGGGGGGTTGTAAATACTTTCTGACTATTTAAAACAGAGGGCCATACCTTGCTCAACAAACGAAACACAAAAGTATCTACAATAATACAACTTCTCACCGGTCTTCTGTGAGGTTTTGGTACTTCCCCGAACGAACCTACCAATTCTTACAACAGAAACTATTGCGTGGCCCTACCACAGTGAGTGTCGTTGACAATGATTTCCTCACGTATAAAAATTCATATCTTTTGAAAACTCCATCAGAAAAAATATTAAACGTTGTAAATTTATTCAGAAAAATATTTTTTTATCCTTAGATCCGTTTTAGTCGTGATAAATCAGTGTCCGGGTGCTTGCTTTTAACTTCGTGTACTCTTTAGTAGTTTTATTCGTGGATTCAAATGACGGAGAATCAACTATCAAGCCAATGGAATTGTTAATTTCAACTTGAAGGGCTTTTTTATCACGTGATCACCGGTGAAGGAAAACTTCGCGAAGAAACGCACGTGATTTTGCTTCATTAATTTTGCTCAACAACTTCATTTAAAAGAAAACTATTTTTGAATACTAATATGTCCCATATTTGTTGGAACTGAGATGTCGTTTCTTTTTAGGCAAATAAATACTTGGCGCTTTCGAAGACATCGTTGTACGTTTAGTTAAATCCTTACTAATATGATGATGGATGTTTGTTACTGTTTCACTCAAATACTACTGAATGGATTTTAATGAAACTATTCATTAATATAGCTTATACATCAGAATAAGACATAGTAAAAGTAAAGTAACAGCCTATAATGTCCCACTGCTGGGCAAAGGCCTCCTCTATACAGAGGGTATCAGGGCATAGTCCACCACGCGGCCCCACTGCGGATTGGCGGACTTCACATATTTTCGAAATACATTTTTTTTTTTGTTATTATTCCGAAAATATACAGGTTTCCTCACGATGTTTTCCTTCACCGCGGAGCACGTGATAATTCAGCACTTAAAGTTAAAAACTTCATTGGTGCCGGGACCGGGGATCGAACTCAGGTTGCTCGAGTATACATTGAATTAAGGCGAGCGCCCGGACACTGAGCTATCACGGCTTTATTTAAGAAGACATAGGCTTTAATTTATTTACATATTTTATGCATATCTGTCTTTCTGTCTTAATGTTACACCTTCAGCCTATTCAACGCAGTAGTAGTCGCGGGCACCAGCTAGTGAAATATAAAATGCTTAGTCCTCGAAAACAACTACGTTACGACTAAAACTGAAAGGTTTTATATTGTTCGAATCGTCTGGACTGAATATTGATTGCATATCTTAACATCCCGTAAGTTGAAATTAGCTCACATATCTTGGATTATCAAATCTCCAGCGTCCCTTCGGAACAACAACGACAGCACAAGTTGTTTTCAGTGATCTTTTTTTGTCTCATAATTTTTAAATGGTCCGGTGAAGCATTGTGGCCTCCTAGAAGACTTATTCACACTTTTGGATTTTGTCCGGTGACTGACGTTAACGGCTAAAATTTGGAGTGATGCAGTCGGTATAGTTTCTTTAAACTAATGTTAAAAACCCAAAAAAAGATAGGAGGCTGGCGAGAGTCTCACACTGATAACCTCAGACTCCATGTCATCAACGTTCCAACTCCCAATACTCAGCTTCACAAATTCCACCGGCAGCTATCTTGCAACCTTTATTATTGTGTTTGACTGGGTTCTCTATTAATTTTAAACCACGGCGACAAATTATAAAACATTGCCATGTTGATGTATAATATATCTATTATATATTAATACAGTCTTAACAGGATCTCTCAAGTAAAGCAATATTAAAATGTCTTTGGAAATATAACCTTGTTCTAATGTTTTATTTACCGTTATAATATTATAAATAACCAGAATAAGGAATAACGAGATTTTTACAGAGGGGTAGGTAAAATTATACTTTTACCGGAAATGGACACCTATGGATTTAATATAAACGAGTCCTTTCTAGGGCTAATGAGAGGACCGATAATTAGGGACCATTAATGATAGATCCATTAAACGAAATTGCTTATGCTATTTCGTTATTACCTTATTAAAACTTTAGCAGTGGATTATTGCGATTGTTGCAGGATCCCCGGGGTAATGAGGATCGTGTTATATTGTGAAAAATTTAAACGAATTGAAATGGATTAATTTTGTTTCTTTTAAAAAAAATTAAGAAGGCACGAGGTAAAATTAAATTTAATCAGATTATAGTTAAAGGTAACAGGATAGCAGTTTTTACCAAACAGTGTTATTTCCTTGGCGCATGGGTCCACAGAATCGACATATAAACCAATATCCAATTTTGAATTATTGTAGTCTCACTTTCCGAGAAGCTTTAACAATTCGGCGAAACAGGAGCAGTCGTGCATTTTTTCTTATATCAATTTAAACTGGTATTTTTTCAGACTTAACACCGGCAAATCTAAAAGTTATAGCAAAAGGGGTGAATCACGGCATGAAAATGCAAACTCATTCGGATTTGTTATATAGGTTTTGTCTAATTCCTGATTGTTTCGGTTCCAATGAAAGGTGCGTCGTACTTTTATAACGCCATGTATGTGGTATACACTTATAGGTTTTTGGGTCTACATTAGACTTTTCAAGAATCTCAGAACTTTTGCTATTACTCAGAGTCGGAAATTAGGCGCATGTATCACAAAGATAAATAATCCAAGCTCAAGTGAGGCCTGGCTTATGATTCGAACTTACCCTGGATTGCTAATATTTTGTATGCCATCCCTGCATGTATATCTATATGTATATTTGCTATAATCACATATTTCATGTGTAATAGTATACAGAGAAATGGAATAAAATAATGCTATAAAAGTTAACTCCTTCTAACATTATTTTGTCTAACCGGAAAAAATATTAACAATTCATAACAAATCTTGTTTTAATTTCACAATTGAGATAGAGTTAGATTATAATTAATGTTTTCTCAAAAATATCTTTACTAAAACTAAAACTAAAACTAAAACTAAAAAGATGATGGATGTTTGTTACTCTTTCACGCAAATACTACTGAATGGATTTTAATGAAACTTTACAATAATATAGCTTATACATTAGAATAAAATATAGGCTTAAATTTATATACATATTTGTCTTTTTGTCTGAATGTTACGCCTTCAGCCTATTCTACGCAGACGTAGTCAAGGGCTGCAGCTAGTTGTCAAATACAGCTTGTACTTTGCGCTCTTATTCCAGGAACCTAGCTGCTAGGCCCTAGCATAATGACAGCGTGCGCTAAGACTATTAAACAATTTTCGTTCGCATACTTAAAATCTTTAGTACTCGCCCCCGTAGAACGCAATTCGATTAAATACATTACGGGAACTGTGACCTGCCTTGTTCGAAGAAGGGAGCAGTATATCAAAACTTCGCCATTAAAACAACGTGAGACCGCGACACCTCGAGATCAACTATCCCAACTTCATTTCTTCAGCCAACTTTATTGTCTTGAAAGTTTTACGGCTGCAGTCAACCCTTACTTCGGCAATATAGCGAGAATTGAGTGCCATTAAACGCTGCGCATAGTTCCGCAGAATAGCTTAAATAATTCTCCGTATGTTAATATAATATTAAACAATATGAATAAAATTAGATATCTTATGGAAACTAGAATGAAACCTCCCATCCAGCATTCGCAAACCTGACGATGAAGCGATTTAACTAAACTAAACCATGTTAATTTAAGCGACTTATAAATGCTCTTCGGGAAACAAGTGTCTAAAATCGCTTCAAGTTTGATGTATTTGCGCTCGCTTCTCTAGAGATAAATTTGTACGAAAACTTGCTGAATGTGAAAAGTTTGAAGCTCACTTCAATCCATTACACGAGTGAGATATTTCTTTGTTTTCTGGCTTCACTGCGGAAGAAGGCAACCTTACAAATCAAAACTTAATCATCCGATTAAAAATTGTATATGTCGTCATGGGTATTTTAAGAAGGATTATACATTCACAAATTCGTGAAATTTTCGTTCGAATACTGGAAAACATATTTTCGTATTTATGAAATTCATTCTGCATATTTTCACAATGTTAAGGCTACCCAACAGACTTAGCCGTTGCACAAAAGGGCAGAGAAGTACCACGACCTCACAGAAGATATTGCTAGGGCTAGGGAAGTACCACGACCTCATAGAAGATCCACGTGGACGTATTATACGTCTGCGTTTCGTCTAGTGAGTGAGGTAACCCGGTTCCAATTTATTAATTGGTACAAATACATCTGCAAGTCTACGGGTGTTGCAAATGTCCATGGGCGGTGGTAGCAATTACTTTTTACATAAAATATGGCAGTATCTTTTGTCACCTATAGGTCTATAAATTAATTGTATGGAAAAACATAAAATAATACGTACATACACTGCCCTTTCATCCGATATCCTGACATTTGTTTTACGTCCCAAAATAGGAATCCATCAATCTTGCGTTGTAATAGGAGATAAAATGAAATGATATATTTGAAACGTAATATCCACCGATTTATTTAATATACCGTCCATCAATCACGGCATACGGTGTGTATACTGAATACTGGTGACAGAACGCCGTGCAATATGTGATATGAGTCAGCCTTGGCCTCAACACATTTTTTTATTTCAATCTATCACACAGTGTCTTGACATGTACAAAAGTATGACTGGTATTTCAATATTCGCTTGAAATACGTTATAACTTTTCGGAGATAAAGCTAATTTTGCACACGATCGCCAAACTGTAAAAAAAATGATCAAGGCAATGCAACATAATGTTAATTATAGTTAGCTTTTAATTGCCAATTTGTTATTTGGGAAAGAAAAACAAAAAAGATTGAAGTGAAATTTGAAAAGATTTCTATCGCTGCTCAGTGTATCCATTTTCAACTTTGCAGACTCAAGAGTAAATATTGTATATTGAACTCTAAATATGTATAAGGAGCTAAACTTGGAGTAAACAACAAATAACGGGGTTAAGCTTAGAAACGAAATAACAAAGGCGTTCAGCAGTTTCGTTCTTGTTACGCAACTTATCATTTAATCTAGAAACTTGTTTGTTAATTTCAACCATACATTTCTCTTATCTGCAACAGCATATAACTAAATGAGTACATCAAGACATACTAAGAATTAAACATAAAACATATTAGCGACCTGGATTTTATTCTGACGATATAATATCTGTAGATCCATTATCTACAGATATTATATCGTCAGAATCCACGAACCCTAAATTCCACCCAAATTAAATAATTAGAACCATCTATATATATTTTGGTTTATTATATGTTATAAATACAACTTATGACTTGATATATATTTAGTTTATTGGTCAAATTTTCTCCTCTAATGAGGCATTGTGAATGATGCATGATGTCTTTGACACAACCATTAATTGACGCGTACTCATTGCGTGTGACATTATTAATAGACTAAACGGCCCGCCAACGACAGATTCTTGATTACTTTTATAACAATAGGATTATAATTTGGTTTAGTAACAATAGATTATTATATGTACGTTTTATGAAGTCAGTTGCTATTTCCTTCTAAAAAATCCCCTCCATAAAACTATTTATATTACTTATAAAGTGCGACATGATTTGTGTTCGTGATCGCGGAAAACTTGGAAATTTGAGCTTTAACATGATAAATAATGGTCAACTGAAATGCTGTTAACTTCTGCTACTTTCCTTCCTCTCAGTTCTACATAATTATATCTGGCGTCCGCTTCGCAAAATTTTCCATTTTCCAGGCCTTCAAAGTAATCACGGCTTGTGAACACTTTTACGCGATATAGTGTTGACATTATTATTTATTATTATTATTATATACTTTATTATACACCACAAAGAATTTGATATAATTAGTATGAAATAAGTATTAAAAGTTAGGTACAATAAGGCGGTCTTATCGCTAAAAAGCGATCTCTTCCAGACAACCTTAGGACGAGGAAAAATAAACTAATGAATAGTGGGTGGTGTGCTCAATAAACTTACTTAATACCAAAATAGACTTAAATATAATAAGATAAACAAAGTTATAATAAACATACATAAACATAAATAAATATATAATATATATAAATAAATACACGAGAGAAGAATTAAATCTGAATATTGCCATTAAAAACTATGGATTACAAAGCGATAGATAATGTTGTTTTACGTCAATTTTAAACTTGTCTAGCGTCTTCGAACGACGAATTTGCTGAGGAAGTTCATTCCACAAGCAGATGCCTTAACTGTAAAGGAGTTCTTATAATATTTAGTTTTGTACGCATGTGGTGCTAGAATTAGATCTTCAGCTGATCGCAGAACTCGTTCTGGATGGTTATGGCCAAGAAACTTAAAGTGTTCCTTTAAATAGCTTGGAGTCCTAGGGTTAAATAATACACAGTACAGAAGAGAGACAGTGTGTAGATTCCGGCGAAAACGACATTGTTTTATATAGGTACTAAAATAAATTATGTACAAAGCAATATGTCTTTAAACTCTAAAACGTCTATTAATTAAACACTACTAATTGTTTTCGTACTTTTCTCTTTAAATTACTATGCTATTTAGAAGTACGTTTAGTCTCTGTATGTAATTTTTGTAATTTTATTATTTCAAAATTCGTATTTCGAACCGTACATTTTTTTGTGAGCCCGAAATAGCGCACTGTCCGGGCACTCGCTTTTAACTTTATATAGGTGTAATACAAGTGCCGGCACTAATAAAGTTGATAATTTGAAGTGCTGACTTATCATGTGCTCAGGAATCTTGATGTCATCAAGGAAAACATCGTTAGGAAACCTGAAAACATCCTAAGGACAATTGTAATAAATTTAAATATATTAAAAAAATTCGATATATATCGAATATTATATAAGAATTCGTTTTTCTTTATTATCATTATACAAATTAATTTGATTTGAAGGTTAATTAAGTCTTATGTACCTACTAAATTACGAATTATACCTTTCAGATTATTGTATACATAGTTAACTTCAACCTATTTACAAGTACTTATTAATATTATTGTTTTAATCATGGAATCATAATAACTCGGGGTCATTTCAGTAATCGAAGCCGTCCCAAAACGTATTCAATCGAACTGGCCGTAGAGAGCGAGCGGTATCCGTTACGCGAAAGTTTTGATTTAGTGCTTATAGCTGTGCCAGTCAGGGAGGGCCCTCTTTAAAGTTTTAGTGATGTAATAGAATAAAACTGCTCGAACAACGCTCCCGCTCAAGCATTCATAGCGGTGTTCCGCGAAGCATTATAGAAATGTTCCAAGTTATTGCCTACAATGCTTGGAACGTAAAATCTAATGCTAGTCGATCGAATGAATATTCCAAGCCGCTCCGAAGTGCTGAGCTCACGATATAACACTTTCGACAAATCCCCAAAAGAGAGCTTCAGTCTGCTTCCCTGCTCATTCTTTTATATGTTTAGAATAAGTTTTAATAACTGTAGCATTAATATTGGGACCAAAACCTACTAAGGCACGTTTAAATATATTTTAAGACATAAAAGTTTTCCTTTTGTGGATGAAGTCGTCGTGGACGGTCATTATTTTTTTATTGACAGAGATTAGGTTCACTTTTATGGTGCTGCTGTTTTGTTTTTCCACCGGCATTATTTTATATCGCAATCGTTTATACAGGTGGTAAGTATCGCACTGAGTTTGCTTTGAAGATAAATTCCACCCCTTTAAGCAAGGCGTCCTTTGCAAAATGTTTCGCGCAACGGTGTAAAACATTTGTCCTGTGTCAGATTAGCACAAGAACAATAAAATAAAACCGTTCCTCTCCTAAGCGCGAACAAGTGTGTAAGTAAGCAAACAGCTTACTACTAATGTAATATATTTGGGATATTTCGTGATATGTGTATGCTTGTTGGGGTGGAAAGGGCGAGGGTTGGCCGATTTCAAGGAAAGGATCATTAGCAGTGACGTTAAAGAAAGACTGACTTCTATTTAAGTAAGTTAGCTTTATTGTGACGTTAATCTTAAAGGTAAAAGAGGAAAAAAGGGGTCAATAAACAAAGCTCCCTTCAGGAACATTAAGCGTTCGTAAAATTTAGCTTAGCAGCGAAGTATATTGCGCAGAATAAACAGATTAAGCGTACGGAAGGCTTTCCCGGGAAACAAGAACAAATGGGATCGACTTGAAAAATGTGTAACAATAACAAAATATAAGGTCTCGCAAGTGACATTGGCTCATTAAATAAGCGCCACGATATTGCTTGAACCAAATTTGTCATTCAAATAAAATTGAAACTTTAAAACAACGGTAAATTAGATAATATTTAAATTCTACAGGAACAAAATCAGTCAAGATTTTATATAAAAAATAGTTTAATTTGTATAATTAGAAGCTTATGATATCTTTAGTTTATGCGTTCGTCTTGAGACCATTGAATTTCTAAATGGTTCGTAACGTCAGAAATAAAAAAAACCGCAACGCTAAGAAATCCGCAAAATAATTTTAATTAAAGCAATTAGTCTACTCACGAAAGCTAATGTATTTTTGGTTATATCTTCATCCATATCGGTCTATAGTTCAGTCGATAAGAAAGTTTTTATCGTTAAGAACTCTTAATTTTCATGGGTCTTTTACTTAACGACAAATAAAATGCAGACGATTACATGAGTCTGCAATAGACCCTACAGTATTTTAGTTTTTGCAACTTGTCAATATTTAGACACAATTTAATTGATCTTATTTTTAATGTGTGATGGTTTTTCAATCATTATATTATGCTGCACTTAAATTAGATTTAAATGCAACATGAAGACGTCTGCATAGTAGTTGTAATTACAATACCATTCACTTAACTATAAGTAATACTTTTCTCACTAGATGGCAGCAGAAGTAGAGTGCTATTAAATCATAGGAACTTTTGCACTGAAAATTTCACCTGCGTTGCTACTCTGTAACAGATGGCGTTATAAAACTTGATTTAAAAAAATATAAAGTGTATTTGCACCATAAATAATATTTTTTATTTATTTATTGTATATGGAAAAAACATTGACCCAAAATAATCACAAAATTTTAAAATGTAACTAAAATTATTCATTCATTGAAACTTAACTTTCCTTTCATGTTTAAAGCGGAATTGGAGTGTAAAGTAATGAATATAGTATTTGCATCATTAAAATTTGCACCTTGCGTTAAAAATAAATCAATAATGAACACTTAACTGGCATTATATTCGTTCAATTAAAGGAGGTTAAGTCTTGCACAACTTGTGTGCGTAAGGCCTTAACGGTTTTAATGTTCTCGCAATCAAAGAAGAACATCAGTTTTTAACCGACTTCAAAAAAGGAGGATGTTTCTCAATTCGTCCGAACATATTTTTTTTTATGTGTGTTCGCGTTTCGTCGTTTATGAGCCGATTTTGATGATTCTTTTTTTGTCAGAAAGGAGATACCCAAGGGTGATAACATGATAAGAAAACCCGGATCTAACGATGGCATCCCAGAGAAATTGATGGCCATCATGGAATGTTATAGGTATTAACAATATTTTTTTAATTTTCTGATAGAAGTCCGGTTTTTTTTGTTAAAAATTATACTTGTTGTATACTGGATCATGTTTATTCAACATCAATATATATACAATGGAAATTTCGTTGTTGTTGCAAAATGCATCAACAATTTGAAATTTGAAAGTTTCTCACAACACTTTATTATAAAAATTAGCAGAGCGGCGAGCTTCGTCTGGAAAGTTGCAACATGTCGCGATAGTCCACGAGTTATAACGAGGTGCTATTGACTCGTAGCTCTTCACTAAGTCGACAACTTGTTAATCTTTGTGTTTGAAACTGGAGACTTTTTCGAAGTAACGTGGGTACAGTATACGCGTAGGAGTTCGTTAGTAACAGGAGAAGGAACAATGGAGGGTTAAAATTACTGACGTGATTTTCTTCATTTCAAACTTTGTTTACTTCTTTAAGTATTTAAATATATTGGACAATTTTTTATTGTAGCGGTTGCATTTGACGTATACCGTTTAAAAGATGGCCGCAAAATTCCATAATTAAATATGAGAGTGAAGAATAAAGATTATATGTGAGAATAAATTATCGTATGGCTTAAAATGGCGTACATTTAATTCGTGATGATAACTGATCAATAGGTTCACTATTTAGATACAGCACCAGATATGGTGCGTGCGTGTTTTTAACCATTCAGTATATGCCTATATAATTGACTTGATGAATTGCAAACTTTAAATCAGTTTATTTAATGTGGTCTTCGTTGAGCAAATCAGCACGAGGAGAGACTTGAGCTTTGCACACACTGACCACATTGCAGCGCTGCGTTTGGAAGCTAATAGATTCCTCGTGTGGGAACTGAACCACGACCCCAGGCGTCGAAGTCAATACCTTAGCAACTGCGCCACGGAGTCATCAGCTTCATCAGCTTGTAAACGTTTCACATGATAAAACAAGACGAAAGACAAGTTCACGTGGTTAAAAGAACTCCATCGAGGTGTAGCTTGTAAACATTTTATCTGGACAGATTTCAAAGACGTAATTTATCTTCCCGCACACTTGCATAGGTTGTCACTCCATCTAGTGGGAGGTCGTCCTACACTGTGATGGCCAGTAAGAGCCTTTCTTCGCCAATGTTTATCAGCTCAACGAGCTATATGGCCGGCTCATCGCCACTTCAGCTTAATTACTAACGCCTCTGAGCTATATCGGTTATCTTTTTTCGACTGCGGATGTCTTCATTGCGAACTCTATCACGTATAGAAGTACCGAGCACAGCACGCTCCATAACTGAGCGACTTTAAGCTTCCTCATACAGATACATCAGAACAGTTATGAGCAGAAACTTTATCGACTTATGATAAAAAATAGTCCTGTATACATTATCTTGTATCTTGTATTAACTGATGTTTTTGCTTTCAGTCCCGAGACTATTAAAGCTTCATCTGACGCAGTACCGGTGGGCTAGCCAGAACCCACGGGTTTGGGCCCTCCGCTGTGGGTAGGGCCGCGCATGTGCTCATGCGTGCGTTTAACTACGACATGTCATCTAAGGGCCATCGAAGTTGCGGTGCGGACCGAGACCCCGATGGCCGTCGACTGTGTTTTTAGCTAATCGGTGGCTGGGGGTGGTGAGAACCGCCCTGGAACGCGGGTGTACCTTGTGTACGCGTTGTGTTGGTCTCGCCGTGCTCGGAGGCGAGGGCGAACTAGTGTGTTTGTTGTTGCACTAACTGTGGGTGTAGCGTTGTCCGGCGGGACCCCCGGCGGTGGGTCCGGCGTATCTAAGTCCCCTTCCTCGACCGGGTCGATGAGGACGTTTCGCGGGCGACGCTTGTTGACGTTCGCGTTTGTGTCGGGTTGGTAATTTGCTGCGCTTACCACCAGAGGGTTGGGATGATGTTCGGCTCTATCGAAGAACCGTTTGGTCAGGTCTTTAAAATATTCGCGAATCGTCGGGAGTTTGCAATCGCTGTGCAGATCGACGTTGCGTTGATACCACTGCGCACCGGTTGCACGGCGGATGAACTTATTTTGTACTATTTTCAGCTTGTACAAGCGAGTAGGGTGCGTGTGGGCGAAGATCATGCATGCGTAGGACATAATAGGTCGTACGCAGGTCTTATATTATAATAATTTGTGCCTTAAGGGCATTTTACTTTTAGCGTTAGTTAAATTGTGTAGCCGGCCGGAGACGAACGCGGCTCTATTACGAACGTTATTAATGTGCGTAGTAAATGACATATGCGAGTCGAAAGTGACTCCTAAGTATTTGACCTTTTTCTCCCAGGGGAGCGGTTGGCCATAAAGGGATATTTGCCCCAACTTTCTGCATTGGCGAGGACCATTATAAAGATGTGACGGGTAAGTACTTCGTGTGAAGTGAATCGCTACACTCTTTTCGGGATTTATTTCTATTCTCCATTTGCGGAACCAGTCGCTGAGGCGGTCGGCGGCGCTTTGGAGTCGAGTGGTTAGTAGTCTAAGGTTGCGGTCTGAATAAAAGAGCGCCGTGTCATCCGCGAAAAGCGCGAGGTTGACGTGGGGGTCTTTAGGTATATCGCTCGTGTAGAGCGTAAAGAGCAAAGGTGAGAGGCAGGAGCCTTGTGGTACGCCGGACGTGAGGCGGCGGCTTGTGGAGAGGGTGCCTTCAACTCGATATCGAAAAGAGCGGTTTGACAGGAAGGCCCGGATGGTGTGTACCAGCCTATCTGGCACTTTGAGTGTGTACAGCTTGTAAAGCAAGCCGTTGTGCCAGACCTTGTCGAATGCTTTTGCGACATCGAAGAAAAGAGCCCCTGTACTAATATGTTTAGGGTGATTTAGGCCTTTTAGGATATGTTCCGTTAGGCGGAATAGTTGATCGGGACAGGAATGTCTAGCTCGAAAGCCGAATTGTTCCGCCGGCAGAAGGCCGTTGGTAACACGTGTTCATTGAGCCTGTTTAATAAAATCCGCTCGTAGAGCTTCCCCAGGCAACTGAGGAGGCTGATGGGACGATAACTAGAGGGCTGGTTGGCTGGTTTATTCGGCTTGCGAATGCCGATAACCGTGGCTTCTTTCCAGTCGTCGGGAAAGGAGCAACTGGAGAGTAAAGTATTGTAAATGGTCGCCAGTAAACAGATAAGCGGCCCAGGGAGGGCTTTAAGAATTTTGTTACTGATATTATCTGGGCCCGGGGCGGATTTCGGTTTTAGATTTTTAATAATATCTTGGACCTCTTCGGGGGTCACTGAATTTAAAGGTTCGCCTTCCGGTGGAATTGCAGCCCTTATCTCGATTACGCGGTCCACCTCCGTTAGGTGGACTGTATCGGTGTGTTCGCGCGATGGCGTACATTGCTGCTCTAGGTTGTCCGCAAGGCATTCGGCTTTTTCGGAGTCATCTAGGGCTACTGAAGCGCTATTAGGTCTAACTAACGGCGGTAGAGATTCGCGGGGGTCTGCTTTCAGACTGCGGGCCAACCGCCAGTAGGCGGTGTGCGATGGCTCGATTTCCTCTAGGAGATTGTCCCACGTTGTATGTCGGTGTTCCGATACACGATCTTTGACTTCTAGCTGAAGGCGTCGAAGTAGGGTTCGGTTCGATTCCGATCGGTATCGGTCGAAGGCGCGTTTGGCTGCATTTTTCTGTCTAATTAGCAGTCGTAGGTCGGGCGGAAAGTTAAACCGTCGGTCGCCCGACAGTTTCACCGTCCGTTCCGAGTCTGTGACTGCGGAAGTAATAGTTTCGCGGAGACTCGCTATCGCTCGATTTGCGTCATCGAACGTAGCTATCGTCTCGGGTAAGTCTACTAAGTCCTGGGGGTCCAAGGCCTTGAGTTTGACCTCAAGACGATGCCAGTCCACTACGGATTTGGTCGGAGGGACCGCGCCGGCGTTCTGGCCCAGTTTACACACGGGCCTGTGGTCTGAGTCTAGTTCATGGATTGTCTCTATCGACTCGATGTCGAGCGAGACCTCCCTGAATAACATTATGTCTAGGACACTCGGTGACACGTGCTGGTAGTTGTCCACCGTAGGACACCTAGTGGGAGTCGCGGGAGCGACTATACTAAAATTTAGGTTATCGGATAAGCTAAAGAGATGCTTTCCGTTGTTATTTGGGATGCTGTTGGTGTCCCATGAGCCGTGTTTGCAGTTTAGATCTCCTGCAATTATCACGGAAGGGCCTAAGTTAAGAAGCGTATCTAGGTCGCTTTGAAGTAGGGTTCTATTCCCCGAGAGGTAGGCTGAGACTAGTATAAGCGGCCTGTGGCCGGTGAGCGCTAACCTACACGCGGATGCCTCTATTTGACTTAGCTCTGGAATGTCGAGCGGGCAACAGTGCAAGGACCGTTTATAATAAATTAATGTGCCTCCCAGACGGTTTGCTAACCGGTCGTGGCGGACAATATTGTAATTTGCGATTCTGGGATCGCGTACACTAGGTTTCAAGAACGTCTCTTGCACTAGGAAAATATCTACGTTATAATCGCGAAGGAATTCCGCGATTTCATCTCTTTGACCCTTTATGCCGTTTGCGTTAAAATACGAAACAACCAGAGCCCGAGGTTTTGTTCTACCTGCGGTTGTACTTCCCATTAAGGTGTTTTTATGGGTCTAATTAACGACGCGGCGGAGCGCGGTTTTATTGCGCGGACTATTGTTTTTTTTTTTACGGTTGGCTCGTAAAAGCCCAAAGGGCTTCCACAAGCGTTTTGTGTTGGCTAATTGCCCTAAGACGCTCGTGGCCAGATGTGGCGGCCGCTATTTTAGCGGACAATACGGCGAGTTCCTGCCTATTGATTCTATCAAGTAAGCTGCAAATATTAGCGATTTGCGCGAATGGGTCGTCCTTGTTTTCCGCGAAAACTGACGGAGTTGGCTGCACCTGCGGCCGCGGCGCCGTTTGAGAGGCGGGCAGCTGTTGTGCGATCGGTCGTGAGGCGACCGGCGCGGTTACCTGCGCGGCCACCTGGGGTTTCGCCCAGGCGTTTGTGACGGGTACGGGCGCGGGTTTGGGCAACGTAGACTTCGCGGGAGATTTTCTCGCGGGAGTTTTCGGGGCCTTAGTGCAGCCTCTATAACTAGCCGGATGGCCGGTAGTGTAACAGTTTACGCAGTTCCGGTGGATCTGCGCAATCTTTCGGCCTCGTGCACTCGGTTGTGCCGTGGTCACCGGTGCATTTGACGCACCTTGGGTGAGCGAAGCAGTTATTGGCCGTGTGGCCAAAATGTTGACAGTTGTGGCACTGTGCCACAACACCTGATTTACGTGGGGGCTCGATGACTAAGTCACTGAGCCCACAGACCGTCTTAAGGTTGAAAATGGCCTTACCTTCCGGGGTAGGGTCAAGTTCCACCATGACCATGTCCATAGTGACACGGGTGCGAGGGTGCCTGAGACGACGCACGGCGTGAACAGTGTATCCCTGAGTGCGGATGTCGACCTTAGCCATATCGACATCCGACTCTTTTGGGACGCCCTTAATTACGACCCGAAGTTTACGCTCTTCGGGTAGTGAGTAGGTGTGGAAACCTACCTTAGCTTCGCGCAAGTATTTCGTTACGCGGCGGAAATCGTCCGAAGAATCGAGGTATACGCGGATACCCATATGCGTATTCTTGGACCGGGGATCTCGTATGTTATGGCGTTCGAACCATGAACATATCTGATGCCACTTTGCCTTTTCTTGGATTATAATTGCCAGCCGGTGAAGCCGGACTGTCGCTAGAGAATTCGACGACGATGCGTCGTTCCCTCGTGAAATTTAAATATTTTACCCATAATTCGGGGCATTCTTGACGCAGGAATTCCTCTATGAGGGAACCCCTGTCGACGCTTGAGCCTTTGGGGCTTGCGCCCCGCCGGCGTGTGGTTTACTAAATAGGCCCACCTTGCGGCAGGTAGGTGTGTGCCTAAAATTAACCTTTAATCGCCTGCGCTTTAGGTGCGCTAGGGTGAGTACCTAGCTGTCGCCTAATGCAACAAGCACACAGGTAAAAATTACAATGCCGCCTCTGAGACGAGAAATGTGTGTAGAATTCTACTTACGGACAGGAACCTGCCTACGAGCACAACACTACACTAACACTATCCGCTCGGAAGTCGGGCAAAGTTTCTTCGTTCTTCTATAATGTTTCTTCTTTCTTCTATAACTTTTCTTCACTCTTCTTGCTTGAGATTTCCCTAACCGTAGACCGCGAAACACGACAACGATGAGGCAAGCAGTGCACACCAAGAGATAAAAGAAATAATATAAGTAGCAACAACGGTTGCAAAATGGCTTCCGGGTCGGTTGGCATGGGCCCTCCGGCTCAGAGTAACGTCCGTTCCGTGTGGAAGCACGAAGCGGAATGTGTGTATACATTAGCACACCAGTATCTTGAAAGGTGTAATAAATAAAAATAAAATTAAGAAATGGATTCATTGCCTACGCAAAAGCAAAAAGCAAAACATTCTCCAGTAAATAACCATATTAAATCACGTTGAACAAATTAATAACTTTGTATTGGCCAGTAAAATTATTCAGGCGGTGTATTTAATTAAGTCGAACGAACCCTTTTGTTGGACTCCGTATTTATGATACTCAAAGAGTTTTATTACAAGTTATAATTTTCGAGGCAGATTTAAAAGCTTTAATTTAAATTAAATTCAGAAATCTTCTGCACTTCCTGGCTATGAATGTGTTTCCGCTCAAAGGGAATATTTTTTTTAAATGTGATATAGATACAGTAACGGTAAAGAATAATTAACACCCATTTCATTAGTCAACGAAATGTTTATTAATCATCAAAAGTGATTGTATATATGACAAAAAAAAAGTATAACAATGTACTTCGTTGATCATCGTCATTATCATTTTAGGCAACTTTAGTGCACTGCCGGACATAGGTTTCTCCGACATACTGCCAACAAGCATGATCCCGCACAGATCGTAACCCCATCTAGTGTGGCGCTCGTCTTGGGTGATTACTTACATCTTATTCTTCCGTTCAGAATTTAGAGGAAAAATCTCTTCCTTTATTTTGGTTACGATCTATGTGTTACTATAATTTTGAGTTCATTTAAGAAAATATTAAGCTAAAGCTGCCTTCTGAGGCTAACCAGTAGTGTAAGGGAAAATTAAGAATATATGCCTCACTAAATATATGTGGCAGAAGGTTACGTGAAAAATGTACAGTCGTGGACTACTAGATAGGCAACGTTTTGACAATCAATAAGTAAGTATAACAATTAATATTAAATATTATAAATGAGAAAGTAACTCTGTCTGCCTGTCTCGCTTTCACGCCAAAAATACTAAACTGGTTGAAATGAAATTTGGAACACAGATAGTCTAGAGCCTGAGAAAGGACATAGGATTTTTTAAATTGGAAAAAAGTGTTGTAAAGGGTTGAAAATCTTATATATAAAAATGGATTGCTGTTCGTTAGTCTCGCTAAAACTCGAGAACGGCTAACGGACCTATTTGGGTAATTTTGGTTTTGGAATATTTGTGCCAGTCCGGGGAAGGTTTAAACGAAGAGAAATTATGGAAAAATAGCTTAGAAAATCGAAATAGCAACAATTTTATTTTCCCATACAAACTGTACCTGTCAACCTGTCAACTATGTCTGTCAAACACTTCCAAATTCCCTAGAAATAATTTATATGGCAAAACAACGTTTGCCAAGTCAGCTAGTTCTTAATATTTTTTAAGGGCTGCAATGCGAGCGAAACCGCGGGCGAAAAGCTAGTATTGAATAAAGATATTTGAATTTGACTAAACGTCGAGGTGGTTGCGAATGTATTTGTCAGTTTGACGCGTTATACGGTGGCAAAATTAAGCAGCAGGTTTTAATTCCAACTAGGTACTCAGAGCACTCCCTGTGATAGATTCGATATAACAACGCTAAGAGATTAAACATCTCTTCGCAAGGCTTCGAATCGAGACGATTGGGAAGGACTTGGTGTTTAAGATGTTTTACAGCATACATCATCAACAGCGGTTGTGCATTGTTGTTTGTTTATCAGGGAGGTCAAATTGTGCTGTCCAAGATTTATTGTTAAGTCTTCTATGTTAAATTTTGTAGAAGAAAGGATAAAAAGTTTGTTGCCGCTGCGGGCATCGAACCCGCAGATTCGCGCCCAGATGCTTTAACCAATAAGCTGACTGCTGCACCATATCAGTCTTTTATCATATTTTGCCTTTACATTATTTTTTCGCATTCCAAGCAATGTTTGGCACATTCATTGTTATATCCTTTACGGCATACAAACAATTTCGAATATCGTTTTACAAGCAAAATTTAAACAAGAGATGTCGCCATTGATTTTCGCATGGACTTAATTAAATTTAAACTAGTTATCAAATAAATTGTTGGCAGCTAATTCATGTTATCACATTAAGCATTGGAATAATAATGCCTTTTCTGTACTCGGGCAAATCATAAATGAACCCGTTCGAAACTCGTCGAACAATTTAATAACATTGTATTAGCTGATAAAATTGTTCGGGCGTTGTATTTAATTAAGCCTCGAGCGCTTTTGTTAGACCTTCTGTATTTACGAAACCCGAAGAGTTTTATTACGCATTTATGACTTTTATTACAAGCTATAATTTTTGGGCTGGATTTGACAGCTTTTAATTAAATTTAAACATCTTTCTGGATTGTGCATTCGTTTAATTTATTTATAAAGTGAAGGTTCATTTTTGTTGCATCAAGATTATTATTGGATATATATAAATCATATTTTCATTACAAATCTCTCTTTCTAACGGTATGTTTTATTTCATAAATTCATTCAACTGTATACTTTTAGAAGCAGAGGCTTGTAATGCGATGCTGTGGCAACGAATGAAAAAGTCTCTGAATGTATGAATCAGTCAGTTGTAGTTGTATTGGATGTTACTAATTTTGTTTCTTTTTTACTTAATTAGTTTGTTTGAAAAATATTTTTTTTAACGTTAATATTTTTTTATGACTATTGACAAGTAGCGTTAGACGTGTGTTCATTTATTGTCGCGGTCGTAACGACACGCTGTATATATATTTTCATTTAATTCCATTACCATGGATATTAAAGGGTATAAATGAGGATGCCTCTTGTACCTTTCCCGCTTCTCCGATAATCTAGATAATCTATTCATTTATTGCTAAATTCCTTATTTACATAATACCATTTTTGTTATTATGTGCGAGTTCTGTTAATGGTTCGGTAAAACTGAAACTGTAGAAAATATTCTTTTTGTAATGACAAATTTTGTTAATAAGTAAAAAAAAATATTCAAACGGTTTTATTGATAACTAGCTTTTCGCCCGCGGCTTCGCTCGCGATGATGCTCTTAAATAATTATCTTTCTTTAAAAACTATATATATATATATTTTAAAGAAAGGTATTATCAACCCTTTACAACACTTTTTTCCAAATAAAAAATAGCCTATGTCCTTTCCCAGGTTCGAGACCACCTGTGTATTTCATTTAAATCGGTTTAGTAGTTTTGGCGTGAAAGCAAGACAGACAGACAAAGTTACTTTCGCATTTATAATATGAGTGTGGATAAAGAATAAAATGATGTAGGCATTTTTCTCAAAGCTAAAAAATTAGCCGAAGTTCAGTGTGGAAAATTTATATTTCGTTACAAGTAACGAATAATCATGAAAATCTCGAATGGTAGATATGAAGGACAAAGAGTAAGATATGTGTATTTTAATAGTTTGTAAATGACCGGGTGTTCAAAGTGTTTATGATTAAATTTTTCAAAGCAAACAGTGTGATGTGGAGCTCTGTGTCCGATAACTTGTCTTTAATACCTGAATATTTGATCAACTTGAGTTCAAATCGCGGTGACATTAGCAATTAAATTAATGAATCATTTAAGGTGTTGATTACACCCTACCATGGGGAAATTGTACGTTTGGGAATTAAAAGGGTTTTGTCCTGATAATCTAAGCACATTTTCTATGGGAAAAATCGCGCGTATTTTCACCTGTAAAGGGATTTTCCCAAACTTATGTACATGCCTATTCTTCTTTAAGGAAAGGCTGCAAAAAAATTCGTCTGCAATCAAATTTTCAAAGCACTCACTGCGAAAACTTCCGAAATGGATAACTATATCTCAGGGGACACTAACACCTCTGATACCTCCCAAATTTGGTAGCACGGAAAGTTTAGTATGCCTTATTGCTTGCAATGTTATGCAAACTTTGTGTCTATTTCTAATGAATAATTAACGCTTCCTTCACTATTTTAATTGGCAGATAATAAGAGGGAACGTACAGTTTAAGAAGTGTTTTAGTAAAACTAGTGGTCGTCCAGTGGTCGAAATACGACCATAATTCATCATACCCATAATACATCGTCGTTTATTTTCTCTCTATACAAGCGTGGGAAATTTCATACTCCGCGCAATTTTGTAAAAACGGGTACAAAGATTAAGATATAGATAATATTTTTTTATATAAAACCTTTTTCGACTCTTTCAGCGTCACCACATTTACATTCAATGCTTAAGCTATAAGACTAAGTGTTTATTGACTTTTGAACTAACTGAAACTATGTTAATGAATTTATCACTTTTGTTTTTATTTTAGTTCCCGACATGAACCCTCTCCAGCGTTTATGCATTTTATCAACACTACAAGGCGTTCAAAACGTCAGAAATTAAAATTAAAAACTAAACGCGTAGGAATAGTATCATTTATTAATGTGTAATCGCGTCATTACAAGAAATTATCATTAATGAACTTAGTGCAAAAAAAAATAATGTTACATTAAACTAAACTTTAAATACTGAGTAATTAATAACGACTACTGAAGCGAAAGGACTAATGGTTTTCTAATGAGATTAATCGAATATGATTATTCCCCACATATTTAAAAATGTTTCCCTTTATAACCTCACATTGTATACGTGAGTATATATTGACACAATCAGCGCTGATATGTTGGAAGCGCTGCTTGTTTGCTTCGTATACTCGTATAAAATATTCGAGGCATGAGGCTTTAGAGGTTTGTACAGCCGCTGGTTCCCAGTTTAACAAATGTTTTCTTTGTCTCAATCACACGCGATAAACAGTAAGTTTACTAACGCATAAATTTTTACTTTGTTCTCAAATTTGTTGTATTTTTGTCTCAGTTAATATCAATAAGCTTCCAAAACTCTTACCTGAAGTGAAACGAAGATGGCTTTTTTAAAATATAACTCGAACTAATGTTGTGAAATTACGAGGCGTTGGGTTGAAGCGATGGAACCATCTCTTAGATATTTTTTTCATAAATCTGTAAAAACGTTTATATAACTCCGTATGGTTTAAATTCTCATTTTTGTAGATGGATATAAAATTTCGGTTTTACGGGATTCAAGCCTTTGTCTTCCGAATAAAACGCCCAAATGTTTTATCAACTAAGCTAACTGGCCGATGGCTTCACAGTGCTAAAATTTTGATACCTATCCATTTTTTAATCTATTTTTATGAATATTCTTTCTTTACAATAAATATAATAAATACAATAATTTAAACGACAAATGTTGTCTTTGCTTTCTGCTCTGGGCTGTTACCCGGAACGCCTAGATAAAAAAATACATTTAATTGTTTCATCATAAAAGAGACTCGAAATAACAAAAAATCATATACCTACTCCTAAAGGATGTCGATTTCCAGAAAGCATAAAACAATAGCTTAATTGTTAAGAAATTAATTCATTTCGGATGTTTACGATTCTATCTGTTAGATTCTGTTGTTTATCTAATCTTTTTGAGATACCTAATGATGTTTGAATTTGTTTTAAAGAAAATCCGTGAAATAATTTCATTTATTATTTATTTTACGGATTTATCGTGTTTATTTTTAATTTGAATTCCCGATAAATCCGTAAAAATAGTTTCATGTATAATTCCGTAAATAAAACAAATTATTACATTCAATTTTGTGTTAGATTATAAAATTCACTTATTGGTTGCGTGTTTAAAATCAATTCCAACCCAGTACAAAGTTCTACGTTCATATACAGAGACGCCATTAGTTTATTTGTGAATCAGTCTTAAAGAAGATAATGCTACTCCTGCCCCTTCAACGACTAACAGTAGATTCTATTATTTGTATAATACATATGCATATTTAAATGTCTAAAATAAGTTTTATATGATACATTTTTATTAGGGATCGGGATCAGTCAATTAGGAATATTAGTTTAAAATATGTAGAAAAAGTACGAAAAGATTGTCGCCGCTGTGGGAATCGAACCCACGTCTTCGGCATTCGCGGCCTGACGCTTTAATCACTAAGCTAAACGGCTGATTGCCACACCGAAATTAATGTTCAATCTTAAGTGCAACGTGGGTTTTTAAGTGGGTACCCCCGTGTTCCTGGGAACTCCCACATACCCCCGCTGCCTACCCACAAGGCGGCGGGGGATCCATAATTGATTTTTCTCACGTAAAAATAAAAATATTCGTTCTGGGCTGAACCACTTTGGTTTTGTGCAAAAATCACGTTTGTGTGTTGAGACTATTCTAAGTAACCTCATATATCAAACTGTTGGAATAGAATAAGTCAAGTTAACTTGTTAATTTATTGTCATATATTAAGTTTAACTTAAATTAATATTACTTAATACTATTCAAACAATACATTTCAGTATGTTAGCAACACTAAAGGAAGTCATTCCTTGAAGTTGTTGGCAACACTAAAAGAAGTGTCATTCTGCGAGGTATAAATGAAGCTGCAAGAAGCATTTCTTGGTCTTCATCGTGGTCTTCGTCTTTCTCTGGCTGTCAACAAGAAGTATACGCGATAGTGCTGCCCAATCGGTATCATAAATTAAATTGTTAGAGTGGTGTTTCATTAGTGATATTAAAGTGATAAAATAAGTAATTATACCAGTGTTATCGTTGTGCAAAGTGAAACTACGGCGATTTGGTAAAAGTATTTATATTTCTACCTTCTTAACTCAATAAAACAAAGTATAGCTAACAAGTAAAAATCTGTTTATTATTACAGAAATATTTTTTTTAATATTTCTTTAATAATTTTTTATGTTACGTTGTACCTTAAAATTATAGCAATTTATACTAGTATTGGGTAGTAATTAAAGTAGGACCTCAAAATCTATTCAACAAATTGACTGAAATATCTCAAATTTGAAATGCTCATCTCAAATAATTTTGTTTTATGTTTCATGAAAAGCGGTTGGCGTGTTAGCCATTAAATAAATGAGCACTGACTCAATTGATGATAATTAAATACTGTAATAATTGTTCAAATCATAATTACCGCTTGCTGTTTGATTTGAACACGAAATAACCATATTAAAAATACAAAGCTGCTCCACATCAGGATGTCACTCGAGGAATAAAAAAATAAAATCTTCATAAATTGTTGATTCTATTCGTGTAATATGGGACACATAACACGAATTTAAAATGAAATCTAGCACAAAAGTTTCGAGATAGGGTATAGGGGGGTAGGGCTACCCTCTAGGTGAATGACACAATATATGAAACATGATGTCGAAATTAATGAAGTGAAATAATATTTTTGAATATCGACCGCCTCCCTGAAGTCAACCCTCCTTGGGGAAAAACATCCAGGTCAGCAACAATAATCTGCGAACAGCACAAATACTTGTCCCATTTGAATGTCGAACCAACGGCCCCTGGCGCCGAACCCAATAGCTTACCATCTGCGCCACCGGCGTCGAGATAGACAAATAGTGTATGTTCAATAATAATGACTCACTCTTGTCCCTAATATCTCTGAAACAAAAAGGTTGGAGGCAACGCATCAGCAACCCGATGGCTGTTGCAAATGTCCATGGGCTGCGGTTACCACTAAAGAACAAGTCAAGTTTGCCACCTTCTCATATGAAAAAAGCCGGTTCGTAGACTGAAAAGTCAAATATACTTACGTAATATTATCACTTAACGTAATCTTCAGAAGAAATCCAAAAATTCAATCGCAAGAAAAAGCAACGCCGTTTAATGGGCTTAACGTGCTAATGTGTTGTGTCTTGAAAGTATTGGTCATATGACATTGGTCATCCTCAAGCAGATGCGTCATACGTTTGATATTCGCATTTTCAAAAAAGAAATCCATCGGAAAACTCGAACTTTGTAACAGAATGTATCTGCTTGATTTTCAAAAACGAAGGAACGATTGTAAGACAGATAAAATAAGATTAAGACAGAAGTGGCAATTGTTTCGTTCCACGCAAAGCGTTGGAGCATTCGAGTAGCTTACATTGGGCGGAGGCCATGAATAAGTAGGGGCAGGGTAAGCTTACATATATTAAGGCAATTATAAGCAAACACGTGGATGCGGTTTGTGCAATTAATAGAGCATTGTGTATAACGCGGTGCTTATTGTTCCAATATTGTATTCTAAAATAAAGCTACATTATACTGCTTATATTTTGTGAATTTATTATTAAACGCTACTTCTTAAATTTTTATAAAATCGGTGTGCAAAGCCGTGAGGCATGACAATCTATTTAATGCCACCACCATTTATAACGTGGGTCCTTTGCTGTCGAGGGTAGGAATAGTAAAGTTAAAACCTCATTTTTAAATTAAAATGTAGATGACATAAAATTAAAACACTAAGAAGGCACATGGCTTTACATTGACATTAAACTTGTCCTTTGTACTTGTTAATAACTATTGTAATACAATATAAACCTTATATTGTATTACAAATTATAAACTTGTCGAACAAGTGTTTGTGGTGTTTACACATATCGAACTAACATAGTATTATAATGTTTTGTTTGTTTCTGCTTATACCGTTGACTTTTTTTTCTAAGGGCTTTGGAAAATTACTTTTTCAAGCAAAATTCTTGAAAATTTCAGAGCTCTTTCAATGTTATTTATTACTTAATATTAATTCGCTTGATAGTTACGGTGAAATATTCGCAGAGTCCAGTCGACTAATGTCGTTGCTCTCAACTGCACGAATTCTAACGACTTGACGTCGGTCGTAAATTAGAGCCTGCAGGGACTATTAGAAGCCGGTGACAGTTTGTGGATTACATTCGGATCTTCCAACCTAAAATTTTACTGCATTTAGAACATAAGAAGATACTTTTGCCTCAGTTATTATAAATATTGATAAAATTTCATTCACCAATTATTGGTATTATTATTGAGGTTACATGTCCGAATGTTTTCGATATTATTTCTAAGTATTTATATTTACCACCGCATTAGACTGCACCGCGGGAATCCTGCAAATCCAATCGAACTGTAGTACTATCAAACTTTTAGCTTCAAAAAAAAATATTTCACGCTATTGGAACTGATATTTCAATCATGACCTATTTATTTAAAATGAATACACCTAATAAATACGTTGACCAGACGCTTTTAGTTGCTTTTCTAAAGCTGCGACTGGATAATATATGATTGCGGTGTATGCAATTAGCCAACCAATTTATCAAAAGCCCTGTTTGTTTCCTCTTAATCCGACCCGTCGGTTATAAAATGTGGTTTGAAGATTCCATACCTAATGTGTATGTGGCCTGAATGTGTTTTATTATTTACATTACACGCTAAATGCATTCTTGTTTTGAAAGGTGTGTATTAGTAGTTATTGTAGAGGTCAATTTATTAGAAAAATACGACCACATTTGTTAAATGGATCTGCTATCTCAAAACTTTCGACTCTGCTATCTCAAAACTTCAATTATGACTTCGACAACAAAGTTTGATATGGTTAAGCCCTTTATAGGTCAAATTATTAAGCCATTTAAAACCATTTCACAACATCAGTAGGTTATCAGCAAAAAGACGAAAGTGGAAAACTTCTAAAATGTTGTCCCAAAAAATTCTTGAGCTTTAATTGAAAATCGTGAAAAGGTCCTGCTTGGTTAAAGGTCTTGCAGAAATTGACGTTCTTCGGAAAGTCGGTGGTGGATACGTCGGCAAAATAATATACGGTCGACTCTATGGAAGAGATGTGCTTCTATGGCGGAAGAATGTGTTTAGTTCCGTATCAGTCGTTAGGCTCAATAGTAATCATATTGTCCCCTATAAAGTGTATATCAGTAACCGTCTATTGCCAAAATTTAACACATATATAAAAGGAACAAGGAAGAAACTAAAAATTCCTGAAAAAAATAGACATCAAATCAAAACTGTTCAGGCTGTTGACATGCGAACCTGGAAAGTCTGTTTTATCAAAAACAAATATGGGAGTGTTGCACAATTTAGGCTAAAAAAGGTTTATGTTGGTGACCTAGAGGACAATATGAACGCTTAAGGGTGCACCGTCTGAAAGGCCCATCTTTTCAGTCGGTGCATGTCCGTCATTATTCACCCTTGATTAAATAATCACATCTTACTCCTTTTTAAATTGAAACAAGACCATGGGCTTAATAGTACTTTACACATACAAAAAGTAGTCTCCTGAGCGAATTAATTGATGAGCTCAGCAACTCCATGTCATCTGCATAGTTCATACAATTTATGTATTGGTCATCAATGTAGGAGCTAACACACTTTTTAAAGGTGATTGTTATTATATAATCTGGTTCACAATTCAACTTCCACGCGTCACAAAAGGATTGTTTCTATACGAATTGGTTATACTGATGGCCATACCAATATTTAAGTACATTATCTTACTCGGTAAACCCGTCTCACATTACATATTTTATAATAATAGGCCGGGAGAAGTCTTTCGTATTTTGCACATTTTTTTTTATGCGATAAGGTGGCAAGCGAGCTAGCGGTTCATCTGATCTGGTAAGTGATAACCGCCGCCCATTGACATTTGCAACACCCGTAGGGTTTCAGATGCGTTGCCAAGTTTTAATAAAGTGACACACAGGCCGGAAAAAACGTTGAAACGTTTACGTTTGCGGACCTAATGGAGTGTCAGTAAAAAGAAAAAAAATAGAAAGTAGCATAGAGTTGGCTCAAGCGTTTTCTCTTGCCGGAATTTTGGTGTCAAAATGCAGATCAAAATGCGAAATGGTTGTCCTATTACAAATAAAAATCGATGCCATTTCTGAAAAAGTGGGGTAGGCCGGTATATTAGTACCAATTACAACGTAGTTGAAGAACTGGAGGTGTACTCTAAAACTGTAGCGAAACCTGGTTGTGTGTATGATGAGATTGGAAGGGAATTTTCATTACGAACATTTACTGCATGGCTAAAACCGTCAAATCAATTCCCTATTGGCAACAGCTAAGACTCTAGCAAGAAAAAAATGGTCGTATTTTTTCAACTAAACAGGATTTAAAAAAAATATTTTCATATTGCAAGGACATTTTGCGACAGAAAAAGATTTTTGAGTCGGCAGACAAAAGTCGAATTCGGTTATACAAAATTGTATTTTGATTCTGTATTTTCCATATGTAAGTTTTTGTTAGTTATTTTTTTTGTAAATTCTTATTTTCTAGTCTCCGATTAGATATAAATGATTTTCATATTTATATGCGAAGTTATATTGTTAAGTTATATGCGAAGTTATATTATATAAGTTGGAATACCAACTTACGAGTTTATCACTAAAGTCCTCCTATCGCGTAAATTTCGGGGTATTATTGTATTTCCTAGTACAGAAGTTACAAAGTTTAGTTACCTTTGCTTTGGGGACAACGTGTTGCAAATAAAATTAAAACAGAAAAAGAGAGCATTAAATCTTGGTATCTAAATTAACTGTTACAGTGAAATTACTTTCCTTCATTGAAATTTATATAGAACTCTATTCATTCCAGTAATGAAGTTAAATTGCGTGATAAACTAAAGTTAACGTTAATAGATGGAGATCTTCAGCTTGGAATAGTTTATTGGATTTAGAATGCACTGTATTCGTTTTGATTTTGTTTCTTGAAATTCCACAGTTAATTGCGAATCTTAAATATATGATCTTAATAATCTATCTTATGACAGCCCATATCTATCTAATACCTTTAAACGAGCAATTCTTGTATATATTTCATTTTTAGAAAATGTCCTTTTATACCTGTTTTCAGGGAATGAAAAATATCATTCGAATATGACAGTAAATTTCGCCGAAAACGTAATGTTATAATAGGTCGGTCGGTAATCGGGCGGCCCCGAAACAGAAGGCCGTGGTTCGTGTCACGATCATTTACACACTTATTTTTTTTACTTTTTTTTTCGATTCCAGATCATTGCTTTCTTTATTTTTTATTTTTTGTCGATCCAGATGATTTTGTAATATATTTCCCTTTTTTTGAAAGTTCTTTCTTTTGTGAAGAACACCAGTTCATATTTTCTTATTATTATGTTGGTAAGATCGAAAAATATTATACATATTTCATTACTCAGTAATTTGTATCTAGATGTAATTTTCTAAATACATGACTTACCCAAAAAAAAAACAAACCGAGCTAAGCTCGGTCCTCCAGGTACTGCTCTTTAAATTAATTAAAACTGAATTTAATACTATATTTAGTTCTAAGACAGTCAATCCAAAAAGCTCTGTAGTTTTCATTGAATGGGCAGCAGTCTATTATCAATTTATAGTGTATTAGTAGGCATAGATTATATGAACTTTATAGTGGAAGGACATACAATCAAAATAATTCTTTTGTAAATTTTAATAACGCATCGCATCTCGCATATATTTTTTATACCAATAATTGAATTATCTATTTCTATATTACGCTATTGTTTAACACAATGTATTTTATTAACAGATATATCTTAAAATGATAAAAAGATATGATATTTTGATGATCATCCATATGAATTAACTTCGCGTATGAACACTCAAATCCTTTTAGCACTGGACATCGTAAACAACTGGCCAAACGACTGTCGAACCGTTAAAAAACGTTTAAGCGGACGATTAAACTGTTGAGAGTTGTATTTTATTAAACCAAATACCATTTATTACGATCCCTATTGTACGCTCTACCAGAAGGAAGATATTTTTTATTACGCTTTATGGTTATAAAATGGTCAATAATATTTTCCTTCTTAGGTGAAACTATTTACTTATGCTTTTTGGTACAATATGTTATGATTAAAATACTCGTTAATGTATATAAAAACTACATATTTTCAACGCACCTCCTCTGCCTGATGTGTAAATAAATAGACTTAATTTATCATGATTGTTGTGATTAACATTAAGTTCTCACTAATGTATAAAATACAAAAATGTGTATGTATATTATACAAGTTGGTGTTGCTCTTTCTTTAAACAGAAAAATGGACTAGATTGTAATTAATGTTTATGGATTGATCATTACTATATACATTGTTTTAAAACAACTCAGATTAAAAAATCAATTTTATAAACAGTATTGATAAATATTAATTCAAAATAGGGTTGTACTTGCGGTCTTTAACTTCATGAGTTTAAGAGCCTTTTAGATGAAATGTAAAATCATAAACTTTACACCTCAAGCCTGTGTGACTGCAGAAGTTTCATGACTAAGTGTGCTCATAGAAACATAGTAAAGATGTCTGAAGCTGCTGATAAGTTTGAATCTTATGTGACTGGACAAATATCGTACATTGCAAGTAATAGAGAATCTTAGGCGATTGGATTGAAACCCGGGATATTAAGTACAAATACGACTTAGAATTACAGCAATTGGTGTAATTCATTTTCTTTTCGGTACGATTCTATCTATAGCTAGCGTACGACAAATGTATCTCTCTCTATAATACTCGTATACATTCACTTATATATTATGTTATTAATAATGTAGAGCGGAACAATTTTTAAACGTCGCGCAGTATGGCCATCTGTAATCTTCATTAAAACATCATTGCAGAAAAAGGATAAATGCAATTGAACGAGTAATTCATTAGACGTAGTATGAAAACTTATTTACAGTCAAAACATAGCCTATGTCCTTTCTTGAGCTGTAGACTAGCGATGGGTCGTTGAAGGTATTTTCTTCAACTTAACGTTAACGTTGATTCATGTTCGTCAACTAGTTGATCAACTAGTTAAATTCGTCAACTGGTTAACGTGACACATACATAAGTATGTTAAATTGCAAGCCCTTTATTCTACTAGGGAAAACGGATGAAAGCTATCTATGCATATATCTAACAAATCTGAATTATTTTTTTTCTTTTGTTCGAAACTAATTTTTTTTCTTATCAAAATCAACCATCATACGCTGGTGTTTAAAGATTGGCACTAAAACACTGAAAAATGAAAATATTTAAATATATTTCCGCTTCAAGTAGTTTTAAAAGTTAAAGTGGTCAATTTGTTCGATATTTTCTCCTTGCATACATTACAAACAGCAAAATTTCCGCTAGAACTGTCTTTTTAGGTATGAAGCCATAACTCACTGTTAATACGATCAATTATTTTGAATTTTGTACCCACAGTCCTCTATACACTTAAATAATCATAAATTAAAATAAAAAAACACTAAGCACAAAGTAAAATTCTGATAAACAAAACTACTCACATAAAATAAAATTCCAAATACAATTAATTAAAAATTAACAAATTCACAAAAAGAAACACTAAACATGAAGTAAAGTTCTGAAAATATTTACGCAAAGCCGCAAAATATTATATAACCTTGCGCGCAACTATTCACAAACTGTCAAACAAAAATGAAGAAAGCGAACTTAAACGTCCTTCATAAAATTAAACAAACATTTCAACTCAATTCTGTGACGTTTTTTTCAACGTAAGGTTTTCAATTCGTTACGCTTATGTTCCGTTGACTTAACGTATCGTTGACTGCGTTTTTAAACGAATTGATTCAACGACAAAATTTCCGAAACGACGTTAACGAATTCAACTAGTTAATTTCAATGACAATTAAAGTTAATTCGTTAACAAGAGATCAACGGTTGATTCAACTAGTTCGTTGATTCAACGCCCATCGCTACTGTAGACTATCATTGTACCAAATTTCATTTAAATCGGTTCAGTAGTTTTGGCGTGAACGCGAGACAGACAGATAGAGTAACTTTTGCATTTATAATATTAGTATGGATGGTACGGAACCTTTCGTGCGCGAGTCTGATTCGCATTTGGCCGGTCTTTAGTTTACTTTAGTAATATTTTTTCTAGTATATTGTCTAGTGTAGTTATCTTAAAGAATATATTGTGTGTATCACGAGCGATAATTAATTTAAACAGGAAGAAGATATTTCAATAAGATTTGATGAGGTTATCCTGCAGACGTATTAAGCATGGTGCCTGGTGTCTGGTAATAGAAGTACCCACCCATCCTTTGACGAAGTAAAGCAAGAATGTCTATTAAATGTTATATTGCTTTCACAAAATTGCATCTTACGAGTATGTTCAAAGGGAACATATTCTGAGCTTCAATATTAAGGAATAGCCGGACGATGAACATGCTGTTGTATATTGTGAAATATGTAGATGTCGGCAACCCTCATTGTTCAAGTGTACAGGGGAAACTTCATCAAATCACGATCAAACATTTCCATTTTATGGATTGCAATGGACAGGCATTGTGTAGACTTTTTAATGAAATATACAAAAGTTAACAGTACCTTTTGTATATTTAATTCAAAACTCTAATTAAGAAAAGAGATCTGGTAATTATAACAGTTTAAGAAAAAGTAGTAACGTTAAAAATATAAAGATACTGACTTTTTCAAACAGTACTTTATTTCGTATTATAATATTGAAAGCTACACAGAAATGAGCTTTACTTTGTGAGGTATGACATCGATCTTTCACCTTCGAAATGGTTTAGTTCAGGCGTAATGCTTGACAGTATACTAAATGTCTTTTAAAAGATTAAAAAGTTGATTGAATTAACGCTATCAGTACCAAATGAAACTAGTTTTACGAATTGATCGCTTTTATTTTTTATTTTACTACAGTTATCATTTTGAAAACTATTATTATATTGTAACACTTTTATTATGCTAACATAAAAAGTAAGACCATAAATAGTATATAAGAGAGTTAATCGAGACTAAAATATTCAAAGGAAAATAACAATTGGTACATATACAACTGTACCAATTAATATAACTTTAATTTTTTCAGGTAAATAGCATTTTAATCCAACAAGATATCATTGACGCTTTCCTTGATAATTCATTCAGGCAAAATTTTACTTTATAAAAGCATCAGACGCCAATGTCTTTGAATCACTTCTCGGAATTTATAAAACGGCGTATAATTGAATTACTTGCGAGGAATAAATTGCAATGAGACATAATTTATTCAACAACTTTTAAAGAAGGGTAAGATATTGAACCTCTATTGGCTACGGGAAACGAATTTATTTTAACTTCTCGCGTTGAAGTTAACTATTAAGTCTTTGGTATTTGAAGTATTAGCGTCATTAGTATGTAACTATTAATAAAATAGCAGAATTTAAGAAAAAAATTTTAAATTGTGAACATTTGTCTCATTACCTCTATTGTTAGCAGCTTGTTGCTTACAGGATTTCTTGTATCTTGTATCTTGTATTTACTGATGTTTTTGCTTTCAGTCCCGAGACTATTAAAGCTTCATATGACGCAGAACCGGTGGGTTAGCCAGAACCCACGGGTTTGGGCCTTACACGATTTGTGATGGGTCTTTGTTTAATGATTTATGTTTGCGTAGATTATATAATTTATCAACGGGTACCTTACCTTGATCTTGGAAAGACATTTTTTTATGACATGTTCGATTCTGCAAACCGCATTAGCTTGTAATGCGAGGCAGTAAGCTTATTGATAATTAGTGTTTCATAGCATTAAATTACCCTAAGGCCTGTCCTCATCTTGTCCGTACTTAAAATAATAAGGGATATAACCATCGACTAACATATAAAACGCTATAACGTATTTAAAATTATTAGAAAGCCCTTACATGTTCCACTGCAGGGCAAAGGCCTCCTCTGTACAGAGGGTATATAGTCCACCACGCGGCCCCACTGCGGATTGGCGGACTTCACATATCTTCGAAATATATGTTTTTGTTATTATTTCTAAAATATGCAGGTTTCCTCACGATTTTTTCCTTCACCGCTGAGCACGTAATAATTCAGCACTTAAAATTGTCAATTTCATTGGTGCTGGCACCAGGGATCGAACTCAGGTTGCTCAGAACTATAAATTTCCTTGAATTTAAATTGTTTATAGTGCTAATCTTTGCACTTAAGATTGAACATTAATTGATTAATTTCCTTGAATTGCCAAAATAAGGTAGAAACTGAAGTTGTAGGTGCTGGTTAGACCATTTCAGAAAGAGCTTAAAATGTTGTTATGGACTAGATTTCATCAACTTTATATCATTAAAGCCTGTTCAAATCCTATATTGAAAATATCTCCACAAGGCCACTACGTGGGCACGTACATACAAACGTGTTCCAGCTTTAGTTTTCACGTATTGCTTTCGGTAGATGTCTTTCGAATGGTGGACTAATCGACGGCATTGCCGCTCTGAGTTTCCTCTCGTTTTTCATTCCATCGGCATAACACTTCTTATTATGATCCATATATAAAGCATACCATGCACATAAACTGCAGCAGCTAAGCGTTCTAAGAAATTTGCTCCAAATTCCGATTACTCACCAGTCACTGGTTATGTCATCACTTTGGCTTAAGAAGCTTGTGTTAATTGTTTTTAGGTTTTCGTACCCAAAAGGTAAAACGGGATCCTATTACTAAGATTCCGCTGTCTGTCTGCCCATTTGTCACCAGACTGTATCTCATGGAACGTGATAGTGAAACAATTTAAATTTTAACAATGATGTAATTCTGTTGCTGCTTGAACAACAAATACTAGCAAATACTAACTCATATAATAAAAAATATTAAAATGGGGCGAGCTGTCATACAACAGACATGATTGGCCGTTTGCTGTTTTTATAGATAATGGTACGAAAGCCTTTGCGCGCGAGTCCAACTCGTTTTATTAATGACATGCCTATTTAAGCTAAGAAATATTTTAAAATGCATAGACGGGCAGGTCAAGGGAAGCATCACGCACCCGCAATAATTACTATACTTTAGTGTTTTGTCTGATAACTTAACTCTTCCAAAGAAAGGCAAGAGGTCGCATTCTTCTTCTTCTTCTTCTTTTCGTGTCGATGGCAATACCTATTTACACGACATCGGCCCAAAATTCAGCCACATGAATTGCATTGTCAGTAGCATTCATCAGGTCCTCCTGCGTCCAGTTGGTTGGGCACGCAGGGCACCACGTCAAATGTTCCATGGTTTAGGGAACAGCACCACATTTGCACTCCAAGCTGGAACCGTCTGAGAATTTAGAGACTTCCAAGTCAGCCATGGCAACTCGTGTCCAGGCGGTAGTTTCTCAGACAGTGGGACAAAGGGGCTGGGGATATTGACACTTTCGTGCCACAGCCTGCATTTTTTCCTTAGATCGGTCACTATCGTGAAGAGGAGACACACACTTCATGAAACTTCTGCGGCTTTTCAGTCTTTGTGAAACGAGATCGTGACTGAACAGTGGATGGCGGGTGTCACCCAGTATCTTGGTCCTTTCGTAAGAGCTTGCCACTGCTCTGCGCACCACCGGGGGGGCTATTTCAGCTAGCGGATACAGCATTTGTACCGGAGTCGGTTTTAGGCAACCTGTAATAATCCGACAGGTTTCGTTTAATGCTGTATCCACCAGTTTTGCATGGGCTGAACGGCTCCATCCTGGACCAGCATATTCGCCTGCAGAGAAGGTAAGTGCCAAAGCAGTGGTTCGAAGAACATCAGGAGAAGCTCCCCAATTCGAAGCAACCAGACGGCGCAAGAAGTTGTTTAGATGAAATACGCAAGTTTGAGTCTTGCTCGGATTCGGCCTTAGAGAGTTAGCGCCATAATACTCTTCCAAGCTTTTCAGGGCATTCTTTAGATTGTTTTCAACCTGTTCGAAACTGGCGGCTTGGGAGGTCAGAGCGAGGTCGTCTGCATATATGAAGCGGGACGTGCAGGGAGATGAAGGTTGGTCGTTAGTATACACATTAAATAGGATAGGCGCCAAGACACTGCCTTGAGGCAAACCGTTCTTTTGGGTTCTCCAACGGCTTCTATCGGACAGAAGATGGACCTGGAATCGACGATTGTGTAGCAGTTCGCGGAGTACGTTGACAAATTTAATGTCATTAGTAATGGACTCCACCTTCCACAGCAAACGTCTTAGGTTAACGGTATCACAAGCTGCAGACAGATCAACGAACACAGCACCCGTAACCATCCCAGCCTCAAAACCATCTTCAATAGGTTGCGTTAATTTAAGTGTTTGGGTGCTGCAAGATTTAATGGGTCTGAATCCAGCTTGTTCAGGAATCAGCTTTGAGTCAATTGAGCTTATTTGCCGGGTTAGTATCACCCTTTCAAATAACTTGTAAGTATGGCACAGTAAGGATATTGGCCGAAAGTTTTTGGGATCATCTGCTGGTTTCCCGGCTTACGAATCGCAATGATTTTTGCCTTTCGCCAAAGCCGGGGGATGGAAGAGTGTTCTGAAAATTTGCAGCAACCATGACACCGCAAGAGGTCCATGGTGTTTTAGTTGCTCCACTGAGATGTTGTCGACTCCGGAGGCTTTTCCGCATTTTAGTTCTTTAATTGCGGTAATAATATCAGTCAAGTCAAAGGGCTTGTTGATATCGTTGCATATATTTGCTGTGCCGTTTAGCTTGGGGACCCTGCCGAGGCGACCCGGTGATTTTCCATTCAATAAAAGCTGGTGAGCGATTTGGTTGGCAGTCACTTGGCTGGGCGAAGCGGGTTGAGGAGGTTCACTGGTGAGTTTGCGTATAGTGTTCCAGGCCTTTTTACTATTGTGCGTCATATTGACGCTAGTAACAGTATTAACCCAGGTCTCCCTTCACTTTTCACCAATTTTTGCCAACAGCTCTTTGTCCACTACGGCAGTCCGTTCTGAGAAAGGGTGTAAGTTATACAGAGGTCGCATTGACACCTCCACATGTGTCCAAGTGTGACGGTAATCACTTAACATCAGGTGGACGTACCTGACACTAGGCTCTCTTGACATATTCTAATATAAAAATATTGCATCGTATATATAATTTAACATCTTAATAATTCAACACTAGACTCGACGGCTCGAACACGCTCATATTTCACAAAATGTCACCGGCCATTATGCGTCCCCGTAGACGTTATAATTTATGACTTAGGGTTCTCCAAAACCGACAGTTAGATTGGGGAAAAGCACAAACATACTTATAACAACGTGTGGAGTGCCGGAATTGAACATGGACATTAAATAATAGTTAATTCATTCGTGTTGATTTAGGAACAAAATTTCTATTTCAATCAAAATTCTATTTATTATCAACAAAAACAAAACCTAAATTGCTTACGCACTTATTCTTAAGTTTTTGTTTTCTAACGTCAGCGGTCTACGTGCGTTAGATAGATCCGTCCGAAAGTCATTAAGAGAGTACGGACGAGATGAATATAAATTGAGCATCATTTAATCATCACCATCATTTCAGCCTATTTGAGTCCACTGCTGAACATGAGCCTCCCCCGTAGAATGCCACGAAGTATGATCCTGAGCCACCTGCATCCATCGACTTCATGAACATTTGCACAGGTCATCCATCTAGTGTCCTACACTGCGATGGTCAGTACGAGACTGTCACTCGAGAATCTTTCTTCCTTAATGGTTATCGGTCATCATTTACTCGTTAGTATAAAAAGATGCCTTTACTATTTTTAAATCACGTATATTAAAATTTCATCATCTGGGAGCATTCATTGTAATTTAGAGTTAATGTTTGGCTAGTTGACATTATAATTTTTGCTATGATTGGCTTTAGGCAAAATATTATGAAATTTCAGTTTTATTTTTAAAGTTGAAGGCAACATGATATCCTAAATGCTAAGTCATGACATAGGCTCAAATAATATTTCAAGATTGCGTGCTTTAAATGTAACAAGTATAGAGATCTAGTTTCTATTAGTTTAATAGATTTATTGATTACTTTTTTGAGAATTATTACTCCAAGACAAGATAAAATAGTGTCGTTACTTTTTGTGAAATGGGTTGAGAGAATTACTCACAATTTTTAGTGGCCTAAATATTTTTAATAGTGTCTTAAATATTTTTTCTATTTTGCTTTTACTCTGAAAAGTCTCAATTAACCATCACATTAAATAGACGAAAGTTAATAAATATACTTATTAATTGTTTACATATGGTGGTAGGGCCACGCAGCAGCCTCGGCTGTTGCACGAATGGGCAGGCCCGTCCGTGTAAGTACCACGACCTCACAGAAGACCGGCGTAAAGTGAAAGTATGACAAATACTTTCGTGTTTCGTCTGGTGAGTAAGGTAGCCGGAGCCCAATTTTCAAAAGGTTGTCAACGCCTCTGTGACCCTCGGGTGTGGCAGATGTCCATGGGTGGCGGTATTCACTTAACATCAGGTGAACCGTCTGCTCGTTTGACAACTTTTCGCATAAAAAAAAATGTTTACATTATGTAGTGTAAATTTTTGATACATCCTGAATTACCAAATGCCTTCTTTTTTGGAATCGTCAGGCATTTTTCAACCGACTTCAAAAATGGAGGAGATTCTCAATTCGACTGTACTTTTTTATGTTTGTTAACTCAGAACTTTCGACTGAGTGACCTGATTTTGATGATTCTTTTGTTATTTGAAAGCTGGTGCTTCCCATGTGGTCCCATAGCAATTTAATTGCTATTGGATCTTGGATTCCGGAGATACTTAGGGAACTCCTGAAAATCAATTATAAAATGAATAAAGAGCGAGATATTTGAATGTTTTGTTTTTCGTTAATAAAAAAAATACTGGTTAGAAATAGAGTATCGAAATCAATAACCCAGTTTCAGCTACGAAAACATCACCTTAGTTCACAGACTAAATAAATAAAGAAGTAAAATAGTGTTATACTAAATTTTATTTACTCAATATTAGTTTTTACCGTGTGAAGTCACGGGGTTTCTTCTGTTACATGCGTGGTCACGGTCGTCCGGGAATGTATGCATCAAAGAAGACCGTCATGAAGTGGAGATATAATACTTTTGCCATTCATTTTCTCTTAGTCGTTCCCTCACTGCTGAGGATTGTGACTCTTATTTAATTAGTCAACGAGCTGTCTCCATCGGTTTCGCTCTGTCGCCTCGTGGAGTGCGGCGCTAATAGAGTGCAGTAACCGAGGCCAACTTTTTTAAAGGTACATAACGCTACCAATGCCTCGCATAGTTGGGGATGGCCAAGGGCGGTGGTAATTGTTTAACATTAGGTGAATCGCCTGAGCCGGTTTTTCACATGAACAACGCGCGTGTGCACTTATGATACGCAAGTAAGAAGTTATCTTCGACCGCGTAAAAAAATATATATATCCATAAACTTAATCCCTCCTGCCAATAACATAAAATTCATAAAGATTTTAAAATCTAATTTCAATTTTTTTTTTCACTTTGCTGCTCCACTTTACGCTGGTCTTCTGTGAGGTCGTGGCACTTACCTGGACGGGCGTGCCCATTCATGCAACAGCCGAGGCGGCTCTACCACCGTGAAAATAATTAATTTCGCTAATTTCAAGTGTATAAAAATTTAAATTTCTAATAGTAAAATTGAATTATCAACCCAGTATATGGAACAGAATGTATTTGTATAAATAATTAGATGTTGAATGCTTAAACATTTTTAAGTCAATAAAATTTAACTTAGAAATGTATCATTGACGCTTTTATTGATAATTTATTCAAGCAAATTTCAAAAGTTATCATTGACGGACTCTTTGATAATTCATTCCGGCAAAATTATACTTCATAAAAGCATTAGACGTCGATGTTTTTGAATCGCTCCTCAGAATTTATAAAACGGTATATAATTGAATTACTTGCGAGGAGTAAATTGCAATGAGATATAATTTATTCATAAACTTTTAAAGAAAGGAAGGATATTGAAGCTGTATTGACCACGGGTAAAGGAGTATCTTTGAACCTCTCTCGTTGTTGTAAACTATCAAGTATTAGCCATAATATCTGTCGTTAAATAATAAAACGCAACATCTATACAAAATACACGGTGAAATATTCTAATGGTGGCATCGAGGGTTTATTATATTTGTTTAGGGTTCCGTATTCAAAGGATTTAACGGGATTACTAAGATTCCGTTATCTGTCTGTCTGTTTATTTTTTCTGCCTGTCTGTCTGTCTGTCGACAGTAGACAGTTGAAATTTTCATAGATGATGTATTTCTGTTGCCACTACAGCAATAAATGCTAAAAAACAGAACAAAAAAATATTCAAGTGGTAAATAAAAAAAATATTTAACAGGCATGACTTTTTTTGGCTGTATTTATAGATAATGGTACGGAACCCGTCCTGCGCGAGTCGAACTCGCGCTTAACTCGTTTTTTATGATCGATGTTTGTCCTTTCAGTCTGGAGACGTTTAAAGTTTCCGTCATATACTATCATATAATATGTTGTTCGGTCTGTGTATAAAATAACTCAAAAATATAAGAACACATACGGTCACTGGGTATCTTTTACAATCGAGGAATATAACTATTTAAGGAATTAACTGTATAGTATGTGATACGAAGACGTGAATAAATATACTTAATTGTATTTTATTTCTAATTTAAGTCCATGTACAATATGTAATATTGTTTCATATTTTAGTGTTGTTATTTCTGAAAAATTATTGTCACCTGACGCTAACCAATATGTATTTGTAAGCTATAACAATACCGTTAACGATTTTAACAAGCCAAGCGCACTACGTATCTTAATACACTTTGAGCAAACACACCCTATGAATTAACATACTAAAATAAACTATTTAAACGTGTAACACAGCCTAACGTTAAAATAAATAATTGTGTGTAAATATAATAATTTAATAGGAATAAATAAATAAAACACAACTTTTCAAGGTATACTATTCGACGACTACTCGAGATGCTTCGTAGTCACTTGTACTTCGGATTACGGTTGCTGGTTCAATATGTTGCAGAATATTATTTACAGCAAATGCAGTTCTAAATAAGAGCTTTGTCTGATATATACGTTCTATACATGTAAGTAGATATATAAATATTTTTTATTACCTATTTTTAGTATTTGTTGCTATAGCGATTTATTTCGAAGACGTTATATGTCCATGGGTGGCGGTAACCACTTATTATCTGAAAGTATTGGTTAATTTATGTCATGTACATGTAATGCGCTATTTAAGGATCTTTAAATGGGGGGATAATTTCTAGATAGAACAAATTTCAAAAAAAAAAACCCCGCATGGTCATAACATTTGACGACGAAAATATTCCCGCATCCACATTGTATCGACACATTTGTCCTAAACACGAGGCACGACATAGGCGAGCCGCAACCTTTTACGATGTCGTAAACTTTAATGTAACAAACTGTCTGCTTTTTACTCTTTAAAAACATAAATCCACGAGCGATAACAGAACGTGTGATTGAACTTGTTGTTATATAAAGTGACATATATTTCTAAGGATACAGTACAGGAGTCAATTGAAATTTATTTTTCTTGATAATTTCTTGTATTTACGCGATTACACATTATAAATGAAAGTAATTTTACGGATTTATCGAGGTTTTTTTTTATTTTTAATTTAATAAATTAAAAACAAACGTGATAAATCCGTAAAATTAGTTTCGTTTTTTTCCTTATTTTGAACTTCTACGTTTTTGAACATGAGTATAATTAAGGTATATATACTTTCTATCTTATAAATATATAGGTTGCGAACCTGTAACACGATACTTCCGTTTTCAAAATCGTTGAATAATCTTTGAGTATAATCTAAGGTATATATAGGTTATATATTATATTTTATGTTGTACCATTGTACCATTAAAGCTCCACACCATTATCAAAATGGAAAGATTTCTTATTGGAATGCGTTTATTTCCTCTTGTTATCACGGAACTGATGTTTTCTCATTTCGATCTTATATAAAATTTGAATTTGTGAAAACCCAATAGTTATAAAAGAATTGTAAAAGTTTTTCACGCTGGTTTTCTGTGAGTACTGTTGCGTGGCCTTATACAGTTATCTTAGGATAAAGCTAATCGTAGCTGATAACCTGCACTGGATAAGTAAATCATCAAAGACAGCTTGGGTATTTTTCAAAACGTAATTTCATATCAAAGCATTGTCAAATTTTCTTTTAAGTACAATTAAGCATTTCCATTTTCCACAATTATCGCGCACCGTTTTTGCCTCCTTGTCATTCATACATTCACAAAAGTTATAAGTACTTTTACTAAATTTGAGGGTAAAAAATGTTTTTTTTCCAAATTAATGATACAGAATGATTTCTCATATATTTATAACTATGGGCACACTTTTCAATAGTGCTTCTATGACTTTTTATTCTGCACGGTGAGACGATGGTTGTCGATAGATAGACTAATTATATAAAGTTAATATATATCCGTGCGATATATATTGATAGTAATTGTCGATTTAACTTCCGAGTTTATGACAGCGGAACGGATGAGCAAGCTAAATGAAGAATTTAGGTACCATCTCTAACCGCTTGCCACAAATTCGACTGAAACTAAATTTGGCTAATCGAATTCGGATTAGATACGGATTTCGTAAACTGCTTCCTTACGATTTCATTATGCTGCTCGTATTTCATTATTAGTATTTCATTATTTTGCTTATATTTTCAAGCCATACGTTTAAAGTTTTTGCCGTTCTGATCGTATTTCTTCGAGTATGCAACTCATTAATGTATTTAACTAATGAATGGTTGTATAAATTATTACAATACATGTTTATAATATAAACATATTATTTTAAATAATTTTCAATTTTCACAATTTCGGGAAGTACCGTCAGTTCTTCTCAAGAACTCTTCGCTATAGGGGATTCATTATAAAAAATTCTCATTTTAAGAATTCATAAAAAACAAAGCAAGCAAATAAGATAATTAAGCCGTAAAAACGTTAGGATTTCCCGGACCTGTACCCTGTACTCTACTGTTTAAATTTATATGTGTATATGTTTGAAAGGTATTCAGCTTAAATCAAAATGTTTGAAACAGTCTTTATTAATATGTTTGTTATGGATCTAGGTCCTACTCGTTGATACGAATCGAGGGTAACAATACCTAGAATAACAATGCCATTGAGACAGTAATGATTCATTTACAGGATATCGTTTTTAAAAACGTAACGCAATATCAAAGCATCTTTCATCATCTACTATTTAAAGACTGCATTATTCATCGTAAACGTAGGGAGACGAGCGCAGATAGCTCGCTGAATGCTGTAGATTAAACAATTACATACGCTTCATTGCTTGATCGCTCCAGTAAGCGAAGTAATTTACATGTTGGTGTTCCGTAATAGACTAAATTTAATTACGTTTGAGTTCGATAATATTTGTGTAGTGTTGTAAATGCATTTGCAATACTACCCAAATAAGTCAAACCCATTCAATTAATAATTTGTATAGAACACAATAAAATATCCTTGATCTGAATTCGCGTGTTTTTAACATTTCTTCGAGTATCTAGGACGAATTTATTTTAAACAGAGGTGCTTTTCGCACATAATCCTAATAATACAATCCTGATTATCAAATGAGCGATATCATATAAAATTAATCCTAGTCAATATTAAAACAAATGTAGTAAATAAGTAAATAATATCAAGATATATCCATATATGAAATGTATTTATTATTACTTATTTAAATATTCAATTAATTTAAAATTCAATTGATTTAAAATTGTTTATTAATTGTTCCATTCTACCTTAAGTACATTTAAAGTATTGAAGATATAAAACATTCGGATGATATAAACCAAAAGTGCATGATAAAACGCAACGTTCTTCAATGACTTTTCTTTTTTATTATTTACTAGCTGTTACCCGCGGCTTCGCCCGTGCGGTCAAAGAGAATAAACAATGAGTTTTTTGTGGTGCATCCTTCAATTAAAATATAAGTTTGGATATGGATTTTTGATCCATAGATCTTTTACGTAGTAAAAGAATGACCAACACATGTTACTTCTTGTAAGGAATGGTTCAAATACGCATCATATTTGAATGAGACATTTACTACCATTTACCGCGTTTTCTTACGTTGTGTCAAATAATGTCTAGTCCTCTGAGAAATTAAGTATAAAATCGTTCGAAATAAAATAAAGACCTTGATAAAAATATATAGCACCTTTAGATTTAAAGATACCTATTTACTGCGGTAGAGCCACGCAGTAGCTTCGGCTGTTGCACTAATGGGTAAGCTCGTCCGGGTAAGTACCAATAATAATATTAAGTAGTATTTTCGTCCGTGAAGTCAACCTTAGGCTCCATTTGAAAGTCACCGCTGTAGTACAAATAGAACTGCAGCATTTTATTGAAATTGAGTTCCAATTTGATGTCACAATAGTTTTCCGTTTATGTTTTGAATATGTATGTTTTTTGTTAAGCGATGTCAAATAAAGAGATTTTCTTTTCTTCTTTTCTTTACCACGACTTCACAGAAGACCAGCGTGAAGTGGAAGTATAATACTTTCGCGTTTCGTCTGGTGAGTGAGGCAGCCGGAGCCCAATTTCTAATAGGTTGTCAAGGCCTCTGCAACCCTCGGTTTTAGCAGATGTTCATGGGCGGTGAAATTCACTTAATAGCATGTGAACCGCCTGCTCGTTTAGCAACTTTTAATTTTTCACATAAAAAAATTTTGATAATCATGATTCCTTGATTTCATTATTTTGTCTTTATGTCAGGAATCGAACTAAAACGAGTCTTATTATAAATAAGGGCCGACTTTGAGGAAGAAAGCTACATAATGTATACATCGGTGTTTTTCACTCCCCTCCAATCACCGCGTTTGTGTTCATAATCTCACTTTACACAAATATTTTACCTTTCCCAAAACTGATATTTTTAAATAGGTCACTATACTTCTAAAGGTGCGAATATATGTATTTATTTATTTCTCTTAATGCAATTTGTTCCACAGCAAGTAGTAAAATAGAAATCTTACAAGTTACACGTCCGAAGTTTAAAAATGTACATTACTTACTCAAGTCTAGGGTTTTTAGAGTTCCTTTAGAATTTCTTACATTATTGTAAGACATTGAATGATTTTCTACTCTTAAATAAATGTAGCGATACGACTTCGAATGTTGAAAGTATAGGAATATTTTGCATTTTATATATAAAACAAATTGGGTTATTATTATCTTTATACTATAAAAAATGATTACTTCAAATATGGCTGGTTAAATTAAGGATTTTTAAAAAATATGTACAGCAGGCGTTTAATTTTTTAAGAACAAATGCTAAAGTGTTGCACAATTGGAAACAGCTATATGTATAATTCGGTTAACAGCCCGAATTACTGTACTTTTTATGAGTATCCATTCAGAGTTAATTTAATTTTTTCTGGTAAGTAAGGTATCTGGGGCCCACTTTATTAAAAGGTGGCAACGCATCTGAAACCCTACAGGTGCCAGCTCTCTTGCCACCTTATCGCAAAAAAAAAATATATGTATCTAATTATAGGACTTCATTTATTTTTTTAGCAATAGAAACATTTCATATGATCATAATGACTTTTACAATTGACAAGTTACTGTCCAAATTAAAATACCAAATAAATTCTTGTATTTGTACTCGTATTAACACTTTCATTTCATTCATTGTTTAAATTATTTGTATTAAACATATTTGTGAGTAAATTTTACTAAATTTTTATTTAAAAAAATGTATGAATAGAACGCAATACAGTGAAACTTGTGTAGTTAACTTCATGTTTATTCCTATATTGAACACAAACAGCTACTGATTGCGAGATATGAAGTAATCGTATCTCCCTTATCGTGTTATTGCCTTCGTAAGTGACGCAATTTGTAAGCAGAGTCTCATTATGCTCTGTAAATGAAGCCTGATAAATAAATTACAACTTGAATTGAGTCATGATAACACAATTTTTTTATAGTGCATGGCAAAATGCGTATGCTAACTGTTAAGGTCGAAATAGTCATAAGAAAATATCATTTAAAATAAAGAAGTTTCATTCTCAAAGATGCCTTATGATTGAACAGAATACTTGTTCTAATTAGTATGGCAGTTTTTATTTCCCCGTGTTTATTCAAAAAATATTTATATTTCCATTTTATATTGATATTAACCTGTACCATTTTGTGGCACAGTCTGAAGTTGTCAATAAATGTTACGCTTGTTATTTCTAATATTCTTCAGTTAATACTGCCATTTTATAAATAAGTTGCTCGATAATTATCAACTCAATGTTCAATAATTATCCCCCGTCTGCGAGATTGTTCAATATCCCGTTGAATTGGCGTTGTATTCAAGTCAATAGGAAGTGCTGCAAAGCGTATAGCTTGATTAATACACGCGGAAATGACTATGTGATGAAGACATCCATGCAGGAAAGGCTGTTATAAATGTGTGACATATATTACGCTGAGAAATGAGTTTGCGAAATTTTGATTGAGCTCCTTGAAATGTTTAAAAGTGCACCTATCTTTTTTTTTGTGAAAATGGGGGAAATGACTACACATACCCGCCCTTGCGGGGGCAAGAACGGATTATGTCGGACTCTCACTGACTTAAAACTCCGACGATGTTCCAGCTAGGCAGCATATCAACGACCCTGCCAGCGCTGGCTACCTCAGCAGCCCTTCCTCTGAGGGGCTGTTGAGGTAGCTGAGGTGAGGAATATTGGAACATTCAGTGTGCCTTCCAACTCGACCACTTTTGCACGGCCCACGAACTTCCTGCGCTCGCTGCCTTAGTGGAATTAAACTCTTTATTATGTATAAATTGTTTATTTAAAACACTGTGTTTTAAATAAATAATTAAGACACACAAAGGGTACCTAAATTATTCGTTTCAATTATTATTTCCTTTTAGAACTACGTTTTTTACTTTTTAATTTCCCAATTTTATACTTTTTAAGTTCCCAATTGTTTGAAACTATTTATATTTTTGAATGTAAAATGCAATGCAAGGTCGTTATTCTAGAATTGTTACGATTTGTGATAAGTTATTGGTATTTTTTTCTCATCTTCATTAAAGACCATGTAATTTTGAAAAATAATCGCCATTTAGTAACTAAAGGAAGAATTTTGAAAGACAAGTAAAAGTTAATTTTCTTTTAAAAATATTGTACGCTTCAATAGGACCTGAATTCAACTTACTTACAGGAGAAATGGCAGTTAATTTATGTATCCTGCTTTATTAACGGAGACGATCAAGTCAACTGAATTTATAGTCGAAACTTAGTTAGGGAAGCCTGCAGCAGTGATGTCGACTAAAACATTGTGGAGCTGTTACTAATTACAACTTTATTGTTTGCTACACAATGCTTAAGCGCCGTCTAGTCTTGAATTAAAGCTATGTCTAGTCGTGAATTAAAATGTCACTTAATGGGATCTCCTTAAAAGGTAATTTTATAACTTCAATGTTTTACTATAGTGTTGAGATTAAACTAATTACATTTAAGTAATATTTTCTTCATATCCCTGATTTCTTTAGAGTACGTAGCATCCGGGAAAACATCTCAATTTCATTAGTTACGACTTTGAAAGTCACGACACTCGTGCATAATAATGCACAAGTCTTGAATTTCACTTTTTAATTTCCAAATCCATGTTACGGTACATGAGGTATTGTTTTCCATCTCAATTGCGGCCCTACCCACAGCGGAGGGCCCAAACCCGTGGGTTCTGGCTAGCCCACCGGTTCTGCGTCAGATGAAGCTTTAGTCTCGGGACTGAAAGCACAAACATCAGTTAATACAAGACATCACATCAACATCTTGATCATCATCATTTCAGCCTGTTTGAGTCCACTGCTGAACATAGGCCTCCTTCATAGACTGCCACGAAGTACTTTCCTGAGCCATATGCACACATACATGCATGTATACATCGACTTCCCGCACATTTTCACTTCACTACCTAGTGTAAAACAAAGTCGTCTGTCTGTCCCTATGTATGGTTAGATCTTTAAAACTACGCAACGGATCTTGATGAGTTTTTTTTTACAAGCTAGAGTGATTCAAGAGGAAGTTTTATATGTATTATACATTGCAACCATGCGAAGCGGGGGCGGGTTGCTAGTACATAATAACGCCAAATACAACAGCTGCAAGATTATTAATTCTAAGTTTGGTAGGATACTGTGATATTAAATAAGCATAGTAACTCAGTACGGCTGCCATGTTGGGCAGTGAATTAAAGCAAAAGTATGAATAATTTATTGCCGCCCCTGATTGACGCCTGTGTACTCTCACGTTCGAGGCGGCCGATGAACTTCGAGGCACGAGGTATTATAATGGTAACTAAAAATCATTTGTATCTTCATACGTATTTAATTATAGATTATATTATAATATGTATTATATATACATTTGACTTCAGTACTACGCACTCGCTGTGTGTCCCGCCCGACTTTACACCCGAAAATAGCGCTACAAGATAGAACAACGCATCCTCACCTATGAGTACAGCAAAACCAACATAATGCGTGCATAAGGTACACCCTCGTTCCAGGGCAGTTCACACCGCCTTCTGTCACCGATTAATACAAAGGCTGTTTGGGTCACGGTCCATATATTCGAAGGCCTGGTGATTCCTCCGCAATGATAACGCACGCATGACCACAAGCACCGACCTTCTCACAAGTTCTGCGTTCGATGAAACTTTAATAGCCTACGGACTGATAAAGAAAACATCAATAAAAAGTTTGTATCTGGCACAACTAGTACAACTAGCAGAACAAACTACGTTCTCTGCAGCTCTGTTTAGATTGGGAAATCTTATGTTAGCTTTCCTTACTGGTTAAACAAAGAATTAGTTTAAGTTAAGCGCTTATCTTTGCTGAAACAATTACAGGAGATCTAAAATCATTGGTTTAATTAATCCAAACACAGTGTGTAAACTACCGCCTAGTAAAATGTTAATCAGGCAAGATTTATCTGTTCCGTTAAGACGATCAAGTTAAATTAACTACCCGAATTATGCTCTTAGTCACTTCTAATAACGACAACGGACAATCCTGAGCTACTTGTGATTACAACTTGTAATAGTATTAACAGTAAGTTCCCTTAATATAATTTATACTAGCACGTTGGCTAAAATTTATGTAATTAAATGAATTAGAAATGATTTTATTTTAAAGGACATAGAATTTTGAAGTTTGTTTAGAAACAAAACTTAATAACCACGACATTAAGTACTTTCCTTGTTTTGTTTAAGGCAAAATCGATTAGTTTTAGTGAACGGACATTATTTCGCATAATACTACTCAGTACGAGAGAAAACGAACGATTAATTCGCATAGCAGCCGTTGCTTCAGTGACTTAGTATAGTTCTATTTTCGTGTACATGATTTAAGCCACGTGCAAATAAATTTACAAGAAAATGCTGAACATATCGACCTGTCTCAGACACATTCATAATGCTTTTGTGCTGTTTTAAGTGTGGTATGGCCACGCAACAGTGTTGACGAATGGGCAGGTACGTTCGGGTAAGTACCACGACCTCACAGAAGACCGGCGTAAATTGCAAGTGTTACACTTCTGTGTTTCGAATGGTAAATGAGGTAGCTGGAGCCCATTATATTTAAAGTTCACAACGCATTTGCAACCTTACGGCATTGAAAATGTCCATGGGCGGCGGTTATGACTTAACACCAAATGGACCGCCAGTTCGTTTGCCACTTACTAACGTAAAAAGTAAGCTTTGGTAACTGGTATAATTTAGATTTCCTCAGAGTCTTTTAAAGATCAGAACTTCCCAATGTGGGGGTGCAACTCCCTAGGGAGCCATAGAGATCTTGAGGCACGGGCGGCTCAATTCGAAAGGCCAATCTAAATGAAAATCCTTATATTTGAACTTCAAAATGCAGTTAATAATTATTTGGTCGGAGTGGAATTCTGGAAGTTTTGGAAAGCATTTTTCGTTTATCCAAACATTGTCTTTCGGGCTCTGCTAAAAACTATGCAATTTTTTATGTTTTTATATGAGAAACAAATCAGTTGAAATCAATGAAAACCTAGATACGAAATCGCCTTGCGATCTGTAGTGATTTGACATCAATATTCGACAAACATCGCATTAACTGTATGTATTACCAAAGATTTTGTATATTAATTTTATCAGTGAAATATCCGAGTATTACGGGAATAAATTTCCGAGCGATATTAAAACGGAGCACCGAGGATATGTAATTGTCAGTTAATATGCAATTCAACTTTTTGTCCCCCACACGTGCCCGTATTGACATTCCCCAAGCTAACAGTTGGTTTTGGACAACCCTTACAAAAAATTATAACGTCTCAGAGGGCGCTTAATAGCCAGTGACATTTTGTTAATTACGTGTCTGCTTAAGGCCATCTTGTATAATTTTAAATTATTATTAAGAAAATATACATACAAGTTAATAATATGATGGTAAAATTCATTATACATTCGTTGTATAAAGCTTAAAAGTTCAACTTTATGAGAATATTTACCTCGATCCAGTTATAAATGCCATCATTAAAAACGTCACTTTAGTTATTTATTTATTTATTCCTTTATTATAGTTTACGCATTAATAAGTATTTAAATTAAAATTACCATACTTATTTACATAGAACTTACAAATTAAGATTTATTTTTATATCAACCCAAATTACACGTAGACACAACGTTTTTATTGAATCATCTGTGGTACGTCTGGTTATACATGGCTGGTTAAATCAAGACGGTCGTAGAGTTTATTCATTATTTTATTGTCTTATTCCGTCAGGATGTTTTCTTCCATCTTCCAGATAGTTCATCTATGTTAAAAATTTTTACCTTATGATAGATAGATAAATACGCTCGACGCTTCAAACTATTGTTTTAGCGCATGGTTATCATACTTTTTTTTCGTCATCGTATGAAAACTATAACTCTTTTAAAAAGCAAAGGTATTGTATTCAATAATGTCTAAATTTAGTTTTTAAATAACAGTTTGTATAGACGACCCGGTTGGTTTAGTGGATAGCCGCCCTGGACTTCGCAGCAGGGGAATGATTGTTCGATCGGTGTTCGTTTGAGGGAGGTTCGATCCCCACCACTGTAAAAATATTGTGTGCTGAACATAGTTTTTTGATAGAGTCTGGGTGTGTATATATCTATAATATATATTTATTTACAGAAGAAAAGTACGTTTGAATATGTTTATCAGTCTACTACTATCAATAGTACCAGCTTGGCTTAGTTTGGAATTAAAAATATTTATATTTACATTTAAAAGGGCACAATTGTAACTACCTGGCGCAGTGGCCAAAAGAACATCCGTCCAATAATATATCAAATGTAATGTGTAGAAAAGAGCCGACAAAGCTCTTAGAAGAATATTCGCCGGAAAGAATTCTTTCCAACGCATAAGAACCGTACCCGTAATCCGAAGTATAAAGGACTGTGTAGTTCAAAGCATCTTCTAGTTCAATAGTAAACTTAGAAGAACTTTAGCGAAGCTTTATAATTTAATAAGTATTACTATAAAATCAAACCACTACAACGATGAGATTGATTGGCATAATTATAATACTATTAAATCAATATGTATTTGCTTAAAACATATTTAAGAACGCAGTACGCTTGGCTAGTAATAATAATCATTTTATAGGTTATATTTTGTTAGTGTATACGTTCAGCACAAAAGTTTAAACAAAAATCATATGGGTCGTGTAATTACCAGAAGTATTATTTCCTCGTATAATACTCTCCTCACTGGTCTACATAATAATTTCTTATGTTTACGCGATCACACATTACTAAATGAAACTAGGTTTATCGATTTATCGCGTTTAACTTTTCCGTGGCCATGAATGCTGTAAAGGGTTCGAAACGTCGGGAAATAAAACTAATAATAAAAGTGATAAATTCTAGTTTCATTTAGTTAAATCTCCTCTTTAAAAACGTTGAAAAACTTTCCAAAGAAATGATATGTTTGACGAAATCAAGATTACTTTTATGAACAACATACAAAATGAAGGCTATAAACAAAATGGCATATAAAATGTTACAAAAGAAGAAAAAGCGAAAAGAAAAAGCGCTCTTGAAAAAAAAACTACATTTCTTCGTCGAAGACGTACTATTGACGTTTTTTTAGCGGGTATATTTTTAATTATTTTAGTAAATATTTTTAAAATGTACCAACTAATTATAACTAAATTATGTTTATAACTTTAATTTAAAATTGGATATTTTTGTAAAAACTTAATTTGATAGAATTTTTATGCGAAAAGATGACAAGCGAGCTGGCGGTTCACCTGATGCTAAGTGATAACCGCCGGCCAACATTTGCAGTACCCGTAGAGTTGCAGTGTTGCCACCAATTAATAAAGTAGGCTAAAGTAAGCACAGAAGTATAACACTTCCACTTCACGTTGGTCTTCTGTGAGGTCGTGGTACTTTCGTACAGCGAAGACTGCTGCATGGCCCTACCATAGTTAAAACGATTGTAGATGGAAAAAAATTTAAATTCAAATCCTTGCAGTATTATAACCTACTTACGAAAATATTATACTATCGGCATTGTATCATCATATTTGTCCCTATCCTCCGGCCTATAGAAGGTTCACTGCTACTTTTTACGAGGCCGTAAACTTTAACGTTACTGTCTGCTTTTTCACTTCTTAGAAAGAAACACATTCACCCGCAGTAACAAAATGGTTCAGTTGTAGGTGTACATGTTTGTAAAGAATAAAAAGTAAAGTAGCCTATAGATGTCACCCTGATGGGCAAATGCCTCCTCTGTACAGAGGGTATTAAGGGCATAGACCACCACGTGACCCCATTGCGGCTTGATTTCGCATCTCCGAAACAATTTTTTCAATGTCCGGTTAATTTCGGGTACTATAGGTCAAAGGAAAACGTAAGTACACACAAGTACTGCACGTGAATCTAACAAATAATTAAAATTATTATTATAAAATGCATATTATTCATAAAATGTTAATTCGTATTTACAATATAAAAAACTTATCTGCTTTATACTCCAACAAAGTGATGTCACAATATAATATGCGTAATTTATTGGAATGAGAATGATGAACTATAACATTATTATATACTAGCGACTACGTCTGCGTAGAATAGGCTGAATGCGTAACATTAAAGAAATCCATTCAGTAGTATTTGTGTGAAAGAGTAACAAACATCCATCCATACATATAAACTTTCGCCTTTATAATATTAGTAGGATTTAAAGTTGCCTATTGCACGCATGATAGATAGATATTGACACGTCAAAGTCATTTAAGCCTATAGTTCTGTCAAAACTTAAGAGATTTCTGATCTAACCACAAATACTGACTCGTAAGGTTGAAGTTTAGGAAATCGCTTCTAATCCGAATTCGATTAGCTAAGTTCTGAACCTTAGTCGGATTGTGGCCGAAGAGTTGTAGGAAGCGATAGTAAGCAAATTCTTTATTTAGCTTGCTCGGATGTTCTGCTGTCATAAACCCGAAGAAATACTCGGCAGTTACAGTTATTGAAGTGCATTGGGTTTCATATTATTTTTTCGGTATATAAATATATTTATTAATATTATATTTCATTGTTTTTCTTCTTTATAATTAAGCACGCTCAAGTGAGTGTGACAAACCCATTTTATTTTAATTAACTGTAAAATTAATGTTACGGATAACATAAGAACACGTTTTGTTTTATTTATTAATCATCTTACAATCTAACTTCAACCTCTTAACACAAGCAGTAATAAAATGAATGCTTCAGAAAGTTTCTGGTTATTATATTAATATAAGTAATATCTGAGATCATGAAAGAATTTTAAAACTATTTATTATAGGGATCACTCCAAGGACATATTATGGCACCTTTCTTTAATTAAATTTAGCATATTAATTAAGACAGACAGTAATAATATAGTTTATATTGTTTCACTGGTGCAAATATATAATATATAAAAATAATAGTATTATATATTGAATATTTGGCCAACCAAAAAGTGCATTGAATCTATAGCTCTATAGGGTGAAGTCTAAATGATTTTTAATAAAACATTAGTTTAACAACATTACACCAAGTCTAACTTTACGAGGTCGAGCAACATAATTGCACAGAGCAAAACCATTCTAGCATCACAAATTTTGTGGTTGTTAGCATTTCAATGTATAGCTTTGTCACGTATTTGTCAAACGAATTTCCTGACAACTGCGGTCTGTTAAATATATAGCAGGTCGTTTTACTAACGTTAACGACAAATATATTCACATCTTTTTTCCTCTCTCCTAAGTTCATTCTTGCGAGTAACATTTTATTATAGATATAACGAAAATATTACGCTGTATGTAAGTTTACCTGTTAAAAAAAGTTTTTAGTCAAAAAAAGATATTATAAAAATGTTATATACAACCACAATGCAGCTAAGTAAAGAATTAACCTGTCTTTTAAATAAAATTAATTCCTTAGTTTAGAAATTGGGTGAGCCGCTTTGGTATCACATATTTTTATACAAAATTATGACATCCCAGTGTTCTGCCAGTTATTGTAAAGTGATCATAATTCCATTTCCACCCATGATATACTAGATTAGATATTTTTTATATTGACAGTGTATGAAAGGCGCATTCCATCACAATCTTGAGTACCCATATCAAGCTTCATACACCTTCAGGAGCGCAATATGCTTAAAATTTATGAAAATGAAACTAATAATTTCAATTGAAAAGTTGACTGAAAATTGTTAATTTAATTTGTATCTAATATATAAAATTCTCGTGTCACGGTGTTTGTAATTGAACTCCTCCAAATCGGCTCGACCAATATTCGTGACATTTTGTGTGCATATCGGCCAGGATGTAGAATCACAAGATCTATTTTTCATCCCCCTAAATGTTAAGGGTGGTCCACCTCTAAATTTTTATATAAAATTTTTTGCTTTTATTTTTTTATGATACAGCATACAAAAATACATACAACCCTACATTTTCACCCCTCTACGCAGACGTAGTCGCGGGCAGCAGCTAATTTATATATAATATATGGAACACGAAGAGTATCTGATTGCAGGAAATAAAACAATTGTATCATCCCGGCATGAATCGCTTATTATCGTTAGAGATCGTTAGAGATGCCTATAAATGCCAATGAAGCCTGATAAATAATGTTTTTTATCAACGACGATATACACGAGTATGAAAAAAAACATTTTGAAGAAGTTTAAATAAAACTTCTTTAAAATGTTTAAATAAAACTTTCTTATTTTTTACTTAATTCTTATTTTTTTTCTCACAAAGCGGTAAAAAATTCTGTGAAGGCTTCTATTCTTTTTGTCATGCCTAACATGGTGCCTCCTTTTAATATGTAAATATATCACTACGCCTAATAATTATCCTCCGCCTGTGTCAATAGGAAGTGTCGCAGAAAGTATTCTGATTGTTTAATAAGCGCGGAATTGATATTGTAATGAGGATATTCTCGCCAAGAAAGCCAATGTATGCAATAAATGTGTGATCTTTATTATAGCAGCGAGAGACAGCTCAGCATAGCCGCCGATTTAAACTTTTATTTGCGTAATGAAATATGTACGTTTGATTTCAGGCCAGGTTATTTTTTTGTTAATAATGGTTATTTTTAATCGTTATCAGTGATCAATAATAGATTAAATTTGTCCTCCTTAAAGCATCTACAATGAATAATGCACAAATGATACACAATAATCTAAGTAGATATTTGTTTAAATCTTAGAAAAGGGATTAAGTAAAGAAGAAAGTTATTTAATATTAATTTACTGCTGTTATGATGAAAAGTTTCTGCAATTTGTCTTAGTTTGTAAAAAAAATAATTTTAATAGTAAATGCGATATTTCTAGTTATCAAATATTCATTGTAACAATGTCATTTGGGAAAGTTTGATAGCTATAAGAGAATTACAATGCTACAAATGCAACGAAAACTACGTAAATAAGAAGACGAATAAATATCGACCACTTAGCTTAATGACTAGAGGAGGACACGTAATCCCGAAGGGGCTGGTTCGAATCTTAGCAGCGGCGAAAAATTTTGCAACAGTTTTATTACCACATTTTAAAGAAGCATGCACCTTCTAAAATAAAGCATAAAGACGTTTACATCCAAAAACATTTTAAAAAATTGTGTCTTCCTCTTACAGTTGATTACTTATGAGTATTTTTATTACAGTAATATAGTTAACTAGCTGACCCGCCATTTTTTTTAAGATTCATAGAATGAGCCACTGTTGGCCTTAGGGGCCTTCACAGATCCGACGGGCTTGAGGTGGCCTGGCGCACGGGGCGCCTAGCCTGAACCTGAGATGCAATCAGATGGCCGTTATATCCATGATAATATTAGTAATGCTTCTTCCGCTGATGTATGGAAATTTCTTAAATCTCTTGGCATAACCAAGCCGTGCCCATCAGATCATTTCTCTTCGCTCTCTTTAGATGACATTAACCAACATTTTATTTCTACTCCATTTATGGACCCTACTATCCGCTCCAAACAATTACTTCTATTGGTTATTTGTTACCTCTTCAAATTCCACATTTTCAGTTCACACTGGTAAATTTCAATGACGTTAAAAACACTATAATAGCAATCAAATCTAAAGCGTGGGAAGCGACGAGGTTAGTAAACAAATGATTACAATGATCCTGGAGTATCTTTTACCTGCAATCACCCACATAATCAATTTTTCTTTGGACTCTGGTCATTACCCTTCCTTGTGGAAAAGAGATTTTGTTCTGCCACTTCCCAAAATCCCCAATCCTTCTTTGCCTAACCACTTTCGTCCTATTTCTATTCTTCCATTTCTCTCTAAAGTTATTGAGGCCTGTGTTCATAAGCAAATTTCCGTATTTATTGCTAAACATAACCTATTGAACTCTTATCAATCTGGGTTTCGTCGGGGTCACAGTACCACCACTGCACTTATTAAGGTCACCGATGACATACGAAAAGGTATGGATGATCAAAAGCTCACAGTGGTGGCGCTTGTGGACTTTTCTAATGCTAACGCTTTGGTGTATGAAAAATAGATGTTGTCCGATTCTCCACCCTGGCCGATATACACACAAAATTTCACGAAAATCAATCGAGCCGTTTCGGAGGAGTTCAATTACAAACACCGTGACATAAGAATTTTATATATTAGATGTAAACTCTCAGATTTTTATTTTCCCCATAGCGTATATGATTCTAGTGTGCAGTTTCATGAAATATTCACCTGATTAAAGTAAAAGTAAAAAGTAAATATTCACCTAATTATGTTAATGTTATTTATTTATTTTGAATTCTGTTGGTCTGTCCGTCGTTATTTAAAAAGTTTAAAATTAAAAAAAGAAAATGATTTTTTTTTTATTTTACAGCTAACGTAAAGTTGTAAGAGGTATACGGTCTACAAACGGGTCGTAGTGTTAACGCGAGTCAATGTATCTCTTTTTAAGAAATAAAAAGCAGACAGTTTGTGACGTTAAACTATACGACATCGTAAAAAGTCGCGGTGCGCTTGTGTCGTGCCTCCTGTTAAAAACAAATGTGCAGATACGTAAGCATATGTGTAGATACGGCAATATTTTCGTCATGAAATGTTATGAGGGAAAACGGATTTGTTTTTAATATGCTCTATCTGAAATCAAATCTGTTCTTTGTTATAGTCAACATTATAAATATGTCTGCATGAGTATGTTTCTCATCCGTTAAAGGAATCTCATTACAAAACGGTGGTAGACTTAAAAATGAGTATCGATAGAAGAAATGTATATTTTTTACTTCTATGAATAAATGATTTGATGTGATTTGATTTCATTTGTGTATAATTTTACCAATATTTTCGACGTGGAAATTTTTATTTATGCTACGTAGCCAATAATATTATATGCAAATACGGGGTAGACACACAGCGCACTGAAATTGAGGCACTAAAATTACGCGTATCGGTGATTGCAATTGCAATTCTATAGACTACTATCTCTTTCCGTATCATACGTTCTATATCATCTGTCACATTCATTTATATAATGTAATGATGTAAATCGGGAAATTTTTAACACTGCGCAGTATGGACATGCGTCATCTCTATTAAAACATCATTGGATACCGCACACTAACAATGACATTGATGTACTTAATTATCGTCTGTTGATTGTAATCTTTATTCTCGTTTTGTCGCAAAATCAAAGAAGGTGATTAATTTTTATATGGGACTCTATAACTTGTAATTTTCAGGAATCTTTGGAAATGAACCCAGATTACACAAACAGTAACATTATTATTTAGAGTATTAGAATCATAGAATTAAAACTGAAACAGTTTGACGTCGTAAAATTATAACAGGTTTCTGTGAAACATCATTTCGGACGTCAATATGTAATATAAAATATTCTTATTCAGAATCTACAGTTTTGCAACGGATTCTATTGTTGTATTTTATTTTATCGATCAAAATGAGAAACCAACCAAAAATAAAATCAGCCCAGGCCTAATTAAACTATTTTGGGGTGTGTAATATTATATTTCAGGGTAGCTGCTGCTGTTTAATGATGACTTGGTGGTATAGCCGTTGCAGCCAATGACTTACTTGCTTCTGCGTCGTGGGTCGCGGATTCGAAACTCAAAATATAAATATATACAATAATAAAAGATAAATATTTGTATTAACCACAGACAACTGTTCAGGATCTGGGTGTTATGCCAATGAGAGTTGACGTCAGGAAGAGGGTCGTAAAAAATAGTTTTATACCTTTGTTAATGGTATTCGCTAGCGACAATAACATTCATATATGAACAATGTTGTGCCGTTCCATCCTAGTCAAAATAAAGACTTGAGAAACAAGGAGAATCGTTCACCCATCTCTGATCTAAATGTATTATTATTTTATCAAAAACGCTTCATCTAATACTAAAATAATGTTTATAGGTTTACGGGTTGTGTCAATTTTTTCACGTTCAATAAAATCTTTAAATAAGCATATAGCATGCACAAGCATATATATATAAACAAAATTAATTCGTTTCAAGTGTTTATCGTTGTGGCTAACAAATACTTAAGTAATACGTACATATAATAAGCCAAGCGCACTGCATACTTAATTTCGCTTTGAGCAAACACACCGAACGAATTAACGTTATGTAATCATTATGCTAATTAATCTAAAGCGAATATTAAAATAAAAAATAACTATCGTTATGTTTTAATGGATAAATATTAAATAAACTCGTTACAATTGTTCTAAATTTCTTACTTATTTGGTAACTTGGTTGTTCATACTTTAATTTTTTTTGTATTTTGTGTCATTGATTCGGCTCGAATGTGCAGGAAATATTTTTGTAGCAAATATTTCTGGTAATAACATTGCCGGGCTGCATTTATATTAGAATGGAAACTTTGTTATTAGAAAATTCATCTAAAGTCATTCAAAATTATTATTAAGTTTATAAATTTGTTGATCGTAATATTCACACTAAACATAGGACTTTTTAATGTAATTATATTTTTGACATACATTATTTAGTACGAACAGTCAAAGTTACATTTTTCCACAAATTTCAATGTTTTCTCTGATATCATTTAGTGAATCAGGAACTTAAAGGCAGTTATAGTACGAAATTAAAGGCAATATATTTACTTTACAGGTATTACATAAAAATTGAACAGTCCCATATATTTTTTTTCCATAAATACGATTTTATCATTGCAATAATTTCTGAAAATGGGGCCTGATTATCTAATCAACTAATACCAATATTACCTAAATTATTACATATTTTAGTACCAAAAAAATTAATTCAGGCTTATATAGTTCTCTACATGATTATTTATTTTTTTGTACTTAAATAAACCAGGTTTTCACTTATAAAGCATTGGACAGTTTCTTCAAATATTTTTGTGTGGAAAAGCGCGGCTCGGTAAACTCTTGTTTATTATCTTCAATTTTTAATTAATGAAATTAAGAAATAGGGTAATTTCATGATTTTTATTTAAAAATATGGCAATCTGAAATATCGAATACGGCAAATGACGCTCTTATACATCCACGAATTATGCATTATGTATATTGCTTTTTTGTAAAAAATAAGTATAAAGAAATAATAAAATAACTAAACCAACTAACACTTACTACCTTTACTTAAAAAAAAGCAAATAAAAAATGTTTTATTGGGGCTCATATAACAGACGTGATTTTTTTGTCGTTTTTATATATAACTAGCGACTAGCGACCCGCCCCGGCTTCGCACGGGTGCAATGTATTATACATATAAACCTTCCTCCTGAATCACTCTATCTAGTGAAAAAAACGCATAAAGATGCGTAATTTTAAAGATCTAAGCCTTCATTGGGACAGACAGACACCGGGGCGACTTTGTTTTATATTATGTAGTGATAATACGGTATCCTACTTCGGCCTTCGTGGCTAGTATTTATCACTATCAAGGCATACTAAATTTACTAGAAGAGGTAAAAATAGGAGTGATTGACAGATTTTATATTCGAAATTTGACAAAAAAAAATAAGAACATTGACGCCTTGCTGCTTTATATAACATTTCAATTATTTATTATATTTTTGTTTTTTTCGAATGTCACCATCCTTATTTTACTGATATCAATATTAAATACCAAATTTTCAAGTTTAATCATAAAGAAATTACTTTCTACTCTGAATAGCAGACTTGAGAAACGAAATTGAGAGATGTTTTGGCTGCCGTCAAATTTTTGAAAGCATTTCAATTAGTACTGAATTAAATGAATTTATACAGTAAGAACATTTGTTGACACTTTACAGACCGAATATAATTACCTAAAATGTAAACAACGTCTAACTTACATAAACTTGAGGTGTTTTGGAGCAACTTACTGTTACTATTATTAAGAGTTTTATTCTCAATTAGCTCAAGAAAGATTGTACGTTGTCATTATTTATTACAAGGGACTAAGAGTATAATTCAGGTAGTTAATTTTACTTGATCGTCTTAGCGGGACAGATAAATCGTGCCTGATTAACATTTTACTACGGGATAATTTACACATTGTGTGTGGAATAATTGAACCAATGAACTTTGATTTCCTGGGAACGCTTGCTCAAAACGTAATGACATGTCATGCCTTGGGTGAATAGAAATAAAGGTATGTTCTTATGAATCTACTTAGGCCAGTCACGGCCTCGGAAGACTATTTCATTAACGCGGTAGTCCAACACTCTCTGTGTTTTTTTCAGTTCAGACTATGACTAGGGAAACAGATCCCTCCTTAAAAGTGATTTAGGAACACTATTAAATCGAGGCTCATCCTTACTAATCGCAGGCGACCTTGATGGCAAACACAAATCATGAGAAAATTCAATGCAAACACTACACAACACTGACAACGGTAGGATTTTTTTTATTTCACTGAACAAAATCATTTCAATAAAACTGCTCCGGCGACTCCAATCACAGTATATATTAGTTACAGATCTACTTAAGATTGTCTCGTTCGGCATTGATGTCATAGGCTAGGCCAGAACACCAATAAGGTTCTTCGGATAGGAACCGTAGTGGACTAAAACTATCTTGAGGTCAAACTTAAGGCTTTGAGCCCAATACAACCTACCAGAGCCGATAGTTACGCTGACAAGTTTAAAGATACCTTGCCTCAGAACTCGCAACATGCGTCTTATAAAATGAGGAAACGAAGCTAAACGGATATATAGCTTCAGTTGCCTTCGGTGATTCCGAAAATCCGAATGTTTAGTGGAATACCTACTCATAATATATGCCATCTTATATTTTCTTTTCGATAACACGGTGAACTGGGTCGACGTGTTCATGCTTTTATATACCTTTTTATTTAGTTTATTACCTTAGTATTAGATAATTATGTCAAGAAGAGAGAAAAGTCGATATGGATAGATACCATCGAAAGTCATTGACATAACAGCAATGAATGAGAAAAGAAAAACAAAATCTTATAGATAGCCTTAGTGAAATTCTAAAAATTGATTTACTTTAAGAGTATATTCAGCTACTTAATCTAAAGCAAAATGTATCTAGTTTCACCAAATAACGTTATAACAGTAACATCGAAATAATGAAATTTCTCTTTAAGTAAATCCCATTAAGTTATACTAGGCAGAGCTTAAATCAAGAAGAAACGGTGTTAAAGCATTGTGTACCCTACATTAAAGTAGTAATTAGTAACAGCTCCACAATGTATAAGACAACATTACTGCAGGCTCACATTAACTAAGTTTCGACTATAAATTCCGTTGACTTGATCGTCTACGTTAATAAAGCAGGATAGATTAATTATGCGGAGACTGCCCTGCACGTAAGTGGAGTTACGGTGAAGTTGCTGGATGTAAAACATTTCTCAGGAAAAATCTCCGTTAAATAATTTGATTCCGTTGATTCTTTACGAGATTTTGCACATATTATAGTAATTTTTTTATTGCATGTCACATTTATGAGTGTAAATGTGTTACTAACTTTGTTAGCTTTGATTATTATGAAAAATGAACTTGACGTACCTAAAATATTTTTATGTTGAAAATAAAAATATTCAATTTTTTATGTGAAAAGCTGCCAAACGAGCAGACGGTTCCCCTGATGTTAAGTGAATACCGCCGCCCATGTACATCTGCTACACCCGAGGGTTTGCAGATGCATTCACAACCTTTTCGGAAATTGGGCTTCGGCTATTATATTTCCACTTTACGCCGGTTTTCTGTGAAGTCGTGGTACTTACCCGGACGAGCCTGCCCATTCGCGCAACAGCCGAGGCTGCCGCGTGGCCCTACCTCCGTAAAATTTATTAAACTGCGCCACGAAGTCATCATTACAATATAAGTAAAGATTTTCTGAAAATGATGAAAAATTGGGTCTGATTACCTAATCAACTAAAACCAGTTGTCCGTGTGGGAATCGAAGCCAAGACACCCGGTGCCGAAGCTAATACCTTGACAACTGCGCCACGAAGTCATCATTACAATATGACGGAAACATTCAAAAATAGAATGTCCCTCTTCTAGAATATTAACAAATACCGTTGCGAATAACAAGAATAAAATACTACACCTTATAATTTATTTATCTGGCTCCATTTATAGAGCCTAAGGGGAGTCTGCTTGCAAATTGCGTCACTTACGAAAGCAATAACACGCTAAGGGAGATACGATTGGCTCATATCCTGCAATCGGAGATTGTCTGTGTTATACGATATAATTACGTATGAATAAATATGAAGGAAATTATTTTAAAACTAACTTTTTATGATAACTGATATGCATATTACCCGTATTTAGTGTTTGTTAAGTTACACAAAATTTGTTCAGTACAAAAAGAAAGGTTTTATGAGACATTAGATAACCGAGTTTCTTTTGCTGTGTATTAATGAAGATAACTCAGCTAATTTAGAAATATTTGAGAGTGATTTAACGAAATAATAATTTATGTATAAACTACGAAAATAAATATTTGATGTTCATTATTATTCACTTCGACAATTAATATTTTTTGACAATTAATATGCTCTATTTTGGACATTTATCATTTTTATATGAACTTTTAAAAGCTATTTATGCTTTTAAAAGTTCACATCTGTTTTATAGCCTCCTGTATAAAGGCGCCCTTCATTTTTATCAAATTTCTATCCATTTTTAGCAAAATGAACTTGCCGTCGAGATCGGACTTTCATAACACATAATTTTTACTTAAGGATGGCTCGTAAAACTAACATAATATAATTGTTTATCTTTAACGTACGCTTATGAACGGACACTTATGAACTAAGCTAAGCTAAGCTTTCGTATCAAAACATTAAAACATCTAAAAAGTATTTTTTATTTAATTTTAAGCAATGATCGAAATGAAGATGTACGAAAAATGATTAGTTATATATTTTTCAAACGAAACGGTTATAAGGCAAATGAAATGAGAAATAGTCTTGCTTACGTCGTTAATGTTAATAAGAAGGTGCATAATTCTTAGTAAGGATTACGTCTCTCTCAACATTGGATCTCAATTGTCTTGGGGATTGTATCATCTGCGTCTAAAATGTGTTTAAAACTTTTTGCTAATAAACTTAATACTCGAACGAGTGCGTGTTGAAGGCGAGGCTTAATTCAACATTTTAATTAATCTTATTTGAGGGCTTAATATTGTTTACGCGATGTCGTGTAAAAATATATAAGACTAGCTGCTACCCGCGACTACGTCTGCGTAGAATAGGCTGAAGGCGTAACATTCAGACAGAAAGACAGATATACATAAACTATGTATATAAATTATAGCCTATATGTTATTCTGATGTATAAGCTATATTATAGTAAAGTTTCATTAAAATCCATTCAGTAGTATTTGCGTGAAAGAGTAACAAACATCCATCCATACATACAAACTTTTGCCTTTATAATATCAGTTAGGATAAACTTTAAGTTAAAAATTTTTTCAGTACATCTTATTAAATTGCATGCATGTTTTAATAATAAAAATGATTTCAATGTATATTACGACCGTATGTCGTACACGTTAAATATAAAGATGTAATTACCTGCCCTCAACATTTTCCTTATCCTCGTTTTGATAATTAAATATTTAAATGTACGCATGAAATTGGTTGGGAAACTCCAATTCATTGAGTTGAAAAATTGTATTCCAGCAATTCCAATTTCCAGATTTATAAATAAAACGATGATTGGTGGTGCGAGTGTGACCTGTTTTTAACTAAACTTATGTCGTGAGTTAAGTTAATGATTACTTGGTAATTAAGCTCTTGTATTAAATAAGGTTAATTCATGTGAAAAGTTGCTAAGCCAGCAGGTGAACCACACTAGATGTTAAGTGATCTGCGGCCCATGGACATTTACGAGTACAACTCCTGAGGGTTTAAAATGCATATCCAAGTTTTAGGAATATTAAGATTTTGAAAATTAAGTTAATGATGGCAACACTATGGTTTCATCACCAGTCTTCGCTTGTCCATCCTGTACGCAGGACTCTCTTAGTAAACACCATTTGAACTGATCTTACGTTAGTTTTCCGTTGCTGCATCATTATCAATCTTAGACGTCATCATTCCACCTGGCCCGAGGGCATCCTATGATATATACCATTGAAATTACACGATCTTAAAAAGAAAGCCGCTGGATTCACTGAATAATTGTAGCATGAATTTGATAAATTTTTAATGAAAATTTTGATGACTCCGTGGCGCAGTGGCTAAGGTGACACACCTGTTCCACACGGGACAATTATTTGTGTGACCCACAAATAGTTGTTCCACATCTGGGTGTTTATCCGCGTGAAATTTATGTTTGTAAAATGTCCTTACAACACGGATAATGTTATCTTAAAGTAAAGGCATTATTTTATTTATTTTTTCAAAAAAATAAAAAAAAGGTTAACTTATTAAGAAATTACAAAAAAAAAGAATAGTAAGTATAACCTAATACGTAATTTTTTGAATACTTTATAATGAATAAATAAATGATAACCCCAAAGGAATTAAAGAAAAATGAAATCTAGTGGGAATGCTTACATTTAAACGACATCGCTTATTGAAGCAATCAAATGAAGTGCATGTAATTGTTTAACCTATCGCTTTCAGTGTCTCGCCATGTATAAGACAAATGAAACATGTTATGTGAATTTATTCCATGTAATTGCTTAACGCAATCCAATGTACGAGTAATGTGATATTTTGCAATGTACGGCCCATTGGCCGTACATGGGGAAAAAGATTACATTACTCAAACTCAACATAAATGATTATCTCATAATTATTCCTGTACCAATTGCTATTCTATAAAAACTCCTATTCTGGAATACTAAAAAAAGACGATTGAAATTAACTTACACCCCTTAACGTCTTTATTCAGAAACATTCTACACGAAATGACGTAAGCTCGTCACAGTATTAATTTGTCATCATTAGATATTATTGTTTAAGTTATCAAATTTTAGTAATTTTTGACACGTAAATTATCATTGTTTTTTTCAGTAATATGTTAACTTTTAAGTATGTACATGGACCCCGCCGCTGTTGAACACAGCTCAGGGGGTCCGTGGATTTGTTTGATCAAAGTCTTTGTTTGTTTAACGTGAACTAGCTTTACCGGATATTAACCTTTGTCCGGATGTGTGCTAGAGTTCACATGCTTAGTGTTCAACCGGCACAATGGTATTGTAACTTTATGTGAAAATGAAGAAAATTCTGTTTCTTAACGAATTGCACACACATCCTTACTAATATTATAAACGCGAAAATTTGTATGCATGGATGGATGTTTGTTACTCTTTCACGCAAATACTACAGAATGGATTTTAATGAAACTTTACAATAATATAGCTTATACATCAGAATAAAACTAGGTTATAATTTATATACATATTTTTATGTATCTGTCTTTCTCCCTGAATGTTACGCCTCCAGCCTATTCTACTCAGGCGTAATCGCGGGCAGCAGCTAGTAACTAATATCTGAATGTGATTAAGCAGAGTATTAAACATTGACACATAAGCGAAATATAAATTTTCCCCAAGAAGAAAGCCCAATTTTCAAAAGGTTTTCGGGTGTAGCAGATATCCATGGACGGCGGTATTCACTTACCATCAGGTGAATCGTCTGCTCGTTTGGCAACTTTTCACATAAAAAAAATAACCTAAGACATATTTACTCCTACTGAAAAGTAAAGGATATTAAATATTTAATAATAATTGAAGTGTTTTCATTATTCAAATGAGGAATAATTATGGAATCTTTTGTAATATATTTTTTTTAGGTTTTCTATTGACATACCTTTCGATTAAACTTTGGCTTTAGGACAGAAGACAGAACTAGCTAGCATCAAGAATTTGGGTATTCTCGTTACCCACAACTCTCCAGCCGCAAATCCAACTAAGCTGAACTTGACTAATCGTATTGGGATTAGAAGCGATTTCGTAAACTTGTACGTTGCGATTTCAGTCAGTAATTGTGATTGGATCAGAAGCAAACTGTATATGCTCAAATATAAAACATCAAATAAGAAATTATATTTCGTCAGTCTGATCAAAACAAATCGTACAGATTATATCGTAACATTTCATTATTGGAGTATGTAATATTTATTATGTAGGTAAATGATACAATAATAATAATTGGTATAATCACGTGTTAACTATGTAATCATTGTAATTTTTTCTGTTCTGTAAAAAGAGCAACAACAGTTGCTTCACCCGATATTAAGTCATAGCTGCCATCCATGGAAGTTTGCTACACCCATAGGGGTACAAACGCGTTAACACCATTCATTTAAGAGGGCCCCGGTTACCTCACTCGCCAGACGTAACGCAGAACCACTTCACGCCTGTTAGCTGTAATGTCGTGGTATTTCTCCAAACGGACCTGCGTATTTGTGCAACAGTGAAGATGCTGCATGGCCCTTCCACAGTAAAATTCGATGTAGATATAGTATTCATTGGAGTAATTTACGTCGTACATGATCACAGGATTGACAATAAGTTCATATTATGACCATGATTGAAAGGCGGGTTCAAATTCATTGCAATATATTAAAGTTTAGTCTAGTTTAGTGTAGTTAAAATTTAGTCAAGTAGTAAGAATTTTAATAAATTAAATATAAGAAATCTTCAAACTAATAACCACATAAAATAAAGTTTTCATATCAGTCTTAAAAATATAAAAAAAACCTATTTATATTTACTTTTTTTGTATAAAGTTGTGGCACGAGGCAGTCCCATAGAGTATTTGTAGAACGACAGTCCGAACATTTATTTTCTTGAAATTGATATGTTGTAGATATTTGCAATCCTATTCGGACAATTTAATTATCTTTGTTACCCTGGTAAATTTCACAGGCGTCGTGCACAAGAGTGGCTGCTACGGTAAATTTGCTTAACTGATACACATCATCAAACTGAGCACATATTGAATCCGTGATAACAATAGGTAGGAAACAATTATTGCACGTCCAAAAATACATAGCATTTACGACAAAAATAATTGTAAGTAATTAGCTGCGTAATATGCCTATGGTAAGAGTATGTAAACGACCTACAATTACGTTAAAAATCTGATGTTGTTTTACTGACATGATAATATTTAATCCCTTACGTCTATTATAGATTTATGAATAAAACATCGCAATAGCCAATAAGCAAAATGTCCCACTGCTGGTATTAGACTTTATTTTAATTATTTATTTAAACTGCTGATTTACTAACGGTGTGTTCCTTTATCGCCGCTGACCTGGTAAATCAGTACCTACGTAAAATTGTAATTAACAGTTTTTTTACCGGGACCTGAGTTGGGTTTAACAAATTTAAGGCCAGATAATTCGAGTAAAGCATGCGTCTAGATGCAGAACCACCACGGACATTGAATTCATATGATTATTTCATTTTTCATTTTAAAGTATGTTAAATATTCTAGTGCTATTTTATCTTCACTTAAAAGAAATTTACAAAAAAAATCTATGAAATAGACGAAAACTACTACTAGTAACTAGTACCCCATGTCAAGCGCCCAACGCTCCAGCCACTGAGCTAAACGCTTATCTTCACACCGACGAAACTCTCAACGTACTTTATCTACTTTTTTGTTTATTTAATTTTTAAGCAACTTTTAACGTTATCTTGTGTGTTTTAAGGTTCCTTTTTTACCTTAAAAGGTAAAAAAAGGAACCCTAATAAGATCACTCTCTTATCCGTCTGTCTGTCCGTGTGTCATCACCGATTTTTCCAGGAACTACTTCTGCATTTCATCTGGTGAGTAAGGTAGCCGAGGCCACTATCAAAAGGTAACAACGCGCCTGCGACCCTAGGGGTGATGCAAATGTCCTTGGACAGCGGCTACCATCAAGTGTACCGCTACCTTACTTGCCATATTCTTACTTAAAAAAATGTGTTAAATTTAGAAACCAGCCCTTCATTTACATCTTCTTCATTCTCTACAGTTCACAATTTGGTAATAGTGCTGAATTATATAACATAGACATAGACAAAAAAAGAGCTCGTTGTGAAAAAATGTTTAAAAAAAATATTCAAACCTTGTTATAAGATCGTTAGTTCTGTTTAAAGCTTTTATACTGGAACTTAAATTACCATATTTATGTAATGTCAAAATGTGTCTTCCTTTTTAAAGAAAAAAAAAAAGACTTTGTGATGTTAAAAATTTACGACATCGTAAAAACTCGGAGTGCGCTCATCTGCTATGCCGCAATGTCTCCTTAGTATGAATGTGTTCTAACAGTACGAATATCTACGTGGATACTTTGCATCATAGTACTCAAATAATTTATTACATTGTTAGGCCTACAGTACGTATTTAAAATCTCATAATTCTGACAATACATTACGTTCTCGTACACATACTTCGAACTTGATATTGCTCGTTTCGTTTTTTATGCTTCTCCTTCAAATATTACTTGTAAAATTTTTTGTAGTAGGGCCCCGAAACAGCCTCTCTTTTGCACAAATGTAATTACTATGGTTAATGGAAGTACTATGGTCTCTAAGAAGAGGTCTGAATCTTGTATCTTGTATTAACTGATGTTTTTGCTTTCAGTCCCGAGACTATTAAAGCTTCATCGGACGCAGAACCGGTGGGCTAGCCAGAACCCACGGGTTTGGACCCTCCGCTATGGGTAGGGTCGCGCATGTGCTCATGCGTGCGTTTAACTACTATGGTGTGTCATCTAAGGGCCGTCGAGGTCGCCGGTTCGGACCGAGACCCCGACGGCCGTCGACTGTGCATTTAGCTAATCGGTGGCTGGGAGCGGTGAGAACCGCCCCGGAACGCGGGTGTACCTTGTGTACGCGTTGTGTGGGTCTCGCCGTGCTCGTAGGCGAGGGCGAACTGGTGTGTTTGTTGTTACACTAACTGTGGGTGTAGTGTTATCCGGCGGGACCCCCGGCGGTGGGTCCATCGTGTCTAAGTCCTCTTCGTCGACCGGGTCGATGAGGACGTTTTTCGCGGGCGATGCTTGTTTACGTTCGCGTTAGTGTCCGGTAGGTAGTTTGCTGCGCTTACCACCAGAGGGTTGGGATGATGCTGGGCTCTATCGAAGAACCGTTTTGTCAAATCTTTAAAATGAGCGCGAATCGTCGGGAGTCTGCAATCGCTGTGCAGGTCGACGTTGCGCTGATACCATTGCGCACCGGTTGCGCGGCGGATAAATTTACTTTGAACTACTTGCAATTCGTCAATGCGCGTAGGATTTATGTGTGCGAAGATCATGCATGCGTAGGACATGATTGGCCTAACGCAAGCTTTATATAACAGTAATTTGAGCCTTAAGGGCATTTTACTATGCTTATTCGTTAAATTGTGTAGCCGGCCGGAGACGAACGCGGCTTTATTTCGGACTTGATTGATGTGCGTAGTGAAAGTCATACGCGAGTCGAAAGTGACTCCTAGATATTTGACCGTTTTCTCCCAGGGGAGAGTTTGGCCGTATAGTGATATTTGCCCCAACTTTCTGTACTGGCGAGGACCTTTGTAACGGTGTGGCGGATGGGGGTTGGGGGTGCTACGGGTGAAGTGAATCGCCACACTTTTTTCTGGGTTAATATCGATTCTCCATTTGCGGAACCAATCGCCGAGGCGGTCGGCGGCGCTTTGGAGTCGAGTCGTTAATTGGCTGAGGTTGCGATCTGAGTAAAAGAGCGCCGTGTCATCCGCGAAAAGCGCGAGATTGACGTGGGGGTCTCTAGGTATGTCGCTCGTGTAGAGCGTAAATAACAAGGGTGAGAGGCAGGAGCCTTGTGGTACGCCGGCCGTGAGGCGGCGGCTTGTGGAGAGGGTGCCCTCGACTCGATATCGAAAAGAGCGGTTCAACAAAAAGGCCCGGATGGTGTGTACGAGCCTATCTGGCACTTTGAGTGTGTACAGCTTGTAAAGCAAGCCGTTGTGCCAGACCTTGTCGAATGCCTTTGCGACATCGAAGAAAAGAGCCCCTGTACTGATATGTTTCGGGTGGTTTAGGCCTTTTAGGATGTGCTCCGTTAGGCGGTATAACTGATCTGGACAAGAGTGTCTAGCTCGAAAGCCGAATTGTTCCGTCGGCAGAAGGCCGTTGGAAAATACGTGCTCTTTGAGCCTGTTTATAATAGCCGCTCGTAGAGCTTCCCCAGACAACTGAGGAGGCTGATGGGACGATAGCTAGAGGGCTTATTGGTTGGTTTATTCGGCTTGCGAATGCCGATAACCGTGGCTTGCTTCCAGTCGTCCGGAAAGGAGCAACTGGAGAGAAGCGTATTGAAAATTGTCGCCAGTAAAGAGATAAGCGGCCCAGGGAGAGCTTTGAGAATCTTATTACTTATATTATCTGGGCCCGGGGCGGATTTTGGTTTTAAATTTTTAATTATATCTTGGACCTCTTCGGGGGTCACTGAATTTAGAGGTTCGCCTTCCGGTGGAAGCGCAGCCCTAGTCTCGATTACGCGGTCCACCTCCGTTAGGTGGGCCGAATCGGTGTGTTCGCGCGATGGCGTACATTGCTGCTCTAGGTTGTCCGCAAGGCATTCGGCTTTTTCGGAGTCATCTAGGGCTACTGAAGCGCTATTAGGTCTAACTAACGGCGGTAGAGATTCGCGGGGGTCTGCTTTCAGACTGCGGGCCAACCGCCAGTAGGCGGTGTGCGATGGCTCGATGTCCTCTAGGAGAGTGTCCCACGTTGTATGTCGGTGTTCCGATACACGATCTTTGACTTCTAGCTGAAGGCGTCGAAGTAGAGTTCGGTTCGATTCCGATCGGTATCGGTCGAAGGCGCGTTTAGCTGCATTTTTTTGTCTAATTAGCAGTCGTAGGTCGGGCGGAAAGTTAAACCGTCGGTCGCCCGACAGTTTCACCGTCCGTTCCGAGTCTGTGACTGCGGAAGTGATAGTTTCACGGAGACTCGCTATCGCTCGATTTGCGTCATCGAACGTAGCTATCGTCTCGGGTAAGTCTACTAAGTTCTGGGGGTCCAAGGCCTTGAGTTTGACCTCAAGACGATGCCAGTCCACTACGGATTTGGTCGGAGGGACCGCGCCGGCGTTCTGGCCCAGTTTGCACAGGACGGGCCTGTGGTCTGAGTCTAGTTCATGGATTGTCTCTATCGACTCGATGTCGAGCGAGACCTCCCTGAATAACATTATGTCTAGGACACTCGGTGACGCGTGCTGGTAGTTGTCCACCGTAGGATACCTAGTGGGAGTCGCGGGAGCGACTATACTGAAATTTAGGTTATCGGATAAGCTAAAGAGATGCTTTCCGTTGTTGTTTGGGATGCTGTTAATGTCCCATGAGCCGTGTTTGCAGTGTAGATCTCCTGCAATTATCACGGAAGGGCCTAAGTTAAGAAGCGTATCTAGGTCGCTTTGAAGGAGGGTTCTATTCCCCGAGAGGGTACACTAGGTTTCAAGAATGTCTCTTGCACTAGGAAAATATCTACGTTATAATCGCGAAGGAATTCCGCGATTTCATCCCTTTGACCCTTTATGCCGTTTGCGTTGAAATACGAAACAACCAGAGCCCGAGGTTTTGTTCTACCGGCGGTTGTACTTCCCATTAAGGTGCCTTTATGGGTCTAATTAACAACGCGGCGGAGCGCGGTTTTATTGCGCGGACTATTGTTATTTATGGTTGGCTCGTAAAAGCCCAAAGGGCTTCCACAAGCGTTTTGTGTTGGCTAATTGCCCTAAGACGCTCGTGGCCAGATGTGGCGGCCGCTATTTTAGCGGACAATACGGCGAGTTCCTGTCTGTTTATTCTATCTAATAAACTGCAAATGTTCGCTATTTGCGCGAATGGGTCGTCTTTGTTTTCCGCGAAAACTGACGGAATTTGCTGCACCTGCGGCCGCGGCGCCGTTTGAGAGGCGGGCAGCTGTTGCGCGATCGGTCGTGAGGCGACCGGGATTACCGGCGCGGTTACCTGCGCGGCCACCTGGGGTTTCGCCCAGGCGTTTACGACGGGTACGGGCGCGGGAATGTATTTGACGGGCGCGGGTTTGGGCAACGTAGACTTCGCGGGAGATTTTCTCGCGGGAGTTTTCGGGGCCTTAGCGCAGCCTCTATAACTAGCCGGATGACCGGTAGTGTGGCAATTTACGCAGTCCGGTGGATCTGCGCAATCTTTCGCCCTCGTGCACTCGGTTGTGCCGTGGTCACCGGTGCATTTGACGCACCTTGGGTGAGCGAAGCAGTTATTGGCCGTGTGGCCAAAATGTTGGCAGTTGTGGCACTGTGCCACAACACCCGATTTACGTGACGTGGGGGCTCGATGACTAAGTCACTGAGCCCACAGACCCTCTTAAGGTTGAAAATGGCCTTACCTTCCGGGGTAGGGTCAAGTTCCACCATGACCATGTCCATAGGGACACGGGTGCGAGGGTGTCTGAGACGACGCACGGCGTGGACAGGGTATCCCTGAGTGCGGATGTCGACCTTAGCCATATCGACATCCGACTCTTTTGGGACGCCCTTTATTACGACCCGAAGTTTGCGCTCTTCGGGTAGTGAGTAGGTGTGGAAACCTACCTTAGCTTCGAGCAAGTATTTAGTTACGCGACGGAAGTCGTCCGAAGAATTGAGGTATACGCGGATACCCATATGCGTATTCTTGGACCGGGGGTCTCGGATGTTGTGGCGTTCAAACCACGAACAAACCTGGTGCCATTTTGCCTTATCTTGTATTATTATAGGCGGCGGTGGCTTAATTTTTCGCTCGGAGGCGAAAGTCGGTTCCGACTGGGCAGACGCGGCTGCCTTTTTGGCGGGCGTCGCGGTGGGACGGTTTGACGGGGCGGCCTCGCTTTCGGGGTCGCTGTCGGTAGCGGGGCGTTTCTTGCCCTTTTTTCGCGATTTGACGACGGTGAAGCCGTCGGCGTTCGCGTTGTTAGCGGGGGTCGTTTCGACCTCCATGTCTGAGCCGCCGTCCGATTGTGAGTCGGGAACGACAGCGCAGAAGGGGGCCGAATTGGATTGCGCGGAAGGCGCGTTGAGATCGATCGCGGCGGCGGAGGTCGACGCGACGGGCGTATTAATTGTCGCAGAGGGCGACACAATAACTGGCGCGGAGGGCACCGGAGATGGCGGCGAGACGGCAGCCGGTGAAGCCGGACTGTCGCTAGAAAATTCGACGGCTAGGCGCCGTTCCCTCGCGAAATTGAGGAATTTTGCCCATATTTCGGGGTATTCCTCCCGCAGGAACTCCTCTAAGAGGGAACCCATTGCGACGCTTGTGCCTTTGGGGCTTGCGCCCCGCCGGCGTGTGTTTTTCTAAATAGGCCTCCCCACCTTGCGGCAGGGAGGTGTGTGCCTAAAATTAACCTTTAATCGCCTGCGCGTTAGGTGCGCTAGGGTGAGTACCTAGCTGTCGCCTAATGCAACAAGCACACAGATAAAAATTACAATGCCGCCTCTGAGACGAGAAATGTGTGTAGATTCTACTTACGGACAGGAGCCTGCCTACGAGCACAACACTACACTAACACTATCCGCTCGGAAGTCGGGCAAAGTTTCTTCTTCTTTCTTCTGTAACGTTTCTTCTATCTTCTATAATTATTCTTCACTCTTCTTGCTTGAGACTTCCCTAACCGTAGACCGCGAAACACGACAACGATGAGGCAAGCAGTGCACACCGAGATATAAAAGAAATAATATAGGTAGCAACAACGGTTGCAAAATGGCTTCCAGGTCGGTTGGCATGGGCCCTCCGGCTCAGAGTAACGTCCGTTCCGTGTGGAAGCACGAAGCGAATCTAAAAAAGTAAAAAAAGATAAAAGTAAAAAAAAAAAAAAAAAAAAAAAAAAGGTCTGAAGTGGAAGTATGGTACTTTCGCGTTTCGTCTGGTGAGTGAGGTAACTGGGGGTTAAAAGCCCTCAAGTGTGGATCTTGACCATAGGCGGCGGTAATCACTTAGGTCTTTCAGGTGTTCCACGCGCTCCTTTGAAAACTTTTCACATAAAAAAGAAGTTTTAATAAAATTATGTATGGAATAAACCAGCAAAACAAAACACGGCGTATAAATACTAAGAGTAAGTTACTGCTCACTTCATTATGGAAACGTACACGGGTCCAATATCTTTTATTTATTCCACTAATCAAGGAGCGCATTACTTCTTTGTCGATCCACTGACTATTTGAGCTTTCTTTTACGGAAACAAAGCGAAAAAATATCTTAACCGAACGCGTCATTATACTTTGTCTACAAAGGCTTTGTCGAGACAATAACTCAGTTCGCAATCCATTACGGTCTGGCCAAATGACGCAGAAAGTTGACTTATGGCTTGCCGTACAAGCCATAAGTCAACTTTCGCTTCATAAAAGCACATCAGATAATGTTCAATCCGCTTTGTACATTTATTTGCTACTCTGATTAAACAACAAGGAATTCCCTAAAACCTAAGTTTTTTTCACTGTTTTTAAAAACATTTGAAAACATTTTACTTGATTTGCATCTGACAAATGTTATACATTTTATCGGCATTAGGCGACTATAGAACGTAAAAAAATATTACATGTATTAAAATACTATTGAGGTATTACAGTTATAAATTAGACTTACATATAACTAGTTAAACCATTTCTAAAAATACATAAACTACTTTTGGTTATAATTATCTAACGTGTTTTAAATCTTATGCGTGTTTATTGACCTATATATGTAGTTTAATAATCTTTATGTCTTTCTTAACTCAAGCATATGCGTGTATATGTAAAAGACATATAATTGTGTACATTTTCATCTCAAGAAAGTACCACGACCCTTTGTTTTCGAAAGACGTAAGTTCAGCCAAAGTAAATTTTACACAAAACATGGCGCCAAATTCTTTATTTTTTGTAATCGGCTTAGTGTATAATTAGCGTGAAGCTTAAAACTTAACTCGAAGAAAATGCGTTGAAAGTCGTTATTTTGTTTGAAGGAATCAGGCCACAATGTATACACGAGCTTTCAACAGCGACTTGGCATACTCAGAAGAACCTCAAAGTAGCTTACGCTGTTGCGCAAATTACTTAACATAACGTTAATGCCTGTTCCTTTTCCTGCCATTTTCCTATGAAACTTAGTGACAGAAGCGTTACAATATTGTATGCTGTTTTCCACCCCACCAAGTTAACAAAAAAGCTGTGTATGTACACGAAATGTGTTTTAAGAAGCACACTTCGATGCAAGACTGAATTAAAATTTGAAATCACTATCATTGAAGATTTTCTTTATTGTTTGGAAATTAGAGAATTTTAGGTATTAATCTTCAACACAATAGCGCTATTTGGTGTCAAGAAACTGATTTCTAAGTCCCCGTCTACTTAAAGATCTAGCAGTACTTTGTCAACAGATCCTTTGTGAACGTACTGAGTGCGCAATCTATTACGCGCCGGACTATTGACGTCAGCTGGCCAAATTTTCTACTGAGATTTATAAAATAACTTTAGTGCATATAAATAAATAATATAATTGGAATATATATATAAACTTTTTCTGTTTTTTTTGAATTCTAAAACAAAAAGTTTGATACACTTGCATGTTCATACTGCATAAAACCACACAATATGTGTATATCAATTAAAATATTAGAATTTTAGAATAAAAGAGAGTATTTTAAGTTATGCCAGTGATTATGTTTGCACTAAACATGAAACAATAATATTTGTAGAAAAATGCACGAAATTTATTTCACCGCCTGCAGGATTCGAACCTACGTCTTCGGGTTCGCGCCCAGGCGCTTTAACCACTAAGCTAAACGGCTAATTGCTACGCCGACGTAAATCTCAACGTATTTTATCTATTTTGATTTACAGCACGCAAACAATTTCCAAAATATTTATGTGGAGGGCGCAGACAGAATGTCTGTCCCGTGATCATGGATTAGGGTGTTCTTAAAAGTTCCAGATTTTCGATAATATTTATAGACCTCAATATCATTAGCTTTCCTTTCCTATTATAATAATCCATTGAAAAAACTCAATTTTAAATATTGTCATTAAAAATCAATCACAACATTCCGTAAGAAGATAAACAACATGGTGAAAGTTACGTTTTTCGTAGTAATTAAGATTGGCAGAAATGTCTTTTGTTGTACCGTCTTGTGCCACTATGGAGAAGAGCCTGGATAAAACAAAACTGACAGAAAGATGAAAAAATAAAAAAAATGTTTTATTTATTTTAAAATCTCACACAGACATTAAATCTTATCCTTTAAACGAGCAATTCTTGTATATATATTATCGGAATGTCGGAAACTGCGCCAGCGATTTTCATGAAATTTAGTATGTGCGTAGATTCGGGGGCGAAAAATCGATCTAGCTAGGTTTCATTTTTAGAAAATGTCTTTTATCCCTGTTTTCAGGGAATGAAAAATATCATTCGAATATGATGGTAAATTTCGCCGCAAAAAAAATTTTGTTTTTTTGTCGATTTGTTATTTTGTTATTTTTTCCCTTTTTTTTAAAGTTCTTTCTTTTGTGAAAAACACCAGTTCATATTTTCTTAATATCACGTCGGTAAGATCGAAAAATATTAGGCATATTTAATTACTCAGTAATTTGTATCTAAATTAATTTCCAAAATACACGATTTACCAAAAAAAAAAAAACCGAGCAAAGCTCGGTCCTCTAGTTACTAGACTTTATGTGTGTATCGATAATGAGGTAGTTATTAGCAGGTGCAATTGTAGTTGTGAAATAACCAGTTTTTTTTTTTTAATAAAAATATGCTCTCGTTTATTAATACGATATAAATTTTTGTCCAGTGACATGCATTCATTAATTAGAGAGTTTGCCAAAAGACCATTCAATAAAGTTAGTATCAGGGCCCTGATAGTTTCGTTTGTTCCAACTCGCTGTTTGCCGACTTCAAACATTCCTCACCGGATATTAGCCATCGCCCGGATGTTTGGTGGAATATGTGTGTTTGTAACTGCTTTGTTTATAACACGTTCCAAAATAGCTTGACTTAGTTTGACTTTTATTTTATCATATTCATTTGTAATTCTGAATACAAAAGTTTGGCTTTTTTATTTTAGAAGTAGACTTTTCGTGTAATTTGATACATAAAAGGCCTCCAAGACGAACACAATCAGTAAAACATTTCCATGTTTGAAGCATCATCATTTTTAGGTTTGAGCGAATAAACTTGGATTAAGCTGAATGGTGACAATGATATTGGGAATAAGAAAAGTAATTACTAAACAATGATCAATTGGCTATCAACAGAAATCCTACTTACGACATCTTTTAATACCCGATGTCCCAGGAAGTATAATAGTTTAATGTGAATTTAAATAGAGGACCTCTTGCCATATCACTATCTCTATCTTCCTATCACTATACGTAATACGACATATATCGCTCGATAAAAAGTAATATAACAAAAATATTTTTAGGTTAAAATCTAAAACAAACTTTCAATTACATTTACAAGCACAGACCGTAGCAATGTTTATTACACAAGTATTTATATAAACTAACTATCTGACTCGGCAAACGTTGTTTTGCCATATCAATTAAATGCAATTGCAAACGGAACGCACGCATAAAGTGTTTGACAGGTCACACAGACATAATTGAGAGATTGACAGGTGCAGTTTGTATGGGAAAATAAAATTGTTGCTATTTGGATTTTCCATGCAATTTTTCCATAATTTGTCATCGATTAAACCTTCTCTCGACTGCCACAAATATTTCAAAACCAAAATTAGCCAAATCGGGCCAGCTGTTCTCGAGTTTTAACGTGACTAACGAACAGCAATTTATTTTTATATATAACTAATTAACCTTTATAGAAATGAACTAACGGGAATGTCAAACTAACTATACTACGTAATAGGAATTAAATTTATTTACAAGAGTCAATAATTTTTTTTCATTATTTTTAATTATTATTCATTATTTTCCCACTCATGCAACAGCGAAGATTGTTGCATGAGTGGGAAAACTCCTGGTCAGCTTTTCAAACTGTTTTCATACTTTTCTTTCTAATGTTGTGAGAATAATATTTTTTTAAATTTCATGTCTACCTGAAAGGTAAATAAAACTAGGAATGTCGACAGCCTCACAATGTTACAACGTGTTGACATTTTAATAGTTGGTCTTAGTTTTGCTTTAGTAACAGACGTCAGTTCCGTTGCGCGTTATATTTCCTCGGAGACACCTGCGAAGCTAGAATAATAAAGAGCCTTACGTCGTCTCAAAATGGCACTTTTTCTCGCAATCCAACCGCAATGTGCACTTAAGGGATTTGAATAACTTATGTGGTAGATTTTATTTATTCCACGCAACTCCCGAAAGATACTCGAACTGAATTTTGGGACGTTACTTTAAACCGGTTAAACTTCTTAATGCGCTTATCCTTTCAATCCTCATGTTTGATCTACTTATTTAAAACATAGCCTTGTTACGCCACGGGGAAAGAATTATACAAGTCCTGGATAACATTGTGAATGAGACTAGGAAAATACAAATTTATATAATGTAATAAAGTTAGTTTTTAGCAGTAAATGGTACACGTGATACAATTCAATATACTCCAGCAAACCGAGTACAAATCTCGGTGCCGACATCGATGAAATTTTTAATTGCAATTTAAAATGCTGTTCTATCTCGTGTTCAGCGGTGAAGGAAAACTTCGCGTGGACATCTGCATACTTTCGAAATGATATTAAAAAAAACCGGCCAAGTGCGAGCCTGACTCGCGCATGAAGGGTTCTTTACCATTGTATATAAAAACGGCAAAATCATGTCTGTTGTATGGGAGCCCCTCTTAAATAATTCTTTATTCTATCTTTTAGTATTTGTTTTTATACCGGCAACAGAAATACATTATCTGTGAAAATTTCAACTGTCTAACTATCACGGATCATGAGATATAGCCTGTTGACAGACGGATAGACAGACAGACAGACAGCGGAGTCTGAGTCTTAGTAATAGGGTCCCGTTTTAACCTTTGGGTACGGAAACCTAAAAAGTATTGAATATATGTGAAGTCCGACAATCTGCTTTTGGCTTCCGTGGTGCTCTATAACCTAAAACCCTCCCCACGGAGGGGACCTTTTCTCAGCAGTAGAACATATAAACGCTGTTACTTTACTTTTAGTTAAGTATATCAGTTAAATTGTTTTTTACATAAATTCGGAGCGTACAATAAAGACTTAATAGTTTGCTTTAACAAGATGTGCCCAAGAATAAGTTAACGGGTTTTGATCGATCATGTTATTTGTTAAAATAATCACGATAAAACCATCAAACTAGTTTTTTCTAATATTTACATAAATTAACAAATTACGAAGAAAACCAACATAGTAGGTTTCAATCGAAGGGACCTATGTGATTCCACCAAATTCACGTAATACCTGCATAAACAAAGATTCGAACCGCGCCATTGCTTTTGGCTGAAATCCAAAAGTCAATTACCGAACGCCGACTTTCAGATAACTTCTACAATTATATCCGAATTATGTAGGCACACCTAACGAGCATTCTGGGAAGATTTTAACGACTTGACATAGTTCAGCAATTAAGGTTATCCAGTTGTTAGTCACATCGCTAAAGTAATAAACGTTTTCGCTGGGCGCCGCTGTTAAAGATTTATTCAGATTTGGCGTTCAGAAGATAAAAATGCCTCGCGGTTATTTTTTAACACAGGTTATAAAAAAGTCGCATTTTGAAATTGAATTTATTAAGCGGCTTTAGAAAATTGCTATGATGATTTTTCGATTTCATCAGAATTTGAAATTATTTGCATATGTTTTATGACACACATTCTTACTTGTTTAAAGCACCAGTATCATTCTAAGGCCATTCTGCTTTTAGCGTAATCTTGCATTTTGATTTTTTTTGTGAACTTAAGATTTTGGAATATAATTGAACGCAATAACATTAACAGAACTGCTGCGTTTAATAATGTGAAATATGTTCGTAAACGCAAGAAATCCTTAAAGTGCTATATTGTAAGAAAATACTTTTAGGGATTCAACTAACTCGTAAATTTTACTTTTGAATATATGGGAGATTTTCTTTCAGATAAATTTAAGGAGTATGTGTTAGAGAAGTGCAGGTTTGTACTATGGAAAATGATCACTGACTCTGTGAAAAGTTATGGCTAACGTTTTAGAGGACTCACAAATAAAGAAATACTTACCTTCTACTTCACGTCTGTCTTCTTTGAGGCCTCGATACTTACCGGGTCAATCTGGGAATTGCATGTAGCAGAAGCGGCTCATAGTGATTGAAAAGCTTTACAATCCTTACAAAATGACATTATTTTCTTTAAAACTATATTTAACCTTACAAACTATACAAGTACATGTAATTGGTAGTGTCTTCATTATTAAATAAACGCTTTTCAAAATAAGGATTTTTTGTTAGAATACACCGATACATTTCTCGGATCTGATCGAAATATTTTCACAACGAAATCAGTTCAACAAAGAGAACTTATGGCTAAGCTACGTATAGCTACAGTGCGATATGTTATTTATGTATACTTTTATTTATTACTTTTTAATGCAAAAAAAAAATACAGATGCGAACATAATGCCATCAGCATTATCTGCCAGGTGTCACCTTTGGCTGGTCCAGAGAATTTTGCTATGTAGGTGAGCAAATATAAAAGATAAAGTTCCAAGTAAAATTCCGGCAATAAGAGCAGGGCATAGACCGGTTAATACAGCGGAGGGAAGCAGAGAGTGTTTTTCCAAGCAGTCTTTCTGATTCCTAACCGTGTCTTTGTCGTGCGAGTGCACTTCATACATGCGAAAGAGCTTTGCATACCCTATCATCCCATATAAACATACCCGAAACACTGACACTGTCTGAAATGTCTATGTCACTTCTCAGAGAATCTTTAGAGACGGCCATAAGTTTTGCAAGTGTTTGTTTTGTTATTCGTTTTTATGCGTGCATTATGTACAACATGGTTAAATTTCACTAATTCAGCAAGCTTAATAACTATTGTATCGACCCACAAGTTACAAGCCGCAACTTCTGGATTTACTGCCGACGCCGCGTGTCGCTAATGTCTTGCAACTCTTAGCTAAGTTTGCTAACTCACTTAGAATAACCGTGAGTGTAATAAATCCAAGGATAACATTGTTAAGGTGTTCTGAGCACACACAAAAAATAATCTTCATAAGTTTTTTGGGAGAGAATTATTTTATAAAATAAAAGAACGACACTTTCAAATTATTTTATATGGTTTTAGTATGTTGTCAGCAATTATTTTGTTTAAAATATGTCAATTCATAAATATGCTACAGCTTAAAAGCCAAACCTAGAAGACTCACCTGGTGAGTCGTGTAAACTGGACCCACTTTGTTAGAGGTTTACAACGATACTGGACGCTGGTCCATAAAAATATCCATACTATCCAGTGTGGATATTCATGGATAAATATGGGAATTACTGGGGATGGAAATTACTTTACAATTACAACTGTCTGCGAGAACACCACTGGTCTTCTTCCAAAACAAAATGTTAATGATTCTTCGTTTGGATCTTGCTTTATTCTACTGTACTTTTTATTGTAACATTTTCAAAAATTGTTAGAAAACATCTGAAATTAAACTTAGTGATTTTTATAAACTTTCTAAATATTGCCATCAATAAAAATTTTACTGTTTGTGTAATATTAGAAACTCAATATAGTATAAATAGGTTCCTTTACCTTCTAAAGAATTATGAATTAATATTATAGAATAAGTTTCAAATGGTATATTTAGTAATAATTGTATTACTTTCTGTTTTTGGTAGATTTTATTAAATGAAATTATTTCCCAAGAATAATTTATGATTAACTTCAGATAGTAAATAGTTTATGCATTCCAAGTAATGTATTTTAGGTTACTTTAATCGAATTTATTTATTTTTATTAGAATATCAAGATACAACAAAAATGAAAAGGTACCTAAGTAATGTGCAAAAGGTAAGCATAACTCAATGCATGAGTGTTCTGCCAGCCAACCTGGTGAGAAAATATGTAATTCAAGGTAGCTTGAAATGTGTTCAGTGCACAGTGGAAGGAAGTTATAGAGCTCACCTTCATTGAATCGGTTAAGTTCATAAGAATTTGGCAATCAGACTATTATAATAATATTAATTTGAATATGAATATTTGGCTATGTTAATGTAGAATATTCTAATAAATAAACATTAGAAAAAATATCAATGGGTCCTTTATAGAATTCGAAATTATTTTATTGTTATTAGTACTGAATTAATAATACGTTTGTATATAAAATACGAATTATATTAAGAAATTAACGCTAAACGAACTGAACAATACTTTTGTCAAGTAATATTTCTTAAACCTATTGAAACGTAAAAAATCTCTTTAAATACGATGTGCTTTTCTGTTAAAACAGAAAAGCTATTAATTTTTGTACACAATTGCTTCGTCTTCTTCCTTCTTTACCGCTTGTATCAGAACCATCGACATGACAGCATTCACAACCTGAAGAAAAAAAATAATGAAAATATCAGTTATATAAGTCATATGTTCTGAAAATAATAATGCCATTAGTTATAATAGCTGTTATTTACATTCGTAAATATTTAATCGCCAACCATTTGAAAAGTGGGTTCAAGCAATCTCATTCACGGAAACGTGAAAGTGTAATACTTCCAATTCAAGCCAGTCTTCTGTGATGCTATGGTGTTTCCCCTGGAGTCTGCCCATTACTTCAACAGCAGAAGCTTTTGAGTGGCCAATCAAATCAAATTTTTAAGATAATTACTTACGCAGATCATGCATGAAGCAAGAACTATGCCGGCCAACCATCCGGTTTTGCTTTCTAAGTACCAGGTTAACTCGTCCACGCAACCGTGGAAATACGCATTCCCAGTGACCGAGTCACGACACTCAGCCGGCAAAGGTTTGTTCAAGTTTATGAAATCCATTGGGCCGTCTGCGCCACAGCAACCGATCTGTAATAATAAAATGTTGTAATTTCCTATGGCTTACTGTAATTAGGCCGAGATCTCACAGGCAGTGATATTTTACAGCGCACTCAGAAATTTGTTATTACGTCCTGCCATATATGTTGACCGATCTGTAATAATAAAAACTTGTGTTTTCCTATGGCTTACTTTAATTAGGCCGAGATCTTACAGGCACTGATATTTCACAGCGCACTCAGAAAATTTTTATTACGTCCTGCCATATATGTTGACCGATCTGTAATAATAAAAACTTCTGCTTTCCGATAGCATACTTTAATTAGGTCGAGATCTCACAGGCACTGATATTTCACAGCGCACTCAGAAATTTTTTATTACGTAAATTTTAATGATAAGCGATGCACTAGACAGTTGGGCATAGTGCCGCACTTGACACTTAGATGATTTTGTAACGGATTTTTATGTGAATAACACATTACAAACTATTTTTGATGATGACTAATGATTTTTTAAATAATAGGGAAATAAGAAAACCCTTATTTCCGATGCCATTCAAACAAGTTACCATAGCAAATAATTCTTCTACAGCTTTTAGTAAAACAATACAAAAACAGTCAAATCAATACTAGAAATTTTAAATTTTTTATAGTTCTAATCTCTGCACTCAAGATTGAACAATTTTCTACAAATTTTAGAAAATCAATACTACTTTTCAATATCATAAATGATTTAAATTTTATACTTACCCCTTCTTGAACCATTCTAAGAATCTCCCGACTACCTTCGTGTTGTGGATTGTTCATAAGCCTCATGATCACATCTTTAATAAGTGGTTGTATACTTGAGTCGTATGTAGAGAAATCCAAGACGACACAAGCACCGATCAGACCAAACACGAACACTGCTATTTGTGTAGCTATGAACTAAAATCAAAATGTTCAGTAAAGTATAACAAATAATCAAATCGTGTGTGTAAAACGCACGTTTAAAGTTATACTTATTTAGTGTAACCAAAATAAAAATAACTAAACATTTTATCGCCTGTACCAGTAATCTTTTTTGTGAAAAAGATATTAGATGCAACTGATAACGGTTTGTAATGAATATAACTGATGAATTATATATAAATGTCAAAAAGTTGTTATTGGTTGCCACGGTCAGGATAATGTTATGCTAAAACTTACCCCGTATAAAAGTACAACATTCTCCATTAGGGCCGATCCGCAACCAAGGAATGCAACAACCATGATTCCTAATGAGCCAATAAGTATGATATAAATTCCAATGAAGTACTTCTGAAGTTCCAAAATTCTCATCCATTCATTGAAACCAGGCTCAATACAAATCCACAGACAAAGAGCAAATACAGACACACCAAATAACTGAAAAGGAAAAAAATAAATGCATCAAGCCCTTAAAGAGATTTCAGATATGAGTTGTGTTGTTGTTGTTGTTGTGTAAATCAAGTTATCATTTTATGAATTTCAAAAAGAAAAATCTATAAAAGTAATTAAAATTGCAAAAGGAAATATAAAAGAAAGCGTGTGACAAGATCGAGATGAGACGAAAGACTTGAAGATAGAAAAAATTAGTTAAATTAATTCTGTGGAATTAAGTGGTGGAGTCAGAACGCGGTACCCGTAGTACATTTGTACATATGTCAGCCAAATTGGAGACACACTTAAGAAGGGTCGCGTTGAGAGTGCTCGTTCCTAACAAGCATTTACTTATGTATCTGAAAAACAGCAAGATTAGTAAGAGAGTAGTAGAGTAGAGTATTTTATGTAATATTGATATGCCTCGCTACTCCTTTTCCTTATTTAGTTTGTATAATTCAAGAACGTCGTATTCTTTATAAAAAGGTTTTTATCAAGCTTTTGTTTAATAGGTAACTATGATTGATAAAAGTTTATGTTTTATTTATTTATCCGAAAAGCAAACAATATTTATTAGCCCGTGGGAACCATTAAGTTTTAACAATACATATAAAGTATAGACATCAATTTAACCAGTATTACTTTTACTCAGTCATAAAGTGGACCACAGTTGTATTCACAACATTGCTTATTCTGCTTTGTGAAAGCTTTTGTCGAGACAAATATTATGTTATCTTTATTTTTTCAGCTTGGTCTTACTAAGTAAGCAAGATTCATTTAGTAACTTTCAATTTTGATGACTGAAATAAAAATCGATTCGTAAGGATAATAAATTAAACACCTTATTTTATTTTGGAGATAATTGTGGTACGTCCTGTATTTCAAAAAAAAAATGACGTTACTGTTCATGTTTAATGCTAATCATGAATCAAAACAGTAAAGTAACGAGGACGTAAATCATGATAAATATAGTTTTAAATTTAAAATACGCACTGTTAAAAAAATCTTTACTCAGTCGATTCGCTGATAACAAAAATGTATTAAAACATAAACACGAGATTTTTCGTACAATGTTAGAAATTGTAAATGTAATTGGCAATAATAAGTGACACTGAAGCAGCTGTGATTTTGATATTGATTTATTCCTTATTTTTTATTGCCTGACAAATATTGTATATGTTATGCATGTTTTGTGTACGTGTTGGTTAGAGGCTGTGGCTCTTTATCGGTTGAGCCGACTCATTCGTATACCAGCAAAACCTATTACTTTGATCTACCCTAGTTAAAGTATCTGTTAATACTATATAGATATGTATAATATTGTTAACGTATATTTAAAAAATAATAACAATTGATAGTAATAATTAAATGCCGTTTTGTTATTTAGTTATTGACCGGAAATGTCACGTAGAAACTAAAATCAAACGACGCTTTCACGATGTTTAACAAATAAACATTAGAGGGATATTTCTTTTTCCTTGCGTATAAACATTTGTCGTATTTTTCTACAGTTACATTTTATAAAAAAATCCATTTAAGTTTATACAAAGGGAGCAATAATATGTTGGTTCCAATAACAATCTGCTACGTGCATACGGTGTTGGTGAATTTTCTTAATTAAGTTAGCTTAATATCTGTTGCTTCGACTCGCAAGTTGCGAACAGCAATTCCTAGATTTACTACCAGCACCACGTGTGGCTAATGAATGCTACTTACTGCTAAGTATCTAATAAGACCTGTGTTTTATAACGAGCGGGACTTGTGTTTCTTTTTAATTTCAACTGGTTAATTAAAACGAAACAAAGCATACCATGCGAAATTTAATAAGAACTAAAAAAACTCTTAAATTGATCTCTTCCAATCATGTTACTCTTAATTTCAATCAAAATTAGCTCAACTTAATATCGTTGAAATAATATAAAATTTGGTTTTTAAAAACCGGAACTAAAACGATCTATAATAAAGTTGAATCAACCGTTTAACATGTATGTTAAATGATTCAGAATGTGACAGTATTGTACTTGGAAAACGGGTCATATTTCTTATCAGTTGCTGATAAGACATCGGTTAGGCTGTACCCTTTATTTTGGCGTAAATGTAATATTGAAACAATTGCAATATTTTTTTCGTCAACCATGATGAATATCTAAACTGCCATTATATATCTATATTGTTCATATTGCGAAGTAGTGCAAAAATGTGATCACGGTAATTGATGAGTCAGATGAGGTTTTCTGTTCTTTTATTAATGGATGAAATGCACACAATGGACTGAATGAAAACGAAACAAATTTTGAACTAACCCATAGTACGACGTTGAAGCAGAATAGAGTGTACTTGATGCAATAGATTTGAGACTCCAGTTTCCCTACAGCGGGCCCTTGCCCATCACCTCTGCCAACTCCCGCCATGACACGTTCTATCAATTTTATACTGTATCTTCTTGCCGCACAAACACTTAGTCTATCCACACGCTAGCTCAAACGAACTGATACTGATTTTCACGAAGATAAACGCATTACACACAGCCACTTTATCGATGTTTACTGTGATAAAGAGTACGAAACGATAACGGACCAGTACGAAATACCGCACCTGTATTCTGTTTTGTTCCATGTTGAAAATCACTTTGTGCCGTAGTCTTTGAGGATGTAATTGTTCCATTTTAACTGTTTAAAATTCGACAAATATTTTTGTACTATTATCACATAGGCATGAGTATAATATGGGAAAAGAAAATTTATTAATAAACTTGCTGTGCCCGCGACTCCGTCCGCGTGGAATTTAAAATAAAAAAAAATCTAAAATAAAAGTAGCCTTAGTTACTCCTTATTACATCAACTATCTGAAATATCTATACAATGAAAGTCACGTCCAAATCGGTCCAGCCGATTCAGAGATTAGCCGGAACAAACCGACAAAAATTGTAAAAAATGTTATTTCGGTATATATACCGTGTCTACATCCATATGCATTTAGTAAAAAGCGGTTATTTTAATATTACAAACAGACGCTCCAATTTTATTTATTTGTAAAGACAAACTAGCTGACCCGGCAAACGTTGTTTTGTCATATAATTTTTTTTTAGGGTAGAAAAAAATGTTTGGGGTGGACCACCCTTAACATTTAGGGGGATGAAAAATAGATGTTGTCGGATTCTCCACCCTGGCCGATATGCACAATTTCACGAAAATCGGTGGAGCCGTTTCGGAGGAGTTCAATTACACGAGAATTTTATATATTAGATAAATAAATTTATCCTGATTGATGAGAAACATGTATCATGTGTAATATATATCAAGGATATTTTTATTTCACAGAGATTACAGCCAGAAAGTGGTTCGCCTGATAGTGAGTAAGGATCATGATCCACAAAGACAACGCCAGTGGTGTAGCCGGATTGTTACAAAACATGTTAAGTCACTTCACTAACGGAAAGAAATGACCTAACGCCGACCTTCGCCGAGAGGCTGTGGTACTTCGTTGGTCAAGATAGATTAATTAAAGCATTTGGATCTTAAGTAACGATCAAAGTAATTAGGTAATGTATCTAGTGTTATATTACAAGCTTTTGTTGGCCTTCTACGGTACATAAAGTTAGTGGGTCGCAGTCGTAATAGTTTTTTTAGTTAACTTTTTTTTAAAACATTGCCCTTACTTTAGGATAACATTATCCTGTGTTGTAAGGACTTTTAACAAACATAAATTTCATGCGGACAAACACCCAGAAACAACTATTTGTGTAACCCACAGATAGTTGGAAACATCTATCTGTGGGTCACACAAATAATTGTCCCGTGTGGGAAATCGAACCCACGACCCCCGACGCCGAAGCCAATACCTTGGGAAATGCGCTACACTACGCTACAATAGAATTTAGTTATTGGCATTGAAAATAAATAATTGTGTCACACAAGTTAGAGACAAAACTACTATAATAAACAGAAATGTTCATTAAAGTGAGGTGATGCCGTTTAGCTTAATTGGTAAAGTCTAGGCGCGTCTAGGTCGAGTCTAAAATTTGCTAAAAAAATGCGCTAAAATTTTTGATCATTTATCTACAAAAAAAATATATAATTAAAGTGATAAAGAATCCTTATTTCGACTATCAACTAGCTTTACGTAAATTAAAGAGCGATTTTCGCATTTATAGAGTTTTTATTAGATTATCTAAGATTTAATTGTAAACTTTTCCTTTATTGTATTTTAATAATTTGTTTTATAAAGTTTGATTGCTGTAATTTTTAGCGGGGTGATCAAAAGTCGCTGTCAATTTAGGTCAAATTAAAATTTCAGGCAAATTATTTTTCGCAACTAAAACTTTATTTAACTCTGCCTTGGACGATTGAAAAACAAAATAAAAAAATAATAAACTAACCATGAACCAAAAGGTGTAAAAAATATATTTCAGATTGAAATATATTTTACACAACTAACGTTAAAAGCCTGATTTTAGTTTAGTCTTTTAGAAGTGTATACCGAATTTTGTGTTGATATACGAAAGTTTTCATATGAAAAGTTTACCCATGGATGTTATTCACATACCACGTCCAAAACACAATATTTAAGCCAAATAACTTTATGGTACGTGCTTTCAAAAAGTATATTTTTTCTTTCTGTTTTTCTATCTTTGTCTAGCGAACATTATTGAGATTAAAACAGAGAAATAGCGTAAAAAATTCCTTCAAATGATTAGTATTTAAACGCTGTTTTTCGATGTTTTAGTTCTCTCCTGTTCACTCAACACATATCGTTGAATGAGTTTTCCTTGTCGTTGGAAAACCTTCATATTTTCGATATATTAACTAAAAAAATATTCGAAGATATGTGAGTATGGCTATGGCTATACGCTATGGGGTTGCGTAATAAACTATGCCCTCATAATCATCGTAATCATAATCAGTAGCATAATCGCTGTGCAGAGGAGGCCTTTGCTCAGTAGTAGGACAAGTCGAACCCTGCGTAGAACAACGATACATCTGCAAAATTATAATTGTTCAGGGTGGCCGGTTCAAGGTATATTTTTTTATTTTGTTCATAGTTTTTTTTATACATAGCAGTTGCTATTACAATTTTTGAGGTTTCTAATATGATTAGGTATATAGATAAACGTTGTAGGTACTTTTTGTATGAATAAGTACATAAATTTAGGATGTTAGAGGTTTCATGTGTAATAATGATGTTTTCCTATGGAATATTCTAAAAATAATAGGTCATACGTTCATATATAACGTTGTTTTACTAAAAACTCAGAAAAATTATATGTCATAAATGCATATAGTACTTTTTTTATACGAGAAAGTCATAAAGATGTGGGTGACTGTGATACTTCAGTAAAAAATGTAAACTTTGTCTAATAGTATTTTACACTTGAATATTACATTAGTAAGCCTAGTCTAGTCAGTAAAAAAAATCGTGTCCAAACGTACAAATATCTTTGTACTGCGGGGCACAAATCAGATAGAACGTTGTTCTGAATCTCAATATCTATAATTTAGATGAAAAAAAGTGTGTGTGTGTGTGTGTGTGTAACAAGATAAAAATTTAGAAAATAATTTTATCGTTCGCCTTATTCTACGTTTGTAGAAAAAATGACACTAACAATAGAAAAAGGTATATATTGAAATTCACCTTAACGCAGTAAATTCCAAAATACAATTCACTATGGAATTAGAGAATAATAACTCTTTAGCTTTCTTAGATGTTTTGGTCATCCGCAATTCAAACAACACTATAAGTCACACTGTGTATAGGAAGGCAACCCATACAAATAGATACCTAAACGGTGACTCTCACCACCATCCATCCCAGTTAGCTACCGTGGGTAAATCTTTGTTTCAGAGAGCACAAGGGATCTGTGACAAACAACACCTGGCCGCTGAGCTTCAACATGTCAAGCAAGTTCTGCATGACAACAAACTTCGAGCACCGCGCCTACGTCACAGTGACCGAGTGAAACCAGCCACAGTGGAGCGAGTACCTGCTGTTCTACCATATGTCAGAGGAGTCACCGACAAGATTGGCTATATCTTAAAGCGGGCTTCAATTAATACATTCTACAAGCCGCTGAAGAAGATTAGTCAGTTTTTACCATCTGTCAAGTGTAATATCCCTCTGCAAGATCCAGGAGTGTACAAACTTGACTGTGAATGTGGGCTCTCTTACATAGGACAAACGAAAAGAGCTATAAAAACCCGCGTGAAAGAACATATAGCTGACATAAAACATAGTAGATTAAACAAGTCTGCAGTTTGTGAGCACACTCTAAATCGGCCCAACCACTACATCAGGTTTGATAGACCACAGATCCTTGAAAAAAAAAACCGATTCCTCCCGAGGATGATTCGCGAGGCTATTGAAACTAAAAAACACCCTAATTTCAATAGAGAAGAGGGTTGGGTACTACCATCAGCTTGGGATCCTATCATCAATAAAATTAAATCTAAGCCCAAAAGAACCACTACTGCAAGACAAGATACAATTAGCTCCCTCTGCATAGATCGGACACAAAATCAATAATACAAAAACTGACGGTAGCCCGGGTTAACTTTGACAATCAGACGTCTAACACCTCAGTCTGTCCCGTGACCATGAACGCTGTAAAGGGTTCGAAACGTCGGGAACTAAAATTAAAAATAAACGCGATAAATCCGTAAAATTAGTTTCATTTACATTGAAAGTTTTATTATAAAGCATTATTTAGTTAAATAAAGTTTATTTAAATATCACAAAATAAATATCGTGAATAAAATTGTCAGTTCTCACGCAACATACGTAGGTGTCTAGCTAACTTCGGGGTGTCGCTTTTCGTGACGGTGTGCGCGCGCATTGAAAAAATTAACTCACATAATTTTTCCCTAACGCGCCAAAAGAAGTATAACTTCAAAAAATAAAATGTTATCTGAAAGCTAAGACAATAATTAAGACTTTCCGAAGATAATATCAAATTCGCTATATGTTACCACAGAACGTTATTCTGCGCATGGTGCGAAGTTTTCTTTTTATGCCCAAAATTGGTAAACGAACAGATGATTAACCTGATGTTAAATGATCAACAACAGAGGAGTTGCAGATGCCTTACTTTTTCGTCTGGTGAATGAGGTAAATGGGACCCCGTTACAAACGCGAAAGTATAATACTTCCATTTGACAGCTTTTTCTGTGAGGCCACGGTATCTCGCCGGCTGAGCCTGCCATTCGTGCAACAGCCGAAACTGCTTAGTTGCCTTATCGAACCTTATACTTGCTTGAGTATATTCCTATTTTAATACTAAAAAATCGGATTTTATGAATGTAATATCGCAATCAGTAGTTGTAATTTCCCTTAGGAGCTGAGTTCGTTCAACGTCGAGCACAACGATTTGAGCCCAGCCTGATACGAATTTCAAATCCGATAAACGTATTCAAAGAGCTATAAGGAAATGGTTGCGGTCGGAGTAAGCTGTAAACATAAATAAGGAAGATGTACGACGTCCTACAGTATTCCCATATACAGCGGAGGTCAGCGTAAATCTTACGGCTGAAGGAGTATAAATTTAGGTATTCGCGACTAGAAGTTTCTGTTTCGAAAGGCTGTATTTTTCGATTACGAAACGTAACAAACAATGTCAAATTCTCAATGTTATGCAGGTACTGCAATTTGTAAAGGTAAGATTCCACCAAAATAGTGTGCAGCACAATTGTTTACAAATATTTTGTGCAAAACTTTAGTATTTCACGTAATAAGCTGGTATCGCGTTTAGCCCTTGTGACCACCGGCAAGACTGTGTGTATATTTTGTAAGCGCACAGCGTAGCACACTTGTGCACAAACATGTTCACTGAGCAGAGTAGCCTTCAATTGTTATTAAGGTCGTCCAGGAAAACGTAATGCTTTATGGTGCAGCCTGTATATATTACTATGTAGTCTGCTTAAAAATAAATGAAGAAGGAAATCGTGATTTTAGATGAGGCCCTATTTACAACGACGCATTGAAGTAACGTGTAGATTTGTGGAAAGGAACAAAATAAATCCATTAGGGAATTAAAAACAGGCCAAGTGCGAGGCCAACTCGCGCGCGAAGAGTTCCGTACTATTTTTTATAAAAATGCCAAAAAAATCATGTCTGTTGTACGGGAGGGGAGCCCCCACTTTTTTTTATTATTCTGTTTTTTAATATTTGTCGGCGAAAGTTCATGACATGTAGCCTGGTGACAGACGAATCGACAGACAGACACAGGAGTCGTAGTAATTAATAGGCGCTCGTTTTACCCATTTGGGTAAGAAACCCTAAAAATTTTACTTGTATTTATTGTGCTAAGATTTCGACGTCTCTGGTCAAAGCAGTTAGTCCTCTTATTGCTTAACAATGTATCTTGTTATCTACAGAACATGTGTTCCTCTTTCAAATGCCTTAATTATTTTAATAATTTTAGCATAGGCCCAATCCATATTTAACTAAATAATGTGCGCGTACAAATAAGTTTTTTTTTTTCACTCCGGCAACGGAAGCAATTCTGAAGTTCGCGAACAACAATTGTGTACGCGTCGACGCAAGTTGCTTGTATGTTTGGCTCAAAAGGATACATATGTGCGTGAACTTTCTAGAAATGTTCGCTCGCAATTTGATACTATTTGCCTTAAGTGGATCAGAACGAGCATTTGTGTCTTACAATGTGTATTACAGTGCAAAATGTACGACACACATTAATGTATGTGCACAGTTCAACACACTGGTGGAATCGCATCTTTACAATCATGACGTCACGATACTGGTGTTTAGTTTTGAGCAGGCCTCTAAATTGCGCTTTTAAGTGCCAAGCTTAGTACCAGAACTCGGCAAACCATGAAAATCCTAACCAATGTTTTAATGTCATTTTACTACTATACTTCTTTCGTATGCAAAAAATATTATATTATTTTATATGATGACTCCGTGGCCCAGTTGCTAAGGTATTTTTTTCTATCTGGGTGTTTGTCCACGTGAAAAGTATGTGTGTAAACCGTCCTTACAACACATGATATTGATATCCTACAGTAAAGGATCTTTAACTTAGAAGATAAGTAGTTAGTAAAACATTTATTACTTGTTTTTAAACTTTTTCTATTACAAAAACAGCGTGCACTTTCTGTTAATAATGACCCTCGATGTGCTCTCACTTGAAATTAATCGGCAAGAAGCCACTGCGGTGACTATTTACAGAGAGTTCTAGAAGCATACTCCCCTTGCCTCTTTATTTTGCTTGCAAAGTACGTAGGGTTGTCAATTTTAATAACTTAGATTGAATAGGCCACTTCAATAGATTGCGTTCTTCGTCAATATTTTAAAGAGGGGGTGAACTATATTTCACAGTTAGGGTGTCCGAAAATATCAGCAGCGAGAAGTGTTCTTTGTAGTGACATCATGAAATAGTTTTTGATTGTGATAGTACATATATTTGTAATGCATTTTATGATAATTTTAATACACATTTATAAAATATAAATAAATGTTTTGTTTTTGTTTGTTTTCTTTGACGTTTTCTTTTTATCTTCTCTAATTATTGATTTCTGGGTTTAGTCTAAAAACATCAACTAAAATGTATGTGTAAATTTATTTTGTTTGAAACTTGTTTCTTTTGAAATTTATTTATGAGACAACCCTGTTAACATTCCCAACAAGGCCTGCAGACATGGGTAAATAATTTCCCTGATTACCGTGCTGCGCCTTCATCGTTCAAAGCCAGGACCGAGATGTCGTCCCGGCTCCGACAAAAATATTAAAAACCGGAGCGCTCTCGCGTCTTTCCTTGTACCTACAAGTTGTCGCAATTGAAAACGACTAGATATTACGGGGCGAGTAAATTGATTTCCCGCTACGTATTTCGAGATGTGGCTTTGCTAAATTCAGGTGTGTTAACGTAGGAAATACGTGCAATTTTATAAATAACATTTTATTTAAGGTCAAAAAGACTTATGCATCTAAGAGATTTATATAGAAATAAAGTTACGATTTCATCAAATTGTATTTTTTGGTCAATAAATAAAGGATTGACCATTCAGTTGTATAGGAGGATAAGCAGAGATTGTTGTTATTTGCTTAATTATACCTACGTCTACATTTGAGAAGTAGCTTTTTCAATTCTAATTCCGGTTTTATAGCGCTTTTTTAAATGTAATCTTTGCCACTTTTTGCGAATCGACCATAGGATACGGTTTCTGGTCTGGCACGGTTGGTAGGCCTTCACTCATTCAAATTAGTTAATTTAACAACTGATTACAATAGATCTCAGTGAATAAAGGCGAACGATCGTTTATGACGCTAGTTATTATGGGGGGATATTCATTTGTTTCCTCATCTGGTTGGGTTTATAAATAAAAATATAGATACATATTATTTTTACAAACTTTTCTTTTCTTGTTAACAAGAAATGCTTGTTAGTGTGTTTTGGTCACATCACAAATTGGAACAAATTCCAAAACCAATTCCTTTAAACTTATGGGTTTGCATTGTTGCATATTTGTTCTGTTCCGATGACAATTCACGAAAAAGAAAAAAAAAACAAGATGGCGAATTACAGAGGGCCGTCACATTGAATTCCATCATGCTGATCTTGGACACTTGGGCTATATTAATTTTTATTCAATGCTTTTTTAATTATATAGTGTTCTCCGATGAAATTAAGATATTAATTTTTAATGTTACATTGTAAAATGTCTGATAAAAAGGGATCGTTTGCTATAAAGGCTTAAAATTGCTTAAAATGCAATAAAAATAAAGTAGTTTAGATTTTCGTCAAAGGGGAGGTATGCTCAAGTGTCAAAAGCGTACGGCTTGCAGCTCGGAGGACGCAGGCTTAAATCCTCGCTTCTGCGAAAGACTTCGGCCGCTTTTCTTAGCTTATATTCGGCATGTTCTAAAGTCTGGCATAGGTTCGATTGCGCATCTTAGCTGGGTTTACATCGTGATGTAACCTGTATAAAATTGTTAATTGTAAACCAAATTGCATATGGTTTCATGTACTTCTTTGTTTTCCCTTTAAGAACTTCTCAAAAACAACTTGTTTAAAAATGATTTTTGTATGTATATTAAACAAAATTAAGAAATTAAAACATAAAAAAAATGAATTCAGCAGTTAAATTTATTAAAGCGTAAAATATCTAGAAAGTTATATCAGATCCGTAATAAATAAATACTAGCTTTTTATAAACAGCTTCTATGTATTAACCATAGTTTTTTTTTTATATAGAAAATATATAGTATGTAAATAATTAAGCTATAGGTGGGTCATAATTTACATAAAGTTTAGTTATGGATAATTGAAAACAGAATCTCTACAGGTTACACCATCACTTGAAGTAATTGAATGTAAAACAGAAAAAAAGTTCATAATGTATGTATATGTTCGACGGTATAAGGGAAAAAATTTGAGCACAGGCAAAGAGAGCGCAATTACATTGTGCAGGTAGAAACTTCGTCCGAGGAAATGTAATAAACGAGTCGCCTCCGACCAAATATTTAGAGAATAGATAGTGGCCATGAAAGTGGCGATAAATAAAGATAATCTAATCATTTACAGGATTAATGCACATTAGCAACACCAGGTAGGATTTCTTCTAAATTTTGATAACCAGCTGCGAATTCAAAAAGGCTTATTAATGATGCGGCCAAGAGCTGGTAATGGGGTGTATAGATTCCAAAGAACCTGCTCGCGCCACACCTGTTCTCTACTCTACTCAACAATAATTAGACAAGCACTGTAACACTAGTGATTACACTTAATTTATATAAATAAAAAAGTTCAAGATCCGAAATCAAAATCATCAAAAGCATTTATGTCAAATATGATATTTCAGTAGCCTCAACGAAACCCTATCCAATGATTGAAATGTCCAGGTTTCTACAAAAGTCTTACGTGACAATTATAAGCACATTTAGACCACCAAGTTTCCATAACCCTATGAGATACATATCGCTTGAATCAATCCTCAGCAACGTTAAAACAAACATTGTTTTCAACAAATATTATTTCGACCACAGCATAATAAATGAATAGATAAAATAAATATTTCGGGACATTCTTACACAACATTATCTAGTCCCAAACTAAGCAAAGCTTGTACTTTGGTTATTAGGTAACTGATAAACGTAATTTTCCTTTGTAAATGAATAGTACCTGGAGGACCGAGCTTTGCTCGTTTTTTTTTGGTAAATTATGTATTTTGGAAATAAAAAAAATAAAAAATTAAGAAAATGATCTGGTAAAAAATAAATGATCGTGATACGAACCACGGCCGTCTGTTTTCTACGCACATACTAAATTTCATGAAAATCGCTGGAGCCGATTCCGAGATTCCGATATATATATATATATATATATACAAGAATTGCTCGTTTAAAGGATAAGATATATTATAGAGAAATTAGCACCCACACTAGAAAAACACGATGTTCGTATCACACAATATTTCCAGTAGTAGGGATCGAACCCACACCCTCTAGCACAAGAGACAGGGACTAGGCTAATTGGGTTGTCAAATAGTAACGAGTTTTGCTATTTTAAAAAAAGTGTACATAAAAATATTAATCTTATTTCCGCTTTTTAAAAAGCCTTCCTGTTATTGCCATCACCTCGATCATGGCGTCTTGACTGTTGAACTACGACAGTTCATCGTGAGTTCAGAGTGAGTTCAGAGGGAGAATATTAATGCTTCATATGTTTGTCAATTTATTTGAATTATTATACAAAATATAGAAACAAAACAACCTTAAATTAATTATCACAGAATTAGATCTGCGTCACAAATCTAAACAAATTGACCCGTTCCAATATGAGTACATGGCTCTCTTTTTAAACAGACGAGTAAAAAATAAAAATGACTCTTGATGAAATAAAATCAAACGGCGCCGCTAAGTTCCTCCGGTTAGAACTATCTTAGTTTTGATCATTCACATTTTCGCAGTTTGTTAGCGGTTTCTGTGATTTTAAATATTTAACAAATTTCGAATAGATACTTTTAATCCGTGACAGTAAGTTTCCTCTTCGAAAACCAGGTAAACTTGTTGAGCAACTTCTCGGTTATAGAAAAAAAAATTAATGTATTAAACGCGCGTTGCATGGCCACACTTCATGCGTGGCTGACCACGGGACAGTAAACGTATTCGCTCCCGCAAACCCCTCCCTTGATTCTATTAACGCAGCAATTTCCCCAATCCCATGCAGCTGTCTTATTACAAGTCTTACATTATTCAGGAGTATACAAAATTATTCTGTTTCATCGTTAAATATATACAAAAATAATAATCACATTTCGGATGAGCTAACGGTATGTTTATTAATACTTGTTTATGCCATATTATTATTAGAGAAATACATAAATTATTCATGAAACGTATTCGTCCAATTCTTTCAAAAGGAGAAACGAATCAACATTTTATTGAAGAGTATTATTATTAAAGCGCCATATCAACGAATATCAATGATTGTATTCTCTTTTCATTTCAAATACAATAAAACTAGACACGATCATTTTAGCTTATATCGATTTTAAGACAATATTTTATCGCCACAAAATTATTTACTTATAAATAAGTATAAATCTATAAACATACTAGCGGACCGTAAAGACGTTGTCCTGTACACGCGACATAAATCGGATAACATAAAAAAATTGTAAATGTAAACCGTTCTCGAATCGACCTGAAGCCACAATAAATGTTATTAAAATCGGTCCGGCCGTTTAGGAGGAGCTCCGGGACATACGCGGTGGTAGGGCCACGCAGCAGCCTCGGCTGTTGCACGAATGGGCAGGCTCGTCCGAGTAAGTACCACGACCTCACAGAAGACCGGCGTATGATACTTCCGCGTTTCGACTGATGTCCATGGGCGGTGGTATTCACTTAACATTAGGTGAACCACCTGCTCGCTTGGCAACTTTTCACATAAAAAATAAAAAAATACACACGTACAGAAGAATTATATATATAACTAGCGACCCCGGCTTCGTACGGATGCAATTTACTATACATATAAATCTTTCTCTTGAATCACTCTATCTAGTAAAAAATCCGCATCAAGATCCGTTGCGTAGTTTAAAAGATCTAAGCATATACTGGGACAGACAGACAGCGGAACGACTTTGTTTTATACTATGTAGTGAAGATAGTGGGGTTAGACGGTGGTTTTGGCTGAAAAGTGGTAGAAGTGCATAGTGTAGTGACACAAAAATCGTATAAATATAAATCTCAATATTAAAACTTTAGAATGTTCAATTAATGGTGCGAACATGGCTATTTAGCTATTAAATAATTACCGCTACCCATGGTCGTCCACGAAGGCATATGGGCCAGGTGTAGATTTGCAAAGTTTAAAAGTGTAAATAATTTTATATCCCGTCGGTTTTTTGTCAGACTATGGTAGATAAAACCGGTTAATTCTTAAAACAGTTGCTACCTTTATCTGATGAACATGATGCTAATTATTATCGATATTCTGTACATTTATTACCAATGCAATTTTTTTATTACCGTCATATTGATGTATACAATTTAAATCGGCTTTAAATATGCAAATCTAATTGTCTTTTTCCTCCGAAAACAAACATTTCATGGCAGGACACGCTCAAAGATTATTTCGAAATGTGAAATTAAGGTGATATTTATTACATTATGTACATATGCAATGACGAGTATTTTATTAATATTCTATTCATAAGTGTTAATTTATGATCTGTAATACTTTGTTATCTCGTAGTTAGACATTCGAATCACGTGCTACGCGGCTCCGCTCACTTTCTAAACCGTAGCACGGAACAGTGAGACACACAGGCCCTGATTGCTTATATTATCAGCGCGAAATACACAGATAATATTCAAATGGCTCGAGTTGCGACTATAACGGTTGAAAGTTTCTATTTATAGCGTCTCTTCACGTCTACGCGAATGTATGTCTGTAGAACCAATAGTATTATGTAACTCCCACTATGAAGGTAAAGTCGACAGACCTTACCTATGAAGGGTAACATCTTAAGCAGAATTTTAACTTAATAATGTAATCTTAATTTAAATTATAACTAAATGAATGAATTGAACATTTTAATATTACAAGGTTTTTCATTCATCAATGTATTCATGGAATTATAGAAACCTCAAAATTACTTTTAAAAAAGTTAAGCCATTGAACACATTAAAGGCGAGCGCCCGGACACTGCGCTATCACGGCTCAATATCCTCTGTATAGAGGAGGCCTTTGCCCAGCAGTGGGACATGTATAGGCTGTAACTTCTAACTTCTTTATTGAACACAATCACTGGTCCGGATGAATTTGCCGTTTTCCTTTTTTTTTTTAGTTTATATGAGATGACTCCGTGGCGCAGTCACCGAGGTATTGGCTTCGGCGTCAGCGGTCGTGGGATTTCCACACGGGACAACTATTTCTGTGACCCATAGATAATTGTTTCGGACTAGGGTGTTTATCCACGTAATTTTTAAGGTTTGTAAAACTTCCTTACGAAACAGGATAATGTTATTCCACTGTAAGTGGAATGTTCTTTTTAAAAAAATATATAAAAATGTGTAGTATCTTGTATGTATACCATGTATAGTATGTAGTATTTACCTTTTATGCAAGTATACATAAGGTATAAGCAAGTAATCGTTTTGGTTGTCACATTTTCCCGACAACATTAGCTTGGTGAATGTTATAAAATTACAAATGTTAATGAAAACATATTTTACAAATTTTACATTTTGTAAAATATATTTTCTAGTATTTTACAACACTGTTAATATTATTTTGAAATATATTTTGCACAATGTATCCGTTAGGATTAATGTATTGTAAATGAATGAGTGAACTTGCTGATTTTAAACGTAATATTCTAAATGGCGCGCGAAAACCTGTGTTATTTATAAACAATGATATATTAGAGTTTGAGGAGGAGCAGCCAAGACGTTGTACGTGATATATTCCCCGCAATACATTTGTATGCGTGTCGTACGTTTCATGTGCTCGTTTATCAATACACCCTTTGGCAGATCTCAACAAATGGCCCGAAATGCCTCACGAACAGAAATTGCTTAGCGCGCTGTGCTAGGATTGAGAATGTTTGCCTAAGGTTAAGTGTATGCTTTGTCAATTAGATTTCTATATACATTTTTACATGTAGTCCATTTCGTTAAAGTTAAAAATTCGACTTAGATGACATTATAAATATACTTACGTAGTATATTGTACACAGGTATGTATTATATACTCGTAATATTTACATGCAAGTATGTGTATGTAAAATTGTAATTATTTTCTATACGGTGAAGTTTATTAATATATTCGTGATACCTATGTCAAGTACGTATTCAGTTTTCCCATATTCTTTGTAATTGACATTTAAAATCTTGTATGTCACTTTAGCGATACTAACAGACTAATCGCCGGGGCCGGTGACCATCTTTCTCTCTCTATTCTCGCCAAAAGGTTAAGTATAACTATTAGCAAGGAAATGCAGGTTCTTAGCATCATGGCGCGTTAGTTTTATTAGATAACATGTAATTTAGTTAGATTTAACATTTTAAATTTTTTGTTAGTTTGGTTTCTTAATAATTGTTCATCTCGCGGCCCCCCTGCGGATTGGCGGACTTTATAACTTCGAAATATTTTTTATTTCGAAAATAGGCAGGTTTCCTCACGATTTTTTACTTCAGCGCCAAGCACGTGATAATTCAGCACTTAAATTTAACATTTTCATTGGTGCCGACGCCGGGGATCGATATCAGGTTGCTCGAGAATATTGATTATTACTCAATAATAGACAAAAAAGTAAAATGAAATAATTACGTATTGGAACGAAGTTCCTTATCGCGCGTTGTGAAAGATGGCTAGACGGAAAAAATTCTCACGAAAAGTTGTAACGACACTTTTTGCTATAGTAAGCTATTGTAAGCTGTGCGGCGTGCGCATGTTTCTCTGCCTGTCTCTCTCTCTCTCTCTCTCTTATAGAAAGCAAGCCAGATATTTTCATTTCTATTTCGCATTGAACAGTGTGGTGTCGCGACGATTATTTTTGTTGAGTGTATACAGGTTTTTTGTACATAATAAAAAAAATATTATTATAACTGAAAAAAAAAATATTACAATTCCTTCACTAATTAATCGAAAGGAACTTCGTTCCATCGGGGTGTCCCTTGACACCTCTCAATTTTGATTAAAAGTCCTTAGTTCCTTCTTATTTCTATTTAAGTACTTGTACTGAAGTGTCATTATTTTGCGATGTTTTGACATTTAGTGAACAGTCATTTATAAGAATGCAAGAAAAAAATTATATGAACGTGAACTTTAAAGGAAATCTGAATACGATAAATGCACTGAACCCGAAAGATTTATACATATAAAAAAGCTAAATTCTAATTAGAAATTATTATAATAACAGTCTTGTCATAGAGTCTTCTACCGTTATATTTTGGATCTTACAAGGTAATAACTTAGCTGTAATCTATATTTTAATTCGAATGGATAACTACTATGACCATAAAAGGTTGTATATCACTATTTAGGTATTTATCGTACCGTAGGATTATGCGTACCTTTCCAAATACTTGTTCATTTAGAGTGTATTTAGCCTCTGTAGTTACAAGTAAACACAAATATGATAACTAACTACTCCGTGGGAGTAGAGAATACACAGAATCATGCAAACTGAGTTTAGATAATTTTGTGTATTCATTTGAAGATACTCACCTAATGTTTAACGTGTATTCTACAACGCAGCAATTCTCTCATTGTGGTAAGCAGCAGGTGTGGTCTTGCATTGATTAATCTATATAATTTTTATAAGTCAATAATTTATTTTTAAATCTCTACTTCGGACACGTTCTTTCCAAAATTAAGCAGTTAATTTATACATATGACGACCCGAATGGCGTAGTGGGTAATTAACCTTTTTCCTGCGCCAGAGGGTGTGGGTTCGATCCCCACTATTGGAAAATATTGTGTGATGAACATAGTGTTTTTCTAGTGTCTAGGTGTTTAAGTATGTTTATAAGTTTTCTAGTACCTATAGTACAAAGGTTGCTTGGTTTGGGACTAGAAAATGTTGTGTAAAAATGTGTCGTATAATATTTATTTATTTATATATCTTATATAAATTAACCCGAATGCTTGAATTTTTTAAAAGTATGCCATTTATGAATATAAGTCCCAAGTGATCTTCGTTCCAAACTAATTTTTAATTAAGCTTAGCCTTTTTAAGAGAAAGGGATTCATTATCACTCGAACTTACGAATTTATAGAATTAATGTGCTATTACAAATACCGGCTGTACAGTGTATCTCGTTATAGTCCTAAGATATTTTTAGGAATCAGACTATTATAAGACCAAATTATAAAATTAAATTAAGTCTCTTCTCTCTAGGTTATATACTGGAAGAGAATATCTAATATTCCCAGTCCGTTTTACTCTAATTTCGTTAGAGTCGTCCTATCCATTATAGGATGAATCTTAGGTCAAAGATGTCCCTTAAAATAAATTTTGATTTCGTATTCATTTAAAAGGGAATGTAATTCAAATGATAATTATATTATCTTAATACCCTCCTCAATACTCCAAATGGAATATATGTATGCCAAAGAACAAATCTATCGTTTTTCATGCACACGATCTTCGCATTTAAATTTTATTCGTCAAGTTTCGCCGTTTTGTACTTAAGTATTCGTATCACGCCTGAGACGCTACCGCTCGCTTCACAAAATAATATCACGAATACTAGAGATACCGCGACTCGTGATTGCTTACATTATAATGGTGAAATACGAAAGCAATACTAAATGATAAAATTCCAAGTTTAGCAAGTTTATTTCATGTTAATATTATAGGTGGATTACGGCACAGTGTCGCCAAATTGTCAAGTGTCAAACACAAGGGAAATGGTGAATATATTATGATTTAGATGTTGCTAATATTCGGAGGCCACTTCGATGTGTATCCCGAAGTTTTATGCAATAGAACTGCCTCACTGACATAGCCTTCGAAACACACCGCTCGTTCCGACACCGCGCCGATAAGAAAGATCCGAGATGACATCTCATCACGTTAAACGAATGGGCCAAAACGGCAAATCGTTCCGTGTGTTGGCTCCTTTAGACATTTCTACTTATTGAGTAACACTGTATGTACGAGATTTTGCGGCTTAAGCACCTTAAGGCTCGACACTTCTTCGATACTTCCTGACAAAGTGTCATAAATAGTTTTCATATGTTATGTCGCCTAGAAGAGATAGTGAGAAACAAATTACTTCATAGACTTCATCTCCAGAGAGACCAAATAACGAGGTATGGCCTAATGTTTAGCAAAAAACGATTCAAGATCGTTTATAACGTGTCTAATAAAAGTAAATATTAACATTCACAAAAGTCTGGCGTGACAGAATTAATGTTGAGCAGAATAAATAAAACACTCTTACACAGTTCCAGTGAAAATGGCGTACCTAAAACTATATTTCCATTTTAGAATTGTGTTTGCGTCTGAAGCTTTCATATTATTCTTTATTAAACAAAGAAACTGAGTTGTCTGTCCCCGTTTTCATTTTAAATTTTAAACTGAATTTAGCTATACCTTCAACTAATTGTTCTGTCAACAACATTATGATTTAGTAGGAAATGTTTAATTTAGATTTCTTCAGCTAATAAAAAGGAATGCAAATATCGTATGTGAATTGTTCCCATGTTGGAATGCAAATATTTTATAAAATACAAATCGTCCAATGACTAAGAACTTTTTATTGTATAATGTTCAGGGATTTAAATTATAAAAGCTCAATGTAGGTTACTAATAAAATTACAGAATAAAATTGTAAAATATAGTCTAGTATCTAGTTTACAACTTCGTTGGTTAGAATCCCAGTTGCGAGCACCAATAATTTTTGCGTTTACTCGAATAGGATTTGTACCTACGGAAGACCCATTATATCTAGGGAGTGGCCTAACAATCTCTGTTTACTGCTTTTAAGGTCAACAAGAATAAAAACCTTTTCATAATGGCTGATTTGCAAAAGTGAAAAGTTCAGTATTTTTATAATCAAACACTAAAGATTCGATTACGGTTTTTGGTTGATCACTTACTAAATATTAAATCAGAACTTGAATTATTAATTAATTTATTTAAAAGTTTTGATTCAAGCTGCAGCCATCAGACTCATGCCAAAAAGTATTATTCTCCAGTAAAATAAAAAAAATCACTTAATACACAATGTAAATATATAGTTTTTTTGTACGTTTACGCAAAATGGTTGCTTTTATATGTATATTACATCGAACTATATTTTGCTATTGAAAATGAACGGATAAAATGCAATAAAGGAATAGGAGTAATCACCTAATGACACTGATATAATCTAACTATAGTTTCCTACACTGATAACGTTTAATTAAGCAAAGCAGTTTCTGAGATGAAAAGAGATTGAGTAGCTCCAGAGAGACAATTAATTAAATATAAAGCTTTTTCATTAATAGAAACTTGCTTTATTTCATATTACAAATTTTGACGAAAAAGGTTGAGATTTTAACTTACCTTATACAACGTGGCGCTCACACACATATAGAGGATAACTTTTTGAAATTGTATTAAACATTTACTTTCATTAGACGTCAATATTTACCGAGTAACACAAGCCAAACAGCCCTTACGCATAAAAGTGTAATGTAAAGTTCATTTGTATAGGTCACAAAGCATATGAATCGGGTTCTGAGTTTAAAAGAGATAAAACATACTGTTAGAAGGAGAGACTTGTACTGCCGCGTTGTGGCAACGAATGAAAAAGTCTGAACGTATGAATCTTGATTATTTAATTAGTTTGTTTGAAAATGATTTTATTTTAATTATGGATTTTTTTAACGTTTATATTTTTTTATGATAATTGGCAAGTAGCGTTAGAAGTGCGTTCATTTATTGTCGTCGATTGTAACGCCATGCTGTATATCAACATAGCAACATTGATCTGACATACTTTACGTACCGTTCTAAAAGGTCAATTTGTAACATTTGCGCCAATTAAATCGGAATTTTGTTCCGGAGGAAAGATAGGGGGCAATGGCCATCATTTACCCGGCGTCGCCAGTCGTCTCGCCCGCCATTAGTTACACATGCGTTGTATTAGAGGAGAACCGTAGTAATTTCATGTTTAATGTCGCGATTAGAAAGCAGATGCTGGCGCCTACTTAGAGGCTTTTTAGCCCTTTTTTGTCTTTTGCTAGTACGAATTATTTAAATTCGTATTTATTTTAAATTCGTTTATGGCAAGCTGTTACAATCTATGGAAAGTTTATTAAGGCAGGTAAAAGTAAAAAGTAGAGTAACTATATAAGCCCTATTACTGGGCAAAGGCCTCTTCTGTACAAGGTATCAGAGCGATATCCGCGAACCCACCACGGATTTGCAAATATGTACTTCCAAGTTGTATAAAATCTCACATGTCTTCGAAGTATTGTTTTATTATTTCTGAAAACATGCAGGTTTCTTCATGGTGTTTTCCTTCATCGCTGAGCACGATGTATGTCGGCACTTAAAATTGCAGTAAAATTTGCATTTGTTCCGACAGCGGAATTTAAACTTATGTTGCTCAAGTCTTACGCAAAGCGAGCGCCAGGTTACTGAGCTATCACGGCTTAAACTTTAATTAAGACAGATATTTCAATAATAACATATATTTTTTTTAATTATGAAAAATTTGTGTTAAACAAGCTGATGACGACGACTCAGAATGAGTCCTGACCAACTTTGTTAATAAATTGAGTGAAATCAATCTATCATACCAATATAAATAAAGTACAGGCAACAACAAAAGCAAACAAAACTTTTTTGATTAATAACATCAATAATTCAAGAGATTTCCCCGTTTTAATTTTACGCAAGCAAAATATTTATATCCAAGCACAGGATTTACTAAAGAAAAAGTGATACCACAGAATGAATTCATACATAAATAAACCATTCTTCACACCCTGGGAACCTTCACATAAAATCGCGAAAATAAAGAGCATTCAAAGCAGCTGATATTTTATCCACATTTATGATTTACGATTACGCAGTATGTATATATGCCTACTATGATTTATTGGTGGATACTGGCTCATTTGAATTTCTCACATCTCGGGTTTTCTTTATTTAAAAAGACTACCCTTGTCCAATTAGAAGGTTAAGTTTGCGCTATAGAAGGCGTCTTGTCTGTTTTTTTTTTTTGTAGAGTACTTGTACTAGAGATTACAAAGAATAATATCTTACAATAAGCCCACGAGATATTATAAGTCTTTCATTTTACGGAATAAAAGACTAAATTACATGTATACAAAAAATTAATAAAAAGGCACTTTACAGCAATTTTTTTTAATAAATAAACAGAAAATTTTGTCATTTTATCGCGAAATTTTATTATGCTTTTCATATTAAACTTTGGCGATCTTTATTAACAAAAAAACTATAAAAAACGAAAGCGATTCATGAAATGTTTTAAGATCTTATGTCTATCTTTACGTTTTTTCGGTGCTGTGAAAATAAGTCGTATATTTAAGCAGTAAAAAAAACGTAAAATATTTATCTCGTTTTATTAATAGCGTTTTAAGTGTTATAAAATTGTTTACTTTTATTCACCTATTTGTTTTTATAGATCAACATGAACGATTTTTTTGATGTTAACGTTAAATTTTTTTATGCTTGGGAAGCGACATTAGCTGTCAAGGACACTGAACAAATGTGTAGCATAAAGTCTTTAATGAGCAAATCATTGACAATGTGGTAATTTTTTTCGATTAGCCACAGCTATGATCATGATCATGTGTACGGGGCAAGAGGTGATAAGAATTCCCAGGAGATAGGTGTTCACAGTAGAATTCAAGTGGCAGCATATTAATGAATATAAGCATTGTAGTTGGACGCGAGTTATCGATAATTGTCGTTGGCGTATTTGCTGGTTTAGTTTCGTTTATAACTTACAATTGTTTTTGAACGTAGAATATACGTAATATTCTTCACTCCGGTAATGGATTTAAACATCAGGACAATTAAGTTTATGGTAGTTCGCGGTAGGTTTAAACTAAAATTATTTATCGACGCTTTCAACATTGAAAAAGAAAAAACCGTGGGCAATAACATCATAAATATTGGAATGCCGTAAGCCACGTACCAGCTTCTGCTGTTGTACGAGTGTTGAGTGGAGAGGCTCGTCTGAGGAAGTACCGCGGCCACACACAGATGGACTTGAAGTGGAAGGATTATATACTTTTGCATTTCGTCTAGAACGTGAGATAATCTTGGCTCAATCTTTTAAAAGATTTACTTTAAACCAAGTGACTAGCTTGCTTACTTGCTATCTTTCCGCGTCTTCGCTTACTATGAACAAAAAGCCACATTTTTATGGTTTATATTTGCATTCTGAATACTTACATATCTTCATTACTTCATTAAAAAATGACAAAAGAGAGCCTTTGGCGTCGGTGGTCATGGAGTCTGATTAATTTATACATGGGATAAGTATTTCTCTGACACACAATTAATAATCGTTCCAGTTCTGGATTTTTGATGCTAAGGATGGATGATGTCAGGCCAGTCGTAAAATTCACCTAATATCATAATTTAAATGTTCACCCTACCTAGGTGCGATAAGGACAGGGGATAGAGTATGCAGCACCATATAATCATCCATACCACAATGCCTGAAGACGAGTCTTGGATTTCAATCTGCACCTGAGACGCCAGCACTTGGAGACTGAGACTCCATCACTTGGAAACTGAGTGCACAAGTGACCTGAGTCCCAAGCTCACAGCGACTCGATGAGTAAATTTCCAAATGACGCAATTTCTTATCTCTCATACGGCTTGTATGAGAGACGTTATGAAATTGGCTCGATAACTACAAAAAATTCAGTAATTATTTGAATAAGATCTTATGTCTATGTTTAAAGTTTTTTGGCCAAGGGCAATTTAAGGTAAAAAAAACGGCGCAGTGTGGATATTTAGTATCCAGTATGCAGCACGGCCCGGAGACAGAGATAGATATTAACTGGACAATCTAGGACTCTATCTAAGGACCGCGGCCTTATCCAACAGTGAATTAGCGTAGGCGGGTGATTATGATTGTTCAATAACAGTTTTATCACTGTGATATTTCCCTCCTAACCTATGAAAACTTGGCATTATACTGATTGACAACTTTTTGAATTATTTTGTTTAATTATTTAAACAGGTGTTTGAAAGAATTTAAAGCAATTACTTTTAAAGTAAATATGATTTGATATCAACAAAAACGGGCCAATGTTAATTTTATCGGTTTACTCCCGCATGAGTTTAAAGCGATAAGCGATATTTATCGTTAAGGGCTTAATCTTTTACATTATGGCAACGGAATGAAATAACTCAAGTTGACTTATGGTATAGATAACACAAATTGTTCACGGAGCATTTGTAATCTTATCCTTTAAACGAGCAGTTCTTGTGTATATATATACAGGTCCTACTAGATAATTTAATGTACTGCATTATATTTTTGCTTATTTTAAAAGGAGTACAATTTCGTAGTAATACATCACTTTTTCCGAGTTGTATTATTAGTTAATATACACACTGATGCATATCAATATTGTTAAAACAAAAACATGAACAATCAGATAAGAAGTACCTACGTTGTAATCAGAATTGTAATATAATTTAAGAAAATTAAATATTCATTATATTTTTGAACCATTTAAAAATCCTTGAAAAAGAGGTTTCGCAAAATCTAAAATGTTAGAAGTCAGCTTATATGAACACAAAAAAACAACAAACGCAAAAAATTGGACTGAAATAACGCCAGTAAAACGGCAATTCAATTTGTTTTGGCTTATTTGTTAACTAATCCTTTACTTTATTTGGGCTTTAGCAGGTCCAGCCGCAGGCAAATTCTGTTTTTGTTTATTTGAGCACAGTATTAGGGTCAACAAAAATTACAAGGGTCTTTGGACGTATTTATGTCTTTGCCATTTTTCTTTTATACTGAAAACATGTATTTATTTGAAGGATGGCTGTTAAATGAAACTCATGCTAAAATATAAATTTCAAAGAATTTCCACACTTTCTGTGAGTGAAATATTAAACTCCTTGAAGTGTTAAAAATATGAACACTATAATGCATTTCAAACTTTTAAATTTTTTGACGGTGGTAGGGCCACGCCGCAGCCTCGGCTGTTGCACGAATGGGCAGGCTCGTCCGGATAAGTAAGTCCGGTCTTCTGTGAGGTCGTGGCTCACAGAAGACCGGCGTAAAGTGCAAGTATAATACTTTCGCTTTTCGTCTGGTGAGTGAGGTGGCCGGAGCCCAATTTTCAAAAGGTTGTCAACGCATCTGGAACCCTCGGGTGTAGCAGATGATGAGGTGGCGGTATTCACGTAACATCAGGTGAACCGTCTGCCCGCTTGGCAACGTGTCTTCACGTGCTCAGTCACACAGGTGCAAAATCCTGCAACTCATAATGAAGTTTTAGAAAAGGAGATCGCGCTGTAGACGGAAATCTTGGTTGCGGAACATACGAGAATAGACTGGGATTACTAGTGTCGCCAGATTGTTGTCGCCTGGCATTGGACAAAAAGCACAATGGAGAGTTGACTGCCAAGCTTCACTAGTTGGAGAGGCACTCTTAGAAGAAGAAGGAGAATCACATATTAATCTATTTTGGTAATAAAAATAAATATCCCATAAATAATATTTTTAACGCACTTTAACAATCGTTACATTTATTGGCTATAATATATATTTTATGAAACATAAAAGTCAACTTTTATGATGTAATTAACATAAGGGTTATATATAACGGGGATTTTATAAGGCTTAAATCATAACCGTAAAATCAAAGCGGCATTAACTATAACAAAAGCTGAAGAGTGTTTTCCTTTTATCACAATAAATCTCCTTTCTCAATTTTGATGTGATATTGTTGTACTTTTTTTGCAGATTGGGTTGCAAATATGTCTTCGGCATTAAAATTTGGCCCGGTAACCACCTCACCAGAAGAAACGTTAAAGTATAATACACACTTTCACTTCACGACAGTCTTCTGTGGGGCCGTAGTTCTTCTCCGGACGAGCATGCGAATTTGTGCATCAAGATATATGCATTAGATTGTGAATAAGAATTTTATCTCAAAGTAGTGCTTTACAGGACCCGACAGACTTTTAATTGTACGTTATAAATACCACAGCTTATTACAAAATGTTTTTATAAAAGAATAATTTAAAAAAAATTGTAGTGGACCGATTTGTGAATCTGAAAATGAACCAATCTTGAATCCACTTGAACACGTATAATAAAATTCATCAAAATCTGTTCAGCCGATTAGGAGGTGCCCAGTAACATACACACGCACAAGAATAATTATACATATATAGATAATCGTTTATTAAAAAATCAAAGTCTTTACATAACCAACGTTTTTTGAATAATTCATAGTTATTCTGCGATAAAGAAGGTGGTGTCTTTTTGAAGTAAGTTAGGCCTACGTGACTATTCTATGGTGATGTTAGTTGATATATTGCTTTCATTTTGTATGAAAGTATTTTTACATAATATATAACTTTCACTAGCGTAAATAGGACACGGATCGCTGAGAACTATTTTATTTATACATACAATTCTTAACTTCATCTGATATAAATACCATAGTTATGAATGGTTTTTACCGTTAAGTCTTTTGTCAATTAAACAAACTTTATATATATATATATATATATATATACTATGTCAATATATATCTATATATTATAGGTGAAATATGTAACGCATTTCTCGCGTGTATCTGTTTAAAATATTTCATGTAGAAATTTCTATTATTTTGACTTTAATTAATATATTTTTAAAAGATAAGAATATTCCCATAACACCTACAACGAGAGAATTTTTGACAAGTATATATATTCGAATGCTCGCTGAATATTGTAGAGAATCGTAACTTGGATCAACAGACGAAAATTCTTGTTGTTCTTATAAAAGCGCAAAATAATTTCCGCCCGTTGCCTGGCGAGCAGAATAAAAGAGGCCAGTAGGAGTCCGCTCGTAAAATTACAGACCGTCGCAACGAAAGCCACCTAGGCTCAATACCCTCTCAAGAGGTATTACTCGTATTATGAGGGGTCACAAAGTGGGGACGGCGATATTGGCAGCCCTTGCCAAGCACCGTAAGAAGGTGAGGAAATTTCACATAAAACCTAAGGAGGCAGGTGCATTCCATTTCCCGGGTACCGAAACGCCCGCGTATTTCACGCTTCACGCGTCATTACCGCTCCTTACAACGAATACACCCGCGTGGCGTGTACCAGCAAAAAGGGAAGGAATAACAATAAAAATCTTACGCTAGTGAGGTGTATAAAGTAAAGACCTGTGTTTCGCACTAAATGCCGTGCTTTTTTTTAGCGTTTTTACGTTTCGAGCTTGAGAAAACGTGACCGTCGAATTACTTGTTATAGAGTAAGCGACAGTGGGATAAATGTACATTTTACTGCCACGTAGCTCCACTATTGTCGTGGCGTTTCACATACCTTCGAATACTCGTTGTAATATTTCATTTCATGTTGATTTTCCTTTAATTCATCGTTTCTAGTGTTTTCGACTTTAGCGGACTCCAGACTAACTTGAAATGCTATTTACCTCACCATATATTGTGTGGCCGAAATATTCTTAGGAATTTCGTGGAAAATAAAAAAAAAACTGCCTCATGCGGACAAAAGCAGGAACAGAGGTATTGTAGGTGCAATTTTATATTTGATTAACTTTTATTCTATTTTAGTGGGTAACGGAGCAGAAATTTACACCCGACATTAAGTGATTACCGTCGCTCATGGACATCTATGTACAAGAATGGACGAGTTCCAGATGTGTTATCAACCATTAAAAGCGGACCTCCGTTGTTAAAATATATTAATTGGATAAATTATTAAAACTCGTTAAAACGTTTCTCCGGGTTTTAATAATTAGTCATACGACAATTATATTAAGTTAAATGTAGAACAAAACCGTAGCAACTGAAGTAAATAGTTTGTTACGGTTCTAGGATACGATGGCATATGTTACATGTGTTGTTTTCAATGCATCTCACTTCGGAACGATTTCTGAATCATTATAAGTAATATATTTTATTTGCCCCAAAACTTACCTTTCTCCAAAAATCTCCGTTATCTCTTTCACTCATCACTTGAACGTCGTACTGCCAGCGAGTTTATTTATGACCATCCAATATATTGTTACAAAAGCCACGACACGAACCTTCTTTTTGTACAAAAATAAAAAAGCTTTCTTAATTTCAGGGTGAGGAAACACTTCTATATAGACGTAATATCAGTACGTTTTAAGAAAATGACGAATGGCAAAAGATAATACCCCTGTTTTCTCGTGGACTGAACAAATGGGAACAGTTGTAAAAAACCTTTCCAATTTAAGCTTAAAAAACACACAGTCAGAAAGGAAATGTACTCTCGAAAGAAACAAACGTTCCGTATTATTTAGGTAACCTTCAATGTTTATTGCATGAGGTGAAATTTATTTGAGGCGAAAGGAAAGTTTGTAAGAATTCTCCCTTTTATTGAGGTATCTCTTATCTTAAACGATTCTTGATGTTTTGAGTCCGTGTGTTAGTTTCAATTTCACTCAAACAATATCCTTCTATAAATGAATGTAAGAATCCACAGTCAAATTACTCTTTTATAAACATTAGGCGTATAACAACATATACGCACAAAGTGTATAATTTACTATGTACATATGTCATCATATTTTTTATTGTGCTCTCATAACTTCCATTGACCCCTTATCTATATTCACTGATCTGTGGACCATGAAGCTACGTAAGCGAATTCATTACATTCCCGTAGGCTTACAGATCCGATAATATTTTCCTATTCATATCCCGCTGACTCGCAGATTACTGTCGCATAAAATATACATATAAATTTTATCAGTTATAGGGTTTTATTTAATTTCATATAGATAAAAGATTTACCTACGTAATTTTTTCGGTAATTTACATCCAAATAAGTGGCCTGCTTTATATAGTCTAGAATTCGGCTTTTTTTTTACCAAAAAGAGCAATAAATGGTCTTATGGTAACCCTAGGAATTTATTTTCAATTTCATTACTTCCCTCCTCTTTACTACTTATCCTAAATACATTTCCATATATTGAAACATTATTTTCATTATGAATACATAAATTCATCTTCAAAAGTTCATAGAGAACAGTAATGACGCGTTTTTTCAATTCTAGTGCCTTTTTCTTTTAGTACATTTTGCTGTAATTTTTTGATATAATATTTTAATTTCGTAGAATTCTATATACTGTGGTTAATATTGTTTTTTTTTAATTATTCGTGAAAATTAACCAGTTTCGATGCAGAACATTTTCAGTGGTGTATGTTGTATGCTTCTTAAATAAATAAATCTTTTATTGCATTTAATTAATTTACTGATAATTACAATAAATTAATTACTTAACCTCAGATCGCTTCTACATGCTACGTGACGCCACCGTCCACAAGCACATTTCATAGAATAACCCAAAAAGACTTAGGCTAATTTATTGTTCCTTATTCTTTAGGTTTTTTTTTCAGATTTTAAATGATATGAAGCTGGTATTTGCTAAAACATTCTTCACAGAGAACACTCGAGGCTTTTACTAAAAAGTTCGTTAGCTTTAACTACGTAGGGTTTGAGATACTTGTCTTCGCAATGTTTGTAACTATGCAGCTAGCAAGGTTCTACGGGAAATTAATCACGATTTACGTCATCCTTTTAGTCAGCTCGGCGAAAACGGCTTCTACTATTTTTTTGAAAAAAATCACCTCTAAAATATACTCTTTTTTCCTTATGGCCTGAACGAGAAGATTTTGAATACTAAGATTTAGTTTTTCCTTCTAATTACATTATATGTATTTTTATTAGTTTTTTTGGATAATTTATTTCTCTAATTATATATGTATATATATCTGTATATTAGTTGACCATAATTATTTTATTATATTTGTGAAAGTTATGAATATAATTATCATATAGTACATTAATAATGTACTATCAAGCAATGAATTATTTTATATTGTTTAAATTTTGATCTTTATAGGAAAGCAACGGTTTATTTTTGACCTGCCCATTGCAGGTCTGTCCGGGGAAGTACCACGACCTGACAGAAGTCCGGCGTGAAGTGTTATACTTCTGCGTTTCATCTGCTGAGTGAGATAGCCGGGACCGACTTTATTAAAAGCTGACAACGCATCTGTAACTCTAAGTGTGTTGAAAATGTCCATGAGCGGCAGTTATCGCTTAATATCAGGTGAACCGCCAACTCGCTTGCCACATTATCACATAAAAAAGTCATTTTATACAAAAATATTTTTAAACAGAGACGGCATTAAATTATTTCTGCTATTCACTTATTTTATGTATTAGATTTGTTTATAATATAAAGCAAGTTTTGATATCACTTAGAAGCTGGTAAAGTTTAATCAGATGCATGTCAGATCCTTAATAGCACGGTCAGACGCACTTAAAACCAATTTTCTAAACAAAAGCGAATTTAATTTCCTTCACTTCATAATGAAACACTATTAATCGAGTTAAAATTGCAGCCGCTTGCGGTTTATTCAAACTGTGTTTATGTCAGCCCACGTCAATATGCGTGCGAAGAAAACACGTAATTGCTTTTGCCTATCTACAAAATAACTAGCGTTTTAATAATACGTTATGTGCTCACTGCTAAATTTCCCTAACAGATAGTTGGGGACAGTAATTAGTATACTGAAGTTAGTGTTTATTTTGTACAGGAGGCAAGCTGATCAACGGTGATCACCCTCAACAATGGAGAAATTACAAATAAGTTACCGGCCTTTGAAGTAATGCGTGATAGAATATATTGGAAAAAATGAAATACTAGGAGTTTTTCACGTTTGGCTTTTAGGTGGTGAAATACAACGGAAGGTATTGATCCGAACGATTTCGTGAGAAAAGCGATAGCCAATACAAAGAGACGCAACGTTTTGCAAGCCGGCCAACTGGTAGAGGTGACCTCGAAATTGAACGAATTAAATCTCGAATTGAATTGTTTTATGTGTTAAGGGCAAGAATTCTGTTAGAGACTGTGGCTACAAGGGGAGAGTTCTCTAAAATAGGGTATACGACGAATTTTAATCAACCTCAAACTAAGATTCTGATCAACTACTTCTTCTCCTTAATCGTTCCTTCATTACTGAAGATCATGACTCCTCCTAAGTTTCTCATTCATTAGCTGTCTCCATTGATTACGACCAGTCACCTGGAGGAGTGCTACGCTTAAAAGGATCCCTAGATGTTCATGAATTCGATTTGAACATCGTAGAGGACCATTATACTAAACGTAGCGAAACCCTTTGATTTGACATAAAGCACTTTTTTCCATTCCAAGCTCGCTGCTACATAGTAAAACCATGAGAAATCAGGTTACCGTTAAACGTTTCAAGTTGTCCGTATTTCCTCATGGAGCTAGCCTGAGGCAAAGGGATTCAAACAATGGTTAAGGTTTTTTACATAAAAACCTTTAAAAAGATCTGGCGAGCGACCACAATGCATGAGTTTCAGAAAAAAGGCGAACTTATCTCTCTAAATTTCTGCGTTACAACGTTACCCTATCCCAACCTATTGATAAAGTTGTACTTTTATTAAAGCCACTAGAATTTACATCCCGAGACAACACCCTAACGGTCCAGCACTAATAACAATCGCGCTTTTGGCGATATGCCTGTTTGCAAGAGTGACAAGGGATAAAATTCGCCCTCACTAGGAACGGCTGAGGATGGAATAAACAGTTACACTCCGTGAAGTCTTCCCGTCTGTCACATCGGTGTCAAATTTAGCTTAGATTATCCATATTACATTCACATACTTATATAGTATTAGTACGGATAAGGATGTATCATTTGAAATGATTCTTTTACAACTTATTTCGAAAAACTTTGCTTTGATTTAAATTTCTATAATCGACATATTATACAAGATATTGAAAACTAGGTAATATACGTATATTAATAGCTACGTATTTTCTGTATAAATCGTTCTGAAATTAAAGAAAGTAAGCATATAATAAAAATTAAATTTAATGTTAAATGAAAGTAAGAATTAAGTTTTCAAATACGCCTGAGCACGGTTGCTGCTAACAAAAAGTGTCTCCTAACGCCTCTTTTATTGTTGTTCTTCTTTTATTAAAACACTTTTGTTTTTAAACTGGAATTCCATTAGGCAGCAGTTTCTTCCCTACATCTTCCTAACGCTTTGCGTCGTAAAAGTTGTTCATTGAAAAAGGTTTCATTACTATAAGAGTACTTTACAAAAGTCGATCGACGAACTTGACTTGCATTTATATTTATCTTCTTCCAACATTTCATGGAGTCGTACCGTAACTACTTTATATCATAAATGGTGTATATATTATGACTCATGGAGTATTTTCGTTGCGCTAATATATTAAATACACTGACCGTTATTCTATAATATATGTCGGTTATTTTTAATTGAGAAAAAAAATCTTTTTTTCTACAATAAGTTGTATACATAATATTTTTTTCATATTTATGTATATGAATATAATTACCAAACCCTACGTAAGCCCGACTTATGTCGCCATAACAATTTTGTCCTCGAGTGTTACGCAGACTGCCCTCATGGACTACTTGCTAATCTATTATTTGGCAACGTCGTCAACAACGCTGTACGATCAGCCCATGCATTCGTAAGAAGTTTTCGAAGTTGAGGAAAAATGAGGGAAAATTATACTAATTTTTGAAAATGATAACTTAATATGAATTTTTTTCAAATTAAAGTTTTCAAGCCATGCTTCTTTACGGGCATCTCTATCTTCGTATAAATCATTCGCCATATCCAGTAATATAAGAGACTAGCTGCTGCTCGCGACTACGTCTGCGTAAAATAAAGAGATATAGAATAAGAAAGACAGACAGATATAGATAAAAATATGTATATAAATTATAGCCCGACGCACGCACGACCTCACAGAAGGCCGGCGTAAAGTGGAAGTATAATACTTTCGCGTTTCGTCTGGTGAGTGAGGTGGCTGGAGACCAATTTTAAAAAGGTTATCAATGCATCTGTAACCCTCGGGTGTAGCAGATGTCCATGGGCGGCGGTATTCACTTAACATCAGGTGAACCTCTCCTCGTTTGGCAACTTTTCACATAAAAAAATAGCCTATATGTTATTCTGATGTGTAAGCTATATTATTGTTTCGTTAAAATCCATTTAGTAGTGTTTGCGTGAAAGAGTAACAAACATCCATTCATGTGTACATACATACAAACTTTGGCGTTTATAATATTAGTAAGATTGCATGTTAATTATTATGCGCTACATATCGATGTTCATCTTTGTGCATTCGCGTGTGCCTATAATTTCCTATAATTATTAATTAAAATAATTAATATATGCATATTTCGCGGCATGCAGCGGAGCTTAACTGATTTGAGAAACAAGTTAGAGCTGTCCATTATTTTTTCAATATAGACTTGAGCATGTAACCACGCGAGTCACGGGCCTTAGAGTCGGTCGCTTCTAAGTGAGTAAGGTAAGTGAGGCCGCCAATTGTACCTTTATATTTTTCTGTTACTTCTTTGTAATTCTTTGCCTTGTGTGTACATACAATAAAGTACATATTTTTTTTTACATTCTATAAGTTCCCTTGATTTGTATTCACAACAAAGAGGACATCACAAAATACAATTTAATTTGGATAGTGTGTTAGTTTGAACGCCTTTGTTTCGACTTACCATACCAGCAACCCCTCGTTGATTCAACTAAACAATGGCGCGCCTCTCACGTCTGCACAAAAGCCCGATAGTGTAGAACGCCTATACCTAGAGTTTATCTAACAATAAAAAGGAAAAGAAATGTGGTTTCATTTGCGTTCATAATGTTTTAGCATTTATGTTGATTAAATTCTCTATTAGAACGTAAATTTATGTTATGAGGTCATTCAAATTACGAAGATGTATTTTCACTATAGCATGCTGGGAACTGACATAGGTATCTGCTTTCTTTAAATAAACGCTTGCATGATCCTGTTTTCTAGGATATTTTATTAGTATGCTATCGTTAAACAGCGGTCCTTCATACACAAGATGATTTACAAACTCCGGTTAAGCCTCACTGTACTACGAAAATCCTTTGTAATACACTCTAATCCATGTCATCTCATTTTGGCTTAAGTAATTATTCCTCATCATTCTTTCGTTTTAAATACCTTTAAAAAATACGGCGGTGGAAATTTAGAACATTTAATGTGGCACTCAGCGCATTTATTGCTTCAACATCTTTTTTTCAAGACTTCTATGTCCATAAAAAAGAACATAACGATGTGCCCTGAATTTATTGAAGTAAGCGAGGCCCAGATGGCTTTTCCCATAAAATACTATGAGTGGCTCTGTTGGTAGCAACGAAATACTTAAAGATAATCACTATTTACGGGATTCCTTACGAAGAATTCTGAAAGTGCTTCCTTATTAGTGAAGATATATGAAGATAGGTATTTTTTTCAAGTGTCTTTTATTGACATCTACATTATTTCAAGAAAGTTTACCGATTAGTTTCCGTTAGCTGCGACTTTGCGCCGTTAGATCTGGTGGTCGCCAGTTTATAAGACTCGGTGCTTGTAATCTTAGAAAAGACGATATCAGTAATAATAATAACCATAATGTTATGAAGTGATAGTTTTTGAGTTTAAGACGCAGTTATAAATACGTTAGAATCAAATGGGTATTACATACACAAACCAAGTAATGAAATCCGCGACTTATCATGTTAACATTTAATCTGTTTATTTTTATTTCAACGGTATTTGATTTTTTGATACTGTAAGACACAATGGGATTTAAAGGAACGGCGGTAAAAACATTCCGTAATCGTAATTAAATAGGGTGTATCGCGTGAGTTGCGTGTTTGGGGGCCTTTTGTTTGTGAGTGGTATAGCACCAAATTAAAATTTTTAAGGACAAAGCGAACACTCCCCTGGTTATTCAAACTCGTCGGCCATGTTCAGAGAAAGTGTTAGTAAATTATTACAAATGTTTATTGTTAAATAAAACGGATATTTCCGCGTTTGATTTTGATTTTAACTGCCGACCTTCGCCGGGCAGACTAAGTTGATTTTTCGTTGAAATTGACATATTTAGTCCCGGCTACCATCGACTTTTAATAATTTATACATTCCTATTAGTAGGTGCTTACAGTACTCGTATCTTGAAGTCATACTTTGCTACTTGTTTTGTTGGATTTTATGAAGTTTATTTTAATTGCTGCAGTACTTGATTTAATTAATTAAGAGGATTGACGCCTGTACGGTCTTACGGTCCTACGGTCTTACCGTTCGAAGGCGAGAATGAAATATGAAAACCATAGGTCATATATATAGGTCATATTGTTACTTATAAAAACCTATAGCAAGTATTTTTATATATACATATAAAGGAGTTATTTTGAACAAAGGTTTGCAAATAGAGTAAGCATTTAGTTTGCTATTTGCTAACAAAACACTACAAATTTTATTTGTGTCTTGACAGCGCCATGATTTATTTTTCTACAATTTATCTATTAAACTCACATATAACACAAATAAAAGGCCGGGTAGTATTTTTTTTAAACCTTAAATCGCTTTAATTTTAACCGTCTAACCTAACAGTCTTTATCCAAAACATCACTCCCGGTAGGTATTTACAAACAACATCAATTTAAAATAACTCAAAATAAATCGATAAAGTATATTTCCTTTTCACGCCTGCTTTAGAAAATATATTTCAGCGTATTGCAGGTAATGCGAAGAGTACTTAATATTACATTAACATAAGATAAACATGACAATAAAAGTCTCTTACCGTTTTTATTTCCGTCATTTAAGTATTTCACGAAATGTTTCAGATGTATGAGACGTAGTTCCTTAATGTTCTTGATTTATGATAAACAATAATAATACAGGACATCATATTGTATGGTTTATTATAAATCATATACGTGCAGTGTTTTTTCATCGTTTTTTTTCATTTTTTTTTTCATCGTTTTAATCATATTCGTCGAAATTAGGTTTAAAAATCATAGCAAATTTAAAGTTATTCAATGATGATTTAATTACGAATATAAGTATTAAGTAAATATATTTGAACGGGCTCGTATCCAAAATGGATAGAAAGTAAAAAAAAGGGTGGGTCATTTTCACAAAAAATCCGTGTGAGTACACGTAATTTTTTTTATCGCGTATCCGATTAACGGAAAATTTATTTATCGAAGTTGTACATGTTTTATTAAGACAGTATTTTTCCACAAGCACGGAAAATTCATAAGTATGAGATTGAGTTTACCATTTTTCTAACTGAAAAATACTGAGAATGTCTCACTACCTGACACCTTATAAGACTTAGTAAGGTCTTTGAAACGCACGTAGAACGAGTCATATCTATCTACTCCGTACGGATGAAACGGAGGGGAGAGGAGAGGAATCCACCGAAGTAGACGAAGATTGTATGAACTTTATAATGAAAGATTATACAACCATTCTAATACATTTAATGATTATGTTAAAAGTTATTCAAAAATATTTAAAAAAGTGTGTTTTGCAGCCAAGTCATTTAAGCAATAAAATTAAAAATGCTTATAATAAAGTAAAAATGACTTGGAATATCATTAATAGTGAAACGGGAAGGAACAAATCGCGTAGTTCTGACTACCAACTGAATATTAACAATAAAGTTATAACGAATAATCAGGAGGTGGCTGAAGTATTTGTGAAATTCTTTAGTGAGATTCCTTTTTTAACTACATTGTCCTCGAATTCTTCTCATGCTGTTGCCATTACTTAAGGTAAATGTAAGTGCTTGCACCACAATCTTGAAATTCCAGACTGTACATTCAAAAGATATTGTGAAAATGTTTAACAGTATTGAACTTAAGAAAACGGCAGATATATGGGGGCGTCCGTTGAGGTGACTGCTTCAATAATATTATATCATTTAGCTATAATATTTAATGATTGTATAGAAACTGGCGTATTTCCTGATTTGATGAAGCACAGTAAAGTCATACCATTATTTAAATCCGGTAGCTCTTCTGACCCCACTAACTTTAGACCTATTTCTATTCTACCGACACTTAGTAAAATTTTCGAAAAACTTATTCTTGATCAGCTGTTAAGGCATTTTAATTTAAACAAATTATTACAAAAAAATCAGTTTGGTTTCACAAGGGGTCGTTCTACAACCGATGCTGGTGTAGAACTGATTAAGCATATATTTGAGGCTTGGGAAAATTCACAGGATGCTCTGGGTGTTTTTTTGTGATCTTTCCAAGGCTTTTGATTGCGTGAATCATGAAATACTTATCAGGAAATTACGCCATTATGGCATTAAAAATACCGCGCTTGACTTGATTAAGTCATATTTAAGTAAAAGAATTCAGAAAATTGTAATTAATGGTGCTAGTTCTTCTGGGTCAATGATATCAATGGGCTTTCCGCAAGGTTCGATTCTCGGCCCATTCCTTTTTCTCGTTTATATTAATGATTTACCCTACTTAGTAGGAAAAAATATGACATAGTGTTGTTTGCCGATGATACTTCATTAACCTTTAAAATTAAGCGACGTATTGTAACACTTGACGAGGTAAATCATGCTATGTCTGACATATAATAGTTCATTGGTTTAATGCTAATAATTTACTGTTAAATGGCAAATCTGTGGGGGAGGCCTATGTTCACCAGTGGACTCAAACAGGCTGAAATGATGATGATGATGAAATGGCAATAAAACTAAATGTATAAAATTTTCGACACCTAATGTTGGATGGTACCAATGTACTTATAAATGGGGACGAGTTAGGCCTTGTGGATACCACTGGTTTTCTAAGAATAACTCTTGATTCAAAGCTTCAATGGGGCCCCCATATATCCAAACTTGCTAGCAGACTAAGTTCTGCAGCATATGCTGTAAGGAAAATAAGATATCTGACTGATGTAATTACAGCTAGAATCGTTTTAGTTATTTCCATAGCATAATGTCATACGGTATTTTGCTATGGGGGCATGCAGCCGATGTTGAAACAATATTTATTTTGCAAAAAAGGGCCATAAGAGTAATTTACAATCTTAATTTGAATGCATCTCTGAGAGAGAAATTTAAAGAAATAAATATTTTAACCGTGGCCTCTCAATATATTTATGAAAATGTAATGTATGTACATAGAAACATAAATAATTTCAATAAGAATACTGATGTACATAATGTAAACACTAGGAACAAACACAAGCTTGTAACGCCAGTTACTAGACTCCATAGAGTTAGTAACTCGTTCATGGGACGGTGTATACGCTTCTACAACAAAATCCCAGTTAATGTGCAAAGCCTATCTATTAACAGGTTTAAGACATTTATTAAAGAAAAACTTTTTAAAAAGGGTTATTATAATATAAATGAATACATTAACGATAATAAACCCTGGGAATGAGATGATCGCTCCTAAGCTATTTCTAAAAAAAATATATACTGTATAACTATGTATTTTTTGATTAAAAAAAAAATGACAAAAAAGAGGATACCTACGGAGTTTCTTTCGCCTGTTTCTTCTCCGTTAGTGGAACCTCATTACGAAACGGTGGTAGATTTAAAAAAAAAATGACTATCGATAAATGAAATGTATATTTCTTATTTCGATGAATAAATGATTTGAATTTGAATTTGAATTAGAGCTTGAAAAGTTTACAAGCATTTTGTTCCAATAATTAAAAAAAAAATATATTGGACAGAATTCAAGCGTCATAAAGTCAAATATTATCTCTTACCATTGTGTTAGACCTATAACGTAGCAAAAGAAACCTAAATGAAACGTTCACATTACTCTCCACATGATATTTGAATTCGCAGTACGGCCGTATTGTGTAATACTTTTGCTATTGAGTTTACGGACTGTTCAATACACCAGTATTGTTTCTGTTATATTGAAACCCATTTGAAATAAAATCGGCCGAGACTGTATTTGAATTGAATTTGTAAGTTGTGTTCAAGTTTTATGGTAAATTAATTTAATTCTATATCTAGTATTGCATCTTAGTGCTAGGATGAGTGAGTGAGTTACGATTTGTTTCCAAAATATAGATGTGTGATAGATTACTAATTCCTATTAATATGTTGAGTAAACTAAACTTAAGTAACTGAACACTTATGCATTCATCTTTAATATTTTTCTGCTACTTAAATACGAAATTCGTATTTTTTTAAAATAAATAACTCACGTGTTAGCCGAATGTGGTCAAAACTACTTTTAAAATATACTATTTGAAAGCTTTTTAAGAACATAAACCTTAATATGGTGTTGAGAAAATAAGGCAATGTTTTACAAAGGCCACTGCAATGACATGAAAATTCAAATTTAACTTTCATTAACCCCTTTGGTAGTTGTACATAATTCTTCTACACATATATAATAAATTGTACACCTTCTACATAATCCTGCCTTTTCCCTTATTTATTAACAAATTACAAGATGATTACAATAAGACTTCTAACGTGCTCAGCTGCATAATTCCGAAATAATAACAAAAAAATATTTCGCAGGTGTTGTGAAGTCTACCAACCGGCAGTCCCCACCGCGTGGTTATCGATGCCCTAATACCCTCTGTAGCGGGAACGCCCAACAGTGGGCTGTTACATTTTCGAGATGTGCTGTACCGACATGTACTGTTCTTTATTTCTTCCTATTAGAAGACTAATCTCTTAGGTTAGGCTTTGAAAGCATTGGTTTTTTAAGCAGCGTGTACATTCAAATTGCGAATATTTTAACAATATTGTGGATAACGAATAACATCGCGTCGTTATTTTTTTTGTTCCTTGAATATTTTTTTTTAACTATCACTACATAGTATGAAACGAAGTCGTCCCATTGTCTTTCTGTTCCTATGTATGCTTAGATTTTTAAAACTACGCAACGGATCATGATGCGGTTTTTTTACTAGATAGTGATTCAAAGAGAAGGTTTATATGTATAACATTGCACCCATGCGAAGCCGGGGCAGGTTGTAAAATAAGTGAAACTTATCATGCAATGATTGATGACTCAGTAGGTGGAAAGATAGGTAATTAATTATATTTTAGTCTGGACGAATTGATCAAAGCTTATTAAGCTTAAGTTATGCTAACACAAAAATATTGACGAAAACAATAACGATGTACTTCATTGTATTATTCCGTAGCGTTAAGAAATTTAGCTTTAATTTTGTTATTGTTTATGTGATTTTAGAAATTCAACTCCAATTTTGTTTAGAAAAAATATTTTCAAAACAAAATTGGAGAGAGTTTATTTTTCTCCAAATATCCTTGTTTATAAAATTAAAAGTAAAAAATTGTGCTTGCGATCATAAATTTGATTTAAAACTGATTTAAAAAGAACAATCAATTTTATGATCGTCTACGTGTACAATTTAAAAGACGCAGGCCTTTATGTTAGATAGCGCCTTTTCAATTTAGTTCCTTGTTTTGTTTTTTTTTCCATCTTACAGTCTTTGATTACAGTATACAATAGGCTCCCTCACGTTCATACTTCCTTGATAGCTTAGATAACGCTCACATGAAAGTTCAAACAATTGTGGTAAATAGAACTTTAACTTAGTTATTGTGGTCGGTAGGTTTTAAAATATAATAAGCATTTTGTGAAAACAACTGTGACCGAGCTATAGAATGGACAAGTATAATTCAAGATGTATTTCTAAAACAGTGATGAATTTAAGACAATATTAAATTTTTCCAAATCTTTATAAAATATCTCTTTTCTTGAGAATGTATGCTTTCTTCTGCACAATTAGTTGTACAGATTTATTCATTATGTAAATTCCTACACAAGCATCAATTTAATTATAGAAGTAAAAAAAATTAGTTACTTTTCTTCTTCGTCTTTTTCATCGTCTTCTTCATAATTTGACAGTTTAAAGGAAATTTTTAATGAATTAATCGTAATAAAGTTACATTGTAAAATACAAAAAGGTTTTTTCTTTTAATAAAACATACAATAGAAATTATTCAATCCTTGTTACAGATAGCAGATGTTTTTTGTTAAAATATATAAAAAAAATGGACGAAGTAACGTATTTCAAAATCACGCCCAGACGCTCTAACCACTAAGTAAAACAGCTGATAGCCACACCGACGAAGTTTTTATTTTTTATTTTATGTCGTTTCGCCAAAATTCTTTAAGTATTGTAAATTTTGCATACTCTGCTACACCTACAAACTCACTACATCCCGGGTTGACAGCTAGAGAATGCCTTTAGACCTAACCTAACAGAACCCTTTGTTACCTTTATTATTTAAAAAAGTATAAATAATTACATAACCGCACTCTCTGATGGCGTGAGAATTATTGAAAGATTTTAATCAAGTAGCCACGATAAGACAATATCATTGATATTATATTTGAAGATCGCTAAAGTTAATTTACTTCTTAAGCAAGTCGTCAAATTCAACGTTATTGAATGTATGGAGTTGGTTTGGCAACACTATATTCCACGAAATTAGAACAGTGAATAATCCTTTAAGAACACGATTTATTACGGGATTTTCCATCTGAAAAGGTATTTTATTAGTGTCGTATTTAGGCCAGCTCCCAACCATGAGAGGTAGAGGCCACTTAATAACAATAAATTTTAAAAGTGCTACATCGCGTGTGTCACGAAAACTTTAAATATCGCTTTAGCAGCGCACGATACTGTAACAGTTGTAAGCATTTAACGTGGTCATATTTTTTTAATAATATGAACGAAAAATTATTTCGAAAAGGTTGGCGGTACCATTTCATTCATGTTGATCTCTAAGCAATAATTATTAGCGAGTTCATAAGTCGGAACCAGGCTATTACTTATTCATATTGAAATTTTGTTGACGATAGTGCCAAAGTTTCTGAAGTAGACGCGTTAACCTGCATTATAACACAACATAATAATTTTAATATTAACATTAATATTTAATCTTTAATGACAATGCTTTTCGTAGATGGAACTATTTCTTTTTTTATTCAAATTTTTATTTAATGGTTAAATAGTACGTAACAGTTTCGGTTTTAAAAATGCTGTGATAGTAATTAAAATTATTAAATATTTTAACCAATTCTTCTTCTTTCTTTTTCCTAATAATTCGGCAATTAAGTAATTGTAAAGTTTTGAGTAATTAACTAATTTTGAAGCAGACTCGACTCTATAAACTTCGGTTTTCGAGACTCATATATAAAATTAAATCCAAATGTTTTTCATCCCAGCTGGTGAGACTGAACAGAGCAGCGTTATCTGAAATTGTCAAACAAATGAACTTTGTATTTAAGCTGAAGAAACTTTGAAGTGCTTAGTTCTGTAGCGATAAGTACTCTGGTTTTGTCGCCAGTTTCCCAATAAGCCGAGAAAAAGAATTGCTTGCGGCTAAATAAAAATAATGGAACGTACTTAATAAAGGCCATAAAAGTCACGCTTTTTGACTTTGAAAGGGTGACGAGAAAAATTTTATACTATTTTTCGAAACTTTTCTGAATGTATAACTTTAACTACAAATGTAATACAGTGCCTTCTGTATATCAAACATGAATACTAATAGAAACATGATTTAATTTTCTTAATTAACTGGTGTGATGAATAACGGATTTTTTTTTTGATTATTTATTATTTTACAGTTACAAAAGGCAAATTTTTTGACATTTGTAATTTCTATCTAAAATCTTAATTTATAATAAATTTAAATTTTATGTTTTGATGTTTTGCTATGATGATTCAAATTAAATAACCATGTTTTTACTAATGAAAAACAAGTATCTTCCAAGATCCAATACCAATAAATTGATATGGGACCACATGGGAAGCACCAGCTTTCAAAAATAAAAAAAGAATCATCAAAAGCGGTTCACTCAATCAAAAGTTCTGAGGTGACAAACATAAAAATACAGTGGAATTGAGGGCATCCTCCTTTTGAAGTCGGTTAAAAATATGAAATAATGACGTGATGTTATTGAAATTCACACTGACGCTTGTGCCGTGTGTGAAGGATTTGATGATAAGTGATCACCGCTGCCTAAGGTAATATAAGAGTGGAGAAAACTGCGTTTCTTTAGGTAGGATTAGGCTCTTATCTCAAAGAATGTAACGATTCAAGGAAGCAGATCCAAAAGGAGTCTTAAATAGAATGTTGTGGCTTTTACTCGTAGTCTTACGTGTTAACTTTGGCGTCTTGTCATTTAGTGTTAAAAACAAGGAGTTAACTGGAAAATTCGTTTTTGATTGTTTTTTATTATTTATCACAATTCCTGCATGACATAATAAAATTGCTGTTGAACTCACAATACCTAAATTTCGAAATTGTGCATTGTATGTTGAGGCCTACGTGGGCATCACATATTTAGCCAAAACGCAAACATTTAATTAATTTTTATTGAAATAAACTTTGTAGTTTGCCAAAACACTGGTATGCCAAAACTACAAAAACTAATGTTATTACGTAAATTTTCTGGTTAACTTTTGTATTTAAATATTTTATCGTGAAATGAGATGAAAAGGGAAAGTAAAATTAAACTGTTCAAAAACTGTTATTTGCTGTGATTCTTCCAATATGGCGATGCTAAGAGACGAGGAAGCAACTAAAACTCGATACCACCAAACCGAAATCTATAAAATTATGCAATAACATTCACATTAACTCCCGGAAAACTTTCCAAATTAAACTACAAAATGATTGTACTGTTTGCTTCATGAAAAAACCTAGAGGATGAAATAAAGTGTTTTATGCAGTCAGTACGCGTGTGTATTATTTTCTCACATTATTTACTATTATTTTTTTTTTTTTTTTATCTTTCAAAGGCATTTTATAAACAAATATTAAATAGTGACTGATAAAAATATACTTTTATGCTTGCCTCGGGCGGGATTCGAACCCCAGAAAAAGGTGCCAAAGCGCCCAGCGACTCATTATTTGTGTACCACATAAACGTATGATTATGGCTGTACATAATGCTACAAAATTCAGGTTACATTATCGCATCCTTTAAATTCTAGTGCAAACATAAAATGTGACGGAGAGCTTCACGGCTCGTTTAATTTTACGATTGAGTTAACCAAATCGTTCTGTGCTATGCTTAGGTCCCCTTTAGTCCCTTCCATAAAATTCAAGAGAACCTTAAAATATATCCCGAATTATTAATCGGAAACCCAAGTTATATGAATACATTTCAGTTAGCATAGTTCGATCCAATATTTACAAGCATTATTTTTAATGTTTTATTATATTTATCATATCTTTTATTTTTTAATATGTGTACTTTAAAATTAAGAATTCCAATTTTAATGCATTAAAAGTGGGACAAATTTGGGTGAAAAAATGAACATTATTTGCTTTATTTTTGTAAGGCTTAACAGTTTCTATACATAATAGGTGATAGTTCAAATGTCAATCAAAAACGAAGTGAAGATAACGTGGTATATAACAACAATTTATACAGATAGCCATTTTACGATACTCAACCCATAAATTCGAGGACATGGCTGGTGTCGAGTTTGCCAGTTTTTGCTTAAAACTCACGATGGACTAAATATTTTCTTATTATTATACTTACCTTTTACCATAAATTTGAAGTCGATATAATTAGTTGTCTTTTTTATTCGAGAACATATAATAAATAGTATAAGAAAATACTATTTATAATAAATTAAGATATCTAACATCTAATTGAGAAACATCAGTTTATTTTATAACCAGCAGTAAAATCATTTATTTATAGAGATAAAGTTGTATAACTTATGGATGAGATTTTGCTTGATAAAGAATTTATATTGACTATTTGACGTATTTAAATCGTTATTTGCACATAGTATTTCCTACCTTATTTTTTATTATGATAAATGAATCTGTATATTTTACTTAAACGCTGACCTAAGATAGTTTTAAGATACATATAATTTTTCTTTTTCGTTAGCTAAACCCACGTTATTTATCTACTCTATCTCAGAATAATATGTGCCTACTTTATTCATTTTCACGTATCAAACTCAAAATTCCATGCATAAAGTGTTTAGTTCTTCCTACCATAACATTTCAAGTGAATGGGCACTAATTATTAAAAGCTATGAGGTTTCGTGCTATGAGGAGTACAATTATGCTAATCTTATTAGGCAGTTCTCTTCGCGTCGTGTAGCATTAATATTTCTGCTTCAACTTTGTATGCAGCTCTTTAGAGCCTCATCTAGGTTCACTCGTGTTTAATTAATTTGAGTTCTCCGTCTTGTGCTTGTAATTTTATAAGCTATTCATTAATTAAACAAACCTTGTGTTGTATATTCGTCAGATTTACTTTATTCGAATACTACAACTAACCTAAAACTACAATGTATTTAATTATTTCTGTTATTAGGTGCTTTACAGAAGATAATATGTTCCTTTCAAATTGATAGCTAGAATTGTGTAGGAGGCTTCCAATGTATCGTATTAAATTAATATGGAAAGAAAGAAAATACATTTATTTACCAAAAAATATCATTTGTTAATTTTATAAAAAGAGAAAGTATCCGAAAAAATCAATACAGTTATTAAATTTTACACTGTGAACAGTGATAGCCTAGTTTCCACGCGCTCGTTTTTAATTCAATATACTCGAGCAGCCTTTGCTCAAATCGCGGTGTTGACACTAATGGAATTGTTAATTGTAAGTCTTATCCCGTCTATAAAATATTTCGAAGATATGTGTAGTCCGCCAACCCGCAGTAGGGTCGCGTGGTGAACTATGCCCTTATAACCTCTGTATGTACAAATATTTATATGCTTACTTTACTTTAAAGTAAGTGGTAGCAAATGCGCCTATTGAATTTTGTGAGAAGTAATAGTAACACTTTACTAACTAAGAATTTATTAGAAATAATAATTAGAACTTGCTTTGGGAATTCCATTCAGTTTACCTATAGTGAGAGAAAATTAGACTGGCTCACCAGGAAGGAAAAATGAAGTAAACGTGTAAAAAAAAAACGAACAAAAGTGACGTTACCGATGTCGTCTTAATTGTTTTGATTGATTTTTAAACGGTTTTATTTCGTATGCTAGGCGGGTATCGATCGCGTCGACTTCGCTCGCTCAAGCTCTTCTTGTAGGCCAACAGATGGCGTTGTGAGTTTTGTTTGGGGTTAGGTTCGTAATGTAAGGATGCGGAAGGATAATAAGGAAGGCAAGCCAATAAAGTAAATATAAAGTTATTTTTTCTTAACCCTTTCGCTTGTCAAAACAAGAAAAAAATAAGAACATTATACATAATTTATTTACAATAACCAACCTTGTTTGTTCACTGTCTGTAACTGAATATTTTTTAAAACTTGCTTATTATTAGTTTAATATAAAGAAAGCATCTTTTCGTCGTATACAGAGATACTAAAGAAGCGTAAAAGCGTACTGTGGAACACCATTACTCTTGATCTTTTCAATTCACTGCATAAATTCCGGGAAAACTGACAGATGGTGCATTGTCAGCTTTGTCGCCGGACATCGCCGTGATAAATGAAATGAGAGGATTGTCGTGACATCAAACCGAGTGCTCTTAAAATCATACGCTTTCGTCGGTGAAATATGTATGTCCCTAGCATACGAATAATTTTGCTCTATTTTCCTTCTCAAACAAAAACCAAGATTTTTTTGTTTGAGTACAATCAATAACTTTTGTTACACATATATTTTATTACTATATATATAAGCCGTAGCAATATTATATATTATAATCGATAAAAAATCAGAACATAAGAATTTCTTTTTTAAAATGATTTCTTGTGTCCTTTCGAAAATTGTGAATATCATCGCCGGAGGACCATATAAAGTAAGATTATTTATACTAATTTAATCATATAGTTACCACCGTTCTATGTTAGAAACGTTGTGAAGTCCGAGGAACGCCTTTCCAGCGAATTGCGGTGTCGCCCAACACCAGCTGCGGGTTGATAGTCTACGGCGGCCGATTTCCCACGTTGTCAGCAATACTCCGTCGCAACAACGGTGTCGAAATATAGTGTTACAAATAATCTCTCGCCGCAATCTATCCAATTTTACTTTAAACTAAACCCTGCCCAGTACCATTATCTATTAAAAACGGCAAAAAAATCATGTCTGTTGTATGCGAGCCCCACTCTAATATTATATTCTTCTGTTTTTTAGTATTTGTTGTTATAGTGGCAACATAAACACATCATCTGTGAAAATTACAACTGTCTAACTATCATGGTTCATGAGAAACAGACAGACAGACAGACAGAGATACAGTCAGACAGCGGAGTCTTATAACATTTCGGATAATATAGCTATCCATTTTTTTTAATTGGCGAAAGTTAACAAATCACAACGTCTATGAACGTAATAAAGGACAGAAATTACTTTTACAGTTTCGTTCATTTGTTTTTACAATTTCTTTTCGGTTTGCTTACTTTTTTGTATGAGAGGAGGGGCAAATGAGTAAACAAGGTAAAAAGCAGCATGAAGCTGTTAAAATGACTCGTTCTACTAGAGGGGTATAAAACAGGACGGGTATAAAATTTTTCAGCAGGACAAAAGTGAAGTGGCATAAAGCTCTCGTACGTAGCGTAATGTAAAAAGCAACATCTAACAGCGCTGAAGTATCGAAAATACTGTGTTTTATTGTTATCTTTTTTAGTTAACAATTCGAATAGGTGAAACAGCTTTAATTCGAGTAAGTTATTATATGTAATTCAAATGTATATAATTTAAACGGATTTGATAAGGATGCCCGTTGGTGAAATGATTACTTAAACTATTACCATGCCTAAACTATTACATTGCCATCTATGTAGTTAAGATACTATCTTTCTTTATCCTTTATACGTGTCCTTATATTTATTTTACAACTTTTTACATTTAATTGGCACTAATACAGCACTGTGGACTGACAGATGTACGCTCTCTGATAAATACTGACAAAAGAACCCTGCTCTTTATCTTAATCTTATTACTTGCATTCACTCTTAGTTCTATATCGCTTTTATCTAAACCATACAGAATACGGAACTGTGATATGAAATTCATATTATCCCACCTTTTCAATTTCTCCACCTTATCACACATGTATATAATCCAGAAGAATATAGGACAGATACTTTTGTGTCTTTCAAAATCGTCATTGTCTTTTTACTTTCATTCATTTGCAGCAGTTGGACGAATAATTGTATAATAATGGTTCTGAAATCAATCGTTTTAAATCCTATAATTACTCGTATTGTGCAATTATAAAAATTTCATTAGCTGCTTTAACGTCTCATGGAAGTTTAAAAAGGAAATAGTTTATAAATAAAATTTAAAAATAAAATGGATGGAGGCTAGGCCGTATCTTGTATCAGTAGGGCTTTGTAGCAGCTTCTGCTGTTGCAAGAATGACGAGCTTCGCCCTGGAAGGTACTACGCCCTCACAGAAGACTAAATTGAGCGGGAAACGCAGAAGTATAACACTGTGGAAGTGTTATACTTTAGCGTTTCGTTTGGTGAGTGAGGTAACCGGACATTCCGCTCGCAGCAGTCGAGACGAACGCACGCCTTGGCACGCGCTCTCTCTACTCTGCTACTCCCCACCCCTGTCCGCTTCCGCGTGCCGACTCGCCCGCCGCGACCGCTCAGTCGTCGCGCACCGCGCGCCGCGTTCACTCGTAATTTTTATTACGAGTGGGCACCCCGCTCGCAAGTCGAGTTGCGAGGTGCAGTTCTGACTGCGCCGACCAACACGCTTAGCAGCGGTTCTGTTTCGACGTCTTAGGGCTAGTGGATACCTAACGGTGATAAAGAAGCTAGCCAAGGCTTGCCCCGATCGCCTTGCGGTTCTCTCCTGAGAACCGCGAATTTTCGGAAGGGACCACCATCACTGGCCTTGGGTGTAGTCCCTAGTCAGCGGTGGTCCACGTTTGGCCCTTTAGCGCCCTCGGGTAGTTTTTAATTAGCTTTTATTAAGCACACACCCGCGTGCACAATAAGATCGGCACAAGGACGCACTAGGGTCACACAATTTAGGCACTCATCCTCCCTGCCTATACCCGGCAGGGAGGGATACGGACACACCCCAGCATCCCACCGGGCTAACTAAATAATTAAAAGAAAAAATGGCCGAAATTAAGGCCATGTTAATGGCCCTTCAGGCTAAGAACCCGGAAACCTTTAAAGATGCCCTTCGTGCACATAAAGATTGTTCAAGACCCTCCTCAAGGGCATCCTCCACCTCGACCGACGATGTTGCAGCAAGCTCCGACAAGTCAAGGCCGACCGAGTCGGCCGTAGCCGGGCCCTCAGTGCCCACCCAACCGACCCCATCGCCTTCAGCGATTCCAACCCCATCGCCTTCAGCGATCCCAACCCCGGCACTCAAACACTCAAGCAGCCCCCGCGCCTCCCGCGGCCCCCCGTGCGCCGCAAGACAAGCGGCCACCTCCCATCTTCGTTCAGGACACCTCAAAGTGGCCAATGATCGAGTCCGCCCTATCTAATAGGGTCAAATTTAGCGCCACGTCCACTACCCAAGGCATCAAGCTACAGCTTGAGACAGCCGACGCCCACAGGCAGGTTTCAAAATTCCTGCGAGACAAGGAGGTGTTTTACCACACCTACACTCTCGCAGAGGATAGAATTCTCCGCGTGGTTATTAAGAGGATCCCTGGAAACATATCCACCGACAGAGTGTTCGAATCACTCAAAAACCAAAACCTCCCGGTCCTTGCAGTCCATCGCATGACCAGTAGGCGCATGCGCACTCCCATAGACCTAGTCATGGTCCACCTTGAGTTGACCCCGGCAGGGAAGGAAATTTTTAACATACAATCCGTGCTAGGGCTAGACAACATAGTCGTAGAACCCCCGCATAAAGGCGTGCTCCCAGGGCAATGCCATAAATGCCAAAAATACGGGCACGCAGCCCGTAATTGCTTCGCCAGGCCTAGTTGTGTCAAGTGCCTAGGAGACCACGGCACCCCAGACTGCCCCCGGCCTAAAGATAAGGCACTCTTAGTGAGCTACGGGCCTCCCGCTTGCGTGCTGTGCCAAAAAGAAGGCCACACAGCCAACTACCTCGGCTGTCCCAACGCGCCTAAGCGCAGACCCACCAAACCGGCCCCTCAGGCCATCAGAAGACCACCCGTACCGACGGCTGCCTCCTTCGCACCTCTACGCCCCGCGTGGCAGAACCCTATGGCCCCCGCTTGGGCCAAACCTAACCCGCCTATCATGGCACCCAAACTAGCCGCACAGCCGGCTCCAATCCCAATCCCAGTCCCACCAACACCAGCGACCGGAAGTAACCCCCTGGACTCGCTGAGCCAACTCCTCCGAACCGTGTCAACATGGCGGAGGTTATATATTTTGCCCAGCAATACGCTGAAGGCAACTTCTCCTCGAGACTCCTACTCCTGAACCAATACCAGCACATAGTTGCTGCGTTATCTGTCTAGGGACCCAAAATGGATAATACACCCCTAAACAATAATAATAATAGCACCACCAGTCTCTCTGCTACGCGTAATAATGGCAGAGTCAAACCGCGATCGATTAATGTAGCATTCTACAACGCGAACGGGCTTAAAGAGCAACGCGACGAAATACGTATTTTCTTACGCGACCACCAAATCGATATACTTCTCATTCAGGAGACGTTCCTGAAACCCGCGACAAGGGATCCGAACATCCCCAATTATCGAATAGTTAGGAACGATCGTGTCGGCGCCCCGGGCGGCGGCACACTTATATACTATAAAAAATCTCTCCATTGCGTACCGGTAGACACGCCCGCGCTCATGCATCTCGAGGCCTCCGTCTGTCAGCTGGCTTTAACCGGCCACTCTCCTATACCATAGCATCAGTTTACCTCCCTTGTAGACCAACCGCAACAATATTGCATTCAGATTTTGAGGCCCTCTTCTCTATAGGAGGAGCCACCATCCTAGCTGACGACTTCAACAGCAAGCACACCCGATGGAACTCGACACGTACCAACAGTCGAGGCAGCGCACTCGACTCGCTATCCGACAGGGTCGACTTTGAAGTCGCTGCCCCCGTCGAACATACGCGCTTTCCTTACGTAGAGGGACACACATCGGATGTGCTTGACATTGCACTCGTCAAAAACATCAGTCTCTCCTTATGCGAGCCGGAAGTGATCACGAGCTTCACTCCGATCACCGACCAGTTCTCCTCCGGCTAGGGCCTTCAGCAACAGCCGCTCCCCTAACCAAAACTGTCATCAGCTGGCATAAAATCAAATCTAAATTTAACGAACCTAATCCTCCACAACTAGAGTCAATCCCTAGAGAATTGAATACCAAACAGGACACGGAAACCGCAATTCGAGCCCTCACAAGCCACGTCAACACCGTCGTCGAGCAATGCTCGAGACAGGTCCCGGCGATGGAAGACCATCGCTGGGCCCCATAGCGTGACGGCCCGAGCCGAGGCTCCCCCGGGAGCCCTCGAGCTTAGTCACCATAACGCGTAATAATAGTACGCCGAGGTTCAGGCTAGGCGCCTCGTGCGCCAGGCCACCTCAAGTCCGTCGGATCTGTAAAGGCCCCTAAGGCCAACAGTGGCTCATCCAGCCCAAAAAAAAAAGATGTAACCGGAACGCACTTTATTAAGAGGTGCCAACGCAACAACACGGGTCTTGCAAATGTCCATGGTTGGTGGTTATCACTTAATATCAGGTGAACAGACAGCTCTTTTGCCACCTCCTCATATAAAAAATTGAAGTATTATACTTACACATTTCCTGTGGTGAGTAGCCGGGTCCCTCTCTTTGACAGATTTACGATGCCCCCGAAACGTCTCAGATGTAGATGTCATTTGGCGGCGTATACATATCACATAAGGTGAGCCGCTGTTTATTGGATTTCCAACTTTTCACTTAAAAAACACAAATACTCTCTCAAGGTCCGAACAAATGTATTAATATATGCCTCATCTTTATATCATTGTTGAAACATGAGTACTGTGAAACGTAAACTGAAAACTGAATCTCGCTGAAAAATTAGAAGTGCTCGAAGTTGTGAAGAGTTTTCAAAAGAAGAAAGATTAACAACTAAAATTTTTATTTATTTTTCCTCTCTAACTCAAAATTCATAAGAATGAATCTCAACCTCTGTATGTCGAATGAAAATCCGCCTAAGTCGAAATTCTCTATAAGTCGAAAACTCTATAACTCGAAATTTTTGGCGTCTCCCTTGATGTTCGACTTATAGGTTCTCCTGTATATAATTCTTCTCTACGTGTGTATATCACTGAACTGCTCCTAAGGATGGCTGGACCGATTTTAATTAAATTTTGTGTGTCTTCAAGTCGATTCAGGAATGGTTTAGATTCACAATTCGGTCCACATATTTTTAATTTTGTCATTTATAAGTTGTTTTTGGATTTCAGTTGTATTTACAGGACAACGTCTGTCGGGTCCGCTAGTTATAATATATACTTTAAGCCTATTACAGATTAAAAGAAATTTCTTTGGTTCATTACTCTTTATTCATATTTTAATTCCCTTCCCATTATCTAAAACATATTTGCAAAATACGACAAGCCACATAACCGTCATTTCCCGTAAGCCGCCTGAAAATGGTTGACAGTATCCTAGTGCAAAATAAAAGAGCTCAACTAGAATTGACACTTCAATTAAACGACTGTACCTTTGAACGAGTCACTCTATTTCCTATTACTGCTCGTCAGTTTTAATAAAAAAAAGTCCACTTTCAAAAGGGTAGTAGTACTTTCATTTGATTCTGGATTTTCTGTTTTTACTACTACTATTAGTTCACTTTTTCTTACTTTTTGTACACTAAAATTGCAAACGTACTTATATTAATTCCGTTGAAAATGTTTCTGAACATTTTCTACGGGATGTTTAGAAGTTAATAGAAGGTCTACATAGAGATGTCCTCAAATGGCGTACAATGTAATTGAATACTTAATTTTTTAAATAGAGAATTCTGCTGAAAAAAAAATTAAGTCATGCGGTTAAGCATCAATGACTATCATTACAGTAGTATTGGCTTGGGCACCAGGGGTCGTGGGTTCGATACTCACTCGAGGCAATTATTTGTGTTATCCGCTGATAATTGCTTTAGATCTGGGTGTTTGCCGTCGTGAAATGTATTTACGTAAATTACTCTATAAAAAATCTTATGATCTTGCTCGCAGGGATAACATTAATAGCAGTCTATCGAATTTTAATGTATATCTATTTATAAATGAACCTTCATTTCGTCAAAGTTATTTTCAGCTTCTTGAACGGAAAATAATACCTTCATTTGTAATACAAAAGCTGAGAGACTCTTTATCCAAAAAATAATAAAGTACAATATCAAGCACGAATAAAATAATAAAATGAAAATAAAATTATGATGCAAACGAACATTTAAGTATAAGTGCAATTGACACTTCAATTAAATAGCACGTCAGTGTTGTGAGAACAACCATTTTGCAAAGGTTAATGGAAGTTCTTGACAGTTGCTTGATTAGTTTTTGCTGTGTCTAAAGACTAGGTAAAAAAGGCAGAGTTGAAAAACTGTGCCCGAGTTGAAAACATGTCGGCAATAAATGTAATAAGTAACTTATTTTCATTATGTTTCTTTCGAATAATTAATTATTATTTGTGTACCAACCCTTTCGATGAAATATTAAACTGATGTTTTAATCAGTTAAGGAATGTTATCAAATGTTAAAAAAGGACACAACAACTCTACCCCCGACGACAAGAAAGACGTATCTAACAAAAAGTAAATACGGAGAAAAAAATATTTTAAGTTGTAAAACGGGAAACCGCATGCTGAGATTTAGTTATTGTATTTATAATATAATATTCTGTGAATGCAACATTTTTCGGTCCATATCTCGTCTTAATTTAGTACGGTAAAATTTTAATAATAATAAATTATTCGAGTCGTAAAACACCATATGCGCCCTTTCAATGTAGTACAAATACACTAATTCACCTAAAAATAAAAGACGAGAATATTTTTTTATTTACGACTTTTATCCTTAGTACCTTACCTCTTGTTACTGTTAATTATTATGATAAAAAGTACCTATTACCTATCTTTCACACAACACAAAAGGATGGTTTTGCCTACAAAGCCCAAGAAAAGTGTTTTGAAGGTATACACATCATTCATATTGGTGGTTAATTTAATTATTTAATCAGAGTTACTTTAATCACCTACATATCAACATTTAATTATGAATGGAAGTGGTACAATTATATCAACTATGGAAACATTGGTATGGTATGGCACAATCACGAAACTAAAAAAAAATAATTAATAATAAACTCTTGGGAATCAAATATCATAAGTAGTAACAATTAGGACCCTGAAATTAGGAGCTTGTCACCTTGTGACCCATGTCTTACGACTACAACAACAAACAGTCTTACAATAATAATCAGTCAAAATATTCCGTAACAATATAAAGGTAGCGCCAAAAATAACATTAATGTTATTAATAGGCCATCAACAGCAACCATCAATAAAAAGATAAAACAGGCATGTCTTATCTTTACGTTCTTGCTTTATTCCTCGATAGTAGTTTTTGATTACCAGTACAGGTATCCCTTCCTCGGGAAATGAGTGTTTCGGGAGGTATCTGTTTCGCGTAGCAAGGAGGGAGCCCACAGCGGAATGCCACCACTGTGACGTATGTGCCAAGGAGACGGCTCCAACACGCGATGGAAGAGTGCCCAGCCTGGACGGAGCAGCGCCGAGAGCTGTGCGCTATCGTGGGGCACGACCTCTCGCTGCCAGCTGTGGTTTCGCGCCATGGTTGACAGCGAGAGGGCGTGGGGTGTTGTCCTCGCATACTGCGAGGACGTAAGCAACTGCAAGGAGGTCGCAGAGAGAGAAAGGGAGGCAACTGCCACCCTGGAAATCCGCCACCGGAGATCAGGGCGCAGGAGACTGGCCTACGCACGCAAACTTCCCCCCTTTAGTGAGACCCTGAGCGGCAGACATGGGGGTGTCTGCTGCTGCACATGGGGCTAGTAAGGGGTGCTGTGCTAGTTGCATCGGTACAGCACCATTTAGCCGGACTGGGTGGCCTTGCACCCGTGAAGAGGAGGCCTAAGATGGCCATATTCGTGCCGGGGTCGCGGAAGATTGCGTCTACGTGTTCCCGTGTCCCCGGCCGATGCGACAGAGACAGGTGCAACGTGTGTTTTTTAGTGGGTACCCGTCTCCGAGACTCTCAAGTACGCCTGCCGCTCCCCCGATCCAGTAGCAGGGGATCCATAAAGGATTTTTCTCACGAAAAATAAAGGTATCCCCATCCATCACTCTTTCTCATCCATCGGTTCCGCATCAAAATCCGTTCTGTAGGCAACTGAAGTTCGGTCTCTTTGGAATACAACCTCACACATGTCACTAAGGTAAGCTCGGGATGATCCAGATTGTGATCTTCTTGAAATTTATCCATGTCCATGTTCCAATTTATATGAAGATGAGCAATCCTCAAATGTATAAAAGTCACTAATACCCATATTTTTACTGTGATCTTACGATGAGTGTCTGCCACTGATTGATGGAAATCCTTGAAGTCGTAGATTCTTTTTTTCGCTTCATAGAAAGTTCGACCTGGTTGTGAAACTCATCCGCAGACATGAATGTATGTCCAACTTCAAAGTATCTGAGGGTGATAGTTTCCAGGCTGACGTACGTGGAGTTTACTAAAAACAGGAGGTATGAAAATAAGCTCTAATTCTTTTTCTGCCCAGCGCAGTTATCAAGCCACAGGATGATGTTTCACATCTCGATTTAGCGATAGTTATTTACTCTAGCGATTTTCATGAAATTTAGTATGTGCGTAGATTTGGGGGCGAAAAATCGATCTGGCTATGTTTCATTTTTAAAAAATGTCGTTTTATCCCAGTTTTCAGGGAATGAAAAATATCACTCGAATACGACGGTAAATTTCACCGAAAAAAATAATGTTATAATAGCTCCGTCGGGCGGCCCCGAAACAGAAGGCCGTGGCTCGTGTCACGATCATTTACACACTTTTTTTTACTTTTTTATCCATTCCAGATCATTGCTTTCTTTATTTTTTGTCGATCCAGATCATTTTGCTCTTTTTTACCTTTTTTTTTTAATTCTTTCTTTTGTGAATAACACCAGTTCATATTTTCTTATTATTACGGTAAGATCGAAAAATATAATTCAAATTTCATTACTCAGTAATTTTTATATAAATGTAATTTCCAAAATACACGATTTACCAAAAAAAAAACAAATCTCCAGGTACTTATCAATTAAAAGACAAAACAGAAGAACACACACCTTTGTAATGTGAACTGGCGGTTATGAACTTTTTAGCTTTAAATAACTAGTATAATTAAAATTAATTGTTGTAAGTTTAGGCCCTTTGTTTATCTCTGTATGTTCGTGTGCAAGTGTACGTGTAATATTAACTTCTAATATACATTATTGTGTTGCAGTTTATTTATTTACTTGATGTACGACAAAAATAAATCCGTGTGTCTTGTTCGATGTTGTTTAAACCAAACTAGCTCATTAGGTATGTGTCATTAACCAATTAATAACTAAAGGTTAAGACCGTTCAGAAAATCACGATACAATGCTATATCTGTAATTGTTATATCCCCGGGATTTATATTATATTACAAAGAAGCAACTAAACAATACTGGCATAATATTAGACGCTGTGAGTATACTACGGTACACTATCAATACAGTTTTCGTGAAAGTGGAATCTTTTTTTTTATGTGAGAAAGTGGCAAAAGAGTTGGGGGTTCACCTGATGTTAAGTGATAACCGCCGCCTACGGACATTTACAACACCGTTTGCAGATGTGACCTTTTAATAATGTGGGCCCCGGCTACCTCACTCACCAGACGAAACGCAGAAGTGTAACACTTCTACTTTACGGCGGTCATCTGTGGGGTCGTGGTACCAACCCGGACGGACCTGCCCATTCGTGTAATAGCGAATACTGTTGCGTGGTCCCACCACGGTTAAATCATTTATATGTGAAGGAGTTGTTTAAAGAAAGTATAAATCCTGTAAACTCCAGATAATGGTCTATGGTCCGCTAGTACTGCGGTTAAGTACTTTAGAATGCTGTCTGTGTATACTGATACCATTTCGTAATAATATCGCTACTCAGTTTTAGGGATACATACATAGAGTTAAAGTGACAATCACCATACCCAAAATTAATGAGTGCTCGACCCTAACGTCCCGTCTTCGGATTATAGACATTGACAATATAGAGCGTACATAAATTGTGATAGAGATAGCTTCGGAGCTTGTTTAATTTCACGTCTGAATAAGTTCAAATGCTTAGTCGTCGAGAGCGTCCTTCGACAAATTACTAAAATGTAATGTCTAAACCTTTCATTTACGACGTTTCACTCTTTTTGTTACGATGCTTACAAAAAAAAATTAAACTCTTAAAATATAAAGCTATGTTGACAGTGCTTGCGATTTAATTGAAGTATTATTAAATAATTTCCTTTGACCTGGACACCTTTTCAAATTAACAAGGTAATATAAGCTTATAGACGTTTACTATCCAAGTAATTTGTAGTATAAAAAGTACAAATAAAATTCAAACGTCTTGATAGATTTAATAGATAAATTATTCACAAAAGAATTGAAATAAAACTAGACTTTTTAGTATTTAGTCTAATTATGTAAAGATATGTAACTACATATAAACTGTCCAAATGGCCTATATGTTTAAATGATAAGTAACATAAGATTCGTAACGGACGAAATTTCATATAACAACTTAATTGTAAATGTGTTTAAGCCCGTTACTAGTATTTCAAGTGACAGAAGCTCTAAATTATAGTGTCCAAAGGGGCGCTTAGCAGCTGTTGATAATTTGTTGATCGTAGGTCACATGCAAATGCTCTACATTTATAGTAGAACATGTTGTTTCATATGACATATTAATTATTGAAGTCTTGTATATGTTTTCTTTTAATTTAAAATGAAACACAATATTTAATCAAGTCAGGAAAGGTTTTGGGGTGGTTATCATTTTGTGCCATAATTTCGAGGCGAATTTGAAGGATTTGACTTTATCGTTATTATCGTTACTAGGGGAAGTAAGTCAATTTCTACCAAGATTTTTATAAAAAAAGGAAAAATACTTCAAGTTTTATTTTGATCTTGGATGAGATGAAACCAACACTTAATAGTTCTATGGTATATAAGTAACTTTAATAACGAGGTTGTTTAAAAAATTTACTGCCACGACATTGTCTTTTTTATAGACATAAACATTATTGTGAAATAAGGAAGGAAAGTGTATTGTAGTGGGTCAAATGATTTCTTTACCTATTCAACATTTCTTTTTATTATGTAAGAAATAATACATAATTATATCTGATTTTACATTAAATGATTTTGTTTCAAACTTGAAGTATTAATAGATTGAATAATAAAACCATTTTATTTTGTATTTAAATTTTTCACTAGGCCATAAATTTTATAGAATTGAATAAAGGACTCCACTGTACTTGTTCCCAAAGTAATAAATCGTCAGTCGCGATAGCCTATATGTTGTATTCATCCAGTATGCAAATTTAGCTGTGTCTAAAACGATTGATTACGAACTTAAATCGGAAGTTTTTGTACACGCCTATACGCCAATACTGTAAAAAAACTATTTTTACAAACAACATAGACAATACTAAAAATATAAGTTTCAATACGTGAATTTGAAAAGCGATTTAGTATTAAAAATGTATGGAAGAAAAATGAACTGAGAAACAAATGTCTACTTATGCCTTTATATTACGGCGTACATATGTTACATAATGCTGTAGTTTTAGACATTTAAACTTCAAAACTTTAAAGAAAATCACTATGACTGATTGAAGCGAATGTTCCAAATATTCATGACAGAATCATAGCAACTTATTGAAGGCAAAAATTTACATCGCGAAATCAAAATGAAATGAAACCTTGCAAAATTAAGAGCACAAGTCGCCTTAACAGTCACATAAATTACATTGATAGCGACTGGCAACAGCCATGAAAGTCGTTAATGTGCACGTAAATGGGAACATATAGATAATGTGCTTATGAAAAGAAAGATACTTACTCTGACGATAAATAATTGTGTTCATAAAGGATTATACATGTAAGGCCGAAGAATAACATTGTGTATAAGCATTGATGATGATAAGCATTGTGAAAATACTAAGATTTGTAGATCTAATGATGAATATGGTGATGCTAATTTTTGTGATAGACTAGGTACGCTAACTGTGATCGATTATTACGTTACCTGTCTATAATTTTTGAATGTCTTCAAAGCTTCTGATATATTTTTTTAACTATTTTAAATAGTTTAATGGTTTCGTTTGCATTAATTTAGATATAAATATATCGATCTAAAAGTATAGCACTGCAACAGCATTAAATTTAAACCTGATCGTTTGTATGATGGGTCATCGTGTTGTGGCGTATCTGTCAATCCTTCGAAATATCAAAGCACGTTAGTCGGATTCTAGCAGATTGCTGGCTTATATGGACACTGAAAGCCTATCATGCGTCCCATCAATGAAAATCAGACGTAATATTTTATATCTCGTCTAAATATTCCTTTTTTTTTTCAAATCCAAGCTTATTTTTGTGCAGACGCTTATTTTACCTGTAAATTATTATGCACGCATCTTTCATGCATAGTTTTTAAGTAACACTACCTAGACTTGAACAAAGGTTTTTTTTTAAAAAGCCGAAGCATCTTGACAGTAATTGCATAAAATATATAACACGTGCATAAAGTCCATGGGTGGTGGTTGGTTGGTGTGGTTACTTAAAATCAAGTAAACCGTCAGGTCGCTCGACTTTATTTAAATTGACTTGTTAAAGCTTGTATATACTAAACAAAAAGGTTGACTTAAAAAATTTTGTCAACGCAAAAATATTTGAACAAACAAATAGCATCACTCACCTACCACATATTGTCTTTGTTCTTCAAACCAATATTTAATTTTTTTTTTATTACCATAACCACTAAATAATTTATTCTCAAATAAAATGTCTAGTTATGTCACCTTTATTAGGCAATTAGGTAGAGCGATTGTTGCTAGAAACAATTAGTTAAAATGTTTAAATTTTCCGTACAGGCTCTATGGCATTGTTTGTAATTTCATTAAGGGTATCATGTAAAACGGTAATTTCCTTAAATAATTGCTTCCATAGACTTCGTTTGCCTTTATTAAAGGCCATAGATTTCGCGGGTCGCTTGGGTGAAATTACACGAACATTATCCTTAAATTATGGCTGCTAATATGTCGGTGAGCAACTCTCGTAGTCAAAATAAGGATCTGACAACAAGTTATGTCCGCATTTTGACATCCTTTGTTTTGTTTTTTTAAAAGTAAAAAGTTTAACTTTTTAAAAGTTAATAGATAAATAACTCTGCTCATATAAATAAAGTCTTGGGCAAGACAAATTGAAAACATAAAAGGGAGACACTAAAGGACGCTATATAATTTAATTTCTAGGTTATTTCACTATCACAGCTATTAGAAGTGCCAAGTGAGAAGTTTCTTGTCAAGAAATCAATATTTCACGTTTTTTTTTTTATGTGCGAATGTGACAAGCGCGCTGGCGCTTCAACTGATGTTAAGTGATAACCGCTGTCCATGAACATTTGCAACACCCTTCTTGGGAAAATCTACATTATTAATCATCATTGGCTAAACCTAATTATCTTCAAAGAAACTTCCCTTCACTATACTGACTCCGGTTCAAATAAAACTCGATGACTTGCAGACTATGGAAGAGAACAGCAATTAAAAAGTCATTAACAAAGCAAGTACGGACATCGCTGGCTTAGTTACAGGCGCTACAATGACCACAGATTCAACAAGTTTAGCTGTTTAACACATGAATCGTTCTACGGATATTAACTTTTTGAATTTTATTCCTTTGCATAATTGAGAAACATTCGTGGAAAGTTCGGTTACTTATTAAGAGATGCATTGTGTTTAAACAACACACACACAATTATAACTTTATAATTAAGAGAGATGGCGTGAAAGAGAAGTAATGGAATATCAGGTAATGTAAGTCCTGTTTATCACTACTTAAATATTTCAACCACAGACCAACCTCATAATTGAGGTTTAACAACTTCTGTGTGGCTGTCGTGTTTTCCAAAAAAAAGTTTAGTTAAAAAAGTTGCCGTAACACAGCTAATTAACAAGAGCTTTTCATTGCACAGTGTATTTACCAAAATATTTTGAGAGATCATTAGGGCATTTGAGAATTTATGAATATAGCTGCATTCTAATTTAAAACATTACTCCATACATCTGATTGATTCATTGTGTAAATAATAACAAAGAGGTTGTGGTATCACCACTGGTGTTGTAGTCCTTTTTGATGATCCCTGAGCTACTGGTAGGTGTTTCCACTCCCACATTAGTACTCCTTATTAAGCTCAATTATAAAAAAATTGCGGTTGTAGATCATTTGCGCATGTAAAATGACCAAATGACTTAAAAAAGAAACTATACAAACCAACGTAGCTTTCGAAGCTTCACATAAATTTATATTACTGAATTACTATCAATTTCGCTCCAATACTGAGGGGTCGGTGGGAAAAGTTACGACTTAGAAATAACGATGGAAGTTATAAGGATTGGAAAAGCTCTCGTAAATAGGGAAAAGGGAGAATAGGGATAAAGGTATAATATATCAATACGAATCTTTGTTATTCGCGCTGACGTCGTAAATCAAAACGAATGAGATTTCGCAACTCCGTATAGATATTACAGCTTAACAGTCGAAGATTATTTCCAAGATAATTGTTTCTAATTGTCACTCAGCTACAATCAAGGATTGAGTAGTAATCATTGATATTATCATTGTACCGAATCTAATGTAGTTTGTGATAAAGTAATAGTTTTGGGAGACGGTAATATAAAAAAGTGATTGAGAGAACGGTGCACAATTCTACTATCAATTGTGCGAAGTTGTTGCATCAATTTCCTTATTACTAAAGCCGGAAATCTTCGTTGTAAAGCACACAGACTCGCTCGTGACATTCAGAAGGGTAGGCTCAGATTATCACCGCCGTTCTTTTTCTAAGGTCCTCACTCATTGCTTTTGCCACCGTTGCAATCTTAAATAATTACTGGTTTTAACTATAGCGCAAATGGTAAACCTTAGGTAAATCCAGGTAAACTAAATTTCGCAAATAAAAAAAAAATTCCTCCAACAACACCTCTCCAACTGTATATTTTTTTTCTTAACGTTATTGAATGAATTAAATCTTATTTCAGTAACAAAGTTATGCGTTTATTTGACGTACTTATAAATTTCTTTTTATAAGATTTATTTTTTATTTTTAATGCACTTCCGCTGAAACTTAAAAATACTTTTTTTGTGTTTTTATATGTAGCTATTATTAATCTTTTTTTTTTTATATATAGGAGCAATTTCTTAAAACACGCGAAAAGAATAAACGCTGCCTTTATTCATTGAATATCAAAAGGTAAAAGGCAGTTAATAATAATGAAGTTTTTAATTTATAATATAATGTATGATAAATTTCAAAGAAAAAGTAATTTAGACAATTCAAATATTTTAAATACCTATATTATAATTAGACCTTAATAAAATCTTATAAGAAAATTATAAGATCAGACCGCAAGCAGAAGACTTCTCTAAATTGTCTTAGTGTCACAACAATCTTCTTAGTGAGGTAACTGTACATTGTATATATGTACATTTTTAATCCATCTATAATTCATGTCATTTACTTGAAAAATTGTACTGATATATAATTTGAAACATCAGAATTCCAGTAAAGAGGTCACGTAGTTTAACAAATTTTGTTTAATCTTTTATCTGCAGTCATCGTTAAGCTTTTCTTGATTTTGTATTTTTACATAAATTGTAAATTTAACATTTCTAGAACTGGTAGGCTTATGCTTATGTTTTGTGTAATTTCGTATTTTTTTTAATACTTTAATAATTCTTCTCAACACTGTATTTAAAATTATTTTTCAACTTAAAACATCGTCGATCATGTGTACTATTAGATACGCGTACGACTCGGCTAGAAAGGTTTGCCTGAATTAATTTTTAATCGTTGAAAATTACTTCAGTTGAGAATTTCATTAGAAATATTTGGTGCCAGTTTACTGTTGTAGATCAAATTAATTAATTTAATGTTTTACTTAATAAAACTGTTTAGTACCTTTAAGTTCATTAAAGTTCAGAGATATTAATTAATTGTGTAAAGTTTAATTATGAATAAGTTATTAAATACTTTCAACTTGGTAAATTAGATCGGTTATTTAGAAAAATATGATGTTATTGTTTTCTTCCATGTTATTGTCACCGCATCGTTACAGACATAATTCTGCTATACTACCTTCTAACAAGAGAATCCCTACGAAATAACTTGTATTTAGTGTGAATTTGTGATTAGGATATATTTGCTCTCAATGATAGTTTGAGTAGTAGGTACACAAGAAAATTCAAGTACAACACATAGGAAGTTTTATAATTTAAACATAATAGCTCATAAAGTCAATTAGATAAATTTGAATTTAATATTATTAATGATTGACTACTCCATATCAGAAGGATTAATGGAAAAAAAATATTTTAAGCCTTATTATTGGCTTAAACTAAACATCTCATTGTAAACAAACATTTGTTTTACGATGCACACTAGATGGCGCCAAGCATTGCTGAACATGCAAGAGAGATCGAACGTAGATTGCAAGATTTTCCCACCGTGAGGCCATTGGCATCGGCCGCTAAGTAAAATAGTTGCTAAACCGCTTAGTTTCTAAAGCGTTTGAGCGCGGAAACAGAAAATGCTGGTTCGAATCCCGCAGCGCAGAAACATTTTGTTTATTTATCTAAAAAAATACAATTTTAGGTGATGACTTTTTTATTGTATTATTTCGATGAATAATACCACAAAAAGATTTCAAATAAATTACACCACCTATCAAGCATTGCTGATTTCATCATCATCATCAATGCAGCCAGTTCGAGTGAAGAAAATTAATTTGATAAATATTTTCCTCTCCCGATAATATGTTTAGTGACATTAACAAATATCACGTGTCCACCTGGTTGCAGTGACAGGTAGGGGTATACTATACATGATATTATAAGACCGATATATCGACCATTGTTTGCAGCGGATTCAGTGGCTACATCCGTTGTCATCGACACCTAAAGCACATTTTTAATCGAACTCTAAAATAAAACTAACGCGGTTAAAACACCGCTAGCTCCAGATAGCATTAGTTAAGTCTTCGTGCATTAAACATTAGGAAACTCCATAGTTTTGGAGAGTCGCCGTAGAGTCAAAGTTTTTCACGGAGTGACATTTATTCCTTTCAAGTTAATTGCGTACTATATGTTTATAGCAGAAATAAAGAAGTCAACTGGTATAAAATGTTTAAATCATAATTTTCAAACATCAAAGATGGGAGTGCAAGAGTTAACCATATAATTATATGTAAATAATCAATTTTATTTAACTCAACGCCAAAGCTAAACTGAGATTTTTTGCATTGGAGATAATGTTCTTCAAAAAATATAGTTACGTAATCAGACTAATTTAAGTTCAAACTCATAAGGGACAGATCAAAATTGTCACATTGTTTCAAGTTTTTATTACAGGTGTTCATATTGATAAAATTTTAAAATCAAGCTGATGCAACTGCAGTGACCTAGTGGATAGAACTTCAGACGGCAGACACTTTCTTTTCGGTTAAATTAAGAGTCAAAATGTAATTGAGACTACTGTATTTATGTCTACTGTAGAGCTGATAGTGTTGGTAGAGCCACGCAGCAGATTCGAGTATTATAATAGGATGAAGTATTTTTCATTTCATTGGCGAATCATGTATTCGAAGTCACTTTCTAATTGGTAATGCAATGCAACTGCAATTCCAAAACCCCGAATTTGTAGGGTTTTGATGTGAAATATCTATAGCCGCAACTAAAACCGATTTCTGGCGTGGCGACGCATGCCGTGGCGACGCGTCGCCACGCTATATGATGTATATATATATATATATATATATATATATATATGTATATGTATATATATGTATATATATATATATATATATATATATATATATATATATATATATATATATATATATATATATATGTATATATATATATATACAGTCTATATGCAGTAGTGTGTACGATTAATTACTCAAATTTAAATTAATTGTTAATAATTATGTATTAATTATTAATTAAGTAAATCAACTTTAATTAATTGTGTGTACTATTACCGAAGTCACTGATTAAACGAATTAAGTAGTCACGATTTCAAATAAATTCGTAAATTTTTGTATTTCATGAAAATAAATGTTTATTCAATAAATAGTCATCGTTATCTGGAAACAAATCGTAATATATTATTTTATCATTATGACATATTTAGTTCCTATCACTATCTGTTCTTTTCTGCATATTACTTTTACAAAATAATGTCGATGTTTCACATCTTCCAGGCGTCCCGTCATTTTTTTTTGGATATCACATAGTTTGACTTATACACATTTTTTTTCATTACATATTTTATAAACGATATCGTATAGTGTTAATGTTACTCCAAAGATCCACATTTTAAAGCATAATTGAACAAAGTCTTACAATGGACACATCCCCTGGGAAATTTGTCCATTCTGTCTTGCATAAAAGTTAAAAAGACGGAAAAAGTACAGCGAGCTCAAAATTATGGAAGAAAAATCAGTTTATAACTTTATGTTGTAAACAAATTTATTAACATACTTTTCGTATCGTGCTCTTTTCTATTAACCAGTTGTAAAAATGTGTTATTATTAGCCAAATCTAGACCAGACCAGCCTAGAACTTATTTCAGCAAACAAATTTATTCATAAACTATGTCACACTTTCTGAGAGCTCGAATTAAGGATTGTCTATGGTAAAATGTTATGATTATGGTACATATTTAATCTAATTAATAATTTATCAATAATTTATTAATACAGTTTATTGTTATTTACTTAAAAGTTGTTGGTTTGATACCTATGGCGTCGTGATATTTCCCACACCCTAGATTGGGGGGTGGTTGGTATATTCAACTCGCATAACGTACTCACTACATCACTTTTTATAACTTGCCTCTAATAAAAACTCAAGACGTGCTTAAGGTGGAGCAACGATTATGGGCTGACCCAGTGAATGGTGTGCGGCAGCATGCATCGCGCAGTTCACACTGCCTATGACCGCACGCAGTGGAGGAAAATGTCATGTGGTCACGATCCTCGGAATTGAGGGACCGAGCGAGAAAAAGAACAATGGTATAACTGCTATTGATAAGAATTTTAATTGTGGAGTTCCATCTGAAACAAATAAAACTGTTGAAGTATCTTTTCTTTTTAAAGTATAAAATTATTATTTTTTTATTTTATTTTATATGGCATGTTAGCTGGGCGCCGACTTCTACGCTCGTTGTGAAACTTGGAACTTCAACGTACCGATTAGCTATTATAGAGAACATTTTTCTATCACAACTTTTCTGTCATTAAATTGATATAAAATAAATAAAAAAGGGTAGAAAAAAGTAGAAAACTCACAGCAGTAGTCAGTATGAGGTCTCCAGGAAGTACCGTAATTTACCTTAAATAACTTGGTACCGTATTTAGCTTAATTAAATTTTCTATTAAGATGTAAGAACGACGTATGTTTTAAGTTCATCTTAATATAAAAAAAAAAACATGGACATAAGATGGAGATGATTGTTTAGATCAAAACATTTATCACATATTTCACAGTGAGAAGGGGAGTTTTTAAATTGAACATGAAATGAGAAAATTCTGCCAGGAATTTGCACTTTCTCGCCAGTTGGGAGGACGGTAAAAAGGTTACTACTAAGCAAATTGCACTTACTACTGCGGTATACGCATTTTAAATTCTTAAAAAAGCGAGATGGAATTTTTATTTTAAATTAGAACGCACGTGCACAGATTCAAAACATTTTTATAATACGTATTTTAATTACTACTTAACTACTGATTCAATCTATATGTTTTATTTAACGTAAATGTTAGAAGAAAACCGGCCATGTGCGCACGCACGAAGGGTTCCGTACCGTTATCTATAAAAACCGCAAAAAATCATATCTGTTGTATGGGAGCCTCACTTAAATATTTTTAATTCTGTTTTTTAGTATTTGTTGTTATAGCGGCAACAAATACATGCTCCCGTCCCGTTTTACCCTTTGGGTACGGAATCCTAAAAACAATTTTCCGTTTCTTTTTATGTGAGAAGGTGGCAAGCAAGCTGACGGCTTAACTGATGTTAAGTGGTATCCGCAGGCCACAGACATTTGTAACATCGTCAGAGATGCGTTGCGACCTTTAATACTTACTGTTGATACTCACGTAGGCTAAACAAGACTATTGTACCTGTACTATTGTAAACTGATTTTTTTTTTAAAAGAGCAACTGTTGAGTTTCTTGCCGGTTTCTTCTCAACAGAAACTGCTTTCCTAACCGGTGGTAACTTACGAACGTGTTAATAAGAACGCGCAAGCGTCTATGTGAATAAAGATATTTCTTTGTTTTCTTTGTTTTCTCGTCTGGTTGGGTTTATAGATAAAAAATAAACATATAGATATATATTGCATATATAAAATAAATATTATGAATAAAAATAAACATATAGATATAAATATTGTATATAATACATATATAAATAGGACCCAACCAGACGGAAGCCCTCGGCAGGGGAGACCAAACGGCCGAGGGTTAGGGTAAAACGGAGAGAAACCGGCGGACGATGCGGCCGGTTTCGAGGAGCACCGCTTTCTGCATTAGAGCTTGGAGCGTTCCGTCCCGGAGTCTCAGTCGCCATATTTTATTATTATAATATAGTGGGCCCGGTTACCTTACCAGACGAAACGCAGAACTTCAACTTCACTCCGAACTCCTGTTATGTCGTGGTACTTCCCCGAACGCATCTCCCATTAGAGCAACCAGTGGCAGTGGCCTTACCACAGTTATTCTTTGTTAATAATAGATATTGAATGGAACAAATGAAAGATTTTGATATGACTTGAAAAATGGCTCTTCTGGAAATATTTACATATGTATTATAAACTAAAGATCGTAATAAAATAGTTGAAGGTAAAAAAATCTTACATAACTGGTACCGCAAGGGTCATATACAAGTAATATTTGAAACTAAATAAATAAGCGCTTCTTTACTAGATATCCCCTATTGCCATAGGTCCTAGCGGACAGGTATATATGTGCCTTAAAAGAATACTGTATCAGGTTTGATACTACTATGGTTATATGCTGAATGAGTGGTAATAAATATCTTAAGCCTTTTTTCTTAAAAACAATGGTCATGTTATGCCTTACCGTACCGATAACGAACAATGAAATCTAGAGATATGATAATGCACAGACATCGTTGCACCTTCAAGTAATATCATTTCAGAGAGTTTTTCCGATTACAACGTAGGCGTCTTCAAGGCAAGAGTGAATAGGTTCTTACTGAGCTAGCGCGGTTATCATCAAAGGCTGCATCGCCACTTACCATCAGGTGGGATGGCAGTCAAGTGCTGGCCAGTTCTAAATAAAAATAAAAAAAAAGTTTTCTGTGCTGATTTGGAAAGTTGCCTGACCATAAGACTTTACTCCTTAAAATAAATTTATCTTTTGTAAACTTGCTCCAGTAAATTATGTACCTATTTGCCTGTAAACATCCCTATCCCGATAGATTGTATTTTACGACATGCTCTTTAAAACAGAATAAGTCACGATCAATTGAGAACCCTACATAATATGTTAACAGGCATAGCCGTGGTGTTCCAGGATCCATAACGAATAACTCAGCAAAAAACATTTGCATTACGCAGTTTATGTTAGTAATTATATACCATGTTCAAAACTAATATTATTAATTCGTCTTTCACTTCGGTTAGGTCGTACGGAGCTGTGGTAGAAATTAATTAGTTTAATTTATTATTAATGAGGGAAACATACACTTACATATACAATGGACGCACTGATTTTTGCAGAGGTACTAATCTCCCTTGGGAGACTGGGAAAAGAACTATGGTTTATGCACTTTTTAAAGACCATTACCATATTTAAAATTTAAAATATGAAATTTCATATTATTCTCGCAGTGGGTCGTTAGATCCTCAGAGTCAATTTGCCTGTGTCTTACGTCACTGGCCCCGCCATAAGTCATAAGTAATTTTACATTTGGTTCACCATTACTTACTCAGTTAACATCTTACCGGTTGTCATTGGTTTTTCAGCTTATTCACTGTTATTTTACTTTTCAGTTACAAAAACGTGTCGTAATTAAACTGACGTTATCTGTGTAGTACAATGTTTTGAATATAGATTAAATTACGCTGGCACCAGCGGATTAATAGTGATTGATATAATTAACCATAAACATAATTTAGTCCAGCATTAATTTTCAACTCCTACAATGTGTATTGATGACTAAAGTAAATAACTTTCTTGTAAAGCAGATTTATAAAAGCTGGTTTTAAAGTATGGTGTTTTGGAGTTACCCCGTTAAAATGAAAATCTGTCAACTCAGGAGTGTCGGATAAGATGACTGTTAAACATGGTTTTCTGTTTAGAAACACTAAACACGTGTTTAAGACGCTTTTATGTCTTTAACGTATGAACCAAAACAATCTCATAAAATGAAAAAATAATAATAAAAGCCTGCAAAAGATGGATTCATACAAGAACGGCTTAAAGACTAAAACGACCCCGTAGGGTTATTGCAACTTTGATTAAAACAGGTGGGCAATGCGTTGTTTAGAGCTAAACGTTCGTTGCCCGAATAAAAAGTTATTACCGGTCTTGTGTGTTTTCACATCAGGACTCCTTTTTAATTTTTAGTGTTTTCGCCCCTTGCGTTGTTTGTAGCGAAGATTCATTTCAAATTCCCGTTGTGTTTGAAAACGTTGAGGGCGAAGTTTAATTCTCAAAAACCTAACGAAGCATTTCGAGAATGTGTGACTTAAAACGAGTTTTGTTTTTAGTTCGAATACAATTTCGGTGTCGTTTCACTTTTCACTAAGAAATTTAATATTTAGCACGGAAAGAAAACTGTAACTAAACACTATTTTATAAGTACGTGCCAAAGAGGAGAGTGGAATCAAGGTGAGAGTTGACTTGACAATGATAGAGCCAGTTAGCGGCTTTTTAGTTTGTTGGCTCGATCGTAAAATTACCTCTACAACGCCTTGGTGAAAACGGACAAAAAAAACAGTTACACAGGTTTTCGCGCCTTTTATTAGAGAAAACATCTGTGGGCGGATGTATTCATTTAATATCAGGTGAAATGTCACTTACAAGTTTGGAAACTAGTCATAAAAAGTAATACAAAATACAATTTTTTAGAAAATTTTGTACATGGAAATATTAAATATTATACTCATAAATTCTGTCATCTGCTATAAATAAATTTAATTGTAGTAAATAAAGGTTTTCATGCGCAAAAATGTACGACTAAATCTGAATAATTATCATTTATATTATAGTATTGAAGTTTATCACATTTTTGCTTTAGTCTGTTTTCATGAGAAGTGTTTAATAATGAGAATGTAATATTGAGACTATGAGAGCTAGAGAGTCGGTAACTCTAAAAAGCAGCAAAAGTGAACGTCTAAATCAAGGTACTCCTCGAAGTTCACTTATATTGACACCATTGATATTATTTAAATAGCGCAAATATGATTTTTTTAAACATAAAAACATTTGAAATTATGTAAAATGTCGGCATTGAATAATATAATAATCATATTATAAATTTAAACTCAGTAACATTATCTGTTCCATAATAAGTAGTTAAACTTCAAAAAAAATATTCGCCATCAATTTATACTTAATATCTAATCTATCAAATGTTTAAACAAAGGAAAGAAAATACTGCGCTATTTTAAAAGGAGGCTGCAAATTTATTGCCTTTGCATCGTCTACCAGTTTTAATCAAAATTGCAATAACGTCAAATTTAATTTCTTACTCGGTAGCAAGTTTCATAAGATGGCCTTCTTTGACAGATCGTGACAAAGAACAGAACTTTTTCATTGATATAAAACACAATATTTCCGTACAATTATATTTACACGATAAAAGTTTTAAATGAATAATTAAAATCTCTTATCATAATTATGCGTTATTTAATTAGGTTTCGTAAAGTTTCCGGACTGAATAAGAAGAAAATACTATTAAAGGTCAAAAATGACTTTATTGTTTATCAAAATATTCTCCCTTTGCGTAATTGCACTTTTTCGTACGATTAAACCAAAACATGTGTTCACCACTCTTACGCGGTGAACACATAAACGTGTTTTTGATACTTTTCGATAGTTTTATAAAAAAAAAAGAAGCAGTCATCAGCTTTTCACGCGCGCCGCTTTGAATGGTTTCGGCTCATCTTGAAAGACCCATATGCTCGATTGCTGATTTGTTTTGTGATCATAGAAATAAATCCATCCGTCGTCACCTGTTAAACATATTTCTAAACCTTGTCCAGGTAACAAAACCGGTATGAATGTTACTTACGTGCCACTTACCGTTTAACATCTTACTATAAACTATCTGTTTTATTGAACCATGCCATTAACAGAATCTTGTGTTGTTCTTGGTGGACCCATTACACTAAAATTGGAATTGGAAATTATTTTCATAACTTTGAATGGTTTAAATGATAAGGGGAAATCAGTTTAAATTAAGTATTTTTTTGTGATTGTGACAACCCATCGCGGCTGTAAGTAATAATTTACAAAATGTTGGGAGATTGATTTTTTGACGCTTGATAGTGTTTCATGGCAAAAAATAAAATTTTTTTTAATAAAAATGAGCACGATATGCATATTTCATTAAGCATTGGTGTTAAACTAATGATAATTTAGATTCAAATAATTCTTGCACTTTTACATATTTTAATTTTTTAGTCCTTTTCAATTGGGTTCCAAAGTTCTTTAAAATGACTGTCAAATAGTTGTTAACAAAAATGAAGTGTAGTACATGTTTAGTAAAAATTATATGTAAAATTTAAATATCAATGTAGGCACTTTAATAAAAAAAAACTGGGGACGCTATGTTTCATTTTAAAGAGCCTCTTTATTTCTTTGAATCTGTGAGACAATGTAGTATGAATAAAAATCTCGTAGACTGGCTTCTGATGGTCTCTGTCGATTTTCATTTTTATTGGAGTTTCGCATTAAAATTTAAATAATAGAACGGAAAAATACCGTTCTATATTCAATACATGCCATACATTTTAAATTGCTAATGAAACAATTTAGAACAAAAGAAAATGCGTGTCTTTTGGCAACGTATCTTGTTGGCGTAATATAGTAATGCATTTATTCAAATGGAATTCTTTTTTGAACTAACACCTATTATAGTTTAGTTCCACAGGCTGGCCACCCACGGAGTGGCTCCCTCGGGAGCCCTCTAGCTTAGTCATCCATAAATCGAGGTACAGGCTAGATGAACTAGGCGGCCGGCCACCTCAAGGCTGGTGCATCTGTAAAGGCCCCTAAGCCATTGGCCAAATGTCCATTCGTATAAGCACAGAAACTGCTGCTCGGTCCTTCAATAGCAGCTCGTGGAAACTTAGTTTTTCTACGAGCTCTATAACCAACGAAGCTTTCCATAGTCCATGCGGTGAAACTGCAAACTTTAATTATTATCTGAAAAGATCTAAAAAAAAATACGTATTTCTTACTAGGTCTTCTGCGAGGTCAGTTATGTAAATCTACACTATCCCTAATTTCGGCAGACTATTATTTTAGTATCGATTTTTTTTATTCTTGCAAGAACATTCTGAAAAAGTTGACACTTGTAATGTGACCATAGTTGGTAGTTTAACATAAATATATCTTAATTTTTTTAAGGTAACTTTTGTGATAAAAATAAAAAGAGATTAACGATTCAAAATACGAACCTTTCTCTATTTTAAACGAATCATTTAAAAGTTTTGCGTTCAAAATACCTCAATTTTAAATTTTGCTCACACGAATTCGCTGCAGCCTGGTTTAAACCAGGCTGCAGCAAATTTTAAAGACGGGCTTAACTAGCACCAAGTTTGGATGAACATGCAAATACGTTTTCAAATATAATAACTTTTTGAATTTAAAAGGTAAAGTAAGGAAATTTAATCGGCGCGTACTTTTTTGTATCGAGCACAAATATTGCTTGCACTGATCAGATTTTTGATCTGATAGTAAATATTTTATTTATTGGATAGGCCTTATGCCTATCTTCCTAGAAATCAAGAAGGTATTAGGAATTATTTAAGTATACTGCTATGAGATAGGGACTGGGGATTGTAGTGAAAGCCGTTACGTACCTATCCTCCATTTACGACAATAGGTGTGATGGCATTGCGTTTACAGTTGCGACAGGCCTCAAGTCGTCCCATAAATTTTCCGCGTACGTTGGCGAAAGAGTTCACTATCCTTTATGACGTACACCTATTCAAATGCACTTGCACCACACTTTTCATTACACTCTGTTTGTTTTTTTTTTAATGTGAGAAGGTGGCAAACGTACGGTACTTGTCTGGACGGACCTCCCCATTCGGAATAAAAACCTCCTTTTCCAATCCAATCCAATCAGCCTTGTAGTCCACTGCTGGACATAGGCCTCCTCAAGGGCATGCCACAGAGTACGATCTTCCGCTGGACCACTACCAGCGACCTTTCCCAGGTTATCGATCCACTTAGCAATTTTCCGTGACGTGGTCTCCTTTTACTCTACGCTAATAATTCAAAATTAAATCAAGTACGTTAGTCCAACTGTCAAGATGGCCAAGATGAAAGTAGGTGGGCATAGTGATCAGAAATGTAATACATGCATATACACGTGTGCGTTAGCTCAGTGAAGATTATTAAGATAAAAAGTTCTTCAAGTTTGGTCTAGCCGAGCTATCAATGTATTAACTACAGTTATAATATCTATGTTGTTATAATTATTCTAGTTAAAGTTAATAAAATTTGATTAATTTTAGGAGAATTTTAATGATTAAATAAAACTATTTCACGGATTTATTTATTCATACATTTATTTTATACTTAGTTGCACCAACATTTTTTTCTTAACGAAAATCAAAACCGAATTCAATTAACTCGCTCTGTATTTCATGTTGTAATTGATTTTCAAGAGTTTCCTACGTATCTCCGGAGCCCAAGATCCAATACCAATGAAATTAAAATGGGCCCATGTTGGGACCGCATATAGAGCTAGTGCTTCCCACATGGGAAGCTTTCAAATAAATAAAGAATCATCAAAATCGGTTAACTCAGTCGAAAGTTCTGAGGCAACCAACAAAAAAATACAGTCAACCTCCTCCGTTTTTTATCAATATGAAAACCTTTTTATCAAATTTATCAATATGAAGTAAAACAGTCATTTCAAAAAGAATAAAAATATAAGAAACAAAAATTACATCTATCACACGTTAATTGCACAATAAATATATTTAGGTAGGATATGTTAAACTGCCACAATTGTTTAGGGACACGCAGCAGCCTCGGCTGGGCAGGCCCGTCCGGGTAAGTACCATGACCTCACAGAAGAGTGAGGTAGCCGGAGCCCAATTTTCAAAAAGGTTGTCAACGCATCTGTAACCCTCGGGTGTAGCAGATGTCCATGGGCGGTGCCCAAGATGATAATTAAATTTAAGTTGTGAATATGTTTAAATCTTCCTGGAACACCTCGCAGTCTTTCTCACAATTAAGAGGTTTATACACTTTCAAATCACGATACTAATGATTCAGTTCATAGTCATAAACTTTACACATAGTATACTACGCTTCAGATTCTCAGTCCCCACAAAGCTACGACTACGGTGATTGAATATTAATACGGAAATGAATGCGCAATCAAGCTTGAAGTGAAAATCTGTCGCAATACAAACGATGGAATTAAATTTGGCCGTGCCGTCGTCTCTGTATATGTTATTGATATGAGAATCATAATAGATGTTGCACGATTATCAAATAATGCTTTGCATACTCTGAAACTAAGCAGTAATACATGATTAACGAATAATACTTAAACCAGATAAACGATCAACAAATTCAGATATAATTTCAGCCGCGGACCCAAATAACGGGTCACATAGAAAAATTGTTATATCTCTAAAAGTTGTATAGATAATTTGCACAAATATTATATTTCTGTTGTGAAATGTGAAATGGTGATAAGCAAGCTCTTTTCCTTCTCTTGTTCATTCTCCTGATGTTAAGTTATAACCGGAAATGTACAATACGTGTTGCCACCTTTTAATAAAGTCGTCTCCGGTTACCGCACTCAACAGACGAAATGCAGAAGTATAACATTTCCACTTCATGCCGGGCTTCTGTTAGGTCGTGCTACTTCTTCTATATACATATATTTTTAAACAATTTACATTTATATCTCAACATAAGTCTCATTTGAGTCGCCAAACACTCATTACAGCGAATTTGCAACTTGTCATCCCCTCCAAAAAATACGTTTTCTCAATGTGTTCAAAATAGCCGTTTACACCTGCGATGCAGGTCTCATTAGTCAAAAATTTTTGCCCTCCAAGCTATCTTTTCAGATTTGGGAATAGGTAATAATCGCACGGAGCTAGGTCTGAAGCCCAACTCGTGGATTTTGGCCATTGCAATAGCTGACGTGTGCACTGGGGCATTGTCTTGATGAAAGAGGACTTTCTTGGGGGGACAATTTTGGTCGTTTTTCCAACAATTCGGTATTAAAACGGTCCAATTACTCTGCGTAATAACGGCCAGTGATAGTCGTTCCCTTTTCCAAGTAATCATTCGTAATGATTACTTCGCCATCCGAGAAGACTGCCGCCATCACCTTCCCAGCCAACAAAACAGTTTTGGTCTTCTTTGGGCACGTTCACTAGTCGCCATCCATTATTTTGATTGGTGTTTTGATTCAGGTGTATAATGATGGACCCACATTTCACACAAGTTTCGTCCACAGTAACAAATTGACATAAAAAATTCCGAAGATTAAGCTTCATCATATCCAAACACAGTTTTGAAATTCGCTTTCGTTCGCGTTTTTGTTCGATTGTCAACAAACGTGGCACCCATCGTGCAGACAGCTTTGTCATACCCAAATCTTCATGCAGAATTTTATGTACTCTCTCAGTGGAGATGCCTGTGTTATAAACAGTCATTAAGTTCGGTTTATATTGTGGCAGCACTACAACTTTTCATAAAAATGTTTTATAACGGCAAGAAATTCGTATAAATAAATAAAATTTACGAGTGATCACAGTTAAACAATGGTTAGACTGACAAAAACTTGTTTTTTTTTTTGCTAAATTTTTAACATTCTTCATTTTAAAAATTGTGCGTGCCAGTGTTAATGCCAAAAAAAGGTTTTATAAATAGTTATTAAAAGAACTTATCAAACAGCCCTCGTATTATATACTAGCGACCCGCCCCGGCTTTGGTGCAATGCTGAATGTTTGTTTTCGACATCGCATGAGAAACATCTAAAATTATCAGTGTTTCTCTACTATATTATGTATGAATTATACATATAAACCATCCTCTCGAATCACTCCATCTATTAAAGAAAACCGCATCAAAATCCGTTGCGTAGTTTTATACTCCCTATATATGGGCAGACAGACAGCGGGACGGTTTTGTTTTGTACTATGTAATGATAGTGATTATTTACACAACTTATTACTTGTCATAATTCAGAAAATAGCTTTCATTGTTCCAAGTTACAGATTAAGACAATAAAATATATAAATAAAAATTCATTCAAATCATCAAAATTATAAAAATTAAAATTCAGAATAAAAATAAAACACACAACTAAATACTATTTAAACATTTTTTTGGATTGCCCACACTAATCAGTGCAGAATCATCACGGTATCACCTGAAGAATATATACGGATTACTATGGTAAAATTAGGAAGAAGTCAGTATAGTACTGCTCCAGCGATTTTGAGAGACCGACTACAAACATACGAATACCAGAAAACTCCAGGCCAAGACGCAAAACTTATTTCCATAGGATGGGAGGCAAAGAGTATATAGACGACAAGGAGAACGGTATCAACAAGTTTATCTTGAAAAAAGATGCCATTCTGTGGAGGGATCATAATAGCCTGGAATGGAGTATATTATTCTTATACTGAATATCGTATGCCGTATAGACCCAATTCTTTTACTAAATAAAAAATAACAAATCGACGAATGAATGCACGAAGGGTTTCGAACCAATATCTATAAAAACGTAAATAAAATAATTTCTGTTGTATGGGAGCCCCACTTAAATATTTTTATTACGTTTTTTTTTGTATTTGTTGTTATAGCAGCAACAGAAATACATCATCTTTGAAAATTTCAACTGTCTAAATATCACGGTTCATGAGATACAGCCCGGTGACAGACAGACAGACAGACAGGCAGACAGACAGTGCAGTCTTAGTAACAGGGCCCCGTTTTACCCTTTGGGTACAGAACCCTAAAAAAAATAATATTTTTTTTTATTTAAATTATTTAATTGATAACACACCCTGGAAATGAATAGATCGCTCCAGACTCTTTCAAGTACAATTTAATATATTCTAAAGATGTTTTTTTTTGTCAAATTATATCAAATGTTCCGTTGAGTTTCTTTTATCTGTTCTTTTCGTGTTAATGTATTTTTTCCGAACCGGTAGTAGTGTTTTATAACAATCAATAAGTAAATATAATACCTATATTTTGAATTTGAATTGCACGGTTGGTGCAATGGCTTAGTTGTCCACATTGTCAACTTCATGTTATGAATTTGACGCGAGACTTTACTGCGTTCAATAGTTTTTCTGAGTGTAGGTGTGTCTTGAGTCCATGAAAAGAGTCATTTAACCATAAGAGAAACAAACATAAAGCTTATTTCTGCAGAATGTGCTTCATTTTCCAATAACCCCTAAAAGTTGCCACTGTCTACCCCGTTTTGGTTAAAAACGTGGGACCTTGTACATATTTCGTCAGTTTCTAGCAAATGTTTATTTTAAATTCCAAAAAAATTTACGCGCTCTACTTGAAATTAAAAATATCAGCCAAACGTTGTTAATTTAGAACTTGCGTGCTTATTACACAGTAGCGCATTATATTTAATGAATCTAATTATCGTTCCAAACGTGCGTGTTCAATGACTATTATTCTCGGGTGAAAATAATAATATTTGTTGTGTACGAAACCTCTTTGTTATCGTAAATGTCGCATATTGGAACAGACCATTGAACAAAGAAAATATTTTCATTGCAATGTAACGCGTTCACTGAACTGAACATGCCGATGTATAAGCTGCTTTGTTTGTTAACACATTTTAAAATTAATTATTGATATTCAATAATTATACAAAACAAAACAAATACACATGCCTACACAACCAATAATTTAAACTGCGATAAATTAAGGCTAGCCACGTGACGTCACAGAAAATCACTTAATATGCTCAAAACGAAAGACTTCGATACAGGATAAGGATACGAAAAGTCGAAATTTGAAAATTCAAAAATTACGAAAATTACGAAGATCCGACTTCCCAGCCACTAAGACACACTTAGACCAGCGTAAAGTAGAAGTATGACAAATACTTTCGCGTTTCGTCTGGTGAGTGAGGTAGCCGGAGCCCAATTTTCAACGCATCTGCCTAATACCCTCGGGTGTAGCAGACGGGCGGCGGTATTCACTTAACATCAGGTGACCCGTCTGCTCGTTTGACAACTTATTGCATAAAAAAGAAAACAAACTAGGCCTAGGTTCGAAGCCCATAAAATAAAATTTTAAAAATAAATGCTTTAGACCTGAACAGGAAATAAGTATAACAGCAGTATTTATAACCACTCTCTTCCCTGAAATGTTTCCAACATGTGATTACCGAACTTAATTTCGATTAGAAATTTTAACAAAATTTTATTAAGAATTAATAACAAAAAGAATATTTTGAAAATATTATTAATGATGAAATTTGTTTTTGAATAAAAACAAAGAATTTTCAACTTGTTTACTGAGCCAGTTCGTCAATTCTTCTATACTTTGTATTGTTACTTGGGGGAATTCTTTTCATAACATAGCAAGCTTATTTCACTTATAACGCGAATGAGATTTTTACTGACCACATTTGGCTATTGGGATTTTAAAAAAATATAGTATATAGGGGCTGCATGAAGCACTACATAGAGATATTTCAAATATAAGAGAGATAATGTAATAAAAACATATGTTGAACTGTATTTATTAGGAAATAGCAGTTTGGTGAAGTATATAAGAATTATGGGAGACCTACGCTGGGAAGGTAAATACGTTGATAAATTAGTTATTTATTTAAAGTAGAATAGTTTGTGTCATAATGTGTTATTACTTTAGTTATTACTTTATTTATTTAAATAAGAATAGTTTGTGTTATAATGTGTTACGAAATTGTCTATGAAAGGGCATCAGTTATAAACCGATTTGATTTTATAGGATAATTTAAAAAAGTTTTACTAAAAAGGGTGTCCTTTTTAGTGAAACTGATCTTTCTAGGTCACCTTGGTCATTGGGACTTACTAACCAACGCCTTCCAACAAAAATACAAATACAAATTAAATATTATAAATGACGCAAGCAAACATAAGCCAAATTAGGACATATACAGAATAAACACATCCTTATCAAAAACGATAAATAAGCCTTTTTCAACAATTTCAAATAATAATAACAGTTATCAAAATATACCAACTCTTATACGGAAGGAGCAAGAATTACGGATTACCAATTTCCAGTATACTTTTAAGGATCTATTCATCACGCGCGTCCATTATTTATACTTGTACTTTTCCCGGGTTTCAGCAAAAGTTTTTGTTTATGTTTAAGTTAAAGATAAATTTAAAAAAAATTGCTTTAAATTAAAAAAAGGAACTAAAATAAATGTTAACACATGTGTCAAAGCCGTGAGGTCAAAATTTTCTTTGAACACTTTTAATTTTAGCTAGAGAGGAAAGTCACGCACAAATACAAGGAATAATAACTATCCCAAACACATAACTAACTAGGGTGCCTTAACTAATTAGGGTGCGAGCACTCGCACAATACTTACCGAAAAAAAAAGTATTCAGAATTGTAACGAGGGGAATGTCTTTTTAAATAAATCCTTAGAGTTTTGTGGCATTAATGTTAAAAATAGAGGAAGCTATAGCACACTTGTAGTGTGTCCATTGTTAACATTTGTAGCTAAACTTAGGTGTTTAACAAAAAAGCACTCATTTTAAACTCAACGGTTGCACAAAGCAGATGACACTTCCTCGCGGGTGATGACTTCTGAGAGATTAATTTGAATAATAACCACCGTTTTCGTATCCGGGACTCCGTGTCCGTACAAAGCGGATCTCGGCTGCGGTAAAGCGCTTATCTCATACAAAGGACTCATGGGGACGTTCGCGTGTTCGTCAGAGGAAATTAATTTCGTAAACTAATAGACTTCCTACAGTATTAACTTGCATATTTCAACGGATTTAATGCATACATAAAGTGCATATACGACAAAATATTTATAGTTTAACCTCATTTAAAATATTTACATAAAAATGCTATAAATTAGGTATGAAAAATTGCTTTTGAAGCACATAGCCTCGCTTCCACAAAAAAAAAATATTTTAAGGTCGAATTAGATTTCGTCAATTTCCTGTTTTTATTAATTCAATAAATTTTTATTTTTGTTTCAATAAATCTTATCTAGATCTTCGGTGTGCTTAGTATGCCTTAGACAGTGCCGAAAGTGCTGACGTAAGACGTACTCACCGGTGAAGGAAAACATCTCAGGAAAACTGTATATTTTCGAAATAATAAAAAAAGAAAATATTCTGAAGATAAGTGAACTCCACCAGTCTGCAGTGGAGCCGCGTCGTGGACTATGCCTGTAGATAGGTGGTACAGAGTAGGCTCCTGCTGTGGGAAATTATATGTGGGAACGAAACTCAATGACTAAATCAAAAGGAAAATGATGATTCTTGCACGACGCTAGGAAAGGCGAAGACGTTCACTTATGTAATTATTACTGTTGGTCACTCTTTTTGTGATGTGTGATGCAATTTTTTTGCGACGGTTTTTCGCGACGAGTTTTTTTGACACCTTTTTAAAACTTTACTCTCGTGCCTACAAAGAACATCACCGTTGGTTTTGGAACTGAAAACTAAGACCATTATATGTCCACAGCCGTGCCTATTACTGACTGCCTATTACTGTGCCTATTACTACTGATCTAATATCCTGGTAGCTTTAATGGAAGCTCCAACCCACCGTTATGATATCGTTCTCGAAATTTAACGACTTCAAAACTAACCGTCTACCGTCCTTTGTTCCCGCACGTTAATGTTCCCGAGCATTCGCAGGTTGCTTTTAATTACAATTTCCGACATTTCCACTTTGTCAAGAGTGAGCACATTCGCCGAGTTCGCTCGTACCCGCGGCAACTTTCAACTGCAAAATATCACCGGGTGCTTTGACAATGGCGGAATGAATGCAACTTTGTCGCGTTCGAAATACGCCGCGACCGTCGTTCGCTTATCGCGCCGTTATAAATGTTGTTATTAATCATTCCCCCATTGAATGCAGTTTGGGTCTCCAAACTGCATTCAATGGGGGAATATAATATATGCAATGGGGCGCCCGAACTGAGAAATATGAGAGCAAGAAATGTCTATTTCTTGCTCTCATATTTCTCAGTTCGGGCGATAGCGGCCAATTATTAATTGTTTTAGCACTAAGCATTTTTGACAAGTTAAGTAACTACGAATTTATAGACGTGTATAATTATTTATAATAATAATATCATATAATATATAATAATAAAAATAAGTATGGAAGGAGAAAGAGCTCCACGGGAGGTTCTACAAGGCTCTATACGAGCCTTTCGTAGATACTGTTTCCTCCCTTAACTGGCTACGTTTCGGTGACCTGTTTGGGAAAACCGAAGGTTTTGTCTGTGTGATACAGGATCAGGTTATTAAGAAGAACAACTATCGGAAATACATCCTAAGGGATGGCACCGTCGACATCTGTCGAGCTTGTCGCCATCCCGGGGAGTCGTTTCGGCATGTTATCTCCGGTTGTTCCATGCTTTATAACCCTGAGTATCTACATAGACACAAGCTAGTAGCCAGAATCCTCCACCAGGAGCTCGCTCTGAAATACGGCCTCGTGGAACGGAAACTACCGTACTTTAAGTAATCTCCGGAGACCGTGCTCGAAAATGACCGTGCCAGGCTCTACTGGAACCGGTCCATCATCACGGACAGGACGATTGTCGCGAACAAACCTGATATCGTGTTGATGGACCGGGCACAGTCGCGGGTATTTTTGGTCCACATTACCATTCCATAGGACAAGAATCTCGTGAAAGCCGAAACATATAAGAAGACGAAGTATCTGGACCTGGCTCACGAGGTGACCGACATGTGGGGTGGCGTGCCGACCGAAATTATCCCAATAGTCGTATCTGCGAATGGGTTGATCCCAGTCAGTCTTTCCGGACATCTGAGGCGACTGGGACTCCGGGACGGAACACTCCAAGCTCTAATGCAGAAAGTGGTGCTCCTCGATATCGCCCGCATCGTCCGCCGGTTTCTCTCCCTTTCACCCTAACCCTCGGCCCTTTGGATCTCCCCAGCCGAGGGCTTCCGTCTGGTTGGGTCCTATTTATATATGTATTATATACAATATTTATATCTATATGTTTATTTTTTATCTATAAACCCAACCAGACGAGAAAAACAAAGAAATATCCCCAACATAATAATAATAAACACTTTATTTGTAAAAGACATGGTTGTACAAATGCAACGTGATGTTATGTATAAACTTAAGTATCGCATGTTTTTTGCTCTAGACGAGCGTACAAATATTTATTGTGCTGTTCTTAGCACTTAACCTAGATTAATAGATATAATTTTAATAATAAGTTTTAAATTTACAGAAGAAACAATATTAATAAAAAAGTAATAAAAAATTCACTTAGGTTATAATAAATTCTGTCATAAAGAATTAACTTCAATTTCTTTTTAAAATCTAAAATATTTAAGTCCTTTATATTGATTGGTATCTTATTATATATTATTGGACCAATACAAAATGACGCTATTTCGCATACGTACTGTTCTACCCCTGCGTATACAAAGTCTTGAAGGTTCCCGCCGGTTCCGAATAGCAACATTTGACAACAGTGGAAATAAAGTGGGGTTGCTTTTTACAAATACAGCAGTTTCATAGATATATAAGGACGTGAGTGTCAGAATTTTATTATCCTTAAAATATTTTTTGCAACTTTCCATCGTCTTTAAAAATGGTACGAACGCATCTTTTTTTAAGCTTTGAAGGCCAAATCTTTATAAATAGAGTTTCCCCAAAACATTACGCCATATCTCAGCCTGGAATCAACGATGCGGTAATAAGCAAATTTAAGTTAACAATGCATTTAAATTTATGGAAGAGGGTAGCTTGTAAAATGCGTAAGCAGAACTGTTTATTTGTTTTGCTAACATGTTTTTGCCAATTCAATTTTTTGTCAATTACTAAACCTAGGAATTTTGTAACTTTTATATTATTTAATATTTTTTCCATCATAATTAATGTTCAAGTTTGTTAACTCTGGCAATGAATAGAAATGCATATGTTTTGTTTTTTCCAAATTTTTAAATTATTCTTTCTTAACCATTCTATAATTTCCTTTATTGATTTATTCATTTTTACTTCATACAAATTAATATTTTTGCATTGTATTGTCACTGTACTGTCATCAGCATAATGTGTTATAGGGTAATTCGTTACTTTAGTTATGTCATTAATATATATGATAAACAACAGGGGTCCTAAAACACTGCCTTATGGTACTCCATAATGTATCGTGCGTTCCCGTTACTTAAATTCTTCTTCTAAATTGTTACTAAAATTAATTTTCGAGATAAGAGTGTGCTGTTTCCTGTTCGTAAGGTACAACTGAATTAGTTGCAAAACATTTCCTCTTATACCATAATTATACAGTTTTAATAACAAAATATTGCGATCGACATAATAAAAGGCTTGTCATATCACAATATATAGGACATACTGGTCTTTTAAGGTCTACTTGTCATAATGTCATTTAAAAAATCATATATAGCCATGTTTATTGTTTTATGTTTTCGGAATCCTTTTTGTGCATCGGCTAGAATATTTTGTTTCTCAAAAAAGTTTAAGTAATGGCTTAATTGTGCCAGTTTTTAGTTTATTTGGGTAAATACCTTGAATTATACTAAGATTAATTATATGAATTAAATGTGTACAAATATGTTCTCCCACAGATTTTTGTTTCTATGTCGTCAGGACCAACACTGTTTGTATTACGCAGAGACATAATAATTTTAAATATATCATATGGTAACCTTTGTGCCATAAACATTGTTTTGCTCAGACAAGGAATAGTTGTTTTTGATTTTTTTGGCCAATAATTGGTTTAATTTTATCAATAAAAAATTATTAAAAGCGTTACCTATATCACGTGGATGAGTTAGTGTTTTATCTCCACATTTGATCATGGATATTGATTCATTTAGAATAGTCCATACGCGGATCTGTGAAATATAAATAAAATATTACTAGTTTACAGTTTAACATAGTGTTACTAGAAATAGTTTTATTATATTAATGAATTCAATGAACTATTAATGATTTTTTTTTACTTAGCCTAATAATTCAAGTATTGTATTGTGAAATATTGATTCCTCTCCTGACGATACTAATGTTGGTGCATTTGTATTGCGGTAGGGCGACGCAACAATCTTCCCTGTTGCACGAATGGGCAGGTCCATCCGGGGAAGTACCACCACCTAATAGAAAACCGGCGTAATGTAGAAGTGTTATATTTCCGTTTTTCGTCTAGTAAGTGTAAGTCTAATGATCTTCACTAAGACCATCAATTTTTCCCCGCACCATTTCACTTTCAACTGCTTCAAGTTTCCCTGGCTGTATGAAGTCTCTATTTCATTAAACGTAGATGATTCTGGATTCAGGGTCATCTGCAGTATCGTATTGACCATTTGGTACTATGCAACCTGGCATTACTGACACGGCGCCAAGGATCAGTCGGGTCGCATGACAAATCGCACAATCTATTGGACATTTCTACGTGTGGTTCGCTTTGGAAATTAGTGCAGTCCTTGCCCTTTGCACTAGATGTTTTAGGCCTCAAGGTCACTGATACCTCTTCCAGTCGCTTTCCCTTCTAGCTTGATGATTATCCCGGGTTTCAAAGATATATAAATATTACTTAATTCGGTTTCTTAATATTTATAAAAGAATTAGGTGGTCCTCTAAAAACGAATTTCCGTTGTTTGAAAACATCGCCTCATTTTGTGCGCAGTTAAATAAGATATAAAGAAAAAAGTTTCCTTTTATTTGCATTAAAAACAAAGAGAGTTTTCTCTAAGATTCAAATCTTGGCCATTAGTACGTTGAGTTAGCATTCATTTAAATATCATGCGACAGCTGTGGCACTTAAAAACCTTTTGCAAAATATCAAAACAACTTTTTATTCGTATTTCTTTTTGTCTGTGGTTTGAATGAAAACAAGGAAGTCTTAATAAAAGATACGATATTTTTTATTTTAAATTGTGTATTAAACAAATAGAATAACGAATCGTTTTATTAATGAATTACTTAAAGAATTTAGATTATTAATCAGATCGTTATTGCTATTAATAAATCATATGGATAAATAGACACTTGTACAATTTTATAAAGCATTCAAACAAGAAGCATTCTCCGCATCACATACATATCATACATATGATATATATGAGATGCTGTGTAGTCAATAGGTAAGTCTACGTACCAATTGACAACCAAATTTAATTTTACATATTATTTTTAAGCTTATGTTTCTATCATCCATATTATGTAATATATTCCATTTGTTTCAAAAAATATTGTAAACTGAGGTATCAATACTATGTCAATTGACTACGTCCTCAATAATTTAGAGGTAGAGAATTATTAGACAAAACATTTGAGGAGGACATAGGAGTCAAGTTAGTAAAATACAATTCCTACGTTTCCACCATGGCATAAAAATACAATATAAACTGTTCAGGCACCACTCTCAATTCCGCACGTTTTCGGTCCATTGCATATTTCACAGTGCAATAAAAATAATCTTCTTTGTTCAATGGCCCGTTCAAATGTACAAATACACGGTCGACAGCAAAAGGGTTTTCAGTGTTCCGGATATTGTTTTTCATTCGGGAAATAATCGCATAGTGCCTTGCTAAACAAATTGTTTACAGTGGTCACTTATCTACACACCGTATATTGGTAGCTTTTTAGGGTTCCGTACCCAAAGTGTAAAACGAGACCCTATTACTAAGACTTCACTGTCTGTCTTTCTGTCCGTCTGTCACCAGGCTGTATCTCATGAACTGTGATAGACACAGTTGAAATTTTCACAGATGATGTATTTCTGTTGCCGTTATAACAACAAATACTAAAAAAATATTTAAGTGGGGCTCCTATACATCAGGCATGATTTTTGCCGTTTTTATAGATAATATGGTACGGAACCCTTCGTGCGCGAATCCGACTACCACTTGGCCAGTTTTTTATTATAATTTCATCGAACATTATGTCAATAAATTTAGAGATAAATTTAATTCGGGAAAGAACTGCTGTTGTAGGCCCCAGCACAGCTCTTGCTATTACAAGGTTCTTTCGTTATAAGTACCACTGCCTCACAGAAGGCCAGCGTGAATTGGAAGTACTATACTTACCCGTTTCGTTTATTGAGTGTGGTAACCGGGACCATCTTTTTAAAGGTTGCCATCGCATTTGCAACCCTCAGGTTTTAGATTTACCTCGGATGAACCTGCTCACTTGACAACTTTTCTCTCTCTGTCTCATCAAAAAAAAAAGTCAAAGTCCATTGCTATAATTTTATATATTCGTAAAGAAAGAAAGCAAAACAGACTAGAATACTTTCAATTTGTTCTTTTCATAAAGCTCTTGACTGCGTTGAACGTGTTGTTGCCGCTATTGAGATATGTGAAAGTGCCAACGCTCGAATTGGAAAATTGTAAATTGGGGAATAGAGTTCGTGTCGGGAATGAAATGTACCTACTTGAAAATCTACGCCGGTATCGTTTGCACTGTCCGTACTCGCGCGTAAGTATTCACAAATAAAACATTTTTCGGTGGATATTTTTAAATGGCGAAAAGACAAATTCACCATATTATCTACAATCTTGTTGAACTTGTTAAGCTGTTATTGTAAAATACATGTTTTATTATATTTTGGCTCGTTTCAAAAGCTAATATACTTATTAAATATTATTTATTATGCAGTGATTTTTTGTGATAATGAAAAAATGTACGCTTTTTTATGGTAACCCTAGTATATTTAAAAGTAAATACACAGTCTTTAGTAACAAAGATTGATATTGGATATAAACCTAGTAAATTACGTTTATCTATTTGGCCTAATTAAAACTAAGTATTAATTATAATATCAGATGAACGATGATTTAACGAAAAACGAAAGAAAATCATAACACTACTTCCAAAATGCAATGAACGCATCATGAACTTTTACCATTTTGCTGCCTGTATTGTGTGTGATTTCATTTAGATTTTTATTTTAAAAGTAGGATTTTTTTGAAACAGAAATATATTTTACATTGCAAAATAATATAAAAGTTAAAATGTGATATATATTCATTGCAAATAATGTCCCTTAACATGATGTTGATGTAAATATTAATTATTCATTTGAAATTACGGAGCGCTATACTTGACTCAATTATTGGACAATAACAATGTATTCTACCAAAATATAAATTCATTTAAGCTTGAAGCGTCAAATCTAGGATTGTGGAAATGAGCAACCTTTGAAAGTACTGAAATAATTTTATTTTTTTCCTTTAATAAAAGATTCGTGACAAAAACATACTTTTAAAAGTTTTATTCAAATCAAAAATATTTAGAAATAAGTACATTAACATCCTTCAAATCGGATTTATATCAACTGCCATTACATAGTTCAATTTCGAAAAAAAAATTCGTATGATGAATTTGTCTAAAAATCTCTGTCGGCTAAAATCGAATTTTGTACGATCAAAGAATCCTCGTTAAACGATAGAGAAACATTTATGTCAGTAAATCTTTCTTATCCTTTAAACGAGCAATTCTTGTTATTCAATTATTATATATATATATATATATATATATATATATATATATATACAAATAATCGGAATCTCGGAAACGACTTAAGCGATTTTCATGAAATTTTGTATGTGCATAGATTCCGGGGCGAAAAATCGATCTAGCTAGGTTTCATTTTTAGAAAATGTCCTTTTATCCCTGTTTTCAGGGAATGAAAAATATAATTCGAATATGACGGTAAATTTCGCGGCAAGAGAAAATGTCATAATAGCTCGGTCGGTAATCGGGCGGCCCCAAAACAGACGACCGTGGTTCGCGTCACGATCATTTACACATTTATTTTTTTACTTTTTTTTCGATTCCAGATCATTGCTTTCTTTATTTTTAATTTTTTGTCGATTTGTTATTTTGTTATTTTTTTTTTAGAGCTTTATAAAGTTGTTTCTTTTGTGAAAAACACCACTTCATATTTTCTTATTAAAAGGTCGGTAAGATCCAAAAATATTATGCATATTTCATTACTCAGTAATTTGTATCTAAATGTAATTTCCAAAATACACGATTTACCAAAAAAAAAAACAAACTAAACAAAAGTTCTCCGGGTACTTTAACTTTTAATAGTAATACGCGATGAATACGTAATTTTTACGTACAACCCGTCAGCTTAATTTGAGTCGAGAAAGTCGATTATAGGAACAAAGGACGTTTTATTTCAAAACCCCATTCTGTTTATGGAGTGCATTTACCGTTTTTCAGTTTCCGCTTGCAAAGGGTTCTTGAACACGGGCGGTAACCAGTAAAAACCGTTTTTTCTTGTGTTTGCTTAAATGTTCTGTTTACAGTAAAGTATTGTACGCTTAATGAGAACAGGTAAACGCCGCAAACGTTACAATTATTGTTGAGTTACAACTATAGTTACAACTATAGTTACAATTATAGTTGTTATTGTGGTCCAAAAAGCCTTTCATAACTATTTATTGTTACTTAATTAATAATTTTTAATGACTGTCCCATTAAAAATATAAGAACGCTCCTTTTGTTGTTATTCTTTAAAAGATTTATTTCTTGTGACCTCTTGATTGAAGGGCCTGCGCTGCACGCGATATGGAGGAGAAAGGACAACAATATGGTGTACAGGTGGCATAGAAAGTTGATATACCAGGCCACAATTAACAACGCGCTGCCATTACCACGGCCATACGCAAAAAACCTAAATTATGGTTCACTCAATTAGGAATTCAATTAGTTTTAGCATAGTCACTTACGAGACCTAGAAATTAATTTACATCATGGGACAACTCGATAGTTTTAACTGACTTTGAAAAAGAAAGACGTTCTCAATTCAACTGTATTTTTAATGTTTGTTACCTTAGAACTTACACGTGGGTGAATCGATTTTGATTTTATTTTGATTTTGATGAGAGTTTGATTAGGGTATGATTATGGGATCCTTGACAAGAAACAGAACTCTACAATTCTTAGGAGCAAATTATGGCCGAATCCTTTTTAGGCTATCTAGATATTTTAGTCACCACCTATCTAACGACCTTACGTTTTGGTCAAGTAATTGTCGTAGACCAATATGACGATCAATAGAATTCCTTAACGGCTTAAAGTAAGGGGTTTCATACCAGCAGCGTCTTTGCTAGGTCTACCTATGTTATATTATACCTAAGTATTAAAATGAAATCACTAAATATAGAAATAAAAAAAATTACCAAATAAAAAGAAAATTTTTAAAATAATACTAAATTTAATATAATCAAACCTTGAAAATCTAACCTATATAACCCAAACCTACCTAACCTCTAACATAATGACACTTGACAAATGGTTAAAAATTTACTAATTTTTTAGGTCAAGCCCAGCGCGTCAACAAGATTTAAATCCCGCGCCTGCGTCACAATGACCGAATGAAACCAGCCGGGTGCACTTTGCCTTCATACCCTCTGTTTAGAGAAGGCCTTTACCCAGCATTGGAACATAATATATAGGCTGTTTGTTTTCTTTTCTTTCCCTGTACATTTCATATTCATCTTCATTCAACCAAATAGATTCAGTTGTTTTTTCAATTTTTAGATTTATGATACTTTACATCTTAGTGTAAATGCGTTTTGTGTATACTTTATAACTTTTTTTCATGTCAAAGGTTGCCAAGCGAGCAGGCGGTTCACCTGAGTTAAGTGAATACCGCTACCCATGAACATCTGCTACACCCGAGGGTTGCAGATGCGTTGACAATCTTTTGAAAATTGGGCTCCGGCTACCTCCGTCACCAGACGAAACGCGAAAGTATTATACTTCCACTTAACGCCGGTCTCCTGTGAGGTCGTGGTACTTACCCGGACGAGCCTGCCCATTCGTGCAACAGCCAAGGCGGCTGTGTGGCCCTACCACCTACCACATTACTAAACGAATCTACGAATTTCTATTCCAATATTTTGTAATACTTAATTAATAACTTTAATAATACTTCAACAATGCTCTTATGTATATGTTGCGCATCATACTAAAACATTCTAAAATACCCAGAACAATATTAATTCAACATATTGTTATGGATACCTTTGTGTCTAAAGAATTATGAAGGTGCGTGTCCGAATCGGCGGAAGAAATTATTTTGTTATTCATGCATGGGCACTTGATTTTTTTAATTCATGATTTTTTTTATATTTTGTATAAATACTATTAACTTTTCAATTCGAGCAGTGAATAAATTGTGATCATTTCTAGCACATTATAATATGTAGTATTTACTAACAAACTATATCTGTTGGAGCAATTATACTAACATGGCAGCAGAAGTATATTATACTTAGCATTCGGCAAAGCATCCCCTTTATAATTAGCGACTAGCTTAATTGAGGGATGGATCAGGTAGAAGCCCAAATTATGCGTAAGTCATTCGGACGCCTTAATGGGGAGTGAATTGCTTTGTGAATTATTGTTATAACCTGTGCTTTACCAATTTCATGGCATTTCCAACGTTATTTCGACTTAGTGTAGTCCGTTTAATCTAAGTGAAGCATTTTGAAGTTTCACAATGTTCTTGGCGAAATGACTTTTGTCAATTATAACATACGGAATTATGAAGTTAATTGTAATAATAATAGGTATATAATAAAAATATTTTCTTCATTTGCCACAAGAAATAAAAATACATAGACCATTACGATACAAAGAAACAATAATTTAAATAATAATAACAAAAATAACTCTTAAGAAAATCATAAACATGTCAATGCCATATGATAATTTGAAATATTTCAATATAATATGATGTCAACAATACGTTAGTGTAACGCAATTTGTGTACGCAATTTGAAATTTATGGATATCTGAATAATTAATAAAAAACTCTATAATGTTATCACGAATAAAACTTTTATTTTATAACTTTTTATTATACTTGTTCTATGTAAATGCATATCTATTATAATATGGACTCGCATACCTAATATGTAGTATATGGGAATTTTTTTTCTAGTAATTCGTGTTAAATTTTCATTTTACTGTAATTATATCGATATCAACAAATCAAAAAGATCATTAGTTTACTCGAATTATTCAAATTGCCACAATTGTAGTACTGAATACTTGGTACGCCATTAAATGAAGACAATAAATAGACTTTAAGTGGGATAATAATACATAGAGTCTACATCATAAATTTATCTGTCAGCATACATGTGTTGGCATAACGTTCTTTTGTTCAGTCACACAATATAAAGCCTTTGTTAATTATGACTAAGCATATTGTTTACAAGATGATAATCTTGATTAAGTGACAAATTACACAAATTTTCCAAGAGAATTAGGAGATATAGCTACTAATCCTATGGAAAATGAAAATCAATTCTACGGAAAACACTGACAAGAGATGGCTTATCTGCCATTGATGAAAGAATTATTTTTCTTAAATAGAATTTATGTGACTTATAGAAGTTAAATTAAAATACTTACTCATAAAAAGAAATCTTCTTTACCTTTAACGCCATTAAATCCGTAAAATATGATCGAGGAATATGCTAGACGCTTTCAGAATACAAAATTTATGTTGTTATATGCATTATGCATAATTTAAAAAAGTTAAATTAGTTAATATTTTGGATTTAAATTACGTTTTTTCGTTTTAAATAAAGATTTGAAATAAATAAACTGAAATATGGTACCATAGAGTAGATTTTCTCATTTTATTGTATTGTCTATACATATTCGTTATTAAAATTAAAAGTACGAGTATTAGGTGTAAGTTAATGTTTCCAAAATGATCACCGAACGCATTTTACGATTACGATTTATCACTTATCCACAAACTAACCACTAAATTACTAATTTTATTACAACCACTCGTTGAATCAATTTTGAGTGAGTTAAGTGAGTTTTATTAATGTATGCAAACTTCTTCATTCTTTACACGAATAATTCTGAAAATTATAAATCTATAAGAGGAATTATCTTAGTACATTAAGGACTTTGACATACACCCTAAACATCCTGAACCAACAGCGATTGTATTAAATCAAGATTCCTCCGTAAAATATGAAAACATCCACAATTTATTCATGTTTTCTTCCAGGCTACATCTTTTCAAGATTTACATAGCAATATTCTCCCGGACTGACACTGGATTTAATGTCTGAATATTTACTTATAAACTATAAAACGACGCGAGGTAATTGAAGCCAGTGTGGTTTAAAAAAAAACTAAAAATACTCAATTTAATTTAATTAACTTAATCAAAACGTCACAGATACATAATTATTATTATACATGATAATAATATAACGATAAACGGCTAAACCACAATACGTAACTAAAACGATCTTACGATATGGATAACAGTTGTATTCCACCATAAACATTGACCTGCATGTAAAAAAAATTAAATTCTCTGAAATGAGTGTACATTTACTGCGAGCCTTCATATAAATTTGTCATCACACCTGCGCAGAATGTAGTTAGCAATAGTATGGATTAATTTATGAAACTTCAACGTGGCTTTATTGATGGATCCATTCGCTCGGCTGCCTTAGTAATTAATATGGATCGTCATTCGAACTGTCAGCAATGATTTAAATCAGCAAGTAAGTCAGATTTAAGGGAATTAATGTTTTATTCCAGCTACTCAAACGTACCGCAAAGCAACACTGAAATTATTCCTTGTTTTACTTGTTATTTTGAAATTTTCAAATTACAAGTTTATATAATGTCAACTAAAATATTACATTGGTTATTGAAAATATTATGCGATTGAATACTTCAAATGCATATAGCCATAATCATCGATATACTTAGAGAAGATCTTTTAAGGAGCTGGATGATTAATAAGACAGTTTGTATTAGGACATTTCTATACATAAGAAAAGTAAAACATCAGCCAATACATGTCCCATTGCTGGGCAAAAGCTTCCTCTATACCTACAGAGACTTTTATGAGGAAGTCCACAGCACGACCCTACTACCGACTGCAGATTTCACATAAAAAAGTAAAGTAACTGCCTCCTCTGTACAGAGGATATATCCGTCCATCACGCGAACCCACTGCGGATTGGCGGACTTCACGTATCTTCGAAATATTTTTTTTATTATTATTACGAATGCTTCTCACGATGTTTGCCTTCACTGCTGAGCACTTGATAAGGAAGCACATAAAATTACTAATTTCACTGGTGCTGGCATTGAGATTTGAACTCAGGTTGATAATATATTCGAGGTAGATATATATATATATATATATATATACTCGCGGTATATATATATATGAAATGAAAGCGAATGAATTAAAAGCGAGCGCCCGTACACTTCTTTTTTACGTATTGCTATCAAGTTCTTAATTCTTTATTATGTAGCGTGTTCTACCTTTAATTTCTAGGCGAAAGTTAATTATTCTAAATCACGTGCCGTAAAACAGCTGCCGCAATTACGAACGCCACATTTCCTTCGTCTACGCAGGGTCGTAATTTAGTACTATTAAGTTTTATCCGCAATTGCAACGCCTTAAGCGCTCAACTCCTTCCATGACAAATTGTAAGGCAAGCTAAATGCAACTATATTCAATTGAACGCAGGTTATATATTTTCAACTATTTAACTTGACATAATATCTAGATCATCTTGAATATGTAATAATAATCATAGTCTTATTAAAAATGCTTAAGTCAGATGTTAAGACAAAAAAGACGCTCGTATGAACCATCGTAAACAGTGTGTTTAGTTTTTATGTTTAGACAAAAAAGATCCTGCTTCTGAATGATACTAGATAGACATATAAATTAGTTAATCCCATTAGAATACTTTACTTGATTTCTTCGTCAATTTTTTTTTTTTGATTAATATTTATTTTTAGTGCACTAAGATGGAATTTAAAATGCGATTTTTTAACGTTCATATACATGAACACGTGGACAAACACACAGAAGCGAAAGAATTTGATATATGGACACACAAATATTTGTCTCGCATGGGAATCTAATACACGACCCCCGGCGCCGAAGCCAATACCTTGGCAACTGCGCCACTGAGTCTTTAGCGACTAGCGGCTGGTTTCAATGTTCTATCTATCTGTAAATTTGGGTATTGGAGATATTGACGTAAGTATCCTAACGTAAGTATCGCAACTATCCCTAGTAAATAAATTTACAGATAGATAGAGTGTTGAAACCGGCTGTAAGCGGGTGAGGACCTAACGACGCGAAAATCTCGATATCCATCTACAAACAGTAATGCAATAAATATATTGCATTTTTAGCAAAGGCTGACGCAATCTAATGTGCATACTAGTATGAAACATCTTGCAAAGAACATTACACGTTCAAATTTTTTGTTCATTTATGAAAAAATATATGGTATTTTTAGTTTATTTATGTCAGAATTGAGGATAAATAAAACTATAACAAGTGATCGACCGAAAACGAAAGCTAACGAAAAGGACCATACTTTCACATTATATTTCATTGTACAGAAACCATTATGAAAACGCTTATTTGTTGTCATTAATTTAGATCTAAATAAGCGAAGACTAATGATTATTTGTATTTGCATTCAGGTCGAAACAATAAATCAAAGTGACGGAATCAAACAACGTCCCTGCTATTACGCTAACTGAATTAACTTATTGAAATAATCTTAATCGCATAGAAAAGAAAGCCTATGATTAATTATTTTTTATACTTCTTATTATTATTTGTATAAAAGTTATATATGAGTTGTATCGATTCTTTTATTGTGGAAATTTTAATGAAAAGCGTACTTTTTTTAGAACTTGTTACAAAAATCACTGAAAGACGACAGGCTCACCACTCATCGTAACTAAAATCTCACAATGTTTAAGACAAAATAAGCATGGCCAGGAATGCCTACACTCGTCTGCACTATTAATTTAAAGCTTACGTATAAGTAAAATAGGAAGCTATTGTAACAAAGAAAAGTAGATAAAATTTAAATGGTATTTACTACATAAAAATTAAATTAAAACTGCTCTACCTAAAATGATGACAGATGTAGTAAGTATGCGCTTGCGCAAACTCTTATCTAGATCTAACTCTCAACATTTTGAATGGGAGAAATAGCGAATACAAATGTGTTCAGCGAATACAACTAGCGTATGGTACTTGCTTGATGGGTTTGGCTTTTAGGCGATAAGTTTCTAGCTATTGTAGTAAACAAAAGGCCTTTTCTCGCACTTGACGCTTTTGTTTAGCGTTTTGAAAAGGTCTTTTCACCAAGCAAAAGAGAAAAGGTTGTACATTTTTCAAGGTTTTTGTATTATTCATATGTACAAGCCTATTTAAAAACATATGACAAAGTGCATTGCACTTCGAAATTAAAATTATCTAGATTTTTTTATTAAAGGACGTTGCGAGAACGGGCTGTTAAAACATTTTATAAATTTGAGCTTTTAAATGCAATATCAGTATTTCTTTCGGGTCCTCTCGTGAATATACATATTTAATGTAAAGATTGTATTTTAAGATGTTAGATAAATTAACAGCTAATTTAATAGCATCGTTCCTTGTAAAACGATAACTTTCTATATTAATAAAAAAGCTTTGCCGAATGATTGAACCTCTGGTAACTTGAAAGTCCTAAATAAAATAATATCCAACTATAAACTGATGAGAGTTGAGACATCAAAATGTTCTACAAGCGTTTCAGAAAAATGTCTAGTTAGCAACGAGCTAATTACTTTAAAAGTTTGTGAGTGATTCTTTAAATAGAATAGATATATTATCTTAAGGTATGTTTTAAATATTATTCATAGTACAATTTTATATGTTTAACGGTTTGTAAAGTGATGCACGTACCTATCAAAACATCACATATTATTATCCATTCGACCTCTACCCTTACTTTAAACTAAAGAAGCAGATAGCAATCAGTTATCACCCTCTTGAATACAGAACCGCTCTAAGTTTCTTGTGTCCTAAGATGACATAATCAAGATAAGATTGTCAAAGTGTTAGCCAAGAGAACTTTCCTGCTATTTGAACCAAAAGGAAACTGTTCAATATTTGTTATGTAAATCAGAAATTTCAATTACAGACTTTTATTAAAGTTTAAAAGTAAATTTAAGGTATTTATTAGATAAAAATAAATATTTAGACATTTGAGTCACGGCTCTGCGACCAACCGCTCGGTTTTAATCTAATATTACTTACTATACACGAGATCATACCGTTGTGAATATAAATGTAATGCATCAACTTTTATCTTACATAAAAAAGTTACTAGGTCTATATATCGATTGTATTATTTCTTCTAAAGGTGTGGGAATCTCAACGTCATAGGAAACAAGTATACTGGATAAAATTTATCCGGCATTTTTTCAAATATCCAATATTGCTCGTTGTTTAATCAAAGGCTTCGTGGTTTGAAATTTTAACAGCTGACTTAAAGTTTCTAATTTTGACTCTTGATATGACTCTATTTTGAATGTGTACACTCTTCACTACGTTCCCGTGGAATACAAGTCATAGATTTTGTAAACTATAATTGAGTTGTCTCATGTTAGCGCATATTTTGTTACGATGACAACACAGTCATGTCGAGATTTACGTTTTTTGGTAATATCTGATATATGGTAAAATGTTTTTTAACTATTTAAATATCTTTATAAAGTGAAAGTTTTATCTTTTAATAAGCTAATTCAATCTTTCAGCTAATTCATAAACAATGTGACATAAATAAGAAACTGTTCCAATTCTCGAATAAAGATCTTCATTCACTTGTAATTCGTTTGGAAGCACATCATTTATCAAGTTCAGGCTCTAAATCTGCCTTCCCTGTCAGTTGGAATCTCTAAAAATACGACGCATACTTAGGCTTCCAGCTGCAGTGGACAGAAAATGGCGTCAGTTTTTGCATCGATGTGTTAAAGCTTTGATAAAAATAATTGTACATGCTTGCTCTGCTCAAACTATGAAATTCGAAATTAGACCATTGGCCTGTTTCACGATAAAGTAGTACTAGTAGTATGAGTAGTTACAAAAGGTATTTTTCATAGCGGTGATCATATGCCAATCATCTATTAAGTCATAAGTACTGAAGCATGCAATTAAGTAAGACTACTTGCTTCATTATTGTGCAATGACTTTTATATGTATGTAACGTGTAGTGACTTAAAAGTGATTACAGTGAACAGATTATTAGACAAATTGAAATATTATTCATTATGTAATGCGTACATACAAAATTCATCCAAACTAGATCCGTTAGCATGATCAAAACATGAATTAATTTGTTTTAATAAAAATAATCATATAAAACAGTTAAAGTATTACTTAACAACAGAGCAGTCATCCAAAGCAACGCAATCCTCTCATACAGAACCTTAGGCAGAGATTCTCCTATCCACAATTCTTTCTCACTTTCTTGCCTACTACAGGTCGATATATTAACACGTGGAAGTATTGTCCATCTGTATAGCTCTACGTTTCTTTTTGTGTTTGCCAGTCTATTATACATAATGTAAATGTGTTTTTTGGTTTTTAAGAATCGCATTTCAGACTAGAAAATAGATCCTACGTCGCGGAAGGTTTCACATAATATGAAAGCGCGGACGCAGTGTACAATTAATTTAGGTACAAAAATCCATCACGCCATTTATCGATATTAATTTTATAAGAGTACTTACGAATAAAATACAAAAATTGATACACAACTTTCTTCGTTACCTTTACCACAATTCCTTATTTTGTTGTTTTTATTACAATTAATTTCCCTCGTAAACCTGTAAGTTAAAACAAATAAGACAAAATTTATCTTCGCGTCTTTCAGTTGGAAATTGAAGTGTCAAAAACCAAGTTTACCAAACAAAAATATAATATTGCGAAACTTTGCAAATAAGATATCTTAGTTGTTTCGTAACAATTGCGATAAGTTTACAAGTTTTCTGCGAAATCAAGATTTGTTCATTAGCTTTATTCATTATTCGTCTAAATGCTCTCATCTCATGTTCCTTCGAAATTAGCCCTCGTTTATTTAATACGTGTGACAATCAGGGAGACGCGTCTAAGATGACGTGGAGAATAAGGCGTTTTCTCATTATTTGACTTTCGAACTTGTATAATTAAGGCGACACTGAAATTTAATATCAGAACAAAGAAGCGTATAGAAGTATTTAAAAGATGAAAAAGTAAAAAAATCTTTTTTTCATCAATTCTTGCGAGTTTGCTTTTCTTAGCTGCCATAATTATATAAAACATTGCTAGTGTTTCGCTTCAGGCGTTTTGTTTTAATGTCGAGTAGAAATGCATATTTATAATCTGGAATAAGGAGGACTGTATCCAAAAAGGACAATACCTAATGAATACGTGTGACAATGAGGAGGCGCCTGATGCGGAGTTAGAGTGTTAGCCTTCTCTAAATTATTACCATTCATACTTTTATAATATTATAATATATAATATAACAAGGTAAGTCACGATGGATTTTTTGATTTCGTTCATCCTCTTTTTTGTTTATATTACAATATTGCGAAAACGAAATAAAACCTGAAAAGTTAGACTAAAATCTACACCAGCTTATTAATGTTTTAACTTAATAAATCTCATCAGAAATAAAAAGAAGTTTTGTTTGATTGCAATCGGGCCTCCCCGTTCATTGGTAAAGGAGGAAGCTAGTTCTTCCATGTCTAGTATATAAGCTTAGTATATAAGCCCTATATCTCTAATATATGCCGTTGAAACCAACACTATGCGCAATCAACGTTACACGCAGACCCCTTTATTGTTTCAATTAAGTGACAAAGTGATCAGAATTGCGAAACGCACAGACCAGATTATAATATAGGGATGTGCTGATTGTTCGTAAACACAAACGGACGATTTCAATTCTGTACGGTTTTTACTTTCTCATACACAAGACACAATAGTTCTTTTGCAAATCGGAAAAGAATTAAAAATCATTAATACGTTACGATGGATGTGTATTTCACTAATGCAAAAATACTTAAACCGGTTTATACCTTGAAGCCGGTGTTTACATTTTAAGTGGACTTTAATTAAAGTGAAAGTTAAATTGTTTATAAGTAGTTCGAATTACTTGTATTGTTAGTAGTAGTTAGTATTAGTTTATTTAGTTTACATTTCATATTGTAAACATTTTAAGTTCAATAAAATGGCAATGGTTTATACATATGAAAATATACCTGTGATGGCGTATATAAGATTGACGTGTGTAACGTGTAAATCGTGAATATCTATAAACTAGTCTTACATAATATGAGGAGTAACTCTGATGCGTTTCGCGAAATCTTGCAATTTGAATTTACCAGCAACACAAGACAAAGTGTAAGGTACAATATTTATTTCCATTGAACCGAACTATCTCATTTACATTCAAGCGCTACAACACCACCAATCTTTATAAATGCTTAACTGTATTTTATTCGAACATTTGAATCGAGGGACCTGCAATAAAGACGACAGACCTTACGCTGGCTTTAAGCTAAATTTATTTTTAAATCTTGGAGTCATCGCCCGCTGTTTAATAGTGCCAATTGTAAAGAACTGAGTGCGAGCCATTCTTTTGTCAATCTTAACTCGATACGGTTTCTTATTTTATATTAGTGTCCTTCTATGGTAATAGAATACTGTGTAGTTGTTTTTTGAAGTTATACTTCTTTTGGCGCGTTAGGGGAAAATGATGAGAGTAATTTTTTACAATGCGCGCGCACACCGTCACGTAAATTCATATTTATTTTGTATAATAAACTTTATTTAACTAGATAATGCGTTATAACAAAAGTTTCAATTTATTTAATACCTTTTTTCTATTGTTAGTGCAGTTTCTTCTACAAACGTAGAATAAGGCGAAAGATAAAAATTTTGAAAAGATTTTTATCTTGTTAAGCCAAAGAAGTGTAACTTCTAACGTAAGTACAACAACCTGACGTTTTTTTCATGACAACGTTACAATCTAGCTAGTGGTGCACGTGATTAACCTGTTAACCGCCGTAATAAAATTGCCCCACACACCACCCGAAATGCATAAGTGTATCACTGCTACTTCTGTCGGTCTTCTGTGAGGTCGTGGTACTTCTTCGGACGAGCCTGCACATTCGTGCAACATTAAAGACTACCCAGCCCTACCACATTTAGGTACTCTTAATAAATTTATCTTAATATTGAAATCATTTATGACCGCAGGGACTTCTAATAAGCATAATGAATATATTTATATATTTCATTCAAAAAGAATTATGCCAAAAGTTAATCACCATTATTTAAAATGTGAATTACACCAAATTTTATATAATATATTACAAATCTATATCACGTCACAAAATTTAAAAGAAATTCTTTCCAACTGCGAAATTATATCTCAGACAATAGGTTGCAAGACTTTATAGAGCGTGTCGGGAGCCGTCTTACCAATTAAGACCAAAGAGGTCCGTTGTTAGTGGAACACATCGGCTTAATCCTTAGTTCACTTAGAATACTCAATCCCTTTGCCATCCGTACTCTCCTTTACTATTATTTTATATAGTTGGCAATTTCGGTTTCCATCAGCCAAAGGTCTGAATAGAACATTATTTTACTTTATAGGGTTTTTTTTTACCAAGTGATTGTTACATCAAGTTTCGCATTTCAAAGTATTGATTTTAGACTTGATTACTATCAGATCTTTCAGTATTGTTTAATTTTAGCTCATGAATATGATTGAAAAGAACATGAAATAAAAATTTTATTATTTTTTTGTTTATTATAGTAGGCTCGTTTAGTCTTATTAAACCACGTTTGATGATGCATAGCATATCGGATAATTAAATTATATCTCACTCGCTACTTAAGGTAATATTTCTCATAAAATGAGAAATTGTAGCCAATCGTAATATGGTAGTGAATTGCTAAACAGTTGATTCTATTGCTGGTACAATTGTAAATCAGCACTTTAGAAACACTGGGGAATAGAGAACTCCTCCCATTTGCCGTTAAACTCGAAAATGGGTTGCAGAAGACCATTTGAATTCATTCCACGAGGTCAACTATAATAGCTTGCATTACATAAATGTACAATGTAGTTTTTCAGTACAAAAGTATTCTATCGTACAATATTTCTAATGTATTATATTTAGAAATATTTTTTAGAATTTCCTTTGTATTGATTGTTCTGTTCCATACAAGTAAGTATAATGTTGGTTTCTTTTTGAAACTAAATTTTTATTAAACCGCCTGATTTCTATTTTCTTTTTGAAATAGCTTACTGGGTCTTAGAAATTTAATTTTTGGTAGTGTTAATCTCTGCACTTAAGATTAAACATTAAAACTTGTAGAAAAGTTCGAAAAGATTGAAGCCGCTGTGGAAATCAAACCCACGTCTTCGGCATTCGCGGGTTGACGCTTTAGCCACTAAGCTAAACGGCTGATTGCCACACTGATGAAAATATTAACGTCTTGTATCTACATTGTTTTTTAGAATTTGAAGCAATGCTTGGCGCATCTATTGTTATATCCTTTCTAGCAAACAAACAATTTCGAATATCGTTTTACAACGATAATTCGAACGAGAGATGTCGCCATTGCTTTTTTTAGAAATTATTTTTTTTAATGCTTGGCGCATTGCTTCAAAATGCTTACAGATCCTTGTTCTGAATGCCACCTGTAATTACTTTCTCGGAAAAAATCTACAAATGCACTTCATGACCAGCTTCCTCTTATTTGTTGTTAATTCTAAAGTTGTCCCCGCATTTGAAGTTAGTTGCAGTTTGGAAACGCCATTAAAATTAGAGCTCCACCATTTCGTCGTTAAGCTTGGGAAACGGTCGGTTGAGGAGTAATCAACCGCTTTCCGGGGGGTCAAGTATAATGGATTGTGTTAGTGCTAGTACATGTCTAATTCTCTTGATATACTTAGCGCAATTACCATGCACGAAGGCACTAGCATTCTTGACTAAAGCACATAATATAAAAGCCGGGTAGCTTACCCGTGTTTAGCTCACTTTGATTCTTGCTTTTACCATATTTAAGTTTAATAACGTTACTATTTCTTACGTTACTATTTTAATAACGGTACGTTAACGTTACTATTTTAACGGTTAACGTTACTATTTTAATAACGGTACTATTTCTAATGAATAATATTATGAGTTTACTAAGGAGGTTTTTGCGATTACGATAAACTTTTAATGAATGAATGGGCCACGTAGAAAAAAAAGAAATCACCACGTGTTATATAATGTATTTTTTTTATAATTGATGCGGTAAACTCATTAAAAATATAGTTATAATTGATAAGATAAACTTTACTAACTTAACAATTCTGAATACTATATCAACTAAAATGGATCGAGGAAGTTCTACGGTGCATCTGATTCACAAAAACCATATAAAATTTTCTTTATAAAAGTAAAAACAAACATATAATGAACATTAGTTCAATAAAAATAATTGTTATTATGGTTAATAAAGTAAGGAAACCATAATAGATTTATATGTAATGTAAACGATTACTGTTTAAATTATTGATTATATTATGTAATCTAAATAATATATAATCTAATGACTGATTACATTTTGAATTGGATAAAAAAAGTTATGACTTTTGTTTTAATAGCTTTTTTAGGACAATTACCACTTCTTTATAGAAGACTCAACTCTAGATCTAGTTCAATGACGAAAGCACACCGGTCAAAAAGCGCACCAATATTCAACGTTTAGATGTCTATTCGCTGTCCGAGAATGTTCTCTTAAATATCAAACTAGTAACAAAATTGACAACTGTCGTTGCCTTTAGTCAAAAACACCCAATTTCTTGCATGAACTTTACTTTACTCCAGGGGTCTTAAGAAACCCTGGGAATCAGTAATGAAGTTATTGCGTCCTTAAAATAGACACCAAGAACATCATCTATCTAAGTCAAAGTTTATTGATGATATAAGAAACCGCGCGATGTCATTGCAGGTAAGCGGACCTATTGATTAATAAGCTCTCCGCCACACTTGTGTGTGTATGTGCATATAATAATAAAACAATTTCGTTGAAGCTGCTATAGGGATTTGCATACGATTCGCTCAACTATAGTGGATTTAAGGATTTAAAAATAACTAGCAGAAAAGTGAGCTGATTCATTTATTAACATACCACGGCCACCTTATTGAGTACAACATGAAAATGACTTTTGTGTCAATATATAGAAATAAATGGTCAAAATAAAGAGTTACAACGATTTAAGAACCTACTTTTCCTTTGACCCTGCGGAGAGATGTGTGATTACTCTGCATCTTCTACCGCATATATCACGGACAATGTTCTGAGGAATTGTTTGGATTGATCCCGGCGTCTGAATTTCACCATCGCGCGAAAAACCGACCTCCAGCGGTCTTTCCGAACCATTACGACCTGGGATTCTTCAAGAAGAGAGCATATTCGTTCCTAAAAGGCCGGCAGCGCATTTGCAAACCTTCTGGTGTTGCAGATTATGGACGTCGATGATATCATCGGGGGAGCCTGCTCGTTGCATTGCAAATTTTTTCACAAAAATGTATTTATTTATCTAAGCAGATACAAACGTAAGTTACTAAACATGTGTTAAAAAAAGAAAATAGTAAAGAAGATTAATACAAAATTTTGTAACTAACCTCAAACTACAAAACATTAACAATGGATCCCAAACTAAGCAGTACTTGTATCTTGGGAGCCAGAGCTGCCACATTTGCGATAGGTGTTTAGTTACATCCTGAATACTCATTGCTATTAACAAAACTAAAGGTACGTATGTAAGTGAAGTATGAAGAATATCATAGAACAATTTATTTTTATCTTATCACTTACGAGTACACAAATATTTTCAAACACAACAGTAACACCTATGACATGATATTTAAATCAGAGTTGGCTAACGTAATGACAATAAATTGGGCGGCGTGGGTTGTATTGTATTTTGTGCTAACACGTATTAAGGTGTTATAGCAGGAAGTAACAACTTGATTATAAAGACCATTGTTTGTTTGTATATTGTGTCATTATTTTATTGCATCATATACTAAAAAAATGACATTCATAAGAACTTCAATTCGTTTCATTATATCTTAATGCCCTCATAGTATAAGGCTATTCTTGTAAAGAAGAAAGAGCTCACAAAGTCGAGCAGAATCTTTGGAACTTGCATTTACTTACTTAGGTACAAAAAATATGATTTCACTAACTAGTGCTTTCCGCTTATTTATTACAAGCTTATTTGATTTCCGAAAGTGGTAAGAGGTGGACCGGACGCCGTGACGTGTCAGGAGCTTATTGAAAAGATATTTTATATACATATTACACACTATAAAAAAAAACTCCGGATACACATTTTTACTGTTTAATGATAATATCACTTTATTACATTGCTTTATCTTATAAGGGGTGACATTTAAAATTCCTGGCAGACCATGCTTCCCTGGTTACAAAATAATATTTCTGAACGTATGACTTTTACGTAAAACAGTTAGTAAGACCTGAACAAACATTATCACATCATCGGTTCTATTCCATACATTTCAAATATCTTGCAGTTTTTGCTTTTTTTCTTTTAAAATTATGTCTGGTTTTTTTTTATATTTTACATTGATTCGAAAATGTTGAACATTTATTGATTCAATATAAAGATGTTGCTCAGTTGTACATAAAAGAGGTACATCACTATATTGACTCTATAAATTCTACACTAGCGCTTGGTACTTTATAGTGATATTTTGTCTGAAATTTTATCTGTGGTGGGGCCACGCAACAGTCTTTGCTGTTTTCACGAATGGACAGAAGGTCCGTGTAAGTACCACGACCTCACAGAAGACAAGTGCAGTAAAGTGAAAGTCTTATACTTCTGCGTTAGGTCTGTTGAGTGATGTAGCCCATCCCATCTTATAATAAAGTGGCCCCACTTTATTATAAGATGAGAACGCATGATATAAGATGGGAACGCATCTGCAATTCTAAGGGTGATGCAAATTTCAATGGGCTGACGTTATCACTTACGGTATCATCTCCGAGTTATTGTATACAATTTCAATATTCTGTACGTCCGATGTTCCAGGCTATACAGAATAATAAATCAATTCAAAAGTATGTTCAAACATATCAAACGTTTGCCTCTGCTTTGAAATAACTACTGTAATTTACCATGAACATGATCAATTTAAATATCATATAAAGCCACCAAATAATATTACTAATATGGCGATCCCTTGTGTTGATAATTTGTCTGTATTCAGTACTTAGCTCATTCATCTCGCACTGCGTAAATACATTTTATTCACTTCGAGTAAATTCAGTCTGTTATATTCAATACGAATAGCATTAAATACTATCCATCAAAATGTAATCTTGATTTTACCCTCACGATATTGAAATGAATTGTGTCCGAAAAGTTTATCGTTTTGTGAGTATTATTCTAACGATTCAATGTAAACACGATTTTAGGAGGAGCTATGGTGTCTGGATCAGGCAAATATTAACTAAGCGAAATAACGATCTATAAGAACTGTCATGAAACAAACGTTTATTTTTAGCACACACATTTAGATCGCGTCTATAAAATGTTTCAAATTCTTACGAATCTAACAATGTTTCTCGTTTATTAAAACTATTTTCTAGTTCCTTCCATAGTTTTCGTAAAAAAACATCAAGGTCAGGCTATCTAAGTATATTTAGTTATCAACAATAATATTTACCACGTTCAAAAGAAAACCCCTTAATCCAAGTGCTTATTATTTTTACGGTGAAATGTCTTACAAATTTGTCATTTTATGCGCCAAGACGTCATCCCTAGTAATATATTCCGGTACATAGGTAATAAATAAAATGCTTGTCGCGCATTAAATCACCACCCCCTGGGCAATGTGCCCAGAAAACTACTAAAGGTTATGTCTCGACTTGCTTCCGCTGTTGATAACAAAGAAATTCTTGATCTACCTTTGTCTATGAGCTATAATGTTATTTACCTGATTTTAAGGCACATACCTACACATAAAATGTTACATCATTGGTGCTTAATATATTTTTTTAGTCCTTAGACTATTAAAGCTTCATCGAATACAGAACCGGTGGGCTAGCCAGAACCCACTGGCTTAATGCCTCACTAAGTAGGGCCACTCCATGTACTCATGCGTGCGTTAATTATGGCATGTAGCCTACGGGCCATCGAGGTTCAGTGCGGACCGTAACCCCGATGTCCGTTGACTGTGCTTGGTTAGTCGGTGGCTGGGGGCGGTGAAAACCGCCCTAGAATGTGGGTGTACTCAATACCTTGTACGCGTTGTGTTGGTTTCGCCGTGCTCGAAGGCGAAGACGATCCATGGTGTTTGTTGATGCACTAACTGAGTGTGTAGTGTTATTTAGAGGGACCCCCGACGGTGGGTCCGACAGGGGGGGGGGGGGTCGATATTGGAACGAAGTACGCTTTGTGTAAATTAACAAATAATATTTTGACAAATGGCAATCTCAATAGGAGGCCGTGTATGCCATAGGTTCATGTCTTTTGTGGGTGACCATTGCTCAATGAAACTCGCGGAAGGGATAGATGAGAATTAATTAAGCGTCATTGATTATAACCAATTACAATTGAATATTTAAAGGTCTTCTTGTATACAGGGAGATTTTTTGAGAAGTGCCCAAATTTACACAGGCGGTTCAGACTCGGTAGTATAGTCGTTTATTGAAATAAAAAACAAAGTTTTTTTCCAAAAAAAAAAATGCCATTCTATTACCAAAAAACAGAACGTGTTATGCGGTAGTCATTCAAAAAAAAAAACTGTGCACGAACTTGTGTGCGTGATAGTTATGAATGATCGCGCGTAAAATAAATGAGTTGCCCATAAATCACGCACATTTTGAGATAAGTTCAAATGAATGTAATTAATTTTACGAGTGATTTTAAATATTTATTATTTTTATATAACATTATTTATATCTAGAATTTAATAAAAAATGGATACACTTAGAAGAGCCACCCTGTATATATTTATATATTATGTACAATTGGAACATTATATGGTATATATATATATATATAATGTTCCAATTGTATATAAACTTAACTTGTGTGGCGGTAATATTAAATATAATATATTCCGCTGTTTTCGAAATGGGCGTGAAAAATTTCATCAATCAATTTTAACGTTTCCGCAGTCTAACTATTTGTATCGAAGCATCGTTCTATACTATGTTTATTACAGATTAAAATGTTAGTAGGTACCGTGTGTGTAACAATTTTACCATCACTACATAGTATAAAACAAAGTCGTCCCACTGTCTGTCTGTCTGTCTCTATGTATGCTTAGATCTTTAAAACTACGCAACGAATTTGATGCGCTTTTTTTACTAGATGGAGTGATTCAAGGGGAACGTTTATATGTATAATACATTGCACCGGTGCGAAGTCGGGGCGGGACGCTAGTGAAATATAAAAATAAGTGCAGTGGTACCATTGCACTTGTTTCCATGGCTGTGTGCAATCCAAAAACATGATCACGAATATTTTTAAATAAAATGTTTATGGAAGTCCGACTCTGCTACTCTATACATTTCAAGAAATTTACGCTACACATATAAAACAATATCTTATATATTTTAATACTCAAGGACAAAGAGAAACATAGATAACCTAGATAACTCCTTAATATTTTATATTTTTAGCAGAAAATCTAACAAAATCATTCGTGTACTCTTGTAAAAATCTTAAATGCTATCTTATATCGTGAGTTGACGTCAACAGTTACGAGGCCACCGCCGTCTCCATGGCAAGCAAACGATGAAATAATCTTAATAATTTTATTATTAAGATGTAAGTTATCTAAAAATATTTTTGAGTTAATGGATTTAAACAGTGAATTTTAAAGATAATTAGACAAAAACTTTCGCTGCAGCGCTACGGGATTCGAACCTGAGTCTTCCATTCCATAAGCTTTACCAACTAAGGCTAAGTGATCGAAAACCTATCCACTTTCTTAATGCACTTTAGGAATACTTGGCACCGTCTAGGGTGCATACTTTACAATAATATGAAACAATTAAAATATTAAGCAATATAAACACAACGGGCCAAGATTTGCTTGAATACCGAAAAAACAACGAATAGATAATAGAGGTTGAGGTTTTCGTCGGTATGGAAATGAGCCGTTTCGCTTAGTGGTAAAAGCATCTAGGCGCGAATGCCGAAGATGTTGGTTCGATTCCCGGCGGTGGAAATCTTTTCACACTTTTTTATACAAATGTTTGTTACACTTTACTATGAATATGTATCACAGGAGGACTTCTTAAATGACAATTAAACATGATATAACGAAGTTTTAAAAAATTTTAAAGGTAAAATGAACACCAAAGCTATAAATGCATCAATAAAATGAATATGTTCCATTTTCATTGATAGGTTGACAATATCTCTAGTTAAGTAATTAACGTTAATTAGAGATACAGTCAACCTACAGATGACAAATTACTCCGACTAGGAGACAAACAGGTTTCTTGATGGAGGTGATTATACTGATTTAATTTCATACACAAATATAATGATGTGATTAATGATAATTAAGAGAGGTTGAGTTTATCAATTTCGGTTTGATATAATTAACTTTAGCATGATCCGATGAAAGTATCCAAAATTCAAGAAAAATACTACCAATAAATTAAAAATGAAAAATTCAAGAAATATACAAGAAAATGTCTATTAATGTCCTCGATAGAATATCAAGATTTGAATTGGATATAGGATCTATTCTATATTTTTATTTATCGTATATCAAGAATCATAAATTTAAAATTAAAATTACGTCCTTAAATTCCAGTATAAGCTAGATGATCCTTTCAATCAACTTTGTAAACAGTGATATACATAAGTATTTGACGACCCGAATGGCGTAGTCGGTAGTTTACCTGCCTTCTGCGCCAGAGGGTGTGGGTTCGATCCCCACTACTGGAAAAATATTGAGTGATGAGCATAGTGTTTTTCTAGTGTCTGGGTGTTTATATATGTATAATGTGTATTTATTTACAAAAGAAAAGTATGTTTAAGTAGTCTATCAGTTTTCTAGTACCCATAGAACAAGCATTGCTTAGTTTGGGACTAGACGAGACACTGGGATTGTTGTGTAAAAAGAATGTGTCCTAAAAAATATTATTTATTATTATAATTATTTAAAAAAAATTAAAAAAAAAACGATTACGACAAGAAAAATAAATTTTTTGATGACATGAGTTTGCAAATCAAACTACAACTCCCTTTTTTTGGCTTGCCGAGAATTGATGCATTAAGGATGTGACTTACATGATTTTCGTTTTAGTACTAGTTATAAATGTAAATTAGGTTATATTATTATTGATCACAATCTTCGCCTATTATGAAAAAGTACTAACATTTTTATGCAGGTAGATATAGATCGCGGAAGCGAATGTCGAACAAAGTATGCGGTTAATTTTAGCATCCATTGTTCCTTTGTAGTCAAAACTTATTTTCGTCCATTTGCATATAACGTCAATTGTCACACGACCGTAGTGTCAATCAAGAAGTTTTTTTAGGTGTTCCTAAATTATAGTGTAGCTAGTTCCTAAATTATAGCTACTCGAATTAAAAGATTCGATCTTAATGGTAAACGTTAACTCACGCTCGTAAATGTCTCTATTTGCGATACGTGACTTGCTACGGCAATAAGACCTTTTATCGATCGACACCTGTTAAATAACTTTTGTAGTACAGTACGAAATGCTTATGCAGTTCAATAACAAAAAAAAAATCTTCAAAGCAAAATCTTGGGTAAGCGCTCTTATTATTTAAATGACGACTCAAAAATTGTGTCGTTAAAAGCAATTCGACAAACCAATAAAAACTTTATTTTATACAAAAAAAAAACGTGAAATCTAAGTCATTACTAATTTAATAGGTGAGAGAAGTAAATATTCAGACAACTCATAGCATAATTTATGAAAATTATTTTATGTAACTATTTTCGTTGTTATAGTAGTAAAACCAAGCTTATATTTCTAAACCATATTGGTCAGGTTAAACTCATTCAAGCTTAAGATTGTTATTAGCTGTCATCATCACTGTTTCACGCCCGGTTTCTGAAACACTGATCATCATAGAAATTATCTAAACAGCTGTTAAATGGATTTTCAAATATCATTTGCTTAAACTTTTTGAATTGATCATTCTGGTCATTAAGAAGATCAGAATGAATTCAGAGAGGATGGTAAAACTCTCTGATCAATTCAGAGAGTTTTACCAACCTTTTGGCAAGTCAAATAACGTTTGAAATGCTATTTGAGAAGGGATTAGTTAATTTCTAAGAATATTAGGGTTTTAGAAACCGGGCGTCAGTATATTTGATCCCACTGCTTACTCCTCTGCCTCCCTAACAGACTGCCACAAAGCACAATCAGGAGCCACAGATTCAGTCAGATTATATATGTTTGAGATGAGATGGATGATGATGATCTTGATAAAATGATAAAATGTCATATAACTTTTTTAATTGTTTAATAACTCTTGTGATACTATAATATCGTGCAAAAACCTAAATTAATACCTCGAATTTTTTTTACTAAGTTTTGTAGTACTAATCAATGTACTTAAGATAACAGATTAAGATTTGTGGTAAAAATTGACGAAAAGTTTTCCGCTGCTGCGGCCGTCGAACCAACGGCATCCGGATTCCATGACGCTTACCGTGAATATTGTTATTATTAAATTATTCGTTTACCTAGGAACGAGCAGATCACAACAACATTACAATAACAACAGTTACAGAAGTTTGAACATGAGCCCGATAGCCGTTAAAGTTGACCACAGCAACGATGCGTTGAATCAGAAATTGACACGTCAAGCAAATATAACTTGGTTAAGTTCAATGCTAACTCTCGTTGACCTCATGCCGCCTGCGTAGCTCCCTGATTAGTTTGCTTCGTGCAAATCTCAACCCACTGCATTACATTTAAATAATCCAATTGTAATCTCGACTTTGTCGCCGGTGCAACGGCATAAAGTGCAACAGTGCCGTGCACCCAATTAGCAACATGTTCAAGTATCAGAACTTGTACAAATGTGCCTTTGTGCTCGCTTGGTTTTATCAGCAAATTGCATTCGAATTAACTACAAAACCCGTCCTTTGTTAATGTTTGATTACATATTTGCTCAACTTATTTAGCAACGTATTATAAAATTTTGTTCGCATTATCAATGTTATAAAAACTTGTGAAACATACATAATAAACTTTAAAAACTTGAAGGATCTTTATTGCACATTATGGAATTATTTTAGGTCTTATATAAGTTATAGCTATGTAGACAAATATAGAAAGCGGTATTCGGTTTTATTAAAACCAAACCCAACGACCTAATATTATGTAATATATTCTGTGACCGTAGTTAGCTTGAAATAACATTAAAAGTTCGTCATTTGGAAATAACCCATTGATCCATGCTTTTTCTTTAAACACAGGTGCTATCATGAAAAACGCTTGCGGTCTTAAAGGTATGAAAATACATTTTTGCAGAGTATTTCCCACATTTATACCCTAAATGTAGGCCACTCACAGCGTCCTCAAGAATGCCTCACGAACACTACCTGTTCTATTTCAAAGCGAGCTCTAGAAGAAAACAAAGGAAACGACCGTTTTCATTTCTGTTTTGCTTTTTTACTATCAGGGTGGTGAGGAAATAAACAACGCCTAGTACCGACGTATTCACCGTCAAAGTGATATGTTTACTGTAAAGAATAGTGAATTTGTTTGTGAGCAAGGCGATATGTTTTTTATGAGTTATTTCGTATTGAAATATCGATGTCTAAGTGATCAATGAATGCTGTCAATTACTACTATCGTATACTAAACCTAAAGAAAATATCTGAGTCTTAATAAATAAATAAAATAATTTTTAACTTTTGTGTACCCACCCACAAACAATATTTCAATTTAGTTTTGTTTCTTCGAATTGAGTGCATGAAATCTACATATTATGTGACGCTTACTTAAAACAATGGTATAATTTATGCATTCCGCAAAATTTTCAAACGAAAAACAATAAATTGCAGTCATCCGAATACATAGCGTTGAAAATTTGATCTACGACTGGCTCCATAAAGTAATAACGAATAAAGACTGCCAACATTTTGAGTTAGCAAACTTTTATTGGTCCATAAAATTCTCGACGAAAGCAAAGTGCACACTCCGCCGAGAGTACAGCGATGTAAGCATAATTTGTGAATTTTCTTTATGTCATCACTCAAAATTAACTTCGATGCGAGTTGAGCACAAATCATGGAATGTGAGCAAAGTGTTTTATTGCGAAACGAATATAAATGCAAGGGGCCGTAATTTACACGTAAAAAAAGAAATTTCTTTTTTAAAATCACCAAATAAATCCATGTTTTATTTGTTTTGTTATTTTAAACAGAGACTAACACAGCCTGGAATGATAATGATGGTTATTTGTTTTGTTTAACTATTGACCTTTTCTGAATTCAACGGTAACACTAAGGTATTTAGAATTACAATCAACCTTGCAGACAAGTTAAAATTTTAGAATTCTAACAATATTTTAAGCGCCGAAAATAAAGGATAGTCTTACAAAAACAATTTGGGAAATTACAAGTACATATGAACCAATACATCTTATTAAGGTTTGCATATATTTTCCCAAATAAATATTATTCTTCTAGGAGTAGAATATCAATACATACAAAAAATTAGATAATTTTTTTAATGGTATTAATTGAATTAAATAATTATTATAGACTGTTATGAATTATTTACAGTGACCGTTCAGTTCGTTCTGCGAACACGAATACTCTAAAGTATTTAAAACGTCGTCCATTTAAACTAAAAATAAGCCAAGATAAAACCGAATAACGTGTTTTTTTTTTTCGTCTCACATATTGAAATATCACTGCCCTAATTACATATAGATAGATTATAGATAGTACCCGGAGAACCGAGCTTTGCTCGGTTTGTTTTTTTTTTTTTTTGGTAAATCGTGTATTTTGGAAATTACATTTAGATACAAATTACTGAGTAATGAAATATGCGTAATGTTTTTCGATCTTACCGACGTAATAATAAGAAAATATGAACTGATGTTTTTCACAAAAGAAAGAACTTTAAAAAAAAGGGAAAAAAAATAACAAAGTAACAAATCGACAAAAAATTAAAAATAAAGAAAGCAATGATCTGGAATCGAAAAAAAAGTAAAACAATAAATGTGTAAATGATCATGACGCGAACCACGGCCGTCTGTTTTGGGGCCGCCCGATTACCGACCGAGCTATTATGACATTTTCTCTTGCGGCGAAATTTACCGTCATATTCGAATTATATTTTTCATTCCATGAAAACAGGGATAAAAGGGCATTTTCTAAAAATGAAACCTAGCTAGATCGATTTTTCGCCCCCGAATCTACGCACATACTAAATTTCATGAAAATCGCTGGAGCCGTTTCCGAGATTCCGATTATATATATATATATATATATATATATATATATATATATAATAAAGGATAAGAGATAGAATACAAGAATATAGATTAGATATACATAGGTACATATGTTGTACAAACTCTGGCACCAATTAATTTAGTCTGGTGCTATTTATGCCGACCACGGCCAATCTCTTGGACGGGATTTACAGGGCCGCGATTTCGTTCTTCGAACGGAACCGTCTCGGGCCATGAATCCGGCGCCACCGTAGCCGGAAGCCCACCGACGCGAGGTCAGCGCTTTTAGAGAAACCCTTTCGTGCGATATCACGATTACCGACCAGTCGCAGGTACAAGCTCTACAAGGCTGGGAATACCCCTTATGTTGGCTACAAGACCGATTCGAGTCTAGGACTTGTTTGTTTATTGTTATAATTCTCTATCCGATTTTCTAATAATAAAAAATACAGAACAAGACACGTGGACAACGAAACTACTAAAAGAGATATGATCTTTATTCCATGATTACAAAAATAAAAAAATACATAATACTTGACAATATCAAACGGACTTATTTAGTTCTCTTATACATATACATAGACAATTGTTGACTTAATTTGTTAATTAAATAAATAGTTGCTCGATCCTTGCAAATTCCGTGCTTTCTGAGACAAATATTTCCAACGATAGGCAACTGATTGAACTGATTTGAATATTTGAAACTTGAAACCGTAGTTGAGCTAGTATAGGTTTAGGAGTAATGGATCATTTTTTGTGGATTTAGCACATGAAGGGTTCTGCTCGTAGAACCAATAATCGTTGGGGAAGAAAGCTTCTCGAGAGGCAGCCTCGTACTGGCCATCGCAGTGTATAACGACCCCCCACTAGATGGAGTGACGTCCTGTGCAAATATGCGGGAAGTCGATGAATGCAGGTGGCTCAAACATGTTGAAATGATGATAATGACATGAAGGGCTTATCAATATCATGTTACCGATATTTTTCTTCGGACCTATTTAATTATGTCAGAAATTTTTAATGAGCCCGTTAGTATCTTTAAGCATTGTAATGGCTTGAGTTTGTTCAGAAAATTTTAGAAGTGAGGAATTGTATGTTACGTACATACAACAAGAGTTTTATGTTTGAAATTTAAATTGATAGTCAACGCAAAGGTGACCACAGTATTATTTCCTTTATCAGTGCTTCACAGGTTTTAAGAAAGTTTAAGTATTGGCACAATTAATACAATTATGAGTAGTATAAAATAAACTACATTGATAAATAAAGAAGGCTTGAAGGTTAAATGACGATCCAAGCACAAGTGTTGGCAACACTAAAAGAATTCATTCCTTGAGGTTGTTGGCAATACTAAAAAGAAGTGTCATTCTGTGGGGTATAAATGAAGCTGCAAGAAGCGTTTCGTCGTCGTCGTCGTCGTCGTCAAGCGAGCTGATTTAAAATCACCTCAGGGCGTGCATATGCGTTGACAACTTTTTTTAAAAGTGGGCCCTGACTACTTCACTCTGTTGTCGTGGCCCTGCCACATGATTCTAATTTTATATATGTGATATAGCTTGTCTGTCATTGTCCACTGAAAAAATCGTGCACGCATATATTGTCAGCAATAACCTTGAGTCACGGGAAAATCGTGTCCAAATACGTGCACTTCTAACATTTTAACGATACGAAAACAGATACCGATGAGAACATTGCACGCGGGTGCATTGTAAATCCGTCAACGTTACAGCCGTGTGCTCCCGTTTCGTGCAGACTCCCTGTATGTTGATTTACGAGAGGCGTGCGTTTTGTATCGCTTTGCTTGATATTGCCAAAATCCAATTGCTATGTTTGATTTATACCATGATGACGTACACGAACCGTCTACCTAGAGCCTTGCGTAACAGTGTTTAAACAGATTTTGGCTACAGTTACGGAAAAGAACACGTATGCGTTCAAATGATGCTTGATTAAATCTGGTAGACGAGATAAAATGAAAAAAACTATATCATAAGTGGGAGCGAAAGCGTAAATTAATTATAGATATGAAAGCGGCTTAAGTTTAGCCGGGCGTGATAAAGTTTCAACAAAAGTATTTTGGAGAACATCTAAAATATCTTTTTTATCACTTCAAAACTTCGAAAAGGCGTACGATGTACTGGATAAAGGCCCATAATATTCTCCTTAGGAGCAAACAGTGAACTAACCAGAGCAATAAAGTCTGGACTCCAAGGCATGTCTTTGGATCAACGGACCCATATACTTTGTTTTATCGAGCTAAGAAGGTAGAAATATAAATACTTTTACCAAATCACCGTAAGTTAAACTTGCACAACAATAACACTGTTATAATTACTTATTTTATCACTTTAATATCACTTTAATATCACCACTCTAACGATTCAATTTATGATACCGATTGGGCAGCACTATCGTGTATACTTCTGGTTTGACAGCCAAAGAAGAAGACGATGACGACGACGACGAAATGCTTCTTGCATCTTCATTTATACCCCACAGAATGACACTTCTTTTTAGTTGAAATTTTCATAAATCGTTTGTAACACATAAACTACTTTAGGCATAAACTTCCCCGCAAAAATAATAAGCTTAAATAGATTGCTCACTACTCCGATTCTGGTGAGTAGTATTGTCATCTCTAAGTTATCCACTACATGCTAAACACTCTCTTAATCCGGGGTAGCGCCTGTTCCAGTTCACACCTTTAGTCTTAGGTAGACTGCTTCAGCTGACTACCACGATTATGGCAAGTAATACTGTCACCGCTAGTTAGTTATCCACTAGCTGCACTTATAATGTTATTAAGACAACAATTAACATGGGCTTATAAAATTAACTAAAACTTTACCTTGCCTGTTGGCAATCAATGGCGCTTCAATTATAAACTATAACCTAACATCCCAGTTATCAATCTTAATCCACGGTTTCATGTATTTCCATTTGATCGCCACTCATACCAAACCTTAGCAGACCCTTTAAGCTTATTCAAAGTCTGGTAACGTATCGTACTAGGATTCCACGAAAACTTTAATGCATAAGATTCTATTACGTCAATCTATTTTTTTTTCCATTACTATACACTCGTAGGGCGCGAATACAAACTACACATAAGAATTAAATCCCGCTTCTGATGTTAGCTATACTTTGTTTTATCGAGCTTAGAAGGTAGAAATATAAATACTTTTACCAAATCACCGTAGTTTAAACTTGCACAACAATAACACTGTTATAATTGCTTATTTTATCACTTTAATATCACTAATGAAACACCACTCTAACGATTTAATTTATCATACCAATTGGGCAGCACTATCGTGTATACTTCTGGTTTGACAACCAAAGAAGAAGACGATGACGACGACGACGAAATGCTTCTTGCATCTTCATTTATACCCCACAAATGACATTTCTTTTTAGTTGAAATTTTCATAAATCGTTTGTAACACATAAACTACTTTAGGCATAAACTTCCCCCGCTTAAATAAAAATAATAAGCTTAAATATGAGATTTGCTCACTACTCCGATTCTGGTGCTCAGTAGTATTTGTAGTATTGTCATCTCTAAGTTATCCACTACATGCTCAACACTCCCTTAATCCGGGGTAGCGCCTGTTGCAGTTCACACCCTTAGTCTTAGGTAGACTGCTTCAGCTCACTACCACGATTATGGCAAGTAATACTGTCACCGCTAGTTAGTTATCCACTGGCTGCACTTATAATGTTATTAAGACAACAATTAACATGGGCTTATAAAATTAACTAAAACTTTACCTTGCCTGTTGGCAATCAATGGCGCTTCAATTATAAACTATAACCTAACATCCCAGTTATCATTCTTAATCCACGGTTTCATGTATTTCCATTTGATCGCCACTCATACCAAACCTTAGCAGACCCTTTAAGCTTATTCAAAGTCTGGTAACGTATCGTACTAGGATTCCACGAAAACTTTAATGCATAAGATTCTATTACGTCAATCTATTTTTTTTCCATTACTATACACTCGTAGGGCGCGAATACAAACTACACATAAGAATTAAATCCCGCTTCTGATGTTAGCTATACTTTGTTTTATCGAGCTTAGAAGGTAGAAATATAAATACTTTTACCAAATCACCGTAGTTTCAACTTGCACAACAATAACACTGGTATAATTGCTTATTTTATCACTTTAATATCACTAATGAAACACCACTCTAACGATTTAATTTATCATACCAATTGGGCAGCACTATCGTGTATACTTCTGGTTTGACAACCAAAGAAGAAGACGATAAATAATGATATAAAATTTCATTTTATAAAATTTAGTTGTAATATGTAAACTTGTATAATTATTCGTTTTATTTTTACAGGATTTTAGTACATGTTAACTGCATATTTATATTACTATAGAAATATCTGTATGGTTATCGTAATTCGTAATTTTGATGACTCCGTCGCGCAGTTGCTAATGTATTGGCTTCGGTGATGGGGTTCGTGGGTTCGGTTCCCACACGGGAAAACTAATTAAGTGGCCCACAGATAGTTTCGCATCTGGGTTCGTCTACGTGAAAATTATGTTAGTTAAACGACACAGGATCCTTAATGATTATGACTTGCAGTATAAACCAATGATCTATGTCTGAGATTGTGAAGAGTAAATGTTTGGATTCGCAAAGAATTTTGTTTCAAGCAAATTCACATTCACAATCAATTTGATTTTTCGATTACACAAAATGCAAACACGATATATTTCTAAACCTTCTACTCATTATAAATCTGTTTTTGACCCAGAAGTTTTGACTTATTTTACTATCAGTGTTTAACTGCAAAAACAATTTGGGGTTATTGTAAAGTAAATTTTAAAAAAAATGTGTTGATAAATCATATATTATAAGTATAAATAATTATTAGATACCTATAACTTTATATAACGATAATGTTTATAGTCTAAGTTATGATTACTAATGCAATCGACCCTCTGAGTTATAAATTAAACAGATCGGTGTGTATAAAATTGTAGTCTAAATTTTATTTACAAGTCTTACATAAGCTCTACTATAGTATTTTTGGAATTAAAGGAGAAGTTTCAGTATACACTATTATCGAAATTCATTAGATATATTTGCAGATACCAGATATCTATTTAATGAAGACGTGCAAGTTAAGCCTTTCACTACGAAACAAGCTTAAAACAAATTTACATTTACATTTTATACCATGAAAACACAATGCTAAAAACAATAAATTTGTTTAGAAGTAACACTCCAGTGTTACCAATTGCAAATGACTACTATTGCAAATGAATATTGAAGACTCGCCTGAAAATAGGCTCCAACTAAAAATCAATTGTAGGAGCAACACGGGATCACATATATCAATTACCTAGGGAATTTACAGGTTCCAATTTACCAGTAGATCATTATTAATCTCGAAGTCGCCAAATAAATTATTTAGCATATTATATTTATACTTGTATCTTCGTTTATTATAATGCCGGCTCTCCAGCACGTGATTTTAGTATCAAATTAAGTTACTGTTATTTCTATGATAATATGTTAATACGATTATGGGCTCAGCATCGCTTTCAACGCCTACGCATGTTTTGAATTAATTGTGTAAAACGCTCCTTGATATTTTGCTCCTCACTTGAAGTTGAATAAATTTGCTGCAATTTGAACACGATTAATAGCTTTTTCAAAATTTTAGAATATTTATTTACGAATTTTTAAAAAATTGACTTTATTTATTGAATTGGCACGAAAATACTTTGTTTATCAAGAAGCATTAAAGATTTAATGAGGCTAAAAGGAACCAAGTATTAAAAGTATTTAATAAACAATAACTGACGTCAATAACTGACACTAAAACATTCTTTCCAAATGTTCAGATGGATAATCCATTGATATGTTTATAAGACAATTTCTAAAAATTATTACTGTTATAACGCTACATTTGAAAGTAACATATAATGGAAGTAACCCCTTGAAATAATAATACATAACATGATTATTATTCGTACCGCCATTGATGTTCCCACGTGCCTTAAAATGACTGCGTGGGTCTTATTGTATATCTGTCGCCGCCAAATAGTTACCTGCTGGAGCAGGAAATGACGAGTTCATTGCTTTGACAGCTCCTTTACGCAACACGCTTATGTGCTTTTGTTAGGTCCACGTCTGAATTGACGTTAATAGTAAACGATTCATCAGCTTCCAAGACTTGTACTTTGAACATAAGAGACGCGTTCTAAATGTTTAAACATAATTATTCACCTGTTCGCAGCAGGATCTAATGGATGCCACAAATTGTGCTGTCGAAGTGGCTAAGTTCTGGGCTGGGAAGATATGATTTGTCATCGACACGTAAAGAAGAAGAAGAACATAATTATATCAATGTTGTCTGTCATAACTCTAGAAATCTCATTCGTGCTAGAACGACGACCACCAACCACGATCATCAGATATGATAAACACGACCAGAAAGAAATAAGGGAGCTGAACCGCATAAATGTAAAAAGCGGTTATAAATGATGGAGTTCTGAGGTAATAAATATAAAACAAATTACATCCGAATTGAAAACGTCCTCCTTTTTGAAGCCGGTTAAAAAGAGAGAAAAACTCTAATTGGGAATCGTATACTTCCTCAAAAGGTTTAAGATCAAATGATTCATTCTTAAAAGTGTTATTTAATAAAGTATTAACATCCATTGTGTATTTTGCCATTAGGCTTAAAATATTTCATATGTTTAGATATAGATATGATAATACAAAACGATCCATTGCTCTATCAGATAACAATTACGCCCCATTGTGAGTTGCCAGTTGAACACGTGTCATGGCCGACAGTTCAGGGTTCTACGCGCTCATTATATAAGATTCACCCACGTAAGTCATCAGTGTCAGCTTTTATGATTAACATATACCGAAGCAGATAACGACCCTGGCTTATGATACTCCAATATTTACGATTGGTATATAAACCAATGTCAGATATTAATAAAAAATGAAAGCTTAGAACTATCAATGAAAATACACTATTCTATTGAGATGTTTCAATGATACCCATTTGGTTCATTTTTCAGTTTTATTAATGAATTTAATTTAAATCAACTTACCTAGAAGAATAAAACAAATATAATTTTCAGCCAGCCCATTGGTGCAACAGCCGAGGCTGCATGGCCCTACCACCGTTAAATTATACGAAACAAATTACTGACATCAATCATACGCAACATATTATCTTAATTCTACTCCACACAAAGTAGAGAAGTGCATAGCATACGTGAAAGGACTGGATCCTAATTTGATCACCAGGAAACCTACCGAATTCCTCTACGAAGAAAATCGTATACCCTGGAAACAATTTATTATTTTTTTTTAAATATACATAGCTGTTTTCATTTTCCATAATAATGTAATAAATCGAAATTTAATTTCGCAATTCCGAAAGCTATCGTCTTCTTATTGAGATCCATGTCACTAAAGTTTCATAATTTATTTTATGTATTTAGAATTAAACGCAGGCTATATGACAATAATATATTGCCTGTAAGTACTTGGGTTAACGTCAAACTAGGCATTCGAGGTCTATCAATTGTTTACCTACTTTCGTATAAAACAATAGGCAATCATTATAATGAGCGCAATGTTCGGTAAAATAACAAATGCCAGAATCGAGAATATGCCGACCGCTCGACCGTAAAACGTTCATACGATATTTATAAGCCCAAAACCATTTGAGTAGGCCAATAGCCCAAACCAATTGAAATAATAGTTGAATCCTAAATTTTGTACAATAAATGACGTTTACTTTAAGGTCTATGATCATTAAAATATAATTATTCTACAATGATTTTAATCAATATGTCCGCAGGCAGCCGGTGGTAAAAATATAGCCAAAATCGCTTACAACATGATATGATCACACGGCCTCACCTAGGTGGGATAAGGGCAGGAGGATGAAGTTTTTTAAATTTACAAGAAATTTAAAAATTTCGGGCCCCGCTTGTTTTGCTGACCTGACGAATCGTAAGTGTATATTTTTTTTTAATTCTTGGTCCTCCCAGCGGGCGTGGTACTTCCACTGACATATTCGGAATTTGCTGGATATTTAAATTGCTCTTCATACAACGGAGTGCCGTTATAACATAAAATATTATTGATAATCAAACTAGAGGCAACGGTATAACTTTATTGAACAAATAAAAACCGTTCCAAGTCATGAATCCGGCGCCGTCGGAAGCCGACCGATGTCACTGCGCTGAATAAGGGTTGTTCACGCAATGTCATGACAATTGCTGTGAGGGACAAAAGCCTAACCGGCTTTTGTGTTTCACCAAGCGGGAAAGGTAAGTGAAAATAAAATACTCGGACGAACATTAATTAAATATTGTGCTAACCAATCTGTGAAATACTTATTATAACTTTTCCTTAGTAGGTTATCTCATGATTAAGTACGATTTTTGTTATAATTTTTGATAAATTAAACTAATCTTAAAGAATTATCGCGTTTATTTTTAATTTTAATAGGCAACGTTTCGAACCCTTTACAGCGTACATGGCCACGGGACCGAGTACTAAAATTAAAAATAAACGCGATAAATTCGTAAGATCAATTTCATTTATTATATTGTGTAATCGCGTAAATAAAAGAAATTATCATAATTTATGATTATAAAACTTGCAACACTATTATATACCTATGCATTGATAATATGTGAAAAACTTCAGTAGTAACAAAGCCACTGCTGGGAAAGACAAGAAACACAAAACGAATTTTTATACCCCGACTTATTGTTACAAAGTAACAAAATGAATGTTATTTTATTTTCAAGGACAGCCGATGGGGAAATATACTTATTTTATAATCAGTTTTAAACTCACATATTTCTTGTCATATATAATCATATCGCTCCTACAAATAATTCAATATTTTCTTGTTCTCTCAAATAAAACACTAGAAAATCACGGTTTTATATTTGTAAATAAACAGTGCTTAACATGTTTGTCAAAAGCCAGAAAACACAAAATAAACTTCACAGTTTACGTGGTAAGATTTCGGATATGTAAGTACTTGCTTTGAAACAAAATAATATTTTTTATGTCGATAGATAGAAAAATGTTACACATTATGAAATAGTATAGCGTCATAACGTGGTTGCAATTTTTAAACAAGCTTATGAAAACTAGAGGCTTTGTAGAAAATAAAGTAGTAGTAGTAATATACTTTGTAGGAAATCTCAGTACTAAGGTTACAAAGACAATAAAGAAATATATATGACTATCACTGTGTATGTATTAAACCCTTTACTTATGCTTATTCATTATCGAGAAAAAAATTCAATTAAATTGAGAAAACGACCCAAAAGCGGAATACCATTTGATAATAATCAACGTTTAAGAATCTCATCGGCACCAGCCCTTCACCATGAAATCCAGTATAAATAGACCAAAGGGTTCTCGCTCTTAACTCGATCTTCAACTAAGCGCATCCAGTTGTTGTCGGCAACCTAATACAATAGATTGTAGAGAATCATTATAATGATTACAAAGAATAAATTAAATAAAAACAAAAAGTTACAGCGGCATCCTGTTTATATTGCCCGATAAACCCGTTTGGAACGGTAAACACACCTTTATATAAGGGTACATGATCCGTTACTGCAACAAACTAAAATGCGCGTCGAAACAAAGACCCATGTGTGCGGTGTATGGATTTTTGAATTCCTTTTGAAAACAAGCAACGAGAATTGCACGTTTCTCGTAAATCAACTTGCAGCTTGGAATACAGCGCCGCCGCTGTTTTAATGACAGATTTACAGCGTATGCGCGTGTTTACGTTTCAAATGACGCTTTGCGTTTTTAATGTTTACACCCCACCCGAGTATAAAAGATTTAATTCATTTATTCAATTTCGTTAAGGTTTTGTACTCATTTTGGACTTATTTAATATTTTCGAAAATTTTCTCAAATACTACGCATAATTAAATAAACCTTACGTTATTAATTGTTAATAATTAGTAATGTTTGATTTAACTATGTGATCAGAGTCCGGAAGCTCGCTTTTTTAATTCAATATATTCGAACGGTGGTAGGGCCACGCAGCATCCTCGGCTGTTGCACGAATGGGCAGGCTCATCCGGGGAAGTACACAGAAGACCGGCGTAAAGTGGAAGTATAATACTTTCGTGTTTCGTCTGGTGAGTGAGGTGGCCGGAGCCCAATTTTCTAAAGGTTGTCAACGCATCTGCAATCCTCGGGTTTAGCAGATGTCTATGGGCGGCGGTAGTCACTTAACATCAGGTGAACCGTCTGCTCGCTTAGCAACTTTTAACATTAAAAAAAAACCCGAGTTTAAATCCCGCTCCAGTACCAATTAAAATATTAATTTTAAGTCCTTAATTATCACGTGCTCAGCGGTGAAGGAAAACATCGGCAAACTTATATATTTTCGAAATTATATAAAAAAAATATTTCGAAGGTATGTGCAATCTGCCAATAGGCAGTGGGGTCACATAGCCCTAATACCCTCCGTACAATCGAGACCTTTGCCTAGCAGTGGGACTTGTATAGGCTGTTACTTTACTTAACCTTACGTCACGTATATGCACGGATTATATCATGTTTAATTTAAACTTAAATTCATCAAGTTTCGAATACTTTACTACGTAAATAGTCAGGAATTTAAACTAAACACTTTTAAATCCAAAAATATACTTCGATTTTAAAAAACCAAAGCTACGCTCCACATAAGTGCAAAATGTAATTATAACATAGTTCTTTATAATAAAATGGATGACGAGAATAACATTGTTGTCTTTTTATAAGATTACAATACAATGAAATATTCAAATACGATCATATACTACACATTTACTATGTAACCGCATGATACATCGGTACCCTAACGCTCAGTAAATGACAATAAATCAATAAATAATGGTATTTTATATGTAACTTATGTAAGAATGTAAAATATCAAACGTAAGTCAGTCACGAGTAAAATCGATTGTTTCGAGATATATAAATATTCAGTTGGAAATTCCAATCTTACGCCTTTTAATGTTTTAATTTTGTGTCATATATCATTCATCGTTTTTATGTTATTTCTATGTCATAATTCGTTTAATCTATATTGAACTAATTCAATCAGTACATTTTCTTTCTAAGATTTTCAGGTTGCAAAAACAATTAGAACGATAAAATCATTTCACCTCGACAGTCTAATAACATTTTATATGGTGACCGTCCTTAATTTAGTTAGAGATTAAAATACTATGAACCTACATACTAGTAGAAAATAATATTATATGAAGTATTTAATTATTTCTTTTAATTACGTGATTGCGACAAATACTTTTTTCGTAATCGGGTAAAGTAATCTTTCCGAAATTTATCGGGGATTATTTTATTTCAGATCTCATATTCTTAAAGTAATTTGTGAGGTTTTTACTTTTAGTGACTGAGACTGTATTGTGAAGGGCAGTGCTGTAGTTGTTAAAATAATAAGCAACGTACACAAAATTGTGGTTATCAGCTAGTAAATAATAAACGAGCTTAGAGTTACGGTAACTTTGGCATTAGGTCATCAACAATATAAGTCGTAACCATGATGTAAATTATTCGTCGTCGTGTAATATTCTAACATGTAACCCCCACACATATCAACGGTTAGGTAGGTTAACTAATTCTGTGTGTTTTGTCATTGCTACCGCCACACACACACACACACACACTGTCTTTATAAGTGTAGACAAATATCGGATGATCTATGCGATTGGTCGGAAAATCATAACAGCATTATTGAATTTAGCTTCCAATGATATTATAACACTGAGCTGCAGTTAAGCTCATAATATTTACTTTTCAGTCATTAAATTTGTGTGTTCTATATTTTAAAGAAAAATGTTAAGAAGAAGTTAAAATAATATTAGAGAATTAATTTGATACAATGTAAATGTTCCTTTATCGCCCAGTATTGAACAAGTCTAATTTTCCAGTATGTGTTATGTATGATGAGTCGTCGATCTTTACAATAAACTATAATTTTTCATTGCTTTTGTAAACACGGAAAACTGGTTCAAATTAAAGCCTTTTTTGGTCCCGAAAAAACGCATACATTTTTGTGATTGTTTTTTATGGTTAAAAAAACTCAAGGTCCCACTATAACTCGACATTCGATTGTATCACACATGATTGAACGTTTTGTTAAAATTTTAATTAAAACACAACGATCATTAGCGACTCGTTAAAAAGGTCACCCGAGCAAGGACCGCGTGCGTTATTACAATTTATAAGAACACTTCATATTTTACATTACTTCCTTAATTATGCTTCAGAAAAAACGGTCACTTAATATATCACTGTGAAGTCACTAGTTTCCTTTACGGATCATTCGACCTACAACTTGATATGGTACAAAAAATCTATTTTGTTGTTGCTTAAATTTTTATAGGTACTACTTACTACCTCTTCCGCTGAGTTCAAGTGCCAAATTTACTTCTCTTAAGGGCAAGATAAAAACTAACCTAAATGTTTAGAACTGCATTATTATGCGAAAAGCGATTCAATATAACCCGTATTAGAGTATGAACGCTGTCAATCTAAAACATTTCTTTTAAAGTTTATATATTCATTCTCGGCGTTTAGATACCTATATTTTGGAATCACTTGCCAGTGGGCATTCCGGCCCGCGATATAGGGACCTTCAAAAAGAGATCTATCTCTCTCAAATTTCCAGCGTTGCTTTTTCCACTAAAAAAATGATTGGCCCTGTGAAAAGATAGAGACACTTTTGAAACAAAAAACAGAGAAACCCTTACTTCAGTTTTTCCTTAAGTTGGAACTTCCTTGGTTGGACTTTGCTTACCTCAATGATCAGACTTTACGCCGTTCTACAATGAACAGCTGGCCTATGAACGTGGCCCATTAATGCATCAATGGAAACTATTGCATTGGTTTGTCAAAGATAAGAAGAAATAAATGTTTTACTTTACTTAAGTCTTATCTTAAATGAGGTATTCATCACATTTTACAAAGGTGAATGTGAAAGGTGTGAGAAGGGTGCAAAGCCGAATGTTTAAGTTAAGTATAATACTTTCGCGTTTCGTCTGGTGAGTGAGGTGGCCGGAGCCAATTGTCAAAAGGTTGTCAACGCATCTGGAACCCTCGAGTGTAGCAGATGGGCGGCGGTATTCACAAAAAAAATGTTTATTTTCAACATCACATTAGAAACCACTAAAATTATCAGTGTTTCTCTACTGTATTATGCATGAATTATAGTGATTATGCAAAATTTAAAAGCACCCAAGAATTATTTTAAGTTAAATATTCACAATTTCTAAACATTAATAGTAATATATCTAATATTGAACACTAATATATCTAATATTTAATGGAGGATATAGATGTGAGTTTTTATTTTGCTAGATGTTTCTGTCAAAATTTGTAGATGTTTCTACTCTTATCCTTTGATAGTAAGAGCATGGTTTCTGCTTATTAAGTCCCAAAGGCCACCACTGCTTTCGGTCACTGCCGTAAAACAATCAAGAAACTAAGGTTAAATTGAAAGCTGAAAAAAGTAACAGAAAAACTAAGTTTTATAAGGAACGCTATTGGAATCATTAGCATTATATGCCAATAATCACCTAACTGAGAGAACATAATGTTATACGTGTAAGGTTTCGCACATCTTATTACCTGGAAACTTCTACCGTTGAGACCATAGCTACAGCACACTTAACCATCTTGAAATAACATAAATTTTTCATAGAGATAAGTGTATTACAATCTGTCTTAATTAATAGAAACATTGGATAGGTGACCTATGAACATTTGACAAACAACATTTTCTGTTCACAATGTATGTCAAGACGACACTGATGATAAAAAACGGTTTAAAACAACATCAAACCGTGTAATAAACATTCTTATTTGTCATTTAAACTATGTCCATCTTTGTCCGTCTTCTATTCTTACCAAGCATTAAATTACAGTGTTATGTCAATGACCAAACGAAGTACATCTATCAGTTTTATATCTTAATTTTTTACTCATTTATTGAACGATATCTTGTGTATTAATAAATAGGCTATGTTTGTTCCCGTGTATTTAAAAATTGTAATAATAAAATAAAACTGTAGAGTAATGTATTTTGTTTTAAATGGAAGACAGGTTTAGTTAGATTTAAACGCAGATATTTCACACTCAAATCATTGCCTTATAGTTATAATATGTTTTTGTTGCAAGTAATCCAGAATATCTTGCATGCAATTTTATAAATATTTATGAATAAGATAGTTATGTCAATTCTTCTAGCGATTATGAATGCTTCGTATTGTTAATACGCATTAAAACATTGAATTGTATCTCTTATCGAAAAATCGATCTAGCTAGGTTTCATTTTTAGAAAATGTCTTTTTATCCCTGTTTTCGGGGAATAAAAAATATAACTCGAATATGACGGTAAATTTCGCCGCAAAAAAAAATGTTATAATAACTCAGTTATAAAAGCCCCAAAACAGACGGCCGCGGTTCGTATCACAATCATTTACACACTTTTCGATCGAAAAATATTATGCATATTTCATTACTCAGTAATTTGTGTTTATGTAATTTCCAAAATACGTGTTACAAAAAAAATACCGAGCAAAGCTCGGTCCTCCAAGTACTATTATATTAAAGCACTAAAACATTGTAAAATCGAGACACTGTGAGCTCATTTTACGAAGATTGCAACATGTTAACTTCAGAACAATAGAACAATTATTATTTATTTATTTCATATGCTAGTGAAATATTTTTTTTTTATTTTGTATTGTATTGTAATTATAATATTAAAACTTAAAAGAACTCCGATGGTGTCGTGACATAGGTTTTACATACATTATGATTGCTCTATAGTTCAAAATGTCGGAAAAATATATTCAGAATCAAACATAAAATAAAGACATTATTAAATTAATGATAATTTCCCCGTCGCGTTTTCCGTCACTCCTGTTAAAAATATTTTAAAAATAAATATACAAGTACATATATGTAAGTTCAATAATGCAATACCACTTGAAGGAATTAATTTAACTTACTCTTCATTTAATTATATTTATTAAAATTTATTCACATACGGTTAATAATATATTCATAAATTACGGCTTGTGATTAAGCTACGTCACGAAATCGTGCAACCTCTCACCCGTGCTTTTCGACTGACAAGTATTCGCATTCACAAGAGACACGAGAAAATATCTACTCGTAATATTAACAAACGGCGATGTCGCGAAAACACATATTCAGCTCAAAATTCAAAAGTTGTAGCGTAAACTTTTTTACGAGCTAAATTAAATAACAATATGTTTACACGTTATTAAACAAAACACATTATAGCATTATGTTTACTATTATTACGGTGGTAGAGCCATGCAGCAGCCTCGGCTGTTGCACGAATGGGCAGGCCCGTCAGGGTAAGTACCACGACCTCACAGAAGACCAGCGTTAAGTGGAAATATGACAAATACTTTCGCGTTTCGTGTGGTGAGTGAGGTAACCGGAGCCCAATTTTCAAAAGGTTGTCGACGCATCCGTAACCCTCGGGTGTGGCAGATGTCCTTGGGCGGCGGTATTCACTTAACATCAGGTGACCTGTCTGCTCGCTTTTCGCATTAAAAAAATGTTTTACTGGATAGACCGAATTCAGCTAGAATTCTAAATTTACTAATTTTAGTTTTTGCACATATGTTTACTTTTATTACAAGATTTATTTTTACTCATAACAGACGTAGGTAGCCAAGTTAAAATTACCAAGTATAATTTAAATAGTAGATATGTATAGTATTTGCTTAAATGTAAGAAATCATCAAATTTGGCATCCGAAGTTGACGAAGATTGCGTACATTACGCAAAGTTCTCAAAACTACCCAAATAAAAATAAAAATAATTTATTCTATAAACATCATTAATATCTGTTCAACTAAGTGTAGATTTTTGGCATTTTAAAAATACGTTTATATATACAACTAGCGACCCGCCCCGGCTTCGCAAGGGTTTAATGTATAATACATATAAAACTTCCTCTTGAATCACTCTATCTAGTAAGAAAACCGCATCAAAATCCGTTGGGTAGTTTTAAAGATGTAAGTATACATAGGGACAGACAGACAGTGGAACGACTTTGTTTTATACTATGTACTGAGAAGGCTCTCTTATATCATATATAAACAAACTTTAGAAGTCATAACATCGGTGATCCGCTGAGGAAAATTTTAACCATTTCTATGTTATCACAGGAATAGTTTGACCTAATTCTTAGCCCTGGGCTTAAAATTGGTATAATATTCGAGGTTTTTGTTTATTTCAAAACATAACAAGTCAATATAAGTAACAAAATATACACAACACATTCAATTAAGTTTTTATATATTATGGCGTTGAAAGAATATATGTGAAGCATTCCAAGAAAAATAAACAAGCTTCGCTATTTTACGGAAAAATAGTGACTTACATATTTTTCGCAATAATCAATTAGTGAACTAATGAAGAAAGGGATTACATTTGGGAAAAACATTTATCCATTTAAAGGATTTAATATTTAATTGCCTAATTATACATACGTAATAAATGCTCAATCCAAATATTATTTATATTGGGAGTGAATTACTATTGCAAATGTTATTTGTATATTTTATTAAATATTTATACTAAAATAGACTATTTTCCAAGACCAATTAATATTTTAGGTAACGACCGTGTACGAATTTATTCTATGTGAGAAGGTGGCAAGTGAGCTAGCGATTCACCTGATGATAAGTGACAACCGCCGCCCATGGACATTTGCAACACTCGTAGTTGCAGTTGCATTTCCACCTTTTAAGCGGGCTCCAGCTACCCGCTCACCAGACGAAACGCAGGAGTATAACACTTTCACTTTACGCCTTTATTCTGTGAGGTCGTGGTAATTACTCGGACGGTCCTGCCCTTTCCTGCAACAGCGGACTGTTGTGTGGCCCTACCACCGTAAAAACTTTAAAGTACTCAAACGTACTAAATTATTCTATTAAAAACATTAAATGTATTGTTTGTATAAAATCATTTTTAGTATAACGTATATCACAATGACAGTCAAAGGGCCCCGCTACTAAGCGGCGAGCTATTTAATTTCACGTTGAGGAAAACTGTATCCTTGTCTGACTTTTAACGGAAAAAGCACTTGGAAAGACCTGTAGAATTTGATTCAAATGCAAGACCAGAAATAGTATTCTGATGAAACAATTAGTTGAGGTGGTTATTGGTGTTAGTGTGGTGGGCGGACTTAACGCCTAATGGCATTCTCTACCAGTCAACCTTTGACATGGTGAAAAGTATTTTACACAATACAAAGGTATTTGCGTATTGAATTCCATCAAATTGCTATAAATTTTACAATTCATTATAAAATCGCGAGGTAAGGAACATAAAGTAGCTTTGAGAAACTAACCAAGCTTTTTGTTTGCTAATGATGTGGACATCAGGGTCACATTTAAAAGCCTTCAACTTGACTCGTGACTGTCCGTTCGCTTAATGTAGGCTTAGTCAACTGCTTACTTTCAAGTTTATCCAGTAATATACTCAACCAAACAAGCACCACTTCTATGTATGAGAATTTAAATGAAATGTAAAGAACTTTATTGTACACATCGACAAAAATATGCGGGAATACATTTCGAAGTGGACAATAATTTAAAATCTCGAGTTCATTAAGACTTACACAGGCGGTATGAAAATACTAAAGCTTTATTTGGACAAAAATTTCCATGTTCCCATATTGTAACGTGTTTGCAGTTAACGAACTTAATTATGTTGCGTCTGCCGTTTTCCTTTGAGCATTTGCGAATTACAAGAATAAAAAAATTATACTATATGATTATACTGCGTTGCTCATACAAAATAGCAAATTTTCGATATAGTGAACTAAGTAAACCTGTGTGATTTTCGCACAGTACCGTGATTAGCCACTAAATGTTTACATTAATAAATAAGTGTAAATAACCTTAAAATTTGTAAAGCAAAAGACGAAAAAATTTCTCGCCGCTGCGGAAATCGAACCTACGTCTTCCGAACTCGCACCCAGACGCGTCACTAACACTAATTGGCCGATTGCCAAATCGACGGAAATCAACACGAGCACGACGAAAAGAATCCGCATCATCATTAAGGTACAGAATTAAGGTTTCAACAATCTCATAAAAGTTACAACAAGATTGCTTCTTCAAATTGGCTTCAATATAATATGGATTCTATTTATTCAGTTTAAATTTATTCAAACTTACTCAACTCCTTTATTAACGTTTACGAATATTAAAGGAGTCATTGAACACGATATCAGTATTGTACGTTCAAAAACTTTGTTTTTATATTCATAAGAGCTAAAACCGAACACAACATGCACTGTTCCTAAGACACGCAACTTTCTTTCAGCTTTTGAAACATTCCCCTAACGATTATGCACAGGGTTGTATTCAAATATGTATGCATGCAAGAATATAATCATGATTCAAAAGTAAAAGAAATACATATTTCTGTTCTATTTTTACTTTTACCCTACTTTCATATTTTATCATAATTTTGAAGTTTCACGTAATTTAAAAACTATTATTAATTATATATAATGATGTATATTAATAGTAGTAGTATTATATAACATAGTTAATTCCTTTTTAATTAATAACTGATACCACGATCACAGAGCTAAACTAAGGTTAGCTAATTAAAAATGGGCAGAAATTAAATGATATCATCAATAGACAGGGACCTTTAGTACCTATAATGTAGAATAGATTTATGTATAACATGGGTTTATAATTAATTTAGTAAGACTTCAACAATATTTAAGATAAATTTTAGCATAATTGTAAATAAAATCCTTTGTATGCAAAACAGTAATTAATTAAGAAAAATATTGTACACTCTACGAGAATGTGGCTGAAAATTAACTAGAGTAGCCTTAATTCTCTATAAGCTCAACAAGCCATTAATGCATCCATTAATTACTTTAAAGGTGAGGGAGCCGTAAATAATCCATCATTGGCTGCGGTCATTACCCCTTTGCTTACTTCTTTATAATATTTGAATAAAAATACGATGTGAAATTACACCGTCGAAGACCTAAACTTGTAAATTTAAAATTAAATCCTTTTTTCGTATTTAATTATAAGCTATTTAAGAACCATCTAAACATACCAACGATGTAATGTAACCAAGCTAGTATATAAAATTTTGTCTAAAAGAAAATTATTGATCATTTAAACATTACAGTCCTACAACTAAATAGCTTTCTATTCTTACCTTAAAAAATTAAGAGAAAAAAATTAATTAAAATTTGTTATAGTGCTAATCTCTGCACTTAAGATTAAACATTAAAATATGCAGAAAAAGTGCGAAAAGATTGTCGCCGCTGTGTGAATCGAACCCACGTCTTCTGCATTCGTGGCCTGACGAAGCCACTGAGCTAAACGGCTGATTGCCACACAGCCTACAGATTCTACATTTTTTAAAGAAAAAAATAATTTTGAAACAAGCTGTTATACTAATATCATAAATGCGAAAGTAACTCTGTCTGTCTGTCTCTTTTTCACGCAAAAACTACAGAACCGATTTAAATGAAATTTGGTACACAGATATTTTAGAGCCTGAGGAAGGACATAGGCTATTTTTAATTAAAAATATATAGTTCTATTTGAATAAAGATATTTGATTGATTGATTGAAATTACACCTTCATTATTATTTTAGTAACACGCATTTATTTATAAAAATAAAAGCTTATTTTTAAAGAATTTTTTCTTTAATTTTTTTTAAACCCTTTATTATTTTAATAGCTTTACATGTTCTATCTAATCAAAGGCATTGAATCCACATTCATAGCAAACTGAACGAACGAACTTCATTTCCCAAAGAAGGGGTCGCATACAACCACAACCAAACCACCACCACTTACCACCCATCAAAAACGGTCCACCCATTAAGACGAATCAAACTCTACGTGGTTATATCGCTTAATTACTGAGTTCCTATGCCCACCTTCCAGCTCCATCATTAGACTCTGATTACAATTGAAAGACAAACTACTCGTCGAGACGATTTAAATGAGCCCAAACTTTATGAGGCTGTGTCGTTTCATTGCGAGGTTAATTAGGCCACCTTTCAGTTTCATCATCAGATCGGCACCATGTCATCATCATATTGCATTGTCACGCGATATACAAATGTATGCAAAGTTTCAGCTCCATCGATAACCAGGAAGTGGATCAAATTTAATATTGGTAGATTTTATGACAAACATCGAGACAGGTGAAACAAACAAATTTTAAGGTAAAACAAATTTTAATTACGGACAAGAAACTCACTATAATTCGTGCTCTGACTTGAGTGATACTATGAAGTTGACATTTTTCAAATCATAGACTTCACACAACAATAACGTTTTTTTCTTTATTATAAGAAGTTGACAAACAAGCAGGTGGTTCACATGTTGTTAATGATTACCGCCACCCATGGGTTACCTACAGTGCTGGTGAGGCTGTACTTACGATGCTAATCTTACAAATAATCGGCCTCGGTTCACCAAATAAAACGCAAAAGTATAATACTTCCCTATGGTTTTCCCCAGACGAACTTGCCACTTCATTCAAAAGCAGGAGGTGGAACGGCTCTACCACAGTAGATTGTTGTGAGAAGTATTATTATTTATAAGTGAGAAAGTGAGATGTGAGCTGGCAGTTCACCTGATGGTTAATGATAGCCTTGACGTGATGGCATCCATGACGTCCATTGGCATTTGCAACAACATTAGGGTTGCAGGTGCGTTGCCACCTTTTAATAAGTTGGCCCCACCTCCTTCCCTTACCAGCCGAAACGCAGAATTGTAACACTTCCACTGAGGTGGTGGTACGTCACCGGACGGACCTGCCCATTCGTGCAACGCGTAAGTGTTTCGTGGCCTTACCACAGTTTACAATGTCAAAATTAAGTGGCCCTTTAATGCTCAGTGTATAATCCTTTCTAACCTTTGTTAAGATTGTCACACGGGTATGTACCATTCATTTTTTCCAGAGTATCAGTAAAATAGGTATACAAATTGTTAATAAATGTTTTCCGATAAAGTAATTCTCAACTCACGAGTCGTGAGCATATGTCACTATGGAAACACAATTAAAAGGCCGAGCCGCCAGAATTCCTTTATTGCCAAGTTAGCTTGTTAATTAACTTGTCTAATTAAATTGTGACATAGTGATTAAAGGACTGCTAGTAATGCACTAGTTCTCATGCGTTATAGAATATTTAGTTGTCATTAAAGCATCAGTTTAGGTGTAAAGGAATTATACTATTATTATTAATAACAGTTATACTGTTTTGCACTCACAAAATTAAGCTTGAAATTGCAATTAAACATAAGCAAGTTCATTAGCCCAATGAGATTCTCCTAGCAGATGAGTCTGGTTTTTGGTAATAAAAGGTTAATTAGTCCTTTATTTACATACTTTTTACACAATTCATATGACATTTATAACGAATCAATATACTGTTACATAACATACATATAATATGCCACAACGTTTAAGTTGCAATGTAGAGGAACCTGGAGCCGAGAGACAACATTATCTTGTTTTATGTTTTACAACACGATTGAGATAAGCTCACATATGATCTGTGATAATTCCTTCCCCTATTTTCAATTTCGCAAAAGCCTATCAAATATTTTCGTGAGAACAGTTGTATTCTATTTAAATGAAAATAAACATAAGCCAAGCTGGAAGTTTACGAACATTGTCACTGTGTAAAGCGTGTGCGTGTGGTTGGCCCATGCAATAAACCCTATTTGCATATCTTAGTTATAACAGTAACGGATTAAGTCATTGCCAGTAATTCGAGTTGTAGTTTAAGATATGAATGTTTACGACGTATATTCCGGAGCATAAATACATTTCACGAACGACCGGTGTTAGGGTTTATTGATGTAAATGTAAATTTGCAATAAATTAGTTTTCTAATTAAATTTATACATTAATGTAAAATTTTAATGTAATACTTTTTACGACGCGTTTATGTCTTTAATGTCATAATGCAAAGCAGCAGACAGTTGACGAATCTAATATTAAGTAAAATAATTTAAAGCTAATGATAAACCCTATACATATTGTAAAATTCTTTTTCTCTCTCTATCCCTTCCTATTGTAGAATAGAAAAATCTTCTGCTCATACATGGAATCATTTATTATGTAAGGATTCCCTCTGAAAATCATCTTATACATTGTATTCCTTACTTCCATACTGGTTTGGATAGACTTTCGATGTGCAAACATTTCACAATTATTCTCTAACACTTTAACTTTCAAATGGTCTAAAATGTATGTAAGAGAAAATCTTTATTGTGTTTGGCTTATAAATAACCTGAACGCTCGAGGTCACACTCACACAACCTATTTCGTTTGAGATGTGGTTGTGGTGTAACCTGTTGGAAAGCGCTAAGAAACTCCCACCGCTAGTTCCTAGAATCAAATTGTGCGCAATTAAGAACAAACAAACTTGAGTGATATTAAGCGAGCAGACAATTTCCATAATGGTACGAGATGACCACTACACCCGTTGCACTGACAGTAGAATTTACCGTGATAGGACCCCGCAGCAACTTCTGCTGTTGCACGAATGGGCAGGTCTGTCCGGGTAAGTCCCACGACCTCACAGAAGACCGGTATGAAGTGAAAGTGTCATACTTCTGCCTTTCTCTCTCTATTTAAAGGTGGCTGAGCTACCTGCTCGCTTGCCAATTTTTCACATAAAAAAAAGAACACAACCCATGTCTAAGACAGCATTTATGTGTATCATTCGAAGCGATAATAACAGGATTAAATTAACGCCATAAGTTACGCAATCTGCAGTGGATTGAACAACGGGCTGCGGTCTCTGTTGCGGTCTTATCTCGGCGACCGCAATTTCTTGAGTTTGACGTGCCTCTGACACGGTCACTTGCAGTCAACGACCAGTTTCTATTAAGGGCCAAATTGAGAGTAAATCCGATATCGCTGCATATTACAAGGATTAAATTTGTCGGCGTGACCTCTTGTGCCTAAAATCCATTTAATAATGAATGTTGATTTAGCTAGCAAATTTCAAAAGCATAAATTTATATTATAGGTATACTTTTGTTACCTTTTGTTTACTTATTCAGATTATAAGAGTTTAACTGTTATAACTCAATTTTTGATATTTATAAACTATCAAGGGGCCAAGGGGACTTATGCGAAAAAATATTACCTACCAAAATTTATAATCGAATATTTCAGGACTGAAACAACAATTGAGCATAAGTAATCAAGTACATCCTTGATATACTTGCCCTCTACACTTAGGCTACAAAGAATGTTCTTTAAAATTTCAAAAGAGTTTCACTTCACCAACGCAGGGTCCCCTATACTCACATCTTAACGTTGGTTAATTATCCTGAGTAACATAGCGCATAATACTACGCTGCAATTACGAACGCCCTGTTTTCTTCGGCTATGCGGTACTACAACTTTATGCACTTAAATCTTACTTTACGAATGTAGTCTTTGAATGTTTGCCTTAAAGGAAGTATTACGGCTGCGGCGTAAAGATAAAGGTCGCATTAATTTCTTTCAATTTGCATTTACATACTGAACAACGAAAGAAAAAAAAAGGTTTTCGATACACTAGGTTGCGACTTTTTCAAGAGCCTAGTGAAAATGAAATAAGCATTTTATAAATGAATTAAATTAGTTCGTAATAGTGTTCGGGAGATTAAAACGTTAACATTTTTTTCATTTCTTCTTAACGTCTTTATTTTAGACTGGGTAGAATCAATGGTAGTATGTACGGTGAAGCCAGATTGTAATAAGGTTCAAGAAAATAAAGCACCGAAATGTACCTTACAAAGAAATAACTCAGTAATATTTAAAAAAAACTATATGACTCAGTGGCACAGTTGCCAAGGTTCTGCACCACGTAGTTTCGATCCCCACATAAGAATACTATTTGTGTAACCTACAGATAGTTTGGTCTCGGTGTTTGGTAAACGTGAAATATTTGTTTGTAAAACGTCCATACAACACAGGATAATGTTTTCCTAAATTAAAGGCAATGTTTTAATTTAAAAAAAATCAATTTATGGTTATTATATAATTTATAAGATAAAATGCGTTTACGTGTTGAGAAATTGACAATTTTATTTAAAATATTATCTTAATAAATAATAATGAATGTTGGTATGCGCATAACACATCAATGGCTGGACCAATTCGGCTTATTTATTTTTTGTATATTTCTAAAGGTCCACGGAAGGTTTTAATGCTATAAAAAAAGAACGAAGTCTGCCCGGACATCTAGTTTGTTTTGTATATTTCGCGGTTAACCCCCATCGTTTTTTGCATACGAATACGCGGTTCACCCAGTGTCAAATAATAAAACAATAATAGCATAAATAATTATATTGTACGCTGGTTTTTATGACGTGATACTTACCATAGTCGTAACTGCCCATTGAAGAATCCCAGTATACGTTGACAATATTAAAAATTTGTGAAGAACGCAGAGATGTCTCAAATCACTTCAAAATTATTTCACATTTGAAGTATTCATCTTTTATCATTATTGCACTGTAACGGCATAAAAAAGAAAATTACTTGAAATTATATAAGAACCTGTCCAAGTTTTAACAGTTTTCCAGTTTTATGCTACCACATGCGATTCTTGTGAAAATTTTTCTTAACATTTTTAGTTTTATCTACTTCATGTCTTTATTTAAATTGTATCACAGATCTGTTCCTGGCTCAGCACGTGAATATAATTGTAAATGTAATTTTCGGTGCGCTCTTGATTATCGTCACAGTTTACATACATTCTTCAGGCAAGTTCTGACTTTATTCTCACTTCTGTTTTCTGTGGCTCCTTTTACTTTTCTTTTGAAGTGCCGAATTCCAACTCGGGGCAAGGTCACGAGAGCTTAAACTCTGCGAGGAACTATTCAAACAGTTTTCATTCAACTTATGTCTGTATTTCGAACGATTCAAATACTTTAACAAATACAATACAGTGAGCATGGCAAAAGCGCAGTAAATGATGTACGGAGAACAAAACTGCTCTGGCTCTCTGTATAATAACATATTAAATTAAACTATTTATTTGGATGTAATGAGGTACTGGAATTTGTCTTCGGAGTGATATTTCTCATAACTTCATATTTCTGACATTTCTCGTAACTTGTCAACTTCGAACGCTATTTTGACATTTTGTAATAAGTAGAAAACAGAATGTATAAAATATTAACAAAGAAGAAAAGGCGTTGCTAAAAATAACATTTCAAGGTATTGCTAATAAAGCAAAAATACTAACTGTATAAGTAAGTAAATATTATTTATTCGAATCAGTTTTTTTACGTATCCTTACATTTATCATTAATACACATAAAATTCATAGATATGATACATTATATTTAAATCGAAAAATAACTAGTCTCAGTACTGGGTAAAATAGTTTATGACTCCAGAGAAGGCTAAATTTCAGGACAGAATGTGAGTCCACGATGTCCAGAGGAATAAAGGCATAACCAGATTTTCATCATAACGCTGAATGTTTTTTCGCAAGACAATTTTATATTTCACTCGCATATAGTTTTTCAACTCGTATGCAGAAAACATGAGCTGCGGATTGAAACACCCGACGCAGACGCTGTTTGTCACGTAACTTTGTTCCGCCTGGAACAAACTCAATATACTTATCACTCATGGTGACTGATACAATGAAGTTATATTCTCACATAAAGCAGTTCCAGTCTACTCGACTGCGTTCTACATTATTTTATTTCCATACGGCACGGATAATGTCACTCGAAATTTCTTTGTAAGCCAAAAAGGTAATATTACGTTTTTGGTAAAACTACTAGTGGTCGACCATAATTAATTATACTTGTTAGAGTGTGTAATATTTTTTTTTATTGATGTAATATATTTTTATGCACAATTTACACTTTTATGCACAATTTAAACTTATAGACTATAAGTGTGGGAAATTTCATACTACTCTGTCCGCGCAATTTTCGTAAAAAGGTGTAGAAAGTTTTTGCTTAACTAATTAATATATAGATTTCTTAATAATTAAAAGATAACCAGCCTTCGTCGATTAATATAGTGGTGATAAAAATACCACATTGCATAGCTATAGTCCGTGAACGTTTTTACGCTATATTGAATTTTCTAGACGTTCCGACCAATTATAATTCAGTCCACGGCTCAAGGTATCGACGGGCGTATATTTATTCTGTCTTGGTGAACAGTTTGCGGTGGATAGTTTGTTATGCATGCCGTGGCGGTCAGAAAATGCACTGCCAAATGCAGTGGCCGAATGCAATCTCGCTTCAAACATGCATTTTGTTTCAGTTTCGAGCATAACTGAAGTGGACGCGCAATGCAATTTATATCTATCTGGCGAGATTTCACTCAGTCATCACGTTAAAAATTACAATTGAATTGAATTTATACAAAAAAGTATGAATTTTTTTAAACGTAGGTAATTGAAAGTATTTGACACAATGCAATGTCATGAAATCCGTGAGTATTTATTTGATTTCGAGGAAATCATGTACTTTAATTTTGAACGGTATATGGAAGAATAATATTAGTTTTAATATTCATGAATAATAAAATCTTTCCTCGACTTCAATCTATCTTACGACTGATTAATGTAATATTTTTTGTAGCGTTATAGTTCTGCCGTTTGTTGAAAATTCAACATCGTCAGCCTACCCTCGTCATACGACTTTTTAAGTTCATTATTAGCCGCACTAGAAACAAATGTTTCAGAAAGAGAGATTTCAAAGTAATAATTTATCGAGAGAAAACAGAAAATAAATTAGTTTAGCGCACAAAATTTATTGCACGCTTACCCAAAACTGCCTTGTTCCTTTAATTGTACCGACCAAATTTGCAAAGGGAATTACGCAAAACTATTTATGTATATTCAGCACTCACTGGGAAATGCAATGTTATTTTCCACCGGGCAATCCCGAACCCAAAATTAGGCAATTGAGCTGGCTTAATTAAAATTTAATTAAAACCATTCGATTTTAACTAAACACGATTTTAAAATACAGCTCTGTGTAATTGGCATATTATTACAATTGTATAATATATTACAATTGTGTAATACATTACAATTGGCGTTTTGACAATCAAGTCTCTACATTGAAAAAAGATATTTGATTTGATTTGATAATAATATGCATATTGATGAGTTTTAAATATTAATTCTCATAGTTTTTGTTTGTTCTATTAGAAACAATTAAAAATGTGATGGCTGTATTTCGATTGCACTCTTACTTTCCTACGTAGCTAGTCATGTAGACATGTGTCAAGTTTTCCAGCTAACGTCTTCTTTCTTCAAATGATGATAATCTATACTATATTACAAAGAGGAAAGATTTGATTGTCTGTATGTATTGAATAGGCTCCGAAACTACTGAACCGATTTGAAAAATTCTTTCACTGTTGGGAAGCTACATTATCTCCGGTTGATATAGGCTATATTATATTTTAAAAAATAGGGATCCTTACTAAAACTTTAATAATGTAACCCAAAGTGTACAAAAATTACCTAAAATATTCTTTACATCGCATGCGCTGCGAAAACTATTGATGATAGAATAAAATAATGTACTACGAATTTGCAGAACACATCACTATTTCCAAAAAGTGTCGCGAGAGCATATGTCTAACTATTATAGTTATGCCACAATAAGTGTTCTTTTATTTTAAAATTAATTGAAATACCGCCGCTAGAAAAGGCTCTTTATTTGTATCTTGGTATTAATCCTTATAAAAATAAATTACTTCATATTTAAGGCTGTTTCAATATCTTTATATAACTTTTTGAATTATTAAATTCAGACTATCCATTCGAAAGATATCACAAGTTTAAAAATGTTAGTATATTGTAATTTAACTATCTAAGCAGCATAGTGACTGACTTAGTAGTTCTGATAATTTTTCAATCACATTTATACTGGTAATTTCTGTTTGACAGTTAGCGAATAATTAAGTAAAAAGGCAGTTTAATTTTCGTTATCATTTTAAAATGACCTAAAGATCAAGATCTTCATCTCATCCTTTTAGTAATAGTTCCCAGGCATTTCCCAGGGCATCAAAAAGACGCCGTAATGAGGAATCTTTACCGGAAAGTGTAAATCGTCTTACAAGTCGGAGAGAGTCAAGTAGAGCGGCTTGAAGAGCAAAATAATATAAATATATAAAATCACTCCAGGGAATCTAGCTCTGAGCGGTCCCAACGCCTACAATAATAGAGAGAAAGACAACAAACGTCAACGACTAATCGTTAACGTAAAACGTTCGTAATCGACTTTTAGCTCACAGATCAGCTTTAATACATTAAGCTCAACAGTCTTCCGTCCAAATCGGAGCCATGAATAAGATCTGCTCTAAGTGTTCCGCCAAAAAATGGGTCGATGCACCAAATAGTATGTGCTGTGCTTCTGGAAAAGTTATTCTCCCCAATATTGAGGAGTTATTGAGGACATTTTTAAGCAACATCCGAAAGTGCAATAGCCTCTTTGAAATGACTTCGTTTGACGCAAACTTTTTGACAAGTATACAAGTTATCATCATCCTCCTGCCCCTATCCCACCTAGGTGGGGTCGGCACCACATGTTGTTAGCGGTTTTGGCTATATTTTTACAACCAGCCTGCCTGACGTCAACCCTCCTTGGGAAACAAATACCCAGATCAAATTTCAACTGTGTAACTATCACGGTTCATGAGATACAGCCTGTTGACAGAGGGACAAACAGACAGCGGAGTCTCAGTAATGAGGTCCCGTTTTACCCTGTGGGTACGGAATCCTAAAAAGGCCCCAGAGATATAGTGTTGTACGGTAGACACGTCCAACTTAAAAGGGTCTCTGAGTTACACCGATTGTATGATCCACTAAGATATCCCTTAATAGTCATAATAGGAGAAGACGATTAATATTTGACTATTCCTCAGCAAGGTACGGTGCGTAACAAAACTGTGACATGCATGTAATTTTATGCATTTAGGTTAGAGTTACCTGTTTTACCATTGCATTATTACTGGGACTTATTAAGGTTCCGTACAAAGGGTAAAACCGCACCCTATTACTAAGACTCCGCTGTCTGTCTGTATGTCCGTATGTCTGTCCATATGTTACCAGGCTGTATCTCATGAACCGTGATAGTTAGTTGAAATTTTCACAAACGATGTATTTCAGTTGCCGCTACAACAACAAATACTAAAAAACAAAAATAAGTGGAGCTTCCATAAAATTCCAGAAATGATTTTTTGCCGTTTTTATAGATAATGTTGACAGTAGTAGTGTTTTTGACAATATGTAAGTGTAATACTTCTATACTTCTATTGAATAAAGATATTAAAACATGATTTTTTTTAATGTGATCGAGTGGCAAACGAGCTGGCGGTTCCTCTGATGTTAAGTGATAACAACTGTGTTGCCAACATTAAAAAAGTGGGCTCCGGTTACCTCTCTCACCAGACGAAACGTAGAAGTATAACACTTCTATTTTACGCCGGTCTTCTGTGAGGTCGGTACGGAACCCTTCGTGTGCGAGTCCGACTCGCACTTGGCCGGTTTTTGTTCAATACATTGTCGATATGATAGCAAAAAGATATCAGAAATATTGAATTACATATGATGTCGTATTCACCAGAGATTGAGGGCTGGTGAAACATTCATCTTAGAGACGCTTTAAATCAAGACATTGACCTATCAAATATCGGTCAACGCGTAATCTGCAACGTCATATTCATTTACAGGTTCTCCGAGTTATCTGCATTAAAAAACCAAATATGCGATGATTTATGTCCGAAGCTATGGGAGACCAGACTTATTTCTCACTTTTACGTGTAACCCCGAATGTCCCGTAATTAAAGCGGAACCATTATCTGGTCAGCGGTCTTTCGATCTTCATGACGTAATTTCAAGGGTATTCCGTTAAAAGATGAAGAAATTCATAAAAATTATTCACTAAAGACGAAATATTCGGAAGGTTTTATGTGTGTGTATGATAACTTTCAATTTTAAAATTTTGTTAAATACCCGTGCGAAGCCGGGGCGGGCCGCTAGTATTCTATTATAATTATGTTCACTAAATATTTCTTCGCGGTATGATTCAAACACGCGATTGAACACACACCAATGTGAAATTTATGTATGCAAAACGTCCTTACATCACAGGTACAGTAAGGACACAATTTTTGAAGGTAAGACTAAAATAGATTTTACTAGCTCGCAGTGGTCGTTAGGACTTAATACCCAACCCCTTCCATACAAAATACAGAATACCTAACAGACTGACATGGGCAAACCATATAGACGTTGATATCTGCTATAATTTTTTTACGAGGTTATTCCCACGACTTCTACGTAGATTTCAGAGATGTTCCTAACATTGAAACAATTACTAAACAGTTATTAACGAGCCCGACTTATCGTGATTTTAATTTTTAACTTAAGACAATACACCATGTATTTTCAATTACCGTCCTCTATTTGCTTGGGGTTCAAGAGTGAAATTAGCTAAATTCTTTTCTTAGCTCGTGCCTACAATTTAATAGTTTGTATATGTCCCACTGCTGGGAAAATATTTTATGTGAAGAGAATATCAGGGCAAGTACGTCACACGACCCCGGTAATTGGCCGATTTCACATATATTCTGAATATTTTTATTATTATTATCATTTCAAAAAGGTGCGGGTTATATCACAATGGTTTCCTTCAATGCCCATCACGTGATAAGACAGCACTTATAATTTCAACTTTCATTTATTAGTGCCGGCACCAGGATTTGAATTAAGATTACTAGAATAGCTTAAATTTAAAATGAGCACCTTGACACTGAGCTATCACGGCCTACGATAAAAAGTCTTACCAAAAATCTTAGCAGCTTGCTCATTAGCTCGTATCTCAGTCTGTAACTATTCTATTAAAAAAAAAACTCTTCAAAGTTATAGCAAGTCTGTTTTTCCGTAGTTAGTTCGCGTGGTGTACTCGTACTAATCCGAAATGCCCTCGTTACGCCTTGCTATAAGAATAATGTATAATGGGTTGTGTGTCTTAGTTTACATTACTGTACGGCATACTAAATTTTAATATTTCAGGACAAATTTTCACACAGCGGTATCTAGTCCCAAACTACGTAAAGCTTGCACTCTGAATACTAGGTAACTGATAAGCATACTTAAAAATACTATTTTTTTAAAATAAATATATATTACAGATATACAAACACCCAGACATTAGAATAACGCTATGTTCATCATACAATGTTTTTTATGTGGGGATCAAACCTCCACCCTCTGGCGCAGCAGACAGGTACTATACACCGTCTTCGAAGTAAACATGTACTATATATGCTTAAAAAGCTTAACAAAACCAACATAGATTCTCCTTGCTTACATTCGCAATCACCTACTTTGCGCGAGTATCAAAGCTCACACGCAACACTGCATTTCATGTAACAACCAGTAGTTTATATTGTCGACACTAAACTTAACTTGGCGGCATTATGCACAAGTCCACCATTAAGTTGTCCAAGCCATATGCGTGACATGCAACCATTGCAAACACTTAGCCGATAGCATAAGTCATTTAACAAAACGAGTAATATTAAAGTATATATAATAAGGCATAATTTCAACGAAGGTTCACCTAATAGATATGGTACTGTTGTTTCGAAATATTTATATAGACGCAGGATAATAACAGTATGTCTATGTCTATGTATAAAAGTATGTCTATGTCTATGTAAATAACAATGTTATTTTAACAAAGATGACGCAAGTTCATACTGCGCGCAGTTTAAAATTGTTCCGCTTTACATTTTATGACATATATGTAAGTGAATGCGACAGATGATATAGAACGTATAATACGGGAAGAAATAGCAGTCTTTAGTGCAATTTAATTACGCGTAATTTGAGTGACTCAGTTTCAATGCGCTAGTATCATCTACCTCGTATTTGTATATAATATCATTGGTAAATAAGGTAAAGTCACACTCACAGGTCTGCTGAAACAAATTTCTTAAGAAATGAGCAGGGCCTTTGTACAAATCCTTTCATGTATGTTTCTGTCATAATTTTCTGTGTACTTAAATTATAAATTATATGAATAAAAATAAATAAAGAGGACCCGAACATGAACTAGGAAGAGCACCTGCAAACCCATGGGTATTATTATCATTCGTGGCGAGAAATACTCATCAGGTGAACCGCTTCCTCTGATAAGAAATTCAATAAATATTACATGCTCGCTCACAAGACAACTTCCACGTATTGTTCAGGGGTTGACGTCTGTTTTTACAGCAATAAATAGTATCCAAACGTTTTCCTATACAAATATCCATTTCATATATCAGAATTATATTATTAGTGATATTTGGTTGACTACTTTTTTATTGTTATTACTTGACTAGGTATAAATTATTGTTGCATAGTTAATAAATCCTAAAAATATTCTTTCATAGACGACAATTAAGTAATAGAAGTAAGTTGATAGAAAATTCAATAACAAGGAACCGAATTATTCTAATGCGTCATATCTTTCCAAGTTTGCATATAAAACTGTAATAGGTCGTAAAGATCTTGTCATAAAAAATTGGATTCTGAAACCTTAACCCATATCGACCTCTATGGGAATAACATAGTGAATAATTTCCCGTGGAGCCGCACAATTCAATCTCGCGCAATATTTCAGATGATTTGCACTGTCGCAAATTCCGATCACGCACTGTTACCTGACAAATTTATCACTTTCTCGCATGTGCTTAGATTGGGACCTCGGCCATGTTATTTCATACATCTGACATTGTCGCATAATATTGAATTTCGATAAAATCTCACCGATAACCTAGAGCCTTCGATGTTGGATCTCCAAAAAATTTAGGCGAGTGGTGCTCAGTGAGTTTATGCTTTTCTGATTTCTTATTTTTAAAATTCACTGTGTAATATTTATGGCGGTATAAGTGATAGTAAATATTTTTGTCAATTTTTTCTTATCACATTTTTGTTGAAAGGTTCGAAATGAGCAGGTTCACCTGATGTTAAAAGATTACCGCTGCCCATGGATATCTACAGCACCCGATGGCTTGCTGATGCGTTGACAACCTTTAAAAAAAGTGGGCCCCGGCTACCTCACGCTTACTTAACGCCGCTCTTCTGTGAGGCCGTCGTGGTACTTCCCCAGACAAGCATGGAACACAAAAAGCTGTCGCGTGGCCCTACCACAGCAAAATGTATAACAGAACATGTAAGCTAACTTAAGATTTATTTTTTTAAATATAATTTTTCATATAGGTCAATGAAAAGCTGCGATTATATAATTAACTAGCGACCCTTTTTGGCTTTGCACGGGTGCAATGTATTATACATATGCTCCTTCACTTGTTTTGCCTTCCCGGAACCCCCCACTAACACTTAAACTTTATGGTATGGTAAAAGTAAAAAAAGAAAAGTAAAGTAACAGCCTATACATGTCCACTGCTGGGCAAAGGCCTCCTCTATACAGAGGGTATTAGGGCATAGTCCACCACGCAGCCCCACTGCGGATTGGCGGACTTCACATATCTTCGAAACATTTTTTTTTGTTATTATTTCGAAAATATGCAGGTTTCCTCACGATGTTTGACTTCACCGCGGAGCACTTGATAAGTCAGCACTTAAAGTTAAAAACTTCATTGGTGCCGGCACCGGGGATCGAACTCAGGTTGCTCGAGTATATTGAATTAAAGGCGAGCGCCCGGACACTGAGCTATCACGGCTCTATGGTATTAAAGTTCAAATTGACTTTTAAGTATTGTTAGAATCTTTTGTACGGGAATATAGAAAACTGTTGTTTTTAGACTTTTTCAGGCAATTTTTTAATTTTTTTCTTTCATAAGAACCTTTTCCTGATAAAAACAAACGTCTAGCCGATCACGCGTGATGGCGTGACCAAGGGAAATAGGGATTCATTTTTATATAACATAGATTACTTCTAAGCAAAAAACAAATAAATACATTTTAAGCAACGCTCTCTAGTCCCAAACTATGCAACGCTTGTACTATGGGTACTAGATAACTGATAAACATACATTTCTTTTGTAAATAAATAAACACTCTGACGCAGGAGGCAAGTACGCTAAACACTACGCCTTGCAGGTCGTCTAACAAGGAACAAACATAGATTTATTATGGGGATATGGATACATTGTAGAGTGTACTAGCAGTTCTTATTTATAGTAAATTTTAGATGAAAAATTTTCATCTAAAATTTAACAACAGACAACTAAGCCACGATATAAAGACGGGATAGATTTGAAAGCATACCCGTCGAGGGGTGACCGGTGGATGGCACGTACGCATACTCACTCATCCAGCCGTGATGAGTCGCCTGTGAAATAATTCATGCCCTGTTTACACACGCGATGGTTTCCAATTTGACGTGGATGTGTGAATATTGCCAGAATATATTGCGTGTGCACTCGGCGTACTGTATTTACATCCAGTGTTATTGCAGCTCGAGTTAGATTTAGTATGCAGTCATGAGGATGCGGACATTCTAGTGTATTGGGCCGCAACTGTGTTGATGACTCCGTAGCACAATTGTCAAGGTGTGGGCTTCGGTGCCGCAGGTCGTGGGTTCGATTCCCAAACGGGACAAGTATATGTGTGACCCAGATAATTGTCTCGGATCTCGGTGTTTGTCCACGTGAAATTTATTTTGAAACACGTTCTTAGAACACAGGATTATATTGTCTTAAAGTAAGGGCAATGTTTAAAATAAAATTAAATTAAACTGCCGTTTTCAGTATAGGTTATCGTATAATGATGTAAAATACAAGATGTTGCATTTTTTGTGATTAACAGACTACTTACCCGCCTAACTGATATTTCCGCTTCAATTGTCCCTTCGGTATGTTTCAATAATGTGTAGTTTCTTGAATAATTATAACATTTTCCCAGATTGCAGCTAAGAACACAAATCATTTGATGGTTAAATTACTGCACTTATTTGAAATTTCTACGACACCAGGCGGACATATCTTAATTAAAGATGATGGATACGCAAACTTTCAAGATAAAATCTCAAATATTTCAAGAACTCTCGCCATTCAGAAAAAAAATGCATTCATTATTTCTTCTGATTATATTAGCATTAGAGTAGCGGCTTTTTAAATTCATTATAAATGCATATATCGACAGAAGTTAAAACAAACTGGAAACTTACATGCTGCATTCATAAACCTATTAGCGTTATCAAAGGCAATTTGTTACTTTGATGTGAAAATAAATTTACAGTGGGTATAAGATAAGAATATTCAATATCTTAAACGTTGTTGATTAAATTGTTCGTAAAAGGCTTTTAGAAAATTGTTAGTGTTGTGACATGACATCCTTAAAAACATTTATAATAGAACTTTTTTATTCTGTTTAAAATCAGGTGGATTAGAAATTATAAGGAAGCTTATTCGTATTTGCAATGTAGTGTTATTGACTCATCCGTATAATCTGTATATTACAAGATTAAATCATAGACACATTTTAGTCCTAATAAAAGAATGTTTAATAAAGGATGGTGACAAATTTTGTCTATGATCAAATACCTTTGGAATACTTTATATCAGTTTACTCATTTCGATGCCCGACCAACATATTTTCGAAGGCTATGTTATAAATTACAAGAGGGATTTCCAAGTCAGTAACTCGACTCATTTTCCTAACGAACGCCCTCGAATGCGCATACTTCAACGATTACACACGTGAAGAATGTGCCTTCCTGACGCCATTTTGTAACTTAGCGGTAATTATTTAAAATAGGATACAACGGAATAATTATAATCATAAAACAATATTTTTTTTTTCTTCATCTATCTAAAATGAAGATGTGGTGATTATTATTTGTACATAAATACAAATGTGCCGGCAAAATTAGTCATATTTTTTATGAAAAGAAAGGATTGACATTTTTATTATAAAAAGATCACTAAAAAGCAAGTAGATAACACTTGACACTTTAACAATGGTCCACTTTTATTGCACCTCGGTTAGCTCACTCAATATACGAAACACAAAAGTATTAAAACTTTCACGTATTCTCTAAGTAGAACTGGACCGGTCGGTTCATGCAGAAGGATGTTAAATACAAATTTGCATTACATATTACTTTTGAGGTCCCAGCGTTGCCGCAGATATGGAACTGCAGATGTTAGTTTTGGGGTTGTGGGTTCTATTATCTTACGGTAAAATCGATATGATCTAAGAAAACTAATCCAGATCTATGTTAATAAGACATATGTTTGTCAGAACACAATGTTAACAAATAGTAATCCACTGGAGGTAATGTTTTTAAAGGAAGAAAGGTCATTGGTCATATTATTTGCCACATTTTTACCGACCTCTTAAGAATCTGTGGTAACTTGAATTGACGTGGCAAGTTGAACTTACTGTGTGGTAAGTCCACGCATCAATCTTTAGTTTTGTATGAATTGGCATTCTTGCCTAGGAAGACCTCACAGAATACCAGCGCGGAGTCGTATACTATCGGTCGTAGTCTAGTGGAAGAGGATCGGGCCCCATTTTTTAAATGAATTGGCAACACATCTTCAACACGGTAGTTGCTGTAGATATCCATTAGCGGTGGTAATCATTAAACATCAAGTGAACCATCTAATCGTTTTGCGTTTTTTCATAAATAAAAAAAGGACTAAACAATAGGAAAGCGTTGTTTGATCGTTATGCAAACAGAGCGTGGGACAGTGACGGGGCATTAGTCACCGTCGTAACGATATCGGATATATCTGTGTTGTTCGGCCCTACTGTCCTTAACCTAAGACGTGACGAGTCGACCTTCCTCAGAACGCTCCTGCGATAATTCACATTGTCCGACCTGGGTGCGTCGGACAGTTATGCAGTGATTGTCTCTTCACGATGCATGCCCCCAAGGTTAATATCAGCCGGCCTTTGGCCTCCTATTACGGCACCAGCTCTCGCTTCGACATAGGTTTTGTTATTAATATGTTTTTGAAGCTGTAGTTCTTAAGGCGCGTTTGGAAAAAAATATGAGAGTAATTTGCTTTGCACGCGCACAGAGACAGCCAAAAATCGACATGAAGTTGGTTGGAAAGCGACCAACTTCGACTAACTTCACCGTACTTACCATGGCAACCAATAAAAACTTTTTGACATTTACCTATAATTAACATATTTTTAAAACGTTGCTTAGTTTGGGAAAAGGTTGTGTAAAAATGTGTCCTGAAATATTTTTCTTCTTATAAAAAATATATTTTACACGTTTTTTTAATACAAATTATTTTTATTTTAGGACAAACTACTATGGTTAATAAGCTCGGAACGTGAAAAAGCTTTCTTTTCCCAGCAAGCTCCCTGTGAAAATTTACTGATAATTGTTCTGTCCACTCCTGTATATAATTTACACCAAAATTAAACACTATAATATAAGCAAAATAGTTAAAGACTTAAAAAAGATTTTTCTTTTTAAAATTATAGTTGTTTTGGTGCGTAAGAGAAAAATATTTGAGATTGAATTCTTACGATGCGATTGCAAAACGAAATGACAAATAGAGTAAGTAGGCAAATGAAATAAAAAACATGTGTTTATTCAAGTCATGTGTAAAACGTCAATAAAGTGTTTTGATTGAGATTTATCGACTAACTTCATGGCGTTAATTTCATGTGTATTTTTATTTTGTTGCGCCAAAGAAGTATAAGTAACTTTTTATATTCGTACATAATCAAATATGTATGTTAATTTATTACAAGAGAAATTATCGGTCTATATTATTCAATAAAATATATATATATATATATATATAATATATTTTATTGATAAATATATATATGTTGTTCCGTACCGGAACCATTTTTCATAATTTGTTTTATTTTTTTTTCGTTATCGTTATTTACATTTAAATTGCGAGTGACAACAATGATTAAGTTGATAGGGATTTTCTATTTTTTGGTCTGGTAACAATCCTTTTCAACGCTGAACACCGCGCTCACCTCTGATTGGCTGAGCGACGTATAGACTTGCGCGCCGTATGCCGAAACGTTAACACCTTTGCTTTTGAAAGTTACCGTGTGTCTCGCTATTACTACGAGTACGAACAATTCCCGAAGAATACTGTGCCAGCGACCTATGGAAATACTATTCGGAGAGACAGGGTCATATCTTTTCGAGAAACCGAATCGGCCAACCAGTTCGCCGAGCCCCAGCAGCGTGAGGCAGTGGAAGGCGGAGACCGGTGAGTTACCAGACCCTTAGCTCTTTCCTGAACATATATATATATATTCTTTGGCGCAACAAAATAAAAATAAACATGAAATTAATCAAATATGTATGTTAATTTATTACAAGAGAAATTATCGGTCTATATTATTCAATAAAATATATATATATATATATATATATATAAAGACGACGTATAGAAAGTCAGAAATTACTGATTTTCACTATCTTTCTCTATACTAACAATCACTACCTAGATCTTTGCACACTTCTTTCTTTTACTCTTTCATTAATGTAAATATTAGGTATAGTTATTGTCGAACATCGATTACGCTGCCAGTATATCGTTTTTTCAATATACGATCATCTACCTCTAAATCTATTGTCTTAGGCGCCGGAGGTCGTGGGTTAAATTACAAAACGGCACATGTATTCGTGTGACTCTTAAATAATTGTTCCAGATCTGGGTGTTTGTTCCCAAGGAGGGTTGACGTCAGACAGGAGGCTGCTCAAAAAAAACCTGGACAAAACAACTTTCACATCTGCAACCCTCGGGTGTTAGATGTCCATGGGTGGCGTTATTCACTTAACATCAGGTGAACCGCCTGCTCGCTTGGCAACTTTTAACAATTAAAAAAAAACATGATTCAGATGTTGTCCCGACCCCCGTTGGGATAAGGCAGGAGGTTTTTTTTTTATGTGAAGAGAGGGCTAGCGAGCTGGCGTTTCAACTGATGTTTAATAATAACCGCCGCGCATAACATTTGCAACACTAATAGGGTTGCACATGCATTGCCACCTCTAAATAAAGTGGGCCCCGGCTACCTCACTCACGAGACGTAACGTAGAAGTATAACACTTCCACTTCACGCCTGTCTTTTGTGAGGTCTTGGTACCGGGACGGACCTGCTCATGTCAATCTGAGTTATATAACATTGAATAAAATTATTAATTTGTATGTATATACATATTCTTTATAATTATAATGTATATATAAATCCCAAATCATGAAACCAATTCACAGTCGTGTAAACAACACTCAGTCAGCGGAAGCAAAAAACTTTATCGCATACGTAACTGGCTTACTATTTATACTTACACAAAATGTCGAGCGGCAATTCGTACCCGCCATCACCCTCACATATCATACTTTTTCCGTTGTAACCCAACGAAATCGTATAATTCATCTACCTACATCACTTTAGGCCCGGTTTGACCCTCCGGGGGAAATAATTTCGCTTTGCTTTATTTACCTACATTTTTATGCCTCGACAAAAGTGCGTTTCGCGTTTAAATATTCAAAAGTACGTTCGGTGAGATAAATAACGAATGCTTTTAGTAACAGCGCAGATAATAGTGTAAATCAGTTGAACTCGTTCAAATTCAAATGTCCACAGAGCGCAGCTGAGCTTGGACAGTGTAGATAGTAAATTGTACGCAGAGCTAAGTTATTGTTTAATTTGTTCAACATAATAATTAAAGGTTTATCGAGGACCATAATTCACTAAATAGATCATTGTCCACACTATAATTTTAACGCCTATTTATTACTTTATAAATAATCATTAAGCTTTAATTGAAAAATAAATATTGTTTTCCATAAAATCATTTTTATTCAATTTAATTGAGTGATATTCAAAGCATCAAAAACTAATGAATGACTTTGTGGCGAAAGAAGTTGTGTAGTTGTTATTAATTGCGAACCGCTGTGATTCAATGGTCTTGACTGCATCTAAGTTTGCCTCATCTGTCTGTGCAACATGCCTCATGTTTGCGTTTTAGAAATCCTGGCTTGTGAAATTCACGCCCGGTTTCTGCAACACCATCATCGTTGAAATGAACTAATCAGCTGTCAAATGGCTTTTCAAATGTCTTTTGACTTCCCAAAAGGATGGTTAAACCGTCCGAATCTATCAGAATGATCTTCTTAATGTTCAGAATGCGAACTCATAGAACCCATGACCTGCCATGCCTAATTCTGAGGTTTAGCAACGGCACAATAGAATAGGATGTAATTAGAAATAGAATACGTATGATACTTAAACTAAAAGTATAACAGCAACTGGACCTAGTACTAATCGCATTATTAAGCTCAAATATTTAATCCACAGTGCACCTATTCCTAAATTAACATCGCAATCTGCATCTATCATTTGTTAGGTTATCAAGTACCAAACCACGTCAATGCAAATTAATTAATGTAATTAGCATACATATTACAGAGCTGTCTGTTAAGTTTGGCGTTAGCAATATAATAAAAGCTACTTTCCCAAGTTGACACAACAGACTTATTTCGTAAACTTTGATCCATAAATTAGTAAGGTAACAAAGTTGTTATATTACTTCTGGTCACAATGCATCACAATCGCCGATATTAAATATGTGCATATAATTATGTACATTATTATATTATTAATGCTCCTCTTTATTTTTTCCTTACCAACGCTTGGAAACCATCAATCATTTCCGTATATTTTTTCCTGACATTTTCTGTATTATCTATGTTTCGTATGTATCTAAAGTTACAAACGCAAATACGCATACACACAAACCCTTTTAAAGCTTATTGTTTTGCAATTAAAATAGATTATTAATATGTAGCATATGAAAAAAGAAATGAACAAAAAGAAAGTAAACAAATGTTGTTTGTCTCATTGTCTTTGGACTAGGTGAACTGTAAGCGTAATAAATATATGAATATTAAAAAATGTTGTTTACCCCGGAGACAAGAGTTGAAGTAATAAAAGTTGTTTATCGTTATGGCTCTGTGTAGGCATTCAACTACGACCCTGGAGTCTATTTCCTTAAGCTAAAGATCTCCCCTTGCATTCCATACATATTTCAATTTCATCTCTGTATTAAAGCCTAGCTAACTGATACGTCATCATTTTATAATAATCAAGTTCTTTATTTAGCAATGCAAAGAAATAGGCATATAAATTAATGCTTTCAACTATTTTCTTTCTTAAAAAAACCTTTTAGAGAATGAAAATAATGTAATTACAAAATTTTATTAACAATGGATTGATAAATGCTGGAGTGCTATCAAATTATTTGACCTTTCAAAGCTATTATTAAATAACAATATTAAATTGAAAACTTATGTTGTTCAAGAGCTATTCACAATCTATTCCTAATCACTGTTAAAATCTAACAAGTACATGTTACAAGGTGTACGTGTCATCATCTGCTGCTTAACGGATTATGTTGCTTCGTATTGTGCCATTACTCCTTTGGCTAGATGAAAACCTTGACCGACGACGACATTATGTTTATCATGACTGACGTAAATTGAAATAAACAGGTACGAGATATTATTAAAGTGCAGAAAATTCACGTTAATCTTAAATCTCATAGCCAGAACTGCTACTTTTTACCTTAAACAACGGCTTACTGGATCTTAAAATATTTAAATAAGCCGCTGCTAAAACAAATCGCAACAAATGGGATCGTTACCATATCCAGCATGAAAATAAAACCGTACTCGAAACACTAGTGCACATTATTAAGGCATAAATAAAGACGACAATGATTTAAATTGTTCTAATATTGATCGTACCAATAAATGGATCAGCTTTAATAGATGAAATCATCCCTACGGTGGTAGGGATGAGCTACGGTGGAAGGGCCACGCAGCAGCCGCGGCTGTTGAACGAATGGGCTGGTTCGTCCAGGTAACCTCGACGACCTCACAGAAGACCAGCGTAAAGTAAAAGTATAATACTTTCACGTTTCGTCTGGAGAGTGAGGTAGCGGGAGCCCAATTTTCAAAAGGTTGTCAACGCATCTGGAACCCTCGGGTGTAGCAGATGTCCATGGGTAGTATTCACTTAACATAAGGTTTTTTATGTAAAAGTTGCCAAACGTGCAGACGGTAAACGGTCTGCTCGCTTGGCAACTTTACACATAAAAAAATCATGGAATTTGGTTGATATGAATAAAATATAAAAATTGTATAAAGTATATATTAGGTGCACGCTTACCATATTTACGAGCAAAAAAATATATTAATAATTTGACTTCACCTTTAATAAGTGAAATTAAAAAATTCAGACTTAATGCGAACTTTTTTAGTTGTCATATCTAAGATGTCGATGTCCGTAACTTTGTATTTTTGTGTGAAAGGCCATGGATTGTAAGTCCATATGACAATACTTATCTGTTTGTGGGTCACAAAAATTGTTGTCTTGTTTGGAAATCGAAACCGCAACACCCAGCGCCGAAGCCAATACTTTGGCAACTGTGCCACGCAGTCATCTTCCCTAACCTTAGTAGCAATTAATGGTAAACAGGCTTCATATGTAAATTACCCGATTTCAAAACACTTAACTAATATTTTGAATCTGTAGTAATACATCCTGAAGTAAAATCGCAATAACTTTTATAGGTACGCAGCCTTTAAGGGACGTTAAGTTATTAAGTAACGTTAAAATTTGAACTCAAATGTTAAATAACTATATTTTTTTGTAAAATACACTTTGATAGTCTCAGCGGAGCTCAGTGTGTTGTTTCAAACAAAGCATGCATATGTCTCGTATGAGACAGCTAATTTGTCTGGGGTGTATTTGGCTCCAGAGGCTTATAAATCTAACACGGACGGGGTACCAATCGCAACTTCGTAAATTATCCTTGCGGCACAGGACAATAAACATTTCTCTAGTGATTCCGAATGGCCAAAATACTGGTAAGCCAAAATACTGATTACGTAAGGCCTTATAGAGTAATTACTAATAAGAGCTGGTGTAACAATGTAACGTCTAATGGTATAGGTGTTTGAACTTTTTTCGGACCTTTTTCGCAATGTACGAAACATGGCCCTTAGTATTATTGATTCACTTGCTCACACCATTAACTTCTTATTAAATACAGATTGTGATTTATATTTTTTGTTGCTGAACTTGTGTTTATTAACAAAATAGAAGACGAGAAATAATTTATAATACTAATTATTTACGTAATATTTTTGAAGACATATATCGTCGTTTGAAACCAATAATCTATAAATATATTAATAACATTTTATAATCGTTTCCCTGTTATTACTTAAATCTGACTACGCCTAGCTCGTACTTAAATGTAACGGAACTCTTTGGGCTTACGTCAGATAAAAGTTTTTTGAGTAACTTTTTTTAAGTCTAGAATGATAACGGCGCGGTCTATAAAGAGCCGAAACTAAATTCTGCGCACTGTAACGTCACTGAGCCCATTTTGCAGTCGACACACACTTGTGAATTACCAACTCTCCGATCGTCGTCGCCGACCGTGACTGAACGCGCACCGCTTAGCAAACGTCCCACGTTACGTCGGATACTCAATTTGTACCTATTGCTACCCTTCCGTCGAATAAAGCTGAGACAAACAATGCAAGCAATATTTGAAGTTTACCGTAAGAAAATAAGTATGATGAATCCCCATCCGTAATCTAGGTGTTAAGAAATAAAAATAAAAGTAAAGTAAAGTCCAGCCTATAAATGTCCCACTGCTGGGCAAGGGCCTACTGTGTACAGAGGGTATACCCTTGTAAGGTTTAGCCTACAAGGGTATTAGGACATAGTCCACAACGCGACCCCACTGCGAATCGGCGGACTTCACATATCTTCGAAATATTTTTTTGTTATTATTTCGAAAATACGCAGCTTTACTCAAGATGTTTTCCTTCACCGCTGAGCACGTGATAACTCAGCGCTTAAAATTAACATTTTCATTGGTGCCGGCACTGGATTGAACTCAGGTTTCTCGAGTATATTGAATTAAAAGCGAGCGCCCGCACAAAGAGTTATCACAACTCTATTAAAAAATAAATAAATCGTAACTTTTCTATCAACGCCTCACATATTCAGAACTAGACCTTTTCATAACAATTATAAAAATATGGGAGAATTTAATTGACTTTTAACGACTGCTTAACGGTTCTTTTCTTGTTAACGAAATTACTAATGCTAAGATGCCTTTAGTTTGCTCATTACTAAATCAGTAAGCGGTAAATTCTTCATTTAATATTGAAGTGGTAAACAATGTATGTTGAACTGTGGCGAAATTTATAAGAAACTAAGATACCCGAGCTTTGCCTATAGAATGATAGGGCTATTAAGAAACCTCTAGAAATGGTCGGCACGTCGTTAGCATAAATTGATAAAGTATTTCGTATGTGGCCCTTCACAGGTCGCATCTGTATGTGCTATAAACGCTCCACAAAATGTCAATACCAAATAAGTTTTCCGGCCAATTCCATAAAACTGTTCTACCCCATTTTATAACCTTTTTCGTTTTAATATATTCTTGGATTTACATATTTATTTCAAAACTTATTTCTTAACCAATATGAATTTCTTCCATAAGAATATGAAGTATAAAATAGAGATAGATTCACACCTCCGCAGAGAGGGTTAGTTATATTCACGGATGAAAAGTGACCGCACAGCAGACATAAATTACTCATGATCGTAAGCAAAACAGTCTCTAAAGAGTTAATTTAAATATCAATGATACGAGTTCAAGTAGTTGAAAAAGCGACATCTCGTTTTTACTTCTTTCGAATTGACTCACGGAAGTTTTCGAAAAGTTAGCGGAGCCGTGAGGAACATAAATTTCGACGAAAAAGATTAATGAAACTCATGTTTGCCAAAACTGCTCGTACGCTGCTAGACTGAGAGTCAGCGAACGGAAATCGAATAATATTCATCTATATCGTATTGCGAACGAGCGTTATTAACATATTTATTCTTTAATATTAGAAACATAACAAACATAAATAAAAAAACATTTATTCTTATAAGTGTTTCAAAGGACGAAATCAATGCGTAGCTACCAGATTAATAACAACAAACAGATTTTGTTTTTTATGCGCGAAGTTTGCAAGCTAGCTGGCGGCTCGTCTGATATTAATTGATATGGACATGGATACTTGCAACACCTGTAGTTTCAGAAGCGTTGCCATCTTTTAATATAGTGGGCTCCCGTTACCTTCGTCACCAGACGAAAGGCAGAAGTATAACACGTCCACTTCACGTCGGTCTTCTGTGAGGTCGTGATACTTCAATAGAATTGATACAGCTCGAAAATAAGGCATTGTTTCCCATAAATATTTATGGACTTTTAATTCAAGACAAGTTTCTAGATATGTCTTGCGTATGTGGACTATGAGAAGGCCTGCGATTCTGTCGAAATTTGGGCGGTACTCCGGGCCCTCCAACGTAGCAAATAGACTGTCGGTACATCGAAGTGCTGAGGTGTTTATTTGTCTATTACAATTTTAATGTAAATATTTTGATAATTAAGGAACAACTTGACATTGGCGTAATTGTGATAACGCACAAAGCAAGCCATCAATAAAAAAAAAGAAGAGACAACACTTAACCTCCCAACATTTTCAGCCAAAATTTTTATTTAAAATTGAAAACGAAAATTACGAAAAGTTAATAGTAAACTCAATTTAATAGTTTTAAGGCTTGCTTGTTTTACTGCTGGTAAAACAAACAAGGTATTTAAGTAGACTAAACCTTGTGCCAACTTTCATTTCCTCTATCCGTTATAGCACGCTTTGCCAATTTCTTTATTTAAAAATGTTATAATGCAATATAAACAAGTTAAACGAGAAAAAAGAAGGTACAGATTACAGTATTCAAAAAAAAACAATTCTTTGACAAATAACAAAAAATCTTTTCATACTGCATATCGTGCTTTTAAAATGTTGAGCCAAATAATTAGTCAGTCTAGTAAGGAATACTGTTTACTTTGTCACTTTGTTTACGATGAACATTCTTTGATAATGTTTTAAGGTTTAAAAACTGCTGCTTCCATTATATAATAAGAACAAATAATTAGTAAATTTTTCTGAAAAACTTAAATCCTTTCCTAGGATTTAGATTATGTGACTTCACGAAACAGCTTACTTGTGAATTACGTTGAAGTTTGTTAAATAACAGTTGATAATTTCAAATTTAGATATAATTATTTATTATAAAAAGTTTATCTTATCCTTTAAACGAGCAATTCTTGTTCCAGCAATTCTTGGCTCCAGCGATTTTCATGAAATTTAGTATGTGCATAGATTCGGGGGCGAAAAATCGATCTAGCTAGGTTTCATTTTTAGAAAATGTCCTTTTATCCCTGTTTTCAGGGAATGAAAAATATAATTCGAATATGACGGTAAATTTCGCCGCAATTGAAAATGTCATAATAGCTCTGTCGGTAATCGGGCGGCCCCAAAACAGACGGCCGTGGTTCGCGTCACGATCAATCTACACATTTATTTTTTTACTTTTTTCGATTGCTTTCTTTATTTTTAATTTTTTGTCGATTTGTTATTATGTTATATTTTCCCTTTTATTTAAGTTCTTTCTTTTGTGAAAAACATCAGTTCATATTTTCTTATTATTACGTCGGTAAGATCGAAAAATATTATGCATATTTCATTACTCAGTAATTTGAAATTACATTAAAATGTAATTTCCAAAATACACGATTTACCAAAAAAAAACAAACCGAGCAAAGCTCGGTCCTCCAGGTACTGATTATTAAATAAAAATAAACAATTTTTCAATACGTCACATATCAGAATTTGTTTTATAATTCATGGTCCATTTAATTTGAAATCAAATAGCAGAACGAGGAAAAAAACACCAACTATTTCGCAGACAAATACGTGTCTCCCAAATACCTGTTTTCTTTCCCGTGACACGGTCGCCCCCTCCGAACGATAGGACAAACAAATTGCCGGAAACATTTGAATAAGAATGGACATTTCGGGGGAACTAATGTGCAATGCGGAAAAGCGAGCCGCTGAGGGCGACCGTAATATCTGTTTTATTTTTTTCCGGAACGCCAACAACAAACCACCGACGTCCTGTGCAGCGGCGTTGGTGTAGTCAGGGCCATTATTATTTGCGCCAACCAGTTTATGGCTTTATTTGGACCACGCCGTGGCTTGTTTTCACACGAACCATGATTTATTGTCCATTCTTTGTTCTATCGCGAAATGTAAATAAGCTATTACGTTTTCTAACTTAAACGGGACAGGCGGAAATATCATTTTTTCTGATAGCCTTTATCAACGGCATTTGAATTCGATGAACTTTCTGTTTTTGGTGTTCCTGAATAAGTAAGTTATTTTATGAAAAATAATCAGCGTGAAAACTAAGTGGTCGGGCGCTCGCCTTTAAGTCAATGTACTAGAGCAACCTGAGTTCAGTGGTTCTGAATTGAAAGCTGACTTATTGACATGTTCAGAGGTTAAAAAAACACCATGAGAAAACTTTCAAATTTTTGAAATACCTAATAACATACGTGATGTTTCGAAAATATGTGAAGTACGTCAAACCGCAGTGGGGCCGTGTTGGCCAATGCCCTGATAGCCTCTGTACACAAGAGGCCTTTGCCCGGCTGTCGGATATGTATAGGCTGTTACTTTTAATTACTGCATGACGATTATACCGAATTTCTCTTAGTCAAATTCATACTAATAGAGAGACACTGAATAAAATTTATTAATTACATTTAAGAATTATAGCTTAGGATAGTAATATCATTAAGGTAAAAGCGCTAAATATATCAGGCCTAGCGGCGCCCACCGTACTAAAAGTTTAAGTTAGAGAATTATTTATTTTATTGCATACATACACGTATTTACTCCGAGCATATAAACATTGTTGAACATATTAACCTGTCTATTCAGAGTCCCGCTAAGGCGGTGTCAGGGCGATTCGTATCATAGATGCCCATTAACTAACTGTAATTAAATGGTGGGCACATAGGGTTACTGCATAGAAGCATCCAGGACACCACTGTAGCTCTACTAGCACTGTGGCCCTGTACCCATGTACAGTACATGCTGCCATCAGCATGCGATACCTCCCTGAGTAAAGCGCAAAATTAAGTCACCCTGGCCAACTAAGATTATGCTGTGGTAGGGCCACGCAACAGTTTTCGCTGTTGCACGAATGGGCAGATCCGTCCGTGTAAGTCACGACCTCACAGAAGACCGACGGAAAGTGTAAGTGTTATGCATCAGCGCTTTGTTTGGTGAGTGAGGTACGGCTACCTACGGGTTCTATTTATTACAAGCTGGCAACGTACAACCTACCGGTGTTACAAATGTCCAGGGTGGTGATTATCACTTAACACCAGGTGAAACCGTCTGGTGTTAAAAATTACAATTCCAACAATCATTCTGAAGAAAATGTCAATCCTAGTCATCATAACATCTAACAATATCTGAAATCAGTATATCATAACATCTGAAGTGTCTGCGACTCCGAAAAAGCCTCTTCTGACAAAGATGCAAAAGGCCGCTGGCTCCCCTATGCTTTAAGCTAACGAACGATAATCTGATTTCTTGCGTGTGTGAAATAGAAATAAGAAACAAATGTGTTATCTTTTAGTTAGAACAATATGCTCGACTGGGTATATTGTAACTCAGATATTCTTGTAAGTGTCGATAGCTTACAAATCACAACAATCATAATCTAAAGTCAGTTCACGGATAAAGGTTTAACCCTATCACGTTCGGGCAATAATGATACGTTGCGAAAAAGCATTAACTGCTGGTACAAAACGTTCACAAGTACGTTTTACGCCTAAGCACCCTATTATTGCATTCGTAGTTTTGAGTATTATATGGATGATAGTTTGAAGGTTCTACAAATAAGCGTCTTATCTTGTAATAAATAATTCATGCTTTTGTTTTGTATTTCTTTAATGAATAAAACCCACCTTTTACAATACATTATTTGAAGCTTTCCTTGGGGCTTATTAATTAATACTGTAAAAAGTATCAAAACTACAAAATATTGTGTCAAAAACATAAATACAAAATTGTAATTAATGGAGTTCATTTTAATCTTTGGGTACTTCTATCGAATGTAGTATGTTTACGGAAATAGTATTCCATATAGCAATTACTTACTGTCGCGAGTCATACCAAAAATCAAATTTTGGATCTTCTAAAACTGTCATTATCACTTTCTTGACTAGGTGGAGATCTCTTTCTCTCCCTCTATCTCTCTCTGTGTTCAATGTGAACATGTCAACTAACACCGACTACAAATGTGTTTTAAAAACCGGTCCAGTGCGAGTCATACTCGCGCATGAATGGTTACATACCATTATCTATAAAAACAGCAAAACAATTAAACTCTACTTGTTGATCGACACTAGACAGCCCACCTGTCTCATCGCGGTCAAATTTGGTATCGTCGAACCCGTGTCATCGCTACATCTTATTATCATAACCTAACGATCATAGCGTAAAATGTAGCTTTTTGCGCTAATACTAGTTTCTGAAATGTCTATGTATTTATAACAACAATAGGTACCAATTTCAAATGTGTAGATAAATTGTTGAAATATATTTTTCGCCACTGCCAGTAATCGAATCTGCTCCTTCCAGGGTACGCGACAATTTATCTACATATATTTTATTTTAAGTTGCAACTTAAGTCTAGAGACTAGGTCTATAAATAAAATTTGAATAACCATATCTTTTACTTGATTGTATGCACCTCAGTGCAAGTGGTTTTAGGCTTTTACATATTGCGCCTTTCACGTTTTATATGTTTAACAATACAAATTAGAACGTAAGCTTATGTGTTATGAAACAGTAGTGGACCTAAAAAAGTAAAATCTACTGTCAACCCGATTTAAATATGAATATCACTTGATGACTCCGTGGTGCATTTGCCAAGGTATTGGCTTCGGCATCGGGGACGTGGGTTCGATTCCCACATGGGACAACTGTTTGTGTGACCCACAGATAGTTTTTTCGCTCTGGGTGTTTATCCGCGTGAAATGTATGTTTGTAAAACGTCCTTACAACACAGAATAATTTTATCCTAAAAGTAAGGGCAACATTTTTTTAGATAACAAAAGAAAAAAAAATCATCTCTGCGTCATATCTTAACATAATTTGTGTATATAATACTTAGGTTACCTTTCTTTTTGCAGTGAGTTTTGTATGATATAAGTTTTACTACTAATATTAATCATGAACGCTTATGTAGGTACGTCAATTTCGATATTCACTTGTTATTATATAACGTAGCAAGCTGCAACTGTGGGCATTTGTGACAACGACTAAAATAATCGTCGCTTGCCACGACTCACTATAATTTTATTGATATATATATGCCTGCCATTAGTCTGATAATTACGCATACAATATAAGCCGGCGAAGGCATCTGCCCGCATATTAGCGCACTATGCGGCAATTGTGTTAACAAATCGTATTGGCCAATGAATTCCGCGCAGTGAAATCTAATTGTGATAATTTTGTACGTGTTCCGACTCACGATGGGTGTAAAATTGTTATAATATTTTTCTTTAAAACCAACTGCTTTGTTTGAAATACACCACCTGCTATCTTCAGCTATTATATAACTTTCAATCTGCGGATATTCTCGAAACGAACTGGATAATCGAGAAATGAATGTTCTTCTTCTTCTCGTGCTGTTATCCTACACTGGGTGGTGTTGACACAACTTATCGTTTCTTTCCATTTTCCTCCATCAGCCGTTATCTCAATACTCGCCCGTTTCACATGTATCATTTTTCACACAGTCCATGTTTCCCTGGCTCCTCCTATAGGGAATCATAAAAATTTATTTTGGTTGTTGTTTTCCATACTAAAATAAAGTGTTCCGCGAAACCGGGAAATATATGGAACGTTTTATCATATTTTAAAGGAAGTTGTGTTTCCTCACAAACGTAGCCATTCAGCCGTGAATAAGACACATCCATTTCGGTCGACGTCGCGTAACGAAAACGTAAAGGACCCCGAACCGCACAATAGCGGGACCGTTTAGCACGTTCCCTTTCAATATTTCCCAATTTGATACCGTATTACACCCCTCGTGGCGAGACAATGGAGGGCGTTCGACAGTGACAGTGGAAGGGCTAAATTTCGTTAAAATAAAAGCGCGCAGCGAACGTAAGATATAGCGCCTACGTGGTCGCCGTGAGATCCCCGGAGCACCTACAATGGAGAATTGGAAAAAGCTTTTATAATCCAGCGCGTGACACACATACGAAAATGGCCCGCCATCGTCTATTCCACATCGAGAGTCCGCGCAATCGTTATTCTCTCCGAATGTATTTCGTTACAACGGGATGAGATGTACGAACGTGGTTCTAGAAGTTTCGATGTTTTTAGTATTGAATACCTACATACATGAAGGCGGTCGCAGCTGGTACTTCTTTTGTAATGTTTGTTAGAGGTCTTATGAAATTATACTTCTTTGGCGCCAGAGTAAAATTTTTACGATGCGCGCTCACACCTTCAAAAAGCGACATAAACAACTTTTTGGCATTTACCAATAATTCGAAGTTATTGATATAAAACCTTATAAATTGATGAGGTTTTATTTCTATATTATAACATTAAATGCAATTGGATTTAATATTTCGACGCTAAAGAAGATAACTTGGTACGTGCGTATATAAGTATAATGGTAAGTGAGGTAGCCGGGGCTCACTTTATTCCAAGGTAACAACGCAACTGCAACGCTGCGGATGTTACACATATCAATGGGCGGAACATTAGGTGAACCGCCTGCTCACTTGCTATTGACAGTAGAGTTGTTAACGCATCATTAAAATCCCAATACTCTAATTTTCACTAGGTCTGAAAACACTGTCGTCTGTTTATTCTATTTCAGTGCATCTCGTACATGATCTCTAATGGTCTTGTATCTTGTATTAACTGATGTTTTTGCTTTCAATCCCGAGACTATTGAAGCTTTATCTGACGCAGAACCGCTGGGTTAGCCAGAACCCACGGGTTTGGGCCCTACGCTGTGGATAGGACCGCGCATGTGCTCATGCGTGCTAAACGCACTATGGTATGTCATCTATAGGCCATGGAGATTGCGGTTTGGACCGAAACCCTGATAGCCGTCGACTGTGTAATTAGCTAATCGGTGGCTTGGGGCGAAGAGAACCCCTGGAACGCGGGTGTACCTTGTGTACGCGTTGTGTTGGTCTCGCCGTGCTCGGAGGCGAGGGCGAACTACTGTGTTTCTTGTTTGCACTAGCTGTGGGTGTAGTGTTATCCGGCGGGCCACCTGACGGTGGGTCCGACGTATCTAAGTCTCCTTCCTCAACCGGGTCGATGAGGACGTTCCACGGGCAACGCTTGATGACGTTCGCATTTGTGTCGGGTTGTTTATATGCTGCGCTTACCACCCCCTACGTCCCCTAAAATAGATAGACTACAACTATTGTTATTAAGAAATTAACATTCCATTCAACAATTTCATTGTGAAATGGAATGCACCATAAAATGGGTATATTCAAGTTCTACTGAAGTTGAAGAGCATAATATTTAATCACTACCATTCATTATCGAAGTACAAAAAATATATATGTATATTACATTTATATGAAAAAAATAAAGGAGATGCATGAGTAAATCAAAAATATAAAATAAGAAAGTACAACAATGAAATCTCTCAACAATGTTTAAAAAAGGCAAGAAGTTAATGCTTCGAAAACACGTATCTTTTAAATAGAATAAAAGGATTTCTAAATACATAAAATACTTTTATTGAATAATAAATATCATTACGTTAAATAGTTGGAAACTTTAATATTAAAAAGGATAACTATACTGTAAACAACTAAAAGTGTAACAGACGTATCATAATGAAACATTTAAATATCCCATGGTTTCATACAAGCCACAAGAAAAACCACAAGAAGGGAAGTCACTCTATACTCTATAGTTATATTGAATTAAACTTGAAATAAACACAAATGGAATAGAAGGTGTAGTGAAATATTCTTTTTGAAAGTTAAAATTTTCACTCCCCCTCCCTCATTAGTGAGCGGAAACCTTTTGAATGAGCGCGCCACCCCGCTTCGGTTTCGCAATTCACTTTTTACATTTACACACTTCTATTTAATCTCCTGGCTACATTTATAAACGAAAACGACCCGTTATCTTTACCGCCGTATTTTTTGTCACCCAATTTCTGTACGAATTTCAAAAACGCAATTATTTACACGTGATGGGTTGTAATATTTATTACACTGCATTAAATCTAGCGTGTTGTCTTCAAGTGTTTTTAAACACCAAATATAAATAGAATGTAACTCGGAATTGCAAATGGTTAGATTGCTTGAAATATATATATATTAATTAATGTAGTTCCATACATGCTCATACACGTAACAACATTGTTGACTTGAACATTGTTCACTTAGTATTTACTATATCTTCTTGGAATTGTAAAGATCAATAAGAGATAGATTTATGTTAAATGAGTAACGTTTTTGTTAATGATTTATGATTATCAATAATTATGTCATACTAAACGGTTAATGTTAACTGGGCACATATATGCGAACAATTCATTTCTACAAAAAAATTAAACTATTGTTGTGTATTTTTAAGAAGTTGTTTCCAATATGATGGATTTTTTTTTTTTTTTTTATGCGAAAAGTTGTCAAACGAGCAGACGGTTCACCTGATGTTAAGTGAATACCGCCGCCCATGGACATCTGCCACACCTGAGGGTTACAGATGCGTTGACAACCTTTTGAAAATTGGGCTCCGGCTACCTCACTCACCAGACGAAACGCGAAAGTATTTGTCATACTTCCACTTTACGCCGGTCTTCTGTGAGGTCGTGGTACTTACCCGGACGGGCCTGCCCATTCGTGCAACAGCCGAAGCTGCTGCGTGGCCCTACCACCGGATTATATTTTAACTTTTTTTAAAACTCTCGTTCTTTGTCATTTGCCCAATCTTAAGTAAAAAGTAAAGTAACGGCCTATAAATGTCCCATTGCTGGACAAAGGTCTCCTCTGTAAAGAGGACATAGGTAATCAGGGCATAGTCCAGCAGGCGACCCCACTGCAGATTAGCGGGCTTCACATATTTTCGAAAATATTTTTTTTTGTTCTTTTTTCGAAGATATGCAGTTTTCCTTCACGACCGAGTACGTGATAAGTTAGCACTTAAAAATAACAATTTCCTTGGTGCCGACACCGTGGATCGAACTCAGGTTGCTCGAGTAAATTGAATTTAAAGGCGAGCGCCCGGACACTGAGTTATCACGGCTCTCCCAATCTTCATTAAACATATTTAAAAGTTAATTTTACATAATAAATGCATATTCTTGTCTCAACAGTGTCTGTCAGAAGTTATACAACAACGTTTTACAGCTTTAATTAGACTTTACACTCTTTAAGTTTTCATTTACGTTCAATTTTTATTTTTGTGGTTTTTTACTTTTTATTTAAAATTTTATATTACATATAAATTGGGGTTGCTACTATTAGTAGCAACCCCAATTTAGTATTAGTATTTTTAGGGCTGGATTTTTATTATACAAAATGGTTCGTTGAAATACGTTCGTATTTAAGAACGTACACTATTCCTGGAAAAGCAATTACTTTCTGTTTGTGATTGTATGAAAAAAAAATACTGAAGCATCACAAATTTATACAAGTCAGCGTATTAGAATTTCATGGAATCCCGTCGAATTAAACTCTGCGAAAATTTTAAAAGAGAAAATATTACCGTTCGCCTTAAGCGAGTTCACGGTCCGCATATCGACAAAGATTTTTGGCGGGCAAAATCGCTACAGTCGTTTTATCGGATTACCGAACGTACATTTTTGTAATCAGCCAGTCTACTTTGAGGATTCCTTCAGCTGAAACATAGTTCATCAGATTAACCTGAAGCCGACGATCCGCTCGCATGATATCAGCCGCTCACGTGCATGCATATTTTATGCGCATTAGCTAATGCAATTGAAATGGCTGCTATCCTTCATCTACATAATCAAGTTGAAGAATTCTCCTACGTTCGTTAGTTACTGTTGGAAATGAATAAGTTATGCTTGCAGATATAAAAGCAGAACCAATGCCGTTCTTACCCATGATAAGTTATAAGGAAAGGGATGAAAAACAAACACACTTTTACGTCTTCAAGTTATAAAGGCTGAGATAACTAATGCTTTTGACTTAACGCTTAGTTAATTGGATAAGGTTACGAACATTCACTTAAAGAAGAGACCTAAACAAAAAATGCTTACATTTGCAACACAAACTGCAAGCACTGATTGTTCTGGTTTTTGTTCAGTGATGCGAAAAATGGATGCACTTGTGTACAATTCTATGATTTAAACTCATGACCTTCTAACCCAAGTCCACCCTTCTAGCCACTGGAACATTACATTCTAGACTTCAAGAAGACTAGAATTCAAATATACTTTAAAGCCTGTATTTGAATTCTAAGGTATTCTTTATTTTAACACGAGGATAACATTACAAATAACAAGTGTGGTACACTCAACAATCGACACTTTATTCTAAGGTGGCAAGGCATTTGCAACCCTACGGATGTTGCAAATGTCAATGGACGACTGTTATCACTTAACATCAGGTGAACCGCCAGAACACTTGCCACTCTCTTACATAAAAAAAAATCATAAATTTATGTATAATCATGGTGTAGAACACATAGATAGTTTTTAATCCCAACATAGTTTTTAATCTCCACCACAAACATGCTCTTCATAATTAAAAAACCTAAGGTTTTAGAAATTTAATCACGACGAGCACCACAACCAAAAGTTCTCATTAAAACGCCTTTATTTCTTTATGGATACATTACTGTATATAAAATGCGCCCACATAAAAGATGTAGTGAAATTTCCTTTTCATAACATAAAATTTCCACTCTCCGCCCCTCATTAGTGTGGGGGATCCTTTTGAAAAATCGTTCATTTCTCTTTTGATCTACAATTTACTTTCGCCTTAATAACTCATGTTTTGTATGGATATGTATATAAATTAACTGAATAGGTACATATTCATATCCACATATCGAGATAGAAAAGGCTTACCTATATTCAATTAGATAAAGATGGGCGTTTCCTTAAAATTATTAAAAATGTAACCGGTGCAATTGAGCATATTAAACAAACATAAATGAGTAAAGTTGTCCACCAACGAAATAATAGGGAGTTTTTCTCATAGAATTTCGCTCTGTACCCAATGAAGCTTTAAATTTTACAACTGTTAGCGCATCACTTAACAAAGACAAACAAGTAAACATTTTCGGTATCGACACTAAACCATACAACGGTCTCAAAACTTTTGAATAGAACTATGTTGTCTTATGGAGACGTCGTTTTGTTTATCTTCCTGCTCATTGATATAACGATGGGACGGCGTTTTGTTTATTATGACGTAGTTACAGTATGATGAATAAAATTGTTGTAAATGTTATGTCAATGAAATGTTTTGTAAAAATTTTACTACAGTATTCGTTCAACGTTGTTAAATAAAGTGGAGGGTGCTATCGCGGCACCATAAGATATCTCTTTACATTACCAACACCATGATGCATAATGTATCTCAAAGATACCGTCGTATTTGCTGCAATTGAATAAAGTCATTGCAATTGAAGCCTGATCGAAATTTCTGTTACAGTTCTGGCTAATTTCCTCAGTACTTTCGGTTTCGGTCGAAAACAGGCTCATATTGGCTTTTCTGAAATGAGAAATCATAACTGTCTTAGTTTGACTAATAGTGTCAGTTAATTATTTAGTGATGCGAATACTCTACGTACAATGGAACTGTAGTAACGATGTTATTTCAATATTTTTTTTAGACCACTTTTCTTGTATACACAAAAATGTAAAAGGAAACCCGAGTATAATGGCTGATCTAAAGCACGGATTATTAAAAAGGTCAGCAAACCTGAAACCAGATTATAAATCGTTATAATAATTTCATCGAAACTGATTCTAGGTTTTGATTCTTTGTCTGAATTTTGTGAAAACTGTTTAAACCAATCAAATGGTGGATTTGGTCGATTTATTATCGTTATGCATATCACTTCTAGGCGGTTCCGGAATGGTGTAAGAAAATTTTAATGTTATAACTTCCGTCTTACTCGTAAGTAAGCTTTAAAAACAAAAATAAAACCTTGGTCATTTTTAACACCTATGGAGTAAAATGAGTAATGAATCCGCTTGAGCAGTATCAACTCCAAGCCACATGGTGTTGTAAAAATTAAAATATAATAATAAATTTAACAGGTATGCGCATACATAAGGAAGCCCCGATAAAACTTGTAACAATTAGTAGTGATTGTATTAGTTTTATTTTAATATATCTTTTAATCATACTATCACCACAGATATATTAACTTTTTATCTTTCCTTTTATTACTTGTAAATATATTAACTGTTGTAATTTACTGTATTACGACGAAGTTTTCTTTCGTAAGCACATCTTAGATTTAACGACCTGATTGGCGTGGGGAGTAGTGAACCTGTCACCTTACATTTCAGGGTTATGTGGGGTTCTTACCCACTAAAACACCCTCGGTGGCCTCCTGTACTTTTAGAGGGACTCCGGAATCTCCTACGGAACACACTCGTGTCCCTCGGTACTGCGCGTGAGCACGCCTCGGAGAAGTATATAATTATCTCCCCGATTCTTGTAGCAGCTCGAGGCCATTTCGTGCTGCTGCCATTTCGCGTTCCCTTTTAGTCACCTTTTACGACAGGCAGGGGCTTACCTTAGCCCTTTTCTATGACACCAAGACTACAGGGCTGGGGGAGTATTGAACCTGCCTCATGCGCCAGAGGTGGGGGTTCGATTCCCGCAAAAATTATGTGTGATGAAAGTTGTGTTTTTCCAGTATCTGGTTTATATGTGTATAATATACATTATTAGTGTATATGTATTGATTTACTAAAATGCATTGTTTAGTTTGAGACTAGAGAATGTTGTGTAAATGTGTCCGAAAATATTGCTTATTGATTATACAATTTTTACATCAACACATACAGCCGAAAAATTGTTCTCTAGTTCACACAAATACTTGGCCCGTATAGAAATCTAATCCTAATGCTTAGCCCTTTTTGAAATAACGTGTTCAGTTATACATCCCATGTTAAATTAATTCATAAAACGTAGTAAAATCTAATTAAGCTTCTTGCTCAATATACAAATTTAAGATTAAATGAACTCCAAATTTTCATACGTTTTCGCCAGTCTCTTCGAAAAATATTAAATGTATACACTACTCATTACCCATGGAACTTGAGTTACGTTATTTTTTAAAATTCACGCGTCCATTTAACGATAAAATGTGGTAAATTTTCACTTTCCTCATTAGTGGGTGAGAACCTTTTGAACGGGCGCTTCCCACTTTATCTGCAATTTACTTTTTACATACTTCCCTTTTTAATTCACTTTTCAATCAATTCCCCTGTGAGCGTTCATTTTCATACTAAGTTAGTCTTTAAATGGATGCTGCTGTTACGACGGTTTATGGTTTTTACTTCGATCTTTAGGACGATGTTTGAAACGTCATAGTAATTTCATTTGAAACTTCATGGCAGCAATCGACGATCAAAATACTCATGCGAGTTATATTTCACTTTATCGAAAGTATACAATTAAAGTTTTAATTTATACGTCAACAAAATCGAAATTAAAAATAAGTAGAGTATGTATGCTACCACAACTTTGGTTGGAATCGGTCCTAAAAATATTTGTTTTATTTATATTTAGATATGGCTGGATAGATCAGGTTTATAATGATAGGGCTTTTGATCGACAAATATAATTTATAGTTTTAGGGTTCCGTACCTTAAAAGATACCATATCGCTTAAGCAGCGATCTCTTCCAGGCAGCCTCAGGGTAGAGATTTTCATTAAAAGAAGAAAGTGGCATAGGTGTACTAAATAAATATTACGAAAAGTACATAAATAGCAATTTGTAATATTATATAAATAAAAATATAAACAGAAAATAATATATAATGAACGACAGATAAACGATTAAGAATACCCATTAAATTTTCATTACCTATCCTAATGAAAATTTAATAGGTATTCTTAATAAATAGGTAGGTATTCTATTCACTACAACATCTTATACTCTCCCCATATTAGAAAAAGAACACTTGTATCCACACGTAAACTACACCAAAAAGGCCTTACCCACTTCATACACACTCCATTTAACTAATTCAGCTATTTGCCGCTAAATCGCATTTACCCGTTACTATTGTGGCGCAAAAGTGTTCGTTCGTGACACGACCCAATGATTAGGTATGCATGCACCGATCATACCTGTCGACGCCATTTACGTAAACTGGTCCCCTCTAAGTGAGCTCTCGTTTGTCCTCACGTCGCATCCTGTTAGCCTCGTCAAGCCTTCACCTTCTTTTTTTCTTTCACATCGATCTAGTTTTTCCGCGGAGGTAATTAATTGTAAATTGATTCCGCAACAGGACTTTGCAGTTAATAAATAAAACCTCATAACGTTCCAATGGACGCTTTTAAAGGTATTTAAATAAGTAATTCTTTTTAACCAAATAAATTAAAATATTTTGTAATAGAGGTATCTCATTAACCGTGATAGTTATACAGTTGAAATTCACAAATGATGTATTTCTACTGCCGCTATAACAACAAATACTAAAAAACAGAATAAATTAAACAAAATCTATAAGGACTCTCATATAACAAACGAGAGGCTGTTGCTAGGCAACCTATAGGTTACCAAATTAGTTTATTATAGATAATGGTGTGGAGCCGGTACGCCCTTGGCCGGTTTTTTTAATAATGTAAGGCAAACAAAAAGGATACTAGGTCCTAGAAACTTTTAATTGATAAGTATGATTTAGATATCTTGTGACATGACCCAATGATATGACATTTAGAATACGTAAGTTCAACAGCTTATCTGCTATGGAACAGGGATGCCTAATCCGACATAGAAACACTTTAAAATTGAAAGAGTTATAGAGACTTCATATAGTTACATAGAAAGTAGAACGACTATGAGAGATTGCTTTTGCAGAGGCAGAATATTATTTGTTAATACGTGTCTATAGACTTCCTCATTAGACCTATTAAATTTGTTATTAATTATTATGGAAGATATTTAAAATCAGAAAACAGATGGTCATTTGCGGTGATTTTAGCATTGATTTACTGACAGATTAATTAAGTTAAAGATAGACAAAGTAAAGACAGATAAAGTAAGTTTTCCGTCCCTTTTTAAAACTTTTAATCTTAATTTCCTCTTCAAAGAGTAACCCGAAAAGTAGTATAGATAATATTACACTAAATTTTGAAATCATTGATCAAATAATACAGGTCTCGACTTCAGGCACAAGCTTGTTCTGACATCCACAGTGCTATCGTCTGCATAACAATGATCATTGCTGACTTATGACAATTCATTGATATGCAGAAGAAACTGAGTAGGAAACAGTACGATGCCTTGTGGAACACCATCATTGACAAATTTGAGATCAGAGCATGCACCGTTGATCTTGATGCTCCGATCTCCCAAAAAGCTGTACCAGTTTCACAATTTCTCGGAAGGCCCATAGGAAGGAAGCTTCGAAATTAACGCTTTGTGCCATACCCGATCAAAGGCCTTTGCTATGTCGAGACTGGCTGCATGCGCCTCCCCCTTGCTCTCAACTGCTTCTGCTCACCTATGTGTCAGGTAAACTAGAAAATCACCGGCTGAGCGACCCCGAATGGGACTAGGCATTTGACTGTGTGAAACCACACAATAGATCATCAAAATTATTTTTTTTTTGTTTATCGCCGCACTAAAGATGAAACATTTGTAGAAAAATGAGACGAAAAGTTTTTCGCGTCGTGCGGAAATCGAGCCCACGTGTTCTGGATTCGCACCCAGACGCTTTAACCACTAGGTTAAACGACTCATTATCACGTCGAAAAAAAATTTAATATATTTTTATCTATATTTTTTTTGCAAGCTTAAAGCATTGCTTGGCACTTCTATTATTATCTCCTTAAGCACACAAACAATTTCAAATATATTTTTAGAACAGTAATTCGAACGAAACATAACAATAGATGCACAAGCTTTACTTACAGCTTGAAGTACCGAGGGACATAAGTCCATATAATGCTAAATAACAATGTAGAAAGAAGGCGTTAAGATTTTCGTCGCTGTGGCTATCAGCCGTTTAGCTCAGTGGCTGAGCGTCAGGCCGCGAATGCCGAAGACGTGGGTTCGATTCCCACAGCGGCGACAATCTTTTCGTACTTTTTCTACATGTTTTAATGTTCAAGCTTAAGTGCAGAGATTAGCACTATAAAAACTTTAAAATTTATAAAAGCAATGGCGACATCTCTCGTTCGAATTATCGTTGTAAAACGATATTCGAAATTGTTTGTATGCTGGAAAGGATATAACAATAGATGCGTCAAGCATTGCTTCAAATGCTAAATAACAATGTAGAAAGAAGGCGTTAAGATTTTCGTCGCTGTGGCTATCAGCCGTTTAGCTCAGTGGCTAGAGCGTCAGGCCGCGAATGCCGAAGACGTGGGTTCGATTCCCACAGCGGCGACAATCTTTTCGTACTTTTTCTACATGTTTTAATGTTCAATCTTAAGTGCAGAGATTAGCACTATAAAAACTTTAAAATTTATAAAAGCAATGGCGACATCTCTCGTTCGAATTATCGTTGTAAAACGATATTCGAAATTGTTTGTATGCTGGAAAGGATATAACAATAGATGCGTCAAGCATTGCTTCAAATGCTAAATAACAATGTAGAAAAGAAGGCGTTAAGATTTTCGTCACTGTGGCTATCAGCCGTTTAGCTCAATGGCTAGAGCGTCAGGCCGCGAATGCCGAAGACGTGGGTTCGATTCCCAGCGGCGACAATCTTTTCGTACTTTTTCTACATGTTTTAATGTTCAATCTTAAGTGCAGAGATTAGCACTATAAAAACTTTAAAATTTATTAAAGCAATGGCGACATCTCTCGTTCGAATTATCGTTGTAAAACGATATTCGAAATTGTTTGTATGCTGGAAAGGATATAACAATAGATGCTTGCGTCAAGCATTGCTTCAAATGCTAAATAACAATGTAGAAAGAAGGCGTTAAGATTTTCGTCGCTGTGGCTATCAGCCGTTTAGCTCAGTGGCTAGAGCGTCAGGCCGCGAATGCCGAAGACGTGGGTTCGATTAACAGGCGACAATCTTTTCGTACTTTTTCTACATGTTTTAATGTTCAATCTTAAGTGCAGAGATTAGCACTATAAAAACTTTAAAATTTATAAAAGCAATGGCGAGATCTCTCGTTCGAATTTATGGTTATCCATAAATTGGTATCTCTCGAAAGAGACTATTGTAATTATAGAATAGTCATTAATATTCACTAATTCAAAAAATACATTCAGGAAAGGATATTCGGAATTGATTCTTGCTCTACACTTGCAAGCGCCCTGCTGATTTTATACTTAGCAAATTTGTATACATTATTAGACAAAAAAGACCGCAGGTTTTTTTGCAGGTTCTTCATGGCAGACAGTCCTAAATCATTGAGGTGGTAGTTTTTTGACGTATATTAAGAGCTTAAAACAAGCCTACATTAAATTTAGAAATTTGTATTTTCAATTAGACTTTAACTTTAACTATTCTACAAGATATATTATATTCAAGAGCGGACATAATGTAAGTTATCCACAGTCACGAAAAAGAATAAATTATTCTTTTTAAAATAAAAAAAGTAAACAAGCTAATTCTTGAAACTATATTCGCAACCTCATTTTATTTTTGATTCATTAAAGGGCAAATATTGCTAAAAAAATTTGATTCACTTGGGATATTGTTTGATTTTTATAATATGCACAAATTAGTTTGGACTGATAATAACAATAAATTAATTGTCATTACAACTAAACGGGCATAACGAAAATGTGAAACGGAATATTAAAAAATTAAATAAAACTATAATTACAATCCGCCATGACAAAACAACAGGAAAATAGAATTAAAATGATAATTTGTGGAAGCAAGTTTATTCCTAAATTACGAAACTTGCAAGTTAATTCCTTTTGCAAACCAGAATTAATATTTTTCTTTTGCCGTTGGCATCGGTAAGCGTCACCTCGTACCTCGTGAACCCATTATCATTAATCTTGTAGAAGCACCCCTAAGATAATATTCTTGAGACTCTCGTAAAAAAACACTATTTCTTTCTTGTTTGAAGTACAGCTGGAACGTTTTCCTATTTTCTTGGCTAAATAGCATTGTCATATTTACCTCATATTGCGGTACAAATTAAATGATCAATCAATAAATATCCTTATGCATAATTATAGCGGAGGCGGCGAGGCAGCGTAATGACACATAGTTGTAGGTCGCAGGTTTGGTTGGAGTTATTAACTCCTAAAAGCATTTTAAAACTTTCCTGAACTCAAATATACACACTGCAAACACTGTACCGTATCTAAATTCAGTGTAAGTCATGATGACACGATGACACACCGATAAATTTTTTTAACGTTATATAAATTGTTCACGATCATAATACGATGACTTTCAGGTAAAATATTAAAAAGTATTTATTTATATAACTTACATTTTTCAAGCGTGCTAGAAATATTTTTGAGTGTGGTGGGGCCACCCAGAAGCAGCACCGGTTTACAATTGGGCAGTCTTGTCCAGGAAGAACCACGGCGTCACAGATCAGCGTGAAGTATTTTTTACACTTTCGCATTTCGTCTGGTGATTAATATAATCGAAATCCACTTTTTACCGAGTGGTAATGCATCCCGTGAGGTATTGTAAATGTACACGGGTAGTTGTAATCACTTAGTATCAGGTTAGACGCCAGCTCGCTTCCCAAGTTTTCACATAAAAAGAGGGAGTTCCGGTGAAACAGTATCGATAGTTTAGTAACTTACTGAAACTTTTCTAATTTTGTTAATTTATTCCAGTCCAATGTGAAAAATATCGCAAATCTTTCACTTTATAAAAAATCTAATAAAAAGAAGACTGGTGCTGAGGCTACGTTTCCGTTTACTCCACATGCCAGGGAGGTTTAGTGACTATTCTAATAGAAAATGAAAAACTATCCCCCTCTTCAAAAACAATTGTTTGTGCCATTGCGTTAACGACTAAAATCATAGATAATTTTTCGTTTGAACACATTTTTTTTTGCCTTCATGTAATACAATCTACATAAATGCATCACAAAATCTAAGGTAAGCTGTTATCTAAAAAAAATGCTTAAAATAAAAAATGCGAACTAATCCCCCGTAATACAAGCCACGTTATTTAAATAGAACGTTTACAAGGAACGTTAAATGGCATAAATGAGTGCAGCTTATAGCCGAAGTTGCAGTATAATATGAAGTATTGGCCAATTTAAAGTTTAAGCAGCGACGTGTAGCGCATTCAGCACACAGCGCTGGAAGCGTTGAGTACTTATATGCCCCAAGCGACGCATAATCCCTTATATTCCGGCGGGTACCTACATAACGGTAAACCGGTACCATTTTCATATTATCGTAGATTTAGACTAAGGTTAAATACGTTAAATGAACGTCCTGCCCTATTACTGTTAATACGGATCATGCATAACCGTAAAAAAATATTTTCTTATGGTTAGGATTTCTTGATTTATAATAAATGAAAACATTAAGTACTAGGATCAATAAATCACCAATTGAAGTTGATTTGTGTCTGAACATGAATACTGGAATGTCTTCTCTTGTGCTATGGTTTTCAGGTAACAAGGCTGCGGAAAAAAACAAAGAGGTGGCAATTTGTAATATTACAAAACATTCAATTGTAGTACCCAATTTATATACCATTGAAATTTAATTCCTACTTGGTCTGCTTCTGTTTGCTTTAGAGATGAATTGAAAGACTTTTTGATTAAAAAATAGTTGCTGAATCAACCATGATCAACTCTCGTGATCTTTAGATAAAAACATGCAGTGATATTTAAATGATCGAAATATAGAATTCTAATATCTTCATAGGTTTTCGCGACTTCGGGAGCATGATGGCTGATTTTCCAGAATGATGAAAAAGAGCCCATAAAATATGCAGCATCCCATCGTGCGTTCGTACGTCAACAGCTTCATTCATTACTTATACCCAGAACTTTGTCCGTGTGTCTTACCTTAAATTCAATGGCAAAATTCAAATAATAGAGAAAAGAGTAGTACTTAATTTTTATTTGTAACAAAAATCAGCACTCTGTTTTCTGTCCTCAGAGAACATTCTAACATGTATTAAGGCATACTGTCAGTATTAGCGGACTAAAACGTATTTCCTATTTTTTAGTACCTCCAAATTTTATGAATGATGATTAAGATCTGCTATTTTCTTTTATTGAAGTAAAACTTTTTTAGGCGCGACTAGGGAGTAACTCAGATTTTTTTTCTGACGGAAGTAACGCTTTTTTTGACGGAAGTAACGTCATAAGTATATGTCATATATTAATATAACATTTGAAAAATCTTTGTAAAGTACATGAATAATAAATATAATTAAATTATAATATGATATTTATTATTTAATCATTTCAGTGATATATGCCGTCAACGCCAAAGAAGTTTTACTTCAATCGCGCGTAAAGGTTCACACACTTTTTATTTTTATATATTTGAGTTTGTCTTAATCTCAGTTGAAGTTAAACGTATAATTAAAAGAAGAATTAATGCTCAAGACATATATTGCAGTGGCTCTGCTTCAAGTATAAAGAATGAATATGGTAAAATGTGGATGAATTTTGCTAAAACTACTACCTAATAATTAGTTACTGGAAATTTTGGAGCAAATGGAATTTAAATTTAAGTACTTTGAGAATTTCTCAATTGACTATTGAACTTCATTGAAAAAAGAAATCTTATGAAAGAATAATTTTCAATGCTTTTTTGTTATAATTTCTTTCACAGACAGCTTATTTTTTTTTTATTATTTTTTAATTTATTAAGTGTCTAATCATAATAAACTATGAATCTCGTTTCAATAGCTTCCCCCGTTCTCACATTTACGTGAAGGAAATGCACTATTATATTAAACAATAATTGTCCGATCCGTGCATAACAGAGATAGTCTACGAGCCTCCAATTTATCTCGTCAGGAACAATCCAATTATATTTTTTCCGCCAAATAGACAGACTCGTATATGCCACGGAACATATTCGTTTTGAGGGGCCGGTATCGCTCCGTTGATTTTATCTGCTCTTTTATATTGCTCTCTGTCAGAGCACGGACAAGTATATATAGGAAATATTCACTATGGCTTTTGATTTATTCGTATGGTATCAGGCACTTTCATTATGTTAAGATTAAATTTTGTTACTGCATTACGACTGTCAAAAAGTACGGTGGAGTTTGAGCAGTCTACTACTCAAAATCCAACGTACTGCTAGTGTTTTGCTACTGTATTTTCGTACATTCGTCTGCATACAATAAAGAGCATGGAGGATTAGTGGTGTACATTTCAGATTCATGAGTACAGTCAGGTTCATATCACCTGTAACTTTGAAAATATTAAATCAATTGATTTATCTATTAATTGCATCTCATAAATATGTCCGTATTAAATCGCGGGTCTGAACTTAATTTTGTACCAAGGCTGGAGCAACATTCACTAAAGAAAAAGTTAATTTATTCCAGAGGTTGTTCATTGTTCAAGCTTTATATTTTCAACTATCATCATCAAACACTGAAGTAATATGATGATCTAGATTTATTAATGGCCTTTCAATTTGTTACAAAAACAAACCCAACAAATACAATTATTTCGATACGCTCCGTACTCTGAATTAACAAGTACACGCTGTATTGCAATTGTGTGTATATATAATTGGTATTCTGATATTTTTTTTCATGGCAAAAAATGACAAATTCCAATTAGCATGGGGAGGTGTTAAGGTGAGAGGTGCGCATTCATCAATTCCAGTCAGTCGGGAGCAGCGAAACGGTACTGTGAAACGCGTCCGGTCTCAGCCGAGTAAATCCAATTTTATTACGCTAATAAAAGGCAATCCAATTAAATCCGGAGGTTTTTACATTCGTAACTCCAAGCGGGCACCACTCGAGTGGAGGGCCTGTGCCGCAACACAGGTCCTGAATGCATGTAGATGTTGCTGAATGCTTTTCGTTGTGAGCCGAAAGAAAACAACACGCCTTTATCCTATTGGAAGCACTCAGGAGCCGTTCATTAAAATGCGAGAATGATTGTAATGTTATTTTCGGAAAATGGAAAATGAATATTTGATATTCTTTAATAATACGTTTTAGCTAACAAAAAATATTTCGAAGATATTTGATCCAATCAGCAGTGGGGTCGCATGGTGGACCGCTATGCCCTAATACTACTTTACTTTACTTTTTAGGGTTCCATACCCAAAAGGTAAAACGGGACCCTATTACTAAGACTCCGCTGTCTGCCTGTCTGTCTGTCCTTCGGTCACCAAGCTGTATCTCATAATTCGTGATAGTTAGACAGTTGAAATTTTCACAGATAATGTATTACAGTCCATGAGATACAACCTGGTGACAGACAGCGGAGTCTTAATATTAGGTCCCGTTTTACCCTTTGGGTACGAAACCCTAAAAATGCGTGTGGAGCGTATCTTTCTTCTCTCGTGTAATGAAATGTTGTGGCTAAATGTAATGAGTCCTAGAAATGTATTTGTCAATATTTCGTGCAGTTATCGAAACACATAAAAAGTATCACTAAAAAGAACGACCTGTATCAAAATTTTAAATCTTGGTTGGTTCAATACTGTCACATGCGATGATTAAATACGGGTAATCTCAGGTATTCATTGGTATCCATAACGATTTATAAATAATAACTGTCCTACAAAAAAATATGATAGGCACATCATAGCAAGGCAAGTTCATAATACACGGTTCATCAACAAAGCTCTGCAAAAGCCTGTATAGATGCAAAGTGATGTAATACATATCCATCGACGAATAAAGTCCATTCGCGCTTCAACCGAACTATAAGTACTCTGCGATAAATAAATTCCGTGAACTTTTTGATTAAATCGTTATAAATTTTTGCAACCGCCATTAAAATTAATTTCAGCAATTAAAACATTTTAAGATCAATTAGATATTGAGTTGCTCGATCAAGCCCTTAACAGCATTAATAATGCCCATTAGGCCGGCAGACCTCGCCAAGAATTTTTCGATTTTTTAAATACTTCGGACATTTGTCACCGAAACATATACTGATCAAAATACGGGTATATTTATAAAACATGGAAACAGTGTATGGAAACGCTTTTGATTTTTTTTTATTGAACGCTTCGCAACGAAGTTAATAGAAAAAGCATTATCATCATTTCAGCCTTCATTTAGAATCCACTGCTAAACATAGGCCTTCATCACAGACTGCCACGAAGCACGATCACAAAGAAAGAGTATATTAAATACGAAAACAATTTCAAAACCATTAAGTAATATATCAAAATATACCGTGATTAAGTTCTAATAAAAAAACGTCAATTCAAAATCTCGAATAAAAATACATATTAACCGCTGCAAATTAGCAATACTAATTACAATAATATTTCACTCTTATAACCTCCTTAAAGTCATTTAAAGTCCTTTCGATATTTCGAATACATAAGTTGAGGAATTTCAGACAGCCCTGGTAACAGGCTCGCAAACAATAAAAATATTTTTTGAATATTTATTATTATCAAACAAATATAATGAGCTATGTATCATAGCAGCTATCATGCTTCCGGGTGTCTACGGTGGTGTCAAATTACGCATGTGTAAAATTTAGCACATCCAAATGGTTACGGAACAGGATGTTAATAGGCGTAGGTTATAATTTAGACATCTTTTTAACCAAAACTTATCAAACTATGTTACTAAAACTCCGTAATTGTACGGTTATATTATTTTTAATTTCAAAACTAAATCACGATCTAAATCAAGATCTCTTGAAATTGCTGTATTGGCGTTAAATATACTTTTGTATTTACTACAATTTAAAATATAATATTCCTCCTGGTTGTGTGTTATATAAGATTTATGTAGACTGAATATTAATATATGAAGATGGCTCGAGAATATACGGCCCTATTTCATAAATACCCGCAACTTTGCACGTTAGGGTAAATATGCAATATTGCAGGTGAGTAAACATCGCTGAATCCCACTATATTGCCGTTCATACACAGGTCACGCTAACGAGGCACAGAGACAGAGCGAGAACTTCTGTGTATGCCGTAGAATTAATATTTCGATTGTTTGAGCAGTTCCTAAATTGATTTGGTTTCGTACACCGTATTTAATTCATGATGTATAATAGTAATAATATTATTATTGGAATTTGACTGTCACATCTGACTACATCATATCATCATCTATCAAGAAGATATAAAAGTATTATATAATACTCCAATATTTCTTAATTTTCGCAGGCCTTTTCGTACAAAATGTTGCACTTTAATATCTGGTACGAAACAAAATAAGACAATGTGTGTTTAAAATGTAACAATATTTTTTTAATTTATTTAAAGATAATTTTACAAATATGATTAAGACACCAGTTTTAATCGGCCATCATGTCATCAGTATTTTGAATTAAAATTACAATGGTGTAAAATTATAACATAGACAATATTTGAGGAAAAATTTAAGTTACATTTCAAAATATTTTCATTTACCATTCTACCCCGAGAAAATAAACTCTCAAATATTTAATCAGATATAGGATGAAACGAAAACGAGAGGCGGTCATAATAATTATAATATCATAATTTTAGATAATTGATTTTGTCGTAAGCGGTCATTAAATTAAGTAGTCTAACAAACTTAAATAGTGATGCCAAATAAAAGTTATGATTTTTAAATTTGTGCTTGCTTCAAAATGTCATCTGCACTTCTCGAAATAAAATTATACGTCACGTCATTTTGACTTTTTCTTACCTATAGTCTATCACTGTATACTGTGCAATGTCAAATTTAACGACTGATATAGAAAATTGACGAACAATTACCGAAATTTGGAGCACTCATATTTCCCATATTATTAATTTATTTAACGGACATTGAATAAACTAAAGGGATTGGCGACATTCAATATACCACAACTATATAAATGGATTTAACAAAAGGAATTAAGCTAGTTATGAAGTTGAATTTTTAAGATAATGAATCATTAATACTATATACAGTGCACACGTACCCAATTTATTTCTTACTAATCCCTATTTTATTAACTGACTACAATCCCATCTGATGGCTTTCTTATTATCTAATATATAAAATTCTCGTGTCACGGTGTTTGTAATTGAACTCTTTCGAAACGGCTCGACCGATTTTCTTGAAATATTGTGTGCATATCGGCCAGGGTGGAGAATCGGACAACATTTATTTTTCATCCCCCTAAATGTTAAGAGTGGTCCACCACAAATTTTTTTTTTCTAGCCTGCAATTAATTTATACGGCTAAACAACGTTTGCCGGGTCAGCTATTTTTTATTTAAAACTTCTTTTACAAACACCTCATTGAACGCGGGAGATGACGAAGTAAGCGTGATATCAATTATCAGTTGTTTAAACATTACTGCGCGCGGAATATCGGGCACTAAGTAATCCGCTACATAAAACAGTGGCGTTCGATCCATTGATTGCTCGTCGTTAATCACCGTCAGCGCAAAGCTGTTGCTTTTCAATATTAATCATATGCTCGTTATCTGGTAGGGAACGGCCTCGGCGCTCCAACTGCCGGTTAAATCATTTTATTGGCCGTTAAGCAATTTCGTCAGCGGTTAAAATATATTGGGGCTAAAGCACATATCTATGTATGTTCATTTAATCAAACAACCCCTCTAGTAATGTATGTAAGCTTGGCTGGATTCATTTATAAGTTGAACTCATTTATATCTCAATAATACGTTACGATTGGGTCAGATAAGTTCCATTCTCACTCGAACTAACAAGTCTTTATCTGTTTTTTTTTTGTAACGGCATTGCAGCACAAAATCAACATATCCCCCGTTTAGGTAACGTTAAGAAAAATGTTTAAATTTTTTCTAACGTAAGAGTATCGGAGCTACCAGTATGCATCAGATACGTCTTACTCAAATATGATAAAGTTTATAACAGTTATATATTTTATGAACTAATCGAATACTTATCAATAAAAATTATTCTTAAAATAAATATAATTCACTATTTTATCATTATCGCATGGCAACAAGAGCCTGACCGAGCAATTGACATTACGAATGCAAATTTGTACAGCAAACGTTTTAGAGCATTCAATAAATAAAAACGTATTTATTTTACTTATTCAAAGTGTGCATGTCACGAAAATACTTTAATTCAGATGGAATTTGCACTAAAAACTGCAATTAGCTTTGTTAATTTTATCCACGCGCGTTTATGGTTACAATTAAATTAAATGCTCTAGATAAATGCAATTAAAATATAATATAAAATTGTGGCCGTATGTAACCTAAGTCCTTAGCTAATACCTTAAAAGTTGTGTTTATTTCTTTTATCCTTAGAATATGAGCTATATTATACAAAACCTTTTTTATTAATGCATCCCTTTATTTAAAAATTATTACTATTATTATTATACTTCCAATTAATGCATTCTTTAATTACCTCTTCAGATGCTCTTGCCTAATAGTAATTTTTTTAATTATTGAAACGGATAACAGATAGCCGAAAATCGAACCACAGGTTCTTTCAACCTAGTTTGTTACAAATTGATCTATTGTAGTAAATTGTTACATTACTATACATTCTAATGTTAATGCTAACTTAAACCAAAAAAAAAATATAAGGCAATAATAATTATAGCTGTCACTGTCAATACTATTCACGTATCCTCATATTTTTTTTGTTCTTCACCTCATCCTATGCCATTGGATAACAGTCACGAGTGTATTACCTTTCCCTATATTTTTCTTTAGCCATAATTCAAGGTACCTGGATGACCGACCTTCGCTCGGATTTTTGGTCTCACAAAAGAAGGAACTTTGAAAAAAAGGAAAAGGATTTTGCAGTCCAGTTTACATTTAAATGTTCGATTAGTATTATCGTTTTTCACAATTTATGCAGTCCACCTACTCGTATTCGTGTTCAACAGAACAGTGGCTATTCGAAAGCCCCGTAAATTCATACTAGTGCAGCGTTTAATGGAATTCCGAAATTAGCAGCCGCTTTATACCTAAACCTCCAATTATCTTTTGAATTTATAATTATTCGGTGGCATGTACTTCGTTATGTGTGAGCTAATAAGCGGCTGTTCTCGATTATTTGCAAAATTGAACTGCAAATTGCAATTACTATGTATTCAAATTAGCTATTTTAGAGGTTGGTTGGGTGCAAAAGTTATATTATTATAAATACGACCTTGCTAAACATAAAATAAAGTTTAGGTAATAATATTCAATGAAGGAATTGTCAATCTATTAGCCATCATCAAGTATATTATATAAAACCGGAAGACAATTAAAAGATTTATTCTGCTTTAGTATTATCTTAATTTATACTCATTATATATATAAATACTCCTTATATCCTTTTAATAAAGTTTCTATTAAAATTTTGGTCTTCTGTTTTCCAAATTAACTTCTAGGCACCAAACATCATTAAGACGCCGCATAGCCCATTCTTTGTATACATCTCTTTTCTACTAGTTGCTTTAAGCAGCTCGTTGCTCCATATGACCAGGGGTCGCATTTACCAAGATGCTAAAAAACCCCTAAAACATCACTACTGCAGCGGCCACTTCTTTGTTACCCGATTCATAGCGTTTATGTCAAATTAAGATTTCCGAAGTTTCAAGCGTTTTGCTACATTCATGTTCTCTGTACAGGCTACAGTTACTCGAGACAGCAATATTAAAAAAAAACTATGTCGGTTTCTTCAGTTTTAATGAGTAAACCTATCCATCGAAGACGCCGGAATCATTCTCTTCAATGCTTTCGTAGTGAATTTTAGATTTTAAATTTTTCCACGACCAACTGGTGGAAGTCTTTTGTCGTAATGTAAAAAAACTTCAATGATAGTCTTGTATATGGCGCTGGGATAGAATATGTTACGTCTTATAGCATGCAAAGTTTACAATAGCATCAAAATACATATGGAATTTTCACCCGCTTTCACTTTAGATACCTTATTAATCTTTAGTCCCTTTCTGGTGTATAGTTCGACGAGTTTTGAGGCTTAAGTTAAAATAAAATAGGAGGAGATGACACCTATCGCTTACGTTTAAGTCTCAAGCGATTAAGTATAAAACTTTTGCAATTTAAGTTAATATCCTTATTATGAGCGAGGCGACATCCATCCTCCCGTTAAAATATGCATAAGCTAGAAGGGGTGAAGATGGGATGCTTTTAACTTACTGCTTCAGCCTACTAATAACAGCTGTGCTTCCCCTATTATATACTACATTTTAAAGCTTTAAAATTTAACAAGTGTCACTTTTAAAAAAAATGTATAAATTAAAAAAGAATAATTTTTAAATAATTTAAAAAGGAAGTAAACTAACAATCTATTCATGTCCCACAGCTGGGCAAAGACCTCTTCTGTAAAGAGGGTATATATGTCATAATACAGAGGGTTCTTAGTTACCTCGTTGAATAATGGATAAAAAGAAGGACGATGTCTGCCTCCCTTGCTGTAGAAAAGACGTGATAGCTTTTATATTTGTTGAGATAACTAGTACCTTAAGGAGTACGTTCCTCCAAACACGCTCCATTCAACGTTTCATGATACCAATCAAGACCGTAAGATACATATAAAGTACGTATTAGATATAGACACCGCTCTAATATCACTATTCGAGCGGAAAATCCGATATCTTGAGCCTGAACATTGATGAGTCTTTAAATATTCATGAGGCAGACGAGGCGCGTTCGGTTCGAGTACCTTCACTACAAATGACGGCTGTCGCCGATCGCAGCCTTCAACTTGGTAGTGAAATTAAATCCTACGTAGGCGTGAGTGTTGGGTTGATTACTAATGATTGTTAGGAAATTAAATTTAAGTATGTAATACTCTCATATTAGTGATACGTTTTATTTTCAGTCATAAAAGCTTTTTAGGGCCGTAATAATGTCTGGGCGCTTGCTTTTATTCGAGGCATCACGCAAGAAAAATATAAACAATTTTTTAAACGTATACATAAATATGGAATTACACGATGCATGAAAAGGTGTGATAATAAAAATAAATGTCCTAAGACCTTGGAATAGGTTTTCAGTAGTTAGGAACCCTTTCAGTGCCGTCACGAATAGACCAAGGTTATATTTAACTGAAAATGAGAAAGCATGGGATAAACAAGCATGTACATAAAAAGTTTTTAACAAAAAAGAAACGACTATAATATGACTAAATATAATATAATCAAATATTGAAAATCTAACCTATATAACCTAACCTACCTAACCCCTATAACAATTTAACAAGTTTCGGAATCAAACAAACATTACGAAAAATGTGTAGATAATAAAACAAATTAGAGTAAATAGTCCAACATTATGAAAAATGTGTAGTGTGAAGATATACAATCGTTATCTTTCTGCTAGCAATGACTTTACTGATTATCACAAAGCAATTATTTAACTTTTATCGTCATGCGAAATATCCCAGAATTGTTCAAAGTTTTATTGCATTAGACTATTATAAAACAAAGTTTATCTGATCCATATATCTATATTTACAAAGTCGTTATCTCAATCTTGCTTCACAATTCACATGCTAAAATAATTTCAAAGTCAAAGGCAAAAGTTGCATCACTTATTGTAAATATAAAACGAAAAATAAAACTTTTTAACACGCTTTTATTAGCTTGATATACATTTATATAATTATGTAACGGAATTTTCGAACGTCATTTTGACCCACATCAAAATATCGAATTAAATCGAAACTTTTCACACTTATAAAAGACCGATGACAAAGCAATAATTTAAATAGTTTACATAGTTTAGTCCTATTATCCTGATCAGGACCTTCAGGATTAGCGATTTTCCAGTTCCGATACCTGGTAGTGTCTTTGTACCAAGTTAAAAAAAAATAAAAACACGCATTTGTAGGCAATCGAACTAAAAATTAGAAAATAATTTTCAACAAATTTAAATTAAGAATAGTATGATTAACAACATAAACTCTTTTGTTGTGAAAAACCAGAGGTGATTTTTGAGATATTTCTGTAATTACTTTACTTTTACCAATATCTGTCATTCAAATATTACAACAATTAACTCAAAGGACCCCACGCCTTTCTACAATAAAAGAAGTTTTATTGTAGAAAATAATGGTGGGCATTCCACAAGGTTCTCTCATCTGTCCCTCGCTCTGTGCGCTCTGCAAATGCGGGTTTTGCGCACTTACTTTGAATGGCCCTTTTCTAAACGGACAATCGTGTTGGCCGAATAACCACTTGCCTCTAAAAGTGTCACCTTGGTGATTGGTTTCGCAAATAGGAAATCGACATTAACCCCAACAAGAGTGTAACAACACTTTACTTGGGGTAAAATCGCAATAAACCTAAACACCCACGGATTCGAGCTCAACGAAACAGAAAGCTAAGACGAATCATTTATTTAACTGTGGTAGGACTTCGCAACATCTTCGGCTGTTGCACGATTGGGCAGCCCCGTCCGGCTAAGTACCACGACCCCACAGAAGACCAGAGTGAAGTGGAGGTGTCATATTACTGCGTTTCTGTTGAGTTCTTGTTGGTTCTAGTTAGTGAGGTGACCGGGGCCCACTTAAAGAAAAGGTGGCAATGCATCTGCAACCTTACGGGTATTGCAAATGTCTACAGGCGGCGGTTATCACTTAACATCAGGTTAACCGCCAGTTCGCTTGTCACCTTCTCATATAAAAAAATCTATATGGCCTATCAATCCCCAGGGAAAATAAGTCTAAGACTTTAGTGGCTCTTTAGAAGCCTCAATGTTATTTACACCACATATTCAGAACGTTAGAGACAGAGTCGCTTTCGTATCCGGCCGACTCTATCACCTAAGGAATCAATCAAGCAAATGGCAAAAGGCATAAGTTTTGGTTAAGCAAAACAGTTTGGTTTCCGTAAGACCCATGATGATCTGCGCTTGTATTTTCTTTGCACACTTACATGTACATCATAAAAGCCATAAAACTATTTTGCTTAATTGTTAACTGTTTGCCGTGATAGCTCAGTGTCCGAGCGCTCGCCTTTAATTCAATATACTCGAGCAACCTGAGTTCGATCCCCGGTGCCGGCACTAATGAAATTGTTAATTTTAAGTGCCGAATACCAAAAACCTGCATATTTTCGAAATAATAAAAAAAAGGGTTCGAAGATAAGTCCGCCAAATCGCAATGGGGCCGTGTGCTGTACTATGCCCTACAGAGGAGGCCTTGCCCAGCGGTGGGACATGTATAGGCTGATACTTACTCTACTTTTTTACTTTTTGCGTAATTAAAAGAATTTAGTAAGTGATATTTGTTAATTCCTTAATTTAAATTGTTATTAAATATTTATTATGTTAATTATTATTTAAGCATATAAGATACTTTTGAACATATTCTTGCTAAAAGTGAGCACTATGTATAGCTATATCGAGGTTTGGATATACAACCTTCAAGGATTTCGTCACGAACTCCACATTTACCTACCGATATATTCACGGCACCCATCACGAATTGGAAGACGTATTTGTGTTTGCTTTGTTAGCGACAGCCTGTTCTTACGCTAGAGTGCATGCAAAATAGAGTTTTCGAAATGTAAGCATGTTATTTGCTTTAAACTTTGTTAGTTTCTGTTGTTTTGCTTCAACCTCGAGTTGCTAGCGGATTTCTGAGAATTTGTTTCGGCCTCTGTGCATTTAGATCTCTAGAAAAATGTATTAATATAGTCAAAACTTGATGCGCTAAGGACAGATATTTGTTTAAAACTTAGCTGAATTGTTGTCGCTGTAATTTAAAATCTAAATCAAAGCGAGATCGCTGCAGGATATAAATCTGTTGAAATAATATACTGTTCTTAACAACACCTTTAAAAAGTAAAATTTAATGAAAATGAAACAGTCCTACTAGTAATGTAATATGCGTTTTTATAGAAATAGCAGAAACCTTGAGATTTCCACTTCCTTCCTTGTAGACAACTTTATTAAGTCGGTCTATCATAACAGCAAAAAACAGCCTGTTAGCCCGTCAAGCTGGACAATTAATAAAATGCATGTTCATTGTGACAACGTCCTTGGTAAACGCGGAAGTCGGAAAAAATCCCGCAAAATGCAGGCGGAACCTCGAAAATCTATATACCTAACGTGTCCGCGTAACAGGATACCGGCGACAATAATAAAGCTGTGTAACAAAGCGTAACAGTACAACGAGCGGCGCTCGCCGAGTTTTAATACCTACATCGTCGAAACACAAACTGGCTCTGCCCGTCGATTGAGTGTAATCTCAACTGCACGTGATCCATCATCGGGTGGGCTTCAAAGTGAAACTGGACATAGCTTTTCGATCCGCAGATTAAGAGTATCAGAAAATTTCGCAGCCTCCGCTTTTCAAACGGCAAGAATTCACGTAAAAACTTTTTAATTGGACCCTTTTCATGGAGCTGAATTGAGTATGCGAAATATTGGAAAATTAAAATGCATGAGCTGTCGCGATATTACAATTGAATATACTAAAGCATTTGATATCCGAAAGCGTTTTGTTTCGACTGTGTTGTTTTTATTATGCGTTGTTGCTTGGAATTTAATATTAAATGATTTTTTTTATGAGACACCAAATTGATTTGATTACATATACAAGTTACGAAGTGCATTTTAAGAAGTCCTATCGCATTTGCAAGTTTAATAATTATAAAAGATTAACCCACCTAAAATTGATCTGAAATCCGCAATGTCTGTGTTAGATAAAATAAGGATTACCGAAATTTATGACGATGAAAAATCGTTTACACGGGAATTATAAAAATTAGTTTTCATAACCGTGAGGAATTACAAACATGGAACTGCGCTTATCATTCTTTTTCAACGATTCGAGTTACGATGTGTTTATAACGTATGACACATGATCCTAATTACGATGTATTTATAACGTACATACGTACGACACATGTACGTTTTACATTTATGCAAAAGATTCGTCATCATTTTTCCACGAAACTTTAACATGTTATCAAGCTAAAGATAATAAATGTATGAAAGTGCACGTGGATTATAATGTTCAATAATTAAGTTAAGGTCGACCTGAATGCTAGCTATTTAGTTTGAATAAGCCAATAAATATTAAAATAGATAACTTATAATTCTTTATACAACAAAAGGTGTGACTTATGTAAGAAGTCTTTGGACTCATAGTGTTGTCTTATTAAATTCTTCCATTACAAAAAGTAAGTTGAAATGTATTATTTGACATGCTCAAAAATTTACTTTCTCATCAGTCGTAAAGCTGGAATCACTTGGAATCATTCATTGCTTATTGGAATTACTTGGAATAAAATAATAATATATATAAAACACAGTCATTATAGTTATTCAAAGAAAAATCAAAATCAAATATAATTTGATCCAATTAGTGTCCTAACTTAAAACTACGTTCGTATTTAACGACTCAATAGTGGTTATGCTGGAAATAAATTACTTAGGCCTTAAAGACCAACTATTTGGTGCCTAGAAACAAAAATATATATCTGTATCAAATTCGGCTGGCATAATAATTAAGTAACGGGCGTTCCATCAAGGTTGAACAGGTACTGTACCCTAATAGCTGCCTAGGTTTCGCAATACGCATTTGTTCCAGTTTCCAAAGCCTAAAGTCAAAGTACAAATTATTTAGGACTAGTGTGTTGTCTATTATGACAATGATAATGTTTGATCGAATAATAAACGGGTGCAAAAGGAATTTCGCTTTTAATCGGTCGTTGCCCGAGCTGGTATTTCAATCGCGTCTGTTATTAACTTGTTAACATAAATGTCGCGGTTTACTGAGCTTGAAGCACATGTGTCCGTTTGAGAACATTAGCATATCGATTAATTGTTATGCTCAATCATTTAGCCGTTTTGACGCATAATAGCCAGTATCGATTTTAAAAACGGAACGAGCAAGTATGGCTCTTATGAATGCCTTTGTTTGACTTAAACACTAGAATCAAAATGTTAATAAATAATATTAAACAAATAGAGAAATAAAACACATGATTGTGTAATTTTGTGACCAATTTTCTTTTTTTAAATCTTTGACGACTAACTGTAGAATGAATGTTCCACACATTCTATAGTAATGATCTCAGATGTGTGAAAATCTAGGCTGAATTTTTTTTTTTTTCAATTATTAAGTTTCGGCCAGTATTTAACACACAGATAATCCTCTCTCTTGAGAACAGCTGCTTATTAATAGGCTATAAATTTATACATTTACCATATGACAAAATAATACAAAGTGTAACAATATTATTTTTTTCGATTGGTCCCTGTTACAATTAAAATAGTTCTCGTTAATGGTACTAAGACCGACTCCAAATTGTTTTCTGTAATTACCTGATATAAAGTCATAAAGTACGTGCGAATTCAAAGACTTATCGGATAAAAGAGCACAATATGTTGCAATGGTTACCCATTTTAAGGGTTTTCAAACATTTGGTTGAAAAAAAATTAGTTCTTATAGAGTTATTATTACATTTTTGAATATCAACTTAGCTAAAGTCTTACTTATTTTTTGGTTTATAATTTTAAAAGTAAGTTATCATCCAATGTAAAATAAAAAAAGTACTAATGAAAATTAAGTTATAAGTACCGAACCGGATCCTAAAAGACGTGAATTTTATTTATCTACATACACAGGAAAACAATTTTCCAGCTATTAAGTAGTATCAGCAATTTACTAAAAAGTTCACATCATTAAAAAGTTAAAACCCAAAAACGTAGTCATCCCTAAAATTTAGGATAAAAGCTCCGTCTTCTGATTAATTTTAAGATTTTATCATACTGTTTCTCTAAGGTTTGATTAGCTTAAACAAGTTCTTAACCATGACTCGGTAGCGCCGTTGCTGAGCTATTCCCTTCGGCGTCGGGGGTCATGGGTTCGATTCAAACACGGAACAAGTTTTTTTGTGACGCACAGACAATTGTTCCGGATCTGGGTGTTTGTTTCCCAAGGAGTGCTACGTCAAACAGGCGGCCGATCATAAAAACCTAACCAAACCCACAACATTAATCACATGTTGTGCCGACCCTACCTGATTGGGATAAGGGCAGGAGGACGATGATGAAACAAGTTCTTAATGTGGCATTAACTTAAACACAATTAATAAATTTCGAGTTAAAAAACAAAACGCTTTCCTGGGGATCATTCTCCTGATGTATTTGCATCAGAAACCCTGACCTTCGTACGTTAAACCCGTAAACGCTAAATGGTAGAAGACGGAAGATACGCAAGTCCGTGAGGGAATTGGAGAAGGTCTGTCATTCTTTCCCGAAAAGTACTCATGTGATGTAGCTCCGTAGATTACGAAAGATTATAGATTCCGTAGTATTGTAGGAGGCCACCGAGGGGGTGATACCAGGTACTCACAAAACCCGGCTTTCAATCAGGTGACAAGATTGGATATTAAATAATACCCTTCCTATGTGACTAAATACCTAATACCTACCCTATAGCCCTGTTGGTCAGTTTCTGAAGAGAGATTTAAGCATATAATATACATAAGCCTCTTTAGAGTGCAGAGTAACGAATGTTCAAGAGTAACGACTGTTGTAGCAGCATATTTGAAGTGAGCAGTGATTTTCAATGATTTATATACCTCACTCGATTATTGTACTTGATTTATCAGCCCTACAGGTGCTGCAGGGCGCGACGGCTATGCGCCATTAGACAAGTACCCGCAGAAATGAATGAATTGTGAACGTAATACATTAAATATCGATTCGAACTTGTAATTGATTGAGTGAGCAACTTTCACGCCTCGCAATTATTTAGATCTATTGGTACAGATTACGAAATTAATGATTAAATTATTTTCAATTAAAATGTAATTAATTTTTAAATTTATTTGATGCAAAATTATAGAGACTATGCGCATTTATGACATATATTATTACATAATTACATACGAGTACATATCTATTATTGATTTGGTAGGTAGTCGATTTTTCATTGTCAAGTGAAAACAGCGAGTTAATAATTTAATTTAAACTAATATTAATTTTATTGCATTTTAACTTGATGAAAAATGATCACTCATAATGGAGACATTTAAGTATTTCATCATCTTCTTTCGATCATTGTTAAAGAAAACGAACATTTTAATCCAAAAAAAAAATATAAAGACAGACATAAAATTTATTTGATTTTCTGGCGTTAATTTTATTCAATTTTTATTATTTAGTTTTCTTGTCATATGCCACCATCTTAAATTAAATCATACTGCGATGTTTGGGTACGGATAACGAATGCCAGCCCGATTTTTCCGACGCACCATTTCAATTTTGACAATTCATTGCATCTGGTGGCAGATTTACGGTTTGATTACTGATTGCTCAGCATTGTAAACTCGTACCGAAATCAAATTTGAATGCAAATGTTATAAATCACCGGGATTTCGGGGAATAGAACTAAATCGATTTTGCGAGAATAATACTTCATTCCTAGTATGCAAAGTTATTCAAGGGCGTTCATGGTCTACTAAAATAATGTTTGACGCTTGTGTGTGTCGCAACGCATTATGTGTAAGATACTAATGCCGTGGGAAAATATTTAATGGTCGAGTAAATAACTGTCGAATTGTATGAAGCGTCAATAATTAACTTCGATAATTTTAGCTACACGCGAATGCATTAATATGCTCTATTGCTCGATCTTTACAACTCGGATTCACATGATAAACACTCGTATCTCATGAACATGGTGCTAAAATAACAGGCCTGTGTCTACGACTTTTGTCTTGGTACTAAATAAATGTCGATTACCGTCGAATGGCGGCTTCCGATGTATATGAACGTTTATAATAAGTAGGAAATCCTGCGCGCGGCCGTATCGAGCGCCTTCAATAGTTGAATGGTAATGGCGTTGCGAAACTGCAAACCAACTGTGGGAGTACCGCCGTCGAGGTTAATGTCTGAGGAGTGCGGGCCGAGCTCAGTGTCAGCTATTAAGACCAGGACGACTAATCTACGCCACCGTTCTACGAAACGGAAGCGTCCACGTACGCAAGCCGGCAGTCACAATAAATTGTAAGTCATTAATACATCTACTTCACTAAAAGGCGAACATATCCTTAAATAAACAATCAAATAAATGCTAATCGTGTTAAAAAGTATTTAAGGAATTATTGAAACCATCTATTATGAATACTACTAATAGTTGCATCTTTTATTTTTAATCTTTTGATGACTCCGTGGCGCAGTCGCCAAGGTATTGGCTTCGGCATCGGGGGTCGTGGGTTCGATTCCCACTCGGCACAACCATTTGTGTGGCCCACAGATAGTTGTTTCGCATCTGGGTGATTGTCCACGTGAAATTTATGTTTGTAAAACGTCCTTACAACACAGGATAATGTTATCCTAAAGTAAGGGCAATGTTTAAAGAAAAACGTTGCTAAATCCGAATAATACTTAAAAAGTTTTTTTAAATGTTCTTTTAAACACGTTCCTTTAAGAAATCAAATGATTAATTTTGTTAATTCATATCGTATCAGTTTCCGTGATATCTTTACAAGAGAAAGTAATAATTGAAGGTTTTGGAGTTTACCATCCTATGCTTTAAATACATGCACACCAACCCTGTACGAGTTCAAATTAATCAAAATAATAAAGTTGACTGTGGCCCGGCCTAACTATGATATTAGTACGTGAAAAATCTCAGTTTCTGACATTCTCTAAAGTGATCGGGAATTTAAACCAAAATGAAAAACGAAAAACATCTGTAAATCAATTCAATTAAACAATGTGTAACAGACAAAAGAAAACTTTAAAACTATAAAATCCGTTAAGTGGTTTCGGAACTTCATTCGATTCTACCTCCAAATAAACAAATATTCTCAAATCGGTATTTTATGATAGTCGATATAAATAGTACTCTACACTAAAATAATTTTTGTCTTACTTTTAAATATATTTTGAATAAAACAGAACTAGGAAATAGGTTTTTCGAAAGCGACGCAACCAAATCGCGGGCGCTGTGTTTTAAAATAATACATTTTTGCCAAATTGTTTATTTCCGGATTTTTGGAGCGGGCGTATCAATTTTCGAAATTCGTTTTCGATGTTACCGAACATTTCTATATACCTTCGATATCCAGTATGCCTAATAGGCATTTTACGCTTCAACGGTTGGGTGGCATGTGAGCCTAATTCAATAAACAACAACAAACTCGCAACTAGTTTTATTATTAGAAGCTCGTTTGCTCCGGGAAGCTTTCATTTCAATTACCGCAGAATACTGCGTATATTTTGTTCACTCTCTTAGTGCAGCGTAAAGTTGGGCCATATTGAATTTGAGCTGTGTTGTATGGATATATTTTGACCGACAAGTTAATAACAAATTTTATCATGTATAAACTTCCGTTACAAAAATGTACTTTATTTAATTTTCATATCATTGCACACTTGGCTTGATTTTTTTAGTTCATGCATTTCAATGCAAACTTACGTAGCGATGAAGTTGCAATAATTGATATGTATTCTATATGATTAACATTCGAAAACTTTGCCAATGTGTAATCCAACGTGTAATCCTAAATATTTGTAAAAGTTTTTTATAACAATATTACATATTGTGGAAAACAAGGCTACACATTCAATATTTAATAGTTTTTCGAGGAGCTATGTTTTTCTTCAAATATTTTACACTTTGGTAGGGCCACGCAGCAGCTTGCACGAATAGCAATGTTAAGTACCAAGGCAACATAACAAACTAGCGGGAGTTACGCAATTTTTCTTTGGGCTGGATGAGCCTCTGTTGGCCTTAGAGGTCTTCACAGTTCAGACGGGCTTGGCGCACGGGGCGCCTAGCCTGAACCTCGGACTAGCCTGAACCTAGGACTAGCCTGAACCTAGGACTAGCCTGAACCTAGGACTAGCCTGAACCTAGGACTAGCCTGAACCTAGGACTAGCCTGAACCTCGGGACGCAAAAGTATAATACCTCCATTATTTATACTTTTTGTTTGGCGAGTGAGGGAACCGGGGCCGACTTTTTAACGGTTAAGTAACGCATGGCAACCCGTCAGGTATTATAGATGTCCATGGGCAGTGGTCATTAGATGAAGCGCTCGCTCGATGGCCAACTTATTACATAAGAAAAGACTAAATGTGCACAAACAACCCTACCAAACTTTGCAGAAGTCTCAATGAACAGCTATCAAGTCTTCAAAACCAAGTAATTTCTTGGAAAATGTGTTAAGTTAATTAATTAACTGTATATAACATTTACATTTTTTACACCCAGTAAGTATTCGTTATTAATTTTAGTAACGCGTAGCAGGCATAACGAACCGTAATGAATTTCGCCTGGCAATTTATAATTGTTAATACTGTGACAAAACAAGTTTTGATTTTATTCTTGACAAGTATACTGATAAATAATTTATAGTAGGTCGCGTTCGGTCCCTACTGGGTATATAATATTGTGCGTAATCTATTCTGTATATACCATTGTGCCCTAAAAATGGTTAATATGAGCGAATGAACGACAAAAAAATTTCGAGGCACGGTCAATTTTTAGATCAATTTAAACCTATTTGTAATGTTAAAATATCGAGTTTTTTTAAGGTGTTCAAGGGTACTTGGTTTAAAAGGGCAGTTCATTTTCTGAATGTTCGATACATTCAATGCGATTGAAACACTATTCTTGACCACACCCGTTTCCCTTAAGCAGGAATTCGTGCGGAGCCTGGCTTTTGTTAAATATCATTATCGACGAAACATGGTGTACAGAAGCATAACCAAAACTGGAGTAGGGCCACGAAACAGTTTTTACCATCCAACACAATGATTTGTGGTGGATTTAACTCCAATTTTATCTCTCTCAATTCAGAAAAATTACATTAAAAAAACTTCAAAATTTAGGCATAAAACAGTCAAAAACTTTTTCGCCGCTGCCAGGATTTGAAGATGTGCCTTCCAGATGACGCGGCCAGACTTTCTAGCTACTATGCTAAGGAGTTGACATCCTCACGGTAAGAAAATTACATAGGTTAATTGAATCCATTATATCGTACAAAAAATGATGTAGCGTTAAAATTACGCCAAACGATTGATCTTCCCTTTAGAAGTTTGATAAATTCGAGAACATAGTATGGCTAAGGCATCTCAGCTTGGGATAAGTTGCCCCAACAGTTAATATCTAAACTGGGTTGATGTCGGGAGCAGGCGGTAAGCAAAGTTCACTTTGATTGTGTTCCAACCAAACTGCTGTCGTAAGCTCGTAGCCAAGTCTCTGTAAAGGCTATTAGGTTTTGTGCTATACGGGAACTTCCAAACTCTTGCTTTCATAATGTGGGTTATGCAACTTTTAGCTAGGAATGCTTGCCTTTAATCTTTAGGTGGATATTTTATTTGAATTAGGTTGAATGTACAAAATATATTTATTTTATAAACTAATCACATGATACAAGTTGTTCTCTAAACATTAAAAGTTATTTATACCTCATATATTATTACTTTATTAGCTAGAAACTAAATGGCGCCTCGTCCCGCTAACAAGAAACAACTAAGCTAACGCATTGAATTGGAGTTGGTTGTAAATGATCAGTCTGGACGAGAAAGTTGATCCTTTTCGTTTTAGTTTCGAAAACATTTTTCATTATTCTAATTAAGCAATATAACCTATGAATTAAGCTAAACGCAGTAACTATTAAGTAACAGTTTATTTAAAATTTTATTCATAATTACCAGTGACTTCAGTATTTATAATGCATTACAAAAATAAGCCATCTTATGTGATTCCATATGTATGTACACCCATCGATAATTATGTCGTTGAATACATGTGTGTAAATACATTTTAACTTTGTACACGAAGTGTATTTAGGTGTTATTCGTTTTAATTTATTAAATAACTCTTCATTAAGTTGATTATCTGATGCCTCTCAAGAATCTCGTCCAAGCTAATAGCTTTCAAAACTTTGTGATTAGATTTATTACTTAGAATTTCTAATACAATTGTTAATTTAATGTTTATAAAGCAATTATTACTTTATACCTAAATAATAGCAAATCCTTTAATAGTATCTGTAACTTAAAGGCTTTTTGAAAATTAAGGGTGTTTAATTATTAAAACTCGTTCAAAAATCACAAAATAAATTATATATAAACATAATTAAAATATAAAATAAATATAAGTTCACCTTAAATTTTCACCAATTCAAAAAAGTATTCGAAATTTAAAATGGATGATCAGTAATCGCAACATCTATTTGAAATGTTCAATACTAAAATGCATTAAATTTCAAATATAAATGTAATAGAATTGACAAAGTTTTAAGAATTACCGGTGTATGTTTTGTTGCAGTCTATTATTTCTAACGCTATATCATAACTATCACTATATTTATAACTATCGATACACAGGAGGAACATTTTTATTATTTTTATTTAAAATTTCTCTATTTATTGTAGTACTACAGTTATGGTAATGATTGATACATCATTATCACATTACTTTCAATGTTTGATTCTGTTATAAGAATTACTAATCCTTGATCTTCTTACCTTTTATATCTGTAGTATAATATTTTTTTTTGTTTTAATTTATTTTTGAAAAATTACTTATAAACTCCTTGAGTTGTTATGTTAATGAATTTACCATGTTTCACATTCCTTGTTGAAGATATGACAAAATTAGTAGTACTCAGAAAACGTTTATTTGACAGCACATTGGACCCTTTTTATGTTAAAAGCTGACAAGCAATCTGTCGGTTCACCTGATGTTAAGAGATAACCGCCGCCCAATGATATCTGCAACAACCTTAGGGTTTGACCCTTTTTTTTTTATTACCACATTTGAAATGCAAGGTTCTATACCAATTTAATTATTATATAACTAAACGGGACCAAACACGAACCCGATGCAAAAAAATGTTTAAAATTTATAGGTTTTATAAGATACAGAGTTCTGAGGCGACAATCATGAAAAAAACATACAACCGAATTAAGTATTAAGTCGGTTGAATGTGCAATGTATCAATCGAAAATTCTAAATAGAAAACTTCATCACACAACCTGTCGTGTCTACTCCCTGACGTAAACAATACAGAAAGGAATGTTTCTGAATGTAAGAATTTTGCGGTCCAACTTTACACTTCTAGAGAGGATATAAATCAAACAATTATTTGACATTTCTAGTAAATAGTCCCGCCTTTAGTTTCACACGTCGTTTAAACAATTTATCATTAATATCAAAATAAAAAAGACCAAAAAAGGTAAGATGGGCATCTCTTATATTCGTCACAGAGTGCCTGGACGTCCACATATACATTAAGATTTAAAAGGAATGTACTCCTTAAATTCCACGCTATACTCTCCATGAATGAGCATACGTCCGCAACACGCTACAATTACTGTTCCCGAGTCTCACTTGCAACACTAAATCACTGTCTATTACTGTTCATGTATAACCAGTGCCTAAACGTTGCGATATACGTTACTGGAATTCAAAATTGACTAAATATGGATACTAACGTTTCGTAATTAGCCTGAAGTAATACGTAACGATTTCGTTTTTAAATGCTTCCGTAAATAATTTTAAGTTATACTCAGGGTGGAAAAAATTTATGACTATTTCTTTAATAATTTTTTAAACAATGTCAAATAATGAACTATCAGCATCGAACCATCTGAAGTTAGCATTCATTAAGAATTTGTTTTTGAATTGAATTTAGATCAAGCTTATCACAAGTCAAGTTTATCACAGCTTTTAGCTGTAATAAACTTCAAAATTTATATTTTGCCACATCTGTATAGAAATCTTCAATTAAAAAGGTGGATAACACTATAAAACTGAGTAAATACAAAAGAAACAAATGATACAAAAAGTCCCCGGCTTATGAAGCTATTTTCGGAGACATTTTTATTAAACGCAGTGAACAAAGCAACTTAAGGCTGTCAAAGCCACTCAGCGTTTACACAGCGACCCTTTGCGGGACAAAGCTTAACATCTGCTCCACACGAGAACTAGGCTCTATATTAAACTGACACCCCTATATCTTATACGTAGTAACAAACATTGCAACTTCACTTAATACAAACGGCACTATGTTATTGCCACTATTTATTACTGAAATAAGTAAAAGGTATATTTATAAGTATCATGTTACGTATTTCTATGTACTCAATATAGGTAGTATATTCAAAGATAAACAAATACTCGTATCATAACATAGTATCACTCAATAGCTTCCGCTGTTATCTGGTGAGGTAACCAGGGCCTCCGCTTTTAAAGGTTAACTACACAACTGCCACTAAAAAGAAGGACCACTGATAATATTTATATATTTACTGCACAGTAGAGTACGCACTACGCAGTAGGTTCACCTGTTACACTAATGACCAGGCTTATTCCGGGAAAAACCCGAGTGAAGTAGAAGTAATAAACTTTTGAAATTCGTATGTCGAGTGAAAAGTAGGAACCGAATGTTTATTTTTTTAAGGATTGGGACTTGTAATTCCTCAAGTATTTTAAAGAGTTGCCTCCATAGGCGGTGATAATCACTTAACATCAGGTCAACCGGCTGGCTTGTCAACATTAAGCGCTGTAGTTCTGGACAAGAATCGAGTTCACTGGCGATAGGGATCAGGGACTACGATCCACATCACGAGGTCACTTGTGACAAGACCAGGGTACAGATAAAGGTCTAAAGTCTCCCTACATGTGTGCTCACGTCCAATACAAAAAACGGCCAAGTGCGAGTCGGACCCGCGCACGAAGGGTTCCGTACCATTATACATAAAAACGGCAAAAATTTCAACAGTTCATGAGATACAGCCTGGTGACAGTTGGACAGACAGACAGCGGAGCCTAAGTAATAGGGTCCCGTTTTACCCTTTGGGTATAGAACCCTAAAAAGGTGCGATCGTAAATCGTAAGACCCGTAAAGTCGTTTCGTATTTCGTAAAATTTTTGCTAACTACTTTGTCGTGGTTACCTAACGAAAACGAAGAAATTTAGACCGAATATATGTCGCATCATACACATAATAAACTTACTGTGCTCATAGTAAGCGGACTTTTAACGCTCACTTCACATAAGCTGTTTGCGATTTATAATCCTATATTTTACAATGTCGAGGGATTGCCATACATTTCATCGGCGATATGAGTTGACTTCGGATGCACATTGTATGCTGCAACATAGTTTAGTTGTTAAGGACATTAACTTATATTGTTAAACCAAGGCGACGAGCACATATTGCGAAATAAATGGCTACTCGTTAAAATTTAATCGACTCTTTACATACCTTTGAACTCTCTGATCTTTAAATATTTCGATTGTCTAACAGTGAAACTTATATTCAAGACAAGAGTTATTTTAGCACGTTTACACATGTAAAGGTCCCAAACTTTATATATAGTATAATAACTGCGGTTAAAATAAATAAAAATGCCTCATTTCTATCAATTGCTAGTATCACATCATGATACACAGTTCTCCATGTAAAGTACGTATATTAGAGCGTACATAAGAACAAAAGAAATATAACTTAAATGTAGAGACTAGAACTAAAGTTAGAAATTAGTATTATTTTATATAACACTATTTGTCAATAATTACATAATACCATTCAAAAGGTTCCTGTACATCCAGCCATCAAAAAAACTTGTTAATATTAGGTTTCTACTATATAATTGTTCCAAATTTATCAGTGTACTAAATAAATAATTTATTTTTTCTTTTCACGCGATAAATCCGTAGTAAGTTTCATGTAGTAAAATGTGAAGTCCGCGAATCCGTGTCACTTGGTGGACTAAGCCCTGATACCCTTTACACAGAACACTTTTGCACTTGATTTGCACAGCAGTGGGGCATATATGCATAGACTGTTACTTTACTTTAGTAGGTTTCTATCATACAAGAGTGGATGTCCCTAAATTGAAATTTAGTCGGTTTACGTACGTCGTTAAGTGAAATATTAATTTTTATTTAAATTTGAATGCTTATACGAATATATTCAGCTTAAATGGTCTTTAATTAAAAAAATGATGTTTATATTTCCCCACAGCACGACTTATAGTTATTGTCTATTTTTATTTTGGCTAGATCAACCGTTATTGCCTTTAAGGGGCGTTTATAGTTCCACCGGGCTTAAGGTGGCCGGGCGCTCAGGATACTTAGCCTGTACCTTGATTATGGGTGAACAAGTTCGAGGGCTCCTGAGGGAGCCTCGGCTCGGGCCGACACGCTATAATAATAATATACTTTATTGTACACCAAAAAATGAAAAAAAAGTACAAAAAAACTAAATATTTATCGAATATTGGTCATCAAAATGCGACCTCATTGCTACACAGGAATTTCTTCCAGGCAACCTCAAAAACATACCAAAAGAAATTGTTGATGAGTAGGATGTATGTACATGAAAAAAATAAAAAGAAAGTAGCAATCAAAATTAAATTAATAAGATAAACATACCTCTTGTGAGTGATCATTTATAGTTAAGAGTGAAATAAAAATAAACGGAGAGAGACGTCGAAATATCCCTGTTTTTTAATTTTTACTGGCTTGGGAGGCCGCCAAGCTCTTGGGTCGCTTTTGCGGACGCTCCATGGCCAGGCTCAAGGGCTCCCGCGAGAGGCCGCCGGCTTAGACTGTTACTCGATACCCGTTTAGCATTACAATTCGGGGGTGTCCGAGAGGGCCGGATGTCGGGGCTATCAGTAGCTATAGTCTGACTAGTTGAATTACTAAAGCTATCGTTACTACCACCTTTGAAAGCGTTGTCGCTGGGAGAAGAAGTGGCTCGAGAAACTCCAGCAACGCTTCTATCATTAACAGAGGAAACCAGCTAGGTACGTGGCGGAACCTAGTATATGTTTGCCGCACTCGCTGACGAATGCGGTGTGTTTTTAAGTGTTTTCGTAATTGCTATATTCAGTCGATGTCGATATACTCCACAGGTATTGTTACACCTTGACTATGCACTTTGACGAATTAAACATAAATTCGTATAAATTAATAGTTTAAATCATATTCCCACGTTTACTTACTGTTTATAACTATGAAAAAGTTATAGGTGCAACTTCAATGTAACTGTTTTAATTTTCTTTCTTTCCACAACAATAGCGGGAGGTTTAATTTCGTAAATGGTTACTTTTAACTGAACTTTAAGCTATTCGATGAGGTGTAACTTGTTCTTTAAACCAATGTGATACGAGACAATTAAATTATCTTCGCCGTGATCTTTTGCTGCAAGGTATTAGAAACATTTTACGTTCTCGGTTTCAATTTGTCACAATAAATCACTCAAAAGAAATATATATAGCGCCAGCGCTAAATCGGTCTTAGTATGAAAAGAATTTATTCCTTAAGTGATTTTCATTGTTTCAGATACGGTTTCCAGATGTATTTTACACAATTTTTAGACAGGGCTTGGACGGGTGCGGTTCAATGTCGCAAATTCCGATCTCAGTATTATGCCTCAATGATATTCTCTGTTTTAAGGTTTTTTTAAAGAATAATCACTATCACACGTTTGTGAGATCTTTAGCTATTGCGTTAAGCCCACTCAAACTATCATACAATTCAGAGATTGTATGTACCTATTTATGTAAAAACTATAGTTTTCTTCAATCTTTATCGTATTTTCCAAATAATACATTTTATATATTAGATAGAGGAGAGCCAGCATCAATGACATTGTCAATTTAAACCACTGAATTCTTATTAGTTCAGAAGTGAAAGAAAATATCGTGAGAAAACCTGCGTATATGAAAAATAATACTTATGCTGCGTATAACAATAAAATGAAATAATATGAACTCTTTGTAGTGCGGTGAACTAGCTAATACCCTCTGTACAGAGAAGGCCTTTACGCAGACGGACGGACTATAAGATTTAGTTTAGTATAGTGTATATGTCATCCGCATGTGATATTAAAACATCAAGGTTCACCTGGCGTCTTATTTTTGATAATGAAAGCGCTGAGAGGGCCTGGTTCAGTAATTACCAATGAGTAATTCTTAATGAATGAAATTAATATATAAAAATTTCAGATTTATACACATACATATGTATAATATATACGGTTTCGGAATATTCTTAACGTGTTGTGAGTGCCTATCACACATTTATATTCGAAAAATTTCTTTGTAAGAAAATGAAAAAAATCTTGTATCTTCTCTACCAAAACGTAATCAGACCTCGATGCCTCGTTCGCACAAAGAATTCCATTAACTTTGTCATTGGGTGATATTTTACAAAGTTTCTGATAACCTGCCGTCGAATACTTACGTGCTGTAACCAATTTCAAATATTACTGGAAAGTTTACAAGTTAAAGTCTGACCTCGTAGGTTGAGAATTCGCAAATTGTAGACTGAACTTTTAACGTGCTTAATAAAGTTGTGACTGTTATGTTACGTTCGTGTAATATAACTTGCCTTCTGGACTGTGGGTGGCGCTTTTGGATAACAATTTATGATAAAACATAACAAATCGTCAATCAAAAGGCAATTTGTAAACGTGAAATTAAAGTTAAATCATGATCGTGGCTTAAACTCGGTTAGCGGTGAGTGTGACGCAGACGTGATTTGTTGAAGTTGTTACGGTTATCAAGCCAAAGATTAAATAATAAGGTAGGATAAATAAATAAGGTAAAGAAATAAAATGCAAATGTTTTACATTGTGACAATATTCTGATATCTCTTAAAAACGAAAATTTAATATATGCAGTTAAGTACATTCGTCAGTTACGGCATAAATCATGCTGTGTTAACCGGAACAGGCGTGTGGAATATCATAAAGTAAACAACAATTAAAACATAGAAGCTTGAACGTAACGTATCCAACTAAATGCATCCGGCTAAGGAAAACAAACAACGCTGTCAAAACCATCCACTGTTTACGCAGTGACCGCAGCGCGACACAAAGGCAAGTGGCTTCGCGTCTCTGGTGATCGGCCACTCTAAATTAAGACCCCTATATGACGCGAATGTAATAGTCTTTTTCGTAATAGACTAATTTAGTTGACTTTTTACTAAATACTATCTAATTTTTGGTCTCCTAGCTAAACAGTGATTTATTTACCTTGTTTAAGTAACGTGACCGGAGCACATATATAAAAAGGTTCATCGTATTTCATTATTGAATTGTATTCCTGCTACAATGTGTGTATGTATGTATGTATGTAAATATACCCACTGGGACATTAGAATAAAAAGCTTTGCACTAGAGACACTTCTGTGAGACAAAATTCTTTCTTCACAATTTTTAAAGAAACGCATCCAATGCTAATAACGGTTAAGAAAAAAACTAACGATAAAAGTCATGATTATTATCGACATCCCTCGCATTTGCAGAGGTGGTTTACTTCGAGTTTCTTCTTGGAGGGGGGGGGGGGGGAGGGGACGACATCCAGCATTCTCTGAAAAATGAGCGTCATCATGTACAAGTATAACTACAAAATTACCTAATATTTAAAATTGGTTTCCAAAATATAGCGTTTTATTTAACTTGTAAGACAAAATTATTTCATGTGTGAAACAAATTTATTTATTCACACTTTTTATTATCAATGTGTATATTTTTTTCATAAAGCATCACTGGACAGAAAAACGCTTTAAATATTAATCAAATCCTTATTGAAATCCTTATTTAAGTGTTTGAATGACGGATTTTAGTAGTTACTATTATTAAAAGTACAATTAAATAAATAAACCTTTTCACAAAAAGTCAAGAAAGATCAAATTAACGAATTAGTAAACCAATAAGTTCTATTTAATTATTAATTTTTATTTTAATGAGTTATATTTCGCGTGAGGATATTTAATACAACATTACGAGTACCTAAATTATACCTTAGATTTCTATTCCCACAGCTTAAATTTTGGCAGCTCTCCTAACTTCACATAGCGTTTGCCTCTATGATATACGAGGTTATTATAACTCCGAAGGAAATTTTATTAGCGTAGTATTAAGCTGTAAATTCTGAACTCCGAATTGCAGTTTTCGTTGGCCTGAAAAGCTTAACTCTTAATATACTTATGTCTCATATATTTTAAAAAGTATTTTAATGTTTTATAGTACTGATTTGGTTTTGGAGTAATGTAAGAAACTGTAATGATTATTTCGTACATATTTTGATTTCTTAAAAGGTAGGTACCCGGTATAGAGAATTTGAATATTGATATATTACTGTAAGAAAACAATATCCCCCATACATAATGAAAATTAAGACAGGCGCAATGAGAATGACATTTATTTAACTAGTATTTTAACAAAACCGAGTATATTGCCGAATCGTTTAGACATACTCGTCATTACTTATTTTTGATTTTTTTTTTTCATTAATGAAATTTTACTTAATTACTGTATCTTGTATCTTGTATTAAGTGATGTTTTTGCTTTAAGTCCCGAGACTATTAAAGCTTCATCTGACGCAGTACCGGTGGGCTAGCCAGAACCCACGGGTTTGGACCCTCCGCTATAGGTAGTTCCGCGCATGTGCTCATGCGTGCGTTTAACTATGGTGTGTCATCTAAGAGCCGTCGAGGTCCCGGTTTGAACCGAAACCCCGATGGCCGTCGACTGTGCAATTAGCTAATGGGTGGCTGGGAGCGTTGAGAACCACCCCGAAACGCCGGTGTACCTTGTGTACGCGTTGTGACTAAAAAGATCTATGCTCAGGCAGTTGGTAATGCGATTCAAACCCTAGATTGCGACAGTGGTGACCCTATTGTTAACTGGATATCAGTTTCGTCCATCCTAGTCGACACCGCCTCACAAACACTTGGCGTTAAGCCATGTAGGCGTGAGGATTGGTTTGATGACAACGACGAAACGCTGACCGAGGCATTAAGGAAACACCGGGCACTGCTGCGTTTGAATCGTAGTGATCAAGCAGATTTAGTTAAGCAAAATGGCGCTCTACTTCGGAGAAAAGTTAGGGAGGTTAAAAACAAGTGGTGGCACAACAAGGCCGCGCGACTACAGCGGCTCTTCGATACAAACCAGCCGGGTGCATTTTATAACGAGGTTAGCAAGCTTTTCGGACCAGTAAAACGAAGTTCTGTGCCGTTAAAGTCTTCTGATGGCACTCAACTTGTTACCGAAAAGCTTGGGGTACTTCAAAGATGGGCAGAACATTTTAACAATTTGTTGAATGTTGACCGAGCTGCGGATATGCAGCATATTAACTCGTTAACGGCACTGCCTACTGTAATTACGCTGGATGAGCCTCTGTGGCTGTGTGAGGTCGTAGCTGCTGTACAGCAACTACGAAACAAAAAGGTGGTGGGCATTAACAATTTACCTGGAGAGTTAATAAAGTATGGAGGAAAGGAGCTGCACGAAGCGGTCTTGAAGTTGTTCACAAAGATGTGGGATGAAGAGCGAGTACCTGCTGACTTCCAAGTCTCTCGCATCTGCTCCCTGAATAAGAATAAGGGAGACCGCTCGGATTGCAACTCCTACAGGGGTATTCCCTTCTAACTACTTCAGGGAAGGTCTTTGCCCGAATTCTATTAAACCGCCTAATACCACTATCGGAGAGCGTTCTACCTGAAACCCAATTTGGCTTCCGACGAGATAGAGGCACCTGTGAGGCTATTTTCTCTATTCGCCAGCTTCAAGAGAAATGTAAAAAACAAGGTCAACCAATGTGAGATACATTGAGAGATGTTTCGTGGACCTTAAAAAAGCATTCGACAGCGTGCCTCGTGAAGCCTTATGGGTGGTACTAACGAAATTAGGATGCACGAAGAAGTTTGTTAGGATGATCCGACTACTGCATGAGATAAGCAATGCTGCGTAAGTTTGAATGGCGAACAATCAGAATTTTTCGCCGTAACCTGTTGTGTGAAGCAAGGATGCGTCCTTGCACCGACTCTGTTTGCCTCGTACTTCGCACTAGTAGTCAGGGAGGCACTTCAAACTTTATCCGACGGCATCCGTATTTGTTATCGCACCGATGGTGGTATATTCAACCTATCTCGGCTTAAGGCACGCACTAAAGTATCCCACGCAATAGTCTCTGAGATGATGTATGCAGATGACTTATGTTTTGTGGCGGAATCCCCAGATGCTCTACAACAGCTCATATCGAGTCTACATGAGTCTTGTCAAAGATTTGGCCTTAAGATAAATGTCAAAAAGACCGAAGTTATGGCTCTTGACATAATTGCCAATCCGCAGATTGACATTAAACTCGGGGGAGACTCGCTTAAGCAGGTAGAACAACTTAAGTACCTGGGGAATACAATTACTTCTAAGTGCCACCTTGACAACGAAGTCAACAGCAGAATAGGAGCTGTTGCAGCAGCATTTGGTAAACTTCGTTTCAAGGTGTTCCGATCGCATGACATAAAGCTCGCTACTAAGGTAGCTATCTACATGGCAATCGTCTTGCCGAGTCTGCTGTATGCATCGAAAGCGTGGATTCTATATCGCAAGCATATCCGCTCCTTAGATACTTTCCATCTGAGATGCCTCCGTGACATTTTGGGCATCCATTGGTCCGAGCGTGTTAGAAACACGGAGGTTCTTAGGCGTGCCGGTGTCGCCGGAATAGAGGCCTATCTAATGAAACGGCAGCTGCGATGGTGTGGGCATGTCTCCCGCATGGCTGACAACAGGGTGGCGAAGCTCATCTTTTACAGTGAACTGCAGAATGGTAAGCGCAGACAAGGCGGGCAGTTTCTGCGGTACAAAGATGTGCTGAAGCGCCACATGAAAAGAGCCAAAATTGAACTATCCAAGTGGGAGACTCTAGCAGAAGACCGGACAAAATGGAGGCACACGGTGCGCAGCAAAGTGTGCGACTTTGAAACAAGTCGCCGTAACGAACTGGACTATAAGCGCGACGAGTCGAAGGCCAGACCACCTGCGGCTATTTATTATAATTATATCGGAGGGGTACTAACTTGTGGCGAGTGTGGCCGCACTTTCGCTGCAAAAATCGGCTACGTCAGTCACCTGAGAGCGCATCAGCGACGCTCTCAACGTTAAGAAACAGTCGCTGTAGCCGAACACGGCTAGGAGATATATATACATTTATAAGTAGAGATGAACAGTTATTTTTTTTTTCATGTTAAAAATTCGCAATGGACCAGACGGATCAGCTGATGTAAAGTGCCCACAGCTGCCCATGTGCATTGCTAAGTTTTTATTAAACTGTTGGCTCCGGTCTCCTTAATCACCGGAAGAAACGCGAAGGAATTATAATTCCACTTCACGCCGGTCTGTGAGGCCTTGGTACTACCCCGAGCAAGCCTGTGCAACAGCCAAAGCTGCGGGGCCCTACCACAGAAAGAGTTGCAGTTACTTGCTACACCTCACGTAGTTGTCTAACTTGAAAAATATATAGTAAAATGTGAATTTTTATGATTTGAGATTACTTTAAATTTCAGTTTATTGTAATAATAGAACATGGCAAATTAACAGCCCACATGCATAATGATCGAAAATGCATCTTACCATGATAGAGCTACTTTTTCCTCTTGGTAGAGCATAGTTTCTGTTATTGCCCAAATGAGAGATGGGCTTATTCCAACAAACACTAATGTATAGTGACGTAAGCCTGTTCTTTTACGTTTTGTGTAATAATTTGAGAACGAAACTACAGCTCCGTGGGTGTTGTACCGAACTCATTTGTACACGTAGATTTAATAATAAGTGAGCAAATACTTCTCATTGTCGTTAAAGGTAATTTGAAAACTTTGTTTCTTAATAAAAGCAGTAACTATTAACCAATAAAGCAAGTATTATTTAAATATATATTATAACGTACATATGTATACTAAACTAATATAATTAAAGTTAGTTATAAAGTTAGTATAAATGTTTGTAAGTCAGCTTATTGTGTCTACTCATGTCTACACATATACCGTTTCTTGCCACTATTGTAGCATATATAATAAATAACTAAGTAATATCAATATGGGTAATAAATAAGTTTTTTCATCAAATTACATTTTAAAGGATATTGGGCTAGTGCTAACTAAATAAATTAGGGTATTCAAACCTGAGAGTCTACGTAATTTTACAAAACACTGGGTAAATTCGCGCCAGCTTAGTGACAAACATACGAATGTGTTCCGTATACCCTTAATATTTAGCAAAAGTCGGAATAATAAGTTGAGATATCTTCGCTGCGACTTGGTACAAAGTTACTTTGGTAGTTCTTCGTATCAGACTTGTTTCTGCTTGTTGAAAATTTCATGCAGTTCCGTTAGCGAAAGCAAACGTGAGTGCAAAGTTGTTGCTTCAATTTAACGCTGTTTGAATCATCACCTTCATGTTTAAAAACTTAATAATGTATCAGATGTGATGTCAATGGCAAATTGTGAAGGTATGTAAATCGCGAATAGTCATTATCCAAGTAAGTTTCAACGTGCTCACTTAATATACTACAACAATCTGAGAACAAATATAATGTTTATATAAATTTTTAGTGCTGACTCGTCACATGTCCAAGGGTAAAAGGGGGAGAACACCATGAAGGGATCCTGTATATTGCATTTTCATTGATATTTTTTTCTGGGGTAACGTATTGGACTACACCATGTGGAATAAAATTATATAGATTGTTACTACATTCATCATTACTTTTTTTTACTTAGCATGCCAATATGTGAACAATGCAAGACACTTTCAATTTATAATTTATTTATCAATTTTAGTTAAATACCTAAAATCACACATTCATAAAACCTTTTATCCATAACGACATCCATTCCCCTAAAAAAACGTGCAATTTCATCAGTTTGCGACCACCGTTAAGTGAAAATAATACATTTTAAATGACATTGGCGCAAACGACGCTATTTTCGTTCGTCGCTCAATTCGTAACCCGTTTTCGGTGCGCGGTGAGAATAAATCGTTTGCGAAATCAGTGTAAAATTACATTGCATGTACGTAAAGAACCGTTGCGCTATTAATTTTATTTATCTCGCCCACAATCTTTTGTAATGGAGAAGGGAAAAGTGCTTCATGTTAAATTTGTCACAATCAATCATAGGATAAGGTCAGTTTTAAAAGGGCCTTGGACAATTTAGGCGTCACATCCGATTACATGTTACCGTAATAATTTTATTGAGTTAGAAATAATAATGAAATGGAAATCGATATTAATTTAAAAAAGATTCTTACTAATTTCGTTGTAAAAGAATAACATTGTTTTAAACGATTTGTTTGACTATAAGCATGTTTTCAGGAATGTAGTGTCTCATTTACAATTTAATATGACTATATTGGATTTAGTAGCATGTGCCAATGAATTTATAAAAACCATGTAATATTACTCTCATGTCATTTCCATGGTTTATTGGCGGTAAGCGCCAATATATATACGTCATTAGACGTGAGGCTAATGAATCTACGCGTGACCAATAACAGCATAAGTCTGCTGACCCGTGCTTCGATCTTCCTATAAACATGTACAGAGTGGAAACAAGAAGAATGAAAAGAATACAAGCGTTGTAGATGAATTCCTGGCACATCCAAATGCACAAATAATTCTATCCTGTTGCAGCTAGAGAGCAAAAATCAACTTTTCTCCATATCTATGGATATAAAGAAGGTCTTGATATAGAAGGAAGGCTGGATATCTATCCAGCCCTCCTTCTATATCAAGCCTTATTACTATCACATTACAAACATTAAATTACGACGTTAGAACTAAAGCATAAAAAAACTGTAAAGGGGAAAAGATAAATGCTATTATAAATGCTCTGAGCAAGCTCATCGAAAACACGACCAGTTCAGCTGAGATACAGCAGCAACAAATTTTAACAAAGAATATACATTAAAAAATACGGTGGAAAAATTACATGAAAGAAAACATTAAACTTCTTTATGATAGCTAAAAGAAAAAAACAACGGATATAAACTGATTTTATATTTTACGGTGGTGCGCACAAATACGATGAATCTTTATAGTGGCAATACCATCGTGGACCGTCCATAAAGTAGAGTTTGCTAGTCAACTGCATTACTTCTTTTTATTGTGGCAGTTAATTTTCATGGGACCCAATAAAAGGAATATTTTACAATGTACAGGTACGTTTGCGGTGATTGTAAGGAATAGAGCAATTTTACACGATGTAATTTTCAACCAAAGCCAAATAGTTTCAATATCAAAAAAATCAACAAAATGACACAAAAAATAAAGAAAATCAACAACAAATAAAGATTTAAAAAAGCTGTACTAAATAATGTGTTATAGAGTAAATATCTCAACGTAGTGCCTAAAACTAATAACATTTATTATCTCTGTACATAAGCCATGATGGTAAATAGTAGAGCAATGTTGTTATTAAGGGAAATTCAAACGTAACATAAACATTTGTTTGATGAAACGAAGCAATTTAGCACTTAAAATTTATCTAGCAGCTGACAGTTATTACGCAGCTGTTTGAAGAGAACGCTAATTAACGCTATAAACGTGGAATTATTTCTTGCTACGTCAAGGTACTATTTCCAGTTTGAGGAAGAGAGCTTTACACGGATTTACCTCCGTGACTATATCTCGCTAAACTCGTATTTCGACTCGTACACAGTAATAGCTTAAAATATTATAGACATACTTATTATCAAAAGAATGAAGTCATTATACCATTTACAAATACAAAATGCAGTCGTTTAGCATATCCAAACCAATATTACGTCAAACGAAAAATTGGCGGTGTTCTTTATGTAAATTAACCTCTGTTAGAAACATGATCAATTATTGAACATTTGTGTTGTATGTACACTAGGTACGCGTGTTTAAGCTGTGGTCTACAGGACTTCCGGTTTGTACGCTATACTTGCCCCTTCACGACCCGTCAGTGAGGACATTGTTCGGGTTGAGAACGGATCGTTTGCGTTCAGATCGGTGCTTTTATAATCACAGGGTTAAGATAATGTTATAATAAAGATTTGGATAACAAGATAGGAAAGCATTAAACGCGAAATGTAGGCTATGGAACGTTCATCAGTGATCGCATACTCGGGTAATGGTCACCTATGATGCCGTGATTGGATGGGATGTTGTTGCATCATCCAAATCTCTATCAAGAAAATGCACGGTCAATCAGTTAATAAGAAACGAAAATTTAAAGTTAAAAGGTGTCTTAATGGGGTTTCGTAATTGTAACCAGGGTACTTGTAGGATATTTAGGTAACTGATACTAATAAATCAATTTAAAGTAATCGGAGTAAGTGGAGCACAACAGTGGTGATGATGATGTGTGCATGGAAACCAAAAGACTTCTATAACATAACTCCTTTTAAATAAATTTAATATATATAAATGAATCCTTAAATGGCAAAAAATTAGAAAATTTTACTGTTACTGACATCGGGTACTTAAAAAATCTTCACGTTTAAGTAAGATCGCCATTTTCACATTGTTCACACAATAAAATATCCGAGAAAATAGTTCATAATTTTAGCACAATACGTATAACTTACAACTACGATAGCTAATACGAAGCTGCTACTCGAAATCCTTTATTCTCTATCTTCACGACCTGTGCAAGTGTGCGGGAAGTCGATGCATTCATATGGCTCAGGATCGTGATTCCTGGCAGTCTGTGCGGAGGTCTATGTTCAGCAATGGACTCAAACAGACTGATGATGATGATGATGTGTGTCCATGAAAATTCATATAACAAGGGATAAACTTCACACGATCAGATAAATTAATAGAACATGCGCTCTACATTTAATCAAACACGAAGTTTAACGAAAACCGATTAATTGGTTCAATTGTTTGAACCGGTTTGACTTTGCACGAACAATCTGTAGGCAAAGTTTGTATACAAAACTCTTAAACTCGCTCGGCGATTGGATTGTCTAAGGACGAAGTTTGATAGCTTTGAAAATTTTGGCGGGGTATATCGTGTGTGATGATATACCGCTTCCCTACTTTGTGTTCATATTCACGTAATCAAATATAAAAATTGAACTCTATTATTCGCTACCAATCTGAAATAGCGAGCAAAGAAAAGTGACTTTTTACGCTGAAAAGTAAAGTTTTACTTCAATTTATTTCATTAAAGATTTATTCAAGCTATGTTCATGGCCGTTATGGTGACAAATCATGATAACGATGTGTTACATACATATCATTGACGTACATATTACGTTCTCCCGTGTAATTTGTTCTTTTTAGTGTTAATAGGGTTTTTTGAAGTGAAGAAATACTTTTCCCCTGGTCCCTTGCTGAAGCCGAAGCTGGGGTACAGTTTTTCAGTTATTAGTTCGTGTTAAACAATTAAAAAATTAACGATCATAAAAAGCAAGTACTCCAAATCGATTAGTTTTTATTTCGACTGCTGTTGGTCGAATCTCTTGCCATTGTAAATTGATTTCTGTTCTACCGAAATAATTAATGGGGCAGCTTGTCTAAACTGTTGTATATTTCAGCCTAACTCTGACAGACGGTTTAGGGAGGCGGCGTTGGCACCCTCGGTCATAGATTTGTTTCGAACTTAGTTTTAACAACAACAATTCGAACAATGCTTGGATTGTTAGACGATCGGTTGGCGAAATGGTCGAACTAACTCGGCAGTGGTCTCAAATTTATGTCTACAATAATTTCGTGTTCGCGCTCTATTTTCTTTACGGCTTATAAACACGTAAGCAAAAGGTCAAACGGTCAATGCGAATGCCTAGCTCTCATAAACATATACTACTAACTTTCACCTGGGACCCCACCTGCGTTGTTCTCTTAGGCACACAAAAAATAAACATTTTATAATGAATTTGTTAATCTATATCTGTATTTTAGATTTCATTCCAAATTTAGGTGTTCGAATCGCAATTTAGTTAATGTATTTGAAAATTATACTTTATTTATGCGTGCTAGATAAAAGTTACACGTTACTACAATAAAATGAAATTCCCATACATATCAATGCTCAAGTGCATCTATTCATTAGGCTAAGCAAATCAATACTTCACGTCCATGACTCTAGCTATTGTTAAAAACGCATTCGCACATAAATTTAGAACCTATTGTGCTATGTATTCTAATGCTATTGTGAGCCGTTAACTTTTTCACGTATAAACACTGGTATTTCGAAATAAATATGACTAACATTGTGAAGAATCCGTCATAATAGTGCCATATTATTTTCTAGCACTCACTTCATTTAGGAATTAAATTTTTTATTACGTTGTGTTTAAAGCCAATGCTGGATGTTTCGAAATAATATTTTGAATAACGGTTACGACCACAAAATAATAGTAAAATTAAATTATTATTTCTAAAAATATTGTCTGCTTTACATTCGTGAGTGTTCGTGGAACGCGTTAAATTTTGTCTTTATTCGTTTTTAACAAAGCGTTACTTAATAAAAACATAATACTCGTGTGAATTTAAGATCTGATACAAGCCAACAACTAAAAAGTTTTCGCTGTCCACGATAAATAATTCAATTCTTAATACGATGTCACCAAATTGGTAGACAATGGAACAGCGTCGTTCCTAATTGGACGCATAGGCTCAAGGCTCCGACTTGTCAATTGGTGTTGGTAAACAAATTCCTGCAGCTGTTTACAGTGGCCTTCTGTAAAGTGACACGTCTGCTGAGTGAGACACAGTGCCAGCACTAATTCTCTATTCATTTAAACAATCACCCTAGCCATGTCTAATTGAGGCGAACGCAAAGAAAAGTCAAAGGCCTTCGTCGGTTTGAAACAACAAACAAAATCCGACATCGAAACGAAGCACACATAAATATTGGACTCCCACTATGTACAACCGTACAATACGGGTTCGTGCCTCTTTACCTGAAAAATAGTAACTGACCGGTTTCACGCTTGGGGATCCATTGATGCTCTTAATTTCAATTTATTTTTTATTGTTATTGTGATTACCACCCCCCACAGACAACCACAACACTGAATTTGCGTCGCCATTTAGTATGGTGGGCCCTGGATAATTCTACTTTACGTTGGCCTTCAGAGAGTCCTCAATATTGTACCGGCAAACAGGCTCATTCTGCTACTGTTTAACATTACAAATTCAGGTATAATTTTTTTCAAATGCACCAAAAGAAGTATAAGTTCAAAAAGGCTTGTAGTTAATTCTCGAGCTTGTACTTCGTAACTTATAACGTATGTAGTGAAAAGATACTTGTAATGATAAGAGGGACTTCACGGTATTACTATGTCAACCAATCTCAACTTTTTGACATTAACATACAATTATACGTTTTAACCATTTTTAATGGGATTACTTTTATCTTTTTTGATTTAAAAATTTAAATGTATACGTGTGTACGCAGCGTTGGAATTTTTTTTTAATTCGTTGAAGCACCAAAATAAGGTTTGTTTCTTTAGATATTTAGACATACAATGATACATAGGTAGAGGTTGGTAAACATATAGTAGCAGTACTACAATTGTACTATATATATTTCCAGTGCGGTTGAATAGAAATTTCAACGAAAAAAGACATTTTGTCAATCAAGTTATCGGGAAACAGAAACTGTATTTTAATTATTTCTTTAAAATTTTTTAAAATCTCCTTATAACTCGAGCAAGATCTTAGGATGCCAACCCCTCAACTTGGCCGATACAATTTTAATTTATTTATAAATACGGGCCGTGGCAAGAGAAGTTTGTCGCCCCAGGTATCGTAGATGAACTGTATGCATTATTCAAAACATTCATTCCCACTCCGCTCTCTCCGTACTTAAAACTTTGTATAAACCACTCACTACGATACCGCGAAAATAATATAAGTTCACGAATAGTTCGACGATATTACAAGAACCTCGGGGATTATACTTGTACACGTCAGCCGCTTGGCTTTGTGGAACAACATTGTTATGTTGAATATAAGCCAGAAGTTACTGCAACAGAAAATTGGATTTTGAAATTATATGAGTAATTTCCCATACAGTGTGTTGGTAAATGAAAATGTTATTTCTTCTATTGGTTAATATGTTGCGTTGTAACAATTTATTCTTAACCCTAAAAGCCCAATCATATTTTGTTGTCTAAAAAGCCTAATCATAGGTCAAATTAACCTATGTCAGTAAATGCACATATATCTTACTTTTTCTGTTAAATTTAATATTTTATATCATTATTTATTTATATTAACCATTTCCGAAATGAAAAAAGCATAATTAGAATAATATGTATTTATTAGACTTTGAAATAATAGCTGTGACTAATTAATACTAAAATTTTGTACAAAATGAGATCCTTTCGGTTTTTTTTTCTTTTAAACTAAAATTAAGCAAAAACACTAAACAAAATATTGTTTTCTACTAACAAATAAATGTTCTATATCAATAAAATTGTTTTATATAATATTTTTTTATTTATATGTGTGTGAAACACATCAATATTATGCTCACGAAATATTGCCTTTTTACATTTTATGCACTGTGAATTTGTTTTCCGCTGTTTTTTATGAGACAGTTACGACGATTTATCGGTTCTGGTTCTTCTAGGAGGGCCTCTGGCACTGGTTGCGGCTCATTTTGAAGGATATTCGTTATATTTTCCCGCACTGAACCCTTCAAAGTAGGGGTTTCCAAACGCTTATTGAAGAAGTCCTTCTTGTATCTTGTATTAACTGATGTTTTTGCTTTCAGTCCCGAGACTATTAAAGCTTCATCGGACGCAGAACCGGTGGGCTAGCCAGAACCCACGGGTTTGGACCCTCCGCTATGGGTAGGGTCGCGCATGTGCTCATGCGTGGTTTAACTACTATGGTGTGTCATCTAAGGGCCGTCGAGGTCGCCGGTTCGGACCGAGACCCCGACGGCCGTCGACTGTGCATTTAGCTAATCGGTGGCTGGGAGCGGTGAGAACCGCCCCGGAACGCGGGTGTACCTTGTGTACGCGTTGTGTGGGTCTCGCCGTGCTCGGAGGCGAGGGCGAACTGGTGTGATTGTTGTTACACTAACTGTGGGTGTAGTGTTATCCGGCGGGACCCCCGGCGGTGGGTCCATCGTGTCTAAGTCCTCTTCGTCGACCGGGTCGGTGAGGACGTTTCGCGGGCGACGCTTGTTAACGTTCGCGTTAGTGTCCGGTAGGTAGTTTGCTGCGCTTACCACCAGAGGGTTGGGATGATGCTGGGCTCTATCGAAGAACCGTTTTGTCAAATCTTTAAAATGAGCGCGAATCGTCGGGAGTCTGCAATCGCTGTGCAGGTCGACGTTGCGCTGATACCATTGCGCACCGGTTGCGCGGCGGATAAACTTACTTTGAACTACTTGCAATTCGTCAATGCGCGTAGGATTTATGTGTGCGGAAGAAGTCCTCCCACTAGATCTGCCTTTTACGGTACTCCAAACATGGTTATTCTTTGAGCGTAATGAACGTTGTGGTAATACAATGATTCTGTTTGATGATGACTGAGGTATATTTGTAGTTGATTCAATAGACGTATTTTCAGTGGCGGATTTGCCCTAAGGCTCAATAGGCCAGGGCCTAGGGCGGCCAAATGTTAGGGGCGGCCAATCGTAACAAAAAATTCACTGATGATTACAAGATATATGATAGGCTCTGAGAAAGGGGCGGCTGGAACTTACTATATGGGCTGGTGCCTAGGGCGGCCAAAACTATAAATACGCCACTGCGTATTTTCATTTTGAACAGTCTCTTCGCTAACTATCTCGTCGGTTCTGAGCTGTCTAGAGGACATCATCTTGTTTTTTATACTAAAATAATATTTATTCGTTAATAAGTCAATAAAATACAACGTTAATCCTCTTGAAATAACTCTCTTTAAAAACCTAAAATATAAGTAAAAGTTACACAAAGCCTAAACATAGGTCAAATTGACCTACAACAGTCTGGTAACTTCAATATGACGGGACGTACCAATACTAAATCATGTGGCCTTTTGGCGGGTACTAAGTTGGTTCGATCAATCACGGCGATCGAAAGTAGTGTGCAAAAGATAAAGCAGATATTTGTTTGTGTATAGGTAAAAATGACCTAGATTGGGCTTCTAGGGTTAAAGACTACAAATTCTAGGGTTATGTTTTATTTAAGTGTATACTTGTATTCATTCCAACGATAAGTATTGGAAATATTAAAATTCTGAATAATTATTAAATTATTCAGATATATAAATTTTACATTACAATTTTTGTAACGTTTAATTACAAGTAAAACATTTGTTGAACATAAAAGTAAAATAAAGTAACAGCCTGTACATGTCCTACTGCTGGGCAAAGGCCTACTCTATACAGAGGGTATCAGGGCATAGTCTGCCACGCGGCCCCACTGCGGATTGGTGGACTTCACATATCTTCGAAAAATATATTTTTTTTGTTATTATTTCGAAAATATGCAGGTTTCCTCACGATGTTTTCCTTCACTGCGAAGCACGTGATAAGTCAGCACTTAAAGGTAAAAACTTCATTGGTGCCGGCACCGGGGATCGAACTCAGGTTGCTCCAGTATATTGAATTAAAGGCGAGCGCCCGGACACTGAGCTATCACGGCTTGAACATATTTTTCAATAATTTTGTCTGTACATACGCTTTTCTAAGGTATTGATGATGAGTAAAATAAACTTTTTTGTAACAAAATACAAAAGATTTTGATGGAATTCGGTGACTTACTATGTAACTAATTATAATAACTAACAAACGAATTAATATGATTGATATTTAAGATCTTTTCAATGGAGGAAAGTCAGTGATAATAATGAAAAAAAAAGAAAGAACAAAAAAAGATAGTGTGGCACGACAGTGACCCGATGACTTTATTTAATTAAAAAACTGGCCAAGTGCGAGTCGGACTCGCGCAGGAAGGGTTCCGTATAATTATCTTTAATAACGGCAAAAAAATCATGTTTGTTGTATGGGACACTCACTTAAATAATTTTTTATTCTGTTTTTTAGATTTTTTTGTTTAGCGGCAAGAGAAATACATCATCTGTGAATATTGAAACTGTCTATCACGGTTCATAAGATACAACCTGGTGACAGAAGGACAAAGAGACAGACTGCGGAGTCTTGGTAAAAGGGTTCCGCTTTACCCTTTGGGTACGGAGCCTTAAAAATACCAGAACTCTATTACAGATATACACTGATTTACAATGTAAGAATAAGAAACACTCGTTTACGGCACAACCGAAATTGTATAGTTGTTTAGACACGCGTGTTTATAGAAACGTCAAACTCGTGCCTTATGTTATGCAGACCTTAAAATTACCTCTAAGTATCCTGTCGTTATTTCATTGTCTTATTTATACAAGAGAATGGCTATTATCACCGCTAAGGCAATAAATCAAATTCAACCAAATGCACTATTGATTAACGCCGTGTGAGCATGCCATGAATAACTCGTTCCAACCTATCATTAATACTTAATGATAAAGACCTTGTTCCTAACACTTCATAAAACATGTTATCGCTCGTTATTAGGCTATTGACTTTGAATGTATGTACAAATTTTCTTGTTCCAGATAAGCTTTAATCAATTTCTGTTTAAAGCATGTGCTATAAAATCAAAAACAACAAATCTTCAATACATAGTACAAATAACTATCATCTTATATACATTTGTATATTCAATTAACAATTGCAATTCATTGACAGTCCTTTCATTAGATACTAACATAATAACTTAAGATAACTTTTGTTTTTATTTTATTTTTAACTAATTAAACACTTTTTTTACAGTAAACTCTATTTATGCACTCAAACTGATTTCAAAATGAAGACTTTTTTTCAATTGCTCACTATAAGTTATGTTTCAAACTATTTCACAGACCCATAATTTTTTTTAATAAAGAGTTATTCCTCAACACAGTTTACTTAACAACACTTACAGTTTGAAAAAAATGCCATATATAAGGGCTAATAAATCCCTTTCCTCTCACGACAGCTGTAATCTACACATATATGCTAACGATACCCACAAAAGGTGGAAATTGGCTTCGGGCGTCCCTTTATACCGCTTTATAAAACTTTAAACCATAAATTAGATCAGTTTTTGCTCCGTACGACATCTAGATCGCGCATTGTTGGCTGCGGTTTAATATTTAGTGGGATTGTTTCGTAACTGACCCTCATAAAGTTTCTCTTACCTAGAGCCAGGTGCAACTTACACTTAACTGTGTGAAACGGTTAATAGCTTTTATTGGCGTTATCATAAAGCCGTTACAGCTTTCGACAAATTAGTGGTCTTGAAACTTTAAACACATAGAATAAAAATACCATGTTCTCATCAGAATGTCTTACGGTACTAGGGTTTGGTTGAAGTACAAGAAAAATTATGATTGCGCATTTGATTTACACGTAGCAAATGTGAATGATTAAACGACAATCGTTCCAACTATGAGTGTTTCTAAATTAACAATATTTAATCCGCCCTTTTACACAGTGTTTTCTGTAGGAGAGTAAGCATTTGTAAGGTTATAAAAAACAATATTTAGTTTTTATAACCTTACATTATTACATTATATTTTAAAGTAAAGTAAATTAACAGCCTATAAATGTCCCACTGCTGGGCCAAGGCCTCTTGTGTAAAGATGGTATCAGGGCATAGTCCACTACGCGACCCCACTGCGGGTTGGCGGTCTTCACAAATTTTCGAAATATTTTTTTATTATTATTTCGAAAATATGCAGATTTCCTCACGATACTTCCTTCAACGCCGAGCACGTGATAATTCAGCACTTAAAATTTACAATTTCTTCGATGCTGGCACCAGGGATCGAACTCAGGTTACTCGAGTAAATGTAATTAAAGGCGAGCACCCGGACACTGAGCTATCACGGCTCTGACATTTTAAAACCTTACAACAAACTATGCACGAAACTGCCTTATGTATGACTTATCTTACAAAAATGGTATATTTTGCCGAAGCCGACGTTATGATTAAGACCGGATATGTGTCTTTTATTATTTGAAGCAGAATTTTTCCCGGTAGACTGTCGTGTTTATAATATAACAAAGATCGTTAATCATTGTTGTTTTTTTTGGTACGCACTTTCAAAAATAAAAAAATATTGTATTCAGCCGTGTAATTGACATGTCGATATCGGTCAGATAAATTAATCAAAGTTACATACAAATATTACCTTAATATATTTATACAATTGTGCATTGTGCCTTACAGTTATCTTGTAGGTACTGGGTTGTTTGCCGTGGTTGTGTTTCTAAAAAGCGTCATCAAAACAGGCTAGCATTATTCTTAAGTAGTAATTATGTCAAAAACAAACAAATATTTACAACCCTTTGATAACTCATAGATACCTTTAAGTATGAAACTTTTTCGTGCTATAAAATATAATCTTATCTTTGTAAAAGAGGTGAGTATTTAAACCATGAAAAACTTCTAACATTTAGCATTATATTCGATTCAAGACACCTCGGTTATTCTTTTAACTATAAATTAAAATTGAGGTACTCGTAGAAGAATCTATAAGGTAAGTACTCGTAGAAGAATCTATAAGGTACGGAGCTTAATATTTTTATTTTAAAAATTTTTGAAACTACACCAAGCGTCAATTATTCGTAAGTCTGGAAGTTGTAAGGCGAAGTAAGAGCTCAGATCCTTTACAGTCTTTGACTACTTTCTTCAGCGTGGATGAACAATTTCTTATAGTAAAAAAGTAATAAAGCAGAGCGAGCGAAATTGCCTTCAAAGGTGAATCTCAATAAAAGGCTTAACTTAAGCGACCTCCGTGCATATTATGAAGGAGGAACTTTTGAAAGGGGTTAAAGTGAGTATACTGATTTGAAAAAGACAAGGAAAGGGTGGTTCTTAAGTGCGAATAAATTGGAATTGGTGATATAAAGAAATGGAGTGCCTTTGTTATTTTTTTAAGGAGGGGAGGAATTAATAAAGTTACCTAAGTGGTTTATCTTATACAACATTTCTTAAGAAAATTTTCACTACTGTCCCGAAAAATTTATCAAATACGAAATAATGATAGGGGAGCTGCTTTGCGCAGAGCTATATTTTATTGCTATATTTTAACTAATGATTCATTAGACGGTTATAGATTTTGGTTATGTTTGGTTCTAAGTCATGTAAGTTTTTGGTCAAATTATATGATAATGTATAGCACTGTATAGCACTTTTTTGACGCATCAAAATTTAAATTTTTAACAATTATACAATTTCTACATATAATTCACTTATTTCTTAACCGCCACCGTCCTAAAGGATCCAGTCTAGATTGAATTTTACAAATTATACATACGTGCTACTAAATGTTTTACGTTTAGGAAACAGTACCTGGAGGACTGGGACGAGGTTTTTTTGGTAAATCATGTATTTTGGAAATAAAAAAAATAAGAAAATGATGTGGTATAGAAAAAAAGTAAAAAAAAATAAGTGTGTAAATGATCGTGATACGAACCGCGGCCGTCTGTTTTGGGGCCGCCCGTTTACCGACCGAGCTATTATAACATTTTTTTCGGCGAAATTTACCGTCATATTCGAATGATATTTTTCATTCCCTGAAAACTGGGATAAAAGGATATTTTCTAAAAATAAAACCTAGCTAGATCGATTTTTCGCCCCCGAATCTACGCACATTGTTTACACCCCAACATAAAGCTAAACAAAAGGCAAACGTAATTCAATTCTAATAAGCATTCTCTTCCAGTCAACCCTAGGAATAACGAAAATTTAACATAGGTGCAAAACAAAATATTTTCTTCCACGATACATGACAGTTATGATTTCCATAAATACAAAGATTCATTATTGTATATAGTTTAACCTCGATTATGGTTCAACTCCAATAAGCCCTCAACTAAAAACCACCATTACACACGAAATGTAATGAAAGACATAAAAAAAACATTAATATATGATATGGTAACCCGATAACGAATGGTAACCCCGTCCCCACTTACATAAATTTTATTCATGTATAATAAATTCTATGCAAGGTATAAAAAAGTTAACATCGCTCTTAAGTACATAAAATACATAGATAAATAACAAATATATATTTTCATAAATATAAAAGATAATCTTTTACATTTATCCTCATTCATATATAGATAATTTTAAATATTAGCACAATAACAACGTCATCAGTTTTATGCTCCTAAAATACTTACGGATGTACGGAATAAAAAAGATTATATAAACATTGCATCATGTTTACCTTCCTGATGTAATAGGTTTTTCTTTTTGGCGTTTTATCAATAATTCTTTTTTCATCCTAGTAATTATAAATAAATCATTAGTTTCGGCGGTCTCAGTGACCAGCCAATAAGCCAGTGAATCCAATCATCTGCTATTATAATAGAAATATAAACGAAATGACCTTTATTTGTTTTTTCTTATGAGTTTTTGATCGTTACCGTGAACTATTATTAAAAAATGACATAATAGTAAGATGAGTAATCTTTTTTAGTATTGCGTAACCACTATTATCTACATAAAAAAATCGCGCTATGAAATAGTTATATTGTAATATAAAGATTTTAGATTGTTTAAACAAAGTATGCAACTTTGTGAAATTCTAGAAAGCTAATCATTAAATAGTACGCAATTTTAATTACATGACTTTAAAGCCAATCACATGTTCTGTTCTGTAAATGCATTTTTTAAACTAGAGCGGCCTGAATATTTAAAAAGAAAATGACCTCAATTTAATTTATTACTTTGTGGCGTTATATTTCCGAGTATGTGACAAAATCGAAAAGCTTAAAAAAATATTAACCCCAAAATAGAAATTAAAATTCCGCATGCTCTCAGACAAGACGAAGAATAGAACTTTCTTATACACTGTTTCGCTTTCCCGATAAAAGATTTCATTAGCGAAATGAAAGAAATTCCTCGCATGTTAATTATCTCCTGGAATAATTAAAGGCAGTTTAGCAGCACGGTTTCCGTAGATAAAAAGAATAATCCTAAGACCAACTAAGTTAATTCAAGCAATGTCCGCTTTACGATACACTGCGTATCTTCCTTCTGCACTTCTGTTATTCGCCATCGTGGCAAAGCTTTCTACTATAATTTAGTATTGAAGTTCGTAGCGTACACCTTAAGATATTCAACTTGGTTACGGTCAACAATTGTTTCTTTACGGTACAATTTGCATATGTTATTTTGTGTTTTCAATTAACGATAAATCAAAAAGCAATCAGTTTAGAATATAATCAGAATATCGCAAAGTAAATTGTTAATTTCATATTAAAACATTTATACGACTATTCCAAAAGGTTAAGGTTTTTTGCTCCAAGTAGATATTTTATGTAAGCTTGTTATTTTGTAAAATTGTAATAAAGAAAAAAACAAGTTTTTTTTACAGTTTCTTATTATGCAACAACAACGTGCAATTGTATACTTATAATTGCTGAATTACTTTATTGTATACTTAAACAAGATACATAAGTATCTATATAACCCACGATTGCTCAAAGGCCTACTCTGTATTGATTTTACAGGGGGCGAACTCTGCCAGGAGAATGCTGTTGAGATTGGCAAAGTCTACAAATCTTTGAAACGATTTTCATAACATGTTACTTGTGCGGGTTTTGTCATCAAAAACTTTAGAAATAAACGTTGTTAGTCTTAAATTTGACAATAAACAACGCCCATTGGGCACCATTAAAACTAAAAGGTACTAAAACATTTTAAGCTCCTAAATTCGGTCCATCATTATCAATCCCTCCGGTGAAATCCGTTTAGTGTAAAGCTTCAGAGCTCCCCTGAAAAGATATGGAACATTTTTTAAGCTACAGTATAACAGAAATAACGATTAAGTCTTCGTTAAAATACACTTACCTAATACTAAAGTAGCTAAAAAGTAAAGTAGCCAAGTAGTAAAAACACCAATTGCGAAAGGAGAAGCCTAAACCTTCCTACCTGTAGACCTATTAACACGAATGGCCAACTCTACTGTTACCCATGTAAAAGAGTTTTTAAGACTAAGTTTGGCCTAGCCAGCCATTTCAGAGCCAGCCATGGGGCATACGGATTTGCCCCATTGAGAGCTCTGATATTGCTGGGGTCGCCGTCATCGAAATCGATGAGGAGGACTATATATATACAGCGTGTCGTTACGACCGCAACAATAAATGAACACACGTCTAACGCTACTTGCCTATAATCATAAAATATATATTTTTTGAAACAAAATATTTAAATAAAAAAGAAAATTTGTAACATTCTATATAGCTACAACTGACTGATTCATACAATTAGACACTTTTTCATTCATTGCCACAGCATCGCATTTCAAATCTCTCCTTCTAACAGTATGTTTTATCTCTTTTAAATTCATTCAATCCATTCGTATGCTTTGTGACCTTTACAAATTTTGTACGTAAGAATGTTCTAAAATTGTTTGTTTTGGAAAATTTTATAACTCGTTAAATATTGATGTTTAAAGAATGTAAATGTTTAATACAAGTTTAAAAAGTTATTCTCTATATCTGTGTTCACTTATTATCGCGGTTGTCACGACACGCTGTATATACTAAAGTACTTTCGCTGCATTAAAATTATATTTATACACATAATTGTTATGTGACTCTGGACCGATTTTAGTGAAATTTTTTGTGTCTCTTCTATTCGATTCGAAATTGGTTTCGGTTCACAATCAGTTTTTAATTTTTTTATTTATAAGTTTTTGTCGGAATTAAGTCGTGTATAGGTCGTGTATGTCGAGGACAACGTCTGTTCTATTCGTTTATACATATAATTCTTATTTACGTGTGTATGTGGCTGAACTTCTCATAAATGGCTGGACCGATTTTGATGAAATTTTAATTTTATGTGTCCAAGTGGATTCGAGAATGGTTTAGATTCACAATTCGGTCCAGTACCAAATGTGTTTTTGATAATTTTTTAATTCAAAAGATGTTGTCGGGTTTAATGTACGTGTTCAAGGCAACGTCTGCCAGGTCCGCTCGTATAATTATATAATGCGAAGATTTATGAGAATTAAGAAAATGTAAGAAATAAATGGATCAATTAAAATACTGTAAAAATCTCAGTCTCTATTCTCTTGCAGTTTCCTATTGAGAGCGGCTATACAAATCCGAAGTCAAGGCTTTTACAGTGGAAATGCATTATGTCATAAAACTATCTAATTAATATACCTATATGCGGTGGGGCTACGCAATAGCTTCCACTGTTGCATGAATGGGCAGGCTCGATGGGGATGTACTACGGCCTTACAGAAGACTAACGCAAGTATAATACTTGCACTTCACTGCAAATATTATACTTTTGTGTTTCATCGGTGAGTTCGTGTAGTGATTTCGGTGGGTGAGGTTACCGGCGCCCACTTTTTAAAAAGATCTCAATGCATCGCACGCCTTCAAGTGTTGTAGATTTCGATGGGTGACGGTCTTTACTTACGATGGCGCCTCAGAGTTTCTTGCCGGTTCTTCTCTGGCAGGTCCAGTTTAGTGAACCGGTGATAGTTTTCGACGTTCAATAAAAACTTTTTTTTTTTATTTTTATTTAGAACTGGCCAGCACTTGACTGCGATCCCACCTGATAGTAAGTGGCGATGCAGCCTTTGATGGTAAGCGCGCTAGCTCAGTAAAAACCTATTCACTCTTGCCTTGAAGACGCCTACGTTAAAATAAGTCGAATAAAGAAATTTTGACTTTGACTTTAACTTAACATCAGGTGAACATCCTGTTCGTGTGACACTTTTTCACTTGAAAAAATGGTCGGACGGTGTATGGGTTTAGTAAAGTAAACAGCACAGTATAAAAGCACATGAAAGAATTTTAAAACCATTGTAACATAAAACATATTTTTGCCACTTTTTTTTTGTGAAAAAGTGGCAAACGGGCTGGCGGTTTACCTGATGTTAAGTAATAACCGCCGCCCATAGACATTTGCAATACCCGCAGGGTTGCAAATTCGTTGCCTTCTTAAATAAAGTGGGCCCCGGGTACCTCACTCACCAGACGAAACACAGAAATGTAACACTTCTACTTTACGCCGGTCTCCTGTGAAGTCGTGGTAACTACCCGGACGGACCTGCCCATTCGTGCAACAGTGAAAACTTTTGAGTGGCCCTACCACAGTTACATATTTGTAAATAGCCTATTTTATTTTGAATTTAATAACGTTGCAGATAAGCTGTAATGGAAATTTAGTTCCCGCATACAAAAAATCTTTACTCGCTGGTATTAAGTAATTTAGCCTTAGCTAATACCATTAAAAATGTATTATAAATAATGAATGTCCAAGATTTCAAGCAGACCGTTAACGATAATTCAAAAAGGTTATTTACCGTTACAGCAACGAGAACGTTGCTCCTTGGCCGAATTTTTTCATTAGAAGCACTACCGGTGCGCCGCCCCGTAAGCTAAAAGTAAAATAATGTGCGATTACCATAATGAAATTGCCCGCAGCTCTGGAGGCCATGGGAGAAATGGCAAAATTTGTGGCGTTAAATAATATCGTTAAACGTAAAGAGAAATGGGCCTGCTCTGTAGGACGAAGCCGGGATCGCCGCACCCTGAAATTGCAAGCCGTATATTATACAGGGAATTTTCAATTACGGCAATCCTGCGGTTTTTCACTCGTAATGTGACTTCTAGTGATCGTTTCGGGGCCTAGTCGTTCATTATCACCGTAACAAGCGAGCGTAGTAATAATAAAACGAAATCATTTTTGTGAGTAGACTCCGAAAATGCGAAAAAACCGAGACGTATTTCAAAATATCTTCTCTGTATATTTAACATATTCGGATCCCTTATTAAGTATATTTCACGCACCCAGGAGTATAAAACATCATTAAAGTTTGTATGAAGGAGAACAGAAAGTTAGACCTTTTACACAAATACATTAATTAAAATCAAAGTAAAACATTCGTTATTTTGATTCATACCGTCAATGGCAAATCACTACATAGTATAAAACAAAGCCATCCCGTTGTCTGTCTATCCCTATGTATGCTTAGATCTTTAAAACTACGCAACGGATCTTGATGTGGTTTTTTTTTTTACTAGATAGAGTGATTAAAGAGGAAGGTTAATGGTTAATGTATATGTTATGCACATTAAAACCGTGCGAAGTCGGGGCGGGTTGCTAGTACACAATAATACATTGTCGGACAAATCCACAGAATTAAGATTTTAGCCAAAAAATATTAACATTTTAAATAAATAGAATGATTATGAGAATTAGGAGGCTAACATTATGGTATACTAATTTTGACCCATGGATAACAAAATTAGTTATAATAAGATTTAATAAAATGACATGAAGAAGAAACATTTCAGTTTTGCGTTAACTTCGAGGATCGAGGTAACCAGAGGACCAATATAAAGGTCGGATAGGCACTTTCTAACCCCCCATGGCTAAACAATCGACACCAAGTTAACAGCTAAGTAACCTCATCAAACGTATACGATCAGACGTCATATTATGGTAATATAATATGAAGTAGAAGTATTACTCTGACATTTAGGAAAGCAATCGCTTTGAGAAAGAAGCTTTCAAATCGAACATGGAACGCGGAGGCTTCCAATATAAATTTATTGTAATGCAAATTGCAACTCTGCGAATAGGTGCGCTCAACTTCTCACAAATCCCTTTAGTCTACATTTTACAGAAATGTCGCTGCATCCTGTGAACTCTTTGTAAATCCTTCTTTAGTAACCTTACAATTTGAAGTCACTATTTTTCGCTATGATACATTTGTTAAATGTTTCATGGTAGCGCGTGTTTAAAAATACAATAGTCATGTCGGCTAGAAAAAGTGAACTTCTTTCACCACTTAGGCCTATATAACACAACCGAAACGTGTCGTAAATGTATTGAAAATGATTACTATTGTTTGTTTAACAAAAAACTATCCGTAACTTAGTTGACTAATTGGTTAACTGGTCGGTTGACGGTAATTCAACGTTTTTTTGTATTACAAACAACATGTATACCACGTAGATCTTAATTTAAACTCATTAAGAAATCTTGGGCACGAATATTTATGAAAATCCACAATTTAATTAATTGTCATGATGACTTCATGGTGCAGTTGCCAAGTCAGAGCCGATGTGGGTTCGATTCACACGGGAAAACTATTTGTGTGACTTTGCTCTGATAACACAAAATAAGTGAAAAAATCTAAAGGTAACTCAGAATATCACATATCAGGGGTGTTTAAAAGAATTATCCAAAACTTTAAACCTTTTTGCTGGTCGTAATTCAAAAGGACGATTCAATTTCGTAAAAGGGGATCCATAGATAACGGATATCACCTACCAAACCATAATACTTACGGCATAGCATAAAGTTGATTGCTATCTATAATATTACGGCCGGCCAAAGTTATCTTTGAATTATGGCGATTGTTCCGAAATTTTATTGGTCGCCGAGTTTGGAACGTAAATTGTAGCTATTTATTATGAAGGGACATATTCAAATTGATTTAATAAAAACTTAGGTAGTATCAATTCGGTTATCTTCTAAAAAAAATTAACGCCTGTACCCATGCCTTCAACAATGCTATTTTCTCTTATAGTTTTTTTTTTTAACATAACCTCCACCTTTATACAGGGTAAAGGAATTTTGAAGCTCCTTTAATAAAGCGCTTGATTGCTTAATCATAAATCGTTAAACTAATTTAAGAAAATAGTTTAGGATTCCTTCGTTCTGTTAACCGGCGAAAGTAAACATCCAACAAAGAGAACTTTTTAATACTGTTATAACCTCCTTCCTAACTCAGGTAGCAGTCTGCGTTTATTGAAAAAATTTGTGTCTGTGAAAACTTTATAATAACAATTCCATGCAAGTGCAGCTACGCTGCAATATCGGAGATTTTATGATTACCTTTCACAGACCGGATGTAGCTCTGCCCGCCCGGCTATCCCAATTTTCTGTTGCTGTCGTGCCCAACTTAATGGATCGAGATAAAACGAAATAGTCAATTTCGCAATTTCCAATGATAAAATTTATTTGACAAGTGGAAAGCGTACGTAGCTAACGTATTGGTGACATATTAATATTTGTAGATATTGAATAACTTTTTTTACATTACCGTCATACTTGAATAAACAAAGTAAAGCTTATGTAAGTCTTTACATATAAATTATTTTTTTAAATATTAAGCGTTAACGCTTAATATTTAAAAAAAATTGCAATTTCCATGGATACGGAAGATTCAATTGGCATTTTTATCATTAGAATTATTATAGTATTAAAGAATTGTGTTTAAAATCACATAAAAACATTTTTTTTTATTTCACCACTTAAATCAACCGCAAGCATTATAAAATAAAATATTTTTTGTCTGTGTACAAAAATTACTCAGAGTTTTGCATCACATAAGTATAATTCTACTGGTGGCAAATTTTTTCTATGAAAGTACTCGATTTTGTCATCCCACTCTCGGACAAGTTTCCAATATTACTCTCATATATTTTATTGACAAGCCGAAGTAAGAACCTTTGATATTTATAAAATATTTGAGAACTTTTGTTTCTCAAATCTTAATAATGTGAAAGTCGGACGTCTGGTAAGCTGTACCATAACTAAACAATACATCGTCCCATTCTTTTTTAGTTCCGTAAACCTGCTTAGGAAATTATTAATGTATGTATACATTACATTTAAAGTAAGACTTTGAAACATGGTAAACTAAAATTACCATGAAGTTTTACTTAATAGTATGTACACATAATGGCTATAATATTTTGAGTATATTTTTGTGTTAACCACAAAAGACCAAAATTTCATCACAATGGGATGACTGGTTTAGGAACTAGTAGAGGACAATTTCAAAAACATTATTTTCATATACAAGGGAAAAATATTATTTTTTTTCTTTTTTGTATAAATGATACGTTCATATTGATTCAAATGCAAACTTATTTTAACAATTGTGGTGTATTTATATTTTAATAAGAAAACTTATATTATACAAGATACCCTTAAGTTTGTTTCGTAGATATAAGTAAAAAAGAAATATCCCTTTTAATTTTAAATGGATGTAGACGGCTTTTTCCGTCATCAGTCTGTCTAGTAAAGGAAATTAAACGTCTTATCTTATCGTTGGAATATAATCTGCTCCGCTTTTTCACAACCTAACATTGACATAGAAACTGTTTCTATTACAAATAACAATGATTTAATCTGATTAAGTGAGATACGGTTAGAACTTTGTTTCTAAGTTTTGCTCTGTACTAACTATTCAGGACGCCTACAAAGGACGTACCTTCAACAATTTTCTTTGCTTTAATGCTAGCTTTACTTTGATTTATTAAAGAAAATAATCGTATAGACATAAAACACAAAAAATTCTCTTCGCATATCCACGTTTACTATACACAGACCGAACTCAGGCGGACGAAGCTTAGCAAGCTTATTCCATATACAATTGAGGATTATAAATTTGCTTAAGCATTTAAATACTGAACAGTTAAGAAAGATTACTATGCGAATATTCTGAGAGTTTACAATTATTTATCAGCTTTTATAATGATAAGCATGACATTAGAAGCCTATAATTGAGTTAAAACTAAATATGTAGGAAAATGTCGGGTACTCGTAACTGTAGCGTCATTCTTCCCTTTCCTGACAGGTAAGAAGCTGGGCTAAATGAAACTTAAGATCATGCGGTCCCTTTTTGAAAACAATATTAATGGTTAAGTCGCAGCATTGCTTAACCTTAACCATTATACGACAATTAGGACTAGCAGTAATCCTCAATTATACAAAACAAGCAGACGAATGACAAGATAATCCTATCCTGAGGGGGAAATAAATAATATAACAGTAGCAAACAAGTTTTAACTCCGTCTTAAAAGTTTCCGTTTGCTTAATTACATTTTCATTTATCTCCCTTTTTCGTCTATCCAGTTAGAAGCTGTTGCGAGTAATAATTTTAAAAATAACACTGTTTCTTTGAGGCTTTTATTTATTTTCTAGCGTAAATTCGATAATGTTTTTGACGCAAACTCAGTGCGGCTAGCACGTACTTCTTAAATAAACGGTTATGTATTTAAACTTAACTTTACTAGGAAAAATGTAATTTTAGGTGAACCGTCTGCTCGCTTGACCACTTTACAATAAAAAAGTCATAAATTAGTTTGATACTAATTTGGCGCCTAAAGTTTTTATTCATTATACAGAGATGACACCTAATTAAAAAAGTAAAAAGGTTCACTTGATTATAACTGAGAAATAACCAGATGGCAAATGATCCCACGAAAACTCAAACATCGGAGATATTGTGCCCAGTTCTATATGTTAGTGCTAATCTACAGTAACAGCTTCGTGGATTTGTACACTTGGTCAGGATTGTGAAAGTTGAGGTAACTAGTTTATTGAGAATGGAATGGGTAAAGCCTGCGAAGTTTCGGGTGAGAGTTCATGTTTTTCTAATTAAAATAAACGTTCATTTTAAAACGCTACAAAACAAGGGCATGTAGGTAGGTATACTTAGGGACGTTTAAGAAAATCGGACAATAGAAATACCTACATATATTTATGAATGCATGTTTTTAGTACCTTTTTGCAACTTATTATGTTCTTTGTTTCATTTTTATATAATTTTTAATACGGACTCATTCATTACAAACTTAGTAAGATATAAATTTTCATTACAATGTTAACCTTTTAATCAATGAAAGATAGATGACACAGATTTTCATGCTAGCCGATCAACAAAATCTCAATTAAAGGAAACGATTCAGATACTTTGCGAAATGGGAGGTATGCGTTATCGCGGGAATCCGGGCCGGGCTGGGATGTTGTCTGTCGAATTGGATCTGACGTGGGCACCTGGCTCTTTTCGGCGAAATTAAAAAAGTTTTCAGCTACATTAGGAGTTCGCAGGTCGCGTTTATTTAAATGCTGAGGCATTCCGTTTTAGTCTACGCGCTGACTTTTGTTATTCGCGAAAAGAAATTTTAATCTTTTTAGATAACGGCCTATTGATTTTATTTTAAATATTTAATGAGATATAAAAATTTACTGTTTAATATTTATTTATTTATTTTAATTATAATAATGATAATGATAAACTTTTACGCGCTTTTAAGATAAAACTGACTTCGAACCTCAGTGCACACTTAAATTTTGCCAAGAAATTTTATTTATGTATGTTAGTTTCAGTTTATTGGATGAAATTAAATACAAGAATTTAACTACTGTTTAAAATTTATTAATAAACAGTGTCTTCTTAAACATAACAACAAAAAACATTGTGCTAGAATACAGTGTCAAGAATCTAACGAAAAAGAGTTAACACCTATTTAATAATATGTTGATCATTTAATTACTTTTAATTATTAAACATTGCCGAATACAATTGATAGAAAGTCAACATTATCTCACCACGAAGTGAATTTAAAATCGATAACAAAGTAACAATTTGACGATTAAAACAATAAAATTGAGCACAATGATTAGGCGCATCCCATGCGTCTTAACCATCTTTGGATATTGGGATTGCATAAATTTACATAAACACCAGGTGTGTCCGGTATCCCACAGCCTATTCCAAAGGAAACAACACCCACTTGAGTTTTCGTTCCGGTCCTGACCAACGGGCCACCAGAATCACCCTGCGAAAAAATTTAAAATCTGATGTAAATAATTTTTTTATGAATGAAATATTAGTAACGCAGAAGAAAATAACGTCACTAAAACTTGGTTTTTAGCTTTAAAACGAACAGTTAATACATGCGCATACGTTCTAGTAGAAACATGCTCGTAAAAATAAAGCCGAGGTAAAACTGTCTTTTTTTTTTTATGCAAAAAGTTGTCAAACGAGCAGACGGTTCACCTGATGTTAAGTGAATACCGACGCCCATGGACATCTGCCACTCCCGAGGGTTACAGATGCGTTGACAACCTTTTGAAAATTGGGCTCTGGCTACCTCACTCACCAGACGAAACGCGAAAGTATTTCTCATACTTCCACTTTACGCTGGTCTTCTGTGAGGTCGTGGTACTTATCCGGATGGGCCTGCCCATTCGTGCAACAGCTGAGGCTGCTGCGTGGCCGTACCACCGTTAACCTACATTCTAACTGTCTAATTCAAACGACGTAACTAGCAAGAGTAAACTATAAATAAGAATCCCTGATATAGACTCTGAAGTTTATCCGTGTACAGAAATTGTTATACAAAAATTTTATAAACCTTGAAAGTCCTACTTCAAGGGGCTACAGGTTTTTAGCACAATGGACCACGACAAAATGAACATACCTGGCAAGAATCTTTTCCACCTTCAGCAACACCAGCGCATAGCATGCGGGAAGTTAATTCGGGATATGTTCTTTTGCACTCATCACTGGCAACGGCGTCGACGGTTACCACCATCAGAGTAGTACTTCTAGCACCGTTTTCCTGTAAACAAACTTTTGAATCAATACAAACTCACCTGCTTACTTTGTGTTTATATGAAACTGTTTACTGTAGTTGGGTCACGCAGTAGCTTCTCCTATTGCATGAACGTTCGACCAGGAAACTATCAAACGTACGACCTCATAGTAAACCAAATTTAAGTGATAAAATTATACTTTGGCGTTTCATTATGTGAGTCAAATAGCGAGGCACTTATTAAAAACTTCGTGGAAGGTGGCTATAACTTAACATTACGTTAACCACTTGCTTGTTTGCCCCCTTCTCACATAAAACTTGGATTCTGTGTAAAACAGAACAAGAATTCAAGAACAAGATTCAGATGTGTATTCTTTCTAAATCCATTCCCTAGATCAAAAATAATTTAATTGATCCGCAATCTGTGGTCCATTTACTTGATTGAAACACTTAACGTGGTGGCAAAACACTATAGATCATTCGTTTTCTTACTCTCAGTGTGGTAATATGGATATAAAATATCTTATTTTTTTGCATAATGGTCACTTGGCAATGGCAATTTTACGTTATAATTGAAGTTCACATGGTATAATGAATCTTTTAATGTGTGTGAATCTTTATTCATTAAACAAAACTGGACTTACGGTCGTGTCACCCCAGCCCGTGACAGTCAAGTTGGTTCCAGGGGCGACGGAACAGTTATTGGCCGGGAAGGTAATTCTTGAACTGTTCCTGCCGTCTAACGTAATGGGTCTGATCAGTTTTATTACGGCGAGGTCGTAATCGCCCGTCGTGTCGTTGTATTGAGGATGTTTGATGAGCATTCGTGAATCGTACGTAGTGCCGCCGCTGTTGGCATTGGTGCTTCCCACTCTAATATTTACCGACTCCATCCTGTGTTTATTCATACGATTCAATTAGGTTACCGCCTGACAACTTATTATAAAGTTATCATTCAAACTGTGGTCTAGATTATCTAAGCAAAACGATGTATTAATAGAAAAAGTAATCTAGTTAGAACAGTTTCTATTTACTTTAGAATAGAATATTTGCTTTGAATTTAAATTGAATAATTAAAATATTCTACTTCTGATCTTCCAATAATTTAAAGTAAGTCGAGGCTCTTGTTTTATTTTACTGCAACATAACTTTTATGACATCAAATACTACAGCCGAGTTGACTTACTATGCATGCGAAGTAATAAGCTTCTGTTACAATCATTCGACCATACCGCTTAAAAATGGGATTATTGAAAGAAACTCCATTTACGATGCTTATATAACTAAACATTTTTAATACTTTTCTAATTCTATTCACAGCTATCGTCCATAAGGATAAATAACTTGAAATAAACTGTAAAGGGGAATCGGTACGTTAAAAACATTTTAATGCGTTTCATACCCGTCCAAACAATGAGCTGCTGTGATAATACAGCGCTCGTTAGCAATTGAACCGCCACATTGGTAGTAATTATTGGCAAAAGCCTGCTTCAATAACAGATACACCTGGTATGGATATTCCTGTATGGTCGTCTCAGTACCCCCTACAATTTTTCCACCATTCATCTTCTGAACCTTAAGTGGGCTCAGTGTAGCATAGACATCTGAAAAAAAGGGCAAAATGTAATTCTTTAAACCCCCTTAAAGCCATAATTTTATTTATATTTAACTTTTGGAAATAACAAGCTGGCTATTGCTAAATTCCAATCCGTAAGTCCAGTATTTGGGGGCACAACCTTTATTTTCCGTAGGAAAAATCCTTTATGGATCCACTGCCGCTGGATCAGGGGAGTGGCAGAGGTATATGGGAGTCCCGGTGAGAAACAGGTACCCACTAAAAAACCCACGTTGCACCTGTCTCTGTCGCATCGGCCGGGAACACGTGGGGCACAACCTAACTGTCGAATTTCTTTGGAAGGTTTATGCACTATGAACTTGGAAGCAAACATTAGGCGACAGCTAGGCACTCACTTTCATGCACGTTATTCTTATGCACACTATTCCCTGCCGCAAGGTGGCGAGGCCTATTTAGCTTTCACATGCCGGCAGAATTCTAAGCCCTAAAGGCACAAACGTCGTAATGACTACCTCTCTTTTACAGGAGTTCCAGCGCAGTGAATGCCCTGGAACGTGGGTACGTATTCTTGTGGTGAGTCGTTGTTCCTGACCTATCCCATCCTAACGTAGTAATTAGGTCGTTTCCTATTCCCTTCCTGGCCTTATAGTTAGAGATCCCTACTAAAATGGAAGCAGCTCTTAGGAATAGACCCTCTTCAAGGGTCACATCCAATTGGCCATTGCCAGTTAAGTAGAAAGGCTCGAGTAATGGGGATATAGCCCCTAAGACTCGCGAAAAGACGGGCCTTCAACCGGCGACTCCGAGATAAGCAAACTTCTGCACTCAAACGGGAGATGTTGAGAAAGCATATGCCTGCTAAATATCTAGTTCTTGATCACTGTGCACACTCTCCTAACATTATTTCGTATTAAACTTGAGCTGTTCAAGTCATTTTAACCTCAATGTAAATAGATAGAAAAAAGACGTGATAGCAGAACCGTATAAAGGCATTATAATATTATAAATACATACCCAAAATGGATGTGCTGGTGAACACCACAAACAGTACAATACGTATGTAATGCATTTTCAGGTTCAACTAGAAGTGTGTCAACCTCATGAACGATGTGTTCTTAAATACCATACGTTTGACATAATCATGGTCTTAGTTAATTGTTTACCGAGATAAGGTAACGTTAAAGGTTTTATAATTATTGAGAATTGTACCCCTATGAGGAGATAAGAGCGTCATTATCTGAAATTGTTAGCACTTTTCTTATAATTTTCTCAAATAATTATTTTCTCTTTGAACGCGGAATCAAATATTTATAAGATATAGAATTGTTCAATATGCGGCATACGTCTGACATTGCCGACATTGTTTACGAACCGCGAGTATTGATTATTAGGTGTAAGTTTTTTATGCTAATCATCTATTTCTGTCTTTATGCTAATCTAATTTTTTCACCTCTTTTCTTTAAAGATTAACTTTTATAGTGATATTCTTAGCACTGATAATAAAATTTAAAAAATTGTAGAAAAGTTGACAAGATATTGTTCGCCGCTGCGATAATTTGACTTTGTGTCCTACAGAATAAGCGCCTAGCGCTCTAGCCACTGAGCTAAACGGCTTATCTTCACACCGACGAGAGTCAACATATTTTATCTAATTTGTTTTTATTACATTTTAAACAATGTTTGACGTTATCTAATGAAAGAATGATCTTTTACTGTGAAGAAAACCTTCAAAGTAAAAGATCACTTTTTCATTTAACATTTTGCGATTAAATATTTGAAAACTAGACATAACATCTTTGACATCAACACTTTTAAAGGATATTAATTTTCATGTTGCTATTCCCTATATTCAAGACGAAATTTAAAAAATTGAAAGAAAAGGTTGGCGTCCATTAATAAATTATTCATTAAAATAATTTTATACGGATTGGTACACATCTCTTAGTAAGATTAAACTACCTATAAATTTTCACATGATATTCAACCTTGTTATCAACGAAAGCTTCCGGCCGAGAAAGGCCGATCAACAGAATCTCAATTAAAGGACCGATTCAGATACTTTGTGAAATGGGAGATATGCGTTATCCCGGGAATACGGACCGGGCTGGGATATTGTCTGTCGAATTGGATCTGACGTGGGCACCTGGCTCTTTTCGGCGAAATTAAAAAAGTTTTCAGCTACATAAGAAGTTCACAGGTCGCGTTTATTTAAATGCTGAGGCATTCCATTTTAGTCTACGCCCGCACTTCTGTTATTCGCGATGAAAAGTTTTAAGCTTATTCGGTAATGGCCTATTGATTTAATTTGAAAAATTTATCGATATTTTATTTCTTTTTTATTTACTTTAACCGTTTGAAGGACTTTAAACGTTTAAGCGTTTTTAAAATATAATTAACTTAGAACCTCAGTGAACACTCAAATTTTGCCAAGAAATGTTATTATGGATGGATTAGTTTATTGGATGAAATGAAATACTAGAAAAAAACTACTTTTAAATATTTAATTGTAAACAGTGTCTCCTTAAATAAATATCACATTAAAAACCATTGAACAATACAGTGTCAAAAATCTAATGATAAAAAGAGTACCCATTTAATAATATGTTGATCAATTTATTTGTCTCCAAATTTATAAACATTGCCGAATACAATTGCTAGAAAATCAACATTTATCTCATCAGGAAGTGAATTTGAAATCGATAGCAAAATAACAATTTGACGGTTGAAACAAGAACATTGAGCACAAAATTTATGCGCATCCCATGCGTCTTAACCATCTTTGGATATTGGGATTGCATAAATTTACATAAACACCAGGTGTGCCCGGTCTCGCACAGCCCATTCCAAAGGAAACAACACCCACTTGAGTTTTCGTTCCGGTCCTGACCAATGGTCCACCTGAATCACCCTGTAGAATAAAGAAGGTACCATGAAAAAAAAATTGACACTCGCAGAAATATTCACTGTAATTCAAAAGAAAATAACGTTACTAAAACTTGGTTGACGGCAAGTTGTCGGCTTTAAAACGAAGAATTAATACATGCTCATGCATCAGAAGTATGCGGAAAAACTGTCTACGTTGTAAAACGGCGTAGCTATTATCAAGTCTAAATTGATTTAATCAATGAAATCGTAATACAAAAATTTTATAAACCTTAAGAGTCCTACATAACTTTTACAAGGGTTACTGGTTTTTTAGCAAAATGGACCACGATAAAATGAACATACCTGGCAAGAATCTTTTCCACCTTCAGCAACACCAGCGCATAGCATGCGGGGGGTTAATCCGGGATATGCTCTTCTGCATTCATTACTAGCTATGGCGTCGACGGTTACCGCCATCAGATTTGTACTACTTTCACCGTTTTCCTACAAACAAATCTTTGAATCAATTACAGAACTAATTGCAAATAATAATGAATTACAGACCCCTCAGTGCGTTCTATTGTTACATGGGAAGGTGTGACCGGTGAACTACCGACCTCATAGAAAACCAACGTGAAGTGATAGTAATTTATTTTTACGGTTCATCTGGTGAGTCTGATAGCCCAAGCCCACGTTTTCAAAAAGTAAAGTGTCTGTACTGTTCAAAAGGTGTGTATAAGTGGCTATAACTTGACATCACGTGAACTGCTTGCTTGTTTGCTCCAAGCAAACAAGCAAGCAGTTTTACACAAGGTAAAATTTAGGTGTTTAAACCTATTTTCTAACCCTAACATAATTTTATGGATTCGCGAGCTGTGGTCGGTAGTTTACTCGATTGAAACACTTGACGTGATGGAAAAACACCATAGACCATTTTCGTCTTTTTACTCTCAATAAGGTATTTTAAATTCTCTTTCGTATGGCAATTCCAATTTTGTGCCAAATAAACAGTGATATAATGAATCTTTTAATTTGCGTAAATCTATACTCATTAAACAAAACTAAACTTACAGACGTGTCACCCCAACCAGTAACAGTCAAGTTGGTTCCAGGACCGACGGAACAGTAATTGGACGGGAAGGTAATTCTTGAACTGTTCCTGCCGTCTATCTTAATGGGTCTGGCCAGTCTTACTATGGCGATGTCGTAATCGTACGTCGTGCCGTTGTATTGAGGATGTTTGATGAGCATTCGTGAATCGTACGTAGTGCCACCGCTGTAGGCATTGGTACTTCCCACTCTAATATTCACCGTGTCCATCCTGTAAACGAACATGGCTAATTCGTACAATTCAATTCGGTTACTGCTGTCTTTCTTAGATCACTGATTACGAATATGAAGGAATAATTAAAACTATTCGTTTCTCCTTTAATCGACTTAAGCGTGAATAAAAGCAAAACAATCTACTCTAAGGACAATAAACCTTTAAAAAATAATTTAGTATTATTTTCATCAGTTTTGTGCTAAGGCTGCTGATAAATAGTTTCATATTTGTTAGAATAAAAATATTTTCCCACCTCATAGCTTGCAACAATTTAAGGCTCTTCTTTTATTTGAATGCTAACTTTTATGACGTCAAATAACAGCACTAACTACAGCTGAGTTGATTTACTATGCATGCTGAGTAATAAGCTCCTTTTACAATCGCTGGATCGTACCCCTTAAAAAATGGGATTAGTGAACCCAACCCCACTTACGATGTTTATATAAACTTTTTAATAATTCTTCTAATGCTTTTCACAGTTAACGTCCATAAGTTACAAAACAACTTGATAAAAAAAATATTGCGTTTCGTACCCGGCCAAACAATGAGCTGCTGTGATAATGCAGCGCTGATTAGCAATTGAACCGCCACATTGGTAGTAATCATTTTCAAAAGCAGGCTTCAATAACAGATATACTTGGTAAGGATATTTCTGTATGGTCGTCTCACTACCCCCTACAATTTTTACACCATTCGTCTTTTGAACCTTATGCATACTTTGTGTAGCATAGACACCTGAAAAAAGGAGAAGAACATAGTTCGTCAAATATCCTCGATGCCTACCATTTTCAATTTTTTTTTTTTTTCAATTCAATGGGATCAAATCCCATACGGAACAAGTATTCATGTAACCCACAAATAATTGTTCCGGATCTTGGTGTTTGTTTCCCAAGGAGGTTTGACAGCCTGATGTCAAACCTCCTTGGGAAACAAACACCACAACAGCGGATCTACCGCTAAAAAACATAGCCAAAACTGCTTCTAACATGATTCACATGTTCTGCTGACCCCACCTAAGTGGGATAAGGGCAGCCGAATAAAGATGATGATGATGAGCAGTCCATTGGAACTTCAATTTAAATACATCGAACGAAAAGAGGCGATAGCAGCATATTATAAACTTATTATTTTAAACACATACCCAAAATGGATGTACTAGTGAAAACAACAAGTAAAATCTGTATGTAATGCATTTTCAGGTTCAACTAGAAGTGTGTCACCCTCATAGGCGATGTATTCTTAAATACCATACGTTTGAAATAATCATGGTGTTAGCTAATAGTTAGTTTCACAAGATAAAGTAACGTTAAAGGTTTATAATTACTGACTATTGTACCCATATGAGGAGATAAGAACTTCATTACGTGAAATTGTAAGCACTTTTCCTATAATTTTCTCAAATAATTATTTTCTCTTTGAACGCGGAAGCCAATATTTTTGTAAATAGCATTGTCTGTCATTATGCGGAATACGTCATCCATTGTTATTGACAAACTAGCATTTTCTGGCGGTGAGTTCACGTGCCCAGTATGGGGCCGCAATGTTTATACCAAGCTCGTAGATACAGCTTAAATTAATTATGAGAGAAGGTTAAGTCAGACATGCGGATGACATACATGGGCACAAACTTACACCGCAAAAACTAAAACTTTGGAGAAGCCGTCTCAAGCAAGATGCATATGGCGTGCTAAAACGCTGCTTCCGAACCCATTGTCCTTTGCCTGGTCACAGATTGCCGTGGCCAATCTGGAAGTCTTTAAATGGACTTCGGACTCAGGTTTGCCGGAGAAAGGAAAATATGTTCAGGTGGGGACTCTCAGAAAACTCAGACCTGGACTGTGTGTGCGGAGCAGTGCAATCCATGGCTCATCTGGTGCCCTGTCCTGCCTGCTCTTTCACCTTTCACCTAATCATTGCAGGATTTGATAGACACCACGAATTGTGCAGCCGAAGTAGCTAAGTTCTAGGCCGGAAACATTTAATTTGTTATTGACACGCAATGAAGAAGAAAATCGACCAACCGCGGGTATTTATTGTTATTAATTCTCTACAGTAAAAGGATTCATCGTTATCTTCCTGAGATACTCTTTATCAGAGTTATAGTACCATGGTCTTAATAGATGTCTGATCTCAAGGCAATGATAGTACCCGAGGTCAAGGTTGCTGCGTGATTATTTTTAAGGGCAAAAGGTTTAAATAATGACGTCAGAGAGCTTAGACTAAAGAAGACTTAGGATTAATTCTAATTCCGAATGATGATGCCGAATTTATTTATTTATACTTTATTGTACACCAAAAACATTAAAAGTACAAATAACAAATAAAAGCACAATAGGCGGTCTTATCGCTCAAAAAGCGATTTCTTCCAGACAGCCATTTCGAAAAGAATTTTTTCTTAAGAGACATAAATAAGAAAGCAGAGGGAAGTTCATGTATTATCGTTTTAATTTTTTTATAGTGTTTATTCACTGATAGAATTATGAACCATAGAAATTATATACTTTTTTAATTATTACGTTTTAGATAATAAAAGCAAAAATAAAGTCACTTAGAAATTAAGGTTTGCGTCTCTTACACTCGGCATGCGACATGCGGTTTTCACTCGTGAACCCATCAGCCCTCAATTCTACGAGCTATGTGCCCTACCAATTTCCCCTTCTTTGCAGAACCGCTTTACTATAATATGTCACCAACTTTCGTCTGTGGATCTTTAGTTCTCCTTCCTGATTCGATGTCGAAGAGAAACCTCAAGCATAGCCCTCTCAATTGCCTGTTGAGCGACGCATAGTCTCTTAAAGAGTCCCACAATTAGAGGTCACGTCTCGGCGCTGTAGAGCTGGTCAAAGACTAATTTCTTTAGACTTTGTGGTATTGCGGATGAAAAGAAGCTTACCGAAAGCTGTCCAACCGTCATCGTGCCGTATGACTTCGTACTATTGAAAAATGGGATAGTATACAATCATGACCGTAGAATTTTTAGCAAACTCTTTTTAGTCCAAATTAGTCTACCAGTGGTATTTTAATGATCATTTCAGCGTTCATCATCATCATCATTTCAGCCTGTTTGAGTCCACTGCTGAACATAAGCCTCCCCCATAGACAGCCACGAAGTACGATCCTGAGCCACCTGCATCCGTCGACTTCCCGCGACATTTCAGCGTTGCCAAGCCTAAAATCAACAAACCAATTTGACTTTGTCTGAGAACAATTCTATGTATTTATTAAATAAACTTTTGAGTATGAAACAACTAATATTGAACCTTCAGAACCTTACACTAATTTGGTGCGGGTCTAAAGATATATAATACTACTGTATAATACTAATTAACTTCCAAAACAATAAAGATCCTCTTAAAATTATTCCAATTAAACTTACCAAATTATGAGTATTGAAGCTAATACATATACTCTATCTATTTGTTAGATTCTTATGTTGTCATAATCATATTACAAACTTGAAGCATTCAATGTCGAGACTATTTTGTAATGTGCATTGAATCGAGCACAATCGAATGGAACAAAAATAAAATATTTGAATGAACTCATAGCAAGATTCAATCAATCGACATTTGTGTTGTCAATTATATCGATGTCCTTCCGCATTATTTTGATGTCGTGTTAGGTTAAGGCCGATGCTTTGCTATTAAATATTTACGGATAATTGGGATAGATTGGAAGGTTCTCAATTTGATTCGAAATAATAATTATTATACTAAGTGTAATTTGCATGAAAATATTTTGATAATTTTTGTTATGAGTTTCCTTAGTGTATTTTAAAATATTGTGATCCTTGGCGAAAACACCCGCATTCAAATGCTAGTAGACCTTAGTAGTGATTCTGATATTAATCTGTTCACACATTAATATGTGAGTCATCAAATTTTCATCATAGTTTTATTCCTGATATATAGTTCAGAGATTTCGAACTTCACCTTTCGTAAAGGCTCTGGTCTCAGTGGTGTGTATAATAAGAGTATTATTGTCTACTCTAACCTGATAAAGCTTAAATGCTCAGTATTAAGCATAAACACCTTGTCTTGTATCGAGGAAAGAAAATGTGCACAGGGATTGCTTATATTAAATTCCAGCATCTCCCTTCTATTCTTATATTCTACAACTAACCCCATTATAATCTCCTCCTGATCCGAGCTCACTAGATAAGGAAAGTACGGTAAATCATCTTACACTCGATGCCTTGGGAGAGCAAGGTCAAATGCCTTGGGGACAATTTCGACTCTCTGATACTCTGATTGAAAATGTAAGGAGTAGAGCTGGGTTCTAAAAGGATAGACTTCATAATCTAACGATGTATGTATGTTCATCAAATACAGAATTTGCTGAATATACATTATTATTAAGGTGAATAAAATTCATGCGTGCTTGAAAATTAATGTGTGATGTAATAATAATAAAAAGTACTGATGTAATAATGAATGTGTGATGTAATTTTTTTTCTTTGTTATATTTTTATTCTTATTTTAATGATTCATTTATTTCGTTTTAATTTGTATTATTAATTTGTATTATTAGATTGTATTATTAATTTGTATTATTAATTAGTAATTTCAATTTAATTCTTAATTTGTAACGCTGTTGATGATTTGTATGTTGTTTGTTCCTATAATTAATTTATTTAACTGTGGTAGGGCCACGCAGCAGCCTCAGCTGTTGCACGAATGGGCAGGCCCGTCCGGGTAAGTACCACGACCTCACAGAAGACCAGCGTAAAGTGGAAGTATGACAAATACTTTCGCGTTTCGTTTGGTGAGTGAGGTAGCCGGAGCCCAATTTTCAAAAGGTTGTCAACGCATCTGTAACCCTCGGGTGTGACAGATGTCCATGGGCGGCGGTATTCACTTAACATCAGGTAAACCGTCTGCTCGTTTGACAACTTTTCGGATAAAATAAAAATAAATATAATTGGAATAGCACCAATCTTGTGTTTTGGTTTCTTTTTTTTTAACTTGTGATGGTGTCTACTCTGTTGGTGCAACTAAGAAAGAAAGAAAGAAAGAAAGAAAGAAAGAAAGAAAGGAATGAATGAATGAATGAATGAATGAATGAATGAATGAATAAAACATGCGCGAAACGGTCGAGAAAGATATCCCGAAAACACCAGGGTGGCCGACAACATTGTAAGCACTCAATGTTGTCGGCCAACTTGTAACGTGTTATCTGTGAAGTTATAGCACCTATAATCGCATAGTTATTGCTCACCTACGAAAACGGCGACCAACAAAAATTTCTACAGTTATTAGGGTCACGATCTGTTCCGAAACACGAAAACCTACGCATGAGCACATACGACCCTACACAACTATTGGACCGTATTAAGCTCCTGGGATCTAGTTCGCCGTGATAGCTCAGTTGTCCGGGCACTCTTTTCAAGCTACCTGAGTTCAAATCCCGCCGTTGGATCGAACGAAATTGTTTAATGCAATTTCAAATTCTGACATGATGAATACTGTAATAAAAAATATTAAATTCTAAGATTTGTGAAGTCTGCCAATACATGATAAGGTCGCGTGGAGAACTATGCCTCTATACAGAGGAGACCTCTGCCCAATGGAAAGAGAACACATACATATAGGCTATTATTTTACTACTATACTATTAATAGATTAGCTTTTCGTTTTCTTACGAAATAAAAGCAAAGATAAATGAATAATAAAGAATCAGTCATCAATTAAATTCGTATTGAGATGCAGATATGTGATTATAAACTATAAACAGTATAAGTACAAGTGTTTATTGTCAATTTTATCTTGAATAACTGTTATGTAAATCATCTAAGGTAGCCCGAAATATGTCAAAGAAAAAGTTAAATTTGAATATTCTCGCAGTGGCGGTGCGAAACTTATGGTAATTTTGTAGCATCAACGCCCTGGGCCCATTTACATGCTCCCGGGTCACCTTGTCTAAAATAACCGTGACCCAATTCATATTAAGAGTCCATTTACACATGTTTTCATAATCATTTTATGTTATAACATCAAAGTGGCAACGACTTCGATACTAATTCACTAAAGATTAGCATATTTTTATCTCTAAAGTAATGGAAGTTTTCGTAATTTAAAAAGAAACCAACTTAATTTAAAGGTCCCTTTTCTACGAATGCTATCCTTAATGAATATCAAATAAAATAACAAAAAATCTGATAAAGGCTTAAAAATAATTATCTTTTAATGTTTTCATCTTAATATACTTACCGCAACAATAATAACTACTAAATCAATATAAAATTGATTTAATATTCCATGGTTATTTTAACTTGTACTATTGCACTCGAACAACTGAAACCGATAGAATAGTAATCATCTGGTGAGTGAGGTAAAAAAGGTAACCGGGGCCTTCCATCTTAAAAGTTGACAATTACACCATCATAATTATGACCCATTTATCATAATATAATATAAACAGTATAATAATATAAACAGGAAAAAATCCTTAAATCATTTTATTTGACAATTTATCAAAACTCAAGAAATCATTATAATTGAATCCTACATCCAAGGATTTCGAAACATTCTCGCTGATTAAACTGTTTTCACGGAATTATAAGGTAAGTGAAACAATTTTATTAAAATAAACATATTTTGGGGCGCGTTGAAACTTTTTAATCAATATTACCCGGTCCTCAATTAGTTACTGCCCCTTTCTTAGCTAGAGTTTCTTGTTCTAGGGGCAATCAATTAAAAGAGGCCGTGGAATGAAATTGAAATAACCCTCGGCAAATAACTCAACTTTATCTTTTGAGTTAGCATAATTTGCATTATTTGCTAATCATTTTTAAGTGAAGTTTATTTTAGTTATAGAAATAATAAAGGCTTATTACTTTCACCACTCCTGGAGGAGTACCGGGACCTTACAGAAGAGCAGTGTCAAGTAGATATCGGATGAGTAAACCGTGTACAGTCCTAAGTCCGCCTTTAAACGTATAGACCTAGTACTACAATCCTACATTAGTAGTATTTTCCATCAATCGCTCATATTCAGCTGATTCTACACGAAAAAAACATACATTTATAATGAGCACTTTTTAATTGTGTTTTCAAATTTAAAGAATTGCTTCTGTCTGCGACTTTGTTCTAGTGAATTTGAGGAGTTATATAATTTAAATGAACAAAGTTGGACGTTTTGAGACTAATCTCAAAACGGAATTCAAACAAATATTGGTGTTTATTGATGCAAATGTGCAAACGTTTGTTTCATTATGGAGATGACAGACTTTTAATACCAATTTTTCGACTCGTTGAAAAGGGCAGAGAGATTAGTTATATTCAGCTTACTTACAGATTTATTTTCCCATACCATTGAGTAAACCAGTAATCATCCATAATAATATTTACAATACAATGTTTAATATGACATAATGAAACAATCATATCTACAGTAAATATGATTGTATCATAATGTAATGTAATAAAACAGAAAAATACCTTCATACAGGAAATAACTTCCAATGCTTAAAACAGTTACGTGTTATCTTAATTTCTTTGGTAAGAAATACCACACGTAAAATCCCTAATAAAAACCATCGTCCCATTTTTCAAAAGTATCCGGTTCAAATTCTAGGCTTCGCTATGAGTTGAAGTAATTACCTCTACATAAGCAATCCGTATATCGTCGTATGCATTTTTGTTATCAAAAATAATCGGTAGAGTGTATCTTACACGATTCGTTTTTTATTGAATTTTTTAACGATATTTCAAACACAAAAAGATCTGTTCTGGTTAGAAAACACTAAATGTTTGATAAATTTTAAGCAAGGCGTCTTATTTCTTTTATTGCCGCTAATTTTTAAGTAAATACCATACTGCTCATTGTTTTATTTATCTTCAGTACTGCGCCGAGCAGGGAAATTAGGCCCGTAAAACTAAATAGAATTTAACTTCGCACTTAACTACCGATCAAATTTTTGTTTTATATAAGATTTAGCATCTCTTACTGAGTATCACAAAATTCTGACCGTTTCCAGGGAACTACAGACGCCATCTTGATGAAACATTTTTGGCCGATATCTGTTTCTTGTAAACTTTTTTGTAAGACTTACCGCTTCCGATTTAATGATTTAATAAACGTTTTTTAAAACTTTTTCGAAAAAAATTTTTTTCGTTAGAATATTATTACTTTAAATTAATCAATAAAGTCGTCTTTACATTTTTGAGATCAATCTGAATAAAACAATCCACATCGCGTCGGGGCCGTGGTGACACTCTGGAAGTACCTAGGCTTAGATTGGCTAAAACCAGAAAGTCGTTTCTTGGTAGTTGCATCAACAGGTGAATCATGTTGTAATTGGTTTTGGCTAGGTTTTTTACGACCTGCCGCCTGACTGACGTCAACTTCCTTGGTAACAAACTCATGAATATGGTATCTATAAATAAAATTCCATTAGCAAAGGACATCTCTAGTTCGAATTATATTTTAAAATGTTATTTGAAATGTTTCGTGCCGTAAAGAATAGATGGTGCCAATCATTGCTTACAATGCGAACAAAGAAATAGATAAAACACGTTGAAATTATCGACGGCGTGGCAATCAGCTGTTTAACTTAGTGGCTAGAGCTTCTGGACGCGTAATCAGGAAGATGCTGCTCCAGAATCGTGGCGGCGGTGACAAAAGTTGTATAACGACCTTATCTATACATTGTTATACATTGTTGTTTCATATTACAAGTTTATTTAATAAGCCTTATTTAATAATTAGGGTATCGACAATAATATATAAGTTCGTCAATCGTTCAAATTGCTGTTCTACATCACCTTTTAACCTTTAAATTTCACCGTTTACGAATTGAATACTCGGTTTTCTGTGAAAAATAATTTGAGCTATAATTTTATTTTCCGAACTACTATTAATGCTTGGTGGATAAAAAAGTTATTTAAGTTATCTTAGTTTGACCGCGCTTATGTACTAAACAGATGTTAAACTTGTCACAGAGCAAAACTGGAAGGTGTTGATTTTGCACTTAAAAAAATTAAATACTTGCAACTTATACACATACGCTGCTGGGTCAAACCCATTCGTGATGTCAGAAGCAAAAAATGTTTCTTGAAATGATAATGTTTTTTTTTTAGTAAAATTAAAGGAAAACCCTATATACTATGTCCTCGACAAGGCCATCTATGTACCGAGGGTATTAGGGCAAAGTCCACCACTGGGCCCTACAGCAGGCTGGACTTCACATAAAATATTCGAAATATTTTTTTTTTGTTATCATTAAGAATATATGAAGGTTTCCTCGGGATTTTTTTCTTTCACTGTTGATCACTTGGTAAGTCAGCACTTAAATCAGCAATTTCATTATGACGGTACCACTATTTGAACTCAAGTCGGTCGAATATATTTAATTCAAAGCCAGTGCCCCAACAGCAAGCTATCACGGCTGTTCATTGAATTTTTTTAACATACATAGGTCATTGATCTCACTTTATTGTCATTATTACAACACCGCCCACAAATATATAATTTTGCTCGTAGGGTGCTTAAAAAACGGAATTCATAGAACACACATCTCTGAAATTGATACCCGAAAACTATCATTTTAAATTTTCATCTTTATCAAAATTAAAATATTAAGTATATTACAAGAACATAAGACCCTGTGTTACTTTAACATCAAACTGTGGAGTACTTAATTAAATTAGAAAACTACCACTATCTTCAACAGTAATCTATTGTACAATCTCAAATCCACAAATAATCATTTCTTGTTGTGTACCAGCCTGCGAACTAGTTACTTGATAACCGCGATGAATATTTCCATATACAAAGAAAACTGAAAAATTAACTAAACAGTTATATTTAAACTTTTTCCGTCTCTATTTCTCAACTTTGGTGCACACAGACAATTCTATAGAACAAGGTCAGGCCTGTGGATGGTTGTGACATTCATGTATGAAGTAAAACGCGAGACAAGTGAAATCGTGACGTTATTTGCATAATTTCATGAGTTAAGAAACCTTTTATTGATCGTTCACAGTGCACCGTAATTGTAATACATCGATCCAATTGAAAATCGGCGCGAGCGTTTAGATTTCCTAACGGCGTTTTAAAGTTTCATAAAAATAATGCATGCAATTGTTACCTTCCAATTTAGAATGTAATAACTATGTGTCGTTTGGGTTTTGTTGGTAATTCGCCATTTTCTGAGTGTAACGAATGTGAAAATATATAGGTGAGTCGTTTATTCATAAAATTATTTTTATAAAAAAAGTTTTGGATTTCTTTTAAATTACTTAAACGCATTATGCATTACTTACTGGTTTCCCCCTTATTAATAACGTCTTCGTAGATATTGTAGTGTCAATTTTATGTGTAAATTTTAACATTGTTTTGAAGCTAATTACATCGAGTATGCCATGTATTAGCCGTAAATATATAAACTTATAAACAAAAAATCAGTAGACATCCGTAACTATTAGTAACAATCAGCTCATTAATTTTGGACTGCACAAATATCGGTTTGACGTTGGTCTCACTATCGAGTTCCCACTTTCTGATACATTGGCCTAAAATATGGCTGCAGCTTTTTTAACAGCGCAAACGTTTCCTTTTACCGTAAATCTCTTTTTACTATGGGGTTATTCATAAGGCTTGTGGTGGGGCCAATCTGCAACTTCATCCTCCAAGTCATTAAATTTCGGTAACGGAGTTTGCCAGTATCATACCTCTAAAAAAGTTGCCATCAATCATTTACAACCCTTAAACTACCTGCCAGTTTAAGGGTTGTAAAGGGTTGTAAAGGTCCTAAAGTTTACCTCTCTGAGATAAAAACCATGTTTATGTTAAGTAAAGTGGCTTGTTCACTTCTTTTCTAAAAAAAATAAAGGTGTAATCTTTGAAACAAATAAATGTCGCTGTTGGCAAATTGTACCAGTAAACACAACGTGTTGGATTACGTAATTGTCACGCTCAACAAAGGAAACGCACCTATTGAACCGAGTTGTTTTAATTGGCGATAAGAGAATATCGTCTAATGATGTCTTCCAGTGACACAATGAGTGCCGAAGACGAAAAGTATTTTGTGACCGTAAAAATATTGATAGAGTTATTTCTGGCTTATTTTTAACCAGATCCTTCCAGATATTTTGTTTCATTTTTAACTGTGTATTTCAAAACAAACGAATTTAAATGGTGTTGTAAAAAAACCTAGCTTTATATCCATTTTTCACACACAGTTTCCAATAGGAATGCGCAAATGAGAAGGCTATATAGCGCAAAGAAGTCATAACCATATTGGCCATCGTGGTATAGAACAACTCCCAACTAGATGGCGTGACTTGCAAGAGTGACTTGTGACGGTAAGTCGACGGATGCAGTTGGCTCAGAAAGATGCTTCATGGCAGTCTGTGGCCTCTCATACGCCCCCCATTTGCTATACCTACCCTATAGCCATAAGCCTCCCATGTTCAGCAGTGGACTGGATTTCACAATGTTTATGTCTTTACTAATTTTAATACCCTTTTCATTTTTCCCCAGTAACGTTATTTTTTTAAATAAAATATAATATCCACCATATCTTAATTTTCTGGGAGTAATTAATGATAAGTCTACCAACGTATTCTCAGTGCACCCAAAATGGATTTTTCTCTTTTTATATGAAACTTTTCTCGCTAGCTGCAACTACACATCTGTGCACTTGCGGATGCATTGACAACGTATAAGCAGGCCAAATTGGGGCTAAAGTGGGCCCCGATTACCAAACACGAAAGTGTAATACTTCCACTATACTTCGGTCTTCTGTAAGGCCGTGGTACTTCCCCAGACGAGCATTCACATTGGTGCAGAGTTGTTGCGTAGCCCCACATTCATAAAGGTCATAAGTATGTGCGATATTGTGTTTTCCGGTGCCGATACACTGGATTCAAACCTACCTCTAATAAGTTAAATATAAATAACTCTAATAATGTTATTTTTATTTCTTCATAATTTAACAACAATAAACGCCGGCTTCAATTTCGAGTAAAGAATTATTTGGTTGTGTATTAGTAGATATCATCAGTTTGACTTGAAGGATGATGAATTCAAAAAACCGGTCAAGTGCGAGTCGGACTCGCCTACGAACATTAGCTATAAAAACGGCAATAAAATCTTTGTTGTACGGCAGCCCCACTTAAGTATTTTTTATTCTATTTTTTAATATTAGTTGTTTTAGTGGAAAAGACAGCGGAGTCTTGGTAATAGGGTCCAGTTTTACTCTTTGCGCCTAAAAAAGCGCCTGTAGACTGTGACAAGGACCCAATTAATGTTCTAAAGTTATAAAAAAAATAGTTCATAATTCATGATGCAAATCCCTCGAAAATTTTATCGAATCAAAAAATTAAAGCTCTTTGTGTGTCACTGCCTCTTTCTCTCAAGTTGTTAAATAATTTAGACGGTATAGCACCAACTTCTCCTTCGTTACACGTCATATGATTCTATCAAAAACGTACATACACGTTAGAGAATATGTTCCTAGTATGGAAATAGAAGCGGTCCAAAATAGAACATTAGATATATTTTACAAAGTTGCGCATGACCTACATAAAGGAACTTATACTAGAATAATAACTAACACAAAATTATAATTTTATAATCTTTATTTAAAAAAATATAAAATTCTCGCAAATTAGCATTCTCGTCATATATGTACAAAGTATGGAAACAGAAATAGTATGAAACAAGAAATAGTTGTAACGGAAAAAAAATAAGCTAGTTAGTGTGTTGACCGTCAAATTTATATCCTCCGAAACAAAGGTGAATCAAAGATACTACAGATATATGAAAATATAGTAATTTTGCAAATCAAACAAAAAATTTGCAATTCTAAAAAACAACGAAAGTATTGAACAAAGTCTTCGTCTTAATATTATCGAAATCTTCCTAATTTTATACAATGAGCTACTTATTAGGTGAACCGTAAACAGGAATATTCGCAAATAAGCACAATAAAATTAATATAGATAAACAAACAAGGAATAACGTATAGCAAACGAGGCATAAATGGCGAATATTAATCAAATATCGTACAAACACGGAGAGCACCAGAAATACAGCTGAAATTGGTATTGGTATATCAGCTGAAATTGGCTGAAATTGGTATATCAACACAGAGGCTCTTCCAGGGTTTTAAAACTGCGACCTATTTTATTCTTCGCGTGTGAGACTTATTCGTAATAAGCTTTTACTTTGTTGCAGTTTTCATAGTGTTTGTAAAAGTTTTAGAATACAATGTTACTAAGAAAGAGTCATAGACCATATACTTTAATGGTCGGAGTTCATTCATTTCTACTGTTAACTGTATTAAACTTATTTTATCTAAGAAACTATACTACTAATAATTAGTATCTTGCCTAAGATATAGTTTATTCGCGTATAATTTAAAATAAAAAAAATACGAAAAAATATAAAATGTTGTCTAGCGCGTAATCTAGTCTTCTTTCCGAATTATTTGGAAGAAAATCTGTTTGACCATAGTGTCAAGGAATAAAAAATGCTCAAAAAAGCACATAAATTGAAATAAATTAATTTAATATAAATTTATTAATTAATTATGTTTACCTTGCCCACTCGACTGCGAAACTTTGTCGACGGGTCTTTAGAATTCTCTTATAATGGAAATTGTTTACATTATAGGTAAATATAAAAGAACAAATTATTGGAATAGAAAGAAAGAATTAAAAATAAAAATACATATACGAAGCCTTAGTTTGTTCAACGACTTGCGATGTACAAACAACTCACTGTATCACCCGAGATTTCAGCTACCAGTCGGGGCTAATGCAAAATCCATTATTTAAGTCAATGTGACCGTTTGAGACAATAAATCGTTTGCAAAGTTACTCAGGTCAGTCGTTTTGCCTGTCGTTGATAGAGAGTTATGTCGGTCACTGCTGAATCGTGAACTTTCCAACAATATATATTACTTAGATTGCTTCGATCAACATACCCGCCTTTGTCTGTGAATACATTTATTACCCCTCCATCAGGTCAGTTCGCGTTTTTGTTTTCTTTCTTTTGGACTTTTAAAATATATCTTTATATTTCATTGCTCTTAAGTTGCGGTATCTAGTAAGTAAAACTTTCGAGTTAACCTAGCACAGATTTCTATTCTTACCCGATCTTCTCGATGGTCCGATTCTTATCGATGATCCCATGCGGTTTCTAACCTGGACGCTGGCTATTTAAGAATTCTGCAACATTGACCGTATTTACAACTGGTAAATTTTGTAAATTCAGGCAAGTTTAAGTTTTATGTAAACAAGTTTATAGCCAATTTTGTGTAATTGGCCTAGCGGATACATCACAACCCGCTCATCATTATGTCGCGATATCTTTCAAAGTAAGAAGTTTTTATTCGAAAGACGAATAGAATTCAATTTGTGTACAAGTGAAAAGAATTAAAACGAAGTTCTCGCCAATTACGGGGTGAGATCAATGGATATCAAACCGGCTTTAGATTAAGCAAAATCATTCCGTAATGAAATTATTAATAACCTATTAATTCTATTTTTTGTAATAAACGTTTTTTTATTACAATACGTAATATTCTAGGCAAGAATATTACATGTTGAAATAAAAAAAACGTCGAATCATAAAAATAATGTTGGTTTAGTTTTAACCAGTTTCACAAAAACCAGTTGTAAAAATTTCAATGTGATATAATGATAAATACTTATACGGAATATATTGTAGTCCTACACAAAAATACAAAAATTATGTATCGAGTCGGTCAGATTCTAAAGTTTAATCTATTGGATACCTATAATACTTATCTTACAGCAGAAATCGAAGCAATGACACTTGAAACCATAGCCTAACCAATATGCATTTACTATCCTGTAATCCATGTAACGGTATAGAGATGCGTGATATTATTACAAAACACTATAAAGATGGATTTGAAAATATGATAAGTGAATTCACCAAATTCAGTCGTAAAATGTATTATAATTAAACAGTGACCGTGGATCATTAGTTTTATAATAAATGTTCAAAACAAATATCTCTCAAAAATAATCAGAAGCGATTTTCTGTTGCAAATTCATACTTGGTTCCAACTAAACCAGCACGTCGTTATTCACTCGATGACTGCGACGCTTCTGTAGTTCACATAATGGGGTCGGTGGAAATCGTGCGGTATTTCAATATATTATTATACATTTAACAAAATGTCGTGTGGACGATGCATTAAAAGCGCTCCGCAGTACTGAAATTTTAAATATTTTTATTAAATCCTTCCCGTCACACTAGCAAACATTTCAAAAATAAAAATTATAATTATTTAATGATCAAAACGTAAAGCAAATGAATTAAAAACGAATATGAGTACTTATTATTAAATATTTTGAATTTCTCACAAACCCTATCGTAAAATCTATTTTGCTATCTAAATTACATATACATGAATTTAATTTTATATGTAAATACCAAATTATTCTAACATAAGTAATCAAAGTACTAAGCTAATTATAATAATAATTATCATCATCGTCTTTTAACTTTCACAGAGCAAAGCGTGAGTAAAGGTTTATTCAAGCACGTTGAACCTCAATTTCTAAAATGGGTTCCCCAAATTCAGGTGTAAGTTAAGTTTGAAAAATAAAAGATTTGGTTGTTATATATATTATAGAATTTTCAGTAATAAAAATTACTTCAGTCCCACACGGGTGGTGAGTCTGTCATCAAACTATACGTATAGGTTACTCAGATCAAATCAAGTTTTACACGTAAATTCATATTCAATATATTTTTGTAGTCACACGAACCTAAACACAGCAAATTTTGTTTAAGAGTTATTTACTTATTTTATTTTATTTTTGATTATTTTGAAATATAAGAGATCAATTTTTAGTATTTATACATTTTCATCACAATATTGCTATATACATACTTGCAATAGTACATTGTTTTCAGTAATGTTATCTGAATTCCCTTAGCTGCGTAATGCTGCTCTCCACGCCTCATTTTCTTGCGAAAAGTAGAACTCGTAACAAGTGAAGGGTGTATCAGCTAAAGTTCATTTGCGTGAATTCAAAGTTCGCTCCCACCTAAAATGTTCTCGAACTTTATTCCACTCGGCAACGACAATGCCGTTGACGCTAAGAAACAGGTTGATGACGCACAAAACGATCAACGGAGTCTCTTAACTGTCAAACTTTCTTCATTTGTAAACTGAAGAAAGAGAATCGAAAGATTAGCTAAGGAAAGTTTGAATTATTTTGTTTGCGTTGAAAGTACCCGAAACGGAATATGAAATTATTTTGCATTTTATATACATATAAACAAGAAAATTTCTTACAAGAAAATAAAAATCGAAAATGAAACGTCTCTTAACAGATAAAAACAATAATATAAACCTATGGAATTGGTTTATAAAATATCAAAGGTACAATCTGTTCCTAGACTATTCGAAATGCATTTACTGCAGCTCGAAGCTGCAATTGCCGATCGCTAAATAACAAAATGCCACTAAGAGCGAGAGCCTCCACATAGAGTAAAACATATACATTACCTTTTTAAATGGCAATCAACATTGTAATATAATTCAATCATGTTACATTACTTGTCATAATTTATTAAAAATTCTTCATCGCGATCTTGGCACTCGAACCCGAAGGCAGGAAGTCATTGGCATTGCGATCCGTACCAAAACGTTGCCAAATAAGATATTTTGGAGTGTACTCGTACATGCATTTACATTTGCTATAGGAAGGTTCTCCAATACCACAGCGCTACTATGAAATAAATTGCTCCTAATTTTAGTCATGTCAGATCAACAATTCGGTTAGATTTCATTAAAGTATTTCTATAATTTTCAATGTAAGTCAAAAAACTTTTTAAAAGTCAAGAATATGAAAGAAGGCATAGTTTCAATGCAGTTGTACCGAAAAGTTCGGTAGTAAAAGTAGTACCGAAATCTTCGATGATAATAACCGAGAAAACAGAAAAAATGGCCAAAGAAAACGGAAGAAGAATAAAAACCTATTCAAATTTTCGTTAGTAGCTTAACTTTACCGTTCCGAATTATGATTAATTATATTGTCATAAAAACAACTAAAAGTAACGTCGTAGGCAGATAAATACATTATTCAGCGCAATCTAAAAACTTCCTTCAATGTATTGACATTCACCGTGAATAAAATAAGACCCTACAAAGGCCCTGTATTCCTTGAAGTCAGTATTTAATAAGGCTGTAAGTAAGCAATGCATAATAACCTTTGTGTCTGCTACGGACACATCCACAGTACATCAACGAAGCTCCAACCAACTGGTTGTACTTACGAATCTGCGTCTCGTTAAGTTGCCTTTGTTTACTCTTCGTCGTAATAACAAAAGTAACTTTAAAAAACCTTTTTGTTTAGTAAAGACTAAAAGGCAAATGTAACACACACTCGTACGAAGCAAGGATAACAATTTATAATTCACGCAAGATGTGTGCAATTTAATGATTTTTTTTTACAGTCATAACTGTACTAATACTGCAAGAACACTTAATAGTATAATAAACTTGGTGATATATTATAATGTGTTGTTTCCCAAGATGGTGTGCAATGTTCATTTCTTGCAGATTACTCAATTTGTCGTAACAACTTCGTATGCTGGCAACAGGAATTCTATAACTGCTGGTATCGTTCAACTTTCTACGAAATATTGTGAGAGAAATTATAAAAATAAAATCATGATGATGAAAAATTAAATAGTCGGCATTTATACATTTATTGGTTTTTCTGCTTCAAAAATCAATACAACATAAAACAATTTTAGACCGACACTTATGTCATTATTGAACATTACTTAAGAACAGTAAACAATTGATTCAGGTAAACCGAGCGGAAGAACGCACATATTTAATTAGCATTAAGCGCGTTAACTATTCACCCATCTAAAGGATACTCACACGCTCCGATTGTTTCTTGCCACAGCCAATTAACGTCGCTCTACACGCAACTGCGCCTAAGCCACATCGATTCGGCAAAATTTCGAGCATTGCCATCGCCATATGCCTACGACCATTGTTACCGCACTTTTATCCTTAACCTTAATAAAGCGCGTACGCGCTGGACCCCTAGCGATCGTACTTCGTTGCGGCGTTCGCCCGCGCTCTGGTGGACTTTCGTGAGCGTGCGCGAGCGCAGACCCCTCGGCTCTGCCGTCGCTCGCTCAGTGCAAGAACGACACTGGCCGAGAACGAACTTAGAACCCCGAAACGCGCCGACACGACGCTCCGCTCGCGAACTGTGACAATAAACGAACTATACACTTTGACATACCAGTGACTGTGTAACAAATACTTCAGCAGGTGAGTACTATTATCTGTATGTCGTACGCTAGGAAGGGAAACGCTTCGAAATTCCCCAGATACGCGTGTAATAAAATGTGTAAATATACGTCGCATTTACAATTAACGGCAAGTATTGTACGCGTTCAATTCAAAACAACGTACGTTGTTAGCTAGCTAATATAAATGTGAAAGTAAAAATAAAACGTCTAAAACGTAATTAAGTAAATTATAAAATAATCTTAACTGTATACAAAATAATTAATTAAATTTGTTTACGAATATTTTTGGTAAAGATAAATAATTTAAGTAACGAAAATTAGTAATATGAAAATAAAAGATTGTAATTTACATCTAAACAATGGTTTAATTTTTATTTTCATAATAATTACAGCTCTATTTTCTAATTACGGAATATTCTTTTATATATTTTTTTAAATTAATTCGTATTTTACATTCACTTGCTGACAATTTGAAGCCCTTATTGAGCCCAATTTAGTCTACATTTTTTGCGTTGAATACAAATCAAGATGAGGTTGTGAAAGATTTCAGGTAAATCGTTGAGCAAGTGTTGTATTGCATTCAAATTAGCATGAGCCTGTAACAATTGGTGGTCGATGAGTTTTTCCTTCGATTTCGAAACTTCGATACGGTCTACGCGAAATATGTAACGTCGTTGGGCCACACCGGTTGAATACTTATTATCACTTCGTAACTTCACAAACAATCAATCAAAGTTGTTATAGATTCCCTTTGACATTAACTATGAGAATATACTTTTGTAAAAATTACTATAGAAATCATTAAACTCTTTACGCAATATAAAGGATTTATTATGATCTATTTATTAATTAAAACTATCATCAGACAACGCTTTCAGAAAGAATACTCGTAATTTTGTTTTATGATTTTTTGTAAAGATTGTTTTAATGATGACACCTTGGTGCTTTTACCCGGCTTTGATGCCAGGGTACGTGGGTTCGATTCCCACACAGGCCAACTTTTTGTGCGACCACAGATAATTGTTTCGGATCTAGGTGCTTGTCCACGTGAAATTTATGTATATACAACGTCCTTAAAGCACAGGATGATGCTATCCTACAGTAAGGGTAATGTTTAAAATAAATATAAGAATTGGCATTAAACATATTTTGCTGCAGAAATGTTTGCACCTACATATATTAATACTGCGTCGCTTCTAACGATAATATCCGCCCTTACCATTCTACGCGCTCTTTTATTTTTCGTCTATTTCTTGTAGGCGTTCGCAGAAATTCTTAATCGTCCAAAATTACCGAAATTGAAGGATGCAAAGGCAAAGTCGTAACGCTCGAACGGTCCTATTAATCGACAAGATGGTCACGCGTGACCGCGTCGATATTCGCGGAGTTTATAGTTGTGACCCGGCCGTAGTTTTCTCTCGGACGTAGTAAAAAGATCCCACGCCGGCTGAACTCGTCTGCGATGATCGCGACCTAGAAAACGGAGAATACTCTCACCGTCTTGGCGCGGTCGGAAGCAAATGTGAGATAGTGTTACGCAAGCTAAGACATCGCGCGAACCTAATTAAGTTATCGTTTTTAGAAGCGATCAAAGATAGGATTATTGTTATACCGCAAACAAAAGCGGACAGGAATTGGTTGCGTTGTGTCAAATTTAATCAGAGATATTTGGAACATTCCCTACAAAAAAGATTCGTGTATTACGTGAGTTAAATAATTTGAAAGTTCAATCTCAATTCATGATTCTTTTCACTTTTCAGCGCTTTATAGTTTAAAATTATTAATAAAAATTAATTTGTAATACTATTGGACAAAATCAAAGAATTTACGATAATAGTTTTTAATTTTTTTTTATTATTTGTTATGCTTATCCGGCAAAGAAAAAAAGTTTCATTTTGACAATGTCGGATATTTGTTAACTATAAAAGTCAAAGCTACATGTTCTATAAAACAACATCGGCAATTTTCCGGTTTAACAAAACGTGTGCAAAATACATACCCAACCTTGAAATGGCCAATGTATCTTTATGTTTGTATTTAACTGGTTGCGTAGCCATCACTTTGAGGTGAAATGTTTTTATCTCATTTTTCGATTTTTCACTTTAAACTAGCCCGTGAATGTAAGAAATTGTTTTAAATAAGTATTGAAAGCAAATGTTATTTTAAGAGACCCTAAAAACCATGTTCAATCCTTCAAATATTACAAGATTTTTTATATGAGAAGGAGGCAAGTGAACCTGCGGTTCACCTGATGTTAAGTGATAAACGCCGCTCATCGACATTTGCAACACCCGTAGGGTTGCAAATCCGTTAACACCTATCAATAAGGTGGGCCCCGGCAACCTCACTCACCTATTGTATATACTCGTACCTGTATTTAGTATGTACTAACTCATGCAGAAAACACGCAACTAAATATTTATCGCGATATCACAATACGAAGCGAGAAACGATGCCGGGCAAAGAATCTAGCGTTGGAAGATTTTGCGTCTCGTGAAAGTGGCTGGTTATAATAAGTTATTCCACACACGCGACGGCACCCGCGCGCCCGGTAAGGCACGGGCCACACTTAGCGGTATTCTGACGCAACTAATTATACACAATACCTCAATAGATAGGAATCAACCCGATGATTCTGCGTTGTGCGAAGCGAAAGTCGAACATAACATCGCTCAACTGGTTCTGTTGTTATGCTTTACTAATAAAAAAGATCAGTTGATAAATGGATATTAAACTTAAAAACGGCAATGAGCTTAATGAGCCCTGGCGAACATTTCGATGCACAAGAAATCAGGTTCATAATGTCGAGTTCAAGTCCATCCAAATATCGGACCACATTCCGGGAGCATACATGATACTTAGTTCAGTTTTAGATTATGCGAAATTTTTCCATTTTCAAGTCAAAATGTAGAAAGTACAAGTAAAATATTTTTAGTCCCGTGCTATTAAAGCTATGCTTAAATACTCCTTGGCAAAAGTTCATTCTTACTGTTAGGTGGCAATATGTCCTGGCAAAGCAGTTAAACACTACTCTCGATAGAACAGATGTATCGCGTGAATAAGCCCTCAATAGATATAAATATTACACATAACATCCCATTTCTGTACACCATAACACTCATATTATCTTTAAATACAGTCTTTATACGTATCGGAAGAATGATTAACAGTACGTTAGCAATTGGAATGATAATAATTTGTTGTGTCTGAGAAACCGTATTCAGTAGAAGGTGTAATAGTACCACCATTATAATTCAATTTGTCTCGATAATTAGAACATATTAACTCCTACTACACGCGATTAAATCGAAAAAAAACATTTTTACAATATATTTTATATGTAAACACGTAAAGTTATTTCTTGAAATAAAGTGCATTTTATGAATCTATTAACATAAACGAACAAATAATAAGAGTATGGAGTCAAACCGATTTGATGGTACTGTTTCTTACTGTTCCCATAATGCAATACATCTATCAGGAAATAATAAACAGCCATAATGTTATACTCCAGTGTATGTTTATTACGACAAAGTGAAAGAATTAAATCACAAGCACTTTGTAACCGTCAATAAGAGCTTACACAATTGAAAATATACCTCAGTTCTCTCAATAAAAATACCAATTTTGCAGCTAACTAAACGTTTGTAAGACATATAAAATGATATAGAAACTATATACGACGATATCCAAGAAGTTATGTCAGTGCATCCGGTTGTTTATTATTCATGAGGATTGTTATATATAATTAATTCCGTTTGCACATGGTTCTGTAACGAATACCTAATCCCAGTTATGTAAAAGAAATCGATTGTAATGAAAAAATATGGTATGAAAAAAAAGACGATTTGTAAAAACGTATGCGGCTTTAGGATCCAGTTGGCTTTTTGTTCGTGTTTTTATACTGCTTCAAACGAAGAATGAGTCACTCAGTCGTGCTTTGACTTTGCAAAGAACGTTACGAAGTTAATGCATTATATTTAAAGAATTCCATTTTTTATAAATAATTGAATTGAATTTAATAAAGATATTATACTACAATTAACCAATCATGTGTTATATGAAATATTCCGTTGTAAGTAATTTTTATAATTTATTCTTTCTATAAGTCTTTTCTTTACATTAAATTCTAAAACATTATGATGACAATGAAACTATTTTAAGGGATTATATTACAACGTTTATTAATAACACTTTAAAAATTTAAGTATTAACTTATAAATAGCTTCATGATCATATGATTATTACATAGTTATATTTATTTTCGCATTGAAAAATTGAAAATTACTATCTATTAGAATTTTATTATTACAACAATATCGCTTGAATAAAAATAACTTGTTTACACACATTCAAATAATAATTTAAAGAGTTTTTATCAACGGTCATTTTAAAACAAACGTCAAAATTTAAGTAGACTCCTATTTGTATGATGGGTAAATTTATAATCCACAATTTTTTCATCATTTTTTTCCATCAGACTGTTTGAAAGTTTGCTCAATTGCTCTGAAACAATCACCGGGTTCTAACGAAAATAATAGCGTTTAAAATAATAATTTAAATTTAAATTTGTTAACAGGTATGTTGTTTGTTTTCTTTTTATATTATTTAATTTAGATTTAGTACAGGGCTGTAGTACATTAATGATTCTATGTATATGGATACCGCTTAAATAAATTTTTATAACCATGGGGTCGAGGTCGCATGAATAGGCTACTTTCGAAATAAGAACAAAAATGGCACTGTTAGTGACTAAAGCTGAATAATCGAAAGTGTTCTTCGAAAGGGGAGTCAATGCACGAATAAAGGAGTTCAGTGCCCCTCCTCGAACATTCTTGGAATGTCCTGAACGCTGCACGTACTGCATAAAAAGTTTTTTTTTTTTTTTTTCACAGCAACAGTTACATCATTATACATGACTCTTGCTCTACACTATCAAGACCCCTGGTTGCTGCTGATTTTATGCTTAAATAATTTTGTGTAGTTAGAAATAAAGATAACAAGACCGCAGAGTTTTCTGCCAGTATTCTTGTCAGGACAGGACGCTTCTCAGGACAGATCTAGTTTAGTTAACTGGTGGTAGTTTTTGACATTCAATAACAGCTTAAATTAAGCCTATATTGAATGAAGACATTTTTACTTTGACTTTCACTTTATACATACATATATAAACACAAAATATCAACAACCGAAATGCTGTTACATGTACAAATCATAAATGGTGGTAAAAAAAAACAGCGATGATAGTTTAACAAATAAATATTCGGCGCTTTAGGATTTTCTCGCCGTAATGACATCAGCCTCTTAGCTCAGTTTGCTAGAGCGTCTACACAAATGTCCTCAAATTTTCGACCACTTATCTATTAAACTCACATTTAAACGTCACGTTAAGTGCAGATAAGCAGTAAAAAAATTACAAGCCATAACTAATCTGTAGCATTAGTTCAAGTTATTCAACTAAGATATTAAATCAAATCAAATAAGCGTAAATATCCAATTGGCATACTGTAAATCGAAAAGAGAAAAATCATTCCACACCGTCCGCAAATAGATATTTCTATTAGCCCATATTCGCACATAAACAAGATGTTACGCATATCTTGATTTATAAAGTCAGAAAGATTTACTTTGTATACGGAGTTAAAGATGAAACACGGTCCTAAGTCGGTCAAGTCAACGGATATATTTCTCCGATGGTCTTGACATTACGAGCTAGGTAATTTCTTTACCTTGGATTAATTATTCTAGAAATTATCTTTACCCACCATCATTACCCATATAACAGTATATAATTATTTTTAATCGCAGTTAAGGTTATTTCACGTTATTTAATTCACATCTGTGGTAGGGCCTGGCTACAGTCTTCTCTGTTGCACGAATTATATTATTGCTGTAAAGTGTTCGAAGCTTCCGAAAATTGTGAAGAATCCTAAAATACATACTTCCATTAAATAAGATCGGCTTTGTTAATGTTTCATGTATGACTTTTGGCCGCATGTTACTTCATTCATATTTACTGTGGTGGCGTCACTTGATAACCGCTGCTGTTTCAAGAATGGCAGGCTCATCCTGATTAGTAACACGGCCTCCCAGAATACAGGCGTGAGGTGGAATTGTTACACTATTGAGTTTTATCTGGTGAGTTAGTTAACCGGGGCCCAATTCATAGAAAGTTGGTAACGCATCTACAACATTGATAATTTATTTATGGCTTACTAATCATTACTAATTAACAATATTCAGAACTTTTTCTCTTTCATTCATATCATTTCCCACTCATGTGGTTATAAATTAATCTCAAGTCGACTTATATAACTAGAAAATTGATAATTTATTTAAGGCATTACTAATCAAATAGTTTCGTTGTTTTTTTACATTTCGGATTTCAAAGAAAATATATTACCATATTTTCTTCACTTCACTTTTTAAATTCCACTCGTTCTTGATTCTCAGTCCCTTAGCAGCGTCAGTAATAAGACAACCAAAGCAAAAATATTCCACAAGCATAGACGCTCCTTGAATTTAAGCTTTATATGGCGCATTATAAAGAAAAAAATTCCTATTCTCCCACAACTTGTTAAATGGACCATATAAAAAATGTGACACGTCAAGTTCTCATGTAAAATTCTTTTTAATGCTTACAATAGCGAAAAGAGTTAATGTGATTTATATTGTAAGAAAATTTACAAACGAAAAATGAATATCCACAGTTTATCTTATCGGCCAACCGACAAACTAACTTGACAAACAAATGACTTGTATTGAATCGAAAATGGTATGTTATTTAAACAGTGACATCTATAATTCTAAATTACTTCGGATGATTTCTAATATTTCGATTAACTCAAGCCTTTTTTAGTTACAAAGAAATAAAATTTGTACATTATTATTAAATAAAATTTCAACTTCAGATAATGTTCAGTACAATGTATATGACATTATGTAGTAAGCAAAAAGTGAAGATTATTATTAAACAACATGTGTTTGAGTTGTCTGGTTTATTTGCGTGAACCTAACGTCATCCTCTTCTAAGAATGGATTTTGCGAATGCAACTCCGCATCCTCGCAACTTAATAGTTAATTTTTTAATGTCTGGTTTTAAATATAAACGCTTACGTAGTGTTTGGTGTTGAGTGTAAATTGTAAATAATTGAACATCAATTATTTACCATTTAAACTTTGACTTACAGTTTACTTTATTGAAACTGTTGACTATTGTTTTTTTAACATATACTTCAGTCTTTACATTTTACTTTAGATTACCCGCGAAAACGTAAGTAAGCACATTTAAAAAAAATCATAAATAAAAAATCATTGACGGAAGGAAGGGGGCTCAAGAAATCAGTGAGGTTTTCCTTAATTATTAGGTCTAGAATCTTGATTTTTTTTTTAGAAATTTACCTTTCATAAAGAGCTGTATAAAATATTGTGTACATGTTTTAATTGAATTCCGTTCGGAAAAAATGTACAATGACCCTTACGATTCGATGTCTATATATTGCAAATGAACGAGCATCAAGTAAACAGGTTATATGCAGAAGGATTTATTTTGCGCTAAATCTATGTCAAGATCAAGGAGTCCACAAACAAGTTTGTTACTCACAACCTGTGTTTATCTACCGCTGGCAAACGTCACTGACCCACAAAATACATGCATACGCGAACACTGCAAAACGTGGAAACGGCAAAAAGATTATCTCTCGAAGAGTAAGACCGCGTTGGAGAAACTATATCAACGTTTATTTTAAACTAAAAATTGTACTATCGGTTAAATTGATATCTTATACATGTTTTATAACAAATTTAAACAACACCCGACTCACTGTTTTATTTGACTCGGGTAATACAAAAATAAGTTTACCCGGCTGTAAAGTTGGGAAGCGATCCGAACTTGAGAATACAAAATAATGCACTTCGAACAGTCAATACCGTAAGTTCGAGACTTAATCTTAGTTGGGATTACTTGAGTGTTGTACTCCGTCCGCTCTCTAGGTCCATTCCATTAGTTACAGAGTTTGGCTTGGCTGGGTACCATGCGGTTTTATTTTTGCCTTGTGAAGTGTACGATCAACTTCAGCACGTCTAACTTCTCAGCAAGATGACGCGTTCGCATCTGTATATTATGAGAATCTTTTAACTTTCAGAGTTCTCAAACTAATATATTTCATAAAATATTTGCCTGTATCCCAAAACTACACTCGCGTGATTGTTTTCAAATAAAATATTGAAATTGGACAATAATTAATGTAATAAAAGGGGACATGGGACGGTTATGAATTAATTTTCTTATCTCCATTCTTGTCTTATTTAAATAAAAAATAAAAGCATACACAGACTTTTGTTTCTATCATATTATTGCAGTTTTTGTGTGTTGTTTTTAAAAACAAATGTTGGCGAAAAGTTATTGCTTAAAGTCATCATTGACCCTTCTGGATTGAGACCTTTATTTGTGTAAAAGTTCGCTGACCATCAAGGGATCTATACTACCACCCTTAATCACGAATCTTATTTTTAAATTGCTAAATAAAATGAATCTAGTTTGTATATTCAGTGACAAAAAATATGCTGAAATTGGTTTTCGCTGTACCACAACACAAACCCCTTTTTCTTGACTTCACAATCTGATTCAAGCGATAGTTTTATTCTACTTCGAAAATCGGCATATTTAATCGAAAAAATTAAAAAAAAAACCGAATTATTTTTTTTGTAACACATTGTATATCTGTAAGCCTTGCAAGTATTAATAAGATTTCTACTATATGTACGCTATTACTTTTTATACCCACAAATTAATACATACGTGAGTATTTTGACTGGGCACTGCAATGAACTTTTTTATAGCCGACTATGTGCTGCATATATGCTGATGTCATACCAATACCTGCATATCGATAGATTTTTATGGGTACTTCAGCCCGTATTTTAGTGGTCGATGAAACGTGAACTGTGAAGGAAGGTTCAAATATTGTAATAAATGTCTTTCGATTTTATTATCTCCTACGGGAACATATTTATTTTATTTACATCAATGACTAATACTAATATATTTGTCTTTCGTTTTCATACAAGGAACGTTTACTTTTCACAATAATATTCAGAATCCTTTATCAACAAATAGAAAATTCATCACTTGCTTAAAGAACCTTTTGAATATATAAAAAAAATTCTAGTGTTTTTAATCGCTAATATGATATTTTACACTCACTTGGCTTAGACTTCCAAGGCAGTGTTTATATTTAGAATTTATGACAGGATCTATGTATAACTTTAAAAATTATACATTAATTCATTCATTAATTATAAATTATAAATTTTTCTAGGTAAATGAACATAAAGTTTGGCGCTGCGGGATTCGAACCTGCGTCTTCTGGCTTCGCGCCCAGACGCTTTACCAACTAAGCTAAGGCGCCGATGACCTCACGAAAATCTTGACATATATCTACGTTCGTTCTATTGCATTTTTAGCAATGCTTGGCGAGTCTAGTGTGCGTCCTTTACAGCATACAACACCTTACAAATAGCATTCCACTATGAATATTTGTAAGTAGAGATGTAGCCATTGCTCTTAAAAAATTTTAATCTATCTACAAAAAATTTTAATTTAAAGTTTCATCTTAAGTGCAGAAACTAGCACTAAAAAAAATTATCTTAAAAAATTATTTATTCTACTCTAACAATCACAAAGAGATAATTTATTATTCAAAAAAAGTTGTCGTCTCGTTATTAAATTCCAAACTCAAAGAGATCAGAGGCTCTGCTCTCAGTTCAATAATCCATTAAGAACACAGGTGTGTATATTGAAGATAGTTTACTAATTTAATTAAATGCTGAGAACTTAATTCAAACATTCTCTCTTTAGCAGTTATGTTGTATAAATAAAGGATAATCTGGTATTTGAAAGTAATTTTAAATTATACATAGCGCCGGTGAAAGCAAAAATCGATCGTAATTAATCGCAACAATAACAATAAGTCGACAAAATTCCATTACGTAGTCACAAAATATTTAATACTAACTTCACGTTGAACAACAACAGACAGAGATTACGGCCGAACACCTATAATTAGAGCTCTATTGCATTGATATAAAGTCGTCTTTAGATCTTACGTTGTCTCTAGCGTTATCTTCGGAGCGTGCGTAAGACGAAACGATTCGAACGTGCAATTTTCTCGTAAAAACCGGAGAGCTGTGAATTATGACTGCAACTCGCAGTCGGCCAACAGTTCCGGCCGCCGCCGCTTTCCAATGAAAGCGATGTTCGGTAAACGACAACGCGGATTAGCTTCATGAAACCTTTACTCCTGTATTCAAATCTTTGCACCGGTGTATTTATACTAAACATATGTATTAAGATATACGGACACACTTATTTCCGTAGAGAGAAACTTGACTTGTAAGATAAGTAAAGAATGCCATATTCAAAACGAACTATGTTTACTATCATGATGTGGAAATAGAAGGAATTGGTCTTGAAGTCTTACAAGCCATTTGATTTAAGGACGTCGAAGTAAAGTATCGTAATTGTTTCGACAGTTCTGCTCACGGAACAGTTTACTTGAAATTTAACTTATAACTTGTCTATACCTGTGTAAACTATAAAATGGATAAATGATAAATGAATACGTACAAATTAGTATGCATTTTCCAAATAAATGCTGTTTCTGAATTTAAAAAAACCTTAGCGATTTCAACGAAATTTTTAATTATGCAAAACGGTCGATGTTCTCGCGTTGCTTCGATATTATAATGCTATTAATTACGTATTAAAATGGAGTAGCGAAATTTTCAATCAACGCTCATTTTGCTGTTCACATTTCCATAATGGAATTTCACAGAAAATGTTATTGCGGAAGTATTGTTATGGAATCAATGACGGTGACCTCCTCGTAAGTTATGAAAACGGGGACTATTTTTGTTTTTATTTATTTATTTATTTATTTATTTAGGCTTACCAACTAAATACATACAGAACAATATTAATAAAGATTTACAGGTACCAACGGAATTATACTATATATGTATTTAACTTAAAGGTATGCACAACATTTCCATATGAAACTTAAAATTAACAAATGATGAAATATAATAGAAACAAAAAAACAAACTACACTATTCTATGCAATACAATTAATTTTAGTTGAGAGCTTAACATTTTATAATTTAAGGTTTTTATCTCTAGTTTGAATATAATACTTTGTTGCAGCAACTTTTTTTTGTTTTATCTGAGAAGGCGGCAAACTAGCTGGCAGTTCACCTGATGTTAAGTAATAACTACCGCCTATTAAGATTTGCAAACCCGTAGCGTTGCAGATGCGTTGGCACCTTATAATTAAGTGGACCCAGGCTACATCACTCACCAGACGAAACGCAGAGGTACAACACCACTTCTCGCCGCTCTCTTGTGAGGTTGTTGTACCAGAACGGATCTGCCCATTGCGTGCATCTTCTTTCTGTAAACATCCTCTTTTGCCCCAGTCATCATAACACGTTTAATATACACAGACACGAATAGCAACATATTATTTTTAAAACAATAGATATCAATTCAGTCTCGCTCACTTACCATAATCTCTATATTCAGAATGACCTCATCTCTATATTTCTGACGGTCATCAAATAACTTCAATTTAGTTTTCATGCCTTTTCACTATTTTTTTAATTCTAACCTCAGTCTTAAGAAATATGAACCAAAGGTTTCGACACGAGGTCCTGACACAGAATTATTGCCAACCCGGAGCCAGACAGCGGGTTTATGTAACCAAATTTGGCCCGCAAACTTTTAGAACTTCGATGGAGAGGTTATCAGGTGCTTCGGCTACTAGGCTACACGGTCGTTTATTTATTTCGCTGCGGCGATTGACTTCGGTTCGACCCGGAGCGGCCCAAATGCATTGTAATTAGAGAACGATACTGTTGCATTTTGCTTAATATGTAACAAGTGGAGGTAAACTAAAAGGTTATTGGAGAAGCAATTTTTGTTCGATTTTGCGGAAAATATTATAAGAATTCGTGAACTGGATTAACTGAATTCAAAGCAAAACACAACAAAAAAGTTAATCGCAAACAGACTGTTCAAACAAAAGTTCAATTCTATTGTTATTAATGCAAGCTCAAATGCAGAAGGCGGTGCTCCTCGATACCGCCCGCATCGTCCGCCGGTTTCTCTCCCTATCGCCCTAGCCCTCGGTCGTTTGGTCTCCCCTGCCGAGGGCTTCCGTCTGGTTGGGTCCTATTTATATATATATATATTATATACAATATTATATGTATATGTTTATTTTTATCCATAATATTTATTTTATATATGCAATATGTATCTATATTTTTATTTTTATTTATAAACCCAACCAGACGAGAAAACAAATGAATTATAATGATAACAAATAATCAATTTAAATAGCTTACAACTTATTAACTTAACTTAGGGTTCGAATTTAAGAAGAATCAACTTTCAATGAAAAATCACTATCGTACCCGCTTCTTCGTTTAACATGTAACCTAGGCCTGAGATATTTAATTTGCTCTAATTTTAATAACGAGGCGCGCCCGAAGGCCGACTGGCAAATAACTGCATAGAAACTTATAGGTTACTTCAAAAATAAAAGCCGAACCTTCGGATAAATATTAAATGTAAAACAGTGTATCGCATTATGAATAACTTATGTAACACATCTGGGTGCTGGTTTCTTACATAAACTCTGTATATTACTAGCTACTTTATAAGGAATTTTATCATATTATGTGAATTAATTGGAACATTAATACATTTCCATTCCATATCATAGATTAAATAAAATACTATGATCATGACATGCTATAAATATATGCATAATAAAAGTTAAACAGGAATATTATACAAGGTGCATTACTATTAGTACCCGGAGGACCGAGCTTTGCTCGGTTTGATTTTTTTGGTAAATCGTGTATTTTGGAAATTACATTTAGATACAAATTACTGAGTAATGAAATATGCATAATATTTTTCGATCTTACCTACGTAATAAGAAAATATGAACTGATGTTTTTCACAAAAGAATTCACGTCATTTTCTAAAAATGGAACCTAGCTAGATCGATTTTTCGACCCACATCTATGCACATACTAAATTTCATGAAAATCGCTGGAGCCGTTTCCGAGATTCCGATATATATATATATATATATACAAGAATTGCTCGTTTAAAGGATAAGATTTCTCTATTTACAAATTCAATTAGATGACATGAAATCATTTAACCGTTATATTGTCCGGCACGATTTGATTCTATGGTATTACTGACCTAGATTTATCTAGGTCGGTTATACTATTAAGGGAGGAAGGTGATTTTACGACCATAAAACTATGATCCATGACAATGCAATGTTATTTCTATTTGTATGAGTTTTTGAATAAATCGTTTATTGTACAATCTAAGTAATCCCACGAACTTTAAAATTAGATCTATCGATAATCAATGCGTAATACTCATGAATTACTCTTTTTATATTATTAAATATAATTGTAGTTACTTAATAATTTAATTATATAATTTAATTATATTTAACATAAGTAATATTTATCAACATTATTAATTTACAGTGGTGGGTAATTATTGTTTTATTTGATCATTATTAAATAAATTTAATTAAATTTTTCAATGAAATGACTTATTTGTATTGTAATATTGACTATAATTTATATTTGCATGCTTTTTGTAAGTGGCTATACAAGTGAAACTAAAAATTAATATATTTGTACGATCATAAATCATACCTTGTGTAATGGCAAATAAATAAATACGATGCATAAATGCATTTTAAGATTTAAAGTAGCAGTGTAAATGTAATATTTTTCTCATTGCTGGCCAAAGGCTTCGGCTGTATATTTAGTTAAAGCATGCAGTCCGGTAAGAGACCCCAATGCGGTTTGGCGAGCTTAAAATGTCATTGAAACACTTTTGTATTTCTAAGACATGTATTTTCCTCTCCATGTTTCCTTCAATATCAAGCAAAGTTACATGATTAGTGATATTCATGATTTTCAACCTCTATTGCTATCAAATCGAACACTCGGTTATTTTCCAGTAGCGTTACAAATGCAGTAAATCTTAACCTTTCGAATCAGAAAATAATAAAAGCCTTTTAAGGCAGGGCCCTAAACAGAGAAAAATTTTGTACCGCATGTATACTCCACATAGTTGAGCGGAATGTTCCCCTTCAATGCTGATTAAAACAAGTGGAGTTACGAAGACCGGCCGAGGTACGCCCTGGGACCTAATCAGGCAACTTAAAAGTACACTCGACGTCCGCACAGGGTCTCCACTGAAAGCGCCTCAAAACCGACTTGATTAAAACCGGGAACACAACGCAAACAGGCCACTTATTTGAACAAACCGGCTCCATACTGTTGCAAGACGTTCATATGAACTCCACCGTTGCGTTAGCGGTCCCATTTAATTGCATTTCGTCCTTTGTGAGTTCATTCGAATCATTTTAATTAAGTTGTTTGATGTTAGAAAGGAATACAATGTGTTTCATAACATTTTATAATATTTATATTACTTTTAAAATCAATCACATCTTCTGACGTATGATTAATAAACATAATTAAAATTTCCACAACAATACACACATTTTTTCAGGCGTGTGAATTAAGTTCGAGCAAAGTAGTAATTTGGGTTACCGTATAATTAAAACACTAACAAACAGACACATGTAGGTGGTCAGAATTAAGTGAATGTTTTCTCAGAAGACGGTTTCTTGAAAATGTATTGTTTTATCGACCCCATCCGAAGACGTTGTGAATTTTGAAATAATAATTAAAACAATGATTAGGCTTCTTGCGCATAAATCGTCCCCGCGGCGGCCTTTTCAAGCATTACGATTTTATTACGCACGGTTTAAAAGAAAACCGTTCATATTGAACCGTGAACTTTTTCGAGGCGTTATACAACCTCTGTTGCGTTGACGATCAGTCCATTGTGATGCAAATAGCTTTGACACTTACGCAATTGCTAATATTTATTTTCTGCCCGGTTGCCGCGCAAAAAGCGTTGAATTTTTTTAATTACGTAAATTTTCTTATAAAAAACAGCGGTGGAATCACCTTTCAGGCTGTCAACAACAGCCCTTACAGTTTTTCATAATTAGAACCTACAAGAGTCCACATTGAAATCAATCTGAAACAGGTTGTAATCGTCATTGTATGAAGTAATTATCTTATCCTTTAAATGAGCAATTCTTGTATATATATATATATATATATATATATATATATATATATATATATATATATATATATCGGATCTCGGAAACGGCTCGAGCGTGCATAGATTCGGAGGCGAAAAATCAATCTAGCTTTCATTTTTAGAAAATGACCTTTTATCCCTGTTTCCCGGAAATGAAAAATATCATTCGAATACGACGGTAAATTTCGCCAAAAAAAATGTTATAATAGCTCGGTCGGTATTAGGGCGGCCCCGAAACAAAAGATCATGATTATTTACACACTTATTTTTTACTTTTTTTCGATTCCAGATCATTGCTTTCTTTATTTTTATTTTTTGTCGATCCAGATGGTTTTCTCATTTTGTTTTCTCAGTTCTTTTTTTGTGAAAAACACCACTTCACATTTTCTTATTACTACGTCGGTAAGATCGAAAAATATCATGCATATTTCTAACTAAGTAATTTGTATCTAAATGTAATTTCCAAAATACATGATTTACCAAAAAAAAAAAGCAAACCGGTCCTCCAGGTACTTTTCTTTAAACATGGAGTGCATACAGAGTATTAATAAAAAAAAACCAAGTGGGAAGAATGGTAGTGAGAGTCACCATTTAAATTCGGTTTGCATGTGTTGTTTAAGGAAGCTAAACACATAACAAGTTGAGATGTTTTAAAAATACATCTACTTTATGACATATTAAAATTGACACACCGCGTGGTGCCGTACAGTAGGGCATTCTCATTCGTCCATAATTATTTCTACAACAATGGGAAAAGCTGGGCTGTCCATTGTTACGCTATCCATCCATGTATAATTCTTGCTTCCAATTCAGTCCGATTGGCACTGTTTTAGCAAACATGCATACTCCTCAGGCATGATGTGCTCTTTTAACTTCCTAGTTACAATCGATACGCAGTATTCTGTTGGCAGACAAGGACTGAACATCAAAACTAAACATAATTTCATTGTGAGCAAGACAAAGTGGTTGGAACCCTTAGTACACACACCACTATGAGCCCTTTTAGAAATGAGAGGATTTTATTTTAAAATTTAAAAAATAAGCCGTGCTAAAATCCGTTAATCACTTTTATTGAAATTTATTATATTTTAATAAATAAAAGACAATAACTAATGATATTGAAATTTCATAATTGTTAATTAAATTAACGAATAAAGATTTTGTATTGTAATGGAATAAAAAATCATTGTTCAAATGTTTCTGCATTTTTTCTCGATATAAAAGACATCAACGCGTGCAGATGCGCACGCGCTTTGATTTGATTTTCTTAAACATTATCTTGACTCCCGGTGGGCAACACAAATTTTCATTATATAATTAATATTTATAACTCAAAGGCCAGGTATAATATAAGTTGCATCAATAAATTACTAAAAAAATATCTACAAGCATACACAATGTTTGCTTAATTAGCAAGCAAGATTAAATACTATTGACTTAGACGCAACTTGTTTGTCCTTATTGCTAAAACGCATCAGACAAGACCTTCATTCAATTTTGAATATTCAGGAAACACTTACAAGACCTAGGTTGTAAAAAACCTATCCAACATTACACTGATAATAGCCTGATTCATATATTATGCGAGGCTCAGCAGTGTAAGTGAGATAAAAGCAAGTGATGAGTATATTGTTATAAAACTACTTTATTAATTATAAAAAATTATTTTTGATTGGACAAATTTCCTTTTCTTTTTATTAATTTCAATTGAAGGACACAGGAACAAAGTACACTTTACAAACGTAATTTATTAACTATTCTTCACTCGATTTATAGATGGACTATAAAGAAACATATTTTAATCAATCAATTACAACCTCCGTTACTCCATTCTATCGCAGCTAAGAGTACATATACCTACGTAATAAACAAATTTAACATCTCTATAATATTAATAAAAGACAAGACACTAAAATCGTGGAAAATCTCGTATTGTAACAGTCCTGCGTATCCTAAGAAATAACTGGAATGTAAGATTAACTCTCTCCGTTGCGGCTCAACAAGTTGATCCGCTTTCTTCTGCGAATCATTGTCGTGCGTGTCTTTCCGTGTGGGACCACTAGTTAGATTGAGAGATAAAAATATACAAACTGAAATATTTCGTTAGACATGTGACATGTTATCGATTTTATCTATTTAAATATCAGCATCCCGTTACAATATATGCTGCAAAGCTTGAACGATTCGTATGACTAAAGAAAACACTTTAAAATTAGCGAGCATATTATATCAACAAGAATCATAGCCAAAAATTTAAGCAATATTTCATTAAATACATTTCAAAATTTTAGTTTAGTTTTAACATGTTTCGCCATTTCGTGTTTTAAAACTGTTAGTCCCCAAGAAGCCATATTCCTCTACCTAAATATTATGGTGGAACCTAGGGTCATAGTCTTTGATATGTATTTGTATTTATATACGTATACACTTTAGTTTAAGGTGGCATCTGCAATCCTACGTGTCTTGCGGGTCAATGGGCGGCGGTTATGACTTAACATCATAACCACCAGCTCGACTAAAATCAATCAAATTTAGAAAAAGTAGGCTTTATACTAAAATTTAGATAACTCAGTGGTGCAGTTGCTTGGTAGGCTGTGAATCGATTCCCAACAGGGACAAGTATTTAAGTAACCCTCAGATAATTTTTCCGAATCATGGTGTTTGTTCCTAGTTTTTGAGGTGGTGACGTCGGGCAGGTGACTAATTATAAAGTAGCCTAGCCAATGGCTTTTATTAAAATCATATTGTGATTTAAATGCTGCAAAACATCTGAAACTTAAGAACTTTAAATTTAAAATAAACGCGACGAATGTCGTAAAATAGTTTCATTCAACAGCATGTGTTGATCGCGTAAACATCAGAAAATCATTACATCAAAGTTAAAATTAAATACTGGTATATTGTACATACTGTATGAATGATGAATGTAATGAATTCTTTAAAGTCCAGCAAAAACTTGCGATTACGCAATAACAGCGCAACCGTCACACTCAATTAAACGATTATCACGCCATCTTTAAAATATAAATCACGTTTAATAAAACTTGTTCTCCTTTTATTTTTTGTCTGGAAATTGAGAAACTTTGTATGGTATACCTATATTTTTTGCTGATATTAATATATCCTTTACTACATTTTTCCACACATACACACTATGTTCATGTTTATTTTATATGTTTTCGCAAAACTGATCACAAGAACAATAATTATTCGACAGTAAAATTTTACATGATTATGGACAATTATAAGTTTTCTCATTTAGAATTTAATGTGTTCGCTGGAAGAGGCCTTATACTACTTTTATAATAAATTATGCAACAACATTTCGTTATTCCCTTGAGAATTTGACAATGAAAACTATTGTTGACTAGTTCTGGAGTGTATTGCGGACCAGTAGATGTCAAAATTATTTATTAAAGTATTACAAAAAGCTGTCCCAAGCACACGAAGCGTGAGGTCACGTCACGCGGGCATGCGCGTGCAACATTAAGTATTATAGCTTTATTTTTGTAGTCGTGACACACCGGCAAGCTTCCTCATACGTCTGATCTCGGAGCATGACATCAACCTTTTTACTATCAATAGCGTGGCATGACTTTTTTTAAAGTCAAGCCTAATAGGAACTTGATAAAAAAGTTGTCCTTGGAGTAACGTGAAAAAGAAAGGAGTGTGTTCAATCCGAAATGCCACCTTTTCCTAGTTTTTGCCGCTAAGTGAAATTTGCCTCTCTAATTTAGTTTGCGCTGGAAACGTTCGTTACGTTTTGGGCTTACGCAAAAAGCTAATTTGTCACGATAATTGCCGGAGACAGCTGGCCGCCGGAATAAATCGCGGAGTTTTAACGTTTAGGTAGCAGTCCGTCGGCGCCCAGTGGGCAGGTAATAATTTCAATCTGCAGTACCATTCAAACTTCAAATGGTCCGAACTTGGACCGTTACGTTTGTAATTTTCCCTGACACACAGACAAACAAGTTGTTGCCGAGAGAAATTACATTTAAACTGTTAAAACTTCCCGCCTCCGAATGGATTAACGCCGCCGATCGTTACCCCCTCTCGATATTAGCGAAGCATTTAGATACGAATTTCTCATTAAAATTTCCAAAGTGGAAGTCGGATTCCTATTCCTTCAATGCTCTATTCAATTCCGTCTTTTGAAACTGAATCTAAAGTTTCAACGAATTACTTTGACAATAACGGATTAAATATAAAATTTCCGCCTCCCGGATTTAATTAAATGAGAAATACTACTAATTTCTAAGAGGGTGGTTAATAAAATCACAACCGTTTGATCCTTTCGTTACAAATTTCAATTTACGAGTAATTTCATTTTAACTGTACTTTTATTTTTTAAATAATTATAATCTATTGGTATAGAAATAAAGAGTTGCGGATAAAAATAGAGATGTTACAAACTTCTTATTTAATATTTGCCCAAATTTGATTAATGAAAATATGAATAATAATCACACGAACCTTTTTTGTTCAATCGGTCGATACGGCGGTTACGATATTCAATATAATTCAATAAATAAAATGTTTTTTTATGTGTTTATTTTAATAATAGATCGTATTATTTTCACAGTGGCTACTGTTACTAATATTTTCCTCTAACGTAGCTGGTAACAGGAAAACTAAAATTAAGTTAATAGGTGGCCCTCAGGTAAACAGAAATAGTTAATTCCTTGACCTTTTTGTTATAATGTTGAGCTTTTATAGAAATTATTATACTCTAGTATTAACGATACATGTAATATATTAGTAACATTGACAATAGTACGCTCAAACAACAACCACCTTCAATGATATAAAGAAATATCTTTATAACTGCTTGCAATACTTAGGTACTGTTCATTTGAATGCACAAATTGATGCTAAATCTATATCTAGCTATGGTCGTTCTAAAAGGAAAGAACACCTTTTTTCGGCAACACAGCGAAATATAGACGGAGAGTGGAATAAGCCATTGTGGGGAATGTAATATTTTCGTTTCCATTTATAACTTATCAAAATAAGACCGAGTCTTATAATATTCCTGAATTTCAGAAATGGAACATTTTTACCTGGCAAAAGTGCTAACTCAGACTCCAATCAGCTCAAGTTGCAAATTTGCGACTATTCACTAATCTGCTGACGCCAGGTGAGAAGTTCGTTTTCATCCCGCGTTGTAATATGCTAATCAACCGAGCTGACTTCACAAATAGAATCGAATTTAATTTCTAAGCGAGGTCCCTCGTTTGGGAGTTTCGTTTTTCTTGAACAAACCGTCGTCCTGATTAATTTTCGAAACTCATTCTCGGTTTCACTGAATGAAACAAGTTTAATTAGCACTCCGAAGTTCGGTATCGGTGCGAGGTCTCAAATTAAAATAGGCCCCGTCAAAACTTCGCTTGATAGTTATTTTTTATACGAGTTTCCGAATGAATTTACATTGTGGATTTTGTTTTAACAGGACTCATTGGCGTGGCAGTCAGAAGCGATTCCTACACTAACCAATCTGATTTAAAGTTGCTTAAAAGTATAGTGTAAAAATCATTCTATCGTTAGAAAATAACCGCAATAACTCTTATTTACTTTTGGTTTAGCATTAACATTGATATTATCTTCGCTGTACACTTAAGTATGCTTGATTTGTTCGGTCTCCATCGCATATAAGTCGTATGCGTAAAATAGTACGTATTCAAATGAAATTTGAAATATTTTAAATTATTCTTCAAAATATTCGACAATTACTGTAGGAACTAGTGTAAGAAATGTTTCACTAAAGAAGTACAAACTTCGTTTTATAGCAGATAGGCAAGTTATCTCTGACGTGCGGCTGTTATACGATATATTATATTACTTACTTCGCTGGCTTGGTGACTAAAGAGACACTAAAAGTCGCCACTGCTCTCTATTCCTCGCGTTGGGCCTCACGGCGTAGAGAAGCGTCCCCTGGGTGACGGATAGGGGTATTGTCGCTAGTACAGCCTAGCTACACTACACGACGAAATCCGATGTACTCGCTGATCAAAGTAGAATGTGGTTCTCCATCTTTTTGGGGGTTGTGCAGAGGGCTACCCTCCCATTTAAAAGAAATGTTGTTACGAGACCGACACATATGTTATATGCTTTATATTATTACACGGCCGTATTGAGTTCGTTGCGACAGTGTAGCAAAGTAGGGCACTTTGCTACATTGTCACAACGAGTATCCTTTCGTATCCCTATAAGTTATGCATGCGTTACAAAATCATTTCGCGTTCCTGTAACAATAAGAATACATGCTAGTACTTCTCTACTTCATGGTTGTATGCTCTAATAAAATAACATGTTTGTTAACATTGGTGTATTTTATCATACACGTATTCATTTCATCTTATATATAAAAATGGATCGCTGTTACTTAGTCTCGCTTAAACTCGAGAACGGCTGGACCGATTTGGCTAATTTTGGTTTAGAAATATTTTTGGCAGTCCAGGGAAGGTTATGGTTACGATGAGAAATTATGGAAAAATTGCAAAGAAAATCGAAAAAGTAACAATTTTTTTATGCGAAAAGTTGTCAACCGAGCAAAAGATTCACCTGATGTTAAGTGAATACCACCGCCACACCCGAGGGTTACAGATGCGTTGACAACCTTTTGAAAATTGGGCTCCGACTACCTCACTCATCAGACGAAACGCGAAAGTATTTGTCATACTTCCACTTTACGCTGGTCTTCTGTGAGGTCGTGGTACTTACCCGGACGGGCCTGCCCATTCGTGCGACAGCCGAGACAGCTTCGTGACCCTACCACCGTAAAATTTATTTTTCCATACAAACTGTTCCTACCTGTCAAACATTTTATGGGTGCGTTCCGAAAATTCAGATTCAGGTGTGTTCAGATTCACATATTCCTTAGAAATAATTTATATGGCAAAACAACTTTTGCCAAGTCAGCTAGTTCTAAATAGTTTTTCTGAGGGGACTTGGGAGACTAAACTAGATTTGAAAAAAGATTTTCGATGTCTTCATAACCGAATACATTTAATAAAAAATGAGAAGACTTTTACAAATATAAGAGTTATGTATAGCAAAAAAATGTTTCAGTATTTAAGACACTTATTTTTTCTATATACTTATTTTATTTATTTATTTAAGCTACACACTTAATGCCTAAAGGAATTCTCTACCAGTCAACCATTGTCATGGTGAAAAGTAGTACTTCATTTACATTTAGTACGACTTAAGTTCGGTTCGGTTTGCGACTCAGAAAAATAATATCTGACACAAGTCCTCGATTATATTCCTAATGCTGTACAAAATACCTGTAAATGTAATAACAAGGAAGACTAATCGACTCGCTATATCATCGGTTTGCACTATTCAGCAGTATTTCGACGAGTCTTTTCCAGGTATAATTAAAATAGCACCTCCTCTTAACACGACAAAAGCGGGCGCTGTGACCGTATACCGCTCTCTCCGTGACTTTTGACACGGTGCACGCTTAAAATTTCCATCATCGACTTATGTAACCCTGTAAGTGAATTGGCATTATAATACAGCGCTCCTTAACTCTTTCTACGAAATGCAATACATAAAATTATTCAATTTCATACATACATTGAATCAATTTTAATACGATAATATCTGTGAAGTAAAATTCAAGATACTTAGTTATTTTAAAGAACAATGAAACATCGTAAACATCTATTTTCTAAAAATCTGAATTTGTATATGTAGAATACATCAATGACGCTTTTCAAAACTGTAGGTCTGACTAATTCATAAAAAACTCTTATGTCATCGAACGCTTATGGAGTAGACAGAGATATGTAATTTTTAATTTCGCCAAGCTTATTTCATACTGAAAGTCACGGGTACTGAGCATCATTGCCACGCTTAGAATGAATGTAAGGTAGTGATTTTCGTACTGATTATCAACAGTAATGTTTTTACTATTAATAATTTTACTCTCAATTTAGATTACATTGTTCAATGTTCGGGACTCTAAGTACTTGTGTCATTTACTTTAGTTTTATATAGGAAATGATGGCAGGAATAACTAATACAGTAACAATTTTAGTATAGAGTTCTGTTAAAGTTACTAAATTTGCAAATTGCAAAAAAACATAAAACAAAAAATTACTTCCATGCTAAAAAAAGTGCTTATAACCAATATAAAATTTTTTTTTTTCTTAGTTTGCATACAAATATAATAATCGCATATTTTTTGTTACAGAATAACAGACGAATTACTATTGGGTGAGTTAATTATTTATTACCCGTTTTTTTTATCTCATTATTTAATTGAACCACTTAACTAATATCCAAATATCATCAAAAAAAATGTTGATTTTCCTGTTTTTTTTTTTTTCTCTCTGATAATTAATTGAAACTTTCCAAAATAAAAATCTTTATAAGTATAGTGTTTGATGAAAGTAAAGTATTAGGCCTCCTCGGTACAGAGCATATTAGGACCAATTCCAGCACGCGACGCCACTGCTGATTGGTAGACTTCCCATGTCTTCGAAATAGTTTCTTTTTTATTAAGTATATCAAAAACATGCAGTTTTTAATAAAAAATTTAACCCTTTACAATTATAGTTATATAACTGCAAAATCCCTCTAGTATGTATTTCTTAACCAACACTCTCTAGGCTTACCATTGAGTCAGGTCAAGTACTTGTATGGATTCAAGGAACCGGTCTCATGAGTGGTCGATTATATAAGTGTTTCTGGTTCACATTACATGACTTTTCCTTCTTTGGGGACATGTTAACTTCTTGCTGTATTTATTACGTGTATTATATCCTAGTACTTGTTTTAAATTATAGGATTATGCTGTATTACATTATGTCGGTTGCCTTAATACATATCTATACATGCATTGTTACAGGCATAATTTGATATTAAAATACATTTTATGTTAAAAAAAAATACTGTATTAGCCTTATGTGTTTATTTGTGTAATTATAATAACATCACTTTCTTACTTCTACAACTGCACCTTACTCTTCTTAACTAACTCGCGTAGCATAGAAAGTGACTCACTAATGAGAAATTAGTGTAATTAAAATAATTTATAACGTTAATACCGCAAATAGAATAAGCAATTAAAAACAATGCTAACTCGGTATATTAGAACAATTTTATAATTCATTTTATACTTTTGAAATTATACAAATTAAGTTAACTTGTTATGTTAAAATAAAGAGAAAATAAGCTCTCGTCTAACGATCTTATAACACGCCACAAGTTCTAATCGCTCTTATCAATTATTGTTTTATTGACCTGCTGTTTCATGTAGAGAATGAACTGCTTGATTACCTTCTATGAATTTTAGCAATTAACATTACACGTAAAGTATTTTTACGTGTAATGTAAATTTAGTATATTCGATGCTGTTTTTTGTGTGTTGATGATTTAATATTGTTTGATGACAATAATCGGTAAATTAATATTGAACGCTTATGGTGAATTATTTTGACAAATGATTTTTGTTTTGTAAAGATGTTTTTCTTCACCGCAGATATACATATTAGCAGCAAGTGATAAACCAGCACCTAAAATTGAAATTAACAAGCTTATTGTCGAAAAGATAAGAGAGCACCCAGACGTGTCACTATCACGATTCATTGAAGTTAGTCTCCCAGCAATTGAAAGTCCCTAGATCAAAAACGTGCTGCATATACATACCATTATTTGTGATAAAGTTCTTTACCCTTCTGGCTTATTTTTACTCGAATGCTTTTTCCTCTCCTTGTTACATAATTTTGTATTAGGTTCAAAATCAAGTCTTATTATTACAGACTTTTTTCCTATAATTATGAACATAAATAATCTCTGTGTTGTTATTTATAATAACTAGGGTACATGGTAACACCATCAATACAAAATCAGCAGAAGTTGATGGAGTGCGAGAGGCATTTCTACAGACTCAGACCTCGATATTTGTTAAATTAAGGTCACCTTGAGCACTTTTCTACGATTAAGACCATTCACCTATTTTTGACTATCATTATTGCATTTATTTTTTTGTTTACTATTTCCTAATCTTCACAAAACTCAAATGGCTGTGAGGTAGTGGTAAAATACTAAAAAGTTCGTAATTAAAGTAAACAATGCTCTATTGGCCCATTTCTATTTTGTTTGGTTAACATTACACAAACAAAGTCACGTCCAGTACACACAGACACGTTTCTAGGTTCTAAATGCGGCGAGATTAACCGACATGTCTTATTAAGTTTGGCTCAAGCCCCATCGGAAACTATCGAGCCCCCGGCGCCGGCGTCCGTCGGAAATCGAACTAATCGATTTTCATTTCACCGACAGGAAATTAAATCCTTTGAGAGTCCTCTCGATAACGGGTTTCGGCTTAGCGCGACACGTGTAAAGCAGTTAAAACCGGCGGCGGCTCACGTGAAATTTTTATTATAGCCCATCCAGTGCCGCGCCTTTATTAAATTTCACCGCGCACCGTATCAGGCTCCGAGGAATTGATTTCCATGTCCATATCAATATTGGTGATTTAAAATCTCGTCTCGCATCCCACTACGGTAGCAGTGACCGGTCATATTCTTTCGTTGCATTGAATATTTTCTTCGTTATTCATAAATTGTCAAGATTATTTCGTGATTTATCCTTACAAAATTTGTACATTTTAATCGGTTACATGATTCGATAGTTGCACTTATATTTATGCAAAATATTAACACACGTATTTTGAGTATCATCTACAGGTCAGAGACTATTACTAAAAAATTATATTAATCATAATTTTTTTGTATAAGAAGGTGGCAAGTGATAACCGCCGCCCATAATTATTTGAAACACCCGTGCAGATGCGTTGTCACAACCAATTGTTTAATAAAATGGGCCTCGGCTTCGTCACTCACCAGGCAATTCAGAACAAGGCAGAAGTACCTATAAAGCATCCACTTCACGCCGGTCTTCTATGAGGTAGTGGTACTTGCCAGGACGAACCTACCCATTCGTGAAAGTAAATAGCAAATAAAACGACTTATGTATCACAAATTCTGCCGACACAATATTTTAGCTTATGACACATTCCTATTATATTATTATTATAGATTTATTATTCAAACGCTCTTCGTATATTTTTTCGCAATAATAGGAAAAAATAAACCGAAGTAACATTCCCACCAATCTTTAATAACTGAGAATCGACGTAAGCCTCTCACTAGATTCAGTTTGATTGTTCTTTTTATTAACATTATCTGATAGCGTTATTACTCTGTTTACGAACAAAAGTTGGAGAAAGCTATTGGCGAACGTAAATTGTCATTGGGAACGAGGTTAACGGCTTATTTATTTATCTAAAACCCAAGCGAATCTGAGCAACAAACATAATATAAAAGACGCTGATGTTTTTCCAGCGACGTCTATGTTCTTTGCGACGGCAAACATGGCGGTTTGTAATAAGTTACGTCAGCAATGTCACAGACGCTAACGTATTAATGTTGTTTACGAAAGTAGCGCGATACGAGCGACGGGGCGGCGCTATGACATCCGTGGTACAGGAGCATTTCGATTTGTCGACGGACAGAAGGCGCTCTCCCTCGGGAAATTAAGAAACGAGACACAGCCACTGACCATTTCTCGAACGCCGCCTCCACGTGTCTGCGAGCCTTAAGCACGTAAAGGGAGCCGTTCGAAACACTTTTTATGCCTTTAGGACGCTTTAAACGCTTTCACTGGCTTACACAATTACAAGACAATTGATTCCGTTACAAAGGCCTACGTGTCGGGCATCCGAATGTTATTGGAAATGAGCAATGCCTCCAACGAAACTTCAAAGAATTATCAAAAATTTACTTTCTAATTTCGGCATTAAGATGAATCTAACAAAAAGTTATTGAATGTCTCCTTCTTTTTAATAATAAAGATACACTTGAGCGGACGACGGATTGTTAAAGTTTTTAAATTTTCAAGTCATTGAACCTAGCAATTAATTCCAAGGTCAATACTATATATTACATAATAACAAAATGATAAATTGTGAAGTATTGGCACATTACAGTTTTTACGATAAGTTACGGCACTATCGACTTCCAACGTCTCGTCTGTTCCTAATTTGGAGGAGAACAATTCAACTTCTTGGTTTTATTATTCAACGTTATAAGGATATCTAGGACGTAAAGGGCGAATAAAGCTGTCAGTTTATACGTGCAGAATTTGAACCAATATTCATTATTTAAAACGAAGGAAATTCCTAATCGGTAAGACTGATCTATTGCCCCGGTATAAAAGGCTGCCGTAACAATCAAGTACGATGTAAATAATAATTGTAAAAGCAAAGTATCATGGCTACGGCAAATACTTCACTTTAAATTTTTGTTTTTTCATTTGCATTGCTATTTAACTTTGTTATTATTACATTTTTTTATTTGATTAAAAAGTTGTTATCTACCGCTTATACAGATAATTGAACTGTTCCAAGATTATAAATATTTCTTAATGACATTATTTTCAAAAGTTTTTCTAACATTTTTTTATACTAAAATTGGCTGTTTTACTTCGATTTATTCTTTAACTTATATTATTTGTTTTACTTACAACTACATACTTGCTTTACAATTCCTACATTGTTGTAAAGGGCACCTAAAAGGTAACAACAATCAAATTCAAAATCCACCCTAGGCTTGAAAAAACTAAGACAGGGAAATTCTCTAAAAGCCGACAAGTAACTTTGCCCAAATAAATATTCTTGTAAAAGAAAACTTCGAGAACTACATCAAACAATGAAATGTGACGTCACGAAGAGGGGGCGCGTGGTTAACTTCAGGCGTCTATCATTTTTATTGCACCCGCGCGCGGCATACGAAAACGCTATCAATGCCCTAGAAAGGTCTCTAGATCCGAGAGCGGAACTTGTGCTATCTTTTAACGATTAACATTATAAATTGCTACAAATTCCTCACCGTTTATGTTTCTGTTTTCATGTACGTTACTTTGACAGAAATGTGGAGAAACACATTACCTTTCTAAATTTACACAAATTTAAGCAATTTTAAGAAGTCAAATTAGATAATATTTTTAGTCAACTTTTCTGGAACAAAATCTAAAAATATTATTCATTGTTTCGATTGGGTTATTGAAGTTTAAAAATGACTTCTACTATAATATATTTTAAGTATTACAGTTGTATAAATTTATCCAATAAACTGATTGTATAAATTAAAAACTTATCAACATTTATGTCACTTGACGAGTGATGTAAGTCATATTGATTTTAATAAGTTTGGGTGATAAATAAAGTCCTCAAATAGGATCACTCTCAATATCTGTATCGAAATCGGGAAAAAGATAATTAGGTACTCGATGGCGCAGTTACTAATCTGTTCGCTTCTAACGGCTTCGGAACAGGGGTCATAGTGTCGATTCCCACGCGGTACAAGTACTATGTGCACAGATAACTGCCAGTTCTGGGTATTGGTTCCCAAAGAAAGGTTAATGTTAGACAGACGGCCGATCGTAGCAAACTTATCCAATTACAATAACAAGAAAATGTTAGTGTTATTACAATGAATAAGTGCGCGTGGAAGTCGCGCACGAAGGGTTCCGTACTATTATCTATAAAAAAAAAAAAAAAAAAAAAAAAAAAAAAAAAAAAAAAAAAAAAAAAAAAAAAAAAAAAAAAAGGACAATATATCTGTCGTATGGGAGCTCCCACTTAAATATTTTTAGTATTTGATGTTATAGCGGCAACAGAAAGTCATGTGTGAAAATTTTAACTGTCTAACAATCACGGTTCGCGATATACAGCCTGTTGACAGACAGACAGATAGACAGACACACAGACAGGCAGAGAGCGGAGTCTTAGTAATAACCCTATAGTCTTAGTATAACCCGGGGACCCCCCCGGCTTACCCTTTGGGTACGAAACCCTAAACATAAAAAGCTTACTAAACAGCAAAAAAGTTTACTTAATTATATATATGCTGAATGGCCAACGTTGAATCAAATAAACCTATATAAACTTTATAATAGGCCTATTTAAAAATCTATCTAAGAAGAGCTTTAAATAAGCCTATATTGATTAAAGAAATATTGACTTTGTGTCAGTTAAAGTTAAATTTAAACACACACAAAGGACTAAGTCGTTGGTTCGAGCAAGATCGTCATTTCATTAAATTAAAATAGTTCTAGAGCTTATAAAGAACGGTGCATAACCCGTTCGAGGAGGGCTCTCGCGTGCCAAGAATGCAGATAGTGCTACAGCGCCGCTGTAATTGAGAATGTGTGCAAATAGTTGCCTTCAGGATTCTTAAGTAAGCCAAAGAGATTTAGAAATTACGTAAGTAGTGGGAGGAGTATTTTCGAATACAACTACGCACTTTTTGCTCATAAAAATACATAAGTGGCAGACATGGCATGTGTATAAAATACTTATAGATATAAATAATTAAAATAACAATTTATACATGAACATATGGGACTGACCGGCGAATACATATTAGTACAGTGTTATATATTTCGCCACATGAACGAAATGCTATTTGACGGACTTACGTTCCGTCCTTCCGTCCTTTAACGGATTTTTAAAATATATGCACATAAAATTTCATGCTCAAAGATTTGGAACTGTTATATCTCATATTTTTAATGATATCATTTTGGTAATGTCAATGTTTCTTAATTCTTATTATTCACTTCTTATTTCAACGTATGGTTATTTCACATGGTATTGGTTTTTCTCATAAATTATATTCTCGAGACCACAGAAAGCATACTGTATTTCTTTCGGAAACCTTCCATAACAATCATAATTGTATTATTTATTTAATACGAAATAATTCTAACGCTCTATGACTGAATTTACCGTGATTCGCCCATCAGGAAAATTATAATTAAAGCTATGTACAGAATGGCACTATAAAGGCCCAGAAGCCATTGATAATGACAATCTGACTATGCATCGATTGTCATAATAGCCTTAACACCGAGTGTCTAATCTGCGGCGTTATTGAACCATCGCAATTAATTACCTTCAAATACAGGCTTCTATAGTCGCAGCTAGTCATCCATTAGGTAAAATTATTTTTTAATTTCTATTTGGTACAGTTATTGGTGCCTGAATTATAACGATATAACACAATCTCACACCATACACCATAAGCTTTATAATTCTTTACAAAATTTGATGATTCAAACACCATTTTAAAATTCATGTTTGCCGCTATTGATGAAAAATAGACAATTAGTAGAATAAAGTTATTTTTTATTTCATAAAAATGATAATGAAATATGTTCATGCCTTAAAAGAATTATTTATTGCAGATGTCTATAAAAATAAATAGAAAAAATTAACCAAATTCTATGATATATTATTATTAATGGATGTAATCTTCATGTGTTAATTGCTAACTTCAATTGAATATGTTTAAAATTTTTAAAAAAAACTATCAACTCTTAACGTCGCCTTGAGCTGAAAACTTTTTGCGGCGACCGTAAAGGCACGAACGTTATAATGTATTGTCGCAAAGAGGACTTCAAACTATACACCACAGTTACAATACGTTATTTTAGTATTTATCCCAGTTTTTTAAATGAGCGTATTCGTTGTACGAAAATTTATAAAATGTCTACCATACGCATAAATGAAGAAGAACTTCATTTGTAATTTCATCGCCGACGTGTTAACTTTAAAGTTAACACGATAACTTTATTTCTGACCTTAGTCTCAATAACGTGAGTTATTTTTCCACGCGCTCCTGTTCTGTGAATTTGAAAGACATATGAACTGCCTTACTCTTTAATAAGGTACTTCACTTATGACCTACAAATATTTTATTTCTCAAACGTTTAGTTTTCCTTAAGATATTTTCTTTCACCGCTAAAGCATAATAAATAACCAGACATGTTATCTTATTCGATCCTGCAAAAAAAAAAAAAAACAATTAATTCGTAGTGTTAATAAATTAGGTATGCTCAACCCAAGGTCACTCGCACAATCGTAACCAGTTTTTCAATTCGTTAACTGTATTTAAAACTGAATATTAACACAAAGAAGGCACGTTATAAACATTAGTTTCGCTAGCTGCATATGGTAAACAAATTATGCATGCGTTAAGAACCAAATTGCTTAACAGCAACGCGCAATACCGAACAGCATTTAACTAATACAAATAAAAGAGCTATCAACACAATGCGCAAATGGTCGGTAAAAATTTGGATTATTAAGGTCACTCGGATAGAATAACGACCGCGTTTTAGCGTTGCCGCTTACATAATTGCAACACATTACAAAGGACTCCCCGAGAATCGTTACGAATGTGACAATTTCACACACGGCCCTCAAAAACACGTTTTGCTACGGACCGTGAAGTGTGACGGTGCGTCAAACAAAAAGCTCGCGACACTTTCACTCGCAGGCATCCGACATCTAACATAATGTTTAAAAGTAAAAGTGTCACTTAAGAAACCTGTCATTTCTAACGAACATACTTAGATAAACACTGATAGCTAGTGAGGTTGCGTCTACCGTTGAACCAAAAATTGACATTTACACAACAGTGTTTCAAAGAGTTTGGCAAAGTAATACAAAAATTATCTACCTACTAGAAACTTAAATCTTAACAATCTCATAATAAAAGGTTTAAAATTTCTTATAAACATAATTAATTATGTGCCAAAAATCTAAAAGTAATATTTTACTGCCGTCTCACATTTTACCACAAATATGATGGACATATTTGACTTTCTAAAATAAGTATATTAATAATTGAGGAAACATAAGATTAAAGTATCGCATTAAAATAAGGAAACAGTAATACTCTCTTAGTTTACTTTCTACATGTAAAACCAGAAAAAGAGAGTTACAAAATATGTTGATTATGAACTTTGTTATAAATTTATACACAGAATGTAAAGAAAAACATAGCAAAAAAATATATTAATAGATTTTAGTAATAATAGTAACATACAATATATTGTCCAATGAGAATGTGTCGGGTGTACAAATAATTGATATTTAACTCATAACATAATTTATCACTGATATCGTTAATTGTTATAGAAGTGATTTTATAATTATGGGCTTAGTAACATACATCAAATACATTTATTTCATTATAGCCTTAAGAACTAGAAAAGGCGACCTCCACGGTCACTGCACAATAATTTAAATCATTCTGCTTCCATTTAAAAGTGATTACAGGAAAGGGAAGTGGCGATGGAAAATAGCAGGTTGCGCTCAAGGTGTCAGATAACTCGCTCATATTAACAGTGGGGAAGCTTTAATCACTATAATATTAATCCAACTCGTTAAATCTAACAACTTATGTAATAAATAGTTAATCCGCTTTTAATTTTAATTATTACGCTCGAAGTCATTGGAGTTATTAATATGAAGAAGGGCTTTTAGGTTAATTATATTTTGACTGATATTAACCTGCTTTAAAACATAAAAAGAATAAATTAAAGCGAAAACCGGTGTTCTAAAGCAATTTCTGTTTATAAAATCGATTTGTTAATACTTAAATTAGCGTAAATGACCTTATTCTAAACATTAATGTTTGGATCCATTGTTGGTATCTACAATTAAAAATGACTTATTAGCAAAGGTTTCTTGTCAACTTTTCTTATAAATTATATATGATACATTTCATATATTGTTATTTGAACAAACATTTTTAATGTTTTAATTTTAAAACATGTAGGTACTCCTTTACACTTAAACACAGTTTTATTGTCAGTTGTTTGAAAATTTTAACTTTTAATTTAGAAAATATTTATATAATATTAATATTAATTTAGTTCAGAAACTGGATACATCAGAGATATACTTTTATGAATACTTCTTGATAAACTTATCTCCACTGCTATAAAAAATTTGCCAATTACCAATATTTTAATGCTTCATTTTCCTAACAAGAGTGGGAATCAAATATACCTACTAGATAGTTCACAACATTAAGAGAATGTAATTTTATAAATTTACCATAACCTACCACACCAATTCAAGTTTATAACACATTAGATATGCAAATTTATTAATTGCCCATTATTCTACGTAGAAAGTTGTAAATGTGTTAATTTTTTTTTATATTAGAATGAAAATTAAAATTAAAAACAACTATGTATGTCACATAGTATTTCTAAATAAGTGGTTATTTTTACATGGTTCAACCCATAAATAAGTCGGTGTTTTAAATTTACTTTTTGTAGCATCCCTGAATTATATCATGTAACCACAAATAGATTGTGAATATTAGTGGAATTAGTCCATATTTCACTCACAACATTTATCGGCTCACTTTGCCGTATCACTATTTTTTTTAATTTGATTTGATTATCAAAAATTTCGTCATTAATTTCTAAAGCAACGGCACTCGCCTCGAGTAAATTTATGCATCCGTAACTACTTCAGATAAATGCTTACATTAATTTGCTCTATAAAGATAAACAGTTGCAACATATTTAAAAATGGAACACGGACGCCGCGCCCGATACATAGAAGCCTTCGAGTCGGTACCACACTCCAGTGATTTTCGCTAGCTATATAATTTCGCAAAACGTACCGCCATTACCTTTTGTTGCCACTTATTCTTTATATTTCGAATTCATTTAGCGATTCACCGCTCGACAAAGCTTCGTATTACCGTTTAATTGGACCGTTTCAAGATCCGAGTTGATCAAGGGCTTGGTAATGCGGATTTGACGTATTGTAAGTAATGATTCGCACACTTGGAAATATAAAAGAACTCCAAGACGAGCATTCGTAACGACTCTCCAATTTCCCTTTCATCGCGAAATTATGGGGGAATTCGTTTCACCCGCCGAATTTCCAATCAGACTCGTCAAAATATAATATAGTACTGCGCGTTGGCGCCTTTAATGGCGGACGAGGTGAATAAGAAAATGGTTCATTGTGCACGAAACTTTGACATTTTTTTGTGTAATTCTAAAGGCGGATAAAATTATTGAAATTGTTCTAATTTAGCTACAGTAAATTTGGTAAGTCCTGTATTATTTATAACGTATTATTTAGAGCTTTTTTGAAAATTTGGATAATCCCATATAGTATCTATTATTCACTATCCTATCTCTATTCGTAGTAGACACGTGTAGATCAAAAACTCATATTTTTATATGAAACGATGACAAGCAATTTCTTCGATGTTGAGTGATAAGCTGCCTATGGACATATTGTACACCTAAGAATTAACTGATAAAATGCTAACACTAAAAATGTGGACCCAGGTTACCTCACTCACCAGACAAAGCGCGAATAATATAGTATTTCTCCTTGATACCGGTATTCTTTGAGGTCATGGTACTTTCCTCGGACAGCCTGCTGATGCAATAGAAACCGATGCGTGGCCCTACAACAGAATGCTTAAGTACTTTTTGAAATTTATAGGTATTTTAGAGATAGTCTAAAACAACTAATTTAATTATTCACTTACAATTGGACCATATAATCATGTCCACAAATTAAAAAAATAATTCCAACCCAACTGCCTCTAATACCATATAAAACTTGCTGCAACAATCTTGAACGTAATTAATATTTTAATGAGTTGACCACAACAATGCAGCGACCTTAAATTCCACTATTTATATAGTCTGAAAGGTCACTCATATTTTCTTCATACCTTCACTTCTATTAATAAGTGCTAAAATATATAACACAAAATTATTTCATAACAATAGAAATAGCATATGTGTTTGGCAACAGTTTGGCTCACGAAATGTTGTGGAAAAATTGAAAAATAAAATTGAATTCAACTTGTTTTCTTTTTATTGACGTTTTTTACAAAAATACTTCATCTTAACTGATTTGGTATCTAAGGTAGAATTATCTCGTGAATAATTAAGGGCTGGTAACGTGAGATCGCAGAACGAACCTCAGTCGAGATTGTTTGCCCGAAGGTACGGCGGCGGCCTTATTAATGCAGGCCTTAACGTCGGTGACCTAACTTCAAGAAAACTAGGGCTCGTAGACGCTCTGCAATCTCATTTCCTGAGCGCTAATCTAGTAAAGGTTTATTTCAGGCGAAGAACTTCCAACGAGAGATTTCCGTTTCAACCTAACTGCACTGTTTTCATCAATTTAGGAGCAATTTAATCCTCAGAGAACGAGATCACTAAACACCAAAAAGAAAAAGAGTAAAGACAATTTACACAATTTATGTTTGTATATCAATATATACATTATATTAATACTATAAAATTTAAAAATATTCCTACGGCGTCGAAAATAAAATAGAAAGAGAAAATAAAACGGTGACGTTTGACAGATAATAAGCTTCTCGTGGTACAATGGATCTATCCTTGTAGAGTTATGGCGAAATCTTTTATTCAAAGGCTACCTACATCGAAGTCACTGAAAATAACAGTGGACTTGCGCCCACTTTACGTAACTTTATGCAGATTGGACGTATCTTATGCATGTGAAATGTGTCTCGTCCCAAAGCCACGACTGACAGTTTGAGACACCGAATTGAAGATTTCCCGCGGCTCCGTTGAACTGACACGTTGCCGACTTTCCGGCAAGAGACAAATAACGTAATCCGCACGCGTCGATTTAAAATGCCGTTCAAAAGGAGCTGGTCGGTGACGAAATTCTTTTGACAGTGAAGAACCCACGTCACATATATTATCTCGTAAGAAGTGTCTTACATGCATTTATATGGAGCTAACAATTACTTATGTGTATGTAATTTAAACACTTGTTGAACAATAATATTGTCACTGAATTTATCACAATTAATTGTTTGTTAAGTCGAAAAGATGTCAAAAGTTTTGGAGCTTTAAACTATAAATAAATTGTGATATTAGAAAAATATTTAAAATTAAACCAAAATTGATATCATATAAGATACTTACATAATCATTTCACTAATATTGCTATAATAAAAAATCTTAAAACAAAAACGATTCATCTTTATTGCTAGCGAGTTTAAAATTATTAAAGTTTATTGTTTTACCTAAGAAGGCTTAATTACCATCACTAAGTTATACGAATAAAATGTTACTTATTCCTCTGTGTAATTTGAAATTTAAATTATATTGTACAGCGTGATGTGAATCAATCGTAAGTCATGAGGTCATTGACTAAAGATAAGCTAACTTAATGATGTTTGCGCTATGCTTAAAAGTTCCGTCTCTATTAAAAGAAATGTACATGTGGAAACCAGATTACAGTTGATGGGATGGACAGCCGTCTTATTATTACATTAATAATGTCTCACGAAAGTTTTAATAATTTTAATGAATGTTGTCTTCTTATAAATTGATATATATTTATAAAAATGACTAGCTGGCGCCGTTGCTAAGCTATTGGCTTCGGCGTCTGGGGTCGTGGGTTCGACTTCCACACGGGACAAGTATTTGTGTGACCCACAGATAGTTGATCCGGATCTGGGTGTTTGTTTCCCAAGGAGGGTTGAGGTCAGGCAGGCGACCGGTCGTAAAAACATAGCCAAAACCGTTTACAACATGATTCACATGTTATGTCATACTAGGTGGGATAACGGCAGGATGACGATGATGATTCCATAAAAACAGTTACAAAACGAAGCTCAAGGGCTTTGAATAGGCTTTCTACGTGTTCACTTAGATTTCGTTATTTAGACCTGATTTAATGCTTCAAAATATAAATAAAATATAGTGCTGCTTCACTATTCCAAACAAACTGGGAGAGAATTTAAAAAAGTTATTATATATCAATCCCTTAACAGAGCTTTGTACATGACTCGGTGACGTAGTACCTAAGCTGTTGTCTTCAGCGCCGACTGTCGTGCCTTCGATTCCCATCGGGGATCCGGGTTCCCAAGCAGGCAGGCGGCCGGTAGTAAATAAAAACCGGCCAAGTGCGAGTCGGTCTCGCGCACGAAGGGTTCCGTACCATTATCTATAAAACGGCAAAAAATAATCTCTGTTTTATGGGTACATCATCAGGGTACTATTGACACTGCCGCTTTTTACGCGTCATGGTCACCATACTTTCTGAGCTATTACAAAGAGGCGAGCTATTTCCTGAGGGGTCGATGCGGCCCTCGAGACTAAGCTCGGATTATTAGGTTCCTAATACCTGCACCTGTCCGATTACTCGTACGTGCATTATAGAAAAAAAATATCCAACATGAGATAACTTCATCAACGAAGCAATTTCATCGACATCCCATTGATGCTATTTTATTCAACACGCATTACATTGTAGAACCTCTACGCATAATCGACAGGCCGCTCGAGTAACAAGATGGACAGCCACATTTCATTTATTTGAGCATCGCAACATGCGACTAAGTACCAAATTTCTGCTCACTACCAAACTCCCGTGTACACGTTAAGTACCTTCATCATTACTGAGATCTACATCCACAATATGTCGAAGATATTCAAAACTTTCAAAATTTGCTAAAACTCTAAATGGTACCGTTCACCCTAGTATACACAACATAGCTACAGAAAAAAACGCCCAAAGTAAACGTTTCTAAACACCTTGCAAAATAAATCCGATCCGTTGGCAGAAACAAGCGACGGTTTTACGAAACTTTTCGTGATCGCCAAACGAGGGGCTTTCCGTGTCGAGTAGTTTTATTACAGTGCCGCCTAATTGTTTCATATTACAAATTTGTGTCGTTATTTCGTATCAAAATTTTACGTGCTCATGGCGTACGAGATAAGGTTTTATGGCTCCTACATTTAAATTACAATGTCACTGGTCTTTCAATGTTTCATAAAGATTTCTATCACTCGTTTAATGATTGTAGGCCAAATCCTTACTAAAGCACCTAGCGATCAAAACACTAGCTTGCCCTGTGTAGCGCAAATAAAAAACTACGAAATATCTCAACAACATTAGCGTGTACGTTGTCGTTGACCATACGCCGGTTCAAAATCAATTAACAAGTCGTGCATTGGCTATCCAACGACGCAATTTTGTGTGCGCTATACATTTCTCCTTCACTACACCTCACAGATAAATGACGACAGTTTTTACTAACTAAATATGTAATGTACATAGGGTAGGTGAAACTGTTTGTAAAAGAGACAATCCCTCGATACGCACGACTGGTACTAAACGCGGCCGTGAGCTCTCGGTCAGCCGCAAACTGGTTTCATTATCAAAAGTCAATAACTTTCCGATGCATTCCCAGTCACGGCCAAGCTATCGGTCTACAGACGTAATGAAACAAATCTGATGTATTAGTCGTTTTAGAAACATGTATGTAAATAGTACGACAAATTATATGAATATCGTTACAAAATACATTAGTTCAGATAGTGATTTAAAAAATTCAAAAGTACGGGAATACAAGATGATTACAAAAGAATGTGTAGGATTATATCGAAGCGAATTAAACTTTATTAAACGTTTGAACTGTGCCACTTAAAAAAGAATACATGTTCTTTTGCACACTGCGACTTTCATATAATGTTTAAGAAGGGTTATCTGTGAATTTGTTGATATACGATATATATTTCCGATCATTGATAAATAGTGCCTCTACAAATACATTCCTCTCTTTTAGGTTTAGAATAAAAATCAAAAAAAATTACCCATTGAGTTACTAACAAAAAGAATCGATCTCTTCGCCTTCATTCTATCAAACATGCTGTCTTATAGAATGAAGGCCGAGTCAAACGGGACTGTCAAAGTCATGGACGCCATTTTAAGTTTGAGACTATTTATTATTTAACGTTTTGTGAGATCAATCATATTCATATTTTGGTACGTAGATCACAAGATACATTAAGCTTATTTATATCTCACGGTCGTATGCCCTTAAATGATTAAGACTTTGAATTTTGACGTTTAACACACTTATATTTAAAACTTACGCAAATCTACATAATAAGAAAGTTTAGTTTTGTGATCATGATAAATATATTCACACATTGTTAGGAAGCCATTGGCCCAGATTAACTTTTGATATTAAAAGTCTGTTTAGTAACCCACTGCAGAAAAACTTTAATCTATTTTGAATAAACATTTTATGTTGGTATGTTACCATCTTGATCTGGAAGAAATAACTGTATAACTTCCAAATAAAACAGCCAGAACTAGACGCGTCATCGGTGCAGCCAAATCCAGTTGTACTGTTATATTTATTTGCGAACTTATTTAAAACAGCCTTAACACGGAGAAGGTCTAAGTAGAGTCCTAATATTAAAATTTACCGGCCATTTGTTTTAATTTTCGCATGTATAAATTAAAATATAACAAAGAGGAATTTGTTTTTTTAAACATAATATCGCATTCATTTACACACAGTTTCAAGAAATTGAGCAAGTCCACGCAACAATGCGGTAAACGTGGCGACCCGATTCCTCTATAAACAGCTCTTTAATTAGTTAATCGTTCGTGAGACGCGTTATATCGTTTTTCTCCTAAAAAGGCTGGGATCTCTTTGAGCGCTTGCCGTTTGCGGAAATGCGTGAAGTGGCCGATGTTAACGGATTTCGTAACGGAATCGATTAAGTGATGGTTAACGCACGTGTCGCAAACACTCAGGAATGTGTAGTATACCGCCATAGTAAATGTGAGTTACTTATATAATGGTACGCATATTCAACGCACTTTCATTGATTCAATATTGTTCACTTTCTATTTCTATAAATAAATGTGAATTGTGTTGATTAGGGTCTACGGAGAACAACGTATGCTGATTAAACAACGTCAAAAAACTTTGTTTAGTTCATCAGAATAGGTAGGTCCGTTTCTTGCGGTAATTGAAGCTCTTCCAATTTATATACCATCAATTAAAGTTAATTTAAGGAATGGTGAAAATTACAAATTAATTAGAGGCATATTTCTGGTCATTATACTGGTTAAAGATAATAATTTGACTTTAAAGTAGCAGACTTTATAGCCAGCTGATATTTTTGCGAGATCGACGGCTTCATTGCCACCCAATTCAATTTTAACTATTTCATTATGTGAGAAGTGGCAAAAGAGCTGGCGGTTCACCTGATGTTAAGTGATAACTACCGCCCATGGACTTTGCAACACCCGTAGGGTTACAGATGCGTTGCCACCATTTATAAAGTGGGCCCCGGCTGCGTCGCTCACCAGACGAAACACAGAAGTATAATACTTCTACTTCAAACCGGTCTTCTGTGAGGTCGTGGCAGCAGCGAACTGTGGTCCTACCACAGTTCTTCAAATAAAACGCAGATTACAATGATTTCATTCACCGTCGAAAAACAGATAATTCAACACCCAATATTACACCTAAAAATTTCATCACTGTTAGTACCAGGACTTGAATAAAGGTTACAGAAGTTGACATATACAATAAATTAAAAACCAAGCGTCCGTGACACTGAGCTACCATCACAGTTAATACACATATTTCGATTCAATTCACGAAATCCCGTCTCAGACGAGAACAATTTATTCATTTGCTGCTCTCTGAGAACAACGAATTTAATTTTATCGCAGTAATACGTTTTTATAAGTACCCTAAGCCTTTTACTTAATTTACATTACGTTATTGTTTCTCCAACGATGAAGGCTAAATCGTGCATCGCATTTGTTTACAAAACCGTCCGATACTTGCATTAATAGATTATTATCACCGGTTATGAGATCACTATATATAAAGCGTATTTTTAATTTTATTAACAGTCACGACAACTTGTTCAAAACTTACATCCATTCAATTAAGCCGGTTTATTATTATATTAAGAATGTCATATTAAGAAAAATAGTAATTATTAATTAATAGTCTTTGTAATAAATGTAATGAAATAATATCTATCACAGATTAAGTCAAAAGCAAACGGTTGAAATCGAAATTGCAAAATATTACTCTTGAAATCCAATATTGGAAATCATAATAGGCGTGAAATCAAATTATCATTGACATGACCACTTTTTATGATTTCAGAAGTTCAGATTGGTTCGAATTGGCTAAACATTTGTTAATGCAATAAAATTGGAACTATCTAGACAGTTGTAGAGAATTTAGGGCTAATAACGCAATACAATAACAAGACTTGTCTTGTAGCCTGTAGATTTAAACTTTAATACAAAGCTCTAAGGATCATTGATAGCGTCGAAATAATCGAAACCATTTTGACATATTTCCCCACAGATTTCAAAACATGTTATACAAATGTGATGATGTTGCATGATTACTCTACTATATTTTTCTATATTCAATCGCACATGAACGTATTCTTTTTATTCCTCAAACGATTTTGGCTTCATTGTGGATCAAGTGTAACAAATTCACATGAACAACTGTGGAAGCTATGAAAGACTTGTTATTAAAACTTGTTATTCTTTGTAGTTTGTTCATCACTATTTATATTTTACATACTTATATATGTTAAGTGTATGTGTCTAATACAGTATTGATTTAAGACTTTTTTTTTCTTAAGAAGGTGGCACACCAGCCGGGTTCACCTAATGTTAAACGATAACCACCGCCCATTCAAATTTGCAACACCCATAGGGTTGCAGCTGCGTTGCTACCTTTTAATAAAGTGGGCTTCGGGTACTCACTCATCAGATGAAACGCAGAAGTTTAACAATTCTACTTCACGCCGGTCTTCTGCAAGGTCGTGGTACTTACCCAGGCCCACCTGCCCATTCGTGCAACAGCGGCGAATGTTGCGTAGCACTACGACTAAAATGTAAAAAAAATAAATTTAATAAAATAAGTAACAAATTCAAATATCAATGACATGCACTACAAAGACTTTCTTTCGCACAAATGTCTATATCCGAAATATAATGACACATACAATGAAATATAATCACAATTCATTGCCTCTCACGCTTGATGGTTTTATAATTACTTACTAACGGACTACGGGTCTTTGCCCATTTGGGCTAAGAAGTGAAATATCGGTATTTGCTTTTTATTTATTGACTGACGAACATTCGAAACTTAAAAAAAATCCTTTACTGCTTAATAATATTAAAAATTCTTAAAACTCCTTTACTGCTGACATCGTACATAGAACATAAGATTCTTGATTGCTATAAAATTGTAGATTCGATCTCGCACAGTAAAAAAAATATGTTCTTGTCCTATGTTAACTTGGTGACTTTACGAGAGTTGTGTTTTTGTAAATTTAAAATTTAAATCTGTTTTTTCTTATGGTAAAGTTCTCAAGCAAACAGACAGTTTAACTTAATTTAAGTGAATATCGCCACCTTTGGGCATCTACAACGCGTGACGGGTATGTATACTTTGCCAATATTAAAAAAGTACACCCTGTTTACCACACCAACCAGACGAATCGCGAAAGTAATACTACTAATAATACTTCCACTTTACGCCAGTTTTCTGTGAGGCCATCCCAGGACTAGCCAAAGCTGCTGCGTGGCCCCACCACGGTTACGACTATGTCTATAAAAGGCAGTAACACTGCAATTTTGCCCCACAGTGCCATTAAAACAAAAACAATAGATTGTTACCCGTCACATACTTTAGTCTTCAATATACAGTCTAGAACCTATACATACTTAACTCGGAAAATTTAAATAGATACCCATTACCGTTTTATTAGCCTGTTTATCTGGTCCTGACTAGTACATCTGTATTATATATTGAACCTTCCTCAGCACGTTTCGTTCATAAGTGAATGTATTTATAAAAATCAGACATGACAAAAGCTGACAAACCGTTTCAGTTTCAGTCGATTCCAACGACAAAAGCAATTTAGATCGAACTGTTGTACGGACCGCATAATAACAAAGTTAGCGGAAATAAATACTGTAATTGAATTAGTGGAGGCTAAAGGAATAGTGTATTTTTTAAAGCCTGAACTAACTGCAAATCATCCAATCAAGCACGCTAAATTCTACTTATCATTTCACGGTAAATTTAATATCAATATCAAGGATATTTTTTACGAACGCAAAGAAAAATTAATGTCAGTTTATTGCGTGATTCGGTTTCTGGTGTTTGTCGATTACTATTAATTTAACAAAATTCACAAACTGTGAAGCGATATTCGGTTTCTAGTGGAGGGTTTGATTCTCACTTGGGACAAGTATGTTTACGTCCAACAGATCTTTGTATTTTTTTGATTATTGTAATACATTATGTTGCCCTACAGCACAGGTAAAAAATATCATAAATAGAGTAAAAAGTATCTAAAAGAAACAACTCGACACCGAAATAAAGATGAGAAAATTGTTTACAATAAATCTACAAAAATCATTTTCTCGTCGTCCATTTGCCAACTCTAAATAATACCACGTTGAAACATAACATACTGATTATAATATTATGGCTAAAATGAGTGGTATATATTTATATATTCCTGTCATTTTAGTTACTCCCTTTATTCATTCATATTTCTTACGTATTAATGTAAACAGTCTAAATAAGATAAAAAACAGTCTAAAAAGATATCTAACCAAATGTAATTCCGGACATCTTCTTGGCAAATTTGGGATCGTTTGTCACTGTAGCACAAATAATTAGTGGGATATATATGAAGACACGTAATGCTACTGCGTTTCCTTATATGACCATTATCTAAGACAGGCAAGTTCTAAGAAAATAGGCGCGCAGAATAGTGCCCATCAGTGGCCCTTTGTGACAATTTCATTCTTTTGCAGTAAGTTTAATAATACCTTCGTAAATATGGCTATAATATATGACTCAAAGCGGCTTCGATCACGATCACTTCCAAGTTTGATACGTGGCGCAAAAAATAAGAGATGGCGGATTTCAAATACTGTCTTATTTTTAGATAACATTAAAAATCTATACTTAAAGATACAATTTCGGTATGTTTATATGTTCATTCAACTTTTTAAAGCAAAATTTTACTAAAACAACTGACTAAAAACTATTCGTTGCGATCATAATAAATTTAATTTAATGTAAGATATTTGAATTCAAGAGTTTCGATTGTAGATTGTTACTTAAAGGCCTTCAACTTAGTCAATGTACCTCCTTTTGAACTTTGCAATGTATGCCACTCAATTGGCATTATTACGCCTCGTGTTGTAGGTATACACCCAAATGATAAAACAATGTAGCTGTATTATTACGTCATTACAACAGAATGTTGAACTTTAGCGAACGTAAGTCAGTAAATGTGGAAATATATTGTAAGGACAAGAAACATCGCGAGTGCCTAAATGAAATACACAAAATATTTTAAGCTACCCATTTTTTTTTTACAATTTACATTTTTTATATAGTATACAAGACCGGAGAGGGATCGTGATTTTTACGTCGTTCCTACTAATTACACATACATAGTCGAATCTTGTAACATTATTAGAAGCTTTGTAACAAAATTTTACTAAACGATTTCTGGAAATTATAATTAATAAATAGCTCTCGTCACAATCGCTGTCTCTTACATTTACACCATATGCGGTCAATAACAGCGTCACGACTACGGTCAAGCTTCAAGGTCTAGTTACATAACAGAGCATTTCGTCTTTGTAATTGATAAACAGTGGTGCCCGCATTATTTGCAGACACCTCCCTATCCATAATGGAATGACAGAACAATAAAATATAAACCAGTCTGACAGTTATAAATATTAATGGTCATCGGGTTACTCATGATTATTATGCACTTTACTACTCTACAAATTTTTACCACGAAATTATGTGATATACATAATTAAAATATAAACTGTTTATCTATATTTTTAAAGCGGAGTTTATATCTTTTACCTCGAGTTGACGTTATTTCAAAGTCAATGTATCTCCTAAGTTAGGAAACAAGGTAAGACCACATGACAGCAAAAAAAATATTACCTTAAACGCTCATAGTCTTACACGAACTGGAAATCGTGAGAAAAATGTCGAGAGACACTTGCTTAATTCTCTATTGAAACGACCAAATTGTTTTACAGAATTGAGACGAGCATTAATTGTTGAAACAACTCTCCGTAGCAAATTCCAAATGGCGTATTCAATTCCTAAAATAGAATTAAAAATTCCCGATGCTTCTACGCTTCAATTTTTCACAATGAAAATAGCAATCGTGACTTCGAGCACGCCGGTACTCCGGGGCCTAGAGTACATACGTACTCGAAGGCAATTTAAAAAATACCTATTCTAGGCGAGATCGACGCATTTTATCGTTTGATCAGATACCTTATTGATTCGCGGCATTGTTCGATAATGATCTTCGCTTTGCATTGAGCGTCGTTAAAGTGAGCTTTTATTTACATTCAAGTTGAATGCCTCTCTACGAACGTTTAAACGATCGCCTTGGGGCCGATCAGCTGCGTTTTGCTTTTGCCGTCTGTAATTTCGAATGCCGCTACATTATACGGATGATTTGATATATACAAATCGTACTTTTAATAAGTGTTGGCGAAGCGATTAAATAATCGAATCGATTCTTTTTTTGCATTCATTTAACGGTTTCACGATTAGACAAATGATTTGTTTCCGATGGCCGTGTTGGGTTCATTGTCGGAAAGCGACCTCGTAGGGCGAATTGCGTTTAAGTATTTAGGTCAGTTATGACTTAACTTATCGCGATATTGACCGTACCTAACAACAAATGCTTTGGATAAGGAACACGATTTCAGCAAATAGTCTGTCACGAGTCGGATTGATAAATTCAATGATTTTAATTTATACTTCGACGGGGAACGGTAGCTGCCTCTTGTCGTTAATTTCGATAATGACATTTGATTATTATCCTTTGTTTGCGTTGCGCCATGGAGACAGCTCCTCAATCTTAATGCTGATTAACTCGACGCCTAAATACAACAATTTTCTAAGATGTTACATGGCTTCCAGTTTGGCTATAAAAACAAATAGGTTGTCTTTATTTTTATTTGACCTTTTTTCGCACACTTTTGGTTAACTAAGCTAACAATTAGACTACATCCAGCACTACATCCCATACTTACACTTACTTCATAAACTTTATATTTAACAGGATGTGAGATAAAAATTGAAAAATAATATGAGATAATATGCGTTCAAGCAGTTCATTATATTTATATATATATATATATATATATATCTATATACATACTTCCATTTCGTCTTGCACTTCTTAAAAAATTTTTAGAGTACGACTTTTACGATGCACGCGCGCATCAACATGATCAAATCGGTTGCAAAGCGGAATTTATTATTATATTATTTATTTATTTAGGCTTTATTGATAACCTTAAGAAAAAAGGTAACAAAAGGTGGACTTAATGTCCCAGGCATTGTCTACAAGTCAACCCAGCATGTAGTAAAAGTTTCTGGTAGCTGCAGCATGGGGTGCATAAAATTCAAAATATTAATATAAAAGAAAATAAATAAGATAAATAATAAATAAAAACTAACATTTCAGTATATACTAATGTATATATAAAAATATACGTTTATATACAATTATATGCGTAAAAAAAGAAAGAGAGCATACTTCTACATAATTATAATAATGGTTAAGACCTAATTAATGGTTGTCTTGAAAAAGTGTTCACAAACCGGTCTTTTGAAAGAGACCTTTTTTTGCATTTCTTATTATGTCGGGTAAGGAGTTCCAGAGATGTGTAACTCATAATGGGTGAAAAGGAAAATAATTATGCGCAAATTTATTCAAATGAGAATATATGCGCTAACAAAAATTGTAACAACAAACATGTTAATTATTACTACTGACATTTTACAGTTGAAAGTCGCAGAACCGCGTACTTAATCAGTGACTTCTGACATAACCTTGACAGTACAACTTAGTGAAGGTTCATTTTCTGAACGCAGTTTATTGAACTGTCCGCTTGACATTCTGCGGTTAGCATTGTTAGGTATTAATTACAACGTATTATTAATGGGACCACTTTTCAAGTTAGACCTTCGGTTTTAATAGAAAGAGGCGGGTAAGTGGTTATTCGTTAAAAGTAGAATCGACTTTCAAATAATTGTCGTTCTCCAATTACCGATTTTTTGTTTTAATTTTTCACATCATATTACATATATATATATATTTGTGGGCTTTTCGACTTTATACCACTTTTGTTTTACAAGGCGATTACTACTTTAGTAATTTTTAATTGAATATTGAGGCAATGATGGCTCACTGGCGGGGATGTCACTATTTACCTGATAGTAAAAAAACGTGTTTGTGTAATTTTGTGTGCACGTACGAATTTATACTTCTTTGATGTAAGAAATAAAAAATAACCCTTAAAAAATAATAATAAAAACAAATTCATGATGATAATTTCATATCGCTGTGCGCGTGCATCAGCTTTTTTCCCTAAAGACCCAAAGAAAAAAAACTCACAAATGATAACAGAATTATCGATTATATTTAGAGATTTTTATTGGTATGAAAATGAGCCATTCAGGTAGAGAGTTAGCCACTGGATCATAGCGTTCGGCGCGTATCCTTTAGGACACAGGTTCTAATCCTCGCAGACGAAAAGTTTTTCGTCTGCGAGGATTAGAACCTAAACATTTCTCTATAAATTTTATAAATTTCACCTTAAGTGCAAAGAATAGGACTATAAAAAATAACATCCTTAGAAAAGAAAAAGATACACTTATGTAACAATAGTACAAAATATTTAACATAGGCATAATACTATATCTTTAATTTATTTACGAGCCAGATCCATATTTAACAGATGCGACGCGAGAAACATCCTCCTTAGAACCGACTCCATGTGTTGTTTAAATCATAAATTAGGGTGCGTACCTAATTTCCATTTGGAACTGTCACGTATTCCGCAAATTATATTTACGCACATGAATATTATTAAAACTAAGACATCTCTATATGAATTTTCCGATTCTGTTACAATATTTATAGTATTAGAGCGTTTAGATTACAAAGTTTATTCCAATAGTTTTATGAACCTTCATAACATACAAACACTTTAATGGGTACCAATTGTAATTATGTTTGTACTAAAAATTGGAAATATATATCAAATAAAACGAATTTAATTTAAAATTGCAAAGCAATAATCCATCACGATATAGATGTACTTAATAATTAATTAAAAAAAAGATAAGACCAAAAGGGAAGACTAAAAGGTTCTTCTACTAGAAAGTTTCTTCTATGGACAGGTCTAGTTGAGTGAACCGATGGCAGTTTTTTAAGTTAAATAAGAACTTAACATAAAAAACATATGTACTAGATACCTTTATACACACCGAATTTTTCATAACAAAATTTCGATTAAGTTGTGCACGTCTTATAATTAACATTTACAGGCAGGGAACACGTTACAACCGATTAACTTGATATATTAACGTATAATGAATAGGCGTAGTAAATTAAGGTATGGCGAATAAAGGCTTTCAGACACGTAATTAAATTTTGCACACAACCTTAGAGTCACTAAACAAAACATATTACGACAGCGCAATTACAATACAACCTAGGCCAAACAGATAATTAAACGAAAAGCACATACGCAAATATCTTATGCGGCAACATTAAAGTTTCGAGTTTTTTTTTTATAAATCTATTAACAAAACTAGACCACGTTAAACAGCTATTTAAAAGGCAATTATTTCATTACTACGTACGAAACTTTACACAAACTTAATATTGTTGTGAATATGTTATAGCGTCTTACGAAGAACTAGAATTTCATCATTACGTATATAATAAAACAATACAGTTTTTATATTTTTATTCTATTTCCAAAAGGTAACAACATAATTAGAAACAAATAACATTTATGACATTACAAATACTACCTAATTTAAATGTTTTTTAACAAATTTAGCCCACAAACACGAACGGTAACTGCATTTTCGCTGAATAGTTTTAGCTAACTTTCAATTGATTAATATTTAATTGACTTTTATTACAAACATAATACAAGAATTGTAACACATTAGAAAGAACTAAAATAATATTGTGTTGCTGTAAACACGTTGTTCTTTCGTTCAAGATTGTTATATTGACCATTAATTAATTCTTAAAAAATCTTGGTAACAATATCAAGGAGTTATTAATAAAATTACACTAACCTCGCTCCACCTAACACGGGCTTTCGCTAACTCATTTACGAAATAATAACAGCATCTATTTTAACGGCGCTTGATCCGACGTCAATTTCCGTTTTGATAGTCCATTTATTAAGGTTGTCGATAAATTTTCACCCATTTCCAATTACCAAACCGGCGAGGCGATAAAAGTAAGGAAAATGGCCCCCAGGTAGATTGATTTTATTCTATTGTTACTTTCATCACGATTACCTCACGGCCGAATTTGCATTATGAACATTTAAGTTGGAATCGGAAAAATCACAGAAAACGAATCAAAGTTCCCCATATAAATTTCACAATTCAAATAAAATTAAATTGAAAAAAGTTTCCTGCTGCTAATCAATGAATCCCAAGATTGATTTAAAAAAAAATCTCTGTGCTAATGTTGACTTATGTGAATAGTCCACAAAATATATTTTAAATTTTTTTGCATATTCACTTGAAAAAAAATCATTTTGCAATGTTAATGTTGACATTAATTGATTCAATGTGTATAGTTTCAAAACTATACACATTGATTCAAGTTTAATTTGAAACTTTATTGGATCGAATAAAGACTGAGACGACTGTCAATCGACTTGGCTTGCAATGCACCTACCGGTTCGAGTTTTCTGAGTAGAACGACAGACTTACCACCCCCACGTTCGTGACATAATACGGCAGATGAAAATTGGACGAGTCGAGTTAGGCTTGAGAGGCACCTGTCCGTGTGAAATCGCGAAGCGGATCGATTCCCGACAAAGCGCCGCAACCTTGAAAGGTGGCCCCCCACATACTTGCAACCTTCTAACCGGTGCGAACGTTCGACGTTCGTTACAACCACAGCCTCCGCGTTGGCATTACAACACAATGGATTGACACGCGGCCGGGCCGTCGCGGTTGCAAAACCCCGACACCTCCCAGGAACCGCCCCGCCTCATGAATAATTCCCGCCGTGAGTTGTGACACTCGTGTCGAGCGGCCGCAGTAGGCCCCGCGGGTCCATCACTCCGCGTGCCACGGCGCGCGATTCGGGACCCGTAATTTAATTACACCCTCGACCGAATGCCTTCGCATTTCGCGCTGGAAATCGCGGTGATTCTATATTCACTGTAATGTCAACTTTATGGCATCCTTTGCGATGGTTGCATTGTTCCGCTGTTTGCGAATTTCAACTCGTTCTTATGGGTTTTATTGGTGCCTTGTTATGTCTAGTATAGACTCACCTAAAACTGTGTATGTACACATAGAGATGTTTTTTTTAATGTGCTAATACAACTCTTTACTTAGTTTTACGACGAATTAAAAACTTATAAGAGAATGAAATTTGAAAACCTTACAATTTAAATCAACACGTCGTAATATTCAAGGCTTAATATATCATTTTTGTGTTATAATTCGTATTTTTTAATGCTCACAAAGTTTTCATATCAGGGTAATTTGTTTTAATATTGACTATTGTCCTCCCTTATTTGTGAACAAAAGAAGGAGGTCAAAAATTCAAACATAGTATAGCAGGCTAGTGGCTGAACCATCAAAATCTCCTTCAATGTTTTGTCTATCCAGGGAATCAAGTGGATCGAAAGCCTTTGTTAGATATGGATGAATCTACCACACAGGTCTTATTTAGAATTTTTCTAGTTAAAATTATGTGACAGAACGTGATAGGACAAAGAAAACAACAAAATGTTCAAGAATAATATGCAAAAACATCATGTGATTTTAACCTCTTATTTAAACGGCTTACGTCCTTTGCCTTTTCTGGATTAAAAAATAAATAACCTCTACACACAAATTGGGCTGAATAAATATCCCATGTATTTATACGCTTACGAGGCCCTCTAATACCGTCGCCTCGGAGGGAATAATAAAATTATTTTCCACGAATATGTATACTTGACAATGTGAAAGGAATACAAATTTGCTCTTGGCTAAGTCAAAGACTTCATTAAGATATAAAATTTCCTTTCAATTACGTTTAGAAACAGACAAATAAATGGTAATATTTTATTAACGTTGTACTCAATATTCTTTGCAGACCTTCAACATTGACGAAAGCAGTCTACAGGAGCACTCCTAAAGAGACGTAAGTTAATTTTATTCTACTTCAAAAGCATATGTTTTCAACAAGGAATCAATTAAACTTAGTAATTAAGGAGAAATGAGCGCAGCGCGTATTTTGGGAACTTTTCGTAAATGCATTACTGCAATATATTTTCGAATTGGACATTAAGTTGATATGTCAAAAAATATAAAAAAATTACACACGTTTTCATCATTTAACCATGTTACTTCGAATATAAATCAGTCTATTATTAGTATTCTAATTAAGGTAAAGGTTGCCTGGAAGAAATTACTCTTAGTAATAAGGCCGCCCATTGTACCCATTACTTCTACATTAAGTTTTAATTTTTGTTTGTTTTATTTTTGGTGTGCAATAAAGTATATTCATTCATTCATTCATTCATTCTTTCAAGGAAAAAATCATGTGCTTAGAAATGGACTAAAGCATAATTTTCTTATTATATAATTCGATAAGTTTGATTAAAATTTTTCTTATTCAATGTATATATAACATTGACACTATATGCAATTTTAATCACTTATATTTGCCAATAGAATGTTATACATTGTTTTAGACTCAAATACATACATGTTTTGTACTTCGAAACAAATTATAAAAACAAAACGCGTAAAAGATCATATGTTATAAGAAATCATACAGTAGCAGCCTATAAAATCCCACTGCTGGGCAAAGGCCTTTGACAAAGTTGCAGAAGTCCAGACTCGCGGTCTGCCAGCGGGCTATGGAGCGCAGTATTCTAGGTCTTAAGCTTACAGACCGCGTAAGAAATGACACACTGCGCTCTCGAAAGTGAATTTGCGATGCGGGCCAAAAAGCTGCCAAGCTTAAATTTGACTGGGCTGGTCATGTCTGCCACATGCCTAACACCTTTAGGGCCAAAGCTACTACCAAATGGGGCCCACAAAATGTAAGACGGGCACGCGACAGGCCCAGACGGAGATGGTGCGACGAACTGGACGCATTTGTGAAGGATTGGTCCGGTATAGCCCACGAGAGGAAGGAGTAGAAGAAATGGAAGGAGGCCTTTGCCCAACAGTGGGACACTAATAGCTGATAAAGTAAAGTAGAGTATCAGGGCGTAGTCCACCATGCGGCCCCACATTTTTTCCCCCATATTTTTTCTTGTTATTATTTCTTCCTGTTATTGTTTAAAATGTGCAGGTTTCTTCACGATGTTTTCCGTCATTGAGCACGTGATATTAACTTAAAATTAACAATTTCATTGGTACTGGCGCCGGGGATCGAACACAGGTTGCTCGAGTATAATGAATTAAAGGCGAGCGCCAGGAAACTGAGCTATCACGTTTGTAATAAGAAATCATAATGTCATTATATTATAATATATCGTGTCCCTATACGTACTTATCTAATAGAAAATTATATTTTCATGTATTTTTTATTAAATAAATGCATGTATTAAAATAAAATCGCGAAAAAGGGTCATATAATACAGTATTGCGCTGTTATTTGAAATATCTCTCCTTTGTTTAGGAGAGACGGAATATTCCTTTTTAAAATGTGTACTGAATGCTTAATATTTCGGCGTACTGCGCGTTCCAACAAAGAGTTTTTTTTTTCAATCTTCATATATTTTTTAAGCGAAACGTAACGTCGAAAATGACGTGGGTTTAATTACAGTATCGTTTACATTTTATTCTGACATAAAAGGGTATTTCTGTATTGTCATTTTTATGTTTGAACAGGGAGTAAGGTGGATTTACAAATAAAAATAAATGGGCAAATGTAAGAAAATGATACATTCGAATCTCAATCAGATTTGGTACATATACACATACAAATATATACATAATTCATTCAATCTAGCGACGGCGAAAACCTTTCAGCTTTGTTTATAGATTTCTCGCACACATCAATCGTGGATTAGGCGTAACAAAGAAACACTGTGAAGCCCTACAGAGTAATTTAAATTGATAAAAAAAAACTATTGATATAAAAAACAGCACCTGCGGAAAAGAGCGGTCGCCTCGCTCCTAAATCAAACAAAGACCCGATGGAAAATCCCGCTAATGTAATTAAGCAGCCCAAAGTTGAATGGTCTCCTGTCAATATTATCCGGGAACGGAGCGGCGGGGTGCGAGGATAAATGGATTAGGGTAAACAGCATAAAGAGCCTTTTGTACCCGAAATTAAATGTCACCCGACGTCATTATTCAGTCTCCGTTTGACGCGCACGCGATAGCTACCGACTGCCGAACGCTAAACACATACATACAACGCGACTATTCGATTTTGCTCGATTCTTCAGAATTGTTATATATAAATATATATATAGTCTAAAGGCCGGAAAGCATATATTTGAACAGCGTATTGTGTCGCTTAGACATATTTCTAAATTCAGCAATATACTCTAACGTTGTTTTATACTTTTTCAAAGTATTTGTGGCTCCGCGTAACGGTTTTTTCTCAGGCACTTTTTAAACAATTCTTGATCCCTGTGAGCGCGCATACGCAGCTCGACGTCAGTGTTCGTAAAATTAATTCCACAGTGTTTCCAATAAGAACTGAATTTACATGTACATTTTCTTTGATTAAACTGTTACTATATGTCGAATAGAATAACCTAGATAAATATAATTGACAAAGAGATCGTTATACCCTATTTCTTATTAATTAGTTTACCATAGGATGCTAGTGAATGATATTAATGAATCCTTGGGACATTATCAAAATACCTACTTACTATAAAGTGTATAGTTTTTTTGTTATGCTTGTTAGCACATGCAACCTGTATTAATTCGATTGAGGTGAAGCCCAAAATGCTGTACTCCTAAGTAGGCATCCAAATATTATCCCGAGTTGATTTAAGCAACTGGCGCATACATATGGTATTAGATCAACAAATCGGGTATGGATCAACAAATTTAAGCGGATCAACAAAAAACTGATTATACGTAACGCTGGATCAAACAACTCCTAGAACGGATAAATATGTATATGTATATATATATATATATATATATATATATATATATATATATATATATATATATATATATATATATATATATAGGTTAAAAGGATACCATGTACCTATACATTACTGCGTGAAACATATGTGGCAATAGATTTTTTTTATAAACAAGCAATAAAGCCATGATATATTTATTCTACCATGCCTTGATTTACCATTTATTTGACTTGAAGAATTTGGTTACTTTCAACTTGGAGTGTTGGAAATATCCGAAAGTCATAAAATTTATATTAAGACGATATTATAGAATTGTGGTATGGCACGCGTGATAGTAGACAAATTTATAACTATTGATATCTCGCCAACTTTATAGACATTAGTTTAATACACTGACGATCACATATAAAGGGATTTTCCAAAAAAATTGGTCTTACTTTATACTAACTCGAATTAGGTGTAGGTATCAGGTATTGCGGAAGAGAGTGCCAGTTTTCTTATCTGTGTAATGAGGAATGGACCAGGATATAAAATTATAAATGATTGATCTAATCATTTATTATATTCCATCAAAGCAGGAAGCAGGCATTCATTAAAAGTAAAATAGATTCTTCTAAGCAACAAATTTTCAGTTCAATGGTTAGGATTTGTATAATTTCTTATAGAAGTTCAGGCGTGAAAATTAAGGTATGTTCCTCCAATCCACATTTGGAATTTATTTTTCTATTTATTTACCTCATTAAAACCTGTTCTTAAAATTGTTTGTTTAGTTAATCACTCAAAACAACATGTTATAAGAATATCTAATGACTTTGTTTCAAGCATACAATCATTTAACACCTCGTTTTTCTTAACTTTACGAGAATCAATCCAGTTGTATACGTTCCGTTAGGGTGACAATTAAAAAAGCCATGTAGACAACCAGAACGTTTCAAATTGTGTTCAATTGAATACAAAAGGACAAAAACTGTTTTAGAGTGCCCATTGCAACTTCAGTCCCGTTGCACAGTTATACGATTTTTAATTAGCCTCTCAAGAGACCACTCTTCCGCTGTTACGAATGCCAAAAATATGAGAAAAGCATTTGGTAAATATTACGTATTAAGTGTAAAACTATAATATTAATCATTCAAATAACATTTTTTTTAATCACACTATCAAAATTTAACACAGAATCGAAATACAAAACAAAAAACAAATATAAAATTATTTTTATTTTATTTTAACATAAATTATTTTGTATTTTGTATTTCTATTACGTATTAGGATGCATGATTAACCTCTTCGTTGGTATTTTTAATAACATCTATGGCAGCTTGTTGGTATCTCATTTATTGCAAATAAGACTGTAATAATTTTACTCATACAATTACAACAGGCGCAGTAAAGCAAGATTCATAATTTTATTATGCTAATAATCACAATTGTAAAAATATACAAAGATAAAATTAATAAACGAAAGCCACGTGAGCTAAATGATTTCCATTTGCCTTGGGTTATTAAGTGAAATGCCGGGTTCAATCATGTTTTTTTTTTAATTTACAAATCCAGCTTTTGACACGAAGTTGATATAACCCTCACTACCCAACATAACAAAGCGCCGTATTAAAATGCTAAAGAGAAATAAATGAAAGAAGATAGAAAAAAAGGTTCTACAATCAAAGAGATTAAAATTCGTCAGAAAAAAGTTTGTTTTACTAGTCTGAAATACAGGCAGATAATGGAATTAAAATGAGAGTTTTCTCTTAGCGATGTAAATTATTCCAGCTGTCTCTTTAAGTTATACACACGACGAATTTTTATTGATAAGAAAAAGAACTTCGTGCGAAAATATTCTTTATATAACGACACTTTTTAGAATTATTATTTACTATCTGCTGCCCGCGACTACGTCTGCGTAGAATAAGCTGAAGGCGTAACATTCAGACAGAAACACAGATATACATAAATATATATATATATATATATATATATATATATATATATATATATATATATATAAATTATAGCCTTATATATCTTATTCTGATGTATAAGCTATATTATCGTAAAGTTTCAATAAAATCCATTCAGTAGTATTTGCGTGAAAGAGTAACAAACATCCGTCCATACATATAATCTTTCGCCTTTATAATATTACTAACAAATGCTAGTCAAGAATCACTCAAGATGATTATTTTTTGTAAATAAATGAAAAAATCTTTCGGTGCTGCTCAAATTGAACCTGTTTTTATATCGGCCCCAGACGCTTTACCAATGAAGATATGCGAATAAAGTAAATATAATGAACCCTTTAATAAATAAAGTAAATAAAATAATAGCATATTAAAAATACTAGGTAGGACCAGGCAGCAGTCTTCGCTATTGCGCGAATGGGCAGGTCTATCCGGGTATGTACCACGAGCTCACAGAAGACCAGCAGGAAGTAGAAATGAAAAAATTATATTTAGGCATTTGGGTGACTGAGGTAACCTCGGCCGACTTTTTGGAATGGTGGCAACGTACTTACCACCCTACGGGTGTCGCAAATGTCTATGGGCGGTGGTTATCGCTTAACCTCAGGTGAACACCCAGCTCGCTTGCCATCTTCTTAAATAAATAAAACTGGTAGATTTATTGACATCATTTTAAATTATGCTCTGTAATCTTACTCTAGAAACTTAATTATATTATCGAAGAATCATTACTGAATAACGTTAAATTCTGAATTAACACTTATCATAGCTGCCTGTGTTCTCCAGTTGCCGTTCATTCATCCCTATCATTTCAATCCTACTTTAACAAAACTAGGAGAAGGCTAATTACTAATGAAAATGGAAGACTAATTGTCAAAACCATTGTCATTAGTACAAACATTGTTGCTCCAGACATCCATAATGTAGTTAAACACTATTCCAATGCCTCAGCGGGATATCTTAGATCTAATCCGACGACCCAACTGTGCAGAAACTTCATTAATTTAACACTTAAAGCACTCCATTGTTTTTATTAAGAAACGTCTGCTTTGGAAATTGCTTAAAATTCACGGAACGCGCTTTTTATTTCCACGATGAAAGTCTTAATTTTCAAGTAGGAAAATCCACATTTACAGAATTGAATTAATACTAGCTAGATTGGAAATTTATCTCTGAATCCGATGTAAAATAAGGAATCGTATAATATTAGAGGGCAGTGATATGTCGTAAGCTAATATGAGTGGAACATAAAGAATGAATATGGCATTAACTTTTATTCGTTATGTAACCATTTACTGACATTTCCCTCTGAGACTTTAACTGAAAAAAAAAAACATTCTCCCGCGCAATGCGATCACAAAAATACAATCAGATAAATTTTGATTTATTCCATTCTCTCATATTTTCCTCCTAATTGAGATAACATTAAGTTCGTATCTTCATTAACGGCAAACATTACATAACAATCCAAAACATCCTCCGATCCTAGGGCTCAAATTAACTCATCGTTAATATCCCGCGGCAGCTATGAAGTTTCGCAATCGCCTATTGTTTATTGTCGGTAACTGCGCACGGGTGCGTTTGGCATTTGCCTAGAACAGCCCGACGGTTGTGAAAACGGGCAACATGACAACAATTGCGTAGAATAAGTAAATCTTTTATGGGACAATGTATACGCTTTTACAACAAAATCCCAGAAAACGTTCAAAATGAATCTGTTGCTAAATTCAAAAAACTTGTAAAGGAACGTTTGTGTGTTAATGGCTATTATAGTATTAGTGATTATATGAATGATAACACACTCTGGAAATGAATTGATCGCTCCAGGCTCTTTCAAGTGGAGTTTAATAGGAGTCTAATAATTGTACACATATTTGTAACTTTTTTGGCAAGTAAAAAAAAAAAAATAATGTCCCGCTGAGTTTCTTACGCCGGTTCTTCTCAGGTCAGTGGCTTACCTTCCGAACCGGTGGTAGAGTTTTTTGACTATCAATAAGTAAGTGAATGCTTCTATATTGAATAAAGATATTTGACTTTGACTTTGAAAAAAATGATGTATACGCGACGAGCAACAACCTATCCTTGGCTTACAAAACGGTGACTAAGGATGCTTGATCGGTCTCAACTCGGTACGGTACTGCACCAGCATACGTCTCTATGTTGTATGTACACATGCTTTCATATCTTAGTCGATATCAGTACGCGCAAACAAAATGAATGTTTAAATTGAAATTGTTCCCTCTATTTGCTTATGTAAAATGGCCTAACACAATTTAAACCACAACGAGGTACAAAGTTTTGACGAGCCTAAGGATTGATGAGCCATTATTGAGGAATTAAACTGAGTACAGAAACAGTAAACTGAGAACAGTACTTTTACAATGAATAAAGCCATAAGAACTAAAACTAAATTTATAATTTATAACTAAACTAAAATTATCGAAAAATAAGAGGCATAGTAAACGGTACACAAATATAAGTTCTCGCTTGCGTATGCTCGCTTTTAATTCATCCAACTCTCATTTACTCGAGGTTGAGTTGAAATCCTGGAGCCGGTACCAGTGAAACTGCTAATTGCAAATTTAAGTGATGATTTACACCCGTCGGCGAACGTCTAGAGGAAGCCAGCATATTTTCGAAATAAAGAACATCCGCAATCCGCGGTAAGGTCACGTATTGGACTATGCCCTAATACCCTTTGTACAGAGGAGGACTTTGTACTTTTTGGTTACAGTAATGAAACGTACAAAGGCTTTCATTGTTACTTTAGTTGAGTTTGATATGTGTCCAATGATGCAACCTGAATGCTTCGATTTGCTCGTTCTAGGTAACGCTTGTACTAGCGTTACCTAGAACGAGCAAAGCTGACGACAATGTCACATCCTGCACACTCGTGTGACACGTGCCATGAATATTTGAAGCATCCACATTATAAAGTTGACCTTGACCGACATCAGAATACACGACCAACACTAGTGCCAGATTTTCCGACCGATGCTATAACAACGACCGCATTTACATATTAAAGATTTTCACGGCTCTCACAAAATGGCTGACCCATAAAATTTTTAATAAAACTCTCATAGCCTTTTGCAACAAACATTGTCCAACGTGTTTTACATTTTGATGAAGCGCGCCAAATATCATGTACATCGATCAGCAGTGGTTGTTTACATACTAAGTGAGATTGCTAACATCCTGATAAATTCGTTGCTATTTGCTTAAAAAGCGCATTAACCGCAGGAAACTGGGCAGATAAACGCGTTTAATTGTAACACTAATCGCGATGCGAATCTGCTTACGGCGGTGCAACACGAAGGAGAAATCGCCTTGAGAAAGGCGATTAAGTTTTGCAGTGCAGGGCATTTGCCCAATAGATGTCGCAAGTGGCATTCGAGACCAGCGACCGAGCGGACCTTAGAGTTTGCGCTTCGTACATTGATGGCTCATCGTGCTCGAACTGATCGGAGCTGGCAGCGAAACCGCATTACGAACGTAACCATGCGACAGCTCTTTGTTAAAGCAATGCGCAAGACTACTACACGTTATCGCTAAGGAGTGCACTCGATGAGGCAGTACGAACGGCGTGGGAGCTTCCCACGTGCTAGTACCCAGTAATTATGTCTCGTTAACCAACACTTTGCGCCTTGCAATACAGTTCCACCCAGGAGACCACAATGGGTCGATTGACACAGTTCGTCTTGTACATTTTTTAAATATACAACATTATTATTAAAAAAAAAACAAGCTTCTATGAGTTGTTTTAAGAATAGGTCCTTTTATTAGATATCCACATTATAGAGTAATAATTAGAAATCGCCAATTTAAGACATTACTCTTACACCAGGACAGGTGGAATTAAATAAAATCTAGTAATAAGAGAATATATTTGAGTCGTAACTACCTAAGTAACGGAAAGAATCATAAATGTTTTCCTCAATAATTATACTTAATCAAAAACTTTGTAAATGGCATAATTAATTTGAAATATTATAAAATATATAAAACTCAACACGATTTCACAATGTAATCGCGATTTTTTTATGCGAAATGTTGCCAAGCGAGCAGACGGTTCTCCTGATGTTAAGTGAATACCGCCGCCCATAGACATTGAGCCGTGATAGCTCAGTGTCCGGGCGCTCGCCTTTAATTCAATATACTCGAGCAACCTGAGTTCGATCCCCTATGCCGGCACCAATGAAGTTTTTAACTTTAAGTGCTGACTTATCACGTGCTCCGCGGTGAAGGAAAACATCGTGAGGAAACCTGCATATTTTCGAAATAATAACAAAAAAATATATATTTCGAAAATATGTGAAGTCCGCCAATCCGCAGTGGGGCCGCGTGATGGACTATGCCCTGATACCCTCTGTATAGAGAAGGCCTTTGCCCAACAGTGGGACATGTATAGGCCGTTACTTTACTTTTTACTTTTTTTAGACATCTGCTACACCCGAGGGTTGCAGATGCGTTTTGAAGATTGGGCTCCGGCCACCTCACTCACTAGACGAAACGCGAAAGTATTACACTTCCACTTTACGCCGGTCTTCTGTGAGGTCGTGGTACTTACCCGGACGAGGCTGCCCATTCGTGCAACAGCCGAGGCTGCTGCGTGGCCCTACCACCGTGTCATGCCATATGTCGAGACATGTTTTTTTTTCTTTTTGATACCTAAACTTGCATTTGCGGAAGCAAGTGCAAACAATAATGACCAAGGGATGCCAGCTTATACAATGTTTCATCATAATAATAATAACATTCTGTCACAAAGCCAACTTCTGAACAAAGCCCTCGCCAAAAAAAAGGTTTTATAATATTATGTGCCACTCGCTTGCCAATCACCTTCACAATAAAAAAAATTATAACTACGTCCTACTTGAAATAATTATAAGCTGAATATGGAGCAGAATGAACGGTCAAAGGATTTTATCTCCATACTTATAACAAATACAACAATGTACGTAGAATGTTGAGACTTCAATAAAGCGACGTCGGAACACATGCCACTATTTGTACTGGGTAATGATTTAATATGCTAATAGTAACACAAATACACTTACGTTAATTAATGTTACGCAGTCATATCAGTTTCAGATTATATGTAACATCCATTGTTAATGCCCGCGCTCATTCATTGTAATCATATTCAGAGCTTGGAGGCGTGCGTGCATTAAGGATGCTTTTAAACAAATCCTAATGAATATGCATGTCCTCTACTGCGAGCCTGTTTCAACGTAATTAACCTGCGATATTGAATAACGCCTGTATTCATTACTTATGTAGACGTCGTTTCCAATACAATTTTCCATTTTAATCGTCATAATTATGATCTAATGATCGCTTGGCTCGATCGCAATCGATAAGTCATAGTCGAAATTGAAGAAAGAATATTTGCTGAGCAATATATATTTTGACTACGCTCACTTTTACTTTTTTTTTTTTCATTGTATTATAATTAATACTAAAAGGACCAACAAGGGACAACCAAGTGCGAAAAATATAACAAGAATATATACTTACATAAATCTTTAAATTAGATTAATATAACATAACTGTTGTACCCATGTGTCTTGTAGTTATAAATCCTGTATTTCTCTTGGTGTACAATAAAGTATTAGGTTGGGGAAAAAACTCTTATCGCAAATGGTATGCATGTACTTATAATATAATATCTTTGGCTATACCATTTATATCTGGCTGGTTTTGGTATCATTAAAAAGTTTAAATTTTAAAAAAGATAATTCCAAATTCAAATTTGGAAAATGTGTGATTTTCATTTCTTTTTCTTACTGTTAAGATGAGTGCTTCTAATGATGAAATTCGATACATCTTTAAATTTTACTACAAAAAAAAAGGAAAAATGCAACGCAAGCTGCGAAAAAACTATGTGAAATTTATGAACCTAGTGCAGTGTCTGTGAGAGTAGTACAAATTTGGTTTAAGTGTTTTCAATCCGGAAATTATGATGTCAAAGATACACCTCGCTCTGGGCGCCCTGTTACGGATAAAATGGATGCCATTTTTGAAAAAGTGAAGCAAGATCGCCATATCAGTAGTTTCGTTGAAGCTGAAGAACTGGGAATTGATCACAAAACAGTTTTAGGGCATTTGAAAAACCCAGCTACCCAGCACTACCCAGTACACAAACTACACAAACAGCCACCCAACAGTACCCAGTAACAGGACCATTGATTCTGAACTCTACTGCGAACAACTGATGAGATTAAAGCAAGAAGTTGAGAGAAAGCGGCCGAAATTGATCGGAAGGGGTGTTGTTTTTATCATGTTAACGCTAGACCTCACACATATTTAGCCACTCAGCAAAAATTAAGATAGTTTGACTGGAAGGTGTTAATGAATATGCCGTATAGTACTGACCTTGCACCTTCAGATTTCAATTTTTTTCAGTCTCTTCAGAATTCTTTAGGCAGTGTCAGGGTTAACATCACTAGAGAAGTGCCAAAACCACTTGTCACGGTTTTTTGATCAGAAGCCCCAGAATTTCTATAGCAATGGGATCATGCCCCTACCTACAAGATGGCAGAAAGTTATCGAACAAAAAAGCACCTACATACTTTAGTTAAATGTAAATAAACTTTATTAAAAAACGTTTTGAATTGTCATACAAAATGCAAAGAAACTTTTTCCCCAACCTACTTTATATATACTTTTATCTTTTTATATATGTACTTATATTACTGTTCTTCTTATGTACTGTTAATGTGTTTCTAAATAACAAGAATAACATATAGGTATTTATTTGCAAATATAAATATGTATGTACATATAGAGAATGCGCTGAAAACCGGCGTGAATTAGTAGTGTTATACTTTCGCGTTCGTCTTAGTGAGAGCAATAACTGATGCTCACTTTGCTGTACATCTACAACCTCTTACATGTTGTGGAATTCCATAGACGTCGATAATCACTTAACATAGTTGTTTCGCATCTGGGTGTTGTCCACGTGTTTATAAAAGATCATTAGAACACAGGATAATGTTATCCTAAAGTAAGGGCAATGTTTAAAAAAAACAGAAGTCCAAAAATCGGCTTGGAGACAATAGTATACTATCTTACTTTTTACAGGTTGTTAACGCTAAATACAAAACTGTAGTTAGGTTAGTTTTACTGAACAATCGCACAACAAAGTACATAATGATGTTATATAATTTAACATATTGACGTTGTGTTTCATCAACGTTCATTCACACGAAACCTACTCTTTGTTGTCTGTCACAGAGAGTCATGTGCGTCACGAACGTCATCAGGCAGAATCACGGATGGGATTATCGGATAGTGTGCAATCCAATTTCATCTTGACGATACATCTTTCGCGGTACAATGCAAATTACTAGTCACAGTTTCAACATACGCCATATTTCCCCACCTCTCCTTTTTCGCCTTCGGAAAACATCGATTGGTTACCGTTTGCCGATTCAGCGAACTGTATACCTCACGACGGTATAAATATAGGCGCATAGGCCATAAGCGAATGTGTTGAAAGCGCTCGCATGCTTGCGGAATAACCGCTATTTTTGCGAAATATATCGCATACCTAGAGCACGTACAGTCTGAGATAATTATGCGCGATAACTATGACTTTCGACATTATGTTAGTACGTTGAATCACTCTTGTCGTAACGTTGACCCCGGTTCGTGAAGGTTCTTCTATGAAAATTCTAATAGAAACCTGTTGAATTTTGGAAACTTCTGGGATGATGTCACGACATAACCATGTGCCACGTTTTAATGTTAAATATTTGGCTAACGTCACATAAATTCAAATTTACACCGCAATTAAACGCAATAACAAATGATTTCCATAAACGAATCACGAGGGTGACCTATGATTTTGCTATTTGAATAAAGACCTAGGCTAAATACTAATCGGCATTGCTTCGAAAATATGTCGTTCAAAGTTATACCCGGTTTTAAGCTATCCAAACTTAAACATCACCTACTTGTCTGTGGAAATAACCAAATAATGCATAATAATGCTCACGGTCAACAGTTTCGAAGTATCAAATTTATTTTTATGTATATTTTTATTGTTTGCGGTGAGGATTGTCGCCTCCTTAGGGGCTGTTTGTATGCGGACTGAGAAGAATTACGTACGCGTCGGCGAGGATCCACTTTAGAAGTAGCGATAAAACAATTTGTTTTGAATATCCGTCGCTTAATACATATGGAATCCGTGAGCAAGGTAGGAATACCGCTTAGTTGTACTACACAGACCCAACCCGTGAATAATGAATAAAATTATCAACAGCAATGATGTGAAAATGAAAATAACTCAATGAAAAAACAAATGAATGGGATTACCGATGATATCGATTACCGAAGTAACTCGCATATAATTATATAGTATACCCATTAATAAATATATTCAAATACAACAAAGGCAGCAGCATAAAAAAATACACAAAATCATGCGTATATCGCAGGTAAAAAATTTTATTTCTTTGGCGTAACAAAATAGTAATCTCCAAAAAAGATATATCATTTGGAATATTTTGAGATTCCGATGTCACGCATTGGTCTATGGCACATTACTAATGGAAGATTTATCGATTTACAATGTGTTAATTTCATACCGCTTTACAGGCGCAACGTAATTATTGTGGTGTTATTTTCATTTATTATTTCACCCCGCCAAAATAAGTATAAAAAAATGGAATGACTATCTTCTAGCATACCGAATATCGATTTAGCATACCTTTCTCGTTTTATTCGTCTATTTAAATACAAAAAAAAATTAAATAATACGTACAAACAGTTTAATTGCAGTGTGCGGCATTCGATTAAAAAAGGACCAATTTAAACAATCGTTGTTGCGTCACTTATTTTTTTTGTGTTTATTAAGCTCTTTCTACATTTTTTTTGAAATAGCATAAAAGATTAACATAAACTCAGGTAAAGAACAACATACAATTTCAATTACAGACAGACACTGCATACACAGAATATAGGTGTTTAAACAGTATTATAAAACAATAAAAGAAAAACTGCAAAAAAAGAAACTAGAAACAATATAACTAACACTACAATAGAATATAAAATAATTACAAAACTATTACATATTATAAAAGTGATGCGTCATAGATATGTACACATAAGACTGAATGTTAGACGTCTACGGCGCTAATTGGATTCAATACCCTGGCGATTTTCTCGATAATTTGTCGTGAAAAATATCTATTGAACTATCTTTACTTGTAAAATATTTTAATAGTCTGCAAAATCTAGAAATTATAGAATGGTGACCCAAATTAGATTTGTATGTTTTGTGGCTGAGTAGATTTGTATGTATGAGTCACTTTTTAACTTGTAAATTTATTTCATCTATCTCCAAAACGTATGAGCCGTGATAGCTCAGTGTCCGGGCGCTCGCCTTTAATTCAGTATACTCGAGCAACTTGAGTTCGATCCCCGATGCCGACACCAATGAAATTGTTAATTTTAAGTGCCGAATTATTATCACGTGCTCTGAGGTGAAGAAAAACATCGTGAGAAAACCTGCATATTTTCGAAATAATAACAAAAAAAAATATTTCGAAGATATGTGAAATCCGCCAATCCACAGTGGGGCCGCGTGGTGGACTATGCCCTGATACCCTTTGTACAGAGGAGGCCTTTGCCCAGCAATGGGACATGTATAGGCTGATACTTTACTTTTTTTATCTCCAAAACGTATACTAATGGATATGATAAGGTTTATAATGGGAGATTCATTATTTAACTTTGCACAAGAATATCTAATTAAAAATGAAACAGTGCCCATTACATAAATACTATATTTATGTGGCCTTTCACAATGGTGGACAAAAATATGATGTAGTTATATAAGAGTTCTAACGTTTATACCTTGATCCTAATATTTAAACTATTGCTGAACTTCAATATTAACATCTATTATAACGACAAGCAGCACTAGTGGTTATATCACCGTCCGGGAACGAGGGCGAAATCCAAGTGACCGCTGCTCTATGCGACCATGTGTCCCTTAGCTCGAGTAGATAACGTCATATCCGGTAAACAGTGTTGCCAGCGCCACCAGTTATAACGTCTGTCTTATTGAATTCGGTCTATTCATCGTGCTAAATTCTAGTTATTCAGTTCTGGCTATGCGATTTAAGTCACGTTTGGTCGTCGCGTCTGCGAGGCGAAAATGTTATCGTCTGGCAACACTACAGGTCCTTTTGATAAACCGAATCCCGGAAACTACTCTGTGAAAGCAATCAAGTCGGTGTTAACGTTCAATGTAATTTCTTTGGCTTCATCCAACCTGAGAGACCGTTCCATTACGTGTCTCAATGGCAACTAACTGCGCAATATTTATTATATAAAAACATTTCCAACAATTGTTGTTGACTTCAAATTTTATGCATTTTACTATTAATTTTATTTATTGTACATTGTAACGTTTTTCCTCACAACAAAGAATGTACTTAGATAGTTAAATATCACATATTTATGCATACATTACATAAAAAAAACTTACGTGATCAACATAAAATATACACCTACAAAAGAAACTAGATTCTTACATATTAATCTGGCAATAACGCTGACGTAAAATATTTAGGCATTTACTATAAAAAAATCTCTGTTTATTTTTCGATGTGTTCTATAGTTTGTTCTTTTTCTTATAATTTCACACTAACATACTTTGTATCCAGAACCTAGCATATGCATCCCCGTATTACAAAGCTATGACTAAACGGTAGATAACATTTTGCAAAAAGCGGTTCCTATGTGCTTAACCTTTGTTGTTCAGTATTGCACGAAAAGATAACAATTCGTTCAATGTGACATTAACATCGTACAGGCAGTTGAAATGTTTTATTTAGTGTGACAAGTTCTTCTCTTACCGCTTATTTATTTATTTAAACTATTGTTACACTATAGGCTAAAGGCTACAATGGGCGGACTTAATGCATAATGACATTCTCTACCAATCAACTTTTGTCATGGTGAAAAGTAGAAGTAAACTCAAGAGTAAATAAAGAATATTTATAAAGAAATACAGAAAATTTTTTGACCTAATTAATGGACCTGGGTGTCGTGTTTGTGTTGTGTGTTTGTTGCTTGGCACAACAAATGAATTAAAATGCAAGTCGTAATATCTAGGACATAACAACCTACATAACGTTAACCCCTCTTGGGAACAAACACCCAGATCCTGAATAAAGTCCACGCCGAAGCCTTAACAAGTTTAGTCTACGGTGGTAGGGCCACGCAGCAGCCTCGGCTGTTGCAGGAATGGGTAGGCTCGTCCGGGGAAGTACCACGACCTCGCAGAAGACTGGCGTAAAGTGGCAATATAATACTTTCACGTTTCGTCTGGTGAGTGGTGTGGCTGGAGTCCAATTTTCAAAAGGTTGTCAACGCATCTGGCACCCTCGGGTGTAGCAGATGTCCATGGGCGGCGGTATTCACTTAACATCAGGTGAACCGTCTGCTCGGTTGACAACTTTTCACATAAAAAAAAACTTAACAATAGTCATTACGTAAGAATCGTTTTTAAAAAACTTCTTCTATGAACTTTTTAGCTGTTAACGTAATAGATGCTTCCGCTGCACGCTCTACAGATTTAATACTAATTAAAATTTACTTTTAATCTTAAATTCGCGTATATTGAAATGGTTTTAAATCTATTGATGAACGATTTCTATTTGATCTTTATGTAATTACTTTTAGAAGTGAATATACAAAGCATTAAGAATAATTTTGGGTAGGAAGTGAATTTAAATATACTTTCCTAAACTACTTATAAGTTGTTTTTGTAATGTAAGAAAAGGCAAGCGAACAGGTGAATCACCTAATATTAAGTGATAACATACACACAAACATATAACGTTTTCATTTAGGAAAAATAACAGATATGTACGAAAAAGGTTAGGTCCGATCATAAAATTAATGATGCCTCATCACGCAGTCATTAAAATCGATTCGTTCTATTCACAGTTTGATCACATTCGCGTGTGTTTGCATTGTTGTAATAATTTCGTCAAATTTGTATAACAGATTAAATACCATTAGCTTTGACCGAAATAATAACAAATGACACGTTATTTTCCTAACAAACTGAGCGATGTGATGTGTTGTTCTGCAAATATTAAATTTAACTGTAACAAAGGTATGCGATACGAGGAGGTAACTCGGTTTGCTCGAAAACACTGGAGTGCATTAAAATTGAATAAAACTACGTAATTCTATAATGAATAATTGAGTTGCCCCAACGCTCGCTCGCCGAATGCATTCCAGTGTTCCGTAGGGCACCGCAATTTGTTTACCCAGTAGTTTGGCCAATACATACTTGTATTCGTATGAAGTGCATCGAGGAAGAGTAATCATGTTAAGCCGGACATTTTGTTGTGTTTGTATATCGTCATTTGTTTACCCAGAAGTTTGACCAATGCCTACTTATATTTCTACTGGGTCCACAGTTATTATATTAGCATTACATTACTTTACATACCGTACATTAGTCATATCGTTTACGGAGTTTGATAACGGATGCGATATAAAAGTACACTTTTTTACCATACATATTATTTTATGAAACTTTTCACCTTAATTTTACTCTTATTTAGTAATCGACATAAATAATTTGATGCATATAAGCTCATAGTCAAAATACAATTGTCAATGATGTAGAGAGTACATGGAGAGCTAATTTCTGTCAAGGATTTAAGAGCTCCCCCGGTGATGTAAATATCCACGGAGGCTCTAAATTTTTTCTCTAATTTTTTTTTGTTTCTTAATTCGACTTTTTATGTGTGTTCGTGGATAACTTTGTTGAACGAATTGTCGTTTCTTTCGAACAGATTTTGATGATTCTTTTTTTGTTGGAAATGAGATACCCCAAAGGTGGTACCATGATAAGGAAACTTGAATCTGATGATTCATCCCAGAGAAATCGACGGCAATCTTCAAATGTTACAGGTATTAACTTCAAATGTTACTTTCCTGTCTGAAGTCGGTTGATTTTTTGTTAAAAATTATATTATTTTTCTCATTCTAGTGTTGGACCACGCAACAGTTCGCTGTTGCACGAATGGGTAGGTCCGTCCGGGGAAGTACATCGACCTCACAGAAGACCGGCGTGAGATGTAAATGTTTTACTTCTGCAATTAATCTTGTGAGTGAGGTAGCCGGGGCCCACTCAATTAAACGCTAGCAATGCGTTTTTAACCCTATGGATGTTGCTAGTGTCTATGGGCGGCGATTATCACTTAAGATCGGTTGAACCGCCAGCTCACTTGCCACTTTCTCACATAATAAAAAATAAAAACACAATTTGCCAAAAAATGTAAAGCATATTATAGCCATACATCTATTTCATTACGTATCATTAATTACTCAGGTCTTCGTAAGCGTGCAAAAAATGTTGACCTTGACTTTTACCAAAAAATTACCATTACCTTCCATACATAATAACACAACTCTGTTACATAACTCGAACGGGATTTTGGTAGATATAAGTTTTAGGGGCCAACAGAATTTTGCGACTAATCCGAATTCAGTTGAATGTTTTTTGCGATTACAAAACTGTCTCGAATAATTTGAACATATAAATAAATTTAACATACGATTTAACTCAATTAAACTAAGTAGAATGCATAAAATGAATTTCCAGAAGAGCACACCTATATCGCATAACTCTTTGAACATTTTTTGGTAAAACTACGACTTTTTTGCCATTTCAAAATCGCTTTGGTTACCCTCTACGCTAGACTCAAATATTCAAAAGCAATTATCGTTTTAACGCGAGCATACGCCAATATCTGAAACGCGAAAAAACTATTATACTTTAAAGGTATACTTTAATGGTATAAACTCAATGGATTTAGTAGGTATAGGTACCACAATTTTGCTATACATTCTACTGGTCAGATTAACGCTTTATTAGTTCCTGATTTGCTTTTTACTTAGATATACAGGTAAATGTATATCAAATGGTCGTAAATGAATAAGCTATTGGGCTCATGTCATAATTGCAATATAAAAAGGGGATGATATAATAAAACATTTTTTTTTTACTTTTACCACAAAAATTTATCCACTGTACAAACATAAATTAAATAATGTTAAGTTATCATCATTATTACTACTTCGCATATTAAACTTAAAGGTATCCCATTAGACAGAAACCTATACCAGCTGAATCTATATATCTTCTGATTTGCATTGCCTTACAAGCTGATTCGATTGATTGTATTTTTAAATACCAATTTATAACGATATTAAACTTTGAATAATTAATTCATTTGAAAATTAATAATTAACCCTGAATAAACACAGGTTTCTATAATAATTTACTTGCACTGTGTCTGGTACGCACTCACAAATTTTCGCCATTTCATAGACGCGTACCTACGAATACATCCTTCCGAATCACGAATTTCTTATTTACTACCTACAGCGTTATGGTTTTGTGAGTTTAGTCAGTTTTTACGACTTGTTCTCTGATTTACGGCGTACTAAAATCGAGGTAGTTCCGAATACTTTAAGGTATGGTCTTTCCGTAGAAGTTACGCACTTAAAAGTAAATTTGGCCACTTCCCAATTTTTACACTGCTGCCTCTAAATCGCTGACTATATAACAACAGTAAAATTAATGATAAGAAAACAGAAGATATTCTGACTTGGCGTTGAATTGGATTAGTGAGTTGTATTTATTATATTAAACAGCGTCATATTCGTCAAGCCATGAATCGGTGAAATGCATTGGGATAAGCTAATATATCACGTTTATTTACTCCAACCACATACTCTCACGTTTGTTAAACTTAATGATAGGCAGGTATAAGTAAATGCTACTATTGAGCTTGTTTCCTTGTAAAAATTATCTTACTTTGAGACATTAAATTTATTGTTCACAAGTACAATTTAAACTCATCGTCTTCTGTTTTATGCCACCTAGGTGTGGTCATCACTTGAAATGAATCATGTTGTTAGTGGTTTTTACTAAGTTTTTAAGGCCAGCCACCAACCGAATATAATAATAAACAGCCGAATCCGGAACTATTTAATTATCTGTGATTCACTAACTTTAGCTGTGTGGGAATCGATTTCCACACCGCTAAATAAGTGTGGGGAATCGAACCCGTATGGGTTGTCGATACAGTTAGTAAGTGATTTCGATAGTTCGAATCCCGCAGTTAATACTAAAGCTGGTGCAGTTACTAACGTATTGTAGCAACCGATTCATATGCTGTTTAAGCTCGTGTTCAATAGTTGTGCCGTATGCATAGTTTAAAAGTAAAAGTAATGTAACAATCTATGCCCCATTGCCGATTATTTCGAAAATATGCAGGTTTCCTTACGACATTTTTCTTCACCGGGACTTGAACTCAAATTCCTCGAGTATAGTAGTGAATTAAAAGCGACCGCCCAAACACAGAGCTATAACGTTTACACAGTACATACTTAGAATTAAACTGACAAACATTGCTGTGTGCGTTTTAAAGAAATACAGGCTATAATTCTGTATTCTCTTTATAAAAATGTTTTCACTTCAAATCCTACAGATTGTGTAAAGCTCACGAGAATTTCGCTTTCGCTTGTTAGCCAGGTATTTACTTTCGTATTTAATTTGGGGCTCGTAAGTAACTACGTCAATAAATAGCAAACAACGGGAGGATAGTGAACGATGACGATAATCCTGCGGCCGCTTGGGGAGCGACGGCAGCGACACGCGGCGGGCGACGCCGGCAACTCAATTACCGCGACCCATTTTCGAACGGTCGGCGCTCGGTGTTGTAATTATGGGCTCGTTGTTTTTATATCACTATGTTAAGTTTGCCTTTGTTCCCGTTTCTGGACGTACCGTGTCTCCATTGAAGACAATTTGATTCACAATGTCGATGTGTGATGATTTAAATCTATTTGAAGCAACCACATCCGACTTAAAATTGAGATGCAACGTTGTGGGTGCAATTATCTGCAAGCTGTGATAAAAATATCGATATAATGCAAAAATCGCTGTCTCTAATTTTTTTATACGATTTCAACATTATTGATTACCCAGAACATATAAGGCTAAATTATGTCTTTATAAAGTAAAAATAGCCATCTCCTTCATTGTAAATGATTAAAACAGAAGCTGACGTTTTCCCGCGCACCATATCGAATGCGAAGTTATAAGTATATGTTTGTATGTACGTATGTAATTGGATGAAGCGGTGACGTGACGACTTGAACACAGGTCTTTTGGTGGCGTGTGTCGAATGAATAACGATGGCCCGGATTTCGATACGCATGTGTTTGGGAACACAATCAAAACTCAATCTGGAAACACTTCTAACTCATCCATGGATCACGCGATGTAACTTTAACGTTGCGACAGCGGTGGCTTCCACCCCGTCACATTAGACGCGTGTGTGTGTTCTCTCGCTCTAATAATAATAGATGAATAACTGAATATTTTTGCTACTACTTATTGACACATGGAAAGAAACAGACCGCGTTGACCGGTCGATCAATACCTCAATGCAATTCCTTTTCTTATTTGACGTGTGACTCCACTCCTTTTGAGGACAGGGAGAGTGGCTCTTCCACGTTCAACCTGTCCGTACTTTTTTCAGTACGTTTTTATTGGTATCGGGGGGGAAATCTTTGAAAGATACCCTGTCATTACATGACACAGTTATGTGGGGTTCTTAACCACTAAAACCCCCTTGGTGGCCACCTTATTTACGTTTGGAGGGACTCCGGGATCTCCTACGGAAAACACCGATGTCCCGCGGTACTGGGCGTGAGCATGTCTCGAAGAAGGATAAACCTTCCCCGATTTACTCACCACTTGCATCAGCTCGAGGCCACTTCGTGCTGCTGTCAATCCATGTCCCCTTTTAGTCGCCTCTTAAGACAGGCAGGAGATACCTTAGCTCTATTCCATGAGCCCGGAACTACAGGGCCGTACCCCCTACCCCACCGTGGAGACCAATCCACACAACCCTGTTGGGGGGGAATGTCTCAATGCAACTCCTTCCTTGAATAATGAAGAATTAACTAGCCATCAAGTCAGCGATATTTTTTGCCCAAAACAACGTGGGCACCTTCAAAAATAGAACCTATTCTATCTAAAATGCAATGCTTTTGCAAACTTCCATGGAAATCAGTAATAAGGTGAAAGGCATCTGCCTCAATACAAAAAAAGAAAAAGACCGCTCTAATGCTACCATTTCCATTTTATTCCCTAAATTAGTAGACTCAACATCACAACAAAGCTGTAACGCCTCCAGGTTGAACTGGTATAGCCCCTAACAGTGAGTAATCAAAATTGTGGTATAAGGAGACGCAAGAGTCACAAAACCACGATATCACAATACCTTCACGTTTTTGTAAAGGCGAAAGATTCACACGAAAACCTTAACATAACCCAAGTAAAATGAGAATTTGTTATGATGACAACTAAAGGGATAGAATAGAATTTATATCCGAGATAAAATTTGTTTCGGCATTCCATTATGCCGTGGAACAGTTAACCACAAATACAATTAGTACGTAACCTGTGCAACGATCAAAGATACAAGTGCCTTAGCGAAATCGCTTTGTAGATTAATAAGATGCTTTGTAATATTAAACTATTACAGTTCCACTACTCAAATGATTAATTGAAAGGGATTCATTATTACGTGGCTTATTTGTGGACGCTTAACTCCAACGATAAATAAATAATTAAACGTACTACTACTATATATACATAAAATACCTATTTGTAGTGTTGTTACTTTTAAAAAATATTTTACTTTTAAATGTATAATTTGAATCTTTAAAATTAAGTGTTTAAAAGTATATGTTTGCCACCTGTTTAAAAGGCCTAAGTTGTTAAACGAACTAATAACAAGGAATCGATATTGTGCAGTATAATAAAGGCATTATCGTATGCTGTTAGGCATCAAGTAAGAACATATGCGTAATGTTACGCAAAACCATAACACAGAAGCTTCGCCGAGGCTTTCAAATTTAATATTCTCAGCGTGAAAACATAAATTAATTGGGTCAGACGTGACGTCGGCTTGATATATGACTAAACACGCGTAATGCAGTCACGGGAGACGTGGAGCGGTGACGTGACGTGACAGCATGGAAACGTGCCGCGGAATAATGACCGCCAAATGAACTGCACGGGCAGGGGTAAATCGAAATGCGAACGCAGCCCTAGTGCGATTGAATCGCGGAATTAGCGCGGATGCAAACGGAATGTACGCGCCGCGATTTACATTTACACGCTCGGGGCCCAAATTCGTAATTCGAACGAAAGCTGACGAGCATCACGTCAGTTTTCGAATGTCAATCAATATAAAATTGCACTGGTTCATATTTGTACTTTATAAATATGATGACGTTTCTGAATTATTAAATAATCTCAGGTGACTTCTAATCCACCTTCGCAGGATTAGTCACCTTCTATCTCTTATATTCTGTTCTATCCAATCTAACTACTCCTCTTTCTCTTAATCTTTGAGTGTCTTTGTGATTCTCACTCAGATCGATCTCTCCGCTCCGATTACAATTTAACCCTCAGAAATCCTTCCCATAGCACATCTTTATACTCCAAGTCACAACATATTAAGCAGGCACAATCACTACCTATTTTCAAACTTTAGAAAACACGCCTATTCTACAAAAGTGTGTTATGTGTTACTGACTATACAATATCAGTTGTAGTGTACAATAATATATTTCATTAATTTCATTAATTCATTCAATTAACCATATAACAGATTTACTCAATGCTTTGGACTACGATCGGTTTTAGATTTAATTTTTGTGTTAACAACGGAATAATTCTCATGCGACTCTGCCTGTTACATAATGATTTAATTATAATACTGGATTAAATTACTATTCATTAGTCCGATTAAATGTTTCGCCGAAAGCAATTCAACAGCTTATTATAAACGCGAGCTATCGTCAGTCAATTCGCGTTGAAAATTCGATACGTTGTCAGAACGAGCAACGAAAGCTAATTTTCCGTGGATGGCACTCACAGCCATTACATTGTGTGCGACGTGCCTAATCGTTGCGGATCAAATGGGGACTGCAGCAGTCTGCGCTGTCGCCGCTGACTTGAAGCAGCATTATGCTGTCAATTCCAAATGTCTGCACGACGCACACGTCCTCGATATGACCTATTGGCTGCGGGTGGATTGTGAACTTTATTGCCCGCCAGTCACTCCTAGCTACGCCGTATACGTGTCTACTTCTCAGTAACGTAGCATAACGTAAATGTAAACGTATTTCTATATCAATCATATCCATATGTCATGTCAATATACTTCGAAAAATGTTCACTTTTCGGGACAACTATTTCTATGGTTATTCTGTTTTGTTAAATAAAATTTTATGATAATAACGTGTAATGTTATGACTTTCATCGTCATTCACTCCATGTAGGTTTAAATTACATAATCGTATAAAAAAAGTAAAGTAACAGGCGATACATGTCCCACTGCTGGGCAAAGGCCTCCTCTATATAGAGGGTATCAGGGCATAGTCCACCGCGCGGCCCCACTGCGGATTGACGGACTTCACATATCTTCGAAATATATATTTTTTGTTATTATTTCGAAAATATGCAGGTTTGCTCGCGATGTTTTCCTTCAAAGCGGAGCACGTGATAATTCACCACTTAAAGTTAAAAACTTAATTGGTGCCGGCACCGGGGATCGAACTCGGGTTGCTCGAGTACATTGATTTAACGGCGAGCCCCCGGCACTGAGCTATCACGGCTCTAATACATATTCATCGTATATTTCATTCAATAAGAATATAAATACCACGCAAGAATGTCAATACTCCAACAATGTAATTACCACGTTCTCCAAAACGATTTAGTAATGACGATACAGTAGTGCCTGGTCGGAGTTTCAAATATCCATGTTAAATCTGAAATAAAACGCCAAATCATCCCCACTGCTGTGCTCGAGTTTCGAGGCGTTTGACAAGGAACCCATTCAGGTATTAATGACGTTAACTAGACTGCCTATTGATTCGTCCGGGGCCCACGCCAGTGCCGACCCGGTTTCAATCAATAAAGATTGATGACCGAGACGCAGACGTTTTATTATCCTTAAGGAAATTCTATCAATTCCCATTAGATACGCCGTTGCTATGCGCAACGCACTGCTATGTAATCCAAGCGATTGTAGGACTTATTTGTTTGCTTTTTTGAACTGGGTCAACGCGTACTAATACAAAAACACTGCTCGGTTTGCTTAAAATGGAATGGTTTAAAATGAGTTGGCTATTATATAGCAGGTTGTGTTCACCGTCTAAGACGTCGCCTCTTACTGTTTGGGGTACTCAAACACTGGTCAACCCCTAGCCAGTTTTAAATACAAATAAAATGGCACAATATCTCGATTATTGTTGACTATGCCCGGTATGTGACCAGGGCCGCCTATAGCTGCTGTTCACAATAGAAGAGTTGCGTAGCTGGCGTTAAAATATCGAGGGATAATAAATTAAAATAAACGTGGTATAGTAAAAACACTGCACTTCCACGACACGGTAATAATAGTACGAACGAACGAAATTCAATGAAAATACGTTGAATCCAAAAGTTTAAAACGCTATTTTTAAAAGTATTAACCATCTCCCAGATTGCAAATTACGCTCTCACTAACACTGAATTACCTCTTAAAAGTGCGCAGACAGCTCTCATTAAAACATCGCGAACCCTAGCTAAGGCAACGTAAAACGTCAGAGATAAGTGCTCTCCGCGTTGCATTCGCTTATGTACATATTACATTTCACGGGCGGTTATAAAACACATCGTCCCTTCAAACATGCATGTCTACGAATAATAATGCGACTCCCATAACACGCGTGCCTTTGAATAAAATCTTTAATAGCACAAGCCACGGCAAAATGACAAGTTTGTTCGTTATTAGAATTCGAAATACGACGAGATACGACGCAGCGGACCGAAAATATCTTAGATAATTGCCGCCCACACTCAGTTAACTTATCGACTAACCCAAGTAATCGATGTCGAGAAAGTGTTCACGGTTAGCTATGATCGTTTAAACAATTCGAAACAACTCATATTAACCGAAAGAGTTTTAACTGAACTGAACTGCGCAATATAAAAATGGACAACTTTCCTAATTACCGCTTCCATTAGAATTGATGGTTTTTTGTTTGCAAGACTCGGTGGCGCAGTAAATAAGCGATTCGTTTCGGCGCTGTGGTTCGTGAGTCGATTCCCACACGGGACAAGTATTTATATGACCCACTGTGTGTTTTCACAAGGAAGATTAACGTCAGAAAAATCTAGCCAATACCAACAACATGTTGTGCCTAAAGAAAGAAGATTCATGATTCTTATAATATAACAGCAACTGGTATACAACATTTCCCGGCTTAAACTGTTTAATATAATTTAAATACTAAGCGGAACATGAATAGCGATCCGAGGACGTCCGCAGGGCGCCTTAGCGGCTCTCGCGTTAAAACCGGAGATCCTTTCATTTGCATGTTTTCCCGGGCAATATCAAATATCAGCGCCGGGTCCTGTCTTGGCGCGGTATATCGCCCCCGTCGTAATGACGCTTCGACGTCTCCAACGTAATTACGGGACACTCGGCTAACTGTGGACAGAACGGTAATTAATAATTCATGAAAGGACACCCGTGACTACTGCGCAAATATGTACCGTTATGTGTAGACATTCTATAACATGTAGCTAGATATTAATACATGCTAATGATAGGTTACGTTGTCATTTACATCGAGTATATTAATAACTGCCCTTCAAACCTACACATGAGTTAACTTAGAAAATGAAATTTAAAAATCTCATTAAAATTAATAATGTCTTATGATTCATTCAAGCATTCTAAATAATCTACCATCGTGACGTATTTCTTCATCGCCGTACATATAGTATTTAGGCACTAAAAAGAATTTAATCCATAATTTCAACACCATTAAGAATGACTAGACGTTAAGCTATTGAAATATAATAAATGATTTAAGTCTTAGATTGTAAAGTTTAAGTTACCTCAGTATAATTTTCTTTTATACGTTCAATTCCTGTCCCCACTTAGATGTTTCCATATTACCTAATTATCAGTCAACAAAATTTTACAATATTAATCCGAATATGTGTTAATCCAGTAAATATAAAATCCCAGAAATGAATAAAATTATTTACACCAAACCATATAAAATATTACGTCGTTCAGTTAAGAGTTATACGTAATTTTAATAGCGTATTTTGCAGATGTCTAATAAAGTCGACAAATCGTCATTTCTATTACAATGTCAAATGTGCATTGGTGCGAAAAATTAACATTTCCGACGTTAAATTTTAGTATGAAAGATAGGTCTTCGCAAATTTAAATAAACAAGGCTTTATTAGAGCACTCTCTGAAATAATGCCGCTAAAATATTACTCAATTATCTCAGCGCTTTTTTTACTTGTTAATAAAGCGAAACTGGAAAACGTTAGGAGAGCTGGCTGGCAATAAAGAAGCTTTTGTCCAACGACTTCCAAGCGTAGATAAAATAAACTGCACACGAAAACTAGCAAGTTTTTGAGTCGAAAATAGCAGCTGCAACGTATCTAAGCGAAGTTTACCCGCTGTGGAAAATTGTCTAAGTCCGAGATAATATATTATTTTCGCGTTCTTTGCATGAATTCTTTATGAAAAGAGCTAAACGTTCACATTTTTAGTGTTTTTACAAAGCATATCGTGAGCAATTTCTTGGAACATCGTTTTTTCAAACTACAACTCCTCGCAACAAACATCTTACGATTACTCTATACACCACTACGATACCAAATTCTACATGGTAAACACACCCAGTGGTATCAGTAGAAAATCGAAAACGAAAATAAGCTGGCATAATACAAGTGTGCTGCCGGAAGCGATCGCAGGTGGGCCAACGTCCATCGGTTGCGATAAACCGCAGAGAGAAAATTCTTCCTCGTTCGCGCGTAACGTGCCTCAGACTATCTGATGAGACTCGGTTCGCCGTCACATCGAGATGCATTAACGGCCTCGCCACTTCCCCCATTATCGCTGCGCCACATTGTAATAACTTAACATCTTTTGCACTACCTGCCTTTCTTATTATACAGCCTAATAGACTTCTTGGCTTTTTATTTCTTCGTTTTGCCTGTTTAGGATAGATTTACGAATACCGAACATTTGATTACCATCTCAATGTTTCGGAAAGTTTTGTCAGTTTCATGTTAAAGAGTCTAATAATAAAATTTATGATGATTTGGTTTTTTTAAACATTTTGATGAGTGATAAGACTTTAAATATTTTTTTTACACAGCTCCAATGAAAATTGATTTTTAAAATCTTGAATGTGCCACGAACGTGCACTCCCATTTTTTATACTACTTAACTTACCTACCTTCTTGTTTATGTAGTATACCAAAATAGGTATACCAAATCAGTCGGGAGCATTTGGGTTCTAAGGGCCCTAAGCGATGAATTTCTACGCAATCGTTAGTATTCAAAGCTAAAACATCATCCCATAAAAGATAAAGCAACGCCAACATAAAATTGTAATTGTCCTCGTCTCGTCTAAACTGATGACGGCATGGAATGAACATTACATAGAAGGGATAAATTACGTTATAGAAATAACATAAAACTTCTGTACAAGTTTTCAGCTATTTCATCCCGTCAAGTCACAAATGAATCAAAACCCTCACAATAGTTAATCCAATTTCCATGTCTCTGTACAACGTTGTAGGTAATCAACTGGAACATTCGTACGTTTCGGATTAATTAATTGATCAATACGAACAGGTATGTAATTCAGGGGAGTCCTTGGCGCCGCGGCTTTGATAACAGATCACTTAAGCACGACATCCCTATATAATCGTACTGAATTGACTAATGGAACCGTCGATATGTAATTTTAAGACATCTCTTATTAATTGATATAATATTGGTCGACCAATAATATAATTGATATATTATTGGTCGAGAAGTTAAAGAAAAATATGGTTTTAGGTTTTATGCTTAAAAAAAAAACGTGTTATATATTTGATTCAATATACTTTGCGCATTTTACGACTTACTTATCATCGCTCTATGTCTACCAACTTGGGCGAATGTAAATCGAATAAAATAGTATGGAAAAAAAAATGTTGGGCCACATTTTGATGTGGTCACAAAATATCGTAATGTAGTTAGATTTTAGATGTTGATGATCGACGTATAGATAGCTGCATCGAACTGCACGAAAATATATTATATCAGTTTTCTGAATTGCTTCTCACTATGAAAAATGAAGAAAATAAAAAAAACGTATTTACGTCAAAATCTCACATTAGAAATATGTGAGGCTGTAACGGATTAGTAACGGATTAGCACATAGACTACGGCAGCCTTTGAAACAAAACCATCTTGGTGAATCATGGATAGTATACGCACTATACGTCAAATAAGACTTGTCATTTTGTCATTTTACTAGCCAGCTACTCTACATATTCGAAGCACATTAAGTTTTAACGTTTTTTCCTTCAACAAGGAAGTTATTTTATATGTTAGTACACTTATGAGAGCATAGGACTTATCTTGTTGAAATGCAACTTCCAAACAGCTTGCGAGGCTTGTGTTTCCAAAAAAAATAAGATAAAGAAAATGGGATGCGCTAAAGCTCCACTTCCTTTACGTTCGCAAGATATTAGATTTCGCATAAAATGTAATAAGAGAAACTTAATTATTAAGTTTCATTAAAAATGCAAACTGCTTATGGACGCAACTCGCTCCTCCCTGGAGCACGATCTAAGTTAATCCCCTCTTTGATAGCCTTCCTTAATGTAAATATTAATTTGCAAATTCTTTCATTCATTCGGGAAACGTTGGTTAAAAAAAATTCCGGTGTATTAAAAGTACTAAGACCGACGCGATACGCGATGGTGTAAAACAGTCTTCATTTTCTTTCATTCGCGTAGAGAAGATTGAATGCAGAAAATTGAATTAGAGTACTATCCACAGGCAATTATAATCCCACGTATGTTTTACACTCTTCGTTATTAAACTAAACGCACTTTTTTTAATTCTACGCCTTACATAATCGTTTGTTATTCTGAAATAAGAATTGATAACAATAAGCGTTAGATAACGAATTTTTATTATTAATTTAATTATAAACAGCTAAAAGAAAAAAAATTATTATTATTAATTTAATTATAAAAACCTTTTGTAGACAGAACATAAAACCGGGTGGAGCATAATTTTGAAGTGTTATTCTCTTTCTAAAGAAGTCGGGTAACAACATTCAATACAAAACAAAAGTAACCCACGCTTAAATTTATGTTAATATTTATAATAAGATGCATACCGATGAGCATACGTAAATTACGCATCTCTTTAAATAGAATAATAATAAGAAATTCTATTTATTCTCTACAATTAAACGCCCTCATGCAGTAAGCGAACAATAGTGAGATCATAGCCTTGGCTGTTGAAATAAATTAAGTGAGGTTGAAGCTATAGTAACGAAATTCTGAATTAAACTCGCGGAAGTGACTGCGACGCTTTACTGATAACAGAGCCCCCTATTCAAAATAATATTCCTATAATAAAATTTCAATATTTATTATGAAAGCAATGTTTCATCAAAAACATGCAAAGTTATGCCATATTTTAATGAGTTTTATATAAATCTTCTCGACTTTCACTTTTAATGGGTAAGTGAAGTGATAAGATTTATAGATTCACTGTTCACGCGGGATGTTCAGCTTGAAACTTATCGGCTAGAACTAATCTGGACGGATCAAAATGTAACCTCAAAGTCATGCAATGGTGACAAACTTGATAACAGGAATGGTACCTGTTCATCAATCGGCTTCAAATTTTGACGTGAAACGAAGTCTGACAGGTCCCGGTCAACGTCAACGTCAAAATCAAAACACAAAATGGGTCCGCTTGAAACGGGACGACCATTAAAATATTCAAGCGTTTCATTATCATCCGACAAAATTGGAATGGAAAGGTCGTCTCGAGTCGTGAAGGTGCTGCGATCGAACGTCAACAACTGAGGTGAGTTTTGACAACTCAAATTTGAAGCCGCGAGAATATTATCGTTGTTCATTTGCAGTAATTGAGCGCGGATGGCCTTTGCGTGTCAGACATGATTCGTGACTTCGTACTGTGTTCCTCGGCGAACAATACGCGTTAGGCCGTCCAAACGTTACGTGAATTTAGATTGTTATCGGAACAACGATAATATTTGAATTAATGCACTAATTCAATTATCTTGGGAAAAAAGCATTAGGATAACTCCTCGAAATGTTGGCCTCACTGTGAAAACCCCATAATCCACTACTACTTTAACGTTAAAAACATACAACTTCAGTAGTCTTCAGCTAAGCAGTAATCTTCGGCTTCGAACCAAATTAAATACGGTGTGCCACGTCGACTGAAGCTGTTCATATCTTAATTAAGAACCCCAGCCTAATTATACGAATGTCTCGAAACACTTCAACTTGAGTCCAAATTCATAGACGGTTCGCTTCATTAGATACATCAATTAATAAATTTCGGGCATCGGTTTTGTACTCGGCGAATATTTCGTGTAATTGGCCCGTAATGGTATCGCTGAAAGAGCCTCGCCGATAACAATAGCCGACAATAAGGCCGACCTTGTTCTATTACATCGATTCAATCAAAATATTGCGCCAAAGGTTATTCGAGAAGCGGTCCCCGGGCAATCTGAGCGAAGCTATTGTACAGTTCCCAGTTACCAAAGTCAAAAGTTCTGTAAGCGCATATTTGTGATTCAGAATACAATTAAAGTCAGGGTCGGCAAAAAGTTTTGTACAAGTCGAGATTTATTTACGAGTGTAAGAACTTTCGGTTCATTTCTTATATTGAGAAGTATTTCTTATTTAACTTATGCCCATAAGAAAAATAAATGTTTTTTTTACATCTCTCACATTCCTTATTATGATATAAATATTTTTGAGCTTTAGACAATGTTTTTTATTTTTTCATTTTAAAATAAAACTTTACTTTTATAGAATCGTAGTCGTACACGTATTATATAGTATTAAACAGTCTATAAGCCATTCCAGATTTCATTCAAAGCAGTTAAGCGTTTGCGATGTGGAAAGATACCTAGTATTCGCCCTAAAACATATATTTACAGAACTGTTAATGTAGCTGACATTATACATTTTAGCATTTTTTAATTTAAATACTTTATGACTTCCATTGCAATCCTTTCTGAGGGTAACCGAATTGGAAAATCTACGGCATTCTATCGATCTGCGTATTACTAAAGCGCGTAATGTCGGGCAAAAGGATGGAAGCCTACTAACTGTCCCCTCGTCTGATGATGGAATGAGGGTGGGGAGAGGGAGAATTAAATTATGTTATTCCTGCTGTAATGGCTTAGTTTCCAGACGCTCGCTTGCTATAATCTGGCAACATGAGTTCAGTTCCCGATGGCGGCAACAATGAAATTCTTAATCTAATACCTTTAAACGAGCAATTCTTGCATATATCCATCCGATTATGTATATATATAAATATATATATATGTATATATCTGAATAATAATAATATGAATATATGAATTTAATGATATGAATCTCGGAAACGGCTCCAGCGATTTTATGTGCGTAGATTCGGGGGCGAAAAACCGATAGGTGTCATTTTTAGAAAATGTCCTTTTATTCCTGTTTTCTGGGAATGAAAAATATCATTCGAATATGACAGTAAATTTCGCCGAAAAAAATGTTATAATAGCTATCAATCAAATAAGCAATCCGGGGTAGAGTAGAATGCACTATATCATAATACCCTCTGTACAGAAAAGGCCGTTGCCCTGCAGTGTGACTATAGGCTGTTACTTACACTAATAAATTGTATGTGAATCGATGTCATTATCGAATCGATTCGTCCTGAGACAGGTATATATTTAATATACTAAAGTTTTTCCGAGAGTTTATTTGATTTTTTATCACATAACATTACAGGACGGGTAATGTTATGTAATAAAAAATCAAATAAACATATGCCCTTGTCGTCCTATACATCGACCGTGATATTCGCAAATCGTCGGTATTAACACTAAGGCACCACATCAAACGGCCATTCAAACACAGGCGAATCGCAATTAACGAAGACTACAATTAATTAAAAACTTAATTGAGTTCGCCCATGTTTGGCTTCGCGCGGACTGGTGACAGGAGATTATGCTCAACTTTAATTATGCTAACAACGGTGTTCTATTCAAGTCTGTTTTATATTCCCATGCCAGCATTCCACTACCGCTGTTCCGTGCCGCCTCTTTGTGTATCCTGTCAATTTTAATTAACTCAAATCGCTTTTAGATTGCTTTCGTTGCTAAACGTAAGTTATTTGGGCAGTAAACTTCATATTTCACACATTAAAAATGAATTTCATCCGTGCGAATTCAATATCTAAGTGTATATCTCTTTATAGTCGCGGTAGTATTAACTAAACATATTTAGTCAACAGGTGATTCACCTAACGTTAAGTGAATTGTGCTGCACATGGGTTTATTGTTGCGGTACTAATATTAAAAACGTTGCCACTAATTTATCTCATTAAACTGTACTAAAAAAAATTAATATACTTCTTCTATACAACAGCTTTGAGGCCGCGATTTAGACGAGTCTTCCTATTCATGCAAAAGTGCAAAACCTGAATGGCTCAACCACGTTAATAAATACATTAAAACTTTCTCTCTGCAACTTATTAAGAAAATGCGTAATTAAAAGTTGAAAAGAAAATATTTTAATTAATGCCTAATGTCTCAAATAATTTTACTATACGTTCCAAAACTCTTGGAGGAGTCGTGCGAATTTTAATTTGCATCGATTAGTATTCAAGACAAAACAACAACTAATAAAAAGGAGCCGGCGTTGGGAAAATTGAAAATATCCGCAACCGTCAGGAAAATGAGGCTGCCTCTTCGTCAAGCCGTGAAATTAGAATCGTCCTGAGTTTTCCGTATGCCTGTCACGTGGCGGGAAACTTTGTTTACGTTGCCATTTCATTATAATCCAGACCAAATCTTCTTAACGATCTGCCGACTTTTGAGGTTTTTAAACTGGAAATACGACGTTGATACCTACATTTATAACGTTTTCCCACAATAGAAGTGTCATTCCACAATTTACAATATGATCCATAATTTTGAAATGAAAACATTAGTCGAGGAATTAATTTTAAATTATTTTAATTACGAACTGCAAAAGGGGAAGGTGTGAAGCACCCTACAATCGTATTTTGCTTCCACCGAAGCCGTGTCAATTTTGTCTATAGATAAGACCAAATTGTCAAATAAATGAACCATTTGGATAAACACGCAAGTAAACACTTCGTGATTACAATACTTAAATATGTTTTATGTACGTTGAGGACATACACCTTTTATACAGAGAGCGCAGATAAGAAATTGTCTTATTAGTAAAGCTATAATTATCTATTTCCAATAGTGCAAATAATTATAAGTAATGCTTTGAGTCTGTAATATACTATTAATAATCTGTAATATAATATTCTAACTCGTCAAAATGTACAACTCTTTGCGCAATTGAATGTACAATTTTATAGTTATTCTGCTCGGAAAATGTAGCATTATATTGCAAGTAATTTTTACATTCTAAGAAAATAATACATGCAAAATAATATCCGTGAAGAAATTTTGACATGACCCCAATATTTTGTCACAATATTTCCATTTCGCTGCAGTTTGTACTGCGGTAGGACAGAAGCTGATAAGGATGGTTAAATATCAATGTTTTACATGTATAGTTCGTCTTGTGAATAAGATATCGCGGGTTCATCCGGTTAAAGATTGGAAACGCGATTTCTGGACGTCAAAAAACACTAAATGTCAGATAAACCGCCTGCCACCTTCTCCCATATAAAGCAAACATTACAATCATAAGCTGCAATGTTTTGTATTGTTAATTACATTTTTCGTGCTTCGTTGCGGTGTTTGTTTTCCGCAGTTAAGTGTTTTGGATTAGCTTGAAGTGCTAGGCTATTTAACGCACGAAAACTCGCCGCGGTTAACCTCAATTGCGAAGTTCCCTGATCTAGCGCCACGCGGCGTTGCACGTCATGTAATGAGATTACACGCATTCAGTGTGAAATTAATTAGGTTTAAACAGCAAAAATTAAAGCAGGATACGCGGCATTATTCTGAAGCCTCTATTTTTGATACAATTTATGTGTTGTTGAATGAAACAGTTTTACGGATTTTATCGCGTTTTAATTTTATTTTTTAGATTCCCAACATTTCGAACCCTTTTCGGCGTTCGTGGTCACGGGGTAGACTCTATAAAAATACGTAACATAGTTTACGTGTTTGTTGTCGCCTGAAAACAAGAATTCAATATAATTCATACATATGTTTGTTTCTTTTATGGTCCGTATTTGGTAGCTAGTTCTAGATGTTCAGCTAGAGTCTGCCGGCAATCTCTTTTTGCTCGCTGCATAAGCTTGTCACATTAATCTCTATAGTGCAAGCACTAATACAACATTTCATAACACCATAAAAACATTTACTCCTTTCTCTCTCTCTCTCTCAATATTCTACAGAAGCTTACTTTTACAAAAATGCACAGACGTAGAGGGGCAATTGCGGCAAATTAGGTGCACTTAGAATAGACGGCTTATTTGAATGGGTCATTCCGACCGCAAACAACGGATAACGAGGGCACTCGATACGGGATTCGAACCGATAGCCGTTCGCAAATGAAAGCCGGACGTGACTACCCTGGTTATTTCAATACGACGGGGACGAATAAGAAGGTGCGGCTGTCCACTATGATTGTTTTCGCTTCGGCTGCATTGCAAATAGCATCGTTAAAGTAACAGTTTTAGACAAATCTATAAAAATGTTGTACTGCAATGAATATTTTTAAATAACAGAACTCGAAGGTTAGGTAAAACTATCTTACTTTCTCCTGAGCCAATCTTTTTTTATATAAAGGTTGATAATTTCGAAAATAGCGACTACAATAAATTGATTTTCTAAGATTGTAACGAACGGAAAGTTGATTGTAACGTACAAGGAAGAGTTTTAACGGCCTGTTATTGTTAATGCAAAACCAGGATTCACGCACAGTGCGAAGGTTAATCTGTCTCAACTTAATTTTAGAAATAATCGCAGCTAGCTGACACGGGGTCGACAGGTTACTGGCGATTGGCGTGTCCAATTTTAGTCTCGATTCGTATGCTAATGATTCGTAAATGTTTGGTACATGGTAAAACATGCGACGCGTATCAAGATTTACCAATTATCCATTTCATGGACACGCCCAACATCGTGTAATAAATAGACATTTTAATTCCAACACATTCAACAATCTCGTCACGAAATGTACGTTCGAATTCATGACCAGTTCCTTAACAAAAAAAATACATTAAAGTGATATAACACGGTACAATGTGATTTATCATCTCGCTTCGGCGAAAAAAAAGTATTTCTTTCCTCACCCATATACTAACCAGTAGAAACGGCGACATTCAACATTCAGACACAAGACAAAGTAACTGCCAAGGCACGGATTCGAAATTGTACCCTATAACTATTGTAAAAGAAAAACGTCGCGCTCACAAACTCGTGTAAATTTTGCATTTCTTAGACATTTATACCGCCCCCGGATAGAAATCTAAAGAAACGAAATGTCTCCCTTGGCACTAGTTACGTTAACGTATTCTGTGTTTTTAATATGTCCCTAGCTTTTTCTCTATCTATCCGTCTCTGTTACTTTTTATTCGATTCATTCAATACAACAATTTGAATAATTTAATTGAAACAAATCCGGCAATAGGAATTCAATAAATATAAATTGAAACATTTTCATCCGTTTCATAGCTACTCGTCAATAATAAATACCCTATTAAAGAATATCAGCGAATTAATCAGTCATGCACGTCTCAAAGCACTTAAGATGTCATAACAATGTGAATATAGAAATACATTAGGGATTCCATTACACTTTGGATTGGATATTATTCCTCCATTAATGGCCGACGTCGCCTGTCGTCGTACGCTCTAATCTGAAATTCAAAATTTTGTTGGAACAGATGAGTGGAAAGAATATCCTATTTAAATTGGAAAACAAATGACGAAAACCACAACCGTCCCTAATGCTTTCTAATAAATTCCCGTGTATCAGTGTATAAGTGTTCAAACGTTTTTCGACCCTTTAATTCTAATATTTTAACTAATTATGAACTTTAACATTAACAACTATTATAATGACACGCAGCACTATTGGTTATAAGTGTACCTATGTAAAATGATTCTCTTATAATATGAGATGGTATTAACAATAAAAATAACTCAGTCTTCGTACAGTAGCCAATAAACATATATCACAGTGAGAAATGGTAAAGGCTGTGAGCCGCAACAGATAAGAATACAGCGAGAACTAATGAATTTAAATGTAATTCAATTAAATGCATATGAATTATTCAACGAAAAATGCTAACGTGGAAAGAATGCTTGCCTTCTTCGCTACCTTAAAGATTTCGCGGGTGGCGAAATTAATTACGTTTTAGTTAGAACCTTTTCATTGTACCGTTTTAAGGAATTCTGAAATTACTATTTAAATGTGCAACCGGATAAACCTTCCCCGATTCCCTCGCCATCTTGCAACAGCTAGAGGCTGCTACCGATCCATGTTAGTCGCCTTTTACGACAGGCGGGAGATATCTTAGTCCTATTCTAGAGCCCGGGACTATAGGGCTGAAGATACAGTGGTGACCCAGTCACGTTTATTTAAAATGGTCAGCGTAGTCCAGATAAATGATAACACTTGCCAACACACTTTAAAACCAACTTTTTCAAGTTCCGCGAGAATTCATTAGTCAATTCTCACAAATTAAGACAATATTTAAAGGAGTTATTTTTTTTAGCGCGAACGTGTAATATGTTTTAAACAATTGAGTGACTTTAAAGAGCGGAGCAGCTTACTTCATGATAAATAACAGGGTCTAAGGAGAACAGAGCTGGAGTTAATTAAATACTAAACAACCGTCCAAGTAGCAACATTTATGCTGGAGACCTTTTTGTGCAGTATGCTGCTTTATTTTTAATTCTCCCTACTGAAGCAACATTAATTCCACTGTATCGCAACGAGCTTAAAATGGAACCTTAAAAAAGGACGCCGACTTCTCCACAGCGCACGGAAAATTTGTATATACGGCCGTAAACTTTATTTCTATGGAATTGGTACTGCAGCCACGAAAATGTCGCCATTTTTACGACAAACTATATCTTTCTATGGGAAAATGGAGCCGGCAGGTTTACGGCTGCGCTGTCATACTGTCGTTATCAACATAAACCTTATGCATTTGCACACGCTGCTTTACCCTACCCCTCGTAGCTATAACCTGATAAAGAGAAATTAATAAATAATACAATAAGCCACATATTGCAAGTTTCGTGCAAAGTACTTTATGATTAAAACATTATCAAGTGAATTAAACTGTTAACGCGTCGACGATTCCAAAAAGAAGCTATTAAAATCACGAACATCGTCATCATCATCTTTTCAGCCTATTTGAGTCCACTGCTTCACATAGACCTCCCCCATAAGCTGCCACGAAGTACGATCCTGAGCCACCTGCATCCATCGTCTTCCCGCAGATATGCTCTGGTCGATCACATGCTTTAAAATAATATTTTTAACGTCTAGTTGTCTTTGATAAGATATAATAATGCAATCAATAAATAATGAAAACAAATATCCATGAAAATTATTGTTTTATACGTGATTTATTTTACGAGACTGTGACAGCCAATGAACCGACATTAAAAATACAGAGTTGAATTTAGTTCAAATAAGATATGAATACATCTCAGTAAATCTGTAAATTTTGTTAACACAGTTATTTATACAATAGAATACCGAGCGATGCAACGGTCAGAAAATACTTGACGGAACTTATTTAAGACGGTGTAGGTACGTATATTTTCATATATTACGATATACTACCTAAATAACCCCGGACTGAACTCCGAGACATCAGATGAATTGCTTGTTATACGTATTGCACGTTCTCGGGACTTGCACACAGCGTTCTTTGAAACACACATTTTGATAAAAGATTGCGCCGCAGACAGCGGGGAAATGCTGCAGCACGAAAATATGTCTGCACTCGTATTCCGCACAACGCTAGGGTTATCTCAACTGATATATTGGATACAAGTATTGCTACCGACTCGGCCCGTGGTTTCGTATTAAATTTGGTCCCGATACGAAGTAATAACGCCGTCGCGGCTAAAGTTACATCGAAAATATTTGTTTATGGATTGTGAATGTTTTTATTATGAACTGGTTCGTGCTCTCTTATCTCTATTGAAAGTAAGTTTCGGCTTAGTAAAATCTGACTAATCTTTGCTTTAGAGCCTCACGCGCAGAAAGTGTCACAAATGATGGCATCGAAATTGAGTTTAATTGGATGTCAGCCTTCTTGATTTCCCCATCAATATGCGTAAAATTTAAAAGTATGTTTGAAATATTTTTTTTTCTTTTTATTTAAAGCAGTAAAATATCCTCTTACTTCCTTACCAATACTTCCTCTTACTTCCTTACCTCAGTCATCACTCATATTAATACTTTTATTTAACGACGGAGGTATATGATGCTAAGGTACTTCCTCAGTCAAGGTTGCCCATTATTGCAGCAACTGCTAAGTAACTACCACGAAAATAGGCAATGCTTTGTTTAATTACGGAGATTAATTTAGTTTCACTAGCCCTTCCAAAGTTGTTTTCTCGAACAGGTCTCAGAAAACCAAGGCTGTATCAATTAGTCAAAAACAAAAAATGAACCATGCAAATTGCCATGCAAAACTTTAATATTTCCAACTTATATACTAAATATCTCGATTACATGTATTTATTAAATATGAGACGACTTGTTTAAATGTAATGCACAAAGAATAACTATTGCGTATGCTCTCTTTATCGATGAATTGTTCACGTGAATTTGTTCGTCCACTTCCCACTGTCTGCCGCCATAATAAATTTTGTGACAAATAATATTCCCCTGCCCTTAGTCTGGCTGCGGTGGAACATCGATCGACACTAAGCAACAATACGCAGTCTGCGACTAGATACGCTTTCTTCACAACAGACAATCTTCAATCAAATTTTTTTTCTTTAATATAGGCATCATACAACAAAAATACGAAGAAATGTTGTTAAAATAAATGGCTGGGGCTTAATCTGCTGGCTAAGCGACTTACACATTCAAATATTATGTTCTGTAACATGATCAAATTAATTGAAAAAAGATTCGGTAACGGATTTCATTGCATTTTATTTTATTTTTCTACGTTACGAACACTTTCAGCACGTATAGTCACGGAACAGTCACTAAGCAAACTATATCTCTGCCAACAAGTAAGTAATAATATAAACTCAAATGAAGGGTTAGTTTAATTAATGTATAATTTTGTCTTGTCGTTTCTGAACATGGGATAAAACTATTTTTAGGAATCTTTCTATAATTAGACGCTGTCTCTAAGTTAATAATAAGCAAAGACTCAAACAACAGTTGTACAAGGAAAAAATAACGCTTCGTATTCGTAAGGTGATCTCGTATAGTAAATGTAAGTATTCCGGCGCCTTCTACCGACAAACACAATCTAGGACGAATCCACTGGCTTAGCCGTTTCCTTGAGCAAACATGCGGAAAAGCTTTAGATACTAGTTATATAGCAAAGTGTATAGCTATCTGCTTGAATAATTAAATAAAGAAATAGTTCCGGGCACGATTTTACGCAACGTTATCTAGTCTCGAACTAAACTAAGCATGTACTATGAATACTAGATAACTAATAAATATATTTTAAGTAAGCAGATACAAATTATTGATATTGATATTAGAAAAACACTATGTTCATCACTCAATATATCACTAGTAGGAGGGTCAAACCTATACCCGGCGTAAGTGGTTCAGGTTCACTACTGCGCCAATCGGATCATTAAATTATAACTAAGTCAAACTAATTATAAAAGTAGTTATGATATTCCTTACGTGTTTTCTGTATAAAAGTGATTAAAACGAGCATTGGTCTCCCCTGATCGTCCGATCACCGCCGCCACAATGCCGGAGAAGTTGCAAAAGCATCGATGTCCTTTGGCACTAACAGGCTCTTTTTTTCTCGGAGGTTCCAAATTCGCCGGCTAGTGTCGAAAACCCGTATCCAATACAGCTTTGGAAAAATCCGGTTACGCCACAATCGCACCGACATTACGATCTTACAAAGAAGCATAATAAAGCTTACCTTTTGCCGTTTCGTTAATATAATCCACCCGTTCAAATTTCACCTGAGCGAACGGCGAGGCCGCCGTGATCTCGCGAATAATCTACCGTAAAATATCATCTGAATAAATTTCACGCCCTAACCCGAAAAAATATTCGATTTCGGCGTCACCTAATCGATTCCATCCGAGATACCGGCAAGTATCTCCATGCATTGCCTCCCCGACCCTGTAATAAATACAAGGCTTCGCCGTAACAATAATGATAACGCCTCCCGACTCCCCCCGCGGTGGGTACTTCATTCAACTTATTACATTTAGTACCAGCGTGGTCGAACTGCAAACTTTCTCGCTATGATTAAAAAAAACTTATTTCTTCTTTCTTCTGTCTTTAAAGGTGGGCTCGGCACAAAATGTGAATCATCTTATTAACGGTTTTGGCTAGGTTTTCGATCAACCCTCCTCGAAAACAAACACCCAGATCCGGAACCATTATCTGTGGAATCGAACCCTCGTGGGAATCGATCCCAGGATGTTTTTTTGTTTTTTTAAAAAAAGAACACTGCCCTTAGTATAACATTATCCCGTGTTGTAAAGACGTTTTACAAAGATAAATTATGTGGAATACATCCGAATGCGAAAAAATTATCTGAGGGTCACACAACCCCCGACACCGAAGCAAATACCTTGATTTTTGACCGACCCCAGCCCTGGCGTCGAAGCCTGCCTCTTAGATACCACGCCACCGAGTCATCAATTTTTAAAAAACCTTTCACCAAATTTCGCGAATTTGCCTACGTTCTTAATTTTGATTAAACTAGTTCTTTTATACGAGATAAACACATTTATTCATTAATTATGGAATAACAATTTATTTAATTATTTTTGAGAATTTAAGCCAATGTATACAGTTCTCAGAGTAGGTGTTTCATATCAGCGACATTGCTGTCATGAAAATAAAATTAACTGGTTTATACAATTATCTTAAAGAATTCTTCACCATGGCACTATGCCAAGAATGCTCGTTGCATTTCCCGCTGAATCACAACGAAGAGAAAATATTGTGTAGAAAATATGTATCTTCAATTAAGATTATTAATAAATGTATTATACACGAGTCATTTTTATCTTAAAGAACAGTTTTTAATTAGTTACGGCACGAACTAAAGAGTAGATTTAGTTAAGCATTAAAAAAAATATTGAGGAACACATTTGGGTCAGGAGTTTTTTGTTGCTAAAATGGACATAGTTTACCATTTGTATGATTTGTTTTAACAATTTTGCTTATTTCCTACGAAGACACCAGCCTTCGGTTCCGTGCTATCATATAGCCATTATGAAATACAACATTTGGTGAAGCCATGCTAGGCATTTTAGAAGAAGAAAATACTATATTGTACTCTTATGTATTATTAGTACTAGGAAATTTAAGGTATAGAAAATATAGGGCCAGCATTAATTCTGCGTATTACTTGAAAACTGGTCCTCTTTTTCTACATTTTAATTAATTTAATTAAGTCAGGATAAATTATGTGCCAAAATTGATTGAAATTAAGACTCCCTCGTAACATTTGTTCGAAAATGTGTCTTAACGCTTTATAAAATAAAAACATCATTTTTGGCGTTTATAATGCATCAGGGCCTATAATCTTTTATATATTTTGATCATTATCCTGATATGTTACTATCTGACAAAGATTTATTGCAGTTGCAATAATTCAAGATTCAATAATCATTGGAAATAACATTGATATATTCATTGGTGGCTAAAATTTCATGCATATGGAACAATAATAAATAATCGCCTAGTGAAATAACAATCATTTTGCATAACTTTTACCGAATGGTAAAGAATAAACATAGCTTTAAAATATATAAGTGTGAAATAATAAACGATTATTTTAGTGAATGTGTACTTTTAACTCAGATTCTCTCACGAAAAACTTGAACAAAAATAAAATCGATCGACGAATCATCAAATTTGTACATCATATGAGTTAAACCTGTTGTAATATGTGTTAGTAAATGTTATACCCTTCATTTAAATGTTGTTACGAATAAAAAATATCTGTCTCTGTACTCCTGGCAACACTGAGTTATGTCATAGACCCACTTCCTTGTATATTGTCCATCGCACAACATGTAATTTTGATTAAGGTTGATTTAACTGATTAAATAAACTGATTGAGCAATTATCATCTTTATTCTGAAAAGTCCACCATTTCAACAAAACCTATTTAAAAACGGTTTGATTTATGGTTTAACTATTAATATGGGATAATAAAAATTAAACGTCGAACTAATGGCCTGAACATGGAATATCGGTATGGTTTATTAATACGCCACACAAGTGCGCAGAGCTTAGGGTGTGTTTTAAGTTACTTATTGAAATAATACCCGTCTAATATTAAATGAACAATACATTAAAAAGAAAGAAAGGTGTTATTTACTACATATAAGAAATGGAAAAGAAAAAAAAATATAAAAAGATGGTAAATAAGAAAGGTCAAAAGGTAAATAAGGAATGCGCTAAGTGCTTTACCGTTCCGTATCTTTGCAAAGTAGGGGTCAAGGCGAATAACTGCCTGTTAATTTTCTAAAAGCGTCGTTCCTAATCAAATCGCGTACCTATTTCGAAGCATTCGCTCGAATGTACTGTTGTTATCGCTGCGGTAAAGGCGGCGCGCCCTCTCGTGCCTAAAGCCAATGACTCATTGCCGATAGGAATGCCTCGTGGGCCCGCCTCGCGAAATTACCAGGGAGCAGCGTTTTAAATCAAAACGCGCCAAGAAGGGCACAATCGCTACTTGATTAGGCAACACTATTGCGTCTGAGAAGTTCCGATTAAATTGAACGGTAACTTTAGATGCTCTTGCCGCTCCTCTATAACCGTATAACATAAAACGAATAACTAAAGTTTTTGTATTGACATTTAATAATTTGGTCAGATTGCGACTCCCACTCAAATTGCCTATATTAGAATTAGGGCGAGAGATAAAACATTTATACCGCCGCGAAGGATTTCAACTTGAGTTGTTTAAAATTCCCCAAACCGTCGTTGAAGCGGTGGCGAACGCTCCTGAATCCAAATTGGGTATCACGCAATATGTTTCAGTGAGCTGTCATGTCATCACTCCGTGCGGGCGAATAATTTCCAGACAGTAATTGCCGAACAGCAATTAACGTAATGTTCACTTCACCCATTAAATTAATACCTCACGCATTTAGTCTTGAGTCATCATCACACAAATAGGTCGGCTTTTTTCGTACTAATTGACACAAATTAATTTGTTGATAATAGTGTAATTGAGTCGAACAACTAAACGGCTTACCACCAAATATTGTTTATACTATAAGTTCCGTGATCATTAGATGTCTATCAACATAGCTAATGTTAAAAACTTACCCATGACGTAAAGAAGGACGAACGTATTCCATTAAACACTCATTCTAATTGCAATAGAGTCTTCCTTTGTAAGTTGTTGCGTAACTGCTCGTTTTTATTTGTAATGGATGGATCAAATAGGAATGAGACTTTAGTTGAAAGTTATATCACTTACGAAAATTACGTCATAAATATTTTTTCTATATTTGATAATCATATAAGCCATAATTATTGAATGAAGTACAACACGTACAAGGCCTAGAAACATTGAATTTTTGATAGTGTACTTTTCTTTCCGTGTGACTTTTCTTGTCCGGCCAATTGCGAGTAGAACTCGCGCACTAAGGGTTCCGTACCAGTATCTACAAAAAAATTATGTCTGTTGTATGGTAACCCCACTTAAATATTTTTTATTCTTTTTAGTATTTTTTGCTATAATATTGCTTTGCGGCAACAGAAATACATGATTTTAATGAAAATTTCTACTATCTAACTATCACGGTTCATCAGATACAGCCTGGTGATGGATATAGGGTCCCGTTTTACCCTTTGGGAACTCTAAAAAGCACGATTACTACTATTATTGTTAATAAATCGAAAAGGTAGCAACAACTCATAATAAATGACGAATGTATTAGGTCTAAGTAAATTTAATCAGTAATAGGCCGCAGCAGTTAATATTCGTAATGTCCAGGACAGTACCAAGAAGGTATATCGTGACACAAATGACACCACTTATAATATATTAGGAGCAAATGTTCTCTGCTAATTTATATTTTTAATTTTTTACATTTATACATGAAGTCGATACAGCCTATACTCTAAGAGGAATGATATTTACAAATGAATTAAACAAGACAGGCAGCTATGAGGTTTCATCGTAGATTCGTCACAATATTATTCTATATGCAAAGACGGACTCAATATACTATGTTTTACATAGTATTATGAAAAATTTCCCTGTCAAGTTTGGAGATGGATTTATATTTTTCTATTTAATAGAGCCGCAAGGAAATGTACAACCGAATCACCAGATAGTAGGTGGTCACCACCGCTCTTGAACTTTCACAAGATCAGAGGTATGTTAAAGCTTTACCGGCCATCCGTAAGATGCTTAAAGAAGTAGAAGTCGGGTTGGTGTCATGAATACGCAGTCAAATCACGTGAAAGTAATAAAATAATAAAACTCTACACTTTACGTCAACGTTTTGAATAAAATGCAAAACGTGTCTGGGATGCAGCCAAAACGGTCCTGGACGTTCTGGGGGCGTTGAAGGGCTATTCGGTTTTTTCAATTTAGACAAATATGTTATCTTGAAAATTTTATTAAAATTACATTTGATTTCATTTAATTATATTAAATACCTTACTTTAAGTTTTTAATTCTTATCATTTAAATAAGTAAATAACTTATTTAATTTTATTTCTTTAATCTTTATTGGCAACCTTAAATAAAACAAAGGGCGTATTTATTGTCCAAAAGCATTGTCTACCAGTCAAACCAGAAATAAAAAAAAATTAGAGAATAATTATTAATTTTATATATATATATATATATATATATATCTAAGTGAAGGTTGTCTTTACGTTAAAATTATTATTTGCTTTTTTTATGTGAAAAATTGCCATACGAGCAGAGAAACATCTGCTACACCCGGTTCCTTGCGTTGACAACCTTTTGAAAATTGGACTCCAGCCACCCCACTCACCAGACGAAACGCGAAAGTATTACATTTCCACTTTACACCGGTCTTCTGTGAGGTCGTGGTACTTTCCCGGACGAGCCTGCCCATTCCTGCAACAGCCGAGGCTGCTGCGTGGCCCCACCACCGTGGAGGAGTAGTTAATCAAACTAATATAATATTATAATTAATTTATAAAATGATTTCAATTTTACCAGCCTGCTTGACTCCATTAATATAATTCGAGCTGGAGGGAATGAACCTTTTAATTAAACAATACAAAAGAATTTTAAAATGTAATTCCCAATTGAAACTTCCCATGTCAGGCACAGACCACGTCAAAGCTTGTTTATTTAACATAATATTGCGCGCAGACTGCGAATCTACTTGTATCCTTGTTTTTTATTGAATAAAATTTTTGCTTTGATCCCAAAACCAAATATTACATATATTACCAACAGATGATCTAGACGCATATACAAAACAACAATCATAGTAACGTGACTATACATTGCTTAAAGTATTTTATAATTTTTATTACTTATTTCTTTATACATATGTATTCCTCGAATTTGTTTCACTGGCCATGAACTATATAATTGGAGCATGATCCAAACGAAGTGTTTCTAACACATCCCATTAAATGCAAACCCAACAATTGAAACTTCGGCAAAAAGAAGCCAGGAACTGTGGCCCAATACATTAACAAATATTATAGGATCATCGAAAATTGTTGATCGCAATTTCCATAAAAAATATTTATAACAATTTGGCACTATCTAAACACTTATTATTTAAATGAGTTCTCTGTGCGTGCCTCACGTCAAACTTAACCAATTACATAACAATGGTATGAGTACTCTTGATGTAGCTGTAGAAATAATAAAAAAAAATATTTTATGTGATTACTTATAAATATTCGAAAACTTTTGTACTCTAATGTCATTGCTGTTGGCGTAGATTCGCCAAAGTTTACAAGAGCACAATAACTTAAAATATAGAAGTATCACATAAGTATTTTAATCGACAGGAATTAAATTTACGACGAAATGTATAAAATAGACTTTTAATTATAACTATAACTACAAATGTAAAAGCTAAGACACTCATACGACACATGATCAATCTTTTTCGGTACAATGAATTGCGTAATACATTAAAGATAATTTCTTTCGCATCCCTAAAAGATGCCTAATAATAAGATTGAAGACTCTTCCATAAATGGAGTAGAGAAATGATGTATTGTCGCACATCCGCACATTTTGAAAGCATGGATTAAAGCTTTTATAAGACGTCTGAAAATCTGAAAAGAGGCTTACTCTGACGCCTTTGAACAGAATCTCACACAAAAATCTTGACAATTGTAGTTTACGTTTTTATATTATTACAAGGATAGTAAAATGTTACCGTTATTACACACCCAAATCATTACTTAAATTTGATTTTATTTTAAAGCACATATGTATAATGATTATTAAAATAATTTTAAAAGAAATATCTTGACAGTGTTTAAACTAGTATTTCACAAAATACACTAGCATTGCTAAAGTTACTAGGGCATTTTGTTCCTAATAAAATTTTTGCGTACGCGTGATTTGACGCTATTTTTCACAGTGTATTTGGTTTTTTCACTTTTAAAAGAAGATACTAAAAAATGAAACAGTTTCATATTCGAGTACAGTGAAGTACCGGCGCCGAATGGGTCTGCGAGAGTACACCTTGTATAGGCGCATGCCTCATTAAATTCTGTTTGAATAGGGGACGTACAAACCCGCATGTTTTTACACATATGTAGGGTCTGCAAATTAAGCATTACTTTACTTCAGCCAAAGATTACTTTACTAATACGTGGTCTGCAAATTAAGCATTACTTTACTTCAGCCAAAACATTACTTTATAACCTAATATGTTTAATTAGTTGAATTTTCACGTCAGGTTTTCTAATTAAACGTTTTTAAGTTTTTTTAAAGTAATGGTATAAAACCGCGTGAAATGGTATGTCAAAACTTTCAATAAATAAATTAAGGTATGTTTATCAAAATACTATTTCTTAATTCTTTAAAGGTATGTATATATAAACACTATTTCCATAGTATAATCAATGAAAATGTAAGTGACGTTGAAGATCTAAATCTTATCTTTAAATAACATTACACTTACTAACCACTTTATCACTTATCCATTTCGTACTTTTTCGTAATCGTCGCTATAAATCTCAAAGGACGCTTGTATCTTGAAATCTGGAGTTACAAGTAACGATGATTAATGCTGCTGAAGTGAAATAAGTTTCTTAGCGTCGTCGCATCGAAAACAAAACGCGCCCACGTCGCTACTCCGAAACCAATCTCCCTCGCATCGTTTCGCGCCCCTCGTTTCTTTTAACGCGTCCCCGCGCCGTCGTTTTTACCGGCGACTGTGCATCGGCCATGAATAGGACCACGGCCCACGGAGAGGGCGGCCGCAAACACCTCTGTCACAGCACCCATTACCCGAGTAAACACCCACAGGCGAAGCCATTCAACGCACACGTCCTAACCGAGGTACCCACTGTTGATCCCGCCACTTCTGACGTCAAAGCTAGCACCGACGATAAATTTAAAGTACATGCGATTTATAAGTAAACTAGAGACCCGCCCAGGCTTCGCGCGTGTGCAATGTATTATAGATATAAAGCTTCTTCTTGAATCACTCTATCTAGTAAACAAAACCGCATCAAGTGCCGTTGCGCAGTTTTAAAGATCTAAGCATACATAGGGATAGACAGGCAGCGGGACGACTTTGTTTTATTCTATATTTTATACTATGATTTTAGTTCGTTGTGGCGTTTTAAGTAGTAGATCTGATTTCAACAGTACACCTCTTCCGGCTAATGATGATGATGATACTACAATAGAAATCATTCTTGTAAGTTTCTTCATACACAGACACAAACTTAAAGGGAATAAAGTATGCAACGTCATTTTATTCGACCAGTCTCATTTTTTATAATATTGATGTTATTGCGTTACGTTAGTATTCGCACCGAGCCGAAAATAATCCGACGATATATGACCGTAACATTCAGATGTAATGTGTTTGCTCATTCAATGATTCACAAATATATAAATTACCATAATAAAAGTAAAATATCTCCCAATGTTAGATTATACAATTCGAGCACATTCTGTCATTGATATTATTATAATGTTTGAGCAAATTTATTTTCATAAAGCATGACTGTTTTATTAACTGTGGCCTTATTTATGGTGCGTTACCAATTTATACAAAAAGTTAAAATAAACTATGATATTTATATTACACGTCCCACTGCTGGGCAAAGGCGTCCTTTGTAATTAACCCTACCGTAGCCCTACGGTAGGGTTACGGTATCCTATCGTATTAGTGGACTTCACATGTTAAAAGTACTTCAACGCTGACCACGTGGTAAAACGACACTTAAAAATGCATTAAATAATTGTATTGGCCCTACGATTAGGGACATTTGTTGCTATAGTACTGGATATACGAGAAGAAAAACGAAAGGATTAAGACATCGATTTATGAAATATTTATTTATGAACTATAAAACAAAATCATCAGTACTTACTTATGAATTGTAAACGTATAGAAGAAAATATAGCCCTTGATGCACTGCGAGGAAAGTGCAGACATTTCAGCATGTACATGATTGTTCTTGTTGGACGGCCGCCTCTGATCGTAACTTACTAAGCATTTGAACGCTTTCAATACCCTTCGCAATGTTAGACTGACTGGACAGGGCACAATGGATGCCAATTTGCATCGGAATTCTCCTTGGATGCCGCCTATACGCTTTCTAGCCTACATGATTACTCATATATGTACCCGTAGAATCAAGGAAGATCAGTATGTACCTACAGTGCTCGGTATAATGAGTAATAAATGATATACCTCGTTTTTAAAATTCGAATTAAGCTGTATTGCATAAGTTGAACCCGCTTTGAAAACATTTGCGAATTACAGCTCGCATATTATTAAACATTAATGGATCCTTTGCGTAATATGTCATTCCCACGTAGCTTTTAACCTTCTATTGTTAAATGCTAAAAGTAAAACACTGTCATAATTCTAAGAAATCTTTCAAGTACCTTTGAAATTATTTAGCAACCTTACATATGTAATCTATATGACACTAATAAGTTTTCTGTTTAAAATTCACTTAACAATAAATTTTAATCAAAACATATGACTCTCAGACACAATCATAACGCCGACTTGTAGAAAGTGATGTACTGTAAATACACATTTCCTATTACAAGTGCATTGCAACAGATAAGTTTAACGCGTTAAATTAAGTCAACGCAATCATCGACAATCGATTCGATTTCAGCGGCGGAACACAATGCAATTCACTCGCTAATCTTTTTAATGGGCAGTCTTCGCGATGCGATGCACATTAAATTCTTCGTCTAACCTGCACGACGTATTACAACGTTCAGACCCTCAAATGCCAGAGCAGGAGAATCGTGAATTATCATGACCCAATTCTCCAGGAGATCGTGAATTATAGATAGCTCATACCGAGCATATTGATTTTTCCACCGGATACCTTCTTTTTTGCGTTTTTATCGTAAAACCTAATATGTATTCATATCGGCTTATTGCGGATTGTGAATAATATAAACTTGGAACAATAGTCCCTAGAATGTTTACGTATTCGGAATCTGGTTATTGAAATTTGAGTTGTTCGTTTCATATTTTATAAATATACGTCTTTTTCATGCTAATTCGGTCGGCACGGAAATTCGTTTATTTTTCAGAAGGACATAAATATATAACACATCAAGTTCAGTCTTCAGCGCGACGTTACGGGCAATAATTTTAACGTTAATATTCATAATAAAACGGAATTAAATAATTATAAGAGAGGAACAATATGCCACCGACCGCAGTAATTACGCAGGCAATGAGCATTTCAATGGGGATGTTTATTTTAAAAGCTATATTGGTTTTGCGCAATGATTTGGTCGGCCGCTGAAATGAGAGGCGGCACCGCGTCGCCCGCCACTTTGCATATCGACTGATTATTTTGTCCGGCTACGTTGCGGACCGCCGCCGATGTGATTTTAGATTCGCCCCTTGTTAAAATTAACACAATTACTATATGTAAATGGAGTGAAACTATTTCGCGCTTTTAATCTAGGCGCCGATCGATTGAAGCGAATATGATAAAACCAGACAAAATATTTCAATGTCACGTAAAGCTTAAGTCGAAAAGTGTTATGATTATCGAATGATATAAACATCATTCGATAATCATAACACTTTTCGAAACATAGTATTTATATAATAATATACTTATTCTTACATATATATTGTTTAGTTAACAAATGCTGTTTCACAATATTTCGTCTTTTATCCTACTCGGTACGTCAATTAGCCTTTCGAGTGTTATCATTAAAGTTTCTTTTTAGTGGTAGTTTCTGCACCTCAGACAAAATTTAATATTTGTAAACAAATTGTCAAAACATTTTTCAACGCTGCCAGGATTCGAACCTTTCGGGGAACGCACCCAGGCTCTCTAAAGTCTGATCACTAAACTAAGCGGTCGATATCCTCACCGCGCGAAAATCTCGATGACTTATCTATTTTTATTGCAATTATAGCAATACTCGGGTCGAGTATTGCTAGAAATGCATAATTTTTTTTTCAATATTTTCTCTACACATTTTAAATAACATCCAAATTGATAATTGGCCGTTTAGTTAAAAGATAGATACATAAATAAAATATTTTAACGGTGCAAAGTGCACTTCATTCTAAATCAATTTACTCGAGATCCTGATCAAAACCAGTGCCGAAAGAATGAAATTGTTAGTTGTAATATTTTACCACCTACTCGACCATAAAGAAAACATCGAGAGGACACCTGCATAGTTTAACTTGACTGAATTGAATGTTTTGATCAAATTGATTACTTGATCCTATTGTATATACTCCAGTTTATTGGAATAAGAGGCAAATTGTATAAATGGTTTTCTCCTTACGTGCAAAATAGGTGTCAAATCGTTATCCTTAATGGTAATACCTTTTCTCGACCTTTCTACACCGCTCCTCTCTATGATGTAAGGATCATTGCTAGGACCTTTTGCTTTTTCTATTTTTGTATACGATATCCAACCTGTTTCCAAAATAATTTTATATGCTGATGACAAAAAAATCCTTAAAACTTAATATTTCAAAACGTTACATCTGCTCTTTCACTCGTAAATTAAACACAATCCATTTTTCTAACAAATTGAATGATATTAAGCTTTTCAGAGTAACGTTCAGTACCTATCTAGGAGAGTAACTTAAGACACTAAATCATTATTTGATGATCATATGATCTTATTAACTATGTTGTAATATATTCAATAAAGCATCAAGATCCAGGGTTTGTAATGCGTACATCAAGTGGTTTAATCTCTGTTACGAATTTTAAAATTATTTACTGTTACTGTATGCGCAATTACTTATAATATGCCTCTCAAGTTTTTCAATCCAAATTAGAGTATACATGTATAGATCGTATCGAATAAATAAATAATTTTTTTAACAATCTTTTCAATATAGAACTAAACCTTTGTTTCTGACTACACTAAACGTAGTGTAAAATTCACTCGTATCCACTAAAAGTTCATATCTATTTGACATGGTCGACTGAATATATTATAATAAACTTGCGTTATCGGCTAGAAAGAATTAAAGCCAAAATTCTTTCTTTATTTGATCAAGCTGATGTTTTAATGCAGCAGCTAATAAGCAAAGGCGTTGTTTATGTATAACTCAAACATTGACTTTGTTAAAAATTCTTTTAAACAAAGTCATTCTACAATATACATCCGTTATTCCACTTAATATTTTTTTCCTAATACTTTAAATATGTGCTAGCTGCTAGTTTCTCAAAAATGGCAAAATAAAAAAAAATCTTTTGGATTAGAATTCTAATTCTATTTGTATTGTTTCAGGGCACAATTACACCTGTGCGGAGATTTAAAATGCTGCTAAAACAAGAGTTCATCACATCGTGTTGATAAGCAAGAAAAAACGGGTCATCAACGATGGAATTAAAGTTCTTAACTCTTCTGGCGGTTTCGGCCTACGTATGTAAGTAATTGTGTAAGCAATTCTGAAAGTCAATTTAGCACAATCAATCAATTTAGTAGAGTATAATAAATTTTCTTTATGTAAAATATTAAATCTAAAAAATATAACAAAACGTGTATTTTGTAACTACGTAAATTAATAAACAAAGCAAGCATACATATAAACGAAAGATCGACACGAGTATCTGGAACAAAGCAATCGAAATCACCTAGATTGAAATGGCCAAGGCAACGCCTCGATTAGTATCAAAGGTGGACTATCTGAGTCCACTTGACGGTAAATGGTGCGGAATTAAAGGCTCCCGCTTCAATTTTCTTGTGTATTTTCAAATGCATGTAGCATGTGCAATCTTGGCGGGAATAAGCAGTGTTATAACCGACGACCTACACTTTGTGATATATGAAATGTAACTAACATAATAGAAACACTATTGCTTACTTAATAAGTGTTGGCTTTGAAGATTGTAATTGTTCTATTAAAAAATTCATTATTATAATTGTTTTATATTTATATCTCTATAGGTATAGGTAAATATTATTTATCAAAAATGTTTTTGTCGGTAAACTATAACTTCCTTAATACTCTATCAAAAATTATTCAAATACAATTTAAAAGCTTATTTTAGTTGCTATTTATGACAAATAGACAAGTAGAATAATAAAAATGTTTTCATAACAGAATAATTACTTGTTTTAAAATTTTGTTGCAAACAAAATGATGAGTGATAATTTAAACAAATTATTAATACATGGCCGTGACAATTTGTTTAAATGAAAGATAGCAGAGTAGGCTAAATAACGAAAGCTGTCATTAATTTATCATTGATGAATACTTACTTCACTATATTCGCACTTCTTCTCTTCCACACGGGTCAACTAGTTACTATATGTTACTAAAATATTACACGGATGGAGCAATGGTTTAGGTAGTGATCTTGACATTGCTCGCCGTGTTTTGGATTCGAACCCCACACAGAACAATAATTAGTGTGCTGCATAAATTGTTGTTCCGAGCAGACGTGTACTTCAGATCCATGATTTTTTCTGTCTATGAATTCTCCCATGACACAATATAAAGTCCCCAGTGCAGGATTCGTTTTCTAAAGGAATAAAAACATCATTAATATTCTCTGAACACTTGCACTACAGACATTAGAACAAATATATTATTACCACAAATATATTAAGTTTAACTTCTAAGAAAAGATACCTACAAGACTACACCTCTACATCGCAATCACTTAACAACAACAACATAACAATTGAAAATGGAAACCGTTCATAACGGCACAACGGACCATTACTTCACGTAACGTATACCTTAGACATCACGTTGTTGTAGGCACCCTCTTTTTTGCCATGTAGCAATAGTATTACAGACCATTGACTGTCCAATGACGCTGAAAGAGTCGACGACTTTACTTTTAAGGTACTCTATATGCAATCTCTTCGATATCTTTTAAATATAGTGAATATTTTAAATCGGGAATGTATGTCACTTATGTATGATCCTTAATTTTCAGGCACTTCAGTTAGCGCTGACGGTCCATTCTATAATGGCGGGCTAAATAATGAACCAAGTCAAGCGCCCAGTGGTAACTTTATTACACAGACGGTTTATGGCTTCCTTGATTTTACAACCACAATAGGCAATACGGTCATGGTCTTTTCACCGCATTCAGCACCACCACCAGGTCGCATTTTTTTACTTATATTAACCGATTCTATTTGAACCATATGATTATAGTCGCCGATTTTTTTAAATATTTCATGAAATATCATTTAATTTTTCCTAGATTTATATTTATTATCATTTATTGTTTTCAGAAGCACCTAAAACTGACCAACCAGTGCAGGAAAATATTATTGAGACTAAGCCACCGCCAGCATCGATAATTGATGTTAAACCGGAAGCAATAAAACCAAGCAAAACGGCTAATAAGGCATCGACACCTGTAGTTGCATCAAGTGCCATTTCAGTAATTTCTTCTCCGCCAAAAAAGGACACTAATGCCCCTAAATCAGTTGTTAAGGAACAAAAACAAATTAACACAAAAGTCGAAGTGGTCGCGGGTCCCTCTAAAATTGTCGAAAGCAATCCACCAAAACAGTCTTCTTCCAAATCAAATAAGCAATCTTCTCAACCTAACAAAAATCAAAAGAACCCAACTGTCAAAAGTGTAACAAATATTGTAAGTAGTAAAGTTGAATTAAAACAGAGCCCTTCATCTGCTACAAACATTAAAAGCATAATAGAAATCAAATCCAGTCAATCAGAAGAAGAACCTGCCATCCTAGTCACTAACAACAATATTGGAGAGCCAGAGTACGATTTCCTTTCGCGTCAACCATCTGAATTTGTTGAAGAAACATACAAAGTTATAAATTTACGGCCTTCTAAATCTCATGGCCACAAACCTAAGAATCTTAAAAATAGAGTACATGCACCAACTCCACCACCAGATGATGATGAACATCCAATTGGACTTGTTACAACATTAGGAGGTACAATAGTTAAGGATGGTGCCACGACAATACATGAAACCAGTGTAATTGGTACATACATATCTGGTAAATATGCTCAAGTTTTAAATAGTAATTCCAAAATATTACAATCACCTGGACATCGTGCCAAAATTTCGCCAAGTCCTACACATAGAATTGCAAAAACTGCAGCTCCTGCAATAATTAAAAATCAAAGACATAACTTGGAACCCACTCCTTCTATCAATGGCGATGAAAGTAGCTTTAGCAAAAATACAAGAAGACAAACGAGCAATGGAAGCTCCTATAAAAACCGACAAAGGTCACAAAGTAACGACAACGAAAATCATGATGCACCTAGTCAAAATAAGAAATTTAAAAATAGAGTTTCTTCTAATTCTCAACGAACTCAAAGGTATATTCTACTGTAACTTTCAGAATTTTATTTTAATAGTTTTGAGAAGTCTTTTACTGTTTCAATGTTTAAAAATTAAACTTCGTTAATAGTATAATACATGTATTTATATACGATACTAAACTGCAAAGTTCAGCAACGGTTCTGCAGTAAGTTTATAAAAAACTAAATAGCAAACAATTTTCAAGCGATGATTTCTATTTTCAGTACTCGGTTTGGTCGACCTGCCAATACTCCTCAACTGGCAACCGTCTCTGTTTTCAGTGAAACACCAGCGCCATCTTTTTCAAACAGGCGTAAAAGTAGTCGGAATTCCGGGCATAAGACAACAGTGACACAACCGAGCAACAATGACAGCTCAAGACGGGGATTCAAACCTCGTATTCAACCATCGGTAGTTGAACCAGTTGCTCAGTCCACCACTTCTAGTATCTATAAATTCAAATTAAACCGTGCTCAAGGGGCAGGCCGGTGGCAATACAAAACAAGCCCAAAGCCTAAAGTAACTATAAGAAAACCAACTGGTGATGAAGAACAACCTACTACACCAAACGCTAATCCTCTTCTCGATGATCTACAAGACAATGATATTTCTCCTCAAGCAAGATCGGACAACGATCTAGACTTGTCCAGCTCTCAAAATGGACCAACAACACTTCTTGATAATGATAATGAAGATAATTCAATAGAGAAGCTTCCTCCTGTGGAAACAATCAAAGTAGAAATATCCACACCAGCTGATTTCCGAGACATTTATTACGAAATTGCAACACTCAAATCACCTTATACGTTCCAGGTATATAGTGGTATTTAATAAGAGTATCTAGTAATTCTTAGAGTATTTGTTAACCTTGTTATTATAATATATAATTTTTTCAGGTGGGCCGCGTCAAAAATACTCGCATCATCACAGTAACAACCACAATAGAAAAACGTATCGACCCAACATTGTCATATAATGCACAAAGCTCTTTAAATGAACCTCTAACAGAAAATATATTAGCAACAGCATCACCTTACGGAAAAGACCATTATCTCTTAGATTCTAGTATAGCTACATTACCCGCTATCACATTATCGTCAGATATGGAAACTCCACCCCTAGAAACAATAACGGAAACTTTCAGCACCACTCAAAATATGCTTAAAACTCATATTTTACCTGTCGTTAATGATGCAAACTTGACCAGTAGCTTAACCTTTATCCAAACATATCAAGTAACTAGATTCGTAACAGCAACAAAAACATTGCCACCCATGGACTATTTCCAATTCATACCGAGTAAAACTTTGAAAGAATTCAATAGCCGCCTGGATGAAGCTGGGTCTGAATTACATTTGGAACTGGACTTTGGCGACAGCAACGAAGATGAAGATGGAGTTCGCAGAGTGTTCCCAGCTGATTTAGATCTTGCAAACATTGGTTCTGATTTCGACCTTACAGATGTTGATAAACACAGAGCTGACAATCACTTACGACTGAAGAAAGCTCATGGTCAAAACAAGGGTAATCAGGTCACCGAGCCGCCAAACCCTGCAGCCGCATTGACGCCTGAACAAGCACAGCAGCTAGCACTTTTAAGATTGTTAAATCCAGCGGCCGCCGCCCAAATTCCTAACGTTATTACTACGTCCAAACCAATTCTTAAATACGAAACTGTATACGAATCTCACGTGATTCCACTCTTCAATGGGAAGAGCACTATTCTAAGTACGATATCTAGACCAGTAGCCACGGTCACTAAAACGGAATACGAAATCGGAACCAGTAGCCTTCCAGCTTTACCAATTCAACCGATCAATCCACTTTTCCCTCAACAACAATTCTCGGTCACTTCGACACCAGTTGTTCTGAACACCGAAGTAACGGCAACTGATAGTCAAATATTGAAACTTACTTTCGGTGCTAAGACTGTCTATACAACATTGTTTACAACTAAAGTTGTACCAACGGTTCTGACGTCATACGTCACATCATCGATTCCAGTACAACCCAGCGCAGGTTTCCCCGGCTATTACCCAGCACCTTTTGCACCATTCCCATACGTTGGATAAATTTATTCAGCGAGTGCTTCAAAATCTAATGTGCAAAACTAACAATGTCTTGAAGTGAAAGTGGTTGTGATAATGTGAACAATTTATTCGTAGCCGTTGACGTAAAGTGATTGTTTTAGTGGAAAAAATATAAACAGTGGCGTGGATAAAGCAGTTATTGTGTAAATAAATATAAAAAAGTAAACTTTTTAAGTTACATTCTCAACACGGTAATCAGTGCTGCCAACATTACGACACTTAAGAATAAAATTATTATTCTTACATATTATAATAAAACACGTAATTATACACTGCCCAATTAGTTAATACTTTGTAAATAATTCTATTTATACTTTTTGTATTTTTGTACATACATGATCATTACTAGATATTAGAATAGAATAGTTCAATTTTAAGGTAATCATGACTGTAGATAAATTCTAATTTTCCAACAACCTTATTTGAATTTTATAGTTAATTAAATGGGTTCTTGTAAAATAAAATATACTTAACCACTTTATGACTTTTAATTTACTCTTACAATCTATTATTTTTATTTGAGCTGGTTCATCCTTTTTACTCCATGAAATAGGTTGTATAAAATAATGTTAAGCGCTCTTGCGCTAACATTATTTTATTTAATTATATTATATTTTATATTTTATTATATTATTTTTTACTTAACCTATTTCTCGTCGCCAGTAATGATTCGCTTCAAAATTTGATGATTTTCTAGACATTTGAAAAGTAAATCGCAGTCATTTTGACGAAGCAAATTTCTACTATTCAGACTATTCAAATCATGTCAAATTTTGAAATAAAACCAAGACGTTTTACTATCATCAACATGTGCAACATTGAAAGAAATAGCAAAAAGAAAGTTTAAAAACCTTGGCATTTTCGTTCGGTAAATACATCTTCTGCATAATAAATAAATAAAAATAAAATAAAAAAGCCTTTTATTTCTTCGAAACTGCTACTTTGAAAAGTTAATTAGCTTTATTAGTATCAAAAGAATTAGTTTTAAATTTGAATAACAGGATAACAGGCTTTCAATTATTTTATCTACGGATAAATCTCGGAAAACGTAAGGTTTGATTATCTTTCTTCTGCGACTGCTCCCACACAGCAAAACAAATTTTGTATTCAAATAGGATCCACAATTAAAAAATATCACGGACACAAGACACACAAAATTTCGAAATTCGTGAATTCATGTGATTACACACGAAAGACTCGATAGCATGGATCGCTCAGATCAACCATTACGTGAGTTTTTTTTTATGTGGAAAGTTATTCAAAATAATTTATGTGAAAAGTTATAGCAGTTCACCTGATGATAAGTGAATATCGCCACCCGTGAACATCTACAAAACCCAAAGGCTTGCAGATGAAAGGCGCTTACCTTACCTCACTCACCAGGCGAAACGCAGAAGTATAACACTTCCACTTCACGCCAGTCTTCTGTGAGGTCGTGGTACTTCCCTGGACGGACCTGCCCATTCGTGCAGCAGCAGAGACTTTTGCGTGGCTCAACCACAGTTAAACTCAGCTGTATTCCCCACCTCAGCTCTCCACTGTCCAGCTAACAAGCAAACAATCATCGTTTTCAATAATTTTACGCTTAACTATCAAAATAGTTGACATTTTTGTTCAGTTCCCTGGTATAATTTAAGAATATGTAATAAATAACAATGCGAAACAGTATCCAATTTACTTCAGCTCCTAATATTTCACAGAGTGAGCTTTATTTCCCATGATAACTTAATTAAAGTCGTTTCATACTAAACAGGGGTGCTGAAAGAAACAAAGAGGCCCCAAGTTATGAAACTAAGATTAATGGAAGCTGTTTTGTAAACTTAATAAGTAATTTTAATCTTTGAAAGAATTTCTTTTTCACGCTTCAAATTTAAATCTAAGAATAGTAGCTGAACACATTTAATACGATTTATTTATATGCGTATGTTTAGCCTTTTTCTCGCTATTTCAAATTAATATAATGTAAAAAAATCTCACCTTGGTTCTAGTTAGTTAGCTAGTAAATTTATATTGGTGAATAATTTCAAGAAAGTGTAATTTTGCTCGCAAAATTCACTATCATTTCATCACATGTATGTGATACCTATATATATATATATATATATATGTACGTATACTTACTTATAATATTATAAACGCGAAAGTTTGTATGTATGGATGGATGTTTGTTACTCTTTCACGCAAATAGATTTTAACTTGAATAGTACTGAATGGATTTTAATGAAACTTAACAATAATATAGCTTATAAATCAGAATAAGACATAGGCTATAATTATTTATATACACATTTTATGTATATCTGTTATGGACCACAACCGTGTCTAATTTTATCACTATGAAACAAAATCAATCTTTTGCGCTTATTTCAATATCACAGTCTGATTATGTATTGACTGTGATATTTAAATTACAAGTAAATATCTTAAATTAGTTATTTTATTACTAAACGCATCCTGCATTTCGTCTAATGAACAATCTTAAACTAGCGTGTGGCAAATGTCTATTATGTCATTTAAGTACTAATACTCACATAAAAACATAGATAATCATTGACTCTGGTGGAAACAGGAAATCTCCGCTGTGCGAAAGCAAGTTATGGTCTAGGCTACCACATGATCTTATATCTAAATAATATACAAAAAACTGTGATAAGCCGTGATAGCTCAGTGTCCGGGCGCTCGCCTTTAATTCAATATACTTGAGCAACCTGAGTTCGACCCCCGGTGCCGGCACCAATGAAGTTTTTAACTTTAAGTGCTGACTTATCACGTGCTCCGCGGTGAAGGAAAACATCGTGATGAAACCTGCATCTTTTCGAAATAATAACAAAAAAAGACCGCGTGATGGACTATTCCCTGATGCCCTCTGTATAGAGGAGGCCTTTGCCCAGCAGTGAGACATGTATAGGCTGTTACGTTACTATACAAAAAACAATTAACATCATTCACACAAGAAACAAAATATAATTGTGTTCTGATAGTCTGTACAAATGTATGTGAAAATATTTAGAGGAATGGAATCGATCTCCTTAGAGATGCGTAAAGTATCTCGAAGTTTACCTGCAGTTTTATGCAAACATTTGTCAATTTCAGCCTTGACGTGTATACCTATTATCGAGAGTGGTACTAAGCAATATTGTGCTTTAGATTGAAATCTTTATTGTAAGTTTTCCAAGTTTAGAATATATAATATTTATTACTGACACAAGTCTCACAATTCAAAGTAAAAATGAGAAAGTTATATCTTTGTATGATAGAGGTGTGCCGTTGTGCCCATATTACGGCAAAAGTACTGGATTTATATGAATTATTTTTGTTTTCATATAGATTTAACTTCTTCAGCAATTGGTCCTTATCTACAAAAAAAATTGTTATATCATCATTTAATGTAAAGTTAATAAATAACAGCTTTGACTTGATGCAATTTTTCTTTGCCACCAACAATAAAGGCACTGTAAAACAGGTGCTATTTTTTTTTCTTCTTTATAGTTATTTGTAGTTTAATAAATCCATTTCATTCACACTTAGTCGCTTTTTGGAGATTTACGATCACGATTTAAATCGTATACACAAATTGTTTCTTTAAATCCTGCGAACTGAACAAATATTTTTGTTAATTTTTTTGTTATATATGGAGTCATTACAACTTTTACGATCTCTAAGCATCTCAATTTACAGCGAACATGCGGCAGATTCAATATTTAGCATCTGTTTGTACTATAGTAATTGATGGTTTACCGAGAGACATGGCAGCTCCAATTCCGCAACACTACTACCTAGTGATAGCTCAGTGTCTGGGCGCTCGCCTTTGATTCAATATACTCGAGCAACCTGAGCTCGATCCCCGGTGCCGGCACCAATGAAGTTTTTAACTTTAAGTGCTGACTTATCACGTGCTCCGCGGTGAAGGAAAACATCATGAGGAAACCTGCATATATTTTAGAAATAATAACAAAAAAATATATATTTCGAAAAATATGTGAAGTCCGCCAATCCGCAGTGGGGCCGCGTGGGTCCACCACGCCGCCCCACTGCGGATTGGCGCCCTGATACCCTCTGTAAAGAGGAGGCCTTTGCCCTGCAGCTTACCGGCTGTTACTTTACTTTTTTTTTTACTACCTAGTAGATACCAACACTGCGTTGAGCAGCATCTTTCTACGACTGGTTGCGCTACAGTCAGATAAAGTTCACTGGACCAGCGCAGCGCAATGAATCACAAATTATAAATTCTCCTTCCACACCAAACGTTTACATTTTGTACAAAGAGAATATCTTAAGAATCTGAAATTAGAATATTTTTATAAAATTACCTTGTTTCTTAAGAAAGTATTTGCAGAATAATAAGTTACAAGACAGAACAAGGAGTACAAAGTAAGAGATGAATGCATATTAAATACTACACGACTTGGACCGCGATTGATAAGGGAACCCATCCACATCAAGTAATATGATCAAAATTGCGATTTAATCACGAGACACGCCTACGTAGAACGTGTGTTTACGAAAATTATAATAATAATAATAATAAATAATAATAAAATATCTTTATTCACATAGACGCTTGCGCGTTCTTATGAAACGTCAAAATTTTACAAGAAATTAACACGTTCGTAAGTTACCACCGGTTCGGAAAGCAGTTTCTGTTGAGAAGAAGCCGGCAAGAAACTCAACAGTTGCTCTTTTTTAAAAAATCAGTTTACAATATAATAGTACAGGTACAATAGTCTTGTTTTAGCCTACGTGAGTATCAACAGTATTAACCCCACACATTGGCGTCGTCAAGATATTCGGCAATAGTATAATAGGCTTTAGCCATAAGTGTACTTTTAATTTTTCGTTTAAATTCATCAAGTGGCAGACTTAACATCGACTGTGGGATTTTATTATACATGCGCACACTTTGCCCCATGAACGATCTGTTTACTTTTTGTAGGCGAAATAATGGCGTAGTTAGTTTGTCCTTATTTCTAGTATTTAGTTTATGTCTGTCACTATTCTTTTGATAATTAATATTCTGTTTAACATACAAAATATTACAATAAATATATTGAGACGCAACAGTGAGTATATTAATCTCTTTAAAAAGATCTCTGAGTGTATTCCGGGCTCCGATGTTATAAATTGCTCGGACAGCTCTTTTTTGAATAATAAATATTGAATTTATATCAGATGCACTACCCCACAACAAAATGCCGTACGACAAGATGCTGTGAAAATAACTGTAGTAAACAAGTCTGGCAGTGTCGATGTGTGATAGCTGCCTAACCTTCCTCATTGCAAAAACAGCGGAGCTTAACCTATTCGCAAGAGATGATAGATGGGGACTCCATTGGAGCTTTGAATCTACTGTGATTCCCAAGACATACAGCGGACTCAACAGGATTAAGGGTTACGCTATTCAATTTTAAGCTAAAACTTTGCCTTCTTACGTTGGGAAGGGCAAAAAGAAGGCATTTAGTTTTTTTAGCATTTAACACCATATTATTAATGGTAAACCAGTGGAGGATACGCGAAAGTGCACTATTCACGTCGTCATAATTCGATACATTTCGGTCAACCTTAAAAATAAGCGATGTGTCGTCAGCAAACAGTACAACATCACATAACTCACTGGCATAAAGGGGGGAGATCATTTATATACACTAAGAATAATAATGGGCCCAAGATCGATCCTTGTGGGACACCCATTTTCATGGGGGACCCTGTGGAATTTACATCATTTATAGATACTTTTTGAATTCTATTATTAAGGTAAGAAGCAATGAGATTGAGGGCGATGTCACGAATGCCATAATAATCAAGCTTTAGAAGGAGGGTTTTGTGATCCACGCAGTCGAAAGCTTTTGAAAGGTCGCAAAAAACACCTATTGCATCTTGCGACCCTTCCCAGGCGTTATAAATATGTTTGACAAGTGCGATACACGCATCTGTTGTCGATCTGCCTTTAGTGAATCCATATTGCTCATTGTGAAAAATTTTGTTCATATTAAAATGTACTAAAAGCTGATTTAAAATTAGTTTTTCAAAAATTTTACTCAGAGATGGCAATATGGAGATAGGTCTGTAGTTTCCTGGATCATTTTTATCCCCACTTTTGAAGACGGGGATTATCTTACTAAATTTCATAAGATCTAGAAATATTCCAGATTCTATGCAGTTGTTAAAAATATTAGCTAAATGTGGTGCAATATATGGCATTATTGTGGTCATTAATTTTATGGACATGCCCCATAAATCCCCTGTATTCTTAAGATTAATACTTTACTTTACTAAACTTTTATAATATCATAAGTATCTACGTGATTAAATTTAAATGTGTGGGGACAAAAGGTAACATTATTTTTTAGAACGTTAATTGCATCTATGGGAGATATTTTAATGTACATGTGACATTAACTGCAATATCTGAAAAATAGCTTTCAAAACTACTTGCAATTCCATTATCTGATGTTATGGGAGAATTACCTATAACCAGTTTTATAGGTTCCCTGAATATCTTGGGTCTTCCAGATATACGGGTAATGATGTCCCATGTGGCTTTAATTTTATTGTTTGAATTTATTATTCTATTTCTTATATGAATAGATTTTGCCTGAATACAGACTTTTTTAAATATTTTTGAGAACATTTGTACCCTTTTATGAAAGTTGGGGTCATGATTCCACTGCCTCATATTATATAATTCATACAGTGAATCCCTACTTTTATATATACCCACTGTTGCCCAGTCACTAAATTTTAATTTTGAATTTTTAACAATTGTGCGCGATTTAAATACATCATTATAAGAAGATATGAGAAAGTCAACCATTGATTTATAAGAATCATTAGGATTATTGACTTCATTAGGATTATTGGATTATATCTTTATTTAACATATGATGTGCCACTTTGTCTTTAAAAGAATTTATTCTATTAGTAATGACTGGTCTACACTTGATCTTATGTTTGCTTGTAATAACTTTTTCATTTCATGAAAATTTTAAACCAAAGTGGTCAGAGCTCAGATAATTTATAACATATTTATCATATACATTATCGTGGCAGAAGACGTTATCTATACATGTGGAGGATGAGTTTGTGACACGAGTTGGTTCATGAAAAAGATTATTAAGTTTAATGAACTAAATAAATTTAAAAGTCGTTTACTAAGATGTGTCACTTGTAATAAATCCACATTAAAATCTCCACAAACTACTATTGATTTACTACTTGAACAGAGTTTTTTTAAGTACATCATCCATTACACACTCAAAGAGATCGAAATCACCTGAGGGGGGTCGATACACGCATACTATAATATACTGTTGACTCTCAACGCAGGATAATTCTAAAGAACGTTCGACAGAGTGTGCTACTATATCCTGTCGATTTTTACAGACTATATCAGTTCTTACTAACACAAGAGAGCCACCGCGAATAGCATTTGCTCTTACGAACGAACTTAACAATTTATAGTTCTCTATATCTATAATATTAAAATGCTTATGTAACCATGTCTCTGTGAAGCAGATGACATGGATGTTAAATCTTCTAAGAAACAGCTCAATTTCAGGTTCTTTGCCACCTATGCCTTGTATATTTTGGTGTACAATATTTAATTTAAGTGGCCTAGGTGTTGTCTCAATGTTTAGTTTAAACTAACATTGTTTTTTGTAAAATTATTGCTAAGTAAAATGTTCTTAGTTGTACAATGTACAACGGGGTTTTGTATATTATATGCTACTAAAGTAGCAATTATTTTCTTATAATATAATGGCAAATACCAAGTATTTTTTGTCACCTTAAAACTAGACTTAATAAAACTATTTATGTCAAAATAAAAGAAAGCGTCACTATGACGGTGAGTTGTATTATATATAGTCATGTTAAGAATATATATGTCTTTATTTTGTTCCTCTGTAAGGAAGGAGGAATATGGAAATGCGCATATTATAAATTTACACTTAGTTTTGTAATGTAAGCCCAGTAATATTTCCATATTATTGATAATTTCCTGTTTCCTAACAGATGAACTATCCCCATGAAGTAGTACAATAGTACTATTTTCATTTACATTCAATGTCAAGATTTTATTTATATTTTTCTGGAAACTGGCACCCGGTGAACAAATATTGTATACATTATTTATATGTTTTGAAATTAGCGAACCAAAACCTTGCCCTATGTTATCTGATACAATTGTAACATTTTGTTTAGTATATACTATGAAAACAGCGCATACTCAAGATTTACGAAACTATTATGATAAACCGTTAATCTTCGAAATTTTAGTATGTAATTACGTAGCTAGCGAATGATCGTATGCAGACTCGCTATCAAATAACAAATATAGAAATATTAAAACAATGTTAGTGACTCAGTGATTCAGAAACGGGTTGGCGCAGAAATATATCAGTACAGACTACGAATCTGGGACTTAGCGTTTGCTGGTGAACGCGCTGTGCCAGATATTTTTTTGTTAAAGTGAATGCAGTGCGTGCTACGCGTGGTGGTGTTTAACTGTTTAACAAGTTAGTTAATTTACCTCTTTATTAATCCATAACAATACACTGTAGTATTTGCTGAGGAGGAGCTTAAAGCTTAATCACTACAATTGCCGATTATTAATTGGCAATTGAAAGGTCTTGAAAATGAGCCTTTTCCTTCCCATTGAATATCCTACTTGTAAATTGTATTAAAGGCGAAAGTTTACTCGTATAAATTTTTAGTAGATATTTATGTCATCTTGGGGGATATCCAACTTAAACTCGGAATTTAAGATGTAAACATTAAAATTTGTAGAAACAAGGAAAATTTCGCCGCTGCGGGAATCGAACTCACGTCACGGATTCATGCACAGACGCTTTAGTCAATAAACTAAGCGGCTGATTGCCACACCGACGAAAATCTCAATTTTAGGGAACTTAATATACATATGCGCTCTTCCTAAAATTAAAGCTAATACAATTGATCATCAAGGACGATTACAAATGAAATATAAAACTACGGAAGACCTCCTTAGTAAACTATCATAATAATCACTTACATACACACAAATAGTGTGACGGCTTAAATGTTTTGCTTAGTTTGGCTTAAATGTCCCACGTTGTCATGGACCTCAAATCTTGTTTTGAAATTAATACAATAATGTTAATTTATCGTCAAATTCAACCACTGATGGCAAAATCACTTATAACTAGTCAAAGTACAAAAGCTTTTGAAGCCCGTTGCCTTAGGTCGATCGCATCACAACAGAATGCTTTGTTCTTACAAAGCTGACGTTATAAGAGTACAGTGTCTACATTTTACATTTGATATTGCTCAAAGCGCTAAAGAGAAAACATTATTAACAACAACAATCCTTTACTTTAACGTCGTTAACCCGGACCTCGAATTCTCAAAATAGAAACAATTTTTTATCATACATATCTAATAATAGATGTAAATTTCAACTAAATAAGGGGTATAACTAAATCTCGATTAATTATAAAATCTTATCTAATATGATACCTTACACATAAAACTTCAGGTTTATTTATTTTTTCATAGTTTAAGCATTGCCCATTGCGGCAAAACTGCGCATGTGTCGTCCGAATAAATATAACTGCAAGATATCATTATAATATATAACAGTATGCTTTCCTCTCAAATAACATTTACAAAGAATATTTCAACAAGAAGTTTTGCCTTCTTCTGAAATTTACGCTTATGTTTTATAATTATATTTCATAAGCACGTGGCTTCCCCTAACGTTATACACCAGAAAAGCTCGCAGATGGCAGAATTTTTTCCTACTTACTTGACAATTATTGTTATATTTTGGATAATTCACATAATATCTTTGTTAATTATAGCCTATGTCTTATTCTGATGTATAAGCTATATCATTGTAAAGTTTTATTAGAATCTTCAATAATAATTGCGTGACAGAGTAACAAATATCCATCCATACATACAAACTTTCGCATTTATAATATTAGTAAGGATTAGTAAGGAAGTAAGGACTGGACAGGTCTCATTTAATTTTCAAGAAAAAGTGTAAGTTTTCTTTAAAGTGTCGGTGTTATTGGAACAGAAAAATTAAATGCTAAAAGTTAATTATATAACATGAATATTTATCCAGAAAGAAAGCTCTATTATATAAATATCTATCCAAAAAAAGATGTTTCAACACAAAAGACATTTTATATTCTAAATTGCAGTAAATTCAAACATTATATTGACATTATCTAAAGATCTTTTATTTTTCAAAAACTTATTAGAGATGTTGGTAAGAATTATTTTATGATAAATGGTAATGAAACAAGTGTGTATTTAATAAACAACAATTGATTAATTTCATCTAAACAATAATATAAGTGGTCAATTAAACTGCAGAGAAAAACATTGAATTGACAAATGTAAAATTAAATTTCGAATACATTTATTTTAAAATGGCATCGCATCTGTCGAGTTATAAATCTCTGCGGCTGCAGCCAGGCTCTACGCTCGTTGATTGAACGAGGTTAGACGAAATCGGCTTATCGTCCGACGATGGCGAATGGAGAATAATTTCATTGGAGTATGCACCGGCCCCGCCTAGACTTCGCTGCGAAATATTTCCGTTGAAATTAAAAAATAACTCTTTAGATTTTCATAACACACCGCATATTTGAATTAAAATTTCATCGCGCTTTTAATACTATAATAATATACAATTAACGAATTAACAACCTGACAATTTTAAATTAATTAGCTCATAAGATTTAAAGTTCTTTGACGATTTCAACTATATATTAAATCATAGTTTCTGTAAATTTGTATTTCGGTGACCAAAGTAATGCTGACACATAATTTGGATGTAGTTTACACCTTTTGTTCAAATGCTGGAATTTTCCATTTATCTACACTTTAGAAACATATTCAGATATGTTTCTAAAGTGTAGAAATCAGCAAGGATCAGTCCTTGCTGATATCGGCTACAGGGAACGACTCAAAGATTTAGTTGCATGAAACCAGATGTTCGCCGAAACAATGAGACAATACAACAAAAACATGTAATACTAAATAGCGTTCAATTTACTGAAACAAATATATTTACTTAAATATGTATTATAAAACAATTTAAATTTATAATAGCAGGTTTCATGATTGTAATAAAAAGCGTATTCTTAGATGATTTTTATAAATAATCAACCTTTCGATCCAAAACCTATAGGGTACATGCGGTTGACCTTGAGTTGTAAATTTTAGTTAAAAGAAAGGTCAAAAGTAAACGGAAAATCATCCAAATCTATCATCCAAAACATCCGTAGTCTCGTATTTGCTTTGCTAACCTCTGTGTGGTTGGACTTTTACAACCCTCGAGGATTCGCAAAAATACGTTGCAAGCCTTTTGATAAAAATAGCCTGTCTTTTCGATCCTAAGTTTGAGTTGATAAGATTGGACGTCTTTTTGGTGATGTGATCTATGAAGATTTTATACAGCTTTGGCCACACCGCCATTAAACGTGGTTACGATCATAAGCCCTCATAGTAGGTACGAAATATCGATGCAGGCTTGTAAATTAAGATCACAATACTACTACCTTAATGCAACCAAAATGATCAAACCTTCACATTAAGCATTGGTTAAAACTTTAAGAATTATTGTAAGTACCTAAGTTGTCCGAATGTTACATGTTTTATCATTCTCTGTAGGTATTATATTTAACTTTACGCAACTCTTTCGCGCATATTATTAAGAAGTTGAATAAAATTTTAACTTGTCCAATTATTTAAATATTTACCAACCTACTGCGACCGTGTGAAGATATCGATAATAACGCGATAATGTTATCAATAACAATGAAATCATTGCAATCAGTCCGTGGCATACTGTTAATGAATAAAGCAGATATGATAGATAAGTTTATGCACATTAGAATACGTGTGTGTCCACCTAGTGTTTGTTAGGTCAAGATCGTAACGAATGTGATACATCAATAAACAATTAGCTAGTGACACTGTGATCTAAATTTCATTGAAGCTGGAGCCATAAAATGGATGAAAATAAAATTTTAATAGGAGTCGTCTTTATTCTTTGTAGTAAGTAAAAAACAATTTCTTGATAAAAGTAAGTTTGTTGTTTGGAGAGTCAATGTCATTAGACTATAACATACAAATAGCAGATGAATCTAAATGACTATCAAACGCAGGTTTTTGCAACATTTTTAAATGCTTACATTTAAAATCTAACGAATACCATGGGCATGTATTAAATGCTTCAGCTTGTTTTCCAGTCCTTCAAATCAAACGATATGAATTATTTTGGCCAGAAGTCCAGAATTCCACTGAATTGAATTTAAATCAATGTCACCATTTATTATATTCCTTCGTTTTGTTTAATCCAGATGAAGAAAATATATTGTCAGTTTATAAGTCTTGTAATATAACGATAATAAACAGTTTATATCATAAACGCATTTATGAAACATGTTTATCTCCTGCTTCACTATCCAAATCGAACTACGAACGATTTTGTAAACAATTGAGAAAGCGATTGTGGTATATAGATACGACGCTTTTTATATTTCGTTTGTTCACATCACTAGCTAGATTTGCGGTCGAGGCACAATCGAATCCAGTATCTCGTTGTTTTCAATTCACGTGGCTCGGGCCAAGGTATAACAATGAGAGCGTGTTCCTGAACGCTACCTGCCAAGAGGCCACTCGAATGGCGAACGGCGTCCCCTGTGCACAACCCCTTGTTGTATCCTGTAAGTACTATTTTCAGTTTTACTTATGACAAATTCACTTTGTATACTATTAACTACGTATAAGATTACAAAAATAGGTATTATCCATAAATTTCAGCAATTTAATTTCCATTTACTTAATATAATGTAATTGTAATAAACAATGATTATAAGGCAAGGGATATTACTTTTGACGATTTTAACTGCTGAAGACAAACGTAAAATACATTAATGTGCCATCATCTTCACCCTCGGATAGAATACAGTCTTAATTCTTCTCCGTGCCATGTTATTTCATAAATAGTGGAAAAATCAGAGGCAGTTATAAAAATATTACTAATGTTGTTGATATATCAGAAATGATGTTATTTTATTACTCGTATTAACTTTTTTTTTATGTGAAAAGTTGCCAAACGAGCAGACGGTTCACCTGATGTTAAGTGAATACTGCCGCCCATGGACATCCGCTACACTCGAGGGTTCCAGATGTGTTGACAACCCTTGGAAATTGAGCTCCGGCCACCTCACTCACCAGACGAAACGCGAAAGTATGATACTTCCACTTTACGCCGGTCTTCTGTGAGGCTGTGGTACTTACCCGGAGGAGCCTGCCCATTCGTGCAACAGCTGCGTGAGGCTGCTGCGTGGCCCTACCACTGTAAAAACTTTGATAACATTGTTCTATATAGGGACAAATTTTTAAGTTAATGAAATCGGGGATTTCCATGCATGCACAACCACAGAGTACTTTAAACTTTTAACAAATTTTCAGACGACGGGACTTGGCCAGACGTGGAATATATTTGGACACACCATTCACAAAATGCTTCTTGCATATTGGGACAAAATGACGTCTGTGCCCAATACACATACTACTTTGATGGACACGGTATTTTTTTATCTGTAATGACTTCTTATACTACAAGAATAATACAAGCTCGCACATATTTTACTGCAGCGGTGTATGTATACCTGCCGTAGACTGCGCACCGAGGTTATTTTATGTCGTAAAAGATGATGTGTCTGCCGTTGTACTATGAGAGACAAAGATTTATGCACTAACGATCGGTAAAAAAATCTAAATTATCGACTTAAAATTATTAAATCTTTAATGTTTAGTTTGAATGATTGGCTAATATTAGTAAATCTTGTATGAATGTTACTACCTGACTGCAGTAAAGTCAAAAAAGGGGGGTTATGTATTTGATACATCTGTGTGTCTATATACGGCCATAACACCTAAGCGACTGAACCGATTTCGATTAATTGTATATCGTTAGATTCGTGTTTATTGTGCGAGTGTCTATGAATGTACTAAAATTATAAAAGTAAGTCAACATTTATGTCTTTAAAATAATTGTTTGTAAACAGTCTTATTTAAACAGGATTCTCTCTCTGGATACCTTCAGGATTCTAGCAAAATAATCTTGTCGTTTTTACTCAAATTATTTTTTATTTTTAAAAACGATAAAAAAACATTTCCTTTTTTTACAATTGAAACGGCAACAAATTTAAAGAGCAATGTCAACACATAGAGAAAAGGTTTTTTCTTAAATTTCAGTGGAAAACTCAACTTATATGTGCACCCGAGCAATGAATTCGTTCGGGGAGGCGGTCACCAGCGGCTGTTACCAGCAGAGAAATGGCAGTTTTGTCACTCGAGTGTGCTTCTGCCGCTCAGTGGCGGGCGGCGTGCCTTGTAACGAGGCAGTGGCGACGTCGGCAGTGCCACTAACGATCTTTATTTTCGTCATAGCCTTGTTAGTAAACGAAAATGCACCCACTGCATAGACTAGGACTTTATTTTAATAGTTTTGTATTTTTACAACTATTTATTTGTAAATATCATTCGTAGCAAAAGCTTTGAGTATTTTTTTTATTTTTTTTTGTTATTTATTTATTTTTAGTTATTTAGTTTTCAAATTTTTTTTTGAAACAAAAATTTAAAAAAAAATTATTTCAAGATTATCCACAGTACAAGCTTTGCTTAGTTTGTGAATAGATAACATTGTATAAAAACCTCCTAAAATGTAAAACTAATTACTTATATAATCAAAGTATATGAGGTAGGTAAATAAGTAATCAAAAAATTTAAATTATATATGTACTCAACTCGTAATTTCTTTGTAAGCACATACAGGGAGATTTTTCGAGAAGTGCCCAAATTTACATAGGAGGTTCAGACTCGGTAGTATTATCGTTTATTGAAATTGAAAAAATTCCAAACAAAATTATGCCATTCTATTCCAAAACAGAACGTGTTGACAATGGTGTTCTCATTCATAAATACCTAAATTTTACTCTGCACGAACTTGTGTGCGTGTTAGTTATGAATGATCGCGCGTAAAATAAATGAGTTAGATACACTTAGAAAAGCTGCCCTGTATAAATAATTATGGTAAATAAAAAAGAATGTTAAATATAACGTAATAAATAAATATTTTTGAACAATAGAAATAAAAATCTATAAACATGTTAGAAGCGTTCTAAATACAATGACCATTTTCACTTTCAAATCGATTTCGACAGATATTTTCTTTACTGGTTTTTTTCACGCCTGCGGCAAATTTAAGAAGATAACAAATATTTGTAGATAGATATCCTTTTTTTTCGTGGGGAAATCCGTTATGGATACCTGAGCTCCCTGTGAGGGGTAACCCAGGTCATGTAGGACTCGCACCGACTAAATCCCCACGGTGGTCGCCAGCTACTAAAATGAGGGGTCACGGGATCTCCTTTCCGAACACTACCGCGGAACACTTCTTCGTATGCCTGAGATAGCCCCATCTGCGCAGTGCTAGATATAGTTCAAGACCGATTCGAGCCATCGGGTCCTACTCCTAAGAGTCGTTTTGCAAGACCTTAAGGACTTGTACCTGCATCGGTCTGCTGTCTTCACAGCGACCGTTCACACAAACCGCGACCGAAACAGGGGCAACATTGTTTCAGATAGGGCAGAATTAATATTTAAAGGACCATGAGGAGATGCGCGAGCATCTCTTCGGCCCCGCCTATGAGTCGGATCCGTCCTCTCTCTTTCTCGTTCAGCAACCTCCTTCTGGACCATTACCTTCTCACAGAAGGTGGCTAGGACGCTCCATGCTGTATCTCCACTCAGCATCGCCGACACGACTGCTGGTTAGAGATGGTGCCAGATATTGATACCAGGTATTTCCTTGCAAGTATACCAACCAGGTGCCGACCCGATATACTTGACGAATAGACGATATACTTGACGATAAATTGACTTGCAAGACTTGAAAGTCTTGCAAGTCAATTTTAAATCACGATTTTTTTTAATTATAGGTAAAGGCAAAAAATTATGTGATAAAATAAACCATTTCATTCAAAATGGCCGAGAACATCAAATATAATATAATTCATTTGAAATGAATATGTTAAGAATAAAATATCAAAACAATATTAAAAAAATATATTAGAATACATAAAATATTCATACCAGACACATAGGCCTTGGCGTGACGTCGTCCAAAAAAGCACAGCACTGTATAACTTTATTTTATTTTTTTTAAGTTTTGTGTAGTTTTTTTCGAAAATGAGAATTTCAACTCCTAAAAAATATTCCCGTAAAAATGTACATCCCAAAAAACTTCCTTTCCACATTTTTTATTCCTAAGTTGCCATCCCTGGGCTTGCGCCGTGCTATGGCGAAGCAATGTAAATGGGTCTCGCCTGAAGTGTCTCTCTCATTTGATTAGATAACTTATGTAGATACATATAAGGTTCAGATAGCAATTATACGTGAAATAAAATACTTTCAAAGTACAAGTTTACGTCTTGATTGGAATATTTTGAATCTTATTTGTATAGCAATAAGGTTTAAATTTGCAAGGAAACAAGTATTTGACTAGTCGTGAAAATACTTTAAAAGTATTTTGATACCTGGTTTCCTGGAGAAGATGGACGTACTTTTAGGACCTGGTACGCGATTTAGCAAGTATAACCCATCCCTACTGCTGGTAGTGAGAGGTACCGTCTGACTTCACCCGTTAGGGTAGTACGTTCTGATTCCCAAGCCAGATAATTCACCAGGGAATGGGATGCGGAGTCCTCATCTCTCCCTCCGCAATGTTTGCAGCTCGAGGTCGCCTCAAGCCCGATCTTATACAGATAATTACCGAAACATCCATTTCCGGTAATTATGCGTGTAAGTCTATAAGTGAATCTACCTCCTCGACGATCCATCCAGGCTTCGAATACCGGAAGGAAAGCTCCAACAACGCGTTTTCGCGCATAACGCTCTTCACAGAGCCGAGCGCGCCACATTGCTAATGCGTTGTGCCGTTCCCGCTATTTAAATAATTTTAACGCCTCTTCTGGATCGTTCCCACCGTCCGACTCCATTTATCAAAATTGCAGAAATGATAATTTTTCATAAAAGTAACTGCCAATAAATGTCCCACGGATGGGCAAAGACCTCCTCTGTGCAGGGGACATTAGGGCATAGTCTACAACTCGACACCACTGCTGAATGCGGCGGACTTCACATATCTTCAAAATATGCGGGTTTCCTCAAGATTTTTTCCTTCGCCGTTGAGCACATGATATGTGAGCAGTTAAAATTAACAATTTCATTGATACCGGTATGACGATGCGAAGTACCCCGGACACTGGGCAAAACCTCGTTCTGGCAGAGGGGATGCTGGTGAACAACAGCCTCCTTCTGTTTGCTCAGGATAACCCTTTACATCCGATATACTTCGTTTGAACCATAGCCTCACAAAAGACTGAAATGGAACACCAATTTCTCCAAAAGGTGATTAACGAGGCTATGGCAATAAAGATCGGGTGTTATCACAAGCTCGGTTTTCTATCTGTAACTATATATATATATATATATATATATATATATATATATATATAATTCTTCTGTACGTGTGTATGAACTGACACTCACACTGAACGATTTTAATGAAAATTTTTCTGTCTTCGTCTTTAGATCACAAATCGGTCCACTAAAACTTTTTTTTTATTTTAAGTTGTTGTCGGGCTTAATTCGTGTTTACAGGACGTTTTTCGGGTCCGCTAGACATAAACAATTTGAATAAAAGTTTCCCAAGCTATTGTACAAAAAAATCATTTATTAGCATTTTCCCCTCATTGCACAGCTTTTGAACTAACAAAACCGTCTCAGCAGCCAGCGCGCCTCCACAAAGGACCTCTTTTGTATGGGCTAATGACTGGTCCAAGCATTCTGCCTAGACACCATAAGAATGAGAGAACCACTGCCAATAAACAACAAGCGGCGGCTGGTATGTGATTCCGTCATTCACCACGTTTCGGCCGCGAAGGATAAGGAAAATGGTTCATCGCTTTCTTTGGTGCATTCCTCTCCCGCCTGCCCCATAACCCCACCACTTCATCATCAGCAGTATATACCATCAGTGGTATATCCCCACCGAGCCGAGGAAGATGTGGCTAAACGACATAGCAAACCCGCGACTTCGACTTCGGTTGCAGAGGACAGAAGGAATGGTTCCACCTCTACCGCCATTAACCCACCTACCCCCCTGGGCCGGCCCAGAGCAAATTCTTCAAGAACAAACGAACTACGGTAGCCAAAGCCGAACGATTATCCAGATCACCTTTTAAGGAAAAGATAGTAACCGAAACACGATATATATATAATGGTCAATGCTTCTTACAAAACTCCCGATGTAAGGAGCCGATATAGCACATTTTAATATTAAAGTAAAACAGATTTTTTTATAACAGCTAATAAATTTTAGTATCAAAATAAAAATAAATTGTATCGATCCAAATTAATTTATAAAGTTTGTTTTATCAATGTATAATTTATTTTAATTCAGAGTATCTTTAAATGAAAACAAACTAATAACGTCCATAAAAAGTATATTGGAAAAAGACTAAACTCTTATGTGAATAACGAAACGTTGAATACGTGTAAGGTTTTGACATATTTATGGTGACATATCATTTTAAAATATACCTTTTAGAATGGGACTAGGGCATATATTTTATTGAAAATAATTTACTACACTGCCAAACCAAAGCAAAAGCACCAACTTAAGTTGACTGTACTCTGTGTGACGTGTCTTTAATGTCATCAAGTCGGCCAAGAGAAAAGTTAATTAAAAACTTTAAACACTAAAATTGGGCTAAATAACAAAATAGAAGCTATCATTACAATAAACATTTTTCAAAATGTATTCCGTTCTAACAAGAGGAAATGCAATATTAACCTATACTCTTAGTGTGTTGGCATGTTTAACATTTCTTTGCTTTTTATCCACATTAACCGTGGATTATAGAACAGCCGCACACATGAACACTGTGAAAGTAGTCGTGTAAGTACTACCATCAAGATTGAAATACATCATTATAAATAAATGGGCAACCTTTAATTTACCATTTATAAGTTTTTGTTGAATGACATAAACAAAACCATCATTATCGTAAGCTTTTGATATTTACTTTTAAAATGTTAAATTACCTTTCAGTAAGCATGTCCCAGATTATGGTGCTTACAAAGAAAGAAATGACCTTGGCTTTTTGACATTTGATCTCAAAACAGATCTGTCTCACCTTTTCAATTGGAATGTAAAACAGTTGTTCTTATACCTAACCGCAGAATATGTAACACCTAACAATGAACTTAATCAAGTAGTGCTGTGGGATAAAATTATCTTAAGAGGAGAAAATGCCATACTTGATTTTAAAAACATGAATACAAAATACTACTTCTGGGATGACGGTAATGGTTTAAAGTAAGTCAGTACTTATATCCTTTTCTATAAATTGAACTTGCAATTCTTTAGATATTATTTTACATCAAAAATGAAATAGTCTTCACTCATTGTACCCTTAATTTTATTAGTAGATTTTGCTTCTTTTCAAAAGTAATAAATAACTATTTTTATTATTACAGGGGTCATCAAAATGTAACACTTACACTATCATGGAATATTATACCAAATGCTGGCCTCCTTCCAAATATTGAAGCCATAGGCCAACATTCCTTCAAATTCCCTGCAGAATACACCCAAACAAGGGTATGATTCTTGTATGTTTAGATAAAAGTGTAATGTTGAAGTGCAGGCTTTTAATAAGATCTATTATACCACTTTGGCTAAATTGGAGTTTTGATTTTTATATTCCTAATTTTTACAAAATATCAGTAGAGTACATATTTGCCACAGTTAAATAAAAAAACTAACTTTGTAGCTTAATTAAAGTTCATACCAGCAAATTTCTTTCAATGTGTAAATATATATATTTCACATGGACACAGTTGTGGTTAGTAAATATATATTTACTACTGTGAAATTGTCTACATACAATATACATACAACAAAATATTTGTTACTAAAATGAAAAAAAAATGAAATCTGCTTATAATTACAATTTCATAGTTCAATGTTTTTGCAAAAAACCCTAACACTTTTTTTACATCAAGTGAGCCTAAGTTCAGTGACATAATAAGATTATTTAATGTCACTGCTTATAGCTGGAGGCAGCCTCTGGAACTATAAGGCCCTGAGCACTAGGAAGGATCCTAACATTTATTATTTCACTAAATAAAATTTCAAATGAGTCAGAACTGGGCTTATAGCACAAGAGAATCTTAGAGCCAGTGACATTCACAAATGCTATATTTATCTAATTACTTTTCACTGAGATAAATATTACTAAGTAGTCGATTATACTATTGAACTGTCTTTGGGATATATTTCGGATGAAAATCCCTGTACTCTACCACCGAACATTGCGAGAAATTGCTCGCGATCGACGCGCGCTCTTAATGAATCTTGGGCGATTCACGACTTTTTTAACAATAGAGCCTGATAAGTGAATTCAGCCTGGTCATCGACATCACCATAATGGGTGCAGATGCATTCCCAACCGTTAAAAACTGAGCACCGGTTAACCACCCAGATCAAATACATTAGCATATTATTTGTGTTCATACATAATCTTGTTTGTGGCTATGATAGTTCCCTAGATGACATTTGTATTATATGCAAGTATATCAATGAACTTAGTTCTCGAAAAAAGTTTATATCACTGACACTCAATGGTAAGGACAAGAATATGAGACCTTGTTAAAAATCCCTAAATTTAATTTTATGTGCCCAATGCCCACTTTCACCGCTGCTTTAGTGTCACCTAGTCTTAAGTGTGAGACACTTAAACCGTGGTGAAAAGGAAACTAGCACATAAATTTTTGGGTGTCCCTTAATTATAGGATCATTGGTGAAAATGGTCATTAGTGTTTTTATACAACAGGACAACCAATTACACTTTTTTTGATTAGTGTAGTTGCCTTAGTATGCATACAGTAGTAAAAGTGAAGACTAGAATAGACATGAATTTGATGATAACTGTGGTAGGGCAACACATTAGTGTTCACTGTTGCACAAATGCGCAGGTCTATTTGGGTAAGTACCTCGACCTCACAGAAGACCGGCATAAAGTGGAAGTGTTACACTTCCGCGTTTCGTCTGGTGAGTGAGGTAGCGCATTTGAGACCCTACGGGTGTTGCAAATGTTTATGGGCGGTGGTTATTATTAGTTAAATTATATTATATATGGTAAATTTGTAAAAATGCACAAACATTTTTACAAATTTACTATATAAACCAAACACTAAAGTAAACACTTAACAGGCACATTTTTACAATCCCTAAAGCTCAATTAAACAAAACGAATTCAGCACTTATTAACATTACTAAATGCTACCAATATTGATTTCTTACTTTTATTAAAATTTGTAGAATAATCTAAAGTGTAGAAATTAGCACTATTAAAAAAGTATATTTCGTTTCTACCTGAATATTATACATTTCAAATGAAACTGTTTTACAGGTTGTATCGCGTTTAATTAAATTTTTAAATTCCCGACGTTTTGAACCCCTTCCACCGTTCATGGTCACGGGACAGTTCTATCATTAGTAAAATAGTTTAAATTCACAATGCTACCATTATATTGATAAACTAAAGGTTTTAGAAAATGGAATATATTGTGGTATTTTTTAACTGTATATTTGTCAAATACATTTTTGAGGATACATTATTATTAGATTTTAGCACTACATGTTACTACTGAGAAAAATTTTTACCTATGATTGCTTTCAATGTATCTACAAAATAGGTCCAAAGTTAACTACACCTGCCATTACCAAGGAACATCTACTTTTTTCAAAATTGTTTCACTTGTGCAAATAACTTATTCTCCTTTAAGATATATTGTCCACAAAAATAGGACAGATTTAACAAATAACTATAAGAATTGGTTAGCAATATATAACCATTTTAATAAAGAATTTACATATGAAGATAGAAATATACATCTGTTTAAATCAGAGTAATAATCTCATGTAAAAACCTTAAGGTTATAAATGCATAGAAGTCGAAATAGCGTTCTTAAAACTTATTTTTATTTATTTATTACTACAATTTTAAGTTTATTATAAGACCTCACATAAGCATATTTATTATTGAGGTAAATACTTTTCATTCCTTTGCATATTTCAATATACCTTTTTACATTTTAAAGACATAACAATAACTAAAATACAGTAATAACTATCTCTAAACTGTAAAATGCTAAATATCCAACAACATTACTTTCTCAGAGATTGTTATAGCAGGTGCTATAGCAGTTTGTTGAGAAACCTTAAAAGCTAAACAATCAAACAATGTTTAAATGTTTATGGAACCCTATAATGTATTAAAGTATAAAGTACAGAACAAATTTAACACAAAATACTTATTGGAGTATAAATATTTCGAAACAGTAAATTATTTTACAACATGTACCTTTATATGAAATAAAATCTCATATTTAGAAATAATTTCAACATCCATTACTCCTTACTTCTCTTTTTGTAGTTAAAGTAAAGCAGTAGATCAGTTTGCTATTTTGATCTTTTATATTTGCGCGGTTTTATTGGTTTTGTTTTCCTTTATATTACTTAATAGTAGTGAATTTGCAAGTTGACAAAAAAAAATAAACAAATTCTTAGTAGGATTACACAGTATAGAGTATATATTACATAAAAAAATTAAAATAGGGTAAAATAATTGTTAAAACTATTTGGTTAAAATCTACATTTTGAGGTAAGGGAATTTGTGATATACCTAAAACCAAACACTCTGATTATGGCCACTCTCAAGTTAGCGCGTTTGGGTACCATAAATTTGCCAATAAACTATATTGATTTTTTATTAATAATACTCACCTATGACGACCAATTTTAGGGCGACCATAATTTTTTTACGCGACTCTAACCTACAATGCCGCAGTTAGCCTCACTATTTTGCTTACTTCAGACTAAAACAATAGCTTCTAAGAGCAGCTTTTAAAGATTTTCCGACCAATCAATAAAGTGATAAACAATGAGATTTTACAAATACATCACACAGTTCGATTCTTATTTTTGTGTAGCTTGAGTAAGGACGGTCATTATTACAGCTAGAGTTTGCATCATCTTAAGATCCAAAATATTCCATACAAATAGATATTTTATCAGAACCAGTCCTTATAGTATTGCTTGCTCACCCATAATAGGGCATAAGAATTTCTAAAACCATCTACAAATGATGACTACTATACTTCTTTCTACTTCAACAGTTAACATTCAAAGCTGGCCCAATCGCGTGAAAAAATATTGCATATTAATTATGCTATGTATCACTAAGTAAGCGCTTAGTTAATACTTGAACAATTTTAACTATCTTTCATTTGACTTTATTTGCCGTTCATAAAGTATTTCAATTTATTAATAGAACTTATAGCTATAATTTTAACAAACGAAAGTATATTTTTCAAGAAGCTAAAGTTAATGGTAAATACAGTACTTAACATGACCAGTGTTGTTATTACTTGACTAGTTAATAATTTTTACAAAATGTTAATTAAAAATAAAACATTTTTGTAAGTTGCCGTTCAATAAAGGTCCGAATAGGTATGTTAGTCGAATTTTTACAAGTGTTTAATATGCACTAGTTTATTCTTTTGTAGAAAAATACATTTTATTTGTTCCCTGTTTTGATTAACTTAATCATTTTTATTACTCTGAGCTCACAGATGCGAATGGTCGTTTACTCAAATGCGAAATTATACTCCGAATGTATTGTCTTTCTCCCTCTGTTAACACCTTACTTTCCAATTATAATTAGATGACACCAATAAAACACTGACGGGTCCCAGAAAGTACTGCACTTACGAATAAAAGATATTCCAAAAGGTTTTATAATAAAAATTCGAGTAATCTATGATGCTGTCAAAACATATACTAGAATTCAACAGGCCATTGCCACACGCTCCATATGAGTATTAGATTTTGACTTTACTTTTATTTCAAAACTATAAATATACACCTGGTGAGTGAAATAAAATACATTTTATTTATATTACCCCCATGGTGCTGTCACTAAAAAACTTTAACGGTTTTAATGTTATTGTGTCAGATAATACAGATATGAATATTTACTAAATGGTAATAACAAAATTAAATGTACTGCACAACAGTAACAATATCATTCACACAGAGAAATTAAATGTTGATATATAATTGTAATACATAGTAAGATCTTTACATAAAGTAGCCAAAGTAATGTCAAATCTAAACAGCAAATACTAAGATCACAGTTTTGCTTATAATTTCAACAACAATAATTGTAATTAATTTTCTGCAAAAGATTGCGGTGATATACCTTAATATTGAATGAACATTGTTTTAATCTTAGGGGGCGTCAATTAATTCAGTGGTGCATTAAGCGGCGAGGGGCTCGAGTCGAACCTCAAATAATCTCACATGAGGAGAGGGAGTCTCGACAAATATTAAGTATTTTATTTTTACAAGAAATACTGTTAAATTGCCAAGAGTAAGAGTAAGAGTTAGAGTTAAATTAAGTAAAAATGTTTATCCGCTAAAATATGACCAAATCATAGTAATAATATTTATAGGGGTTATGCAAACCGTAAAACCATAAAACAGTGCAATAGCTAGTAGCCTATGACCAGCAATTGACTAAAACTAGCTGATGTTATGGTAAAGATGATTATAATATAAATGAGCCCCTCAATTGTTTGCCGTGTTACCAGCTAAAAACGGATTCGAATTTTAACACGGCCGAAACAAAAGCTTGGATGAGAAAAAGTAAACTCCACAACGGGCGGAGAAGCGCAAAAGAGTCTCCAGTTATAACATTGATAAAAAGAAATAAACAAATTATATTTTTTTTTTTTACATTAAGGAATTAATTTATTTACCGATGGGGTCTAGCAAAATCTCACAACATTTCACCAAGGGAAGACGCCGAAACACCGCCGAAATTGCCTCACGTCATTAATCAATGCCCTCTTGTATGTTTTACACATACCATATCCTTAATAAAAGAAATCATAATGAAAGAATGCCAAAACCCAGTATATATGAATAACAGTAAAGTAAAAATTGAATACAGGAACGGTGACACATATTAGTAAGTGCTTCCTGCCTGCACATCTGAAGAATCAATCAAAGAGTCCAGCTTCAATTAATCCCTCTCAAATATGAAATTTAATGCTGAAGCTAAATTTACAGTAAAATTTGCAAGTTCCTTACACTTAATTAAAGTATTCCAAATTCATAGTAAGTAGTCAACAATTATACAGAATATTGTGATAGCTAAAGGCTATGCATATTTTGAGAGTGGTCAATTGATACCAGATGACAAGGAAAAGAGCAAATGTGCCGACAGGAGGTAATATATGCTACCTATGACAGAGGCGCATTTTGCGCATTATACAGTCGCATAAAGCGCTTAAAGAGGCGCGATTTGCGCATTAGAGGCGGCATGTGTCCGCCACAGGGCGTCACGCATTTGATAGAGAAGGACCATCTGTTTGTACGTGCTTATCTTCTGTTGGTGGAGCAAATGTTCTCTCTGAACCATACCGCCTTGATAAATCCAACATCTCCCTGAGGCCCTGAAATTTGTCAAATTAAATGAATGTCACAATGCATGCTCTGAGTATCCAAAGTGTATATTTGTGAAACATTGAATCATATGAAATTCATAAAATATTTAAAAAAATGTTGCTTATAAAATTTAAAAATAGTAGTCAACATGTAATGAACAATTTATCTCTATTTATCTCTTTCTGACAACATAGTTCATGTGATTTTTTTAGGTTTTTAAAGAATATTTGTTTAATGTAACTGAGGTGTGATGTCATAACTTAATTAATAATTATAATATTCGGTAGTATAATATGCTAGGGTTTTCGTAATTTTAGTTGTCTCGAATCACGGGACTTTCGGGTCGAAACTCTAGACGAGTCAAGATTGTCAAAATTGTTTTTACTAAATATTTTAAAATTAATTTTGTATATGAAAGTTGTAAGGTATGACTTGACTTAAATTATCTTCACAATGAGATCAATAGTTTTGTCGTGATATTCTTATTAAAATAATCAATCTTATTAAATAACACGATAGAAATATAATACAAATACTTTTTTTTAATATAAAATACTTATATTGTGGAACTAAAATAAATATGTCATATTAAAATTGAGTAATGATAAATTGTTCATCAAAAAAGTAACTTGGCAGATTTCTCACTAAAAAGTCTAAATGGGGATCATAAAACAATTCCTGCTGCAATAAAAAAAACTAATCACTTCTTGTATCTTGTATTAACTGATGTTTGTGCCTTCAGTCCCAAGACTACTAAAGAACTAACCTAACCTAACTTGGCCAGAACCACGGATTTGGGCCCTCCGCTGTGGGTAGTGTGTTGGACCGCGCATGTGCTCATGCGTGCGTTTAACTACGGCATGTCAACTAAGGGTCATCAAGGTTGCGGTGCGGACAATGATGCCGATGGCCGTTGACTGTGTTTTTAGCTAATCCGTGGATGGGGGCGGTGAGAACTGCCCTGGAACACGAGTGTACCTTGTGTACGCGTTCTGTTGGTCTCGCCGTGCTCGGAGGCGAGGGCGAACTAATGTGTGTGTTGCTACACTAACTTGGGTTGCGATGATGTTCGGCTCTATCGAAGAACCGTTTGGTCAAGTCTATGAAAAATTCGCGAATCGTCGGGAGTCTGCAATCGTTGTGCTGATTGGCGTTGCATTGATACAACTGCGCACTGGTTGCGCGGAGGATGAACTTATTTTGCACTACTTGCAACTTGTGCAAGCGAGTAGGGTGCGTGTGGGCGAAAATCATGCATGCGTAGGACATGATTGGCCGTACGCAAGCTTTGTATAAAAGTAAGTTGTGTCTTAAGGACATTTTACTTGAATGGTTAGTTAAAGTACATAGCCGCCCGGAGACGAACGCGGCTCTGTTACGGACGTTATTAATATGCGTTGTGAATAACATACGCGAGTCGAAAGTGACTCCTAAATATTTGACCTTTTTCTCCCAGGGTTTTTTACTGGACGATCTCCGGTGAGGCGGCTTGCCTGTTGGCCGGCTTTATACCCTGGGATCTGAAAGCTAAGATCCTCGCGTCATTGCACTCCTGGCGCGAGGCTGCAAAAGCCAAGTGCCATATGCCGGCCCCGGAGGAGTTGGGGGAGCGCAGGGATCGCCTTCGCTCAAACGCCATCGAGGAGTGGGAGCAGAGGCTGGAGCACCCCAGTGCCGGCCTAAGAACCGTAGAGGCCATACAGGACGTATGTCCTCAGGAAGTGGCTGGACAGGCGACACGGCACCCTCAGATCCTCTCGGGACATGGCTGTTTCGGGAGGTATTTGTTTCGCGTGGCGAGCGTGGCGGAGACATTGGGGGACGGAGACAGGGAGCCCACAGCGGAATGTCACCACTGGGACGGAAGTGCCGAGGGGACGACCCAACACGCACTGGAGGAGTGCTCAGCCTGGACGGAGCAGCGCCGAGAGGTATGCGCTATCGTGGGGCACGACCTCTCGCTGCCAGCCGTGGTTCGCGCTATGGTTGACAGCGAGAGGGCGTGGAGTGCTGTCCTCGCATATTGCGAGGACGTTACCACCCGGAAGTAGGCTGCGGAGAAAGAAAGGGAGGCAACTGCCACCCTGGAAATCCGCCGCCGGAGACCAGGACGCAGAAGGCGAGCCTGCGCGCGCAACCTTCCCCCCTGATAGTGAGACCCTGAGCGGCAGACATGGGGGTGTCTGTCGCTCAACATGGGGCTCGTGACGTGTGCACCGGCACAGCACGATGCATAGAGGAGGCCTAAAAAGGCCAGAGTCGCGGAAGATTGCGTCCACGTATTCCCGTATCCCCGGCCGATGAGACAAACAGGTGCAACGTGGGTTTTTTAGTGTGTACCCGTTTCTCACCGGAACTCCCACATACCCCTGCCACTAGATCTGGATCCATAAATGATTTTTCCCACGGAAAAAAAAAGGCTGCGGTTGGAATGTCGTCGGTCATGAGGCGACCGGGGGCGCGGCTACCTGCGGAATTGCCTGGGGTTTCGCCCAGTCGTTTACGGCGGGTGCGGGCGCGGGAATGTAATTCGCGGGCGCGGATTTCGGGGCCGCGATTTTCACGAGCGTGACTTTCGCTAGGGCTTTTGGAACTTTAGAGCAGCCCCTGTAGGTAGCCGGTGTTCGGTGGTCAAACAATTTACGCAGTCCGGTTTCCTTGTCATCTGCGCAATCTTTAGGACGCGTGCAATCTGTCGTGCCGTAGTCACCGGTGCATTTGAGGCACCTAGGGTGAGCAACACAGTTGCGAGCCGTGTGGCCATAGTGTCTCAACGTCTGACTTCCGTGGAGGCTCAACGACGAGTTCGCTAAGCCTACAGAGCCTCTTCAAATTAAAAATTGCCTTACCTTCCGGGGTAGGGTCTAACTCCACCATTACAATGTCCATCGGGACACGGGTTCTGGGGTGACGTAGGCGGCGGACGGCGTGCACCGGGTATCCCTTTTTTTTTTTGTTGACGTGGGGGAAATGCCTACGCATACCCGCCCTCGCGGGGGCAAGAGCGGGTTATGTCGGACTCGCACCGACTAAAACCCCCACGATGTTATACCCAGGCGCATATCGGCAGACCCTGCCAGCGCTGGCCACCTTAGCAGCCTCCTCACGGGGAGCAACTCTCCCCCTTCCCTCTCCCCCTCTCCCCTCGGAGCCCCTCTCCTCCAGCTAAGGCGCACTGGAACATTCAGCGCGCCTTCCTCCTCGGCCCCATTTTCACGGCCAACGAACTCCCCCCAGTTCGCTGACCGGGGCCATGGGATCCAGGAGAGCCAGTGCTAATAAGCAGCAAGCCTCCCAGCCCCCAGCGGCGGACCTGGTCTGTGGCTCCGCCGCTCACCACGTTTCGGCGGAGGATATGGAGAACGGCGCACCGCAATACAGACACTCCTCTTCCTCCGCGACTCCTCCTCGGTAGCAGAAGACTGGGAGAGTGGCTCCACCTATACCACCCTCGACCTGTCCCCTGCACCCTCCAGCACGCATCCAGAGTAGACTCATTGAGCCCACTCGGAGCGGCCTCTTAACTTCGCCGTGGGGGACCAAGCCACGGCTACTAAGCCCCTCCGCCACGTCAAGGCGGGGAACCCGGTCTTAGGGGCACCGGGGTTCCCTGAGTGCGGATGTCGATTTTTACATTGTCGACATACGACTCTTTCGGGATGCCCTTTATGACTCCCCGAAGTTTACGTTCTTCAGGCAGCGAGTAGGTATGTAAACCTACTTTGTTTTCGCGTAAATATTCAGTAACGCGGCGGAAATCATCGGTGCTATCGAAGTATATACGGATACCTTGATGGGTGTTTTTTGACCGGGTGTCGCGAATATTGTGGCGTTCGAACCACACGCATATTTGATCGTGGAAGGCGACGGTGTTACGGGCGCAGAGAGCGCCGGACATGTCGACGATGCGATTGCCGATGAAGGCGGACTATCGTTGGCGTTTTCAATGACTAATCGTTTTTCGGCCACGAACGCTAGGTAGCTTTCCCATATATTGGGACAGCGTTGTCGGACGAACTCCACGAAAAGGGACCCATCGTAACGTATGTGCCCCTCCGGCGTGTGTAAGCTTAATAAGCCTCCCCACCTTGCGGTAGGGAGGAGCGTGCCTACAAAATAACAATTGCGTGCCTACAAAATAACTTCGCTTTAGGTGCGCTAGGGTGAGTACCTAGCTGTCGCCTAATGCAACAAGCACACAGTTAAAAAATAGGCAATGCCACCTCTGAAGCGAGAAATGTGTGTAGAATTCTACTTACGGACAGGAACCTGCCTATGAGCACAACACTACACTAACACTCAACTATTGCACTGCTTGCACAAAGATTTAAATTGCAAGAAAAGTTGCGAGTAGCGTCTAATTCGGGTGGCATGTGCCCTCCGTCTTAGAGAGAGGTCCGTTCCGTACAAGAGCACGAAGCGGAATGCCTAATCACTTTGAACACTTATTGCAGGTGACGATGTAATAACTGAGACTTGAAAAATTTTAAATATCTTGATCTCTAAAGCAAAGCATCGTTATAGGCGGACCTAGACATTAATTATCCGTATTCGGATCTGTATACATTTCTAACCATGGATATACATTTCTAACGATCTGGCACATCACTAATACAAATGCACGCAAGAAAAATTATCGGTGTGACGATAGAAATTTACGGCAAAGTTATGTTCCTTACCTTGTTCTCAGTAATAAGCCTTTGGTAAAGTTCTTCTTCTTTTCTTGAATCTCCATTCTCATCCATGTTTACTGCCTTATACATAACACTTGTCATTTCATTGATCCTCTCTGCTTGTTGGCGAATTAACTATTAAAGTGACAAAAAAATGGTGGTGGGGTTATTTGTTAAATCTTTTATAAAGCAAAGTTAATGTGTCAAGGTTTATTTATTTACACCTTAGGCTAAAGGTGGACATACTGCCTATGTATATGAACATATAACATTCTCTACCAGTCAATCCTTGTCATGGTGAGAAGTAGATGGCAGGTGTTAAACAGAAGAGTAAATATAAGAAATAAATAAACTTCCTTACAAGTTAATAATTGTAGGCAAATGTATGTAAACATAAAATTATGTAGTGTGTGCATATATATATATATATATATATATATATATATACATGAATATTATTAATCATCAACTAAATATATATATAACATACATGTATAGATTGAATTAAGATATAAGTATATAGATACATAAATATATATATAAATGTATAAGACAAATAAAATCAATGTTTCAATAGGTATTCTCAAACTAACTTTTTAAATGTATATTTATTTGGGGGCTGTTTTGATCTTATAAGGGAGGGCGTTTTAGAGTAGTTTAGCTTGAACAGTAAAAGAAGAGTTAAAGTATCCAGTATCCATAGTTGTAGTAAAGGTTAATGGAACAAGGTACTCTGTCAGAAGCATAGTGAAATAATTGGGAGGTATTCCTAAGATATGCAGGAGAATTGGAATTAGATAATACAGAATGCAATAACAACAGAATTATGGAGCAATGCCTCTGACGAATAGAAAGCGTAAAAGTCAATAAAACAAAATAAGAGAAGTAGATTAATTACTTTTTTAAAGGTAACAAAATGGCATTTGCTATAAATCAATATATAAATCGCTCATGATATCTAAACAATAAAATAAACAAAAAGCTTGACATTTAAAGCAACACACTTAAAGCAAAAAACTAATTTTCTTATACTTTCAAATTATGATGAGACAGAATCATCATTACAACCAATGAAATAAACACACTCATTCATACCCCAGCACTATTTACCTACAATGGTATATGCTGATACAAAACATTGACTTAAAGGTATGTATGTATAATATGCTGTTTTATTTCATTTACATTTTTCCTTCTTTCTTACAATATGTAGACTAGTCATATCTAATCTATCTTCATATTAAATTATGATTTATAAATTATAATATCAGCTATAGAAGAGCAAAGTCACCTGTCACAGGCATTTTATACATACTGCGTGACTTTGATCACTGAATATGATAAATGTAAATATATATTTATATTTATCATATTATAAATATTAATATTATTGACTTGTCTCATACCAAGGAGTGTGAGTTCAAATCCAGTATAAAAAAATAGTTTTCTTTTTTTTTTGTATTTTATTAATTTGTGTCACATGACATTGGCAGAATTCTTATAAGAGAGGCCATTAATCAAAGAAGAAAAGTTCAATTCCCATTCATGGAAAAATAAAGTATGATCTTTCTTCAATATCTTTTCTTTTTAATATATTTTATTTTTGAATTAATATATTTTTATCCAATAATGCAGAGAAATTCTAATGCTTTCCAATGTTCACAGTTTTTTAAGTCAGTTTTTTAAATGCCTGTAGTAAGACTTGTCACAATAATCCTGCAGAAATCTAAGACAGCAATGTAGCATACAAATCAAGTGCAAGTTAAAGGTAAAATATTCACCACAAATTCATTTTCACCATACTTTTCAGTCTATACAATATAATATTTAATAAATAAATTATAGTGGCATTTTAGCTGAATGAAAACTATTTACTAATATACCTCTTGTTGCTTGTCATTAATGGCAGCAGTAAAATCTATCCGCGACTCCCATATCCTTTTTTCTGTATGTTGCCTGTACTTTGACATTATTAGCTCCAATGCCCTTCTATGGTCCTCAAGAGCTGCACGTAACTCCCCATTTTCTCTTTGGACATCACGCATAAGTCTAGATTCCCGATCTATACTAGCAATTAGCTCTCCTCGTGGCCTTTCCCTTGAAGCTTCATTAAGAGTGTCCACCTCTTGTTTGTACTAAAATGAGGACATAAATATGAAATGAAAATACCTACAATTTATTTCAAATTTTCATATTGAACACTTAATATAAAGGTATGAACTACTTTCTGGACATATAAACATATTTTTTGTCTATGTTCATTACTTGCCACAATAAGCACAGTGGAATTATTGTTCGTTTTTTTGACAGAAGTATGAATAATATGTAAATAAAGGTTAATGATAGAACCACATATAGATTTAAATTGATAGATTTAAAAGTTAATTTCGTTTATAAATAGATGTATAGAATGATCTAAGAATAACTTTCAATATAAAAACAACTTGTTTCTTATGTGACAGAAACTTGTTTACTAAAATAAACTAAACAGAACAAAAGTTTATTGCTAAGAGCAATCCCAACAAAGAGACTAATCATTGTACCTGTTTCATAGTATGAATTTGCCTGTAAGCAGATTGAGTCTCAGTTAGCAAAGCATCCGCTTCTGTTTCTCGTTCTTTTAAACGGCCAGCCAGTCTTTTTGCATCCAAAATAATTTGTTGTATCGTCAGTGACATCTGAAAAAGCCAACAGCGTACAAAAACGCTCACTTCAATAGAAGTAAATAATTGCAATACTAGTAACACAAACCCTGAATTCCAAAGAGCGTTGCTTCGCGAATAACGTATCATTTAAACAATGTTACGATAATATAAGAGAACATAAATGTTAATTGAGAAATCAAACGACGCACATCAGCTGTTTCGTGATTAGTGTTCGGCGGCCATTAGCTTTCATTTGAGGAGGGTCTAGAGTACGTACGGTGATGAAAAAAATATTGTATTGTTTTAAAATAAAATCACTGTTTCTCTATATAACTGTCACATTGGAGAAAAAGAGAAAGTAAAATAGTTTTTGAAATTGACGAATGCTTTAGTCTTGTCACGAATATATATTTGTGACATGACCTTGATAAACTATGTTGAAAGCATTCAAATTTCAAAGATAGTCCATAGAGAAACTTTTTAAAAAATTTATACCTTCATTGTGTAAATATTTAAAATTACCGAACGCAGTGCTTAAAAATATATAATATATTTTAAATATATATTTTCAGTTATTTTAAATTTTCTGTCCCTATTTTTCGTTCTAATTTAATAAATGTTTATTATGTTTACGCTTAAACTAATAATGTTAGGCGAAACTCGTAAATAAGGTTACCAACCACACTTTATAATCACTAAGCCTACTTTAATTAACATAAAGTATGTAAAATACTCTATTTCTTTTCTTTACTATATTGCGTAAAATAGAACACATATTGTGTTGTATTTTAAGCATACAAAACTGCACATACATATACGGATAATTACTGAATTTTTATCGATACTTCTAAATTGAAACACACACTCTGAACAAACGCTACTTGGAGCTTTGACTGTTATAGGTATATGATTTAAGAAAAACATTTGTACTCCAAGAAAATTTTATCACTTTTTTCTTTACTTGAAATATGAGATACTTCAGTTTTCTCAAAAACTGTTGGCAACCCTAGTCGTATCATATCATTATCAATGTTAATATCTTAAAAGTTTAGAAATTTGGAAGTTTTTGTACATGAATTGTAGAAAAATTTTCGGTGCTCCGGGATTTGAACTTGGATCTTCCATTACTACGTATGGGTAGATTGCTTTTTTTCATAACTAAGGGGTTATCCCTAATGACCGGATGTTATATTTTTAAGGGATTAATCGTAAACATATAATACACACGTAGAAATTACTAAATAGTACTGTCTAAATATTCTTCGACGTAACAAAATTAAAACCCGGTGCCACCAGAAATCGCGTTGTCTCTTGGATTGGACGGGGCAAATCAGGCCTGAACTGGTTAACGTCCACCGATGGCTCGATAGCGAGTGTACACGAACCGATGATTCGCTCGTTATGTAATAAATTGTAAAACTTTTTATTTTTATAAACCGATTTCATTAACTGGTTATTTCAGTTTTCATTCGTAATTAGTATAGTAAAAAATAGTTCGACGTCGGTATGTCTTTTGATTAATTCACAATTTCAAACTAATTCCTTCCTCTGGGATGGTCGCACTATCGATTGCGATCCAAGTCAAGGTTCAAATTTCTAGTCGAGGGGTAAATTTATTATGTCGTGAATTTTTTTTAATTTCTCATTTACCAAATTTGACAACTAACAAAATAGGATAATCAAGCAGCTCTTTTGATGGTACACAATCATTACTACTTTTGAAGCCGAGTACATCCACTTGTGAAAATCAAAATCTTTTCCACGAAAAGTCCTGCGGAAAAATTCCCAGTTCAGACTTGAAACATGTTTATTTATTGTGTACAATTTTATACAAACTACCTAGGTTTGTATAAAATTGTACACAATGGGCAGGCAAATAAGCCGACTGGCTCAAGTAAGCACAGAAAGCTTTCTGGAAGTCAACTGCGATCCACTCTAAGAAGTTATTACTCTTATGCGTATAAGCTATCTGACGCACTGCTGTCACGAGCCGTTGGTTTAACTATTTGGGTGGTGAAGTATGAGAAAGCGGAGGAGGGCTACGCTATCTGCCTCGTTAGCTCGATGTTTTTACCCATTTCTATCATTCTTTGTTACCAGACAGGAGCCCTTGAAATGTCCTATCCAACAACTATTAATTAAAAAGATTACCGCGGCCCATAGACATTTCCAACACCTGACAGGTTGCAGATCCACTGCAAATCACTATAAAAGTAGGCCCCGGTTATAACACTTAGTTTACGTTGGTCTTCGTTGGGAACCCGTGGTACTTCATGGACAAACTTGCCCATTTATGTAACAGCAGAAACTGCTGCTAGTCCTTACCACGACTATATTGTAAATCTTGTTAACTGTATGATAATTATAGAAATGATTCCAAAACATGAAACCGTTAATTTTAATTTTATCGCCATCAGAATTGTATCGATGTTAGTTTTGAATTAACCAATTACATATTATAAATTCGAAACTTGTCAGGCAAAAATTGTGGAATTTCATTTTCCGTTATCCTGAACATCTATTTGCCGTTTGAATCCCATTTATAAAAACATAAAATACCAGCCTTAATGAAATGAAATAACTTGATTATTGGTAACTGGCACTTTATAATAAATAGATAAATATTTTAGGACATATTTTTACACAACGTTCTCTAGTTCCTAGAAAAACACTATGTTCATCACACATAAAACAACACAACTTACTAAGCTATTCGGGTCATCTAAAAAATATCTTCGTAATCAAAAGCCTCGTGGGTTCTGGTTGGCCCACCGTTTCTGCGTTCGATGAAGCTTCAATCGTCTCGGAATTGAAATGGTGAATCTATTGTGGTAGAGCCACGCAGTAGCCTCGGCTGTTGCACGAATGGGCAGGCTCGTCCGGGTAAGTACCACGACCTCATAGAAGACCGGCGTAAAGTGGAAGTATGACAAATACTTTCGCGTTTCGTCTGGTAAGTGAGGTAGCCGGAACCCAATTTCCAAAAAGGTTGTCAACGCATCCGCAAACCCTCGGGTGTAGCAGATGTCCATGGGCGGCGCTATTCACTTAACATCAGGTGAACCGTCTGCACGTTTAGCAACTTTTCACATAAACAAAAATTGAAAGCGTTTACATCACGTAATACAAGTTACATTAAAGCCTCTGTACTCTCTGGTCAGATATGGTCAAGCCCTCAACCAAAGATCGGCTCAGAGCATGATCCTGAGCCACCTGTATCCATCATCGGATTTCTAAGACTACACTCCCCACTCCCCCTTGTTTATAAATTAATAAAGCACTACACGAAGTAATAAGTACATTTATTTAAATCAAAGTTTAATAATTTTCGAAATTTTGCATGTACATATTCCTAAAATGTAGGTAAATTTTAATTTTAATAATCTAAATATTATTCTTGACAAGGAAGTCCCTTATAATCCTATTGACTTTTTGCGGAGTCTCCTGTTGCAAAAAATGTGAGCAGTTCTCCACTAACAAAGTTTCAACGTGTTTATATTGTTTTTTTATAACGTTTAATACATTTGGCGTAATAAATGGATCGCGTTCGCCATTCACTACGAGCATTGGGATGTTTTCTTCCTTATACTTCTCGGGAACAATTAACGGGAAGTTTGCGCGATAGTAGTTTATCGGCGGGGTGAGTGCATCTGAAAATGATATACATATGTTAAAATTAATACTAGTTTTATACAGACTTGTGAACAAAGTTGATGGTATAGAAGAAACCCCATAACATTTAGTCAATTATAAATACACATGAGCAAGATAATAAGTGAATTCATATTTAAAAACATTGTACAAAGTTTGAATAATAAACACTTATTCGAAGTCTCTTATTACCTTATTTAAAATTTAATTACATTGCCTCATTGTACTAAATAACCAGTTTTATTTAATACATAACATGTACCTGTTCATTATCATATGGCGTTCATTATATATATAGTAGTTTAACTTTAAGTAGGGATCACAAAAAATGTTTTAATACCGTTTAGGTATATAATCATGATTACGAAAATAAGATGCACAATGCTCAGTAATCCACAAGATTCTTAGGAATAACAAAAATCCCGACAAATACTGATTAATATTCGCATATCATTCCACGATGAAAGAGAAATCTATAGTAACAGCTAACCTACTTATTTTTTGAGCGTGACCGCGATATTCATTTATTTTCACCGTCTAATTATGTTTGATTGTTCAAATTGACCAGCTCAGTAATGTTCGAGGGCAACGGTAATAGTATGCAAGTCACACCAAATGACGTGATGAGAAATGATAATATGAGCATATATAGAACGACCTGAGGCAAATCCATTAAATAGCTCTGTGATAGTTTACTAATCTTCTTTTTCTATTATATGAAGAGGAAAGATTTGATTGTTTGTATATATTGAATAGGCTCCGAAACTACTAAACCGATTTGAAAAATTCTATCACTGTTAAGAAGCTACATTGTCCCTGCTTGACATAGGCTATATTATATTTTTTAAAAAATTAGGGATCCTTACTAAAACTCCAATAATGTTACCCAAGGTGTACAAAAATTACCTAAAATATTCTTTACATCGCGTGCGCTGCGAAAAATATTGATGATAGAATAAAATAATGTACTACGACTTTGTAGACCACATCATTATTTACAAAAAGTGTCGCGACAGCATATGTCTAACTATTATAGTTATGCCAAAATCAGTGTTCTTTTATTTTAAAATTTTGATTGAAATGCCGCCGCTAACAAAGGCTGCTTATTTGTATCTTGGTATTAATCCATATAAAAATAAATTACTTCATATTAAAGACTATTTCAATATCTTTATAAAACTTTTTGAATTATTTAATTCGGACATTCCATTCCTTAGATATTGCAAGTTTAAAAATGTTAGTATATTGTAATTTAACCATCCAAACAGCTTAGAGACTTAGTAGTTCTTATAAGTTTTCAATGACATTTATACTGGTAATTCCTGTTCAACTGTTAATTATTAAATAATAAGGAAGTTTAATTTTTTTATGATTTTCAAATGGCCAAAACATCAAGATCTCATCTTTCTAGAAATAGTTCCCAGACGAGGACATTAAAAATACGTCATAATGAGGAATCTTTACCGGAAACTGAAAATCGTCTTACAAGTCGGAGAGGGTCAAGAAGAGTATTTGCAGTGGCTTGAAGAGTATAATAATATAAATATACAAATTCACACTAGGAAATCGAGGTCTGAACGTTCGCGACGTACACGAGATTAGAGAGAAAGATAACAAACGTCAACGACTAGCATTCGTAATCGAGTTTTAGCTCACAGTAACAGATCAGCTTTCATGCATTTTGCTCAACAGTCTTCAGATATAGGTAGCCACGAATAAGATCTACTCTAAGTGTTCTGACAAAAATGGGTCGTTGAACCAAATGGTATGTGCTGTGCTTCTAGAAAAGGTAGTCTCCCCAATATTGAGGAGCCGCCACAACCAATAAAAAATCTTTTTACAAATAATCATTCACCATCAGGACATTTTTAACCAACATCCGAAAGTACAATAGCCTCTTTCAAATGACTGCGTTTGACGCGAACTTTTAAAATAAAGGGACAAGTATATAAGTTATCATCATCCTCCTGCCCCTATCCCACCTATGTGGGGTCGGCACAACATGAATCATGTTGTAAGCGGTTTTGGCTATATTTTTACAACCAGCCGCCTCCTTGACGTCAACCCTCCTTGGGAAACAAATACCCAGATCAAATTTCAACTTTGTAACTATCATGGTTCATGAGATACAGCCTGTTGACAAAGGGACAAACAGACAGCGGAGTCTTAGTAATAGGGTCCCGTTTTACCCTTTGGGTACGGCATCCTAAAAAGGCCCCAGAGATATAGTGTTGCACGGTAGACACGGCCAACTTAAAGGGTCTCTGAGTTACCGATTGTATGATCCATAAAAATATTCCTTAATAGTCGTAATAGGAGAAGACGGTTAATATTTGACTATTCCTCAGCAAGGTACTGTGCGTAACAAAACTGTGACATGCATGCAATTGTATGCATTTAGGTTGATGGTTAGAGCTACCTGTTTTAAGCCATTGCATTATTACTGGGACTTATTAGGGTTACGTACCCAAAGGGTAAAACGGCACCCTATTACTAGGACTCCGCTGTCCGTCTGTATGGCCGTATGTCTGTCCATATGTCAACAGACTGTATCTCATGAATCGTGATAGTTAGACAGTTGAAATTTTCACAAACGATGAATTTCTGTTGCCGCTATAACAAAAATACCAAAAAACAAAAAAATATAAATAAGTGGGGCTCCCATAAAACAGACATGATTTTTTTGCCGTTTTTATAGATAATGTTGACAGTAGTAGTGTTTTTGACAATATGTAAGTGTAATACTCCTATACTTCCATATTGAATAAAGATATTAAAACATGATTTTTTTTAATGTGATAGAGTGGCAAACGAGCTGGCGGTTCACCTGATGCTAAGTAATAACCGCCGCCCATGGACATTTGTAACACCTGTAGGGTTGCAAATGAGTTGCCATCTTTAAATAAAGTGGGCCCCAGCTACCTCTCTCACCAGACGAAATGTAGAAGTATAACACTTATATTTTACATCAAACATCATCAAACATCGGATCATCAGACATCGGTCAACAAAAAAAACCAAAGATGCGGTGTTTTATATCCGAAGCTATGGGGGACCAGACCTATTTGTCACTTTTACGTGACGTAATTTCAAGGGTATTCCATTAAAACATGAAGAAATTGATGAAATTATTCCCCAAAAACGAAATATTCGGAAGGTTTTATGTGTGTGTATGATAATTTTTATGTTTTATAAATTTCGTTAAATACCCGTGCGAAGCCGGGGCGGGCCGCTAGTTATATACATAAATATATACTAAATCGAATAAATATATTTTAAGAGTTATGTAGAGTTATGTATATTGTCGTATCACCGAGCTATGCCGTGTCTATGAACATATTGTCAAATTAGTTATCTGTTAGAGCCGATCATAACTGGATGTTAGTAGAGACATTGATTTAATAATAACCTACTGATGTTGATGAACTAAAATTAGAATTACCTATTCATCATTTATAAAAAACAGTGCTTTTTCACTGTATTTTTGTCTTAATTTTCTCAATCATAGTAGTACAAATTTACATATAATTTAATAAATGCAATGAAAGCTTTTATACTTTTCTTTAATTTTAACATGAAATTATACTGTGAGAACAATATAATTACATACCCAGATCATTTTTAATTTACAAAAAAAATTAATAAAAAATAAAATTTCTTCATACCCATATTCTACTAATGCCAGGTAACTTTTTATGTTTCTTAATCGTTTTTTTGTTTTTGTTTAACTGATGTTACGCTTTCAGTCCTTAGACTATTAAGCCTTCATCGAACGCAGAACTGGTGGGCTAGCCCGAACCCATAGGTGTGAAGATCGCGCATGTACTCATGCATGCGTTATTTATGACGGGCCATCGAGGTTCGGTGTGGACCGTGAACCCGATGGCTGTTGACTGTGCTTGTTTAGTCGGTAGCTGGGGGCGGTGAGAACAGCCCTGGAAGGCGGGTTTTGGTTTCCCCGTGCTAGAAGGCCAAGAAAAACTATGGTGTTTGTTGATGCACTAACTGCGTGTGTAGTGTTATTTGGCGGGATCTCCGACGGTGGGTCCGACGTACTTAAGTCCCCGTCTTCAACCGGGTCGATGAGGACGTTGTGTGGGCGATACTTGTTGACGTTCGCGATAATGTGGTAATTTGCTGGGCTTACCACCAGAGGGTTGGGATGATGTTCGGCTCTCTCGAAGAACCGTTTGATGAGATCTTTAAAATGTTCGCGAATCGTCGACAACGACAGTGCGTTTAACTTATTTTGAATGATTTGCATCATTTGCAAGCGAGTAGGGTGTTTGTGGGCGACTGTCATGCATGCGCAGGTCTCATATAATAAAAATTGGTACCTTTAGGGCATTTTCTTTTAGCGTCGGTTAAATTGTATAGCCGGCCAGAGACGACGCGGCTCTATTACGAACGTTATGTTATATATGCGTAGTAAACGTCATACGCGAGTCGAAAGTGACTCCTAAGTATTTGACCTTTTTCTCCCAGGGGGCAGTGGCCATAAAGGGATATTTGCCCCAACTTTCTGCATTGGCGAGGGCCTTTATAAAGATGTGACGGGTAAGTACTTCGTGTGAAGTGATTCGCCACACCCTTTTCGGGATTTACTTCTATTCTCCAATAATCTCTAGAGTTTATTAATAATTTTATCTGGGCCTGGAGCGGATTTGGGTTTGAAATTTTTAATGATATCTTGGACCTCTTCGGAGGTCTTATTAATGGCACTCGAATTAGAAAATGATATATTAACCATACTACTATAATACCAAAGTTTACTCACACAGTTCATTTTCTTAACTGCGTTAGCTAGGTTTTGTACGACCGGCCGCCTGCCTTTCGTTCTTGGGAACAAGCACCCAGATCCGGAACAATTATAACAATTATAAGAACATCCGTGGGTCACACAAAATACTTGTTCCGTGTTGAATCAAACCAACACCCCCGGTGGGGAAACCAATGCAAATGCGCCACTGAGTCATCCGGGAGTATGCTATTAAAGTTGTTAGTACCTGGAGGACCTGTACCTGGTACCTAGTACCTGGAGTTTTTTTTTTATAAATCATGTATATTGGAAATAAAAAAAAAATAAAGAAAGCAATGACCTGGTATAGAAAAAAAGTAAAAAAAAATAAGTGCATAAATGATCGTGATACGAACCGCGGCCGTCTGTTTTGGGGCCGCCCGATTACCGACCGAGCTATTATAACATTTTATTATTCTTGCGGCGAAATTTACCGTCATATTCGAATAATATTTTTCATTCCCTGAAAACAGGGATACAAGGACATTTTATAAAAATGAAACCTAGCTAGATCGATTTTTCGCCCCCGAATCTACGCACATGCTAAATTTCATGAAAATCGTTGAAGCCGTTTCCGAGATTCCGATTATTTATAAGAATTGCTCGTTTAAAGGATAAGATGAAGAAATCATTGTCCATTCAAAAACCTCATTGTCAATTTTTTTGACTTACATTGTTTCCCAAACCAGTATTTGTAGCACTCGATGTCGTTCTCGTTGATACAGTTTTCTTCTTGCCCTTTGAAAATTTTATCAAGAATCTCTAAGTTATTCATTTGCATCAATAGCTCAGGTAACATCGGCATGCGGTAGAAAAATATATACCTGAAATAAAATTGTTTACTATTACTAAGTAAGACATATACGGTTCTTCTTCTTCTTCATATAAAATATATACTAATATTAAGGCAATAACAAAGTAATACATAACCAGTAAGTTTTATCGCATTAAAATTAATAAATAAGATTTGTCATTTTAATGATTACTCTTTCACCGTCTATTTCAAACGCGACGTTGCAATTCAGTTAAATGAGGTGCCAAAACCATTTCTGCTCCAGGTTTTTATACGGATAACTATAGACATTGTACATAAAAAATCATGATCAATTGAACCCAAAGTTTTCTAATTCTACAAGCATGTCTGACGTCAGCGTTCGCCAGACGCAATGCATTAATGAAAATTTGTTGCAAACAGTTCTGGAGTTATTTAAACGTAGTTGTTAAAGTTCTCGCCGACCCGTTTGTTTACTTCCAATAAATAACAAAATGTTTATTTTACCCAACTGATTTAAAAAACATATATTGTCTCGAACGACTTTATGCTGACAATGACATCAAAAGGGCAAAGATCGTCAGTTACTGTGTCCACTTTTATCAAATGTCGTTTATCAGCCAAATGTAAATTTAGCATACGAAAATATAAATAATAATATAAATATAATAATAAGATTATGCATATTATTATTATCGAAATTTTAATACCTTTGCGTTTAGACCGAAGTGAATTAAATGAAACCCACTGTTTTAATGGTTGGCAAAGAATCTGAAACCCCATGTAGGTTATGTTGCCTACCATACTTAAAAAAATCATTTGTTTATTTATTTAAACTTCATTGCTACACCATAAGCTAAGGGCAAAAATGGGCGGACTCAATGCCTAATGAGCATTCTCTGCCGGCCAACCCATATCATGGTGAAAAGTAGATGGCAGGATAATGGAAACTTTATAACAACATCTGAAATTCGTACTTGTATTCCGGAAAGATAGGCCTTACTTCTACAAATATATTATACAATATATATATTTTGGACATAAATTACATAATTTAACATTTTCACATGTAATATATTTATTTAACGATTCTTATAATAGAAATTAGACAAAAGAACGAACCAAGATGTTTTTCGTTGTTTTGGACTGTTCCAAATTTCTTGAAACAAGGCCTCTCCTGAGGCGCTTCCCAGCATAATCAAAGCTTGCACGACATCAGAGTGCTGGTCGCGGAGTTTACTCGCCACCAATCCACCCCAATCGTGTGCCACTAGGATACATTTTTCTCGCCCTTAAAAAGCTGAATCTATTAAAATCTTAGATTTCGATACACTTATTAAAACTATGTTTTTATTTTTAGTGCGTCTCTGCAATTACGATGAAACTTAAAACGTGTAAATAAACTGTGGAAGTTTACGCCTATGCCAGTATTCCAGCCTTCGCCTGATATTACTGCCTCTTTCGCCTAAGGGTGTGGGTTCGATTGCCTCCGTTCGATTCGATTTGTTCGATGGATCCCCACTATTGAAAACTTTTCCTCGTGTTTACGTTTTTATACATGTATAATATGTATTTATTTACAAAATAAAAGTATGTTAAAGTACGTTTTCTAGTACAAGCGTTGCTTAGTTTGAGACTAGAGAACGTTGTGTAAAAATGGGTCCTAAATATTTAAAATATATAGATATTATTGCGCTTGGCTATTGATGTTTGAAATATTATTTACCAAGTATGTCTCGCAACCGTTGCAATGCAAACCTACATTCAAGCGCGAATAATATCTTTACATAACTTTTAACTTTACATTACTTAATTATGCGCGTTTTAATCATGTTTTTGAAGTTCTATATCAGAATCCTGTTCTCAAATCTATCGCAGGATGTGTAAATGCGTTGAGAGCTAACACTCAAATAAGTATTTATTTTAAGACGTACACAAATAACAATAAAATATGATAAGATAAAAAATTGTTATTCATCCGAAACGAATAATACAATAAATAAAACATGTGTTGTTGTATAATAGTGTTTTCTTATCTGTTGTTTTACTTATATGTAATTACATTTACATTCAATTTTCACCTTAATAGGGTTCTTCGTATATAATTAATAGGTTATTGACCTCATATCGACGCGTAAGTGAGAAATACAGGTGAATTTCGCAATGTTTTGCGTGTATTTCTTTTTCTGTATCTACCTACATAACTTGCGCATTCAGCTGTAATGGTTTGTAAATGCCGTGTTTGCCTTAAGATACTGTTATAAGGCCTAAAATATATCAATTATCTTCTGCTTCTATACATCTATAAATATATCATCTATACTCATGAAATATATAAGTGTAGTTATTTACGACTGAAATTAATTCGCGCTTTTAACAATATCTTCCATAGAAGAAACACAAAACAACAAGGGTTAAAATAGAATTAGAATAAAAATGGAATCAGAATAAATTAAAAACTATTCTGTTTTAAGAGACTGACTGATGGTTTCTGAAACACTGATCAGCGTAGAAGTTAACTAATCATCTGTTAACCGGGCGTAAGTTTCGCCAGTTGCATATTTTTATTCGGTTACAAATATAAAGGCCCTTATAATACTTATTCTTATTTTACATTAGCAATATTTATTAAATACATTAAAAGACAAAGCATCCGAAAAGAAAGTTTTTAAATTGCTTAACTATCATGACGGTAATGTGTTTCATATTTATATATTGCAAAAATTAGAACATTTTCTTTTTGTTAACTAACCGTGACGTGCGATAGAATACCTAATTAATGCTATATAGCAGGTTAGTGGTGACTAGGCACTTTCTAAAAGTTTTTAAGCGCCCTGTCCGTGACACTTACCCAATTCTTTAAGAAAATCGCGAACATCCTCGATCAAAACGTTAATTTTATACGAGGAAACTCCATCGGGCCTTTCTGAATCGCCGTACCCGCGCATGTCCATAGCCACGCACCTGTAACATATTTCTCGAGCCTTTGTTTATGCAATTTTTATGTTAACAGCTATTTTTGAAGCTCGTATGACATCTTTAATTTCTTGAAACTATCTATTTTTTTGTTTCACTACTCGGTTTTAAACAAAAAAAATTATATTAAAACATTTTTTAAACGTGCCTAAACCATCACATTTTTCGGCAAATACAAAAATTCTACCTATGAAATAGGATATAATACGAGACATATCGAGTTGGTGTTTAAACTGATAGTTGCGTTATCAAACATCAAACCTAGGCTACCTCACTTACGACACCCTACTGTAGGTTTATTCTGAATAGTACGGACATCCTAATTCAAAACACGTTATCTACGTCTATCACGTTATATTATACTTGTCTCGTAGGACATGACTACGCAATGGAATCGACGCAAAACACACGGATTGAGCTTTAATGATGTTTATTAACTACGCCTACGGAGCCATCAAAGATTTTATCCTCATTACACGTGACATTATTACCTCGCCTTTCATAGGCGAGTAATAATGTCGATTCTCATAATTTGAACATAGCGAACAAAGTTTAAACATACCACTACACAGGTTGGCTTTTTTAAAGGTGTCCAAATTCACACAGGAGGTTCAAATTCGGTAGTATAATCGTTTATTGATATATAAACAAATTTTTTTCCAAAAAAATTGCATTATGTTCCCTAAAAAAACAGAACTTGTTGACAATATACATAGCAGTAATCATTCATAATTGCGTCATATACTTTTGAAATGAATTGTGTGCGTGTTAGTTATGAATGATCGCACGTAAAATAATCATAAATTACGCACTTTTTGAGATTAGTTCAAATAAATGTAATTAATTAATTACGAGTGATTTTAAATATTTATAATTTTTTATATAACATTTTTTATGTCTAGAATTTTATTAAAAAATGGATACACTTAGAAAAGCCTCCCTGTATACAAGTGTACCGTGTTTTTTTAATTCGCTTGTTTTGCGTCGACTTTATAGGAGTTTGACATTATCTTCAAGTTCCCAACGTATACAAGACAATGCAAGTGCATTTGGCAATCCTAGTAAATTGGAAAACTTGTTTATTTTTCACATAAAGAAAGTCAGAAACAAGAGTAAAATTACATTACATCTTTAAGGGTAACATATTCCTATAACACTACATATTTGTAATAACTGCAGTACCACATTTTCCTTTGTTGTTAAGACAAATTACATAAGGACAGCAACTAGATCCACAACAAACACCGCGGTGGCATGTTCTAAATTAATCAATTACTAGTAACTGTCTTTTCACGTATTTTAATTAGGATCAAATTAATCACTTTGTACGACATGAAGGAAAATAACCATTCCGTGGTCTGAATAATTAAGAATCAGTAACTAAGCATATTATCTACAGATAACATCTACAGACGTCAGATAAAAGTATCAAATAATGATGTGATAGGAATACGTTAGACTTGTATCAATAGACTGATATCTCACGTCATTATCTAGTTTATATGTTTGATTGTTATTTGATGCTTATTTTTAACTATCAATTTATCATGCTTACCAGTAATCTTTATTGAATTCGACAATTTGGTGTCGCCATGAATACCAAAACTCCGGATAGCCATGCAGAAACAGCATCAAAGGCTTCGTGGAGTCTCCGCTTTCCACGTAATGTATCTTGATATTCTGTAAAATACATCCTGTTTTATTTATTCCAATAACAATATGTTACACATACACTATGTACTTATGGTCTATAAATATATTTCTATACTATGTTTAAATGTATAAGTTATTTATGTTACTAGTTATGTCTTCATTCATATGCTTGTTGCACCGGCCATAAAATCGAACTAACAATAGGATGTCTGGTTGGGTCTGTCCACTAGCATTAAGGACGCCTTTTGTATTCCTTGGTTTGCACAGAAAACAATTAAAAATAAATTTATAAATCTTATACATAAATATAAACATAATATCAAATATCATCAATCCTTATACTATACTGTAGTTTTTAAGGAATATCCAAATGAATAGACCTCAAATAACGTCAAAAAAACAAAATCACGGACGGAAACTATATCCAGTTCGTCTCAAATCATTGCTCGGCTTAAACTGGTATTGATCATTTAACGCGCATCTAACGGCCACGCAACAGTCTTCGCTGTGGCACGAATGGCATGTCCATTAATAAATTGTATGTATATTGTAATTAAATCCAAGTAATTGACCTCAAAGAAGGCCGGCGTGAAGTGTGTTATATTTCTGCGTGGTGAGTGAGGTAGCCGGGGCCCACTTTATTAAAAGGTGGCAAATCAAACCCTATGGGAGTTGAAAGTGTCCAGGGGCGGCGGTAATCACTTAACATCAGGTGAACCACCAGATCGTTTTCCATCTTCTCACATAAAAAATTGTGAGTCGGAATGGGTAATTTTAATTTTAGTAATTTTTTTGAATCAATTCAAACGGTTCATTCCATAAAATAGTCACAATCGCAGTTAATTTTTTTTCTGTAAGTACATGAAATTTTAAAATCATTTTATATTTAGTAACAAGAAAATTCCACTCGAAGTGAGGTTCTCCAAATATTCCATTAAACGTGTATTTACGAGTATTAGTAGAAAACTAAAAATATTAATGCTCTTGACGTTAGAAAACTAACTAACGTCATGTGGTACAAAAAATTGTTCAATGGAAATGTGCATTGAAACACGATTTCTGATTAAAAAACATTAGGCGATAAACACGAGAAGCCATTTGAAACGACAATCAAATGAAAAATATATTTGCATGCATTGTGCATTTATTACATCCAATACAGTGAATTTTTTTCGCCAACTTTGTATATCTTTTTTTATTTTTGTTGATGTAGTAAGTATATAATACACCAAGATTTTTGTATGCAATTTCCTTAACTCGGTACATTGCGAGCCACGAGTTTTAGAACCCGTGACCTTGGATCGTTCGACGGCAATCAGGCAACTAGACCATGAGGTATTATTATTGCTTAGTGCCTCTTATTAGATGGGATAAGAGGATGGCATATGGTATTCAATAAAAATTCTTAAAGTCTTTTAATAAGATCGAAAATGCTTCATTATATCGATAACATCATGCGTTTCTCTAGTACTAGAATATTAGAATGAATAATTGAATATAATTTATTGCACACACTATGGAAAAATAAATATAAAAAACGAATAATAATACATTTAATAAAAAATATTCAGAATATACATTTAATAATTTTTTTTTCCGCTTTTGTGGATACCTTGTTACAGTAAGACCTAGACCTTGAATTGCTCTTTATGGTAAGTATGACTAATAGTCACCTATTAGGTATATGTCCATAATCTTTGTCATCTATTAGGTGATAATGCTCGAGATCATATCAAAGCGAATAGGTTCCAGAAGACAAGTCTGACTATCAGAGTTGACCAGGTCAGTTAGATTTACGTGAGTGAACATTATTAAGGATTTTATGACATTTAATTAAACTAAATTCCCGACGTTTAAAATACTTTGTAGCATTCGCGTAGCACCCTGATTCTAAAAATAATTTTATTGAATAATGTGTAGTGTTTCAAAACTTTCTATCTATGAAAGGGATATCAGAAAAATTTCCCTTGAAAAATATACATTTTTGGGTTTAAATTACACATTTGAAACTGAGAAACAATATTATTTAAATATACTTACATTAGCCTTCACATATTTATGAACACCGTATTTTGGGTCTGTTAAACTCGCCGGTGGCACCAAACGCAACTTTAACTCCCATGGATTTTTAAAAGGATTCTTCACATATGCAATAGCGAAGGAAATCAACATCACAAAGCCATAATACAAAGTAAGAACGTTCGATAGAACAAGTCGTTGAACATATGTAGTGAAAGACATCACTGTAATAATGCCTGCAGATCAAACAGCGTCGCGAAACGAACTAACAAGCACAACTAAACGTCCTACACCCACCTCGCGTTCGTTTCAAATGGCCCGTCAAACTCCAAAACTCTAAAACCACGAGTAGCCGAGGACGTATTGCAACCAAGCATACAACGGGAATTACTAACAGTTATAGAGATCGTGAACTTGACGTATCAAACAGTTTCAGCAACTGATTTGAATCAAAGTGTAATGTCAACGGGCACATTGCCGTTTGTGAATTATCATTAAATGTTAAAGATTTAACTTTCCGAATTGTTTTTGACCCTTTTACGATTCATGCTTTAAATATAATTTTAATAGTAATGGAGTTCATTCACGAAGCATATCTACGTAATCTTCTTTAAACGTAGTGATTACATTCTCTTTGCTTCTTTATATTTATATTTTATATCTTCTTATATATAAAAATGGATTGCTGTTCGTTAGTCTCGCTAAAACTCGAGAACGGCTGGACCGATTTGGCTAATTTTGGTTTTGAAATATTTGTGGCAGTCCAGGGAAGGTTTAAACGATGAGAAATTATGGAAAAATTGCATAAAAAATCGAAATAACAACAATTTTATCTTCCCATACAAACTGTACCTGTCAACCTGTCAACTATGTCTGTCAAACACTTCCAATTTCCCTAGAAATAATTTATATGGCAAAACAACGTTGGCCGAGTCAGCTAGTCTTATATATAAAAATGTATTGCTGTTCGTTAGTCTCGCTAAAACTCGAGAACGGCTGGACCGATTTAGCTAATTTTGGGTTTGAATTAATTTTGGGATGAGAAATTATGGAAAAATTGCATGGAAAATCGAAATAGGAACAATTTTATTTTCTCATACAAACTTTACCTGTCAACCTGTTAAACGATTTTAGAATGCGTTCCGTTTCTTCTAGAAATAATTTATATGTTATATAAAATCCATCGTTTAAAATTATCACGATTTCAGTTTTTTCATATTTCTAGGTCTTTTTTCACACTGTAATCATAATACGCTTTTGTTCCCATTTTTAGAGATACCGGTACCAATGAAATTCCTAATTACAATTTGTAGTGTTTCCGTACCACGTGCATGTATTCGTGCAACATGGGCGGCGGTGCTATTTAAAAACAGGTGACCTCGATTGCCAACTTTTAACACAAAAAAATCTATTTTTATATTTTTATATATACAATAATTACTATCTACAATTACTATTAACTTTTTCACTGTTTTAGGGCCACCAGGCAGCTTCTGCGGATACTCGAACGGACAGGCTCGTCGGGACAAGACCACGGCCTTCAGGGCCGGATTTAGGGGAGGGCAACCGGGGCAACAGCACCGGGGCCTCCACAAACGAGGGGCCCCCACAATAGAGATTTCGTTAAAAAAATTCTAATTCAGACTGAAAAACAATTGTAAACAACTTTTCCTTTCGTATTTTTTTCACGTTTTGCTTTTAACTACAGTACTTTGTGAAAAAATGACATTAAATATTAACAGAAATAAATAGAAAACAATTTGGGGCCAAGGGGCCTCCATTCATTTGTAGCCGAGGCCTCCTGACCTCAAAATCTGGCCCAGACGGCCTCACAGAAGACCGACGTGAAGCAGAAAGTGTTATACTTTTGCATTTTATGTAGTTAGTGAGAGCCTACTTAAAAATGGTTACCTCGAAGGAGTTGTAAATGTCCAGAAGGGCAGCACTAGGCACTAAACATTCTGGGGCTTACCAATTTCTCACATTAAACAAATACATTTCACGAATACCCTTTCATCTGGCACTACTGGCCCCATTACCACCGCTATAAATTCTTGTTGTCCTTTGAATTATTTGTTGTATAATGCATTGAAGGGAGTAAGGAAAACCCCAAAAATCAAGCCAGATTGCACGTCTCTTAGGGAATGAAGAACATACGTTGTCTTTGAACTTACGTACTTTTTCTTACAAAAAAAAATTAAAATCACATCTAAGTTTTTTGCTCACTATAAAAAAACTACAGTAGGTAGGACTGGCGTTTAAACGACATATTTATAATATAAAGTTAATTTATAAAAAAAGGTGAAATCGTTAAATATTCATGCCCTTGACTACGTTGTTAATCTGAACAAGTAAAGTTAAGCTACAGTTTTCTTATATTGGATCATGATAACCATGAAAATATATTACGGGTAGGTACGTATTTTAATGCGCACGAACTGTACAGACACGACAAAATTTACGTATTGCTGGAACTAACTAAAAATTTAAAATCAAACAACAACAAAATTGTGGTTCATTCAATTTATTCAAACCTTTGTAAAATTTCAAATAATCAATGTTTTTTTTTAAAGTACCATTTTAAAGGTATTTTAGGAATAAGATCTATAAACATTGTATATAACAAAAAGTCTCATTTCAACAATAACAGTTAATATATTTTTCTCTATCTTTGTATTGTTTGGGAAGCAAAATTCCACCACACTGACTTGGAGCTAGAAACAATCTTATAACACTCGCTACTCCCTTGCCAAGCATTGACTAGTAAAATAACCAAATATGTTTTTCTCTTTTATTTTTATGCGAAATTTTGCCATAGTTTAAAAAAAGCAAACATTAATAGAACGGTATCCCGCAAAAAAAACTAAATAAAACTCCCTTCAAACGTTGTATCTAAAAAGTTTATATCGCCAGTACCAGTTAAAACGGATTCAACATTGCTTTGTCCATTAAAACCTATTGACGATGTCCCATTTTCTCTATAGAACAGATTGTCATTGAAACCAACACCTCTTGCATTATACATATTAAAATGTTTGCCTCTTGATGCCATTTTTAAGCGTTCAGATGTCTCTTGCTCTATACGTTCTAAACGATCCAGAGCTTCCGACGGGTCCATGCTTCGAGGTCTTTCATTGAAATTTATATCGATATCGATTCTGCAAACATAACCATGTACTTTTACAACAGAGATTTTACAACTATAAAAGAAATAACATTATATTTAATGACTCTACCATAACAGGGTACATTTGTAAATTACTACCAAAAGTAAATGCATCTCAATTCTCAACGAATAACAAATATACGAAGCAAATCGTGAAACACTGTCCAAAAACATTTTAAAGAAATGCCAACACGAGTTCGAAAACAGTAGTTTTTAGTGACTCTTCTTAGCTTACTTTAAACCTAGCTAACATACGACAAAAATTGCAATGGCAATATTAATTTTTGTTTTAAAACGACTACTGCCCCTAAAAATAAAAAGCTAAATATTTAAGGACAAACAAGAATAAAACAATTATATTTAACTCAAAACATTTCAACATGTCTCAAAAACTTATAAAAATACTTTCAATGTAATACAATACCGAATAGTTGACTAACTTTAACCATTTCACATTCACTTATTTACACACTATCTGTAAAATTAGCGAATACAGATACTATTCTTGTGCACGACACTAATCAGCTTAACTATTCAATACAATTTAATAATCTAACCTAACTTATACAATGGAAACAAAATATTACACTAAGAAATTTCAACAAAAGAGCAAATGACCTTTAGATATCTGTTCGTTTACATAAAAGGATTGATACAACAACTTTCTATTCATGACGTACGGCAGGGGTAGCCAACGTTTTTCTAAAAAAAAAAACCTGCGTCATCTTTCCATATATGTAGCCAAACCATGGATATTAAAATGGTAATATATGCGATGCTATGCTATATATATGGTCCTAAATATATTCTGTACTGTTTGTCATGTAATTTAAGATCAATATCATGAAATATAAGAGAAAATCGAGTTTGGCCAAAATTTGCTTCACGACCGATTTGTTGGTTACCCCTGGCGTTTAAACCGCTGGTATCGAGTTCATCACATCACTCATACCCGGTCTCTTCTCTGAACCGGACCCAGTCTTCTTGGCACGGTGCTCGGGGAATTTCTTCGGCTACCGTGCGACATGCCTCTTCGACCGCACACTCTACAGTCTCCATTTGTTTCTCTGTCAATTGTTCAATTTTTAAGTATACTCTAGTACAAACAAGAGTACAAACAAGAGTAGTACAAACAAGAGAAAAAAAATCAAAAATCGATGCTTTAAAAATATTGTTGGTACATAAAGCACAAAAGTATATAATTGCTTTTATTTTTAAATATAACTGCTTTTATGCCATGATAACTTTCGAATTATACAAGTAAAGCTTTCCTTGAGTTTTTAATGAAGGTTTCTGCCTTAATAGGCAGTCAAAAGGCGATGATGTTATCATGTCAAGGCATCTTGTTACATCTTTTTTTATTTTTCTTTATAAATTTATAATGTCAGTCATATTACAAAATATAAAAACAATGAATTGTAGTTAAAGCAATTGCTAGCAGTTAAAGGTTTTAATCCTGGTATTGTTAAGCGTTTTCATGTAAAGTACTAAGATTTTTATGTTTATTATGGAAAAGCTATATTATTGCCAAAAAATATATATAAGTACTGTTTTCTAATTTTAACGTGGTAAATCCAAATAGCTTTTGTTGCTGCACGGATGGATCATGAATGATGGACATTTGAAAATCCATTTGACAACTGATTAGTTAACCATCGATGTCTGTGTTTACAGAGAAACACGTCAGTGGTTACTGAAACACGTGATAAGTCTGTAAAGAACCTGCAACCTATCTGTCAAATGGCATTAGATGTCGCGGTTTATAAATTACAAGGTATCATTGATGACCATTCAAAGAATTTACCCATCCTTTTGGTAAAAAAACCTACTATTTGAAAATCCATTTGATTTTGATTAGTTAAACTTCTACCTATCAGCGGTTTCAGAAACCGGTAACAGTGTCTTAGAAACCGGACTCACTATAAGTTGTTCAAAGTAAACCTGCACATAACGCATATTGCGGCATCGCCGTCTTGTCGTCAGATGTCGCGTGTAATACAATTTACAAGGTAAAACTGTCGCAGAATCTCTTGCATATTTACCACATCTTTTGTAAAAACCTACTAAAGAATTAATTACCAATTATTTTTATTTAATACTTCTTCCTAAGCGGGTACTGGAAACAAGTAACACTATACTTTTCTACTATTCAATTGTTCATTAGGTAACACATCGCACATAACGCATATTGCGGCATCGCCGTCTTGTCGGCTTTAATGCCGGAAGTAAATATTTACCTGCGCCAGTTGGGGCGGGAAGGGTCGACCGACGTAACGCACGCGCCAAATTTCCACACACCGCGCCTTTGGAAGTCAAATTGCTGCCGCTACATCGCCATTCGGCGTCTGACGCCACAGGTATACATAGAATGTTTTCAATTGTTCCTTTTCGCACATTTCTTTTGACAACTTTTCGCATAAAAAAAAAAAATACATTGAGTTTAGTGTACCACTAACCACCACATTTAAGCCCGTCCGGGTAAGTACCAAGACCTCACAGAAGACCAGTGTGAAGTGGAAGTGTTATACTTCTGCTTTTCGTCTGATGAGTGAGGTAGCCAGGCACACTTTATTAAAAGATGGCGACAGACTGCAACCCTACGAATCATTATCACTTAACATGAGGTAAAACCGCCTGCGCGCTTGACCCTATCAAAAACCAGTAAAAATTATTGAGTCAAATCCAAATGCCAGTAACTTCGATATCTAGAAACTGCGTAGACTTCGAAAAAATTATTATAGTAACAAAAGTTACGCTTTCAATTCGTATTCCGATAGGGCTTTATAGTCGGAGACTATAAAGCCCTATCGGAATACGGAAACCGTGGAAAAAACTAGTTCCCATGACCTTGATGGACCCTAAGCTCACACACAACATACACGGCGGCCATGGGTCCCGGAGTCCGGTACGTGCACTGTGACCCTTACAGCCACCGACTGTATTTAAACGGTGGCTGGAAGTGGTGACAATTATCCTGGAGTGTGAGAGTATATCCAGAATACGTGACAGGTTGATTTTGCTGTACTCGTAATGGCCACCCTTACCCGGAAGTAATAATTATGTGTTGTACAATACAACGACATTTGTGTGTATAGTTTCGTCGATTGGGATCCCCGGTGGATAACGGCATTTATGTCTTATTTCTCGACCGAATCGTTAAGGGTATTAAGTAGGCGACGTCCGTAAATGTTAGCGTTTAGATAGGGTTGGTTATTTCCTGTTTTTACCACCGATGGTTGGAATGGTTCTCTGTCTTAAAATGAGAATTTTGTAGATAAATAATTGACAAAAGCCCTCAGCATCAAGCCTGCCGCGGGAATCAAGCCTGCGTGTTCCGGGTACTCAGTTCGTTCGTTCGTTTTGTGAGATCTTTATTTTTTTTAAATAATCAGGTGTCGAAAGTGGAGCACGACGCTTCTAAAAATCTCGCTCGTTTGTCGCCTCATCCTAATACTAAGCGGCCAAATGTTGAAGCCCTTCTTAGCGGTCTTCACTCAAGAAAACCTCTTTATTCTGCGGCATGTATATTCGACCGGCACCTGCTCTACAAAACTCTGAAAAATTTCAAACACTTACCCATGAGTGTGTTCATTATCTGCAGCCTGGTTGGTGCGTCGATGGTGGGACGGTCGGCTGCGGTGCGCGGCCGTCGCGGCACCGTCGCTTTGGACGGTCGTATACCACCGTTCTCCGTTGTCGCCGGGCGCCTCCGTATAAAGGACGCCCTAGCAAAAGGCTGTTCTACTGCGCAACAGGAGGTCTCCTGCGACTCCTGACAACGAGAACGATTTCGAAACGCCTAAGGATTGGATTAGACCGAGATGTTAGGCAGTCGTGAGGTATCAGATGTTTAGGATTTTTAAACCCCATTTCCCATGTGAATTATAGAAAATAGGGGCTCGAAGCTATGACCCTTAAAAAAGATATCGTATATTCAATTGATCGTACCATCGTATATCGATGACTTCGTGTCAAGCGGCTAGGTATAAGCTTGGGCTCCGTGGTACGATTCTTACACTCGACAACTTTTTGTATGACCCACAGATAATTGTTTCGGATTTGAGTGTTTATCCACAGGAAATTTATATTTGTAAAAAGTCCTTACAACACAGGATAATTTTATACCACAATAAGGGCAATGTTTTAAAAAGAAACATATAAACAAATTGAAATAAAAAGCTTGGTTGAACATACATTTTGATACTAACAGGGTGGACAGAAATAGCGAACCAATATTATTTAGTATTATAACGAAAAGTGGTAAGCCTCGTTCCTGTTTATCAGAAAAATAGACGAGATACTGTTTTTACGCACGCAAGAAATCCTTCAAGCTTTTTTTAATTAAGTTCGTCGTTGAACTCCACAGAAGATCCGCGAACTGAACTCAGCCAGAGTTGAGATGATTAGTTTGCAGATAATCAATATAAAGTTGTAAATAAAACTTTGTTTACGGATTTATCTCCTTTATTTTTAGTTTTATTTCCCTAAGTTTTTTTAGTTCGACGTTGGTTTCCCGAAGCCGCGTTCATGTACACGCGACAGACGGTCTGTTTGAATGAATGTATGAACTCTGAAAAGGGTTGAATACGTCGGGAAATACAACTAAAAACAAACGCGATAAATCCCTAAAATGGTTTCATTTAGTAATGTGTAATTGCGTAAATACAAGAAATTAATATAAACTAGGTTCGAATCTGCGGCGCCGAAAGTTTTCGTCCCTTAGTCTCTCTTGGAGTGTCTATTATCTTGAGATTTGAAATTTTCATGGTATATCCATTACTAGCGACCCACTCTGGCTTCGCACGGGTGCAATGTATTATACATATAAACCTTCCTCTTGAATCGCTCTATCTAGTAAAAAACAGCATCAAGATCCGTTGCGTAGTTTTAAAGTTCTAAGCATACATAGGGCCAGACAGAAGTGACACGACTTTGTTTTATACTATGTAGTGATGTTATATCTATTGGCAAACGGTAAACTTAATTAAAATAATAGTTTCACAAGAACGTGAAAATTTATTGTTTTATTTTTCGCGTGTATTTATTTTGAATGTTAACGAACTACCGACAAAGAATTTTACACTGAAAACTATTAAAAGGTACTTTTTTGTATCTTAGTACACGCGAATATAATAAAAATTCGTACACGAAAAACGCATTGTAGTAAAAACGCAGTGAAGTAACAGCCTACATATGCCCCGGCGCTGGGCATGGGCCTCCTTTGTACAGAGAGTATTAGAGCGTAGTCCTGATACGACCCCACTGCGGATTGACAGACTTCACATATCTTAGAAATATTTTTCATTTGTTATTACTTCGCAAATATGTAGGTTTTCTCACGATATTCCCATCGTCGAGCACGATATAAGTAAGCACTTAAAGTATTCATTAACAAATTCAGTTGTGCCAGCACCGGGATTTGAACTCGGGTTGCTCGAGTTACTAAATATAAAGTGAGCGCCCCGCCACTGAGCTATCGGGGCTTTAAAGTCTTACCGTTTGGGTAAAGCGGCGAGGGGCTATGTACCTGGAATGCTTTTGATGATCGTCCAGCGATTGGTCCCTCTGTGGGTATCGAAGAATTTTTTTGCACGCTTACATCGCACTCCTGCTCGCTGGCCGAGTCACTTCCAGAATCGGATGTGTCACCAGCGATATAGTCGTCCGCTAAAAAGTTTTTATCATTTTTCTTAGTATGCCCCGACAGCATAATGTATAATGAAATCTATATGGCCTTATCCGCATGGAAAATTGTTATATATACAGATAAAAAGAAATACACTAACCAACCTTAAAAAAGAGAAATAGGAAAAGGCTAAGTTAAATTAAGAAGGCGTTTTTTATGACATATTTCTTGTGAATACTGACTTCGGTCTTTTAACTTTATTCAGGCTGTCCTTTATTTTATTATTTGTGTTAATTTTTTTTAAGACTAGTAGAACGATAAATCATCTGGCAGTCAGCACATTCATTTAGTTTTTAAGTCAAACCATATTGATTGGCTGGGAATACTGTAGAGAAGGAGAATTTCAATACTAAATCATTGTTGGCGTAAAGAGCTCGCCAAATGGTACAAATCCGACTGTTTAGCTAATCGAACTGATGTTTATATTACAAAATGGTCCAGATTTAGACGGACGGATGAAATAGGCTAATACTTAGTTGCTAGGCTCTGCGCAGGAATCTTTCGTTTTAATTAAACAAATAATTTATATAGTACACGTGCATAATATAATCAATGTTCAACATTTATATATTTAAATGTAGAGACGAAACGCAGAGGTATAACACTTGCAATTCACGTCGGTCTTCTGTGGGGACGTGGTACTTCCCCGGGCGGACCTGCCCATTCGTGCAACAGCAAACTGTTGCGTGGCCTTACCACAGTTCTGGTGTTACCACACAAATTGGGCAAGCCGTCCGGGGAAGTGCCATGGCCACACAAAAAAACCCCGTAGAGTAGGAGCATCTACACTTTGGCGTTTCTTCTGTTGAGCGAGATAACCGGAGTACACTCTCAAATAAAATTGGTGGAACTGCAACCGCAACTGCCTATAGGCGGCGGAATCACCTGCTCATTCGGCACTATCTAAAAATGAATCTTCTTGAAAGAACAATCTCGAACAATGGATGTGGCGCACGTACTGCCGGCGTCCGCGTGCGTAGGCCGGTCGTCCAGAGTAAGCAGCATGGGCAGAGTGGACGCGACGACGGACCGATAACCAGGCGCTTCCGAAAGCGGCGCCCCTCGCAAAAATAGACGGCGCAGTGCACCGCACACGCCCAGCGTCCAAATTCGGCTCGACTCCGATATTGGGTTGCTTGCGAAAACAACAAAATCGAGGTTCAAATCGAGGTTAGTTTTCAAAAAGCGGAAGGAGCATAAACGCACAAAAGTAAATTCATGTTTTTATGTGTTTATGATCGTTAAATACAGATACATAATTCATGCGAGCAATGTGGGATTGAGCCGTGATAGCTCAGTGTCCGGGCGCTCGCCTTTAATTCAATATATACTCGAGCAACCTGAGTTCGATCCCCGGTGCCGGCACCAATGAAGTTTTTAACTTTAAGTGCTGCATTATCACGTGCTCCGCGGTGAAGGAAAACATCGTGAGGAAACCTGCATATTTTCAAATCATAACAAAAAAAATGTATTTCGAAGATATGTGAAGTCCGCCAATCCGCAATGGGGCCGCGTGGTGGACTATGCCCTGATACCCTCTGTATAGAGGAGGCCTTTGCCCAGCAGTGGGACATGTATAGGCTGTTACTTTACTTTACTTTACTATTGTGGTGTAGGCGAATCTCGAGTGTAGTCGAATTTAAATCGATCAATGTGCCGTTGAATGTTTAAAGGCATTTTGCAACGAAATCTATACGAGGATAAATGAGTTCTTTTTTTAGTTCCCGTAATTTTAAACATAGCATTATTGAAGATTTGTAAATTACAATTGGGAATAGTTTATATAGCCTTTTGAATTGCAAATGGAATTTTCAAGTTATGTTTAGAAGTAGATTAAATATATACGATGTCAATAAATGATTATCATGCACTTTTACACGAAATGGTCACGGAAATGCAACGGACACATTCGAAAATATGCCTTGAAATGCTTGAGATATTGAATTATGATCGTTTTTATATCAAGATATATTAGTTTTTTGGTCGTCATTAAAAAATATTTTAGAAAGATCGTGAATTCGAGCCACAAGGACAAATAATTATTCATAAATATATTTCTCCATGCTGTCGAACATACGATCTACAGAGCCGACGCCCAAATACTTAGCGACTGCGCTAATAGAGCCGTGAAATGTACATTGCATTAAAGTATAGGTCTGATTACAAGGAAACTACTATGAACTTCTCTGTAATAAGTTTAAGAACATCTGCTCTGTGGGTAAATGCCGCAACGGACCTTACAGTATTTTATCCACTCTTCCGATTGGATTTGTTCCCTGTCCAATCCATTGGATTGTCCCAAATTTGTTCCTGTTCATGTTCCTCAAACTAGATCGGAAACTTCAAACAACAAAAGTTATTGCCATGATTCAACCAGTTCTTTATAAAATAAAAAGATAACTCTTTCCAAAAGAAAAACGAGAGGTATAATTACACCCTACAGTTAGGACAACATTTAAAAAAAGAGTAATAAAGACAATATAAGAAGGCGAAAAGTCACCGGTTGTAATGCAGATCATGAGCACTATTAATGCCTACTTTGACAGATCCAACGTATGCAGCTTCTGAAGCACCGCTAGTGGCTGAAGGTCGCGTATACGATTCCCTGACGCGTGCAGCTCCCTGAGCGACACCAAACCCCAAACGCCATCCAGAGATGTCAGCCCGCAACGATTTATACTGAGCATCTACAAAATTCATTATCCATGTCAGCATTTGTCGTGCGACCGAAAACTTTACGTTCGAAATTTCCGAATGTGCGAAGTAGTTTTTTTTTTATTTATTTATTTAAGCTCACCTGCAGTTATGTTACAATAAAACTTTTTTAGGTTATACGCGATTATCAAAATGCTCAAAACTGAATGCACGTCCAAATTATAGGCAAACACAGCATTCATTAATATGTAAAATTTCTTATTTTTATTCTATTTATGTAAAATGGTCTCTATGTAAAAAAATAAATTAATAACAGAAAAAAATCAAACTGTTTGTGGGGGAAATAAATCGTCAGTCAATGCTTAGTGTATTGCCTCATTATACATTGATGAAGTATTCCTTTGCAGACAAATTTAATAAATCTGATCAATCTGTGTGAAACGGAGCACACAGAAAGTGCGTACCCTATACTAAAATGTTTGCTTAAAGATAAAAATTCTCGCCTCAGCTGTAAAATTATTCTATATATAACTGGCAACAATTACGTTGGCTTAGTTGCTTGTTAATCGATTTTTATATGAGGAGGTGGCAAGCGAGCAGGTGGTTTACCTGACGTTGAATAACTTTCGCCGGCTGTAAACATCCACAGCTACAGTGGAGTTGCAGATGCGTTGCTAAAAGAGGGCCCCAGTTACCACCTTCACAAACACTCTTGAAACTTTATACTTTTGTAATACTTCCACTTCACTCTGGTTATTTGTGACGTCAGTAATTGTACATATCAGTCAATCCTTTTGGCTTACTTTTTAAAGACTACATAAAAAACCAAAGCATGTTTACAGCGAAGTAGTGCAACAGTTTGCCGAGTCCATGAGTGTCAATGCAAGTTCTCTGCCGTATTTTAGTTTGGCTTTTAATCAGCTAATAAGTTTCTGCATTTACCATCTACAATTACTGCTTACCATTAAATGGAATAGTTGTCACGCACCAGCTATTTCGTTAGTATGAATACACAGGCAATTATATAGGTACACAGGTCACTGGCAACACAGAAAATTTAACTATGCAGGAAATTGCATACTAAAAGAAAGACATATGCTTCGATCGGGATGAAATATGACTTGGATGAATTATAATTCTGACCACATAGAGGACAACTGTTCTAAGACATTCAAATGTAAAATAATAAAAAGACAGCAAAAACGGAATTAGCGTCCTTTACGAAAGCAATGCCAATTTGTTTACATACCTTTAAACGAACTAATCCAATTCCCAGCTCCCGTAACGACAGAAGAGCGCTTCCATCAAGGGTCAAGGAGCGGAGGAGAGGTACAAGGACATGTAACCTCCTTAGTCCAACGCGCTCTGCCACTACGCGTAATTTCGCTTCCCGTATGGTCAATACCTCTTCATCTGATGTTACGCCACTGCATTGTTTCTGCAAAAAGTAAAGTAACAGCCTATACATGTCCCACTGCTGGGCAAAGGCCTCCTCTATATAGAGGGTATCAGGGCATAGTCCACCACGCGGCCCCACTGCGGATTGGCGGACTTCACATATCTTCGAAATATTTTTTTGTTATTATTTCGAAAATATGCAGGTTTCCTCACGATGTTTTCCTTCACCGCGGAGCACGTGATAAGACAGCACTTAAAGTTAAAAACTTCATTGGTGCCGGCACCAGGGATCGAACTCAGGTTGCTCGAGTATATTGAATTAAAGGCGAGAGCCCGGACACTGAGCTATCACGGCTCTGCATAATAAAACCCTTCTTATTTTCCCGGTTAGATGACTGAGGCGGCCTGGGATCGCATTGAGTGCACAAATTAATTTAATTTACCGAGCGCTGACTTTTAACTCAGTATACTCGAGCTTCAAGACGGTGGCTTCTTTCAGAGCCAGCACTAAAACAAAAATTATAATTACAAGTTTAAGTGCGGACTTACAAAGTGTTCAGCAGTGAACGAAAAAGGTTCTGAGGACATCTACATCTTACAAAAAATTAAAAAAACTACAAGACTATGTGTATATGGCGTAACTATAGACAAATCAATAGGACGTTGAATACATAATATAAGTATAAGCTATTACATTGTAGGTCTTCACGTAACAATCGCTGTCACACATATGCCATTGATGCTTGGATAGACTTAACACTTGTCACATCTAAGATCTAATAATCTTTGTGGAAAATAGACTGCTCGATTATTATAGCCATTGATTGTCGAAAACAAAATGTGGTTGCTGTAAAAAATTTATGAAAGATATTCTAATAAATAACTTTGATATCAAATCCAAAAAACTAAATATTATATGATTGTATAATTTCATTATATGGAAATAATTATTTATACAATCATAAACAATCAAACCTAAAGGATATTGCGAAACTACCCGTCCGCCTATTAAGTACTAGGGACTTAAAATTTATCGGACACGTAACATACCAACAGTTCAATTAAAGTCAACTCTCTAGGGATGACAATACGCCTATATCCGGGAAGCCGACGCTCTAACTCGTCTTGCCCGGGGGGCTGTTCCGGTTCCGGTGGAGGTATAGCTAGAGCCCTGTAATGTTCACCCATTTCCATAACGTTGGAATTGGTCATTTGATCGAAGAGAACACAGAGAACTATGCTTAGATTATAGCAAGCGGAAATAAGGATTTATTATTTTCATATATACAAATAATATACAAATTAAAAAAACAACAACTGAATAACACCTTAAAAGCAACATTTGCATACTTTTAAACGTGTCCTCTATAATACCTAAATAAAGGTGTTGCTCGAACACTATGTGGTTCAGGCGAACTTGTGCTTGATATCTCAGAAGGTGATGGGGAAGCGACGAGACTTGGAGTACGCGGTGCAGAGCCGAGTTCTACGTTAGGTGCCTCTTGCGACGGCATTTTCCTCTGAAATTAAATACTTGTGGGAATTGAAATTACGTATTAAATATTATTAAATTTTATTTACATGGATTTTTAGAAAGGTATGGATAATTTTATTACCCTTAAAAATTTACAATATATGTAACTGCGTATAGGAGTTAATACGTGTCTAAATAAAAAAAAATATATTAATTTTTGTAATTGCAAAACATTAGTTATAAGATTTATTATAAAGTCCAAATTAGAATTATACTTTGTTGTAGGTTGTATCTAAACAATTTAAATATGTCAAATAAATAATGTAGGTAAGCCGTAACCACCGTAACGTACGTGTACGTCGTACAATTCAACTGTTGCTAGAACAACGATCAACAGATAAAAAATGTTTTTTTAAACTATATTACTTTATTAATCCTTCTGAAATAGGTGTTAGACTAAATTTAATCGCCTTCAAATAAACGTGTCTTCGCCTACTATACCTACAGTTTATTACTTCTGAGTAGAATCTTGTAGTATTTTTTTTATTATGGCTCGATCTTGTAGTATTGTTACCATAGAATTTAAAGATAATACAGAGAAAAATATTGTGTAATAAAATTCTCTTAGTTAAAAAGACAAGCACAAGAACGACAGCAACAAGCAAGACAGTAACAATGTAACTATATACGGAAAGTATTGATTTGCATAGTTATTAAACTTTTATCATAATTATATTTTTTTCCTAAAATAAAATTTTAGGCTTTAATAAAAAACTGACATCATTATAACATGTTATCTGTCAGGTACCTACCAGTGATGAACGAGTTGGGTTTTTTTTGACTCGAGTTACTCGAGTTGATTTGGCAACTGACTCGAATCGCAATTCGAGTTGACTCGCATCGAAGTCTCAGGGGGGGGGGGGGGGGGACTCGGTCAACTCGGAGAGCACGAGTCAGCTCGACTCGAGGCTAATTAGATAGGAAGTAATAATGATGTTAAATCGTGATGTTATGTGGCTACTCGAGTCGATTCGCAACTTCGTTTGTGGTCTGAACTAATCCTCTCCTTTTTCTATACACCTCGACCTCGAACAGTGTCCGACGGTTGGGATTTCAAAGACAAAATTTACAATCAATTGGCACTAGTGTGCATTTTATTTCGAAAATCAATCAACAAAGTTGTATATTATTCCAGCGCAGATCTCAACATCGTGTTTAAGAAAATACGACAAAAAAATACCGCCATCTATCGCCTCAAAGTCGTACTTATAAAATATAATTGTACATAATCGATTGCTTATCGAAAATAAAGTTAAAAAAAGTTTCTGTTTTTATAGCAAAGAATTCCCACGCCACGCTTCTGTTATTTGACGTCGTTACAAACAAAACAAAACAGATCACTAACAAATCAAAAATGTCAGTTCGCACGCGGATCGCCAACGGCCAACTAATAAAATCAAATAACAAAATGTCAATCAAAAAACAAAATAAACTTTTAAAGCGGTTTTTCATTTGCGCAATTCCGTTTCCGATCCTAGCCGAACGAGCCCGACTCAACCCGAGTTCTATTCGAGTTGATGCGAGTAAGATGCAACACCTTATGAACGGCGCGCGCGCGTGTAACGTAACTTTACATTTCACTCAACTCGAGTTGATGCGAGTTGCAACGCCTAACGAACCGCGCGCGCGAGCCGCGTGTGTAACTCGGAACAACTCGTGAAGCCGCCGCGTATAACGTCCGGCTTGCGTTCGGACGACCGAGTTGATTCGAGTTGCTTAAAACTGAAATCGAGTTGACTCGTTTAAGGTTTGACTCGAGTTATTCTAGTCAAATAACTCGAGTCGGACATCGCTAGTACCTACCATTCGTACCAACTACCAACAATGAATTTTGTGTCTTTTGGCGCGAAAACTTACTACCACCTAATAATAGTATTCATTCATCAATTTTTAATATCTACCTTGTTAACTCTATACAGATTAAGAAGTAATAGGTCTTCATTTACTGGAGTGTATTGAAATTACAATAACATTATTTGTCGCTGAACAATGGAACTTAACTTTAATCATGATGAATATCAGTATCTCAATCTTGTGAAGAATATTATTGAAAAAGGTATGAATGTTTTATTTATGGTAATCATGTGCGCCTATGGAAAAGTTAATAAAAATTAATAAATTGCAGGTGACCAAAGAATCGATAGAACTGGTGTAGGTACTCTGTCTGTATTTGGCGCAATGCAAAGGTATTCTTTAGCAAATAATACTTTACCTCTTTTAACAACTAAAAGGGTATTTATAAGAGGAGTTATTGAAGAATTGTTGTGGATGATTTCTGGTTCTACAGATAGCAAGGCACTGGCTAATAAAGGAATACATATATGGGATGCTAATGGTTCCCGAAGCTTTCTCGATAATTTAGGTTTCACTGATCGTGAAGAAGGTAAACTGAATAGGTTTTTATTTAAAATAGTATTAATTACTTAAAGGAAGCGTCTAGTCTGCCACCAATGACCAAGATATAATTTTATTCTGTTGCAATAGGTGGAACAAGAAATAATGGTATTCTGTGGATTCTTATAGTGGATTAAGTTAGGTTCAAAGTGAGTCACAGATCCGACACAGAGAACCCCAATTCCATGTGTTCTTATGGTCTCTACCATTCCCATCCCCCATAGTGAATATAAAAATGCCAGAAGCTTGTGTTGGTGATCATGAGTGAAGCAAGCTCGCATAGGCAAGTGGAATGGGGGCAAGGTGGTGAGCATTGCAAGCCAGTGATGTCATTAGCAGAGTGAATGTCAAGTGGATAACATGACATGCAGGGGTGCTATATCGAGAATTCTGGCAAGAGCGCATGAAAGAATCAGATTTATGATCTAACAAAAAACATTTAAATATTTAAGTCTTATTACTGTTTATTCCCGTCAGTTGATCCATAATTTTCGAATATATGGTAATTTTATTGTTTAATTAATAAAACTTGCAATAAGTAATATATTCTAATGAGTAATAACTTGAGGCAGAATAGCATTATATGTTAGACTGCCAGTATAAAACTACTTAATTACACTATAATGTATAATTATTTAAAATTAAACTATGTTGAACTGCTTCATAGAACACATTTAAATACCTAACAACTGCAACACAATAACATTTATCATAATTTACCACTAGTGGCAGAATATTATTTTTTATTCAATGGCCATTGGTGGCTGACTAGATTTACATAAATAAGATGTATTTTCTTTTCAAGTGTTGAAAATGATTATTACACTATAATTAGCTTCAATTCGCCCCTGGATCTTTTAATCTTTTCTTGTTTGTTTGAACTCGCTAATATCAAGGACACTGGTCCTATTTGAAAAATGGAGCTGTACAGACATAGAAAGTCATTGCCTCGTATAAACATGGTTGACAAAGAAAAGATTGTGACTTCTAGAATAAAGACACAGAATGGCTAGTATAATTCACTCAATTAGCTAAGGTCTAACAAAAATGTTCATTTTTAGGAGATCTTGGTCCTATTTATGGATTCCAGTGGAGGTACAGTGGTGCCAAATATGTGGATTCAAAGACTGATTATAGTAATGAAGGAATTGATCAGTTAAAAAATGTTATAAATACAATTAAGTAAGTTCAACATCCTTAATTTCAACACATAATTCTCATCTAATTATTTCTAAGTTATATATTACCAATTATATAAATATTAAGGTAAAAAATTAATTTGAAAAATTAATTTTTTTTAAAATTAATTTGAAAAATTAATTTTTTATAAACTGCATATCAGGGAGTTTCTGTCTTAATTCAAGCTTCACATTTTGTTTTAAATTATTATAACTGGTTCCAATGTATAAATTTAAAATGCTCGAAAGGAGGGGAGGGGGGTTGACAAAATATCACAAGGGGGGTGGGTGTAGTACAATATCATGCGTATTTAATTTTTCTACAAACGCGTGATTTCTAAGCCGAACTTGACTCGCTGTTACATTTTTATCATAGTCCCTAATTTAAGAATAAAATTAGATTATACTATAAACCTGTATTATTGAGGGTAGTCTTAAACCTCACCACATATCACCAAAGGTGAGGAGGAAGATTAAAAAATGCTAAAAAACCTCACATGATTAATGGACGGCCCCTTATCACTTGAAGAGAGAACTAAAAAGAGGTGGTCCCACCAGCATGCTTGCTCTCTTCTCTCACATTAAAAAAATCTAAAAAAAAAGGGGGCCATCATGGGACACCCGGCAAATGTGAATCAAGTTAATATATCAACTGAAGAATAATTTTTAGTTTTGCTTCAACCGCATGTAAAGGTTACACATACATATGTTTTTTTGTTCACTTGTTTATCACTGCCACTGATATTTTTATTAAATTATAATTTTGATTCAAATGATTTTAATTACTTTAAACGCAATAATATTTGATCTCAAGAAAGAAAATACAATATGTTTAAATGAGCAGTAAACATGTTAAGTATGCTATAGTCTGATAAAAATAGTATGCAGAGCTTATTTAAAGATATCACAAAGCATGTAGTATATGCAGGAAGACAGACATGGAGAGGGTATGATGACATCAGAGCGTCATGCCATTAGTTGTTACGGCAAAGCAGTCGATTTTTCTGCCACGTGCCAATAGATGTTTCACATAAATAAAAATATATATACTTACTATAATTTATTTTCCAGAAATAATCCAGCTGACAGAAGAATGATTATGTGTGCATGGAATCCTTCAGATCTTGGGAAAATGGCCTTACCTCCATGCCATTGTTTGGTTCAATTTCATGTGGCTAGTGGCAAATTGTCTTGCTTGATGTTTCAGAGAAGTGCAGATATGGGTCTTGGAGTGCCTTTTAATATTGCTAGCTACTCCCTTTTAACACACATGATAGCACATATAACAGGATTGCAGGTAAATATTAACATTTAGAATACAGTGCATGTAAAAATACATATATCAAATAGAGTTAAATAATAAATTTGTTAAGGAGATAGGTTAGAACTACCCTAACCATTGATTTTTTACCTGAAAAGCTAAACATTAGTTACTTGAATACAACAATGAACACTATTAGAAAATGAAGTAATGTATCTTGTATCTTGTATTAACTGATGTTTTTGCTTTCAGTCCCGAGACTATTAAAGCTTCATCGGACGCAGAACCGGTGAGCTAGCCAGAACCCACGGGTTTGGACCCTCCGCTATGGGTAGGGTCGCGCATGTGTGCGTTTAACTACTATGGTGTGTCATCTAAGGGCCGTCGAGGTCGCCGGTTCGGACCGAGACCCCGACGGCCGTCGACTGTGCATTTAGCTAATCGGTGGCTGGGAGCGGTGAGAAGCGCCCCGGAACGCGGGTGTACCTTGTGTACGCGTTGTGTGGGTCTCGCCGTGCTCGGAGGCGAGGGCGAACTGGTGTGATTGTTGTTACACTAACTGTGGGTGTAGTGTTATCCGGCGGGACCCCCGGCGGTGGGTCCATCGTATCTAAGTCCTCTTCGTCGACCGGGTCGATGAGGACGTTTCGCGGGCGACGCTTGTTTACGTTCGCGTTTGTGTCCGGTTGGTAGTTTGCTGCGCTTACCACCAGAGGGTTGGGATGATGCTGGGCTCTATCGAAGAACCGTTTTGTCAAATCTTTAAAATGAGCGCGAATCGTCGGGAGTCTGCAAACGCTGTGCAGGTCGACGTTGCGCTGATACCATTGCGCACTGGTTGCGCGGCGGATAAACTTACTTTGAACTACTTGCAATTTGTTAATGCGCGTAGGATTTGTATGTGCGAATATCATGCAAGCGTAGGACATGATTGGCCTTACGCAAGCTTTGTATAACAGTAGTTTGTGCCTTTAATGTGATGCCATGATAAAAAAAGGGCTTGAGAATAACAATATGGAACTATAATCTCTCAGTCCTCAAAAGTCCATACCACATATTAGTTATTTCATTTTGCCCAAAAAAGACCTTAAAACTATCACATTCTTTTTTGAGATTTTTAATATCAATGTATATTTTTTAGATTTTTTAATATCAATGTATATTTATTGTTTATGGCAGACATATGCTTAAACATATTTATTTTACAAATTGTAAAATAAATTCACCAAATCCTTTTATATACAATTTCAAACATGCACCTAATAAATAATTTTACTTACTTTAAGACTTGCAACATGCATATCATTAAGGTGTAAAGTATTGTGTTCTATTCCCACACAAATAGTCAGCTTAATCTTTATATGTATATCTTTGTAATCTTAATTTAAATTGTATGTTTTTACAGCCTGGGGAGTTTATACATACAACAGGTGACACTCATGTGTACTTAAACCATGTTGAACCATTAAAAAAGCAACTAGAGAGGCAACCTAAACCTTTTCCAACACTCGAATTTGCTCGCAAAGTTGAAAGCATAGATGACTTCAAATATGAAGACTTCATTATAAAGGATTATAGCCCTCACCCAAAAATTGATATGGAAATGGCAGTATAGTTTACTTAATTTAAGACATTTCTTGTTAAGACATAATTATATAGATGTGACAATAAAACAATACTTTAATCCTGCATCATATATTTATTAACAAAAATTATATCAAAATTGCTAATGATTCATTGCATTAAATTAGTTTAAAACCTAAGGGCCAAAAAATAAAACCCCTAAATTTACTAAATGGCATTTTAATCTTAAAATAAGTGATGCTAGTAATAAATTGATTTTAAACATTTTGTAATATTTTAACAATAACAAGTTTGAATTGCCTTAGTTATTTAACACTTGAAGGTATATTACAATAGCATTTTGTACACTGATTTACATTAATAGCCCCATTTTTATTTATTTTAGAATAAATACCTCTACAAGAGCAAACAGATGCTACTTGCTACCTTTAAAAAAAATGTTTGTACAAAATTAATTGTATTCAAAATCATCAACACATTTGGTCATCCTGTGTTGGCATCTGCAAATTAAAAAATAATACACAATTTAACCTTTAATAACAAACATTCTGTAAACAATAATTGTTTTCCAAAAATGAATGAAGGAAAGGAAGAACAATATTATTGAAGATCGAATTATGCATTTATAATTGAGGATTTAAAACTAACTTTCTAAATATGCTATTGCCAGAACTTATTATAACCTACATACCTGAGTTACACCTTCATCCAATCTACTACTGGGAACAGGCAAAGCAGCCAATTGCTCTGCAAGTGCTAAAGTCATTTCTGACTCTACTGTGATTTCAACCCATAAAGTATCTAAAATAACATTAAAACAACATTTAAATATTTCAAAAAAAACAAAATAGAAATTAACTTTACTAACATAAAAATTTCCATAAAATATCAAGGTGGGTTGTCTTAAAGCAAGTCATTATGTTAAAGAATCATATTTATATTATCATATTTGTTTACTGACTTATAATATAGTATTGTTGCTATTTTGCACAATCGCTTTGTATGGCTTTTAGGTTATGTAATTTGAAATAATATTAGATGACATAATAAAACCTGATAATTATAATCATTATTTGATAATATTTACCTCCTACTTGGTCACCCTTGTCAGTCACCAAGTGAAAATAACCTCTGTGAGTACCAGGCACACTAGGCGCTGTTAATTTCATTGTTACATTAGTGGAATGTCCAGGAGGTAAAGGAGGAACATAAGTTGTTGTTGCACCTAAATGTTCACCTCCTGCTTGTATAAGTCTACAGCTTCCAGGCCACGCTTCAGCTCCTGTATTGGCAATACTCCAGCTTTGTTCAAAACTGTAATCAGAAACTATAATATTATGGGCTTTTTGTTGTTTACCAAAATATCAATTATTATGGAAAATTTCAATGGCTGGATGAAATTTTTCTTTTATTTGTATTATGAAGTTTCTATGCTTACATTTATGAGGATAAATCTACCCCATTATGACATTACCTTGACATATCACAGTATCTCCTTTAAAGTTTCAAATAATATATGTAAGTAGTTAAAGTGCTTGCAAAATATTTTTCTTCACCAGGATAGTAGTAAAAAAAATTAAATATCATAAATAGCCCCTTAAATATTGTGGATTTCAAATCAAGTGCGCGGGCATTGACATAACACATCACGGATGTATTCTAGCTTTACACTTTATAATCATTATAATTTTTCCTTTACTGTAACTTTTAAAAAAGTCTAAAACATTAACCGACATGGTTACAGTTTAATTAATAGGAGATATTTGTACTACATCAATACTATGATATACAGGTACTGAAAAAGTAATAATCATTTCCTTAAAACCACTTTACAATAGTTACAAAACATATAGGTGAGCAAAAAACATTAAAATTTGGATTTAAGAATGCCTATCATTCAATTACAAAACTCGAGATAAACCTTGAGCCATTGTTAATGAATGATTTAACACACAGTACTATAATTTCTAGACATTTAATATAAAATTTTTAAATGAATATTTCATTTTTTTTATTTACTAAATTGACAAATCTTACCAAGAACCTGGAGCCAACGCCGATTCTTGATTTTGGGCCATTTTGAGTGACATGGATGGAAGTTTTGGAGGCAGGCTATAATCTAGATAACAACAAATTGCTGCTTGTAAATTCCTGAAATAAATTTAGAAATGAATAGAGACAATCACATATTTAACAAACCAAAATGTATATTGAAATACTTTACCAATTACTCATATCCAAGAAAAAACTAGCTGTGTTATAATTTAAACTGGGACCTAGCAACCTTTGCATTTGGCCTATAAGTTCTTCTCTATCAGTAGTGTTCATACAACTAAATTGTAATAATAAGTTTTGATCAATCTCGCCAGGGATAGCGGAACCGTCCACATCCATTATGCTTTATTGTTTAACCACAACGCACTTGAAATAGTGTTTCAAAACTTCACCACTCTTGACATTCCCTTTGTTTACGTACTACAGCTGATGAAATCCAACCCTACAACTTAATATCGTGTTCAAAAGGATATATGAAATGTACAGGAAATATTTATTGACAAAAAAGTGTTTAAGTAATTCAATCACTCCAATAAATGTCGTGTTTGAAATAGGAAAAAATAATCCGACCGATTAAACATCGTATGTCATAATATTTAATTAAAAATAGTAGCCAATAGTAATGTACCTTATGGATGAATACGAAAAATTATCGATATTTTTGATTTTATATATCGATATTTTAGGTGTTATATTTGAATCCAATATGTTGATACAAAATATTCAATCAAAACGAATAAAAATGATATTCTTTCAAATTCGAACCCGACACGTAAGCAGATTAACTAATACTTGATATACCTTTTATTTGGACAACTAGGCCTAAAGATATCGAGGCCGATGTTGATATTTTTATAAATATCGATATATTTCTTAACTTACCACATCCCTAATTTACCTTTTAATTAAATTAACTTGAACGAAAGGGGTTGTTAATTATCGATAATTTATAAAAGTATTAGCTAAGCAAGGTAATATTTTATGACATAGTACGTAATACATCAAAAAGTCAAAATACCAATCATATGGACCCTATTAGTCAATTCAGAAGGTTCTAAAAGCCTTACCAGTAAAATGCCTACTAAAAATTTAAACAGCGGAAAGCACTTTTTCGTATGAATAGTAAGGTATTAGCTCGGCGGCTTTAACAGTTTCATCGAAAGAGTTATATCAATGATATAACTCTTTCGATATACTCCTGTGACCCCTGTCGACGAGGGATGGATAATGCACAAAGTACAATATTCTTAATTATATATATCTTATCCTTTAAACGAGCAATTCTTGTATATATATATATATAATGATAATAATAATAAAGGCGTAGGGATGTGACGACCCCATCGCCCACCGGCGTAACAGTTCAAATGACAGAACTGTTGCGTCGGCGCAATCAGTCAGCGCCTTGCCAATAGGTGTTTGCACCGTGCCTCGGCATAAATGAGGGTGCATAGGCCCGTTTGTCCGTTCGGCCACACCAGTACTGAAAACGGTGCCGGTCTGGGGGCGTCTTCCGTTAAATGACGCCCTAAACTATAATGGATGATGGACTCCCAGAGAATACGCATAGGGCCGCTGCCTGGGGGCCGCCAGGGCACGTCTGGAGCTGGCGCTGGACGTGGCAGCATGCGGGACGCGCCAGCCGAGTGCGGGGTACTGCACGACCACCAAGCAGTACCTCGCATCCATCATCCCCACCAGTTGGTGTCGGCAGGGTCCTCTCGGATCCAGCAATAGGAACGCAATGCGGGCGTATCTTAGGGCGAAAGGGAGTGAGACTGGAGGATTTGCGTATCGGGCAAGGATGCATCGCTTTTTTGCTGAGCTGGAGCCATCTATAACCGTCACCGAGCAAAACCTGGCAGACCGAGTTCGGTACATCATGCGCTCAAAAATATTTGATGATGCCGAGCTCGAACGACTACGACGTGAGGCTGTTCCCTCATCGGATGAAAATTTAGTGGCTGGGGATACGGACCCGCAAGCTGCAGACCTTGCAGGGTTACAAGCAGATGCGGAGGCCGTGGTTAACCCCCCGGCTCCTGTAGATTCGTGCGATGATGGAATGGTCGCCCAAGAAATAGAGCAGATGGGAGGCATATTGGAGGAGGCAATTCTGGAGGTGCGCAAAACGCCTCTCGAGAATCGACCACGTCTCCCCCGCATACCCCTAAGTAAGCGGAGTCGGTCTGTCGTGAGGTCTCTTAACCCGATGCTGACAACCTATTTGGAAGCTAGCCGGGATCTTTGCGATACGGACTCAATTCTCTTTGGCGCTGCACTGGCAGTATGCCGAATCGTTGGCGCTAAACTTCCCAAGGCTGGACGTGCTACCAGACCAGGTAGCACTATCCCAGCATGGAGAAGAAGAATTGAGAACCGTATCGGAAAGGCAAGGGCCATCATCGGCAGGCTGATAAGCTTCAGGTCGGGCAATAATAGGCCCAGAATTGTGCGCACCGTTAGGATGGCGTTCGCTGCGACCAACATCAACTTGTCCCAGCCGGACATTACGCAAAAACTAACGGGGCGCATAGATGACCTGAAGCAGAGGATCGTTGCTTGGGGGAAGCGGATTCGGAGATATTCCGAGAGGACGGCGCGGTTTAGCCAGAATCGCCTCTTCCAGAGTGACCAAAAGAGGCTCTACAAATCTTTGGAGCGACCAATGAGTTGTGGGACGGGCCAAGGACCGGACCAGGCAGACACTGTCGCCTTCTGGCGTAGCCTGTGGTCAGAGCCCGTAGACCACAGTGAGGGCCCTTGGACACAAGTCGTGGCGAAACAATGTGCAGACATTATACCCATGGACCCCGTCGTCATAACACCCGACGACGTATCTGAGGCAGTCCGTAGAGCCCCGAACTGGAAAAGTCCGGGACTCGACGGGCTGCATCACTACTGGCTGAAGGGGTTCGTGGTGTGTCATGCTGTGCTCGCCCGACAGTTCCAAGAGGCTCTCGATCAGAGGTCGCTCCCGAGCCTCTTTACTACTGGGGTCACTCATTTGGTTCCTAAAGATCAGGTTACCACAGACCCGAGTAAGTACCGCCCCATTACGTGTCTACCTACCATCTATAAGACACTGACATCTATTCTGAGTATGAGAATCACCCGGCATATTAATGTGTATCGGATTATGTCTCGTACTCAGAATGGATGTCGGTGCGGCGGTCGTGGAACCAAGGAACCGCTTCTCATCGACGCGGTCATCGGCAAAATGGTTAAACGCAACCGTCGGAACCACTCCGCCGCCTGGATAGACTACAAAAAGGCATTCGACTCGGTGCCCCATACATGGCTAAAGAGGGTCCTCGAACTGTACAAAGTAGACTGTACAGTAAGAGACTTCCTCGGGCACTGTATGGAGCAATGAAGTACGATCCTTTGTCATCTAGGCGAGCGGATGACGGCTGCGGAATACCGGATAAGGATACGACGGGGTATTTTCCAGGGTGACTGTTTGAGCCCAATATGGTTTTGCCTCTCTCTGAATCCTCTCAGCGTATTACTGGAGAGCTCGGGGGGAGGTTTTCAGCTTCGGAGAGGAGGGACAAAAGTGACCCACCTTTTCGACATGGATGACCTCAAATTGTTCGCCTCCAATCACTCCCATTTCATGGAATTGCTTAAAGTCACTTGTGATTTCAGCAATTCTATCAAAATGGAGCTTGGGACAGATAAGTGTGCGGTCCTCCATGTCGAAAGGGGTAGGGTCGCTAACACGGAGGGCATAGATTTATCTATGACCGTTAACATAAGGACCCTCTCTGAGGCTGAAACATACTGATACCTGGGTATGTCACAAAATATGTGTATCGATGAGGCTGGCATGATACAGTCAGTTCGTGACTTGTTTTTTGCACGCCTGACAAAGGTGTTTAATAGCCATTTGTCGGGCGTGAACAAGGCACGCGCATTTAACGGCTGGGTCATGCCAGTCCTTTGGCATACTCAGGTGGACTCAGACTGAGCTCAATGCCCTGGACCGAAAAGTCCGCACAACTATGACGTCCCACAGGATGCATCATCCGAGATCGTCAGTGATGAGGCTGTACCTGCCGCGGAAGCATGGCGGGAGGGGCTTTTTGAGCGCCCTTACCATACACAATCGCGAGGTGTGCAGCCTCCGTAACTACTTTCTGGCGAGATCGGATGAGTCAATCTACACGGACGTCATTAGTTGTGATAAAGGACTTACCCCTCTATCCTTAGCCAACGAGCAATGGCAGGACCCGGGAGTACTGAGCGTTTCCGACCGAGAGGCCGTATGGAAGGAGAAAGAGCTCCACGGGAGGTTCTACAAGGCCCTACACGAGCCTTTCGTAGATACTACTGCCTCCCTCAACTGGCTACGTTTCGGTGACCTCTTTGGGGAAACCGAAGGTTTTGTCTGTGCGATACAGGATCAGATTATATGTTATAAGACGAACAACTATCGGAAATACATCCTAAGGGATGGCACCGTCGACATCTGTCGAGCTTGTCGCCATCCCGGGGAGTCGCTTCGGCATGTTATTTCCGGTAGTTCCATGCTTTCTAACTGTGAGTATCTGCATAGACACAACCTAGTAGCCAGAATCCTACACCAGGAGCTCGCTCTGAAATACGGCCTCGTGGATCGGAAACTGCCATACTATAAGTACTCTCCGGAGGCCGTGCTCGAAAATGACCGCGCCAGGCTCTATTGGGACCGGCCCATCATCACGGACAGGATGATTGTCGCGAACAAACCTGACATCGTGGTGATGGACCGGGCACAGTCGCGGGTATTTTTGGTCGACATTACCATTCCATATGACGAGAACCACGTGAAAGCCGAAACAGATAAGAAGACAAAGTATCTGGACCTGGCTCACGAGGTGACCGACATGTGGGGTGGTGTGCCGACCAAAATTATCCCGACAGTCGTTTCTGCGAATGGGGTAATCCCAGTCAGCCTCTCCAAACATCTGAGGCGACTGGGACTCCGGGACGGATCGCTCCAAGCTCAAATGCAGAAAGCGGTGCTCCTCGATACCGCCCGCATCGTCTGCTGGTTTCTCTCCCTATCGCCCTAACCCTCGGCCGTTTGGTCTCCACTGCCGAGGGCTTCCGTCTGGTTGGGTCCTATTTATATATGTATTATATAAAATATTTTTATATGTATGTTTATTTTTATCCATAATATTTATTTTATATATGCAATATGTATGTATATTTTTATTTATAAACCCAACCAGACGAGGAAATAAATGAATATCCCCCCATAATAATAATAATAAGTTTATTGAAGTCCAAAGTAACAATATACATTTGAATATAAGATTTACAGTTATCAAATTAAGAGAAACATTTGGACTGCAGCACTAGACAAAGCAAGATGTAACTTGTGGTCCTCATACTAGGCCTGGCCTGTATCGTGAGAACCCACTCTTGAATGTTTACATATTCGATTTACGGCAGTGCGTGGTGAAAGCAAAAAAAAAAAAAAAACAAAAAGTATGATTGAAAAACTAATAAAAACAAAAAAAAATAATAATGAAAACTAAAAAAAAATAAAAAGTAACAAGAACATTAAACAGGTATTTCAAAGCATGGTGCCTTACTGTGTGTGTGTGTGTGTGTGTGTGGGTGTGTGTGTGTGTGTGGTGTGTGTGTGTGTGTGTGTGTGTGTGTGTGTGTGTGTGTGTGTGTGTGTGTGTCTCGTGTGTTCGTGCGTTGCGTGCGTGCGTGCGCGAGTGCGTGTGTGTGTGTGTGTGCGTGTGCGTGTGCGCGTGCGCGTGCGCGTGTGCGTGTGCGTGTGTGTGTGTGTGTGTGTGTTTATTATAGTAATATTCTCGGTTTCCTTATACGATAGACCCATAAGAAATGTTCTTCGAATTGTGCTTGTTTTTTTCATGTTATGTATTTTTAGATCAAGTTTTGCTGCAATTCTGTTGTAAACAAAGGGAGCTAAGAAGTATGAAAAACGTTTAGCGAAAGCAGAGTTAACTCTGGGCGTAGAAAGTAATATATATATATAATCGGAATCTCGGAAACGGCTCAAGCGATTTTCATGAAATTTAGTATGTGCGTAGATTCGGGGGCGAAAGCTAGGTTTCATTTTTATAAAATGTCCTTTCATCCCTGTTTTCAGGGAATGAAATATATCAAACGAATATGACGGTAAATTTCGCCAAAAAAAATGTTATAATAGCTCGGTCCGTAATCGGGCGACTCCGAAACAGAAGACCGTGGTTCATGTCACGATCATTTACACACCTATTTTTTTACTTTTTTTTTGATTCCAGATCACTGCTTTCTTTATTTTTTATTTTTGTCGATCCACATGATTTTATTATTTTTTCCCTTTTTTTTAGTTCTTTCTTTTGTGAAAAACACCAGTTCATATTTTCTTATTATTACGTCAGTAAGATCGAAAAGTGCATATTTTATTACTCAGTAATTTGTATATAAATGTAATTTCCAAAATACATGATTTACTAAAAAAAAGTCCTCCAGGGACTTTAATTCTATATACGAAGTTGCTCCCTGTGTTTGTACGCTTAGAGTTTTTAAACTACGCAACGATTGTGATGCGGTTTTCAGCAATAGTATAAACTTCAATTCTTCTTCAATCAAAAAATTCAAGCATGTTTTTTATTATTATAAAATGATATTGCTTTGAACATTTTTTTTCCAGAATCTTCAGAATACAACTCAAGGCCCCTTCAAAAGACGCTGAAACTTCAAGCCCAAATAATATAGCTCGACTTAAAAACCAGATCGATACGCAGAAAGTCAAATTGGTTGGAAGTGTTCGCCACCCATGGCTGGAAGTCTCATATTCGGGCTTAACTGAGGTATTTTTTTTTTCGTCGAGAAAGTCGTTAAAACTGATACAGTTGTGTAGTAAAATGAGAACTGCCTTCACGAAGCTTGTGGAAACTCTTTTTATTAGAATATTCAAACACAGTCAGTGAAGTGGCAATGGGCAGGGCACTTAGCTCGCAGAACTGATGGCCGATGGGGCAGCAAAGTTCTCGAGTGGAGACCGCGTGTTGGAAAAGGCAGTGTGGTGCGGCCACCCGCGAGATGGACTGACGACCTGTCCAAAGTCGCGGGACTTCGCTGGATGCAGGCCGCTTCAAACCGATCGAAGTCGAAATTCCTAGAGAAGGCCTATGTTCAACAGTGAGCCCCTACAGGCTGAAATGATGATGATGATGATGAAGAATAATAGTTTATGAAGAAATGATGTTTTGAAAAACAACATGGCTGAGAAGTGACACTTGACGGAAGTATTGCAAGAAAGGGAAACCACCCTGAGAGAGTGTGATAGCTATATATCCCACGTAAAGTCCAAAAAGGTTTTTGTAATTTTGTTCTTAGCAAAGAGTACTTTTATATATCTGTACGACCTGGTTCTTAGTTTCGACAGACTGTTATATAGTAATTGTATGTATATTTTAAATTCTTCCGGCATTAATATATTAATGCCAGAAGAATAACTTAAATTCTTCTTCAGATCCGTGATAACTCAGTTTCCGGGCGCTCGCCTTTAATTCAATATACTCGAGCAACCTGAGTTCGATCCCCGGTGCCGGTACCAATGAAGTTTTTAACTTTAAGTGCTGACTTATCACGTGCTCCGCGGTGAAGGAAAACATCGTGAGAAAACTTGCATATTTGCGAAATAATAACAAAAAAAAATATATTTCGAACGTATGTGAAGTCCGCCAATCCGCAGTGGGGCCGCGTGGTGGACCATGCCCTGATACCCTCTGTATAGAGGAGGCCTTTGCCCAGCAGTGGGACATGTAAAGGCTGTTACTTTTAGGTAAAGGCAAAATAATTATCTGATAAAATAAACCATTTCATTCAAAATGGTCAGGAACATTAAATATAATTGATTTGAACTGAATATGTTAAGAATAAAATCAAAACAGTATTAATAGAAATAATTATTAGAATACATAACATATTCATACCAGAACCGACGTCGTCCAAACAAGCACAGCACTGTAAAATTTATATTTTCTTTTTAAATACGTAGGTTTATGTAGAATTATTTGAAAATGTGAATAAAATTTAACTCCTAAAAAAATATTCCTGTAAAAATTTACCGCCCAAAAAACATCAATTCCACTTTTTTTATTCCTAAATTTAAGAACAAAATTCCTAAGTTGGCATCCTTGAGCGTGCGCCGGCGAAGCAATGTATATCGGTCACGCCTGGAATGGTGTCTCTGTCACTTGATTAGATAACCTAAGCAGATATATATAAGGTTCAGATTGTGCTTATACGTGAAATAAAATACTTTCAAAGTGTTTTACTTCTTGATTGGAATATTTTGAATCTTATTTGTATTGTTCCTAGGTTTAAACTTGCAAGGAAACAAGTATTTGACTCGTTGCGTTGGACAGAAAATACTTTGAAAGTATTTTGATACCTTGTATGAGAAGGTGGAGAAGCCACGGTTTTCGGCATTCGCAAGCCGAATAAATCAGCCAACCAGCCCTCTAGTTATCGTCCAATCAGCCTCCTTAGTTGCCTGGGGAAGCTCTACGAGCGGCTTCTATTAAACAGGCTCAAAGACCACGTGTTTTTCAACGGCCTTCTGCCGGCGGAACAATTCGGCTTTCGAGCTAGACATTCCTGTCCCGATCAATTATTCCGCCTAACGGAGCATATCCTAAAAGGACTAAATCACCCTAAACATATTAGTACAGGGGCACTTTTCTTCGAAGTCGCAAAAGCATTCGACAAGGCCTGGCACAACAGCTTGCTTTACAAGCTGTACACACTCAAAGTGCCAGATAGGCTCGTACACACCATCCGGGCCTTCATGTCGAACTGCTCTTTTCGATATCGAGTTGAAGGCACCCTCTCTACTAGCCACCGCCTCACGGCCGGCGTACCACAAGGCTCCTGCCTCACACCTTTGCTCTTTACGCTCTACACGAGCGATATACCTAAAGAGCCCCATGTCAATCTCGCGCTTTTTGCGGATGACACGGCGCCCTTTTATTAAGATCACAACCTTAGTCAACTAACCACTCGACTCCAAAGCGCCGCCGACCGCCTCGCTGATTGGTTCCGCAAATGGAGAATAGAACTAAATCCCGAAAAGAGTGTGGCAATTCACTTCACAAGAAGTACTTACCCGTCACATCTTAATAATGGCCCTCGCCAATGCAGAAAGTTGGGGCAAATATCCCTTTATGGCCAACCGCTCCCCTGGGAGAAAAAGGTCAAATACTTAGGAGTCACTTTCGACTGGCGTATGTCATTTACTACGCACATTAATAACGTTCGCAATAGAGCCGCGTTCGTGTCCGGCCGGCTACACAATTTAACTAACGCTAAAAGTAAAATACCCTTAAGGCACAAATTATTATTATATAAGACCTGCGTACGACCCATTATGTCCTACGCATGCATGACCTTCACCCACACGCACCCTACTCGCTTGTACAAGTTGCAAATAGTACAAAATAAGTTCATCCGCCGCGCAACCGGTGCGCAGTGGTATCAACGCAAAGTCGACCTGCACAGAGATTGCAGACTCCCGACGATTCGCGAATATTTTAAAGGCCTGACCAAACGGTTCTGCGATAGAGCCGAACATCATCCCAACCCTCTGGTTGTAAGCGCAGCAAATCAACAAGCGTCGCCCGCGTTAGTGCAACGACAAACACACTAGTTCGCCCTCGCCTCCGAGCACGGCAAAACCAACACAACGCACACAAGGTACACCCGCTTTCCATGGCGGACCTCACCGCTCCCAGCCACCGATTGGCTAATTGCACAGTCGACGGCCATCGGGGTTTCGGTCCGAACCGCGATCACGATGGCCCTTAGATGACACACCATAGTTATACGCACGCATTAACACATTGATATAATACTGGCCATTCGCCATAAATGTAAACATTGTTTTTAAAATTATTCTTTTAGATATTCCTTATTGCTGACACAATTATTCTTACGTATGTATATATATTTTCTGCTTAATAAAACCTAATAACTAGGTTTTGTATTATTCATCAATTTATTCAGCAGAAAAAATCAACAATTCAATAAAATAATTCTCAAGAAGTATGGAGAGATTTTTAAGACCAGATAAATTTGGAACCGATTGTTCATCTGCTACCGCGGCACAAGAATGGAGACATTGGTATATAACTTTTGAAAATTTTTTGGCTATAAATGATGTTAAAGATGAAAAAGCAAGATTTCAACTTCTGATTAATCATCTATCATCAAAAGTTTATGGATATATATGTCATTGTGTTAGCTACAAAGATGCGATCAATAATTTAGAGCTTGCATTCGTCAAACCAAAAAATATAATTTTTGCAAGACACAAGCTTATCACCTCAAAACAAGAAAACGGGGAAACGATTCAACAGTTTATACATAAATTAAAACTACAAAGTCTGGAATGTGAATTTACATCAGTGTCTGCTGAAAAATATTAAGAAGAGTATATAAGAAACGCCTTCATTTCTGGTATTTCATCTAATAATATCAGACAGAGATTATTAGAAAATTTATCACTTTCTTTAGATGAAGCATATAACAAAGCAGTATCATTGGAGCTAGCGAAGTCTACTGCTCAAGAATATCAGATCAATCCAATAAATGCTTCACAATCACAAACTCATGTTAAAAATCATGAGTTTTCGTCGGCTTATCAGAAAACTTTATACAATCGAAAAAAATGTTTTTTTTGTGGCGGAAATATACACGTGCGTTCAAATTGCCCTGCAAGGAATGCGATTTGTCAAATATGTGATAAAAAAGGACATTGGGCCAAAGCATGTCATAACTCAAAAAAAATCTGTAAATGCCGCATGCATTTAAAATTCATTGCTAATGAAATTCAGGAATTATTATTAAATGGTATTATTGAAGAAAGCAGATCTCCATGGAGAGCTCAAGTTCTTGTAATAGAAAATGATAATCATAAAAAGCGTCTTTGCATTGATTATTCACAAACTATCAACAAATATACTTACTTAGACGCTTAACCATTGCCAAATATAGAGACAATTGTACAAGATATTGCTAAGTACGAATTATTCTCAAAGATTGACTTAAAAAGCGCGTATCACCAAATTCCGATTCTTGATACGGAAAAACCATTAACTGCTTTTGAAGCAGTCGGAAATTTATATCAATTTTGTAGAATTCCATCTGGAGTTACTAATGGTGTAAGTAGCTTTCACAGAACTATAGACTGGATAATACGAACGGAAAATCTACAATCTACGTTCGCCTATCTAGATGATGTTACCGTATGTGGTAAGAATAAAGAAGACCATGACTATAATCTCGAGAAGTTTATGTCTGCTGTCAAAAAGTACAATCTTACTATAAATGAGAAAAAATGTACATTTTCAATTAAAAGTATTTCTATTCTTGGATATAACATTAATAATAAAATGATCACTCCAGATTTAGAAAGAATCAAACCTCTACAAAATTTGCCTATTCCAACGGTTTTTTTTTTTTTTTTATGAATCAACAATTCCTCAGAACACTCCCCGTGATAAATGCGGTAGAAGATGCAGAGTGATCCAACATCTCTACGCAGAGCCAGAGGATCAAGCCGATCGGAAAGACTTTGATCGTCGATAACCCTAGCCGCCCTACGTTGAATGCGGTCAAATGGAAGAAGCTGGTAATAGGGGGCTCCCGCCCAAAGGTGAGAACAGTACTCCATGTGGGGCCGAATTTGCGCCTTATAGAGGTTTAGGCGTTGGGCAGCCGTGAAGTACCGTCTCGCCTTGCTGAGCACACCAAGCTTCTTTGAGGCCAATTTGGCCTTACCTTCCAATTGACCGCGGAACTGGACGTTGCTCGAGATTTCGATGCCAAGCATTCCGATACTAGCTGTGGCAGGTAGGGAAGTGTTCTCTCTAAAATAAGTTCGAAATGTTTAAGTTCAAATAAACAGTTTTCCTATCAGTCCTTAAGTGTCTTTTTGGTTTGAAAATGATCCCATCAGCCACAGCTACCTTTCAAGAAATGATATAATAATGGCCATTCGCCATAAATGTAAACATTGTTTTTAAAATTATTCTTTTAGATGTTCCTTATTACTGACACAATTGTTCTTACGTATGTATATATATTTTCTGCTTAATAAAACCTAATAACTAGGTTTTGTATTATTCATCACACATGCGTGGCTCTACCAACTTCAGACGAAGCTTTAATAGTCTCGGGACTAAAAGCAAAAACATCAGTTATTACATGATACAAGAGAAGATGGACGTACTTTTAAGACCTGGTACGCGATTTAGCAACTATAACTCATCCCTAATTTGGTTACATTTATTATCTGGCTACCTATTATTACAAACAATTATCAATTTTATGTCATGTGCATTTTTCAGTATATATGTCTTATCTATGGTTATGGGGTTTAACCTAGTCAATGCAAAGAGAATGAAATCACTACGTTTAAAATTTAAATACGATTCAATGTGTAGTACAGTGTAACTAGACAAGTAGTATTAATAGGATAGTATTTTTCATGAAAATTGAAAACCTTTTAATATGAGAAAAAATGGAGAAAGAATTTATCCTTGTATATATATAGGCTGCGATTCGAAATTCAATAGGCCATATAGGCTTGAACAACATCTACTAAGTCATTTAAATATAGTAAGTTTTTCGTAGAATAATAATTTGTGGTAAACCTTTATACAGTGTTATTAACCTAGAGTGAACTATTTAATAGAAGCCGTTTCCATGTCCGTGGGAAAAATGCCAAAAGGGCTATTCAAATAAAAGTCACTTGAATCGCCACATATCTAGTGCACATGAAAATGTTTCAACAAATATAGTTTACAGGTATGTAATATTTCCATAATTTTAAATCTCCAAAATCTTCTATTGTAGAGGAAAATATTCATATGTTAGTATTTATTTATAAAAATAAGGGTTTACACACCTACGTGAAATGAAACACAAAATATACAACAAAGTTACTAGAATCACTAGTACAAAGTTCTGTTATAAAAATAATTATTTATTATATTATAAGTGTTTACAAACTGCAGTGAAAATTTTAGCAATTGTTTACTACAGGGGCATGCACTTTTTCCGTATATAAATATTTGCAATATAACTGAAACAATGATTCATCATTATCAATCGTAAGACATCCACTTTTGTACATATACACTTAGAACAACACTGGCATTTGCATCCATCAGTTGCCTGTAAAAAATTTACTTTTTTTAAACAAAAGCCTACTTTAATAAATTTTTAATATTTAATAAAAAAAATTAAAATCTAAGTGTACTTAGTAGTACTTACTTAGTACTTGGTATTAAAATAATAGGAAGAAACGCTTCGATTTTGAAAAATAAAATGAAATTTTGAAATTTAATACTAAGTAAATGCAACATTATAATTATTGTGTACAAAATTTGTTTAAGAGGGAAAGACTTTCCCCCTCAAAATTACTAACAAAATTTTCAATTTACAGATGTTCACAATGCTTAAAAAGATATTCAAATCGTCAAAACTTGAAGAAGCATATAAAGTTGAAGCATGTAATTAATAACACTTTTGTATGTGATATCTGCAATGTGCAGTGTAAAAAGAAACACCAACTGAATAGTCATATGTATTTGCACAATGGAGTTAAAGCTTTTAGGTTACTATCTGATTAATTATTATAAAAGATTAACTATTACAGTGGTAGGGCCACGCAGCAGCCTCGGCTGTTGCACGAATGGGCAGGCCCGTCCGGGTAAGTACCACGACCTCACAGAAGACCAGCGTAAAGTGACAGTATGACAAATACTTTCGCGTTTCGTCTGGTGAGTGAGGTAGCCGGAGCCCAATTTTCAAAAGGTCGTCAACGCATCTGTAACCCTCGGGTGTGGTAGATATCCATGGGCGGCGGTATTTACTTAACATCAGGTAAACCGTCTGCTCGTTTGACAACTTTTCGCATAAAAAAAAAAATGTCCAATATTTTAAAAATATTCTATTTCAAACATTAACTATGTTTGCACATTATAGAAATTTTACCAATGCACAAAACATAAGTCTTATATTTTTAGTCATTATGTTTGGTTATAAGAATTTATTTCCCAAAAGAATGTTACATAGTTCATTTATCTGTAAGGATCAGTTATTAATTAAGGCCCATTTACACAATGCCATTTTCTTGTACATACAAGAGCAATAATTGAATGCAATAAATTGCGCGCAATAATTGACCATCAAGAACGGTATGCTACTGTTTACACGCAGGTATAGTAGAAAAAATTGAATGCAAGTCTTGACAAAAAATAATTGCAAATATCTTTTGTTTACACAAATGCAATTGTGTTGAGCAGATTATTGATTTTAAGTTTTGACTTGTCTCAACACATGTTTGTGCATGTACAATTTATTAGTGTGTTGCTTCAAGTATTGCACGTATTTGCGTTGACAATTTTTCATTCAAGTGTTGAATGTTTTAAAGAGGGGTGTTTATTTTAAAAAAAAATGGGTCAATAATAAGTGTTCAAGTTAGATTATGTCGATTTAATATATTTCATTGATATTTTTATCCAACTTTGTTTTATGATCTTTTCCCAATATTTCTTGCCTCAAAAGAAGAGCAATGATTAAACTCATGTTTGCAAAAGAAGAGAGAATGCAATTGAATACAAGAATTGCTTAAGAAATTATTGTGTGTACTGTTTGCACCAAGAAAAATTTTGAAACTCAACTTGAAGCAAAACTTGTTCAATAATCAAGAATTTTATGTGTTATTTAGATCATGCAAGTCATTTATTGCTTCAATTTAATTGTATACAACAGGCAAGAAACTTGCACCATGTAAATGGGCCTTTAAGTATGTCATTAATCTATTTTTCAAAGCATTAATGGATACATATTGCATTGATTATATTTAAATTAATGAATAATTTATGGTATAGTAAAAAATATTATCATTTGAAGTGAATAGGTCTAGCACATATTGATGGATCTTTGTGGCAGATGGGACAGGACAGTTGGTAAAATTCCATTAATAGATTAAAATATATTTTTTTGAGATTTTAACGTTTGCGTAAAAGACAGGTAAGCTTTTTAAAGTTGCCCAAATTTACACAGGTTCAGACTCGGTAGTATAATCGTTTATTGAAATAAAAACAATTTTTTTTTTTTTTTTCAAAAAAGTTTGTTTTTATTTAACCTAAAAAACAGAACTTGTTGACAACGCGGTAGTCATTCATAAATGCGTCGTATACGTATACTTTTGAAACGAACTTATGTGTTGTAACTAAAACAGTTATGAATGAACGCGCGTAAAATAAATGAGTTGCCCATAAATCACACACATTTTGAGATAAGTTCAAATGAATGTAATTAATTGATTACGAGTGATTTTATGTATTTATCTTTTTTTATATATAACATTATTTAAGTCTAGAATTTAATTAAAAAAAATGGATACACTTAGAAAAACCTCCTTGTATATGTATACAGTATTTTGACAACATAATATTCTAAACAAATTTAAATTGAGGGCAATATTTAGTTTAAACAAAAATATGGGGAAAACAAATTTACCATATTATTTGTGAACACTCTTTATTGTAATTTTCTAGCTGTGAAATTTGTACAAAAGAATTTGTATCTCTACATGAGAAAAAGCGACACATGAGAGGCCACAAAACTTACACCTGTGAACATTGCTCTATAACATTTAATCATTGGTCAAAATATCAGAGGCATAAGAAATCAGAACATGATGTGAAAGGTAAGTAATGTATACTAAGTATGCAGGGTAAATAAACTTCTTACCGTGCTTAGCTTGGCATTGAAAGTTTATCAATACCCAGTTTGTATTAAAACAGATAGATGTTAGTATACAGCTAGTTAATTTTTTTTTTGCGGGATACGAAGCCGCGTCTTCTGGGTAAGACACCCGTTGCTAAAATACAATAAAGAAATTAGTATAAATGTCGAGATTTTTGCGACCGGGATAGCGCTCCCTTAGCTCTGTGATTAGAGCGTTGGGGCGCGTTGCCCGAAAGAAACTCGTCCGGCACAGGCAGGGCTGAAAATTTAAATTTCAAAAATGTATTAATTATTTTTTATTATTTATTCGAAAATAAAATTCACATCTAAGTTACATCTTGATTGCAGAGGCTAGTACTAATAATTGTTAATGAATTATAAATTTCAACACCAAAAGCCGACTTGTCATATTCCCACATTCATTTTAAATGTTATTTGAAAAGTTTTGTAGTCATGTTGTATAGTGTGCACACTAGATGTTGCCAAGCGTTGTTGAAAATAAAAGGAAATAAAGAAAGTAGATAGATGTCGACTCACGACATGAGGATATTGGTAGCTTGGCTCAGTGTTTAGAGTGTCTGAGCGTGTTAAGATGCAAGATTTGATGGATTTAAATCCTGTAGGCTCGAAAATTTTAACAATATATGTACAAAGAAATTCACAGTAAAGTTTTATCTCGAGTGCAGAAAATAGCACTAACATATAAATGAATGACAAAAAATACTTGTCATTGGTTCAGTCTCCATCTTAGTCCTTATTCCTAGACTATTTAGGGCCATTAATAATGGTAGTAGATTTTGGATGGCCTTTTAGTAAATAGTTTCTTATAGCCAGAACTTTTACTTAGACAGGCTTATGAACCTAAATTTAATTATGCATAATAATTAATATTTTATCATCAACACTTTAGTTCTAGTGTAATTTATAATTGAAATTTCTAACATTTTCAGAGTATATATGTAATGAATGTGGAAAAAAGTATAAGCAAAGAAGTTATATCATACGACATTTAAAAACTCACTTTGGTGGCCAACTTGTGCGAAAATTTTCTTGTCCATACTCAAATTGTTACAGGTAAAAAAAATTGTGTTTTTAAAACTTAAAAGCACTTGGATTATACATGAGTTGCATTTGTCATATGTTTCCGTTTAACTGATGGGAAGTGATTACGGACACCCAACTATGGTATGATTTACAACACGTGAGGCTTCAGATATGCCGTAAACAATAGCATACACTGCTGTTTGGCTATGTCACTAGCACTTCTAGGTCCTTGCAGTCGTCTTGAAAATGCATTCGACGGCGCGTTCAAAGTCTAAGGGGTATCGGATATGGGCGAGTTTGAATTGAAGTGTATGTTTTCCCCACTTGCCCCTTTTTGCCCAAGTTGTTTAATGAAACCTATACCATCTCAGTGTACATTGGGCTAAATGTAGATTGCAAAAGATTTTTGTGCTGTTGTAATAATTATTAAATGCAGTGCTATTCCTATTAAGTAGAAAAAGTTATGTAAGCCAAATGTTTGTTTTCCTGTGCTATGTTTTTTGTATATAATATGTATATGTTTTGTAATAATAAGAGGCAACATGAAAATTTTCAGGCGTTATTCAAGAAATAGTAATCTCACACAACACATCTTTACAAAACACAAGAACATCAAACATTTGTGTAATATTTGTCATATTGGACTTAGTTCAAAGGTATGTATGTAAGCTTATATACAGGGTGATTTTATAGACGACGGACATATTAACAGAGCATATGCAGAATTTTATTCTAAATCTGAATCTGGTACGTACTTGTAGCCTAATTATTTTTTTCTTTCAAAGATTATTTTTAATTTTCATTTTAATTCAAACATTATGGACCCTCCATATTTATAGTGCTAATCTCTGCACTTAAGATTGAACATTAAAATTTGTAGAAAAAGCTCAAAAACAATGTAGATAAAGGACGTTAAGATTTTTGTTAGACGATTTTGGGACGTAAGATTGGCACTATAAAAAATTTAAATTTCTAAGAAGCAGTGGCGACATCTCTCGTTAGAATTATCGTTGTAAAACGATATTCGAAAGCGCTTGTATGCTGAAAAGGATATAACAATGGATGCGCCAAACATTGCTTCAAATGCTAAAAAACAATGTAGATAAAAGACGTTAAGATTTTCGTCAGTGTGGCAATCAGCCGTTTAGGTTAGTGGCTAGAGCGTCAGGCCGCGAATGCCGAAGACGTGGGTTCGATTCGTAGTTCGATCTTTTCGTACTTAATTATGGACACCCTATTAGAAATTCTTGCCTTTCTACCGTCTCAATAAAATATCCTAACCGCCGATCTTACTGTGCCGTTGCTGTTCGCTGTTTGATTTGTTGCTATCGCATTTGTATCTTGTGAGTTCAATGTCTGAAATTATCTCGTCTCAGTGTCCTTCCTTTAGTTATACTACATGCGTATACCTATATACTGCAGACTGAAGGGTGACCACTCTTAACGGGGTAAAGAAACAATGTTTGAATTGATATTTTTCTGGTTATTTTTTGTCAAAATTTTGAAATTATGAAATGCTCAATTAACATTATGTCATAGTATGTACTTCGTGTAAAAATCACCCTGTACTATCATTAACCAGTACCTACATTTAAAATACCTAATTATGTATTATGGTTGAAATATTTATGTGGGTGACATTTTAGGCTAAATTGAATGAGCACTTGAAACATCACACAGAAGGTAACCACATGAAAAAGGAACATAAGTCCCTACCAACTGGAAGGAAAGAACGAAAAGACAAAGACTCCATGAAAATATCCACAGCACTTAAGTTGGCTGGAATTAAAAAATTAGAAGAGAAAAGTAATGCAAGTTGCGATGAATAACTGCAAGCTATTAGTTGTACTGATATGATAAATTATTACTTCTGTTATTGGCTTTTTTTATGTGAGAATGTGGCAAGCGAGCTGGCGATTCAGGCAGTTCATCTGATGTTAAGTGATAACCGCCCATCATCATTTGCAACACCCGTAGGGTTATAGATGTGATGCAATCTTTTAATAAAGTAGGCTCTGGTGACTTCACTCACCAGACAAAACACTTCTGTGAGGTCGTGGTACTTCTCAGAACGCACCTACCCTTTATAATTAAGCATAATCATTTCAACAACTTTATAATTAAGCATAATTTTATTGAAAAGAAGGATATAACGCAAACATGTTTGCCGCTACTCTAATATTTAATAAGTGTATTTTAGTAAAGGTCGTGTAATAGCTAAAGAAGAGCTTAAATGGTTTGCAAAGTTCTTTTGTTTTCGTATTGCCAAACGAACAATCATCAGTCAATCATCTTTAAAAGACAACAAAAGGTCCGCGTCAAATTATTAAAAACTAGCTGTTGCCCGCGATTAAGTCCGCGTAGAATAGGGTGAAAGCGAAAAATTCAGACAGGTACAGAAAGATATGTATACATATAATAAAAATGTAACTTGTCTTTGTCTGTACATTGAGGATATTTGAGAAAAACTATTATTAATGATCCCCCTTTATGAGCGCAATAGAACCCAAACCAATGGTTGTTAAAATTGTTGTGTGTATGTACGTTTGTGCTTTTTAATCTCAGAAACGGCTTAACTGATTTGGATGCAACTTTCACTAATACATTGTAGTACTTATACTACTTTTAGTCAAATCGATTCATAAATAAAGCAATTATATCAACTTGAAAAAAGTAATCGCTACAGCTGAATTGGATGAAACTATAGTTAACCATAATTATATTATGGTCTGTAAAATGATGATAATTGATTATATAAATTTCAAAACCAGCCAAGTGCGTGTCGTGCAATCGTGCACGAAGGGTTTCATACCATAATTAAAAAAAATGCAATATAATTATGTCTGTTGTATGAGAGCCCCACTTAAAAAAAAATATTCTGATTTACTTTATTTGTTATAGCATCAACAGAATTACATCATCTGTGAAAATTCCAACTGTCTGTTTAGAAAACTTACTAAAAAAATTTAATAAAATAAATTGAATTAATCTTGAATACTTTCACAAAGATAGAGCCGTGATAGCTCAGTGTCCGGGCGCTCGTCTTTAATTCAATATACTCGAGCAACCTGAGTTCGATCCCCGGTGCCGGCACCAATGAAGTTTTTAACTTTAAGTGCTGACTTATCACGTGCTCCGCGGTGAAGGAAAACATCGTGAGGAAACCTGCATGTTTTCGAAATAATAACAAAAATATATATATATATATATTTTGAAAATATGTGAAGTCCGCCAATCCGCAGTGGGGCCGCGTGGTGGACTATGCCCTGATACCCTCTGTATAGAGGAGGCCTTTGCCCAGCAGTGGGACATGTATTGGCTGTTACTTTACTTTACTTTCACAAACACCATACAAATTAGTCAAGTAGTTGGATAACTGTGATAACTAACTGTTTGCGACTGCACTGCTTTAAGCTTAGAACTCCTATATCTCCCGTTTGAGTGAACCGATTGAGATGAAACAAAGCCTTGATGTTGCCCCAAGCTTCGCTTAACTAACCAGTGAGAATTGCATCAAAATCCGATAAGTAGTTTCCAGGTTAATCGCGCACAGACAGACAAACAAAAATTCCAAAAATGGTTTTTATGTTTCCTATAACTCTTTTTATGATACCCTATTTCATTTTTCATAAATATATTCAATGTACACGCCGATTCTACTCTCTTATTATAGTATAGATTGTTGTTACTTCATTGAGTAATTTCTAGTTATTATGTAAGTGTTACACTGTAGCTTACTTATAATAGTATAGGTACAAAAGGGACACGTTACGAAAAATTCACACACACAGTGGTAGTCTACATTGTTCTGGTGGAGTGGAAATGCAAATGGGGGATCAGGGTTTGAACTCTATAATCTGAGCTTTGTCGCCATCTTTTATGGTAAACGAATACGCAATTAAAAGTAATTGAATTAATTTATTCGATGTTTACCACGATTGATTAGATAATATCAGACGAGAGACGACGGGTCGTTAACAGGAATTATGCAATTGTATATAGCGTGGGGCGACGACTCGGCCTACTCGGAGAGCACGAGTCAGCTCGACTCGAGGCTAATTAGATAGGAAGTAGCTAATTAGATAATGATGTTGAATTGTGATGCTATGTGGCTACTCGAGTCGATTCGCAACTTTGTGGTCTGAACTAGCGATGGGCGTTGAATCAACGAACTAGTTGAATCAACCGTTGATTTCTTGCTAACGAATTAACTTTAGCTGTCATTGAAATTAACTAGTTGAATTCGTTAACGTCGTTTCGGAAATTTTGTCGTTGAATCAATTCGTTTAAAAACGCAGTCAACGATACGTTAAGTCAACGGAACATAAGCGTAACGAATTGAAAACCTTACGTTGAAAAAAAACGTCACAGAGTTGAGTTGAAATGTTTGTTTAATTTTATGAAGGACATGTTTAAGTTCGCTTTCTTTATTTTTGTTTGACAGTTTGTGAATAGTTGCGCGCAAGATTATAGAATATTTTGCGGCTTTGCGTAAATATTATCTGAACTTTACTTCATGTTTAAGTGTATAGAGGACTGTGGGTACAAAGTTAATTAAAAATAATTGAACGTATTAACAGTGAGTTATGGCTTCATACCTAAAAAAGACAGTTCTAGCGGAAAAGCTGTTTGTAATGTATGCGAGGAGAAAATATGGAACAAATTGACCACTAACTTTAAAAAGTATGATGGTTGATTTTGATAAGAAAAAAAAATAGTTTTGAACAAAAGAAAAAATATAATTCAGATTTGTTAGACTTATGCATAGATAGCTTTCATCCGTTTTCCCTAGTAGAAGAAAGAGCTTGCAATTTAACATACTTATGTATGTGTCACATTAACTAGTTGACAAATTTAACTAGTTGATCAACTAGTTGACGAACATGAATCAACGTTAACGTTAAGTTGAAGAAAATACCTTCAACGACCCATCGCTAGTCTGAACTAATCCTCTCCTTTTTCTATACACCTCAACCTCGAACATTGTCCGACGGTTGGGATTTCAAAGACAAAATTTACATACAATTGGCACTAGTGTACATTTTATTTCCAAAATCAATCAACAAAGGTGTAAATTATTCCAGCGCAGATCTCAACATCGTGTTTAAGAAAATACGACAAAAAATACCGCCATCTATCGCCTCAAAGTCGTACTTATAAAATGTAATTGTACATAGTCGATTGCTTATCGAAAATAAAGTTAAAAAAAGTTTCTGTTTTTATAGCAAAGAATTCGGAACAACTCGTGAGGCCGCCGCGTATAACGTCCGGCTTGCGTTCGGGCGACCGAGTTGATTCGAGTTGCTTAAAACTGAACTCGAGTTGACTCGTTTAAGGTTTGACTCGAGTTACTCGAGTCGCACATCGCTATAACGAACCGCGCGCGCGAGCCGCGTGTGTAACTCGGAACAACTCGTGAGGCCGCCGCGTATAACGTCCGGCTTGCGTTCGGACGACCGAGTTCGAGCTGCTTAAAACTGAACTGGAGTTGACTCGTTTAATGTTTGATTCTAGTTACTCGAGTCAAATAACTCGAGTCGCACATCGCTACCGTGCCTATATTGGTTCATTGGTTGTATGAAGATTCCCGTTTGATGCATATCATCTTAGTATTCATAGATAAAATACTAATATATGCTAGTAGTAGTAGTCTGTGTTATCAAGTTAGTATTAGTAGTCTGTGTTATCAACAATACTGAGCAAGCAACTTGTCGAATTATTGTCAATTGGGCATAAACGTAATGATTACCGTATTGATTACATTTTCTCTGATATTTGGTCATAATGTAATGTAGGTTGGTAATTTATAGCATAAATGAATTCTAAACCTAGAAAATAACTTGCAACCAAACATTAACCTTTTCGAATTATTTGGTTTGATTTGCATAATAAAAAATAAAATACGGTTTAAACAAAAGATACAGTTGGAAGTTGATATTTTTCATGTTCTCTAAATTAGTGATAAGTGGAAAAAAATTGTGAAATACAAACAAAGGCAATTAACTAGACATAGAAGTACAAAATGGATTGGACGCTTAATATTTTTACCCTCAATTGCTGGTAAATTTAATACGTGTTAACACGAAAAAAAATGCATCGTATTAATAGAATAATTAAACAAACTCCGTTAACCTTCTTGCATCTACGTGTTCCAGGGGAATACCAGTTGTGTCTAAAAATCGCAAAGAAAGAATACAAGCTATTGCCAAATATTTGATGAATAGTCCTCACACAATCGTTTGTCTACAAGAAATCTGGAGTGAAAAGGACTTTCTATTTTTAAAGGAAAGTCTTAAGGATACCTTGCCTTTTTCTCATTATTTTTACAGGTAAGTAGAAGACTAAACATAACAAAGAAGTGTGTCATCACATTAATGAAATAAATTATTTTATTTCTAGACGAGTTTTTTAGCTGTATACCAGGCATGCGTAAATGTTTAGCACAACTGGCAGACTTTATGTTTCAGTGGTGTCCTTGGCTCAGGTTTATGTGTTTTCTCCAAATGGCTAATACAGGATGTATTCTTTCATCAATGGCCTCTCAATGGCTATATCCATAAGATCCACCATGGTGATTGGTTTGGAGGAAAAGGAGTTGGTTTATGTCGTATACGATATAAAGATAAGATAATAAATGTATATTGCACTCATGTGAGTAATCTTTAAGTCACATCAGATTACACAATTCCAACAATGCCAAAAAGACAAAGAAGATATGCTTATACAGTACTATATGTGTGTAATGAAATTGAAGGAACAGAGTATTTTATTTGGTATAAAGAGTTTATGTTTAATGGAGAATAAAAGAATAATAAAATAGAGTTATTTATAAAAATAGCAAGACAAATGACAAATAAACTATTTCAAATTAATTACACTGTTTCTAAATATTTCTGCCTTTCAGTATTAGTCATAGATCATCCTTACTAATATTATAAATGCAAAAGTTTGTATGTATGGATGGATGTTTGTTACTCTTTCATGTAAATAATACTAAATGGATTTTAACGAAAGTTTACAATATATAATAAAATAATATAGCTTATGCATCAGAATAAAACATAGGCTATAATTTATATCCATATTTTTATGTAGTTCTATCTTTCTGTCTGAATGTTACGCCTTCAGCCTATTCTACACGGACATAGTCGGGGCAGCAGCTTGTATTATTTAAATGTGAACACAATATTCTGATTCTGTTAACAAGACAATGACAGCATATAATAAATCTTAAATTATATGTTAGACACCGTTTTGAAGCATACTAATTTTCAAATCATAATGCCTATTTTATTTAACTTTTAAATTGATATTACTCAGAATATATACTAAACTAAAGTAATATATAATAAACATTGAAATCTTTTGTATTTAAATTGATAATATTTTTCTTAATGTAAAAACTAAGAAATTCCTTGAAAAACTATATTATTATCCGGTAAAATATAATTTTTTTTTCAAAGATATTAATCAAAGCATTGTAGAAATTGCATAATTAACATAGATTTGCCAACCTATTTAATTTTGCAGCTACATGCAGAATATCATGAAGATGATATGTACTTAGCGCATAGAGTTCTCCAAGCATATTCAACAGCAGAATTTGTCAATTTGACAACATCTCCTGCTGATGTTTCAATTCTAGCTGGTGATTTAAACACAGCTCCTGGAGAGTTATCTTTTAGGTAAAAATCATTACATTTTTATTTTTAAAAATAAGAGCTTATGGTTTTATGGCTTCCAAACAAACAACAATCTGTGTTAAGTGATTATAAGTGATTATTGCTAGAAAAAATATTGTTACAGACTTGTTTCACAATTGCCTTCATTATTGGATCCATATGAATTGAAATGTGAAGGTAATAATCCAGCTATTGCCAAGCCCTCTGGCACATGTGATAATGTGAACAACAGTTATTCTGACTCCAAATTAACTAAAAGTATGCCTGAAGGGAAAAGAATTGATCACATACTTTTCAAAGTGAGTTCTTCATGGGAGGTAAGTTATCCAGTAGTTCTTCCTTACTAGAGAATCACTGCTGTTATGCTGAATATCCCTTCTTATGAGATATAGACGAGATTCCATTTAATAACGGAAAAACTAAATTGTCCACCTTATTACAATAACCAGTTTGAAAATATAATCTCTAACCAACAGACAGAAATTAGTTGCAATGACTAGCCGATATTATGTATATATTTGCAGCCAGTTCACTGAAACATATAAATTAAGTGTTAAATATTCAATGACATGGTAATTTTAAATAATTCAGTAAATTTTTAATACACTTCATATATATGTTAGTTAAACAATTTAATTAAAAAAGGACAGACAAAACTGGTGAAAAAAGCTAATTAAATCTCACTTTAACCTTGTGTTTTTGCAGGTTGATGTTATCAATTTCGGAAATCCATTGGAAGACAGGGTACCCGGTGAAGAGTTCTCATACTCTGACCACAATGCTGTGTCTTTAGAAATATGCATGAAAGTGAATAGTGAAAAGAAATCTTGTAATAAATCTAATCTCTTTGATGAAACTATAGCTCAAGCTATTGAAGTGTGCAAAGAAGCTACTGTCACCATAAACAAATCGAAACGCTTGTTTCTTATATCTGGTGGTATTCTATTTATGTTCCTATTGGGTACTGTAGGTTTTTGGCCTAATTATATTCTGTCTGATATTGTAAAAATTTTAATAACAGGTTTTTCTTTCTACTACATAATAATGGGAACATTGTGGAATAAAATTGAAATGAACAGTTTAAAGGCTGGTTTAAGTGCTCTTGAAAATTTCCGCAGATCTAGAAATGAATTGAAACTTTTTGAATAGAACCATAATGCAGAGAGTAATATAATTTTAGGCTAGTAAAATACATTTTTCAATGACATCTGTTACATACATGATTTATATAAAGTATATGTGATAAAGAACTTCCAGAAAATTGTCATATATACATGTGTAATTTTTAGGAAATAATGATCTAATATTATATAAAAATTGTGCATATAGATCAATATTCAAAGTAAATTAGAGACTTTTGTACATTTCCAGCTTAAACAGTATTATTATATAATAAACATATTTTTTATCACTATATTCAGAGTTGTTTACAAAATTAATTGTTATATACCTTATTATGCATATCCATTGATTAAGTAAGTTTTAAATAATTACAAAGAACCAAATAAGTATACTACATATTTTGTGTGTATAGATTATTTTCGTCTGTAGTTGTAATAGTTTACAAATTGGATAAATTTAGTTAAGTATACATAAAGTCTACTTAGGGAAGAACATAAAAATAAAGTTTGAATTTTGTTGGCCCTTTTCTGCTGTCATTGTTAAAGTCAACTCAATTTTTTTCTTACTAACCTAACCTAAACTGTAAGTGAATACTACTACAGTAAAAAGATATCAACAAATTAACTATAATACATTGTTATGGCACAAATAAAATAATAATTATTATTTCAGATATTTTGAATCCACTGCTGAACATCGGCTTCCCCCATAATTGCCAAAAAGCACAATCTTTTGCCACTTATCAACTTCCTCACACATTTGCACAAGTCGTTATCCATCTAGGGAAGGGACAAAATCTATACGTATAATAAAAATATAACCGATCATTGTCTGTACATTGAAGATATTTCAGAAAAACTTATTGGGGGCCATTATCAACGCAATAGAATCCAAAACAATGATAGTAAAAATTTTTGTCTGCCCGCGCTAATCTCCAAAAAGGTTTAACCAATTTGTATGCAACTTTCGCTAGAGCATTTTAGTAAGCTTTGCTTAATTTAAATCTGTTCATAACTAAAAAAGTTATATCGAATTAAAGAATTAGAAGAAATGACATTGAAGATTTGTGCGATAAAATGCTATATAACAGCTACAGTTGAATTAGATGAAACTGTAGTTAACTTTACAGGGAGGCTGTTCTAAATTTATCCATTTTAATATTAAATTCTACACATAAATAATTTTATATAAAAAAATGAATATTTAAAATCACTCGTAATTAATTAATTAGATTCATTTGAACTTATCTCAAAAACGTAGTCTACGTAATTTAGGGGCCACTCATTTAGTTTACGCGCGATCATTCATATGTAACACGCACACAAGTTCGTTTCAAAAGTATCCGACGCATTTATGAATCACTACCGCATTGTCAACGAGTTCTGTTTTTTAGGAAATAGAATTGCAATTCTTTTGAAAAAAAGTTTGTTTTTATTTTAATAAACGATTATACTACAGACTCTGAACCTCCTGTTTGAATTTGGGCACCTTACGAAAATCTGTACCCTGTATATTATGGTCTGTAAAGTGATGATGATTGTAAGTTTATATAGTTAAAAAACCGGCCAAGTGCGAGTCAAAGTCGCTCACGAAGGGTTTATATAAACGACCCACCAGCACTTGGTAGATTAAAATGTTATTACTTTGAAAAAACATGATGTAGGTACACAATTTTATTGTACTGTTAGAATGACTGAGCCCAACTTCCTTATGTTTGATTCGCCACTGGATCTGCTAAAAAGGAAATGAGCCAGAAACCGTGGAAAGCGGCGGGCCGTTGTCGACCTTAACCGCACTAGAAACTATTTTTAATAGTGGGACGGCCAAAAAAAAAAGGGTTTCTATATCTAATATACAAAATTCTCGTGTCACGATGTTTGTAATTGAACTCCTCCGAAACGGCTTGACTGATTTTCGTGAAATTTTGTGTGCATATCGGCCAGGGTGGAGAATCGGACAATATCTATTTATCGTCCCCTTAAATGTCCAAAACATAAAATTGTTTTTATATAATTTTTTTTGTTTTTATTTTTTATGATACAGCATACAAAAATACATAAAACCCAAAATTTTCACCCCTCTACGCAGACGTAGTCGCGGGCAGCAGCTGGTATAAAACTGAAAGGTTTGTTTGCTTAAACTCGCTAATCGCAGGGACTACTGGTCCGATTTGAAAAAATCTTGCACTGATGAGATAACGCATTTATTTAGAAAGGCGTGCTTTTTAAGCACGATATAAAATGTAGTACATGCGGACGAACTTATAGTTAAATACAATATATTGTTACGAGCTATTTGAATTACGAGGTATTGGTTGCGGTATTGGAGTGAAATGCCGTCCTTCATTTCAAACATTACAAGAGACATATCTCTGAGTGTCGTCGACACTCGTTACTCACCAATCCGTACACTTATACAGGCGCGTAGGCCCTTCTTTCAGTACACTAATGTTTTAAAATTAAATCAAATACGTCATTCAAGCCTGTTAATCCTGTAATCGTAACATTATCCCCCTCCAGGAGGTACACGTGTCAAAGTCATCATTATTGATCGATTAAACGTACAGCCTTGTTCGTGGAGTCTTCGTCAGTTACCCCAAAGCGGACGTCACCATCAATCCAGGTCCTTTTGAAGAATCTGCTCTTTCATTCAGCCCTAGAGGCGATATTGTTGTAGTTCTTTAGGGCCCTTGATCGAGTTATCTCACTTAAGCTTGAAGCGGCTAAGCCAATTCTTGCTGCCGTTGAACGTTACGAATTAGATTCCCATCGCGAACAACTCGGCGATGTCATGCAACAACAAAAATTAATCAGGCTCTTACGCATATTAGGCCCAGCACGTTCTTCAAGTATTTTTTACCTGCCTTCTTCGGCAAGACGTTCTTGTTGCTGTCCTCCCATATAACCCTCTCATCGCATTTACCACGACGGACGTGTAACTGTAGAACCAATCAGCAGATGTCGAGCTTGGAGCGGCTCTTGTGCATTCTGCGGACATTTGCGCACTGCGTAGCATCGTTCAGTTCCCCCCGCCTTACAATGCCTTGGGCGGCGGTTATCACTTAAAAATAGGTGAACCGCCAGTTCGTTTGCCACTTTATCACATAAAAAAAACATGGGCCTCAAATCGTTGATCAGGCCTTGGCTGTCGCTGTTCCCGTTATCCAATTCGGGCTCAATGTTGACGTTAAAGTAACTCTGGCCTCGGTTTTGACCTCTCTTCAACTTTGTGCTCATCACAGTCGTGCATCGGAGGCATTGACGTGCACCTTGGAAGTGGATTGTAGGTTCGTGAGGATTTGGGTGCCGCAATTGCAAATTGACCATGCTCTTTTCGACAGGTTCTGATCTGTTTGATCTGTCCGAAAAGCATTCGGTAGTTCCTCCCGTCGTAGTGCTGTTTCCTCCTGGCGGCGCGTTTATTAAATGGTACTTGCAGCCTGTGTGAACTGTATTGGGCCAGTAGCCGCCGCTTCTTCTTGTTCCTGCTGTGCATCCGCTCTGACGGATCGCTCCAACCTCAAGTGCAGGAGGCGGTGCTCCTCGATACCGCCCGTATCGCCGCCGGTTTCTCCCTTTCGCCCTAACCCATTTTGTCTGTCGTTTGGTCTCCCCTGCTGAGGGCTTCCGTCCGGTTGGGTCCTATTTATTTTTGTATTATATAAAATATTTATATCGATTTATTTTCATTTATAATATTTAATATATGCAATATATATCTATATATTTTTAAATATTAACCCAACCAGACGAGAAAACAAATAAATATCCCCCAAAATAATAATAATATTTTAGGACAAATTTTTAAACAACATTCTTAAGTCCCAAACTAAACAATGCTTTTACAATTAATGCAAAGTGTTTTAATAACTGAAAAAAGTATTTTAATAACTGGAAGAAGGGTTAAGATTAGGTCAAAGATACAATTACATTTGCTTAAATAATTTTCTGTACATAATGCATTTCTCTTCAAAACACTGTACATATCTTAATGTTGGAGTAAGGATTCGTGAAAAATTAATACAACATGATTTGTACCCAAAAATCATATATTATTCTCGATAATCATGTTAACACAAATGTATAGTATACATTTATTATAATAATAATAATCAAATTTTAACATCATAATATCACAATATTAACATATACCAAAAAGAGAAATATTACAATGTATTTTCGACACAACATAATTTAAAAAAATAAAGCAAATTACTATATGTAATAATTTGAATATTTCATATATTCTATTAAGATCATATGACTAGCTAAAATTACTTTTTTTTTAATTTAATTTAAAAATGCAACATTTTGATTCTTTATGAATATACTCAGAAATTAAATATGTGGAATTTATATATCTTACTGTGATGACAAGTTATTGCTATGCCATATTTTAAAAATATAAAGCATTTTATTTGCAAAAACAGACAGACAAATTTAATAATGTACATTTTAAATAAAAGTACTGTCTTAACTCACTCAGAAATAGCTTCTTTAGTTTTATATTGAAATACTTTGGTTAAGTACAAAATACTTGTGAATATGTTCAGAAGGAATGCACAAATACATTTAATTAGTATTATCACTTTCATTACAATTATTCAATTAATATAATCTATACAATGTAACTAATAATATCTTAATAAAACATATATTTTATATATTAATATTTATAATAATTGATATTTATACTTTCGGATCTGTTTTTCGGTTAGACTCATCAGATATATCAATAAGTGGGTCTGTTTCAGAGTTCAAAGAACATGTTGTTACAGTGTTCTCAACAGACCCATAAGTCGTTGATCTTATATCCACATTTGGCGGTTCCGTATTTAGAATAAGATTTGGAGCTGAGCTCGATGGAATTGGTTCACTCACCAATCTGGAGCTCTCATCATATCCTCTTGTCATATGGTACATTGATTTTCCCCTTAGACGTCTACTAAACGAACTCCCTGTTGTAAAATAAAATTGTGTTAATGAAAAAACAAGTAACATTACAATTGTCTGCTTTATACTAGCTTATATGATACATTTTCACCAATATTTGTTTTAAAAATTATTCGGACATGAGTATATATATATATATATATACATATATATGTATATATATATACGGCATGTCGTTACAACCGCGACAATAAATGAACACACGTCTAACGCTAATCCTTCCAATAATCGTAAAAAAATATAAAACGTAAAAAATCTGTTATTAAAAAATATATTTATCAAACAAACTAATATATATATATATATATATATATATATATATATATATATGTGTGTGTGTGTGTGTGTGTGTGTGTGTGTGTCTATATAGCATGTCAGTAATAACTTATCATTTGGTGAATTGATTCCTCATTTGCCTGCCATATATTTGCTATAGATACTGATTTCAAGTCATAGAACTTTTTGGAATAAATTTGCTAAATATGGCTTGCGGGTGGTGTGAGTTAGTAAAAATTGTCACATAAGCATTATGCTTCCACTATTTCCCTCTACGGGGTATTTTTTATATATCAATTCATAGTTGTCTAGTAGAAATTAAATTTAATTATGTTAAACTGGTATCACTAACTTAATTTAGAAAAATTAGCATACACATACCAACTACACCTAGATGTTCTGTTATATCCCGTTTAACATCTGAGACATCCCACATAGCAAGAAATGACCCAAGGCAGGAGCGATCAGGATCAAAAGGTGACACATATGGTTTGTATGAAAAGCTGTAGTGATGTGCTATTGCCGCCAAAAACATTTCAATACAAATGAGGAAATCCTGCAACCAATAAAGGTTTATTAAAAGATTTATTTCCTACGAGAGTTCAATTTCAACTAGTATTAGTATTCATTTTTTCATATGTAAATATGTAATTGAGGAGCTTACCTGTAATTTTGAAGATATAACTTTAACCTTATCTTTGTCAGATATATCAAATATTGTTGATATCACCCCACAATATACCAAAATATTGATAATGACACCTTGGCTATAAAAGATATACATAAAAAAAGGATTTTTAATACATTTTACACATAATTTTAAATAGTAAATATTTTGATGATAAAATCTTGATTTTTAAAAGTAGTATTAAGATAAAAAAAAACTTACAAGAATGAAAAGAACACAACAGCTTTAATGCACAAGAATTTTCCAATGGGCTTCATTGGTTTTAATTCTTCCTTATTTGCTCTATAGAATAATACCAGACAATACATTGCAACAAACTGTGACAGATTATTTATAGCAATTATATAAGGGAATGCTACATTTGAACTGAAGTCACTCTCTCCATATACACCGCAAAGTTCACAGATCATGGATATCACTGTTGTTAGTGGTCTTACTAATGTATATTGAAGTATTCCATGCTTGCAATTATGCACAAACTCACTAAAATATAAAGGTTACATATTATTTTGTTTATTTTTTTTTAAATAAAACACTTAACTGCTTGTATTAGTAACTAATAATTTAGTTGATTATATTTATGCTCACCTCCCCATTTCCCAAGGTGTTAAACAGCATAAAGGGAAGATGTGGTACACTTGAGGTTTAGTTTCAAGTACTGCTTCCAACTCTTGACCTTCATTAAGATAGTTAAGTAAATATATCATGAAATTGTAAATTACATAAGCTTCATAACATTCTCTTAAAGAGTCCATATATATAGATTGTTCAGGGAATTCGAGGCCAATCCATGCATTCAATGCATATATTGGAACCATCCATAATATTCTGTAATGAATAAAAAATCATAACAAATTTCCAAATATTTGAAAATAATAAAAAAAAAAAATTCTTTTTCAAAACTGAGCTTCTAGAAAAATATTCATTATCACAAGTATAACATATCCAAGAAACAAATTAATGTAGTACAATCCCAGATTATTGCAAATAATATAATGATCTGTATTTGTGTATTAAATAAATTTTATCTAAATAAATCAAATTAAAATTCATAGATTCAAATAGATAACTTACCTGATTATGTGTTTCTGTAGAGAAGGTTTTGTATAATGAACAATGTGTTGAGTTATTTGCCATATAGAAATAGGTAAGGCCATTAAAACAAATCCTCCGGCTACTAAAGAACCTTGATCAGATTTTGTAAATCCATTGTTTATTGAGTGAATGACCAATAATGGTACCAAAATAATTACCAATATAAAATATAGGGCGATTAAAAAAGGTCTTATCCAAAGCCTCCATTGGCTAAAAAATGATAATACAGAAGAGGAACACATTGCAGATATTATAACAGATAGTTGCAAACTAAACACTTCCGTATAAAATGACCATAATAAGAATTTCAAAGTCAAACACGGGAAAAGCGTATTTCCATAGTTTCATAGAATAGTTCCACTTTTTCAATATAAACAATGAAAATTCTAAAATCTTTAATATTAGTTTATGATTTTTAATATCTGAACTTTCATTCCAGGATTCGAGATACACTCGTCAAAAGTATTTATTTATTTAATCAATTGATAACTATTGAAAATTATTGACAATTTGACATAATACACATCAGTCAGGTTAGGAAAGGCCGAAAAATATTGATATATCGATATTTTGATCCGATAAATCGATATAAAAAATTAAATATTGAATCGTATAAAAAACTTCATTTTTATTCAAATTTTATTCAGCTGAATATTAACAGATTCAAAGCCGTTTAAAAAAAAATGGATGAAAAAAGGACTGTTGTTTATGACTACTGTTGTTGGGGATGCAGTGTTAGATTTTGTACCATAATTTTGCCATTTATACTACAATATAAATAAATATAAATATTTTAGGACACATTTTTACACAACATTCTCTAGTTCCAAACTAATCAATGCTTGTACTAACGGTACTACATAACTGATAAACATACTAAAACATACTTTTCTTTTGTAAATAAATACATATTATACAAATATAAACACCCAGACACTAGAAAATCTCTATGTTTATCACACAATATATTTCCAGTAGTGGGGATAGAACCCACATCCTCTGGCGCAGGAGGCAGGTACACTACCCACTACGCCATTCGGGTCGTCGAACTTTTTTCTTTTTATTGAAGTCATATTACTTTTGGTGCGTTTGGAAATAATTTAAAGTACGAAGCCTGATCTTCGTACTTTAAACTATCCATAATCTAAGGTACAAAATGGTATAAAGGTATTACAAATTATTAATATTGAACTGCATATTAAGCTAATTTATAAAAAGCATGCGAAATATTAACGGTATGAACTAAAGTTACTTTACTTTAATATTTAAATAAAGTTAACAAAATTTAATTCTGAATATCAATTTTTTATAAAAAATTCTTTCATAAACATATTTTAATTTAACCCCCTTACTTTTTTAAATTGTCGTTTAGCATATTCATGTCAATTAAACAAGTATAACTAGATTCTGTTGATCTAGGCGTGTCTTATAAGAAAGTCTCTGCGGGTTCCTTTTTGACCCGTTATTAACTTCGTTTTAAAAAAAATCTTTATGTTTTTCACAAAGTTACATGTTTTTGTTATTACTTATTTTTTAAATTCGTTTAAGAGCTAAATGATTTATCTTACTACAAAAACTGTTGATTTTTTTCCAATGAGGGTCTTGATCAATAGTACCTAGAAATTTAAATTAATGAAATTAATTAGATTATAATGAATAAATATTTAATGATTATATTATATAATGATTTCTTATACACTAAAGAAATGTGAATTTGATATAAAAATATAATAATAAAAATAATAGTATTATTTTATATACGTGATATATGTCTATACTCTTAGTTTTTATCTATAAACCCAACCAGACGAGAAAACAAATGAATACCCCCCCATCAAAAATAACAATAAAAATTTAATAAAAAATTAAAAATAAATCATTATTGAATCAAACAAATAAATACATAATTTTTTTTAAAACTGAAAATTTTACCGACATATAAATATATCGATATTTTTTTCAATATATCGAGGCCCATTGTGATATTTTTATAAATATCGATATTTTTATTTTTATTTTTTATTTCTTCACCATCATTCGGCATCCCTAAGCCAGGTCAGATCAGTCAAACCAAAGCTCAAAAAGAGACAGTACAGAGTGTTAATGTAATATTTTTTTTCTCACAGATAAAGCAATCATACTTCAGGCATCTATTACGAATTGTAATTGTGCATCGCAATTACAATTCGTAATGATTTAACTAATCAGGCAGGATATGAAGCAAGGAAACCTCTCAGATGGGGGTTGGAATCTCAGCAGCTTGGACTGTGATCCTATTCAGAGGAAGAAAATGTGTGCACTAATGTAAGAAGTTATACTTCTTAAGCATAACGAAAGAAAAATTAAAAGTTATGTTATGTGATAAATTAACATGGGTTAAAAAAAGAATTTATACATAAAAAAAAATAAAAAAAAAATATGTGTGTATCTTTAGCGTAACTACGGAATAATAGGAAACAAAAAACTTTATCCCTGTGCCAATATTTAAAATTCAAAGCATAACAGTTGGCTTAAATAACCGATGTTGAAATAATATTTATTTTGCAAAAAAGGGCCATAAGAACAATTTACAATCTTAATTTAAATGCATCTCTGAGAGATAAATTTAAAGAAATAAATATTTTAACCTTGGCCTCTCAATATATATATGAAAATGTAATGTAGATACATAGAAACATTAATAATTTTAATAAGAATACTGATGTACATAATGTACACACTAGGATCTAACACAAGCTTGTAACGCCAGTTACTAGACACTAGACTCCATAGAGTCAGTAACTCCTTCATGGGACGGTGTATACGCTTCAACAACAAAATCCCAGGTAATGTGCAAAGCTTATCTATTAACAGGTTTAAGAAATATATTAAAGAAAAACTTTTCTAAAAGGTTTATTATAATATAAATGAATACATTAACGATAATAACCCCTGGGAATGAGATGATCGCTCCTAAGCTGTTTCTAAAAAAAAAAATATGTACTGTATAACAATGTATTTGTTGAGAAAAAAAAAATGACAAAAAAGAGGATACCTACGGAGTTTCTTTCGTCTGTTTCTTCTCCGTTATAGGAACCTCATTACGAAACGGTGGTAGATTTAAAAAATGACTATCGATAAATGAAATGTATATTTCTTATTTCGATGAATAAATGATTTGAATTTGAATTTGACCTTGGAATTCTGAAAAAGTTGTTATTGGTTTCCTGCCGGCGCCTACAGCTCTATAAAGTACAGATTCGGCCGCACATGGAATACTGTTTTCACTGAGCCAAAATATCAGCTCCTTATATTTGACCGTATCCATTGCTGCTCTTCGTCAAACAGCCAATACCAACAACACCTTGATGGTTGACTCTCCACCACTGTGCGTATTATAACGCAAAAAAATAACTTCATCATTCAATTTTACCATCCTATTTTTTCCAAGCGCACCAAAAGTAATATGACTGCAATAAGAGTAAATAAACTGAAGACCCGATTGGCGTGGGAAGTAGTGAACCTGCCTCTTAGACCAGGGGGTGTGTGAGGGGTGTTTGGAATATGAATTTACAATGAGTGAATTCCTTGCACAATATAATATAATAGAATGGCCAGGTGGAAAATTAAAAAAAATAAAAATGAGAGTAAAATGATATTTAAAATATGAGAATAATATAATGGATCGTGTATACCTACAGTGACATGATGAAGTTAGTTGCAAAGTGATCAACTTTACGGTATTACCAGGGTTGCTGCTGCGCGTAGCTGTTATTAGATAACAGCTTTTTGACATTTAATACCAAGTTATTTATTTCAACCGTTATCAATTGGATTTAAATGTACTGGCACAGGGTATAAAATTTTTCTTTTGTACGCTAGAGAAGTATAACTTCTTACGTGCATCCATTATTTACATACAATTTTTTTTCATTCATACCATTTGACCTTACTCTTTTATTTTTACTTACTTACATTATTTATTTCTTTAAATAGTGTTTAAACTAGGACTAAACGCACAGTAGTTTTCTCAGAGAAGTATAACTTCTTACGTGCATCCATTATTTACATACAATTTTTTTTCATTCATACCATTTGACCTTACTCTTATATTTTTACTTACGTACATTATTTATTTATTTAAATAGTGTTTAAACTAGCACTAAACGCACAGTAGTTTTCTCAAGTTAATTTTGTTGTTACAGAATAAATAAAAATATAAATATGGTGTTACCAGAAAGGGTTACCTTGTAAAAAAAAAGACAAATCACTCGGTTTTATTTATCCGAAATTCCCTACGGAAATACCGAACCGATCACATCGCTGTCGAGCAAGTAGGTAGTGCTACAGAATGGGCATGATTAAATGTTTGTGATTCCTTTCAAAACACAAATTAAAAACGTGAAGTAAGAGTGATATAGTAATTTAGTGTTCAATTAACATGAGCTAATGGTAGAGACCCACTTATTTGTGCATTTACAGTTATTCATGTAACACGTATTTTGTGCATAGAGTTCAAGCATTGAATTAGGCCACATAGCGATCTCTCCCTAAATTACCGCTGTTCAGCCTGTCGACGTATCAAGACAGACTATCAAGTAAGCGAGTTGCATTTGTCGTTTATTATTGCAAAGTTTATGGTTTTGTTTTCATATTTTGGTTAAAATCCACAGGACAAGCATAGGATAATATAGATAACGATTCTAAATAGTCAATCTTTAGGCGATAATTTGTATGTTTTCGTAAATGGGTCAACTTGCTATTCTTTATAATATAATTTATTCATATTTTTTATTACGAACCAAATTTAGTAGAATCTGAAATGTAATAATCGTGAAAAATAGACCTTTTATTTATTGTTGATAGATTCGCGAGAAGGGAGAGTGATGATCAGAAAGGCCGCGACCTGGTAATGTGATGTCATCAAAAGGGGAAACGGAGGCCGATTCTGGCACGGTGTCGCCGAATTTAACAACAGTCAAAAATGAACCGGTACTGTGTTACTAATACAGTTATCTTATAACTCCTAAAATAAATCGTTTTTATTATGATAATTTTCTTTTAACCTAGCAGTATTTATATTAAATGTTTCAATTAAGGAAATTATATCATATTAATAATTAAACAGACTTCAACTTTTCTGCTATATTTTAGTAGTAAATTTGAAGCCTGTTGTGTTTTAAATTATAGGTCCTAATTATTATTTACTTTATTTTAATTATATTAAATTTTATTAATATAGATCATTTAACATGGTGTATACTTGAATATTTTAAAAATTGTGTAATAAATATATAGGGATCATATAAAAGATATTTCTTCAACTAAAATAAGTCTTAATAAACCTAATTTTTTTCCACTTATTTCCAGGCCGCTACAGCAAGCAAAGACACCCCGAAAAGGGGTAATAGCACATTATTAAAATGTACAACTTGCAACAGTTTTAGTACACTCAGTAGCCGTGCTTTAACTACACATATGGCTCAGTGCTCACCTGACAACAATAATGTGGCAGCAGCACAAAATACTGATGCACGACCACACCGAAAGCTTTTTGAATGTGATGTGTGCAATATGAAGTTTTCTAATGGTGCTAATATGCGTAGACATAAAATGCGCCATACCGGTGTTAAACCATACGAATGTCGCGTATGCCAAAAAAGGTTTTTCAGAAAAGACCATTTAGCTGAACATTTTACAACACACACAAAAAGCTTGCCATATCATTGCCCAATATGTAATAGAGGTTTTCAACGTCAAATTGCTATGCGAGCACATTTTCAAAATGAACATGTTGGTCAGCATGACCTAGTTAAGACTTGCCCACTCTGTAGCTACCGTGCTCCTACTATGAAGAGTTTAAGAGTTCATTTCTTTAACAGGTAAGATACCGTGTTTTTAACTCTCCTTACTGTATTAATGGGTGCAAAATAATTCTATATTTTGTATTTTTCAGGCATGGCATTGATTTAGACAATCCAGGTCCGGGGAACAATTCAGTATCACTTCTCGCTGCTGGTATTGCTAATGCAGCATATACAGATGGTACAATAGATGCTAGTACAATTAATGCCTTAGGCTCCCTCGGTTCTGGACTCTCAGTGTCTGTAGCTGCTGCATATTCAGACAGTGGTGACAGTAATGGAGAACGATCTGTAGACAATGCAACACCCCCAATGCATTATTTGACACCCCATGTAGAAATATCCATGCCTGATAATAATGAAACCTATTCTCCTGGCCAGTCAAACCATTTAGGGAATTCAGGTAACTTTCACAAGATAATTACTAAAGTAATAATATGTAAGTACATGATATCTTAAAAATATCATTTTCATCCAAATATGGATTATATTTATTATTATCAGAGTCACGAATTAATGGGGAAGGCCCTAGTTCACCACAATCCGGCGACAGTGCTGTGGCTAGCAGTTCGTTATCAGCTGGTCTTCCCACAAACATTACACCATCTATTACTCTCATACCAATCAAACAGGTAAATAATTTATATGCTTAATTTTTTGATTTAAATAATAGTCTTCGTGGGCTTAAACCCACTCTTATAAGGTAGACAAAGAAAAATTGTGAAAAGACAAGAAAAAAATGTGATTCTTGTTTGTGGTAACTTATGAACATATTAATTTTTATGTAAAATTTTTGACATTTCATAAGAACGCGCAAGCATCTATGTGAATAAATATATTTTTGATTTTGATTGATTTGTGGTCATACATTTAAATGTTCTTAATGATAATATCTTTTTAATAATGTATAAGTAATAACATTACTAATCAGTTATTATGAAACAGTTCTTAGGAGTAATAATTAATTTCTTTGTTGGTGGCTTCTTTTAAACATTTCTGCCAATGCCATGCTAGTGGTGGAAGTAAGATAATTATTAGATATATATAAGTTACATAAATTATTGTTTTTAAATTGTTTGTTGGTAAATGCTTGATTAAAAAAATTATGAAACAAAGTATTTTGTATAGTAAAAAAATAAAGCCGTTTCAGTCTTTAATTGTTGAGAAATTAGTTCAACTTGGTTGGTTTACCACAAAACCTATACATCAATTGACTCTTTATAAAGCAACAGACATAAAAAAATATTTTGATATTTAGTGATCAACTACATATTTAACAGTGTAATTGTTTTTATTGTTTAGCTTACAAAACTAATCTTTTGAAGTGCTGAAATTTCTATGAAGCCTTTTTGCTTTTATTATTGTTAAGTGCCTTAAAACAACAAGTTGTAGAAAAATTCTTATTGTTACATGAAGATGATTCCACCATTACTCAAGATGCACAAAATACTTAAAAAAGTAAAGATTTTATTATATTGTACGTCCGTTTCGTTCCTATGGTATCCATGATAGACTAGAATACATACATTCCTTATGTGTCCAAAATTACTTCAAAGTACAATTGATTCTTATCAAATTTCAGGAACCTCACACACAGGAAGAAGGAAGCACAGGAGAGATACGAGATAGTGAAGCAAATGGTGGTGATAAACGGGGTGTTTCTTCAAGTTTATCATCATTGATCAAAGTATCACCACTTAAGAGTCTGCTACGAGAAGACCTACGAAGACGGATTTCGGCTCGTGGACGTTCACGAGGATCAAATGTGAGCACTGTTTTTGATATTAGGACCCTACCCTAGATATAGTGCAATAAAATAGCCTGTAAATAAAGAAAACCCAAATTAAAAAAAAGTACTTAAAATTACCTCATAGGAGGATAAACTTTATAAACTTTTTTGTGTAGGATTTGTAAGGTTAAAAACTTATTAGGGCAGTTGTAAAGCAGGAATAATTACATAGGAATAAATTGCATATAAATCCCTCAGTCCAAAAAAATGATTTTTCCTAAATATGATGCTGTTGATTTGTCAGTAATTTTTCCAATAAAATTAATGAAAGTGATAATGAATCATTTGAACAGTTCCTGTTTGATAACACAATGCAAAACATTGGATGGTAAATAAACTTTTACAACATCTTGGTGGTTCTCAAATGGGTACACATACTTGAGTCCATTACTTTTGGAGGTGAAGTGAAGAAAAATATAAGCCAAAACCTCAAAAAAAAATGTCATTCCACACGTAATTTTTTTTAGTTCCATATACTAAAAGTAAGGTTTGATGTAATTAGTAATATTCCAATATCATAAATTTGAATGATTATTAATGAAAGATTAGATATTTAAACATGTTAATATTCAAGTTATATGTCAAATACTCTTTTCACAACGCTATACATAATAAGGTTTCTGTAAAACAGTAGTGTGGCAGTCAACATAATTTTAACAAAATAATTCTGAAATAAACAAAAATGGTATTTTGTATGAATTAAAATTCGCATGAAAGATGTTCAGTATGTATTTAAGAACTTAGTTTGCAGAATGAAGATAATTTAAATTGCAATTTTATAAATTTTTTTTATTCATATTTTCAGACTTCTCGAGCGTCCCCATCTGAAGGGGGTGTAATTACATCGACGCATGGCGATGCAGCTATGCTTCCCTCGTCACTTGTATGTACATTCTGTTCTATAACTTTTCCCGACTCAACACTGTACTTCTTACATAAAGGATGCCACTGCGACTCCAATCCATGGAAATGTAACATCTGTGGGGAACAATGTTGCAATGTTTACGAATTCAACTCCCACCTGTTGAGCAAAAGTCATCAATGACTGTTTGCAGGGGGGCCGTTCGACAGCTATTGATTTAGTGTTATATGCAATGCACTTTTCGCATAATTTTTGTGCATAGTACGTAAGCACTTCGTAAGTACTTCACCTTATTGTTTTCAATGATTTTGGTGCACTATCTTGATTTTTATATGTCGAAATGTTTCATGTAAAAAAAACTTTGCACTCAAGGTGAATGTGCTTCGAACATGTCTTACGCTGAACGTCCCCCCGAAGCTGTAATCTTTTAAAAAAAAGTGCAAATTACTTTGAAAGTTATTTAGTGGTTATAATAGGTAATGATCAGTTATTTGTATGGATAATCTAGTATTTAATTGAAAGGGTAAGATGAGGTAGTATGAAATTAGGTAAAATATGGAATTCCCTTAGTTAGAATGTAAAGAAAAAAAAATGTTGATTCATGAGATTTTACATTCCAAGTTGAAACATGATGCATTCCATGATATGAGATTGTTTAACGAAATCTGGAGCCTTGGGTGGGGAATGAAGTGATACTTTAAATTTTTGTGTTGAAATGATTTTTTTATTTTGTTTATTGTTTTATCAAAATGTACTTAATTGTACATCAACATTTTCAAAAATTAACCTATAAGAAGGAATTTTGGTGCGATAGTCAATTTTACAAATGTTTTTAAAACTTAAAGCGAAGAGTGTACAAATTAATATATTTTTACATTTCAATATTGACAACATGTTAATAGAAAGGCTAAGCCTATATTCCCATTATTGTTTATTAATGTGATTGTATGACAGACAGGAATTATAAATTCTACATTCCATTTATGTTGTCCTTAATGCATGTGATGCAAGTCCACGACTAATACTTAATGTACAACTTAAAAAAAATATTTTTTGTTATTTATTTATTAACTTAAATTACACTGGTTTAGAAGTAATCATACATACTTAAAATTGACACCCATAAATATGTAAGGTATAAGAAGTAATAGTATGAAAAAGGCACATTTGCTCAATGTTTTCAACAAGGCTCAACAGTTAGGGAGAATGTTAGATGTTTTATTCGCACAAAATTATAGATTTGTTTTACATCCATGAAGATTTGTTATATCGCGTGCTTGTGTCTGGTGCCTGTATATTTGTTTATTCATATTTTTGTTTATTTTTGTGTTAAATTAATTGGCAATGATTTAATCTGTTATTAATATCTCATATGAATAACATGGAGAAGTTATTCATTTTACTTTGTACTTATATTTTTTTCGGCCATATGTGCTCAATCTGGATAAACAAAAAGATGAGACGTATACTGTCCATACATTTTCATGAAAATAAGCATATGATATTAATTTTTATTAAAAATATGCATTGCTTTATTCTGTACTTATCATTAATCTTATATCATTGGTCCGATCCATTACCATTGGAATTAGATTACCTTACCTGAGATTTATATTCCTGTAGCTTATAAGTACTTAATATCGGTTGTGGTCTTGCCTGTTAAGTTTACGAAATTGACTTACTTGGAACTGAAATTATGTTTACCAACGAAGTTATGAATTTTGTTTTGTTTGAAAGTCATAATACTTTGCTACTAGTATAGAGAGTCGGTGTGCGGTAGTCCGTCCTCTTTAGTGGACCTAGTGAGTTACCTGAAACAAGCAACACATTTATTTATAGAGATTCTTATATAATGCTGTTTCATTGTTGGTTATAATATGTAGACTTGGATTTTTACTTTTATTTTTGGTCCCTACCGTTGCACCGCAAGTTAGCTAGGTATAGACTTATTTAAGCGCTATTAATATTATTAATTGGTAACCCCATTGGGCGCCTTTACTTAATCCGTCCATATCTAACGATAGATATTGCCTTTAATATTTAATAGAGTTAATATATTTATAGTATATAGAGTAGAAATAAGAGATCTTAATTAAAAATGTTTACAGAATGAATTACAGAGTTTTACGAAGATAAAAATCAATTGTGTAAAATGGACAATGTCAATAGATCAAGTAGAGGGTATTTATTGTACAAAACATACCATATTATATTGGTACAAAAATAATAATGTTTCCTGATGCTTAATTTATTTGATATGAGCCAGAAACCATTTGTTGATTGTTACAGTTTGTGAAAAAGTGTTAAGGTAGTTTATAGAATCAGATGTTGGTATGGACCATTACTGCAGTGGTAGAGAACATTAATTTTCTAAAATCTGTACATGGAATAATCTGTAATCTGGATATTTGTATTCAGGCAAGAGGATCATAGTAAATTAATATCCTCTTCCATTGTTTTTCTTTATTTTTCTGTTGTAGCAATAATCTTTATGGGTATGAAAAATAATTGAGTGTTTTTAAATTTAAAAAAACTGTATTGTTACAATTGTACACCAGTTTAAATCATTTTCAAATACATTCCACAATTTATTAATTTTCTTGGTATGTTATTTACGTTTGTTGTTTGAGAGTTATTAAAACTTAATGTTAATGTTAAAAATTACATTTTTAAAATTTTGAAATTTAATATCATTGTCAGAATTTATACTATAAGTCACAGATTTTAATTGATACTCTTACTTGTTATAAACAGAAATGCTTTAGTCTAGCAATCCTCACCTTAATACCAAAACACAGCTTACCAACTTTTTAATTTTGTTTTAAGTTGTTATGTGTGTAATATATAAGATAGATAAATGATTAAAAGCAATTATAATATATAAAGGTAGAAAAGGATTGAAAACATCGTTGATATTTTCCTGTTAAATTTATTATGTTATAAATATAATCAAAAGAGAAATATAAAACATTAACATTAAAAATGGTTACTGTTGATAAGGAGTCTGTTTGAAATAATGAGTGATAGTTAACTATATCAAATTTAGCAGATTGTGCCTTAGATCAGTAATAAATTAAAAAGTATGTTTAACAACATTTTCGATATTTGTTTGAGCAAATATGATATTTAGATGTGTGGATTTTAAAATGTTTCAAATATAAATTTATTATATATTTACAAAGAGAAGATATATAAATAAAATAAATGTTATTTATTTACATAAATATAGATAAATGTTTGCAATATAGCTGTTTTGCTTGTTTTTATGATAAAGTTTATTTACGGTTGAAACTGAGTGTCGTCCGATCGTCTTCTGGCGATTTAAAATATGCGAAAAAGGAATGGTACTTACGAGTATGTAGTTCTATTTATTTACTTATAAATAATTTGGTAAAGGGTCTACTGAAATATTAATAAACTATGCGATAAAATGTCTATCTTTATTTTTTATGCCACCAATTTCCTGACCTATATTGGTACTGTCTTGTTACTGGCTAATGCAATTTACATTTTGATGATCTTATCTCTGTCAACTACAAAAACAAAATAAGATTATTGGTGGTAACCACTGGTAATCTCGGCCTTTGTGCCCACTCTAATATAACATTGTTACTTTTAGACATAATAAAAGGCGTAAGAAATAATTTGTTTAATAGGATTAGATTAGACACTACTATAGACTGTATATGTAAGACAGATGTTTGATGATGGATGATGTGTAAGACTATAGCACAATAAATGTAAGACAGATGTTAGAAAATTTAAGATTGAATTACAAAAACTAAAAAGCCTTACACGATTTTTCCCCAATTATTGATAAGACTTATCTTCATGACCTAAGAGATGTTGGTATAAACAAACTGCTTTTTCTTATAGCAGAAGCTGTGACAACTTTTGATAATAAAGTTCTGTAACTGTTGGGAACAACCAAATTTCATACATTTTACAATGAAATATTTGAAAACTAGAGACCTTTGCTTGATTTTAAATGATATTATTTTTATAGTGCTATTAGCTGTTATCCGCGCTACGGAACAATGAATTGTTTATCATACTTTTTTTCCGAAAAAAGGAGCTCCTTTACCTTGGCTCCTACTTTCCAGAATGTGTCCTTGGAGTTTACCGACCGCCTAGATTTGTTGGGAGTCGAAATATCCTCAAACCTCAACTTTGGGTGGTTCATCGATTCTAAAGCCAGGGCAGCTGCGAGGAAGTTAGGTCTACTACTTCTCACCGGGACAGCTCCTTATTCTTTACAAAGTTCAAGTCCGATCGTGTGTGGAGTACTGCTGCCATATCTGGGCTGGGGCTGCAAAATGCTACCTGGCTGCCCTTGACTCAATGGAGAGGCATGCGGAAAGGCTCATTGGTGACCGTGATTTGGTTAAAACCAATCACACTAGCCTTGAGCACAGGCGCAGAGTAGCCAGCCTCTCGGTTTTCTACAGAATGCATTTTGGAGACTGTGAGTTGGAGTTTCACGATTTGATTGCTCCCGCCCGTTTCCATCATCGGACAGCTAGACGTTCGGAACAACGCACAAGAACGAAGAGATTCGCATCGTAATTTATCATCCGTACGACTAAAGAATGGAACAACCAGCCGGCGTCGGATTTTCCGTCCGATTATAACGTAAGCGTCTTCAAGGCAAGAGGAATAGGCTTTTACTGAGCTAGCGCGCAACCACCCACGGCTGCATCGCCACTTACCATCAGGTGGGATGGCAGTCAAGCGCTAGTCAGTTCCATATATTATAAAATACATGATACATTCCTAGTACAAGGATAAATAATGAAAAGTTCCACAATTAAGAGATACTAAGAGGAACCCGAAGTAATGCTGACCACAGACATAGTGTATGTACTCTAACATGTTGCTTGTACTCTGGAGTTTTAAGCTAACCTCAGAAGATGTAGGCCGGTGAATATCTGGTGAACTCTGCTTGCGTATATAGCCAATTCTAAAACGAAGAGCGCATATAAGTGTGATTTGGTTTTCAAATGGGTGTGTTTTTTCTTTTGATGTGTTTTCAGCTATACGCGTAGACGATATGACATATCTTTCCGTTTGGGAATAGAATGTAAAGATTCGAGGGATTGGACACACGCGAAACAATATAATTGACCATGGGAGAAGCACTATTTATTTTTGTTTTTCTAAGGTCAACCCTGCAGCCTTAGACCTAGCGCTTTGTTTATGATCATAGCAAAACAAATCTTAATAAGAAATTGCAGCCTTTGGGACTGGAATGGAAGATCTGTGGGAACTATAAGGATTCGTAGGATCATTAAATTTTCACCCTTTCCTGTGCCGATTAAGATGGTGGCACAAATATATTCCATCCAAGTTAGTCAAGAAGTGTCGTGTTACATAATCAAAGGGCATCTAAATTTTGCATAAGCATGACGCCTTATTTTTAATTGGAGCTATTACTATTAGAGGGTATAGCAGACTGCTCAAGAGAATTTACAACCTCTACGGGATATGAGGTGCTCTGTTCTGTCCAGAACTGTCTACAGACATATACTCTGTCGTATACAATAATATGTCTGAATTTATTTCGTTTATAGTATCTTTTTTAAGTATTAGACTTACACATATAAATTAACTGTTACCCGCACACAAAAATCATACCATAACCTCGCTCTGTTGAGTCGTGAAAGAAGATGATTGTTTGTCATAATCGACATTTATAATATCAGTATTGAAGAATGGATTTCCAACTGTAATTAAACGAAGTTAAAGAAGGACCAACACATTGTTACTTTTAGTATGGAGTGATTGAAATACGTATCATAACGGATATTCACATCGGAATGAGGTGTTTTACCGTGGTAAAAAGTAGTCTAAGTCACTGTTCAGCCTTCTCACATCTCCACACACAAAAATCATAACATCGCTGCGTTGCGACGTGAAAGGAGGACAAACAAACACACTTTCGCATTTATAATATGAAATATCGATTTACTTTTCGCCGCTGTGAAGATACGCTCGGGTCTATTATTAGTTTTCTGTGCGCCCGACGCTCAAGCCACTGTGCCACTTACACCCTGATTTACACCGGTTAAGTGTTAATTGAAGTTCGTAAGTAGAGTGGTGTAAACCATAAGATAGTAGCGAGTCAGTTTAGCTTGCAAGCTGCCTTGAAATTATACCCAAATAGAATCGCTTTCTATTTTTTTAATAACTCAAAGTTTTGAAATGAAACTGTAACGCAAAATGTAGCTTATTAAAAAGAAAACGAAATAATAAAATAATAAAACTACCTAGATATATTAAAACTACCTTTATTTTAATTATTTATTTAAAAATGATCAGCCGAATTGTACGTTAGAATTAAGTAATCTTTAAACAGGCAAATTTAAATAAAATAAGCCTTTGAAATTTATTAAATAAATAATAAAATCCACAGATCCACAACCAAAAATTTCACATAAGATATCGAATAGGTAAGTAAATATAATCATTTCATTTTATGAAATTGCCAGTAATTTCTTGTGGTAGAGCCACGCAATAGTCTTACCTGTTGCACCAATGGGTAGGTCCGTCCGTCTGTACCACTGTGTTTCTGTGTGGGAGATGTAGCCAGGGCCCACTTTTTTAAAAAGTGGCAACGTATCTGCTCTCCTACGGGTGTGGCAAATGTGATCAATGGACGGCAGTTATCACTTAACATCGGGTGAACCTCCAGTTCGCTTGCTACATTCTCACATAACAAGAATAGTATTTATGTCCATTATTTTTTAAGTTATACTCGGGACTTAATAAAAAAAAACGGAAATAATCGGGACTAATGCAGATTTGGCAAAATTATGAGAATAATTTGTTTACGATGCGCGAGCGCACCGACAGTCAAAACAAATAATCTCGAGGTGCATCCGTCTTCCTCATCCCCGTGTTAAACTTATTTCCTGCCTCTTACAGCCTCTTTGTTAACATATCTGTAGCATTAGCTATCATCATCATCATTTCCACGGAATAGAAAAAACAAGTGAAACTGAAATACTGTTTTCTCTATTCCGTGATAATTTCTTTCTGCAAGCGCTCACTGCTGACCATTTGTTTTAAATTCCAAGTTATCTATCTAACAATTGCATTGAATGACTTTTTCACAAACAAAGGCAGCAAACAACTTTTTTTATTTTTTTTTGTTATATTTTGTATAAGTATGTACTCACATATTTTTTTTACCAAAATCATATTATCACTACATCGTATAAAAAAAGTCGTCTGATGTCCGTCTGTCCCCATGTATGCTTAGATCTTTAAAACTACACAACGGATCTTGATGCGGATTTTTTGCCAGATAGAGTAATTCAAGAGGAAGGTTTATATGTATAATACATTGCACCCAGGCTAAGCCGGGGCGAGTCGCTAGTGTATAAATAAGTAAATAAAGTAATTTTTATTAATTAATTTAAAAAAAGTTAAAATTTTCATAAAACTTATTTTTTTTAAAGTTTGATTAAGATATTCGATTACTTTACTTTGCGTCTGTACTTTTTGTGAATTCTAAAATATTCATGAAATCAAAAAAACATTTTACAGAATTTCAATAGTTTTACCTGAATAATATTAAATGTTAAAATTGAAACACATGAAAGATTGAATTGTGGAAAAGTTTTCGGCGAATTGAAACGTATCTACAGCAAGTTTTGGATTAACTTTAATCAGTTACTGTCATCGCGTGTGAATTTGTCAAATGAAAGTTTTGTTGACTTAGGTAAAAGTTTATTTTTGATAATAGTAACTTATTTTGTTTCGTTAACATTTATAAATTGTAGTTGAAAGGTTTAATTGTTTCTTAATATAATTTATTGTGAAGTGTGATGGGAAAATCAACACAAGTTGATGGCGATAATAATCCAACTTCGCTGGAGTCAGATCCCGCTAAATTATTGGAAGCAGCTCTTCTCCAAATGGATGGAATTATAGCCGGTAAATTGCATTAAAGTATAATTTATTCGTATTTTCTGCTTTGTATAAACTTGTTAGATGTGCAATAACTGAATTTCTATGGTTGGCTGAGTATTGAGGTCTTCATTTCCTCTTGTGAACTATTAAATTATTTTTGTCTTGTCATGATAGTCCCTTAATTATTAGTTGTTATTTAGGCTGTATTTTATACAGTACATAAGCTCTTTGAAATTATTCATTGTTAAAAAATTTTTACTTTAATATTTTAAATTTTTGTGTATTTTGTGATTATTATTAATTAAAACTAAATCACCAGTTATAGAAGCTCACAGCTCTTATTGTTAGTTGAAAATATGAGCTAGGCATTCACTTTTGTTAATATTGTTATATAAAAAAATATTTTGATAATAGTAATTTGATGAGATCCTAAAATGTAATACAAGTCCTCAAATGTACTCTTAATTTTGGTTATTTCAATAGAAATTATTTTATAACCATACATTTAATTCAAAATTAAATGTATGGTTATAAAATATTTATTTGTCATTCGAATGACAAATATTGTGCATATAAAATTCTTGTACATTTTGACATTTCTGCTTAAAAGTATTTATTTATGTTATTAGCTTGTACTCTGCTCTTCATTTGTTTTTACTTTATATAAAACTAACTGATCCGAAAAACATTGTTTTGCCATATGAATTATTTCTAGGGTAAAAAAAAATGTTTAGTGTGGGTGGTCCACCCTTAACATTTAGGGGAATGAAAAATTGATGTTGTCCGATTCTCCACCCTGGCCAATATGCTCAAAAAATTTCATGCAATTTGGTCAAGCCGTTTCGGAGGAGTTCAATTACAAACACCATGACACAAGAATTTTATATATTAGATTATGGAATCGAACACTATGTAATAGCAAAATTATCCTTCATTACAGCATATAGTATATTTTCTTTTGAGCTTTTGGTACAAAGATGGAATAAACATATTCTTAATGAAGATTTTTTTTACATTAAGTTTGTGTGATTTAAATATATCTAACCTGCTTGCGAGGATAATCTAGTTTCAAGATGTGTAATTATTACAAGTACATTTTATATTCATTGATAACCATGATGCTGATCTTCGAAATGAGAATTTTAACTTAAATTCTAGTAGCTAAAAAATGACTATTATTGGTTTTAAATCTATATATATTTTTTTATTACTCTCACTTTTTTACTTTTTCATGACTTTTTTATTTATATCGATATCTGATCATGTTTTTCATTCTTGCCTGTTTGAAAATTTAGAAAAGAATACCAAAAGAATAATAAGACTGATTAAAAGAATACCTTTACCAAGGGAATTAAGTCGAAATGATAACGCAAAAAAGTTCACGCCTCAGTAGTTGGGTATACACCCCCATTTCCCGCGAGAGGGTGCAATCTGTTGAGCGGAGGGTGTCGCGTCGCCAGTCAACCACCGCAAGCCGCCGGCTCGGACGTGCCGCGCTGTCGCCATTTCGCACGTGGCTCCATCGCGAATACAGTCACGTTATACTCGTAGTGGTAGCTATATTTTTGAGAGTACGGTTTACGTGCATTTGTCGACGTAACGTCCTTTAGTTACGGTGGTATTTTGCATTAAATATTTTAATTTGTATAATACATTTTAATGCCTTATAATGTACCTAATTTTGTAAAAACGATACGGAGATATAATGCTGAATTTTATGTCACTTCTCTGTTATGTTTCGTCCAAAAATCTTTTCACTCTTAAACGATATTCGTAGTATGTACCGTTCGCACATGCTCAATATCAATATTGTTACGGCTTGTAGTTGCGAGATATGCGATGCAATTATCTCGCACGGGCATAAATTGAACGATCGTATCCTCACTGCATAATTTTTTTCTACACCATTTGAAGAATAAGACGACTCCTTCATAAATAAATTTCTTCACATCGCTTTATAAAATTTCAAACACCTTTTATTAATAATATAAATCACGGACACATAAATAATGACCAATTTCCATTTTTAGATCTTTCGATCATTAATAAACTACTTTTTTTAACTGAAAAACGACAAACTCTGATCGACTTGATCAATTTGATGACTAGTGTAGCAAATGTTATAAAAAGATGAATTATCATTTGTATCACTGGCTATGTCGAGATAAGTTGAAGACGCGTTTTTATCACATGTCGCAATTTCACGCGGAATAGGTTTGAACGTAACATTTGTAAACAGTAGTTCGGCTTTTGTTATTGGGTACTGGAATATTTTATGACAGAGACGTCATTCAATAAATATGGTAAGTTTTTAAACGTAAACACATAAATAAAACGAGTTCTGAAAGTTCTTTTCGAATAAAATTGTGTTCTAATGGAACAACGCGAAACTCCTACGTCCTAATTATGATTATTGATTTCCAATCAGGCAATTGTTATCGTATTTCAGATTATTTTGCTAGCGAGATCGGAAGCAAAAGTTTCTGTAGGTGCGATAATGAATTGTTAACGTCCGATTCGTAGGACTTGTATATAATTATTTTATAGCAGCGAATGGGCTTCTCTACGTTGTTTCACCGAGAAGCCTTTTTGATAGAGACGTATTTAAAACAGTTTTCTGGTTCAATTGATAACCAGGTAATTTGGTTAAACAGTAGCTCGTTAAAATCCGATTCTGAATTCAAAATATCGTAACAATTGTTAATACTTCTAACTTTCTGTGGATTTAGACCGCCTTACACGTTAAATTTACCTTTTGATTTTTTTTCCTGCGTATTGTCTTAAATATTTTCCGTTGATTTTATGCATCTTCGTCATTTGCGCTATTTAATTTTCTCAAGGGGTGCCGTTTTTTTAAAGGTTTCCTTCTGAATATCGAGTTTTACATTTTATGTATCTCATAGTATTGTCATTGTTAGTAACTGTTGATTGTAGCCAACCAATGGTTGCGATAGTGCGGTGTAATTCTGTACGCGAATACTCCGTTCAGGAAGGTCTGTGTGAAAACCAATTTTTTTGTGTTCAGTCCTGGAAGACTAAGCTGGTGTTGTTAACGGTATACAATTCTCCAAGTCCGTTGTGGCAGTCAAGCATAGGCCTGTGCTGTTCTATGAGTCGCTCGTCCGTGTAACTCACAAGATCACTGAAGACATGCGTGAAGTAGAAGAGTTTATATTTTTGGGGTAATGAGTGAGGTAATCCACTTTCCCACACTTTTTGGGACTCACTTTCTTCAAACACGGCCACGAAATTTGCCCGCTGGATTGCTAATTTCTCTAATAAAAAACCGTCCTATATTTCGTAGTACGTTTTGTAGAGGAAAAATCACACCCATCTATAAGGGATTTTCTCTCCTTTAATCGTAATGAAAAGGTTTCGTAGAGAAGACATATTATGAACTTTAATTTTTTTATGTGAACAATGAAAACTAGACAAAAAGCGAATGTAATTTTTTTTAATAATAATTGAATAGATTTTGTACATTGTATATGGATATGAAACAAAGCAACCGTTGTCTTTGAAATGCTTATACGTCTCTGAAGATAGAAATATAATAATACACCAATCATTGTGAATTTGCAGTCGTGTTATTATATTACTCCAACTCGTTCAGTGCCGTGTGTTGTACCGTGACTGCAAGACAGTAAAGCCTGGTGTTGTTCCAATAAAGGAAGCAGTGTCTCGGTGGTAGTTTCGGGAGTGCTATGTGACTGCGCCATGCCGGGCTGCTGGCACCTGCCGGAGCACGTCACCCGCTGGTGGCTGCTGGACGTGTGCAGTCAACGGCTCTTCGGCGATGTGGACGCAGACTCGCAGATTCCGCAGCGTACGTGCGCTTTGTAGTGCTCGCGGAGTTTCTTGCTTCTATGTCGCAGACTTAATGATTTCGTAGTTTATTTTGTTGTTCCTCTGTATTTAGTTAAGCTTATTGTGATGCGCTGCTGACACTAAATACCCCAATTTGATGACCTCAGAACCAAGTGATGGATAAAGATGAGACGGAAAATATTGCGATTTGTTTCTAGGCACTACATCTGTCATTATGGTATTTAATTTTTTGGTATTAATAGCTCTGTGTATTGAAAAATTGTGTTAACAATTCAAAAGTTTTGGTTTGCGGAACATGTTTCGTTATTATTACATTTGCTAGCAAAGTTGGTCTCTTTTTCTCCTTTCTTTCATTATAATGTATCTAACTCAGCCACGCTTTGCTTTGGTTCAATCTGACACAGAATTTATGTGAAAGAAAATGTAGTTAATAGGAATGCCCAGAAAAACGCAGAATTTAATTTGATTACCTGTAATAATTTAATTATCAGTTGTATGAAACGAAAGAAAAACTATTAGATTTTCGCAAATAGGCAACGTATCGGATGTCGTGACAAAATTTCAAGTTTATTGACCCACTGTTTGAGTTTTGAGAACACAAACACGAACGCTGATTTTTTTATAGTACTAACTAGCGACCCGCCCCAGCTTCGCACCGGTGCAATGTATTATACATATTCCTCTTGAATCACTCTATCTAGTAAAATAAACCGCATCAAGATCCGTTGCGTAGTTTTAAAGATCAAAGCATACATAGGGATAGACAGACCGCGGGATGACTTTGTTTTATATTATGTAGTGATGAAGTTGATTGTCTACTAAATATTTTTCTATCTTGTATTGTTTAAGATGCGGCATTGTTGGCCCACTTCAGATGTCGTTATGAACATAGCGATCGTCGGTCTGTTAATATATCTATAGTGGGCGAAATGATGAAGAGCCTCTTTTTGTTTTTCCGCCTGAAGCCAAAGCGTCATTGTTTCAAGGCGGATGCAATTCATTCGTTCTCCGCGTAATTTGCGCGAGTGGAGTCATTTCGAAGAGCCGAGCTGCGCTTTTTAATGAATAGGTGGGATTTTATTATTATATTTTTCATAAATATGTACATTATTGCAGGACTACTTTGCTATCGTATAATTCAGACGTCGGAAATTCTTGTCAATATTGAGTAAAGGCTATAAAACTATATAGGCAAGGGCTAATACCAGAGAAAGTAGTAACCCTGAGTAAAAGTTTTAACGACATCCGATAAATAATAGCAGTTAATGGTTGGAGATGTACTTAAAATTGTATTTATGGCTTAAATTTCATTTAACGAATAATATAAGGGGAACAGCAATAAAACAGAATAATATAAGTTATCTAGTTCGCGGTACGTAAATCAAAATTATTTTTCCTTTTCAATATAATAAGTGAAAGAAGAACACATTTTTCATGACTTTCAATTACACCTTGATAAAAAAAATCCTTATATGTATGTTCTTCATTTTATCGCTGGTAAATATCTTACTAGGCAGTTCTTTTTTAATTTTTCGGAAAGGTAAAATAATAATTTCAAGCCAGATCTGGACTATAAGGTGGGTGATTCGAAATTGGCCGGGAGCATTGTCATGCAGCTTCCCCTCTTTTTCTTAAATGGCTTACTTCATCTGCTTCAGAATTGATGTTTAGTATTCTCATTTTTAACCTACTTTTGAGGTTTCTCAATTCGACCGTATATATTTTTATTTTTTTTATGTGTGTTCGGGGATAACTTCGTCATTTATAAACCGATTTTGATGATTCTTTTTTTGTTGAAAAGGAGATATCCCAAGTGCTGTACCATGATAAGGCAACCCAGATCTGATGATCCCAGAGAAATCGAGGGCAATCCTCAAATGTTACAGATGTTGACAATGTTTTTAGTTTCCTGTTTGGAGTCGGTTTTTTTGTTCAAAATTATATCTTTGTAATTGATTACCAGGATTTGTGTGAGCCCCAAAAGATGGTTGCCGTCTGTTTTCCGACCGAGTGTGACACCTTAAACTTCTTGGCTAGCCGCCGCCTCACGGCCGGCGTACCACAAGGCTCCTGCCTCTCACCTTTGCTCTTTACGCTCTACACGAGCGATATACCTAAAGACCCCCACGTCAATCTCGCGCTTTTCGCGGATGACACGGCGCTCTTTTATTCAGACCGCAACCTTAGACAACTAACCGCTCGACTCCAAAGCGCTGCCGACCGCCTCGGCGATTGGTTCCGCAAATGGAGAATAGAAATAAATCCCGAAAAGAGTGTGGCGATTCACTTCACACGAAGTACTTACCCGTCACATCTTTATAATGGCCCTCGTCAATGCAGAAAGTTGGGGCAAATATCCCTTTATGGCCAACCGGTTCCCCTGGGGGAAAAAGGTCAAAACTTAGGAGTCACTTTCGACTCGCGTATGTCATTTACTACGCACATTAATAACGTTCGCAATAGAGCCGCGTTCGTCTCCGGCCGGCTACACAATTTAACTAACGCTAAAAGTAAAATGCCCTTAAGGCACAAATTATTATTATATAAGACCTGCGTACGACCTATTATGTCTTACGCATGCATGACCTTCGCCCACATGCACCCTACTCGCTTGTACAAGTTGCAAATAGTAAAAAATAAGTTCATCCGCCGCGCAACCGGTGCGCAGTGGTATCAACGCAACGTCGACCTGCACATTCGCGAATATTTTAAAGACCTGACCAAACGGTTCTTCGATAGAGCCGAACATCATCCCAACCCTCTGGTGGTAAGTGCAGCAAATTACCAACCCGACCAAAACGCGAACGTCAACAAGCGTCGCCCGCGAAACGTCCTAATCGACCCGGTCGAGGAAAGGGACTTAGACACGCCGGACCCACTGCCGGGGGTCCCGCCGGACAACACTACACCCACAGTTAGTGCAACAACAAACACACTAGTTCGCGCTCGCCTCCGAGCACGGCGAGACCAACACAACGCGTACACAAGGTACACCCGCGTTCCGGGGCGGTTCTCACCGCCCCCAGCCACCGATTAGCTAATTGCACAGTCGACGGCCATCGGGGTTTCGGTCCGAACCACGACCTCGATGGCCCTTAGATGACGTACCATAGTTAAACGCACGCATGAGCACATGCGTGGCCCTACCCACAGCGGAGGGCCCAAACCCGTGGGTTCTGGCTAGCCCACCGGTTCTGCGTCAGATGAAGCTTTAATAGTCTCGGGACTGAAAGCAAAAACATCAGTTAATACAAGACAAGATACAAGAACTTCTTGGCTTTACATCTTTTTATGTCATTGTAAGGAGTTTTGCTTGGATTCGGGAGCATGATGTTGAGCCCAATTTTATCTCCAAGAACAACTCGCACCACAACACTATCCTTGTTTTCATTAGAATAGCTCAAAACGTGCTGGACCATTCTGGTGATTTCCCTGCCTTGCTTAAGGAGATTGTGCTACTTGTAAACCATCTAAAGGCTAAAGTCCCTGGACACCGATGACATATCTTCCATTATGGATTGAACGGGTTTAATTGAACGGGTTTCACACTTTATTTTAAATTAATTTGCTTTGAATATTTAAATTTAAAGACTAATGACGCAATCTTTACAAAACGTTATATTAATCTTATCCTTTAAACGAGCTATATATATATATATAATCGGAATCTCGGAAACGGCTCCAGCGATTTTCATGAATTTTAGTAGGTATATGCGTAGATTCGGGGGCGAAAAATCGATCTAGCTAATTATGAGTCATTCAACGCGTTGCGATATGCCATATAAAATATATTTCATAACACGCATCATTAATATTTTTAATAATATTAATTTCAATTAGGGTATATTAATAAACATATATATTAATATACATTGATTAAGCAATCATCATTTTCTTTTTGACCAAATAATATGTGTATTTCTTTAACAAAAAACATAAATATCACTGAACTAAATAAATTGTCAAAATATTGCGCCTTCTGCATAATTCATGTTTAAATACTTATTATATTGTTAGTTATTAAAGTACTTAAGTGAACTATAATGGTTAACAAAAAAATTTTACATTTCATCATTAGCGAAGAACAGTATCTTCAAAACGATGTCACAACACCACATGCTTTAAACACCAAGGAAATAACATAAGCGTATTAAAATATTTTGCCGTATTGTATTTTTAAATGAATCTAGTTTACGGATTACATCGCATTTTTATTTTTTTTATTCTTATTTTAACGTTTCAAACCCTTTCCAGCTTATAATATTCGTCCAAAATCAAGAAATCAATATGTATTAAATTTTTCTCCATGTTTATATTTTTTATCAAATGGATACGTAAATAAATGTCAGTTATAGTGCAAGCGCGATAAAAGGAATTAAAATTTTTCTTCTCTACGAACCGACTTTATGGGTGTATATGTATTCATTCGTAGCATTGAATACATTTGGTCGATTTAATGGAAAATCATAATTTTTTGTTAATTTTACAAAAAAAGCGTTTTTTCATTTAACTATTTTTTAATCAACGAAATACCAATTATCAATAAACCTACTTTCATATTTAAATTATTTACATGATAATTTTAGATTGTACAAAATGTTATTTATTTTATTATATATTGTGTGGCGTTGTGTACTTAAAATATTGTAAATTATTCAGTTTTTATCTTATGTAGTCTTAAAAGCAAACCTCGATCTACGTTGCGTAAGCTAGGCCTAAGCTAGGCAAGGCATTGTTAATCCAATGGATTTGGCTCGTATTGGCGCCTTAGTGACTTGTCTTCATTGTGAAAGTTATTGTTAATTTGGCCATTGAGATATGACGAAAATGCAAGCATCAAATTAGTGGTAGTTGGAAGTGTATTCTTTAGTGTGATGCCACTACTGTTCCATGGTCGGTAACGGATAAAAAAAAAATTGTGGTAGTTCCAATAGGCAACGTCATGCCGTCGATAGTTGAATAATCTGTGTAAAGTGTTTCTAAAACTGTTTACTGTTACTTACAAATATTTACGATCCCATTTATGTATTATCAAACAGTGTCAAACAACCATGGTCTGCGGCCAGAAAAAGAAAAAGAAAACTGCTTAAGAACTTAATTGGTGAAAGCTACTGTGATGAATACTAGACGTCATAACGCGTGTCTATGTATCGGCGAAAGAAATTTATTGCACTCGTTGTGTGCGTTGCTTCTATAGACCGGGGGCTCAAGTCGACTGTGATCAACTGGTTGATCGCATAGCCAGATATTAGCTAGTGATTTAATAACATAGGAACTGGTGTGACAATATAAAGCATTCATCTTACATCAGTTTATGGTTATTTGTTATTCTAATTTACACTGAATTCGCGAAAAAGCATCGTTGTATAAACTTTTTTAATGTATAAAATTATAACCATAACAACAAGTCGATCGTGGCAAGATTTTAAGATGAAAAATATATTTTATATGTAAACTCAATAGTTGGCCACCCGTTGCTTCGTTCCATGCAAGAAAAATTTGATGATGACCATAGTTTAGTAGCGCCAGGCTTTTTCTGTGGCACGGATAGTTGCAAGGGTAAGCTCACCAAAGACCTTTTTGAAGTTCCGTATGTTTTTTACCGGAGCCCACTCTTTTAAAGGTTTGTAAAACCTATTTACGGTTGCAGTAGATGGCTATGAGCGGCGGTTACCGCTTAACATCAGGTGACCACCTGCTCCATTTTCAGCCAAACCCGTGGGTTCTGGCTAGCCCATCGGTTCCGCGTCAGATGAAGCTTTAATAGTCTCGGGATTGAAAGCAAGTCAGTTAGTTAATACAAGATACAAGATTGCCATCTGCTTGCATAAGCAAATATTCACCCTTATTAACTGACACTTAACGCCTGGTTTTAAAATCTCTTTATAGGATCCAACTAACTGCAGACTCTGTTTTCACAAGCCCCGAGTGACACGCTTTGCTAACTTCATAAATTTAGAACACGTCGCCGCTTCAACTGGAAGATTGTTCCTCGCGGCTGTTAATTAGGGCGCAACTTTTTAGCGTTTCACTATTTCACTATTACTGAAAATGTTTTTCGTAGTCCTGTTTTTTATGCTTCATACAAATTGAACAGAGCTGAATCACAAAACAATAGAAAAATAATTTTACCAACACTACGAATAATTTTGCCAACACACGTAAAATCATAGATAGTGAATATCAAAAATCTGAAGGATTGTATAGTACATAATTAAGTAATGTAGTGTATAGGTTTCTAAATATTAAAGATAAAACTATACTCACTAAATGCCTCAAAATTAATTCATCCGTATTACAACCGGTTCAAGGCGTGGTATTAAAGAAACCGCAAACATTCTCTTGTATCTTGTATTAACTGATGTTTTTGCTTTCAGTCCCGAGACTATTAAAGCTTCATCTGCCGCAGAACCTGTAGGCTAGCCAGAACCCACGGGTTTGGGCCCTCTGCTGGGTAGGGCCGCGCTCATACGTGCGTTTAACTCTGGTATGTCATCTAAGGGCCATCGAGGTTGCGGTTCGAACCGGGACCCCGATGGCCGTCGACTGTGTTTTTAGCTAATCGGTGCTAACCTTTTTGCTCCTGCCTTTATCCTACCTAGGTTGGATTTGCACAAGATGTCATCACAATTCTACATCTACACTTTATTAAACAATCTTGACTGGAATGCTCTTCATGGCATTGATGATCTTCAGATTCATTAAGAATTTATTAAACACGCACTACACAACAATAACTGCAATGGGAAATCATCATTACATATTTTTTCCTTTTTCATAATAATGTTTTGAACTGTATAACTTTTGAAACATCTCTTTTGGTAGCAATCTAAAAATGTTTGTATATTTTTCTCATTTTTTCTTTAATAGGTATTAACCGTGTTTCTCTGCTTGATAAAGGTTGAAATGAAGATATCCGCAGTAGAACAAAGGTAAACTACATAGCGTAGAACATTTTTAAGCAATGGGTAGTCCATATAATTCGTAGAACTCATAACCGGTGGGGAGGAAAGGTTCTCGAGTGGCCTTCGGAGTGTAGAACGACCTACTAAATGAAGTGACGACCTGCACAAATATGCGAGATGGATGCAGGTGGCTCAGGATCGTGCTTCGTGGCGGTGTGTGCAAGAGATCCATATTTAGCAGGGCACTCAAATAGGCTAAAATTCTGGCACACTGGCACTGTGCCATTTTTAAACTTGATGCGTAAAAGATTTTCCATTTTGTTTTTAATAATGAATTACGTCATTATGTGTTGATGAGCTTGCGATAGTTGTTCGATAGTTGCTCAATATCCGGGCGTTCGCTTTTAATTCAATACACTCTAGCAACCCGACTTGATGCCCTCTGTATAGAGGAGGCCTTTGCCCAGCTGTGGGACATGTATAGGCTGTTACTTTACTTTTTTTACTTTGACCCGAGTTCAAATCCCTGTGCTGGTGCTAATGAAATTGTTTATTTTAAGTTAACTTATCATTTGATCAGCGGTGTAGGAAAACACTGATGAATGATTTTCTAAATATTAAAAAAAATCGAAATCGAATCGACATTTGATTGAAGTCCTTCAATCTGTAGTGGGATCGCGTGGTGGACTATGCCCTATATCTTTGTACAGAGGAGGCTTTTGCCCAGCAGTGGGATATATACATGCTGGTAAACTATTGCTTTCGATATAGTACGCAAGGATTTATTTACATAGTTAAAGTTAAAGTTTAACTCTTAGTTTGTATTTTAACGCTTTGCATAATTATGCTTTTGAACTTAATAATTCATAATTTAAAATTATTTGTGTAGTTAAACAGCCTATATTTTATTTTTCTGTAATATTTTTACCATAGCTGACTAAAGAGTAAGTAAAAATGGTAAGGAAAATAAAAAAAAAATACGTTATGACGACTAGAAACTTCCAAAAACATAGTATTTGCACAAATTCTTAGAAAAAGGTTGGTTCTAATGAAAAATTATTACTACCATGAAAGGAATAGTCCAGTACTTTGGTTTTGTTAGGGGAACAATATGAAATATGTCTGGTAGCAACACAAAGAAGTTTGCTAGACACTTTCATTGTGTAGGGTAATGAAAAACTGAAAAGTTTGTGGGTTTCTAAATCTGTAAAAGATATGTACAAACAGCGTTTCTACGATAATAAGATTTGATACATTTAATGACGTCTTTTCAAAATTTAAGATTAAAATCATAATTTTAATAATATTTATATTATTTATTAATGAATTATATTATAAATATAATTATTACATTATTTTATAATTTATTTATATTTGCGTTCTATATAGTGTTGAAAATATTACTAATTAAACTTCATTCATCTTTACTACAAAAGTATAAGCTTATTCAACTACCTTACGTGCACGTGAAATTTGTTACCGATATTTCGATTTTGTGATTCTTATTGAATGACACGTGATACAGATGTTACGAGAATGTATCAACTATTTTACTTTATAACTAATATTTATTGTATGTGGAGTACATACAATATGGACAAGGTTTTTTAAAACTCTTTGTACATAAAACATAAAATATTAGTTAGATTATAAAGTAGCTATGTGCCTTATTTGAGCCTCGCAGATGTATCTATATCCTCTACCTCAGTATAATACAAGTGATTGTTGACATTGCTTGTTGGCAATGATAAATACTGGCAAAATATAAAGTAGTGTTAAATAAATGTCTTTTCATTTTAATTTCTACTTCGCGGGACTGCGTATAGGAAATAGTATGCAATTCGATTTGTAACTACTGATAAACAATAGTAACTCTTGATTTATAGATGCGTGAAAACAAAAAAAGTAAAAACTTCAAGAACGAAACGGTATTTAAATTAGTTCTGTAGACGTTTGAATTGTACGGAGAACGCTCAAAAAAATTATGGAATCCATAATAAGCGTTCCATTTTCAAATATTCGTTATTGGTGCAGAAGCGGGCGGCGCTCCGGCGGGGGCGACGACGCCGAGCGGTCCGGGGCGGGCGGCGAGAGCGCGCGCCCTAGAGCTCGCCCAACAGCTCGCGTCGTCGCTGCAGCACGCGATCCCGCCGCCACCGCGGCCCGACTTCACCACGGCGAGCGCCATACTACGCTGGCTGCAACAGAACAACAACTCTGTCGCCCTGGTAAGTGCTGGATTAGTCGGTAGCTTTTCGCATGGAAAACGACTCACATGGGACGCAACAAGGGCACAACATAACGTCATTCTGCGGTAGCGATTAAAACTCAAGGAAAAGAGAAACCATGCAGGGCAATTTTGAGGGCACTCACGCGATTTTAAATCCTGCTTCACCGCGTCTCGACGTCATCGGGGAGCGCCGTACTGCGCTGGCTGCAGAACCACGACTATCGCCCTTGTAAGTTTCAGATTAGTCGGTCGGATAATGACGACTCTGTTGCCCTTGTGGTGTTAATCGGTCGGTTTTTGTTCGAAGAGTATCTGGAGTACTATATAACTCTTTGTACGTTCTTTATAAAGTCAATTGTTTGGCATGACGTTATTGCAGTGGTTGATATGATTTTTCCGCTGTAAGATTCGTGAACGTTTTCAAATATTATTGGGTGCGCGATGCGAAAATGCGCAATGCGACTCAAGGAACTAAAGTACTACTTAAAACATTTCATGTATATATGTTTAAAGTGAAGACTTTTCTTTCTAGAAACAGAATACTCCACCGTTTACTTGATAATATAATTCAAGTACATTTATGAAATAATCAATCTCGTATACCTAATTCATCTATTTATTAACATTTCTGTGGAAAACCGAACAGTGGTTGATATTTTCTCGTCCTAGCATTAGATAAAAGAAAATCATTGCACCCATTATCGTCTAGTACCTGGAAGACTGAGCTATGCTTGGTTTTTTTTTGGTAAATCATGTATTTTGGAAATAAAAAAAAATAAAGAAAATGATTTGTTTATATATATATATATATATATATATATATATATATATATATATATATAAAAAAAATATATATATATATATATATATATATATACAGGAATGGCTCGTTTAAAGGATAAGATATAGTGTTGTTTCTATTAGTCTAATAGTATTTTCATTGTTTCTATAGACCAGAGGCGGGAAAAATATCGATCATGATCGACCGATCTATCGCATGGCCAATTTCAATCATTAGCTAGCGATTTATTAACACGGACACCGATTTGAAAAAATAGAGAGCTAACCCTTAATTAGTTTCGGTCATGTATTATTTTTATCTGGACTTGTCTGCGAAAAACATCTAGCTGTAAAGTAAAATATATATGATATGTATCTGTCAATTGTGTCAAGGTAGAAAAACATATTATTCTTTAACCGACTTCAAAAGCAGGAGGTTATCAATTCGATTGGTATATTTTTTTAATCAAACAATAATAATGCCCCCGATTCAAAGTATTTTCGGCAAGGGCATGAACGAATAATCATAATATTCAGTATAAAATTTAAGTTTCAATGTCCCCATCACCTCAATATTCTTATTTGAGCAGGAAAGTAACTTTTCAATATCATCTTAAAAATATCTTATTCCTTGTCTGAAAAATGTTCATCAATTTCCGACTTCAACTCTTCATCGTCCGAAAAATGCTTGCCTCGAAGAACTTTCTCGAGGTTGGGGAACAGAAAATAATCACTAGGGGCTAGGTCAGGACTGTGGGGTGGATAGTAGATTTCTTAAAAGCCTTGGCCACGCGCCCTTTTTGGGCAGGCGCGTTAACGTGAAAAGCAAGACACCTGCCGTCAATTTTCCAAGTGTTTTTTTTTTATTGTCTCCTTTAAATTACGTAAGGTGCTTGCGTAATATGCTGCAGTTATACTTTGACTTTTTTGCGTAATCAATCAGATGGGAATAGAATATTACAATCCCAATTTACTGTGGCCATGGGTTTTGCGGCGAATGGAGCGACTTAATTATTTTTTGTTTGCTCTTGCTAACTCTCAAGACTATAGTTATGAACTCACCATTTTATCAACTGCACCCATCATGACCTTCGAAATATACAGATACTCATGGAGGATAGTGTGAATGGTACATTCACACACAGACACACACACAAACACACAAAGTACCATTCACACTATCCTTCACAATCTGGTGGGTCCATAGTCCATAGTTTTTGACTTTTTTCAGTAGGGGCACTAACCGGCCCACCGGCATGGGGGTCGTTTTCAATGCTCTCTCTTTGAATTCACAGGACCACTTTTGAATAGAAAATGATGGATCAGAATCTTGGTAAACCATTTCTTCGTGAATAACTTTTCGATTAATTTATTGTTTTGTGAGCAATTTTATCACAGTGCGATGCTCGATATTTTTAGCATTGTCATATCAGTGAACGTATTTGCCTTTTCGTAACGATATCTTGAATACTAATGGTGACAAGGAAATTAAATGTTATATTTATACCCTCAAAAAGAGTCTTTAACTAATGAGATTATTACCCTTACTATTATAATATCACCTCGATACCTAGAATATATTGAACGCCCCTCGTAGCTTTCATTTAGATAACAAACAAAACAGTCGTACAGCTTTCGAAGAGACGTCGATGAATTAGCTTATTATGGAATAATTTAAAGCCTTTTTAGACGTGTACTGTCTCAATAGTTCCGCACTTAATAATTCACGGTGTCATCAAAGAACGTCTCCGAGCTTTATTGAGATGAGTTGCAGTTGTGAAAGCTTCTACGTCAAAAGTTGATTGCACTTTCTTTCGTTTCTAACCGTCGTAATAGTGACTTATTTTAAATGAATTCAAAAATGGTTTGATTGTTTAGAATTGAGACCGACTCAGAGAATTCAGTTATTTCTTTTCCCAATTTTACAAATATAATATATCGTTTTTTTGTAATTATTAATAAACCGTAAAACTAAAGCAAACTTAAAAATTAACGAATATAATGCAAATTTAGTTTTTGTGTGAAACAAGCTGATCGATTCCTTTTTTTTTTTATTCTCATATATTATACCTTAACTATAAATAATTAAGTTATTAACTTTTTATTATTATTGTTAGAATTTTCTTGATGCGTATTAGTTTATGCCAGTAACGTCTTAAACACAATTATTCAAAAAGCATCAAGAAAATTACGAGAGAATATGAATGCGAAACCCCTATAAAAAGTATGGCATTCTACAGAAATTACACTCTACAAAAAAGGCTCGAACTAAATTTGTGTGAACAAAGGTAATGTCATTCTGCAGCGTTGATTAAAACACTATAAAGTAAACGATCTAAGGGGATTTTTAGGGCAATGGCTCGCGCGTTCGTAAATCTTTAAAGCGCACGCGGAAGCAACTAATTGCGCCATTTGCAGCCTTTGCCTGCTGGCGTGCACTCAGCCGCAAATTACTCTCTGCCTACGCTCGAACTGTTCACTGATCACGCGAGTGCCTTTTCGACGAGTTGCATTCGTACGGTGCATGATTTTTTTCGGGTAACGGAAAACAAACGGGCGTAGGGATAAAGTTTCTCCACGTCTTTATTCGTTTAGTTTTCGTAACGTGGTACGTCTACGTCGTGGCCTCCGCTGTTGCACGAATGGGCGTCCCAGAAAATAGCATGGCTTCCGGAATACGGATGTTTCAATTGAAATTATTCTTACTTTCGCATTCAGACTAGCCGGTAAGGGGACCAGGGCGCACTATTTAAACGATTGGGAAAACATCTAATCCCATAGGCGAATGTCCACGGCCGGCGGGAAAGATGTAAAGTTTGCCTATGGGCTTGTCACCCTCTCATAATAAGGTCATTTAAACATTGCTAGTAACTGTTACTACTGAGCACCTTCTCTATCTGATAGAAAAACATCAGATTAGATTCATTCAGCCTAGATTATGGTAGATCAGTTTTATTTCTTTTGGTTTCTTATAATTGTTGCTTTTGAGTAGAAAATCTCCAAGGTAATCTCCAAACGAGACGTTTGTAAACCGGCGTTGCGGTCTAGTTAACTACCTCAGTGAATTACTAGTTTGCAAGTTAAAGTCCGCCAACTATCTATTTTGCCTGTCTTCTTTGCAAGGAGAAGTCTGGCAAACGGGAAACTTTAATATTTCCGGTTCTGCTTATAAAAGGTAAGCAGTTAATTGATGGTTGACTGATAGAGAATACCCAATGGTGTTAAATCCGCCATTGCACGCTTTTGTGCAAAAAGTTTTATTTTTGTTTATGTTATTTTTACGACGTCTGCTAAATCATGTGATGTTTTGTTTATTGAGCCAAAGTGCTCGTCGAATTATTGCTTAACGTTTAGTTACTGTTATAATATACCACTGAACTTATCGTCCTTTTTTCTTCGAAATTAAGCCGAGCGTTTTCAGACGATTCTTATCATAGTGTATATGCTTGACTTAGATGGTAGCATCGTTTCTAAATCATACATTCGCGAAACATAGACACGCTTCAATTGCAACTTGGTTGGGCCACGTAAATACTGTTCGATGAAATTATTCTAGTTAGGGATCGAGCAGATATTTTAGACTGAATGCTTAGCGTGCCAATGGATTTGTGCTAACCGAATACCAAGTCTGGAAAGGTGGGCTAATAACATGAATACTTTGTTGATCTATCTCTACGTTTTGGGCTTGAATAGTTCTTATCTTTTTATATACGACTGTATTTGTAATAGTGTACTTAAGGGTTGAATAACCGAAAATTTGATACTAGACAAAGTGTAGAATATTTTGTGTTGTGCTGTCACACTAGCATGTTATAAAAGAACAAACTACAATTTTTTTGCTTCAGTTAAAATTATAGAAATTAACTTGGAAGACTTTTATCTTAACAATACTAGTATAAATTATAATGTGTGAATCATCAGTTTATGGGACACATGTTAGAGAAAGGTTTGCAAAGTTATTCAACTAATTACCGTTTTAAGCTTTTGTCCCTTTTTACTATAAAATTACGTATTTTATTTAAATGGTTTCGACGATAGCTAGATAGATTGTACAAAAATGCGAAAAATCTTAGGTATATAGGCGATTATATTGTACTAGAATAAATATTAATAAGTTGTTATATTAAAATATGATTGATTTTCCCTTTTACAATAAAAAATAGAATCAGTACTTATAATTTACAGAGAAATTAAGAAAAATTCCTGAGGTTATTAAAATAACCCTCAAAGTTTAAAGAGCGCCTCGTATAATATTTTAGCAAAAACTAAGTCAGTCGAAATAGATATTTCGAATACACAGAAGTTTTGATATCCACTATCCGGTAAGTCATAACTATTCTTAAGATTTTTTGATAAAAATTGTGACCTGTAAACTCACCTTTGCATTCTTCAAGTATTGTGATTATTTTTTAAACCCCTACGTAACATATGGGTGTTATAAGTTTGAAGTGACTGTCTGTGGCATTGTAGCGTCTAAACGAATAGACCTATTATTTAATTACGAGTGTAAAGTAAATGTAAATTAGTACTTTGTGTTAAAATTAATCATAAATAGATATTATCCTTTGATTTAATTATTTATCATCACTTGTTCGCAATATTGTCTGTTTTTAAAACAATTTTAAAGCATAAGTAAGTATATCATGTTCAATATTTTTTTTTCAAAGTTGTATATAGAAAAGCGTTTTTAAAGTACCGTAGTCAGTATAATAGCTACTTCACTTTAAAGCTCCGCAGAGTTCCTTGAACAACAAAAGATGCCGTTATTATCGAACATAGTCTGGATATAGCAGGTGTTCCACGAGGACTTATATTTCAAGAGCAGCTCCTAACATGTTGAGAGCTTCGCTTCTGCTACGGATACGGAATATATTAAGCGATCGTTAGCTACTATTATTCAGTTCATATAAGGGCTTTTTTTTCAATCAATATCAGCGATATCTCTTTTAGAAGAAACGTCTTTCAAGTCAGTGTCCATTATAACAATTTCGGTTTCACCCGATATGTTTTCGAGTTCGTCGAATTTTTGAGAGAACTATGGCAGTTTTACAATAACGAATGAGGGCAAATATGTTGGAGTTTAGAAGCAGAACAAACGGAAACAGTTTTAAGCTTGGTCTGATTAGAATAATACGGGATTAGTACATATAAATAACAGAGCTGTTGTAATACAGTGCACAGTTGCTTGCAAAGCTTAGCTTTTAATTGAACAGAAATGGGTAAAAATGAGAACGTAATTTTTTACATCCTTTTACCATGAACCTTTGTAGATATAACATCTTATATTGTGATCAATACATTTTGCGAACGGTATGCTATATTGACAAATCTGTGTGGGTCATTGAGTTCGCATGTACGTAATAAGGTTCGTGTGGCTATCAGTTTATTTTGTTGAGGTTAAGGGGCTGAACATACTATTTTGAAACCTTCATGAAACCTGAAAACACAATATTTTATTACTAGTTACTGGCGGTGTTATTATATTAACCTTTGAATTTACTTAACACGCTTTTTTAAATTCAAATCTTAATTCGATGTTACTCCAAGTTCATAGAGTCACTTCACACTAAATGAAACCGGCATTCGTTCTGCTTTATCAGAGCTGGCTTTTGTGCAACTTCGTGTGGTTCCCCGCTCCTTTGAATTAATGCACGCAGTGGGGTACCTGGTGACACGCATGCACTGAAAGCGCCCTGTTTACTGACCGAAGCTCTGCGCACCTGAATGGCGACTTGCGTTCTACTTACCATACATGAACCTCAGCTCAGCCGGGGTGACTAACCTCACGCAGAATAGTACGTCTGGCGTAGAACAAATCAGTCATTCTTGGTAACTTAATAAACATAGTTACTTTCTACATACTTTTTTTCTATTCCGAAGACTGTTAACATTTGTTACGTTGAAACGTATTGAGATTTGGCGACAGGCACTTCTTTTTTTTTAATGTTTTCTGCTATTTAATCACAGCCATCGCTACTAACACATAACGCTTTACTGGTATCTGTCTGTAAAGGGGACCGAAAGTAATGCTGTTTCTACGCATGTCGATATTTGATCGTCATTTGTCAGCTCATTATGTATTCCAAAGACGTACCAGGTCGTTTTAAGGCTTATTCATTTATAAATAATTTAATATTAAACGTTTTTTTTGGAATTTGGGATGAAATGGCCAACCAAATACCAGAAGAAGGGTTGTGGCAAGGGTAGTAACGCAACCGTCATCGGGATCAATACTTTGAAGGACCTGGACAGACTGGTAATATAGACCTTTATTTGTAGACAATTGCATCGAGTGAACCGATCTTTAATCGAAAAGTATCCCACGATTGTCAAGGGATTTTCAAAATGCCACCTCGACTTACTTAAAAACCAATTGATTTTTATGAGTCCGGGATTAAAAATTTGCTTAAGATTATATTATTGATTTAAACTAACTAAAGACTTTAAAAAAAATATTCATCTGAATTTAATGTAAGAATGCGACATTATTTTAACATTTTCTTTAAAAATATATTGTTTAATTAAATTTTGTTATTTTAATCAATCTTTATTGCACATATTAGGTTAATACACAACCGAAAACATAAAATCAGCAAGGTTTTTAAACGAAAAGAGAACTCTCGTCTTTTATCTTATTTGAGCTAGACAAAAATAAGCTGTTCATCATCTACATTTCAAACAATACAAAAACACAAACAAAGTCTGTAATTTTTTTTAAATAACACTTTTTGGATCTTTATATGTATAATGATCACAAAAAATAAATAACGTAAGGTACCAGGTAAAGTAATCATCGTAAGGTATCAGGCTAACATGAGCGATGTAGAAGCGTTATGTACATAGCTTATGTGTAGTGTACCTGAAAGTAAGTCCTTTGAAGCACTTAGGCATTCATTGCCTGTCGTTTTACTCCCGCCTCGCCGCCTCCTGTCGGTCCAGACAATGTGGTTATTGAGAACATGTATCCATATAAGTTTTTAATTTCCTGTTGGGTTTTGTCAATCACAAAAATGCCATTGGTATATAATTTTTGTTTTATGTTAGTAGTTGGCAAGCTTCTTGTATCTTGTGCATTAACTGATGTTTGTGCTTTCAGTCCCGAGACTATTAAAGCTTCATCTGACGCAGAACCGGTGGGCTAGCCAGAACCCACGGGTTTGGGCCCTCCGCTGCGGGTAGGACCGCGCATGTGCTCATTCGCGCGTTTAACTACGGCATGTCATCTAAGGGCCATCGAGGTTGCGGTGCGGACCGGGACCCCGATGGCCGTCGACTGTGTTTTTAGCTAATTGGTGGCTGGGGACGGTGAGAACCGCCCCGGAACGCGGGTGTACCTTGTGTACGCTCTGTGTTGGTCTCGCCGTGCTCGGAGGCGAGGGCGAACTATTGTGTTTGACAGGTGGCAAGCGAGTAGGCGGTACATCTTAGGTCAAGTGATTACCGCCCATCGACATCTACAACACTGCTGTATAAATGCTGTGTTATTTATTTATTATGCTACGCTATTATGCAATGTTGCTAAAATTAAACAAGAGTGCGCCCGATTACCTCACTCACTATACGAAGCGCGAAAATATAGTTAATACTTTCTATTCACGCCAATTTTTTGTGCGAAAAAATAATGAACACTATACGGTGAAAAATTATCAAAAGATAAGAGAGTACTTGGGTGCGGATGGACACTATTGTTATTATAATAATTTTCGTATATACACTATTAGAATTGTGGCTGCGCACAGAGACATCAAATTACACTTGAATTGTATTCGTTCATGTATATGTACGAAGTTCAGTTTTGAGGGGTCATAATTTAGTTTTATACGAACGAATGTAATGGCTGGCTGAGCTCAAATAGACATCTTAGTCTAATTGCTCACCAGTTTAATAACTTGGCTAACGTTAACGTTCAACTAAGCTTTCAGACCGATTAAGTACAATCGGATCTGTTCGATCTCTAACTGTGCCTCGCACTTCAATATATCGCAATTAAACCGATTACGAGTGTTGACTGAACCATGTACGAATGCCGACAAAATACTAGACTGTATTATGCAACAGCCCGAGGAATATAGCAAATTGCATCCAAAAACAGCTCCACAGGCCCCTTCGACTGTGTCTAATGAGTATATTCTTCTTATCTTTTAAACGAGCAATTCTTGTAAATATATATATAATCGGAATCTCGGAAACGGCTCCAGCGATTTTCATGAATTAGTATATGCGTAGATTTGGGGGCGAAAAATCGATCTAGCTAGGTTTCATTTTCAGAAAATGTCCTTTTATCCCTGTTTTCAGGGAATGAAAAATATTATTCGAATATGACGGTAAATTTCGCCGCAAGAGAAAATGTCATAATAGCTCGGTCGGTAATCGGGCGGCTCCAAAACAGAAGGCCGTGGTTCGCGTCACCATCATTTACACATTTATTTTTTTACTTTTTTTTCGATTCCAGATCATTGCTTTCTTTATTTTTAATTTTGTATCGATTTCTTTTTTTGTTATTTCCCTTTTTTTAAAAGTTCTTTCTTTTGAGAAAAACATCAGTTCATATTTTCTTATCATTAAGTCGGTAAGAACGAAAAATATTGTGCATATTTCATTACTCAGTAATTTGTATCTAAATGTAATTTCCAAAATACACGATTTACCAAAAAAATAAACAAACCGAGCAAAGCTCGGTCCTCCGGGTACTTTATTTAATGAGTGTATTTATTTTATCAAATAGGAAAAATACCTGACAAAATGGACATTTCAGATGTATGTGATGACCATTTAGGTTATATGTAATTATTTGTAGGCCAGATAGTCCAGTCCGGGCGCTCCCTCTTAAGTCTATATACTCCAGGGACCTGATTTCAAATCCCAGTGCTTTCACCGATGTAATTGTTTACTTTAAGTGTTAACTTATCACGTGTTCAGTGGTGAAGGGAAACATGGTAAGGAAACATGCATATTATAGTAAAAAAAGATATTCCGAATATATATAAAGTCTGCCAATCCACAGTAGGGTGACTATACTCTAATAGATTCTGTGTGGATGAGGGTATTGCCGATGATGGGGCATATATAGGTTGGTACTTTCCTTTACTTTTTGTATGTAAAGTGTTTATATTCCATAGATATATGGATTCCATATGTATAATACGATATCATTCTTTGAGCACGTCAGGTAGTAGTAATATTTCTTATATAATATCGCTCTGATGTTACTTTTATTATTATATAAGCACAACGCTCTATAAAGATTTTATCGTGACGTCCTCTGGCGTCATCATACGGGCGAAGTAGTCAAGGCCCGACTTCCGGTTTCCGGTAAGTTGTTCGTCCCTTTTTAAAATGCCCTGCAAAGCTTTTTTCTCTTCCTATATTATATTTTTCTTGTAAATTCTATTTTCGTTTTTATTTATCAAACTATCTATATCTTTTTACGTTATCTTTAAGGCAAATTAAATTGTATTGTTATTGTATGAGCCAATGTCGAAAGGTTATTGCAAGGTTTCTGAGCTTATAGATTCTATATATGTATCGTAAGTGCCTTTAAAAATAACATTAATTTTGTTTAGTGTTACACCTCAGCGATTCGTCCGGTGTGTAAGGTAGCCGGGGCCCACTTAATTAAAAGGTGTCAACGCATCTGCAACCCTACGGGTATTGCAAATGTCCATGGGCGGCGGTCATTTAACATCAGGTGAACCGACAGCTCGTGCCACATTCTCACATAAAAAAATAAAGACATGCGGTAGCCAATATCGGAAAGAATATAATTATACCATCACAGTTTTTAATCAAAGACTTTATAATAAGCGATGTGTGAATCTGTTACGAAGTTCTCTTTCCTTTAACACGATACATAAGATAAGATTCAGCAAGCTGGGCATTCTCGCCGCAAACTCTAATTAATTAGTAGCTAATTATCAACACCAGAACATAGTTATTGTAAGCGAGTGTCATGAGATATTAATACAAAAGAGTCAGCAGGTCTTTCTCTCCAAATCCTTCGAACCCCTAACACTAAAGTAATACTTTTTTTTACAGACTACTAGAATAGAATAACTCGGGCTTAATATTAAGGCGTTTTGCAAACACAAATTAAGCAAAGATAAATACAGGTCCAGCAAAGTTGTATACACAAATTGTTATAGTTTATATTTATAAGTTATATATTATTAGTTAATTTTAAAAATAATTGAAAATTTGGCGTAAACACACATCGGAGACAAACCATTTCTCTTTAAAATCTTTCTTTTATACTCGCGAGATTATTATTGATGGATGCTTATTAATTTGCATTAATAACTTGAATCCAAAAGGTTTCGCTTTTGAGTGAGGCCATGTCCACCAGTCAAGTTTTTTAAATACGCTTATGCAATGACTATAATATGTTCTGCGTATAAACAATGTTTAATTTTTTATATTTCAAACTAAAGAAAATGAACGATCCTGTGTCGAAGCGGAAACTTGAACGTCAATAGGCCAGACTATGTAGCCGAGTGAACTTTAATTAAAATATCCGACACGCTGTCTGAAATGCGAGCACGTCGAGTGTTGCTCGAAAGGGGTAAATACTACACTTTGAAATGTAGCGTTATTTTATTTTAAATCAGTTCCATCCGAATCAGGTTTACATTTGTAAGAATCTGTGTAGATAGTAATTTGTGAAAGTAGATTTAGAGAATTTGTATTATAAACACTGCGAGTGAAACATTTTCGACTTAGATAGACCCGCTAATGCAAGTTTTTGCACTTAATCAATATTCCGTCTATGTTATACAGATGTTATAGGATATCATGTTCCCTGTGGCATTGCGAAGTCATTTTTGATACGAAATAAAAAGAAACATGTTTTGTCGTCAAAACGATGCAAGTCAATAGGACATTATGATAACAACGCATACTCGTAGTCACTCTGTTCACCGATTTCCGTATATTCACGAAAATACAAATTAAATAATTCAAATTCAACATGAATCTGCTGTTTTTTTTTAAATATTAGATATCTTTTGTATACGCGTTTCACGCATACGCAAAGCTCACTAACATACTTTCATCCGTAGGTAAACGCGATATTATGAATGGAACAACAATTTTCTAAAAATCTGTTTTGCTACATGTACAGAAAAATTAAATGTCGGTTCCTTCGTGCTTCGATCATACGCAATAAACATGGTTGAATGATATGGCCGTTTAATATGGCGCTCGTTCAGTCGCAAATTACACCATGCTGAGATTATTGACATTGCTATTTTACTTTTAATAATGGCACGCTTGGCGTGAAAATTATTGCCCCGAAAATTATAGTGAATAAGTAGGTTCGCTAAAAGCTCACTGCTAACAAAAATATAATAGTTTTGCCCGAGCTTTCGAGACTGATTACTTTTTCAATATGGAATAACGTAAATTCACTATAATTATCGTAACCCCTTATTAAACGTAGCAAATTAACCAAACAAACGCGACTATTCGTAAACGTGGCCCGTGCAATATGCACATAGACTATCAATAAGTATAGACTAATATTTAATTACACATCATAGTCCCTCAGTAATTTTAATTCTTACTTTTAATTTTTATTGTCATACTTCTTGCCATTTTATTTTTTGGTTTATTGTTACATAAGTTTATTTTTATTGTGACGGAAATATTTTTTTTGGGATATTTTTTTTTTGTTTCTTGTGCTTGTAGTAACTATGATTTATGTTTCATCCTTTTTAATGTTTAATATTGATATGTGAACGTACGTTGGTGAACCTGTTGAATAGCTAAATAAATTAGGTTTAAAGTATTTTGAACCAAACTGGAGTCCCGTAAAGTTACATCATGATCATCAGAAATTGGTTACATCATACAACACAATACTACTAGAAGCGGCCAGTGCTCTTTGCTTCTGTTTCTGTATGTGATTTGCATAAAACAATATCTTAGTAATGGATATTAATTTAACGGTCATTGATCGACCTGTCCATTATCTGAGGAATATTACTACCTCTTTAACTGAATCAGAAGATATTTTATTTCTACAATAAATTTATCTTCGGTTATTTTTCCTATTCGCTTTTTATTTTAAAAAATATACCTTTAAATGAAATTTTCGCTAACAGTTTCACGTAACAAATTCATAGTCTACTGTTATTGCGGACCCGTTATGTCCTATTGCTGTGTATGCCCGCGTAAACTCTTTGTTAAACGATGAAGCATTCTGCTTAGGATTCTTTGTTGTCCTTTTTTTTTTCATTTTTGAAATGAACGTCCAACCCCTGTGCCTATTCCGTGTTTTTTACTAAAAACCAAAATATGTATTGTATATGTGGACGTTACAGGACTATTGTCCTTAAAAAAAGTATCAACAACTATACTCTCAAATACTCACTGTATTTGTACATTAAATGTGGTAGTGCCATGCTACATTTTCGGCTGTTGCACGAATGGGCATGTCCGTCCGGGTAAGGTACCACGACCTCACAGAAGACCGGCGTGAAGTGGAAATGTCATACTTCTGCGTTTCTTCTGATGAGTGAGGTAGCCGGGGCCCACTTTATTAAAAAGTGGCAAGGTTATCACTTAATATCAGGTGAACCGCGCCGCGCGCTCGTTTGCTACTTTCTCACATAAAAAAAATGTTTTTAAAGACCTTGATGATAGGAGCTAAAACTAATCTTTGTGATAGGAATAATTTGAAAAGCGTCACGAAATTGATTACATCCCAAGTCACATGCACTGTACAGCACAGTCTCCGTCGCGTTATAAATTCTAGATATTAAATTAGCTTTTATGATAGTAGCCGAGAAATCTTGACCCCGACCCAGTCCATGTATTTTCGAAAAAATTTAAATTTCATGAAAATCGCTGGAGCCGTTTCCGAGATTCCGATTATCATATAATCGGAATCTCGGAATATATATATATATATATATATAGTTATCCGTTATATATATATATATATATATATATATATATATACATATACAAGAATTGCTCGTTTAAAGGATAAGATAAATACCGAACCATGCTTTTTTGTAACATATTATGTTGCATTTTAATATAGCTAATTCTAGTAGTAATAATTACGGCTTGTGGGGAACATTTCCAATTATTGCGAAAACGTTATCGCTTCTGAGCCACGCTTCGTCGGAGAGGAAATTAATTAAAATATTGGACACATTGTGCTTAATGTGACAAGCTACTTTATTTAAAATCTGCTCAGATTATTTAAATTTACCCACTTATACTTGGATATAATTTATATATTGATAAAACTTAACTTATATCTAATTGAACTATTAACAGATTATGGTGTTTTGTTTTGACTTTAAATTTCCGTTCCGAGGGAATTTGGACAGACTTCCTTTTAGCTAGATGTAATAAAATATGAGTAATCTTAACGTCTTCTGTGGAGGAATTGGAATTATTTACTTATCTTATGTGTCGAATCGTTCGATTGTATCCTACCAATCTTTGAAGTTTGCAGAAGCATTTCTTTAATAATGTGTAATGCATTTTTTTACAACAATATTCTAAATTCATAAACCGAAAATGCAATGCAAAGCATTTTTGTGATCATCTGATATGCACGGTGTAAATGCACGCGATCTGCTATTTGCTGACCGACTTAGCATATGTTTGAAAGAACCCACCCTGCTCTCATCCATTCATTGCCTGTTGCTGTCGGAATGGGGTAGCTGGTCGTGATATGTACCCTATTAAACGGAAATGTGACAACGGTGCGCTATAAAGGTGGGGATGTGGTTTATGTCCAGTAGATTACTCTGTAATTTTGTAATTGAGGCAACTGTTTAGATGTTAAAGCTTCTGAATAGAGATGGGTCGTATCACTTTTTCTGAGTACCGTATCTGAATCAGATTTCGATTTCAGATATCAGATTTTGAAACTATGTATTTTAATATCTAGATATTTTACGGTCCCGTATCCACCTTGAATTCTAAAAAAAATAAAAAAAAATTATACTTATTATAAATATAAATTGTGCAGGCGTATTTAAAAGTTGATTCATTCTATGTACATAATTTTCCTGATATTTAAAACTTTACGTTATATATTTACAATTATGTGTGGGTTACTAAATATTTAGATTCCTCCGGGTTTAAATTCACGTTTAGGAACGTAAACTGTTTGACTTTATTCGTCTTGTTCGACGATCATTATACCTATACATAACTAAAGCTATTACCAGTGATACCAACTGTTCAAAAAGAATACTCCTAAATAAATTCGAAAACCCACTAAAATTGACTAAATTCAAAAAACTTACTGAATTTTTAATCACGATTTTTTTTATACTATTAAGGTAAAATTAAAACATTACCTGATTAAATTAAAAATTTCATTAAAAATACAAATTGAAGTAATATAAAAATGATTTATTTTAACATCTTATATATCGCTTAATAATTGACTTTAACATATTTTTAGAACACGCAATCATAAGTAACAATATTTTTATAATTTGTGTAAGAAATAATACATTCAGTATTATAACTTAGGGCGGAAGAATTTAAAATATACACACAAAGCAAATAAGCTTTGGTCTGATTTCCACCCAAGCAGCACAGCACTATTAAATTATATTTTTCTTTTTGTGTAGTTTTATTTTTTCCAAAAATATGAATAAAATTTAACTAATAGAAATATTCACAAAAAATTTACCTCCTAAAAAAATTCCATCGTATATTTTTCTTCCTTAATTTAGGCAGAAAATTCTTAAGTAGTAAGTTGGCATCCCTTACTATTACGTGCTAGGTACCAATGCAATCCAGCTCAAGGTAAACTAAATTTAAAGACATCGTACCGTAATTCGTATTTAAATGCAACAAAGTTTTTTTCCATGCTGTTAAGATTCAAAATTACTTAACTGCGCGCTTTGTCGCCCGTTACGGCTCAAGGCTAAACAAAACAATAAAAATATAATAATATCGTTGTAGTAATCGTTGATTCCATGATTAGTATTTAATTGAAACGGATCTTATTTGCATGGTTTTAAGATTCAAAATTACTTAACTTATTCATAATATCTGTTTAAAAATCTGATATTGTGCCTTGCTTGCCGTACTGCTCTAACTAGTGTAATATTTGTATCTCACGCGCTTTGTCGCTCAAAATCTGTTTAAAAATCTGATATCGTGCATTGCTTGCCGTCCCGCTCTAACTAGTGGGTATTTATATCTCACGCGCTTTGTCGCTCGAAATCTGTTTAAAAATCTGATATCGTGCATTGCTTGCCGTCCCGCTCTAACTAGTGAGTATTTGTATCTCACGCGCTTTGTCTCTCGAAATCTGTTTAAAAGTCAGATATTGTGGCAAACGCGTATGATATCGCGATTCGTGTCGGTATAGCGAGCGAGCGAGTTTTCGGTATATCAGATTTCGGAAATATCAGATATTGTAAAATACATAGATTTTGAACGAGCCAGTAAGCGATATTAGGATATTGTACTAATATCTAGTTTTCATATCTGATAAGATTTGTATCGCCCACTTCTACTTCTGAATTTATTATTCACGAAGTTAACTTAATGTTAAGCAACTACCCACAATTTGTCAACTATAGCAATTTGCACAAGATTGGGCCGTTGTTTAAAAGCTATCAAATAAAAAAACTTTGGAAACTTTCAATTGCCTTTCTGTATTTATTATCTAATACTTTACTTATGTGCTAGCTGCTAGGTTCGATAAAATTGTAAAATAAAATAAAACAAAATAAAATTAAATTAAATTACGACTGTTCTAAAATTCATAAAGCGCTAGACGACGTATGGGTTAGGTTTTGCGCTTTATGAATTTTAGAACAGTCGTAATTTAATTTTATTTTATTTTGTTTTATTTTATTTTACAATTTTATCGAACAGAAATCAAAACTGACTTTTTAATAATTGTGTTACGTTGTCATGTTAACAGTTTTGATTGATATTGTTTGTTTTTTTCTAATGAAGACTCAGTTTACATTTGCGGTATTTTAGTGTGGGATAAATCAAAGACGTTATTTTGTTCTTAAATCGTCTATAGTTTAAGTCTCCTATTTTACTTTGTTAGTTTAAAAAAATGTTTATATTTGTGCCAACACTTTTCCTTTGTATTAAATAATTCATCAGTTTTAGGATTTAACAAGTTTTCTAAATAAACTATTTATTATTTCGTAACGAAAGAAGGAGGAGGAGGTAAATTTTATTCCAAACCTGTTATCTATAAACAAACTTAACATATGGTCTGACAAAATTATGATCTTTTTTTACTGTGAGTGTAACTTAAATATTTTAATATACCTACTTCATCTAAGACAAAAAATCATCTAAGATAACTAAGACGAAAAATCATCTGGTTTGAGAATTTGCGGTGGGTGTGAAAGGATATTATGATGATATATTTTTACAATTTTACGGCCAACTTATCAACGTACCCAGGGCTTCTCTGCAGAGTTGCTGTTTACCGGCTGAGTCAGCAAATACGCTACGCAGAGAGCGTTTTAAAATACAGACCACTTACTGCGTCAGCATCGAGTCCCTTCATAACCACGCACACCATCGCGTTATAAGCATTAATGATTGTGACGTGTACTGTCAATTTTATCAACACAAGAAATTATTATGTAAAGGACTACATAATTATTAACCAACAATACCTTTTTTGTTATTATTAGGGAGAAACCTTGCAAAGATACCCTGATCTTGAGGCAGGGTTATGTGAGGTTTATACCCACAAAAACCCCTGCGATACGTTTAGAGGGACTCCGGAACGGACTTCTACGGAACGTACCGGTGCCAAAGTACAGAGTACTTTTTGTAAAAAAGCTTCAAGAAATCTTTTCAGCTTCTTTTCCCATACCCATACCTTTTATGCATGCATGCAACACCCCATACAAAGAAGAATCATTTGCTGCCCTCCCGAATCCTCTAAAATGGGCGATCAGGAGTTCCGCTGCGATTACCCGTGAACCCAGAGTCCCCTTTTAGTAATCTATTGCGACAGGCAGGGGATACCTTAGTCTTATTCTGTCAGCCGGCTGCTCTAAGCACCGCCTGGTATTTTTTTCTCCAAAATCGCGTTACTTCGATAAGGTTACTCATATTCGGATAATGCTATCGGAATCTTGAGTTTTAATATAATAAATTGTAAACTTGCAGGAAGACGACGCACTAACTGTGTAATTATTACTCAGACATTACATAGTAAGATATTAATAATGTATAACCGATCGAGTGTGGGATTCTTATTCGCCATCGCAGTATATGACGATCTCCCACTATATGGAGCGACGACCTGTGCAAACGTGCGGGAAATGGATGAATGCTGGTGACTCAGGATCGTGCTTCGTGGTGGCCTGTGGTGGAGGCATATGTTCAGCAGTCGACGGTCGATGTAGTGATGATGATGAATTAATTCATGCATTGAGCCTGAGAACGCGAGAAAAGTGAGGGTGAATGACAGACAAAACGATAAAAATCCATTGTTTGCTAGCTAACTGACTTTATACCAAGCCGGATGGGTGCATATCCAGAAGACCTACGTACACTTAGGTACGGCTCATTGCTTGTTGCTGCCGTACGTGGGCTAACTTCCCCATCATGAACTCAGAAACATTCGAATCAAATCAAGTACCTTTATTCAATATAGAAGCATTACACTTACTTATTGATTGTCAAAACGCTACCACCGGTTCGGAAAGAAAAGCCACTGACCTGAGAGGAACCGGCGAAAGAAACTTAGCGGGACTTTCTTTTTTTTATATCATTAATCAAAATAAAGGATTATGTACAAAATGTGCGACGGGCATGTCAATCGTAAATATGGATTCCTTCTATCGCTTGTGGCGGCTTAACATGAAAACCAGTTTAGATGACAAACATTAATTTAGCACCCTTAAAAGTGTAGTAGTAAACTTCTCTAATCTCCATATTGCCGACTCGACGCATTTTAAGATAGGTCGCCAAAAATTTGAAATCACTCGTACTTATTATTTTTCAGGTCACACTTCTTGGCGCAATTAGTTGTAACCCAACGTGTTGAACCGCCATCGTTCACATAACGCTCAATTTATCGGTGATTAAAATTTCGACGAGATACCAACCTAAGGGCAACCGATGATGATGCTATCAAGCTTAATTACCGTTAATATAGTACGTACAGTCTAAAAAACTTTGCTCAAGTTTGTTTAATGAAGTTTAAAAACATGACTTTATCGCTTCAAATTATTTTATCAGTTTAGGGGTAATTTTTTATAGGGGTAATTTAACAGTAAAGGGGTAATTTTCCGTTAAACGGGCACAAATTCTAAATTTGACTCTTTCAATGCGCTCTCGCGAGAACTCCCACTATGTCGCCCTCAGGATCTCCGACTTGCGCTTATGGCTCCGCATTTTTATATTCACTCAAGAGGTATGGACCACAAGACCACATGGAATTGAGGCGCTCTGTATCGGCTAGTCTAGGCATTGACTCCCTTTGAACCTAACAAAATACCATTATTATTGTTCTACCTATACCGGCAGAATAATGTTATATCTTAAGTTACCGTTATATTATATCTTTACTTAGCGGCAGAATATTCACTTTTATTAAATGGTCACTGGTGGTAGACTAGACACTTCCATAATATTTAAAAACATTTCTTCTAGTAAACTGAGACTTTGTCAGTTCTTGTGTCTCTAAAGTTAAAAATGAAATAAATCAATGTATGAATAAAATAAGTTAAGTGTAAATATAATGACCGAAATTGGAAGGTTACGTCCAAAGAGAGAGTACTTTTTGGAATAAACGATGGTTCCCTATTCGTATGAGTCATCTCCGTCTCCCCCATCCCGTTCAACGCTATTCATTACGTATTCCAAATTCAATGTGATTTATATTCTAACAGGCGCCTCATTATTCATTGATCAACTTATACGGCTTTTACTTTTTATTCACATGAAACGTAGACGACTTTTTTTATAGTGTTTCTTAAAAGGATAGTATTAAAAAATTGTTATATGCACTCATTAAATCTTTAGAGAACAATAGAATATTTTGCTGTTATTTAGGTACCTACAGTTTTGTCCTTCAAACAATACAAACGACAGCTACCAAATTATACCAACGCAAGCGGCGACTAATTGCATGCACTTGAAGTTTTGACGATTGCTGTGCATTTCCTTACAAACAATTGACCCACATTTGACGGTAGGACAATTCATGGCCCCGCAACGCCACAAAAACTAAAGCCTGACTGGTAAATAATGAATCTTTTGAAAGATTAGTTATAATCTCTTGTATTATTCAGAGGCCGCAGCCGTCTTTATCCTTTGCTAATAATATAGAAATGCAGTTTATCAATGGAGATGATGACTACTTACGCTAGCAACGTTGTGCATAGTACATGTTATTTAATAAAAAGCTGAATATTACCATCCTTTGATTGATTGGGTTTCAAAAACAAAAAGGAGTTACGTTATTATCATTTGGATAGATTTACTATGGCCGAACGATTTCGAACGATAATCGCCTTGGCACTGTTTATTTTCAGGTGTGAAGGTTTCACCTGGTACGAGTATTAATATTAAGTGATAAACGCTGCTCATTGACATTTGCAACACCCGTAGGGTTGCAGATGCGTCACCACCTTTTTACGAAGTGGGCCTCGGCTCCCCCACTCGCCAGACGAAACGCAGAAGTATAACACTTCCACTTCACTACTGTTTTCTGTGAGGTCGTGGTACTTCCCCGGACAGACCTTGCCCATTCGTGCAACAGCGAACAGTTTCGTGACCCTACCAATATCTGCAAACAGATTGGTAAAGTCTGCAAAAAGGTTTGTAAGAAGACGAGAAGATTGCTGCGTGGCCCCACAGTTATAACTTATTCACCCGAATTTGGTCTTATCTTTAAAACTGTCAAAAACTAAATTGCGTGTATTTAAATAACTTACTTCACGTTTTCAATAATGCGCCCTGTATAAATCGTAAGGTTTGCGACCGTGGAGCGGACGTTTAAATAATAATACAGATGTTGTTGTGGTAAATAATGCTCACCTTATCATGGACTTGCTTTTCGAAAAGTTTCTACTAACTACAGATTATAGAAATCGGTCTTTAATTGAATAACTTCGTCCTTGCAAACGCTTTTATGAACTGGAACAATAATAGTACGTGTCCAAAGGGCGTGGAATGTGCATTCCGTAATAAACTTTTGAATAAAGCTTTAATGGGTCGGGATCAGGCCTTTTTGTGATATCGAGTTCATTAAAAACTTAATTTACTTTCGAGGTTTCAACGTCAATTCAACGATAATAGAAACATTGCTAATAGTAAATAACCGAATACTTCAGAAATGGCAATCAATTATATAAATGGATTCATAAACAAATTGAAAACAGGATAAAGATACGTAATATACTTTATTCGGATTCGTTGTCGAGAGCGTACTTGAGGTAATAAAGTTTATGCCTTTGCGATTAGAGGCATATTTCTAGAAATATCAGACCTTTTTACAGAAACGTGAAGGTCATTTTCCGGGTGCTCGGTTATAATGGTTTTGTAATTCCATATACTGAGTTTAATCCCCTATGTCTGACTAAGTTCTGACTTATCACCTGCTCAGCAGTGAAGGATAACATCGTGAAGAAACTGAAATATTTTCGAAATAATAACAAATAAATATTTCGAAGAAATGTGAAGTCCCCTAATTCGTAGTAGGGTCGCATGGTGGACAATGCCCTGATACCCTTTGATAGAGGAGGTCTACTAAAAATTTTGACGTGTGCAGGTGTTGTCGTACTAGGGAACGTGAAGGCCCCACTTCCGGTTTCTGATGAGACGTCGGTTGAATCGTCCCTTCTTTAAAACAGCCGCGAAACTTCACCTTACAGGTTATTCTATTGTTCGGATTTCTTTGACAAAAAATAATTCAGGATACACGTCATCACCATGGACAATTTAAATAAATTATTTTGTACCCTTCATGGTCATGTAAAGCCGGTTCCATTCATGCAGCTATAAATATATGGGCCGGCACTGAGTCAATGTCTAAAGGTTGTTCAAAGGCTTCTAAGCTTGTAAAATTTATCAAACATGCGTTCTTGCTTATATGGAACATAACTGACTTTGTCAATATTAATAGCGAAAACACAGTGAACGAGACACATCTCCATACCAATAGTCTAATTGAAGTTTGTCCGTAGAATAAAAATAAATGCAGTAATAATTTTGAAAACTACCGTAGACATATAATTTTGTAAAACGTTACAATTGAAATATTGCTGGATAACTGTAGTGTTCCGACGTAACATTTGGTTCCAATTTTCAATCGACTTCTAAAAGGAGGAGTTTCTAATTCAATTATTTTTTTTGTTTGTTGTCTCAGAATTCCGTCATTCGGTCCGGTTTACTGGCAACGTGGTGCCCCGCTCATTACTATTGTATCTTGGACTCTGAGATACATCAAGGAACGTCTCAAAATCAAATCGAACTTTATTTAAACTGTAACATAACATAAACCTCAATAGATACTCAATTATTCGTAAAAAATGGTTATGAAATCACTGCTTATGCGCTAATGTATTCCAAAAACCCAAAGAAAATTTTGCGATCCTGAGTCGAAACATAGCGGAAACTCGAACGTCAATAGGCTAGACTCCTTACCCGAGTGAACTTTAATTAAAATATCGGACACGCCGTATCTGAAATGCGAGCACGTCGAGTGTTACTCGAAAGGGGAAAATACTTCGCTTTGGACCGTAACGTTATTTTCTATTAAATAAGTTAATCCGAATCAGGGATTAACTCTTGAAAGACCCTGAAAACAAAGTATGTCCATAACTTTTATAATATTTTGTTCAATTAATATGCTGGTTCGAGTAATTACTAGGGCCTCAAAGAATATCGGCGTAAAGTAGAAGTGCCTTTGCATTGTGTCACGAGTGAGGTAACACGTTCCACGATTGGAGTCCAAAAATGAATTTATACGTAGCCAATAGAACCGTAATCCTGTGGGCGGCGGTTATCACTTAACATCAAGCAAATCGCAAGCTCGTTTGCCTTTTATTACAAAAAAAATGTTATAATCTAAGATTGGGGTATTAATAACAAAACTGACGTTGTTCTATCATATTATTAATTACAAAACCATCTATGATAAGATATCATGCTATGTGCTGACATTGGAACGCTATGTTTGCTATGAATTATAAAATAATTCATAAAAGCACATGTTATTGTCATAATCGTTACAATGCATATAGGCGGATGTTGTTCTAAGAACCGAGTCTACGTTAATTTTTCTCTATTTTGACAATGTTTAAATAATATTTCTTAAACATATATTTGTATATTGTAATATAAGACAGTATTGGGAATTAGTATTAGTATCACTATTTTTTTCGTTCAACATTTTCGCATAATTATATATAGGTAGGTATAGCTTTCTATTATTATATCTCATTCGCAAGTAAACACGAGAATATAAAACGAATCATACTTTTTTAAAACCTCTCTCCATACAGTCTAACGAAATAAAATTTCGGTTCTCTGTTACTTAAGCCGTTTATATGTAAAATCTGGCTGGCGTTTGATACTTCTGCGGCCGTTTAATATCGCGCTCGTAGAGTCGTCAAGTGCACCAATAACGTCGTGTTACACTGTGTTCATATTATTTGAGAACGCTATTCCGAGATTCATGACATTTATACTTTTTAATTTTTGCTCGCTTGAAGTGTTTTTACTTTGTAGCCTATATATTGTTAGGATATGCTGTTCTTTATGGCATTCATGGTCTCGGGATAGTATGAGGCATTGGAGAACTATTTTTTGTTTTTAAAATTATTAACTTTGTGTCCGATCTAAGCAGAAGGTGCTGATTGAGTCTTGCCTTGCAATAATAATTTGTTTAGACTAGATTTAATTATTTTAATTATAAGATTCAAAGCTGGCGGCACCCAACCCTCTGTTCGAAATATGGATAGCTTTTAATTTCAATAGCCTCACGATTCATTCTTGGGATAATACGGTGTTCTTTTGCAAGGATCCATTGATATTTGAAACTATAATGGTAGGGCGAATAAAAATATGCTCCAATACTGAAGTATTTTTTAGTCTTTTATGCATTGTATATAAAATAAATGGTACTGTTTTATTATTATAAAAAAAAACTGCCCTTGTGCCCTTTCTGTAGGATAACATTATCCTACAGTTGTAAGATCGCTTTTCATATATTTTCATTTGAAATTTCATTTTCACAAACAGATTTGTTCCGGTTCTGGGCATTTCTGTATTCGTGTTTATATATGGTTCACAGAAGCTATTCAGCGGTAACGGAATCGAACCCATGACCTTCGACACCGAAGCCAATAACTTAGTAACCGCGCTACCGGTTCAACACTATTTTGTTTCCTCATTGCATCTTTCATATATAGCATAGAAGGAAACTCATGTTGTACCTAAATTCCTTGTATTATTGTTAGTAGTGAACAAAATTTTTTTTAAACGTGAAAAGTTGCTAAGCAAGCAGGCGGTTCACCTGATGTTAAGTGAATACCGCCGCCCATGGACATCTGTTACACCCGAGGGTTGCAGGTGCGTTGACAACCTTTTCAAAATTGGGCTCCGGCTACCTCACTCACCAGGCTAAACGCGAAAGTATTATACTTCCACTTGACGCCGGTCTTCTATCAGGTCATGGTACTTACCCGGACGAGCCTGCCCATTCGTGCAACAGCCGAGGCTGCTGCGTGGCCCTACCACCGTAGCAGAAAAAAAGAAATGCATCATTTTTCATTTGTTCAGCGGTTTGTTCACAGCAACTTTATTGAAACAAGCCATTGTGAAATACCGCATACATGTACAACTCATCGCTTTTGTTTAATATCAACTGAATGGACTTTTAGTGCGTTTAAATACCGTCGTTTAAGTACCTATAATTCCTATATCTATATTTACCGTGGAAATCTGTTTTCGATTAAAAAAAGAATCGAAGAACTAAAGTAATTAACAAGTCAGTTAGACAACAATAAACGCTAATATTTAAAATAGTTAAATTGTCATAGATTAAATAAAAAAAGAATATTATATAAACTTTAATGTGAAAACATTGGCAAGGTTAAACTGATGTAAGATGATTATCTCCACCTGTGGATATTTACAGTTGGAGGTAAAAAAGGGGGGTCCTTTTGTTACCCCACTCGGACGAAACGCGAAAGTATTTTACTTTCATTATACGCTGGTCTTATGAGGTCGGGGTACTCCGGACATTCCTGCCCACTGCCTGTCTGCCCTGTCTACCTAAACGCAAGAAAAGAAAACCTATGTGTTGTAACCTACAAAAAAGGTAGTTATAATCATACAAGATATTATAGAGATCAATAAGGTAAACTACCAGCTACGTGTAAAGAAAAGCCTACCCTACGGTCTATCTTATCAAAGCTATCATTGTAAGCTATTCAGAAAAGTTTTAGGGCTCTGGTGGAAAATCAAATCATATTGTGGCCTTATGTAATGACATACCGACAAATGGTCGCTAAGCCTCTACAACGCCAAGTCTAAACAAATTCAGCTTTGTGTTTTCTCAATAATTTTGTAATCTTTCTGGATTCGTCAATTTAATTTGCAATAAATGCATAATAATACCACAAGTCTTCAGCGTGACGTAATTACTGTTTTTGAGAGAGGATGCCTCTCTTTATTCGAATTTTCTTTTTTCATAAATTGGAATGCCTTCTTAACATTGAAATCTTATCGATACTCACCATCTACGCCTTCATACCGTAATTTATTTGCGATTCGTTTTCTTTTATCGCCTTTCGTTGTAAAAAATATCAATAAAAATTTTTCGTTACAAACGGGTACTGCTCACGCGGATCTGTAATGTCCTATAGCTTTTAACGCCGCCGTAAACTTTGGGTAAAACTTTTTTTGGTAAAACTTTTTTTAACGTTTTGCTTAGGATTCTTTTTTGTTTGTTTTTTTTTTTCATTACTGAAAGAAACCTCCATATCGATGCTCCCTTAAAATATTGGTTTAGTTACAAAAGACCAAGAGGCACACACAACGGGTTTTCACATTTTAGGATTATTGTCCCTAGAACGGATCACTTTTTTTGACTTTGATGTTCTTACTTTTATTTCGGAACAGTTAATGATGGCAATGGGTTCTCAATCTCTTTAACAACGAAATATTCTGACGTTAAAATCGGTTTGAAATTGAAATTCCGATTGTTTGTTCTGTATCAATTTTCGAGGATTCAATTTGGATCAGAATAATTCATTCATTCAATAATTCCTTTTATTAAAAGGATGATAAATTAAATTAAATAATACGAATTAGCTATGAGAATTAGAGTTTTACTAAGTTGTAAATGGTCGATTTTTATTTAGACATTTTCCTATCTCTATTTTATTTGAATGAATTTGCACTACATAGCGATATCTATGAATTAACTTGGTTAATTTAAACCCGTTATTTTCCTGTTACTGCTCTTAACATACCATAACACTTGTGAATTGTTCATAAATTTCATTGTTCGCGTACCAGTACAAAGTTTTTGCAACACTATATAAAATAATAGGTAATGTTTTGAGTCTAAATTCATTATAATTTCCAGAATTTTATGCAGGATAAATCGGCATTAGATCTATCATAATTCGTTATTTTATATTATTAATATTTATATTTAAAAAAATGTTAATAACTAATAAGGGCTATATTGGTATTAGGACAATCAAAGTTTTATGTCGTCATTATTTCGAAGAAAATATAATACAAGAATTAAAATAAATCGTCATTAAATCACATAACAGCCGCAAACAAGATTTGTAAAAGGATTATACTTTAAATTATAATATTTTTTCGGTACTTAAGATAAAATTTAATAAGATATAGTTAAGATAAGTTGAAAAATTGACGAAAATTTTTGCGCCGTTGCGAGGATTTGAAACAGCGTTCTCCGGGTTATGCGCCCAACGATCTAGCCACTATTATAAAATGGATGTACACACACGTTTCGTTCGATCAGCGAGGTAACCCAGTCCCACTTTTTTAAAGCTTGACAACGCATATGTATCCTCGCAGGTGATTTTTGTAGATATCTATGTGTGCAGGTACTTAAAATCAAATGAGTCGTCTGCTCGCTAGCGAACTTTCAACTTTCTTATTTTTATTTGAAATTTGGTAAGAGAGCAGGAGGTTCAACTAATGTTGAGTGATTACCGCAGTCCATGAGCATCTGCAATAACTGACGTTTTGCAGAGGGGTTGCCATACATAATATATGGTAAAAATAGATAACTTCCAAATGATTACTTATAAATATTCCTCGATTTTATTTAAAGCATTCAGTTATGGTATACATGACAAAATAAAGCAATGACATTTAGAAATTCGTAGTAGATTTATAAGGTTTTATGCCACCGGCTACGTTGACACAGCATAGTCACTCTTTAGTAATATTTCAGTGTATTTTAATATCGCTAATTCTGGTAGCTAGAAACGTAATAATTACGCCTCGTAGCGAACATTTTCAATTACCGTGGAACCGCTACCGCTTTTGGGCCACGGGTCGCCGCAGAGGCATTTAATTAGAATATCGGACTCAATGTGCTTAACGCCAGAGTTCTAATTATTGTTACTTTTTAATTAAATTTCCAAATTATATACCTTTTAAACTCAAGAAAAGTATTTGAATTAATGTTAACAAATTTAGTATTGAGTGAAGTAGTTGTTTTAAGATTTGGTTAGTGTTATAAATTATCCAAATAAATGAATACTAGTCGACATGTTAGAAATTTTTTCACAGTTCTCTGATCAATCACCGAATGGTATAATTAATATGCGTCAGTAAGTATACATCGTGTCGTTACAACTGCGACAATAAATGAATACACATATAGAGGATAACTTTTTAAAATCATATTAAACATTTACATTCTTTAACCATCAATATTTACAGAGTTATAAAATTTTCCAAAACAAAGAATTTTAGAACACCCTTACGTATAAAACTGTAACGTAAAGTTCATTTGTAAAGGTCACAAAGCATATGAATGGGTTGAATGAATTAAAAAGAGATATAACATACTTTTAGAAGGAGACATTTGTGATGCGACGCTGTGCAACGAATGTCTCTGAATGTATGAACCCGTCAGTTGTAGTTGTATAGGATGTTAAAAATTTTGTTTCTTTTTTATTTAATTAGTTTGTTCGAAAAATATTTTTTTTCTATTATGAAATTATTTAACGCTTATACTTTTTTAAGATTATAACCAAGTAGCGTTAGACGTGTTTTCATTTATTGTCGCGATTGTAACGACACGCTGTATATCGATTAAAGGTATCTTAATTTGAAAAATAACGTTTTCTAGTCTACTCCGCTATTTTCAAATTTAAACAATGTCAATAAATGGCATTAAAATAAATTATTAATAAAAAATGTTTAAATGAAGTTTTTTGATGAAAACATTGACTATATTCTACCTATTTTTCGCCAATAGTGACAACCTTAAGTTTTAAAATAGTATCCTAATCAGTAAATTTGATAAAGAATTATGAAATTTATCGCGTACCGACAAAAATACCTTTGAGAAATTATTTTTTATATAATAAAGATATAAAATGTGGACACATTCGGAGTTTCGGAACTTCTTATCCTTAAGTGAAAGTACTTTTATTTAGGCGCAAACGTGGCCTTTAATTAAATAAGTAAATACAATTAATTATTCACAGAAATATGTACTTCTGAAACAGCTTCCTTGATATAATTAATGTTAATTTAACACCATAAATTTGGAAAGCACTTTATAACTTACTAGCGACCCGCCCCGGCTTCAATTGTATTCAATGTATTATACATATAAACCTTTGTCTTGAATCACTCTATCTAGTAAAAAAAACCGCATCAAAATTCGTTGCGTAGTTTTAAAGATCTAAGCATACATACTGACAGACAGACAGCGGGACGACTTTGTTCTATACTATGTAGTGAAGTGATGATTACGTATTCATAATTCTATCTTAATATTTCATCAAGTTTTATTAATTTAAAATCCCACAGTTCGCCACAAGCTCGCTTCAGGTGTAATAAAGCTTAATTAAAATGCCTCTACGCCGGAGTGCAAAGTTGCTTAATAATTTGTAACTAGCGTTTTGTGGAATTGTTGAATTACTAGCCTGTTGTAATGCTCGTCATGGATTGTGCAGTGTTGCTTCTCATAACGTACTTTTTTATTAAATACTTTATATATATTCTACTGGACTCTAAGATCATATAGCTATTTACCTTAGATAACGTATACCGTTACCAAGCATACATCGTTACCAAACAGCATAGGTTCGATTTCTAGCCGAGGTCGGTTTTGATATTGGTGTTTGTTATTATTCTGGGTTATACACTGCGTCAGAATCTTCGGTCCATCCCTTTATCTTATGTATAAAAATGGATTGCTGTTCGTTAGTCTCGCTAAAACTCGATAACGGCTGGACCGTTTTTTAAATTTTTACGCATTTTCAATTTTACACGCACAGTATCAGTTAGTAAACTTTAACCACGAATTACGTGAACCTTTCCACAAATGTTGTTGAATGAGGACGCGTCTGGAAAACATAACTTTAATTAAATAGATACTTAATGAAAGTTATGATTTCTACACTATGTAGTGCTTACTCCTTTTGCTAGCTTTCTGTAATCTGTTTTTATTTTATTTTGAACTTCCCCCTTGTTTTTAAAAATTTCAATTTGACGATCTGAATGGCGTAGTGGGTAGTGCACCTGACTCATGTGCCGGAGGGTATAGGTTCGATCCTCATTACTGGAAAAATATTGTGTGATGAACATAGTGTTTTTCTGGTGTCTGGGTGTTTATATATGTACAATATGTATTTATTTAAAAAAAAATATGTTTGTATGGTTATCGGTTATCTAGTATTGCTTAGTTTGTTTTATCTAGTATTACAAGCGTTGCTTAGTTTGGGACTAGAGAACGTTGTGTAAAAATGTCTCCTAAAATATTTATAAAAAAAATATTTATTTATAAAATCTTGCGATTAAATTTGCACGAGGCTTGCTTTTAAATTTTTTATTTGTATTTACTATTGATATTTCCTTTTTTGTTTTGACTACAAATTTTGGAACTACAACGCCAATACCAATAGTCCTGTTTCCCGCTATTTTAACAATGTTACGTGTAAATTGGTCTCTTTTTGAATTTGTAAATTCTTTTTTCTTTTTCTTTCTCTGATCACGAACGGATTTGTGTTTGCGGTTTTGCCTGTCTCATGCCATCCAAAGTACAAAGACTAGTTGTATTACTATTAAATCTGCTATAAAATTTCATTCACGAGATTTAAGTCTCGTCTTTATGATTATCATATTTGATATTTATTTTACATTTGTACCCACAGGTATAGGTTCTTCATTTAATGCGTTAAACAAATTTTTTTTCAAGAAGAAACTTTTTTCTAATCTGGTTATTGAACTATATCAGAGACTTTAAATATTACAAAACATGTACGCATTAATCATGTCCACGACTGCCATATGTTTAAATGACAAATATGATCTCACTTTAAAATTTGTAGAAAACGTACGAAAAGATTGTCGTCGTTATGGGAATCGAACCCACGTCTTCGGGTGGTCGTCGCCTGTTTTCTACAAATTTTAATGTTCAATCTTAAGTGCAGAGATTAGCACTATAAAAATTTAAATGATCTCACTTATTCAGATTTGATATTATAATAATACATTTGAATAAATTTCCGCCCAACTTAGCATAGTAATCCGGGCTCGTCTGCAGCCCTGTTTGTCGTCTGGCTCAGCACACTCGGTTCGCAGAGAGCGATTTAAATTTCAGAGCACCTGTCGCGGCAGCGTCGAGTCCCGTCATAATTACGCACACGAATATCTTCGTCATGACGCTTTTATAATTGTGATGTACGCTCAATTTTTTACCCGTGAATAAGTACTCAAAAGGCAGGTTATACCGTCCTACTAATTCAATTAACAATGCTGACATTATTATAGAACTAAGCGACTTTTTATTATGTTAGAAGATGGCAAGCGAGCTGGCGGTCCACCTAATGTTAATTGAGAACCACCGTCCATGGGCATTTGCATTTGTCACTTTAGTGCAGATGCATTGCCACCTTTTAATAAAGTGGGCCCCGGTTACCTTAGTCACCAGAAAAAATGGAAGTGTAATCATTCCTCTTCACGTCGGTCTGTTGCGAGGTTGTAGTACTTCCCCGGAAGGAACTGCCCTTTCGTGCAACAGTGGCTGTTGCGTGGCAGCTATACAGCATGTCGTTACAACCGCGAGAATAAATGAATTCATATGCTTTGTGACCTTTACAAATGAACGTTACAGTTTTATTCGTAAGGATGTTCTAAAATTCTTTGTTTTGGAAAATTAATAACTCGGTAAATATTGATGTTTAAAGAATGTAAATGTTTAATACAATTTTAAAAATTTATCCTCTATATGTGTGTTCAATTATTGTCGCGAAGGTAAAGACACGCTGTATAGTTAGTTAGTAGTTATTTATTACCCAGAGTTCAATGTATAATGTTACAATAACAACGCGCTTACAACACCGGGAATGTGTATTATCCGTCTATACGAGTAATGCCTGATTGTAAAATACTTATCTTCTAAAATTATAAATTATTTTATAACAAAAGCTGGGTGATATTGTTCGTAAAAAGGATAATTTCTACTATCTAAATACAATGGAAATAAAATTTTAAAATGTTTATAGCTTTCAATTCGAGCTCGTACCTAAATATATTTTTAATCATATCATTGTTTAATTATACGTGTTATTTGTAAACTAAAGGGTGGGCACCCTTTCCCTCGGTAACGCATTTTTAATATTAAGACATTACATTAGATTATCGAAAATATTCAAATTCGTTGCAAGACATATCGCACAAAATTGCCGTGAAAAATTTCGTCAGAATAAAGTAAATATACACAATATAAACGGGAACAGTTTTACATCAAAATTACTTACGATTTTTCGCGTCATTAATGGTCTAAAAATTCAGTTTTCGACAAAGAACCTGAGAACGTGAGTATTGTGGGATGATGGGCAAAACGATAAATGCACGCTGTTTGCTGACCGACTTTGTTCGCCGGACGGGCGTATATGCAGGAGACCTGCACACGTAGCTACGGCTCATTGCCTGTTGCTGCCGGGGTGGGGTACCTGCCCTTTGATGAATGCCCTATAGAACTCTGGGGCGGTTCTGAGCGAAACATTCGGAATGTCCAACTGTGCCACGATCCCGAAATGAAATGTTCATTTCGATCGTGCAAACACGTACCATGTAGTTTTTAATTATATATTACTGAATATAAAATCTCTTTCACGTTTGATTTTATTACGTTACGCATTTCACGTGTGATTCTGATGAAGTTGATTGAGTGAAAATTAATTAAGGTCGACGTGTGATTTGCAATTACGCGTTTTTTCTTTTTGCAATTTTTTCATTGGCCAATGAGAGAAACCATAATCGTTTAAATGTCGGTTAATTTTATCAGCGATTGAGATTTCGTCGAAATACTTACGAGACATAAGTAATGTGCTAAGTACAATGACGTCTCAGTTCTAATTACCATTATGAAAATCCCGTTTACATTAAAAGTTTTATTTTGGATTTGGAAATCAGTGAATATTTTGTCTTTGAACTTGAAATAAAATTGGTTTACGATATTGGAACAAAATAAGATATAATTACGATAGATCTCAATAAGTATACGGAAATATGTGTTTAACATTGTATTATTTATTTAAAATATGTTGAATTATACGTCTGTAAAATAATACTTTATTGAGACGAAGGGTGGTCCCAATACGTATGACTCATCTCAGTCTCCCCTATCCCGCACAAAGGCCTAACAATACGTGTGCCATTTCAATTCATTTCATAATATCCTTGCAGGCGCCAGATTATTGATTTAAATGTTGCTTTCGCAGTTTACAGCTTCCTATTTCTAGAGGCATGGGTAGACAAACTTTAACAGAGTTCAGAAGCACGTTATTGAAATTCCGTTGTATGTACGCATATATCACTTCTTACCATCAATAGAATATTTAATCTGTACTCTAAAGAATATTATATTCTGTTGTACTTTACTCACAGTTTGTTCGTAAACTAGCACAGGCACAAACGACACTTACTAAATCCTACAAAAGCAAGCGGCATATAATTGTATCCACTTGAAGTAGCGACAGTTGATGTGCATTTCCTTGCTAACAACCGACCCACATTCGCAGCCAAGACTATTTCTTATTTATCGCGATGCAAATTCTGAAGCCCGCGACTGGTACGTAAATATTGAACTCGAAAAACAATATAGCCGTATGTTTGTTATGATGCTTTTTGTACATTACGGAGGGGCCACGGTTTACTTATTATAAGTAATAGAGAAATCTAGTGTGTAATAGTTCCTCTACTTTGTAGAGGAACTATTACACATTTTCCATATTCCCCTTTAGGTAGGTCGGTGCAACATGTCAATCATGCTGTAAGAAGTCGACCAGTCGCCTGCCTGATATCAACTCTTATTGGGGACAAATACCAGAGTAGTTATCTACCTGTCACACAAATACGTTATGAAAATTGCGAAGAGCTTAACTGCATCATCCTTAACCCTTAAAGTCCCCTCCTCCACCAGTGGTCACCCTTTCAATCCTCAGGCTCCCTTAATTCAGTAACTTCCGCTGACTTCCGGTATAATAGCTTCAATCCGTCGTGCTAAAGTCCTTCGTTTGCTGATGTTCAGTCTTCAAGAACGCGTCTAATTCAATGCCATAAGATGCACGTGACTGAGCAACTTTGGTACCCTAATGAATTTCTTTATGTATTCCGAAATATGCCAATCCCATATTTTTGAAAGGCTGGAGTTTACTGTATTCAACGTACGGAGCTATTTGTATATAATCTTCGACTTTGCTGCGTTTTTTATGTCTTTACTTTCGAAAGACACAAATTAAAAACAAAAATAAAGAAAGCAGTGTCAATTTTAGAATCAGCTATGATGTTATATGATTCATTATTATTTAGCTATATATCGTTTAGTCGATATTAACTAACCCGAAAATTTTCTTTAAGTTTTCTCGATTGATGATTCAGAGGCAATAAATAAACTGAAGATGACATACATTTTATGTATAATAAATGAAATATGTGTCGTATGAAAATACGACTTCCTTTTTTAAGGCTACGCAATAATCGTCATGGAAATAGTAGTAGTTTTGATAATACAGTAAATAGTAGTAATGTAGTAAATGGTAGCAGAAATTATGTCATAGGATAAAAATAGCACGATAGAAAACTGGCCGCCCCCGCCCGTGCAGCTAGCAGTCTGTCGCTGTCAATTCCAGAATGAACTTGCCGTCGTGTACCTTATTTCTTATTTTATTTTGTACAAAGTAAAAGAAAATGCTTAGTTGGTGAAATTCTTAACTCGCTTCAGTTTAAGTAGAAATAAAAATACAAACACTCGGCCGACTTTTGTTACCGAATTACGAGTTCCTTCGTAATTCACTTGAGCTTTAAGTACCTAATTACATCAAGTATGTATACTTCAGTAGTATACTGAATACTTGGTTAATTTATTGCTATTCGAAAATATTGTTATAGTATTGTACTTTCCAATTTGCTAAATATTGTCTGCGAAATAACGTTTGACAATAACATTTAAAAAAAATTATTTGTAAAAGTTATTTTTACCAGCTAAAGACGATTTAATGTTTTCTTTGCAGAATTTTGTTATCCTTTGTGCAACTTCAACTTGTTCTTGACGGAATACGAGGTGTATATATCTTGCTGAAAGAGTAGAAGAAGTCTGATGAAATATTAAGATATTTTAGGCACATTTTACGGTTTCTAACTAGCCCATGTCGATAGTTTCGTCTTCTTGGAAGATTATACTAATAGTAAAATCACGAAAGTTGATGAAACTATTAAGAAAGTTTTACGTTCCAACCCACGTGGCTACGATAGTGCCTTGTACACTCCCCATTCCGACTGTGTTATAATAAAAATCTTCTGGTAAAATGGATCCCTAAATGTTCTGATAAAAATTATCACTCAATAAAAGTCCCAGCTGTTTCGGAGATCAACTCAAAAAGGAAATCGACCTGCAAACATTTTAAAAATACTAATTTGTGCCTCGATAATAACAGTTAGAAATTGCCTTATTTCGGAATCATAGAGAGAAAATTTTATGCTACATAAAGAGATATATATATATATATATATATATACAAAACGGTGTCTATCATTATGCTCGAAAATTTTCTTAGTCAATAAATAAAATGTAAAAAAAACTATAATTTTATTTATTATGTGTTAATATCATATATTTTATTGCTCATTAAAAAAATGTGTTTCTGCTTCCATTAAGGCGAAACAAAAGATGAACTTATTACTAAAATTAAAAAAAATCCAATTTAGTAAGTTTTTGTCAATAATAGGTAATTCAGTTTTGATTATATTTTCCTAATTAAATAGTAATTTTTGTATCGAAAGTTTCAAAAGTTCGTATTGAGTATAGAATTATAAAATACATTTGTCTACTTTAAATGACGTAAGTTAAAACCTTTTAAAAATCTACATTTACATGTAATTTATTAGGATAAATTTAATTTTATAGTATAATGAAAACATATAATATTACAATTAAAACTAAGTGACACAATGTAATAAACCAAAATAGTATAGTCTTTCGAGTTTTCAAGGAATTCTTAATAAAGAAAATTTGTCGATTAATAACTTAAACGCTGCAAATGAATATTGAACTGTAGAACATTAATGCGCGTCTCAGGTGCTCTTCGAGAAGAACAGCTTTTATAATTCTCCACAGCTTAAAAGCCTCGAGCCTTATGCAAAAGTAACTAATTGCACGCACTCGGAGGACTCAGTACTTTTGTTTGCCAACGCCCGTACAGTTGTTCACGTTGACAGTCTTGTATAAACCTTATTCAGCACTGCATATATCGTGTATGTATGTAAGAACTGACGATGATGCAGAATATTTAAAAATTGCATTTCTAATAAACAAATCTACACTAATGATATTACGGACACAGGAGAATTTAAGATGAAAGCCAGCTGTTATTCCTTTAGTGACACTCAATGAAGTTGGAGTTTGACATCCTTACTTCCTTACTAATATTATAAAGGGGAAAATTTTTATGTATGGATGGATGTTTGTTACCCTTTCACGCAAATACTTCTGAATGGATTTTAATGAAACTACAATAATATAGCTTATACATCAGAATAAGACATAGGCTATAATTTAAATACATATTTTATGTAAATCTGTCTTTCTGTGTGAATGTTACGCCGTCAGACTATTCTTAGCAGACGTAGTCGCGGGCAGCAGCTAGTAAAATATAATTATGCAAAATAAATTCACGGCCGAAACGTCTTCATTCTTGCTATACTATATAACAGTGGAATTACAAATTAATTTAGATTTGAAGGATCATCCTGATCTTCTCGCTATAATAGTCATTTAGTTCTTTATAGCTTTGTTATTGATGCTTGATAAGTGTGAAAATGTCGAAATGTTCCGCTATCCGGAAGTGAATAAAAATTGGTGAATTTTTTACATTCCTAGAGACAGTTCAAATTTATTTAAAACGTATTTGATAATATACAACGCTCAGCTTTGTTGATGTGGAAGTTTATTACGGATGTAAGATATTCTGAAAGTTTAATTACGTTTCACTAAAGTTTCCCCATCCCTCAATCTCTCAAAGTCTATCAGGGACTATACTACGATAATACTTCGCAATCAACTGCGATATACTAGTACATAAGTATCTACTGTTATTTACCGACAGACAGAAGGTTCGATGGAGTGGCATTTTCCCACCGAGCAGCGAATTGCCTACGACTGAGCATTTTGTAGCTGCCTTCTGTTTCTTTGTTTGAACCAGACGAGACTCTAATGCGTGTTCATGGATGTATATACATACTTATACGTTTGTCTGTAGGGGATCTGTCTGTTTGCGATTTAGGGAATAGCGAAAGAATTGAATCTTTTGAATAAACTCTTTCTTATACAAGATCTTTTCATGGTTCTTTTTAATTATAGGTCACTGATCCGAACAAACTACTTTTTTTACTAAAGGAACGTAACACCGACTGCGGTAGTGGTGTTTTGTTTTACTTTGCTGTATTTTTAATCTCTTAATGGACTGGTTTTCCTATTGTATAAGTATTACTGGTTTTAATATTAACAATAGCGACTCACGCGTTGAAAATCTAAGTTTAGTGCAGACTTAAAACTGAAAACACAAACATTTTAAATATAAAATAAGAAATAACATTATTTTTGCTTTAAATTAAGTATTTTTAAACTTGACAGCGATGTAAGCTCGAAACAAATACAAGGAATTTTTGTTTCCGCTTTTATTAGAAAACAGTCATAAAAGACAAATGCGGGCTTGTCCCGACATAATTACTTCCCAACAGTCTAAGCACGACAATCTTTACGGAACTTAGCCAAGTTTCACAGCCGGTCGTGCCGTTTCCGTCTCGCAAGTTAAATTCGATAACAAACTTCGTTGGTCATTGTCTCGTTAGTGTACATATAGTGCTTAGTTTAATGTCACATTTTACTTTTGTATTTAATGCCTTATTTACCGGTGTTTCGTGCACTATCCAAATAAAAACTTATAAAAACTATAGACAAAAAAGCAAAATTATGTACAGATATATCATTCATAAAATGTGTTTTTTTTTCTGTTAATTCCGCCTTCCAATACTAACTTCACGCATTGTCAATATTTTTATTTATCAAAATGTAAATTAATCATTTTATTTAATATAAATGTTTTCGTTAAAAGAATCTTAAGTAAATTATAAAGAAGACGAAACCTATTGACAATCATATATCATTGTCACGGTAATGTGCGAAAAATTCACACCGATCAACTAGTACCCTGTAATATGGCACTATTGTATTTAGTTTGCAATTTGTACCCTGAAATTAAAATTAATAGTAAAAGAGTAAAGTAAAGTTTAGAAGAAAAAAGTAAATATTTTTTAAACGCCTGCCGTCTTTATTTAGCAATGAACCTTTCAATGTATATAAATTTCAACTTCGTCAGGCGCCCATTCGCGTACTGTACTAATTAATATTTAATTAAATGCGAGTTATTCCAACTTGTAGCAAAAAAAAATTTTATTCCCGAAGTCACAAATAGGTGAGCCTTACGCTAGTAGCAGCAAACTTTAATAATTATACTATCGAACGCGCTGTTTGAAATACACCGAGAGGCTCGTGCATTATTCACAGAGTGCAATTGTAAATATTGCAAAGAAATATGCGTCATTATTTCTTGCGGCATACGAATAAATTTCAATGTAAATTTATAAAACTTGTTTTAATTGTTGTAACATGGTGTACTTGACTTGATAGCACTTATGATCAATATACCTACAATATGTATACAGCTTGTCGTTACCATCGCGACAATAAATGAACACGCATATAGGGGATAACACATAGAATGAATTTAAAAGCTCTCAACAAGCTCTCCTTCTTTACAAGCTCTCCTTCTTTAAAAGAGAAATAATTACTTTAAAAAACTTTTAAGTTAAACGGTTTTATTTTGTTTTTTTTTGTTAAATTTTTTTTTGTTAATATTGTATTGTCATCTAAATTAAATGTGTGTACCAAATTTCAGATCAATCTGACAACGGCAAGGTGCTTAAATTTCAATTTCTAATTTTGACCCAAATAAATAAACAAACAAATTCCGTACGGGTCGAGCTAAATAAAACTGTTTAAAAACATATTGTTTTGTCTCTTTTAAAGAAGGAGAGCTTGTAATACGACGCTGTGACGCGAGTTGAATAGGATGATACAAAGTTTGTTTCTTTTTTACTTAATTAGTTTGTTTGAAAAATTTTTTTTTTTTTAATTATGGATTTTGTTTAACGTTAATATTTTTTATGATTATTGACGTGTGTTCATTTATTGTCGCGATGGTAACGACACGCTGTATAATTATAAAACTAAACAGACTGTGTATCGAGTATAGCATGTTGCTATGAATTAAATTGGGTGCAGTTATTTGAAGCTATATTTGACTAGATTAAGATCGATTTTCGCATGATTCAATATTTATTTGCACCTAATGCAAAATTTTCTTTTGAAACAAATACACAAATTGCCGCCTGTGTGTACATTATGCTTCCGGTATCTGCTTCCTTGTATTTCCTTGTGTGCAATAAAAGTATATTCATTCATTCATTCATTCACAAATTATGCAAGCTGTAATATCTTCTGTAGCCTTTATATCTCTTTAGTCGTAAACTCCGCCTTAGGCGAACAGAGATGACAAATTCCATCCGCACTTCACTGACGTTGTTAAAAATTACATTTTTTAAGGTCGTCCGCTTAAACTGCACACTAATTTGGATCTGGAACGAAGTCCTGTAACACTGATGACGGGATTAGTGAGTTAGTGGAAATCATACCATAACAAAAAAGCGTTATGTCCAATCATCTCTGATCGCTTCTTCCTCCTTTCAATCACACGTTAGTTACTAAAAAAACATGAGGTGGAATCTGCACGGTGCTAGATTTGTTTAATTTAATATTTTTTTCGTTTTTAATTGACAAGCACATAATTTATATAATGTTTATGTAGGTAATAGAATTTATATGTATTTAATAACTTAATTTGTATACTATTTATGTTTGTATAAAGTACATTTCTATAGAATGTACCTTTGCTTATTTGTTTTCTTTTATTTATTTATTTTTTAATTTATTTCGCGTATTTTGTTTTGCACCCGAGTTTTTTTTTTCTACTCCAGGTCGACTGGAAGAGAATGCTTATTAGTATTAAGTTTGCCTTATTTTTAACCCTCAGTTTGGGGTAAACTATAAATTTTGACCAATGACCGGGTGCTCGCTTTCGATTTAATATACTCGATCAAGATGAGTTCAAATCCCGGTGCGTGGTAGGTACCAATGAAATGGTTAATTTGAAATGCTGACTTATCACTTGATCAGCGGTGAAGGAGAACATCGTTAGTAAACTTTCGTATTTTCAAAAATAATAATAACAACAATTATTTCGAATATATGTGGAGTCCACGAATCCGCGGTCGCTAGGTAGACTATGATCTGGACAAAGGAGGCCTATGTCGCAGTGGGACATTTATAGACCGTTAATTTAATTTATTAGTATATCTGGCGATCGAGGTATACGGGGCCCACTCTATTAAGGCGCTGTATGCAGTAAAAATAGGTTTTTCAAAAGATTTTTTAGCAAAATCTACACATTTTACAGCAGCAAAAAAATATATGTTAACCTTGATCGTACATTCTAAGGGAACATTGTTTCCAAAACATATTCTCGATAGAAAAAAATCATGAAACTACCTCTAAAAGAGAAATTCAAATCCAAAAATGAACGTAATAACATCAACAAATCTTAATTAAATTAATATGATTGGTGTAGAATATATTAATAAAAAGGATTGTTGTTTTAATTTTTTGATTTATGTAAGATATTTGTAAATATTAATTTAATTCATTAAAATTAATTCGAACGTGATGGCCAAAATACCGCGCCACCGCGGCGTTGTTTCCGCTCTCTTCCAATTCCACACGTTGAACAGAGAGCGCTGAGGCGCCTTGCTAGATGGATCTATGCCGATCATCGCACGCTCACCGTTACGAAATATGTTTCGTATTTATTTATTATTGACAGTTTTAATATTATTAGACCTTCCAAACCACGAAACTAAAATATATGTATTCACATATTTCGTATTTAAAAATTATTTTTATGTATTAACAGTTGTTAATTAATTTATTTAAAGCGCAATTTCAATGTCTTATCTCGTGATTGGTCTATCAGTCCTATACATACAGTGTATAGGACCATCATTCTTTATGGATTGGGTTCAAATCCCAAAATTTTTTGTTGTTGATTTTCTTAGTTGGAAATATTTCTTAATTACCATTTAATTTTTGTTGATTTTTTATTTTCATAAATAATTACAACGAAATATTATTGTATTTGTTCAAAGTTGAAACAGTTGGAGAACAATCTATCAGTAAATAAACCAACTTTTAGTATTAAAATTATTTAACGTCATCTATTTTTTTATTAAAATATTTAATTTTTCACCCTAAAACGAACATTTATCTTATACACGAAAAATAATTGTTTTATAATTTTTCTTATTAATTTGTTTATTTCCCAAATTGAGCCATTTTATAAAATAAAAACAAAATAATTTGTTGGGTAACTAAAAGTGAAAATAATATAAAAAATACAACTCTGCTCGATGAGGGTTTGAACTTGAGACTACACCTACAGCAATAGTTTACCGTTGTGTATAACGCTCGGACCAACTGGGTACGCGAGGTCTGTGGAAAGTGACAAAATTTCGATTCTTGTTATAATTGCTGTCGTTTATCGATAAAAATAAAGATTTTATCGATAATTTTTTAAATTTCACTTTAGTTGAGAAAGTAATATAACATAGTAAATCTTGAACATTTAAAGGATAAATTAAATTTCCTAATATATAAAAAAATGTAATAAAAAAAGTTGTATTCGTAATTGCTGCAAAAATTTTAAGAGCCATTTCTTTAAAAAAACAATATAAATCATGAAAACAAAAAATAATAATTATAAGTAATATGCCTTTATTAATTTATTTAAGATGTATTTTTAATGAATTCCTTTTCCATTTAATTAAAAATAATATAATAAACAGGAAGAAGATTTTCTAAAATTGTTGATTGCTTTCTCATACTGTATATATGTTTGTTTATTATTATTCCTATTATATAATATAAAAGTAAAATACAATCATGGTCTATAAAAGATGTTATAGGGATCATCTGTGTACATTTTCGAAAGCCTTCCATGATACTATCGATAGTATCTTACGGCCCATCACTAGACACACACTAGGTAAAGAATGACTTGGACTAGCGGCGCGTCGACGGATCTCGCGCGCTGCGCGCCGCTAAGCGGCGTTACCCCTCCTCCGCTTCCTCATACTTCACCACCCAAATAGTTAAAAATCTTGTATCTTGTATTAACTGATGTTTTTGCTTTCAGTCCCCAGACTATTAAAGCTTCATCTGACGCAGAACCGGTGGGCTAGCCAGAACCCACGGGTTTGGGAAAAGAAAAAAAATTCACTGCATACAGCGCCTTAAAGCGGAAAACGCAACTGCAACCCCCACGGGTGTTGTAGATGTCCATGGACGGCATCAATTAGTAGACACCATGTGAAACGCCCGCTCGTTTTCGAGCTCATTCCGTAAAAAAAATGTTTCCGAATGTCACCACTAACTTTGAATTTAGACTTTAGGGAAATTATTAGGGAAATAATTAATAATATCTACAATGTTACCTAAGTTATTATTTAATAATTTATCTTGCTGTTACTTTTTCTACATATCAATAATAAAATGAAATATTTTCATCCGTAAATCATACCGCAGTTGAACATTCCACTCTGGAATCAACATAACTTTATGATGAGTCAAATTAAATAAAATAAAAAAAGGATTAAAATTCGTTATGTAATAGGTAATGTAATAGGTAAGGTTTTCTCAACAAAATCAACTACCGCACTGGGTAATCATTCCTGTGGCGCAGGGTATTTCATTAAAATAAAATCCGAAACACAGTGTACAGCCAGACCCGATGTAACTACTTATGAGACAAATAATTTTTCGCCCCCCATTGAGGATTGAAACCGTAACCCAGAGTGCAATGGAAGTTGAAACGCGATAATCTTAACAAATATTCGTCGCACCGTCATCCGTGCGTTTAAAATACAATATGAAAAGTTAAAAAAAAGCATCCCACAATAATTAACATAATAGTAATAATAAAGCCTCTTTTATATAAATTGACTCACAGAGTTTTAAACTTGATTACATATATGGACTACACTAATTGTTTTACTGATATGTAGTCAAAGTAAAGTTACTCTATTTACAGGATAAGATAATCCTGTTTGGGAGGCGTCTTACCAACACAAAATAAACAAGGATAAACAACTAGTTCTGGAACAACTGTCTAGTCAAATAGTTCACCTACATCGTTCAACAATTAACTTGGGTAGGCAATATTTTCAAACGGCTTATCAAGTATCTTGTTACTATGGTAACATCTTTTCATATAATATTTTCACAAAGTTTAATGTAAGCCTCGATATAAATTACCTTTGTTTATTTTTAATACCATCCAAACTGAAGGAAACTAACAGGAATCTGCCCTATAAATGTTGTTCTTATACACGCTAAATATACACAAGCCGGGCCTATTTAATCCGTTACACGTGCTCTTATAAATCGGGAACGGAGAAAGAAAGGGATCTCGAATGTTTTGTAAACATATGTGGTTTCCTCATTTCATCGAGTAATAATTAAATGGGGCGGGCTGTTGTAAACGTTCGTGATTCGATGTATTTATAGTTTCAGCCCGCTATGGAGTCCATTTTCCTACTGTTGAATAGCCACTATTTTGTATTTGTATTGCTTGAAAGTTTCTTCGCTTTAGTGCCAACCGTTTCTTCTCTTTTGATTCACAACTAAGCTATAAAGATTGCTATTTATAAATCAATGGTGCTCACATAATTGAGAAAGATCGTTACATATTCGGAAAGAGAACCAAATGCATATAAAAAATTTATAAAACTATTTATTTATATGTATTCGTTGTATCTAAATGAGGAAATTGTAGTGAAGGCATCGATTTGGCCGTTTAAATTCCGGTTCGATCCTTGCCTACTGTAGTATTAAATTTCGTATGTCGTAACTTTTATTTGTTTTTGCAAAATGACAACTAATCCATCATGTACAACATACACCGGACAAGAAGTTACAAAAGGGTTTTGTCTATGATTTAATGTGTGTATAATGTAAACCACGGGTTTGAATTATTTTCCGTATGTTTGGTACGGTGATGCGACACTAAGCTATAATAATAAATACGAATTTCTTTTAGAGAGCATTAATTTCTTATTTCTCGATGCTTTTCGCTCTGACATGTTCTTCTTTATATTTTTGTCTTAATTCGAAATTGTTAAAGAGTTTATAATGCAAACTGCACAAACTATATCGCTACAAATAAGTTTCCCACTGACAGTAAAGGCAGATGAAGAGAAATTGTTAGGCTTACGTATTTTACGTGGTAGTTAATCACGTTAAGTGAATTTTAGTTTAACTGTGGTAGGGCTACGCAACAGTGAAACTGTTGCACTAATGGGCTGTCCCGGGAGGTATCACGACCTCACAGAGGTGTCTTCTGCGTTTCGTCTGGTAAGTAAGGTAACCGAAGCCCACTTTAATAAAAGGTGACAACGCATCAGCAAGCCTACGGGTGTTCCGAATGTCGATGAGCGGCGGATATCACTTAACATCAGGTGAGCCGCCAGAGCGCTTGCCACCTTCTCACATAAAGACTGCCAATCACAGAGATCGTGAAGCTCCGGTTAAATTATGATATATTTTTATGTCCCTAGATTTACCAAAAGCTAAAGGAGTTCGTTGGTCTTGATTTAATGCCAGCCCTAATGAACGTCCTACTGGAAACACGGGGATAATATATTATATGGTGCTTTAATAAAAAAAACATTTAAAGATTTGAGTCATCCTTTTTTTTTTCTCTCAATCGCATGACACAAGCTTTGGAGTCAGTTGCCAACGATTGCTAAGCCGGCTTTCGACACAGCGTACGGCTTATTAGTGGTCGCTTGTTATATTTAGCATTTGGAGAACTCATTTATGATTTGTCTCTCGTGTTGCGTATTTATGTGTGATTTTAATGATATTAAGAAACGGTTAACCTAAAAGTGTGGACGAATCGCATTGCATATGCTGTGATTGGAAAATTTGCAAGTGAAAAAGTACATAACGCGTGCAAAGTGTGTTTGTGCTCTGAATTGTTACTAGTCGGTGCCATTTAAATCGTAAGTTACTCCATCATTGTAAATTTCTTAAGATTGTCGTATTAAAAGCGTCAACCTATTATGTTCGTATAAACTCTTTATATGACGTGTTTTTTGAAATTTGTGTGGGTCCTAAGTAAAATTTTAAATTAAATTAAGTGAAATAAATAGTCAAATAATAGTATAACGAATAAAACTTTCATGTTTTATACAATTAATTGAGCAAATTTTGATTAAGTGTTACACATACAATATTATTATATTCTAATAATTGCAGGATCAGGATTTATAGTTTATAACAGATTAAATTTGTTTTCTATTTTTTTTATTGTTGAATCTGAACATTCTTGATCTCTTTTGTTGATTATTTATCTATTGTGAATTTCTGTTGAAATAAGATTGTTGAAGACTTTAGAGTAATTATTATTAAGTAATATTGTATTTCAATGAATGTCGATGTGTCATATATATATATATATATATATATATATATATATATATATATATATATATATATATATATATATATATAGGCAAAAAAAGTACAAAGGTGGACTTAATGCCAAAGACACTATCTCCCAGTCAACATATCTTTAATTTCCTATATTTTATTATATTTTCCTTTTTATTTTCTTACTAGGAAGTCATTAATTTATGTCATTAATGACAGTGGTAAAATTTGTTCATTCATATTCAAATCTACATTATTCACATAATTTCCTATTTAGCCGATATACGTGTCTTCGTATAAGCATTGCTTATTATCAATATTAACATATGTTTTTTTTTGCTGCTATAAAATGTGTAGATGTTGTTAAAAAATCTTTTGAAAAACCTATTTTTACTGCATACAGCGTCTTAACAACTACACCGCTTGCCCCACTTATCCACGGTAAGTAAACATACATCACTGAACATTTTGATATATATAAAGATAAATCAGAAGTCAAGATTCATTGTGTCTGTATTTTTATCTTTACATTATAATACAGACACAATGAACATCTTATAAAACAAAGCCCTCCGACGCGTCCATCTGTCTGTTCGTGATAAACTCAAAAACTGCTACTGCACCGGTTTTCATGCTGTTTTCACCAATGGATAGAGTGGTTCTCGAGGAAGTTTTTAATATATAATATGTCTATTTTTTGTATACATTGGCTAAAATATAATGATATTTGTTGGTGTCGGAAAAAAATAAGACGCCTGGGAGCTTTCAACGAAAACGTTGCCTAAACACTTTGAGATATAACAACATGATGTATGTTGGAATTGTGTATCTTATATAGGTCTACAGAAAAGTCCGCGATGGCATATGTTCCTCAGGATAACATACTATATCCATTTCAATACTTAAAAAAATGGGCAATTATAAAGCGATAGTTGGAAAACTATTTACACAAATACGGTATAAATCCGTATCATTAGAAATAAGATAGAGGCTTTAAGCATTTTATGCACATTATTTAACACCGACACGCGGGTGAAGCCGCGGGCATCAGCTAGTTAAATACGTTTATTGAAATCTTCATCGAGTATAGAAAATTTACTGTGTATGGTTACTCGAGTTATCAAGTTATGGAAATCGCAGTATGGGCACAGATTGAATAATTACTTAATTTGTTTTTTACACGTGAGTACTATTTTTAGTCTGTTTCCAACACCGGCGTTCGCCGGGGGAACATTAAAATGGTGCTTAGTTTTATCGGATGCTCCAGCGGGGACAGCTGTCGTTTCTATTTCCGAGACGAGGGAGGAATTCTTTCATCCGAGAGACTCACGACTTACGCGACAAGCAATAAACAGGGTCTATGTTGGTAGTTATTATGTATTTGAAATAAAGTAATTTGTATTTGTTACATGTTACACCCGCGCTGTTTCCGAACACGATGTCCTTGTTTACGGCACACTGTGAATGGAATTTTAGTGTTGTAACAACATACCTATATGATACTCTACTCTAGAGTAACTTTGAACCGGAGAATGCATTTCATCATTACATTCCTACAAGAAGTCTTATGAAGAAAAATTACTATGTATGTCCTTTAGGCAGACACTAACACAACTTTGAATGTTCGGATAATGCTAGCTATGTTATATGTCTATTCAGGTTCCCCAATACAATAATCTGTATTAATAATAATTGCATATTATGTATCATCATAAATATAACGACTTATATAAATATTATTTCTGTACTTTCATTTAATAACCGTAATAAATTAGTTGTCTTAAAGCATGAGCAACTATTCTTGTGCTTATGATATTTTTTTTAATTTTTCCGGCTCAAAATTTTTATTATCTCCAAAACAAGGCAATATTTAGTTCGTTTAAGGTAATAATTGAAAAAATGCTATACAGTCTTGCAAATTATAAGGTATACACGATCTTGAAGTTTCCAATTTTTTCGCACAGAATCGAAACAAGCCATGAACTGTTTGAGTATCCGAAATGGGGGGCACGAGATGGAATTCGAGGAGCCGAGCGCACCGCCTTGTTATCTGGCGCAGCCACCTTACAACCCCGAATATGTATATGAAAACATTGAATATTTAAAAGGCCTTCAGACGTGGGGCGTGTACCAAACGGAGTCGCTCGTACGACGCGCGTGTTGTGAAGATTACGAATGCGGTGACAGAGGGCGTCGCTCTCTGTACGAAGGAGTCAACTGTCCACCGGTGAGTGCGTCAAGTAACCCAAGTTGTGTGCAGCACGACGCACGTCTCGCCGGCGCTTACGCATAACGAGGTGTTAACCGATTTGTAGTGTGTTAGAATAACATGAGCGTGAATAACATAGTGCCCTCATAAACACGTATTAATCTAATAATGTGTCCGGCGTCGCAATGAAAGTTATCGCTACGTGGCTCCAGAAAAAAAAAAAAGGATCAAAGCGGGAAGGGTGTCCGGAATGCACCAGACGTACGAGCCGAGATCTATTTCCGGGCGCGGACGTCGGCCGTGTTCGTATGCGTGGCTCATTTCGAAGTAAAACATGCGCGAGCTCGGCCGTGGGGGCTCACTCGTGGCCGCCACCATCGCGGCGCTGCACAATCGTTCCGCGGCAGACGGCAAGCCTCGGTCGCTCAAACCGCCTCCGACCGCCACGACGCTAAGAGCCTCTAACGAGGACACCTTCTTCGAAGACAACTCCCGCCGGACGTCCGCGGCGAGCGAACGCCCCCAGTCGACGGCCTCCGAAGCATCGGCCCACGACTCCGCCTCGGTACAGTCCAGCGAGGGGCGAACCCCCCACGAAAGTACGTAATACACAACACGCGGACGAGTCATTGACGCAGCGTAGCACTGGAACGCGGCCAAGCTTTAAAATAGCGACACGTCTATGACTGGTGCCGTGTTTTTGTCGCGCAGTGTCGTTCGCGAGGAGCCTCATGTCCGACCGCGAGTATCTCACGGAGCCCTTGGATGGGGATGAGGAGCGCGCGCCGGTGGACTATGTGCACCCGGCCGCGCGCTCCTACATGTACTCGCCCATGGGTGAGTTGCGGTCGGCCGCGAGGCTCCTCGCGCGGGAATTAAGTTCTGACGTATTATCTGGTCGCAGGCGGCGACTCGGATAGCCCCGACGAAGCAACGGTGAAATGTAGAACGTGGACCGACGGCACTTTGGCGCCACCTCGGGCGGACTCCTCCGACACGGATTCCAGCAGTACCAGCGACGACGATTCCGAGGAACGCGAATACGATACCGGCTGCGCGGACGCCGACTACAGGACGCTGACGCCGAACAGGCGGATAGACAACTCGAGGCGGTGCGACGATGACTTCAAGTGGGTGCCAACCGGGGAAATAATGGAGGAGGGAACGGATGCCGCCTCCTCGAGGTCGCGCGCCGACGAGTACAACTCGGCCAGCTTGGACAGGAGGCGGCGGCCGGCGGCCGACCGCGGCGACCGGGACAGGAAGTCGAGGTCCTCGCTGACAGCGAAGCCGCCGCAGCACCCGGCCAGCGTGCGCGCCTCGCCGCGGCCGCGGCGGCCCAGGGACGAGGAGTCCGACCCGGCCGATCTGCAGAGACGATGGAACTCGTACGAGCACTTTCGCTGGCCCGAGGGTGGCTGGTGGCCCCCGATGTGCTGGTGCCACGGGCCCCCCGTTCCGCCGCCCTGCTGCATGCACGACCGTGCTTGGCCCTCACACCCCTCCCTCCCGCCGATGCCCACGCGAACCTACAAGGTAATAGCGGTCCGCATACGAATACCCAACGTCTCGTAATCAATTTTCGAATGGCACGCGACTTGGAATATCAATGTTTCGGTTCTTATATAATGCAAATGCTCTCCCAAAATTCGACGCGAAGCTCGCTGTATATAATTCTCTTCAATGTTTTGTTATTTATTGTGCTGCCAATAAAGCAATCATTTACTAATGTCAACTTGAATCAAGAAGGCTGTGGTTAATGGGCTTTTTAATTGCTTTTATCTTATAACTTTTTGTTATATCCTTAACATAAATAGATATTTCTTGTTTGAATTTTATATCCCGTTTTTAGCATTTTTTTATTTTCCAATTAAAATTTAAAAGCCAAGAAGAATGCGGTATCGTCAGCAAACAACGTCTAAAACATTTTGATGTTTCGGAAAATTTCTTTCATTAATTACCGATGTTCTAATAATTATGTTAGACATGATTCATTACATTTAGGATAAAAATGTTTTTGAGGTATAGTTTAATGTTTATATCTTCAATAATGTGTGTTGTCCGTAACACATATTACTAAAGATACTTTAAGTGTTTGCTGTGATTTTATAAGCAAATGTTGTTTTTCCTTTTTTTACAATAAAATACAGCTTTTTATGATCGTTGAATAAAACTATGATGCGTTTTGTATTTAATAATTTCTTAAAATATTAATAAAATAAAATTACTTCATACATAAACTGTTTTTCGTATGAAAATTTTTCTAACAGCTTTTACTACCTCCTGAACTAATCGTTATTATATAATTTTATAAATCATAATTTAAACTCTCTTCTTAATGAGAAATAACTAGATGTGATTTCTTTACATAACCATATTTCAAGACTTAAAAAGTATGATTGTAAACGGGGCATACAGTGTGATTGAAATTCATCAAATATCTCTTATTCCAGAACGATGCCGAAGATCGAGTTCGAAGGCTGGAAGCGGATAAAGAGAGTCTGCAGCTCCAAGTGCAGGTTCTTTCCGAGCAAATCGCGGCACAGACTGAGAAAATGGCCGACCTGGAGCGATCACTACTCGACACACGCCAGAAACTTGACGACACGGAGCAGAGATTGCAGAAGGTAAGATGTCATTTAACTGTGGTAGGGCCAAGAAAAGAAGCGTAGATACTTTCGCGTTGCGTCTGGTGTGTGAGGTAACCGGGGCCATTTTAAAATTTTAGCTACGCCTCCGCTTCCCTTCTGGTGTTGAAGATTATCACTTAACATCAAGTTAACCGCCTACTAACGTCTTAGATTCAAAGTCAATCAGACAAAATTTCTTTATCAAAAATAGGCCTGTCCAGAGAAGAACCGACAAGTAATTGTGCGAACTTGTTATCTATTTCTTAAAAGGTATTAAAAAAAAATTATGAGAAAAGCTGCAGCCAGAGGACTTCTATATGCAATGCAGTGCCAGATTCTGTCAAAATTATCAGTTAAATCTGAAATATCACTTTTAAGATAAATTTTGTGATAAGTGTTTATTTTGTGTTCTTATTGATTTTTACGTCATTGATGCATACACTCCAGGTTTAGGGTGAATGAATTCATAAAAATATTTCCTTGATATAATCGTGTGGAAGGGTATCATGCTTGAACTGAGGCGTTATCGGCGGCGTCGATTTGGTTCTACGTTGTTTGTCCCTCCAATTGGTATTTTAAACGTGTTTGCCCTAATTTGTATTTTTAAGTTATACTGTTTCTCCGTGAAAGTTAATAGGAACGTGATTATAAAGCGTTCTACTACATTAGAATGGATTGCAGATGTACTCGTAAGTGAAATGAAACTCGTTTTACCTTAGTTTAGGAATTGTCTAGTGACGCCGTAACCTTTTTATCAACCCTGACTTAGGCGGGAAATATGTTTTATCACAGTCTAACAATTGACTGTTACGTTATATTTTTTTCCACACGTAATTTAATTCAACACCTATGACCTATAGACGTGCGATCAATTATTAAAAGCCAGATTCAACGCAGCTCAAGGCTGCCCGATAACAAACGCCATCCTGTTATTTATACAAAGCCCTATACGTCACGGCCACGAGTGCTTTCAATTGGATGAGCAACAATTTCTTCTGCGTCCCGTTATCCTCGTCAAATTGGCGAACGCGAGTTGTTAGTTATTTAGCATTCAAAACGGCCTACGTTCTGACAGCGCGTTCATTGAATAAACATGATTGGTGTGGGCCGCCCAACACCCGGTGTCACGACTCGACTGTGGTCTCTTTCATCTGCTAAATGAAGGAAGCAGAGGAAACTCTCGTTTGTGACACTACATTATAGGCACCGGCAAACATCTTAAGGCACAACCACATTTTTATTAACAAAACCGAATTCAAATATCTCACTGACTATCTACTTTCTATTTGATTTTGAGGAGTTCTCTGATTTATCTCCGGAGCCCAAGGTCTATTGACTAGATGGGAGTTAAACCGATTCAAAAATATTTTATTTAATATATTTGTGATAATGTTTGCCGGTCGTCATAATTATGTCTGTATTATGTAATTATGTCATAATTGTCGCCGACTCCCTCAGTTAGGTAATATCGGTATTTAGTAGTGAGAGTAAATAATATGTGTCTGCATACTTGGTATTGTCCTCTCCTACTATTTTGTGCCTTTTCTTAAAATATTTGAGACGTAGTCTCGCGAAAGTCAAAGTACTTGAACGGTCAAGTATCTAGGTATATAACTCTGCACTTAAGATGGAATTTTAAATGTGTATAATATTGTCGAAAACTTTTTTGCTGCTGCCAGTATTCGAACCTGAGCCTTCCGGATCAAGCTTCCAAACGCTTTAGAAATTAAGCTTAGCGGCCGATATCCTCATCGCGCTAAAATATTGTTAAACTAATGTTATTTTCGCTCAGTACAATTTAGAATATCAATATATTTTAGGAGAATCCGAAATACAATTATGGGGCTGAGTACCGATATTTACCCACTGTGACTTAGAAATGAGGTTATTTTCTGTAGGGTTCTCAAATTGATTCAAACTTTACGACGAGCCTTCATGAAATGAAGTACATTCAACTCATATGTACTGCGACCAGCACGCCCCGTGGACATTTAGTGTTGATATTTTCTCGTATGTGGGCCAGGAAATATCTTCGTTGCTAAGGATACAATGCGGGAGTGGGTTATGGATGTAAGCGTGTGCCGTGGACGCGAATATTCTGTGAATTGGTGCTGATTGCTCGTACATTGTTGTTATCTATGTCACTCGCCTAGTCTTGCTCGCTGCGAAAACTCGTGCCAGCCGTGCACGTAAAAATTTTATGTTATAGCGTTTATTTTTGCGTTTATGAACAATTTAAAAACGCTTTTCAACAGATTTTATATTAGCTTTTATTTAGATAACAGATTTTATATTAGCTTTTATTTAGCACACATTAGGAGGCGAACATTGTAAAGGCCGCGCTTGGAACTGCAATTGGAACTTAACTATTAAAACTTAGTTCCAATTACAATATAATTGTAATTATGGGCTAATTTAAGTCTCTGAATAATGTTGTTTGTGTTTAAATAAGTTCTAATGAATTAGCTTACCTAATTTATGAAATTATTATCCGTTGTTGTCGTTAAGGACAGTTAGACGATGCTGATTTCGAAGGTTTCGGGCACCTAATATTACTTTTTTTGCGTAATCCCTTGAGATTTATTCAGCCCTGTAATCCTCTCTATCCCTCTAAAGTTTTTTTGCTCTTTCCACCCAAACGGCCTAAAATAATGGAATGGGATTTTTGTCCTTTTTTATTTCGACAACGCGCAGCGGGATATGGGGGATAATGGTATTTTAGTCTCATACTTTGGGAGATTTTCAAATTGAATGGAGATATAAAAAATAATAAGCAACGCATGCACTCTAAAATAATATTATAGAAAACAAAATATTCTATAAGTGAAGATTAGAAGTTATTTGCTTGGTAGTATTTGGTTGTATACGATGGGGGTAAATTCGGAATGAATTAATGTTATGGTTCATTTGGCACAGCCATCGGCGCCGGCTTTGATTCCCACTCAGGATAAATATTTGTGTGAATAATAAATCTTAGATCTAGGTGTTTATAGATATAACATTTTTGTTTGTAAAAAGCCCCACATAAAAGCATCACAAGAAAATATAATTCTACATTAAAGGTAATGTTTAACAAAAACAAATACTTTTTTCATGAAAAAGGATCGCTTATCGTTATTGGAAAATTAAAGTGGAAATTGTACTACGAATTACGAAAGATCCTACCTGAAATGCGATATTGTAGGCGATTGCTTGAGATATGAATTAGGCAATTTCAATCATATTATTCCATAACTCGAAGATGTAAGGCATAAAGGCACACAATTTAATAACATAATCAAACAATAAGGTCTTTCAATATCACTATGACAGCATTGTCTAGGTCAGTGATTCTCAACCACTGTGCCGCGGCACTTTTGTGTGCCGCCAAATTTCAAAAGTGTGCCGCCAAATTTTGCAAATATATAATAATGTTAATATTATTAAATTATATCATTTAAGAAGAAAACTATTTTTTGGCATTAGCCAACATTAAAACTAAAAAAAGATCAAGATTGTTAAATGTAGAAGACGATATTATGAGAGTAGCATTGTCATTTTTACGACCAAATATAAATGAAATTATCAAAAAACATCAAGCTCAAAATTCGCATTAAAAATATTTTTATTATTAGCTTGTAATTAATCCCTTAATAAACGTTTAGTTATTATTGTATATATATTAGTTTATTTCGTATATTTAAAATTTTTATCATAAACTATTTATGCAGTGTGTTGTAGTAAGTAAATAATTTTTATCTTTTTCTTTGTGTGCCGCCAAATTTTGAAATCGTTTAATATGTGCCGCAACAAAAAAAAGGTTGAGAATCACTGGTCTAGGTCACTCACAAACACAGAAGATAATCGACTGCCTTGTCTTATTTATGAAACATAGAATAGACCAAAAAATATATGCTTGAAATATGTGTAGTACACAATGTTAAAATATCTATCTGTTCATGTTGAGCGTGTCATATCGTTATGGTAAATGTAAATAACTTTAATTCTGCTTGTTGATTAATTCATTAGAGATTTTTCTCTATCGTTTAAAATTTATTTTAATTGAATTACGCCAGAGTTAAAGTAATTTACATTTGCCTTAGTTATTTCGAAATGGATCGGTCTCAGTTACCTTCGGTTTGCACTCGACCGTGTTATTGTTATAGGCCTTGTCGGGAATAGAATCCGCGAGGTTAAATGCGGCCGCGACTCCATCCAGCCCGTTCATTTATTTAAACTGCTATATCGGCTACAGAATGTAAGAAGTCTATAAAAGGATTTCGATTATTTTCGATTTAGCATCCTTCTACAGTCAACAACGGCATAGGTACGATAGAAGTTTGTAAAGGATTTTTATTCGATGCAAAAACAATTAGATTGGATTTTTTGGCGTTGACAACTTGACGTTGACACTTGGGAAAATTCACGCAAGAAACCAGAATTGGCTTTTAAAAAGCTTGGTGTTTTAAATTGAATAAGACAGCATTTTTTGCCGACCTAACGTTTACATGTCCATAAAACACAGATTCAACCGCACATGGAATACTGTTCTCATGTCTGGAAGTACCCAAATGCCAACTCTTTCCATTTGACTTGTGCGAATCGTCGACGTTTATGTTTAGCTCTGCCACTTTAAAAATTTCTACTGGGGCTCCTCAAACGCAAAAATTCAACGCATTCCTTATCCCCAACGCTCACCTGGACGGACGCTCACCTGGACGGACGCTCACCTTACTTCTAGAGCAACAGAGTTGCTCTGCTGCTATCGTTGTCAGCTACCTGATTGGCGTAGTGCAGCTGCCTCTTATGCCAGGTGTGGGTTCGATCCTCGCTACTGGATCTGGGTGTTTATATATTTATAACATTTATTTATTTACCAAAGAAAAGTATGTTCCGTGAATTTTTCAGTTACCAAGTAAACTAAAGGTACATCCGGAAAATATCTAAAAATACTTAAATACCTGTAGGTATGAAAGTCTATATGGTCATATTGTATGAAGGTGTATATGAACTAAGTACTTATAGCTTTAGCCGTTCCCATTCCTTAGTCTATTTACGCCCTGCCATGTCCGTCTGCGATCCATCGCGCCACCTACGTAAACGTTCACCAGACACGCTTTTTATTACGAGTCCAGATAAGACTTCGTGCGTACAACGTCTGATAAAGTATTAAAACGTCCGGCCTTCGAGAAGTGTCTTATTAAAAACATATCAAAACATTTACCCCGCTGTCTGTTTATATCCAACTAGCCGATGCCGTTATGGTATCGCTTTATTATTTCACTTTGAAACTCTTGTAATATGCGTATGAGCTGATCAGAAGGAGAAGGATATGAAATCTCAGTCATTTTTAAGAAAGTGGCTGTTTCTACCTTCTTCATTACCGCCCTCTATGGACATCTATTAGTGAAGTGTCCCCGGTTACTTCATTCAGTAGAGCAATGGCACAAGTCTTCTCTTCTTTCTCGTCCCCTTATATCACACCAGGTGGAGTTGGCACAACATATCCTGTCCTTCCATTTCCCTCTATCAGAGGCATATACCTCATTTAGATCGAGAAAATGCAAAAGTACTCAAATTACGTCTTTCTTGAGGAACATTAGACGATATATAATAACTATTATCCAACAACTAATGAATTTTTGGAAATATGAAAACCAAATCTATGCCACTGAGATATTGTACAAATTTCTGTAGGGCTCGGTCTTGTCATTAGTGTCATCACTATAGGAGTTCTGGCTTAGTATTATACACTACTTACTATTTGGGACAAACATTCATTACTGTATACTGTGGATAGAGATATAGAGTAAACCATTGAGATGAAGAGAACAATCAAATTTTATTTTTTTATTTAATTTTAAGTTTACTTTTTTTATCCACAACGCACGGAACGGCTAGTATTTATGCCGCCGTTTAAAGCTCATATTGCTCGTAAAGTCCATACTTTACGTCCATTTTGGCGATATGCCGAGCAGGACACGACCTCTATCCTCCTTCATACAAAGTATGTAACGATGTTATCGAGAAAATTCCTGCGATAGTTTTCTACCAGCCTAAACAATATATGCCGAAATAGCAGACCTTGTAAGCTCAAACATTTTACGTTGTTCAGAAGAATCTTGTTATTACGTGTATTCTCCTAGGTGAATTTAAGATATGTCGAATACGTAAAATTTATTAAATCCACCTTTAACCATATTGTGTTTACCTAAAATCGATACGCATACTTACATTTTAAATACACGAAGAATTATTTTTGACACGATGCTTCAAATTTAACAGGTTGAAAGGACGCACTCACATTGTGACTACTCCGTTATGTATATATCAAACAACATAAAAATTTGTAAAAAAAAAAAAAGGTTCAAAAATTTTTCGCCGCTGCTGAAATCGAACCTACTTCAGACGCTTTAACCACTAAGCTAAACGGCTGATTGCTAAACCGACGAAAATCACTATCGACGTTGTTTTTTTAACAATTCGTGACACATCTTTTGTTACATCCTTTACAGCATACAAACGATTTCAAATATTGTTTTACAACTGTAATCCACAACTATTACAAACTCTTAGTCTATCCATACTATTAAAGTAAAATACAAAAATCTGAATTTGCTCATCTCTTTTTATCGTGTTGAGTCAGGACCTTGATATTTACACAATTACACCTAATACGAACTATAGACCTCAGTATCTGGTATGAATTTCAACTTGTTAGGTCCGCCCGTTCCTGAGAAAATCGGTGGTGATTATTTATTTGATAATTTTATTATGGCGTTATAATGGGCATTTATGGAACCCTCGACGTACAAGTTCGACTCGTTGATCTGTGCAAAAATTTCGCACATATCAACAACTAGTATGCATTTAATGCTCTTGGTGTCCCTATTTTTTTTTAAAACATTGATTTACAGGAGATGCTTCAACGGTCGTCCCTTGAGACACAGAAGCTGGAGCTGTTGTCGAAACTCAGCGAAGTCAGGCTCCGAGTGGTGGAGCGAGGCGTTCTGGAACGTTCTCCGCCACCGGACGCGGCGCCGTTACCGCGGCCAGCACCGCCAAGAGTATGTGTATCTGGTGGCTATTTACGCTTCCAAATCTCATAATAAATGTTATGGGAAACTAGTAGCATGTATTGTACATTCAAAAATCTGTATTGAATTTCTCCTTTTCCCTTCACGCCGCAATGTAAAAGATGACGTTCAGAATACTTTTCATCTCGTGAAAATCAACGCTTTTGCATACATATTCAAGCGTATACGATCAAAAGCCACGTATAACAGCGTCTGCGGAAATTGTAGTAATGCACTATCGATAGCATCCGACTACTTATAGATGATAATGAAAGTCGCGTGTCGCCTCAGCGAAATTCGCGCGGCACGCTCCACAGCAAGACTACCCGTTCACCGCTTCCACTGGTTCACCACCCAAATACATAAAAGTTGGCAGCATACAGTGCCCTGATAAAAGAAAAACAAATAAACAAATGCTAACCTATCTAAAACAAAAGTATATTTACAAATGATCTGCTTTCTGAAAAATGTATTACATCGAGGCGATACAGCTAGGCGATTTTCTCTTCAGGACACCGTATGGGCCAAGGGCGGTTGCACGAAGGTATGCTTTGAAGACATGCGCTAAATCTTCCCCCTCTACACCTCTATACCTAAAGAGGCTCGTTTTAGTTTGTACTAATAACGATAATAATAATTCAATGTAAAGTTTATTCCGATTTAAAATTTAAATATCGAACGCAGACGCCGCCAGCGAACTACGGGCGGCAGATCGAGCGTAACACGCACCTCTACTCGTCGCTGCCGCGCTCCTCCGTGGTGACGTCAGAGGCGCGCGTGGCGTTCGGTAAACAGAACAACATGGTGGTGGCGCGCGGCCGCGGACACTCGGTGCCAAATCTAGGTCCGGGGGACAACACTACGAGCATGCAAGCGATAGCGCCCTTTATTGTTCAGGACACAAGGCCGCTTATTGCCCGCTCCCTAATAATGTGATCAACACAACAGGGACAAACATTTTACTCGTCGCTTTGCAATTTAATAGTGGCCTGTTTGAATGATAGCTTTTTAAATTTTTTTCTTATACTGAAATAGAAAATTGGGCTTAAAAGTCGAGCTCACTTATCCTTCTATTATTTTGTAGAAGAAAGCCCATAGACAATTAATTTTAATTTGTTTTCTATCGCTAATTTCTTGAAATAGAAAACTCAAGTATGATTTTTATCCTTATAAGAAAACTTAAAATATTTCTGCATATTTTTGTTAATTTATTTATGTTTAATTCTTACGTACCTTATGTCCGCGCCCCCGCATGTGTTAATTTTTATGTTTAATCAAAATGCTAACAATTTTTGCTTTCTGTCCAATTGCAAAGTTCTTCACGCTTCCTCTAAGGTATTCTTGCCGCATGTTTCCTGCTTAAATGTTGTAAGTATTTTGTTGTATACTAACTATATGTTTAATATGTGTATTTTTAATATTTATTTTTTAAACATACGTAGTAAATATTTGTTGCATGTGGCTGCATGTTTGTGACTTAATATCGATAAAATAATGTGATAAATATCACCTTGTCCTATAAGTGATGTTTATTTGTATGTTGTAGTAATTTATGTGTCGCTTTACTACATGTAGGAATTAATTTAAATTGATATTAAATCATAAAAAAATATTGTGTTAATAATATAATATTACCATGCTGCAATAGCAGGATTTCTATAAAGAAATACGTTGGTCTTTAAGTCATGAAGACTTTTGAATGTGCAATAATATAAAAGAGAATATTTCGTCGATTTTACTAAAATAAAATGCGATGAAAGAAACTGACTATAAACCTGGACATGATAAATATGTCTATCAAATATCTAAAAACGAAACACATTAAAAAGCTGCTGTTAATGTCGAATCACCAACTCAATGATTGATGTCAAATGTGCCGCATGTTTGGCGATCCAATTGGCGTAGTGGATAGTGACCGTCTCATGCGACAGAGGGTATGGGTTTAATCCACACTACTGGAAAATATACATAGTTATTTTCTGATGTCTGGGTGTTCATATATTTGTAATATGTATTTATTTACAAAAGAAAATTACGTTTAATTATGTTAATTGTTTTTTTGAGTTTGCCTTAAAAGGAGCACTTTCACTTTGTAACGCATTCATATAATTTTTTAACTTAAAAATCACTCTCGATCTATAACCCTAACTGGACAAATTAACTAGAGATAGGGGATGAAATGTTCTTTTCATCCAGCATGTTAAACTATTACAGGAAACTTATTTTTTTTTTTTACTTAAAGCATATGCTTAGCTAAGGAGTCTGATTAGAAACGTATGAAGCCATTAAGAATATTAAAAAAAGGCCGATGATTTATCATTTAATTAGTTTCAAATGTACAATGGAAAATAAAAAAACCTGTGTAGACTCTCCATTAAGAATAAATAAAAAAAAACCCGTATGCATTATTATTTCACGAGGCAGCGGGGTAACGTCCAAAGGCATAAACAAAAATGAATTAAAAAAAAAACCTTCTAGACTATCGGACGGGCTGGAAACGAATAAAAAAGCAAAATACACATCGCCAACAGCGGAGAAGGACGAGACGGCGGCGCGCGGCAGTCCGTCGCCGTCGCTGCGGGAGGTGCGCGCGCGGCTCGGCAGCGGCGGCGTGCGGCTCGAGGGCGACGAGCTGGCGCGCGGCTCGCTGCGGGCCTCGGCGCCGCGACACCGCGCCCAGGCGATGCCCTGGTCGGTGTAGATCTAGATTTTTTTTCTTTTTTTTAAGTCACAATTTCTTTTGACGCGTTCGGGGAAAACGTTGACATTGAATCTTTTCAATTTTCACGGTGGCATGGCCACGCAGCAGCCTCGGCAGTTGCACGAGTGGGCAGGCTCGTCCGGGTAAGTACGACCTCACAGAAGATCGGCGTGAAGTGGAAGTATAATGTTTTCGCGTTTCGTCTGGTGAGTGAGGTGGCCGGAGCCCAATTTTCAAAAGGTTGTCAACGCATCTGGAACCCTCGGGTGTAGCAGAAGTCCATGGGTGGCGGTATTCACTTAACATCAGATGAACCGTCTGCTCGCTTCGAAACTTTTCACATAAAAAATAAATCTTTTATGCGATATATTGTATATTGATTTTTTGTAGGTTTGATTAGACCGACCAGTTTTACATGTTATAAGCAGCATGATATAGACTACATTTTCTCTATTATTCGGAATATCTACTAAATTAACTATATTCCGCAGAGAATGAAAGACGTACAGTGTACTGACGGGTCCCTTCGAAGAATGAGTCCTCTCTCACTATTCCATGAGATATACGCAATAATTCGGCGGCTCTTTCCAGTCGATCGCAAGGAAATACGGATCTTTTCAGGCAAACGACCGACATCCGCGAATGGGATTGCGAGACGACGTGCGGATGGCTGGAAAGCCTGGATCTGGAGGTCTACGTGGCCGCGGCCAGGGCTTGGCTCTCAGCCGCGCCGGTAGCGACGTCTAGGGGAGTCATCGCCAACGCCTCGCCGGCCACAATCGAGAAGGAACTGGCCATAAAACACCCCATGCACAAGAAGAAAATCGTCTTAGCCATCACCGATCTCATGGTTCGTCCGTTTTTATTATCCTCTCTCTGACTTCGCTACGCTGTTGATAAGTACTGATTTTTGGTTTCAAAGTATATACCTCAGCTATTGTAAAGATCACGAATGTAGCCAGATTTTAGCTTCGGTGGTTCAAAAGAATAAAATAAAATGTGCATACAATTGCAGTAACATTGAAAACCATGTTTTGTAACGTGAGAAATAAGACTAAGTAATATAAAAAACAGTATTTAATTTTTTTATTAAATTACCTAAATAAAGTCCGTTTACGTGACAAAAGTTGACAAAGTAATTAAAAAAAATATGTTCATTAAATTTTATTCTAAAATTTTAAACATTCTGAGGGGGGTTTTGAACCCTCCAACTCCTGGCTATTGTGAAGATGTAAAATTGGTTCTTAGAAACTTAAAATATTTTAAGATACAGCTTACCCACCTGCTGTTTTTTGCGATTCATAGCTTTTTAACGCGATACATATAATTTAGAGAACAACTACGAACATATCCTTTATGTCAATACTAAATGATTTACTGAGGCAGACGTCTAAAATACAAATAACTTCCGTGGTGACTGTAGAACAACTCCATTTCGAGAGTCGGCCCTCACCCTCACACTAGCCCGTATTAATAAAGACAGAAGATCATCTGCTTTTGTAATCCGTGAATCGAGCAATCGAGCGCTTCACGACGCTGTCAGAGGCGTAGGTGCTAACGCGACAGCGCCGCCCCGTTTCCAGGGCGGGCACGGCGACCCGCTGCTGACGGCCGCCGGGCGGCTGGACAGCGCTTGGGCGCTGCGCTGGCTGGAGGACGTGGGCGTGTGCGGGGCGCGGGGCGCGGCGGCGGACGCGGCGCTCGACGGCCGCCTGCTGCACCGCCTCTCGCACGCAGAGCTGCACGCGCACCTGCGCGTCACGCACGCGCTGCACGCGCTCTCCATACGGCGGGGTATTTTCATTTTCAATTATCAACATCATTTCAGCCTGTTCGAGTTCCGAGTAACACGATCAGGCACGCGCGTACGGAGACCGCATGAAGTGAAAGTATTATATTTTCGTGTCTCGTCTGGAAAGTGGGGTGACCAGGGCCCACTTTTTAAAGATTGGCAACGCATCTACTACTCCTCAGGTTTTGTTAATGTTCCTGTGCCCACGTGGTCATAGAACATCAGGTGAAGCCTCTTCGCCTCTTCACTAGCCACTTTTCAAAGTGGGTTTTTCTTTCAAATTACTTCATAGGTGTAACTGTGGTTAGGGCTACGCAAGATTTCATTGTTACACTACCAGAAAACCGGCGTGAAGTGGAAGTGTTATAACTTCCGCGTTTCGTCTGGTGCGCGAGGTAGCGGGGGCCCGGTTTTTTTAAAAGGTGAAAGGTGGCAACGCATCTGCAACAACGGTGGTTATCACTTAACATCAGGTGAACCGCCAGCTCGCTTGCCACCTTCTCACATAAAATAAAAAAACAATCATCGACGGTGCCGTTTAGGCCCTGGAAGTGCCTCAAGTTGCCCGGTCCGGCAGCACAGCCGAAAGCGCTCCGGCAACCGTTCCACCCTCTGCAGGCATCCAGGTGCTGCGCGAGAACCAGTTCAACGCGGAGACGATGATCCGCCGCGCGGCGGAGGGCGAGGCGCCGCCGGCGAGCGGCGACGGCGAGGCGGAGGGCGAGCGGCCGCCCCCGAGCGAGCTGGCGCGCTGGTCCTCCCACCGGGTGATGCAGTGGCTCAAGGAGATTGACCTCGCCGAGTACGCGCCCAACCTGCGCGGAGCGGGTACGTCCGACTGGCTCTCACTTCCATCTCAAAGAAATATCCTTATAGACCTGGCCACATACGCGCCCAATCTAAGCGGAGCGGGTACGTCCGACTGGCTCCCACTTCCATCTCAAAGAAATATCCTTATAGACCTCGCCACATACGCGCCCAACCTGCGCGGAGCGGGTACGTCCGACTGGCTCCCACTTCCATCTCAAAGAAATATCCTTATAGACCTCGCCACATACGCGCCCAACCTGCGCGGAGCGGGTACGTCCGACTGGCTCCCACTTCCATCTCAAAGAAATATCCTTATAGACCTCGCCACATACGCGCCCAACCTAAGCGGAGCGGGTACGTCCGACTGGCACCCGCTGACTTTCAAACAAATATCCTTAATATCCATGCACAGAAGTGTTCGGTAAGGTTGCGTGTCATAAAAGAGAAAAGGACGACGAACCAAATCAACAGGCGACGGTAGCCCAGATATCTCTTAGCCAGGGAGTACACGTACAATTTTAGCTGGACAAAGAAATTCGATGGTCATACAGATTGACACTGACCGCAGTATCTCCCACATTGACTCCATTGATTTCAGTAGCTCCCATAATGACATCAATGAAAACAGTAGCCTCCAAATTGGCAATGCTGTCTTCTAATGAAGAAGAGCTACTGCTCTCATGCTGGCTCTTTTGACTTTCTCTTGACTTCGAGTGCTCCCACGTTAAACTCATTAATTTTAGTAGCTCCCTTATTGACTTTACTGACTTCAGTTGCTCACGCATTAACTCTTTTGATTTCAACAGTTTCATATGGACTTCACTGACTTCAACACTTATTCACTTCAGTAGTTCCCTCATTGCCTCAGCTGACATGAGTGGGTCTCACACTACTGACTTCTTTTGCTATTGCAAAGCATTGCAAAGCTGTAACTTTGGCTCAATTACTATCTACTATCCTTCTTTAGACTTTAGCGCTCTTTTGGAATAACCTGTGTTAATGGCACAGATAAAATATGAAGGCTTTCAGTATTTCCTCATTAAATTTAGTCTTGTTTCCCGTTGGCGATTTCACTCTTACTTTTAAAAATATCGTGTAAATTTTGACCCCTTGACACATTCTGTACAAGTCAATTTTTCTAACCTTTGGGATTTTATCTTGTTTATGTGTACTCTTGAATCATTTTTGAATTGTTGAATTATTTTTTATTATTTTAAATTTCTTTACCTTTCGAATGCTCTGCTTTCGTAGTCACGCTACGGATTGATGAGTATACCTGTGCATTTTGGGAGTATAACAAGAAAAAATATTTCTGACATGTGAAATCTGCCAATCCGCACTGGGTTCCGTGGTGGTTTAAACCCTAAAGCCCTTTGTTCAGAGGAGGTACTTGCTCGGCAGTGTCATATATGTAGGCTGCTACTTTACTTTTAATTTTGTGGTTTTGTAACCTGTAAGGAGTTCACGGCGGTCTGATGTTGCTGGAGCCACGTTTCACCGCCGAGCTTTTGGCCGCTTTGCTGAACATTCCCGCCAACAAGACGCTCTTGAGGCGGCATCTCACGCAGAGGTATATAAGGCATTTGCTTTTTACAGTTTTTTTTTTTTTCGTTTTTTTTATGTGAAAAGATGGCTAACGAGCTCACGGTTCACCTGATGTTAAGTGATAACCGCCGCCTATTGAAATTTATAAATATATTTGCAAATAAGTTTGCCAGTTTAGTAGATTAAGTTTTAAAGTTTACGTAAGGTTATGTTTTTTATGTTCTTAAATTCATTTTGTTTCTAGATGCTTCTGCTAACCGATTTTAACTTACCCAAAGTCATTATTATTGTTGTTTTTAAGTTTATTAATATTAATGAAAAATGTTCATAAACCTTAATAAAGAAATGAACCAACCATATAAAATTCTATGATAAGGAATAATTGTGATTCCAGGTTCAACGATTTACTGGGACGCGAGGTGATTCAGCAGAAAAGGAACGCGGAACAAACACTCGGCTATCAGCCACTCACTGCTACAACCAAATATAAGGTAATTTTAAAGTCTGTAGTTTATAAACGATAATTTGAATTAATAATTTGAATATTTGTAGTATTACAATAGAGAGAGGAAGAATGAAATCGAAAGTCGAACTGAAATTGATATAAACAGCGTGTCGTTATAGCCGCGACAAAAAATGAACACACGTCTAACGCCAATAATCATAAAAAATATATAAACGTTAAAAAATCCATAATTGAAAAAAAATTTTTTTTTCAAACAAACTAATTAAATAAACAAGAAACAAAATTTGTAACATCCTATACAACTGACTGATTCATACATTCAGAGACTTTCATTCGTTACCACAGCGTCGCATTACAAATCTCTCCTGTAACAGTATGTTTCATCTCTTTTAAATTCATTCAATCCATTCATATGCTTTATGACCTTTACAAATGAACTTTACGTTACAGTTTTATACGTAAGTGTGTTCTAAAATTGTTTGTTTTGAAAAATTTTATAACTCGGTAAAAATTGATGTTTAAAGAATGAAAATGTTTAATACAATTTTAAAAAGTTATCCCAAATATGTGTGTTCAACTATTGTCGCGGTTTTAACGGCACGCTGTATAAAAGAAATAAAAAGATGAAAAACAATAAATCACAAGCAAATTAGAATAATTAAAATATATGAATTTTCCGCCTTTAGACTGACACGTTAGATTAAAAAAGTATATAAAATCGCATAACGTTCCCGCCACTTGTACAGGTACCAAAGAAGAGCCAGTTCTCGCTAAAGCGAAAGAAGAGCAAGGAGGAGCTGGAGCTGTGCGAGCTGGTGTGCCCCCTGCGCGAGGACGCCTCAGGTGACAGCGCGCAGCCCGTGAGTCCGCACGAACTAACACACTAACCCGCTTTAATCCTCTCCCTCGCTCTCGCCCGGAGAGAGCGGGAAGGAAGACTTACTGGCATTACATCGTGGAGACATCCGCGGACCTCTCCCTCGCGCTCTCTCTGAGCGATCGGGACGAAAAGACGTTCTGACAGAACATCGTCGACGTCCCACGCCGCCATTTTGGCTTTACTGCAATAGCAATCCATTGAGGCTGGAGGTAAGGAGAACAGGCTCTTTGTAAATGAAACGTGTGTGGGAATTTGTACGCACGTTAGAAGTTATACTTCTTTAGCGTGACAAAAGAAAAATATCTAAAAATTTTATCCCGTATGCCAGTGTACTTTTTGTACATTGAATGCAATCGTTGCGAACAGTTTCATTAAATAACTTGGAATTATAGATAAATATCAAAGTTAATATTTGTTGCCATGGTAACGTCACGAAATTGTGGTTCGCGAATCGTAAAAATTTACCCTAGGCATGTCCGCAGTCAGTCAAAATATCGATATATCGATGTATTATCTATATTTATAAAAATAACAATATCGTCTTCGATATATCGAAGAAAAACATAATTAAAATATATCGATATACTCCTAGAAACATTCGTCAAAAAAAGTTATGTCAAGTATTAACTACTTGACACCTACGGACTCTGTGCCAGGTCGAATTTGAAATATATACTTAATTGAAACGATATTTGATATTGAATATTTCGAATCGATTATACTTTCTATTTATGAAACAGTGCTCCTTACCTAATATTAGCTCGACGCCATTTTGGTTTGACCGCAATTCGTAGCTGGGCTCACAGTCTCACCACTGAGTGAGACTGGGAATGGAAATTGTTCATACATATGTAAAAATGAAAATGAAAATATGACTACTACAATTGTCCTCCCATAGCGAATATTTAAAAAAATACAACTTAAATAGGAATATGGAAAGGAACGAAAATATCTGTTGAAAATATGACGTCGAGACATACTTGCATAAAATCTGTAGTAGGTAAGAGAAATTGTATTGTCTTTCAGATACAAACCTGTTCAAGTAATAAAGGGAGACACTATGATGTTGTGTTGCAGTGTTTATTATATATAAAAATAAAGCCGACCATAAAGCGGCATAATCTCTTAGTTTCAAAGTTAAATTTCATTATCTTGGTCGATTTCAAAAATATAAGAGGCCTGTGTTTTATTTTGTTTTTGTTTAGTTTTAGATGCTACGTAAAAGACGATGTTTTTCGTTTTCGGTAAACTATTTGATTTTTTTTGCACATTGATTTCTAATTATCTCCGCACTGTAGAAATAGCTCTTTGTGGTTTTTGTTTCCAGTAACATATTTAACAAATACCCATCTTTGGTTTGGCGTACGCTTTTTTTGGTGGTTTTGGGTATTCATTTATAGTAGGTACATTGCTGTTGGAATTATCTTTCATTACTTAGTTTTTAGTTACTGTTACTATTAGCATGGAAATAAGTTAAATTAATCAGTTCTTCAAATATTTGTACGTCAATCTAATAAAGGTATACAATATCGTTCCTATCAATTCAATAATATATTATCTATAATAGAGGAAAGAGTTGAAAAATTATAGAAATAACAGTTAAAATATTTGTAATTTCAGGTAAAAATTAATGATACTCAAAAAAAAAAGGTTTTATTGATCTGCTTTCATAGAGATATTAGGTAGACATGGTAGTGAGTGTTTATGTTAAATTTCAATTATAACCAAATAATTTAAACAAAAATAAAAGATTGAACGAGTGTGTAGCTTGATTTTAATTATTTAATTAATAATGTCTCACTAAAGTTTTAATAACTTAATCCAATTTTGTAATAATCCGCAGACGACGAGAGCAAAGTCAGCGTCGGGCGTAGAGTTGGCTGTCTCTCCCCCGCGTGACGACAGTCGCGCGCACTAGCACATCCAACGGGAAAACGCCACAAACTATAACTCGTATCATGCCCTCTGACAAAGTATAGTGTATACTCTGTGATATAAATCGATAAAGAGCACGCAACACTCGGGCGCATTCAGCCTCCAAAGTTCAACCAGGTCATTGCCCTGTATACCGTTTTGTGTAACCTCTATTTAGCCTTTCGTTCGTTCCGTAGGCCAATTCGCTTTCCGTCTCACCCCCACAACATGTTATTTGATTTTGTATAAGTGCAATTTTTATTTGTGACTCGGTCATTGCACTCGACGGTACAGTCGCGGAGGTCGCGAAGTTATTTTTTTACTGTTTCTGTGCAGTATTCTTTATGCCAAAATTCAAATTATATATGATAATATTCCTTTATGCCAAAATTCAAATTATATATGATAATATTCCTTTATGCCAATGACAAGCTCGCGAAGTTATTGAGCAGTTGCTCTGTGCAGCAGATTGCCCTCTCGTTCGCGCCACAGTCCAAATCTCTTTCCGTCTCTCTCTCTCACTTCACATTAGTGTACAGTCGCGATTATCGTTGCTTCACAATTTTTCATGATCGAAAAATTTTTTTTTGATGTTCGGTGTTAAGCGGGGACTTGGTTGTTGCTTTAGACGGTGAATTTTTTCATTGTAAAATGTTTGTTTCATTATACGTGATACGTACGCGGAACCAACTGCACTGAGACCTAAGTTTTGCGCGTCTTATCCATGTCACAGAGTATAAATAATACTGGTCATCATAGCCGGTGAGCGAAAAAACAATTGCGCTCGGCTATTGTGTTACGGGAACGTTCATTGTACAAAATTTATTTCGAAACCGGGCAACATCGTATTAAAAACGCAGCGATCTTACTTTGCACTGTAGACTGTGCGTTTATTTGGTATTATTTTTTATGGTATATTTGTTTAAATTATATTTATTTTGTATTTTTCTGCAGCTTTTTTGTTTTCCTTTGGAATATAAATCGTGTCTGTGAATGTGTGTCTCTTCAAAAATTGAGTTAAAAAGTTCGAAATCATTTAATGTTTTTTTTTACATATTGCCCACTATAAATTATATATGGTTACAAATTTTGGTAGCTAGTATGTGTAAGATTGTTTATTTTGTACAATCAGTTTTACAGTCAAATGTTGGTGCTGAGTTTGTAATTTGAATGAAAGTTGACATTTATTTTCAAATAAACTAAATTTTGGCGTATTGTATGTATAATATGAGTATTCCAAATTATGGAAATTCTATAAAATGTAAGTTGTGTTGAGTAAAGTGGGTTTACATGAAGAATGATGAATTTGAATTGTCGGTTACTGCCAAATACAAATGTAACAAATATATCGGTATAGTTAAGTACTAACGATGTTATATTTAAAAAGAGAAATATTAATATTTAAATTATGAACATAATTTATTAAGTGACGTAATTTAAGTAAACTTATCTCAAATGTGCATCTCGATAAAACCAAAATGTATCACAATAGACATTCCAACAATTTCCAAGTGCCCAGATTGATCGTTGAGACAGCTATTAAAACCATTTTTAGATAGCATAAAACAATTATATAAGCATTGTCACGTTTATCTATACCGTAACATGACTAACTTACATATTTATATTTACATTATTGTAAAATACTAGATAGCGTTGTTACATTTTAATACGGTACTTAGTACAGTTTAAAGTTTAGTGTTTTATAAAGCGACGTTTAGATTGGCAAGAAAATAATAATTGCTGAATTCCTCAGTGTTCCCTTCTGCGAGTCCGCAACTCTGTGGAGTTGCTTCAAATGTGTATTAGTGTGTTAATTAGAAACATATTTGAGACGGAAACCATTGCCAGTCTGAACTGCGCGTAATGACTGACGAGCGACAATACTTGAACTGAACTCTGCCGCGAACGTTTTACCATAGTAGGCTATAGTTGTTGTAATTTATACCACATTTGTTATACACGATGTAGACAGCAGTTGAGTTTGACGAGTTTTCCTCGTTAGCATTTGAGAACTTGTATTTACGACGTAAAATAGACTTTATCCAATTTGTCGTAAGGTTCATATTGCCTGGAAATGTAATCTTTTATCGACCAATCTGTCGGTGATTACGATAGTTCGAAGCATTCGCCAAATTTTAACCTTAATATTTGATTGTAAATGGAGCGTTTGACTGTACGACAATTGACAGCGTGTTTATGGCCCGCTATTGGGCGAAGACAATAAACGAAACGGTGTTAAAAGCGAGCATAATGCTCATTTGAATATACTAAAATACACGAGCTTTTAAAATTGTTATAAAAATTATCTTAGGTTATATCGCCCTTTTGGATAATTCATAAAAGTCTAAAGTGGAGAAAATCATATAACCTGAACTATTACCATTGTTGAATATTCATCCAATTTTTCATGTTTTTATGTACATATTACAATAAAGTTGATAATAGCGGAATGTATTTTATTACAGAATTCACTAGCGCACCTCGATCGTCGTCAATTAGCAATAAACATAAAATTAGTTAATAAGCGAGCTGCAATCAATCACTAACTCTTTAACAATACTACATTTGACATATAAATGGACTCAATTCAAATATAAGCTAATCGACGTCCCTGGGTGTGCCCCTATTACTGAGTCAAACGCTCCGATAATATAAAAGTGAAACCCTCAACGGGCGTATACTCGCAGTGTAATTTTTTTACAAAGTATTTCGAAGACATTTTAATTGTAAAGTCCGGACGAAAGCAGGAAGAATTTTGCACGTTAACCTGTTATCGCCCGTCTCTTTTGCTCGTCTGTAAACGGCAATATACACACGTGTATTACGCACGAGAGCAAAAGAGACAGACAATGTAGACAGGGAACGAAATTTTTCCTGTTCCGCGCCGGACTATAGTTGTAATAGAAACCCGCCAAAGCTGTTCCTGAAACTGTGCCAATATTGTGCCGAAGAAGAACCACACCGGCGAGATCGTCAAACGTTGTATTAAATAAAATTTCAACAATAACTTAAAAAACATAGTACGCATTGTAAATGTTCAATAAACACTGAATTGAAACCCTCTGCTGTATTTATTTGCCGTGTTTTTGATTCAATATTGACTGCGATTTGTCGCAGCTACCTTCGGTGGCTTTCAATACTTTGAGGCCCTCTGGAAAGGAAATAAGTTTTTGAGTTTTATAGGCGCAACCTTAAATTGCATAATCATGTATTAAATTAATCTAAGTTGTTCTCGATTTATTATAACCGTATTTATGGTTTAACATCGACTAAGTTAGGAAATTGATGATGAATGATTTGTTAAATCACAGAGTCTTATAGCTACAGATGAACGCTAGGGATTTTTTAGATGATGGGAATAATGACGAAAATCGATCGATGTAATAATTAATATTGCACAATTCCCGGTGACACGATTTGTAGACACCTGAAGAGCAATTTAAAACTTGACAGTCTACGGTTAATATATACGTGTCTTTACTACGGTTAATATAAAAAACTTACCTTTCCCCCGTCCCTTACGTCTCAACTCTGCGATCCTCTCGACCTCGCTCTCTACGTAGTTGCTTCTCTCCTTCATATTCGCCTCCTCCTCCGCTTGCTTCAAAAGTGATTCCTCTAAAAACGTAAGCTCTGGAATACGACGACAGACTGATATAGTCTACAGTAAGAAAACGGATAAAATGCGAATTATGTTAAACATTAAGCTGAGAAGAATTGAAACAATAATTCACCTATTTTTATGTATGCTTTAAACGGTATGGGAAAAGGAAACAAAAAAATAGTGTTATGTGTTTTAAGTAATGGGTGAACAGATATTGCAAATTTAAGTTTCTCCAAGCCCATTTAATCGACCCGGCCGCAATACAATCACTGTCTGCAAAAGTTTGTTTAAATCTCTTTCCACGCAGCCATTATTTCTTGAAAACTGGAGTAACAACAAGTTAACATCTCCAGTTACACAAATAGGTGAGCTCGACTAGAGGAGTATCACGGCCTCACAGAAGACCAGCGGGAAATAAAGTTAATTATACTTTTGCATTTTCTGGCATCTCATCGAAAGTAAATGACACTCACACAACACAATGACATTCATTTCAATATTGTACATATCGCTGTTTCCACTTGTAATAATAATTATATTTACTTTTTGATATGAATATCAGCAAACACTTATACGGTGGTAGGGTCACGTAATAGTTTTCACTGTTGCACGAATGGGCAGGTCCGTCCGGGTAAGTACCACGACCTCACAGAAGACCGGCGTAAAGTAGAAGTGTTGCACTTCTGCGTTTCGTCTGGTGAGTGAGGTAGCCGGGGCCCACATTATTAAAGTGTACTTATGCGTATGTGTACTTCCCGGATGTGTTACTGTTATATGTTCGTAATGAAAGAATCGCGCATTAACTTGCAAGCTTCGGATCCATTGTGATCCACTCGCCACTGACAGTGCTGCTCGCGGTGGGGCGCGCCTTAGCGTCGGGATCCATCAACATGGTCACTTGCTTCTTGCATTCGGTGGACAGCTGGTTCACGATGTTCGTGCGAAAGCGCCACTTGCGCAGAATCTGCACCGACGCGTGATTTCATTTCACCGAATTTATCGTATCATTAGCCCTGCAGTCGCAGTTTAACCATGGTCCTCATCGACCGACGTGTATTCGAGAGGATTACACGTCGAGTATTGAAAATTTTGTACCCATATTCGACATCCATACCTAGTAAGTCTAACGCTGGCCCACAGTCTTGCGTTTTAGGCGTACTTTTCACACAAACAAATGTTTGTTTGTTAGTGCTCTCAATGAACCTATTATGAATACAAAACAGTTGAAAACATGGTGAAACCGGTGAAGGGAAGTAGACAAGCTGTTATATAGTAATTATGTTATTAGTAATTTTTGACTTTTCCATGTTTCTGCTTTTAGTCCGTACACTATTAAAGCTTCATCGAATGCAGAACTCGTGGGCTATCCAGAACCCATGAGCTTGTTACGGCCGTCCACATTGAGAGAGCCGCGCATGTGTTCATGTGTGCGTTATCTTATTAGGGAGGAATGCCCTCCACGGGCCATCAAGGTTCATGACTCGGATGGCTGTTGACTATATTAATCGGTGGATGGGGACGGTGAGAACCGCCTGGAACGTAGGTTTGACGTGCTGTCTTAGTTTCGCCGTCTCTTAGGCGAAGAGGAACTAATCGGTCTTGTATGATAACTATGTTGTTGACGAGTGGGGGTAATAATTATATGACAGATTTTATGTACTTAGTTTTCGAACTATATCATATTATATTGGTAGTTAAACAAATGTAATAAATCCTACATGTAAAAGATAATTTAAGAATCAACCTTAATATATATATACATATATTGTTAAACATCACCTGCTTTTCGTACAGTTTCTTAACAGATGTTTCGTTGAAAGGGAGCGCTTTATTTAGCATTGTGTACATAATTATTCCAATAGACCACATATCAGCGAGTTTAGGCAAGTACGGTATACCCTTCAATACCTCCGGCGCTGCATAGGAAAGGGAGCCACAGTACGTCTCACTCAGGAGGTCACGATCTCTCTGCCTCACATTTCTAGCGAAGCCGAAATCGGTTATCTTCACATTATAGTTAGACGTTATCAAAATATTCTCGCATTTCAAATCTCTATGCGCGACGTCCATCGAGTGTATGTACTGCATTCCCGACAATATCTGCCTCATCCAGAGCCTGCTCTGATTCTCGGGGAGAGCGCCATGCTGCGATAAAAAATCTAACAAGTCTCCATTCTCGGCGAAGCGCAGGAACACAAAGTACTTAGCACGTCGCTGGAAAATGTGAGACACGTGTATAACATGCGGGTGATTGATCCGTATAAGTACGTCCAGTTCGCGCGGCAAAAATTTCGTCAAATAATCGCGTGGGGCTTGCGCTGTGTCTATGACTTTGCATGCCAAAACGCTGTGTCTAGTCTCATCGATCATTTGCGTCGATTTAAAAACCTAGAAATACACCTAAAATATATACAGTTACCGTACGTAATATCATGATAACTTATTTGTCTCTGTCATTTTAGAAAGCGGCATACCTTAGCATAAGACCCTTCGCCGATCATCTTTTCCAAAATAAACCCTTTTTCCTCTAGTGCATGCAAATCGGATGGCGTCGTTGTAAGTTCCAATTTCTCATTGGCCCGCCCCATTTGTGATTAACCCTCATAATGATTTGTTTTTAACTTTAATGAAATGCATTTTTAAATTGAGTAATTTTTCCTGTTACACTTTGCCTTTATTCAGTTACTGATTATGGAAACAACATTATTAATATAATTTTAAAACGATGCAACATATTTTATTTTGTTGTCAAATGTCATTTTATACATATACATATTTCGTTAAACTTTAATGAGCAAAAGTTCAAACCTTCATGATGAACTTTTGGAATAATTTATTACTAAACGCAAAACTTATCGAGTAGGTAGGTTACTTGATCATATTTTTTTTTTATCGATTCCCTTGATTCCATAAAATAATAATAACAATATAAGACATTTTCAGTAATAAATTAAACAAAATCTGATAGCAAAATATTTTATGCAAAATTACAATATAGTTATATATTAGAAAAGGAACAAACAGTTAATGTTTTTTACTAAAATCTCTTTTGAGATAAAATTCTTACGGCGCTGTTTCATTCTTCGAATCATCTTCAAATAGTCTGAAAACAAGTTACGACTTTCCTTAAACCAATTTATTTGTTTTAATAAAGAAAAAAAACTTTTCTTTTAAGCGTTTTCTTCCGGCGGTACGCTACATACCGTACCATTATCTATAAAAACGGCAAAACAATCAGATCTGTTGTATTGGAGCACCACTTAAATATTTTTTATTGTTTTTTAATATTTTTTGTTATAGCGGCAACAGAAATACATCATCTGTGAAAATTTCAAATTCAACAGTTCATGAGATACAGCCTGGTGACAGACAAACAAACAGCGGAGCCTTAGTAATACGGTCCCATTTTACCCTTTGGGTACGAAAGTCGGAACCCTAATAAAAAGGAACTCGACCCCTTTTAATTCCATAATCTAAGTTTTCATGTCTAAGATAGATGATGCCGTTTAGGATAGCAATTATATAGCATAAAATATATAATAGCAAATACTTATAGCATAAAAATATGTTTATTTGATTAAGAATTTAATAGATTTTTTTTTCATACCAAGAAGAGTTAGACCCAGTGATATCGATTGAATTGTTTACAATGGACTTCTCTGGAAAGCACGTGTCCCTCTCCAATTTTATCAACTCCGCCGATTCCAACTTCTTCTGAAGGTGACTTCTCTCTTCTCTAGCCTTTTTGAAAGCCAGTGTTTCTTGCGGTGTCCATTCTACACACAAATATTTATAGTATCCAATGCAAAACAATAATCTGGTGGTGTCACGTAGCAGCTACTATTGTTGCATGGATGGGGAGGTCGTCCGGAAAAATACGACGGCCTCACAGAAAGCCAGCTTGAAGTGCGAGTATTATACATTCGCGTTTCGTCTAGTGGGCGTCGCAACCGGGGACCGTTGTTTTAATCTGCAATCCGTCGGTTGATGTATATATCCATGGACGGCGGTAATCGTCAGGTGAAACTTACTACTACTACTTGCTCGCCAACTTTTCATATTAAAAAAGATAAACTACATGCAAGCCCCCATTGGTAGACAGGTAGTTTATCCCTCATAAAAGCCTCATAATCAAATCTTTAAAAAAAGTGAGCCATCGCGAGCGCCTAGCAGATGTGAAATATTGAAATTATTTTGTACAAATAAACAGGATATAGTTTATGAAACGAATTAGATACGGCATAGTCAAAATATTCAGATTTATTTCAAGAAAAAGATTATTTTTTATTTAATATCATCATAATCATCCTCCTGCCCTTGTCAACCTAAATCATGTTGTAAGCAGTTTTGGCTATGAATTTTACGACCCGCCGCTTGCCTGACGTCCACCCTCCTTGGGAATCAAACGCCCAGATCTGGAAATTGATCTGTGGATCGCTAAAAGTCGGTCTGACCATACGTATTAGATGTTTCACATTAAAATATAAATAAATATAACACGGTACCTAGCAATCTGGAATCCATTGCAATCCATTCGCTGCTTATAATTTTGTCGACTTTTATTCTGTTCTGGTAATTGGGCTCTAGCATCAACGTTACAAGACGCTTACAATTATCCGAAAGAGTGTCTACGTATCGCGATCTAAATCTCCAATTTCTGCTCACTTGCGCTTGGTGCAGCTGCTTAATGTGCTTGTCTTCGAAGGGCATCGCCCGATTCAACATTACGTACACAACAACACCAAGGGACCAAATGTCCGTCGGCTTAGGGTAGTAGGGACAACCGTGCAGGATTTCTGGCGCGGTATAAGACAGGGACCCGCAGAAAGTTTCGCTGTGAACGTACTTCATTTTTTTGTCGACGCACGTGCGCGCAAAACCAAAGTCCGATAATTTTGCATTCTTATTCGAGGTCAGCAGAACATTTTCGCATTTGATATCCCTATGCGCAATCTCTAGTTCATGCATGTACTGTATTGCGAGAGACAATTGTCTGGTCCAGATTCTGGCTTGGTCCTCTTGCACTGCGCCATTTTGTAATATGTATTCTAGCAAGTCCCCATGTTCCATGAACCGTAGGAAAATAAAATATTTATATCTTCTCTGAAATATGCTATGAGTGTGCACAAGATGTGGATGGTTCAACTTTATTAACATATCAATTTCTCTAGGAAGAAATTTCTTAACAAAATCTTTTGGAGCTGTATTGGTGTCAATCACTTTACAGGCAAGTATAATAGCTTTGTCGGTCTTGTTAGGATTTCTGTACTCCGAAAGGTATACCTAAAATATTTCAAAGTTGAAAGGAATCTGTAATTTAATTATAACTCATAAGAAAGCTGTACCTTTGCATATGATCCTTCGTTAATTTTCTTTATAATTTTATATCCACGACTCGCCAATGTCAATTGTTCAGATCCCGAAAGTCGTAAACCATTTTCCAACAGCTAATAAAAGTTGTTTAAAGTTTGAATTATCGTGCAAATTGCAGCAAAGTATATCCTATATCAAAAATATTTGGAAAGTTTAAACATAATTCCTACCTTAGATTTATCCTCCATTTATTACCTCTTTTGTTTAGCTGTAATGCTCGCTAAAGACTTTATCATTTCACTGGCCTAAAAATAAATACAGTAAATTGCGTGCGTAGGATGCTATAATATCAGTTTATGTTAAAAGGCTTTTACTCTATATGAAGAATGTCTCTGATTTTCCTCCCAAATGTCACCGTGTCTCTTTGGTGGATTTCTACGTATTTCTGAAAGTCGCCTACGTCCTTCTCTAGCCCGGTTCAATGCAGCTTCCTCTACAGCGTTTAAAGCTGTGAAATATATTATGAAATCATTTATTACTATATATAAAGTTGATTTAATATACACTACGCAGATTACGAAAATACCAACGTTTTTGGTTTTTCCCAGTTACTGAACAGAACTCACCAATTAGCCTACTGTCCATAGCAATCCATTCCGACTTCAAAACTTGATTTGCCGTATAACGGAGTCCAGGATCTGGTTCTAGGAGGTGTTTAACCACCGACTTGCACTCCAGCGATAGTACACTTGCAACGCGTGACCTGAACCTGTACTTCTTTCCCATTTGCTGCTCATATAACTTTTTCATACGAGTGTCATCAAACGGCATTGACTTATTCAGCATAACAAAAAGTACTACTCCCAATGACCACAGGTCCGTTGGTTTTGGCAAATAGGGTTTGCCGCGCAAAATCTCCGGCGCAGCGTACGACATAGAACCACAGTAGGTCTCACTCAGAATTGGCTGATCTTCATCGTCGATGCAGAATCGTGAAAAGCCGAAATCGGAGAGTTTCACATTAAAGTTGGCCGTTAAGAGAACGTTCTCCGATTTTATATCTCTATGCGTGATTTCCAATTCGTGTAAATACTGCAGTCCTAAAGCCAGTTGACGCAACCAGACCCGCGACTGATTCTCCGAGACGCACCCGTTTTTCAGAATGTACCCCAAAAGATCACCATTCTCTGAATATCTCATGAAAATGTAATACTTAGTTTTCCTTTGAAAGATGCTGTGTACATGAATCAAATGAGGATGATTCAGTCTTATGAGAACGTCTATTTCTCGCGGTAAAAACTTAACGACGAAATCTTTCGGAGCTTTAGCGGTTTCGATAACCTTACATGCAAGGGATACTTTATTAGTTTCGTCCTTCAAATATTCAGTTAGGTAAACCTGTGAACATAAATATGTTTATATATGATTATATTTAGGTTTGCATTAATTACATTAGACCTAACAAAATTTACACGTTAGAAAAACTCAATTATTTTTTTTTCTTTTACAAGAAAAAAGTGCTTATAAACTTAGATGCCTTTTCCAGTCCAGGCACTGAAATTTTTTTTGATGAACACTGCTCACTTAAATACTCAGTGTCGAAAATATTTATTGAACTTTTGATTAAAGACAATTAAAGTCAATAATAATTTTCAAATAACTATAAATAAATAAAATACTCGTTGTAATACGGTAAAGCCAACCTTAGCGTAAGCACCTTCGCCTAAAAATTTCAGAAGCTTATAACCTTTAGAAGCCAAAGTGTTTTCTTCAGATGCACTCGATTTCAATTCAGTCATGATAAGAATATTACAAAATCAAGAGACGGGCATACCCGTATAAAGCTATTTTCTAAAACGGCTACCGAATTCGATGTCGAATATGTACGGAATAGGTGTAAATACATTTTGAGTTTTTTTGGGGTGAAAATTAATAAATTTTAGATTTCTTTACATTTTGCTCGAGGGTGTGACAAACGTTTGACTTTGACAGTCGTCACATATATTCTTCTTGCGAAAAAATATAAACCACGAACCCAAGCACACTGTTAATAACGAGAACGTTTAATTCTTGCTTTTATTTTGTCATTCAAAAATACCTTTGTTATTATCTAATAAAATAATCGCAGTCTTTTTTCGGAATCGAATACAATTTTCATACACTTGCAAGTGTTTGTAGGGTTCCGAACCCAAAAAAAAAGTAAAAAAGTAAAGTAACAGCCTATACATGTTCCACTGCTGGGCAAAGGCCTCCTCTGTACAGAGGGTATCAGGGCATAGTCCACCACGCGGCCCCACTGCGGATTGGCGGACTTCACATATCTTCGAAAAAATATTTTTTTTTGTCATTATTTCGAAAATATGCAGGTTTCCTCACGATGTTTTCCTTCACCGCGGAGCACGTGATAAGTCAGCACTTAAAGTTAAAAACTTCATTGGTGCCGGCACCGGGGATCGAACTCAGGTTGCTCGAGTATATTGAATTAAGGCGAGCGCCCGGACACTGAGCTATCACGGCTCTTACGGCGTACGGCATCCGAACCCAAAGGGTAAAATTATTACTAAGACTAAGACTCCGCTGTCTGTCTGCCCGTCTGTCACCAGGCTATATCTCATGAACCGTGATAGACATTTGAAATTTTCACAGATGTTTCTGTTGCCGCTATAACAACAAATACTAAAAAACAGAATAAAACATATTTAAGTGGGGCTCCCATACAACCGACATTATTTTTTGCCATTTTTATAGATAATGGTACGGAACCCTTCGTCGCTAGTCCGTCTCGCACTTGGCTTGTTTTTTTATATATGAGAATGTGGCAAACGAGATGGCGATTCACCTGATGTTGAAGTAGTAACCTCCGGCCCATTGACATTTGCTACAGCATCCGTGGAGCTGTAGATGCTTTGCCACCTTTTAAAAAAGTGGTCCCCTGTTACCTCACTCATCAGTTGCCACTCCATATGGCCGTGGTACTTCCCCGGATTAACCTGCCTTTGCATCCATTCGTGGATCAGTAGAAGCTGCAGCATGACCCCACCACTTTAAAATTATCCTCCAAATGTTTCTCATCGACGGTTAAATAGCAAAATACCCTCTTTATGTTCGTCCTACTAACTGCTTTGAATAGATCCAGTATCGCATGTTTGATACTTAAGATTTTGTGCTGGGAACTAGTGTAAACAATCGTCGCCGGTGCTATTTACGAATCAATACAAATTCGAGACCCACAGATTATTTTTAGGACAGATTAGCAATGCGTCTGCAAGCCTTCATGTATTACGAATGTGATGGGCGATGGCGGTCATTGAAGCATCAAGTGAGACCTCTTTTGCAACCTTCTCTAAAGTAACTTCTCGAACTAACACTTTATTGTCTCACATAACGAACTTTTAAAAGCCGACTTTATTTAAACAGAGAAAGTAATGTGAAAATATAATCAATCACTTGCGTTAAAATTCAGTCTTTTATTTAACTCTTAACAAAATAACCACGAAGTAACAATAAAATAAAATTACTAATACACTACACTGTTTATCCACTCAAATTTTTTTACGACACATTGCTACAAGTATTCATAGTTCCAACTGTTTTTTATTAAGGAATTCACCGGCCAACGATATCCTTTGCAAGAAAGATGGCGCTGGCGTTAACAACAGCTGGTATTTATGAACGTCCGGATGTTCTGGATATTTCTTTTCTTTACGTATACGCTCTAACATGTATTGAGGCTCGCATTTCTGTTTGGACTTCCAGTCGCTGTTTAAAAATTCTTGAATGACCTTGGGCAACATTTTCAATGACTCTTTAGCTTTCGTGGTGCTAGGAACTTGTACATTTTCCGCCTCCTGAGAGCTTTGAATAACAATGATGTCGTCTATTGCGACTTTATTTTCATTTTCTTTACGCGGATAAAACTTTTCAACTTCTTGCTCGCCTTTCACGTTTACCTTTTCGTAATATGTGTTTATCCTTTCCTTGACAATATCGCTCAAGATCGTCTCATTTTTTGTTTTCTCTATTTCCGTGCCATCTATATTTACGTAACCTGTCTTCGACTCAGTTTTTATTAACTCGTCTTTTTCCGACTTTTTCTTTTCGTCTTCGGAAATTTCATTCGATTGATTTACCACAGGGGGCAAACTGTCATTAACAAATGTTTCTTTGTTATCATTCATTGAAGTGTTATTCACAGTTTTGTTAACAGAAGCATCGATCATCGTCATAAACTGGATGTTGTCCTCTTCTTCCAATATTTGATATATTCTATGTACTTCGCTTATGTTGATGCTGCGAAAATAGTGTGGTTATTATTTTAAATAGAAACCATTCAACTAAATATCAAAGATTTTTTTTATGAATTTTATTTAAGAATACAAGATCAGAATGGATAGTTTCTGCTAAGCTTATCACAGTATATAAAACATACCAAGGTGAGTTTGCTAGATATTAGGGTTATGCATGGCAAACCAAAACTTAAATGCGAAATGCAGCCAATTTTCTCATTACAATAATGCAAATCCGACGACAAGACGCTATTAGTAGTGATAATAAAGTTTAAAAAAATGCTGAGTCACAGTTTCTACGAAAAAAACTCACCCCTGCCTGGACTCATGGCAGCAATATAGCATCGTTGGATCTATGGGATGGGCCTCCGTATTGAAAATATAACCGCCCACATCGACAATACATTCGCCGTTAGGGGTGTTTATAACAGTTCCATGTACACCGGGGTTGTGGATGAAGTTGTCAGGATCGAAAAGCAAATACAAATATTTCGTCGTTTCGGCCAAGAAGAAAGATTCCATTCGATCCTCTTTACGGTGATCGCGAACATCTTTTATCTGCAATTAAATTGCACGAATTATTTAAAAAAATTCGAAAATAAAAAAGAAATAAACTAAAATGAGGACTTCAATGATACATATAAATTAAAATTATTGATACATTACAAGCATTAAACTATGTTATAATAATTGTAATAAAACAAGTTGCGAGTCCATGTACGGTGTAGAGTAATCGCGTCGGAGATGTGGCGAATGGGCGGAGGTACCGCTTCAGTCGTTTTACTCAGTTTTTGGCGATTGTCTTTTATAATAGCTATTCTCGTGCCTTTTTAGCGAAAATTAATTTATAACTTAACTGGTTTAAACAAAAATGATACCAAAAAAGGTGTGCAATTTACAAGAGCCCAAAAAATTAGAAATAAAATCATAAATAACACACATAATAATCAATAAAACACATTAGCACTGATTTAAGCATCGAAAACGAGCCTCGAAACCAATATAATGACACTGAATGTCCAGGAAAAGCATAGTTTTAGATTTACTTTTTAATAAACATATTAAAATCTATAAAAACGGCAAAAATATGATGTGTGTTGTACGGGACCGACTTAAATATTTTTGAGTATTTTTTGCTATAGCAGCAACAGAAATACATCATCTGTGAAAATTTCAACTGTATAATTATTAGGTTCACGAGATACAGCCTGATGACAAACGGACAGCAGTCTTAGTAATCTCCCGTTGTACCCTTTGGGTATGGAACCCTAAAAAGTGAAGATTGTAACTAAAGTTAAATTTTGTCAGAAAATGCTTAAAGTAAGGAACATACTTACTAAGAAAAAAATAATGTTAATTGGAATGTCACTTCCTGAGCATAATAGGTGCTTTGGAACTAGCTGTATGCTTGTGAGGTCGTTTTTGCGGAAAAATAGACATAGAACAGAAAGACAGTGTGTTTTATATAAATGAGGTTGTACATAAAAATTACATAGCAAGAGTTAGCATAAAAACGGAACATACCGTTGCGTAACCACATTGAGTTCGAGCGCTGTGCTGTATACTTCTGAGAATATCTTCACCCATTTGAAGCAATATTGGGTCTCTGGTTTCTCTGTAGAGGTACATGATTGACTCAATGAGCTCCGGCCGCAGGGGATAACTCTCGCGTGAAGAAGAAGCCTCACCGGTACCTAGATTATACACCTCAGGGGTGAAACCATACTGTTTCCAAACACTGTGATAATTGTGTATTATACGCATAGCTGTGTCAGTTTCACCTGTAAAAAAAAATTATTCTGTACAATTATTAACCACTGCCATAATGAATATAGAAGGAAAGTTAAAGCCACCATACAATTTACTTTGAATTTTTATTTACATCATTAAAATTACCTACCAATCAAGCTAAGAAGTCCCGGCCAGTATGATTCAAGAGACTGAAAGACAGGTAAAGTAACATGTCCCCTTAACATAGTTGCCCAAACAAACCAATCATCTTTCTTCAAATATTTGTCTATCACCTCTCTAGCTTCTTTGAACATTGACATTAATTCTGGCTTTTCCAACAGTATCGCTCCTAAAAGAACCAATATCATTATATCTAAACATTATTATTAAACCCAAGTAAATGGCAAATCATCTACAACTTTGTCAAAAATTATACACATCAAAGGCTCTTTTATACCTTTAACTAAATATTCATAGTAGGAATCCACACCACCCCCAATTCCCGCATCTTGAGCAGTCCAACGACCTGTCATTACATCAATGTGGTTCCCTAGGAGGCCAATTGGTGATCTATGGTGGTAGAGGGCTTTTAATGCATTATAGGCTACCTGAATTAAAGCAATATAAACTGTTATAAACCATCAACATTATATTGGTTAGTTTCAACACACCTTTAACTTTTGAGTACCTATTTACTTAACAAATGGTTAATTCATTTAATATTTTCAAACCTCTTCATAGAGTGGATCTCCAGTAAGTCTACTTAAGGTGCCAAATTCGACAATGAAAGTGCCAACTCCAGCAGTACACGTCACGCTAGTTTCACCAGGGGGCACACCGAATCTTAAATTTATTGTTCCATAAGGCATTCCAGTGGTGGTATCAAATGCTGCAATGAGTCTATGTGCTACATCTTCGGCGAGGCGCAGCAGTGGTCCATTACAAGGCCAACCCGGTTCCAGTTCTAAGCCCGTTCTAGTAATAAAACATATGTATGTATATCTAGATTTTTATACAATTAAAAGATGGAAATTTTTATGTTTGAAGATTAAACCATCTTAAGATTGACATATGCTACAGGATAAATTTAGGAGTTGCAAATATTCACAAATAACTTCCTGACAAAACAAAGAAAGTTCACTCAAATGATAATGAACAAGATGGAAGCCATTAAATGCCTGATGAATCTCTTAGTCTACAAACTGAAAGCACAAACATCTATAATCAAATAAATCTATTATAAAATAAGCCATTTATGAGACGGATCAATTTAAATAAGGTTTAGAATTGATAAAATAATTGACTGCCAATTAACTTGGTTATAGCTAGTTTGTGGGACCATGAACAAATTATATTAATTGATGATAATGAAAAGTGAACTAAAATATGTTTTTTTAACTAAATAACTAAAATTAATTTCTTATATTTTAATATTGTTATGAACACACAAAGGAACTAACGCCATCTAGCGTCAACTAATAAAACCAATAAAGAACAAAGACGACATAAAACCCCCTATTCAACACTAGATGGCGTTAGAGGAACTGCTGTGGAACTATAGTCTCGAAAACCGTGTTTTGTGTTGGACCTAGTGCTTGAAAAAAGTCTTCAAAAGAGTCAGCAGGTCTTTCTCTCCAAATCCTTCGAACCCCTAACACGTAACAATATAATAGGAGACTGGAAGAAACCAACCAAGAAATAAAATGTGGAAAGTCATTCCAAACATTTCTATTTTTGACAATTTATTAAGTTGCAGTGATTGCTGCTTTACATGTACATGAGTTGTGAATGCCTTTTTACTCATTCTATATCCCAGCTTGTCCTTAACAAAGTAAAGATGGATAAAAATTGTTTGAAGGCAATGCCTAAAAGTTATTAGTTTGTTTATAACAATATATATTATATTGAAAATGAAAAAAAAAATAGTGTTTCTATATCATAAGTAGACAGAACATTCATCCCATAAGTAGACAGAAATACAGTGGTTTTGTGTTGAAAACCAGAGGATTTTTTATTGTTTTTATAGATAATGTACAGAACCACTGTTCATGCGTGAGTCTAACTTGCACTTGGCCGTTTTTTTTAACTTACCTATGAGATAATAAGTGAGCACTTAACAATCCTCCAATAATTCTAATATTAGTTTCAAAAACAGATACATTAATGTCAGTGTCAAAGTTCTCTTTTTGTAGAACTAAGTTTACAACTCTATTAAACTCTGTGTAATTGCCCATTATAGCGAGCGTATCAAGTGCATCGATTAAGGTGAGTGAGTAACTGCCCCATGTGTCCACTCCATCACAACTGAGGGGCCTTAATTCATCATAAGGGTACGCATATCGTAGATAACTATCATATGCATGTTGAAACATTTCGCGGACTTCTTCTCTGTAATTTAGGTATATTAGGTTTCATTATAGTGTACTAATCATTAATTTTATAGTGTATGTCTAATTCTAATTACCGAAGTTTAAGAATATCTTCCTTACTATATTCTCTTATTGTTAAGCAACTATCACACATAAAACACAATATACAAAACGTAAAAAAAATCACTTTTTTTATTTCTATCATCTCCGCTTTTTTTTTTTCAATGTAAATAAATAAATAATAATTAATAAATACTTTAGGCGAACTTTCTTAAAATTTATTAAGATCTAAAACATTTTTTTATTACATTTGGCATTTGACTTGTCAATTGTCAATGTCAAATTGTCAATTCAATTGCACAGAGTACTGTCAATTGTTAAAGTTAATCATTGACATGTGTAAATATCGATTTTTAATTAAATTTATAGACACATATAATCGATATTTTAAACCGCCATAAATTGATATATGTTTTGGAATATCTTATTCGTGTGAAGTTCGATATAGTTTTAACTCAACTCTACTTTCATATTTAATAAGCAAATAAAAATAAAAGTGCTGCAACGAGGATATAAGTCATCACACAGTCTTTACACTTCCATCATTATAAAAATTTGATCAAGCTCGCCTTGAGACATCAGCTGCTCCGTTCCAATATAGCCGTTAAATAATAAAACTCATAGTGCGAAGACGGGGAGGGTCGCTAGTTATGTATTAATTATAACTCTGCATTCCTTTTTTTTTCTGTTATTTATTTGTACGATTTTAACGAATCGAAATGTTATAGGATAGGAAGATAAGTATTGGATATAAATAGTTGTGAAAAAATGGCGATATACCGATATTTTTTACTCGATAATTGTGGAAACGATAAATATCGATATACTTTTTGTAGCAGTGGGTCGACAATCGACACGCTACAGTTTGAATTTGAACCACAGAACATTACTCGCACGAGTTCGAACCTTTTGACGTACCGTAATTCAATGTAATTCTATCCCTATAACAGAACTTAAATTCAAATTGATAATACATGCCATGATTACTACGCAAGGAAATTGTTGCCCACATTTAGCGAATAAAATATTATTAGTGATTTGACCGTTAATATCCCTGTAACGCTTCTATATTTCCTTTTCGAAGAAGGGGAGGTAACACAAAACCATGTTGTATGGCCATTTTTAACATAAATAGGGCATAGATAACATTGAGGATTGGGAGGCCTTACGCCGCAAGTTCCTCCTTAAAGGAGTCCGTATCCAACTTCTTCGGGGTGTGCTAAATGACGACGTGCTGGAAACACTCATTCTTAATTGTGTAAGTGTGGAAGGACATTTGCCTTTTGATAGCCACTCTATAAGATCCCTGTGGTCGTCTACCGTTTGAGAAATGTCAGTGGACCGGTCATTAAAGGCCTAGCCTTAGAATCCCAGAAATGATTCAGCACATCTGCTTATTCTGATAAATTAAAGGTTCTTTCTGATAAATGATCATCGCGGAAGGCTTCTCAGCTCACTTTTCCTTTTACTGCTCCTTTCACGCATCACAAGGATGATACCATCCATTCCAACATCATCCGGATAAGGCTTGAAACTCGGACTTGGGGGTTAGTATCACGGGTCACGATTGTCAAACCCGCCTGGGATGATCATGCTTGGAATGCGGCAGTTTGATGAAGTCTGAGAATTGACTGATTATTATTAAGTTTCCTTGTTCAGTGGACTGCATAATTATGTTTAGAGAATTTAAAATCTGTCACCCACCGAAGAACAAGCACCAAACATTATTTTAGTTACGCAGGGTGTCTTCGGAGATTCAAGCGAGGTTGCGAAAAGCCTCGGGACGTAATAGTTACTTCTCGCGCTAATAATCACTCACTCACTTACCTAGTCATCAGAAAAAAAAAATTAAAAAACCTTAAAATTATAATTGCTTAAAACTTTCATTCGGAAGAGCTTTGAAAACTGGGTGTCCGTTCGGTTCGTGGAGCTCATTTCCATAAAGTAACTTCCTTTCTGAAATATGTAATAAATAAAAAAAAAATTAAAGTTAAGTTAATAAAATTAGAAATACATCAAATTTTCACATTACAATCACAATTAAATTCACAATTTTACAAGATAAATAAAGCAATTGGAAGATTCCTTTATTATTTAGATAACTTTTTTCGCAAATAATATGTATGTACTTGTAAAAATAATCCATTTGTATCTGGCTGGTTTTGGTATTATTAAAAAGTTTAAATTAAAAAAAAAAGATAATTCCAAATTCAAATTAGGAAAATGTTTGATTTTCATTTGTTTTTCTTACTGTTAAGATGAGTGATTCTAATGAAGAAATTCGATACATTTTAAAATTTTGATGTCAAAGATGCACCTCGCTCTGGGCGCCCTGTTACGGATAAAATGGATGCCATTTTTGAAAAAGTAGAGCAAGATCGATATGATATACCAATAGTTTCGATATAGCTGAAGAACTGGGAATTGACCACAAAACAGTTTTGGCGCATTTGAAAAAAGCTGGGTACACGAAAAAGCTCGATATTTAGGAGCCTCATCAGCTCACTGAAAGAAACCTAATGAACCGTGTACTCACTTGTGATTCTTTATTACGGCGTAATGAATCCGAACCATTTTTGAAAACCTTCATAACTGGTGATGAAAAGTGGATCACGTACGACAAGAAAGTGCGAAAAAAGTCGTGGTGAAAGGCTGGTCAGGCTCTACACTCTGGCAAAACCCGGGTTATCTCGCAACAAGGTAATGCTGTGTGTATGGTGGGATTGGAAGGACATTATTCATTGTGAGCTGTTACCGCCAGGCAAGACCATTGATTTTGAACTCTACTAGGAACAACTCATCAGATTATTGCAAGAAGTTGAGAGAAAGTGGCCGAAATTAATCAACAGAAGGGGTTGATTTTTCATCATGATAACGCTAGACCTCACACTTGTTTAGCCACTCAGAAAAAATTAAGAGAGTTTGACTGCGAGGTGTTAATGCATCCGCCGTATAGTCCTGACCTTGCAATGAAAAGGTTGAGAAAGAAACTTCTGAATTTTACGAGCTCTATCAACAATAATTTTATCTTCATCAGATAGTTCATCCATACCAAGTATTGCAATAATATCTTGCAGCGACTTATAAGTTTGCAATATACCCTCAGATTTCTACTTGTTTCGGTCTCTTCAGAATTCTTTAGGCTGTGTCAGGTTAACATTACGAGGGGACTGCCAAAAACACTTATCGCGGTTTTTTGATCAGAAGCCCCAGAATTTCTTTAGCAATGGGATCATGTCCCTACCTACATGATAGTAGAAAGAACAAAATGGCACCTACATACTTAAGTTAAATACAAATAAATTTTATTAAAAAATGTTTTGAATTTTCATATAAAATGCGAAGAAACTTTTTCTCCAACTTATTAGAATTCCGTTTACGGTTTGGTTACTTTTAAATTGTGGCCATTTTACACTTTACAATGGCCATTTCATTTATTTTATTATTTTTAACTGTATTTTTAGGCATAGAGAAGAAAATATTTCGTGGTTTATTATTGGTCGGAATTTAAATTAGAATAGACAATAGAGTAACGTAAACTGCAACAGCTGAAATCGCCAAAATGTCTGTTGTCCGTTGACGCTTCATAGCGTTTTTTGGGGGTGATTTTGAATTTCTCGCATCATTTTTCTATTGTACACTCTATATTTAATAAAATGTACTCGTGATTTGATAGTTATACAAGTATTTCCGCTTAGGCACGCAATTTAACCATTCGCGACCCGCGATTTGAACCGATCTGGTTATACCCTATAGTGTTTACGGGCTAAGCGGGTGCAATGGCATCATTTAGAATACACGAAGATCAAGAAAATGCTGCATTGGGAATAAGGAAAGACGCTGAACTCTTCACCACAAACGCCCAACGACGTGCTCTGGGCGATCTCAGTCAATTTACCTGTAATCAAAACCGGAACAAACTCGTAAGTTGTTCACAATGCTTGTTGATTACGTGTTGTGGTAAGCTTTTAATTATCTTCTATTTTTTCAGCCTGGCTTGGCGAACGGAGCGTGCAAAGCTCAAGATGAGAATAGGACAGTTCGTCAAATCAAAAATGAGAAGAATATCGTACCACCTGTGGCCCAATTTCGCGCGTTTAGCGTTTATGAAGACAAGCCCTCTGAGCAAGCGGAAGTGAAAAAACGAGAGCCAACATTTAAACCGTTCGTTGCTAAAGAGATTAGAAAAGATAATTTCTTTGTAAACTCTTCACAGAATGTTAAGGACCAAGAAAAACACCCAGATCGGTCTAAGGAAACCTCTTCTGCAAGGTAATTTTAAAATTTATAATTAGATTTTATTTTATAGTATAAACGCGGAGTTCTATCATATTTTACGCAATTAAACATGCTAGAAGTTTAAAAAAATATGTTTTAGGTTATTTTCATTATCATACATATTTTGTAAATTATTTCAGGATTGTTGTATTATAAAACATGTATGGTATGGTAAGAATACAAAAGCTTTGTTCAATGTTCATGTCTCTTCAGTTCATCTACTGAAGCTAAAAATTCAATGGTAGGTAGTCAAATTTAAAAAAAGAAATTGTTATCTAGTTACCTCAATATGTTTGTATCTGTAAGAAACACATTGACATTGAGCTTGATTTTCAGTAATCATTATAGCTTGGGTTATGCAAACAACAACCTTTCTCGATTTTAATGATTTTTGTTAATTAATTTGATAATTGAAAAGCTGTTCAGCACACCATCCTGATATATACATAATGACTTGTTTGTCTCATTCAAAGTCAAAGTCAAATTTAAAGGCTTATTTTAAGCTCTTATTGAACATTACCACTGGTTCACTAAACTAGACCTGTTTAGAAAAGAACTAGAAACTGCTGTCTTATCGTTTTTTTTGTATATAAAGGAATACAAAAGTATTTAAGTATAAAATTAGCAGTAGCCAGGGGCCTTGCAAGTGCAGAGTCATTTCCACACATCCTTGTCCTCAATGTATTCTACAAAATTATAATAGGCCCTTTACATTAGTGTACATTGTACTCATTATCAATCTGAACCCTGCCACCTAATGCGCTTTGATTTAGGCCTCCACTGCAAGAGAAGAAAGATGTAGTTCAACAAAAGAAAGAGGTGATAGAATCACCAATGTCTATAGTTGACTCAAGTGTCCTGTCAATGTCTATATCAAAAAATGAGAGCCAGATTCTTGATGAACACCTAGAAGATGAGGATGCCACCACTGCACAAACTGATAGAGAGATGTTTTTCCATGTTGTTGAATATCGCCAAGACATTTATGAGTATATGAGAGAGATTGAGGTAAGTATAATTAATTATACATTCATTGTAACACCTATAGGTTTCAGTATCGGCTACTGAGTCCAGCAGTTATTTTTCAGAAGAGCACATGAATTAATATTTACAGGAATTCACAAAGCTTATTATTTGTCTCATGGTAAACACAGTAAGGTCACAAGTTTTTTTTCATCACAGGCAAAATTTTATACATTTTGATATTTTGAATCTGCATGTTTTTTTTAATGTCTTTAATAAAAAAGTTTACCTATTTATATATTTTTAAGAAGTTTTTTCCAAAATGCCTTTGTAACTTTTTAAACTCATAAAATAATATTATTATCCCCCTAAACCTCATTATGTTATTCAACATGTTGCTGTCTTACATTGTTGTAAGTTATTAGCAAATTTTCTGATGTTTCAGTAAAGGAACAAAAGTAAAAAGAAACAAAACATAAAAAAAGGTTTATTATTTAAAAATATTATATGAATAAGAATAATTGTTGCTTGTTTCAAATCTACCCTCCTTAACTTTTTTCATACTATGGCTCCACTGATACATCAGTGATTTTGCCAATAACTTAGAATTTTGAGATTGTTTTGGGACATGACACTGTTTAATTACTTACTTAAATAAATTACAGTTGCATACCAATTATAAACAAAGTAACGAAACACCATGTTAGTCATTCACACAAGAAGTATTTTAGATATGTAGTTTAGACAAAAACACTAGAGACGCACATGGCCAACCTATAATAATTGATGTAGTAATTTATAATGGTAGTACAATAGCAATTAAACAGTGCTTGTTTAATTTAGGGTGTTAAGAAAATCTTTTCTTAGAATGAAATGGGACTTTTAAAATATAAATAACTATGTGAATGAGAGTAAATTATAGGTCTATATAGATGATGAAATTAAGCATAAGGTACAGCTTCCAACTAAACAATTACTCTTCCACAAAATAAAGATTATTATTTTATGACATTTGAAATTCATTATAGTTATATAATGTATCCAGACAGCAGCACCCACATTTACATTTACAGTCAATTTTAAGGCATATGTGTATAGAGTAAAGGCCCTTTTACATGGTACCAGTTTAATAAATGAGTTGCATGGTCTAAACAACATATAACATTCTTGACTGTTGAACAAGACTTGCTTCAAGTTTTGTTTCAAAACTTTCCTTGGTGTAAACAGCACACTCAATAATTTCTTAAGCAATTCTTGTATTGGATTGCATTTTCTCTTCCATTGCAAAAATGAGTGCGATGAGTGAGGGTGTTTAATCGTTGGTGTTCTTTTGAGGCAAGAAATATTGAGAAAAGGTCGTAAAAATTAGCATTAAGTTTGCCTTTTGTTTAGCCATAAATTGAGGTGTAAACAATAAATTTTAAATAAAAAAAAAAATTTTGGACAAAAAAATGAATGATAATATATGGATAATAATGGATAATGATAAATAAATCTCAATGAAATATATTAAATCTGCATAATCTAACTTGAACACTTATTATTAACCCATTTTTTTTAATAAACAGCCCTTTTCAAAACGTTCAACACTTGAATGAAATATTTGTCAACGCAAATACGTGCAATACTTGAAGCAACACGCCAATAAATTGTACACGGACATACAAGCATGTGTTTAGAAAAGTCAATACTTGAAAGCAATAATCGCCTAAACATAATTGCATTGGTGTAAACAAAAGACATTTGCAATTATTTCTTGTCAAGACTTGCATTCAATAATCGCATTCAATTTTTTTAACTATATCTGCGTGTAAACTGTTGCTTACAATTCTTGATGGTCAATTATTGCGCGCCAGTTATTGCATTCAATTATTGCTCTTGTATGTACAAGAAAATGGCATTGTGTAAATGGGCCTTAAGTCAACCGCAAAATTTAGTTTCCTATTGATGAAACATAGGGATTCCTTATGTTTCCTGAAATGAGCAGTACTTGCTAATAGTCAAAGTAGAAATACTGCAATAAATAAAGTAAGGTTTTTAGAAGGTGTTTTAAGGTGTTTTAAGGTGGTTTAAGGTGTTTAATAGTTTAAGAGAACGGTTAAGGCCCATTTACAGGATGCCATTTTCTTGTACATACAAGAGCAATAATTGAATGCAATAAGTTGCACGCAATAATTGACCATCAAGAATTGTAAGCAACAGTTTACACGCAGATATAGTAAAAAAAAATTGAATGCGATTATTGAATGCAAGTCTTGACAAGAAATAATTGCAAATGTCTTTTGTTTACACCAATGCAATAATATTTAGGCGATTATTGCTTTCAAGTTTTGACTTGTCTAAACACATGCTTGTATGTGCGTGTACAATTTATTGGCGTGTTGCTTCAAGTATTGCACGTATTTGCGTTGACAAATTTTTCATGCAAGTGTTGAACGTTTTACAAAGGGCTGTTTTTTTAAAAAAATGGCTCAATAATAAGTGTTCAAGTTAGATTATGCCGATTCAATATATTTCATTGAGATTTATTTATTATGATCCATATATTATTATTCATATTTTTATCCAACTTTTTTTACGACCTTTTCTCAATATTTCTTGCCTCAAAAGAACAGCAACGATTAAATAGCCTCACTCATTACACTCATTTTTGCAAAGGAAGAGAGAATGCAATTGAATACAAGAATTGCTTAAGAAATTATTGTGTGTGCTGTTTACACCAAGGAAAGTTTTGAAACAAAACTTGAAGCAAGTCTTGTTCAACAGTCAAGAATGTTATGTGCTGTTTAGACAATGCAACTCATTTATTGCTTCAATTTAATTGTATACAACAGGCAAGAAACTTGCACCGTGTAAATGGGCCTTTAGGGTACACATTTAACTTGTAACATCAAATTAGAAGAGCATTTCATGGCACCAGTAATGAAGCACAGAAAACTGATTTTTATGTGTTTTTATTATAAGGTTTCAACAAAAATTTATTTTAATCAAACTCTGATCAAACAATGGCATTATCTATACTGCGTGTCGTTACCATCGCGACAATAAATGAACACACGTCTAACGCTCTACTTGCCAATAATCATAAAAAAATATTAACGTTAAACAAAATCCATAATTAAAAAAAAATATTTTTCAAACAAACTAATTAAGTAAAAAAGAAACAAAATTTGTAACATCCTATACAACTCGCGCCACAACGTCGCATTACAAGCCTCTCCTTCTAACAGTATGTTTTGTCTCTTTTAAATTCATTCAACCCATACATATGCTTTGTGACCTTGAGAAATGAACTTTACGTTATAGTTTTATATGTAAGCGTGTTCTAAAATTCTTTGTTTTGGAAAATTTGATAACTCTGTAAATATTGATGTTTAAAGAATGTAAATGTTTAAAACAATTTTAAAATGTTATCCCCTAGATATGTGTTAATTTATAGTCGCGAGTGTAAAGACACGCTGTATATTGTATGGATGAGAACCACATTGGAAACCAGAAATGTAATTTATAATATTAACACACTTTTTCACACTTCTTGCTAACATAATTAAGGTGGTGCATACCAGATGATTTAGTTTTAGAATCTAATATAACACCTAAAAATGTATATTATATAAAATTGAATGTTTTACTTCAAATTAGGTTAAAAACAGAGCCAATCCACGTTACATGCGCAAGCAGCCAGATATAACACACATGATGCGATCAATCCTGATTGATTGGCTGGTGGAGGTGTGTGATGAATATGGGCTGCAGAGTGAAACACTGCATTTGGCCGTATCCTATGTTGATCGGTTCCTCTCCTACATGAGTGTTGTGCGCACCAAACTTCAACTAGTTGGCACAGCTGCTACATACATCGCCGCGTAAGTTGTGTACATATGTATATTTTATACATCTTAAGCCCAAGACATTTTAATTTTATTTAGGCTTTTTTCAAGTTAATTAGTCCTGTCCAGAGCAACTGTTAATACTCTCTGATTTGGGTTTTTGTGGACCTTATATCAATATTACAAATACTTTTTAAATCTTTAAACCTATTTATTTTCATCCGAAAGACCTTCTTTTTTTTACTTTCTAATATACTATTTCTTTCTTTTTATCGTTAGTTTTGGTACAGTGCATCAACTTCTGCAATATCAATTGCACTGAACATTTTTCTATCTTTATTGTGATATTGGACTTTGAGGGTTTTCATATTGAATAAATTATATCTTATATATAAAATTCTCGTGTTAGTTACCTTACTCCTCGAAAATGGCTTTACTGATTTTTACCAAATTTTATATGCATATTCAGTAGGTCTGAGAATCGGCTACTATCTATTTTTCATACCCCTAAGTGATAAGGGTTGTTCACCCTTAACATTTTTCGACAAAATTTTTTGTTTTTATTTTTTTATGATACAGCATACAAAAATACATACAACCCTAAATTTTCACTCTACGCAGACGTAGTCGCGGGAAGCAGCTAATATTATATAACTTTAAGAAAAATAATTAATTGATGTGCCTATCTTTTGGTCCTTTAATAATTTTACTGTCTTCCTGATTAAGTCAGTGTCAGCAACACCTAATGAGTGTTTACCACCTACATCAATACTTAATGATGGGATTTGGCAAGCCCTAATTAGTGGTACAAAATTCAAGGTAATATTTCTGCAAAAATTTCACAATATATTGTCTCATTTACAGGAAATATGAAGAGGTGTTCCCACCTGAGGTGTCCGAGTTTGTTTACATCACAGATGACACATACAAAAAGTGTGAAGTGCTGCGAATGGAGCACCTTATTTTAAAAGTGCTCTCATTTGATCTCTCCACACCAACATCTCACGCTTTTCTCTCTCACTATTGTATCTCTAATGGACTCTCTAAGAAGACCTTCCACTTGGCAGCAGTAAGTAATAAAAATAAAAAGATAATTAAAAAAAAATTTGCTGTCTAATGCTTCCCGCAATAAGAAAATACTAGTGTGTTGCGAGAGACTTCATTTACATTTTGAATGCACAGTATACCCAGACTCAGTGTCAGTATTTATGAGTCATGAGGGGTCAAACTCACAACTGTGTACCTCCACTATTGTAATATTTGCAGGCAGATTCTACTTTTATGAATTCAGTAGTTAGTACAGTTATGTTATGGTCTAAAATCATATTCCTTACTTTATGTTATCATACAAGTTAAAATATTATCATTGTAAACCCTTGTAGCAGTGTCTGCTATTACATGGATTAGCCACACCGTGTAGGAAGTACCATTACTTTGAAGATTTTGGTAAAGCAGAAGTGTTTATAAATGTTATGTGCGAGGCAACTATAGTCCATCCTCTTAACTGTTAAGAATATACCTGTAATTGCAATTGAATTGCATCTGTTGGTCACCTACTAAAAAATATAATAGTTATCGTCTTAAGTAACTATATAAATTTGAAATAAGGAAAAAATATGATGTTTTATTGTGTTATTCATTTTTTTACTTATGTATATTTAAACACATTTCAGTACATTGCAGAGCTTTGTCTCTTGGAAGCAGATCCATATCTTCAATATAAACCATCAATCATAGCTGCTTGTGCCCTAGCAACAGCTCGTCATTGCCTTCTTTGCGAGTCGTGTGACGATAAAAATACGGAATCTCGGCTCCTTACCAAATGCAGTTTGACCGCCTGGCCACCTGCGCTGGCCCATTGCTCAGGCTATTCTTTAGCTGACCTGGAGCCTTGCCTACGTGAACAAGCACGCACACATGCACATGCCTCACAACTACCCTACCACGCTATACCTGACAAATATAAGAGTAACAAGTGAGTATAATAGTTTAGATTGTTTGTATATCTTTAGGCACACTTTGCCCTTTCACTTTTACTTTATTTGCTATATCCGTGTTGAAGGTATAAGTTCATCTCAACCTAAGTCATTTAGTAATATTTTTATGTTAAGAACAAGTCCTTTTTAGTGCTTCTTTTAATTTGTTTTAAGCTTTAATACTGTACTATAAAAACATTTTCTATGTATTGTTAACTTACCTAGGAAATACAAATACTATACAAATGTTTGTAAATGATTAGTTAAATCTTTCTATAACTGAACATCCTCAAATGTTTTATGACATGATAAGACAGACAAATCTCAATGTATTATTTTTATTACTTTTTTTTATTATTTTTATCATTCATTTACTTTTTACTTGCTGTCTATTGTCTTCTAGAATATTATTATAGGTTTCATTAGCTGCTGAATATGAGATTTCATCAATCTTTACTTTTAAAGCAATTCATATATATTTACTTACTTACTTTTCAATCGATTCGTAATTTTTTGTAAATAAAGCCACTTGAATAATTACAAATAAACTGTTAGTACCAATACAAATGCAACATAAATGCGAAAGTAACTCTGTCTGTCTGTCTCGTTTTCACGCCGTAACTACTGAACCAATTTAAATGAAATTTGGTACACAGATAGTCTAGAGCCTGAGAAAGGACATAGGCTATTTTTTTATTGGAAAAAAGTGTTGTAAACGGTTGAAAATATCTTTCTTTTAAAAATTTACATAGTTTTTTAAGGGCTTTAACGCGAGCGAAGCCGGAAAGGCGGAAAGCTAGTTAATTAATATTTTGTTGAACCTCATAATATTCACACATAGGATTATGCTTTTTTTGTATTTGTATTCTATTTATTGGATATTCCTTCCAGATTCGACGGCGTGTCGTCAATAGAGCCTCGGCCCCTGTTTCCAGTTCCCAAGTACCAACCGCCTCCACCGGCGAACAATTCACGGCCACCCGCAGAAAACAAGCGCGCCAGCTAGTACGATCACGCCACATGTTTTAGCCAATTACGTAAAACGCTTAGTTACACAACTTATTACAATCCTAACAAATGTAAAAAATATGGAACTTGATGAGCTTCAACAATTCGGGGTTTTACATAAAGATAATATGTGTTTTCATTGTCAATGTGACTTCCATCATAATAAAAATTATATTTATTTTTGTGATGAAATAAAATAACTAAACCTCACTCAAATTATTTACTTTTTTTTAAAATGGGTTAAAAAATATTTGTAGAGTTCCATATTTTCATAATTTGTATATTTTTTCAGAGTTTGTTCTTTGAATATATGTAGGGAAGTAATATTTGTCGCAGGTATTCAGAGTTGAAGAAAAACTTAAAATTTTAACCCAGTCAACGGCAACTTTACTACAAGAAATTTCTTTATGTTAAAGATAAGATTTCAACATGATTAAATTGCATTTATTGTATTTAATATTTCTATACAGCAGACAAAAATTATTACATATAGTTAATTTTTTGCAAGTTGATATGCTAGAGATTAAAAATTAACAATTTCCAATGGAAATAAAGTGGTACTTTTGTGTTTGTAATGGCTTATTTCTAAGTAAATTTAAGTTTATGACTGTAAAATTAAATTACTGCAGGCATACAATTCTCTTATTTTAATTAAAATGCAATGTACAATTTTTGCACTAGCCTTTTGTTTTTCTTTGAGTATGCTTACAGTTTTGACCAACTTGAATTGTCTCAGACCATGTACAATTGATGTAGTTTCTAGTACTGTTTGTTCCATCATTGTGTTCATTTAATATATGTCAAATTGTCGGTTATCTGCTGTGACTCTTAAACTCATGTGGACTAAGTAATAAGATAGATGTAGCTCTCATTGGTACTTCACGGATTAAGACATAAAATATGTGATGTGTTTTAAACATAAATGAATAATTATTGAAATATCACATTACACGATCATAAATTAAATGAACGAAAATGCTATCATTGGTACAAAAACGTTTAGCTTGTTCTGTATTCAATTGGATGTTTTGTGATGTATTCAATATGTTGCACTGAAGGTTTTTCTAATTTATTTTTATGTGAAGACCAAATCTTCATTGTGAACCAAACTTAATGATGTTATATTTCTGATGCCAATTCTGAGCACTTCATGTTTGTTAGTAAATTATTATTTTTGAGATATAAGGTATGTTTTTAATGTTGATAAAGTAGTTTTAATGTAATTTAATATAATCGATATTTTGTTCCAACTTTGTGAATGGAGGTAAGTACGAACACCGTTTTGGAAATAAAAAACAATAAAAATTAAATAGTTTTTTATTAAAATGTATTAATATTCTTTGTAGCCCCTTTCTATGAAGCAATGTAAAAGGGTCCAGGTGAGCGCGCGCATATTTTACTTCCTTTATACGAGCCGTGATTGCTTTTAGTCAAATGTAATCTTTATTTCAATGGTGTGTTAGTTGTATGTTTATTTAGCCGCACCGGGGAGAAAGGAAGATGGGTGGCTAGACTGGCTACGGTAAAATCTATTTGGGGCGCGCATTCGCGTCATCGCAGCTTTCGGTCCGACCTGCCCCAGAATGTAGCCGGCCAGCGGTCGGTAAAGTAAATAAAATAAACTGGACGTTTCACATGATTTGTATATTTGTGATAAGAAAATAATTCTCTTCCCTTCGATTCGTTTCACGTGCGAGGTTATAAAGCTATTTGTACTGTAGAATGATCGGTGGTATTGATTAAGACGAGGAGAGCTTCTCTTGAGTGTAGACGTTGCCGAGTCCTTTTTTCGTGCAGTTTGTACCTGTAACAATAATACTTGTTAATATCACGCCAATGTTTTAAATGCAAAATTCTTCATTCTATGTCATTCCTATATATCATAGGCTGCAGCAGCTAAGCGGATTTGAAATAAATTGCGAATAAAAATTGCTCATCACCTTCTCATTCATTTCGCACCAAGGAAATCACGCGACAAAAGCTAGTCGATGAAAATCCTGGAGAATTAGTAAACTGAATTTCATGTCACATTATTATTATCATCCTTATTAACATTAGTAGAAGTAACTTCAAATAATTAGTCGCTAACTAGGATACTTCGCCTAACACTTTAATTTAGTGAACTGTACCTACATCAAAATTATAAATGATTATTTTAATAGCGCTAGGTACGGTAAATATTGGAAACCTTTCACAATCGCGATTGAATATTAAAATTAATAGAAGTTATACGTTTTTTCAATAGACTGGGTTTTATGACATAAATATTGTGCTGGATAACTAAACTTTGCATAATCTGCTGTAACTGGTAAACTGGCTAAAAATTTCCTCCGCGTTAAGCTAATGCTAATGCGGCTTGTATTTGTAGTCTGCGCATTTGAATTTACGGCCCCTGTGCGGCACGCATGGAATTCTAAGCGTTCACCATCTGCTAAACTCAGGCTCTTTTTGCGGTTGGCGGCAGTGAAATTGCCGATATTATGATGGCATTTTATAGACGACGTATTTAAAATTGTTATTGTCTTGAGCGTCATAAACATTTTATATTTTAGAACGTTGCTATAACATGCTAGAACCTATTATTTATTATAACGATAATTTTTGCCCTTCTTCAGTTTTAACATCGCTTCATACTGGAATAAGTACATAAATTGGTTTTATACATTTACCATACAATTACTAGTTATTATAATAGGGATGCGTAGATTATTTTTTATTGTCATAACGAAATTGTATCACAGAATAAAAATCTAAGTTATTCCGGATATCAATAAACCGAATAGGTAGGTATACCAATTTACGTCGCGACAATGTTTATAAACAGTCATTAATATTGGCCAGTGTAAAGGAACGTGCGGGAAGAGTCTAATTTTAGCGTAGTTTCCAGGAAGAGTCTTAACTAAACAAACCGCTCCTACTATTTCCAGATGATTTAACCTTCATCCACTCGCCAATACTCCGTGCCGTCTGGTACACGAGACGTATGTGAAATTAAAAATAATGTGGAACCAGTGCGGAACCGTCTCTCCATGACCTGTTGTTTAGTATTTATAAGAGGAAATTGTCCATTTAAGTTTATAAATAAGTTTCGAATTAGTTCATTAGTTCTTTCCTTTCTTCTTTGTTATGTGATAACATAATAAATAAATTTTTCTGAATTTAGAATATTCTAATAAATGACACTTCCGAATTCTGTTCATTTTGATACGGGCAGAAACATTGTATCATGCATATGGAGATGACAGATGCGTATGATTTCGATTAATAGTATTCATTTGCAATGTCGCGGCCAGCTTGTGAGAGTTGGGGACGCATATAAACACAATAAATCATTCGACGCTCAGTCGGTCGCCTCGATGTCCGCTCGGCGGGCACGATAAGGGCCGCACTCAATGGGCAGATGTATGTTTGTTTTTATTGGAGATTCCAGTGCCCTAAAGCTTATTACGAAAGCGGTGCAACCAGCTATTAGTTTCGCTTTTGCGTTTGTTATTTAACGTTAGTCATTATGGTATTCACAAGAAAAACTATTCGATTTGATTATTACATACATAGAATATAGTTATGATCTCGTTATAAATTTGTTTAGCACGCCGCAATGGTTGAATTTAAATGATTTTTCAATTGATATAGTTCATAAGCTAGATTGACATTTAGCATAATTTTACCTCGTAAAAGGTATTTATTTCGTACTGGAAACTGGTGGGTGAGGTAGCCGAGGGCCATTTTATTAAAAAGGTGGACTCGCATCTTCAACCCTACGGGTGTTGCAAATTTCCATGGGTGGCGGTTATCACTTAACATAAGATGAACCCCCTGCTCGCTAGCCACCTTCTCTACATAAAAGAAAATCAACAATGAAAAAATAGCTTACTTAACTAAACTCTAATATTTGGTAATTATCATTTGACAATGATAATTACCAAATATTAGAGCTAAGTTAAACACTTGATAATTAATTTTACTTCCTGATTATCGTTTTATGTTTCAATTTAAGAAAATATATATGTACATATATACAGCGTGTCGTTACCATCGCGACAATAAATGAACACACGTCTAACGCTACTTGCCAATATTCATAAAAAAATTTTAACGTTAAACAAAATCCATAATTAAAAAAAATATTGGTCAAACAAACTAATTAAGTAAAAAAGAAACAAAATTTGTAACATCCTCGAAACTCACGCCACAGCGTCTTATTACTTGCTTCTCCATCTAACAGTATGTTTTGTCTCTTTTAATTCATTCAACCCATTCATATGCTTTGTGACCTTTACAAATGAACTTTACGTTACAGTTTTATATGGGTGTTCTATAATTCGTTGTTTTGGAAAATTTAATAACTGTAAATATTGATGTTTAAAAAATGTAAATGTTTAATACAATTTTAAAAAGTTATCCCCTATATGTGTGTTCATTTATTGTCGCGATTGTAAAGACACGCTGTATACCTAAGAACTACGTTCGAAAACTAATCTCTTAATAAACATTGATTTTTGTTCATAGCTTTAATTTATTTTTGTTGTTTTTAATACACACCTAGGATTATGAATAATATTATGTGCAATAACCGATTAACTACACTTACATTTTATATTGACAATCCGCATTTTCGATTATCGGTATCCCTAACGACAACAATTATTCTGATTTATTGAGTTTCAATTGTATTTCATATTATATTTATACTTTAAAAATGTCTTCCATAGTTTACCTAACTTTATTTCCAACAATGTTGCGTGCAAACTGAGGACTATTCTTAACAGTTCGAAGCAAAACAACAAGTATATTCGTCGTGACGTGATCATCATTCATCGTGACATGAAGGACAGTGACCAAAGGCACTGTGCATTACTAAAGATTGTCATGGTAGAGTTTGTAAACGTTATGTATTCTGTATACTTAATTAAGCTATCGATTTCTTGATCTCTATCTATATTGTTGATTAATCATCAGTAGATTTCAGTCTGAATAGGTTTTATTTATTAACCTTATTTTATATGAGCTTTATAGATCTATACTATAAATAACACACACAGGTACATACATATATAAATAATTTTCAAATAAACCCAATCCTGGAGAGAACTTAATACCACCATCACAATAAGTTAATTAAAACATCTTTGTTTTTGAAGTACCAGAAAATGGCACACAGTCACGATGCTCGTTAACATTTTACAACTCGGTGTTGATTTTATTCGGAGTAGAATAAGCGTAGGAGTGTCACGTGCATTTTTATTGTTTAAAGCCTCGGTCACACATAGCGAAGACCCGCTGCGACTAGGCAATCGCATTGAGAACTCGCTGTCTGTGACAGGGCAGTCATTCCGCTGAGCGCGCTACATAACGAGTGCACGACATATTATTTGTATTTGGGGCACCAACACACTGTTTAAATTATCGTGTGGAAGTAGCTTTATGTGACAGACTAGCAGCGAATTGTTGGTGCAAGTATAAATAGCAGCGAATTCACTCGCATCGAATATTATGTGTGTGACACTGTGACCGAAGCTTTAGGAGTGGAATTGTTAAAAGAGTACGTTCTATAACGAAGGTTATTCAATATTACGCTACGAAGTTACCTAATGCAATGCGATGGACCGTGGGTTTTATTTATCCATATCTAGCGCGGGCTCAGGCGGCCATCCACCCACAGATCACGAAGATACATACGTGACTCGCAAGTTAACTGGTTTCACGCGTACTTCGTTGCGCCGTAACTCCTATAATGGAATTCCTCGCAGCTCGCTGTGTTTATTGACGACGCTAAGAAGCGGCGCGCTTTATGCATCTGGTGGCTTTAAGAATAACGTTGTCGTTATCTTCGAAAGTTTGAAACTGCATAATTATTTATATCGATAAAATGCAAACTCAAATTATGCCTGGAGTTGTCGACAAAAGTAAGCATCTGATACTCTTTTCAACTAAATTACGATGATACATTGGAAGAGCTCCGAACCGTTCTCCATCAAAAATCATGTCTGTTGTGTGAGAGCCCCGCTTAAATATTTTTATTTTATTCTGTTTATTAGTACTTATTTGTTGTTATAGCGGCAAAAGAAATACATCATATGTGAAAATTTCAACTGTCTCACTGGTGATAGACGGACAGACAGACAGACAGCGAAGGCTTAGTAATAGGGTTCTGTTTTACCCTTTGGGTACGGCACCCTAAAAAATAGAAAAGTCGTTTGTGCATGCCAACACAATTGCTGGGATTCAAACCGGGGCTCTAGATTGCATGCCTTAATACCGATCACGAGGTACCGCCACTACCGTTATTAATAGCTTAACAAAAAAATTATGTCAAAATTGCTGTCAGAGAACTCGTAGCACATATTTTATCCGTTATTTATTTATCCGTATATCATGAACGTGAACTTTCTCGCCTCACAACCAACATAAACGCGATGACACCGTCAAAGCAACAGCTCGATTAATTTATTCAATAATTATTTTTCTTACGTATAGTCTTACTATATCACGGCTATATCATTAGAGGAAAGTCACCCAATATGGAATACCATTTTGTTTCAGGGATATAAAAAAAAAACTTCATAGAAACTAAAACAGTTTAATGTAATTACTAATCAGTCAGACATTTATATTTAGTAATTAACAGCCTTTAATCAAATATATTAGTTACCAAATTAAAATCTAACACAAAACCAAAATCACAAATGAGTAACCAAATATGGAATAGGTACCCATATATGGAATATAAGCATAAATCATCATTTCAATAACAAAAATAGACATAAATATCTATGAGATCAAATAAATTAAAATAACATATTGTTATAAACGAACGAAGTTACTAAATTCACTTGCAAAAGTCACAGATCCAAGTATCAAACTCTGGACCAGCACAATCATAATGTGCCCAGAGTCCACACATCAAGCATTTAATCCAGCTTTCTCCACTTTTATCCATGGAGAAAAGGTTTGAACAGAACATACATTCTGCATCAGCAGAGTCAGGAGATACATGGTCCATCAACTCATCATCTTCACTGTCTTCATCAAACTGGGTGACGTCCCGTTCCTCAGAGTCTTCTTCTTCACGATCATTTCTATTTTTCTTCGTTTGTTTGTTTCTCTTCGCAGTTTTCTTCTTATTCTTTGTCTTACTTTCTTTTTCTTGTCTCTTCATATTTTTATTTACTAAATAATTTTTGTAGGGTGAAGATGTTATGACTGTTGCTATAGCAGCTTTTCTTTCAAAATGCTGTTGTACTGCTTTCAAATATCCCATTTTATTTCCCCGGACGAATTTTATAGCTTCTGCCATTTTTGCTTCATCCCAGGTTTTTCGTTTCTTGGTTGATTGTGAAGCAGACATTCTAAAAAACAAACATAACATAATTTTTTTTAAAGAAATAATAGCAAGTACCTAACATGTGAAATATAAAGACCTAATTATGGAATATTTCATAATTAGACACCGACGACTGTCCATATTTGGATTTTTATACTTGTTTAAAATCATCTAAATATTTTTTCAAATCACAATATTTTAATGACAGAATATCACAAAACGTTGAAATAAACATAATATCGATATACTAAATAGTAAAACACCTATGTATACATACGTAATAACTGGTAATACTCAATTATTACTTACCTTTAAAATTTTCTGCGTGATAACAAAACAAAAAACACCAGCCACACTTGTAGCGTTCGCGCAACTAACACGATGGTGTGAGTGAGGTAGTAAATAGACCGAATGAAACAGAAGATGGTCATGTGTTTCGTTTCATACTTATATTCTTAGAGAAATTGCTTTATTCCATATTAGGATACTATTCCATATTTGGTGACTTTCCTCTACATATGTGCGACATTTAATTCACAGGCAGCGCGAACATAGCTCAACGCTCGCGTTCGCGCGAAATTTCGTTAGCAACTGGCGGTCGGCCATATTTGGCGCCAATTCGCCCGCCGCCGCGCATGCCAATCGGAAGCCGTAAGGGCCAGCGAGCCTACTTCCGGTGCCCCGAAAGGAATGGAAATTAACAATCACAATTCACATACGCCATTTGCGATTCGGCACACGGACTGGCCGCCCGGCAGTTTCTCGTGCTGTCGCTGGTTTGTTATCAAATGGTAATTAAACCGCATTGGTTCAGGGGTGTCGATACTACGGAACGTTATTCGGGCGTGTCAATGACAGCCCGTGGAGCGCGCCGGTTATTTTTATAACGCAGCCGTGAACGTTAACGTTCGACAGGAATACCGGCAAGAGTGCGGCGTCAAATACGGACGGATGGGTGAGGCCGACGGGAAAGAGTAAATTCGTCGGCCACACTCAGAGACTACGATTACCACTAATTTGCGCCAAGAAATATCGCGAATGACAACTTGATGACATTACGTCATCAAGGCTGAGCTTCGCAAATGAACGAAATTAAAAGTAGATAAATCCTTATTAACATCTCTTAAACAGCTGCTATGTCTTTTACGCCCGGTTTCTGAAACACTGATCATCGTAGATCACTAATCAGCTGTCAAATGGCTTTTCGTATTTCATTTTAGTTGCCAAAAGCATGGTTTAACTCTGTGAATTGACCAGAATGAACTTCTTAATGATGATCAGAATTATCAATTCAAAGAGTTTAAACATCCTTTAGGCAACTAAAATGAAATTTGAAGAGTCTTTTGACAGCTGATTAGTTGGCATCTACGATGATCAGTGTTTCAGAAACCGGACGTTAGTGTGGTAAACTTTAACGAGTATGCTCAACCACAGACTGCTCTTTTTTATGAAAATACAAATCAAGTCATTATAAATTAAAGAAACTGAAATTTAAATAAGAACAAACACATATTGGAGACGTATAGAATAAAACAAAGTAGAATAAAATACTTCGTCAACACAATTGTAGTTTCACACAATGTACGATATCATAAATGTCGCAGTTTCGTCAAGAACGTTAAATACTCAGACTCACGGAGGACAACGGGAACGGTAATTGTTTCTTCTTATTAATAACAAATTATATATTTTGCGCTATACCGAAAATATATTTGTAATGTTAAAATTTCAAAATAATATTTGAGCCCATTAACCCAGTGGTGAACATAGTATCTATTACATTAAAATATTTTATAATATGTATTTGTTCATAAAAGAAAAGCATGTTTATCAGATACCTAGATCTCTGAGTAAGTAGTAGCTTCGGTTATTTAGAGACTAGATAACGTTGTTATTACGTATTTTTTTATGAACTAATATTTAATATTCTATAATAAATATTTATTTATTTAACGTATAAAAAATAACTTCGCGGAACTATGGAACTCAGACTCACTTAAGAATTGCCGCCGTAGGTAACCGTGTAATTATGTTTCCGATATATTTTTGGTGAGTTATAAAAGCGTGGTAGATTTTATTCTCTTTCGACGTTTGCCCGCCTCCGCATCGAGACTACGCGTGGGCGCGCGGCTCGATCGATCGGGATTTGCTCTTCTATTAACATAGCAAACGAACGAGGAGGGAATGAGATCTATGCACGTGCGCGGCTGACGTTCGTATTCCGATAAGTCGGTTCGCGGTTACGCACGTTGGATTTGGTCTATTATCGAGCGGGCAAACATCGGGACGGGAAGCTATGGGGCGTTTCCTGGACCGGTGAAATTGGGCCGGTGCGGCGTTGACGCACGTTCCTACCGACATCCGCTTCATATTTATAACGCGGGGATGTTTTTAACGTGAGCTCTAGATTAATGCGACTAGACATATGAGACGCATCGCTTCCGATCGTCTGGTGATGGCTGAATGTCGGGCGTTTCGTTTCGTTTATCGTTTGCGTCAGTGCATGGGAGTGGTGCGGGATTTATTTATTTTTTACGTTTCGGATGTCAGTCAGCAAAGGATAGCCGGGCAGGAACATTGGCAAATCATATAAGTAATGGCAAAACCTTAACAAGGATTTTAAGATGGATATGATAAAGATCGCTTCGACGTCTCCCATGAAAGGTTCCTTCGTTTTTGTATCAATCTCTCCTTTCAAACTTCTGTAAATTCCTCTTTATTCTTCCAGAAATCTTTTACAGTGACAGCTGTGCGTTTGTGGAATTCTTTGACCCTATAAATTCGACAAGCTAACTCTCTTCTATATTTTAAAAACCTAGTAAAAGCTCATTACTTAGAACTATGAACGCATTCCATTTTTAACCGACTTGAAAACAGGAGGAGGTGTCTCAATTCGACCGTATATATTTTTATTTTTTTATGTGTGTTCGCAGATAACTTCGTCGTTTATGAGCCGATTTTGAATATTCTTTTTTTGTCAGAAAGGAGATATCCCAAGGGTTGTACCATGATAAGGAAACCCGGATCTGACGATGGCATCCCAGAGAAATCGAGGGCCATCATTGAATGTTATAGGTATTAACAATGTTTGTTTTTAATTTTCTGATTGAAGTCGGTTTTTTTTTTGTTAAAAATTATACTTGTCTTTTTCCTATTTTTCCTATTTCATGTATAAATGCCTTCATCCTGTGTTTACAGTGATTCATGTACACCTCCCCCTGCTCCGTTCTTTGTCTTTTTAGCAAAAATCCTAGCGATAAGACCGCCTATAGTTCTTCCTTTTACATTTATTTGTAATTTGCACTTGTTATGTTTTTGGTGTACAATAAAGTATAAATTCCAATGGCGATTAATTTATTGTCTTATATTTCCTCCATACGATTATGAATCAAATAATCAATTTATTAATATGATATGGTGGAAGCCGTGTATATTAGCAACACATGACAAATTCCATGACTTGGCATTAGCGACTAGACATTAATAAATTCCCTCCTATTCTAAAATCAAGTCTTAAACTTATGCGCTACCGGACGGAAAGTTTTCAGCAAAAACTCTCGAATGGATGAGCTCGAGACTCGCAAAAAATTGTAGGCTAACTCTAGTTTTTGCTCAACAGAGTAGCGGTTTTTAATTACTTTTTAAGTAATCGCCCGAAAATTCAATGAAACTTGGATACTTTTACGATTTTTGTTTTTTATAGAGTTTGTTTTAAATACTGCTAAGTAGAAAGAGGTAGGCATAGTCAGGAGATAGTCATTGATTGGTGCGGCTATAATAGATACCTATTATAACAGCACCAATCAATGCCTATACGAGACTGCTATATCATTGGAATGAGACATAGAATAATATTCATTCGTACATCCAAAATGTTCATTCATTCAGCATTTTTCTTATACATTAATTTCAAAGTTTCGATCTCTTCCCCCAAGCCTATGTTAGCCCGACCACCGCTGAAGTTTTGTTAAAACGATATTAAAACTATAGAACCAGTTGACAAAACTGAACAGAAACATAATGGAAATAGTTTTGGCAATAAAATAGCTTGTTCATGTTCAATATAGAAATAGGTGGAACGATGTCAATGCCAGTTATTTTTGATTTCTATAAGGGGATGTCATGGATCTATTACGGCATTGCAGTAGAGGAGAACACTCATTTTTATCATTTACAATAGGTCAAAAACTTTAGCAGCATGCATATGAGGATGGCATAATCATGTTGGATACCCTTTAAAAATGAAAAAAAAAAAAAAACAGAATTCTGCTAAACTTTAGCAGATTTCTCCAAACTGGATCTGTGTCGATCGTGTAACGAACTTACCACACAATTGGATTTTCATAAGAAGTGGTTGTTCGAAGGAGTTCATCAACCCAACGGTTGTGCGGCGATGCGTTTATTAATTAGTAACCGTTGTCGAAAATCGGTGCGAGCAGGAAGTGGGAGGCTTCCCGGGCGGCGGGGCGAGTGAAACGCGGGAGCGGAAGTCGAGCGGCGGGCGTGACAAGCTTGCATACACGCATACATACAAATCACGTCATAATGAACGCACGTGCGTTAGGGTGCGCTTTCACTGCGCGCGCGGTGGAATCGAACGCGCGAATCGATTGTCGCTAAAATTGATGGAACTACATTCCCTATAACATCAAACTCTAATTAAATGTAATTTGTATTCTTGAATTAATTTCTATCTATCATTGGACTTTATTCGGCTTATAACATGTTCGATTTTTATATTCGTATATGCATGTATTAATAAATAGCTATATTATATAAAATTAAATATTAATTGAAGTTCATAATAAAATATCTTCATTCTAGTTACATATTTACTGTAGGTATATATTATATATTAGTCAATTTATTTATTAAGTATTTCTTTTGAAATATTCTAGATATTTGTAGAGAATATATTATTCATTCTAAATTCTATATTCTCTATTAAATATTCGATCTTCATTAACTCTTCCATATCAGAAAATTATTTTTGTGTCCATCAACTTTTTTCGATTTTTGAATTGTATACAAATGGTCATGCCGATGGATCGAATTTCGAAGTAATTGCAGATTTAAGGCTCTACCTGAGCCTTTCAAGTTGAAATGTCTGAAAAAAATAGACATAGAATCACAGTAAATTTGATACGGAGGCTAAGTCCGGTTCATTGCTCCAAAAACGAGTTAGCTTTATTGTGTTCTGCAATTACTCTGATCTTACCTCTGATTGGAAAAATAATCTTTCTTATCTAAAATACTGTTATTTGTATGCTTTAGAAAGATCGTAGATGACCTCGGATATATCTTTATTAATTATATCATATTATTTATTGATTATTTTAATATAAAATCTGAATGAAAACAATTTTGTTGTATAATTATAGCCTATTTCGAAGGCCTAATCAAAGCCTTTCGTTATTTCAGAAGAGTGCAGATTTGTGAATAATACTTCCACTTATATTATGTATAAAACTCTTTTCTATCCACATAGCAATCTTTCCTAATTAGTTTAAAAACTTCCTAGAAAGCGATAAAGGGAAATTTTTAAATTTATTATATTGTTTACTCCATTGTTAAATTACCATGAATGTAAACGTGATACGAATGATTAATACATACTTACATACTTATTTATTGTTATCGCGTATAATTTATGTGTTCCTTGTTTCAAACATTGGACGAAGCTGTTATAATGTATAACTATTAGAGAACTGCGCGTGTGTTTGTGCGATTGTATTGCATGTAATCCCGATTAGGAGGCGCTCTGACCTTGGGAACGTCCTTTGGTATAATCGGGTACGCTCTCAACGAGCTCTGTATGGCATCGCGTCTGCCAAGCGGACCAACTAGACGTCTTAATTACGGACGCCGATTTGTTCAGTGGGTGAAGGTTATCGCAAGATGCCTTATAACTAATCGTATGAGGCGCCGGTATGACACAATAATTGAACTGGCCGTGATGACTCCGTGGCATAGTTGCATGGTATTGGCTTCGGCGTCGAGGGTCGTGGGTTCGATTCCCACACGGAACAAATGTTTGTGTGACCCACATAGAGTTGTTTCGCATCTGAGTGTTTGTTCACTTGAAATTTATGTTTATAAAACGTCCTTACAACACAGGATAATGTTATCCTAAAGTAAGGGCAACGTTTTTTTTTAAAGAATGAAAATAAATTTTAGAACGTATCGTCATATATGCTGTAACGCAATAGAGTTTATGTTTTGTAAAGATGTCATATGATGGCGAGGGATATTTATGAAAACTCCTACACCGTAAAGATTGTTAGACGGGGAAGATTTTTCATGTTGCCAGCCTTTTGATTTCAGTGTAGTGAGTGTCATCACATGTAGAGCGTGATTAGGCATTCCATGTTGGTTAGGGCCGCGCATGTGGTCATGCGTGTTTTATCTTAAGCGGGAAATATGTCACCTACGGGCCATAGTCCACTACGGACCATGGCTCCGATGGCCGTCGACTGAATTAATCGTTGGCTGGGGGCGGTGAGAACTGCCCTGGATCCGGTGTGCTTTGTGTTGATTTTGCCGTTGTCGTCTATCATTGCGTGTGTAGTTTTATCGTGCTCCCGGTGGGTCCGGAATACTTCTGACCTCTTCCTCGCCTGCGTCAATGAGGAAGTTACGCAAGAACGTTTTTGAACTGATGTTTGATTATATTCATAATCAAAGAAAATAATCAAGATATTTTGTCCCTAACAGGATTAACATTATTAAACGTTTATAATTAAGTTACGATTACACTTCTTTATTTTATACATATATTATATGTATAAAATAAAGAACTTTAATCGTACATATTATGTATATTACACAATTTAAGCTAGTGTGGGGGCTTATATTATTAATATTCCCTTACAAGGATATGTTCTGTTGTGGTAAACTATACCCTTACCCGTGAATACACAGAATTATGTTGTATTCTTATTAAATACCTACAGTAGGATGTGAAATAAGTCCTGAATTAATACTCAACTGGCAATAAAATCTTTTATTTACTAAGTTCAGCTCCAAGGACTTATTGCTATTTTATCCGATAACGCTGAACTTGGCTTTATGTACGTTGCTTGTGTGCCTGACTGTGGCTTACAAGGCCAAACCTTGTTAATGAGGGTCACTTGGTTTGGTTTCACAATATGTGGTAATAATAAGAAGACTAAGGATGTATGTTTCGCGAACTCTTCGGCGAGAAGATGCTTTGGCGATCTCTTTGCAGCGGTTTTATAAAGTCAGCTGTCAGATTCGTTCAAACACACATATTGTCTACGCCAGTGATTCTCAACCTCTGTGCCGCGGCACTTTTGAGTGCCGCCAAATTTCAAAAGTGTGCCGCCAAATTTTGCAAATATATAATAATGTTAATATTATTAAATTATATCATTTAAAAAGAAAAATATTTTTTGGCACTAGCCAACATTAAAACTAAAAAAAGATCAAGATTGGTAAATGTAGAAGACGATATGAGAGTAGCATTGTCATTTTTACGACCAAATATAAATGAAATTATCAAAAAACATAAAGCTCAAATTTCGCATTAAAAATATTTTTATTATTAATTTTGTAATTAATCCCTTAATAAACGTTTAGTTATTATTGTAGTATATATTAGTTTATTTCGTATATTTAAAATTTTTGTCATAAACTATTTATGCAGTGTGTTGTAGTAAGTAAATAATTTTTATCTTTTTTTTTGTCTGTCGCCAAATTTTGAAATCGTTAAATATGTGCCGCAACAAAAAAAAGGTTGAGAATCACTGGTCTACGCTATCTTAATTATTTCTGTGTAGTGTATATATTATGTTCCCATCTATATGTATATCGGAGTTGGGTCTGATGTCGGATGAGATGTGACGAAAAATTGTGTTCATCTCTGTAACCTTTGAGAAACACACATATATATATATATATATATATATATATATATATATATATATATATATATATTCCTAATATGGGAATTTTTGAGACGAGTGACACGGATTAAGAGCTAGTTGGGTACCGACAATACTAACCGTATCGGGTATAGTCATCGGCGCAAGCGTTCACAATGGATGAGAACTCGTGTCCTTGGCTAAAGTTGAGGTATTATGAGATTTATGATTTACTGTTATATTAAGAGTCTCATAGCACAGAGCCGAAATATACGATAAAGAGGTTCAAAGACATTACGCGGTTCTGTCTGACGTCATTGTTTAAAGAGAACTTTTGTTTGTTATATTACATTGTTTGTTTCCAAAAAACTCAAGTTCATAACATAGCTATTGAACAGGCGAGTGTTTTTATATTTTTTTTTTCCGAAGTTCAAACGGAAACGATAGAAGAAGATGCAGGGCAGCGTGGCTGGGTCCACCACCTGGTATAGCTTTTATACGTAAGTCGAAGAGCGATCGTCACTTCTCTGGGCGGTCACACCTAAATAAACGGGAACGAGGCGTTGGGAACGTGACCCCTGGACAAAGGTGGCCAGACGCCCGTCAGTCGCCCACGCGCTCGGCCAAACGTTTGGCAAGTTGCCAGCGCCAGGGGAACCCTCTCCGCGCCCCGGGTTCGTTACGGACGCGGTGTCGTAAACATTCCATTTTAAGGTTTACAATAATGACACTTTCACCGTTCGATTCGGTTAACAGTTTGGATTGATGTCTTTTTTTTGGACCCTTCGCTTCTTTGATCCGTCACATAAAAGGGAGCCTCGGAGTTAGTCTACGTCTAACGTTCATATTGCCATAATGGGGACCTAATGAATTTCTGTGTCGTAATCTAACCGTGTTAGATAACTTATATCTTCAAAGGAGGTGATCGCTACCTACATAATAATAAATAATAAAATATCTTTATTCACATAGACGCTTGCGCGTTCTTATGAAACGTCGAAATTTTACAAGGAAATTAATATGTTCGTAAGTTATCACCGATTCTGAAAGCAGTTTCTGTTGAGAAGAAACCGGCAAGAAACTCAACAGTTGCTCTTTTTTAAAAGGTCAGTTTACAATATGATGTTACAGGTATAATAGTCTTGTTTTAGCCTACGTGAGTATCAACAGTATTAACCCCACACATCGCGTCGTCAAGATATTCAGCAATAGTATAATAAGCTTTAGCCATAAGTTCACTTTTAACTTTTCGTTTAAATTCATCAAGTGGCAGACTTAATATCTACTGTGGGATTTTATTATACATGCGCACACTTTGCCCCATGAACGACCTGTTTACTAAATAAAATCAAAATACATATATAAAAATCATTGTTTGCTTGATCCCTATGGACTCGGGATATTGAAAACGGACCGATTTAGATGAAATTTTCAAGCATTCTTCAGATTAGCCTCGGTGACCCTTTGAAGCGATTGTTTCAACAAATTTTTTTGGACAATTTGTGCTACCCGTGTTGGCCGGAATAATTCGGGTCGGATCGCTTCATTTTTCATAAATTAATTTAAAACAAGTTATTATGATAGCCGCAAGTTTGTTGTTTTTCGATTTGTATGCTTTTTTACAGTACATGTCATCGAGGGTAAAGAATTTTAGTTGCCTGATGAGATCACAACGGTTTTCAAACATTCTATGAATGTGTTTAATAAGCCACACATTATTCAACAATACTATCATATGCGATGGCTTCTTAAGACTCAGTATTCAATCAAAAAATATAATAAAATAGCAAAATTTCTTGGCACCATGCCGCGTGGCGTAGGTTTATTAGATAATATTTAATTTTAGATAGATTTAATCTCGTAAATATTAGATGAATAAATATTAAATAAATTCTACTAGATAATTATTAATAGTATGAACTTTAGTTTATTAATACACTTGTTATGTATTGTGTGAAAAGTTTAAATGAGACTTACCAAGTAGTGCTTCTTTGCCCACGTGTATATTACAGTAGATATGGTGGTCCGTTGGCATTATTTGTTCCGTCGGGCTCTCGCCGCCCGACTCCATCAGTTTCAGCTTTGCTGACAGGTCTTGCACATCTGCAAGTTTTATTGTGTTATTAGTTATTGGTGTGTCTGCGTGAAATGATCGTATCGGTACGGTGACGTCATGAGCGCCTGATGTCATTATTAGTGGTAATGTTAAATAGCACAGAATTATTGTTGGGTAAAGTCCTTGGTTCAATGTTTTCATTTATCAAATATTTTTTTCTTATCATATTCATCATATTATTTATCATATTTATTTGATCAATATTCAATTTGATACATCAATTCCACAAGTAATACTGGAACCTCGCGTAAAGTATATACAGCGTGTCGTTACCATCACGACAATAAATGAACACACATATAGGGGATAACTTTTTAAAGTTGTATTAAACTTTTACATTATTTAAACATCAATATTTAAGGAGTTATTAAATTTTCCAAAACAAAGAATTTTAGAACACCCTTACCTATAAAAGCGTAACGTAAAGTTCATTTGTAAAGGTCACACAGCATATGAATGGGTTGAATGAATTTAAAAGAGACAAAACATACTGTTAGAAGGAGAGGCTTGTAATACGACGCTGTGGCGCGAGTTGTATAGGATGTTACAAATTTTGTTTCTTTTTTACTTAATTAGTTTGTATGAAAAATATTTTTTTTTTAATTATGGATTTTGTTTAACGTTTAACGTTAATAACGTATATTTTTCAAACAAAACTAATTAAGTAAAAAAGTGTTCTAAAATTCTTTGTTTTGGAAAATTTTATAACTCTGTAAATATTGATGTTTAAAGAATTTAAATGTTTAATACTACTTTAAAAAGTTATCCCCTATATGTGTGTTCATTTATTGTCGCGATGGTAACGACACGCTGTATATATATATGTGTCCTGCCTATTTTACGATCTCAGCGTAGAGTTTGTTATACATATAGGTAGAATATAATGTATATCTAATATATAAAATTCTCGTGTCACGGTGTTTGTTATTGAACTCCTCCGAAACGGCTCGACCGATTTTCGTGAAATTTTGTGGGCATATCGGCCAGGGTGGAGAATCGGACAACATCTATTTTTCATCCCCCTAAATGTTAAGGGTGGTCCACCCCAAACATTTTTTTCAACCTTACAAATAATTTTATATGGCAAAACAACGTTTGCCGGCTCAGCTAGTATTATGTATATATAATATATCTCTCAAAGTACAACATTGCCTCGGACTAAAAGTTACTTTGTAGGACATGTAAACATTTAGTAGTAACCGAGTTGATGCGTTTAATAAGCAAATAAGATTATGAAGCGTAAATATTTTGGATTGACATTCATATAAGGAGTTTAATAGTGCGTAACCGTTTTAAGACAATTGTTAAGAGAATTGAGTAACCTATTTCATCAAAGAACAAATAAAATTACTTTAATGTCTACATCTCTCGTTCGAATTATCGTTGTTAAACGATATTCGAAATTGTTTGTATGCTGGAAAGGATATAACAATGGATGCGCCAAGCGTTGCTTCAAATGCTAAAGAACAATGTAGATAAAAGACGTTGAGATTTTCGTCGGTGTGGCAATGAGCCGTTTAGCTTAGTGGCTAAAGCGTCAGGGCGCGAATCCCGAAGACGTGGGTTCGATTCCTACAGTGGCGAAAGACTTTTCGTGCTTTTATCTATAAATTCTAATAATAGTAATATTTTAAATTTATTGGAATCTATTTATGATTTCAAATTGTATACCATTTTGCGTTAATTGCAGTGACACGTGGACTGGTTGCAGTTATCTTTATTAACTAGTTTAGTGGGTAATGGGCGAAAGATGGTTACAAATTTTAAGTTTTTATATTAAGTACAATATTGATACATTAACCACATGGTGGTTTACAGTTTTCGAGTATTATTATCGAATTATCATAGCGTAAGTAATTATTTAAAATAGCTAGTTAAACAGGATTCCTTGATCCCAAGAATAGGTTCTGGGCTTTATTTACACTAAAAATTGGTCCCAGACGTTTGTATGCTATATCTATATTATGGATATCAGTATTACGTTTTTATATAATAAAAATAATAATATTACTTTTCTTTGATCTGTTCACTTCAACTTGATAAATTTTGAGTTTCCGAATACTTTAATAACTTAATTGTATTGGTTTTAACTTTTAATATATTTTAATTTTTATTTATTTAATTATTTAAAAATGTATTGTTGACACTCCAACTTAAGGTAAAACAAAAGGCTATCTTAGTGCTAATAAGCATTCTCTTCCAGTCAACCCTGGAATTAGTGAGTAAAGAAAATTTTAAGTAGGTACAAAACAAAATACGCGAAATAAATTAAAAGAAATTAAATAAAACAAAATATGTTCCAAGTTATATGATTGTTTAGCCTTTCAAAAAAATCTGCCTTCTATATGAACATATTCGAGGCTAATGTAAACAAATCAGACATTTCTATTTTAAATGTTCCTAAACCTTAAAAGACGAAATCGAAAATATAATTATGAACTCCTAACACTGCATAAGGTATTGGAAACCACAGCAGCTGTGAACAAATGAATAATAATACAATAATTGTTACCCGTTAATTGTACAAGCCAGACCGTAAACAATGCCGTTTCGAATTCGACGCGAACGAATACGAAAACAACAACCGTTAGCTATTGTGAGGCGGTCCGCGCAGGTCAAAATTAGTAGTGCACATGTTCAAACAAACCCACATTGTTTACGTGAGCCCCGGCGCGCCTTCACGGAGCCGGCCCCACCTAGATTTATGGTTCCACTGTTTGAATGAAAACTCTCACCCGGTCGTACGAAAAACTTCTACATCAAATAGATATATAGAGTACATAAAAATTACAATAACTTGAACGGAGCACCGTATAAGTGATTGATAGACAGTTAATCTGCAATTAAATTAATCCATTATCTATTTCTACAGTACAATAGCATCCTGTAGGTTTACCACACCATTCTATGAAACAATTGCCCGGTATATAATGGTTTTGAGTATACGTCTATTTGCAAAGTTACAATTACAAAATTCTCTCCACTTTAAACAAACTGAGTTTATTTCAAAATGGATCTGTGTAAGAATCTTTTTCGCGCAATGTTTTTTGCACTCTCAAAAGTCTATCTATAATCGGACAGATTGGTTATCACACTTTAAGTAGAAGAAGGATAAAAAGCAAGTCTAAAGCATCCGGTTACGGCTAGTATAGCTTTCAGTAAGGACGATTCACTTCTAGAGAGGCAGAAGTGATTTGTCCAATTTTGATAACTCCCTTATACTGGAGTCCTTTTCAATAACGCCCAAAAAGCGTCACCGAGTTCCTCAAACACCAAGAACAAAGTTTGTAGCAACTATTCGAACTACCCAGAGATTTGTGAATGACTTTTATTATATATAACATATAACTAGCGTCCGCCCCGGCTTCGCACGGGGTAGTAATTGTCATTTTTAATGTATTTTTTTAGCACGGTGCCTGCAATATTTATTCATTCATTCATTTGATATATCTTGTAAGATTTAGCCAGCATTTGTATTGTAAACGCACAAAAATATGTTACGACATCACTTTACAAGTCTGAGTTTCTTACACATAAACCTTCCTCTTGCACATGCATTGCGCCAGTGACATTCCATCCTAAACGCTAACTTAGCTAAAAAAATCTTCGATGCCTTTTATCGGGATCGCCACGATTCAAATATTTCATTGGTGGGAATGGGCGGACTACATGCGAATAATTTAAAAATCCGGCCAATTTTGACTCGGGTTCCATACCATTATCTAAAAAACTGCAAAAAAATCATATGTATCTATGTTTTATGAGAGCCTAACTTAAATATTTTTTATTGTTATTTAGTTATTCTGTTATTTGTTGTTATAGCGGCAACAGAAATGCATCACCTGTGAGAATTTCAACTTTCTTACTATCAGTTCCTGAGATACAGCCTGGTGACCGACGTACAGACTGACTGATAGCGAAGTCTTAATAATAGGGTACCGTTTTACCCTTTGAGTACGGAACCCTAAAAATATTGCAGATAGCATTCACAATATTTTACAAAGACTGTAGCGTGATAGTTCCGCTTTGGCTTCCACACTGCTGAGACGCAGGCCCCACGGAATGGCAACTATCACAAGTACAGTACACAAAATTGAAATTGTAAAATATTTTGTTCAGTAATAAACAGAATTAATGAAGGGTGTTATGCTACAATAGCTGAAAACATTTTTGTTAGCTAAACTGAGATTACACTTTTCTTCTCTCCACAATCCTTGATTACACTAACGTCATGAAGAAAATCATCCTAAAACTTAAAATTCAGTTAACCTAATTTTTATTGGTATAGCGGATGAATACACCTTGTTATGATAACCCTGAATATGTTTAGGAATATTTCTCATCGATTCTAACCTGCGTAGTGTTTTTAACGCCTGTTGACGTGGCGTATACATGTTCATATAACACACAGTAGAGAATTTAAATGCTTTGTAACTAAATACGTAGACCACTTTTAGCAACTAAAATCATCTGGCTATTTTTACATGGCAATTGGAAGATTTTGAACATTAATTAAACTCAAGTGGAAACTAAAATATATACATATGTTTATTACTGTATAATTTATTTCCTTCCCTCGTTCTGGTTTTTGTATGTTTTTTTTATTTAATTTACGTTTAGGGTGTTTGTGGAAAATTGTCGCTTACGTGAATTTGCCAAGATATTTCTTAAAGAGACTTGACGAACTTATAAATACATTTTACATAATTACGAAAAGTATAATTTATCTAGGTATAGCTCATTAATAAATGAATGGACGTCGGTAACAAATAAACATTCAAATGGGAGTACTCATTTCAATTACACCCATTCTAGATTTATTACTAACAATGAGTGCAATTTGGAGTATCAGTACGGAATGAGCATTAGATAATTGGACATGATGGATTTTACCTTGAACGAACGGACCATTGGCCTGATTGCCTGACAGTAGTTCGACACAGCAATAGTTGCCTATCCAAATTGCGACAAATAAAGCAACTGCACGCATCAGGATCTGATGAATGCTGCAGACAGTGCAGTTCTCGTGGCGGAATTATAAATAAATAAATATATCAGGGCACATTCTTACAAAACGTTTTCTAGTCCCAAACTAAGCAACGCTTGTACTATGGGTACTAGATAACTGATGAACTTCTCTTTTAAATAAATACATATTATAAATGTATAAACACCCAGACACTGGAAAAGCACTACGTTCATCACACAATATTTTTCCTGTAGTGGTGATCGAGCCCACACCCTCTGGCGCAAGAGGCAGGATTACTACCTACCGTCAAACTTTGGTTCGGTTTGATTAGGTTTTACTATCGACACGAAAGAAGAATAGCAGTTTATAGTCACGCAATTATTTACAAAATTGTAACTATACATATAGGACATGGGCCGTTTAGCTTAGTGGCAAGAGCGTCTGGACTAATGGAAAGATCCGGAAGGTGCAGGTTCGATTCCTGGCAGCGGCGAAATATTTTACGAGTTTTGCCATTAATGAAGTAACGTAAAGAAATTTGTCGTTAAATAAGTTTGAACACATACATACTGCTATAAATAATTATACTGTCTGTCATTATTTGTAAAAGTTTCCTCGAGGCTTCATTCATGCGACCTCAATTAGTGTTTTAATGAATTAATTCATGTGCGTTAATAGACTTTACATACTATAAGGCACCAATTAAAAACGTAAACGTGGAAATAAATTCTTATCGCTAAGACCTATTTATATCTTACAATACCTACATTTATTTAGAATCTTTTTTTATCTAACATTTTTAATTATAAGACTTGGAGAGGTAAGTACTACTTACTAATGTTTTTATGAGTGATTACCTCTTGCCATGGACAGCTACAACACAAGTGAGGTGGCAGATACATTTCCAAACTTTACAAGAGTGTGCCCCGGATACCTCATACCGGTGAATAACTCTATAATCAGACGAAACGTTAAAACACGCCGTCGTTTTTCCTCGGGCGAGTATGTGTACTGTGTTAGAATGTTATTATACCTGAAAATTGAGCATTACTAGTACTTAATTTTAGCGTTATTGATAAAACCAGCAAGTTATAAATTCATTCTTCATTTTAATCATGTTATCTATGAGTATGTAATTATACGTAGCCATATCCAAAAAGTGTTACATATTTCTGCAACTGAACTTTGGAAGTCTATAATAATGAATGGTGGTTCTCAATTTAGTTTAGTAATTTTTTATGTCTTTTAACCCAGAAACCTGTCATTTGTGAACTAATTTAATTATTTTTTCCATTGGGTTTGATTTACCTCCCATGTGGTCCCATATTAATTTCTATGGTATTGGACCTTGGATTCCGGAGATACATCCGTTATTTGAAGTCTGTTTTTTTATCGTCAATAAAAATGTTATTCAAGACGGATATGTCGCAATCATGTTTCTCTCTGATCAACTGTTAAGTCTACGAATTTACAATTACAACCTAAAGCGAGCTTAAGTGATTATAAGTTGTGAAATCGTCCTCTACGCTTAGCAACAGCGATGTGTGTGTTTTCAAGTTACAATCGTCCAATCTATTTGGTATTCACCTTGTGTCGTTACGTCGTGCCCTACCTACACGCATTAGCTCGTACACAATCCGTGGAGGTCGCGCAATCATCAATGTCCTGAATAAATAAAGTACCATCACTAGCGACAGTTGATGACGGTCGGCGTTTTTGTACATTATTTGGAACTGAATATCGGATTGGAAATGGATCGGAATTCCTTTGCAACGTTGTTGAGGTTTATAGATATTCACAACCGCTAGAGACACTGTTAGTTCGTATCTATATCATGTGAATTTGACATTTTCATTCTTTATTGCGAGAGAATAAGACCTTTTCATTGAGGAAAATTCAATCTAGCCCAAATTACTTTTTATGTGTTTACTCTCTGCAAATAATTTTTAGGTTTCCAAAAATTTCTTTTTTTTCTCATTTTTTTAGATTCAGCATTTTCAAATAAGAAAACTATGTTTGAATCTCCCTAACATTTATGATATGTTTCATGATAATATAATATTATTTGACAAAAGTTTTATCCAAAACTTATTTTTGCCATTTACGATTACGATTTTACCATAACGTCATTATTTGGTTACGTAACTGTAAAAATTGGATGTGACATGAAAGTGATCCCGTATAACGGTCCCGTTTTTTCGTGGAGGTTGAGACAATGGTATAAGAAACTTAAAATAAAATTATATCAGTATTTGGGGATTGTACACAATGTCTGAAAAATATGTACTGTTATAATGAAGCGATTTTCTATTACGGTAGAGTTAAGCAGTACCTACTGTTATCTGGGTGGGCAGGCTATCTGTATCACGATACTTCTCCATTATATAATATATAACATTTATTTCAAAAATAAACCTTTGCGGATAGGTTGACATTGCTTAATTCTTCACGAGCTATACTTAGTTGTTTGATATCAGACTATCGCCCGGTTTCTGAAAAGCTGATCATCGTAGATGTCAACTAATCAGCTGTCAAATGGCTTTTCAAATGTTATTTGTTGCCAAAGTATTGTTAAACTCTACGGTGGTAGGGCCACGTAGCATTCTCGGCTGTTGCATGAATGGCCCGTCCAGGCCAGTACCACGACCTCACAGAAGACCAGCGTAAAGTGGAAGTATGACAAATACTTTCGCGTTTCGTCTGGTGAGTGAGGTAGCCGGAGCCCAATTTTCATAAAGTTGTCAACGCCTCTGTAACCCTCAGGTGTAGCAGATGTCCATGGGCGGCGGTATTCACTTACCATCAGGTGAACCGTATGCTCGTTTGGCAACTTTTCCCATAAAAAAAAAAACTCTTTGAATTGATCATTCTTTTCATTAAGAAGATCATTCTAATAAATTCAGAGAGTTTTACAATACTTTTGAAAATGTATTTGACAGCTGATTAGTTAACTTCTACGGTGATCAGTGTTTCAGAAACAGTGTTTTTTTTTTGTACATAGGTAACAAAAATAAACGTTATAGCGTGTATGTGGTACCTTACGAACGTCCGTGGGCTGTTAATGCAACATCGTTTAATAATGCACAATGGAGCCTAGCCAAAAAATTACACCGTAATTCCTTTTGGCTAGCATCGAATGTTTTGGGTGGAGTAAAAGTGTTTTTTTTCCATTAAGACCATAAACAGTACTAAGTTATCAAAACAGAATTTCAATTTTGTATTTGTTAAAGTTGAGACAATGGCATATTTCAAAAACGTAGACATTCCCGTCTGATAAATTCAGATTTTAACACACCGAAATAACAGCTATAATGTTAAATTTTGAGACAATGGCATATTTCAATAGTCTTAACAAGAACACGGTATGCTTGTCACAATCTAATAGCTACTATCAAGGCATATATAAGTAAGCTTTGTTTACTCTGTTACCGAGGATATATTATTATGGGGCACAACGTTCGTTCGCGTTAGTCAAACTTGTGTCAAACAACACATAGCTTAGTTGGTAAAGCGTCTGGTTCGAAGGTTTGAATCCCGCAGCGTCGAAATTTTTTGTTCATTTAATTACAACAGTACAGTTTTACTATTTGAGTACATTTATCGTAATAGGTGGCCTGTTAACAAAAATACACTTCAACGTGCTATACAATCAGATGAGACTAGTAGCAGTATTAAGTTCTTACCGGACTTGAGCGCCTGCTTCAGGGCCCTCCACTGCTTCGCGTGGTACAAAGACAGCACCAGCACCACCACGAAGAACACCACACAGCCGCCGACCGCGAGCGCTAGGGTCGAGGCCTGAACGTCCCACACCACTTCGCCACTGGCGTCCGTCACTTCACCGTAGTCCGAGTACTCGTAATACTCGTAATCACTGGACTGCTCACTCGCGCCGCCATTGTTCCTCCGTCGCACGTTGAATGGGAATATGCGCACTTCGTAAAGCGGCTGGCACACGGTGTCCCTGTGCACTTCGCAGGGGTACTTAACCGCGAAGTGCGCCGGGTCGCAGCGGGTGCAGGGGAGACAGGTGCCGCTTTTCCGGTGCCACCAGCTGCGGCCGCGTTCGCAGAGCCCCGCACCCTCAGCGCAGCCGAGGGCCAGTGTTGCGACCAGCAGACACAATCGGACTTCAACTCGCATCACCTGCAGTTAACCGACGCCTCAATGGATAAGGTGCTTCGCTGTTCTTTTATTTTATTGCGTCCTGAGTTTCGCTGGTTCTTGTCAGGTCAGTGGCTTTTTTGACTGTACCGGTGGTAGCGTTTTGACAATCAATAAGTAGGTGTAATGCTTCTATATTGAATAAAGATGTTTGAATTTGGATTATATAAAAAAATATGATGCATATTCACATGATTCAAAACAGTATTTTTTCGTATTTTATCATGTTTTATTTTGATTTTAAATTCCCGGCGTTTCGAACGCTCTGTAGCGTTCATGGTCACGGGACAGACAAAAATTTTCATTTAACCATGTATTTTTATAGTATTCGCATAAACAACAAAAATAAATAATATGATACATAACATACTTATTGTTTATTTTTCTAGGCTTATTTTAAGCTCTTATTGAACGCCAAAAAATACCACCGGTTCACTAAATTAGACCTGACCAGAGAAGAACCGGCAAGAAATTGCGGGCTTTTTATCTTATCAATTGATTGAAACCTCTCATTCCTATTAAATTATTGCAGAAATTGCTAGATCCGCCCCTGGTTAGTATAAACAGTTCGGTAAAAATCTTATAATTGTCGAACTAACTTTCAGTTGAGCAGGATTCCTAAATAGCTCAGAATTGCGACTTTCGAATATTAACACAATTTGTCTACATATTTGTCTACATAATTTTATCTTTTTACTTTGTAAAAACGTGATAAGTAATCTTATAAAAATACGTTTCAACGTCATTCTTACAGTAACAATACGTAGTAAAATGTTCCTCACAAGACACTATAGTGTCTTGTGAGGAACATTTTACAACCGACTTCAAAAAAGGAGGCCGTTCTCAGTTCATCTGTATCTTTTTGGCGGCTGGGGGCGGTGAGAATTCATTAGTGCAATAGGTAGCATGAAATGATCTCAACGAAAAATAGTATTCTATTCTTCATACAAAGTTTATGTATTAAAAACCGCGAGTCAAAAACTTTATTTCCCAAAGATGGTCCCTCATACTCACGTCCACTAAACCACCACATCTCACCACCCATAAAAAACCCACCCATTAAGACAAATCAAACTCGAGGCAGTTGTGTTCCTTAATTACTGAGTTCCTATGGCCACATTCCAGCTCTGTCATCAGACCATCTAATACCAAAGAACTCGTCATGGCGAATCAAACGAGCCGAGACACAATAGGGTTGCCTCGTTTCTTTACTGAGTTCATATGACTGTCTTCCAGCTCCATCATCAGATAATGGTAACCATCTAAAAATTAAGTACTCGCCAAGACGAATCAAACGAGCCGAAACTCGATGGGGTTGAGTCGTTTCATTACAGAGTAGTCATAGGAACCTCGGAAGATCGGCGTAAAGTACTTTTGCGATTTGTCTGGTGAGTGAGGTAGCTGAAGCCCACTTTATTATAAGGAGAAAACGCATCAGCAACCTTATGCATATGTCCATGGACGGCTGAAGATGGAGCTCCATCATCAGATCCTGGTTACCAATGAAAGACAAACTACTCGTCAATACTATTCAAATTTACCTAAATGCGATGAGGCTCTGTGGTTTGATTCGAAGTTCCTATGGCCTTCCTTCCAGCTCCATCATCAGACCAGCACCATGTCATAAAAATATTGCATTGTCTCGCGATACACACATGTATACAAAATTTCAGCTCAACCGGTAACCGGGAAATAGATCAAATTTTATTTGCAAGAATTGATTTGATGATTTAAAATTCAAATATTGTACAAATATTCATAAAATGAAAACTACTTGGCCAAACTATGGTAAATTTTATTGGACCAAATGGCAATTATTCTACATCAAACTAAACAAGAATCACGTAAATCGAATCATAAATCTCAACGTAATCGGTGTACATACACCGAAAAAAAAATGTACCAATCGAATTGAGAAACTCCTCTTTTTGAAGTCGGTTAAAATATTATATTAATTTAATTAAATATTGAAGGTACTTACATAAAATCTTTATTGTGGCAAAAAATATATTAAAACATTATGTTTAACAATTTTAATTAGTGGTCCACCTAGGTCGTAGAATCAGCCCAGGGGGGTGGGGTCATGACCCCCATGACCCTCCCCCTGGATACGCCCTTGCTAACTATCACGGTTCATGAGATACAGCCTGGTGACAGACGGACAGATAGACAGACAGGGAAGTCTTAGTAATAGGGTCCCATTTTACCCTTGGGGTACGGAACCCTAAAAAAATCATATCCCTACCTAATATTATAGATGTGAATGTACCTAAGTTTGTTTGTGACGCTTTTAAGCCAAAATTACAAAATCGATTATTATGAAACTGTGTACACATATAATATTCTGGGAGGCATTAAAATGGATTCTTCTTATTAAAAAAAACATACTTTCTAAAAAAAGATATTTATTTAAGAGCTTGAACGCGGGCGAAGCCACGGGTAAAAAACTAGTCTTAAATAAATATAGACAATGTAGTTTGCACCTTATTTTATCTTCTACATGAATATTTGTATAAGTATGCATTTAAATCTGCCAAAATTTTAATAAGAATTAATAAAAAACCGATATGACATAGAATAAGAGTGATTGTTATTGTATAACGCGTATAATATTTCTCTAAGAATTGGCATAATTTGAATCTTATTAAAGTAAACATGAATTTAAAAAGCATAAGTAAAATGGTATCTTAACTATTTAGAAGCAAATAACATTTTTTTTTAATATCCATGAAAGTTAAAAAACTTTTTATTACCTTAACACTTAACTTCATGAATGTACCTAGTCTATGTGTTCACAAAGGACCACATCTCGGTAATTATTTATCAAACTTTCACTAATTTCACATAATCATGTATTATCCACATAAAATGATTATTAAAACACAATCACGTAACGAAATCCATGAAAGTTATTTAACCGACGATTAATTTCGTATCCAATATTAAGTTTCGTAAACAAATCAGTTTTTAAGTTATAAAGAGGACGCACAAATTCAATGCGTCTGCAACGTGATTCCGACACGGTCTGTCCGACTCTTACTGAATTTACATTCAGTTTTACGTCTCCGACTCCGAGTATAATGTACTCTGCTCTGCGGTTGAGTCTGATGTATACTCGGCACAAGGCGCGCTTGGCGGGATCATAGATTCTCGTTAGAATAGTGAGTTGAAAGTTTTGGCTCTTCTAAAAACCACTAAGCACAATGCGAAACGCAACTTTTTTACTAATATACTAGAGTGAGTACCTATATACAGTTTTATCTATCTTTATATAAATTTATAAAATCAGGTAAAAATGTCGAACACACGTCTTAATTTTTAATATCATAATTTAATCATTAAGGAATAATTTACAGACTGAATAATTTAAGACATTACATTCGTGTTAGGTAACTAGTTTGTATATTATGTAGTTAGTTTTGTAATTACCGCTTTTGTTCGAAAGCGCTATCTAACGCCAACATTTGTAAACATAATTTATTTTTACATTTAAATAAATAAAGCATTTCTAACTTATGATCTAATCATTCTTAATTGATTAAATACATTTAATAATGAAAAATTTATTCGATTTATAGTTTGCATTTTTCTATAATATATAATTTATTAATTATTGCAAACTTGGAACGCAATTTTTTTCTGTCAATAATGTCAATCACAATTGATAAAAGAAACGTCATCTAGACGTCGATTTTAAAATTATATTTCAGATTTTTTACACAGTGTGCGAGAAAATAAATTCAATTATTTATAACTGAATATAAGACAAACTAGTATTCCTGATTTTTTTATATTACTTTTGACAGGCTTTGACAAGTGTTACACTGTTTTATTTAGGTCGCAGAAATGAGTACCATTGATCAAAATTCGAGACCCTCTACCGCAGATGTTAAAGGTGAAATTCAAGATCCCAGGGTTTCTACTACATACAACCAAGTATCAAACATAAAGCCAAGAATAAGCCGTATAGAATTTGAATATTCAGGATTAACCTATCCCTTTCCAAGTACCAATTTCCTATCCTCCTTTGTTATTTACCTTGTGAAATTATTTTTAGTATCTCAGTATAAATAAATAATTTTCACTTTTCTATTGTTCCCTATTTATTATTTAGAAATTTACAAAATGATTATTTAGAAAATACTGTCAATACTGTCATTCTTTTTTAGAAAATATTTTTAGTGATGAAATAACTCTTTGACCTTTTAAATATCATGTTTTTACAGGTTCATCTTATCCAAAAACCACCACTAATATAAGTAATTTATCAACTTCTAATGCTTTAATCTTAGTGGCCATAATATTTGGGTCATCTCTTTTGACTTTAGGATTTCTTTACAAACAATTTCCAGAATTAGAACAGTAAGTAATTTCAGGGAATTAGTCATTTAAAGCAAAGGACTCCTAATACTATCCTAATTTTTTTAGGCATGAAAAGCAATTTGTAAAATTGCCATGGGATCTGGAAGAAGCCAAGCATTTAGGTCTAGTTTTAGACCGATATAAGGACAAATATTTTTATGAAGTAATAACAGGGGTCTTTTTAGTGTATATTTTGTATCCTTTTAATTATTACACAAGTAAAAAAAAAAAAGATGCAGTCTTAACTTCCATCAGCCATTATTAACTTACAGCCATTATTTATTAGTAATGGTGTTATTACCTCTTATTAAATCATATGCTGATGTATCATTTACTTGATTACCTGTGTTACTGTTAAATTTGAATCATTATTTGTGTTTGTGGATTAAAAAAAAGGCTTCAACTTAAATTATGTAATTTAAGAAGACTGAAAAATGGGGACACTTACCTATCTTTCTACTTTTTTAAAGTTTGAAAACAGAAGAGCTCATATTTAATTATTACTTTGCTCTATTTCAAGGCCAAACACATCTAGTTGTAACTATTATGATTGATGAATTTAATGTATAATTCCTTAACAACCTTAATCAGTTTGCAAACATTTGCAATACCGGGTTCGATTTTCTTGAGCATTCTTTCAGGGTTTTTGTTTCCATTTTATTTAGCTCTCTTATTAGTTTGTTGCTGTTCAGCAATTGGGGCCAGCTTGTGCTTCTTTATCTCAAATCTCCTCGGGAAGAAACTAGTCAAGAAATTTTTTCCAGAAAGAGCAGCAAAATGGTCTAAAGCAGTGGCAAAACACAAAAATAATTTGTTAAATTATATAATTTTCCTAAGAGTCACTCCATTTTTACCAAATTGGTTCATAAATATGTCAGCACCAGTGATTGGTGTACCATTAATACCTTTTGCTTTGGGAACTTTCATTGGTAAGTAGGTTCTACTTTATATTTTTTTAGATAAATTTAGAATTTTTAAATGCATTTCAGTAAAAAGTATACTGTTAAAACTACTTATATTTGCATTGGAAAAAAAATACCAAAAAACATTTAGCAGATACCCTCTGTACACAGGAGGCCTTTGCCCAGCAGTGGGACATGTATAGGTTGTTACTTCACTTTTTTGACTGGGCGAATAAAGATGCACTTGGGATTCAGGTGGGAGCTTATCTGCCACAATAAGTGTACCATAATTATGTGCTTGTGTGCACTATAGATTTATATACTGCACACTGTGACCCAAAAATGATCTAACAGAGTTAACTTCAAATATCTATTGATTACATTTTATTTGTTAAAGTTTTGATTGTTAATGGAAAAGGTAAAAATATTTTATAATTAATGTCCAAAAATGACCCTTTATGAAGTGTAATCAGCAAATTTACTCACATTATAACAATAATTCTTGTTAAAGTAAATATACTGGTAAAACTATTACCAACTATTCTCTTAAAGTAGCATATATATCAAAATTTTAACTGTTGACTTGACTGTACCTGTCAGTTCAGTTTGGTGCAGCTCTCATCTGACTACTACTACTACTTCCTGACCGTTATCGGTCACGGCGACCGCTTCAGCTCCGGTGTTTTTTTAGCGTTCATATTAGTATATTCAACATAACAAATTCATTTTTTTTTAATTTAAAGCACATCACTATGTAAAAAGTAAGTCGTAAGTAAACAACATCAGTTGTTAAAATTTATTAACGTAATCTTTTAATTCATTCTTTCAGGTGTTGCTCCACCCTCTTTTGTTGCTATACAAGCAGGACAAACACTCCATACTTTGACATCTACAAGCGATGCTTGGTCTTGGACCTCTGTTACAGTCCTAACAATATTTGCCTTTGTTTCTCTTATTCCAGTATTACTTAAACAGAAATTGAGGGAAAAATTTGAATGAAATTGTTTTAGTGAATTTATTTAATATTGTTATTGAAATAATTTATGTATTAGCCAAATATTAAATTGATGTTTTGTACATTCCATATAGGGTTTTCCTTTTCAAATATCCTTTCTTTTTAGCAATAGGACCCAACATGAGCCACAAAGGTTTGATTGCCACTAGATTTTTGAATTACTGGCCGCCAATACCACCAATTATACCATACTGAAAACAATATTTAATCAACTGCATTACATTGTAAAATAAATTCTGGAAAAATAAGATCTACATTTCCATCTATGTTACACAAAGCTTATTTACACAATTAAACAAAAAACTTTAGAGACAATTTATATCTAGTAATTTATAAGGAAAATGTAGTAGTAGTAAAAGGCTGTTAAAATGCTATAAAAAGTAATAACTTACAGAGCAAGGATTGCTTTAGTTCAACCTTTAACAATTTACATTGATGTCTGCATTCTTCTGCTGGTTTTAACATGACTGTTCTAGTGCCACTTAAAGATAATAAGAAAGCAAAGTTGCATTCTGTATCAGGTATGTTAAATGCATTTTGACTTGAATCAATGATAATATATCTTTCTGTACTTTGGCCAAATTTTGGCACAACTTTTGCTCTTGGTATTTTTTGGCGGAAAATTCTGGCAACATTTATATTATTTATTTTCCTGTAAAGATAAAAAAGTGTTTTTTAAAAGTATAATCTTAAAGTTTTAAATAAACATATTTTATGGATTATATCATGTTTTATTTTAATTTTAAATTCTCTATGTTTCGAACACTACAGCTTTGCCCTGGCATTAACATATAAAACAACTCAGTCTCTCCAGTGGCTATGAACCCTCTAAAGTGTTGAAATAAAGGGAATTTAAAACAAAATAATATTAAATCTGTAATTTTTTTAAGCCATGTATACATGTACAATACTACACTATTAGTTAATATGTAAGAAATCATGTTTATGTTTATATGTAAGAAATCATGTTTATGAAAAAATCAAATTTTGTATCTTTTTACCAGACATATAAATTATGGTCTTTTTCTTGGTGATTTTGAATTAAATCAAATGGTGCTACTTGAAATTTATTGTTCATTAAAATTCTTGTTGGTTCCTTATCAAATATTTCTTTATTCCTTAGATATAAATCTTGTATGGTTAGCATATTTATTTCTTCTTGTCCAGTCTGAAATGGTCATATTTTAAGCATGTATTGTTAATTATATAGGATAATATAAGTTATAGGAGTACTAAGAATTATAAGAGAGATATCTATATATATGTATATCTTATCTATGAAAATAATGAATGTGGTTTTTATATATGCATATGTATTCTTTATATGATTCAAGATTTATACTGTTGTGGTGGTACTAGCAAGAGGATATTTAACATATCATCTAAGGCCATACCAGGGCCCTAGAGCACATAAGAATTTGGGGGCCTGTTGGAAAGTAAAAAAGGTTGTACAAACCTTTTTTACAACCAAAAAAACCATCAGAAGTGTGGATTGAGTTTATCCCAAAAATTTTATAGTTTTCCAGAGAGCATACTTGGTGTCCCATAGAAAATATAACCTGACAGGCTGTTATCACTTGGCCATTTAAATATACTGTTTATGACATTAAATACATGATCTGATTTAGACAATTTTTCTCCTTTAAATACATTTTAACCACTTAGACAATTAGCCTGGGTCATGTCAATATTTTGTGTATAGTCTCTGTTACCTTCATTTTTGTGTCAAATTTGGCAAAAAATGTCCCTGGGCACGGGCCCCATGTGCCCTTATGATCAAGATGGTGCTTTATTTATTTATTTTTGTTACACCAACAAGATGAACACTAAATTTAGACAATTTATTGGTAATGGTATTAACAACAAGTTTGGTGAGTGCTATCTCAATTATAGGTGCAAACCACTATGCTTTAAATTTGCTGACGATATACATAATTGCTTGTTAATTACTCATGTAATCACCCGGTATGGTATAGTAAAATAAATGTGCACAATACCTCATAAATAAAGGGAGCAACATGTTGTTGGTGAATTGGTTGGGGATCATAATTTGTGCCAACATTGTTAATTGTACTGCAAGGCCAACATTCCATATCCATAATAGTGAAAAAAGGATTCTGTATTAAGCATGGCTCCTGATATAACTCTAAAACATTTTAATATATTTGTTTTATAATTTTTTCTTTTCTATTAGCAATATTACATATATATTTAATATTTTAAAGAAGCAAAATTACAAACCAGTTAATGTTGGAAAGAGTGATATAAATGGAATAGATATTTTTCTTATCAGTCTAAGTCCTGGATATATCAACTCTTCTATGTTACATAAAGCATTATTGTACATATACTTAATTATAAAAAAAGTAAATATGATTAGAATTACAGAGAATAGGAGTTTCTTTTCTCTATAAAAAGTTTGAGTATTAATTGAATTTTCAGCGTCAGTATTTTCTATTGTCTTTAGGGAGTCGAAATATAGTTTTTTAAATTCTTTTTCACTCATGCCTTTACTAATACATTCTCTCTTAAGCCTTTTGATGGAATCAGCATATTGTTTTAAAGAATCTCTGTTATTCATAACTCAAGTAATTAAAGAGGCTATCACAATACTTTTAGACTATTTTATCTAAGTATATACAAATATTTTTATTAATGTTTGAGTCAATCAATTAACTATGATTAATATTTAAACAAATCTGAAACTTAAACCGTGAAACGTCAAATTGACAACCTCTTCAGTGTTACCTCTCGAAAATATTTTTCCCTAAAGTTTAAGTCTAAAACCCCCAAATAAAGTAACATTAAAAAATATAAATAATAATAAGCACAAACTTTTTGCCTTAGTTTTCACATAAATGGAATAATACAGTGAAAAATATTCCAGCAAAAATTTTGGTCTTATAAAGTGTTTAAACAAAAATTGTATGAAATTTAATTTTATAAAAAATTGTCTCCTAGGATTACTTTAGATGACCAATATTGTTTCCACCATTCCAAATGTGATTCATAATGAATGATAAAAAATTCAATTACTTTTGGTGCTTATATAAGACACGTTTTTACATTGGCCAAGGACAGTGACGAGTATCAGGTACAATTACAGTGGCTAGAGGCGGGCACCGGACAAGTGGGTGTTTACATTACAGCAAGTACAGTGGCATTTCTCTGTCGAACTGGGCCAGCAACGTCTAAAAATATGTTAATTTAGTTATCTTTTGCCGGCCACTGTTTACACCACGGCAAGTGAGGATTTATGTGCCCCGCAGGGGTTAAACGGGTACGTGATGGGTACCAAAAAATGGAAAACGATTCTATTTGGATATAATTGCAAGGCAGCTTGCAAGATAATTTGACTCGCCAATGTCCAAAGGTTTTCACTACTATACATCTCTACTTTACTTAAAACTTGACCAGTGTAAATCGGGCTTAAAATTTATCGTACGCTGCCGCTATTGAATGAGTTTTTATGGACTTTAGATGCCAGTTCAACTCCGCATACTTAGTAATGAAAAACCGTATAAGATGTCGCTAGCTCAACAAATAAATATGATTGGGTAGATTACGATACTTCAGACCCCATAATTTTATACCTTTATTTTCTTAATCAAAGAAAATAACAAGAAATAAAACGTGGGAAAAAATATAAGAATTCAAAAAATCCCAAAAATATAACTCGCCAAAAAAAAATACCAACACTTTAGTTTACCTTCTAAATTTTGGGGGAAAACCTCAAAGTTGACAGCCCTGAACCTAATTTTACCCGTTTATAATATAGTTCAAAGCATAGTAGTCTTGTGCCTGCTCGGTCTTTTATAGGAAATAGGTAAATTACTATTATTATCTAACAAGTCAAATTTTGTAAGATAGTTCATATACAGCGTGTCTTTACAATCACGACAATAAATGAACACACTTATAGAGGTAACCTTTTAAAATTGTATTAATCATTTACATTCTTTAAACATTAATATTTACTGAGTAATTAAATTTTGCAAAACAAACAATTTCAGAACACCCTTACGTATAAAACTGTAACGTAAAGTTACACTGTTAGAAGGAGAGGCTTGTAATGCGATGCTATGTCAATGAATGAAAAATGCATAGGATTAATTAGTTTGTTTGAAAAATATTTTTTTTTAATTATGGATTTGTTTTAACGTTAATATTTTTTATGATTATCGGCAAGTAGCGTTAGACGTGTGTTCATTTATTGTTGCGGTTGTAACGACACGCTGTGTAGTGGTGTTTGTACTTTTTAAATACTCATTGTAGTTTTGTAAACTTTTTTATTTTCGCATGCTATGGATGCTTATAGAAAGTTTCTGTAACTAACATTATTCTTATTTTATTGTTTTGTTTCTTGATCAACTCATCGCTGTAAAGTATGGACTAATATTTTGATCCATATTAAGTGTGTGTGTTTATGTACGAGTGACTTTGTCGCTTTATCGTATATTGTATCGCTGGTTTTAATGTCGATGACTCCGATGTTATAAATCGGCTGAATAACATACAAACTTGTGTACATTCTAAACTTTTGAATTTTCATTATATTTATATTATTCATTACACAGACTAAGATTCAGTATGATATTTGATAATCCTAAGGCTTTAGACTCTTAAGTTTATTTATCACCATAGTGACACAATATGTCGTATCTTTATCATAGATTCTAGATCTATCTGACCAAATCCGAAGACCGAAAAAAGCTAATTGAACTATAAGCATGAATTAGTTCACTGTCCGAAATGAACTAGTTCAGAGCGCTCTTCTAAAGGAACGAGCAGGCACAAACTACACAGTTTCAGATACGCGCTTACACCGCACCGACAGTCAAAAAGTGACATGATGAAAAGCGACCAACTTCACGGTGTTACCATGGCAACCTATATGAAGTAGAAGTGGGCGATACAAATCGTATCAGATATGAAAACTAGATATTAGTACAATATCCCAATATCGCTTACTGGCTCGTTCAATATCTATGTATTTTACAATATCTGATATTTCCGAAATCTGATGTACCGTGCTCGCTCGCTATACCGACACGAATCGCGATACGGCGATATCATACGCGTTTGCCACAATATCTGATTTTTAAACAGATTTCGAGAGACAAAGCGCGTGAGATACAAATGCTCACTAGTTAGAGCGGGACGGCAAGCAATGCACGATATCAGATATCGAGCGACAAAGCGCGTGAGATATAAATACTTACTAGTTAGAGTGGGAGCGGCAAGCAATGCACGATATCAGATATCGAGCGACAAAGCGCGTGAGATATAAACACTTACTAGTTAGAGTGGGACGGCAAGCAATGCACGATATCAGATATCGAGCGACAAAGCGCGTGAGTTATAAATACTTACTAGTTAGAGTGGGACGGCAAGCAATGCACGATGTCAGATATCGAGCGACAAAGCGCGTGAGATATAAACACTTACTAGTTAGAGTGGGACGGCAAGCAATGCACGATATCAGATATCGAGCGACAAAGCGCGTGAGATATAAATACTTACTAGTTAGAGTGGGACGGCAAGCAATGCACGATATCAGATATCGAGCGACAAAGCGCGTGAGATATAAATACTTACTAGTTAGAGTGGGACGGCAAGCAATGCACGATATCAGATATCGAGCGACAAAGCGCGTGATATATAAACACTTACTAGTTAGAGTGGGACGGCAAGCAAAATGCACGATATCAGATATCGAGCGACAAAGCGCGTGAGATATAAACACTTACTAGTTAGAGTGGGACGGCAAGCAATGCACGATATCAGATTTTTAAACAGATATTATGAATAAGTTAAGTAATTTTTAATCTTAACACCATGCAAATAAGATCCGTTTCATTTAAATACTAATCTTGGTATCAGCGATTACTACAACGATATTATTATATTTTTATTGTTTTGTTTAGCCTTGAGCCGTAACGGGCGACAAAGCGCGCAGTTAAGTAATTTTGAATCTTAACAGCATGGAAAAAAAAACTCTGTTGCATTTAAATACGAATTACGGTATTAACGATGTCTTTGAAATTTTGTTCAGCCTTGAGCTGGATTGCATTGGTACTTAACACGTAATAGTAAGGGATGCCAACTTACTACTTAAGAATTTTCTGCCTAAATTAAGGAAGAAAAATATACAATGGAAATTTTTTAGGAGGTAAATTTTTTGTGAATATTTTTATTAGCTAAATTTTATTCATATTTTTGGAAAAAAATAAAAGTACACAAAAAGAAAAATATAATTTAATAGTGCTGTGCTGCTTTGGTGGAAATCAGACCAAGGCTTATGTGCCTTGTGTGTATATTTTAAATTCTTCCGCCCTAAGCTATAATACTGAATGTATTATTTCTTACACAAATAATAAAAATATTGCCACTCGATTGCGTGTTCTAAAAATATGTTAAAGTCAATTATTAAGCGGTATATAAGATGTTAAAATAAATCATTTTTATATTACTTCAATTTATATTTTTAATGAAATTTTTAATTTAATAATTTAAAAAAACGCATTTTTAGTAAGACAGGGTTAATTATTAATGATCGTCGAACAAGACTTTCGACGAATAAAGTCAGAGAGCTTTTTTTTTTTGTTCCTAAACGTGAATTTGAACCCGGAGGGATATAAATAATTATTAAGCCTGACATAATGTATGTAATGTACATAGAATGAATCAACTTTTAAATACGCCTGCACAATTTTATATTTATAATAAGTATGAAATATAGCAGCCAGTCCTAAGCCTGGAAAAAGTATGAAGGGATTTTTTTTTTTTTTTTTTTTTTTTTTTTTTTTTTTTTTTTTTTTTTTTTTTTAGAATTCAATTAATCTACGTGGATAGGGAACCGTAAAATCTAGATATTAAAATACATAGTTTCGAAATCTGATATTTGAAATCGATATCGGATTCAGATACGGTACTCAGAAAAAGCGATACGACCCATCCCTAATAAGAAGCATTTGACATTTGCTTAATTGAGGAGTGTCGGAACTAAAACCGATATATCACATAAGTATTACATTTTTTCGAGAAATAATATAAATGTCCATGGATTTCCAATTTAGAGATGAACAAAGTTTACTTGTATATTGGTCTTGGTAACAACAACATCAAAACAGTTTTGATATCCAAATCACAGATTTATGTGTGCTGTATGTGATGAGAAATTTAAAAAAACAAAATGAACTTATCGGTTTTTGATCAGACTTGAAAATATGATGTTATATCTGACGGATATGTCCTTGTATCGTATCATATTTTTTTAGAAGTTTTCGTTTTAAATCTTGCATTTCTAGTTTTTTATAAAATGCTTCTAGGATTTTTGACATTCTTTAAACTCCAATCTTTACCCAGTAATAAAACTTCCCTCTGTGTCTTATGAATCTTTGGATATGGATTTTTTCAACCAACCAAATGCATAGTCCATGAGAATTTCTAAGAATTTGTCAGTATATGTTCCGATCATGAAACAATTCGATTGATTTATCGGTTTATGTTCAGATTTGTGTGTTTAGAAAAAGTTTTTAAAGACAATTTAGTCATTCATAAATATATTTGAAACAAGAAGGCTAGAGATATGGACGTAAACTGCCGATTGCCATATTTAACGTAAAAACTGTTAAAATGTGATTTATTGGTTTTTGTACCGATGCTCCTCAATTATCAAACATAATAATTTAATGTCTTTTTTTCACAAACAAAGAGTACTGGCACAGGGGATAAAATTTTTTGTTATTTTTCTTTTGTAACTGTCTTTTAGCTTCCATAGTAATTGCAATGTAATGTGTGTTGCATATAATACAGTTTTTTATTGACAAACAAGAACTGTCAAGTGTTTGTTGCATTAAATTATCAAAAACTGAGCCAAACATATTGGAATTTAAAAAGTTTTCAAGATGCGACATTTTAATGTCTCGTATGATTACAATCTACAAGTTGAACCTCATTCGATAGAAACCTTCATGAAGAAAAAGAAGTTAGTAAATTAATAAATAAATTTAGCACTCGTTATGTCTAAGTAACAAGTTTTTATGAGTATGTAACGTTTTATATGAGCTTTTAAATTATTTCATATCAAATACTAATTAATAAACTGAAAACTTAACTGTAGAGTAACGATAACTTTATTGCCTACGTTTCTGATTTCTACGATCTGTAGAATATGTACATGTCTAATCTATTTCCGTCGTGGTCCCTCTTTCTCGTCCTTGTATGAAATTTATTTGCTGTCTCTTTCTTTGTTATTTAACCACCACTACACAATACACAATATTAAAAAATAAAGTATTATTAAAGTATTATTTGGCAAATAATGTGTGTAATTTTATTTATTGCAGTCCTTATTTACAGTAGTACCACCCGTATCAAGAACAATTGTATTAAAACCTTAACAATTGTCAAAATGGTGTCGTTAATCGAGCTCAAGTTGTAATGAAAGCGAGGAATGAACACTGTAATAAACACTGAGTCGATTCAGCTCGATTTGTCGACTTGACAGACCTGGGATAAAAGCAAATCATCTCATCGCTAATGATGATGATGATGATTTCTCAGACAGTAATATTGAAATGACCAGTATTACAGTGCCCGGATTCCGATTAAAACTTTTCCCTTCACGCTTTAAATACAAAAACTATTTGTAAATAAATATTATTTCAAAAATATGTCTTGATCACCTTACCTAACTGGTTTGAATTGACAGCTATGACGTCACAAGATGACGTGAGGTAGATGGCCTTTTCTTAGTAGAATCGCGCTGTACGTGACATTCCATCCCTTTTATTTTAAAATTCTCGACGTGTGAAGTAATCCTTCTAAACGAAGGATTGGTCTTCTCCGGAAATTTTATTTCGTGTTTCTTTTGTAAGAATGTACGTGACATTCCATATTGTTATTTTAAAAAGGAAATCTTTAATATTCATGGTTAAATATAAAATCAACCAACCAACACGATAAAAAGATATGGGCTTTCGCAAAAAGTTGGAAGCCACCTTAATATTCAACATTTTTCTTTTTTTGAAATTTTTTTTACTTGTGCTGTAAGATCTTGCTTTTAACAAAATTGGTCAACCGGAAGTATCTTATATTTATACATTATATTATGGTTTTGGGTCAACCAACCAACCATACAGGTTGGTTTCCGTTGACCTACAATCACTAGGGGCAATAGATCTCGGTATCCGGTACAAATTTCAACGAGCTAGGTCCACCCGTTCCTGAGAAAATCGGTTTGTTTATTTACCAATATATTGGTTACGTACGGAACCCTCGGAGTATGAATTCAACTCGCCGTTTTTTTTAAGTGAAATTACGTCATACTGCCTACCCCTGTGGCTAGATTGGAGTCTATTAACATCCCATTCAACTATCTCTATCGTGTTTTGATTGCATTGATCAACAGTGTAAAAAATATGCGAATACGCTATTATTAAATAATTAATCACTATTAAATCTTTAAAACTCGAACTCGAATCGAACCAACGTCTGTCTGACGCTCTAGCCACTGAGCTAAACGGCTGATAGCCACAGCGACGAAAATCGTAACGCCTTCTTTCTACATTGTTATTTAACATTTGAAGCAATGCTTGACGCATCTATTGTTACATCCTTTCCAGCATACAAACATTTTCGAATATTGTTTTACACCCACAGCGGCGACAATTTTTTCGTACTTTTTCTACATGTTTTAATGTTCAATCTTAAGTGATCTTATGTTTTATAAAAACACTATTAAATCATCAGTTAAGTTAGTTAATTTTCATACACTTATTTTAAACTTGCAATGATTATATAGTATCGAAAAACTTCATGCCAGGAAAAGAATAAAAAACATATGTTAAAAAATACATCATTATGATTTATATTGATTTGTTTGATCATCGTCATTTCGTTATGGTACCGGCATTCCGGTTGTAGGAGTGTTTGTGTTTTGAGAGAAGAAAAAACCCAGCTTAATTCGAGATTCAGACTAATATAACTAAATCAAATAATATTATTATCAATATCCATTAATCAATAAGTCTATGATAAAATACTTACAGATTTTCTTGATTGAATATTATTTAAATGATGCAAAATAATAACCTTAGTAATTTCTTACATTGGGACGATAAGATAAGACAAAGTATGGACGTATGGAGGCCTTTCGATAACACTGTCAATGTACGGATAGAGTCTCGTGAATAGGAGAATTTGCTCTCTTAAGTTTTATACTTTAAAGGGGATTTATGTCATTAAGACTGTTTTCTGTTTTGTGATGTAATTTAAATGATGTTCACGGGTTCAAGCTCAGAGTCGTTACTTATAGAGTGCCAAATATTTTGTGACAATGTTCGATGAAGGTATAATAAATGGAAATTGATGAGCGATATAATGGCGCAACATGGCGCTGGAGTCTTCTGTTTTCCGTGGTATTCTTAAACGTACGTATTAATCCAACCCACGAAGTGTGATAGTATATATGTAATATGAACACTAAATATTTCCAGGTACCAAACGTAATCAGTGGTTATCATATACAAACGTAAACTATTAAATGTTATGGATTTTATTCCAACTTGTAATAAATTGGAATATTTATGATTGATAATATTTCTATAATTATTTGTATTTAAGAGTTTCATTTTATAAGATAAATCTCAATGCTTTGCGAATATCTGTAATTTATATCCTACTTATTGAAAGATAAATTTTAAGTTTTTGTTATCATTTATAAATACATGAATTGTTATCGATAGCACCGAACTAAACTATTTAAATTAGACGATTACTTAGTGATCTGGCAGATGAACTGCAGGTTAACATTCTTCAAATGTACTTTGAGTGCAATGCGCAAACATTTAACATTATCTTCACGGCCGTGATGTCAGTTATTATCTGTATAAACATGTCAATATGCACAGGTGATAGATGGTAGAAATGTTTGCACACATAGATAGATCGCTATTTGTCATAGATCTTGCTGTCAAATACGAATCCAAAGTAAAAATAATCTCGCATACGTGTAAAAATCCTGTTATTAACAGAAATATATTTTATTTATAAGTTACTAATAAGGATATTGATTTAATAAATGTAAAAGAAGTTAGATGGAAATGATTTTGTTATTACGAGTAACAGTCACTGAATTTTCTGCCGGAAACTAAAAAAATACTCCGCGCTTTGAAGTCTTTAAAATAAAGTTATATATAAAGATAAATTTAAAATTTTATTTTTAAATGTTTGGATGATTGTAAATCATTTTCGTGCTATGATATTTTATACAAATAGGAGGTAAATGTGACACTATCGTGCCTAAATTGAGGCACTTAATTTACGGCAATGGTTTTAATTAATCATCAATCAATCCGTATACATACATTATCATCTGTCACATTTACTTTTATATATACAGCGTGTCGTTATAACCGCGACAATAAATGAACACACGTCTAACGCTACTTGCCAATAATGATAAAAAATATAAACGTTAAAAAAAAACATAATTAAAAAAAAATGTTTTTCAAACAAACTATTTAAATATTTTCAAAAGGTTGTCAACGCATCTGTAACCCTCGGGTGTAGCAGATGTCCATGGGCGGCGGTATTCACTTAACATCAGGTGACCCGTCTGCTCGTTTGGCAAGTTTTCGCATAAAAAAAAATAAAAAAATAAATAAAAAGGAAACAAAACTTGTAACATCCCCTATACAACTACAACTGACTGATTAATACATTCAGATACTTTCATTGGTTGCCACAGCGTCACATAAAAATCTCTCCTTCTAACAGTATGTTTTATTTCTTTCAAATTCATTCAACCCATTCATACGCTTTGTGACCTTTACAAATGAACTTTACGTTAGAGTTTTATACTTAAGGATGTTCTAAAATTGTTTGTTTTAGAAAATGTAATAACTCAGTAAATATTGATGTTTAAATGCAATAAATTATTTTATTAATAAATAATATAAATTATTTAAATACAATTTTAAAAACTTATCCTCTATATGTGTGTTCATTTATTGTCGCGGTTGTAACGACACGCTGTATAAAGATAATGAGGAAAAGCGGATTTTTTTAAAAGCTGTGTGGTATGGAGTACGTCAAATTTAATAAAACATCAATGATTTCGTGAACGTAATTTTTGTATTTCTTATCTTTTAAGGTGTGCTTACCTAACTTGGTACTGGTGTATGGAATACTATGGGTGCACTCATCCGAACTCGAAGTGCCGCTGCGTATAGGCTTCTTAACACCTGCTTTATTTCTCTTGACCTATTGTCTAACACGTAAGAAATCGTTTTGACATTTTTTTTTTACATTTATTTACTAAAATTTTATACATAAAGCAAAGAGAAGTATAATTTAGGAAAAAAGAATATTGGTAAGTATGTCTTTCATGTTGCGTATTAATTACATTCGTACTCTCGCGAGCTGTCCTACACATATTTATTGTAAAACAAGTAAATGCCTTTCAGAAAAGTGAGGTATAAGTTATTTTGCAAAGTTTACTTTAAACGTTGGTGTCAAACCAAAAGGTGGTTCACATATGGCTTTAAATTAAGCGCTTATTTAATTTTTTCAGTAACTACTATAAACTCAGTTCATTGTCATGTAACAATTTCAGAAAGAACTTTTAACCAAACAACGTAACATAAGCTGAAGGTAAAACAGCTGTTGTATTGGCAGAGACCATAGGACTCAAAAAACTAATCATATTATTTCGTTTTCCATTTAATTTGTCACGTTGAAGATTAAGGCAGTAAATCCACATTCCATAGAACCGATGAAGTCTCAAACTGTCAAAGTCAGAAATGTTAAATATGAGATCATTAACTTTCTTACTCGGAAAAATCTCAGATTCAGACGTCACAGCTAAGTTACTACTACTGCTCTAATACTTGGGTAACACTAAAGTTTTTAGAAAGTTATAAAATGGCTCAATTTAGAAAGTTGCCAATACTTTTATTGTTGCATGAGTAGTCTTCGTCGGAGGTAGCTCTTCAACGGCGTTTTGAAACGCATCTCACCGCATCTTCAAGTTTATCTTTGATTCTTGGGAGTAAATAAAGTCGCAGTTCACCAGGTCGACTATATGGCGGATGGCTTATTCATTGTCACGACATCAGCCATAGTCAGATATTCAATTTTTCGAAACGCGAAGTGCGCTGAAGCTTTGTCGTGGTGAAGGAGGATCCAGTATCGAAGAAGCTGTTGTCGAACAATTTCCATGACTACAGGCAAACAACAGTGAACATACCAATCTGCAGTTGCTGAAATTCTATCCTCCTGCACAACTGCCGAAACGACCGTTCCACCTAAAGAATAAGGGTATCATCTATTTCCGTGACTTCTTCCTTTCTTTTCTAAAGACGATTCTTGGCCGATCCTCAAAAAGAAACACTGACTGAGTAGATTGTCATTTGGTTTCGTGTTCGTAGCAATACATCCAATTTACATCACATGTGTTGATGTCAAATACAGCATTAGCATCCAATCCATGCGAAGGCGTTTCTGGTCTTCGGTCAAAGTATGTGGAATTCATCTAGTGCAAAGATTCCTGACGCCTAGATGGTCAATGTTTTTTATTGCATCATACCACTGCCTAAGCTGGTTCGAATCTGTTGATAGGTCACAATCTTATCTTCTTCTATAATACGTCGCACATCACTAATGTTATCTTCAGATGTCCCTGTTGAAGGACGTCACTGACGCAGACCATCACTGAGATTGCTACGCAGGCGCTTTAACTCATTAAACCAATTGTAAACTGATGGGGCTTCATTATTAAACGCCAATCGAAGTCTATCATGGGTTTGAATAAGCTCAAAATGAAAGTTGTCATAAATCGAGGACCAAAAGTTTTCTCGTGTTTAAATAATTTTGAACTAGTGCAATATATCATTTTAGGTTACCAAAGAGTACAATATTCAAAATATAAAGTAACTGGTCAGTTCTAAAAACTCTCAGTGTCACCTAAGTATACATGGATTTATCTAATCAGTTCTATAAAAGCCTACAGTTTTTTGAGACTTATTCCCTGGCATGGTAAGACTCAATCTGCTCAGACACAGGCATTTTTTATATTAAAAGTTGTCAAGCGAACAGGCTTACAACATTATGTTGATATCAATTTTCGAGATAAATCTCGAATAGAGTCGAGACAGCAATCAATTCATAAAAATATTAAGAAATGATTAAAATTAAACATCACGTAGTATTAGAATCACGCTTGCCTAAAAATTCTATAAAGATGTACTATTGCTGTAACAGCCCATATACACATCTCTCACTCCGCCTCTTTTTAAAATTTAGCATAGGTGCCAACATAGGTGCCAAAAAGTTGCTTGACATAAATGGAGGATAAGCTCCTTGCGGTTCCACTCTGTCCTGCTAAATGATGTGCACTCTTATGATGTCTTGTCTTTTTGGCGATGATATTATACATCATTATATGGAACCATGAACTTTGGAAGGGTGCGAAACGGCCGGATTATAAAAATCAAAATAGTTTCGTTTAACGATGTGTACTCTTATTATAGAATGCTGGTTTCGGGAGGCGGCGGATTCTTGGGGTGGGTCGATTGGCTACCGTGTGATGGCCGCCATTGGCCTCTTGATGGTAGTGGTTGGCTTACTGTTATGCGCTTTTGTACCGCTGTATTGGCAACCGTTTGTCTACGGTCTTCTAGGTGGTAAGACAAGATCCCTTTTAATCTTTTCAATATTTCTCTTTCTCAATATTTCTATTACTGCTATTAATATGATTTAAAATTTTAGGCCTTGGATCCTCATTAATATCGGCCCAAGTGGACGCTGTCATCTTTGAAACGTATGATAGCCGAATAGGGATAGTTCGAGGAATATGTTGCACTGGCCAAGCAGTAGGTCAATCATTATTCCCTCATATTATAACGGTTTTAATAAACGTATACGGTTACTCGTACTCGTTTATTGTCCTTGGCGGAATAATGCTACAAACATTACCGGCTGTGCTGTTTCTGAAGATTGATGAAACTGTACGGAAGACCAATCTGACCTCCAGGCACATGGATTTATATGAGAGTTATTCAGGTTTTCATAATAGCGGCGCCGATAATTATTTCACAGCCGAACTACAATTGCACGATTTGAGTAAAAAATGTTGGAAAAGTCCGTCAGATGATAATCTACACCGCGAAGATGACGAGATTGACGAGGACTCGGAAGTGATTGGAACAATAACGCCCCCTCCTAGTCCAGAGGAGAAAAGGAGAAATATCTTCGGCGTAGACATACTACCGGACATACCGGAGGAAAGTGAAGAAAGTGATGAAGATATCGAACAAGGAATGCATGTTAAAGAAGCGAATGATAAGCAAGGGCGCCTTAGTATCGCGATCAAAAGACTGAGCACATTAGGTGACAATTTAGATGAGTACATTATAAAGCAAGCAAGAATGGACTCAAAAGACGATTGCAGCATTCATGACAGTAAAGAATATTCAGAGCTTGAAGTGAAGTATGAAACAATATCGCCAATAACAGATATACAAAGAGAGAAAATATTTAATTCATTCGGTTTCAGATGCCAGTCGACACTTACAAATATTAAGAGACGATTCTGGATACCATCATACAGGGTCTATAGAGTAAAACGTAGATTGCTGTATACAATGTATAGTGTCAACGATACTTTTATTAAGCCCTTGACAAGGTCGCTCTCGTGTTGGAAATTCTACCCTGCATTGTTGCTAAGTTTTGCCAAGCTCAGCTTGTCGGCGGTGTCTCTGACATTACTACCGTCGATAGCGCAGCAAATACGCCCGAAAATTGCGATTTTCGAGACGAATTTTCTAATGTCGTTGCACGGCTTCACATGGATATGTTTTTTATTGAGTACCCCTTGGTTGGCGCAGACGCCGAAAAGGAATTTCAAGTATGTAACTGTGATGGGTTTGATTGTAACATCCGTCGCCTGTTTTGGTAAGCATTTCATTTAATAGTGTATATATTTTTAATACTTATTAGAATTACGATAACAAACAGCGTTCTATTTTTTTTCACGTCATGATATAATTAAGAATTTAACTTACTTGATTTTATACATACAAATATTATGCATGTTGCACAGCGATTGAAACGCCGGGAAGTGAAAACTACAATCAAAATAAATTCACAATTATGACTATTATTTTTGTGTTTGTATGTTATTTATGTTTACACTAAAAAGTTAATTCGATCAATGGACGTATACTTTACTTAACATGTGTAGTTCACGAATTAAAAACCATTAATTACGTTCATTAATTTTTTTTTCAGTACTAGCTGGAGCTGGCAACCACGACGTTTTTGCGATCGGCTGCGTCATCTCCGGTCTAGGATATGGCGCTGTGATTTTATGCTCTGAGACAACTGTTCAAGACTTCGTCGGTGCAAGGAAATGGCCGAAGCTCCACAGCACACTCGAAACGCTTTCTGCGATTCTATTGGCTCTGTTCGTTATGGGCTTGTCTTTTTTTGTGGACCTGGAAGGAGGTTCTCAATACCCCATGTTCCTGTTGGGCACAATCATGTGTGCGATCACGTTGGTTTGGTTTGTCGTAGTAGCGGTTTCGCTATACCAAACTAAGCTAAGATATTTTAGACCGAACTGGCATTGGCTTTTTTAATGAATGTTAAAACAATTAGACTATTTGCAACTAGATATTGTATGATAAGAAATAACCTTATGGTCGTGTACATATAGTGAATTGATTAAAACATGTATAATCATTCTGTAAACAAAGAAAAAACCTCTTGAACGAATATTGTATATTTACAACATTCTGCCATTAATTTGTTGCAAACGTTGATTCAAAAAATAATTCATATTACAGTCGTGTTATTTATGATGAAACAATATTATGTACAAAATAAAAATTATTTGACATAAATCGTTAACTAAAATATTCTCTTCTTTCTTCCCTTACAACGCAACACGCGACGAAAGATAAAAGTTATGAAACAGTCCGGTAAACAGGTGATTCATGATGTTATACGGTGGTAAATCCAATAATAAACCTCATTCAACAATAGTGTTGCAAGCGATTAGGGCATTACAAACACGTACCTACATAAACATCCCACAGGAAGTTGTTTTATGATTAAACCCAATATCTGAGAAACTGATTTATAAACAGAACTCATATTATACATTACAATGGGCTATTCTAATAATTACAACAATCTGATAAGTTTTGCTAATCTTGGTAGACAGGGATAGCTGCATCAGCTATGTTGTCTGGCCGTCACATTTCACCCAGCTTAATTAAGTTCCAAACGTGAGAATTAATTCCTCCGGATCCATCGTGCATACCATCAGGAAATACTATTCATACCGATAGTGATAGCGCAAAAGCCAATAGTTTGCATATGTACAATAGAAACAGAAAACAGACCTCATTTCTTTCTATAGAATTATAGAAAGAAATACGGTTTGTTTTCATTATGAAAATGGAGAAGGTGGGAAACGGGCGGTTGTACTGTTTGTTGTCTAGTGATTGACCACCGTCAATTGATGTCCTCTACTGGGATTCAAATTGCCTCAAGATGACAAATCACTACAGGGCTGGTCGCTGACTCGCCTCCAAACGTAATTATGATAACAATATTTCGTATCGCCTTATCTATAGACCACATAAATTAAAACTAAATCTTCCTAACCATGAAATATGGTCTAAAATTGTTTCTAGATGTTAAGAAAAATTACTTCGATCTCATTCAGCGTTTGCGGTTAAAATAAACGAGACCGTAGGAAATAAGGCGTCAACAATATTTGCACAATGTCACCCTAATCTTTGTATGACAGTGCGTAATGTAAATGTAATGGTGCTGTGCTAACAACTCTCATGCACGGCAATTCCTATTGTTTGAGAACAGTAAAAGCCTGACATTTTGCTGAAAACTTACCCAGATAAAGGACAAACGTATAAGATATAACTACAGTCCCTGAAATAAAAACGATTTTAGCCCGAAATGTGGCTATGGCTTTACTTAAAAGAAAATACGAGGATTTACTTGTATTATTGATTTCGGTAAGTTCTTTTTTAAACTTGCTTATAACTTATGTTTATAACTTGTCAGTTTAGGTGTAAGTGAATTGATAGTCACCAGTATATTCAATAGAATTATTCTCATATTCTTCGTATCATTATGATATGCAGCTGTATAAACAACTAGTTAAATGTATGCCGACGTCTTATTTTGCAAGGTATCTAACTGTCATCTAGTCGGAAATTGGAATATATATGAGGCCATTTTTCAAATGACTCTATTTGCAAAGAATTAGTTAAAGCTAAAGTGCACGTCTGAGAAATGCCATTTGCGAGACTCTTTTCAAACATTCTTTAGAAACAGTGAATTTGTCTTATATTTGTGATATTCGGTCTAAAAATGATTTTGTAGTTATTAATATTAATTATCATAAAACATGTATTTATTTCATAATTGTAATTACACTAAGTACCATACTCTAATGCATCTCTCATCTGTATGATGCTGGATATTTTTATATTTTGAAGATTATATATTTAAATTTCTACTATTATCTTTACATAGTATAAAACAAAGTCGTTCCCGCTGTTTGTTGAAAATGAATGTTTAAAACTTAAACAGCGCAAAGGATTTTAATGCAGTTTTACGGCAATGGATAGAGTGAATCAAGAAGAAGGTTTATATGTAGTATACAAATACATGCAAGTTATATCAAAGAAAAGCTGAATAATTGATAGATTTGTAATTTAATATCGTGAAAACATATTTTTATGCACTTAATTGCAAACGTTGGCAAAACCTAACAAGATAGATCAAATTAACGTACTAACGAATTGTATATCTTAAAAAGATCGATAAAATCCAAGGTGGTATACATATTTATACCACTCCTAAGGATAATTAACAATGATAATTTTTATCTTTTACATATTACAAGGCCCACGCAACAGTGTTAGCTGTCGCACAAATGGGCAGGTCCGTCCGGGCTAGTACCACGATCTCACAGAAGACCGGCGTGAAGTAGAGGTGTTATACTTCTAAGTTTCGTCTGGTGAGTGAGGTAGCCGGGGCCCAATTTATTTAAAGGTGGCAACGCATCTGCAACCCTAGGAATGTTGCAAATATTATCACTTAGCATCAGGTGAACCGCCAGCTCGTTTGCAACTTTGTTACAGAAAAAAAAAACAAAAAAAATTCTGGGTTATTTAACAAGTTATTTAAAACAATATAGTTAGTTTTAAACAATGTCGCGCTTCCGAGAGTAATCTTTAAAAAAACATGTTCTTACTGTCTCATGTAAAAAAAGCTTTAAACATTGTATATAAGGATATGCTGTAGTATAGACTAATCGTAATCATAATACTATTAATCACTATACACTGCCCCACATTAGTATCTACATTGGACCCTTGCAAAGCCGGGGCGGCTCGCTAGTAATATATATAAATGCCATATTTTAATCCCAATTGATTAGATAATAAATATCAAAATTAACATAAATATTTTTTTTGGAGTTTAGCAAAACAACTGTTCAAGTTTCTGTGCACGTCTCAGGCTGGTCATGATCAGATGAACAACCAGTTCGTTTGGCACAAAACCACTATTACACATTTGTTGGGAAATTATTTTGAGTTATTATCGAAATTTATTTACTTAAGTAATATGCGTGATCAATATATTGCTTGTAGGTAAATTGAGTGGGGATGAATTATATAAATCAGTTTTGAAAAAACATTCTACAAACTTTGTTGCAGTTGCTGTCTCTCTCATCATTATCAGCTACCTTACTTACTGACTGCAACGGTAAGTCCTTTCATTGTGTTAATACGACTCATTTTATGATTTGCGTCGACGTAGGGGACGGTATATCTATGACAATAGATAGTTTTGTTATACAATGCCCACCTACGACTGTTTGCCAGAGCACAAATAATTTCGAATGCGAATATCAGGCAACGACCACTCAAAATAAAACTATTACAAGGAGTGAAGTAACGAACGATTCAAATGCCTCAAATGTCATTTCGCCCTACGATGCTAGTCTTCAGGTGTCTGTGTTATCAGAAGACGGAACAAATTTTGTACTTCCGATAGAAAACTCCTTGGCTTCTTCGAATGCAAGTCCACTTTCTGAAAATAATGCTACGCTGTATACGGAATCAAACGTTACAAAGAAGGATGGGGCCGTGGGAGAAATACTTGAAAGCAATACTTCAAAAGCTGATACGAACAATAAATTACAGAGCAATTTTGTTGCTCATGAAAAATTTGTTAACAAAAGCATGTCTGCCATTACAGAGCCTAAAAATGAATTGGATCAATTACAAAAAGATATATTTTCGGTAATAAATAAAACCGTAGACATAACTACTGATATGGTAACGACTATTAATTATAATGAGAGATTTTCTTATACAAATAGATTTGATCATATCAGTCAATTGTTTCCAGGAACACTTAATACAATCAAAGATAATAATAATTTACTAGTAAATATCACGGATAATAGCATAAATAAAAAAGTAGAGAATACAACAGGACAGCACAAATTTAAAGAAAAATATTTAGTAAATGACACTTCAACAAAAGCTTTGTCAGAATTACAGATCATGCAGAAACAATATTTGAACTATAGTGTTCATAGAGAAACTGTAAAAAATAAAAACAATGAAGATAATATTGAACTCACCGCGACCAAGAAATATACAGTTGATACTTTAACTGGATCCAAAATGATTAACAAGAATAATACAGCTAATGCAACCGTATTCAACCGTACAGCACAACATACTCAAATTTTAATCCCTACACCTTCCTTTCCTAATATAGCTAAAGAAATCACGTATACAACGGAACATGATATTAATCTAAATATTAGTCCAAGTAATAGGCAATTATTTAAGGGTACAGAAAACGAGGTAACAACAGAATCGTTTTCTATATTGAAATCACAGAACATGAGTGAAATAAATAGTAAATATATGGATAAAGGCCGTGATAAGCCAACACCATATCACGGTGTTGACAAAAGTAACAACACGGAAAATATTTTAATACCCTTATCGAACATTACAATTCAGGGGTATTTAATTAAAATGAATGGTTCAAATTATGACCATACGTACGAGGGTAATTTGACATCAGATAATAAAAATCGTACAATTTATAGTACTCCAAGTAAATCTGTATATTCAAAAGAAGTTTTAATTGAAACGACAGCTGGACAAACGGGTAATAGTTATAAAGTATTTGAAAATACCAAGCCAATTTTAAAAATAAATATAACAGAAAATCATACAGATTCTAATAGGAATATAAGGTCTGGACAGTTGTTAGACGTTATAGCAAATGATAATTTATTAGAAGTCAACGACAAGATTAACAACATTATTCCCAATTTGCTAAATAGTTCGAGTAATTTAAATACACCAAGAACACCCTATATAGAAACACCCATTGAAAATATTTTAATCATTGAATTGAAATCAGGTATTCAATACGCAGATGTGAAAAATGTTACTCAATACGTTTCAGAAGAGCCTTATGTTTCAAGAAATGTGAACGAATCCTATTTGAAAATTGTCAAAAATAACGATAATAATATTAATAAAATGGAAAATAATGGGAAAATGCAAGAAAATAATAATAATACAATCACGACGAATGATAATATTTTAAGTATTATTGAAAACTCCACTCAACTCACATTGGAAAAGTCAACTTCAATCATTAATGTACTTGTGAATGTAAATGATTCTACACAAAATGATATAGCTTTAGAAGTTCACCCTGTTGACAGAAAAGAAATAATAAATAACATTAATTTAAATCATGTTAATAATTCTAAAGAAATCTTCCTAGATACTCCGACCATTTATAATAAATCTTATCAAGTTTTGCTTCAGAATAAGGATAACAGTAGTTTTATTTATGGCAAAAACAAAACTCTGTCCACTATCGACGGGGAACAAGAAAAAGATAGATTTGGAAAACTTCAACTTAGTAATAAAAACTATAGTACATTAATTGGTGTCGAGAAAGTCATGGAACCTACATCAGAGAGATTATTTACAATACCTGCAATGATCATAAAAGTAGAAAATAATACAAGCAAAGACGAATATCTTAAAGATGTACAAATATTTAATACTAGTATTCAAAATGCCATACAACCACTGGTAGGAGCAGTAATTACTAATAACGAAACATTTGTAACCAACGGTACGCATGGAAATTATAAAATAAACGTTCAAATAAATGGAAACAATAACAGTAATCTATCTGTTATTGAGAACTTTAATTTAAAAAAAATTAATACCTCTGATTTATTGAGTGAGTCGCAAAGAGTTCAGTTAAACCCCTCAGTTGAATACTCCGCTCAATTTATACTAGCAACATCGATTTCAATGGAAAAAGGTAATGGCATTGTTAACACAACTACAGAAAGTGAAACAGATGTAGAAAGAGACAACGAAATAATGTCAAATAACAGTATTTTAACAGCTAACAATGCAACTGAGATTGTATTAGAAACAAACAAATATTTCAATAAAGATCCGATGATCATCAACGAGACACAAGATAGTGGAGGATTGGAAAAAAATAAGCTCGACGAAAAGAATAATAGATATAATAGTATGGCAATATACGAAAATTCCAGTCAACCTTCAAAAATATCGATTTCAACTACAAAAGCCACCTGGATTATAAATGGGACTGCAGAAAATAATACAGCTATAACGGTAAAACTAATTGACGACAGAGCTATATTAAATAATAGTATTTTAAATGTTGCCCAAACAACAACCCAAAACTTATTAGAAACAATCAAATATTATGCTCCGATGGTCAGCAACGTGACCCAAGAAAACAGTGGAGCGGAAATACCTAATAAAAATAAGTTGTCTATTTTTGGAAATTCGACCCAAACCACATTAGAAACATCAATTTTGATGGATAAAGCTGATGAGTTTGTAAATAGAAATCGAGAAAATAATTCAGATATAGGAGTATATTTTATTAAGAGAAAAGAAAACTTGAGTAAAAGTAATTCAATTGTCAATGAAAACGCGACGCAAGGCAATTTAGAAACAACAAAATATTATGATGATACTATAATGATCAGTGACGTGGTTGAAAAAATTGCGGCATTGAAAGAAATTAAGTATGACGAAAAGAATAATAACAGTACGTCTATTTTTGAAAATCCCATACAACCCACATTAGAAACATCGATTTCAGTGGATAAAGACACCAGAATTGTAAATAGGACATCATTAAGTAATACAGCTATCGGAGTAAACCTTATTAACAGAAAGGAAACAGTCAATAATAGTATTCTAGCTGTAATTGTAAGTACACCACAAAGCGCTTTAGAAACAACATATTATTATGATAATGTTACAATGAGCGGCAACGTGGTTAAAGAAAGTGGTGGACTAAAAGAAATACAGCAAGACGAAAAGAATAATAATCGTATGTTTATTTTTGAAAATCCCATCCGACCCACATTAGAAACATCAGTTTTAATGGATAATGACACCAGAGTTGTAAATAGGACTGCAGAAAGTAATACAGCTATCGGAGAGAACCTTAATAACAGAAAAGAAATAGTTAGTAAAAATATTTTAACTGTTGTTGAAAACGCAACACTAAGCGCGTTAGAAACAATGAAATTCTATGTTAAACCCTTGATACTCAGCAATGTGACCCAAGAAAAGGATGAGATAGAAAACATTAAAAGTATAAAAAAAAATTATAATATTTCGTCTATTTTTGAAAACTCTCAACCCACTTTAGAAAAACCAGTTTCAGTGGATAAAGCTAATCAGATTGCAAATAGAACTAGAGAAAATAATTCAGATATAGGAGTATTTTTATTAACATAGAAAAATTAAGTAATAGTAATTTAACTGTCATGGTAATTGCAAAACATAGTACAACAGAAAAAAACACAAACATTATGATAATGGTACAATGATCAGCGACGTAATGGTAGATAAAGGCGGATTGAAAGAAATTAAGCATGGCGAAAACAATAATAATAGTATGTCTATTTTTGAAAATCCCACTCAACCCACATTAGAAACATCTTTTTCAGTGGATAAAGACACCAGAATTGTAAATAGGACATCATTAAGTAATACAGCTATCGGAGTAAACCTTATTAACAGAAAGGAAACAGTCAATAATAGTATTCTAGCTGTAATTGTAAGTAACAAACCACAAAGCGCTTTAGAAACAACATATTATTATGATAATGTTACAATGAGCGGCAACGTGGTTAAAGAAAGTGGTGGACTAAAAGAAATACAGCAAGACGAAAAGAATAATAATCGTATGTTTATTTTTGAAAATCCCATCCGACCCACATTAGAAACATCAGTTTTAATGGATAATGACACCAGAGTTGTAAATAGGACTGCAGAAAGTAATACAGCTATCGGAGAGAACCTTAATAACAGAAAAGAAATAGTTAGTAAAAATATTTTAACTGTTGTTGAAAACGCAACACTAAGCGCGTTAGAAACAATGAAATTCTATGTTAAACCCTTGATACTCAGCAATGTGACCCAAGAAAAGGATGAGATAGAAAACATTAAAAGTATAAAAAAAAATTATAATATTTCGTCTATTTTTGAAAACTCTCAACCCACTTTAGAAAAACCAGTTTCAGTGGATAAAGCTAATCAGATTGCAAATAGAACTAGAGAAAATAATTCAGATATAGGAGTAATTTTTATTAACATAGAAAAATTAAGTAATAGTAATTTAACTGTCATGGAAATTGCAAAACATAGTACAACAGAAAAAACACAACATTATGATAATGGTACAATGATCAGCGACGTAATGGTAGATAAAGGCGGATTGAAAGAAATTAAGCATGGCGAAAACAATAATAATAGTATGTCTATTTTTGAAAATCCCACTCAACCCACATTAGAAACATCTTTTTCAGCTAACAAGACTGCTATTGTCAATGGATTATTAGAAAGAAACTCTACTATAGAAGGTCATCTGCAAGACAGACGAGTTATATTTAACCTGGACAATTTTACTGATAAATCTTTACTAATCACAAATGGCATGCAAGAAAAGAGTAATAACAGTAATGATTTGTCTGGTATTGACAAATCCTTGCAATCCAAATTGAAAAAGTCAAGCTTATATAAAAGTATTATAATAGAAGCTACAACAGAAAATTTGACACGCACTGATAATCCTTATTCATTATTTCACTCTACTGAAATGTTAAACTTGACTGAAGAAAATCGTGTAAAATATTTACCAGAAATAACGAGTGTTACCGAAACAATGAGTCATGACTGGGTTATTAGTGTGACGGAAAATGGTACTTCAGAAATGTCAAAATCTGTTGGAAATGAGTTAGAAAATTTACCATTCAGTAGCCATATACCTGCAGCAAAAGAATTTTCCCATATAGCTTTGGCGCCTGTAGTAAATAGTAGTAATGTAATAACTACGGTTGGGACCTTTGATTTTCCAATTGCATCAAAAGTGTTGGAAGAGAAAACAATTACCTTGCAATCATCATTTAAGCACACCAATTATAACAATGGTAATGCTAAAGATACATCTACTGCCATGGTAATGAATAATGATGAGTCTACATTAAAATTACATACTAAATCATTTTTAGATATCCCATCATCTACTGTGATTACTCAAAAGGATGCCACAATTAATGTACCCACAAAAGTTCTGAAAAGCTCGCAACAAACTATGGCTGTGGATGCAAAAAATGTGTCTATTGCAAAAGAAGTTTCTCCATTTTTTTATCAAAAAGATCCTCGTTACAATGACGATGAGTTAACAAAGGTCGACGAACCAATAAGGTTAAATGCTACGGAGTTAGTGCAAGATAATGTTACTGAAAATGTTACTACAAGCAACATGCGACACAAAGTATTAAGTGGAAAAAATAATGAAGTGAAGAATAGCGGAGAAGGTAAAATGTTCGGAAACACACTTGATAACAATTATAATAATACTTTTGTTAAAACTATTAATGAAGTAACATCAGTGCCACGTACCACTCCTGTGGAAAATAAAATATTAAACCCAAACTGTTCCAGAGAACTATTCAGAAGCGATAAAAAGGAACAAACATCAATTCAGAAAGATTTTAATTCCAAAAATGAGTCTAGTCTAGGTAGTACTGGTATTTTTCATACTTCTGTCAGTGGAGGAAATAATTCAATTAATAAAACAGAGACAACATTTTTGCTTAATACTAAGATACCAATACAATATAATATTAATATCAAAATTTTACCTCAACCTGATTCAAATAATGAAGTTACAGATCTTTCTTCAATAACTAATAACATAAACAAACTTGAAGAAACCGCTTCAGACAATAATAATAGTTTAAATGTACCTGCGTTCGTGCTTCCATCACCAAGTGAAGTCAAAATTAATTTGAATTATACTATAATCAATTCACGTAATGTGATAAATGAAACAAGGGAAATAATTGATATAAATAACAAAAATTATAGAGTGAAAAATATTCTCTTTGACAACAGAACAGATGAAATTGGTATGTTCAATGTAACACCAGTTCCATATACTGAGGCAAATTATAATGATATAAAAGAACATAAAAGTATAAAAGATGATGTCGAAAAAATATTTATTACCAATTATAATAAGGCTACTACAAATAATCCATTGACTTTTCCTACTAAAAAAAACCAAGTCAATGAAACAACAAGCAAACAAAAAGTTTCAGTATATTCAAGCTTACGATCTACGTTCCTTAACTTCGTTTGTAGAAATAATTCTCGGGGAAGATTTGCAGATGAATTTAATTGTAGAAGGTTCTACATCTGTATAGGTAATACTATACCCGTACTCGGCCTTTGTCCTTTGAACACAGTATTCAGTGAACTCAGAAAGCAATGCACAAAAAATTTATCACATTGTATCAGAAGTAATCAATTTAAATGTGTAGAGGAAGGAAGATACGTTGACGTTTGGCATGAAAATATTTATTATTTGTGCATTAAAGGTGTCGACCAGAGGTTCGTAAGATTCAAATTTCAATGTCAAAGTGGTTATCGCCTTGACAAAATAAATGTGACATGTAATAAGGTAATAACTGCCACAAAGTCAGTTTCTTCGTCGTCATCGATATCTTCAAATGATGAAGATATTAAAATGATCAGTAAAAATACAACATCTGGAATGAAAGTACCAGTTACATCTATAAGCTTTAAATGTGAAAGTGAAGGAAAATTTGTAGATCCTACTAATTGTAAAAAATATTACGTTTGTTCTAAAACGTCAAAAGCTGTCTTACGTCGCAAAAGAAAAAAGTGTGATTCGGGTGAAGTCTTTAGTAGTGATAAAAATAAATGTATTCATGAAGACAGCCACGAGTGTTTTTAACAAAAAAACAAATTTAAAAGGAAAAAAATGTTAAATACAAAAATTTGTAAAAATTAAATAAAAACAATAATATTAAATTGCTTTATTTATTTACTTTATGCTGTAAATGGCTTTACAATCTACAGTTTCCTCTGCACTAAAGGCACGTTCAGTCTTATAGGGTAAAAATTGGATTGAAACATATTATTTGTCATTTCAATGGTTTATAAATCCGAGGCTTACGATAAGCTGCACCTGCAGTTTGAATGAAAGAATCCTTATCATCTCTCTCTAATGTTATGCAGAATTGATTGGAGAAAATTGTACATTTCACAGTAGATTCTCCACGCACTGGGCGGGTTGGACAAAAATAGGTAGCGCGCACGGGACTTTGGTCTTGTGTCACTGAAAACTTATAATTCTTGCAATCGATGGGCCTATGCCAATGAGAAGTCGTGTCTGTGCTACCAAAGCTCTCTGGTCTGCTATTTGTGTCCATTCTGCGATTATCTTCATTGTATAATGTATTTGGTGCTTTTGTTAGATTTTGTAATGGGCATTTGTACTTATCGGGAGAAGAGCATGTTCGAGTGTAACCGTTGAAGATGGTGTTTCCCGAGCATTTGAATTTAATCCCTTGGAACCGGTTTTTGTTCGGTATACACAGAATGTAACCTTTGCAGCCGGCGACACTTGGGTCTGCAATCCTCTCGTTACGGTGACAACGCACCGTGCGGCTTATGGCTGGGTCAATATAATTTATAGTATTTTCGCAAACATCACTAGAGTCTTCGTTGCAAACGGTGTTTGCCGGGCAATTAAAAGCTGGGCCCAATAGGTTGTCCCCCTCGCAAAGTCTTATTCTATTGACGCCTTCGCAAATGAAGCCATAAGGTCCGCAGTCGAAATTTCTTGTTGAAAATGCTGTGGTGAAATCTCGTCCTATAATTAGTATCTGTAAAAGTTATAAGAGGATTTTTTTGATCCTGACACATATTTCACTATGTAGTATATCTTTTATATTTTTTATTTAAACTACAACGACATTTTCAATAATCTAAATTGAATTGGCATAAAAGTTATAAGGTATTTTAAAAAAGTTTCCTTTTTTTATTGAATTTTAAGAAATTTTGCTAAGTTATACCTAATAACAAAATATGTCCGCCTGATTAATCGTGCGAAATGAACAATATTTATAAACGACCCATAAAGATATATATTAGATATTATATATGTGAATAAAGTATTTAATATTATTCCTTCAGTTTACTTAGCATATCGTTTTCTAAAAAAATACTATAACTAATACAAAATTCAATTCAAAATCAGGACTTACCGAAATAAGAAAAATCTGATTAGAAGTGAGCATTTTCGGTGGCTTTATTCACAATTATTTCTTTTATTCACAAATCCAAGGTGGCTCGCAAGACGTGCGGCTGATGACTAACGAAGTAACGTGCTTTCTTCTAGTCACCATTTCGCGGGCAATTATCATTTTTAACACCTTTCGGACACGCCAAAATGAGTTCGTGTCACTGGGACGTTGTGCGACACCTTTACCTTTTATGAATGTTTGTAACGTTACAGTGTGCTCACGCTAGCTTTTAAGCTAACAACCTTAAACATAAAAAGCGTGATAAAAATGTGTGTATTCACCCAGTATACTGTTGATTCAACAATAGATTTTTGAGTTAGAAGTTTATCAGCGGTGCATAATAATGACTTACAGTTGCAAAATCGATTTCGTCGATTTTAAAAACATTTTTTTTTAAATATTATGCTGGAAAGGATATAACAATGGATGCGCCGAGTATTGCTTCAAATACTAAAAAAACAATGTAGATAAAAGACATTAACGCCCGGTTTCTGAAACACTGATCATTGTAGAAGTCAACTAATCAGCTGTCGAATAGCTTTTCAAATTTTATTTGAGTTGCCAAAAGGATTGTTAACTCTCTGAATGATCTTAATGATCAGAATGAAACCGGGCGTAATATAAGTGTTTTATCGGTGTGACAATCAGCCCCTTAGCTTAGTGGCTAAAGCGTCAAGGCGCGAATCCAGAAGACGTGGGTTCGATTCGCAGCGGCAAAAGACTTCGTACTTTTTTCTACAAATTTTTATGTTTAATAACATTATTTAACTGAAGGTAACTAGATACGCGTAGCTGTGATTTGAACTAATTTGGTTTATGTGAGAAAGTGGCAAACGAGCTGGAAGTTCACCTGATGTTAAGTTACAACCGCCGCCCATGTACAATTGCAACACTCGTAGGGTTGCAGATGCGTTGCCACATTTTGATAAAGTGGGCCCCGTCTATTTAATGTTCATTTCACGTACTTTACTATTAAAAAGAGGTGTGTGTTGTTCTGGAGTTAAAATGAAATAAAAAGATAGATGTTGTTTTTTGATAATGTTCTTTTGTATAGTAGGCACGTACGGCTTTAAAAAAATCAGAAAAGTGCGAGTCGGTCTCGCGCACGAAGGACTCCGTACCGTTATCTATAAAAACAACAAAAAAAAATCATGTCTGGTGTATGGGAGCTAAATAGTTTTTTATTGTTTTTTAGTATTTGTTGTTATAGCGTCAAGAGAAATACGTCATGTGTGAAAATTTCAATTGTCTTCTTATATTTCGGTTGAAATTACTTTTCATTTTTCTTTACTATAAATATTTTAAGCAAATTAATGATGACTTATCACGTAATCCTGAGGTAGGAGTTAGAAACGCAGTTCAAAAACAATGTGTCATTATCTGTCAATTGTGGGGCCTAAGGCAAACGGAAAGACAGACAGCTAAAGATTATTCCATATGTTCGCTGAACCCAATATACAACTTCATGTTAAGAACGGTTTCAAAAGTGAAAGCGCTGACTGGCAATGGCTGGCTCACATGTTGGGCGATACTACGTTTTAATTTATTTACTTAAAGTTGCATCTCCGAAGTATACAACAACATAAACAACAAAAGCGATGTATCTAAAATTTTTGTGTAATCTTAATTACACGAATTCTTAACTCCAAGCTACGAATTTACAACAACAAAAAAACTTTTAAAAATACGAATACAGTTAAAGTGCACTATACATACTACGTTATATTATAAGCATTTAATTACAATAAATAAGGAAAACACGAGCAGTCAAACAAAGAATGTATTTAAAATTAATATAAAACAAAATTATGCGACCTTCAGCATGGAGAACGTATTTTGTACAGGAAGGAGAGAAAAAAGACGGAAGGCTTGTAAAGGACCGTTTTCTTGACTCAATTGCAAAGCTTGTAACTCTTACTGATGAGTCAATGGCGCAGTTGCTGTGATGTTTGCTTCGGCACTTCGTGGGTTTGATTCTTACACAGGACAAATAATTGTACCGACTGATAATTTTACCGATTCAGGGTATTTGTATCCATAGAATTTGTGCATGTAAAATTTATTATAAACACAGGATTATGTCATTATATACTTCAAAAAAATCGCATTATTCGTATATTAAAAATTTCACCTAAATATACGAAAGCGAAGCAATAGAAAAGTACCCAAACGTGTATAATGCAGTTATCTCATTCTTATGTATCCTGTTTGTAGAGATTTGAGCAATCAGATGCAATAATAAATATTCACATGTAAACTTTGTGAGGGTCGTAACATTGCGTTTTTCCGTAAGTTGCTTTCAAGTCAAATTCAACTATTTACTTTTTTATTTAATTTATTTACTTATTTTTTATTAAATTATTTATTTTTTTATAACTATTTAATGTTTTTATAAATGGGTTAACTGATTTGTCAGTAATTGTCCCGTTTATAAAAAAAAATTTGGTGTACGATCACGAGATCAAGGGTAAATTATTCTAAACTGTTCTTTAGTTTCTCATCACCATGGCTTCTTAATTTCGGTTCTTAATTTTTTTATTTGTCATTTAGAGGTGTAAATGCATCATTAAGGTGTCAATACAAGTAGAGTGTCGACATTTTTTATCATTCAAGTTTCAGCGAGCAATATAAAAACTGCTTAATCGAGTAAATATTCAATTTTTCGTGCCTGGAAAGAGGACTAAGTTTATGAACACTTCTTTATTGTAACTTCGTTGTACCTATTTCGTAATTTACACTTGGAAAATAAATGAATTAAAATAAATGAAATTTCATCTTTGATGGTATCGGAAGTACGACCTGCCTCCAAATGCTTTTGACATTATATTATATATATATATATATATTAATCTCTGTATATTTATGTTGATTTATTGAACAAAGTAACGACAGTTTTACTTTATATTTATGTTGATTTCAACCACTGGTAAGTTTTATTTAGAGTACAATGACTCAAAATAAATATGTAATATAATAAACAGTTTAAAAATTGTTTATTTTATTTAATGGACTTTTCTTCCCTTTATGTTTATGCTATTTTTTCGTGTAATGAAAGATAAAATTGGTTATTTTAAATAAAACGTGAATTACGTTGTTTTTTAATTTTATGGATAAGAGATGATCATTTCGAAATTCTATGCATTCAAGAATAAAGAAACATGATCTACATACATTGTACAGTTATTCTTTTTACATATGTTAATCATGATGATGATTCGGTGGCGCAGTCGCTAAGCCATTGACTTCGAAGCCGGGGTTGGTGGGTTCGATTCTCACACGTGACAAGTATTTCTGTGACTAACACATAATTGTTTTAGATATGATAGTATCTGTTAACACGATGGTTGAAGGCAAGAGAAAGATGAAAGAGCGGCAAACTAAATGAATATTTGCCCGAATATGAAAATAAAAAATACGCCGAATAAATCAAATAGGAATATTCGGCGGAACCTAATATTGATCCAATCATAAGAGTGTGATAAAACTATCTGGAATAAAGCAGGGTAAATAAAAATAAATATGGTATTATATATATTTAATACTACACATATTTAATCTAACGCCTTAAACTTAGAAACTAATCATCGTCGGATGATTCGCTGTCACTCCCCGAACTGGTCGACGAATCAGATGATTGCATTTGTGTTCCGGACTTTGCTCTAAGGACAAAAATTTGCATGTTATTTTCTGAGTAAATAGTCGTAATTGACATGATACCATTTTTAATTTTCAATTCTATACTATAGAAGATTTGAATTTCTTAGCGATATTAGAGATTAATATCTCTTTTTTTTATTTTAAATGAATTATAATGATTGAATAATTAAAATCACAAAACACATTCGAACTACAAAACACTCTGTTCTTTTCTGAAAATTTCAACCTAAAAACAATAGCCATGGAATTTTTAATGCAATTTCAATTTTAAAATGCGTGACAAAAATACTACCGTACGGGGAAGTACCCAAGACCTCCGGCGTGAAATAGAAGTATTACACTTCTGCGTTTCTTCTGGCGAGTACGGTAGCCGGGGCCCACTTTATGAAAAGGTGGCAACGCATTGGTAGCGCTATGGATGTTGCAAATGTCCATGGGCGGCGGTTATCGCCTTACCATCAGCGCCTTGCCAGCTCCACACACCACATGTTGCCACATTTTCATGTATAAAAAAAAACTCACGCGTGGTAAGCTTCGGCGAGAACGAGAGCGGAGGGGTGCAGCGCGCCGGCCAGCTTGCTCCTGTCTTCCCGCAGGAGCGTTTCCACTTCTTCCTCGCTCCTGTTCAGCATCAGGGCGAGGGTTTGCACGCTGGCCGTCAGCGCCTCGTCGAAGCCGCAGTCCACCAAGTAAGCGACCGCCGTCTGGAGAAAGCGCGAGAAACTTGTGATGGCAATACTAACTTCCAATTATAATATAGTTTTAATCGATATGTTGAAACACCGAGAAAAATCTCACTTGCTCATTGAGGCAAACTACTATAGAAGGTGAATATTATTGAACAACGATGTTTTTAGGGTTCCGTACCAAAAGAGTAAAACGGGACCTTATTACTAAGACATCGCTGTCAGTCTGTCTGTCCATCTGTAACCAGGCCGTATCTCATAAACCCTGATAGTTAGACAGTTGAAATTTTCACAGATGATGTACATATTTCTATTGGCGCTATAGCAACAAGTACTAAAAAACAGTGATTGTGTAATGGTACGGAACCCTTTGTGCGCGAGTCTGACTTGCACTTGCCCGGTTTTATTTTTATAATGCAGACAGAAGGGTTGCTATAGCTGCGACAAAAATATTTTAGTAGTGGTGGTGGACGAACTATGCATTGATGGCGCAGTTGCTAAGCGTATTGGCTTGGGCACGGGGGGTTAAGGTGGTATGACGAGTTCCAATCGCGCCGGGCTACCGTCGGGCGCAGTGGTCGAGACAGGGCAGCGGGTATAGCCACTAGTCGTATGCAAGGGCGAACCGATACGCGGTACAGTCACGTGCAGCGGTCGAGACAGGGCGGCGGGTACAGACGCGCGCAGTTATCGAGACAGGGCGGTGGGTACAGTCGGGCGCAGCGGTCGAGACGGGGCGGCGGGTACAGTCGCGCGCAGTTATCGAGACAGGGCGGCGGGTACAGTCGCGCGCAGTTATCGAGACAGGGCGGTGGGTACAGTTATCGAGACAGGGCGGTGGGTACAGTCGGGCGCAGCGGTCGAGACGGGGCGGCGGGTACAGTCGCGCGCAGTGACTTACGGCGGCGAGGGCCGGCTTCCCGGCGGCGGCCGCGCGCGGCGCCAGTTCCGCGAGCACCTGCGGCCGCGCGGGCACCCCGGCCGCGCGCTCGCCCCGCAGCCGCGCCAGCGCCTGCTCCGCCCGCTCCCACCCGCCCTCCTCCGCGCCCGCGTCCGCGCACAGCTCGATTATGTTCGTCAGCGCGGTGGCCGACAGTCTGCGAACGGACAATTTTTAGTGCAATAAAGATTATTCAACGATTTTTATTTATTTATACTTCATTGTTACACCTGGGCTAAAGGCTAAAACGGGCGGACTTATTTATTTATCAATATATTATTGCCTAATGGCATTCTCTACCAGTCAACCCTTGTCATGGTGAAAAGTAGATGGTAGGTGCTAAACCGAAGAGTAAATGTAATAAATAAATAAATTTCCTTAAAAGTTAATAATTGTAGGCAAATATATACAGCGTGTCGTTACCATCGCGACAATAAATGAACACGCATATAGGGGATAACTTTTTAAAGTTGTATTGAACATTTAAATTCTTTAAACATCAATATTTACAGAGTTATTAAGTTTTCCAAAACAAAGAATTTTAGAACACCCTTACCTATAAAAGCGTAACGTAAAGTTCATTTGTAAAGGTCACAAAGCATATGAATGGGTTGAATGAATTTAAAGGAGACAAAACATACTGTTAGAAGGAGAGGCTTGTAATGCGACGCTGTGGCGCGAGTTGTATAGGATGTTACAAATTTTGTTTCTTTTTTACTTAATTAATTTGTTTGAAAAATATTTTTTTTTAATTATGGATTTTGTTTAACGTTAATATTTTTTTATGATTATTGGCAAGTAGCGTTAGACGTGTGTTCATTTATTGTCGCGATGGTAAAGACACGCTGTATATATATATATATATATATAGAATATGAATATGTATGAATATTGAGTGCATTAAAGATTAAATGAAATGAAATTAAAACGATGATCTAATTGTGCCGAGAGAAGTGTTCTTGTGTACTGTGACCCAATTCGGAATCCAGAATATTTCTAGTAAAAGAATGTTAATTGTCTTGTAATCTTATCAATTAAGATCGATTTTGCTGTTGCAAAACAATAGTAGGTTATGTGATAGAAAATGCCTTTCTTTACTTTCTGACGCACAAACATCGGGCTCGGCCTCTATTGAATGATTTAGTCGCTTAAGGTTTTGGGATTCAACTCTGACCCGTTTTATGGTTCTTTAGCCTCTGCTAAAATACGGATTCGGGAGCTTTGTACCTAAAGTTCATCATTATTCTCCTGACATTGTTCCAGCTAAGTTGAGTTAGCCCAACATTAGAATCATTAAACAAATATAAAACGTCTTTAAGGAAGAAAATAACCAAATAAATCATTCAAATAGGTTGTACAATCTTTATTTTCTGTCTTTATTTTAATTTTTAATTTCTTTTATTTTTTGTTCTGCGCGTCGTTTTTTGGTTAATAAATTTATTTTCTTTCATTCTTTCTTCTTCCAAAATAACTTTTGTTTCTGATGATACCAAGTCTGCCGCTTGACCAATTTAAACGTAAAATTAGAAGTCAACTTATGGTTAAAGCATATTATACCATTACGGAATATCTCGACGACGCCAATGTGTGGAGTTAATACTGTTGATACTCACGTAGGCTAGAATAAGACTATTATACCTGTATGTTATATTGTAAACTGATACTTTAGAAAAAGAGCAACTGTTGAGTTTCTTGCCGGTATCTTGTACTGCTTTCTGAACCGGTGGTACCTTACGAACCTATATACATAATTTTTGATGTATAATTTGACGATTCATAAGAGCGCGCAAGCGTCTATTTGAATAAATATATTTTTGACTTTTTTGATTTTGACCAAGAATTATTTATTGGTCAAAATCAAATATTATTGGTCACTTCGCTCCAATGGAACATAACCTAGCTATCAAAACTATGTTCACTCCTTACTTTTGGCGCTTTCGAGTGTAATCAAAAAGGGTCTATAGATACTTACTTCTGAATTGGAGACCGCCTCTCGCCAGCCTCCTCCCTCTCCTCGGCTAGCTGCCCGAACTTGAGTATGTCGGCGGCGGCAGCTCGGATCTTGGCTTTCACTTCATCATCTAAAAACGATCTTAAGTTAAATTAAACAGATATTGGGGATTTATCGAATTTATTTGTAATTTTAATTCCTATAACGTTTCGAATAAAACAAACGGCGAACGACAAAGTTCGAAAATAATGCAAAGAAAACGCCACGTAACAATATAAGATACCAATAATTTGACATTAAATTTGGAAACAAAAAATGGATGAAGTTTTTCACCAACGCGGGAATACAAACCCGCTTCTTCTGGAACCGCGGCCAAACGCTTTAAACACTAAGCATAAGCTAAAGCTTCGGAAAATACTGGCTTCGATTCTCGAGGCGGCGAAAAACTTTCCGTCAACTTTTTCTACAAATATTAATGTATGCAATAACTTAAAGCAGAGATTGGCACTATACATATAACTCAATTTAAACTTATAATGTCGTTTACGTTTACGGGCAAAGGTGTAAGCCGGTTTCATACCTTGGTACTGGTAGCAGTTGCAGAATGCGTTCAAAAGCCTCTCGACCAGCCTGGTGCGGTTCGCGTGACCGAAAACGACCAGCTGCGACCAAGCCTGCGCCAAGCGGTCTCCAGCGCCGCCCAGCTCGAGGACTTTTATTATCTGCGGGCGGTACCAAAAACATCCAGAAGGACCTTCGAAGACTACGCATGCAAACTTTCAGACTTCGAGCCCCCCCCGCATAAGGGAAACAGATATTTTTTTTATGCAAGTTTATGTTAAGCGATAACCGCATCCCATGGACATTTACAACATCGGAGCAGTCACAATATGTACTGAATTGATAAAACTCTTTGAATTATTTATTATATAAAAGAGCTGTTGGTAACAGGGCAAGCGGTAAACATAATGGTGTTGTCTATTGCCAAATACTGAAAAAAAAAAAAAGGCTTTCCTTTGAAATAAAACGCAGCAGAAAATGCAAAACTATAAACACTATTATTAATCTCCTTCGGCGTTGTTCTATTTGTGTTGTTGTTACGACAGTAGCTTCTGTCATTGCAAGACAAAATTGTACCCTAACGCCCTCTAGCTCTGCTCTGGCTATAAGTTATATAATTTTTTTGGCATGCAAAATTCATAGCACGCAATTTTAATTTTTGGTTAGGTTAGTGTAAAGTTAAAATTAAAACCTCGCGGCCACCGTCTTGTGTATGGTGTTTACGCTATACCGGTTTAACCTTTGGTAGCACAGAAAATTATTTTTAGTTTTTTTTGTTACAAATTAAATTACCTATAATTTTTGTTTTGTAACTTTTAGTCGTAAAATCAAAAATAAAGCAGTTTTTACCGAAAATAGATAAAAATCAGGGAACAAATTTTCTTCTGGTCATTATTACTTTTTAGACATTTTACAAAAAAAATGTCATCAAATGTCTACAATTTCATGGAATAAGTTTCATCGAAAACCTCCACCACAAAACTTTTAAAATTATTCGTTTGTACATATGTTACATGTTTAGAACGCGCGCAATAAACTTTTAAAACATAAAATTTTACGCCTTAAACTTACATTATCGTATCATAGTCATGTAAAAATTTGTTACCTCCTCCATCACAGATGGTTCTGGAACATATATATTTGGTATTAATGTGTCGAGCAGCTCTAAAGTTTTCTCAAAAGGTGCATGCCTGAAAATCAAATTATTTCACATTTTTAATACTAGTTTAAAATCATTTTAGTAAATTAGAAATTGAGGGACTCTATATTATTTTAAGTAAGTTTTATCATTGTTATTTAATGAAAGTATTTTGTAAAATTGCACAAGAATGCTTTTACTTGAAAAGTTTGAATATTGAGACTACACATGTCACAGTTATGCATTTAAAAAATTTCTTTAGAAATGCCATCCATACTAATATTATAAATGCGTAAGTAACTTTGTCTGTCTGTCTCTTTTTCACGCCAAAACCGATTTGGTACAGAGATAGTCTAGAGCCTGAGAAATGACATAGGCTATTTTTGAATTGGAAAAAGTTTTATAAAGGGTTGAAAGTTAAAATATTCATATATATATATATATATATATACCCTGAGTAAGACCATGACAAAATAAGTAATTACCTGCAGGTAACTGTTATGTAATGTCTGTAGTAAATACTTTCTTTGTATGCATCACCCACTAATTTGTAGTTCTCATCTTTCATGAGCAGTTTATGTAGACGCTCCGCCAAGGCGACGTCCTAAATTAATTATAGTGATTAATTTCTTTCTATACCCTAATATAAATAAGACATTTTTATAGACTACTACTACTATTTTTATAACTTATTTCGATGTTCGTAATGACAAAAATCTCTTATCTGCTTGTATTGAATTTTCTCTTGCTAAAGTAGCATATAAACTTAATTCTTTAACTTTTAACTATCTTTAATGTAGTTTGCATTATATCAATTCTTTATTCATGGTAAAAAATAATAATAACCTGTAAGTGATCACTGCACACTCCCATAGCAGTAATGAAGAAGTTTGTATCTGTTGCATCTTTAGGTTCCAATGTGTCCCTTTTTTCTAAATCATTGAGAATTGATGAGAGGATATCTATTTGAGGACCACCTGCAACAATGTTTGTTGTTAAATAATGTACTTTAGAAATATTTAGATTATTGACTAAAATAATTCACTAAGTAAAAGTTATAAAATTATTAAATAACATATTGTATATAATATTACATACTAATAATCATCTCAGCCTTTTGCTACATTTAAAAAGCGTAGTATAAGAAAAGAACAACAATTTATCTAAACTTACGCTCTTTGCAGAACAAACACAGCAGGTAATAGTATGCCGATAATCCAGGTTGGATGCCTAATTGTTTAAATTCGGCTAATATTTGCAAAGCAATTTGCTGTAGATTTTTACCACCTCCCCATGCTGATAATGACCGGAGACATGATACAAGGGTCCCTTGGTTAGGTGACAAACCCTGAGACAAATCAGAGAACATATTAGAAATTTTGTTAAAAAATAATGTATGGTATAATATATGCATTTTAAACAATGTATTTTTATTTAAAGAGTTTAAGAACTGAAAACTTCCGTATTACATTATTTCATATTAAAGTTAATATATAACCTGTTCATTCATTTGTGTAAGCAGAGATTTCATAGCTTCAATTCTCAATACGGTACCCTCTTTAAGAAATCCGACACAGGTCAGTAATGAATTGAAAGCATTTGTTGACAAGGGAATGCCATTGTCTAGAGCTTCATTTGCTAATGCGTGCGCCCTTTCGGCCTGTAAGCATAATAAAAATACTAAATTATATCACACTAAAAATTTTATTCAAGTAAATAAAAATTTATATTACATAATATTTTTTTTTGTTTGTTCTAATTTTATTATTTTATTGTAGTGATAGTTTTAGGTTTGTTAGGTTACTGTTCTCCTTAAAGGAAGTTTTTTATTATATGTTGTGTTTACCTTTAATTTAAATGCATATATACAATGTTTAAGTGCACCTCATAATAATTGTTTCTATATGTATTTAGTTGGTAAGCCTTCTTAAATAAATAAGTAAATATATATTACATAACAAATATGTATTTTAAACATTGTTTAAATGGGAATACAATAAAATTTTTACTTGGTAATATTTTGCCATCCCTTGAATCATTGCACAGTAAGCTTCTGGTGTTTTTGGTTCCATCGAAGTGAAAATTTTGTCTGCCAAACCACCCAATCTGTAGAAGGGAAACAATCACAATCATTTTATACTTGGAGTTTATAAGATACTTTGTAATATACACCCAAAATATCATAACACAATAAATTTATGTGTGATTGCGTGAACTAAAGGTTAATTTAAAGGTTCCCATCTGATTTGCAACACCACATAATATAATCCATGGGTATGAGCAGTAATAGTCACCTCCATGTAGCAGCCTGTCGTTCACGAGTGTTGGTAGCAAACCATCTTTCTTCTAGCCATTCCATTGACAGTGGTTCCTTCTCGTTATAGAAACAAAGTAACTGAAGAAATTCAATTTTAAGCTCTTCACTTAAAGCTTCAACTCCACCAAGAAGTTCAAATACTTTTTTTGCATCTTCTATAAGTACATTTTTCAAGGTGTATTTGAAGTCCTCTTCCGTAACCTGTAAAAATTCTGTTAGCAATTTTTGTATTCACAATTTGCATATGATTAATTAACATAAAATTAATGAAGATTTTTTTAACAAAATACAATTAAGAATATTTGGTTGCCATAATATACAATTTTTGTATATAATAGTAAGTAGAAGGTTCACCACACCTTGGAGTTTTACCTTACTTTCATCATTGTAGATAGGTTTGGGGGCAAAAGCATCAATGTGAGGGTCAGCATTGAAATGTGGAGTTTTCTGTTTGCCTGGGGGATCCCATTCTCGTGTTGTGAATAGATTAGCATGTTCATCTCTAATCCAAGCTGCTGCCTTTCTGCCAGCTTCAGCTGATAGCGCATAAGATCGTTTACGAAAGTTGGACAGTGGTATCAAGTATGGATCATCGTGATACCTAAAAATTTTTTTTCAGTAAATACATTTAACATTTTCAATGATCATCATTTTCTTATTACATACTTGTAATGTGCTGCTGTTGGATCTGCACCAACTGTGGCAGCCAAAGCTTGCAGGATATCTGTGGGGCCCCTGGGAATTCGCACTGGTGGTGAAATGCCGTCACTGGCTGCGTTGCTCTGAGGAAGTTTTTGGGATTCTATTGTGGCTGCCGTTCGGCAGATGGAAGCGATTTTCGACCATTGTCTGGAAATATGAGATTTTATAGTACATAAATATACTTTTAATAATACTTTTTGAGAAAATAAAAAATATTGAATGTAAACAACACCTCTGCAAAAGTATGTGTGAATACATTGAAATTTCTTTTTGCCCAGTGATCTGATTACTTGTGTGTTTTTATTTAAAACTGCTTAAATTCGTTGAAGGTTAAGCAGTGGGCAATAATAAAAATTTAACTTTTACTTTAAAAACTTAACCTATACTTTATGAAATTAAGAATCAAATCAAGCAGGAAATTGACATTTTGACAAAGTTGCCAGGTTGCCATTGCCACAAAGATCTACATCTACAAACTACATGCTATTTTACTCAGCTACAGCCTATCGTTTATTAGCTGTACAAAGTGTCAAAAAGTACGTTTACTGTTTTTTTTCATTTGTACAATATAAAAAGCAACATCAAAATAATTTAACTGTATGTCAGGTAGCTTTTGAATCGCTTAAGACGTGTAGTTTTAATTTTTAATATTAATGATTTTCGTGAATTGATTAATTTCATAAATGTTGTTTTCCTCGAACAATTTACACCAGTTATAGTTTTATAGTGCAGTTTATTTTGAGGGTTCCGCACCCAAAGGGTAAAACTGTATATCTGTCCGTCTGTCACCAGGCTATATCTCATGAAACATATAGTAAGAAAGTTGAAATTTTGACAGATGATGTATCAATAATAAATGATGTATTTCTATTGCCGCTATAACAATCTGAAATTATAGCTTCCGCCCTATAAAACTGGGTTAAATTCGTCGCGACTCTTAGAAGGTAGGGAATCAACAGTTGACGCCTTCAGGAAAGTTTCCCAGTACATTTCCACACCATACGCGACATGGAACTGATGGATGAGCTATTCTCTGACCACCGACCAGTTATATGTCGGGTACTGCTCTCAGTAATAGCCAATTCCCAAACTAAACCTATAATCATTTGCCATAAAGTAAAGTCAGAGCAGAGCTAATTTGTCCCAATTAGAATCAATCCCCCTTCAATTAACAACAACAGGATCTGTATCAGGACTCTGTAGTCCGCAATTCGGGTTCTCACTAGCCACGTCCAAACGTCGTCGCTTTCCAAATCCCCCAAAAGTAATTCCATTTCCGCGATGCCACCACTAACCACTAACTCGCCCGATAGGGACGTTAGTAATGCTGGCCGAAGAGAAGGTTAGTTAACAGCCTCAGACCTCAATGCTCTCCCAGTCTGCTTTCGGTCAACCCCATTCACTTTCGTAAGGTGAATAGAGAGTTTGAAAGGAAAACGAAAAATCCACCCTGCGATCCCGTTCCCGAAGTAGAGCAACTCATTAAAAACTTACGCCTGGGTAAGATAGAATCACCAATAAGGTGACCAAATTACTTCTTGCCAGTATCATTATCATACACCTTCCGGCCAGTATCCTTAACATACACCTTCCTGCCAGTTTGATTATAATCATCATATTAGTAATCATCTACAACACGGCCATGACCGAAGGCCTTACGATCATACGAATGGAAGGAAGCTGAAGGGTTGAAGGGAAGGGCTTATAGGGTTCTCTAACTCCCTCGAAACCCACCACTCTCCCAACTGCATATCGTCCAATTATTCTTATCAAAACCTTAGGGAAGATGTTTGAACGACTAATTTTAGCCCGCTTACGAACCACACAAGGAAATACAAAGAAAGAAGATACAGGAAACATAGTGTACATACAGGCCTTATTGCTAAGGTAGCAATTTCTTTCAATTTTTGCAAATTCGTCTATAGCTTCACTGACATCCAAGTTTGATGCTGCCTTGTTTTCTATTGCAATTAATGTTAAATGTCGATGCTGTTTCTTAAATAATTAATCATAATCTTCAATGTACTGAAAGATCTCTCTGCAGACGCGGAAGTATTTGAAATTGTGTGAAATAGTAGCATTACTTTACACATTTTCGTAAAGTCACATTCAAGCACGTCTATTTTCAAAGGCATAAGGAATACTAGAAAAAAATTGGTTATGAACCGTCCAACGGTTTAGGCAGCTAAGATAGATCTCAGAGGGTAGGAATTTTTCCGACTTACTTAATACTTATCTTAATATTATAGCTAAAATAGACAAAATCTTTATAAATTGTAGTCTATGTGTTATTCTAATGTTCAACCTTTCATCAATTATTATCGTCCGTCCAGTGGCTTTGCCTATTGATTCAATTCAACGGAACTACAATATAGGTTTTCGACCCAAAACCTATAGGGTACTTCCGGTTAGTCTAGAATTGTCAATTTTGGTTAAAATTAAGGATTTGATTTTTATACACCTAATGGAAACTTTAAACCTCAGTATCTGGTATAAATTTCAAGTTGCTAGGTCCATCCGTTCCTACGCAAAATCGGTGGTGTTACACGGACAGACAAACGGACATGGAAGTGATCTTATAAGGATTCCTTTTTTACCTTTTAAGGTAGGGAACCCTAAAAATCTTGTGAGTATGCTAGAGTCGAGAGCTACCTGCTCCTTTCTTTTCAAAGCTTAGGGGGCCCTCTGAGACAACCACGGTGGGAAAATTTTATAGTATGTTTGTCTCGTGCCCTTTAATTAATTACTTTTATGGAAAATTACAAATTTATAATCAATTGTAGTATCCCCTTCAGTTTAAATAAAGTCGGAAGAACCTTGTTCCCAGAGCCAGTCCTCTGGTTTCTTATGAACATTTGCATGATGCTAAGCTATGCACAACTGCAATGAACAACTGTGGATACTCATGGGAATATCAAAATGGTTAAAAGATTTAACCATTTTGTTATTCCCATGAGCACTGATAAAAAGTATAAAAAATCTTAGTAGTTTAGCAAGCAAAGAAACTTGCTAGACTAAATATTTTTTCAAATCCGACTCGTAATTCCAGAGATTCAAACGATTAAACAAGCCAAAAAACTCTTCAGCTTTATTATATTAGTACAGATACACGTACTTTAACTGATAAATGTCAGTATATTAGTAAATAAATAAACGTACATAAAATAAATTATATAAAATATTAATAATATAACACGTAGGTAGTTTAAAATGAATTAATCACACATTTATTGAATGTTTATTCTGTGCCATGATAATGCAAAAGAAAACAGAAAGACATATTTAGAATTTAAGGAATTACCGACGTTAGATGAAAAATTGCCTGAAATTTGGCTGTTATCAACCTGTACTGAATGATTATTTGAATGTTTGAACTGAGGACATTTGAATAGAGTCGCATCAACACATGACGTTTTATTCAAGTTGAATATTGTTCCTCGGGGACATTCGACCTGTCTCGCTGTAACAAGGCCTTTTATGCCTTCTATACAAGTAATGAATGCTCTACAATCCTCATTGGAATCGGACTCAAAATTTCCGACTCCAGTACAGTTGTAGTGTGGCAAGCATTTATAAGTAGTAACGTTAGTGCATAGTTGTTCAATATGACTGTAGATAAACGTGTCTGGGCAGGTAAGGTTATATTCCATGAATCCTGTGGCTCCACTTATGCACATGGTGTAGCCTCGGCATTCTTCCAATTGGTTTGGAAACCTTCCCCTTTCAGTGCACTGAGCTGTGCTTGTAGTTGGGAACAGTACCTGAAAGAAAATTGTATTTTAGTAATATATTTTACAAACGTTAATTGGAAAAACAATCTATACAATTAGGGATGTTAGCATGCTTTTTATATTAAGGAAAACCGTGTTAAAATCATGTCAATTTCTTTGAATTATCTTATTTGTAGTTCATTTAAACCTTGTATTTTACTACATGTGATAAAAAATTTCTTGTTTCTTTAAGTATTATTGTAATCAACGTGCTTATTTTGCAAAAGCCGCGAAAGATTATATAAAAAATTACAGTGCAATACGGTGTTTTGATTTTTTATACAAAAATCACTAAGTACATACATTGTAAAATGCCTAAAATAGTTTTTTTAACCATTTGTAGTAGCGAAAATTTTAGAACTAAAATTTACAAATTTCGATAGAATTATAATAGATGCACATGCAAAAAAAGTATCTCAGAATGTTAAATTCTTGTGTAAATATCAAAATTTAATTCAATGTATAAGTACAATTCTACGAAATAATTTTATTATTTTTCAATTTCGTATCTGTACCAATCATACATTTTATAATTTTAGTTTTTCTTCAACTACGTAACAACTATTTCAAATAATTTTCATTCTCTTACTCGCTTATTTGTATTTCCCATCTATTATACACCCTTCAGAACATCAGCTTACGTCAATTAATTATTATAACGTGCTTGTTATTTCTCTTTTGCATGCACATTTCTTTATAATCTTATTATTTTCTCACATTATGAAATCAAATGACGACTCCGTGGTGCAGTTGTCAAGGTATTGGCTTCGGTGCTGGTGGTCATGGGTTCGATTCCCACACGAGGCAAGTATTTGTGTCACCCACGAATAATTGTTCATTTGAAATTTATGTTTGTAAAAGCTCTTACAACACAGCATAATGTAAGCAGTAAGGGCAATGTTTAAAAAAATGAAGAAAAAAGTATCTATAGTATAGTATAATCTCTACTACCAATGAACTGATTCTTGTGAAAAGCTTATAGAGCTTAGAGAAGCTTCTGTAAAAGCACGAATGGACCACTTTATGACCAGTCTCAGTACGTTGGTAGGGACTCTGAGGTTCCTAACAAAAATATACACGTGATCCCGTGGAGCACACCTGTTGGCTGGCTGTATATTTGCAAACCATGTAAGAAACTTGACGTGGGCCTTCCTTGAGCGAGGAAATGGGAAGGGTTAACCTTATAAACCTCTATTTCCTGGCTTGCTTTTCGGCAAAAAGTAATTGTCTCTTCCTTACCGGGTCCACTAAAGTGAATAAAGTGGCCAATACATAATCTCAAAGTTGTGATACGGCAACATAGATTTATATAGTATGTCTATTAGTGTAAAACGATTGGGCAAACTAGAACATAATAAAATGACAATACAGGGTGGCTTTTATAAGTGTATCCATTAATCATAATCCATTTTTTTATTACACTCTAGACATAAATAATCTTATATAAAAAATTATAAATATTTGATATCACTCGTAAGTAATTAATTACATTTATTTAAACTTATCTTTAAAATTGGGTGATTTATACGCAACTCGTTTATTTTACGCGCGATCATTCATAACTAACACGCACAAAAGTTCGTGCACAGTAAAATTTAGGTATTTATGATTTTTTATTTCAATAAACGATTATACTACCGAGTCTGAACCTCCTGTGTAAATTTGGGCACTTCTCAAAAAATCTCCCGGTATAAAGTAAAAAAAAAGCAAAGTAACTGCCTATACATGTCCCACTGCTGGGCAAAGGCCTCCTTTGTACAGAGGTTATCAGGGCATAGTCCACCACGCGGATTGGCGGACTTCACATATCTTCGAAATATATATATTTTTTTGTTATTATTTCGAAAATATGCAGGTTTCCTCACGATGTTTTCCTTCACCGCGGAGCACGTGATAAGTCAGCACTTAAAGTTAAAAACTTCATTGGTGCCGTCACCGGGGATCGAACTCAGGTTGCTCGAGTATATTGAATTAAAGGCGAGCGCCTGGACACTGAGCTATCACGGCTCCCTGTATAGTAAACTCTAAAATCTCCCGTCAACATTTAAAATTTAGAAAAATTACTTTGCTCTTTAGGCAAAATCGCTTCTTGTTATTAACATCAGAACATATATACGAATAATACAACAATTACACACGAGAACGACGCAGCAGATACTGTTCTTCCTGAAATAATGACCGGGAAAATATGACATCTTTGAAGGCAAAGAAGTGGGACAGTGGCAAGCCTCGTATCTTAATTGCTGACAACACACCCAATAGACACCATTAGTTGTAGGCAGTAGTACATTACAATCGAGTTAGCCGCTTGCTCGTTTGCCTTTTTACTTTTTGTCACATTTAAAAAAGGAAAAATGCCTGTATCTATTTCGTCATTAAAGATATAAGGGTATATAAAGTTAAATTTATACATATGTATAAATTGGATTGGACGAACCCTTCAGATTTCGCTATTATTTACGAATTATTTATTTTCGTACTATATTGTTTTCTCGTACTATATGTAACTTAGAATTAATGCAAAATTAAAAAAAAAAAAACTAAAAATATTAAAGCATCTTGTTTTGTTGATGATTTTCTAAGTGAGTCAATTACTATACTACTGTCCATTAATTGAACATTTAAGTAAGAAATTATATGTACATGTAAATAATTATGTGTACAGAATTTTAAATGTATAGACTATGCTTTGTTTTTAAACAGAGGTTATTAAATGAATGTTAATAAGAGAGAGCGAGATTTAACCAAATTACGATTTAATCTTAAAATTAGCAACACTTTTAAAACATTCATTAAAATTAATTAACGCATAAAACAAATACATTTATGATTACACTTACATAGAGAAATATAACAAAACCAAAATGTGTCACCTCCATTGATATGAAATTATACCAAATAAAAACGAGTTACTATTTAACCAATAACATAACAAACGGACACCTTTAAAAATGATTACCACTGTTTCGGTTTTTGTTAAAAAATAATTAAAAATAAAACACTTGTAAGTTAAATTATCATTTTTATATCTTTCCGTATCGCGGTCAAAGCAATAAGAGAAGTAAGAACTATAATAAAGCCTTTTACAGACGGATGGTCGCTCGAGTGTTGCGAACGAACTGAAAAGTATTTTTATCGATAACAGCAGAATGTGTATGTACGATTTGATAATGTTTCTTAATAAATTTGTAAAAGTAAGTAAAGTAAAATAACATTCTAATAAGTCTCACTGCTGGGCAAAGGCTTCTATTGTACATGGGGTATTAGGGTATAGTCCACTACGCGGCTCCATACTCGGCGTATTGGCGGATTTCACATATGTTCGAAATATTTTTTTGTTGATATTTCTAAAATATGCAGGTTAAAATTTACTGATTTATGACGTGCTCAGCGGTGTAGGAATAAATCTGTATAAAAATATAAATCCTATTGGATAAACGGCTAAATAGCTATGTTTTTAACCCTGCCTCGTCAATAAACTCCCAAATGTTGGGTACGGAACCCTAAAACACATTATTATTAGAAATATATAAATTATAAGTTAATTTTATTCAAATAAAATTTTAGCTCTATAACGGTTGGCATGATGTCATAATTATGTCTTATGATGCTTAATTATGTTGACACGTTGGTTTACCAGTACATTATTAAATATTATACTTTTTAATTGTCCGTTATTTAGAGTAATTGTAATTTATAAGCTAAATATTAAATATTATGTATACTACAAATTTTAAATGATTTTTTAATAATTTTATCGGATGATTTTATATTTAATTTAAATTTCAAATTCTCGACTAATACTTTGCAGTATTCATGGTCACGGGTCTGTATGCACCACGAATGCTGTATTATTGGATACTGTAATCTCAGAAATTATTAAGTACTTATTTATTATTGGTCTGAGACTGTAATACATATTTTAATGATATCAACGTTTTTGGTTAAAGTTAAGAAAAAAGTACCGTAAGCAAAATGGAAATAAATAAATAATCTGTAAACGTGGTTTTCCTACAAGATTAGATTTAATTTTTGATTTGTAGTTTGTTCTTTCTTCCATACCCCTTTACGAGAAATTAAAATTGTAAGCTTTAGTTGCAGAGTGAATAGCTAGTGTAAAATCTTTATTGGGTCACAAACCAATAAAATTAATATTGAAATAAAATTAATAAACATTGGAAATAACGCTTCAAATATATCCTAATGAATGAATACGTTAGGTAAGGGAGATTGTAGGTTAGGATTCGTTTGTTATTTATTGTCTTGCCTGTGATTGTAATCTGTTTGTTTCTCTGAAAATCTCTAGTCGTGATAGAATGATGTTCTATAGAGTCAATAGACGGATTAATGAAACCCATTGTTAAAGTCAAGCTGTGACAGTAATCGTTTATATTATCGTTTTACAATTGCAACGTTAATGTCAATTGTCGACAAAGAAACGTCACTATGTTGGCTCGAGATAAGGAGGCAAATTGTTTGTACATGACTCTAGCTTCACTTGTTTCATGGAAAGATCGTTTGTTTTCATCTTTCACATACTTCGCACTACATTCTTTGAACGTGACCGAAATTTTAGAGATCCGCTTATTGCTTTGCACAAAGCGTAATGTTCCTAAAATTCATATAAATTAAAATGTAGCGACACAATGCATAAAGGCAATTGAGTCTAGCCTTATTAAGTACACCATAAGTAATAAAAGCAAAAATTTCTGTGTTATTTAGCAAAATCAAATTTCACAGAAAAATAAAAGTCAGTTTCCGCTCCTCAACATAGGAGGGGGTGGTAATTTTAACTCCACTTTGTTTTTTGAGTATTTTAAGAAAACTATATGAGTAATCATCACAAAACCGTCTCTTTATATTTAAAAACTTATTAAATTTTATATTAGAAACTTATTTATGAAATAAAATCACTTATTATAGAAAAAGAATTGCATTCTTGGAAAAAAAAAAAATGTGTTCAAAGATCTGGTGCTGGTATTATGGAACCCGGTATCCAAATTACACGAAATAAATTTACATACAAAAATCACAAATATAAAACTCCGCGTCGCATCCTGAGCATTCAATATGTGCCCACAACCCATATGATTGGCACTGAATCCAAGTTTCATCTTGTTGATCGTTGGAGTAATTATCAGAGCAAAAAATGCAACAAGCGTCATCCTGATTTGTGGGCTGGGCATGCGTGGTAACATTTTCTGACATTATAGTGTCACCTGAAGGAACAGACGATTCCGAAGAGGTCGAAACCTCGCTGTTTAGAGGAGTTCTAGAAGACTTTGCAACACTTTACCCACCACTACGCCCACGAGCGTCTCCCCACTCTTTCCCGACTTCTTCCTCTCTGCGCTATAAACTTGATTGACTACTCAAGTTGCTGTTTGTAAGGAGACCCGGTCAATAAAGTAATGCGGGTAATTTGGAACCCGGTTTCATATTACCTGCACCTATCGGGTTCCAAAATTAAAACCTTATTTTGTTACCAAATAATCAAGAAAACAAAAACTAGTTCAAATAAATCTTAAAACTTTCCTCTAACAATGTAAACTTATGCATAAGCATAGTATATACATACTTCGTGTAACGCCTACTGTATTTTACTATTAGACAAAAACAAAAGTTTTGACAGTATTAGGAAATAAAATTAAAAAACATTTGCAGGTGACACAAAACTTCAACTTCATATAACAGGTCCAAATTCGATGCAAAAATAGCGTCAGTGGCGCTAATACGTTTAATGACATCAGTTCGACGTAATTTCATAGGTTTTCAACAGATTTCGTTGTCTGTTCCTGGGATATTAAAGGGTTCCAAATTATCAGCATGTTCCAAATTACCACCTCTTCCCTATATTTCTAATGATTTCGTCTTGCGCAGTGAGTCCCAGCTGCCTTTTTAAAAAGTATATAGCCAATTTTTATCGGCGGTTTCAAGTTCTGCTTATGACATATATGTTTTAATCGATACGATATATTTCCATACTACACCGAAATTTGGTAGAAATGTTTCTGTAGCTCTTGAAAGTAGCCTTTGGCAAATAGAAATGCTAAGAAAATATGAAATCCGCACGTTTATACAAGTGATTGTTAATAAATAGCACCACAATTCTCATTGAGAGTTTTCACGCACTGTCAAACTAAAATGAACTTATTTGTTAGTAAACTTAGTCTACATCCCTAAAACAAACTCGCGTAGTTAGTATAGCTAGTATAGTTTTTTGTTATGTCATTTTGGAGCGACAATAATGCTTCCATGTTTATTTGCATTCACTGTAAATAATATACTTGAAAACATTCACCACAATTTGGATTAAAAGTTTTCCTACAGAACTGTTCACTAGCAATGTAAAACTATCATAATTTGAGGAAGGTTGGCGAGGCGTGCTTATGTAGTCATATTGGCCAACCAATGCCGCTGTTGTTACTTTTTTTTCGGGGAAACAATACTGGTCGTATGATTAATTAATTATGTCTTTTTGATTTAAATTTCTTAGATTTTTTCGCATTAACGAGGCCAGCATAACTCAATCACTAGTTTTATTGTTAAAAAATACCTTAGTATGTTATATCAAATTGTAGCAATGTACAATCTATAATTTAATAAAATCATTTCCTTTATTTTGCATCAATAGCTCAATTTAATTTTTCGTCGATGTTTTGAATGATTTCTTACTAAAATCCATATCAAAGTTCGTGTAATATGCATATAAATTGTGTTTCAATAATTTATCTTATGCATCAGGCAAGATAGACAACAGCATTGATGATAAGCTCTACTTTGACATTGAGGAAAGGTTTGAATGGAGATAATACCCTGAACGGATTAATCTATCCGACATATAGTGTGGTGGATTATCTCAATTATTCCTTATTGGTGCAATTTTCTTTACTGACCTTTGTGGTATAAAACGTTGGAATAACGCAAGCGTTTATTGAGTAAATTGGGAAGCTTCTGAAAATGAAGAACCGGCTTGGTTTTGCGATAGTTTTGGTAAGGATATAGATTGTTCTTAGGAAGAAGGCAAATAAAAATTTTCCGTAACATTCAAATCAAATTACCAGTAATTAAAAACAAAATCACTGATTTATCTAAGTAGGAAAGACAAAAACGCAGTTTTATTGCACGTTTTCCTTTCCGTACTATGAGTTAGTCATTTCTGCTGATGGTTTTGTATATTTGTACAATATTTAAACTATTTAAATTTACTTAGAAATAACCTTTTTAAGGTGCTGTCAGTGGTTTGGCAAGCGCAGGCCGCCGTCAACTGTACTTCGACGGGAGCCGGTCGATTCGCCGACCCCGACGACACGACCTGCCAGAACTACACGCTGTGTGTGTACGTCTCGTCTACTGCTTCCTACCTGTCCTACAACTATGTGTGCCCGACCACGTCCGTCTTCGATCCGAGCACGAGCAAGTGCACCGCCTCAGGCAACTACGTGTGCAACGTAACCACCGCCTCGAACACGACCAGCTCGTCGGTATGCACAGCGGACGGCTACGTCGCAGACCCGAGCTCAACGAACTGTACCACTTACATAGAGTGTGTCGAGATCAATGGAACGTACACGGAGACCACGCTGACCTGTCCCGACGACACGTACTTTGATCCGAACACAACGCTTTGCGAGTCAGACTACAACTGCACCAGCTCAGACAACACCACGTTCACATTCAGCTGCACCGCAGCGGGCCGATTCGCCGATACCGCAGACACCACTTGCCAGACTTACTACCTGTGCGTGAGTTACTCTAACGGAACCTATGCACAGTACGAATACACTTGTCCTACCACATCAGTGTTTAGTCCAACTGCTAAAGTGTGCACAACTTCGTACACATGCACGACGAGCTCGGGATGATTATACAAAACTCCTGGGATCATTATTAAACTAAGAAAAAAAATGTACTAAGTATATTCAAATTATTTTGAAAAGGGTTGAGCAAGATAATGTTCTACAAATATATGAATTTTAGATACAATGCTACTCTTTTATTTAATAACAGTTGTTATAACCAAATAAATAAGATAAAAAAATCTAAAATAGAAGTAGCCTAAGTAATTCCTTATTACATCAGTTTTCTGCCAGTGAAAGTCCCGTCCAAAACGGTCCAGCCATTTCAGAGATTAACCGGAACAAACAGACAGATAAACAAAAATTGCAAAAAACGTTATTTTGTTATATGTACCGTGTACATACATACATATGCATTTAGTAAAAAGCGGTTATTTTAATATTACGAACAGACACTCTAATTTTATTTATCTGAGATAGATACATTTCATTAATTGAACTATCGAATTAATGGAAAACTAAATTACATAGATTCGTATTAAGGTTTAGTGCAAAATAATATTTGGAGTCTGGTATAGGTATATCATAAAACATTTAATTTATATTTATTAATCTCATATATTATATTTATTAATCTCTTATTTTGTGTATAAGAAAATACTAAGTGTTATAAAGTTAAATGCTCCAGCTCTTATCCGATCGCCTAGGTGGGGTCGGCACAACATGAATCATGTTCTTAATGGCTTTGGTTAGCTTTTTACTACCGGGACCGCCTGACTGATGTCCACCCTCCTTGGAAACAAACACCCAATTCGAGAATAATTATTCGTGTATCACACAAATACTAATTCCGTGCAGTTGAACCCCTAAGCCCCCGGTGCTGAAGCCAATGGCTTAACAACTGCGGTACCGAGTCACCTATACGTATAAAGTCAATAATTACTTTTAAGCGGTAAAATACCGTGAAATTTTTTCGTGTATTTTTTCCACATAGAAAAATACATTATTTTTGCAAAACATTGAACAATCTGAATTGATTCTGAAATTGAAACAAAAAATGAAAAATTATTATTGAAGTTTTAATATCATTCTAATTTATACATTTATATTTTTTATTTAGAGTTTCCGTCGATTTTCACTCATATTTAAAAAGTGATGATTTTCTAATTTCTTTACAAATTATTGTAGCTAACGTGTCTCTAATATACAATATTATCTTAACCTAAACTGTTAAAACAAGCATTATCTATAAAACGAATATCAACAGCATGAGTTTAATATAAACACAAATTCGTTTGTTCAAACCACTTATGAAAAAGCATTTCAGAAGTTTAGACAATTTTTGTAAAGAAAACTCTTCGGCCTATTGTATATTCAGTAAAAATCTCGATCAAAGCTATACCACACAAGTTCAGCAAGATATCATGTCATGGTAAACTGAGGTTGGGTCAGTACTCAACTCCGACTCCTCCGATCGGGTTCCCGCCTTGACGAGGCGGAGGGCCTTAGTAGCCGTGGCTTGGTCCGCTACGGCGAAGCCAAGAGGAACCCACACTGGGCCGGCCTGTGGTGTAAGGCCGGCCCGAGAGGGCCGCTCCGAGTGGGCTCATTGAGCCCACTCTGGATGCGTGCTGGAGGGTGCAGGGGACAGGTCGAGGGTGGTAGAGGTGGAGCCACTCTCCCTGTCTTCTGCTGCCGAGGAGGAGTCGCGGGGGAAGAGGAGTGTCGGTATTGCTTTGGACGTGCTCCCTATCCTTCGCGACTCGGTGGGGCTGCACCGCTGATGCAGTGGTGGTGGGGCCGCGGGGGGAGAGGAGTTTCGGTATTGCGGTGCGCCGTTCTCCCTATCCTCCGCGGCCGAAACGTGGTGAGCGGCAGAGCCACAGCTCAGGTCCGCCGTTGGGGGCTGGGAGGCTTGCTGCTTATTAGCACTGGCTCTCCTGGCTCCCATGGCCTAGGTTAGCGAACTCGGGGGAGTTCGTTGGCCGTGAAAATGGGGCCGAGTAGGAAGGCGCGTTGAATGTTCCAGCGCGCCTTACCTGGAGGAGAGGGGAGTTGCTCCCCGTGAGGGGGCTGCTAAGGCGGCCAGCGCTGTCAGGGTCGCAGAAGTGTGCGAAAGCGTTCCCGTGACCCTGCCGATATGCGCCTAGGTGTAACATCGTGGGGGTTTTAGTCGGTGCGAGTCCGATATGCCCCCGCGAGGGCGGGTATGCGTAGGCATTTCCCCGACATCAACAAAAAAAAAAGTACTCAACTCCGAGTATCTCTTGAAAGATTATTTGAGCGAGGTGACCTCCAAATTTGTTTCTTGTTGATGCACTGATTTAGATGTTCGACTCTCGATTTCTTGATTCAGTCGCCGTGCTCAAAGCCCGCGATAAAAGCTATGCAATAGCTTAAAAACTAATAATATTCGATCAATCCATTTTATAAAATAGACTTTCAATTTCTCCGATACGGAACGGCTTTTCTTTAGGTCATTTTTATCAAACATCGCATGTAGTATTTTATAATGTCATTTCTTTTCCACAGTCACTTTTGTTTCTTTTTAGAGTAACCAAAAAGCATATTTTTGATTTTTGAACTCCCCTTGATTTTAAGGTCTGGGTACGCCCGTGCTGCCGTTTCGATTATGCATTCGTTAGCAAAATTAAATATAAATAAAAGTATAGGAAAAAAGAATTAAAAAGCATAATAAAAAGTAAACAACAATTTCCTGCCATTTTCTATTGTTTTTCTGTCCGCCATAATGTCTGAATTTCTGAACAGTGGAGTAAATTCAGCATGTTTGTAGTAACGGCGTATCTGAAGAATTGGGGATCGGCCATAAAACAGTTTTGACCCATTTGTAAAAGTCTGGGTAAAAAAAAGGAAAATTTGGGTGCAACACAATCAGATCTTACTTAAATAAATGTAATGAATCGTGTGTTGATTTGATATTTTCTGTTTAAAGGTAACGAAACCAATCCATTTTTAAGATATGTGAAAACGTGTGAAAAATAACAAATGGCATTCAAGCTCCTCAGACAGTAGAGGAACCCGGATTAACGCGCAATAAGGTGACGCTTTGTTTATGATGGGACTGGAAGGGCATCGATAATTATGACTTTTTAGCACCGAACGAAGCCATTTATTGGGGTCTCTAATGTCAACAGCTGATGAGACTTAGCAAGAAATTGAAATAAATGGGCGGAATTGATGAACTGAAAAAAATTCTTGGGATTAATACCTGTTATAGAATCAGTTGTCAGAAACGGTATTTCCGGACCGATACGACTGAAGGACCTTCAAGAAGAGACTCTGTTCCTTCCTCAAAGGTTGGCAATGCATCTGTGATTATGATTGTGTGTCCATGAGCGGCAGTGAACACTTACCGCCAGGTAGCCCATCTGCTCATTTGCCTTCTTTACCATAAAAAATGATAAAATGATATTTCTATTTCTACACATAAAAGCAGAGAGTGAGACTTATTACTTTTACACCTTAGTGTATAAAATGAAGAGATATGCCTTGAATGATTTAATCTGTCTATGACATAATGTGTTGGATTATCTCAATTATTCCTCATTGGCGCAATTTTTTATTGTTCTCCGTATAAAACGTTGGAACAACATAAATGTTTATTGAGAAAATTGCGAAGATCCTGAAAATGTACGTCCGGTTGAGTATTGCGGTAATTCTGGTAAGTTTTCACTAGAAGTTGTATAAAATATTCAGATAATAAACGTTTTCTGCTAGTTTATAAATAACTTTATAACTTTAGACGTCATGCATAATTCATAAGAAACAAAAATCACTAATTTATTAGAGAAGAAACATATTAAATTGTACCTATAGTATTTTTGCACAATTTTTAATTTAGTCAGCAGTTTTAATATATTTCAAGATGGAAACTATTCATTACGTACGACCGGGAAAAGTTCTTAGGGGTGATAAGGAACAGAAAAAATTAAACAACAAAAAATATTAAATATACATTTTAGGAAACAAAAACATAAATATAATAATATAAAAAACGTCCTAAGTATTAATACTCGTAATATGAAACAAAAAATATTTTCAAATGACGATATATAATTTTTTAAAAATTTAATAATTATAAAGTCTAAATCACAATTTAGGACTATCCTATACCGAGGAGGTAAGGATATCTGAGCTGTGAATTTGCTCTAGTGAAAAGTTTCCACTTAAGTTTACCAACAAAAATAGTGGGATATTTCTGTGATACAGAGAGTACAGGAAGCCTTATTGTTATCTTTAAAATAGTGACCTAGAGCGCGCTCGTTTTCTATCTGTTTCATCAAAGGAATTAAGTAATAAGCTACATGCTTTATCAAGAAGTAACTAAGGTAAATTACTTGACGAATCCGCCTAGAAGCAACTATTTGTCCAACCTTGTGGTGTGTGATGTAGATACATATAGTTGACGAGCTTTTATGTCCAAAAAGCGATGGTTATTTAACCCGCGATGGTTCTCTGATCAGGTCTACGGATGACCGATGATGATGTAGGCTCGTGTTTGCATCATATTCGTCCAATTTTAGAGATGTGCCATTTTCCGTCGCGATGGAAAGAGATTCAATGGCTTAAGTCGAATGATTTGAGATGTTGATTGAGTTGAATGAGTTGAATGGCTTGAATGATTGCGCAAGAAGTATCCCAAACCCTAGTTTGGGATACTACTTGCGTAGTCGTTTTGAAGACCTGTCATGTAAGGGGACTTTGGTCAAACATCAACACAAAATTAACAGCAGAAATTAAACAAGTGCAGTGCACAGCACAGCACTTTTGGAGAGTTTACATAACAATGTGTGCCTCGAAAGGTTCCCTCAAGATAATTGTCAGCTCAATATCGTTTATCAAATTTAAATTATTAATTTTTTTATAGTGCTAATCTCTGCACCTAAAATTTTTAGACGTTTGTAAAAAGACGTTAGGATTTCCGTCAGTGTGGCAATCAGCCGTTTAGCTTAGTGGCTAAAGCGACAGGCGACGAATGCCGAAGCGAATGCGGCGACAATCTTTTCATACTTCTTGTACATATTTTAACATTTAAATAAGTTTAATGTATAAAAATTAATTATCTTTTTAAGGTACTGTCAATGGCGTGGCAAGCGCAGGCCGCCGTCAACTGTACTGCGACGGGGGCCGGTCGCTTTGCTAACCCCGACGACACGACCTGTCAGAACTACACTCTTTGCGTGTACGTCTCATCATCTAGTTCCTACCTGTCCTACAACTACGTATGCCCGAGCACGTCCGTCTTCGATCCGGACACGAGCAAGTGCACCGATTCCAGCAACTACGCGTGCAACGTCACCACGGCTTCCAACACGACCTCCAGCTCGAACGCAACCACCTACACAACCAGTATAACATCTGCATGCACCGACGAAGGCTACTTCGCCGATCCGAGCTCCACTAACTGCTCGACGTACATAGAATGCATCTTGATAAACGGCACATACACATCAACGACCTATACCTGTCCTGATGACACTTTATTCAATCCAAATACAACGCTCTGCGAGGCCGATTACAACTGCACTGACAGCTCGAATTCAAATGACACGTTTAGCTGCACAACCGCCGGAAGATTCGCCAACCCCGAGGACAATACTTGCCAGACGTACTACCTATGCGTGCTGGTCAGCAACGGGAGCTACGTGCCATACGAGTACACCTGCCCAACGTCATCGGTCTTCAATCCGAACACGGCGGTGTGCACCGCATCCAGTAACTACGTGTGCAACGTAACTGCGACTTCAAATACAACTAATACAACATCTGTGTGTACAGCTGATGGCTACTTCGCCGATCCGAGCTCCAACAACTGCTCGTCTTACATAGAATGTATATCAATCAACGACACATACACTGAAACGACATACTCGTGCCCCGACGACACTTTATTCAATCCAAACACAACCCTGTGTGAGGATGATTATAACTGTACAGACACTTCAGATACTACCGACAACGCCACCACCACGTTTAACTGCACCGAGGCTGGCAGATTCGCCAATCCAGACGACACAACTTGCCAGACGTATTACCTGTGCACGCTTCTCAGTAACGGGACCTACGTACAAAATGAATACACCTGTCCGACGTCTGCTGTGTTCAACCCGAATTCGGCGCTGTGCACAGCGTCTAGCAACTACGTCTGCAACGTCACCACCACCTCGAACAGTTCGTCCGTCTGTACAGCAGATGGCTACGTCGCAGATCCGAGCTCAACGAACTGTACCGCTTACATAGAATGTGTCGAGATCAATGGAACGTATACGGAGACCACGCTAACCTGTCCCGACGACACGTTCTTCGATCCGAACACAACGCTGTGCGAATTGGACTATAACTGCACTAGCTCGGACAACACTACAACTGTTTTCAGCTGCACCGACGCAGGCAGATTCGCCAATACTGCTGACACCACTTGTCAGACTTATTATTTTTGCGTGAGTCTTAATAACGGAACCTATGCGCAATACGAGTACACTTGTCCTAGCACATCGGTGTTCAGTCCAACTGCTAAAGTGTGCACAACTTCCTACACTTGCACGACGAGCTCTGGATGATTCTTATAGGTATGCAACATTCTTTTTATTTAACTTATTATCGATCTCTGCTGATACTATTCTACGAAAAAATATGATGTTATGTTAACTTAATCGGATATGGACTGTGTACATGAATACTTTACGATTCAAATATATGAATGTTGAATACAACAATACAACTTTTTTTTATTTTATTGTTTACCAACGCATCAATAACCAACATTACATCAAAAGTTAATAATTAAAACGAGTGTAATTTGTTCGCTGAACTAGGTTTAACAATTTTGAACGTTGGTATTCGTTTAGTAATTTTCATTACTTCGAAACTTTCAGCTAATATTCAGACATTTAATTTAACATATAATTTTTATATAATTATATACATTTAACATATTATTATTTTTTCCGCACATACAAACTTTTCGAAAGATTTACGTCCCCGACTTATCGATTCTTGGCACCATTCCAAAACAGATCCATTTAAAAAAAACATTTCACTCTATAATATTTTGTGGAATCATATTGGAGTCGTACCGGTAAATGAATTATTTAAAAATAGAAATCTGTTAATGGCACTATGTTTGTTAAAATTTATAGTTTATTATGTGTATGTATACGTGCTGTTCACTCCACGACATAAATAAATAAGAAATAGAAGGAAGAATAAGTAAGAATTCTCCAAATTGCAGAAGTATAGGTTAAAATTTAAAGGAGACAAAAAATATTTAAATGATAACATATTATATGACATTTATGTATTATTATGTACATAATATTTTTATGTTATGTACATAACAATAAAAATATTATGGATAGTGGAATTCGAAATTTAGGATGTTATAAAAATGATGTAACTGTGTATACAATACGGCTAGATACTCTTGTAAAGAAACAGTACCCGGAGGACCGAGCTTTGGTCGGTTTGTTTTTTTTTTGGTAAATCGTGTATTAATTGAAATATGCATAATATTTTTGGATCTTACCGACGTAATAATAAGAAAATACGAACTGATGTTTTTCACAAAAGAAAGAACTTTAAAAAAAAAGGGAAAAAAATAACAAAATAACAAATCTATAAAAAATTAAAAATAAAGAAAGCAATGATCTGGAATCGAAAAAAAAGTAAAAAAATAAATGTGTAAATGATCGTGACGCGAACCACGGCCGTCTGTTTTGGGGCCGCCCGATTACCGACCGAGCTATTATGACATTTTCCCTTGCGGCGAAATTTACCGTCATATTCGAATTATATTTTTCATTCCCTGAAAACAGGGATAAAAGGGCATTTTCTAAAAATGAAACCTAGCTAGATCGATGTTTCGCTCCCGAATCTATGCACATACTAAATTTCATGAAAATCGCTGGAGCCGTTTCCGAGATTCCGATTATATATATATATACAAGAATTGCTCGTTTAAAGGATAAGATATTTAAAACAGTTTCTTGTACGGCTTTTAAAAGGAATTCCGTAAAATACTAACAATAAAATAACTAACAATAAAAAAAAAACCGTAAAATACTCATGTGTTTACGAACAGAAGGAGTACATAACAAAACAAAAAACAATTTTTTAAAATTCAAATTTCCGATCATGATTTTCCACAACTTTAACTAGTTCCACATTAAGCAATGCTCGTTACTTTGGGTACTATGTAAATGACACATCTATTATAGATATGACACACACCCAGGTACTATATAAAGAATATGTTAATCACACATGTTTTTTAAATAGGTTCACTATTAACTACACCAATTAGATCGACTGTTTTCACTAACATTGGACTTTATGAAAGTAGGTAATGAAGTTTATAACGAGTCCTAGTCAATAAATGGATATGCAACACTGAAATTTTTACAAGCTAAATATTGCTTGTGCTTTAATAGAACCTTATGTTATCTTAACCGCAGCAATAGCGATAAGACAAGGAAAGCAATTGAAAATTCCTTTTCGTATGCTCTATAAATGAACGGGAAAGAAAAAATCATTTACAAGCCAAGATGGCGATTAAGACATTGCTAATACAGCGTTATCGGTGAGAATTATAAATATATCTTTTTTATATAATATAAAACTATTTTCTAACTGATTGCTTATGATAAATTACATGGTTAAACTCAATTAGAACTTATAATTTAAGAACTAATCTATGCACTAAAGATGAAACTAAAACAATGTAGAAAAATATTGGATAGTTTCTGGACGGGCAATCCGGAAGAGGTAGGCTCGAATCCAAATGGAATAAAATGAAATAGATTTTTCTAGACAGTTTTATTGACATTTTAGTAAGTTCATCATCTTACAAAATAAAATTTTGATATATGGTCTCTAAAATTCTAATACTACTGTAATATTTTGAATATAATATCTAATGATAAGTTTGTATATTAGTAATGGACAAATTTTCCATAGATGTTTTATAATTAATAAAAATGTTATAACCATTAGGTTATCTTTTTTGTTTCGACTGCGACTTTGTCTTTCAGCTCTTGTAGTTACTTTTACCGAAGATGTATAGATATAGCTAACCGGTGTAAAGCAGTACTATTTAAGTATTAGCTTTTGGTTTTGAAAAGTTGATTAACTAATACATTTAAAACTCTGCTGTTGTCCATGAGAGATAGCATATCTGCAAACATGAAAAATGATTTAAAAATCTATTCTGTTAAGCACCACATGTAAGCCAATTCCAAAGTCGGAATAGAGAATTAGTCTCAGACCCCATAGTATGATGTACGAAGCTGGCGCGAGGCCTGCTTTAATCGAGTCTCGGGGGCCCTGTCCCCATTACTCGGGCATGTATCTCGACCAGCGAATGGCTGGTCGGTGGTGAGGATGGCCATCGGCCATCCCTATCCCTGACCGCGGTAGCGGCACTTGCGGGTGTACGGCGTTACACGTGGTGTGTAACGCGAGGACGACATCGTCTTCGACACAGCGGCGGAAGTGCGGTCGGGTCTGGCCCCCCAATGGCCTGTTCCGACCGCAGTAGCTCTCGTGGGAGCGGACGTCCGTCAGGAGGACGGGCGTGGAGTGGAGCAATATTCTCCAGGTGTGGGTGTGGTCCGTTGTCAGCCCTGTCGTACAAGCGACGGGCCAACCGGACCACAAACTCCTCGATGGACACGATCTTCAGGTCTCTGGCGATTACGTCGTTCCTGACGTAACGCCCGGCTCCCACGATTGTTCGAAGGGCGAGGTTCTGCTGCGCCTGGAGCCTGCGCCTCTGCGAGGCGGAAACCAGTGCATACCACGCCGGAGCGGCGTAGGTCAAGCGCGAACGGATGTAGGTTTTATAGACGCCCAGTTTCGTCTTAACAGGTAGCTTGGATGCCAGGATTGGGTAAAGGACCGCTCGAGCTGCCCTGGCTTGTCGAACAGAGTGTTCGACTTGGGGCGCCATACTCACGAGCGGTCTATCCGGCACCCAGGTTACCTGATGGTGTGTTGGTTTGTTAGCGCTGGACCTTGGAGCTCAAGCGTGGGGTGGTGTTTTGATGTGGCGGATGTAGATGGCGGACGTTTTGTCAACATTGACAGACATCCGCCACTTATCCAACCACTCGGGCAGCAGGTCCAATTGGCGCTGCATCTTCCTCGCCGCAAACGCCGCGTTGTGTGAAGACGTGAAGAACGCACTGTCATCCGCGTACAGGGCCAACAGTACGTCTTCATCCCAGTCGGAGGCGTTTTGCTCCAAGGTGGGAATGTCGTCCGTGTACACCGCATACAGGTGTGGCGACAGACAACTACCTTGTGGTACACCGGCTTTGATACATCGTACCGCCGCCGAGTCGGCTCCCTCGAGAGGCCTTCGTGCCACACTCTGTCGAAGGCCTTCTCCATGTCGAGAAGGACCCCCAGACAGATGCGGCCCCGGTTGTACTGGGCCGCAAGATAGTGCAGCACTCGGGCCAGCTGCGCCGTGGTGGAATGGCCGCTGCGGAAACCGAACTGTTCCCTGCGTAGCTCGATGCAGGGAACTATTCTCCGCAGCAGCAACCGTTCAAAAAAGTTTGGCTACGTGCGGCAGTAGCGTAATCGGTCGGTAGCTCCCCGGAAGTCGTCGGTCCTTGCCCGGTTTCGGCAGGACGATGATCTTACCGATTTTCCACTCAGAGGGGAAGTGCGCCGTGCGCAGTACACCATTGTACAGGCGGCACAGCGCCACTAACCCCCTTTTCGGTAGTTGCCTTATCGCAACGTCGTGATTCCGTCGGTGCCGGGTGCCTTGCGGAGCGCGAGATCACTCGCGGCTCTACGCACTTCAGCCGGAGTGATGAAAAGTCCACCATCCAGCCGTGGCACCGGCTCCGACAGGAACACCTGTAAGTGCCGCTCCACTTCTTTGGTGGAACGCAATGGCGCCTGGGGCCGATGTGTTGGCCACAAATTGCCCTTCTAGGTGCTCTGCCACTATGTCAGCCCTGTCTTGGGCTGCAGCGTGCTTACGCCCATCGCTACCCACGAGTGGACAGATGGGCTTGTGATGTGCGGCTGAGCTGTCGGTTAAGGTGGTGAAGGGAGGTCTGCGACTCGGAGGCCTGCTCAATGCGGCGCTCCCACCCCTCACCCCTGTACGCCTTGATGGCTGCCGACAGCTCGTCCTTGAGCCGATTGAGTTTTGTCTTTACTCGTGGGCAGCGGGTGCGGGCCCACAGCTTTCTAAGCTCCCTCTTCTCGTGTAACCGATCGAGGAGCCTACGCGGGAGCGTGTCTTTTCGGTGCACCTGCGGCACCGCCTTGGTCGCCGCGCGCAATTCTTCCTGTATTTTACAGGTGATTTTGCGCGCGGCCTGTTCCACGTCTTCCGCGGTTGATATGGGGTGCACCGAAGCTAAATGTGGACATTGCCCTCGAATAGGCTCCCCAATCGGTCCTATATTTAGGGCCCCTGGGAGCCAGTGAGTCCGCAGCCAGACTCAGCACGATGAGCACAGGGAGGTGCTGCGTGTCCGCATCGTACAGCACCTCTACCTGGACAGGGCATGGCACTTTGTGGCAGAGCACGATGTCCAGGACATCCGGAACGTGATCTTCGATGGTGGGTATGTGTGTGGGCTCATCAGGGCCCAGCACTTCATAACCCACCTCCTCGGCATGTTCGTATAGACTCCTGCCTGCGGGGGTCTCAATTTTTGATCCCCACGATGGATGTTTGGCGTTGAGATCCCCCGCTATAATGGCAGGAGTGTTATCAGAAAAGATATTCTGGATGTCACTGGCGTTGAAGGGCAAGCGGGCGGGCGATACGCAGCGAACATACGTATCTCTTTCCCGCCCGCGTGGAGGCATACTCCTATGGAGCGCGTGCTTGTGAAGCTGCGCAGCTCCTCTTCGTCGTGTACTAGGTCCCGTCTTACCAACACGGCTGTACCTCTATAGGCATAGCCGTGGTCTGGGGAGATCTCATCCCTACGGTACACGACGAAGTTCGATAGGCGGAACGGCTGACCCGGGCGGAGCTTGGTTTCACCGAGCAACACAACTTGGATGTTGTGCTGCTGAACCAGCATCCTTAGCTCCGGGAGCCGTTGCTGTATGCCTCCAGGGTTCCAGTACATGGCCCTAATTTGCGGCGCCATTGCGTACCGCGGTCAGGGATTTAATGGCGTTCGTTAACGCTGTTAGGGTGTCATTGCCGGTGGCCATTGAGACAAGGATGTCCCCTAGGATACCTGTCACCAACCGGATCAATTGATTAATTGCCTCCTCTATTCCTTGCGCGACGTACGCAGGGTCGCGGGAATGGGAGGCAAAGGCGTGGTGGGTGGGTGGACCCCTTACCCCTTGGCCTTGTTGGGCCGGTTGTTGGCGTCGCTGCGGTGTTGATATTGCCGTCGTCGTGGCAACGTTCTCCCGCTGTTTTTGCTGCTTCCGTTTTTTGGAAACAGCGGTGGTTGTGGTCTGGAACTCGGGTTGAGTCATCGGGGTCGCCACTGCTCGGGCCGCTGTTTGCGGCTGGGAAGCGGCTTCACCCTGAGTACTCTTCTTCTTTTTCCTATTCCCCCTCTTCCTCTTCTTTTTGGCCACTTCACCACGAATTGTGGCGTCGTTGGCCGGTGGCATAAGTGTGGCATATGTGCCTGCCGTGGGCTGCGTCGTGCTCGCAGCCGTTGCGGGAATTGTTGCCTTGCTTCCCTGATTTAGAGGGGGAAGAGGCATAACGCTCCTTTCGAGTGGGTGTGGTGTTTGTCTGGGTGGTGGAGGGGGTGGTAATGGTGGCGACAATTTGATGCCACGACTCTTAGCCACCCGCTGTAGTACTGCACAGCGCCTATCGTTAGCTGCGTGCGCTTTTGCGCAGTTGGCGCATCTCGGTGGCTCGCTCTTGCGTGGACATTCGGCCGATATGTGTCCTCCAGCGCAGCGCACGCAGCGTAGGGGTCGGTAGCAGTTGGCAGACGCATGCCCGAACCCCTGACAGCGGTGGCATTGTGCGGGACCGCCTTTACCATGCCAGGCCTCTATTGTGATGCCCGGCATGTTTAAACACCTCGGTCACATCATATAGACGTTTTAATTCGTCTTTGTTGAGGTGATCGAGTTTAAGGTGGTATAGGGTTCCCGGTCTGGACCTCTTGGGCATTATCGCCCTCGAGTAAGTAGCCGGGAACCCCAGTTTTTTTGTAATATTCGACTACCTCTTCGGGGGACGTGTCCCTGGGGAGGCCTCTGATCCCCACCTTTGTGGGCACTTCTTCAGGTGGTGCATAACAATACCACGCAATGGTGGGATCTTTTGGCTGCACTCGACAAGGTAGCGCTGTATCACCCGGTATTCTGCGGCATTTTCCGGGTGGAAGCGCACTCCCTTGCCGAGTGGCCCTGGCATTTGGGGCGTGACCTAATTGTCCTTTAAGGACGGAAAAATGTTTAGTCCATTGTGGTAGACATTCTACCACAATGGGAGGATATTTGTGACCCTTTTCTTCCGCAGGTTGCGGGCGCGTTGGATTGGGTCCCTGTATACTAGCGTACAATCTACGAGGAGATGGTGGAGCAGATGCCGCATTGGCGTACGTTGGTGGTGTTGGTGTCATAGATGAGAGACCGGGCTGAGGTTCTTCTGAGTCCATCTCGATCTCAGTGGTGTAATCCGCTTGGTTTGACGGTCCTGGTGTCGGTTCAATCCCGCCAGAGGCCGGGGGTAGGACATTCTGCCTTTTGTCCTTGTGTATGACTATGTCATCTAGTTTAGGACGTTTGTCATCCTGGACTGGTGAGTCCGGGGATGTGGGTGGGCGGGGTGTCTTCACCCTTTGAGGTTGTGGCGGTACTGCCACTTGTTCCCCACTTTCGGGGGTGATTTGTGCGGGCTCTGCGGCTTTAGTTGGCACAGTACCCTTTGACTGAGGTGTTTGGATCTGCTTTGGCAGGACCCTGGTGATCTCATTTGTAAAGATGTTTCGCTCTACGAGTATCTTTACTTGGGGCTTGGCTCGCCTTGATTTGGCGGTGGTCGCGGCTTTTTTGCCACGAACCATGATGTTTTTGATTTAGTGCGCATCTAGAGAGAAACTCTTCTAGAGCGCACCAGAGATTGGCTGTTTTGCACTCTAACAGCACGCGTTTGTTGAGGTTGCTCCCTGTGTACCTCACCCCACCGGGGGCCCTTAAAGGGAAATCCACCGATGAGACAAACGGTTCCGGATATAACCACAACAACGCCGGGTGGAGTGACTTCAGCTGTTTGGTTACTAAGGTAACCCCGTCCCACCACTGGGCCTTTTTGTGCAAAAAGGGCGACCAAGTAGTGGGCAGCTATGCGGTTGTACTCAGTTGAGCGCTGAAACGACAGAACAAACAGACAGAAAAAACCGAGAACAACAACAAGAGGAACGAGTGTCCTAGGCGTCTCGACGCGGAACGGAGCAATGCTCGACGCTCGGCGGAGTTTCGCTTCGGAAGGCTGAGTATGCGCACGGACCTTGTCTGCTGGGATGCAACGAAGGCGTACACACACATAAACCGCTCACTTGATCCTCAGCCCCCCATAGTACTACTTAAAAACCAGCAAACTTATACGGAAGTTACCCGAACGAAAGAATTTCACCAACCGTTTATTTGTACAGGAACACATCTACGTTTCAGATTGTACTCGCTTATTGGGCATCGCTTATTGCAAGGACAAGTTAACTGCACAGCGTTCGGTGCTGGAAGTTTCCAAAACCCCAGTGATGCAACGTGCAAAAACTACACTTTATGCGTCCTCAGCACAAACCCCAGTACCTTCCTCTCGTACAACTACGTTTGCCCCACTCTTCGACGACTTTGTGCTCTGCAGCGGGGCGATACGCCAACACCGATGACGTCACCTGTCAGAGCTGCCGTCTGTGCGTGCTAGCTTCCAACAGTACCTTCTTCGCCTATAACTACACCTGCCCCTCGACGTCAGTTTTTAGTACAGTGTTGAGCCGTTGCAAAAGCCAAGCCAAGCCGTTCATTTCTTACCAGAAACTGTGCACGTGTAATTAACACGTGCACAGTTGTTGGTAAGAAATGAGATAATTTAAAAAGCAGCCTTTGAATGCATGATGAATTTATTTCTGATATGCGACAAGTTAATTTAAAATTATTGTTTTCTTCGATGTATTTAGTTATGTTTGGCCTTTTTAATGTTAAATGGCGAGATGCTTTCATTCCGATTTTATTGCGCCATTGTGCCATTAATTTTTCTATGATAAGGACTAAGGAGCATAGGAGTATATGAAAGATTTAATTTAATTTAGAGAAACAATATTACTGACATTGCAAAGATAGATAAAAAGCAATTTTGAAACAGAAACGATTCTATAGCACAGAATTTAGATTAATTTAAAAAGGTGTAAGAATTCAATTAGAATTGTTTTACAACAATTTATGATACAATGTTCGTTGGCTTAAATGTGTTTATATATAGAGATCATACTTGTGAGATATAGATATTATACCTAATTAAAAATAACAGTTTTGTTTTTATGTTATGTAATGTTTTATTAATTCATCTTATCCCTGACTTAAGTATTCAAAAGCCTATGTGGTATCTTAAAATTTACCAAACAAGATGAAAAGAAAGCCGAGAAGGTACCAACGAAGGAAGACTAAAAATGGAAAAAAAAATGTTCGTACTCAGTTAAAGATTTTTCCGGAATATTTACTAATAGAATATATATAATAGAGTCGAGTGTGGTTTTATAACGGTATACAGTTTGTTATATAAAGTAAGAGCATTAATATATACGTCACCTCCATTGCTGGGCTGACGTTTCTGGGCAGAAGAATCAGGGAAGTCCGGTAGGCTAAATGTGATCTGATCACGTATTTTAGTAGGTATCTAAAAAAAGGTGCAAAATTAGGTTATTCCAGTCATTTTAATAAAAAGAGCGCGTCCGACCCTGAACCACCACTGTTCGGAGCTAAAAAATTTAAGGTAAATGTAAATAACTTTAACTCCGGCGTAAATCAAATCAAATAAATTTTAAACGATAGAGAAAAATCACTTATGAATTTATCAACAAGCAGAATTCGGAAAAATAAATAATGAAATAGTGCGATTTTTACTATAGAAATCCGCCATTTTTTTGTTGTCAATATGTCAATTCAGCTCGTATTTCTTGGTGGTCATAAAAAAAAACCTAACATCGAAGAACTGAACCTTCTAACCTAATCTATCCGAGTCGGATTCGCTCTGTGTCGGTTCTGAGACTCATTAAATTAAAAAAAAAATCGGAATATTTTAATATGAACGTGTATGATGTCGCCCGCTTCCTATATTTATCATGTTGGCAGAACTGTGTATTGAGTTTTTGAAGTCAAACAAATAAAATGGTGGATTTCTTAGTACAAAAAACAAGTTTTAAATATTTTTTCTCCAAAACTATAAGCGACCGCCGAATTCTGCTTGTTGATTAATTCATTAGAGATTTTTCTCTATCGTTTAAAATTTATTTTAATTGAATTACGCCGGAGTTAAAGTTATTTACATTTACCAAATTTAATATTTTAGTGTTGTATACAATATAAATTGCATACAAAGGATTTCCTATAAAAAATTAAGCTGAGTCAATGAGTAAAATATTTAACACAAGCATTAAAATAAATAACATGAATGTTCAGAAATCTATCGTTTATCTGACACTTGACACTTGTTTTGCTTCAATATTAGCCATATGTGAAGTTAACGTATCAATTTGACATAAAGTAAATCGTGACATTTGTCCTATAACTAATCACATATTATGTATATGTAAATACTTATGTAACAATAATATGTAGCGATATACGTTGATACATCTTCTGTATAAAATTCACTATATTTTTGATAGTTCGATACATAAACTTTTAGCAGCTTCTTTCTGATTTCAATTGTAAGGGATATAGAGAATATTTTGCACCCTGCGTAGAACAACGTGACATCTGCAAAATTGGAATTGTTCAGGACGGCCGATTCAAAACTTTTTTATATCAGCTATAATTTTCTTATACATAGCAGTTGCTATTACAATTTTTGGGGTTTGTAATATGAATAGGTATATAAACAAACAGTATACTTTTGAATAAATAATTATATAAATTTAGGAAATAAGAGGTTTCATGTGTAATAGTGACGTTTTCCTACGGAAAATGGCAAAAACTAATAGAGTATATTACACTCGTCTATTACATTAGTAAGGTTAGTCTAGTCAGTACAAAAAAACAGTGTCTAAACGTACATATGTCTTTGTACTGCGGAGCACAAATCAGATAGAACGTTGTTCTATTGTGAATCTTAATATCTATAAGTCAGAAGAAAAAAATTAAAATGTTATCTGAAAGCGTAGACAATAATTAAGACTATCCGACGATAAAATCAAATTCGTTCTATGTGACCACAGAACGTTATTCTACGCACGGTGCGATTTGTAAATTTATGAAGACAATTTAAGGAAACATTAGTTGAGGCAGATTTAACACTACGCAATTAAATGACATCCGGTGACAAGTTGGTCGTGTTTTATACTTTCGTATTTCTACTGGTAAGTGAGATGATCTGGCCCTAATTTTTTAAGGGTAGGCAAAGCATTTGAAACGCCACAGGAATTATAGGTGCCCATTGGCGGTACTCACTCAGCATTAGGTGAACTGTCCGCTCTCATTAACAAACCACATTGCTTATAGTTCCAGTGCCGTAGTTCAAACGTTAATAATAAAGTATAACATATTATATAATATACAATATACATATTATCATCATATACATATTATCATAATATACATATTATATAAAAGTATAACATATTATATAATCTGTAACTATTCTGCAACCATACTCATGTCAAATGAGTGCTATTGTTTTAATTGTAAGAAAAATCATTTCATTCCTTTCATAAAATTAACTTCATTCCTTTCACTGAGTGTGATGTTAAGAAGAACATATTATCAATCTCGTCCAATGCCGTGGGTGACGACAACGTTAGTCGTAATATGATTTTACCCATCCTTGACTTTATTACTCCTATTATTACCCATATCCTTAACGCATCAATCTCTTCATTCAAGTTTTCCGAAGCTTGGAAAAGTGCTCAAGTTACTCCTCTCCCTAAGAAGGCCCATGCATTGCAATTTTCCGATTTTCGTCCTATTTCTATTCTCCCGTTCCTGTCCAAAGTTCTAGAGAAACTAGTTTTCCAACAGTTAAGTCTCTATCTGAACAAAAATTCTCTTCTTAATCCTCTTCAATCCGGTTTCCGATCAGGTTATAGTACGACTACAGCGTTAGTTAAAGTTACTGATGACATTCGACGGTGTATGGATAATAAACAGCTCACTGTATTAGTGTTGCTAGATTTTAGTAATGCATTTAATACCGTTGATTTTGACATTCTGTTGAGTGTGTTACGTTCTATTAACATATCTCCACTAGTGATTGGCTGGTTTTAAAGTTACTTAAGTGGCCGACGGCAGCGTATTCACATAGAGGATGAATTCTCGTCTTGGTGTGAATTGCGCGCCGGAGTGCCTCAAGGTGGTGTGTTGTCTCCTCTTCTATTTGCCGTATTCATTAATTCAATTTCTCAAAATATCACTTCTCTCTATCACATGTATGCAGACGATCTCCAAGTGTACACACAGTCAACTCTTGAAGTCTTGCCTACTGCTGTTTCCGCCATCAAGATGACCTGGCCGCTGTCAGTGAATGCAGTAAAATCTATGGTCTCAACGTTAACTCTACTAAGTCCCAGGCTATTATTGTTGGTGGTGTTGGCTTGATTTCAAGAGTTGACTGGAATAACCTTCTCTTGGTAAAATTAAATGGCGTCATAATACCGTACTGCACCACTGTGAAAAATCTTGGTGTCCAATTTGATAATTCTCTTTTGTGGGCGGATCAATTGAATCAAGTGAGCAGAAAAACATTTGCTGCGATGGGTTCTCTCCGTCGTTTACGTTCTTTTCTTCCCATTCCAACTAAAATTATGCTAGCACAATCCTTACTCCTGTCCATTCTCAATTATGCGGATGCAAGCTACCTTGATTTAACTGAAAAACAACTAAATAAACTTGAGCATATTAAAAATTTAGCTATTAGATTCATATTTGGTTTACGCAAATATGATCACGTTTCCGAATAAGAACTCCTTTACAGTTAAGGCCATCTGCTTGTGGAATGAACTTCCTCAGCAAATTCGCCGTTCGAAGACGCTAGACAAGTTTAAAAATGACGTAAAACAACATTATCTATCGCTTTGTAATCCATAGTTTTTAATGGCAATATTCGGATTTAATTCTTCTCTCTTGTATTTATTTATGTTATTCATATATGTTATATATCTATTTATGTATGTTTATGTATGTTTATTATAATTTCTTTTTATTTTATTATATTTAAGTTTATTTTGATATTAAGCAAGTTTATTGAGTACACCACCTCCCACTATTCATTAGTTTATTTTTCCTCGTCCTAAGGTTGTCTGGAAGAGATCGCTTTTTAGCGATAAGACCGCCTTATTGTACCTAGCTTTTAAGACTTATTTTATACTAATTGTATCAAATTCTTTGTGGTGTACAATAAAGTATATAATAAATAAATAAATAAAAATCATTGTAAGATACAAAAAATAAAGCCTAGCCCATTAAGTTGGGAATAAGAATTAGGTTATCCATTTCTCTTGCACATCTGCGCATAATACGATTTTAATACGCGGATATTTAGCCATTAGCTTCTACACTTATTACTGGTTAGGGTTATTTAACATTTTAAATAACGTATAATCGGATACGAGGCAGTTCAATTTAATTTTGTAGGCGCAACGCGATGGCATACTATGTAATGTTTGATATCAAAATTCCTTTATTTTTTTTTAATTTAAAAACTCTATGGTGTACTTACAAACTGGTGACTGACTAGTCATCAGGCTCAATATCAGGGACAGAGAGGTGGCCCGTTTTGGATATAATTATTATCGTAATTTTCTAAAAACAAGCTATTTCTTATAAATTTAAGACGTAAGACGTTTTAAATATTAACCGCTAAGAAAGTATTATATAAAGAAACATCGTGGAGTAATCCAAATATAATAAATACGTCAGCAGTGTTATTACAACCAGCTACGGTATTGTATTCTGAAACATCCCTGCCCCGTGACGCATACTCGTATCTAAGCTAGACAGCGGAGCATAATAATTTATATGACAGGATAACACATATGGCAGGTTGTAAGCCACTGGTTAGGAACTTCTATTAACTTAGTAGGTTTACATCGTAAGCATGCATTAAATAATGGTGTTTGAAGTCTAAAAAAAATTAATTTGGCCTTTTAAGCAAAAGTAATACACATGTTGTGTCGGAATACTTTTAAATTCCAAATGGGATAGTAAAAACATGAGCCGTGATAGTTTCTTGTCCGGACGTTCGCTTTTGATTCGATATACTCGAGTCACCTTAATTCAGTCTCCGGTGACGACACAAATGAAATTATTAATTTTAAGTGAATGAAATTATTAATTTAATCAACTATGATATTATTAATGCGCTCAACGATGAAAGAAAACATCGTGAGGAAACCTGCCTATTTTCGGAAGATTAACAATAAATAAAATATTTCGAGATATGTGAAACCCGCCAATCTGCAGTGGGGACTACGCACTAATACCCTAATAACTATATAATTATATACCCTAATAACTAATGCAGTACCGAGGGTGCCTTTTCCAGCAGTAGGACATAACAGGCTGTTACTTCAATTTACTTGTATAATGAAAAAAATTGTATGAAAATTCGCAATTACGTTTTATTCTAACCAAACAATGGCTATGACCTCAGCGATGGGTTCGAAACACCTACTAAAAAAATTCGTGTTAGTTACTCAAGAATAAATATATGTATATCTAGGCTATATAATTGCTGTAACGGTCCAAGATGACCACGAAGAGAATTTCAATTTGCACGTGCATGTTTTTAAGCATTTTTTGTTTAAGTATGCAGCGCATAGAATAAAGTTCGAATGTCTTACACTTTTATTTCATGCGGTTTTCAAAGACTAACTTAACTAACATCCAAGAATTTTGATTGACAATGATCAAAGCAAGTTTGCTCTGTCTCTGTGGTATAGTTCCTCATGGATTACGTATTGGACATAGACCGCTCAGAAAGGTGTTGTTTCTACTTTCAGCCTTGCAGTCCTTCAAGGCACATCTGCATCCATGTTTGTTAACGAGTTTCAGATTAGGGATTTGCGTAGTAGAGACACCGTTACCCTCGAATAAAATGAATTTTAATTCTAAGGCTACTATACTGTATGTACTAGCTGTTAAAATGCGTTCAAAGGCTATTAACAACTTATAAAATATACTTGCTTCAATCTTTACTGTTGGAAGTAATCAAATAGGCGGTATTTAAATTGGTTATCAGGGTTTTAATTTAGTGTGATGTATTAGCTTGCTATTTCCGACTCCGTTTTCTTTTGACCGTAGAGTCCATAACCTTTAGAGGGTCGTTGTCGCGTTTTTGCAATTCAAAGATCAATAACGAAGCGAACTTCCTCGCGTTCTGAAGATTCTCCTTCATCTGCACAGACGCCCCTTTTACGTTCACGTCCGGATCGTTCCAACTCAAATAAGCAGAAGGTGCACTATGATTAAAGTTAGCAGTCGTTGTTGTTTTCTTCATGGTAGCGAAAAAGGTTTTAAAGTATCTTTCCCTCGCCTCTTTGATGGCCTTCGCTGACATTTTATACCTGTTTTTCGTTATATTCCCCCCAACAGTCACTGTGGTGTTCGCACAGCCCGTGTTCGAGTGACCCGCCTTCATGACTTTTTTCTCATCATCCATAAAGATCACTTTCGCGTTGGAACTCAAATCGACCCCTTTAGAGTTTCCATAATCGTATTCGGGAAAACTCGTCACTATATAAGACGATCCATTTAGACGTCGCACCTCGTAAGTTTTAACACTTGTCGCTTGCGGCACGAATCTTGTCACAATGTACTGGATGAAGAAAATATACCTGTTCCGTAAATTCATTAAATTTCTGCCTTCTTCGTGGAATAAATCACCATTTATAAATAGCTTTTAAATCTTTAAGGCTTTGACGTAATTAATGTCAAAACAACCAGAAACTATATGAAACGAACATTTACCTTTTGTTTTTCTCTAATGACAGTCAACATCCCTTACGTTCGTGGTCTCTACGCAAGAATTTATAGATTATCTATAGCAAATAATATGGACGTAACGTACAAGTATTATCGAGATATCTGTTAGAAATTATGATTTTAACAATATTACGATTTTACCTCAAATTTTTTGTTTCATTATGAATGTAAAAGCAGTATTCCTTATTACTCCAAATTCATCTATCGTTTGAATTTTGATAAGCTATAGAACAATTTGGTGCAATAATTATAATATGGACCTTAATTTAAATAAAATGTTCAGTTAGATTTTAATCATTTAATTTTTAATTTAATCATTTGCTATCAAAATAAACAATGATTAATTTAAACCTGTTTGTATATCATTTTTCAATGCGTATTTATTTGGTAAGGCTTGATAATTAAATAAAACTGTTAGATAAAGCATCCTTGCGCACATGCACCGGAGCCATTGCCCAACTCGGGGGGTCGTATCAAGCTCGTAGGATTAGCATTTCCCACGGGCATGCGTTCGTTGACGCTATATTAATCTATGAAGGAAAAATTTTCATTCAAAGCTTAAGAAAGTAATACACCTACAGCATGTACAGCATACCAAAGTAAATCTGACTCCGACAAAGTACAATATTTAAAAATGTATCATTTCAGACATACAGGTATGTTTATGAATATGTTAATTACGTTTTTAACCTAACGTTCCTTTACAATCTGTTCAGAAACCAAATCGATTGCCCTTAATATCTACCGAGGCTCCGCTTTGCACTTCTAGGTAAGTACCCCTGAAATTGGTTGGCATATTATGTCCCTCTTGTCGGAAGACCCGTCCTAAGTTCTGCTTCTCCCGATGCGCGATTGAGTAGGCTTTATATCTGTACACCGCCACTTCTAGTTAGACACATTCATTGACAGATAATATGTTTTTGTGCCCAAAACAAGTAATTTGAAAACACACTCAAATTACTTTTGTTTTGGCGAAACTTGTGCATGCAATGTTTACCTATAATTAGTTGTTAAATGAATTCTTTTATTTTTTAATGTATTCTTTTATTGTCTGATTGTGACGACAATTGTTCGTGAATTTTATACAAATTGAATTTTGTAGACTGCGCATAAACTCACACTATTGGTAGCAAACATTAGTGAATTATTTTAAAAGATGACAATCAGATGGATATCACATCATATTAATGTCTGTCAGACGTAAGCTTTATGAGAATTAAAACTCTAAAATAAAAAGTGAATCAAGTTAGACAATGGACGTCGAGAGTTACTCTCATGTAGCAGAATCAAGGTCAGATTTACCAGCTAACGCATCTAAAATATGCTTCACTGCTCGATTTGTCTCGTTCAATCAAGTTTATACAATAATAATTAGTAATAAGGTGCATTTTCTATCTTTCAACTTTGTGATTTAAAACCTGTGGAGAGTCTGAGAGTCAGTTCTCAATGAGTTTATTGTTTCCAATGTCAATGAATGAAAATTTCTCAATTGCTTCTTCCGCAAACGGAGAGATAAACTTTAGAGAAGGTAGGCTGTGGCTGTAGGATTTTTTTTTCACTTAGCTTATAAAGTAAAACCAAAAAATTGTTTGTTTTTGTATAAAAGTTGGCAAACGAGCAGACGGTTCACCTGATGTTAAGTGAATACCGCCGCCCATAGACATCTGCTACACCCGAGGGTTGCAGATGCGTTGACAACCTTTTGAAAATTGGGCTCCGGCCACCTCACTCACCAGACGAAACGCGAAAGTATTATACTTCCACTTTACGCTGGTCTTCTGTGAGATCGTGGTTGGACTTACCCGGACGAGCCTGCCCATACGTGCTACAGCCGAGGTTGCTGCGTGGCTCTACCACTGATTGTTGATTTAATTTTGTGATTGTTGATTTAATTTTCTAATTGCGATTATTAAAGAAAATAATTATAAATAAAATTAAAGAATTTAAAATAGCCGCTGCATACTCGTGGAACAGTAACAGTACTTTCCTTTTTCTTAATGAAGAGTGAAAAGAGGCGACAGAGAAAAGTTCATGGCTGATAATCGAGAATAAACTCTAAAATAGTATCTCCGTATGGAAAGAGACAGTTCCTGAAAGCATCCCGGCACCATGTGTACTAATAATCGTTCCTGCGGTTTAGACAGGGCACGCATATGGCAAAACTTGTGCCATTGATAGCATAATATTATCCATATATTTTTAATTTACAAATAAAGGGTAATAACAAATTGTTTTTTCTTCTTCTAATTCTTGAATATATCCTTACTAATCCTTTCTAATATTATAAATGCGAAAGTTTGTATGTATGGATGGATTTTTGTTAATCTTTCACGCAAATACTACAGAATGGATTTTAATGAAACTTTATAATAATATAGCTTATACATCAGAATAAGACATAGGCTATAATTTATATACATATTTTGTGTATTTCTGTTTTTCGGTCTGAATGTTACGCCTTCAGCCTATTCTAAGCAGACGTAGTTGCGAGCAGCAGCTAGTACTTTATAATATTCTTTGATTGGTTGGAATTATTTAAAATAATGTAATGATTAAGTAATATTATCTGTCCTCTCAATCACGATTCAATTTTGGCCGGATTTAGGGGAGGGCAACCGGGGCAACGGCCCCGGGGCCTCCACAAGCGAAGGACCCCCACAATAAAGACTTTAAAAAAATCAAATTCAGACTAACAATAGTAAACAACTTTTCCATTCATATTTTTTTCGCGTTTTACCTAGAGTACTTTGTACAAACAGGATTACATTAAATATTAACAGAAATCAATAGAAAATAATTTGGGGCTAAGTGGCCTCCACTCCTTTGTTGCTCCGAGGCCTCCAGACCTATAAATTTGGCCCTGAATTTTGCACATACGATCTCCTTATTATATATACTCAATTCCTCCTGATTATACTCAATTCCTTTATCAATTTCATCTATATTATATGGATGTTTATTCATTCAGTTTTTGCTATGTAACTACAAGATTTTATTTTGATGATGTTAACTCCTTGTTAAAAAAAGCCAAGCAAAAGCAAAAACGTAAATTAAAGCTAAGCGAAAACGTAGCATTTGCACCGGTGATTTAATATTAATATATTTTAATAATTTTAGTTATTACAACGAATTGTAAATATTAATAACGGGTTTTGGATAAAAACAAATCACAAAATACAAATACGTCGATTACCCAGGCAAAGTCAATCAAGATGATTTGGTGCAGTTTTTTAGTATTAGTGATTTGTTAAGTTTAACAAAGTTCTGATACTACTCCATTTACGTCGCTGTTCAAATAATTATAACTACGACGAATACGCTTTCACTTGCGTCTGTGTTAGTCGATGGATTTGGTTATGGCTCAATACACAAACGAGTCTGAACAGACACTGATATTATCAGATAACAATTAAAATTATATACAGATTAAAATTATAAACAGACACTGATATTATCAGATAATATCAGTGTCTGTTTATAAACATTTAGATGCAGATAATATATGTAAAATGCAAATAGGAAAAAAAAAGTTCAAGAACCTTTTTCCCCTTTTAATCTATAAATAACTGATGTTTTCGCTTTCAGTACGTTGAAGCTAATCTACATGACTTCACGAAAGAGCCAGATTCCACTAGCTTGATATAACCCTTCAGACTGAGTAAATCTGCGTATGTGCTCATGTGTGCGATATGTACTGAGGTAGGGATTGTCATCTATGGGCTAGAGGGGTTGTAGCCTCGATGGCCGCTGACTTCTTTGGCTGAGAGCCGTAAGAATGGACGTTGGATGGACGCGTTCCATGGGCGATGAGGAACTATTTTTTATATGTACGCCGCAACGCTGTCAATGGACAGTGTTGCGGCGGGATCTCCACTGGGTCCGGAATACTTCCGTCATTCTTTGACCGGATTGATGACAATGTTATTTGTGCGACTTTCCCAAATGGTCATTCGGTTGCTAATAAGCCGCTTTTACCACAAGAGGATTGGAATGACTTTCGATCCTCTCTTTTTAAAATGATCGGCTGTGGCAGAAATGGGCAGGTACGTCCGGGTACTTACCCGGACGTACCTGCCCATTTGCCAAATTCTGTCAATTCGTGGTACTTACCACGACCTCACAGAAGACCGGCGTGAAGTGGCGTTATAACTTAACATCAGTCGTATCACCAGCTCGCTTGTTACCTTCTCAAAAAAAAAAAAAATGAATTATCCGATGCGATGGGCGAATTTTGGGGCTCTACAAAAGAAAACATACATTGGGGCCTATTTGTATTCCTTCTCTGTAATCCGCCGTGCCATTGAGTAAAACGTGACTGTTGTTCGAGTATCATCGATGAAAAGAAACGTTATTTGTTTTACCGCAATCGACAATCTCGTACGATTACCTAACCCGCGTTTGCGGCCCAGAACTTTCGATCATGTGTCAAAAAAGTGAATTGGAATTCGCTTCGCATTTACGCGGTATACGGGCAATCGTGAAAGCAGGGTTTCGACATTTACATAAGCAATAGATGTATTATAGAAAACTATGAAAATGCTGTCAATTTAGTTAGGTTTTGCTTTTAGATATCCTCACATTGCTATTCGATTTAAACACTGAATGAATTCAGTGGATGATTAAAGGTAAACAGCACTATATCCCTCAAGACAAGCAATAACATATGGACAAAGTTTCGTATTAACCTGGTCATTCAATATTTCTCATTCAAAATCATACCATTGACCACATTTTTGTTTGATAAATTTGATTTTTTTGCATTATATTTTATCAAGTTATTTTTTATGTTGTTTAATTTAAGTGAGCCTACCAATATTGTGTACACATTACTTTTCTAATTTAAACATGCCGTGTTTGCCTGTTACTTAGATGTACATTGAGCTGTAATATTAATTATTGTTTCATTCCATATTGTTTTTGATATAACAACTTCTGGAAGACCTTATAAATAAATAAATAAATACTTTTTTTAATCAAATTTGGATTAAAAAAAACTTTTTCATGCCTATGGCTCCGTGACGCAACTCCTAAAGTCACGGGTTCGATTCCGTACACGGGTCAGATGTACTGCAAGGATATATAAGGCAATGTATTTAGAAAAATAAATCATAAAACTATGTCATGAAGAAGAGTCTGTAATTAATAATTGATGCGTTTTTTGTATGTGAAAAAGCGGAAAACGAGCTGGCGGTTCATCCCGTAAGGTTGTAAATGCGTTGCCACCTTTAAATAAAGTGGGCCCCGGCTACCTTACTCTCCAGAGGAAACGTAGAAATGTAACACTTCTACTTTATGTCAGTATTCTGTGAGGTCATAGCACTTACCTGGACGAACCTGCTCATTCGTGCAACAGCGAAGACTGTTGCGTGGTCCTACCGAACCAAAACGCGTTGTTTAATTTTATTCTGATTTTGTCGTTGTGGGAGGTCCTTTGCAATGACGGCGTAATCTACACGCTTTTGATCGGAACCTCGTTTTTCGAGGCCCCACCGCGCCTGTTTTCGCTCATTTTCGATGCACAATTTTGCAAGCTGATGCAATAAGAATAATAATAAAGCGCACGTGCTCTATATTTCAACACGTTTTTCTGTACCGCGCTGCATTTTCAATCCGCGAAGAAGCCGAGCCTTAGATTCTGATAAACACATGTGACGTTAAGAATACGTTTCTCTGATTTCAAGAAGTAACCAGTTGTTATCCTGTTTTTCTACTGTCATATTTGTATATCGAGGCTCTGTCCAGACGAAACGACATGGTGCTACTCCGTAGGGGACTTTTTTGCCTGGTGTTGGGTGACTACCGCCGCCATTGGACATCTACAACACCTGGCTGGATTTCAGTGGCTTGACAACCATTAAAAAGTTGGGCCCCGGTTACTTGAGCCTCAGTCACCAGACGAAACACGAAAGTATAATACTTCAACTTCACGCTGGGCTTCTGTGAGGGCACGGTACTTCCCTATACGATACTGGCCATTCGCAACTATGGCAGCTTCTGCGTGACCTACCACCGCTCAAAGCCTGTCACTATATATTATAACTATTAAGTCGATAGACGTAAAAGTTTTGTTTACATTTTAAAATGCTGCAAAACTTTTAAACCCGTTAAACAGGATTTGTTGCGCATAACAACAAAATCGATCAAGTTGCTATTAAGTTAATATGCTTCGTTTCAGTGACTCAAAAATCGTCACTTTATTGCTCGAGAGGCGAGTAAAAGTTTCCTTGGAAAACGTGAACCGCATAGGGTCAGGACGGCTTGCGAAAGCCGACGCGACGGGCCGATTAGTAAGCGCAGCGCTCGGGACACGAAATTTTACAATTTCACTGAATAACTGGACGTGACGGTGAATACAAACACAAGTCCACGCCAATCCTCCAGATGCCACTTGCTTTCAAAACTTGCATGATGACGTATATACTCTGTATATACTACCGATAATGGGGAATAGTTTTAGTTACATTACAATGAACAGTCATAGCAGTGTCTTTATGATGATTTTTACGTTGCTGTTCAGTATGACCGTACACTAGCCACTTTGCGAACTTTTTTTACCAGACTCTTGAAGGAGGGTAATACTCGTATTGGTAATACTTCGAGCGTATTTAATATTTATGTATGTACATATGTATTTCTAATTCTTTGGTAAGCTCTATAGCCTAAACCTTTTTACTAATTTCAACATATGGAGAGTTATAAGATTCATCTCAATTCTGGAAATAACATAGGGTATATTATTTCCATATGGTGTCATTGATAAATAAAATTATAGTAACTTTATTACAGTTTGGTTTTTGTTTCATTCAATAAATTTTGCTTGTTGAGTTTCCAATTTAATGTAAATTGACAATTATCGTTTTATCACTTACGTTGAAGAGTTCTCTTGGTTGTTGCTGGATATCTCCGTGGCTCATTATTCGGATTTTTTTTTTAAAGTTATGAAGTTTTTTTTGTACCTCGATTATAAGTGACAAAGCTGGAGGGCTCCCGAGCCTCGGCTCCGGTCGTCAAGCTATTATTAAAATCACTGGTTTGGGAGGCGGCAAAGCTCTCAGGTCGCTTTGACGCACGCTCCGTGGAGTCACTAGGCTCAAGAGCCGTCGAAAGGGGACCTCGGCTTGGGCTGTTACTCAATAACCGTTTAGAATTCCGATTCGAGGGTGCCCAAGAGGGCCGGACCTCGGTTCGATCGGTAGCCGTTATCTAACTAGAAGTTATGAAACTATTAACGCTGGTTCATGTGCGGTACCCATGCCATAGTGCATACATGTCACTGATATTGCGTGCCGACTGTGTTTATTTGCTGCAATAATGGATAGGTAAACGAAACTAAGACAATTTTTCCAATAACAGTCGCGGTATGAAAGAAAATAGAGCGACTGGAAAACAAATGTACAGGTATTTTAAAAGACTTGGCTTCATTATGAAATTAATTTGGATTTGGAATTCCAAATAGTTCGAATTCACACCAGCCATCATTAAACATGGGTATTTTTAACTTAATAAATTGCAAGCCACAAGTATGTTTAAATACAATGTGTTTGCAGATATAATTATTATTATTTGAAAGCAATGGCAAGCTATTCACCTCGTTACTAATACAAAACCGCCGCCCATGGCCACACAAGGGTTAGGTAAGAACACTCGTATCCTTTGCTTTTTAACTTATTCAAGTCTGCTTGCAAATCTCAACTGCAAATGTCCCTTAATAAAACCGACTATTTTTCACTCATTTCCTGTCCACGGTGTGAGATTATGGAATTTCTAAAATCTTTTTTTAGAGACAAGTTATATTTAGTATAACAAGTTATAAATAGTATGTAAGTTATATATTAGGCATAATAAATATGTATAATCTATTTTTGTCGTAAGTTATTACGATATGAAAATGATGACTATATTGTTGTTATACTTATATATTTTTGTATCTTTTAATTATTAAATTAATATAATTCTGTTACACACCGATTGCCACGTATTACTTGCAATTTCCACTAAAAGACCTGCTGGAAACTTCATGTTGAAATAAGCAGTCTCTGTGTGTTAAGTTTCCTTTTATGCTTTTTTTTGTTAGATGTGTATGTGTGTGCATGAATAAAAAATCTAATATATAAAATGTCACGGTGTTTGTAATTGAACTCGTCCGAAACGGCTCGACAGATTATCCTGAAATTTTGTGTGCATATCGGCCAGAGTGGAGAGTCGGACAAAATCTATTTTTCATCCCCCTAAATGTTAAGGATGGTCCACTCCAAATATTTTTTCTACCCTACAAATTCCTTAGAAATAATTTATACAGCAAGACAACGTTTGCTGGGTCAGCTAGTAATATATAAAAAATAAGACCAGAAGGTGTCATTACCTCACTCTTCGGACTATACACGTTTACTTCATGCCGGTGTTGAAAAACATACAAGTACTCGCCTAAATCACAATGTCCAATTAACAACGAAGCGGTGTAGGTGTAGATAAATTAAAATTAATGCGTTTGAAATCGTCGTTACTCAGGCGATTCACGTGCGTTTTGCTCCTTCCGTAAATATAACGGAACGCTGCCATAATACATCTAGTCAATTAAATGCGTAATTTAATTTCACTTTTTTGTCTTGTACATAATGTGTTCTAGTATAATCGATTAACTGATATTTTTACTATTTGTACATCTACTTTATTGAAACGTGTGCAACGCCTCTGCAACTCCACGGGTGTTGCAAATGTCCATGGGCGGTGGTTATCACTTAACATCCGGAATGAACCGCCATCTACTCACATGAAAAAGACTATTTTCCGGAAGTTGAAGCATTTCATTTGTTAAAATCATTTCCAATGTTTCGACCACAACGGCATCTGTATTATGTTTATCACCTAACTAAATAATAAGTTGTCAAAAGGCTGGATTGACTAGGGTTTATACTTTTTAAGTATCTCATTTAGATCCGTGACCATGTAATATTCGAAATGCCAGGAATTAAAACAATTAAAATATGTTAAATTTGTTTAAAAAAAGTTTTGTTAAGAATAAATTAAATTTGAATTTAGCTCTTGGTGTTGACGCATTTTATTTTGTTTTTTTCTTACTTAACTGTGGAATAACATTAAATATCTCACTCTACCTACTAAGGGGCTTAAATGTGACGAAAGTTCCTAAAAGGGCTTTAATTTTGATGTTTTAAAGGTGAACTAGTTTTTATTATAATTAATATGTCATATTACGCAATTTCTAAGCTTATCGAAAGGAAAAATTGATATCGTTGTAAGTTTTTTATGATTACTTATTTAAATTTTGGTTACTTATATGGCAGGTATAGTTACAATTTATCCTACTCATGATTATATTTTACGATAACGTCTATTTCACTAAACCAGTACAATTAATACAATATAATACCTGTTTCCAATGCATACTTGATGTTTCAACTCATCTACATTATTGTACAATATCTCTTATTTGTAAATATTAACTGTATTTATCTTACAGTTGACTTATATACAAATTACCACAGTTTAATGATTAAGCGTAATCAATCTAATTATAAAACAATAAGAACTTGACTATGCTGGCTATATTCGAATGAAAATATTGAAATATGTACGCACATATACGCAAGATATTGCCATCGGGTCACATTCCCACAAGGATGAATTCCGAACCTAATCGCTCATAAATATTGACAGAGTGGGAGCGAGTGTAGTTTTTTTGGGGGTCGGGATGAGGGTTAACGGAGGGCCCGAATTCTTGGTGCCATTGTCAACAGACGCGGTCGAAATGGGTCAGCAGGTATCAGGTATAACGTCTCCCTGCGCTCGACGTGCTGTGCCGCCGTGCGCCCATTCGCTTTTTGCCCACCTTTCGTCGCGGGCGCCTCCACCATTGTTCGGGGGCATTTCTCTCGCGTGGGAACCGTCGTGCGTTTAGTGCGTTACCCGCAGCTCTGTGCGCAAGCGGACGCGGCGTCGAAAACACGTGATGAGCTCGTAATCTCTGTTAGCGGAGACGTCTCGCGACACGTGAAATTGACATGAGGCAGTGTAACGCGATTGGACTGTCCCGGTGATAATTTAAGTGATGGTCGAACAGATCTAGTGGTTGTTTTACTGTTCGATAAGTGCACTATGGCCGTCTCGCCGGTAAGATGTTTGACTTACTCCGTTTTGTTCGCTTCAGGTTAGCTTCGTGTCTGTTTGTTTTCGGTCTGTTATCGCGCGATAAAAGCTCGCCTTGTTTCGCTCCGTGTACGTTCGTTAAGCGAGATATCCATTTTGATATTACACGTATGTTAGTGTTAATTCATAATGATTGTTTTTATTTCGTAAATCGTTTGTTTATGTTCTTTTGTAATTTTGTAGACTTTTTAAATTCAAGAATACACTGACACTATCCTTTTTCCATTAGCTTTTAGGATTGTTAGTGAAGCTCCGACGCAATCTCGAAATTTTAAAAGCCTTCAAGTCGCAGTCCTTAATTTCAGTAAAAGCTTTTTTAAAAGGTCAGAGGCGCTCAACGATAGTAGGAAAAAAAAACAATTACGGCACTCAATTGGTTTGCCTCAGGGTAGAATGTAAATTCTTGTCCAGAATTTAAAATAACACATTCCGATACCTTCTCAGTAACTTCATTATGTTGCGTAAACGTTTTGTTTAGTCGACGAGAACCCAATAAGTGTTTACCTCTCAATGTTATACTACCAAATTCTTAATATAAAACCAGTTGTTGACATTGCTATGTCAAACATTGTCATCCTTAACATGCATTGATGAAAATATTTGGATTTTGATAAATAAATTGTGATGAAGCTTGAAAACACTTAAGTTTAACCTTTTTGAAAATCAGTACTATAATTAATATTTCCTATTTTTGTTCTTGTTGAACATGTTCCCGGAACTTTACTTATTCTGTTTAATAATTTAAGGAAAAAGTTTTACTGGATGATTTCGTTCGTTTTCTAATTTTTTGTGTCAATAAAATAACATTAATTTTAGTCATTATTTATAATTTCAAATATTATATCAGCACTAATTAGAACTATTATTAAGTTCGTGGGGGAGGCCTATGTTCCGCAGTAGGCTCGAACAGGCTGAAATGATAATGATGATGATAAATTAGAAGTTATTAAATACATGTTATCAGATTGGGTACATTAATACTTTTAGTAGTAGTAGCATAGGAGTAACCTGAATGGTCAATTTTGTGCTTGTCTCCGTGAGTCTTCATAGCTCAGTCACTACGCCTAACAAAAAAATTTATTTCGAGGATATTATGAAATCTGCCAATCCGCATTTGGGTCGTGTGGTGGACTTTTCCCGAATACCTTCCGTACAGAGGAGTCCTTTGCCCAGCGGTGGGAAATGCCATATTGTGTTCCGTTTTATGGACAGTTTCTTTAAACTGAGATAATACACTTTATTCTTTTCAACAAAAATGTAAAAAACATACTGGCTTGTCAAACAGTTACACGCAGAGAAAAGATTATCGCAGTTTTGTGCAAATGAATCGTCATGTTAAAACCAAAAACTAAATTTAAGAACAATATACATTTTATTAAACTTAAAATTTCAAACCGCGACGCGGCAAATAGTAATAAATTTTAACAAAAAAACCATTCCCACATTTTTGTTAATTTCTCGCAATACTTTTTAAATACAGAACACGAACTGCGAGGAATGTGAAAAGTACATGAATGTTAGCGGAAGTAAATTTCTTCCTCATCACTCACTCACTGGTCATTTACCGGTTTCCGTATGCGCGAAATAATTTATGGACAACGACTGTTCGTGTGTTATCATAATTATAAAATTTATATTTAACGATCTTCGAAGCGACTACAAACGTAATTGGCTTGACTGTCAGCGAGTTTAGCGAATCTGTCATTTATGGAGCGGTGATTTATTTGACAGTTTGGTATGATTTTCGAAGGAATGCAATAATATTATATACAAATACGAGTTAGTTGTGACATTAGCGCACCGAATTAACAATAACGCCAATTGGTGTAATTAGATTGCAATTCCATATAATGCTATCTGTTTTATACTGGTCCAAGAGCCCAGGGCCGCCAGACGTTACTTATTTTATGATTAACAAAATATAATTATCTGTTAAAATTTTGTAAAATATATATGAAAATCAGCACTCCAAATTTAAGAAAAGTGAGCGAAGTTTTTATGTACCTTTAGCACTTGGTACCTATGAATTGATTAAATGCATTCAGATTTTACTCTAACACTACTCTGTACGATATATTTTGTTACTCAGAAAATAAGTTACGTGTGGCAGCCCTGGGCTCTTGCTCTATACGTTCTGTATTATCTATCACATTCACTTATATAAATATTAAATAATGTAAAGCGGAACAATTTTTAAACGCCGTTCAGTATGGACATGCATCATCTTAGAAAAATGTCTAAAATCTAATTGTAAGACGAAGAGAAATTAATATATTTTGAAGAGAAATATAATTTAAACATTTCATGTAACTTATTCCACCAGATTTTTTCATAAGGACATTCCCAGATCGTCTTCTGGTTAGTGATATTTCGTATATGTAACTATAAAAGTATAAACAATCAGTAATATTGTCTTTTCTTACCATCATGTCTGTAGTCATTTTGGTAGTCTTTTTTAAAAATCGATAAAGTTTTAGTCTGTGAAAAGTTTTCATAATTCACTAGATTCTGAACAAGTCTCACGAGACTTGCTCTTGAACTGCACACTCATTGTCTGTGGCAATTGTTTTCTTATGGGAACAAATACATCGCTAAAACCCGCGAAAGCGTCTTTCCCATAGGAGCTTGAGTCTCCACCAACTAATTCTATGTTATTATGTATTTCACAAAATGCAATCACACGAAATAAAACATTACATTGTTTATATCATATGTGAGTACAAAAGCGCCTCGTAAGTAGTGAAATTGCAATGGCATGATGCGTGACTTTACAACTAAATAAAAATTCGAAAGCGGTATGTGTAACATTTGGCAAATATTAGCAATGAGTAAAGTTGCTTATGTTCAAGGAGAGTTGATGTCGAGTAACAGACATACAAGTAGAAAGCGGTGAACGAATAAAATGTATTAGTTACTTTAAAAATGTTATGAATTTTATACGCTATGGCGGGCGGCTTACTTAAGTGACAAAATAAATTAACGTGCGATAATGTGGTCTAATAGTCATAAGCAGACACAATCATCTCTGACATACAATATAAATAAGTATATATTAGGTATGGTAGTTCAGTAGTATGGTAGTATTAGATCTTATGTGATAACGCAAATCTTAATGTAATACACAATCTGTTTAACTTTTGGCTAGAGTACCACTTGGAATGGTTATCCGCATCTCTACATCCGTACATCTAAGCTGTGGACTGTGCATTCGCTTCATATATGCATTCCGTTTAGAACCATTTTACCAAGTAGCAAGATGATTTCTCAGCGCTTCTAGTTCTGGAGGAACCTTAAATCTAGATGAAAACGGGCCTCAAGAAAAACTTAAGCCATTGTAAGATTCAAGTTTCAACCTGATTATTTCCTAAAATCTTGGAAAATGAATTTTTTTCAACTGTTATACAATTGCGTCAGGGATATCCCGTACCGTTGCGCCTTAAAGCAGTTAAACTCATTTGTTTAAACATCGATGGGCTCGTCCTAAAGACATTTGAATAAACGGGCTTGTCTAAAAGGCGTTATCACTACGCTACAGATACTTTGTAACTCAACAATGTAACGTACACAATGAGCGGAACGATTCGCCAACGATTAAACTACCGACGCGGATAAAACAAGTGTCCGTAATTAACACCGAACGCTTTCGTTGACCGCGACAGTGAAATGAACCGGCCTCATGGGATCGTTGTAATGACCACAGACCTAAAACTCTATTGAACATGGCTGCTTATTTAATATTATAATCATGTGTGAGCCATATCTTAATGGGGTTGCGAAATATGCCACAAAAACTTTTAACTCTATTAGAATTATTTTGACACCTTTTTGTGCACCTACCTAATCTTTTCTGTATCACCCCATGGTTGACTGGGAGGTAATGCCTTTGGCATTAAGTCGGCCTTTGTACTATCTGTGCATAAAGAACAAATAAATAAATAAATTAACCCATTGAATTGATGTTATTTGGAGTAGGTGGACAGAGGAGATATGAATTCCGTACAATAAACTTCAGAATTGAGAATATCTCAATAAAATATGCGACGGTATTTTTTAGGAGCGAATGTAGTCGAACGCGCAAGCGTATTCGATGTTAATTGTTTATCGACACCCATGGACATCATAACAACCGCCTTGCCATTGCATTGCCAGTCATTGAGATTTTACTGGGGCTGGTAATGCAAAAGTATACGTAATTTTTGTATATAAAAAGATGGCAAGCGTGCTGGTGGTTAACCTGATGTTAAGGGACATCCGCCGCATGGAAATTTGCAACATATAATGTAATTTATAAATGCGTTGCCCCCTTTGAAAAAAGTGGGTCTCGGTTACCACAATCGACAGACGAAACGCAGAAGTATAATCTTCCAGTTCATGTCGGTCTTCTGTGAGATCGTGGTACTACTATTCCGGACGGACCTGCTCATTCGTGCAACACCGAAGGCTGTTGTGTGGCCTTACCACGGCGTTATCTACTTTATACCTGCCATGGAACTTCGCCGAAATACCTAATGAAGCACCAACAGAAGATATCCCTTTAATCGGCTACAGAATGTTATCTGATTGGTTGTTAAGATGTCTATGATAAGAAAGGGAAAATGACCATATATTAACGTAGCTGATTGCTGAGTTTTATTACTTAAATAGAAAATAAGGGTCGACTAATAATGGAGGTCACAATAATTGTTGTTTTAGGGTCCAGCTATAGTACTAAAATTATTTTTCCTTTTGTACTATTTTTACTAATGATAGATTGCAAGGTTTGGTGGAATCATCTCCGTAACAGAAATATATTGTTGTTATAATAACTTATATACTTTTTCGAATTGATATTTATGTACATTTTGCACGCCCTTTCATCAAAACTTACATAAAAATGGTTTACTTGGGTTTATTTTTAGTTGTAAATATCAATTTTACTTGTTAGTTTTATCTGACGGTGAATTAAAAAGAACCACTTTCATATTCTTATTTCAGTTTTAATTCTGCCTTAACTTTGAACAAACATATTTCAATTCCTTTTCAAAATAAACTGTCCTTTCGAACTAGTGCTCTATTTTCGTTTTTTCATCAATTATGCAATCTAAAAGAATCTCAATATAAAAGAAATTAGGAAATTTGTTAGAGCCAATATACGAGTCGGGAGTATTATGTTAAGTTTATTTTTATGGGAACAAATGTAAAATAGATATTTTTAAGCAATGTACATTATATATTGCAATTTAATATCTAATATTTTGCTATTTTATTGCAGACTATATAAAAAGTCTGTCATTCTCAAACTTTTATTAAAAGAACGTATATTTATATAGTATAATTTGCTTAGTATACGAATTTATTTTTCGTAATTTTTTTTTTATGATTTTTAATTCATTTTATATCTATGTGGCGTTATGTAATATTTAAAGATGACCATCTTTAAATATTACATAACGCCACATAGATATAAAATTCGTTTAAAAAGCAATCTAACGTGAAGGAAGTTAAAATATATCATTTGCGTGTTACCTTTCACCTTCCAACGATAATCATCTTGAATGACACTGAGGCACGACATTGTAATGTTTCACCATTAGCTATTAGTAACGATCGTTTATTCCTAATTTTGTGAAACTTTAAAACGCTCGATATTCATATGTTTAAACGAGAGTTTCAAAATTTTTAAGCATAATAGATTACGTAGAACGAATAAAGTCCATAAAATTAGTTACGTGTTTAAGTTACTTTATTTCGCCTACCATATTTAAGCAAATAAAGATGATTAGATTTGTTATATTCGCCCTTCGTGGTACAATTAGTGATTTGTATTTAATTACGAAAAAATGGAGCCGATTCCTTAATGTTACAACTGACGAAAAGTGTGTCAAAATTGTATAAATATCCATTAAGCTTATTTATAACTTTCCATTTTCTTATGGCGAACGTTCAGTGAGGTGAATAATGAGTATATAACAAGTAAATAAAAAAAACCAGGTACCGTTAAAAAAGAAGTCAGGTCCAAATAACACATGATCATTTCAATCTCCTTGTGGTTGGTAGAGATCTGATCAACTGATTTTTTTTATCAGAAAAATAGGATTCGTTTATAAACACCCAACTCAGATTGGATCGTACCTTTAGGTCACGACTATCCTGCAAAAAATGTCACTAAACTTTTTTTTTAATTAATTAACTTAATATAATAAATAATTAATATATCACATGTAACTACACAGTTCACATGTAACACTATTATTATTTAATATTTTTAAAAACAATGCATTCTATCTTTGTCAATATGATCAACTTCTTTTAAGAGATACGGTATATTTGTTACCTCAATTTTGGCAGTTAATTGCTATTATTAAAAGATTCTTCAGCCGTATCAAGTGTTATGAGTTCTTTTGTAATAAATGAGACTTCTAAAGTTCACGTAAAAACTGTTTATTTAGTTTACAAGCACAATAAACAATTACGTGTCACTTTATACACCACCAAGTGAATTAACTATATATACGAAATTGCCCTTTAGACTAACGAGTTCATTATACAAGAAAGTGACATGTTGTATTTTGTATGCGCGTTCAAGGTCAACAGTTTTCATTTCATATTTGGATGTTACATTTAAAGTTACAATAATATTAAACATTAGCTTAATTAAAATAAACAATACCAGTTGAAAATTTTTTTTATTATCACTTAAGCAATTATATAGTTTGACCAAATTTTTTACTGCCTTATTTACTTATCTACTATCAGTTCGGGTGACCTTCAGGCATCTCTTGGGTGGTTTGATGGTATGTAAATTTTATAGTCATCGTTTTGTTTCCAATCGTTGATCGGAGATTAATCGAAACAACTAATGGATCGCTGTCGGCAGTGTCACGACTTCCAGATGCTTTCTCCACCATTTCTCACCCCATTTGTCGCTGCTCGGCGCTGTAGAGAGCATGTATTGTTAATTCTAGTTTGCATTCCGTTTACAAATGATCTATGATACAAGTGTCACAAAAGTTATTTGTTTTTTTATATTTTTAAATGAGAGTTTTGTTATAGGACGTGACGTGACAGTTTTGTATTGTTCTCCTAAAAGTAAGAGTGACGATTCACACGAATACCTGTCCGTCTGTTTAGAATGAGTGAGTGAATGAATGATTATAATTCATTCTATACTTACACAAGAAAAAAAAATACCAAGAACAAAACTTATTCTTTAGCAATTCATAGACGGCGTTAATACTAGAGCAATTTCTTCCATGGAACCATAATTTTTATTACGTACCCTTGCATCCTGCATATTCATATTGTACATTTTTGTAGAGAAATGAACAAAGTTTTTGGCGCTAAGGGAATCCAAACTTGGTTTTTGGATATTGTTAAATTTAGGATCGCATGTATATAGATGTCGATACGGAAATAACATTTAATTTTGTTGACTGTCACATGTAAAATGAATATGATTTTACTATGTTGATATCGCTTGTGCTGACCAAGGGTTTTTTTTAATTTTCCAAAAGATTATTTACGATGTTAACATCACAATAGGCACCTTTTTACGTTAAAAATAAAAAAGTGCATTCGTTTTTGTTGCCGTTGTTGTCTATATTTATCTCTAGAAATATCTTATCCTTGTATCTGTTTAATCGGGTGAAGTTTAAGGGTGTCATTGACCCTAAAAGTTTTCGACGGAATGGGTTAGTTCTTCATGGATCACATTTTTCCGTAATGGAAGCGTCTAGACGCAGTCTGGGTATACTTTAAGTTTTAGTTTGCTTTTAATGTATTAATTATGCTTTCGTGTCACTCAACCCCGTTTTTCATTATGATAAAGGGATAAAAGGTAGTTTTATTAAGGTTAAGTTCCAAAACTTTATTGTAGATATTTCGGCCTGCAAATGTTGCTGTAATGTAAATATTCTAATTTATGGACGATTACGATTTCAAATAACATTTAATCTGATTGACTTCGTCTAATTTATACAGAAATTAACAATGGGTTTGCCCCTTGTGACAATTAATGCTGCTACGTTTAATCAAATCAATAATTAAACTTATTAACTAAGTATTGTTTCGAAATTCATTATTTTTATACAATTAAATATACAACGGATATGCAGTGCACTTCGCCATTGAGTACAAGTGTAAAGGTTGAAAAATAAAGAAGAAACTATTTTCATCACATTTTAAAATTGACTTTATACATCGTACTCTTAAAAAATAAACAAATTATTTCGGTTATTAGGATCGGCAGCCGTATGTGAATCTTATACTCGTCGGTGTATTTTACAAAAACGACTATCTTCTAGCGCCCAATTTCAACAATCGTAAAATATAACAATTGTTCACACTGGAGCATGTAGAAATGTGATTAAACTTGGAAACACTTTCACTGCGCTATGACCTTTGTCCGCAAGCCCATCGTTTAAATACTACTCTCGCTTTCCAGTTCTTCGTAAGCGTCCTCAATTGCCTCAATGATTATTATAATGTAGTACGTATATGTAAAAATATTTCTAATTACATTTCCTCATTTTATTTAAATTAGTTGTTGTTTAAATTAGTTTTATTCAAACTTTCCCGATAAGTGTATAATTATTTTATTAGAAACCAAGAACTGATTTTAGTCTAAAAATACAGATAAACATTTTTGTATAACGTTTGTTCTCCAAATTTACTCTGTGCTTTTTCCTCAACTAGGTACTTACATTTCAAGTACTTTCGTACAATGAGGAAAATATTGTTAAATGAAAGTATAATATTTAGAGTAAGGTTTTCAACATCCTTTTTTTGACTCACAGCTTTATAGTAGTATACTATATAGTACAAGGTAAGACTTTTTAAATACCTTTGTTTAAAAATAAATTTATGTTCAGTTGCAAGTTTAGTGTCATAAATCTCTTATTACTTGTGATTCTGTTGTACTGTATATATTGCTTATTTAAAGTAAGTAGGTACTTTATATACTTTTATATATATATACAAGAAAAATTATAAATATTGCGATAGTACCACACTAAAGTGTAATACAATTACAATATAAAATCACTTAAAAATAGCTTGGATTGCCTCACAGTTATTTCTTTGTACGTTATAGGATTACAAAGCAAACTTATTTAGTTGCATCCTTTACGTGATACACTTTGGCAACGATAGCCAATCCTTAAGTTATGTAACGAGAAAATTGTTTAGTTGCATTTGGCATTAAATAATGCCGCAGAAAGACGTGACCGAGGTCGCAAATAGTATATAATGCCAATTTTTACTTTCATCGTGTGAAATTTTGTATGTGTAGACACATACGAAATTTCGATTGATGATTTCGAAATTCGCATTCCATACGAGTGTTGAATTGATTCTATTCTGATGCGTCCGTGGTTTAGTTTTAAACGCAGTAAAGTTACATATTACCTTCTTCTGCCAACAATGTTGCATCATCAGCTTGAACGCAATCGTCTCGATTAAGAATTCTAAGATTATATTATTATGCTGTCTTCGTATTTGGTATGTCGATGTACTACATCCTAAGTTAGTTTTTAAGCGACTTCTCTTTGTATGATATACTTTCTGTTTATCAAAATCAGATTTTGCTATTGAAATCTAAAAAAAGTAAAATATCAGCCTATACATTTCCTACTGCTGGGCAACGGCCTCCTTTGTACAGAGGGTATCAGGGCATAGTCCACCACGAGGCCCCATTGCTAATTGGCGGACTTCACATATCTTCGAAATATTTTTTTTGTTATTATTTAGAAAATATGCAGGTTTCCTCACGATGTTTTCCTTTACCGCTGAGCACGTGATAAATCGACACTTAAAATTAACAATTTCATAAGTGCCGGCACCGGGGATCGAAGTCAGGTTGCTCGAGTATATTGAATTAAAGGCGAGCGCCCGGACACTGAGCTATTACGGCTCTTGAAATCCAGTATTATTATCAAATAATCAATATTATGGAAGACTAATAATTTCAATTATAACCGATAAGCACTTGTAATTAACTGTCCAGGCGTTTGCTTATATTATAATTTAACCAGCATATTATTTAGAAAATGTTTAATATAATGTTAGGTGTGTGAAATTTGCTAATCTACAGAGACTAATACCGGATGCAATAGTGGCCTATGACCCTACCATAGCAGAAAACTTTGCCCAGCAGAGGGTGTTAAATGTATTGATGATTATTAGTCTACCTAACATATGGGTTGTTTATACAATATTCATGAACATCTCAACTATTTTATAAATTATAGTCTTAAGAAGAATGAGCGTGTGTCACGCCAATGATAAGACGGCTATAGCGTTAACAATTTAAATTCTACTCCAAAAAATCACACCTTCCGATTACGATGACGAGCTTTTATGAGAAAAGAGAAATGTGCAAAGAATAGCATAACGTGGGAAATAGTTACAATAGCTTGGATATGTCACGATGAGTGTTTCACTGTATTTTCTAATTACAAAATGAATTCTAGCTCTTGGCACTCTACTTAATCGCTAAGTTTTTATCGATTTCATTATATGTTCAATAGAAGAAAAAAACGAAAAGGAATGTTATATGAAAATATTTAAGAGGTTCTTGTCTTCGTTTCAGATATTCCCGGTCGTGCTGATTGTTACATTTGCGAAATGTAATGGGCAATCGATTCCAGGCTACAACTATGTGAACGGTGCAACGCAATTTGGAGATCTATTGAAGCCACCACCTCCTCCGTTACCAATCGCCCCTGTGCCATTCCATGGAGGCAAACCACAGCGCCAAACCATGAACCGTGACTCGGGCTACCATTATCAAACTGTTACTACAACATCAATCACACCTGTTCACTCCTCATCTGACTTTAAGTTTCCCGCCCCGTTTTACAAACAGTATAACTTTAATTTTGTCCCTGCTCCTCAACCCTTTGCTACTACACCTTCCCCTTCCATTTTTCAAAAATTTTCGGGCTGGCTTTTCCCGTCTGCACAAACTTCTACTGGAGTACAAAAACTAAAAATTGAACCATTTAAGAAAGATTGCAATCCTTGCAATTTAGTGCCATGGATTCCCGTGATAAAATATAACTTAGGAGAAAAAAATGGAGAACAAGGTCAAAACCCAACCTATGGTCCTCCAAGTCCTACTGCTTTACCTCAGAATGTGCTTCAGTATCATCCTCAACAACCAATTTTGAATCAGAATCAAAAGCCGAAACATATAGCATATGATTCATCACCCGTCACCTATGGAAGGCAAGAACAATTTCCTCAAGCAGTAATTTTTGAAAATCCAAGTTCAACATATGGACCTCCAAGTGTAACCCAACAAACGTCATTCACCTCACATAATCCATCAAGTTCACCATATGCTTTACCAAGCTCCTCAAATGGATTACTTGATTCGTCAATAACACAACTTAGTAACTCATACGGGTTACCAGCTTCGTCATACAGTGTTTCCACTTCAACATATCGACCTTCTTCTTATGTAACCCCGGTAGTACCTGTTGATATAAGTTACCAGGTATCGACAATTTCTCCTCATGTTTTGAGTTATACTGCTGAAGTTGTGTCAGATCATTCTACTGTAGAGACGGATTCTAATACTTTGAATATTGTTACACCGGCGGGAAATCTACAACTACCAAAAGTAACGCATCCAATTGGTTTCAAAAATTCTTACGGTGAAGATATCACTAATTCCCATTTGTTAGATATTCCATATTCTTTAACATCACTCGGGGCTGAGTCAAGTAAAATAAAGACACAAGTAGCACCTCATAACATTTTTAAATCTTATGAACCCAATATTTCCGTAGCTTTGGCAAATCCTGCTCCATTCACTTTAAATAAAGGAAGAAATATTCACACTTTGCAACCAGTTGCCCTACCAAATTTAAGTGTTTCACCTCTACCCCCCATTTTTAATGCTCGGCCTTTTCGTCCCATTGTATCGACGACATATCCCACTAGTTTAATACATGGAATTAATTATATGCAAAAATCTTCAAATAATGTCAATGTAGAAAAAAGTGTTCCAATCGCAGAATTTGTTCACTCCGTCGAATATCCTACAACAATTATCCAGTCGCCAATAATCGATATTGATGCAACCAAAACTTCTAATCATAATAAAGCATATAGAGACATACTCAATAGTTATACAACAGATGAGGCTCATGATATATCTCCACAAGCCTCAGAAGATCATATTTCAGCAGCAAAAGTAAATCAGGATGTAAGTTTTGAAACAACTGGTGCTGACTTTAGCAATAATTTATACGACCCCAATTTACCAACAGATATACGAAACAATGTTTACGTGCCACCAAATCATAGACCAGAGTTTGCTGATTTAAGAGGAATAAAAGATGAAGACGTAGATAGATATCGTACTGAAAGTAATCTTCAAAGTATTGATTCACCGCTTTTATATTTAAAACCAAGTGCACCGCATAAAAACTTCGAAAGTTTTGTATTATCTTCGTCTATACCTGAAAGTCAGAAAGAATATGAAATTTATGATGAAGTTTCTACAACACCCGTGCCTACACAACCTACAAGTACCCCTAATTCATGGAATGTAAGTAATGCATTCGACAAAGATTCATTGTCATCATCATATGGACGAGAAAATCAACCGAAAGTCGTGCAAATCATTGTCCCTTACATAAAAGAACAAAATGAGAAAGGTAAAAATAAAGAACTACGATCGGTTTCACACGAAGAACACCAAGGTCGAAAAGTACCCTTCAATACTGAGATAGCATATTTCTATAATGATACGGAAACATCAACAAATCCGAGCACAACGACGGAGTATCTATCCACCGTAACAGAAAATTATGATTCAGCATTAATGAATTCACCTATGGACTTGAGAGATTTGTATGATGTGAAAGAGCCACCGTTTGACATTATAAAATTACAACATACTATTGACGATTGGACAGAGCAAGAATATTCCAATCACTATACAACACCAGATAGGACCCGAACAAACGAAAAATATGCAAAACAAATACCTGAAGATTACTTCACTACAATAAATCCAAATATTCAACAATCCACTGAAGCGAATGATTATAATTACGACGATTTCGATCACGAAGGATCCAGTAGCGTGCAACATTCTGTAACCGATATTAAAAACAGTTCGTTATCTAAATCAATTAATGAATATAATATGATAGATAGAAGTAAAAGTGAACATTTGTTTGAAAAGGGTCAAGAGGATCCTGATGAAAATCAAAAATTGCGTATTTACACAGCGGCATCTTCCTTCCGAAGTACAACTACAACGCCTGCGCCATGGGGGTCTATACAAACGTCAATATCCCCTCTTACCAAGGAAAAGGTGTATGTAGTAACATCAAAGCCCTGGCGCGATAAAGCTGACACCACAACAGAATTCAAATATGCATTAGATAAGTTTACAAAAAAAACTGATAGTAGTAATGACGCTGAAAAAATTGCGGATGATTTTCTTTTCAGCTCGCCTAGATTTTCTAGCCGCCCACCTTTCGGATTTACATCATCCGGTCCTGTTTCTTTGGACTCAATAAAATCTGATTCTTCGTATGGCTTTTCGAAAGGCTGGCATCAAAGTAGTAAGAATTATTGTAGTTCTTCTCTTTCTTTCTATAATTTAGAATACGTAACTAATTCATTATTAATGTTCTTTCAGTAAACAATTTGCGCAGCCTTTACCAAAGCGATAGCACACTTCTGTCTGAAGGTCCTGAAGAAAGAATTTACTGACGAAGACGAGGTTTTTATCATAATGTATATTGTACATTTAAGAAAAAATAATTATAATAAGAATAATGATGTTCACATATATTTTTTTTTACATTTGTGTATTAGTAAAATGTTTAAGGCTTTTCTCATACATTACGTCTTATATCGGTTCTATAAATTGATGAAATAGAATTATTACCAAATCATGTATTTATTATTCAACACAATAATGTAACTTAATTGTAACGTTTTTTGAACCTTAGGAAACGATCGTTAAATGATCAGGCGTATATTAAATAAATATAAATAATAATAAAAATGTATCTCTTACAGTGCTCTATTAACTTTTAAATTATTTCAGGACGTTCGACGTAAAAATTGAAAAGATATGCGCAGTCCGGAAATAATGACGCAAAACAAGTCACAAATGAAGCCAAAATGTTTAAGTGTATGTGTTGTAATTGACTTGTAAAACACTTGTAGTGTGAGTGACTGGAATAGTGAGAAAGTTATATTAAACATTACGTAGTACCTAGTTAGTCGCAGAATTCAAAAGACGGAACAAATTAAGGAGAACTCGAACTCTACGTGTTCTCTTTTATTTGATCCATAGGAGATACTAGAAAACATTGAAAAAGTATTTTGACGTGAATACAGTTAAAAGTTATGTACTTAAATAAAGGTTTTCGAAAAGTTTTCGGTTAACGTTGCAATTTGGTATCCAAAGCGTGATTAACCAGTGGATTTTCGAATGAAGTTCTTATAAAATAACGTTTGTAAATATATAAAATTAATACTATATCATTTGTAAATAAAAATATACCAATAATAACTTTTTTATTTACATTAAATTTAAGTTATAATTTACAAATCTAATATTATAGAAATTAAATTAAAATCATTGCAATATGTACAAGCAACATACCCGTATGTTTAGACTTACATAATTAGGCAGGTATACTTTCTTTCGCGTCTGCTTTTTTTAATTTGAAATATAAAAATTCGATGCTCCATGACAGGATGGTCAATAATGTAACCAAGTTTAGTATGACGATTGGCAATCTGTATGAACCTGACGCTTCTCGTATCCGACCTGAAAAAAGTTTTATTTACATAGTGAGTAATGAACATAGTAACTTTACTAAATAGTACGTAATGAAACTTTTCCCTTATTTTTATGTATATTTAAAAACTATGCGCTGCTGAAAACTGTAACGTAATTAATGTATGTACTTAGATTTTTACATAAAATAAGAGCGATATTCTTGCTCGGTTTGTGCAATATGAAAGAAAGACAATTTCCTAGGTTCATGGGTTTATGAGAAAAAATATAAATCTCTATGTAATAACAGGGTAAGCGTATAAAGCTTTTAATGTTATATGTCTTTCTTCCTACTGTTTAATTGTATGCGCTCCTAGCATTCAATATTACTATTTAGTAGTATGAGATTTTAGTGCAATGGTGTTGGCGTATGCCGTGTCTATAGATACTCGTAAAATAACATTGCTAGTAATGGTTGTATGTTAGTACTTTACATCATTTCAAATTTAGACATTTATGAAATTTGTCGTTTTATAATAAAAAAAAACACTTTGAGAAATGGCATGTAAGGTTAGTGATTATGTATTAAAATTATACACAATCACTAGCCTTACAACTAAATATTATCATCGGCGAAATTATTATTCTATTTTACAAGGTTCAATTTTGCTATCTAACGCTATCTCAAATTTGAGGTAATTAACTAATAAAGCGTTTGGAATCAGGAGGATTAAAAAGTACGTGAAAGAAAAAGTCGATAATGATATTTGATTATTTGGAACAATAAATTTACCTAACAACGATCCAATCGTTATAATGACGATTCCGTTGAAGAACATCTGAATCCCTGACGCGAATGGCAGCCTTTCCAGGGGCACGTAGCTGGGTATCACGATGTTCATGTACACAGTTCTGACTCCTTTTGTGACACCAATCGCCAAGGCAACGAACAGCATACCAGTGAATGATGTAGTGAAGAGCATTACTGAAATTGTGATATAGAAAAATGTATAGGTGCAATTGTTTCGTGTGTAGAACATGCTGACTGGATAACTTGTGATGCATAACGATTTTAATTATTTTCGGCATATCTTGTACTAGAACGAAAATTAAGTTCGAAAGAAATTAACAAATAGAACGTCAATATATTAATTAATAAGTAATTATGTTTAGGGAATATCTAAATAAATAGCTGTCTTTTTTCATGATGATTAAAAATTAAACCTAAAAATAACTAATAAAAAAATTATTGTTGAGTTTTTCAAGACCCCCCAACATGTGTTATTACTCTCGTCTTGTTGGTCATTACGATAACATTTTATTCCGTTAATTATTGACTTACAATAATTGTTCAATTTCTCAGTAATCGTCTAGTTCCCCACCTATACGAAAAAATGGGTTCTAAACTACCATATTCTATTTCAGAGTTTAAGTTTTAAGTTTTGCCACAAAAGAAATTAGATTCAGCTGTCTAATTTCTTTTGTGGCAAAATTTTTTTTTGTGTTGATTATCAAAATGCAGATTTCTTAAATAAATTTGTTTATGTTAAAACAATTTTGTTACTTATTTTAATTTTTATCTTTTTTGTTAATTTAAATTGCATTTAATATTGTTTATGAAATGCATAATTTTAATAAATGAGTTAATATTACTGGATGAAAAACGGACTAAACTAATAACTGACTGGTAAATTCAATTAAAAATTACCTAAGACTGCTGTATCAAAATTGAATTGACAGTTTTATCTAAAAAAAATTAAATTCAAACAATGGTACGTCTATCTAAATGTTAAAATAAATAGTGAAATAGTTAAAATTAACATATTGATCGCCAACTAAGTAAAGGAATTTTAATATCGCAATCGAAGAACAATGTAATCGGGTTCCATATTTAAAATTGAATTGATAAATTTATGTTATATCAATTCAATTTTAAATAAAATGAAAATTGAATTGATAAATTTATAATAAGCCCAGGTGGAGGCAATTCTTTTCAGGAACATGATAGATAACACAAATTACAGAGAGATCCGCACATTAAAATATATTATCGGTTATTATTCAGCTTGCACTATGATAAGATAAGTATTATTTTACGATAACTGTCACTAATTTTTTACTTTTTATTGCGAAATTTTTTTGTATTCGTAATGACAAATAAGTACAAAATAATGTTTTTATTAATCAGATATATAGAAAGTACTAATAAAAAGTAGCGATAGCTAATAAAACATACCCGATTGGTCAAAAATAAAAAACTGATTATCATAAGAGGAAATGTAAATAGCTTTAAATCTATACATTAAGTCGTATAAGCATTCGTGCAACAGGAGCTTCTACTGTTGCACGAATGGGCAAGCTCATCCAGGGAAGTACCACGGCCTCACAGAATACCAGCGTGAAGTGGAGTAAGTGATCTAAAGTGTTCGCGCTTCTTTTGGTGAAAGAGGTAACCGTGTCCACCTTTAAAACTTCCCAAAGGTTTTCAACGCATCTAGAACCACCCGAGTTTTGCAGATGACCATGGATGGCGATAATCAATTAACAATGGTTGAAATGCCTCCTCGCCTGACAAATTTTCTCAAACAACTATAACCTTGAACAATGAAATTAAATAAAGCCTTGTGGTAAATAAGTAGTGTGCATATAAGAAAAGGCAATACTTACAACTACGTATAATGATGATTACTAATAAACTGACTAAGTACATCACTCTTGGGGGTCTATGGCACCATTCTCCGATGAAAGGTGAAATAAATCGGAATAATGTATCCGAAAATCCAATCACAGCCATAATTTTCGCGATGTCAGCAGTCTCAAACTTTAATAAATCCTTGAGAATAATCGGTAACAACAGAGAAAAATTTGTTTCCACACACGATGCTATCGATAGTCCGAACAAAATGTTGACAAATATGGGATCGCGCAACAAGGTCAGATCGAAAAAGTCGATGAATCTTTGTATTAGACTCTTCTTTTTCTTTTCTACGTCAGTATCTAAATCTTTCTGGTTTGATTTTATTTGTCTAACGCTGTCACCTTCATAAAAAATGTTAATAGAACTTCCCAGGTTAATTTCTTGAGATTCCCACCATTTGTATCGAGACTCAGAAAGGGGAGGATCTGGAGGTTTCTTGCTTATATCTGGGTGTGATATGGCATTCCTTGTTTGCATGTTTGTTGTGTTCATTAGAGACCTCATTGAGAGACTTTTAGTTGGTTGCACATCATTATTTATGGGCTGCTCCAATTTTTGCAATGAGAGAATATCTAAAATATGTTTATATAAAATATTAAAAAAGACAACAAAGTTTAAACTAAGGAATAATTTTTCAACATGTATTAGATTTTTAAGAAAAAACTTACCCATTTGTTTGAATGACGCGCTTATGCTACCATTGGTCAATGCCATACCATTTTCTTTATTTAATGGTTGCATTTCCTCTAAAACCGGCGGGTCTTTCAAGTACCACTTGGCTGGTCGCAGTAAAAAGGCAGCTGAAAGCGAATGAAGACATATTGCTCCCAAAATAAGTACTGCATACCTCCAGCCATAAGAATACATGAGCGCACTCATTACCATCGGCATTAGAATTGTCCCTAAGCCTGTGATAGACATTCCAACGCCTATTGCCCTTCCCCTTTTTTCCTTAAAGAAAGAGTTTATTGCTAATGTGAAAGCCGCCATGACTGCAGCTATTCCCATTGCTGAAATAACAAAAGAGTATTATCAGTTAACTTTTTATTGTTGACGTTATTTTTTGTTGTCATTTTATAAATATAACTATCACTTACAGTTGATTATACTGTACGACAGTATAAAGACCCAAAAATTGTTTGCAAATGCGGTCAAAATGAGTCCAGAAGAAACCATCACTGCTCCAAATACAGCAACTTTCCTGTACCCCCATCTTCGGAGCACTGGCCCCCCGAAAAAGGAAAGGAGCATTCCAAATCCGTGGTTAAGGGTGATGACTAGGGTTCCCTGGGTGGCTGTGAGCCCCGTTTCTTCGAAAGCCTCTTGAAATACTAATCCAAAACCGGCAACGAGAGGCAGAACGACGACCTGAAATAATTTTTTTTAAAAAATCTGTAATGAAGTTCTAAGTTACGAACTTATGTGGGAATACGAATGTGGGAATCGTGCTGGCGGTCCACTTGATTTAACTTCAGCGCGTGATGTTAAATCAGGCCATGTCTCCAAATGTACATATGGTCGCTGGAGCCAACACGTGTTAGGGAAACGTAGTGTGGGATGGCCTGACCACTTAAGAAAGGTGGCGGGCAGCGGATGGATGTGGGCTGCCTAGGAGCGGGATAGGTGGCGCACTTTGGGGGAGGCTTACGTTCAGTAGTGGACGGCAATAGGCCGATATTGTTGTTGTATTGTTGCGTGATGCAGCCCATGGACATTTGCAACGCTTGTAGGGGTGCAGATGCGTTGCCTTCCATCTTTTAATAAAGCGGGCCCCTTTTAATAAAGGTTGCATCAGTCACCAGATAAAATTTAGTACACGATACCTCCACTTCATGTCAGTCTTCTGTGAGGTCGTGGTACTTCCCCTGTCGAGCCTTGCAATTCGTGCAAGACCATCATTGCTGCGTGGCCTTACCACAGTTAAAACTAGTCTTCTATCAGGTCATAGTATTTAATATTAAATATTAATAATGCTCCACTATTAATAATATAATTTAGTTGCTGTCATTATTTAATTTAGTACTTTGAGCGTACTCTAGAATCAAAATACTATAATATGTTCAGTACTGAGGAACAAGGCAAAGTCAAAAACTATGTCATGTCATACAAATAATTGTTGTAATAACTTACATTGTTTAGGGCGTAAGCGAATGTTATTACCCATCCGTATCCACCATCGGGTGGAACTTTATTCGACATCGTAACTTGTATTCCTGGTGTCCCATTCAATGCATTTTTAAATTTAAAAATTTTAAATCGATATGTTAATCAAGCACTGATTCTCTTGAGCACTATAACACATTTCACATATTTAAACAGTCACTTCTTTAAATACTGGTTGCCGATAAAGCTCTGCCTGTTATCGGTCGTTGAGTTGGTGGTAGGTCCAAAGAATTATATGGTTATGGTCCTCCGATTCGACGTGAGTTCTCTGTAAAAGTATTCGATATTATAATGTGACAGGCAACTCGTACGACAGCGGGCATTCCTATGTTTCTTATCGTTCCTACTTTAATAATGTTCACTTTTATCATCATTTGTTCAAAGTTTAATTGGCTCAAAGAAATATTTACTTTATGTCTACAGAACATTAAGATTGTTGCTTTAACGTTTTCAACATATTGAACCAGTTTCATGACTTTATATATTTTTATTTCCTTAAGTATGTTTTCAGACTCGTAATATTTCCCTAATTCAGAGCAATTTAACGAAATTTAATATTTTGAACTAAGTTTAAATCAAATACAGTTATTAAAGAAGTTAAAATTAAGCAGTTAAGTTGAAAAATTAATTATATTTAATTTTAGTGAAATATTAATAAAATTTTCACTATAGTGGAATTATTATACAATTTACGTTTATTTAATTTTTTAAATTAGAAACAATAAATAGATTAATCTAGCGGTTAATAGACTGATATTTATGATTTTATATGCGTTTACACTAGAGATAACAAATTGGGTTGCTAACATTAGCAACACGCTATTTAGATATGACATGGAAAGCAAATTCATTTTATTTACAATACGTTAATAATCTTAGTAGTTCAAATGTAAGTTTATCAAAAGATAAAACAGCCGGGTAAAGGATTACTCTTATCTTTATTGATGCTTATGTAAAGTGAACCTGACGAAAATTTGTTAATAATTTGAAAAATTTCATATTGCCACATGAGTGATTATGTAGGTCACATACGCCAGATTTCTACATGATTCTTGATAAACTTACCATTTAGAATTTTTTTGAAGGTATCTTATATTTTCATACATAAAAAAAGTAAAGTAACAGCCTATACATGTTCCACTGCTCAATGGCCTCCTCTATGCAGAGGGTGTCAGGGCATAGACCACCACGCGGCTCCACTGCGGATTGGCGCCTTCACATGTCTTCGAAATATTTTTTTTGTTATTACTTCGAAAATATGCAGGTTTCCTAACGATGTTTCCTTCACCACGGAGCACGTAATAAGTCAGCATTTAAAGTTAAAAACTTCACTTCCGGCACCGGGAATCGAATTCATGTTGCTCCAGTATATTGAATAAAAGGCGAGCACCCGGACACTGAGCTGTCACGGCTTTAACTAGAGATTTTTGTAGTAATTTCTTTAAGTACTTACGTACACGTGGCAGCCACATTCAAATTGTTTCCTGCCTGTTTCCTAGCTTAAGTAGTTTATTTTTTTTTGACGTGGGAGAAATGCCTACACATACCCGCCCTCGCGGGGGCAAGAGCGGGTTATGTCGGACTCGCACCTACTAAAATCCCCACGATGTTACGCCTAGGCGCATATCGGCAGGGTCACAGGAACGCTTTCGCACACTTCCGCGACCGTGCCAGCGCTGGCAGCCTTAGCAGCCCCCTCACGGGGAGCAACTCCCATCTCCTTTAGGTAAGGCGCGCTGGAACATTCAGCGCGCCTTCCTACTCGGCCCCATTTTCACGGTCAACGAACTCCCATGAATTCGCTGACCGGGGCCATGGGAGCCAGGAGAGCCAGTGCTAATAAGCAGCAAGCCTCCCAGCCCCCAGCGGCGGACATGGTCTGTGGCTCCGCCGCTCACCACGTTTCGGCCGCGGAGGATAGGGAGACCTTACGGTGCACCGCAATACCGACACTCCTCTCCCTCCGCTGCCCCACCACCACTGCATCAGCGGTGCAGCCCTGCCGAGTCGCGGAGGATAGGGAGCACGGCCAACGCAATACCGACACTCCTCTTCCCCCGTGACTCCTGCTCGGTAGCAGAAGACAGGGAGAGTGGGTTCACCTCTACCACCCTCGACCTGTCCCCTGCACCCTTCAGCCGGCATCCAGAGTGGGCTCAATGAGCCCACTCGGAGCGGCCCTTGCGGGCCGGCCTTGCACCGCAGGCCGTGTGGGTTCCTCTTAGCTTCGCCGTGGGGGACCAAGCCACGGCTACTAAGCCCCTCCGCCACGTCAAGGCGGGAATCCGATCGGAGGGGAGCTAAAGTAGTAACTTAGCTTAACTTAGTTAAGTTAGCCAAAACTTTTCTGGGCTTACGTGACGATAATTTATAGCCTATGTTGATTATTCAAATGGTGAAAAGATTATCCTCCACATACAAACAACTGACAATAGTTTAATAATATTGATAATCTATATTAGAAAGAATCGATGGATGAAATTCGATCCCTTCATGAGAAAAAGTGTTCATTTGCGTGGGACGCTATTAACGGACTCGAACGAACTCATCTCAGCTGTAAAGTAATTATGCGTGTCTCTTAGACAATATATGTGCCCGTTGCGTTGCCTAGAGATCGGTAGTGTCTCCACGAATCTAAAATTTAGAAAGATTTAATTTCTATATTTAACAGAATGACTTGTTGTTGCGACTGTTCACGAAGGGGCAAATTATTCGAACGAAAAGTTTATTCAGTGAAGAAATATAGCCATAGACTTATACAGAAGGGGGGGGGGGGGGGAAGGGCGGGTGGGCCATGCCCACCCTAGCATCGTCTAGTGCCTACCCAAGGATTATGGGTTACTGATTCGAAATTCTAGGCTAGATACCTAAGAAACTTCATAAAAATCATTGAAATGAAATAATTGTTTAGAGGCGAGAAATCTATGTACATATTTATTTTTTATTGAATACTATTTAACAATACATTTACTTGTGATTACACAATGTACTTACTAGTAATTAGTCAATACTACTATTATAAATTAATAAAAATAATTAACAATAGCGAACTGTTACTTTTTCAATGTGACGCATAGGTTTTGATATTTTTTTTGTAGTTAAGGCCTAGGCTCACCCTGAAAAATAACTCTTGATGCACCAATGAATAAAACTAGTGTTTTCGGCATCAAGTTTTCTCAAAAGTATGTTGTCTATATTTATAATTAACATAAAGGTTTGCAGTTGTCCGGCCCTTGTCCCGGAACAACTAGTGTAAAGATTTTAATTAATTCTTCTAAGTTTTATTTCTTAGGCACTTGGCCCTTATCTGAAAACAATATTTTGATATATTTTGCGTGCGTGTAATATATAATATTACGCGCTTTAGCTTGTATTATGAAGATTTTAATTATGTCCTTTATGAATATTATTATATAACCATATATTTTTTTTATTTTTTAATATAATAAGGTTTAATAATAAATTTTTCTCAATTAAATGTTTTTACTGTATAATGTAAATCTGTTCTTGGCTGTAAGTTAAGCATACGAGATATATGTCCATATAAAATATAAAACAACTAGGGGCCGTGGATTTTATTGCTCAATCAAGTGAAATAAAATGTAAAGTTGTGAAAGATTTATTTTTTTTGTCAAGCGACTCGTTTGTTTATCCTTTTTGGCAATCGATTGAACAAAATTTTCTCAATGGATGTTTTTGCAGAGTCCGAAAAAGTTATTAGACGGGTACTATAATTACTACTAAACTTACTACTATATTACTTAATTCATACGTAATATTTAGTTGCTACCACCGAAATTTTTATTATTCACATTAGTCATGTAGTAGGGCCCCGCAAAAGTGTCGGTGTTGCTCGAATTAGTAACAGAGAAGACTTGTTGCACAAATGGGCTTGTCCGTTCGGGTAAATACCACGACCACACAGAAGACCGGCGTGAAGTGGATGAATTATACTTCTGCACTTCGTCTGTTGAGTGAGGTAGGGGCCAACTTCATTAAAAGGTGGCAATGCATTTGCAGCCCTACGAATGTGACAATGGAACCGCCATCACACTTGTCACCTTCTCATACAAAAAATCCACTAAGAAAGACCTTATCACAATGTAAAATATATACAAGCGTTTCTTTTTAACCACACGTTAACAGTTTTAAGTTACCGTGTGGTACCCGCCCCGGCTTCGCACGGGTGCAATGCTGGATGTTAGTTTTCGACATTACAGTAGAAACCTCTAAAATTATCAGTGTTTCTCTACTATATTATGCATGAATTATACATATAAGCCTTTCTCTTGAATCACTCTATTTACTAAAGAAAACCGCATCAAAATAAGTTGTGTAGTTTTAAAGATCTAAGCATATATAGGGACAAACAGACGGCGGGACGACTTTGTCTTATACTATGTAGTTATGATGATGATGCCAGGCTTATGATCTTAAGGTATTGGATTCGAATGCTGTACCACAATGGCCTTGCGGCCATGAGTTGTCGTTTATTGGTTTAGGCTTATTGGTTAATAAATATATATTTCAATAAAACACCAATGCATAAAGATTTAATAATTATTAATGAATCAAAACTTGTGCAGCCTTTTTTAATTGAGTTATTCGATGTCTTACAACAATAACATAAGTTAAATAAATTTAACAATAAATGAATTAGTTATTATATATACAGGATGGCTTTTCTAAGTGTATCCATTTTTTTACTAAATTCTAGACCTAAATAATGTTATATAAAAAATGATAAATACTTAAAATCACTAGTGAGTAATTAATTACATTCATTTGAACTTATCTCAAAAAGTGCGTGATTTATACGCAACTCATTTATTTTACGTGCGATCATTCATAACTAATACGCAGACAAGTTCGTGCACAGTAAAATTTAGGTATTTATGAATGACTACCGCATTGTCAACACTTTTTGTTTTTTAAGGAATAGAATGGCATTTTTTTTGGAAAAAAACTTTGTTTTTTATTTCAATAAACGATTATACTACTGAGTTTGAACCTCATGTGTAAATTTGGCCACTTCTCAAAAAATCTCCCTGTATATTGATATTTGACCCCTTTGGGCGGACCCCTTTATTAAAGTATTATTTCAATATATAGAAAGTTTACATAAAATAGAACAAACTAAGACAGCGGTACAACACCATGAGTTTTATATTTCAAAGAGGGCATCAAAATTCCTAAGACATTCACTATACTTCGTGTTTAATTGACCGTTTCAATTTTAAACTTTTCTTTAATGCCCTTTTGGTGAGCATTTTTAGACATTTTTAAACTTACAAAAAAAAAACCAATGTGATACTGCTGCTCTTTCACTGCCCTCCTAAATGAAAGAGAACATGTCTTAATTTTGTAAAAGTAATAAGTTTTAAGGTACTACGAATTAAGAATAAAGTGCCTATTTCCGGATTAAAGTCTCTAAGCTTCTTCCCGGTAGTGGCACAAAGAGCAAATGGCGATGAAACCACCTGTATATAACACGTATATCGTTTATGTATCGGAGTATTAAGAATACCAGCAATTAATATGCAGCGGCTTTATTATATTAGTGATGTAACTTTTGTTTTTTTTTATGTGAGCACTATGTTAAGTAATAACCGCCGCCCATGGACATTTGCAACACCAGTAAAGTTGCAGATACGTAAAGTGGGCCCTGGTTACCTCACTCACCAGACGAAACGCAGAAGTGTAACACTTTAACTTCACGCCGGTCTTCTGTGAGGTTGTAGTACTAACCCCGACGGACCTGCCCATTCGTGCCCATGCGTAACTTTAATACAATTATGACCACGAAAGATGCCCACGATTTAAAGGTAAAGGTCATAGAAAGCCTGTAATGTACTTGTATAGAGGTATTACTACCTGCACAGGAGTGTTTCTCTACTTCTATCTTCGGCCATTACATCAAATGTGTTGATTAACACTATGAGTCACAAAACAACGTAACTTACAACTTTATAAGATCTATTAAAAATAAGTGTTTGATACTTTGACACATATTAGTTTTTTTTTATGTGAAAAGTTGCCAAACGTGCAGACGGTTTAACTGATGGTAAATGAATACCGCCGCCCATGGACATCTGCTACACCCGAGGGTTACAGATTCGTTGACAATTGAAAATTGGGCTCCGGCTACCTCACTCACCAGACGAAACACGAAAGTATTTGTCATATTTTCACTTTACGCTGGTCTTCTGTGAGGTCGTGGTACTTACCCGGACGGGCCTGCCCATTCGTGCAACAGCCGAGACTGCTGCACGAATGGTTAATGAAATAGTCTCAAATAAGTGTTTACGCTTACCTGAGTACATCATTAGTAAAGTATAGTATCAGCTTATACATGCCCCACAGCTGGGCAAAGGTCTCCTCTGTAAAAAGGGTATCTGGGCATAGTCCATCACGCGGCCTCACTGCGGATTGGTGGACTTCACATATCTTCGAAATATTTTTTTTATTATTTCGAAAATATGTAGGTTTCCTCACGATGCTTTTCTTCACCGCTGAGCACGTGATAATTCGGCACTTAAAATTAACTAAAATTTTATTGGTGCCAGCACCGGGGATCGAACTCGGTTGCTCAAGTATATTGAATTAAAGAAGAGCGCGATATAATTTATAGCGTCCAACTCAATAAAATTATGTGATAATCAGCATACCGAATAGACATAATTGAAAGGGGTACTTATAGCAATCATAAAGTATTTAAGTGATTTTTATTCGACGTGTGTTTTACGGTTTTTATAGTTATACTATGTTTTCCATCTCAATTTAATGCGCATTTAGTAGATTTAAAATAAAATTTGTGATATTATTCATAATTTTAAAGTAAGGTTAGTTCAACAATTCAATGGCAAATTCAAAGCTTTAGGTCTTTTAAAGTGTATCTTCCTAACACAAAAAACATTAGTAAAAGTAACATTACGGCTTAAAACTACAAATTGAGTTGTTCAACAATTTTAGTATCTTGTGTTAGAGAGACACTATTGTCAACAGTTAACATTTACAGCAAGAACTAAACAACAATAAATGCTTAACGGGTTCTGCAAGCGCTGTCGTATGGATTTAGGTGGGTATAAACTGATTAAAGCCCTGAAGTCTTAACTATAAATGCTTTCATTAGCACTATTCTTACTATAAAAGCTGTCTAGCATAGTTCATTAAAGTTTTAGAACCACTGTTGGAGGAGATTTATTTTTCAACTCCTCTCTATAAATTTTAGTTAGAACTGAGATAACTATTATTCAGGGGCAATGATATCAGATAAACATCAATTCCGGAAATAAAGTGGCGAAGAAATGATGGTGCAGATTTGTTCCATTTTAAATGAAATAATGGCAACTGTTAACCGAGGTACATTTCGACACCGTACAGGAAATAAAAATTTCCTGTGTTCAATTAAAATTAATGTCAGGAAGGGCGGTCTCGTCGCTTTTATGTTATTGAATAGCAATCTACATTGCCCGAGAATCATGTTAATACGACAAAGAATGGCTGACAATCTTATATCTATTGAGGTCAGTTTTGTACCGTAGGATGACGATTCGTGTTCGTATTAGGATCGTGTACATCTGAAAAGCTCGAAAGCGATGCCTAGGTACGTTCATTTCAATCAATGTAGAAAATAAAATAATAGTTATGTAATTAAAATAATTTAATTAAAAACAATATTTAATAGTCGCCGTATATTTCTGATGAACGCATCTCTAATTTCTTCTATAACATATCTTAGGAAATGTTAAAACTTAATTTATGATATACATATACAAAGGCAACAACAAAGTCATACTTACACTTTGTTTTTGATGCTAAATGGTAACGATATCATTCCCGTACAGTCGATATGTGCGTCTCCGTTTTTTCTCTAGATATAAAATAATAAGTAACAATTCGCAGTATATAACGTAATTCTTAATCAATAATTTGTTTCTTACTCTCACATATATTACATTGCTAAAGTTATCAAAAACAAAATAACAAAACAAAATATATTTCACGATGTAACGTTAAACACGATAGATACATTAAACTTCTGTAGATAATGAGACGACGCGGTAACACACCAGCTGACCTCTGTGCCACTGGATGTCGACACTGGCTAAACGACATCGTTTTCAATTAGACTAATTCGATCAGATATTGTTGTAGACACTTAAAAGCCGATTAAAACGTTGCTACCGCTTCTGAAAACGAATTATTATTGGGTGCTCTAAACAGATTCATTTAGAATTACGCCTTAGTTAACTCTTCCTTTGTCTCATTTTGTCGTTTCGATGAGATATATTTTTCTAAGCCCCATGATATTGCTGTCAGCCAAGTGAAAATGTTTAAACAATGTAGAGTCACTGCTGTTGTAGTGTTGTCCTTGATCCATCCTGTAAGAAATTAAAAATTATATACATTTATGATCGTATTAAAAAATCCATGCAACTTCAAAGATATTTTTAAGTTATGGATTTTTCATATTAATGCACTTGTGATATTTTGTGTGTGGACTTACGTACACTTGATCAATATATATTAATATCTAAAAAGTATAAAATTAACATAACATCTACTAAGTGAAATTTATATGGGTTCATTTTTAATCTAGATATACGGTATTACAAGTCATATTGATCATATCACATTCACAAAAATTTACAAGGCTATCGAAAAGCAATTTATGAATTAAACAATAAGTTTTCAGCGACGATACTATATAATCCTATACCAGATTAGCTTTATATAAATTATTGAAAAGTCTTAGGGAACTAATAGCTTATAGTGATTATCAAGTGTCCAATAAAATATTTAATTTCTCTAAGTTTACTTCAGAATTTACATTCGAAAATTTTTATCGTATACATCTACTCGTAATTCATGTAATTGTTATTTAAACATATGAAAATCTTCAGAACTTCTTACCTACAACAGGTCCCAATGCAAGGTAGACTATTCCAGCAGTAATCAGTTGTATACCCGTAGCGCCGGGTAGTTTGTGCAATGGCACATGAGTCGGAATAACTAAAGCCATAAACACTGTTCGAAGTCCTTTACCAAAACCTATTATAACTGCTACTGATAGCACAACTGAATAACTTTGACAATATGCTAAAACTGGAACAAATACAATACATATGAAGCAGGTAAATTTAGAGGGAATAAAACAATAGATGAAGTTTAATCAGTTCTTCTTTTTTTTCTTTTAATCAAATCAAAAAATGTATTTACCTACTCTTCCCATTGCCATAGACATAACTCCAAACAAAAAAAAAGAGTTATTGTCCCAGCCAATTTTTCCAGCGACAAATGGAATACAAAATCTCACACATAGATCGACGCCAGCCAACAGGGACATGAAAAATGCCACTTGAGGCTTCGTCATCCCGTAATCTCCAAGGATGAACGGAGTTAGAATCGAAAAGTTTAATTCATTAAAATTGGCCAGTGTTATACCTAACATTAAATTTATAAAAGTGAAATCTTGTAAAAGATCCAAATCAAAGAACAGCGCTACTTTCTGCCAAAAAGTTAATTCCTCTGCTTCTTCTTCCTGCTCTTCTTTCTTTTCATCGAATACATCGTCGTCCACTGGACTACTTATCAATAATTTAAATCTATCGCTATGAGTTTTATCTTCACTTTCTTTTAGGTACTGTTCCAATTTTAGTGATGCTTGTTTAAGGACTTCACTTTCGTAGTTAAAGTTATTTGACTTCTTACGGTGTCTAGTGCGGTAGGACTGATTGCTGTGATTATCTTTAAGGTATTTTTTTTCTTCAGTATCATCTTGGTTCTTAAAAGATATATTGCTGTGATTGTCTTTATTGTACTTTTCTCCATACTGCCCATCCATTTTAAAAGATTTAATGCTCTTACTGCCTACAAAATGCTTTTCGGCTTTGTCAGCGATATACTTAGCTTTTTCCGGATCTATATTTTGCACTACGGCTTTCTCTTCCGCTTTCAAATCTTGAGGAGCCTTAAGGGTTGGGCAGTCTTCAATTTCAGATTCTGGAATCTGATTGTCTAAATTAATAGAAGTCTTACGTTTTGGTTTAAAAACTTCACGCTCTTGCGCTAGTGCGCCTAAATTAGCCGACGAGTTTTTTTTAGATTCGTTAAGGTATAAAGTTGATGATTTGCGAGATCGATTTTCGAGCAAATTAGACATGGATGGTTTTTTAGAATTCAGGCGTGAATTTCTATTAGATCCCTCCCTGGAGGAAATACGACTTTTTGATTGTCTCGACTGGCTGAAGTAACCGTCATTAGCTCGTAGCATCATGGGTACACCGGGATCTGTGATTTCATAGCCTGGCGTCACTGGATCATCTTCGTTGTATAAATACTGGCTGGAAAAGACACTTAAATTCTTGATCTTTGAAACTTGGCTAAAGTAGCCACTCTCTTCAGCTTTCTTGTCGTTATTGACGTTGTGGTTTTCCGTCAACAATTTCTCCTCGTCTTGGCCTTTTACATTCGGCTCTTTTGAATGCCACTCAACTGGTTGCAATAAAAGTGCGCAGGCTATCGCGTGCAAGGAGAGCCCACTTATTATCAGAATTGCGCCGGTTTCTCCAAAAACGGCGAATAATCCAGTTATGATATGCGGCCATAACATAGGTCCCATTCCTGTTGTAGTCCATGACAGACCTGTGGCCAGTCGCCTTCTCTTCTTCCAATAGGTATTTAACGCAAGAGCGTTAGCAGAACTACTAATTCCATACCCAGCACCTGAACAAATTAAATTTAATAATGCTTCAAAAGCCCTCAATCAAATTCATTAATACTATAAATCAATGCTCACCATACAGTATTGAGAACGATATCAAATAAGTTATGAAATTATAAGAGTATGTTGTTAGAATCAACGAAATAAAGACAACTATGGCACCAGTTAGGGAAACCTGACGATAGCTAAATGTTTTGAACACTGGTCCATTCGCTAATCCTGAAAGTAAGAAGATTTGTTTAAAACACGTTATTAAATTCATCAGCCCTACAAATCATATAGCCCCATATTTGCATGAAACAAAGTGACAAAGCTTGTGTTTATCTTGCCTTTATCTTTACAGAGGCAAAGGTTAATAAACTCACGATAAAGGTAATAGAAAGGTTAAAACTTCATTATTATTGAACTCATTTAAGTTATCCGGCGCCCTATATACAGATACATACACCGTTTTGCCGTTTAGATGGCGTTAAAAATACCATTTGCTCAATAAAATGTATAATCAGACAAAATATGTATCAAAAGCTTAAAGGTATTTCTAGTCTCAATAGAACTGTATATTTTACCGTGAAATATTACTTATGACTAAACAGTATCCATATTGCTTTAAAAAAGTTTTAATATTTGTCATCTTTGACTAGGAATTTTTCTTAAATCATCAAAATCATCATTTCATGATTTCAATCATCATTTGTTTCAGCTTTCAGTTACCAGCTGATCATAGGCCTCCTTAATTTATCTTTAAAGTAACAATGTATAATTCTTCGGCTTGACTAGTGTTGTTTGATACTTTATCACTACGGAGTATAAAACAAAGTCATCCCGCTGTCTATGTATGCTTAGATCTTTAAAACTACGCAACGGATCTTTATGCTGTTTTTTTAATAGATAGAGTGATTCAAGAGGAAGTTTTATATGTATAATACATTGCACCCGTGCGAAGCCGGGGCGGGTCACTTGTTAGTACATAATAAAATAATACTTCGAATCGGCCGGTATGGTATCAGAGAGTTACCATGCGAGGCGCGTCACGCACCGACGCAAGAGGTCAGCGCAGAGTTCATGTTGATTATGGTCGTAGTCTCCGAACTGCTGATGCCGAGGCGTGCGAACTTATCGCGGAAGAGAAGACCGAATTGCTGGAGCATCGGTAGCGCTGACAACTGTATTATAATTATAAAGTTTTGATTTCACGTTTTTAAACGAATGAGCAGGTAACACAGGCTGACAGAAAACCAGTGTGCTGTAGAATTATGCTTTTGGTTTGGTTTGGTGAGTGAAGTAACTGGGGTCAACTGTTTTAAAAGATTGACTACGCATCGCCGACCTTTCTTATGTTGGGCGGCGGTAATCATTTAACACCAGGTGAACCGCCTGTTAGGTTTCCATATATTTGCTTTAAAAAACCTGTAGTACTGAAAAACCTAAAAACATGTATAATTTTTAAGTTATTAATTGTCGTTTGAATCTTATTATTATTGCGTTGTAGTTAATGAAGCTGTAATAACGGATTTTGCTTCTTTGTTTAATGTCCTCCCCTCTTTTGAATACTAATTGCTGACTATCATGATGATCCCGATTTGCCAATTTCTAGACGAAAGTTTCAGTATGAAAAGTTTTTATCACAAAAAGAATTAATATTTTTTTACTGAACGTAAATATGTTATGTACAATTTGAATTCAGTTGTCTTAGCTAATTTCTAATAATTTTTGTTATTTCAAATTGCTGTGCGCCTTAATAATATCTTAGAGCAATTATGTACAGCGGATTAATATTTCTAGTGGACGTCCTTTCAATGTAATTCTTCATAAATTCACATTTAGTCATACGTAAAAATATATTATATGTTTTTTCAGATTTTATGCTTCTAATTTGTTTTGTCTTTTAGAAACAAATTAGAATTAAATGAGATTTTTTTACAATTTCGTTACAAATTGTACTCTATTGAAATAAGAAACCGAGTTGTAATATATTGTTACATAATTCACTTTTCAATGCTAATTTTATTTAAGAAAAATAATCTTTGTTCAATTCAGGTCATTATTATTATATAATTGATGATGTATAATTTTAATAAAAATAAGTCAAATTAATTGTCAACTAAGTTTATAAACCGATTACAATATAAACATTTTTAAATCGAATTTTTTTCTTCGCTCTCGAACTTTTGCAAAATATATCTTTAAGTTTTGAAAAATACGCTTACATGTTATTTTATAATCCGCTAGTATTAGATTTGTTATTCAAATGCAAACTACGGTTTGAAAATAGTGAATAAAACTACATTACATTTCAGCAATTATTTATAACACTGACACGAAATTTAAAAATGGAGAGAATCTTAATGTTGTTTGTAGAAATATTAAAGAAAATGAAAAAGTAAATTCGACTTAAAAACATTAAATGCAAAACATCCTGTGGCGACACTTACATTTGAGAGGCCAGCGGCGAAAACGATCATCCAGCCCCAACCACCGTCCGGAGGGATGAAGTCACCATCCCTCTTGACCTTCGACTTCATCTCCATCTTGGATTTCATCGTCTAAAACTAGAAAGACACCGTTCAAATTCGCCGTCTGAAGCACCCGCGTCACGACGATCCCAAAGTACAGCTAATTTAGACCAGCACCAATTATTAAATGGCACCGCAATCTACGTAAACGTAACGCTCTGAACCGATAAGTTGCATTACTGTGCGCAATCTCGTTGAACCGAATTCTAGATTTATATACCTAATGCTGGCAATGTTCGATTACGAACAAAAAGGAATGAAGAATTCTTTGTGTACATAGCATCGTAGATAATACGCTGCGTTCATAAGGTATACTCTACTTGTAAATGTATGTATATTAGTACACGCAGTAAACGTGCCATAACGTATCTTATTGCTTTGTGTTATACTCTGAAGTGTCTCTGTAGAGAATAAAATAAATACACATCAGCTGTTTATTTTCAACGTTTAAATGTTACTATTCTTACATACTATTTCCACAGTCTAATAGTAATAATATTTTATTTACGAAATATACGTACACAATTGGGTGTTAATTAACCATTTTTTATATATTTATATTATTTATTGATTTAAAAAGGCTTCCCAACTTAATACATAAGTAAAACAATTATAGTTATTCTAGTGTGATGCACTTAAAAATCAGGTTTAATATTGTATATATAAGTATATGCATTTTAATTAAACGTAAACAAACAAATAAAATCGAAGAAAACTTCATATAAGAAGAACAGTAATCTACAAAACTATCAGTAAAGTCTTGTAGATTACTGTTACATATGTGTTATAAAATATCAGGTAGTAATAAAATGTGACAAATAGAACAAAAAATCAAAAACTCATAACAGTCTAAACTATTTGTAAGATATTTTTATTTATTTACGTTTAGATTTACAATCAGTAAATAGTGTTGGTTTATACCTGCGGGCCCTATCAAAGATAATCCTGTAACATTTCGATATGTCGATTAAAACGAACCCTTTGTTTCAATCGACGTGATGGTCAGTAAACACTTATATAACGTAGTACTTATAAATTTGTGACACTCGATTATTTCTATAGACCAGTTATCACATTTATAATAACTGATAAATAAAAGGTTATGTAGACCGTTTAAAATTGTCGGGTCACTGATAATACAAAACACGGAACATCTAATGATCAAAGAATATCTCATTAAGCGTAATGAAGCATTAAAAAAGATACTATTCCTTTTTACAGATTAGGTTTTTTAAAGAAAAATCATCATTTCCTTTTAAAAGTACTAATTTATTAGTGTGGAATGATCATAAATACTTTTAAAGTACCTCTATTGCTGCGCTACTTTTACTCAGAATATTTTTTCACAGCATCATTTACGCCCGGTTTCTGAAACACTGATCAACGTAGATGTCAACTAATCAGCTGTCAAATGAATTTCAAATTTCAGTTTAGTTGCCAAAAGTATGTTCAAACTCTTTGAATTGATCATTCTGATCATAAAGAAGATCATTCTGGTCAATTCAGAGAGTTTAACCATCTTTTTGGTGCATAATTGTAATTTGAAATCCATTTGACAGCTGATTAGTTGACATCTACGATGATCAGTGTTTCAAAAACCGGGCGTTAATCTATGAAACATTAAATCATTATGAATCATAGCTATTATTTAAAGTTACCTATTACACGATTATTATATGAGTTGTACTTATATTATAAGCAGTGTAATAATAAACATATCTTTATATCCCTTCATAAGTCAATCATTTTATTATAATTGAGGAGCAAAAACGGATATATCACAGATTATATTTTTTGGAAAAATAAAAAATTATGCATATGTCTATTGATTTCCAATTTAGAGATGTTTACTTGTTTATAGGTTTTGATAACATTGTTTTGATATTAATCCACAGATTTATGTGTGCAGTATGTGATAAGAAATAAAAAAAACGGATTTATCAGACTGACGGATATGTCCTTGTTTAACATCACAATTTTCTAGATGTATTCGTTTTAAATCTCGCTTTCCTTCTAGTTTTTTATAAAATGTTTCTAGATGTTTAACATTCTTTAAACTCCAATTTAGACCCAGTAATAAAACTTCTATTCACCCGCGTCTTAAAAAGCGTCTCTTTTCGGTTTTCAACTAATTAAATGCATGGCCCATGAAAATTTCTAAGGATTTATCGGTTTATGTTCAGATTAGTTAGTTCCGAGAAAGTTTTTACAGATGATAATGATTTAGTTGTTTATAAATAGATTTGATACATATATTTCGATTTCTGCATTAAAAATAAAGTACGTAAATGACATAAACGTACTTCTCTTAAACAAAGGAGCTGGACTATGCGTTTCCAAGAAGCATCAATTGACACCCGCTATCTAATCTCAAACAAACATTAGTTTATATGACATACATGCGAAACACATTTGTAATTAATGGTGCAAATTTTACTGTTGTAATTGTTTTGGAAACCAGCAACTAGGGTAGCAACTAGGGTAGGGTGGGATATAAACATAATAGAATGTACGGATAATGTTATTAATTTACCACAACCATACATATTATCACTTTTAGATAACTGGAAGTATTAAAATACCTGATTATTTGTCGGCGCTCAATTACCCATTTTTAAAGAAGTGATCAAAAACTTACATTTTTACTAGGATCTTATAAAAAAATCCGAGTGCGTCAACTGCTTTAAAGAAAATGAAACTTTAGGAAAATAGATTTTCAGGGCGTTATTTCACTTATGGGAACAATAAACAACTAAAACACAATATCAAATAGGTGCTTGAAGATATCGTAATTAATAAATAAAAAACCATTCGTTATCGCCAGTCACACATAGTTTTATTGATAAATTACCCAGTATTTATTAGTACAATATACATTTAATAGCAATGGATTTACTTACGATATGATATTTTTAGGGGTCATATGGTATTTTAGGTTTTTTACTTGAACATCATGGAATTATTTTACATTATGAACATGATAGAGCGACTAGCTTCTGCTGTTGTATGATTTTGGTAATCCGCTCGTTGGCCATCCATTTTCTTTTAAGCATTTTACACAAAAACAAAACCAAATTTAAATTTATCACTTTCTATTTGGTTTTGACGAGTTCTCTGATGTATCTCGGATGATTTGTTCAAGATCAAAAATCGTCCGTTACGACTTACAAAAGACTAGCGAGCCACCTTAACGGTGCTCTAAGTTATTACAAAAGGCTCGCCCTGTTACTGTAGCCCGCTCGATACTCCCGTACTAATGCCCGGTTTCTATATTCAACGAACGGCCGTTAGTGACTTAGCTTCGTAACTTTTATAACGACGTATATTAAAGGAACGCTAGTAACTGACTTTCCGTAGGTACCTAATGCAACCGCTCCTAAGGAAAACGTTTTGTTAATATAGGAACCGGGCGTACACGCCTTTTATCTACGAGTCGTTATAAAAGTTACGAACATATGTAACTAACAGCCATTCGTTGAATATAGGAACCGGGCATAAGTCATATAGAGGCATCTGCGTACAGAGTAGCGCTCATTCACAGTCACAGCCGCAGTGTACTAATTTCAGACTACCTATCGGGAAACAAAACCACCCTGAAAACCTATTTAGAAACATTGATAAGCCTCGGCCCTTACAAGCCCCGCATTGAGCGGCAGACACGTATCTGCAACCCTTCAGGTGTTGTGGATCTCTATGTGCGGCGTTGATCACTCATCTGGCATACCAACTGCTTTTTTGCCGACTTTTAATATAAAATTAATTTTTAATTTTAGAATGAGTTAAATCTAGAAATGACTTCAATGTGTACTTCTGAGACGACACAAGGGCCTCCTAAGTCCTAATGCACGCAGACCACTAACAACCTAACATCGCGTATTCTACGTCATTCTACGAAAGATGATTCATTTTGGTCCTCATGCAAATGTAAACAAAAAAAAGAAGGGGCGCGGAATCAACATCGTCTCGTAATTAAGTCGCTGCGGCAACTTTAATCTTAAGAAAGTAAACTTTTTAACGCTCCCGTCAATGTTTTACATTTAGTAAAAGTAGTTCGCACAGTCATACGGAACGGACGTCTAAGGCTGAGGGCACATGCCACCCGAATTACACGCCACTCGCAACCTCGGTTGCAATTTAAATCTTGTGCAAATAGTGCAGTAGTTTAGTGTTGGTGTAGTGTTGTGCTCGTAGGCAGGTTCCTGTTTTGTAAGTAGAATCCTACACACACTTCTCGCCTCAGAGGCGGCATCGTTTCATTTATTAACTGTGTGCTTGTTGCAATAGGCGACAGCTAGGTACCCACCCTAGCGCACCTAAAGCGCACGCAAATTAGTTGTTATTTTTAGGCACACTCCTCCCTGCCGCAAGGTGGGGAGGAGTTTATTATTTAGATCACACACGCCGGCGGGGCCACAAGCCCCAAAGGCACTTACGCCGCGATGGGCTCCCTTTTCGAGGAGTTCGTACGCAAAGAATGCCCCGCTATGTGGGAAAGTTTTATTGCCTGTTCAGCCGAGCATAGGCAAGTAGCTGAACTCGAGTCGCAACCATTGCCCGCGCCCTCTGCGCCCGTTACTTCGTCGCCATCCGCGACCTTAGAAGCCCCCGTCGCGTCGGCATCCGCTATCGCCAACTCGCCCGTAGCGTCTTCTGCGCAACCAAATCCGACCTCTTTTCGTTCCGTCGTACCCGACTCACAATCGGACGGCGGATCGGACATGGAGGTCGAAACGACCCCCGCTGAAAACGCGAACGCCGACGGCTTCACCGTCGTTAAATCGCGTAAAAAGGGCAAAAAACGCCCTGCAACAGACAGTGACCCCGAATACGAGGCCACCCCATCGAACCTTCCCACCGCGACGCCTGCCAAGAAGGCAGCCGCAGCTGCCTCATTCGCCTCCGAGCGAAAAATTAAGCCACCGCCGCCAATAATCATACAGGAAAAGGCAAAGTGGCACCAGGTATGTTCGTGGTTCGAACGCCACAACATCCGTGACCCCCGTTCTAAGAATACGCATATGGGTATCCGCGTATACCTAGACACTACGGACGATTTCCGCCGCGTGAAAAAATACTTACGCGAAGCTAAGGTAGGTTTCCATACCTAAACACCCGGGGCGAGAAGGCCTGAGAAGGCTACAGTCGCTCCGGGGTTCGCGGAAAATTGCGTTTTCGTGTTCCCGTGTCCCCGGCAAAGCGATAGTGTAGGTGCAACGTGGGTTTTTTATTGGGTACGTGTAACTCCCATATACCCCTGGTGCTTACCCACAAGGCGGCGGGGGATCCATAAAGGATTTTTCCCACGTTAAAAAAAAAAGGTTTCCATACCTACTTGCTACCCGAGGAGCGAAAACTTCGGGTTGTAATTAAGGGCGTCCAGAAAGAGTCGGATGTCGATAAGGCTAAGGTCATGGTCGAACTTGACCCTACCCCGGAAGGTAAGACCATCTTCAACCTTATGAGGGTCTGTGGGCTCAGTGACTTGTGAGTGAGCCTCCGCGCAAGTCAGGAGTTGTGACACAGTTCCACAACTGTCAAAATTATAGCCACACGGCCAACAATTGCTTTGCTCGCCCTAGGTGCGTCAAATGCTCCGGTGACCACGGCACGCCCGAGTGCACGCGGCTGAAAGATTGCGCAGATCCACCGGAAAGTTTACTGCGTAAACTGCCACGCTACCAGCCACCCGGCTAGCTACAGAGGCTGCGCTAAGGCCCCGAAAATTCCCGCGAGAAAATGTCCCGCGTAATCTACTTTGCCCAAACCCGCGCCCGTCAAATACATTCCCGCGCCCGTACCCGTAGTAAACGCCTGGGCGAAACCAAAACGCTTGTATAAGCCCTATGGGCTTTTACAAGCGTCCGCGTCCGTTACATAAACACACAATAGTCTGCGCAATAAAACCGCGCTCCGCCGCGTCGTTATTTATAACCATAAAAAAAGACTTTAATGGAAAGTACAACCACAGGTAGAACAAAACCTCGGGCTCTGGTTGTTTCGTAGTTCAACGCAAACGGCGTTAAGGGTCAAAGGGTCGAAGTCTTGGAATTCCTCCGCGATTATAATGTAGATATTTTTCTAGTGCAAGAGACATTTTTAAAACCTAACGTACGCGATCCCAGAATTGCAAACTATAATATAGTCCGCCACGATCGGTTAGCAAACCGTCTGGGAGGCACATTAATTTATTATAAACGGTCCTTGCACTGCAGCCCGCTCGACATTCCAGAGCTAAGTGACATAGAGGCATTCGCGTGTATGTTAGCGCTCACCGGCCATAGGCCGCTTGTACTAGTCTCAGCCTACCTTTCGGGGAACAAAACCTTGTTACAAAGTGACCTAGTTACGCTACTCAACTTAGGCCCTTCCGTGATAATTGCAGGAAATCTAAACTGCAAACACGGTTCATGGGACATCCACAGTATCCCAAATAACAACGGAAAGCATCTCTTTAGCTTATCCGATAACTTAAACTTTAACATAATCGCTCCTGCGACTCCCACTAGGTATCCTACGGTGGACAACTACCAACATGCGACACCGAGTATCCTTGATATCATGTTATTCAAGGAGGTCTCGCTCGACATCGAGTCGATAGAGACAATCCATGAACTAGATTCAGATCACAGGCCCGTCCTGTGTAAACTGGGCCTGAACACCGGCGCGATCCCTCCGACCAAATCCGTAGTGGACTGGCATCATCTTGAGGTCAAACTCAAGGCCTTGGACCTCCAGGACTTAGTCAACCTACCCGAGACGATAGCTACGTTCGATGACGCAAATCGGGCGATAGCAAGTCTCCGAGAAACCATCAGTTACGCAGTCGCAGACTCGGAACGTACGGTGAAACTGTCTAGCGACCGACATAGTCAAGTTTTAGGAGTCAATATCTCAAATCGCATAAACTGAGTCAATATCTCGAAATACAAAGAGTCTCTATTTCAACATATTTGCATTGCAGTCATTCGAAACAAACAAAATAAACTAAATTTATTAGTACAAATCAACACAACAGGACGCTAGGGCAAATTCAGTGTTATCAATTGTTCCAAAATAATACCCCTAGAGCAATTCGAAACTTTTTTAATTTAAAATCACGATTTTTTTTCAATTCATTATTTACGGTAAAATTATTATCTGAAAAAAATTAACTATTTCCTTATTTGACAAATTTTTATATTACTTTTGAAATGAATATGTTAACAATAAAATCAAAACAATATTAAAAAAAATTAACATAATTAATTATAAGAGTACAAAAATAATAAGTTTTATTGTAAACATATCCGACGATTTTAACACCCTTTGGCATTTTATATTGCTAAATTAATGAATTTAATATATTATAAGAACACGCAATCACAATATTTTTATATTTTGAGTAACACATAATACATTCAATTTTATAGTTTAGGGCGGGATGATGTTAAAATATATATACAAGACATCTTGGCCTGCCGTCCACCAAAGCAGCACAGCACTATTAAATTAAATCTTTTGTTAAAAATAAATATTTTGTGCAGTTTTTTTTAAATGTGAATAAAATTTCACTCCTAAAAATATTCCCAAAAAAGTTTACCTCCTAAAAACTTCCATTTTACATTTCTTCTTCTTAAATTTAGGAATAAAACTCCTAAGTTGGCATACCTGGCTTGTTTGTATGTCTTGTAATACTAAGCCCCGAATTATTATTTCTACTCTGGCCACACTTGAAATAGCCCTTGAAGGGATGTCTTTGATTCGACTTAAGGGGCCCATTCACAATTCTGCCTGGCAGTCCGCCGCGCAGTCTGCCGCTCTATGCAAGATCGTGAATGGTGTTGCAGGCCTCACAGTTTCTGGCAACACCGAGCAGGACGCGCCTTGCATCCTACAAGGGACCTGCAAGCTCCGCCTACCGCTTGCCGTCCGCCGCGCAGGAGTGTCAGTAGTTTGGCCGTTCTGCATAGCGGCAGTGCTGCCAAATGAAGAAAAAAAGATGCACTAAGCCTTTATCAAAATTACGCTATATTATACAAAAATATGGATGCTAACCTAGGAGTTTTTTTTCGTAAATTTAGACAGTAAATATTTACAATAGAAATTATTTAGGAGATGTATTTTTAGAAATTAAATTTTATTCTAATGTTAGAAAAAAACTTTATTTTAAACAAAAAGAAAACGTGTGCATCCCGGGACGCCCGAGTGGTATGATAACTTAAACTAAGCTAAAAAACTATTTTATATTGAAATAGTTCAACTTGAGAAAAGCGTTATTACTTAAATTTGATGTATATTAGTATAATAATGTAAGGAAAGGTTATTTATTAAAAAAAAAAAAAACTTCTATCTAACAACAAAAAAAAACATAGCAGAATCGCTACTTTTTTTTCGAAACGTCAAGTAAATCCATAATTATTACAACAACAACATTGACACTATTGAGAAACGAAACAGTACCAGTAGTATTACGTTACTCTATGAACAGTACATGAATTATGGACGGCATGCAGGATAGTGTGTGAGCTACATCCTGCTTTGCAGGCCTGCAAGGCGGACGGCCAGGCAGGATAGTGAATGGGCCCCTTTAGAGAGTCGCCACCCCCTGGTGAGGTAGCCAGAGCCCAATTTTTTGAAAAATGGTAACGTATTTCCAACCCTACACTGTCACGTCATCGGTTATCGCTTAACATTAGGTGAACCGCCATCTAGCTCGCCTGACATCTTCTTATATAAAAAAAACAATGCTGTAAAAATTACTAAAAATGAAGTAGATTTTTTCCTATAAAGTAAATTATTTAAAGAAACAATGCACAAAAATAGGCAATGATATTCATTCAATAAGAGTTAATTAAATGGCAGCACTATCTGTCGCAAGTACAAATATGGCACAGATAAAATATAACAAGAATGTCAGATCAGAACGTGTGACATGACGTATCCTTAAACCTCTGTGTTCACTTCGCTTCGCTTCGCTATTCGATAGTACTTAGTAGTGCAGAATTCATAGCCAGAACCAGAATGTCTTGAAATAACAAAGAAAACAAAGAGTTAGGTTATAATACTACACAGTACACAATATTACACATCATTTGTCGCTGCGGTGGTTCCCACTAACTTGTTTGTTTTTCTTGAGGCTTCGGGTAAAATTTGTGTTTGTGTTACGTTAGTAATTTATTAATTTTAAAGTGTGAATAAACTAATATTTTTATATACTTTTACTAAGTATAGTGATAACTATTTGAATCATTCTAAATTGTGACACGATGTTTTGAATTTTAAAATTTTTGACGACATATATGGGAAAACACTTGAAAACGGTAAGTACAATATATATTTTATAAATGTCTTTTTAGACTTAACTCGTTGTCATTGGCTTCACGAAAGGCATTTGTTTGTTTATTTAAAACGGCAAAATAAATAAAAAAGATGCGTTTGAACATCTAAACTTGTATTTTTAATATAATTTCTGTTATAATGAACATTTTAACATATTAATAAATTTTTAGTAGGGATTTGGTTACAATTTTGGTGTTCAATGACACAAGCCATGCAAAGAAAAATTTTCAAATAAAATATTTTGAAAATTGTAAATGTAAATTAAACTTATTTAATTATAAATGAAGTGGTTGAACTACTAGGTGATAAAATCACTTATCATAAATTACTAATAGGGATTATTTAGAGCAATTTTATTGAGTTCTTTAAAATTACAGAATTGACATTCATTCAGCCAATGTTAGTTTTTTTTTGTTTTAGGTTTTTGTATTGATTAAAGTTAACATTTGTATTTATAATATTACACTCAGTTTTATTATTATTATTTTTTATTTGTTAACCTTTTCTAGAGGTTTTGTTTAAATTTTAAAGTTTTCAATTATCTTTATATGCATAGTGCAGCTATGGATAAATACTTAATACACGGGGAATTTTTATTAACTTAGCATTGTAATTCACTTAATTGTTTGACCATGATTGGGTTTTCTTAATATTTTCATTGTGTATATCAATGGCTACACTCAATAAAAATATCAGGAACACCCCATATATCACTCAAATTATTTCAAGTTTTAATTTTTTTTAAAGTATGAACCCATATTAGAAAGATTTTTAATGAAACTATGATTTTTTATGAAACTTTTAATGAAACTATGAAAATTAATAAAAGCGGTGATATCTTAGTTTCCTGGCGCTCACTTTAAATTAAATATACTTGAGCAACCTGAGTTACAATCTCAGTGCACCAAAATTAACATTTTTATGTTTATTTTATGTGCTGACTTATTACTTGCTAAGTGGTATTACTTAAGAGGTATTTATATATCTAAGATGCTGCTATGCTGCCCCAACACCCGCTGCACAGAGGAGGCCTTTGCCCAGCTGTCGAACATATATAGGCTGTTACTTTACTTTTTTTGCTTTTGCTGGTCCATCAAACTTATGAGTTAAAGCTATAGTGGACATACATAAAAGAAAGGATTTTGCCCATTTTAAATGACTTCATTTTACATAGGTATTAATGCAAATGTTACATATTATAATAACAAGTCGAATTTATAATATTTAAACGAGTTGCCGATGTGGATTACATATCTAAGGATAAAGTTAAGGCGTCATTGATTTTTTCATTGATTTCACTAAACTTTGTACTTTGTACCTTTTAAGCTCGATATGACGAACACATTCAAGGGCGGCAGCGCCTTCGCATTAAATCGACTCACATGACCAGTGTTATGGTAGGTAATGTCTCTGAGAAAACTTGTATCATTTTAAAAACCTACTTAGATTGAGATATCTAATGTACTTACACGTTTTTTATTGCAATACATTCTTGTCGAAAGCTGGTTACGATTTTAATCTTCTTTTCTAATAGAGCTTCGTAATATTGTACCGTATTTCAAGCCGAAAATAGGCTGGCAAAAGTTGCATTATGGACTGCTTTTATAACTCCATATTTTCTATCCATGTTCATTTGTCTTTTACTAATGTATACGCTAGATTCAGATCTTCCGTTAAAGTGTATGAATAATTTTTTTGAAAATTTTTTGTATACGTGTTTTAGAACAACGCGAAAATATAACAAAAGGTTTCTTCAATGAGCATTCAGTGTCATGCACACGATATGCAAGAGTTAATAATGTTTCGATAATATGTATTTCTTTATCTTATATTAACAAACGTTTTATTAGTATCCGTTATTAGTTACAATAGGAATAGATTAAATGAATAAATTTGAGATACAATTACCTTCAAATATAATATGTCGCCAAATGATAAATGAGATAAATGACGTCCTGCATTTTCTGGATGGAGGCACTATGTCAAAGCAAAGCAATAAACCGTCATCTCGAGAGACATGACACATGTTGATTCTAAATGACCAATATTTCAAGTCGCGCAGAATTTTAAATTTATCGCAAATTGAAAATAAAATTTCCAATTAAATGCGTTAGAAATATTCACGAAAATGAACCATATGAAGTCCATTATATTATAGTAGCTTTTGACGTTCCTAACAGGCAATTTGCTGAATAAATTTTGACATTAAGTTTGAAATATTTGATTCCTATTTATAAATAGTACATGCTGCGGGCTTACCATTGAATGTTACCGTATATACAATAAGAAAAGTTGAGGATTGTCGCTTACGTTTGTTTTTTAGCTCGAGAAAGTCAACGGTGGCTACTGAGTCCTAGATTGTCTGCGGATGCAGACGGCCTCAAGAACGCATCGCAAACAAATTCACCGTTACGTTCTGAGGTCTTTTTAGCCGTTACCTTACTTTCAGCGACACCTAGAACCCGTATTCCATATATGAAGCGTACTTGAACTTGCTAGCTGAATTATCTGTAGACGTATTCAAGATAATTCAAGCAATGAATACATGAGAAGTTATGAGTGCTTGGTATTTGATAATTTATCTTAATATGTACCCATTTCTATTTATCTCAATGTGTGAACTACTAATGTATAAAGGTATCAATACGTTGAAAATTAATCCAAATTTTTCGAGTATCTGTTCCTAAGTTTAAACTTTATTGGTAATTCCTATTTTATGTGTCTTAAGGTAAAGACATTAATGCTTTAAATTATAAGAACAGCACAAATTTCATTGTTCAGAACCAAGTATGACTTATCCCCAAATGATAGTCGGGTGTTATTTCAGTTAAATTAAAGAAGTAGCGAACTTCCAGAAAAGGGTGTTTTTGACCACATATGGATACTGTAATATATGGCAATAGAAAGGTTATTGCAATGTATGTAACTCTTAGAATCTTCTACTTGAAAATCACTCGATTTTCCTTTTAATTTTGCACGATTGGGCAGTTCCGTCCGGGGAAGTACCATGATTTCACAGAATACCGGCTTTCGTCTGGTGCGTGAGGTTACTTAATCGAAAGGTGTCATGTCTACAGGGGTCGTAAATGTCCATAGGTGGGGGTTATCACTTAACATCGGGTCAACCGCTAGTTGCCTTGCCAACTTCCTACATAAAGAAAAAGGATAAAAATTACCAAGCGGGTATAAGCTAGTCGTAATTAAAGATTAATTTTCCGTAATCGAATTGCACAAGTAATATTTACACTTTAAAAAGGTGAATAAACACAAAGTCATATCTATCATACTGTTTTTTGATGATGCCAGTTATCAACAAGTCCTGTTTACGATACGAGTATCAACGGTGTCAACTGTTTCCACGCGATATTCTGCAATGTGACCGTTTATACAATTACAAAAGCTTTGATAACAATGGAAGACGTACTCGTCCGCCTTGACGGAGTACTCGAGCTGTATTATAAAAGGAGACTTGCGAGGGTCCTATATTCTTAACACTTGTGTTGTGGCGAGACAAACAATAAGAACTGCGTAAATGAAATGCCGCTATTAATTTTCACCTTATCATTTTTTAACTTAATCTTTTTAACGGCTGTTAAAAACATTAAGCTAAGTTAATAATTTGTAACTCTGTGGTGAAGCGGTTTCGTTATAATAGTGGGCGGTGCTCGCGTAAATATGAGAACGTTGCATATCTTACCTTTGTTAAAATTCACCTTCTGATGAATTACTACACATACAGCATGTATTTTATTTTGAAGCTTGTTAACATTTGTTAATTCGTTTATCATCGGTTATTGTGCACATTATGAGGATTTTGGCATAGCAGTGTATAACGCAAATGCTATCTAAGCACCTATGTAGTTACTAGGGAAAATTTGAGTGTCATAGATTGAATTTTCCGTATGTATGTAAATGTATGTGTGTTTCATATTTGCGAGAGGGAATAGCGTCCGATGAGCAAGGCGGAGTATTATATGTTTGTTATGTAACATTTATAATACGTCTGTTTTAGGTCGTTGACCCCGACCTCTTTTTGCAGAAAACATTATGCCTGATGAAAGCCAATTCCATGTACTTGTGTATTGGTATACATAAGGCGTTAAAGCTTACGAACAATGGAATATAAATCAATCTTGTTGTGCTATAATGTCTATTTCTTAATCAAAGAGTGTTGACTAATAGAAACTGCTGTTAGTATTTTGTATTGAAACAAATATTTCTATGTTGTAATTTAAAAATAAAGTATCATGTCCCGATGTATTGGGTATAAAATTAGATCTACTTTAATTAATTAAACTGTTATGAAATAACTGGTAATTTGAAATATTGAGTTAAATTAAAATTAATAATTAAATGTAACCTCTAACTAGTAACCGCGTAATTTATCACTTTTACGCCTTTTGTTACTCGGACGTTGCTGTCGAGTTTCCTTGTTCTCTCATTTGAATATATTACATTGTATCGATCACAGTTCAATTACTACACCAGAAAAGGGTTTATTTAAAAGTTTAAGTGAAGAAATATCATAGGCTCACCACTGAAGGAAATGTTCGTGATAACTGTTAAATGTTTAGAAATAATTCCAAAAATACATCAAACATATGTGCAGTTTAGTAATCAATAACTTCGATGTCTGAATATGTTCATTGGAATATAATCCACAGGGTATTATCGTCTTAATGAGGCTGTCATTGCCCAGTTTTAGTTCACTTATAGTTCTAGTTCGTAGTTAGATCTCAAGATAGGTCGTAGTAAGATCAAAGCTGAGTAGTCTGAGCTCGGGATCAGGATCAGGATCCAATGTAACTGAACTTTTTATTCAATTAAACTTATTATATAGCCGAATATATAAAAATAGACCATAATATGCTCGATCTCGTATATTTTTTTTAACGGCCACAAACTTTAAACAAATTCAATTAACAGCGTTGGTCGACTCAAAGCGTTCAGGCTTCAAGATATTGGACCAATCCGTTTCTAAGCCCTCTTCGGTTATCTATACTACACCTTCACTGCTTTCTACCTTAATTACCTTAACAGCATTTTAGGGATGTTTTCCGGGCCTTCCTCGGATTTTGGTTCGGATTTCGTCGCAAAGATGGGCCGCACGTGTAAAGCGGCACTTCATGAACTCGTCCAACCAGGCTAGAAAGTGCGGCTTAATAAATGCAATAAACGTCGCCGTACTTAGACTATTGGCAAATAAAATCCGCTCGGGCTTAGGTTCTTCGGAGACGCGTGGTGCTGTTGACGGGCACATGGCCTTAATTGACGCCATCTGGTTGTTTACGGTCAAACAACAAACTCGCGCCACGCCGCGTCGTAAAACTTAATCTGCGCTTAATGATAATGATGATACTACAACAATAGTCTGTAGTTGTATCGTACTTTTTTGGTGCAAGAGACATTCATCTAGAATGTGCGATTCCAAGATAGCTAACTACAATATTATCCGCCACGATAAGGTTACAGCCCCGTGGGACTTATTTCCCATTTACTGGAAAGGTTATTGTTCTGTAGTCCGCTTGATGTCCAAGAGGTAGCCCAAATCGAGGCACTCACTGGCCTTAGACGCCTGTAATTAGTCTTTGCTTATCTTTCGCCAACAAAAACCCTCCTAAAATCAGACGTAAAGTTTCTTCTGAACCTCTCATCTCCGTGACTGTTACCGAAGGCTGAGTCGCTTAGAATCCTACCTGGACCAATAAAAATGGTAACTTTACATAAATATCATCGCTCCCAAGTGACCAACAACATACCTAACGCAGTTGAGAGTGACAAGTCACCCAATGTTTTAGTATTTTTTTCTCAAGGAGGTTTTTCCATGTCGTATTGATAGATATCTTCCACGGTTTAGACTCGAATCACAGACCGATACTTTGTGAATTGAGTCAGGATGCCGGCGAGTTCCTACCGACCAAAGTCTTAACCAAAAGCGATGGCACAAGTTGTAAATAACAATCTTTCGATCTCCCATTTCATCGGTCGTCAGAGTCCGAATGAACAGTTCGAGTTGTGGACGACCGGCGCTTTAACCTTCCGAGCGAAGTCTACTGCCTGAGCGGAAAGGTGGCCAAAAGATCCTATGACGTATACCGACCCGACTTAGAAACCTTAAATATCGAACACCGGAATACCGGCACGACGACTGGGACTCCTCATTAGATGAAATCGAGCCATCGCACACTGCCTACTGGCAGTTACCCTTTCTAAAAGTAGGGTCCCGTGAGTCCATACCCCCGTTAGTAGACTTAACGATGCTTCATTGGCCTTCGAAGGCTGAAAAAGGCGATTGCTTAGCTCCCAGCAAATTAAAATGTACGCCATCCCACGAACATGTCGATCAAGTTCACCTGACGGAAGCTTCGCTTAATCGATCATAGGGTTGTGTTACCATCCGAAAAAGACATAGTGACCATGACTTTGACCTAAAAGATATAATAAAATGTGATTAAAAACCCATATCGCCCCAGGGGCAGACCGCATTAATAGGAAATTTAAAAAAAAAAATAATAAATTTTTGAAAATGCTTAGAACACAAGCTCTTGTAATAAGGGCTGTGTACGGTCTATAATGTCATGGCACGAATTTTTCACAAATTTCCAAGGCACATACTGTAAAAACATAAGGTCGTACAAAAGAAATTCACCCGCATAGCAACTGGCGAATGTCGGTATCAGATTAAGGTCGAATAGCGAATACAGACTACACACACTTTTTTGAAGATGTAAAATATGTTTCGATAGAGTCTCGGATCACCCCAACCCATATGTAATCGCAGCAAGTTACTAATCCGATCCAAAAGCGACTGTTTATAAACGTCGCCCGTGCTCACTTAAAACCGAAACAATTTGTACCTGTGTAACCTGCGTTATCACTACATCGACGATCCAACCCCATCCGAACGAAATGAATGAAAGAGAAAGAAAGAGTTCTCCTACGATTGTGAATGCGACATGTGTATTTTTTCATAACGGAGCGTAATATCATTACATCGTTAACGAACACTTTATGAGTATAAATGAGCGAAAGTGGGTGGATTGCTGGTATGAATTTACAAAAGGGTAAAATTACTACATAAATTTGTTATGCTATATTGCTTTATTTCTAGTTGACGAAACTCTTAATTTGGTGTTTTCAAAACTTGTATGCCTGCGAATAATCTGTGTGCTGAATTAATTAACCCAAGCACATTCACGTCGTCAAACAAAGCTGTTCAAAATCCGAAACAAAGAAAATAACTTTAATTTAAAAATTATTCCTTCGCCCATATGCTTTGTTACTCATATTGTATTATTTCGAAACTGTTTTAAGCGTGGGCCAAAGTCGGTGAGAGCGGCATGGAAAGTTTTTGGCCAGCTTAACGATGACGCGAAAAAAGTGCCCAAAAAACTTATGTCGACGGACGTGTTCGTGCAATGGGTTGGTTAGGTGTTTTTTGCAAGTTCAAACATTACGACTGAGTACAACGCCCGAAAGTATTTTAAAGATACGCTTGGCAATAAAGTTACAAAGTAACAAAAATATTTGTTATATTTATTGAACATATATTGACTAGATATCGTTTGTATCGAAATAGGTCGACCTAATAAAAGACCTAATGCGATAATAAATTATCACTAAATTCATGTATAAGCCATTTATAGTTTGAAATGGCCCGGTATAACTTAAATATTTTAAGTATGGTGAGTCGTTAGACTATCTTCTTAAGATAGTAGACCGTAGTAGTCTATATATTCGTAATGTATTTTACATTTATGTTGCGTAAGACACTAGACTTGGTCCAAGTCCAAGTATGTATGTTGTATTAAACTTGTTACATATCTACAGAGCCGTGATAGCTTATTGTCCGTGCGCTCACTTTTAACTCGATATACCCGAGCAACTTGAGTTCAATCCCCGGTGCCGGCACCAATGAAATTGTTAATTTTAAGATGACTCATCAAGTGCTTAGCGGTAAACGAAAGCATCCCGAGGAAGCAGGAAACCTGCATATTTTCGAAATAATAAGAAAAAAATATTTCGAAGATGCGTGTCCGTCAATCCGCAGTGGGGTCGCGTATCCACTATGCCCTAAATCCTATGTATGTACATAGTAGGCCTTTGTCCGGCCTTGGGACATATTATGTTGGCCGTTACTTACTTTATTTTAGTAAAGTAAATGCACCGCTGCAAAGGCCTCCTCGTTACTTTATACATATTTACATTTAGCCGATTTGGTGAAACGTATGTTGGTGTAACGGTTATAATATAGTCTACTTTAGAATTATATTTAGCATTGCGATGAATATTAAATTAGATTATACATTTTACTTTCTATGTATTAAAGCGTGAATTTTTTTTTTTTTATTATTCTATTTAAATTTGCCTTAGAGATGAATTAAAACAGATTCTTACGCTTCTTTGAAACACTAATGATGTTTAGTGTTTCCAGTAATTCAATTACGTTTTTCAAATCTTCCACTATAACCATAACACTGTTATTGTTTCTTATACGGCTTTATTCTTCTTTGGCTTCTTGTTGAGATGTGAAGGAGTTACAGTTCGTCCTTAACATTTAATATTTAAATTACTTGTTAAACTTGAAATTCATTCTAGATGTAACAGATTGGTACTTTTCTAATGTTTCTTACCATGTTGCTATTTATTTTATTCACATAGTAATAACCTATTATTTCAATTCGTAAAACGGCAAAATGCCTCCAAGTGTCCTATTCTTCTTAAGTTTGCATTATATCTTTCGATTACCATAGCTTACCATCATGGAATGCATAGGTATGTGCATTCCATGATTTTTTCGTCTCTGTTTATTATTTATAATTACATTTATAAGTTTCTAATATCCGGTTAGAATGCACAAATCCATGATGAAATTAGAACATGTAAAACTCGGTAAACTATAAGCCAGTTATTGTTATGACATTTGGTGATATTCGGCTCCTGAACTAGGAGAAATTTTTCATATCATTTATGCTCTATTAGTTAACTATATGTAGTAAAGAAAACAATGTGCAATAAATACTAAAAGAAACAGTAGATTACGACAAGACGCTGTCACTGATAGCTGTTTAAGTTCGTGCGTAAGACGAACTACGAAATGAAATTGTTGCGAAATATCAATGGCAGAAAAGTTGCACCATAATATGTAAATAGATAACAATTTTACTTCGACGACAATGACAAAGCAGAAATTGAGGACTTGTTAAAATACATAACACTGTAAGTTTATTAAGAAACTAGTTTGCCGATTTTTTATCCCATCTTTGCCCGGTGTCTGAAACACTGATCATCGTAAAAATTAACTAATTAGATGTCAAATGGCTTCTCAAATGTCATTTGAGTTGTTCAGAATGATTTACATGATTTAGTCCTCTCTATATTTACGAAAGTTTATTTAGAGTCTTTGATGCTTCTTCCGATAGGTAAAAGAAAAGTTTAATAATAACTGTTCATCAGAATGATGAGATCTTTCGATAGGTATTTTTTTTTAAATGCAATTTGTAACAAAAATTCTATGTACCTCATATAGCAGTTTCGACCGCCCGTGCGTCGGGAACCTAAGAAAATAACCGAACGAACCCTTAATGTAGTTTAATGTAGATGGAATTGCTTATTTAATCATTAATTTCGCACGTATAGAGACTAGCCAAATACGAATTAATAGTGACATTCATCGGACCAAATAGTGCGACAATTAACATAGCATTTGGCGTTACTAATGTTGTCACATGACAGCACAAAGGGCACAACGGTGCATCATCAATATATTCTAATAGCCGAGTTACATAGAGACCACAGTATACCGAAATGTGTCGAACAAGTTCAGCCCATGCGGGCTTATTGGCTCCTTACTCGCTCCATTAATATAAATAATTCAACACGGAATCACGCTTATAAAGGGCGCGTTCGATACATCAAGCTTCCATTTCAATTAAGAGCGTGCGTTATCGATCAATTCGACACAGTATCATCGAAAGTTATCGAACCAAGGCCCATAACGCCATTTGATTAATCTGCCACAGTGTTATTAAATTCATTGTTAAGTCTGCATTCCACAATGAGCTATATATAATATATTTATATATTATAGTTAAATATTAATCATTCTCCCTTAATAATGAAACGTGCAGAAAAGCCGTCTCTGTATACTACATTTTTACGAATTGTGTACATATATTTATTGTATAATGAAAAATGTAAGTATTTAGGCCATTTAGTACTAGGTTTTGAAATAAATAAATATGCATAATTTAAATGATTTATGGTGTTGTTGGCGGCGTCGCTGCTTGTTCTTTCGATTCTCGTTCGAGCAAGTATTTATTTGACTTGCATATAGGTACTTGTTCTGAATCTTCGTGTTTGTTTGAATGTTGAAACGTCTAAAACATAGGATAGGCTGATGCTGTGGGGTTTTTGGAAGGGTTTAGTAATAAGAAAAAATGAGAAAAAATAAACAATAAATTATACAGAAATTATTAGTTAATTTTTTAGGCCTAGTCAACGTGCATATCATATAAAGTTAACGGGGTAGATTAAAAGAATATTTTTTATTTATCTGCTGTGTAAAATAAGAAAGATACTTAAAAGCAGTAAACACTTATCCCGTTCGATAAGGGGCCTTAGATTAGGTAGGAGAGTGTTAGGCCATCTAGTGAATTGGGTCGAGTGACCATCGTAATTAATTCTGAGAAAGTCTTTTTACCCAACTACGGCGAGGAAAAAAAGGAGTGTCATGTGTTACATGTATGTATGTATGTCCAACCCTATGTTTCCTCGAAACATCAGAAGGGCTGAACCGATTTTGATGAAATATGTCGTTAAATTCATTTGTATTTCATTATACAGCGTGTCGTTACCACCGCGACAATAAATGGACACACATATAGAGGATAACTTTTTAAAATTGTATTAAACATTTACATTCTTTAAACATCAATATTTACCGAGTTATTAAATTTTCCAAAACAAAAAAATTTAGAACACCCTTACGTATAAAACTATAACGTAAAGTTCATTTGTATAGGTCACAAAGCATATGAATGGGTTGAATGAATTTAAAAGAGACAAACGATTTACGCCTCTATTGTAAATGATTATATCATTTTCAAACAATAATTGTGAACACCTAACGGTTTCGTTGCGACGGCAAAGCCTCTAGTTTCGCCGTAAAACGTTCGCGCGGCCCAGTCTATCGTGTGCCGGCGGCCTAAGCCAGGCGGCTGGCACGAAGTGTCCGCCGCCAATCACGCGAGACGCCCGTGCGTGCGTCGAATCGGCGACCACGTGCCTCGCCACGAGGTCGTCTCGGGCCAAAAAAAAAAAAAACGAACGCTGCCCGCTTTCGCGTGTAGCTTCGTGATTATCGACACGTCCGTCGCTATGTCGAGAGCTCATGCAAATCGACGGACGCTCCGGCTAGGGGTGACAAAAGCCGCGGATGCACAAGAACTCTGCTCCCATCGAAGTCATTGCGTAAACGATGCCTACTGAGGTTGCGTGACGCAAGTGGCACGTAGGACGACTCTATATTGGGTGTGTGAATGATATCAAGAAGAGCTTTACTACCACTATTGTAAACACCGGAAAAGTGAGGCCGGACGTGTAAAAAAAAGTTCTTTGCATGGTTGTAATAAAATTTTGATTACACTTCCTCGAATAAGAGTTATCTTTAAGTGTAAAATAATTTAGCTTGATAACTGTACCCAAATTCGAATAATTTGTTGCATAAACTAGGACTTTGTTCCTCTTTCTACATTAATACCACACTAAGAAATGGCTCAAAGCATCGGCCGTTGCTTTAAGTCGTTTCTTCGCGATAACCGATTAGGGAGCTTAAAGTATTTCATTCATTAACAATGTGATGAAATGTTGTGTACAAAATAAAACTGTCCGTTGTGTACAAAATAAAACTGTTGCCGAGCACATCATAGGTCTTTTTATCACAGGTGGCGGTTTCTAAAACTGGTAAATGGTCCCGTCGATCTGTTCTTGTAATAAAAAAACGCTTTTACTTTAATATATTCGAGCAACCAATGAGATTGTAAATTTTAGGTGCTGAATTATCACGTACTCAGCGGTGAAAGAAAATATCGTGAGGCCCTAATAATACCCTCTGTACAGAGGAGATCCTTTGCCCAGCTGTGGGAATCGTATAGGCTGTTACTTTACTTTTGGTAATAGTTAGTTCCGAGGCGTTAATTACAATTATTGATCGTGGGATATTTTGTCGCAGGTGCTAAGGTGACAAAGGCTGAAAATGACGGTGGAGAAGAGCAAAGGTTCGGAGAAGAAAATGGCGCCGGCGACGCGGAAGGTCGCGCCAGACGGTGGCTGGGCGTGGATGGTATGCTTGGGGGTTAGTTTAGTCAATGTAAGTACCAATCTATCATGATTATGTTCTTTATTCTTATATTTACTCTTCGATTTAGCATCTGCCATCTACTTCCCACCATGACAAGGGTTGATTGGTAGAGAATGCCATTAGGCATTAAGTCCGCCCATTGTAGCCCATAGCCTAAGGTGTAATAATGAAGTATAAATAAATAAATAAATTATGTTCGTAATACACTTACGTTCGCAAAAAATATGGTCTGATGTGGTGGGCACTTGCGATTAATGTCTATAAATCTGTCGTTAAATCATTATCAAACCCATGTACTTCTTTCTAAATTAACATTTGTGAATGCTCGACTGAATGCATAATAAAAGTATTGGTTGACGACGATGATCATCGTAAAAGTCAACTAATCAGCTGTCAAATGGATTCATTCTGATCATTAAGAAGACCATCCTGATTAATTTAGAGAGTTTAACAATCCTTTTGGCAACTCAAATAACATATGAAAATCCATTTAGCAGCTGATTAGTTGACTTCTACGATGATCAGTGTTTCAGAAACCGGGCGTCAATCAATAATTTTGAAATCAACCATTACTTACATTATGCATTCGCATATGAGATGTCTGGTCAAAGCTGCTTTTCCCGCTATCACAGCTTGAATAACGTTAAAATTTCCACAAAAGAATGTCACAAATACGCCAGCAGCCTCCACGCTATAAAGAACCTCAAAAATACGCCTCTGCAGCCTCAATTCTAATTATGCCCATCTAATATGAACAATTTGGATGCCATTCGAGTAGTAAATTGCGTAGAGACCAAAACTAGAAATCATTGACCTATATTAAAATCGTCGAGAATGTTGACGCATAAATTTTGTATTGCCTGTATTCAACAGTATCCGCTCAAGGAATTCTTCACTTTTATCCATAATCAAATTTTACGCGTTAAAATTATACTTTCTATTGTTCTGATATTTGTATCATGAAGCATTAACGTGATTTTTTTTAACTTAACCCTAAGGCAGTGTGCTTTAATAAGACTCGAATTTAAAGTATTAAAATATATTTATCAGATTTGCTTTTAAAGTAAACGCAATCAAAAGATGTTTGCTAAGAATTTATCTGGTTATTGAACTTTACAAAGATAGCTGTCGATCACGATTTATACAAGGACGTATGATTAAGCAGTTGCGATAAAAAATATGGCGGTAAATTTCTAAGTATACTTCGATCATATATGTGAGTAAAATAAGTAATATAATTATTACTTATTTTACTACTAATTCAAATTTTGCACAATCGATACTTCGGTGCGACGTGTCGTGTTGTTGGTTCGATCCCTAGAAAAGGGCGCATTTTTGCGAGCTTTTATAATTTAATGTTTCGGGTCTGGTTATAACTTGCATCAGTGCTATCATCTTTATATAACTTTCGCGATGGTGTTTCTTTTTTTTTTAATGCAAATAATAAATGCCAAAACAAAATCTTCCTGTAGAGATGTACAATCTTCATCAGTGATAGTATATTTTGTAGTACATTAGATAATCAAATCGATAATATTATAACAAAGAAAGGAACAATGACTCGGCTAGAGGAGGCATTAATAATCAGTGCGCTATTGGATTCGACCATATAACAGCCATGACGTTGGAATAATATCTGCCCGGAACAAACATAATATGTTATCTATCATGGTCAGGTACAGTGAGGTGTCATTTTAGACAATTATATATAAGGTAACAATGTAACTGAATGTTTATCAAAGTGATCTGATATTGGTTAAATCCAATTAGCCACTGACTTGTAGAATGTTTTTGGCGGAAATAAATCATTCTAGGGAATCGAGCATGTCCAATAAATAAAAGACTTTTTTTATTTATTGGATATGCAACCGTGAACGCTGTAAAAATCGAAATAAAACGCAATAAAATCCGTAAAACCCTTACATTTAACCACGTGAAACTGATTGTTAAAAAAAGATAATTCTAGCCATTTTTCGAGATATTATGTTTCACATTTGTCGTCACACAATATTTTTGCAGTATTGGGTGAGTAACGGTGTTTGTATATGTAAGGGTGTATTTTATATGTACATGCCTTTATAAATTTAAGTCTTCCACATTACAATTAACGCGAGGCAACAATCTAAATAGTGCTCGGCCCGGTTTTGGATATTAAACATTCCGAAATAACACGACACGGAGACACGTACACCGCGGCGGGTTATAAAAAAGCGCGCTTACTTATTTTTAGACGCTGAATAGAACGCGTTGGAGCTATTTTTAGTTGCAAAGATTAGGCGGCATTGATAACGTTGTCAGTTAAACCTCATCACAGCTGATTTATAATAATTTAAGTATTTTCAGATAGCATATCCAGAATGATGATAGTTAAAATTATAAGTAAAAGAAAAAAAGAAGAAAATTAGAACAACGGAAAAAGAAAATTAAAATAATTTTTACTTTTATTGAATGTGGTACATAGTATGTTTAATTACCTACTAAACTACTGACTAGCTAGAGTGAATTTTTATTTTTTGAACAAATTAACTCTTGCTCGGCACATTTGTGTCCGTTGAAACATCATACTTGTATTGCCTATTAAACCAGATATTTAGTTGTTTATTTATGCACGAATTCACAAAATAGAAATCACTGGCATAAACACCCAAATATGTGTTTGTGGATCATCCCTGTGGTAGGGCCACGCCTTCGATGTTGCACTACTCGTTCGACCCATCTCTTGCAAACGAAAATCGTTATAAAATGGACCGCAGAGTTCCTGTCCGTTTCTGGTCATGCCAAAATTCCGTACCCAAAGGGTAAAACCTATTACTAAGACTCCGCTGTCTGTCTGTTTGTCCGTCTGTCACCAGGCTGTATCTCATGAACCATGATAGTTAGACAGTTGAAATTTTTCACAGATGATGTATTTCTGTTGCCGCTATAAAACCAAATACTAAAAAACAGAATAAAAACTATTTAAGTGACTTTTATTCAGAACAATGACAAACAAACAGCAGACATGACTTTTATTCAGTTTTTAGAGATAATGGTACCCCGTACATGAGTCCGACTCGCACTTGGCCGGTTTTTTATTACTTCGAACGTTTTATAATATTAATGCAAATTCGCATCCTCATTATTGATGCAGTCTTTCAAAAGTCGGGGATTAAAATATTAAACTAAACCGCGATAAGATCCATAATACAGCGTTGTTGAGGAAAGTTCGTTAAAAATGCGATAAGAATGTTGCACTCACTCGTCACGTGCTCGTTGAACGGAATACATCATGTGGAAATTGCACGTTTCAGAAATAAAAGATGTTATAGAAATATTAATATTAAATTATTATATTAAATATTAATACTATATTAATATTATTATATTAAATATTTTCGAAAGTGTGTGGCTCTAGATAGAGACAGATCGTCAGAACCAACGTTCAATAATGCAGGGGCACTTTAGTAGAAGAACATTGTATATTCGAACCGTTTGAGTTTTAGTAAAATTAGAGTTTTAATTGTTATTAATGTAATAATATATGTATATATATGATAAATTTTAATTTTAGTACTGGTCTCTATACTCAAAGAGAACGCACATTCTAATAATGCAGCGTTGAACGTTTTTGTCCATTTATTTACACTTCTTCTGTCCGTGTGTTTATCACTGAACTCCTCCTAAACGGATGGACCGATTTTAATGAAATTTTCATTTTTTTTTGTCTTCAGGTCGATTCGAGAATGGTTTATAGATTCATAAACTTATTTATCATTAAACTTATATATTATAAAAATCGGATTTAAGCCATATATAAGACAATGTCTATCGGAGCCGCTGGTTTTAATGTAATAATATTAATCTGCATATTAAAATGCGTACAAACTACTAACTTGTAGCATATTTTTTGGTACACATTAATAATTTACGTACATATCTTTGTTATGCTGTCATCAAGGGGCATTGGCCTGTATACAGCAACAATAACAAAGGATGGAAGCATTGAGTAGTATAGGCACAATTCAGTTTATATCGGAACGCTTTGGACCAAATATTTTCCAGACTACAGATCTTGTATATTGTCGAATATACAAGAACTTTATAAATATGTTTTTTGTTCCGTCAAATGGGCTAAATTAACCCTAGTTTAACTTTAAGTAATACATTAAACATTGATGTATCATTATAATTCTTCAGCTTATGATCGGGAGAAATAAAAAAAATGTATCAACCGAATATTTACACCATTAAAAATTACACACGTCTCTCTTATTTGGGATTATTGACTGTTATTTTGAATATGTACTTTATTTATTACAAAACCATAGCATTATATTTTTCTATCTTTATCGTTATCACGAGCCAAGAACATAGTGTTAAAACCTACCCTAATATATATTGTGGCGTATATATGTCAATAAATGCGTTTATCAATTCTTGGTATTCGGCTGTAACGTGACTACGTGCACGTCTGATGTGCCTTTAAGCGAATTTAGCATGAATAACAGATTTGAAGTTGCGTAATTTTAATATTGTGTAACTCTGTTTGATGGTTTCTTTTAAGTTAACAGGCAAGACTTTTACTACTTTGTCTTTTAGCTTATCGATATTTATTTGATATATTAATTGATATTTAGATATTTTTATATTTGATATTTAGCGTATTTTATCAGTAAACTAAAACAGATTCGTAACATGATGACTTTACGGTTTAGGTTATATTCAATGCCCTAAAATTAAAAAAAAAATGACTCTTGCCTTCTATTGCTTCTAAACACTTAAATTATTGTGTAGATGAATATCGGAGTCGTAACACGGTAAATTAAAAAGGCGTTTTTTAAGTGAGAAGTTGGCAAGAGAGCTGGTAGAACACCTGATGTTAAGTGATAACCGCCGACCATATTGGCAACACCCGTAGAGTTGCAGATGTGTTGCCACATTTAATAAAGTGAGCCCCGTCTACCTCACCAGTCGAAACGCAGAGGTATGACAATTCCTCTGCTTGCCGATCTTCTGTGAGGTCGTGGTACTTGCCCGGAGGGCACTGCCCATTCGTGCAACAGCCGAAGTTGTTGTTAGGCCCTACCACATTTGGCCTCTGTGATTAATAAGCTAATAGGATATGCCAACCTCGTGGTAGACTTTGAGTCGCAGCCAACCAATTTTTTCTCCATCATCCATTGGTTATCGCTTTCAGTGTAAGTTATCGTTTCAGTTTTCAACCCGATCATTGGAGCCTTCGTTCGGTCTCCTATTCAAAGACCTGCTGGACGACCTGGGTGTCCACACGACGGGCGCTTCCGTGATCGCCAGCACCCTGGACTCGGTGGTGAACTTCTCCGGGTTCTTCGTGGGTCCCGTTATAAAGACCTTCTCGTATAGGAAGGTCTGCTTCGTCGGATCGACGATATGCGCCCTCGGTCTGCTGTTCACCGCGCCAGCTAACAGCATGGGACACATTTTGGCCACCTACAGCATTTTGGGTGGTAAGTAATCATTAAATTTATATTTACACAATAAAACCAATCACTGTCACCGTATTATACGAATGTTTTTGTATGCACTCCTTTTGAACTATTAAAACGCCAGCAATATTGGTAATATCTGTAGTAAACGGTTAATCAATTAAAATAATGAATGCATTTTTTGGATAGTGATTTTTTACGTTTAAGAGAATTTTACAAATTGTTTAATAAAAACTTGTTTATGGAGTTTTATTCTATTTAAAATTCTCGATCTTTCAAGAAATTTACATAATCTATAGTTGAAGATCATCGTGCTATCGTCAAATTGAGACATATTGTCTCGTGACCATGCAGCATGCATAAATTTTCACGTCTTAATAGTTTTATTTTAGAATGGTGTTTTTATATTCCATTTTTTTTCGTTAAAAATAATATTGTAAGTAATTTTGTTATTGTTGCAAAGTTGTTAGACTTAACATGTTCAATGAAAGCACACGCGACCACACATTATGATAAAGTATTTACATACCATTTTAGTCTCGACGAAGGAAGAAAATCCTTCATGTTTATAACACTGTGTTACATGATTTTAACAATACAATTTATTTTATAAAGCACTACGTCGTAATAAGTTCAATTCATGGTTAACTGTGATTTAGTATAATCCTAAATCGCGGTTAGTTATAATTACGGCAGTTACGTCAATTATGTTAATGTTACGTTGTTGCTGCAATTAAACCGGTTACCTTCAGAAATTATTATCGATTGAATATATATTCATTTCGCAGACAAAAGAATATTATTTTGTCTTCTTTTCATTTACGAACTTGTGTTATCTTGTGTTATTCTTTCAAAATTTTAATGACATATATTTAGGAAGGTCATTGTAGTAAGTAGGTAACATTAGTGCTGAGCCATTTTATGTGTTGAATGTTCTGTTTACAAAATAATTGACTCGTGTAATTTAGATGGGTCAAAGGTAATTTGTGTAATATGACGCCCATTGAGATGATCTTATTAATTGCATGACTTTTAATTACAAATTGTAATTTAATTTTTTTTTCATTAGTGGTTATTTAACATATCATCAATGCGTCGTTGAATTGATGCGCACCGTTAGTGTCAGGTCAATAACCTGTTCAAGCCTGTAAACATTTGCAAGTCCTCTACCATTTGCGAACATTTGCTCAAATTAAAAGAGCCTCAATAGCAAGAATATCAGGCGAAGCAGCCTTCAAAGCCACTTTTCCTATTAAAAGCAATGTCATTCATTATATATTTGCGTATTCAGTTCGCAAGCATCTGATAGACAAGGAAGGCATGATGATTTCCTTCCTTAGGTTCAGTGCTGTGGCATAAAACCGAACTTAGGAATTTACGACTGTAAAAATATGCAGGTATTTTCCAATCATTAAGTCAAGTAAGTTATTCCATACAGATGTTCACGTAACGACTAAATCAACGAGTCATTGTTCTCAACACATAAAAACTACATGGGTAAAACGATCGTCGCGTGCATGTTTTTATGTTTTTTCTAGAACATTACTTGCAGAGTAACAACTATCGCTTTGAAATCAGTACCGTGGTTTAGTCGAGGTTAATAATAAAAATGAAACAGACAGATACGAAATGTACTTACTACTTTCATTCAGATATGAAATGTACATACTACTTTTATTACCGTGGAATTCATCGGAATATATATTTTTTTACATTAATATGAAGACATACTTTATTAGATTTCAATTAGTTCTTGTAAGAAATTTATGAAACTGTTGTACGACAAGCCGGTTTTTATTTACAAATAAACATGACCCTTTATGTATTTTCAATTTTAAAACATTTTATATCTGAACTTCGATAAGGTTAGTTTAAATTTCTATTAAGTTTTCTCCTTGTCTCAAGTTGGTGGCAAATGGAACAATGCATTGCATTATTAATATTCTGTCTATACCTTCTTTTTCGATCGCTAATATCCACAACAGGACCGCCAAAGAACCTACTTCGTATTCGTAATGCAATGAGATTATAAAGGTCATAATGGAAACTTGTGCTATCCTCACGTTAATTCCTTTTGGTAGTTGAAATACGTTTAAGGAAGAATGAATCCACGAGGCCTTGGTAAATTTATTACGAAGTTTTTTGTACCGTGATGTTCTGCCGAGTGTTGACACTACCATATATTGCAGGAAATTCTTGTACCACTATAAAAGTTGCTATGTAATTGTGTTTTTTTTGCGAAATTTTGGCGTAAATGCGAATTGCTTTAAATGTTACGTCTTTAAATTAGTATGTGACTAGGGACGCCTTGTGAGGATTGAAGTTTTTATGTTATTGATCTCCAGTTAATATAAAGTCTGTTAAGACGAGGTACGGTGAACGATATTGATATCAATTACTCGAATTTAGTTACCACAATCGTGAGCCATTGTAAATGCTATTATTGTAAAATCTCGAAGATGACTAATTTGTGCTAAGATGCTTTAACAATTTTTGTTCATCCATCTTTGTCTTCATCTTACCTAACTAGTAAAATAGATTTAAACTGTGTATTAAGCTAATTAGATATTTTTCATTAGCGTTTTAATTACACCAATTTATTTTTAAATTTTAACAATACTTTCTCATGCGTTTAGTGAAAATAGTTGCACATTTAGCCATTATCGTTTTTTGTTACATAATAAATGACAGCCCACAATATAATCGCCGTGATAGCTCAGTTTTAGGGATAGCTTTTAACTTAATATATTCGAGTTCAAATCCGGGTGCCGGCACCGATAAAATTGTTAGTTTTAAGAGCTGACTTATCATGTGCCCAACGGAAATGGATAACATCATGGAATAATAAAAAAATATATTTTGAAGATATGTGACATGCAGTTCGCAGTGGGGCCGCGTGGTGGACTATGCCGTTATACCCTCTCTTCAGAGGGGCTCTCTTTTTCCCTTTTCCCAGCAGTGGGACATATACAGGCTGTTAATTTACTTTTATAACATAATAAAATTAGAAATTTTTTATAGTGATAATTTTTGCACTTAACATTGACCATTAAAATTAGTAGAAAAAGTACGAAAAGATTGTCGCCGCTGTCGGATGCGCCAAGCATTGCTTCAAATAATAAAAAAACAATGTCGATAAAAGACGTTAAGATTTTTGTCGGTGTGGAAATCAGCTGTTCAAGAGTGTCAGGCCGCGAATGCCGAAGACGTGGGTTCGATTCCTACAGCGGCGACAATCTTTTCGTACTTTTTCTACAAATTTTAATAATAAAATCAGCTTTTTTTACAGTGAAAAAAATAAATTTTACGGTTTAATTATATGTACGCAAATACACATGGGTCAAGCTAATATGAGCATTATAAAACGCTTTCCTGTTTGTGACAAATTAGGAAGCACTTAGTCCGCCGCTTCGCGTGACATTTTTAATGTCGCTGGTAGTTGTTGACGCAAATTGATCATAAAATAAATTGTTTCACGCCCTTGTTAAATAAAATAACATTGAAGGATTATGGAATGTTTAATGACCTTTTTAGAGATAAAAGCGAAATCATATATTTAAAACAATGAGTAAATTTAGCCCGCCCCAAATCGAGATTTAATGTTTTCTGTGTATAATAGTAAATCATATATCTTCTGTTTTCAACCAATGATTCCTTAATAAACATGACGTATGCCCATACTACGCGGCGTTTAAAAATTTTTCCCATTTAAATTATAAGGCGTTTAAAAATGTTTTTGATTTAGATTATATGCTACGGAAAGTGATAGTAGTCTATATAATTTCAATCTAATTGCACCAATTGGAGTTATAGGAGTGCTTGAATTTTGGTGCTAAAGTGCCATATCTACCTCGTTTTTGTATATAATATCATTTGTTTTCAATGCTTTTTCATATTAACCATGGGAAGTGTCCCAAGGAAGTGATTTGTCTACCTGTTTTTTTTTTTATAACGTAAGAAACGATAAAACACAAAAGCATAAATTCTTCGATATAAATGCATCCAACTCTTTGTGGATTTTGAGAGATTTGCTTCTAAGCACGACCCCTTTGTGGAAAGAACTGATATTGAAGGACCTTTACAACCACCAAGAACAGAATCCCTTCTTACATAAAAAATATTTTAAAATATGCCAATTGGTGTCTTAATATGGATATCTTTTACTTAACTAAGATGATATTTTAAATATAATTAGTCGACACCAGACAACTGGTAGTTTTTGACGTTCATAAAGAGCTTTAATGAAGCCTACTTTGAATAAAGAAATTAGGGCTTTGACTTAAAAACTTAATAACAAAAATTGACTTTTAAGTTTATTTTGAAAGCTTATGAAACTTGTGAAAAATTGATCTTTCAATTGATGATAAAGTTGTTTAACAAGTAAAAATATGTGCTGTAATATTAAATCTATATAGGAATATCTTACCGAGTAGCGGAAGTTTATAAGTATAGTCATTCTTATTATAAAAGTTTGTAGCATAAATAGTGAAAGACCAGAATAAAGTAAACGAAAAAGACTTTAATAACTCTACACTCCTAGATTCCACTGAACATTTGAATGGAGACGGCTGTAAAAGAGTTATAGCCAAGTTGTTCCAGTAATTTAATTACAAAGCTGTTACTACCTATTTAGAGTTTACCGTCGAAAAAAGCGTAGTATAAATTTCAAGTAATGGTATACTGTACTTTTTCATGTATATTTTAATGTATTAAATGAAAAGCATTAACTTTAGTGTAGAATATATAACATAGATTACAAACTTTTTCAAAAGAGAAGAGAGAGAGAGTTCTTTTGCACTTAATTCTAAAAGAGCTTATACTGTCTCATTGTCTTTAATTGACATCAATGATGTCTGAAATTTAAATTGTTTATAGTGCTAATCTTTGCACTTAAGATTGAACATTAAAATATGCAATAAAAACAATGTAGAAGAATACGTTAAGATTTTCGTCGGTGTGGCAATCAGCCGTTTAGCTCAGTGGCTAGAGCGTCAGGCCGAATGCCGAAGACGTGGGTTCGATTCCCACAGCGGCGACAATCTTTTCGCACTTTTTCTGCATATTTTAATGATCAATGATGTCTTCTGAAGATTGTCATCGCATATGCAAGCCATCGAATGTTGTATAATATATAATAGATATAAGTAATGGTCTACATGTAATGTTTAATAGGTTATATTATAATAGATGCCAATGGGCGGCGGTTCACCCAATAAAAGGGCCGCATCGCTTGTTAGCTTTCACAAAAAAAAATCCCTCCATTTTCAGGTTTCGGGGTCGGCCTCGCGTCTTCCTCTTCGTTCGTATCGCTCAATCACTACTTCTCCAAGAAGCGGGGTCAGGCCGTTGGTTTGTCTATGGCGGGAACAGGCTTCGGCTTGATGGTGATGCCGCAGCTGGTGAAGATATTGCTCGGCGAGTACGGGTTCAGGTGGACGGTGGTGATATTGGGTGCTCTCGCCTTCCACGCGGTCCTCGGCTCGTGCCTTCTGCAGCCGGTGAAGAGGCACCTCATCGACGAACCGGTCGACTGCGAAATGCAACCAGTGAAGGTCTGTCTAATTTTCTGTTCTGGTCTTCTTTGTATGTATATTATTTCGGTAGGGTGAAAATACTCAAGGCCTGTTAAGTGTATCGCAAGGAATGGGGCAACACTAAGGTGCCGTTGTAAATCGCTTCAGTGGTAGGGCCACGCAGCAGACTCGGCTGTTGCACGAATGGGCAGGTCCGTCCGGAGAAGTACTTACCTCACAGAGGGAAGACCGGCGTGAAGCGGAAGTGATGTATGTGTTATACTTCTGCCTTTCGCCTGGTGAGCGATGTAGCCGGGGTCCAATTTATTAAAAGATGGCGACACAACTGCGCCACTACAGGTGTTGCAAATGTCGTGGGCAGCGCATATCATTTAACATCAGGTGAACCACAAACTCGCTAGCCTCGAGCATTAAAAGAACAGATTTGCTTAACGAATGACGTTTTAAAGGTTTATGAATAATTTCGGATGACGTCATTGGATTAAATTAAGATTTTACTGCATTAGAGGCGGTCCATATTTATTTTTGAATGAGGGACAGGTCTCGATAAGTACCTATAAAGTAGAAAAAGGCTCCGTAATTACTCCTAGTAGTGATATGTTACATATACTAATTTATCTTCTCTCATAACATAAACATTCTAGTACATTCTTTAGACTATAGTTACTTGTAATTGAAATTTTACGTAGTTTAATGTCATTACCTTAAATAAAAAAATTGCGTAATGTGGTCATGAGAGCGTTAGTGGAAATATGAGTCGATTCGATATAGATATGTTAGGAAAATTCCCCTCGTAAATAACACATGAATCATTGTTTCAGCATATATTTACCATGTGTATTGTTATTTATGAATGTTACTATTTCACTCGAGTTTCTAGAAATCGAACTGAATATTACGACATCGGGCCAGAATCGCATCTGGTTTTGACCTTGCCTTTTGATATTCAAACAGGATAAGAATCCTTCTGGTAGCTTCAAGTCAATCGTAAGACGCACGCAAAGAGCATAAGTTAAGAATTCCTTTACTACGCATCGCGATACGGTCTTGTATTTGTTTTGAGATTTTGTGATATTTTTGCACAACTCCAATAGATCGTATTTAGGCTATTAGGTCAAGAGATAAAGTTGTAAATAATCTGATATCAATGTAAGATTTTATCTTTGAATACACTTGAGGTATCCATATCGAGATCTAAATCTAATAAGGCAATCCGTAAAACAAACTCGAGATACAATTTATTGGTGCGTTAATTTAAAAGTGTTTCATCGTAATTACGGTTGTTTGTTTCTAAAAATAAGCGATGTTTATATACAAAGAAATAGTTTAAACAATACAACAATGTTTACAAATAAATTGTCGGTGCATATATTAGTTTTGACTTCTGTACAACTTGACCGATTGAGGTCATATTTACAAAACATATTCGTTTTCGCCATTAGCTCATAGCTAGAATATCAAGCCACGACGCAGGCGCCATCTATCGGCATATGTAGAACGATATCACCTATCAGTTACTTTACACATCGATCGCCCGATCAGTTACTTTACACATGCTAATGAACTTAAAAATATACGGGTTAAATACGTAAATAATACTGTGGTAGAGCCACACAGCGGCTTCTGCTGTTGCACGAATGGGCAGGCCCGTCCGGGGATGTACCACGGCCAGACAGAAGACCGGTGTAAAGTGGAAGGATATATCTAGTTCCGTCTGGTGAGTGAGGTAACCGGGGCCTAAAATTTTACTGGTTGGCGCCGCCTGCGCTTCTCTCTTTCGGGTGTGGTAGGTGTCCATCGGTGGCGGTAATCACTTAACATAACCACAGTTGACAACTGTTCACATAAAAAGAACTCAATTGTGAATTTTTGCATATAAACGAACAGAATCTTTCGCAGCCGCGGGTTTCGATTGTCCGCAGAAGTTTACAATATAAAGTTGCATGTCGAGTGCAGAGACTAGCGCCAAAGATGTAACTTAATCCTAATGACACCGCCACTTTTACTGCGACTTACAGCTTCGGCTGTTGCACTAATGGGCAGGTCCATCCGGGTATGTACCACGACCTTGCATTTCGTCTGGTGAGTGAGGTAGCCGGGGCCAATTTCACTAAAAGGTGGCACCGCATCTGCAACCCTACTGGTATTGCAAATGTCCGGCAGCTCGCGTGGCGCCGTCTCACGTAAAAGAAAAAAAAAACTCAAACACCCCAGGAGATGGAGTGCATCAACGAGAGCGACGAGGAGGAGGACAAGTTCGAGATCAACCCGCTGGTCAGCCACCCGATGCCCAAGCTCGTCGCCCAGCGCCCGACAAACGCCAACCACCCGTCGGTCCGCACGATAGGCTTGCCGCGCGCAAAGACGTGCGACAAGCCGCTGCAGGACTTCGAGAGGAGCGCCAAGCTGGGCATGGGCCTCACCGCGGCCGCTTCCGTGGCGGCGATGCAGCGGGTCACCTCCAGCGGCAGCATGAACGAGGCCCGCAAGAGGAAGTTCTCCGTCATATCGAACATTTCCAACATGGACTTCACCGGCAGCTACCTGCAGCTGTACCTTGACGTGCGTACCACTCTTGTTTCGTTTCGCTTTATTTTTGAATTTTTTCTTTTTTTTTCTTTCGTTAAAAAATACATTAATATCTTACTTTAGGATAACATTATCCCGTGTTGTAAGGACGTTTTACAAACATAAATTTCACGTGGACAAACAACCAGATGCGAAACAACTATCTGTGGCTCACACAAATAGTTGTCCCGTTTGGGAATCGAACCCACGACCCCTGACGCCGAACCCAATGCCTTAGCAACTGCGCCACGGAGTCCTCATACAATTAGCGTTGAATGTATTGTGTCATTGGCGATATCATATCGACCGCCAACTGCTGTAGAAGTGGTGTTGAATGACGAGTCCGTGGCGCAGTTGCCGAGGTATCTTCGGCGTCGGAGGTCGTGGGTTCGATTCCCACATGGAAGAACTGTTTGTGCGACCCACGGATGGTTGTTTCGCATCTGGGTGTTTGTCCGCGTGAAATTGGCGCGGTAATGAAAAACTTTTCGTCAATATTTTTATTACAAATTTCAATGCGTTCAATTGTTGCTTTATACGAAGCGGTTGCGTATGGCATTATAAAGGTCAATGCTGTACGGAACAGGTGTGTTGAAGTGTATAACTTCGTCGTCATCATCATTTCGACCCGTTTTACTCCACTACTGACATAGGCCACCTCTACAAAACACTTAAATTGGAAATACTTTTAAAAGACGTACAAGTAAAATGGTACGTTAGATTGAGGTTAGGCGTAAGCAAATCTTTAGAGGTTTGCTCTAGTTTGAGCATGCAAAGCTGCGAGATATCATTTGGTGTCCAATAAATGTGTTAATAGCGAAATGGTGTTAATTTCAAATGTAACCTATATATCGTAATCACTGCAATGCTATATTGAGCGACAGTTTTGTTTTATTTTAATGTTCGATTAACGGACGAAAACAAATTTATATTCAAGTTATATATTTATAAATTAAAACATGCTATTATTTAAAATCACTTCTATGTAAGAAAAATATATTATTTAAAAAAAAAACCTTTATACATCGGAAACGATGCCCAAAAAGCCGGTTTGTCAATCAAAGTTTTTTTATTTAGAAATATTTACATTACAGACGGCAGACGATGATGCGATACAGATGAAGGCCATAAAGAAAACGGAGCCCGAGCAAGAGAAGAAGAAGGGATTTTTCAGAAAGTTCATAGCTCTGATGGACTTGGATCTTCTAAAAGACTGGTCCTTCTTGAACCTCCTACTTGGCCTCTCGCTATTCTGGAGCGGCGAGTTGCAGTTCAGAATGTTGACGCCATTTTTCATTAGGAGCTTAGGTTATAATATGAACGAGACGGCGTTCTGTTTATCTATGACCGCCATAACGGACATCCTAGTTAGGTTGATTTTGCCGCCAATTTTTGACAGAACGACCATATCGAAGAAGATGATATTCTTTGTTTCCGCCTTCTTTTTAGCAGCGACGAGGTCAGGTGAGTGCAAACTGAATTCGTTTTACTTGATTTATGTCCAGTATTTACCTAATAATCACTGCATAGTATAAAACAAAGTCGGCCCGCTGTCTGTCTGTCCCTATGTATGCTTAGATCTTTAAAACTACGCAACGGATCTTGATGCGTTTTTTTTACTAGATAGACTGATTCAAGAGAAAGGTTTATATGTATAATACATTACACCCGTGCGAAGCCGGGGCGGGTCGCTAGTTTTATATAAGTTTATATTAATAATAACCTTCTTTTGTTATAATTGCATTTGAGTATTTATTGCAATTATCTTTTATTATATAATTGCCCATAAAATCATTATAAGCAGTATTTAATTAGTGTTAATGAATAAGCGACAGTTTATTATGATGTATGTAACAATTCATTTATATAGTTAAATTAAATGGATTATTTAGCGACTAATTACAAGTAACATTTTGTCGCGTTAATATTTGTCATAACATTAGTTGCTTTGGACAATGAAAAGTAAGGAATGCTTAATGATAAAAAATTAAAAGAAAACTAAATTCGCTGAATATAATGTAAATAACATTTAATAATTACGATCATAATGTTTAATTATTACAACACATTTTACCAAAATCGTTTTATTTTTACGTTACATCGAAGATATAAATTTAATAACAGCGTCATTCTTTCGTATAGGTACAAACATAACTATAAAAACAATATAACATAACTATCGAAAAGGTGAAAAAACCCATATAAAAGAAACATACCTATTTGCATAACAATAAACATTATCAAAGAACAGAAATTAACAACATGTGACGCAAATTATTGGAAGCAAGTAATTGGACATGGCAATGATGTTTGAATAATAGGCGAGGAGAATGTTGCAGAATATGTTGAACGGATTAAAGCCGTTTAAAATTTAATACGGACGGAATATATTTTTATAACGAAGCATTTTCCGAAGGGCCGTGATAGCTCATAGTTCGGGCGCTCGATTTTAATTCAATACGATATGGCGACCTGAGTTCGATCGTTCATGCCTGCAGCGATGAAATTGCTAATTTTAAATTAACAATTTATTTTAAATTATTTTTTTTTTTAATTAACATTTTATAGCAATGAATTATAAATTAACAATTTCATTGGTGCTGAGGGAAACTAGCATATTTTTGAAAAAATTATAAAAAAATTAAGAGAAAAAAAATCTCTTTCATGATATTAATAATACGATATAATCCATACTAATATTTTAAATGCGAAAGTAACTCTGTTTGTCTGTCTCGCTTTCACTCCAAAACTACTGAACCGATTTAAATGAATTGGTACACAGATAGTCTAGAGTCGGAGAAAGAACATAGGCTATTTTTTAATTAATTAATTGGAAAAAATGTTTTGTAAAGGGTCGAAAGATGTTCAAGGGCTTCGACGCGAGCTAAGCCGCGGGCGAAAAGCTAGTGTAAAATGATAATTGAAAAAAAAAAAAAAAAAAAAAAAAAAACAATAAATCCAATTCGTCATTTCAGTTCTCGCCGAGCAGAGTGAGTGGGTCCCGTTGATGATATGGCTCTCGATTTGCGGATTCTTCAGGGGCATGTGCCTCAGCAACTTCACGCTGACGATTTCCGAGTACTGCCCCCTGGAGAAGCTGCCGGCGGCGTTCGGCCTACACATGGTCAGCAAGGGCGTGTTCGTCGTGGCCATAGGGCCCCTCATCGGTGAGTCTCTTCTTATTGGGTTTCATTCTTTCTAAAGTACGGGATATTACATCGATGTTGGAGAACTTGTTTGTCGCAACTCACAAAGCGGTTAGAGATATTATATTTATAAAAAGTCGTACAATCACGTTTAACAAGTGTTATTATATTGCTGCGTTTCGTCTGGTGAGTGAGATAGCCGGGGCCCGCTTTATTGAAAGGTGGCTACGAAATGAAACCCTACGGGTGTTGCAAATGTCAATGGGCGGCGGTTATCATTTAACATCAGGTGAACCGCCCGGTCGTTCGCTACCTTTTAAACTGGGAACAGTCAGTAAATGCTTTACAAAATCATGTACCCATGACATATATTTGAATGAGTCGATTTTCTTCCTTAAAGGTTTAGTAGTTTGCGAAGGCCTTACGCAGTTAAAATCGAACTGTTTTGTGATCTTCATCCACATTGTCATCATCGTTGTCACAGCTATCAACGTCAAATTGTTATCTTTATGTTAGCTGTTGCTAAGTAGCGTAATCAATCATTATTGTATTCTTAGTATTATGGTAAGCCACGTAGCGGCTCTACTGTTGCACAATTGGGCACGCTCGTCCGGTGAAGTACCTCAGTCTCAAAGAATTCCAGCGTTATCTAGGATTGATTGTTCTTGGTATGGTAAATTAAGTGACCAGGGACGCCCCCTTAAAGGTTGGCAGCGCTAATGTGTTAATGATCTGTTCACGTGTTTTCCGTACTGCTTATTCCATCTTGGTGTATATATATTACGTAAGGACACAAGCTCCTTAATTCTTAATTCTAGTATTGCATATCAATGTGCAACATTCAAAATATGGAATCTATTCAAGCGGATTCACACGCAGATAGAACATCATCATCATCATCATCATCATCATCATCATCATCAGGAGGGTGATGATCCTGCGCTTATTCCACCTAGGTGCGGTCGGCACAACATGTGAATCATGTTGTAAGCGGTTTTGGCTATGGTTTTACGACCGGCCACCTGCCTGACGTCAACCCTCCTTGGGTAACAAACACCCAGATCCGGAACAATTATCTGTGGGCCACACAAATGCTTGTCCCGTGTTGAAGATATTAGATATAAGTTGCTTAAGACGCCCCTCAATTCCTCATGATTTGATATTAAAACGAAGATGGTGACATTAAATTAGACATCACGACCCGTGCGATGATGAACTGTAGCGAAACGTTTCTGTGCAGGTTACGTCAGGGACTACACGGACAGCTTTTCAATGTGCATACACGTGCAGAACGCCCTCATTATGTCCTGCGTGCTGGTGTGGGCGGTGGAGTACGCGCTGGCGTTCACGCGGCGCCGCAAAATCGTACAGATCTAGAGCGGGAGGGAGAAAGGGAGAGAGAGAGAAAAATGGAGAGGGAGAAAGAGAGAGAGAGAGAGAAAAATAGAGAGGGAGAAAGAGATAGGGAGAAAGAGAGAGAAATAGAGAGGGAGAAAGAGAGAGACAGAGAGAGAGAGAAAGAGAGGGTATATACGAGTGAGAAAGAGTAAAGAAATGATCGCGTTGCCTTTGTCGCCAGTTATAAGCCGCCGAAAAACTATCACCAGTGACAAATCTCTAAGGAGAGATTCTTTATACGAATACGCGTTAAAATTTTTGTTTTTCTGTGAATTTGGTCACACCACAGCCATGTGGCCAAAGCAAGTTTTTGACATCGTCTTAATTAGAATTAACTTTGTCTTCGTAGTTCTCATATTATATTTAGTATGTTTTATTCATGTCGAAAACATAATAGACGATTTATTACTAATTATATAATTGTGTTGTATGTAACTATATACAATGTTTAATTAATCTTGTTTTGTGGAATATATTTACTATAATGTCATATACACATGTAAACTCTTGGCTCTCATTTTAATATTCCTTGTGAATAATTATTCTTTATTGTTGCTCACTTTCTTCAGTGCAGTAAAAGAAATGTTGCTAGGCTATTAGAGAAATAATTTTGTTTTATGTTAATCGAAAATTTTAGTAACGTTTGTCTGGCGTTGTGTGTGATAACAATTTAGCCGATAAGGAATTTCTACATTAATAAAACGTAAACATGTTTTTGGTGCTTGTGTGGGAATCGGATAGAATTAATGAATTTTTGTATAGTTCTTCCGAAACAAAAGACTCTGGGTAAAGTTTTTTGTTTAAATATTAATTACTGCAGTGTCTTATCTGTGTCAATATTCGACCTACTCTTTGGTGTCAGCAGTGAAAGGCCGTCTAGTCCAGTTCTATTGAAATTTACGAAATCAACAGAAATAATTTTGCTCAATCGTTAATTAACCACTCCTAAGCTTTTGTTAGCACATGACAGATCCAGTGATACCTGTTGTAAAACTAGACTGTTATATCTCGTAGTTGTCGTTTCTTAACTATCGTATTTTTAGACGTCTCTATGTAGTTTTGGAATGTTTACTTACTGTATTTTTAGACTGCGCCATGTTTGTAGGCCGCGCGGCGTTATATTAGAGTACTATACAGCTGTTGTAGTGTTTAGTGCTGCGAGTGTCTTTGAATATTTAGTTGTCGTAATTTATTTTATGTTCACGAAACTAGGTTTAGTTAACTTTTATACATCTAACCGAATATTATTGTAAAAATTGTATTTTGATTTTCCAATGTTTCGTATGTTTCACAGCATTCGCGGAGATGATGTCGCGAAACTGATTTTTAACTTCCTAATATTATTGTGTTATCACCAGATATTGTTTATTTGTTTTCTTCGCATACATTGAAAAAGTTTAATTTAATTATAAATTAAACCTTATTTGTAGTTGTAATTGATGGGAGAGTAATTATCATATTGCGTCCCGATATAGCAATAGAGAACAGTGCCTCCACATAGTCTTAAGTTTTGTTGCATGTTATCAACCAAAGCTGGGGCTCATTAACATTTTTTTAAGAAGTTTGTTATATATTGCTGTTCTAACTGTACTACGTCAAATTCAGTGCTCTATTTAATTTTTGTTGAGACACTTTATATTTTCTATACTGAAAACTGAAGTAAAGGGTCCTCGCGATAGTTTCGTCGTCATTCTCCAATGAAGAAACTTTGTTCAACCTTTCAATCAGTTCTGTATACTATTATACGCGGACCTAACTAAGTTTTCTGGTGTTACGGCAGTATCAGAAACTTCAATTCTAATTAAACAAATGATAAATTAGTAAATTTGCGAAGTTCAGTCTTAAAGACTTATTAAGAAGATTCCCTTAACACTAGTTGGAGTTTCCGAGCGCAGCTGTTGTGATCGAGGTAATTATTGACGAGTTAAAAAATTATTTTATTTCGCGTAACTTGTATTGTTCCGTAAAAATCGTCGATTCGTTATTACAAGATTATTTTGCGAGGTAAAAAGCTTGTGGGAAGTTAAAATCCAGTTTTTGGTTAAAGGTGTCCAAAAATCTCATCCAATAACGGTTGTTTTACCGTTATTATTGAAGAATTGAAATAAAATAATTAAGAACAGAACTGAAACATGAACATTTGTAGACGTAGCGTTTGAAATTGTATTCATCACACTTATGGCTATGTGTAGAACTATTGTGGTAAACAATTACTTTGTCATCAGCGGCGCTCAATCGGACAATGCTCTCTTGCATTCAATGTCAACATGACGAAGATATTGTACACGCTGTGATCTTTATTTGCGAATTATCAAACTAATTTCTCGACTCAATTTGTGTACTTAAACTATACAGAACAGACAGAACAGTATGTGTACCGTTATGTGATTATAATTTATATGAAACGAAAACATTCGACCACGTCCTTGTTTTGCATTTTAAAAACGTATTTAAGTCACATGACGTTTAGCTTTCTGTTAGTACACCTATTTTTAGGAATACATGATGAAATCTTTTCTTTTTCTATGACAAAGTATAATTAAAGAGTTTTCTTTTTAAAATTCTGCTTAATAATATCTTCCTTCTTTCACTTCTTAATCGTTTAAGGTCGTAAGGAATACGAAATATGTTGAATTCAATTTGTTAAGTTTACGTATTTTGTACTGTTATATTATTGATGAATGATTAATATAGTCTTCTCAAAGCTGCATCGACTCCTGTCTTCCAAAACTTTCGTTGTAACATTACTGTTTAATGTAATGTGCGCATTTTCGATATGTGATTTTCATTGACCAAAAAATTTACTACTTTTGATAAATAATGTACCAATGCAATTTTGAACAAGCACCGATGAGTGCCGTCACTTATACAACAAGTGTTTTAATGATTTAAAACCTTATAGCTTGATAATTCAAGTAATTTCTACTATACGATATAATTTTAGAATAACGAGAACTATGCCATTGACTGTAACTCTGTAGGTTTCGCAATCAATTATTGAAATGTTTGTGCCAATTGTATATAACTCTCTATTTTTTGTATCATATATACGATTGTAGATCTATGTGCGCGTTTATGGAGTATAATATTGAAAATATCCCTTTAGGATACATAATTGATTAGTTAGATTGTGAAAATGTATATCTCTAGGTATGAATACGGCTCGATGTCGAGCTGGGTAGGTACAACGGTATAGTAGCAGGTCCATTTCAAATAGTGATGTTCTATTATGGTACGGTCTTTTATTCAAAATATGACTATTTCTCGTTTTTCCTAATGAAATGATGTTGTCAAAAAGACATAACTTAAAAAAATCCTGCCCCTTTGTTACTTTTGATAATAAAATTTCCTGTGTTTTATTGCTATGAAAATTAATGCTTACATATCAATTAAATCAGTAATCGAATATCTGAAAGATCAAAAAAATATGTAGTGACCTACTTTGAAGCATTTAATGCGTGCCTGGAAACTATTATGATAATATTAAATAATGCATTTCGATTACTTCGTTTGAAGAAATCCCGCCCGAAAATTTAAACTTATTATATTATGGCAGAGCAATATTTGTCTTTTATTGATGTATGCATTTCTTAATATGTCGTAACTGATCAATAAGGCATTCTTTGATATTCTATCTATATTGTATAATATCCATGTATATTCTTAACATTTGTTGAGCAAAGATAATTTTTGGTTACAAGTCCATATTTTTGTGTACTTATGAAGTTTATTATTTGTTTTAAATGGAGTTGTAAGGATAAATACGGCACTGTTTGTTGTTCTTTATATAAGATTTAATTTTGTAATTATTTTCACTATTATCGATTTTATAATGAAAAGATATATATAAGCAACAATTTTTATTCGTCTTTGAATTTGTTACACGAATTTCATACTGTACCTATCTTATATTGACAAGTACGAATATTTTTATCATTAGTATTATATAACTATGTACCAATCATGACTAATCAAGACAATTTTTAAACGAATAAAACAATGAAATCAATTAAAATGATATTGGTTACCGAAATTGCTTATTTAATTTCATGTTCCCACGTACACACGTTATACAGCCCACGAAGAACGTTACATTTTCAATGTCCAAGTAAAACCTAGCCTTCTCTTCCAGGACAATCATTAAAGGCCAGGACAAAGACGTAAGCAAGTGCTTGGCAAATTAATAAATTATTCATTTGAGTAAAGTTTCAGAAATTCGGTCATCAAATGGATTAAAAGTAAGGGTTTCAGGTTTCTTCCTTGCTTGTTGCTGGTTTTAGGGAAGGCATCTCACTGTTGCTATGAAATTATGTGAACGTAATTTTTTTATGTGAAACGTTGCCAAACGAGCAGACGGTTCACCTGATGTTAAGTGAATACCGCCGTTGAATAATCTGTTACACCCGAGGGCTGCAGGTGCGTTGACAACCTTTTGAAAATTGGGCTCCGGCTACCTCACTCACCAGACGAAACGCGGAAGTATTACCACTTTACGCCGGTCTTCTGTGAGTTCGTGGTCTTACCCGGACGAGCCTGCCCATTCGTGCAACAGCCGAGGCTGCTGCGTGGCCCTACCACCGTTAAATTTATTACTTACTAATTTCACATTTCTAACTTTTAGGCATATTATTAAAGCCAAAATACAAATATTTGATTTTTCAACGTTTGACTCATCGAACACGATTATGCAGTAGTTCAGTACACGGCTTTCTTCTAGAAGCAGGCCTTTTTGACGAAATCGGTTCCTTGATAGCCCTGTCAGGTCCTTTGTGCTGATAAACGACTCAATTCAAAATTTGAGTCACGAAGCATTGGCTGCAAACTTTCGTAAGACGCAATAATTTTATTAGTTTTTATCACTTGTCACTATTTTCCTATTTTGCCGATACTAATTAAATGGAATACAATACAAACTCGTCTCTAAAAGTTTAAATTAACTGAAGAATTCGGTATAAAATGTATTCAAGTTGTTTTCTGTAAAATGCAGTCTCAGTCAAAGTTATTGTTTTTAGCGTTCTTTTTAAACACCAAAGCAATTTTATAACTGGCTTTTATAAGTATAATATTCTAATGGTAAAAAAAAAAACTTGGATTGTACATTTTTCATAGAAATAAAACAAAAGCGCCTTTTTTTTAAATTAAAAAGTAAGGCACTACTAAGTTTTAGTAGTTAGTAAAAATTTTGTCAAACAGATTTACATGAAATGATTCGCTCAAATAACTATTTGCCTAGAAATTTTCTCATTATCTTGGATATATAATTATTAAACATATTAATTCATCATATTTTTCTAAAGTATCAAAAAATTACTTGAGTTGAAAAGAATTTCTAATCTAATTTTAATATCACTACATAATATAAAACAAAGTCTTCCGGCTGTCTGTCTGTCCCTATATATGCTTAGATTTTGAAAACTACGCAACGTATCTTGATGCGTTTTTTTGTACTAGATAGAGTGATTTAAGCGGAAGGTTTATATGTAGGTATAATAGATTGCTGAGAAAAGCCGAGGCGGGTCGCCATTATCTGAATAAAATCGCACAGCCAATCTTCGCCAGCAGGTTTGAGAAATATTTCATTCCACTTTCGATGGCAATTTCCGTATTGCATTTTAAAGAGGACTGGTTTGAGAGTGCAATTAGCATAAATAAAATATTATGAACATATATCTTCGCTTATCTGAAGGCTGACAGTCTGCAATTTTTTGTGAAAGATGATTCTACTCGGGACCGAGCTTTCTGAATGGTTGACGAACAAGTTCGAGTCTGCGTCGAGCCTATGGCTGAAAACCAGAAACTGGCTAGAAACCATCATAGCGCTCGATATGCGTGTTATTATGAGAAGTTGAAAATAAACATATACAAGACAGATTAAATTGGCCTAGGAACAAGTGGATGCAACTAAGTCGCTTTATTGAGGAACGAGATTACTTATGATTCATTTTCTGACCTTGAGATTCATCATTTGTAAATAGTGTACTATGTATACTATACAAATTTATTATAATGTCGACAGAGCTATCTCATATCTTCTGTGTTTGTTAATCCATTAAATCTCAAGCCCTGAGAACCCAAAATAATTTAGTAACCCGTACGGGTGCTTCAAGCAAATTATCTAATATGTACGAGGAAACGACAGATGAACGGTTCAGCTAATGCTAGCGAAAGTAAGGTGATCCGCTGCGCGTAGGTTTTCTTTCTTTCTGTCATGATTGATGTTTACGGTTTCAGTACCTATACTAATACCTGGCTAAATTCTGGGCTGGAAATATATGATTTGTCATCGACACGTATAGAAGTCTGTATTATATACAGAGCTTAATAGGCCCTACCTAAGCAGCCACGTATGTGTACACGGGTACAAAATGGTGAGATTTGCCGGCTACGGACTACCGCGGTAAGGCATACGGAGAGACAGTGACATCGGTAAATTTATACTGTAGTACACACATTTATCACAAAATTGTTTTTGCATTTCTTTTTGCTGACCACTGATGTAAGCCGAGGCTTACTCATTTTTCATACCAGTATAAACTAGAAAAGAACACTACACTAAGCATTACAAAGTTAATTTATTGCCTGTGCGGTGGAAAGTTGCAATTTAATTTGTAACTTTCCGCTACACAGGCAATAAAATAAAATTAGTATGCGGCGTGTACGAAATTCAATAACCTATTAAAATTGCAGTTTTCGTTAAAGGTAAAGTAACCGTATAAGTACTCCATTAAAATCTTTATTCAAAGAATCTTTATTCTGTGTCTTTCCCGTAGGATTTAATAGGTTAATGGACATCATAAATCGCAGAACAATGTATAAATGAAAAAATGTATAAATCTAAGTGACATTGCACTTAGATTTTACAATAACCATTTAACATTTTTCTCTCTTGTAAAATGGCTCTTAAAGTGTTTTGCGGCTGTAAAATTTAATCACTTGTTATCAGATAGAAACGAAGATATTATATTTTGGTCTATAAATAAATAAATATTTTTAAGGACACATTTTACACAGCGTTCTTTAGTCCCAAACTAAACAACGCTTGTACTATGGGTACTGGTAAATTAAACATACTTTTCTTTTGTAAATAAATACATTTTATACAGTCATATACAAACACCCAGACACTAGAAAAACATTGTTCGTTACACAATATTTTTCAAGTTGTGGGGATCGAACCCACAATGTCACTTAGTTGAAATGCAGCTTTGCGGACAAAATGTAATTAATTTGAGTTTTTTTGTCTATTTAATGAATTATAATTTATCTATTTAACTAATTAAAATTGTAAAATTGATAATGGTCTTAAACCATTAACAAAAATAAGAAGAAAAATTAATTTATTTGACACAACGTAAAAAAATAAGCAACTCTTTAGTATACAGGGTGGTTTTTCTACAGGTGCCCAAATTCTCACAGGAGGTTCTTGGTATTATAATCGTTTATTGAAATAAAAACAAACATGTATTTTTTTAATAAAATGCCATTCCATTCCCTAAAAAACAGAACCTGTTTACAATGCGGTAGCCATTCAAAAATACGTCATAACTTGTGTGCGTGTTAGTTATGAATGATCGCGCGTAAAATAAATGAGTTGCTCATAAAACACGCACTTTTTGAGATAAGTTGAAATGAATTTATTTAATTAATTACGAGTGATTTTAAAATTTACCATTTTTATATAACATTACTGATGTCTAGAATTTAATAAAAAAATGGATGCATTTAGAAAAGTCTCCCTGTATTGTTTTTATTTTTTTGTAAAAAGGTGGGAAAAAGGTGGTGCATCTGATATCAAGTAGTGACTGCCGCCCACTCGGGAATTTGTAATACCTGTGGAGTGGCAAATGTGCTGCCAACCGTTAAATCAGTAACACCCTGGTATCTTTTTCTTACGACGAAGCTGCCTAACTATTAGTGCAATAGTAGCATCTGTTGCGTCTCCCTACCGATAAATGTATAAATTGTATGTTGGTTTTCAAATTGAAATACACAAAGCATTTATAAAAGAAACGATGCTTTGAAATTATTTCATAAAATAACGACCTAAAACTTCATTTCGATGCAAGAAAAATATACGTAAATATGTCATGTTATCTTGATTTTTTTTGTTACTTTGGTATAAAAGTGTTCGATAAATATATTTTAAATTTGTATAGACTCAAAATAGGCTTCGAATACAAACATATTTTAGTAAAATTTATTTTGAAACATTTTCAAATCAAAACATGTATTTTATTAGATTTATACAAACGCTGTTGGGCGACAATAACAAAGTTAAGTACATTATTTAAGAAATATATTGAACGGTCTGTAGCAAATAGCATAATTATAATACTACTTGCCAATAAGTATGTAATTACTGTCGTATGTATATAATTTCGTCAAACATTATAATATTACGTAAAAAGTAAATATTATGAATTGAGTACTTATAATCCAAATAGCGCAATAGCGGAGTGAGGTGAGCATAAACCTGTACCCAGAGGCATTCCTCATCAGCCGTGTGCTGTCGTGAACCTTTAGTTATATGGGGGCCATTACAAAATATAATGATTTGCTGTAATAGTACTTCCTTTGAAAGTACTAAGTGGTCTACTACTCGTACAGTTTGAGTTCATCAATTTGATATCAGCTGTTTAGTCTTCTCATGTTAAAATTTATTGCCACTACGAGCACATTAAAGGTCACAATAGTGTTAATTGTTGAATGCAAACAAATATACAGTTCAAGGGTACCTACATAGGCAACTTTATCAGCTGTCGGTTAATATAGGAACAGTTTAATTATCGTAATGATTCCATAAATCACAATGTTATTGACATTGATATTAAACGGAGTTCATGCCTGAGAAATATTTTGTAATATTATTCTGATATTTCGTGTGACATTTATAGCCTATTATATTATAGAAACATAATATAACATTAAAATTTTTAGAAAAAAGTACGAAAAGTTTTCCGCCCCTGTTTGAATCGAAACCACGTCTCGGGATTCGCGCCCAGTCGCTAGCCACTAAGCTAAATGGCTGATTGTCACACCGACGAAAATTTCAACGTCTTTTATTTACATTGTTTTTATCTATATTTTATACATAGGTATATATATTTGGTTTTAGCATTTGAAGAAATGCTTAGCGCATCCATTGTTATAGCCAGACAAACAATTTCGAATTCGTTTTACAACGATAATTCGAACGAAAGATGTCGCTATTGCTTTATAGAAATTTAAATTTTTATATTGCTAATCTTTGCACTTAAGATTATTACGTATTTTATGAATAGATTATAGTCTGTTGGCAAACTGGTATTTCTATTTGTTCCAATAAAATGAGATATAAAGAATATATTTTTCATTTGTCTATAACGGTTTTCATCCCTTCGATGCTTCAATATTATCTAACCAAATGAAAAGTACATCAATGTGCTACAAACAGTGACATTTTTCGCAGTAGAATAACGTAAGTAGGAGTCAATAGAAGGGTCACTATATTTATGTACACAATTTTGAAGCTGATTAATGCTTTACAGATCCTGTAGTTGTGCAGTGATAGTGATCATGTACCAATATGTGTAAAGAATAGAATATTTTAAAAATTTTGCCTCATATATTAGAAATAAATCTATTTTGATATCCGTATAATAGTATCTTCATTATCCGTTATAGAACTCTGGTGGTCAAATTATGCGACACTGTAATCATAACAAGCCTAAAACTTTTCAAGAAATAAATCTCTAAGACAAGATTGTGTGGTCAGAAAGAATATAAAAGAAGCATCTCAATTTGCGTGCGGGTCTGTCTTATTTGAGTCTCTGAGTTTGTACTTGAAAACTTGTTTTGAATACTTTTTTCGTACTTTATAGCTTTTTTGGAAGAATTGCTTTACCAAATTAAATAATTAAATAAATCCAATTTAAATGTTGATAGAACTAATACTAAAGATTAGTCCACTTTGCCGTTTATTCAACTCATATTTTATCAGTATCGGATAGCTGTTACATATTCATACGAATGTACGAGCACATACATACCTATAAGTAGACAGAAATATGTCAGAATAAATAATCAGACACAAATATATTGTCAAAAGCATACGAGCTAGTATATTCACTGGCAGATACAACACTTATATTTTAGAAATAATTTTGCATATGACCCCTCTTCTGATCGGTACAGGACGAATCATTATTTTAATCCTCGGATGTTATACTATCCTTTGTCTTTTTGCCTTGAGCACCTACGAGATTTTTTTTAAATAGATGGACTAAAAACTCTAATGACACGCTATCATGGCTCTTGACTTAATTATTTTAAAATTAATTCATTTATTTCCAAGAACAGACAACAGCGGCCTTTATGCTCTATTACTAATCCTCTCGCAAAGGCTTATAAACTGCACGGCAAATATATTTATGAGTAAAAATAGAGAGCAGTTCGTTGCCCCAGAGGTTACCTCTGACGTAGAGGTGGGACACAACAATGCAGTTACCATCTTAAGGGAAGAGGTTATGTTTGCAATGTCTAGCGGCTGGGAATTAAATCCTGTCTAGCAAGTTTATGAGGCTAAGACGAGGCGTTACCAATCATTCAGAGGATTAATACTTGAGAGATAAATTGGTACGCTTATTGGTTTTATCTCTATGGGCTTAATAAGATAGGGAGAGAGAGCTCAGGGCCCGTAGTGTACGGTCTCAGATTTGTTCTATACTAAAACGTGCCGTGCCGAATTTTAAGTGTTGAATTTAAGTCAATGATTAGTATGCATTATTCTTAAGAGTAAGTAAGAGTAAGAGCCGTGATAGCTCAGTGTCCGGGCGCTCGCCTTTAATTCAATATACTCGACCTGAGTTCGATCCCCGGTGCCGGCACCAATGAAGTTTTTAACTTTAAGTGCTGACTTATCACGTGCTCCGCGGTGAAGGAAAACATCGTGAGGAAACCTGCATATTTTCGAAATAATATTAAAAAAAAATATTTCGAAGATATGTGAAGTCCGCCAATCCGCAGTGGGGCCGCGTGGTGGACTATGCCCTGATACTCTGTATAGAGGAGGCCTTTGCCCAGCAGTGGGACATGTATAGGCTGTTACTTTACTTTACTTTACCCTTAAGAGGTTGAAAAATTATGTTTGGTGCAATAAACTTATTCCTCTCGACCAATTCGACCAATTCGACTTTGGACGTCCTGAAATGCTTAATCACCCAAAGTAAGTACTGGAGCACTCTTCTTCTATGTCGCAAAGGCATTCGACAAGGTGTAGCATAACGTGTTGCTTTACAAGTGCTACACTCAACGGGCTACATAGGTTCGTGCACACCTTTGAGGTTACCTATTGTATCGCTCTTTCGATACCTAGTTGAAGAAAGTTTATTTAAGCCGCCCTCATAAATTTAGTGTGGGTGCAAATATGATGTATGTTATCTATTACATTAAATGTACCTGAAACAATACGTAATTTCTATTTAACTGTAATTAATTACTGCTGTTATAATGAAAACGTAGTCTAATTGAACGTAAATTGACTTCAAAGAAGCTGAGAGCATTCTTTTGCCAATTTTTTGTTGGCATCCATCCTCCGTTACCCCGACCCGCGATGTCACGCGCTTTGGAGATGGTCACCGGCAAATGATAAATATTATTATGATAGACGATAAGAGAAGGCAAGCTCGTTTGTTGCAGCCGTCGGTAATCAGCTAATATGATTTTGCGTCTCCAATTTTCCACGCATACATTAATTTCAACATTTTTATGCGATATACAATCGAGCGTTAGCTAAAAAAACAAGCCAACTGCGAGTCGGTCTCGGGCACGAAGAGTACCGTTCCATTATCTATTAAAACGGCAAAAAGTCATATCTGTTTTATGGAAGCCCCACTTAAATATAATTCATTCTTTTTTTTTAGTTGTTATGGCGGCAACAAAAATACGTCATCTGTGAAAATTACAACTGTCCAACTATCACGGTTCATGAGATACAGCTTGGTGACAGATAGATAGACGGACAGATGGACACACAGACTGCGGAGTCTTAGTAATAGGGACCCGTTTTACCTATTGGGTAAAAGGTAAAACCCTAAAAACCAACCAACAAAGTTTTCGTTTTTTTTAAATACACGATACGGATTAGGTAATAGACAGGTTGTCTTGTATAATCTGGACAACGAACGAACGAATATTCAAAACAGAGTTTAAGTCAAAAAATTACTCACAACGGTTTTCTTCATCGTCGAGCACGTGATAAATTGGCATATAAAATTACAATGGACATAATTGGTGCCGGCACCGGGATTCGATCTCGGGTCACTCGACTACATTAGAATTAATACGAGCTATCGCGGTTTAAGAATTGTTTGGTCGTCTACTTTTTGTTCATATTATATTATTTTATATGTTTGAGTGTTCTTCTAAAACGCGATAAATACTACTCTACCTTACTAATATTCTCACCTTTTTTTCGTTTTTTGTGTACATCTGTACTTACGTAAGAAGTTCTTTAAGCGTAACAAAATAAAAATAAAAATAAAATTAAGAACTTGAAGCCCGGCGGTATGAGGATCTTCGATAAACATCCTCCATTTATTTATGTGTCGAAATTCAACAACAAATCGCCGACTACACGGTTTTAATTTCATGACAGAAGTATACGAAAAAAAAAAGTAGATGCAGCGGGTTGACGTAAATGTAAAAATTATATCAACATACTCTTTTGAAAACCCGTTAGAAACTATGCAATATAATATGTTTTTATAACACACAAAAGAAGTCGGTAATCACCTTTTATTTGTAATAAACGCAGCTATAAATTCCAAGGACACGCGCACTATCATAATATTAGTATAACAGGCTAAAAAAATGACTTCATTGCAAGAACCGGTCTCACAACGCACCAACACACAGGTTTTGGAAATTTGTCATACACACAAAACTAATTGAATATAATATCATACAAACAACGTTTAGAAATCGCAAAAAAGTGCCTTGTGTATTTTACAGTTGTAGTAAGTAAGAATGGTCAGTATCAGGTTATTCTTTTCCGATTATAATTACGATTTAAAAATAAAAGACACAAATTTAAAGATTGTTTATTACAATTACAATATACATATATATAAAATATTTATCACAGGGTAATTAATCCCTGTAATAAATATTTTAAAAAACATAGTATTATTATAAAAGTTAGTGCTGATAGAATCGTTATCCCAATCGGAATTAATTTGATTTTTTATTTGAGAAGGTGGCAACTGAGCTGGCGGTTCATCTGATTAGTGTTGCAGATGTCTGGTTCCTTTTATTAAAATGGGCCCTGGTTACCTCGACACTCTCCTGACGAAACACAGATGTATGACACTTCCACTTAACGACGGTTTTCTGTGAGGTCTTGGTACGGTCATAATCAGGACGGACCTGCCCATTCGTGCAACAGCGAAGAATGTTGCGTGGCACTACCATAGTCAAAATTAAGCTTGATTAAAAATATGAAAGTATTTTAATTGAATGCAATTTATGGAACCTACAGATCAGAATATGTGTAAGACGTTCTATGGACATTATCGTTATAATATGTCTAGTCAAACACGTAAAGGACTTTGGTGAACTTTTTTCAAATGCTTCCCACGTCCACATGTACACGTGCACCTACATAAAGGACAATAAAGGACTTGAGCGATCCTTTCGCCATGATTAGCTATACGTTATAAAAATTTTCAATTGTCTTATTGACAGAAGAAGATTAATAAATAAGCAAAGTTATCAATATGCACATTTAAAAGGTAATGTTTAAAGTATATAAGCGTGTACATTCCTTGTCATCTTAAGTAGTGGTAAATAAAACAAAAAAGTTAAGCTAAATAAATATTTATATTATGCTAGGCCTCTTACAAATAATATTTTTTGTAATTATCTTTTGCATTATTCATAATAAATATTATTATAAATTTGTTACATATCTTAAATGAGTCAATATCATGGTCTTTATCCCACCTAGGTGTGGTCGGTATAACATGTGAATCATGTCGTAAGTGGTTTTGGCAACGTGTTCGGTGATTACACACAAACACTTGTCCCGTGTGGGAATCGAACCCGGCGCTGAAGCCGAAAGCTAAGCAAGTGCGCCACCGAGTAAACATGAAAATAAATTAGTCAACATAATATTATGAAATTAAAATTTTTGGTTTAACCATTATTTTTTCAAGAATACAAGCTGACCAGACTACTAAGTATTTAATAATAGTCGTTTAGTAGGATTGTTAATATAAATCGGTCAAGATACAGAAAAAAGTTTAAAGTTAAACGAAACAAATATGCTTAGGCTTTATAAACTTAATAAACTACTGAAATTGGCACTTTGGCGAAGATGCCTAAGGAACATCATTTTCAAATAACATTCGTGGTAATATTTCTATGTTTAACTAATATTAATTTTGTTTTAACAAAAATTTTTGCATATTAACTAAAAAAACGCTATGTTAGTAACACTAAAGTGATTGTTATAAATAAAAATACATAATATAATTATTTAAATGGTTTCCACGGATTTGCTATTATAATTAAATTAATCACGGAGAAAGGTCAAATATAACTAGTTAACTAACTATAGCTCCTATTCCGCGAATTTGACGTAGAAATTGCTCGTGATGAGGACAAAAATATAATGCATTTTTTCTTTAGCTTCACGTGTTATCAATTAACAAGCTTGACGCTGCAGAACATAATTTAAATGCAACATTATATTTTTACTGCCGTCCAATCAGTATTTTATATAATTATATTAGTATATATTATATGATTGATCCGCTCAGAAGTCCACAGTTTATCTTTAGATTTCTTTTAACTATCCGTAATGATCAAAAGGAATAAATATTTCTAACACAACATTTTTGTCCTATAATAACAATATAAAACAACATATTTTTGCGCTCTATAGGTAGCTTTTAAAACTTAAGCCAGCGCTTTGAAGTTCCTTTACGTTTTTAAGTAAAAAAAAAAATCACGAAAAGATGCCAAATTCAACTAAATTATTTATTTATTAACTAAAGACAATCGCGTTCCATAAATCTCAGATCTAACACAGATAATGATAGTTGTGGTCAAATCATTCAACTCGTTTTCTTGCGATACACTATGTACTCTATAGTCCACAAAACCACGCAAACCAGACAGCATACGCTCATCGCAAAGAAGCAATACAAGTAGGTGCCCGTTGCGTCGTAGATTAGGCCTGTAAGAAATACATCACTATGAATTGCTATTCTTTTCATTAAATCCTAAATCTAATATATAAAATTCTCGTGTCACGGTGTTTATAATTGAACTCCTCCGAAACGGCTCGACCGATTTTCGTGAAATTTTGTGTGCATATCGGCCAGGGTGGAGAATCGGACAACATCTATTTTTCATCCCCTAAATGTTAAGGGTAGTCCACTACAAACATTTTTTTCTACCTTACAAATAATTTATATGGCAAAACAACGTTTGCCGGGTCAGCTAGTATCTTTATATCTAAGACGCTTGCGCGCTCTTATGAAACGAAATACCATAAGCTCCTAAGTAAGTTACCAATGGTTCGGAAAGCGGTTTTTTTTAGAAGAAACAGTAAACAGTAATAAACAGTTGACATATTTTCTTTTTGTAGACAAGATAATTGTGTACTTTGTTCTTAATTCTAATGTTTAATTTATGTCTATCACTATTCTTTCGGTAATCATTTAGGTTATGTCGAATATATAAAATATTACAATAATTATTTGAGATGCTACAATGAGTATGTTAATCTCTTTAAGAAGATCTTTTTTGAAGAATAAATTGATAATTTATATCCGACTACTATATCACTACCCCATAACAAAATGCCGTACGAATAGATGCTGTGAAAATAACTGGTGTAATAAGTCCGGCGGTGTCTGATAACTGCCAAACCTTCCTAATCGCCCCTGTCTATTCGCAAGAGATGATTAGATTTAGAGAGAAGATTTTTACGTATTTATCTAGAGACCCACCTATTAACGGATCGGCTATAAGCATAAGGAATCCTGAGAATATGATGTGTAGTGCCAAGGCGGCTGGGAACCTGTCTGGGGCTGCTGTGACCAGCACAAGGGGGAAAAGCACCTGCACAGAGCACCGCACCAGGCCCGATATGACCGTGATGGTGAATACGAACCATATTTCACTCGAGCATACAAGCGCTGGAAAAATTTACATAATTTAACATACAGCAAACTCATTTGCCAAATCCTGGATAAAAAAAACAGTTCTTTAGGCGGATAGAAAGAAGCTACTCGTAACATATTACTAGCACCAAATATTGATGTAAGAATGTTTCAAACAACTAGCCTTTGGTTACTTCAAAATATCGAAATTTTAGTATCTTTCGCATCAAGATTTGTTATGCGGTCAAAGTCAGTACTTTGGTAGGAAGACCAGTGCCTCATCAGAAGTTTGGTAAAGTATAAGTATTTATTCTTTGTCATTTCGTTAATTAAATTGGGACACCGGGGCTGACCTTTTTGGAGGCGTTGCCAATGCATTTGCAACCGTCCATGGACATAATCGTACGGGTATTGATTATGTCCATGGACGGCGGTAATCACTCAATATCTGGTGCCCCGCCTTCTCATAACCCTGAGGCAGAGAGATGTGTAATTTATTTTGTTTTTTTTTTATGGTGTGAAAGAAATTGACTCGTGCAAAAATATATTAATTAAAGTAATTCGAGGTCACACATACTACACTTTTAAATAATTATACCATTAGTTTGATAAAGACAACTTTTGAGAAGTTATTAAAAAGCTTAACGAATGTTTCTTTATTCATTAAAACACTTAACATTCAATTTTAGATAAGATATAGCTTTGAGGCAGCAGGTTGAAATCAATAACGAAATAGAAATAAAACGTGGAGGAGAAATATCATTAATTAGTCTCGTCGCTCTAAGGTTTTCAATTTACCTGATTTTTAATATGGCCCCTATGTTATAGTATTGACAAATGCCTACACATAAATTCTCTTTGCCTCTTAATACATTAATAAATTTCCTGTTAACTTCATGCTCTCAAACTGCCCCTTTATTTATTAAATAACAACTTAATCTTAGCTAGTTATTAGACTTTTTTTATTACATTTTTAATAAATATTACAGAAAAAATAAATTGAAAACTTACCGATGCGCAGTATTACTGTCAGGCAGGTCCCCGAAAAGAAAATTTTTCTACTGTCGACGGTGTAGAAATATGTAAACACGGCCAAGGAAAATCTTGCGACCAGGTCGGCTATTGCACCCACCATGACGCACGTTGCCACTTGCATCTGGTCAGAAATGAAATATAACTATGCCGTATGTCATACCCAAAGGCCGCTTTACACGCCTAATGCGTGTAAGACTTAAATACAATAATAGTATAATTTAAATTAAATTAAAAAAAATAATATTAATATTGATTTGAATTTTACTTGACGTAATTGAAGAAACCAACGATATTTTCCATAATATCCACTAACAATAGCGTATTGAAGTTTATTCAGTAAGCAAATTTGTTTTAAGTGAGGTGACGAAGAAGGGATGTAATGGTATGGAATGGAAATATGGAAGAGATGCAACACAACTTGCTCCATATTTCTTGATTCCTTGGATTGAAATTTATTTCAGTTGAAATAGAGTTATTTAACTAATCATGGAGTTTATTTAGATAAGACGGTCACGATACGCCTTGTTTTATTTTAATGAGTTAGATAAAATAATTTACTATTAAACTAAAACAAAATTTTGTTAATTATTTAATTTTATTAAAAAATAGGAGTTATTGCCAGCAAAAACTTAAATATTTACTATCATATTTTATGAACGAAAGATGCATAGCACTACACGTTTTCACTATCAAAATACTTAAATATCGTGAAATCGAATTGTAAAGTATTATTTAAATGGAATAAGTATTTTATTAGTTTCTTTGAGTGCATTTTTCTAACGGCAAAAAATAACGTTTTAAAATATTAATTTATACAGAAAATTTTAATACCTGCGAATATCCGTAGGAGAATAATAACATAGGCTCCATAGCTAGGTAAGTAACGTCAGATACGAACGCAAAACCCAATCCAACCAAAGTGCTCAGAAATCTTGGATCCCTTAGCAAATCCAATTCAACGTTATCATAAATAATTTTTCTGAAACAAACCAAAAAGGTACAACCGATGTAATAGTAAAACAATTGTACACAATTTTAGATTGAAAACTTTAGAACGTGTTTAACTCTAATGACTACAACAAATATACCTACATAATACTTTTTTGGATGGATTCGTGTCTACTCGGTGTAGTCATTTCCTTAATTTCAACAGCAGCGTCATCACCTGGTAACATTTTGACCACAGTTTCATCACAGTCAACTTTAAATGATTTAGTTTCCAGGACGTCACAATTTAATGGGTCTGTAAGTCGACAGCGTGACATATGGTGTTAGAAAAGCTTTAAAAAACGATGTGATTACAAATGCTGTTGGCAAAGAGAACAAGGCGAATTAAATAATGTCAACAGATCTGTCTTGCAATGTATGACGTATATTAAATAACAGATAAATAAAATAAATTAACGACATGAAAATGACTATGTCCAAAATAAAAGGTACTTTAGAGGTGCATACAAAAGTAAGTTAAATTAACACACACATTTCAGCAAAACTATTACGACTGTCAAAACGTTATATCCTTTTGGCCCAGTAAGTTGCGCAATACTTAGTGTTTTTTTTAATATAAGTAGGCCCCGGTTACCTCACGCGCCAAACGAAACGCGAAAGTTATTTCACTCCACGCTGGTCTTCTGTGTGGCCGTGGTGCGTCCCTGGACGAGCCTGCCCATTCGTGCAACAGTCGAATCAAAATCAAAATCAAATCAAAATCAAATGTCTTTATTCAACATAGGAGCATTACACTCACTTATTGATAGTCAAAACACTACCACCGGTTCGGAAAAGAAAGCCACTGTACTGAGAAGAACCGGCGAAAGAAACTTAGCGGGCTTTTTTTTTTAAATAAGCAGTTTGACATAAATTCATTAAAAATACAATATAAGAACTCCGATTGAAAGAGCCTGGAGAGATCAGTTCATTACTAGAGTGTGTTATCATTTAAATAATCATTAATATTATAGTAGCCTTTAACACACAAACGTTCTTTTACTATTTTTTAAAATTTAGCTATTGATGCATTTTGAACGTTTTCTGGAATTTTGTTGTAGTAACGTATACATTGTCCCATAAAAGATTTACTTATTTTACGCAGTCTACTTGTGGGTAGGATCAATTTATTTTTGTTCCTAGTATTTATATATAATCTGTTGTGTGGCCCTACCACTCTCTCTCGACGAAGTTGAAGCGGGCAGATTACTACCGCACTAACACAAAAATCTGTAAGTTTTCTACAGCAAACTAACAGCGTATTCCAATACATTCTATAGCTAGACAAAGAGACTGTGGGGTAAAAGTATCATGAAATGACAATAGATGAACAAAACGCTCTATGGACCTGGACTTGAGACATCCTTTGATTTGATCATATGCCATTCGACCGGGTGCATCACTAGCATTGCGAACAACAGGTGCAGATCCACGGCCATAATGAGGGCGAGAGTCCAACGGAATCCATACTCGCCCAGCAGGAACGTAACGAGGATTGGAAATGTTATGGAAGCGATACTGCTCATGGTTTGGTTGGCGCTCATCATAGCTGTGCGTTTCTTCGTGAAGTAGCAGTTGAACGCTGTGAAGCTTACTGGTATCATGACACCGAAACCCGCACCTGGTAGAGGAAAGTGAACGTTAAAATCATAAATTTTTCATTCAAATCAGCCCTGTGAAAAGCGAAAAATATCTTACTGTATATAAAATGCAAGTGTGTAATATATGTAATTGTAGAACTCAAACACCGTTTGATTGATGACCATAAAACCGTTAAGTTATCATTACAAAAGGTTATATTGTAAAGAAGACATTTTTTTGCACTTTCCACAAGTTTTTGCTTGTCACCGGATGTCATTTTATCTTCTATACCATTCCCCTACAAGGCAACGTCTACCAGCTTCTACTATTACTACACAGAGTGTATGTCGACACGTTGACGTGTTGAGATACACGGTCGAAAGTTGAACGAATGTTCGCTTCACTTTGTCTATGGCTGTCGAACTGGATGGACGTCTAGGAATTGTTGTGGGTTCTATACTATTGTGTAGCTAGATTTATGTTTATTTATTTGAAATGAGGCTTCTCTAAAAGTATCCATTTTTTTATTACATTCGAGACATAAATAATCTTATATAAAAAATTATAAATATTTGATATCACTCTTAAGTAATTAATTACATTCATTTAAAGTTATTTTAAAAAGTGCGTCATTTATACGAAACTCGTTTATTTTACGCGCGATAATTCATAACTATCACGCACACAAGTTCGTGCACAGTAAAATTTAGGTATTTATGAATGACTACCGCATTGTCAACTCGTTCTTAGGGAATAGAATGGCATTTTTTTTTTTGGGAAAAAAAGCTTTGTTTCTTTTTCAATAAACGATTATACTACCGAGTCTGTACCTCCTGTGTGAATTTGGGCACCTTTAGAAAAGCCACTTTGAAAAATACTATCAGCCTCGCAGTAAAATTTGCTTAATTCTCTGGTAACTACATTATCCGCAATATGTCCACATAGAAAACGGGTTAAGAAAGTGACTATTTTTGGCATAGTAGCCCAAGTTCCGACGAATGAAGGGACTGATCCTTTGGACGTAGCACGGCGGACTGACTTAAAGTAAAAGTATATTTTACAGGCATTGTGCATGTCATAACTATCTTCCATCATAAAAAAATATAATTACCTCTTATAACACCGAACGTGAAGACCAGCTGATAAGTTCTTGTGACAAAAATAGTTAGGACATCGCCTAGAATGAATAAACCAGCGCCAAGCAAGCCAACTTGCCTGAAAGAATATTTTTTCAACGCTATCCCACTTAGAAAACCTAAAAGAAAAAATAATGATATGAACGTACAATAAATATACTAAAACAACTTTTAAATTTTTTTTAATATGAACTTTAAAAACGTTTAAATATTTTTTTAATATGACAGAATATCCGTTATATAAATTCTAAAAGATTGAAGAATACTAAACATTGAATTCGATTCGATTCGAAGAATACTAAACATCGATTCAGTTGGTTAAATCTCATGAAACCGGTGCATAGTCCCAATATTATGCAGAATTGTTAATTAATTTAAGACATTAAAATATCGTCAATTAAAATGTTAAAGTGAATTAATTAATAAATAAAAAAGCAAATAAGTATTAAAAGTAAAATATACGTAAACGATAAATTATTATAGAATTCTTGTTATGAATTAATATACAGAATAAAATATAAGTATAAGCCGTTGAGTGTTTCATTAAAAGAAATACGTGGCTCGAATGTTTCATCGCTGGCTGCCATGTGGAATTTTCGTGGTGCTCGGGTTTCAAGCGACGCTGAACGCGGCTAGAGTTACTGTCCTCAATTAATTATGAGTCTATTAGCTTAATACAAATCGGTTAATAGACAAATATCGTTGGATAACGGGACCGATTGGCGTTCAGGGCCTAAGCCTTAACAGTTTGCATCAACCATTCATTAGATGATATTGATTTGACCGATATTGTATTAACAACAATACGGAGCGCTCATTTCCGTAAATAGGATACGTTCTGTCAATCCATCTGTCATTTAATCTGTGTCTAGATGCGTTCTAATTGTGTGTTAGCCGATTTCAAAAAAGGAGGAGGTTTTATTTGCGACTGTATATATTTTTTTCTTTAAATCTTTTTTGCACTTCTCACTATTGTGTAATATTCAGTAGAGTTGTTTATTAAAGAGGAATCTGCAAAAACTTTTTGTTATTGTTTATGTGAGACTGTATTATCTATGGTTGAAAACTGGTAAAAGGTTTTTTTGATGATGTTTATAAATCATGATTTTGATAACTTGAAAAGAACCGCAAAACTCAAATTCAATTTACAATATAAAATTGAGGTAAGTAGGTCATGGTATTATGTCAAGAGGTCTCTTGCTTATAATATATATAGACTGACGCGTATGCGAAAGAGTTTTTATTTTTATTATTCGTTTTTATATTTCGTTTTGAGAGAGAGTCATTTAAACTTAAAAAATCAAGCGTTCAAGCCGTAGTAAACTAAACATATTTAGTTCATTGTCGTTTTTTTCTTTTAAAAGAAGTTGACATTTATATCCTTATTGTTTCCAATGGACGAGCAATTTTGAATATTTAAACACAGAAAGATTTGAAAAAAAAATTTTTTTTTCAAAATCTTATAGTTAACATTCAAATTATACTTGCTAACTCCAGAAACTACCACCTCCCGCATTTGACCGATGACCATGAAAAACGAAACGTGTATTTTTGTGTAAAAAGATTGTTATCCGTTATCCGCTTTGTTGTGATTTCCCAAAGATTGCGCTTGAGAATGTCAGTTTTTTTTTATTTAAAAACCGATTCTTTTATTTTAATAGGTTTTAACACGAAGAAATTTGCTCGTCATAATCATGATTTCAGTCTGTTTAGCCAAGCGAGCAGGCGCTTCACCTTATGTTAAGTGAATACCGCCGCTCTTGGAGATCTGCTACACTCGAGGCTTGCAGATGCGTTGACAACCTTTTGAAAATTGGGCTCCGACTATCTTACTCACCACACGAAACGTGAAAGTATTATAACTTCCACTTCAAGCCGGTCTTCTGTGAGATCGTGGTACTTATCTGGACGAGCCTACCCATTCATGCAACAGCCGAGGCTGCTGCCTTACCACAGTCAAAACTGAAGACAGACCTGGCCTACAGACTGCCATGAAGAATGATCTTGAGTCACATTTACTGCGGTACGACCACGCAACTGTGTTTGCTGTTGCACGAATGGGCAGATACGTCCGGGTTAGTACCACGAAATCACAAGAAGACCAGCGTGAAGTAGAAGTATTACACTTCTGCGTTTCGTCTGATTAAGGAGGTAGCCGGGGCTCACATTTGTTAAAAGGTGGCAATGCACCTGCAACGCTACGGCTGTTGAAAATGTCCATGGGCGGCGGTTATCATTTAACATCAGGTTAACCGCCAGCTCGTTTGCCACTGTCTCACTCTAATCCATCGCGCACACTTGTAACCTGGCTTCTTCATCTCGTGGGAGGGTGTCCTACACTACGATGGCCAATACGACGCTGCCACTCAAGAACCTTTCTTACCCATGGGTTATTGGTTCTTTAAGCTATATGACCGGCTCATTGACACAGCTCAGTAAAAACACTCCTCAACGATTTCGAGTACAGCGCTCCCAATAACAACCGGTATAAGCATGACATGAACAATAGACATGATCTTCTTCTTGTCCCTGTATATCTTAAAGAGTAGGCTGTTGGAAGAAGACACTGTTTAGATCAATGACCATAGTACGATGGTTTTGGTGAATATTTCGTAACATATCGAAGGTGGGTGATGTATTCGCCATTGATGTTAATACCATGTTCTTTTCAATCCAGAAAATTTGCTCATCCCATTTAAATGTATTTTAATGGTAACAAACATTTAATTATTAGATAATTGGACATAGTGAAAAAAAATGTAGTGTCAGTTATCTTTTGTATGTCTTAATGTTACGAAGCGTGATTACACAATGAATTCGCATACTACGCAAAGTCCCACAATTAGCGATTCTATCTAAAATACATTAAACAACTTTTAATCAGTTCACATAATAAAGTTATTAAATTTCATACAATGTAGATAATGTTTTATACCCTTTCTACAAGAGTTGTAATCACGATTTTGGGTTAATCATATTAACTCAAAATCGTATTGATCATTTTAACCCAAATTCGTCATTTATTGATGAAAACGTACTCTCTGTTATATGGCCGCAATTTTAGTATATTAATTTTATGATTTAGCTATTTCATTTTAATCTATAATTTAATTTCATTATAAATAAAATTGTATTTCGAAATATATTTTTGATTTTAAAGATATTTTATGTTTTATGCCATATATGTGGTAATTCAATTAACCATAGCAACAAGTTAGTAGTAGTGTAGTATTCCTTAACTCTGAAATTAAATGAATCTAACGCAAAATAAATATATTTCACTGGCATTTAAATTATTTATTTCTTGTTTTTACCCCAATATCTTTTCCTATGAAATTGCCGGTTTGTATGAAATAAGTTAAAGTATTTTTATTTTTGCAATCTTTTTATTCATAGTACTCAATCGCAACCCATGCATGCTTTGCCGACGCAGTGGTAATTTATTGATGCCCCTCTTGTAAAAATCAGCTGAACGGGAGGCAACAAACTCTTCAAAGGCATTTTGTACTGCCACTCAGGAATTGAAATTTTTTCCCGCTAAAAAGTTGTCCAAATTATGAAAAAAAGTAATAATCGGTAGTTGCAAGATCTGGTGAGTATGGCGGATGAGGGAGAGCTTCTAACCCCAATTCTTGCAGCTTGATGACTGTCTGATGTGCAGTATCTTGTCGCGCATAGTAGTGACGGAGCAGCGGGGACCACGTTTTGACCAAATCTGGATGCTGATATGCGAGTTTCTCCATAATTGTCTTCAGTTCTTCACAGTACAAATCTACAGTAATGCTCATTCCGTTTTGTAAAAAGCTGTGATGAATCACACCGGCATTAGATCACCAAGCAGTGACCATCGCCTTTCTACAGGCACATTTTTCGTTTAGGGTATTGCTTTGGTGCTGAACTGATCTAATCAACTTGCTGAGCGCTTTTGATTGTCGTACAGAATTCATTTTTCGTTGCACGTAACAATTCGGTTAATAATTCCATCATTGTCGACCAAAGTGTCCGGACCACCACGGGGTTTATTTTTCAAGTCAAAATTTTGAGAACGGAACCGGCAAACTAATAACGGGTTGTGCGTTCGTTTGTAAAGTTCTCTCAGTGAACCTTTTTGTTTGTGCCGTTTGTGCGCCACGACGTAACTCATATTCCACAATTAAACGAATTTTTAAAGTATCCATCATGACGAAAAATTTGAAATGTAATGAAAATACAAAGCTTATCAATAAACAAAGGACTTACTTTGTACAAAGTACTTCATGATTTTAAACAAAATTAAAGTAAATTCAGAATTCACAGCCGATCATATTTTTTTTGTTCGAAATATTGTTTCTAGGTAAAATAAATATTATATTAAATACATTCAATGAAAAATATACCTGCTATAGAGAGTGCTCCGTTGTATACTCCAATGACTAGAGGAAGCCCACTGGCGCCGTTTTGTTCGATGAAGAAGTTATTGAACAATATGCCGAAAGCGTTCGAGGAACCAAATCCAAGCATCTGCAAATAAAATAATTACATTATAAAATTCTGATTCCTTTGAGTAGCGTTGAAGTGATATTCATGAATTTCTACTGAGGACCGATGTGAAGTGGAAGTAATGTATTTTTGAGTTTCGTTTCGTCGTCGTTAGTAGAACTTATTTTAAGTTTGGCAAAGAACTTTCAATCCCTTACATATTGTAAGTCAGTGGGCAGCGGTAATCAGGATGCCGCCATTTTTTTAAAGATAATAAAATTTTTACTTTAAATGCGTACTTATTATTAATTTTTAAAAGAATCTGAACCATTTAGATCCGTAAAGTATCTTAATAATTCATTTTTAATTCGATTAATAGGTACTCTCTTTATTGCCATGTTATGACCAAAGATGTTTAGATAATAATTACAGATAATAATATTAGATATAGATAAAAAAAGTCACTTGAAATGTAAACGCCGCTTTGCTGTGCAACATAATATAAAACAAAGTCGTCCCGCTGTCTGTCTGTCCCTATGTACGCTTAGATCTTTAAAACTACGCAACGCATCTTGATTTTTATACTAGATAGTGTGATTCAAGAGGAAGGTTTATATGTATAATACATTGCACCCGTGCGAAGTCGGCGCGGGTCGGTGGTAAATAAATAAAACACTTGGATATCTAAGTGTGTATAGTATATCAGTTGAGTAATTGTTAACCGTGGAGTGGCATTTTGAGAAAATGGACAGCCCTCAAGGATGTTATGTCGATGTGATGTTATGGACATGTCTTCCACATAAGAAGAAGAAGTGTCTTGAGTTTAAATCACGATGCTGGAAACAAAGAAATGGTTGATTTAAAATTTTGAATAATGAGAAACATCTAACGGCAGGATTAATGTGAAAGAAACAAAAAAAAGGCTCATTCATATCGATCGCGTATCTTGCAATTCGCCTAGGATCACGTTATTCCTTTAATAGTTCGCAAAATTTTATCAAGTACCTACTATTATTTACTGCGTAAAGATGTGAGATATTTAGATCATTATTGATGAACAATTTACAATTAAATTATAATTGTAAATTGTTTATATCCACTTCAAAATCATATGTTTTTCAAATTATAAGCAAAGATTAATGTAGTAGAATAACTAGTTACAAATATCCGTGTGTTGTTTTTCAATTGAGTAAATCAAAACAACGACAGGTAACGAACTTTCTTTTAAATTTTATGTAATTCCTTGTCATCCCTTTCTGTGCATTTTATTTATTTTCATCTAATAATTATATTTTATTGGTTTTGTTGTTAGTTGTTCGGTTTCATATTGAATTATTCTATTGGTAATTCTGTCTGAGACCGACGATAGCAGCTTTAACGTTTAACCTTTTGCTTACTCTGCTACTTAATCAATTATTTGGGTTTCTTTAATTATATATGTTAATATATTAAAATGAATACTCGCAATGCCAAGGCACGCCAAATGGAAAACCAACTCCAACTCGTGCTTCAAGAACTTAAGGCATCCAAGGAGCAGTGTGAGCAATTACTCAAGGAAAGGGAGGACAATGAAAAAGAAGTAATAGAAATAGCATCCTAATTTGGGAAAAATAGCCAATTAAAATATGAAATGTCTCAACTACATACAGAATATTTAAATTTGTTAAGGGAAAAAGACCAGTTACAGGGAACCGTCAATGAGTTTTGACCAATGCAGAAAGGAGTATGAGGAAGCTCTCACACTCAATTCTGCACTGAAATTGCAATTACACGAGGCCAGTATACAAATTTCACAGTTAAATTGTTACATAGACAACCAAAAGGCCTGCCAGACTCAGAGCCTGTTCAATGAGCTGGTCAATTTGCAGCCATCTTGTGACCCTCAAAATGCATGTACTGTAATAGACTTGACTAGCGATGATTGTACAACATCAAGATCAAAAACAAGAATCCCATGCAGCAGAAATAAATTGAACTTAAGAAAACGGCAGATCTATGGGGAATGTCCGTTGAAGTGACTGCCTCAATAATAGATTCAATCGCACCTTATTTGTCAATCATTTTTAACAGTAGTGTAGATTCTGGCGTATTTCCTGATCTCATGAAACACAGTAAAGTCATACCTGTATTTAAATCCGTTAGTACTTCGGACCCCACTAATTTTAGACCCATTTCTATACTACCAACACTTAGTAAAATTTTCTTAGTAGATCAGCTGTTAACACATTTTAACTTAAATAAATTATTACATCACAACCAGTTTGGTTTTACAAGGGGTCGTTCTACAACCGATGCTGGTGTAGAGCTGATCAAACATATATTTGAGGCTTGGGAGAGTTCACAGGATGCTCTGGGTGTCTTTTGTGATCTTTACAAGGCTTTCGATTGCGTGAATCATGAAACACTGATCAGGAAATTGCGCCATTATGGCATTAAAAGTACCGCGCTTGACCTCATTAAGTCATAGCTATCAAATAGAATTCAAAAAGTTGTAATAAATGGTGCTAGTTCTTCTGGGTCGACGGTATCTATGGGCGTTCCGCAGGGCTCGATTCTCGGCCCATTTCTCTTTCTCATTTACATTAATGATCTTCCTTACTTTGTAGGGAGTAAACACGATATAGTGTTATTTGCCGATGATACATCATTAATTTTTAAAATCGATCGACAGCTTGTTACACTTGACGAGGTAATAATGCTATGTCAGGAATAGTCTATTGGCTTAATACTAACAATTTACTATTAAATGGTAATAAAACTAAATGTATGAAATTTTCAACACCTAATGTTAACATTTGGGTGCTACCAATGTACTTATATATGGGGGGGAGAGTTAGGCCTTGTGGATACGACTGTCTTTCTTGGAATAACTCTCGATGCAAAGCTTCAATGGGGTCCCCATATATCCAAACTTGCGAATAGACTAAGTTCTGCAGCGTATGCTATAAGGAAAATAAGATGTCTAACTGATGTAAAAACGGCTAGAATTGTGTATTTTAGTTACTTCCATAGCATAATGTCATATGGTATTTTGCTATGGGGGCACGCGGCCGATATAGAAACAATTTTTATTTTGCAAAAAAGGGCCATAAGAACAATTTATAATCTAGATTTGAATGCATCTTTGAGAGAGAAGTTTAAAGAAATAAATATATTAACCTTAGCCTCTCAATATTTATATGAAAATGTTATGTATGTGCGTAGAAATATTAATAATTTTGATAAGAATACTGATATACATAATGTGAACACTAGGAACAAACACAAGCTTGTAATGCCAGTTACTAGACTCCATAGAGTAAGTAACTCGTTCATGGGGGGCGGTGTATACGCTTTTTTACAACAAAATCCCAGTAAATGCGCAAAACCTGCCTATTAACAGGTTTAAGAAATTTATTAAAGAAAAACTTTATAAAAAGGGTTATTATAATACAAATGAATACATTAATGACAATAACCCCTGGGAATGAGTTGATCGCTCCCAAGCTATTTCTAAAAGGAAAAAAAAAAAATCAGTTGTATAATATTTGAATTTTTTGTTAAAAAAAAAAATGAATTACAAAAAAGAGGATACCTACGGAGTTTCTTTCGCCTGTTTCTTCTCCGCTAGAGAAACCTCATTACGAAACGGTGGTAGATTTAAAAAAAAATATGACTATTGACAAATGAAATGTAAGTTTCTTATGTCGATGAATAAATGATTTTGATTTTGATTTTGATTTTGATGGTTATCCACAAACCAGTTATGTTCAAAGTTAAAAAAAAGGTTACTGGTTAAAATTACAATTTAAAAACAAACAATTTGCAAATGACGTCAATGGAGACTATTTTTGTCTTTAACTTGAACATCATTGGATACGATATTCTTGATACTGAACATATTTGCTATAACGAGAACATAAACGTATTGCAAAATGCTATTTAGAATATATTTGTAAACTTTAGGTTAGTGGTTAATTTTATCGATATAATAATGATTAATGAACGACGCGAACAATTTTCTGATGTTCTCGCTATCAATCCATCCCTACTAGATTTTAGTGAATTTACGATGATATAGCTTATGCATCAGAATAAAACATAGGCTTACTTTATCACACAAGTTCGTGAATAGATCTGTCTTAGTACGCCTTTACAATATTTTACGCAGACGTAGTCGCTGGCAGTAGACGTAGACTAGTAGGCTATATACATGCTTGATCGAATGCAGAGCGCGGGGGGGGGGGGGGGGGGGGACTGGTTCAACTAAGTAGAGACAGGTGCAACGTGGGTTAAAAAAAAAGATTTTTCCCACGAAAAAAAAAATAATGCATGTGTTATCTTAATAATGTCACTTTCGGGCTAATACATGTTGTATCTTAATAGGGTCTGTCACTTACAGGATATCTAGTTTAGGACCGTGACCAGAATAATAATGTTAATATCATCAAACATAACCGTGTGTATGAAGGGCCGCGGGGACATTTACCAGGTAATAAAACGTGGGAAGGTGGAGAATAGAATTGTCTTTGAAAATTTCTTAAGATAAATTTTTGTTTTATAACAATAATAAAAGTTGCTTTATAGAAATCTATACATATAGTAAAAATGTAACTGATCGTTGTCTGTACATTAAATATATTTGAAAAAAAAAATATTGGGGGCCTTTATCAACGCAACAGAACCCAAAACAATTATGTTAAAATTTTTGTCTGTTTGTCTGTGCGTTTGTGCGCGCTAATCTCAGAAACGGCTTAACCGATTTGGGTGCAACTTTTGCTAATGCATTGTAGTATATATCGTTTATATACTTTCACCTAACATTTAGTATTAGTTTTATTTAAATCGGTTCATAAATAAAAAAAGGTATATCGACTTAAAGAACCGTATAGAAGATTTGTGCGACAAAATGTTATATGAAACTATTGTCTAGCCGTGATAGCTCAGTGTCCGGGCGCTCGCCTTTAATTCAATATACTCGAGCAACCTGAGTTCGATCCCCGGTGCCGGCACCAATGAAGTTTTTAACTTTAAGTGCTGACTTATCACGTGCTCCGCGGTGAAGGAAAACATCGTGAGGAAACCTGCATATTTTCGAAATAATACTAAAAAATATATGTTTCGAAGATATGTGAAGTCCGCCAATCCGCAGTGGGGCCGCGTGGTGGACTATGCCCTGATACCCTCTGTATAGAGGAGGCCTTTGCCCAGCAGTGGGACATGTATAGGCTGTTACTTTACTTTTTTTTGTCTATATATTTCTACCAAAATATATAAAATTACCCATTGTTGCTTTCAATGCCAGGTGGAGAGTGATGCATATTAATCAATTGCAAATGAAATTTATGAAAGTATTAGAATATACATCTTCATAACAATAACAAGAAGTCAATCGCCAGCTCCAAATAACCTATTGTAAATCTTATTTTCTAATTGCAAAAAGGGAAGGGCTGCGTGTGGCTGTTGAAAGAGTGGCTTATACTGTGGTGGTGTGGTATGTTTAAAGCGTAACAAAAACAGTGGCACTAATACTCTACCTATTATTCGAATAAGTTAAGTGGAAGAAAATATTTTATATGGGCAAAAATATGAAATGTTTATAAAAATGACTATTTCATTCACAATTTTATTTTTTATTCAATTCTTCACTTTTTGGTTTTAAATTTCTTTCACCCGAATGAAATGTTTTTGTGTTTTTAATGCTCCGAGCGCTCCACTAGACAAATTTAATAACTTTCACTGATTACCATCAGTGAAAATTATTAATTATTACCGGTATAGCATAGACACTACGACAACGCCTTGTTGATTAGTCCCGTGACCACAAATGCTGCAAAGTATTCAATAAAAATAAAATGCAATAAATCCTTAAATTAACTTAACGGTTTAATTTAACAAACTCCAAAAACAGTAATAGTTAAATCTAAGGCTGATTGTTTCAAGACAGCTAAGCTTAGAGTATATATATATCTATAATGTGATGAATAATGATAGGTTGGGGAAAAAGTTTCTTCGTATTTTATATGAAAATTGAAAACATTTTTTAATAAAGTTTATTTTCATTTAAGTAAAGTATGTAGGTGCCATTTTGTTCGACGCCTTTCTGCCATCATGTAGGTAGGGTCATGATCCCATTGCTATAGAAATTCTGGGTCTTCAGATTAAAATACGGCGACAAGAGTAAGGCTATCCATGGGGCTGCCAAATATCGAGCTTTTTTGTGTACCCAGCTTTTTTCAAATGCGCCAATACTGTTTTGTGGTCAATTCCCAGTTCTTCAGTTACATCGAAACTACTGGTATATCATATCGATCTTGCTCTACTTTTTCAAAAATGGCATCCATTTTATCCGTAACAGGGCGCCCAGAGCGAGGTGCATCTTTGACGTCAAAATTTTAAAATGTATCGAATTTCTTCATTAGAATCATTCATCTTAACAGTAAGAAAAACACATTTTACTAATTTGAATTATCTTTTTTAAAATTTAAACTTTTTAATGATACCGAAACCATCCAGATATAAATGGTATAGCCAAAGATATTATAAGTACATACATACTATTTGTGTAAAGAGTTTTTCCCCCAACCTAATCTTATTAAAGTCCTTGCTTAGTGTACTAAGATAAACCACAGATGTGAGATAGCGCATTTGGGCACCTAAGAAACTACCTACTGCATGCTCATGGGATTCGAACATGAAACGTTAAGAACTGCAAAACCGAATTTACAACCACTAGGCTATTATTGCCTGTAATTAAAATGCATTAAATACGTTAACGAGAACTAGCCTGCAAAGCCCAATTAGCGCTGACTCGCTGAACGTAGCAATTAGACCTTACGAAAAACTTTACTGTAGACAATAAGATCTTCAAATTTATCACCGAACGATTCTTTTATTGTCGTTAATAATTTCTTCAGAAAAAGAATTAACTCTCATAATAAGCAAATACATAAATCAAGTCACGATAGCCTAGAAGAATAGTGATTTGACTTTTAAACATATATTTGGAACTTTAGCACGGTGGATCGAGCAAGAAAATGACAGACAGAGTATTTCAAAAGCCTATTTTATTAATCTAAATTGATTGGTCTAAAATTGTAACAAGAAAATAGAGTATATTATGTTTAGAAAACTATTGATGCATCTTGTTATTGTCTTTAACATATTCGCGTATCTTATCTTAAGGACTATGCAAAGCTTTGGTAATCATGATTAAGATCCTACAAGTATATTTATTACGCATGTAAAGCGTGCTTGCCTTGCCTATGTGGTTTCTGATTAGGATCTCGATTGGTTTGCTTGCCTGTTTGCTGCGTTTAACGACAAAGGTTTCTGATAATTTTCTAATAACACATGCGCCACCCTATCCAAATACAGAAGTACAAATACAGAGGGCCATGGAATCTAGTGAAAGCCAATAAGCTGTCAGTTACAGTATAGTAAAATTAGAAGAAAATTATCCAATAAGATCATATATAACCTCTAAATTCAGAGGCGGTACTCACTGCCCACGCCAAAATCAGCATCGACCTTGCGCCGGTGAATTAATTTAATTTGCAATACGTGAAGAAATTCAGGTGTGCTTTAAAATGTGAGAAAAGAAATAGACATACGAATGTACACAAGGTTGTGTATTCAACGTAAAATAACTGAAATATGAAATGTGAAATAAGAATGAAAAAGTTTTTGGCAATCCTTATTATATTTTTCAATCTTCATTATATTTTTTTATCAATGGTATTACGTCGGATTTGCTGTGGATTCTTTCTAAAATATAAAAATTCGTAATAATTTTTTAAGAAATAACGCCTGTATTTGTGAAGCAATATTTATTGAGGCATTAAGGTGATTTATCGCGCTTATTTTTATTTGGCAGTTTTGCTTTAGCAGGCTGTAGAAAAAAGTGTCTTAGGCAGACTCGTGAAAGTGTTTCTAAATTATTTAGGTGCATGTTCGAAAATATTTAATATTTTAATGAAAGTACAAATCTCTTATGAGCGCCAGATTAAGTTTTATGTCGGTATATTATATGAATAAAAGATTAACATTTAATTAAGAATATACATAACGTAGATACATTAACCGGTTCTGAATATTTAAAAAATCATTATTTTAACAGTCCCTTTTATGATTCGATAAAAGGAACAAAAAAAAAATTCAAGTCTTCAGACAACGTGTTTTTTAGGTTTATGAATATTAAAAAAACAAGAATTGGACCCATAGGTATAGAATGTCATTATTACCAACTTTTTAGGACTCCGTACCCAAAGGGTAAAACGGGACCCTATTACTAAGATTTCGCTGTCTGTCTGTCTGCCTATCGGTCCGTCTGTCACCAGTTTGTATCTATCTCATGAACCGAGGTAGTTAGACAGTTGTAATATTCACAGATAATGTATTTCTGTTGCCGCTATAACAAGAAATAATAAAAAACAGAATAAAAAAATATTTCAGTGGGCCCTCCCATACAACAGGCATGGTTTTTTGACGTAAGCTACGGAACGCTTCGTGTGCGAGTCCAAATCGCACTTGACCGTTTTTTATTTTATTTCTTATGTAAGATTGCGTAAGAGAAAACCTGTTATAAACGGTAACGACATTGAAGATAGTCTTTAAAACGGATACGCGAACATGAGTTATTAAAAAATTAAAAACTTGCAGTATTCATTTTGATCTAAGTAGGCACATGAGTTAAAATTTTTATGTGAACATTGATACGAGTATGTAGGTAACCTTCTTCTGGTTCCGTTGAATCTCCATATTTTTTATTATTTTAAGATTATTCCTTAGAAACGTAATTTTTTTTACGAACATTATTATGTCATCTTTTTGTGTACTTAATAAATGCTTTTGAGAGTAAGTTTTTAGCTATTTAGCTGCATTCTTTAAATAGTCATTGACCAACGTCCTTAAAATTAAAACAATTATTGTTCATTGCAAAAAACCGGCCAAGTGCGAGTCGGACTCGCGTACGAAGGATTCCGTATCATCTAATATATCAAATTCTTGTGTCATGGTGTTTGTAATTGAACTCCTCCGAAATGGCTCGACCGGTTTTCGTGAAATTTTGTGTGCATATCGGTCAGGGTAGAGAATCGGACAAAATCTATTTTTCATCCCCCTAAATGTTAAGGGTGAATTAAATTAAATTAATTGGTAATTTATATGGCAAAACAACGTTTGCCGGGTCAGCTAGTTATCTATAAAAATGGCAAAAAATCTTGTCTGTTATATGGGAGCCCCACTTAAATATTTTTTTACTGTTTTTAGTATTTGTTTTTATAGTGGCAATAGAAATATATTTGTGAAAATTTTAACTGTTTAACTATCACTGGTTATAAGATACAGCCTGGTGACAGACGAACGGACAGACAGACTTTCAAACTGACAAACAGACAGACAGAGAGCGGAGTATAAGTAATAGGGTAACGTTTTACCCTTTGGGTACGGAACCCTAAAATTTATAGAGTCGTGATTATTTTGTAATATTTTATAAATTAGACAAAAGTTTTTAAATTAGAAAAAAATAGGGCATTGATACATTGGACATTAAAATATAATAGACAGTGATTTAAAATATTCATGCAAATCAGAAATTATTACAAACAATGGCCATTTATTTGAACATAAACATTTTTGAACGCTTCCCATTTGGTATTCCGCAATAAATAATGCAGCCGAATTGAAAGTTCTTTTCACATTAAAAAAAAATAAAAATATTAATATTTACTCATATAAGTTAATATAAGTTAATAAACATCCCAACATAAAATTAAAATATTTAAAAAGTTTTGTAATGAAGATGAATAACCTGTGTAAAACTTATACTCTGTTATGAATTTAAAGGCTTGAGTTAACTGATTAAACTTAATGGCAGTTTCAGATTCTTATAGTTTTAGTTGTAACATTTAAGTACCTACCCTTCAAGTTCTATACATATCCTTTGAACGTTGTAAAATAATATGCTATATGAACATGAAGCAACTTTTTCAATCGTTGAATTGCACGTGCAATGGCTGTCCTCGATATTAATTTATTGCAAGTCATCAGATCTTTATAATTTCAATTAATTGCATAAGCTGCTATTTGGACAGTAAAGTGAACAGAGAATACTGTTCTTTTAATTCGACTAATTTAAAGATGACGTTTTCATCAGAGGTAGATTAGAAGACAAAGCTTCGTTTACTCTTGCTGTGATCAAGGTTTCAATTATGGCATAATAACTGGGCCTCTGTTCAAAAGCTTTTTAATTCGTGGAAGTTTAGTTATTGAATTAATGAATGAATGAATTACTTTTATTGTCCACCACAAATGAAAGGAATACACAAAATTAACAATAGAAAAACATAATGGATAGCACAATCTGGCGGCCTTATCGCTTCATAGCGATCTCTTCCAGGCAACCAATGGCATAAAGGAACATTTAATGCGTACGTGGCGCAATAGTCTTATGCATATATATGACTAAATCATATACACCAAAAATGCATACTTATACATACATACTACACAAATGAACCTATACATATATATTTATATACATAATAAATACTAGACCTCAAGCCATATAAACATAACTAGTAAATACAATGTAAGCATTAATAATATTCTTTTACTATTTATACTCGGAGAGATTCAGACATAATGCTGTCTAACTAATTTCTTAAAGGTGCCTATAGATCGTGTCTCACGGATAACTAATGGTAGGGAATTCCATAGTTTAACAGCCTGTATGGTAAAAGATTTTACAAATAATAACGTTTTGTGAATTGGCAACTTTAAAATGAGCTTCCTCGAAGAACGTAGTTTTTCTACTGTAGGCCCTATAAATTCAAAATTCTCTTTTAAATAAGGTGGAGTAGAAATATGGAATAGGACACAGTATTAAATAGAAAGAATATACAAACTCCGCTGAAGTCGGAGAGATAACCACTTGAGATGTATAGGAAATTGTAAAACATGGTCATATTTACGCAACCCAAGTATGAACCGAATACTGTAGTTTTGAAGTCTCTTAAGCTTATTTAATTGGTCCGTTAGCATGCCGTGTGGATTTGGTAAGATGTAATTTTAGATAGATTTTTTTTAATTTAAAAATAATATACCGTTAATTGATCTAAAATCACATATTATCTAATAAACCTGATCCACGCGGCATAGTGACAAGAACGCTAGCTGCATTTCCTCGCTGATAGTTATGCTTAACCTTTGCACGAGAAAAGAACCAGCTCTCTTCTCACCAACCGCGGGGTTAGATAGATCTAATATTGTTAATATTGGTCCTTAGTTATATCTACATAGTCGGCGTCAGCATAATCAACAATTGGAAAGAGACGAGTCCGTGCGAGCATAATTTTAGTAGGCATGGGGAGTAGAAACTTTACGTGTTAAACTTTTTTGTCTTGTGATAGATGTATAGGACTATATAGAAATTCTTGGGTTGTAGAATCCGAGGAAAGGAAATATCACCCCGCAATCCCGTCCAATCCAGCGTGTGAGTTTGAACGTATTAAAGAAGAGAATCGTTAAACAGATCCTTGGTGCTTGAAAAGTTAATTGTTTGAAGTTGTGACGGGCACGCCAGCACGTGGATGCATGCGTCTTAGGACATTGGGTACGAGTGCTTTAACAATTCCGACAGGGCTGAAAGATCTGATGGTACCAGTTAGACATAATCTCACCATCTATTCTTTGGGACCAGATACATAACAGATATTCCCTAAGAAAAAATACGTTAATGAGTACGGCTTCGACATTTTATGGATTTGTAAGGAGATAGTTAATGTTTATCATACGGCCCAACTCAATATGGTCTGCCTAGAGACTTTATAAAATACGGGACACCAGTATCGCGCATTTATTAATGCCCTGATATGTGAAATTACACATGAGAGGCCGGCCTTCGACCCAAAGTGCTCCTTTACTGTCTTTACAAGAATATTAAGACAACGTCGCGCATATTCCATCCTTTTTTATCTCTTAGTTAACTCAAGATACACACTAAAACAAGCTTAAAACATAGATAAATAAATAGTATCTTAAACTTAATTACGGTGGCAGGGCCACGCAGCAGCCTCGGCTGTTACATGAATGGGCAGGTCCGTCCGGAAAAGTACCACGAGCTCACAGAAGACCAGCGTAAATTGTAAGTATGACAAATACTTTCACGTTTCGTCTGGTGAGTGAGGTAGCCGGAGTCAATTTTCAAAAGGTTGTCAACACATCTATAACCCTCGGGTGTAGCAGATGTCCATGGATGGCGGTATTCACTTACCATCAGGTGAACCGTCTGCTCGTTTGGCAACTTTTCACATAAAAAAAACAAAACAATTTATTGTAAGTTTTTGACAAAAGGTAATAATTTAATTACATACGTTACATTTTAATTGTATCATATTCATCAGAGGAATGTTGGTTTATGGTATATTGGTTTATGGTTGGTGTAGGGTATATTGTATTTTATTATCTCTATAAATTAAAAATAACGAATAGGCAATGAACGGAAATCAAATTTCAATTTACTAAAATATTTATTGACTGATTATGAGAAAACTAATTGATTTAAAATCATTTTATCAATTAATTAATGATTACTGTGATGTTATAATTGTTATTTGTAAACTGTATTGACGTGGTTACTTACTGCACATGTTTAAATGAAGCATTTTGTGGATGTTGCGCGTTTAACTCTTTTATTATTTTTATTTTGTATTTTTAATTCGAATATTATAATTAGAAACGATGTACGGGAAGTTAAAGAGTAAATAAAATAAACATGTAACTATTCAAATAAATATGATTGAAAATACTTTATGTCACATAATTACCGTCTATCGTTTGTGTTTGGAATGAAACAAGCTGACCATCACAAAGTCGTAAGAGATTATGGCGTGTGCCCAGTCACGGGTTACAATTCGAGTCATGGCACGCACAAATTGTCAGATTTTTTTAAACTTCATTGTGTACCTACTCAAATCGTAATTTTAGATTTTTAACCGCGAATTGACTAATCGAATCAAGTAGCATAATTAGTAAATTTTGAATTATCATTAAAAATATCCATTTAAATTATGATGTTTTATAAAACTTTCGGTGTGGTTTTCGAAAATTTTTGTTTTGCCAAATTCACACCCACGTTAACTTCACTAACTTCTCACCCACGTTTAACTACTTTGGATAATAACTAATAGGTTTTACTGCTATCCATTTCACACAACTTTTTTCCATGATGTTTGCCCGTATAAAAGATAAAAAAGTAGGCATCGACTTGGGTTTGAAGCCTTTGTTTTTATTAATACGTAGGCGTAATTGAAATCGAATTTACTTATAAATTAATATTTTGTATGTGCTCCATTGTATCATATCTTTAAAAAACACTAATTACTTTTTAAATGATACTTCGCTATTTGAATAACGGCACGTAAAATTATTTATATATAATGAGATACCAATGCTTATGCGAAACATAACTTTTACATCATTACAAGATGAATAACATTGGCCTGAGTTTAGGAATTTTTGTGAAATGATATTACAGAAACGTATGGAGTCTGTCAACCACCATTTACACTTTAAAAACACAAATCTATATATTAAAGTATCCGCTTGGTAATTTTTTGATTTCAAGATCAATAAATAAATCATCCTATATTTCTGCCCTTATCCCACACTAGGTGGGGTCGACACAAAATGTCTAATATAGAAATTAATTATAAATAATAGAAATATCATTCGAATATGACGGTAAATTTCGCCGAAAAAAAAAAAAGGTTATAATAGCTCGGTCGGTAATCGGGCGGCCCCGAAACAGAAGGCTGCGGTTCGTGTCACGATCATTTACACACTTATTTTTTTACTTCTTTTTCTGTACCAGATCATTGCTTTCTTTATTTTTTTAATTTCCAAAATACACGATTTACCATTAAAAAAAACCGGTCCTCCAGGTACTTTCAAAATTATATACGCAAACATAGATAATATATGTATTTACAAGTTCATAAGCACAAACGGGAGTATATTTGCTACCAATACTTTAATACCTTTACTTTAATATTTAGTACTTTAATACCAGTAATATTAATATTTAATAATTATATAAATTTGAATTAAAAACTGTTAATTGCAAAAACATAATTAGTAACATGAAACCACGGCATGAAACATTTAAAATATTCATTTACATAAATAATTGATCATAATAAAATGTGTTTTTAGGCATAGACATGAAAACGGTAATATTCAATTGAGCGGTAAGTATACCATAGGTTATGTAATACTGCAAATTGAAAATATTGATCAATCTACGCAATTCAAAAATGCTGTCGAGAATAAATAATAAAAAAATAGTTAACTCGTATAAAAGGCTTCGCCTCATAGATGCATAAATTGTCAAAGGAATTTTTGGTTTTCTATAGCGAAATTTAAAAAAAACAGTTTCAAAACTAAATCACTTTTGTCACACACACACACACATAAATCTTATAACATAATGAATGAGGCGATTTAGAGCATTGATGAGGTCTTTTCCTTGGCAGTCATTTAAAAAAAATATCACACAAACAAAATATGGTGAAATTGGGTGTCACCATTAGGCAACTAACAAAAGATACGGTAACCGGTTTTTGGTTTTTTATTATTTTTTAATTACTTAAGATTTATTCCTTTATCGGTTTTTTATTTTGACTATCATCACACTTTACTCTTAGGTATGAAAGAAATGTTGATCAATTACAAAACTTTTTAAAAGTTATTCTTAATATTTCAACTGTATTTATAATTCACATTCCGTTAGTGAAAAACGTAACTTTCGAGTAGGACTGTTATTAGTGAAGTATAAATGGAACATCTATAATACAATGCATTTGTCAAAAGCCGAACTTTGCGTGCGTGAATTATTTCGCACTACTTTGTACGAACGAATCGTTCATCAAGCATACATGTGCAGAAACCACACGGTATGTGTCATCGACAACAATGCGTGTCCATTGGATCTAAGACGGAAGGTTCACTTTTAGTGTCAACGACACGAAGCGTTCGAGTGCAGCCTGACCCAAAAAAATATGTCCGAATAATTTGGCTGGGCCGGCAAGTCGAGTTGGGGGCCCGACGCTTATCTCCACGTTCATCAGATGTTTTCACTTTCATTTGCGAAGACTTTGAAGAGTTCCATCGAACGCATTTGAACAGAAATTTGGCAAAACTTCCGTAACTTTTACGGCTTCAATAGCTAAATTTATATTTCGCAAAATAATTAAATATAATGAAAAAATGTCGACGATAGAGCGAAGTGGAGAGAAAAAATAAGGAAAGCTGACCCCACCACCATGTGGGATATATAGCTTGGAAGAGAGAGAGAATTAAATATAATGAAAAAACAATAAGTATTTGAACTTTTAGACTCTTCGACTCGCGGTCACTCGAACCTCGATTGTGTATTAATCGCCGGTTCTATGTTGAACCTAAGACGTTCGACCCTGTAGCCAGTAACCACTAAACCGTGCGGTTAAATTATATATCTGATATCAACCTCGGCCATTTAAAGATCGATCTAATGCGACATATCTTAATTCGGAATAAGGCACTTCCAAGTTTTAAAACATTGGGGTTCTTTTATTACATTAATTTAAATCACAACAGAGCTTGAGATATCGCTCGGACGAATTGCTCCTTAAGTATACATTTGTTTATAATGGAACCAATTGAAATACCAATGATATTTAAATAGGTAGGCTCTTATCAGCATTCAATGTAAAATTTATTTCACATCAACAATTCAAACGGATTTATGGATCCATTCAGAGTAAAATACGCGGAACATCGCGTTGGACGAGTTTTTAAATTATAATTCGGCAGTTTAAGCACTTATCACTACTAGGAAACTGTTACAACGGGCTTAATAATATAATATAAGGGGATCTGCTATTTAGAATATACGTGTTTTTTTTTAAATAATACATGTAAAAAGACTTTAATTAAAAAGCCGTCACGAGTATAATAAAACTGAAAGTCACAAAATCACTGATTGCGCGTGTTTTACATTAAGCGATTAGAAGCAACGACTAACACTACAGTGCGGCTAAAACGCACGGTTTTGATACGTAGAGAACTTAAAATATACTCACAAAGGTGAATCCTACGCCTATGCATACAAGGTAGCCCCAGCCACCATCTGGGGGCACTAAAGCCTTCCCGCAGTGCTTCTTTTCAGCGCCTTCGAGGTGTGCGAACGCTTCATCCATCTTCTAAAACGACGATATCGCACTTGAAAATCCTTATTGTTTCTTCGTTTTCTACTCGCAAGCGATTTACGCACCGCCGCACTTAAAAATTGGCGACTATGCTCATTTCGTTTCGACGATGTGGTTCGTGATGTGCGTACGGTAAAAAATTTCAGCGCGTAAGCATTTTATATCGATGGCTAATACAGACCGCGGTCCGCGCACGTCCTGTCTATACTGTTTCTGTCACCGCATTGAGCAACACTTGGGATGCCGTTCAAGTATACCTCCGATTCCGAGTAGATTTGGAAGTAAATCGCATTATTGGCTCTCGTTTATTACAGAGCGATACTAATTAGATTCAATAAGACAGCGTTGGCAAAAAGGCCTTGTTGAGATTTACAGCATTCGTTTAAGCTCAATTTTATTTTTATTAGACCGAAAGATGCTTGAGTAAAATTATTTAATTACTAAAATTCCCGTGTCAAGAATCAAAAGCTCTTAAAAATTAGCGATGTTTTTTTATGTCAAAACAAATGGAGAAGCTTTACTTGATTTTTTTTCAATGTTTTATTTTATTAAATTAAATTACTTGATACACACTTTTCTCTACCTTACGAATCTCACCAGACCGGACTGTGGGCAGGTACCGGCAAGGTTTTGTAACAACTTTCATTTAAAAAAATATATATATATATATATATATACATATAAATATTTTTCCTTTTCTTACCTTCAAAACAAGCGATACTTTTAATTGCTAGGATTGTGAACGATTTCGGAACCTTTGTTACATACCTTATCAAAATAATGCGCATAAAATATTTTTAAAACAGTTTTTTTTTTCAGAAACTTTTTTTCTTGTACGTTCGGCTCATTTAAATGTTGCCAGGCAAAGTCAAAATTTCCAAAACGGGTTGGTGACATCTCCGATTAGTGAATACTGAATCGTACCAATAATATTTCACTCGTGGTTATTCATACTTATTCATGTAATTTAAAAGTTAAGGACCCACGACTTTTAAGTTGACTGGACAAAGCCTAACCATTCGTACAGGTGATTTTTTTTTCAAATTTCTTCTTCGTATATAATAACAGTGAAATAAATAAAAGTGATACTGTTATAATTAAAGGGCCTGTCTTTATTATTCCATTATAGATGTGTTCCAGTAGTAGTTAGTAAATTGACGAACTAAAAACTAAAAAAAAAATCACCAATTGTACGAACGTAACAATAGATAAAGATGTTCATCTGCGATACCTCTTCCGATCGTAATTGTTAGCAATAAAATTTTTTATTGGTGTCATTTATGTAGAAGTAGTTCAGAAGAATTTTTCATCAATGCTTTTGTGCAAGAACAATAGTGATATAGATATCGTGCGATTATATTACTTGTGGAAAAGCATCCTTATAAATATTAAATTATTATGCATTTGATTCTCAATGGCTCGCGATACAGGAGGAAGGTATACTCGACTGAGGCTAAGCCAAAAATGGCGGGTTATATGTTGGACATGTACATACGAGTGTCTACGTCTGTTCCTTCGTGATAACACTGGCTGAACCGATTTTAATGCGTGATATGTCGTTACATTCGTCTCTACGAGTGTCGCTGAGTTCAATAAAATTAAAATATCTTTACTTCCTAACTATATAATAATATAATCATTACTATCCTTACTAATATTATAAAGGCGAAAGTTTGTATGTATGGATGGATGTTTGTTAATCTTTTACGCAAATACTACTGAACGGTTTTTAATGAAACTTTAAAATAATATAGCTTATACATCAGAGTAAGACATAGGCTATAATTTATATACGTATTTTATGTATCTGTCTTTCTGTCTGAATGTTACGCCTTCAGCCTATTGTACGCAGACGTAGTCGCGGGCAGCAGCTAGTAATAATAATATAATATCCTTACTAATATTATAAACGCAATAGTTTTTTATGTATGGATGAATGTTTGTTATTCTTTCATTCAAATTCTACTGAATGGATTTTAATGAAACTTTACAATATTATAGCTTTATACATCAGAATAAGACATAGATTATATACATATTTTTTGTATATCTGTCTTTCTGTCTGAATGTTACGCCTTCAGCCTATTCTACGCAGACATAGTCGCGGGCAGCAGCTGGTTAAAAATATTTTTGGCACCAAAATGTGCGTCTTAAAAATATTTTTTCTTGCCGGGTTTTTTTTTACATATTCAGCGTGCTTGGAACTTGGAACGAAATTTATTTGTTGATCAATAAGTTGACCAATAGTCATAAAACAATAATAGAGTTTTACAAGAACGTTATAAAAATAAAAAAATAACGAATGCACAACTAATTACACATAAACACATTAGCTTACATGTATGCATTCAGAGATCATGATAGTATAAGATAGTGGGTTTGAGCAAATAAGTGCCTCAGTATACCATGTTTAGTAAGACTTTTAGATTATTTTGATATCGCTTATCATGGCAGTCAAATTATCTCAAGCACGCAGAACTTTCGGGCTGATCATTTATACTATACACGAAATTAAATTCTGTATTAAGAATGTATATTGACATTGTAAAGAAATTAGTTTAAAATATGTTCAGCATAACGTTTTAGTATGTGAGTCTGACGCCCGGTTTCTGAAACACTGATCATTCTAGAAGTCATCGACTAATAAGCTATTAAATGGCTTTTCTAAGGAAGAAAAAGACTGTTTAAGTATCTGAATTGATCAGAATGATCTTCTATATGATCTGAATGATCAATTAAAAGAGTTTAACAATCCTTTTGACAACTTAAATATTTTTATTTTTAAGTTTATTTTTAGTTTGTTTTTTTTTTATTTTATAAACCTTACTTTGGGATAACATTATCCTGTGTTGTAAGGACATTAAACAAACATAAATTTCACACGGATAGGCACCCAGATGCGAAACAACTATCTGTGGGTCACACAAATAGTTGTCCCGTGTGGGAATCGAACCCACGACCCCCGACGCCGAAGTCGCCACCTTGGCGACTGCACCACGGAGTCATCATAATAACATTTGAGAAACTTATTAGTTGACGACTTCTACGATGATCATTGTTTCAGAAATCGGGAGTTAATCTGTTAAAGGTGGGCAACGCAACTCGATGTTCGCTAGTTTGTTCGCACTAGCTAGTTGACTATGTTCTCCTCTATTAAATGTCCTACACACTGTTATCGCTCAGGCACGAACAAGTTTTAGTGAAATGCAGCTTATGGCTTCTCGCAGCGGCATAACATTTTTGGTCTATTTTTTTTTACAAATTTTAAAGCTTAACGCTTATCAATTGTTGAATCGCCATATGTGTGGGCACTATGAGCTTATGTTTTTATATAATTTGTTAGTGTTCTTGAGTAATATGTCTGCGAAGATGATGTTCTTTAAAGTCTTCAAAATTTAAACTTCGTAGGAGTTTATGCAAACGGTGAATGAAATTGGTCATGGAATATGATCAGTTAGCAGTATTGTTTAAATTCGTTAGTAGGTTTAAATTCAAGAATTATCTTTGGCAAAATCCACAACGTTATAAGAAGGACAATAAAAAGTATACACGCACGTACCTCTATACCAGACCTTGCCCACCTTGAGGTTTTCATGATTTATTTTTTTATTAATTATTTAATTAATCCCTAATCAGATATCTAATATTTTAAGTAGCTTGTTTTACTAGTTAGATGGCTCCGTGGCGCAGTTGTCAAGGTATTGGCTTCGGCGTCTGGGGTCGTGGGTTCGATCCTCACACGGGACAACTATTTGTGTGACCCACAATATAGTTGTCGTATCTGGGTGTTTGTCCACGTGTAATTTATGTTTGTCCTTACAACACAGGATAATGTTATCCTAAAGTAAGGGCAATGTTTTTAAAAAACCCAAACCAAACTAGTATCAAATCACATTCAAACTGGTGTACTTTTACTTCTTGTTCTGTAATTTAATTCCTAAGAACTATCTGAAGACCATATAAATTTTTCTTCGAATCAGGATCGAGCCCTGAATACGCGTGCATTCAGTCTCTGATTTAGAATGAATTGTCTGTATATGTGAGTCTGTTAACTTTAACTTGTTTGAGACAAGCAATTAAAAGCTCATAGCCCCTTGAAGTTCGCGGAATATTCCTGTCATATCTTCTATACAGGACAGGTGTTGTACAGCAGTGAGTAACAAATACAGGTACTACTTTCGAGTTCCGAACGCACTGTATGACGCACACGCGGATTGCTATGCGATGTATTAAGGTTGTTTACATGAAACCTGTTATAGTTTTTTGCTTAATTGCCAATTCGGTCCGATTGTTCCACTTGATTAAGATTAGAACGATTTGATGTTGACGCCCTGTTAGTTTGACATAGAAATTTTCCGCTATTCTAATTATCTTCAAATTATATATCTGTCATTACACGCACTACATTAATTTATGAAACAACATTTGTTGAATGAACAAACTAGTAGGAAAAATGTATGTAGTTTACGATGTAAGTTTGCACTTATTTTAATATTTGTCGTAGTATGTTGGTGAGATATTGTGGTGACAAACGTAATGTACTTTATAGGATATTTGCATACGGCAACACGTCTTTGCCATAATTCTTTAAAGTATTTTTTCGTTTAGACTATGTTTGTTTGTTGCATTAAAATGATTGCGAGATTAAGGAAGAGTAGAGAGGATAGTAGGAAAATGGAGTGAAATACCTTTTTTCAGTATTTCGATTATATCAGGGTCACTTGCCTTACAATAGCGTGTAAGTAATTACATCACGTCAAGCAATTGTCATCAAGCCCACGCAATTATTTGTAGGTTTAATCTTTATAACTTTCAATAGGTCAGAATCTAATCACTGTAATACCCGTTGCCCTGTAATTGCTAATAAAGAGAAATCGTTTTTACCATAGTATCTTGTATCTTAAGGTCTGTGTATCTTAAGATGAATTAGTAAAATATGCAACAGGCATTTAATATCAATGTTTGTTTAAAACAAGACATAAACAAGGCTTAAATCTTATGGTACAATGTATCTAATATCACAAGTGTAACTACTACCAACTAATTATTGTAACTTCTTTACGACTTAACGACTCATTAAGACTTAATGGCTGCTTAATTTTTCACTATTTATTAAAAAAATATTTAAATACATTAACAACCACTTGACATGAATGACGCTGAATTAATATTTACTCGTTTGTTGAATAATTAATATGCTATTCCGATAAATTTGTTTACAATAATAGGAGCGAGGAGGGTGTACCTCTGTAGCCACTATTAGTATTCATGGTAGGTAATTACTAAAGCTTGTTTTTCCCATTTCCGTTCTTTTTTATGAATGTTTTTGCCGACCAGCGATTAGGCCGAAGGTATGTTTTGTGTAATTGGAGACACTAGGGAAATATGAAAAGAGCTATGGTATTGTATCGGTGGGTAATTTAAGATAGATCAATCCAGAATGAATACATAGTTGGCAATGGTTTGCTATGTATGATGCAATTATAACAGCACTTGATATATTTGGGGCAAGAAAGCTAAGAGATTTCCAGTATTTGATTCTTTAGAGGGACGAGTAAAAAGATATAAGATCTGATGTTTACAGAATCTGCGTTATCTTTTATGGTAAAGTCACAAATTAAACATTAAAACACATTAGTATTAAATTTATTGACTATGTAATATGCTTTTGCTGATTAGTTTTTTTTTGGATGTACTTATGTATATGTTTTTTTTGCAAATTTTTATTAATTGGTTTTGTAAGTAAAAAATACAATTGACTTTTTGTATTTTTTACTTATAAAAACAACGCAATTGAACTACCGAGATGGTTGATATATTTATATTCATACGAAAATTTAAGTTTTTTTGTGATGTTAACAATAGTTTTCGTTAGATTTATATACTAAATTATTATTAATAGAACCGAGATATTATTTGAGGGATATACAGGTAACAGGGCATCTTAATTATTAACTTCACTTTATTTACACTTTATAATCTTAAGAATATGTACCTATTTATCATCATAAATACATATATTCCAGCCGGTCCGGCTGTCAATGAACTGAAGTCAAGTTACTCCAAATTATAGTTAAAAACTTTATTTGGCAGTAGTTTTGACAAAAGAAAAACTAATTAAAAATAAAGTGTAACAAATGTTTCTGTGAAATTGTAATTAAATGACTATATTTTTTTTCTATTTATTTGTATTAGAAAATACAGTTTTCAAAAACTATATTAAACCGATACAAACATAAATTCATTAAAGTTTTACCGTGTATAAGTATCATCTATCGTCTATACATGGTTACCACTATAAATCATAGATTAGCATAATTAATAAAATGAGTAGCATTAAGACGAAGGTAATTTAAAGAGTAACTTTTATTACAGTGGATAGATATCTTAAGCGAACGTCGGTGACCCAGATGAAGCTTTAACAGATGAAGCTTTAATCAGATGAAGCTTTAATCAGATGAAGCTTTAATAGTCTCGGGACTGAAAGCACAAACATCAGTTAATACAACATACAAGATACAAGATACGTCGGTGACCGCATCGCTCTGAGGTTGGTCTATGAACAGATTATTTTACAATATCCCTATGGTAATTGGTTCCTTCTCCAAATTGATATTAAGCAAGTCCAAGACGGTTTCTGAGTACAGTCCAATTGACTGTGTGCATTTTCATTTGAACATTTATGCGCGAAAAGCAGATAAGTCCATGTTTAACTCCCTACTGTATTACTATTTATTTATGGAAAGTATTTATTTGTATAAGGAACTGCGAATTCGATTAAGCTTTGATCTCTTTCTTGTTGTGTTTTGCAATACATAATTCAATAATATGGACTTGTTGATGGCAGCCCTTATAACAACATTTTAGTTACTGATCTCATTCTACAATGCGATTATTATATACCCAATCATTATAAGGTTATAAAAATATTATGACTTTCTTACAGTAACATCTCTATATTTGTGGCGATATGTCTCACTTTTGAAATTAGAATGTTCTTCAAAGCCTCGTAAATAATCCTTGATAGAAATCAGTGTTGAGTTTCGGTTAGCCGAATGGATACAACGATGGATTAAGTGAATACATTCGATCAGAAAAGTAATAAAGCAGTTATTTTTACACCTTTATTATCTTGCGATCAATGATTATCTATGTACCATAAATATGATTTACAATAAACAAGGAACGGTATTCAGTCTCAAGCTTTGTTTTAAACAAATGAATGCAACAATTTAATGTTTGATTTTATCTACCTATTTATTTATTCGTAATTGTAGAATATATGCGATGGTAAATGTTAGCACGCGGAAATATAATTTCTGTTGATTTTGTATGTTTTGCCACTTCAAATTTATCATTTTAATTGAGACAGGTGACTTTGGTTTTATAGAATTGATTTATTGTGAAATTCGATAGCGGGAAGATAGATAATTGCAAGGAAAATAAATAAGTTCTTGTAAACAAATTATGAACTCTTCCCCAAGAGATTATTTAGCAATCTTGTTATAAACACATTTTGCAATCTGTTGTTACAGTGTTACTCATGAAATATTTGTTTACGAAGTTTTTAACGAGAAAGGTCACTGTGATACGTCGTCATTAATGCAGAGAAACGTCTATTAAATATTATATTAACACTCTCGCACACTAGTGCGTTCAGATGCCTACGAGGCATCTGAACAAAAACCCTGGTTTAAGTAACAGTATTAATTAATATTCTTCCCACTTTTTAATGACAACGTCATTAAAAATACGAATAATGTATAATGAAAATTAAATTCAACGATGAATTCATCAACTTTATGTATTTAATAACATTACATGTTATTGTGGGCCTGTTTCAAAACGAATACATATTTATAATGTGTGCGAATTTATCAATACCTACGTTTGACGTTTTATCATATATGCAGTGACTAGAAATTATATTAATCGTAAATTTTAATTCAATAGCCAAAGCGACATCTCTGTAATTTTCAAACGGTAATTTGAGAAAGGGTGCTACTGTAAAGGTACATCACTACATAGTATAAAACAAAGTCGTCCCGTTGTCTGACTGTTTTTGACTATGTATGCTCAGAACAGAAACAGATCTTTAAAACTACGCAACGGATCTTGATGCGGTTTTTTTACTAGATAGAGTGATTCAAGAGAAAGATTTGTATGTGTAATACATTGCACGCGAAGCCGGGGCGGTTCGCTAGTATTAAATGATATAAAAATAATAAAGATTAATCGACTATGAATAAAATTAATAGGTAATTATTTAGTTGTTACGTGTTTTTTATTTTGTTGTGATAATTTAAAGATTTAAAAATATTCAGCGATATTGTTATAAGAATCATCTTAATAAGTATACTTGTAACTTATGTGATTCGGTTTGATATTTTTTTTATTATTGGCGTGTGCTACATAAGCAATGAACCATAAATGGAAAAGAAACCCGTGGAATGACTTAATCTGTCCCAATCCTCCTCACGCCCACCTTCCTAAACGCGTAATGCTGTAAGTAGATAACCACGATAGACCTAAATACTTCATTCTATTAATGTACAATTTAATATTTCTCCTACAAAAATAGGACACACAGACATAAAAACAAGTAAAATCCTGTACTGCACAGTCAGTCCCAAATATTCCAATTAAACTTTTTATTTGATGTCTCCGTGGCACAGTTGCCAAGGTATTGGCTTCGCGTCGGGGGTCATGAGTTCGATCCCCACAAGGAACAACTATTTGTGTGACCCACCTATAGTTGTTTTTTTTATCTTAATTTCCGGCGTTGATTCCTAATGATTGTTAATGATGATCTTTTTCTCGATATTGGCTCTTTCTTGAGATTGAGTTGCTTTTCTATCCCTGAAGTGATACACCCATTCTGTTCGATAGCATTTTCGACTTTTATCCCTCATAGGAATTCGATACATTTTCGAATTCTTATTTAAGTGTTACTTATCCTACCTACTTTCAAGTGTTATTTAATAATAAAGCAACGAGAGCTTATAAATATCCAAATGCAGGTTTCACCGCTGAGTACGTGATAAGTTAGCACTTAAAATTAGCAATTTCATATTAGAATTATTTACTGTAGTATTTATTATATAGCATATCAAGTGAGGCTAAGTTAAGTTCACACGTGAACCGTCGTTTAGGTTGGTTACCGTATGTTACTTATTCACGACTGCTATTGTATATATATACTCTACCATCTCCATAGAGGTGTTCGTTTACCCCTATCATTGTCTAAAATATTGTTGGAGTCATACTTTTTTGGCGCGTACTCGTACTTAAACTTATTTCACGGTATTACCAGGGCAACTAATAACAACTTTTTGACATTTACCTATAATTTTGTCAATTGCATTTAATGTCTTTTTCATAAACAAATAATACATGCACATAACTTCTTACGTGCGTGTTTTTGTTCAATACTTTTCTGATTAATTATGTAAATAGTTCATACATGCTGAACTGGAAATATGTGGCTTGCAGTATGCAAGCCACATATTTCCAGTTCAGCGACAAACGACGATTTTTTTCCTTTTAGAACAGAATAGCAACAGCTCATCTAAAAGCCTTTGCGTAGTGTTTTGTCAAATGAAAAATAATGACATTTTATAGACTCAAAACTAAAATTAAAACTTATTGTCTTACTCTGCAGACCATAAATATAGACATCTTTAATTCACAGGAACGAGATCTGCTTTAATGCGATCCTTAAGGAGTAAATTTCTTTGATGTTAATGCATTAAATTAAATGACAACTAAACACATAATAATAGACCTTTGTCTAATTCATGCAGCTTAAAATGTGTTATGTGAGCGAAGAGTATTTTTGAGATATGAAGTAAATTAAAAGTTAATTTCCAATAATGCATGTTGATTCGTAATATTTAATGTAATCTTCGATGCATAAAATGTTCCAATACCCAATTGAATGATACTGAGATAACAAAAAACCGGTCAAGTGAGAGTCGAACTCGTACGCCGAGGGTTACATACCTACCCATTATGCCGCCGTAATAATCTCTCAATTTTCTTAGGAATGGGTGGACCTAGCAAGTTGAAATTAATACTAGATATTAAGGTCTATAGTCCCCTAAAAATCAAGGTGCGGAGTTAACACGGTAAAAAGATTTGGGCAAATTTAGATTTTCGCGAAAACTTGTAAGTACAAAATTTTTACCTTGATTTTTAACTTTTTTTATTTTACGGGATTTTTCCTTTATTTGTGCTGAAAGAGCTTTTTCCCAAATTTTGGTGGTTACAAGTTTTAGCGAAAATCTAAATTTGCCCATGTCTTTCTCGCGATGTCGCATAACATTGATTTTTATACACTTAATAGGGTCTATGGACCTCAGTATCTGGTATAAATTTCAACTTGCTGGACTACCCGTTCCTGAGAAAGTCGGTGGTGATACACGGACAGAAAGAGGGTGATCATGCAAGGGTTTTTTGCCTTTTAAGGTCCGGAACCCTAAAAATATATCAGATATCCAATCGAATTACCCGAAGTGGATAACAAAAAATATAATTATATTGTTTTTCTTTCGCAATTCAATATGAAGGTTGTTAATGTATACATATAAGATTGAGTGTATAATAATACTTTTCTACCACACTTTTAGTGCTTATGGGGACTTTTTTATTGAGGATCACGAAGATAAACAGCTTCGACTACGGAGAAGCTAAGATCACCACAGACAGAAATCATCATCCTTTCACATGATAGAATGACAATCGACACAATGTTGCAAGAGATCGGGATTGAAAGGGGCGCGAGACAATTGGCTAGATAGAAATAATCGACTTCGGCGAAAAAAGATCCACTTTACAACTTTTGAAAGAGATATTAATTTTATCATCGGCCGATACTTATATTCAAAGAACTGATATTATTTTGAGTTTAAATTCCAAGTTTGCTAGTATTTTCAAACGAGCTCATGATATTGTTTACATGAAAACATGGCGCAATCGATAAACAGACAGTGTAGCCGGAAGATAACACTGTAATCTTATTCAGGAAGGTGCTGTCTTTGAGGATCAAGTTTTAAATATTAGATACACGAGTTTCAAATAACATGTCTCTATTTATAATGGCGTATATAATTTTCTTTTCTCATTTATAATATATATAAAAAGTAAAAAATTCCAGTTACTTTGTTTCATACTTTTAGTATCCAACAATTTTTTGTCGCTCGATTGAGACCAATGGTTTTCAGTACATATCGCAAATATTATACATACATGTGTATAATATTTTGAAACTGGTTTGTATTGATTCTATAATCGTTATCCACGCATAAATAAATATTAACATTAGCGTGGGATGTGTTTAAAGTCTTACTTAACGGCGGACTTTGGGTGCACTCATATAAAAATGACTCATTTATATTTAATATTTTATTTTACTTAAGTTAAAATAGGCGTTGTTTTTATTGTTGCATATGTAAGAATAATTTTTAAGTCTTTTCCCAATTAAATTGTATTCGCTTGGAAAGAAACTCTTAATCATGTCTCGTGTTTTCTAGAATTCCACCTTACTAAGAAACAAGCAAATCGTTACGCTATCGTTGTAAAACACATATAATAATTATAAAATATTTAACGCAATAAACATATAATTTGAATTTCATTAATAAACCACTGCAGTAAGCTGACAGGTTATGGTGTCACTTTGTAAAGTAATTTTGCCATACATATTGCATTAGTGATGATCAAGGTCAGTAGTGATTAGCTGATTTGAATTTTTAGTCTGTCTCGGTTTCACGTCAAAACTACTGAACCGATTTAAATGAAATTTGGTATAGAGCTAGAGCCTGCGAAAAGACATAGGCTATTTTTTATTGGAATAAAGAGTTTTAAAGGGTTGAAAGATATTTATTTAAGAGCTTCAACGCGAGCGAAGCCGCGGGCCAAAAGCTAGATGTATATAAATTATAGCCCATGTTTTATTCTGATGTAAAAGCTATATTATTGTAAAGTTTCATTAAAATACATTCAGTAGTATTTGCGTGAAAGAGTAACAAACATCTATCCATACATACAAACTTTCGCATTTATAATATTAGTAGGGATATGGGTTTGGCCAAATCAAAAACCTAATTCAGTTGGTTTTGCCAAATCAAAAACCTATCTTTTGTGGTATAAATAATGAACCTTATCACTCCCCGAATATTTCTTTCTACGATGTGTTGGATTAGGAAAAGACTGAAGGACTTGTTGAAGTAGCGTAAATATTCAGTTTAAAGATATCATCTGAAAGGTCATTGACATCTTACTGTACGTAAACTCAATCTTTGTATCTTGTAATAACTGATGTTCACGCTTTCAATCCCGAGACTATCAAAGCTTCATCGAACGGAGAACCGGTGGGCTAGCCAGAACCCACGGGTTTGAGGCCCTCCACAGTGGATAGGGCCGCACATGTGCGCATGTGCGTTAGCTAAGGAGTGTCGTATACGGGCCATCGAGGTTCGGTGCGGACCGTGACCCCGATAGCCTTGACTGTGTTTGGCTAGTCGGTAGCCTGGGCCAGGAACCACCCTGGAACGCGGGTGTACCTAGTACGTAGTAGGGTGTACGCGTTGTGTTGGTTTCGCCGTCCTCGAAGACGAGGACGAACTATGGTGCTTACTGTTGCACTAACTACTAAACTGTGTGTTTAGTGTTATCTGGCGGGACCCCCGACGGTGGGTCCGAACGTACTTAGGTCCCCTTCCTCGACCGTCGACGAGGACGCTCACGTTAGTTTTGGGTTGGTCATTTGCTGCGCTTACCACCGGAGGGCTGGGAGTTTGGCTCTATCGAAGAACCGTTTGGTTTCTTCGAAATGTTCACGAATCTTTGAGAGTCTACAGTCACTGACATCGACCTGACGTTGCGTTGATACCACTGCGCACCGGTTGCGCGGCGGATAAACTTATTAACTTAATCCTATTGAGGTGGCTTGGTCGCAGGCGAAAGGATGTGTTGTCAAAAAAACAAAAATCTTTAAAATATTAAAGTCAATTTTTTTTAAAAGGACTTGAGCAGGGACTGCTGAAAGATGGAAGTAAGTAGCGTTTGTTATATAATAAAGGCAAAAGTATATTCTCTACCAAGTTAAAATCACTATACCAGAACGTTTTATAGTAAGTGTAACAGACAGCGATAGGGAAATATCTGAAGACAAAATATAAAAGCAAAGAAACAATGTTGTTGTTCAATTTGTTGTCGAACTTCACTTGTTTGTTGTTTGTTGAAGACAAACACTTGGGCACTAATATCTCCCTCGCAGTTGATTGTAAATTGTAGATTGGCCGCGGTGACCAAATTTTTGATGATAAAGAAATAAACATAGTTATAAATGATGAGTTTTTATAAAGGCGTTATAGTTTTTAATAGTATAAATGTTAAAATTTCATGAACAGAATTTTTAAGATTCATTTTAAACACTGAAATTTGTTTTTAATCTCGCAGTATATGCTGACAAACTTGGTCTACTCTAGTTTTGTTTTCATCGTAACTGTTAAACCCGTAAACTTCAGTCAACTCCAGTGGATTATTAACTCAACTCTAGAACATAACATGAAGAATTAAATAAAAATTGTGACATTAATAATCCTTATAAGAAGTTTCGTTGGAAATATTTTATACATTGGTCACTGGTGTTCTCATGTTTAAACTTAAACAGTATTTGTATCATGCTACAGAAGACGGAACCCTTTTTCTAGGTTCTATCTGAACGCGGAAGCCATCAGTTCTCTTCAGAATGATGTCAGCCTGGAGCCGGTACTGGTCTTCGGTGATGTCTGACACCATTTTGTAGTTTCGCAAAATAGTGGATAGTAGAACTTTCAACTTCAGAATAGCATACTTGCGGCCTGCGAAGGAAAAATAGTTTACCCTAAGCTTTTTTGGCAAGTATAAATGATTTTTGGTCTATTATATGCTTTTTCATATCTATGAGTATCACGTCATATAAAATTGGAAGGTGGACGTTCAATTAGCCTATTGTACAAACTGAGAATATGGAATAAATTATTTCTTTGCTTACTCACCAACGCAACTTCTTGGCCCGGCACTGAAGGGAATATAGCTGTAGTAATGTCTGTTTTGCGTATTTTCCGGGAGGAAGTTGTCTGGGTCAAACACGTCGGGGTTCTTGTAGTATTTGGGGTTCCGGTGAATTTTGTATGTTCCAATAACAACTGTTGCACCAGCGGGAAGAACGTAATTGTTTGTAGCTAAAATTAGAATTCATTGAGTGTATTTACTCGCTTACTACGTTCACTTATTAAGTGCCTAGCGGCGAAGAAAGTATCTGAATATTTTCGAAATAATGACAAAACATATTTCGAAGACTATGTTCTCTTTACAGAGGAGGCCTTTGCCTAAGTTACCAGTTTGCCCAGTTAATAATTTGCTCTTTTACCGTACCCTCAACCCTTTCGCACTGGTCATTGTTTCGTCTGTAACGGGGTTGCCTAGTAGAAATCGCTTCTAAGCGATAAGCTAATTGTGGTGTACAATAAAACATATTTAATTCATTCATTCCCTAAGTAAGGAATAACAGCGATTGCTATGGATATGGAGCTAACTCTAGAAGTGTTGAAGTAAGAGCTCAAATAAGATTGGATAAAACCTTTATAGTTACACAATGAAATTCACAAATCTTTATATATATAATTCTTCTGTAAGTGTAATGTCACTGAACTCCTCCTAAACGGCTGGACCGATTTTAATGAAATTTTGCGTGTCCTCAGGTCGATTCGAGAATGGTTTAGATTCACAATTCCGGCCACATTATTTTGAATTTTTTTATTTATAAGTTGTTTTTGGATTTCAGTAGTGTTTACAGGATAACGTCTGTCGGGTCCGCTACTATAAGTATAAAGTCATATATGTTACAAAACTTTTATGAGTCATATAACATATTCATGACTAAGCATAGCGTTCATTAGGTTTTGTACTAAACGCAGATCGTTAACCACGTACTGTGATGCCCTAAAGAATGTGGTAATAGTGTAGAATATGTTACGCACCATTTTAATTTCATGACCCAATTACATTTTCCTATTATATTGACTAAAATCTATGATTAACATGTTAACAATGCTATATTAATCCCTTAATATAAAAAAAATAGCTGACGGTCTGAATGAAATGATACGAAACTGTTTAATTAATGAAATGTTCAAATATATGAGCTTTAAAAATCATGACTAAATTGTGCTCATATTAAATCAACAAAAATATATTTTTGTATTATGAAAAATAGCAGTCTCAATCGATTGATTTATTAAGACCATCATTATTCATCAGATGTATTTATAGCACAATGAATTTAAAACACCAACATAAAAATGTCACACGTCAAACGATTTAAGTTTTAAAATGGCTTTAAGAGAAGCGTTTGATTATTGCAAGGATCTTCCTAAAATATTGGCTGAAGCTTAAAGATTCGATACCAAAGGACGGTCATGTCATTGTTTGACTTAGGATTCTGCAAACATCAACTGGTTTAAAAATTTTAATTTAATGTATTTAAACGGATTTTATTTTTCATTTTATTTCCAGCGTTTATTGTCACGGGACAGACTCAGGGTTCTAAACCTCGGAAAGTAAAACTCAAAATTACAGCGCTATAAAATCCGGTAAACTAGTTTCAATTAATATGTTTAATATTCGCGTAAAATATTATATATCTATATTTAAAAAAAAAAAAACTTTTCAATCATTTATTTGCTTTTGTTATTTATAGATTGAAAATGTTTATCGAGTTATTCTTTTAATGCCAGAGGGTGGCAATTCAGCTGGTGGTTCACCTGATTTTATGTGATAACCGCCACTCATTGACTTCTGAACACCCGTAATGCAACCTGCATGTGCCACATTTTAATAAAGTGGGCCCGTTACCTCAATCTCGTAACGAAACGCAAAAGTATAACACTGCATCTTCAGGTACTTTCCAGGAAGAGCCTAACCATTAGTGTAACAGCAATGACTGCTGCGTGGCTACCTCAGTTTATATCAATAGCTTGTTATTTGTTCCATTTAACTATATCTGTCTTGACGTCAGTCGCGTATAGGAAACAATATGCGTTAAGGTCAATAACGATGACTTGTTGTTTACGAATTTGTAAGTAATTATACAATTCATTAATGAAGCGTAAGTGAATTAATGTCTTGGTTTTCTTACTTACCTATTTTCACGTCCCGTTTTAATTTTCTTGCGATAATGGGAACGGGTGGATACATACGCAGGGATTCGAAAATCACTCTTTCTAGGTATTTCATGTGTAAGGTGTCCTCAAATGTGACCGGTCGGTCGGAATCGCCGAAGATCTCGTAAAGTTCGTCGTAAACCTTCGCTTGAATGGTCTGGTGGACGCCGAGAAGACATAACACGAAGCTGGAGCCAGCAGCAGTGGTGTCATGGCCCTAAAAAATGCATATGAGGTTTCCTACAGTTTCCATTTGCTAAAAGAACTTTTGATAAGCCCGTGGTTTATTTTCTTTGACATAAAATATTTTTTTTTACATAAGCCTTTTATTTTAAGAAGGAGGAATTATAGGAGAGTATGAAGGCGTCTAATAATATAATTTCACTACATAGTATAATTTCACCGGAACTGAACACATAATTCATATATAATTCGTTTACGGTAACCGTTTAAGGTAAAATTGAATTTAAAAAAAAATACGTGGAGCCTAATCACGGCTATCTTAGGTTAGATTTCTAATAAAACTATGTTAAAAGAAATGATGCGGAGTGCGGGTTTTCTATTTTCGTAGTTATTTTTCTTTCATACAATACAAGTAACGTATAAATATATATACCTCGAACATAATAGTGTCAACTTCTTCCTTTATTTCAAAATCAGTAATCTTATTGGTACCGTTTTGTGCGGACTCAATCATCAGGTCCAGGAACGCCAAACGTTTTTTCTCACCTGCGGGAAAAAGAAATATTATTTAAAATTAAACAGTAAATTTTTGATGTATTTTTTGTATTTTTTTTCTCCCTGATATTTTTTCATTAATCTAAGAATGCTCGAAATCTTAATTGGATATTGGCAATAAATGAAAATTCATGTAAAAAGTAAATTCATTTTCCCGTCTTAGATTGCCATTCTGATTTCATACGTATTGGTATATATTCGTATACAACATTTAAGATTACTTCGTGTATGTAATAGATCAGAATTATTTTTAAAGATATATCGTAGTGATTATGCAGTTCTTCTGATATAAAATTTATACCGACGCCCATTGTCATTTAAAACATCAAATGATGAATTCATACAACAGCTCAGTTTTGTGCTCACCCACGTCATTTTCGTCGTTAAAATCCAAGTCGTCGCGATATCCTTTGAAAACTGTATCGGCTAGAGTTTGAGCATTTGCTAAATTCGAATCATTCGGATCGGTTGAACGTGTCAGTTCCTCAATAGTCGGTGGTATTATCCCCTTAGCTTTATTTTGTATGTAAATCTCCTTTTTGTTCTTTATCACCTGTGAAATATCGATTTACATGTTAATGATTACTTCCAAAACTGTTAATAATAAATGAATTTCGTCATATTTGATATTTAAATGTCCATTGTGATTTAATCAATATGGAACTGTCGTACGTTACGTTAATAACCTTTGACTTTTCACCAATAAATAATTACCTTGTTAGTTAAACCATGAATAATGTTCAGAAGCTGCTTTTGCTTCTCAAAAAAGGAGGTGAATTTGAAAATGGAATCGAAACGCATCCAGAATTTGTAATGCCTTTGGTGGATAATGTCACACATTCTGAAAAAAATAATTTGAATCTTATTATTACAACAAAATACTTAAAACGCTTGCAAAGTTTTTGCTATGCAATGTGCTGTCCAATGAAGATTAGCGAAATCCATGTTGCGTTGTAACCCTAAGATGGAGGGTACCTCAACAGAATAAATGCAAAAGTATGGATATGGTATCACATTTCTTGATAGCGTAAACTATTCTGTGAGACCGTATCTAACCGTATGAACAGACTCATTCATGAAACCGTACATGCTGCTTTCCCAAAGTCCCGACAACTATGTGTGTTACGAGACCTGAATTCTAATGTTCCAACTTTTTTTTTCACATTTGTAACAACAAGTCACATCACTTCTCCATCTTACTGCTCTGACATTGGAAATGATGACTGAATGTGTGTTTCATACATAATTATATGCTTCAAGTTTCCATCATCATCTGTCAAGATGTTGAAATCCCAGATGATGAAACTTGATGCACCTTATTCCACCTAGATGGGGTCGGCACAATATGTTAATCATGTTATGAGTGGTTTTGGATCTGTTTTTTACGACCAATCTGCAGACGTCCACCCTCCTTGGGAAACAAACACCCAGATCGAGAACAATTATCTGAGCGCCACACATTACTTGTTCCGTGTAGGAATCGAACCCACGACCCCTAACGCCGACGCCAATAGCTTAGCAACGGCGTCACTGAGTCATCAAGTGCACATGCATCAAGTTTATCAGGCATATAGTTTAATTCCGATTGTAAAGATTTTGGAGAAAAAAGTTATTCTTCTAGTCACAAAGTTTTGGAATTGAAACTTGAATTCAATGGAACTGAATTGGAACTTGACCTAAATAAGCTAGTCAGCTTTTTTAGGTCAAGATGATTTTTGTGCGCTATATATGTAACGAATTTTTTTTTCCATCTTTACATACTTCATTACAGCCATAGCGTAGTCGAAACCAGATTGGTCTTGAGTTTCTCTGGTAATCCCCATAGCGGTTTCTGAAATATTAAATGAACTTTAATTTAACGCTTGCGAATTTAATATGTGTTACGCAAATGCTTCAATCTGAATAGTATAATTTGAATTAAAATTCATTTTATTTAGGGTCAAAAGTCAATGAAGTTGATGGAGTTGTTTTGTATTTTAAAATTTAAAATACGAATTGAAATGATAATGACAGGCAGAATTAAAAATAAAGCAATAAGCTGGAAGAAATGAAAACGTAATTGTATAATAATTGTATATTAAGAGAGGATTTCGGCAGCCATTTCCATGGAGTGTTAAATAAGATATTAGAATTCAATAGCACCTTACATAGTACAAATGAGCAAATGTGTTTCACAATCTACGTTCACGAATGTACACTTTCGATGTGATGAAATGACAGATAATAATAATAACCACTCACCACGAACCAAGTACTAAACTAAATTAAATCTTATGATACGTGTTAAATTACACTTTTGATTGTGGATCGCTGGATACGTGGTAGGTAATTAAAACCTGTGTTACAGGTCACCAGACAAAAGATGTTATCATATAATTTAATTCCGAAAAAAACCTCGCGATTGATTATTGATAATTCGATTGAGATGTCATCCCATAGATTGTTGATAAATATTATTTGCGGTCGCCTTACTGATAAAAAAATTACCTAGTAAAATATCGACTGTCACTCCGCTCATGTAGTCGTGGACATCAAATACTTTTCCCATCTCGCCGCGCATCTTCTCCACCACATTTCTACTGTTTTGATTGAATACACCGATGAATGACTTCAGGATGTTAATGTGGAACGTAGGGGCGATCATTTTGCGATGGGACCTCCATTTCTCGCCTGGTTGACGTTCCAAAATTTAGATTGTGTATTAGTTATTATAGAGTACTGGGTATATAGAACCGTGGACGCCATACGTCTTATACTCAATCGATGTAGAGACCGGAGCCACGGCACCCTTACGTACCGGGTGAGTTAGGTACTCCCGGGACAAAGCTGTTTCGGGAAAAACTAGTGGCGCGTGGCGGGGAGGGTGCCAACAAGACACAGGAGGCCTGCAAAAGCCACAGTCGCACCGGGGCTCGCGGAGGTTTGCATATGCGTGTTTTCGTGTGTAATTGGCAAAAGCGACAAGTAAGGCACCACGTGGGGTTTTAGTAGGTAATCTGATACCGAGGATTACAACCTACCTCGTTGTTTTCCCACAGGGCATTGAGGAACCATAAAGGAATTTTCCTACGTTAAATAAAGGTAAATAAAGGTATGGCATATTATGTAAGTAGTTATTATAGGTTATACGGTATTACTTAAATTAATTCTACATCGGTAATTCGCGACATACTTCAATGACGTTAAGGACTTTGAAATATTTAAATATTTATGCTGCTAATCTCTGCACTTAACATGAAATACTTTCGTCAAAAATATGTGAAATTGCTTTATATATAGGTCATACTAAAAGTTTCCGGCATTGGCCACTTACATACACAATATTTAAAAAGTAATTACAACACTTGAAAATGGAAATCTTTGGCTGTAGTATGCAGTTTGGTTCATCTGACTGTTAATTGTTTTTACATTGTGGTTCCATTTTAAAAATTACGTGTATACATTAACATGAATTTGATGGGAACTTGGGAAAATTCGGAATTTGAGGATTTTCGTAGTATGATTTTCTACGATTTTAAGTGTAATTTGACCGTTCAGCAGTGCCTCGCTCAGCAGATTGACTGCTTTTGGCGATGAAGCACCATGCCAGACGATAACTTATAACTGGTTTGCGGAATCCGCACCGCGTCACTTGATGCAAGGCCATGCTCACCAGATTTAACGAAGGGGCGTCGAATTTCGTGTGGAACATAGTAACAGGTGATGAAACATAGATTTATTGATACAATCCCAAAACAAAGCAGCAATCAAGTGTATGGATCATTCAAGATGTGACGAAACCAAACAAAGCTGATGACTTTGATGACTCCGTGGCGCAGTTGCCAAGGTATTGGCTTCGGCGTCGGAGGGTCGTGGGTTCGATTCCCATACGGGACAACTATTTGTGTGACCCACAGATAGTTTTTTCGCATCTGGGTGTTTGTCCGCGTGAAATTTATGTTTGTAAAACGTCCCTACAACAAAGGATAATTTTATCCTAAAGTAAGGGCAATGTTTTAAAAAAAAAAAAAAGTGGTGCGCCTGTAAAGTGCATCCGAGCGAATGATTGCTTTTTTTTAACAAAACTGGACACGTGGCTACTGTTACTTTAGAGACTCGCAATACCGTGAATAGTGACTGTTTCACGACCGTTTGGCGGAAGTTATTGACGGACTGCGTAAAAATAACCGATACGGCGTATCATCTTGCATCACGACAATGCCAGTTACCATACCGCCAGACAGACAAACCAATTTTAGAAGGTGAATAACGTAGTACTTATGTGCCAGCCTGCATTCAGTCCTGACCTAGCACCTTGTTACTTTTTTCTGGTCCCAGAAATTAAGAATCAATTATGCGGTCAACGATTTTCATCACCAGAAGGCATGAAAACAAGTATGAAAAACACGTTAATGAGGTCACCACGGAGGGGTGGCACAAATGTTCTCAAAATTGGTTTAATATTATGAAAAAGTGCATTTACGTGTGATAAAGTGTCAATATTTTGAGAAAAAATAAATTCATTTTTGACCTTTAATAGTATTTTTTTCTCATTCATTCCGGAAACTTTTAGTGCTCCCCACGAATTAGAGAATTTGATTTTTCTTATTTCGCTTGTTTTTTTTACTAGTAGAGAGTACTCCTACAATATTATTTGTTGTATTAAAAATTTAATAAATAATAATCTAATTCTACTAGTGCAGAAATTTTATCATACAACGTAACAGATTTACCTGAGCTGATTAATAGACCTTCGCCAAGCCAGGGTTTGAAGAACCTGTACTCAGAGGATTTGTCGATATGCACATGGCTGTTAAGGATGACCTCCGCATCGTCAGCGTCGCAAAGGAACACAACTAGCTTAGAGCCAATCCAACCACGCACTACTGTTCCGTATTTCTCGATGTAGTCCAAACCCATAGTTATTAATTCTGTGAAATCAAATTAATATAAAATATAAAAAATTCCTTCGTTGGAAATTTCAATTTGCACTTAATTTACTTTTAATCGTAATAGTTTATTACTAAGACTCGCAATTGAATTTAAACTCTGAAGTTAACTAACTTCATACATACATCCATTCATACAAAAAATACATAGAGGCAAGTTCAAAACAATATGAAACCAATTAATGTTACCATCGGGTTTTTTGCCCACCGCCAACAATGCATTGCCAAATAATGGTACTGTGGACGGGCCGGGCAATCTGTTGCCCAACTTGAATATTTTTGTTTGCTGTTGCCATCGGTACAGAAGCCAAATAGAGGTTGCGATTAGCACCAGGGGATAGAACAGAACCCGTGACGGAGTATAGTGGTCCTGCGATATTTCTTCCACCACCGTCATATTGCTGAAAGAAAAAGACTTGTGTGTATTTGAAAAGAGAATTTGGTTAAGACATAGAAGTAATAAATATGTCATATAAAAAAATATTAGTATAAAAATGTATTATATTTGACCCAAATTTTAAAAAATATACTTTGTTTGTGATGTAGCAGTTTGTTAGAAAAAGTCTATTTCTCTTTAAATAGCATTCAAATCCTATAAGTTTTAGGTGTAATGAAGGAAAAATATATTGTTTAGACCATGTTATTGTTTAATGTAATTGTACCAAATTGTTTAAACAAGTCAAGTGAAATGAGTTGAAAAGACCGCTATTTGTATCTGAAGCAGCAAAAAATAGGTCTAAAAAGACCTATAAAGATAACTAAATTGAATAATAATAATGCAAGAACTTTACTATAAATATTCTAATAAGCAGAGGCTTTTTTATGTAGCGGCTTGAAGTTGCTATGTTTTTTTGTTGAAATATCTCGCATGTGAGGGATCAGTTTTCGTTACATAATGAGAGGAGTTGTTAAATTTTATATTTACCTGTTGCCTCACACGCTTTTTTTAACTACACGCCCTATATGAAAACCTGTCGATCACTGTAATGCGATATAAAGTTTACATAACTACACTTTTATACCAAATGATTGTTTTTAAATTTCAAATATTAAGGGAAAGTTATTAAATTTTTGACACAGATCAAATATTTTATTATGTTAATTATTTAATCATATTTAAATAATATTTTTATCATATTTTTATCATCTTGATTTTACGTTCTAATCTATTTGTATGTTAATGAAGGCCATGATTAGTTTATGCTATGGTGAATTTGTCAACATATTCAAATGAAAATAAATTAATGATGCTCCTTTCATTTATGTATGTATAATATTATGATGCTATTTGCTTATTTATTAAATTTGTCTATGTAGTGCAGTTAAATAAAATTCCATCAGATCATTCTAGAAACTTTTCTATTTATTTATTTCAATTAAAATTATCTATTACATATATCATTTTTATAGTATTATTCCATGAAAATTAATGATTGAAACATCGTTATAAATAATAAAAATAATTTATAATAAATAAGATACAATCCATTGAAAGTATAATTATGCCTAAGTTCACGACAAATACGTAGTTAAATAAGAAATAATAATCATTTTATAGAAATTGCAAAGAATTAATGTCTGTCTAAAGCAATATAATTGAGTTAAATTTATTTTTTTTAAATACATTAATATCAGATTGACTTTCATAATCCATGCAACCAAACGAAATATTATTAATTGTATAATACTTAACTTTAATAATTATTAAATAATTTACTATTATTACATAAAAGAATAAAACAGAACTTGTTTTTCTTACAAGATTGCATATTTAAAGACGTGTGTAGTAATTCCCCTTAAACAGTGATTTATTTATATGTTTGTTATTCATTAACCTTTAACCTTATCTTTTCATTGTTTGTTAATTATCGATGAAAACTACGAGGGAGAAAATTTTTTAAAATATCATTTTTCTCTTCATAACTTTAAAGCACTATTTCGAACTATGCAGCAAACGCTTTTTATTTTGAAATAATATTTAATAAAGGTTAGTATAATCGAAATAACATGCCCTCTAGTTATTCGAAAGTTATTGATGTAAATTGAAAGTTAATTTTAATGAATAATTCAAAATGTTTGAACTAAATGTCCGTCTTGAATTGTGTATTATAATATTATTTTATTGACTTAAGTTATGACTTTATTATTAAATTTGATATTTGTTAATTCTATATGTACTCCATAATTTTTTTAATAAGTTGGATTAATTCAAAATAGCTACGCTAGACAAATACGTTTTTCTTACCACATTTGGGGGTATTTTAGTTACTTTATTTATTGCTATTTAACTCATTACAATATAATATGTGGATTTTATGTTTAATTTGATATACGACATTTGTTACTTGTAGAATGCATAGGTACGTTTTATTTAATTTGAGAAGGTGGAAAGTTAGCTAGCTAGTTAGCTTTCCACTATCTAGCTATCTTTAACATTTCAAATAAACGAGTTAAGTAACTGTAAAATCCATATAAAGAATGACTCATTATTATGTATTGTTGTGATAGGTATGAATCGACCCTTGACTTTGCTTAGTATTTCTAGCGATTCTAACCTACTATAAATATTATTGCATTAGGTGATATTGCAAAGCAACGACTGTGTGTCCCAAAAATATTCTGTATAAATTGTTTAGTTCAATAAATATTGATAGAAAAAAAAGAGATAATTAAAGAGTTTACCTTTGAAAGGAAGATATGGGAAAAGTTAAGCTATATTAAATGAAACGTAAACGCAAAAAAAAAAAAAACTAAACTTATGGACAAAGCATATAATATCATTGCGGAATATCTCGACGACGCCAATTTGTGGACTTAATACTGTTGATAATCACGTAGTACGTAGATACTCGCGTAGACTCTTATACCTATGTCATATTGTAAACTGATCTTTTTAAAAAAGGGCAACTGTTATGTTTCTTGCCAGTCTCTTCTCGACAGAAACAGCTTTCCGAACCGGTGGTAACTTACTTACGAACTTATGTGTCAATGTTTCATGTAAAAATGACGTTTCATAAGAACGCGCAAGGGTCTATTTGAATAAAGATATTTTGAATTTGAATTTGGTGAAAACGAAAGATTCGATTACTTGCCACTTACGTTTAGTAAATATACGTAGACCTTACAGACACAACAGTGTGGAGAAGTAAGACACCATTAAATCGTTCAGCACTGACGGTAAAGGTAAGTAGTTGCAGTTGCAATAATGGCATGAAGTGTCGAACCGAATGTTGGTATTGATAGAGAGTTCTCGAAATCACTATATAGTATAAAACAAAGGTCGTCCCGCTGTCTGTCTGTCCCTATGTATGCTTAGATTTTTAGAATTATGCAACGGATCTTGATGCGCTTTTTTACTAGAAAGAGTGATTCAAGAGGAAGGTTTAAATGTATAACACATTGCAACCGTGCGAAGCTGGGTCTCTAGTGAATAATAAGATAGAAAGGGTATGAGATAATATATAAGGTATGGTGAAGATAGGTAATACTCCAAATTTTATGATCATTGAATGAACGAAGTGTTATACGAATATGTAAAATTACCTATGTATATACCTGAAGAATATAAATTCTTCACATTTTATGTTAAAGTATACCAGTCATATAAGTTTTCAAATCTTTATGTGACTCTAATTCACAAAAGTATGGTTCACCACAAATTCCGTTGTATAGTACAATATAAAGCTATGGCATTTTCAAATAACATCGTTGAAAAATTAAGATGCCTTTTGCTTTTATAGGAGCAAAGTTTAAAAAAGCATTAAATGTCGTGGGAAAATAGCAGGCGCATAGTTTTTATCATTCTAGTGCCCAGTTTCCGAAAGGCCAATCAAAGCAGCAATCACATAACACTATGTCAAAAATGATCAGCTGTTAATCTCTTGTTAAACTGCCTTGGGTTTCTGGAAGGTTTGTTCAAGAAAAATTAGCTAATCACTGTTTAACCAATGATAATGAATGAAATGAATGATTTACTCCAACTAACTCTTTCTATTGTATAGCTGTCCCTTTTTAAACAAAACTTAAATTAACGTCACTATCCAGTCCTGTCACCGTGTGATTGCCAACGTAAAAATCCGAGCTATAATAAAATTTAATTTATATAAATACATGCAAAATGCCAAGAAAAAACTTTACAGAACGTGAAAAAAATTAACTTTTATCAATAATAAACAAGTATTATAAAAAGAAAGAATCCATATTATTTATTAACTTTTGAATTGCATTTTGTATTTTTTCCAATCGCATGATATGTTCGCATAATAATAAATAATAAATAGGTAATAGAACACATGAATGTACTTACAACGTATTAGGGAATTATGTTTATTTTTCATAAAAACTAAGATTTGTGATAAAATACATTTTTAACCAACGATTGATCGTCCAAATTGATGAAAATGAAACTCGATTTTCTGTTGATTGTCCGTTAAAGTAACAGCCTATACATGTCCCACTGCTGGGCAAAGGCCTCCTCTATATAGAGGGTATCAGGGCATAGTCCACCACGCGGCCCCACTGCGGATTGGCGGACTTCACATATCTTCGAAATATTTTTTTTGTTATTATTTCGAAAATATGCAGGTTACCTCACGATGTTTTCCTTCACCGCGGAGCACGTGATAAGTCAGCACTTAAAGTTAAAAACTTCATTGGCGCCGGCACCGGGGATCGAACTCAGGTTGCTCGAGTATATTGAATTAAAGGCGAGCGCCCGGACACTGAGCTATCACGGCTCCGTCTATTGTCCACGGCTATTGTCCGTTAATCAGTGACTAATTGCAAATCAAAATCAATGTTGTTTTCAGACGTTCTAGCAACTCAGATCATGTTAAACAACGAGAACAAGAGATTTATCGTAAATTAAAATTGATTGCGCTTTCGGAAACTGGGTGTAGGTGTATTATTTCTGATGTTGAAGACGACGACTACTTTTGTATACTTTTGTATAAAGTAAAGTAAAGGATTATATAAATATATACATAAACTAGATTTTAACACCTAAAACAACTTTAATCTTTAATTCTTGATCTCAAATTTATTTATTTTTAATTACTTTTGGATATTCAGCAACAAAATATTGATTTTCTTACAAGTGTGTGTGTGTGTGTGTGTGTGTACAGTATGTTTATGTCTACATTTCAATATGAAATAATCTAGTAGAATAAGAAAAGACATTTTGATTAGTTGTGTCACGCAGTTACAATCAAATATAAAACTTAGTACATTAAATGTTGAAACATACTTAACACTAAATATATATTCGGATGAAATATTATCTTTTATCCTGTCACTAACGCCTTTAACTTAATATGAATAATAAAAAAAATCTTGTTACAACTTATGAGAGCTAGTTAAAAATAAGAATTTAATTGACATTTATAGGGTGGAATTCGTTATCCTCGTTTGTCATTTCTGTAATGAATAAATGTATGTATTTCCGGTATGTAATATACCAGCATGTAATATACCGGTATAAGTAACGCCAAAAGTTTATAATCCTCTTTTGAAGGTGACCGGCAGGTACTGGTTTTACAAGACCTTACCTGTTTTTGACTCATTGATTCAAGTTGAAAAATAAAACCAATAGGGTCGTAATTTCAAAATAAAACACTGGCTAAATAGGAAGCTTTTATTTATAAATGATATTTAAATATCCATGTAATTGAACCAGTATTAGTTTTTATAGTTTTAAACTAAAGGGCAGTAATTATATCTCAACATTTGGTTAACGCCTTATCGTTGCTTATAGCAAATATTCGCAAGAGGGAACAATTGACGACCCGATTGGTATAGTGGATAGTGGACTAGTCTGTTGTGTCAGATGGTGTACGTCCGATTTCCACCACTGGAAGAATATTATGTGATGAACATAGTGTTTTTCTAGTGTCTGGATGTTTATATATTTATAGTATGTAATATTTGTATGTTTAGCAGTTACTTAGTATCCATAGTAAAAGCTGTGCTAAGTTTAGTATAAGCCTTGAAAATTTTGTTTCTTTCATTACTGTAAAAAAAATATTTGTGACGGGTAACCAGCCAAGCATGGAGGTTCGAGCTGGAGAATAGGAACATTGGAAACAATTAATTGAAACCTTGGCTTTAAAATTTAGCGAAAAAATAAGTTTTATATATTATTTTAGTGCTTTGACAACCTTTATAATAAGTAGGCCGCGGTTACCTCACTGTATTTAAATTATGTGCCTACTAGCTAGCGCACTTACCATCAAAGGCTGATCGCCACTTACCATCAGGTGGGATGGCAGTCAAGTGCTGGCCAGTATTGAAATTGAATTTAAAGAAAAAAAAAAAACTGAATACTTGGCTACATGCAGCCCACCATGCTTGGATATTTTTGAAGTTGATTCAATAAATGTTTAAGAGCGTTAATTTAAAAATGGTCAACCACGGTACGTAATATTACGGCAATAAATTGTAATGCTATGATTTGATTGAAATTGAGAGTTATCTGAGAGTTCGATGACTCCGTGGCGTAGTTGCCAAGGTATTGGCTTCGGCGTCGAGGGTCGTGGGTTCGATTCCCACACGGGACAACTATTTGTGTGACCCACACATAATTGTTCCGAATCTGGGTGTTTGTCCGCGTGAAATTAATGTTTGTAAAACGTCCTTACAACACAGGATAATGTTATCCTAAAGTAATAATAGGCAATAAAAAATATCTGCCGGTAGGATCACATGAAAAAGGCAAGTTTCATACAAATTTAATCCACAACCCCAATGGGACGGATAGTGTTATTCACCTTTATTTAGCTTGTAGTAGTTTAAGTCTGGTGTAAACTACTAAGACAGTGATTATGTTTATTGAAATAAACAAAGAATGACATCATGCTTACAATAACAAGCAAATTGTGTCACCGGCACAGTCAATCTTTTACTACTTAATATTAAGTAAATTAAAAAGTACTTTTGCCAGGCTGCAACATTGACTTCAATATGAAAATTATAAATAGTAGTTACTGACGTTTATTATGGTTTGGCATCTATGTATGTCATTCATAAAATATTAAATTAATGATTACGTAAAACGAGTTTACCAATTGTGGATAGTGCAAGATTTTTTTTGTCAGTAGTATCAAGAACCTGCTATTAACGATTTACTATTTCTGGTGAAGACAACGATTGCTGGTCTTTCAGTGTATTTTATTTCATCACATATTAAATTTGTTTCTTAACATAAATTTTTAAAATAAGACATTTTGAAATTCTTTGGAAATAATCTATTCTGTGCTGCCCCAGACTGTTACTTGTTTACAGTCGCACAAGAGGCTTTTAAATAACGAAAAATCATCAATTAAAATATATTTTGGCCGTATAGTAAATCTTTCCTATTTGGCTTCGCCACGGTTGGCTAAAAAGGGATACAAAGATTTTCTTTCACATAGTAAGATATACGTGCTAAATTGTCACATGAATTGTATTCGATACTAGCTGTCGCCCGCGACTACGTCTGCTTGGAATTTAAAATAAAAAAAATCTAAAATAAAAGTAGCCTAAGTTACTCCTTATTACATCAGCTGTCAGTGAAAGTCCTGTCCAACTCGGTCCAGCCGTTTCAGAGATTAGCTGGAACAAACAGACAGACAAAAATTGTAAAAAATGTTATTTTGGTAAATGTAAAGTGTATACATCCATATGCATTTAGTTATTTATTTTAATATTACAAACAGACTCCAATTTTATTTATCTGTATGTATGCATAGATGTACTTATCACATATATTAATCTTGGATACGGTGTACTGGTGGTGTATTAAGATCGGCTGTAGAGTCTAATTGGCTATATAAGAGGTGTAATATTCAATAGAAGCATATTTATTACAATAATATCTTTATTCTCAATCCTTAAAACCATCGAACGTTTCGTAACTCCTACTTTTGATCACTATAAAAGTACGAAATTGTTACCGTTTAGAAAAACCGATCATCATTGGTAAATCGTTGCCTTTAAAACGTTTTTTTTAAGTACGAGTATTCGTTATTTGTTACCATCTTTTCTAAATATAAAAGGATTAGGCCCGGGCCATCATTAGGTACGATCATGATTAATTTTTATGAATGGATTTTTATATGTGAAAGAAAATATGTCTGTAGAGGAAAAAAGGTCGAAGAAAGGACATAATGACTGCTTTCGCATTTTTTAGAAACATATCTCCGGAACATAAGTGATTACTATCGTTTCTTGGCAAGTACAATAAGTCATGAGATTGCAGTTGGATCGCAGCTCTTAAGAATGTGGGCCCTGGCTACCTCACTTACCTTAGAAGCAAAGCTATTGACTTTAAATAATACTTTTACTTGATTCTCTGAGGACTAATACTTCTTCAGGCTCATTCCACTGCAGATACGAGCTTACACAAGAGAAAAGAAAAGTCTCTAGGTTATGTGTACGTATCTATCAAAGTTGGAAATAACCAAAAGTCTCATCCGTTGTCTGATTACGAAAGTTACAATTCGGAAACGCGAAAATGATTTATGTTGATTTTATGTGCAGCATTAAAATGCTATTTCATAGGATTTATGATTTTTATCTCAAAGATTGTATATAACAGTTTACATACGAAATAGACAATTTACATAAAAATTAATATTAATATTTCTTCAGAAATGTCAACGATTTTTAACTGTCTTTGATAGCCAGTGTTTTAATGATTTTAAATAGAAACATATGTTTTATTTTCACACTTCCTTATGACACGGAAAGTATTTTGTGTTATAGTCGGTTACATCAAAGGAACATTAAATTGTAAATTTTTGTAGATAAATGAACAAAAAAGAGTTGCGGGATTCGGACCAGCGTCTTCTGGTTTCGCGTGAAAATACAATTTGAATGCAGAGACAAGGAGCTAAAAATTAGGCAGTTTCTTTTGTACAATTAAACCTCATTGACTTTGCTCTTGCATAGGACCGAAGTCAAAAAGAAGTTTTTACACTTTCAGCTGTATCCGGTGCTTGACGACAACGGAGTCACATACACCTTAAATTCATTGTGTTTGTCCCATTTCGTCACTAACCATCGACAGGAATTTATTTTTATACTTTTTTTTTTTTTTATGGGAAAAGTTGTCAAACGAGCAGACGGTTCTCCTGATGTTAAGTGAATACCGCCGCCCATATACATCTGCCACACCCGAGTGTTACAGATGCGTTGTCAACCTTTTGAAAACTGGGCTCCGGCTACCTCACTCACCAGACGAAACGTGAAAGTATTTGTCATACTTCCACTTTACGCTGGTCTTCTGTGAGGTCGTGGTACTTCCCGGACGGGCCTGCCCATTCGTGCAACAGACGAGGCTGCTGCGTGGCCCTACCACCCTTAAAATTATAATATACAGATGGATTTGGCAATACTGTTAATACTATTTGTGTCTGGTCTTATGTAACGGGTAAGTATATAATTTTAGCTGTTGTTGAAATCAATGAAATTACAAGCTAATTTATAATTAATTGGAAGAACTATGTATGATAATTATTTATGTGGGTATATATATACGTAGCTATCATATGATAAATAATGTTCGATTACTGGATGATAAGTATAATAAATCAAATACAAGTCACCCATATATTAGATAAATGATGTTCTAGAATTGAACCCACGAGAATAATCTCAGACATGCAATCTTATTTATTATGGGGATCAATTCTGTTCAATGTTGTTTATTTCTCTACGATTACTGTTTAAACATTCTGGCACTTATAAGGACCGTTAGAATAACGTTAATAATTTAAAAATCAAAAACCGACAGCGGTGGGAAATTGTTTTTGAAAACGTAAATTTTGACAATAAAGACGAATATAATGACATATCATTCCTCAAAATTGGTTCAGTTTGGAAAACGAAATATTTTTAAGGTGAAATATAAATTTCAACTTAAAAATATTATAAAATAAATTGCATGTCGACGATGAAACAGAACGAACTTTATAATAACCTAAAAATATGATGGCAAAGTATAATAAAGTTATGTAAGCGGTCTGCAAAGGTTTAAACAGTAGAACAAAATGTGTTATTTACACGCATAAAAATCTGTTTCGCAGATGAAACAGTAATACAAGAAACGAATAAAGTTATTTAAGTATTTTTATATTATGGTAATACAATATACGAAGGATTTCGTAATTATATTCCTACCTCATCGTTTAAGTCAAATTTAGAATCGAGCTCAATACAAAGGAAGCTTTTATTAGTTTAAGCCCATAATATATTTATGTTATTACCGTTTGGAATAAATATTAAGTTTAGGTATTTCCAAGACCCCTGTGTTCGCTCGCTCGTGTAAGTGACGTTGGCCTTAAGGGCCGGTATGTAGATAGCTTTCTGACACACCACGGCAAAACTAGTTTTGCAAAACTTGGATTTTAGGGTCATGGTTACTAGAACAATTAAACTAATCTGTGATTTTTATAAATTTAATTACAGCTTAGCATTAAAATTAAATTTAGCTACATATCTTTTGTCAAGTTAGGTCAACAGGTTATAACAGCTATGATTAACATGTTTCATAATTATACCATTTTTATACGCATCGCGATTCATCACTCTATTTTTAATTACATGAAACGATAAAACACTCGACAATCGGATCAAAGATTCCGGGGTAAAGGCAATAAATTAACATCGTTAATAAACCATCAGAAAAACGTTCTTTGTTTAGAAACATTTCAATAGTGGTGACAAGATTAAAAATTTAGTCACTTACGTCCGGTTTCTGTAACACTGATCCCCGTAGATGTCAACTAATCAGCTGTCAAAAGGTTTTTCAAATTTCATTTTAGTTGCCAAAAGATGTTTAAACTTTCTGAATTGACCAGATGATCTTCTTAATGATCAGAATGATCAATTCAAAGAGTTAAAATTGTTAAAAAACTTGTTGCAAATTTCATTTAAGTTGCCAAAAGGCAATCCTTTTGGCATTTAAAATGAAATTTGAAAAGCCATTTGACAGCTGATTAGTTAACATCTACGATGATCGGTGTTTCAGAAACCGGGCGTTAGTATATAAAGTGCGCAAAATTTTAAACCAAGGGGAAATACAAACTGGTTTACTATGATCGTTAAAAGAAACATAAACATGAGATAAAACCATATTTTATATTCAAGCAATTACCGATAGTGGCGCACTGCGAGTTATTAGGGTTCGTAGTAAACAACAAGTTAGTTGTATCTCTGGTCAGTACACCCGTTAGACGTGTTATTGTAAAAGCTCTATAAAGGTAAAACTTTCACCCAGTTACCACGCGAGCTTTAACCGGAGGAGTTTTTACGCAGAGCACCTGTGCCGCAAGTGAAATGGCATCGTAACAACAAAATTAAACTTGATCAAGCTCTTAACTTTGTACCCGTGTTAAGGAGGTATTTACGAGCGATAAGATAATGCGTAATCAAACAAAGTGATTGTGGAGACACGTTGCTGCGCCGTTTCGGCCAAGCAGCGGTAGTGTTCCAAGTGGATCCAACCAAGATGGACCAGGGCTCGGTGTCTGAGTTGGAGAGAATAAACAAAAGTGCCGTTGAAAATGGGAACGGTGTTACAAAGGAGGACTTATATTCCGAGAGACAGTCGCCTTTTCGCAGACAGGTTTGTCACGACCTATAATTTCTATTATACTACCTTTTACGTGTTACAAAAACCTATGCAAACGGTCGGTTAAAATACTTGTTCTTTTTTTTAATATTAGAAATTGAATATTAAAAATGAGATAATTGTTTCAAAATAAATTGCAAAACAACTTTTTCAAAATACTTGATTATAAAAAAGTGTAAAAAGTTTTGTCTAAAAAATTATTATATATTGAAATTAACTCGGCTAATATACGGTTTTTTGATGTCTCAGTAAATACGAATTGACGAGAAACGCTCAGTTAAAATCTTCAAACGGAATAGCAGCGGTGGTAATAAATAAAATGTGTAGATGACATTTACGGTTAATAGTTGAGTAAATTTCATTAGAAAGCAAGATATATATCTTGAAATTATTGAAGCTAAGGGAAACTCAGTTTTTAATTATTTTTTAAAAATATTTTTCATTACTATTTATACATTAAAGTTATTTATGTGCTATCTTAAATTGTTATTCCTTTAGTTGATATAATTAAATTAATTAAAAAAAAAAACGACTAAGATCATTTAAGTTTTACAAAAGAAGGAATTTTTCCCGTGGTAGTAACCTAATTGCGATTGTAGATAAAAAGCGTGACAATGATATTCATTGAGTAGTTTTTAGATTGTGTTATGGTTTAAAGTTGTTTTGTTTGAAAATAGTTTTTGAATTGTACATTGAAAACCGCATAAAATTTGTAGATGGATTCATAGGGCAGCTAATTAGTGCTACTAAAGGAAATTATTGCATTCATAGATGGTCACGATATCCATTGCTACAGTTACTGAAAAGATAAAAAACATTAACGAGACACGTCTTCACCTCCAGTAATAGATGACGTTTTTAATCGACTTCAAAAAAGGAGGAGGTTTCTCAATTCGACCGTATATATATTTTTTTAATGCGTGTTCGCGGATAACTTCGCGGTTAGCCATGCCTCAGTCTTGGCACTAATGTTGCCTTGGTGCTAATTATACCATCTATGGTGAATCGTCACTGTCTACTTACCTGTCGTATTTATATATATTTTTTCACTGTACCCACATTAGGTGGGTGCAACATATCCATTTCTTTCATATTCCTATATCAGTATCTTAGTACTTCTATTTAACACATTTACTATTTTTCATACATTCCATCCAGCCTATTTTAATCTCCGTCTAGTCGTGCACCCTCCATCTATATTCATACTCAAAACTTTCTTCATCCCCCACATGACTTTCGACCCTTCTCATGACGTGACCATACCACGAAATAATAGTACTAAGTTTCTTTTTGTTACCATTTTAAGTTCTCAGCCCCTGGTGCCACTTACAATCTTTACCATTTACTAATATACTCATTTCAGATCTTTTCCATTCTACTCACATCACGCATTCATTTCATCATTCGCATCTCTACTGCATGTGTTCATCTTCCATCCTTCTCTTTTGTTACCCCACACTCGGATTTGTACATGAAATATATTTATATATAAAGTAAACAAGGCAATAAAAAAAGAAAAAATAACAATTTTTTGCCTGTATAGAGGAAAAAAAAATATCGAGTCTAGTGCACGCCCACATAAAACTATTCAAAGTACAAGGGCACAAAAATAATATCAACTATCAAAATAGTACTCTTACAGGGGGTCTCTATATGCAAAACTCCACGCAAACATTTAACTCCACAATTATTTAAATATTATATTTACTCAATAATCATTATCTGTACTCTACTTTGGGATCAATTAACCGTCTTGCCATTTGCTAGGAGCAAAATAATGAATTCAACAAGGAAATTGCTTGTCCTCGAAATTTTTTGTCATATTTTAAGAAAACCGACTCAATTTGATTTTGTAGTAGCAAAGATCATATACATAAGTAGTAATATATATTTTCTTGTTCATGTTGCTAAGAAATAATGCTGTTTTAAAACGGTAACTAGTTATCGCCATAGACGTCAACCACACCCGTGGGGTTGTGACGTTGGTAACCTCAAAGGGGCTGTCTGTCCGTCTGTCACCAGGCTGTATCTCATGAACCTTGATAGTTAGACAGTTGAAATATTCACAGCTGATGTATTTTTATTGCCGCTATTACAACAAATGCTAAAAAAAAAGAATAAACAAAATATACAAGTGGCGTTACAATACAACAGACATTATTTTTTTTGCCGTTTTTGTAAAAAACGTTGCGGAACGTTCGGAACCCTTCGAGCGCGAGTCCGACTCACAGTTGGCCGTTTCTTGTATAACCATAGAAGGTGTTGCGTCGCCCCACCTAATATTAGATCTAGACATATTTCCAGTCAGATAATTGCTACCGATCGAGCCCAGGTTCGGCCCTCTCGGGCACCCTCTAATCAGAATGCTAAACGGGTATCGAGTGACAGCCCAAGCCGAGGTCCCCTCTCGGGGGCCCTTGAGCCTAGTCACTCCATGGAGCGTCCACCAAAGGGCCCTAAGAGCTTGGTGGCCTCCTAAACCGGTAATGATAATAATGGCATGATGGCCTGAGCCGAGACTCCCACGGGAGCCCTCGAGCTTAGTCACCATAACGCGTAACCGAGGTCCAGGCTAGGCGCCCCGAACGCCCGGCCACCTAAAGTCCGGTGGAACTGTAAAGGCCCCTAAGGCCAACAGTGGCTCATCTTGCCAAAAAAAAAGTTGCCTCACCACAGTTATTATTATCGCACATTTTAGAAGACCATCATTAGTTTATGTAGAAATGTAAATAATATGTAATGTACAATAATAAACTTATCATAATGTCTAAAATAGATGATGTTTATATTACGTCGTTACAATATAAGGCTTTGTACGTGTAGGTAAAGCCACGAAGATGCCTTTTATCATAATTACTATGAGCACATTTCATTAACATAGAAATATGTTTTGAGTATAGGCCATAGTTAGTGGTTTATATTAAACAACTTAAAAATGCGTGGTCACTACTTATTGATTAATATTAACATAATATGAGAATATGTTGATATCAATCAATAATTAGATGACTTTTGTCGTATACATTTCGGTAGTCATCATGGTTGAGAACTTTGGTTTGGAAAGTAAGTTAATGGTTGCTAGATGTTGTTCACATTCTTGCATCGATAATTTTCTTTTATTTACTTGTTATGTTAGGTAAATGTGAAAAATGTAAAAAAAATCTGATTAAGTGATTTAAGTAAACGTTGATGAAGGAGTAAGTAGGACATAATGAAAAGCTTGCGACAAATGTAAAGCGAGTAAACAAGATGTAAACTTGTAATGATCTGAATACAGAAAACTGAAGTAAGTCAAAGGACTGCTGGGTAACCGAACAAAGACAGCTTTACTTTTAGCACGGAATTATGACACATTCTTTTTTATCCTTTTAGATCGAATAAAGCTTAGCTATACTTTAGTTTTTAGTTAAGCTAGTAGTCAATCGTTCAATGGAAATAGTAACCTATCCTAGTCCATATCTATGACCATGTATTCTACAAAATAGTTAATTTACTTATATAGTTTCCCCACAATAGATTCATTACGTAATAAAATAAGTCATAATAGTTAGTTATAACATATGTCTCTAAGATATAGACGTAATGTAGGTAGTTCGTATACAAAAAAATGAATTTAGAAAGGACGCCCGTGTAGAAGATTAAAAAAAGAAACGAAAAAAAAAAAAAAACACAGGATGCGTACAAAATGTGTGTACACAATCAGTAAAATTTCAGTTTTTCCACAGATGGTTGCTTTAACGTATCCTTGTCACGAGTAACGATACATGATAATTAAGTACCTATCTTCAAAGTCACACAAACGGGTATGGAAAACGAGACGGTTTGCCCGACCTATTTAAGAGTGAACGTACTGTACGATAGGTACACCCCATTCCGCGGTGTTTACGATCGCTAGCTGTCTGAACAGTTATTGACCATCGAGCCATGGAACTGTCTCACAGCTTGAGAAGATAATACAATTATCAATTTCCAGTCGCTGATATCTTATAGCAGCAACGGATATTTGCTGTACAGTCATTTACAAAACAGAATTAGTTATCATTAAAATATCAATAGTACAGTAGACAATAGTAATTTTTTTTTAAATATATTTCTTTTCGCACTTTTGCAAAAAATTATGAGAGTAAAATTTTTACATTGCACCGAAAGCCAAAAAGCGACGTGATAAACTTTGTTGCAAAGCGACCAACTTCGCATACATTTGTTTTTATTATTTTTTTTTCAAATTTTTTGGATTATTGAAACATTTTTGATGAGTGGGTAATCTTTATAGAATTCAGTTAAAAACGTAATAAAAACTCTAAACAAAATATATGTTTATTATGCACTATTGTATTACAACTATGAGGAATTCATTTATTATATAAATATTTTTTTTTGTAATATGGTCTGACATATGTATACGAAATATCTAGTTCTTTCTACTAGGAATGAGCAAAAAACATTTCTAAAATATTAAAACCTGTAGTAAAAGTACGAAAAGATTGTCACCGCTGTGGGAATCGAACCCACGTCTTCGGCTTTCGCGGCCTGACGCTCTAGCCACTGAGCTAAACGGCTGATAGCCACAGCGACGAAAATCTTAACGCGTTCTTTCTACATTGTTATTTAGCTTGGCGCATCTATTGTTATATCCTTTCCAGCATACAAACAATTTCGAATATCGTTTTACAACGATAATTCGAACGAGAGATGTCGCCATTGCTTTTTATAAATTTTAAAGTTTTTTCATAGTGCTAATCTCTGCACTTAAGATTGAACATTAAAACATGTAGAAAAAGTACGAAAAGATTGTCACCGCTGTGGGAATCGAACCCACGTCTTCGGCATTCGCGGCCTGGCGCTCTTTGCAATTTGACCTCAATGTGTACTTGGACAGGATATGACGTGTTAACGCCCATTGTTTCGATAACGACCATTGCTTATTGTAGAAAATGATTGATTGTATATGACTGACGCTATTAAACAATAAATATCATGTTTACGATGAAATTAATAGGGACTTTCTTTGTTTAATCACAGCGATAGAAAATGCATTTCAGTATCAACATTATAAATTACCCTTTTATTTTTTTATTTTTTTATTATAAAGATGACATAGTCGATGACATATAGTTGACAACAATATTTTCGTTCAAATTATATTAATAGTCTCTAAAACTCTCTAGTTGCGTGGGTAAATGACCCCATAAGTTAAAAAATATATTTTCCATTAAATTTCGTGATGTAGATGAAGAAGAAACGGTGACGCTCAAGTCAGGTAGAATGTTTTCTGTTATACATATTCGTTTACGATTTTGATTTTTATTTGATACTAGCTGACTCGGCAAACGTTGTTTTGCCATATAAATTATTTCTAGAGCAATCAGAACGCACGCATAGTGTTTGACACGTTACACAGATATAGTTGATAGGTTGACAGGTACAGTTTGTATGGGAAAATAAATAAATTGTTGCTATTTCCATTTTCCATGCAATCTTTCCATAATTTCTCATCGTATAAACCTTCCCTGGACTGCCACAAATATTTCAAAAATTAGCTAAATAGGTCCAGCCGTTCTCGAGTTTTAGTGAGACTAACGAACAGCAATCCATTTTTATATATAAGTTGTCGTGTAGGTTTTTGATCTTTATTTAATACAAATAATATTTATTTAATACAAATAATCCAAATAATGTTCTAGACTCACTCGGGGGATGTCACATCTCCCTAGTGAGTCTAGAATAGCATAATACATGTTTTGCCAATATACCTACAAGTCGAATTGTACACAATCCTGTACAAAATTCGACGTAGACAAAGTCGGATCTAAATTTCTTCTGAATGGACTTATAATGATATAAATATGTTTTCGATTACTTTCATAGTGTAATATTTGAAGCGCTTGTACTCGACTGGACGGGACTTTACAATGAATCTTTTCAACGCATTCAAGTTCATTGGCCGCTCTACCTCCTTTCTCTTAAATAGATCAAGGTCTTGCCTTTAATGATACACTTCTATATTTTTAGTGCCAAGCTGGATTGTTTGTCTGTATAACTTAAATAAGCGTTCAAAATTATAGTACTCAAGTAGCAAATGATATGCAAAGGACTTACCTACGCATAAGAAGTAGACGCTTAATTAGAACTTACCACTTTATGTACGCTACTTGTATGTGATAACTTATGCATGAGAAATAAATAAAACGTACAAGGTACAGAGAAATATCTTAATTTCACTACTCTAGTATATATTTAGACATTCAACCTTATAAAAATCGTGTTTGTACCCCTGCCAACAAAGGTTAAATTTTAATCTACTCTTTACTACTTTGATTTATACTTTGCGTATATCCGTATTTTTAAAATTAACTGAAAAGTTTGTTGTTTTATACCATATAAATATTTTGTTAACAGAACTCGAGAACAATGTAGATGACACAACAGACATTTTTACTTTTCCTTATCTCGGTCTCGAGACTTTAGCATTATTAAAAAGGTTCCAGATTCCTGGCTTAATTAGTTAGGTGAAAGTCTTTCTGAGAGACCGGCCCCCTCGAGTTGTCGCTGATGGCAATTTTTCCTTGGCTATGACGATCAACATGGGCTTCCTCAAGGATCTGATCTTTCCGTAACTCTAATTTTCTTGAATATTTATAACCTGTTGGGGAAAGTAAAGATATAATTATTCACATGCGCAGTCTATGGTAGAGCGTGTGAATCTCATTTGCAGGCACAGGAGGGGTACGCAAATTTTATGGGATTTAATATGCCAAAACTATGACCATGCACCGGACTAGTATTTTTCGTACTGTTGAAATACTCCGACTAGCTTTAAATTATAGCATTAAGATGCCTTTAAATCGCAGCTTTGGTCGTATCATTAAGACCAAGGCAAAAGCAGGAACAAGTTGGCGGTCCCAGCAAAAGTGTGGTACTATTTCACTCCGGAACAGCTCTTATCTGTTTATAAAGACCATTTTTTTTTACTGGATGAGCCACTGTTGGCCTTAGGGGCCTTTACAGACCCGACGGACTTGAGGTGGCCGGGCGCTCGAGGCGCCTAGCCTGAACCTCGCGTATTATTATTACGCGTTATGGTGACTAAGCTCGAGGGCTCCCGAGGGAAACTCGGCTCGGGTCGTCACGCTATTCTTTTCACCGGTTTGGGAGGCCGCCAAGCTCTTAGGACGCTTTGGCGGACGCTATATGGAGTGATCAGGCTCAAGGGTCCCCGAGAGAGACCTCGGCTTGGGCTGTCACTCAACACGCGTTTAGTATTCCGATTCGAGATTTGACTATCTGACTGGTATAAAGACCTTCTTGTATCTTGTATTAACTGATGTTTTTGCTTTCAGTCCCGAGACTATTAAAGCTTCATCGGACGCCGAACCGGTGGGCTAGCCAGAACCCACGGGTTTGGACCCTCCGCTATGGGTAGGGTCGCGCATGTGCTTATGCGTGCGTTTAACTAATATGGTGTGTCATCTAAGGGCCGTCGAGGTCGCCGGTTCGGACCGAGACCCCGACGGCCGTCGACTGTGCATTTAGCTAATCGGTGGCTGGGAGCGGTGAGAACTGCCCCGGAACGCGGGTGTACCTTGTGTACGCGTTGTGTGAAACCAGTTGTTCAAGGAGACTTATCGGTTGGTTCGACAAGTTGGTTCGTACCAACGAACCAATCTGCCCAATTCCAATTACTGGCGTAGATTAGCCAGCCTGTTTAGTGTGGACAACTAGACATTTAGGAGAACTTCGTCCCTTTTTGTTGATATCCCCCACTTTCCTACAATGAGATTCACCTCCTCTTTCGTATTACATACGGCAAAGTGGTGAAAAAATTATCTATTGTCAGTTTTTCGGTGAGATTATAATGTGTGTCTTCAAAGCAATGGTATGGAGATATGTGATTTTAGATGGTAAATGCACTAGCTAAGAAGTTAGTTGTCATGCGTTTACATCTAAAAGTACGTCTCTTCTAGTCAATAGTGAAATAAATAGTGAACAATACTAGTCAAGCACAGTATAAATGCATTTGCATAAATTTTGATTAAATGTTTTGTCTAAAAATACTTAAAAACTATGGACAACGTACCTAATTTTGTGTATTGTCTGAAATAAAGATTATTACTATTATTATATTATTACTTTTTCATTTCCAGGCGCTCATCGTATTGGGAACCTTTCTGCTATCTCTCAGTGCTGGAGCAACGGCGGGGTTCTCAGCGGTGCTCATTCCGCAACTTCAACATGCTAAGGGACACAACAAGTATTCAACGGAGACGGTGTCGTGGGTAGGTATGTGTTGATGATCATTTACATATGATCTCGTTTACTTATTTGGACAGTATATCGAGAGAATTTATTTTCTGTTTCAGCGGCTATTTCATCACTGGCCTTGTTATTCGGGAACATGATTTCGGGATACCTAATGGACAGACTTGGTAGAAGGTCGTCGCAAATGCTGCTGTCACTATTTTATATCGCCGGTTGGACTACTATAGCATTTGCTAACAATATACACGTTATTTTAGTTGGAAGATTTATAACTGGCTTCTGCCAAGGTTGGTTGGGTCCACTTGGTCCAGTTTTTGTGGGTGAAATTAGTTCACCAGCTTATAGAGGACTATTCCTAGCGAGTTTATCACTCAGCATCGCTTCCGGTGTTTTCATGTCACATCTCTTTGGAACATTTCTGCATTGGAGTCATGCGTCCCTTATGTGTGGAACTTTTCCCTTAATTGGATGCATAATATTGTATTACGCACCAGAATCACCAGCTTGGTTCGCTTCAAGGAATGAAATAGAGAAATGTATTAAATCATTTCAATGGTATAGAGGGACAAGCCCGGTGATGAAAAATGAATTGGACAAAATGATATTGGAACAGACGAAAAAAGTTGACAAAACGAGCAAGATGGAAACCTTGACGATGAACATAAAAAAACCCGAGTTTTGGAAACCGTTATGTATAATGTTAATTTTCTTTGCAATCACTCAACTCTCGGGGATTAACGTCTTCTGTGCGTACACAACGGAGATTATGGAAGTTTTATTGGGAAGTAAAGCAAACACATATGCCGCCATGTTGGGTATAGATATATTGCGCTGCGTGGCCTTAGTTACAGCTTGCATCATGCTAAGAAGAATGGGCCGCAGGCCGATTGCGATATTCAGTGGAACTTTTACGTCATTATCTTTAATAGTTTTATCAATTTATCTATATTTAGTGGAGATTCGCGTAATAAGACACGTTACACCGATCATATCCTTAGGACTGACCGCGACATATATTGTGGTTTCAAATATAGGCATAGCCCCGTTGCCTTGGAATATGGTGGGTGAAGTATTTGCGACTGAAACAAAAGGTATAGGTTCCGGTATAAGCGTTATGATGACGTCTATATCCTTCTTCGGAACCGTGAAAACCGCACCGGCAATGTTCGAAAACGTAGGACACCATGGAACTTACTTATTTTACGGAATGTCTACATTGATGGGCACAATATTTTTGTACTTCTGCCTTCCAGAAACAAAGGGAAAGACTTTGTTGCAAATCGAGGAGCGATTCCGATCGGGAAAGAAGAGGAAAACAAAGGGTACGGGTGATGTAACATCTGCGTAAGAATAAGGTCGACGTCATTATGTCAGACTGATAACATGATGATCCTTAAGTTCAGATTCGCGTGGAAAGTATGATATGGCATCTTTTAGATGACACAACAATGATCTTAAACATAAAGTGAGAGTAGGCAAGTGTTAAGATTACATTTTGACGTTACTTCTATTTTATATAGTAGTATACTCATAATTTTTATATTTATTCTAATTTTATCTTAGGTAAAAATTAGGACATTACATAATGGAGTGATGTTTCGATGTCGCGTTACGTAAATATGATTGTAAATGGCAAGTGAAGAAATATCATTTTAATTTATGCATATACATATATCTTTTGATATTTTACAATAACTTTCGTTTGGGCGTTTGTTTTATGGATTTTTATGCGAGTAAAAAAAAGTCTTTTTGTAACTTGAGTCAGTGCTCACTTCACCTCTCTAATAGTTTAGTGAAACCTGTTATTGTAACGAATATTTTTGACATATTTATAATGATACTTTTTACTTGATTTCATGAACCTTGACGCCTTTAACGATCTTTCATCTCTTAGAGATTATGTCGATTGTGATCAAATCATAACAATTATTCACTTTATTACAAAACTTTATAACATTTAAAAGTTTAAATCCAAATGCACGTAATAGACGTTAGTTATGGATATTTTTTCAAGTAATGTCGGATTATTTTTATTACAGGGTACCTAAAAACATTTTTTTAAAGCATTGTCCTTACTTTAGGATAAAATTAATTATCTGTGTGTCACACAAATATTTTTCCCGTATGGGAATCGAACCCACGACCCCCGACGCCAAAGCCAATAACATAGGCAACTGCGCCACGGAGTCGTCAAGCTTATTTTGATGTATATTTAAATATTACGTCGTTTAGGAATAGTGTAATGCTTGAGTTATGCATAGTTGAACACTTGTTAAAGTCGTTTTAACATGGAGGGATAGTTAAGAACACGTGAAACTATCGTCTCGATGCGCCCTACGTAATAAAAACAGTAGGTCTATTTCACGGTTCGTCGAGACCGGACAAGTGGCACGCGACTGAGTTTGAATTGCAGCCATCTTCCTGTTGTGACACGTGGATACGTGATAATATATCTCTGGGTACATTGGCGAACATCTGCTAGAAGCTTTTTCGGCGCACCGAAGTTCCCACGTTAGAGTGCGACTCGTTTTTGCTGAGGAAAAAAACGACCAGGAAAACATCTGGAGAGTGGATACGGCTATTTCTGGAGCTCACTCGATCTTTCGAAGTAAATAATCTCCATAATCTTAGCGTGGAGTTAAGAATGAGCAAGTTATTAAAGACAAAATATGATGTCAGGATAATTCGATGAATGAATCTACCGTGATTACCAATGATAAACTGTGACATTAATATTAAATGTCAAATAACACCCTTAGTATATTTTAAATATCTTGATCTCTATATAGTGATTTATAAATAGAGTCGTAAATTCACCTCTAGGCTGATAATTAAATACATATCAATTTCAATGTTGTTTTTGTCTATTGTCATTGTTTGTTTCATCATTTGACCGCCATTTGAGTGATAATGATAACGCTATAATGAGGTTCGAAAGATTGTAATTTGAAGTGTTTGTGTATCATATTTAATTTCATTATATAGGACATTGATAAACAAGGCTAATCTATCCAATGGGTTAAGCAGACCATAGCAATGAGATTTGAAATTTAAATAGGTAAAGAGATTGGTTTAATTATTATATCAATTGATTTTAATGGTAAACGATTTTTTGTGCGTGTTTTACTCATATATCTACATGCGTTTAGTTGAGTTGGTTGCGCACAAACGGAATGAATATTTAATATTCCACCAGACACGTGGCTGAACGGAAACCGTACACGTGTTATCAATTAGAGGTGGAGTGATAGAAAAAAAATGACGGGAATTATTGAAGCTTACCCCTATTGGGAGGAGTAGCCAGCTATAAAATGAATAGAAAATCATCGTAAACGCAACCCTTTTAAACAGAGGTATAGAGCGAAAGCATACTTTTGTTTATAAGTTTTCAATATATATATAATGGATTTGAATACTTAATGTCAAGGTCAGGTGATACGGAAAGATAATTAACCAATTAAATAATTAATTGTTGTAAACTTATACAAATTTAAAGTTAAAGTCGCTACATCAAAATCAAAATCATTTATTGATCGATATAAGAAAAATACATTTCATTTATCGATAGTATTTTTTTTTAATCTACCACCGTTTCGTAATGAGGATCCTCTAACGGAGAAGAAACAGGCGAAAGAAACTCCGTAGGTATCCTCTTTTTTGTCAATTTTTTTTCTCAACAAAATTAAAATATTATACAACAAATTTTTCATTTAGAAATGACTTGGGAGTGATAAAGGTTTCGTTTTTAGAAAAATACAGTGAACTAGCTGCTTCGCGCGACTACGACTGCTTAGAATAGGCTGAAGGTGTAACATTCAGACAGATAGACAGATATGATATAATTTATATAGGTACATAAAAATATGTATATGAATTATAGCTTATGTATTATTCTTATGTATAAGCTATATTATTGTAAAGTTTCATTAAAATCCATTCAGTAGTATTTGCGTGAAAGAGTAACAAACATCCATCCATACATACAAACTTTCGCCTTTATAATATTAAGTAAGGAAGTAAGGATAGGAAAAAACCGCAAGTCTCCTGAGTTATTGAGATAGCCTTGTGGCGTAATCGCGGGGCAGAGTTCATGTTGTGGTACTTTTAAATGAAAGGTCGTTCACATCTGTTATTATATATGGAATGACCGTGTCAATTTCTTGTTGGCCCACAAACATCGTTGTAATATAAAAAAGTATGTCGCAATTTGTGGCTGTCGTAAAGTGCTTTAGAATATTTATTTTACGTCGATCATAACTACTTCAAAAAGATGAGTATGAGATTGGAGTCCGGTAATGGGGCAATAATATACAAATATTACTGATCAGTCTGGTTGTTGCTGTTTCGCTAAATTCATAAATTTTAGATGATGAATTTTATGGCAGTAATTTAACATGACGATATTGCCAAACTTACTCGTAGGACCTTTATTAGCATGATTTAGGTGGCGTTTTTACAATTATTTTTTTTTCCACTTCCCTCTGTCGGTCAGTTGACTGTGCTATTAAAGTAAATAGTAAAACTAGATGTGTCTCGAATTGCGATATACACTTACTATTTTAATATTTATACATTTAATATAAATAATACATTAATTATTGTAGTATTTACGCAATATCCAATCGTTTGTTATTCACTTCTATTTACTGAATCAGAATCAGAATATCATTTATTTGCCTACTTTGTGTATTACAATTTATAATCCTGTGGCCGGTGAGCCGTGCAGGGATGAGTCAGCTAACTTATGTCCTAACGGATCTGTGTTTGCCGTGGTTTAATTATTCGTAATAAGTTAGTAGGTATTACGTGTATCATTTATTATGTGTGCTTAAATTCTATCATATACAGAGATTATTTTATTTTAAGTGGACGCGGAGTCTTTGTTTTATCAGCAGGCCACCGTCTGTGTTTTTTTTTTATGCGAAATGTTGTCAAACGAGCAGTCGGTTCACCTGATGTTAAGTGAATACCGCCACCCATATACATCTGCCACACCCGAGGGTTACAGATGCGTTGTCAACCTTTTGAAAATTGGGCTCCGGCTACCTCACTCACCAGACGAAACGCGAAAGTATTTGTCATACTTCCACTTTACGCTGGTCTTCTGTGAGGTCGTGGTACTTACCCGGACGGGCCTGCCCATTCGTGCAACAGCCGAGGCTGCTGCTTGGCTCTACCACCGTAAATATGTGTCCTTTTTTATTAGGGTCATACAATATTTCGCCTATTCTGTGATTACTGTATTTTCTATTTACTGAATATTACATAAGCGGGTCGCGTTTGTAACATTTGTTATCGAATTACTAAAGCATGCAACACGTGTCAAAACTGGAAGGAAATGAGTTTGACATGAACCCCGGCGCACGTAACGCGTGTCCCGATTTCCGTAATTCCGCCATTTAAATTATTTAAAATATTCGCTGTGAGCAACTGCCCGTAGTGCCGATATTAATTTTAATGTAAAATATACCAACATCAGAACAAAGCTCTGTTGAAATGAAAGCAACAAAGTGTACGTATCTTTGTAAAGCAATGCTGTTGAAATGTATGAAATCAGATTTATTTATTTTTGATATCACTCTTTTACGATAGTATGGTAGTACAATATCTTCATTCTATATAAAAAAAAAAAAAAAACATTCAGACATTGCGTCGGAGAAATATACTAAAGAAACACAAGTAATCGTGCTTGCATTTAAAGTACCGTGAATGTGTATCGGCTAACTTATCTGAAGACTGGTTTGAAAATAAGTGTTTGATGCACTAATGGTCTAGAGATTGACATCCAAAATCACTTTCATTTTTGTTTACCTTAAAGTTGAATTTTAGACATCACTTATTGAACCTACTAAAGTAAAGGTAGGTAGCAATACTTACCTCTCGTTAGTCTACTAAGTTAAACCTATTTTCGTATCTCACCAGACTAAATAATCACGCTTTATATTACATACCAAAGCTTCCTTGGATACATTTATTCACATTTACTCATTATTGGCGTTGAAACAACATTTGGGAGTTAGAGTAGTGTAGCGGGTTCGAATACCGGTAACGTGCCCAACGAACAGCCGCGACCGTTTTCAGGATTCGTTTGGCTGCAGCATTAAAACATGTAATTTATGGCTATTTTCTATAGCTCTTTATATGATTGTAGAGTTTATAATTATCCCTTGTTTACGGTCTTTGAGTTTCAGTTTGTTTGAGTTCACTGCTGAACAATCCTTGAAGAACAATCCCGAGCCACCTGCACATTTGCACAGGTCGTCACTCCATCTAGGTTACGGTTGCTTGCAGTAATACATGTGTATATTTAGTTTATTTAACTTACAGCAGTTCCGAAGTGTTGTTTAATGCATAGTCCTTATCTCTGTTAAGGTCTTGGAAAAAGTATTAATTCTCTGACCCATTTCCTTCGCACTTATCATTTGGGACATTTATAACGAGCTTTCTGTGGATGGATATTTATATCCAGAGACCTTTAGGTCTCTTATTTCCCTATTGTCTTTTTTATTGCGAGCAATATTATTAACATTCTTTACAAAGAAAGAAATAGTTTTTTTTTGTACTCCCACATGTCCTAGTACTCGTAACTAGACCTGGAGGTATCAACACTTTTTTAAAGAAATTGTTAAGTAAAGAATCGGTGTGCGTCGCTGAGCTCGCATCAGAACTCTTTATTTTGCTAATCTTTCAAAACATCAGACTGGACAAATATTTCGTTAAAATCTGGTCAAAATCATCAAAGATTAATGTGTTTTTTAATGTGTTCTTCAAAAATTAAAACTCTAATTTCAATAAGACTATTCAAATAAAGTTAAAACATAAGACGAGATGTGTGTAACACAAAATTATAATCAGCAAATAGGAGTCCAGGTTTTATCTCTAAACATTTATTAAACAAACATAATAAATTATGATCTAAAGCGCGCATGAACAAAGACAGCCTTCGTTGCGTTCAAAGATTAATGTAGTTTTATTATCTTATTTACAGCGAAAACGTCTTAGCTCAGTGCATTAACATTAATGACTCATTACAAAAACTGATCTACAATGTATTTACACAAGCTTGTGCTTTAATGACGTGTTTCTATGCATATTTGTGCATGTCATTGACTCATTTCTCCGCATAATGTACGGGACATAAATAAACGGAAGATTTCACTGATTAAATGCCAACCAAGGCATATGCCACCGTGACTTTGGCGTACGCTGTAGATAATTTAGAGTGAGTTTTTGTAGAAACACGGGCGATGCGATCGCCAGATGGGTACACGCATGCCGTATGGCGGCGAAGCACAGCTTTGGTTTCTGGAGCAATTTCGCTGTCGACTACCTCCGCTCGAGCTGCTCGGCGATTCAATTTGTCAGTGATTTCGATGCGCCAAATGTTGGTTTTAGATTTGATTATACGCGCCATAAGTGGTTCATTTCATTTGGTTTTATAAATTTATATAAACGTTTAGCGGGAACGATAACACAGTGTAAGTGCCGAGCAACTGAGGGTATTCGTAGTAATATCATTCAATGTACTGCTTATCGTGTCGTTACAAGATAACGAACAAAACCGGTAGGTAGAGTAATTGTTATTCAGTTCTGTTGCCTGGTAGAAACATTATTCAGTCATATCACTTTTCTGGGGATGTCATAGTATTAAATAATAATCGATTTTCTTTAGCGGAATTTCTGTAGTAAACATTCAAAGTTTACTGTTATCTTGTTATAAGTATTTTTTGTCTTTTGTTACTTTTGCTATTAACCTTATTTTTTGTGTTACTCATCACGTGCCGCTGTTAAGTTTTTGTGGAAAAAAATTAAAGATGATACAGGCAAGGCTTCTTATTGTGGGAATTAAAAGGTATACACGTATTGTTGACACTAAATAATAATTCTGTACTTCTATGGTACTGAATATTGAATAATTGGTAATGTTGGTGTCAAATGTAGAATATATAATCATTTATTTTTATTATTGTATTAAATAAAACTTTATTATTATTAGTGGTATGAACTGGCTTGCAAGAATTATTGTTATCTGTACGTTTGTTTATTTCATTTTTATTTCAATTATTCTATATTGCGGGATTTAACGGGAATGACGAATAATTTCGAAGGTTTGTAATGAATTAGTAAATAACGTTTAATTTATTGCGAGTGTTCTACTACTTAGTTTAGTCAAGGAGTATAGAGGCAGTAAAACCAATAAATTCACACCATTGTCAAGTGGCTAATTGATAAGTCTTAAAACTGGGCTTCGCGAATTTTCCGATTTAAAGATTAATTTAGAGCTAACTAACGTTTCTCCGGACATTAAACTACCAAACGGATTTTTGTAGACTTCATACCAATTTACATGCAGTGATAGCAGGTAAATGCAAGGCTCCATAGTTTTTGCGACGGCACCATCTACGGTGGCACGATCTAATATTATTACTCTTTCAGACGCCAGGGCCCTCGCATAAGACGCGAAGATTATGAAAGCCGTTCTAATCTTTGAACACGTGGATCGGGTATGCGTTGAAAAAGCGCCCATTCAGCGTAGTCCGTTGTCAGTAGCACCCCGAAGGCGAGGTCCGTTTTTTGCTGTTCCCATGAACCCTGCGACAATGGATGCGACCTCGCCGAAAGACTCCACCGAACAGATCCACGCAAGAATAAATATTACGCAACAATGGGGTGGCTCCTTTGACTTTACCTTGCGTGTAGCCCGGCTAAATATCCTTGAGACTTGAATTTATTTCGAGGTAATATACATTCCCATGTGTTTTATGGTATATCGTATATATGGTATATCGTTCTGAGATTTATTACCCTACTTGTAGAGCTAGTGTTACAGAAAAAAGTAACGTACCACTTTCCTAAGACATTGAAGTTAGTTTTTGGATTTATTTATTTAACTATCGAAATATTTATCATTTTACTATTTACCTTATTCTACAGTCGCGATAAAACTAATCTGTTTAGAAATTTTTACAAATTACATTGAAATTTGTAAATATGGGCCTAAATCAGACAAGAAATTTAAATGTTGCTTAATAATTATATTTGCTTTAGTTTTTTTACATACAAATTAAAAAAAGTATAAGTTAATGTGTCACGTAAACGAGCTTACATCTCATTAAATTGAAGCAAATATCAAAACCACTTCGTTCCTTCCTGGCACTAAAGACAACAAAAGAAATAGCGGCTCGTAACGGACTTTTTTTTTAAAGTTTATCGATCAGGATTCCTTCCTAGTCCATAGTGTAATAGATTTTGTCAACATTTCCCACGCATACATGTTATGATATTTATTTAAGTTACACCGAATTTTACATACTGAAATTGAGGAATCTGGCACGATATACAAATTACTAGTTAGCTGCTTATATTATGACAAATGAAGTTCATGTTTATAATCAAGAAAGGCAGCAATATTATTTTTAATCCATAATTTTTATTTCAACCAATAAATAATATGCAATTTTAATTAACATTACATTGTTAACGTGTAACATTGTAACTATGGCTATTAGTAAAAGTATTCTATTTTAGTTTCATAACCGTATAAGTGAAAGTGGATTAGAAAAACCAAATTGCCATACACCGTAGCCGCAAAACTTTGTCGTGTACCACCCAACGTTCGTTAATGTTTTAAGTACTCATTAAGTACCATAGATAAAACTGAACCTATTACTTAGTCTCTTTACGTACTCATAACCCTAACATTAAGATAAGGATTCTCGAGTGTCCTAACATGCGGGGACGATATTTCATTAATGAAAAATTTATTGTGACGTAAATCATTATTAACACAGATTAAAAATGAAGTTTTACTTTTAAACTCAAAGAGAGAATGGACTAGCTAATTTAATACGACAGTTTAGGTTTCTAATGAATCGTTGGTGCAATTGCTTAGCTCAATATCACCGGTAGTCGTGGGTACGATTCCCACACGGGACAAGTATTGTATACAAGCCGTGATAGCTCATCGTCCGGGCGCTCGCCTTTAATTAAATATACTTGAGCATACTGAGTTTGATCACCGGTGCCGGCACCAATGAAATTGTTAATTTTAAGTGTTGACTTATCACATGCTCCACGGTGAAGGAAAACATCGTAAGGAAACCTGTATATTTTCGAACTAATAAAAAAAAATATTTCGTGGTGGACCCTCTGTATAGAGGAGGCCTTTGGCCAGCTGTGGGGCATGTATGGGCTGTTTCTTTACTTTTTTACTTACAAGTATTTGTGTGACCCATAGATAATTGTTCTGGACTTGGATATTTATCCCAAGGAGGGTTTCATTTCAAGCGGCCAAAAGCACTTACAGCATGTTTCGCATATCATACCGACTCCACCTACGCGGGATTGGGGCAGGAGGATGATGATGGTAATGATGATTGAGTTTTAGTTCTGCGCATTCCAAATCAGACATATTTTTGTAAGTGTACTTTCTGTAAGTGACATTCGACAATTATTTAAGACATTTTTAGTTGTAAAACATACTTATACCCAGTTACCCTTTTAATACAGTTCCAAACGGGCCCCTTCATTTTAATAACATGCTATAATACATCTTGCCATCTCACGTGTATCCAAATCTCTAATTACTGGAAACAGCGCCTGACGAATGGAGCGGAAAATATTTAAATGGAACCCGGAATACCGTGCAACGCATTATTCCATAAAATATGATGATATAGAAAACACAAAAAAAATTCAAAGAAAAAATTTATTGCTCTTGCACCCGGAAAGGCGGTCGATTGGGGAACGTAAGGAGAAATTTAGTTTTTCTCGCTAAGGAATGCTCGACATTCTTTGTAAGGTTAACATGAAAATATTCGCTTTAGTTTGCTTCATAATTATTTCAATCCGTTATTTTAATTATTTCAATTATTAAAATCCCTAGTTGACCTAATATAACTTGTTAATCAACCGACCTCAAAAAAGGAGGAGGTTCTCAATTCGACTTAATTTTTTTTTTGTTTGTTATCTCAGAACTTTCGACTGAGTGAACCGATGATTTCTTTTTTATTTGAAGGCTGGTGCTTCCCATGAAGTCCCATATTAATATAATTGGTATGGGGAACTCCTAAAAATCAGTTATAAAATGAATACAGATCGGTACAAGTCAGTTTTGTTTTTCGTTGATAAAAAAATTGAATTGTGCAGTTTACATTGCATGCTTGGACTAGTAAAATTAAAAGAAAATCGGTCAAGTGCGATTCGAACTCGTATGCCGAGGGTTCCGTGTCTACCCATTATACCGCGAAAATAAAATAGTCACTACCGATTTTCTCAGAAACGGGTGGACCTGATACTGAGATCTATAATACCTCCCAGTCAACACGATAAAAATATTGGGTCAAATTTGGATTTTCGCGAAAACTTTAATTTATTTTTTACTTTTTTATTTTTCGGTAATTTCCCTTTACTTGTGCTGTAAGATCTTACTTTTAACCAAAATTGACAATTCTTGGTCTACTGGAAGTACTCTATAGGTTATGGATCGAAAAACAATCAATAGAGTTAGTTCCCGTTGACCTAGAATCACAAAATTTTTTACTTTTCGTAACAAATATCGAAATTTGTAGCAATACTGTTTTTTTTCCTGATTTAAATAACAATGCCACCAGCATTATTATTATTATTATTATATTATATTTTAAATTAATAACCATTTTTTTCAGTTTGTTGCATGTTTTTAATATATCGATATATTGATTTTTTTTTGATTTTTGCAAAACAAAAGGAATCCTGAATTATATCTGTATGATGAAATATATCTGTATTGAAAAGTAGTTCAATTTCAACTTACCTGTTATTGTTATTCCTTGATATATTGTAAAAAAATTTGTACCATTTGTTTTTATTCCTACACAAATTTCATAACACGAGATGTCATTATATTATTTTTAAAATTTGACGTAAATAGACGCCGTCGTACCGCGAATGTTCAATGACTATAACGATCACAGTTGTCTGGACTTTTTGAAATGTCTTTGAACAATTGCAATAGAATTTGTTATTGCTTATATTATGCTATAAGATAATAATTGCAAATAATTAACAAATAATTTTATTTTATGTAATAAATAAATAATAATTTTATTATATCTATATATTTTGACAGCTTTGGCGGAAGAGGCCCGCGGGCAGACGACCCACGGGCTCGGGAAAACAACGTAGCTGGTGCACGACGACAACAAGAAGACGCCGTCCACTCCGCTGCACTCTGCAACACCCTGCTAACGAAAGATGGACAAGGGGGGGGGGGGGGGTCACGACACGATCCAAGGGCCCCTCGGATGGAGGTTCGGACCTCGGCTTGGTTCGCAATCAATACATTCTATATTGTTATACTTAATATTAATATGAAGTTAAGTCTTCAGTTTCTACTTAGTATTATAAAGTTGGCCATTTATCACTAAAGCCATCTAATGGACTTATCTACATAATTATATTCATATCATTATTCATAATTTCATAATTCCTTAATTCTTAATTCAATATAATGATTCAAACACCATTTCAGCTTATGTTTACCGCTGTTGACGGAAAACCGTCCAAGTCTCTAAAATAATATATTAAAATGGCAAAAAAATCTTGTCATTTGTAGGGAAGCCCCACATAAATATTTTTATACTGTTTTTTATTTGTTGTTATATCGGCAACAGAAATACATGATCTGTGAAAATTTCAACTGTCTGACTATCACGGTTACAGCCTGGTGACAGACTTACAGACGGACATACAGACATACACCCAAATAGACAGCGGAGTCTTAGCAATAGGGTCCCGTTTCACCCTTTGGGTACGGAATTCTGAAAACGAAGTGACACCTAGAATAAAGCTAAAAATTTCTTAAAAAACTTTCGTTCAACTAATAAAGATTTGTATGATGATGCCATCTTTTGAAATAAGTATAAATGAAAGATAGCGCAGTAAACTTATAACATAATTTAAACATGTTCTGTGCAAAATTTTCGCATGGTACCGTGAACAGTATATACAATATTTTTCATATTATTCTTCAAAATAAGATACCTTTCATTGATAAGTATTACTTAGATATTTTTTCATTATCATTCGAACTATTCACTGTACATAGCGATGATTTTGCACGGGTCAACTAGTTATAAGCTTGTGACATATTTAATGTCGCCTATATCTCAACATATAGAGCGTTTTTACGTGATACACCAGAAATTACATAATAAATTAAGTACCCGGAGGACCGAGCTTTGCTCGGTTTGTTTTTTTTTTGGTAAATCGTGTATTTTGGAAATTACATTTAGATACAAATTACTGAGTAATGAAATATGCATAATATGCTTACCGACGTAATAATAAGAAAATATGAACTGATGTTTATCACAAAAGAAAGAACTTAAAAAAAAGGGAATAAATAACAAAATAACAAATCGACAAAAATTAAAAATAAAGAAAGCAATGATCTGGAATCGAAAAAAAAGTAAAAAAATAAATGTGTAAATAATCGTGATACGAACCACGGTCTTCTGCTGTTTCGTGGCTGTTTATTAGCGGCCGCCCGATTACCGACCGAGCTATTATAACATTTTTTTTTCGGTGAAATTTACCGTCGTATTCGAATAATATTTTTCATTCCCTGAAAACAGGGATAAAAGGACATTTTCTGAAAATGAAACCTAGCTTGACCGATTTTTCGCCCCCGTTTCCGAGATTCCGAGATATATATATATATACTATATATTGCTCGTTTAAAGGATAAGATATATACTTATCAATGCATCGTTACGATCTGTTATGTTATTTATTAATTGATCGTTACGATCAAATAATAAGAGAAAAAAAAACGTATAGTTATTGTGTATTAAAAATATAATCATTAATGTAATCATATTAACTATGAAGTAAATTACATGATAATGCTATATGCATAATAATGCATTGTTCTCGTTTGCTTTGATGTAGATAGACCGATATAACTTTACGGGGCAATTTTAATATAAATACGTGTCATGAATAGAATTCCGATACCCGAATTAATAATACAGGACGGAAAACCGTTCACTGAATGAGCCCAAAGTCGAGGCCGATCTTAAATTTTAATCACCCGGTTTGAGCTAAGGGCTTGTTTGGTTTTTTTCGGTCACAGGGTGATGGCGGCTCATTACAATCACAATAGGCTTGCCGCTTAACCGTTAACGGCGTTACTTGCGGGCCCACTTATTCAATTTTCTGTTTTAACACAAGCTTCGGATTGAATATCCGTAAAGTGCCTAAGGGAGAAGGTAATTTTATGTAAAAATAGGGGATTTATAACCGTTTTCAAAAAAGTTTTTATTCTATAATCTTTTTCAATCCCAATAGATATAGGTAAATGATAACCATACATGAACTCCCCTAGATCTACGACATAGAAATATTTTTAATGCGAATTAGGAATTATATTATAATTAATTAAGAATTATATATTGCTTACATATTTTAGCTTCGTTTTCAGTTTTTTTATCTCTTTGACTAATGTTTATATTTTGTACTGTTAATGAATTACAATAATTATGATTGTATTTGGCAAATCAAGGCAGCAAATGGATAAGTAGACAGTAAGGATACTTTAATTTGAATTGTTAATTTACACAAAAAAATTTATTAAAAAAAACCTTTAATTTTTTTTATTAAATAGGATACATGTAGAGCACAATTTTTAAGAGTGCAAGAGAAAATCACATTTCGCAAAAATGAATCAATCAATTCAGTATAAATTAAAATCATTTATTTTTACTAAGTTACATACTACCATCACATAATTTAACTATATTTAGTTGAAGGCACAATAAATAAATACTTATAAATACGCCTCTCTAAGGAAAGTGCCTCGTTGCTGATGTACACAACACATTACTAAGCTAAACATATGACTTAGATTACTAATATTTTACAAGAAAAATGTTTAAATTGAACTCTAGAAAAACGACTAAGAATTATAAAAGCTAATGTATGTTATTTCATGAACTATCTCTTTATTGTCGATTTAAAATAAACACTCGGCGAATGATTACGATGCGTAGAACGAATGTAGGGAATGTAGAGGTTTATTACTTCTAGTGACCGTTACAGCACACCTTGCGCCCGCTTCGTACATCGCTTTGGGAACAGCTGTATGTCGATACACGCGAGCTATATGCATACATGGCAATCAAATAATAATTTACACAGATACATTATCTAAGCCAATTAGTGTTTAGTTTTCGCCAACGGACGGCTTTGTCTTGTTTTCTCCTGCCACCATTTCAAAGTCTCCTCGAATTGCTCTCTGTCCTCAGGAGTGACTTGTATTTCTGGAAGTTCCCTCTTCAGCTCCATCTCATTATAAGGTTGATCCTCGATGAATGTTTGAGTTTCACCCTTAAATTTAAATTGGTTGTGGGATAAAATTAAATCCGGATTAATAGCTTCTAGAGGGAGCTCCGTGTCGTTCTCGTAATCCGTATGGATCTGATGATGAATGGATTCCGCGTATTTAACTTCAAAATCACTCTCGTTCAATGCCATTTCCGATTCGCTGCAATAACTTTGTTCGGGTATCACGGAAAACTGTTCAGCCGAGTTTGGAAATGGAAAGTGGCCATCTAATATGTGCGGATTCGCATCTTCATGTCCGAGGAGATCTGACGATGGAGTCAAAGGTTGGCCAACGCATTCCTCTTCATCATATAAGTGCGGTGTAGATACTATATGAAATGGTTCTGACGATGGTAGTTCCATATAAGATTGACGGTGTATCTGTAGGGAGCCGTCCAGCTCGTCGTCATCAACATCATCATCGTCAATAGCTGGCGAGTTAATAGAAAAGTAACTCCTCTCCTGGCTGTTATCTCGTGGCGACGAGGAAGCAGGCGAAGGGAAGGATTCCATTGAAGGCCTGGACATGTTCTCTTTATCAGCGTGCCCAATATTAAGCAGACTCTCAAGATTCCTTATATATTCCACGGCCATACGCAGGGTTTCAACTTTGCTCAATTTCTTGTTGGGCCCACGGTTAGAGTTGGCATTTTCGAAGGCCGCAGCAACCTCGTCCGGAATGTGTCGGCGCAGCGCGGCGAAGCCATCGTTTACTTGGCGCACCCTGTTCCTTTCCCGCGCATTTCGACGCGCAACCGCAAGAGGTGTCGGCGTCCTTGACGCGTCTTCCGGTACGTTCTCGCGATTTCGCGGCCTCTTCGGCAAGTTCGAGTTCACAGATTCCGTTGCGCGCACTAGCGATGTCACTGAAACCGTGTCCGGCGATGTCACTTTATGTTTCTTCCTAACGATGATAATTTCACCAATGTTCGGGCCGGCGTCGTTGTTTGATATGTTCACGGTATTATTCACGGATTCTTGGAGCACCTGCGCCTTGCTGAGCGGCGAGTTGCGGAACACTACGACGCCTATGGAGCTCATTTCGGTGGTGAGTTGCCGATTTCACATGTTACGTGTGTTTGGGTTGCATTAGTTCCGGTTTGCCGTTCCTGATGAGATCACGTATTTCGAAGAACCGTTTAGCGGTGGTGGTGTGTTGAGTTGTTGAGATGGCGTCAGGGCGCCGGCCACCGCGGGAATGGCGCGTGCCGCGCGGGCGCACCTGGGGTGGCCGGCGGGGGGATCAACAGGGGTAGGTACTTACGTTTGCTAGTTGCACACATGCTCTTTGAAAGGGCGGAATAGGGCGGCGACGTGATTTGCCGCAGCGATATCGATAAAGTTTTATATGTGTTAACTTTTATCGATATCCATTTTTTGAGTGAAGAAAAGATATATGCGATATAAATTTGAGCACACGTAACATGAATGAAGATGACTTAGCACTATAACTTCATAGTAAAATTTTTTTTTCGTTTTGTGAATAGAAAGCAGAAAACTTATAAATACATTGTAATATTTCTACTTTTTTTTGTTGTTACTATTAATCTCAACGTGTTACTGTCTAAACAAGGGTATTTTAAACATAAAACTGTTTTTGTTCTAAATATTATGTTACCTTTATAAATTATTTTAATCGTAAATAATATTTTGCTTTCAGTGTACAAGCAGAAAGATGACCCAACACGCGAGTAGCAAAGGACAATAATTTATAATGGGGTGGCACACCCAGCTGCCGCCTGTGTGTTAACTATAGCACGCACACACGCGAACTATCAGATGGAATTGGTATACACGTGTGAGGTAACGGGTATAAAACAGTTTTGTTTCACGGAATATGCTGTATTCGGTATCAACCCTCTGCGCTGTTGCAGCGGGTTGACATTGAATTCCGCATAATATTTATTATCTAAGTAATAATAATATGTTATTATTATTGTATTACGGTTCTTAATTAATAACAGTAATACAATAAGACAAGTGTCTAAAATATTAAATGTAATACTCTTATGAGCCCCATATTATAACTTCATGGGAGTCAAATCAAAATGTAAAATTTATTTAAATTCGCATTCATGGCAACTCTCAAGTAACTTCGAATTATCAAATTTCCCTATTTTAATTACAAAAGAATTTAGTCGAAAACTGGCTGAGGGTTTGTTTTGTACAAAATCAATCAATGTTATTTTCATGAATTCAGTCGTTTGCACGGACAACTTCGTCTGTACTTATAATTCTAATTTAATTTAGATAAAAATGTACCGGCACAATATTATATCTTCCGTTTAGACTGAGAGACACAATAAGGATCTAAGTAGACAAATTTCTACTTGACTAAATGTCACGACCCATTTATGTTTATTTTCTTAACGAACTCTTTTAACTATTCATTATTAGTTAAAACAAGACCTATTGTTAAACATCCTGAAAGTAATATAATTTTTTTTATGCAGTAGCTACCGTGGTTATACTAGTGACATGAACAACTGAATAATCAATCTTGTCTCAGAATTTAAAAAGTTTCTACTTAAATTTTTGTATCATTACGCATATTAAACGCACACGTGCACACAGCGCACACGTGAACGCGCACACATATATATACATACGTATTTCGGTTATATGTGTGCGTTCACCTACGCCAGCTGTCTTTGGTAGCTTTTATCTTTTGTGTTGTGGCACGCGCCACTATTCTATGACTATTGTGACCTATCTGTGAAAGCAATACGTGCAAGCCATAGTACACCTTGTTCTGTTATAGTTACAAAACTATTTTCAATGACTTGTGATATTAAAATAACATGATATTCACAAAAGAAAGACGATGATTGTACTTACTATAATAATCTAATTAATGTCGCAAAAACTTTATGACTTGATCTTTATAATATGGGTATGACAGAAAAATCAATACCCTTTGAATGCCTTCATCAAAAAGTCGTGATAATAAATAATCGAAAGTTGTAAGGAAGTGGGAGTATATTAAAAGAAAATGTTATTTGGAAAATTAGACTGTGGCCCAAGCGGTATGGTGACGTGGAAAGATTAACTGTTAAAAATTATAGTTTAAGGAAATTCACTTCATAGGGAATTGTGCAAAAATAATGAAAAGAGGAATCCATTACCTTACCTCCTCTTTGGGTGAAAGGCGTGAGTCCGATAAGAATTTTCAGTTAAATACGGAAAGTAAAACTAATTTTGGCAAACTTATTTTTTTTACCTCATAATTTTATGCGATACCTGCAAAAATTTCTATTTTAAATAAGCTCAACATTGATCAAGATTAAGAATAAAGATCATTGATTATTTATCATTTCTCCGGCGATACAACCTAATACGTAATTACAGTGCTGTTATTGACTGTTTATAATCTGCTGTGTAAATCCCACTGTTTATAATTTTGTTAAATGGCAATAGAACAGAATTTTTGATACTTTTATGTTGTTTGTGAAAAAGAACACTTAATTAAAATGTAGAAATAATTCCATGATTCTAATCAGTCGTACTAGTAAGATTAGCCCTATCCTAAATTTTATATAAAAAATGTGCAGAAATAGAGAAATAGGTAGTCGTAATTAATTACCCAGTAAGATTCCTTATTTACCCAAAAGGACCTTAGTTATTATGAAATATTTTTAGATTGATTAGAAAAAAATAGAGTTTACCTTTGAAGATTTCACCTGTCCCTATTGATATGATTCGCCAAACGACTCCGGCATATTGATGAGCAACTTTCTTCCTTTGTCTGAGAAGTTGACAAGCAAAATGCAGGTTTAACAGACATTAAATGATTACCACCATCCCTGTTACATTGTATTTACCTGTTGCTAAGCAGGCGCGTTTTCGGGCTTTGTAAGAGTGGGTCCCGGTTACCTCACAAATCAGACGAACCCCAAAAAAATATATATAAAAACATATAAATATTCACTTCATGCCGTACGAGTCTGCCTATTCGGGCAAAAGTAGAAGCTGTTAATGCACGAATGAGCAAGCTCGTACGCTTTTGGTAATGTACTTTTTTATTTATTGGGTAAGTATTATTGAAACAAATTTATATTTTTATTATTTAAGTAGTTTCTACACACGTATACCGATTTGATGTTATTAATGTCCCGTGGAATAACGCCTTAAAGAAAGATGGAAGCAACACTATTCCGTTATAAAATCGTGCTTCGTGGTTCTAAGGCGTTTGCGTTTCGTTGTTTCATTTGCTACTCATTTACTCGGCACATTTAAGCTTTATAATCTATTTACAAGTTCTCAAAATACAATTAAGTGCTCGTCATATTTTTATTGACGAAAAGGTTCAGACTCATTTCCATTTTTATCTAATTTTCTTATCTTGTCAATAGCTATATAAATTCAGAGCCGCATAATATATCACATAATAAAGTTCTTAACTTTAATAACTGCAATTGCTTTGATGCCTATGCTATAATAATAAGTACGAATAACTTAGTAGGAAAATGAGGAAAATGTCATTTGAAGTCCTTTTCTACAGATAGACGGACCACATACCTAGATTATATTGATAAAACAATCAAAACGTAGGCAACCACGGTGGTACTAAATAAATCATTAGAATCGTGAATTTGTGCCCAAAATGTAAATTCACCGCAAGTATTTACTCGTATAAAAGATAAAAACTACATTATAAATAATGTTCTTTAAAACAATTTGGGCGATATAATAATAAAGTTGTATCAACATGCACCACGGAATGAGATTCTTATCGGTGTATATTATTTTGGATTATGTGATTAAAATATATCATTATGGTTAATCACGATTTAGAGACAAGATTGGCGTTAGGTAATTTGGCATGGAAAGTTGGCATGGTAATTTCAAATTATGAGAAGGGATGAAAGTCATGTGACTAAAAGAGTGATATATATGAATGTTAGGTTGGAGGATGTAAGACTAGAGGAAGGCCGAGGAAGATCTGGATGGATTGTGTGAAGAATGGTATGTCTGTGAAAGGGGTGAGTATTGAGATAACGGCTGATAGAGGAAAGTGGAAGTAAGGACATGTTTTGCCGGCCCCGCCTAGTGTGATAAGGGCAGAAGAAAGAAGAAGAGATTTGCGTTAGCAAATTGTGTAGATTATCGAAAGTCACAATAGGGGTGGTTCTTTAACTAAACATTTTAATAAACATTTCGTGTATTTACGCAAGTGCTTTACATGGTTATATAACTGTTATATGGCTTTGATCATTTGAGAATTCTTCATGAAAATTCCAACTACAAAGAGGCTTTATGTAACTAGTGAATTAATCAACAATGTACAATGTACATAAAAAATGCAGAGCGTCTGCCTGCAACTGCGTACAAGATTGATCGTGTTCTTGTCTTATAAAGTGCAAATCATAAGATCAATAATACCTGAGTAAAGGAACACAAAGCTGACCTGAAGAAGTGAAGAAGTCTCCAGCAGTTTTGATCATATTTTGAAGATGAAGAATAAAAAGAATTGATCAAATCCACGCAAAAGGAAACGAACTTCTCGCGGACGGTGAAAGATAAAGAAACACCTTAATTTCAACAAAAAAAGATAGTTGGAGTTTACCTTAAGCTCTTTTTGTGTAACTCGTAAAAAAATTAATAATAAAATAGTTGACGGTAACGCATGTTAATCTGACATCGGGACCTAAAACAACTCCCGTGTCCTTAAGCGCATAATTTTACCTATTTTACGATGCTACATGAGGCACTGAACAATCCAGGTTAGATTAAAAACAATTTAAAAGAATTTTAATTAATTTGTTAGTTTACAGATTGAACTCGAAACTGATTAACTATGTTAAAAAAAAACTCAATCCTTTTGCTGTCGAAATTCTTGTCTCTCTTGGATGCTATTATGTAACGAAATACTAAATTCGTATTAGGAACATCATTGACATTCGGGGACAATCCTCGTAATGCTTAAAAGTGCATCCTGTAACTTAAGCAGTCGATTTTTTCGCCGCCAATCCGCTCAGTAAGGTGAGGCTCACCATCTTGCGAACATGTGGGCTCCGTGCGTTCACGTCACACGTCACGGTGTAGGCTATGTGCTGGGCTATATTTAGTGTGGCCATATGTTGATGTCTGTAAAGGGGAACGTGTGGCAAATCAGTGCACAGGTTTCGAGAAACGTCTGAGTGCGGTTAATGTGTTTATTTTGTTGTTCAAGTGTACGGGACCGGACCCTTTGCTTTACTAAGCGAGTATTTCTCTGTTGAGAAGTTTTGCTAATGGACTGGAAATTACTCAAAGTAAACATATTTTACATCAGCTTAATTATCGAATGTTTTAAGAAGACATATGTATATTTGAGCTCAACTAATTTTGTTATAACTAAAGTAACAGCCTATATATGTCCCACTGCTAGGCAAAGCCCTTCTGTGTACTTAAAGTGTTACTGCATAGTCAACCACTGCGGATTAGAGGACTTCACATATCGTCGTAATATTTATTTTGGTATTATTTCGAAAATATGGAGGTCGCCTCACAATTTTTTCCTTCACCGTTAAGCTCGTAATATTCAACAATTTTATTGGTGGTAATTAAACTCAGGTCGCTTGAGTATTTTTAATTAAAAGTGAGCGTCCGGACTAGGAGCTATCACTACAAATTTTGTTATAAATTCATTTATTAGCATAGTCATTTGTTATAAATTCTTTATTAGTCTTAGTCATCAGACTGATTGTTCTCAAAAGAATATTAATAAATAACTACTTAACCAAGTAGCAAAGCAAAACTGTTTTTTGCATCTTTCTGGATGTCATACACATAAATCCATGACAGTATTGAAAGAAAAATACTGAAGCATACAATGAAGAGCAAATCCAACCTGTGCTGAATGCACGTCGTCAAAACACAGCTGTGCTAGTAAAACGATCCCATCGACCGAGTTACCCTCAAATACTATAACCTATCTCAATGCAGGTCGCCTTGAAATAGCTGGGCTATTACTTATTCAGAGGGCCAGACGGGGCACTATTTCTTATTAGAATTGAACGGACAAAAGGGGAACCTTCAACTTGAAAATTAAATAAGCTAAGGTCACTGCCACAAAGACGAATGGCGGGACTTAGGCTGCATCTAGACGACTAGACTAAGCATTCATTGGATCTAAATGCAGAGGGGAGTTGAAAAGGAATAATATCCGGCTCCTGTCGCTCTGTTGGAGTTTTATGAAAATAATAATCGCGGTGCTTATTTAATATTTGAGATGTGAATACAGGGCTCCTGGCTCGTAAACATAAAATGAGGATAGTCAGAATTTTATAACATTTGTATTAAGCGAAATTGGTCAAATGGTTACAGAATGGGACAAGGCAAATATGCTGTCATACGTGTGGAGTTCAAGAAAAGAAATTAATTGGAAGCGGAACTTCACTACTTTAATTTTCTATTGTTTTATTTTTATTTTTCTTATTGGTACCACTGCTCATGTGAATAAAAAAATATTTTTACGAAAAATATCTACGATATTGGTGTGATCTTTTAAATGAATAAAAATGAATGTTTAATGTTAAAAGTCCAGTCTATAAACGTTCAAATATGTTAAAAGTTTTACCTACTATTACTCTACCTGAAAACAATCTATTTAATTTAAGTTTATTTTGAAAGTTTTTCCAGGCATCTGAAACGTGAATTAAAGATTAGAAGAAACAATTAGCCAAACTGCTTTAGGCCTGATCATAAAAATATATCAATTTATTACAACCGTATATTCGCAAATTAACGCAGAATAAATCAAAACTTGTTTCCTTTCGATTGGCAAATAAAAAAAAAAACGAAATCACTCATTCACAGCCACTTGCAAAAAACGCCCCACATTCCCTTTCAATATCAATGTCTGGACAGAAAATAACAATAATTACAACCAGTGTGTGCCCATTCAACAATTCGGTCGGGCACAAAACGCTTTTCAAACGCATTGTTTCTCTCCAGACGGGAGACGTACAGAACTTGCCCCTTCTTTCGGGACCTCCGAATGAGCTGCATTTGCTTTCAATGAACTCCTTGTGATGGCTACGACATATTATTTTTCTTCTGACTCATTCATTCACCGTTTAATAATCCCTCTAATAACTAAAGCAATAAGAGCTGGTTGTAGAATTTTATGGCTACCGTCGTGTACGTTGTTGTCAAAAGATCGAGTTCTTTTTTGGTTTCGTACAATTAATCAGGCTCCCAAGCTTTCAATAGAAAACCGTTACATGCGGAGTGCTATGGAAATACTCTTTACTTGCCCATAAACATAAGTATTTCTAAGAAACTGTAGAAATGTAAGAGCAACAAGTTGCAAGTCTTAATTTTTACAGCTCTCATTGCGTCAGGGTAAAAAAGGTTTACGGTACAATATACTTGTAATGTACAAAATTTAGTTAAGATTGCATTTTATTTAGAATTTGATTAAAGTCAGAGATGAATCAATTGCGGCAGATGTTTGAGATTCAATCGTGGAGCACACTGATGTAATTGTACTGTCATCTTTTTTTCTCCTACCAGTTGCGTAATGCCAAAGGGAGATAAAATATAAATAGGGGTTGTGATGGTAGTCACGTGACCTCGCTGTCTACGTTCGAACACGCGCACACGCGCACACACGCAAACGCGCACCCTCGATTATATTATTGATCGTAATCCAAAATCCTTACTTTTATGTAGGCAGTATTGTATTTTAAAATCTAGTCTAATTATTAGTTTTATTATATTTAATATTATACTTTAATTTTATAGCAATTATTAACAAACTTGTTATCTAACGGAGATAACCAGATAAAGGAGTTATCTAACGCCAGTTCGTGATTTTTTAATTCGATAAGTACAATTCAAAATAGAGCATACCGCTGAAACGTAAAAAGAAAGAACTATTTCTATGTATATCGAAATATATACTAATAATCTACTTAAGATTAAACCATCTATATGGATCCAAAATAATAAATAATGGTCGTAAGATGACACTAGCCTGAGCTACTCATGAAATTATTTAAACACACTGAACGTGACGCTGAAAAAGTTTTGGCTTCCTTATAAAATATCCTTATAAATGATTATTTTTGTAGTATGTATTTAACATTGTTTGCATTGTGAGGCCATGCCGTCATTCAGGTCTGCGCAGATACATACAATACTGTTACGTGTTAGGGGTTCGAAGGATTTGGAGAGAAAGACCTGCTGACTCTTTTGAAGACTTTATTCAATAGCACTAGGTCCAACACAAAGCACTAGGTCCAAACACTAAGCACTAACGGTGTCCTGTTTTGTAGCCAAGTCGTAGGTTTCACTGGTATCGCTCTTGATCACTAGTTTTCGCTCCGAAGTCGCCTCGAAGGTAGCTCAAACGTTTTAAATTAGTACAATACGTTTTAAATTAGTCAGAAATTTTATTTCAGTTATTGGAATTCTATTATTTTCTACTTGGTACCGGTTATATGCTAAAATGCAACTTACGGAGAATACATAAAATTATGTGTTATTTATTCATTTACTTTAAAAGGCTTTAAAAAATAATTGTACAGAATTTGTCCATGTTTATCTATCGTTCGTTTTTTTATCAAACATACTTTAAAGGATACCAATAATATCAGTTAGAGTGTAATGATTATTATTAGATTTGTATGGCTTTTTTCTAAAAGATTTTGATATATTTATCTGCTTCATAATTTTTTCTTACTTTTGTAACTATTTTACTTTTCAGCATATAGGTATCTTGAGCGTACTATTTTGAAGTATTTTTGAAGTTTTAATGATTGCCGATTGGCAATAATATTGTCTGGTTCAAAATAAATGTGTTTTATAATGCTGAATCAATCGTATTTATTTCATAGATAATATTCTATCAGTTTACATTCATATTGGGATTGCTACAGATGATTTAAGTATTAGACCTTTATACCCTAGGACTTGGTTGTTTTTTATAAAATCCTCGCTTAGATAGATTCAATGTTTAAAACATAAAAGCATTGTTTGTTGACGTTCAAAGTTTAGCACTTATAATAAATGTATTATGTTGTCACATTAAGATTAATGCTATAATATAAACATGATATTTTCCCCATTATAAAACAATGACTGTTTTTGTAATACATGCTTAACGTTATTAACATTTTAAGGCAATGCATTCTATTGTACCATTCACTCCAATGGCAAGAACTGTCAAAACATTCCACAAAATGTCTCGTTAAGTACAATTTCCTGTAAGATTTTCGACCAGAACGTTAGTCTATCATTAATGTTAATACTTTTTGCATTGCGCCATCAATTTCCTGACGTCCCTGAGCACATTAAGTAGGACTTCGCCCAAATAATATGATCAACTTATTGGCTTCCGACAATTTGGAGCGTGCGCGAGAAAAACTTCTGGACTCAGATATCGGGTTACGCTACTTTAGTCTGTTGTCAGCCGCCACCCACCGGGGTGTTTTTTTCTTGCTTTTTTTCATAAAATCTTTTTACAGGTCTAAATAGATTTCCTGTTACAAAAACAAACAGAGACGTTTATTGACTACCTAAATGTCATTTTTTAAACGACGCCTCGTTGCGAATGAGTGATGGGTTTGGAATGACTGCCGACCTATGCCGAATGGCACTTACGTTTAATGGCACCGAATTATACATTTTGGTTTATAATGTGTATGTAATGGTGCTGGAAGAACTGGGCAGTATGCTGTCATTATTCAAAGTTCTCAACTCTAAAGATTACTTTTTTAATTACATTAATATAAATTGATGATAAATTTTACATACTCCTGGCAAGTTGATTTTAAATTTGACACACTCTTTATCATTTTCTCCCCTCGGATTTCACAGTTTTACTCCGAAGAAACATAAAGGAAACTTTAGATTTCAATTTCTTAGAATAAGAAAATATTGGGACCGAAACTTTCTGAATAGGAATTCGAGTTTCGATAGAAATAAATTACTGAAAATGACTTAACAAATTCCTTGTTACTGATAAAGGTTAACGGTAAGACGACAATATTTATTAAATACGGTCTTCTCTACCAACGGGATTTAACTATGACATCAAGACTTACAACAACTTAGTCTGTCCCGTGAGCATGAACACTGGAAAGGGTTCGAAACGTGGGGAAGTTCAAATCAAAATAAAAACGGGATAAAATCGGTAAACTAGTTTCATTTAATATGTATAATATTCGCATAAAATCAAGAAGCCAATATTGATTAACTAAATTAATAACAATAATATAAGACTTTAGTACTGGATTCCAAAGGTCGTTGTGTTTTCTGGAATGTGTTAGATTTACATTGTGCGGGGAAGCGTTTGTAATATTATCTATCTATCAAAATTGGGTTGTCTCTGGCAAATATATATCATGCTTTATGGAATTTCACGAGTCGGTGGCTTGGCTGACGATGCGTAGGCAGCGATGGTAATCGATGACCCTTCGTTTTCACGATTCACTGATGACTGTTAAGAATAATGATAATATTTCTTGTGCGACTGTCTCCTTTTACTAACTGTGTCGATAAATAGGGCGAAGGTAACATTTTACATAAGAAACATCATATACAAACTGACTTTCTAACAACATTTTGAGTAGTCTTTATTGGTAAAAATAACTTTTAAGTAAAATTATGTTTTCGTGCTCTCTTTCTTATTATTAAGTGAAAATGTATTTCTAGATTTATCGCGTGTTTTTGTACTCATATTTCTGGATATGACAAAGTACGTGTAGTTAGAATGAATCTTGAACCATGTTGCTTAACATCGTAATTTGAAATTATTCTAGTGCTCTATTGTCTCCTTTTTGTAAATCTGCGTTTGTTATAATTATTTTCGTAACTTTTGAAGGTCCTCGGAGCTCTTAATATCCGTCCTAATGGACAGACAGTCTAAAATGAAATTAGTTACTTATAGAATGATTTCTTTAGTTTTATACAAAAAAAAATGAAATTCTTCATCTCATACCATGGAAAAGCTTGCTTCCTAATCTTCTTTATGAAAAGATATTCTTTTATTTATTTGTTTCGGCTGGTTCCGTCGACATGTGTGATTATGTGGCTTTTCATTTGTGTTAATTTTTTGCTGAAGGTTTGATATTTTACAATTTTTTTAGATAGCAATATCTTATATAGCTTATCTAGCAACGCATCTGCAACCCTATGAATGTTGCAAATGTTCTTGACCGGCGGTTATCACTTAACACCCGGTGAATCCCCAGCTCATTAGCCACCTTTCACATAAAAACAAAAAAAAAATGTTTTTCTCTTTATCATTTACTTTGATGATTTTATTACTATACATACATTTCTTTGTTACGTGTTCATGCAGATACGATATAGATAGCCTGAGTTTAGAGTTGTATTAATATAATATGAACAGATTGTTACATTCAGCATGTAACGATTCACCTATTTCCTTCTTGTATTATGGTTTGTCTTCCTTTTGTTGATGTTTTATTCGGTTGATCGTTCATCTTTTTCCGAAAGATTATTTTCTTACAGCCCTCTTGCATTGCAACCGATTTCATAATTCCTCGCGCCAATGCTTTGCATAATTTTATGCTCGTTAAATATCCAACATTTAATGGTGTTTGTAATTTTTTTATTTCTAGCATATGATAAATTATGGTATCACGACGTGTGTGTATTGTACTGTTTATGTTGACAAGCTCTTTATGTGGTTCAAACGACAGAATACGGGTGCAGTATTTACGCATCTTTGAAGAGTCAAATAATACCGCGATTTAAAAAGGCAGAGGGTCAGCTATTATCAATAATATAAAATCGAACCAGTGAAGTCATTGGTTAACATGTACCGTTTATATCAATATTATAAAACAACCACTCACATCCCTTGGCCCTAACGGGGTATGTATTGTAGCCATGCACTAATTTAATGTATGTAGAAATAGGCTACGCCAAAGGGGTTCGAATGAGCGTACTTGATTTCTAGCCCGTCGTTACTGGGCAATCATGGCTTCGTATAAGTATTTTAAATTTTGTTTCTTTTTCAAGTTCAAGGGCAAAATTAGAGAAGCATATAATAATTTAAAAATGGTTTATAACAGCTACATATCCTTTTTATGCGGAATGCCGCAGGGCGGCGTGCTACAATGATATATTTTTATACATTGGCTTAAACTCGTACCCATAAATCTTATCATCTTTGTAAGTTACGTTTGCATTCTTCTTTGAAAACTTTATTAAAATCATTAACGTATAAATGAAAATATTACAGCGAAATAACTTTAGGAATAGATTGGCGAAGTTGAACAAAAAAAGATTTATAGTGTGTAGAAGAATACACAGGCCTTCTTTTTTACCTGTGCCTATTATGAAAGAAAAGAACAAAAAAAATCCAAACGGAATTGAGAAATGTGCGTGGAATTTACTTTGTATTTTTCACTAAGCTTTACATACTTTAATTGCATGTTTCGTGTTTGAGGTCCTGTATCAAAATAGTAAAAAGATTTATGAGAGCATTTCAAATAGAAATCACTTACGGAATTATTAAAAATTATGTTAATATACATTCACCAGAGGCATTGAACGGTATTTTTGTAAAAAGATTTGTTTTATCCCCATCAAATCCGGTTCATTTCAAGCTCACTGGCTTACTTACAAATTGACATAGACGTTTAATATTCCCTTTGACGGGTCATTTCACGATTCCAAACCAAAAAAACAAGCCTCGGCTACGACTAGGCTACCGTAAGCGTCACTGATTTACGAGATATAAAAGTTTTGGGGATATTTTCAGCGGTGCAATTAAAATATTTAAAGAACCTCACTCAGTGGGTGGTAGGCGACAGTTCTCACAAGACTATTAAGTATAATTTTATTTGTTTTTCCTTTTTTTTTGTAAAGCGGCAAAATGTACTTTAGTTTATTGTTACGGTCCTTCGGCGTTTTTTCGAAATGCTTTATGACATCTGATTCTCTATGGTTTGTTTGTGTTGATTGAATAAAAATCCTACTAGCATTTTTGGCCTTTCTTGTAATAATCAGTGGAATCGTTTTAGTTCGTATGATACCTTTTATTCGGTGTAAGTGTAAATATATTATATAAAATATGGACAGAGTAACGTAAATGCTGGAAGTCGTCGCATGCCGATTAAAAAAGTGAAGGAAGCTTGAAGCTTGTGGCAATTTTTGGGACAGCTGGTCAACGGAGAATCGTTATTTTATAAATCGATAAAACTAAAATTCAAACTCAACCACATTTCTACGGTATGATACATGAATAATATAAAAAAAAAACGATATATAGAGAACGTATTTTATAAATCAGCACCTAAGGATCTATCTAAATACCGTCTTAATTTGTATTTATTATTAGCAATACACATCCAGTGTTAAAAGTATAATTCCTTACGACGATTAACGAGACAGCTACAAATTTACTCTAATATTAACTGCGCAGTTTCTTTAGAAATAACGTGCTTTCGTCTAATTTATCTTTATTTTATCGATCCACGTTGTTTTCGGCCACGATAGAGATAACAGCTTATTATATCTGAGCAATTAATAGCATTCCGTTAAGAGCCAACCCTTTTGAATAGTGGTGCGTATGACTATATATCACAGGTATATCGGCCCGATGGTATCGGTTGCGTCGAAGCACAGGTAAAAAACGACATGTGAAATGCCCTGTCAGCATGATCCGAACTGTTCGGTGAAGGTAAACGTATCCACGTATTCTTAATAGTATTGTCGTCAACGGGCGATGAAACATTTTAGTGATAGCTCAGCGTGAGACTGTGCTCACCGTTTGGAAGCCGCCACCCGCTTTGTTAAGAGGTCGGAATTAACATATAAAGATCGTTTTTAATCCTTTCCCCGCGACCGGGGTGCGCATGTGAGCACGGATGTTACGGGCTTTGTTTATGGCTGCAACTCGGCCGCGGTGCGTGTACCCAATGATGGGTTGCTTAGCGCGAGCGGTTTGTTCGACATTAGCATCGCGGCGCCTTTTAAATCACATCTATTTGAACAAGCCCCTGGTACAAGGCGGTCTATTGCAATATTTCCCGGGACGAAAGCGGCGAGTGTCGGCGGGCAACGAGAACAATTTAATTGAATAAAATTAGCCAATAAAGTTCGCGTGTCGAAGTCGGCCACAATGGAATACCGACTGCCGATCGTAAAACTACCTTATTTAGCTGAGCCCCCTTTGGGAATTCCCATTAAGTAAGGTCGATTTACAATTGACAGCTTTTACATGTGTAAAAGCTCTCAGGTGTAAATCGACACTCCTTAGAAAGTCGCAGTGAATCCTACGATTCCTTTCTCGATACACATTATTCTCCTTATTCGTGTAATACTTGTGGCCGGTTAAGTTGATTAATTCCCAACATTTACGTCGGCTGTATTACAGCGCAAATTGATTTGGTTACGAATTATGACGAATTTCGAATAAAGAAGTCCCGTTGTCCCGTATTAACAATAATTAAGGATACTTGTCGGGACAACACGCGTGTGCCCCCCGGGGATCTGCTTCCAAAATGAGCACTGAGGTCTTAATCAAAGGTCCAGTCTGCGCTTTTAGTGGCCACATTGTCGGGGGATCGAAATTGTTCTGTCGTTTTTGCGGTGATAACAGATTGGTACAAGTTGGAATTTTTGACATTCTTAAGCCGATTTTTGTGCAATATTGTTAAATTCATAAACTTCTTACTTTTTCTGATGTTAAAGTCAGAATGATTAAATTATGTTATGATTTGAAACTGATACATATTTTTTCGATATTTATTGGCATAACCACCCAGACTTTAGGATTGGTATAATAAACAGTTATAGTTTTATTTATGTGAATCACGTTAACATCTTAATTTTGTCACAAAAAAATGTAAAAATCGATGGGTTTCAATCTTCGCCGAATTTTAGTAACGAAATCTTTAAAAAGAATCTAGATAAAAGACGTTGAGAATTTTGTCGGTGTGGCAATCAACCGTTTCGCTAAGTGGTAATGGCGTGTGGGCGCGAATTCGAAGACGTGGGTTCGATTCCCGCGGCGGCGAAAAACTTCTCGTACTTTTTAGGGTTCCGTACCCAAAGGGTAAAACGTGACGTTATTACTAAGACTCTGCTGTCTGTCCGTTTTTCACCAGGCCGATACAGCCATGGACCGTGATGTATTTCTGTGCCGCTGTAACAACAAAGACTAAAAACTTGAATAAAACGATATTTAGGTGGGGTTCCCATACAGCAGACATGATTGTTTTGCCATTTTTATAGATAATGGCACGGACTCTTCGTACGCGTGACCGACTCGCACCTGTTTAAATGAATATATCTTTAAAAATTGAAATACGTATTTAAACGACCGGCTTATTGCCAGTATCCAATTTAACTATGAAATTAGAGCTCAAAATCCATCTGTGAAAAGGATTTCGCTATTAGCTTTACTGTTTGCGTGACAAATGCTGGCTGGCGCTTTGTCGGCGACGGTAATGAGACACCATGCAGGCGGGAGACAAATTTAACTCATAAATAACTTAATGATATGTAGATCTGTACACTTAATTTAGTGCTGTCGATAAGTGCCGGTGTTATAATTCATCGGTGGTATCAGAGCCTTATTAAGCGTGCAAATATGGACTTTAACTAAGTGGTCTCATTGTTTTCTTTTTATGACATCACTCATTTGCCGTTATTAAGTCTTCATATTGTTTTTAAATCAAAAAGGAATGTAACGGTCCTTTTAGGTTCTAAAACAATCTTCGTTATGATACTTTTATTTTGTATTATTATAGATAGAAAACTGCAATGGGAAAATACACAAATCCCATGAAGATACGTTTCCTCGGCGATGATGAAACACAACACTTGTCCGTGTGGGCACTACGCCACGCCGATTTCCAAACGAGTGTTTTCGGCAATACTTTATTGGGAGACGTTAGCTTGGGGCTACTGAGTGCTTATTTACTTAACAACTGTCCATGAAACCCTAATTAGTTCAAGTTCGACATGGCCACGGGAGCGTGCCACACAAGCGGCCCCATCTCGGGCTCCAATCCAATCGCATATGCAAATACTAAGTGCACGGTGCGCGCTGTAATAAAGCGATCATTTTTGTTACGCCATCTTATTCATTTTGGCCACTCGCATTTTTCAGAATAAAGTACCGTCAGGTGGCAACTGGTTGTAACCGAGAACAGTTATCTTACGCGCAGGCTTATAGTGTTTTATTTAAACTTATTCTTTCGTCAAATTTACTTCAAATAGTTCCTTTACTCATATGCAGAAAGTCAATTTTGTTTCATAATTAAATCGTACTTCTTAGACCTATGTTAAGTATAAGTAAGTATACTGTATGCACAATCGCAGTATACACAGTATCCGCTCCCTTCCAAATAACACAAATTGAAACCAAAATAAAACGCAATAAAACAGTTTTATTTAACCTTCTATATAACCAAGCCTTTCCATTTCGTTTAAAGCCATAACAATTAATATACAAACCATACACTTATGGTTAAAATTATGCATTTTGTGTTCTTCGAAATAAAAATACAAAATATTAGAAATTAGTTTCCTTAACATCGGCTTTTACATTTTTTTCTAAGCTAGTAGAAAAAAATGTATTTTTCTGTGTCGTTCCATTTGAGATTATCTAAAATGTTCAACTTTTGCGACCGTGTTAGCAGGTTGTTAACAAGTTAGCGACTGCTCATTATTTATAAAACAAACAGCGATAAGGGGATCAACGGGCTTGAAGATATTCGGGTCGCTTTTTCGGTTTTGGCAAAGAGAGAAATGTCAGTTTATTGTTCTTTTCCACCTGTTTTTGCTTCGATATCGCACAAGTTCCTACCACCCGCGTTCTAATAAACACTTATCGGATTCGGATCTTCGGGAGCGAAGAATTATGGTATATTTAAAAAATTTATTGCAGCCGCAGAGGAGGGAACCGCTGATAAGCCTCTTGTTTTGCGATAACGCTCTGTCTTTAGACTTGCCGAATTTTTTTCTCTCGCCAAAAAAAGATACGGTTTTTGTCTTCCTCGTTCATAATATTAAGATTCTAGTTTTGTTCTTGTTACTATTTTTGTTAAATTTATTTAAAAAATAATAAATATTGTTTAAATTATTAAGACATTAAATTTAAATACTTAATGAGATGTAATGAATGACATGTCACAACTAATTACGTAAATATTGCTATTAGTTGCATACGAATTATTGCATTGACTTGATTGTGCCATTCAGCGATCTGTGATTTCTTTTGGATTTTATTTTAACAGGACATCGTTCTCGAACAAATTATCAATGGCAATTCCCGTAATGGTAACGTCAACAGCAAAACGTGAGGATATTTGAAATTTTTCAAATATTTAAATTAGATGTTTTCGTTCAAAAAATCTTATAAGATATTGCAAGAGTAGCGAAGTTTTATGAGCTTCATTCGTACGAATATAAAATGAAATTAAAATATCGATAACATTTTTTATAGTAACATAATCTGTTTTGTGGACCGTATAAGTGTAAGCGCGCTTTGACATCTTAATCCAATCAACCAAATTAGCTATTTGATTTCAAATTTGACCGTTCTTTTATAAATTATCGACTAATCGTTGGTTTTGGAACATGTTGTCTAGACCATTAACATTTGGCGAAATGGGGTAGGTCAAATTCTGTTTACATAAATTGCGTCAGTCGTTTGGGCCATTATTGTAAATTGCTCGTAAGGAACGGAAAATTTGTTGCCTTATTTTGATGACATGTTTTTTATTTTAATTAAGATAGTAAATTTGCAAAGTAAATTTTTAATAGAAGAAGAAATGAATAGAAAGATGGCACAATTGAACCAGCAACTACGCAAGAATGCCGCTAGCAATTAATTGGATGCGATAAGTCAAAGATCTAGAGCTATGTGGTGTGACTAAAGGTACTGTGGTAGTGGCCTTTGCCCAACTGTCAATTGTTGATAGGAAATCTGATCGATTGCAGTATGTTAATGCTAGATACATGTGTCCTTAAGACAATGATGATTCTTTATTTTAAGTATCAATGCATCTAAGCCATGTTTATACAATTGAGTAGCTTAGTTAAATGTTAATTGTTGTGTTCATAGTATAAATTCTGGCTGAATTCCTTTCAAAATATTTGTTTTTTTCAAATCATCTTAGAAACGTCATACCTTTGGTATTCTCTCAACAATACCTTGTTAAATAGGATGATAATTCTTTCTGCTATAACAGCAAAAACAAATCATCGGTAGGCATATTTAATGAATACTTACAAGATCACAGGTCATTAACGTGAATATTGTCTTTCCATTTGTAGTAAAATTTCTGAACACGATTAGAAGTATTTTTCAATTATTATTTTAATAAACATAAGATAACTGAATTACTTTTCCTCTTATTTCTGTGGAAAAATACGAATCTTGCAAATTTTTAACGGTATTTTGTTTATAAAAATATTATTTGTCATAACCAAGTGCATCGATAACTTGCTACATGAACTGTTCAGGTGATTTTTAAAAGGCCATTTCATAGAGTCATCTGACGTGGTTCATTTAGGGCGTCATCTCTTTTTATTCACTGACTGATGCTTTTTCAACACCAAATGGCTACTTAACCGAGATTAGGAGTTCATAATGACACAAGTATACCAATGATCCCGGCATAGACAGGATCAAAATAAAGCTATTATTAATACATACTTTATACTGACCGACTCGTTATCTGACCCGAGAATCCTTTCAATCCATCCACTCTATTGTTTTTGAACGACTTTTTTGTGTTGATATCAATATTTTTTTCGATCGGTATAACGATAAAATAGTGATTTGTTCGGAACAGATATCGAGTGACCGGGATGCCTTTAGGCCTCTTATGATGCATTTATCATTCGGCGGCAAGATTTCTTTTGTATGTTAATACATTATTGTTATTTGTGAACTGGTTTTAGCTTTGAATTTAAACAATAGCTATATATATACAGAATGGAATGTTGTTAATCTCGATATTGACGCCGTTTTAATATCCGTGAGAATCACAGCCCCGGGGATCTTTAGTAAATTGCGAACACTTTTATTTGCACAAAACGAGACATAATTCATTTCAATTGAACAACAGAACGTACGATCCATTAGACTTACATGCACTTGATCTGACGTTAATGTGTCTTTAATAAACTGATGATGTCGTTTTGGATTCGTACGTTATTTATATCCGCTACGTTTATAAATTTTATAACGCCGACATCAGAAGTTACAACAAAATGGGTTTAGTGCTAAGTGGGATATTAAATATTATTGATCTTTACAACTGACAGCTTAAGCATTTAATATTGCAATTTTTCCTTTTTTTGTTTATATTAAATCTCATCACTAAGAATCGTAATTTTTATCGATACGAATTTATGATTTTCTTTTAATGTGAAAAGTTGTCCAACGAGCAGATGGTTCACCTGATGGTGAGTGAATACCGCCGCTCATGGACATCTGCTACACCCGAGGGTTACAGATGCGTTGACAATCTTTTGAAAAGGCTCCGGCTACCTCACTCACCAGACGAAACGCAAAAGTATTTGTCATACTTCCACTTTACGCTGGTCTTCTGTGAGGTCGTGGTACTTACCCGGACGGGCCTGCCCATTCGTGCATCAGCCGAGGCTGCTGCGTGGCCCTACCACCATGATTTTGGCATCAGATAATTTTGGTTAGACTTGACGCATTGTCCTACTTGATGATGTTTCATTAAGATTCTTTCAATTGTATAACATTGGTAGAGGATACCCATTGGGATGAGTTAAACCGAAGTCAAGAGTTACTTGATCGTTTCTATATTAATTATCGATTTCGACATCAAATGATTGATTCTGCTCCCGCTGTAATTTCGTCGCGGATGCCGTAAAAGGTTCGAGGGAAATTAATAGAGATGTTTGTTTTAGACGACCGAGAGATCGGTGTTGGACGCCGCGGGCGACTTACTTATTCGAACCTTTAATGAGGTGTCGGATTTGGCGTCTGTTTCGTTGTAAAGGAGTCTGTTCACTGTATTTGATGACAATACTATCGAACCAGGTCTACAGTATTAAATAATAATTGTCTATAATAACACTTCCATTTTAATCAATTCCAATACTACCAGAGTCCTTTCGTAGCTTTTTTGACGACGTAAAACTACTTATTGATCCTAATCGATTTAATCTTACATTTAAAGATCAAGTCTTTTTGTACTACCTATTGAAATTAAACTATAAGAAATACAGTTTCAGTTTTGTTATTAAAGGATGCCGTATTATAACTTGTAACTAAAAAACAAAAATAGCTTTTACTAAGCAAATATTATCATAATATATTAACGTCGCGTATGTTATTTTAGATTTGAAATATTTTATTCATTGTTCAAGATTAGCTTAGCTTTTTTAATGATGTGCTTAGTCTTTTTTGACAAATTAGATTCAAAATCTATAAGCAAACTTTAATAAGCTACGGCATTCCATAAGTCTTAACTTTATTTAAATATATCAGCTTTTAATAGGAATAACCTTTTAATGTGCAGTGTGAAGTCTCTCTTACTTTTACCACTTCTTCATTTGGTAGGGCTTCGGCAGTCAATAAATAAATATTTATATTGTGTTAATCATAAAGAGCGTATACGATGTTGAGATATAATAGATAACTAGTTGCGCCCAGCCGCCTGTGGCTCAAAGCATTTCTCTTAAGTAAGGCATTTAAATGTAATCCATTTCGATACTTATTAATGATTTCGTTCCGCACCTCTACTTTTAGACTGTTGAACTTGTTTGTGTTAATACAAGAAATATTAAACAGAATTCCATGGCTGTCATTCTGAAAGCTAATCGAAATGGTTCGGCAGTTGAACGTCTTATTAACATTTAACTAGGGGAATGATGAAAGTGCTTGCATTAATTTTGATTCATGTTGCGTTGTGGTGCGCGAGACATTATAGCAAATGGTGATTGATATCGAATCACAAATGAGCCTTCAATACGCTTAATCGTTTGAAACGGCTGTGATGTTGAGCCAGATAAGATTTTGAAACTGTACGGACAGGTGATTTGAAGTTTGACAGCGAAAGTAATAGTTATTATCAAAAGCGATCCCAATAGTGAACGCATATGCCATTGCGTTTCAGTATTTAGGCGAAATAGTTAATCTTCATGATATATATTCGCACTAAGTCTGGCGCTGAGAGTACTTGCTTTTATGTGTTCCTCGCTTTTCGGTCGTTTATTGCGCGTTTAAGCGAATTTGGCCAGTCGAGAATAATCGGTTCCGCGGTGGACGGTGTGATGTCGTCGCGTCGCGTTACATGGGCTCGTTCGACGTCCCCTAATTGCGCACTTCGTCGCTTTCGCCCGGCAATTTGACGATAAACACCGAGACGTCCTGATTCACCATTACCGTCGTCACGGTGATCGGGAATTAATCGGTCGTCATTATGGAAATGCGGCGCGGCGTTCGGACGCCGTCCGACCCCATACAAAGTAAGCCCAGCGTCCCTTCATTTCGTGATACGCTGAAGCCGTCTCGTATTGACCGTCGCTACTTATCCAATTAAGTTTAACCGTTCGAACCGAATTGATATTGGCTCGTGTCGGTTTTATACCGCGAGCGCGAAAGGCGCGTCGTGGCATGCCATGGGCGTACGCCTTTTCGCACCAAGGTACAAGTTGTATGAATACGTTATATGTATGTACGCTTGCTAACAGCAATTACAAATCTTATAGATTTAGTACTTATGGCCGCATATTGTAATGCATTTTGTGGTAAAATTTCTGTGAAAGAAAGAGATTTATTTCACATAAAACAGACTGACGTACACAAAAATCATTTAAAACAATAAAAATTAACAAAAAAAAACATGAACATAAAACTCCAATAAGCATATTTTCCCTTTTCATTATAGTACGTCGCGGTTCATGCCAAAAAGGACATCACTCAGCAGAATGTTGCAGTGAAACTGCAACGCTGATTTTCAGTAATAAGAACATTTATGGCTTTTCTGTTGAGATATTCTCATTATATGAACAAAAAGCTTACTGTCGAGAGATGACCAGTACTGACTGATTGGTAGTTTTCACATATTAGGTCTTTACATAGGAAATTAGCGTTTTGTAATCAAGGAATAAAAAGTAAATTTTTTGTAAAATGTATTTAATTAATCAAAGTATGTTGTTATCGTTGTTATCTACGCACTTTTGCCATCGCATAGGTAGTTTATTGATCCCTTTACTAAAAAAACCATGGGGGCGAGAATCGATAAACTCTTTGAAGGCGGTTTGCACTGCTGCATCGGAGTTGAATTTTTTTCCTTGTACGAAGTTGTCCAAATTCCGGAAAAAATGGTAATCTGTTGGAGCAAGGTCCGGGGAGTATGGTAGATGTCGCAGATATTCCAATTGTAGCTCATATAACTAAGTAGTTGTTTGTTGTGCAGTGTGTGGTCTTGCGTTGTCGTGAAGCAGCAGTGGCCTAGAAGGATTGACTAATCTCGATTGTTTAGCAGCTAGTTCTTCCTGCATGATTTTCAGTGGCTGACAATAGATATCTGCTGTTATCGTTTGGCCGGATTTTAGAAAGCTGTAGTGAAAGACACCGCCGCTAGTCCACCAAACATTCACAAGTAACCGTTTCTCGGTAAATTTTCGTTTAGAGTAAGATTTGGTTGGATCTACAGGGTTCAGCCATTGCGATGAGCGCTTCCGATTATCGTACAGTATCCACTTTCATCACAAGTAATGATTTGATTTAAAATCCCTTCATTATTGTGTCTTCAAAGTAACACAACAGTCGTCGCGTGTTTGCAAGTTTGATTCATTCGTTTCATGAGGTCCCCATCGTTGAAGTTTTTTTTACTTTCCTGATTTGCTTCAAGTGGATTAATACACTTTTATCACTTACCCCAAAGTTTGCAGCTATTTCTGAAGTGCTTTGGATTGGCTTCCACAATAGCCTTTAATTCTTCATTTTACACTTTGGTCTCCGACTGTCCACGGGGTTGGTTCTGAAAGTCGAAATTTTCAGAATGGAAACGTTGAAATCAAAAACGTACCGTGCCTTCTTTTGTGTCTCCAGCGCCGAACACATCGAGCTGTTTCTGCAGCACTCGTACTCGTATTCGTAAATATCCCGATATTTCATGTTTTCCATTGAGCGGTAATAAGCGACGACAAAGAATAAAATAATGAGGAAGAAACAAATGAATTACTATTTTCGAAACTCAAATGTACCAGCTAAATGAATTTAAAATTTGAATTTGAAATTCTTAACCAAAGAGGAGATATTTCAGGTACGACAAAACGCTAATTTCATATGTAAGGACCTAAATCTTGCGACACATTGTTTTAGTATTATTTCGGAAATATTTAGGTTTCCCTTCACCCCTAAGCACGTGATATGTCAACACTTAAAATAGCAAATAACAATTTCATTGAAGCCCACAGCAGTTTTCATACCAGGATGCTAGAGTATATTAAATTTAAAGGTCTATCATATAAACTTCATTACATCAGACTCGCAATAGTAGTGACTTTATATAAGAATGAAAGTATTCTTAACTGTTCTTCTCTAACAGTAGCCGTCTATGATTGATACAAAACTAAATGAAAATGCTCCGGGCTGTACTCTATTAATATTTCCATAGCACGTACTCTTACCATAAATTAATCTAATAGTTCGCCTCAATCTCGAAGCCATCTCGTATGCACTACGGCGGTCAGCTAAAACTCCTGGCTGCCGTGAAAAAAACTTTAATAATTCCAATTAACCTTAATAATAGGCTCCGCGCACATTGGAGAGGCAGCGCGATTAAAAAGACAAATTCCTTAACCGCCGCACTACAATGGCAGGTTGCGAGCCGTTCCAGGCTCGCCTTTTATTAATAGACCTGCGACCGGTAGCATGGCGGCCGCCATACTAAGCGAGAGATATGATTAGCACAAAGCCGATACATAATAAGCGATATTGGGACCAGTTCGGAGAGCTATGGTAATGGGTAATCGAAGCTGGTTCCCGTTTCCATTGCGGGACGTCGACGTTCTGCGAACGCTCACGTTTACGTTAGCAATAGCTCCGTGGCCGCCTGCCTGGTTTGCTGTAACGCAAACCGCAGAGTGGCCTTGGCATTGGGTGAGGCCGCTAAGAGCTTTCGTCCCACTGTGTACGGGGCTTAATTAAAAAGCAGTAGACAGATGCCGATCTGGCACGTGACCAATGCAGCCCCGAGTTAATGCTCACTCACTATGGCACCGCGTTCTTTGTCTCGCCTTATTGATTCGGGATTACTTTAAAGTCCTGCGCATTTCGCGTATTCCGAATAGTGGAGGAATAGTTCATAAATTTAATTAGTGTTAATAAGGCTGCGTTGTGATTTAATCTGTTCAATTTACTGCCGCTTAGTGTCATGTGCGTTTGATAGAAATTTATTCGATTGAATACATTCGGAGAATTTGCACGATGCAATTTTTATAGCTTTTTAGTCTATGCGTATAATTAAGTGCGAATATTCATGTGCAAAGACAATAAATAGCAGACCTCGGTTTATGATAATTATACTATATAATTGCGTATGCCGAATATGCCATAATGAGCGCCATAATAGGACCGACTATAACCCAAGTATAAACTTACAAATTTTATTTAATTATTAGTCGAACCTGGCATAAGCTTTAACCAATGGTGAAACATCTAGCCACACTACCTTGCTATAGTTTCGCATTCGCACGTAGGATTCGACGAGCTACTGAAAATACCTAGATTATATACTTTTTGCATATTTCCTTCCATCCGACCTAATCTATAAATAATAACATAACTATAACTTCAAATTTATTCAAGTCTAATTAAGACTTCTTAATAAGATTATTGTTCAATATGGCCCCGCATCAACATAAAAATTAGGCTGGTAAATAAGATTAGATTCAGTATTAAAGCCATTAAGATGCGAGCTTCTTAGTTTTAGTGATATTAAATACGTCATTAATTTAACAAAAACTGTACCTTGTGTTTCCACTTGTTTTGTGTTTCCACAAATAATGAACGAATTGGCGAGATTCACTCGCGTTCTATCTAAACTAAACGTATCTAATCTAAACAGAATACTAACGACGCTCACGAGTGTGCTACTGACGCCGTCGATATTGTCAAACGTTCGACATATATGTAGAGTAATAAGTCAAGCTTATCTCTTAATAAATACGCACGCGGCATCGTAAATAAACTTCACAATGACACGAGATGTAATTGGTTGCGCTTCGACATCGTTCAAATGCACGAGTTATTAACGAAAGAAACATAGCCATCTAGTAGCGGGCCACTAAATAAACATACCGCGGGCTCGCTCGTAATTTATTTCGTGGCCCCAAGGACTCCATGCCGCCGATCCTATTTGGATAGGGCCCCTGAAAAAAAAAATTAGAAGCATAGAGGTGATTGCATTGTAATTTCTCCGTCACGTCGGCGATACACAATTTACTAGTTTTCAGACCAGTACAAGTTCAGATGTTTAACTTGAACGGGGGCGGATCGGAAAGGTAGTGTCTTGTATCTTGTATTAACTGATGTTTTTGTTTTCAGTCCCGAGACTATTAAAGCTTCATCTGACGCAGAACCGGTGGGCTAGCCGGAACCCACATTGACAGTCGCGTTTGTGTCGGGTTGGTAATTTGCTGCGCTTACCACCAGAGGGTTGGGATGATGTTCGGCTCCATCGAAGAACCGTTTGGTCAGGTCTTTAAAATATTCGCGAATCGTCGGGAGTCTGCAATCGCTGTGCAGGTCGACGTTGTGTTGACCACTGCGCACCGGTTGCGCGGCGGATGAGAAAGGTAGTGCTGTCCCTGTGCAGACAAAACATGACAATGCAAGTGATAGTCAGTCGTCATGCTTCAGGCACAAATGTGAGATACAGTATCTGTTCATATTTTAGTTCAGTGCCAGTTTTGCCGTTTACATTTTACATACGCGTATTTTAACACAATTGTTTTAAATGAAGCTTACCTTACTTTACGATAATACATCCTTTATTAAATATGAAATTTATACATTTTACATGAATTTGGTTGTATAATTGCTGTTCAATTTGATGCGGAAAAATATTGTCAGTTTGGAAAATTATTTTTTTTAAGAGAAGAGTTGACAAGCGAACAGCCAGTTCACCTGATGTAAAGTGATTCACCCCCATGGACGTCTAAAACACCAGACGGATTCTACGGTAAAGGCAATATATTTTTGAATGTCATAAGACAACGAGCCATTTTTAGGGTAAGACTGATTGAATAAAAATACATTAATTATATTAGTCTTATGTTCTCACTAATATTGCTGTGTTAAATATAGTTAAAAGTCAATATTAATGCAGGCATTTTGTTCGTTCATGCCATTAATATCACCAGGTTATTGATGGTCGCGCCCAGCCGCAGCAGTTCTATTTTTGTTCGACAAGCGATCGCAAAAACTTCGGCCAAATTGCAACGTCCTCAATGGATAAAAAGTCGATGCAGGGGCGGCATTCGAAATTTTAATTGTGCAGTTAGAGTGGTGACCATCGAATGACCATTATTTATTCACTTGACGTCCGTACCCGTGATTAATGCCACTCGCTACGAGCCGACTCGGTCGAAATTGAATGCTTTTTTCAGCGCTATTTCATCGGAATTTAAGTTGCGAGCAAAACGGTCGAATTTCACTTGCGCGATTGCGATCGATCAGTCACGACGAACCTCTATTTCAATGATTTTGTTGTTTTTTTTTTTATTTTATTGACAAGGAGGTAAATGGGCGTTATCACACACTTAAAAGTAAACGACTACACTATACCTTTTCGATGCATCAGGAATCTGGTACGGTGTGTTAACAATGTCCCTGTCGATTTTCTCCTATTTTTTCTACTAATTTATATTGTTTATAGTGCTAATATTTGCACTTAAGATTGAACATTAAAACATGTAGAAAAAGTGCGAAAAGATTGTCGCCGCTGTGGGAATCGAACCCGCGTCGTCGGCATTCTCGGCCTGACGCTCTAGCCACTAAGCGGCTGATTGCCACACCGACGATTCTTGGTGTTCGGTTTGAACCAAACAGCTTTGTTTGCACTTTTTACCTAAAGTCCATCAATACGTTGTAAGCATTAAAATATACCGCGACAATCAATCAGTTCACGCTCGGTCATCAAGCAAACCACGCGTTCTCTAAATATCGTACCTAATTACCATAATTATCATAAATATCATATCATATTATCAGTATCATTTTAACTGTATCAATTTAGTAATAAAGTGTTCTTATAAGTACTATTATTATTTATAACATCATATCCGGTGTTAGGAGTTAGCCCTAACACTTGGCATTTTCGTCGTTTATATATTTTTTAAGTTATTTAACTTTAAATTGATACTTGAACTAGATAAATGAACAAAGACTTTGAGCGCTGCGGGATTCGAATCTGCGTTCTCTGGTTTCGCGCTCAGACTCTTTACCGACTATGCGACCGATGCCTTATATTATGATCTAAATATTTTCGTTTAAAGATTTCTTGCTTACGTCGCAAGAATGATAAACGTACGAGTGACGATTTCTGAAGACCTCTTAATATCTACGATAGATTTACAGTTAAACTGGCTTAGCAACCAAGTGAAACGGCTCACTGACTGAACAGATTCATCGTTGACGCATCTCTGTATGACGATTTGGGTTCGACAATTTTTTTGCTGAGAAGCGACCGCCCGCGTACTCCGTACGTGGCGCGTGGCGTACTCAGACTCCAACTGGTTGCGCAGGTTGCCAGTATTATTATTGCTGAATAAAAATAAAGAGCAACGCGTGATGACTGCTGCCAGGGCTACCTGGTGAAGTAAACTTTCCGCTCACGTGTATTTATTACGGCAGAAACAAATCTAACCGTTGCCCCGACACGCTGCATGAAACTATTCGCTTGCGCGGGATCTCGACGTTTTGTTCTTCTTGTCCCTTCTACTGGGCGTGTTCCATTTATTTCTTAATAAGTATGTGTCCAGTTTCTTCGTTTAATTAACAAACTAGAAGTAAGAAGCGTTCGCCCTCAGAAGCGGTCTTGTTGCGCTGTCGTATTTATATTTTAATCGTGATTATTTATAGATTCAATTTTGCCCCGTCACCGTTTTTAATGGTGATTAAAGAGCTCTTTTAGTGAGAAGTATACTAATTGGGTCCTGGTGTGTACGTGTACTATCATTGTGCACGATGTTAATTAATTGGATGTGAATTTTCATACAATTAACTCGCGGAATTAATATGGGTCCACGTTATATGCAGTTATAATTTTATTAATTTAGATATGTGCGGTGAATAGTTGTACGGTTTAATTTGGCAAATATAAATAAACCTATTCATTTTATCAATGTAACGTACCGAATGTACTAAACAAAGATCCGATTTTGCAACAGTTCTCAGTTTTTCTGTGATTGTAATTACCGTCTTAGATGTTAATTGATCCTAAGTTGAAGTATAAGACTCGATTGGCGCAGTTGTTACTATATCCTTCGGCGCCGAGAGGGGAGGGTTCGATTCTCATACAGAACAAGTCACTAGATGACGCACAAATAATTGTTCCGGACCTGGGCGTTTGTTTATGTGAAATTCATGTACATAAAATGTCCTCCCGACACAGATTAATATTGCTCTAGAGTAAAGACAATGTTTTTTTTAATAAAAATCTGTTTTACTTCACAATTATTTTCTTAAGTTAATTGCGAAACAGAATTATATTCATATCAAAACTCGTGAAATGTATCTGTTTCATTCATAACACTATGAAGACAAAACTTGAAATTCACTTATCAATCGTCGGCGTCCATTGAAGAATTCGTTGACAAGCAATTAAGGGCGGACGAGGTATGTACACGAGAACCATTCACCATTAGCAGTGACACAAAAAGATACGTTGTAAGTAAGCAAGTGTACAAGTTAAATTATATGTCGAATGTAGTTGTCAATACAATAATACATAATTCAGGGATTTTATTTTAGTAATATCAACGTAATGATTGGATCTTTTTGTTGCGGTACACTGCTTTTAGAAATAATTCCCTACGATTTATCAAGTTTCTGAAAACTAATAATCCGTGTCCTTACAGTATATAGCAATTTTAACTTACGTACTTAAATGAATGATGACTGAATTAAATAAATTCACAAAAGGGCTTAGACGGTTTTAGGTGTACCTAAAGTTATTCATCAGCATCATTATTTCACTTAGCAACATATATTCAATGATAAACAATCCATTCGTTACTATATTGATACTCTTCACTCTATTGTCGTTAAGATGACTCACCGTGAACGAAAATGGACACGACTATTAAGTTTCACAATTCGTTTCAGTATCGCAAGAATTAATCTTTATGTAATAAAACTCTGTCCGACTGCAGTTAAACAAATTCAATTATGTCAGAATGTTCGGCGAAATGAAGTGTGTATGTTCAGTCGGCGAAGGCATTTCGAATAAGCGATAAATTGATTTAAATATACACCTTTTACAACGCGTCAGTTATTAAATACGCTTACTTTAAATTACTTTTCCAAAAATCCAATAAGATTAAAATTATAGGTAATCAATATTTGCAAAATCCTGGTGTTTTGTAGAGACTAAAAAGTAATCATTGTATTTCCAACAAAACAACAGGATCTTTGAAATATTTGACTCGTGAAGGGAGCTATCAATTTATTATATACAGCGCTTGATGGATCATTGACAAACGAGTAATTAAAATCAAAAGAAAATCGTATTTAAAATCCAAATAAAATTATACGATTTTTTTTAAACATCCTTCTTTGCTTTTTGTGTAAGAATGGTGCTTAACTTATTCGTCACCAGCGAAAGTCCAAGTTCAAAACCACATGACATTACATGTAACTTAGTAAATAATAGTATTTGTAAAGTTTTCGATTGAAATATGAATAAAAGTTGGTAGTTAAAATTAATTAATAAAAAGAAAAAGGGAATAAGTCAAAAGTAGTGGACAGCAATGGTCGGTACGTCGTTCCACGCAAAATATGGCAGTAAATGGATAAAACCCTAGTTGATGATAATAACAGTATTCCACCTCCCGTTTACGGCTGTTGTTATAAGAATTGTACCTACAGATAAAAAGGTAAGCAAGAAAAAGAAACGAATCCTCGAATATCTGAGTGCAGATGTCTTATTTTCTGGCTTTAAAGAAATTGGATCATGACTTGCACGGAACCCATTTTTTCGTCATTCACTTTTGGGCAAAGGAATTCTCCAAGTCTATAGTGGCTTCGTCGTCAACAGCTTTAAGTCAACATGCGACTTGAATGAATATAGAAAATATTGGGAGTGATAAAATGCCACAACATCATTCCTACTCCCTCGCTTTCAACCCGTTGCCTATCCGGATCAGCAAAAGGCTATTCCTCTTTGGTTCACCGTGGACATTGCTTACAGGTTCATTAGTTCATCAAGAGGCGGTAGTTAGAGTAAAATGTAATTTATTTATTAACTAATTAAATTGATTATAATATTAAATATGTGTGACTATTATTAACGTTTCAATTGCTCTTAAAACATTGTTTCTATTCATGTCTGGCTCTTCACTACTCCGCGTCATGTAAATGTATCATTAGGTAAACAAAAAAAGAAGAGAAAATAGCAAAGAGAGTAAAACACTTCCACCGGCTCTACGCTCTCCTGTACGTAATTAAAGCGATTATTTTCACAAGACAGTTGCAGCAAGTGGTAATTGATACCTAATGAAATTGGTATGCAATGGCTTGGCGCACATCCACGCGCTATAAATAGAGAAAAAGGGCAAGCAGAAAAATTGAAAGCTCTAAATTGGTATAAAAGAAACAAGAGTGAATATCTAAGTTTTATTCTCTTTTTAAAAAGAAATTGAGCGCTTACCTTGAAAAAACGTCGGATGATGCTAACTATGAAATTAATATACTTGACTCGCTATTATTTTAGTATATTCGAGCAACCTGATTTCAATTCTTGGTGCCGGCAGCAATGAAATGTCAAGTTACAATGTTATAATGCAATTTTATAACTGCTGGTTGGTGATTTTAATATTTTGGTTCATTAAGCGGTAAAATATAACGTCGTGAGGTGACCTGCATAATTTCAAAATAATAATAATAAATATTTCGAAGATATGCGAAGCGTGCCAATCCACAGTGATGTTTCGTGATACTAACACCTTCAGTACGGAGGAGGCCTGTGCCCAGCAGTGGGAAAACTGTGGCGGATCTATTCTTTTCTTATTTTTACGGTGGTAGGGCCACGCACCAGCCTCGGCTGATGCACGAATGGGCAGGCCCGTCCGGGTAATTACTACGAGTTCACAGAAGACCGGCGTAAAGTAGCAGTATGACAAATACTTTCGCGTTTCGTCTGGTGAGTGAGGTAGCTGGAGCCCAATTTTCAAAAGGTTGTCAACGCATCTGTAACCCTCGGGTGTATCAGATGTCCATGGGCGGCGGCATTCACTTACCATCAGGTGAACCGTCTGCTCGTTTGGCAACATTTCAGATAAAAAATAAAAAATTACCTTGTTCAAGGCTTAACTAGTGCACCAAATTGGTTAATTTGCTATAAGCGTTGCTGCTTTTAGTATTTGAAGCTTTTTTAACTCAATTTTAATCTCGACAATCGGTCATTAGAACTAAACTTTGGTACCAACACCTTCTTACCCGCTTCTTCTGATACTTCTTTATGACCTTTAAACGGTCGTGAAAATTGATTTTTGCAAACACACACACAAATATATCGACTCATGTTTATAGACGAATTTCTTAATCCGATTTCTCAAGCGTACCGCGGACTGAAAGTTGTGGACAACCGTACCGGGGTGTAAAATTTCTGTCGCGTGTGTAACACCTGCAGCCCATCGTATACTATTTGCGATTCGTCGGCTTTCCACTACGAAGACGCGACGTGTAAGGGATTGCAAGGGAGCAGCGCCGTTTACCGGTTCCGTTCCATAATCAACGGACTCGCTCTCACGTAACAATTTGATTTGCGTCAATCTCTATACATTTTGCTTCTTATAGGTGTTTTGTTGCCGATACGTCGTGTTTAAATATACTATATCATCGAACACCATTTTAAGGCTTACGTTTGCTGCTATTGACGAAAGTTAAACAAGTAGATTGGTTAGTAGATACGTGGTTTTCATTAAAAAAAATGCTTTTAAAAATTTCTTATAAAGAATGTATGACAATGCCATCTGTTGACAATTACTTAAATGAAAAGTAGTGAAGTAGACTTTTATTCTTCAAAAAAACATAACTTTTCATAGATAAATACTTATTATACATTGTTGAATTGTGAATAGTGCGCTCACAGTACTGTGCGCAAATTTCGCACGGACCAAATGTTTTCTTACATTGCGCTTAATATTATTGTCCAAAGTCATAAATAAATAATTTAGCACACATTTTAACACGTTCTCTAGTCCCAAACTGTATAACAGATAAACATACGTTTTTTTTTTGTAAATAAATACATATTCTAAATATATAAACACGCAGACACTGGAAAAGCACTATGTTCATGACACAGTATATTTTTAGTAGTGGCTATCGAACCCACACCATATGGCGCAAGAGGCAGGTTCACTATCCACTACGCCAATCGGTTGGTCAACGGAATAAAGCCCTATCTTTTAGACCAGGGGTGAGCAACCTTTTTAATAAATGGGCCAATTTAAATTTAAATTTTTTTTGACGGGCCGCACATAATAATTTACTAAACTTTATTTATAATAAATATTAGAATAATAAAATATAAAATTAAAAAAAATTAAAGATTTTATATACAAATTTTAATGCAAGGTAACACACAAGAAAAGAACAGAAAAACGAACAAAAACTATTTCGGTTCAGTATGTACTGTATGTGTAAAATGTACCATTTTATTATAATTAATTTCATAACAATATGTTGATGGGAGAAATTCGATAAAATAAATTCAATTTTAGAAATGCTTGGCGGGCCGCATAAAAATGTTTGACGAGCCGCAAGCGGCCCGCGGGCCGCGCGTTGCTCATCCTTGTTTTAGACCATTCAAGTCGAGATAGTTTTAATGCCCTTATATTTTTTGCTTCTATGTCATTGGGTTGTCATATTAATACAATAAATCCAGACCTGGCACATTGCAGTATGAGCAACTTATGCGTAAAGCGAATAAATATTAGTATTTCAAAGACCAGATAAGCTTTCATAGCAATTCTCGGTGATTAAATATTTTTTCTTTCTTTCTTATATTAAAACTCCATACACTCGAGGCCTCGTGGCCATGAACAATTTATTTTTAATAATTCGACATTCGTCGTGAAAAAAAAGTAACACACATCGTGAAAAAAAGTTTTTACCTTTTTTCACTTTTGTAGAACTAATGTCTAATTTTTTCTTCTTAATCCTTTCTAATTCCACTACCAAAGATCATAAGTGGACTTTATTGATTAAGCAGTACCAGTCGAAATTAAATCATCGATATTTGTTAGATAATAAAATGCCGTCGACGAAATGTTTAAAAAAAATGTATAATTTGCTATCAAAAGAGTTATTACTTAAATAATTGAATTATTTAAATAATCATTCTAATAGTACCATTTAGTACGTACATAATTATTGATTACATGCGTAATGGCTAGATTGATTTATAGCCATACCGCTTTTGATCGCAGTTTTATTACTACGCCTATACAATTTACGACTTAGGCTTTCATATAAAAAATGACATATGTATATCAAAGCTATTTGTTGCAAAAATTCCATGTCATTAAAAATAAACCAGATTCAGTTGTGTTTAAACACGACATAATGATGTTCATAAAAGTATGACATATGTAAGACAAGATGTAATTATCTAGTAATGTAGTACCTATAATAATTTTAATGGGATCATTTCCGACCGAGTACGTTATGACCTTTAGGTTTGAATGATGAAAAAGATTAAAGTTGCCTAAAATGTCAATAGTTAAAGCTCGTTTCATTCCTTCTCTTTAATATACTTTTGTATAATAAACGTATCTCGTATAAAACGTTCATTTGCATTAGGACATAGGCGACAGAAGACTATAGAAGTGTCAAAGGCCGATGTAACGTTGCCAATAAAGTCACATATTTGTTGTTTGATCATTCCATAATAATTTATAGAAGTATGCTACGAAAATGTGATGTTTATTAAGAATTAATATTGTTTATATATTTTTCCCACCTTTTCTTCGTAGTATAGAACAGCTGTGAGCCAACAGAGGGGCACAAAAATTGAAGCGTCTATTTGTTTAGCGATTTTATTTTAAGCTCAGTGCAAGTGATTTACTTTACACCAATACGTGGAAACAACAACGTAACGAAAGCCCGCAATTAGTGATAACAAGCGGTTGGTTATTAAATGTGCAATTTCCACATAACTCATAGAAGATAGCGCTGCCTTCGACGCGGTTTGATTTGTCGATGATTTATTGCTCGCCGGCGAACTTGAAGCTATATTACCGTAAAGATAATTATGGGTTTAACAAACGCACGCGGCAGCTTTTAAAATTAATGGACACATGAATTAAACTTGCGGACCGCGGCCATAATGGAGATAACGCCGCGTCGGACGCCGCACGATAAACTTCTGACGGCCTTTCAGTCTCAGAGATAAGGCCTTAATTACTGAGATACAAGCTCCTACGTAAGTCCCCATCTAGACTTTAAAAGTGTCCGACTCCTAGGTTACATGTAAACTGTCTAATTGTCCGTACTGCAAAAACTACAACGCTTCGCGGTGTCTTATAATTCTGTTGATAATTTTGCCTCAACACAGCTGCACATACTCGTATTCTTTTAGATCTATACATTCTTTGGAAGTGACGATACGAATCGACTTCATTAAATACGAGGCAGCATTTGTAATTGAAAGATCTAAACATTATTTATTGTCAGAGAATAGTTACTTAAAATATGTACCTATCTGAATATATAAGGTTCTTAGGGGGTACAATATTTGAAATAGTAGTGGTTATTCTGTGGCTAGATTCATTCTCATCGGTGCATTATAACAATTGTAGTTTTTTTTCCATTAAGTATTTAAGTATTTACATTTCGTTGCAACGTGTTAATCGACTCGTTATGTTCTAGAAGATTCAGTAGACGTACTCGTTGAATGCAGCTAATGTAGCAATCATCAATCTCGCCTTCATTAAACTCGAAGTATTGATTGCTTGGTAAGAATTCGCTCGGCCCCCGACCCGAGTCCGCCCACTTTTCGCGCTGAGCGACGAAATGTGTTTATAACGACGCAAATGCAACACCCACGAAATTCGCACATAGCTTTTTTACCGGCCGCCACATTTCCTAGTTAGCTAATAAACAGAAATGATTGATGGAACACCTCTGCCATTTTTGGATCAAACACAGCCAAGCACGGACGCAGGATCACGCCGTATAATTATAAACAGATTAATCTTTGATTGAACAATAAAAACATGCATCGAATTAATTACGTGCATATACATCGGGTGTCTCGCGGAATTATCTTTCAATAATTTGACCGGACGTGACGGTAAACCAGTTCGATGGGAGATATCGTATTTCCGCTATCAATCTCAGATGAAAAACAATAGGTTGGCAGGCCACGGCTTGGAGGCAGCTTCCCACGGACAGCGCGGACCAATCACGAGGAAGCAACGACCCAAGTTAAAAGCGATAGCGTACTTTCGTATTAATTATTTAATTATTTTATATATTAATTATTTCGAGTAATCATTTCAATGGCAACAAATTGAAATGTAAATTGTTTTGTTCTGGTGTCACTTATCAAGTGTACTTATAGAGCTAATAATGGTGATGAATAAAAACATTATTTGAAAGTCGTGCTATCATATAATGTTTGATTGTCTCTCATTTAATAATAAGTCCAACAGAGACGAGTATAGCATGGGCGGTACAGCCTAGATACGATATAATCATTTTACAAAAATAATAATGGAATATTAAATTTTTTAATTCCTTCTAATAGAGAGGTTTTGTGTGTCACCCAATTAAAAAAAAGTATTGTAAAATGACATTTTGTGAAAAACTTTGAAAAGTGAATATTTTTAATAAGTACTAAAGGCGTCGAGTTTGAATATTTTTCGTCCATTATTATTCAGACCAACAGATCCTTCTAATCATATTTCAACAATGAGAGAATTGACTTTAGTTACGACGTGAAGACCATGGCAGAAAATAGATTTGAGTGACATGTCTAGTATCCACGAAGTCCTGCACAATTTACTACAACTTATGCTGCCAATCCTCGGGACATATTATTATTGACTGTATAAAATGCAACTTGATAACTTAATCCCCCATGGTAATGTACGTCTGCTTTGCAACTGTGAGCACTAAGTAATAAAAGTACTCGTTATTCATCCAGTGTCTGACATTTACGTCCTATAAATGTAACACATATGATATAAATTGCGATTTCTTCAATAAACGGATTGAGAAATGGTTGTAACTTTAAATTTTAATAAATTGATTGTTGGTCTTTTATTTCATCCTTGATGTAACTGTCCGGTTATATTTGATTCATATATTGATTATATTTGATAGTGTTACGTATAATAAATATTTGAAAATTGAGGGGAATAATGTTTATGCTAATAATTTTATACTTAGATTCAGAAGATTTAAAGTGTACCTATTTGTTATTTTTTCAATCGGGTAATCGCAAAATAAAATGATAAAACTGATGTAATGTTACAATATTATGATTTTTTATCGTACAAAAGGTAGTTTTGTACTCATATCAATTCGCGGGTAAATGTCATTTGCTTTCGGCGGTCTGATGCAGTTTGCGAGCATAAAAAAAGTAAAGTATCAGCATATACATGTTCCACTGCTGGGCAAAGGCCTCCTCCCTACAGTGGGTATCAGGGCATAGTCCACCACGCGGCCCCACTGCGGATTGGCGGACTTTACATATCTTAGAAATATTTTTTTATTATTATTTCGAAAAATATGCAGGTTTCCTCACGATGTTTTCCTTCACAGCTGAGCACGTGATAATTCGGCACTTGAAATTGACAATTTCATTGGTGACGGCACCGGGGATTGAGCTCAGATTGCTCGAGTACATTGAATTAAAGGCGAGCGCCCGGACACTGAGCTATCACGGCTCTCTTCTCTCTTGCGACCATTGATAAATGCAATTCCTTTAGTATTCAATTACGAACAATTATAATTTAACAGCGATAAAGTATGTTTTTAAGCGATGTTTCTCTTACAGCTGAGAGCAAATTATTACCATATTCCTTCACATGATTAAACTGCAGACAACAATGTTTAATCAACATGAAAAAAAAAAACATATTAATTATAATATTTTCTAAAAGTTGTTCACAATTATCAAAAACGTGAAATGCGTATTTATGCATTTCACCCAATTGTTCCTTTTATTTAAGAGTGTTGGTGATCCAAGACAAAATACAAAATAATAATAAAAAAAAATATATTTTTATTTTTAAATTAGTTGTACCGGGTTTTGGAGACGCTAAAGTCTACTAGAATACTCATCCGCTCCGCTCCGGAGCTGATTAGTCAAGTGGGAGATAGAAACGGGGTTACTTAACGGACGGACAAAACGAAAAGTCGCCACATCGGGTGATGTGCGTGTGTTCAACCCACGGTGGCGCGGCGGTGCCTTAGCCCGGGGCGGTGGGATAATTTCGCCCACAGTTAAATATATCTGCACTGATTGTTGGGACACCGCACTACACGCCGTCATTTAAATCCCCGGCAGTTAAACGACACATGGTAGTTTGTTTTTAATATTAATGACGCAAGGACAATTTAAAAGACGCAGCGTCTTTGCGACGGGCGTGTATAATTTACGGTTCACTAACATCGATATCGCATTGATAAGTGGTAGACGCACTCAAATAATGTAGAACAAATGCCCTTATTATATTTTGACTGCACGGATAGTACATAGATGGCTTAAATCGTCGCTTTGCCAGTTGGCTCAATTAGCAGTTGATAATTGGGTTGAATAACCACAAACGTTTATGTGCATCATAAGAAGCTGTTACGAGTACAAGTGTGTATTGTGTCAGTCATTTTATGTTTGAGGATTCTCCTGTGACATAGGAATTGTTTCTAGATATGGAAACAGTTTTTTTTTATCGAAAAATAAATATTTTTGTAGTGTAGTTCTCTAAACAGGTAGGGCAATATTATTCCCGTGATAGCTCAGTGTCCTAAACTGAGTTCGAATCTCGGTGCTGGCATCAATTAAAATTGTTCATTGCAACTTTAAGTGCTGACTTATCACGTGCTCAGCGGCGAAGGAAAATATCACGAGGAACCCAGAATTTTTTCGAAATAATAATATCAAATATATACATTTTCATTCATCGGAGATATGAAAATTTCACCAATCTCCAGTGCGCTCACGTGGTGGATTATGCCCTAATACCATTTGTACAGATGAGGGCTTTGTCCAGAAATCATCTACATCGGCAGATTACGCAGGAGCATGCGAAGAATATGCGAAATATTAATCAAATCACAAGTTCCGTTTCAAAATACTTCCCCCCATTAAAAATAAAGGCTCACTCGCAGACAGCGAGTCCTTGGGCAAAAGGCCCGAGACGTTCCGGTTCATTGATGTCGGATGCATAAGCAGCTTTTTGTTCGCCGCTGTCGGTAGCTCACGTACATTCAACTTTCTGGTAATGAACGAATAGAATGGCTTAATAGTCTGCCATGCTTCCCCGGAATTGATCACAGCCTTTTAAAAAAACCTGTGGTCATTTAACGCAGCGCAACAGAGAGATAGATGTGTGCAGCGCGAAGAATTTTCTCTAATAAGAAAAACCTCCCAAAGTTCTGTATTACTTGTATTGCTTACGCTCGCTGTAACCACGTCCGTTTATTTTTGTAGTCGTGCCATTAAAACATATTAAACTAACTATCGAAAAACAGCACGTGCTATCGACTCGCCGCTGTTATCCTACTCGGTAACACTTGAATAGCGGTATTTCTGAATTGTCCAACGTTATCCGCCACATATAACGTTATTCACCACAGTTTTGGAGGGAATCGCAGCGGTGGCGCGTGGCGCGCACAATCAGGACAGGTGTGCCGCAACCCTTACGCCGGAACTGAGGGCGAGGGCGACGGAACAATGAGTGGCGATTTTTTCAAACCAGCAATCAAATCGAAATTTGACGTGAGGTATAAATTCGTGCATGATTTACACGATAGCGCACACACAGAATGTGTGACTTAACTGAGTAGCGAAGCAACAGCTTGCACAATAGATTTTGTTGACGTATTATGGTGCAAGGTAGCCCGAGCCAGCTGAAACGGGGAAGCATCGCCGTGCCACGGCTAACAGAAGAGAGTTATATTAAACGCATTAGCCTATTAACTTTAAAAATCTATTAGCTTAAATGCTTGTATGTTTGGTACATGAGGTACCCTCTCTCATTCCTTAGCGACGCCCATGCATTACTCTGGTGTTGTATGTATATCGGTTTTCACGGTCTATCTAGTGAACCTCTTATTCGGTCGATAGCTAATTAACATTTAAAAATAATGAGCTGGTCACTTTAATGTTTAATTACTTACTGCGGCAAATAAAATACCGATTGTCTTGATGTTGCGATTAATTTACGTTTTGTTATACTTAATCATATGTAAGATGGAACGAATGTAATCTCAAATCTAGTTCTCATTGCAACGCGAAGAGCGTCATATCGCTCTCTAGGTTGAAAGTTCTGATCGGTTGTTTCAGTTTGTTATACTTTACGCTAAAAAAATTGGCACGTACCTTAGTATAAATCCGACGTATACAGTAATCAAGTTTAAAATAGATAAAATAAATCTCTTCTTTCCTCAACTGCAAATTGGATGACCATCATGTTAAATAATTTATAAAAGAGTTTTTTGATCACATTTTCTCATATGCGATAAATTATCTCTGCTGTTAAGAACAAAAATATTATACATAAGTACGTGCATAATGAAACTGATTTCAAGCTTTATTTTTTTAATTTATTTATTTGCTTATAACATGGTTTTACAAGGTGTTACAAATCATAATATTGTACCACATGTTATGCTAATTTTTATATAGCATGCAAAATATTACTGTTATCAACTTTACTATTTATATAAAGTTTACAAAATACAGTTGCAGTCAATTCTAAATTAAATGTCACAATTTATAATAAAGAGTAGCAAAATAAAATTAAAATTAATTAAAATAATGTCAGGTATTAAATGTTATTAAAAAAAATTTTAACCATATTAATAACTTTTTTTCAAATTCTCTGTCATCTAGCATTTTCATGTAATCGGGTATTTTATTAAAATTCGTACACACATCATCAAACAATTATTACTATACTTTACAGATCTAGCTAGGGATGTCTTTTAGCATTAGTCTATGTTGGTTCCTTTTTGGCCTGTTTTTGACTTCGTTTGCTGTGTAAACAATTCTTTGTTTCCTTACAAAGATGCATATTTCATAAATGTATAGCGAGGGCAGCGTTAATATATCAAGGGCCTGGAATAACTGTTTACTGGACTTGTCAGGGCGGACGCCACATACTGTATACCACATACTTTCTGATACATTTCTTCTGTGCTATAAACACTCTATGTTCGTACTGTTACCCCATAACATGATTCCGTACCGTAGTATTGACTCTATATAGGCATGATAGGACGAGATTGCTGTCTTTTTATTAGTTAAGATTTTAATTGGATTTAAGACATAAACAAATTGGTTTATCCTACTACATAAGTCGTCTACGTGTTTTGTCCAATTTAGGTCTTGGTCAATAATTAAACCTAGGAATTTGGTTTGTGTCACTTTTTTAATTTTAAGGATATTCAACTTTAAATTGTACTTTGCATTTATGCTCCCGGCTACTTCTTGTAACAAAAATACTTACCTAGTATTATTATTATCTTTTTAACACGCATAAAATTTATACGCCCTGCTCTCACTGGAATAATTAAAAATCATGCCACCGTATCCATTGCAACGCACATTGCTTAACATGTTTATAGATTTAAGGACTCGGTATGTACCGGCATCGGCACCCCACTACTTACTCTCCATTATAAGTAGACCTGCAATGACAAGTACCGCTAGTGAAATACACACGGCTATAAGATTGTCAGAGGTCTCGATATACTGGAAAATTAGCTTGTGCAACGTGCTTTCGCGTCGCGTGTCGTTGAGGGCGCTGGACAGGTGTGTTTCACCCCTTATTTGAGGGAATTTGAGGTCATAACGCATAACTGTACAGACGTTTGGTGATTAGGGTGACCTTGATTAAATTTAATATTGAATATTTAAAAAAAATCCTACTTTATTTGTGTCTGATGTGGAATTCAAATCGTAAACTTTATTCTTTCTTACCTCAAATCAAATAGATCATATAAAAGATAAAGAAATAAAATTATTTGCTGTTGTTGTATAGAATCAGAAATATCTGGAGTGAACGAATTTTTCAAGTACCACTAAAAAAACATAATAACCATGTTTGTTTCTTTAAATTGTTAGGTTTTTTTTATATTATTTCATATGAAATAATTAAACTTTCGGGTTACGAAATTGTTTCCCAATAAATTATTGTCACCCTATCAGCGGTATTCAGGCACAGTGAAAACACGTTATACTTATCGAATGCAAATAAACGCGTTATAATTTTATGTTTGAACAACTCCACCCTGGTAGGGTAACAGAAATAATGCAAATAATAACCCTGATGAATAATCTACTTCTAGTTTAATAGATCATAGTGCTGAACGTATTTTTACGGAGAATTTTAATTTTAGTGATCGTATGTCTTGGCAAAAACACTTAAGTTTATATAATTTTACGGCATCCGGAGTAACGTGGTATGATTGGAAAATGGTCAGACGAATATTAGGTCTAAGTTATGACCAATGGCATTTTTAAACCTTTTTACTACCACGACATACTTTTATCCATTTTCTCCTCACCCATAAAATGGTTTCTGTTGAATCATTGAGTCGATTTTCTTCCTATCTTGGAGGTCACCAGCAATCTGTTAAAGTTTATTATTTTTTATGTGCTTTCACCCCACGTTTTTTTGACAGGCGAGCAGGCGATTCAGCTGACGTTGAAGTGATCACCATCGTTAATTGACATCAACAATGCCTTAGGGGTGGCAGACTCGTAGCTGATCTTTAAAAAGCCGGCCTCAGCAGTGGTGGATTTAATTTTTTTTATTCTAAACTGGCCAGCACTTAAAGTAAGTGGTGATGCAGCCATTGATGATAAGAGCGCTACCTCAGTAAAAACCATGTAATACAATAAAGACAATATTAATGATGATTACTATATTTACTTATATTAAACTCATTTATTTTATGTTGTCCGTGTTATTTTAAATTATTATGTTTTACATATTATATATTATTTATTATTTAAAGTATATTGTGTTGTTATCTATATTATACATTCATTTATCTAATATTTAAAATTCTCGTGTCACGGTGTTTGTAATTGAACTCCTCCGATACTGCTCGACCGATTTTCGTGAAATTTTGTGTACATATCGGCCAGGGTGGAGAATCGGACAACATCAATTTTCCATCCCCCTAAATGTTAAGGGTGGTCCATCCCAAACATTTTTTCTACCCTACAAATAATTTATATGGCAATTGTGTTATAAAATTGTATATAGTACAGAATATGATTTTTATGTTTAAGCTTATTCGAGGAATAAACCTTTTAAGGTTATAAAATTATAAAAAGTGTTTTGTAAAAGTCTGTGGATAGTTTTTAAACAAACATATAATTACACGCAATATAATCCGTAAATAACATTTCATTATCAATATTCGTATTCAATACACTTTAAGAGGCGATGGCAATGTTTGGATATTTTACCCACAAGTCGATTTTTATCTGGTGTATTCATTCCATTTCGATTGTATCGGCGTAGAAGGCTCCTTTTGTTGTAAAATCCGAGAGATTGAAATTGTAAGTGTTGATGTCCATTATCAGGTTCGATGTGAAGATAGGTGCTCTAGCGTTGACTGATCGGTTGCTTTGAAGCGTACGTCAATAGGTTTCCATTGAAATGTGTGAGATTTAATCCTTATCATTGTGGATCTTTATTTTGACACGAGCTATGAAAGCTATATTGTGTTTCATTGACATTCGTGTGGTATTTTATATTTTATTATTCGTAGATACAAAAAGTAGTGATATCGCTGTGTAGCTTTTGTAAAGAAATAGTTGTTACTAAATATTACTAAATATAGTAAGGGACTGTATTAGCACTATGATAATTTCGTAGCGACACTAAGGAATATTTTATGCGCAAAATCTGCCTATTAACAGGTTTAAGAAATTTATTAAAGAAAAACTTTATAAAAAGGGTTATTATAATACAAATGAATACATTAATGACAATAACCCCTGGGAATGAGTTGATCGCTCCCAAGCTATTTCTAAAAGAAAAAAAAAATCAGTTGTATAATTATTAAAAAAAAATACAAAAAAGAGGATACCTACGGAGTTTCTCCTGTTTCTTCTCCGTTAGAGGAACCTCATTACGAAACGGTGATAGATTTTAAAAAATATATGATTATGGATAGATGAAATGTAAGTTTCTTATGTCGATGTATAAAAATATCGAGGAAATGATACAGGACAAAGAAAAAAGTACGAAATATGCATTTTATTAACTTCAGGGTTCAAATTATATGAATATTTATGTATATAGAAAAATTTAACTCATAATACTAGACTATACTCAATAGGTTTATAGGAAAAATTTGGATTTCATGATATTTACAAAAGCCACCAGTAAAATTTGCTACAAAAATCCTATAAATCCACACATATTTCGCGAATTTTTCAATGATAAGCACAAAGTAAATTGCCCTAGGACGTGAGATATAAGACCAGGTCAGTAAGTAATAAGATACGCCTCTTAAAATTAACACCCGGCTTACAATGAAGGGAATGTTCTCGCATTTGCAATAATAAGTCGATTCATAAATAAGTGGACGGGTTAGGTTTATTTTTGCGTTATAATTGACGCGAGGTGGCTCTATGCGCAAACACAGAGTTATGACATAGCTGAAACGATTAATCTGCCGCGGCTGGTGGTAAAATTCGAATGAGTATAATGAGGCAGCCTTTGCCGCTCGTACCTTAGGCTCGCGTGCCAATTATTGACGTGATTATTTCGAAAATATGAGCGTCCCCATGTGTTATTTAGAGATATGGGACGGCATTCATTCAGCCGCCACGCGACTTTGATTGTCGATCGGCTGTTTATCGCGCATCCAGCGCCACCGCGCATTCATGAGGTCTAACAAACAAAAACCGGAATATTTTTATGTCGCGGGCCCGTTTCATAATACATGACCTGTTTGTGTCGCTTTTTGCGACTGTTCGTGTTCAATTAAAATATTCCCGGCATTGAATTCTGTTGGCAATATTGGTAGATTACATTTTTTAATGATCTCGTGGCCGCTAGTTTTGATTTAGTTGGACCGGCGTGATGTGAAATTGTTTCACTTTTGGTGAGCTAGCTATTGAGCATTAGCTCACTCTCAGTGAGTTGTAACAATTCTGAAAAATTCTGGTGTTGTGTGTTAATGGCCAGTTCTGGTGAGGTCCTTACCATCAGGTTAACCGATTAATCGGTCGCACTCTGTTTGACATAAAAATATACGGGGCTGTACTGGTCTAAGCAAATACAAAATAAAATATGGGCATTAAGCTGTGGGTAGACTGGCAGTTAATAAGATCGGGCTAGCCTTTGCCTTTGTTTGCGGCCCTCCTTTAACTTCTCTGGGCACTTACTAGAATTATCGTCAGCGGTCGACACCTGAAATGTCGTTACTGATTATGCAGCGTTCACGCTACGCGACTATCGCCCGCCGTGAAAGGTATTAATTAATTTCAATTATCAATTAATTATCCCTTAGCGCCTCGCGAGATAAGGTGGCGTTTCCCGAGTTTAAAGGACGCGTTTAATTAACTGTGAATTAAAATGAGGGATCGGATTCATTATTGCCGGTAGCAGAGCGAATAATGGGCAGGCTAAGGACGGGCTTCTGCGATTTTTCTATCCGTGGAATTTACCATCTGTGACCAGTAGACGGGAGGATTCGAATATTGCGTTTGCGAAACTTTTTCGCGCGGCAATATGCGGTTCGACGCATTAAGCTGTCTTTTATGCATTGGATTTGGAATTCCGCGGCTCTCAGAGTCGAATTAAATTAATTTAATTGCTGTACCGTGAGTGGCGTGGCGCTATTCCAACACTGCCTCCGGTCGGTAGTAAGTATTATTAATCCATCCCGACATTTCTCGAACTTAGTTACACTGTTAAATTGAGAATTTATATCAGCTGCGCGTAAAAAGTTTATAGTACAATTCGATAAAAAAAAATTTACCGTAGCAGTTAGATAATTTTATAGTAGCGTCGAATATAGTTTCGTAAGTTATATAAATTATTTTTTATGTCATAGTTTTGTACATATTTCCGTTCTATTAACTTTCGCGAACATTCTTAGATACGAGAGAAATCAGTTTCAAACTTGGAATGGACGATATAAAGAAAAGGAAACGTACACGTTAGAGTTAATTCTGCGAATGCAAAATCTCCCAGAGTGATTGACGGTCACATAAGATGTTTACTGACGAAACAAGAAATAATGTGAACATCGAACGGAAGGCGCAGTGGATATTGACCCTACAAGACCCTTGCCCAAACACAATGCAGGGCCAACAAAAATAGAGAGCAAGGAGCGCGCGCCGACACATCTGCCGGTCACTATCGAATAAATCTACTAAAATAATATTTTTATTTTGATTACGTGCAGGGGTTAGGCAGATGTTGGAAATAGTGGACGCGTAAAGATAATCCTACGAATGCGGTAATACACGAAGGAGTTATGACAGCGTTAAAAATAAACGGATATCTGAGTGAGACATATAACTAGTTGATCTTTTTATTTCAATTAGTCGGCGCCCAGTGGTTCAAATGCGGCTGTCAACACTTTTTTTTTCCTACAAATACCGTCTCCTTAACTAAGGACTATTTATTGTATGTTTCACGTAGACCGTATGAATATACACGTTAATAATTGATGTTTTATTTTAATGAATGTAGTATCTAAACTATGATGATCTTAAATAACATTTGAAAAGCCATTCGACAGCTGTTCAATGTTTCAGAAACCGTGTAAGGCGATCACTATTATAAATAAATAAGTACAATAATAAATAGATATAAATGGACCTAAGAAAATCCTTACAAAAATAATCCCAGGGCAACTCATCGCATATGAGTGGTTACTTATAAATGTGAGAACAGTTATCTATTGTAATTTAAATTGTTTATAGTGCTAATCTTCGCACTTAAGATTGAACATTAAAATATGTAGAAAAAGTGCGAAAAGATTGTCGCCGCTGTGGGAATTGAACCCACGTCTTCGGCATTCGCGGCCTGACGCTCTAGCCACTAAGCTAAACGGCTGATTACCACACCGACGAAAATCTTAACGCATTCCTCTACATTGTTTTCTTAGCATTTGAAGCAATGCAGAGGAATGCGTTAAGATTTTCGTCGGTGTGGTCATCAGCCGTTTAGCTCAGTGGCTAGAGCGTCAGGCCGCGAATGCCGAAGACGTGGGTTCGATTCCCACAGCGGCGACAATCTTTTCGCACTTTTTCCACATATTTTAATGTTCAATCTTAAGTGCAAAGATTAGCACTATAAACAATTTAAATTTCTAAAAAAGTAATGGCGACATCTCTCGTTCGAATTATCGTTGTAAAAACGATATTCGAAATTGTTTGTATGCTGGAAAGGATATAACAATAGATGGCGCCAAGCTTTGCTTCAAATGCTAAGAAAACAATGTAGAGGAATGCGTTAAGATTTTCGTCGGTGTGGTAATCAGCCGTTTAGCTCAGTGGCTAGAGCGTCAGGCCGCGAATACCGAAGACGTGGGTTCGATTCCCACAGCGGCGACAATCTTTTCGCACTTTTTCTACATATTTTAGTTATCTATTGTACTATGTAACAAATAATTTGTATTTATCTTAATTGGCTGTATCTTACGTTAGTAATCCAATAAATAAAAAAAATAAAAAAAAAAACACCAAATCAAATACCGAATAACAATATCTTTCTGATCAACTCCCGATAGATTAACTGCTGCCATTACTTCATACCCTAGCACTATCGGTTCGTAGGCAGTACTCGTATAAGCAAATCTCCACAAAAATCGCCAGACTTACTCAAAAGCGATGGCTGTTCAAATTAACAAATCGATTTTCGCGCGCCGCCCGCACAAAGGGCACCGCCTACGACCGTACAGAGCCCGAGTATTCCGCAATTTGACAAGTAATAAAGGGCGGCAATAAATAAAATTAGTGACGTCGCGTGCGACAATAACAAGTAAGAAGCCGCCGCGCTAAATACCAGCCCGGTGCCTACAGCGCCGCATGCAAAGGAGCAAATAGTAAATGTTGAAGAATTTCGCTAGGTCCAATTTTATAGGAGGCATTATAAATGCTTTATCAGGCGCGCGAAGACGTTATTAATATGAGCCGGTGGATAATTTTACGCTCAGTCGACGGCGGCGCTGAGCGGTTTTATCTATTATGGATTGGGGGCTATTTTTACTGAAGGTTTAGCGGGATTGTTTGAGAGAAAATTTCGAAGGTATTGTGAATTGTCAGCTGGAATGTGCTGTGGAACCCCATGAGCAAGTAGTTTTATTGAAAGATCTAAATTGAATATTTATTTCATAAATTTTAAAGTTGTTTATAGTGCTAATCTCTGCACTTAAGATTGAACATTAAAACATGTAGAAAAAGTACGAAAAGATTCTCGCCGCTGTGGGAATCGAACCCACGTCTTCGGCATTCGCGGCCTGACGCTCTAGCCACTGAGCTAAACGGCTGATAACCACAGCGACGAAAACCTTAACGCCTTCTTTCTACATTGTTATTTAGGATTTGAAGCAATGCTTGGCGCATCTATTGTTATATTCTTTCCAGCATACAAACAATTTCGAATATCGTTTTACAACGATAATTCGAACGAGAGATGTCGCCATTGCTTTTTATAAATTTTAAAGTTTTTTATAGTGCTAATCCCTGCACTTAAGATTGAACATTAAAACATGTAGAAAAAGTACGAAAAGATTGTCACCGCTGTGGGAATCGAACCCACGTCTTCGGCATTCGCGGCCTGACATTTATTTCATTTTTTTATTTTATCTAAGCCTCTAATAATTGGGAAATTTGTTCGTAATTCATTTTATGTGCCGAGCTTTCATAACTTACAACAGTCAATCGGAAATATAAAAATTGTAATTATTTTATGTTTATTCATATTGTGATGTGACGTTTTTTAATGCATGTATAATAATTTCTGATTAATTTATAAACACAGCACTCACTCGCGGTATGAGTTTAGGTCGAGAGAAACGTTTATAATTCGGTTAATGTTAAAAATGTAATTCCGGACAACGGTACTTATAAATCTTAGACGCTTCGACACATTCGACCACACGTCACTACGGTCCGTATAAAATACCTCGCATTGTCCCCTTAACTTTGCCATCACAATGGACAGACGTCTAACTTATAAATTTTTGTAAACGAACAAAGGCGCCATATCGACAATGTCGCCGAATATAATAACGCTAAATGGCGGCTCGGACAGCGATATAAAAATATATCGCCCGTGAAGACGACGTAAATCAACATCGATTATGATTTAAAACACGCAGCGTCTCCTGTTATGACCATGTGAAAAAGATAAAGGACAATTTGTATTTTACTTTGACACTGAGCAGGCCACTGTGCTATGCCACTGAATTTGTGGTCTTAAATAAAAAAATCTGATTTTAAAGTACTTATATTTATTTGCATATATAATACTAGCTTTTCGCTCGCGGCTTCGCTCGCGTTGAAGCCATTAAATAAATATCTTTCAACCCTTTACAACGCTTTTTTCCAATTGAAAAGTAGCCTATGTCCTTTCTCAGGCTCTAGATCTATACCAAATTTCAATTAAATCGGTTCTGTAGTTTTGGAGTAAAAGCGAGAAAGACAGAGTTACTTTCGCATTTATAATATTTTAGTATGGATGTAATGACAAATAAATGTACAGTTATGCTTGTTCTGCGTCCGCATGATAGAGTTCGCAATGAAAACATCAGAAGTAGAACAAAGTTTCCGACATAGTAAATAAGACGATTAGTAAGCCGAACTGGCAATGGGCTGGTCAGAAGTATAGTTCAAAGAATCGAGAACCGACTGTAAGAAAGGTCCTCGAGGTGTAGCCTCGTATTGGCCATCGTTTTGTAGGACGATTCCCCACCAAATGGAGTGAAGATCTGGTCGATGGATACAGTTGGCTCAGGATCTTGCTTTGTGGCAGTCTGTTTGAAGCCCTGTTCAGCAACGGACTCGAACAGGCTGAAATAATGTTGAAATTAATAGTTGTAGTGAAGATTAGTTTTAATTGATTAGTATTCGAAAACATTTTAAATAACTTAAAAAACATTTTTCTTCATGTTGTAGATTGGCTATAGTACCATAGACCACATCAACACGCTGCGGCAAATTATACAGAAGACCGAGGAGTATAATTTGCCGCTATGCTTAGCGTTTGTGGACTATGAGTAGGCCTTTGACTCCATCGAGACATAGGCAGTGCTGTAGTACCTCCAAAGATGTCAGGTTGACTATCGGTATATCGAAGTGTTGAATTCTTTATACAATAGCGCCACTGTGTCAGTCCGAGTAGAGGAACAGAGCACGGAGGCGATTCTGTTGTGGAGAGGTGTGAAGCAAGGGGATATAATATCTCCGAAGCTTTTCACCAATGCCATGGAAGACGCCTTCAAACTCCTGGAATGGGAAGGACTCGGCATTAACTTTTTAACTCTTTTTTATTAACTCCGAGAACTCACCTTCGATTTGCCGACGACATTGTGGTCATGGCAGAGACGATGGTGGAACTCAACACGATGCTAGAAAGCCTCAATCTGGTTTCACTACAGGTAGGTCTAAAAAGAATCTGGACAAGACTAAAGTCATGTCCAATGCCCATGTAGTGCCCACCCCAGTGTTTGTGGAGAGCTCGGCCTTCGAAATTGTTGACGAATATGTATACCTAGGACAAGTTGTCCAGCTAGGCAGATCGAGATCGAAGTGGAAATCCCTAGAGGAGTCCCATGTTCAGCAGTCGACGCCTACAGGCTGAAATGATGATGTAGATTTGGGACTTCCTTGATAAATTTTAAACTATCAATTCACGTCCCATCATATTTTTTTTTTCAAATTTAGCTGCTATCACGTACTCATCGGTGAAGTAAACCTGCGAATTTGAATACAAATTAAGAATTTATTTCGAAGATGATAATATGTGAAGCCTGCAAAGCCAAGGATGGGTAGCGCGGTGGTCTTTGTACCAATACTCTCTATAGGCTTCCCCTTTTCCTAGCAATAGGATAGATTAATATAGATTTATATGTATATATAGAATTAATATAGATACATGACAATATTGTTTGATAAATTAGAACAATTTTTTTGAAGTGAAAACTTCAAACGAAAATATATTTGACGTTGTGGGTATTATATATAAATAATGTTATTATCGTTCGGAGTGTCCATAATTTATATTATACAATTAAATTTTGATATTGTCTTATGTTTTCACTTTTTTTGGCAGTCCCACCATCCCGATGCAACCCTTAGATTACTTCCCTCGCTCTCTACTCTTATTCTTTCTACTCTCTCATACTCAAATTTACTCTTCATCTCTTACTTCACGTTATTTTTCTGTGAGGTCAACATACATACCATACAAATCGCTGCGTGGCTCTACTATGTGAAAAACGTCCATCATGTTAAAGCTCTTGTTTAATATCTTTATTTGAGAAAGTGGCAATGAGCAAGCTCTTTACCTTTACCCTAAACGCAAAAGTGTAGTACCTCCGCTTTGTACCTCCGTTGTACTTCCCTGGTCAAAGTTGCCCATTTGACAGAAGAAGCTGCTGCCCGAGGCTACAAAATTGGACATATTTTGTTTATTATCCTTTTGAAAATGTGTAGGATATATCCACTTGAGAAATAAAATCTCTTATTCGGACGAAAATACTAATATAAAATCTCTTATTATTAATGGCAATTGTTTAAACTGAAGCACTTTTCTTCCTTCTATATATTAAAAATATGCTATTGCGATTTATCTAAAGTGTTTTTCGTTCCTTTGGATCAATTTTATGAAAAAATACAATTAATATTGACGTATACAAATTTACATTTATCTCTTTCTTAAATGGGCCAACAAAAAGCCTTCCGCTCGATTTCCCTCGAAACGTCAAATGTTTGCTTTCGAGAAGGATTTTAAAATGCAACATGTTTTTGTGCGTATTGAGTATCCTGGGATTATCGTATGCAAAGCGAATGAGATCGACAACTGACGGGATACCCCGATTAAGGTGACGTAAACGAAAACTCTCAAGTCTTGATACACGATGGACTGATACTATAAATAATTTCTTTTCCGTGAAAAAATAGAATAAAGTACAATAATTTCATTTCACGCCGTTCTTCTATGATACCGAGGTACTGGTACGTGGCCGAACCACAGTAGAATTTAGAAAAGTAGTCATCATATATATAGAGATATCTTTATATCTATGAAGATATCTCTCTATATATATATATTATATATATAAATATATTTACCTTAAGGAAACGTATTTTTTTACTAAAAAATTAGAAAATACTTCTATTTAATTAAAAATTAATGATTACTCATCAAACCGTTAGTACTGTACCTAGTTTTAAAAGGATATCACATTTATAGTAATAAGAAAGCTAATTTCGCACACAGACGTCTGTTAACTGTGTTTGATATAATTAAATAAAGCACATAAAATACACATTTTGTGAAAAAAAGACGTCGTTTACGCGAACGCGCAAATTCGCGTTCAGTCCGATATCGATCCAGTTGCAAATATTTGATTGCGTCATTATGCGGACTCGAAGACGGTTCATTGTATATCATTTCGTACGTTATATCGGTCTGTGTCCTAATTTAATCATCTTGAGGACTGGACCACCGGGGAAAGCCATGCAACGGGTGGCCTTGCATTTAGCGATTGAACGGTTCAGACAGTTTTAGTATGCAGATAAATTTTGACGTATTCAAATTATCGGGAGCAAATCATCAATGTGCTTTCGTTCTTTCATTCCAACCATTGTAGAACTTTTTACCGTTTATAATACGAATATTACATCTACGGTCCATTTTTGGATCGTCCATTTGCTGAAGTATAATTAAATTGTAAATTAAATCACGGTTAAATAAATCTATAGGCTCCATTGAAAACGTAGTTTAATGTAGTCGGGTACATCACTTTAGTAAATTATTTACAAATTTACAATTTAATGTTGTACTGAGATTTAATTTAAATTATGAATTTTAATTACGCATTAATTTTAATTAACGCCAGAATTTCAATTATGAATTTTAAAAAAAAATATCATGAAATCGCTAAGGATAATAATTTGAAATTGAATGAAAACTGTTAATATTTTAACATCTGCTATAATCTAAAAACATAACATAACATAAAAACAGCTACCTGCACGAATTTGGAAAACAAATCCATCGATATCAGAAAATATTGGCGCATTTGGAATTATTTATCTCGACCAATTTATTCTAATGCACGAGCTTTCGATCCGTTTCAATTTGCTCCGACGTCTTATTTTCTACATGGTGGTCCAATCGAGTGCTTCGATGTCGTCTTCATTGAATAACAGAATTATAAAATAGTATGCTGTGTTATTGTAATATTTGCATTTGTTGCATTCGACTACGGTACTAAAGCAATAATAGAATAAGTCGGGTCGAAATTCAAAAATGCATTAGTGTATGTATCCCTAATTCATCACTACATAGTATAATATAAAACAAAGCCGTCCCGCTGTCTGCTTGTCCCTCTGTATGCTTAGATCTTTAAAACTACGCAACTGATCTTGATGATTTTGTTTACTAGATAGAGTGATTCAAGAGAGAGTTTTATATGTTTAATACATAGCGTGCGAAGCCGGGGCGGGTCGCTAGTATTATTATAAACGTGAATGTAAGATTGTTTGTTACCATGCTTTCATGCAAAAACTACTCAACCGATTATCATTAAACTTGGTACATACAGCGTCGTATGTTTAATACAACTATAAAAAGTTATTTATGTGTGTTCATTTATTGTCACGATGGTAACGACACGCTGTATATTCTTAGAGGTATTAAGAAGGATATAAGATTCCTTTTATTAAAAAAAATATATTTAAGAAAAAAATATCTTTAGTTAACGGTTTCAACGCGAGCGAAGCTGCGGAAACTAGTATTACATAATAGGACGCTGCTTATTTTACTGGATACTACGCCACTAAGCATTTACAAGGCAGCAATTTCCTTTATAAACATAACCTTTGCGAGCAATGTAGATATTGTGAATATTTCAGCTTTATTTTATTAAACTTAATAGATGAAATGGCTAGATACCCGTACTCGAAACGTTCATTGATAACCCTTCCTGATTCCGTATCTATCATCTATTATTACAGCCGCGTCTCTCTCAAGGTGTTAATTTTGCAGTAAATTAAAATAACAATGTATAACAAACAATAATAAGATAAAACATACGGACAGTTAACAACAAGCTCAGAAATAAAAAAAACTTGAAACTCTCTGTCAGCAAAACTCAATGGTACGTTTGGCGATTTGGATAAAGGCATTTGACCGTTCGTGAAAGCCGAGAAAACGGCCGCGCAAAAAGAACACTAGTAACGTGCCATGAAGAGGTGTAAAGAAGTGTAACAGTACACCATGAACGGGCATAACAATGGGATATCGTTTCCCCGAAGTCCGTTGCCGCCGTATCGGACTCGAGTTAAATTTAGCGTTAGTGATCCAATCTGCATGCGCTGTATAGGCTTTCATCTTTTCGCCCTTCGAAAGCAAGAGCAGCACCGACGCGATCGAACCTCTCAAGCGGACGACGCTGTTAACAATAGGATCTTAACAAGATTAAATATATCTCCATTTCAGACCGGCTACTGCTGATAGTAGGGAAAGTGATTTTTGTCTAACGTTCCCTTTTTTAACCGACTTCAAAAAAGGAGGAGGTTTCTCAATTCTACCGTACATATTTTTATTTTTTTTATGTGTGTTCAGGGATGGCTTCGTCATTTATGAACCGATATTGATGATTCTTTTTTTTCTTGGAAAGGAGTTATCCAAAGGGCGATACGATGATAATGAAACCCAGATCTGATGATGGCATCCCAGAGAAATCGAGGGCAATCCTCAAATCTTATAGGTGTTGACAATGTTTTTAGTTTGCCGTTTGAAGTCGGTTATTTTAAAATTATATATCTTATCTTTTACAAGAATGTAACTATATAGTTTTACACAACTGTTTTGTAAATTTTTTTTTTTTTTTTTTTTTTTTAAAACACTGCCCTTACTTTAGGATAATATTATCCTGTGTTGTAAAGGACGTTTTACAAACATAAATTTCACGCGGACAAACACCCAGATGCGAAACAACTATCTGTGGGTCACACAAATAGTTGTCCCCTGTGGGAATCGAACCCACGACCCCCGACGCCGAAGCCAATAACTTGGCAACTGCGCCACGGAGTCATCAATTGTTTAAAAAATACATTAAATATTAGTCAAAGTCAGAGGCAAAATTCCTATATTCAATGAAGGCTTGTTTTAAGCTCTTATTTATTGTTGCCACCATTAGCGTTTTATTTGGAGTAACAGTTCTTAGGAGTAATTTTCTCTGTTGTTAAACATCAATATTTAATGTACAGTGTTTAATCTACAATTGTTTAATACGTTATGTCCCAAGGAGTAACCGTTGCTAGAGTAGCGTTGCGTATTTAGTAGGTATACTATTCTGTCAAGAAAATAGTACCACAATAATATCAAGCGATAGAAATCATAGATGGAAATAATACATACCTGGTATTTATTTAACAAAAACAAATTGACGATAAAGCATAGTTCAAACTGACTGCCAATACCTAGTATTTGTTATCTGACCAACGTCGATTTACAAAACGTGTTCGCCATTAAATTGTTTGGAATTCTGACCATTTTCCACGAAAAGTACAGGGAGTTCCTTGTTTAATATTTGTTGAAACTTTAAACTATATATGTCTTGTTATAACGAAATGATTTCGAAAATTGAACAACCAACACATTAATTGCTTACCTTCTTCTCCTGAATTATGTAGTGAGTACATTGTTACAAGTTGTTCATGAAAAATTCAATACATTTCCGAGGAGACCGCTCACTCTTATATATCCAGGTGTCTTGATCGTCTGGTAACGAATAGTGCACTACAATCGCTCAACGTAAAGAAGTCGAACGTTCGAAACTCCGCAATTAATATTAATGAACAAGTCACTTTTATATGCTGTTTATCATAAACTGTTAACAGTTATTCGGTGATTAATTACCCAGCTTTAAACACCGTTACAGCAGAAATAAGTTTCTTTTCACGATTGAAAACGGGACCGTTAAACGCCAGAACGACGTTTTCATTCATGCACGACAGCCTGTGCTCGAAAAAGCTTATTAATAATTGTTTTAAGACGTTGCGCGGCCGACATCGGCCGATATTTACATTTTATGATGGCTCGGTATGTAGCGGGGGATCCGCGGGATGCCATTACTCGTCAACCAGGAACAAATTCTTATTGGCGAAAAAAAAAAAAATAAGTTCAGTAGTCCGGTTAAAGCTTCGTTCGGAAAATGTTTGAGTGACGTGGCGTCGCAATACGCGATTGCTTCCTTGGAACGGAATAGAGGCCTCAGTGTGAACTTGATCATGGATTTAACCTTTCATTTTCGATTCAGTTCAAATTATATACGATTTCACACGATTTTTTTATGTGAGAACGTGGCAAGCAAGCTAGCGGTGATAATAAGTGATAGCCGCCACAATGGACATCTTCATCACCCGTATAGTTGCAGTTGCGTTGCCACTTTTTAATAAAGTGGGCCCCGGTTACCTCACTCACCTTAAGAAACGCAGAAGTATAAAACTTGCGATTTACACCGGTCTTTTGCGAGATCGTGGTACTTCCCCGGACGTTCCTACTTACTCTAGCATCAGAAAATAGCACTTCACGGCTCTACCACAGTCAAAAAACTCTCGTGGAATGAAAACATATAAAGAGTAAATTATTAATATCTCGTTTTTTATTTTTTTATTTTTTTTTATGCGAAAAGTTGTCAAATGAGCAGACGGTTCACCTGATGTTAAGTGAATACCGCCGCCCATGGACATCTGCTACACTCGAGGGTTACAGATGCGTTAACAACCTTTTGAAAATTGGGCTCCGGCTACCTCACTCACCAGACGAAACGCGAAAGTATTTGTCATACTTCCACTTTACGCCGGTCTTCTGTGAGGTCGTGGTACTTACCCGGACGGGCCTGCCCATTCGTGCAACAGCCGAGGCTGCTGCGTGGCCCTACCACCGTATTTAAATGAAATAGTATAGTCTCAGTAATTGATAGAGAGTGTACGGTCCTTTCTACCTTTTATCAATCTGTTTCATTTTTGACGCAGTCTCGAAACAAAGTCTTTGAGTATAAATTGTACGCGTGCCAAAACCTTAGGGCAGTAAATGCAGGGAAGTACTCCTCTAGGTTCAGGGTATGAATGACGTAAAACGTGAGTAACCGGCTGGCAAATGGTAACTAACAAATGATGTTTACTAATATAGTTGACGCATGTTATGTTACTGCGTGGCGTTTAAAAATTGTTCTGCTTTACATTATACGACATATTTAAGTAAATGTGACGGATGTTAAGAACGTATGACACGGAAAGAGATGGCTGTCTATAAAATCGCAATCTAATTACACCAATTGGTGTAATTTCAGTGTCTAAGTTTCGGTGTGCTAGCAGTCTACATTTTGTTTGTATATAATATCATTGCAACTGATGTCTTTGGGCAATTCAACGATTCTAGTAAACGCCGCGTACGGTGCTGTTGAATGCAATATTACGTCATAAAAATGACATATAGCATTGTTGGCATGCGACTTGTACACGAGCGCACCGCTGTTGCGCTGACGGTAAAAAGTTGTAAGGCACCTAGACCCAGCGTTGGTCCGTTGTTTTCAATCAGATAGTGCTCTCACGCAGCGGTCCATTCATCTCGAGCATTTATCGGCAAGGCGGATGCTGTCCGCAGTTTAAATAAAAATCACGATCGTCGGAAAATTGCATCGCTTTTCTGCAATTCTAATCGCATTGATTCCCCTGCGTCGATTTTATCTGATGCATTACGATTGGACGCGTTTTGTTTACTAATTTTTTTGTACAAGGAGTTTTATTTGAATTGCAGTTTTTATATAGAACTCTTTACATACACTGTATAATGTTTGTAGAGTTCTATTTAAATAGTAGTTTTTCTATTTGCATTGCACTTCTGATCGGCTTGAATTTAGTAGAGAGTAGAGTAAGGAAATTGAAATCAAAAGAAAATATTGGAAAAATTCTCGCAACCAAAATGGAGAGGTTGCGAGTGCGTAAAAGAGAAAAAGGTGATTGAAGTGGATTTGTTGGTACACTCATTAGAAAAAATAAAATTGTAGTCTATATTTAAATTGCAGTGGTGTTTAAATGTACGTTCAATTTTTTTTTATGTGAGACGAAGATGTTAAGTGAATACCGCCACCCGTTAACATTTACAACACTGATGCGGTTGCCGATGCGTTGCTATTTTGCCCCGCGTGCGGACTTAACTTTGAAATTAAATCAATTAAATGTGCTTTTCATACTCTACCATCTATGACTCTACTGATTTATATATTTTTTTTATATTACATACAGATTCAACGTATTTTTGTAAGCAGTAAAATTGAAGTAAAGAAGGATTTCAGAAGCATTTCAAGCTTTAGAATAAAGAATGCCTGCGAACGTTTTTGTTTTCCCATTCCTAGGCGCTCACATCTTCATCATCATCATCATTTCAGCCTGTTTGAGTCCACTGCTGAACATAGGGCTCCCCCACAGACTGCAATGAAGTAAGATCCTGAGCCACCTGCATCCATCGACTTCCCGCACATTTGCACAGGTCGTCACTCCATCTAGTGGGGGGTCGTCCTACACTGCGATGGCCAGTACGAGGCGATGGCGCGCACATGTTACACCTTTTTTAAACCGTCACGACCTGATGAACATGTCAACCCGAAGAAGGCTTCATCTCGCCTCGCTGCTTTTTGGAGTTATAAAAACCGAAAAACCGGAATACTTATTGGAAAAACTTAAATTTTCTCAGCGCTCTGTTAGGGCGGCACCTCGTCTTGTTTATCCACAGTCTCAAACGGCTGCCTTTAGGGGTAGTTTCCGGTTCGCAGCAACAAAGTGCTGGAATGACATCACACCCCCTATAAGAAATTTATTATCTATTAATTCCTTTAAGTTAAAATTAAAAGAGTTTTTGCTTTCAAAGCAAAAATCCGGCACTTAAGTTGTTGTTGTTGAGAAGTTTAGTTTATTTATTATTTCCTTTTTTAATTATTTTTTAATTTTAATTTTTCCAAAAAAAATATTGTTCCAAATACACTTTTATAATCCCAATCGCTCATACAAATCACACACGTACGCACACACGAATAAAATTAACGCGATAAATCCGTACAAATTAGTTTCATTTGTAAGTTCATTTCTGTTTACTTTTCTTTAGTATTTAGTTAATGAACTTACTTGATTTTTTAAGTGATAATTATAAAGCCGGGATAAACTAAGATATTACGTAAAATAACCCAATCTACTCTGTGAACGCAGTAAAGTGTTCGAAACTTGTGGAATCTAATAAATTTAAACAGTATCACTATCGAAATCTGTAAAGTAAGTTTATTTAATCGACATATATTATAGCTACTTTTATTGTTTAAATGATAGTCTCTACACTTAAGATGAATCTAAAAATATTTAGATAAAATCGTCGAAGAAATTTTGGACCCGTTGCAAGTATTTGAACCTACAAATTTCGAGAAGGGCGCCTAGACGTACCTGGGCGTGTTACCTGGAATAATATACGGATTGAACTTTACCCGGTACATTCAAGTCACACATCCATACATTTCGAGTTTAATAATTTATGAAGTGGGTGTGTCATCCATTGATTAATATATAAATAGTAGGGAAGTATTCCTAGCCACGTACCTTTTTAAGGTATTGCGTGATAAACTTAATCATTCGCTTGTATGGCAGCAGAGGCTATGCGTACCAGAAGGATATTTGAGGAGGAGGCTGCGGCCGATGCTATTATCTGTTACTAATTTATTACCTTTTTTCACTCACGTATTTTGTACTTTAAATACAGTAGCTAATGAATTACATTTCTCCCATTGCTCATTGAACAAGTTCACACTGGCTACGTTCCATGTTCTCAGTGTTTAGTTTTACTTATAGTTATAGTTAAATGTTATCTTAAACAGTTTTCGAACTTCACTATCGCATTAGGTATAGCCTGTAATGATAGTTGTTAGTTGATGTATAAAATAAAAACCAAGCAAGTTCACGTGATATAACTCAATCCATTATAAACAAACTAGTCAAGAAATCGTCCCGTCTAATCAACGAAATCGTTGTTTTCGATAATAACTTATCCAGTTACAAGCTATTTCAGATAAAAATATTTCAAGAGATAAAATGAAAAGAAGAAAATGTTTTAAGACATTTAACTTTCACTTACAAGTATCATCAATCTTGTTAGTCGAACAACAGATATAGTCCAATGAAGACAATTATAAATAAAAGAAAATGTATTGATCATAAAGAATCAGAATCTCCGCGCCAGCTCGAATAAAGACGTAAAAAAGTAACTTTTTAGTAAATATAAGTTATAGAACAAATGGTAAGCGATATTGTTATCGTTCAACCAATTTCACTTTATCTGCTAACATCTCAGTTAGGTGAAGCCATCTCTAGATTCCATCTAAATTTACATTAAATGTATTGCATATCATTCTGTTTTAGTCCACTGCTGAATATGGGCCACAGACTGCCACAAAGCACATACTACCAGCTATATTATATTTTCTAATTATTTCAAATAAAAATTTAACATTCAAAATAAAGTAATTATATTATTTATTTGTTATACTAGATAGTTTATTACATTTTAAAAACTTAAGATATTCATGCACAATGCTCCGACAATTATACATAAACTCTTGAATTTTTGGTGAGAATAAACACATTAATCAAATAAAATTTACACAATTAGTATATATAATAAGAATAAGTGTGTATCCCACTAGTAATGGGATAATTAATTAATAATGTTTGGTTGCTTTTTTCAAATATTCATATAACTTATTTTATAACAAATAAAGGGTTTACCAATTTTGTCTTTAAAAAAACTATCTTTCATTGTTAATGGCTGATTCATTTAAAATATATTAATCAGCTTTGACCCTCTATAAATTAGTTAGAGCAGTAAATGTTTTGACATTAACTTGGAACTCTTCATTTCGCCTTTATCTTTTGCGGCATACAAAGGAATAATAATCATCGGACAAATCTTGTTCCGGCGAAGTTGATCGGTCTAATCTTATCTTGAACGCTGTCGGTATCAAGGGGTATTGTACTCCAATGCTGATTTAGCGTTGGATAGTTTTAAAAACTTTTTTAACACTCTTAATAAGGGTCGGGCCCGAATTTAAGATAAGCTCGCCCTTAACTAAGCAAACATAGCTTGATGAACAAGATAATATTTGAAAATAATTAAGCTATCAAGATGGTATTATCGTGTACGCCTTTGATTCCAATGTGAGGTAGCCGGATATCCGAATGTTACCGGAAATTATTTAGAAATTCTCACTCATCAAGGCAGCAAAATAATCGACTTTTAAGTCCAACTTCATGATGTTGCAGAACAAAACAAAAAGACAAATGAAACATTATTTTGTTGTAACTTTCACAGATGATGTATTTCTGTTTCCACTGTAACAACAAATACTAAAAAACAGAATAAAAATTATTAAAGTGGGGTTCCATTCAACAGATATGACTTCTTTGCCGTTTTTAAACGGTTTTATTTAGCTCGACACGTACGGAATTTATTTGTTTATTTGGATCAAAATTAGAAATTGAAATTTAAGCACCTTCCCGTTGTCAGATTGATCTGAAATTTGGTACACACATTTAATTTAGATGACAATACAATATTGTAGTTTTCAGTGCACATAAAATAAAACCGTTTAACTTAAAAGTTTTTAAACGCTTTTATTATAAGATTGCGTCAAACTAGTCGTAGGATAGAGAACTTTAGCGTATGTTATGTTACATACAAGAATTTCACGTGGAAACTCAGCTCTGAAACATACTCTGTGGGTCGAACAAATACCCGGCCCGCGTGGGAATCGAACCCACTTCCAATGACAAAGCCAATAAATTAGTGAAACTACCACGAAGCAAACTATGCTTTGCGGAATAAAAGTAGTTTTTTGTTTTCATTTTTTTTTTTTCGAAGCGTTGAAAGTGAAATCCTGTTGACAGATACGTGTTTACTTTCTTCGAAAGGGTAATGTGCCCCCGGTATGAAACTTTAAACTATTTTTCCGGGAGCCGTTTGGAAACGGGTCGAAAGTCAAACTACTATTGACATCCGCCCAAACATTGATTCTGTTTGGTTACCAACGTTTTTAAGCGGCTACTGGAATGTTTCTAGTTCTTTGGAGCAACAACCTCGTATATAAGATTAATTTGTACAGCCCGAGTCAACAGACTTTATTCAAATTATGAGCATTTGTTAATTTAAAAGTTACTTTATCTTTTAGACAATGAGAAATTTAAAGAACAAATTAACTGAACTTCGTTTGATTCAACATAAACTCATGTTTGAGTTCTTTACACCACGTAATTAATTTACTGCCACGAAGAAAAGAGATTCATTTTGCATTTATTATCAAATGCTATCAATATCACAAACATCAGTATGTATTTAATTTATCCTTTTATTTTCTTTATTGTAACTACCAACTTTATGCCTTTCTCAGGCACCTACATTGACGTCAATAACACGTATACTGATAACAAAAGTAAACATTTTAAATGATAGCCATCGTGACAGAATTTGCCATTGTCAATCACGTCATTGTTATACCAAACGGTTCGTGAATCACTATAATAAATAATAAATACAAATATTATAACTTGAATATTTAAAATGAAATAACAAAACTTCTGCGAATGTATGCGAAATAATGCTTGATAAAAAAATGCTTTTTCGTCAATAGCTGAGAATATAAGAATTTTTGTTTCGTAAAGTATTATGTTTGCTAAGTAAATTATCATACTTAACCAAATAGTAGCGATGGCTCAGTGTCCGGGCGCTCACTTTTAATTCAATATATGTACTCGAGCGACTTGAGTTCAAATGCCGTTGCTTCCCAATGAAATGGTTAATTCGAACTATATAATTATATATATATATATATATAAGTGCTGATGCATCACTTGGTCATCGGTGAAAGAAAGCATTGTTATGAGTTATCATATTTACAGTGAATAATATTTCGAAGATTTGTGAAGTCCGCAATCCGCGGTAGCATTGTCCAGCCCTTATACCTTCTGTGCAGAGGAGGCGTTTTAGTAGGCATATAGGTTGTTGAACCAATACCCAAGCTGGCCCCAGGAAGTACATGAAAACAAAGAAACCCACTTGAAAACCTTATTTTAATGATTGGCAACGCCCATCCAATAAGACACACTAACACAAACTAAGTTCGTCGGTGGCGAAAACAACTTAACTTCAGGTTTACTCAAGCGACAATCCCGCACTGCGAGAACCCACCCCATATTCCTCTTTCCTCTTCCTTGCACCCTGAACCCATTATAATCCCAACTTATCCTTCCACGAGAGACGTTTTCATCACCGCTAAAATCAGCATCCGCCTAGTTCACTTCACTACATAGTATAAAACAAAGTCGACCCGCTGTCGATCTGTCCCTATATATGCTTAGATCTTTAAAACTACACAACGGATTTTGATGCGGTTTTCTTTAATAGATAGAGTGATTCAAGAGGAATGTTTATACGTATAATTCATGCATAGTATAGTAGAGAAACACTGATAATATTAGAGGTTTCTAATGCGATGTCGAAAACAAACATTCAGCATTGCACCCGTGCGAAGCCGGGGCGGGTATAAAAGAAGCATTTATTTTCATTTTGAAATATCGTTGTTATTCTCAGCTTAAAATCATTAGTACCCGGAGGACCGAGCTTTGCTCGGTTTGTTTTTTTTTTTTTGGTAAATCGTGTTATTTGGAAATTACATTTAGATACAAATTACTGACTAATGAAATATGCATAATATTTTTCGATCTTACCGACGTAATAATAAGAAAATATGAACTGATGTTTTTCACAAAAGAAAGAACTTTAAAAAAAAAAGGGAAAAAAATAACAAAATAACAAATCGACAAAAAATTAAAAATAAAGAAAGCAATGATCTGGAATCGAAAAAAAAAAAGTAAAAAAATAAATGTGTAAATGATCGTGACGCGAATCACGGCCGTCTGTTTTGGGGCCGCCCGATTACCGACCGAGCTATTTTGACATTTTCTCTTGCGGCGAAATTTACGGATATTTTTCATCATATTCGAATTATATTTTTTATTCCCTGAAAACAGGGATAAAAGGAAATTTTCTAAAAATGAAACCTAGCTAGATCGATTTTTCGCCCCCGAATCTATGCACATACTAAATTTCATGAAAATCGCTGGAGCCGTTTCCGAGATTCCGATTATATATAAATATATACAAGAATTGCTCGTTTAAAGGATAAGATATATCAGCGGCTCATCCGCGGTATTACCACGGCCTCACAGAAAACCAGCATGAAGTGGAAGTATGACATAAGATGTGTAAGTAATTTTGCTTACCCGGAGCCAACTTCTTTAAGGTTGGTAACACACTCCACAGTTGTTGTAGTTGCCCATGGCGCTGGCAATCACTTAACATGACCCGTCTGTTTGTTTTCCAAATTTCCATAAACGAAGCTTTTATAGAATGTGCTATTGTACTTCCAAAGCTAAACGTATCCACAACATTACTTCCAAAGTTAAACGTATCCAGACTTTCCAGGGCCGATGCCACGCGACTCACTCACAAAAACTTGAATGTCATTGCGCAAGCTCATAATAAGGCCCATTCACACTCGCCCGAGTATATATTTTTTCAATGTCAAACGGGGACAGGCATGCAATTTCGTACAAAAAACGACCAAATCAGTAATAGCTGTGTGTGCACGTGTTGCCGATGGATTATAGATTATGTTTTCGAGGATTTTCTCAGCGTTTCGTGAGGAGCTCGAGTCAGGTATGATATTCTTAGAACAGAAATATATGGAATATATAATAGTTAAATATATATCTCAAATCAGTAAAATAAATCATAAGAGTCATAGCAAGGAAACAACATTGTTTCCAATAAGGGAGCTTTTAAGGTTTACATACGAATAAGTTAATTTTTATCGTCTTTTATCCTGCTTTTATTCTGCTTAGGTGGGGTCGGTACACTATGTAAATGTGGTTAATGGTATTGGCTAGATTTTTACGACCAACCGCCTGACAAATGCTGGCCCCGTGTGGGAATCGAACCCAGCATCCTCGGCGCCGAAGTCGATTCCTCAGCAACTTGGCCTAGGTGAGTCAACGCCGATTTGTATATTATGATAAAAAATTTAATTAAAATATAATACTTGAGTGCTGAGAAGTAAAGTCACATCTGGCAGGTTGTCTCGATCCGTGTTTCGCCCAGTAGATTAGACAGTGCAGTAATTTTATTTCTGAAAAACATTCAATTTAAGGTACAAATTATTGAAGTGATAAATAAAAAGTTATATGTATTCCTAGAACACGTTTAGTCACGAAACTACTCCACGCCTTTTTATAACTTTTGGTGATCGTTGTTGCTTCACAAAGAAATACTATACAATTATAACGGCCGAAATTGTAACTGTCTCTTAACAAAATTTCGATGCTGCGATACATCGTCGAACGTTTTCACAAAAGCAGGTAATTTTATTTGGTAGAGTCTATGTATTATACGAATGAATAAAAAACGAAACGCTTGTTTCACTCAGATGTAGGACAGAGATAAATGTGCCCAATAATAAATAGGTCAGCGAAATAAAAGCAAAATTTTATATTATTACCCTGTCGATGAGTGATAATCTAAACAAGGAAATTTATTGTTTTATAATCAGAAGCATATTTCCTAAGGACGAAAATGCATTTCTTCTTTTATGATTTTACAATCGTTGATGTATAATGTGGTAGAGAATGGCTTATAAAATAACAATAACAGATACATCAAAAAAGTCTAAGCGATACCAATATTTCGATGCGACGGTATTTTATCGTTTATTTGACAAAATTAGTATATTATATATAAACACGCTGATAAATCAATTTGAAAACTTCCTAATTTTTGATAATCTTTTGATAAAAAATACATCATGAGGCATTAAACAAGAAAAAATACTTGTAGTGTAATAAAATTCATAGATTACTAGCAGAAGATTTGATTAAAGCTTATTAGGTGCCTACTTAAAAAAAAACGCATGAATAAAGACAATCGGCCTACAGTAAATTCTGAGCCAATACTCTGTGAAAAGGAGATAATATGAGCCCGTAGAATGTTTATGGTGTAAGAATCAGCATTTAAGTTTTTACTGACGAAATTGTGCTCATTCGTCTGTCTTTCATGATTCCCGCCCTAATCATTACTACTTGTTGACCTACTGCAGGGATAAACTTCCTGAACACACCTTAGTTGCTCACTATCTCCAGGACGTCGATACTTACTCTTCTCGAATCTGGTCCAAATCCAAGTTGAGAAAGTCTGGTCCAAAAAGGATTTTACAACTCTTCGCGCTTCCTGCATCATGCTTTTCGGTGAGCTCGAATTATTTTAAGCCATTGCATAGCTTTTATCGTGGGCTTTGAGCGCGGCGACCGAATCGAATCTGCCGTGTACTCCGCCTGCCATGTAGCTCGGCCGAGCGTTCGCTTAACGTGTATGTATATGGTACGACTGTACGAAGCTCGCACGGATGGATATTATAATATTATATTATCAAATGATGATATTATATTTAGAGGATATCAAGTCTCAAACTTATGTTTCTTATTTCAGTTACCATATACCTATAGTTTCAATGATAAAAATTCCTGAATAACCAACATATTGTATTGTAAGATAATAAATATATTTTAAACGAAACTAACTTCTCATTTATTATTTCATTCTCATATATTTCATGACTTGTTAAGTTTTAGTGTACGACACCTAATAATTATATTATATTCTCAATATTTTTAGTTTTTAAGGTGTAAAAGCAATGAATATTGTTAAAGTTTAAATAGGCGTGATTCTCAATCAATACGATTAAATTTATGAATGAAAAATCTACCAAAAGGAAAAGAAAGAATCTTTCATTGTTTTTAGTAACTATATTTTATTTTTAAGTAAATTATTTTAATTAAATCAGAGAGAATTTACATTATAATTTTTGCAGATTGCATTTTAAAACACAATTTATTAAATGATTTAAGCAAATATCACAATATTTTATCGTGTTGTTTAGATTTTTTTGATGTGTATAAATGATTTGTTATCAGTTTTTCAGTTCCTTATGATCTACGAAATATCATCCGAATCATAAAGACTATTGTTTAAAATCCCATCTTAATAAAAACATGCGAGTTACGTATCTTTCTAAACTATAGTAGGGTCACGCCAGATTTTCTGATGCTCGAATAGGCAGGCTTGTCCGATGAAATTCACAGCCCCACAGAAGACAAGCATGAAGAATTATATTTGAAGTTTCACAAATAAAGAGCTTGCGGAACCTAATAACTCTAAGCATGATGAAGACACTTGTCGCTAATTACACATTGTTATGTACATTGTTATGTACAATTTAAAAAGTTGGTTCTCACTATGCCAAAGTCCAACAAGTTAAAATAGTACGGTGTCTTTGTTATTATGCTCCCTTGTTTTGATCCATATTTAACAATTTAGAACCACTTAAATATTTTGAGATTTCGGTTTATAAGAATCCTAAATTGCAAGAATCCTAAATTGCTTTAGGATTCTTGTACAGGCTTTTTATGCTGATGTTTTAAGAGATAAATAGTCGTTAAGTATGAAATGGAAGTAGCTTTTTCCACATAACGTTTCTGTTGCTGTTTAAGAGATTTTTTTACCCAAGAAAGAATTTCGTAATCGAGTCAGGTGAAATAAATTCTGAGGCGGCTGCTAAAACTTCGTTTTAATCATGGAAAGCAATACTTACCGGAATACACGATATTTTAACAAGTTACGCTGATTAGAATAGCAAATATCACTTTATGATTCAAACGTTAAGGTTGATTTTTGAAAGAACGATCCTTGTAATAACGTTACGCTTATTTATTATAAGTAGCTTTAACTTCATCCTGTTTAATGGTTACGAAATAACAATTTTGCTCTTTTTTACTGAATAAAATAATTAATATTATCTTCGAAAATAAATAAATAACGTCACGACCGTCTAATCAAGAGGAATGGGTCAGAGATTGGGGAGTTAACACGTCTAATGACACTTTTGTAACGATAGTGCTTTAAAGATATGACGTATTCTACTTCACTGGATTTTTTCGACCTGCTGGACACTCGGCTTTATCTGCGATTTATGTTACGTAAAAAATTGTTGGATTATACGAAATGCAGGGAAGAAAGGGCTATCTCTTTGTTAAACTAATTAGTCTATCTTGAGGGTGTCGTTTATGAGGCCCAGATTTTATTGTAAAATAATTATTTAGATACGTCTGGATTCGTTTCATTTTAACCGAGACAAGAAAAATTGATAATGCGAGCGTTAAATGGACGATTTATGTCTTTAGAGAAAAAGAAACCGAAGTGTCATCGCGATACAAATTAAGTTTAATGTGGCGGTGTGTTTTGAAGCGAACGGGCAACAATTAACGACGGTGTATACAATTTAATCGCCAGTTAACTGGTATCGTAATTACGGACAGCATCATCAGAATTTCTTAGCTTAAGACAGTTTTGTAAATACCACAAAATATTTTCAGATGAGTGATGTTTTCCTTTTTATTTTACTTGTTGTTTGTTTCTTGTTGTATGTATATTGTATCGCTGTGTGTATACAGTTAACACTTGTACATTTCAATAGCCAGTTTGACATTTCGTTCTCTCGATTAATGTTAAATGTTCCGAAATAGCTTCAGACATAGCTACAGTAATCAGTTTTATAAAAATTGTGAATTTGTTTTATATTCAAAGTGTGAAGACATAACGAGGATAGTGAATTTTAAGTGTTCGCGAACAGTAAAAAAGGGACAGAGGAAACTACAAGACAAGCAAGCAAACTGTTTATGATTATTACGGAATCTTTTTCATGTTAAAATTCAATTTGGCACAACTTTATACAGTAATTAGTGAAAAATCATTGTACCTCTTTGAGGAATACGTATGTGGAGTGTACGATTCTTTTATATTGGGAAGGAGTTCAGAAAGCTAAATTATATTTATTATAATTTTTTTTTTACGTATTAGAAAAAATTGTTTACATTCACAAAATTACTGTAGAATTCGACCACAGAACGACCACAAAGTCATATTTGTAAGTAAGTTCATGTTTGTAATCTTTTTTAAATAAGCTTACGTAAATAAATGTTTGTTACGTGATAAAGTGTTACAGTGAATAATAGCAACAAGCACATATATCATTTGCACAATTTCGGCTGATCTCTCATCGAACAACATCGTAAACTCGCATCTGTAGTCGCATCGAACAAGTCCGGCCGGTCGCCGAATCAATTAACCGCCAGCCATCACAATTCATTCAGTATTATTGTTATTCGGTGACGCGCGCGATGCGACGACTCTGCGACGGCGACTTTTGCGGGAGACGCGAGTCGTGTTTTTCCCGATCGGAATCTCGTTTGAATTTTCCAGTCAATGAACTTTCGACGCTTAATTAATGAACGTTTCTTTATTTCTTTAATACTTAATTAATACACAATAACATATAAATTTTAACAAAGATCGGATGATATTAGGTGGATAAAGGCTTATTTTGATATGCCAATTCAATATACTACTTAAAAAAGCTAATGAAAAAGATGTTTTGAAATGTTAGATTATTTTTTTCATTTAAACTAAGCGAGTAGTAGGTATATTACGAAACTTAAAGAAAAATGTAGAATTCAGTGTTCTTAGTAGAAGAGTAACGTAACAGCAAATATGTGTCCGTACAATAGCAGCGTCCACAGTCCGAGGAAGAAATAACGTTGCATGTTGCACTGGGCTGATTCAAGTTCAGTTCTATTGACACTGGAGCTACGATCCTTGACACCTAATCGGAAGTTAGTTCAATTGAAGACGCCATTCTCCGCATAATTGTCCGGGGCCGAGACAATTGCATCATCGAATGATGCGCCGAGTCATCGGCCGGCCACTTACTGAGCGGATGTTGTTAACCGTGCCTTGATTAGCCGAGACGACGTTAAACGGCGGCCCGGGCAAGTTCAAACAATTAAATGTATAGGAGTGTCCGACTCTAATGAATGATACAGACTTGCCCCATTTCATTACACAAACACCGTGACAAGACGCGGCGGCGAATTGAGATTAATTTCAGACGCTAGGCAGAGATCATGCCGCGTTAATGCGCGGCATTTTAACGAACACGATATTTTATTACTATACTATTGAACCAAGTCTCGAACTAGGAACATAGATTATTATTTTCACATTGTTTGCGGCTAAAAGCTTCTAAACATCGGTAATAGCTATGTATTGTGAAGTCCAACTTGATCCCGTTTTTATCAGACTGCAATTATCTTGAGTGTTCCTTTCAACTTACAAGTTCTTGCCACCGTCATCACACCGGGAAGAGATTTCTCAGTTGTAACATTGATAGCTGTTTTTCATCGAGCGCTTTGTTAATGTGATTTTGAATTGAATGTTTGTAAACATTGATAAATATAACATTGTTCAGTTGTACTTTAACATCATGATTTAAAAGTACTGATAAGCTTTTGAAAATATTTTATTTCTTCTTTCTCGCGGATATTTATAACAGAAAGGCAAATACTGTAATCAAGGAATATTTCCCGTAATTATGGACACAGTCAGGATATAAAACGTAAATTAGTTTTTCAGAATGATGTATGGATTACAGTATTCCTCACGTGCATGTGACTCGTTTTTATAATGGATATGACTAAAAATCCAACGAAAATGATGATAAAGGATTGAGTATGGCACGAGTACAAGCCGCACAATTTCTTCGGAACGCATGCTCAGAATAAGTACTCGAACCAAAGTCCAGTCACAAGAATCGACTCGATATGATTACGACAAAATAGATTCCAATGCCCACGCTTGGTCAATATTTATTTAAGATAATAACGCCTTTACCACCCAGGGAAATGTTACGGGTACCTCAGACATTTACATTGATGATAACTGCGCCATTCAATTTTATTTTGACGCTTACAACAGGAAATAATTGATGGAACCGGTTTTAAAAAACAATTCCCCTTTTAATCTTAGCTTATATATATATGGTTAATTAAACTTTTTTTTGAAAAACTGGCATGCTGTTACCTCACACTTCTTCCAAGCTTTTTGCTTAATTCACAATGAAATTATTTTTCGAAATAAATGTCAGTTATCTTCTTAAATTGGGTTAGATTTATCGTTATCATTTATAATCATCATTTCATTATTTAAAAAAAAAACTCCTTAACTTCTTAGCTGGAACTATGAAAACTGCTCCAGGTGATATTTAGGCATCGCTTATGTACTGTTAAAAAATTGTAAGTTGTAGGAGGATATGATTTTACGACGTAAACGTTTAACGTTTAAAATTTTACGTAACGTTCAACGTTTAACATTTACGTTTCATTAATTAATGGGGATAACTTTGCCCTAAGTCTGGTCATTAGTCTTAGTTTTTGTTCGGCAATGAATTAAAAATAAAAAGAATTTGCCGCCTCGTTAGCAAAGTATTAAAGCTGGCCTGATTAATTAGTCTCACATTGCAAAGGATACAATGATAGGACTATTGATCCTATTGTTTTTTATACCAAAAGGTCGTCGAATGCCGATATGTACAAAAATGTCTGCGCAATTGTTTACAAATTTTCCTACTTGACAAACAGTCCTTAACATAGAAACATCGTGTTTTATCCAACTCGAACGACTTTTTGCTGTATGTTCACGTTTCATGAATGATTCCTCATAATTTATCACTACAATTGCTTATAAACAATCGCTCGACGTGTTAACATGGTTTTTGCAGAAAGGAATTTAATCCTTGTTAAAACAAAGTGACGCATTCAACTTTTTGTAGATTCGTATTTAACTAACATCGAATTGAGCAATAATTTTTACCATTATTACATGAGGTGAGGTGTCATAATGATGTTTTAAATGATGTGATACAACTAAAAAACATGTATTTACTTATTATATATATTTATTTATGTTGTACCAAACGTTTGTCGTGTAAATATTTAGTGTAGCTAGTAAAAAGAGACAAATGGAAATCCATTTGTCTCTTTTTACTAGCCAATCCAAGTCATCTCGGTCCAATACCGAGATGCCAACATAAACGTTAAAAAAAGAAAGGTACTGTTCATTTAAACTAGAAACAAAATAAAAACCACACACAAGAAGTTGGATTAAAAGTTATTTAATAGTATTTAAAAGTAGTAAAGTAAAGTAAAGTAATGCGACCCCACTGCGTTTTTAGTCGCGAGGTGGACATTGCCCTAATACACTATACAGAGGAGGCTTTTGCCTAGCAGTAGGACATAAATAGACTATTAATTTGCTTTATTTTTTTTATATAATAAATAAAAAAATTAACAAAATAAACTCATACAGATTGTGATTCATGACAAGCGGAGATATTATAGTTATATTAAAGCCGTATTCTTTAGTGTAAAAAGAAGATAAATGGTCGAGTAATGCATAAGTAATCGTTACATTGTTAATTGCTTACAGCAGTTGCTTCACTTGTCACACTACAAAACCTATTCATTCACAATTTACGCACCGGCAATATTAATATAATAAAGTACTATATCAACAGTTGATACCAGAGAATTTTATACCCTATAACCGCGATAAATAAAGTTCAGGCTTGTGTATCGTGCATCCATTTTTCGCAACGGCCAAATTCAATAGAACGTCGAGCAAATATAACGCCTACGCAAGTGCTCCCCGCGACGAAGAAACAATGGCACCGGAATCAAAGGCGTGTTAACACCACAATGGTGTGAAAAGATAAAAGGGAGAATTACACGGAAATTTTCGAGCACCCCACCATTGTCGGGCGACGCCTTCACTAGATGACAATTTGCGAGTCGAGTGCCACGCTCATTGTGTACGGACATAATAAATAAACGTCACAACGAGGCTACCAGATGTGCAGTTGACACGCGCGTCGCAAGCCTTTGAGTGCGTATACCGAGGTATCTTGAGAGGCCGCTGCGATTTAGCGGCACGCTAACAGCCAACTTTTACCGAATTGAATATTGAACACTTCCATCGGGCAGGTGACAAACTTTTAATTTCTTAAACTAGTTAAGGAGGCGGCTTCTTGTTTATTTATTAGCTAACCATTAATTGCCTCTCAAATGCAGCTGTTTCTCCGTGTTTCGGGTCAGATCAGATACTAAATTATATTATAATATACCGGTTACACGTGGCGATCTGTTTAGTGAGTATTCGGCTGTCGGAGCGATGAAAACATATGTTGATTTACGAGTACACAACAGTTAATTGCTAGAATGTGAAACTGATACAATCCGGAAAAACTATTTGATTGCACTGAAATTAGTACAAGCTTCTCCTCTAATTAATGCGGTATATTAGTTGCTTACTTTTTTGTTTAAAGCAAAAGTCACTTAAACACAAAAACCATATTTACAACCTTTGGGGGGCTACATTTAATTAACCACAAGCCGTGAAGTTATTTGAATATTATGTAATTTTTCAGAGAGAAAACCTTATGAAGACTTCAATGAATACTACGTTTTTATATTATAGTCGCCGTCTTTTAATAAAGTGGGCCAAGCATACCTCACTCACCAGTCGAAACGTAGAGGTATAACACTTCCACTTTACGCCGGTCTTCTGTGAGGTCATGGTAATTCCCCGGACGGACCAGCCCAATCGTGAAACAGTGAAGGCTGTTGCGTGGCCCTACCACAGTTACTACAAATTATCGACTTCGTAGATGTTCTAATGAAAAGTACATATAGTTTCTTACAAGTGATTCCATTATTACGAGTGGAACAAAAATTAATAAACTTTAGCGCCTTCTTGTATATTTCTTACATATTTCTACCGATAAGTATGGGTAAGTTGTCGTCTGAAGTGTTTATGAATTTGAGCGTTTGAGTTGAGCTAAAAATTAATTATCTCAAAGAACCAGATAAATTTTCTCAGATAAAACTTTTTTTTAAATCTCTTAAGATTATTTTGAAACTTAACTGTATTATGTAAGTAAGGTAATTGATGTTGAATAAAATTGTAAATAATTGTTTTTTTTTTTTTAGGTTTGTAGTCGGATTTACTGTTCAAGCGTGTATATAGATCGTAATTTATTCGGCTACTAATTCGAGTGTTTCCAGGTAAGTTAAGTGTTTGCGGTGTCTGTCACAACTCGGTAAAAACTGGAACTTGTTTTCTTAGAGAATCGCTTAGCTTTAGCTGCTTGCATAAGTTTTGTTTATTTCATATCATATGTTCATAAACATATATTTTCATTGTGAAAGTTTCAATAAATGGTAATTGGGGTTACTTCTAAAGATTCCATTAGTTAATTCACTAAAAATATTTTATTTTCTAATGCCAAGGATTAATATTTTAACGGTACGATTATAAGGCTTTTGATAAAAGAAAAAAAAATCGTAGCTCGGTATTATAAGTTTAGATTCAGGGAAAGTTTAGTCGAGAAAATTAACAGTCATAAATATGTAGAATCCTTCATTAAATTCAATCCATGGCGGTTGTCGATATAATTGATACTGTGGTTCGTTTCAACTGGCTTTAATGTCTCTATGAGTTCTCAATAAAATCACTGCCTACTTCATAATGACGTCTCTAACCAGAAGTCGTAAGACGCAGACGTATAAAAAGTGAAACAATAAAAGCACCGAAGTTAATGATAACGCAGGCATTTGCCCTGGCCTCGATGAAGATGCTTCCTCATTAAGAGGGGTGCAACGCCGGGCCTTTTCGGGGTGCTTGTTATTAATTTATAGAAAGTCATCGCGGGCCTATTAGCCGATATAGCCATATTGATCGTTCCGTTGATATTCCGATGCATAGACGGGGCCGCTCCTCGCATTTGTGTGTGATTGCCCTAATGACCACGTGCTGCTTGTTAGCGGTGTTTGGGGCCCATTATTATGAATCTCCGAAGCCGCTGGCTGCGTCGCTTGTTAGATTTACGACTTTCACAGGTTTTAGTGCAATAATAAGCAATGGACGTCGCTGCTTCCGCAATAGGTCCAGTTCGAAGGAAAAAATGTGTGTCGGTGAGCACAGAAGCGAACGCGGCCGCTAAATCATTGTTGCTTGAATAATGGAGACACGAAACTGTGAGGCGCTCATTAACATCAATCGGGCCCTTCCTGTGCGCTCTTCGTCCGCTCCTATCGCCAACATCTCTATAATCTTAATGAAGATCTCACAAATTAATTCCTTTACACATCATTAATGACCCATCATTTACAATAGAAATGCAAATTCGTTGATCGACCATTTTGATACTTAACGCTCCTTAACGTCCAATTAACTCGCATCTACTGCTCCTGCTTTATCGTGATTCTAATAGTCCACGAAGGACATAAATTAGACGCGACTATGCTTTCAACCGTTCTATGTTCGAGAAGTTGTCGTATTTTTTGAGAGTGTTACGACAACGCCTTTTAACCGAACAGGTAAACGTCTTAATTAAGCTGCCTATGTTGATGGCATGAAATATCGCGGTGCTTATTAGTAAATTTAGAGCGATTAATTTTAGTCAGCATATATTATAGTTTATAGCTTTAATGGCTACCGAAAACAAGTGTTAAGTTTTAAACAAGACGCATCTTATCGCATAATGAAAATCTGCACTCAATGAGGCGCACTCAATGAAGTGAATGTGGACACTCCCTTTATAGTATCTGATCCAACCGTGCATGTTCAAAAGTGATTGCTTATATCTTGAATAAAAATTAACGAGACTATTAACAAATCAATGACGCAGTTCCAATTAAGTAGCTCAGGTATTACCAGTGGTGGTTTGCAGTTAGTGAAGGCTATCATAAAATGAAATCGGGACCAGCAAACAATTTGATTATAATGGGAGTAACGTCAGTATCCCGATATCAAACATGAAAAGTATAATACTAACTATTATTAATGAAAATTAACTGGTTTAAACTTGATGACTACAGGGCTTTTTGCACTTTTGACTTTAAAGCCTTGAACGTAATTACCTAAAGTGGCTTCTACAAGGTTAATATATAGTATCATTTATTTAAAAAAAAAATAGACAAAAGAAGATCTACTAAAAGTTAGCCTGCCTGCCAAAAGCCTTTATTGACTGGGGGTTATTTTACACATCCCAAGTATCGAGTCAAATCTTCGTTTGCCAAAGACTTTTTAGAGCGATGTCACAGGTGACTTTTCGTTTGGAAGGAGTAAAAAAAACTGAAGCGAGTAGAGATTGGCAGAAACCAATCACTCTAAACCTACACAGGACCCTGCATTTAGAGGGCACTTTATTTGCAATATCAACTAGACATTTAGCAAATACACTTTTATAGCAATCGCTCAAAATGATTGTTATTTTATAAGTCTAGAGCCTGGGTAACTATGGATAAACAAATTGACCGTAAACGACGTAATAAAGGTTTATGGAACCGAGACGAAAGCATGCCGAGCTTCTTATGAAAATAAAAGAGTTTTGGTACTAGCATTGACAGAGCCCGACGCACGCCAAGACTACGAAGCCCTAAAAATTCACAAAAAGACTATTACTCGAGCAGCTGTTCATGGCTTGTTTGTTGTAATAAACACCAATAATTGTTCACCGCAAGTTTAACAATAGCTAAGATAATTATGGCAGTAAATACCCCGTGTTGTCTTTAATCACAGTTATATTTTACAGATCATTATGACATTACAAGATTTTCTTCATATCTCATTTGATTAGTAATTTTAAAATACATTAGTTTGAAATTTGAAAAACTAAGGAACAGTGTTACCATTTAAATGGCATTCTATAGTTTTGCGAATGACTCTAACGAAAACCCTTGTTGAAAGTGAAACTTTTGTTGTGTCCGCAACTTGAAAAGGTTTCCACATGCCTTTTAATTTACCTACTTAAGTATAGCTCGCATGTTAAATGTTCCAAAATTAATAATTAATGAAGAGACGCGTAACATTGATATGTAGTAAAGATACCGATCGAATGTTAATTCTATCTCTAAATCAGCCTTTAGTTGATTAGTTCGTGAATGTTTATGCACTTTGGTAGATACTAAATTAGATGATATCCAACCAACATTTTATTAGTAAATAGGGTTTTCAACTTGTAAGTTAATCTTGGTTTTTATCGATCTACATATTGTCCTGATACGATGCGCAATACAAATAAATAACAACCAAAGACATGTAATTAACGTTCATCTTAAATTTTTTTTAATTACTATATCATTTATTATTTCAGCAGTTATATGTCAGTAGCATTATTTATATGTCAAAACTAAAATGAAAAACAATACTTATAATAAATAAGTGCCTTTGAATAAACTAAGATAAATGTTTCATTTTTTTAAGCATATGCCAGAATGTTTAATAACATGGTTTAGATAGTGAAATCTAATTAAATTAGTTTGAGAGCCCAGCAAACGAAAGTATGCTTCCGCCCAGTGAGTAGCTGTTAAGTTCTGATGGGCTTTCATTATTTTTATTGTTGTTGAATATTTATAAATATTTATCAGGTGCGTTCTCGTTTTTCACCGTTTTTTTTTTCGTTAATCACTAATGTTATCATTTCATAAAGTTTAGTTGTTGCCCAACATTTAGGAATAAATTTCTTGCTGAACTTTACATGTTTTACGTTTATATTATAGGGTTTTATTAATTATATATTATATATATTATAATTAATACGTTTTTTTACCAATCAGTTATTTTACTACATTATTTGAACACACTCCAGTACTGTTGTCGTTCGTTTTTTCGCTAATATATAATTTTTTATTAATCCTGTTTGCGTTTTCATCGGTTTTGTAATCTGTTTCATTAAATAGATTAATAACAGCTTATTGAACTACTTTAGCGCGTACAAAATGAAGGTGCCCGTTTCTGTTTTTTTTTTTTATGTGAGAAGGTGGCTAGCGAGCTGGCGGTTCGCCTGATCTTAATTGATAACCGCTGCCCATGGACATTTGCAACATCCGTAGGGCTGCAGATGCATTGCCACCTTTTAATAAAGTGGGCCCCGCCTACCTCACTCAAAAGATGAAACGCAGAAGTATGACATTTCGCCAGCATTCAGCTCATAATGGCTGCTATGTATCCCCTCGAAGTAACATAACGCTCTTTCTGAATCAGAAGAATATTCTGAAAATTAAGCATCGCAGGCAACTTCATCTGACATGTCATGAAGTTGGCTTACAAGCATGGCTACGTTGCCAATAGCTTGGTGTACAAAAACACGGATCTGTATGTGTCCTATTATTCCTAATATTCTTAGTTCTTACTACTAATATCATTTCTATACTTAATCTGCGTCCTAGTGCTATTGCTGAATTGATTATATGAGCAGTTGTCATTGTTATGGTCAGTTAAAACTCAAAAATTATTTACTTTTTTTTATAATTCACCAAGTATTGTTGTTTGGTTTTGAAAATTTAATACAGTTCAATCTCCAAATGTTAATAGAGACTAACGACAACTGTTCAATTTCCTTGTTCGAATCTTAATGGTATAATTATGTCAAAGGTGTTCACTTCCGAATTTCTTTTGTGAAAGTTACATAGTTCTATACATCTCAATTATCTCAGCATAGTATCTGCACCCCGATGTTAGAGAAAACCTCTTCAACACTTAGCACTTAATGTTTATAAAATTATATATATTTTTTTAATAGATTACGCCTGATGTTAACCCCATTAGTGATAAAAATGAAACCTTCTTTTGATTGAAATTCTGCGAATATTAAATTTTTAACTTATTCATTGTCCAACAGAATCGAGTCGAAGCGTATAAATAAATAAACAATAACAGGATGTTTGCTTTATCAAGGAAAAAAGCCATGAAACAATTTGTTGAATGACATGAATTGATCACAGAAATTATCCCATAATTTATTACTTCTATGGCGAATTTCGTAAAAGCGTCTAGCCGATTAAGATTTCGAATAATTTTTTTATTACAATAAGCTCATAAACATCATATTATATTTTGCGGTCTATATTTCAAGTTGATATTCCGTTTTATAGACGCCAATTCAGTTTGAAACGGCATTTCGGCCACTTCAAAGACGGCACCCACAACCCCGAACGGGAAAAGCAAATAGCAAAAAAATTAACGTTTAGAGAATCATAAATATTAATGGCGTTACTCTAAAATATTAAATGGGTTTACGGTGACCATAACTTCATTCGCTTTCATAAAATATCTCACTAGCTCCTAATCGTGATCGCTGTTTATTTCAGTCTCACTAAAAATATTTTGTCTTTATATTACCTCTGTTGGAGTGTCTCTGCATATTCATCGTCGTTACCTTCGAGGTCGTTCGCTGATCATTTAACATTCGCAAAGTAATAAATAAATATTAAAAAAAGTAACGTTTTACCGCCAGACAGAGCCGTCAGCTCTGTGTCCGAGTGTTCAGTTTTAAATCAATATACTCGAGCAACCGAGTTCAAATCTCGGTTTCGGCAATAAAGAAATTGTTAATTTTAATTACTCACTTAGCACTTGTTCGGCGAACCTGTATATTTTCGAAATAGTAAGAATAAAATTTTAGAAGTTATGTGAAGTCCGCCAATCCATAGTGTGGTTGCGTTGTAGAATATGTCCTAACACCCTCTTTACAGAGGCCTTTTTCCAGTATTGGGACAAATAAAGATGGGCGATGAAAACCCTGCCTTTTGGCGATACAAGAAAAGATGTTTTAGATGCTTATTTCGCGGTGGTAACAAAGGGCAGGCAGGCAGGCTCATCCTGGTAAATTTTCAGTCTTGCATTTCGTGTAAGAAGTGTGGTAATTTAAATCCAACCAAACCATCGTTAAAGTTTTAAAAACACTTACCATTAGACGAACTACCTGCTGATGCTGAACAGAATATAATTACAATTTTAAACATTACTTAATGATATAACGGTATGTAAAGGCTTCATCAAACGGTTTCGGATAACAAGTTATTGGAAATGCTAATTAGGGGCGAAAAGTGATCAATAATATTATGACCACGATTAGTCTATAGGATATCCTACTTCAGGATATCTTTATATACAATCTTTACAGCTGTTTTGTCCATGAAACAGCGCATACATCTTTTTAAGGTATACAATTCCGTAGTACATTATATTGATTTATCTCGTATGATGTATTTCACAAAAATATGTTTATTACTACATCGAATAACAAATCTTTGAATTTCTCTTTATTACAATATGCACGTATATAAGTCGACCTATAAGTCTTCCTCTTGAATCTATCTATCTATTGCTGAAAACTGTATTAAAATCCGTTGGGTATTTTTAAAGATCTAAGCGTACAAACAGCGCGAACGACTTTGTTTTATACTGTGTAAAGATGTGATCTAATGTCCTGAATGTTTGATTTACCATGGTCACCTTCCAAAAAGTGAGATCCTAGCGTCAATTTTGACAATGCGCAGCGCCAAATTCGATTTCGCTGCGCACACCGGGCCCGCCCATTAAATTAATCAAAACGCCTCTTTTTCGGACCTGTTTGTTTTTAATCGATATGTTTGCTTTTTACTATTGGACCGTTCCCGTTGATTAAGATTTTATTCATAGACTTTTATTGGACTATGGCGTAACAGTATTATGCGTTTCATTGTCGAACAGCATAAAGATCTAAATCGTATGGCCGAGTTAGTGATAATTTCAGGATACTTTATATCAATTATTAACTAAACGGTTCTTTTTGGTCCCGACGAACATTTATTCTCAGAACCGAATTTAAATCACGTTTTTTTTTTTCTCTTTTCTACGCATTTTTGCCATTCTTCTGGTTTATAATCATGAAACACGGAAACGTTTTCAAACGACTTAACAGAAAAAATGATCTTTTGTACTATCGAAGAGTAAACTATTATAATCTTAACATCTATCCTAAAACACTAAAGCAGCTTAACTAGCAGTGCCATCTACAGTGAAAAAAAATTACGACTGTCCCCCTAATCAATGTCAAGCAATGTGGGTAGCAGATTCGAGATAGTGAAAATCGCCACCGGCGTTATAATTTCCCGATATAAACAATGTTTCATAGACCAATCCAACGCTCGGCCAGCTGCCTCTGACCGCAGCAAAAACCAGCAGATACGATCAGGTCGAATTACATTGGCCCTCGGTCCACGACTGTGGCGGACGAAAAAATTGACAACTGGCAAAAAAATTACATCTTTCGTCGCCGCAACGTAAACAACCGCACGGCTACTCGACTATCGGTAAATGTTCGACGGTGGTTTCTTGTATGGAAGTGAATTCGCATGGGGTATCTCCGCAAAATGTTTCCTGGTTCACACACGGAAATTAAAGTAACAGCTTATATACGTCTCAGTGTTGGGCAAAGGCGTCCTCTCTGCAGAGGGTATTGGGGCATAGTCAACCACGTGATCCCAATGTAGATTGACAGGCTTCGAAATATTTTTTTTAGTCATAATTTCGTAAATATGTAGGTTTAATCACGATTTTTTCGTTCACCGTAGAGTACGTGAGCACAGACATGAAGTCTCTCTTAGATCTAATGTCGTATGCCCTAACGATCTTCCCTTTTATGTGTTGTAAGCGATAAAGAACTGTTATTACTATAAATTAACAGTTTCAGCTATGAAATTTCCAAGTCTTAAGTGCGGAACTAGTAATAATTATAGTTTACGATTATTATCTAGTTAATTGTTTGGCTGTGCTTAGCGTGGAGTAGACTTTTATGCGTGCGGGGCAAGACAGCACATTAACGGTTACTGCTATGGACCCAATGCTTGAGGCTCGCTGCAGCGCAAATAATACGAATCTAATTTCGCCACCGCATTCGATCCGCGAACAATGGCCGTTCCTCTACGGCTTTTAAACATCAATGGGGGCTGTATTTGGTTGGGATTTTTTCAGCGGGTACGTTTCCAGTGTTCCCTTATTTGCCTTTTGTCGACTTGTGGGCGCGACACGGCCACAAACATGCCCCGCTGAGCGGCGGACAGGATTTTTTCTGTCAAAATTTCGGTATTTTATTTCATTTGTTAGCATTCAGTACCAACGTTGGAATAGTTACTCGGAAAAAGTGCGTCCCGTACATTCCGGAGCGATGAAAAAAACTGATAGATGGTACATCGTGATATATCGTCTTCTAACGTAGTCGCTATTATATGGAAGCTTTGTGGTGTGCTTCCTTTGATGCAGACTGGGCCGTGGTCAATCTTAGTTTATACAAAAAAGTTAAATAATTCAAATAATTTACTATTTTAATATGTCATGTTTTATTCCAGAAACGTTGCTATAAACCTCTTTGTAAAGTTTTGTTTTAAAATTGCGATGCATTTACTTTTTTTCACATATTTCCGAATGTACCGTCCACTATACACATTACTTATTACAATCTTTTTATAACAATTAACTTTAACTTCTTATCACAATCTAAAACTAATGAATCAAAAAATAGGGTAAATAATAATTCAAAAGATATAGTTGTGATATTCCTTCAAACAAAAATTAACAGATTAAAAACCGCTCTATAGCAACACGCGCAATCCGTAACAAAAGACAAATTTTTGGCGACTTCATTTAATTTTTACTTTGGTAGAGACGTATCAGCTATTACTAGAATGTGTCATCAATGTGTACTCAGTGAAGACTGAGGTGAAATGGAATAGGATGCTTTAGCGTTTCTTCTGGCAAGTAAGAAAACAGGGACCTATTTATTGTATAGGTTGTCAACGTATCTTACGAATTTTACGGTGATAAGGCCATGCAACACCATTGCACGTATGGGTAGATCCGTCCGGGTAAGTACTAGGACCTCATAGAAGACCGGCGTAAAGTAGAAGTGTTAGACTTCTACGTTTCGTTTGGTGAGTGAGGTAGCCGGGGCCCACTTTATTTAAAGGTGGAAACGCATTTGCAACCATACGGGTGTTGCAAATGTCCACGGACGACGGTTATCAATTAAATTCAGGCTGTTCACTTTACAATTTTTCACATAAAAATTTGTATTACATATTTTAAGCATTTTTTTACGATTTATTTGGTAGAACTCATTACGAGTATTTTAATAGAGTTAAAAGCTAAAATTTCGAAATATACTCGCATTAGACGTTGTCATTAAAAAGAAAACTAATAGAAGTGTAGAAAAAGTGAAAACGTATTACTAATAACAAATACCTTAATGCAAATATGGCTCAACCTGAAAATAGGTCTGAATTAAATCAGGCTTTCGCGCTGCTTTTTTAGGCGTAGCGAGATTGGCAGGGGCGTGCACAAAACGTTCCGGAACACGTGCAAGTTCGCACAATGAGAGTTTGCATTTCCGCCCGCCATGCACTTCCTTCGCTCCCGTTTTACTTTTTACTGGGAGCGCTTTAGTGCCGCGGCCTGGTGCCTTTGTGCGGTCGCATTGTGGCCACGACATTCAGCCAAACAGTGCGCGGCAGGTTTCGATTTCGTTAATGATATCGAACATTTTGCAGTGCTCGAAATCGAAAGGAAAGGAAACGGAATCGGAGAAACCGCTCGTAGACAATTAAAATATTTTAATATTGCTTATAAACGCTTGTATTGTATCTATACATCGATATATATTATGCGGTGACATTATTCTTTGTTTTCGATGACCATTACAACTAATTGAAAGGTGAATCCAGTATCTGATCAGCCTCTAAGCTAAGATTATAACATTATGCGGGATCAATTTACCATCCCTAACACGATACACATTCACATGAGAGATAAGTTTCCTAAAACCCACCCGCAGTGGCTTTTGCTTATAAATATTTGCACACCCATCGCAGGGTTTTAAAACAAAAATCAAAGCGCCATTATTCTTCCCGAGAAACAATGTGAGGCAAAAAATTGCACGTCTAAGTAGATCAGATAGTACAAAAGGTTGTTTGGGTATAGGATGATGAATTCGTGTCTCTTTTCTTGATACAACAAACGGATTTGAATCGTATTCATATAAAAATACAGTCGAAATTGACGTGGACTTAGTGCTTCGGGAAGTCACAATACGTAATCTTCCGTTGTGGTCAAGGCTTGATTATTTTTATCTGTGCGTATCTTCGACGGCGTCAAAACTCGTGTCCGTCTCTCAGCATGTTACAGGAAGGTGAGATCGCAGGAGGTCGAGGCCCACACAGATTGACATCTTACTTTTGCTAAATAAGCCATCAATGGTCGATATTAATGTGTCAAATAAATCCTTTTTTCCATTACTCCGGGGACTAATGTGGGTTCTGAATTCTGCCCATTACGAAATTCAATGTCACAGCAGCGGTTGTGGTCAGGCTTTGAAATGTCGCACAAATAACCGATTCGTGATCGGAAGCAATCATTTTCAATCTTGTGGGCCCTTTGGGAAACGGTATCGTGATTCGAATTTTACCTAATAACAACCCTAATAGAGATCGTTATCAATAATCCATGTTAAAGAAAAATATAATAAGGTTATATATAGCTTGACACTTATATATAGCCTATTTATTTTTATTTAATTATTTATTCTTTATTGCAATTACCTTAAGCAAGGATTACAAAGGGTGAACTTAATGCCTTTTGGCATTCTCTCCCAGTCAACCCGGGGCGTGGTGACAAATCGTGGTAGGTGCAATAATTATATCAATTATTTATATGTATTGACAATAACATATATAATATAAATAATTAAGCTTATATATAGCTTATATACCTACGTTTCTTTCATATAAATATATACCTACTAGTTTCGATTATCATTCGACATTTCACACTCTATAAGAAAATATGTGGAAAAAGAAAATGCCATCGTTATCATAAGAATATTTATGAATTTCACATCTAATATACACAGTTTTAGTAACTTAGGTAGAAGTTTTTTAAGCCTTCTTTTAAATCATATACATATTGAATTTGCATACAGAATTGCTAGAAGTACTTACGTATGTACTCGTACGTGCTGCAGATAGAGAACGTACGTTGATTTAACGTATGCTTTGCGATGTATAATTAAATATGATCATGCCAACATTATTCTCGTTTCGAACGCATTAAAGATAAATCTGAATAATTTTACCTAATACACTATTAGGGCTGCCACAACTATAGCCTCGAGGTATTGTTGAGAAAATGTATTATGTCGATAATGTTTGGTCGAGGGTAATTCAGTGCGATAGTGAGATTAATAGTCACAACTTTTCGATACATCGTCTGTCGTTACGCGTTGCCTGTGTTGTTTTATCGCGTCGTGTTTTGAAACAGTTACGGTTGTCTGAACAAAAAAAAAATAGGCACACGTTATAACAGTGATTGAAATAATATGAAGTGAAAGCTCATTAACGTTTATGCGACGGCTACGGCCGCATATATAGAGCGAATGAATGCTATTATAAGACTCGATGTATGCAGGGACAAATCTTTACGGGATGTTTTGATCAGTTCATCATAAATATTGCTAAAAATGTTTGTTTATCGTTAAGGTTTTTTTCTAAACATGGCCCATGTTCCATTGGTAATAAGTTACAATCTGTATGTCCACTTGCTAAGGTAGGGTTTGCTGTATGAGTGTTCACGTCCATCCGGGGCAGAACCACACAGAAGAATAGTGTGAGGAGAGGGTTTCATCCTTTTTCTCTTTTGAACGTTGACAACACATCGACCCCATAGATATCCATGGGCAGTGGTAACCACTTAATGTCAGGTGTATCGCCTGCACGCTGGCCACATTCCCACATAAAAACAAAACAATTAAATGGGGCTATAAGGTTCAAAGATTTAAGGTTCCTCGAGGAAAAAACGAGGAAGCAAATAGAGAGACAATTTAAATGACCGTCGTCTAAAAGGTGTGATATATATTATACAAGTTTATGGTTCATGGGTCGGTTAAAACACACACAAATGTTTTAAGTAGTCACTATCATTGTTATCCAGCCTTATACAATAATTCATAAGTGTGCTTTATAGCTAAAACATATAAATATCTATTCTGTATCGTATTTGTGTGTGTTTTCATTACGTATTTGTATGTGCAACATACAATTCGGGCGATTTTTTTACAGTTTTAAACCACATGCCTTAATTCTTGTCGTTATTTACCACATGCCTTAATTTTAATTGGTTCATATTGAAAATAGTGTATCTAATTCATTCGAACGATTATTAATATTTTTTACAAAACAAAAGCGTTTTTGAATCGCATTCTAAACAATTTCATTTTCTTTTTTCTTTTTTTTTAGAAATTAAAAAGATTAAGATCGTTAAGCTCTTAAGCCAGCTCCTGTGAAAGTGAGTTATAGTCCATAATGACAGATTTATTCAAGTAACAGCAGCCAGACGCCCCGGGATAGGGTTTATGCCGTCGTTAGGCACGCAGCAGAGTCCTGTGACATTGCATGATACCTGCTATCAAGTCTCGCAAGCGTGCTGCAACTATATTGTAACAACATCGCCGTTACCGCCTCATAATTAAGGTCTACGAGGCGGCAAGCGTTACTTTGTGGGCGCGTAATGCGTGTAATCAGCCACTGATTGGCTTGAATTAATCGTAGCGCATGCGTGACCGCTACCATCCGACGCAGTGTTCACGGGGCCGCTTTTATGAGAAACCGTCCGGGCCTCCGCGGTGAATTAAAAGTAATGGCATAATTAAAACTTACATCGGCGGGCACTCCGAGCAACAGTACTGTCAGAGATCGCGCCGTTCCGTTTATCGCAGCTCGAAAGCGCGCTTACAACGCAAACATTCGCCGCGATATCAATCAAGAAAATGCAAGGACGTCCATCACACGAAATCATCGCAATTAATAATTCCCAGCGCTTACAAAGCGTCAGTAGGTACAACGGTACGTTAATGCCGTTTAATGGGTGCACTAAATTCGAGTTTTTACCGATATGTGTTGTAATAAACTCATTAAAGTAATAGCGGTGGGCGGCAGAAGATTCAATTGGTCACCGTCATTAAATCGATCTTGATAGTTGCTACTCCTGTGGACCACCACATAGAATGCTTTCATTCACTTACGTCGTACTCGTCGCACGATCAGTTTGACTACTTTTGTATATTAAAACAACGATTACGGAATAATTTAATATATCATTAAATAAATTCATTTATATGATTAAACTAATGCAAATTCTGTAGTTACTGTATACAATTTAAGTAGAAAAATCTGATTTACAAATGTGCTAGCGTGAATATAGTGATTAACGATCAGACGAGTCGGACAACCAATCGGACAACTAATCGGAATCGGGCACAATTCCGTAGAGTTGATGATTGGTTCCGAGAGCTCTCTAGCTCTGATTGTCTCATTCGTTATGCGACTACCGACCATTATCCACTGCACCTGATTACCGTCTACGCTTAATTTTTTACGGTTTGCGTCCCGGCGGACTCTGTTACTTTAATGACAATTATAACCATTACCTTTGGCCACGCTCCATTCAATAATTAAGTCATCGCCGTCTCCCAAGTTGTTTTGTCTTCACGCTGTCCGTATGTAAATAAATAAAAAAGCCAGTTACACCTGCCACATGGTCTTTGTCTTTTTGTCCACTACGAGAAATCCTATGATTACCTCTTCGACACTTTTTTCCTTATTATCCAGCCTCAATATCACGACGGTTGGGTACCCGGTCCCGGTGTCGGAATATAAGTAGAACGCCATTATTGCATTATCTTAATAAGTATTCGTTTAAGGAGGCGGGCGATATGTTAGTCTGTCTACTTAGCGAGGCAAAAACTTGCGCATCTCAAACGCGTTTGCTGCCTTCATTATAGATGACAGAGGATTTTCGTGACGCCCCATCGCGGGGCCATTTGCGTGTTGAGGCATCGTAAACTAAGCTCAACTGATTGCGACCCAGCATCGATGCAGGAACAACGCATCTTTGTTGCCAAGTACAAATTACAGTACCCGTCTTCGGACACTAACTTGTCTAACGCCGGTGGTCTGTGTTATTTTTATCTTATTTATTTCTATTGCGACAAATGTTTATGAAATTTTTAAGGGATACGGTGGTAAACGATCAGGCTGTTTACTTTATGCAAGTGGTGACATTAACAGCAAAGGCAGATTTGAATCACAACAGATGCCGATATTTTAGAGGATGAATACTGATTACCTCACTGGGTAAAAAAAAAGTATAAGTTTATTCTCGAACTCTAAATTAACAAGGGTTCATAGGTCAAAATTTTTTATATTTTTGTTGTTTTTTTTTTAATTTTTATCTTGGCTATCCTTTCAAGGATTTTTCATCTTTTTCAAATTTCTCGCGACACTTTTATTACGACTTCCGCCCTAGGAAAGAAGTCGGACTAAATTAAAAGAAAAAAAATAACAGGCCAAAAGCGAGTCGGACTCGCGCACGAAGGGTTCCGTACCACTATCTATAAAAATGGCAAAAAAATTATTCTTTTGTATAGGAGCCCCACTAAATAATTTTTTAATTCTGTTTTTTAGTATTTTAGTTATAGCTGCAACAGAAATTTATTATCTGTGAAAATTTCATCTAACTGTCACGGTTCATGAGATACAGCCCTGTGACAGAAGGACAGACAGACAGCGTAGTCTTAGTGATAGGGTCCCCGTTTTACCCTTTGGGTACGGAACCTTATAAAGCGGTATCACATTTTACTGAATTCTACATTCAAGATGTGTAATTTTACAGATTTTATGTATGTAGAAGAGGATTCTCATTCTAGATGGTTCTGCCACAGTAATTTATTCGGTCTCGTCTTGAGATCAACTCAAGGCGTTATTAAAGGGGAATGAACGAAAAAAGCGATGTCTCAGTTCAGTAACTATGACTCGTGCCTAACTCACTTTGAGCAATGAAACAGAAAATTGTTAAGAAGATTGATGCGGTCGCAGTAATGTCCAGACGAACTGTTAGATAAATTCCAGATCGATAAATACGATGTCATTGACATTCGAATCAAGGAAACTTAGTATTGATCTTGTTTCGCAAAAAATCATAAAATTTATGATATAAGTTATAAAACGGTACACATAATTATAGCAGTAGCTGTTATGCGGTTTTTGCAGAATCACATGGACTGCAATATCATGATGATGTTGTTAATAGAGTTTACACATCTTTAGTTGATTATTATCGTAGTTATTAGAGCAGTCAATGTCACATGCTTTAAAAATTTAAAGATCATCGCAAATTGAGTTTATTATTATTATAGGGGTATTTATTCGTTTTCTCGTCGGTTGGGTTTACAAATAAAAAATATAGATATATGTTGCATATATAAAACAAATAATATGAATAAATATAAACATTATAGATATGAATATTGTATATAATACATAGGATCCAACTAGACGATTATATTAACTATTCTTATTATTATTAATCAATTATAATTATTATAATATTACTCCAAATTTTTTTCCCTGACAACTCGATTGCTAGCCAAGCTAAAGATTATGACGTCACGAAGAAGGGTCATTAGTGCAGTTTCTTCCGTAATCAAAACACGAAATGATTCTTCTGGTTGTTTTAATGATTCAGCAAGTTTGATGTTTGATAAAAGCTTTGAAACTCTCAAAAGCCCCGCGCTGCCGAACAGTTGTCGATTGCGGAAAAGCCTACCTTAGCGATTACTGCGTTAGTATTCGCGGTCAGCGCAGAGGGCCAGGTTTTTGGGCGGCGCCGCCTTTAATGATGGCCTACAAGCAACACGTTAGCGTTTAATATCCCCTTAAGTACAGATTCTGTCCGATACTGCTTTCGGTAAACTGCGATGCTATTAGCGAATTTCACGTCCGACTAATGATCGACCGAGCACGAATTACCCACTCGGCCGTGTGCCCGATTGTTGGTTATCAAGCGGGAGCGTGAATGACGCGACTCCCTTCAGCGAATTTGAACTTCGTAACGCATCGCTGGAGTGTTGACGTTATATTCGTGATTGACAGTTTTTTCAAACAATTGTTAATTTTAAGATTTTTATTTGCTTCAAAACATACGCATAAACTTTAAATATAGTTTAAAGAAGTAAAATTAGTTTTTTTTGTTAGGATATAATTTGTTATATCCAAACAATTTTATTATATCACCTTTCATTCTTTATATATTTTGAAATAACTATACCGATATTAAATATAGAATTCTCTTTGGCTGGTTTTAATACCGTTAGATATATGACATTTTAAAGAAGAAAAATAATAAGGAAAAAACAATTTCCCAAGTCAAAAGTCCCAAAATTTCTACAGCAACGGCATATAAATATTATTGGAAGGAATCGCTACTAGTCCTACGACAGCTTGAGCAGATGATAAGTAAATGGACTGTAAATACATTGGTGGTATTTAATTCATTGAAAACAGACAACTTATAAATATTACAATGGTATCATCGCGCGTGTGCTCAGTTCCGCAGGCGAGAATGGTGAGTTCTGGGCCAGAACACACCTCTGTATCTGACGATACTGTCGCGGCTCGCGGTGAGTGGGTACTAGTTTTGCGTTGTGGACAATTATAATTAAATGTAATGAAACTTACAAAAAATGTCTTGTATTTGTATATAAAACTAGCGACCCGCCCCGGCTTCGCACGGGTGCAATTTATTATACATATAAACCTTCCTCTTGAATCACTCTATTTAGTAAAAAACCGCATCAAGATCCGTTGCGTAGTTTTAAAGATCTAAGCGGACATAGGGACAGAGAGACAGCGGGACGATTTTGTTTTATACTATGTAGTGATGCACAGCAAAGAGACGTTTACATTTGAAGTGACATTTTACCACAGTCACTCACTTGTTTTGCCTTCCCGAAACCCCTCCACTAACACTTAAACTTTATGGTATGGTATTAAAGTTCAAATTGACTTTTAAGTATTATTACGAATCTTTTGTACGGGAATATAGAAAAGAGTTGCATTTAGACTTTTTCAGGTAATTTAAAAATTTTTCTCTCCGTAAGAACCATCTTCCTACTTCAAGGAATGTTATAAAAAAAGAATTAGCGAAATCGGTCCAGCCGTTCACCCGTGATGGCGTGACCAAAGGAAATAGGGATTCATTTTTATATATATAGATACGAGGAAACTTTTTATTTTCTTGAGACCTAATATGAACAACTTCTTTGAAAACAGCACTTTAAGTAATACCTTTTAAAAGACCAGAAGGAATCGCGATATGTATAAAAAAAAACGACATGACATTTTACTTGTCTCTCCACTGATTTTTCTCCGATTTTTTGCATATATCACGTTCTGATGAATAATAAAAAAGAAGACTTCTAATCGATAAAATGTTTATTTTATGTGACAGTTGAAGAGACAAACGATGGTCGAATTGATCATGGAAAGAGGTGCATGGTGCGTGAAAGTATTTTACTTCGACTTGCCCTGGTCTTTGCCCATTTATGCAGCTGCAAAAAATGCAGCGTGGTCATACCTGCGTTTGAATATGTAAGTTGGAAATTAGATCAAAAAAATTTGTCAACGCCAGTGTTCTCGTCCAAGTGTTATAAAAGTGACTTCAACGCAACAGTGAATAGGCTCTTACTGAGTTAGTGTGCTCCTATCTAAGACGTTGTCACTAGTTACTATCAAAGTGCGGGACAGTTGTTGAATTCAAAATACATAAATCTTTTAAAGGATGGAAAAGTTTATTGAATTATATAATATTATATATTTTGGAATAATTTACAGGAATTCCAGTTATATCTAAATTTGAACATCATCAGTACTGTCAATAGATTTGACAGTTGTATAGAAAAATGACGGCAGTGATAAAATCGGGCTGATTATAAATGTTATTAGATTTGAATTGAATATAGGGTGTATTATGAAAGGTCAGTTACGGCACAATACGTCGGTTATCGTCTATAGATACGTAATTTCTTCCGTTTATTGATAACTCACAATGTTGACTGTCACTCAGCACCTGGCTAGGTCGATGAACTTGTTCCGATCAGGATTTTCCAATTCTGGCCAGCCATTAATACAAAGTAAAATGTGTTGTTTTGGTGTACAATATTTCTGCATGTTAAATGCTGTAGAAGATAAATACGAGAGCGATTTATATGTCGTATAAGAATATTTACGTTACAATAAAAAAATAATTGTAATTAGTTATAGAAATAAATAATCAAAAATAGCTTGCGGTAAACGGCGGTTACTGCTCCAAGTTCAACAAACATTGTATTAGTGATTGTCTGTTTCCAACTCAACGTAATGTAAATCACCTAACTAACCACTTATACTTAAAATTATGATCGTATCATTCTATATTATAAAAAACCAACCGAGTAAACGAATAAGCATTCTTTAGATCATAGAAAGACATAGAAGACTAAATGACGAATGCCACGAGCATCCTAGGTTCATGTATATGTTTGAATAATACTAACTTTGTTTAAGGGACGAATGCCTGTAAACAAAGGTATTACGCGAATGTTCGATTTCTAAAATGGTGCCCATGAGTTAACGGACAGAGCTCGCCGCCACACGGGTATAAACGGTGGTCGAGTGTCCGCGCAGGCTCGATATATCACGTTGTTACACTTTTTGTGGCCGTTCGCCGGGACGATTTTTATGCGGCTCAATTCCAGCGGGGCCGGTGGCGGTATCGAGCCTAATTATTTGAATAGCTCGCCTTTACGTCCCTTTGACTCGAGCCGATAGGGAGTGCAACTAGGCGACTCTTATTCACCCTCAGTAAGGAGTAAAATTGCTACATTAACACGCGATTAACGATCATACAGATAAGGAAGACTTACATAGTGAGGCTTTTATTTAAGCTTTATTCGGTTAATAAGTTGTTAACGTAAATCATATTTACGGATAACATTTAGTTTTATGTTTCGTCAGTATGAAAGGTGAGCATATTTTCAAACTATGTTACTCGTAAGTATTTCATTTACAACTGTTACAATCACAAAAAGTATTGCGTTACGGCTATTAACTTGAATACAAAGTTTATGTTATTCAATTGTCCCGTTCAATTGTACCCTTATTATAAATCTTAACATAAATTAAATGTTATGCAATTCATTTGTCATATATGCAAATCATTTAAAATCTTGAATTCAATAAAAGTAAGTAAGATAATTTTAGCCACACCTTTTCAACAATTATTTATATAAATGTAAATCAAGAAATATTTAATTTGCCTATAGTTGAATAAAAAAATGTCACAATAGTTAAAATTTCGTCAGAGCGTATTTTACCTGCGTGACAAAATAATGTCTGGTATTTAACCCACATATTTTGACCCTACAATTAAATTAAAGTTTTAGGGCCCGCTGTCGTTCGAGAAACATCTAGGGGCGATTCGTAACCGACCGACTTCAAAGAATTAATAGTTAGAAATATTCGGCAAAGATATTTTAAATATTTCAGAGCCTACCTGCTACTGCAGTCCAATTCATTAAAGGCAATCAATTATTTATTTTTATAGCGGGTTGACAATTTATGGAGCAAAAAAACCGGCTGACTAATTAAATGCTCAATAAATAGAGCTTTATCTATCGAGCGTTGTAACAAAGCCTGGTTAAAAGGACTAAACTATTATTTTTTTTATTCTTTTATGTGAAAAGTTGCCAAACGAGCAGACGGTTCACCTGATGGTAAGTGAATACCGCCGCCCATGGACATCTGCTACACCCGAGGGTTACAGATGCGTTGACAACCTTTTGAAAATTGTGCTCTGGCTACCTCACTCACCAGACGAAACGCGAAAGTATTTGCCTTACTTTCACTTTACGCTGGTCTTGTGTGAGGTCGTGGTACTTACCCGGACGGGCCTGCCCATTCGTGCAACAGCAGAGGCTGGTGCGTGGCCCTACCACCGTAAAAAAACTTATAAAGCATATTAACTATGTATTGTTACGTGTTAACCTCACGGCACTGTTAAATACTGTTTAAAGCAAACCACTTCTTTTAGATTAAACGTGGTACACAGAAATAGGTACACTCCACAACAGGTATAGTAAAGCCGTGGATAATAATCAACAAAATAGTTACACTATCCGTATTACACGACTTATTTCGTTTCAAATGTCTTAAATATGGTGATGAGCAGAGTGACCGGACTCTGACCAATCGAAAACGAGTGCGTAATAATTATGTTTTGCATGAAAACAAGACGAAATCCGAAAGCTTTTGCAAACTACAGAAGACCGCCGTGAAATAGAAGTGATTAATGCGCTTCGTCTGGTGAGTGCGGTAACCGAAGCTCACTTTATTAAAAGCTGGCTTAGCAAATGTCTATGAGCGGCGGCTATCACTAAACACCAGTTGAAAGGCCAGCTCGATTGCCACCTTCTTACATAAAAAATTACCTTAACGAGACAGTGTTAAGAATAATTAACGGATTTTTAGGTGATAAGTTAGCAAGCTAGCAGCGGACATCTACAACATCTGAGAGGTAGCAGATGCGTCAACAAGTTTTAAAAATAGTGGACCCGGTTACTGCACTCTGCACCAGACGAATCGCAAATGTATAATACTTTAACTTCACTATGTCTTCTATGAGGCAATGGTACTTCCCCAGATATCCCCACCACATCGAACATTTCTTTCCTTCGAACATTATTTTATCTTAAAATGAGTAAATATTTTACCGAAGAGTTATTCGCCGATTCGTCACTGGAGATCGCATAAGTGATTGAAACAAGTCTGAATTGATTAAAATACTTCACCTTATTTCTTTACTGTGACTTTGATAAATCGATTTTGATTTGTACATTTTTGATTTTTAAACTCTCCGTTTTGTGATTTTTGCACTCCTTTTGATGTTTACCAGGGATTTCAAACGCCTGATCATGAATATACGAATCATATGAAACAACGGGAGCTACATTCAAAAACAAACAACGATAACATGTCAAAAAGTAAAGGCGTTTCATTAAAATAGTAAAGCAGTGTAATACATTAACAAACGCAAAAAAAAAACAAAAATGAATGTCGGAATGTATAATCTGTGGAAAATAAGCGAGTTCTTAAAGCTCAGTGAAGTCGGAACACTTGAACTTGATTGTTGTTCGAAAATAGCTACGGGCATGTGCCCGTTCCGCCAGCGGATTTAGGTCAAACACTTATTGGCGGCAACTCTACACTCGTTGTCAAGGACACCAGCGGAGTAGCGATATTTGAGTGGGGTGGGGGAACCGAATCAACTCTCACGTTTCATACTACTGACCTGTAATATCCGAAATTTTGAGCCCAAATACTTTTTATAAAAAAAATACTGCATGGATAATATAAAAATAATACCTGAATAATAAAATAAGAGCCGTGATAGCTCAGTGTCCGGGCGCTCGCTTTTATTCCGATATACTCGAGCAACCTAAGTTCGATCCCCGGTGCCGGCACCAATGAAGTTTTTAACTTTAAGTGCTGACTTATCATGTGCTCCGCGGTGGAGGAAAACATCGTGAGGAAACCTGCATATTTTCGAAATAATAACAAAAAAAATATTTTTTCGAAGATATGTGAAGTCCGCCAATACGCAGGGGGGCCGCGTGGTGGACTATGCCCTGATACCCTCTCTATAGAGGAGGCCTTTGCCCAGCAGTGGGACATGTACAGGCTGTTACTTTACTTTACTTTACCTGAAAAATATAAATACTTGAAAAATATAAAAACTTTGATTTCAAGAAATTAATTAGACCAGCCACTTCACAAACTAGAAACTACCATTAGGTTTACTTTTATTGTTATCATAAAAGCTAAGGTAACAGTTTTACGTTGACTTAACAGCAACCTAAGTTAAGAAAAATAAAGCTGCCTCAATATATACATTTAACATATTTTTTTTGCGTTAAAATACTGTGATTAAGGACGAACGATGTATTATTTATTAAAGATTTTCATTTAAAAAAAAAAAAAACGATCGGTTGTACAAAGTCGCTCAGCGGCAGCTGCGTCGTTCGCGCGACTGTCGCGTGCCCCGTAAACGCACGAGCTCGCCCGAGCACTCACGAGTGACCATCGGAGACTAGCCGACGTGCGCGCCCTTTTTGTCGGAACGCGATCGTTTTATGTTAACCTAAAAAAATGTTTATTAAAAAATCAATATATGTACCTGCCCACTTCGAATAAAACGCCTTTAACTTGCGTTGTTAAAATGGGACATAAACAATATTTTCCTTTCTTTGTATAATTGTACATAATATATCTGTTTTTATACGACGAACTGAGAACCGTGACTTCGCCTGCGTTGTTTATTATAATAACAACTACACCGCTTACCTCACTTCTCCACGAAGAAAACTCATATTAATGAACACGTAGTACTTACAAAAAATCGTTCTTTCTTAATACTTTGATAATTTTACATTAAATGGAGATATCACATTAGGTTTTTATTTTAGGTCCAAGTGTATACTCTAAAACGTTTTTCCATTGCGAGCGCACAAGGACAGACCTCTACATTTATTTATATAAAATATAGTTATGTAGTTAGCACTACGAATGTCCTAAGTGTCCTAATTGTACGAAAATAATCGTCAGAAATTTTGTAATTGCAATAGTAATTATCCGAAGTCCTATGGAACATAATAAGGTGGCCTATTCATTGTGACAATGCGACCAATGTTGCAGGACGCGTAAAAAACGCAGAAACAACGGCGTTGATCAAAGGGCGCGATTCTGATGTCGGCGTAGCGTTTCGCGAATTGCACAGGTGTGCGGAACGCGTTTCCGTCGCATCTAGTCCGTCCCGTTTGGTAGGTAATGCCATAACCCCGAACAATTAATGCCTACAGCGGAAATATCCACCCATAATGGCGCAAGCTTCAATTATCAAAAATCACTATTGCAATCCAGCTCTAAGGGGCGCGACGACGGGGCCGCTGCTACAGTGATTGTCTTCTTCAAATTAAATGCACGGCGGACGTGTTTCAGGATCCCCCCCATTTTGTGTTTCGGGTGTGTTTGTGTTTTTGCAACGTAATCGGATATCGGGCACGTGTTTGAAAAGGTGCTTCATTATTGTTATGTAAGCTATGTAATTTATAACCTTAATTTTTACCAGCCCAATACATATGTCTTTAATCTCTAACTGATGACACACTGTTACGACATACATTAGAAGTCTTCAAGATGCTTTTGACACACAATGAAAAATATTCGGAGAATTTCAAATTTCACCATTAGATTTGCACCATAAATACTCGACTTTAATAAAATAGACAAGAGAATTACTTACCTGTGAACTAAAATATGTTATCCTTTTAAATAATACGGCTCAGAATATCAATTTCCTTATTAAATATATAAGAAGGCTTAAGTCTACTGCAAGTCATCCTCTTATGTTATCTGTCAAATAATTTTCTTGTTTCGAATCTTAACTGTGAGCTTCACCCTATTTTCATTATTGCTCCAGTGGTAAGAATTAATAAGCTGTCTCTCCAGTATGATGAAATACATCATATATTTTTTTAATACTGAGAATTAGTTTCTTCTTGATGAACCTGTTGTATAGTGATTTCCTTATATAATACTTTGTTATACCCAGTTAGTATCTCAAGATGATTATCTTATTCTTGTATTTATGCCCTCAAATTGCTCTTTGAAACTTTGCATGGTCATTAGGACTGAAAACCAAAATATCATCTTTAGACAGGGAAGTAGGTACATATATACGATGGCAGCCACATGGCTACTTCAGTTTCTTACGATAATAAATCTTCGTGCACCACGTACACTAATGAATTTTATTCGCACGTATTGTGTGCTGCTTAATTGACGCATTTTTCTACGTGACTCATGACGTGGCCATTAAATAGTCACAATGCAAAAGGTGATATGCTGAGTTTTTGTGAAAACTTACCCTTAAGTTAATGGGTTGGGATAAATATGAAGACAATCATAAATTTTTAATTATTGTCAATGCGTATACATTTAAATCGTAAAATCTTTTCATCTTTACACACAGTCTCTAATGGTGCTGTTTAATTTTGTTCAAAAAAACATCGGTTTATTTAACTTAAAAGGTACTGTTTTTCGTCACTGACAGATAATCAACTTATAACCTCTAGATATACTAGATTCATCAGAAATTGCTACACCCGAAATTTCTTTGTAACTCCATCTTTCCATCCAATCCAGATTAGAATCATCCATAGTTATCTATTGCGGCCGTGATGTAAAATTTGGTGTAGCTAGAGACCGTTAGCTGGTCTGATCATTTATTAGGGGCATGGTCTCTGTTTTGTACCTTACGTTATTCGTCATAGTACTTTATTTAAACGACTGATCATGTTTTATTTGTTCCAAAAACATTACTTTTGGATTATGTGACGTTTCATTTTTATTGCAATTATAGATCTTCCAAACCCTTAATTAAATCCATGGTCACAGAACAGATGTGTATTATTCTCGTAAACTCAAGAAGTCCTTATATGTCGTTTGTTATTCTTATTGTCATCACTAGCCTGCGACAATTTATTCTTGGACATATGTCTGTCTCCAGATTCTTTGTTTATATTTAAAATATTTATTTAGTTCAATAATTGCAATCTTGGAGTCTCTTACCTAAATGACATGTGATCAGTCGAGTTTCGTAATATGTTTTGTCGAGACCGGCTGAGAAAAATTATTTAAAGTAGTCTTGTGGCAACACCTATTTATAGACGAAATAATAGAAAAGTTATAAGGGCGTTTATTTGTTTTCATCGTTATACCCTTACATTAAGTTATACATTTATTTGGTAGATTAGGAACTTCATAATTTATACTTTGCCATAAGAGCATGTAGTTTAAAATGGATAGAAATAAAATGATGTCATTCGGTAGATGAATTTTTTTATTGGCAGAAAACACCTGATCACGATGATTGGTATTTCTGTGATTAAAACAGCATTATATAAAATTTAAAATTATTAGGAATCTTTCTTAGGGTGCTAATATATTTATATACAAGTCTTTGTCTCAACACATTCAGACTATTTCACGTAAACAATATAACTAGGATCAACTTACATTGAATACTTATAGAACATTACTGGCTATGGAAGTCTTTCCTTAACTGCAGGGATTGAAACAAAGTTAAAATTCTTAAAGTAATGACTAGATAACGCTTATAAATAATATTAAAACTAACTCCTATTGGAAGTAACGATAAGGCTAACTAAGGCACAGCAATGTTACTAGTCTTGCAGTATTGCTAAATGCTTATGTGGAACAATAAATGATCAACTCAGTCTTGGTATTGCTATTCCGTCGATGTATGAAATGCAAGCATGGGTTTCGGTCGTGTTCGGTCGGTCAGCGGAATGCATCGATGTGGTCGTTATAGTCCACCATTATCCCCTCTCATTAGGAATATATTGATTGCGCTTAATTAGAGGTTCTCTCGGAGTCCCTTGCGCTCCACCGCTTGGGTCCTTCTTGAGGCGAATGCTCGTTTTTTCACAATCAAGGAGCCGATTACTGGCCGTACTTTGATCTCCGTAAGCCACGGCAACTATAAGAAAAAAATAAACCGATTTATTGAATGAAGTAGAACAATCAGAAGCTGAATTGAACAAGTAGTTAAAACCAAGTGTCCTAAAAAGAAACTTGTCGCTACGATTCCCATGAAAGGGAACAGTCAACAGATGTCTGATCAAAGCTTAGCAAATATTGTAACACGTGTGCTTTGCTCACCGCCCCTCTATTTCCTTTCAAGATTTCATCTTCCGGTACAATAAATTAATAGATAGGTGGGTCTGGTTTTTTGCGAGTTCTAATTTCGGGCTATGGAAACGGCTACTTGTTTTTACACATCAATCTTGTACCATATGGCGAGTAGTGTCGAGAGCTCTCACTGACCGGATGCGTTGTGAAGATTTAAAACATCAATGAGAGGACGAAACTGCACAAAACCTGTTCCCCCACTCGAAATGAATCAGAACAATCTCATATGACCACTTGTTGTTAGAATACGCAACTTTTTATGTGCAATTTTGCCCACTACATGCGGGACGAACCACAAGATTGTTAGATATAATTGCTGATCGGATGGTGGAATAAAAGTGGAAAATGCGGGTCCTATCTGACTTATAGGCATTGATTCTCTCTCTATAGTTCAAAACTCTATTGGGTTATAAAAAATCTACTACCTAGTTGCGGGTGGTGGGGGTTTTTTGAAAGGCGACATATTTTAAGATCCACCATTGTGAAAGACAAGCTTTTGTGTTGCTGTAATTTAACAATGGGCAGATAAAGTCTATGCGACGGTTCAATGCGCCTCCATAATGGTATATGTGTTTACGTTTTGGATTTGAACGTTGAGGACCCAAGTCTCTATTGAAATTGTGCAATATAAAAGTGCAACAGACCTGACCCGACAACCGTGTCTAACGTTTTTCGTACAAAAAGTTCGTACCTGAGCATTTTTGGTTTTACCAATTTTAATATTGAGCATTAAAATAACTACGAACTCTAAGATATTTAAAATCGTAACCTTGAGAAATGTTGCCGGTGTTAAAAGCCCATAAAAAACATGTGTCAACATAGCCGAGACCTGAGTGTACACAAAAATGATAAGAAATTTGGGAACTAATAGTTCGAGGCTTATGTCAACATTTTTCAAGGTTTCGTAAATATAGTGGTTTAATAGATTTGAACATAAACATTCGCCACATTCAATAGTTTACGGAATATGCTAAGAATTTAAATTCTCTTTTGCAAATAAAAATTAAGCTCACCTTTATTCATTGTTGCTGCCACCACGATATGACATCAAGAAGCTCTTCATCTTCAGGACTCATGGGTTCGTAAGAATCGTAAGCATCGTGACAATTTGGCCCGACAGAGCTTTCTGACACTAGGGATGGTGCCGGAGAGTGAGATTCTTCCGATGAGGGAGGCGTTTGTGGTCCGTTCGAAGTCAAGTTTCCCCCGATCTGATTATCCGAACAACCTTCCTCACTTTCCTCCAGCAGTCTCTTTAAGCTCTTGATATATTCAACAGCTAGCCTCAAAGTGTCGACTTTGCTCAGTTTACGCGAAGACCCTCTGCCGCCCGCCAGGGCCGCCGTCACCGCAGTCGGTATGTGCTGTCGCAGCGCAGCAAATCCATTATTAACTTGCTTCACCCTGTTCCTTTCACGGGCGTTCCTTCTCGCAACCGAGGCGGGCTGTGTCGGATACGACTGGTGGATGTACGACTTCTTCTTGCAGCGGGACGCGTCGAGGGGCGCGGGCGCTAGCCTCCTCTGCGCAGGTGTCTGAAGTTGCGCAAGCTTCTGATTGACGCCGAGATTTTGATAAGCGTGGATCGCCGCCATCGGCATCGCGTGTGTAACCTGTCGGGTGTGGTTCAGGTGGGGCACGTGTGCGTGCTGCGGAGGTCGCCGGTGGATTGGCGGCGGTGGCGCGCACCCCCGACACTAAGTAGCGCGGCGCGGCGGCGGTGGGGCGCGTGCCCGGCGCGCGCGCACGCACGGGCCGCTCCCCCCCCCCCTCCCCCGCTCCCCCGTCCCCGCCCCACCTCACTCCGTCCAGCGCCGCCGCTCAGCTACTTGTTGCGCGCCGATCAAAATACGCCGGCGCTTATTATGCCATAGAGCGAGCGGGGAGCTCGCGCCGCTATTGTTGCACGCTGTTGCGCATAATTATCCCGTCCATTACCTTGTACGGTGGACAAGATCAGCCCGCTCCGTCTATTTAGAAGTCGTTAGGCCGAATAGGCGCTGTAAACAGATCGGGCGGTGATATTGCGCTATTAGAGTCTCGAGGGTTTTGTTTTAGCAAGTGACCCCTTAAAGTTTTTTCGTCGGAGCGGTCGTAACGTATGCCTTCGTTGCGAACTCTGATTACGGCACGTCTTGCGTTTTTTAAAGACGCATGCATGAAAATGCTTAATAAATAATTTATGTTACTTCAGGCGTCGCGGACGATGTGTCGTGTGATGTAATCGGTTCGATCATAATAAACTGATTCCCGGCGCGAATTATGCGCCGTCCGTCACGGAGGCTAATGGGAGCCTTGCGCCTGGGGGCAGGTGCGTGTGGCGCGTCACCCGACCTAGACGGGGGATCGCTTTTATTCGCGGCCCAATTAAAGTGTTGGATTATCGGATTAAGTGGATGCTGTACGTTGTTCGGACGAGATGCCCGTATAATTTCGCATTTGGATCCGCGCGCTGAATAATAATCGCGTCTATCGCTTATCGATTTTAATCCGAACGGTCGGTCGGTGGTAGTTTTTATTTGCACGCACCGCCCGTCTTAATATAAGAGGCGCTGCTCACAGAGCTCTGGCCGGTGGGCGTCAGGTTATGCGCAGGTGTGAAGTGCGCGCGTGCGGCACAGTTCTCGACGGATCGATTCCGCGACACGTCTCGATGTTACCAAACATAACTGAATCACGAAAGTTAATTCCATGAATATTCCTAATGAAATGGCTCATTAGCAACTTATTAAGGGACTTACGGTTACGTGGACGGTTTCCGTTATAAACGGCCCCGTGGAATTCTCGTAGACGTTTCGCGGCCGGGTTTCTCGTTTCTCCGACTTGTTTACGAAATATTTGAACGATTGATAGTTTTAAGGCTGCGTTTATGTGTTTTCTTTTTATGTGAAAATGTTGCAAACGAGCTGGCGGTTCACCTGATGTTAAGTGATAACCGTCCGTTGGCATTGGCAACACTCGTACGGTTGCAGATAAGTTGTCGCCTTTTAATGAAGTGGGCCCGGCCACCCAGATTTCTTACCAGAGGAAACGCAGAAGTATAATACTTCCACTTCCCGCCGGTCTTCCGTGAGGTCGTGGTACTTACTCGGATGGACCGGCCATTCGTGGAACAGCGAGGACTGTTGCGTGGTCCTGCCACAGTCTAATGTTTCTCTAACTCCTCGCGAAGCTAAAGTTACGGCATGTCTTATTTATTAACCTCTATTTTATATACTTGGTCTAGAATAGGTGCTTGAAAATTATGTTTATATTTATTTTAAGTTCGAGCTTGGTCTTCCGGCTTCGCGCGGGTGTATAAATAAAGATACCGATAAATTAACGACACGTTATCGAAAAAGTTTAATAATTTCATAGATTGCCACATTATGGACAATAAATATTATGATGAATAAATAAATTATGATAAACCTTTACTCCAAAACATACATGACCTGTTTTTTACAATAATAATCTTTGAAGTCCATATCCAATTGAATATGTTGCATCACGTATGTGGCAAGTGCGGTCAATAGTTATGCAGGTTGTACTTTAATTGCAAATAAAATGACCCGCGTAGAACACACATTACAACTTCGCATATGCGTTATAGCATTAAGAAGCGAAAGCTACATCTAGTGAAGCGTTTCTACATTGTAACAGATAATGGCGAATAAAAACTTAAAGTGTTTACGCTGTTCAGTAGCACCTTAACTATAAAGTTGATGCGTAGTAAAGTAACAGAACCAATTGAAAACTTAGAGCAAGTAGAAGTTTTCTAAACAAAATTGGATAAGTATAACATTCGTTACTTAGAAAATAATGCAATAGTTTCTGCTGTTTCATGAATAAACTAGTTCGTCCAAGAAGTACCACGGCCTCACAGAAGACTGGCGTAATATAAAAGTGTGGTGGCTAACACTCTTTAAATTCCTCTTGGCAACCCATAAACCTTTTTGGTGGCATGTATATCGTTGGGTGAAGAAGATGTCTCTTCGAGATTATGGTCTTTTTGTGGCTATTGGTAAAACTATAAAGACAATTATTTAAATCAACCATGGTAGGGCCACGCAGCAGCCTCGGCTGTTGCACGAATGGGCATGGTAGTCCGGGTAAGTACCACGACCACACAGAAGACCGGCGTAAATTGGAAGTATGACAAATACTTTCACGTTTCGTCTGGTGAGTGATGTAGCTGGAGCCCAATTTTCAAAAGGTTATCAACGCATCTGTAACCCTCGGGTGTAGCAGATGTCCATAGGCGGCGGTATTCACTTAACATCAGGTGAACCGCCTGCTCGCTTGTCAACTTTTCACATACAAAAAAAAGAATTTATAGATGGTCTGGGTTTAAATGGTTTATCTTTATATACATAATTCTGTGTGTATTCTGTATATATATATAATGCTGTGTGTATGTCACTGAACTCCTCCTGAACGGCTGTACCGATTTTAATGAAATGTTTTGTGTGTCTACAAGTCAATTTGAGAATGGTTTACATTTACATTTCGGTCCACTACATTTTTTTTATTATTTTTAAGTTGTCGAATTTAATTCGTGTGTACAGAACAACGTCTGTCGGGTCCGCTAGTTAAAGTCTGAATAAATGGTATAAAACATTGTAAAAAATACTATTCTCTAATTACTGATTAAAATGGTTATTTAATTCGCGATGTTAATTATTGTTTTGGTATTGATTAAATGGCGTAAACGGCGTACTGACTTAAATGAGGCATACTAAATGTACGCGTGCAAATGTGTATAAGATGCATACAATGACAATGATGTACTAATCGGTTGCAGAACTCTCAACAATGGTTGTCTATTATAACTCCGTCAGGAGTATCAGCCGCTCGTTTATCACTCCAAAAAAATAAAAAGTAATCTCTGATATCATCTTTCATTTAAGATTCTTATTATGTTATAAATTAAATTATTTTATAATATAATTAAAGACCAGCACCTGGTTGATGGGTTCACTTAACAAGATAATTAGTTGAAACGATACGTATAAGTGCTACAGTTTTCAACCCTTAACGAGCGCAGAGTCGCCATCTGTTTCCACCCCTAAGTGACGGAACTAAAATCGATATTTTGTATCCCCTAACGTTTATCCCTAATTCCTGTAGAGGGCACTATTCGAAGTTAATTAAAACTCTCTTTCTCCTGTTCTAATCTTGGTTACAATTTATTGTATTTTTAATTACGATGCACCTACGATGAGTATCAAAAACTAATGCCTTTTAAAATTAAGGTTCAGAAAAGTCATCATGGACACACATTAATGAAAACTTAAATCGTGAAATTATGCTTAAACATAATTTTACGTTTACAATATACAAGTCGACCTAAATTTGGTAACCAGACCTAGTATACATATGACCTGGTACTAGTATATGAATATTTTTTCGTGTATCAGAATCTAATAGCCACAACAATTTTATTAATGTTTAATATTTCCATATAAATTAATTATGAATGTTTATTACATATTAAAATTTAAGTAATGTCCATAGCAAACTATAGGCTTAGCTTTTCTAGGTCATATTATTAAATTGAAAATACATAAGAAACGGATTAAGATGATTTGAAATTCATTTATTCATCGTCATTCATTTAAAAAACTTTAAAAGTTTTTATTAGCGAGTAATAATTAAGTTAAAATCGAGCAAAACTCATTGTCCTCTTTAATTCGCGTTCCGAAAAGATTGCAAATATTTAGGGACATAACCAATAAGAACCATCAAACTTTTCAATATTTTACGATCACTCGTAAAACGTTTTGATTTGATCACCACTCAAAGCAAAAATTATAGTTTTAAATAACAATTAAATTTGCGGGTACGATTTTTTTATATTCATATTTCATACGTAAATAGGCAATCTGTATCGAAAAAAAAAAAAGTTAACGCTTCATTTCGAGACAGCGATTATCTTCGTCGACTTCATCAGTATCAAACGAATTACCAAAATTAAATACTCGAAGATTTGACACCTAACTTTTAGTAGCCTAATCTGTACTTATATAGAATAAAACCGACCAAGTGCGAGTCGAAGTCGCGCATAGAGGGTTCCGTACCATTATCTATAAAAACGGCAAAAAAAATCATGTCTGATGTATGGGGAGCCATTTTATTTGTTGACGTCGTGGAAATGCCTACGCATACCCGTCCGCGCGGCGACCAGAGCGGGTTAAGCCCCCCCACTTTCGCTGACCAGAGGCCATGGGAGCCAGGAGAGCCAGTAAGCCTATATAAGCAGTAAGCCTCCTACCCTGCAGCGGCGGACCTAGTCTATGGCTCCGTCGCTCACTACTTTTCGTCCACGGAAGGCAGGGAGAACTGCACACTGCAATACCGACACTCCTCTCCCTCCGCGGCCTCACCGCCACTGCATCAACCGTGCAGCCCCGCCGAGGCGTGGACGATAGGGAGAGGCTCAATGAGCCCACTCGGAACGGCTCTCTCGGACCGTCCTTACACTACAGGTTCCTCTTAGCTTCGCCGTGGGTGACCAAGTCACGGCTACTAAGCCCCTCCGCCACATCAAGGTGGGAACCCCGTTTTACCCTTTTGGTAGGGAACCCTAAAATGAATGTGTGTTTGTATGTTGTGTAATGCGTCTTGCAAGTCTGGTTCTTTTTTAAGGAAAAATGATATAAACGATGAAGCGGGTAAACTGGTGGTAAGCGAATACCGCCGCTCATGAACACTTGCAACATTGGTCAAACTGCAATGCCGGCCTTTGAGATAGAGGTAGGCTCTCTTATAGGAAGGCCCTACGTCGTGACGTCAGTATGTGAGAATTTCGTTTATCGTTTGTTTGAACCTCCACGTGATACTTACTACTTGCTTGATACTTACTATTTCATAAAGAGAGTCGATTTTCGAAAGCCGAACATATAAGACTAAATATGACGTTAAGTAATATGAATTATTATTTTTAATTTAAAAAAAAAGTAAAGTAACAGCCTATACAAGTACCACTGCTGGGCAAAGGCCTCCTCTATACAGAGGGTATCAGGGCATAGTCCACCACGCGGCCCCACTGCGGATTGGCGGACTTCACATATCTTCTAAACATATTTTATTTTTGTTATTATATCGAAAATATGCAGGTTTCCTCACGATGTTTTCCTTCACCGCGGAGCACGTGATAAGTCAGCACTTAAAGTTAAAAACTTCATTGGTGCCGGCACCGGGGATCGAACTCAGGTTGCTCGAGTATATTGAATTAAAGGCGAGCGCCCGGACACTGAGCTATCACCGCTCACTGAGCTATCACCGCTTTAATTTATGGCGTACCTATTCAATGAAATAAATAATAATTATACTAAATAAATAATAATACATTGAAGGAAATTTTTATGAATAGTTGAAAATTATTCCAGGCATAATAGTTAAATATTAAGTATAAATGTTTACATGTATAGCCTTCCCTAGTGTACAACTTTTTTATGTCGCGAATATTAAAGAAGTCTTTATTTTATTTTTATTTCTGTCAAATCTTAATACCATTTGGAATGCCTGTTTATTATACATTTAAAACAACCGTCTGGTTTCAAGTGTACACAGATACAAATATCACAAGTTAAAAATATATGTAATAGGGATAGTATCTTTACATAGATATTTTTAAACTGTGCGTAGTTTTTATAACTCAAATTTATTGGTGAATGTTACGTATCAGAATTAATTTTGATAAATAGAAAAAAGATTTAATTCATCAAAACATGTAGGCCGTAGGCCTACTGTATTATTTATTACATTATATTTTACTTTATAAATCATGATTATTTCTTGAAATGGATCGAATGAACAGATTTCGAAAGGACTAAATTAATTTTTAATTGATTTGGGAGTGATCGAGGAATTTAAAGTGTATGTGTTACCAACCCCTAATTATTTCATTACAATGCTCTCCCCGTAATTAATCTAGAAATCGATCGTGAATATTCAATCTACGGCGTTTTCAGTGCACCATCGTAATTATCCTGTCACTCTTTTGCTGCCACGTTATTGACGCATTATATTGAAACGGTTCGCGTTGAGTTCGCGGCAGAGTATACCACCGCTAAAGTGAGCAATCGTTCGACGCTAGCTTTCGCATACTTCACGGGGGACGTTGTAAAGTAATGATCTCGCTTTTAGCGGGTACACAAGCCTTATTAATGACAGTGCCGCGCGGTGGGACTCGGACAAATTTCGATTGTCATCAGAACATACGTCGGCCGCTCTCGCCGCTCAAATAACTCGCGGTCGGCGGCAATAACTCTGCGAGTCTCCGCCTATCGTTCGCTGGTGGCGTTAAAATAAAAGGCGTTTGTTTGTGGGCATTAGTGATGTCCAGCGAACGTCGCGGTCGGCCGTGTAATTCCCGCGTCCGCCGAGACCGACGCGATGGGGTGCTACGCCGCGATATATCACGCTATAGCGCCGTATAATTCGCTTTATTTATTGGTCACCCACTCGACTGGTAGCTGAACGGGCGTTAATAGCGCGCATCCACGCGACCCGCGATAGCCTCGGCGGCGGTTTTAGGCGCGCCCCGAGCGTTAAGTCATAAGTCGCTCGGCTAAGCAAACTATGAAATATCAAAAAATCCAAACACCAAGGCGCAAGAGCTTTGTTAAACAAGTTAAGGAAGCGTCTATGCGCGCGCTTTTTTAGCGTTTATACCGCTGAATCGAAATTATTAATACGCAGCGCATCTATATTTGTTTACGATAATGTTGCACATTACAATAAATTTCTCGAGAACTGTACGGCACGTAGATGCCCGTCGCTGCAAGCTCGGCTATGAATCTTGTTTCTTCTCTTTGCAATGAGTTGGCGATAGTGTTGCCGGGTTTTTATTTCCATTTCGTTATCGAGTAACAGAATATTCATTTATCAAGCTAATGGTCAAACTTTATCAATCAAGTAATCTCACAGATAAATTGGTATAATAATAATGCATTTAAAAATAATTATTCTAATAAGTATTGTCGTATTTTTAAAGGCAATTTTGAAAATAAAGAGTAAACTAATTTTACGTGATATTTAAATTGTAGTATGAGGAATAACTTAACAAACGTTGAGACTTTATCATGCGGCAAGTAATGTAGAATTATCTTACAGTGGGTAATTGAAGTCTCAACCGTAAGCTAGTATTAAGTATACTAACATAATGTGAAACCTATTATCAGGAGGCATTTACACTCGAGAATTAATCGAATCAGACGCACCGATTAAGAGTTAATTCTTCTATACAACATCGTCATTACTGTCAGAGGGCTCAAATTGATTTCTTATATATAAGTTGGCGGCCGATTTGCGGCGGGCCCCTTTAAATTAGTGGGTAGGGGACAATTATCCATATTTAAGGTGTAACTCTAATTGGGCACCAAAAGTCGCGCCGCCGGCCTACAGTAATTTTGACGTGCGAGCTTCAATTACAAGACGACGAGAACATAATTTAAGTCAATTCTCTTTAAACAAGCACACAGTTTAAGCTTAGATACTTAGGTTGATTCCGTAAAACTACAATGTTATTTATGTCCAAAAGATACAAAGATCCAAAACACCCGAACTCTTGCAACTTAGTTGATACTTAATTGAATAAAGACACAGTGCAAGTTGTTACTTAGGTAGGCTTATTGGTCTTTTTCGAATAGGAATAATGAACATTATAGATTTACTTTTATATATACATTTGTGACCTGCTTTATAGAGCTTTTAAATAGGATATCTTTATTAAAACACGTAGAAAACGTACGAAAAGATTGTTGGCGCTGTGGGAATCGAACCCACGTCTTCGGCATTCGCGGCCTGACGCTCTAGCCACTGAGCTTAACGGCTGATAGCCACAGCGACGAAAACCTTAACGCCTTCTTTCTACATTGTTAATCTCAATCTAGGATATCTTTATTTGTTTCGACATAAAATCGAACATCAAATTTAATAATTTGCAACGACTGTGATAGCTCAGTGTCCAGGCGCTCGTTATTAATTCAATATACTCGAGCAACCTCAGTACATATCCCGGTGCCAACACCAATGAAATTATTACTTGTAATTTTTAGTGCTGTTTTATCACGTGCTCGGTGGTGAAAAAAACTACGTAAGGAAACCTTCTCAATTCATAATTCAAATTCAATCTTCAAAAAAATAATATTTCGATATATAATATTTCGCCAATCCAAGGTATGCGCCAATACTATGTTCTAACACAAGGGTAGATATGTACAGAAGAGTCCTTTGTCCACTAGTGGGACATGTACAGGCTGTTACTTCACTTTTACACATGTCTAAATCCTAATAAGATTTTGATTTGTCTTTTTCATTTCTTGTTAGGCATTGATAAAAAGTTCAGTATTAGTTTAATGTGAAACAAGTATTACATGATAAATATTTATATAATAATAAGTGACATGTATAGACAAAAGTTGTGCTTATGATGTTAAGACTCATAACGTAGACGATGAACGCACGTGGCGTACAAAAAGTCTCTCGTATAAGCTTACTAAATCGCGCCTATTGTTATGTCGTAGCCTTCTTCCTATTGGTGGCTAGTTACCTTCGCCGTGCCTCTAAGCTCCTCCAATCACAGCAAGAGGCTCTAGTTAGCTGTTCATAGATATTTTGCAAGCATTATTAGGCACGTTGCGACTTTTGTACAAACAGATTTGCACCCTATACATATAGATGAAAGATATGTATTAAAAATTTATGCGTAATTAAAATAATGTTACTGTGCCAGGTGGGTACGTTGTCGTTCTAAGCCCGCATTTGTAACAAAAAGGATTAAAAAATTGTCAAGCAAAAATTATTTCCGTACTAGACAGAATTGGTTCATTGTATCGATCTTATTCTTAACAGAATCTAATCCGCGGGACATTTTGCTTGTCGGACGTGTCTTATAAGAAGTGAAATATCTAGAAAATAAACCTTCCCAATTCAAATAGAATCTTAAAGTTATAAATGTTATAAGTTATTGTTTTAAAAGATACTCGATTATTTTTAAGACATCGCTATGTATCCAATTTTGTATTAAGAAGATATGTGATGTTCTAGGTTTAAAAGTGAAAAAGCTACATGTTATAATTTTCATTAAAACTAATTATTTTCACGATGTATGCACTGTGATGTGTTTTGCGACGCAATATCTTTAATCGATTCGGCACAGTCAAGTAACTGTAATAAATTATTTCAATATATTCTTGCATTGTATAAAAAGTTATAGGTTGATATATTTATATTGAAATACGCACACCATTAAAACAACAACTTATTATATCTTATAGTTAAGTAACTCTTGTATCAGATATTTTATTACAGAAAATCTTACAGTAACTTAACGAGAGCTGGCAATAATATCTAACTGGAAATAACGAGAAAAAAATTACTTTCCGTATTGATATTCTTGTAAGACGTTTTCTAATAGGAAATACGGCATTTACAATATTTCGGAAATAAAAATGGGCCCGCGACCCCCGGCATCGAAGCCAATACCTTGGCAACTGCGACACGGAGTCATTGCCTTCATTCCTCCACCATAATCCTCATGGTCTAATGTAAACTCTAGTTAAAATGTCTGCTCATCCACGTACCAACAGAATCTACTGCACGGCCGTACCACAGGGAATACTCATTTTACTTATTTTTAATTTTGCACATTCTCTCCTGTCAATACTGTATGTAAATGCCTCTTAACAATGCTGCACGGCTGTAATGTTACCGTGTCCATTGCAAATAAGTAAGTTGAATAACTAATGAGTGCTATTGTATATGCGCGACTCTGAATACTTTGTTCTAGCATGGGATAGTAGTCTTTTTAGCCGTCGAACAACAGCCAATATGTTATTAATAATTTTGCAAATTGTATTAAAGCGTCATCAGTTTGTATTAATATTAATTCTATAAATTCGTAACTGTAGAAAAAGTTTTTGCTGAATAAAGACAATGTTTTTTTTTTGTTCGAAGAAAATATAATTACGTAATTACGTTAGAAAAAAGAAATAGTTTATTTTTAGCTGTTTAGTCTTGGCACAAACGTGCCAACTAAACTAAACAGCTACTTAATATTCAAAAAATTATTCCCGTGTTATCTGGTATTCACAAGTAGACACACCACCCCATTATTATTCTCTTCATGCCCGCAATTAAGCTTCCGAATACGCGACACTATGGGGCAGCCGTCAAAACTTTTACTTTTGTATCGAAAAAAAAAAAAAAAAAAACAAAGCAGTCCCCTGAATTGTCACGTAGAGGTAATTTGATCGTCATTATTGTGAACGTGTGATAATCTGTGACCAGAGTTGGCGCCAGATTTTTATTGCCTCGCCTGTTGTTGGGACCAAACTTATTTGTACTTTCTGACGTGATTTGTTTATTAAGCACGGACAAAGGGTTTGGGTGATCCATCTTTCGATAATATCTGACAGTTTATTGTACTGTTCTGTTTTCTTATCAATTATGAAACAAGGAGAGTCTTGAACCTTAACCTTCATTTGCTTGTGGGGTTTAAAAACAATTTAAATCCTGAAAATAAATACAATTTACCCTCCTAAACTCCCTCAGTCGATTTTGAGAGCTCAGGAATCTCCGTGACCTATATACATATAGGAGTACTATGTCTGTTTGAATTTAGGTACGTCTGTACAAATATATCGTCTAATTTAAGAACATGTTTAATTATATGTATGGGAATATACGTTTCTATTCCATTTAAACCTATATGAAGTATAATATATCAGTGTTGCCATACTAAAATTTATATTGAAATAATTTAAGTAAGTATAAGTTTACCGTCATTTCAATTTTTTAATAATATAGTTTTATTATACTCGAAAACCGTCAATGTTTTCCTAAGCATAATTTTAAAACTTTATTAGACTTTGGACGTTTAACAGGTTAATTAATCCACTGACTTATTACTTACTTTCTTACCGTTGTAAAAAAAGTAATAAATTAAATTTTATTACCATAATAATACTGGGCAATTCCCACCAAATGTCAATTTATATTTAATTCGCATTTATATAACAGCATATTTATATGTCAAATGGATGACTTCGAGCTGAACTTTCGAAACTGCTATGAATCAGGTAAAATCAGGTCGATAGACACTCAGTTACTTTTTTTTAACCGAGCCTACGGTATTTCCTCCTAAGCATCAGGGCAATTATTCAGAGATTAGTTAGTCGCCAACTTTCCTTCATCTTTGGCCGTATTAGAAAACAACCGTTTCTCTTCCAGATTGGACTCGAATATTTTAAATCAAATTAAATCTATTCTTTCTTAACTCAATTAATTAGCATAATCAACAAAATCTCGCGCCTATGTTATACGATTTTATGAATTATTAAACAAAAAAAAACTGATCACCGCCGAAATCGATTCCGGGCTTTTCAAGCATTAATTGGTTCCAATAAAATGTAAGTCACAATTGGTCAATTTAATATAAGTGTCCAGTTGGTTCATTCATTGTTATCGTACCTCCATACGACTGTCAGTAACGTAATTAGAAGAAATTAGCGTCATTTTAAAACGATTTATTTCTTCTTTCATCTTTACAAGTCGCGATTAATGTTGAATTGAGGCTCGAGAAAAAAGGAAAAGCTTTGTCTTAAACATTAAAAAAGTACACAGGTTTGTTCCTTAAATATAATGACCATAAAGGGCCAAAGGACCAAACAACTAATTAGCTAACTGCAGTTTTACGACGCAATAAATAAATAAAATGGATACCAAAATCCTTGGTCAACGTAACTTTTTCCAAAAAGTTTTTACATCAAGTTTCGATGAAGAATTCCACCCTAATTTAATTTCTAAAAGAACATAGAATGATCCACATTAATATGAATGAAGGAATGAATGAAATGTTAAAGCTCGTTACTAAAAGTTGAAATAAAAATATGGTGTTTATTTTGGTTCAATGGAGGAAAATTATATCATCAGCCTCATATAATAAGAAAAAATGAGTTTGTTACAAATAAGTGTCAAAAATAGGTATTAAAGCTTAAAAGATGAGGTGTGTGACAATTAATTGTATGTTAAGAGATTATTTTGGTATGTTTATAACATAGAGATAACATAAGGGTCTTCAAGAGTTCGCAGGAATGCGTAAGTCGAGAACTAGACCGGTAAGGCTGACATGAAGGCACATCTTTTGTATATGGCAAGTAGTACTACCAGTTTAAAAATATTTCATTGAAGAACCGTCTTATAGGCTGGGCAAAAAACCGAATCGGGTTCATAGTAATAACACATTGATTAAATGCCGATCAATTAACATGATGTGCCGGTAGGGTGCCCGTCCCACAAACGACGCATAAATAACGCGTTTCCCCCAATTAGAATTCGGCCGGATAACGCGGTAAAAACCGTTTTGCCGCTCATCGAGAACACCCCACGAGACCGTCTATCTACCTCACGAACAGCGGGGTACGATCAGTAGTTATATTATCCCGCGAATGCACTGAAATGATATTTACGGCGGCCCAACGTTAATGAACGCGTAACTTTAACTTTGCATAAGCTAACGTGACGCTCAAAGCGACATTATTTACTTTGTTTTTACTGAAGTGTGTACGAAATATTATATTGAGGTTATGGTGGAATTATGTGAAGATATATTTCTTTAATTTATTTTGGTAACGTTATTCTAATTACGTAGTACATTACATAATAAGAACAAATAAAATAATCATATTTAAAATGTAATAGACAAGGAGTGCAAAGTTATATATGACAATACATTGATCCAGAGAAATACATGATTAAATAAATAAAAAAAAAGATGTGTTATTATCACCCTCTAACCAGATATAAGCACTTTCAAGTGGCACGAACTTTTTAAACTAACCACAGAATCTGTTGGCTTTGAAACTGACCATTTATAATGAATCAAATTTTCTTATTTTTCTTAGATTTTCTTTTCACAGTTCTTCTCCATTTGTGGACACCTATTAATCATGCCATGACTTAAGTACACAACATTAGGAATAATGTAGACAATCAGTTAAATTGTGAAATTGGAGTAAAGCTTAAAATACTGATTAATTTAAATCAGATTTATTAATCAAGGGCTATTTTCATTATAAAAAAATTGAGTCGTTTTATGGGTCTTTCGTAGGAAGTTTATTTAATTCTAGGTAAATAAAGTCGTCAGAATCTTAATTACCTAGGATATACCACGGAATAAAGTATTGTATAAATTGAGACGCAATATCAAATTAATGAATGATAAAATCGTTCTCGCATAAAATTCTAGATTTAATTCCTTCTCATACGATGGAAAAATGCGCAGTCGATTATGGTTACTTTTTTTTTTTTCTTTCAGAGCTTGAGAAATGCCAACATCGGGTTTGTGCGGCTAACGGAATAAAACGGCAATGAAATTGCTGGAGAGCTTAGTGAGGATGCCTACCATTATTCGAATATAAAAGATCTTCACTTAATAAACATGTGTATTTTATACGCAAACCAGATAAGCGGCATACTGGAGTCCAGTTCCAAAATAATCGCTTGCAGGAATTTAAATAAGGTGTCAATTAGAAGGTGTGCATGCGGTGGCATTATTGAGAGGTCCTTACGTTTTAATCTGGAGTGTGTGATACTCATTACTTTATCTTATAAAACCAAGTTAGCTTTCGGTTCTCGGCATATTCCATGCATTATCATATTCAAATTTTACTTAGCATAAATTGTGTTGTAGCAAAATATTTTTTATTCATAGCAATGCACTATTCGTTAAGTAGTTTCAAAAAGTAAACGCTCTATTTGAATACAATCCAACCAGTTTCTTATTATTAATATTCCAAAAACTAAATTTGTACCGTACTCCCGTATGAAAATGAACTTGATAAAATTTATGCTAAAATGCCTATAATTAGATTAAATTTTGTTTACATGTTTTAATAAAGACGCCTTGAATATTTGATAACTTAAAAATTGACAAATATGAACTTATCGTCCAGGAGGAATCATTATAAAATAAGCATAATATCTCCTTCATCTACTTTGAAACTTTAGGTTTCATTACGAGTATTAAGTTACATTAAACGAAAGTCATGAGTTGCTCAAAAGCTGCGTGTGGCACGGGGCAAAAAGCTACTTCTGAAATACGAAACAATATATCAAAGTACAAAAAATACGTGTTACCAAGGTCTGGTGTTTACGCATACGTACTGACATTGTCGCTGGACCTAAAAACAAAACTTGAAACATTTAAGGGAAAGCCCAACACTGCAAGGGCCTCATAAACAATCGCCGGGTACTTTCGTACTAAACAGTTACGACACCGAGATCGGAGCGATTAATTGACGCTATTCTAATTGCTTCAATTTCCTGTTTAGCAAGCGCTTCGACTCGATTGATTCTCGTGCGGAGAGTTGATTTCGGTTGCACAATCGATCTTCGCCTTAAGGAGTTTACGTTGTAATAAATACTCCGCTTTCCTCATTACCCTACCGCCCAAACCGTGGCCTGGCGTATGCAAAAAAGGCAAATGACATACGCCAATATGCGGCCAACGGATTCACTTAGTAAATTGAGAAATAAAGGTAGGCAGTTTTTACTTCCCGAAAACTGCTCTAATTGATATTTCATTCAACGCTCTGGGTGGCGATATATAATAATATCAATAATGAATACGGCACCGACGATGGCCTGTGTCGCTTTTGTTTATGCGGATGTAAATCGAGGCCCGAACCGGTTTTTTTTATTACTTACGACGCGCTTGCACTCGGGAAATTTTAATACTGTTTATGACATTGATAACAGTAATGCGCCCGATAATTAGTTTTTGAAATTTAAAAAAATATGTTTTGTTGTAATAATTAATATAAAAATTAAAATTAAAATAAGTACTAGGCAAGATTGCAGTTGTGTTCAAAGATAACTACTATATAATACGGCGTGCATTTTTTTTGGTTTTATCATATATATTATTATAAACTCGGAAAAAAGCTTGTTCGGCAGTTGCATAATAATCGCTGCGGAGATCTCTTTAGGTTCCCTAAATTGTCAAAATGCAAACTTTATGTAGCCGAAAAATAGTTTGTAAGCTACATAAAGTTAAGAAAGGATTATGTGCGACTCCGTTCAAATTGGAAGGTTTGTCCAGTACATTAAATACTATACATTTCATGGCAAGCAGATGTTACAGCCTTGTTAAATATAATAGGATGATTGTTTCGAAACCCTTTCTAAACAAAACGATTGATTTGATGTCTTATTTTGGTGCCTCAAATAACACTGTGAACTGACTATGAAACTTTTTCTCTCTATTAATTGGTACGGACCCTATCGAAAACTCCATTTTTATTTAATTGTACCGGCTTTCGTGACACCGTACATTAATTTCGGTACAGGTTACTTAGTGCCGAATGATAGAAATTAACAACTCGACGTAGCTGACGTCCTTATTTAATTTTTTATCGGCACGAGATAATCGCATGCCTCTGATAAAAATTTGTACCAACCCTTTAGGATGCCGGTCCCGTTTTTGTGGCCTCAACTTCTTGCGAAGCCGCGGGGCGATTCGATCAACCCAACAGTGACAAAATACTTTGGGGCAATGTTCCTTTGTGATGTGTCTCGACTTTGTCTGCATATCGAGATGCGTCCCGCGATATTTTAACCTCATGTCATTATTAAGACATCACTTACCCGGTGGCTGGGAAGATCTTTTTTTAGTCGGTTTTTTGTTTCTTAATTTGTACGGAGCCTGTTCGAAGATATTACGAAGGCATTGATAAAATGTGAAATAATATAATTTAGATCATTGCGTGCCGTTCATTCAAATTTACTACAGTTCCTTTATATAATTTTTGGTAGATTTTTAAAGTTGTGAGCATTTATGTTAAGAAATAAATGAATAATACAGGTTAAGATAAACTTGTCAAATCATAATAAATCTTGTCATTTGGCGCGTGAGTGGACACGGATCACGAAAACAAGCGGCGAAGGAAACCTTTATTAGAAGCCTCGCATTAATTAAATTGTAACGTCTCAGCGAATTTTGCTGCGGCGTGGTGGTCCAGGCTTAATGGCCCTGAGTCGACGTGGACAATTTAAGCTATATATCATTTTGAACCCAACTAACGTGCATATAAGTAAATAGAAATATTTATTTTCTTGTTGCATATTGAATTATTACGAACCAGTTGATAGTTTACTTAGTATATTTTGTATTGTTTTTTGCTGGTGTACGATACTAGCTTTTGAAAGCGACTGTGTCCGGGTAGACCTCAAAATGGATTTCACTGGCAAACTTTTTTACAACTCCATTCCATTTCAAAGGAAAACTTTTATCCCAGTATTATATATGTTCGGAAATTATGTGTGTAAGGCCTTTTGTGCAAAAGTTCAAACAACTATTAAAAATTTTCATACAAATTCTTTACTTACTTTTTAAATTTGAATATCCTAAATAAAGATTCTAAGCAGCTTAGACTAGATTAGATTACTTCATTTTATATGCATATAATGATTTATTTCTGGAAACCACGTCTATGTAAGAAAACGTTGTTCGTTTTCAGAAAGGACGTAACCACCGCAACCACCTCAGCGAAGTGAAACTTATTTCTGCTCTTTACAAATAAAACGTTTTTGCGTTGAATTATAACCGGAAGAATTAGCAAAGTAAATTATATAATTCTAATAATGTTTTCATAACATTCGAGGTAACAGACGTGGTAAAGTATAACTATGCAATAACAATTACAGATATTTTCCACTAATCATCAATATAATGTCGATCAACTCGAAACAAGGAAAACATTATTTCTTATTACACAAACTTTACCCTACCACCACGCTGCCGGTAAAAAATAAATTATTATTGTAGGCAGCCGCACCAGAATGAGTTATTTAATTGATGAGCGGCAATATCCTTTAACAAAAAGGCGTTAACCACGAAGAATAGATTTATATTTGAGTTTAATTAAAGAATTTTCATGCTTTATAGGCGCAGCCCAATAATTGGAATTAATGAAGTTGTGCCCGCTATAGAGGTGGAATTTTACTGAAAATAAACGAAGCCAGAAGTATTTGTGTAATAAAAGTCCATAATGAAACAAAAAGCTCTCATCATCATTCAATAAAAGTTCAGTTCGTTACATACTACCGCTTGTGGACAGGTAAAGTTCTAAAATGTATGTAATATACATCGCATATTTGGAAATACATACATGCTTCTGGAAAACTATTGACATTTGGTTTGTTTAGAAAAAAACACTGCGCTATAGTATCACAATATAATATAATATACGCAGTGTGTAAAAATTCTTTACGTCTGTAAACGAGTGTAAACGCATTAAAACTTTTTACACACTGTTTTTGACTTTTTACATAAATGTTGGTAAATAAAGTGGTGCATTTCTTCTGATATTCATAGAAGTGGCTCTTAGTGATATTAGCGAAAGAAGCTCGGGACAGTGTACGAAACCAGTAGCAATTTTAAATAAATATACAATATTAGCAATGTCACGGCGCTTTATTAGATGTAGCAAATGGTGTTGTTTGCATACAGTTAGGCAGTCTTCAGAGTGGCAATTGGAATGGGTACGATAGCAAAGGTAACGTATAAGAATTCACGCTGAATGTTCTTCAACAAGAAATCATCCTCAGATATTGTTAAATTCCAGGTGACGGTGACCATTTACCATCAGATGACTTATTTGTTGACACCTTTACAAAAAATTAGACCACTCGCGACACCCTGCGTAAATTGGTATAAGAAATCTCTCGTTTACGTGTAGATACGCCGTAGCTACGTTAGTGGCTGGCCGGATCTAATTTTCTCAGCGAGAGCCGTGTCGTGCTGTGCTTTTATCAATACCTGCATCATTAATCAAGACCTAATCAGCTCACGGGGGTTCGGATAACGGTTAGGATCTTTTGAGATTCCGTAAAATTTCTTATTTACCTTTGACTTCGTTAATCTGCAAGAGGAAGGTAAGGGTTCGTTTAATAAGATGCTACGGTATTACCTGTTTGATTATGTTAAAAAATCCTTTGGATTATTGTGAATACAAAATTTTACTCTCATATTTGTTTGAATTTGAGTCTAATAGGTTTTATTATTATTAATGTTCAATCTTAAGTGCAAAGATTAGCACTATAAACAATTTAAATTTCTAATAGGTTTTTTAAGGCTGAACTTCATAGAAGGGCAAACGATCGAGTTTAATTCTATTTTAGTGCCAATTCTAATGCAAGTGTCGCGTTTAATAGGCATAATGAAAATAGATAATTAATATTACCTTACATGAATATAATTTTTACACACATTATTTACTCTTTTCCGTTACGTCACATAGCTTAGTACAATTTGAAACAGAGGTAACCCTACAGAGGGTACCCTAGTAAAGGCAGAACGTTTTCAGATTTATAAAGATTTCCGAACGAAACGTAAATATAAATGAAATCTCGAGTAATGAGAAAAATCAGGCGACGGTGCGGCCCAAGCTGAATTATAAAAGTGAAAATTTGTTATGTTTATAGCTCAATTAAATATCAACGGATTAAATTAAGTTTTGAATGCGGACCGTCTCTGTTACGGAATAGTATCGGAGTTATTTTAATTCCGGTTCATTAGGTGAACCGCACCGAATATAAATGAAGTCACTTTCAAAAGTCTCCCGTACAAAAGTGGCCCTAACAAATTAAACCTTTGCGTAATTAGATGTAATTGGTAAACGACAAATGGCCCTTCATCGTTAATGTGAATGATATCAAATAATGATGTTGGTGATGTTTTTACTGCGAGCGCGATAAGGTAGAGAATTGGCTCTAATTACTGTAACGTAAAAGAAAAGAAATTCAAAACAAACTGACTAGCAGAAAAATCACCTCAATCCATTTATGTAACAATATATAAAAAAAATACTTACTAAAGACAACTTCATACCATTGTGTGAAAATAATCGTTTCGGAGTCATACAAATATTACATTAATCGACTTATGGTTTCAGAATATTTTGCAAATTTTTTTCTAGACATATGACCGAGGAAGTTTTACATTGTCTCCACAACATAAAATTAGAACAAAGCATGATAGTAACGTTCAAATCTACACTTGGTAACAAAGAAAAACAAATTAGCTAAGGCTACCAAAATGCATAACTCATCATTCACTTGATTTCCAATTATATAACCAGTATTCAAATAATTGGAAAAGAAAAGGCAACTCGAGTCGTAAGTAAATTATTAATTGATTTAAGACTGAAAATAAATACCATTAAAGTGGTTCTGTGCATAATTTAATATTACAAATAAAGGCATGGACTAGGACAAGTGGCCAAACATGTTGGAAGCAACAGCCTTAAAGATGGCTATAACTAGGGTGGTCGATCCCTGGCTGGCATACCAATGAGCGCCGCGAAGTATTTTAGAAAAATTTCATTAACAAACAGGTCACATGATAAAATTCTGTGGTTCGGATCTGGGTATAGCAGCTACTTGCACTTTGTCGGAGTTAAAAGTGCGCAATTCGTGAAAGAGACGCTCATATGGGTGCCCTCGAGTGCGAAAGAGAAAAGAGACCTTTCGGACAGGTGTCGCCACACATCTGCGCTGGCTGCTTAAGCACGTGCGGCCCTACCGAAATATTTAGCCGAAAGCCGAGTTTACTGGGCGTTAGATTTCTAATGTCATTTACAATGACAGTACTTGATGTTGTACTCGATAGATACGACGTCAGATTTTATCTGTCGTTTCAAGAACGTATTATATAAAATATTTTGTTGAACGTCAATCATGTTTTGTGACTACAAAGGATTTGATGTTGAGGTGATCTTCTTTTAATTTATTACATGAAGGGAAATCATTAAAAATCAACAACAAATGTACAAATGTCTTAGACACAACTTTATTGACTTAGATAGAGAATTAACTATCACGATTCTGTTAGGAATATATCCTTAATATTTCTCAATCAATTAACAATATTTACATCTATAATTCCTGTTCTGCTATAACAAAATATATTTATGATTAGTGCGTTGTTAGCTACGTACTATGGCTATGGCTATTGCTCGATTATTATCCAATTTGATGGTAAACAATGGTGCAGTCTTGCATCACTCTTTACCAACAAATCAGGGGAACAGGTAGTGAAATAATCTATCAATAAATCCTGTTCATTCTTCCTTGTAGTCGATTACATTATAGGTATTCGGACGCAAAAACTGATGCTTGCCCAATTTCTTTTACTTTTCAAACGAGGAGGCAAACCACTTTGAGGATGGTGATTAAACGAAGATTCAAGTCTAACAAACAAACACCACATTTAATCGTTCTTTATATGACATACTATACATACAAAAAATAATATTTAAATAAAAAAATTACTCAAATATTTTTATTGTGACAATTAAATGAAATAAGAAATGCAGAGTTTCTTATTTCATTTAATTGTCACAATAAAATATAATCGTTGAACAACAACACTTGTTGTGAAGCGATTATTATTCAGTGCAATGATTAAGCACCGATCGTAATTGAAAAGCAAATTTCGCGTCCACTTTTTTCGCGGCGTCATTAAGTGGATCGCGCGCGGGCGCTCGGCAATTTCGCGAGCAATTCCGAGATCAGGAAGCTGGGCGCGTGCGACGTACGCACAGGGCGATTTCAATAATAAATCGATAACCGGCCGCGCGCCCACCGGGCACCGCACTAGTCTGGAATTATCGAGATTCGCACAAAACGCGGTCGGGCGGAGTCGAGCGGAATCGCCGAAATTTTCATAGCGCTTGACGGACTGACGTTTAGCGGTCAATGAACTTTGTCGCTTCAGGAATGGTCAACGACTATAAACACAACGAAATAATCGAAGTTCACATTACTAGCGCCTAAACAAGTTATTTACCCTATGCGGATAAATAACGTCTTAATTGTTCAAAAAGGAACTCGCGCGATTGACGAGGTCTTGCGGGGCGGTATTAATGCAATCACTTCACTGAAATCGCCGTTAACGCGAGGCCTCCATCTCCCATCTCGTCTCATTGTCGCTTCGTCCGGAGCATTAACGTCCATCATGCGGCCATTATCGGCAAATGTTAAAACAATCGAATCACGATAATCTAGAGGAGAGAATCCACTGTTTCCGAACGTATAGGACCGATGCCTTAGAGGTGGGAATTCGATGTTTCGTCTGGCCAAGGGTTGGGCGCCGCGTCTGTGCTTGTTAAAAGTCTATTAATATTTTTTCGACACATTACAATAAACGTTTTAACACCTTTTCCCTAGAGGTATCATTAGGACCATTATTGCGTCCCTGCATCGGAGCGATCGATCCGTTTCCATTGACCCCCAGAACCAGTTCGTGCGTAAGTTTTTATATGGGAAGACATTATTAACGTTACTTTGCCAGTTACCTTGTAATTGTCAATTACGAAAAGGTTTTCTTGTTAATAATAAATCGCTTTTTACGCGTCGCATTATACGAGCGGTAAGAAGAATTTTCGAATTCGCCTCGTTAGCAATATGAAATCTAAATTCAGTTTAAACTACGCAGTGAAATTTATACAGGCAGCGGTGAGGGACCAATGAGTATAAAATAATTGATTCAGACTACGAATTCTCGATAGCAAGATAGGAATGAATTGTGTAAGAAATTCACATTTAAGTCGTAAGAGGCTGTAGTCTTGTCAGAATCCCCAGATAACATATATAGATATATGTGACGAACAGCTTCTGCTTTTTGTGCAAATTTGCCAACCACATGGTTCGTACGACATATCAGAGATGGCAAGCCAATAGCGCTGACAAATGAATTATTGCTCTTAAATTGCGGTTATTATATTGAGATCGTTTAAAGAAATCGCCCCGATTATATTACGACTATTATCATAATGGCCTTGGGTTGTTTTTTAAGTTATAAATATAGAAACGTGTCTTTCGTTTAACCCAAATGGGTAGACAAAGATAGACATAGTGACACAGTCTCATAATGCTTGTTAAAACCCTTTACGCTGAAGTCGCAATGACCCAACCATATAGGTCGGAAAACCGATAATTGATGGGGAAGAGAGGTTCTCGAGTGGAAGCCTTGTATTGGCCATCATAGTGAAGGACGACTGGCTGGCTCTATTAGGTGGGGTGGCGACCTGTGCAAGTGTCCGGGAAGTCAATGGATGCAGGTGGCTCAGGATCTGAAATAGGTTGAAATGATGATGGTGATGACGTTGATGATGATAGGTAGAAAATATAGACATAGTGACACAATCTCATCACGCTTACTAAAATCTAAACGTGACAAGGTAGGCGAAGATTTTAGCATGTAACCGATAAACGGAAACCGTTTTCTAACCCAATAAACGGAAATCGATTCAAATGGGCTGCCTCCGATGCCTCCACTGCTTTAAAATTCCCGTCGCACTAAATCCACTAACGGCATTGCCTAAATCTGCAACGGCGACCCCACGTCCAAGCGACTTTAGACCCGCGCCGTAGTGAAAGTGCTAAGCGATAGCGATGTATGCCACGCGTGGACCGGCGTTCTTATCGAGCGTACACATGTGCACATACCGTACACATGTGCACATGCGTCGGCACGTGAACGGAATCCGGCCGGTTCGTCGGGTACGAAACGGGCCGTTTTCAAATTCCGATTGCTCTAATAGCGCCCGATTTCCATACTAACTGTCTTTTAGAATTAGATCGATAACGTCGACATGTTGCATGTCGCTGCGACGTTCGTATTTAATTATTGGACGGGCGAGCGCTCTTTCTGTTTTTGGATTCGTCAAGTTAATGAATATGCGCTATTATAACTGAACAGTTTTGCTCAATAGATTCTAATCAATTCGTTGTGTGTTGTTTTTTAAGTGTTTTTGTGATTTATAATGTTGTGTGCTTGGTATGCGGCGATGGGCTTGACAACGAAAGAATAATTTGTCTGTTAGATTTAATTCTTATACTTTCACATAACTTATAGTATCATTTAGTACTGTTAGGGCTTCTAATAGTAATGCGTTAAGTTATTTAATCGAATTATAATAAACGTACTCGAACTTTTTATTTTTTCTATTCTGCTTTAGCTCGCAAAAATAAATTTAATTTTATTAATGCATACCTTTGAATAATATCAAAGTGAACTCATAAAACAAAGAATGAAATCGGCGCGAAATATTAAACGGAACAAAAGACGGTATACATTTCATCAGACACAATAAATAGCGAAGCTAAAAAATTATACGCTTGAAAGGAACAAGATTCGAATGCGCGCCGCGTCTCGAACTGCGGTAGTTATCGCGTATTTACATTAAGTACTCGGCGAACTGAATGAAGAGCGTCGTAATTTTCATAACAACATAAAATATATTTTTAAATGGACAGACGAAAAAATTCATCGGCGAATGCAAGCGGGCGGTTATTAACAGTTCGTTTACTCGTAAATTTTGAGTTTGTTCGATTATCAAGTGAGAATGTTCTCCGAATTGATTATTCAAATTTATTAGCTAATATATAAACTAAGTGCTGAAGAGTAAACAAAAACTTGATTGGATAGTTTGAAAGGTGACTTTTTCCAAAGTATTGGCGAGTAAAGAGATTTCAGTTGCGACATTGGAGGAGTCACATTGCGTTGCCGACCTTTGAGTTAGGAGTTCCTAAGCTCCTCTCTTGAAAGTCTCTTATACGGTGTTGAAATTTGGCAGCAGGTATCAATCCGAAATTTCCTCTGAAAATTCCGCGGAGCTCCTCCTGTTAATCCAATAGAAATAGATGCAACATCTCTTCGCAAGGCCGAAGAGTCGAGACAATTGGATAGAACTGGTCGTCGAAGATTCACGCAGCTTTTCGTTGGATGTGGTCAAAATAAAGGAGCTTGTATTTTTGTACCGCTGTCCCGAGGTCAGAGCAGTATTCTATATGCGGCCGAATGTATGTTTTATTGAGTTGAAAGCGATGGGCCCGAATAAAATACTAGTACTGTCTCACACTATTTGTAACATCGAGCTTTATAGAAGGCAGCCTTGCTTTTTCTACCAAATGACCACGAAATTGAACGTCCTCCGATATTTCAACGCTACTAGTTCTCATTGAATCTATGGCAGAATGGGGAGTGCAAAAAGAAGGAGATACGAAGAAGCATCTCCTCTTTGCGGTAAACGGGCACACCTGTGTCTTCATGGGGTCAATTGGAATTTAACTGTAGTTGTGAAATAATTGACATTAGATCAATAATTTAACTATAGAATAATTTTAAGGCGTGCAGTGGAAATATCATAGCTCTGCGCTTCGTCTGGTGAGTGAGGCATCTGGGGCCCACTTTGTCATAAGGTGACAACGCATCGGTAGCCCTACGGGTGTTAAAAATGCCATTACTTAACATCAGGTGAACCGCCAACTTACCAGGTGTGACCTTCTCACTTAAAAAAGAAATGATTCCCAAAATAAATAGCAATTCTTTTACCAGTACTTGACTGCCATTCCTCATGATTGTAAGTAGAGACGTAGCATTTCGTGTTAAACACTAGCTCGCACCCTACAGTTGGTATGATAGCATAGGCATGTGTGTAAATTTCCTTTGTATTACACATGTTAATGGGAAATTTACATTATTGTGTTTCCTTTGTAGTACACGTTGCGTTTTTATAACTAAAATAAAAGGGAATATTTCACTGAACATAATGACGGACATTAGGTAAGTTTTCAATACACATGTTTGCTTATTGTCCTCTAAGGAGACTTGTTTACTTTTAAACTAGCGCAAGATATTTATTTCATTAAATTTGCCATTAAATTCACATAGTATCACAGTATCACGGCGCTCCTATAATAGCTTTGGTCCAAGATCAGTTGGTAACAGGCAATTAAGACGGTGGGTATTTTTATTCGATAGCATTTCTATTTCGAATATCCTAAAGCTAATGAACGGATCCGTATAGAGTTTGTTCTCACGAGCGCCGGATTGCCGTCATTAAATCACAAACGGGCAACCGACAACCCCAAACTGCGACGAATGGACAAAAAGGTCAGCAACGGACCCCCGGTTCCTGCCATCATTAGCCGAATGTTCCCCGGCACAAATGCACACGTCAATCACGCCACCAACAAATATTCATCGCTACATGGTATAAAACAAAGTCGTCCCCCTGTCTGTCTGTCTGTATGTATGTCTAGCTGTTTAAAATTACGCAACAGATTTTAATGCGTTTTTTTACTAGATAGATTGCGGCGGTTGGGGCGGGTCGCTAGTGTAGAAAAAAGTGTCAAAGTACAAAGCTGGAATACATTCGTTAGGGTTTGTTTAACCGTTTTTTAGCGTAAAGGACTTAAAAATGAGTCAAATCTCTTATCATTTGACTGATTTTTATTAGTCCATCAACGCTTCCGGTTTATAATAGTTCATAACATTTTTAGAAATATTATTAAAAGGCTATATTCAGTATGTTGTTTTAAGTCTGACTGTCATTAAAATTAGCAAATCATAGCAAATGTATAGCAATGATAGCTTTGAGCGATAAAGTAATAAGACCCAAAATTAAATGTCATGTTTTTTTAAAACTGTTAAAGAATTTACATTTAAATCAACAGTACCTGGAGGACCGAGCTGTGTTGGTTTTTTTGGTAAATCACGTAATTTGGAAATAAAAAAGTAAATAAAATGATCTGGTTTAGAAAAAAAAAACTAAAAAAATAAGTGTGTAAATGATCGTGATACGAACCGCGGCCGTCTGTTTTGGGGCCGCCCATTACCGACCGAGCTATTATAACATTTTTTTTTTCGGCGAAATTTACTGTCATATTCGAATGATACATATGTATCATTCGAATATGAATACATTGTAAGAAATATGACAAAAACGATGATACTAAAATTTAATTTTTTTTAGGTACTAATTTAATTCGTTTTTCTAGGTACTCGTATAAATTACCGTTAAGACATGAAGTGATTTGTGGAACTGTAAAATGGTTAAAAATGCACCATGCTTGCTTTAAAACCTATTATAGCAAATAATGAAAGAAATTTTATTCCCAGCAAAGAGATCATTACGAGCAGTGATGTTATCACAACGATTATTCGTAGCAATTTTCGAACGATCCGGAAGTAGTGTTGCCCTCTAAATACTTTCACACCAAAGTCACCCTTCGGAAGCTGGTGCAAATGTCCACTAAACCCTCCATTGTCGCCGGTATAAACAGCGATATCCGTGTCAGGGCATAAATTCCCACGGAACAGAGCGCCAGCACTGATTGGCTGCACATTGACAGGACTAAATTATTGTGTACTTCCTCCGTTGGTGAGCTATTTAGTACTTAGTGTAAAATAAGGAATTGTAAAATATTTTTTTCTGTACTAATGATGATAATAACATGTAGCACATCATATTTAAACAACATGTATTTATAAATTTAGATAATGTATTCACACAACATTTATACTAGTAATGTTTATGCTGGTAATTTCTGTCTAAGACACAAAAGGAAAAAAAGCCTATATAACATCTAATTATTGGAAAAAATACATTAATATGCTACGGTATTTTACTATTTTTAAAACGTGTATTTCACACGGATTGCTTCTGATCTTACACATCTTATTTCTATCGCATATATGGTAGCCAATATTTGAATACATTATCGAAGCGATGTTACTATTATATAAATTCATTGAGTGTTTTGTTAAAATAACTTACTATAATTTGTTATGCAGCAATATTACGTACATCAGAATTTGACCAATAGATAATAGTACAGAGAGGAAAAAGAGAACAAGAGAATTTTGAGCTACGACTTGCATAGCATCGTCAGAACGTCGGGAAAAAACATTTGTCGTGCATTTATGTGTCTGTGTCTTTACATATTGAATTGTGACTCGAAGAGCGTAAATGTCCTCGTGCCTTCTTTTTCTGCATCTCCAGTAATGGACCACCGCGACGCGGCCGACAGGCCGGTCCGCAATTTGCCTTTGAAACTGCCGGCGATCCGTCTCTTATCAGCTCATAGAAACGATAAAATCTCCGGCCGGCGACGAGTTCATTATTGTCCCGCCGATTAACGCCCATTAGACCGCAATCAGTGCGCACTTATTCATACGTCGCGAAACGTTGCCGATTTCCAATGACAACGCCGCGTCGCGTCTCACGGCGTAAGGGACTGCTGCGTTAATTATGCGAATTCGTCCCATCCGAGAGTCGGAGATGTGTATACGCCGTGCCTACTAGCCGTGTCCTAAAAATGTATTTTATAAAATACTAAATGAAAGGAGTAAAATGAGCTTATGTTTTTGATTATATGTTTTCAACATCCTCGCTATTTCGAATAATCAACTGGCTATTTTGAATAATTTCTTATCAATCAATAACTGTCCAGTGAAATTAAGTCATTGGTATCTCCTTTTGTGAACATTTCACGTTAAAAAGTTGTTGAAAACAAATCAACTTAAGCTTAAATGGCTAAAAATTAAATAAACGTATCAAGTTGTGTCAGTACACTCAAAAGTTCGCCACTTCGCGCTTGTTGCCGTGTGTGTGAGCCGTGCACGTGTAGTAGTGAGTCTCAATACCTAAAATTGAAGCGCGTCAATTTCGTAAACGAGTCCTTAAACGAAAACTTCCCCGTTCGTAGCATCCGTTTAGAACACCTTTCGGTGACCAAAAGCCTCCATTGATATTCTGACTGTGACTAATTTTGTTAGTTTTAGGGCAAGCGCCGGCGCCGTCTGATGTAAAAAACTAAACAAACATTCCGTAGAACTAATGAGTGTGTAATTTCGTTAGGGAGGCTCTATGTAGGCGGTCCAGATCTCATGCGCGAAGGGGTGCATGGGATTAATGGTGGTAATGATTCGGGTTTTACGATTCTGAACTTTATTAGAAATAAATATAGTCAAAGTTATAGATAAAAAGTAATTAGAAAAAAGTTTAATATTCCATTAAATTAATTTTACTTCACCATCTATGCATAACGTATACTTGGAACCGGCCCAAAAACATGTCTCTACCTTATTTATGTGTGAAAATATGAAGTTTATATTGAACCTAAAATAAATAATACGGCTAATAACACAATTAGACTTAAAACTATTACCGCTACTCTCCTTTGCTTACTAGAATAATAAAAGCTGATAAAAAAAATCACCGAACCTATATGACTAATCCTACATTACTAGCATAATATTATGCTAGTAATGTAGGATTGTCAGCATCTCTATGCAATTGATACTCAAATCATTGTATCCGCGGCATTCTAGTATAAGGGACATCATGCACCCCAATTTAATTTAGATCTTTTTTTTCTTTTGTAATGTTTTGACGATAGCCTATAAAGTCTCACATTAAATGGGACCGTAAAAAGTTACATTAACCTTTCGTTGGCACTATTACTCATGTAATTGAATTTTGCTTTTCCAAGCTAATTCCAACTAAAATCCGGGCCCAGGGCGTAAGTAATGACTCGACTTTAAAAGCTCAAATTTCGTCGATTGAAGTGAAAAGATACAGTTTATAAATATTTTCGAGTATCAAACCATGTAAATGTATGAATATATTAAAATTAAGCTCGACTACTCTACAAATAGACTTAAATGATTACGTTTATGTGTGGTTAGTGTAAGTAAATTTGCGTAATTTAAAAGGAGATAGATACAGATATTATTACGCCCACAAAACGTGTAGACCAACACTGCGTATCGTGCTTGAGATGGGGCATATGAATGCCACCAACCAATTATTATTACATATATGAGATATGTAATAATAATTGGTTTTCCTTTTAGTTGATAGCTCGTAGCCGTACCTAATTATGTCTCTATTTTATTAAACCATCTGCATAGAAAAATATTTATTTTCGCCTCATTCAATTAAATTCAATCATTGCGGGCTGAGAAGACGAATTTAAGGTTACATTCCCGTACGGGCGAAACACAAAAAGGATTCGTTAAATCCAATGGAGTATTAACTGCCGATGCGCCGGCGCCTATTGTCAGCCTTTAGTTCCTTCGCCGTGGATTACGACCTGTAGTAAAAATATATAACGCATTCTGATTTTACCTAAATAAACGCAATGAGGTGGGTTAAGGTACACGTTACTACGCAGAATTGAAATAAATTCAAATTCAATCTGAAGAAGTTTAATTTGTAACTCTTTATATAACTGATGTTCTATCTACCAGTCTGTAGACTATAAAAGCTTCATCGAACGCAGACAGACACCATAAGCGACATAAGATCGCCTATCTTCCATGGATATGCGTTTATTATCTTTTACGGAGGAAGCTTTCGGGATCATTTGTAAGTTCATCAGTAAGATCATAGATTGGCAAGTACCAAACGTGCTACGGTTCATCTCATGCCAAGTAACTACCGAAGTTAACAGTTAACAGTTAGTCACACACCAGATAGGACGAGACCTGGACTACTTCACTCTACAGAGGAAGTGCAAAAATGTATTTTTTTTTTCATCACCTATTCGTTCAATATTTTTAGCTACGTAGCTCTTCCAAAAACCATTAGGTTTACTGTGAACTAGTTGAAAATTATGTATAAAACAAGTTTAATTATCCACTAAGCATAGAGCTAATACAGCAATTGCAACTGTATCAGGCTTTCTGGAATTATCTGCGTATTATATGTTGTTGTTGCTCGATCGAATCCGAGTTGGGGACAATCAGCAGCTACGACGCGTGTCACTCAGCAGGGCAATGCGTTAACGAGCGCATGCAAATACAGTTTGCAATCGCGCTAACAATGTTCCCGCAATGCCCGTTCACGTGCCGCCTTCAAACGGCGAATTGCAAGACTCTACCTTATGTAGAGTCTCGGAATTCGGCTTCTCGTCTTAATTTGTTATTAACAACAAAGAGGAAAGGCTTAGACTTCTTAAAACGTGAACACTACTGTATTTTGATAAAACTGTCTGTATCGGTTGTATTGCATTTCATTTTAATATTTGGTCACTGAAAGGTATTTTTATATAAAAGTAGAAAGACTAAGAAATAGAATTTTTGATGTCACTGTTAAATACTAAATAATAGGAGTCAAGAGATTAAAACTGTTACATCCTCATCATTTTTACTCAATTAGAAAGAACAGCTTATATTTTTTTTATTTCTTCTTTGAACTCAAATTTAGCCAGCCTGCGATTTCGTATTGGTTGTAAATAAAAAGTTTTATTAACTTTATAAATCGGCGCCGTTCGGAAATTCACAACAACAGATTTCTCCGAGGATTTAAAGTTTGACTGCTTGCAAATTGTTCTCACAGTGAGTGCACGTCCAACGTTAACAAGGGCTGTAAGTCTTACGGACAGTGAGATTCTAGATCAGTGAGAAACCTAGCGAAGGTTCAAGATTTAAATCATTTCATACTGTTTATGAAATAAATGTATGTTACGTTAAAAACTCACTGACGCTATCTGACGTTGATGTCAACTGTCTATAATTATAATTACTACCATTTGACTTTGGTAAAGTAATAACAAATTAAGTATAAAAAATGATGCCTAGATCAGGGAAGTACCACTGCGACACAGAAAACGAGTGTAAAGTAAGTGTTTGAACTTTTGCTTCTCTCCCGGTAATCGAAGCTCCACCCTCAGCAAACATCTCGCCAGCAAATTCTTCGAAATAATAGAATATGAGGGACGCGTTTAACATCTATAACATACCATATTTTGACAAATAAATTATTGTTATTTCTTAACGACTGGCTCAGTTGTCATCTTTTTCAGAAAAGTTTCTGTTTTCAGTGTGGGCTAATATACTGTACTACCCTGTTCAGAGTAAAACACTTCTATATTATGATATCGTATAACATTTTCAAAATCACATAATGTTCAGATTCTCTTACACCCAACAGTAAAAGGGCTGTTGATCCTGTTTGTTTTAAACCTCAATATTTTATTACGTCAAATAAATTCAAGCACCACGTGATCCCACGTGTACGCGTCAAGGCACCAATAAAAATGATAAACGTGTCGGTGCACTCGGGTTAAGAGAAAAAGTATGGAAAGTAAGTTTTTTATTAGATATTCTCGACTTGAAACATATATTTATGAAAAAAAGAAAGAACTATAGAACCACAGCTGAAACAAATTTATCGCGGGGAGTACTTAATGTATAAAGTTCGAAACTTTATAATAAAAAACTATTATTTCGTATTGTTATATGGTTCGAGAACATTTCAGTTTTATAACATTTCATCGTAGTGACATATTACACTTTTCAATTCTATTGTATTCTCATGTTTGCGCGGCTCTACAATTGTTAAATAAAAATATATACGGATTTTTCCAGCTCTATTTTGTTAGTCCATAATAAATAAAAAAAATTAACTATACACCTGTTTAATAACAATAATGCACTTTAATTTATTTCATGCTGTACACATGCTTTTCAAATATTCAAAGTTGTTAAGAGCATTTATGCGATTTTTCTCTCCCTGCAACCTTGGCCTTTCAGTAAATATTAATTAAAAGCGTATTGCCCAATAATTGAAAGTTAGTAAAATATAGTTTGGATGTCTGCAGCTGAATTAACGCATGTAAATTTTACATTAGATTTTTTATAAAAAAATTTGTTTATCTGCAGACTGTCCATTAAAATGGAAAAGAATCCAACACATAATAATGAAAGTTTTGTATCGATAATTGTGAATAATTTGAATTTAATACCTGTTATAGAACTAATCGATCTGTGCCATCAACTCGGGATCGTTGAATATTCTGAAACACATAGATATGTTGTGTATGCACGAATTAAATTTACTATAGAAACAGTCGTTGGGATGTTTTAAAGAAAATTGGTTTTATTTTCTCTTACCGCTTTAGATTCTATTGAATTTTCGTTCTTATGACTTAGGAGATAAATATTCTTATGTATTAAAAGACTGGCTTAATCTTATTGTCTTGCTCATAATTTGATTTAGTTGGCGATGTCGACACCTCTGGGTGGGCTCCGACCGCCCGCTAACCCTAGATTAAGAATTCGAATGCATTGCGTGGGATATGATCATTTGTTAAACATTCTTAAATGTTTGTTTCAACACCGTATTCGAACAGATTAGAAACGTATATTGGATAAACATGTGTAATGCAATTACCGAAACATGACTTGAGCAAGGTAAAAGTGTTTTTATTACAACGAGCATGCTTATTTAGTTTATACAAAAAATAAGTTTTAGTCCGTTAGCGTTAAGTTATATTAACTTTGCGTTCCATTTTTATTAGAGGTTAAGGGCTGGAACCGTGATAGTTTAGTGTCTGCGCGTGCTCTTTAATAAAGTCGAGCAACCTGAGATTAAATGCCGATGACGATACCAAAGTAGTTTTTAATTTAGATTTTAAGTGTAGATTTGTCACGGGCTCATATGTAATAGAAAACATCCTGAAGAATCTTGCACATTTTTGAAATAATGAAATAAAAAAATAAAGTACGAAGTATGTGGAGCCAATGTAGTACGGTGGGGTCTCCATTATACCAACTTTTATCAATTATTGGTATTATTTTAGTTTACCTAGCAGTGAGAAGTATATAGACTTCGATTATATATGAACAAATGCAAGGTGTAATGTGAGCCTGATATTTCTTTAATCCTTTTTTTAAAGCATAATGGACTAAAAGGGACAATCATTTTTAATTCACATGGGACATTCATGCATCATTTTTTGATGATGAATCAGCGTAAGCATTACGTATTCGGGACCATATTAGTGAGATGAGACTATAGACACAATTACTATTTAAACTTACGGTGTTGTCATCTACAACTAAAAGTGGTCTCTACTTGGCCACCTTTTGATCCTGTCTATAGTAGAGGACCAAAGCCAGCTGATCATTATGATGATGGCATGTATTATTATTAATCTTGTCTTTGGTTATGATAACAATTACACTCACTATAACGATAGCAATCATCGTTTCCATTGCGTCCATAACAATTAAGCATTTGATTTCAGAAATATATTGCAATAATTATTATTTCCATACAATGTGCTCACATTTTAAAGGTAAGATGAACGGCTCGTGTCCAATTAAAGTACAGATATCATATCATTTAAAATTCCACAAACAATATTTATTACATACTAAACTTAAACGCTGCAAAAAATTCTTCTAGACATGAACTTTTTGCTAGCGGGCCCACCATTGTACACGGTGGCACAATCAGCTATTGTAGTCGAAGATATGTTAAAAACTTTCGCGGTGAACTGTATAATTTCGAGTAAGGGAATATAAGGAACAATAAATATTTATAATGCCGCTTTTCCATCGCCGGTAAATTGCGGTGTAATCGAGTCAACATTTATCACAACAATGTTTTTACATCGATCGCTGTAACATGTCAGACATGCACACAAAGTGACCGATACAAAGTACAGGCCGCGCTTAAGACAATGTCCATAACGATAAAAGACCAATCAACTTAAAATAAATTGTTTTATTGTTGTAGTTTGTGCCGCTCGTAAAGATTTAAGAGTAACAGTAGCCATTTCGTGCTGCATTTCATTACCCTAAGAAATTTCAAATTGTTATTTCACAGTATTCATTAACTGTAATTACAGGGTTACATTTTATAACCCCTAAGTTACTCTCAGGTAGTATGAACTTTTAATATTTTAGAAACAAGGTTAAGGGCCAATTGGACCATACTCAGTTTATTAAACGTCTTGTTAAATATATTATCAATATTTATATTTATTTATAAATCAGCAGGTAAAATTTAACAGCCTACCAACCTACTAGAAAGTAAATGAATTACCTTGGTCACATTTGAAAATAATGTAATAAGGAAGTGTATTTGAATCAAATGGTACAAAATTTTCAATTCCGCAGCTTCACTTAATGTAATTGTATTATTGAATAGAAAAAATACTAACAACTACATCAATGAATTCTTTTAGTCATGTCATTGTGTTGAGAATCACTTACTCGTTCTATTATTTAGATATAAAATATATTTAAGATTAGCTTAGGCATATTAACAAGTCGGAGAAATTAGTGTTAAATTAAAAAATGCCCTTAATTCACGTCTTGAAAGTGTACTTTCAAATATACTGCGAGTAAAATGAACATAAACGCCACAAAATTATGTCCATTAATAAACCAGTATTACTTTACGATAGTAGCGAAGATAAGTAATGAACTGCAAATGAAGAAGTATGAAAAAAATAATCGGATATGGTGTACGCGACATTCCTTCGGTCCGGATGGTCATGGAGACATTTTTGTAACGATATTTTATTAAAAGAATCGGCAGACTAACAAAGAACGATGTAAACATATCAATTATGAATACGAAAGGAGCCCCAACTACTTTTTTGACTCGCCACCAAGAATTACTTTCATCTTTTAAGTAAAGTATATATAATTAAGCTCTTGTTGTGCTAAAGTAACCATTTGTTTCAGACTCTATAATAGTTCAGACCATTTTGGAAATCAATGTATTTAATCACTCCAACGTTATTCAACTCAAAATTAGCCAATAAGTAAAAGTTTCATTGTTTAATATTATTAGGTAATGCGTTATGTTGTTTTTAAGCTTAGAATGATTTAATTTTACATTAAATATAAAAACCATTGTAGTATTCATGTAGATGCTTCTGCTCGCGTGTCTTTAATCCATCACCCTAATTACCTTTTCTTTATATCAGCAGGGTTTACTAATATTGCATTTTAGGAATGCTTGGCGTCATCTAGTGTGGAACTTTTCAATATGCTGATACCTTCAAATAGCAATTTACAATTAATACTTGAACATTAGGATTGCATTCGCTATTGAATTTTTATGGTTATTTTTTACTCTAATTGCTAGTCTGCACTCGAGATGAAACGTAAACGTGTGTTGTTATTATGTGTGTTTAAATATTCTTTCGTAAATTATCATGCTTTTGCAAACTTGATTGATAATGTAGGCTTTAGTATTTAGGCCAAAGAAGACCATATAAAACCTGAATAAATTAACAAGCGGCTGACATGATGCACGAGTAGTTTTCAATTATTTATTTCCTACATTTTAAATCTTCCCAACAGACGAAAACCCCGATCTTCCCGTTGTTGATTAGCTAGATTTTTAAAATGGACAAACATCTAATTTTAATAAAAGGGATAGTTGGGTGTTGCCAGTAGCATGAGTGTTCTTAGTGTTGAAATTTAATCCAATGTAAATATTTTTTAACAATGTGTAACTTACGATTATTTCAAAATTTTGCTTATTAATCCATAAAATTTTTAATCCCCATGTAAGACACAAACTATATAATTATATTTGGATATCACTTTAGTTACTATCTAATTCACAGATTATCTTTTTATATGGACACAATCAATGCACGTTTCTTGAAAGATAAGCGAATTGATTAAATACATTAAATATCGATCGAATTTTAATTTGTCCGTGGACACCCGTGAACTCGGAAAGATAAGAAGAGGCGATTCATCAAACGCGACTGGTATCGATGCTCCGTCAACACTCAGTCATTTAAGATGTCGCACGATGACGGCGATGACTGGCGATAACATCAGTGTCATTTGTGGGACCCACAGCAGTTTTTAAATGTTCTATTTTACTATTTTCTATATTTGTGTTAGAATTATGTATGTTCATTAACTCTAGAGACAACATTTTCTTCATTCAATTTAAGTGTGCTAGGTAGCTCTTATTTATGGACTGTTATGATCGAGTTTAGAACAGTCTAAACAGAAAACTCGTCGTCTTCACGGTTTCATGTGTCAAAATATTTTAACCTTTATAAATAAATATCTTAAAAATTATATCTTGCAAAAGACTATAAGCTCAAACTCAAATAACATTCAAATGATAAACTAATACAAAAGATATACTAGAACAATGAAACTAAAACTAAAAACTTTAAAAAAACTAAGGTATTAATTACAATATATTATTAAAAATAGTCCCTTTAGGCAAGGTTCTGAAGATACTGACAGCGTTCCCCTTTTTAATAGCTAGACTAATTCTTTGTCCCTGCCAGCTCTTGGGTCACATGTGAAGTCGACTAACCTTTTTGCTATTTTCTTAAAAAGCCTTATAGCTTTAGGACCCCACGGACCAAAGTTCTCGTTTTGAAATCGCATTTTCCTGATTCCTTTATACGATGCAAGCTATGTTAGTTAGCAGGTACCAAACGCAAGGGCGAGTATCATCGAAATTTTGTATTTCGGATGTCTCCCATGTAAAACCCAACCAACATATGTTTGTGCATGTTTCGCTGCTAGTTTCGCATAATTATCTATACGCTAACTCTAATCTAGCGCCCTGGTTAAAACACGTGAGAGCGTGTGTTGTCTGCGAAGTACAACGTGGTGTTATAAGCGCTGCCCCAGTAGTTCCCACGGCTTTAGTATGAACGATCGCTCTGACACTCCGCGCCTATCAAAGCGTGCCACGTCGTATCGCGAAATCGTTGTGTCCGCTCCAGTCCGACAGACCATAAGCACCGACGCGACCGCGTTGCCCATTAATTTAAACGGACGCGATCAATAAACACGATTATCTACCTCATCAGCGACATTGAAGCATTACAAGCTTTTAGCGGGTCCTCGCCGCGGCGCGATTAGTCATTTCGAAATTATGACGAGTCAATTAAAAACTGGGACGCTAAGAGAACGGCCGTGTTTATTCGCTAACATTCGAGACGATTTGACCAGAGCGCCATTTTATTGCTTGTGCTTACTTAGAGATGATGAAAATATGGGACTAACACCCGGTTTCTGAAACCCTGATCATCGTAGAAATTAACTAAACTTGACAGCTGTTTAGTTAATTTCTACGATGATCAGGGTTTCAGAAACCGGGCCTAAGACACTGTTATTTGAATAGTAAAGTTAATACGAGTATCTATCAATATACCAAGCAATATTCGTCACTATACAAAATATGTAATACTGAGAAGTCATCATCGAATTCCATTATTTTATTACTATTAATATGTATATAATAAATTACTTATTACAGGACGATCTCGTCAAACATTTGAGAAAAGAGTTCATCCGCTGCATTGTTGTCCACTTATATATAGTTATATATGACCGTGACATAAAACGGGCCGCCTCGGTCCTTTCTTCGTGTGCGCAATACGCAAGAATTCAGTTCAAAGAAGCGCATTCAAATCAAACACGAGATAAAAACTGAAGTTGCTAACAACATCATCACGACAACGAGCGTCGCTAATGTTATTTAAGTCGAAATATTGGGTTGGAAGCATACGAAATTAATAATTACACTCGCACAATGAATTGCGCCGCATTCGTCCGCGACGATAACAACGTTTCGGTCAAAATTTTGACACCTGCAAACTAGGCGTACGAAGGAGAAGGGCCACAGCGTTATCCGATTCCGACGATTGGAGATGATGAATGTTTGGATACAAGTGACTCCTCAACGATGTCAATCTTTTGCTTCTTACTTTGCTCGTTTCTGTTGACGCGTAATGTTTTCTTTTTATAATGCATTGTCAGTAAGGTCTTTAACATATTTAGTGCTTGCAGATTTCTCAATTTTAATAACGTATCGACAAACTTTGATCAACACTTTAAAAGTTGGCCTTACGTTTAATGCACAAAAACGTAGTAATAGAAACAAGTATGTGTAGCACACTTAAGAAGTTATACTTCTTTAGCGTAATAAAAGAAAATCAACTAAAAATTTTATCCCCCGTACCAGTACCCTTTGTGATGTTTTGCATTTAATATCTTTTACATTAAATGCAGTTAAATGCATGCTTAATTAAATAACTTGGAATTATTTGTAAATGTCAAAAGGTTGTTCACCTTGGTAATACCGTGAAGTTGGTCGCTCTTGCAACCTACTTCAGGTCGCTTTTTGACTGCCAGTGTGCGCGCGCATCGTAAAAATTTTACTCTCATAGCTTTTTCCAAAGGGGCCAAAAGAAGTAAAACTTCAAAAATTTGTGTTATAATTTACATTTTAGGTAGGTACTTTTTTATGCATTTGTTTTTAGGCTTGACAACGACGATGATTTTTTGTATAGAACATGCGTATATAATGTTTCAAATGGGATATAACATGTAATAACATTTATCGCCAATCCGAGATGTCAAGAGATAACAAAAAGTAGCAAATTTCTCTGAAATTCCTTTAACATTTTAATGACTTTGCTGTGAATTTAGAGCGGTTGGTGCGTTCGACGCGAGGAGTTAGTTAGCTTCGGGTCAATAAAGCTGATGATTCATGCTCTTCTTCAACCGGAGCTACATTAACGTTCGCTTCTAATTGAGTTTGCTCTAAATTTATGTGCCGGAAGGTTAATATTTCTGATAGGCGTCTTATGGCGTATTGAAATACGGTCTTACGTTTCCTGATTGGAAACCGCAACCTTAAACAAAGCTATAACCTATTGAATTTTACCTTTACCCGAAATGTCATTATAGGCGTGTTTCATCACGCTTCATTATCATTTATCAACTTGAATGAGACAGCGTGTCATATCACTTTGGTATCGTCACGCAGTAGCCTTTGCTGTTGCAAAGCATGATGATCAGGCTCACCCGAGAGAGAATTTCGGCCTCAGGGAAGACCGGAATTAGTGGGTTCTTCGAACAATTTCAAGAAGTTTGTTTGTGTTTTTATAATTCTAATAATACGTTAATCATATTCTTACCTATACGGTTTATTTCAATAGAGAGTTAATTTAAATTTTATACGTATTTAATTAAAAATTATTTTACTTAATACAGATATACCTTATTTTAGTATTTAACGTTTGTGACGTTTGAACAAGTCTTACTTCGAATAAAGAACTTTTGATTTTGTTTTTTTGAACTAACCTTGTATATAATTGTTAAAAATAAATCTAGTTAGGTTTCCGTTTCTTCAATATTTAATTTTTTTACTTTGCTACATTGTTTTAAAAATGGCAACTGTTTTATGCTACATTATGTAAACTCTTTAATTTAAATAGTTCAATAATAAAACTAACTAAACTAAAACTATAATACATTACGATTATAATTGAGATTACAAATGGTTAGATATTCACACATGTTCATTTAAATATATTGATTTCACGTTAACATTTTTAAAGGGTTAAGGTGGAATAATGTTTAAAATGTCAAGTGTAAAACATAACATCCATTTAAAGATTATGTTCATATTTTAACCAGGCTTAGTATATTGGTTTCCGCATAAATTATTGACATTTAGCATTCAATTTACAATATAAACAATATAAATATGACAGGTAAGCTGACAACTGAACATTTAATAGTAACAGGACTTAAGACGTCATTTAAGCAAATATTTTTGCGGAGTACTTAATAACTTAATGAAGCGAGCTTAAACCTACGGTGATGGTCTCCAGTGTGTAATTTAATAAAATGAACGGCGGTTATACAGCTTTAAGTCTTAATATGAGCACAACTCCCTGATAGCTTGAGAGACAACTGCCATTAAGATAAAATACGGCCCTTACTGTACTTTAATCTCGTCTGACATCATATCTGATCCACTCTTACAATTAAACGTTCCGAAATTCGAATTGGATTACACATTAAGCTTTCTTATGGGCCACGTGGAAATGGCTTCGCCGAGCCGGCTCCAGATATGAATGAATGCGTAATTAAAAATAATCTCCCGTCATATTTAGGTGGGTAACTTTGAAATACATAGGACGACCAAAACTCTTATGAGCAAGGCACTCTAAGAAAAGTAGAGTGCCTTCGTATAGAGCGTAGAGATTCCGTGAGGCTTTTAGATTTGTAGTTTCGCTTAATAACCTGAATCAACAGTACCTACTCGTACATCTCGAATTTATAAAACATTTTTTTTTTGTAAACTGTACACGTATTTTGTCATTAGGTTCATTAGTCATTAAGTATTTACCCTTAACATAAGATAATTATTTTTCACATCATTCCAAATAATCTTTAACCAAGATATTACTTAATACGACTCGATTTGCGCAGTGATGAACCTGTCTTGCACCATTGATAATTGAGTGATGAAAATAATTTTTTTCCTGGGTGAAGATCTATAATGTGTATTTAATTACAAAATCAAAGTATGTTCAAGAAATTTTATCACTTACCTTAGTATTAGCATTGCTTAGTTTAAAGACAAGATAAGTTTACACAAAAATTGGTTGAAAATGTTTATATACATACTCACATATTATAATTCTATCAAACAAAAAAATAATTAAAAACTGCCGTAGGCTTATGGTGATGATGATGATTTAAAAGGTACTAGAATGATTTGTTCTAATGAAGACTGGGGCTTCAATTAATTAAAGTAACAGCCTGTAACACCGTTTGTATATGTCCCACAGCTGGACAAAGGCTCCTTCTGTACTGAAGGTAATCAGCCATAGCCTACCACGTTTTGCGGACTTTACATATCTTCAAAATAATTTTCTTTTTATTATTCAGGTTTCCCTGAGATTTTTATCTTCATTAAAATTTAATAAGTGTAATCAATTAATAGTTTCATAAGTGCCTGTATCGGCATTTGAACTCAGGTTGCTCGAGTTTGATACTCGAGCAACCTGAGTTCAAATGCCCCTAATTTATATTACATCTTTAAATATAAAAATTTAACTCCCGTATATTTGTGTCCACAAAACTAAAAAACAACTAGCCGATTGATTGATCGTTGACAACATAGCTATTGTGCTTTTTTAGCCATTGTGTTTTATTCCAAAGTACGGAACAGATACAAAAAGACCACATCAAAGCGTAGCCGGGTTCAGATAGTATTATATAAAATTGCTATGACTGTGAGAACATTTTCTAAACTCAAACACTTTCGACTGAAAACATTGCTGTATGAAACAAAACGTAAACATCATAAAATATCCATCCGGTACACGAAACTAAAACATCATATGATGTCGATTTGAGCCATATATTTATCATCGAAAAGGATTCTTTGGAGCGACAGAGTGTAATATGAAAATATGCGATCTCGATTCACGGATAAAAGTCAACATTTGTCATGCGTAACGATCGCGAACGTGAATAACGAACGGAAAACTACGTACGGGAGGTGTTCAAGCGCCAACATCAACACCGTCAAAGAGCGGTGTTTCTTTCACCATCTAGGGTTGTCAATGAAGTTATTTACTAATTTTTATTATCATTAAATATTTCTAAAAAGCCTTACGTCCACCTATGTGGTACAAAATCTATAAATTTGTCTTAGTGTTTTTTAAACTTACATACTTTTCTTTTTTACTTACTGATTTAACTTACACGAAACTATCCGAATGGTAGATTAATACATATTTATGCCAGTATATTATAAAGTGCATCATGATAATACATAGATAAGAAAGAAATATTCAATTATTGAGTTAAAGGAAACTCAACAGAAACAGAAAGCAAATTTAAAATTTTAAAGTCAAGGTAATAGTCATTTTATCTGTAGTATAGTCAGTTTATTAAGATACTGCGAACGAGCCCTGGGATGAGCAATGGGACGATCGTCATTGGATGCTCATGTAGATTCACGTTCAACTCCATTTAATTGATGTCGGTTTTTGAGTGTACCAATAAGCCGCCAACGGGCCACGTTACCACACCTCTGTTCAACCGCGATGTATGGAATTTGTATTCAATATTTTAAACAGCTGACTTATGTTTGGACCGTAAGAGCTTCAGTGCTACATTAAACGCATAATACGATTCATTTGATCGAGTTTTTGAATGAACAAAACGCCATACTTTAAGGGCTCAGAACACGAAATTAAATACGGAAATGGTAAACATTTCTTTGGTGTTTTTAATTAAACTTGTGCATAGCGAAATAAATCTTTTCATTACTCACTAATTATATTGCGAAACTTTGCTGTGGCATAAATCTTGTAATGTCGGAGGGTAGTCAACGGATACAGGTGCCTCAGGGATAAACCAAGAGTCCGGTACAAAAGACATAAAAAGTCCAATATGAACGTAGAAAGGAGGTCAAACCTTATAAAAAACACTTTTGAATTTTTTTTTTATCTAATTCATCCTTCACAATTTTATGTTAAATGTAATATTTTAACATTTCGTAAATAATGAAGATTTTCTGTTTGTTCAAAATGAATATTGCTACAGAGATAATGAGACATGATTGTATCATACGCATTCGAATCTAGTGCAATAGAAATGTTACTACCAATCAGCAATCAATCTACGGTCGGAAGTATCAATTATGAACGCAGTATTCAATATTTTATTTGTAATTCCATGTACCAAATAATGCCGGACGCAGGTGTATGGTAAACATGGAGGTTCTACAGCCCATATGATTTACGAAACTTTTTACAACGTTAAAAAATCCATACTGAAGACAAAGTAATTATTATGTAAATTTAGACCGTGCTATAAGAGCTTTGCAAGGGACAAAGTCGTTTTTGTAACCTGTTGAAGTTTAATTTTTTTACACATCACTCATTCACACTTTATACCATTTCTCCGATCTGTAAAATTACTATACAGAGAATTTTTTTCAATATTCAATTTTTGTTTATCTAATATTTACAAGATTAAATCTATGTAAAATTACATATTATCTATTAATACATAAAAAAATATTAGAATACATAACCTAGAATGATATAACACGGGCTGTGCCTTAGATGTGTCAGAGCTTTCTTTTTGTTATCAGGGGGAGAGGGTGGAGGGTCAAAAGATACCCTGTCATCCCTCACATGTCAGGGTTCTGTGGGCGGTTTATACCAACTAAAATCCCTTCGGTGGCGATAATATGTATCCGGGATCTCCTACGTAAAACTATGCGAATATGAAATGAGCGCGCCTCGGAGAAGGATAAACCTTCCCTGGTTCGCACAAAATCCTGCAACAGCACGAGAGTAAACAACACAACGTCTGTAAGTCGCTTTTTACGACAGGTAAAGCATTCCTTAGTAATTTTCTATGAGCCCAGTACTACAGGGCTGAGTGCTAGGCCTAGACTCATCGCAAAATTTTGATGTTAAAATGCATAAAAATGTATAACAAAACTAGCTGCTGCCCGCGACTACGTCTGCGTGGAATAGGCTGAAGGTGTAACATTAAGACAGAAAGACAGATATACATAAAATATGTATATAAATTATAGCCTATGTGTTATTCTGATGTATAAGCTATGTTATTGTAAAGTTTCATTAAAATCCATTCTGTAGTATTTGCGTGAAAGAGTAACAAACATCCATACATACAAACATCCATACATACAAACATTCACCTTTATAATATTAGTAAGGATTACAGCTTAAATGTTTTATAACCAACAATGACCACACAAACCTTCTGCTGTTGTACTAAAAGACGGGCTCATCCAGAGAAGTAATGCAGAAGACAAGCGCGAAATGGAATTATGCTTTCTCTTTTCTTCAGGTGCGTAAGGTAAGGTGCCGAATGTGGGGAGGAAGATGCAGCATCAACTGCACTTGTTGTCGAGTGGCAGAATGGTGAGTTAGTGGCGGATGTCAAACAATGTTGATTCTACTTACGGTGGTAGGGCCACGCAGTAGCATCGGCTGTTGCACGAATGGGCAGGCCCGTCCGGGTAAGTACCGCGACCTCACAGAAGACCAGCGTAAAGTGGAAGTATGACAAATACTTTCGCGTTTCGTCTGGTGAGTGAGGTAGCCGGAGCCCAATTTTCAAAAGTTTGTCAACGCATCTGTAACACTCAGGTGTGGTAGATGTCCATGGGCGGCGGTATTCACTTTAACATCAGATGAACCGTCTGCTCGTTTGACAACTTTTCGCATAAAAAAAAATTATACGTCCGCTATTCATATCGTTACTTAGTCAGCCCCCGCTTGAGATACATGGCCAAGAGATATATTCCGAGACCATCATCAAGTATTTTGGATGATATATAGACCACTCGTGGCGTATGGTTCCCCAAATCAAACACTCGCGTTCGACAAGCCAGGGCATTTCATGCCTAATACCCTATCCTGATATCCAAGATCTGATAAAACTGAGATTGTCTAAGAGCTATATTTCAGCTCCAGCGTGGTACGGACTGGCTTCCACCACTCTTGATATCAAGTCTTAATTATCAAGTTTTATTGTGCTCTTTTTATGTAACACGTACATTTCCACAATTTCGAAACTTGATTAACGCTGACCACCAAAATTTAGTAGCAGTACTTAGCTTTTCTCGTTAGTTGTTAGATAACCTTTGAAGATGTTCTTATGATCGAATAAGATATAAATTATTAGTAGTAATAATATAGTAATATTGGTAATTTTTTTTAATTTATAACATTTATTTTATATATGCAATATATTTATATATATATGTATACGTTTATTTTTATTTATAAACCCAATCAGATGAGTAAACAAATAAATATCCCCACAATAATAATCGTTTATATATTAATCTCACCACAAACCAAGTAAACAAAATATTCGCTTTATCTTATGCCCTTATTCTTTAATAACCATTACTAACTTTAGTTTACGCTTCTCTTTTCATAAACTTAATTCCGAACATAATCACTTATCTAAAAAGGGTTAAATAACAGAGCAGAGTAGCTGTTATAGATAATAAGATTATGTAAAAGCGATTTAATATTAAAAAGAAATTTAATATGCCTCTTTTTTGTTATAAAAAACATGTCCCCAGGAAAAAAAAGAACTTCGTTGAGATTTAATCCGAAACTAATAGCAACAATTTGTCTGGGGCCTATGAATAGGACCATTCATTTTGTTGTAAAAAAATATTTTTATGCCGGACTTAAAAAGCTCTGCTTTTGAATTCTTGCATTATAAAGATTCATGTACTTTATGTGAAATGATAAGTTATATAAAATACCTGTAAATATTTCTCTAATTATAATTTTAATAGCATAATGAGGCTACGTGTCTCATAAAAATATCAACCGCTATCAACTATTAGCTTTTTTTCAACTAAGCGAGCTTTTTTTTTGCTTATTCTCTTTTTCACCAGGGTTTCGTTTGCGGAGTTTTATAAAATAAAAATGCAAGCACCCGGGCATTAGCCTACTAATGTTGTTCGTAATTTGAAATATTTTCCAATAAATCAATAATGGCATGTATTAACAAAAAGCCTGGTGTGGTATGGCCATTTTACTTTTAAACCTTAATTGAATTTGCGATGGAGTATCGTTTTTGTACATTGTGAGTAGAACAAAAAAAATCGTTCGTTGCGTGTAGTGTAGTGTTTCTTTAAAAAAAATGTTGTGTATTTCATATAATTGTAAAAAAAAAACTCAATGGATGTGAAGATTGAGTATTCTCAATTGGTTGTACTAGGCGATATGTCTTACTCCCTAACTTTTGATTACTAACCGACTTCAAAATTAGGAGGTTCTCAATTCGTTTTTTTTTTTTTTTATGTTTGTTACCTCAGACCTCTTGACCGAGTGAACCGATTTTGATGATCCTTCTTTTATTTGAAAGCTGGTGCTTCCCATGCGGTCCCATATTAATTTCATTGATTTTGGATCTTGGGCTGCGGGGATACTTAGGGAACTCCTTGAAATCAATTATAAAATGAATACAGAGCGAGGTTTATTTCTATGGGAAAAAAGCGGCAAACGAGCAGGAGGCTCACCTGATGGCAAGTGATCACCGCTGCCCATGGACATCTGCAACACCCGAGGGCTTAAAAATGCATTGCCGGCCTTTTAGGAAAGAGTATGCTCTCTTGTTGAAGGTACCCAGGTCGTAACGGTTCGGAAAGATAGCCGGCAGCACCTTGATCCACAGAGTTGTGAAAGGCAGGAAATGCCTTGAAAATCGCGGTGCTGTGGAAGGCTCGACATCGAGGTGGTGTGGATGAAATTTTTGATTGAATTTGTGATATTTGAAGTTATCGAATGGAAAAAGTTATAACAGAACAGTTTAGAAGTTTTTCAGTTTAGAAATGGTTAATAACAGAACAGTTCTTAGTAATGGTTAGGCTATAAGACTCTTTCTGCATATTCTGTAGCACTCCATTATATTTTTTTCGATCTTATTATCAAAAATGAGCCCAGAATTAGATATTTCTGAACTTTTTAGCCAAGGATGGTTCAAGATGATAAGGAAACCCCACGAGAAGGAGATTTATACTTGAACATTTTGTTCAGTATTTTTTTTGAGTCAAGCTGAGGTTTTAATTAAGTATATGAAGTTTACCATTTAATATCTTATGTTTGACTCTATGACTGAAACCTTTAAAAATTTTACAAAATATATAAATACTTTTATTAATTTGTTATTTAAATTATATTTCACTATGTTAAAATTAAGTTAAACAAGAAAGGGTAATTCATGCATTCAAAGTAAACAAATCTTAACAATTATTTAAATTATATGAGGGTTGTACGTTTTACCCGAGGCTGACTAATGACAATTTCGAGTAAGACAGTAAGTTTCACTTCAAATCACTTTAAATTTAAATAGAAAGGGAAGCGGATGGAGCTTTGATTGAATACTGTTCATTATGAGTCGAGAATACCTTTGGGGTAAATTCCTTCCAGAAGCATAATCAATTTGCTGCAGACGACTGATCTAGTAAGGTTTTTTTTATCAAGTGGCGATCACAGCCTCCACATTAAAATAGAATTAGTATAAATATTTTATAACTTTTATGTTCAGAAGGTAATAATAATCTTATTAAATATTTAAGATAGAGTTAATGTAATATGAAATTTTAATTTTGTAAAAATGCACAATTGTGCATGATTATAACAATATAATGATACATTTAGTATTTTAGCAAGCAAATTATTTTTAAGAGATTTTTTTTTTAATCTCGGTAAATACAATAAATGTGCATATAAAAGACATCAACGAGGTAACAGAATTAGTAACTTAAATGTGATACTTTAACGGTTCTAACGTTATTGTATCCATTTCTTTATTAGTCATCATTATTTATTGGTAATTAATTAGACTAGGCTTCAATGTGTGCACTATATTACATTATTTTTTACAATTGCTCCATGACATCAAAATATTTATATGAATTTTTTTGCCACTGCTGGGAATCTTTCAAATTCGTACTCAGATACAATTCGCAACAACTTCAAATATCGTCATACAACCTCAATTCAAGCGAGAGATGTTTAGGTTTTTATAGTGCTTATTTCCGCAATTAAGGTAAACTTATCGAACATTTATCGCCGCGACGCGATTCGCACGGGCCACCTAGTCATGTTTCAATTCGGAACTTTTTCTTTTTATTTAAGTATATTCTTATGTGTCGTACTCGTTAATCAGAGAACGAAACAATACTTAAATTAACTTACTTAATAAGGGATATCTGTTTGTTAACTTGGTACCATTTTACTGTTGGTTATCTACAATCATGTAATTATTCCTGACGTTTTCTCGGTAAGCAGCATGCAGAAGTTCAAATAAAACGTACATCTAGCAATTATGAAGAAACTATTAAGATAAGTACAGCAGGTTCGGATTACATAATTACTTAATGAAAGTATTATTTTTTGTCTAATATAATCGACCGTTTAGCATTCTTAATAATGTTATAAATACATCCATAACCAATCAAGTCATCTATCATTCTTAGTAGAGCAGAATATAGAAACAGTTATTTCTAGTTAGCTAATTTCATAGTAGTTAATCAATTCTTTTTGTGTAACGTTTTATCTTATATTGATTTAATGGTATCTAAGGCTTCACTTCGAAATGAATAGAAAAAAATGAAAAAAGGCAACAATGTTTAAAACGAGTGATTAAAATGAATAAGTTACTGCAAACCTATTTTATTTTCATAGAGAACTAGTTCGATTCAGGCCTCACACAGAACCAATAGCTTTCGTAGTTCTAAGTCCATGTTTGATTTTATCCCCAGCTTGACCACTTGTAGCAACGGGTCCACCACCCGCCACGCTGGTTGAAGGGGCCGATTTGAAAAGTTGGTTTAGACGCGTAAACTTGTCTAGGCCTCGACCACCCTAACTGATTGCCTTTGATTATTTTAATACGATTGTTATTTTTTTAAATAAAAATATTTGTTATTATTTTATTCAAATACATTTTTTTTCCAACATGTTATTTGAATTATTGAAATAATGACATAAAACCTATTTACATTTGTATGTTGGAGTATTATGTTAATAAAAAGCTAACATGGTAATATTATAAGTAACGCCACATGATGATATTCAATTCGTGTATATTTTTAAAAGAAATCGAACAAGCAATTAGTTTCTTATATTCTTTAGAAATTATATTAATATTCATCTAAACTATATGAAATTATTACCCATTAGAAATATCAACAAAAAATTTGTGCCAACCACAAAATATATTTGGCAACTATCTACTATTATAAATGTGTACTACATTCGCCAAAGAATTTTAGAGGATTTTGATGATTGGAGGCAATATATTGCTTAATTGTTAACCTCTGGCTCATACCTTAAGTCGAGGCTTTTAGCTGCCACATGATTTTTCTAATGTAACTTTTTTCCTGCTTTAAATAATGATTTATGTGGACTCCCGCTATTCTTGTTTACGACGTTATCGCCGAACACAAAGCGAAAAGATCAATATCAATCCTCGTAAATGTGTTCGGCATGATGCGAGAATTTTGACACCAAACAGTCGCGATAACATCTTAAAACGCCTAATGTTTTAAACAAACTCCTTTTATGTGGGCTAACTTAATTTTGTGAGTATAAAAGAAGATATTTCGTAAGCGGTGTTTTACTATCGAATTGGTTATTTTTTATTGCGATACGGGAACGGTCCTAACTGGCCAGAATTTTTATACATTTTTATATAGCATAAAAAAACTAATGGACTCTTGTTACAAAACAGTAGAGAATAGTTTAAAATTTTGGATATTACAAATTAAGTACAAGATTCTAATTATACAATCGATACTAAAACGATGATTAATTTTACGTCATAAAAGTCAATGCGATACGTTCGGAGTCACAATTACATAAAGTTAATATAAACACTAAAAAATGTGGGGTAATTTATTACTGCCTCCTTAAGGCTTAGCAAAAAGTATAAATATAATACAACAGGTCCCAATTAGTCATGCATGCTTTACTGGTGTCTATGCATTTTTATTTGGCATGCGTATGCAAATATTTTCGATAAACGGACTTGTCGTTGAATGGCGGCTCACAGGTGTCCGTGCCTGCTTAGATGAGCAAGAAATAAAGATTAAAGAAATTCTTACAGACTTTATGCAGAGAATAATTTTACTTACATTTATAGTATAAGTAGAATAACTTACAGCTATTATATTTACTGCGTGTAATATCTTGCACGATATTTTCTTTTCCAGTGAAGTTTAAGATTAGCGCTCATGCAAATGAAACGAGTTTTTTTTATTGTGTTAGGGATTTTAAAGTGAAAACTTTAGGCACGTTGGACAATTTTGGACGGGAAAGAAGTCATAGGTTCGCGTCACTGACGTGCAGAATGTCACGTCTATTGTCATCGACGTTGGTGACGGTGTTAAAATTTTGATATCATTTTATTTTATAACTGTAGTGAAGACTCGTCCTTCTATAAATAATATACATCTGTACATTTATTATAAAACACAGAGCTGTCCGGTTGGCTAGTTAAAAAGTTCCACAAACATACTACGCCTTATTTCTAATGCCTGTCTAGCAATATCACAAAGCCGCAGCGTGTAATTTCAAATGGTATTGAAATGCGGGCGCGAGTTAGTTCCCTTAAGGATTTACTACCTGCATGCGTTAGGATTCCGTCCTGCGCTCAGCGAGACTCACCTAAAGACCCGTTGCCCGTATTCCCATTTGATGCGAATAAAATAGACGCATAATGTTAGTATCTAATATCCCGCCGGTTGATGAGAGGCGTAGAGTTGCTTCTATTGATTTCCTATTAATTCTTGCTTGCACTCTATTATTTTAACTGGTAATAACCGCAGTGATTTTACGAAGAATGACAATAAATTATTACAATAATATAAAACTTTCTTCGTATGTCAAGTGTGAAATTTAAATTCAAAATTTTTATTTAAACACTACCAAAAACATCATGGCCTTATGGTTCAAAATGTTAAACCTTAATAAATGAAAAGTAAATTTGAAATTGTTCTTTCTGAGAATCTAATGACATAAGGCAGTCTCTACGAAATTCTCTATCACATTATGGCATGCATTAGTGGTCAGTGTGGTTAGGAGTATGCAAAACTTAGCCTGTCGGTAGCAAAAACAGTTGAACAAAAACGCAAATAGTTTCTCTTCCTTGCACTTAAAGAAAATTTGTTTTATTGGAGAATACTATAAATATCATTTAGAATTCAATTCTACTATAAAAATCAATTTGAATTTCGAAAATCTTGAAGGTAAATTTTGTTGTTGTATATTTCTTTCCAAGAGATATTGTTTTCTTGCCCTGATTGCCCTAAACAACAAACAATATATAAATTTTACAAATACATATGATGTGAAATAATGTAAATTGAATTTAAGTTTTTAAACTCTTAATAAAGTTTCTACTTCTTGAATTCCTGAGAAAATAAACTATTATTACTTCCATATAAACAAGGCGTTTTCTTGTATACAATCTAATGTATGGGTATGACATAGGCTCGTCGAACTTAACTACAATTAGCTCCCCATAAGGAGACGCACCTGCTAAAATCAAATAATTACCACTATGCTAACTCAGTTCAAACAAGTTTACATACCACCGCCTTGGCAATTTATCAAAACTATAATTAAACGAAAACATTCTAGTACGTTTTTTTCTTCCAATGTCATTGCATAGTGTTCATATTGTAGATAAAGCCAAAAATAGAAAAAGAATAACTTTGAATAGCGTGCAGGAAAATATTAATGTTTAAAAAATAAATAAAGACTTAACGCTATTTTCATTTTGTAAAAAGCTTATTATAATTATGTTATTAGCTGTTTTTTTAACAAAATATTATCTATTGTCTCTTATTCTGATGTATTTATTGACATCACTTTCTAAAATTACTAGTTACAATGGAAATTCCCCTACCATTCTAATCAAAAGGTCTAGTTGGAGTTTAAAAGCGATGTTCAATATTTCCATGTATTTTTTTTATGGAATTCGCATACTAAAGTCGCGGAGAGCCGTCCGTCCTTTGCGAAGGCCGCCGCTTGAATAAAGTGAGTGACCCGTCAGAACGAAGCGCGTGCGACCCGTGCTGCGCGCGCGCCGCGTGCGCCATGTTAATTACTGACCAATATGGCGCCCAGTCGACATAACTTTTTTTTTAATTTTTTTATTTATGAATTGCACAAAAGCCCACCTCATTAAGCCGTGATCTGTATTGAACTGTTTTTTCAGACAGCAGCAGCATCCGCCGCGACCTTCATCGAAATGCCAGGATTAATTCTCGTCAAGGCATTTTGCAGCGCAGACACGTCTCGCCGCGGGTCCTCCGCTTCGCCGCCTTTTTCGGTATGATACCGGCCGGTATACGAGACGTTTTGTTTAAAATAAAAATCCTAGACCCGCCACCAAATTCCCGCTCCTTATATTGCAACGGCCACATCGGCCGTGCCATTGAAAAAATTATCGACCGGCCGTCAAGCTCCGGTAAACTAGTTTGTCGTTCTTCTTATTGATTCAGTATTAAATGTCTCAAATGTTTCGAATGAAATCAATTACGGTGCATACGCATTGTTGTATATTTCAGATGGAATTTCGCTTGACGAACATTGGAAGGAACATTAAGAGAGATTCGCAGTGAGCTGCGGTAACCGTGGTCAGGTTTCGCTCACCAATATTTCGATTGGTCATCGAACCCGTCGACGCGACAGATCAAAGGCCGCCGCCCGCCTTAACGCCGCGTATCGTCCTCGAATCTTTGTCATTCGCGCTCGAGTCGGGCCGGCGACGGCGTCGTAACAGGCGCCGCCGCTGCTGGCAATTAATGCAACCGATGATCATCAATAAACATCTTTATCACTTCATCTCCCCTGACAAGCAGGCGCTTTAGCATCTAGAAGGCAGTGCGTAACTTTTGAATGTTCAGTCACGCACGCCTTTCAACGGGATTCGTGCAGAGCGCCGCGGTATTTTACTTGCACTCTTTGTTTTATCCCGCTTCTGTGCACGATATTAAATTTTAATAACCGGCTTTAATTTACGTGTTTCGAGTTATATATTTTTATACATTCATTTTATTTTCATCACTTAATCTTCAATAACCGCATACAGAAAGAACTCTTACCTGTTGAGGGCTTGCCGTTTGTACAATGAGACATCCCGGGTGGCTGACATCGACATTTTCAACATAAGTGTTGCTAGTTTAAAAAAATGCATGTGCAATATTTCTTTAAAAGCAATGAACCCTATTGAGTAGTCTCTTACTTTCTTGTTACTTAATTTAATTCATTTTTAATTGTGTATGACTACTAAGTTTATTACTTTTATTTTTATTGTTTAACGCTTTTTTTCCGAACACATAATTCTATACCAAATTCTCTAATTGTGAAAACTTTTAATTGGCCTTTAATTTTTTAAATTTGATCAAACAATGACTGTTCTAGCTGTAAGTTTTTCAAAAATATCTAAAATAAATAAAAATAGGTAAAAATATATAATATACAGAGGCCTTGTGAAACTCAAAAACCACGACTTTGATAGAACATATAATCGCACATGACAGGAAAATTCTGTCTAAGACCTAATGATATCTCTATGTTTACTTTAACTATTATTATATATTTATATTCTACTAAAGAAGAGGTTTGGAAGCACAAGACGGCCTTTAGAAGGACTTCTCGTTGCTCAGTAAGAGAACAAGGGTACATAACACAGGAATATTTAGATACATACGACATGTTGTCACGTAAACGGTTAAAAACAATGCTCTAATGACCAATAGTTCCATTTTAAAGCCAGTTATACCAATTATGTTCATTTAAATGGACCGCTCTGCCGTTTGACTCGACCGGCATGGCTGCGGAGCCATCTACGGCGATCCGTAGATCGATCAACGCGAGGCAGATATTGTTTTTCTCGGTAATTTAGACGACAAGCGATACCAAAACAACAATAGCTTCGAGTGCATGCACCAACCGATGCACTCGTACTCGAAAGATCGTTCGAAAATTAAACATAATATCAAGTCGTGGCAAAAGCTGACCGCAACACGTTGTTTTATGACAATAATTCTGTAAAAATCTATTTGTTACATTTTTCAACTTTAAAGCATTAAAATATACTCTATGTCGAGTACCTATGTCGACTCCGATTTCCTCTGGTTTTTTACTAATCTTTCTAACATTTCTTGCTTACAAAAATAAAATACGAATTTAAAATGTAATAAACTGATGCTCATCGAGTAACCGTTATGGTTATATTACATACGAGCCATTGAACCTCTGTTGCCGCCTATAATACTGTATCCATTTAATTTATTCCCACGCTAAATGATAACTCGATGTGTATGTGATTAATTTATCAATGGTTATAATCTGCTACGCGTATCTCATTCAATCTGCCCGTGAGTGTCTCACGCGAGGTTCATGCTCAGATGGTATTTCGAATCTAGCCACGCAATCCGACCAATATCCAACGCGTAATGCAATTACTTATCTATAATTGTTTTCAAACAAGTTAAATGAGTGTCGATATAAAATCATTCTTTTTTGTAAATCTATCTTTCTAATGTATTAATATAAAATCAGAATTTTGCCTAGTTGCTACAGGCATATTTTATATCAAACCTTTTTTAAAAACATAAATATGAAAGACTAGCTGCTGTCCACGACTACGTCTGCGTAGAATAGGCTGAAGGTGTAACATTCAGACAGAAAAACAGATACGCATAAAATATGTATATAAATTAAAGCCTTGTCTTATTCTGATGTATGTATGTAAAATCCATTCAGTAGTATTTGCGTGAAAGAATAACAAACATCCAACCATACAAACTTTCGCGTTTATAATATTAGTAAGGATTTACATTCCAAACGAAAAATGCATTGATTGTCCACTACTGTTTACTTGTCTTATCTTTATCACGGTTTCGGCGGTCACCAATGATCCATCCAATGATGATGATATGTTCTTATGTTTTCTGTGGTTTGGCAATGCTGCAGCTTCGACTTTTATAAGCTCGTCCGGAGGAGTACCAGCCTCACAGAAAACTGGCGTGAATTGGAAGTATCATTCTTTTGAGAATCTTCTGGTGGGTGAGGTAACCGGGGCCCACGTTTATTATGTTGGCAACGCATCTACAACGCGTCAGGGGTGACGTCCATGGGGGGTGGTAATCACTGAACATCAGGTGAACCTCAAGTTCGCCTGCCATGTTGTTTCTTATTGTCTTCCTCTCTGTCATTTACCTATTAGTATATATAAAAATCAATGGAAACCAAATACTTTCTTCGCTTCACGTGGTATCAGATGTGCATGGATGGCAGATTCGAGGTGTACCTTTTCACGGCGTTTAGCCACGAGGCCGCCCGAAGCGTCAGCTCCTCCTACCATTGTTTCAGACAATACATTGTAATTCTTTACTAACGAGACACAAGATTGGACTAATTTAGAAGCTTCTAGCGGATACAAAGGATAAAAAACGAAGTGCTCTTAATTTTACCTTATTATTTGTTGTTAGTAGTACCAAAAATGCGAAACCAATGGATGGTTTCGCATTTTTGGTACTACTGCTATGCCTATTATAACGTGAATTGATTATTTTAATGTTATTTAAGTATTGATCAAACATAAATATATATAAGTACATCTCTAAGTTTGGGTGGAATGCTTCCAGATCAAAAGACATTAATTATGAGAACAATGGGCTTATTTCTTATTTCATAATTCACTAGTAAACAATTATTGTTTTGTATAGAAAAAAAGGCAAAGTAAAATGATCAACAGCTACCTATTGAACATTTTACTTTGCCTATTTTCCCGGTTGCTTAGTACTATGTTTATATAAAGTATTATTAGTACTATATTTCATGATTTTCACGTGAACGTAGACGTGTTTAAAAATACGCCATATATATCTTTACGGTCCAAACTTCTATCGCTTGCGTCTGTCGTTTACGTTTAAAAGCCTGCAGCATTCTCACATTTGTAAAAACCATAATAAGCATTCGCTTTTGGCATATTGTATTGACACTCGATAAATATTTGCGAGATTACGCCGCGCCGAGATTGTTCGCGCGATGCACCACAGTTGGCTTGGGGGTATGAGCATAGCATTTCTTGTATTAAGAAATTGGTACCCCCGGACCGGTCTTACTCTAGCCCCGATATATCACACTTCCCATGCATTGTTTATTACGTCTGCTGGCATCTTAAGCGAGTAACTAAGGACACGACGCGCATAAAGGATAAGTTAATGTGATCTGAAGCTCTAGGTAAAATAAAATGTTAGTTGGGAAACACTCTTTATTTAAGTTAATCCTTGTATGATGTCGTATTTTTCTCGCTATCCGAATATTTATTATTCAGTCTTGTATCAGATATGCAGTCGGTGCCAAATCGTTTTATCTTATTTTACATTAAATTACTTTTTTCTAGTTTTTCTTTTATTTTGTTATAATACTGTTTAAGCACCTATACTCTGAGTATGCAGTGTCTGTCTGTAATTGAAATTGCATGTTGTTCTTAACCTGAGTTTATGTTCATCATGTATGCTATTTCTAAATCATTTAATTTTGTAAATAGACCTTAACAAATAAATAAATAAATAAATAAATAAACAACAACCAAAAATAAAGCAAATTTATGAAGGATAATTATGCAGTAAAATAAAATAAATTAAATCATGTACAAATATAATTTCGTCCGCAACTTCAATATCAAACACTCTTTGAAAATATCATTTGTCTTAACCGCATGGCTAACCCTTAGTTAAGAAAAGGATTACTTACGAAAAAAATAAAATTAATACAATCGCTAATGAAACTTCGCAGAGTAAAAAATAAATGACCATAAAAACCATTAACACGTGTAAGCTTCAATACCCAAGAGTATGTGAATGCTTTCACATTACTTATTTTTTTTTTAATCAAGACAACGGAATGTTGCCAGAGCGCCACCCTTAAAAAGCCTAATTTAATTTAACAGGTAGGCAGTGTTTCTTTAATCATAGGCTTACTTCTAAATTATATAGCACGTTAATAGCAGGCGAGCAATCAGCAGTATTTTGCTACTGCTTTTTTGTTGCCTATAAAAAACGATGACAGAAATTAAATTTGTATTCCTTTCGACCGTTGGTAGAATAATCGACTCTCGGGTAAGCACATTACGTTAAGTTAATACAAGTCATACAAAAAAAAATAACGCGAAGGCATCTTTGGTACTGATCCTTCTCTTATGTCTCCGTTTGTCCCACCTAGATGAAATAAGGGCAGGAGAATGAAGAAGATTAGTTGGTAAGCAAGTTGTTTATGGTATTAATTAGGTTTCCTTAACACTGGCCGTCTGACTGTGGTCAATCCCCCTTGTGTCACATCAACACTTGGAATCCAACCCATGAACCCCAGCGCCAAAAGCAATAGCATAGCAACTGCATCACTAAGTCGGCCCGTCCCATTACACTGATATTTAATTAACTTTTGGATGTCGCTGCTCTCACCTTTATACAAAAATTAATTACATATTTTAATCTAATAAGCCAATGAATAGTGAATGCGAATATGATCTTAAAGAGGTCACAACCAAACATTAAATGACTCTCGAACTCGACCAAGCTATAAGATAATACAAAAGCAAATTTGTAATTAACTGATAATGATAAAGAATAATATTCTATAACTATCTCATGGTGACCTCACTACCTCGTTAGCTATCACATATCTAGGCAATGACCTCCCGTGCACCTTCATATCTTGCCTTTGTCCATAAAATCTTATTATTCCATTTTTTTAAACGAGTACACGTACAAAAATATAACTAGTTCTTAAATCAATTAAAAATGGAGTAAAAACCAAAAATTGAGCTTAATCTACTAAACAATTATCGACTCCTTTCTATCGAATCTAGAGCAATTCAGACTATTTTTCCGTTAATAGAAATATTATAATTTCACACAAATTACATAGTGCTGCCCATTTGAATCTCTCTAATATTGAATTCCTCATTAAAATTGGATGACTGCGCGCAACTTGGACATTATTATAAAACATGAGAGTTACGACGGTGGTGCGGCTAGCTCGGCACGTATGGCTCCGGATAGAACAAAACAAACTGGTGTTATCAAGCCTACCGTTACGTCAGCACACGTCGGCTCAAATTACAGGGGCAGGGGAGAGCTTAGCACTTCTTAGGTGTCAAAATTGCCATAATTTTCACAGGCCCCGTGCACCACGCCCTGCCCTTAAAACAAGCCGACTTTTTGCCCACTTCGAAAATTTCAAACTCAATTCCCTTAACGATTTGTGGCCGCGGCCGATATTTCAAAATTGCTATCGAATACGAAACGCCGATCGGCCGTGTGAAAACAATTTCAAATTTGCCCGGTCGCTTCCTCGTTTCGTTTTTCTCGGAACACTGGCAACATTCGAACAGTTTGATAATGAATAAACGACTTCGTGAACTAAACTATCTCAGTGTTTCCTGCTAGCTAGGATTTTTCAAATGAATCATTGTAATGTATTTTTTTTTTTTTCATTATTTTTTTATGATTTGATATTATTTATAACATATTTATCGAGTACTGACTGACTACTGCAGATCTAAAACAGGTTCATTTATAACTTTCTAATGGTAAAACAATCAATGCAAAGAAACGTTATTTTCAAATTAAAATAGTTATTGATTTAATACCATATCATTTATTTTTCATTTTATCACGTTTATATAACCAAAAACTAAACGTCTTTTCTCTTGTCAATAATAAATAACTGCGAAAGAAAACAAACTCCTCGTTTGGTCTCGGTCATATAATCTAACCGTCCCGGTCGCATCGATATATTTCCGTGCCGTTTCATCATAACCGAAGGTAAAAAGCAAAAGTTAATTTTTACTTTACGTTACTCCGTACTTCTGAATACTCAAAATATGTGGTTAAAATGATGGTAATTTCACCCACTTTCATGTGATTTTCTTAACCATATTGGTCGAAATAAACAAAACACGTATCCAATTAACATTCCAATCAATAACTCACATTACAGTAATGAGAACGTTTCACAGCAGCATCTTCCAAAAACCTCTTAAAGGTTCTTGAGGGAAATGAATATTATTATGAACTTTTATCGCGGCAATTTAGTTGCCGTTCCTGTTTAAATTCGGCCATTTCACGCAGATTTACAATCAGAAGCCATGGATCATAAATCATGTTGGTGCATTCTGCGCAGTTGTTGTATGTTGCTAGACAAAATTAATTGCACGCTTTCAACGGTTAACCGAACGTGAAATTGGGCGTGTTTGAAGTGCTCGCCGGGACAAGTGTGGCGACAACTGGCTCCAATCTTGTTGTCCGTTACCGTGAATTGTGCAAAAGGGGTTCTACCTGCGAGCCGTACGGGCGGCGGCGAAGTTGCGCCCGCCTGTGCACCGCTTACGCAACGCCAGCGATTGACTTGCGTTCGCGCTGGTACGGTATCGTCGTGCTACATTACACAATACTCACAATGGTGCCCATCATCCGTAAGGGTCTTTGGATTTTTTTCACATGTTTAATTTCGTTTCGCGTGGAAGTCAACAAGATGGACTTGAGGGTTCTCTTGGCGAAGTGCTAAACAATTGTTGCGTATGGTCAATGGAGCACGTTCGGGTTTTTGTGTCATTTTTTATGCACTCAGTTTAATGTTGCTATTGATATCGGAACACTAAGTTTACGGTGCTCCTGAAGGGATTTAGACGTAATTCTAAAGTCGCGGTATGTGAGCCGATTTAAGCAGTTCTGTATTGTTAAGATATCTTCCAAGTGTATTGACAATTTCTATTATAACTTATTGCGTCGACAAGTTGTTGAGTAAGTACCAAATGCACGCAGGGTGCAGATGATCTCTCACCAGATGCTCTGCATATCTGATGAAGTAACTACATAAGCTGAACATAGGGTTTTTAGTTCTTAGAGGAGGCCTGTGTAGTGTATAGCGCCCGATTATAATTCAAACGCTTCCCTGATACTGAATTCTAAAATGGCAGTAGAAAAATTCAGTTCAATAAAAACGCAACAGCCGTATCGCGATTAATTGTGGAATAAAAGAGGCGTGAAATGAACACAATGTGTTTTTTAGCACACGCTAATGTTTCGACCATTAAGGTCTATTGTGAAAAATGATTTCTATCAAGAGATCGTTACCAAGACGCGTTCCTCATTCGCCAAAAACTGTTACGGATTCAAAAAAAATCCGGATGTTTTTTCTCCTCGCTTCCTCACGTCTATAATCACGGGGCGAGTGGTCAACATAACGCGAATAATAAATCACAAGTGGTTCCTTCCCGTTTCCATTGTACGAATTGCATTGCCGTTTCGCAAAAGCGCGTGACATTGTACAATTCGGCAAACAGTTAGACAATCGGTGGACACATGCCATTCGTGTCAACGTGTTTACAATCGCTCACGCCTCGTGCGCCGCTCTCGTGCCATTAGGGTGATTTATATCGCGACATAATGTAGACCGTAAATTCATATACAGCTTAACAATTTCACACAATCGCGCCCGATTCCCGGAGACGGAAATAATCGGAGCACCAATTATACAAAGAGCGGTTTACCGGAAGCCTTCGAACGTTTTATAATGGGCTTCGAGCGGATCCGATTTTAAACAAATTCGAACGTTCTAAACGATTTTCGGGCGTCGCTAAGCCCGTTAGCGTTAAGGATTAGCTTCGGCCAGAAATCTTGTTTTTGTTTGTTTTCTTAGCTCCGATTCCATTGTGCTGCGGCTTCGGTTAAGCTGGTGAGCACCTTCAAAAGACGTGCCTAATACATCTGTTAACAATTTCAGAATCGTATATAACAAGTTATAAATCACATGGAGTAGTCGAATTAAATTGAAATTGTATAGTTCCTAGCTTATTTATTTGTAAAATTATTTATGGATTTGTATCTCAATTTAGTCCTGTTTTAGGTTTCTTTTTCTATTTGGTAAGTTACCTAGAGGTGAAGTGGTTCATCTGTTGTTAAAGTCTTCATCGCTTCTCATTAATGCCTACAATAGTGAGGGGTAACGCCAGCGTCGCCAGCCTTTTAAGACAGTGGACATCTGTTACCTAACTGGCTAGTAAAGTAAAAAAAGTAAGGTAACAGCAACATATATGTCCCACAGCTGGGCAAAGGTCTTCTCTGTACAGAGGACGTCAGGGCATTGTCCACCACAGGGCCCCACTGCGGATTGGTGAACTTCACATATCTTCGATATATTTTTTTAAGTGAAACTTCTAATGTGACTTCCAACAAGCTTGCGTTAAATGTTCAACGCTCCTGGGGAGGAGGAATAGAAAGAGACAGAGCAAGAGTGAATGCATGGCTCTCGAATGCATGCGCTTAGTGTTTGTTACAGGGCAATTATTGAAATTAAAATAATAATTAATTAATTAATTTTCTTAATTTATTATTATTACTAAATTTTGTCTTAAAGGATCAATTTGATTTCACTAAGAATAAATTTCTACCCCTTCCTATTTTCATTTTCACATTACGAAGTCTCACTTCTTCACTCGAGGGACTCCAAGTTTTTTTGTTAATATTTCGAAAACATGCAGGTTTCCTCACGATGTTTTCCTTCAGCCAGCACTTTCAATGGTGCCGGAACCGTGGATCGAGCTGAGGTTGCTGAGTATATTGAATTAAAGCCGAGCGCCCGTACACTGAGCTATCACGACTCTTACTGAGCTATCGCGGTTCTTTTTGCGTGGCCCTACCACAGTACAAATATACAACTTACAAAGATTATTTAAAATAAATACCCCGTTGCGCCTAGGTTTAAAACCAAACTGTTTATTATTCGTTTTGTCTTAACTACGCATCGAATGTTTTGAGGATGCACATATTCTTTGCCAATATATTTCGCAATAAATTTGTTCGCTTACATATTTAATTTCGACGAACCTCTCATTCAAAATTAAAAGTAGGTACTAAATCACTCGTACATCTATAAATAAGTCTTATTGTTTTCCGAGCTTAATTATTAATAACACAAAAAGAACACGAAAAAATTAAGATAGTCGGGGCTAGGTCCAATCCAACAACGAATAAAAATAACAGCTTGAGACGTGATTCTTTCTTTAGTCACACGGTGCACTTTAAAAAGAACCGTCTAGAACCAGTTAAATTAAATCATGAGATTACTCCTAAAAGCATCGGCTCCTGTATCTCGTAGAGGCGTCATAGTTATCGAAATTAATTCTATGAATGATTGCTGCTAAAGCAAGAAAGGAGATAAAATGACCCTTTCAAATTTCATTACATTTCTCATTCAATGGCCACTAGTTCTCTAGGCAGTTACCCAGTCGTATTGTTAAAACAGCCGGATGCGTAATTTGCGATTTTTTTGTCGTTTCGTCCAAAGTGTTTGTGTTGCTTTAGAGCTCGGTGATACTCGTAATACCGTTGTTATTCCCTTATTGTTATCTTTTTGTACGTCGACCGGATTCCACATGAAGTGTTGGTTTTATCGTTAGCATTTACTTAACGAAGGCAATCGTCTTTATCGGGCACATGTAAAGTAACATAGTCGACACTTTAATCAAACTGTTCCAATTTAATTGGGCTCTTATAAAAGAAATCTCGAGTTTAATTAAAAGGGCGGAAAGTAATTGAAACAACACTGAAGATAGACTGATTGATGTTGTCGTACACGATTCTGTTAAGTACATACCTGGATATTATTCTTACGAAATTTTCGAATAAACAAAAACTAATTTTGGAAAAAAAATATTCTAAAAATATATAAATACAAATATATATATTCTCAGATAAAATTGAGTTTATAAAAAGTAATTATGTGATTTAAAAAAGTGCTATAACTTTCTTGCAAATTCTTAAATTCGATTCGACTAAACTTCGTAAACGATTCAATTTAATAACTTTGTGGAGATTTACCGTGGTCAGTGTAAACGTACCCGTCAATTGCTCGTCGAAGTGTGCGTTTTTTTGTTTTCAATTATGGTTAGCTTAAACCGCACACATTGTCCAGACGGACGGCGTCTCGCCGCCACATCAGAGTGCGCCGACAATGCGCCCGGATCCCGGGATGTGCCGGCATAAACGAGGCAAAGACGCGTGCCTCGTAATCTCTATTGATATAACGGGACGAATGGAGCCTCACGAACACCTTACACATTTTTTACACCCATCTTCTTAGATTCGACGTCCCTATAAAACGATACACCGTTACCTTTTTGTTTGCCCTTTCACATACGAGCCGTATTCAGCGGTGCCGTTACGGCAAACAAAGGTCCTCGAGTGTTACACTTTGTCGACATAACTGTATCACGTACCTTTCGGTGGCAATGTTTCCAAGCGCACTTCAAGGTGGAAGGAAGTAATACATTACTGCTCGTCGAGCTCGCGTTATTGAATTACTCCGAAGACTGATTTGGTTTTTAGGACGCTATTTGCACTTTCGCATCTGCTGGGGACCGATGTTAATTTTTTTGGCGGCGCCGATCTCTCGCGCTTCATGTGGGCGCTTAATTATGGTGCACCCTCATAAAGATAGTGTAATATAATCCTTAATGCGAACAATTGCGACACTGCAAGGTGACGTCGGCAACCTAAAATTCATCCTCGGAGCATCCGTAACGCGATATTCCATTGATTTGCTAAAGGTGACTGCCAGCGTTTTGGCACGTTCCCTATAGTTCGTCCATTTCTACGTTTCGCATCGCACCTTGCCCCAATAGCGCATCTCGCCGATGCCCCCGATAATTATGTATAATAATTCGTAACGCAGATGTGAAGGGTTATTGTCTGCGTGAATGTTATGATTTCTATAGACATTCGCAAGGTGATTTTGAATAGTGGCATGCGCTGTATCGGCATCGCGTTGCTACGAAGTCCTTTTATATTGGTAAACGAATGCGCTCAAAATTTAAGATGTATTGAAAATCTTTTACCGAACCAAAAATATCATGCAACAATTGCTAGTAAGATAAAAATGGAAAATGACGTTCATAACGCGAATTAAGTAAGTGACTTACAAATTATATGAGTGTATAGAATTCAAAACAGTTCGAAAGAGGTTTTAGAATGTTGGTTTGTTCATCACAGAACTGTAAATCGGTGCGTCGGCAAACTTAAAAGGGTTATCGGACGCCGCTGACAGATGACGTATCCGTTGCACAATGCGACGGAATAAAGGGGTGGAGTGCATCGCGATGCAATTCATAGGGGCACTTCACGGTCAAATCTTGCAACCCAACACTCGGCATACCCCTACTCAGTTTCAGCACGTGTGCAGAATTTGATCCATTTCACATTTTGCTGATGATTGATGAAATGCTTTGAAGTGATACATTGGGAACATCGGTGGAGTCAAACGTTTAGACTAATTTAAATGCTTTTATTTATTTCGAGAGTAACTGAACCAGTGGTTAGCTTCATGAAAAATCCATAATTCTAAAAATGTTGTAGATGTGTTACCTACCTGTTCAAGATCAGTTCTTGTTGCTTTACTAAAAGGCTCGGTCAGGATTTCTACGAGTTGAACCTAAAATGTGGATAAAGCTTTCTTTGTTTATTCTTACAGTTGAGTACATTGCATATACCTACATATATAATTTATTTAATTATTTGTGACTACAAAGCTTCGTAATTTTTATTAATTTTATAATTTAATTTTTATTAATATAATAAAGAAAGTAGAAAAGCGAATGGAACCAATTATTTCACTATTTGAATGTTTGTATTCAGGAAGGTGTCTCATTTAAAAGTACCTTAATATTCTTACCGTGACGAATCCTAAATAAATATTGCAGTTTGCCCACTGGCGCCTGTTATTTGATAGCTCCTCAAACATTGGTCATTTTGGCAAACAGACGCTTGTGGGATAAGAGATTTTGCGGTATGCTTATAGTATAATCATCAGCTATTTATCGAAAATAGTAAACAACTTTTCACAATTCAAAAACTATTTAAAATAATAAATGTATCCTTTTTTCTTTGATATTAAAAGTCCATAAAAGTATTAGTGATTTAATTGTCCTACAGTTAAAATATATTGTTTCAATATGAATTAATTTAAAATAATCCCTAATTTACATAAAAGTACAGATCCATGTTTATAGATTTGTAACTTAAAGCATTACAATCTACTAACATCTGATATCATCATAACTAATTAATTAAGGTCACCGTTAAATTAATTTTAAACGTACTAACAAAATGAATTAACCGATTAATCTGTGTGATAGCTGCAATACGGCAACTTACCATCCACATCTTATCCTATTTCGTTTTATCTAAAAGAATTAAAAAATACAAAAATAAATTAAATCGCATACTTGTTCGAAATTGGAATTTTATTCTCGACGTTAAATAACATTATCATAATCAATAAAAAAGTATTAGGAAGCCGAATTCAGGAATAGTTAAAACATACCATTCGTATCTGACACACTGTCGTAACCTTCAAAGAATTAACTGAACCAAAATGTGCTAGAAAAAAAAAATTCTAGCTAACTTTTCCAACGAACTTTTTTACAGAAATTGTTACTTTTCTACCTCGTCTATCTTAAATCAAGGTTCAAGTCAAGGTATATAAAAAAATAAGAAATTTTCTCTAATTCTGACGTTTTGAGAACTTCATAGCAAAAATGATCTAGAGGCAGAGAGTTTCCCAAGATTCTCATCGCATAGTATCTTCATGTATCGTCTATATATCGTATCATATAAAATATATATAACTAACCGGTAGAAAATGCCATAGGCAAGTCCGCCCATTTTAGCCCTTAGCTTAAGGTGTAGCAATGAAGCTTGTATTAATTAACTAATTAATACAGTAGACAGATTTGCGCGACATTCTAAATATCTGTGTAGCTTGCGAGTTCCAAACTCTGTGATTATCAAGGGAGCCCTTGTCGATACGTTGACAATATATTCAGGTACAAATTACCGAGAGGGGCCCCGATCACTCGAGATGGTGGTCGCTGATAGGACACCACCGTCACTATAAAGACATAATTTAGTCAGCGCCAGACAAAAAGGCCCATCGGGCTGAACTAGATGAACGATTCTGCCTCCGCGTTTTAATTAACGATAACAACCCGCGGTTGAAGCATCCTTACTTTTGTTTTCGAACATGCTTTTCGATGGCGATTGTATTTTTTTCCGTGTCGTCTGAATGTCCTCCTGTGCTGCTTGAGTTATTGGGACGAATCGATTCTCGGTCGATGCTTGTCTTCCTTTTAAAATTTACGAAGAGCTGAAGCGTATCTCAATAATAATGTCCTCAGCGTAGCCACGGTAAATTTTGTATACATAAAAAGGGCAGTTTTTTTATAAGGATTTACCATAATAATCGTAAAATTAAGAACGGTCCTTTTGACTTCAAAATCATCACCGGGGACATTTGAAGTACCCTTTTACTGTTGCCAGCTATTATATTAGGAAGTAATCATTTAACTCGGAGCACTTTTGTCGGTACATTCAAAAGGCTTTATGCACAGTTCCAGCATTGTATAGCACTTAATGAAGCGTCTCAACTTCCTGTAAAGATACATATATCGGGCGTACATTGGACAGTGTTCGCAAACCGGAAATGGTATTGTAACCCGTAAGCGAAAGGGTGAATACGCGGCTTATAGTTCGTTTAAATATCAAAATTTTACGCTAACCGAGTGCGCTTCTCTATACCTACCAATGCTAGAGCAATAAGAGGTAAATTTGAAAATTAATTATGGTTAACAAAAGTGATTTTGACGACCCGATTGGTGTGGGGAGTAGAGACCCTACCTCCTGCGCCAGAATGTGTGGGTTCGATCCCCACTACTGGAAAAATATTATGTAATGAACATCGTGTTTTTTCAGTTTCTGGGTGTTTATATATGTATAATATGTATTTATTTACAAAAGTACATTTAAGTAAGTTTATCAGTTATCTAATACCCATAGTACAAGCGTTGCTTAGTTTGGGACTAGAGAACGTTGTGTAAAAAATGTGTCCGAAATAAATAAAAAAATATGATTTAAAAGTATTATGGATTCGTTTATCTCACATTGAAGTGTTACACAAGTATTGAATTTTTAGAACATATTTTTATTATATTATAAGATCCTTAAAAAATATCCACTGTATAAAGTAAATGTGATGTCAATTAAGTTCATTAAAGGATAAACGTGAAAATATCTATTATGATTTAATAATTTTTGTCCACTATGATTTTTGACTATGTTCAGTCTGTTGTCCTCGTGGCGCTGTAAAACGATCTAAACGTCAATAATGAAAAATCAAAAACAAACCAGAAAAAAATCGTAAATTTTTCTTCTCTTCTTCTTTCTTTCAAATTGGTTTTATTAAACGATGTGTACTTTTATAAAAAATGATAAAGTTCTTTAGTAGAACTGATTTCTGGTAGTATATGTTATTTGATCTACATGAAAAAATCTCCTGTGCTAAAGCTGTTATCGTTGCATAATGACAGAATAGCAATCACCATACCCATCGTGGATGCGTTGCCGACCTCAGTAAGAGTGGGCCTTCACTCTTATTGAGGTCGGCATCGGATCTCACTCACCAGAGGCAAAATTCCATTTTACAACGGGCTTCTGTGCAGTCCGGGACGAAGTAGTCGACCACGTGAATCCACCACGGATTGGCAGAGCCATATATCATTTATTATTATCATTTCGAAAACATACTTTGGGTGGTAGGGCCACGCAGCAGTCTCGACACTGTTGCGCGAATGGGCAGACCCGTCCGGGTAAGTACCACGACCTCACAGAAGACCAGCGTAAAGTGGAAGAATGACAAATACTTTCGCGTTTCGTCTGGTGAGTGAGGTAGCCGGAGCCCAATCTTCAAAAGGTTGTCAACGCATCTGCAACCCACGGGTGTAGCAGATGTCCATGAGCGGCGGTATTCACTTAACATCAGGTAAACCGTCTGCTCGCTTGGCAACTTTTCACATAAAAAAATACGCTTGATAAATTAGCACTTAAAATTGCAACTAGCAATTCCTTTGGTGCTGGCACCGGGGTTAGAACTCAGGTTGCTCTAGTATATTGAATTAAAAGCGAGCGCTGGGACACTGAGCTATCGCAGACACATTTTTTTTTAATAAATTTTAATAGATTTACCCACCGTGAAAGAAATAATAGTAAATCAGGTCGCAGTTATGCTTTTCGATAAATTGTGTTCTAATTAAAAAGTAATTAACATTTATGTGCCTTATTGGACCGTTTTGAGGTAAAATTATAATACCATTTAAAATTCGAGCGATACCCGCGCAGTGAATTACGATTATTCAAAAATCGGACAAAATTATGAATTGAACAAGTGAAACACGAAGTTATCACAGCTATTAAACCATAAAACTAGTTTCTGACCCTAGCGTAGCGGGATACTGGCGCCCACCCATAGGTGTTGAAAACATACTGTCAAGGGGATCAATTGAAAATGTTGACCTCATTCAAACGATTTAATGGCTTTAAAATGCAATGTATGTATACCATTTGCAGTCATTTCAAGACATGTAACTATTTTAAAAGCCTCATAAAATAATAACTTACAGCTACAAAAGTAAAAAAAAAATAAAACAAGAAAATAAACCTCAGTCAAAAATTATCGTGATTATGTTTGTCTTGTGTACCTTATTAACATAACCGATTAGCCGATAAGTTTGTATTATAGCATTTAACTTAAAATATAAAATATAAAAGTGTATTGCCCTCAGAATCCAGGATCTGGATTATGGATCCGCCTTCAAGTAAATTATCCCTTACTTATGTTCATCACCCTGTTGAATATGTTCGTAACAAAAACGCTTTGATTAGCACTGCGTTTTTAATTTGTTTATGAAGGGGAAAGGAAGCGTTCACTCAAAGACAGCTCTTGTAAATCTATCCACGATCGTAATCTTGATGTACCGACGGTTGGCAAACGCCACTAACCTCCGTTCCAGTTTTGAGAAATAAGAAAATACATACTACATCTACGAAACCGAGTAAGTATCAAAGGGGACTCAAAACAATGCCCATCACATTCGCTTATCGATGATCTATCTCGATTGTTAGGTTCCGTTTCATCGATATTAAAGATTTCTAAATTCGTTGAATTTGAATGATGAATAACAAATATTTGAATAAAGAGATTCTGTTCTGTAAAAAAACTAGAAACTTTCAAGTTACCATAATCAAATTTGAGAATGCACCAATTCAAGTAAACAAAGAACACGTTCATTTATTAACTCTTAATTATGAACGTTGTAGGGGAAATCCGTCGTTTTTATCATGATGCGACCAGTGGATTTTCAAAGTGGCCGTCATATCTTTAAACGTGCCACTAAATATTTCAATGCTGTAAAAACATGTTTCAAAAACAACGTTCAGTGAAATCGGAATGTGGATCATTAAGCCATGGGTTAGAAAAAGTAAAAACACGCTCTAACAAATGGAGACAAAATGTTTTTATAGGAAATATGCCAAGACAGATTTGTTGTGACAGATAGAGAAAGATTTAGTACCTTCTATCGAGTATTTGAATAATCACGGTTAATCTAATTTTGCTTAAACAACCCAGCAAGTTATATATCATAGCTGAAGCCTGATTCTCTCCTCATAAATCTGTAGACTGCGCGGGGTTCCGATGGTAACGGGTAAAATTTATTGCGGTCTAAAACAAACAAGAGCAACGCCCCACTGCGACTCTGCCCGCGGTGAGTTTTGTGTAATAATAAACCCCAATTCTAATAAACTCATTTCTCTATCAAATTCCTCTATCTAATCTTATGACATCATCAAAGTGTTTACTGCAAGATAGTGGCTACAGTTGCTAGATCCATTGTTTACAATAAACTATAGTAAATATAATGCGAAGAAAGCTTCTCATTTACAAAGTGATAAAAAACTACTATCCGTTAGAAAACAATATTGGCAATCGCTATCAGTAAGGAAGTAGTCAAGTAATTCATAAACACGATCGTACTGCTTTCGGATCATTTCTAATGGCACGTGCAGAGCAAACAAAATGTAGCGCGCCACAATATTGTAAAAAAAACCATATTTTGGCACCTCCGCTAACGATCGACCCTGTTGATTTGGCAGATGTTATTTTTGGTCATTAGAGGGGGGAAAAAATCAATTAATGCCCTCCGTTTGTGTATAAAATTGATTACCAGGGCTTCTGAAGTCGGTCCGGCCGGGGCAGCCGTGTGAACCCTGAAAATTACAATTGCGCACTGTCTAATCGAAACACTTCATTTATCTCTGTCTAACAAGTACCTAAATATGCAAACAAGAAGGAGACGGTTGTTAGGAAGTAAATGGCGCTTCACATCTACGTGCCTACATTTTGATTGATGAACAGAGAAAACGCCTCGAGTGAGTTAATCACGCCCAAATTTAATTTAGAAGGAATATGAAAATACGAAGGCTATTAACAACGTTTTATTTGTTTTTGAAATACCTTGTTGCTCTCCTCTGTATCATAACTTGATTGAAATAAGAGTTATTTTAGTATACCCAGCGTATACATTCTTTAATGCTTTATATTGGTTTTGACACATTCTTACAAAACTCGATAGAATTGCAGTAAACGTAGAACTAAAGAAAAGCAAATATTAAAAATTTGATTCATGCTCCCAACATATCACAATCTAATCTTAATCTAATCAATGTCACGAAATATGTGACAGAGACGTGAACATTCTCGATAATGTCGACATGAAGCCTATTCTCAAACGACATAATTTCGTATCTTATTGTACGATACAAATATTTTATAAATAAAATGTATTCGCAAACTTGTTAGAAACATTATAAATTATTAAACATTTGTTATAAAGATTTTCGTTAAAGATTCCAAGATTTTTTTAAGCCGCCATTGACCCCTTTAACGCACGGAAATCATATCAATCTTTTCATATATTCTACATGGAACGTCGGCGGCCCCTGACAAACTTAAAACGCGAACCAACCTGGAATTAAGGTAAACGCTCGCCATTAGATCCACTTAACGCTAAACCAATTCGTGATTGTAAACATAATGCAACTAATCGTTGAGATTGTTAGATGTGATATTTGTTCAGCGTATAAGGTTCGAACAGAGGACGAATGGAGACAGTTAAATGTCCAATAAATAATTTTTACTCGCACGCAAATATCTCTCTTGTACGAGTGTATGGAAGGGAGCGGAATGCGACTAAGGCAACAAAGGTATTTTGACCATACTTGCGGTGTTTTTTTTATAATGCACTTGATTGATGAATAACTCCACAAAATAAAATTATACATATTCTCTTATCATCTTATTATCTTACTTCGTAGGTACATTTTAATTAATACAACAATTCAAGCACATTTAAGAAATTTAGCTATTATTTTGTTAACTGTAAAAATGTATAACTGTTGTAGAAATGAGCCACTCCATTCATTGCTTTGTCCAAAATTAGGGTAATAACGCATTATTTAAAGATTACGCATAAATAAATAGACAATAAAACAAATTGAAATCCTTCCACCAAATTGCTACGACGAAGTGAATATAATAGCACTAGGACCTCTTTAATAGAATCTTGTGATACAACCTTATAATAGATAATATGATAGTGTAAAAAATCTATCAATATTAATTTTTATAAACTTATAAATAAAAAAACTTTATTGGCTACAAAGTAATATTTATGAAGCACATATAATCTGCATAACGTTTGTGCACATAAATACGATCATATAGCGGGGTTACCTTTTATTTTTTTCAAAAAGTAATTTTTAGAAGTTTTAAGAACCTGTTACGTTCCGTGCCCAAAAATCGGCGGGCCTCTATCAAGATTTCTGTCACAATAAAACCTCTTACCTACTAAATGAATATGATCGGGTACTTGCTACTTGCGTACATGCACGAACGGGCAGATGTATTCAACTTGTTATCTGGTTTGCGTGGGTGGACGGCACGCGCCGCGGTTGCCAATGAACCGATCTCAATGCTCCCCATTGTTGGGCACCCCTGCATAGAGATTAGTGGCACACCATCGGCACTCTTTACTTCCTTGTTTACTTTATTCTAGTCTTCGTACGGTTGGCAAAACAATCACTGTATCATTTTATTCGATTTGTTAAAATTACTGAATTAATTAGATACGGGTTATTAAAAATTGGAAAGAAATCGAGAGAAATTGAAATGATTAATTTTCTATGTTAATATCAAAATTGTTATTTTTTTTTTTTTTTTCACTTAATATAAAATGAAAAATAGATATTCCTTCAGAAGATTACTTTTTGTATAACTTTGGAAATGTCCATTTAATTTTATTTCCTGTGACAATAAAACTACGCCATTTCTGCATTTGCATGGGGCTCCACTGAGAAAGTACACGAACCGGCATAGCCGTATTTATACCTTTACGTACGATGTACATTACCTTACGCTTACCCGGTAGATGAGGTAAGTCTGGCATCAACTCCAGGTAGACAGTGCACCATCCCCATTGGTGTTGATAATTATTTACTTTTATGTCGTTAACCCCTCTCATTAAAACATATTTTGCGAATAATAACAAAACTAGAATTGCGTATTAGCATTATATATGATTTATCTCATATATAGCATATAGTGTGGCACTGGTTAATAACGCAAAACGTACCAATTTCTCGTTCACATACGTATATAATACCAACTAATGGGCTCGGTAATATTGTCAAATCTGACAAAATTAATCCGACAATCGACAGACGAACGGGTTTGCATTGCGTCTCGCCTCCGCATCGACGGCGCTCTTATCGAGAAAAATTAACAGTCGATCAGAGGTTCAGGAGTTATCGCTTTTCAATTTAAACTTCAGTGAGTTCGCTACAAGATAACCGTCGATTTCGAATATTCGAAATTCGAATTCCGATCTCTTAAGCATGGAAGTATTGGGAATATTGACAGTTGCGAAATAAATCTTATCCTTTAAACGAGCAATTCTTGTATATATATATATATATATATATAATTGGAATCTCGGAAACGGCTCCAGCGATTTTCATGAAATTTAGTATGTGCATAGATTCGGGGGCGAAAAATCGATCTAGCTAAGTTTCATTTTTAGAAAATATCCTTTTATCCCTGTTTTCAGGAAATGAAAAATATAATTCGAATATGACGGTAAATTTCGCCGCAAGAGAAAATGTCAAAATAGCTCGGTCGGTAATCGGGCGGCCCCAAAACAGACGGCCGTGGTTCGCGTCACGATCATTTATACATTTCTTTTTTTACTTTTTTTTCGATTCCAGATCATTGCTTTCTTTATTTTTAATTTTTTGTCGATTTGTTATTTTGTTATTTTTTTCCTTTTTTTTTAAAGTTCTTTCTTTTGTGAAAAACATCAGTTCATATTTTCTTATTATTACGTCGGTAAGATCGAAAAATATTATGCATATTTCATTACTCAGTAATTTGTATCTCAATGTAATTTCCAAAATACACGATTTACCAAAAAAAAACAAACCAAGCAAAGCTCGGTCCTCCGGGTACTTTAAATTTAACAAAGATAAACTAAGTAACTCATCAGTATCTTTTGAGTTAGCAGGGCATTGAGTATGTGCATTTCTTATTATTGACGTGAAGAGACAAAAAAAGAAAGAAAGAGCATAGTATATGTCTCACAAAATTTCTACACCATGTAGTTACAAACAGTCTAATCACTTTCCAGAATTCCTCAGATTAGGCATAGATTATTCCATTCAATAAAATACTAGCGCGGCATAATGTTGTCGACATAGCAACGGGAAGTATAGAATCTCCTCTTCTCCAATAAAATTAGGGAAATACAATGGCCTAAATTAAGCTAGACAATCATGAGTTTTGATGCACAAGTAAATACCTCCCATTAAATCGATGCCGTTAAATCTTCGATGCAATCTTGTAATAGCACCCTTCCAGGTAAAGGTCAGACCGCCGGCCGAGAGCCACCCCCCGTGCTTATCAAAGCGACTTACTCATTAGCCTTAATTATACTCTTAATGTTTCTACTATACAAAAAAATAATCTCGATTTAAATTAGAATTAACTTCTCTATCAAATGAAACAACCTCGATGTTATTTATGAAATCTAATTTTATTTAATAGTAATGGAGTCCTATTGAAATGATACTTGTTACAATTATATCTGTAGATATGAAAAATACAGCATCCGTATGTTTGTCGTTGTAAAATTCGAAAAATAGTCGGTGGATTGATTGGAAATTTTAACAGTTCGTTGTATTTTCACCTTTTTTAGGTAAAGCGTCTGGGTGCGAAACCAGAAGATGCAGTTTCGGATCCTGCAGCGGCGAAAGTTTTCTTTATTTATGTACAAAAATTTAAAACCATTTCAACCTGTTCAAATCCACTGAAGGACAAAGACCCACAGACGTACACAATATTAACAACAACATCATCAACATACAATTCAATTGATTCGGTGTGGGTCAGAGATTAGTAGTACGTATGTTCAAACGGAATTTCTAAATTGAAAATTGGAGTGACCATTGTATTAGTTACTTAGAAAAACGTAAATCAGCCTAAGTTATGTAATGTTACCAGATAAATAGTTATAAAATTAATGAATAATATAATTAAAGCAACAATTTTGATTGATCCTTATACGAGTTCAAAAAATTTTTATTTCCATCACGAATTATCTTCGGTATGACTGTCAATATATCATCAGGCGGATCTTTACGTGTGGTTTCAATTTAGAAAACGACTGCTTTTCCAATGGGCAATAATATGTTGCGTGCTCGAGAGTTTGTAATTTTTTTTTTCAGCAAAATAAACTTTAGGATAACATTATCTTAACTTTACATTAGGATAACATTATCCTGTGTTGCAAGGACGTTTAACAAACGTAAATTTGACAACGTGAAAAAACGTGACAAACACTCAGATGCGAAACAACTATCTGTGAGTAACACAAATAGTTGTCCCGCCGAAAGCTAATACCTTGGGCACTGCGCCACGGAGTCTTCGAGTCAAATTATCTTATCCTTATGATTATCCTGAAAATGTAATTGTACTCATTTCACCAGCTTTATGATAAAAATTGATTTTTTTGTTTCTAATATTTTACAGAATGGTCACAGAAATGAATATTAAGACATTGACAAATATTTCCTCGGCATATATAATTATGGTCGCTGTAATATATTTATTTACTCTCCAATAATTAATAGAATTAGCAACAAACAAAACACTATTAAAGCGTGGCCGGGCTTAGCTCCTTTTATGTTTAATTTATTTATATTAATCTGATGCTTTCAATTAGATATTAATAAAAAAAATTACTTTATACCATATCCGAGCCTAAGGCATGTGTCCCGTATTTAATTTCTGCAGTTCAAGACCTTATGCCCTACACGTGTCAAGTGATAAATTCATAGTCTAAGTAGAAGATATTTTATTTCTGCGTCTCTTTAAACCATCGATGTTTTTTTATTTTATTTAGTTTATAATTAAATTTCATATGTTTTATACTGTTTTACATGTATTTATCAACATTATGCATGTATTAAAGTAGATATAATAGTAATTACACTGTATTTAACTAAACACGTTTCAGATGAACATGTTTCGAACCGCACTAATAAGCAAGCTCCTCAGTAAATTCAAGTCAAAGAGTAATTTCAATTTTCGAATAAAAAGCCTCCGCCGAATCTCGACTAAGAATACGGGCCATGAGCATCCTTTTGATATTGATAATTTAGCTCGTCTGATAATAATTAATAAGCGTCCGTAAGATACCAACTCGTGACCACCGAAGGGTTTCGTGACTGCGGCGTCTCTGACCCGACACAGATTGAGATATCAAAATTCGCGTTTCAATCCCACAGTGATACCCATTTCTTTATGGGCATCATTAAGCCGATTCCTGCCTCTAAGGCAGCAAACAATAATATAATATCAATAAAAATATAGCCCTCTATAACATTGTAACGCTGTGCAGGACTGGAGCGATTTGTCAATTAAAAAATAACTAAAAACAACCGCAACAAGGTTAATTGGTTGGAAACTTTTGGAAAATTGTCAAATTAACGAAAAAAACGCACCAAATTGCGCCGCACGCGCTGTTTTTACGCAAACATGTATGTACATCGCAGTGAAAACATTTACATATTTTTGATACTATCAAGCGATGGACATCTTCAGAGAACCTGTATTTGTACGTCGCTGACGTCGCGAGCGTGAGCATAAATTTTATGCAAATAAAAAAAATTACTCAACAAATCGTCTCTCATTTGTCTTTTTGTGTAATTTATCGAGCGGTTAACCTAAGGGCCGTGCCTTGGGTCGATTCTATTTACACTTTCCCAGCAACATGCCCTTATCTCAAATCTACGTAATGGTGAATGCGGCGAAATCGCTAATTATTTTTATTTGGATCGTACAAATTGCTATATCCGTTGCGTGAAGTGCATTGAGAGATGGTTTCGTCGATTAAGATTGCCCTGATTCATATTTCATAGTTTTAGAACGATTCACTCATCGCCATTGCGCCGAAATGTTCTTTAGAAAAAGTTTGTAAAATTTGCTTCCACTAGATATTAAATTCACGAATTTCTCATTAATTTAAATTGCATTAAATTTATGTAAATGTAAATTGTTGAAATATTACATTAAACAAGAAATTACTTTAAAAACTTTTAAATTCAACGGTTTATTTTGTTTTTTTTTGTTAAATTTTTTTTGTTAATATTGTATTGTCATCTAAATTAAATGTGTGTACCAAATTTCAGATCAATCTGACAACGGCTAGGTGCTTAAATTTCAATTTCTAATTTTGACCCAAATAAATAAACAAACAAATTCCGTACGGGTCGAGCTAAATAAAACCGTTTAAAAATATGAATAATATGTCTGGCATTCTGATTATCGTTGCCAACTTTGCACGATTTCTATAAATATTTGCGCATTCTACTTAATAACCAGATGAACATTTAAATTCATACTTTTTTTAAACGCCGTGCGTGCGTTGCGCGTCATTGAATATTATCGATTTGATGCACTTTTCTTGAACAATTCCTATAGCTATAGACGTTTATTTTAAGTAAAAACGTTCTAAATCGTTCTTCAAACATCATTTTGGATTGGTTAATAGTGGATCGACAAAGTACTGGAATTCAGTTAGTTTTATCTGTATTGGCCCGAAGCTGGGATTGAGCCGTACTACACGAAGAATCTAGATAAAGGATACTGTTCCCGCCTCTTTATACAGCCTTATGGCATTGTTTACCTTTAATCTCGGGTTCAATGCACACAACGCTCATAGTGTTCGGAACAAAGGCGGCTTAAAATTCAACATTTGCGGATTTTTATTGCGTGTCCTTTGCACGATTTCTGCGTTGAATAAAATATGTATCAATCAATCAGAGCGCAAACAAAAGGGGAACCTTGGAAACGCCACCTGCTTTTGTTTCAAACAGAAACATTCTTAGGATACAAACTACGGTGCGAAACATCACGCATTCGTCGGTTCACCGCGTTACGATGACTCATGATGGTTGTTTTTACATAATTTATTTGATTCCTTTAATTCGACAGGATAGCAATGGCGAAAGCCCTTCATCTGATGGTAGAGGCCTGCAGCGTTCACTACACCAGACATCCCACAGGCGCCCACTGAGTTATAACTTTGAAAGTCAAAGTCATAACTTCTTTATTCAATATAGGCTTATTTTAAGCTATTGTTGAGAGTCGGAAAACTATTTTTGATCGCAATTGAAAAGACACTGATTTGGTATGCTTCTCTGGCTACGCTCGCTTATTTTGGGAGCAAGAGTTCTCGTCGACTGACCGATACAAGCGATATTTAAGCGGTTGTTTTCTTTTGTTTTGTCTTCACTTATGTGCTAAGATGTCTGGATGTAGTACCTGAGCCATTTGAAAACCAACAGTTTTTCTCTTTGCTCCGTTAACTTCGTATGTCATTAGATCGGTTATTTATTTTTAAATTATCTCAACGTACTACACATTTACTCAATACTGGTAACTAGATTGTGATTATGATCCAAGTGGAACAGTTTTTTTGATGCCTTTGTATGCTAATCAGCGGTTAAACCGAAATAGGTCACACGGTCTGTTGTGCGTCTGTTGACGTCATTTATAACGTTACAGCATTAACTTAGGTATTAGTAAAATGCCAACGGATATTTTTAACCTAAAGAATATGTACGCGTAATAAACAATTACATCCTAAGACATCTTAGCTCGCCCATGGCCTCGAAAAAAGTAACGAAGGAAAAAAATAATCAAAGTATTAATACAATCGGTAGTTACAGGCATGTTCAGTTGTGTCTGCATATAACCGCGTGAGTCCAGATCCTTATCAAATGTACTACTTCAACTCGAACAATAATACCTAAAGCACTCAAAACGTGCTTAAGTTAACAGAAATAGCCTCTATGCTTATATCTTTAAGGATCTGGAGCAATGAACCCTGCGTTGCACACCCGCAAAGGTTTGTTTGTTTATGTACATGTTGAAACTTTTGTCGTCTTATCTGGATTGGATCTGCCGCTCAGTTTTACGGTAATCGTACCACGTGTACTTAAACTACCGAAGGTATTTACGTTTATTGATTTTCCCCGTTTAGTGTGTTCTCTTAAATATTATCTAGTATTCAATGTTTGTTTATACGGCCATTACGTAATTATCACTTCAACAGTAGTTTTCGAACAAGCCGCGCATACAAAATTAAAAAGCTTAATATCTTAGTGAGAGTCATGCATAAGGATGTTTTCCTTTACCGCTGTGCATATGATAAATCATCACTTAAAATTAACAATTTCCTGTGCCGGCACATGGACCTGAACTCAGGTCGGTCGAATATATTGAAGTCTGCAAAAAGCCTGCGCTCGGACACTGAGCTCTCACGGCGAAACCTACATATTTTCGAAATAATAACAAAAAGAAATATTTCGAAGATATTTGCGGTCCACCAATCCGCAGTGAGGCTGCGTGGTGTGCCCTAATACCCTCTGTACTGTGGAATTATTTGCCCAGCAGTGGCATATTTATAGACTGTAACTTACATTATCTTTACTTTAGATATATCTCTTCTTTTTCCATGTTAAAATTTTATTTGCCTTATTCCTCAATTTTTATTTATCTACATCCTCTCTAATTAAAGCGCCCAGAATAAGATTAGAAGGATGCATAACATTTGCAACTTAGACAATACAGCAAGGCACCTTAGTGTAACAAGCTGGGCCCACGAAGAACGATAACCCTGCCCCGAAGCATGAGGACACGTGCTCATTGCTAAATCGATACGATGCTAAAATATTCGCGGGAAATACGTTTGCGTCGCGCAATTCCCGCTAAAAATTCAACGCGATCCGTCGCCCCCGCCCAGTGGCAGCTGTGTCCTCAGCCACGGCACTAAGCCTCTATTATGGTGCCCTCCCGCGTAAACCCGACGTCCAGCCATAAAAGCGGACCGCGACGCTCGTCAATTTATACTTGAAATTAACCTGTCACGTGCACTTAAGGTATGCAAGTAGACGTCTCTCAAACGAATCGGTGCAATTTTCAGATACCGAGGCGGGCGTGTTATTTTTTTTAAATATTAATTATACCGACGAACGCGCCGTTTCGTTTTAATGTATTTGTTTATCTCTCGAATCGCTCATCGCGCGTTCACAACTCTGTCACAATTAACTGAGCACCTACATAAACATTCAAAATGTTAAAAGAAGGACAAACTATCTTATATTTACTGCGAACTCTATAAACTAATAAGATCATTTATGAAACATTAAAAAACTTTTCTTAAGTCTCACAGTCATTATCTATAGATAGAAATCAATATAAACATTGTGTAATATAGTCGTCGTGATTATGACATCCAAATTTTCACACAACCACGTCATAAGTTAGTTTGACAGTTTTATAATCATCGCTCGGATTTTAGCCAAAACATTTCTAGTGTCACAGATACATAATTAATTTGACGTCAATAATATCTAAAAATCATGACCGGGCTTCGAAGCAGGGAACCGCGCGCTGTACGCAGGCAGATGGACTGTGACACCTGCCCTTAAGAAGTACACATCTCTTTCTGTACACCTAATTTTATATTTGCTTCTCTTTCTTATAACTACTTTTATGAATGGTTAATAACCTTCGTACGTAATAAACAAGGAAATCGGACAAGCGCATTCATTTTGGTTTCGGCACGACATGTAGGTACTTTTAATTAATTGGAAAACCGTTCATTAAATGTGAAAATAAGCGACAATGTCCAACAAGACAAAAACACGAAACGACCCTCAATGAAAGTGCGTCTAGTTAAACAAATTTACGAAAAAAAAAAACCTTTTTAATAAACACTGATTATAGCTGTCTGATATATGTACCTAATTATATTTGATAATTTTAAAGCATTAATCAACATATATGCATGTGCAATAGCAAATCTGTAATCTAAATTGGGGATTTTTCGTTATTGTACATTGCCATTACTTCAAAAAAGCATTCAGCCTCTAGGTTACTTAAATGTACTCATTGAACCTCTAAATATAGACGCGTGCTATTTTAATTATCAAATGTTAAAGCGCATAAATGTTGCGACATACCTTTTTCACGTACATCACATAACAAATTTATTTTATTATCATACTAATTATACCACAAACATAATTTAAATGGTAATTCGGAATCTGGGAAACGGCCCTGCATTTACCGCGAACGCAGATGATGAAGAGAAGCCGAACAAATTTCAAAACTGAATTAATAGGTACAATTATTTATTCGGATCAGTCTTTCTTCGTCAATTTCGTAAAACCGTCTTTGGTAGAGTCAATATAATTTTTTCTAATATTTCTTCACTTTTATCATTTGTCGCATACAATTTGATTACATGAAAATTTATTTTTAAAAATAACATTATTGGAATCCCGTATTTTCAGGAATACTTTGCCGTTAAATAGAGTTTTTTCACGGATTTTAAAACGCTTAGCTTTACTTTTTATTTCTCACATGACAACTAAACAAAAAACATGTTGCATTTGATTAAAACAAACAATTATAAGCTGTCCCGTGACCCGTGACCATGAACGCTGTAAAGGGTTCGAAACGTCGAGTAAAATTAGTTTCATTTATAATTAGCTGTTTAAAAAAATCGACTATTATGATACATTAAAAATTTTGCATATGCTACTAAAACCAATCTCAATGGTTTACTACCAACTAATTTCAGTCAACCAAAAAATTAAACAGCACTAAGGCGACTCCACACCTCCCTGTGCCGTCTCCACGGTTTTCAGTTGCCGCCAGCGCGGGCAGGTGCTGCCCGGCGCACACTTCTTTCATTAAAATTAATACCGATGTCGCGTGTGCACATTCTTACTCGATAACGCCTCGCCGTAATTAAGGCTCGCGACGCAAACCCGTCCGCGGCGGCCGGTCGCGCGCCGGCCACGCGCCGCTCACCGGCGGACGTTTAAAGAGAATTACTGCCCGGCCCAGTTCGTCCGCGCATCAGATATATGACACGGAATATCGACACTGTTTATTGGCAATCAACGCGCGAAATTTATACGCCGGGGCGGCGGTATCGCGATCCTCGTCGATCTGCCGTGACGCGGCCGCGCCGCGACCGTTGGTGAAACGGAAAAATTAACAGCCTATATGCCCCCCTGCCTGTATAATGGCCTTTCCTGTACAGAGGGTGTACGTAACAGCCTATATATGCCCCGCTGCCTTTATGTGCCAATGCCTCCCCTGTACAGATGGTGTTATGGCAGAGACCACCACGTGACTCCAATGCGGTTTTTCAGACTTCACATCGTGAAATATTTTTTTTTACATTATATCGAAAATATGCAGGCTTCCTCATGACTGACTGTTTTAATGGCGCCGGCACGATGATTTGTACTGAGGTTGCTCGATTATATTCAATTAAAAGCGAGCGCCTGTACACAGGATTGCCACGGCTGAAAGTTAAAAAGCGCTTACGTAATCTCGGCGCACGTAAAAAGTGAACAATACTAATTATCTATTTAAGCTATCTTATCGGTGTTGCTAACGAGGCCGTAAAGCTATAAAGTAATAAATCGGCTCTTGTTCTGGCCCGAGAGCCGCTGGGATCGCCCCAAGTAGACTTATTTATTGACTTACTACGTATGTCACTATTGTGGGCGTCCTGAGTTATGATATAGTAAATAGGACACGTTTCCTCATTATCAGGGGACATGATGGTAAACATTTCTGAACTTAATGATGTTTGGACGTTCGATGCAGTGTTAACACGTCGAAGTCTAAGCGTGAACGATTGTAAAGTGATCTATCCTCTCGCATTCTAAAAGTAGTAACAAAACGCCCTGTAAAAATCTTATTATTTTCAACCCATTGAAGCAATAAACTTCTTAATTAACTCTTTTTGGTATCTCACTACTTTATAAGGATAATTTCCATCATTGTGTAAAGTGATCTATCCTCTCGCATTCTAAGAGTAGTAACAAAACGCCCTGTAAAAATCTTATTATTTTCAACCCATTGAAGCAATAAACTTCTTAATTAACTCTTTTTGGTATCTCACTACTTTATAAGGATAATTTCCATCATTGAGTTCACTTTTCTTAACTTAGATGATAGTTGATGCAGATATTTGATGTTTTTAATGATAATCTGCGGATTCTGGACGAAAACTTTTATGAACTGATGACTGCCACAAATCTTGGTCATTAAGTCTGCATACAATTCCCTTAAACAATGATTGATGAAGTTTAACTACTAAATTATAAAACTTGACATGTGACGCTGCATGATGTCAGCAGGATACAAAAAGAGGTAGAGTTTATAATATAAAAGCAAATTGATCATATTGGGCTCTAGCTCCGTAACCGTATATAGCTAACGTAGTCATATTAGCCGAACATCAATGAAAATTGTAGAAAATGAGACTAAGTAATCAAAGATTGTTCTCTCATTATAAGTAGAATTACCAAATATTGTAACAAATTACGTATTAACTCCTACGTACGACACAAGTTTATGGAATCTACACTTAATAAAATTTTAGACGTGCTTTAATCGTAGACACTAATATGTACAGGGTTTAAGATCTTTATATTAAGAGATCCTAACGTGATAGGCTACAGCCAATTAGCTTTCGGTTACGACTTTGTAACGACTTTTCGTTATTGACGCTAAATCAGACGAGGCAAATTGTCTGTGTCTCTATGTCTGATCAGGTATAAGTATATAAATCTTGAAACTCTACTTCTCCGATTGAAATAATAAAAAAGTCAAGTAAAATTATGGTTTAAATATGAAATTAAAAAAGGGGAAATCCGAGTTTTATCGCCGAATTTTTGCCTCGAATATATTTCACTCGGTTGCGCTGACGATATCTAAAAATTCAAACGGCGATCGTACTTGCCGACGGATCGATTTGCAACTGAACGGGACAAATCTCGACAGAAATCAGTGTTGGGGTGCCGTCGAGGGGCGGACCGAAGCGCGTCTAAATGTCCAAAGCCCAGTCAGGAATGTGGATGCCACAGTTGTCGAACCGTCCGTAACAGATAGCCCGATAATCTGTTACTTTTACAAGCTTACAAGACGGGACGTTTGCGTTTTGTTCGTGTTTTAGCCGTGCGAATCTTGACCTGTGGACTTAGGATATTTATTTATGGGAAAGAATAGCTTTTTATGCGAAAGTCCGAGGTTGGATGGACTTTCGATACGTCAAAAGTAACCGCAACTCATCGCCTGGTCCCTGTGTAGCGGCATTAATAGGCTAGGGTTCTTTTGTACCCGATCAGCCGAGCTTGGGTGAAAAATTCCCTGTATTAATGTTTAAACATCACCCTTTGATGTTACCATGAATAGGAGTCACTCAACATATCGTTAATCAATCGACATTTGATACGAATCAGGTAGTTGTATTGTGCGCTCGTCGTCGGCAACCTTTAACGCCGGTGATTTATAGGCCAGCGTAATTTTTAAATATGAAATTAATGAGAGGCCTAAATTTCAATATGACAAGCGACTGGTAGTTAACAAGCTACCGGTGGGTGACTAAGAAACACTCGTGAGATTTATTAAAACGTTGCTACTAAACCAAACAAGCAAGTCAGTGTTGGCATTTTTTGTTTAATTTCCATTTATCGTAGCTGTTTATGTAGCTCCAATCTCATTAGCTCCAAGCTAATCACGAAGAAAGAAGGAGTCAATTACTAAATCAACTATTTAAATTTGAAAAGAATACATGAAATAACTCTGAAATAATTGCACTCCTAGCAAACCATTTCCCTTTAAAAAGTATACTAACTCGTTATATTGTGTCGATTTACTATCAACAATAGTACGCTCCCACACCAGTGATGCGTAAATGAAAAGGAGCAGATGACACTGTTCCCATAATCATCGTCACCGGACTCACCCCGAATCCCACGTCGCTCCGCATCTCTGTCGTATTAAAAGCAATTGTTTTATTTACAGCGAGTAATTACCCGAACAACAAATAGTGAACGTCACCTAATATCCGCTGTAACACGACTAATTGCAGCTCATCGCTAACGTGTTCTGTGTTTTTTATTTATTGCAAACACCTTTTTCATTAATAGGTATAAAAATAGCGGACTTTACGGGTCGGTAAAATCTGGTACCAATTAATATTTAATAAAATACACGTATTAGACAATTTTGTCGTTTTTGTAGTCGATAAGTCGATAATTGAAGAGTTTTATGAAACAAAACTTTTCTCTAGTATCTAGTGTAGTCGATGTTGACCAACATTGACTTAGATATTTATGGTTTATGTACAGGTATGACGACTTCAACTTATATCCTAATAAAAATCATTTAAAGATCAACCTAATTAACTAAACATAACAACGGTAAAATTTTCAAAGTACAGCATTATGAAACGCTCGTTTTTTTAATGTTATCAGAGTTCGAAAAAAAATTTACGAGCCGAATTTCGAAAAATAATATCACCCGTTGCATTAAACCTTTTTGAACAGGTTCGTATTACTGTGCATTTAAACAAATTCGGCGCCATCAATAATTTCGTCTTTATTGCGATCGTATATTTCCGTTTAAGTCGAAACGAGCGTAATAAGCAACGCGTGCAGCAACTAAAAGGACGAGAAATCACTAAGCGATTTTCAATTAAAGAAAGATCAGGAACAGATGTGTTTGAATGCGTTTCGATAATTCTCCTTTAAAACAAGCACTTTTGTATGCATCAGCTGTTTGTCTTTTACAACTGGTAACGGGACCGCGCGCGCTCGTTATGAGGTAGCCGGCTTACAGTCGGATAACGTAAACTAATTTTATCTTAATTGCTCAACGGGCGGCGAAATAACTACCGTTTGTTATGACAGTTCGAAATTATTGCACAAACACCATCAAATTATTGGAGTGTTAGCAATAATTGCAATAAGCGTTACATAACACGCATATGTTACATTTTCATTGAATCCGAAAAATTGTGCTGATGCTCATATAACGTATATATAATTTAAATTAAGATTATTATGGACTTCGAGCCGATATAGCGCGAAGAATTTTAAAAATAATCTTTCATAGAAAAAATATTTCGAGAGATAGATCTTGTACCTCCTCTACCAAGAAGGTCTTTCTCCAACAGTATATAGGCTGTTACTTTACTTTTTTTAATAAATTACTTTAATATTACAACAAATGACGCCTCTTCACGAATAACGAATATCAAGGACATTATATTGCTAGAAAAAAGACAGTACGTTTTAAGCGGCATTATTAACATGTTAAAAATTGCTTACAAAAGACCCTACTAACGATACTATTGTACCGAAGAAAATAAAATGAGACGACCTTCTTAAAACACGTGGGTGGCGACTAAACTATGCGTTCTTTACAATACGAATCGAAATACTCTTATTGGAATTGCGAGACCATGAATAATGTAATTTGTATTGACCTGATCAAGCGTTAATCGGTGAAATATGTCCTATCATTATTCACATTTTTAAATATACCGTCCATCAAAGAACACCCCATCCGTGTGATCAAAAATGCCCATGAAATACGCCCGTGACATTCACATTTTTTTTATGTGACAAGTTGCCAAGCGGGCAGACAGTTCACCTAATGTTAAGTGAATACCGCCCCCCATGGATATCTTCTACACCCGAAGGTTGCAGATGCGTTGACAACCTTTTGAAAATTGGGCTCCGGCCACCTCACGCCCGACTTCTGTATGGTCATGGTACTTACCCGGACGAGCATACCCATTCGTGCAACAGCCAAGGCTGCTGCGTGGCCCTACCACCGTCACTGTTCAGGTTATGTATATATATATTATATATATAAAAAAAGTAAAGTAACAGCCTATACATGTCCCACTGCTGGGCAAAGGCCTCCTCTATACAGAGGGTATCAGGGCATAGTCCACCACGCGGCCCCACTGCGGATTGGCGGACTTCACATATCTTCGAAATATTTTTTGTTATTATTTCGAAAATATGCAGGTTTCCTCACGATGTTTTCCTTCACCGCGGAGTACGTGATAAATCAGCACTTAAAGTTAAAAACTTCATTGGTGCCGGCACCGGGGATCGAACTCAGGTTGCTCGAGTATATTGAATTAAAGGCGAGCGCCCGGACACTGAGCTATCACGGCTCTATATATATATATATATATATATATATATATATATATATATATATATATATATATATATATTCAAATACTCCTGGAAAAGTTTATTCTATTCATCGTTAAATTTGTTCTTGGCCTTTTTGTTTTTCCCCTAACTTTATTAATTATTATGGTGGGCAGAAAGCGATTGATTGTGCGACAGTTGATTTCGCAAAGAACTTCTGTATAAGCAGTACTGTAATGGGAATACCTATTAAGTATATCCGGATGTAACTTTGTTTCACGAAATTATCGGACAAACTGTAAGTTTACGTCAATCGGTTAAATCTGAAGAAAGCAAAGCTAATAATAGTAATAAAAAAGTAACGACATGAGTACTACATTTAACAACATACATACGAACTATACGTATGTATACCACAGATAAATTAGGCTACATTAATGTCACACGCACCAAATGGAAGTAATTATACGAAAAATATCGAAGAAATTAAAATTTTAACTTTTCCATATAAGGAGCCTTAAATAATGAGTACCTCTTAAGTATTCATTTTCACGGCGCTTACTAATTTTCCAAATGTATAGTAGTGAATATACATATATATAGCATATACTAATCATTGATTTTACATGCTTAACAACAATTATGCACCTTTTTGTAGTAATTGTAACCTTCGCAAAAATCTTTATGTTAAATAAAACATTGTTAAAAAACTATTTAACGTTATTTAGCTTTCGTCTGGCTTCAAACATTTTTTTTTATTATATTTGTATTCAAAATCGTTAAAGTACACACCGATTAATCGCATGACATGCATCATCGCTGTAACTGTATTGAAAAGGGGTGAACACCCTTCATATTTTCTTATTGATCCAATACCCTTACTCATTCAGCCCTATGGAACAATGAGCTGATCCATAGATTACACGTAATATTTTAACAGGATAAAAAAACGCTCTTTTTCGGAACCCATTAGCACTTCTCCGCAGGTCATATCCGGTACAAATCACGGGGTCTAACCCCACAAGATGACTCCGACCATAAATTGTTATCCTGACCAATTTAATCGTATATGATAAGGTTCGAGTGATAGCTTATTGTCGGGGCGCTTGCCTTTAATGCCATATACTCGAACAACCTTAGTTCAATTCCCGGTGGTGGCACCAATGAATTTGTTCATTACAACTTTAACTGTTGACATATCATGTGTTCAGCTATGAAAGAAAACATGACGAGGAAAGCTTTACATAAATTTAAAAAAGGCAATTTAAAATGGGCATCAGAATCCCTACTTTCAGTAATAAATGATATTTAGTAATAGCGACAGTTAGAAACTTTTACTGTCGCCATAGCATTCAATTACATAACTCTATTGATCGCTTTCATAGTCCACCTGCCGCGTGAAAATATCATGACCGCTCCACAGCATCCTTAATTTAAAAAGTAGCATTCTTCGCCATAACTCATAACTCCGGCGCGGGCATTTATCGAACAGAAGCTAAACTTCGTAAACGAAACGGGTGCCCACAGAAATTCCGTTACGCCCAATAAACCGCTTATCAGACGAATCAAAGCCCGATCCCGTTACTAAGTGCCCGCTAATGAAAACCACTACCGTTTGAAACACCATTTCATATAAATTAGTCGAGCCCGACGAATTGCGTAAGAGTTATTAAATTAGCGCAATCGTCGACGGAAGCCGGCGCGGGGCTTTGATCGAAGGGCCAACACATAAAACGGATTGATTACGAGATGCACAACTCGTGGAGTATTCGCCACGGCCCTAATTGAAAGAAACTGTTTCGGTTAACTTTAGTACGCATTCCAGCGCTGTCGCTCCGGCGGCTGGCTCACGTGCATACGAACCTCCGGGAATGTTCGGACCCACAATATTTTTCCCACATACATTATTCCGAAGCGTAATATTGGTGAGTCGCTTTAAGTTAACTAATCGCTGAGAATCGTCAGAGAACCAAGAAGCCTAGGCCGACTCACGACCAACGACTCTAAAGACATGACATAATCAACGCACTTTATTGGAGTTTGGTACGAAAAGGTATTTTGATAAGGGGAATTTTGATCACGTTGGTTAATGAGGGGTGCTGAAGCGAGTACGTTATATATATTGTATTTCAATTTATATCAGACAATATTCGTAAATGTTTATAATCACGTTTATTCAAGAAAAAAAATATATAAACTCAACAATTAATCGATAAATAATTATGTCTTCAGAGAGAGAAAAAATTTTGTAAAATTTTATTTTAATATAGCAAATAGTTACTCGTATTCTTAATGTAGAGATAATAAATTGCTGGGAGCGTTATATAAAATTCTATCTTAATAATTCTCAAACTCTAACTGTTGATAAAATTATAAATTAAATTTGCTGGTAAATATCCTGAAAATTTTAATTTCATTGTTTCAAGCCATAAGAATTTGAAACGGCAAATGAGATCACTATTCCTTTGTCCAACTACTAGACATAAGACTTCTTGAGCTACCACTATGTGTTTTAAATGATAGCGAAATTTGTCTTAAATAAGGCATTTTAAGTAATTACAACGAAAGAAACTTTTAAAATTACTCCTTATTCTTATAATAGAAAAGTTCTTATAAGCCCAACGTCTTTTCATTCGTTTACGTATTCAGTGGTCAGTAGAAAAAGTGGGCACGCGTTAGCTCCCTCCCCCCGCGCCCTGCAGCTCTCCCCTAACTACCACACCAGGTACGGACCCGTACGTACAAAGGGGAAGGGATGATGGAAAATAATAGGGGAAGAGAATTTTAAAATTTATATTTTTTGCAGCCGGCGCAGGTGATATAACGCGTGCGCGTGCGCCGCCGGCTCACTTGTGCGTGAAGCTCCATCGCCGCCGCTCGCTCTCGCACGCCGCCGAAAGCTCTAGCGAAGCCTCCCTCTATCGCGCCAGTGCTTTTCCGCCCACCGAGCGGACCGGTCGTGCGCGCAGATCGCCCGCGGCCGCGCGTCGTGCACGCAACATGCTGCAAGAAATCCAACTAGTCCAGGGCCAGGCCAACTACGTGGTGGTCTCGTCCGGCTACCCTTCGGCCACTGTCACCAAGGCGCCCACCGAAAAGCGGATGGTGCCCATCGCCCCGGCGCCCGAGAAAAACTACGTGACGCACGACACGCCACCGAGTCTGCAGTACCGCAAGAAAGTGCACTTCAGGACTAACCCCTACACGGGGCCGCAGGCCGCATCGATAGCGAGACGCAACGCCCGCGAGCGCAATCGTGTGAAACAAGTAAACGACGGCTTCAACGCGTTGCGACGTCACCTGCCCGCGTCCGTCGTCGCCGCCCTGTCGGGTGGCGCCAGAAGAGGCTCCGGGAAGAAGCTGAGCAAAGTAGACACCCTTAGAATGGTGGTTGAATACATAAGGTACCTCCAACAGCTGCTGGAGGAGAGCGATGCCGCTCTAGGCATTACACGCGATCAGGAAAACAGGGAGAACATTCCCAGCAGTAACAGCCAGACTGCGACCTCGATGGACATGGACGACGGGTTTTTCTACGGCAACGATTCGCCGTGCTCCGAAAAAGCGGACTCCCCCGCCCCCTCTGAATGTTCATCGGGTGTGTCATCGGCGTACTCGGCAGTGGACCGATACGAGGTATCGACCCAACAGCAGCTTGGACCCATGGACGAGGACGAGCTATTAGACGTCATCTCCTGGTGGCAGCAGAAATAACGACGTAAGTTCCAATTAATTACACCGGTACTATTCTAATAAAAATTGAAATTAATATAACTCAACTGACTGTTAAATAAGAAAGTTTTTCAAAAAGAATTTTATATGGATTATGTTATCATCTTTTTTAGTAACATGCTTACGATAAATGTGACTTAACTTTTGTTTTCTTTTCACAGGTAGCCGTTCGGAATCGAGTTTGGACGAATCCCTCCGAAATAATGTGCATTAATTTAATTGTACCGCATTATTTGCGAAGACGAAAAGACTCTCAATGTATCTAGTCATACCATAGTGCCTTAATGATAAACTTTTAGCTAATAAGTGAAAGCTGTCACATGATACACAGTCAGTGCGCGTGAGACTCTACATAGTACATTGTTACCCTCGTGGACACTGGTGATAAGGCTTGTAATTTCCTTTATTACTTAGCCATTGTAAATATTGAAAAGCGTTTTTGGGCGACGATATTAAATTATTTATTACAATTTTTCTTTCTTTTACCCCTTTTTAATAGCATTTATACTAATATGACAAGTATTGAAATATATACATTGTATATAATTATATTGTTGTTACATATTATATGTATATAATAATTGATATTATTATTGTCATTTAATTACATTAATTAATGTACTAGTATTTTGATTCAAATATTATGACTGTCTTGTTATTTCGTAAGATAAACAAAATTTTTATTCGTATATTATACTTAAAAATAGGGGCTTCATGAAAAAAGATTAAATTCAAAGTTTAAATTAATTAACACAATTTGTACAAATATTTAGTTTTTAAAGGATAACTAATAATTTGTTTTTTGTTGCTAGTTTATATATTTTTCTTTGTTTCTTGATAAAATGATAAATTTGTAGTTAACTATATTACTTTTTTGCCGTAACTCTTTCCACACATAAAAAAACAAAAAAAACATTTTAACAACTTACTTATACTTATTTTCTTTATATATTACTACGTACGGCGTGACCATAATTCCATTTTTATTTTCACATTTTCCGGTGGAGAAAATTTATTAAACCTACAATGGATTGTAGGTTTAATAACACCAGTGTGAACTTTCTTCTAACTTAAAATTTAAAAATTAATAAATATATTTTATTCTGCATACATAAATAGTTTGAACCGTGCATAAAACAAAAACAACAGATAGAAAAAAATCAGAAAAAATTATCTGATGGCTCCATTGGTGCAGAATCTAACCTGCTGGCTTTGGTGTCGCGGATCCCAAGATTGATTCTAATAATAATACATAATATTTGAAAAACTCACAAATAGTTGTTTTGGACCTTTAAATAGGATTGAGCGAACTCATCGTACAATTAGACATGACAAGTTTATCATGCGAAAGGTATCAAATAAAAACTTAAAAGTAAATCATGCAAACTATTGGCAAGTGAATCATAGCCTTTAACTCATAGAATACAAAACTTTTAAAGAATTCGTCATTTAATGAATAATAAACTGCAATTTATATCGTATTTGCAATATTTTGTCATGTGCAAACCGGTAGTTGTATTTTGCAAATCAATAAGTGAGTGTGATGATATAGGTATTGAATAAAAGATATTTTAATTTTAATTTGCAATTACTCTTTAAAACATAGAATTTACAAAAGAATTACATTGCTATTTTTCAGGCTTAGGATACCGACAAGTAATCAAGGTAAGGATGATAAATTAACTCTAGCACTGTCTGGGATGAAACACTGACCTCGAAAATTATAATTAATGTCTAATATACTCATTAAACATCTGGCTAGTAAATTAGAATTTGATTTTTTTGCTTCTATAACGTATAATTAAAGAATACAATGCCAATGAAAGATACAAGCGGTGATAGCTCAGTGTCCGGGCACTCGCCTTTAATTCAATATATACTCGATCAATCTGAGTTCGATCTCCGGTGCCGGCACCAATGAAGTTTTTAACTTTAAGTGCTGAATTATCACGTGCTCCGCGGTGAAAGAAAACATCGTGAGGAAACCTGCATATTTACGAAACAATAACAAAAAATGTATTTCGAAGATATGTGAAGTCCGCCAATCCACGGGGGCCGCGTGGTGGACTATGCTCTGATACCCTCTGTATAGAGGCCTTTGCCCAGCAGTGAGACATGTATAGGCTGTTACTTACTTTACTTTTAAAGAATACGAAACTGTCACCACAGCAACAGAGTAAGCATAGATACACTGTTGTGCAAGGGAAAACTTTTCAATAAGTATCCAAAATAGGAAATAACAAACTTCGTTTGAAAAGAGTGGTTCCGTTTGAAAGCGTTTTCGAGACTAAATTTCAACCTTCAACTTCATGCTGTTTGATAACTTCCAGATCCTCTAAGCCTCCATTGAGATGTTTATACAATCGAACATAAACGCATTTAATTTAGTAGTTTCTCATCTAAATTAAACTATGTAATGTTCTTTTGGGAAATAAATTCTTTAAGCCGAATATAAACACATATACTAATGACATTATTCAGAAACATTTAAATCGGAATTAAGATGTTAGTTTTTTAACTGATCACAAACGTCTGATTGCCACACCGACGAAAATCTCAACTTAATCTACATTGTTTTCAAAACAGTGTTGATAAAATAAAATTTGGCAACAGCCGTTTAGCTTAGTGGCTAGAGCGTCGGGGTGCGAATCCCGAAGACCTGGGATCGATTCCCACAGCACGGCGGTGAGATACTTTTCGTTCCTTTTTCTACAGAAATTTTAAAATAAAATATGATAAAATATTTTTGTCGGTATGGCAATCGGCCGTTTAGCTTCATGGCCAAAGCGTCTGGGCTGAAATCCAGAACACGTGGGTTCGATTCCCGCAGCCGCAGACGAAAAACTTTTCGTCCATTTGTTCTCCACATTAATGTCTCATCTTGAGTGTAGATATTAGCATAAAAAATTAATCTTTTTCCTGTATAAATGACAGGTGCCGAAACAAAATACTATGGATTTCAAATATTCTATGTACGCTTATAGTGCAAAAGTAAAATCGTTTGTATGGAACTGTTTTTTAAGCGACATGGGGTTATTAAGTTAGTTGATAAAATGAAGAGATGAAATACAAAAGCTTTCTAATCTTTATCATCTTTATTACCCCCATAGTGGATTTAGCAACGTCGGTCACCGATTCTGAGGAAGATCTAAAAAAAATACCTCACACGAGACCAATCAACTGTTATTATACGTCACCGGGATGGGGGCAGATTCTATTAATTTATAACCAATGTGGGTGGATAAACTGACATTATTTTTTATTTGCCACAGAACGCAGTTTTTTGTGACAAATGACAGTTATTCATGCTTATTAATGGCTTTCTAATTTGTTTCAACCCTTGCGTACACGGATAATTCCATGTTTCAATCTTAATGTACAACAATCATAAAACTAAGAAAACTTCATTTACTCATAAGGGAATGTGAGCCATTATTAAATACAACTTTTTTTCTACGGATTTATCGCATTTACTTCAAACTTACTACCCGAAGTTTCGAATACTTTTTATAGGATCATAATAAGAAGGTAATAGTAAAGATAACAGAATTTGCGCGCAATCAGTGTTTATACAAGAAGACCGGAATATTCAAAAATCAATAACCATACATTATCGCTACTTACAGTTATCACGTCTTTATTTTATAAATTTAATTTTATCGTGATTACTTTGTTTCCATTAACTACGACGACCGTTTTTTTAAAAAAGGGCAAAAATAACCAAAACGCTTAGAAGAGCAACATACTATCGACATAACTAGCTTCATTACAAAACGAACACTATCCAACTAAAGAGTTCAATTATTCTTTTGTTAAGAGTTCCAAGAAATATCCACCCACGGCTTCCTAATTTATACGTCCACGTAAATTATCTTTGATTCGATTGTAAAAGCTTCTGACAAATTCATCTCTTACTTATCGTACGTGTGACCCGTGTGTTCTTTTTTATTATAAAAAGGTTATTGTTTTGATAAAAAATGACATGCCACGAAGGTATCTGATAATAAACGTGGGCGGGGTCACAACAAAAGAGAAATTGGTTAGCACCATACCAACACAATACGGGTGGAGGTTTTTGATTCGGGTGTAAAATTAAGTTTTCTAACATCGTCATTCTTTTGTCTTCTTGTTGCTTCTGTTTTTAAGATAGCACACTAACTTCCCGGACACAATAATTTTGTTTACGATTGTTTGTTTAACAGACACGTTGGAAATTACTGTTTTGTTAATGTTTTTTGTGGATAGTACAACAAAATGATGAATCTATTTTGCTTGTAACGCTGACCCATTAAATTGTACAAAATTAGATGATCCCGAACGTAAAATGTTCGCGTTTGAATATGATTTTCAATTGTAATTTATATGAACCTCTATTTGACTCGGCACATCGTTGTTATTATACATTAATCAAGAAGTAAGCATAAGGTAAGGCTGAGTGTCGTAACTTCCTGCTCACACAGTTCCTTTGATGCTTTTAGGGATTTTATCTTGCTAATGATGTTTTACGACGTAGCTTCACTCAGCGGTATCTCTCACTGTCGCCTACGGTAGCCAGTTCGATTTTTATAACGCCTCCAGTGCTCGGAAATTGCATGGTGGGCACAATTTCTTAAGGTTTACTTTTGAACGACATAGTAGTTATAGATAAATGGCAGTGGCGATTAACTTTCGGCCTTCCCTTTGTCGCCTTTCATATCTGAAGAGTAAATTAAGTGACGGATCGCGGTAGCCAACAGCCGTGATTATTCCACTTTTTGTACGACAACCAACCTCTTTTGTCAAAATAGTTATCGGAAAGCATAAAAATGCTACTCAATTTGATGGGATTTTTTTGCTAACGGGCGTAAAGCGGAATAAATTAAAGGCGCTCATTATAATTCAGCCCTCTGATTATTGTATATATCAATTAAGGCGACCACAAATAAGTCGTAAATTAATTAACCGTCCTTGAAACAAATATAATTGTAGATTGCGTCATCTCTGTTATCTTTTCGATATCTGTATGGATAGCGTATCGTTCGGAGGATCTTATTTTTATGGTTTTGAGACAAGTGATGATGCGCAGCTTCGTAATGAGTTGGAAGCGCCGGCCCACCCGAATGAGTAGTGAAATTCCAATTGAATATTTCGGTCGCGGGGAACAAAGGCCGGTAACACGGCTGTCGGCCGCATTAACGCCCTACCACAATAAATCCAGGAGGTCCGTCGCCACGGGGCTAATTACTCTGAATATCGGTTGATATACTGTCTACTTAGGAGCGGTGATGTATGGCTGCGCTCAAAGGAGCGGACGCCGCTCGCCCGCGGCTAAAACACGATGCCGCGATTATAAATAATCGTGTTTAGAATAAGGCCTCAGTTCGAGTAAAGCGCAACCCTATTAGTTGCATTTCAGTTTACAGGAATGCTTTGGTCGCTCCCAATGACCTTCAACTTCCGAGAGCTTTCGATCGCGTTGAGAGATTTTGGACTGCGCTCTCGACCTATTTGTTATTTTTAATGACTCCGTGGCGAAGTCGCCTAGGTATTGGCTTTACCGGCGAAGGCAGTGGGTTCGATTCCCACACTGGACAATTATGTATGTGACCCATAGTTGTTTTGCATTCGGGTGACTGCCCCGCGTGGAATTTATATTTGTAAAACGTCCTTACAACACAGAATAATGTTATTAATAAAGTAAGGACAATGTTTTTTTAAGACTAAAATGTACATGAGGTACTATTGAGCTTCGAAACTCTAAATTTGCTTCAACACTAAAGATAAAGTGCTTAGGTCATCGGCCTCGTAGCAGGAAAAATTCACGATGAATATTCTATTTCCCTTTTCTATAACTTCTTTCCATTGGCTTTAATTAAATAAATAACCACCCAAAACTATCACTAACAGCTACTGACCTCAATAAGGCGTGCAGGGAATGATATGAGCAAGCTCGTTTTAAATATTGATTTCACTTGGAAAATTAAACTGTTTTAAATATAAGTACCATTTTTTTTTCGCCGATAACCAACTGCGGCGCCATTTCTCTCACCTTAGATGCTTATCTTTATATTTATCGGTTGATGTGTTTGCTTTGAATCTTTACTACGTTGGTCACAGGTCAAGCGGAAATGCCAGTTTCCGTGGAGATGTCTCTAGACGTTGCTACTCGTTTAGATTTTATTACCAACATAATAGTACTTAACGTAGGTAATAATTCAGTTTTGTAAGGAGTTATTTTATTAGTAACAAGTAGTTTTAACCTACAGGATGGCTATAAATAAGATCTCATGACAATTTCTAGGTCCCAAATTTGTTGCCAGTCTACGGCGGCAAACTTAATTTTTATCATTTGACACTAACATAAGTTCAAAGTAACATTAAAAGTATATAGTAATATCTATATCTGTGTACCACAACATAGATGAATGTATAATAGAGACGGTTTAACATCTTACTTTAACACGACTGCTTTCTTAATCTCAAAATAATTCATGAAAAATCTAAAAATCACGCTTGTTTTGTCCAAATTGTCATATGTTGGTACAGTTTTTAATGGTTGCTTATATGCTAGGACAAAAAAAATGATTCAACGTATCCAAAACGCATGTGCGCGTTTCTGTTTCCCTATCCCACGACGTGCTCACATCACTCCATATCTGAACCGACACAACTTGATGAACATGGCCAACCGAAGAACCATACACCTTGCCACATTGCTTTTCGGGGTTATAAAGAAAGGTGAGCCGTCCTATTTATTTGAAAAGTTAAAATTTTCACAGCGCTGCATTAGGACGGCACCTAGACTAAATTACCCGCAGTACCGTACGGCTGTCTTTAGAGGCTGCTTTCGTTTTGCTGCCACAAAGTGCTGGAATGATCTCCCACCCCCAATAAGACTCATAAATTCCATAAGTCATTTAAATTTAAACTAAAACAATTTTTACTCTCTAAACAGAAGTCCAGCACTTAAGACTTTCGTTCTTCACTAATACGAACAAAAACACACACTTTCTTGCTCCATATCACACAACACAACAACAAAATCTTCTTCACTCATAACACAAGCATGGCAGGTAAAATAAGTAATTTGTATTTGTTTTAAAATAATTTTATTCTTTGTGTAACGTTTCTTACTTTTAGTCAAATGTTCTTGTTTTTTTAATTTATTGTATCCAATATTAATTCTTTACGAGTATTACGTAGGGCCATCTATCTCTTTCCCCCAAGGTTCCACTGAAAACCAGCATTCACGAAGATTGTCAACTTCGTGATATGAAGCTGAGTGGTGACCATTTTGGTTCATTCTAATCATAGGTATTTAGTTTTTAGCATATGTTTTATTTTTTTATGTTATTTGTGCCAAATAAATGTTTCTTTCTTTCTTTCTTTCTTCTTTCTTTCTTACTCTAAAATTACAAAACTCTGAGATAACTTCAAAAGTATGTGAAGAATTAAATGAAATATTATTTCGCTGAACTACGGAATTTTTGACAGATTAAAATGTAACAAATTTGTTATACTGTGAATGGAGCAAAAGGGTTGCTGATCAAAAAAAATCATGCCGTACACTGTTCAATGCAGAGGGTCTATTTGACACATTGTATTAATATTTCTTAACTATGTTATAATAAACATGAAGAATTAGAGTCGATATTTATCTGCATTTTGCGGTAAGCAGAGGCACAACAATTATAAAGAAACCGATAGAAAACTACCGGAGCGTTTAAACGGAATCTGTTCCCAAACTGCGTTACAATAGGCCGGTGATAAGATCAAATTTGAGTTTCGACAAACAAATTGTTGTTGTTCAATGTTTGAGAAAATGAAAAACGTGTTTGAACAATATGTCAAAATAAAATCTATTCGTATGTATTCTAAATTTATATCCTGCCCACATTCGAGCCCCTACACAAATCCATTATTCAAGTCAAATCCTGGACGATGGAAGTTGTTATATCCGTGTTAAATTAAAAATTTACAAAAAAAATTGTCAAACACATTTACAATTAGTAAACTGAAGAGGATTTTATCGACTCCTAAAAATTTTCATTTCATTAAATGTGTAAAGAACGTTTAGTAAAAAAATTAATAAATCGTTAAATCGTAAAAAAGTAAACGTTTAATTTTTGATTAACTGAATTAAACCGAATAATTGATGAAATGTCGGCTTTCTCCGATTACCGTTTTTCCCTTACTTATCTTTGTAACCCATCGTATGACGTACATCGTATACATAATCCATTAAAATAAAGAAGTGAACGTACCCTGGCAGATGTCAAAGGATTGTGGGTAGGCAAGGTGCGCGTGGATCTCAGGTGCCAACTTCGATTGGCACAAGCCACAGCATGTTCTGCAAAGGTACAGTCGAGACGAAAATAACTAAAAAAAATATCTCGCCCTTTACACAATCGCTATATATTGTGATAGAAATTGAGAGTTACAATAATTCTAATCGCTGCCCTGGCAATAATTAAAATATAGATAAATAAAGTAGGGTTAGTACCTGTCGATCTTTGTAAATATTAATAATTATAGAGCATACTTTGCGAAATGACTCGGCGGCTAATACCTTAGCTTCAGGGCCAGGGGTCCACGGAAACAGGGGGGGTGGGTTCACGGCACAAGTATTGTAAGTTTATAATAATTCTGGATCTGTTTTTATTCCCAAGAAGGGTTGAAGGCAAGCGGCTGGTCCTAAAAAATCTAGCCGATACCATTAACATCACACACATTGTGCCGACCCCACCTAGGTGGAATAAGATTAATTAATAATAATTAATTACTAATTCATTATAGACACTTTTGTTCCAACAGTACACATAGTCAAGTATGTTCTTCTACAACGCCCGCGTGTTAAAGTAACGTAAACACAGAAACGTATAAACTGTTTGAAATTTCAACTTTGGGTTTAAGAGGAGAATAGGGTTATTTATTATCCAAGAGCTCATAAGAATAATATGACCCACTAATTACATGTAGTTTACTGCTAAGTTAACTTAGTGTAAGCTTACCTCATATGTCAGGTTAATGAGTATTCGTGTTGAAGTTTGTGTATTACACATAAACCATGCTAACTATCTTTTTCAAGCAGGCAACAGCATTTCAGCGTTTAAGCGTTTTCAGCGTTTGCCATGTGCTGGGGACACTATTGATAATAGTACCCGTGCCATTGAACAACAATGGGCTTTGGCGAAAGCTGCATCCTTTTGGGGTGAGATTTGGAGGAATCAAACAGAACCGACGGCTGTGCCACGGTCAATTGGATCGACTGTACACAATCGGCGGCGATGATGTTTGCGCAAAAACTTTCTATTCGTTACCCTTTCGTCGGATGCAACTCGAAACATCCAAAATGTTTGACGATGTTGTACAATGCCAGTGCAGTCAAAAGATCCGCCAGGTGTCGGCGTAAATATTTGCGCAAACTTTATATAATATATGAGTTTAAAATGATTACACTAAATGTAAGTATTATAAACTAGCTTCATTGTTTCTTCAGTTTGTAAGTATACTAGCCCTTAGAAGGTATAATTAAATTTTATATATTCATAATTGAAATTGAGCTTATTAAAATAGTCAATTAAATAGGACTCAAACTTTAAAAATTTATAGATAAAAAAAAATCTAAAAGATCGTTTACTTTATATCAATAGAAGCGGTCTACTCTAATTTACACTGGAAGATGTTCTTTGATCAAATCAACGTGCCTAACTCAATCACTTTACAATCAGCGTCGGCCATGAAACTTATTAATGAACATTTCGAGAACATCAATAACATGCTATAAGAATACGTCGTTCGACGGCCAATACGGACTTAAAGTAAACACTGGATTGCGGTCCACCAAAATATTTTACGTCCCGACGTTAACATCGGTGTTAACGACAGCCTACCCTATAAAACCTTTGTGGACGAACATAAATCTCCGACTGCGCAGTTAGACGAAGACACTTCAATATAAAAGTATGCCTCAATGAAATATCTCCGCGGCACATTGAAAAATAAATACCACATGGGAATTCTCCGTAAAGTAAATCCTACTTAGTTCGCTGATTAAAACTGGCCGGCGTTAAAGCGATGAATTCCGCAGCGATGTAAAAAAGTATTTTTTGCTACGCCCTGTCGCAAATCGTTCGTTATCTGTGGTCAACGTTCTAATGAGTTTCTCGTGTCACATTTGAATCTATGCACCATTAAGATAAATAATAACTTGTATATTACTTTTAATGTCATTACATTGAAGAAGACAAAATGCATCTGAACTTATATAACTTCGATTTTACTTATATAACTAGTATCATATTATATTAATATCTATTCAGTATCAGTATCAGTAGTAAATCGACACGGTTCTTTTGATATTATTATCATCATCATCATCCTCCTGCCCTGTCCCACCTAGGTAGGTCAGCACTACATGTGAATCAAGGTGTAAGCAGTTTTGGTTATGTTTTTACGACCGGCCGCCTGAGTCAATCCTCCTTGGGAAACAAACACCCAGATCCGGAACAATTTTCTGTGGGTCACACATATACTTTTCCCGTGTCGGAATCGAACCCACGAACCCGGACGCTGAAGCCAATAGCTTACCAACGTTGCCAACGAGTTATCGGTCATTTTGATATCAATAATAGCAAATGGACACCAATTTTGACACTATTGTGTATAATATCAAAAACGAAATGAAACGACAAAAAAGTAACTTAACTTTATGTTGCAGATTAGGTTTTGGAAGAGACAAAAGTGAGATAAATCCAAAAGAAATGTAGGTATATCTAAGTAATGATTTCGAAGTGTTAAAATTTGTGATAATATATAAATTCATATCTTTCTTTGCTAAAGTGGTCGATAAGGTCCGTAAGAAAGAAAAGTTCTTTTTTTAAATTAACACATTAAAGCCAAGATATCTTAATCTCTGTGGCGCCAATTCTTGAAAGAGCTTACCCTTTGATAACAGTCGAGACGTCTTTATCGAATATAACCGTAGGGCATTCCTATAGAACGGGATACTTTATGCAAAAAATCTATTGGCCGAACCTCTAATTAATGGTTTTACGAAAATATATTTTCGTTCAAGTTTTAGACCACCCTGCTTACATATCAACAACTGCTTGTATTAAATTGGTCATACTATAATTATAAACAATTATCGGAACAATAATTTAAAAGAAAATACTGTGATTAAGAAATAAATTAGGTTTCAGATAAAATACGATTATGCACCATCAGAGAATGACAAAACTTTAGCCTGATCTCTCCTGTAAACAAAATGCTTCATACTAGAACATTTTATTTAAAAAAAGCTTCTCTTTTTAGTAAACTATAAAATACACCGACTGTAAGGGACTGTGCAAATAAATTAATGAATGTCATATCTTAGAATGAGTATTTTTTTTTCACATATCATATTATGTGGATCACTAGGTACAATAAAAATGACAAATGTTATTATTCGTCAACAATAACCATAAATAAAAGGCATGACATGCTTATAATATTCATTAAAACGTAACAATTACTTAAGCGAATACTATACATTGCTAAATAAAACTAATTTGCGGATTATTTCACGTTTAAGTTTGGTTTTAATTACACCTCCCACTTAACTCTCTTGAGATAGCTTTACATCACTACCTACCCCAAAAGCCCAAATGCCGATTTATTTATATACGGCGGTACCAAACGTGGGAAGCGTTCTCCTACGGCGTTGATCGCCATAAGGTCCGCCAATAAATCAAACAACAACAACGCAAGATTTATGCCACTTAAAGTGGTAATTACGTGCGTCCGAAATAAGTTGGAAGCTGTCTGTGGGTACATTTTACGTGATAAATCACTTACGTACCTAATGGCACAATATGAACGCAAACGAGACGGTGTTATAATAAAGTTTCAATACGAATAGCGTTCTAAGAAAACAAGTATCAAAGATTTACGCCCGGTTTCTGAAACACTGATCACCGTAGATGTCAACTAATCGAAATGGTCAAAATATTACCAAGTTTAAAATTTCATTCAATCGTTTAAGCTGCGGCCAAAGCTATACATATGATTACATAACTGCGATAGCGAATAAACTTCGTAGCTTATGTACACAACACAGAGAACTTAACAAACAAATGCCGCATTTAAGTGTATGATATGTGTGAATATAAAGCTAAGACTACCTACAAACAATCAGGAACATTCCCAATATGTATTTTTACATATAGATCCAGCTATATGCCTATGGTTTCCTTTATATTAATGAGCCTAAATTTCAGATGTAGTTACAATGAAAATGTAAAAGGGCACAATAATAGAGGCTAAGTTTGAGATATATGGCCTCTGGTCATACACTGAGGGCCACTGTTTAATCCACATTAAGGTTTTTTACGAGAGAAATGGCCTATCCGTAAGATCTCGTTCCGATGATTTATTAGTTAAAACCACCGATACTGCTCTGAACCTCTCGTTAGCGTTCAGTTTAGATTTGCATCCAATTAGACGGATTAGAATTTTGAATCTCGTAATATACCGCATCGAAGGTACAGATGGTCTCACTTATGCTAATACGTTTTGCTCATATATCTGGAAGCTCTAAATAAAACTCGAGCCCAAGTGATATATCTGTGTAGGATACTGCTGACGCGGAACGGCCGTTAAAGTTGATAAGGTTTAGATTTATGATTAGAATTAGATTGCATGGTAATTAAAGTAAACATTATGCAATTTATTCACACATTTTAATTTCTTCGAAGGTTTTTTAACGATGCGCATCGAATAACTGTACAAGATTCCCATAAAATAGAACCAAACATGAAGTTTCTACGCACTACAAGAATTACAAAAATAAATATGAAAACGAGAGCTGAAGCTAATAACCTTAATAATTTCAGGATTAGGAGCCTATCGATCCTTTGTTCGACGCAAGGTTTCCAAGTTTTCTGAAAACGCGGTAATTAAATTTCAAGTAGCAAGAACAGAATATCGAATACAGAACTCGCGTATTCACATATTCCGCCCCCGGGTACAACTGCCTCCCAGGAAGCGGGACTCAACGCGCGAATAAGAAATAAATTCCCTGGCAAGCGTAACAAAGGTAAAGTAAAAGGGAGGCGTCCGACCCCGAGGCGTTTGCGCCGAAGACTGAAAATAAACGCTACAATCGAAACTTCAAGCTTACCGCAAATTTGAACTACTGACCCATTAGCCCGTACTTCTAAATTTCTTAAATACGTAGTTGAGTGTTTCTGTTTAGAAATGCTGCCAGCATCTGTTCTATATCTGTTCAGCTAGATTACAGCAATTTGAATTTAAACTCGTCAGTGCCGTGATGCAGATATATTAATTATCATTAAATATCGACAACTGAATAGAACTCAAAGCCATCAGCAGTAAGAGCGATACGGACCAGGATAAATATTAGGCATACCAATGTCTCGATTGAAAGTCGATCTAGCTACGACTGTATTAAAGGGGTGCTTAATAGCACGGAGATGTATTTCACACAATCATTTTTCGCTTTTATTCGTTTTGATAATGCACTCACTGTAAACAAACGGTTTATATTACATTTGAAAAAAAAAAACGTTTACCGGCCCGTGAAGTTACTGTGTCAAATCAGTCCATACATGTACGGACAATCTAACATACCTTTTTATTATAATTTTGTTCTAACCTCTTTTTAATTGGTTATGTTTTTTTGGTAAGAAGCACCCTCGTTTTACAACAAACTGTATATCTCCGCAAATCTAAACATCACACGTTGCTCTCCAATTAGTCGACATCAAATCCCAATAAATCAGTGAACTATAGAACACGATGTTGTGCCGTAGGTGGAGACAATCTGTCTTACATGCCTTGATAACCATCTTCTCTACAGCTTCAGGTACACAATCAAAAGACATTGTTATAAATTTTTCTAAGATGCTTTATGAGTACACGTATGCGAGGGTTGTGTCACAAGTGATAATTTTTTTCTTTTCCATTGTAAAGAAACTTTAATAAACGTTATGAGAAAATTTTTAAGCCATACATTTGATAAAAACAGTATTGCTTATTGATAAAAAAAATTGTTTAATCTTGTTGCGGTTAAATTAAACCTTTGTCTAAACATGAATTGAAAAAAAAATATATACCTTATAAAAATATTATTACTTTATTAAGTTTAAACGAAATTCTAATTAAAATAAATGTACCTATATCTAATTGAAATATATTTTGAAGTACTTTATTTTTTAAACGGGTCTTTCGTCTTTTCCTAAATCAAAATTAATATCTAATATGTACATTAATATATACACATACTCTAAAATTATTCTACTTCTTACCGTGCGCAGAACTCCTTAGTGACATATAAAAATTTAAAACAATAGTCATAGTAAACCTCCGAGATTCTTTAGCACGTTTCCGTGGGGGACATTATTTCTGAAACAGCTGTTTCAAAATTGTACATTTAAATTACAAACACGAACTGAATTAAGTTAAAAAAATATTCATTAAATCCTTCATCATTTACTCCAGTTTACAGTTATAAGAGCGGCAGTTATGAAGTGAGTTATAAAAATAATATGTTGCAATTTAGTTACATCGGTGCGGGATGACATCCAAAAACGTCCTTTGGCCTTAAGAGTCTTTCGTAAAGACAGAGCCTGAAGTAGAATTTCTCCAATTGTTTTTTTTTTTTTTAATTTAACAATATTATCTACAATTAAATCATACTAAACTCAGCCCTTAAGAGGTTTCTAAAAAGTTTCGCAATTGTAAAAAGTACTGAAGTTTTTTTGCATATCGTAGATAACATGTAATTCAGTTACATTTTTAAAAGACTAGTGAAGTTCTTCTCACAATATTGATAAAATTGCTAACAAGCATTTTAGATCTGATTCAGTTTGGGTAATAATTAAGCATAATAACTAGCATGAAACATGAATTTTAAAGGTTTTATTTATTCACAATATGTTATATTCACATAATTGCAGTAAACTTAACTAAACGTAAACTTTATTTCAAGATGGATGCTAGCATAAACTCAGTAGCATAAATAATTTCGTAAATATTAGAATTTTTTTACAAATACCATAGCTGCCCTATGGTTAGCAAGTCCAGAACAAATTTAAACATCTCGGTAAGCGATCGGTCTATTTACCTTTGATATATAATGGAACTGCCTACTCTACGCGTTTCCTCGTCGCCAGTTATCCTACCGTTAGTCTTCGCCGGGAGGTACGCAATAATAAGCGGTTAAACACACACGGACACGCTTCCAATATTTTTACATAATTGTTCGATTCGTATTAATGGCCAAGCGAGCGCAATTAAGCTTTACCGAGAATGTTCCCGAATCGCCCGCCTCCAATTACAGTCAAAGCTTCGGAAAGATCGATCGAATCGAAACATTTTCGACCCCTAATAAGTTCGCTAGAATTGATGTATTGAAATGTAAGACAAAAGCCTCCTCTGTGATGGGCTAAGCCACATGGTTCTAGTATGGATTGGAAAAACCCAAGTGCTCTCTTTATATATTTTTATTATACAGATACGAGTAGACAGGTGACTTAGAGACGCAAAGTTTTCACCGCCTAGCACGTGTTCAAACAACACATCATATTTCCATTAACAACTTCGTTAGTAACACCTGGATTGTATTCCAGTTGTTTGAGATCGCTGAATTTAAAGGACAGCACCGCCACACAAAACGCGTTAGAACCAGGAAGTGTATGAATAATATTTTCCATTTCCTGTTCGATTTCGCGAGTGTGATTTTTGCGGTGCGTAGTTTTTTTTAACGCGCCACGCTCGCATCCGTGGGAGCGGCTACCTGGCCCCCGCGGCGACTCGGTAATTCCTTATAAATCGACATCGAGTGAGATACACGGAGACGCGGCTCTTTCCCCGCTGCGACAGTACGGGAAGCGGAGCGCTGGTGACTGTGGCCAACAATGGCCCACAATGGCGCACAATAGTGCACCGATCTAGATTAGTGACGCGCATTGTGTCGCCAAAGGGTTGCCCGCTTTGTGCTAAGCACAAACGCTGCGCCCGCGCATAATGCGAGCGGCCCGCAAACATCTCGATATTGAATTCGCACGGATTCTATGAATTTCTAAAGAAAATAAATATAACTTTTGACAGCCGTCCACGCTCCGATGCTATCTTTATTTGTCGAATGCAAACTCATTGATACAGTGAAATGTAACAGAGTTTTAAATCTTCACGCAGATGGATACTACGTCCGTCTGGTATGAAACGTCAAATAACAAATTTTAGTGATCATTCTAATATAAAAATTAAAGCTTTTAGACGAATTGTTAATGGTGGGCAATTTAGAGATTTCTAATAGTTTCTAATAGCATGTTTATATCTTAGGACAGGCGGTAATTAATTTAGAGGGGTTAAAAGCTGTATAATTATCTAACCCCTAAAGTATGTTTAATTTGTAAATTTAATTTTTCAACTTGACGTCCGTTAAAGGGTTGGTGGTTAAATTTTAATGATTATGCACCTCCTCTATAAAGTATTTTGGGCGATCTATTTTAAAATGTTACATTAAAGAAAATAAGGAGATGATGATAATATCAAAATTTTAGATGAAAGTATTTTCGTCTTTTTAGATAATTGTATTATATTCTAGTGCATAAAGGAAAAATCTCTCTGCAGGTGAGTTTAGATCGTCATAACGTCTATCGGAGTTCTCAGTAAAGGGTGAGAAATTTAAAAATGCCTGTATATTTTGGTCGTTTTAAATAAAAAAATCGATTATAACTTTAAATGAAAAAGAAAAAAACGCCTCTCACTAAAAAATAACTTGCATACGACCTGCCCTCTAAAAGAGTAGTCAAAATATTTTATGGATGTAAATGTTAACACTTTTGTCAAATGTGATCGCCCCCGGCACTCACAAAGAGCACCCGATGTAAATCTCCACCTTTATTCGCCGCTAGTTTCGATTCGCTCTAATAAAATATAGATATGAGCATAATACCGACCACGATAAATTCGAACTTGGCCATTCACTGACGCACCACGACGTCGGCTGGGAAAAAATCTCGATATCCAACGAGTAAAAATTCGAGCCTTTTTTACACGCAACCTGACCGCTGTCTTTGTTAATTGTTAACTTTTCGAATGAAAAAAAAAGTGGATGAATGAGAATCGGGCGCTGTCTCGAGCACCCAAGGGTTGACAAAGCCGGGCACGATTTGTCTTACAAGTTCAGATTCGATCTTGTAACAAGTGACGGTTTTTTCGCGCTTCAACACTGACACCTGTATTTTTGTCGTTTGCTACAATTTTTTTTATTTATACTTTTTTTTATTTCTCAAACTAACGCATCGCGTCCATTCACTATTTATGGTTTTATTGCAAACAACGAAGTCGGAAAACGTGGAGATTTACGATGTAGGTACTAAGATTTGAATATCACTGTTCTGAGGCAAGGAATGTCCATTCATCTTGCTGGGCATGCCTTACTTTATTTGGAGATTATACAGTTTACTCCAAAAAGAACGTTATAGCATTCGTAATAAGGTATTGGTTTCTTTATATGCGGCGCGTTTTGTTAAACGAAAACGCGAGCATTATAGTGTCAACGTATCTAATTAGATAAAATAATTAAAATAAAATTCCTCTCTCGCCTTTGGGTGGTAAAATGTCCCCATTCCCTTATCTGTTGTGAACGAGCCCACTATTTTCACTTTGCTCGACGTCGCAACGCTAGGGAAACTGATATTATGGAAGACTAAAAGCAATTCAAACAAAAGTAACCTTTTTCCATAACTAAATGCGGCGCAATGACGGACAAAAAACTGACGGAAGAGGATGGGACCTTCCAATATTAGTTTTATATCTGGCAGAAAAAAGCCCCGACACTTGTGAGAGCGAATGTCGATCGAAATAATAATAATGGGAGCCCTTTGTGAATGGGGAATTATTTACGAACCCTTTGAGTCAACGCAGCACCTGATGCGGAAGCTATTTCGCAAAATACGCGAACTTATGGGAACCGTTTGCATTTTGGTAATTTCTATAAATAGAAAAACGCATTTTAAAATTTATCACTTCAAATCAAAGTTTTGAATATTTTACTGTCGTCATCTTTTAAGGTAGCCTATTAAGTAATAATCATCTTGAAGAACCACGACAAACCACCGTTGTGTCATTGTTTTCCATATCTTAATAAAATATTTATCATAATTATTAATCGCACAAAGGAACTCTAATTGTTAATGAAACTTAACAAACACCTAAGATAATGGTATGTATGTAATTGAGTTTTATAACAAAGCGATCAAAATAGTTAACAATTTCTAAGGTTAATTCCGGCCGAATGTACTCTTTCTAATATAACAGTCATTAAGTTAGTTAATTTAGGGTTCAAGAGCCTTTCGCTTTTCGCATTTTCCATTGTGGCTATAGCAATGAAAAGATAGAAGAATGCCATTACTGGTATTATCTCTGTACCAAAGTTTGCCTCAAATAACAACTCAATTGGAAACCTTTCGATTGAGTAAACAACATAATTCCAACATTATAATAGCCCGATATTGTTAATTGAAACTTTATTAAATCTCCAATGTATTGAGCATTCGTTGTATGTAAAACAGGTCTCGTAAAGTAATAATTGCATTAAGCCTCATATTTGCATAGTTTCGTATTTCTTTTTTTTTTTTGTTGGTATGTTATAAAGTTCATAGCACTTTAGCTCTTCAAGTTATCATCTGCAATGCCGCAACAGTCGGTCACGTCCTGAATATTGCCGACAAAGAAATTAAACGGAATACGCGCACAGTACGTTTCTCGTAACGAAGTCAGTATGACGTTTTAATATGGACCTTATTTAGAGGGAATAAGATCACATACGTGAAAAGTTTTGTATCAATTCCACCCGCATAGTACATATACTCAAGTACAGACACGCGTCAGTGCATCGAAGATAACGCTATCTGAATTACACTTGACTCTTAAGCCTTCCCAGCTATGTTTTTATTCGTACGTAACAACTTTATTTAAAATATAATACTTTCAAAAGAATTCGTTAATTATTAGTCGTTTAGGTTTTCCCTACCGATAAACTGATGAACGGGTAATGGAAGAGATTAAAAAATTTAAATCGACATGTCATAATAGCAAGTTGTTTATAAACTACTACTTATATTAACCGGCGATAAAATCAACTTATAGATGACTTCGTCATACATATATTGCCAGCACAAAAAACAAAATGCTTTGTCAGTATCGGCACACAAAAAAGTCATCTAACAACAAAGTATATTTCAACTTGACGCTTAAGATATTACGATTGATGCAGTTACTACAACTTATTTAGGTATTATTACCAAAAGGTGTTACTAATTAATATATAATCTAATATGTACTTACTCTACGAATGGGACTGTCACATATTCTAATAACAAAATATTAAACTAGCGGCGTGATCACGGCAATTCATCTAACGACTTTTGTCACCCTCGTAAAAGCCGGCTGACGGAAGCCGAATAGCTCTGATAATATGACTGCTGTCATAACAGCGGATACAAGCCATTTAAGCTTATTTCGCCTAATTGAATCCTAGCATTAAGCCTTCCCAACCCGTAATCCCCTTTACGAAAATCATTCCGACATCTTAAGGATCACGATGGCCTTTTTAAGTAAGTGCATTTTTTACTAGATTAAGCTCGTCTATGACCGGCCTTCAGCCAGAAGAGGGCCTCTGATATGACTTCATAAGAATGTTGCCTATGCATTATAATTAATATTCATACAAATGTAAGTACGTCTATTGTGTAGTTTACTCATCGATAAGACAATAAATCATCAAAATAAGGAACTTATTTTATTGTATTATATCTTAAATTAGCTATATCACTCTCAAATCTAAAACGAACCTAACGCCACCGCATATTATAATGTAATCTTTCAAATCGTACATAGTACTCCTATATATATATAAAGACACATACATATAATACACACATTTGAAAACCGTGTGAAATATAACCCTACATATTTTATGGGAAGCAACGGGCGATTTTACGTATGCAGATTGATAGTCTGTTCGATATAAAACGGTAGGGAACCAAAGTTTCCATCTCTCAAAGCTTCGTTAGAATATTTAGAATTATAAAGTCACACAAATAGAGTGTAAACCGATAAAGCTAACGGTCGTTACGATAAATAACCAATTTATTTTACTAATTCCCTATTCCATGAATACATTACGATCGACATGAATATAGATAGAGCTCTGACTAGAGACTGGAAACATCGCATTCATGTCATAACACTATTTCTCCCTAACAACCCAATAGAGTTAATAGAAATTCATACAAAAATTTAATTTGATATAATATTATATTTCAAGTAATTCTGGGCACAGTGGAATATTTAATCGATAACCATTATTTCCTATAATCCGAGATTGATCATAAATAACACAAAATACGTAACTGTCATTTAAAGAAAAGACTGAGCAAGAACGAGTAATAAACAGTCTTAAATGTTAACTGCCAGAGGAATGCTCTTATTTCTGATAATGTTTTAGAAATATTTTTTACGCAAAAATATAAAAGATGCCGACTTACTTCAACGTTCATTTCAGTAACAAAAAAATTGTAATTTTCGTCCACCACTTCGTACTAGTCAAGCCTCGATAATTTTAAAATCCAGGATGCTGTTCAAATGGAACCGCAATAGAAAATAATATCGAAGAGGCGAATAAAAAATGTTGCAACCCTCGGTTAAGTGTTAACTATTTATGCCATTCCATGCGGAAATCATTCTCAAATTGCACATCAAATAAGTTCTCTTCCGATTCGAAAAAGGAACGAGTCTTCAAATGCACTCTTGTTTTTTTATTGCAAACTGGCTACTGCTTTTTTTTTCTTTCGCCGAACAACTGCAATTTCTTGGCAAAATTAAAAACGTATTATTAAGTAAACTCTGTTAGTAGTGTTCGACTGAAATTCGTTTTTGAAATCCATATCGTGTGTCCGTTGCCATTCATATCTCTGGAAGATGTAAGTCGATACTTTATCTTTTCGCTGTCAAGTGAGCTGCGTTATGCAACTAATTTTCAAACTTAATTAGTTTGCACCGCAATTGCTACTGGATGACGACAGATGTTGCATTTTCCCTTATCTGAGAATGCTCAATGAAATGTGTAACACTGCATTAAATACTTGCAAAACTTTGATCCGAAAAATAATTTTATCAACCAGTTCAACTACTTCATTTCGTTGAAATGTATGATCAAGTCAGAACAACCAAATTCCACCAACAGGTCGATTACTGCAATGTATTATTTTGTTATGCTTTTAACTTTCGCCCTCAAATATAAGCTGTAAATTAAATTAACATCTTGCCATATTAAATAAATGGAATAACAAAAACGAAATGTGTTTTAGAGTAACTAGCGGGCTCTCGAAATCGTAGATGCAAAGCAAAAAGAAGACGGTTTTTTTTTCATCTGCTTACACGATATTTTTTACGCGGCACCTCGCCGACGTTGTATTCGGACGCGATCGCCGATTGGGGAACATCGATATTCCTGACCCTAAACGCATCTATCAAGCGGTTTCCCAGGGGCCGGAGGAAGCCGATATCCGACAATTATTTATGGACCGCGCCGCCGCTAGCCGCAATTCTTACGACTACCTATAAGATACAGAAACAAAGAGCATCGTTACAACGCTTCAATTACATATTGATCGATTGTTTCGGGTTTAATGCTGTGTACTGGATACCTTTTTACACGTTGTTACAATCCGTGTGCCGTCGTTAGTTACTGTATGTTTATTTTGTTTTAACAAAAGCCACTTAAGCTTCGTAAAGGAGCATATTTTTTTTCAAGTGCCATTTTATATATTCTTTTTTATACTTTGGTATACTATTTTGGTTTTAGCTGTACTTTGAAAATTATCTATTTTCATTACCTAGCCTTTAAGATTTTTAAAAATTCTTTCTAGAACAATAAATTTTGAATTACCTCCAAATCGGTAAAACTGCTTTACGTGAAAAGATGACAAACGAACAGGCGGTTCCCTTGACGTTAAGCGACTACAGTCACCCATAGACATATATATCTACAACACTGCAAATGACACTCACCACAATTAATGTAAGGCGTATGTTTAATTCTTCCACTTCGCGCCCGTCTTCTGTTAGGCCTTTGCACTTGCCCGAATGAGCCTGCCCATTTATCTAAATATCATATACATTATGGTCAAATTAGTTCGATAAACATCTTAATTGTTAATTTAGCATTTGTGTTATAATTTAATGAAACTGGAGTGAATAGTAAAGTGAATCGTGTCGTTTTCACTTTACTATCCACTCCACTTTTATTAAATTTATTTTTATACTTCAAATTTATTGGCCATGTCTCAAATTTTAACAGTGATAACTGGCGTTTCCAGCTTCAAACTAATGGTAAACCAATGTTAGAGTACACTTTATATATCTATAGAATACTAGCCACATTTAAAAAATATCATACTTCATTATACTGTGATGTCCGTTGCATGGCAACTGTATAGTATTTTACTTATACCTGAACTTCCTTCTACTTGACAACTTCTCCTACCAATTAGCTCGTATATTTTGATTGATTCAAAACGAACTGATTATTGTCTTCATCATTTACGACACACTCACGGATAATTTAGGTATGAAGAACGGAAAAAAACGTTTAAAACTTGTTTAGGTAGCGAACGAACATAAAAGTAAGTCCCTTTATTACATCCCTATAGAGTATAACTCACCTAATCGGGCGTACGTTAGTAATAAAATCACAAACAGACATAAAGCCGCAACTCCCACCCACTGTCTCAATATACTATGTACGAATTCGAATAAATCTCGTCTCTTGTCGCGGCGACGACATAAAGCGACCATAAAACATTAGCATAAGCGACAGCGTCGTCCCATGCCATCGTCTAATTACACACATATTTAAAGAAACCACCGTGATATACCATTCGGGAGATATTTTGAGTATAAAAACTTCCTCGGTCCGACAATATGTCATGACCGAACGATTTTAAATTAATCTACGGCTGTTGCAATTCAACGCGATAAAAGAAAGTAATTAAAAGAGGGTCGGGCGAAAGCGAAAGTCTAATTGTTAGAATAAATCAACGAATCTATTGAAGGCGTAAAAGAAACGAAGAAAACATTGACGATCGCATTATACCCAATTGAGCGATGCTTCGAGTGGAATCAGCAAACAATAGCAGCAACAGAACAACGAGGGATTTAAACAGATGTAATCTTTTAAACCAATCCTTAAAGATCATAGATTAAATAAATATTGAAGAATGCGTCTATGGTCTCATAAATAAAGCATCAAGCGAAAATTGTTTCTTTCGTAATTGTTTGTTATTATAATACATTAAACCTTAGCAGTTAACAATACTTTTTAAGCTGGTAAAATAAACGCCAATAACTATCTAAAAACTAGTATAATATATGTATTCAAACTATTTACCATAAACAATACACATATTCCTACAGGTTGTTTTGTATTAAACAAATATAAGTAAACAATTTATGTATTATTTACCATCAACAGTGCGGAACGTGTCACCGAAAATGTACAATTGATTTGATATATTTTTTATGAATTGGCTAAAACGGCAACCTTTCGACGTCGCGACGCCTTTTCGCCGCAACATCGAAAAAACCAACAGCAGCATTAAATTTAAATTGAATGCAACGCGTAATCCATTCGCGAGGCGCTCATCGTTGACTTTACGCAAAAAGCACGAACGCAACAAAGCTCACGTGCGCCGCGTAATAAGATTACCGACACAAAGCGGTTTCGGGGCGAAATCGTTACGCGTTTCCGGAATTCGCCGGAATGATCTCGGCCGATCGGTGCGTGAATTTTTTCGGCCGCAATCGACACAAAACAGGAAACATTCGGGCGGGAATGGTACAAGACGAACACGGAGTCGCAAAAACTAATCTCCCGCGCGGCGTACACGGCCACGATCTCGCGATTCAGCAGTCATCTAAGCACTCCAGTTATGTATCTAAGTTAATTAAGCACGTCTACATCCACTATCGATGTCGGCTATGTAAAGTAATACGCATAAGTCGGATACGGTATAAACGGGTAATCGTAATCGAAAGCTAATGCAAATTTTGTTTTTAATGTCCAAGTCGTATTTACTATTTTGTATTCAATTTGTACCAAAATCTATCATTGCAAGACGCAAGTATGCGCAAATTTTATAAGCAAACCAACTGTAATCACTTTTCACGAGAGATTTTCACGTGCTGATGCATCCGTCATTTTGTTCCTCTCTATAATTTTAGCTATCATTCCAATGGTTGCTGAGAAACAAACGTATATTCGTAATAAACGTATATTCATTACATTTTCATTTAAAATAATTATCCATCAAAATTTTAAGAATCACCAATTCACCGGAAACTGTTAGAAAATAATTTGACAGTGGATTTAATATTCATTTAAATAAATTTAAATGTGGTGTTCGAATACAATTACCATCATAAAAATGGAAAAAGCTCACAAGGTTCTTAACAAACTTAACCATAAAATGACGCATGAAGTTTTGTAGAATCAGAGTCACGTTTGGAGCGTATTCGTCGCTGTAATGCAGCAGAGATCGAAAGAAAATAAACGTTATCCACAATTCCTATTCGTTGCGAACTTCTTTGTCCCTTTATCAGTGTCGCTTTATTCGCACATGTAAATGCATTTAGCTCCCACCCCCTTATCTCGGCGAACACCATTAATCTTGTATAACAATGTCCCGGCACTGTGACCGTGCATCGATGGCTTAATCAAGCCCCCGTGTATAATTTTAGCAGTATTTTTAGCATAATACAGATAGCGCTGCTCCGAGAGATATCCGTACATTCCATAAGGTCTAAAAGATCGATCTCGGCCTTAATCAGGGGCAGTAAGTGTTACCCCGGCAGAGCTTAATTAAGATATCTACAGATATCAAAAGCTGCGCCTATACGTTATGTTCTACGAGATTTCAGACACGTTGATCTCTTATTTAGTCCCTTAGTCGTATTTTCATTTAATACACATCTGCCGTCTCTATCCCTTGGCAGTTGCATTGTTTCCATTCACATATATTTCGGTTATTCGTTTTATTTTCCCTGATTAAAATGATGAAGTGCTCACTCATCTTCTGCATCTAGTAATTATGCGTACATATATTCACATACGATTATGAGATGCTGTTGGGGAATTGGTGCATTGAAAGTACTCTTACACATACAAACATTATTACTTTGGAAATAATTTCTTATGATTAAATGTTTAATTTTTTTTTTCAAATTGTTTATTAGTAGCTACATAGAATACTTCTATTTCCAATTTAAAATCGTATTTAGAGTTTAAAATTGATTTGATTTTGAAAACGCAAGTCTATGATATAACATATAAATCTTTTTAATTTTCATATTTTTTACATTTATTATAATATTTACACTTATGAAAATATCACAGTGATGAAATAACTTAAACAAAGTATGCTTAGGCAGTATTGACTTTTTAAACAATCTTATCACATCTTAAATCATTTGAAGGGGTATCTGCTTTAAGAGGGCAGGAATCAAATTATAAAAAAATAATTTTTTGTATGATGTATATTTGCAACTTTCTTAAATAACACATTTGTCATCTCAAAATATATTAATCTCGTAGTATATTTACAATATTTAAGCATTCTTAACAACTACGTCGTATCTCGATTATTTGACTAGACACCAAAAGTTTACATAACTCCCTAGATTTATTTCTGCTGCCACCAAGCAATCGCATCGAGCAGCTCTGTGTCATCCATTCGAGTAGCAAGCTCTTCGCTGGGGTAAATTAGGTCTTCATTTATGCAACAACTCGTGTAACAATCGCCGGGTGAGTATTCCGAGGATACACCAGACGAGCATTCAGAAGTCACCGGCGATGGAACGGACTCCGAGTACGGTGAGCTATCCCCGACTACACCCTCATCCTCATAGGCAGGCGGAGATTTCGCGGTGTCAACGACCGACGCCGCGTCGCCGTCGTCGATCAGACCCTGCAGATACTTTATGTATTCGACGACCATCCTCAGCGTGTCCACTTTACTGAGCTTTTTGCCGGAGCCCCTGCGCGCGCCGCCCGATAGGGCCGCCACTACCGCAGCCGGCAACCGCTTCCTTAATGCGTTGAATCCATCATTCACTTGTTTCACGCGGTTCCTCTCGCGCGCGTTCCTCCTCGCGATCGATGCCGCTTGAGCGCCTACGCCGGCGCCTTTGTAATTGTACCTCGCGTACGCATCGACCTCTTCTAAGCCGGACACGTATTTCCGCCCTGGTGCCGGTGCGATCGGCACCAGTTTGAGAAAATCATTCTTAGCGTACGTCGCGTAATCCATTTCGCAGTCGACAGCCCTATTTTGTGCTCCGAGCATTTGAGTTTGAACTTACTCCAGCTTTGACGCGTCACGAAGGAGCTTACGGAGCTTTCACGGTTCCTGCGAGGTAATGAATGAAGGCATTTGGCCCCGGCGCCGGGTTATATGGCGGTGCGATGCTTGAAAAAATGAATAGGGATTTCTCCCACCCCTACGTTGAGATTGTATTCCTTTTTTTTATTTGTACCTGGAACACTTCAAAATGTGGGCTAGAGACCCTTTTCGTACACGTGCCGTCGAATTTATTTTGACCATTAATTGACCAACATATTTATAACGCGCTTATAAAACTTTTAAAGTTTAAAAATTTCTACACATTCATTCAGTATAACAATATTATCAAGCTGAAAATGGATAGAGGCTGGATTCGTATTTATTCGTCTAGGACAAAATGTATAGTTCATTTTTTTATAAATATGCGGTAAAAAAACATTATTTAATTAAACACTTAAACACTTTCATCGAAGTCTTGATGCAAATCAGCCCAACGCCACCAAATAATAAAAATATATACTATCAATCTATTACCATATCGCTTACTAAGCTTCGTAATAATTTTATACGTATTAAAAAGTTCAAAACGTAATTTGCACCCTGCGTAGAACAACTTGACAACTGCAAAATTGTAATTGTTCAGGACGGCCGATTGAGGTTTGTTATATAATTAGTTATAATAACAAACAGTATACTTTTTGAATTAATAATAATATAAATTTAGGAAATAAGATAAGGAATAATTCATGTGTAATAGGGACGTTTTCCTACGGAAAATGGCAATAACTGATGGGTCACAAGTTCATATATACACGTTTATATAAATAACATTCCAAAAAATAATAAATTCATATATGACGTTGTTCTACTAAAAACTCAGAAAATATGTATGACATAAACGCATGTAGCACTTTTTTCAACGAAAAAACCATAAAAATTGGGTGACTGTGCAATAATTATCAATTGACTCTAATAGAGTATTTTACACTCGTCTATTAGATTAGTAAGCTTGGTCTAGTCAGTACAAAACAATGTCTAAACTTACATATGTCCTTGTACCGCGGAGCACAAATCAGATAGAACGTTGTTCTATTCAGAATCTCAATATATATAAGTCAGACGAAAAAATGTAATGTCATCTGAAAGCGTAGACAATAATTAAGACTTTCCGACAATTAAAATCAAATTCGTTCTGTGGTCACACAAAAGAAAAAGTTATTCCACGCACGGTGCGATTATTGAAATTGAGTCAGTCTCACATGAAAGCCATTGTTAATGCTATAAACCACGGAATAGAAAAATAACACGACTCTGCGCCACAAATATCGAAAACAAAGTCTCGTACGATCTATTACTGAGTCATTTGAGGGACCAGATGTACGAAAATTTGCCATTTTTTAACACTGCCAGTTTATTAAATTGTTTTACTAAAACGGTACCTGAATCCACTTACATTATTTAATTGAAATTACTAAAAATATGACATTTAAATTTTTATCGTGATAAAATCTGCACTTAACGTAGAATATTAGAAAAAGGGCGAAAAGTTTTTATCGCTGCGGGAATCGAACCCAAGTCTTACAACCTCCAACGTACATATACATAAATATAACTTCATAATAATTATGTATGTATATACAAAATTTTTACATATTTTTATATTATTACATAAAATTTTTATCATGCTAAGCTCATATTAAATTACCAAGTGCTCTCTACACTTGGTGGTTTAATAAATTGGTAGCGGGCGATCAGACGTATTAAAAAAATATTATATAATACGTAATTATTTAGCCGGCCTTAGTAGCCGTGGCTTGGTCACCAACTGCGAAGCCAAGAGGAACCCACACTGGGTCGGTCTGTGGCGTAAGGCCGGCCCGAGAGAGCCGCTCCATGAATGCGAGCAAGAAGGGTGCGGGAGACAGGTTGACGGTAGTAGAGATGTACCCGCTCTTCCTGTCCCTTACTACCGAGGTAGAGTCGCAGAGGAAGAGGCCGAAACGTGGTGAGCGGCAGAGCCAGAGACCAGGACCACTGGCTCTCCAGGCTCCCATGACCTCCGGTCAGCGAACTCGGGGGAGATCTTTGGCCGTGAAAAAGGGGCCGTGTAGGAAGGCGCGCTGAATTTCCCAGTGTGCCTCAGCTTGAGGAAAGAGGAGGTGCTCCATGAGAGGGGGCTAAAAAACCTGGAATTTGTATCGCACGATAATATATTGTAAAAAAAAGAAATATTACAAAATCCAACTTAACCTGTAAATGAATATCCAATATGAGAGTATAATGGACCGTGGTTAATTTATTACGGTTACATAAAATTAAAAGAATTTAAGCAATGTTTTATTGTGTTTCAAGCAACAATAAGAATCGAAACAAGTAGAAATAAGTAGTAAATGAATGTGATGCCAACGAACAGATACTCTAAACTTAAGTCTTTAAAGTTTACTTTGCCTTATTTGACAATTACTTACCGGTTTAAAATGCGACTTGCGCACTAGGCGGCATCGCCTTCAGTGAATTTCTGAAAAAAGTTTACATTAATTTAGAGCTTCGAGCGTCAGTATTTTACACAGTACTGAATGGCGAAGGGGCCCTGCCATTGTCACATCCATTATGCCGTAAAAAGATTGCACAGGGAATGTGGGCCACGCCATTCAGTGAGTGCAAAGAATGAATTGTTTAGGAGCCTTCAATCATTCCCATTGAAGGAGGCGCTAAACTTGATTTTAATAGACTTCGTGTCGCCTTTGCGGAGTCGTTCGTTTTTAATTTCAAAACCATTGATTATTTCTTACCTGGCCCACGACTCACGACCATTCCATGTTAAAGTAAATTTTCCAAACAACAATAGCCACTTGCGTGGTAAACAATGGTCAAAACTAATTAACTTGTATAACTGAATTACATGGTAGCGTAGGCTGCGTATTTTTAATTTCTTTCAACACAGATCGACCCAAATCGCCTTTTGATTGTTTTGTTTTTTTTTTCCAATGGATTGGACTTTTAAGTCATACAGATGTAGTCAGAAAGCATTCCCTAGTAACTAATATCTCCCAAGAGCCCTATAACTTCCCAACACAAAATGACAATAAGCCGAATGGCGAAAATAAAATGGAAGCGATCCATCATCTTAGCTCGGATATTCTCCATGCAAGTGAATCGAAGAGCATAATAAAAATTGTGGGAGTGATACAAGGAAGCATAAAGTGCGTGCACAATGGCTCGACGGGAGTGCTCACAAAGCGATCGTCAAATAACATTTAGCCAGCCCACACCTTAGAAAATCGCAAATAGAGATGTCCGCCTGGCACAAAGCCATATGAGGGGCTCGAGGAACTATGAACGATAATTACAACCTTCGTTGATCCATTGTCGTCTCTAAAATTATATAGCTCAAGGAATTCTCAAAGTATCGACGTTATAACTTTTAGCCGATGTGCAGTATGTCTTAACTACTGTTATGTAGACTATCCATTACTTCTTACATTATCACTTGCAAGTAAAACTGGGTTCAGGTTGTTAACAACAGATAACTGTTTTCGATTAATATCAAGATTCATTAAACTTCGGAATATACCCAAAATTTACTCGCTAATATCAATTTAGGTACATCAAAGCAATTTTTTTGTTTACAATTAAAGTTTTAATAAATTTACAGTTTCTATATAACCAATGTAATTATACACTTAAACAAATCTTTCTTTTCAAGAGCCGATACAAATAGTGCGAGTGATTTTCAAGTTTTAATTTTGCATATTTATTAGTTATATGCAAATTCGTACACCCCGTACTTAATAGACTCATTCGGTCGAACGAAGGGACCTAGTACTGCCCTGACAGTTTCATTAGCTTACGAATATGTGGGCAATATTTATGTAAAGTTCGTACAACCCGAGCAGAATGTTGCCTGGTGGTCCGTCCTGCGTTGGATAAGTATTTGATCGATAAAGTTGTAAGTTTAATTACTGGACTGGTACCGGGGCTTGTTTTGAAAGGGACCGCGGAGAGTTTCCCCGTGGGTCCTAAACGTAACCGCGCTGTCGCTGATAAACGTGCAATTATCGATGACAATTATTCATAAGGTATATCTTACAATGTTTTTAAATATAAATGCTAATTGCGACATGAAATTCCTTCCAGCCCAAACGGGGCACCGGCATGGAATCTTAGCTCGACGATACGGCTAGCGTTGCTGATAAGTTCTCGATTTTAATATGGTTAGTCGGTTCTCGGTTTTAGGATATTAATTGTTTCATCATCAGCTAATTGCTTTAGGTGTCTGTTTGCTCATATGCAATTTATATATTAAAATCTTTGTCAAACCATAGACTAATTTTATCCGTATAATATTGAAAAAAGGTACGAAGAAAACTTTGAGCTATTTAAAGCGGCGCTCGGCACATGCCACTGGCCTATGACGTGAGGACGAACGCACCTTGTCGGACATATGTGTGCAATCCTTTCGCATCTGCCGCTCTTGCACTGATTTTTGTTTATGAATAATATGACGAATTATGGCCGGCCTTTTATCTGGGTTGCCACCTTTCCGGATGTACCTCGGCGGCGGATGTTGCCATTCTTATGAACTTGCGTCTTGCGAAGGCAATAAATAGTGCTGAGTAAGTAACGCAGCGAAATTCAAAGATAATTGAAATCATGTTCTTTTTTCAGGAATCGTTATTCGTACCAATTCGAACGCCCTACTAGAGTATGATGTTATAAAAATGTTTTTATAGTATGTAATGAAATCTAAAATATAAATATAATCACTCGCGTGAAAAAAGTTTCATCGAAAGTAAAAATTTAATCGAAAGATGATCGGTATACAACTATTTTTGTCTGATTAAAACTACATTGTATCTTTGTAGAAAAAACATTGTATATTATTTAATAATAAATACCAATTGTCTTCTTCTTCTTCTTTGATTAATGGCCTCTCTTAAAAATACCAATTGTCAGGGCGTTATGCCAACGGGTTCAATGAAGGTAGTTGTATTGACATGTCCACAGCTTATATATACTCAAAAGAGACAACGTTAGACAAATTTAAACGAACAACAATTATCAAACTATCGACCTCCAATCACAAGTCCACGATGCTATTTACATATTCTTTCTGCTGCCCTTATATCACCTTTGTGAGGTCGGCTGTACATGTTGTAAATCGTGTTGTTAATGGTATTGACTAAGTTTTTTACGACCAGCCTGTCTGAAGTCTATCCTCCTTGGTGATAAATGTTCTGGATCAATTATCTGTGGGTCGCATCAAATCCCTCGTCGTGTGAGATTCGAGCCCACGAGCCCCGGCGCCGAAGTCAATAGCTTAGCAACTGCACCACCGAACGAACCAAACGTTTAAAAACTATAAATGATAATTCCATGTAAATTTAACAAAAAGTGCATTATTTGAAGGAAATGTTCTTGAGTACCTTTAAATAACTTGAAATATACTCCCGTATCTATGTTGCACAATGAATACGTGGGTGTGTTTTTGAATTACTTTAATGGATGGCGTTTTACACTGGACGTGCCAGCCATCAATCCTCCACGGGGATATCCACTTAATAAAGTTACACGCATGATGTGTCCTCAGAATGCCGCATTGTTGCGCAATACAACGACGTCCATTGACATATTACCTTTAAGTAGACCACACTTCTATTCAATCATACTACCCGCATTGCAACAAAAAAACTGTTTTGTTAGCCCCCAACGTCTTAGCGCCGATTTAGAAAGTTTGTAAGAACATTTTTTACGAGCGTCCAATAAAAAAATCATATATACTCAGTTTAATGCGCAACTAAGCTAGAACGTAAGTTAATCTGGTACACTTGATGTGCGGTGCGTCCCGTTGAGAAATGCTAATCTAAATTCAATTAGGGGCCAGTAAAAAGCGAGTAAATTGTTGTATCATGGTGGGACTCATCTTATACAGAGCTCAACGGCTCGATAATTATTCAAACGAAATGTTATTACAAAAAGAACCCTCATAAAGGTCGATAAGGAACGCTGTTAAAAATTGTATAATAAAGAGTGTTATGTAACCAGAACCATACTTAAGTTTTTATTATAATTGATATTGCTGGAAACATTGCCACATCCGAGAGAGGTAGCTTTGTGTTTGACACACAGTCAAATACAAATAGATACATGTAGGCCATATTTGTGAGAACTTTACATGTAAATATTTTTAATTGTGATCTATCACAGTTCATGTGGATGTAGGAATTGCATCTACAGATATCGCTTCTGCAGTTTTAGATGCAGACATTGTTTCTGGAATTTTAGATGCAGACATTGTTTCTGCAGTTGCGTGAGCGAGCAGGATCGTCCGACAAAGTACAAAAGCCACGCAAAAGATATATATAGTATGGAAGAAAAACTGTTTAAACTCCTGCATGTCTTTGTCGATAGCTGACCACATAGGTCAGATGCAGGTCTGGTATTACGTAAATAGATTTAAAAAAACTTTTTCTTGTAACTTTTTACATTATATTTATTTAAAATTCAATTATCATTTCATACCTGTCAATATCGATAATCATATTGATAGAATTTTTAAAATAATGAAATTTACAAGAGCTGAGACTCACGTTTTAAATATACACATTATACTGAACAATAAATATGCGTAAATAATTAGCACGCGGCAAGTTTTTCGTTAAAAACTATCAGTGAAATGGTACTATTTTCTGCTTTATGGATTATCGCATGACGGTCTCATGTGGGCACCGCCTAACACTTAAATATTTCAGTTTATTACTATTCCTAAAATAGCGCGCCATTACAGTTGCCAGTTGCAAAATGTGCGGTTTCTTTGCAGATTGATTTTGTTTTAAAGCAACTACCGCCCTAAGTTAGGAAAACACCTGAGAAATAAAGAAAGACCCTAAAATGCTTATTATATTGTTATATATATTTTTGTGCATAAAACTAATTTGTGCATAAAATAAATAAATTAATGGGTCTATAAATCTTAAGTATCCAAAGTACGCATTGCAATTCATTAGTAACATTATACTGCTACACCCACAAACACACTATTAATAAGAAATTTGTCTTGATAACCATAACTCTTGGTAAACTAATTAATATTTATAAAATATTTTAATTCACTCTAACAAGCATATCATTACAAATTAAATGCGTTATAAGTGGGTCGTGCGCTCAAGATAATTATAAATGCAAGATTAACTTAGTCAAGCGCAAAGAAATCACAACAACATTTAAACGCACGACATTTAAAAAAATCCATTTTTCTCCCTAGTCGTTTACTACTTTACGTGCAGGTCGTGTTCCCTCTGCTTTGGGTGCATATGTTGGGCTAGTCAAGGATTTCATTTTATTAGGTCCGTCCAATGTACATAACATTGGACGGACCTAATAAAATGAAAAATATCATTAACACTCATTAAAATGCGGTTGATTATTCATTAAAAATTATTTCCCTGGCAAAAAAATATTGTACATAAGAACTCATTAACAGGTACAAATTAATATTTTAATAGGTATATAAAATGATGTTTGAATATATAAATCAAAACCAGTATTTAACAATTGGAATTTAACATCTTCTTTATCTTCCTTATTTATTTTAACTAACATGTTCTATGTATGTCTATAAATAGTCAATGAAAATTATCACCAGTACTCTTTGTTTGTGAAAAAGACATTAAGCGCAATTGATAACGGTTTAATTAAATAACGTGGAATTTTAGGTAAATGTCAAAAACTTGTTATTGGTTGCCATGGTAACAACGTGAAGTTGGAGGCTTTGCAACCAAATTCATCATGTCGCTTGTTGTCGGTGTGCACGCGCATCGTAAAAATTTTACTTTCATAAATTTTTCGAATAGCGCCAAAAGTATAACCTCAGTAAAAACATTCTTCAAACGGAACCATTGGGGTTAAGATACTATTCCAAATATTTTTGTCTACACTATAACGGTAGGCATAGTATTAATCACTAATGCACCGCGATAATTTATTACATACCGGAATTTGAATATTCAGTGGGTATAAAAATATAATAAGTCAATGTCGCATTTCAGATGGCCAACAGCATATTTCGATCGATTATTTTTCATGCTTCGCATAAAACATGTAGAATTATTTAAATTTTTCATTTACTCACGCAACTTAGGTGTGTTTGTATCGATTTCAGTATTTAATAGCTCACAATGCATTCAAAATGTAGTGACTACAAATAATTTTGATGACTCCGTGGCGCAGTGGCCAACGTATGGACTTCGGCTTCGGGGGCCGTGGGTTCGATTTTCACACGGGACAACTATTTGTGTGATCCACAGCTGGTATTTGTTTCGCATCTGGGTATTTTTCCGCGTGAAATTTATGTTTGTAAAACGTCCTTACACAGGATAATGTTATCCTAAAGTAAGGGCAATGTTAAAAAAATAAATAAAACAACTCATTTTTCTTTCTAAATATATATCTTTATATATATAATTCTTACGTATATAATATATATAATTCTATATATTCATACGTATGTATGTCACTGAACTCCTAAACGGCTGGATAAATTTTAATGAATTTTTTTGTTTTCAGGTCGATTCGAGAATGGTTTAGTCATTTTCTTTGTTTTTTTTTTATTTATAAGTTGTTGTCGGATTTACGTCGCATATACCGGACATTGTCTGTTGGGTCCGTTAGTATATTGTATAATATATATATTATTACTTCAACATCGTTCACTTATTCAATACTCAAGAATTTTTATTAGTTATTAAGAACTTTATAGGAATGTAAATATAACCTATTTATCAGCAGACACGTAATTCACATTTATAGTTACGCAGTGATCTCGGATACTCTTAACCGTTGATAGATTCAAAGATCGAAGATCGATCAAGAAACGTCGACTGGTACAAAACAAATTTTGTTTAAAAAAACAATTATTTAATAGGGTAGCAGCGTGCGTTCCCCACCTTTTGAAATAGAGTCATACGACACTGCGTGCTCTTCGTTTTTTATCCTCTTAGCTACTTCGTCGTAAAAATCGTGAATATCTCTTAGATAGGCGACATTTAATACTCCATTATAAATTACATCCAATCTTCGTTTAAACGATCGTAAAAACATCTAGATTGTATTTATTGGTTAGGCTTTATTATATATTGTTGTTTAATAGTGTAATAAAGCAAGTAATTAGTTTATTTTGATTGTAAATAATACTAAGAGTTTATTACTTGTTGCAGAAACCTTATTAGTATCCATACTAAAACTTGGTCCAATATTTTTATGAATCATACATTTAATAGTATACGTGAAGTACTAACTTATTCATATTCGATATAGTTAGCGTTAAAATTTCAACAAAATCAGGTATTATTTTTTTAATGTGAGAAGGAAGCATGCGAGCCGGCGTTTCACCTGATTTAAAATGATAAACCAATGGATATTTGCAACACCCGTAGGTTTGCAGATGCGTTGCCAACTTTTAATAAAGTTGGCTCCGTTTACTCCTTAGACGCGTCACTCACCAGACGAGACGCAGAAGTATAGCATTTTCACTTTCGGCCAGTTTCTGTGAGGTCGTGGCACTTCTCGAACGGTCCTGTACATTCGTGCAACATTGAAGACTGTTGCGTGGCATTACCAAAGCTAACCCACTCTACTCCTACGAGTATATATACCGTTTTGTAAAAATAAATCACCTGTAAACACGCTGAAACCACACCATGTTCAATAAGTAAAGGATCCTAAGGTTGTACCGCCTTGACGCATAAAGTGATCAAGGCCTTTTTTAAAACAAAAGCACCCTCCCTCTTCATCCTCTTCACTGATTTAAACGTTCATCGTTTTTCATCGTACGTTTATATTTAACAACGTTTAACATCGACAACACCGTATTCAAACAACAATCAAAGCCCAACTTCACACCTTGGGCGTGAGATTCCACGCCGCGGCTCCTTCGCTTATAATTTGAGCACTTGATAAATAGTATCCTGCAACCAAACCATTACCAGTGCTTTGGGAAATAAAGTTTTTTTTTTCGCAACATTGCGAAAGTTGATCACAAAGGCATTAATTATCCCCACTTCTTGAAGCTAACACAATAAAACGTAGTGTACCACCATTGAAAGATCACGCATCACCATATATTGGACTTGGAAAACTCAACTGCTGTATTCATTGTAATACCAACATACCTTTATCTATTTTGACAGAGTATTAAGTAGTGGAAACTTTCATTTGAAACTTATGACCCATTTAATCAAAACGGTTTTCAGTGATGTTTATTTTCTCACAGATCTCTCAAATTATTTTAAACTATGGTTTATTTCTTTTTTGTACAACGTACCCTAAATTATCCGCAAACTGCAATGGTGTAAAAGCGTCATTTAAGATGATTTATATTTATCATTAATTTATGAACTAAAATCCTACTTCAGGTAGTCCAAAGTATTATCCGATAATGATAAAGATGTCATCTAAAACTTTTCAACATAAAACTCCAAGGCATACATAACTGAATTTTTTTGATGATCTAAATATACAAATGTATCAAGCTAAGAGTTATCAAACATAAAATATAGATTTATAAATATACACTGTTTTATAAATGTATACTGCTTCATAAATACTTCCTTCAATAAATAAAAAGTGTTGCGCTAATTTTCATGGACCCACGAAATGAGATTTTAAATGAAAGAGTCGAGTATACTGTACTTAAAGTGTGCATAAAACGACCAATACGATATTTTACCTGCTAGCTCTAGAAAGTCGGTGTTTCCAGCTATGACCCGCCGAAAGAAAAGGAATCACATTTTAATTTTTCAAAAACTTAAGAGCTTCTTTCTACAAAAGACCCAACAATTACGCAACCACAAACATAAATCAGAAAAGTAATAAATCTGTGTAAACACTGATCTAAATTAAAATATCGGGAGAACAATTGATACTAATTGCCATACGTACGCTTCAAGTGACCTTAACCTAAGTAAATTAGCATCGGGCTCCACGTTAATTTACGCAGGCTTATAATGCTTTCGGCGTTCGGCACTGTTATTTCCACTTTACATCTCTCACTTACCGGACCATTACTTTTTTTAAATTACGTTCAAAAACAGAAGAAAACTATCACACTTGTCGAAAATTAAACTAAGTCAGTTGTTGTATTAATTTATTCTTCGAAGATTCGGCGATAAATAATGATAGCGATGGTTTAAATATATATCCATTTTTTTTGTTATTGAAAACAATAAATATAAAATGTAAAACGATCCCAAACTTAGCACACGATTTTCGACGGTATACCACGGTATCATTTTATATTGGTATATTAATTTGCCTCGGGTTGTTAGGATAGGTAAATGATGTATCCATTCCGGACGAAGATGATCTGCTTGATAACATATCTGATGCGAAATTAATATCTACTGCCTCACTTTGATTAAATAAACACGCATTTGCATATCAAGATCAATGTTTCGTTTATTTTCCGTATTTACAAAAATCAAACGAGTCATTTTGATACAACATTGAGCAATGTTAGTATCAATGTAACATTGATGCAGTAAATATTCACAACCTCAAATCAAATCTCGATTACACACGATGGAATTAATAAGAGGAGTATCATTAATATGTTATAATTTTTTGCGACCTTCAATTAACTTGTTAAAGGTTTTTCTGTGAACAGTTCACAGTCACATTTTGTCATTGAAAAGTATGCCAAAATATATATAATTACAAGTCATTAAAAATCCAAAAGTAATTTTTTTTAGAAGAGCGCAGGACCTTCAAAAGCCGATGGATTTAAATCTCCGCTTGTACTCGATTACGTAAAATATGTTTATGAACCTTATTAACTGTCAATAAATACGTCCGCCGGTGAGTAGTTCACTGACATAGTCGACAGGCGAAGCGGCTGCATTTATTTTACGTTGCAAAATATCAAAACTGCTAAGGTGTTGTAGATGCATAAAATTTATTCGTTTCCCAAAAAATCATCGGCCTGTTTGGATAAGTAATAGCTTAATACTACGTTGCTTTCGCCAAGGTGCCTGCTTTCTCGGCTGAGGTTCGCGAACGCGGGCCAGATTTAACAAATGCATGTTATTAAAAACTTCAGACGTCTACAAATAACTGCCGATAACAGTGCTGTGCGTCTGGCTTTTATTTGATATTCAAATTTCGTTCATTGCGTTGTCGGGTTGCCGCTCTCAAGAAAATTAGCGAAATCCGTTTCGACAATAACACGATGATCCCGTTTTCATCTTGTCGAAACGAACATTTTCACTGGCACGTTATACCTAACATCGGACGTGATTTTTTTGTAACTTAAATGTCTGTGCTCGTAATTTTTAAATGTAATAAAATTCTTAACTTTCCTTTAATTTTATTGAAAAGCACTTCGTGAACCGAATTTGTTCGTTTCACGCTATCGGTTTTATAGTAAATAGAGTAGAAAAGTAAAGTAAAGTAACAGCCTATACATGTCCCACTGCTGGGCAAAGGCCTCCTCTATACAGAGGGTATCAGGGCATAGTCCACCACGCGGCCCCACTGCGGATTGGCGAACTACACATATCTTCGAAAAATATTTTTTTTATTATTTCGAAAATATGCAGGTTTCCTCACGATGTTTTCCTTCACCGCGGAGCACGTGATAAGTCAGCACTTAAAGTTAAAAACTTCATTGGTGCCGGCACCGGGGATCGAACTCAGGTTGCTAGAGTATATATTAAAATAAAGGCGAGCGCCCGGACACTGAGCTATCATTATAATAGAGTAAATTAATAATAACAAATTACTAAACATTTAATTAAAATTAATAAATACAGTAACACTGATAACTCCGTAGCGCAGTCGCCAATGTATCGGCTTCGGCGTCTGGGGTCGTGGGTTCGATTCCCACACGGGACAACTATTTGTGTGACCCACAGATAGTTGTTTCGCATCTGGTGTCCGTGTGCAAATTTATGTTTGTAAAACGTCCTTACAACACAGGATAATGTTATCCTAAGTACGTATCCTAAGTAAGGGCAATGTTAAAAAAAACAGTATCTTAAAAAATATCATTCTCATCAGCATTGTATATATTTTACATTCTTTTTAATGCCCCCTTTATTGTATCGATCGAATTAAATTTTTGAAGTTTTTTTGTAACTTGTTGTTTTACAGGTCAAATGAATATCATATCTTATTGACTACGGTTACATTCCGCAATTTAATTAAGAAGCTTAATTTAATAACGGCTAACGATATGTCGCAACATTGTATACGAATACGGGAGTTGCATTCGATTCGACTTAACGCTCGCACAAAACGACCTCTTAATTGTGGCATTAAGAGCGCTGGCCACCCATCTAGCGCCCCACGCCGCGTCCTCCGCCACTGTGACGGATCCCGACACGCCCCTCATTTGTTATACAAATTTTATACTACCCTCCGAGCGAAAGCTCCGTGAAGCTTCAAGCGCTTCAAAGGAAACAATGGACGAAACGTTTTCGCCGTGACCATATTTACGATCGGCTGTCTTCGCCCGAAACTAAAATAAAAATTCGAATTTCGAATATTTCGAATTTTAGAATTCGTATAGATCTATATTTACCCGCTCATTTAACATCGCACTCTGTATCGCTCAATCTATACACGCCAAGTGTTTTGTCATGTCGTTTCACTTCTGAGTCGGTCGGGTGCAACGAGAAAAAAGCGGCGCGAAACATGCGAGAATTTCATTAAACCTATCACCCGGGGAAAACATACAATTGGACGAAGCCGGCCGTGATTGAGACGGCGGGAACGTATTGCAGTGCACGGCCTTAGGCCGCATATGGCTCTATACGGTATTGCTCCTTGATTAAATAAAGTTCCGAGTCAGCGTCTCGCCGCCGGCGGATGTCTGTTCACGGCGTATACCACTGCTACTCGCGCCACCATCCACTGAAATTTCTCAGGTTCACATTTAAAACCTTGTGCCCAGCTGCGTAAGTAATCGCTCAAGCCTCGCTCGTAACATTTTTACTGTAATAAAAAGATAAGTGAATATCGAAAACGTTTTATGTTAATCTCGGCTACCTCAAGACCACGTTCATATCGTTCAGGTTTTATTCGGAAATAGAATTTTATAGACATTAAGAATTACGATTTAAGCACAAGTTTGTCTTTTAACGAGTAAATACTATGGAATTTTACGTATGTTTTCCTTCCAAGTAAATTAAGAATAACGTCTAATATTACTATATGACTACTTTGAAACTTACAATGTAAAGTATGAATAAATGTTTTACTATTTTTCCTATGAATTTAGATGACTGACTCAAACGTGATAATGAAATAATAGAGAAGAATAATTGATTTTAAATTATTAGAATTTTAAATTGTATTAACATTAATGAAATATAATACTACAATCAAGTTACACTAATTTTATATTTATAACCATACAACGTAAACCCCTCTTACTTTTAATGATGTGACAATAATTTCCTTGCTACATGGACATAATATTGCTAACATTAAAAGCACTCTACAACTTTAAGCTTTGTGGGAGAGATGGTTCAGCTGACGTCATGGTAGACGTGTGACTGTGTTCTTAATCATTTATTTGCAAGCGGGCAGCAATTAGTCAATAAGATACTTGAACAGCGCACAGTAATTCACAACTTTGTCGCGGTCTTAAATTTGCAGTAGCAAAAATGGATTTCCACTTTTTTATTTTCACTTCCACAGTAAAAACTTCTGCGATAAAATATGTTCTATTTAAGAAGCTTTCTAATTTAATGCAGCGTTTGTTTAGTGAGGGTAATGTTTGTGGACCGCATGTATGTATGTTTAATTCTTTGTCATGTTTTACAACCAAAGCTTAAAATTCGTGTCAGTTGTGCGAGTGACAAGTTACTCCATTATGGTGTCTACGAAAAATAACTGGAGTAGTAGTTTTTATTTTTCATGGAGTCAGGTTTTTTGTCTCATTATAGAACAATTATCAATAAGTCTTACTTTTCGTGGGCTGAAACCCAACTCGAAGCACAAATTTCTTCTTCTTACTCTGGCCCACCTTTGCGCACTCGATACAGCATGTGAATTATGGTGTTTATGGTATTGTCTAGGTTTTTTAACGACGTCATCCCTCCTTGGGAATAATTACCCAGATCTGGGACAGTTATCTCTTGTAGAAGCAAATAACTTAGCAACTGACCCATCGATAAGACACAAATTTATTATATTCTATCTTCTGTGGTACTGTAACCACAGAAGAAATATATAAAGGTGGAAAATAACTCAGCAAGTTTTTGCTGACAATGAAATCAAAAGGTAGGTAAAATTCAGAGGTTATTTTAAAAAGAAGTTTCCGTAATACGTACACTTACTGCGGTCACCCACGATATGTAAAAATGGACCAGGAATCCCAATAAAATTAACATTTCGTTCCGGCCGAAATTATGACTTAATAAAATTCAACACGTATCATATATCAAGCGATATTAAAAGAAGCCGTGACATCTGTGGCCACATTTAGTAACTTAGAGCATAAATAAATAAAAAAAAAAACAGAATTAGATTTGAGAATAATTGAATAAATCTGTTCATCTCACGAAGTTTTTGATGTATTTTTAAGTTGTGAAACTCAAAAAAAAAAACAGGCGAATTATATTATCAACGTATTTTTCGTATATTTAATAATTACTCTAAAAGAAAGTATAGTATAGGAATAGCCTACATATGTCACACTAACAGGCATGCCTCTTCTGAAGTATTTTTGTATAAATGAATTAATCACATAATTAAAAACGATGCAACTTTTCAATATAAAATAAGCCTCGGTTTAGCGTTTTCATTCCGATTCACTAACATCCTCTTACACTTTAAATCGTGTTGTGATTTCGATTTTGTCCCCATTGTGCGTACATCAGTAAACGGACAATAGACGTCCAAAGGCGGTGTGCATAAGTCAGTTGCGAGTCCCTCTTAATAAATTCATGGGATTGAGCCGCGCCGTAGTGAGAACTCGTGTATTTACGGAGGCCGCCGCACTAAGAGGTTATAAATCTTAGAGGAGTGTCGTCGAATGCCAGTTGCTTGCATGAATGGCCCGCTATATGAGGGATGGCCGGGTATTACGCCAAAGTGGGTATACGCCGCGTGTCAGCCAGCCATCTCGTGCGCGACGTTTTGACAATCGCCGATGCTAAAATTGAAATATGAACAGCCGCGGGATCGACCCTGAATATGGGTCGACCGACCGGCTAACCACTAGTAAACTTATTATGGACACGAATATATGAGATGGAACATTAAAAGTTGTAGAAAAAAATGGACGAAATGTTCTTCGCTGCTGCGGGAATCGAACCCACGTCTTCCAGAATCGCGCCCAGACGCTTTAACCACTAAGCTAAACGGCTGATTGCCACACCAACGAAAATCTTAACGTATTTTATATACATTGTTTTATTCGCCTTCTAAGTAATCCTTGGGGCATCTATTATTATGTCCATTACAGAACACAAACAATTCCAAATATCGTTTTACAACGATAAATCGAACAAGAGATGTCGCCATTGCCGTTTGAAATTATCACTAACACTTTAAATAAGAAATAAGAGGTTTACGCAACACTCGCACACAGAAAATTCAGCTCGTCTCCAATTATGAAAGTTTGTCGTATTAACATTAAGGGAAACACCTCTGCCCGTAAGTTTATTTACACGTAAATTTTTAAATATTAACCTCTGAACCGATGTTCGTGACATTTGAAGTGGTCGTGGATGACAGCTATAAGTCCAAGCATATCATCCAATTTGATATCATATTATTAAATCAAAACATATTTTCTATTTCAAAAATCTTTATGCGCATTAGAGGAACCAAATAATCACAAGAAAAACTTGATGACGAATGAAGTGACTGAATGAAAACCTACGGTCGATTCATGAAATTATTCAAGAGTCGTCTTGACGGATTAAAGTAATGCAGATTCAAACGAGTTCATTGGGGATTCATCACTTTTTAACCGTTCCCCCGACGTGGACGTCAGCCCGGCGGCCGTCAATTTAGCGGCATTAAAAGCGGTTTAAAAAATACAATGGCATTATGCGCTCCTAATGGCCAACGTAACATGGACATTCATCTCATCATACAATATTGATGTCGCCGAAATTTATGGTCGGCTAGCCTTTGCCCGCGGCTTCGCCCGCGACATTCTCTAGGAATACAGTCGAATTATCAACGATTAACTCAATTTTCCAACGATTAGAGGTATACCATGTGTTAGTGCAACTCACAGACTTTTTCAGTTCAAATTCGTCAATTTCCGTTCAAACGTCGCTGTGCATCGGCAGGACGGACGCACAAACAAACTGTGTGTTTATTGTATAAGTGCGACTTTCATAGTGGAATCACAAAGTCAATACGGCTTATTAATGTGTGAAGAGCCACCTCCTCGCACGAGGAGTTCCTCATTGACGTATTTCTGTCGACGACAGCCCGACCGTTAGCGATGCTATAGCGGAATACAATTGAATGCGAACGCCCCGAGTTATAATTCATAATTTTTGTACAATAACGAACGCCCGCTTTCAAGTTAGTTCTTGCAACGTGGAAAAAACACCCCCCTCAGAAACAAACTTTCGCGGCTTAAAAAGACCTTTTTAAATATCAATGAGGCATAAAATCTCAAAGGTCGGCCCATTGTGAACGTTCCAAATTGACTTTAATCTACTTAGAATCAGGAGACATTCGCCCCTAAGCACGTTTTTCAATTTACGGACAGATTTAATCTTCAGTCGCGTATAAAGTTCTCAGACTGCGCCGCTACGAAATCTCAATCGCTAAATAATGCACTGTCGTTCGTTTCGTGTGTGACGTTTGCATACTTAATGCACTGATTTATAGTTTCTTATAATATAAATTCAAATCAAGTTCACATTTATATTTATATACAATGAATAACTACAATTCGTCATAACGTGATGACCCGATTGACGAAGTAGATAGTGAGCCTATCATTTGTGCCAGAGGCTGTGGGTTCGATATGGGTTATTGACAAAGTGTTTTCTAGTATCTGTTTTTATACATCAATCAATCAATCTATATATTCTTTATTGTACATCAAAAACATGATTAAGGTACATAATACAAAACAGTGTGAAATGTCGGCGGTCTTATTGGTCGAATTATTATAATTAAAACACAAAGAAGAGAGCAGAAGATGGTATACAAAATATTAGGCACAGTTTGAAGGCGACAGGAAATTCACAGAAAAAGAAAGAAAGCTTTCATTAGAGAGGTAAACATACCTATAGGGATACCCATTCATATAGGAATTGAACAGCACCCAGTATAAAACATAAAGAATACAATATGAATATTCCAGCGAAGTCGAATTGGGAGCCACTTGAGCCGTTTACGAAAATCGGGAACATGATTATATTTAAGAAACCCAAATATGAATCGTAGACACAAGTTTAGAATTCGCTCAACTTTACTAAGCTGCACTTCGGTAATGTCAACATAGCAAACGTCAGCATAGTGAAGGATGGGCAGAATTAAGGCACGTGCGGTCGCAACTTTAGTAGCAATGAGAAGAAAATCACGCAATCTTCTTAAAGAGCCAAGAGCAGAGAACATCTTCCTACCAGTCTCATTTAACTGCGGTGTCCATATCAGATATGTGTCAAAATGTATTCCCAGATTTTTAATCTTTTACTGTAAGGGATTTAGGTATTATTAATAATTGATAGCAACGTGGACCAGGCGATTTCAGCAATTAATCTATAACTTCCAACGAAAATGGCTTGAGTTTTCGTGGGATTAATAGTCAAGCCATATGTTTTACTGAAATCCGAAATATAGCGTTTGTGTTCTCAGTTGCTATGGATAGATTTTCCAGAAAAAATTAGCCATAAATCTGGAGAGCGTCAGCGTATAGTGGTAGGAAGAATAGAGATGATGTCATATCGTATTAACCTTGTGGAACACCGGCATCGTTGGAAGACAAAACATCCTGTACCTAAATACGTGAAAGACGAAAAACTCTTGTTTTCTGCCACACGGATTTGAACCTGCGACCTTAATACCTATAATTTAATTTACAATAATTTGATGACGACATCACAACTTACTACTATCGTACATGCTACGCTTACGATATTATATTAATTAGAAAACCTTCCATATTATTTTGAACCTTTAATATTACTAATGTATAAGTATTCCTCAAAAGATCCCTGTTAATATGAAAAAACGCAACCAAAAAGAGAATAAGATGATAATGTGATATCGCCCACTAATTGCGCTGCAAATTACTCTGAATAAACAACATATACTTTCATGCAAATTCGCTATACGCGGCCAATTCCCGTCAAAGCCATTCCATCTATTTGAATTATTATTCGGCACCGATTAAAATTTTAACACCTCGCAATGGCGGGGGGCGTAACGTATTGCCCCCCTGTATCGGGCATAAATGACTACGTTTCCTTAATAAAAAAGTATTTAGATGGCAGCACTTGACGACAGCCGCTGCGGGCGAATGTCAGCGCGTGAAAATTACAGCAATCTTGACACCTACGAGGTGCTAACTGGAGCTGCACCCTACAATTTGAGAAACCTCAAGTTGGGACTAACGCACGCTGGCGGCTTAAAGGCACTGATTTACTTTCTCAATGTGCGCACTGTAAAAAAAAGGCAAATGCTATTACGTCACGTCTTAACTTCCACCGGCAGACATAACTGGTTGAAAAGCTGCTGTACGAAGCTATTGAACCAGTAATAAACGTCCGTTAAACTGAAAGAGAATTAGTTTAGCATAACGAAGATATTTAAAAATTTTTAAACTTTATTAGCTGATTATAAAAACAACTTTGTTCAACAATTCAAATAACTTTGTTGGCACCAAAAAGTTAGAAATATAGGATACTGGCTCGCGACTACGTCTGCGTAGAATAGGCTGAAGGCGTAACATTCAGACAGAAACACAGATATACATAAAATATGTTCATAAATTATAGCCTATATGTTATTCTGATGTATAAGCTATATTATTGTAAAGTTTCATTAAAATCCATTCAGAAGTATTTGGGTGAAAGAGTAACAAACATCCATCCATACATACAAACTTTCGCCTTTATAACATTAGTAAGGATTAAAGAAAAACATTTGATCGATATACATATTTCATAAGTTTACTAAGACGTATTAAGTTAAAGTCTAGTATGATTAGCAACCTTGCAGGCCTGGGAGAAAGCTAGAGATTATGTGATTAGTTTGTTTGTTACACTTACATGCCAAAACTACGCTACCGATTATCATAAAACTTTGTACATATATTCTTAGAGGTATTAAAAAGAACAATTTCAAAAAAGATATTTATTTAAGGGCTTCAACGCGAAGTCGCGGGTAAAAGTTAGCTTTTTTTGTAACGTGCGAGAAATGCCTATATACGACCAGAGGGCATGGGAACTAGTAGAGCTAGTTCTAGTGAACAAGAAGTCTCCCAGCCCCCAGTGGCGGACCTGGTCTGTAGCTCCGCCGCTCAATACGTTTAGGTTGCTAAGTGTAGGTTGAACTGCGCATCGTAAACCGACACTCCTCTCCCTCCGCGGCTCCACCACCACTGCATCATTCGTAGAGCCCCACCGAGCCTTGAAGTATAGCGAGAGGGGCCAATACCGACATTGCTCTTCCCCCGCTACTCCTCCTAGGTAACAGAAGTCAGGAAGAATGGGTCTTCCTCTACAACCGTCGATTTGTCACCCCTGCACCCTGAAAGCACGCATGGGAGGCCGCTCCAAGTGGGCATCTTGAGCTACTTGGAGCTGTACTGTTCTCCCTGTGCTGTGTGCATGTGTGGGTTCCTCTTATCATCGCCGTGGGTGACCAAGCCACGACTACTAAGCCCCTGCACCACGACTAGGTGGGAACCCGGTCAGAGGGGACAGATATTTGTTTATGATGTTGATAACTTTACCCACTACTTTATCAACTTGGATAATATAAGCAAATAATATCCCCATTATTCACGTTACGATACTTCTACCCAACCGGGGTTCAAACACAGAGTCTATATTAAATATTAACATAAAATTAGACCGCCTCGACTCTAAGTTCCCGAATTAAGAGCACGAGATAAAATCGCAACGATTCTCAAAGCACCTGGTGTTGCCCCGAGAGCAACCGCGTGTAACTCGGTACTGAACTGAGCGAGGTAGGTACTATACACACCGGACGCCCACCGAATCAACGTGAGACAAAGCCCCGACAACAAAGGGATGGGGCCGATCGGTTTTAAAATCGGCCGGCCAATCTACACTCGGCGTGATCTTGCAAATACCTACGCACTAGCCTTGCCCGCGGCATCGTCTGCGTGGTTCTATTGGAAATTAATTATTTTTACTGGATTACAATATATGTTAATCCCGCGTTTTAGCGTTCTCGATTTTAAATTTACTATCGTTTACAAAAAAAGTTATCATTATTGATACTAGTGTCTTCTTATAATAAGAAAAAGTGCTTAAGCGACTTATTAATTTACGAACGGTCTAAAACAGCGTTGTTATAAATATTCAATTAAAAAAAATTGTGCGCATTTGAATCAAAATTCAATGTTCTTGCTATATAATATGCCAAATATTATAGCAAAAGAGAAATAAGAGTAAAAAAAGTAAAGTACGTAGTCTATAAACGTCCTACTGCTGGGCAAAGACCTCCTCTGTACATAGGTTATTAGGGCATAGTCCACCATGCGGCCTCACTGCGGATTGGCGGAATACCCATACGCGCCCGAACAATGAGTTTTCAAGGCTATTTATAAAGAAATAGGTCGACAAAATTAATAAAAATTTGTACCACCTGTAAAAACTTAAATAATTTTTTTCCGTTTACCTTCCGACAAGCAAAAATGAGTAACAACGATATCTACACGTAAGGAAATCAAACAAACTGAAAACCGTTTTACGCGTGACCTTAAATCGCGGGTCGTCGCCGCCGAGCGTCGGTCGCGCCACAGCCTAAAACTGCAAATATTTATTATACGCCAAAAACAATATGCCGAAATGGTGGCTCGTTGTTGCGTTTACAAATGCGCCCGCTGCGCCTCGGAGCGTTCGTTAGCGTGAATTACGGCGCATTGTGGGGGTTACAATGGGGGGCGGCTCTACCCTGGGGCGCCGCGTGTTCTTTCGCGTTTGGGCAATCGGCAGATTTCGCGCTTATCGTTTAGCTCACCCTTAGCGACTGTCCAGAAACTTTTTTTTATCCAAAGTGCTAAATACTACCCAAGAACTGGAGGACAAAATTGAATGGAGTCAGAATAAACAAAATGGTAAGGTACAGCTCTATTCGATACATATGTACGATTCAATTAGCTCAGAAAAGTTTATGGTTGATGTTCTTTTTGTTTCTATATAAAGTAAGGTAAAAGAACAGCATACATGTGCCACTGCTGGGCAAAGGCCTCCTCCGTATAGAGGCCACAATCCAACACGCGAACCCACCGCGGATTTGCGAACTTCGCATATATTCGAAACATTTTTTACTATTATTTGGATCATAAAGATGTTTCTTCACGTTGTTTTCCTTCACTACTGAGCACGTGATAAGTCAGCACTTAAAACTGCAATCAGCAATTACATTGGTGCTGGCACCGGGGTTTGAAGTCAAGTGGGTCGAGTGTACTGAATTAAAAGCGAGAGCCCGGACACTGCTCTGCTATAACAAGCTATCATGGCTCTGAATCTTACAAATGAAGCCTTACTGTGGTAGGGTCACGCATCATTCTTCTCTGTTGCACTAATGGACAGGTTTGGTCCGGTGAGGTACCGCGATCTCACAGATGAAAGACCTCAATAAAGAAATATCGGCGTGAAGTGGAAGTGTTATAATACTTCTGCGTTTTGTCTTGTTAGTTTGGTAACCAGGGCCCATTTTATATAAACGTGATAACGCAACTGCAACTCCACGGGTGTGTGAATAACTAATGTCCATAATATCATTATGGACATTAGTTATTAAGTACTTCCCATGTGGTGCCATATTAATTTCATTGGTATTGGAAACTTTAACTTTAAAATAATTATAAATCTTTTTTTATGTGAAAAGTTGCCAAATGAGCAGACGGTTCACGTGATGGTGAGTGAATAGCGCCCATGGACATCTGCTACACCCGAGGGTTACAGATGCGTTGACAACCCTTAATATATCTGAGTGTTATTAATAATTATAAAAGTTATTTCATTTGTTGTCTAATGATTTACATTTCTTTTAAATACCTGCCAATCTCCATTTCTTAAGAAAATTATATTTTTCTTCTTTTTTTTAGTATTTCAGTAGTGACCGAAACAATATTAAAGTTGTAAACCGTCGAATTTAATTTACTTGCCTGGTCAGTAAACAAAAACTACTTACATTTTCACGATATTCCTAAAGGGTAGGTAATCAAATACCAATATTGGCAATGATAATATTAAATAAAGTGAACGTGAACTCCTCGTCACTGATATTTACATTTCTGGTCAGGGTATAAATGAGTTATTTTAATTAAAAACTTGTGTCTTAAGTTACTTTATTTATTTTAAAAAAATACTAACACTGCGTTATCTCTTGACTTTACAGTGCTGGCGTCTAAAGAGAGTAATGCGGCAAACTTTGTGAAACAAAGCTAAGAAAATAATCTATACAGATAAATAAAATTTGAGTGTCTGTTTGTAATATTAAAATAACCGCTTTTTACTTAATGCATATGAATGTATACACGGTACATATACCTAAATAACATTTTCACAATTTTTGTCTGTCTGTCTGTTTGCTCCGACTAATCTCTGAAACGGCTGGACCGATTTGAACGGGACTTTCACTGGCAGATAGCTGATGTAATAAGGAGTAACTTAGGCCTCTTTTATTTTAGATCTTTTTATTTAAAATTCCACGCGGACGAAGTCCCGGGCGCAGCTAGAAGCAGCAGTGTAGTAATGAGGATCGGACCCACACCCTCTGGCGCAAGAGACAGGGTCACTATCCACTACGCCAATTAGCTCGTCAAAATGAATATACCGAATACAAATATGTTTTACATTATATGAGATTTTACATGTATGAGAATTTCATCATAATTCGATTTTCTTTTGAATACTTGAAGAAGAAATGTAGAGTCATATTAAATGTAGTTACCCAATTGTGGCTATTACAAGCTTATCTCTTTATATTTCTCTCTTTATTACGTTTCGTTAAGTTGAAGCAATACGAGGGAAACTACTCCTCAAATACAGCTAAATACGTTCTGAATATCGTCCTTACTGAAATGTTTGTCGATACCAGAAATTAAATGGGTCTGCGTTAACTTTATTCGTTGTATGTTATTTTTATTAAGTTTCTCCGAAAGTCATGAATATGGTCAAGCATGCGTTTATGAAGTTGAGCACTTAATCTGATATTCACAATTAACTCCAATGCAAACGCGACGCATTCCTGCTTATATTACACGTGTAAACCTTTAATCGCAGACCGCACTTTTGGGCCCCAACGGAATTAATTAAGTGGATAACCAGCGAGTTGCTTTAGCGCGCACGTCGACTCAGCCGACGCGGTGCCTTCACAGGAGTGCGTGCAGTTAGTTATTTAAATTTCTCATTAACTCACTTGTTAATAAAGCAATAATTATAACGTGGGTTTCGCGAATCGCTCGACGCAATAGCGGCGCGTGGCGGGCCCCCGTCGCCACGGGTTTACGACAAAATAATATTCTTCAATTATAATGGAGCGTCGCGGAGTAAAAAGGCGGCACACGCGACATCTGTGTTAAATTTTAATGGAACAACGGTTGCACCTGCCCGGATCGAAGACCGCGTAAGCCAGTGCGCAATTCGATCGAGCGCCGGCTCGTTGGGAGCATCGGAATCCACAAAGTGTATCTAATTAAATATTAATTACTCGCGCCGAAGCAAACGGGAATTCTAACGAATGGGTTTCGCGTAACGGAACGCACTGAAAAAGCAAACGATCCCATCAATGCGCGCCACATTTTCAAAAACGAAATTCACCGAACGTCAGCATCGCGATAAAACCCTTACACGGGTGGTAGATATTGATGTGCTAGTGGTAGATATATTAAATTTATCTTAAAATACATTTTAACCGACTTATTATTATACATTGTGAAATTCGATCAAAATAATTTCAAATACTATATATACCTCTTTCATCCCTTTAATTCTCTTGATTGAACGACAAACCAGTTCTTTTCTGTTTATGTCTGAATTTAATACTTTTGAGTTTATTCTATTTTAAAATAAGGTATTTGGTTTAATTTACTTGATATTTATACTGTTATGATAGTTTTTTTGTTTAATTCTGTTAGTCACAATGTGAATTAACTACCTTTACCGCAATTTTTTTATAACAAAAAACATGAATGCTTTTGAAAATTCATAGACTTCTTCATAGACTTTGTATAATATAAAATATAACTCGGTGGTAGCGTTTTGACAATAAATAAGTAAGTGTAATGCTTCTTTATTGAACAAAGATATTTGAATTTGTATTTGATTAAGAGGATTTTAAAAACAATAATTAGAAAACTGATGATAGCAATTATCCCAAGTTAAAAATAATCTTTTTATAATTGAAAATTGTTTAACTAAACAAAATAAAAGAGCGGAAATCGTGTTACCGCATATACGCAAATAAGCATATACGTAATAAGGTAAATAAATTATAAAGTAAACATTGACAAAGGATATATTTTACAATAATTAAATTTATCCAGTTCATTGAGTTAACTTTGTAACATCAATTAATTAAGCCTTTCGATGTGATAGTAGAACACTCTGAGGACTGTAATAGTCGGGCACACCTTCGCGATCATGTCCACAAACCGCTCCATACACAACCAGCGTGGTTAACTCAACCAACACTACATGGTACGGGCTGAAAGACGATACAATGATATGTGGGCAATAAGACATAGGATTTTAAGTCAAGTCAAGTATATCTGGGCAAAATTTGCTAAAATAAAAATAGCTTTAAATATTTGAATAAATTGTCGAAAAATTTCGCCGTCTTATAAAATTACGTGTAGTTTCGATGCATTTTTAGCAATGTTTGGCGCCATCTAGTGTATTTCTTTTACAGCAAACAACACCCTCGATCAACATTTTACAATGAATATTTTAAAACTGAACAGATGTCGCTTTTGCTATTTAAATTTAATATTGAATAATTAATATTGAAAAATAATACGACAAATTATCTACACATTTTAATCTTCATCTTAAGTGCAGAGACTAGCATTAAGCTAGCCTAAAGAAAACTTATGCGCACCTCGTAATAAAAACCCAAAGCTGAAGCAAAGAAAAGCTGTAGTAAAAAAAACTTAAAAGAATAACAAAGCAAGGGAGAAACCTAAATCTACGAGTAGAAGAGTGATAAAGAAGGCTTAGATTATGATCATGAGCTTTCGTGTGAAAAATCAGAACTTAAAATTAAAAAAACTCCCTCAATCGGGTGCATCCAAAACTATACCGATGCAGAACGTTCCTGCGATGTTGCTAATTCTAGAGATTTACGAAAAGAAAAATGTTGCATAACGGCTTTTAAAAAAGGAACAATCCGTAAATAACGACTCAAAAGCACCGATGGCACATAAAAAGTAATTCGTAAAAGCTTTTGCCTCATTTAGGTGCTGCGGCACGTGTATCATTTTGGAAATTAAATCTCGTTAAACTGGCAGCAATAACGCCTCTATTACCGTTCCGATTTTAATTATTGAGTGACATGATTATCAACCATAAATAAAGGCAGGTGCAAAATTGACTCACAAACGCACCAGCCGTCGTTTTCTACGACAGTTAAACTAGTTTGAACCTTTGGTGTGGATTAGCATTTAGTTAAAAATTTAGAACAGTTATTATTTAACAAAGAGACGTATATAAAGATATAATCTACTAAGAATGTTTTAGTTAGACGAGTTTTGAAGTAGTTGATTGAGACTTAACTGGCATACAACTGTATACAGATAACTATCTGTTACAATACCAATTTCATTAATAATCTTTCTTACCTTTTTTATATGTTCATAGGAGACAATCTGGTATTTTATAAATGAAAAAATTTCGCTTTGAAATATCTAAATACAAAAAGATTAAACCTTGTAACAATAATTAAGAATAAAGAAAATGGAAAACATACGGATGTCATACTGTACTGACTGCAACAGATATAGACTTTGAAAATAAAATAGGAATTATTTGTATTAAAACAGGTAATGGTTGACTACTTTTGGCTGTTCTATAAAATAAGGGAAATTTAATAATTTTATGGTATGGAGGTCTGTTAATGTGATTCATTGGATTTGTCATGTACAATTACCGCAATTTATTATTGCCACAACAATGCGTTCATTATATAGGAGATAAAATCAAAGTGAAAATTAGAAAATGCTCGCGAGGCTATCAAACTTGCGCAACTAATAATAGTCGAATAGATACGATCATTATAATCGCCACAAGGTCTATTCTAGTTACCATCACTTTGTATAAATTATATAAAAATAAGCAGATCTAGAAAGGGATACACATAGCGGCGTTTGTTATAGAAGAGACAGTGATGGGAGATGGCAGGGCAGGTGTCACGACACATCTGCTGGCGCGACCGGCACGTGGCCCAACCCTCTAAGCCGACCTCCATGGTCTGACCACAGGAAAAAGTTGAGAAATCCCTCTCGGGTCGCGCAATAACGAATTCTTTTAATTACCACTTCGACGAAATTGGGAAATATGTGATTAACGCTAGCACGCTAATGGGTCAACGTTTGATACTAATATTACTAACATCATGTGTAATGCTGACTTCCGGTTGTGAATATTTGTGGTCTTTCTTTTTGCTCTGTGGGAATAATTAAAGTTTCGCTGCGATTAAGGGTTTTTAAGGAACGACTCGTTTCATTAGTACTTCGTAATTTCCTTTCGTTAACTAGAAACTTTTTTTAAGTTAATGAAGCCGTGACGGCTCCTTGTCCGGGCACTCGCTTTTAAATCGATATACACAAGCAACCTGAGTTGCCTGTGCCGGCACCGACGAAATTGTTAATTTTAAGTGCTGATATATCACGTGCTCAGCGATGAAGGAAAACGTCGTAAGGAATGCATATTTTGGAAAAATAACAAAATAAAATATTTCGAAGATATGTGAAGTCCGGCACCCCGCAGTGATGCCGCATGGTGGACTATGCCCTGATACCCTCTGTACAGGAGGCCCAGCAGTGGGACTTTTATCAGCAGTTACTTTACCAGCAAACGTAAAAATGAGAAAAAACTGATGTAATGAAAACGATGTAATTCAATGTAATTTATATGATTGCGAATTAGGGTATCGAATTTCAAGAAAGACGCAGCAATAGTTAAAAAATAAGTAAGTAATAACTTCAGCATTCTTTACCAAAATTATATATTAGTTTGGGGAAAAACTCTCGCAAATAGTATGTATGTACTTATAATATAATCTCTTTGGTTATACCATTTGTATCTGGCTGGTTTTGGTATCATTAAAAATTTTAAATTTTTAAAAAGATAATTTCAAATTAGGAAAATGTGTGACTATAATTTGTTTTTCTTACTGTTAAGATGAGTGATTCTAATGAAAAATTCGATACATTTTAAAATTTTACTACAAAAAAGGTAAAAATGCAACGCAAGCCAAGAAAAAAATTAATGATATTTATGCAGTATCTGTGGGAGTAGCACAAATATGGTTTAAGCGTTTTCAATCCGGAAATTTTGATGTCAAAGATGCACCTCGCTCTGGGCGCCCTGTTACGGATAAAATAGATGCCAATTTTGAAAAAGTTCGGCATATCAGTAGTTAAGATGTAGCTGAAGAACTGGGAATTGACCACAAAATAGTTTTGGCGCATTTGAAAAAAGCTGGAAACACAAAAAAGCTCAATATTTGGGTGCCTCATGAGCTCACTGAAAGAAACCTAATGAACCGTGTACTCATTTGTGATTCTTTATTACGACGAAATGAAACCGAACCATTTTTGAAAAACCTGATAACTGGTGATGAAAAGTGGATCCCGTACGACAAGGACGTGTGAAAAAGGTCGTGGTCAAAGGCTGGTCAGTCTTCACAGGCTCTGGCGAAACCCCGGTTATCTCTCAACAGGGTAATGCTGTGTATGGTGGGATTTGAAGGGCATTATTCATTATGAGCTGTTACCGCCAGGTAGGACCATTGATTCTGAACTCTACTGCGAACAACTGATGAGATTAAAGCAAGTAGTTGAGAGAAAGCGGCCGAAATTAATCAACAGAAGGGGTGTGGTTTTTCATCATGATAACGCTAGACCTCACAAATCTTTAGCCACTCAGCAAAAATTAAGAGAGTTTGACTGGGAGGTGTTAATGCATTCGCCGTATTGTCTTAACCTTGCACCTTCAGATTTCTACTTGTTTCGGTCTCTTCAGAATTATTTAGGCAGTGTCAGTTTAATATCACAAGAGGACTGCCAAAAACAGTTGTCGCGGTTTTTTGACCAGAAGCCCCAGAACTTCTATAGCAATGGGATCATGTCCCTACCTACAAGATAGCAGAAAGTTATCGCACAAAATGGCACCTGCAAACTTTAGTTAAATGTAAATGAACACTAAAATCAAAACTAACAATAAATAATGTTTTGAATTTTCATATAAAATGCGAAGAAACTTTTTCCCAGCCTATTATTAATTGAAAACAACGTAAAATATCATCTTTATCTGAAACAATATTTTTGTATTATACAAAAGACGAGTATTATAAACAATAAGTTTCTAATACCTGTGATAAATTTTTGCAATAAAATAACACTAATTTTATTTATAATTCACCGCGCCGCTGTTAACACATTTATTCTGTTTTTAGATGAAACGTTATCCTCTTCGGGTCTACTAAGGTATGCAATTTTGCTCCTGTCGCCTGAGATATAAGATATTATCTCGGTAAAATGATATCAACACAAATACATTTCATAGTCCTTTTATATGAATACTGGGCGTGCAATACGGACTAGGTGCTATAGACTGGGTTCATTTTGCTAAACGATTAATGATTTTTTATAAACAGCAATGGTCGATGAAAAATAACTGGGTGGTTGAATTTCATTGGCTTGAATCAATAAAGTTTTTAGTGACTTTTTAGGGACAGACAATCCACTACAACGAACATTTAATTGTAGCTAAAACCGCAAAAGGTTTGTCTGTTATCCAAAACGTGATTGGCATTGGCTATCTCTTTCTATTCTCATAGGCTTACGAGAACGAGTGGTTGCTAATAATTAATATTTTAATTATTTGTTAAATCTTTTTAATTATTGTCATTATCTAAAAGCAACCTCAAATTATTACATTTAATTAACATGCACTACAAGATGCAAGCATGTAGGTAATTACATTTATTTTTTTTAATTTTCAATCAAGTCCCAATTAATAAGACTTACAGTTTAACCGCACGAATTTTAAGTCCAGCATACAATCTCCAGCATTCAAAATTACCTCAAAACAGAACATAACTAGAATTAATTATTAAGAAATTTTCCGGCGTTCACTAGATGATTTGTAACTCCAACTTAAAGAAAAAGTTCAACTGTCATAAACATAAGAACAACATCAACAAGAAACATCTAAGTTAAAATGTATTTTCTCACTTTAGACAAATGAAGAATCTGAAAAATTCGATGAAACGTCGTTAATTTTCAATCGATTTAACATAAAGCTCGATACATCCGGAACTGCTTTGAACCGGTCGAATATTTTAACTGACGCTTCACATACGATAAAGTTTCTAAAAGTTTTCATTCCATTAGCAAACGATGGCTATCCATCTTATCGATGCTTCGCTGCTTAAATCGATTACTGTTAACAATTATTAGTAGCATGATTTCGTCACCAAGAAGACAGGTGCAGAAGCACGCGTCATTCTCTGACTGGCGGCATTTAAATGATATTATTTTTTAACCTTCAAAGGCAATACGGAAATACGAATTTAATCATAATAGTGTAACAGAAAATAGGTATTACCGGTAGGGTTGCGCAGAAACTTTTTTTCTTCTTCTCTTCTCTCTCTCAAACTCTTCAAAAAAATGTCTAACTGATTAACAGGTACCCATTATTCGCGTAAATACAACTTTTCTTATCCCATTTTTCGGTTCGTCAGTTATATTGTTATATTTAGTTTCGAGTTAATATGAAAGTAGCATTAAATAAAATAGAATAAAGGATCTTCTTGCAGGGCCGGAAACGGGATCGATACAGCCCTACCTACTTACCGAACAGTTACGTCATGAAAAGAGCTTAAGAATTTGTTAGTCAATCTGGTTTGGACCTTTATGGTAATCCACATCAACAAGGAATGAAGAAGTTAATTTGGCTAACCATCTTGCTACACAACCTAGTATGGGCAAGTAGGGCCGTAATTATTATATTTCGGCCTTGGATTGCACAATAATACGTCATGATTAAACTTGTGACGTAACGATTAATAAACCATCAATTTATTTATTAAAGTAGCTCCATGATGACTTTGTTGAAAGTCGAATTTTTAAAAGTAATAGCGTATGGTTATGTTGTGCTTCATAATTTTTGACTTATAAACATGTTTTTAAAATAAATATGATTACCATCTATTAAAATGTTGCGTATCTGCTTGTTATATGCTTGTAGTGTTAATGAATTTCTTTGTTCCGCACTACAAATCCCTTCCTTCTTCTACAAAGATCATTCACGCGACAGTCTTTTTTCGCGTTGGGAAATCTCTTATAAATGGACCATAAAAATAATCAACAGGCTAGGTTTCGTCGAAATAGCACCAACATAGACCGCACGGTTGTCGTCTTCATCAAAGATGACAATTCGCCTACTAACATAAGCCGGATGTTAGAATACCGCACCGATCTTCCGCCATGACTCGCAAATACTCCGAGCAGCCAACATAGCCAAGCCGTTTAACCACTCATCGTTGCCTCACGTCCAACCCTAAAGTAATAATTATTAAAGCTTCCGTACGTAATTCTGTAAGTTGTAATCTGTGTCAGTCTGTAAATAAAACTGCCTTCCCCTCACTTCCACTATACAATCTACCTTCGAAGACCGTCTTTGAAGGTAGATTGACGCCTTTGTAAGCGTTTCATTTGATGAAACCGAGTGCAACCGTTAAATATTTTAATATTTTTGTTCTAACTGATCGGGAGCAACCCAAATGTTCCCATTTATGATCAGGCTCTCCCAGAACTATTAAGACCAATTGTGAGACTTAACAAGCAGGTGCCCAAATTCCTTAGAATTAATATGACTTTTTCAATGGGGCCACGCAGCCTTTCGAGTGGGAGCGCAAAAATACAGTCTAATATAGATTTATTTATGCACTCTATATAGATTTATTTGAAAAAGGAAAGTGTACCATTTTCAAATAAGGCTTTAGGAGGTATATACCTTGTACAATTTCAGAGTTTCTTGGGCGTTAAAACATTAATTGTTCGTAAAATATAGGAATTGGTGGACATAATTCTATTATTTTTTTTCGTTTATAATCGGAACTGTATTCCCCAAATCTTAGTCATCGTCGAAAGTCAGGTCTGTTGTTTTTACTGCAACATTATGCTTAAAGAAAGGCATAGTGGCCTATTGGAGGCAAATTGGAGGTTGATGTTATATGTACATTTTTTTACAATCACAATTCAGTTTCTTCTGAATCAAATATTCAAACAGCCTCACAAATTGTGGCCTTTCAATGTTAAGTCCACCAATCAGGTCTTATGACTTTCATAACGTTATGTATATTACGTATGAAGTGTATAACGGATTGCTCCGATTATTTCTAATTACGCATAGGAATAATTAGGTCACGCGACGATGCGGCATCACGACAAGTCGTTACCCGTACTAATGATTTAATTACTCCGGTGATGCGAGTCTTCACCTGTCACTCTCGGTATACAGCGGCCCTGTTCACATTGACGTGACACGTGTTTGTACAGATAACGATGTGGACTATCATACGGAATGTGATACCAAATAAATATGGAACATAACTGGGCATACCAATCTTGCCCATCTTAATTTAGTAACAGTTAAATAAATTTCGAAGATATGCGCAGTCCGCCAATCCGCGGTGTGGTCATGTCTTGGAATATGCCCTAATCGTTCTGTATTCTTGTGCTCAGCAGCAGGACAAATTTGGTCTGTTTGTAAAACAGTCACTGTTTTAATCGATAGAGAAACTCTAGACTATCTGTATACCAAATTTGATTTAAATCGGTTCAGTAGTTTTGGCGTGAATGCGCGACAAACAGAGAGAGTTACTTTCGCATTAATAATATTAGAATAGAAGTATGGATCAATGAAAAGAAAAGGCCCAGGCCTAGGGAGAAAGGATTACTTTTGTTATTGTTTTAGTATGGATTGATAGGTTAGGATCTTTTATATACTAATGGCGACTTCACTTTTAAAGATGTTTCTTTTTTTTTTCAAAATCTAATAATCAAAATAACCTGATATTTCAGCAGTTTTACATACGGTGTGTTTTCAAACACCCATACTTTTAGGTCATATTAATATTTTTCCCGTGGGAATCCACGATCCGCGACGCTATAGAGTTAAGCAACTACACCAACCGAGTCGTGTTATTATCAACAGTAAGTTTTTTTATAGTACTAACCTCTGCACTTAAGATTAAACATTAAAACTTGTAGAAAACGTACGAAAAGATTGCTAGCTCAGCCGTTTAGCTTAGTGGCTAAAGCGTCAGGCCACGAATGCCGAAGACGTGTGTTCGATTCCCACAGCGGCGACAATCTTTTCGTACTTTTTCTACAAGTTTTAAAGTAATCAATATTGTTTCGTCCAAGGCTCACTGTCAATAAATGACAAAATTGGAAATGGATTAAAGTGACGCGGTCTTTAATGACAAATAGCGCAAGATAACAGATTCCTGCAACTACGGAAGAATCGGCCTTGGATTAAGACAATGAACTCGACGTTATATTCGTACTTCAGTACTATTTGCATTAAAACAAATTACACTGTATCTTGTAATCTCACAATACACGAGGACGCGAAGATAAGAAGCACAATCAATTGCTTACGAATTCAAAGTAATAGTCATAATTACGTAGCTAAATATGGCAAATATTCGACGAGATTAATTTTATATAAATATGAGTAATAAAAATACTCATATAATGACAAGTTCGAAGGTCAAGTTGTTTATTTATTTATTTCCCAAAGATCGTTAACACAATACCAAGGCATGGTTCGCTTAATAACTCCATGACAAGCATACAGATTTTCCTTCGCCACCGAAAGCTGTGTCGTGGCGTTCTATATTGAACAAGCAACCTAATTTTAAATCCCGGTGCACAACCCGGCTACAAAGAAATTGTTATTTACAATTTTAAGTTCTCATTTATCCCGTGCTTAGCGGTGAAGGAAATCTCTGGGAGGAAACCATAACAAAAAAAATCGTAGATATGTGAAGCCTGTCAATCCGCAGTCAGTTTCGCATAGTAGTGTATTATGCCCTCTGTACAGAGGCCTTTGTCCAGGCAGTGGGACATTATAGGCCGTTAATTAAATAAATAAGTAGCGAATCTAGAATCGAGCCAAATGATAGTTTTACTTGTGCTGATGTCTTGAGTCTCTTGAGAGCGATTTTAATGCGAACGCATGGACAAGAATTGCCACGGGAACTTTGTATCCTTGTCGTAGATATAAAGAAGCATTGTGGAGACGGGACAACTCGGTTTTATTATAAAATACCCCACGATGCCCCTTAAAATCCAATTTATATGCATGTAACATTGCCTCTCATAAACAACGCCCGTAGAAAATGGATTGCGTATGAAAAATTCATGTGATTTATTGGGAATAAGTTCGTGTTAGGTAGGATGCAACGCCGCGGGACGTGAGTAGTTGAGTGTCAAGCAAAGTCACAGTACCCGCAAGGTTAAGAAATGTCTTATGCGAGAAATGGACAACCGCTAAAGAATATTTTTAACGGCAACTTTTATATTTTTTTTTTATTTGCCATATTACATCCATACATAGTCTAAACATGAGTGATTGTGCAATAAAAAGCAGGAACAAAAAGTGTCACATGAAATAACACAGCAAAAAAATTAAAAATCATTGAACAAATCTTGAAAGATGATCCGATGCCTGTCATTTTGGTACTACACAATTTTTTCGTCGAGATCACAAATTAGTTGTTCGTCTACTTCTAACCATATGGCACGACCACAAAACCGCAACGATTTCGTGTGTTTTCGTTGCTCCATAGCAGTGTTTAATTACGTATTGTATTCGTTTCTGCTGCTCTTTTCTCCTTTAAACAAATTATGAAATTGCTTAATTTATTTGAATAAATATTAAGCAATTCGATTTGAAGAAATTATAAATTTTATGGCAGTTCGCTTTATGTATATCACCCGATATTTCGAACTCTACAATACCCAAGGCCACGAGAACCACTATCATTTATTTAGAAATACGGAGTATCCGCGTAAATTCAAGAACCCATTAATTGCTTCAGTAAGTACAAGAGAGAAGGATAGAGAAGAGGTGAAGGAAATATAAATAGCAAAAAAAAGCTCGCTCTACCGTCTCCGCCTTATCCCTCGTAGGAACTAGGGCAAGGCTAAATTCTAAAACATGGTCTTAAGGACATTCTTTCGAAATGACTTTGAGCATTTTCCTTACAACTCATTTCCTACCGCATTTGCTAAATAAAATGCATAACATCGCCACTACAAGTTACATTTTCGGCCATAATTGTCAAAAACTGCTGGAAGCCGTGCATTAGTGGGCTAATCTGGAACAATATTCTAAATTGTGACTGCTGTTTCGGAATTTCTGTCTCTTGTTGCTCTATTTTTTTATTATTGCCATGAAATGCCAAAGATATGAGCACGGGATGTTTCGGTGATGTTTTTTAATTTCCCTTGTTTATACAATTATGTGTCGTTTAGGGAAGCACATTCCGACTTTCCCTATACGAATTTCAACCGCATCTCAGCGATTCGTTTTGGTAGAGATTAAGTGAAATTCACAAATAATGAAAATAGCGTTGTCATTTTCTTTTTTTTTTTTCTAATCCATGATAATATCAGTTGGCCAATGGCAATTGTTCAAACAAATCGCTTTAATATGCATTTATACCTGCGTCTTCTGGGTGCCCAAGTTTGGGTAATTATACTCTTATTGGTTAATTTATTAACTTGCTCTTCTACGTCTTGCGGTATGGTATGGCAGTTAACACTTTAAATAATTCCGAAATGTTTCATCTAAATGATGTTGTTATACCACGACACAACACACGCGCTATCGAAAACTATTTAATGAGATTAAAAAAATAATATTATTTTCGGATTTTAAACAAGTAGTAACTTCAAAATAAACGTTCTAACGTTTAAAATAAACTATACATTTTTTTTCGCCTGCCAGAATCATTATAGCAAAATTTATCCGTCGTTTCATTGCTAGTAAATTAGAAAATTGCTTGCGTATACTTAAGACTATTTTATTGTATAAAATAAATTATATAGGCAATAACTACATTCTAAATGTTAAAACAATACTTAATCGATTGTACTTATTTTAAAACACCTTTAAGGGATTACTATACGCATATATGAATAAGGCCCCCAAAGGACACCGCTGATTAAGAACAAGAAGAAATAGATAAAATACCTACACTTTTTAATTTTATTTTTTCAATGAAAGGATTTGTCACAATGGCAATCGAGGATCACACCTTTTTCTCTTATACAGAAGCAATAATAACTCGTTCTTAACGTAGATGCGACAACCATATTTAGACGAAGACAATAAAACGAAAATAAATAATTGCTCAAAATACGGCAGCCATTACTCCTGGGTCTATTTTAAGGTGTCTCTAATGCATTTTTCGAGTGGATTGACCACCGTACTTTGTTAAAAACGAAGGTATTCAAAACACTTTGTAATCGAAATTAATAATTTAAAGAAAATGATGAAAATTAATTATTATCTCAACATACATGTATCATTTTGTCAATATTACGGTTAAACATATAGAAAGTACTCGAAATCACAAAAATCCAAACCAATTTCCTAGACAAAAATGTTTAATCTATACTTTGGTTTATCATAGTATTTTCACGCCCTGTAGCATATTCAGGATGGACGGACGAAAACAGAAACAAACTAAAAACTAAATACTTTCTAGTTATAATGTTAAGTAAATAATGCATTAATGTGATTTCTCTCAATGTGTTTTATATCAATAAATAATATATTATCCCCCTTAAATAAATAAAATGGAGCCACCACGATAGGGCACGCGACAGAAAGGTTTAAAGACTGGATGCATTGACAGGTTTCCTTAACGGGTCTGTGGCTCAAACGAGAATGCAACGAGGAATAAAAAAGGACTGCTTAAAAATAAGACACATTAACATATTATTGCTTTTCTTTCTAAAATTTACATAACAAGCAACTACTTTATGTCGGCAAATCTAAAGTTATCTCGCGTTTTTTGCGTGTACGCCGTTTAAAATTCTGCTAGAGTTGCTCAAGACGCAAAAAGTTTCAAGCTTTTAGATTTCAATAATTGGTTACATACGAAATGATAAATACAACAATAATAAAAGTAATCCTTTCGCCTTAGCCCTGGGCCGTTTCTTTTCATTGATCCATACTTCCATTCTAATATTATAAATGCGAAAGTAACTCTGTCTGTCTGTCTCGCTTTCATGCCAAAACTACTGAACCCATTTAAATGAAATTTGGTACACAGTTAGTCTAGAGCCTGAGAAAGGACATAGGCTACTTTTTAATTGGAAAAAGGGTTGTAAATAGAGATATAGATATTTATTTAATGGCTTCGACGGGAGAGAAGCCGCGTCCGAAAAACTAGTTTAATATATTCTTACTTCCTTACTTATTAGTAAACGCGAAAGTTTGTATGTATGGATGGATGTATGTTACTCTTTCAACGCAAGTTTGTATGTATGGATGGATGTATGTTACTCTTTTCAATGAATCTTTACAATAATATAGCTTATACATATGAATAAGACATGCTATAATTTATATATATATTTTATGTATATCTGTCTTTCTGTCTAAATATATACATTTTATGTACAAAATATATATAGAATGTCTATTTCATTCATAAACCCAACTAGATGCGAAAGTAAATAAATAACTCTCGTAATAAAATAACACTGATATAACACACAAAACATTTGACAATTCCTGATTCCTCATAATTATGTTTTCTTCTACTCTTTCTTAAATTTACATAATATATCTTGAATTACAGTTTATATGTCAAATATTCGTAATGAGGAAAAAAAATGTCTCGTCAAAACTTATAATCCCACTTGCAATAATTTAATATGTTGTAACTTTTCAACTCTTGGAATATTTACCGTATGTAATTTAGATTATGCTCAAGCCCAAATAAAAAGATAAAATCAGCCGGCCACAGCGCTAATGTCTTGTTTATTATATTTAATAATATATAATATTTAAGTGCGTATATTTAAAAAAAAATTCTTATAATTTTACAAATATGTACAGAATAAAAATTATTGGATTGCTGGATAAGAAACTAAATTTATATTTTAATAGATGCAAGGCATAAACAGTACAGATAATACGATAGCCGTCTCGTCTTTGCACCTATTTAAATTCAAACATATAGTTAACAATTTCGATAAATAATAAATGGCATTTAAAAGACTTCGAATAGTCTAACAATTATCCGGAATAAGTTTTGAGTAAATACTGTATATCCCGGCCGACGAACCAGTCTTAACATTGGAATGAGCGAATAAAATCCAAACATTTATTTTACGTTTACATTTAAAAATCACTCTACTACACTCTACTCTTACTAAACTTAGTTAATCGTTTATTTTGTCTATTTATTATTTTATTTATATTGTCCAATATTAAATAAAGGCTACGATTACTTCTTTTTAAACAATCAATCAAAGTAGGTTATGCGAGCACTTACATAACCCACGCTACCTCTATGGAAATTCAGAAAGGATTGCCGAAAGACATCCGGAGGAAGTAACAGCCGATTTGAATAATCTCATTCTTGAAACGGAAACCGTTCGTGCGTCGACCTTTCGAACTCGAGATAAGTACTTAATGACTAGGAACTTAATGTTTAGATAAAAATTGCGTACGCTAATTGGACACTGATTGATGAATACACGCATAGTCGCCTACGGAAGGTCAGTTCGCACGTTCCTATTTGACGACCCAATTGGCGTAGTTGTTAGTGACCCTGTCCCTTGGGCTAGAGCGTGTGGGTTCGATCCAACACGCTCATTATTAAGAAAAATATTGAACATAGTGTTTTTCTAGTGTGTTTGTTTATTTCTATAATACTTATTTATTTACAAAAGAAAATTACGTTTAAGTATGTTTATCAGATAACTAGTACCTGTAGTTATCTTACAAGCCAAGCATTGCTTAGTTCAGGACTAGATTGCGTTGTGTAAAAAAAAAGTCCCGAAATATTAGACATCCGGACAGTTCGAACACGAAACGAACGCAGCCAAAGGACGACCAATTCTCGGATTCATCATTTAAGGCCCGATGATAGTGAGAAGGCATCACATGTTATTTTATCGGCGCTGAGCTGGATCCGCGTCAATCGACGCGACACATGTGGAAATTTGTTCGAGCCATCGCCGCCGTATTTATCCCTAAAGCGGTTTACGCGACCAGAAAACAATGGCGGACGGTACGTAAAAGGTTAAATCGAATGCGAAATAGCAATTTGTTGAGCGTTGACGCTTGTAATAGTCCTGTTGCTATTCGGCCTTGGCTCGGGCGGCAACGATCGACAGATACAGACATGGAGTTACGACTATTGCTTCCAGTGGGCCCTATTTTTTGTCGGATAGACTTGTGTGGCTTTTAGCTTTTGAACTAGTATACGAGCATTTCATAGGTAAAAATCGAAAATGAAACATGTTTTATTTGCATTCACTGATAGTTACGAATAACGAAACATTTTCTTCTCGTGTAAATTCTCGGCGCTGCCGTTAGATGGCTCTATATCATTAGAATATTTAATCTAAACTGAACTTAAACTGAATAACATAGTTAAATATTATGTTAACGCGTTTAAGTCACTAAGTAGAAGCACTCGTGTTAAAGACGATGGTTGACGTGTTTACTTTAAAGAGAAAGGTCGTAATATAGGCGACTTAATGCATGGTATTATTCGGCCGTTAACAGTTTCAACAGTAATAACACATGACGTAATTTCTCCAAAGCACCATGCCAAGCGTTATGGTAAATATTATATCTAATATATCACTGTTGACCGTTTCAAACTTCTCTAATGGGCAAAGATATTTTTACCTAATGAGATATCCACGTGGAAGAATCCTTTCATAGTTTTAAATGTTCAGGCACCCCTTCCTTGCCTTGATATGCTACGAAGAATGTTAAACCGCCTAATATCCCATAAGGATGGGATTGGCATTACAGTGAGGACTTAAGTCTAAGCCCCTGACGCTAAAACTCCGTTGCATTCTTGATATATTTTATAGACAACTGTATAGGTAACTATACTTATCGGGCGTCATTTCCCTTTCTTTCTATTAAGGGGGAATCTTTGTAAGATACCCTGTCTCTGTGGAGTTAATTGATTCATTAATAGATTAAAACTCAATAAATAGCTTCATTATATGTCATATACGGCCAGATCCTTTTTTCCGAAGAAATTAACATAAAAATTTTATCGTCGGTTTCTATTTATTTTATCGTCGCTTTTATACAAACTCCGATACGCAAAAAAACACCATATGTTTATTTTATTGGTGCAAATTCAAATATGTTGATATATGAAAAACGTCAATTACTAGATTATTTTGCAACGAAAACACGTAGATGACAATGACTAACGTCGTTTTGAACAGATCGAAAGAGATCGATCATCGATAGGAAGTCCGGTATGGAATTTACTACATTCAATACCCAATTAAAGGCACTTTCACACAACACAGATAATATAATAGAATTCATGCAGTTTCTAAGTAGTAACTAAACTGATTAGAAATTAGTAACATGTGATTCACTTAACTGTTAGACGCGTTTTTATTAAGTATCCTAAGCGGGTGTATTTGACGTAGTACATTTGGACAGGCTTACGCCTGGTATCTGACAAATGGATTTTAAAATGTTATTTGAGTTGACAAAGGATTCTTAAACTCTCTGAATTGATCAGAATTATCTTCTTACTGATCTGAACGATCAATTCAAAGAGTTTAACAATCCTTTTAGCAACTCAAAAAACCATTGACAGCTGATTAGTTGACTTTTAAGATGATCATTGTTTCAGAAACCGGGCGTGAATGTGGAAATATTAATCGACTTCTGCTGTACGATAAGGAGTGGGCGAAGACATTCTAAAACACCAAGCGTTGAAGGCCACCCTAATGTCTGTCGATAAGGTGGAATAACAATTATGCTTAAGTTGTTGTTAGCACTTGATAACATCATAGATACGTAGGCCGTGACATTGCGAATAATTTTTATTGTCGGTAGTGTCATACTTTCACAACAAAAATTTGTAACACAACTCACAGTTAATTAACCATATTATTTTCTCTGACCTGTTGAAACTAGCCCTAGTTCCGACACTTTATTTTAATCATCAATTAACTTAATTTGTTTATGTCGCCAACACGTTCGGCCGGTGTGGAAGTGATGTTGTCAAGTAATGATAAATATAATGCTCAAAAATAAACATTGTTATTATTAGAAGATCAGACAAAATAAAACAAACTGCTGTAACTTGCATTACGCTTTTATACTATCTGAAATGAGTCCCATTTTAAAAGTTAAGATAAAAATTTATGTTACGAAAAAATGAAGACGACGGACTTCAAAACAAATATATTTTTTTACAACAACATATATCAATGCTAAGTTCCTAACGCATAGATATGATATTCAGGTTATGTAGATTTTCTTAAAGGCGAAAATTACCGTATTATTTATTCTTTGTTCGCAAATATTCTGATACAACCATAACCTACCATATTTCGGAATTACTACTACCAGGGAAGCAATAGCGCAGCATTCAATGCTAAAAAAATACTTCTTTCTGAAGCAACAGAATCTGGTGCATAAATGGGCTGGCTTCCAGCAAAATCTGGTCACAAACCATCTTAACATAAAACACACGTTAAAATGAACTATACTAATATTTATATGTGATGTAACCGAGGACTTTCCCTTTCAAAATTAGCTAACTTGCAATGTGTGGAGGGCGGATGCCGGTAGATGGCGTTAATAACGTACCATTAGGTGGATCGCTTGGTCGTTCACCACATTCTATTATACAAGAAGACGGAGCTCGGTTTTTGCTTTTGCATTTCCCTGTATCCCGTTAAAATTAAATACGAAGACTTTTTCACGTGGCATCGCCTCATTAGGGCCGAATAAGACGAAGATCGACGCGGAGTCACATCACGCGCCCCGGGGCCGTTATTGTAACAATGAAAGTACGGTGGGACGTATCATCGAACGAAATAAGCAGCCCCCCATTCCGATGCGTCCGAACCCCGCGGGGAATACTAACGAGGCGACGTCATGAATGGGGATTCGCGGCAAAACACGCGCCCCGACGGTCGCTCATTAAGAATCTAAAACTGAATGGAACGAGGCTCGTGCCCCTTGTTAAAATGGCCGATGCATAATTCATCGGCTCGGGGGAATTCGGGCAAATACGGTCTCGTTCGGCGGACCATACGCGACTTGGGGCGAGTATCGGCCGCGGGTACTTCGTTTTCGTATCGCGCACCTCGCGGATGAAATACGTCCGCCCTAATTGGACCTTTGTGCGGGCCGGCGGCGGCCGATGCGAACGTTTATCGTGAAATCAACACTCGGGCCATCCGCCGCTCATCAATTAATCGGCCTTTTTGTCTCAATGCCGCATAAACCATCGGAAGTTTCGCGCAAGCGTTAAATACGCTGTAATAAGCCGAAAGCACGGCTAAAGTTCGTTTCGGAACCATTGGGCAGATGATTAGCTCGGCATTAAACTAACGAGTGGCCATTGATTAAGAGACATTAGTTTAAGAGCTAAAATTTCGTTCGTTTGTTTTTAGGAACATAAACACCGGTGCCGGATTAGAGTGACGACCAAAAACTGACTGATTCTTAGGCACCCATTCGCCTCTAACACCTATCGTTAGAAGTCTCACCGAACCAAAAGTTACATCCTGCGGTATGCGATTTCCGATGATTATCGGAACACGTTATTTTTTATACCACGTAAGATCTCTTTAAGTATAACTACAATAAAAGAAAAATAACTTTAATATACAACAATTTTTATTTGAAGGGTTTATCTTACTATCTATATATATAAAAATGAATCCCTATTTCCCTTCGTCACGCCATCACGTGTGAACGGCTGGACAGATTTCAATTTTTTTTTTGTTTTGTTTGTTATTATCAGGAGAAGGTTCTTATTAAAGAAGAAATTTAAAAAATTGCCTGAAAAAGTCTAAAAACAACACTTATATTCCCGTACAAAAGATTCGTAATAATACTTAAAAGTCAATTTGACCTTTAATATAATAATACCATACAGTTTAAGTGTTAGTGGAGGGGTTCCGGGAAGGCAAAACAAATGAGTGACTGTCGTAAAATGTCACTTGAAATGTAAACGTCTCTTTGATGTGCGTCACTACATAGTATAAAACAAAATCGTCCCACTGTATGTCTATCCCTATGTATGCTTAGATCTTTAAAACTACACAACGGATCTTGATGCGGTTTTTTTTGCTAGATAGAGTGATTCAAGAGCATGGTTCATAATATGTATAATACATTGCACCCGTGCGAAGCCGGGGTATAATATATATAGTATTATTATATTTCTTTTCGCAATACATGACATTGTTAATATTAATAGCATGATGTACCAGACACTTGTTTGATTGTATATTATATATTCATAATCTGAAGATATATTAGTTTGGACCAAGTAAATTCTCATCAATTTCAGAAACTCATCAATTCCCATCATTTTCAGAAACTAATCAATTACTTTATATCCGAAATTGCTTTTTGCTTACCGTAATAAATGACGTACGAATATATTAAGAAATGTCATTATGTATCACTGCCGTTTATGGATTTTAATTACACGTACGGTTAAATACCAACATAGGCCATAAACTCCAATTAAAGCATTGATTCACATATATGATATAAAATTAATTGTATACGTTATACGAAGTTGTTTCACTGTTTTTACTACTTTAGGGTTTCGTACATTTGTCCTTGGTACATTGGACCTTTGTCTTTGGACATTTTGGACTGAAAAAAACAGAGTTATTGGACAAAAAACATTAAATTTCGGTACATAAATAAGATGAAGACCTAATAGATTTGAGTGAAACAGTAATCGTATCGTATTTAAACATTGAAAATTAAACTAAATAATTAAGTAATTTATTAAAAACAGATTTAGTATACTTATAATGTTTTTTACAGAAACCTTATTCTTTACAGATTTACAAAAACCTATTGTTGTACGGAACCCTTCACCACGCATTGAAGAATTGCACTTGAATTTTATTGTATTTCTGCAAATACCTAAACTTCATCCAAAAACAATATATAGTAAGTGTAATCTTTAAAATATTTAAGCCAAACGGGGATTGGATAATTTAATCTAGAAGGAAACTGGGGATCAACTTGAAATGAAAAAACATATCAAATATTAAAAAATCCCATCGAGCATCACACTCTAAACTCAAAATGGTATTAATGGTACTATGACCAAATTTTTAATTACTGTATATCTTCGTGAACTATTCAAAAAATAAATAAAGATTATTAAAAAAACAACCATTTTTCATGAGATATCTCTGACCTTGCAGGAGAATTGATTACGCATTTAATAACAATAAATGTAAAACGCACAATATCTCAAAGCATATAACAATAAAAATACGTAGAATCGTTTTTAGAAACATATGCAAAGGCAAAATAATGAAAATATGTTATGTAGAATTTAGACTAATAGAGACACGGCACGCAGTACTTTCAGCCACAGAACCGGCTAGTTTATCCGGGGAAGTACAATGAACTAAGTAGACGAGGGTAATGAATAAGTAATTATACTTCTATGTTTTGCAGTTATCGAAATCAATTACCTATCATTAAGGGAAATTTTTACTGGTATGGCAGCTTTCAGCTCCCTTAAGAAAGGGAATAAAGAATAAATACTCTTGCATTTATCTCAATCAATACTTGTCTACGTATGAGACACCATCGGTAATTTTATCAGAGTCCCGTTTCACTGGTTTTATTTGGAAAAAGCCAGAGACGGAAAGTCATTCGAAGGACCTAAACCTTCGAATAATTATCATAAAGTTGCTAGATTTGCGACCTGTTACCGCAAATTATTCCGTCACCGGGAAACATAACGGGTACCACAATTTCTTGGCATTGAGTTTGCTATCGTCAACAATGGAATCAAATGGGAGCAAAATACATTTATTAAATAAAAGGATGTTATACAAAATATGCATGGAGCAATATGAACGAATTATTAAAAATTATATTATTACCAATTTAATGCAGATGGAGGTAGCCTGCGTATTTTCGAAATAATTAATCCGCAGTGGAGTTGCTTGGTGGACCATGCCCTAATACTCTCTATGCATGAGAGGCCTTTGCTCAGCAGTGGGACATAATATTATATGGGTATTATTTTAAAACTTTTTTTTAACATAGGGAATTTAGACCTGTGGAAATAACGCTAACAAGTCCCGTGTTTAATGTGAATTTGATCATGATCATCATCGTCCTGCCCTTATCCTAGGTGAGGTCGACACAACATGTGAATGATGTTGTAAGTGATTTTGGCTATGTTTTTACGGCTGTCTTACTGAGGTTAATCCTCCTTGGGAAACAAATACTCAGATCCTAACCAATTATCTGTTTGCCACACAAATAGTTGTCTAGTGTGGAAATTGAATCCCACGACCCCCGAAGAGGTTGCCAAAAGCTTAGAGCCACTGAATCATCGGTTAGTGTAAAATTCATATTTACTTTAATAGGATATCTAATATTTGCTATGAATTTGTATTTTTCGTTTCGCAAATTTGAACAATCCCATAAGCTGACTAATATATCTCCATCATAAAACTTCATTTTTCAAGAGATTTAACAAACATAGATTTAGAATAATAGAATTCTTATTTAATTAGAGTCTAATAAAAGATAATTATGTCACAAGAATGGTAAAAATTAGACAACTTATACGATCCTGGTGATACTGGTGGCAAGGAATCAATGATTTAATTGTTGAATTGTCCTATAGCGTGTTAAATTTTTAATTTTATTCAATAAATAAAAATATTGAAAGGATTTACTGAACTAAGTTGTTATAAAGATATATATTCCACGATTAAAATATAGGCATAAATTTCTCAGGAACTTTCTGTTTATTTTAACTCAGGTTATTTTCTGAACAAATTAAAATTACCTTTTGAATGTATAACTGGGTTATTACCCTGGCGACCCTATCACCGCGACATTTTTCGAAATGTGTCGGCGCTTATGAATTTTAATTAAAATTCCACACTTACGATTTCCAAAAAAGAACCAGTCCTTGCGCAACTCAAAATCAAACGGCGGTGGCGTAAGTAAGAAGGAAATGCGTTCTGTTCCATAAACCAGAAGCGAAATCAGATCGTGTTCAGTAAGTTTTAGATATCATGCAATTTGTTTTATCTAATTTGCAGCACGGTTGTCGTAAATGCAAACTATCTAGTTCAATACGAGGCCTGTGATTTGACGTACCACTCAGGAGATCCCAGTACGAACACCGCCTCGACCTAACATAACACTCTTACGTATTACGAAACCCACGCGCAGTAATTTCTTAGGCCAACCACAAAAAGATAACGATCCGGTCAATTACACTCACACAGGCTTTGGTGAATTATTGGTCTGACAGGTTATTTGTCAAATGATCCCACCGTACACAAATATACCATCAGTCTAGGTATGGGACACACATTGGGACATGATTTTCGATTTAGTTACAGTTGCAGTTCGTGATTGAATTTAATATAATGCTAGTAATTCAAATTTACGCATACCTGATCAACACAAAAAACATTTACTTGATAACACCGTTATGTCAGTTATTTCCAAGTCAATAATTGCTTTATTTTCTATCCCACGCCCAGTTTCACCTATTTGATCAACAGAGCGTCGTAATGACTGTTACTTAATAAAATTATAACGTTTACTTTAAACTGCAAAACGAACTTGTGACTGAAATATCCAAGATTCTGCAGCAAAGTTTGTTTTGCATTAGTTGTCTGCAAAAAAGCATTTGTGCAATAAAAGGTTCAAATCACAACCCACCGTTAGAAACTAAATAAACACGTTGGAAACTGGTTACTGCAGCAAGTACACAACTAATTCCTTATCTGTATCTGTAACCTAAGTTCGTTATAATATCTTTGAGAGAAGGCCTAATTTCGAGCCCGTGTCTGCACAAATATTTTGGCGTTGTGAAACCTACGAAAGCGACAAAAACTAGTTCACGCATCTTTTTAGAAATTTAAAATTATTTAATTTTACGCAATGTCTCGCCGTATTGTGGTGCATGAATTAGAATTTTTAAATCGTGACTCGTGACCTAATCTGAATAAGGCAACACCATCTTTACAGGAGAAGGTCAGAGTTAGCGATTATAAATATATAATTTTAGAGTAAAATATATTCGTACAGTTCCGAAACTACGACTAGTAACTGAAACCAAAATTAAACAAACCCTTAAACTAAATAAAAAACCATGCCAAGGTTAAGATTAAGCCGCGAGCACTAAGTCTTCGTAACAACAGACAATCGTGTGAAAAACAATTTATAACATGCCGAAGATTCAACGCCTTCCAACAACACTGCACTAAATGCTGCCACACAGAAGACGTTAGCGGCTTTTTTGCTTTAAAAATTCCATTATTTTCTAAAAGTTTCTATTGATAGTAGAGGCCTTAGCTATTTAAGCCACTCACCCGAGAACGCACAATGTAGCAACCGCTGCCTGACGTAGTAACGGCCTCGTCACTACGCAAAGGTCAGTAATTCTAGACTTTCACATGCTACGCTGCGAAAACTACGGGCGAGCTTTCGCGCAGCCGTGCACTGGACCTCGCAATGCAATTTTCTTCAAAATGTTAACACGTGTTTCACGTACAAAGGATTACATGTCGATCTTATTTAGATCGAAATGAATGTAAGGATTATATTATGTTAACTGTGATCGAAATAAATCTTTTTAAAGGTAAATATTATTTTAAGCCTGTATCGACTGTTAAAAATATTGTGATATAACCGTAGCCCAGTTACGAGCGGAATAGTAAAATTAGGTTGTATTTATGTAAAATTCCTGAATTCAATTCCTAAATATCACTATGGCAAAATATTAAAACTCAAATCGATAGAAAAAATAGAAACGAGCCTTTTCACCGCAAAGAGAACATTATGTTACCACCACTGGATTACGTAACTAGTTAAGCTATTCGAATTTCGAACTCGCAATAGTTGACTTTGAGAATTAATTTAACTGTGCCATATTTCTTACGTTCAAAAATTTCCATGACGAATGTATGTCAAAATGGTATTTTGAAAGTAGCGGTAGCGTGTTTAACCTAGTTTACTGTCGTCAAGAAGTTACTTTATAAATAATACATCATTTAAAATCAAGTTTATGCGGAAGTATTAATGATAATGATAATGTGTTATAATAATGGTAGATAAAGTACATAGTAATTTTGAACTTAAAGTTTTTCTAATTGCTACATTTAAAGTATAGGATCAGCAATTTTATACAGTATTTTAGTATGTCCCTGTTCATTTTAAAAATTTGTGCAAATTCTCAATTTAAAAAATAAAAAAAGTCTCTATATGGCACTAGGTAATAGATCAAATACAAATATAGAAGCATACAACCTGGTAAAGTTATGTACGGTGTTTTATTAGTATAATTTTTCATCCAAAGACACGCGCTTACAAGAACAACCTTCTGAAAAGCACAAATGCCCTTGATTAATTAACCAAGGCTGTTAACATTAATCAGTGGTGTGCATGGTGACAATACCTAATGGATTAGGCAAGTGAAAAATTGTAGAATATTTATAGCGTCGCCAAATTTTTGACAGAAATCGATGATAAATTAAAAATACAGTAACTTACAAAACGATTGAACTTAAGAAATTAAAGCTTGAGTGAAATGATAAAAATCGCTATTAAGAATATGGGATAAAAATTAAACTCATCATATTTAATACTTTTGTTAAGATTTCTTATTATATAGATAAGTATTAGTATTAAACAAGGAGAGATTAAAGTAGACTCTTTGAACATGCATGAACTATATCATTTAGTAAACTTAACTGTTACACTTACTACTCACGGAGGTTGACGAATACAAAAATGGTGACCGTGAATATTCCATGACGTATTCGGATTGATTCAGATGTAGACCATCAATAACAGGAGATGTACAAAAAACCTAAAATATTTATTTATATCATAATTTTAATTATAATTTAGGACAAAAACATATGTTATAGTTTAATGCTGTGATTAGAATACATTGACGTTCAAACTGAGAAGGTGGCACAAAAGTGTTTCTCGGAGATAACTCTACGTTCTAGTAAAGTTTATAAACTCCCTTGAAAAGTATATTGAGATAGATGATCTAACATCAGCTTAAAACGCCGTGTTGTAGATTTTATAACACTTCATTAAACAAATGTTATAATAAAAAAAATTATCACTCAGTGAGTCAAAAGTACCTGCTTGTATATTTTCATACATACATAACATTTCAAACAAATATTGCATTATATAGATAAATGACAAATAATTATTTTAGGACATATTTTTAGAGAACGTTATCTAGTACTAAACTAAGCCTTTTACAGCATCACAAAAAATATAAACATTATTAAGGTGAGCCTCCTGTAAATGCCCACGTTTTCAATAAAAAAAGCACAATTATTTTAAACTATTTTTTTTCGAATAAATACATATATTCAAATTTATAATATCCACATGGAGTGAAATTTAGAATTAGGAAAACATTGAAATATGAATACCATCTCGTATTCCCATAACACACCTCAAAGAGTACAAAACCTCAATAAAGAAAATTTGAGAAATGTGTACGAGAAAATGCTTAACATTTCTTAGACTTCCTTCAATTTGAGCACTGATACTTCCAGATACTGAATAACAGCCATGAAAGAAAAAGCCAAGTTCTTTGGACTTGCAAAAAACATTACCGTAAAAGTTTCCTCTGGTGATCCTCACGACAAAGAGTAAGGAAACTAGGAGCCCAGATGGTCTAAGACGTTTTATAAATATCAAGAATGTGATTGCCGTCTGACCTCCAATTTTTAATATAACGACGCCATGGTAATCACAGTGCTATAAGCTTATTTAATTTTCTTGTATCTTGTATTAACTGATGTTTTTTTGTTTTCAGTCCCGAGACTATTAAAGCTTCATCTGATGAAGAACGGGTGGGCTAGCCAGAACCCACGAGTTTGGGCCCTGCGCTGTGGGTAGGGCCACGCATGTGCTCATGCGTGCGTTTAAGTATGGTGTGTCATCTAAGGCAACTCTCCGTCGACTGTGCAATTAGCTAATTGAATTTTTCTAAGGTTTAGGAGCTTACAATCAATGAACATAATTAATATTTTTGATTGCTATACATAGAAGGAAAAAAGGTAACACAATATTGCAACGCGTATAAAGTGTAAAATTGCTTCATCGGAAGTACAGTTAGCAGTAAATTACACATGTTAAGTATTGGTTGCAGTGGATAAAAACTTTTAAAATGATTAAGGTTTTTTATTAAGTACCGTTTATGATTAATATTGAATACAAGATATGCAACATAACCGCAATGCTGAATTTTACCTTTATTATCTTATTGATCTTTTATTTCAGTATTCTGTACTTATGTTATCGAATTAGTGTTATTTTATTGTATATTCACATAGTCTTTTAAAATAACACTAATCAATATTGACCCGTTCAACGATTCCATTCCTATTAGTTTATAACTGGCAAAGATTTACTTAGACCAAAATTAAATCTAAATTAAATCTTGAACTCAATGAAGGCATCTCAATTTAAAATTAAATTAAAAAGCTTTAAAACAGTTACATGTAAACATACGGTAGTATTTTTCATTAGCCCTAAGGCACAGATAATGACGTAAGAATATTTATTTATTGTTACCCACAATAGGAACTAGAACCCAATTTATAGACATTAAAAAAAATCATAAATTTAATATTGTATATTGTATGTATTGTAAACGGAAACAACGGTTCGTATGTATCTGACGTTATTATTTAGCTGTTGGGCTATTCGTGCGATACTATATCTACATTTTATAAAACTGTCTAACAGTAACTTACAATAAAAGAAAAACTCTGAATGAGAATTTGATTTCATAATAATGTATTTTTTTAAAGTTATGAAATGAAAATATATCATGAATAAATTTGCCTATGTAAATTTATGAATTTGGACTGCATTGACAAACTGGAAATCCTTCTTGAATTTATATATGTCAAAGTAAATCGAATTAATGACCATTACATAAAATCATTAAAACATTCGTTAAAAATTAAAGCAAAGTCGAGATATTACAAATACGTTTTGAAATAAAATTTCGAAGGCAACAGTTCGACCTTTTAGGCCTTTAAGCGGAAATCCGTTATCATGTTCTAATTACGAACAATGATATCTAAATCTATGTTATCTATATAGTATGTTTTACGATGCATTATTATGTTATTGTAATAAAATGTGCGATTTGTGAAGAGGAAATAAGGAGTCTTTAAAATCTTTCAAAGAAAAAAGTCTTTAAAATATATCCTTTAAAGACTTTACTATTCTTAAGAAAGTCTTTAAAGGATTTATTTTTGCAGCTCAGTATACCTATCGATCGAATTTAAGCTAATATTGATGCTTGTAATGACAGACATTCTCAATGTCACCAAATAGCCATAGAAAGTTGTTTAATTTTTACCTAGATAGCACAATAATTAGGTGAAGACGAGAGTTATAAAAGGATGTTTTGTAAAAGGATGTATACCAAAATAATTATCACAATTAATAAATTTTAAACACCTATGAAAGACGAATTATTTCATAAAAAGATTTCACAAAAAATGTGACTTTACGAAAAGTAAACATCCTTGTGTTACCATCCTTATGTTAACCATCTTTGTAACTGTCTAAATCGAAGAGAAAAGTTATAATGTAATAATAATAATAATAAATAATTAAAAATATGGGTGTCCAAAGCATGAGGATGTAACGTCATGGTGAAGTTCAACATATTTTTTACTCTAAGAAATGTACAAATATTTTATGCAGTCACTTAATGACTGGCTGCAACTTAAAAGTAAGAATAAAAATTGAACACATAAAAACTACTGAAAAATGTATACAAATTAAAATCGAGGAAAAAAAATACGTTATGATAACATAAAGCGATCAATATTATCTAAAAAGTAATGTCTCTCAGAAACCCAGACATATAATAATAACTTTTTGAGCATGAGTTTTATAGTAATAACCTGAATTTCTTTTGGAGTTGACAAATATTTAATTCTTTGAGATTTTTTGGATGGCATTATTTATTATAAATAATTATTTCCATGCAGAAGACACTATTACGCATACGGGCTGTCCTGGCTCTAATCATAGCCTATAGAAATTCTGATATAAGAATATCTGATAAAAGTACAGCTATTTCAAATATGTACAAGACATTAAATTCTAAATTTTATTGTGTCTGAAATATTGCTTACAACTTTCTTTTCTCTTCTACTTAAGCATAGCCCGGATACATTTATTGTGTGTATTAAAAGCTAAATTACTTATAAGTGAAATATCCACAAAACATTATTCCATGTCTCAAACTCAAATCAACAATGACATAATATGTAGTAAGGAGCTTACATTTTATCTAGAAAATAACTTAGGTAGTACACAAAAAAAGCTGTTTATTTTCTCCGTTAGTTCATTGATATGTCCTTGCCAATTCAGTTTTTTATCAATAAGTAGACTGAGAAATTTTGTGGCAAACATTTGGACTGCCATGTTTTAATGTTATATAAGTAATCAATACGTATCGATTAAATTCTTACTTTTACCAGTTGGCTTCGATATAAAATACAATTCAGTGCCCTTGTAAACAAAATGCAAAATCAGGTTCTTATTCCAAACAAAAAGAAAGGGTACAAGACTTGAACAGAATTTCTTAACCAACTTGTAAAACTTGTTGTATTATGTTGATTTTAGTTACAGTGATGAGGTACATCTATGAATTTGCTTTCTCCTGTAATAATTTAACCGCTTCCTTTAAATTTATCTACAGGTTAGCATAAATATAGTAGAAAAGTTTCGTTAAATTTCCATCCATTACCTACAAGGTTGTTATATACATTCCATATAACCTTGTATTCTCGCTAGAATAATAGCATTCATGAACCATTCTTAGTAGTCTCAGTTTTAGATATTTAAATTTGCTTAGGTATAAGACTAGGAATTCGAGGAGTACCTCAACCATTTTTATTTTGTTAGAAACGAAAGAAGATCTTGGAATATGCTATTTATTACAGACAATGTTTCTAAATTATCGAGCTTCAAAACTTTATTAATTGTCAAAAACTATTCCTAAGTGTAGATATTAGCAATTAAAGAATTCGTGAACTAATATAAAATGCAAAATTTCTCTGTTTATATGATATTGTCAATCTAATAATCACACACAGAATAAATCACTTATCCCCAATAAAGACATCCAAATGAACTTTAAGTAACAACTTTTTTTTATATAAATAAATGTAGAATTTTGTTTTTTTTTTGAACCCACACACTATACTATTGTCACACAAATGTTATACGTTAAAGGTTTAACTGCTAAATTTCGTTACTCAAGCCCTATATACATAATTTTTTATGTAAAATTTGACGATTCATAAGAGCGCGCAAGCGTCTATTTGAATAAATGTATTTGATTTGATTTTGATTTGATTGGATGTCTTTATCCCCTTAAAGTTAGTGAAAAATATATGTGTGTAGATAGATAGACATATTATACAATTCAAAAATTAATCATACAGCTAAGACCATAAGTATTGAAATATCGCCACGAGAACTGGATATGCACTCTATCGAAACTAATTCGATCATATTAAGATGTGACGGTGTAATTGGGAAATGCGCATTGACACCGAGTCCTTGTGCATACAGTAAACTAATATAGAGCGAATGAGTGTATACGTTCCGAACTTAAGTTAACTCAAGCGTTCTAACGGCGTTCTCGTTTGGTTATAGCGCAGCGTAGATCTAAGAACGTATAGACCTTACACTTAAAAAGAGTCCAAATTATTTTTTAAAACAAATGAAGAAGTTAAAAGCGACTCACCTCAACAACACATCCAAATAACCGAAAGTTCGAAGGGGCTGCCGCCAATAAAAGTAAGGGGGAAAAAAGAGAAGGTCGGTTACATACCTTTTTTGCGTAAGCACACACCGACACTAATGGACATTTGCAACACCCGTAGGGTTACAAATGCGTTGCCACCTTTCAATAAAGTGGGCCCCGGTAACCTCACTCAACAGACGAGACGCAGAAGTATAACACTTCCACTATTTTTTTTTTGTTGAAAAGTTGCCAAGCGAGCAGACGGTTCACCTGTTCTTAAGTGAATACCGCCGCCCATGGACTTCGGCTACACCCAAGGGTTCCAGATGCGTTGACAACCTTTTGAAAATTGGGCTCCGGCCACATCACTTACCACACGACACGCGAAAGTATTATACTTCCACTTCACGCCTTCACGGTCTTCTGTGCGGTCGTAGTTTTTCCCCGGACGGACCTGCCATTCGTGCAACAAGCTGCCAAGGCTGCTGCGTGGCCCCACCTTGTGCCACTTCAATCAGGCTTTGGAATTTGATACAATAATGCATCAGCGAAAGTCGCTGTGTGGCACTAATGAAGTGAAACTTATTTCATTTGTTTAACAAACAGAATTATGATGATTTTTTAGGATTACCCGGAACGTTAAATATTGAAATAAAAGTAGTTTACGGTTTAGAAAGAATTAGTTGTTTAACTTCGTAATGTCGTAGTATTAATTTGGTTAAATCTAACGGTAGCCAGCCTACCGTTAATTCCTGGATTAGTGTTTTAGTCCCATCTATCTAAAATGAAACACACAGCATCTTGCAGTGTTAATATGTATGAATTTCACGTTATTAATTGCTCAAAAGAGGTGGTATGGAAAAGTGTTCGAAATTTCATAAATTAAATGTGATAAAATAAGTTATTTTATCATATTAAATTTTCGACAACTTAATTATACAGAACCAGTCTATTTCCATTATATTATTATGAAACAATACAACTGAAATAACACCGACTCCTCTAAATCAATAAAATTAAAATCTCCTTGTTTAAATTTAATTCATTAATAACCTTCGTCTTGAAACGACAAGTCTGAGCGATTCGTATTTCTTCTACATTCATTTTCTCGCCACTTATTCATTGGAGGAGATGGAGGTAAGGTTTTAAATAGTTGGGGGTAAGTCAGTGGAAGTTAGTCAAAAGTGAACTGCCGAGGTAGACCATTGGCGCGGCACATACAATGTACGTAGAAACATACGGTTTATATTTCACGTTAAGTTAAAGTAAATACGGTGTGGTATAGTTAGATCACTATTTTAATAATGATCACGAAAATTATATATAAGGAATAATCATTAATTGATTATATATTTATCATTGGAAGATATTGAAATGTTTTTTAGATTTTATGAAACAAAAGTCACTAGAAAAGATGCAGTTACATCAGTGGGCTTTGGCTTTATTCTATGTTACAAGAATATATCGGCACAATGAAGAAATTGGACCTGAAGGCCTGTTCTGAATCACTTTTTGTAGACCGTAAGCATATTAGGTCTACTAAAGTATGTTTATAACAATGTACTAAGAAGTTGATTGTTGCAATTACAAAATACTTTTAAGATGTGTTATAAAACAGTTATGATTCGAAATCTAGACTCTATGACTTCGGCCAAATTTCTTTATTCTATATGTGATTTATGTATTTATATATATATATACATCATTAATATATGTATAGTATGATGTTCTTATTAAAGTTTTGTAAGTAAGTCAACTTATTTGCAAAGTTAACAGTTATCTATCATTGTATCGATTACTTCTGGATCAAATTAATTGTGACCGGTCATTGAGATAACTTTGATAAATTACCGACTTGTCATTATTAACTTACATCACGCAAAATATTAACTTTATAACTATATAATATTGCATCTTTTAAAGTCGTAAATCATGCTGAAAGCGACTTTACAAATGTTACTCCTTTTAAATTCATCTTAACTTGAGGCTTGTATAGCCTATGTATGTTTGTGTTTAAACTTTAAATTCTCTCTTAAACTCTGATTCTGGTTTTAAGGAGATTACAACTACTATTTAAATACGACAGAGAGTTGGCAGAGATTACTCATAATATATGCGATAAATATATCTTGCAATATAAAGTGATAAATCCAGCTAGATATTAAATGATTTTATTGACGAATAAAACTTTTTAATAAGTTTAATAATCCAACATGCCTAAAACAGTTGTATACAGTAAGTTACATGTTTTTTCAATTTTTCCTTTTTTATTTATTCTAATTTAACCTTAAATATATTCAAACATATTGGGGATTTTTAAATATTTGTCAGTATATAAATATTATGGTGTCTTAAGATACGATCGTGATATTTGAATAGTAAGAAATGTTTTAAAATGCCAATGTTATATATATTATCTGACATTCTTTTTTTTTAATGTACCCCTATTATTAAATTAGCAATCTTACAAATTTTTGATACTTAAACAATGAAGTTTGAAGATTGAAGTTTTTTCATCTTTGAATAAACTATTAAACATTGATGATAAAAGAAAACATGAAAGGTATATATTTTATTAAAATTTATTATCTGTCTTCTAGCTTTAAATAGACACAGTGACTCACTATCTACAACAATTTAACGCGACGCGTTAAAAGTTTTAACACAATGACAATGGCCGAAAAATTCTTACAATTTTGAGTTCACGTTTTTGACTTTCTCTCGTATCGAGTTCAATAACAACAAGTTTAGATTTTAAGGAATGCCGTTAACATAGTAGGCTTGAGCATGTCTCGTTTCAAGTATTATTCATTCCTACGTGAATAATTGATTTGTAGAGTCGATTATTTAACTATAGCATAAATCAACCAACATTTTGCGCGAAATGCAAAGTTAATTCGTCTATGTAATAAATCATGTAATTATGCATGTCAGCAAAAACCACGAACTACGAACGTCGTACCTATACATCTATGCAATAAAGTAGTAGTAATAGTGAAGGGAAGGAATTTCGTTCATTAATCGGTAAAGTAATGTGACATACATACCTGCAATTGATGTAAGAAATGTATCTACGGATCATTACGCTTAAATACCGGAAATTGGTATGTACCTTAATAAAATAAAATAACAGACCAAGTACGACAGAGATCACAGCACACGAATAACATTTTCACATGGTGAACGCATTGCTGATATTTGTATCCCTTCTGCGCTAGATTCCGCAATATGCTGGCGAAACTATTGGTATTGGGTCTCGTGGCGTACGCGTCGGCGGCAGTGAAGATGCAGGAGGTGTTTTCGTGGAATGTCATGGATTGGAACTATCCGGACGAGTACTTAAAGCAGGAAGCCTTAGTCACCGGCTCCCTGATCCCGGAGAACGCTCTCCCAGTGGGCATCGAGAGGTGGAGGAACAAGCTCTTCGTCAGCGTGCCACGATGGAGGCCCGGTGCGTACTTTTTTCCTTCGTAACATTTCATACTCAACGGTGGTAGGACCACGCAACACTGTTGCACGAATTGGCAGGTCCGTTCGGGTAAGGACCGCGACCTCACAGAAGACCGGCGTAAAGTAGAAGTGTTATTTGTACGTTTCGTCTGGTGAGAGATGAACATCAAGTGAACCGCCAGCTCGTTTGCCACTTCCTCACATAAAAAAAAAATACTGGATCTTAACACAAAGCGAAAAATCGTTTTTTTTTTTTGTATTTTAAGAGTTCACATATTGACAGCAACTTAGTTAAAGTGACATAGAAACGATACCGTTTAGTCTTGACGGATAGCATAGGATAAAAAGATAACCATAATGGGATCAAACCATTTCAAAAATCTAATAGAGTTTAGAAAGAGAAAGTTTCAAAAACGAGAAATGATAAATTTAAATGCATGGAGTAGGTAGTAAATGCGACGTTTCCGGTTGCGTGACGCTTTGGAAACACGTAAAAGTTTTAAATATCTTTTTTTTTTATTAGATTAAACTAGTCGGCAGTTTAAACCGGAAAATGAGCTAAATTTTATCGGCAAAACTTAAAAACCTTTGAGCTTCCTTAAAGCGTAAATAATAATAATAATAGCCTTTTCTTCAGATCAATGTTACAAATATATGAACATGAAAAACTTTAATTTAAATCTTAATCTAGTTAGTCTTTTATTTGAAATTTGCTTATTTTTGTAGATCTGTTTGATAGTCGGCAAAGGCCTCCTCCAATCTTTTCCACTCATATCTTTCTTGAGCCACCCTAGTCCATGTTATGCCTGCCACTTGTCTTATGTCGTCATCCCACCTTTTTTGGGGTCTCCCTCTTTTCTGTTTACTAAAGCGTAAATAAGCACTGAAATATCAACTATAAATATATGAATTGACAAACACTGTCTATTCCTACACGATTAAACTTAGATTAACATAGTGTTGTCCCTAAACGCCGGCGTTGGATAGCAATTAGTATGCTTTTATCTTACTTTAGCAATTGTCCGTAACACAACACGCAACTGTTATGATTAATATTTAGAGCCCGATCATTAATATTTAGAGCCTGATGATTTATTTTATTTATCTAAAGCGATAGGCTAATTTATACTAGGAAAATAATATTTTCACCTTGTTAAAAATTCTTGAACATTAAAGTTATCTAATTTTGTTTAACGATGTCAAAATTTTTTTTGTTGGTATATATACGAAATATGATGTTAATTAATTACTTAAGTATTTATTACATAAGCCTCTTTTTTTCTTTCATTATTCGCATTGAAGGTTACTGAACTGAGTTTTACGATATTTGTAAGCAGAAGTGGTTTTGGCGCGAAGTAAAAACAAGTTATCGTATGGCCCGTGCCATTCAATCGATAGCTTAATGGTTCAGCGACAACTCCGTGAACCAGTAAGTACATTATTAGCCTATTAAAAGTTCTGTTTTGGAATGTGAGCGAAATTGTGGGTTTTTTCCCAGGAAATCATAAGTTATTTACATTACGTTCGTTTATAAGTTGCGTTTTTTTTGCTACATAGCATTCAAGTTGATTTCTCGTCAGTAAGTTGACTTTTTCAGAGTTTTTGTTTAAACAATAAACATGTTTTAATGAGAAATTGACGCTTTACGTCAGACTCAATAATTACAATTTTGTGTTTTAAAAAGATATTGCCTGTCATTTTTTATATGAAAATGAATATGGTTTAAATAATGTATCTATTGCTGGTATAACGGAATATTTTTTGACACAGAGCTATAATGAAAATGACATTTTAAATCATCATAAGTATAGTACCTGGAGGACCGAGCTATACTCGGTTTTTTTTTTGGTAAAGCATGTATTTTGGAAATAAAAAAACTAAAAATAAGAAAATGATCTTGTATAGAAAAAAAAGTAATAAAAATAAGTGTGTAAATGATTGTGATACGAACCGCGGCCGTCTGTTTTGGGGCACCCGATTTCCGATCGAGCTATTATAACAAATTTTTTGTGGCGAAATTTACCGTCATATTCGAATGATATTTTTAATTCCCTGAAAACAGGGATAAAAAGACTTTTTCGAAAAATGAAAGCTAGCTCGATCGATTTTTCGCCCCCGAATCTACGCACATACTAAATTTCAGATGGCCGTGGTTCGTGTCACAATCATTTTTTTATGCACACACACACACTCTTTTTTTTACTTTTTTTCTCGATTCCAGATCATTGCTTTCTTTATTTTTTATTTTTCGTTGATCCAGATGATTTTGTTATTTTTTACCCTTTTTTTAAAGTTGTTTCTTTTGTGAAAAGCACCACTTCATTTTTTCTTATCATTAGGTCGGTAAGATCAAAAATATTATGTATATTTCATTACTCAGTAATTTGTATCTAAATGTAATTTCCAAAATACACGATTTACAAAAAAAATAAACAAACCGAGCAAAGCTCGGTCCTCCAGGTACTATATATATATATATATATATATGAGCATGTTGTAAGAGATTATTACGTAAACATTGCCATAACATCTTATTTTATCTTCTTATTCTTCTTTGATTAATGGCCTCTCTTAAAAGAATTCTGCCAATGTCTTGTCAATCTACATTTATTAATGAATTACAAAAAAAACCGGTTTGTGTCATACTTCCGAATCTACAACAAGAACAAAAAAGACATTTATATCCCATTACCAAAGTTAGTTTACAATCTTAGATTATTAATACTTATTAAGTTGCACAAAATATTTATAAAGGGAGTGAATACCAAGGTTAACAAATAAGGAACATTCACAGGACGAGGAATGTTATAAGGAATATAATCATTAAGGGAATTTCGAAGCTTTGGACAATTAAAAAATATATGATTAGTGGAACCTTTGTTAAAACCACATTATCTTATTTTATCAATTAAATTATTGAATTGACATTGCGACGCGATATACTGTTTAATGCTAAATTGAATTTTATGATTATTAATTGTTGTCTGATCTACCTGGAACCAAAATCAATAAGCAGCTCTCAGTTCTTCCCGGGACTATGAAAGTTGCAAACCAGCGAAGAACTTCCTAAGGATATTTTATTATTTTCGACGCTCCATTTTCTAGGTGCAAATCGACACCGGCCGCTATTATTACTTTGCTAATGATCGGCAAATATAATACCGCCACGCCTTGTTTCCGTGAAACGTTAGAACGCGTCGGTTTTTTCCAAGCGCACGCAATTGGCGCATCGCACCTTCAAACAAATGTTGAAATAATGGCGTATGATGTTTCAGTAATCATCACGCCAAAGAAAAACTAAATAGCCGACGCCCTCCGTTGTATCAGCCGCCGATCGGTTGCGCAAACGTTGTTAAACGTAACAGCGATGATGGCATACACGCCGCGAAACACTTGCATAATGAATATTACTTCCCGGCATCGGCTCGTTTGTGTTTTAAAACTCTCATTAATCTTCCTATGCCCATCATATATTATTCCTATATCCACACTATCCCTCTGCTGCGCCCTAGTCTCGCCTGAAATGTTATAACGTAATGCGCACAATTCAATGATTCTTCTTTATCGTAAACAGAACTTTTTATTAGTCTAGAAGATTTTCTTGTCACGGTTTCCAGTGTCACCATAGATTTCGTAGATCAAAATAATAAATATTTCTCGGAGATATCGATTTCTTTTTATACACTAGTTGCTTGTGTATAGTTTGGGGACATTTTATTTAGTTACGTAACCTAAGATATAAGGTATACCTGTTGTGATAGTCGCTTAATCGGATGCTGGGTATTGAAAGCACCCTGGCCGTCAACTGTAATGCACCTTGTAAGGATGTTTTTTTTATTGTAAGAAGGTGGCAAACGAGCTGGCGGTTCACCTGATGTTAAGTGATACCCACCGACCATTGACATTTGCAAGGCCTGTAGGGTTGCAGATGCGTTGCCACCTTTTAGTAAAGTTGGACTCGGCAACCCCACTCACCAGACAGGAAGTACCACGATCGAACAGAGGTGGAGCATTAAATGGAAGTGCTATACTTCTGCGATTGGCCTGTTAAGTGAGTTACCTGTGGCCCACTTTGTTGTGGTGACGCAGTTTCAACCCCACGTCCGCCGCAAGTGTCCATTCGTAGCGCTTATCGCTTAAAATTAGGTGAACCACCAGCTTACTTACCATATACCGAAGCCTATCTGAAGCCTATCTGAATCCCATATTAACCAAAAATAAGAAAAACCAATTTATGTCCACCGGACTACTCTCGCGAGTATGCAAAACCTACCTCACGATGTTTCTCTTCACATGTGTCGCGTACAAAATTTAAATAATTAACAAAATTGTAGCCGCGTGGCCTTTAAACCGGATTCGGCTTCAAATTTGAGACTTGTTAGTTATTTTCAGCGTTCATATACGTTACGTTTTGTTTTTACTGCCGTCACAACATCAGGTTAATCACCTGTTTAAATACGCAATCCAAAAGATTCTTCACAAAATTCCAATAGAACTTCGGATACCGCTGAGAGAATAGGTCTGTGAACTGATTAATAGCTGAACTGTGACTTAGTAATAGCTGAACGGATTCCGAGATATAGATATAACTTATATGCCAGATTAGCACAAGATGACAAACTTGTTTTGCGTTGCTTTACGATTCTTTATCCCTTTCAGTCGGCATTGAGATTGTTTACTAAATGTTATTAAGTAATTAAAATTAAGATTCAGATAAAGCTAAAACTGAAATATCACAGACGAATATAACTGTGGTAGGGCCATGAAACAATGTTCACTGTTGCACGAATGGGCAGTTCCGTCCGGGTAAGTACCACGACCGCACAGAAGACCGGCGTAAAGTAGAAGTGTTACACTTCTGCGTTTCGTGTGCTTAGGAGGTAGCCGGGGCACACTTTATTAAAAGGTGGCAACGCATTTGTAACCCTACGGGTATTTCAACTGTTGTTGGGCGGCGATTATCACTTTTTAAATAAAATAAAAACTTGAAATAAGCAGTCTGCTAAATTCAAAAACATTTTACAGTTCGATATTTCCAGCGCACTGGATTTTTACTTTTATAAAAAACGTTATCTTATTATAAGGAAAAATACGCAATAAACGATTAGATGCCGTACTTTTGGATTCGACGTGACGTCGTATTATTTATAAATTTTATGTCGTGATTGATAGAACAGATTTACAGTTACTAATAAGAAATTATTGAAGACTTGTTTATACACAATCCGCTGCACGACAGGTTCGTGTGATGCTAGTGACATAATAGGTTTTACTCATGTAACACTGTTCTTACTGTATCGTATTTTACTTAACGTTAACATCAGAGAAACCTAAAATTGTAGATTCAATATTCAATATTTCTTCTTAACTAATTAAAATTTTCTGTTCCCTCAGGTATCCCTGCAACTTTGAACTATATCCCTCTGGACGCTCCTCATGAACAATCACCGAAACTGAATCCCTACCCTAGTTACAAAGGTAATGAATTGGGCAACTGCGACACTGGACTGAATACTGTATACAGGATCAAGGCAGATAAATGCGATCGTCTTTGGGTTTTAGATGTAGGAACCTATGGATATGGTGAGTCATTTACAGTTGCGATGCTGATATTATTTTAATATCTACTTATTGGTAATGGTTCATGGTTAATATATACTAACATTGCTTTTTTTTTTTCAGATCCCAATGTTACCAACCTTTGTCCATATTCATTGAACGTTTACGATCTAAACACTGATACTCGCATACGGCAGTACGTTTTCCGACCCGAAGATATCGTACCATCAACGTTCATTGCGAACATTGCTCTTGACGAGGGTGCAACTTGTGAAGACACCTTTGCTTACTTCTCCGACGAATTGGGATATGGCCTCATCGCTTATTCCTGGCAAGAGAACAGATCATGGAGATTCAGCCACAGCTACTTTATGCCCGATCCCCTGGTTGGTGACTTTAACATTGCAGGTCTTAATTTCCAATGGGGAGCAGAAGGTATCTTCGGTATAACAGCGTCACCTGTTAGAGCAGACGGATTCAGAACACTCTATTTCAGCCCTCTGTCAAGTCACACTGAGTTCGCTGTTTCCACAAGGATTTTAAGAGATGAAACAAAGGTGAAAGGTGGCTCCTTTAACGACTTCAAAGTCGTTGGAGTACGAGGGTCCAATGGGCATACCACGTCGAAGGTTATGGACGACTCTGGAGTTCAACTCTATAATCTGATTGATCAAAACAGCATCGGCTGTTGGAGCTCGCACCTACCGCTCAAGCCTCAAAATACTGCCGTAGTGGACAAGGACGACGTGGGTCTAGTCTTCCCCTGTGACGTAAAGATAGACGATGAGAAAAACGTTTGGGTGATTTCCGACCGTATGCCTGTGTTTTTGGAATCGGAATTGGATTACAGTGATATCAATTTCCGAATTTACACCGCCCCTCTCTACAACCTCATTCAAGGGACAGTGTGCGAACCACCCTCAACGATTATGCCCACTGTTGGTCCAATGCCACTCATGAACACAAAAATAATCGAGCAAACTCCTCTATATGGACTCTCCCTGAATCTGCCCCCGATTCCTGTACAGCCTTCATATTATACATCGGTCTCCTTGAACGGTCAACGGTTAAGATCGTACAACCAGGCGCCTTTGAGTGCTTCTTCGATGGCAAGTTTCCTCGATGTTCCTAGACAAACCTCATATTCAATGTCTAGAAAAGCCAATTTGAACGGTTTTAATAAGCCTTGGTGGCAGAGGGGCAAATACGAGGTCCGTGAACGCGGCCAATATTAGAAGCTACTTACCATAGGTCTTTAGTTGTGTATTATAAAATATACTTTCAAACTAACCCTAGTACATTTCTTTGTAAATGTTAGTACACACGCTATGAACACAGATAGTGTAAATGTACTTACTATGTTATATATTTTTATACTACAATGTGTTATCTATTGTCAAAACATTTTTTTGCAATAAGAATATTTTTTGTATCCGATGATAGTACATGAGTTTGGGTGTGTCAGTTTGAATGCGTGCATGCGAATATAATCTGTGTTGTTTTTATGTTAGTAGGTCTGTGCGTGTTTGTGTGTATATATGTATCCATGTTTTTCATGCACTTTCGTGTACATTCGTGCACATTTCTTAAAAAAAATATTGAGTTTGTGTGTAAAAATGTGGACGTTTCCTTAATAAACACGAATGCGAAAACGTAATAAGAAGTATGTAAAATTATTTGGAATTAAAAAACGAATGAACGAATCTTCTAATATTAAAATAATAGAAAATGATATTCATAATAATTCTGTTTGACATGTAATGTTTCTGTACAAGATTTTTTTAATACTTTTATTATAACAGAAATTTTTAATATAAATAAATTCTTTTATTTTTTCCACCACAGTTATCAGCAAATATTAACCGTCATTATAGGCATCATCCTAATTATGTACAGTCACTGCAGAATAATTTTATTTATCCTTTTAAAATATGGTATATTACGTACTTCTCCTATTTTTACTGAAGGTATTAATATCCAAAAATATAAATTTCACACTTCTTCCTAAAAAAATTATAATAAAAATTACAAGTGACCGAGTTATTACAATTTGAAGTCTACTATAGTGGGGGAAGCCTACATTCAGCGGAGCTGAAATGATACTAATTATGAAAGTTAACTGCCGGCAAACTGTATATAAAGTTTAAATTTTTATTTTACGTTGGCATACATTTGCAATACCCGATCTACTGTTAGGTTTTGGTACTTCCCCGGACGGACCTGGCTTTTCGTGCACCAACGAATACTGTTGCGTGAGCCTACTACAGTCATATAATTACTTTCTTAATTTGTTTAGAATATTTTTTTTCTTCGAGTCAAGAGTGAATAGGTTCTTAATGAGCTAGCGCGCTTACCTTCAACGGCTGCATCACCACTTACCATCAGGTGGGATGGCAGTCAAATGCTGGCCAGTTTTGAATTAAAAAAAAAACAAGAACAATTTTGAAATAACCGTTGGCGCTTGGAATAATTCTTAATGGGCGACTTAGCATCTCCCTAATAGGCGTATAAAATGCTTTCAAACGTTATTTTAGAAAAGCTGCGTAGCTTCAACCCTTATCGCCTTTTGAAAAAGAAAAAGAGAGTATGTAATATAAATCCCATAGGTTGAACTAATGTAGCATCAGCTGATATGATAATAAAAATAATAATAAGTTCATTCTGCATGATCCTTAAACAATTTCGTTCTCTCAAGCCCCCAAACATCTTCAAACAGAAGAAAAATCTACGATTTACAGTATTCAGCGGTAATTCTGACTTTTACTACATGAAATATAATATTAACATTTACATTAGTAACATTATAGTACAAAAAAACCGGTCAAGCACGAGTCGAACTCGTACGTTGAGGGTTCCGTACCTAACCTTAACGTTATACTGCCAGCCTTTATAAAAAAGGGTAAATAATCACCAACGATTTTCTCAGGGACGGGGACCTAGTAGTTTGAAATTTATACCACATACTATAGTTCCTATTAGGTGTACAAAATCTAGGGCCTGACCCTAAACGATACAAAGATATAAGCAAATTTACATTTTCGCGATAATTTATAAATGAAAATTTACAAAATTTAAAATTTACTATTTTTAGTTTTCGAATTTTGATTTGTGCTGTAGGGTATTGCTTTTTGCAAAATTTCGTGATTCTAGGTTAACGCGAACTAACGTGTAGGTTTTCGAACAAAAACCTATTGTGTACAACCGGTGGGCTTAGAACAAATACAGAAATAAAGGCAAAATTTCGAGAAATAAAAAAAAATGAAAATTAAGGTAAGTTTTGGTACTTACAAGTTTTCGAGAAAATATAAATTTGCCCATATCTTATGATCGTTTTGACTCGGGCCCTTGATTTTTATACACCTAATAGGGACTATAGGCCACAGTATTTGGTATAAATTTCAAATTACGATGTCCACCCGTTCCTGAGAAAATCGGTGGTGCCCACGGCTAGACAGACAAACAAGAGAGTGATCTTATAAGGGTCCCTTTTTTACCTTTTAGGGTACGGAACCCTAAAAATAATAATATAACATTATAAGACTATAGTAAGTAATAATATTAATTCTAAAGTAAATAATAAGTAATAATACTTAGAATGAACTCAACCTAATAACTAGTATACACATCACATTTGTAAAACCTTTAAAAAATAGAAAAGGTGAACACGTATGCCTACTATTACACTGCCTGTATACGTAAATTACGTAAGCAATATTACAAGACGAGACACGAGCAGTTTTACCATAAATAATTCATCCATCATTAATACTCCATCGCCGATGACATATAATAGACATATAACAAAATGGCCAAACATAACACATATGCAAGATAAAATGTATGTTATCACTTCGTTTACGGTAACTTTGATACTTTACAAAGTAAAGTGAAGGTTTATCTAGAGAGCACTTTATCCTACCTATTGCAAGAAACAAAATATGGTAACGCAAATAACAACGACCGATCCCCACTGCGACTAAAGTTAGGAAGAGGAATGGCTAATGTCTTATAGAATATTAAACTAACATTTTTTTACAATATGTGTCTATTAATTCATGAAGCGTTCAAACTAATAATCTTAATATCCACACAACAACTACCGGCTTATCAAGCACGGACCCATCCAATTACACTGTTTTAAATTCATTGCATTCAGCTGACATTCAAATTTATTTGACTGAAATTGAGTGCGACAAAATAGTGTCAACTGTATCGATGTATTATTGATAATAAAACAACACACTGTGTCCTTTACTGCATTTACTTTGTCTAATGTAAGGTCGTAAACGAATACAGCAGAAAATTTTATTTGTTAAAGAGCTGCAGTTTATTGTTGTCAAATTATCAAAGTATTCAATATTAAACATACATAAATTATCTGAGTGGGACCTAATTAAACGAAAATTCCAGTTTTAAAGATATATCAATCGAACAGAATGTCAATTAAACGTTACACTTTTTATTTAATACCCGCGCCTTGAGCTTTGTTTGTCTAAACAGAAACCTTACATTGCGTAGAACGATTCTTCGGGCGTGATTTACTTATCAACATTATCTGATAACGTTTACATTGGAATTAAGAAGGGTAAACGGCTTCATAGTTTTGTAGCCGAGAAGAGTAATGCGTCTTTCAGCCGAATGCCGCATTTATATCTCTGTGACCGACGGAATTTTGAACAAGTCTCTTATCCATGTCTGTTTAACACAGGGAAGCCGGCTTTGACGTGAAATAAGTATTTTGTTGTGAATTGTCGTGCCGTTTACACGTGGCCGGCAAATTGTATGTAAATGTGACTACAAGTGTTTGTGCGAAATTCTATCGTTGTACAATATTTATAAAAGATGACGAACGATTCTAAAATGGACACGGAGAAGAGAGATGATTATGATCCATTCGAAAATCGGAAGGTGGATAAGCCAAGTTCGTGAGTGTTCTTTTATCGATACCATGTATTTGTTATTTATATAATGATAACCAACATCAGAGCCATTAAAGAAATCTATTAAACTTATTTAAATATCGGACAGTTTCAAAATTTTCATATCTTATGAATATATTTTGATTATTCATATTTATGGCTGCATATAAAATGAAGCTAAATATATAATAAGTCTCCCACCCTCTTATTCTTTATACATATCTTAACTTTTTAAGTAAAAAAATCTTAAATTTACTTAATAAAACGCATTTTTAAACGAGTTCCAAAAAACATCCAAAAAACATAAAATAATAATAGCTATTAGTATTGTTGGCCACATTAAATAAAATCTCTTAAAATTAAGCATTCACTTCATTTTTATATAATTATTTAATTATTACTTGATTATTATTTTTGATTGGTTATTTTTAAGACTAATTAATATTTTTATTTCGTCCATTTATTTAATGAAGATCAAAGAAACTAGCAGAAAAATATAAAAGTTAGCAATTTATAATGAACATAATATTTGCCAGTCACATTAAAATTTGGATAAAAAGACAAAACCTAATGATCCATCATTAGACATCTTTCCAAAATGTAGACCTATTGTTTGGGAGAACAAAACGTCTCAAGAAACATTTAGTGGTCATTACATCGAGGTCGTTTGAATTTAGAATAGACACTATTTCTAGAAATATTTTATTTATTTCAGAGACGTAAGGTCGACAGCAAATCTTATAAAGGCATCATTAGGATCAGGTCTTTTGGCGGGACCTCTGGCTTTCGCGAATGCGGGATGGGGTGTGGGTATAGTAGGTACAATCATCATTGGGATCATTTGCGGACACTGTGTACATATATTGGTAAGTATTCAAATACAACGTTATGAAGAGTAAAAATACTCGATTTATATAGTAAAAAATTACATGTTTAAATATACTTGAATATTTAAACTAAAGTATACAATAATACGAGCTAACGTTGAAAAATACACGTTAAAACTGCAACTTTTACAACGTGATAAAATTATCTGTTTTTATTTTTGTAATAAGAATGACGCTACACGTAAAAAACTAATTACATTACGTTACATAGTAATAACGTTTGAAAGCCGATAAAATCGGTCTTACGCCTTCAATTTCTCAAACAGATGAGGGCTTATTTAAAGACATCATCATGTAATAATAAATAATTCAGTCATCCATTCACTTTGATTTTACTAAACATGGCTATGATAAAATCAGTTAACATAAATGCTTAATACAATTTTAAAAAGTTATCCTCTATATGTGTGGTCATTTATTGTCGCGGTAGTAAAGACACGCTGTATAAAATAATATGAGTACTTATACCAAAAATCACGTAATATAATGCCGATTACATGGAAAATATTAGCATAAAGCCGTTGTTCAAACATAAGCCCAAAATCTGACATTTGTGTGTTACTTAATGTTCTAAAAATATAACTCAGAAATGGCTTATAATCACAAAGATACACATGGAAACACCTGCACACCTAATGTATGCTTATGTCTTCATAGTGTCAAACAGATACAATTGAAGTAATTTGTTTGACATTTAGTTCATCCAGACATCTTTACCTGTACGAGTTATATTTCGAAGCCCGTGAAACCTTTCTATATTTTTTTCCTGTTTTAATAATAAACCGCTCGTACATGTATTTGATAACCTTGATATATTTGTTGATATATAGGTGAAAACATCACGAGGATGCTGCAAATTGGAAAGAAAACCTTTACTCGGATACGCTGATACAGCAAAATCTGCGTTTACGCATGGACCAAAGGCACTAAGACCTTATGCTAATGTAGCCAGGTAGTAGAAATGCATTCTATCTGTTTATCATAAAAATAAGTACGGTAGAATAACAGGCTATTCAGAAAAAGTACGTTCTGTGGTAAAATTACCCATCGGCTTTTGAAGTACCACGGCCTCACAGAAGTGTAGGGGAAAGTGAAAAGTGAAGTACTTTTGTCTTTTGTCCAGCGATTGCGATGTTTAAAATGAACCTACCTCAGGAAAAATCTGCACAATTGGCTTTCGAGACTCAATCACTTGGTGTCTGTACAGACCCTTCGCCTTCTGAGCTCTGGTGACCAAGCTAACAGGCGTATTCTACATACAGCCGAGGGTACAGATGGGAAAACTCCTCTGTGCCGGTTGCACAATTTGGGTATTTGTTAGAGAGAGGATATCTGTTGCCGTCGTCTCAGCAGCCTTAAAAGTAATCGGTATATCACTATGACCATCCTCTATATATACCGCATAGGGGTAATGTCGAGATAGACCATCTGATTGATCACGTTCACCACTTCACCTACGCGTTTTCTTTTTTTTTCTTTTATGGGAAAGGATGCAAACAAATAGAGGCGAGCCGCTTGGCCCATGGACAGTAACAACAATACCAGAGGAGGCACAATGCGTTAAATGATGTTTTAAATCACTCATCTTTATACACTGTCGGATTTGGTACTTCGAGACACGGCGCTTTTTATCTTGATCTTGAGGCTTGATTCGATCGCACTTGCAAAAGCGGTGCTGGAGGTTGAGGTTTCGTATAGAGAGGTACACATCAGTTACGTTAAAGAGAGTAAAATTTTGCTTCTAAATCCTTAAAAACAGCCATCCCATTAGCAAAGTTAGAGGCACATTGACAGATTTGGCAATAGATTAATTCACTTTCTTCCGAGAATTTGTGCATTCAGGTCTGTTCAAGGGAATAATTGAACTTTTCTATCTAAACACAGGAAATGACTCGTTGGTCGCTCGTCGGATCCCTAAGAGGAAACCCGAACTAACTCTTTTCGCATCTAACTCGTTACTGAACGATAACTTCACCGCCAAAAACTCCACTGTGTGAGTAAAGGTTTTAAACATAGTACAGAGCGTAATGTACTTTATTCCTTTGAGATCCAATTCTGATTGCATTAACGGCATATGCTCCGGAGTTGCAACCAGTTTGTATTGTTTATACGTCCTTTACACTACTACTAGTTAGGTATTAGTCCAAATCATGTTAGTTGTGTTTGTCTCCTTCGATGTTGCAAGTGTCTATCGGCGGCGGTAATCATTTACGGCCGGATGATACGCTCACTTGATTGCATGTTTTGCCATAGAAATTCATTTCAAATCTTGCATCGACCCTATTCGAAGCGTTCTAAGTGTCGCTCAAATCATCATCATCATTTCAGCCTGTAGGCGTCCACTGCTGAACACAAGCCTCCTCTAGGGATTTCCACTTCGATGTCCCAGCGAAGTCCCGCAAAAAAAAGAAAGAATGGAAGAAAAAAGATTGGCGAGATTGTCGCTCAAATAGTTAGTAATTGAATAATCAATTAAATAAAAAGGAACATATATAAACATTTAAAATAAGCAGGGTTTGTTCAGATATATTAAAATTAGTGGAGCAACAACACTTGAATTGTGAATTTTTAAGAAAAACTGTTGAAAAATCTTTGTGTTCCGGGTTCCGTTCTGGCTAGTAACATATTAAGTTTCATATTAAGTTTAGAGGCTGAAAAGCACTAAAAAAGAAAAATTTATCATAGAAAAGCAAATGGCCGTTTATTGCACATGTAGGATACGTATTTCACTCTGAGATAATTCAATGCAATTGTCTAAAAAATAAAAAACACTGTCTCATTATTTTCTCGTTTCAGAATATTTAGCGAATTTGCTTTAGTATCGACGTATGTGGGTGTTTGCTGTATTTACAGCGTGCTAATTTCAGATTCAATTAAACAAGTAAGTATGTAGTACCATAACATAAATATATTTAATATCGATACAAAAAATCCATTAACCTTAACTATCTTTTATTCCAGTTGATAGACAGATATGTCCCATCAGTTATTTTACCTGTAGAATATTACTGCCTGATAATATTAGGACCAATTTGTGTATTATGCCAAGTGAGATATTTGAAATGGCTAGCAATTTTCTCCTTTTTAGCCAACATATTCCTTGTATTGACGTATATAATTTGTCTTTACTACATATTTGGGGATGAAATTACTTTAGCCGATAAGAGAATCGCTGGTGATCCTGCAAGATTTCCCGCCTTTGTTTCGTAAGTAACCATTTGAATACAGGCTTATTTTTAAAAATGCGTTCTGAATGTTATGTTTTATAAATTAATTCATAACTTTCAGCACCGTCATATTTGCAATGGAAGGAATTGGAGTGGTGATGCCCGTAGAGAACGCTATGAAAAAACCGCAGCATTTCCTCGGCTGCCCCAGTGTGCTTGTAGTGGCTATGTCAGCCATAGTCTTCTTCTATACCACACTTGGCTTGTTTGGTTACTTCAGATACGGCGATGTCCTCAGGGGGTCAATAACATTGAATCTTCCTTTGGATGACTGGTTCGTAGTCCTTAACAGATGCTATTGAAAACATCACGAAACAAACAAACGTTATAATCACAAGTTACAAACTTGTGATTATAACGTTTTCTGGTGTAATCTGCCTCGAAATAACAGCAAAAACACTGACTTTTTAAACGAACAATACCACGGTTTCATATATTAGAACACAGTTTGATGTCACAAAAAGAGTAGGACTGCTTAGACGTCTTGATTCACATGTTTGTTTTGATTAATTTATTTTGAATAAGTTATATGTCAACATAAAGATTTTTTACTTATCTAATATCTTTTAACTTATCATTTGTAGGCCGGCAATTTGCGCCAAAGCTTTTATAGCGTTGTCAATATTCTTCACTTACCCGCTTCAATTCTACGTCGTTTTTGACATATTCAAGAACCACACCGATCAATATATAAAAGACAACTATCGTAACACTGTGGAAATAGTCGCCAGAATTGTTGGCGTAGCATTCTGCGGTAAGTTATACATGAATACTAATTAATAAAATAAAATACAACTTTGCTCAATATTTTAGGCATTGATTTCTAGGTAGGTAATAAATTACAAACCCTTAAGTTTTTTAGGTCTCCGCAAATATATTTAAAAACATAAATTGTGTATAAATCTTAACTAAGTGCAATAGGTGTTATAGTTAAGGTTTAAGTAAATAAACAAAAATCGTTGATAATTATTAGCGTTATAGCGTATTGTAATAGCGTTTAATAAATATTGGTGAGTAATTATAAATTAGGTTCTTAACACGGATTACTTGAACACAAACTGTAATAAACATGAACAGTTGGAAAATAATTACGTGACTATAGTTAATCAAGATGTATAATAACAACACATTGCAGTTGAAAGTACAATCATCATAATCTAGTCATCAAAATTTGAAATCAAGTGAAACCAACCAATCAATGATTTATTTCCCATCTAAATATACATTATATAAATAGGTGATACAATAAAGAAGTATACAGAAACTTAGATAGATGCCCTTTACAAGCAAACCAACATACGATTTGAGAAAAATCTTCATTGGCTCGCATAAAAAAACCGTTTTTATGATAACCTATTTACTATAATAAACTCGTTGCCTCTGATCAGAAATTCAGCACTACCATCTATCTCTAAATTATGTATGACATAACTTGATTTGCATTCATTATGTCTACCGTACAATGACAGTTTGTTAAGACATTCATCTCATCGTGGCTTATTATTCATAGTACCCGGAGGACCGAGCTTTGCTCGGTTTGTTTTTTTTTTGGTAAATCGTGTATTTTGGAAATTACATTTAGATACAAATTACTAAGTAATGAAATATGCATAATATTTTTCGATTTTACCGACGTAATAATAAGAAAATATGAACAGATGTTTTTCACAAAAGAAAGAACTTTAAAAAAAAGGAAAAAAATAACAAAATAACAAATCGACAAAAAATTAAAAATAAAGAAAGCAATGATCTGGAATCGAAAAAAAAGTAAAAAAATAAACGTGTAAATGATCGTGACGCGAACCACGGCCGTCTGTTTTGGGGCCGCCCGAATACCGACCGAGCTATTTTGACATTTTCTCTTGCGGCGAAATTTACCGTCATATTCGAATTATATTTTTCATTCCCTGAAAACAGGGATAAAAGGACATTTTCTAAAAATGAAACCTAGCTAGATCGATTTTTCGCCCCCGAATCTATGCACATACTAAATTTCATGAAAATCCCTGGAGCCGTTTCCGAGATTCCGATTATATATATATACAAGAATTGCTCGTTTAAAGGATAAGAGATAAGTACTCGAAACTGTTTTAACTATTTTTAAGATATTTTACAGAGCTCATTATAGTGTAAAAGTTGGTCTTTTAGCTTTCCACTGCCTGCTAATAGTAATCGCAGCTGAATTGTTTCTAAAATGTAAGGAGGTTAATCGTTTTCAAAAGCGTTTACACAAACACATTAATATTGCCGTAAAGTTGATGAAATTTATTTTAATTTATACTGGAATATTTTAATATAAATTAATTTAGTTAGGTAGAAGTCAAATAAAATAAAATATTTTACTATCCAAAGTAGGGCGTGGAAACACGGTGCTAGGGCCACGCAGCAGTCTCGGCCTACTGGCTTAGGGCCACGCACGTATGGGCAGGCTCGCACGAATGGGTAGGCTCGTCCGTGTAAGTACCGCGACCTCACAGAAGACCGGCGTAAAGTGGAAGTATATTACTTTCGCGTTTCGTCTCGTGAGTGAGGTGGCCGGAGCCCAATTTTCAAAAGGTTGCCAACGCATCTGGAACCCTTGGGTGTAACAGATGTCCGTGGGCGGTGGTATTCACTTAACATCAGGTGAACCATCTGCTTGTTTGGCAACTTTCCACATAAAAAACAACAGCTTTTGCCGTTTCACGAATGAGTAGGCTCGTCGTGAGAAACACCACAAACTCACAGAAGACCGCCGTGAAGAGGAAGTGGTATACCACTGCGCATCGTCTAGTGTAGTAGCCGGGGCCAACACTTTGGCATTACATCTGGAACTCTCTACACTCGATTGGCAGATTCAAACAAAGAAATGTTAATAGTTATACGAGGAGAGGAAGTATAAAATATGTAGGCTACGTAAAAGACAATTTTATGTTATAGTTTGCGATCATAACCGTCAGAAACGAATCCAAAATTTCGACTTGGATAACGGGAGGAACAGACTAAAGAATATATAATTCGTAGAGAGAAGGGAAAAAGTGATAATAAATAGAATTTTTAATTTACAGTTGGAATTGGTATCGCGTTGCCATTATTGGAGCAAATTATTAACATAGTCGGCGCCTGTTTCTACTCAATACTCGGTTTAATTATCCCAGCCACATTGGAGACTGTTTTCCGTTGGGAAGACCTCGGCGGGCTAAAGTGGGTCCTGTGGAAGAATCTAATTATCATTCTATTTGGTCTAGGAAGCCTCATATCCGGCTGCACTGTCACAATATTAGATATAATAGAAATTTTAAACAGTAAAACTGAATAGATATATACATAGATGTCATCACAAATAAATGAGAGAATCTCATTATGCTATAGTGATCACTATTCTTGTTTCATTCTTATTTTAATGTTAGTAGTAAAATTTTTTGTTTATTTAAATATCATACATGTCGTCCTAAAATTTGTATGTAATAAAATAAATTTAGTATTATTTGTATGTAATAAAATAATTTATTATAAATAAACGCCTAGTTGGTTATGAATAACTTTCTTTATTCTAAATCTCTTAAATATTTTTTTAAGATGATACCCAATATGAACATTATCAACATATCACAACTTTATTGGAGACGGGCTCCTGAACAGAACAATGTATAGTTGCAAACGCACTAATATTAAAGATTATACACTTTTACATATTTAACATCTTCTTTCCACATTCTCTCTCACTCTCTCTCACTCTCTTTACACATTTAATTAGGGAGGCCCTTTTGTTGCAGGACTCCACCACTGCTGATCGGTGAATCAATTTTCAAACATGCTAGGTATTTTTATTGGCCTACAGATAATTTTCCGGGTCTATGCAAGTTGTGTGTATGCAAGATATACTATCGTAGACAATGTTCACTAATCAATAGGGCTTTGGCTATAAGATCTACTTTTTTTAAGGTTTGAAATCGGTAATATTACGTTAATCATTCGACTGTGACAGTACAATAATATGCTAATTGAGGTTTACGTATCATAGTAAAAATACACAAGTTTTTTGCTAACATTTTTCTTATTATTTATATTAGAAAAACTTATTTGCTTCTGAAATAGTTACGTCATACGCCACATCTCCAAAGAATATTTATCCTCCCACTTCTCTAATATCAGAACAGAATGGTGGTTAAAAGTTGTAAGCTATCAAAATTATTAGAAATAACTACAACGTACAACTCATGAAATCGCCAATTAGCATCGCCACCAGCTTGATGGTTGGCGGTCTAATACTGTGTGTTTTTCACGCAATTTTCTGCCCCGCATAGATACTTTGTGAAACGAGTTGTCGCCAGCAGTGTTCGCTTATCATCAGGTGACCCGCTTGCTCTTCTGCATCCTTTTTTCATAAAATAATAATAATACAATATTTATATCTATATGTTTATTTATATTCATATTATTTATTTTATATATGCAATATATATCCATATTGTTTATTTTTTAGTAGCTGGAGGACCGAGCTTTGCTCGGTTTTTTTTGGTTAATCCTGTATTTTGGAAATAAAAAAAATAAAGAAAATGATGTGGTATAGAAAATAATGAAAAAAAAATAAGTGTGTAAATGATCGTGATACGAACCGAGGCCGTCTGTTTTGGGGCCGACCGATTACCGACCGAGCTATTATAACATTTATTTTTGCGGCAAAATTTACTGTCATATTTATATATATATATATATATATATATATATATATATACTAGCTGCTGCCCGCGACTACGTCTGCGTAGAGGGGTGAAAATTTAGGGTTGTATGTATTTTTGTATGTTGTATCATAAAAAATAGAAATTAAAAATTTTGTCTAAAAAATAAAAAAAAAATTTAGGGGTGGACTACCCCTAACATTTAGGGGGATGAAAGTAGATGTTGGCCGATTCTCATAGATACCGGATAAGCACAAAAAATTTCATCAAAATCGGTCAAGCCGTTTCGGATATATATATAAAGAAACAAAAAGACGAGAAAACAAACGAATATCCGCCCATAAGAATAATTACATGCTTGCATCTTGCATTTTATCAAAGAACAACGTAAGTGGTTCATACATGTGAGTGACTTTGGAACAGTTAACATTAAAGCCCGGTTTCTGAAACACTGATCATCGTAGATGTCAACTAATCAGCCGTCAAATGGATTTTCAAATTTCATTTTAGTTGCCAAAAGGACGGTTAAACTCTCTGAATTGACCAGAATGATCTTCTAATGATCAGAACGATCAATCCAAAGAGTTTAACCATCCTTTTGGCAACTAAAATGAAATTTGAAAACCATTTGACAGCTGATTAGTTAACATCTACGATGATCAGTGTTCCAGAAACCGGCCGTGAGTCTCGGCATTTTAAAGTGGCAGGGATTAAACTTTAGGTACCACTCGAACGTAAAACAGTAATTACGCTAAACACTTGATTTTAATCCATTTAATGTGACCAAACAATACTCGATTCGTTTATCTCGTTTGCCTTCAAGTGCTGTGATTAAAACAATAAAGATATTGTTCTATATTCAGATGAGTTGTGAGACAGGAGGCGACCTTAGTCTTATAATTATGTGATATTTATGAAATATATTCTTTTAATAACTAAATATTGTCAAACTGTGCATTGGTTCTCTTATTATACGACCATTATAAAAAAGATGGATCCAAAGGAAGACAAGGATTCGACATACAACCCCTTTGAACATCGGCACGTGAAAAAGCCGAATTCGTAAGTAATATAAAAAAAAATCAGCCCCTTTTCAACCGATTTCAAACAAAAGAAGCATTTTGTTTATGTTTCATACCTCGGAACTACGTCATTTATGAACCAAAAAAATGTTTTTAATTGGATTCGCTCGCTTTATAGCTCCTGTGTGGTCAAATATTAATTTTATTGGTATTCAATTTGAGTCATTGCGATTATTGCGAGTCAATTTATAGTGAGTATTTGAAGTCAGTTTTTGTTTTTGTTAATAAAATACGGGTATCGTCATATTTCAGTCAAATTAAAAAACCTTAATGAATTATACACGTAAACCTTCCCCTTGAAAATTCCATTTCCGTTTTGAGTTTATCGAGGAGAGGCGTTGACCTCGGGAGAAAATACTTTCTATGAAAGTCATAACTCAAATCAATTAATTAAAACATGTAGAAAAAGTACGAAAAGATTGTCGCCGCTGTGAGAATCGAACCCACGTCTTCGGCATTCGCGGCCTGACGCTCTAGTCTATCTTAAGTGCAGAGATTAACACTATAAAAAACTTTAAAAAATCAAATCAATTAAGCTTTCAGAGTTCGATATCCTTACTTAATGGTACACCTTTCCTGTAGTTCACTTTAATATTATTACTATAGTCTTGCCACTAAGACTGACGAAACACCTAAGCTTGATAAAAAACTGGCTTGAGGTAGAAGAATTTAAGTTCGTACACGTCTTTTAAAAATGTGATAATTGGAGGCAATTAATTTGAAAGCCCAGTAGTGTACTACGCAATGTCTTTGGTGTTACGGTGGTCTGTGAGCGTTTTACAATAGCAGATAGCAGAAGCTCTCGCTTCCTACCTTCTCTTCTTTGATAACAATATTTTCGAGAAGTTTCGCGTTCTCTTTCAGAGATATGCGATCATTGGCAAATTTAATCAAGGCGTCCCTCGGCTCCGGTCTCCTTGCCATGCCATTGGCGTTTGCCAATTCGGGGTGGGCTTTGGGTGCTGTTAGCACAATCATAATAGCGTTCATATGCTGTCATTGCGTTTATATATTCGTAAGTATTTTTATCATCGTCATCATTTCAGCCTGTTTGTGACCACTGCTGAACATAGGCTTCCCCCACAGACCGACACAATTCGGCACTCCATCTAGTGTGAGGTCGTCCTACACTACAATGGTCCAATACGAATAATTACATTATTTTTCATACATGAGGTTAATTCGAATATTGCAAAGGTTATTTTGTGTTATGTACTAGGAGTATCGACAAAATCTAAGAGTAAAGAATCGTTAGTTTGCTCCAGGTTGCTGCTTTTTTTAATTTTGGAATGAGCTAATTTTGTGACATTTATGCATTATACAAACTAAATAATTAATAAATTATTAAGATATTTCAACAGTAAGTTGTTATTGAACAACTGAATGCTAATTGTAGCAAACTATACATTTATTTATTATTACATTACACATAATTATACATATGGAAGGACTATAAGCTTGCCTGTTGTTGAACTCGGATCTTTTATTCATCATCTTTATTGGATCTCGTAACACCGTCTGCTTTATTACTTTTTGGCTATCGGTGTCCGCGCGCATGTTTAAAACTTTACTCTCATAATTTGTTCCAAACGCGCCAAAAGAATATAACTTCAAAAAGAAAACTGTCCTGGTAGTTGGTGATGTATCTAAGTCATCGAATCATACTAACAGAGGATAGTAATTGTGCTAAGTAATCGTCCTTGTGTCTTTTTTTGTTAAAACTGTTTTCGTTTTTATTTTCCATTCCAGGTCCAAACATCCCACGGGTGTTGTCGCCTAGTTCGAAAGCCGTTACTCGGTTATGCGGAAACGTGCCAAGTGGCATTTGCATTTGGGCCTAAAGGTGTACGACCATTCGCTAAATTTGCCGGGTATTATGGCATTATATATATATTTATATATATTTGAAGGCGTGCCTAACGACCCGCTTCGCGGCAAAATTTTCCACTTAACTTAGTAACTGGTTCAATTCTGTGTACAAGGTTATGTCGTAGTAAATGCAACGAAAAGCATTCTAAAGACACAATAATTCCCTATCAATTTATCACGGTTTAGGGAACCAGAATTATAATTAATTTTACACTATTCTTACGTAAAATTGCTCTAATGATTTTGCGGATTCTCTGGTGTTGCGACTATCAATGGTGGGTTATAATTGCTTACTTATAAAAACACGCTTGAAGTTCTGTATTAAAGAAGTTTCGATGGAGCCGTAAAGCTTACTCCACGTCGAGGTGTTTTCACAACCTACATTTTATGACCATTTATAAAATTATTGCGTAGTAAGATTCCAGGCTTACTATTCAATCGAATGCAATATTTCCCACAGCAATTATTAAGTTCTTAATTATATTTCATCGCTTTGAGCTATTTTAATAAATACTTAATTATAATGATCTGCATCTTTTGCATGACGTGCCACATACCATCAGATGGGTAAGCCGTCAATTAGGCGCTCGTTTCTCATAAAAAAACTGATATGGTTTTATCTTTAATGATGGCAATTAAATCTCTTTGCTTAGATATTTATTTGTAAATTATTTTCAGGGTCTTTGCAGAATTCTCATTATTTTTCACCTATGTTGGAGTTTGTTGTATATTCACAATACTTATTGCTGATTCGATTAAACAGGTTTGTATTGTATTATATTTGTAATTACATAAAAGAGTTCCACAATTGAAGAGCCACTGTTCTGTCATAATTTCAAGTTTTCATTAAAAAAAATGGATATTCATTATCCAGCTCCCTAATTTTCCAAAAGAATCAATATGTTTATGCAATTCACATGCTTTACTTACTTTCTTGATTAAATAAAAGTACATCAAATACCAACCGAATTTTAAATATTGTACAAAATATATAAATGTTTTAAAATTAAGCATTATACTTGTCCACGTGAGGTTATTTTGTAAATTTTTAACCACGGGTACTCTTTCATCAACAAGTTTGTGTTGACTACAACTAAAAACTCGCGATACGAGTTTTTAAGTTTTCCCAAAATTGGAAAGTTTTATTATAAGTGGCATTTGTGCTGTTCTGCTCTCCTCCATAGTCCATTGACTGTTACAACTTAAGTTCATTGTTTACCATGTTACTTATATTATGTACCTATCATTAAGTTTAAAGTAAATCTAATCCAAATCTCAATAAAATTTAATCAATATCATTATTATATATAAACTATTAATATAAATTAGGATATATCAATTAGATGGGTATAATGAAATTTTAATAATAATAAAAGAGTATTTAGATCTTCGGTAGTGAGCCTCTACAACCATTAATACCACCTGTATTATATATTCACATTCTTATTTATTCACAACTGAACAAAGATGTTCAAATACACAAAGTGAAAAATATCTTTTTGTTTTGAGAGGATTCCTGATCCAATTAAAGTAATGTCAAGGTCATGATTACCTCACATATAAGACTCAAAGCAAAATGTAATAATTCGTCTTTTCTAATGCTCTTGCGAAACTCGATTCATGGTGAACAAACTAGCGCCTGTGAATAAAATGTATGCAATAAACTGTAGCAGGAAATTTGTGGTACGTAGTACGAAAGGAAGGGTTTAAAAATTTTAAAAACAAAAGCATTTAAAAAAATGAATCTCTCGCTCCATTTCTTAAGACTTTCATTAAAATTTATTTTTTTGTCTTTTTTCCAAACGTCTAATGCCCAATATTAACATTACAGCCATTCGATACTGCTACTTAACATAGGTACCTAAATAAAACTTTCGTAAAACTACAGAATGAATCCATAATATGTCTATTTTCATTTAGACTTTTTTTTATTTCAGGCGAATGATATAATTTTATTTCAGCTATGATTTTCAAACGGTTGACAATAAATTTCTATTATTTTACAGATATTTGACCGATACGTCACAACTGTGGAATTGTCCGTTGAATACTACTGCCTGATCTTGCTCGTCCCTCTATGCATTATGTGCCAAATCAGATATTTGAAGTGGCTTGCCCCTTTCTCTTTGTTGGCCAACATTCTACTAGTCGCCACTTTTGCTATATGCCTATATTACATTTTCAAAGATGAAATAACGTTCTCAGATAAGAAAATAATTGGGAACGCTAGTAGGTTTCCAGTTTTTCTCTCGTAAGTAGACTTTAATCACCTAAAAACAAAATGTTTATTTAATTATGCGTTTGTGGGAATTACAAAATTTTATAGACCTGAATACACATATAAATATATTATTATATTGTAAGTTTCATATGTCATCTATCTTTTATTTTCTATAAAATTATAAAGTGATAAAATTTTATCGTATGTACGTATTTGTTTCTTGGCATATATAAATAATCGTTTTTGAAATTCCGGAACCAAATTAAATAAAACAATCTTTATCTCTAATTAACGTTTGTAGTATCGCTGAGTAGTATAAGCAATATCTTAGTGAAATAAGAGTAAGCCTTAACACAGCAATGACGACATTTGAGAATCAAGTCAGCAAAACAAACGGAACATATTTATGTTAGTACTCTTATATCATAAATTTTAAAATAATATTACTTACAACTGCTGAATGTGCGTTACTTCAGTATTAATTACTTATACGGATGGATGCAAGATGCAAATGACGAAATCTTGTGGAAGAAGGATGGAAGGCTTGTGGTTGACGACGATAATTATAGTGATGTTGATACGGAAGGTTTAAAGTATCAGAGTAAAACTCTCTACAAGACTTTAGAATAAGATCTCAAAAAACCTGATTCTCTACCGACAAAAATTGATATATTCGAAAAATATGACTTCGCAAATTTTAGACTTGTACTTTTGCACTTTTCTGTAATGGCTCATTTTTTAAAGGACAGTTATTTTCGCCATGGAGGGCATGGGCGTAGTGATGCCCGTGGAGAACGCTATGAAGAAACCGGAACACTTCCTCGGTTGTCGCGGAGTCCTGGTAATCGCGATGACGCTGATAATGCTTTTGTATACAACCCTGGGCTTATTCGGATACTTCAGATACGGCGATTCTCTTAGGGGCTCGATAACTTTAAACCTCCCAATAGACGAATGGTGAGTCAAAGTCTTTTTTTAATGAAAAAAGTAGACTATCGAGCAATCGGGTCACCTGGTAAGCGATCACCTACCCCAGGGACACTTTGCCGGCCTTTGAGAAAGGTATAGGCTCTCTTGTTGAAGGTCCCTAAGTATCGGTCCGGATATACCGCTGGTGAGAACTGGGTCCAGAAAGTAGCTGTGCGGGCCAGAAAATATCAGAAAAAACGCAAATTGGAAGAACACCATCAAGATGATGACGATAGTAATTGGCGGTTTGACAAAATGTACGATGGTGAAATTCGGCTGCAGGAATCAATCCGAAAATTTGGAGCAATCCCCGTGATACTCGTATATCTAATAAAAACAGAGAAATTTGTCTCTGCACGCATGATATGTTCCTTTGATATATCTAATAAAAACAGAAAAGATCTTGTATTAACTGATGTTTTTGCTTTCAGTCCCGAGACTATTAAAGCTTCATCTGACGCATAACAGAAAAGAGTGCAATATCTCCGCTTGCAGGACAAGAGATGCAATATCTCGCAAGACAAGGGTCGAGGCGATCAAACTGGCCCCGGTCGTCGATAAACGTAAAAACACGTTTGAATGCTCTGCATATAGGTATCGCTTTTGGAATCCGGAGAAACTTAATCTTATGCAAAAGTATATGCGTTTCCGGTTTATTATCAACAAAGTATATTCAAGTTATTACAAAGTTTACATATAAAAGTGAAATTGAATGCTTCCCACGGGAACTGAATGTTTCACTTTTTGCAAAATTGACATGATGCGATCTCACAAACTTCAAATTGAATAAAGCCTCACCGATTGGGGCTAAAGTCATAAACTTCGTGTTTCATTAAACTTTTACGGACGACAAAAACTCTAAATGAAAGCGGTACGCGGGATTATTGAAACACTTATCATTACCTGTGATCGATTTATTTCTTGATAAATTCAATTTCAGGCCAGCGATTTGTGCGAAGAGTTTTATAGCGCTGTCAATTCTATTCACTTACCCATTGCATTTCTATGTTGTGCTGGACATATTCACAAGGTACACAGAACCGCATATAAAGGAGAAGTACCGGTCTATCACGCAAGTTGTCGTCCGGATTGTGGTTGTGTGTTGTTCAGGTATAATATCTTATGGATTTCACAGAGGTGTAGGTATCAAATGGATGGGGTTCCATTCCATAACTCTCCTTAACGTGTCTTAAGAATGATTTAGTGGTTCATCGAACCACTGAAATCACATATAATTCTTTGCCCCTTCACATTCGACAAGCTAAGTCACTTCTTTCTTTTAAAAACCAATTAAAAGCTCATTACTTGGAACTGTGAACTCATGCTTTCCTTTTTCCTTTCCTATTTTTCCCGAATTCTTTGACTATCTCATTGATGTATAAATGCCTTCATCCGATGTTTATAAGTGATTCATGTACACCTCCCTCTGTTCTCTTCTTTATGTCTCATTAGCAAATATTCTTTTCGCAATGGTTGTCTGGAAAAAATCGCTTTCTGAGCGATAAGACCGCCTATTGTACTTCCTTTTATATTCATTTGTAATTTGTTTTTTATATATTTTTATTTTTGGTGTACAATAAAGTATAAATATATAAAATAAATAAATAATTTGTATCTAGCTTAAAACATTAAATTTATTCAAGCTCAGTCTTAAAAGTCTACATGCCATATAAATTAGTGTCTCTGAGTACGGCCGATAGTAAATGTATTGTCGATATGTGTGGCCGCACATTTGATATGTTTTCCGGGGGCATACGACTAATAAAGCTTTACGTGGTCTCTGAGATAAACGAGATCCGTGAACGATAAAAGTTGTACTTGTACTTGATTCTATATATATAAATATATACATTATTTAACCAAAATTCGTATTTTATCCTACATTTTTTTTCATTAAAAAATTTTTTTCTTCAAATTAAAGAGTCGTTTCAAAACCATGCAGGAAAAAACTGGGCTAGCATATAAGAATTTATATGAAGTTGTTTATTTTCTTTCGGTTTATTTAATTTTTCCTTCATTGATCTATAAACACGTTTCGTCGGCAGGTGGCATTGGAATCGCGCTACCGATGTTGGAGCAAATCATCAACATCGTCGGCGCATTTTTCTACGCAATCCTCGGGCTTATTATTCCCGGTGTTATAGAGACCGTCTTCCGATGGGGGAATCTCGGGAGATATAAATGGATCCTGTGGAAGAACGTGTTGATAGTATTATTCGGAATTGGCAGCCTGCTATCTGGCTGCACGGTAACAATTATAGATATCATTGAAAGACTTAACAGCAAGACGGAATAAAAATATTTCTAACACAACCACTGCATTACTATTCTTAACTCTGAACTGTAATGTACGGGACAATGATACTCAGAGATTCAGAACAGACTGGTTTATTGAACTCTCGCAACAATGTAATCGGTCTGTTTTTTTCACACTACCTTTAACATACATTTTACCTGATATATTTATTCTTAATAGATAGTTAGAATTCTGTTACGCTTATCGGATGTAAACGAAGGCTATCAAGTGTGAATTGCAATCTAATGCATTATGATTAGCTTTTGCGAAATGTTAGACATGTTTTCTCCAATTCTATTATTATCTAAAACTGAATACCGTCTAATACTAAAATAAAACAATAACTGGTTATTATTATATGCTTAGTCAATCTTGTTTTCTTTTGATATAGATATTATCGATATTTTATAGAAACTCGATGACATATGGATCATTGTCAAAATTGCAAGGAAATGTGTAATATCTTTCGTTAACAAAAAAAAATCTCATTTTTAAACACCCCATAGGGTAACATATTTTAACCCAAGTGTTAGTTGCTTAGTGTTACTGTATACTGCTTACGAATTATATTAGCATTTGTCACACGTCTTTTCTAATTTTTAAAAAGGAAAAGATACCTTGTTCATAAACACTATATTGTTATGATAACGAATAATGGTCTGGGTTGATATTTGATATTACGTAAGGTAATGACTATTAAGAAATCTTTTATATTTTTTTTTTTTTGAAAAAACAACCTCTCGCCCATTACGAAATAATACCGGCACACCGGGTCTTTTTAAAATGAAATAAAACTATTTGTTGATAACAAATGAAAGTGTAAACCTCAGTGTGCTGCCGACAGAATGATTAAAATCTCCACAGTGTCCCTAGACCGCTCCGTCAATATTTTTAAAATAAATAAAAATTTAATATTTATAAAAGAATTTAAACCATGTAAACATTACACCATTAATTCTGTATGTGAGACCTTGACAACTTGCTTTACAAAAAAGCTTTGCATATCTTATGATCCCGTACATGTTTACATGCCCCGAAACCCATGACTTAAGTGAAATTATATTTTTTTTTCAGTTTATGCAAACAAAGTAGCCTCATGGCAGCATTTCACAGCCTTTTCAAAGGCCACTTTGTATGTCGTTTAAGTGATACCTATACATATTTATATAGTTTAATGCTATAAATTAAACATAAACAAATACAATGTTATTATTTTCAGTTTCTTATACCTATAAAGTGTTAAGTATTATTTAAAATATAATTTTAGGGACGGAGATATATGATTCTATAATCTATATGTATTTTATTTGTATAGTAGGTATATAACCATACATGTAACAATAATCCTTCATCTGTATAAAACTGAAAATATATAATTTCTTTTTATAACATTATTGAGAAGAAAAAAATGAATATTTTTATTTCCTTTTTCCTTGGAAACATATTTATTCAAAGTAGCTGCACAGGCATTACACTTAATTTATAAAATGAAACAATGTCTTCAAGGCTCATTTTGACTAACTCAAATAGAACATGTATAGTACAACTATACGTACTCGTAAACTATCGTAAACAAACATTGACAATCACTCTAAAGATTCATTCTTGAGACTCATTTCAATTTACAACCACTCAATCATTGGTTAAATCGTATGCGTATTATAAAACACATTGGGTTATATAACACATTGGAAGTTAACAGATTGAAGAGGAACTCGCTAGACTTCACGATTACTTGATTCTAGAAAGGAAATAAGTATTGTTAAAAAATTGCTGAATTTCGTTGAAGGCAATAGCCACAAAAGATATTGATCTTAAACATTCATGACCCCGTCATTTATTTTTGATGAGCACCGCTCTCGCTCCTTAAATGGCGAGTGCGTGCCAAAGATTATAATATCACTACTCTCTCTTTGACTGGTGTGCTGCCAATTTCCACAACATCTGGAGCATTTCTTAAGACTGTGACTTAATAATAACATATATAAAACGACGTATTTTGAATCAAAGAGAGGCACAATCAAGAGATTTGAAATAATTCGTGGTACAAATTTATGACAATACGTTTCCAACTATAAGACTACGAAAACAAGGTGAATATATAAAAACAGAGAGAAGACTTCCTTTTCTATATTACCGTTACATTTTATCATAACATTACAAAATATACACCAGTTCTGTAAACCCTTCAACTCCAATCATAGATTAAACAAACTATATGTCAACCTTTAATAGAAATAATTAGATGGTAATTTTGTGCCTAAACAGATAATTGAGTGGACATTTTATTCTGATGCTGAATCTCAAAGGATTAAAAAAATGAATTTTCTACAAGTTTTAATAAAAAATGAATGGTTACAAACACTACAACACGTACGCCAAGAGATCCGCTATCCTACCCGTTATCCCGCCATAATAAAAAAGGTAAGTAATCACCACCGATTTTCTCAGGAACAGGGTCTATAGTCCGTATTAGGTGTATAAAAATCAAGGTCCTAAATCAACACGATAATGATGATGATGTTGATATGGGCAAATTTAGATTTTCGTGAAAACGAAGTACCAGAATTTTTCCTTTATTTGTGCCTTTTTGCCAACTAGGTGCTAGGTCCACCCATTGCTGAGAAAATCGGTGGTGACACACGGACAGATAGACGGACAAGAGAGTGATCTTATACGGGTTCTTTTTTACTTATTTAGGTATATACGGAACCCTAAAAAGAAAAATTCATTGACACACGTTACTTACATAAAAAACCGCGAATCTAGATTGCGCATTCACATTCCTAAACCAGGCCACGACGATGTTCAAATAAATAAACACAATATATCGTAATACGAAATTTATTCCAAAACAAATAGAAATTTAGTTATAATGTAAACCTCCTTAGAAAAATCCCTGGCCATGTGCCATTGGCCAACATGTTTTTTGCATTTGCGTGGATCTTCGTCTGATTTAAACAATGAGGGCACAGCGTGAAGTATTTCTTGTCAACGGTTATAAACGAGGGTTGACCTTCAAATACGGCAAATTTATACGGAGACCACGACTTCGCAAACTTCTGTTGATAAATAATACTTTATTAGCAACTTTCTCCGATTAATTCAATAAAAAAATGGAACAAGTAACCTGTACTATTTTCTTTCTGACTACATACTAACCCATATTAAATGTATGTGATGTGAGCTTTTCAAAAGTAACATATTACCTTTGAGTTAAAACAAGACGATTTATACTTACAAGTTATTAGCGGATTACACGTGACAGTTAGAAGAAGAACGGTAAATGCTGAATAAATAAAATAATTGAATAATGATTAAGCAATTGCATTCGTTAAATTTGATAATTTTTCGTCATAGTGGATACAAATGATTTAAAAATTCCGGTAATTATGGAATCTGAGTTCACTCGTGGCACCGACGCGGCACAAATGGTACGTGACCTTAACAACGTTTACGGAGAGAACATTACAAATGAACGCCCAACCAGTTATTGGTTTGCCCTGTTGCGTTCTGGAAATTTTGACTTGAAAAATGAACCTCGTGGTCGTACACTGGTCAACAATGATGAATTAAAGGCGAATTCGGAAGCTGATGATACTCTATCTACAGCCGAGCTAGCAGCAGCTTATGATGTCAGGATCAAAACATTATTGGTTCATTTGCGACAAATTGACCAATAATGTTTTGATGTCAAATAATGCAAGGTAAAAAAGCTTAATAGATGGGTGCCCCACGAACTTAACGATCGCCGGCGCAACCTGAGACCTGCCTCGCGCTGCTCAACAGGCACGTGCGACGAAAAATTAATTCCGTTTCGACATTCGAAAGTGCTCTGAAAGTTGGGTAAAAACCCAAAGCAATGCCGAAACTAAAAATTACCTCTAGAACGACATTAGTCACTGTTTGGTGATCTAGTGTCGGTGTGATTCATAACATCTTTTTACAAAACGACATGAAAATTACTGCAGATGTGTAGTGTGAAGAACCGAAGACAATAATTACACATCGGCAACCAGCTTTGGTCAATCGGTCGTCCCCGCTGCTCCTTCACGACAACGCACGACCCCATACTGCCCGACAGAGTCTCCGAGCTGCAAGAGTTGGGATTGAAAGCTCTCCCTCATCCGCCATACCCACCAGACCTTGCACCTACCGACTATAACTTTTCCAAAATACCACTTTTTAGTGGGGAAAAAAGTTTCAATTCCCAAGAAGCAGTACAAAATGCCTTTGAAAAGTTTGTTGCCTTCCGTCCTGCTGATTTTTACAAGAAGGGCATCAATAAACTACCGCTGCGTTGACAAAGATGCATTGATTGCATGCGTGATTACTTTGAATAACAGAAATAAAAAAGTTTAAAAATTTCAACTCATTTCATACAAAACGGCAATTTCATATGTAAAGACCTAATATTAATGAACAGTATAGCACGATTAGTTTTCCACGAGTTGAGGAGTATTCCACGGCCGCGTAAGAGCGAAACCCCACGGAAAATCCTGGGTCTTCCCGCGGTCTCCAAATCATGTACCCTAAAGAACTGTGATTCACGCCGTTTTGTTCAATTACCATCCTCCATCCTGTTCGCACTAATCTGCAAATATCAAAAGCCTGTTTAAGAAAAGTAAGTTTGCACAGCGGTTGCACGTCCTCTTTGTAATTACACCTTTCTAATATTCGAGAATTGCACTCCAATCTGTCTGCTTTCCACCACCATCTAGGGACTGACAAGACACACTTACTTTTCTTTAGGAAAAGGCATATTTGATGTCCTTCAAATGCGACGTATCTGGAGGTGACAAAAGTATACCTAAGTACCTCGAAGACACTAGTTCCTGTGGTATATGGGTACTAGTAGTATTACTAAATATTCCTTTGTCTATCGACAGTGGTGACTAGGAGACGACTCGGTTATTTTCACAGCTCCGAGAGACTGCTGATATGGCCGTTCATCAATACTCTATTGGACAGCTGGTTTTCCTGGGAAATTTAACGTCTGTCACCAGAACAAGCTATTTCCATACCAGAAGATCAAATACGTTGAGAGGCGTGGAACCTTGTTACGTCTCTTGGGCGCTCCCTGCTGGTAAATTAAAACAATAGGGTTCCTGTTAGATTGATCACATTGCTAATTACCTGGATATTCTGCTACCAATAATGACAAGTATACTATAAAATTTTGGAACCTTTGTCTGGAAAATTCATCATTTCTTTTGTCCATGATTTTTATGTACCGTCATCCGTTGGATTTCTTGTAGATTCTCCTCCTCTATCGTCATATGTGTACAGCAAAGAAGTGGAACTATTATCTAGTGTCAGTTTTCGCGTCCAATTATAATGTGTTTCTTTAAGATAGGAGTGAACAGGTTGTTGCTGGGCTAGTAAATTTTCCATTTAAGATTGGACATTGGAGATTATGAGATTGTAATCAAGCATGGTACTGCTTTTGAGTTAAAAAACATAGGGGAAACACAAAAAGCATTCCTTATCGCCAACCATCAATTACTAAGTAATGATATATAGTATTACTAAAAACTTCTGGAACAGCCATATAATTAATAATCACACACATTTATCACACAAAATTGACGAACAGATTCTGCAGAACAATGCTACATAAAATTATTCGGGAAAAGAATAGCAATCAAGAATTCTTGGCAGCGGCGAATTGAGACGGGTCGCATCGACCGCGCGAATCTCGCGCCGACGCATAAGCTGAGGATGCTCGCCAAAACCACCGTCTGAGACGCTCCCCGTGCTAAGAGGCGTTACATAATATACATCAGTGCAACAGCTCAGACGCAGTTCGGCCGACAGCACGAAGGATGTCGCGCGCGCGCGTAGCTTTTGTGAGCGAGACGTAAATGAAAGTGTTAACACATAAACAAATGAGATATTGGCGAATTCGGAAAAAGTGATCATCAATAATTGGAGTGATACAACCTGTTGTTCCAATGGCTGACAGCTACAGGATGAAGGAGTTTCAGTTCCACGTAAGTGAACGGTGGAAATTGTTTTTTCGTAGTCTCCTTAATTATACACACCGTTGATCGTAAACCGTTTAGTACACACTCATTTGATTTAATCTATTCTTTCTGTTTACTTCGAGTAACAGCAGATATCAATTGAATATCTTGATATATTTTATGATTTTAATTACTTCTATATTTTAAAAGTATTTCATAAGATATGAATGTTTCATCCTACGAATGTAAATTGCTTTCGTGAGAACTAAACGCTGCTCGACCCAGACAAAAATGTGGTTCTTTTATAAATAGTTGCGATTATTTTTAACGTCGTTAACGTTGTTAATGAAAGTAAAAAAAAACACGAGCGTTAAACTAACTGGGTCATAACAATTAAGTCATATATCTCTCTTTATTTATCTTTCATTGAATAATGTTTGCAATAGAATTGGTAAAGCCTCATGGAATCATGGCATTTATAAAGTTTTGCTAAAGTCTATAATCTGCCCATCACGATCGGACCTCCGCGAACTAGCTTTTTATAGCTATACAAATATATGCTTGGTTGTTTCAAACCCAATTCATTTAGGAATGACTTTACCAAAGTTTATAATACAACTGTTTGATTACGATCATTCAAGAGTACATTTGACTGATTTATATCGGTACCGTAATAATGATGGTCGTATTTCAACCGTCGTATTTCGTTGCAGACAACGAAACATATATTGGCAAACATAATAGTTCAGTAAGCAGTTACTGCCTTCAGCCACAACACACAGCAATGGAGGAACCTTTATTCGATGATACGTAAATGATTAACTGTTCCAATCAAACGGTGACATCACCACAGTAAACCGGTTCCGGGACACGTAAAACGAACAAGCCTCAGCAACTACACTACTTAAAAAATACCCGACCAACGCAAAATTTTAATTCAATCCACCAGATTGAGGAAAACATCAACTCCTTATATATCTTTAGGCTTTTTATAGTATTATGAAATGTAGCCAAATGGTTATGGATAACCTACTATTAACCAGACAAAATCCAAGTTGGTTTTGATCGGGATTGAACCGTGAATCTATGGAGTACATTACTTTTGTTTGATTATGAATAATCATTTTGGACAAACGATTTATTTCACCACAAGTGAATCGCCAAGCAGCGACTTCTGATGTTGGCCGAATGGAGACTCGTCCGGCGTGTAAAGTGCACTTATTATACTTTCAGGTTTCGTCTGGTGAGTGAGGAAGCTGGGACCCACTTTTTAAAGGTTGACAATCTGCAACCTCTCTGTTTTTTTGTAGATGTCTATTGTTATTACTTTATTAGTCTGTTATTTTATTATTAGAACGCTGGAAGTAATCACTAATGATCAGGTGAACCGCCTGTTTACCTGCCAACTTTTCACCTATAACAAAAGTAAATTGATTTTCTATAAGATAATACATAAACATAATTTTCCAAACGGTTAAAATAGAACAATTAATATTTTCTCATATTTACACGAATTTTTAAAGTAAAGTTTTTCTACGGACAATATCGCGTTCAATAGTAAAAGGTACACGTTATGTCCATAATTTTTTTTTTATGTGAGAAGGTGGCAAGCCATATAGCGGTTCACGTGATGTTATAGCCGCCCATGGACTTGCAACACCCGTAGGGTTACAGATGCGTTGCCACCTTTTATTAAAGTCGGCCCCGGCTACCTCACGCCCCAGGAGAAATGCAGAAGTATACCACTTCCTCTTCACGCAGGTCTTCTGTTAGCTCGTGGTAGTTTCCCGGACGCACCTACGCATTCGTGCAATATTAAACTGTTATGTGAACCGGTAGGTCCACTGTATGTATGTATGTCAATCAGTGTAGCTGTTACACGCATGAAAATATCAGCGTAAGCCAGTATGTATTTTCTTTTCAAGTTAATGGTTATATATATAAAATATATATATGATATATATACATACATACATACAGTGGACCTACTGGTTCACATAACAGTATCTCGGAAACCGATTTTCGAATATGACGGTGAATTTCACCGAAAACAAAATATTATGCATATTTCATTACTCAATATTTGTATCTAAATGTAATTTCCAAAATACACGATTTACCAAAAAAAAAAACAAACCGAGCAAAGCTCGATCCTCCAAGTACTTTACTTAAAGCAAGTATAAATATACCGATAATATTTGCTTTCGGATCAATCTACGTCGAATATTGAACAAGTAATCGTTTTAGATTTTGGAACGAGGCCTTTTCCACTTCAATCAGCCAAGTTCTTTCTTCTGAGCTCTTTATATCAGCGTACGAAGATAAAACAGCAAAGCAAAATGTTGTGCGTTACCGATATAGATTTCATTGCTTTGATAATAACCTTGCGACTTCGTTTAAAATATTTAAAGAGCTAATTTTATGGGTCACGGACACTAAATAGATGTCATTGATCGGTATAATTATTCGAATTTGATACGGTATCGAACGTTCATACCGGTTTTTTATTTTTTCTCTGTGTATGTTACGTTAGCTCTTACATTATAAATTAATAAAAGCATTAACACACTTAACACGATAATAATAGCAGATAGCTTATAGAGAATCTGGAAAGCTTATAAGGATTTGTTTAACTTCCATATCTTTACCTGTTATGTGTGTAAGTGACATTGTGTAATGTTAGAAGGCTAAAATATATAAAATAGACTATAGATTATTTGCTACGTTGGGTTTGTCATGGATTAGGGTGTTAACGGCGGCACCCAGTTATTTAAATACATGCCAGACCAAAGATCCCTATAGTAAATAAAATAATACTCCTTTAATAACATTTAAATTCGTACCACATAAATAAGTCTAAGAATAATGTCTGGTTATACGTATATGAAAAATATTTCAAAGATATATGAAGTCTGCCAATCCGAGGTGTGTTCGCATGGTGGACTATGCCTTTATAACCTCTGTACAAAGGAGGGATTTGTCCAGACTAGTTGTTACTTCACTTTTCTAAAGGTTTATGCTTAGCTACTTAACACATTCTATACAGGGTAACTGGCAATAGTTATAAAAGATCTAAAGGGATAAAAAATAGAAGTAGGAAGCTTTATAATAAATTTGGTACCGAGCTACTCATCCTAGATATTTTCTCTTGTTGTGTCTGCCAAAACCTGCATATGTCTGCGTAAATAATAATCGCAACTCGGGAAACCTGCGGACCATGGCAATCCATGGCTCCACTTCGGCTAAGTTATCGTCTATGGAAAGTGGTAATCATCGAAATATGAGATGATCACGTCTAGACACTATAGCTACTAAGCTAAGAATCCTCACCGCGCGAAAATCTTGACGTCTTGTTTACTTTATTTTTATTGCATTTGAAACAATGTTAGGATTTGCACAGCAGATTTCCTTTTAAGCACTTTCTCAAATAAAACTTTTACAACGAACAAATGAAATACTAACAACTAGACATATCGCTTTTATTTTCATCGTCAAGGTCTTTAGGATTTTGCCCTAGTAAATAAATAAAAAAAACTTGATGAATAAACAACAAAAAAATGAAAAAAACTATTTGAATTTATCTAAATATTTCTTTTTATTTAAAAGTGTACATATTTCACTAAAGAAAGTCTTTGAAAAATATGAGGCGAAACAATTTTCTTTTCCAACAACATTATGTTTATAGATTTTCCATTCGCCTTAATTAAAATTCCAGTGATCTAGAAAGCACTTGTCCGTATTTACAATGCGTGACGTCGCTAAAATCTCTCAATTGCATTTTCACGTGACTTTGTAAACAATATTATCGTTGAATAACGATGGATGGCGTAATACGTTCTTTTATAAATTTTAATGGACGATCCAGAAGCGTGAAAATAAAACATTATGCAGCAACGTCGTGGACGCAACAATATGATTCTAATTTGATTTTTATTACCGGCAATTAGTTCGTTCATAAACACGTTACGATAAGAAATAATAGTCTGGAAATTTTCAATATTACGGACGGTGATAATTGCCTAAAACTTTTCTTAACTTAAAGAAAAACAACTCAAGCGCCGGGAATGAAATGGATTTCGCTGAAGATGCATGCAAAAACAATGCGTTCAGGCTCTGCACTTCATGGAGTAAGCACATATAAGTATGTGGATTAATCACATTATGCTACATATAGGTATATGTGCAATCGAAAAACTAATTTATGCTTAAAAGTGTCAACATCTCTTTCACTGGCCGATTTTTGTTCACATTCTGGATGTTGTTAGTATCTCATTTGTGCCACGATAGCTCGCCTTTAGTTCAATATACTCGAGCAACCTGAGTTCGATCCCCAGTGTCGGCACAATGAAATTGTTAATTTTAAGAGCTGACTTCTCGTGTGCTCAGCGTTGTAGGAAAACATCGTGACGAAACCCACATATTTTAGAAATAATAGATAATGATGGAATATTTTCGAAAATATGTTAAGTCCGCTATTCCGCAGTGGGGCCGCGTGGTGGACTATGTCCTGATACCCTCTGCACAGAAGAGGCCTTTGCCCAGCAGTGGGACGCGTATAGGCTGTACTTTACTTTTTTGTGCCGAAAAACTTCCAGAATTTCTTATCTACGTAGTTTTTCTACAATGGAAGAAGTGTCCTTGAAAGTTTTACATTTCACTGTTATTTTGTACTCGGTTTGAATAGGTACTTAGCAGCTTCTTAGGTTGGACTATAAGGCTAAAGCGGACAAGTACCATGACTTCATAGAGAATCGGCGACAGCTATCGGGAGTGAGGTAGTAACGGGAGTTCGCTTTTTTAAAGTTGGCAAAGCATTTGCAAGATAACTTATGTCGAAGTGCCCATGAACGGCGGTAATCACATAACATTATGTGACACATAAAAACCAAATTTTTTAACTGTGGTAGGGCCACACAACAGTTTTCACTGTTGCACGAATGCGCAGGTCCGGGTAATTGCCACGACCTCACAGAAGACCGGCGTTAACTAGAAGTGTTACACTTCTGCGTTTCGTCTGGTGAGTGAGGTAGTCGGGGCCTACTTTGTTTAAAGGTGGCAACGCATTTGCAACTCTACGGGTGTAGCAAATGTCTATGTGCGGCGGTTATCAACAACCTCAGGGGATCCGCTAACTGGTTTGCCACTTTTGCACATAAAAAAAACCACAAAAGTACTCTTTTATGTTTTTCCTGATATTGTTATAAACATATTGTAATTAACAGTAAAAGCATATTGTTAGGTTGACAATTAGAAGTACAATGTATCATAATATATAATTTAAAAATACATTCTAACAATTGTATAGGTACATAGTTACTAAATTGAGTCAAATAAATATGCATTGTCTGGGACGAAAATATGCATTGTTTTTAATGCGGGAAGTACAAATATGATGTTCAAAAGAATTCTTATCAATGCCGCGCGTATAAAACAGTAATAATTCGTGTTGCAATGCGCTATTTAAACTTTCCAAAATCAGGGTAATGTTACACTATAGTTTTTACAAGACGAAACCAAATTCAACGTAAGGCTTGTTTATTACGAACGCGAATACGTTTTTTTATTCTTTATTTTTAAGGGACGTTTGCGTAATCTGCATGTCAGTCCCATCGTGCCCTCATCTTATTTACAAACAACTTTGACTTATCACTCATACTTATTTTAAAGTTTTACCCATAAATTCATACAGTGATTTTGCATTCTCACTATTTGGGTGCATAACAAAAAATGAAAAAGGCCTACATTATATTTGCTCAAGTTCATGTCTCTAAACAAATTATTCCTGTTGGACTCATTTGTAACGCAAACACGTTGTGCGGCGCACTAGCTGCGTATTTAAGATGTACGATTTTAAGTTTTGCTGGCAGCCCTATTTCGAGCCCGAGGACGTTCCAACATTACGAAATGAACGTAAAACGCTATCTATATCAGTTGCACGTGTTTACGGGCGGTTGCCAGATACCGAGTGTCAATGTAGGTATTGTCGAAATAAAGACGTCGCAGTCACGGGTGTTTCAGTCAGAAGAAAAAAGTATTTTAATGCCAAGTGACCAGGGCCGGTCCAAGGGCGGTGCGAGCGGTGCGACGGCACCGGGCGCCATCAAGTCGGGGGCGCCGAAATCAACCGGGACAAACGACTCGCGCGTTCGACCGATCGTCGATCGGTCGAGCGTACGAGTCACGGGACAAGAGAGCGGGTCCCGGGGTGAAATTTCGTCCATCACTTCTTTACCTAGGCAAGCATTGTCTATTGAATTGTCAAATCGTTCAAAAGGCGCGCGAGTGTATATCTGTGTACAATGTGGTTAACAGCTAAACGTATTTAGATTACTACTATAGAAGAATTCGAAATAGAAAACGGAAGTAAGTACCTATATAAGTTCCTTTCATCATCATCATTTCAGCCTGTTTAAGTCCACTGCTGAACATAGGCCTCCCCCACAGACTGAGCCAGCTGCATCCATCGACTTCCCGCACATTACACAGGTCGTCACTCCATCTAGTAGGAGGTCATCCCACACTGCGATGGCCAGTACGAGGCTGCCACTCGAGAACCTTTCTTCCCCAGTGGTTATCAGTTCTACGAGCTATATGGCCTGCCCATCGCAACTTCAGCTTACCAACCTTCTGAGCTATGTCGGTTACCTTTGTTCTACTGCGGATATCTTCGTTGCGAACTCTATCACGCAGAGAATTACCGAGCATAGCCCACTCCATAGCTCACTGAGCGACTTTGAGCTTCTTAATACGGCCAGCAGTGAAGGACCACATCACGAAACATCCTCAGATCCGGTGATCTGACGTCGGTACGTGGTATGAACAGTTGTATGGAAGCGTCGATTAGGTTCAAGAATGGCTGCACTCCTGATGTAAGCCACGTCGAACAAATGTCACTTACATACCAGATCGTTGACGTTTTGTTGCTTACAAGCCAGTCAGAGTCAAGCCAGAGGTCAAGGATACGATAACGGAGCGAATATGGTAGGTATAAACAAAGGTGCACAAACCAGAATTTTGAACCTATATCCTCGAGCATTTTTTAATCCATGTGGCTGCCATAGCTTGAACATGGTGATAGCAGATGCAGCCAAAAGTTCAGTTAAATCTGTTGCTTTATTTGGATTTCTGCAAAGACTATTTATTTTATTCTCTGGATCGACCAAGCTATGGGAAGTGATATCCAAGCACATAGAAAGATTTAGAATTTGAGTTCATAATTACAATGGTGGCTTGGTATGATATATTCTTTCAAGTAAATAATGTAAGTAAAGCTATGCAGTCTGAAACTATGGACTTACCAAATGCATCACGATTACTGAAAAACTGTTCGGAAAATTGTGAAACATTACCGCAGTTTTTCTTCAACTCTAAACGCAGCTAAGGAAATGGCATCTCTAACCGAAATAAATCCAGTTTTTAAGAGCGTCCGATCGCGAAGAAAGAAACGGTTATTTGACCACGAAGCCGCAGACGAAGCACCAACTGATCCGCAGAAATATATAGAATGAACGTTTTTATACGATGATATAGATACAAATGAGAGTACACTGGTTACACGTTTTTAACAACAGTCAAAATTCAATGATATATGGTAATTTTTATACGACATAAAAATTATTCCAGAAAAAGTCCATGTTGGAAAAGCCTGTGTTGATTTGCAAATCACTTTAACTGATGGAAAAAAAATGTGACATATCCGGACATGAATTGGTTGAAGAACTTGTGTGTCAGGTACAAGTTCTTCAACCAATTCATGTCCCACCCATAATTAAAATATCTTCCATCAGGAGAGCCAATAAAAGTACTTCAACTTATAAAAAAAAAATAATTGGCAAGATATTTTCCCGAATGTATGGGCAGTGCTTCGTATGTTACTAACTGTACCTCAAACTGTTGCCAAAGGAGACCGAAGCTTCAGTAAATTAAAACTTATAAAAACTTATCTACGGTCTACTGTGTCAGGAGAGATTGTCCGATCTTGGAATTTCGTCTATAGAAAATACTATTGGCCGAAATTTAAATTATTCCGACTTAATAAAAGTTTTTTCCGGTGGAAATAAAGCAACTACTTTAACAATTGAGCGTTTTTATATAGAGGGGCGCCAGTTTTAGACCTCGCACCACCTAAAATTTTTATAGGACCGGCACTGCAAGTGACCACAAACCTCTTTAATTGGACAACTTAACAATAGGAAGCACTGTGCTCAATCAACTAATATTTGACATACCCTGAAGAAGCAATGGAATGTTTTTCTAAACAGCAGAATATGATCATTCATATTATAAAATATAAATATCAATACAAAAATATCGCGTCGACTGAGATGCTCACGCGATCTCAGTTCGAAGAATTAAATCCCAAATTTGACTTTTTTTTATGTAAAAGCAAACGTGCAGGTGGTTCACCGGATGGTAAGTGATTACCGGCGCCATTGACACCTAAACCACCTTACGGGTTGCTTGAGATTATTTGAATATGATTGTAAGAAATACAGTAGAATTGAAACCTCCTCCATTTTTGAAGTCGGATAAAAAGTGGCCTCCGGTTACCTCACTCACCGGACGAAACGCGAAAGCTTAATAGTTCCACTTCACGCCCGGTACTTCCCCAGACGAGCCTGCCCATTCTTGCAATAACAGATGCCGCTGTGCGACCCAAGGTTAACAAATAAGTTGTAGCGTTACTTTTTAGGTGACGACCCGATTTAATATTTAGGACTAGTCCCTTACTAAGCAAAGCTTGTACAGGACGTTTATTTTTATGCAACTAATAGGGTCTATAGACCTCAGAATCCGGTGTAAATTACAACTTGCTAGGTCCACTCGTTCCTGAGAAAATCGGTTGTGACACACGGACAGCCAGACGGACAAGAGGGACTTATAAGGGTACCTTTTTTACCATTTAAGGTATGGAACCTTTAAAATGGTAGATAAATGAACGAAAAGTCTTTCGCCGTTGCACGTTGCGAGGATTTGAACCCCCTCTAGCCACTAAGCTAAAAGGCTTATCTTCACACCGACGAAAATCTAGCACTACAAATTATTTATTACTAAAAAAAAATACTTTTCTTTTGTAAATAGATTATGAATATACCGACTCTCGGACTCTATAAAAACAAAGTTTCCATGAATCAATATTTTTCCATTTGTGGGTATCGGACCCACACGACCTGGCAAAGTTACGAATTTATGAACCGCAACGCCAATCGACTGTAAGCATATTATAAGCTCGATATAAAGTTGATAGCATTTATCATCCCACTTATGATGAACTTATAATTTCAACTGGATTTGATATTTTCTGTTAATACAATAACGATTTTTTCTTCTAAATCTTATTATTAATATATGATCTTAGGTAGTGTTGTGGGTACTGGCAACGAAAATATTTATAAAGCTTCTAGCAATAAACATATCGCGTTACAAATCCCTCCGGTCGTGACTTCGGTGACCTTGAAACGCTTGCGAGGACAGCAACCGGAACCTACTGCTTAACATGCGTTCGCAGAGATTGTTGCACAGGCCATGGTAGCCCATCTCCAATTCACTCCCGCCAAAACCTTGCTCTTCATAACACATTATTAACAACCAGCAATAAAGTCTTTCGAGTGAAAAATGTGAGCACGCGCGCTTTTCTACGTAATTCATATGTTACATATTACACATAAATTGTTGTCCACGTAAATACTACCAAAAATAATGTTACAATAATAACACTAATGTATTCGTGCGTCAGTATTGTTTGTTAACGTATAAACGTTATGCCCAACTTAGGTACACGCGTCACAATTTTGATGGAAATAGAAGGGTGTTTTGATATTGTAGAAAATCGAATACCGATAGAATTAAGAATATCGAAATTAAGGCAATCCTCAAGATCAAGGTACAATTTAATGTTTGCCAGTAATAATAAAAAGTCGTTCTTAATATAGCGAGTGTATTTTTAAGCTGATAAGATTTCGCGGCGCTGCGTCAAGCTTAGCGAAAGGTTCCACTGACAATGACAACACAGGACAATGATTTACGTCTCATTCAAGTCTAATAACCTGCTGTTGTGTTGCATAAAGCTTTTATGGTCAAAATAAAACTACACTCATTCACTCACGTGATATTCAGAAATTGCCAGTCGAATGCCGTAATATATGGCGTCACATTTTTTGCATAATTTAGTTACCACATGACATATATTAAATTAATCAGAATGTACATATATTAAATTAATCAGAAACAAATCTGGCAGGCAACATATGACGCCTTATTTTATCTAACTCACCAGTTTTTGGTGCGGTAAAATAAAAAAAAACACTAACTCATTCATTCTCTAGCGACGTAAAAAAACGACGCTTACAAAAATAACGCAGACACGAAACCATATTCCAAACAGAAATAACACTATGATGTGATGATGACGCTTTTAAAATAAAGGATAATCAAATTTAAATGTTTAATAACTTTACGTACACCATCCGCTGCGCACTTTCAGACATTGTGTGGCTCATTAAAACTTATTGCAGTTTTTATTTTTCAGAGCAGTCATAACTGAACATGGAATATATCCCTCGACATATTCTATCAACACAATAGACACGAAAAGCAAGCAAAAAGATGTCGAGGAGAGCGCCTACGATCCATTTCAGCACAGAAAGTTGGAGCACCCGAACTCGTAAGTAAAGTTACACGAACTACCTTCATCGATGTTGCATCGCCCATCATGTAAAATTAGAGATTGCACTATACGTATATCTATTTATCTATCAATGTAAGAAAATCTCTTCTTACATTCTTTTAACTTCTTTAGACCAACCAAAGGTTGACTGGTGTATAATGCCGATGGCATTAAGTCCGCCTCTGTACATATTTTGAATGCATAAAGTAACTATAAATAAATAAATAAAAACGTTTCAACGTTAATTTCATCCTCTTATAGCTGTACGATTTGCTTGAAAATTCGTACCCGTGTCCAACTCCGATGATAATGCAATAGTTTCAAACATTGGCAATCCGCTACAGTGCCCAGACTTGTGCTTTCCATGATGCGACTTAATTATTTCGCAGTCTTTGAGAAAGAATGCAAGAATGTTTTTTTAATAATTCTACTGCCAGCTATTAAGTTGCTAAGCAACATTTTTTTTTTTTTCATTTTAGAGACGTGAGATCATTCGCCAACCTTCTGAAGTCATCCCTGGGATCCGGCATTTTAGCGATGCCGGCGGCTTTCAAGAATGCGGGTACAGTTGCTGGAGTTTTCGGTACCATCATCCTTGGTTACATTTGCACGCACTGCGTATACTTGTTGGTAAATAGACGAAATTGATAATTCCTCGCCGTTTAAACATTTTTTATTTAAACGTCTTAACACACTTCTTCGTGGCTTTTACCCAGCGCGTGATATCAGCTACTACCTTACTGTTACACCACCTGATGGTAGGTAGTAATGTCTTAGATGTTGTGGTAAACACATTAGATCAATAAAAGACGACTCACTCTTGCCCTAAAGATACTGATTAAGTAATCGGACGGAAAATTGACCCGTGCAAAATTTTTTTACTCCTTTGCTGAACGTGTTACGAAAGAGGAGGCAATCCTCTTTACTCAATGACAGGGAGTTCCAATTAAAATAGTAAAAGGCTACTGAACGTCTAGTCGTCAATGGTTCAAGCGGAAAGGAGGAATTAATTTATGTGCTTCCTGCGGGAACTCTCCAAAATGTAGCCTGTAGAACAGTAGAAGGCTGGATGACCTGCGGTTCTTGAGACTGTTGAGATCTAGAGACTCTAACCACCAAAAGAGGTCTCTTCGCACCCGTTCCACTGTGCCTAACAGTTATATTGACTTAAGAGCACTAGAATTCCGTATAAAATAAAACCATTACACCATTTCCGTACCCACTATCTAGCGGGCAATAAACTAATCCATCTTATTATTAAGATAATCATGAAAAGATGCCTTAAATTAGGAGCCGATTCTAAAAGCGTCTAAAATCAGTTAAACATCATTAAGTCAAATTATCTTATAAATAATGTATGTTAATTAATTACAGATTATAAATTATTTGCTTTCAAATTGAATAGACTAAAAAAGAAACTACCTTGAACTTGTGAGGTTGAAATATCTGTGAGACAAATAAAGCTGAACGTAACGGTGCCGAGAAATGGAGCACCTATTTAAAGTCGCACCAAAACAATCATCCTCATGCGCCACATCTGGATCGCATCCAAATGAATAGAACGCATTCTAATGACTACTTGACGATATTTCTATTAACGAGATACCGATACTTATAACACATGATTATTGCACACATTTGAATTTAGTAAAGTGTACTGAAATAAGTTAAAAGTTTGCGCAAGGCAAATTGTTTATTTGTACTGGTAACAAGACGTTTAAGCACATACCACTAGTTTAGCAGTTACGAAAGGTGTAGTTAACCAATGATGTTTTAATAATATACTAGACGCATGTCCATACTGCACGGCGTTTAAAAATTGTTCCGCTTTTTTTTATGTGAAAAGTTTCCAAACAAGCAGACGGTTCACCTGATCTTAAGAGAATACCGCCACCCATGGACATCTGCTATACCCGAGGGTTGCAGATGCGTTGACAACCTTTTGAAAATTGAGCTCCGGCTACCTCTCACCAGACGAAATGCGAAAGTTTTATACTACCACTTCACGCCGGTCTTCTCGGTCGTGGTACTTACCCGGACGAGCCTGCCCATTTGTGCAACAGCCGAGGCTGCTGCATGGCCCTACCACCGTACCGCACCGCGCTTTACATTGATTACTTATAATGACATAAATATAAGTAAATATGACGGATGGTATAGAATGTATACAAAAAGAGAAAGCAGTCTATAGAATTGCGACATATTTACACCAATTGGTGTAATTTGAGTGCCTCAGTTTCGGTGTGCTAGTACCATATCTACTTCGTATTTGTATATATTATCATTGTAGTTCACTAATAAAAAATAACTTGTGTGTGTATACTTATGTACGCACGCAAGAAGTTATACTTCTTAAGGGTAACAAAATAAAAATAACTAAAAATTTTATCCCGTGTGCCAGAACTCCTTATTTGTGAAAAAGAAGACATTAAATAGAATTGATAACGGTTTAATTAAATAACTGAAAATTATAGGTAATGTCAAAAAGTTGTTATTGCTTTATATGGTAACAGTATGAAGTTGGTGTCACTTTTAGATGTCGCTCATCGTAAAAGTTCACAATTTTACCAAACGCGCCAAAAGAGGTGTAACTTCTTGTGGCTCGTTTTAATTTTATGTGCATCTAATAATTAATTTTTATTCATCTAAATTTTTATTCGTCTAATAGAATTGTCGAAAATTTTTGGCGCTGCCCAGGATTCAAACATACGCTTTCTGGGTAGCGCTAACATTATCTTTGTTCTGTATCGCATTTTAGCAACGCTTGACGCCACTTAATGTGTATCTATTATCTACTAAACGTGAGTTTCTCATTTTAAGTTTCATGTAGGGTGCAGATTTGCAAATTTTAATTTAAAATATTAAATAATTTATAGGTAAAAACGTCGCAAGAAGTATCACGGGTGTCAAAGGTCCCGGCGCTCGGTTACGCTGAAACCGTGGAGGCAGTATTCGCAACGGGCCCACAATGTTTAAGAAAAGTTTCTAAAACTGCAAGGTGAGTGCCACAAATCTATTAAACATACATATAATAATTTAAGTGGCTTGTGTGAGTGATCCGTGATAGCTCAGTGTCCGAGCGCTCGCCTTTAATTTAATATACTCGAGCAACCCGAGTTCTATCCCCGGTGCCGGTGACAATGAAATGTTAATTGCTGGTTATCGCTCGCTCAGCGTTGAAGGAAAACATCGTGAGGAAACCTAAATATTTTCGAAATAATAACAAAAAATTAAATTTCGAAGATATATGAAGTCCGCCAATCCGCAGTGGGTTCGCGTGGTGAACTCTGCGCTAATACACTCTGCACAGAGGAGGCCTTTGCCCAGCTGTGGATATGTATAGACTGTTACTTTAAGTGACTTGCACATAATAATAGAAGACCGAACGCCTGCGTGACTTCAACCCTCTGTGGGAAGAAACGCCAAGACCCGCAACAATTATCTGCTCACAAACAGTCTTCCATGACCATCATCATGTAGAAGATATATTTAATTACCTCTCTAATAAGTTTTACTTGAGATGTTTTCTATAACGTGGTAAACCACGCACATAAAATTTCAATTGTACCGGCTTTTAATACATTAATCCAAATATGCTGAATTAAAAGTGAGCATCTAAACACAGAGCTAACACAGATCGTATAAAAACTATTTCGAAATTAGTCGATGGGAATAGTAGTATCATAAATAAGTTGCACTCTCTACTCGTAGCTCACATGAACATAACATTACATAGTAAACAGTCAATAATTTTAAAAATAAACTCGTTAAATGATAATAAAAACAATGGTGTGAACAAGCTATTGAAACGTGTTACAGGATATTTATAGACTGGGCAATGGCGTTCACCATTCTTGGCGCCTGTGCTGTCTATGTTATACTGCTTGTGGAATCTGTTAAACAGGTATTTTGGCCCGCTGACAAAATGATTTTACACCTAATTCAACATTCTAAATATAAAGATCTATAATTAAACTAAAACAATAGCGACGTTGTACATAGCGAATAAGAGGATAGAGAGGAGGGATAGAAGTAATCATTTTTCTGGGTCCAGTTGTCTTTGGAAAGTCCTAAGAAATTAATCTATTAACAACACAATCAATAAATATTTTCATCAACGTTCAAAATTCTATTATCTACTTACTTTTATTGACTTTATGAGTTATGAAATGATAAATTTTTGGTGTTCGAAAATTGCTATTAAACACCATCAGGCAAACGTAACTTTAGTTTCAATTTCGAGCACAGATCATTAACATATTCGCAGATGTTAATCTTAAATGTTCGACTTATTCAATATCTAATCAGTATGAGCTAGAACAACGAACCAGTTAATTTGTCTTTGGTTATGTTGGCCGAAAAGTAGCTAAGTGCGATTACAGAAAATCGCAAGAAAACAACTTAACTAAAATTTAATACACTTAATGCATATTTTTAATACCGAACATCATGGCGTAGTCTTTAAATGCTTTGTTATACATTATTGGATAATATTTCACTTTATTTCTACAGATTGTCACATACTACTATATCGATAATGGGCTGACCGACACGATATACTGTTTGATATTCACGGTGCCGATACTGATATTCACACAGATTAAAAACCTGAAATACCTGGCTCCCTTTTCGGGCTTTGCCAATATATTGTTGATCGCCACCTTCCTCATATGTCTGTATTACATCTGCGCCGAGTTCCCCAGCATCGATTCCAGGCCTATGACAGTTGGCATAGAGAGGCTACCGCTATTCATCGGGTGAGTTCCAGTTACCAAATGGCTATATCTTGTCTGCCGTTACAATGTTAGAAAAATACATTAATATATATATATATATTTTTACAAAAAAATATATAATACATATTTTTACAAAAAAATATATAATATATATTTTGTGTAGTATTATCTACACCATTTTGAAAGTTTAGCCGCTATTCTAAGCTGTTATTAATGTGAAAAAGACAGTAGACTCTATTGTCGTATATTTATAACATTCCTTGGTTTTTGAATACTTTTTGAAAACAATATTATCGTAGAATCTGGAGTAGCCAAATGATATGCCACTGCAAAGTCGGAGTCGTTTCCATATTTTCAAATGATGTTTCATTTAAAAGATCCTTTAATTTGGAATAAACAAAAGTTTGAAGTAATGTCGACCTGCGTAGTATATGCGGACCCCAAATGATTTTGATAATTTAAAATACCTAACAAAACGGTTCTTTGAAATGGCCAAGATTCATTACAACCCTCAATTGCTTAACGGAGCAAATGATAAATTCGATCAAAACTTGATTGCTTACAGAAGTTGCTAGCGTAATGTCCTCATCGACCCGTATAGCTAAAAAATATCACAACGTGCCCGAATATTCCTCAGATTGCAAATTTAATATAACTCAGCTAACAACTGCTCTTCAACGCCTTATATATCACAAAAGGTTCTTAAACCGTACTCCAATCGATATCGCGAACTAGCCCGAATATAAGCGTCGGCATGTAGAATAGCAATCACTGTTTGGGAGAAGGAGATCATCCAAAGAAAGGGCCAAAAACCCCTTAGAGAACTGCAACAAGATCCAAACGCTACCGTTCGTAAAAGTCGCGTTAAATCCAAAGAGGTCGAGAAAGAGGAAGAATTCCCCACCCACTGGGGTCCCGGTCGTAAACACACACAGCACGTTGTCATTCTTGCCTACGAGTATACACACACCTGAATAATGATAATTTGAATAAATGTATATTTTTAAAAAAAGTTAGGTTTTACATAACATGTGTTAAATGGCCAGAACCGGAAGAAAACTTTTTTCATATTTTTCAGTACAGTTATATTCGCAATGGAGGGAATCGGCGTAGTGCTGCCAGTTGAGAACACAATGGAAAAGCCTCAACACTTCCTCGGATGTCCAGGTGTTTTGAACATAACCATGTCTATCGTGATTCTACTTTATATGACGATGGGTTTCCTAGGATACATTCGCTATGGCGATGAAGCTGCAGGGAGCATAACACTCAATCTACCAACTAAAGAAATGTAAGTTGGAGACTTTTGGACGTTAATTTTGCTCCCGTTAATATTATTACAACCACTTCTAATAAAATTACGGATGAAGATTAAATAAATAATAAAATCTATTAATTATCATATTTAATTGTTACGGCGTGAAGTACTCGTACCTTTACTATAGTCATTGTAAATATTATTTTATTATAAACACACGAGAAAAAGCTTTACAGCATTCATGGTCTGTTTCAATTGTAGAACTTTATTTCGCGTTCTATTTTATTCTTTATTTCTAATTGTTCATCCTTTAGCGTAATTTTACCATTGGGTATTACACAAGTAGTGTACTAATACATTTGTTTTGCATATTTTTTTTAATAATCGACATCGCTCCACAGCCCGGCCTTGATGGCGAAGTGCTTTATTATCGTGGCTATATTCTTCACTTACACGCTACAGTTCTACGTGCCGATGGAAATCGTGTGGCGTAACACGAACCAATACGTTTCGAAAAAATATCACAATTACGCGCAATCAATTATGAGGGCAGCGTTCGCAGTTCTGACTGGTAAGATCGGATGAAAATAACATGGACTAAAACGATCTCTCGCGTGTTCTAACTTACTTGATAACCTTATATTAACCTTTAACTTTTAAAGGCACCATAGATGTGCGCCGGATTTATCGGGTGGAGTTCAAGTTGGAAAGATTGCGATTGAGATTAATGATTGTTGAAACAAAAGGAAGCTCAATCATGAGGTTCCTTCACTTTTCAAAGTAATAGACCATCTCTGTAACGTAAAAATTTAAAATATCACGTATTCTTTTGAGCGATGGTGTTATCTTGCTATTGGGTGAGCAGTTTGCATGTTAGCAACCTCTTTATCGTGAACCACAATTTGTACATTAAGTACGAGTCTTGGGTAGCAACACGAGATAAATTCCGCTCACAACGAGAAAAGAAAAACGTTAGATACTCATAATTAGTCAAGAACAAAGGTCAAAAACAATGAACATTGTAATTTTAACCTATTAAAACTGACTTTTCTTAAGAGCTCATTTATAATTAAAGGTATTTAATAACTCTTACACTCGGTTTCAGCGATCTTCGTAGAAATCAGCTGTCAGATGGCTTTTCAAATGTTATTTAAGTTGCCAAAAGGATGACATTTGAAAAGCCATTTGAGAGCTGATTAGTTGACTTCTACGATGATCAGTTTTTCAGAAACCGGGCGTTAGATTCTGGAACATTTTTTGAATAATTTAAACAAAAGAACAATTTGGTCTTTATGACGTGAACAGCTAAAATATATGTGAATTACAATTTATTTTATATCAAATAATTTTACCCAATTAATAAATAAGTAAAGCAACTAGTAATGATAATAATGTGTCGGAATAATCTCGCCAATATCCTATTTCAAAGTAGACTACCTCTTACTATAAGTAAAAGAAACTAACCTTTTTTTCTTTTGATAGTGATCGCGGCGGCTACGTTGCCGCAACTCGAGCAAGTCATCGGTTTGGAGGGAGCATTTTTCTACTCGTTCCTGGGCCTCATCGCGCCTTCGTTAATACACCTCATATTCTGCTGGGAGAGGGACCTGGGGAGATACAACTACGTCCTTATTAAAGATGTTTTGCTCATCGTATTCGGAATGTTCGTTCTTGTCACGGGTGTTATGCAGAGCATCAGGGAAATAATAAATCTTAGCATTTAAAATAACGTTTGTTGGGTGGTTCTTTACCAGGCTGTTGTAACATTCACTATGTTTATAGCGCAATTTAGAACACCGGTCTATATAATTTTTATGTCAAATTAGTATACTCATATGCATGTATTAAATAACACTGTGATTTACAACATTTAGAAATACTTTTATTGTAATTAACTGTTATTTTTTTAATCATTATATTTACAAAAATAAATGAAACCTAGCTAGTTTCAGTTCATAAAAAATCGAATCAACATATCAAAGTCACAAAGAACGTGTAATACAAGGAGTGTATTATCCTATAATTAAATATTTTTCTATGGCCTATTGTTTTTATTTGAAATCCAATATTACTTTTTTGTTTGATTCGTCATTGAATCTTACAATATTATAACCGATCGCAGAAAGATGGTATCTCGTTTATTATATTATCAATTTATTATATTATCAATCTCTTAAAGCAAAATAAGTCAACTGCAGTCAAACATCTTCATATGTATCTCGGACAATAAAAAATTGTCATCGAAATTATTTAAAGCATTATATTTAATGTTGCGACCAACATTACATTGTACTTTTTTTTTTTTTTTTTTTTTTTATTTCTTTATGTTTAAGGGACTTATGCATATTACGCAAAAGTCCCTTAAACATAAAGAAATAAAAAAAAATTACATTGTACTATTAATTTATTTTTCTCTAAATAGGATTTAATTATAGTAATACATTGGAAGAGTTCTGTAATACATAATTTATCGCTTATATCAGTGTTTGTTACATTATAATAACTTTGTTACGATTAATTTTACTGCTCATAATATTTAGTTTATAAATCGATAACAAAAATGTGACCATTATACAAAAAAAACGCAGAGCAAAGCTCAGTCGCTCATCAACTCTGGAGTATTGAAGCTCGGACTTAATTCATCTTTTTGTCTATTACCTCTCTGAAGTGGGGCTAGAAAAAAGGGATGAAAGGTCTAAGGTAGAGAAGAAATTAAACTTTTTCCTTCTGGCAACTATAAAATAGCACGGGACACGCTCTACGCTCTTATCAATATAACGTTGAAGTTATTCCTAAATTTCAACCTGAGAATAGTCAAAGTAACATCAGCAGCACAACAATTTCTTGAGTATATTCAATAAAAGCAAGCGCCCGCACAAAGAGCTATCACGACACCACCAAGTGGTAGATTAATTGATGTGTTTGTTGATCAGAAAGATCTTCATAATTATCAGAATGATCAATTCAAAGAGCTTAACAATCCTTTTGGCAACTCAAATAACATTTGAAAATCCATTTGACAGCTGGTTAGTTGACTTCTACGATGATCAGTGTTTCAGAAGTAAGTCGTAAGTATGCTAAAATTAACTCTGTTCAGAGCTTACTGCCAATCTTTTTCAATTGCAGTCTGTGAACGGACAGCATTTAGCGCATTGCGCCTTGCTCGTTCGATACATGCAAACATGCTCAATCACGCCGCGTCTATGACTAGAACAGACTAGTAAGTAGCACCAATGCTCTCGTCAGCACATTGCCCAGTAAACTGTATGTGACCTATTTGGAGATGGTAGAAAGGTATTTAGCCCTCTTCACTTTACTGCGATAGACTAAGTAACCGTTTAAAAATTTAAAGTAACAGCATTTACAGTTATTTGTCCAACGGCTGCGCAAGACACGCGACCTCACTGTCGGATGACAGACTTCACATGCATTCGAAATATTTTTACGTAATTAATTCGAAAATTTTCAGGTTTCCGCACAATCTTTTCCTTCACGGCTTAACACGTGATAAGTCATCACTTAAAATTGCTCGAGTACATGGAATTAAAAGCCGGACACTGGGCTATCGCGTAGGTAAATATGGTTCTAAATTACAAATCTTCAAAATGATAAGAAAATATAAGGTTGTGATGAATAGTCAAATATGATATAAGATTAATGTATAATAAAATAAGCCACAGCAATGCGTGATTAGGTCAATTCCTATACATATAGAGAAACTCGATACCAGCTCGCAAGTGACACCTTGATATGTATACAGATACGATTTTTTACAACCAAAGTGCTGAATAGACAGGTGAATTGCAAGGTCTATGTATATTTTGTGAAAGCTACCCTTATGGAACGGGCCTATTATGATGTCCAAGAATATATTGAAGATAAGGATGTGTGGAAAAAAGTAATTCTTGCTTTGCACTTGCATATCCCCTGGCTCCGGCTGGTATTAAACTTTACAAATCTGTATATATTCTTTAAATATATATAATTCTTCTGTACGTGTGTACAGTGTAATGTCAGCTGAACTCCTCCTAAACAGCTAGCGCTAATATATTTTATGCCGGTTTTTTTTATAGCCGCAGAGCACGTTGCCGGTTCTTCTCTGGACTGGTAGAAATTATTGAAGCGGTGATACTTAATTTTGACGTCCAATTAGACTTGAAAATCAGCCTATATTCAATGATATTATATACAAATACCGAAACTGAAGTAGTCAAATTAGACCAATTGGTCTAATTAGATTGTAAATCTATAGACTGCTATCTCTTTCCGTATCATTCGTTCTATGTCATGTGTCACATTCACTCATATATATCATATAATGTGAAGCGCAACATCATTGGCCTAAAACTTCATTTTCCACAGCACAATGTTATAATGTAATTATATAGTCACATCTTTCACTCCGCATTTAGCACGGAGGGTGTTCCGAGGAATCGTTTGGATTGATCTCGGCTGCTGAATTCCGTCATCGGACATCGCGCCAAAACCAGAAATTTCACCACACCACCTCGATGTCCAGTATTCCACGACAGCGCGATTTTCAAGCCATTTCCTGCCTCGTACAACCACTCTCTGGAACCACCAGGTCTTTCCGAACCGTTACGACCTGGGAACCTTCAAGAAGACCATATTCTTTCCTAAAAGGCTACGCATTTTAGTGCAAACCCTCCGATGTTGCAGATATTCATTGGCGGCGTTGATCAATTTTCATCTCGCCCGTTTGCACCCGTTTCCGATTTAAAAAAAAGGAAAAATAATTATGAAAACGAATACAATGATTAATAAAAAAATACGGGGTTATTAATGCCCCAATTTCATTCATCTCACAGTGTCTCAAAAGATAATAATTTAATTAAAATTTTCGTTATCATGATCACGTGCCGCGTGTGTATGCACTTCGTAGCACGTATTTATATATCTGTTGTTGTTTATAGTACTTTGATAAGCAACGAAAAATCTAAATACTAAAAATTGCTAACTAATTTTACCATAGAAAGATTTCTATACGCCTCATCCCATCATTATTTCCTTTTTACCCGAATTTTCAATCCGTTATCCTTTTTCGAGTTCCGATTTTCTGATTTCCCACTGTACAGAGGCCCGCCTCGGCAGCAGATGGCTAATCACAGAGACTTTATTACGAATATTCACATCGTATAATAATGTGTCGTACGTAACACTTTGTCCTTCACTTAACCTTCACCTCTCAAACTCCGTCCGTTAATCTTTTGCAAACATATTGTATTCATTTCCACCTCACGTGGCTCTTTTATACTATTATGATATAAAAACTATGCTATTAATGTTATCATTAACGATTGTCTTATAATTACAATGACGTTTTCAATACGTACAACTTTATCTATTTAAGATCAACACAATCGATTCTGTTTCCAGTATTTTCATAATTTATATTAGTTTTAATACTGCTTACTTACTGTTTGAAAATAGATTATTTTTATTATTAACGTCATCATCCATTTTAATGAAGGGCTATGTGTAAAATTCTTTATTGTTCCACTCTTATCTAGTTTTAACATTCTTATTTTTGTATAACTATATATATATATATATATATATATATATATATATATATATATATATATATATATATATATATTAGTAGTTATATTGTATAAGTAGTTATATTACAATTATATAAATAGTTATTGTTACTTTATATGAAACTAAAAACCGAGTAACAATTATGAATTGTAGAAAAGCGGAAATGCGGACAGTGTTTCGAGAACAGAGAACATAATGTAGGAATGGATAAATATAACTATATAAATGAAGAAACATAATTAAAAAAATGTCTGAACCTCAAAAAGGATAGATATATCTGATAGTATGAGGCTGCAATTTCAATTGACGATCACGTAGTCATTTTAGAGGTCAAATTCTATATAAATTTGCCAACAAAATTAATTACACTGAAATGTACTTTTAAAGAGTCGGATAACTACTTATCTTAAAATAGTTTTATAATTTTGAATATGGAGTAAGGCACAATTTTAATATTGCGTGTACATGTTGTGGTAATATACTGTGGTAGGGCCACGAAATGGGCAGATCCGTCCGGGTAAGTACCACGACCTTAGAGAAGTGAAGTAGAAGTGTTACACTTCTGCGTTTCGTCTGGTGAGTGAGGTAGCCGGGGCCCACTCTATTTAAAAGTGGCAACGAATCTGCAACCCTACAGGTGTCGCAAAGGTCCATGGGCGGCGGTTACCGCTTAATCGGGTGAACCGCTAGCTCGTTTGCCACTTCCTCATATAAAAAAAAAACATGTGTATTAAGAGTGTACCCACAGATGTAAAGATGGGTACATACCTATCTTCCTTCCATATCTGTACATCACCTTCCCTCGACAACTATTTATATTCAAGAGAAGAAGTAAGAATTAAACAAATATGTTTTGTCTAATTGGGCCCGTAGCAAACAATACCTTTTACATGAGTACAGGCGCGGCCCTACTACTGAGAAGGGCCTCAAGCCCGTGGGTTCTGGCTAGCCCACCAGCTCTGCGTTCGATGAAGCTTTAATAGGCAAGGACTAAAAGCGTAATATCAGTTATATAAAATACAGCTCTTGCAACGCGATTAATCCGGCGACAATACTTCGCGTGCATGCTTAAAACTCCCAAAATATCACACGAACAACGCGCCTGTATTGATATAAGCATCTTAGTGTGCAACTAAATATCCTTTAACAAATAACTTGTCATGTATTTGGTGAAAATACAAAAAAAATCTCAGTATGATATTACTACTATTCATTATTCAATATATTACTCATGGCTTTTTTGTGCTGGTATTAACAATGAGCAGTTTGCGTTCATTCCTGATTATAAGTGATTGTTTTCTCTATATGTCGTGGATGGTTGAGATATATTTTTTAATCTTTTAATTCTAATATATTTGACCGATTGGCGTAGAACATAGTGAACCTGTCTCTTGCGCCAGTCTTTTTTTTATGTGAAAAGTTGCCAAGCGAGCAGACGGTTCACCTGATGTTAAGTGAATACCGCCGCCCATGGATATCTGCTACACCCGAAGGTGGCAGATGCGTTAACAACCTTTTCAAATTAGGCTCCGGCCACCTCACTCACCAGACGAAACGCGGAAGTATTATACTTCTACTTTACGCCGGTCTTCTGTGAAGTTGTGTTACTTACCCGGACGAGCCTGCCCATTCGTGCAACAGCCGAGCCTGCTGCGTGGCCCTGCCACCGTAAAACCGATATTTCTGTATTAATTTTATAATTGATTTTTAGGAGTTCCCTAAGTATCTACGGAGCCCAAGATCAAGATACTTTTCATTAATGTAGAAATAAAAATACAAATGTGTTTTCAAAACTCAACTTTCGAGTAAGCAAGAATTCCGAGATTCACGCGGACATAATCGCGGGCAACAACTAGTTTTTATAATAAACGAAAATATATTCCTTGACTGAGTTAATATGAGCAGAGAAATTTTATTTGCCTATTTTTACATATGTACATAATGTGATCATATTTATTGCAGTGTAGTTAAATATCTATCGTGTTTACTAACCACCGGCACATTCATCTGCAAAGAATTCACAAACGAACTAGCACAGCTGACGACAGGAAAACCAAAATAAATTCCGCACAAGCCACAGTACATTTTTCCGTACTTCATTTCATTCTTTTAATAGTTGATGAAAGAACTGTTTTATTGTGTCTCAGTAATTATCAATACTTAAACATTCATATAAGATGTTTCATAACATAAATACCAAACTAGTAAGTATATTTTATCATTTTTGTTAGGTTAGGTATTAAAAAGATAGGCACAGATCGTAGTGATTAGGCCAAGCAATATATTGTCTTTTATCGAATACTGATAATAACAAAAGGTAAGTTAGCTTTAGATTGTATAAAATTATTAACTACTCGGTTACAACATTTTGGTGTATCAAGATGAGTGTAGTAAGTATAAAATTAACGTGCTTATTATGTATATCTTTATAAAGTGTCATGGCATGACGTTTTTGTGAACAGTAGCTTAATCGGTAGCGACTTATTGTGGTGATTTTTAACCAACAGTGCTGATCTGTTGATAAAATATACTTTTTTCTCAACATGTCTATCATTTGTCGCGGAGATAATCAAGTTCAAGGCGAAACAAATCTTCAACGTTTGTTAGAATCGCAATCTGAATGGCTCGAAGAAATAATCAAACTCAACATATACGACAGCGTTTACTGGGAACCAACGCTCTATTGGCATTCATTTTACGAATTCACTTTTATTTAAGCGTTCGAAGTGCTCTGTTGTAGTACTGTTACTTTTGTTTTAATTTATTTTTCGTTGAGGCGTCATGAACAATTTAAAAGTGGCTGTAATTGATTTTTTGGAGAATGCACCAGTATGTATACCTCAACGTTATATTTTAAAAGATTATGCATTTTTAAAAGTGACCTCCCAAATCCTTTGAAATCAATTATGCCATGCATGACTTCAGTATAAATATACAATAGATCTTATATTTTTATTACATGTACATTTTTCAGGTATTTCCTATTATAGCAGGTGTAGGATCTGCAGTAGTTTTGCTTACTATTATTGCCAACTGTTTGTGGGGAAAAAAATCAAAACCTAGCAAAAAACTTGTAGCTCTTGTGGATCCAAATACGAAATATCCTCTGCCTCTTATAGAAAGGGAAGAGATAAACCATGATACAAGACGATTCAGATTTGGTTTGCCATCATCTGAGCATGTTCTAGGTTGGTTATTTAACAATATTTTTCATATTGGTCCAAATTACATGACAGTTTTCCATGTAATTTGCATTAAATTTAATTTTAGTTTAATTAAAGCTGCTTTTCTATCAATAAGTAATTCAAATGTAAAATCAAAACTAACATGTTTATTGATACAGGATTACCAATAGGCCAACACATACACTTATCAGTTAAAATTGAAGATGACTTAATTATCAGAGCATACACTCCAGTGTCAAGTGATGAGGATAAAGGTTATGTAGATCTTGTAATTAAGGTTTGTGAACATTTTACCATTTAATTCTTTTGTAAATGATGTAACAATCAAGAATGTTTTTGTTCATGTGATATATGTTATAAAGTTAGCATTCATAATTAATAAACCATTATAACTTATTTGTAAGAATTAACTTTATTGTTAATATTTATAAAGGTCAACAAATGTCAGGTATGTTCAATTGGGGCTATGTTTTATAGCAACTAAAACTGTGGTAATATGGTCAAAATAGATAAAATATATAACAATTTTAATACTTAACTGATGTTAGCTGTAGGTTCAATTCAAAGGCAAACCTACAACCGAGCCTAGATTAAGATAATGTAATCACAAATTTACAAGCATCTTTCTCTACAGGTATATTTCAAAAATGTACATCCGAAATTCCCCGATGGTGGAAAATTGTCACAATATCTGGATAATATGAAGATAGGTGACACTATTGACTTCAGAGGGCCATCGGGCCGTCTCCAATATGCTGGCAAGGGTACTTTCTTGATAAAAAAACTGAGGAAAGACCCACCTGTTGCGGTTAATGTCAAGAAATTAAACATGATTGCAGGTAGTTAACATATTTTTAATATTTTATTTGATAGTGTAAACAGTATTGACTATGATTGTTTAAACACTTAAATCTAGTTATATGGCTGAACAACACCAGGCCCAATGCATATCCAGATTGTCAACACACTACATACAGTTTGTGTTAGATTGTAGAATTCTGCACCAAAAAGCATATACCTACAATTCTTATTCAAATATTTGCTTATCATTTTCATCATTATTGTAATCTCACCTAGCGCCTATGACTGATGATACATTAAATAGCCAGAAAGATTAAATTCCATGACATCAAATTACAGTGTTTTTAATTAAACTGTATAATGAATAACGTCAGTTTGGGTAACTTTGAACATTTTTTACAGAATTTATGCTATTACAATCTGATTTATATCTAATAGGTTGGTGAAAAAGTTTCTTTGCATTGTATATAAAAATTCAAAACATTTTTTAATAAAGTTTATTTAAATTTAACTAAAGTATGTAGGTGGCGTCGTGTTCGATAACTTTCTGCCATCTTGTAGGTAGGGACATGATCCCATTACTATAGAAATTCTGGGGCTTCTGATCAAAAAAACCGCGACAAGAGGTTTTGGCAGTCCTCTCGTGATGTTAACCTGACACTGCCTAAAGAATTCTGAAAAGACCGAAACAAGTAGAAATCTGAAGGTTCAAGGTCAGAACTATATGGCGGATGCATTAACAGCTCCCAGTCAAACTCTCTTAATTTTTGCTGAGTGAATAAATATGTGTGAGGTGTAGCATTATCATGATGAAAAATCACACCCCGTCTGTTGATAAAATTCGGACGCTTTCTCTCAACTTCTTGCTTTAATCTCATCAGTTGTTCGCAATAAAGTTCAAAATCAATGGTCATGTCTGGCGGTAATAGCGTATAATGAATAAAGCCCTTCCAATTCCACCATACACACAGCATTACCTTGTTTTGCCATAGTCTGTGAAGCCTGACCAGCCTTTGACCTCGACCTTTTTCGCACGTTCTTGTCGTACGTGATCCACTTTTCACCACCAGTTTCATGTTTTTCAAAGACAGTTCGGTTTCATTACTTCATAATAGAGAAGCACAAATGAGTATACGGTTCATTAGGTTTCTTTCAGTAAGCTCATGAGGTACCCAAATATCTTACTCCAAATAACTTTTTGTGTACCCAGCTTTTTTCAAATGCGACAAAACTGTTTTGTGGTCAATTCCCTGTTCTTCTGTTCTACATCGAAACTACTGATATGCCGATCTTGCTCCACTTTTTCAAAAATGGCATCCATTTTATCCGTAACAGGGCGCCCAGAGTGAGGTGCATCTTTGATATCATAATTTCCGGATTGAAAACGCAAAAACCAAATTTGTAAATGTATCGAATTTCTTCATTAGAATGAATCATCTTAACAGTAAGAAAAACAAATGAAAATCACACATTTTCTTATATGAATTTGGAATTATCTTTTTTAAACTTTAAACTTTTTAATGATACCAAAACAAGCCAGATGCAAATGGTATAGCCAAAGAAATTATATTATAAGTACATACATTCTATTTGCGAAAAGAATTCCCCAACCTAATATTACACCTTTATTTTATTTAATGAATAGTGTCCTTTTGAGTTGATTTATTTTGCCGACACAATAAATTTACGGAAAAACAAGACTATTCACAATTTCCCACCAAACTCAAATTCAAAGTTATCGCGAGTTTGGGGGTAACTTTGAATATAATTTTTTTAGGATGTAAAAACCATCATTATTCGAATATTTTAAGGTTTGGGTAAAATTATATGACGTATTTTCATTAAATAAAAACTTATCTCTAAAAATTACATCTACATTTACATTTAAACGTGATGAAATTATGTTTATTTGGCTATTAAATAAGATCAAAATCGTAATCACTAGTAATTAAATGTGGGCGCTTAGATTATCTCAACTAAAACAGGACCTTCTGGTCACCTTGCTTATCAATATGTGGGATAAAATGTCTTTGCAACCACTATTCAAAGATTGAAGAATCTATCTATCCAGATTTGAACACAGCCATTCTTGTACCTGAAGGAGCTTGAAAAAGCCAATCTGACCACATTTTCTTTCCTATAAATAGAGCAAAACTTCACCACGATTATTTGCACAAAAGACCACAGTACAACATGGTTTACTAGTGTTTTTTATAACTTCAGAATGTCGAGAGACCCTTCGAGAAAGCAAAATGTTTATTCCAGGATCGTCATGAAATCCCGACTCATCCATGTTGTATATATTTTCTGATGGGACTCCTTCTATTTCCATTTTAATATTATCAAAGAAATTCTCGACCATTTCTCTGTGACTTAGCCCTCTTTCGGGCATTCAATGTTACACATATTATGTGTAACATTGAATGCCCAATGTTATACATATATAGATTTTGAGCATTGTCTAAACTATATCAGTTTTACACAATCTCTAATATTATATAATGATTGGATAATGATTGGAAATTAATAATATATAAACTACTTTTTAAACATAAAAACCAAAAAATAACTGTCTACAGTAATTTTTGTATTTTTAATTACAATTTCAAATCAGACCAACAAACACTTCCAACAACTGCACCATGGAAAAGGCAGGAAATTTGCCAAATTATTGCATTAAAAGTTTTTTTTTTTTTTGGTTTTCGTTATTTCAAAACATTTTGGCGATCGTTTTACGCAGTTACGATATTGAAACACAAAACAGTGTTTGTGTAATAAATCTTTTTCACAACTTTGTTCAAAGTTAAACCGCAAAGTTACCCAAAACGACTGTACTCAGTTGAAATAATTTATATCCGGGCTGTGTTTCTATAAAACTTGGGTGATAATGTCTTTGTTTTGTATTATACAACATGACACTTATTTTATTATGATTATTGCTTATCAAGTCAATATGCACATTATATTCTCTGTAAAATAACTACATACAGACATCATTCTAGTTTTTTTTCTTCAAAAACATTGCCCTCTCTTTAGGATAACATTATCCTGTGTTGTAAGGACATTTTACAAATACCCAGATGCAAAAGAACTATATGTGGGTCGCACAAATAGTTGTTCCGTGTGGTAATCGAACCCACGACCCCCGATGCCGTAGCCATTACCTTGGCAACTTGGAAGATAAATGTAAATGTATATTACACAGTCTTCATCCATTCATATGTAAACTATTAATATAGCATTATTAAATATTGGTACTGAAATCCCGCAGAGTATGCTCTGAATAAAAATTCCTACTTATATTGTTGTTCTATAAAATTTTCCAGGAGGAACTGGTGTCACTCCAATGTTACAACTCATTAGACACATATGCAAGGATTCAAATGATAACACAGAATTGAGGTTGCTTTTCGCTAATCAGACAGAGGATGATATTTTGTTGAGGGATGAAATTGAAAAATACCAGAGGGAACATCCTGCACAGTTCAACTTTTGGTACACACTAGACAGACCGAAGGAAGGTATGTGGATGTGCTTTTCATTTTATTTATGTATAATGTACCTTAGTAAAAACAATGAATCCTGTCCCTATTAGTGATCCATTTATAATGAAAATGTCTACAGTATAAAAGGTTACTGTGTCTCATTAACTGTCTTTGTATTTAAATTATTATCCCATAAAAGAATTATCCCATAAAAGAATTAATCCTATAAAAGTATATAATTAATATCCAATTTCATCTTTTTTTTTTATTTGATACCTGCCAAAATTTCTGAACATAATGCGTGATTCTCACCAAGTATGTTTAGAAACACACATGGTAGAAAAGTATTGTTTATCCTCTACTCGACATTTGAAACACCCGGAGGGTTGTAGATGCGTTGCCACCTTATAATAAATTGGTTTTGGCTACCTCAATCACCAGACGAAACTCAGAATTATGACACTTTTACTTCACGCCGATCTTCTCTGAGGTCTTGGTTTTTACCCGGGTAGACCGTAGACATTAGAATTAATTATCAAGTTTTTAAGTGCCAGGTTGCTTATTTAGGTAATGTAGCAATAATAGCGGTAATCGGGAAAGAAGTTTGGTAAAAACACAATAATCATGTTAATTTTCAGGATGGAAGTACAGTACTGGGTTTATTAATGAAGAGATGATCAAAGAACACATGTTTCCTGCTAGCAATGATGTCATTGTCCTCATGTGCGGACCCCCGCCTATGATTAACTTTGCTTGTAATCCAGCGTTAGATAAATTAGGCTTTAGTGAAACTCAACGGTTTGCATACTAAATGCCTCGAGTTTCAGCATTGGTCATTAGTTTTGAGACATTGTAGACTAGTATTAGTTGTGCTCAATGTATTGTAATCATTATTCTTATTGATTAAATGTTTTCTGCCCTAGATTATTGTGTTTACTATTTATTTAAGTGGCTTTAATATATTTAGGTTTCACAATTGATGCTACCTATAAAAAATTAATAAACCAAACTTTTCTACTATATCACACTACTATACTTGTTAATTTTTGTGATTGATAGATTTGATATACCTACCAATATGTTTGTTATACTTCGGGTATAAAAATTAGGCCAAATTCTATATTCAGTACATATCATAGAACTTAACTACCTGGCTCCATGCGATTGTCAAGAACATGGGCATGTCATAATAAATGACATGGTCATTCACGTCCAAATAAAAAACACGCGATCCACCGTGTACGTTTTTAAACATACGACCTCTTAATATTGATAGTCAAACTTAAGTAGATTTAAATTTGTAGTTTTATTAAATTTGTATATATTAAATTTGTAGTGTTGTTGACGAAGTTTTTCGACGCCGCCAAATCGAACGCTAAGGAATCGCGCCTAGACGCTTTAACAAATAAGCTAAACGGCTGCAATCAGCCGTTTAGCTTGACGCGACTGAAAAAAACGCGAATGAAAATGTCAGCTTATTTCATCTACGTTGTTTTTTCGAATTTTTAAGCAATTCTTACCTTATGACCCTCTTATGACCTCTCTTTTGCAGCACGCACACAAACAATGTCAAATAACAATCAACAAATCAAAAAATATACAGTCAAAGTAAGAGTATGGACATTTTATTTAAAGGGCGATTTTTAATCATGAATTATAGCTTTCGACAATATAGAACCTAAGTTACCACTGGTAAAGGCAGACGGAAAAAACTAAATAAAACGTAATATACAAATGTGTAATAATAGAATTCTAAGTACCTATGTTACGCTTCCTAAAAATTATATGTTAAAAGCGCCTGTAAAAAAGTTTGACAAATAACTAAAACAATATCTAACGTAAAAAAGACGAAATAAAATTAGCATTGGTGCTGACCAACAACACAAAAGAACTATTTATTAATTTATTGAATAAACAAATTCATGTATTCAACTAACATTTTTATAAGTTACTGAGTCAAATTAGTAAGAAGGAAAATAAAAAACCTTAGCGCCAGTCAATTACTTATATGACAACACTTTTATTTTATTATTGCTTCGTTTAATTGATGATTTCATAACAAAACAATATGTGAACAAAAAATTGTATTTGCTGATTTTTTTCAAAAAACCTGAAAATAATTTTTCCCTAAGCTTGATCAAAACCTTAAAGCTAACACATTCGAGTCATAACACACTTTCAAAAACACTTCTATCACTTGTTGTGATGATAATGATGTTACTTTCATTCTATCGCAACTGTAGATTTACACACATTACATTACATTGCAATACCTCAATGTGCTCAAGTCAGTTTGTAAAGTGAAGTTTTTGATGAACGTGCTACTTATAACTTGCTGATTTTTACAAGTATGTTTGATTATATTAACTCTTAAAGTATTTATGGAATATATAATAATTATTCAGACCTAATAAAGCGAACTTGTGATAATTTTATGCGGGAAACCTGCAATTCACAAAAAAAACAATATATTCTATCAGGCGCGTTAGCTCAGTCTTTCCGACGCAACCCGAGTTCAAATCCGGTGGCGGCAGACATTAAATTGTTAATGGCGATATTGTGCTAACTTGGCATGTGTTCAGCGGTAAAGGAAAATATTATGAGGAAACCTGTATATTTTCGAAATAATAGGTATTAGAAAAAATAGGCTCACGTCGTGGACTATGCCCTAATACCCTTTGCACAAAGGAAGTCTATACTCAGCTATGAGAGATGATTAGGCTGTTTCCATAAGTTTTATGCCATTTATCCTCATCATCATCATTTCAGCCTGTTAGATTCCACTGCCGAATATAGGCCGCCCCCACAGAGTGCTACGATCTTGATCCACCTGCATCCACCGACTTCCCACACATTTGCACAGGTCGTCACTCCATCTAGTGGAATGTTGTCATAAATTTATGACCCGTCGTTATCAGTAATTCGAGCTATGGATTCAGCAGGACTATTAGTCAGCGTTTGACGTAATTTGTGACGCAAATAACGCTTTGCTGAGCCTCAAAGTCAAATTAAAAAAAAATGCATGCTTACAATGTCCCGAGCTAGAGAGCTGGATACCAGAAATGGTCTTAGTGTATAACTATCACATCGAAGAAATTGATTTGATATATGAAATTGTCAAGTTTGCACCCGTCGCATAAATAAATTGCGTTAAAAGTTCACGCACAAAGTGAATGAAATAACAGATGTAAGGAATGAGTTTACAATCCTTACTATACAATGGGTATAAAAGTCTATAATGTGTTAACAAATTTTACAGCCAATTGTTACGAAAAAAATTCTTGAGTATAATGAAAAGTATTTTAGTACAAAACACCTTTTTCCTATAGTCATTCGGCCTAATATATTTACCACTAGCTGCTACATACGTCCGTGTAGAATAGGCTGAAGGCAACATGTATATAAATTATAGGCTATGTCTTATTCTGATGTATAAACTATATATATTATTATAAAGTTTCATTAAAATCCATTCAGTAGTATTTGCGTGAAAGAGTAACAAACATCCATCCATACATACAAACTTTCGCGTTTATATAATTAGTAAAGATAAAAAGATACCTTCAGACTAGTTTACAGACAAGTACTAAATATAAAATTAGAGAAAACTTAGGAATTTAATGTAAATTCAAGTAAAGTAATTGAGATAACCAAAATAATCACAATTACTACCAAACAGTAGACATCTAAGAATAATGTTTAAATCAATAGCTAATATTGCCCAAGTTTATGCAGTTTGTTTATGTATAAGAAGTTGTGTTTCAGTAAAGAGTACTGTTTCTATACTAAGATTTAACTTAATTAAGAAAGCAAAAGATCTAGATCTGTATACATATACATACCCAATCGTTCTATGGTTCTCAATATTAGATAACAATAAGAAGAATACAAAAATACTTATTCATAAATTTGTCAGTTTTTATATTATTTTCGATATCCTTTTCCGTTAGTATATTCAAGTATAATCCCGCCGTAGTTCGTAAACGATATTTAGCAAATTCACTCCTTTTACTTGCGGAATGCGCTTCATCTCTACGTCCTTCCTACAGGACGACTGATCTCTGCTATTCAACTCAGTCAGTATCAATTCTATACTTAGAGTAATTTTTAACGGTGGTAGGGCCACGCAGCAGCCTCGGCTGTTTCACGAATGGGCAGGCCCGTCCGGGTAAGTACCACGACCTCACAGAAGACCAGCGTAAAGTGGAAGTATGACAAATACTTTCGCGTTCCGTGTGGTAAGTGAGGTAACCAGAGCCTAATTTTCAAAAGGTTGCCAACGCATCTGTAACCCTTGGGTGTGGCAGATGTCCATGGACGGCGGTATTCACTTAACATCAGGTAATCACCGTCTGCTCGTTTGACAACTTTTCGCATAAAAAAAATGTCCTAATCTCGTTTAATCTCCACGGTTTCTAATCTGTTTTCGATGTTTTTTATTGTCGTATTTACTAAGCTTTCGCGTGTGTTTCTTTTTCTCGCTTGTCGCATGGTTGAAGTTAGAAAACTCATTCTATAATGCATATGATTATTTTTAGTAAACAAAGCGTAAGTAAGTAAACATATCTAAATTTTAAATGTTTTCATGAGAACGAGAATTATGCTGACAGTTTTTATCAGCGTTTAAACTAATATTCCTTATATAATAAACCAATACTAGAATGATGTAAGTATAAGTTTTCTGTAGGCGTTCAGACAATATAAGTATTAGGGATTGCAAGGTCTAAAATTTTTGTAAAAAAAATATAATAAATCACAGCGAGAAGCTTTTAAAAGTTAAAAGTAATATCCTTACTACTATTATAAAGGCGAAAGTTTATATGTATGGATGGATCTTTGTTACTCTTTCACGCAAATACTATTGAATGGATTTTAATGAAACTTTACAAAAATATACCTTATACATCAGAATAAGACATAAGCTATAATTTATATGTATATCTGTCTTTCTGTCGGAAATGTTACGCCTTCAGCCTATTTTAGCAGTTCCTAGTTCAGCAGCAGCTTCTTCCTTATACATATAATAAACCAATAGAATGATGTATAAGTTTCCTCTAGGCGTTCAGACAAAGGCTCTCCAAAAGGCGATCGAAGTAGCCGAGGCTCGGCCCTAGAGCGAACTTCTCTAAAATCTTAATAGGGATCCATGGGGGCGCCCGTACAAGATTGTATTGTGCAAGCTCCGACCATGGGTCTCTCCACTGACGGAGACTCTGGATGTAACTTTTGTGGGATGAGTGATTGATACTGATACTGATTGATATTTTTTGCTTATTTTAACATGTTTTTTTTTTTAGTAACTTTTTTTTATTCTGCTTTTTTTCCTTTTTTAACCGTATTTTAGTTAATGTTTGTATTATTGTAATGCTCGTATTTCACATTTAGTTTTGTAAAAGTTTTTTGGTTTTTATCTCCACTGCCTGTTGTAAAGTAGTTTTTACCTATAATTAAGGTACCACTCATCACTTTTTTGCTTATCTTGTATAATTCTTCTGTCACAGTGTTTACTTTGTTGGTGATAAATAAATAAATAAATAAATACGCTCTTCCCTCTGATTCAGGAAAACCCAGAGCCCCCCCACCATAATGTTGAAGCACACCGACTAGTCTCATGATTTGGAAGTGACTCAATAGGAGATGGACCGGCCCATCAAGCGGCTTAGAATTCGTAACACCGCACCAGGTCCTGATGATATTCATGGTCGGGTGTGGGTGTTAGCTCTCGCTGCTGGACTAAAGGGGAGACTGAGGCGACTTTTCAACAGCGGCCTCAGCGTCGGTATTTTTCCCTCATGCTGGAAGCAGTCAGATTGGTGCTCTTAAAGAAGGATGGCAGGACTGCTGACGCTCCCTCTGCGTTCCGACCCATTTATTTGCTGGATGACTATTCGAAAGAATTATTGCCGACCGCCTCATAATGCACCTACGTCAAGTAGGCCCCAACTTGTCGGACTGCCAGATTGGCTTTCGGCAAGCGAGGTCAACTGTGGACGCGATTATTCGTGTCCGAGAGCATTAACAGCGGGCAGTCTTGACATTATGCCTTTAATATGCTACCTTGGGGAACTATCAGGGAGGCTCTTACTTTCCACCGGGTGCCTGATTACTTGCAGCGCATCGTAGGGGCATATTTGAGAGTCCAACCGGAATAATGCAAGGGGGCAGACCTTACAGGAATGGGCGGCGGGTTTTGACCTCCGACTTTTGAATAGGGGATCCGTTAGTACACGTGTACGATGGCAGGTAGAGTCAGTTGTAGACCTATCATGGGCCACCGCTTCCGCTACGCGCTTGGTTTCAGGATGGAGGGTAGCGGAGGAAGTGGTCACGCTTTCAGATCACCGTCACATCGTATTCGATGTGGCGCTCCGCCCTCCCGCAGGTAACTACCAACACGGCAGTAGCGGGCTTCCCCGATGGTGGTCCCTCAAGCAGCTTAATACATATCTACTCGAAGCTGCAGCCATCGTTGCTACCTGGCCGGAGGCCCAAGCTAGTCATGTCTTACCTGATCCGGAAGTGGAGGCAGCTTGGTTCCGGCAACGATGACATCGATTTGCGATGTATCGATGCCCCGGGCCAGGTCTTCTCATCCAAAGGCAGTTTAGTGGTGGACGGAAGACATTGCACGGCTGCGTGACAATTGCTTGCGAGCTCGACGACGATACACCAGAACCCAAAGAAGAAGGCGAGCTACTGCCAACGATAAGGCAAGAGCTTATGAGGAGTATAGAGACGCTACGAAAGCACTCCAACAAGCAATTGGGGATGCCAAGTCTCGGTCCTGGAGCGCGCTCCTCAAGGGTCTAGATAGGGACCCATGGGGGCGCCCATACAAGATGGCATTGGGTAAGATCCGACCATGGGTTCCCCCGCTAACGAAGACCCTGGATCCCACCTTCGTTGAAACGGTAGTAAATACTCTCTTTCCTGTGATGAAAAATAAATATACCTTTGCTTTTTGATATGTGTATTTAGAAATAGCAAAACTACTTACAAAACTGCTTTGAGAACTTCGTTTCATATTCTAGGATAAGGAAAATACTTATAAACTGAATTATTTTCAAATAGATTTTACATTACTAATTATATGCTAAGATACTTCATTCTCTAAAGCGCCCTACAGTCTCTTATAGGCTTATAGAATAGGGCTAAAGGTGACGATCCGAACGACGTAGTGGGTTGGGTGATTTCGATTCCCAATACTGGGTGTTTATATCTGTATAACATGTATTTAATTACAAAAAGACAAGTATGTTTAAATATGTTTGTCAGTGATCTAATACCTATAGTACAAGCGTTGCTTAGTTTGGGACTAGACAAAATTGTAAAAAAATGTGTCCTAAAATATTTATTTTTTTATTCAAGATAACCGCTACCTGTCGTAAAAGGCGACTAAAAGGAGACAGTAGGTTTATGGTCAACCGGCAAGTTGCCTTAACCGCAAAGCAATCCGGGGATTGGCGAGGCTTCATTCTTCCCCGAAGCGTGTCCATGCGGTACAGAGGGGCACCGATGCGTTCTGTAGGAGATCCCGGAGAACCACACAACGTACTGAGGGTGGCCAACGAGTGGTTTAAGTAGGTAGGAGCCCCACATAATCCAGGGTATGAGGATTTCGCCCGATAACAAAAGAGGACATTCTAATATTGACTCGTCACGCTACTCAAATATTTCTTATCAAGTTTTAACTTTGAAAAGCTTTAATTGAAACACTCAAGCAAATAAGAAAAATTATAAGAGCTCGTGTAAGTATTGGTCGGATCCGAGGTAAGTGGTAATAAAATATAAGTATATACGGTAATCACCCGTGAAAGGTAATTTCTTAATGGTTCTTGTTTGTTCCACTTGCTTCAGTGGCAAATTACTTAACAAATTGACACAAGTAATTTTAATACATAATTCACACTGAACGCATAAACGAAAACGCACCGACACCGAACCGTCAGTCAACAAGTCAGTCGGTAACAGGAGTAGGAAAATTTCTTAAGGAGTAATTTAAGAACAGGGGTTTATTCTTTTGTATACAGAGGTATAAATTAAAACTTATTTTAATTGGAAAAAGGTTGCAAAACGCGTCACTCGCCACACCAGAAGACTCCCAAAACGTTGCCGATTGTAAAACACCGCTCTTTTGTTGGCGAACTGCCATAGATAAATATTTAACATACTATGCTGGAGGCCTTCCGGCAACTTCAGTATCCGGACGAAATTAAAAATAAACAAAAATACTTCTACTTTTCACCAATTTCTTGAGTCCGTAGTATAATATCATATAATATTCCCCATCAAATTTTATTACACGTCCCTACTTAATTGTAATTTTCGGATTTGTATTTTTCAGATCGTGCTATCGTTATATTCTCCAGTCATAACTATATGTTACGATGTTAAATACAGAGTACCTGTCAGATGATATATTAGAAGAGGAGTATTTAAAGAGTTTCGCGCCTTACTTTAACATCCAGAAAATATTGGGTTCATGCCGAGTGGACGCCCGAGACAGATTCGTCACTGCAACGACATACTATCAAAAAGCTTACACAGTGATTTGTATAATCATCAGCGCTAATCTATATGTTCATTTAAACTACACTTTATATAATTACCAATTCATAAACAACTATAATTTATATGTTATGTGCTTCTGGGTGTTAGCCTTGATTTACCTTACATTTCTATGCATCATCATTCACGTGAGATTTGTTAACTGCGAAGAAAACGCGAAATTCTTCATACAATTACAGAAGATAGACCGTTTGATGAAAATTGAAAATAATCAACAAATCAACACATTTTTACACATACTGAACAATATCTCAGTGAAGTTTCTCCCAATTATGTACTTAATTCCCTGTATAACTATGTGGTACCAGGATTTAACGTCTGGATTTGGAATAATGGGCGTATTTTATAGTCAAACCACAACGACAGTGGAGATTATCTGTTGCGCAAACATTACAGTGTTCTTTTTTATACGTTTGCGTTTCTTAAATTCGATAATGCGTAACCATTTGTACGGGGACATACAACACGTAAAGATGAATTGCACAAATTATCCAAGCATAAAACGAATATGTTTTTTAGCAGCTAAATCACACGATTTTGTATCAAGCGATACGGATCTGTATCTAAGGGAAATACTTAATGCTTTTCATAATTTTCAACTGCTTTTCAGATATCAGGTTCAATTTTTTTTCTTTCAATTGACATAGATATAATGTTATCTTAAGATTATTTAAAGAAAACATTTACTATTGCAGATTTTGGTGTTCTATGGTAAACTTATGTCGATAACTTACATAATTTTTAACATTGTGTTACTTTTATTACAAGACAGGGTATGTGTTAAATTACTATACCAAACATACGTGCATTTAGCTGTCTGGATATTTTTCTAACACCAACTTAATTTTAGGAGGTGGAATTATTCTTTTACGTACACATTCCCATTATTATCACAACCGATATACTTTTATCCACGTGTGTATGTATAGGCTGTCAGGTTTTCTTTAATGAAATTAATTATACGAAACGTCTATGTACGAATATCATGGCGATGCACTATACAGGTAAGACATGTAATTAAAGTCTTAAGGGCCATTTTTTTTTCAAGATACTTTTTTAATCTTATATTCAACTCCACCCGAACCACCGTGTAACCCTTGTTAGTTACGGAACCTCGGAAAATGACATCTTTTTATAAAAAAAAATCATTCTTATGCGCATGGTACAGAAGTAACTGTTCTTGCTCGGATTTTCCCTATTATTCAGAATTTGTATTGTTCGCTTATGAAGAGATAAAAATTAACGTCGTTATATGTTTTATTTACAGGTCCTTTGAGAGACAAAGCTAAAAGAATGTGGATTTTAATAGAAAAGGCACCTCCGAAGTTCTCTGTTTACGACATGTGGCATGTGGATCTATTCTTACTATTAAAAACTTTTCATATTACTACAACTCTCATAATAACTAGATTGCAGTTTGCACTATTGTAGTACTTATATAATATTATAAAGGCGAAAGTATGTATGGATGGATGGATGTTTGTTACTCTTTCACACAAAAACTACTGAATATATTTTAATGAAACAATAATATAGCTTATACATCAGAATAAGAGATAGGCTATAATTTATATACACATTTTATGTACATCTGTCTTTCTGTCTGAATGTTACGCCTTCAGCCTATTCTACGCAGACGTAGTCACGGGCAGCAGCTAGTTGTAGTATAAAATCGTTCAAATGTTAATACCTGCTTATCAAGTTATTTGAAATATTGAAATAAAATTAGTTTATATGTATCACCTCTTAATTTGTAAGATCAAATGGAATAGTCCAAGATAATGTAAAGTGTTAGTCATTTTCAAACAACAACAATAAATAAATAAAACAATTTCACAATTGAAAGAGCTCATACTTTTTGAATGTTAGAAAACTTTTTACTTTTTAAAGAATATTCAAACTGTTCGGGTACATTTTTTTAAGTCATATAGTTCTTCAAGTTTTATGTTTATTATATGTAGGTATACTTACTATTTATCCTATTCGGACGAATAACCAGGTACTATTCGGCCCACAATCAAATACTTAAGTAAGACTTTTTGTAATAAGACAAAATAATTGATAGTATGAAATTATTGATTTATTTTATTAGTAACATTTCAACACAAAATTTTACGGAATTTTTTCATTGACATTTAAATCTCTAAAGTAATTTCTTTTTAGAGGCATAATCGATTACTGTTAGTTAAAACTACTATGTGACTACTAAAATGTAGGTACAAACTAAACATGTAGCATGGCATGGGACGGGAAGCAAGTAAGTACATTTCAACAAACGAGGAACAATCAACTTTTCCGGCCACACCGGATGAATTTGAACATTCGTTAATATTCGGCTATTCCACCAGGAAGCTTGCAGAATATTCGGTATTCAGCGTGTGGGCGAATATAACATTCGATTAACTACTTCATAAACTCTTTTTTACTAACTCTTCCTTATGGACTAATACCAAGGTGAGTGCCGAAAATCACTGAAAATATCATCGTCAACAAAAATTATAGTATTAAATATACCTGTAATGTCGTTGCTAGTACACAATATAAGTATATGTATCTATTTGTTAGTTTAATTGATTTATGGAAACCATGTATGCTCCCCACGTGTTGTCTTAATAAACCATAACGTCTGATACGTTTTTTTTTTTTGCAAATTATCCAATACATTATACAAAATAAGGAAAAATCAAACATTAAAAATGTCAGATAAAAAATTACCCACATTTCGACATACAAAATATCTTTAAAAATGTTTGTTGAATTAGATTATAATATAATGTACAATGTTAATTCCCAACGACAATTTACCTTGATTGATTTTAAAATAAATTGATCGACTCGGAGGTTACACCAGTTTCTGTAGGTTGGTGCGTGTGTCGGTACAATTTATAATGGAACAAAAATATCTGGACAAGTTATCTGCAGATATACTAGACGATGATTTCGTGGAAATTTTTCGACCAATCCATTTAACACAATGGCTTCTCGGAACACTCCAAGTGAAAATTAGATATGGTTTTGTTTCAAAAACGTCTTTTGGATACGAAGTCTATTGCATTTTCGTTTGGCTTGTTCATACAGTATCATTGTTCGTATTTATAATCCATTGTGAATCGTCAAATCATTCCATGTTAACTGACTTTTATTTAAAGTTGAGCCACATATTAATGGGCCTAATTATAGCGGCTGTAGCGGTTCATAACTTTTGCAAGGGAAATGCAAATACCAATTTTTATGTTTCATTGCAAAAAATAGATCGCGACCTCGGTATGAAAGATGCAAGTCGGCGCAATAAACAAGTTTCTTTACTCACAAAAATTTCTGTAGCTGTTACAATTATTTCTAGCATAACGTGGTCCTTAGTAACAAATTTCTATTCCATAAAGGACTTTTGTCCAGCCGCATTAATACTGCAAATTCCTGTTTTGAGCAACTACATTGAAATGATTCTAATATTCTTCAAAATATACTTTATAGTAATTAGGATTCAATATATAAACTCGATTTTGAAAGAAAGAGTATGGACAAGTTCATGCCATTCTGAATATTCTGGTAATACAATTTTTATAACAAATAACTGCTTTGATTCTGAGGACAAATTGTGGAATCGTCTTGTAACTAGTTTGCAAAACATTATTAGCGCAATGGAGGAATTGCACGATATTCATCAATTTACAGTAAGATTTTTGATTTTTTATTAAATCTTGCGTCATTTAATTATCCATTATTACACTTGTTTTACTAAATGAAAACAAACAGTTTCCCGAAACTCATGCCAAATATTATTTGGTAAATAAAGCCACAATATTTTACGTTTAATAAAAATCAAGCGACTTTGATATATTGCTATTATATTCTCCTTTAAATAAATAAAATAAATATTATAGTATTGCTTAATACACTGAATCTTTCGAATATAATTTATAAATTTACAGATCTTTGGTATGACTTGTGAGTTCATGATAATAATGATGATCTTAGTGCAGAGTATGATATCAACAATTAAACAGCAAGTAAGGAAATATGATTATATGCTATATACGCTTTTTAAATGTGATTATTTTATTGGATATTTTCGAGTCGTAAGTTCTCCGGCCGCTTAGCTTTATTTGTAAAACTTCTTATTACCCAAGATGCTGGTTCGATCTCCGCAACGCCGAAAGTTCTTGTTCATTTATGTACAAAAAAATTGACATTTTGATACAATACTTCCATGTCGAGTGCACAGACGCTTGAAATAGATATTAATCCTAAAAATACACTTTTTCTATTTATTCTTTATCTTTCTAGATACCTATAAACATTTATTCAATTACTGTTGTGGTGCCAGCGATAATGTTTCTGCTGTTTATAATGTTATTATGTATTGTAGCCGAACTGCTGAAGTCTCAGATGGATCAGTCTAGAAAGCTTTGTGCAAACGTTTTGTGCGTTAGCAAAGGTATGGTGTTTTATGTGACGATATTCATCTTTTCGACTTATTGGAAACTTCATGGAAACGTGATTTTTTTTTAGACTTAAATTTAAATAGTTTAGGAAACAAAGCGTAATCATGATGCAAAAAGTACTGGCTGCACAAAAACAACTGAACCATCAATGATATAGCTGTATACCTATAAATTTAATTAGTAGGTACTTTTTAATTAACCGACTTCAAAAAGGAGGAGGTTTCTCAATTCGACCGCATATATTTTTTTTAATGTGTGTTCGGGGATAACTTCGTCATTTATGAAACGATTTTAATGATTCTTTTTTTGTTGGAAAGGAGATATCCCAAGGGCGGTACCATGATAAGGAAACCCCGATCTGATGATGGCATCCTAGAGAAATCGAGGACAATCCTCAAATGTTATAGGCGTTGATAATGTTTTTTAAGTTTCCTGTTTTAAGTCGGTTCTTTTTTTGTTAAAAATTATTTTACTTCATTACTTGTGTACAAAAAATTTAACAATGATAATAAACGTTGATGGACGTTATAAAACATTTAATCGTTTAATAACATTAGTGCCATTGTAGCATCAATAAGTGTAATAATAAATTAAATATGTATTGATGGAGCGTATTTAAATTGATTGACGTTCAAACCATCATTAGTGAATAACCTGGTCATATAAATTTCCCCTTCACCTTCCACCATCTATTGTTTCTAAGTAATTAAATATTATAACTTATATACATAGTTGGTAAAACATAACAATTGTTGGTTTTGAACCTCGATATTTTTATTTAGTAAATGCTTGCGAAAATCGTGAATAGTTAACTGTCAACTATGTGTTAAAAAAGACTTTGGAAGAAAATTCCACAGGATCTTGTTTATAATGCTTTCTGACCCCATCCCACCGCTGCGCTATTTTGAATGGTGTCCGCTTTACCGTTTATTTCGCAATGTAGGTAATTGATACTCTCGCTGTGTGGTCCCGCGTGTTATGGGCTATCCTGTTATAAGTACATGTTTCACTTTTTGCAGTATATTTGTACAAACAATGACATTAAGAATAGAAGCCCTAAAGAGTGGCCTTTAAGAATGATACAGATAATTGCTAAGAGCTTATTCTTTGACAAAAAAAAATCTTTTAAATTTACATTTACAGGTGCGTCAAGGCAAAACATTAAACGGCTGCTCTTGTTGCTTGATGTGAAGAAGACAATTTCTATTTACGACATCTACACGCTGGATGGCCAACTTCCCCTAAATTTGCTTGCGATCACCGCAACATATACAATTGTACTCCTACAGTTTGCTTTGCTGTAAAATTTTTGTTGCTCATAACGCAATCAAGTCTTTTAGAATACACACACACAGTATTTTTTTTAATGATCCATAAATATAAATCATAATTTTAATGATTGAATATCATGTAAAAGTATTTTTTATTTGTTAATTCCGCTAGGAGTCTTTTAGTTTGCTTAATGTATCAATATAAATTAAATATTAATTACTCTCTTTCTTTTCTAATAAAGAACATAACTATACTAGTTGTACACTAGTAGAACTAGGCAACCAGAACAATAGTTGAATAAGTTTTTTCCCATTATCCTGAGGAGTATTATCAGGATTATTGGTTTCTTTCTGGAGGGGGAGCCTAAGAAGTGGAACTATTTTTGTAAGAATAAACATAAAAACATGTTTTATTGTTATAATTTATTCTAGTAGAGTGGATGAAATCCACGCCCTCTGCCACGAGACAGGTTCACTATTCAGTACGCCAATAACTCGGACAAACGTGAAATGGAAATAAATTTCTTCTGTGGAAGGGCCATGCAGCACCTTCTGCTTTGACTCGTCTGGAAGTTTCACGGCCCCACAGAAGATGGCCGTGAAGTGAAATTATTGTTCTTTCACATTTCGTCTAGTGAGTGAGGCAACTGGCCCTCTTATTTAATGTTGACAACACAGTTTACAACCCTTGGGGTGTTTTAGATGTCCATCCGTAGGCGGTGATCATTGAACATCTAGTGATCAACCTGATTATTGGCCAACTTTTAACAAAAAAAATGTTTCCGATGCTTGTTACTCAGTCACACAAAAACCACTGAACGGATTTAACACACACTACTATTTTATAACCTTGACTAACATTGAATACTGATATCCCTGTATGATGGCATAGACATGTTATTAATTAAACTAGCATATGTCCGAGAGAAATGAAAAATGTGTGAGTTCACGTGTAAGTTTTGAGCCTCGATACTCTTGCGCAACCAAAATAAAACTAATCGTATGAGAAGCAAGGAAGAAGACCAACTGAGTTCATGCCATATTCCCCGTTTATCCCACGTACTTAAGGTGATAAATGCCAAACATAGGTTAAATGCCACTGTCGCTTTTCTATGGAACGGGGTCTCTCCATAAGCTGCTCCGGTAATAATGGTGGCTTATATAGAAATGTTTAGCCAGTATACAGGGAGGCTTTTTTAAAGGTGCCCAAATTTACACAGGTCTGAACCCGGTAGTATAATCGTTTATTGAAATAAAAACAAACTTTTTACTATTCCATTCTCTAAAAAACAGAACTTGTTGACAACGCGGTAGTCATCCATAAGTACCTAAATTTTACTTTTAACGCACACAAACGTAATTGTGTGCGTGTTAGTTATGAATGATCGCGCGTAAAATAAATGAATTGCGTATAAATCTAGAGTGATTTAAAATATTTATCATTTTTATATAACATTATTTATGTCTAGAATTTAATAAAAAAAAATACACTTAGAAAAGCCTCCCTGTAAAAGGGAGGCGCAGAATCAGCTCCTAAAGCCACCAGAAAATCAGCCACCAAAGCCCTGACCAAGATTTTCTACAATGTGTAGTTCCAGTTCCAGTGTAGTGTGTTAACCTCGAGGGCAAAGCCGTGGGGCGAGCACTAGTAAACGTATATAATGTTAGTTTGTTCGCTCACAAAAATTACAAAAGTAAATGTGTATTTGTTTACACATCAGTGTCATATTTGAACTGTAATCTACGAAAACAATTTTAATGAAATTTTAATAAATATAGCCCTCAAAAACTTACTCAAGAAATAAGTTTTTAAGGGTATGTGGAACACGATCGTTCGGTGACATTCCTGCCCATCAGATAACGCACGCATGAGCACTATCCCACGCAGATGGCAATATCAAGCTCTTGAGATCGGGCTAACCCATATCTGCGTTCAATAAAGCTTTATAAAAGGGAGCATTTTTAATTGTATCCATTTTTTTATTAAATTCTAGACATAAATAATGTTATATAAAAAATGATAAATATTTAAATCACTCGTAATTAAATACATTCATTTGAACTTTACACGCGTCATTCCTAACTAACACACACACAAGTTCGTTTCAAAAGTATAAGACGCATTTATGAATGACTACCGCATTGTCAACAAGTTCCGTTTTTTATGGAATGGAATGGGAATTTTTTTGAAAATACAAGTTTGTTTTTATTTCAATAAACGATTATACTACTAAGTCTGAACCTCCTGTGTGAAGGTGCCCAACCTTTAGAAAAGCCACCCTGTATATACGCATTGAAAGGAGACATCAGTCAAAGCAGTACTATCATATATAAACGTAGTGATTACATTCTCTTTGGTACTATGTTTGACTCATAAGTACAATTTATACTTTTGTGTTACACTTTGTTTTCTTCACGCGTTAATAATACCCATAATTTGCTTTTTTTTTTTTAAATTAACGATATTTTCCAAATAATGATAAAAACAAATTAAAAATGATCTTATGCAAGTCAAAATATTTTTTATTCTTATGTTTAATATAACAAAATAATCAGTTGATACAAAATGGGCATGTTTAAAATCTACTTAATATAAAATATAATCATTTATTTACTAAAGCTAAAAGCTATGGACGGAAAAGGACATGTATAAAACACATTATTTATAGGTGATAATCTAAGTAGTTTTAAATCATGTTACTTGGTAGAAATTATTATTTAATTCTTAACATAAAATTCATTTAAATACCTTGTATAGAATTATACATTTCAAAGTTTTGTAATCAGTATTCAATTCATATAACCTTGAATTTTTTGCTCACTTGACTATTTATATTATAGTCTATATCTATGTCTGTCATTAATCTTGCTATACAATATTTGATTTTTACGTAGTTTCATATATTATGAATTAAAATTATGACAGGAATACATTATTTATATTTTTAAATATTTTCAATTAAATCTTTCCTTTAAAAAGTAATCTGGTCTTAGTCTATTCACTGCACATATATATGAGTAATTCCTTTTGTATGTGATTTGTATTGCATGCTCACAGTTACCATCAGTCTAATTTGCAACGCATGACTGGCTATCAATGAAACATTTTTGTGAACAGTACTACAATGCATGACAATGCTACTCCAACAAATGTATTTGAAACAGTTGATGCACTGTTACATCGATGATCGAGAAAGCAAAAACACCATATAGTCTCATCATACCATTCCCTGCAACAAAGATAACAAAATATTAGCTTCGTACAGAAGAAAACAATTTAAAAACACAACTTGACAACTTATGCCTTGCCTATGGACATTTGCAACACCCATAGGGTTGTAGGTGCCTTGCCACCTTTTAACAAAGTGGGCCCCGGCAACCTCCCTCACCAGACGAAACACAGAAATGTAACACTTCCTCCTCACGCCAGTCTTCTTTGAGGTAGTGGTACTTACCTGACGGACCTGTCGATCCATGCAAACAGTGAAGACTGTTGGATGGCCCTATCACCGTCATGTACACATGATTTGTGTGATATAACAGTTGGGTCCCTAAATTCTTGAACAATTGCTGTTGTTAACATTGAAAGTGCACCACAATAAACGATTAAAATTTTATTTTAGTTGATAACAATAAAGTTCAATCTTCAATTTTATAAGAATTATAAATCTGTAGGAATTTAAAAGAGAAAATAATTATTTGTTGAAAACTGTTATGATTTTTTTTATTTTGCTTTATCAGCATTTTCGTTAGTAACTCAATATAAATTTAGAACATTGCTTTTTGCACTTATGTTTACTTTTTAAGCTTTGACCTATGTCCGGTAGAAATTAAAATGTTTATTGAAATTCATGTTCTTATCTATTAATATTTAGTATCTTATGTTATCATGTATCTTATATTATGTATCTTAATTATTAAAAAACCAATTGTAACACACAGATATGCTGTGTTAAAAATTAATTTGTCTGATTAAAAATACCATAATACAATGTTACCTTTTTACATCAATTTCCTTTATGGAATTGTTGACATAATTGGCCAGATTAACATCTTTAGCAGCTGGTCTACAACCCTCATATGTGTCAGCTGGAATGTCAGTCCTAAACGGCTTAAAATTACTCAGACAGTCTCTCGTAATTACTTCTTGTGCTAAAAGACAAAAAGGAAGCTTTTATTATGATAAAATCTTTTGAATTTTAAAAACATGTCATAATTACATCCTAATCAGATGGATTTATTTGTTATCAGTTTCAAATTTCAGTGTTCAAGAGTCAAGACACCTTTAATCAATTATTTTATTTTATTAAGGCATACAAACAAATGTACAAAAATTGATATAAAAATTAACATATTACACATCAGATAACAACAAACAGATAAGTATTTATACATTCAACACTATAGGATAATTGGTATTTTATTTTTCCATCTTACGACAACCATGAGCGAAAACATGGTAACAGGCACTTAACCTGTTATTGTACGTACATACCCCCTTTTCTCTCTATTAATTTAACACAGACATCTTCTCTGTCCAGACAAGGGTATCCCAGATAACCAATTCCGCGCCAATTGAAGGGTTCATTGCATCCAGGCGTTGCTGCCGTACACTGATAACACCATATTGCTAGGCCTGAAATTATTAACGACAACGTCTATAATAAAATTAATATTAAATTAATGCAATGTTAACAATAAAAAAGGAAAAATCACATTATCTTAAAGTTTTAAAGCTCCGACTTAAAATACAAACAAATAAAGTAAAGTACTAAGTAAATACACTTAAACTTTAAGCAAAACTTCAAAGACCCAAAAAAAAACCACACCCAAAAGTAGAAATATTTAAGTAACTTACATTCATTGAAAGACGATACAATGAGTATAATTAGTTGAATCCGCATATTAAAATATTAAATGAAATAAGTCGCACAAAAATAACATATAGCTTATAGGTCGTAGGCGGTTTGTTTTGAGATTCAGTAAAAAATAAAATTTACTTAAGCATCCGGCCTGGGCCAGTGTTTCTGTTTACCAGTTAGGCATGGGCAAAAATATCGATACATAAAAATAACGATATTTTTCCAAATAAATATCGATATATATCGTCGATATTTTTATTACCGATATATTGATATTCGATATTTATATTCGACTATCGAATTCGTGTCAATTTCGATATACTTTTTAACGCAATTCTGGTTTAGTTATTAGATGCGTGCATTTGGCCTAAAGGTCCTTGATACTGGGCCATAAAAAAAAAAGATGCGTGCATGATAATACTTTTTTTTTAATAAAGAGTATATGGCCTGGTAACAAGACCATTAAAGCAATACTATGAAAATACTTATTACTAATATTATTAAACCGTCAGTGTGAGACGTATAAGACCCTGAAGTTAACAAACAAAACAAACAATTTTTTTTAAACAAGCCAAAAAAGCTACAAAAAAAGGTAAAGGTTGCTTTTGTTTGATTTTATTTAACGTATCGTCGTTCAATGAGTCACTATTATTAATAAATATTAATTTTAACTTCATGTTTATTCTTTTTTACGAATTTTTAATGGTTTGGAATTATAAAAAAAAGAAAAAGACTTTAAAAATGTATCGATATATCGATTTATCGTTATTTCTCACTCAATAATTATCGATAGTTTTTAAAAACGTCGATACGATAAATATCGTCAAAAACTAATGGAAATTGCAATACTATCGATAGTATCGAGAGTATTGCAATCTGTTTCCAACGCTGTTTCCAATTTCAAAACGTCCTTGCAATACAGGATAATGTTATTTTCTATTGAGGGCAATGTTTTTTAAAAAAAAAAAGTACAACTATCCTGTTATCGACGTATGGCCTCTTAAGTTAGCATTTTTTCTTTAATAGTTCCGTTTTGTTCTAAAGTTTTAGTTTACCGAAGTTCAAGTTTGTGTTTAATACTTTGACTGTCTTTTTATACCCAGATCGGCAGCCGTGAAAGCATCGCGGACAGTGCATTTGCTTTTAGGGATTCTTGGAAAAGCGTGAAAATCACTTTCCCCACTTTAAGAGCTTAAATTTAACAAAAAATAGTTAGTATGGACGATTAAAAAAGAAACGGAAACAGTAAGACAGAGGCGAATATCTGTTAGTTTATGCTACTTCTACTCAACATGGGTACTCCAAGTTGAGTAATGAGTAGAATAAGAATTCATACTCTCGTCGTAGCATACACAGCATAGAAAGTAACGAGTGTTTGTGTCTCTGTGTGATTGTTGTTATTTGTGAAAATAAAAATGACTTGTTATATCCTACAAAATTAGAGTACAAAACGTTTTTATATAATTTTTAAAACTAAAAAATATATTAGCAATTGGACTGGTAACACATACCAAATCCACAGAACATCTATAGTAAACTATGCAGATGTTAAGTTCCATATAAGTTTTATATCTGAAATGAATACGTGAGTGTTTCGAACGCATCGTGTACATAACAATAGCCTTTCCAGTGTACAAAAGTACTCTTTGGTGTATAAATGGATAATACATTAAGACAGAAACTGCCTCTTATCTATGGGGTACTTCGGTAAGGGCTGGGGCGGCATCGGTGGCAGCTGAAGTAACTTGCGCAAATATGAGTCTCTTTGTGTAGATTATGTATTTGTGCCATTTGCTGTTGAAACTTTCTCGTAAATTAATTTTTTTTAATGGTTTACGTCCCAGGATTAACGCTGTCGCTGATGACAAGAACGCTGGTTCTTTTCTCGCTCAAAAGTTAAGCATAACTATTCAGTGAAGAAATGCAGCTAGCGTTCAACAAGACAAAAGTCATGTTAACGACCTGGTCGTCGTTATTTTGGTCACCGTCAGAATGGGTTCATTTATATATTTAAAAAGTACATCTATCTCGGTCAGAAAAAATAAATTCGCCGGGGTAACTTGAACAAAGAAATTCGTATTCGACTGCAGGGCTGGGCTGAATTTGGGAAACTCTCATAAGCTCGCAAATACTAATCGCACGATAGTCGAACGGCGAGCAATGGTCTCCCCATGGCTCGCCGTGCGACTATCGATGCTATTTATGCTTAGTGTTTCTCTAGGGTAGGTAGTTTTTTCTAACCAAAACTAAGAAATTTGAAGAAAAAGGTGGTGGAAAATTTGTAAACTAATAAAGATCATATCTGTCGAGTGATTGTAGATAGGGGAGGGAATTCTTAGTGTAGGCCACGGTTGAGAATAAGGAGCACAGGCCACCTGCCGTTGAGATGGGTCGATGACCTCAAGAAGATGCCAGAAATTGGCTACATACTAGAAGAACAGCTATTTTAATTGATTTCTGTAGTTGATTTTGACTACCATAAAACGCCAACAAAACTCAAAATCAAAAAATGATATTTTAGTAGCGCTCTTCGCAAATTTTATTCTATTCATTTAAACTTTGTTTTTATTTTAAGTCCAATACTTAGGGATATTATGGAAGAGATTTTACACTTATTAGAACAGCAACTTCACTTGAGTGTCGAATATCTATGAGAGCCGTGATTATATTATACAATCAGGTGAAATGCTTACTACTTTACGACTTCCTCCAAATAAAAATAGATGTTTACAAAAACATTTATCTAGATATTATTAGTTGATATTTTTTTACTTTTCAATCATTCCAAGGTTAATACTGAAAGGCTAAATGTTATTTTTGCAAGTAAAAAAAAGTTATAAAAATATCGGTTTTAATTAATCACAATTGCGTCTTCGAATGTATTTTTTTACTTAATTCTTTTAAAACTCTTCCTCTTTTTTCTCTTGAGATTCAGGGTTTAATGCTGCCCTTAGCATCAAAATATCGTCTTTGTTTAAATCAATGCACATAGTTCCAACTACATCTTCAATGCCAATAGTACCGTCATTACTTATGTCTACTTCTTTTATAAGATTATCTAAATGTTTCGGAGACAATTTATTACCTTGCTTAGAAAGGACATCTTTCATAAACTCCCTGTCTATAACACCGCTTTTAGCAGGATCTAGTGCTTGCAAAGCTGATCGTAATTCTTCTTCTATAGGTAAGTCTCTTTGTCTAATTATTACTATTTTCAAGAATTGTTCATAATTAATGTGGCCTTCGGGATGAGGAGGTCTTACACAGTAATCTATTAATTCTTGTAATTGTTCAGGGGTGTACGTCATTAGAAGAAGAGATTTTAGCATATATACTAATTCCTTTTCGGTGATGAAGTTATCCAAATCGGTATAAGCTGGATTGTAATCTTGAAACAATTCCCACAGCTGTTCAACCTCAGATAACTGATCAGGTCTCAGTTCAAAACTTGGCTTGAGGGCTTCTGTTGAATCTTTAAGATTTAAAGGTGCAGCAGGGTCTGGTGGTGGTTCTTCGACATATGCTTCCTCTTCTTCTTGTACAGCTTCCTGATCTTCTTTTAAATCTTTTACTTCCTTACCCTCAACCTCACCTTCTTCTTTCTCAATAATATCTTGATTTTTTACATTTTGCTCAATAATTATGTCTTCTTGGGTTACACTGCTATCTCTTTCAGTATGAACCTTTTCCTCATTGTCCACATGTGTTTCACTTTTAATTTCGTTATGTTGTTTAACTTCATCTAATGTTTCGTAGTCACCCTTATTACCTTCATGTACATCGTCCCCATTTAGTGCACTTTTTTCATTTTCAATTTTTTCGTATGTATCAATTTTAGCGTCATCCATTTTAATAAAACTTTAAATTTAATAAATAAAACTGCTCATAAAATTAAGTTACATATTTTGATTTAGTTCATACCAAAAAGTTGTCACCGCTCCTGGGTTTTCTTAACTGTGACCTTAAAACTATTGTTAAATTTTCTGTTATTTGTTCATAAAGAAGAAGACTTCTGAACGATATATTGTCAAGAATATTGAGAAATTCCTTTAGAAGTTCCTCACGTACATTATCTATAAAATACAACATTAATAAAGTGTAAAAAAAAATATAGTAACACAAGGGAATGCTTGCAACGTTTTGTAATATAAATGGTTGTCAAAATATTTATTAATCGAAAAATAAGCTATTGCACTTTCAGCCTGTAATTTTGTTAATTATTTATTTTATTCTATTCTGATCTTCAGACTTTCAGATCAGTTATATTAATGAGTTTTTAGAACATGTAGAAATGTTACGTGTAGAGATATAATAGTTAGTACGTATTTTGTAACTGAAAAAGTCTCCACAAAAATGTTGATTAATGCTTTAAAATTAAAAAAATTGCCAGAATAGCGCGGATCATAAGAGAAAGATCTGAAATTAACGGTAGTAGACGAATGAAGTATGCTCAAAGAAATAAGTATCTTTCTGCAATATAGACGCTTGCGCGTTCTTATGAAACGTCAACATTTTACATAAAAATTAATACGATCGTAAGTAAGCTACGACCGGTTCGGAAAACAGTTTCTGTTGAGAAGAAACAGGCAAGAAACTCAACAGTTGCTCTCTTTTTAAAACGATTAGTTTACAATATAATAGGATAGGTATAAATCTTACTTTAGCCTACGTGAATATCAACAGTATTAACCCCTCACATTGGCGTCGTCAAGATATTCCGCAATGGTATAATACGCCTTAGCCATAAGTTCACTTTTAATTTCGATATTAAGCCACTAGATCAATTTAAACGCAATTGATCTAGTGGCTTAATATCGACTGTGGAATTTTATTATACATGCGCACACTTTGCCTCATGAACGATCTATTTACTTTTTGTAGATGTACTTTTTGGAAATGACTCTTGCTCTGCACTTGCAGCCAGTTAGTTAGACAGATTAGTAGACTTAGCTCAGCAGCTTTCGCGGTCAAAAAAATAAGACAGTTAACTGATGTAGATAAAGGTCGCTTGGTATATTTTAGTTATTTTCACAGTATAATGTCTTATGGCATTCTGCTTTAGGGTGGCGCGGCCGACATTAATACAATCTTTATCTTACAAAAGAGAGCTATTCATGCAGTTTACAATCTGGACCCCAAAGAATCGTTAAGAAACTTGTTTAAAGAGATAAAGGTATTGACTGTTGCTGCTCAATACATTTTTGAAAATGTTTTGTATGTCCATAAAAATAAGGATAAATTTTTAAGACATAATAATGTTCATGATATAAATACTAGGAACAAAAATAAATTGATCCTACCCACAAGTAGACTCCGTAAAATAAGTAAATCTTTTATGGGACAATGTATACGTTATTACAACAAAATTCCAGAAAACGTTCAAAATGCATCAATAGCTAAATTTAAAAAAATAGTAAAAGAACGTTTGTGTGTTAAAGGCTAGTATAATATTAATGATTATTTAAATGATAACACACTCTGGTAATGAACTGATCGCTCCAGGCTCTTTCAATCGGAGTTCTTATATTGTATTTTAACGAATTTATGTCAAACTGCTTATTTAAAAAAAAAAGCCCGCTGAGTTTCTTTCGCCGGTTCTTCTCAGTACAGTGGCTTTCTTTTCCGAACCGGTGGTAGTGTTTTGTGAACCGGTGGTAGATTTTTTGTTGACGTTCAATAAGAGCTTAAGTTAGGCCTATATTGAATAAATATACTTTGACTTTGACTTTGTAGAAGAAACAATGGCTTAATTAATTATTATGTCTATCACTATTCTTTAGGTAACAATTAAGATTATTTCTAACATACAAAATATTACAATAAATATATTGGGACGCAACAGTGAGTATATTAATCTCTTTAAAAAGATCTCTGAGTGTATTCCGGGCTCCGATGTTATAATTGGACGTTGTGGACTACCTTGGAACGCAGGTGTCCCTTGTGTACGCGATATGTTGGTTTCCCCGTGCAAGGAGGAACTTGGTTACATTTACTAGCACTATGTATGGGCATAGTGTTGTCAAGCGGAGCCACCGATAGGTCCGATTAACCTATGTGCCTTTCCTCGACCGGGTTGATGAGGAGGTTTCGGGCGACTTTTGTAACCTTTTTGACCTTTTGTTGTTATGTAATCGCTACGTTCAAGAGACGAAAACCATTCGAACCGTCTCGAATGGTTTTCGTCTAGTTTGATGAACCGATTGGTTAACTCTTTTATGTGTACGCGTAGCATCGGGAGTCGGCAATCGCTATGCAGATCGACGATACGTTGACACCACCTGACACCGGTTACGAGGCGGATGAAATTATTTCGAATTAACTGAAGTTTGATGTTGATGAAAAATGTTATTCATATGTTACAAAACAAAATAAAAATGGCTGGTCTGATTTGTACTGGTCACGATGATATTTATAATGTTTGTATAAAGACGAAGAATCTAAGGCAAGTGGCTGTATTATTTGAACCTGTTTTCTTTGATCACTAAAATTTAACTTTTAATCTGCTATTTTTAAAATTAACTTATACATCGAAATTTAAATCTGAGTTTAATAAATTGTCGGATTTTTTTTGGTGTTGCGGGATTCAAACCTGCTTCTTCTGGATAATGCGCCATTCTAGCTAATTGAGCCGCCGAAGACTCCAAAGCGCTACAATATTTAATTTTTATAAAAAATATTTTACAGTAAATACACGTCTTTTACATAATAATAGTAATACAATTAAATAAATACGTATTACAAAAAATCACTAGAACAATTATTTTATTTCAAATAATTGACTACAATTATTTCCCTAACGTTAATATAGTGTACAATTGCAAAGTACATGGCTTCTTTAGAAAACAGTTGTTGTATTCCTGTCTTGTACGTGTATGTCCATTCTCCATTATATATACTATTTCCGTATTTATTTGCAATGGAGCAATGTAGTTAGTCTCCTCTGTAATGCAACACGTATGCTGAATCAAGTAAACACTCGTCTGCTACCACTTCACGAATCGTCGCTAAATCGGAAACGATCTACTGGGCGATTTATACTGGTACTAAACGGTTGTAATACCGGCCATTGACGATACAGAATTCTATCCCACGACCAGCGCTTTCATAAGGCATCACGTGCTTTTATTCGCTAGTGAAGAAAGACCGCACCGAGTGGTGAGAGGCTGTGGGTAAGGATAGGCAAAGCGCGCGAATTCTGGCAGAAGACATTACGCGCGGGCTCGTCGCGCATGCGTACTAAACGGCCGTAAATTCGCGAATTCGTAATTTATATCGGGCAATTTTGGTTATCTGGATACATTTTTTACATTGCTGAAAAGTGACCTGACATATTTGCTCCTGATAAAGATAAATTAAAATATCCGAAGAATTAAAACGATGGTAAGTAATTAAATAAGATTAATTGAATATTATTATTTTATTTAAATACACGGTACACTTTACCGCGCACATGTTATTTTTTTCTTATTTTAGTTTAAACTGTTTATGTTTATCAAACATCGATATGATTTAAGACTTATTATATTTCTTTGTAGTCGAGAATAAATAGAAATAAAACTCGTTGAAATTATCTATAATATTACCTACAACGTTACCCATATCAATTTCTTTTCATTTCTTAATATAAGCAGTTATGCTTCTGTTTAGGCCGGAATCTCTGTGTAATAATTAATTATATGGCCGTAATAAAGTTATTTTTATAGAACTTCGTACTTCTGTGTAATATAGAAACGAAAATGTATATTACGTTTCATCTACCTTTTTCTGTAAGAAATGTAAATTTAAAGACTGTACCTATCCGAGCATAGATAATTTAAAAAAAATATAAATTATATAAATCTCGGTTTATCCTCCGCCTCTTCGTCCATAATTATGAAAAGTTTTACTCGCTTATTTTAATTATTTAAATTTAATGTTTTATTTCCTTTCATATACAAATAAATTTATAAATTTTACTCATTGAATTAGAAGGTAGGTACCTAATGTTGTAATATTATGTTTTAATATATATTTTGTCTTTGCTATATATGGAATGCAACATTTCTGTTTCAGTGTATATTTCTTTTTTAATCATGCTAGATTGCATGCAATTAAGCATACATAATAAATTAAATGAAAAGTGCTTAACAATAATTAGGTATCTATTATAACCTCGTTTGAAAATGGCTTAAGCACTGCAATATTAAAAACAATCGAAGACATCAATCGAAGTGGAAACGGTAATGCAGAAATCTCATTAAGTTATTATTGTTATATTAATAGTATAAAGTATAAATATTTAATGTCACTTCAAACCAAACGAATTTTAAAATAAAAAATCAATCGATTAACAACATTAATTAAATATTACATTTTAATTAGGCCAGGAATTCGAAAAGAGTACCTATGAAAGAGTGGATCAACTTTAGTTTATTTTAACTTAACTGGGTAGATTGTTTGAAAGAGATATTAATTTTTTTTTAATACAAGCTTACTTCGACATTGTTCAACACATCACCCGCATTTTAGCATGCGCAATAAGAAATAATACACAAACAGTAAACCCAAGCAATATATTATTTTGAACGAAGAAACGTCGATTGGATAATTTTTTACCAGATATTTTTCAGACATATTTCATTAAAATATCCTGATCGAATTCAAAAACATTCAATCTTAACGTGTTCTTAAATATCATTAAACCAAGATAAAATATCAAGACCTTAACACTTTGGCAAGATTGTTTCCTTCCTTATTCACCAGCATACCAATATCCTGGGAACCTATTGCACAATAATACCTTTATTGTTATATTTCAGTCTAAAATATTGGTTAACCTATTATTAAGGCAGACGTCGTCCACACTCGTAATTACGATGTAACAAATGTTGCAGAGCACACAGATGTTCAATGGTACCTTTAAAGAAAACCAATTGTGAATTGCACTATCCACAAATATATTCGCCTCTCAGTACTCTTGATTTGACGCAAATGGAGCGGTAATTAGAACTTACTTATATGTCAATTCGATTCTAAATAAGCCTTTACGACTGCACTTCATCATTAAACAAATTTAATTCGTGACTGATATTAATTCTCCGCTATTCTCCGTTTTATAATTAGTAGAAAAAGGGATGAAATGCCATTATTTTGAAAATCTTCTCAGTAGGTTTAAAATGAACTAAATTTAAATTGATTGCAAGCTATGATGGAAATATTTAAAATTAAATCAAATTTAAACACAAAACTAATGGAGATAAATAAAATTCATTTGTTTAATTTCTGATGTTTCTTGCTTCCTGTAGCCTTAATAATAGCTTGTAAGTGGTTTCACATCGACCTGATGGGTTTTGTATCAAGTTTTGGAGGGTCTTAGGAAGCCTTTCCCACTTACACAATTATAGCGCTGTCTTCAGATCTGCGATGTTTGCTGGCGCCGAATTTCTGGCTCGAATACTCTTTGTTTAAGCATGTTCCATAGATAATGGATGGGGTTGAGATCATAACTTACTTTAGTCAAATGTCAACTTCGTCCATGAACTGATAGAGTGATTTTCGTAGTAAGACACCGAGCATTATCATGCATTAAAAAGAAGCCATCCTCTAGAATATCTTCGTAAGACACGACATGGTCCAAAAGAATGTTCAACACATATTACTCAGCAGTTAGGCCGCCTCCACGGCACCACAAGGGATGAAACCGAGCTCCGTTTTACCTTCTAGCGAAATACCCACACACGTAAATACACGAACCACTGCCATAGCATACCTTTTTAGCACAGCACTGCATAAATGACTAACCTATTGACCCGAGCTCTCCTAAGACTGCAGAAGACACACTGCACTCTTCAGTGAACAGGACTGATCGCGGTTGCGCTTTTGACTTGTCAGTGAATTATGGCGATCTTTGTACCTCTTACGGAACTTCTTGGAGCGAGGTTCGCTTCTCTTAAGCGTCTTCTGGCTGAAACTACTCCTCGAACTGAGCTCCTATTGAACGGCAACTCCGGCACGATGGTGATTTCTGATACTTGTGGAGACAATCTCCTGCCGAGCCAATCGTGGTATTTGTTTTGCCTCCTGAAATCTCTATCGATCCTTGTACAGCAGATTGGCTCAGGTTTAGATGGCGAGCGACTTCTCACTGGCTAAGGCCTTGTTGCAGCAAAGCAACAACGGCGGGCTTCTTCTGGTGCATATTTATAATTTCCGCAAATCGTATATCGCGTAGGTTTATTCAGGTCAACGTCTGATAAGGTAAGGCTGTATGCCTAGATTTTTATAGAGGGAAATTATGAAACGCGCAACTCGCGTCTACCGACAATTCCATTTTTAAAAATAATGGTATCATTTTCAGGCTCAAATACAAGTTTTTCAAAAAAAAATCTATAATTTTTTAGTAATTTTTGAAAAAAATACATTTTATAGGGATGATTCAATTTAGCTGGTCGCTAGTGTAGGATTTTATAGTGTATATGTTAAGAAAAGTAAAGTAACAGCCTGTATACATCCCTGTTGGGCAGAGGTCTCTCGTCTGTCTGTATGGAGGATATTAGGGCAAAATACGCCACGCAACCCCCCTTCGGATTGGTGGACTTACACATACTATCATAAATATTTTTTTTTTGTTAATATCTCGAAAATATACAGGTTTCCTCACGATGTTTTCCTTCACTGGTGAGCACGTGAGACGCCGCTTTTATAAGAAATAGAAAATTAAATATTTAGAAACCTTTCAAACGAATGTCTTTTGCAAGAAATCTTCGTGTGAATGGATAAGTAGTACCTAATTTTTGACAGTTAAGAAAACGCGTATTTAGTAAACATGATTACTGAGGCAACGAAACGTAGATAAACGCTAATTAACGGTCGTTCTCAGCAATAGTCAGATAAGAAATATTTATGAATACATTTCTTTAGCGTGTGCGCTGTTTAGTCTTCCGTTCACAGATTAATTTAGAAGATTTTTAAAAAGTTTAACAAATTGTGTCTCCTTTTTATTTGTATAGTGGTGTAAGCTTGAATTTAATTTATCCAGTGAACTAGTATGGGTTTATCTCCACTACTTTATTTGATTCAGCAATCGGTATAATAACCTTTAGACATTTAATGTGCCCTTTTAGGTAAATAAAGTTACTTGTAGTGAAGACCGTCTAGAAAAAACGAGCGCGCTATTATTTTATGTAGACTTGAAGTTATTAACGACTCATTTCTATGACAAAATTTTTTTAAACATCAAAGTTATAATTGCAAAAGTTCAAATAAAATGTTCACGTTTGTGCTCAAATTGTAGAAATTTTAGTTTCAAAAATCAAGTCTACTTATGAATATGAGAAGCATTGTGTTATTTCAGTTGATGAAATAGGACGGTAAAGTACCTAGGACCAAGCTAAGTACTGCAGAGATTCTTTGAATTTTTGTCACGAATATAGTGGAAAAAAGTGGACGTATATACATCATAGCATTTTTTCAGATGTGCTTTGGTAGCTTGGTTGAGTGCCAATCTCTCGAAGTTTGGGACTACTAACCACGCACATCAATGCATCTGCAAGTCCCCGGTATTTCGAAAATCTTGTCTGAAACAAAAAAAACCATCAGACGCCCAGCTCGCCTCTATATCTTTATCGTTGAATTTCCCGCATCCGAAATTAAAGGTTGATCCCAACTTACGAATCATCATTACAGCATGAACTCACCTTGCGGTCATACGATAGCATCCGTCTGATCTGATTGCAATACGAGTTATTATAATACGAGAAGAAATTATTTCTCTTCTCCCCCTTTAAAAAAAACCACTGCATCACTTGGTAAACTTATTACTAACAGCACTACCACCTACCATTGAGAATTACTATCAACTATCATAATTATATCAAACATTAACCCCATAAAAATCCTACGGGGCATCTACGTCTTACCTTAAAAACTTATGTGAAGGTAAAATGCAATATCAACTCACCTACCGTTCACTTAGAATGACGTAATCTGTGAACAAAACTACACTAATTGGACCGCAAACAGTAAAGTACCAATGCATCGAAAGTATCGTTCGCAAACAAATCATAATGACAGAAATATAAGACGTGACAAGGTTGAATGATCACGCTAAGCCATACTTCAAGTCATGCGTGATAAAATATTTAAGCTCGAATCTGGCAAATACACTACTAAGTCGAAACGCGTGTTATTAAAATTATTTCCGTGTTTTTTTTATCTTATCTATTTGAATTCATTAATATTAAGTAATTATTTCATATATTATCATACGATTACAACACGTTTAAAAAAAACTATTTTTAAGAATTTTAAATTTCATGTTTTACCACCCATGACCATAAAAGCAGCAAATTATTAGAAAAGTCGAGAATGATCTATATAAATCATTAAAAAATAATGAATTATTTGTAGTGTACAATGATATTTTATACTAGTGTATTTTATTGCATAGCTTCCATCGCCAAATGTATTAAAATTATCTCTTCGTTAGGCCGATACAGCACTGAACTTCGTCAAAGGATGCAAAATTTTCCAACACTATAATCCATGTATAGATAACCTAGAGAGAACAAACGTGTTCCACGATTATCTCACTTGCATATAAAACAATAATTCAAATGATACATGAATATCGGTAAAATGTAGGTCTAAGTTATTGTTATCCACAGAACCTTTAAAATTCGACCGTGACCCACGTTTATTAGACCGTATGGCAAACAAAATAAATTCTGTAGCACGTATAACACGAAAACCCTTGTCAATCAATTTTAATTTACTGTATAAAAGTCAGTCTTCGCAAGGTTTTTTTTAATTTGTATTACCTTCTCTTGTTGTCAACAATATTAAGAGCCTGTGCTAGACTACCAATTAATCTATGTGTCACGCCTAATCACTATTCCTGAGGTTGATTAAAAGTGCTCAAAATGCTGAAGTGCTAAAAAGTCCGTCTTTAAGACTTAAATTTACAAATATAAGGGTTAGCGGAATATTCAGCATACATCATAGGTTTGTGATCAACACCAGCCCTGCAGTCCCGGGCTCATAGAATAGGGCTAAGGTATCCCCTGCCTGTCGTAAAAGGGAACTAAAAGGGGACTCGGATGGGCTGCAGCACGAAGTGGCCTCGCGTTGCTGCAAGAGGGTAAGGGAATCGGAGAAGGTTTATCCTTCTTAGAGGTGTGCTCACGCGCAGTACCGAGGGACACCGGTGCGTTCCATGGGAGGTCCCGGAGTCCCTCCAAATGTACGGAAGGTGGCCACCGAGGGGGTTTTAGTGGGTAAGAACCCCACATAACCCTGTCAATGTAAGTTGACAGGGTTCTTTCGGACATTTGCCCCCGATATAAAAAAAAGGTTTGTGATCAACACAAAACCGCCGCAGTTTGGAGATGATAATGAATCGGCATACAATTCAACTGATCACAAAATTTGATCCCAGAAAATTGTTGAAAGAAAATTTAACCACAGTGTTGCGCTTATCGTAGCGTAGAGACTAGACAGACAATAATCTGTAAGTGTTCTAAACTTACACTTATAGAGCTTACACAAAATATAAGCTATGGGCTAAAGTAAGATAGCTCAGACTTGTGAAGGTTCTTTAATCGTAGCTCACCAGAAACTATAGTGATACATAACTATTTTAGAAACGTAATTCATTTATAAAGTGGACAGATTCTTTTTAATAACCAAATAGTGGTTGATTACTAAACAGTAAGCTGTATATACCTAATTTTAATTTTTCATTCATTCATTGTTTTTTTATTTTTTTTTCATTTTATTAAAAAAGAGTTTTACCGCTGAGGATAACATCATCCTGTAATATTAAAAAAAATGTAACATATCAAAAAATCGCAAAATTTGTTACATAATCAATTTTTTTTAAATTAAGTTTAGCAATCCTGGCCACTTTTAATTGTTTCAAATCATAATCAAATACTCGGGAGCGGGGAAAACCTTACATTTAATTGCTTTTACGGATGTCTGAATGCCATGGTTCTTAATTAAATGTGCTCATTATAACGAACCCCGATGGACGTGAAATAAGCGTATAATGATTAGAAGGTCACAATGATTCTAAGTAATGCACTTCACCAATGAAATATTTATTGTACAATTGTTTCGTGCATCACGATTTCTCAGTGATCCAGTTCTTTTTAACCTTATAGGTATCATTACACTGAGATGCGTGCTTCGGTGGCCGCAAATGATGCAACTGTGTGTATTCAGATGTACAAATGCTTTGTTCTGCAGTACTCTCAGTCTTGAAGCGACTTTAAAAATATCCATAGAAAAGTTTATGCACTGTATAAAATAAATAAACTTATTTATTTAATCACAATGTGAGTAACATCTTATATATACACTATATGTTTAAATGTGAATTAGCCAATAAAGTAATTTTCGTTATGAAAGGAATAATTTAATCCTATTCTTAACTTATGGACTTTATAAAGTACATTTAAAATTTTAATGTATGGATCAGTGATTATTAGAAAATATAACCCGAGTTTAAGTCAGTCAGAACAACAAAATACCCCAGCAATAGACACTTCTGGCAGGACTAACGTAGGTTAATGCTAAGTGTTATGAAATTCTGTTAATGCGTGTTAAGACATTATAGAATTATAGCGAAAGTTCCTAGTATTTCTGATAAAATGTTTTTCGAGATACAAAACTAACAGCTTAAGAAATAATAGCATATTACTGTGAGTGTTTAACTGTGAATCAAGCAAGTAACTAATTAACTAAATTATGAACTCTGAACACAAGGGTGTTAACAGTGACAAACGTTTTAGGGCCTACGCCCTAAAGCGTTTACTTCTGTTACGGACAACTTTTGTCGCTATAAAGCGATCGTATTTGTACAAGAAATCTTTGTCGTCATTGGTCGATGACTCAGCACTAATAGCGGTTCCATACATAAACATCCAAGGGACATTACTTATCCTTAATACGTCTAGTAACACAATTCTTGCATAAAATATTAAATCAATAACTTTCGCTGTCAATTTCCAATACGTCATATAGCATTCCTTATTAAACTGAGTACACACAACTGCGATTATCTATTTATCATTGTGCGTTGCATTTAACTTCCTGATCTTGTCAATTAATATGGCGCGCCTTTAGTTTATTACTATGAATTATTGACCTCATTTCTACCATATCCAGCAGTAACATCCTGCTTCCTTCCGCTTTAAAAGTCAAAAAAAGAAATATGATCAAGAGGCCTGTGTCTATCATTCATAATTATTCTTTAGTATCTGACCATGTAAGCGACATACGTCGACAAGGGTCATATGGACCACAAAAATGCTAAAACTGAATAACCTCTGGGATGAAGTCAAATTACGCTTATTCCTATGTTTGTATGTTTCAAGGAATTTCATTCTTTTAATTCAATCACAGTAAATACATACATTATAAATGGGACATCAAATAACTGTAGAATTGATTTCCAACTTCCATTCCATTCGCCTTTCGGCAAAAAATGATTTAACTCGTCAGATTTGACGGCTAACTGAAGTTTAATTAGACTGCAGTGACAGGTGATGAATACCGACTAAGTTCGAAGCAATAATGAAAGTTTCTACAGACCAATTTTCTTTAAGGTGGAAACCGAAATCCATATCGACTGGATTATCTCCATTTGAATAATAGTAAAATTTTCTTAAAGTGAAATTTTCTTTTTTTTATATTAAAAAGACTCTTACTATAGATTGAATACCTGTCTTGCAAGGATTTCATAAATAACAGACACAAAGCACATGAATATTTATGGAATTTCTTTATAAAATAAATATTATTTATTTATATATTTTAAAAATAAATATTATTTAGAAATAAAAAGTTTTTAAGCGCACGTGAGTTTCAAACCAAGAACCTGGCGTGGAGTACAGTTGCACCTTTGGCGACGTGACGTCTAAAACCAATGAGCCATTCGAACTATGAAAAAACAATTCATGCAAGATTTTTTTATGTCACAAGGTGGCCAGCGAGTTGGTGATTCACCTGATGGAAAGTGATATCCACCGCCCATGTACATTTGCAATCTCGTAAGATTGCAATGCATTGTCCGTTAATGAAGTATAGAAAAGCAGAAGTATAATCTTCTGTGAGCTCGTGGTGCTTCCATATCGACCTGCCCATTCGTGAAACAGCGAAAACTTTTGCGTGGTCCTACCATTGTAAAACTTACTTAGTTTATTTATTTATTTATTTAATCTCTATTGCCAACCTTAAGTAAAACAAGGTAACAAAATGCGGACTTAATGCCCAAATAGGCATTAAGTTAGTTAAACCTATTACAGTCTAAATGAGAGCTACTCGAAGAAGTTTTCCGTTAAATTTATCGATCGCTGATGACTTAACAGTTGCGAAGATGCTACTTGCTTAGAAAGTTGTGGAAAAATTGCCTATAGTACTTTTAGATGAAGCATGCTTGGAAATTTAAATTGTTTATAGTGCTAATCTTTGCACTTTTCTACATATTTTAATGAAGCATGCTTGCAAATTATTAATTTAAACCTCGTTAAAAGATAAGAAAACTTACATAATAGTAGATGGTTTCGTCCTTTTTGCCATGAAATACTTATAATGATTGGAGGTTTAATAGAGGCTAATTTACGAAAGCCATGTTATCAATAAAATATTTTTCTGCAGTTGACGACCATTTATTTATACAATAAAAAGTTTACTTCAACATAACATAACAGTCAACATTATCCCTTAATCCACATTAACCTATGTTCACTGTCAGCAGTGGACTCTAATAGGTTGAAATGATGCTTAGTGGCTAAAGCGTCAGGCCGCGAATGAAGACGTGGGTTCGATTCCCACAGTGGTGACAATCTTTTCGTACTTTTTCTACAAATTTTAATTCAAAAACACTCAATTTGAAGTTTTTTAGTATGTTATTCACGTCTTAATATACAGTATTGTTACAAGATATGGGTTGCGGGATTGGAGTAAAATGCAGATATTTTATTGCTCTCTTTATTTCAACACTTCGATAGATGCGATAGCCCTTATACACTGCACGGATCTTACACATCTACTTCCACCTCTTGATCTTCTCACTATTTTAATTTTCCTTTCTTAAACTTTATTGATATTTTTCACGTCAAAACTCGCATATCAACTCCCCTATTTTGGAGGCAGTGAAGTTTGCTGTTAGCCCGGTGGCTTTGATAGCCTCGGCGAAAGAGTTCCAGGACAGACGACTCGGGGACTCGAGATAATAACACCGAACCTGGTGCACGCCGAAAACGCGATGATCCCGTCGGCTCCGCTGCACTCTGCAAACCCTGCTAACAAAATATGGACAATCGATTAGTAAGGGTTGCACAACAAAATCCAAGAGCACCTCGGTTGGAGATCCGAACCTAGGCCTAGATCGCAATCGCTAGGAACAACTACCCTCTAGCGCGCTCAATATCCTTTATATGGGGTCCAAATTTTTATTCTCGTTTTTGTTGAAGGTACTTGGAACGAATTTCATTCGTCTTTTCTTATAAAATGTTCCGGAATAAGCATGACTTTCATGACTGTCATACCATTCAGACGTCAATCGGGTAGTGATAAAAAAAAACCCAGTTACAGTTTTTCTAAAATCTTTCAAGAGTATGCTACAGGAACAAACGACTTCAATTACCGTGTATTTCCTCAGCTTTTAATAGAAACAAGTCCATGACTAGGAGACTAGTAAAAACCAAAATCACACCGTCCTTATTGCGTTCATAATCAGAAACCATTTTGCGTTTGCTAAAGAGTATGTTTGTACAATATCAGTTATCTCCGTTTTTACAAAATATGTAAAGTATCGTTTACGTGATCAAATGTTTTTTTTCTGTTTTATCGATGATCGCGCAATAAGTGTAGCGATTTCTCGGAAGCTCGGGATCGACCTTCGTCATTCAGGGTGAAAGTGAGAGAGGCGGCTAGCATCGTGTACGGTGGACTATTGAGGCTTCATAAAATCACGTGAGATGTTAGGTATTACGACAACCGGTGACAATATCCGTGGACTAAGTTATTCTCTTAAAGTCACATTTTCGAAACAAAATTAAAATCGAACGGAGAGAAAATTAAATATTAATGCAATCGATTTGTATATATTAATTTAGCGAATGTGTTTTCTCACGTTACATTTACTATGTTTATTTTAGAAAATACTTCCTTGTGTTTTTAACACCTAAATTATCCATTAGCAAGTCATCATTTAGTTCCTTAAAGTAAACTAATATATTGTAAAGCTCGTGGGCGATAAATTCGATGGGATGTATGTACTTCAAGGCAGTCTTTGTCAGAAAAGAAAATACTGTATGTTTTCTTTTCTGACAATCAAGACTTATGATTTAATTTTATTACTATTAACTATAATATATTAGCCAACATTACAACTGTAATGCCACGAAAAGAAAAAAAGGTTTTTATAATTGTTTTGTTTGTTACAAGAAAACTTTCACTTTATCAAAAAGGTACCTGGAATACTACGATTGTTGTCACGTGTCTATGGGCGGCGGTTTTCACTCAACATCAGGTGAACTGTCAACTCGCTGGCAACATTATCACATAAAAAAGGTCGAAAATATGAAGAAAACGGGCGCGTTCATCGCAATCTGATGAGTGGATTAGAAGCGCATACAGGACAAACACATACATTTTATTTATAAGATTAATTAACGTAACGGTCTTGTTTTAGGTATCTGTTATTATTAACTATGAAACACTATGATATATGTGTAAACTGGTAAAGAATTGAGAAGAAACTGAATGCTTACAAAGTTCTCAGTGTATAGGAACTAACAATGAATGTACTCTAAACAAACATATATCTTTAAACGAAATTAAAACTTGCCTTAAGCACAGAATTCATGGCACTTTCCTTCTATAAGTGAAAGCCCGATATCTCTCCACATATCCTTTACTATGCTGTATTCCGTATAATATGCTAATATAGATTATATGAAGTAAGCTTATATGTATGTAACATTTCGATCGTACAAACTTTTGTAGTCTACTCACTTTCGCACTAGATCGCAGCAGACCGCGAGATCTTTCAAGGTTTCTTCCAATTCCTTAAGCTTCGATTAAGACCACAGTTAATACATTAATCACAAATCAACATTTTTTAAAGATTCACGTCCTAGAGTTAAGGATGCGGCTGTTGAAAAGTGGGCTGTTTTCTTTCTCGTTCAAATGTTAAGCATAAATATGCAGCAGGAAATGCTGTCCTTGCATGATCCCGCTTGGACTAGGTTTGTTAGATTACATTTAATTCAATGACAATTTAATATTATAAATATCTTTTCAACGAATTTAAATCAAAAGGAATTGAAAATATATATGTATTTATAAATTTGAAGTTTTCAATTGTGCCACTCTTTATGAGCTAAATTATTGAAAACTTAAATGTTCATAATATTGTTACGTGTTAGGGGTTCGAAGGATTTGGAGAGAAAGACCTGCTGACTCTTTTGAAGACTTTATTCAATAGCACTAGGTCCAACACAAATCACTAGGTCCAAACACTAAGCACTAACGGTGTCCTGTTTTGTAGCCAAGTCGTAGGTTTCACTGGTATCGCTCTTGATCACTAGTTTTCGCTCCGCAGTCGCCTCGAAGGTAGCTCAAACTGAACTGTATTCGCTCGCCTCCCCGCGGCTTTTTATATGGGCCGAGACCGGTTCCAGACTAATCCAGAAAGATCCTTCCTGGAACGTACCCGACACGCCCGAACATGTTCGTGATTCCGGAAAGTTCGCGAATGTACCCGGTTTTCGAGACTATAGTTCCACATGAGTTCCTCTAACGCCATCTAGTATTGAATAGGGGGTTTTATGTCGTCTTTGTTCTTTAGTGATTTTAATAGTTGACGCTAGATGGCGTTAGTTCCTTTGTGTGTTCATAACACTACTCCCCTCTTAGAGATGCTCGTCCCGAGCATCATTGTTACTGCCATGGTAACGCGCCAGACGGTCTATGTGTACCACTTTGAATGTCCCTCTTGGTTGCTTTTGAATCCTATAAGTCACATCATTCAGTCGGGTAACCACTTTGTATGGACCGTCCCACTTGATCTGCAACTTTGGGGATTTCCCTTTCCGACGAGTTGGGTTATGCAGCCACACCAGTGACCCTTCTTCGAAGCCGTCCGTGTTCGATTTCCAGTCGTATCTGGTTTTCATGTTCTCACTTGACTGTAACCCATTTTCCCGAACCAAGGCGTGTATATAGCGCATTTTTTCCCTTAAATTGCAGACATAGTCTTGTACGGTCTCTGGTCCCTCCGGTGACCCTCCTGTCAATAGGTCTACTGGTAATCGTAGTTCCCTCCCGTAATTGACATACGCCAGGGTAGCTTTTATGCTCTCATGCTCGGCGGTTCGGTACGACAGAAGGAAGAGTGGTATATACTTGTCCCAATCCTTTTGTTTGTCGTCTGCCAATTTCGCCAAATGCCTCTCAAGGGTCTGGTTAAATCTCTCAACCATTCCATCAGACTGTGGGTGGCACGCGGTGGTCCTCGTCTTATGCATGCCCAAAATTCTACACACTTCCTGGAATACTTGTGATTCGAAGTTCCTGCCCTGATCGGAATGGATTTCTAGAGGCACACCAAAACGACATATCACTTTTCGACTAACTTATAAGCGACTGTTGTAGCTTCTTGGTTTGGTATGGCGAACATTTCGGGCCATTTGGTGAAGTAGTCCATGACGACCATAAAATACTTGTTTCCCGATTCCGTTACAGGAAATGGCCCAGCTACGTCAACTGCAATTCGTTCCCACGGTGCACCGACGTTATACAACCGCAGGTTCCCACGGCTTCTGGTCTGTGGTCCTTTTACAGCAGCGCAAGTAGTACATTTGCGGCACCAATCCTGTACATCATCTCGACAATGCAACCAGTAGAATCGTTCTCGCACTTTTGTTAACGTTCTCTTGACACCTAGATGACCTCCTGATACGCCATCATGTATTTCACGGAGAACATCTGGTACTATCGTTCTCGGGACAATTATCTGAAGATGGAACTCTCTGCCGTTAGTCTTCTCCCATTTCCGGTAGAGTATTCCGTTTTGAAGTCATACTCTTGGAGCTGTTCAATCCATCGAGCTACTTGACCTTCCGGGTTCTTGAATTGCAGTAGCCACTTCAAGGCTGCGTGATCAGTTCGCAGTAAAAACTGTCTGCCGATGAGATATTTGTTGAAATGTTGTAGCGTCTTTACAACAGCCAAGAGTTCTCTTCTTGTTACACAGTAGTTTCTCTCTGGCTTGGATAACAATTTGCTGAAATATGCAATAACAACTTCTCTTTCACCCTGTTTTTGAGATAACACCCCTCCAATGGCCGTGTTGCTTGCATCTGTGTCGACTATAAACTGACCTTCAGATTGTGGATACCCCAGGATTGGTGTTTCACACAGATGTTTCTTCAGTTTCTGAAAAGAATCTTCACAAGTCCCATCCCAACTGAATGGTCATTTATCTTCTGTCAGCCGATGTAATGGCTTGGCTATCTCTGAGAATCCCTTAACAAAACGCCTGTAGTATGAGCATAGGCCGAGGAATGCCCGCACTTCGGTTTTGTGCTTAGGGTAGGCCATTTTTGAACTGCTTCCAGTTTCTCCAGGTCTGTCTGAATTCCATCACTGGAGATGACATGGCCGAGATAGTTGACCTTGCTCCTGAATAAACGACACTTTTTCGGGTTCAACTTTAATTTGGCTCCCTCTATTTTGGCGAAAACTCACTCCAAGTTTCGCAAATGATCCTCGAAGTCACGGCCGACAATGATGATGTCATCTAGGTAGACTAAGCAAGCCTCTCCAACTAAGCCTGCAAGTACACACTCCATGAGTCGCTCAAATGTGGCAGGCGCGTTGCACAATCCGAAGGGCATGACGTTAAATTGCCATAAACCTTTACCGGTCGAGAAAGCTGTCTTCTCCTTGTCTTTTGGATGAATTTCCACCTGCCAGTATATAGTATTGAATCGGGGGTTTTTTATGTCGTCTTTGTTCTTTAGTGATTTTAATAGTTGACGCTAGATGGCGTTAGTTCCTTTGTGTGTTCATAACACTACTCCCCTCTTAGAGATGCTCGTCCCGAGCATCATTGTTACTGCCATGGTAACGCGCCAGACGGTCTATGTGTACCACTTTGAATGTCCCTCTTGGTTGCTTTTGAATCCTATAAGTCACATCATTCAGTCGGGTAACCACTTTGTATGGACCGTCCCACTTGATCTGCAACTTTGGGGATTTCCCTTTCCGACGAGTTGGGTTATGCAGCCACACCAGTGACCCTTCTTCGAAGCCGTCCGTGTTCGATTTCCAGTCGTATCTGGTTTTCATGTTCTCACTTGACTGTAACCCATTTTCCCGAACCAAGGCGTGTATATAGCGCATTTTTTCCCTTAAATTGCAGACATAGTCTTGTACGGTCTCTGGTCCCTCCGGTGACCCTCCTGTCAATAGGTCTACTGGTAATCGTAGTTCCCTCCCGTAATTGACATACGCCAGGGTAGCTTTTATGCTCTCATGCTCGGCGGTTCGGTACGACAGAAGGAAGAGTGGTATATACTTGTCCCAATCCTTTTGTTTGTCGTCTGCCAATTTCGCCAAATGCCTCTCAAGGGTCTGGTTAAATCTCTCAACCATTCCATCAGACTGTGGGTGGCACGCGGTGGTCCTCGTCTTATGCATGCCCAAAATTCTACACACTTCCTGGAATACTTGTGATTCGAAGTTCCTGCCCTGATCGGAATGGATTTCTAGAGGCACACCAAAACGACATATCACTTTTCGACTAACTTATAAGCGACTGTTGTAGCTTCTTGGTTTGGTATGGCGAACATTTCGGGCCATTTGGTGAAGTAGTCCATGACGACCATAAAATACTTGTTTCCCGATTCCGTTACAGGAAATGGCCCAGCTACGTCAACTGCAATTCGTTCCCACGGTGCACCGACGTTATACAACCGCAGGTTCCCACGGCTTCTGGTCTGTGGTCCTTTTACAGCAGCGCAAGTAGTACATTTGCGGCACCAATCCTGTACATCATCTCGACAATGCAACCAGTAGAATCGTTCTCGCACTTTTGTTAACGTTCTCTTGACACCTAGATGACCTCCTGATACGCCATCATGTATTTCACGGAGAACATCTGGTACTATCGTTCTCGGGACAATTATCTGAAGATGGAACTCTCTGCCGTTAGTCTTCTCCCATTTCCGGTAGAGTATTCCGTTTTGAAGTCATACTCTTGGAGCTGTTCAATCCATCGAGCTACTTGACCTTCCGGGTTCTTGAATTGCAGTAGCCACTTCAAGGCTGCGTGATCAGTTCGCAGTAAAAACTGTCTGCCGATGAGATATTTGTTGAAATGTTGTAGCGTCTTTACAACAGCCAAGAGTTCTCTTCTTGTTACACAGTAGTTTCTCTCTGGCTTGGATAACAATTTGCTGAAATATGCAATAACAACTTCTCTTTCACCCTGTTTTTGAGATAACACCCCTCCAATGGCCGTGTTGCTTGCATCTGTGTCGACTATAAACTGACCTTCAGATTGTGGATACCCCAGGATTGGTGTTTCACACAGATGTTTCTTCAGTTTCTGAAAAGAATCTTCACAAGTCCCATCCCAACTGAATGGTCATTTATCTTCTGTCAGCCGATGTAATGGCTTGGCTATCTCTGAGAATCCCTTAACAAAACGCCTGTAGTATGAGCATAGGCCGAGGAATGCCCGCACTTCGGTTTTGTGCTTAGGGGTAGGCCATTTTTGAACTGCTTCCAGTTTCTCCAGGTCTGTCTGAATTCCATCACTGGAGATGACATGGCCGAGATAGTTGACCTTGCTCCTGAATAAACGACACTTTTTCGGGTTCAACTTTAATTTGGCTCCCTCTATTTTGGCGAAAACTCACTCCAAGTTTCGCAAATGATCCTCGAAGTCACGGCCGACAATGATGATGTCATCTAGGTAGACTAAGCAAGCCTCTCCAACTAAGCCTGCAAGTACACACTCCATGAGTCGCTCAAATGTGGCAGGCGCGTTGCACAATCCGAAGGGCATGACGTTAAATTGCCATAAACCTTTACCGGTCGAGAAAGCTGTCTTCTCCTTGTCTTTTGGATGAATTTCCACCTGCCAGTATATAGTATTGAATAGGGGGTTTTATGTCGTCTTTGTTCTTTAGTGATTTTAATAGTTGACGCTAGATGGCGTTAGTTCCTTTGTGTGTTCATAACAATATTAACCAACACTTCTCATCATACGTAAGACGAAGGCTCACCCAATTTCTTACTTTTTTACGTAGTGTTTGGATCATAGTTTCCATACACAATAGTTTTGTCCTATTGTGCCCGTTACAAGATCACCGTAAGAATTGATTTAAAATGTAGCTAATTCCAGAAATGAAAACTGTCATATATAATTATACTAGCGGATTGGACAGACGTTGTCCTGTACACACGACTTAAATTCAACAACTTACAAATAAAAAAAAAAATTGTAGTAACGAATTGTGAATCTAAACCATTCTCGATCACTGAAGACGCACAAAAAATTTCATTAAAATCGGTCCAGCCGTTTAGGAGAAGTTCAGTGACATACACACGTGATGAATTATTTATATATAAGGATATTAAGTAACTAAAGGCAATAAATATGACAAAATTCTAGTCTAAAGCGATGGTCACGAGACTCACACTCTCGATTTGATGTAACTTTAGACTTACATTACTTTACATTTGAATAAACCTTATCAAATAGCAATCTTCGCTCCATTTGGCATTTGAAGGGCCCAGGTCTGTTATAAATGGCCCACATCGCAATCAACAATCTGTGTAGTGCCTTACAGTGCTTCAATTGGAACATATTAAATCCTCCATATTAACTTAGGCGAAAACGTTCTGAAGGATCAATTTCGTCAGCGCCCCACCTTTGTAGCCATAAGAACGCAACGCGTATGCATATCATACCGTGAGACTGTGACGATAATAAATTGTCCGGTTTTAGAGTACTATTGTCATATTTAAAATATATAACTTTTTATGGACGTTTATTATTAATATATTGTTTAATGTTGAAAAAATATTAAAAGCATTCATGATACAATTGAAAGTTGTCTATGTGAGTAAAAATGACAGATTTCTTCGAGTTTGCGAAATTACTGACTGCATTTTATTTAATTCTAGACTTTTTAAAACTTCGCAACAAAATTTTAAACCCTTCTTTTTATGAAATTCATGATTCATGTTGAAGACACGCCAACGGGGCTATAAAGTTTTAAACGAGCCAAAATGTTACAATTTACTGGTTTTCTCAATTGAGTAAACCTCATAACAGTGGGTGGGCGGACGATGTTTCGTGCGTGAAATTCCACATTAAAACTGGTATTCTGCCCCGTAGAAGGCGTGCCACGCCATTTATTTCGTTGAATAAGGAAGTCAGAAATTACTCAAAAAACCTTTAAAAAAATTAATCAAGGACTGAACCAGTCCCTATAACATCAACGGCTTTTAGAATAACATTTGAAAAAAAAAACATATTTTTCTCAAAAAATGCCCAGTGCTAAGAATATTACAAAACCACAGAAAACAACACTCAAACGTGTCATAAACAGCAAAGCCAGCAGAACTGTATAGTATTTATCACTCTTTTCTCAAGTAAAACATATTGTTGTAGTACTGGTAGCATTTTGATAGTTAATAAGTAAGTGTAATGATTCTATATTGACTATAGATATATTTGCTATAGATATTTTTATGAAGGGAATGGCAAACGAACAAGCCGCTTACCTAATGTGGTGCATTCTAGAAAGGAAAAGACTGTTCTCGAATGTTTTTTATTATATGTTCATTACAAAATTGTGACAATTCATTGGGCATTTATAGCCATTGGTAGAATTATCTATTATAGCAAATACAACAAGAAGGAATTTGCATACGTTTTTACAAATTAGGTACGTAATTTGAAACAAGATGAGACCCATTCATCTCGTTTGTATAACGTACACATAACACTACGTTGAATTCTTCACGGTCAATGTTATTACAATAAGAAACGAGGAATAGCTACACAATTGAATATACAACAACGATTAAGCATTCTGTATACGATAATGATACTTTATGTTTTCAAATCTGATGGAAATGTTTCTTCCATGGTCGTAATATGCGATAATTTTTATCCGGGGAAAGTAATAAATGAGATGATTGGAGAGAATGAGCCAATAGAAATTGTTATATTTCGACTTTCAAGGGACGACCAGGTTCTCTTGTTAAAAGTCCGCTGCCAACTACTGGTTCCTGAACTGAGCGTGGCAGAATCTTATTCTTATATTACACTTCTTTTGTTACGTTAGGTAAAAAATTATAACAGTAAATTTTTAACATGCGCGCACACAGCGGAAGAAAATGCAAATAACACCATGGAATTTGTCGATAACCCTTTAACAAAGTGTAAAGTGTAAAACTTAAAAATAGTTCAACGTGTAAATAAAATTTTGAATTGAAATTTTAATTTCAATTTGAAACTGTTTTTAAAAGAACTGTTTTTCCTTTCATTGAATGACTAGCTGCTGCCCGCGACTACGTCTGCGTAGAATAGGCTGAATGCGTAATATTCAGACAGAAAGACAGATATACATAAATTATGTATATAAATTATAGCCTATGTCTTATTCTGATGTATAAGCTATATTATTGTTAAGTTTCATTAAAAAGTATTTGCGTGAAAGAGTAACAAACATCCATCCATGCATACAAACTTTCGCCTTTATAATATTGGTAGGATTTTTAAGTTTCGAGTATCTAGTTGGACAAGCTCAATTGCAAGCAGAGACATACAAACAGGAAAACAGTGAAAAACGCGAAAGGACTACATGGCCGTACGTGTGCTTATACATTACTGTGACGGATCAGAGTAGATTGAACGCCTAAGAATTAGGGTTGGCGAAAAAATATTGATATGTCGATATTTTTGATTTTATATATATTTTATTTTTAGCCGATATATTTGGATGCGATATATTGATGCAAACTATTCAATGTCGAAATCGTTTCAAAAACGTTATTTTTTCAAATAGAATCTGGCACAGAGTAATAATTTTAATGCTTGATATTTTTTTTGGGAGATTCAAGAGAAAATGTCAATATATTTCTTAATATATCGATATGTTTCTTCACTTTCCACATCCCTACTAAGAATAATGGATGCGAGTGTCCTTGATACGCTTCGTGATTTAGTTCGTGGCCCACGCAATGTGTATTGAAGCTCGTGACGTATTCTTTTCGCCAGATCCTTCTCATTGTACGCTGCCAATCACGTGCTTAATCTTATAGTAATGATTGGGCAACGTTATCACACACATAAAAATTCTAAATGATCTGACTGTCTTGCGTCTCACAGCCTTTACGGTTTCACCAAGTTTAAAGAAAATCCTTTACGTAAAAACAACTTGGTTTCTAACCGATAAGTATTTTTCCAGTCCATACAATATGCTTTGTGCTTTATTTCTACTATCCATGTTATGTGGTAATTTAATAACAACAAAATCATTATTGTAATGATTTTTTGTGTTTATGTCATTAATTGTAAATTATGCATTTGTTATTGTTTGTTTATTTGTTTCTGTCGATCCCAGGAACTTTGGGAATTAAAATTAAAAAGAAAACTAAAGTAGTTTTTTTTAAAGTTGCTTACAGATTTCTAATTTCTAAAATGTTAGAAATTAGAAATCAGTAATGAAAAAAAAGTTATACGTGTTAATATTCACTTTGTGCTTATCTTCAAATACGCTTGGATTCTTAACCTCAAATACCTCAGGGGCTCATTCGTAGCTGCTAACTTGAGATGCGAGGGCCACTCGATTTCAACACTAAAACCAATCACATTGAATCCAGTTATTACTCGTCACTAAAAGCGGAGAAGGTGCTTCACATCTCCGCTTCGGGATCAAGTATTTCGCAATTTAAAACGATCCAAATGGCCGGTGCTCTGTCGATAATTAGCCGCCGTTTTGTTTCCAGTCACGATATGGGTTGGCAGCCAGTGGCTTAAAACACGACTTTAGTATACGATGTAAATTATCTGAGCTCCGATTGATAGTAGTTGGATAATCTACATAACGCGTAAAACCAATACTATCTTTCGTTAATTACGAAAGCTTCGCCCTTGGTTCAAATAGTTATAAGTCCTCCTCAAACCTTAGCTGATGAGTCTTTTTTTGTATAACTGATGTTACGCTTTCAGTCCTTAGACTGAAAGCGTAACATCAGTTAGCCTGTGCCAAGCATTGCTTCAAATGCTAAATAACAATGTAGAAAGAAGGCGTTAAGGTTTTCGTCACTGTGGCTATCAGCCGTTTAGCTCAGTGGCTAGAGCGTCAGGCCGCGAATGCCGAAGACGTGGGTTCGATTCCCATAGCAGCGACAATCTTTTCGTACTTTTTCTACATGTTTTAATGTTCAATCTTAAGTGCAGAGATTAGCACTATAAAAAACTTTAAAATTTAAAAGTCCTTAGACTATTAAAGCTTGATCGAACGCACAACCGGTGGGCTAGCCAGAACCCAAGGTTTGAGGCCGTCCTTAGTGGGTAGGGCCGGCTGATAAGTCGTGACGAGGTTCAAATTCATTCGCTCAATGGCCGCCTAACTAATATTCGTTACTTTAATCATGAGATTTGTATGTTTTTGTTTTAATGGATATACACGGCTTTATTAATGTTATACTTAAATATAAGATTTCTCTAAGTGGACAGCCGTTTACCGACGATATTGATGGAATTCAAATTCATAGAACATATCGAAATAAAACATGTTTTGTGCGCACCATTAAAAGCGTAATTGATAAATTAATTGCAAGCTAACCAGTCGTCTGTACTTAACGAACATTGCTTCATTATGTAATTATAAACAGCCTTTTCATAAAATGTTTCGAGTGTCAAACAATTTTTTTGTACTAAATATTAATTTAAAATAAATTTGTCCATATAGGAGTATTAATATGTTAATACATAACCTTCGTTACTCGTTAGGGTTTAAAGCCGAGATCTTATATAATTACAAGAAGAGATCAAGAACTAACTTTTTAGTATTAATGCTGCTTACTGAGTTTGAGTATGTTGAGTATATGAGATCGAGTATCATTTGTTATCGAGTACAAAAAGAACTTCATTTCACATAACTATAAATAAACATGATAATAGTATAAAAATATTTTATCTTGCGTATACTATTCTTGGCTCTTATAAATATTATCTCAATTCGGTATAGCATTGTGATTTTGCACGAGTAAACTTCCTATTAATAGAAAGTCAGAAATAAATCATGACTTAATAATATAAAAATAAGTATGGCTTTCAATTGATTTATTGAAACATAATATTCAGAAATCAAGAATCGATGCTTAGTAAAAATTACTTTAAAAATTAACGAAGCTACTTTGCTTACTAAAAAAACTTTAACTATAGTTTGAATTACCACATATTAAATTCGTATATAATATTTTGTTAATTTGTTGTTGTTTTACCATTACCAATCGTTAGCAATTATACTGTCGAAGTATAATTTGTAACGATAAAAAAAACTAACCACATTTATGTTATATATTGAATTTATATATGACAAATAATTACATAGACGTCTGCTTGATTCTCGTTTTTTATTTATTATATTTTGTTTGTTATTTATTTTATTATAACTGGAACACTAAAATATCATTTCGTCTCAAATTTTGAAACCTAAAAATCGAATAACTTCACAATTCAAAATCAAAGACAAAAATCCACAAACCTGTACTACATATAACTTCATTTCAAAATCAAACTGTTTGATATGATATTTGTAATCACTATTTTTAATCACATTTACGGCCAGAGAGTATTGTGTAAATTAACCGGCAAAACCAGCAGTAGAAAAAAAATAAGACTAATTTTGGAACAGACATGCAACATTCTATAATACCTGTAAATTGAGAGTCCGCTTCACGGACCCTTTGTAAATTAGCAAATTAAAGCCATATGCTCTTGCTCGCCCGGGAAATTACCCCGGCGTCAGAGTAATGATGGTGAGTGAGATAACTACAACCACATGGATGTTAACGTAAACTTTTGCCACGTCATTTAATAAAAAAATAAACTGCTCGAAGCATACTTACACATGTACGGCATAGGTTTACTTATCTTGTAACAAAGCGTAGCACATTGCAATAAAAGTGGCAATCTCACCTTGGTGTTATGTCGATCTAACGGTTCCATTAAGCTTTTGATCATTAAGAGGTCTATTTGTTAGCAGGCGAAGGTCACGGCTGAATTGGTTCGTTACGCCACATCACGCGCACTTGCCTCTACGCAAATGGCGAAACGCGAACATAATGCACACGAGAGTTTATTACAAGCACAACCCTTAAAGCTAAACGCTTTAAAAATAACCCTGAGAATAAGCTCGATTTTACGAGCATTAACTACCTGTCATAGCAAGTCGAGATTTTGCTGTCCCATGAAAGCTGTGAGCCGTAAGTAGTTCGGGTGATGGTAAATTACGGCACATTTTTTGAATGAACATGAATCTTTTGCTGCGGTATGGTCACACAGTGTTAGGCACAGGAATGTGGAGAATAGTCCGGGGAAGAAGGGAGCCTTCTTGATCCTCAAAGTCTGTGCAACTTAAGATTTTATTAACCCCCACCCCCAATCTATAACAGTGTGAGCTTTTTTCATATGTTAAATGGGTGGGATTTGGTTTGCCAGATAAACGCTAGGGGGCGTCCATAAATTACGTGAGGTATTTTTTTTTATTTTCTGTATTGTGAGATGTCGTGAGAATTACGACTAGTTAAGACTAGTAATCAATATTGTTGAGAGTTTAATTATAAGTGTATATATAATTATAATACAATAGAATACTTAAATTGTAACTACTGTGATTAAAAAAAGAATGTCTACTCTAATTCAATCCATGGAGAATCATGCACGGTCTCAAGAAATTATTTTCTTTCGAACGACTTAGTGAATGATCTTAATCGTATTACGCGATTACGCTCAAGATTAAATCTTAAGCATGTACAATCTGGATTAAATGGACACAATTAGTATAATATTTTTTGTTTCAATCAGAAAAAAAATTGCGTGATATTTGCCGAGGCCCCCCTCTCTCCAACGTAAGATTAGATGAGATTTGACTCGACCCCCTCCCCCCCTTAAACAGCTCACGTAATTTATGGACGCCCCCCTACCTCATTAACCAGATAAAACGAAAAAGTATAACATTTCCAGATTGCAATGCATTGTCTGTTTATGGAGTATAGAAAAGCAGAAGCATACACTTCTAATTGGCGCTGGTCTTCTGTGACGTCGTCGTACCTACCCGGACGAACCCGCCCATTCGTGCAACAGAGAAGACTGTTGCGTGGCCCTACCGACAGATAAAACAAAAAAAGTGCAACTGTATCCTTACGTACTTTCAATCAGAGATAGCAAAGACTATGTAACCAATCATGTATAAATTGGTGAAATTATTTATAAAGCGTAGATGGTAAGTTTTTATTTATATCTTTTGTGAATGCATCTGAAGGTGACGTAAATATGTGATTTAATCCAATTTAAATAAAAAAAAATAAAAGAAAATTAGTTTCAAAATCAACAATCACAGAACGGTCAATAACCTTTATAGGTAACCATGTTACAAGAGGAGCAAAATAACAATATTGCAAACGTACCAACAAGTGGCTGGTTATTGGGTGTATAGGTGTATTTCACGGAGATTATTACGAACCTAGTGACCTATTGGACCCTGTGGCCAATCCCTCATAAATGGGGTTTTATCTAAGCGATGTTCATTTTACTCTTACAAAGATGCCGATATGATATATTGCTTAACGTAATAACCATTTATTAAAACCAAATTGCCGCACCACGTAAGGGAATCCACACAATGTCGATTACAGTATGAGATTCAAACAATGAGATTCAGCATCCCAGAGATGTAATTTGCATAGGATGGCGGATGTCTAGATGCAAGCTTAGATGCTTTATATTTTCTTTTTTTTTTTGTTATGTAGGTCGTGGTGCGAAAATTTAAAAAAAGAGAAATCTTAGTGAAATTATTTTTTTCACTTAGTGATTTATAATAATTTTTAAATTATTTTAAAATATATAGCATGTATGGATAAGCTTACTGATATAATTTAGAAAGTATTTTATTCATATTATTTACATTCCCGAAAACAGTTACACAAAAAATAATTGTCTAAACTAAACAGAAATAATTGACTCATTCGAAGGATATAAAAAGAAAAACTTGCTACAATCTTTATATGTTTCTTTTAATTTCAACGGTTTAATGAGATTTCCCATAGGAAGCTTTCGATAAAAATATAATTATAACGTTATGGAAAAATATATTATTGAACATACACTTTGTAACCGATGAGAGATCAAAACAGTAAGCTAAGATGTTACCGAGACAGACAACAAAGAGCAATTAAAAGCATAGTTGATAATTTAACGACCCGAACAATCGTCTAGTATGACGGTATTTGTTAACTCTCGTTAAGACAAAACAATTGTCATTTTCTCTACAATTAAGCAAGTACGTTTTAACACAATCTATTTCTAATACAGTTTTTTTTTATTGCCAGTTTAAGGGAATTAAGTCCTTTATGCTATATTTATAATATCAATATCGCTTTGTCGTCGTTAATCATTATCCACACAGTCACTAGCCATCATATTAAGTTAAAGTTTACTTAAAAAAAGTTACAAACCTAACACTTTAATGAAATGGTAAATATTATGGTATAAAGTGTAAATTAACTTAGATATAATTCGCCAGTACCTATAGAAGTTCCATCCATTTTCCACTTTTCACTTTGATGTGTTTAGGTGTTTTTAATATGTATTTATTTACAAAAGTTAATTTAAGTATGTCTATCAGTTACCTAAAAAACATAGTAACTAAAAACCACATAACGTTGTGTAAAAACATGTGTTTAAGGTGGTAGGACCACGCAGAATCCTCGGCTGTTGCATTGATTGGGCAGGCTCGTCCGGGTAAGTACCACAACCTCACAGAAGACCGGCGTAAAGAGGAAGTATAATACTTTCGCGTTTCGTCTGGTGAGTGAGGTAGACGGAGCCCCATTTCCAACCGTCTGCTCGCTTGGCAACTTTTCCCATAATAAAAATGTCGTGAAATAAGTACTTATTTTTAAAATTAGTATTAATTTCATGACATGCTACGCGGCCCCTAAACTTAGTCGGTACAGCGTCTGGGCGCGAAGTCAGGAGACGCAGGTTCGAATCCCGCAGCGCCGAGAGGTTTTGTTCAATTATCTGCAAAAATTTACAATTTAAAAGTTTCATGTTGAGTGCCAGAGACTAGAACTAAGAATATAAAATAATCCGAAAACTATTATCATCGATCGAATTCTACATATTTTAATGTTCAATCTTAAGTGCAAAGATTAGCACTATAAACAATTTAAATTTCTAAAAAAAGCAATGGCGACATCTCTCGTTCGAATTATCGTTGTAAAACGATATTCGAAATTGTTTGTATGCTGGAAAGGATATAACAATAAATGGCGCCAAGCATTGCTTCAAATGCTAAGAAAACAATGTAGAAGAATGCATTAAGATTTTCGTCGGTGTGGCAATCAGCCGTTTAGCTCAGTGGCTAGAGCGTCAGGCCGCGAATGCCGAAGACGTGGGTTCGATTCCCACAGCGGCGACAATCTTTTCGCACTTTTTCTACATATTTTAATGTTCAATCTTAAGTGCAAACATTAGCACTATAAACAATTTAAATTTCTAATCCGAAAACTACTTATTTATTTATTCATTCACGATCGACTAAATACAAATTAGCTCACATACTTAATGATAGACAAACTCGCACATTTAGATTATTATTGAATATCTGGCAGAACGCAAACGCTTGTTTTAGTTCTTATTGATTACTGAATGATTCGATTAAATAGCCGTTACCAGAATGATGAATGGCGGGTTTTAATAAACGGTTGCGTTTACCAACTTTGAATAGTATTGTTACTTTATGTTTTGATAATATTTCAATAATGACTGGCAAAGTTGTGACATACAAATCTCATTGAATTATTGTTTTTATTCGTAAAATTTACCTAAATAACAGTCGTTGAGGACTATGAATAATATAAATATGCAATATTTATTTATATCCAAATGCCATTTTTTCTAAATCTCGATAGTTATTATTGTATTAATTAAAAACAATATAATAATTGAATTACGAATATGTAAAGTTGTAACAATGTTGATACAACTTTGATAACATTCATCATTATTTCAGCCTGATAGAGTCACAGTAACAAGTCTATATATTTTAAGGTTTTCCGTTTATAAACCTTATGCAACTAAAAATGTATTGTGTAGTATAGTATGACTACTAAAATTCAAAAAAGCAAGTGGGCAAACAGATATTACGACCACTGAGCACCAAAGGCAATATAAAGCTTACTTTTAACTTATAGGACCAAGTGATTAGAGAGGTAACCGAAGACCACTCCTTTAAAGGAGCTTGGCAACGCATCTCCAATAGGTGGTTAAAAGGTGGCAACGTATCTGCAATCCTACGGGTGTTGCAAATGTCCATGGGCGGCAGTTATCGCTTAATATCAGGTGAACCGCTAGCTCGTTTGCCACTGTCTCACATAAAAAAATTGTCCTGTAAGTTACTATGTATACATAAATGGCCACCTATCTCAGAAGAATCTTCGACTTCTTTGAGAACACAGTACGCAACGCTGACTGAGAAGTTGGATGGCAAAAGACTGAGGGATCGATTCCCCATGCGTTAGTCAAACCAAATTCGCTCCGCATTAAATCACCGCATTCGAGGCAATTCACGCGGCTGAGGACACATCGACATTGTGTGACATAGTCCCACAGAAAATTCTCAGAGTTCACGACCCTCAGCATTGAGGATATTCAACGCACGGAGGAGAACATATTAAATTACTTCTACAGTAATATACTAAGATGTATATATAATAGTTTAAAGGCTGTCGAAATGGAGTATATGAACGGAAGATCCAATGACCGGTAACAGTCAATCTCGTATCTTTTCGTGGTTAATTTGGTTAAAAATAGTACATATGCAGTGCCCTAAAATTAAACAATATAAATTTAAATTGCAGTTTATTACCCTAGGTTTTAAGATATGTCATACTTAGAATGTACATAAATTTAATACTAAACAGAGTGAATTAGTACAGAATGAATGACACATGAGCCCAACAGAATTTAGATACTTCATATTTCTTCGAATTTTTTTTACTGTTTCTAATGTTTCTTAGAAATACAGGTTTCCTCACGGAGATTTTCCTTGCTGCTGACCATTTGATAATTCAAGTTTTAACCGATAATCAATATTAGAATGTCGCTTGTACCAGGATTTCAATTTTTACTACTCGAATATAATTACTGACTGAATTAAAAGCAAGCGGTCTGACATGAGCTACCTCCACATTTATATAATTTTCTTCTTAAATGTTAAATAGCTTTCTAAAAACCATTATATAATACTTTTAATCTACATTTACTTCAAAATTTGAAAGGATTTAGAAATTTAAATGAATATATAAAATATCAGATGTTAATACTATACGTTAGAAGTCTGTGAATAACAATTGCATTGTGGCGCAACAATCTCGTGAGAGCAAGCGACTAGCAATATCTCTAAATAGAGCGAGGAATATCACTTTTCGTATCATTGCTTAGTATACTAAATTTGGTCATAGGCATTTTCATCATGCTTGCAATCTGCACCTAAAATAATGTTTACATTTAATAATGAAAGATCCAGTAAACTTTTTCATGCAATGAATTTTCCGTTCTAAATTGTAACTCCGTATTTACCTAAAATTTAAAGTCCACTCTTATGGATATAATAATAAAACATGTATGTATTAATTAATGCGTGATGCAAAAACTTTGTACTCCTTTTCAAGAAAATTGCTCGAACGGAGGAGTATTAAAATAACCCTCATTTATAGTTTATATAGAGAAGGAGTGCAGAATACTAATATTTTTTAATTATGCATAAAAATACATTAAATTAAAAAAAACATTACACTACCATGTTTAATTAATTATGGTCAAACGACGCTTAGTAAAAGCAAATAATATATGTTTTGTTGTTTTGTCTTTTTACATGATTTCTTTTTATTTGACATAGCTGTGTGATTTTTTTTGTAGTACTTAAGTAGAAAAGTAGCAATTTAATGCAGCACATAAGGTAGCGTATTTTATATGACATGTAAAGTAGCAGAATTATTCACAATTTTATGACGCTTTTGGGCGAGGGACCTGCCCAGTACAACAGTGAAGACTGTTGCATGGCCTTACCATAAAAAATAAAAACAAAGAAATAGAAAAACTACAAATAGGGTTGGGGTTGCAGATCCGTTATTACTCACTACACGAAAAGCAGTGGCAAGGCACAACTTCAGTTGTCATCAACAAATATGGCGGAAAATTAGACGGAAACTGACAAGTTGGAAATCGCCTACTATTTTCGTTGCTACAACTGGTGATATTAATAAAATTACGTCAAACTAAAACCGTACTCCAAATTTATCTGAAACGCGCTCAGAAATCACTACACAGTGGAACCGTACAGAATGAAGTATTGAAATACCTGAAACCGACCAATTATTTGCTAACCTTTCTGTATTAATCATAGGAGTCAACCATCTGTGAAACAAAATGTTGTAACAAAGATATTCTATAATTTACTTATATAGGTAAAATTGATAGCCTATTCAAATTTCATAGCATATTTATGCAAAACTTAATTAACCTTTTGAAAATCTTGTGAAAGTATAGAGTTACTTCTAATATTTTTATGTACGTTGTGCTTTCGTTGTTTGTTTTAAAAAGAAAGTAATTTAAGTATTATAAAGTTCACACTTAGAAACATTTTACAACCAAAGTTAAAACATATTTTGAACCGACTTTAAATAAAACCGTTAAAATCTTTTAAGTTAAACGGTTCTATTTTCTGTTTTTTTTTTTGTGCACTGAAAACTACAATATTGTATTGTCATCTAAATTAAATGTGTGTATCAAATTTCAGATCAATCTGACAACGGGAAGGTGCTTAAATTTCAATTTCTAATTTTGACCCAAATAAACAAATAAATTCCGTACGTGTCGAGCTAAATAAAACCGTTTAAAAAGGAATAGGTTCTCAATTCGACCGTATTTTTTATGTTTGTTGACCTCAGAACTTTCAATTGAGTGTACCGATTTTGATGATTGAAGCTGATGGATCTTGCGCACGGGAGATACTCAGGGAACTCTTGAAAATCAATAATAAAATGAATACAGAACGAGATATTTGAAGTCATTTTTGTTTTTTGTCAAAAAAATGGACTTGTTGTAGTGTTTATACGCGTTTTATAACCAAATAATTTAAAAAAATACTGAATTATGATGATAGTAGATTATGGAATGATTTGTAGAAACGAATTGTATAAAGAAAGTCAAACCTTTTTTTAATGTCGTCATTAACTGTAAAACTTACCTTTTTACAGAAACCTACAAACGAATTATTCAAGAGTGCTTGCAGCCTGCTTGTGTGTATGGCTCATATGAAAATTGGAAGTTTGGGGGGAACCCAATTCGCGTCTCATGTCAGTGTGACAACACCATCGAGAAGCTTTACGCATGGGGTCGGTGACCCACTGCGTATGCTAACACTCAACGGTCAACCATTAAGGTCTTCGTACAGAAGCATAAGAAGTAAGTTAATTATAAGAGCTTAGATAAAATTTAATTTTTTTCTCGCATAATTCACCGCACTTTAAATTGAATGATAGATAATGCCTATAGATATTAAGTTAGCCTGTATATTTTGGTATACAATCAACAAGATTCAAAATCATTCAGATTAAATAATAAAACTATATAAGCATAATCTGCAATGAGTCAACCACGCAAGATAGTGTAGATGCATTGGCTTGAAAATCTAATGTCGATGATTCTACTTATTCCAGGTGAATAATTTTTTAACGTATATCATAATGGTGAGAAATAATAATGTTTTTTGTTTTGATCGATGAATTTATTAACAGGATAATTATAGACCATAATTAACCTTTTATCATATTGCTAGAGTAGAAAAAGTCATTAAGCATTTAACAAATAATCTCCTCTTATTTTTTTTAAATGGCCAACAATCAGATAGTTCACCTGTTACTCAGTGATTTGCGAGTCAGTTTTAAAATGAAACACGAAATCTCCAGATAAAATAATTGCTTTATATCCTCATGTTACTTCCGAGAAATTTACTTACCCGCTCTATGACTCTGAGTTACTTATATTACTTTTTTATGTCATTGTACTAGCAAAAAATGTCACCAACTTGTGTTTACAAACTTTTTAAATTAAATAACCTTTTATTTAATTTGTTTTGATTAGTTTTTAAAATGAAGCTTCAGTTTGAAAACTCCACTTATAATAATTTCCGTCGTCGATCGTGTTCCGAATTATTTTTTTAAATTTTTTCCAAGAATCAGAAGAAGAAGTAGAAACAAAAACAAAGTAAAACGCAACCACTAAAGCTTATGTTATATGCTTTTGTAATCTGGCTTAATATTAATTCATTATTCACATTATTACAGGACCAACAGGCGTCCAATTGGGGCATCCCGGATATCCGAAGTTAAAACCCGCGATACCTTTTCCATACGAAGACGTTGTACGAAATGCTTCACCGTTTCGGCAAAATAACCACTTTGGTAAGAATGAAAACGGTTAATGTGCCAATGACTTTTGCAGTCAAATGCGCTTGTATTAAAATCTTGCCCAATTTATAAACATTGCAAAAAGGCATCATAAGTAATAAGTACCACTAACAAAAATATGATCGTACCTCTTGTTTTATTTAGATTTAGTTATCATTTCATGAGTGGAACAATAAGTGTTTTTAATACGTCCCAATAGATTATAAGAGCTTACCTCATGCATGTCTATAACGCTACATACGGCATACTTACTACAGCTTTCAATGTTGTCAATTTACTAATACCCACCTCAATTTACTAATAAGTACTTCATTTAATCTATAAAATTTTTAAATAATTTTCTGCCACATAGTCTCTGCCTTGACTATGAGCACTATAGTGGTCATAACGTATGGAATTAAATATAAAAACAGATTAAACGAAATGAATTCTTCAAAACGTAAAACATGAGAAAAGGATGAAATACGAAAATTAGTTTAGTATAACTATATGAAATGTAAATAAGTTTGTATGGAACGCTAAGAGACTTGTTGTTATATTTTTTATTTAAGCTCTGATCACTTTAATTGAGGAAAAATCTAATTTTTAAAAGACATTAATTTTTTATTTGTATCCCTAAATTTAATATACTGTTTGTTTATATAGTGAAAAATAGTATATTTATTATGGTTATTAATTAAATATATGCCTAACTACTATCCTTACATAAATATTGGACATAAAACAACAAATGTTTTATAAATTAATAGTAGACTTAAAATTGACGTGGGACTTTGTTAGAAAGCTGTAATTAACTAATACATTTACTATGCCAATGTGCTTATTTTACACGACTGAAGTTTGTACACCGCCTAATGAATGTAAACATTTACATAAGAGAAGCTCCTAATAACTATAAATAAAATAAGCAGGCACTAAATAACGTAGTGTTTATTTTCATTACAGTTCAATTCTATTCAAAGTGAACATCATGGTTGAACTTAGATGGCAGTAACTTCGTTTTATAAAAAGAACTGAAGTAAGATGTTACATATTAACTTTTCAGGCATCAAGTTTGGTTTTAAATACTTCGTAGAATGTAATAAAGGTTTAACGATAATTCTGTAGAATTTTAATACAAATGCCAGTTCATAACTCTAGTAGTCCACTTACTAGTCAATAACTCTAGTCCCGGGCCCATAAAAGGGGACTAGAATTACTATAGTAAAATGCGACGTAAAGTGGATACTGGGTTTACAGTCTACCGAAGCGGGAGCCTTAATCGTCCATTGTAGTGGACCTGGTAGGGGCAGCAGTACGTGGTACAGTAAGTGAAATCGTACTGTCGCAAGACGAAGGTTTTTTGTTGGTTTGTTCTCTGAGGTGTGCTCATACGCAGTACTAAGGGTCACCGGTGCGCTCCGTAGGAGATCTCGGAGCCCTTACAAAAATACTGAAGGTCACCTAGGTGTTTTAATGATATACAATAAGTCACATGTACACGATGATACGTAGGAATTTTACAAAGATGCTGTGATAGGTAAATATGCTACGAATAAACCAAGAGTATAAAATCGCAATTGCTAAACTTGTAACAGACGAAAAAGCAAACCACTTATATCGATCTACAAAACTAAAAGGCTGGCAACGGTGCTTCCGTGTTGGGGAATACTTGTAAACAAAAAAGCTCGAACGAGTCACCACATAGATATCTGCCTAATATTAAATATTTCCACTTCCCAATTTTCTAACAACTCCAAACATTTGCGCATGTATGCTCGTCGGTAACAAATACTAATCAGTTACCTAGTGCTATTAGACCACCCGTACGTAACGAAAATTAAACAAAATGTAACAAACCTTTTGTAACTTCTACTAAATTATTCGTTTTGTCCAGATGTAGATATACCGGTGTTGCCACCATCACCATACAAAGTAAACTCACCCGATCCTGAGTCTCTATGGCCAGAGGGTTTGTTCGTGCCGCCCCGGAACCCTCCCCGCTTCGAATCCCGGACGGTAGACACCAGTAAGGTTTTGTCAAAAACTTTCACTCTCTAATAACTAAAAACATTTCACTTCTTCTTTTTTATCTTCGTATATAAAGACACTAGCTACCCGCCCCGACTTCGCATGGTTGCAATGTATTATAAATATAAACTTTCCTCTTGAACCACTCTATCTAGTAAAAAAAAACCGCATCAAGATCCGTTGCGCAGTTTTTAAGATCTAAACATAAATAGGGACAGACAGACTGTGGGACGACTTTGTTTTATACTATGTAGTAATTTCTAAGATTTTTCAGACATACATATTTCTCTCTTCTATTTCTTTCGATTTTAATCTCTTCTAACCATCACAATACCCATTTTCAATTTCAATTTTTTTTTCTCAGGACAAACAGTCCAACATAATTTATCCTGCGGGAGCAATATGTACGCTATGTTGATCCAACAATGTGTATGTATTGACAAAGCAATACAGAAAACTCTTAAATTCTTAAGGGCAAATCACTCCAAACGTAGTAGTAACTTGTCGGCGTTGGCACACGATGGTGTAAACTCACAATAGATGTCAAATTAACAGTTTTCTTTTTTTAACTTTTTATGCTAGTTTCATTACAGTCCGGTAAGTACCACCTTATAGAAGACCGGCGTGAAGTGGTAGTATAACAAGCAGTCGACAACATCAACGCTCGAATCAACATCTTATATACTGTTTGCTTGCTTGGCGTTATCTAATATGATTTCCCTTACAGAAATTTATACTTTCTCAATGGTATAAATTTCTGTAAGGGAAATTTTCAATCTTTCTCAAAGGTGAGTCGATAGGTTTGAAAAGGATTAAAAATTGAAGAATACTTTAATGTCATTAAATTTACGAAACGACTATGTTTTGCTTAGTTTGGGATCCATTGCCAAAAATAAAATTTTAAAAAGGGATAACAAGTTAACAGCACATTGTCCTGGTAAATATAACAAATTTCATTGATAGAATGGTTTGACAGAATAAAAGATAGTCGTTAAATAGAATGAAACATTCTAATCATCAACACGAGAAAGAAACACCAGAAAAATGTATAGTTACCGATTTACCATTTAATTAATGGCTTCCTTATATAAAATATTAAGCATTAGTGCTAATAACTGAGATGTACGTTTATTTATTTGGGCTTTGTTGGAACGAAGTTCTTTAACGTGCGATATCAGTTGGTGGAAATCGTCACGTAAGAAAATATGATTTCTTCCATTATACGCTCAGTGATTATTTGTCTCTTTCTAACACACGATAGCTAATTCAGCACCTGAGCGGCGCTCAGTTCATTCTATTTAGTTTTCGTTTATAACATATAATTTACTTTACGTAAACTTTTCATAAAATCAATATTTTATTTATAAAGTTAAATTATCTTTTTTTTTTTATTGGTTTCCTTATCCTTAACCTCCTATTATTGGCATCGAAAAAAAAACTGGAAATAAAAACTAAATATAAGCTTTTTAGTAATAATATTTATATCAATTGCTATTATTGTCTACTCTACACTTAAGATGAAACTTAATATGCGAGTTTTTGTAGATAAGTGAACGAAAACTTTCAGCACTGCGGGGATCGAACCTGCGTCTTCTGTGAAACGCGGCCAGACGCTTAACGGCTGAAGACCTCACGGCGTGAAAATCTAGACATCTACCTACGCATATTTAGCAATGCTTGACACCACTAAGTGTGCAAAATTTACAGTATGAAACAGTTTAAAAAGAGCATTTAACGACTGAAGATTTGGAATAAGATGTGTTTCCTTTCTCTAAGCTAGTCTCTACATTCAATATGAAACTTAAAATGTGAATTTTTGTAGATAAATGAACGAAAACTTTTAGCGCTACGGGGATCGATTCAGCGTATTCTGGGTGATACGCCCAGGCGCTTTACCAATTAAGCTAAGCCACCGATGACCTCACGGCGCGAAAATCTCGACATCTATCTACGTTCGATCCAGCGCTGAAAATTTTTGTTCATTTATTTACAATCATTCGCATATTAAATTAAGCTTAAAGTCAAGAACACCTTTTCTGACTTAAAAAAGACATCAACGCGTGACATGAAAAAATGCCTCTACTAACTGTTAAACACCAACTAGAGGCGCACCAAATGTTCGGCCGACTTTTCGTATTCGGTTGAGGCCATAATCGACGTAGTTCTTTTTAAAACTTTTATAACTTCCGATTGTCCGGATAGACTTAAAGTGAAGCCAACGCAATTATATCTATGGGGCAACGAGAAGGCTGAATACTCTCAGCCGACATATTATTGGCCCTTCCGATATACATATAGAAATTGTGTGCAACCCAGTTTGTCAGTCACAGGGCATGTGACTGACAAACTGGGTTGCATTTATGCTTTGCGTGGGTGCAATGCTAATACGTATTAATTTAAAAGCTTCATTCTTAAAATTTTGATCGTAATATTGTTCCTCTGGTATATTTGAAATTAATAGTAAAAATTGGAGCAAAAAGCTCAATACTAAAGTCGAATATGGTTGGGCAACGCAGCAGCTTTTGCTGTTGCGAATGGGTACGCTTGTCTGAGGAAGTGCCACGGCCTCACAGAAGGCCGGCCTAAGGTGAAACTATTACACTTCCGCGAGTAAAGTAGCTGAGGTCCACTTAAGCTGATGGCAAAGCATCTGCTACATGTCTGGTGTTTTAGATGTGCCTGGGCGGCGGTAATCACTCAACATGTAATGAACCGCTTGCACGGTTACCAACTTTTCACATAAAAATAATTAAAAACACCTGACTAATATTCAACTTGATATATATAAACATTTTAATTGTTACAGATACTTTCATCGACCCGTACCTTCTAGAAGGTTCGGAAGCCGTTGCAGCGGTGAGACGGGCTGCCCATCATGGACAGTTCTTTTTTCATGACATACCACACATAGAGTCATTACTAGCAAACCAGGATCTTAGACTAAAGAATAATCTGGAGCCCCACAGGATTGGAAGTATCCGTCACAACTGGCCATATAACCGACCATAGATCAATAATAGAATAAACGACACTCAAAAAATCAAACAATATGAATGAAGATTACAAACTGTATTTAAATTGTACAAATAATTATTACCAGTCATACATTTGAAACAATAAAAGCTTATGTTACCTCTATTGTTTTTTCTTTTATTTAATATTACAATTTATATATTTATAATTACAAACAACAAATGTATATAATGAAATAAAAATTAATAATGACTATTTCGTCAGATTTTTAACAGATTTATTCTTAGAAACTTCTTTTCTGAATAAAACTTTTCTTTTGGCAATCAATAAGTTATAGTTTTTTTATTGTAAACTTTTTAAACAAACTGCTTAATTTAAAATCCAATGTAAATAGTTTAGTATAGATTTGAGCATTTGCATACTACTAATTCTAAGCAATGTAGTAAATAACCTATTCTATATTTATAATGATATAAAAGTATACATATAAACCTACATATAAACCTTTACAACACTCTGGCAGTGAAATAAGTCTTATTTACAGACTAAAGCTACATTTGTTAATTTTCTTGTAAATATCACAATGCCGGACGGATAAAGATTAAAAAGTGAAATCAAAATGGAATGAATCATTTAAATGTAATAAAATGTAGACTTGTAAATGTAAATTTATAGGATTATTAAGTCGTTTTTTTTTTTAATTAAAAATAATTATTTGTGATTTTAAAAATGCTATGCAATGAGATTCCAATTGAAACTCAAATTATCACATCTAAAACATTGTATAAGGGCTATAAATACCAAAAGTTATAAAAAGCCAATAAAATGGATATCAAAACAGTTGCGGGGAATTTAGATATTTTAAATGCCGAATTACACAGGTCACCATTGCAGAAACACATATAAACTTTCCTATGTCCCCACATTGTATAAGCGCACCTTTCTTGATAATCACTAGGTGGCCGTTGCAAACACATTCTTTCAGTTGCTGCTCCATAATCTGTAAACACAAAAAAGTTTAAAAAAATTAACTTAGAGCTATCAAATAGTTTATTTATATGATAATGTATTTTCAATACTGAAAAGTAACCAAAGAGAATTTAATTGAACAATTAATTCAAATAGTAGCAATAGTTTAATTGCTAAATTTTAGAAAAAATTTCCCATATCTTTGAAATATTTTTGTAGTAAGATTATTGATTATTGGTGAAATTTTATTTCATTTTTTCTTAGAATTATCTACATAAAAACTATTATTTTTTATTTACATCAATTGCTAAAAGGTAGTGGTCAGTAAAAAAGCTGAAATTTGAAAACAAATTAAAAAAAACATTATTTCCAGTGCTTCTTACTTATTTCACTACAAATATTAAAACTATTACATATATAATACAAACCATCATTTTTAATAGCATTAATGTTGCCCTCATAAGACTTGCCACACCAGCCTGATGGGCATGCAACCACATGGATACCCATTTCTACTTCCGGCTCAGTCACATTGAAAGGGAATGGATCACCACATGAGCCTAGTTCCCCTCTTGATCTGCATCTGATGCATCTTTTATTTAAACCTGTAAAAGCAGATACTTATTTTTAGAGGTTTAGTACATTTTTCAATTTTTTTAAAAATCTGATCTTTTCAAGGATACAGAAAGAAAACAAAGCACAAGGTAAAATAGAGGACTACAATTAAGCTTAAATGGTAGGACCCTGCTTAAAACTGTGTGATTTAGATGTTAAATTTTATAATTGTTTCATAATGATTAATAACCACTTAAATTAAAACTCATAAATTGTCATATTGTATAACCCTTAATAACTATTTGACTCAATATCATTAGCTACAATAAGTACCACTAACTTATATTGACAAACTGTTGCCAAATCACCTTATATTTATACAGCATGGATGAAAACTGAGACTGCTGTCAAACTGAGGGTATAAATTAAGTACAATAGAGGTGTAACATAAATAAATACTAGAATATTTTAGGATTTAGAATGACACATTATTTTGATTATACATTGAACATAATTAAAAAAAAGATTGATTTCCATTACTGCTGCTAATGCATGTTTTTATTTTCTTACTTATGCTTTATTTCCCATTGACATTCTCAATCAGTCAACTTGGCATATTTTACTCCTAAATCAGTTTTTTAGATCAACCTATACATATTTTGTTTATTTTAGAGTATTAACACATATAAGTATTTAATTTAAAATTAGAGAAAGTGATAACTCATTTACCTACAAAGTATATGTTGACATATAAGCAGTAACAATAACTAATTAACAGTTCATGCATATTTATATCATTAAATTATAAAATTTCTGAAGATTAAAAACACACGATTATCTATTATTTAAACAAAGGGGACAATAATGCCAATAACATTATAAAGAACACCTCTTAAACATACGAGACTATAGGATAACTTAATCGTAACTTACTTTTGTCCAAAATCAAACTCTCACTTTACCTTGACAAGTACATCCGTATTAATATAAATTTACACAGTGAAAACTTACATTTGGCTTCTTGTATCAGAACTCCTACTAACAGATATATAAGAATAGTTTTGTAATTCATTTTGTTTCTGATTAATTGTAGTAATATTCTACAATATGTGAACATCAACTCTTTAAACTTTTCATCTTTTATTTACATGCACTTAGTAATCACTTAGACACTTAAGTTACTACAGAGACTTAAGGCGACGTCTGACACTTATGTTGTCAGCGAATAAAGAGTACATTGCCAGTGGAAAGTTGTGGTTTTCTGCGGTTTGCATAGATTCCGTTATGCTCGTTATGATAATTATTAATTGCATTTATGTTGGTTTGTAAGCAGTAATAAGTAATCATTTCTTCATTAACACAAGAGTACATGAACATCATGTATTGATGGTTACAAAGTTGTATTTAATTTAAGTTATTTATTTGTTATTTCGTAAAAAATTTACAATAGCAGGCGTTAAATTGAAATAATAAGCTTTTACCTGTGGCGCTTTTTTATTTAGAGCCTCTGGAATCTAGCGCAATGGATCAGCGAAAGATGTCCTTTGGTGCCAAGCAACACATATCCCAGCACAATAACATGATATTGTTAGAGATAATACAAATCCAAGATAAATAGAGTACTTGAAAAATTCTGTATACGTATAAAAAAATCATAAAAAGCGCGTGAGTCAGAAAGCAAGCTTGGGTAATCATTAATTTTTCATTTAATTAATATACCTTCATTCAACAATTTTGATTTGGAAACCACAATTACTTGGTATGTTTGAAAAGGCTTTCCATCTACATAGCATGTGTAAATATCTTCTTCCTTTTTAGTCGCTTTTAAAATATATAATGAATTGTAAGCATCTATTGTTAAATGAGGTTCATTTTCTGTTTCAGCCATGTTATTTCTATAATTCACAAGCGAATAAATCCGCGCACCAAATTTTTTTAAATTTAATCAAAGGGTTTATTTGTTAAAACACGATATAAAAGATAAAATATTTTTATTACCTGAATGAGGAATTAAGTCTTTCATTGTTTTTATACCATTGAACGTTAGAATCCATTGTTATTTCGGGACAGTTAAGAGTCAAGTGACTGTTTTCGGCCACTATTTTTCGAACTTTGTTTTTTAGAAAGTAATTGTCTACAGTTGTGTTTCCATCTGAAATCATCAATGAGTCAAATCATTATAACAAAAGACTTCCTTTATTGAAATTTTGCAAAAATAATAAACAAGATGTCTAAAATTCCGTAATCAATACTAGACATACGTTTGTAATAGCAATGGTTGAGATCAGTGTCGTTTAGAAGAACTCTTATAAATATGTAATATTATTACGTTACTGCCTTGAGCTTATGTATTTACTCATTTACCGTTTTGTGGCGATGTTTCATTTGTTAGCTTAATATATGGCAGCAAGTGATAGCCATCACTTAAATATATTAAATCATCATCTGTGTTGTAATCAGTATTAGACAGAGTTCTCTGAAAAACAAGCATATTAATCATGAATAATATATACCCATTTCTTCCGCTTCCCTGTGGTGAAGAACATCAATGTCGAGCCACTACGTTTTTCAAATGATTAAAAGGAAATACTGTTTAAATAGTGAGTAAGCTGGGAGTAAACAGATGCGTAGCTAGAGGTGAGCATGTATAAATTGGTAAAACAATATAATTATGTTAAAGATTGTTTTAATATATAGCCAACATTTATACGATCTTTAACTACACATATAGTAAAGAAGAACTATAAAGATGTTACCAAACGGTTCTTTGAAAGAGCCGACGATTACCCAAACGCTCGTATGGTATTACTCAGTCTCGGATTTTTCCATTCACGCACATTTAAAATATTCGTTCTGTAGACAATATTTGTCCAGTAGTGGGAATCGAACCTTCGCCCTCTGCCGAGAGAGGGTCCTGGCTCTAGGGTCTCTATTCAATACGCCAATCGATAAAACGGGTGAATTATATAAACGTGATCGAAGGCTACCTTCGATATCGGTATAGAATTCATTAAGTCGACAATCGTCGTTTGTAAAAATATGGTTTTCAAAATAATTAGAATATATCATAGCCATATAAGATTATGATGGAATAACTATATACTAGATTACATATTAGATTACGTCAAGATGAAACCGGGGGGGGCAAAAACTAAATTTTTCGGAGATGAAATCAAATAGATCTATATTTTATCAGAGACCTCTTTACCTTTTTTATTTTGTGATATCCATCAGAGTATTCGTAATCCAAAAGTATTTTTCTGTTCCCGAAAGGAAATGTAATATTAGATTTGTTAAGAATTACCATCCTAAACCGTGATTGATTTAAACTTTTTAAAAATTTTAACTGGGCTAGACTACGCAATGTTGTATTTTGTGAGACACTGCTTTTTTTCAAGCCTGAAAAGAAAATTAAATAAATAAATAAATAAAATGGCGAATGCCGAAGACGGGTTCGATTCCCACAGCGGCGACAATCTTTTCATACTTTTTCTACAAATTTTAATGTTAATTCTTAAGTGCAGAGATTAGCACTATAAAAAATTTAAAAGAACTTACCTTCTAATACGAAAATTATTACATCTTTATCATTCATAAGTATGCATGAGAAGATATCAACATGTTTTTTAATATTTCTGTTATATGTCTTCCAGTGACTTATACGAAAACAACCGCAGAGAATCAATTTAAAAACTTTGCCGGAAACAGGTCCTTTTCCTTCACAATCAAAAATTGTACTTTTGTTTTTAATAATTTTGCTGTAAAATATTAAAAATATATAAATATACAGCGTGTCTTTACAAAAGCGACAATAAATGAACACACATATAGGGGATAACTTTTTAAAATTGTATTAAACATTTACATTCTTTAAACATCAATATTTACAGAGTTATTAAATTTTCCAAAACATAGAATTTTAGAACACCCTTACGTATAACACTATAACGTAAAGTTCATTTGTAAAGGTCACAAAGCATATGAATGGATTGAATCAATTTAAAAGAGACAAAACATACTGTTCGAAGGAGAGGCTTGTAATGCGACGCTGTGGCGCGAGTTTTATAGGTGTTACAAATTTTGTTTCTCTTTTACTTAATTATTTTGTTTGAAAAATATTTTTTTTTAATTATGGATTTTGTTTAACGTTAATATTTTTTATCATTATTGGCAAGTAGCGTAAGACGTGTGTTCATTTATTGTAGCGATGGTAACGACACGCTGTATATAATACGATGAGGTAATGGCCCGTCAAGCGATTCTATATACGATTCTATATACACTTCAATATTTTCACTTTAATATAGAAGGGGCGGGTTCACCATAATGCAATGAGACTTGTAATAAATTATCGTTCCTCCGCCTGGGTGGTTCGGTCTTCGGACGCTCGTTGCATACAATTTTTTTACATAGTATAATACAAAGTCGTCCCGCAGTCTGTCTGTCCCTATGTATGCTTAGATCTTAAAAACTACGGAACGGATCTTGGTGCGGTTTCTTTACTAGATAGAGTGATTTAAGAGGAATGTTTATGTTTGTATAATACATTGCACCCTTGCGAGGCGGGTTCGGTTCGCTAGTGATTTTATAAATAGTGACTCGCGTGTTCCACATGCTTGAGACATATTGCATGCATTTGGACTTGCATTTGCACAGTGAGGAACTCATTAATTTCATCTCTAATACTATTATTATACAAACTACGAATATTATTAAGAGCGATCATTAAAGCAGACGACAGACAGCGAGTGGTGCTTTCGAAGTTACACAAAATTCTTCTTCCCCTTATAGGTAAATCTTTACAGTTAGTTTTCGCGGTGGCAGGGCCACGCAACACTGTTGCACGAATGGACAGGTCCGTCCGGGTAAGTACCACGACCTCAGAGAAGACCGGCGTAAAATAGAAGTGTTGCACTTCTGCGTTTCGTCTGGTGAGTGAGGCAGCCGGGGTCCACATTATTAAGCGGGGTCCACATTATGCAAATGTCCATGTTTGTCACTTCCTGGCATAAAAAAAGCTAATGTGTTTTAAGTAAGCTTTAATACCCCATCTTCCTAGCTTCGTTATAGGTAGCTATTACTTGCGGCTTTGCCCTCGTTGTCAAGGAAAAAAATATATGTCAATAAGTTGTGTATCACTATTAATAGGTACTACACAATTCAAGAGCATGATAAATGCATCACTGAAAATGTTTATTATATAAAGGGAAACCAAAGAACTGCGGACCTAACACACACCGATTCGGACACAAATCAGAGCATTTTACGTTGGTTACTATATAGCGTTTATGTCGTTATACTCTGGTAAACGACATTTGACTATAATTATAATAACGAGATCAGTCGTATTATAACATTATCATTTTGAGTGTCACATTGCTTTATTTTTTTTTATTTTATCTATATGTATATTTTAGTGAAGGCTAAAAAGTGGTATCTTATGGAAGATTATAGAAACTTCGCTGCAATACATCAATGCTGCCAAGTAAATGTAGCAATCGTACACTAGTCTTAAACAAGTCATTTTTTTTAATAATGAAAAACAAAACAGACTTCAAATAACTCGCTCTGCAATCATTTTATCATTGACTTTCAGGACTTCACTGCGTATCTCCGGAATGCCAGTTCAAAAGGTTATTCCCCATTGAACCTAATTTTGTAATAGAGAGTGTTCTTTTTCTTTGAGGAACTTGACGGAGTATGAAGCTGCTCCAATTTCAGTAAAAATAGTGCAAAGGGTATGCTGCTGCGACCAAACAGAAACGGTCGAACAAAAAGGCTGTCGAAGCACTCAAAAGAAAGCTCCACAATTTGCGCAACATACAGATAATTATAATGATTTTACTGTCTGTCGACTTCCGCCAAACTCTACAGTTATTCAAAAAGGGACACAGACCTGCAGACAAGATTAAAGCACGCCACAAATCATCAACTCTTCGGGGATGCGTAATCAAATTCGCTTGGTATATATAAGTGTATTTGTACAAATCCTTGTATCCAATAAGTGCAAATGTACAAATATGCTAAAAGTCGTTTTTGCCATTAGATTGAATACAAGAAATACTGTACAAAATCACGTCTGTCGGTATTTTTTTGGCCAGGCATTGGCTCCTCGTTTGTTTCTTTCCACGCGGGATTGCAGGTAAAAGTGACAAAGAAATCAGGTCTACTATAAATGCGTATAGGCGAATGCGTGTATTCACGCAAGTAGCGGAAAAAAACCTTTGGGCGAGAAAAGAAACAGCTCTCTTGTCACCAGCCGCAGCGTTAAGCCTAGGACATGAACTTTTAAAAAATTGTATGAGCTATTGATTAAAAAAAAGTCATATTCATAATTACCAAACCTGACGTAGAGGAATATTCATAACTCCAAGTTCGGGATTTTGTATTTTAATTTCTAACCTATTATTTTTATCTGTAAAAAACATAATTTTTTTAGAGAAAGTAACAGAAAAGTTTAGACTTATTAAAATAAAATATTGCGTTATTGTCATTTTGAGTATGACATTGCTTTATTTTTTTTTTATTTAATCTATATTTTAGTGAACGCTGAGAAGTGGTATCTTATGGAAAACTATAGAAACTTCGCTACAATATATCAAGGCTGCCAAGTAAACGTAGTGATTACATTCTCTTTGAGTAAATGTAGCAATCGTACGCCAGTCTTAAACATGTCAATTTTTTTATTAACGGAAAACATAACAGACTTCAAAGATCTCGCTCTTCATTCATTTTATCATTGATTTTCAGGCGTTCCCTCCGTAACTCTGGAGCCCAAGATCCAATACCAAGCACCAGCTTTCAAATAATATAAGAATCATCAAAATCGGTTCACTCAATCGAAAGTTCTGAGGTAACAAACATAAAAAAATACAGTGGAATTGAGAATCTCCTCCGTTTTTGAAGTCGGTTGAAGAATCGTACGCTCAGGGAATAAATTAAAAGAAAATCTTTCATTTATTTAAGCTTCATTTTTTTATTTATATGTAGGACTTAGGTACTGCAAAGCTTAAGGTTGGAACTTTTCACATCATTATTCAAAGGTTGTATCTTTCCGCTTAGCTTAAAATTTGTGTAGTTTCTGTCGCTGTTTTTAATATAGTTAATGCTTTGCTGCTTACGTCCCTAATAATATTTCATATGATAAACTATTTCGATTGCATTTTAATGAAAATAACTTCACTGCCCTTTCGCAATCAGCACTCTAGTCAATAATAAATTTAATTGGAAAATATTTTTATTTCTGAAATAAAATATTTAAAAAATGCGATGTATCCGTAAAACTAGTTTCTTTGAGAATATGTAATCGTAAGTACAAGAAGTTATCATCTTCAAGATTAATAACTCGTAGAACTGACATCATTACTGGCTGCAATGAAGATATTCCACGCCTGTAAGTCTTTAATACCTGTAAGTCAGTAATACAGCATAAACTGACTTTTTAATAATTAAGGTCATGGAGTTTAAAAAATATAAAGAAATGAATTTGTTTAGATCCCCAAATTTAGCGAAAAACACGCTATCTTTTTGGTTCGGCTAATTTCGGTTCGTTTCGGTTTATAAGCACTTTTTTTTGTTTTATCTCAATTCAAAAATTTATGTTCTTTTTTTATTTTAATAAAATCGCGCTTCTTCGTGACTTCTATGCAGCTTCTATGTTACTGGTATTGTTGACTATATATTCCGTAACGTTACAGTTGTAAATGTTTGTGCATATCACAAATCATTATACTTCCTTTATTTGTTTGCATTAAAAAGCCAACCTCGTGAAAACCACTAGCCCTGAACCCACACTCTCAAAAATTAAACGTTCTCACAAATGCCGTTGACTGCCTTTGACTGGCGTTGGAAAGCAAAAATATGTAGGAAAAGGAAAACCCGTCTATGATCTATAAAAAAAATTTAAGAAAGAGTTTTACCCACATGTTTCTAGGAACCTAGTTCCAACCTACTTAATCAGATTGTTGTCTTCATAATGTTATGAAAAAGCATTTGATGTAATTAGGCGATTTTAACATCAACTGTATTAATTCAGATAACAAAAACAATGGGAATTGATTCATCATTATCACAATATCAATGATATAGTTTCAATGATCACACTTTTGCTCTTATGCGCATTCGTATTTTTGTAGAACCCCCAAAACCGTCGATGAAGGAAAAATACAATCTAACTCATATAAATAGCGGCCTTGCAGTACTTTATCAATTGTGTAATTATTCAGCTCTTCTGTTTTTCAAGCATTACCGCCATTCAGGTAAACTATTGTTCCTTTGTTGTATACATTTTTGCGGACAGTTTTATCAGTTAAAATCGGATATGAGATACTCCTTGATACTTCGTAATATGCATACACATAGATATAGGAGTATCGAAGCTGGTGCAAAACAATTCAAGTTTAAATTGGGTTCGAACGCTTTAAGTGCTGACTTATCACGTGCTCAGCGGTAAAGGAAAACATCGTGAAGAAACCTGCATGTTTTCGAAATAATAACTAAAAAAATATTTCGAAGATATGTGTAAGTCCGCCAATCCGCAGCGGGGCCGCGTCCTTGGTAATGAGGAGGCCTTTGCTCAGGTATGGGATATATACAGGCTGTTACTTTACTTACACCAATTGGCGTAATTTGATTGCATCGTATTTATAATATCATTGGAAAAAAGACATTAAATGCATTTTTTTAATTATTATTATCATACACTTTATTGATTTAATATTTACAAGAGAATTACCATAGCTGCAGCCGCAGGACTTGAAGAAAACCAATTCTTAAAATATAAATTTAATAAAAAACGAAAAATTACAATAATTCTACAACTAAACTAAACGAAAGTGATTATCTTGGTCGAAGTGGGACCGAAGAATAATGAATTCCGATTCCGATTCCGTCTGTAAGTAGGTTGGATATTTGGAACTACGTGATTCTTGCAAGGACGTCGGGCCTGCTGACTCGGTGCTTCGTGGCATGCGGCTCCGCCGTGTGCGTCTTTAAGTAGGTTACGCGGCTCCGCCGTGTGCGTTTTTAAGTAGGCGACACACTTTTAAGTAGGTTTACGTAATTAGAGTTAATCTATCTAAAATTACATATTATCTAATAAATCTAATCCACGCGACATGGTGCCAAGAACGCTAGCTGCATTTCCCCGCTGAATAGTTATGCTTAACCTTTGAGCGAGAAAAGAACCAACTCTCTTGTCACCAGCCGCGGCGTTAAGCTTAGTCTTAAATGCAATTGATAATGGTTGGAACTTGGAATTTAAAGTGAATGACAAAAAGTTTTTATTGGTTGGCATGGTAACACCACGAAGGTGTCGCGCATCATAAAAATTCATTCTCTTATTTCCCAAACGTGCCAAAAGAATTATGACTTCAAAATTTAATCCAGTGATTCTCAACCTTTTTTTTGTTGCGGCACATATTTAACGATTTCAAAATTTGGCGGCACACAAAAAAAAAGATAAAAATTATTTACTTACTACAACACACTGCATAAATAGTTTATGACAAAAATTTTAAATATACGAAATAAACTGATATATACTACAATAATAACTAAACGTTTATTAAGGGATTAATTACAAGTTAATAATAAAAATATTTTTAATGCGAAATTTGAGCTTGATGTTTTTTGATAATTTCATTTATATTTGGTCGTAAAAATGACAATGCTACTCTTATATAGTCTTCTACATTTAACAATCTTGATCTTTTTTTAGTTTTAATGTTGGATATTGCCAAAAAATATTTTTCTTTTTAAATGATATAATTTAATAATATTAACATTATTATATATTTGCAAAATCTGACGGCACACTTTTGAAATTTGGCGGCACTCAAAAGTGCCGCGGCACAGTGGTTGAGAATCACTGATTTAATCATTAAGTCAAAATTTTGGAAAATAAGCTCAGAATTATAACACACAAATTAAACAAAATACAACTACAAAAAAAATTGTTTTCGTTAAAACCAAAAATTATCGCAATGTAGATTATAGAAGTTGTTGTAAACCAGAGACACTAATATTGTCTTTAGGCAGACTTGGCGCTCTCATCTTTAAAATTGAAACAAATTTACGACGTCAATATGGCGGATAAATGGGAAAGTAAGTTTGTTTATATTTCTATCAAATACAATTTTAAATAGTACGTTTATAGAAATAGTTGAACATAAATACTCTTTAAAAAAAATCCAAATAAGATCTCTTTTTATAATAGCTATTGATCTAAGTATTTTATCTGTAAAGTATGGAATATATTTTGATTCCAATGGTTCAAAATTTGAAAAATTTTAAATTTTCGATCGTCTTGACATAGGCCACTATGTAAATAATGTTCAAAATATTATTTCTAATAGTTTCTTTTATCTAACTAAAGTGTTTATCGTATCAATAAATGTAAAAATAAAAAAGGGCAATCTGAAAAGTATGAATTCTTTTATCTTCAAGGTCCAGATGACGGAAAAAACTCAACAAAATTACAATTTAAAATTAAGAATGAGCCAATGGATTCAGACCTACCGGAGGAAGATGATGTTCCCCCAGCCTTCGGACCTGCCGCACTTGGACTTCATAGAGTCGGCACGAAATTACCGCCAAAACCTGCGCCTAGCGAACCCGTACAAAAACTGAACGCAAGAGGTATGCCCGCTCGTATTAGAAAGAAAAACAGATTTATATTTGTTGATGACTTCGTAAACACATCACCACCTCGGCAATCGCCAAAACGAACTCCCAAAGCTTTGGCTAAAACTCCCAATAAGCCATCCAGTGCTAAGAAACAAAAGTCACCTATAAAAGCACAGAAAACCATTGAAAAATATGAAGAAAAACCTGCGACGCCTGGTAATCAGTCTCCAGACCGTAAAAGTGGTCATAGAATCGGTATGAGATTAAGAAATTTGTTAAAATTACCTAAGGCACATAAATGGGTGTGTTTTGAATATTTTTATAGCAACATAGACAAAGCGTTGTTTGATGGGGAAAATGATTTTATGATTTGCCTCAAAGAATCTTTTCCACAACTGACGAACCGTAGATTGACCCAGGTGCAATGGGCAAAAATTAGACGAATGATGGGTAAGCCTAGAAGATGTTCTCAAGCCTTTTTTGCAGAAGAGCGTAAAGAGCTTGAAAGAAAAAGGAAATTAATAAGATATATACAACAAAGGAAGACAGCAGATATATGTGTTAAGGATTTGCCAAATGAAATTCCAATGCAGTTAGTAGTTGGCACTAAAGTAACTGCAAGGTTACGTAAACCACAAGATGGACTGTTTACTGGTTGCATTGATGCTGTAGATACATCAAATAATACATACAGGATAACATTCGAGAGACCTAAATTAGGAACACATTCTGTTCCTGATTATGAAGTCTTATCTAATGAACCACCTGAGACAATAAATCTCTCATCTGTAACACAGAAATTTAGACCTCGCTATGTCATGCAAGAAATTTTCAATTTGTATCAACCCTCAGCACCGAGCAGTAATACTAGCCAAGGTGATCCAATGATTGGATGTGGTGAAATCTCTAAACACATGGACTCTAATATTGGAAGTTTTCCTTTTGCTCTACTTGAGCTGATTGTGAAGTTAGCTAAAATATTACAAGCGAAAAGAAATAAAATAAATAGGTTAAAAGAATATAATAGTGAAGCAGAAAAAAGGAAACCATTCGGCCAAAAACTACCTGAAGATTTTGAAAGGAAATATGCTGCAGTTGTAATTGATTTGGAGAGAATGAATATGGACTTGCAAGAGTATATAAATCAGGTTCAGCAGTATTGTCAGCAAATTGCACCAGGCCCAAGTCTGGCTGCTATGCTAGCTCCATCTCATCTAAGAGAAAAATGTAGAGAGGAAGCAGCAATACTAGTTGAAAAAAATAATAATGGTTCATTGAAGGATGCTTATATTATTGACCTTGTCACAGATTTAACTGCTTTAATGTTACAAGTGAAAAGTTTATCTGATTCTGATCAAAATGCTTATGAACTAAGTGTTTTACAAGGTACTATGGATCAAATTAAAATGAAGCTGGAACCTCAGCATCGAAGGTTATTTCAAAATAATGTTGAGATCCATATGCAAAGAATTCAAATGGGCTTGGGTCAAATGTCATCTGTTAGTTATGTTGCTGGCACATAACTTTTGTCCACTTTGTGTTTAATAAATTATATTTGTTATTACTTCATGAATTTATAGAGAACTATATGGAACTATTTGTTTGTACAATGTAAATAGTTTATAATTTTAATGATTCAAAATTGTAAATAATAATTTTGTTTGAACATGTTTTGTTTTGTAAATGGCATTTAATCTTTGCCACTTTGCTTGCAGCAATTTAATATGTAAGAATATATATTAGAAAAGTTAGTATAAATGTTATGTGTTATAATGTACTATATACTCAGTAGATATTTGACAGTACTAAGTGTTTATATCTATAGCAATAAATTGTGAAAAAGTGATTCTTCTTATTTCAACTTTTATTCATATTTTCAAGGTAATTTATATATATATTATACTTGTAATACTAAGCATTTGCCAATTGTAAAGATATGAAATAGATATATAACCACAATAAAAAACAAATTGCAATCATAATGTATTGAATAGATACATTTTACCTATTTACTATACTGGTATTAATGTTGAAAAACTTTCTTGGGAATGTGACACTATTTATATATATCATAATTTGATTGTATTAAACAAATACACATTTGAAAAGGTATTTTATGCTACATGCATGCAACCTTCATCCTTTATATTTATTCAATGTGTTTAATAACTCTTCAGCTTCCTCTGAAGTTTTAACTCTAATTAGTACAGGTGCTGGGGGTGGTTTAGCTTCAGGGCTAGGAATACAAACCATCATAACATTGTTTTTGCCCATAAGTTGCATTGGTATAGCAGAACTTAAAATTAAGTTCAGCAACACATTTCCCAAATTAGTGTTGGCTCGCACCAACAACTGATGCTTCTCACTATCTTGAATTTTTTTAATGTAGAGTGTACCTACACCTTTATCCACAAAGTTGCCATCTTTTTTAATAAAAATTTTACAGCGTTTATCAAACACACTATTTTCCTCAACTATTGGGGTAAACTCTACTTTTGGTGGTTCATCCTCATCTTCATTATTTTCATTAGTTTTTTCAGAACTTGCTGCTACTTGAGTATTGGAATTGAAGCTAAAAGGCTTATTATCTATTCCAAATGAAAATGGTTTCCCATTTGTGTTTTGATTAGAATTGCTTGTAGCAAATGGAGATGTGGTTGTACTAGTACTTTGAGTTGAACTTACACCAAATGTGAATCCTGAACTGGTTGTATTAGTACCTGGGGATGATGTAAAACCAAAAGAGAAATTTGGTGATTGTGTGTTTTGTATACCAAATATAGATTTTGGTGTACTGGAAGAGGTTACATTAGTAGTTGTATTTACATTGTTGGTAGGTGTGGATAAACTTTTAATAGATGATTCCTCATTTGGGGATTTGTTCGGTACATTGTCATTTGTACAGTTCTCCTCTTCTTTTTTGTCTTTTTCATATTCTTCTTGAATTCTTTTCAAGTGATTTTCATATCCTTTAAATATCGGTGTAAGTATACACAGCGGAGATTCCTCTACATGTTTTTTGATCCAATCTGAAACTGATTCATTCAATCCTTTTAACTTACTATAATAAGTTAACTTGCTTTTGTTAGTTTTATCATTCACTTTATCCAAATTTGTGTTTGTGTCTTTATTTTTACTTTTAGATTCAGAAGGTGCTGCAAAGTTTGATGTTGGAGCTGAAGTACTTGAGAGCGGCTGTGCTTGAAACATGGATGAACTGCTTGAAGTAAAAGGTGATTTATTGTTATTGGAACTTGAAGGAGCTGTTCCAAATATTGTTGATGCTACTGGTGGGTTGGATACTTCTGAAGACTTAGAATTAAAGCTTGCTGTGAAAACTGAAGCAGCTGGTGCTTTGAAGGGGCTGTCATTTTGTGAAACTGAATCTGTTTTAGATGCAGAAAAAATTGATGTAGATGGGCTTGATGTGGTTGCTCCAAAGACAGATGTTGATTCTGTTGTAAGCTTCCCAAATATTGGCTTAGTAACATTTGTAGTTGTAGCAGGAGCAAAAATGCTATTACTTGATATATTACCAAAAGGATTACTAGAAATAGAAGCTGTTGTAGTTGTGGCAGTAGCATTCGTCTTAGTGCCATTTGTTAAATTTGCTAGAAAATCGAATGATGAAGGCTGAGTTTTATTGAACCCACCAAATCCACTAAAGACGGGTTTTTTAGCCTGTAAATAAACAATATTAATGTGAAATGACAAATAACACATACAGTCTTTGAAAGTATAATATTAAAGGTAAAAAAAAAACAAAACCAAGACATAAAACCAAATAATTATTTACATACTAATTTTACTAATACCTCATCTCCAACATTTTGGAATCTTCGTTTGGCAGTTCTTATAACACGCTTTTCAAGAACTTCTTCGGATGCAATTTTATACGAGCCCATTTCTTTTTCATCCTTCTCTTCTTGATCCCAATTGTCATGATTTAGGTCGGTGGTTGCTCGTCTCTTTATTGACATAATTCTTGTTGTTTCTTAACAAGATTCGAAGGATAGTATAAAATAAATCACGCTAGAACAAATACTGCGCCCATGTGTTCAAGTAATTTCAGTGTACAGCGCATCAACGTAGGAATCAATATGAACAAACTGACATCTCTTGTATTTTACCTTAACATGGTATACTTGTATATTGCTGTAAGTGTTTTACCTGTTATATTGGACTTTTTCAAACGTTAAAATCACCTGTAAGTGTAGAAAAATAATTTATATCCTCCGTGAAATATCATACTACAACAACCACAGTAACTGAAATCTTCGCTCGCACATATGTCATATCGTGATATCGTATATCTTTTGAAGAAGAAGCAAAGTCAAAGACTAATTCACCTAACAGATTATGCATTCGCCTCCTTTAAAATGTTCACGGATTTGTACATTGTAGTAATAAAACTTGTGCCATTAATATATGATACGAATGATATACGGAATAAATAATAAAAATTTAATAATCAATATGAAATTAATCAACGTATGTTATGATTGTTGTTTTTGATTAGAGAATATATTTTTTTTTCTAAGTGAATTTTAGTGAAGCGAACAGACGGTTCCAATGCCAATTGATAACCAATAACACCTGCTCATGGAGAACTATAAACCTTGAGGTCTTGCCGATCCTTGTTACCTTATCAAGTCTGATAAGTATTAAGTACTTCATTCAATAGGCCACATACGAAAAATCGCGGATAGGTACCATTCTTCGGCTTCATGATGATATTTAATTTACTGACTTTCTTTATTTTTTATTTTACTCATTTAATTTTTTGAAATTTACAGCGAGCAACCAGCGGATTTTGCCACAGAATACTTCCACTCCACACTGGCATTCTGTGAGGCCGTACTTGCCCGAATTAGCCAACCCATTCACATAACGCAACAGAAGAAGCTATTGCGTGGCCCTAGCCAAGTAGAATTCTAATTCTCAAAAATATGTAAATTTATTTATTAATTTTTCTCTCGTATCGTAACAGTTGAATTGAAAAAAAATTAATGTTCACTTATGTATATATATTTTATTGTATCTTAGGTATATATTATAATGTCGTCAATTTACAAATTAAGGTGAAAAATAAAATGCTATAATCTTGTGTTCTCGTAAATTCTACTACTATTTATCATTAATCAATTATTTTTACTGATCGATGGTAGTAGGTCTCCTAAATAAATCACGATTCCAACCACCTCTGGATAGGGTCCACTATCGATGTCGTTCCTAGCTGAGGTTAGTTAGAGCATTCATCTGAGTTGCCCTTGGATAGCTTGGATTGTATCGTGCCCCCCTCGCTAAATTTTCAAATGGTCCATCGTTCTTTAATAGTGGTCGTGCATCAGCACCAGCTTCCGTGTTTCTTTCGAGTCCGTGCGTCCATTACAATGAGTTACCCATTCCGACGAAACTGACAAAGCCACGGTTTAAACAAACTAAAATTACCAAAAAATCAATGTTATAATTTTCTAAGTTTGGCTATTATTATTATTATTACTTATAACAAAAAAAAAAAACTTGTAGTGATTTAGAAACTTTTAATAACTTTCAATAACTACTATGGTTGTTACTAACAGTACCTACTGTTTGAACTAGGTACCCACTGTTCGTTTAACTTTATTCCAAGTGTTGACTTATGTATCAACGTATATTGACATTTATTACAATGGAACAAGATTCATATTACATTGGAATGTTTAACATTGGAAAAATTTCAATTTTAGAGACAAAGATTTTTGTGTAGTTCACGAGTTGTCATACTTTGTTCTTGATGTAACAATTACTTTGGAGTTCTGTATAAATTCAAGATACGCTATAAACAAATAATTTATTTTGTTTTACAATTTTTAGTTTTTAAATTTTGTATGAAGGATGCCTTATTTCCAAAATATTATAAAAAGTATTTAACTAGTGTTTCCGTGTACTTAACATTTAGATTTACTGTTTCCTTTTTAGTTTTATTGTTACACTGTATTTGCGAAACAAGAGTTAAGTTTTTCTATTAGATTTTTTTGTTATTTTCTTACATTACTTTACGTATAATTTCAAGACTGATGTCCTAATTATATGGTGCGAAATTTAGTTTTAATTTACGTGTTGTAAATTTATATGTTAACATGGAAGTGTCTAATGAAATAAAGGAAGATATTCGCAAAACTCAGTCAGACTTGAAAAATGCTATCAGACTTCATCAGGTGAGTAGTTTTTACGAATTTTGAATTTCAAACTTTATTTTAAATTTTCTTTAGCTGTGTATTTTTATTGATAGTATAATCCAAGTGTTAAACTTGTATAAAATATTTATTTTTTAACTTACAGATTTGGGTTGCGCGTCTCCAAGAAGATGAAGATGTGCGTTGTGTTTTTAACAATATTTTTCGTTTATTAAAATAACATTTCGGTTGTAATATTTTATGAACCTGCTTAAATTTATTGCTTCCAGAACTTGCACCTGAAGTCCAAAGTTAAAGAAGCTGAAAAAGAAATAATTGCAATAGGCCAAAACCAAGTAGGTGTCTCAAAATAAAAATGTGGATATTTTTCTTGAAAACTTGTCTAAAAGTATTTGCAATTAATCCAAAAATCTATTAGGTTTAGTAATAATGTTTAAATAATTATGTGTTCAATACTTTTTTATATTTCAGAAATTAGTGGTTGAGAGATTGAGAAAAGAATTAGAACTGTATCAACAGAGGCTCAAATCAAGAAATAAGCAAGTTAGTTTAGAAAATGAAACCCGTTACATAGCTCAGCAATTACGGGATCACCAGATACAGTACCGCAATAGAAACAGGTCCATATCATTATTGAAACCCTCAGTACTCAATGAAATATTAATCAAAGCTGAAAACACAGATGATATAAATAATGTTTCTGATTCAGAAAATGAAATAAAATCTTTTACTGAGAAAGAGAACTCAAATGTAAGTGAGACCGATGATAAAGACAAATATCAAAGAAGTTTCTCTCATTTTCCTCATAATGTAAATGATGGCAACAGTTTTACAAATGCACTTAACAAGGCCAAGGAAGCATTCATGTATGTACATATATTTTACATATTATATATAATTATAAAATTCAATTTAAGTTTTTTACATAGAATGATTTGTATATGTTTATTTATATATGATAATGTTTGAATTTTATGTGGAATAAATTAATTACAGATATGATATTATATGACAGATCTTTATTATATAATTTAAAAAAGTTTTGTCCTGTGACCATGAATGCTATAAAGGTTCTGAAATGGAGGAATTAAAATTAAAAATAAACGCAATATGTCCATAAAAATTTATATCATTTATAATTTTAACAAGTTTTAACTAAACCCTAAAATGTTATTGTAGATATAGAAGTTTTAAAATTGCCTGGAATTGATTTAACTTACTGGAACTCCATAAATAGTCATTTATCATTTACTTTGTGTTGTCTATTTTACAGTGTATCCTTGTTCAAAGAATATATTGAGCCTTTTCATGAGAATATTGTGACCAACTTGATTATCGCATTATTTATTAAATCATGGTCAGTACTCAATAGAAATAAACATAAAAACTAAAAAATGGTAATTGTCAGTTACTACATTCTTTCTGAAAAGGTACTAGATTACGGATACAATTTTAAGGGTTCCATACACAAATGTTAAAACAAGGCCCTGTTGCTAAGACTCCGCTGTTTGTCTGTTTTTCTGTGTCTGTCACCAGGCTGTATCTCATGAACCTTGATAGTTAGACAGTTAAAATTTTCACAGATGATGAATTTCTGTTGCCGCTATTAAAACAAAGACTAAAAAACAATAAAACATTTAAGTGGGGCTCTCTTACAATAGAAATGATTTTTGCTCTTTTTATAGATAATGATACGGAACCCTTCGTGCGCGAGTCCGACTTGTACTTGGCTGGTTTTTTAAATTAATGAAATAAGTAATGATTCCTTTTACTGCAGAGGTACTAAGGTTGAACAACAAGAAGAATGGCAAGAACATAGATCAGATTCGGAATCATCACAAGGCCCCCAGCCATCTCCTACACCATCACCTCCGCCGTTGCCAGGGCCTGGAGAGCCAGTATCTAAAGAAATTTTCTTAAGGTATATTTCAATTTATTGAATAAATTGGTAAAGATCGCAAGGACGCGTTGGACGAAAGCCGCTACCGGCCGGTCGAAGTGGAAGTAAATGGGGGAGGTCTTTGTTTTGTATTTAACTAAATTTGCTTTTTAAATTTTTGAAGCATATTGTAAAGCCATGGGTCATTAACTGTTTGATTATATCTTCCTGGACTTTTTCCCATATTAATCAGTTGTTGTGTTGCTTAGTTATTAAGGTAATTTTTAAAATTTTCAGATTAATAGGCCTGATTACACATGCTCAGAAGGAACTGTTGGAAAAGAAAAGAAATGAACGTCGTAAAAGAGCCACCACTAGTACAAATAGGAATGATTTTCTTTATGGAAATTTTGAAATGATGCCTGTAATTATTTTTAAATATTATTAAATTTAATTTCTACATTTTAGTTTGTAACTGTTTGTTAAAATTGGCTTTAATGGACAATCTGTGTAACAATCTTCACCTAAATGAGGAAGGTTATGGGTTATCTGATTGTGGAGATTCACTAATAGGGTTTTAACTGTTTTTTTTTAATTGTACAAGATAGTGTATCACATAATTAAAACTTTCGTGAGACATTATTAATGTAATAATAAGACAAATAATCCCACTCACCCTGATGAAGGACTTCTGATGGGTTCAAAACTAGTCTGTGCGTATACCGGTTTAACATGAGTTTAGCCATCTATCATGAATCAATACGTTAAAGTTATGTAACAGTGTTTACACAAATCTCCCAACACTAGTTTATCTAGTGTGGCAAGGATATTAAATGCTGTAGATATATAATATGCTGGACGAAATATGTTATCTTAATCACTTAGAAACATACTTCATATTGCGATAGTTAACGGCGACGATATATTGATGGACTCAAACAGGCTGAAATGATGTTGATGATGGTGACGGTTTTATTTAGTGTGAAAAGTTGTCAAATGAGTAAGTGAACACCATGGCCCATGTACATCTCTACCACATCTGATGGCTTGCAGATGCGACTACCTTTAAAAGGGTGGGCCAGGGCTACCTCACTAAGCAGACGAAACGCGATAGTATAACACTTTTTCTTCACGCCAGCCTTCTGTGAGGCAATAGTACTTATCTGGACGGACCTGCCCATTCTTGCAAAAGTGAAAACAGTTGCGTAGCCCTACCACAGTCAAAGGGTCACTAGGCACAAATGTATTGATAATATTTTGAATGTAAGAAACCAAAAATCCTGATAATGATTTTTATGACACAGATCCATTGGCTGTTGTGTATATTATGATTAAGCATTGCAAATCAATTTTCAGAAGCGCAAAAAGTATAATCAGTTTCCATATCTTCAGTCACACAGCGACCCTCCACAAACCCGTTCAGCAAAGTTGAGGAAACAACAGGTAAGGGGACGATAAATAATTTTCTATATTAAAGTTTTGCTTTTTGCTTACTTCGCTATACCAAATATTATTGAAATATCAGGTGTATAATTTTGCTTGCCTAATAGCATTCTATAACAACATTTATGTTGACAAAAAATAGTTTATTAGTGTAGGTATATAATCAATATGGTCATTTAAATCAGTTCATCATCTATATTACTCCTTTGTGTAACAGCAAATGTTAGTTCTTCAGTAAATTTATGAATGCTATTTTATAAAAAAAATAGAGTTAAATATGACAAGTGATAAAAGTTCTTTAATTCGTATTTAGAAGAGACAAACTAGCAAGGGGCCCGATGTAATACCGTCTTCCTTGAAAATTCGTAACATCCTAGGCGAAACACAAAAGTAGAAATGCATATAGTACTTCCCGGGGCTTTTGAATAGGAATATTCATGCTGCAGTGGTAATTGCTGCATAACTACTATAACATGAACTGACTTGCTGTAATCTGATTGCTGACTCATTGTAGATTAATTTTTACAGAATCAAAACAAATCGTCTCGCGAAGGATCGCCATCAGGATCCTCCTCGGAAAATAAAGGTAATATTTTAAATTAAATTTTTTTTTCATGTGTCTTCTATGAGGTCGTGGTAGTTCCCCGAATGGACCTGCCATTTTGTGCAACAGCGAATACTGTTGCGTAATCAGGGTTAAGGGTTGACTGGTAGAGAATGCCATTAGGCATCAAGTCCGCTCATTGTAGCCTTTAGCTTATGATGTAGAAATAAAGCTTAGATAAATAAATAACCCTACCACAGTTAAGTCTTTCTATTAAAAATATTTCGTTCATAAGATTTGTAAGCATAAATACCATTCCAATAAGACATATTTGTTATAAAAGTAATTTGTCTTACTATTCGTTAATAAGACTTGCAACATCAAACATGCCTTTTAGTTTTAATCACATTAAATTTTTTTTATTTACCTTTTGTTACAAATCGCTTTTATTGGAGCTAGGTCTTAAGATCCATTTTTCTTAAATGGTTATATTATATATGGGTAGGTATTTTAGTCACTCATAAGAACTATTATTTCGATTAGGTTGGGGTAACAACAAGCCAACTTGGATAACGGCGTTACCGGCCGGTCTATCGGTGGAACCAGTGTATTCTCAGACCAAGAAAGTCTGCCATGGCTGTGGAAGGAATGGTAAATATTTTATTTTTTAAACAATATTTTAGATAGCATCTAGCCCACAGGGAGGTAAGTAGAGCTGGCTCATTAGTTTAAAGACCTCTTTTAAAATAATGAGCTAGCTCTACCTGAAAGCCGGTGGTCCTCACAACACATAAAAAAAAATAGTCGAATTGAGGAACCTCCTTCTTCTTTGAAGTCGGTTAAAAATTTGTTCAATGTGTCAGTTTTATTCGTCATCTCATGTCTTCATCACACCGGAGAGTGTTAAGTATTTCTCAGAATCTCTGCCGCCTTCCGCCGCAGACGTGCTGTCGCCACACCCACCTTATGCCTTTAGAAAAATAACAAAAAAATTTTTCCCATCACTATCACATCTATCACACCGGAGTTCATTAGTATTCGATCTATGTCCCTTTCCGCCGCAGACGTGCTGTCGCCACACCCACCTTATGCCTTTAGAAAAATAACAAAAAAAATTTTCCCATCACTATCACATCTATTACACCGGAGTTCATTAGTATTCGATCTATGTCCCTTTCCGCCGCAGACGTGCTGTCGCCACACCCACCTTATGCCTTTAGAAAAATAACAAAAAAAAATTTCCCATCACTATCACATCTATCACACCGGAGTTCATTAGTATTCGATCTATGTCCCTTTCCGCCGTAGACGTGCTGTCGCCACACCCACCTTATGCCTTTAGAAAAATAACAACAAAGTAATTTGTCCCATCACTATCACATCTATCACACCGGAGTTCATTAGTATTCGATCGCTGTCCCTTTCCGCCGCAGACGTGCCGTCGCTGCTGGTGTGGTGCACCTCGTGCTCGGTGTGGCAGCACACCGGCTGCGGGCCGGGCGGGCGCTGCGCCGGCTGCCGCTCGCCGCTGCCCGACCCCGCCGCCTGTCCGCCCGCGCAGCACGCGCTGTTGAGAGGTACGCCGCCGACGGTGTGGCCCGACGCGCTCGCGCTCGGCGGCGCCCCGCCCGCCGCCTGGCCGCGCGCTCTAATGTCCGCAGGTACGGTCGCCTCGCCAACGCTGTGGCCACACATCCCACGTCGACGACGGTGCGGCCACACCGTCGCTCGTTTGGATACGAACTGCCTTCACACACTCCTTCGGCAATTTTTAAATGTTCGGACATACATCGCCTAAGGTGTGGCCGCACATTTAGACGCTTGGAAATACATCGCCGAAAGTGTGGCCGCACTTTTAGACTTTTGGAGATATATCGCCGAAAGTGTGGCCGCACTTTCAGAGGTTTGGAGATACATCGCTGAGGGTGTGGCCACAGTTTCTGATCTTTGAACATACATTCTAGGCATTCTAGTTTATGTTTGGACATACATTGTCGAAAGAGTAGCTACACTTACAGACGTTTAGAGATAGAGAGACGTTTAGAATAGGTTGGGGACAAAGTTTCTTCGCATTTTATATGAAAATTCAAAACATTTTTTAACAAAGTTTATTTAAATTTAACTAAAGTATGTAGGTGCCATTTTATTCGATAACTTTCTGCAATCTTGTAGGTAGGGACATGATCCCATTTCTATAGAAATTCTGGAGCTTCTGAACAAAAAACCGCGACAAGTGGTTTTGGCAGTCCTCTCGTGATGTTAATATGACACTGCCTAAAGAATTCTGAAGAGTCGAAAAAAATGGAAATATGAAGGTTTGGATGCATTAATTTAAAAGTTAATTTCCCAGCCAAATTCTTAATTTTTGCTGAGTGGCTAAAGATGTGTGAGGTCTAGCGTTAACATGATGAAAAACCACACCCCTTCTGTTGATTAATTTCGGCCGCTTTCTCTAAACCTCTTGCTTTACTCTCATCAGTACTTCGCAGAAGAGTTCAGAATCGATGGTCTTGCCTGGCGGTAACAGCTCATAATGAATAATGCCCTTACAATCCCTCCATACACACAGTATTACCTTGTTGCGAGATAAACCGGGTTTCGCCGGTCTGTGAAGCCTGACCAGCCCTTGACCACGACCTTTTTCGCACGTTCTTGTCGTACGTGATCCACTTTTCGCCACCTGTTATCAGCTTTTTCAAAAATGGTTCGGTTTCATTACGTCGTAATAAAGAATCACAAATGAGTACACAGTTCATTAGGATTCTTTCAGCGAGATCATGAGGCACCCATATATCGAGCTTTTTTTTGTACCCAGCCTGTTCTAATGCGCCAAAACTATTTTGTCAATTCCCAGTTCTTCAGCTACATCGCTACCGATACGCCGATCTTAGTCCACTGTTTCAAAAATGGCATCCATTTTTAACAGAGCGCCCAGAGCGAGGTCTATCTTTGACATCAAAATTTCCGGATTGAAAACGTTTAAACCAAATTTTTGCTACTGTCACAGACACTGCACCTCAGGTCCATTTTACCTTTTTTAAAATGTATCGAATTTCTTCATTGAAATCTTAATCTTAACAGTAAGGAAAACACATGAAAATCACACATTTTCCTAATTTGAATTTGGAATTATCTTTTTTTAAAATTTAATCTTTTTAATAATACTAATCAGCCAGATACAAATGGTATAGCCAAAGAGATTATATTATAAGTTTATACATACTATTTGCGAAAAGAGTTTTTCCCCAACCTAATACATCGCCAAAGGTGTCGTCACACTTTCAGATTTTGGACATATATTTTTAAAGGCGTGACCACACTTTCAGATGTTGCGACCGTCAGCGATGTAAGCATAAGAATAACCAATATATCGCTGTAGGTAGTGGCCGTCTCAGATTTAGCTTCAAGTGCACATTTTGAATAGTAGTATTTTCGGCACTTGATGTGGCCACACGCGGCCCCACTGCAGATTGGCGGACTTCAAATATTTGCGAAAAATTTTTTTTTTCGAAAATATGGTATATGAATATGTTTCCTCATGATGTTTTCTTTCAACGCTGAGCACGTTATAATTTAGCACTTGAAATTAACAATTTCATTGGTGCCGGCAGTGAGGATCGAACTCTGATTGCTACTGTATATTGACCGGACGGTAACAAATTTTTAATTTGGCAAGGATATTGGCTAACCCTAAATTGATATTTAAGTAACCTTTGTTACCTGTCTCCATACATTAACATTCAAAAAACAAAACAATAACAATATGTTACTATTTAAACGACATCACGCTGAATGATAACTTTCAGATAAGCTGGAAGAGCGGAAACGTTTGCAGGAGAAAAACATAGAGCTCTGCGTGGAACTGCGCAAACTGGAAGCGCGGGCGGCCACGCTGAAGGAGAACTTGGACGAGCACAATGCCGAGAAGCGACAACTCCTCGCCGACCAGATCAAGACGCAGAGAAACCTCCAGAAGCTTCTGGACTTCATAAGTCAATTTAAAGAGACGTCCATCAGCATCCGTTCCACATCGGTTAGTGAATCTGGGAGTGAATTGAGTAAAAGCAATGAGGAATGAAGTGGTAAGTCATTTATTTAGTAAAGTGATTTCCTGTTTTTTTTTGCACATAAATTTTTGTAAAATTACGTTCTGCTTTCTTGTCCAATGATGAACATTAATAGTTATTGAAATTTATTTTTGTACTTTGTATGTGCAATACTGTTAATTTGCAGTTTCAATCAAAAAATATATAAATGAACTTAAAGTGGGAGATTGAACAACCAACAACTTAAGAAAATGCTATTTTGAAGAGTAAGCATTTTCTACTTGTCATTTGATTGATTTTGGAAATAAAAAAATAAAGAAAGATGATCGTGACACGAACCGCCGCCTTCTGTTTCGGGGCCGCCCGATTACCGACGGAGCTATTAACATTTTTTTTCGGCGAAATTTACCGTCATATTCAAATGATATTTTTCTAAAAATTAAACCTAGCTAGATTGGTCGCCCCCGAATCTACGCACATACAACATATCATGAAAATCGCTGCCGTGGAGCCGTTTCCGAGATTGCAATTATATATATATATATATATATATATATTTCGGAGAATGAAGTAGATTTATTTCTTGTACGATATCGTGGCTGTCGATAATGTCGTTATTCGTAAGAATCAGTGTGCACAACCGGCGCGGTCGATCGCCAGACATTAGTGATCGTTAATTCACTTGGGTCGGACCGAACTACTCACTCAGGGATATGATCGTACGCCATTCACATTCGCTCGTTCACTCTTTCTTACAACATACACGGCGCTAGTAGTCGAAGAGTACTAAGAGGCTACCATAGATGGAACCACTTGTATGAAATAACATTATTTCGGAACTTCTCTCACATATATATATATATATCTTTTAAGTTGTCCTTTCATCCTCCGAAAGAAGAGAGATAACAAGAGTAATTAAAGTAAAGAACCATTGGGTCAGTGAGTTTTTTTTTTAATAATAATAAGATGCTTCATAAATAAAATTATTGTTTAATTTTAAATCTTATCATGTTATTTTAATGCAAACTATTGAATAACCCAATCGAAATTTTGAAGGCAATAGTTTTTATGTTGTTATTCAAGCTCATATGTAACTTTTTTTCATGGCACTAGATCCAAAGATAATCTTACATTTGCAAGTCAAAACTGTTCTTTGCATATTGTAAGTTAGATATTAAAAAAATGCAGATAAATGGCATTACTTATTGTTCTATTCCGTATTTGCTTTGTTAATTAATATGGTGTTTGTTATTGGACAAGTAAGATTAACCTAACCATTATGTATATTCTTCACGCGGCTCTTAAGCGTAAAAATCTCATTATAGTACAGGTTCTTATGAAATGTTGAAGTAAGATAATATGTTTTCACATATAAATATGTAAATGAGTTTTTGTTCTCTTACAGTTTGCAAGATTTTAGAGTGTATCTCTCCGTTGAGGCTGTGTGTGAAGTGTTAAGTTTTTCTTCAGGGAATTAATTTAAAAAATAAAATTTTTGATTATTATGGTTTGTTACCTTTATATCCTTGTTTGGAGAAAACTGCGTAGTGAACTTTTACGTTCTGTCGATTAATTACGTGTTTTGATTCTCTTTATCGTTTTGCGTATTTTCTTAAATTTTTAACTTGATGCATCTATCCTAAACATATCTCGAATTAGTTGTTGCGAGGTGCGAACACCTTACATGACTGTTCGGTTGTATCAACCAATCTTAGTTAAACATGTCTAATGTACTTAGTTTATAATTAGGACATTTTACAAGGATTAAAACTGTTTTGTAGTGGAACTTTTATACTTTAAATTGAAGTTAACATATAAAGTAGAAAAGAAGCTAAAAAAATAATATATTTTACACCGCCCATATCGGTTGTAAATGTTGAAATACGTACAACTTTTGTAACTTTAGTACATAGAATTAGACATTTATCGAAATGCGTAAGTTTCTCAAAAACAGAAAAATATTTATTTAAGTTTTTAACTAAAAAGGGATCACATGTTATGTAAACTTAAATGAAATGAATTAAGAGTGTATCTTAAATATAACTATTTAGTTATCTCATGTGTTATATAAAATGTTTATAGGCGCACATTGCCTACTGAAATACATTCTATATTATTTTATTCCACAAATTACTGTTTCAGATCCATGTGATTATCAAATACAGCTAGGGAAATAAAATATGATATTAAAATCATTATGGTACAATACGAAATTATCATTAATCGAGTAGGGAATAATTTAAAGTGTGTATTTTTAAAATGTTTTCAAAATTAGTCTCAAAGATTTGAATATTTTGTACTGGCAATATTGGTTTATAGGATTTTGAAAGTATTTTGAGTCGTTATAAATCAATTATTCCTAGTTTTAATTAAATACAAAAACGCTTACAATGTTGGATAATATAGGGACATTTTTTTATTAAATCATTAAAACAGTGAATTAAGTATTAACCGATGCTAGCACACTGTTGGCTTCAGTTTTTTTGTTTTAAATTTTACAAAAAATATGTTTTTGTCACAGGTTAACTTAAAATTGTAATGGGTACGTACTTAATGCTTAAAATGTATATGGTGAATCCGTTCTCTCCTCTCTAATATTTCAACTAAACAGCTACATCTACATTTACTTTTCCTTTGTTAGAGTCTCAAAGCAGTATCTGTTATTTCGTGTCGGAAAATACTAGCTTAAAAGAAGGACTAGGTTTAACACCGAAGTTACTAATGCGAGGAGAAAGTATTTGTACTCTTGCTATTTATCTGACGTGTCAATATTGAAATATTAGTGACGAAATCATCACACTGTCATGTCCCACTCAAGAAATGTATCAGAAACAATATTTTAAGTTCTTTGTAGTAATGAAAAAATTTCTTTGTTACTTTTTGCATCCGCCCGTTTTAGCTCGTAATAGAGAAATATATGTGATGCCCATTAAAATCAATTTTATTTAATTAGAGTTAAGGTTTATAAGATGTCAAATATTATTAGGTGTATTATTTTATTTTCTACATAGTAATTATAGAAATGTATGTTTTTAAATTGTCAAGTTTATACCAAATATCAAATTATCAACTTTGTTTTTTCCTTTGTTTTGAAACTGAGTAACGTTTTTGAATGGTTGCTATTGTATATTGTATGGTTTTATTGAATATTATACCGAAGAAGTATAAATCTGTTTTGTTTACTTGGAAATTGCGAGTAATTTAGTTCTTCAATTAATTATTCTTTGAATGTGGATTCGGTTGTTGAAAAATGCCAAAATATTCCTATATCGTGTTTTCCATTGTCTGGAATATCGCTGTAAATATTGCCTTAAGTATTTTTGTCTCGCTTCTGAGATTCTTGTTTTGTCGTTGAAAATATAAATGAATTTGTAATAAATTTGCTATGTGATATCGAAAGAGGCGTCTCAACACATAGTCGACGGCGTTTATATTAATTGGAAGATAGATAAAATATCGTGCGAGACTACATGACGATAATAGTCGACTATGTATTGGCGCCAAAAGTTTTCCTTGGTTATGTTTTTGTATGAAACCGGATTTGTAAATAAAATTCATCAAATATTTTTCTTTCATTCCATTTAATTTGTTCCTCACACAGCAGTACATACACTGGTCTATTGGTCGTTTGTCAACTAACAATCCCTTGGACGAAAGTTAAGTATATTTAAATTGACGGACAAGTGATTATAGAAAACGTCTTGATCGTCCAACGGTTGAAGAAACAAAGCTCTTTTCTAGCCAACACCTCTACACCAGTTCCATTATCTTCTTGCCAACGTCCACATCCTTGTGCAGCTGCTTTATGCTGCTCTCTAGCAGAACGCACTCGTGGTGGTACAGATCCGTGTACGTTCGCATCTCGCTTACACCCTTCGGGCCGACGTCCACCAGGCCCGAAAAGAACGATGTGCCGAAGTCGTTGTTCTCGACGAGGGCGTTGACCTGCACAGTTTCCCCATTTAGGGCTTCCAGCACGCTGTTCACGAATATAGAGACAGCGTAAGCGACTGACAGCGTGGGCGAGTGGCTCTCAGAACGCTCGGGCGTTGCGTTCCTAAGTATTGCCGTCAGCTCTTGGCTCTTCTCCTCCGTCAGCTTGCTCCTGGGGGTGGCTTGCGAGAAAAGAGGCACCATAGTCTCCCTGGAGTGTCCACCGATGACCGGCACGATGCATTCGCTTTGTATGAGAGCGCTCTCCCTTGCGTACAGGGTCTGCGCTTGTAGTGCGTCGACGCCCGTTATACCGAACAGCTTGTTCGGATCGTGGGAGGCCTGGTTCCTCATGGCCTCGGCGGCTAGCGGGACCAAGGTGTTGATCGGTTCCGTCACTATCCCGAAGAATGGCAGGGGCGACACTAGAGACACGGATGACGCGACCTCCTTAATGAAGTCTGCGTTCTTCGACAGTATCGACCTGTTCACGTTGTCAGAGTGCTGAGGAATTCCCCCAGCGGCGATAACTAGGTTGGAGCCCTGCAGAGCCTCGTCTAATGTATCCTCCCCGACGTAACCTTTCACTTTGGATTTCGAGGGGATATGAGATAAATCTAGGACTACCCCGGGCGTATACTGTAGAGTGTCGTGCAAAACCAGTTTGGAAATGGAGGGATTGGTTCGCAGGAGCAAGGAAATGGTCTGTCCTATTTCGCTTCCAGCGCCTGTGATCGCGACTTGATAATTACGATAAGAGACAGAGCAGAGGTGTTTGAAACGCATCAAATTTTGCCTTGCTTGCAGCATTTTCGAAGTAAATTATGGAATAAACAAATACGTTACAATAAATTTTCTATAAAAGATCGCAAAAGAATTTGACAAGTGACGTTAATTAGATTTTTTAGATATTAATTCATACGTTAAGTACGCAATAGTCACCATCGGAATAATGATTTTTAAATAACGTAATCGATTATTGAAAAAATTGCAAAATTAAATAATATTTTGGGAAATACAGTATATTTTCATAATAATGTGCACTAAAAGTTATTGAAACAATAAACTTGTAATTGAAAGTAAATACTTTTTTACTTTTGATAGAAGTGTGGCTGTTGTTTGCTAGTGTCTTAACAGCAGTTTCAAATTTATGTGTCATCCATAATGCTATAAATTGTTCAAGTAATACGATCTGTAATAATGCTTGTTGCAAAATTAAACACATTGAAAGTTCTGTTAAAAAAAGTACAAGTAACATTTCAGCGAAATATTCAAGTGTCGGTCATAGGGGCGGCGTCTGATGTGGGGTCCAACTTGGCTTTGCTCTTGAAGCAAAACAATAAAATATCGAGATTGCAACTGTACGATAATAACGAGACGGTCAATGCACTCGGATTGGACCTGGGCTGTTTGCCCGGTGGGCCTTTCGTTTCGACGTTTGCGGGTGCGTGTATGCTGCTGCCGTCATTAAGATTTTCGGATCTCGTTGTGATGGTCGACAGGGTGCATAGGAAGCCGGGGTACACTCGCGAGCAAATGATTTTCTGTAACGCACCGATGGTCCAAAGGCTCTGCAGAGCGCTGGCCGAGATGAATTCGAATGCGTTCCTAGCGATCGGCACCAGCCCCCTGAACTCGATTGTACCTTTCGCTAGCACGCTTTTACATAAGTACGGCACGTACGATCCCTTCAAAGTTTTCGGCGTGACCCACTTGGATCTAGCGCGGGGAAGAGCGCTCACGGCGAGCGCGCTACAAGTCGACTCGTCTGAAATACATGTGCCCATAATCGGTGGCCACTCTGATGAGACGATTGTGCCCCTGTTTTCGAACATAACACCGAGCAACTGTTCTGTTGACGAGCGTCAGGCGGACTTCCTCACCAGGCTTTTAAGGAAGGCCGGAACGGAGGTTATCAATAAGAAGATGGGTAGTGATTCGGCAACTTTGTCCGTGGCCTGGTCGATAAATGAGTTCGTCGACTGCATCCTCGACGCGCTGCGCGGTGCCGAGGTGACAGTGAACGCTTTCACGGCCAATCCCCATTTCGGCACGAAATATTTCTCGGGACCAACCGTCGTCGGCCCGAACGGCATACTGCAACCGTGCTACGAGTTTACGTTGTCCAATTACGAAAATAAACTCCTGAATCGAGCACTGCCTATGATAAATAGAGATGTATCGCAGGGAGAAGAATATGTTGATGTGTTTGAAAGCTTCTCTAAGAAAATTTAGTTCTTTCTTCTCTCAAACTTACCACAACATTTGTTATATATGCATTGAGAATCATGTTAATTAATTCTGTAATTATAGTTTGTGAAAGTGACTATTAAGTATTAATTAAATTATAAATAGTTAAATTAAATCTATAAATATTTGCCAATAGGGCCAAGTTTATTAAAGTTTTGGATGTTTACTATAACAAGGTTTTATGAAATTTAATTTAAACGAGGTCAAGTGGAATTTTATTTACTAGTTAAGTACCTCGAATTGCGGATATTAATTTAATTCACAGTGATCTCAATTCTTATTATTTTACAATTTTCATTAAGTGATTCAAGCTTTGATTATTTATTTTATGTTAGTGTAAAGACATACAGATGATAAATAATACAAAACCTAGTTATTAGGTTTTATTAAGCAGAAAATATATACATACGTAAGAACAATTGTGTCAGTAATAAGGAACATCCAAAAGAATAATTTTAAAAACAATGTTTACATTTATGGCGAATGGCCAGTATTATATCATTTACCCTATCGAGTAAAAGTAACAATCTTAAATATTCTGGCCGCTTTTTAGTTCTAACCGGTCGCTCCATTGTCATTACTTCTACATTGTTCATTATCTTCTTCTCGTATATTTCCACTTGGCAGATCTATTTGATTATTATTTTCTTCAATTTCCATAGTATTTTCGATAAAGCCCGATGAATCTAGAGGCGCTAGATGTCTGTTAGATACCGTCTCTTCCCTTCCATCAGGTAAACGGACATATGAAGAGTCAGGATTTGATTGTAATAGCTCTTACCTCCTCGACTACAGGTGAATATTTTGAAGCTCGATTATGCTTTTTCATAAACACTGGCAACGGTGCAACATTACCATCAACCACGATGGTAATGTTGCACCGATTTCAGATCTTCGATTATGCCTGAACATTCTTTCGTGAGGTGTTACATTAGTAGCTGTAGAAAGTAATGATCTAATCGAATGCAATGACTGATCCAATACCCTCTCCCATTGGCTTATATCATATTTTTTTTGTTTTTAAAGCCAATTGCATTGTCTTCCACAACGTGCCATTAAATCGTTCCACCTGCCCATTTCCTTGCGGGTTATACGATGTTGTTCGACTTGTAGCTATACCTTTACTTTGTAAAAAGATTTTTAAATCATGGGACATAAATGATGATCCTCTATCAGAATGTATGTATGAGGGTATGCCGAATATAGAAAATAAGTTTGTCAAACACTTAATAATACTCGATGTAGATGTGTCTTCACAGGGGTATGCGAACGGAAATCTTGAATATTCGTCTATAATAGTGAGTAGATACTGATTTTTTGAACTTGTAGGTAGGGGTCCTTTAAAATCTATGTTTAATCTTTCAAATACACTTGTAGCTTTTATTAATATTCCACGGCTGTTGCAAAATTTAGGTTTTACTTCTGCACAGATTTTACAGCCACGTGTCATTTGTCGTATATTATCAATGCTGTATGTTAAGTTTTTAGATCGCACCCATTGAAACATTCGAGTGACTCCAGGATGATAAAGCGATTCATGTAAAGAAAATAGTTTAGATTCTGTATGAACAGATGCACACATTCGAGATAGTGCATCCGCTGCATCATTTTCTTTCCCATGTCGATATATAATGTCATATTTAAAACAAGAGAGCTCCAGGCGCCACCTCATAATCTTGTCATTTTTAATTTTACTATTATGCTTGGTGTTAAACATGAATGATAGCGATTTTTGATCAGTTATTAAACGAAATTCTTGTCCTATTAGAAAATGCCTCCACTTACGGACAGATTCTACAATGGCATATGCTTCTTTTTCAATTGCAGAGTGTTTTCTTTCACACTCCGTGAGTGATCTTGAAAAGAAAGCAACACGTCTCCCTTCCTGTGAAAGTGTCGCTCCGATTGCGAAATTTGATGCATCTGTTTCGACAGTGAATGGGATTTTGCTCTCAATGGCATGAACAGATGACTTAATTATTTCTTGTTTTAAACTTTCGAAAGCGTTTACTGCATTATTGTTCAATTGAAAACATTCCTACTGTCCTTCTTAACGAAGCAGCATCCGTTGGAATAGGCAAATTTTGTAGAGGTTTGATTCTTTCTAAATCTGGAGTGATCATTTTATTATTAATGTTATATCCAAGAATAGAAATACTTTTAATTGAAAATGTACATTTTGTCTCATTTATAGTAAGATTGTACTTTTTAACAACAGACATAAACTTCCCAAGATTATAGTCATGGTCTTCTTTATTCTTACCACATACGGTAACATCATCTAGATAGGCGAACGTAGATTGTAGATTTTCCGTTCGTATTATCCAGTCTATAGTTCTCTGAAAGCTACTTACACCATTAGTAACTCCAAATGGGATTCTACAAAATTGATATAAATTTCCGACTGCTTCAAAAGCAGTTAATGGTTTTTCCGTATCAAGGATCGGAATTTGGTGATACGCACTTTTTAAGTCAATCTTTGAGAATAATTCGTACTTAGCAATATCTTGTACAATTGTCTCTATATTTGGCAAAGGGTAAGCGTCTAAGTAAGTATATTTGTTGATAGTTTGTGAATAATCAATGCAAAGACGCTTTTTATGATTATCATTTTCTATTACAAGAACTTGAGCTCTCCATGGAGATCTGCTTTTTTCAATAATACCATTTAATAATAATTCCTGAATTTCATTAGCAATGAATTTTAAATCATCTTTAGAAAAACGTCTAGATTTAGTGACTATAGGTTTACAGATCGACGATAAGTTAGGAAAAATTGATACTGGAGGAATCGTAGCTGCGGTTACTCCGCAAATTTCAAGTTTTGCTCTTGGACTACCAAAATTTAATTGAAACTGTGCAATGTTGAGTTAATACATCATGACCAATAATAATATCCGCACATAGATGTTTTACAATAAGTAATTTTATATTTTTATAAAAGTGATTTCCTATGCTAATTGACGTAATACACAGGCCTTCTACATTCGATGTATAATTAGTCGTAGCCATTGTCACTTTCTCTGAACATTCTTCTTTTATTAGACAACAGCGATCAAAAAAACAAACTATTAATGTAGCTTCTAGAACTTCCTGAATCGATTAAAGCCTGAGCATTTACCCCCTTTATTTTTATAGTTACAATTGCTTTACCGAGGCATGCAGGTGATGCAGCTATGACAGAAGCTACAGCGTCCATGTCATCTATTTCCATTGCGGCATTTACAGATTTTTTTGAGTTACGACATGCTTTGGCCCAATGTCCCTTTTTATCAGATATTTGACAAATCGCATTCCTTGCAGGGCAATTTGAACGCAAGTGTATATTTCCGCCACAAAAAAAAACATTTCTTTCGATTGTATAAAGTTTTCTGATCAGCCGACGAAAACTCATGATTTTTAACATGAGTTTGTGATTGCGAAGCATTTATTGGATTGATATGATATTCTTGAGCAGTAGACTTCGCTAGCTCCAATGATACTGCTTTGTTATATGCTTCATCTAAAGAAAGTGATAAATTTTCTAATAATCTCTGTCTGATATTATTACATGAAATACCAGAAATGAAGGCGTCTCTTATATACTCTTCTTTATATTTTTCAGCAGACACTGATGTAAGTTTACATTCCAGACTTTGTAGTTTTAATTTATGTATAAACTGTTGAATCGTTTCCCCGTTTTCTTGTTTTGAGGTGATAAGCTTGTGTCTTGCAAAAATTATATTTTTTGGTTTGACGAATGCAAGCTCTAAATTATTGATCGCACCTTTGTAGCTAACACAATGACATATATATTCATAAACTTTTGATGATACATGATTAATCAGAAGTTGCAATCTTGATTTTTCATCTTTAACATCATTTATAGCCAAAAAATTTTCAAAAGTTATATACCAATGTCTCCATTCTTGTGCCGCGGTAGCAGATGACGAATCGGTTTCAAATTTCTCTGGTCTTAAAAATCTCTCCATACTTCTTGAGAATTATTTTATTGAATTGTTGATTCTCTCTGCTTAATAAATTGATAAATAATACAAAACCTAGTTATTAGGTTTTATTTAGCAGAAAATATATACATACGTAAGAACAATTGTGTCAGTAATAAGGAACATCCAAAAGAATAATTTTAAAAACAATGTTTACATTTATGGCGAATGGCCAGTATTATATCAACAGATAATTTCTAATGGCATATATATTTACAAGTCGACAGGAAAACAAAATGTATATAAATAATTCAATTTTAAAAATGACAGTGAAGAGGGAGTTTCATATGCTCAAGACACGTTTGAGTTTAATTTGCAGACAGAGCGATGCAAATAAAGACGTTAGAATGTTCTTCGACAATTGGCAATAGAGTCTACGTTCGCTTTGCGGTTTGCCCAGTTCAATATCGGACGAACGGTTTAGGTGACCCAGAGCAACCATCATGAGATCGGAGAATTGTTAAGTGCCACGACGTTCCCAATATTACAAACATACCATTTCAAAGTGTACGTAAAATTATTCCGAATGCATACTACATATCGAATATGTCGTCTTTGTCTTTAGCGTACTTATCTTCACTTTTATGACTTACCAGTAGGACTTTTTAGAGTCTCAGTACAAATTTTATTAGCGTTCAACAATTATTTTTCCGTTTTTTCGATGTCCTAAGTGCAAAATTCATATCAATGCCCAGTGTACGACGATAAGGTGACGTGTGCATTAAAAATGGAAGCTGTTTTTACGTGTTACGTTTTTACATATACGTTATTTTTTAATGTGCTACTAATTTTAATGACAAACTTCAATATGTAAATCTGCTCTTACAACTTTAACCTAAAACTGAAGTAAAATTGTTTAGGCAAACGCTTTCTCTGCCAAATAATGTCATTTGGTATTATTGCTTAGATATATGGATATTTTCACGATGTTTTCTGTCGCACGTGGTAAGCTTGTAAATCAGTACTCGAGATTTTATATTAAGTATATAATTAAAAATTTCTATTTGAACTTTCCATTTAATTTACACGCGTTATGTGTACAGTGTACTTGAGGACGAGCAACCGACACTGATCTGTTTTATTTGCAAATAATCTCTGAACTATTTCACCTCGTTTGTAAACTTTGGCGTCGGGCCCTTCAAGCCTCTGCCACAAAGGGACCTTAACGACGGCGTTGACTCCGAGATAATCACTAAGTGGCCATACGAGAGCAGTTGGGACGTTACATTTAGTTTAATGTCTCGTTCCGTTCTCGGATCGGCCGCTGGATGCTTGTTAACTTTGCTGCCGGTTTAGGGTCGCTGGATTGGTGATTACCTCGCGTTAAATCTTGCGGGCCTCGCTATTTATGTGTCTACATAACTTTGAAAGCACGAAAGTTAATTGAGCTCGAACCTTTCGATGGTTGTCGCTTCTGTAATGCACACAAAGGACGTTACCTGACGTTAATCTGTTAAACTATAATATCTTATTATACACATTAAAAAATCATATACAATTTTATCGATTTTTTGTTTAAACAAAATTAGAATCTGTTTTTTATATGGAAAAGGAGCCAAACGAGCAGGCGGGCCCCCTACGGGAATGGTAAGTATTCACCGCCACCCATGGACACTCAAAACCAGAGGAGGAGTCAGATGAGGTGAACAACTCCTCAGAGCACTCCCCGTGATAGGTAAAATAATAATAATAATAATACAATAAAAATCTTCGAAAAAAAAAATACTCTTAAAAATAGTCTTCGAAAGGCCAACAGGTCGAGATGATTGGAAAGGACCTGGTCGCGGATGATTCGAGCACCTCTACGTTGGACGTGGTCAAATGGAACAAGAGTGTATTGGGGCACAACTCAATATCACAATACATGTACCTACCTACAATTACAATTACCGATATCCTTGACGGAGGAAATGGGGGAGGGAGGATGAAGAACACACTCACTACGATAAATATATGCATATATCGACAATTTCACATTGTAAAGCCCATTTTTACACAGCGTCGTTGTTTCGAGACAAAGAAAGTTTTCGCCAGTTTTTACATGCATTAACCGAGCCATACGGGCAGAATTTCAACTGCCTCGACTCGGTACATATAGAATATATTATAGATAAACAAAACGCGCAATGCAAAGAACGCGTGCAGCTTCCCTATCGGGTGCTCTCCGTATTCGTTATCTCAAGTTGTTCGCTAACTCGCCTCGGTGAGAATTGCAAATGGCGATAATTCCAACTACGCCGATAAATCAGCTCCACGCGTTCGTGTTTTTTCCCCCGAGGGTGCAGCACCGGTGCCTTTGTTGGTGATTGATAGCGCCTTTCCACAGACGCTCCGGAACTTTCACTCGCGAAAAGGCCGCGCGCATGTGACGCGGAGGAGTTCCGACTTCGACACTTCGACACGTACGCGATCGTTGGGCGGGCGAATTTATCTGTTTTTAATTTCCGAAGGCTCGGTTTTGTTTAGTTTTGTGTTCTTTTCTCGCGTTCACGTGTTCTTTTCTTCTCAGCGATTTATCGACAAGTTAAGCGAGTCGCGGTAATGTATAAAGGAAAAGTAAATTGACAGTCTATAATGTCTCACTGCTGGTCAAACCCTTCGTTTGTACAATGGGTATTAGAGAATAGTCCACCACGTGATCCCACAGCGGATTGGCTGACTATATTTCCGAATATTTTGTCATTATTTTGACAATACACATGTTTCCTCACGTTGTTCTGCTCACGTTCGGTACAGTGATAATAGCTCTTAAAATTGCAATTAACTATTTCATCGGTGCCGGTGCCGGGTTTTGATCTCAGGTTGCTCGGGTATATTTAATTAAAAGCGAGCGCCTGGGCACTGATGTCTATGACTGACTATCATGGCAGCAATGTATGTAGAGCTTTTGTTTGAGATTTTACACGCAGATCAAAATTTTGGTTTTTCAATTATTTCAGTATAGGATTTTGTACATAATTCAAACTTACTTTCCTTCAACTTTTTACTCCTAATGCATATTAATTCGTGTACAAATGTTCGTGCATTCAGTAGGATAAAGCTTTGAAGGATTGTAAGAGTTGTTTTCCGAAATTTAAATAAAGGGCTCATAATTTTTATATGATATAACATATGTATGTGTAGGTATATGTTTGATTATTTTTACTGTCATAAATCCATATCAAATTTATTGCACCAACGAACATTTCCCTTCATTCCGGGGTGACTAATAGAGAACGACAATTTCCGTTAACACCATATTTAATCTGTTTGTAGTAAATTATAAACAGATAAATGTTCGCATCCGATTCTTTATTACCATCATGCGAAAGAGAAAAAAAGAATTGACTTTTACCGTACAGTTAAGTGGTCTCGCAGAAACGCCGATGCCTCGTATTAGCGGCGCAAGTAACGCAATAAATAAGCCATCGATGACACCCACGGGAGGCGCCGCTATGCCCAACCAGGCTCAAACGATTTACGACCGAGGCTAATTGTCCTTAATTTATATCGCCAATATGAAACGCAATGGATTCAATGAGAATGCTGATGCGAAGAGCTCTCAACGACTTGTTAAAATAAGCAGGTGTGTAAGTGGTGTGCACTGGTGGCAGATAGTGCGAGACATAGATTCTTCTTCGGGTCAAATTTATTTTACTTTCTTTTGTCACAGAATACGAATTTTACTAATATTAATAGAATAAATTTCGACCTACGGTAACTCTCTGCTTGCATTTATTGAGCTCTGAATAATGCCTCATCACTGTATTGTTTCATGGTATAAGTATTATACCGATGGGTTCAGTAGTTTTCGCAGTTTAACCGAATAATTAATTCGGCTCTCTATTCATTAGTACCTATAGATATATACAGCTAAGATACACTATCGATTTTATTAGAAAGAGATAAATAATAATGTATGATACTGTTATGACTTCATGGACTGTAACGGTGGTAACTGTAACTACCCATAGGTTGTACCCATAGGTTGTACCCATAGGTTGTACCCATAGGTTGTACCCATAGGTTGTACCCATAGTTTGTATACCCATTGCAGAAACTTCGGTAATACTAAGTAAACGCATTAAGCTTCAAACCTGTGGGTTCTGGCTAGCCCACGGGTTCTGCGTTCCATGAAGCTTTAATAGTCTACGGAATGAAAGCGCTAGCATTAGTTACATCAAAACAAAACAATACAAACGCGCTAAATGAGTACTTAAGTGGGTTAATCTGAGATTAGACAGTAGAAACAGTATAGACAGTATTTATCATACTATTTTGGTAATCCCAATCATAATTGAACGGTAACTAGACAAAAGTTGACATCATTATCGATCTATGCATAGACTATATTCTTAATATCAATAGACAAGGGAAAATTCCGTCTGGGACGTCGGGTTAATTGAAGTAATTCGGGTTCCACGAACGAGAGAATCGAATTTAAAATGCACTCTCGTAGAGCGATGCGGAAGTGTCCCTTAAAACTGCACATCGAAGTCTCGACGGTAACAAAGTATTAAATCTCAATGATGCTCATTTATTGCGGAACTAATCACATTAAAACGCTGCTGCGTCGGTGCGGCCGCCACTTGAAGTAGGCACCAGAATTTTCCCCATATATCTAGAATAATAAGTGATGATTACACTGATGGCAAATTTCTGACAACATATCATCAGTAAGCGAAACATCATGACAAAACATACATATTTCAGATATTATAAAAAAATATTTCGAATAAATTGGTAATCGTCCAATCCGATCAATTTGGGGTCGCGTTGTGGACGCATGTACAACGTAGGTTTTAACCCATCGGTGGGACATATATAGCTTTGTTATCCATTAAGCATAATCAAACGATATATTAAATTAATTAAATATGTTTAAATCTTAAAATTTAAGACTTAAGATAAAATAGTAGCAAAATTTTTCGCTACTGCCTGGATTCGAACCTCGCCCCCTTCAGATTACGTGTCCAGATGTTCTAGCCACTAAGCTAAGCGGTCACATTCGGTACTTATAAGTAAACTGTAATCCATAATTAATTATACCTATGTATTGTATATATAAATACTAATATATGTCTGTATGCATATGTATGTAATATTTAATATAAAACCTTATTATTTTTCACTACATCTCATTTGGCTCTCTATTTATTTGTAGTTTAGCTGGTAGAGAACACCTAATGGCGTTAAGTCCGCCATTGTACGCTATTGTGCAAAAACTATTTAAATTAAATAAATAAATAAAAAATCCCACTATTGGAATCACTCATAACCAAAATTTTTGAGACACTATATTACATTATCCGAATACGAATAATATGTTACATTACCGAAAGAACATGATTTAACAACAAGAGAAAAGTTTAACGAACCTCAGTCGCCCTGTTAGTAACTGCATATAATAGACAATCATTGTAACTCATTTATTTCTGACGTAGTGTTGGCATATTAGGAAAGGATACAATATTACAAACATTCATTCAACATTAAAAACTCTCAGAAAATTTATACGTGAAGAAAAAGAGTTATTTATCCTGTACAAATCATTAAGAAAAGATTACTCATAGCCGTATGCTTAGTATTATAGCTATGTAATAGGTTTTCCTCGACTCAAATGCACACAAAGAAATACATATTAAAATTCAGCCGGAATTTAATAATTACCCTGCAATATAACACCAAATTCATTCGACGAACGGCAATCGTGGTGATCCGCTCCAATGACTGTTATGAAATAATAAGGGCAACATTTCACGAAGGCCCCGCTTTTATTATCGATTTAATTGAGCCAATGAACAATTTAATTAAAATTCTAAAGACACGGCGGAGTACAGTCGACTCGGATTCGCGGACAATGTTGTAGGGAAACTGAACAATGGTCGAATTTTAATTCAGATGTTAGTCCTGGCAATAATACAGCCGCTTAACAAATGACATAGCATATCTATAATTATGTATATTGTCTATTAAAGGTGTTTTTATCAGTACGTTATAACTTCTGTAATTCTTCATCAAATTTAATGATTCGTATAGCATTTTAAAGCTTATGTTTGCTGCTATTGATTAAATAAGTATAATATAGTTAATATTTATTCGTAAAAACGCTTTCGTTTAATAATATTTTTTAACGAATGCATGACAATGCCACTTATTGCCAATCTGTTTAAATGAAAGATAGCGAAGTAGACTGATGAGGAATTTAGCTTTCATTAATTAATTCTTAATGCCACATTATATTACCGTTCAGTGACTGATCACAGTTAGTCTGAAAGTTTCGAGCGGGTGAAGACTTGCCTTAATCACTACATAGAATAAAATAATCCTGTCGTCCTGCTCTATGTCTGTCCCTATATATGCTTAGATCTTTAAAACTAAGCAACGGATTTTTATGCGGTTTTCTGTAATAGATAGAGTGATTCAAGAGGAAGGTTTTTATGTATAATTTATAAATAATTTAGAAGAGAAACATAATTTTAGAGGTTTCTAATGCGATGTCGAAAATAAACATTCAGCATTGCACCCGTGCGAAGTCGGGGCGGGTCGCTAGTTTAAATATATAACTTGCATTTCTTACTAGGAGTATTAATATAAAGCTACTACAGTTACGATGTTTCAAATAAATAATCATCGTACATTTATGCAAGGATAACTCATTGTATGCATAATGAACGTACGATAATATGATAGTATTTTTAAACTCGTAGTCAAACGTAGTGAACACTACTGCTTCATCGAAATTTGCCAGTGCATGCGAAAGCGCACAAAGGTAATTACTGCTAACCATAAACAATATTGCTATAGACATCCGGTGGGTTTTGTGTTTCAAGTGGAACGTTCCACATTTGATCGTAATTTGATGTCGATCTAATTGAAAGCAAAACCAAATTAAGCTCTCGCGAGTCTTCTAATAATGATTATATTCTAATAATTAATCATATAAATATTATAATCTCGAACAGGCCATTTTTCTTTGGAAGTAAATTTGAAATAACCGAGATTTAATAACATAGTGGTATCCAATACTTTCAAATGGTTTGGTTTTACGAACTGTTCGAAAACGAGTCTAAGTACCACAATTTTCTTTCGTTTTTCTGCTCATAAATGTGCCAAACCAAGGCGTCACATCACACGTATCATTTGCTGACTTAAGTTTTGAGGTAGAGCCATACATGAGCTTTTCCGTTTCAGTAATCGTCTGTAATTTCTCGAGAGTACGAGTACCAAAACTTATGAAAATTTAAGTGAACTAGAAGTATGTATATATACTATAAGTATGTATGTTTTGCATTATGTCTAGTGTCTGCTATAACTAGAACTCTTTACGGGTCGGAAAGGTTAAACCGTCTCTGTGACCGTTTCCATTAGGCATCAACTTATTTATTCAAAAATTTCATTTCTTGTTTAATTATAAATTGTCAAAACTTTCGGCGCTGCGGGATTAGAACCTGGGTCTTCGTCTTCCGGGTAAAGTGTCCAGACACTTTACCAATAAACCGTTGACCTCACAGGGCGAAAATGTCGACATCTATAAAGGTAGTAGAGCTTTATTACTTTGACTGATGATTTTGGTTTTCAGTCCCTAGACTATTAAAGCTTCATCGAAGGTAGAAACCGGATAGCCAGAACCTGCAAGCTTTATACCACGTTCCGCGTTGGGTAGGGCCGCGCATGTGCTCTTGCGTGAGTTATCTATGGGGAATGTCTTCCAAAAAAAAGCACTATGTGTGGTTGTAGAGTTTTTGGCCGGGACCCCCTGTGGGTTCGGCGTAGCTATATCCTTTTCCTCAATCAGAGATGAGGAGCTCGCCCGAGCGACGTTTGTGAACGGTCACGTTTATGTCAGGTTATTAATTCGCTGCGTTTACCAACAGAGGGTTGGAATGGTCTTCAACTCTTACTTAATAAACCGTTACTCTTAAGAGACCGTTTGGTTAGCTCTGGTAGTTTGCAGGCGCTTTGCAGGTCGAGATTACGCCGATACAAGCTTGCACCTGCATAGCTTAGGATGGGTTGGACAACATGGGTCCAACACTAGCTTTAACATATGTTTCATGATGGTTATATTAGTATTACTCTTATGTATGGTAATGTTTTCTCCAAAAATGTAAAATATTAACCAGTGAAATCCTGTTAACTCCGTTAAACAGTTGTTGCAAGTTAACATAAGGAGAAGTTCTCGTGTACATTATGCAGAAATCCTTATTTAGTACAGTGCCGGTGACGCGGATAAAAATATGCGATTATTAAAATGTCGGAGTACAAATGAGCGACGTGGCGCGTCGGGTATGTAGGTATTTACGGTTCGGGTTATAAGCAGTTGGGGACGATGTCTCTGTGTTCGCTGGTAAGTGAATTTTCATTTATTGCGTCTGTACTTACGTATATTGTGCAAGTGGTTGATGGAATTGTATCGTAATACAGTTACAAATAATTATTCTAATAAGAACTTGGTGTAAGAAAATGAAACGAAAAGGTTGAAAATTATGTTTTGCTCCAAAGAGTTTACTTCAAAATTTCTAAAAAATTGACGACTCCTAGGTCCGTATTCTTCGCGAACTTTGGACAACATCTATAGCTGGCAACGAAATTTTCTGATAAGTATAGCGATTATCAGAGGACGTTATGCGGCACCGTGCACTGGGATTTGGCGCATAAATCGAGCACATCGCGGTCGTCCCAGCCCTTGTTTCGTAGGCCAACGCACGCGCGGTTACTTACAGCGAGATAGACCGCGTGGTGACGCGTGTCCCGCGCGTGCCGCGCGCGCGCTGTCACCGCAACGTGATTTTTATTTATATACAGGCGAAGATCGCCATCTTTCTGCCATTGAGAATTATTATAACTTTTGTTATATTTTTAATTTATAGTTTGCTTTTCTGTTGCCTTATGGCCCTTTCAATCAAAGAGATACGACTTACAATAAAATATATACGACGGCATCTTAGTGAACTTATGCATAATTATTGCTTATATGTACAAAATATGAACGTAAAAGCACAAAATGAAATGTTGATAATGATACCTTTACGCAATTTATTATTTCGGTGGTTTTAATTTCATATTAAGAACCAAACAAATTGCTACCGACGTTCGTAACTCCTAAATACGAGCCAGCCATTGTATCCTCGACATGAGTCAAGCGATTATGTCCCCTAATCTTTATTTGGGCGTTAATATGAAATCAGGATTACGCTCCATTAAGTTCGGCTTGGAGCATTCAATAGTTGAATAAATAAAGATTATTCGGCACCGTTTAAGTGCCGTGAGAGTGACTTAGAAAAATAAATCGCCCGTCATTACGGGGGTGTTTATATAATGCGCAATGTGGGATTGTCGACTGGTTTAGTTGTATGGATTGAATGGTGCTTTAGTTAATTAAATGCTGTAGTTTTAGTTCGCAGCTGAACCCCTTTTTAAATCGAACATTTTATAGGGTCTAACTGATCTCAACAGATAGCTAACACTCCTCAAACTGTTAATATTTAAGTAAGTTTCCTTTTTATCATGATATTAGGACTCTGGTTTTGGTAGGCTCGGTGAATTGACAAAGGTTAGATACTACCATCGTTAACTGTCTCTGGCTACCTGTTAGGGTTAATAGAGAGAGAAAACAATTGCTGTAACAACTGTTTAAGATGGTTGCTATAATAATTTAAAGTAAAATCAATAAATGGAAAAGTAATACAATTTACAATTATAAACTATAACTGATGATAGGACTCCGCTACCTAACAATGTTAATTAATCTTTTTATAGTAGTTTAGTAAAGTTATATTCCGTTCATCTGCCCTATCGATTTATCAACTTGTGCAAAGGCAATTTCGGACTCCTAATATTTATAACCCCGAATAATATTTCCTAATATTTTTGAAGATAGAATTTATTTATTGATTTCACTTTCTTCATCCCAATATAATATGAAGCAAAGTCGTCCCGCTGTCTGTCTGTCTGTCCCTATGTATGCTTAGATCTTTAAAACTACGCAACAGATCTTGATGCGGTTTTTTACTAGATAGAGTGATTCAAGAGGAAGGGTTATATGTATAATACATTGCACCCGTGCAAAGACGGGGTGGATCGCTAGTAAGCTAATATAACACAGTTTAAATGGAACTTTTTTACAGATTATTTTGCGTTAAATATACAGACTCGTTGAGTCAGTCAGATCATGGACATTGTAGAGTTCCAAACGGAATGTAGTACATATGACAGTTTTATTTACAATAGAATTTATTTATTTCATTCTTAGAGCGTGCTTAAACATAATTATTGTGGCATTATAATAATTGAGCAGTTTCGTCTTACGTTTTAATGAATCCACCCCGAAACGTTTTGAACACAGATCTGAATGTGAATGCAAATAATTAAGGATCCAGATCTCTTTAGCGGAGCGCATTATATCTTATATCTCACTTATCATTTAATTAGATCCGTGTCGAGCGCCCTTGCGGCTTCAATTTTATTTTACAACGTCATACACACGTCTCTCCCTTAACAAATGAAATACATAAGTAAATTTGGCATTGTGAAAAATTTCCTACTTGATATCGGACTTAATTGTACACGGGATTAAGTTCATAATGCGCCTTATATGGGGTGTCTCCGTTTTCAGAGCTGCGCATTTTGTAGAGTTGCAGCGCGTCCCTTCTGTAACAGTGGTTAAAATCTATTCGTAGTTCGTCTGTGTGCGTAACTAGATTAGGGCTAGCAGAGGTACGATACAACAAAATGTAAGAAAAGGCAACAAGTAGCTAGCTATTTTACGTTAAAACATGTAGAAAAAAAGGAAGCTATTTTACGTTTAATATCGAAGTGTTTTCTAAAGACTCGACTACAAGCTCTTTGAGCACTAGGAATATTACGAGCAATTGACGCAATCTTAAAGGGTTTAAAAGACCTGGCCTTCAGTTGCTTAAAAACACTTGTTGTTGACATGTTGCAGCTATACAACCACCCGCCCATATCACCGTCTTACGACTGACATTTAAATGGCAGGTGAAAAATAATATACCTATTAGTAAAAAATGTAATCTAAAAAAAGACGAGCGACAACGACAAGTTGTGATTAAAATATAAAGATCTAAATAAATTTTTAATCTTTTAGTTAGAAGAAAAGCAGTTCAAAGGACCGTTCAAAGAATAATGTGTGTTCGTATTTCTGACTTTTAATTTGATTAAACTGTTATCGAAATATTTCATTGTTTTGTTGTAAAATAATTATTTTGATGCTACAAAAGTAGGTTAAAGTGTACAGGTCGATGTTGTATCTCTTACTTATTTTAATTTAACTTTATAAAGACGTTGCTATCATTAAGGTAATATTTCTGTGATTCTTTTTTTTTAAAAACCTGGGGTAACTTAAGTTACCCCATGTTTTTAAAACGTCTTTCTTTAGGTTGAGATACCAAAAGGAGGTTGAGGTTGCGATTCCTATTTATTAACCATCAGGCAAGTTAGTAGTCTTGTGGAAATAAAAAAGAAATAACAGCTGATAATACAGGTACGTAATAAAAAACAACATTAATTCAAACTTTATACTGAATGTAATTAATTTCGGTGCTAAAAGACTTTTTAAAATTGTCAGATAAAGAGCTGTAAGGCCCAATAGACCTGAACAAAAGAAATGTTTGAAGGGAGAAGATTTAAAATTGAATCACAATAAACAAAAAAATTCACTGACAACCCTACAGCAGCCGAAACTGCATTTAATGTCTTGCGCATTCGCCGGATATTACGTCCCTCCCTACGATAGCGGACTGTAGGACAGACCGAGGCGGCATTATTCGTTCTATTCCCACGACTCGGATTTTTTTGAAGGCCAAACGTTCAGACAATCGGCCGCTAGGTGGCGCGTTACGCGTCGACGCTAATTCAGCCCGAACGCAGCGCGCCGTGCAATTTTGGGATCGAGTGAATGAACCTTGTTGTGGTGTAGTGTTTAAGGCGTATATTATCTGTAAAAGAAGGGTTTCCTTGGTCCCCTATCGCAGCGCGAATATTTTAAGGCACTAGGGACCTGCGTGAAATTGTAATTAGCCCGCGAACGGTCTCTGTTTGCCGTTGCGTTAATTCGCCGTGGTATTTCCGTGATTGTTTGCATGTTAGGGGTTTTTGTTAGTGTCGTAATACATTGTTGAACATCGTAAACGCCTTAGACATTTTATGACTGTAGTTCACTGGTCGAAAGTTCGCTATCAATTTCACATCCACTATTTATTCTATTTGAATAGCACCATTTATTGTTCTTTGCAATAATAGGTGACTAAAACGGTCTTTGTAAACAGGCCAACAATAGAATATTAAATATATAGGATGGATCTTTATTTTGTTAACATATTTTTCATTTAAAAGCTTTCCAACTCTACACATATACTTTTTAGAGTATACAAAAATATTTAAAGCATAATTACTATTGTCGTTCAATAATAGGCGATTATTGTGTTCATAGTTCGAGCTTTAAGTACAATAGAAATAAATAAGAACTAGCTATCAATACAATGGAACCTTTTTAATAAGCCTATTGAGTAGTAAAAATAACTTTCAATTATTTATGTAATTAATTTATATAATATATAATTGTCCACACTTTTAAATAAAAATAAATACTTACGTTGTATGTGTCGTAATATTTTTCAATAATCTCATAAGGGAGATGTATGCAAACGAAATTACGGTATCCTTAATTTGCGGCGTACGAATTAACATCCCGCGTACCATCTGACGCGCGAAACGGGAAAAAGTGCGAGCAACAAAAAAAGCAGAGCTTTAAACTGTATTTAAATTTGCATCAGCAGTGGTTGCGATGCAGATGAGTGACGTCACGTGGAGCGGCCTCCCCTGCCTAATTGACGCCCCCCTTTGCACGCAGAGTAAAAATGTTTGATGTCGTTTAAATTTTTCCGAATGAATATCATCGTTGCAAACTGTTTTATGGATTTTATCGTGTATGACAATTGAAAAAAATCCTGACGTTCACACTTACTAAGTCCACGATCTTAGGACAAACAGATGGTTGTTTTACGTGATAATGTTATAATAGCTCACACGGGCTGCTGTGAAATATGTTGATGATATATTTTGACCGATTTACGCAGTACCAGAGTAGAAGTATTTGAAGTCTTCCAGTATTTTTTTTTGGAATGAGCAAAATAGAATAAATTATAAGATCCCAAATTGGTGGTAATGTTTTATTTATAAAATTAAGGATGATTTTTCATTACGATTGTATCGCAAATCGTTCGCAATTAAAATAATAAAAGTTTAATAATTAAAAATACATTCAAGAAAAATTACGACGGTCATGATCATAACATATATTTTTTATTATTTCTTTATGTCGTGCTATATAGATATATTAGACTCATAATTTTAAAAATTGTGACAGTCAGTAACAACTTTTTGACATTAACCAATAATTCCAAATTACTTTATTATTAAACCATTATCAATTGCATTTAATATATTTTTTTAAACAATAAGAGTAGGTACTGTCACACGGGATCAAATTTTTAGTTATTTCTCTTTTATTAAGCTAAAGAAGTATAACTTGAGTACATAAGTATTTAAATTTCTACCATATTTTACATTTATTACATACTTTAATTGCACCATGTTAACTTTGTAATATAATGCTAATTAAACATTGTATGGAAAATTAAAATTGAATATATGTTTAATTAAAAAAGGCATACAATATTTAATTAATTCCTTGTCTTAATAAACGTAAGAAGAGTTCGAGCATAATAATATTGTATTGAACGAACAAGTAGAAACACGTGGTTCCGTTGCGACAGAAACAAGAAATCGTACCTTAGTGAAGTCAATGCGTGGGCAAAGCCGCGTTATTTGTCAACGAGCCGACTCTGGGGCGGCGCAATCTTAAAATCAATTTTCATTTATTCGCAGATTATCCCCGGCAGTGCGCGGCCGGTAACACAGAGCTAACAAAACGATGGAGCAGTCACCACGTTTCTTTTTTTAATATTGTATTAAATAACGCGATAAAGTCCGTAAAAATACGTTTGTCGATTGCCTTATTTATTAAATTTCCATTTTGTTGGAGAATTACACAATCCCCGAAATCAGGCAGTAAACTAAACATTCTATTAAAAACATTATAAAAAAATAATTAAACATAAAGTGACGTTTGTGAACGGTCGCGTTTATGTTGCGTCAGTATTTAATTATGTGAATTTTCCTTGACCGGGATGATGAGGACTTTACTTCGTTACTACTTGTTGTTAGTTCGGTAATTCCCCGCGGTTTTTTGGGATTAACATCAATTCTCCGTTTGTGAACCCAGTTTCCCTAGGCGATTGGCGGCGATTTGAAAGTGAGTAGTTCACTCGGCTAAGATGCTTGTCCGAATAGCAGAATGTGGTCTGTAATCGTCCCTCGATATCACTCATTAATGAGAATAGAGCAATTGGAGAGGCAAGAACTTTGAATGCCCACAACTACCTTTTACTCGACATCGAAAAGAATAATCGATTTACAGAAATGCCTCTGTGCAAGATCTGATCGAACACCAACGTAAATATTCAGCAAAACATCTTGAAATTATTCTAGTTGGTATTTGTCTTTAGTAGTTCTTTGAAGGATAACGAGGAGACTCTACATCACAAAGTCCAATGAATTGCTTTACAAGTCCTTTGCAAGCTTGTAACTGTAATGAATTGATAACTACGGCCGCCTCTACGGCTTTGCTAGATCTACGTGGACGTATGGCCATAACACAGCGGAATAGTCTTGGGCGGCTGGGCCGGCAAAATCTTTACAAATGTGGGCCGTTATCGTGCGATGCCGGCGGTGGCCGATTGACCACCGGGCCGCGCGTCGCTCAGCCTGAAAAATAACGGATTTGTTTAATTTAACGGCGTGGCCACGTGCTGAATCCCCGATTGGGCCGCCACTAAGGCGAATCCGTTTGTTTTGCCCCTTGATAGAGTACGAGATCTTGGTTTATTTCGGAAGCTCTTTACTTGGCGTCTGCGAACTTATTTTGCGATTAACTTTTCTTTCTATATTTGTTTGGAGATAAGCTCTACCCGGGTTGGGATGGAGAACGGGACGTCTGAAAGGTTTAAGGCCCCCGATGAATGTTGAACAGTTCGAATGGTTGGTAGATTAAGAAACAATGTGAGGCGAGCAGTCTGAGAGACTGACTCACGTTATAGGCTACTTTTTTTTCTTTTTTTTTTTAAGTTTTTTTTTTTTTATTTCTAAAAAACACTGCCCTTACTTTAGGATAATATTATCCTGTGTTGTAAAGGACGTTTTAGAAACATAAATTTCACGCGGACAAACACCCAAATGCGAAACAACTATCTGTGGGTCACACAAATAGTTGTCCCGTGTGGGAATCGAACCCACGACCCCCGACGCCGCCGAAGCCAATACCTTGGCAACTGCGCCACGGAGTCATCAAATTATTTATTCGTCTATATATATGCCACTCTAGTAAAAATATTAATGAAAAATATATCTTCTCTATATAAAAAAATTTAACAATAATGTAATAATTAAATTCTCGAGCTTAGATCAAATTTTACCATAATTATATCCAATATTTCATCACTAAGAGGGGGAAAATTCGTGTGATGTGGACCAATTTCTTACCTTAGTGAATTATTATGTAAACGTGTCAGCAATATATGATTCACGTGTCAAATTTCATTATATATAGTGCAAGACGGTAGCATATGCTAATTGAGATAAAATCCGTAATTAATATTTTTAGAGATTCAACTATCTAATATCAAGTCATATAATTTATAGACATTTCTCAGGTCGTGTAGGGTTACGAAACGTAATATAGTTATCGAATTATCGTTAATTTAACTTTGAATTTTTTAATCTGCGTTGCTCCAAATCGGGGTCTTTGCGTAACTTTATAGAACGTTTGTCACAGGTCTGTTTTGAAATGCTAACAGCATGGGACGTTTTTATAGCTGTACTCTATTTGTCAACTAATTTGAGGATTAGTACAAGTATAATGCGCTCCCTGCCCCATTGTTTACTTTTCCCATGGCCGTATGCTTCGGCGGTAGGGTAGAGCGATCTCATTAAACTAATACCCGTAGATAATTTCACGATTTGTCACGTTTTGGTGGCTTTGATTTGCACGAATCTCGGATTTGTTAGGTGTGCCGCTAAGATTTTTGTGTAGCGCGCTGCCCGTTATTAATGTCGAACGTCTTTTGTCGTACCTGTTTGGATTTATTCCGCCGTTGAATGCAAAGGCATATTTTGTTGTAGTTACAATGCGGCTTCTTTAAAGCATGCGTAATAAAGAGAATAGGTGTCTACTCAGCTGGCGCGTTTACAACTAGCGATTATGACCACTTAGCATCGTATACATACACACTCATAGTGAGTGTGATGTTATTCAAGCTATACCCTATACGCGGTAAAAAGTGTGTAGGTGTCTAATCTATAATAAAAACAAAATAATAGAAACCTTTTATTCTAAAACAATGATAATAGAAAATTGCAGCCTATACATATCCCACCGCTGGGCAAAGATCTCTTCTATACAGAGTGTATTAGGGCATCATCCATCACGCGACTCCGTTGCATAGGCGGACTTAACATATGTTCGAAACAGTTTTTTTGTTATTATTTCGAAAATATTCAGGTTTTCTTCCTGATAATGCACTTAAAATTAACAATTTCTTGGTGCATGCACTAGGGATCAAACTCAGGTTGCTCGAATATATTGAATTTTATGAACTTAGTAAAAACAGCATCAGTACGGATAGATTATTTCGGCAGACATGATTTTTGGAACTTGGAATATAGAATTGTACAATTACAATATTAATTAAAATATTTATATTATAGAGAATTACCCCATAAATTAAACACCCTTTAAAAACCATAAACGCACGTTACGCGATGCATTCAAATGGGCTTTGGTAAACAAAACATTAAGGCTACGGTTTAATGTAAATATATCTAATTAAAGGTCCCTTGCCTTGTACGTCTAGTTTTCTGAATGCATCGACCCCATTAGTGCATAACAATGCTTGGTTATGTTTTTATTTCGAGCAGAATGTATACATAAAACAATATTTAGCGCTGGTTACAAAGTTCTCTCGTGTTTAGTGATCCGTGCTAGTTCGTATTGAGACGTTTTTTTCTTCCTGCGTCTGTTTCGCAACGCTGTAATTGGACCAATAGTTTAACCTTTACCGTTTTAAGGTTTTCTCATTATTGTTAAGGCCTTATTTATTTTTTTTCTTTCTTCGTTTCTTGCTTAATTTGTTATTGTTGGAACGGACGGATCAAGCGATTACGGCTTTTTTGTCACATTTTTTAAGTAATAAAATAAATTTATATTGTGTTAATGCTATCAATTCGTGAAAACCATAAAGAACTTGAGCAAGAATTTGGAAATGGCTTGGTATTTATTTCTAGTAACAAGGGCGTTGTTTAAGTCATATTGTAGATATCTTTAATAGCCTTTTTTAATTTGAGTAAAATCAAATAATAATACTTTCTTTGTTGCATCAAGTGAAAAATAAAACTCCAGCCTAAAGAGCTGTAAACTAATTGTTGCTATCAAATCTAAGGCGGCTGGCTAAGTTAGGTTACGTTATTACATCGTAGACTATCTTCTATCTGAGATGATTAACATTTTTAAATTCCCTTTTATACTGAACTTTTTCCTCTCACTATTCCAGTGGTCTTTTATTTTGGTCTTCTTTTATTAAACACTTAAGTGCTCTGTTCTCAAACAACTTTTTTACATTGGACTTAATTAAATTTGATATTAGTCTATCAACCTCTATTTTATAAATCTCATTTCTCACGATCTTCAGTATGCGAAGATTACAACCATGTTCCTGAAGAATTGTGTTCTCTTCTATAAAATCCTCTCATATGTCTGTCTCTTAGGTGATATAAATGATTTGAAATATTCGTCTGTTACGATTTATTTAATTTTCATAGTGCCAAGCCATGATGGTCTATAGCTGCAGTCATAGAGCCAGAAAGTAAACTTTACAATCTATACAACTCTTAAACACTATGTCAAGTTATGTGAATACACGTTTACGTATTACTTACCGACACGACGATTCGTGTCATGCATCATTGATCTCTTGTGGAGTGTCTATCGGTTGAATGATTACTTATACACCAAAAATAAAGCAATATGCTGTATTTGGTAGGGCCACGCAACAGTCTACGCTGTTGCAGAAATGGGCAGGTCCGTCCAGGGAAGTACAACGGGCCGAATGAATTTAAAAGAGACAAAACATACTGTTAGAAGGAGAGGCTTGTAATGCGACGCTGTGGCAACGAATGAAAAAGTCTCTGAATGCATGAATCCGTCAGTTGTAGTTGTACTGGATGTTACAAATTTTGTTTCTTTTTTACTTAATTCGTTTGTTTGAAAAAAAAAATTAATTATGTATTTCTTTTAACGTTAATATTTTTTTATGATTATTGGCAAGTAGCTTTAGACGTGTGTTCATTTATTGTCGTCGTTGTAACGACATGCTGTATATAAGTAAATGAAATATAGGTAATGATGTTTTTTTATATTTTAAAGGAATTTTTGGAAGAGCTATCATGGTTGGGGACGATATTGATGCGAAGACGTTTTTCGCGTATTTCTTGTAACACTTTGGGCAAGCAATTGTTTACGTACCAATTTGCAGGGAGAGATCATCAGGTCCATGTTTAAATTATCAAAACCACGAACTTACAGAGCTGTGGCCCAATGAAATTCCAGTCACAGTGAAAATTTTAAAAATCATTTAGCAAAATTTTTACTACTTAAATTCATTGTAATAGCAACAAACACTTTTAAATGGCACTACAATGAATTAATAGGTGAAAGTCTCGCAAATTAAAAAGTAACATGTTCTCAGAAAGCTCCATTTTTGAAATTTATTTTTTATTTTTTCTACCACTGAAAATTTCAAACTGGCCGAAAAAATTAATAATTTGAAGTTTTGTTTCAACAGAACAAGCTTGTTTAACTTAATGTTGGTAAATTATTATTATAACTTAATAATCCTATTTAGTCCATAAACGGCTGCCGCCTTTCCACAACGTCTGAACAAAACAAAATTCAAATGAGCAACCAAGTTGGCTGTTTGAGCTGTTTTACATACCATCATTTGCTATTTACCGAGCACCGTCCGATCTTGATTTACTTCATAAAGTGGCAACATCTGACGCATTTGTTTTGACTAATTCTGTTTAATAAAGAAACTCCTTTGTCTATAACGCAGTAAGTTTTTTTTTGGGTTAGTAAGTAGTAACTTTTTGTCCATTCTTACTTACATCACCGTATTAAAATTTGATTATAAAAATTGAATTATTTTATTTATTTTCAAAAGCTTCGGTTTCATATTCGAACTTATTAGAAAAAGTATATTTAAGTAACGTAAAATTATATTTTTCTATAAAATTTATTAATGTTATTATTTTTGCACCGTCATCCCGCAACTTTATTATCTATATCCCGTACCCTGAGGTTACCTGGAAGAAATTGCTACCTTAGCAATAAGGCCGCCTGTATGTACATTGTACAATATATTGTGTGTAAATGGCTGTTGCTAATGACTTTTCATTTCTCTTGCTACAGGCTCAATTGCTGAACACTAATCGAGATGTGAAATCGCGATCTCGTGAGCGGGGCCACAAAGCCGCTCGTGTTCACAATTTGTCTAAAGCAGCCACTAAGTATTAACAGATAGATTATCGATAGATGCGATGGTTGCATGTTTATTCTTTAAACGCGTCCCATAAAATCGTAGAAACGGATCGCGTGAGGCGCGGCTTTAAGCTGTCGTTAGCGCACTTTGTTCGGCGACGAAAGGTGCTCCTGTATAATTTATGCAAATTCCTGTTTCGTTGTTTCCTCGGGACTTACTAAGGACGTCGAGGGCGGAGGTAACGCCGGCTATTTGCGGAGCTGTGGGTTCTGATATTTTCTTGCAAATTATAATGCACAGACGAGGAATTTTGAACGCGAGACTTACGTTTACTAATGGGCTCGAAAAGTTTTATTTATAATTTAATACGTTCTTCATCTTTGTTCGATCGCTAATGTTTTGTTAAAAATTCAGCTCTGTAAGTATTCATATCAATTTGGATCTTAATGTAATTCGGTTCCGTTTTAATTTGTATCGCATTAAGCTAATGTTAAAAGGTTTTTGTTAAGCATCATGGTGAATTTTATTATCGTTTCTAAATACCGTATTGCTTTATACGTAGCTTTATATTTAGTTATTCTGGAATAGCTTTTGCTGTACACGTAGTAGAAAATTAATACCGCCAGGATTCGTACCCTCGATTTCGATAATTTTCAATTTATTGAAAAATAATTATTTTCATAAAGTGCATCATAGTTTAATTTGTTTCTGTTGACCTGAATTGCCTGTATATTATGAACTTTACATTATGCACATACGTAAATAATAAAATATAATTATGTCAGATAAATTACAATCTAGAAATAAATTTCATGTCAATAAACACCGTCATATAAATTCGGTACGGCATCGAATCTACGAATGGCGAAACTAAAGTTGACACGTAACTGCTAGTTCCGAGAAATCAAAGAAGCTTTTGAATATAATTCAATAGAAAGAGATATTCAATGACATCACGTTTCAACGAGCGTACTTTGTGCCAGTTGTGTTAGGCCTAGACTAGACTTAAATCGGTCATATAATAATCACAATATTTCAAAAATATGGGACAACATGGAGAGCATCAGCTTTCAAATAAGAAAAGAATCATCAAAATCAAACATAAAAAAAAAAACAGTTTAATTGAGAACCTTCTCTTCTTTTGAATTTGGTTGAAAATGGGATACTTATTAGAGGCGGTCACTGAGCTAGGTGATAATTAGGCACAAGCTCGCTCTATCTAGTCGCTTATAAACATGCGATCAGGGTTTCTTTCACCACCAGTCGATGAATAATCGTCCGCTCACGCGGCCGGGTCACCGCCATCATTCGTTTGTGCTACAATTGGCGCGGACAATGGACGAAAACGGAGTACAATGGGCCGCTTTCAGCTCAGTCAATCGCCGTCGATCCCTCGGCGGAAAAATTCGGCCGAAACAACCCGATAAGAGTGATTAATCGTTTTAAGCCAGTTTCAATGGAGCCAGGGGCGGAAGCTGTGGGCCCGTTTCCTTAAGGTCTCGCGGATAGGCGCCGATGGACTAAATCGTTAGGATTGGAATCGTCTGGGTGCAATTCAATTCATTGTACACGAGGTAGGCAGGTTACCGCGAGTGCCAATTTACTCGTAGCTACTGTAGCTTGATGAAAAGTAATGAACCGTTATTTTCTAGTTTCTTACCACGCCTTCACAGGAAAAGTGTAAGTTTGGGATATACATGATACATTTGGAAGTTAATAACTGCTTTAAATATGTTTATCAGAAGAATACTGTCTAACCAGAAGAGACGTCCCTGGAGAGAACTCTACGTAGACATATATGTACGTATGTTTGAGACATTCTTTGTTTGTAAATATAGCATAGCATAATCATGTCAGTATAATGCATAATAATGAGCAAAGAATACAATACTATTATCTATAGGTACATACAATAATAATAAATGTACTTAAAATCCATATATAACATTTAATATGACATAAAAATATATAGATTAAAACATAAAAACTTATTATTAAGGTGCATGAATTGTTTTGGTTACAATAATAATGAGGGTTTCGAAATTCGTCAGATAGCGAAATTCAGAATGTTGCTCGTTTAAATTACCCGCCAATAGCATATGAATATGTAGAGTATGTGTATTAAATTTTGTAGAGCGCACGGATAGCTCAGTAGTATAGTCGTCGGGTTCGATTTCATCCCCGGATGAAAATTAGTGTGATCCATAAATAGATTTTTCTAGGCAAGGTGCGCTGTGTCTGCTTTTAAGGTTTTTGGAACCTCCCGCGAATAACTATGATCTGACATAAAATCTATGCAAAAAATAAAACTTTTGTTTTTTTATTCAATTCATTCAAAGTGATTGTTTCAACGCTAAAGGATCGTATTAATTTAGTGAATTTAGTTTTTAAAATTATTAACTACACATTATTCTCTTTCATAATAATAAACCGAAACAATTTACTAAACAAACGCAAAGATAAATAACAGTAACTTCTGCCCCGTTGTAAATAAAATAAGCATTGGTCAATGATAAAAATAACTAAAATAAATACGACAATTTGCGATACGACTTTCTCGGTTTGGTTTATTATTATTGTTTGATGCCAATGAAATAACAAATAAATCATCTGTTCTCACTAAGCCCAATGGAGCATGCAAGCCCTCGCATGAAGAAGCAAATTAAGAAATCATTTGTAAACTCCCGCCAAAACCGGGCGGGGCCGCGTTTCTTTCAAACGGCTAGGTGACAAAACGCCGCCGAAAACGCGCAAGCTCGCTATGATTTGTGAGCGGGCATGTTTCGAGTTACACGCAATAAATTAAGCGAGTATAGAAAATAAACGCGCCGATGTGGGCCGTCGGCCGGGTCGCCGCTGCGCTAGTGATGTGCCTTTGATTTATCGATGGTTCCAATGCAACGTTAATTTATTTATGCATATAACCGCTTGACACTTACAAGGATACGTTGACGTCCCTTCACGCACAATGTTTACGGCCCATAATTCATGCAGTGCCAGTTATAATTAATGCAATGATTTGTTAACGCGCGATCTATTTGCGCTTAGCGTATTTTGAAACCCTTTAGTACTAATTGAAAAGCGTTTTGAAATATAGTTAGAAAAGTAGCATTTTAGGCGATTTACTAGATCAGAAACAAAAAACCATAAGAAAATGCTATGTAATTATACCCAAAAGTTGTGTTAGGAAATAAAATGTGCACTCTATTACCTAAACATAAAATATCTTTATGCAATAGCTTAAAAGAATTTTTGGGTCATTGCTAAGCATCATGCAGTTCCTAAATTACCGGTTTCTGGTCAATTTTTCGTTAATTTGTACCAAGATTTTCAAACACCTGATTCGAGCATTCCTTGGGTTTTAACATTTAAGTCATTTTTCTTTCGTCCTTCCAGTGATTGCAAGTTTCTTTAAATCATGCGAAGACCACAAAAATTAACGTGGAATAAAGCGATGGATATATTTTATATTTTCATAACAAAGTAGTACGTTTATATTTATTATTTATAATATCATTTATTGCCATAAATAAAATAACGCACGCTTCTGTCGATATAAATGTACTTTGAGACATTGGCAGCACCCGTGTGCCCTGCGTTGAATGGATCGCAAATTGATACAGAAACGCAAGGCGTTCCCTTCGATTTATTTAGGAATTTTAGCGTATTCATGTCATGCGCCCTTAAATTGAACCATTCTGTTATGCTTAATGACAAATCAAATGCGTCGTCGCTTGCGTTGTGTGGCCATTTTCGCCGCTGTTGCCTATCGCTAACAAAAAAGAACATTGAACATAAACGAGAGCTAAATTATTAATTTAAGAACTTTTGCATACAACTAATGATAACCTCCAAACAATCCTGACGCGATAGAATCCGTAAAATAGCTTCATCAACAACACGTAAAATCTATTCCGTAGCCAAAAAAAACAAACAAAAATAATATAAATTAAAACAGTCGGAGATTATGAATGTTCATATTCATATAATGTTACTAACTCATTAAGCCGAAAAGCAAAAAAAAAAACGTAGTTACAACGGTACTCCAAAAACCTGCACTGATATTTCAATGTTATTTGTAGTACACACTTAAAGTTCATTTTAATTGAATGTATTCATGCCGGCGGCGATAAATCAAATTTTACGGCACCCCTTTTACGGCGACTTAATTGAGTGAATGCAGGAGATCCTGTTTTAAAAACTGACGGCAGGATGGCAACCTAAGAAGCAGGACCGTCCTGGACTCTCAAAGTTGAACCAGAAATATTCTAAGGTGTTTTTAGGGTTTCGTACGCAAAGAGTGAAACGGGACCCGATTACTAAGACTCCGCTGTCTGTCTGTCCGTCTGTCACCAGGCTGTATCTCATGAACCGTGCTAGTTAAGACTAGAGTTGAAACTTTCACAGATGATGTATTTCTGTTGCCGCTATAACAACAGATACTAAATAAAACGAATAAAATAAAAATATCTAAGGGGGCTCCCATATAACAAACGCGAGGCTGTTCCTAGGCAATAGTTGCAAGGCAACTTAAAGGTTGTTCGCGCACAAAGGGTTCCGTATTATCCATAATAATTGGTAAGTAACCAATTATTATGGATAATACGGAACCCTTTGTGCGCGAGCCCGTCTCACACTTGGCCGGTTTTTCGTTTCTTGTTGTCAACTTATAAAAAAAGCTATCGACGGAAATCGCCTGTCACAAAGATATTGACGCTAACATCTAAATGTTGATTTTATTGGTCATTGGATACTTTCTCGGAGCATTTAGTGTAGGGTTCACATTGCTGTTACTAGAGTCCAGGAAAGGAAGGCGGTGGTGTTCAATAATGCGCGGTAATTGTATTATCACATGAAATTATTCTATCAAAGAAAGTTGATTATTACTTGATTTAAAAGAGAAATTTTTCTTACTGCTGCTATAGTAAAATAAAAATATGGAGGCATTAAAAGCAGAGTTCTGAAATATCTATTGACATTAACTGGCATTAAATTTTTCATTCAATTGACGGACGGGCCGTCAATTTTTATTTTATTTATTTACATTAAAAGGTTTATCAACAATTGTTTACACTGGATACTTCTTAAAACTATCAGTAAATAACTTAAGATTTAACATACATTAGAGTAACAGTAACTTAAAGATAAACACTACACCTACAAATAAAAATATAAAATTAAATCTAAAGTAAATTAAATAATAATATTGTTTTTGAGTAACTAGATAAAGAGCTATATCAAAACGAATCAACACTAAAGCTATTATATGAAAAAGTTATAGGTATATATGTACAATTTATGAAACTAAAACCTACAAACGTATTACCTACTAACGGGTACTTTATTTTAAATTACATATTCTTTAGACTGAAATTCACAGTTACGCTTTATGTGTACACATGTGTGGGTGATTAAAGATTAACTTTATTCATAACATTTGTATTTTGTAGTTATAATAGTCGATTATGCAGCGTTAAATTTCACCTTAAACTTTAAATTTTGAAATTCAAGAATAAAATTAAATTTTCATAATATTACCTGTCTTCAGATAACTGTTCATCAACCAATCCGACGGTAAGACGTCGAAAAATTTACACCTAATCGACCGTAGCTTGAACATTCATAATCCCTCTACGTATTAAACAATACACAAAAAATCCTAATGAGTATTCCTATCGTGTTCTTCCTGTGTTCATTATTTTATGGCACCGTTAATTCCTTATAATACACCGCCATCTGTTGAATACGAAATCCTTGACGTTGAAATAGTACTATGTGCTGCAGATATGCTAATGACTGTGAACTTCCCGGCTAACGTGGGACACGCGTCACTTTCTGGTTAAGGAATCACGTGCGTTCGACTGTACCTGGAACACAGAGATTACTATACAGATTTTTCATCACACCTACTATCCGTAGAAAAAGAGGGACAGAGAGTTTATTTGTTATTTTAAAGAGACGGCAACTGTTTACCTGATGGCACTGACTGTATCAGGGATGGTAACTGAGTGTTTGCTTCAACTTACCTAAAGTTACCTCAATCACCGGACGCAAAGCAAAAATGTAAATGCTTTTACTTTCGTGCAAGAGCCTGTTAGTGCGGGAAAAGTTATTATGTGGGCTATTGTATACAGTAGTTTTGTTGAAGACCTGTTGACGGACATTTGCCTTAAAATTGTTTCTTTATTCCCAAACCGCGATTGTTTCTGTCAGCCGTCTACGGAGCATGTAATTTACCACCAGACACTGAGTGTTTTGAACGAATACAGACATTTTTAATTACGGAGTCTAAACACTACCATGATGAGTGTTTACAATTTAAACGGCACGTTTTTCAGCTCGATACGCCGTTGGAATACTCCATTTCAATGTAAACAGACGCGCTCACTACTTTGTCCAACGGGAAAACGACCAATCATCGCCACACAAGCGCTGTGTTGCGCTTGTGTTTGCTAAGACCGATGGTCCAGTCGAATCAGCGCTACATAACACTTGGGAAGCACAAGGAATGCCTTTCTCAACACAACATTACATGAAGTTAAATAATATTTTCTCTAGTTAAACATTCTATATGTTTTTAAATGTAGATAAATGAATAGAAACCTTCGGTGCTACGGGGATCAAACATGCGTCTTCTGCGTAAAGAAGGTTATCAATAGTTCACATTTTAAGTTTCATCTTGAGTCATTGAGAGACTAGCACTGATAATCAATTTTAATCATAACCATTATAATAATATGTTATTTAATTATTCAAGTAATAACATTACACGTCATCGGGTTGACTGGGAAAGAATGCATAAAGAATAAGAAGCATACTATTCGCTTTTTGCACTCCTAATTTCATTTTCAAATAGCAGTGAAGAATAAATACGTAATAAATATATATTTATCTAAAATTTTTATCACTGTAGATTTGAAATGAATGAAAATAATTTATGAGTCAATACATTTAATTTATATATTATACAAAGCCTTAGATACGCAAAATGATTATTCCAATCCAATCCAATCAGCCTTTTGCAGTCCACTGCTGGACATAGGCCTCTCCAAGGGCACGCCACATAGCACGATCTTCCGCTTTCCTCATCCAGCCACTACCAGCGACCTTTCTCAGGTCATCGGTCCACCAAATGATTATTATCTACGATCAATTTTGTTTAAAATTGCGCGAAGTCCGTTTTATTTGTTTTTAATTTTCGCCATTTTGTATCAATTTTGTTTTTATTAGCTCAGATATATTTTTTATTTTATTTTATTTTATTAAAGAGGGTTTTTACACACGTAGGTAAATATCACCCTCATAGTACAAACTTAGTTGTTACATAAATACTTAAACAAAAAATTAACGCCTGCTTAAACATTTTTTAACAATATTATATAGTGTTCTAGCATCTCCAGAAGTTGGAAAAGCTAATACACTATTACAAAAACCAACATCTAATCTATTATATAACGTTTTAGACATGAATTCACAACTCTCGGCTTCAACCCTTACACATTCCACTATGATATGGTACACATCTTCAATTATTTCACATTGGTTACATTTAGGCGATATAACTTTCTTCATTAGAAATCCGAAGGTAGTCAATGGTATGTCCCCAGATCGAAGTCTTAGAGCGATTACAATCTCCGACCTGCCCATTTTGGAATCTGCAAACCATGGGAAACGGCAAATAACTGGCTGAATTGTTTTGTACCATATTCCTTTCATAAGCGACCTCTCATCAAAATATTCACTCCAATAATCACGACAACGTTCCTTTGAAATAGGTAATAACTCTGAAAAATAAGAAAAATGTGGAACGCTTCACGATTTTGCGTGTCATCCTTGTGCAGGGGCCATGCTAATCTTCTCTGTATCGTTCCAATTTTTGTATATGTACTGCCGAAGCAAATACAGCTCAGATATATAAAACCAATAATAATCAATAAGTAGTCGATAATCCGGGATATGAGGACGTAATATAATGTACTCCGTTCTATGCCACGGATACTGTTAATTGTAAGAACTATTATCGGTAAAATAGTAAAAGCAGGAGAAATGCAAAAAGGAGAAATGCGCAAACCCTGCGCTAAAATACAAAAATACTAAATGGCTTTACAAAATGAAAATCAATCAACCAGTTTCCGCAAAAATCTTTAATCATTTTCGCGCTTTACTGGTGCATATGCTTGGACTCATTATGAATCCAAACTGTTCAACAAAAGCGGGATTAGGCAACACAAGAGTTGAATATCAAAGCTACCAGCTCCGATAAAGGGCAGTATTGAATGTCGCTTCAATAGCTGCGACAATGGATTCGAGTGCAACGGGGATGACCCTCCGTCGGCATAGGGTTGCCGCAATGAGCGAGGTGTCACCAACTAGTTTTATCAATGATGAATGGCGCACAGCCCGTGAGTTAGCGGAACGCACTCTAGAATTGCATGAGAACTTTTTGCGGTCGCGTTTCCGACGCGTAAATAAACAATGAGCCGATACGAATATTCGCAATCGCGCCTTTTCTCTCCTCGTTCATTAAAGACGGACTCTAAACGTGAATTACAACTTTGAAAGGAACGATTTTAACACAAGACATTAGTGTGATTTCAATCGCTTTCTTCATTTAGTACGTCGCTAATTGGTGAGATAGATAAATAGATCGTAGAAGGGCGCGCCGTCCGCGGCGGATTTGCATACGGACCGCGGATACGGCGGATGTGCGGCGGTCCGTCCGTAATTCGATTCGGTATCGGTTTTTATTTAGGCCTAAATGCAATACCGCACAATCTGCCCACTTACGGCGTTAAGCGTCGCCCCAGTGGCAGAACGCGACAAGCGGCGTGCACGGGAAAAGCTACGCAATGAGCGAGCTTTGGCGCGGGAAAAGGAAGGGCAACACTCCCCGCCTAGTGGCGCTGCCTCCCGCTCATTCGCACTCGGCCGCCCGCGGTGAACGCACGTCTACTCAGCTCCCGGTCCGCGGGCTACGATCGCGCAAGAAACTTTTTCGCCGCCGCGGCGAACTGTCCGTTGCGAGTTCGTGAATAAAAATGAACACAACTCTCTTGTGCTGTGACTGTTACTGAGTGGAAGAGGCGTCCCGTCGCGGAGAACTGGCAACGGCTAATTACGCGCTGCCAGGCTAATTGGTGGGGCCGGCGTTTCATGAAGGTGAGCCCGACTTTTATTTCCGTTCGGCAATCCCTCTAATTGCATCAATTAGTGTAATGCGGCGACAGCTTTGAAGCGGTCCCCTTAATAATCTACGCAGCTCCGCCGCGTACCAGATACTAGGTTTTGCAGCCTTTTAAAGCGTCTGGAAACCTTTTCTGAACCAATTAGGAGTTGCGCTCGAATTAGCGGCAACGCGAAATTCTAACTTCTCTCGGATCTATCTAAAATGTTTTATTTTTATTTTGACACGGTTTGTTTAAACGTGACAACGCTCGACAACGGAAGAAAAGGTTATTATTAACGTGCGAAACAAACCGTTCGGTTATTGCATTGTAATAAAATAGGCAATCAAAAGAAAATGCAACAATGTGTATCGGGAATTTTAATTGGCATAATTTAGTCTGTTCCGTGCACAGTTCTATCGGTGTGTGGCTTTAATAATTATGCCACAGCTGCGTAATTCATTTAACATTATCAAATGTATTGATAATGTGACGGTTGAATAGTAAATTAAAACTTGTGTTAGGAGTTAGATACGCACGCAATTGGCGTTCGAATTTTTAACTTTTCAAAAGTAGTCAAAGTTTTAAATACCCGCGTCGAATATGTGTAAAATATATTTGTAAACTATCAATCGCTTAAACTATAGCATCTAGAAGCAATCCAATAAGAATTGATATTACAAAAATGTTGTTGAAAACAGCATATGACACATATTTCAATATATAATTACAAATTGTTTAAAAAATTTCATTACTATATTTCGTTTACGTACAAATTTGTAAATTGTTATAGCTCTTAATATTATGAACGTAGAGGCAATTGTCTTTATGAAATACATTTGCAATTAAATTAAAGGTTAATTGTTTTTTATTTAAGCTTTTTTATTAATTAAATGTTAATTCATATCAATTAGACAATCAAGTGCATTAATGAACCAACACAGATGAGTATTGGTTAATATATCGCGCTTGAAAATTATTGAAATGAACTTAAATTGGTTTGCAATATAAATAGATATCTATCTATATTTTATGCAAAAACATTCACACCATAAAAAAACTCGGAGTCATTCAATACATGCATAATGAGATTATTATTATTAGGAGATTGAGATTATTATATTATTAGTTTAATGTAAAGCATCCAATATTGGGAAAATTTTAAATGAACATGACATTTTTTAAAGATACACTCGCTGATCTTGTTATTAATAACAATGTCATCCATTGAAAACATTTTTTTAATTGGTCCGTAGTTCAAATTTAAATTATAATGTAACAGAGTAGGCGTCATGATAAGGAATGATTCATTGTTTCTGTCAAGAAAGCTACAGATAATATTTTCTCTACCAATTATGGTAATATGTATTTTGTATCAATATTCAATTAATTTTAATATTCAATAGAATAAATTAAATATTGATGCACAAAAGTATTAACTAAAGAACATATTAAATTAAATCAGCCAGTAATGAAAAAAGTAAATAAGTATGTTAATACAAAACAAATAATTAAGAAATGGGAAAATTATACAAAGTGAAATCCAAAATTCATTCTAATCAAAACATTAATGTGAAAATTAAAAAAAAAACTTCTATAGAACGCAGCTGCTTCTCGTAAATAAGTTGAAAGAAAAGCTGGTGTTATTAACGATTATTAATCCAAAGCGATTGTGTTTGTCATTAGACGAAGGAAATACAGTCGATGGCTAATTAAAGAAAATACAACAATTATACGTAACACGATAATGTATGAACAGAAAGTGTACTAATTTGAATTTCTTAATCTGTAGGAAAAACCTGTCTGCAAATTATGACATTAATTAAAATTATTTTAAGAATTTCATCGCGGTTCGAGGTCGAACCGTGGGGAGTTTAAAATTAAAATAAAAGTGAGAAATAGTTTTATTTAACAACTGTTAGTGTACGATTAAGTACAAGAGATCATTTCGAAATCGTCGTTTATATTTCGATTGTTCCAATTCCACAAGAATTACACCACAATTTTAACAATATAAAATGACAAATGGCTCGAGGGCACGTTTTGGTATTAATTTGGTACTGAATAAAAAGCGCGAACATTGTCTGTGATTGTCAGTTTTTTCGTCGTCTCTAAAGTATGACTGTGCAACGACACGGTTGGCCCAAAAGCTAATTAGAATCCCGTATCCGGCTTGTTTATTCTCTAATTAGCAAGTGGCTCATTAGAGCTACATCACTAGACTAGAGCGGCGGGCAATGCTTCATTCGTTTTAATTATATACACTGCTCCCTGTGTCTTATAATTACCGGGCACAATTAAGGGACGACATTTTATTGCTTATCTTCAACATAATGGCTGTTTACAGAGCGAATTAACGTTCGCCTCGGTGGCTTGTGTGCGACAGTTGTTCTTTGTGCGACAGTTAATGATTTCTGGATGCCGCACTTTCCTCTTTGATCTTTTATCAATGCTGGGATGACGGCCCAACAAGTTTTTATGTGATAGTTATCTCTACCTTAGATATTTCGTTACTACGATGCAAAATTGAGCGTCCGCCCTTTAGGCGCGACGTTTGAACTGAATCCTCACGGATTTGTATTAAAAACGGCTACCTTTTGACTCGTAAAAATCTTTCATTTTAATAAGAAAAACGCGGGCGTAGTTAATCTGTATAAGTCAAACAAAACATTTCACCAAATATTATTTTGAGTTTCTGTAGGTAATTAGAATCAACGCACTTTTTGGATATTTACGTTTATTGATATTTTACGTTTCATAAGCCTGTTGCGAGCGCCAAGTCTGTTGACGATTTGGTTAAAGATCCAAGAGCCAAACTAACTCGACACTATACAGAAGATATCCCCGACATTAGCCTGTTCGAGATTAGGATGGCCCTCAAGCAGCTTAAGAACAACGAGGCGGCGGGTAGGACGGAATTACATCAGAGCTTCTGAAAGCGGGTGGAACACCGGTACTGAAAGTCCTTCAGTATTTCTTCAATTCCGTCCTGTTCAAGGGTACTACGCTCAAACCATGGAACGGAAGCATGGTGGTCCTCTTCTTCAAGAAAGGCGACAAAACCTTGCAGAAGAGCAAGGTTTTGTCACCTTGCTGCAGACCCATCTCAATTCTGAGCCATATTTATAAGCTTTTTTCGAGGGTGATCACGAAACGTCTCGCACGCAGGTTTGATGACTTCCAGCCTCCCGAACAAGCCGGTTTCCGTAAAGGCTATAGTACTATAGACCACATTCATACGCTGCGGCAAATTATACAGAAGACTGAGGAGTATAATTTGCCAGTATGCTTATGTTTGTGGACTATGAGAAAGCCTTCGATACGATCGAGACTTGGGCAGTGCTGCGGTCTCTTCATAGGTGCCACATTGACTATCGGTACATCGAAGTGTTGAAGTGCTTGTATAAAAACGCCACCATGTCGGTCCGAGCACAGGATCAGAGCACGGAGGCTATTCCGTTGCAGAGGGGAGTGAGGCAAGGATATTTATCACTCCGAAACTCTTTACCAATTCAATGGAAGACGCCTTCAAGGTTCTGGATTGGAAAGGATGTGGCATCAATATCAACGGCATACATCACTCACCTTCGGTTTGCCGGTGACATCGTAGTCATGGCAAAGTCTTTGGAGGAACTCAGCACAATGCTCGAAGACCTCAATAGAGTCTCTCAGCGGGTGGGCCTCAAAATGAATATGGAAAAGACCAAAGTCATGTCAAATGTCCATGTGACACCCACCCCCGTATTCTGGGAGGCTCGCCACTCGAAGTTGTTGATAGCTATGTCTATCGGGGACAAATGGTCCAACAAGGCAAATCCAACTTCGAGAAGGAGGTCAATTGACGAACTCCAGCTCGGCTGGGCTGCGTTCGGAAAATTGCGCAGCGTCTTTACGTCCAAACTACCACAGTTCTTAAAGACGAAAGTCTTTAATCAGTGCGTGCTACACTACGGTGCCGAGACGTGGTCTCTGACTATGGGCCTCATAAGGAAGCTCGCGGTCGCACAGCGCGCTATAGATAGGGTAATTCTCGGGTTTTCTCTACGAGATCGAATCCGAAATGAGGAGATCCGTAGAAGAACTAGAGTTACTGACATAGAGACGAGTCAGCAGGCTGAAGTGGCAGTGGGCAGGGTACATAGCTCGAAGAACCGATGGCCGTTGGGGCAAAAAGGTTCTCGAGTGGAGACCACGTGACGGCAAGCGCAGCGTAGGAAGGCCTCCCACAAGGTGGACGGACGACCTAGCCAAGTTCGCAGGGACGCGTTGGATGCAGGCCGCTAACGACCGGTCGAAGTGGAAGTCAATGGGGGAGGCCTATGTTCAGCAGTGGACGTCCTACGGCTGATATGATGATGATGATGAGGAAGTTTCAAAACGTTTTCTTAATATTTACAAACTGTCATTTTTTTAAAATTTATATTGAAGTTTATTTTATTAAAAAGCTATTATTGTTACAAATTAATAGAGTATTAAGTAAATTGATTGTACGTGAAAAGTACGTACGCTAACAAAATCATTTCATGGTGGAAACGTTAGCAAAACTTGAAGGCAAAACATTACAAAAAAGATATTAACATCAGAAGCTGTCCCGCTAAACCTCTATCTTTATCTTTGTAATGTTATTTCTTCGTTAACAGTACTAGAGATCATGTAAAGCTACGTGTAGTGACAGCAGCTAGCGAGCCATTGTCGTGTCGCTTAGAAGACAACCACGAAAGGAAGGTCTGGAATTGAATATGGAAAACTGTTACTGTTGTAACATAGTCCTTGTTCTGATAAAATCTCCACGACCAACTCACGCCAAGCAAAGGAGTTGGTCATAAAATTAGTCACAGGTGTTAAGCGTATGGATAACAGGGTTAAACCGATAGGTTATAGGAAATTGCCGATGCAGAAAACATTTCTTCGTTATTCCCAATTCTCAAGCAAGAATTCGGCAAGCGCGCAGGCGTATCACCTAACGTTAAGTGAAAATGGTTGAAAAGGGTTGCAGATACGTTGCCACCTTTTAGTAAATGGACTCCGGCTACTTCACCCATCACGCGTAACGCAGACGTATAACACTTGCACTTCACGCCTTCTGTGATATCCTGGTACTCCCTCGGACGAACCTGCTCATTCGTGCATTAGTTAAGTTACCACAGTTAAGTTAACATTTGCTCCCGAAAGAAAAAAGCTTGATGGTGACTCTTCTTGAAATAAGGTCACAGCAAGATATTTACGCATGATAAACTGCATCTATATGGATGACATTTTTTGACCATTGCTATGTTTTTATAGCTGTCGTAGCTCAGGGTCCGGACGCTCGCTTGTAATTCAATATACTCGATCATCCCGAGTTCAAATGAAATTATACATTGCAATTTTAAATACTTATTTATCACGAGCTCAAGGGTGGAGGGTAACATCGTGAAGAAACCAGCATATTTTGGTAAAAAAATGAAGTTAAGTAAACTCTACCAATCTGCAGGATAGTCCACTATCCTAGTTGTAGTTATTCCTTTGGAAATCCTAAGTTGTTTTATTATTCACGAGTGGATTTAAAAACATCACCGGTACCAAGGTGCAAGGTACAATCTGTAAGGTAAGCACATCTTTAACTTTCAGACGGGTCCTGTGACATGTACATTATGTTTAGTTTCAATATTTATCACATAATTAACAAAACATTTTGTAGCTATGAAGGTATACGATGTGCCAGTGTTAATTGAAATGGAAAACTTCACGTATGGTTAAAATATAACATAATTATATTTCACCAGTTACAGTGATTCATTCATTTTCTCCCGTTGATAACAATACCTGACACAACGTGTACAATGACGCATTTGCATTAATTAATTTTAACTAATTAATAACCTGCTTTAATTAACGAGACCGTTAGGACAATTTAATCAGGCCTGATTGGACAAGCGGTAGCCGGTGGTGCACCCCGTGTGGGGTTCCACGTGAGATTATTAGATTTCGTTTAATTACGAATTTGTTCATAAGCATTAATTGCGTAATGGATTCAACATGTCACATGATCAAATTACAGCACTTTGGATTTAGGTTGCAAACAAATTTGACGATTATATTATTCGATATAGGCTTCCTTGCCTCAGCTTGTTATAGGTAGATAAATATAAGCTTAGTAAATTTTATGTTTTATTTACTGTTAATAGTCGAAAGCCGGCCCTCAAATTTTGCCAGCTTCGTAATAATAGGTCTGCAAATATGGGAACATCTATTGATATATTGTTTTTATGTGAATTTTGTATATACATCGTTAAATCAAACTACCTTACGGATTATATGGCGTTTAATTAGATTTAATTTTTTTTTGAAAAGTCCTTCGTTGGAAACGGCGGAAGCTTAAAAATTTAATTAAACGCCATAAAATCCGTAAAATAGTTTCATTTAACAATGGGAACATCTAGTTAGATACAATACATATACCTATATAACATTGAAATATATAATAGTTTGACATTCAGGGATAATGGCGATTTGGATTAGATGCATTTTATATAAATTAAGAGTCCTTTAAAAGTTTATCCATTACATAAAGGCTAACAGATAAATTGTGACAACCATTTTTCTTAAAGGACTTTAACCATGTACAAAAATTAGATCTTCAACATTTTCAAGAACCGCCCCTAAGAAAAATTCATAAGGGCTTCTTAAAAATATGAATTTTATATACTATATTTTTAGACCAGATACGGTCATCGTCGTTTGACCTGTTTCTTGTTTATATAGAGTTAAAGATAATTCATCTCAATATTGAAGAAAAGATCCCGACTATTTTATCTCAGTCGAGTAGTAATACATATTAAAGATATTTTTATCATCGCTCGTTTAAGATAATTTCAAAGCTTATATGAAGGGTTATATATAAAAAAATAATTAATTAGTACTTTAGATAACAATTGCTCATGTCGTTAATTTATAGTTGCTTTATAATTTAGATTTCAAAATTTAAATATTTTAAACCTATTTATTAAATATAGAGTTAAAGATAATTTTCTCTCATGTCATTATTGACGAAAAGATGACGACTTCAAGTCGATTAAGCAATACATATTAAGGATTTTTTTATTATCTCGTCCATTTAAGATTATTTCAAAACTTGTATGAATAAAATTTATTTAATTATATTAAAAAAAATAATTAAATTAGTACACAACGATTGCTCATGAATTAATCCGTAAAAATTTATTAAAAGATTATTATAAAAAGATTTAAATACTCAAAGTATTATAAACTACAAAATTAATTTTTATAGTTTATAATACTTTGAGTATATTCGTGCTAAGTGCATCGCGACAAGCTTGTCACCTGTCGCATAGATGGGTTCAGCATGAAAGACTTGAGGCATTGTTTGGGCGTATTTACTATCTTTACTGTACATGTATATTTGGATACCAGGCCTAGCTTTTAACAGTAGGCCTCTGGGCCTGTGGGTCTTTCAATTGTGGTAGGGCCATGCAATGGTGTTCACTGTTGCATGAATGGGCAGGTTCGTCCGGGTAAGTACCACGACATCACAGAAGACTGGCGTAAAGTAGAAGTGTTACACTTCTGCGTTTCGTGTAAGTGAGATAGCCGGGGCCCACTGTATTTAAATGTGGCAACGCTTATGCAACCCTAGGAGTGATGCAAATGTCCATGGGCGGCAGTTATCACTTGACAAGACTTAGGTGAACCACCAGCTCGTTTGCCACTTTGCCATATAAAAAATAAAATAGTTAAAATATTGCTGTTTTCTCATCGACTTGCAAAAAGAAGGTAGAAGAAGAAAGAAGGAGATTTTCAATTCGGTTGTATTTTATCTTTCATACCTCAGAACTTCGTCATTTATGAACAGATTTGAAAAATCTTTTTGGCTTGGATCGGACTATGTGATCCCGTGAGCTCCAATATTAATTTCATTAGTATTGGCGTAGGCTCCGGAGATAAATCAGGGAAATCAAATAGAAAATGTATACTGAATAAGTTGAAGGCCGTTTTGTTTTTCGTCGATTAAAATGTACTTGTTAAGGAGCGTTGCATGTGAGGCTATCGTCGCCTCGTCAGTAACGATTGAGAGCGAGCCGTGGGGTCACCCAGCGCACTAATTGGTCTGCTCCAGCCGTTCCTCCGTGCTATACAAGCAAATTAGCTACGGGTGTCGACGGTGCGTCAGGGCTTCCGCTAAAAACCCCCTAATTACCACGTTTCGGGGACTGTGCGACTTTTTTAACCGACTTCGAAAAAGGACTGGTATTTTCAATTAGACTGTTATTTTCTTTAGTTCCCAGTTATTTGACAAGCGTTTCACTTACGTCACGACTCTCACTCTACTTGGCGTTTTGTGGTGTGCAAACTCCATTTGCGTTGTTATTATGGCAGAAGATGGCAAGAGAGCTGGTGGTCCTGATGCTAAGCGGATCCGCCGCCCGTGGACATTTGCAACACCCGTTATAGCAGATGCGTTGCCAGCTTTTAATAAAGTCGGTTAAATTTAATAAAGCCTCGGTTATCTCCTTCACCGGGCGAAACGCCGAAGTATCACAGTTACACTACACGCTGGTCTTCTTTTTTTTTGGATTATATGGCCCGGTATCAAGGACTTAGGTCATACGCCGGTCTTCTGTGAGGTCGTGGTACTTCCCCGAACGAGCCTGCCCATTTGCGCAAAAGCGAAGTTTACCTACCTCAACGGGATTTGTCTTACTACAGTTGTGAACTAATAAATGGAAGCGCTGGTTGGTTCCGAATAAGAACGCAGAGAGAAAGAAATACATTTCTTTTGTAATGCCTCTTGACGTTTAAAAGCATTTTCCTCAAAACCGTCAGTTATGCTAACAATTTTATATATATTTTTTACCATTATTTATTAATTAACATTAATTATTAATTAGTAATTCATGTAACATACTTAACATTAGTTATTCAAAAGTCATATTTGTCTTAAACTTGATATATTACGATAAATAATGCTTAAATTTCTTTTCGAATTGTTGTAAGTTTATTCGACGTCGCAAGCCCTGTGCAGGCCAGCGGTAATAAGGTTGTGGGTCTCCTGTTTTTCAGCATTGCACCTTCCTTCAGTTTCTCATTTAATTACAGTCGCTACGATCGCACTAATATTGTGTTCATAAAATAACTACGCCTATTCCATTATGGGCAAAATCATACACATAATACATTAATTTCACTCTTTACCCATAATTGTCAATCCTTTATTACACGTACCCTAATTATTTTTCCAAATGAATAGACTGTTATTTTTTTTTGTATTCCGGTGAATTTTACACATGAAATAAAAGTAGTTTACGGATTTTATGTTGTTGTTACATATTCATAATTTTAATAAGTTTGAGTATATTATCGATTTAAATGTAAAATAAAATCTCAAGCAAAGCATTTACTACCAACGCCATAATATTAAGATAAAAATGGAACATTAAAAACCATCTCGTTAATGTTAGACATTTGACTTTGAATTGATCAGCAATTTTGTTTTGTTCTTTTTACCGATTACTTATTGGGTCTATGATAAGATAAACATAAAAATGGTCTTCGGGTTATTTAGCATTGATAATCATTTAATAGTGATTTACAACATTTAAAAGAGCTGACGTTTTAAGACCGCGTAATAAGAACTAATTTTTATTACTAACTAGCGATCCGCCCCGGCTTCGCACGGGTGCAATGAATTGTACACATAAAACTTCAGTACATATAAATCTTTCAGGGCATATTTACACAACAATATCTAGTCCCAAACTAAACAAAGCTTGTACCATGGATACTAGGTAACTGGTAAAAATACTTAAAATTACTTTTTTTTTAAATATATGTATATTATAGATAAATAAATACCCGGATACATGAAAAACAATATGTTCATTGCAAAATATTATTTCAGTAGTGGCGATCAAACCCAAAACCTCTGACGTAAGGGACTGATCCACTAATCTTTTTTTTTTTTTCATGCTATTAATTATTGACTTTATTAAAATATTGTTTCCAATGATAAAATTGTTGCTTAAGATTATGATTATGATTACATACCTGTGAGAAAATATTTTTGTAGGGTACCATCATTTAGCATATCTTTTATATTATTTCCAACTCCAACTCCTCATAATATACATGACTCTTATGGTGATAACAACACTTTTTAAAATGTTTCGGACATTCTTTTCCTTTCTTTTTTCATTAGATCCAGTTAGTTCATTCATGTAATTTATGTTAATTATTATTAGTGTTTGAATGACGGTGTGAACGTCCGTACGTCACTTAATTCACAGGCCCACTGAAAACCAGCGCTGTAGTCTCGTATTGACTGCAGCATTAAGCTGAGTGTGGTCTGTTTGCCGTATACGCCACACACAATTGTGTGCGTAAAATGTGTAATGTATTTAATATTTTTTTATTCTTCTTTTTTTTTCTTTTTAGTATGTATTTTTTGTTTATGGTTTAAATGTACATGTGGCGTATTTGAGCAATAAATGTTTTCTTTCTTTCTTTCTTTCTTCTAATCTTATCTCGTCGTCAAAGCATCTGCTGCGGTGGTTATTACCACAGTTTTAAATTCGAACAAGCCCAAGGGATTCTTCTCGTTGGTTATTGAAATACTCGTTTGAAATCGTATTAATATCGGAATATTCGCGGCCCGTAATTAGAAAGTCGTTTCGATTACGGCCGGCTCATTAGCCGTCCCGTGCCACGAGATAACCCGGGGTGGCGTGACAGATGACGCAGTTTGACGCGTTTGTTTGTCAATACGTTTATTGTGATCCCGTCTCTCGGGCGATCATAACAGCCTAGGCGCTTCAAGCCTCTTCTTGTATCTTGTATTAACTGATGTTTGTGCTTTCAGTCCAGAGACTATTAAAGCTTCATCTGACGCAGAACCGGTGGGCTAGCCAGAACCCACGGGTTTGGGCCCTCCTCTGTGGGTAGGGCCGCGCATGTGCTCATGCGTGCGTTTAACTACGGCATGTCATCTAAGGGCCATCGAAGTAGCGGTGCGGACCGAGACCCCGATGGCCGTCGACTGTGTTTTTAGCTAATCGGTGGCTGGGGGCGGTGAGAACCGCCCTGGAACGCGGGTGTACCTTGTGTACGCGTTGTGTTGGTCTCGCCGTGCTCGGAGGCGAGGGCGAACTAATGTGTTTGTTGCTATACTAACTGTGTGTGTAGTGTTATCCGGCGGGACCCCCGACGGTGGGTCCAACGTACCTAAGTCCCCTTCCTCGACCAGGTCGATGAGGACGTTTCGCGGGCGACGCTTGTTGACGCTCGCGTTTAGATCGGGTTGGTAATTTGCTGCGCTTACCACCAGAGGGTTGGGATGATGTTCGGCTCTATCGAAGAACCGTTTGGTCAGGTCTTTGAAAAATTCGCGAATCATCGGGAGTCTGCAATCACTGTGCAGGTCGACGTTGCGTTGATACCACTGCGCACCGGTTGCGCGGCGGATGAACTTATTTTGCACTACTTGCAACTTGTGTAAGCGAGTACGGTGCGTGTGGGCGAAAATCATGCATGCGTAGGACATGATTGGCCGTACGCAAGCTTTGTATAAAAGTAATTTGTGTCTTAAGGACATTTTACTTGACTGGTTAGTTAAAGTGCTTAGCCGGCCGGAGACGAACGCGGCTCTGTTACGGACGTTATTAATATGCGCTGTGAATGACATACGCGAGTCGAAAGTGACTCCTAAATATTTTACCTTTTTCTCCCAGGGGAGCGGTTGGCCATAAAGAGATATTTGCCCTAGCTTTCTGCATTGGCGACGACCTTTATAAAGATGTGACGGGTAAGTACTTCGTGTGAAGTGAATCGCCACACTCTTTTCGGGATTTACTTCAATTCTCCATTTGCGGAACCAATCGCCGAGGCGGTTGGCGGCGCTTTGGAGTCGAGTGGTTAGTTGACTAAGGTTGCGGTCTGAATAAAAGAGCGCCGTGTCATCCGCGAAAAGCGCGAGATTGACGTGGGGGTCTTTTGGTATATCGCTCGTGTAGAGCGTAAAAAGTAAGGGTGAGAGGCAGGAGCCTTGTGGAACGCCAGCCGTGAGGCGGCGGCTAGTGGATAGGGCGCCTTCAACTCGATATCGAAAGGAACGGTTCGACAAGAAGGCCTGAATGGTGTGTACAAGCCTGTCTGGCACTTTGAGTGAGAACAGCTTGTAAAGCAAGCCGTTGTGCCAGACTTTGTCGAATGGCTTCAAGCCTAATACAATACTTAGCCCCAATTTTGCAGTGCTCCGATCGCCGCGAAAATAATTATTGGTCGACTGTTATAGTTCTATAGTTTTTTCAGTTTATTTCTCACCGCTTTGAGATCTGTTAATTATAACAGACGGTCTGTTCTGTGAAGGTAGACACGACAATTTTATTTTCGGTAATATAACGACATTGAAGATCAGTCCGTGCGTTCAAAATTACCATATTTAAGTTTGTAGATTGGGGATCGTACCAAATAAATATAATTAAAAAAATAAAAGAATTACGATTTATCTGATTTACGACGTTATTAATTGCATGTTTAGGCGGGTAAATATTATGTTCATCATTATCTTTGTTTTGTTTTCTCCTTGTTACTTAGTTACGACTTTTTATCATTTATTACTCATATAATAATATCATATAATAATACCGTTTCATGTTGTTGTTTTTTAAATTTAATTGCCCTAAATGTTTTCAACAAAAACGCGAAGATTGATCACGATGGCTATCTGTCATGTTTTAAGCAGTCTGCTAGGTTTAAAGTTAAAATAATAAATATTGTACCCGTTGAATTTAAACATAAGGTTAAAAAAAACTCTGAAGTCGTTTATATGAAGGAAAAACGTAAAAAAAAAGAAGTGAACACTTGCAAATTATAACAAAGTAGGCGCTTCCATAGTCTATAGTTCAAGTGATTGAAACCGACGTAACTAATATTGAGTTGTGAAATGAACCTTATTGCAGTTTGTTAATAATTGAAAGTACCTTAATCTCGATACGTTATTTCCTAAAGATATTTTATTTTGTCAGAACGGCGTAATTTTCATAATTCTTCGTCAAATGATTCAAACACCATTTTACGAGTAGGGCAACGTATGCTACGTTTGCCGCTATTGAAGAGGAAAATAAAACTAATGTTTTCATCAAAACATCGTTGAAATATTTATCACAAAGAATGAACGATAATGTTATCTATCTATTGACAATATGCTTAAATTAACTGATAAATAATTATTTACATATTTTCCCATTCGGTGACATATTCATAGTATATTTATTTATATGTGTAGTATTATTTTTGGACAACAAATATAGAGCCGTTTGGATGAATTGGATTAAAAGTCCGTGGCATTGATTTATAAAGGCTAAAGGAATTAATGAAATGTTTGTTAATATGTCGTTTATATGAGGAAACGAAAAGTCCTTGTGAACTGATAATTATTAATGCTTTCTTTACACTTATGCACAATGTCATAAAGTTAACTTAGGATTTCCATTTTAATTCCGTTTGAGACGTAGTTCCGTTCACTCTTAGCCAATATGAGTAGAGACGGTAGTGTATTTTCGATCGATTTCATCGTCACCCTAATTGGCCTTATGTCGGCAGCATGAATGCAAATACTCTGTTATTAGGCAGGTTAATTAAAGAGTTATCGGTCGTAATTAACCCGTTTCGGTACAGTACATGTGCCCATGGCTCGTATGAAACACCGTTAATTAAGAAATTCCTTCTTCGTTACCACAATTAGATTCACCGGCCGTCGGGATCGGAGGCCGCGTGCGGATTGTCCACGTGAATCTTTTCGTTTTCGTGTGATATTGTTTTAATTAATAATCTGTTCATACTATTTATGAATGCAATTCACAAATAGTATGTTTGTAATGCTGTTAAAAACAGCTAAAAAATATTTTCTGTACCTATTTACTAGCAAGTAAAGAAACTTGAACTTGAACTTGAACTTAATTGAAACCCTTTTAAAGATAGATTATGAATAAATTTTAAATGAACAAATATAATAGTGAAAAGGGTTTTATTCAGCAACGCGAGCAATTTAGATGATCGTCCAAGAACGAATCCGCAATATGTCCGATTTCTCACATTGTGACGTCATAGCCGATCCGAAATCGGTGTAATTTACAGACTTTTCCAATATTTTGCATTCACGGCGCATGGGGCAGACTGACCGCGGATTGTGTAAAGTACATAAAAATAATGACCGGGAACTTCAATTCGCTATGAATTCGGGGAAATACTTATATGTACATTTTTGTTTATTGATTCGGATAAAATAAAAAAAAACGAACTACCTATACAACAAATATTTTGTCTACGAGCGTTGCTTTGAAGCAATTGCTCCAAGTCATAAAAACAATTAGTAATATTACTCTTAACATAAAGCATAACTTAGTTATTTTTATGTATTTATCTTTGGTCTTTGTTAATTAATTCATTCAACTATCAGTTGCTCTCCATTAACTAACCTACGATAGTACAGTTTGAGTTATTTGATTTTGTTTTCGGGTGCTGTTTTTTGCTAAAAGTTGCAAAGGTCTTTATTATTATTTCGTATTAGGTATCCCTAAAAGTTACTTAAAGCTATTATCATAAATGATTTTTCAAAATTCATTAGTTATTTGACGCTTATGAATATGAGACAGAAGTGTAATTTTATATCCATACTAATATAAAGTCGATAGTAACTTTGTCTGTCTGTCTCTCTTTCACGCCCAAACTACAGAACCGATTTAAATGAAACTTGGTACACAGATAGTCTACAGCCTGAGATATACATAGGCTATTTTTAAAATTGGAATTTTTTTAAAGAAAGATATTTATTTAAGGGCTTAAACGAAAAGCTAGCTTATTATAAATCATAGGACAAAACATTGTTGCAAATGTGATGCAAATATACTTACTTTTTATTTTATTTTTTTATATTTTGATGTTTCCCCAATATTATAGACAAATTCGAAGCTAAGTGGGTACGTTTCTTTCGTAGTACAAAAACTACTAAAACTACTACTGAAAATAAAATTAACCATAAATTAATGGATTCCAGTATTAATAACATTTATTACTATGTCAATATATTACATTATTAATTTATATATTTGACATTATAAATCATGCTCATTAAATAAAAATCCTATTATTGTTTACATACTTACGTACGATAACGGTGGGTTATCGTTAGCAAATCGTTACGCGCACGAATAAACACCCTTCTAAACTGATAAAGCTTAGCTTAACTAAGTAGCGAAGTTTATTAATCTTTACGGTCTACGCAAAACTCGTTGCATTATCTCATAATGCCTGTCATAAATATTCTAATTCAAATTTAGCCTTTCTTAAAAAATAATCTCTAGAGTTTACCTGACGTCATTACGAAGTAGTCTAGTTGCGTTTCGGTATGATGGCACTATTTCATGTCTAACCAATAAATCCAACCTTACCAATTTAACTCAATCATCATCATCATCATCATAAGTTCAGCTTAACCGAGTCCACCGCTCTAATCCCTTCTCACCATACACTCGTGGTGATTTAATTTATTGCAATTTTATTAAATTCCGCCTGTATTTAGTAAAACATGAAGGGCTTTAGAAGGAAACTGAAAATAAAATCAAGAGGCGATAACAATATTTTAACTCGCATTATATACATTAAGCTAAATTCAGTGTTTCTTATCGAGTAATGAAATGTTTCATTGATATGGCGGAGCTATTTATTTAATTAGATGATCTACGTTCCGGCTTAATTGCGTTGACGTATGTGCGTCATTTACATTGGTTATCGGAAATAATTTTATTTATGTGCAATATTCAAACCATAATTATGCACGATACTGATATGACTGATCTTTCACTTATGAGTTGAGTTTACTTTGGGTTTTAAAATGCTATATTGTGTCATTACGTTTATTACACCACGCTTATACAATAATTCAGATAAAGTTCTCAAAAAGTTGTCTTCGTTGTTGGATTAATCGTTGATCTCTAACGAGATAAATATAAAAATATTTTTGGAATGAGAACATAATGAAGCTGCCGATAGTTATGATATACCGTTTATATTACAAAGATAATTGACAGATAACAAAAAGGTAGGGTCGAAAGTCATAAATAGAAAAATTTTAGTAAAAAAACAGCAGAATAGAAATCATCTTAGACGGGCCCTTTCAGGTGACCGATTGGAAAGTATAACACCCAGAAATATAATGTTTAACGTCTTCTTCTTTCTCCTGCTCTTATCCCACAATTGGTAGAGTCGGAACAACATTTCCTTTCCTTCCACTTTACTCTATCAGCCGTCATCTCAATACTCGCCCCTTTCACAGACAAATCATTCTTCAAACAATTCATCCAAATATAACGTAAAAGACATTAATAATTATTTTATTAATAAATAATATAAATAAATAGTGTCTTTTCTAGTGTAGTAGATAGATACTAATAATAATGCTCGTGTTTACACTTTACACTTTAATTGAAATAGTGTATCGTTTACGACGTTTTGACGCGATAAATATCACCTTATTAGCATAAATTATCTTAAACCTAGATTAAACTTGTACTGAGGAATAGTTGACCATCCATATCATAAAGTTAAGCTCTGCTTTTATATTGCCACTTTTATATTGCTATTGCTGACATCATACAATTTTCTTGTTGATAAATATATTTTATTGCTTGCGTTTAAATTAACATTTTCATTTCATCATAATACTTTTAGCTAATTAATAAATTTAATTAACAATGTGTTATATTCATATAGATACAAGAAATCAAGTTTTGTTACTTCAGTTCTAACCAAGACATTGTGTTGTCTCGTCTTCTTAGTGGAATTTGTTCTTTACCCAGCTAAAACCTGTGGTCACAATCTCTTCGTTTTCCATATATTTATGACCTTTCTCTGACAAAAACTGTTTTTATACAATTAAAGCACATGGTGTAAAATGATTAATGTTTCATACTCTTGTTCCTCGTCGTTTTTTGTTCCTAGCGTTCCCTATCTTTAAATTTATTTCTTTCTTCTAGCTGTTTTTTAACCGTGCACGCCGGTTTTGTCTCACGTAGAGTCTTATTTCATTCTGCTCTTTCAAAGAGTTTATAATGGGTTATTTTTACAAACTCCTGTATGAAGTGCCTGCTAAAACTGACACGTTTAAAAATTAATTGCGTCAAAAATGAATAATTATGTATAATAGAAATCATTTTACGACTGTCCTTGTATATTTAAAAGCATTGTGAAACTATTAAAGATTTATCTTAAAGGTAACTTAGTCGATTAAAAAGCGTATTAAAAATATATGTTCTTTAACGAAAATCTACTGTTAACAGCAATAACTCGTGTAAGAAAAACTCTTGATGCGTTATGCTTCGTTGAGATAAGAATTATTTAAAACCAAGAAATTAAAAAGGTAAAGAGGAACATACTTTCTTCCGTTCGTTGTACATTGTAACAACATACTTGAATGTGTCATCAGTGACGAGCTTTCGAGAGTTCAACGGGTATATCTAATTATATACAGCTTCAAAAAGATATAAACCTTTATATTACTCATATCCTGCAGGAATTCTATACTGGCTCCTAGAATGTTGCAAGTGTCCGTGGGCGGCGGTGATCGACTTCCCATCAGACGACCCGCATGCTCGTCTGCCTTCTTTTTCCATAATAATAAAAAATGACACATTCCCGCACTCCGCGTGGTCTGAAGTTCGAAAGAAGAGCCGGAATTGATAACCTCTTGGCCCCCATTATCGTGTTCGCGTCGTTAAGTGAACTTTCGAGTGCTTCCCTGTCATCGTGCTCTGCTCCAGGGCTTTTTTCCAATTTTGGGGCCCGATATGAAAAAAGTTGACCTTTTACGAGCACTTATCTTAGGACGTTTGTTTACGCAACGGCCGTGCGTGAAACGGGCCAGATATACGGGCTCTATCGTTAATTGCGCTAATAAACACTGAAACGAAAACAAGCTTTTGACAGTTGCGAACAGAATGTTATCAATTGTGCATAATACGTTTTTGTCAATAAGTTTTTTAAACACTCCATTCTTTTGGTACAGTTGCGGCACTACGTAAATTAATGAGCAAAGGGTTGAAGATGGCTCAATTTCTCTTTTACCACCTTAGACTGTGTTGGTAAGAAATACAAGTACCTTTTATTAATAAAAGACAAAACCGACGTCGAATATCTCACTCAATGTAAATTTCCGGAGTTTATCCCATATGGGAGCTAAACCGAAACCAATTAAATTTTTTTTAAAATCAGTTCATAAATGACGGATTTTTGAGGAACGAAACATAAAAGAAATGTAATATACAGCTGAATTGAAATGCTTTTTTTAAGTCGATTGAAAATTTAAACTTAGTTATACTCAATAATGTTTAGTATTACATAAAAGTGAAAAAATCATAACGGACACGTAATTTACAGTAATGATGTATGTATGCTTATGCCAGAAACTACGTTTCAAAGTATCAAAATATCTTAATTCATTATAGGCTTATTTTTGGTGCTTATTGAAGGTAAAAATTACTTAATTTTATCAGTAGTTACAGAAAAATTTGCAACCTTTATATTAGCGGTAGGCACGTATTCTCGTGGTGAATTTCGTCTGTTAGTTTTAAAAATTAATCAATCCGTCCCGCTTACTTCGCGGCAGCCGCGATGGGAACGCCAAAAATCGACGTCCCCAATTTATTGCCCATTTCGATTTGAGGGTCCTCGACGCGCGGCCAGAAGTTTGTAACGATGCCATCCGTTAGTGGGTCTCATGCAAATTCCTATCAACTCGACATTAAGTAGCGAAACAGACTGCGTCCACTTTTTTACTACTTTCGCCTCGTACATTTTGTACAGCCGCTGCTGCCGAAATGTGGTATCGACTAGGCCGGTGGCGTGTTCACCGCCTCGCAGAGAGTTTTCGGCGCCAAGAAACCGAACGCGCTCATTTGTTTATTTAATTTTTACGAAGTAGTTGTGTGGCTGAACTTTATGTGAGTAGTAGCTACATTGTATAAAACAAAGTCCTCCCGCTGTCTGTCTGTCTCTATGTATGCTTAGATCTTTAAAAGTACGCAACAGATCTTGATGTGTTTTACAAGATAGAGCGATTTAAGTGGAAGGTTTATATCCTTACTTGAAATATCATTTCGAAAATATCTTTTACACGCTCATGTATATTATATAAATAAAGTTGTGAGTTGTTAGTGAATGATTAAATCCTTACTAATATTATAAACGCGACAGTGCGAATGGATGGATGTATGTTACTCTTTCACGCAAATACTACTGAATGGATTTTAATGAAACTTTACAATAACATAGCTTATACTTATATATCAGAATAAGACATAGGCTATAATTTATATATATTTTTATGTATTTCTGTCTGAATTTTACGCATTCAGCCTATTCTACGCAGACATAGTCATGGGCAGCAGCTAGTGTATATATTGCACCCATGCGAAACCGGGGCGGATCGCTAGTATTTAATAAATACAGTGTCTGTATATACCACAAATTTCACGTAAGAAGGTGTTCACATTAAAAATGAGTTAAAACGTTAAAAGATTAAATAGTAATCTGATTGATCTTTGTTTTTATCCACACGATTAAAAAATAACTTAAGAAAAAATTTATTTTCCCTTAAACCTTCAAATGTGTATACATATAATTTAAACTTCTTATTATACGAATAGTACAATTTCGTTTTTAATATAGTGTTTTTATACTTTTTCTCTGCATAGTTAATAGTTCAAATTAACTATATATATATATATATATATATATATATATATATATATATATATATATTTGTAATGTCAAGAAATAAATCTATAAACAATAACTTAAAAGTTTTGCAGCGAACCCACAATATCGACCGACGTTTTATTTTCTCTTAATTCCCTATAAATAATGAATGACTTAATGTAATCATAAATTTAATATGTAAACATATCCAGCACCCAATACCCAACGTTAAATCTTTATTATTTTGAACTTATCTAAATTGTTGTCGCGTTTTGACATGTGCTATTTTTAAATGGTTATTGATGCGAGTTTGAAGGTCGAAAGCGGAAGATAAAGTAAGGCATAAACAATGAGACTAATTAAGGATACTCGTTCGAAAATAAGTTTGATTTATTAATCGTCTTATCATTGTGTAAGCGGCCGGTGCTTGCTTATGCACGCACATACGCGAATGAGGTTTTATTGCGGCTGCAATTCTCGATCGCAATGGCTGCGACGATCGGCAACCGGGTCAATGACCTCCTCGCGGAAAGTGCTCATTTCCGCCGATGGTGTGCTCCATTGGTGGAGTAGCAAACACCGGGACGCGGTAATGAATGGGCAGGAATTGCTTGCACCACCACGGTAATTTGAACGTTCAGTGGGCCGGCGCGCACCAACGGTCCTCGAAATTAGCACTATGCCTACCGCATAGCCGGCCTCCGCTCCTCAGACTAAAAGGATCAGTGCCCTACAAATCTATAAATGTAGAAATGCGCAAAAATGTAATAAAAATCGGCCAAGTGCGAGTTGGACTCGCGCACAAAGAGCGCGTTTATTTCGTGCATTTTATCTATGCAAACGGAAAAATTATGTCTGCTGTATGGGAGACGCAGTTATATATTTTTTTTTATTCTGTTCTTTTTGTATTTGTTGTTATAGTGGCAACAGAAATATATCATCTGTGAAAATTGAAATTGTCTAACTATCACGGTTCACGAGATATGTGGAGTTTTAGTAAAAGTGTCTCGTTTTACCCTTTGGGTACGGAACCCTAAAATGATCAAAATGAAGCAATCTGAAAATGCAAACATACCAAATTTCGTTTGCCTTATTTTAATAAGTAACGAAAAACAGTTGCGTTAACGCTCGGTTCTACTTTATTCAGTACGGAGGTTATCGAGCCTTTTTCTACGAATCGAAATGTGACAGCTCCACGCTGGTCCGTGTCGAGTATCGCCGATGCAGGCACTTCGGCGCTCATGTTTGTCAATTTAGCACAAATACAAAAATAACCAGCGCGTCCAATGCGTAGTAAAACACTGGACATCGGCTCCTATTACCCGCGCGCACGAATGAATTCTAACTGGAACATAACAATGCGACGCGGCGTGATTACAGGCAGCAAACAGCTTGGAAAACGGAAAAAATGGCCACCGAACTGTCACAGAATTTCCCAGTTCGAATTTCAAAATGGACGAGTAATCATCGGCATAGACAACTGTTCGGCTTTCAATTTAGCGGAATTGATGGCGACGACGCAGTCCGTAGCCGTCACGTTGCAGTGACCGCGGAGTCGCTAGTTTGTGGCGTCGCGTACTAACTTAGTTGGCGCCAAATTTGAATCCTAACGCATACAGTTGGCGCCAACGAACGAGCTGAGCCCAGTTTGCATGTCCTTTTATTCTTAGAATCTGTTACTAGTAGAAGTAACAATTTAACTATTAAGAAACAATTTACAATAATATAATTGTTTACTTCGTTGGAATGTTGTCTTAAAAGTAAAAAGTATAGTATTAATCTATGTATGTCCCACTGCTTCCTCTGACTTCCTCTGTAAAGAGCGTATATAGTCCACCACACGACTCCACCGCGGATTGGCGGACTTCACATATCTTTGAAATAGTATTTTTGTTACTTTTTCGAAAAAATGCAGGTTTCCTCACTCATGCAGGTTTCCTCAGGGTCACATGATGATAAGTCAGCACTTTACAAAATTAATAATTTTACTGACGACGGCACTGGAGATTGAACTCAGATCGCTGGAGTATATTGAATTAAATGACAGTGAGAGATATGTAGTACGCAAAAATACAAGACCCTTGATTTTTGCGTACTACATATCCGATAGTGTATAGTACGCAGACCAGAAATGCACTACAATCTCTATATATTATGTCTTAAAGGTGCTGTTTGTCGGAACGCTATAACTTTCATAATTCTTCATCAAATTTAATGATTCAAACACATTTTTAAAGCATTTGTTTGCCACTGTTGACAGACTGTAGACTGTACATGTAGAATAAAGTTTATGTTTAAAAAAATCTTTCGTTTAAAATTTTCTTATTGATTTGTTGTATCTTGAGTTTATGTGAATATTATAAATGATCCAATTAAGCTATTTTATGGATTTACATAAACTTTTTTATATGTAAGATATGTACCTATATGTAATTTATATTTCCTAGATTAATGAAAGATAATTTCATCTATTGATAACTTGTTTAAATGAAAGTTAGCGAAATAGACAACGTTATTCTTTACAATAACATACCTTTCATTGATAAATGCTTCAAAAACTGGTACCATAAATATTAGGTACAGTACGGTTGGCAGCCCTAGGCGTTAGAGATATCCATGGACAAAGCGTCATCGACCCTCAAAAATCTGTGTCTTGGTTACACTCGACAAACGAAATGCAAATTAGTATACCTGCTTAAAGCATTGGTATATCCACAAACAAGTTTTCAACTGATGTTGCTGTATTAAAATTAAAACATTCAAAACCACTACGTAACATTTGCTTCGCAGTAACTAGTAGACTCTTAAGTTTCACGATTATTCTTGTACACTATCGCAAAGAGTGGCCCGTCGATCAATTTCCTAATTATTTCACAAGCCGATCGCTGAGTTACAGTAGAGTATTAGTCGGTATTTTAGGATTGCCGGATTAATATCGCAGCGCTCCCGGGAAACAGACGTCCAACCGGGACACAGTATCGACGTTGTTTATCAACGCCGCATCCATCTGCCCGTCAAACAACACCGGAGAGCGGCCGACCAAATTAGAACGCCAAGCCGAGCATAGTGAGCCGCCAATTTTCGTCTCCGTGCCATCGGCACCGCCTATTAGCGAAGCGGGTACCAAGTTCGGTTCCTTTGATTTGCGCTACAGAAATTCCCCGTGTTACTTACTTAAAAATACTTTTCGCTAGCCCTGTTTAGCCAATACAAATACTACCGCAGTAGTCTTTCCGACACTTAGTAACTTCAAAGGTAGTGTACGGTGTGGTGTTAGAGTTAAAATGAAACTATTGAAGGCCCGAATAATACTGACTTATATTTTATGACAACTAGCAATATAAATGATTACAATTAACAGAGTAGCATAATGTGGAGAGTAATATAGAATAGTAGGTATATTATAATTGTTTAAACATACATTACAGGAAGATTAGGATTAATAAATAAATTAAACTAATTTTTATCTTTATTTGATTTATTCGCTTTTATTGTTGTTGACTAGTTAAAATACAGTTGTAACGCATTCGTCGTTGGCAATAAAAAACGGTTATGATGTGTTATGCGAACGGCAAAACTTTGCAACATATTAATAATTAATGATTTATTTATTTTAATTGCAATAAATTTGATAACATATCTTTATTTTTAAATAATCCATTGACACGAAGAAAAAAACCTCAAATATAGCTAAGGAGCATCTCGATCACGTTAGCTTTGAAACAAAAATAACGCACCATAATCGGTACTTTCCTTTACAAGCTATGACGCCACAGACAGACACACAGTTACAGAGAGAGACAACTCATAACACCCCTCTTTTTACGTCGGCTGTTAAAAAATATGTATTAGTAGATTGACTTCCTTCGCTCAAATTCGAAAGTTCACCTTCCACGAAAGCGCATTCGAAATGCGAAACATCGCTAGCATACAATTACGCGTAACGACGCGACAGTAGTTATAAAATGATTCGTCGAAAAGGGAACGGGGTTTTTGCGCTCTTAGTAAATCGAATTTCCTAGTATTTACGGAAGGCATTGGTTTAGAAGAATGCATAATGGGCGGAAAAATGTCAGCGGTAAGTGTATTAAAGTTGGGGCGGTATTTTCGCTGCGCGCCACCGCTGATGTATGGCCGCGGCCGGCAAATTGAAAACAGCAGAAGCTAATGGCCCGATTGCCCGCGGTGCCTCCACAGTGAGCCCGATTTTCCCGCGCTCCGTTTCGAATCGCGCGCTTTTATTAAATTTTAAAATCCGAATGCCTTCCAGTTACGGCCATTAATTGAATAGCAAACAGGTCGATGGGAAATAGTATTAATATTGTTTAAATTTCTCCTCTCATAAAATATTGACTCGATTCTTTGTCTGTTTTGTGAAATTTTTATAGTCTATTTTAAAGAGGGTTTCCTGTGAACTATACATATTTTTTACAGCCTACGTTAGAATAACGAGTAGAAAAATGTAGTTGTAAATTTTGTTTTATTTTGCATTCGTTTAAATAACACTCGTACAGATGGATAAGCAGTGAAATGTTATGTCAACCAATTTTAAATATGTTTATTTAATCATTTGGAAAAAATCCAAAACGTAATCGTTTTAAATTACAACCATTATTTTCATAAAATATTTAAAGTACTATTCGCATACGGTAGTCAAATAGGAACGGCTAAGAAGAAAATAATACTACCAATGTGGAGAGGGCTTACTGGTTAGTTGTATTCAATATAAGGTTCCGTTCGCGCAGAAAACGGTCTCTTTCGCCAGACGTGGTCCCTTCTCGGGGAATTATATTAGTCCAGTTGAACTAACTCAGCGAATAAACTCGCGCCTGTATAATTTAATAGGATGTTCAGAGTTCGACGCGAGAGTTACTATCAATTCATTTTCAGCAGAACTCATTTTGACCAGTGTTTAATTGATTAAATTATCCATATAAGTTGAAAAATAAGTTTTGCTATCGTTAAAGATTTTAAAAATACATTAGGTATAAACCCATTGGCGCATTTGCTAAGTATTCGTACTAAGTTCCTGACAAGTATTTATGTGACCCACAGATATTTGTTCCGGATCTTACAGCACAACGTAACATTATCATACAGTGTTTATTTATTTGTTTTTCGAGAAACATGTATTTATTGTCTATCTGTATTTGGAAAAAAATATTTCTATCCTTCTTCCAAATAGAGAGAGGTATGGACGTACAAGAATCGCTAAGTGCTACTGCTTTATCTTTTAATTCAATGTGAGTTTTTGTAAATCAAGTAAAATGTATTTTAAAACTTAGTTTAGTTGGTAAAGCATCTGCGTTGCCAGGAAGCCGCAAGTTCGAAATCTGTAACGCCAAAAGTTTTTGTAATAAAAATAATTTTTCACGAGTGCAACTGGAGAGATTGCTCATTCTTTACTAAAGATGAGTTACGAAATCTTGTATAGTAAGTCATTAAAAAAAAAAAACTCGTTATTACAAGTTTGACAGTCTTATGGTCTGGTACTGTGGGACGTGAATTAAGTTTTGTCAAGTAGAAGCTTACTAACAATTCGTTAAGATTTATATACATATAATTGGTGTGAATGATGTTATTTAATGTTTATTTAGCACCAATTAACGTTTTCCGAGTCCGGCCGTCAATTGCATACATCAAGAAAAAGCATTAAGATACAAATTACAAAATTCGCATCCTCCGTCGAGGGGAAACGCAGTTTATCCACAGGGAGAATTAGCATTCACTTCGAACAGATTCAAACAAAGTCGAACGTTCGAGGAAAGGGGATAACACGTTAAGGGTTGCGCGTCCCTCGCAAATAGTTAGATTATATAAATAAGGCGCTCGGAACAGTTTAGGCGATAGAGATCTGTGGACGGCCGGCCGAGACCGCCTCCACTCAAATTGAGTGGGGTCCGCGTAGATTTTTTTCTCGGACTCCCGATCCCGGCGCGAAATCCGCATTGTCCCAACCCTATACGGATATGACAGCGCCTGTCAAACTTTTGCGCGGCAAAATTTTATTTTTTATATGTATATTCGTTATCTTTCTTTTCTTTTTTGTAACTCATTAATAAGTGTGACTCACATGACTGACATGACATTGGCAGAATTGTTTTAAGAGAGGCCATTAATCAAAGAAGAAGAAGAAGAAGATATTCGTTATCATTGGCGATGTTATATGGACAGCCAACTGCCTAAGAAGAAGAAGAACAAGAATTTTTATACAGTTATTTTTTTAATATAGATCACTGCACTTCATCTGCACTAACGAAATGTGTAAAATGTTTGAAAATAAAATACTTTTAGCTCGTACCCACTTTTATTCAGATATCAGGTTAACAACACCCGTCTGGTTTGATACTTCATTGGGTTGTCTTTATTCCGTTAGTTAACTTTATTATTCTTTGATCGAAGGTATTATCGGTATCGCTTTCAAGTGTTCATATTAAGTATCCTGGCTATTATTGGATCGAGATCTCGTCTGTGTAAAGTATATTCTGCGGTTGGACGCAGGCTATGTGGGTAAGTCGATATGCCCGAGACGCGTCACCGCCCACGGGTAAACTGGCTAAGGTTACGGTTCTATCCAGTTTGCTGATACGTTCACAAATTGAGCCGTCGCCACCCGATATGTGGACTCGTGATTTGTTTCAACGGGCCTTCAACGATCATTCTGCCTATATTGAGCTATTTGTTGCTTCTAGCAACCAGGTTATCTATGGTGTTAAAATATAGGTACTTTTAATGGCATTTAACATATATTTAATTATTTATATAAATATACTAAGCTTGTGTATAGGCGGACTTTATGCTTGAGGCATTATATACCAGTCAACCTGATGGTGATGGTGAGATAAAAGAAGTAAAGTTGTAATATCGAGATTTTAGTAAACGTTTTGATAAGATTCAGCTGGGCTATTTTAGCGGGGAACCCTTCAGGTCATTGCTGTTCGTGCCTAAGTTTCCCCGAACATCGTTACGTTGCCCGGGACAAAGGGACTCCGCTCTTACAAAATAAGAAATGCAATCTCGTCGGGGAATCGAAACGAATTGCGGGGCATCAGCGGTGGCCGATTCGACGGCGGCGCTTCGCAATCTCGCCCCGGCCAATCGGCACAAGCAGCCGCGTGATGCCTATCGCTAAACTTCCACATTCGAAGATTTGTTTCACGAGATTAAATCAAAGGCGAAATTACAGCGGCGCAAAAAGAAATATAGCGGGAGAGTCCGGCGAAGGTGGGGGGAGGAGCGTCCCGCTGAAATTGGTTTTCAATCCCTCGGACTTTGGACTTGTAAAGAAGTTATTACCTTCCAAGGAGATAGCGTCGGGTCCGGCGATACGGATATATGTCTTTTTCATATGTAATATTCCCTTTTCGCGTTTTATTAATGGAAAAATGTTTCGTGGGACACTGCGGCCGGCTCTCGCCTCTGATATTAAAAAAGCCGTCGCCGATACGCCGTGGTGCGGCCCCTTTGTCATATTCTAATAAAACACTGTGCTGTAAGCTTTAACGCTTTCGAACGTGAAGTTTATATAATAAAAAAGAAAATGTAAATTTAAAAGTAAAACCAAATGGATTAGATTACAATTTGTTCATGAAATCGTATTTATTAAAAGATAACCTCAAAAAGTTTGCGAATCTCAAAAAGTCGGCCATTTTTAATCATTTGTCTAATATCCGCTATTAATATGACACTTTTTAATTCATCTCTACTTATTTAATACGACAATATGTGTTAGTAAGAAACCGGTATGCGACAACTCAAGACGAAATTGTTGTATGTATTGGAAACAGTTACAAAAGCGGTTATTAAATGTTGCCTTCCTATTGTATTTTATCCCTATTGTGTAGGTTACCTGTGTACGATGCCCGTTTAATAATGATGCCTACTCTAATTAAGTCCACTACACCAATGTTTGGAATTAATTAGTGTATTGTTTAATTGGCATCTCTTGTTATCTGTTTGTTTGGATTATTTATTCATTAGTGGTGTTTGTGACAGCAGCTGTTAAGGTACTAACGACGCGTTGTAGTGTTTTATTGTAAAAATAGAAATCGGCTGCCTTACTTATATGAAAATGTAATTTTTTTTTTGTCTAGTACAAAATTATTATAGTTCGTATAAAATTACTTAGGTTTATCTCTCTAACATGTAAATTTTAAATTGTTTCAATTTATCAGGGATATTTTATTTCTGAATGCGAAATTTATTCCCTTATCAATGTAATCCGTTTTCTAATCATAATACTCATGTCATAATTAAAAAAAAGAACTGTTCCGATGGGTAAGTAACGATGCGTCGTTGTCAGATGCAGGGCTGCCCGTGACGTCACACGCAGGGCCGCAGTACAATGCGGGCCGCAACAAGCGCGTGCGGCTTGATTACACCTGTCCGTCACGATTAATAGAATATTGTGTGTGATTCAAATTGAATTAGGCCGCCATTGTGGAATTACCCGTGTATGTTTCGTACGGGGTATTGGTTTTGAATATTTAGTAGCCAATTTAGATCGAGTCGCCATTGTGATTTGGCGGCGTAACTCTTGAAGTGCCGTGATGAAATTGTTCGCGTCCAATTACTCTCGTATAGTACGTATAAAAGTTAGGAAGCTATTATTAATTGATTTGTTTTAAGAATGCTCGTCGGTGATTCTATGCCGATTTTGCGCGTGGAATATCTTCGTGCAATTCAGTAGAGAGAATGTAATGAATAATTATTGTTAATTATATGCATTGTAAAAGACTATTGACGAATATTGAGAAAGATATTTTTATAAAAAGTAGGTATCTTATAATTTTTAGTTTGTATACCAAATTTCAAACAAGATCATTTTCTAAAACAGTGAGTAGTGCTAAAGAGAATTTTTTGTTTTGCAAAATATTACAATTTGTAGAAAAAAGATGAACAGATTTTCGCCGCTGCGGGACTCGAACTCACGTCTTCCGGTTCGCGTCCAGACGCTTTAACCACTAAACTAAACGGCTGATTGAAACATTTGTTTAATGTTTCATCTTGAATGCAGATATTAGCATTATAAAAAAATTTAATTTCAAACTGTAGATTAAATATATGACAAACATAGTCCATTCGAAAATCTATACGATCTATATATCTATACATTGAAGTTGGATATTATGTTTGTTTTACAATATTGGGTTGATATTTCTATTGCAATAATACAAGCAGCATTTAATTAGACGGCAGTGAAATCACCGCCATGCTTATATGTCTGATTTATTTACGCAAAACTCTAAATATTTAACTTCGGCGTTCGCGTCCGTAGGTTTTCACGGCCAATTGACCGCGAATACGTTCTGCTGATGGCTAAATATTTGCTCTGTATATTATAAAACACGGATGGTTGGGCCGGCGATACCAGCTGTCGTTATTCGGTGGGGCTCAGCAAACAGACTGTTATAGTGATTAGAATTTTTTTTTTGATGCCACAGTTTTGTCTGATTTTGTAGTTTGGAATAAACTATACTATGTACGCTTAAGTGAAACTACAACTACCAGGAGTTGATTTTTTTTTTGTTTAATTCATGAAAAAAGTCAGTTTCAGAAACTAGCAATAAATTTAACTCGACGTTGATTAGGATTTTTGAATATATAATTTCAATTCGAAAACTTTAGACCACATCACCAAAAGTTAGACTGTGGATGTCTCTCTCTCATGGGTAGTCTGATCGGCAACGCGCGTATAATGTAATATATACAATAGGATTAAAGTTTTCCATACTGCATAAGTGTACACAACGTTTACCTATGAGATCTTTATTGAAAAAATATATATTTTTTTACTTTTCATTTGTCCTAGTGTTGGGCAAAGGCCTCTGTACAGAGTTCCACGAAATCCCAGTGCTAACTGGCAGACTACGCATACCTTCAAATTCCACTATTTTACTTTAAATAGGCAGTATACATACAGGGTGGCTTTTACAAAGGTGCCCAAATTCACACAGGACGTTCAGACTCATTAGACAGATTTATTGGAATAAAAACAAACTTTTTTTTTTCTAAAAAATCTCCATTCTATTCCCTAAAAAACAGAACTTGTTGACAATGCGGTAGTCATTCATAAATGCGTCGTATACTTTTGAAACGACCTTGTGTGCGTCTTAGTTATGATTGATCGCGCGTAAAACAAATGAGTTGCCCATAAATCACGCACTTTCTCAGATAAGTTCAAATGAATGTAATTAATTAATTTCGAGTGATTTTAAATATTTATCATTTTTATATAACTTTATTTATGTCTAGTATTTAATTTAAAAAAATGGATACACTTAGAAAAGCCTCCCTGTATATCACAGCCTCACAGAAGACTAGCGTAAAGTGGAACTAATATGATATCGCTTTACGTCTGGTGAGTGAGGTTACTGGGCTCTACTTTTGAAAGGACAACACATTTGTAAGTTGTAGATATTCATGGCATAGGTAATCATTTAATATCAATTGAATCATAGAACAAAGAACCAATATCAGTAGGTACTCTCATGTACAATTTTCACATAAAACAAATTCCTCAAAATGTAGGACACATGCAACACATACTTGGTGCCGACACCGGAACATCAAGTCAGATAGCACGAGTATAATTTTATAAGCGACCGTCCCCTTTTACAAACGCAAATGATGTTCTTAAATAACCTTGTGTATGTATTAAGCCCGAAAAGTAATCATCGTCAATTTAAACATAATTGATTCATCGTTCATTTAATTGAAAGGAGAAACTTCTAAAGTACACCCACAGAAGTGATCTATCGCCGTAATGGCGTGGAAGGATCACGTAACTGAATACGCCTGTTAGACTAATTCTGGTGCAAGATCATCCTCGAAATTAAATCACTTAGGAGTCCACGCGGGAGTTTGCTTTGAAACTGGATGCTCCACTCGCCTCTAGCAGCATCAGGCTACCTCACTTGTGTCTTGTATAATTGCATTAAAGTCTCCCGTTTACGTAAGATACTAGTTTATGTAGACATTGTTTCATTATAACTTTTTCCGTGTAATAATTAGTCTCACATTCTCACTCGTTTCTCTTCCAAGAAATTTACACAACAATAATGTGTCGTTTGAATTTCTCAGAATTACACTCGTCGATACTTGATATTTATGGTTTTAATTGATGAGTGATAATATTTATTTATAACACGATTCCGTTGAAAAATTGTGACGGTTTTTTCTGGAAATAAGATCCAATCGCCGGTTACAGTAGCATTGAAGTTATTGGTGATGCAAATTCTCAATTTCGAAATGGTTACTTTGTATACGCACCCGATTTCTTCATAATTTATTATTCCGTTTGAATGACCGAAAAGGCGTTTCTGGTGCTTGGAAATTCTACAAACTGTCCCAGAACGATTAAAAAGGAACATGAAACGTGTCTACACCCGCAATTGGCTTCTTTCGTTATCATTATCGAATTTAAGTAAGTCTTCGTTGGAGTAGGGTTGAAGCTTATACAACTGTTTTTGCTGCAATAAAAAGGCCAACTTTAGCGGGGAAGTGGTACTTCCCCGCTATCAGAAGACTGGCATGAATAGGGTTGCCAACCTGTTTCAGCTGACAGTTTAAAAACAATCAATAAAAATATAGTATACTTAAAATAGTATTCTATAGAGAAAGTAAAGAATACGCAACTAAAATTTTGAATTTAGCTTACTACATATATTTTCAACAGAATATAGAACGCAGACCCGAAATTCAGAATAACACTCAGTTATAGTTTTATTGTACATTCATACTAGGTTTTCTTCGTCTTAGTTACAACATAATTGCCGTGGTGTTCTTTGTTGCGCGACAATTCTCGCTTACCATTTGGTAGAGTTGACTCAGCCCTTCAAGTTTAAAAAGCTAGTAGTTCACTATTGTATATGCACTGTGTTTATTGAGTTCGATATCAAAGTAAGTAACCCTATGGGATCGGGGCGGAAATCCCAGGACCGTCGCGTCCGACTCCGTAATCGGGCGTCGGTTCACACCATAAAGTGCCGGTAATGCAATAGCGCTGTCACACAACGAGCCATTGTGTGAATTACTCGCGCTCAAAAATAAAGCTTTAATTAAAAACCGCGCGGCGACCATTTCACCTTGAGCTCCGCAGCGCCCATTGAGTGGTGTTGAACGGCCCCCTTCAGGGTACATCTGTATCTGGACTTCGTTAAGTTCGTACGTAACGGAATTCGGTGTTCGGTGAATGGTTGTTGATGAACTGAATACGCGATTGTCCGCGCCGTTGATGCTTTGGCCGGCTAACGAAGAACGCGATGCTATGGTAATAACATTGTGGTAATAACATCCATATGTAAAAGCTACTTCTGGGCTATTGGTGAATCATAAGAGGTTATTGTTAACTAGTTCTCACATTAAACGACACTTATGGCCGTTGCGATGCCAAGTGTCTTCTTGCTTAACAAAACACTCAATAAAAGTGCACGGCGAATATGATAAGCAATATTTCTCGTGCTATGTTGCAGCTTCTTTCTCGTCTGAGTATTGTCTTATTAAGAACTACGTAGTCTTGTTTTTCTTTTATAAATCAGCGTGCTTCTTTTAGATGGTGCCTTGTTAATAGCTTCTAATAAGGGGTAATTTGGCCCTTATTATTCTTTTTTCGAATTTACTACTATTAAGTAGTCCACATTTTCTTTTAAAACTCTTCGTTCTCTTTTTAAGAAGTGATTTGATATTACATTATAGGTGAAAAAAAATTGTATTCAATTTTTAAAATAACTTTTGTTTACTTTTTTAACTCCTTTCTTTCCTTTCTTTTTATTAACAAAATTTGAATTTTTGTATGTTCGTTCTCTATGGAAAAAGGTTTGCCAACACCCTATTTCTTATTCTTTACCTAGCAATGTAACGTATGCCGGGTGATGCTAGTTACCAATGAAATACAATCGTTTTTGTTAAGTATCCGGCGCTGTACTGTCCGACTCAATCGTTGGCGGGAAAATCGAATTTTAATTACCAACGCCAAATCAAATTAATTTTGTAACTAATTGACGTTCGAATGGCTAACATAGCCTCATGGCTTCTGCACGCACCGGCATAATGAAATGTTGGACATTGATCCGTACTCGATTACTGATTCTACTTAATTGTAACCGGCTTTGTGGGAATTAGACATCTTTGCGATTGTTGGTCCCAATGGTGCTCTCAGAAACTGTCAGTAAATATACTTTAAATATCTTCATAGTCAGCAGCGTAGTTAATAGAACTTAAGATTTATACGAAAATAGTGTTAAAATTGTGACGATTGAGAGTCAGTGAGTTCAGCCGTAGTATTACTACGTTAATGATATCTCACGAAAGTTTTATTTTATTGAGAGTTAATAGTTAAAGTTGTACATATTTATGATGATTTTAATCATTTTTCACCATCACCTCATTGTTTAATGTCACAATAGTAAGCATGTGTTTAGTATAAAGAAGAATATGGTAAAAATTCATTTAGTTCAAATTACTTTACTTATGCAGATGAGTGCGATTAATTGTAGTTAAACTTCAAGTAATAAAACAGTTGAAAGTTGATATATATTTTTTATATTCACTAAGTATATACCATAATAAATTAAATCATAGTGGGTTTTCTTAGATTTGTCTTCGGCTAGTTATGTTATAGTTACATTAATTTAATTTTTAAGTCCAACGACCTTGGAAAACAGAACGACTTCTTTTTCACCAGCATCATTTGTTTCTACAATCGGTAAAGGAGTTATAACCTTTATGGTCATGATTACCCGCGGGCAACATACAAAAACACATATAACAGCGCCCCATATTTGCACATATGTATCCATAAACAGGTTATCCAGTCTATGGAATGGCTTTAATTAAAGGAATCGTATAAATAGCTCACATTAAACTGGTAATTTGTAGCGATGGCTCAATAAGCGTATTTATTGAAAATCAAACTGCTAATAAAATGGCCTCCTCATATGGTTATTCAGCTGCGTTTACGGGAAGAAATATTTGCAGTGTTTAATTGAATAAATTACACACTCCCTACTAACAGTCTTAATGGAGTAATACAAAATTCTTTTAAATTAAAACATCATAATTAACACGTAATTTTGAATTATTTTCTTTGTTTATTGCCATGTTACATTTGGGGCGTGTTAATGTTTAAGTAAGTTTTCGCCACAGTTATCGCGGTATGTTTTTATTGATGTGTAACAGCTTTCCTCTCAGCTACCTGCAATCCGCGAGAATGATTTTAAGAAATGGGACGGAAGTGCGTTACGGGAAGCCGGAGTGGCACGCGCTATTTGATTTGACCAATGAGGGGGTACGAGACTAGATATGGCCGTAGAATGGTCCCAGCCCATTTTCCGAGATGTTGGCACTGTCAGCTAGCAGCTCTGATAATCGAGTGTTGGGTATAATGTGTGATGCTATAAAACTAATTTATTTGTATAAATAAATGTATGCACTATTGATTATAAGTGTCTGAAAATTGCTAAATGCATTGTGATAATAATGAATAATTATTCAAATAAGTAATAAGTATATCAGTGTTTAGATTTTTTTTTATTTTTAGTATATCTTCTGTCGCTGCTCAATGCATAACATGTGAATGTTGCATCCAAAGTTACCAACCTGAGATGTTAGATATTACACGGAATTCACCTAACACTACTGTAAGGTTCGCTCATTTTTTTTTTAAATATTTTCATTCTCATATTTTGTGTCTTATTTGTTTTTATGATAATGGATATGCATTACTAATTCTTCTTATTATCAGGAACAGTGTGTCGTATAGAGTTTTGTTGACGTCAACATACCACTAAACCAAACAGCTTATGCAGTGTAGGTTATGTTACACAGTTAATCACCGACTTAAACACTGTGTTGTATCGTGTTGCAAACCCTTACAAGTGAAACGAATGAAATATTCGCGTACGCTTTTTACGTTTTAACTTGGCTAAGGTTCAGATGTCCCAGCTGATTTGAGACACTAAAGTGGACTTGCATAATCCTATTAGTCCTGAGGGTTTTCTTTAACCTCACTCGACTTAATACCTGTAGTATTTCATGAAGAAAATAACATTACAATAGGATGAGTCTGCGTGGTATATAATGGTTTTTAGTTATCATTTTTAAAAAAAAACGACATGACCACAAATTTTATGGTTCTAAGAAATTTGTGCCTACTGCAGTCCAATGCATTCCTTATTTTAATGCTCCCGATAATGTAGAATGTTCAATGAATTAATACCAGAAAGAGGAAATGGGTAACTCAATATTTGAGGTAGATATTGAGATATCACACACAAATTGATATTAACAAAACTTTTCAGAATAAACTCTCATTTGCGAAGATTGAAATAATTTAAATTCGACTTAAAATCAGTCAAAACAGACGCATTCGGTTTTCAAAAAGGAAAATTAAAAAATCAAATTGCCTATGATGGAGGAGAAAAAAAAAAAGGATTCGAAAAGCGAACGAAATCCGTCAGTAAAAAAAAAATGACCTTGTACATTGAACACACGCCGCTACCGCCGAAACCGCGTAGGTTAGGCGTTGCACCAATAATACGCTCAATTAATTAGCCGGTCGAGTGACGCGCTCGATGCACTTACCTAATTAACGTCGCAGAACCGGGCCAACAATATTGCTGTTATTATAATACCACTGACTGGCGCTGATTGAGTCGCGCGCAAACAATGTAATCTAATTGAGGTAATGACCACACCTGTGCCTAATAAAATATTCACCGGCAGCAGTTTATGCTCGTATCGATTATTAAATATCGATTGAAGAAAGAATAAAACTGCATGACGACGAGTTAAGGTTGAATCTTTTGGGACCATTTCAACTCTTCTGTATATGTTATTAACTAACTTTTTTAATTTTACTCCATCGTCCTCATGAGGTATATGTAATATATTGCCATATTTTGACATTTGGTTGAAATGAAATGTAGAGAAGTAGACTGAAAAACTTTATTCTTCAAAATTCGACACCTTTAATTCATGTACTTATACTTCTTTACTCAATATTATATTTTTTTATGTGTACTATAGGAAAAGATCGCACGGGTCAACTAGTTTTCTTATTTTGACATCTGAATGTTGAGTTACTGAAATACATGTTGCGGTTTGAAACAACGCTCAAAATTTGACATTGATATTGAAATTAATCTTTATAAAGGAATTAATTGTGGTTTAAGTTGCAATTAAAGTATTTGAGAGCTGTCCATAAATAATGCTACGCAGTTGATATCAAATAACATCATAGTCATTTCGGATTCATCTTAAACAATATAAGAATTGTAACCTAAAATTATAAATACTCGCAGGCTCTAAGCGTTTTCATACAAAAAATCGCATTGCGTAAAAAGAACGAAGAAAACTTAACGAATTTACTTTCACAAAATAATTATAAAGTTTCGATTCAGTAATTTAAATCATCGGTAGTAATTGTTTACTTGTATATCGATATTTCTTCACCTTCGAGGAGCGAATTTCGAGGGGAGCGGGGAGCAATTTAGCAGAAATTTTAATAATAAGTCCCCGGTATTTCTATTATAGCGGGGTCCTATCAGGTGGGGCGTCGCGAGGGGTTTAATAACTCACGATTAGCCTATTGGATTCGCTATGAATGTTTGCTATTTTTTCTTTATTGCCCCAATGCACGTTTAAATGGAGCGGGAAATTAAAAATAGTTTGTTTGCCCCCGGGCGAATGTCCGTTATTATATTAAATTCCACGATTAATTAATGGTTCGAATGCCCGCAAACTTGCCAGACATGATAATGAAGAGGTATTATTCGGGAATAACTGAAGCCCTTTGTTGTGTGATATGCACGGGTTAATGCGTTCTTTCGTTATTAATTTGTCCATGCATTTTTCATTGATAACGTTAACAGCTATCATAACGCTAAACAGGAATTACAAAGTGGGTTGTTAGGAAGTTAGATTTTATTACAGATAATTTATATTCTGTTATATGCGATTACATCAGTGAAATATAACTTCTCGCTATGCTCGGTAAAAGACGTAAGAGCCGTTAATAATAAATTGCTTTTTTTTTGTCAACTTGATCTCCTATAACAACGGAATATTATTAAACTTTTATCATAGCTAATGCGCTATAAATGGAGTACGTAAATTAACTTTTTATAGCAAATTTACCGCGAGTCGTAATTAAAAAAGTGATATCGCGTAATGTGCTGTATGGAGTCCCCATCCCTTAGGGGTGATTTTTAATTATTAAAATTTCTACGCCGCCGGCGGCAGCCGATATTGCTTTGATATGGAGCCCTGACGAGATATTGCCTATAAGGTAAACACGTTGAGTCAGAATAAACGAATGGGTGAATATGCCGGAGAACGAATGAGTCCCTTGAATGTTTTCATGTCATTTTTATCCTTTTTATCACGCATTAACTATAGCTTGACTACGATCCCAATTTATACCTAATGCGCTGCGATAGTGAAGACGTTTACTCGACACAAGCCTATTCACTGTTGCCTTGAAGATGACGTCAGACAAAAGAAAAGTACTGACAGTTCGAAGAAGGATCGAGTGAAATGAAAATATCTATTTTCAATTGCACATATTTAAAAGACATTACTCAAAGAAGTCGATATGTTTCAAGAAATCTCTAAACGATATAATGTACAGGTCTATATAGGTATATAACGGTGGTAGGGCCACGCAGCACGCTCGGCTGTTGCACGAATGGGCAGGCCCGTCCGGGTAAGTACCACGACCTCACAGAAGACCAGCGTAAAGTGGAAGTATGACAAATACTTTCGCGTTCGTCTGGTGAGTGAGGTAGCCGGAGCCTAATTTTCAAAAGGTTGTCAACTCTCGGGTGTACCAGCAGATGTCCATGGGCGGCGGTATTCACTTAACATCAAGTGAACCGTCTGCTCGTTTGGCAACTTTTCACATAAAAAAAGGGTTAGTTTAATTTTCCTCTAGATAGGATTTTTTCCTCAAATCCAAGGAATTCAAAGCGAACACTGCAATTTAGTAACAGCCGATACACATAAAATAATTATAAAAATAATTAAATTTCATCGTGCTACACCGAACATAGGGTGCATTGGTGTAATGAAAGGGACCGTTCGAAACAATATCCATCCGCGGACTCGCAACGGCGGAGGCGCGTTTTAATTTCGCTGCGAGTGACGGGGCACGTGTCACGCCCGCGCCCCCCGGCGGGACTCCGCGACTGTCATAGTCACGGACGGACAATTAGCCCGCTCATGAGATTAAACAGGCACGCGGGCACAGGGCGCTCATCGGATTTTTTACGTCGAGTCGGACATAATAGCCCGCTCCGGATGAATGCTCGTGACACACACACGCTCGCAGACAGACGCACGCGCTCAAAGATATGTCTAGTGAAATGCCTAGTCCGTTTCAATTCGGTCTCGTTCTTTCATCCGTGAACTATTGCTTATTTCCCTTAATACCAACTGTTATCATTAACTTGTTTTTTTTTACAACTCGCGCTAATCGCTAATACTGAATAGTATAGTGTTTTTAATAAATCTACAACTTAAATGGTTAACTTAAATGAAATGAAATTCAAAAACAAAAAGAAATGTGAATTAAAATGTAAACAAAATGTGATGTTTGAGAAATAAACCCTCTTTTTCGAATCTGCTATTCAATAACTAGTTGTTTTCAAGATATGTAACAGGTCGATTAAATTTCGAACCGAGGACGGAAACTAAAATACCAAGGGGCCGAAGGCGTTGGATTAAATCCCTACATCACATTCGAATTGGATTGGCTTATTTCAATTTGTTAGTATGATTACTCTACGGGGGCGCACGAGCGTAAAATTAACGCCGATTGTTGTTAGTGTTATAATTTTCTTACGAATGGTAACCCTGATTGTGTCGTAAAGCTCGGATTAAGAGTGAACGATTGATATGCACGCCCGTTCGACGCCTTCTTAATTATTTCATTCGTTCATTGCTCACAGCTGCTGCTTCGATTGGATTTAAGATGAGTTCTATAATATAAATTTTTAAAATTTACAAATTAGTACAAAATTGTATTGATTGACTATATCTTTAAACTTGAATTTATATAATTCTTGAATTTATAGCTAGGGTTTTTTCTATTACCTTTTTGTTCGTATATTAATAGTCGATTTTTAGTTAAAACATCTACACACTCACATACACACACACGTCTCTCAACTACAGGGGCAGGCAGAGAGTTCCAATTTATTCGATCCGATTTGCATACTTAATCTAATACTAGACACTTAATATGTTGCTGTCGGACAATGTACTCTCGATATATTCAGACGGAGTCAGATATAACACCAATTAACAGTATAATTGTTTATCATTACTTCGTAGACTGTCAACGTACAGTCCAATTAGTACAATCAGCGGGTCGTTCATAATTTACACGTTTGATTTATATTTAAAAACAATTGCTTGATATTCGATGAGTAATAACCGATTTCGTTATTAAAGTGGAAACTTTCGACGACGCTACGACCCTCGCGCGAGGGTCAAAAGTCCTGCACAATAGATGCATTGCGATCCAATTAAAATTAATTAGCCCCAGAACACACTCCACAGACCAAGGCAACAAATCAACGAAAGATACAAGCGTGGATAGCGCCGCCAGCGGATAAGGACATGTCGCGGTTCCGTCACGTTCGTTGCATTCTCGACTTTAAAACTAATGTATAAAGTCGTTTTTTCCACGCGTTTCGGCACCCAGACGTAGTTTTTTACACATGTCATTGTGTAAGTTTGTAATTAAGATTTTTTACTTTCGAAAGCGTTTTACTTTTATTTATTTAATATTCAATACCGAGCGTGTGCTCCATGTCTTCAAGTTCATCGGGAAATTTTGCTAATTTTCTAAAAAGATTCACTTTTTTATCTTTAACGCATTTACGTAATATATATTATGCTCATTACATTGTGTAACCCGTTAGATATGTTCAAATAAAATATAGTATTATATATTGATATGTCGAAAAACATTTTAGTTAAACATATTCATACTTATATTCGTATTCATAAAAAAAAATAAACAACATAAGCTTTTCTCCATACTATTTATAATGTTATGCTTTGGCTTCTAGTTGAAATGAATACTAGGTAATTATAAATTTCCGTATCTTATTTCCTAAAAAAAAAACATGACTTCAAACTGAGACGAACTTATTACTTCTTGCTTAGGAATAATTTTAACTTAATTATTTGCAGAATCCAATTGTTTATTGAGCAACCTGACGATATTATTAGCAGCTATTGCTACGTTCACTGTCGAATGTCGATCATTTTGTACGGGCTGGACTTAGTCATTTGTTATTGTTTTACCCATCAACCGCTGAGGGTTTTAATTTTCGATGTGTCACTCATATCGGATGTTAGTCATGAGCCGGGCAATATCGTTTACCAATTGTTCCATTCATCGACCTAATTCGAGGCAATCAATGTAAGTTTGTCCCTTCGTTAATTGGGTCCGATATAAAACGGGGGCTATTTTTGTCTGTTAATTTATCAACGCGGCGGGCGGGTGGAGAAGCTGTTAATCATAATCAGAACGATTGCCAAAATAGCTTGTATTCCTGGTGCGTAGTGATTTATGGTGTAAGCATGTTAATTACAAAGCGAGCGGTGTTACGTTCGGTTTGCTCTATAATTGACGGTCCCTGAAGTTGTCTCTGGTCTCGTCGCGTGATGATCCTTCAAGCGATTTGTGTCTTTGTGTCTTTCTTATAGCGTTAAATATCGCTCCGTCTCGGCCCTCGAGTTAACTTTCGAGTGACGCCAACCGATTTTGGTTAAGACTCGTTCGAAATGGAAAGTCTGTATTGGATAGCATATCCTATAATATGTATACAGCGTGTCTTTACAATCGCAACAATGTCGTCTTATTGTTCATTGGCGTAACTATTTTATTGTGATACGGCTCTAACCAATGATGTTATATAGAAATAAGAGATAGATATGATAATATCGCACCGTAACTGAGGCATTCAAATTACGCCAACTGGTGTAATTAGAATGCCATTCAATAGACGGCTGTCTCATACGTTCTATATCGTCTATCACATCTATATTCTACACAGATAAATAAAATTGGAGTGTCTGTTTTTAATATGAAAATAACCGCTTTTTAGTAAATGCATATCATATAAATGTGTATACATCCACTGTACATATACCGGAATAACACTTCATACAATTTTTGTCTGTCTGTCTGTTTATTCCGTCTAAACTCTGAAACAGCTGGACCGATTTTGACGGGATTTTCACTGGCAAATAGCTGATTTAATAAGGAGTAACTTAGGCTACTTTTATTTTAGAAATTGTTTTTATTTTAAATTCTATGCGGGCACAGCTAGTTTAATTATATGCGTCAGTTATATTCGGCGCAGTATCGACCGTCACCTACGTTATTGAACATCATTGGCTCTAATCAACCCATTTCAGCTGTTGGTAATGTCTAAAACATCTCGAATGTTGTCCATGGGTGGATCCTCGATTACCATCAAGTGAACTACCTGCTTGATTACCACAGCTTTTTTAAAAGCATTTCTGCAACGGAGTTTAACAAAGAAACTGTGTTTTCAACGAATTCTTTGAATCGAGATGAGCAAAGTACAAATGGTAATGCCATTGAAAGTTAATTACAACATACAATGTTAGACGCAAGATGTACTCGCCGTGTTCTTTGTGCAGTCCGCCACATTTCTACCCTTCCGTAAGTTAGAAATTCGCAACGCCCTTTTATAACAGACACCTTTGTAAACATGCCACATTGTATATTTATTTAGAAATTGCGACCTATTCGTGTCTTTATCATAATTGGCGACGTCACAGTGTAAAGTTAACCGTTAATAAGTGTGTTCGAATTTAAAGGGTTGGTGTTGAAATAAATTGTTCTACAGCTGTTACGAGAACAAAGAACATCTCTACACTATCGAAGCAAAGCACAGAATTCATTCAGTTAATTTTACATAAAATTACTAAAAGTGAAAGCAAAAGCCAAGGCAGTGAAAACTTATAGTAGTAGTAAATTTATTCGGGTCTTTCATATTATACAGATTATTAATTCGTTTGAGAAACGCCGATTTAAACTTAAAAAAAAATAAGTGCACGCCTATTACCCGTAATAAACTCAGGTGTTGTTGCGTAAAAAAATCCCAGCAATTCAATTAGCGGGAAAGCTGGGCGCAGGACGCGGAGGGCAAGGCCTAATAAACATAATATAAATAATCTGTGGCGATAAATCTGCAGCGCTTTATGGCAGGAGTGGGTTGTCACTTCGTCTAATTAGCGCTAGTGCTGCTGCGACGGTGTCACGCTAAGCGGCATAGCGCTGGATTCAGCTATGATTTAATTCACCCTACGCGTCGACTGGTGTGAATTCAGGGTTTGCATCCTTTTATTAGGCCCCATTTAGTGATCGCTGTTAATTGCCAAAGGAGCATTCAATGCGTAGACGCAAATACAAAAACAATAGATTATAATTATTGAACTCCAAAAAATTATGTTCGAAAGCGAAAGGGTTACCGCTTAGGTTGGCCGGGTCGACTGGCGCGTTTTTAAAGCGCTAAAGCCGCTTGGAGTTCATGTTATCGTCAAAGCACTCTTCATCAGGCTTAGTTAATTATGGGGACGTATCAGCTTTATTATAATTACTCATTTTAATGTCGCTGCGCCTACCGCCGTGTCGTGCCTTCACACGGTTACCGTACCGACATAACATTTTACATCAGGAACAGTATGACGTGCACAGCTGTTTCTATATTCGCTCCTATTTCTTCGTAGGGCGTTACTAATGGTCATTAGTCCACGCTTTCAATTAGTGGGCATAATTTAATTGAACATTCCATAATTGCAATTGGTCCCGCTAATGAAACGTTCTCGATTATTCGACGAAATATGTATATCGTTGTTTGCGCGCTCTAAAATAGATCGGATATCTTTGGCGTATCCCGTTGCAGTTGAATATTTCCGTTCACTTTTTACTGATTAAAGGTGAGGCGATGTTCAATTTGCGTTCTTTTAAAGTCATCTGTAATGTGAGACGCAATTAGTCGGTCTTTTTTTGCATCTGTCACGCATTCGCGGAATGCGCGTTCATTATTCTTTTTATAAATACTGCTTCCAAATTTTGTAATAATCCCGTGAGACTGAAAGTTACGAACACAAACCCCATGGAATCGTCGATATCCAAATTCGTATACTTTAATTTACTAGTTTGAGTTTTTAAGGTTGTATTTTTTAAAATTGATGATTGTACTTATTTCTAAATGATATTTCTCTTAAATGTCAATTCTTGAACTTTGAATATAACTTTTTTGTGGACGTCTCAACGATCTTTTGTTTGACTCGAGTACGCAACTGCGAGTGCCAGTCATCGTGGTGCTTAACTGCGATATTCGCGCATCGATATTAACCATCGACCTCCGTTGCAAATAGCTCATCAACCAGATGCCTTCCGCTAGGCAGAGGCTCCGTAGGGTAATCACAAGCCGCGTATGAGTGAGTTTTGCTTTATAGCATTGTCGCTATTTCAGCGTTTTTGGTGGCCCGGCTAGAATGGGATCGGACGCCACTCCGTCGCTATCACCGACACGCACCATTACCGAATTAATTTAATTAGTTTCGAGTGATCGTTCCATTAATAGAGGCGACATTCGCGCGCGCGTCCGCCGGCGGCTTTGTCTGTTTTAATTAACGGCCGATAGGTGGTGCGAAATGTTGGAATTCTTCATTAATTAGCGCCGTTCGAGATTTCTAATAATTTAATTAACGGCTGCCGCTGATGATCCCGCTCGTCCGGCATTCCGGCCATGGCATTCAGTGACGCCCGAATTTGTATAGACGGGCGTATTTAAATTGTTGTGTGTCATTACGGCGATCTATATATACTCTGCTGATCCCATTTCCAATCGAGTAAGCAACCTAGAAAAGATCGATTTAGAGCCGCTTATTTGGATATTAACTTTCGTTTTAATGCAATGCAATTTTTCAGCGACAACTCGCTCCGTTCCCAAACACCGTAATGGAAAAGTACTTGTATGATAGACTTTGAATAGACTTGAGTAGACATTATTTTGAAAACAATTACTTAAGTTCTATACATGGAATTAAATACTACTTGTTGAAATAAGTTTTCTAGTGGGGATCAAACGACGAATTTCGTTTTTTATATGACATTGCCTTATTTGACAATAAAAATACGTTATATAAATGTCACATGGAACCATGAAATTAATATCTTTGAAGGTCTTATAACAGCTGACGAATCAAAAATATGTTACAAGCTTATTTGTGATTAATTTTGTTAAGTTACATTGGTGAGCCTGAATCTTCTTAGTAAACAGTCCACTTTTAGAGACTTGTCTTAGAGACACATTTTTTTAAATGTTTTTATATACAGATATGAACGTCTCCCCGCGACGTCTTTCTTCACCGTAAAGCACGTAAAATCAACTTTTTAAATTGAAAATAAACCTCCACTAGTGTCAGCACCGAGGTTTGAAGTTGCATTACTTGAATACACCGACTTGAAAATGACCGATTCGTCACTAAGCCACCACGGTCTATGATAAATTTCTTTCTGGAGATTACATAACTGTTTGAACACAATTTCTTAATACAACTACCCACTTTTAATTTGCCTCAAAATTTTAAAAGGATTTTATCAAGATTATTATATAAGGAATAGTCGAGAAATTCTAATGCCGGTATTGAGATTGGAACTGGAACTTCTGTGCTTTACTGAATTGACTTCAAATATGAGTAATGATGGTCGCATACACAAATCGCTCGAACTATTTGCTCGTTACTTACAACTCGTAACGACTTCTGTGTAACGGTGGACGGGATTTAGAGAAAATTGCACGCCATTATATCGACATACACGGCCAGTGTGGGCACCATTCACACTAAGTACCTGCATGTTTCTCGGCCGAGGCAAATTACTCACAATCGTCCGCATTTTTCATAGTGAATGTCAGGCGAACAGTTGACGTCTGCGGTAATATGTACGAATGTGTTTAGTTCTTTGGTCGTTTGCGGCGTACCGAGTTGATTGATATGCAAAGTACCCTGACGGGTTCACGGCCTATACCTGCATTTAAAAGTTTCTTACTACTTTTTTAATGTGAAAAGTTGCCAAGCGATCAGGCGGTTCACGTGATGTAAAGTGAATGCCGCCGCCCATGGACATCTGCTGCACCCGCGGGTTACAGACGCGTTCATAACTTTTTGAAAATTGGGCTCCGGCTACCTGAGACGAAACGCGAAAGTATTAAACTTCCACTTCACGCCGGTCTTCTGTGAGTTCGTGGTACTTACCCGGACGAGTGCAACAGCCGAGGCTGCTGCGTGGGCCTACCACCGTCAAAATCCCGTTGTATTTGAGTACGTATATAGCTAAGGTCAGACACACAATCGGAATGTGCTGATTATATTAACAAGCATTAAGTTGTACTCATGCAAGTTCTCCATTGTCATCATTTAAATTCGAATATCGGTATCATATATTGTCTGTCGTTATCATAATCAGTGGACATTTTTACGGAGACGGATAAGGCATTAGACAAAATATACGCAAAACCTCACACGGTCGTTCTCAGCCAACCCTTCGTACAAGCAAGTCGGCGCAGTCAAAGTCGACTCGAAGGAAGCTCTCGACAAACAGCGGTTAATAAAATACGCTAATATTTAAGTTTCCTGCCCCTTAACAGAGACTGCCATCGATTAAACGAACATGGGAGAGGGCGTGGGAAGCGTCAGAGATCTTATAAGTTCCTAGTATTGAGTTCAACAACCTTCTTATACTTCGAGGATATTTATATTGGCCAGAAATAATAAAACGGGTTTTATACAAAAAATTGTGTATTTTCAACGAAGATTTTTTAATGCTTCAACCTTCTTCCTTGCTGTCGGACTAACGCGATTTTACTGACATTATTTAGGACATAATAATTATAATTATGGCACATATTTAATCTAATTAATAATTTATCAATAATTTATTAGTACTGTTTGTACGACTTATTTAAAAATTGTTGATTGATACCTATTGCGTCGTGATATTTCCTACACCTTAGAATGGGGGGTAGTTGGTATTGGTTTTTGAAGGGTATAAATTCAACTCTCACAACGAACGCGGGTTAGTTTTTGGTTATTGGTAGTTAAGGCTGTTGCTCTGTTGGAAAAACTAAGTGCTATTGTTATCCAAATATTGAGTCATCGTTAAGTTATAGTTAAGCCGTGCTAGCTCAGTGTCCGGGCGCTCGCCTTAAATTCAATATACTCGAGCAACCCGAATTCGATTCCCGGTGCCGGCACCAATGAAGTTTTTAACTTTAAGTGCTGACTTATCACGTGCTCTGCGGTGAAGGAAAACATCGTGAGGAAACCTGCATATTTTCGAAATAATAATTAAAAAAAAAAATTCGAAGATATGTGAAGTCCGCCAATCCGCACTGGGGCCGCGTGGTGGACTATGCCCTGATACCCTCTGTATAGAGGAGGCCTTTGCCCAGCAGTGGGACATGTATAGGCTGTTACTTTCCTTTTTTTTTTTTTTAGTTATAGTTGTATATATCGGCAAAAGTTGTATTTTATAACTTGTCTCCAATAAACTCTGTTGGAAAAGCTAAGTATTATTGTTATCCAATTATTGAGTCATTGAGTTAATAGTTGTGCAAATCGGTAAAAGCTATGTTTTGTAACATGCCTCTAATACAGTGCTTGTATCCGAGACATTAAGATTGGAACTTCGACGTATATAAATCAATTGACCATCGGTGGCATTCGGAACACCTATATTGCTTTCCAACTTTATCATTTAATTTAATTTTGATCCCGGTGCAAAAAGTTTTGCATCCGCACTTACTTGACTCCACCGCCGGGGGTCGCGGTTAGAAAATTGAAAACGTGCACCGTGCTGCTCAGCCGGCGATTACACGCGTATTATCAAGTCCGCTGCGATTTGTCTCGCTCGATGTAAACTAAACGTTCACTGACAACGACCCAGACAGCGACACGTTAATCCCAGTCACTAAGGAACAGTACAATCTGGTCACAATTAAATTAATATAGCATTGTTACAAACATTTTTCCCCTGTCCCACGACTACGTTAATCTCAGTCACTAAGGTAAACTAGACTAGTCACAATTTAATTATTATAGCATTGTTAAAATCCCCTGTCTCACGACAATCGACGCGGTGCAGTGTTTGACGCGTCCATAATTTAAAAATAAAACTCATAAAGCAGTATATTTTACCGATCGTGTACGGTCAATGGAAGCGATCATAATTACACTCTTTAATTCACCTGCATATTACCGGTAGGTGAAATTATTAAGTTATATTAGAACAAAAATATAATTCGTCGAAAGTCAACACGAAATTTAACAGTGTATAAACTGTTTTCAGTGAGGTTTCAGTTTCATTTTCTCTGGTACTTCTCTGGACAGAAGCTGCAGCATGGGTCTACCGCATTAAATATTGTTTAAAGTTTCATAACACTTCTATATATTCATATTCACAGAAAAATATTAATCTGTGATTACCCTTGTCAGTTCAAGTACACAGTATAAGTTACTAACAATACCGCCGCCAAGTTATCTGTAAATAATCCAAATTAATAAATCTAATTAATACCGAACAAATTGTAACTTTAAACGTAATTCAGTCTACTTAATCAACATTAAATAGCAAAGAAAGAACTATACGGGCTAATTAACTTTAAAAACGCGTCAACTTTAATGTGGTAATGTTGGCATTGTCTCGGCACAGCTGACGTGCACTCGACTGTACACAGTCAAAGGATTTTTGCTGATATGACGCCTTCAGTCAGCTAATTGTAATTAGTTGATGGTTGCCGACGCAGCTAGTATTTGTGTTACATCAGCACTCAATAGGAGATAACATTAATTATAGTTAAGTACGTACAATTAAACCTACCTTACTGCTGTTTTAGTGTGTAACCAATAACAGTATTATTAATAGTTGAGCCTACACGTAGTTGAGCGCGACCCGTGCACGATGGCCTGATAGAAGTACGGCAAGGTGTAAATGTTTTTACCCGACTACACAACGCAAAGAAGGCTGATGTGTTTATCAGATGTTGTATTTTTGTTTGTCCCTTTGTGGCGCTCTAGAGACCAAACGCGTGAGCCGACTCTGATGATTCTCACATCAATCGAATTGTCTTAATCTTGCCAATGTCTCTTAAGGCATAGCAGTAAACGAAAATCAGACATGATATTGTGAAAGAGCGTATAGAAATATATTTCATTCAAACAGCATCAATATTTTGTAGCTATTAGTTACGCGGCTAGTTTTATGAAATTTTTTGTCTTGGCTGGTTAAGCGTCTACCACGTTTCTGGTGTTGGCGGCTTACAGGGAGCGGGGTAGGCTCGCAACGGGGTGCTCAGTTCTCACCCGTTTGAATTAAAAACCTGTTACGTCCGTTAATTTGTATCGATGGTCATTGCTCTATCTGTTACCGAACCTATTAAATCATGAGTCACATATTTCTGGACTGTAGTGAACCGTCAGAAACGGTGCAAATGATTTTTGCACGTAACATTTCGAGAAAAGTTGTTGGCGCACGTCTCTGGGATTCAATTCTCAGACTTATAATCGTATCTTGTATTAACTGATGTTTTTGCTTTCAGTCCCGAGACTATTAAAGCTTCATCTGACGCAGAACCGGTGGGCTAGCCAGAACCCACGGGTGTGGGCTTATAATCGTGCGTCGGCAATGAACGATTTTAATTATATGAATTTGTAAAGCACTTTATGATTTTAATTTAATATTACGTTTAGAAAATTAACTGTGAATATTATGAAAAGTGTCACTTCTACTGCAGTGCTTGTTGATCATTTGAGTATCATTTAAAATGTTTTATTTTTTAACCTTTGTAAACGTCCTCGTACTCTTACGGTCGCATAGTTATAAAATGCAGCACTAAAATCGTTCATTTGCGAAGTGGAGTCTTATTCGTAAGTCGTTTAGGCTGAATTTTGCAAATGAACTAACGTAAGTCCTTATTCATGCCTTTGATTCCGGCGGTCATTGTATTATTGTTTACTATTATTATTAGTTTATGTGAAAAGTTGCAGCGAGCAGGCGATTCACCTGGTGTGAAGTGATTACCGCAGCCCATAGATACAGCACCTGATTGATGGCAGATGCGTTGCCAACCTTTAAAAAAGTGTGCCCCGGTAACCTCACCGACTCACGAAATGCGAAAGTATAATGCGTCCAATTCACGTCGGTCTTCAGAAAGTCGTTTCTTTGTAAAAGTATTACCTTATATAATAAAGTAAGTGACATCCACAAATAAGTAAGTGTAAAAAATTTCAAACCTTTTGTAAAAGCTACCCTAATTGAAAGGGGCTATTATAATATTGAAGAATGGATTGAGGACAAGGACGTGTGGAAATGACTCTTGCTCTGCACTTGCAAGTCCCCTGACCGCTGCTTATTTTATACATTTATAAATTTGTAGATATTATGATTTTTTTTAAACGGAGAACATGACCGCAGAGGTACTTGCTGGGTTTCTCCGGATAGGACTAAATTATTGGACAGGTTCAAATGAACCGGTGGTAGTTTTTTGAATTTAGATAAGGGTTTAAACAAGCCTGTATAAAATAGTGAAATTTTGACAATGACTTCTCCCGATGAGCTTGCGCATTTGATGACTCTTATGTTCCAAACTTTTAATTGCATTTTTTGTTTACGTTTTGCATTCTCATTTTAAATCGAGCAATTATCGCTGTATAAGATAAGTTACGGTTTTAATCTGTTACGTTTTCTGCTAGCGTTTTTGATGAAACGAGGCCTCGCTTAGAAACTGAACAGAGGCCGTTGTATTGTGGGTGCGACGCGATTGCGTCTTACTTCTTTGGAAAGTGTTTTTTTTTGTCTAAACGCCGAGAGTAAGGCTAGCATAGGATTAACGGTATTTTTCGCTTAACAATAAAGTTACATCTGATTAATTTCAGTAAAAACAGCTGTCTTATTTGGATGTAATACATCCGTAATTGCCCGCGAAAATGAAAATAATCATTAACATCCGTCATAGCAGACCAGTAAAAAATATGATGAAACTCCAAAAAGGTTACGGACACATAAAAAAGTATGAAAGGATTTTTAGCGATATCAAACAAAAATATTTCAAATCGATGTCTAAATAAAACTATCTTTCGTAATATATCGCAGGTTTGTTTTTACACGTACCTATCGCAATTTTGTTTCTTATTTTTGGAATACTCTCCGCGGTGGTTGCGTAGATTTATAAAAATTAAATTAACATTAAACTTCGTTGTCGTATAATTGCTGTCGAATGGAAACTATCGAATGTTTGCCACCTTCCAAAAACTATCCGGCCGCATCTACGTTGTTCCACGTCCTAATCCTGCGGCCGGCGTGGCGGGAAAATGTCGGAAATTGAAAATAAACATTTCGTCTGCACCCCGGCACGCACTGCCCAAATTGACAATACAACCAATTTGGCGCCACGCACCGACCACCTTTGTATGGGAATTGAAAAATAATATTACTCTTTTTTTTCTATCACGCACACGTGGCCAATCTAGAAAATAAACTATCGCTTTCCGGGTGTCCCGGTTTCTAGTTTTTAGACTTTGAAAACATCGCCACCTAGTAGCAGTTACCGCGAAATTAAAGTTTATTTTAACATTAAATGTGATGTTGCGAATCCATAGGATTTGCACTACTGCACTACCTTATTTGCACTACTGTTTGTGTGTGTGTATGAGTTACATCTTTGCCTTTGTCTTTGTGCCATGATGTTTTCTCTTTCATCTTGTAAACTTTTTAAAACTTCACGGGACACTGAGCTCCTAAAAAGGCTCCCTTCGACCTTGTCGAGATCCCGCGATTAATATGGTTATATAACTTCACCTGTTGATCACTTTATGGAACTCGTGGTTAATAGAAAATCTGTTTATAAAAGTAGATTAATGTAATCAACATCTTAAAAATTATATCTAGTAAAAGGCTATAAGCAAACTTACAACATTCAAATGATAAACTAATACAAAATAAAGGGAGGCTTTTCTAAGTGTTTACATTTTTTTTATAAAATTCTAGAATTAAATATATAAATGATAAATACAGTCATATAAAAATGATAATTATTTAAAATCACTCGTAATTAATTAAATACATTCATTTGAACTTATCTCAAAATGTGCGTGATATAGGGGCAACTCATTTATTTTACACTCACACAAGTTCGTTTCAAAATTATACGACGCATTTATGAATGACTAGGGCATTCATTGTAAACAAGTTCTGTTTTTTAGGGAATGGAATGGCAAATTGTTTTGAAAAAAAAAGTTTGTTTTTATTTCAATAAACGATTATACTACTGAGTCTAAACTTCCTGTGTAAATTTGGGCACCTTTAGAAAAGCCACCCTGTATATAGTTAATATGAAACTAAAACTAAAAACCTTAAAAAAAATAATGTAATAACTAAATTATATCATTAAAAGGAGTGCCTTTAACTTCACCTGCTTGTAAGAACATCCGGATATTTGTAACACTTGAAAACAGTATAATATGTAATTTTAGATAGATTTAATCTTTTAAATATTAGATCAATAAAGATTGTAACGTTTACTAACGATAAAAAAAAACACTTGAAAATATTTACAATATTTATATGTGAAGGTAACGGAATTATTTCATTGACATCTATTTATGTTTGACTTCCTCACAGAATAGAAATCACACAGTAAGAAATAGTTAAAATTCTGTAGTGTCTATTGACTATAGATATACGTACTGTAGTGTTCTTAGATCATTATAAAACAGTCTTAATGAATGGTTACCAAACAATTATCACTCACAGACAAATTCACAAATATATTACTTACATGAATAACTAGCTGCTGCTCGCGACTACGTCTGCGTAGAATAGGCTGAAGGCGCATTCAGACAGAAAGACATAAAAATATGTATATTTATTATAGCCTATGTGTTATTCTGATGTATAAGCTATATTACGGTAAAGTTTCATTAAAATTCATTCATAGTAGTTAATTAGTAGTAATTGCCAGAATGGGTAACAAACATCCATATGTTACTAACGGTGTACTTAACGGTGGTAGGGCCAACAGTGTTCAATGTTGCATGAATGGGCAGGTCCGTCCGGGTTAGTACCACGACCTCACAGAAGAACGACGTAAAGTAGAAGTGTTACACATCTGCGTTTTATCTGGTGAGTGAGGTGGCCGGGACCCACTCTATTAAGAGGTGGCAACGCAAATTCAACCCTACGGGTGTTGCAAATGTCTATGGGTAGGCGGTTATCACTTAACATCAGGTGAGCCGCCAGCTCGTTTGCCACTTTCTCACATAAAAAGAAATACATTTAAACTTTCGCATTTATAATATTAGTTATTCTGATGTATAAGCTATATTACTGTAAATTTTCATTAAAATCCATTCAGTAGTATTTGCGTGAAAGCGTAACAAACATCTAACCATACACACAAACTGTCGCGTTTATAATATTAGTAAGGATTTAATCATTCACTAACAAGTAACAACTTAATTTATATAATATACATGAGCGTGTACAAGATATTTTCGAAATTATATTTCATTACATAATGATATTATGAATGTATCCTCCTCAACTAGCTTACAATTTATTATCAACTTAATGATAAATTAGTGGCTATAGACAAAGCAATGAGACTCCGGGCACCCGGGATGTTATCTATAGGCAGGAAGTGGGCCGATAGCGAGGCAGTGTTGTCCATTCACTCCGTATTCATTCAGTACGTTCGTTTTCATTCAGTTCTCGCGAGACGCGCGTTTTATAAACACGCTTTGGCGAATGTGTCACTCGGTTAGGACGGATAAGAGTTTCCTAATACATTGTTTCGTGCAACATTCAATGTTCATCGCACTTCGGGAGTAAGCGCGTTATGGGAAGCTATGTATTATATGTTGTTTCGCGGTAATGTTTACGTCGAATACATTATAATATAGCGGCTTTTGGCGATATGTTAATGGGCTGATTGGGCCAGGGAAGTCACGTGGTCTTACAGAAGACCGGCGAAAAATGCAAGTATTTCTACCTTTCTTATTTATTCCTGATGTTTTCTTTTTTAATAGTATTAGTATCTTAATCACTTACATCTGGTGAACCGCTTACTTGGATATTTTTGTTTTGTATTGTAATTTTTGACCAAGGCTAACTAATTATGCGATGACTACGTAGTGCAGTTGCCAAAGTATTGGAACATGCGCCGAGGGTCGTGGGTTGAGATGGCCACTCGGTAGAATTTTTATGCGACCCAATCAATTGCTTCGGGTCTGGGAGTTAGTGATATTTATATAAATAAATAAAAATATTTTGGACACATTTTTACATAACGCTCCCTATTGTAAATACTGCCTTTGGCGCAAGAGCCAGCAAGTACGTCCTACACAAGTTTATATTAACGCAGTATTTTTTAAAGAATGATTATAAAATAAATAAGGAAAGCGAAGTATTTAAAAAAAAAGAATATAGAATACGATGACTAGCGGCAAAAGATATGGTGGTTGGGTGATTTAAATTAAAAGTTAATTTGGAGCTGCATACTTGTGCTCATTTGTTGCTGTACATACATACACGTTTCCCGCAGTATTATCGCCAGGACTTTACAACCGGATACAGAACATTTGAGCCGTGATAGCTCAGTGTCCGGGCATTCGCCTTTAATTCAATATACTCGGGCAACCTGAGTTCGATCCCCGGTGCCGGCACCAATGAAGTTTTTAACTTTAAGTGCTGACTTATCACGTGCTCCGCGGTGAAGGAAAACATCGTGAGGAAACCTGCATATTTTCGAAATAATAACAAAAAAAAATATTTCGAAGATATGTGAAGTCCGCCAATCCGCAGTGGGGCCGCGTGGTGGACTATACCCTGATACCCTCTGTATAGAGGAGGCCTTTTCCCAGCAGTGGGACATGTGTAGGCTGTTACTTTACTTTTCTTTTACTTTTTACAGAACATTCAATTAAATAGGACTGTTTTTGCGCCAACATTTTGTGTATTGTTACAAGTTTTGTATCACTTCATACGCAAAGATCTCTTCTAGCAGCATCGTCAGCCTTTTCAAATCGCATAAACTGATAGCTAACTCTTCCACCGTGCGTTGGTCTCAAATAAGAGGCTAAGGTTTATGCCTTGAAAAAAAGTCGCAAAAAACCGAAATATACGTTCATTTTAAGGATCGGAATTAGGCCACACAGCTACTAAACAACGGCGGCTTGTCATAGTCCGTATAAGAAAAGCTTTTACACAATTATATATTACATAAGCAATTAACTTAATGGTGCAATTGTTATCACGCCGGATTTGCCCCCCGTCCTCGACTATTCACTGGGGATCTTTCCCGTTGTTTCCCACAATAATTATTTTATTAATGAAATACATACTCCGCCTGCCTAAGTGATATCCAAGTGTAAATAGGTGACTACACATTCGATTGTTTTGATATAAGCTTTTTATATATTTATATAATAAATATAATATAACATATATATATATATATATATATATATATATATATATATATATCATGTTTATATTATCTATATTTTTATAAGCAATAATGTATAATGCTTATACATACAACAGCTATGTTTTCTGTAAAGAACAAGGTTATAGAAAATAGTCAAAACTGTGCGACAAATTCGAGCGGTTAGATAATCCGGTAAGAGCAGAATGTAATCTGTATACTTACCTCCTAAACAATTTAATATCATTAACACCGAGTTAATAGATTGCTCAAGTAAACGTAGTTGTTAAACCAATTCGAATCGTAAAAACGAATTACTTCATTTTGCATCACAACTTATATTTCATAATGGTTGTTAGTTTATTGGATTGAATATTATTAAATCTTTTATTAATAAAATTTCTTACAAAAAGAGTCATATCTCGCGAACGATTGTATAGTATGACCACAAAATTATCGAATAGATTGCAGTGGTTTGGCTATTTTTATATAAAACCAATAAAAACCGATAAAACCTGTCTCTTTTGCTTTAATATTAAGTATATCTTTGTTTTTTTTTTTTGGTTTAAAAAGTAGTGTTTCCCTATAATTAAGGTACCGCTTATCACTATTTTTTAAAACTTGTATGTAAATTCTTTTTCAGTGTGTACTACGTGGTTGATAAATAAATAAATAAATAATATATAATGAAATATTCAGTTTATTACAACAAAATCAACAGGAGATTTTTATTGTTATAGCACAGTTCAATCAACTTAAGTACTACCAGTATAATATATTTTGGTTCAAATTAAAATCATCGGCCGTTCTACACATAGGCGAGTTAAAAGGCGATTAAGTGAGTAATAAAACTAACGCCGTTTAATCACTAAAGAGACCGTCTAAATTATAATTAAATGAAGTGGAAGTCACTCGATGGGCCGCAAATGAATGAATGTATAATTGAATGACTCCCCACAAATAAAAGCAATTTTCTTACGGGCCCTGCCATGCCCAGTAATTTAATGAATGGTTCGCATACCTCTGATTAAAACTATTTCTGGCGTCGCAAGACCTACAACATTGATGGAACTCCTTAATTGCGAAATATGTTCTATTTTCTTATCGCACATATTATAGCGACATATTTACCCGACTGGTGTAACCAGCGGTGATAATGTTCAGGCAAATATTCAATTTGTTAAACGAATTCGCCTTAGTATACTTCTTGACCGATACCAATGTTACATTCATCTAATGTGATTGTTTCAATTACATACATAATTATTTACTTTGTCATAGTTATCAAGACCTAACACAGGAGCAATATAGCACTTATTCAAGTTCTTTTTAAAGGTTGGCAACCCCATAGATTGTGTAGATTTCCATGGGGGGCGGTAATCATTGACATCAGGTGAACCGCTAGCTCGTTTGCCATGATCTGTAAAACAATATGTTGGTTTATTTTTAAATCCCAATTAAAAAAACATTAATCTATATTATACATTAGTATTAGTATTAGATGCTTAAATCGTCATCGCATTCCAGTTTCGATTAGTTCCACACAGTTGGGGAGGAAAAACCTTTCGTAATAACTTCATGCATATTAACAAAGCTATCTAAAAAATCATTTCCGATTAGCCAGAGCGATATTTGAGGTCCATAACATCAGTTCAATTCGAAGAGACTGATACGGATGCCTGCACAACAACGAAAATACCAATCCCTTAAAGGGCCATAAATAAAACATGGCGTCCGATACCTCCGATAGCTTTTGTCTTAGCTAATAAATGTTTAATAAGAATTAGGTAAAAGCGGCACTGCGGGGAATGTTCATTGCATTAGACGGCGGCTGCATAATGTTATAGTGAATTACAACATGGCCCCTATATCGTTTCCAATATTAAAAATTACGAGAGAGTGTTAGGAGGGGAAGAGTTAATATAAGTAACATGAAATTAACTTTCCAGATTACTGTTGATTCATTCATTCGATACAATGTATTATGTTATCCGTATGATGATCAAATTTCATTTATCAGTGGTTATTAAATTAATAGGAAAATTAAAGTGAAAACCTTTTTTATCGATTTTTAACTGGGCGTCTGACTAAGCCTCGAATAGCATATTCGAGACTTTCAGACTGTTAAGCAGGGAGTGTTTGAGATCATCTAGATTTGAATTTTCATTTTAATTCCGTTCCTGAATGCACGGGGAAAGATTCGCGAACATAGGCTAGTCTATAATGAAAATTTGATTGATAAGTTATGTATTAAACACAGAATAATAGCGCCACGGATCGTTTCAAGCGATTGGCTTAGTTAACTATGAAATATTCAAATAATCGTTGGTAGTCCAATCGGGGCAGGTACGTGTGAAGTGAAACCAATCTCGAAAACAATTTACTCGATCATTACAGTTAGAAAACACGCTCCTTAATGCTTAGATTTACATCACGATTGAATTTTAATTGCGCCAACGACGTGACTGCACTCCGATAATGGATTTAAGTTAATTACAAAGGGGGCAATTGATTCGAGAGGCGCGGCGGCGGTGTCGTGGCCGCGGTATGAGTAACAGAAAAAGTTTTCAATTTCACTAAAAGGGGGCTGGTTTGTGTCTCAGAAGTCTCGTCTGGTTATCTGCTTGTAATGTATGAACTTGCTCGCCGCGGCCCTATTTTATAACTCACTCCACGTAATAGGCTCTCGGTTGCTCTAATTCACTTTGGCCCCGCGCGGACTTCGGCTAATTCTGCTTTAGTGTTAGACGATGTGCCAATCGGCGATTTTTCAATTAATGCTTAGTTTCGAGTACTTGCGGCATTATAAATATTCAGCACAGTCGACCAGCAAACTTTGCGGTCTTTTGTAGAGTTAAGTTGAAAGGTCTTTCGACTATTGAAATGATTATAAGTATTATCACGTAGAAATCAGGTATGAAGTTTAAAAAAACAGTGAATGGCACGATGATTTTTTTTAATGTGCCTTTTTAATAGTAGACGATAAAGACACTACTATATTTAGATGTAAATGTTCACAATGTTGTAGCTGTCATTTATATTCTGGACCTATGAAATAAATATCGATATCAGACTTTGCTTCCTGTAATTACTTTAAGCCATCAAAATTCCAAATGCCTCGTCAGCATCGTAGGCAGGCATGCGACGAAGAAAGCCCCCATGAATTCTTATTGCGCATGTAACAACGTATTAGGAGACAGACAGAATTTAACATCATAAATTCATCCATAAACATGGTTCATAAATTATCATGACAACGATTTGGAACATTTTACAACGGCCATCAAATATTCTTTACGATCGATGGGGATGGCGACTGCACCGTCTCATAATTAATTCGAGACGTTTGTTTTATAATGTAATAAAATATAAGCAGAATCGGTTATAGGCAGTTTAACATCTTTATCGTTACAAGTTAGCACGGGAAACATTGATATATTTTTTCACTAATCGCCAAACGGCTTTATACGGTCAGTACTAAAGATAGCTGATGGCTGAGACCTGTTATTAGATCTAATAATTTTTTTTAACTCTGTGACATGTTTCTGTGTAAAATTTCATAGAGCGTAAAACGCATTCGATAGTTTAAAATTATTTTGACGATTTTTATATTTCAAGCAAATAGTGAAAACGACTTAAACATTAAGTTTAAGTCGTTATCAGGAGTCTGCCATTTTTAATGCTCAGATGCGGTGCAAAATCAAAGAAGCTTGTAAAAGTATGAGTATTATAAAAGCTGTAATATATCAGTTCCTCGATCCAAATTGAGTTGGACATTTGAAATAGACAAAGCGATAGTTTCCAGATATAAAGCGAACTTTATAGTTTTGTTTTTGGCACTTTTGACGGTGCTTCTGTCTACTTATTTGTTCCTCCTCTTACGGCTAACTGCGGTGAAACTTTTAACTTCTTCGACGTTTATTCTGCTTTGGCTTCACTTACAATAAAAGAGGTATTGTTAAGGTTTTGTGAAATGCAGCATAAGGCTTCCTCTACACTCTTTCATAAGTCTGTAATGGTTTGTTGAAGGAATGTTGTTATGTTTTAATTAAGAAATACTCTGTGTATAGTAAAATTGCTTGATGTCGCAAGGCTACAGTCGCATTTTGATTAGGGTGATCACGGTAGAAACAGTTTACTTTCGCTAAGTTGCTCCAAAACCTTTTTGTAGCCAAATTTGATCTTTAGGTTTACGTTACAAGTTTTTGAAGTGAAAACTGCGCCTAGTCATCATACTATCAAACATTCGTGAATTAAAAAATAACAAATATTCCAGTTTTATGTTTTAACTCTGGAATACTTGTCCGTCCAGATCCATGACTGCTTTATTTTTTTTCTTTAACTAAATTTAGGTTATACGTCGGGTTAGTCTATACGATTGTGAAATATTGACGGTTTATCAGCACACATAGTTTATTATGCCTATAACTATGCATTCACATTTTATAGTTGACAGTTAGTTTGGATCATCAGCAGTTGTATCTGCAAAGTTACGTTCCCTTACGATACCGTGTTATAATGTTAAACATTTACAATGCAATATCAAGAAACTAACAAGGACACAGTTAGCATTTCCTTCGGACTGGCTGTTGGGTTCAACCTGGGAACAGTTAAAGCGAAATAGTCAACGACAATCGGCCCTTATAATCTTCCCGACGACGGTCGCACAATGAGCCAGATCGCGATATGGGCCCGACAGAATAGCAGCTAACACAATTATTCGGCCATCCGTGATTGTGTTTCGACGTATTAATATTTTGATTTGGTTATGTCGGGAGACGGCGGTAATCGTATGGCCGATTGTGGTATTAAATTAGCCTCGGTTTCAGACTTGCTTTCAAGTGCTTTCAAGGCCCAATCCGGTTGAGCGGTCGATTGTCAATGTTATTCATTTATTTATATACTCATCAAATAAGCAAGCTTTTGCGGCGTTTTGTTTGAAAATGGAGCAGTGTTAAACGTACGCCTACATTTGTATAACGGGTAGAAACGTTGGGTTTCCATTTCTCATAAACACAGGTTTACACTGCGAACCATTCTTGCGAACTCTTAAACTTCCTAATTTCACTTCCATTTGACCAAAGTATTTCATAGCATGCATAGCGTATGACCGGTATCATTCCGAAATACACGCAAATCTCGTCCACAAAAACATTTGCAAACGGACCATAGCTACCTATCTCGACTGTAAGGCTATTTTGGCAGATCGACTTAATCCCATCGAACTCTCCCGTCCACGCGAATCCAGTACGAGCGGCGGTTCCGAATTATCCGGACACCGGCTGACGTAAATAGAGCTGGGCGTGAGCATCGCGCTTTTCCCGCGAAAATCCCGTGGAGCCCTTGTGAATAATTAGCGCGCAGCGTCGACGGGGACACGCCACAGCACTCCGAAAACAGACCGTGGAGTGCACAAGTCCGGGAAAAAAAGCACTCCCTCCATTAGCGGGCTTTCGGACGTCAATGACGCCCGACGATCGCAATTGGACATACGTCAGACGGGAATGCAACTTAACGTTGTGCGAGTTCCCAACACGTCGCTGTCAATAGCGTGCTGGTTTAGTTCACGGATTTGTTCGAGTCCTTAGTCTGTAGCACCGGCCACTTGAAATTGTACCTTGGGCACCAACCGGTTGGGTTCAACTTTCTTATGCGTTTTTTTTTATAAAAGAACGCGATATACTGCAAATAAAACTGTTAATGTGACAAATAACGTGTTATAGTTATCGGTCAAATGCAATAACTGATTTGTGATGAGAATAGGACAACTCTGAGAACCTAGTTACTATATTAGGTTTTTATTTTCCGTATATATTTTTAAGAAGATGCCAAACGGAAGCAGACAGGTCTCTCAGGTTACCTCATTCACATTGGCCGATCCTCTTAGCTTGGTCTATTCTTTGGACGTCCATGTGTGTTGGTAATCTTACACCACCAACTTTAAATATGAGCATGAAGATCGCATCTTCTAACTAGTTGTCAGCTTTAATCAACAGAGTATTGAAACTTCTTATGCCATTATTAATTGAAACCGCCTAAAGTCGATTAATTAAAAATCAAACGTAAACTAAGCCAATACGAGTACTTAGAAATATCAATATCAGTGCAGAAACCATAGGTCACTTCAAACTTTATAATTGTAGAGTTGAAAACAGGTTGAAGTTCATAATTAAGTTGTTACGGCATTAATTGTACAGACTTTTTAATTTCTCATGTTAATTGCACGTTAATTTGTTCGAGTACTATTTTTCAGTTAAAAAGGTTTATATAATTGAGTACAATTTTATAACACTCTTGTTTCTGTAACACAAAAAGTTTTACATAAGGTTAACACTATCAAAGGTTAGTTTTAGATCTGGATTTAGATTAGAACTTATTTTACATTTTTTAATTTAGATTACCTAAATGAAAAAAAATTTAAAATATGAAAATTATTATTCTGTCTTTACTCAATGACATTCGTAGTGAATTATATAAACGAACACCCAACAACGTTCCTTACATTTCGCTGGTATCACCATCCAAACGGCTTGTTTTGCCAATTAAACGCGATATTAGTCAAAGCTTAAGTTCGCGTCAGACAAACCGTGCAACTGGCCGTAGTTTCCGCATATAGTCCCTGCTCAGGGAGTGCAACGGTGGTGTATTATGCAGTCCAAATTGAAGGACGCGCGTGTCGGCCGCGTGGGACGCGGTCCGCATCCCGAGCCGCGTTAATGATTAACACAGGAGCGAGACCAATTACGCGCCGCCGCACACCGAATTAGAAACTATTTTCGCCCATTAGTGGCCAACTTCATAATCAATTGCGCGTTAAAATTTCACGGCGGCCGCCCGCTCCGCTTGGATAATCGGAGTTTGTGGTCCCGCGGCGGGCTATTACGCACCGTCGCGACGCTCGTAAAGGTTTTTGTTCGGCTTTCGGGGGTGTATAATGCACTCGTCCAGTTTCGCATAGCTTTCTATTCGCCGGTATTCACCCATTTCGCGAAGACACTTGCGTTCTCGACTCTACCATGATATTTCAGTGTCCGGGCGCTCGCTATTAAATTAAATCAAATCACTTATTCATCGAAATAAGAAGTATACATTTCATTTATCGATAGTCATTTTTTAAATCTACCACCGTTTCGTAATGAGGTTCCTCTAACGGAGAAGAAACAGGCGAAAGAAACTCCGCAGGTATCCTCTTTTTTGTCATTTTTTGACATTTTTTTTATTGATATACTCGAGCTACCAGAGTTCAAGTCCCGGTGCCGGCACCAATTAAATTCTTATTTTTAGTTTTATGTGCTGGCTTATCACGTGTTCAGAGGTGAAGGAAAACATCGTGAGGAATGCTTCTAGACTTTAGAAATGATAATAAAAGAAATTTGATTAATTGGTCGTAAGGTGGAATATACCTACTGTTCTTTACACATTACTAAATGAAACAATTTTTACGGTATGTAGCATTTATTTTTAATTTTAATTCCCGCTTTATTACAACCTTTCATAGTCACAATAACCTATGTTCCGTGCCCATGAATGCTACAAATCTGTTGAAATAGTTTAATTTACATAATTTTGTTTTTATTTTTAAAATTTCAAAGAAATGATGGACATTTCAATGTCCATTAATATTAATTATATTGACGATTGCCATATATCTGCCGAATAAAAGGGAAAACCAGATAAAAGGGAAGATAAAGAAGACACTCAACTAAATGTGAGATCGGCTCGGATCCCCTATGTGCGTAATTCAAAAGGACTATATTTAGTAGCTTCTTTTGCGTACGGAACAAATCCTAAAGGCATTTTTGTAACAGACAACACTAATAGGATTGAGTGCACTCTGCTAATCATAATTCATCAGCGAGATTAAAGAATAAGCGGCACGACTGGGGAGATTTCAGCCCTCCCCCCGACCGGCGTGTGGGAGAGACAATATGATTGCCACACCTGCGGAAACACCGGCTAAAGTAACGAGACGAGGAGCTAAATAATTCAACCAACTACCGCCACTTCTGGATGTGGCTCCACGTTATTTTAGCCGTCGACCATTACGGAGTTTTCGGATCGCCTTTTCCCACTTTTTTTTTGCTATCGTCCCACTGTTCCTGTCGAGGGTTTGCAGCGGACACTGAATCGGAACTTTTTTTTAACTTCGCTAACAGGATGTGACTTGTTTGTAAAAACTGACGGTCTGTTTCTTATTTATTTTCTAAAATTAAATAAAAAAAAATGAGGGAACAAGACCGCAGAATTTCTTTCCGATTGTTCTCTGGACAGGTCTAAATTAGTGGACTGATGGTAGTTCTTTGACGTTCAACAAGAGCAAAACAAGCCCACATTTAATAAAGAAATTTCGACTTTGACATTTTTAGCAACCTTCAATATGGTAGGCTTTAAATAAGGACGCGTGAGTATCGGAGTGAGATTCCCGATTTCTTGCCCGTCTAAATATTTGGTTCTTCCGAAGTGGAGCATACTTCCGTGTGATTTGAGGGAGCCGGCACTTATTTAGCAGATTGCTTTCCTTTAAGTTGTTCTTTAATCTAGCGATGGCTCGGCGGGGACTGGTGCAGTTTTGTGGCACCCTTCCGCCTGCCGCCCTACGGCTGCAGCGCCACTATTGTCTTTTTTAATCGCACATGTTCTGTGGTTATTCCGCTCTTCTACGATGACGATGGGAACCCATTATTTTGTGCTGGCGTTAATGATGGTCTGTAGATATATGTCCCATTGCTGGGCAAACCCCTTTTAGGTACAAGGTTTATTAGGACACAAATCTCCACGAGTTTCCATGATAGATATGCAACGTTTATTCAGTTAACCGACGCTCGAAATAGTGACAAATATATATCATAGTAACATCTAGTATTGATTTTTATCCCCTTTAAGTTTTTCAAGAAGATATAAATATAGGCGTCAACTTATCCTTTATTTCGGATCGTAAAACAGAACTGAACACTCGTACAGTTAAGATCTGAAAAAACGAGCGTCTAATTTATGACTTAAAATACTATAATGTATTCATGGAAAAAAGTATGCTCTCAACATTTGCTAACTAAGACACAAATTGTTCAGAGTCAGACACTATTGACTTATTAATCAGTCTGTTGACAAAAATATTTTTGGTGCCTAAGTCTCGGTCATCTCGTAAGGAATTCGGTCGTGGCAGTGACATGTTTATTTTTTTTCCATGAATAGAAAAGAAACAGTGTCACGTGTTGTCATTTTGTAAGGTCAGTGCAGTCTGTAGAAGTACCTATCTTCAATCAGTCTTCATCAGACCCATTTCGTGTCGACATAGCGTTGTAAGGCGTTTGCGTAAATCGAGCAAAGTAATTATTCCTTACAGATCTGAGAAGTCCTTACGAATGTATGAATGAATTATGAGTCCTTACGAATGAATGTAGTGTTATAGATTGTTTTGTTTTACCCAAATATTACTTTTTATCTCAGTACATTATTAATAATGATAAATTATTATGGTTCTGATTAATCATTTACGAATGATACTACACAGTAAACATATATGTTTTCATAAAAATCGCAGTTATAAATGCGAAGGTTTAAGCGTACGGTTGTCCCTTCGCGTCGCAACGGCCGAACTGGATTCTACTGAAATTTGAAGTTGATAATGATCTAGTATAGACTTTCAAATGATATATGTTACACTTCTTCCACTAAGATCAACTTTATTCAGAACCGTGACCACGTGGTAAGAAGCTTGGCCTCTGTAAGGTACCGCGTAATTCCTGATCAAGCCCATTGGTATCGCCGCCGGGTCCCACTTCGAACCGCGTCACACGACGCCCGATTAGTTCCTGCCATAGAAAGAGCAAACAATCACTGACACGATTCGAAGCGCAGTGTGCATGCTTCCGTCCAATATCCGTGGGCCATTATTTACGGCCACGATCGGGCCACTCTCGAAAACAGGCCAGAGCGACCCGGGCAATTTGTCACGGGGCCCACAATGCCCCGTATTGTTTAAGCCGGTTGCCCCTTAATGTCCGTTCGCTTAGCGGAAAACTAGTCCGTGGAACGCTAAAAATTTATACGCTCCACGCGTATGTAGTTGTCGTCTTTGTATTGTGATAATTGTTACAGCTTCGATTTCTACGACGTTGGGTCTGTACTTAAAGGTTGTTGGCATTGCATCTGCAACCCTACGTGTTGCTAATTTCAATGGACGGCCGTTATCACTTACCATCAGATGAACCGCCAGCTCGTTAGCCACTTTCTCACATTAAAAAAAATCATAAATAAACTGACCCATGAAATTCACTTTAAAATCGTTTAGGGCCTTAAGTCAACGCATCTGACTTATAAGGTGTGAAAATTAACTAAGTCAACCCGAAGAAAAGTACTTAATAAAATTTTCGATTAGAAATATCTTTAAAATCATTTCAAACTTTTAGTCACATAAATAATTTAAAATAAAATAAGATTACTTTTAAGACCAAATTAAGTTAAGTAGTAGAAATTCAAGACGCATATTTTACGTTATGGTTAAAAGAGTACTGTCAATTTATTTTGTAATAATATCTGTATGAATGAAGAAATTAAAATGCTACCAAATTATGTAACAATAGTTTTAAATTAATTCTTTATTAGAAATATAACAATAACTCACTAAGAAATTGTAAAATTACTTAATAAAAACTCATCAAGTTTCCAACGTCATAAAAATTACACGTGTATAATATCAACACCAGGTTCAATAAAGCTAATTAGAGATTATTACGAAGTCTTTTATGACGTTAGTTGCTCAAACGGACTAAGAAAAATAAAAGTTATATTGCTCAGGTTAAGCGGTGCTTAATAAAAAGGGGCGTTGAGGACCTGTATTGTTCTACTTTGGTATCCATGTCAGTTTATAATGTAATCTCTATTTACAACAAACCCTAATAGTTCAAAATATTGCACAATGAAGTTTTTGAACACTATTAAAAACGTCTGCTTATTTAGTCGGTTTAAAGAACGATGTTAACGCCAAAATAATGAAAATGTTAACGCCATAATAATGAAAATTGTCTAATGAAAAAAAAATTGTTAAAAACAGGGATTATTAGCTATACGAGAGCTATCATCAACATCATTTCAGCCTGTTTGAGTCAACTGTTGAATATAGGCCTCCCCGTAGACTGCCATTATTATTAGATATATTCCTATGTATATTTGCAATTTCGTAATGCCATAATAATTGGTATGCCATATTACATTTTCCAAGAGAAATTTACTTTGGCTTATTGGGACAGTAAGAGTGAAATTCTCACATAATTACGCGTTAGTACAGTCGTGGCCAAAATTTAATTGAAAAGCGTTCGAAATATAAAGTGTTAATTGACCATGACAGTTTCGTGTTCGACTTTACCGCTTGCCACGGGACCTGTTTTTTTTTTACGCTGAGCGAATCACGGTTTTTATCGCGACTTGTCCGATATTTAAGGTACACAATTTGTTATACTCCGAGAGCCTCCGGTCGTGTTTCACGTTATTATCCGGTTGACTAGTTGCGCTAATTTTTTCCCCGTGAATTATTTATTACTCGCAACGAATTTCACGGCTGCGCGTTTAACGCGGTAATACGAGACGATCGGACGGATTGCGATGCAGATTAACCGATAAGCGATTTTTATTGACGCTTAGACGGGATAAACTTGTGTCAGATTAATTATCGTTCATTATCGTTTTATGAAACTTCATTAAGCCTCTTCGCATAACGGGAAACGAAGAAATTGGTAGCGCAAAATAATGTAGTTGAGAGAGGTTTTTAATTTGTTTGAAACATTTTTAATCAATTAATCGTTGTATACTCTTGCGAAATTCAGCACTAGATACGGAGTAGGGAATTCGTTACTCGAGCTTGTCATAGGGTTACTTCAAGTTTTGGTATTATATAATTTTTTAATCATATTATATAATTTGGTATTATATAGTATATATAAACATAAATAAATATAAATAGATTTACTAATCATCATGTATCAAAAATGGTCTAACATTAAAGTTTTTAGAAAAAGTATGGTCTAACATTATAACAAATATCTACTGTATTGCAATATATCAAATTCTGTATATCAATCCCAAATATTAAAACTGACATGATTGATTAACTTAATGAATTATTGGCCCCTTAAATTGTAGACTTATCTTCTTGTATTTGCCTCCAGTGCGAGAGAAGGACGCCGTAGCAAGCAAGCGGCAGTCCAGGGTTGGGCAGCCAGATGCTAGCCATGGACGTGACCAAGGAGTCGCGGGCCTCCCCCTTGCCGGCGAGCTCGCAACCCTCGGCGACAACCTCCTCACAGCAGCCTCCTCAGCCTCAGGTATGTTTATCTCTCTCTTTTTGTGTATATATATATTTATCTTTATCTCTCCTCCCTCTTTCTCTTGCCCTTATTCCATCTTGGGTAGGGTCGACATAACACGTCAATCCTGTTATTAATGGTGTTGGGTCAGTTTTTTACGGTCGGCCGCCTGCCGGACATCAACCCTTGGGAATAAACACCCAGTTCCTGAACAATTATCTGTTGGCCACACAAATACGTGTCCAAGAGCCAATAGCTTGGTAACAGCGTCACCGAGTCAACTATCTTTTTTTTATCTTCCGTAATAATTACTTCTATATGATGTGAAACTGCATTGCAAATGTTGGACAGAATCTGTTGATTATTTTAAGAAATGGAAAATAGCCAAAGAGCCTGGTGAGAATTCGTCCGTAGTTCATAGAAATAATCGAAAAACTCGACACGTAAAGCGCCCACGATATGAAATGTTTGAGCTTTGACTCGAAACTTTTGTGATAGGAAGCTACATCTGTTATTGATATTTTCCAATTTGTGTCTGCTTTTACAATTACATTGACAACAACATAATGCAGCAAAAATGTAACTTGGAAAGGATTCCAAGAATCATTGAAAACTTCAATGTGTAACAACCTATTCAATTACTAGATTAAATCAAATCGTCTCGCTTTCGTAATACAGGGTTTTCGTATGCTTATTACTAGTTTGCTGTTTATTTAGAGACTGATTTTCACGTTTTGTCTATGACAGATATGTGCTGGCTGCAGTAAGGTGATAACGGAGCGCTACCTGCTGAAGGCCTTGGACCAGCTGTGGCACGAAGACTGTCTGAAGTGCGGCTGCTGCGACTGCCGCTTGGGTGAGGTCGGGCACACCTTATATACCCGTGCCAACCTCATCCTCTGCAAGAGGGACTACTTGAGGTAAGAAACTTACATTGAACTCATAGATGTCTGTCTTTCCCTCTGAGACAAGAATATACAGTATGAGCATTGCTTATTATAATTTGAGATGCTAGTGAAGCGAAATGATAACAATACCGCAGACTCTTTTCCGTTTTTCTCCGGACACGTCTAGTTTATTTAACCGGTGGTAATTTTATGACTTTCAATAAGATCTTATGATAAGCCATATACAAATATATTTAATAAAAAATTTTGACTTTGAAGCAATGCTTCAGTCGAAATTTTTTAGTCCATTTGTGATCGAAAAATATAATAATTAATGAAATATTATAAACCATCATATCATATAAAATTCGCTTCAGTCGTTTTGTAGTTATGAGGCAATATAGGAACAAACATACGTAGGTACATACATGTGAAACGCAGAACCCTTCTTTTTTGGTTCGCCGCATTCGGGTAAAAAATTCGAATGCTTATACGAGTAGACTGCCGCTTGCTTGTTTCTCCCCTCTTTAAAATAGAACTCTGGACTTGATCAGCTCTGATTTGGGTAGGTTGTTCGGCAACACTGGGTACTGCGCCGCGTGCAATAAGGTGATACCGGCTTTCGAGATGGTGATGCGCGCGCGCAGCAACGTCTATCACCTGGAATGCTTCGCCTGCCAGCAGTGCAACCACAGGTCAGTATTAAAACTCAAAATCATCATCATCCCATGATCACGCCTGAGAGCCCCCCCCCCCCCCCCCCCCCCCCCCTTCATCAGGTCAGTGCAACATGTGTGGTGTTGGCTATGTTTTTACGACCGGACCCTGCTTGGGAATAAACACCCAGATACGCAACAATTATCTGTGGGTCACACAAATACTTGTATCGTGTGGAGTCGAACCCACGACTCCCGGCGGCGCAGCTAATAGGTTAGCAACTGCCGAGTCATCATTAAATGTGTATAAACTATATAGTTGTATTGATGCGCATTGTCTGCGCCGGAATAGCTAAAGGTATTTGGATGTTTGTTGATTTTTTAAGTACTATAATGCTGCATGAACTAACGATACTTTACGTTGGTTAGTCATACAAAAGTTGAAGGTAAGGTGTATATTAAAAAATTCCATTTTGCAAATTTTAGCAAATGTTTTTGCCTCTTTCACACCAATAGCACAAACATACATAAGTCTCCACGGATAATTTTTGTTTCGTAAACGTTAACTAATTTACTTCGAAATGCCCCAGACTAACAAAACCGCGGATATAAACTTAAAAAGGGGGCAATTAAAAAAAAAAAAAACAAGGACTAACACAAACTGAAACGGCGAGCAATTTACGTATCGTTTACTATCTGGCGGGATGAAATTCGAGAACTAGACAGTTTTTTTTATAAATGTTCATCATTGTAGACAGGCCTTGTCAATAAGTGTCAATGTTATTGGAATAACACAAACAAGACTTCAAATAATGCGTAATTTTGAGTAGGCAAAGCTTATTACACAACAAAAGCACAACAACAAAACATTATCTAAATGATTATTTCAAAATTGCCCCATAATCTCTTTATTTCGTTTTGTTAACGCTTTGTATATGAAAATCAAACCATAAATAAATTTATGTTTGACTCGTTGATACACGCGAAATCGTATTATATTAACAACCACATCGCTTGCCCGTCTTTTCCGCCACAATAAAAGACATCACTGAACGAGGCGTGCTTGAAAATCGTTGTTTCTTAGCATTAGTGAAGATTGAAGACATCACAATATTTTTTTAGATAAGTGCCAAGTGTATACGAAATAAAACTTAAAAGTAATTGAAATCTATCCAGTCAATCATATTACATATAAAAATAGCTAAATAAATATTACATATAAAAAACTAGCGCACCGAAATTGAGAATATTATAGACAAAGACAGAACACTAACTCACCGAAATAGACGGACTCAAATTATACCAATTGGTGTAATTAGCTTGCAATTCTATAGACTGCTATCTCTTTCCATGACATACGTTCTATACCATCTGTCACATTCACTTATATATGTCATATAATTTAAAGCGGAACAAATTTTAAACGCCGCGCAGTTTGAACATGCGTCATTTTTATTATTAAACATCATTGTATCCAGTAGTATTTCCGTGATGCGCCCACAAAGGTCCCTCTCATTTTATTTATGTAAAAGTTGGTCGATCGCAACTCTTGTATCAGATTTGCGTATTACTTTTCGATCCTCAGTCGGGGCGCGTTTTATAATTTAAGATGGCTTGAACTGCCGTGACCTCTCACACTGGCTCGGTTTAATTTTCTCACCTGTCACAAGCGATTGCGTCCGTGAAAATTGAATGGGGACCTTGCCGTATCGAATACGGGTCCGCCGAGGAACTTTTCTTGGGCGAGCGGGACGACACGTCGTGGACGGCGCTAGAGCGAGTGTGACAGACGAATTTGCGGTGAGGTCCATATAGCTTATTCAACGCACGAGCGACCAGACAAAGATTGCGATTAAATTTTCCAGTACATAAGGCATCACGTATAGAATGTTTTTATTATTCTCTTAACACCTCAACTTCTATGCAGACGACGATTTGTTTGTTTCTCGGAAGTGACGTCTACTTCTCTACTCAGCCAGTCCCGCTGAGAGACATAACTAACTTAATTTTTATATCAAATTATGATAACGTACTTCAGCGGGCAGTTACTAAAATGAAAATAAGAGTGCGGGGCACCACGACGGAGAAGTCAGTCTTAAAGCTACCACAGAGGTGGATAATTCAAACGTATTTAATTCCAAACCTAAACGTGCTGAGCGTTGAGTAATGCACAAATAGTAAGAGCTCTGCCTGTCCCATAAGGAATAAAGGTGATAGTTTGCATCCCGCTCCTATTTGGGAAACCGGAGCAATTTTCACTGGACACGGCTCGCTAAATAATTTAAAGGTCGCGAAGATTGGAGCGGCTCCGAATGGTTTATACGTCGCCTGTGGACCTTTCGAGCGACAGTTTCAAACCAATTGTATATTCATTCGGGTGCCCGTCGAGCGGCAATTGTACGTAAAAGATTCCTTTTACGGAACTCTTAACGCGATATGAGACAGTCGTGTATGGAATATTCTAGACTGATATCCCAGCGGGGTGCGAATGGCGTTGGCAGGAAAGCTGGATAATTTTTTAAGTGAGGACACCGACACCTAAAAAACGACATGATGAACTTCGCGGTATTACCATGGCGACCAATAAAAACTTCTTGACCTTTATTGCCATAATTCCAAGTTATTTAATTAAAACGTTATCAATTGCATATAAGGAATGTATTTTCCAAAAACGGAGATTACTGGCACAGGGGATAAATTTTTTTGTTATAATTTCTTTTGTAACAAAGAAGTATATTTCTTGTGTATGTGCGTTCACTCGTACTTTCGCTTTTAAATAAAGAACTACACGCGTACACAGACAAATACCCGTAGCCTATTTCATCATTAACTACCTCCAGAATAGCATATTTAGTTTAATAAAAAATAACAATTTGATCAATAAAACAGACGTGTTGTTTGTACAAGAACTAGCAAGACTAATTCAACAGCCGCATAGCAAATTGCAAAATTTTGGCGGGGAAACTATTAAATACTCGTATCGGGTACGAATCAATTTGGCGGGAATGCAGAAATCTGAATCCAATTTGCGGTACGGGTACGGATGTAAGGGCGAGTATGGTTAAACCGCTGAATTATTTACCCATCATCCGACTGATCAACAGCAACAGATTTCGTCAATCGTAATACCAACGTCAGCCCCGTTAATAAGTCGAGACACGGTTCTAGATTTTTCGACGCCGCTTTGTCTAGATGGTGGCATTGACGATTGGACCATGTGGCAGGATTGGTTTCAAATACGTAGTAAAAACGGTTGGTGGAGAGGATAGCTCAACGTTAAGATGAAATCTGGTGTCTTGATAACTATTTTGGCCTTTAAGATTTCCTACTTATATGCGATCTGTAATGACATTTCTTGACTGATTAAAGCGCTTGTAATTGTGATTTATAATTTCACATCCATGGAATATATTTCATTTCCAAAGTTTCGTACATATATAAAGCAAAGGCATAAAATGTCCTTATTTGGTAAAAATACTTGTTCATATTTGTAAGCTACAAATGAAGATAAATGTTAAATCAAATTTATATCATTAAGTATTCATTGAAATTTTTTTTTATTATTTAAATTTAATAAATTGATAATTGTTTAGGCTAAATTATTACGTTTGTGTAGCTTTGTATCAATGAGTTAGTCTTGTTAATTTTATTTTATCAACCCACTTCAATAGACGACGAGGCTTTCCATTGGGTTGTATTAGTTGCATTTTTTTATCTTTGTTACCTTAGAACTCCGTAATTTATGAACCGATTGTAAATTTTTCATTGGGTTCGACTTAGCTTCCTCGTTGTCCCATATTAATTTCATTAGTATTGGACCGTGGATGAATGGGATACTCTTCAAAATCAAATAAGAAATGTATAGTGATTGAAATGTATAGTTTTTTGTTAATAAAAATATACTTGTTTCACTTAGCCTTATTGTGCCAGGTGCATCTTTTTTATGTGAAAAGATGCCAAGCGAGCAAACGGTTCACCTGATGTTAAGTGAATACCGCCGCCCATGGACCTCTGCTACACCTGAGGGTTCAAGATGCGTTGATAACCTTTTGAAAATTGGGCTCCGGCCACCTCACTTACCAGACGAAACGCGAAATTATTATGCTTCCTTTACGCCGGTCTTCTGTGAGGTCATGGTACCCGGACGAGCCTGCCCATTTGTGCAACAGCGAGGCTGCTGCGTGGCCCTACCACATCGAACGAGCTTTGTATATAGTATTGTAGCCTTTAGCCTAAGGTGTAACAATGAAGTATAAATAAATAAAAAATAAATAAATAATCGCTGTCGCCGCATCATGTAAGAGCGAGTTTTTACGAATTGCGACACCGCTTTTTCTTAATGCGCATTTGCCTTTCGTCCGATTGATGTGTCCGTCGCTTTTTAGACGATTTTTGTTTTACGGCCGACGGGGAACGCTCAATGGGCACGTCCGCTTACGTGAAACGGTGTCCGTCCGTCGCGTCGGCGGGCCACAATGGCGCGTCGCACAAAGCTTAACTTGCGCGCAGTCATTAAAATTGCGTTCTACATCTTTCCCGTAACGCGGACAGCAGACGGGGAGGATGGCGTACAAAAAAAGAAGACGCGCGAAAGCCCCGAAAAACAAAAGTCCGGTGGACGACGGGAGAACGGGAAATAAAGTTAATTAAGAGCGGCGAAATCGACTGGGTTGCGGTGGAAATTGGCCCGTTAAAAAAGAGACATTTGTAGCGGAGCTATTGCGCTTAATTTTTGTGACGAGCTAAACAAAAGAGTTGCTCCGAGTTGGGCGGGTGGAAGACCGCGGGCGGGGGCCGAGTGGGGGAGATAAGGCTGGCGTTATCACGGTCGGTTCCGGCCAGCGGCGAGTCGAAGGCGACACCTTTTGTTTCGCAACATCGAGGGATGCGCGCTCGCGTGACGTTATCTCGGCTCCTTGCCCACGTTGACCTTTCAACTGGCGATAGTGGATTCTGTTCCGCGCTCTTTGATTTCCCTTCGCTGTTTTTGTGTACGCGACTGTACGCATTGCGAGGCGCGACGCTAACTCGATTTGCGAAGCCCCAATAATGCGCAGGTATCGGCGTCACTCGGCGAACAGTGGAGGCCCACTAATTGGATCTTCCAGCGCCCCGCAAATGCACCCGAGTCGGGTCCGGCGGGGACGTCTGCACACGCTAATGCCCGTCAAGTTAATTAATTTTGCGCTCTCGCTGTACTAACGATTGGACTAAACAGGAATAGCTACATAGTACTAATAATGAAGCGTGAATGTCTGCGTGTGTTTGTTCGGTATTGACGTTAAAATGTCGGACGCATTGTAGGTGAAAAATGTTAATGAAGATAGTTTATTCCGTAACAATTTACAAATTCATTTTGAAAAGACGGGTGCGGACGTGTAAGGGTGAAGTATGGTTACGAATATTTGATATAACGTGCGAAAGTACTAGATGTTTCGACATCTACGGCCACTAACGGATTGCAGACGCGTTATCAACCTTTAAAAAAGTGAAACTTGACTACCTCATTCACCACACGAATCGCGATAGCAATACTTTCATTTCACGCGGGTTTTCTGTGAGGCCCTGGCACTTTCCTGGTTGAACCTGCCTGAATGATTGGGAAGAAATACGAGGGAAAATGGATATATTTAAAACTAATTACGGCACATTGTTTATAGTGTGAACCAATAATGAATTTGCGTCCTCAAAATATATAGGGTTCGACTTTATTAATACTTTTCTGGGAAACAAATGTAATGTTTAAAAAAAATGTATAACTATAATGACTATTACAAGAGTTTCGAAATATATTTTCTTATAAAAACACATAATATCGGATTGAATACGTGAAAACTCCAAGAAAGACTCCAAGTATCCTGATTACCCAGAGCATAATTACTGTTTTATCGACTTTGATATAAGAATACCAGTTTATTATTATAGTTCACTACCCTTTCGCTAATTAGACATTACGTACTCCTATGTAGAGTGTTAAAATAGAACGCTTATAATTTGGTTTTACTTATGAAAAGGTTAGCGTTTATTGGCAGCCGAGATAGCTCAGTGTCCGGGCGCTCGCCTTTAATTCAATATACTCGAGCAATCTGAGTTCAGCCAGCACCGGTGAAATTGTCAATTTTAAGTGCTGAATTATCACGTGCTCAGCGGTGAAGAAAAACATCGTGAGGAATCCTGCATATTTTCGAAATAATAGCAAAAAAATTTTAAGATATGTGAAGTCCGCCAATCCGCAGTAGGGCCGCGTGGTGGACTATGCCCTGATACCCTCTGTACAGAGGAGGTCTTTGATCAGCAGCGGGACATGTATAGGCTGACACTTTATCTTTTTTTTAATTGGCATCAATGTTTGTCCAAAGCTGGTTACTTATACTAGAATCTTTATGTGTATCACAGTGCAGTAACCCAGTGGTTTTGTTCACAGATTTTGCGTCGGTGACCGCTTCTATCTGTGCGAAAACAAGATACTCTGCGAATACGACTACGAGGAACGCTTGGTGTTCGCCAATATGGCCTACAACCCGCCGCCGCTGTCGCATCTGAAAAGGCAGACCACACATCTTTCGCCACCTCCGGTAATCACAATCTTCACGTTATTTTGTATAAGATTAGTTGTTTTCTGGACTCTATGGATGGTCAATTTGAACTGTTTCATGTGGTAATGAACAATAGTAAAAAAGCAACAGCCTGCATATGCCCCACTGCTGTGCAAAGGCTCTGTACAGAGGGTACGGTATTATAATGAACTTATAGCGTATGAATGTGAAAGATAAGGATAGTTTAATCTTTCTACACTTTATATGTTAATTGTTTATAAAGACTTTTTTAATGTCTGATTTCGATGATGGAGGCATAATTATATCCTAGTAGCTGAAACGTTTCAATGAAAGAGACAGCGGTAATAAATAAGCTTTAAGCATTAAGTCCCAGACACTGGGTGCACTGGAACTGTGGTAGGGCCACGCAATAGTTTTCGCTGTTGCAGGAAAGAGCAGGTCCGTCAGGGGAAGTAACCTCACAGAGGACCGGCGTGAAGTGAAGTGTTATATTTCTGCGTTTCGTCTGGTGAGAGTTGGTGTCCGGAGTCCACTATATTAAAAGGTGGCAACTTATCTGCAACCCTGCAAATTACCATGGGCGGCGTTATCACTTAACATCAGGTGCCGGCTCGAGTGGCACCTTGTTGCACAAAAAAAAAACGATACGACTAAATGATAATAAGTGCATACACTATTGCAATCCTACGCTGCCTTGAATACTATTTAAACTCGATTAAAGCTACTCGTAAACCTTTATATAACAGTTCTCAATCCTACGCCGCCCTAAATTCTATTTAAACTCGATTGAAGCTACTCCTTAAGCCTTTACTCATCGTGCTCTTTTCTAAAACAGTTCTTCCCCCCAACAGACTAGCAACGCGATGGGCCTCATGAACGGCGGGGGCCGCTCCGGCGATTTGAACAACAACATGTCGGGCTCGTCGCCGGCGGCGTTCGTGCCCCCGCCGCACCTGAAGCCGCTGGGCTTGTCGGCGTCCAGCTGAGACTACCGCGTGTGAGATACGGCCCACCCGTACGCCAAGTACCATAACTGAGCGCCGTAGTCGGTATAACGAACAGTGTCGGTCAAAGATTCGGACAGTTGTCGGTGATATGAACAGTGTCGGCCAAAGATTCGGTGTCCGCTAACAGGTGACGAGCGCCTCATTCCGGACAGTTGTCGGTAATACGAACAGTGTCGATCAAACTTTCGGTGTTCGCCAACGGGTGACGTGACGGTTTCTTAAGTGATCCAGAATTTCGGTTTCCAGTGTTTGCGGCGTACTGTGCGTGAACGAGAACATGCCAAATGTTGAGTAGGTGCTGATCTCAGATTTATCTAAACTTGTGTCCCTTTCTATGTGTAAAGAGTGATGAAAAATCTTTAACTTCCTCCCCTTTGAACTATGATCTCGTAAGGGCAATTTTTAATTAAGATTTGAACTTGTATAATGTTGGTGTGAAGCCGGTTTTATATACGACCGGAGTAGGAGACGCGGGTTTAAAGACTGCCGATCATTCATTGTATTAGCGCTAAAATGTTTATGTAAATATGACGATTATGGAAATTTTATTTAGTTTCTACCATAAGGGACACTCAGTTACGTATGTATTAGCGAATTAGATGTGAAAGTCGATCAAATATAATTATTATTTTACAACTTCGTTCATAAATATATGTTTATGGCCTAGCCATACGTTTCTTTCGCCCGACTGACTTTAAATTTGTTGTTTCTTTTTATATATTGTAAATTACTGTTAAGTTTATCCATAAACATTGTTATAATGTTTGTATTATTTATGTAAATAATGTAACCCACGTAAGTAGTTAGTGTATTTGTATGTAATGATTAATGAAACGATGGTAAATATTATAAATATTATGAGATTAGCGAAATATGAATTAAATGTTTATTAAAGTAACTAAAATAAAAAAAAATGCATAATTTGAAATAGTTCAAATTAGTTTATTTAGCGATATTTTAAATGGATCGTTGTATTCCACAGATAATTTCTAGTTCCGCATTTAATTAGATAGAATATGCATTCCTAATTACATTAAGAGATGTTAATATCGAAGGCACGACGTATAGGTATGTGTAAAATGTCAAATGAAAGTGTCTGGTTCAATTTTCAACCAATGATTTGACCAAAGATGTAGCTCATTAAAATCTTGTTCATGATAAAACACTTTTTTATTTCAATATACCCCCTACTATCTTACTTAATATAGTTTTAATTTTGGTGTTTAAAGAATGAAAAAACCAGAATATTAATATATTTGATACTTTTTATCTTAAGTAATTTTACTTAATGTATCTGATAAGAGAGTGATGTCGTGTTACCTTGCTTATTTACTTAAGATCAGATGACCATAGAATAAGTAGGGAAACCTGTAAATATGTGATAGTGTATTGTACACAAAATGTTAAAAGCTATACACCGGAAGAAAAAACAATTTTAATTTAAACTGGTATAAATTATTAAGAACAGTTTTGTTCTGGGAACATTTTTCGATTATTCAATTTCTGGAAAAGTTGAATTCATATGCATACGGACAACAACAGGCACTGGATCATCAACAATACTAGATGCCTTTGTTACGAACATAGGTATCTATGCACGCACGAGACTTAAAATTTTTGAGAGCATGGTATAGCGTGATATAGAATAACTAAGATATACAATGAAAAGCTTATAAAAACCTAAGGTCAAGTAACTGTTATACTATCATCATCCTCCTGCCTTTATTCCACCTAGGTGGGGTCGGCACAACATTTGAATCATGTTGTAAGCGGTTACGGCTGTTTTTTTTACGAACGGATCAGAACAGAAGTAATTTGATGGACTTACATGCCGAATTTGTCTATTACGACAGTTTGTATTACAGTTTAATTTTTATAATATATTCCGCTTGCTGATCCATTGCTGCTGAGTAATGAAAATAGAGCCGTGATGGCTCAGTGTTTGGGCGGTCACCTTTGATTCAATTTACTCGAGCAACCAGAGTTCGATCACCGGTGCCGGCAGCAATGAAATTGTTAATTTTAAATGCTGATTTATCACGTGCTCCGCGGTGAAGGAAAACATTGTGAGGAAACCTGCATATTTTCAAAGTAATAACAAAAAAAATATTTCGAAAATATGTGAAGTCCGCCAATCCGCAGTGGGGCCGCGTGGTGTACTATGCCCTGATACCCTCTGTATAGAGGAGGTCTTTGCCCAGCAGTGGGACATGTATAGCCTGTTACATTACTTTTTACTCAACTAAGATCAATGAATGTTGTCATTCAGACTAAAGCAATAAAACTCTAAAGGTCGGTTCGAACTTGAGTATCGTGATGACCCCTTGTAATGTGAAAAGAACCACTACTCTGAAAGGTGAACGGATATTTGAAAAGGTCTTTCAGCGCGAGCAACTTCCTGAATTGCGACGAAAACCTTCATATTAGAGGCATACAAATGTCCATTATATCATTGTTATATTTTCGATAACAACTTGAGTACCTATGCTAGAATAGTAGAGATTCAATAATATTAACTTTTGAAACGTTTATATCTGTAATGAGAAGTATTCAAGCATTCATATTATTATATAATATTGGTTTAATCAACAATACTTTTTATTAAAATATATTATCGACTGCTTTTTGTGCTGACGCTACAGGTGAAGCGGACGTGTAAAGAGGAGAAAAATCACCCCAATTTCTCGGAACCCCACTCGCCCTCATTGTCGGCTGAGCGCAGTCTGATAGAATTGTTATCGTTGCCATCTTTAATTTCAACAGTAAACAAAACTACAGATGATGTTTGCCAATAGCAAAAATCCATTTCCTTTATATATTTATTGAAAACCCTTCAGATTGCTCAATTAATTATTGTCTCTTGTCGCCTTTTATTGAACTTATAACAATAAGTAATTTAGTAAAAATCAACGCTTTTAACGGCACTTAAAATTAAAGCTGAATCGTGGTGGACTATGCCCTGAAACCTCTGTACAGAGGAGGTTTTTGCCCTGCAGTGGTATATGTATAGGCTTATACTTTACTTTTTTCTTTACTGTTATTTAAAAAAAAAACATTGAAACCTGCTGCAGGAAGTAAATCTAGTGACGCAGAAGTTTCACAAACATGAAAGTCACCAAAACACAAGCGTCTGTGACTAGTTAAGTCCTAAACATGTGCACAGAGCGCTCCATAGTGTCAGACTAAGCACCAACAAACGTGATCAATCTCACTAAATAACAGAGACGATTTAAACAAAGAATTGAAGTGACGCCGTCGGAGGCGCGAAAACAAACCCGCCAAACTTGCTCCTCGGCTGCGAGCTTTGCAATGTGCCGCGTGAAAAATAGCCCCCGTCGACGCGACGGCCCACAAATCAAAGAGACGATGGCTCCCCGCGAAAAAATCGACAACACAAAGTGGCGGGAAAACGCGAACGCGACGCGGGAAGGCGAGCGCACACCACTTGATGGCTTCTTGCAATAATTTCCGTTTTCAATGAACTGCTCTCTCTTTTTCTGTTATCACCGCCCGAACTAGGATGGTTGGGAATAAATTGAAATACAAAATTGATTGTTGACTCTTCCCGGCCGCTTTATTACTGTCATAAATAGAAAAGAGATTGAAAATTGCCTGCAGACGGCCGCGCCGCCGGTTTCGATGATTCCTTTATTATTTTGTCGAATTTTTTTTCTGTACTCGAGGATCGTCGTGTATTTAATGCGGTAACGAGAAGTTGATCACATTTTGTAGGCGAAGTTCTGGGCCGATTTTTGTAGTATAATATTTTAATACTTGTGCTCGGATAAAACTTAAAATATGTAGATTAATTGTCGATCTAGATAACTCGCGGAGAGAACACGGCCGCTTAGCGTAGTGGCTGGAGCCACACCCGGACTGTGCCTGTTTCGAATCCCGTCAACGGCAAAAAAGTTTTTGACAATTTATCTTTACGTTTTCAGTTTCATCATGAGTGCAGGGAATAGTTCTAAAGAGTAAAATTATTATAAATTGTATTCAGCTAATAAAACACTATATACATTTATTTTCTAAAACTAACTGGTCAAGGGCAGCATTTAAATCTTTCAAAAATGAAACAATTTTATATCTGAGAGCACCTTTCAGTAATTAAATGGTTAACTGAATATGACGTCAATAATGCTGACCCACTAAAATAGCTAAAAAGATTTTATATTTACTTATTATTAACCGTTCATTAAACAAGTTTATAATATGTACTAACTCTCGTAGTACTTATCTCTTCACTTAAGATTACATTTGTATAAAAATGGACGAAAAGTTTTACTCCGCTGCGGGAATCGACCTCACATCTTCCATATTCGCGTCCAGACACTTTAACCACTAAGCTAAACGGCTGATTGCCATACACGACGAAAATTTCAACGTATTTTATCTCCATTTTTTTTTGTATTTTAAGCAAAGACGTGGGTTCGATTCCCGAAGTGGCGAAAAACTGTTCGTCCATTTTCACTACAAAGTTAAAAGTTTAATATAGTTTAATAAATGTTTCAAATGTATAACATTTAACTCGCGAAATTCACAAGGTTATTGACCATAAAACTATTCAACGAGAACAGTGTTCCCGTAAACAACAAACCGCGGGTGAAATATATTCCCTCGGACGTTTCCCCGACTTTGGGGCGTTCGTTGTGAAACTTTTAAAGAAAATGGAATTGTAAGCGTCGGACATAGATAGCAGACGTCTGCCGGACGATTTATTGAGTTATCACTTGCGGTTAAGACGTTACTTTGTTGTAGGATCGTTTCTAATTAGTCTTTTGTCCATTTGTCTTATGTATCAAGCCAGAAGAGCGTAAGATTAGCGAATAGTGGTGGTTCTTTGGCGAAGTTACGTCTCTATCTTAAATGCTGTCCGTTGAGTTATACATTGAAATAGCTTAAAGTAATAAATAGATCTTGTAGTATCCCCTAGTGGTATTATTATTCGTTAGTATGGGCTTTAGGTTACGGTTGCTCTGTTGTTAAGTTGTACGCTTTGTAACGTCGCGGTCATGGTTTAAATTTCTGAACGGAACAAATATATGTATTTATTTTCATCTGAAAATTTTCTTTTCAGATCTGGCTCTAAAATGTTTCTATTATACTGATTTATTCCAATAAGTAGTAAATCAGTCTTAGAGTAAGAAATTCTGATCACAAAAGTTTTATGGCCCATTGACATGAGAGCGATATGTTCAGGATTCAAATTCAAGAAATTCGGCACAGAGAGTATCCTTTACTCCAGGGTACTAAAGTTCGGAACTTATAAGTGATAGATGATCAGTGACATTTTCCGTATTTTCCCTTTGGGTGTAGCATGAAAAAAGTCTTTACAAGTACTGTATCTATTTCTACTGTATACATAATTATTTGAGCCGTGATAGCTCAGTGTCCGGGCGCTCGCCTTTAATTCAATTTACTCGAGCAACCTGAGTTCGATCCCCGGTGCCAGCACCAATGAAATTGTCAATTTTAAGTGCTGACTTATCACGTGCTCGGCGGTGAAGGAAAAAATCGTGAGGAAACCTACATTTGTTCAAAATAATAACAAAAAATATTTCGGAAATATGTGAAGTCCGCCAATCCGCAGTGGGGCCGCGTGGTGGACTATGCCCTGATACCCTCTGTAGAGAGAGCCTTTGCCCTGCAGTGGGACATTTATAGGCTGTTACTTTACTTTTTTTTTACTTTTTACATATTTATTACTATTATTCACAAGAACTATATAGGTACATTCTAAGTACTAAGTACTTAAACTACTTATAAAAAAAACTAATTTTTAAATTTTTACTGTTTGTGTAAAATATACGGCTTAAGGATTTTTTATCGCATTTAATTTGTAGCGTCAGGTCACGAATGCCGAAGACGTGGGTTCGATTCCCACAGCGGCGACAATCTTTTCGCACTTTTTCTACATATTTTAAAGCTTTTGATTTTTTCTTAAAATCCCCGATGTTTTGAACAGTTTAACAAGTCACAAAGTACGAGTTAAATTATGTAACCAAACAATTACATGCCGATATTTAATGATGACGATATTTAATGCCGATATTTAATATTTCTCTGTCGATTTTCCACTCGCTGTATTGATTACTCAGTATTTGCGAACGGTTTTTATAAAATAATATACGAGTTAAATGAATACTGTTATATTCGAATAACATTATTTTATCAATTAATGTACATATTTAATGTATTAATGGTATTTAATGTATAAAGCAAGTAAGAAAAACATTCGCTTAAATAATAAACGTTTAAATATCTAAATTTTGTCTTAAAGCACTCGGCCTATTATTTTTACGAGTTGTTCCTTGTTTACACTCTTTTATATTCAGTCAAAATGAAATAACGACAGTTCTCTATTATTTACCCTCGGCAAGGGATTTATCTTTAAAAATGACTCCTGAGCAAAATCCAATTAGGTGAGACCTCCAAAAGGACGTTGCGTTAGGCGTTTGTCTTTACAAATTGGACCTAAGAGGGGAGTGAGGGGTCTCAGCCTAAATTTGTCACGAGCCCTTAGGGCTGCCAGTTTTATTTGAGTTTTAATTATTAAGACTTTTATGAACTGGTTATTTCTTTTTATGGCATTGTCGGATTAATCCCTTTTGTTTCCTAACTCATGACATTACGCGTTAATTACTTACTTTTATAAAGTGCCGACTTAATCAACAACTTTGTTTTTCTCATTCGTTATCTTTGCAATGCAAATTATACATCGGGCGTTGTTGCTATTAAGTTTATTTTAGGCGCTCTGTATCCTATGACAATAAAATTGAAGTAATTTCTTAGATTCGTATATTAAATGATAATACTTTATTGCGACTGACATACATTTATGTAGTATTTTTGAAATTTCATTCTCATACCGATATTATCACGTAAGTTGGATATCATAAAACATTTTAAAGTTCGCAAAGATATTCCCGTTGAATTCTCATTCGGATGTGAGTCCGCTGTAAGTAAATTTAACTTTAAAATATGCATAACAGTTTTCCGATGCGATCCCCTTTTAGAATTTAAACACATCGAGTCGTATTAAGATACATTTCAATTCCGCTGCATTTCGGAAGTTGGAAAAGAAAATTCACTTCAGGAACACTAGAATACATTTGGTTTGTAGTGGTTCGTGGAATATGTTACCGCGGAACTGTGACTGTATAAATGATACGGTGGAAAGAGGAACACGTACATAGGAGTCGATAGAGAAGATATTCGAGTTTATTTAAATACGTTAAGTCCTAACTGATGGAAATGAGGGATTTGAAAGTGCATTCAAAAAGTTTCAGACGCATTCGCTAAATGTTAATAAAGTTTGACTACGTAGTTTCGTATTAATTTCTTGATTTTATATTAATTTCTTATTTTATAAATATTAAATGAAGCTATTTTACGGATCTTATAGCGTTTTAATTTTGTCTTTTCTATTTCCTGACGTTTCGAACCCGTCACGGGCAAAGAACGCGATAAAATTCGTAAACTAGTTTCATTTAATAAAAATAGTTTCGATAATAATTTCGGATGAATATTTAGTCGAAGGATGTGATTGATGTCTTCAAAGTTGAAACGGTTGTAATTAACTATCGAGTGAAAGATATTTACACAAAGGTTGTTTCCTCGAGATAATATTATAATCGGTATAAACTCATACAAAAAGAGTTATCGTAATTAAGAGGGCATTACAGATTTCAGATTTTTGAGCCGTCATAGCTTAGTGTCCGGGCGACCTGAGTTCGATCCCCGGAGTCGGCACCAATGAAATTTTTAATTTTAAGTGCCGAATTATCACGTGCTCAGAGGTGAAGGAAAACATCGTGAGGAAACCTGCATATTTTCGAAATAATAACAAAAAAAAATATTTCGAAGATATGTGTAGTCCGCCAATGGGCCGCGTGGTGGACTATGCCTTAACACCTTCTGTACAGAGGAGGCCTTTGCCCAGCAGTGGGACATGTATAAGCTGATACTTTACAGATTTTAACTTTTAGTAATCGTGTAATACATATGCATTGATGTATGCACACATGTAGATTACTGGTGGTCATAGGCAGCCGTCCCTTAATAGCAAGTGTAGCTAAGCTGGTCGATATAAGTTCGCTGAAAATGTTAATGTCGATTCCCCACTCTGTCTCAAACCATCATTTTACATATTTTCATTAGGCTTCTCTGCTCATTCTTTCCACGCACAAGTGATTTTTTGATATTAATAATAGATAATCACGACCGACGATGCTAACGAAGGATGTTTGTGTGACTGTACGCACCTCACTGACGGACTAACGGCCGCACTCAGAGTTCAATAAACTTAATTGGCATTAAATGTATCGAGTAGAAATTAAGACTATACAAATGTACGAATTCTAGTGACGTCTCCATTACTGGTTATTCGTAATATCCTTTTCGGGCAATCTTAATTTTGCGAAACTTGAGAGACAAGACGTTCGTTATTCTTTATTATATATTAGCAGTACATCGATACAAGCCGTAGCTGCTTATGGTGAATAAAAAAACATTATGAGCCAAGTGTTCCCCCAATACGGTCTGGAAACTTGTTAATGCTATTAGAGCAAACTGCCGAGGCGTTAAGCTTGCAACCTTACTTAATTCTACTTATTCGTGAAACTTTGACGGAGCCAGCGCTGCCGCCCCCACATCTTTTAGTACCCTTTAAAGCCTGAATGGTTTTCTTAGAAATTATAGATGAGGTAAATACGGCAACAAGTATTTCGTTTTTTTTTGTAAATTGTTATTGATATATGATAACATCAATGGGTGGCGTGATAATCGAGAGGCGCCAAAATAATTTTAATAAAAAATTACAAAATTATCCTTTTTTTATCAAGACTAAGCTTCGTCTAACGAAAACTGTTCGTTTTGTCATAATATCTACAATACGGAATCGTTCAGTTTCTCGTGTTTTACTGGCGAATAGATAATTGTTAATAATGCTAGCTTAGCTTCTGCTTATTTTTTTCTACTTAATTATATACAAATTACAACTTTTGAAACTACTCAAAGATGCAAGTTGTGGAATTATATACTTGAAAATAAATATATAGTGCTAAACGTAAAACAGTGATTTGTGCAAATCGGATTGCAATCTTTAGTGCAAATTTAAATGAATAAGTTACAAAATGTATTATACATACAATTTCCATATAACAAAATATAATTGCTTTTTTTGGAATTAAAAATCAATTCTAATAATTAAGGTTAAATTACTTTAAATAGTAGAAACTTAATAAAATATGTTAAAAATAAAACAATAAGAAGAGTATATCCAGCAATAATTTCAACAGCAATGCATTGTAATAAGAGACAAAAAAATGTGCACAAATTTATATTAAATTGAGAATACATAATCGAAAAACTGTAGACAGCCCACTAACAGTAAAGTAGAGTAACTGAGGCAAGAGAAACTAAAAGGCAGACAAGACTTCGGGACAAATGTACCACGTCCGCATCGCCTCGCGTTTTCGTCATAACCATCTGCTGTTGGGCTTCGACGTTTGCATGTCTGTCAACATTCTCTGCATCATCGGATCGATCGAAACCTCTGGCATCCTCGCTGACTTTGCTGGACGGCCACGTGGTCGTTTGTTCTTCGTCCAATCTGCTCAGCAGCGTGGTCTCCGTTGTCTCTACGGCCGGAGTGGTGGTCGAGTCGGGTGATGTGGCAGTCAACGTGGGTGGAGTCGAGTCGTCGCCATCCTCGCTGGCTTTCTCAGTTTCGGGGGCGCCAGTGGCCGTCTGCTGCTCTGTGCCCTCAGAATACACGGTGTCACGCTCTGGTGTCGAGGTGGCTGTGGTGTTGATTGTGGTCTGCACGACGATTTCGTTTATGGGCGTGTCCTTGTTTAGCGTTGTACACGTCCCGTTGCATTCGCCGTCGAGGCAGCGCTCTTCGACGCCGCACTCGATGAACTTCTCCCACGCGGCTAGCAGTTGAAACAGATGCGGCTGCTTGCATTCGCCATTGACGTAAGTCTGCAGTGCAGTCACTTCACCCTCGCAGAGCAGCGGCCCTCCGCTGTTACCCTTAAGGTTGTTAACATAAAAGAAATAGGCTGTGATCATGTGACTAACTGGATTCAGCTTCTGTTGCTTGAATGACCTGGTGCGACTAAAAGTGTCAATAATTTACAGAAATCTTCGTGAAGTAGAACTATTTATGCCTCTGCGTTTAATCTTGGTAGTGATGTCACCAGAGATAGTACCTCTGTAACGTTTAGTAAAGTGAAACATCAATTCTAGCAATTAATTATTATTTTAAATTTGAGCTTAAACAGAATGTTGTTTAGAAAATAATTTTGCTGTGTAAAACATTGCATTGTTTGAAAAATTCTTCAAGTACGCCTTGTACTCAACAGATGTACTTGAAAATTGATCTCTATCTTCTTACGATCTTATCCCTTCCAGCTACTAATTATTTCTTGGAAATGGCTCTGCAAATATAAGTACGCAAATTATCGCGTGGAAAATACACATAAATAAACGTAAGCGCTATCTTATTACATTGGTGATTGATTTATTTATAGGAATAAAATAAAATTTGACGACCCGAATGGCGTAGTGGGTAGTATACCTGCCTCCTGCGCCAGAGGGTGTGGGTTCGATCCCCACTACTGGAACAATAGTGTGTGATGAACATAGTGTTTTTCTAGTGTCTGGGTGTTTATATATGTATAATATGTATTTATTTAAGTTATCAGTTTTCTAGTACCCATAGCTTTGCTTAGTTTGGGACTAGAGAATTTTGGGTAAAAATGTGTCCTAAAATATTTATTATTATTATTATAGTAACTATCTTAGTTTAAACTTCGACTTATCCATCATTTGAATTTGAACCATCCAACCGTGAGTTCGAATGGAAATTTGTTGTTATTTTGTTTTTTTTAAAGAAATTCGGTTCATAAATTCACAGTGCTGTGAAAAACCAAAACCATTTCCAAACATTCTAAGACTGCTTATATTTTTTGTTAGTAATATAATAGTGTAATTAATTGTATTACTAGCGGACCGGGCAGACGTTGTCCTGTATACACTACTTAAATTCGACAACTTATAAAAAAATAAAAAATTGTAGTGAATAGAATTGAGAATCTAATCCATTCTCGAAGCGACCTGAAGACACAAAAATTTCATTAAAATCGGTCCAGCCGTTTAGGAGGAGTTCAGTGACATGCACACGTATAGTAGAATAATGTATATATTATTGTAATTTCAATTTTAAAATTTAAATATTAAAATTATAGATAAATGATAAATGATATATTACTACTAATTTTTAGTTGAAGTCGGCCCAAAAATATCTTATTTTATATATGTACTACCTGACAGAAAGTGGAAAATTTAGAGAAACTGAAAATAATAGAAAAATTATAATCACCTGACAGTAATCCGTTTCATAGTTGAAGTTTTTGTTGTCCTCGCTGTCCGCGCCGCAAATCATTGTCTCCGATTGGAAGTGAATGCCGCAGTCAGTGGACGGCGTGAGCAATTCGACAGAGAGCTGCATTAGAATCTCATCCGACTCGTTGTAAGATCGCCTCTACAAACCAAATATCATGTAGCGTCACTCTAAGGACAGGAGTAATGACACACGAGCTATGGAAACATAATTCGAATTTTATGATGACCACGATACTAAGTTTTTGAGAGAAACTAAAGATAGTTTATTGGAATAATGTAATTAATACAAAATTTTAATGTTAAATTGAAAAAATGTTATTCGTACCTTTAAAATCGAAAAATCAGTGACATTTAAATTAAACGTAGATAAAATATAAGATGAATCGTAAACGAAATGTATTGGTAAAAGAGTCAGAGTTCTGGTGAAGAAAAATCAAAGTAAATTTATTTATTTTGGTTTTCCAACGATACAATGGAAAGTGTTTACATAACTTCTAAGTTTGCGTGTATGTTGCGCTCACGTATTACTATCTCAAAAAATATGGGATGAAAAGATAACAAAAGGAGTATGATTGTAAAAAATAAGGTAAGGCAAATTAGAGGTGAACAAATAAATGCAACAAAAGCTGCTACGTGGCTTTTAACTTTGTGACTATAGACTAGATACAAAATTGAATTCTAAATTACACAGTTCAGAATAAAAGTACTCACCGAATAAATAAGAATCTTGCAACTCCTGACGTTTGCATCTCGCTTGTAATGCGGCGCTATCGGCGCTACCGCGGAGGTAATGTTGAAAGGGAGTAAAGTTTTCAGGAGAGTGATGTCGTAAAACCACCATTCCGTCGCAGTGAAGTTGTAGGGACGAACAATTTGAATGACCTAGAGATGAAAAATCAAGGAATTTTTTTTATTCTAATAGGCAAATATGACGATGTTAGACGGCGCTAGCGTTCCCTTTCGTGTTTGTTCTTATTACTGGCTAAGACACATATAATGAGTTGTACATTGATAACATATACATACATTGATAACAATAACATCGAATTCTCGAATATTATCATCCATAAATATTTTATTTATCTATAAATACGCCAGATAAATCGTGTCTGTTGTATGGGGGCGTCCCGTAAATATTTTTTATTGTATTTTAGTACTTTTGTTATAGCGGTAACAGAAATACATAATCTGTGAAAATTTAAACTGTTTTACTATCATGGTTCATGAGATACAGCCTGGTGACAAACGGACAGACATATAGACAGATAGACAGACAGATAGACAGCGGAGTCTTAGTAATGATGTCTTACTAATTGAAAGGAGATTGAATTGAGGTCTAACATTAAAAATGAAAGTTTAAACACGTCAATTGGTTCGAAAGTGGATACTGACACTAAAGTATTTTTACAATATTTTGTATTGATTTTTGTACTCTAACGCCCGGTTTCTGAGACACTGATCATTGTAGAAGTCAACTAATCAGCTGGCAAATGTTATTTGAGTTGCCAAAAGGATGATTAAACTCTCTAAATTGATAAGAAGGATCTTAATGATCGCAATGATCATTCGAAGAGCTTAACCATTATTTCGGCTACTCAAATAAAATTTGAAAAGCCATTTGACAGATGTTTAGTTAACATCTATGATGATCAGTGATTCAGAAACCGAGGACTTCGATCCCGCGGCAAAACGGCCCTCGACGCTCAGGTGGATAGCACAAGACATAGACAGGCTTTCAACTTGTTCTGTAGCAAACCAAGATACAAAACAGTGTTCCGTATAAAAGTTTTACAAAGGAGGCAGTCACCGCCATCCATAGACATCCGCTGCATTGCAGATCTTTTTAGGGTTATTCACTTTCTATTCACCGAATGAAGCAGACAAAGCAAAAAAGTAAATACGAAGTAGCGGACCAAATAAAAATTCCTTTGTATTTCTTCCACTACCTCGTACAGGGTGACAGTAGCGGAAGTTGTCGCGTTGCTCTTTTTCAAATTTGCTATTGAAGTTGTATCCACAATGATATCATTAACAAGTCCATTTTCATCCGATTTAGAAAAAGGAGGAGTTCTCAATTCGACTGTATTTTTTTATGTTTGTTATCTCAGAACTGAGTAATTTGGATCCAATTATAGAGATTCTTTTCCATTAGGTTCAGTTTATCTCCCATGTAGGCTCATAATAATTTCGTTGGAATTCGACCGCTCCGGAGTTATCTCCGGATCGACTCCTTAGATAACTCAGGGAACTCCTTAAACTGACTCCGTGGCGCAGTTGCTGTGTCTCTTCTCTGTGGGTCTTCGAGAGCCGTGGTTTGATCCCCACACGGGACAACTTTTTGTGTGACCAACTGATAATGATTCGGATCTGGGTGTTTGGCCACGTGAAATTTATGTGTGTAAAACGGCCTTACAACACAGGATAATGTTATCCTACCGTAAGGACAATGTTTAAAAAAAAAAAAAAGAAATAAAGAAATCTATAACATACATACACAAGTCAACTAAAAACTGTCATAACTCAAGTCTCGTCAGTAGTTTATTTTAATTGAAGATGACTGGCAGTCAACCGGCCAGTTACCTCAGAACTTTCGACTGAGTGAACAAATTTTGATGATTCTTTTATATTTGAAAGCTGGTGCTCCCATGTGGTCCCATATTAATTTCATTGCTTGCTGTTCTTGGGGTCCGGAGATACTTAGGGAACTCGTAAAAATCAATTATAAAATGAATACAGAGCGAGACATTTTAAGTCGGTTTTTCGTTAATTAAAAAATGGACTTGTTTGTCATCAGGTTTTCGGGTTCGATTCCCACAGTACAAGTCTGTTGGTAATTCTCGACACAATACAAGATCTCGATTGAAATACATACCTCCCGTTCCTGCTCCTCCTCGTCCTCGTTAAAGGTGAAGTTGGCGTCGATGGCCACGCCGCCAAATCTAGCGAGCAGCGTTTTCTGGGGGAAGGCCAGTGCAGTGTCGTTGCGCTCAATTGAAGCAGATACCAGCCAGTTCGGCCGAATTAGAACGGCGGCGCGCATGAACCGATCGCCCGACTCCTGAACTACTGATGCATCTTGGTAGAATAAGAAGCCCTGTCGGAATAAAGGAGTTTATAAATAAAAAAACCTCCTGATGTTAACGAGATATCGGTAAATAGTCAGTGACATAAAAAAAGGAAAATAAACGTTTTTCTAAATAGGTCGGGCGTTCACTGCTTTGAACCAGTTTGATTTAGTAGTAGCGCTTTTGGCAAAGTACGTAAAAGGCATTCGTCTCGCAAAAAATTCCATTTACTAAGTTTTCGGCGATTTTGATTTGTAAATGCAAAGGAAAAAAATCCTTAGGAAAATCAATTGAGGTGAAATAAGAATTAAAATCGTAAATTATGTATTGAAAAACATCCAAATTTTTTACTTTATACAGCTGAGAGCCTATGTCTAAGGTTCAGGTCTCTAGGTATTTCAAAATAACAATTACTAAATTGTTCCGAATAGTAAAACAACACACAAGGTATCCATTTAATATATAAGAACAAATCAACAACTGTAAGTAATGATTTGAACACTTTCCAAAACAGTTTTTAGGTTCAAATTCAAATGAAGGTACTGATGTTATTTTGACATTTGTAAAAATACCTTTGAATCATTCAACGGACCGTAACTGTTTAGTGAAGAAATTGTTACTTAATAAAAATTACAACGTACCATAAAGGGAAAGATTCCCCTTTTGACTTCATTGTCCGGTTCAGCTGCAGCGCCAATTAATGATACTGAAATAATACAAATTAAGAGTATAGATGCATGTGTTTAGGGTCCTACTGATATAGCTTAAAATCAAATGTAGATTAACTTTACGTGAACTGACCAGAGAAAACGGCAAATATAACATAAATTTTCATATTTTAACTACTTCAATTATTAACAGGAGTAATGGTATGACGTTTGCCATAAATTCTTCTGACAACACTGTTCAAAAGAAGAATGAAATAGTTTTAAACAACCATCGGACTGGCCAGTAGAAGAAGGATGATGGGTGATTATTCGTAAATATATTCAACCTTATTTAAGTCTTCAACTCTTGACGGAGAGAATTCAGGAAAGTCACGTCCCTTTATTTATTTTTTTTCGTTATCTCTAAAAAAGTTACGACGTTTCCACTTGGAGGCATTAATCAGAATCGCATCCCGGCTAAGATGTATTATCCTCAATAAAGCGCGAAGAATGAGTTTGCAAATTTAAAATCCGTGTCTCAGAGATAACTAAGAGTGATAAATTCGGGAAACATCTAATTATTCATGTAAGGGGGTGTTAAAGAACGCGTATTAATACGCTCGGAGCGACATCGCCTTTTGAAAAATATGCTAAAGACAGCGGAGAATGTAAGATGATTTCTGACAAAGTTTCAGCACTGCTAGAAAACTTTAGACATTGTAAAATTGTGACCATAAATGGGAAGATAGCTGGTTTACTGGTCCAGTTTATAGGGAACTCTAGCGGTGTCTTCTATTTCCCTATAGCCCTCTTATTGGTATCATCTGTGTGGAGTAGCCGGTATCAAAGAATAACGGTGGCGCTGTAACGATTCGAATGAATGTACTACGTGTTTGGCCGCATCCAGCAATTGTTTAACGCTCTAGGCAATTTCCCTTTGTTTACGAATAAATTGGACAGTCTCATGTATTACGGTAAATAAAGAAGTAAAAGTATTCGTTTGATTTATTTTGTTCCTTTTTTCTTTTTTTCTTTTTTATTCTTTATTGTACACAGAGTATAAGTGAAAACAAAGTTACAAAACAAATGTACAAAAAATGTTCTTATTATTTACTTCACATTTAATTTTTTGATTTTTACCTCACACGATACCAGCGTGAAGTGGAAGAACGCTAACGCAATTGCGACTCAATCGATGTTCCAAATGTCCATGGGCGGCGGGGATCGCTTATCATCAGGTGACCCGCATGCTCGTTTGCCTCCTTTTCCCATAAGAAAAAAAAAAAGAAAGTTATGATTCTGTGTTTCATCCGGTGAGCGATACAGCCAGGGCCCACGTAGGGTAAGGATGTTGCAAATCGAAAATCAAGGTGTCTGCTGTTAAGTGATAACCGCCGCCGGTCATTCGAACCACCAACTCGTTTGCCATCTTCTTACCAAAAAAAGTATTTAGTTCATCGTAAAAGACAATTAATATCAATTCAGATCGAGGTCTCTAACGGCACTCCCTGCGACTGCACGCCGTGTTTTGGGTCTAATCTCTTACTGGACAAAAATGTGGGGAAACCACAAAAGTTGGTTCGGGTCTGGGTGTACTTAACGTTCATCACTAAAATTTCCTAGGCGAAACGACGGTAGTTCTTTATTAAAAAAAAACATGCAAAGAGAATGCAATAAGATTCACATAAGAGCAACCTGTAAGACTGCTTAAGCTTGTATCTTGAATCGTTTCGTGAAATTTTTATGGGCTTGACTGTAATTTTGAAACTTACTGCGAATGTAACAATAGCGCCATTAGCGAGTACAATTTTAATATTTTCATTACAAAGACATCGCAACAGATATAAAGGCTAAATTGTAATTAATTGGCTTACTGGTTTTATTGGTAACACTTACAGCATATTGCCAAAATACGTTTTCAAAATACGAAATAAATAAATAAATCTAAGAATAAGTGATAAAAACATACATATTTTTTTCCAAACACACCATAAGAATTAGTATAACTTAAAAATATTATAACAAAGCTAAAATTTAAGCGGGTATTTCATTTTCAATAAGTAATTATGATATGAATGTAATAAATTTTATTTTATGTTCTTTACCAAAACAATAATGTCAAAATTTGAATTATATAAAACTAAATGCCTCTCGTAGGGCCGTTCCAAAACATCGACTTTGAAGTCGTTATTAACTCTATTCAGTTGTAATAGGAGCGATTTTCATTCTTAGGTAAGTTTTTACGGTTCCAGCTACTTAAAACGAGGAAGAACGAAGGTGATATGAATATTAAACGCTCGAAGAATTAGGAGATTTATACGACAATTGGAAAGTTGGGTGGTGCCCGCGCACTTAAATGAATGTTTAACATTATCTGTAGAGTTTAAAGCGAGTTGAGCCTCTTAAACAACTTGTGAAGAAACTTTAATAGACGGAGGCTCTCGGGCGATTAATTCGGAGACGTGGAAAGGTGGACGGGAATTCCTAATGTTAAAGGGTGACTTACGCTATAGGGCTGTCTTTACGTATCGAAACGATCGATACCTTTATTATGTTGCAGTCTTTGGTGAGTTCGACGAAACGTTTGCATGGATAACTAACTTCATGTTATATTTTATTTACTATTGTAGTAGTAAATCGTACATCAACGCAAAGAATAGGCAGGATTTAGACTTCGACAGATCATCGAAAAGTGCCAAGAATACAAAGGACCTCTTTGTCTTGCCTACGTTGATTAAGGAAAAGCGTTCGACTGCATAGAACACTGGGTAGTTACCGATTCGCTTCATCGATGTCACATAGACTACCGATTTGTACATCTCCTAAAGGGCTTGTACAAGTCGGCGACAATGATCGTAAAGCTGAAAGAGCCAACAGATCTTATACAAGTCCAAAGAGGAGTCTGACAAGGAGACATTATATCCCCGAAGCTGTTTACCAACGTCATGGAGGACATATTCAAGACATTGAACATTGAACAACAATGGCAATGGAAAATATCTCAGTCACCTGCGCTACGCTGATGATATATTATTAATTTCTGAACATGCTGAACACCTGCAACACATGCTGGAGCAACTATATCACGCGTCCCTGCAAATAGGTCTTAAGATGAATATGGAGACGACATAGGTTATGGCGATAGCCGATCTTACACCGAACGCCATTTTATTGAACGGGAAACCACTGGAGCAGGTTTAGGAGTACACTTACCTAGGGCAGGTAATAAGGCTTGGTCGGGAATCGATGATGGCAGAGATGAGGCGAAGGATAATGTTGGGATGAGCAGCCTTCGTGAAACTGAATTGCGTGCTTAGGTACAAAATTCCTCAATCATATAAAACAAAAGTGTTTAACCAATGCGTTCTTCCGGCTATGACATATGGGTGCGAAAACATGGACACTGACTGCTAGGTGCATCTACAAGCTTAAGGGGACGCAGCGCAACATGGAGCGTGCGATATAAATCTTTTATTTCAGACTACACTAAACGGAGTCAAACTTTTCACTTTTTTCCACTATAATATAGAAGGCGAATAGCAGACATTGCTTATAGTCAACAGTTATAAGATGACGTAAGTTTAAGAGTTCCAACACACGTTTTACACGTACCATCAGCTAGAACGAATTACAGGCAGAATTTCTTCTTTATTCGAGCAAGCAGATGTTTTAACGCGGTCCTATCAGATGAAAAAATTGCTTAGCAACGCCTTTTTTTTTTAAATGTGTCTACGTAAATACATTTTTGTAAATTTTATGATAATTTTACACGCTATGTCCGTTATACTTCTTTGTACGCGTTACATTCTTTAATATTTAACTAATTGTGGAATCTTTTAATTGGCCTTCTGTATTTATTATCCAATACTTTACTTATGGCTAAATATAAATGAAACTAATTTTACGGATTTCTCGCGGTTATTTTTAATTTTAATTCTCGACGTTTCGAACCCTTTACAGCGTGCATGGTCACGGGACAGACTTCGGTGTTAGACGTCTGATTGTCATAGTTAACCCGGGCTACCGTCAGTTTTCGAATTATTCCTTTTTTTTATGTGTATCAGTATGTGTATGTTTGTATCAGTATGTGCTAGCTGTAAGTTTCCCTCAAATTATAAATAAAATAAAATAACGTTGCACGACCGAGTCTGGAACGAGCTAATTACGGCGCACGAAAGTGGTCGTCGTGGGCCACCGAGTAAAAGTGGGCTTGGGCCGGACATATGTGCCGAAAAAAAACACGAACATTGGAGTAAGCGCGTTTCGGAGTCGAGACCCCGGCTAGGTATGAGAAGTGTGGGCAGACCACCCGATGATGGTCAGATGAAGGATAGCAGGCCCAGTCTGGACAAGAGAAACAAAGAGCCAAGCTGAATGGAAGAAAATTGGAGAGGCGTATGCCCAGCGGTGGGCGAACAAACGCCGAAGAAGAAGATTCATATTTAATATTATATTTATGATTAATACCAAGAGTAACATTAGGGAACTAATGCGTTAAGCTACCTCACGGCTGACGGTCTGTTTAATAGTCAAGTGCAAGTCGGTTGTTAAAAAAATATCAGGTTTTATTTAACGGTTGCATCAGGAAGAGCGTGAAGCGGCGACTCGCGTGTAATATAAAGTTGATTGGTCCGCTTGGCGGGCAGTCATTGTTTGACGGCGTCATTTCCCCTTTTCCCGCGCCGTGCCATTGTGCCGCGCTTTATTGAATTTGATTTACGCGCCAATTTTTGTAGGCTTCGGTTTTTATTAACTGACCTCGGCGCCGATGTAAACTTAATTGAATCCGCCAACAAAAGGCACCGAATGAAAAGGGCGTCCGGCGGTGTGCGATGCAGATTATAATAGATTTTTCACGAATTTGCATCGGCTTTAAGTTATTCGATATTGGATTTTTGTTTTCGACCGCGCGGTCGAAACGTTGTATTTGGCATTCTATTTTTGCCATATGGAACGCAATGCGATTGTATCTGTTATCATGAAATAAGACTTCTTTTTTCCCAATCTTTTATTAGCTACGAGTATGTAAGTTCTAGTATGTGCGTACTTTTAATAAATTTGAAGCAATCATCGATAAAATTTCATCAAATTTTGTACAGTCGATTAATTTGTATTGTATATTATATTAAAATCGTTGACAAAGTAATAATTTCATATTAGTTAAAGGAATTCCATCACTAGGATCCTGAGCTCATTATAAAGATTTTATATTTATATATATATACAAATATTATAAAGGCGAAGGTTTGTATGTATGGATGCTTGTTACTCTTTCACGCAAATAATACTGAATGGATTTTAATGAAACTTTACAATAATATAGCTTATACATCAGAATAGGCTATAATTTATATACATATTTTATGTATATCTGTCTTTCTGTGTGAATGTTACGCTTTCAGTCTATTTTACGCAGACGTAGTCGCGGGCAGCAGCTAGTTAATAATAAATTACAAAAATTTCAGTTGAACTGACCTATTCGTGTCGTAGGGCCTATCATTGACGAGATATTGCTTCATTAAACAATTTAGTACAGAAAACAACCATTTTTTATGTAATTATTAATTTAAACATTACATGCGTAAATCCCTGGTAATAAATTGAATTATTCTGAGTACTTTCGTCCAGTATTACGCTACCAGCATTCATTCCATTAAGGTGAACAATTTAAATACTCCAAGTACAAAACTCTGCGCCGCAATTAGTCATTACGTTGGCGCGTTTCCTTCAAAATTTCTGCAACAAAAGCGAATTATACGCGAAGACCGTAATCTGAGTTAATTATCTGGAATTCGGTCGTATTTAACGTCGTTTCAAAACGAGTTTTGCACAATTGTAGTCGAGTCAAAAGAGCCTTCCAAAGGAATCGCAAACACAATTAAGGGCAAGTTGTTGTTTGCCGGAAACGTTGGGGAAAGAGTGCGCGTGACGCGTCGTTCGCGTCGCACGAGTACGTTACTGATATTTATTTACGTATCAATTTGTCGAAAATTTTCGCGGATTTAGTTTTTCGGTTAAACCGATTTATGAATTATGTTGGGAAGATGAGCTCATGTAACTTGTTATATTTCATTTAATAATAAATGCAGTGAAGTTTACGATGTATTAAATTATTGCAGTTGTTTCTGCATATTGTAGCACTGCTACGGTACGTCACTTATCGTTAGGTGCATTATCATAAGATCACCCTTCGAACAATATCGAGAACTTCATACCATTATAAATTTTTAAAATATTTGTTCAATGCAGCTATTTTTCTCAAAAATAACTAAAGAGATTTAAGGTTTTAAAAAACTGATTTTACTAAAAAATACTGATGTCAGCTACGCTGCTACACTTCGTAGCGTGGTGGCCGCTAAAGCTTGTTATTTTGAATGTACTCTATAGAGAGATACAGAATCAAATCAGCCGGAACAATGGTGACGCAATTAAATCCGCTAGGGGTAATGTCTTGGAAATGTCACAGCGAGATGATCTCTTCCGTGTTTTTTGAATTTAAGACAAACGAAAGGCTAATAACCTTTGTTCTGCATTATGAAAGCTTTTTATGTGATTGTGTAAGGAGATGTCCTGAAAACTATTCTTCTATAATGTTGTGATATATTAAAAGCAAAAATCTTAAATTACTTTCAAATTTGTTTTGTATTATATTTTATTTACATATGTTTGAATTTATTTTAATAATGGGTAGATATATTTTTTTCTATTTTAAAAGTTCTAATGTCACCACCGACAATCTACGTCGGTTGTCAGTTGTGCAATAGCCAGAGGTCGTTTGACGGTAACATCCCGCCCGGAGATTTTTAGCACCCCTGACTCCGACGCTCGACCGACGCCCGTCAACGCCGGCCTTGCAGCCGGAGCCCCCGGGCACTACCAGCAGGTTTTCGTAAAGGCTATAGTATCATAGACCACATTGATTCGCTGCGGCAAATTATACAGAAGACTGAGGAGTATAATTTGCCACTATGCTTAGCGTTTGTGGACTATGAAAGCCTTCGATTCGATCAAGACTTGGGCAGTGCTGCAGTCTCTTCAAAGGTGCCACATTGACTATCGGTACATCGAAGTGTTGAAGTGCTTGTATAAAAACGCCACCATGTTGGTCCGAGTACACGATCAGAGCACGGAGGCTATTCCGTTGCAGAGGGGAGTGAGGCAAGGAGATGTTATCTCTCCGAAACTCTTTACCAATGCAATGGAAGACGCCTTCAAGCTCCTGGATTGGAAAGGATGTGGCATCAATATCAACGGCGATTACATCACTCACCTTCGGTTTGCCGATGACATCGTAGTCATGGAAAAGTCTTTGGAGGAGCTCAGCACAATGCTCGAAGACCTCAATAGAGTCTGCCAGCGGGTGGGCCTGAAAATGAACATGAAAAGACCAAAGTCATGTCAAATGTCCATGTGACGCCCACCCCCGTATTGTTGGGAGGCTCGTCACTCGAAGTTGTTGATAGCTATGTCTGGGACAAATGATCCAACAAGGCAAATCCAACTTCGAGCAGTGGACGTTCTACGGCTGATATGATGATGATGATGATGAAAAATTCTAAAAAAGTCTAACATAAATCTGTGGTACGTTGTATTGTTACTGACTGTATTCAGAGACTTAAAATCACTAGATACTTCAATTACTCCTTTTACTGGATATGCCAAGAAAACGTTTGTGAGCTCTGTCTTTTCTTTCCTATTAATTTTGTAGTGAAAATCTCTGGATTTAACATGAAACATTAAGATTTATACTATAATAGAACGCCTACTATTCACCAACTATTGCTATAATAGAAATCACTATAAATTTGATCTGATTTACAGTTTTAATCAACCAACGCATAGATTTCTATTTTAATAGAGACAAAACAATAATGAAGATACTTCTGTAAGGATGTCCTTTAAGCTTCACAAGCACAACTTGCTACATTGTACTATATTTCGCAAATCCATAAAACATCGCTACTCCAGTCGAGTCTAATGCAAATCGTAGCCTGAATACGGTCTGTTTACTTCTTTGCCCCTTTGTTTCAGCCGTAACGAGCAGAAAAAGGGCCCATTCAGAGCATCCGAACCTAATTACCCCACCCTCCGTTACAAAGGAGGGTTTCTAATTAACGACATTATGTCAAATAATTTGTTTGAGCCGACGTCTTACTTCGTTTCACTCGTGTATTGGATTAAGTTTGCTTTTGGTCGGGTGCGTTTGTTTTGTGAAGTAAAGCCTTTCAGATTGTGAAAGGATTTATGATTTGCTATTGGACGTTAGGCCAAGAACGAGGCCGGCAGGTTCGGTTAATCTTGGATTAGTGAGGCTGGATCTATATGAGCACAGTTAACACTATAGCACGTATATTTAAGTCTTAAACAATAAGGTTCCGCCTTAAAGTAACTTTAATCGATTATAGTACAACATGTTTTAAGTTATATGCTGATGTAAGTCATTATTGTCGAAATATCAATATCGCCATTTACGAAGTCCACAGCGGTAGGTTGCAAAGAAATGCGTACTTTCTTATAAAATGTTTATATTTATTAATTATTACCAATTTACGATAAATTTAAAGGTAGGCCGTTTACAATGTTACGAAATATGATGTCATCGATGAGTAAGACGGTTTTAAATATTTTAGAGTCATTTTATTATTCAATTCTGTTTTGATAATACCTCCAATTACATTAAAATACCTGTTATCGCAGTGATTACATTCACCTTGACCTTTATCATTATTTAAGGGGATAATTTTTTCAAGTTCAAAGTGGTGGGAGATACTGAGCTAGCGCATTTACCATATATGACCATTACCATTTACGATTACTTCGATTCAGATAGAAGTCGTTACCTCTAGTTAGTTGCCGCCCAAGGATATTAATGCAAATGTCATATACAATGCCAACTGAACGAAACATATCAGAAGTAAAAGACTGTCTCTTTACGCAATCTTCTGTGAGGCTGTGGTACCTTCTAGCCTGCCTAACAGCGAAGCAGTCCCTACCACAGTTAAATTTTCTTTCTTTGTTACAAAATACAAAATTACCATTGACCGCCATCGTTCCAGAAGCATTATCACATGAACTTGTTTCTTTTAGTCTTATTATTATAACGCTCACACCTTTAAATTTTACGTTAAAAAGTAAAGTAAAGTAACAGCCTATACATGTCCCACAGCTGGGCAAAGGCCGCCTCTATACAGAGGGTATCAAGGCATAGTCCACCACGGGGCCCCACTGCGGATTGGCGGACTTCACATATCTTCGAAAAATATATATTTTTTTGTTATTATTTCGAAAATATGCAGGTTTCATCACGATGTTTTCCTTCGCCGCGGAGCACAAGATAAGTTAAAAACTTCATTAGTGCCGGCACCGGGGATCGAACTCAGGTTGCTCGAGTATATTGAATTAAAGGCGAGCGCCCGGACACTGAGCTATCACGGCTCATTTCAGGTTAACAATGTAAGAATAACATTTACAAATTTTGCATTATTCAGACGACATATAACATTTTCATTGTTAATTCGACTAATACACCACACAAGAAACTAGTTGCAGTCCAAATCCTTTATCAGTCTCTTCACGAGGACTGACCATCGCTAATGCCGACAGGCAGCTCTCGGCGCGGCCCCTGGATTAGCAGACATTTGAATGCGAGCCCGCCGCCTCTTCACTAATTGAGTTAATATTTGGTTATCGGCGCCGCGCACTCGTCCTCGGCGACTAATCCGCATGAATTAATGACACGAATTTATCATTATTAATGCGCACGTGGTCCCCACCTGCGTGGGTACGCGAGCGTCCGCACTGCGTACATTGTGTTGAACTTAGGGTGGTTGATTAACGTACTATGTAACGTAATAGAATTTTGATTTGAACCAGATGTTAATTGCAATTGCACATTTCGGCATCTACTGCCATAAAGTTTATTGAAAGTCAATTAATTTTATGGCGTTAAAACTTTTATCAAATTTTGCGTTACCGTTTTTCGTTGTAGTGTGCACGCCGTACGTAGTTGGATCATTCGGCCCGACAGTTTTACGGTGGCGCGCCATTTATTTGCGCCGTACGTATCGCTCGCGGCTTTATGGCAGTTTTTATTGCGGCACTAGTTCATATTTTGGCGGGCTTAAAGGATCAAACGGAGCGACTAAACAAAGCAGCGCTAGCTCTGATTGCATTAGAATTGTTATGGCCGTCGAACGGTCTCAATAGTTTCGACTCGCAAATGCTGTTACGGTTCTATTTTTATTTAGCATTATGTTATGCGAATGATGTAAATAAATATATAAACATTAGTTATCGTTAAATGTATATCTCTGATAGAGAACTCATTTCATTATTTATTTAGGAAAGATACAGTACATACCATACAGTATACACATCACTTCCAATAATTATTCATTTATTCCTTCATTCTATGATTATCTTCCAATTTACTGAATTGCCAAATTGAATATAACTAACTGAATACTGCTTCCATGTTTAAGTGATCCAAACTCAAATTTCACTAAATTACAAATTTGCTTTGCGGGCTGAAGTCATTGTTTCATAGGGACAGATTTGCTTCAGGTGAATTAGGGACACTTGGCAGAATTGGCGTGAGGCTAGCTGTCGTCATGGATGTCTTAGGGAATTTCTGTCAGCCTTCTTTTCCGACACTGCACACGGAGGATGTCTGGCCGGCTCCTGCTGCGGAGATGAAAGCCATCTTCTGAGCTCTCTCTTCGCGCCCATCTCGACTCTGGATAACCGAGACAATTCACCATCGACAATCCCGCGGAGCGATACAACTATGCTAGAGATTAAATTACGACAAATTCGCAAAGCACTTCTTCCTTGGACATTCATAAGTCGAGTGCGCCTGATGGTATCCCTCCGATCGTGTTGCAGACATTTGCTCCAGAGATGGCACCGAAATCCTAGAAGGCCACTTAAGTGCACCCAATCCCCAAAAAGGGCTATCGCTCGAATCCGTCCAATTACAGACCTGTAGCCATTGCCTCCTTGTTCTCCAAGATAATGGAGTCCATTATCAACCACCAGCTTCTATAGTACCTTAAAGAGCACTAGCTGATTAGCGACCGCCAGTACGGCTTTCTTCGGGGTCGCTCTGCCAATGACCTTCTAGTTTTCCTGACACATAGATGGGAGAAGCAGCTGAGACTAAGGTGGCGGCGCTTGCAGCCAGTCTGGACCTAGGGAAGGTCTTTGATCGGGTACGGTACAAAGCGCTTCAGTCGAAGCAACCTTCCTATGGGCTTCCTGAGAAATTATGCAACTGGTTCGCTAGTTGGAGGTTCGGAGCATCAAGGCCGTCTTCGACGGTAAATGCGTTATTCCTAATGACTTTTCCCTTTTATGTTTACCGATAAAACCTATATATATTTTTTTATGTAAAGTTTGACGATTTATAAGAACGCGCAAGCGTCTTTTTGAATAAATATATTTTTGATTTGATTTGATTTGATGGATATCTCATCATTACCCCTTTCTTACAGCGTTCCTCATCATACAGGTCATTTATAGTTTCTCAACCATAGGGTTATGATTTTAGTATCGTTCATCGGTAGCCCACTGCCATTGATTGCCAGTTCTTTTCAATTAAAATAATCTACCCACGAGATTTGAGTTATGAAAGTTTTTAGTTGACTTTTGTATGTTATCGATTTCTTTATTTCTTTACTTTTTTTAATAACATTGTCCTTTCGGTAGGATAACATTATCCTGTGTTGTAAGGCCGTTTCACACACATAAATTTCACTTGGCCAAACACCCAGATCCGAAACAATTATCTGTTGGTCACACAAAAAGTTGTCCCGTGTGGGGATCAAACCACGGCCCTCGAAGACCCACAGCAACTGCGACACGGAGTCAGTTTAAGGAGTTCCCTGAGTTATCTGAGGAGTCGATCCGGAGATCACTCCGGAGCGGTCGAATACCAACGAAATTATTATGGGACTACATGGGAGATTAACTGAACCTAATGGAAAAGAATCTCTATAATCGGATCATAAATTACTCAGTTCTGAGATAACAAACAGAAAAAAATACGACCTAATTGAGAACCTCCTTTTTTGAAGTCGGTTGAAAGTAAATTCTGAAATTACAGGTCCACTGATTATCCACTCCTTATATACGAACAAGGCTTGCGCCCGTTTGTGGGAAAATGTAAGCTGCTAGATTGATTTTTTGCTTATTAGTGGGCTTTACAAAGGAAACATTACACATTCTGCTAACGAGCGTTATTGCATTACACGTAGCCGTTTCGCTGAATTAGTGATGTGCGGTAATGGGCAAGCTGTCGTACTCGTTGCTCAAATTCATAACGCTAATGACTACAGCCTGATTGGTGACGTTTTGCTAATTAATAACCTAGTGCTGTCAATGCGATATCGATAGATATTGATTGGTCACGCACGCTTACATAACACCAGCTTTCACTCATTATATTATATATTCTATTTAATATTAAGAGTTGTAATGTTAATTTGTCGATGTGTTGAATTAAATATCAGCATTTAAGTCAATATAATAAATTTCTGCATAAGAGTTTTGGGCGTAAATAATATAACATAAGACAATTTGAAAGGAGAATGATCTCAAAATAAATAACAGATATCGGATAGATTATATATTAAAGCAATTCAAATAAATTTTCAACAAACATGCAAGTTATCTTGGTTGTAAAATTGGCCTGTAATTGTACGTACAAACATCAAATGATTGATTGATTAAGGTACATTTTTCAATCCTTCTATAATCATCTGTCGCTTCATGAGAATTGATTATGAAATCAATAAACAATTCTTGCGATCTCAAAGGGGTAGTCGGTAATAATTAAGCAAGCAAAAAACATTTAAAATTAAAGCAACCAAATAATGCAGCCAAATTAGTTTAAACTTAATTATGACATGTACAAAGAATAATTTACGAAAATGATAAATAAGTTAAAACGTGTGTGATACTTCTCTTGATCTTACAAATTTTTAATATTTTTGAGTCTGCTATACTATTCAGTTCGATTTGGTGTACTGTTCGTATTTACTATTCGATATTTTAAACAGAAAAGAGTGTGTCCCACTAAGATGTACATGGCTGTTATGAAGGTTATGTAAAGAACAGTTGTAATTATTTACGAAACTTTTCAAAATTCACACAGGAACATCACTTTTTTCCGCTTCAATCAAACATTGCAGTGAGTTTATTCAAGGAACTTTTATATGGCACACCATCTATGGGTGGAATATGACTTAAAGATAATATATTAAGCGAAAATAAAACTATTGCTTATTTCTTGTTGTAGAGCCATATAACAGCATCTACAGGGGAATACAACAGTCTTTTTTTATGTGATAAGTTGCCTAACGAGCAGACGGTGCACCTGATGTTAAAATGAATACCGCTGCCCATGGACATCTGCTACACCCGTGCGTTTGCAGATGCATTGACAACCTTTTTGTAAATTGGGCTCTCGCCACCTCACTCACTAAATGAAACGCGAAAGTATCATACTTCCACTTTACGCCGGTATTCTGTGAGGTCGTGGTACTTACCCGGACGAGGCTGCCCATTCGTGCAACAGCCGAGGCTGCTGCGTGGCCCTACCACCGTTAAAATAATATTATTTTAAACTTTTAAAACACCAACACCGTTAAAATAATTTTAATTTTATATAACCCAAAAAGTTTTTCGTTTACTCTGTTATGTCAGATAACGAATCGAGGGTTCTGTACAAATTCGCATTACTTACATCTAAAACGCGCATGAGGTAATTTCATTTACTTTACTTACGATCAGTTAAGTTGATTGTACTTGTGATATGGGAACATGAGTGAGATTACGTTCACCAACAAAGTGAGACATTAATTCGGCACGAAAAAACCCGAGGTTCAGGCTAGGCGGCCCGTGCGCCAGGCCACCTCAAGTCCGTCGGATCTGTAAAGGCCCGTAAGGCCAACAGTGGCTCATCAAGCCAAAAAAAGCACGAAAAAAGAATCAGTCTTGTTTCCTTGTTGTCTCGGCAATGTCCAGCAGTATGAAATCGGACATATCGGAGACACGCCGTGACAAATTATATCAAGTGGCACATGACAGTGCATTAGCGATTGCACACGGCATTAGGCTCGAATAATGACGTCACGCGCGGCCCGTACTCGGTAATTAACGACTGATTAACGCACAATTAGCCGGCTAATCACTGATAACAGATGCCATTGGTGCGAATCAACGTAAGTGCGATGCATTCAGCGATATAGCTGCTCACTATAGCCGCTTGTTACCAGACATTGATTTTATACGCCTCATTGAACGCAAACAAGTGATCTACATAGACATAATGAGCGTATACAAAACTATATAATTATGATTGTTAACAAAATGGTGTTCAAAATAACGTAAAATCATTTGATTGTATCACTTCGATGACAAAGTGAGGAGTTTATCTTGATCGTACTGAATGAGAAAGTTTTAATGATTTTCTAATATAAAATGGCTGGAATTAATCTAAATTAGATTCAATAATTCAACAATCAATATTCTTTTATTAGATAATTGGTCTACTATCGAATCGATTAGGTTACTCTAAACTGTGATACATTTAATGTTTTTAAATTCGGATCCATAACACTTCGTTAGCGTCCCTATAAATGGCTTCCGATAAGTTAAACTGTCATCTGTCTCGCAAAATTCATGAGAATTAAGTTGGGCCGCTAAAAAATAAATCTCTGCTTCGCCTTTATCGTCTAAATTCAAATCCCGCTCGTAAATCAGACTTCGTTCGTACGGTTAATTATTCAAACGTTCGATGAGTTCAATTAGGGGTAAAACCTTTCAAGATTAAGGTAAAATCCTGTCCAATTATTCGTGGATGTACCCTCAGCGCATTTGTTGTGATTATACTACGATATGTATAATGAAAATATATATTACTAGTATTTACTTTTAGTTAATTTGTAATGTTTTTTTAGTAGTTTTACGAGCTGCAGTTATATTAAGCTTTTATCTGTATAACATTAAGGAGTATATTATTATATGTTTGGTTTTTCAAACGATTCAATTTCAGTGTTTGTAAAAACGACATTCTTAGGGCCAACTAAATTTGTTCTACTTTACGTTTTGTAAAAATGTGTGCATTCTTATACACAGCAGAAATATTTAACTTTTCTGTAAAATAAATAAATATTTAACATATCTGTCGTCTTTTCTTTCTAAAAAATAAAAGATAGACCTGTATTCTTTGGGTTTTATTAATAAAATCCTAATAGACAAATAGATAGGAAAAAAATCTTTGGTCACACAAATGTGTTGGAGTTCCCACGATTTCTTGGTATGAATATTTAACAATAGTCATGCTAAGCACGCACCATCTTAGCGAGCATTTTTGTAAAGTATAAAAAAAACAGCTTATATTTAGTAAGCAAAGAACTAAGCTTTTCTTGCTAAATATGTTGGTTTTTGTGGCAAATAAGGATGCGGCACAAATATTGTTTACTTACCGTCGGATAAATATCTGAATCAGTTTTGGTTTGCTTTTGGGGCTAAGAGAATTGCCGGTTAAAGAATCTCGTAGACGTCTTAGCCATTAATTCAGTTTTATTGCTCTAACACGCCTTAAAGACTAAAGCATTTACGGATTATAGATCCAAATTCCAATTTTAAGTCCTGGTAGTTATGTAAGCCATATAGACACATTTATAACAGTTACCCCTGCCACAGGGAGGTGTAGTCAGAAGCTTTATATTTTCTACGAATTTACAAGAACGCAGTTGTGTTAAAAAGATCAGATTAATTAAAAATACTTAAATAAATATTCCATAAGACTGGCCATCTCTTTTTTTGTAGTTACCTTATTTATTAAAAATAATATCACAGGTTTATTACATATCACTGAAAAACACAAATTTTAGTATTCGAGTTTGTTTTCCTAAGCATAAAATCATAAATTGTTGTAAATCTCTTGCAGATATAATTTGGTTGGAATTTGTTCCTTATTCTATCTATTTATCGTTATATATTTATCGTGTTCGGGTAAGATAAAGTGAGGTGTAGCACGTCCTCTCAACATCAAAGGTGGGGGCGGGGGTTGACGTCTCAATAACAATTCTTGCAAAGGGTTGAAATTCCAACCTCCTAGAGTACACGACACCTGGTTGCTTTGTAGTAAGTATCGTTAAAGAGATTTTAAATTAAATAAATTACTTAAACATGAGCTCTATTGGCCGTTAAAATATGGTAGACTTATAATTATAATAGAGTAGTAACAGAGCTAGAACTGTCATAATTATTATTTTCTTTATAATTATCATTTAACAAATTTTCGTACTATATAATTTTTGATTGATTTAATCTTCAAGTTTTAAAATAAGGAAACAAAGCTTGTACGATTTTACGGTTGCATTGTAAAGGATTTTTATAACAACCTGACAATTTAGAGCATTGAACAAAAATATGGATAAACAAATGTTATGATTTATGCAACTTACATTGTGATCTTTTAGTATAATTATAACATTTGATATAATTACAATTATAACAAAGTATTTGGTTATAAATAACTACATCATACGTTTGTGTCTTTTGGTGAGAGTTTCTCCGGCATCTACTTACTAAAAGGGCTCCAACATTATTGTTTAAGTATGCGAGGTGGCGCGCCTATGTTAACAATTTTCACAAAGACATTCTTGTTCTGAAACTCGCTTGTAATGCTTTGATAACTCTTTTGATGTTCTGTTTTTTACTTCTTAAGTGCTGTTATAAGGAATTTTAAATTTTATTTTATATGATAGCAATTAAAGTTTAAGTATTAAAAAGTAACAGCCTATACATGTCCCACTGCTGGGCAAAGGCCTCCTCTATACAGAGGGTATCAGGGCATAGTCCACCACGCGGCCCCACTGCGGATTGGCGGACTTCACATATCTTCGAAATATTTTTTGTTATTATTTCGAAAATACGCAGGTTTCCTCACGATGTTTTCCTTCACCGCGGAGCACGTGATAAGTCAGCACTTAAAGTTAAAAACTTCATTGGTGCCGGCACCGGGGATCGAACTCAGGTTGCTCGAGTATATTGAATTAAAGGCGAGCGCCCGGACACTGAGCTATCACGGCTACGTATTAGTATTGCAGAAAATTTAACACAGAAAAAGATACACATAAAACATGCCAGAAGTAGTAGGTCTCTTACAAATATGGGACATGTAATGGAACTCTTACGAGAATACCCTAATGCCAAGAACCTGAAGGTACTGGAGACCAATATTTTAATCTAAACTACTATATATAACTACGTTTACTCTTTACAATTTAAAGTACACAATATATAGACTTTGGTGAGCTATTTAATTTCTGGGTAACACCAATTTGCACGACAAATTGAAAGTTAATGTTAAAATTAAGTGTTAATTCATCAGATTCTTGGCAGTGTAGAATTATATTTTCAGAAAAATCGTTTTTATGCTATTAAAAGGCCATGTGAATTTTGAAATAAAAAAAATTGACAACATGTGCATAATAAACTTGTGTGCTTTTGTATATAAAGTAAGAAAGTATAATTATAAAAGAGAAATATTTTAATAGGGAAAATATTTTCAAAGTTATGAAAAAATTTAATTACATAAAAAACATATTTTTTACTAGACTCGTGTTTTATCATAACTTTAAACCTCGAAATAATCCGTTAAACCTATTCATTATTCCATATAAATATTTACCTATGGCAAATAAATTTCGAATTCGCATAGAAGTTAACAAATTACTTGATAAAGTGCCCGTAACGACGATACTTTTGAGGTACGCCCCGCCCACCTGTCACAAGTTTTTCTCTACGGAAGGCGGATTCGTAGATTGGGCGGAGCTACGGCGATAATGGCTGTGGACCCCGCCCACCACAGTGCCACGCCCATGCACTGAAACCTCAGTTTCCAGTGGAACGTCACACTGGATACTACTCCCGGAACAAGCGTGTAGCTCGCAGTCTGTTTCACAGACACACTTACATGTAGAAAAGCTCTTCATACTTACTCTTCTACAATACTTCTACTCTACATTTTCTATCTATATTTTCCGTTATATGAATTAATTATAGTATAAAACTAAAGTACAATAAGAAGACTTACAAAATTAAAGTTAAAGTTTGCGTTCTCTATCTATTCAACGCTACGCTGTTTGTATCCAATGTTCAGGCTCCCAATGTCACTGAAGCCATGTGTGCTTTGTAAAACAGAATATCTATTTTTATGAATTTTAATGGGATTTTTAGTTATTAAATTATGGGTTACATTACATCCGTCTGCCTGTACATTCGTGAGGGGTGGATAGAGTGCATGATTTATTCAAAATTATCATTGCGAGTCAAAGGTACTGTGAGACTGAACGGTGAAAATATGTCACCAGTCTTACAGGCGTATTGTTTATTCTTCGTGACTTTATAACGAAATTTGTATAGGTAACTTCATTTATTTTGTATTTTGCAAAATTATCTAACGGATTAAATATAAATTTATGGATAATATTACATATGTAAGAAAAAGACAATCCTAAATTTATACTTGACGCCTTATTTCTACTTTACATTTAGTAAGCGTTTATTATAATTAACTACATCTTATTGATTTAATCGAAACAATAACGTTACACTACACATAAATTATTCAACAGCAATTGGTGTAACTGTCTTTGGATTTCAATACATTGCGAGTCATAATAGTTGTGAAATCTTTTTGATAGTAGTAAAATTATACCGGTTTACATTTTTATTAAAGTTCAAATAAGACATGAACAGCACTTTATTCTTATTGAGTGATTTTATCCAACAATAAGCATATGGTTTATATGAGTTACTTTCTGTGGTCGCATAATTTAACCAGAATTAATAATTTAACATTTTTTTTATTTTACCTGTTTCTTCTAAATAACAATAAATACTTTAATTCTTATATCGCCATTGTCTTACAATAGGCAGTGATCAATCGAATAATTTGTTCTTAGTACTTTATTATTAGTGCGATAAGGTGTACTTTCTATTTGTTGAAGAAATAATTGTCTACTCGATACAAAAACTATTGCGCTAAGTTTATAAATATTAGATTCGAAAGCTGAAAGGTTATATTTGGATTTAAGTAGAGTAGTTGTGGTATATAGATAAAAAATCGTGTATTAATAACGTAGTATTACGTAAAGAAATGTAAATTGTAACGGTCGTAGTATATAACTGTTAACTGTGGTAGGCCCATGCAGCAGCCTCGGCTGTTGTACGAATGGGCAGGCACGTCCGGGTGAAAGTATAATACTTTCGCGTTTCGTCTGGTGAGTGAGGTGGCCGGAGCCCAATTTTTAAAAGGTTGTCAACGCATCTGGAACCCTTGGGTGTAGCAGATGTCCATGGGCGGCGCTATTCACTTAACATCAGGTGAACCGTCTGCTCGCTTGGCAACTTTCACATAAAACAAAAATATAATTAATATGAAAAAGTCGCGATGTGCAAAGTCAGTACTTATGTAGCTAATTTGGCAAGTTCTCTTATGATAGAGTTAGCTGCTTATTTAGGACAAGAAGCACCATGTAAATCAAGGTAATAAATATTATATACAAATGCGAAGTAGACATGACACGAGCGCACCGAAATTGGAGCACTCAAATTACGCCAATTGGTGTAAATAGCTTGCAATTCTATATACTGCTTTCTCTTTCCGTATCACACGTTCTATATCATCTGTCACATTCACTTATATATGTCATATAATGTAAAGCAGAACAATTTTGGACGTGCAGCATAGACATGCGTCATCTGTATTATTAAACATCATAAAATGTAAATAAACGGTAAAATAATGTTAAAATTCTGCGTAGATAATAGATATAAAAAAATTCTGCAGTATAGCGTTTGCGTTACGAACTAATCTCACGGGTTCCAATTCCCGTAACGTATACTGTTTTGCACTCTTCACATTTCTTACGGGTGTGTATCATCTTTTTCCATTTAAAGCGATAAGGAGGAAGACGGCGATAAAAGGTCCATAGAACCTTCGTTTAGTACTAAGTACTGAAACAAAACCTGTTATCAACACACATACAAACAAATATGTTTTAAAAGAGAACATAGTAAAAACATGTTATATGTACAATACATAAACATATGTATTGTGCATCAGTATTGTATTGAGCATATTATTTATAAAGTAAGAAATAAATTCTGGGAAGTATCTAGTCTGTCGCCAGTGGCCGCAACCTAGTTGAGCAAGAGGTAATATTAGAAAAAAAAATGATTCTACCGCAAGTAATTATTTAATCAAATGTGTTCCTTAACGCAGTCTAAGAAAGTTTAATTTTAAATATAAATTATAGCGTACTGAAATAGTTCTTATAGTGGCAATTAAACATAAATGACTATTCTGCCACAACCTATTACTCATTGATATGTTATTTATTTTATATGTTCCTTATTGTAAATTTTATAAATCATACCATTACTGGTTGTTCGAAAACGTTGGGTCGATCCAAAGGAGAAAACCCAACGTGACAGTAGTAGGACTAAAATATCTAAATAAGCAATTATCTATAAAAACGGAAAAAAAATCATGTCTGTTGTACCGGAGCCCCCTTTTAAATATTTTTTATTCTGTTTTTTAGTATTTGTTGTTATAGCGGCAACAGAAACACATCATCTGTGAGAATTTCAATTGTCTATCACGATTCATGAGATACAGCCTGGTTTCAGACAGAATAACAGTCAGAGAGCGGAGCCTAGTAATTGGGTCCCGTTTTGTCCTTCGGGTACGGAACCCTAAAAAGAGCAATTATACTAAAGTATTCTTTGAAAAGTCCGTCCGTTGCGTCGCTGGTATCACCGCTCGTATTTCATGTTTAATCTGCGGTGATTAATTAAGACGCAGTCGAGGGTCACACGGACCGAGTGTATATCATGAAATCGTCTTAGACTGCATTTCGCCCACAGGGACGTATTTGGGAACGAATTTCTTTTACTCTAGCTATGAAAATTATGTCAAGTGTTTAAAAATACAAATGGTTGACATATGTTCAATAGGTTTGTGTAGTGGCTAAACTGATGTCGTAACTTATAAATAGATAGTGACAAATATTAAATCTCAATCTTCCCTATGCTCGGATTCATTGCCCATACAAACAATCATTAATTAATAAATTTGTTCACTATGAATTTATGAAATCAAAAACCGATTACGAGCACCCGAAGTTAGTGTCACTTTCTACAATTGCTATCAGGACAAAATAATCTGTTATAGTTAACACGATTGCATTTCAGTGATAAGTAAAGGTTATTGAGTGTAATAAATGTCTGGTGACGAACAAGTTAAACATAATTTATTTTATATTTTACTTTAAAAGAAATAAAACATTGATTCTTCACGCCTGACGTGCTGTAAAATATCACATAGATTAATTTCTCATTAAAGAAAATATAAACTTTATTATTAATTTATTTATACACTTTATTCTACACACCATAATGAAAGAGCATTAACAACAAAATGGTTACAAAAATGGTTGTACAAACACTACGACTGTTCTAGCGATAAATCAAGAACTAAGCTGTGAGTAAAAGTTTATCAAATTCTCTACTCTAGCACAATTCTGAAACGTGAAACCGTACATAAAACTGGATAGGCCTTTGAGTTCATCCCGAATGAAAAATTAGCGAAAGTAATTCATTAACCGCCCGCAAAGATTGCGCTAAGTCCTTCATTTCAGTGCGGGCTCCCGGCCAAAGTATTTTTTAATTCCCCAGCATTAGCATTGTCTCGTGAGCTGATTTATGTCCTGGAGACTGCTGCGCCGCCGGTACATAAATACGCCGAGATAATGGCCCCTTTTTTAACACCTTAATTAAAACGCTAGCTACTTAATTGATGAGAAAATACGCCGCGTAAACTTTTTTTATGCGCGTCGCGCCATATTTTTTTGTATCGCACCAGTCTGCGCTACGGATACGTCAAAGTTTGTGAAAACCGCTGTGCTGTTCTTCAATGCGGAAAGTCGAATAAAGTGAAGATATTATCCCTAAGCGGTTTGCAAGTAGCACTTGTACGTCTTGAATCAATTCTGGCTTCTCCACAGTTTAGCGCGAACTGATAACTAACACCGGGCACCCATAAATGTGGGTAGTTTATGTAAGGCGATATAAGGTCGGTCGGGACCCGTTTAGCTCATGCTTATCTCGACAAGATTCTCAACACGTAAACCTATCGTATAAGTTACCTGCTAATACTTGTTTGCATTTGTAGGTGTACCTTTTCATCCCTTAAGGTGAATTTGTGGTCTCGTATTTATTTATTTTTTGAAATAGCTGATGCTTATTGATTTGGTAGCAGTGTCTAAAAATTCACAACGTACGTTACGTCACACAATTTACGTTAAATAGATCATCTTAGATCACAATAGATCTTTTCATTATTTATTTTATATAATAATGAGTAAAGTATTTACAATTTATAGACTGAACTAGTTTATATATCACTCAAATATTGCGTTTTTAGATTGAGAATGAAATAGATTTAAAAAATAGGCTCTAATAAAGTACGGCTCCAAATTAAGAAAGTATAAGTAAAAAACGATTCGTAACGTATTATATGGAAGATCGTGACAAGCGCATGCCTAAGCCTTAATAATAGGCACTCTTTTTTGGCGTGGCGTTTTTCGTGATTCGAGAGTGCAGTATTACGCGTGTTTACGGCGCTACGTATTCCGTAGCTAAACGTAGATAAACTAAAAAATGCCATCCTGATGGAAATAGATAATCATAATACATTTACATGTACATATATATTTTGTAAGTGTATATTTACACATCATATTTCAGTTTATACTTGTAATGTGGGCTAAACTAATTGTAAGACTATTATGAATAAAGGTAATTTAAACAATAGGCGTAAGAAACTATAAAAATAATTAAGATTGTTTAACTAAAAAAGTCTTTCCAGTAAATTAAAAGCAACTTTTTATTTTCCTGCAGATTAATTACTAATTGAATTAATATCTTTTTGTGGAGTTTAACTCTGCACCGCTACGCCGTAGCTCCGCATCATAAATGCAGCGATATCAAAAAACGCGGGTATCAGATACTGGCAGCCCTACAAGCCCATGCATGCACTCAAATTAATTGCATCAAGTTGGCCAATTTGTCGTCCTCGTAAGCGGGGCGAAAGAACGCTGCTCAGTTGCATTTATTCCCTCGCATATTAATTGCCGGGGCCGGGGCTTTGAAGCATCGGCCCCATCGACGCACAGTTTAGCAAACACGTTAGCTCGCTGGGGCTTAAAGCGTCCCAGCGTCGCATTCAAAGTGGACGGAATGCAGCCCGCCAACGTTCGCGCAGCCGCCGCAAAACGAATCGCTCTAATTAGGGTTAATGATGTTTATAATTAAAATAACGCTCGTGGCTCTTAGCGAATCAAAGCGGGCCCCCGAATAGCTGGCGCGTGTAACGCCACTCCACTTTGTGAGTTGTTTCTCTGTATGCTCGCTTGTCTATTCGGGCTTAGGGTTGCATCACGAAATCTTGGATTTGATCAATTAACGCTGCGTTATAATAGCAGACAGGCAATTTTATTTTTAACACTAAAAACATTTACATTTAAAAATTAAAGCGTTTTATTTTTTTTTTGAGAATACTTGAGATGAATACAAATTGTCAAATTTCGAGACAAAACCGTTAGACAAAACCGTTTCTTTCAATTTAGTCGTAATTTACGCTCTTATTGTACGTCAAAAAATACCACCGATTCACTAAACTCTCTTTTTTTTTTTGAATGATACAATTATACAAACTTATTTAAGTGTAAAATCAGCAACAGCCCCCCTGGCTTGCAAATGGAAAGCAAGAGTCATTTCCATACATCCTTTGTCTTCAGTGTATTCTTCTACATTATAATAGGCCTTTGGCATTAGGGTAGCTTTGACAAAATGTTTGAAATTGTTTATACTTACTTGTTCGTTGATGTCAACCATAACTGCGTGCATACTTTAGCCTAGATCAGTAATCGCGACGTTATTCCCGCCCTAATGTACGTTTAATATCTTATACAAATGTCATATGCAATGTGACTTAACTACCAATTAAATTCTTAGATTATTGGTATATATTTTAAAAAGAAACTATTGATTAAACTGTTGTCTATAACTAGGAGCCGTAAGCATCAAGAGTGATTGCAGCCAGCGCGGGCCATCCACCCTGAAATTGAGACCAACGTGCCTTTATCTAGGGTGCAGCGAAGGGCATGCTAATATAATGTTGGGCCACAAGATCAACAAAAAAGAACACGTTTTTAAGCTGACATTTTAAAAAGTAGATATATTGATGTTTTTATTCAACTAAAGGGAAAAAGAAGAAAATCAAATAAATAAAATTAAAAACAATACATATATGAATTAATAACATTTCATCAATCTTTTTTCATGTGAGAAGGAGGCAAGCGATCTGGCTATTCACCTGATATTACATAGAGATTTGCAACACCCGTGGGATTGCGGATGCGTTGGCTTAACAAAAAAGTGAGTGACTAAAATTTTTTACGCTCTGCGCCAGTACTCCTTGTGGGTGAAAAAGACATTATACAGCGTGTCGTTACCATCGCGACAATAAATGAACACAAGTCTAACGCTACGTGCCAATAATCATAAAAAAATTATAACGTTAAACAAAATCCATAATTAAAAAAAAATATATTTTTCAAACAAACTAATTAAGTAAAAAAGAAACAAAATTTGTAACATCCTATACAACTCGCGCCACAGCGTCGTATTACAAGCCTCTCCTTCTAACAGTATTTTTTGTCTCTTTTAAATTCATTCAACCCATTCATATGCTTTGTGACCTTTACAAATGAACTTTACGTTACGCTTTTATAGGTAAGGTGTTCTAATATTCTTTGTTTTGGAAAATTTAATAACTCTGTAAATATTGATGTTTAAAGAATTTAAATGCTTAATACAACTTTAAAAAGTTATCCCCTATAATATGTGTGTTCATTTATTGTCGCGATGGTAACGACACGCTGTATACAATACCAATTATACTTGGTAACGGTTCAATTTAAATAACTTGGAACTATGGGTAAATGTTAAATTGGTTGCCTTTGTAATACCGTGAAGTAGGTCGCTCTGCAACTTCATCATTCAACTTTTTAGTGCGCGCGCATCGTATAACTTTTAAATTCTATTTTTTCGAAACGCGCCAAAAAAAGTATAATTTAAAATATATATATATATATATATATATATATATATATATATATATATATATTATTTTATGTATTAAAAATAAAAATTTCGTATATATATATATATTTTATTTTTAATTTCGTCATATATATATATATATGACGAAAACTGAAGAAGCATTATATAATCCCCGTGATAATATTATGGCCCAACTTATGAGGCAGTCGCTTACGACGCGTAGTTAGGCGTACGATGCATACTGATGACATTCTATTGATGTAATCAACGTTACCCTTGATCAAGAACAATTCAACATCTGTTTAAAAATGTGAGCTTTGCTATTCGTCTGACTAATTATTGTCCAAAAACAGGCCTGGCTTCACCCAGACGCAACTTTTTACAGTCCAGCGGATGTATGACTATCATGTACAAATTTTAATGTAACATTTTTAATGACTTTTTGAGAATATAATAAATAATAGCTAATGTAACATATAACGTTCGAGTTTTCCCGACTTAGTTAATGGCAGAATTAGTTATTACTAAAGATTATCCACAAACTTGTTCTTTATCAGTACACTGTTGTAAATTAAAGTCGTTTGAAACTGTGACGTTTTCTCCAGTTACTTATTTTATTTTTCGATATTTAATAAATTTAGTTTATCTATACATAAATGTTTATCAGGTATATTTTTTAAAGAAAGTTTAGTCATTGTTTTTTTTCAATTTCAATTGTTTTAATAAAAATAGCTAAACAATTTATAGATTTTTACGAGTATGAGCAATGTTTCATTAAATGTTTTGTTAGAACATCAATCTTTTATTTCTTACATTTCAATAAGTACCTTTTATTAGAATATCCTTAATACTATACTGTACTTAATCTTTTGATATTTACGTTTTAAAATGTATTGTGGCATAAATTTCGAATTAAACTTCTGGGTAGGCAACAACCAACGAAGCAATATATTTCAGTACATCTGAAATCACTTAACTAGCAATAATTAACTTTATTTACATTTAGCCTCCGAGCATTGCACAACCCTTCCTTAGGTGTGTAGCACACTAGTCGTCCCAGAAAAAAGTCCTGGATGTTTTGTTAAATATAAACGAATTTAGTGTGACTACCACCATTAGGTACTTATTTCAAGAGTGGTTAATGAGCAGTAAGTATAGTACCGAATAAAGAATTTGTTATAATAATATATTTTAAAACGAGACCTTTAAATAACCTTAAAAATTAAAAGGTAACGAAAATAACTACTTTTATTTACATAATATGTCAAATGTTAATTTGTGTAACCCGTTAGAATTCAATCACTATGCAAAAAAGTTATTCAGGAAATAGTCGAGCAAGCTCACAACTTTTAAGGGTTTTGAAGATTGATAAAAATTCTGTTTTTATTTACCAAAATAGAAATGCTCCATAATAGATCATTCCATTCCAGTTTTTGGACCATTGTTCATTGAATATCCGTTGAGAATAGATATTTCTTGTTTTTCAAATCAATAACATCAAATATTCTGCGCCTGCACAATGATACAAGCCTAAGATATAAAACACTTAATGAAATTTTTTTAACATTTATGAATAATATTTTTAACAGTACCATATTGTTCCTGACGTCACGTCGACCTCGTCATCGTGGTCCAGCGTTGCCATTGGCTGCTGAACCATAAAGCAACAGCGGTCATCGCAAGCGCACTTCGACCCCACCAACGCGACACTCGCTCGCTACCTCGAACGCACGAACACCGGCCTTCTTAAAAATTTTTGTGAACCGTCGACAAATACACAGTTCATTCATATTGAAGATTTTTATTATTAATCAAGAGTTCCAATTTAAAAAGAGCTTGATATTCAAACACATATAATTTTTTGACTAGTGTGCCGCAACCTAAATGAAGAGGTTCCGCAGGACGTATAATTAAAACCATCCTCTACTGATTTATCGCGTCCACAATTTATTCCTTTATCTTTGTTCGGACCACTAATATATCTTTATTCAGTAGAGTTCTCGAGATAAAATTAGCGAATTTGTTCATCGCACCGCCACCCCTTTTTCTTTACGCTCTGTTCAGTTTACGGGTTACGGGGGAAACATTCATAGAACATTCATGTTTCGTTGTTGTAGCTAGTTTTTGATTCATTTCATTAAATTCTTTCATAATGTTACATCTTTTGTTACATTTCAAGTCCATTTTTTTATTATTTTAGACAAATTACTATCATCAGACTGTAGTCGGTCTAGTAGAAAGTTTCTATTGCAAGATATTGTGTATATTATTTATTTATATATACGTTTTTGTATATAACAAAGAATTTAATACAGTATCAACTAATCTTAAATTGCTAAAAGTCAATCGGACAAGGAAAATGAAACTATTGAATAGTGAGAAATGATGTGCTTAATCACCTAACATGAAAATCCAATAAACTAAAATGTAATAAACATAAATACATGTAAGTAACATAAATAAATACATAGAGAAAAGTTAAATCCGAATAATGACAATGATAACTATTGAGTACAAAGGGATACATAATGATTTTTACGTCATGCTTAAACTTATCTAGCGTCTTTGCACGACGAATTTGCTAAGGAAGTTCATTCCACACTCAAATGGCCTTGACTGTAAAAGAGTTCTTGTAATGTTTAGTATGTGTGTGGTACTAGAATTAGTTCTCCAGCGGATCGCAGAACTCTTTCTGGTCGGTTACATAGATACATACTAACAAGTAGAATATAGTAGTAACAAGTAGTTGCTTACAATAAAGAAAACATAATTATAAGCGCTATAACACAACAATACAAAGTATTTAAATGATATTACGGTGGAAAATATTACGAAATTAATTATGAAATTAACGTACCTACCGAATATAATGAGTCTGCCCCGTTTTAATTATTTTAACGGGAAATCAAATGTAACTAAATAGGTGGTAAACTATAATTAAATTGCATTTGCATTTTAAAACCCAAAGGTAGCGAGGGATGATAATTAACGATATTGATAATTATAATTGAATGTAGAATTCATCGTAAATATTGAAACGCTGTTATATTAAAAATACGGGATTGCGACTGTTTTGTTTGTTTGAACTCTGGAGTGTTTGACAGTTACAACTGGCATCGTAGTGTTTGTTAGTCGGACGATTTCGTTGTTCAATAAATAATTTCATGAAAAAGTTTATTTCATTCTTCAAACTCAAGTCAAACTGTAAAAGAGACCATCCATACCATATTTCAAAGCTTAGTAGCAGAAAGTGTAAATTTTTAAAATGTAATAATTGTTAGTGTCTTATTATTAGTGCCTAAATATTGAATTCTAATATACAAGCGAATATAAGCACCGGTTTAAATGCAGAAGTCATCCGATGCCATAAGCGTTTTATTTGTAATTTAACCCGACCATAATAGCAGAAAATCCACTCTTAATAAATCTAGGGAGCGGGGGCGATTTATTGCATTTTTCATAAAGCGAGCCATGTTAGGTTTTAGCGGGGGCTCGATAAGGCGATTAATAATTCACAAGTTTACGGTGTTTAGCGTGCATTGTTGCATGGAGCGAGTTATCGGTGCGATCTTGGACCGCAATCGCGGCGTATAAATGCGTCCCGAGTGAAGGTTGCAGTTTGCCGTGTTGTTATGACACCTAATATGCATTCGGCACGCGATACCGTGTGGCCATTCGTTCGTGTTAATAGCGCGAGACGTTTTCATATCGGCATTCTTGTGTTGGATGTTCGCTGACGTCTGTAGCGTAAACGTTTCCCGTTCGACGTTTTTGTGACGTGTTCATTTGTCGGTCGCGATTTTCGTTTGTTTTATAATAGAAAGCTTTCTTAATGTCGTACTTTTACTGTGGCAGGGCCACGCGACAGTTTCAGCTGTTGCACGTATGGGCAGATGCGTCTGGTAAGTATCACGACCTCACGGAATAACGACGTGAAATGCAAGCATCATACTTCCTCGTTTCATCTGGTGAGTTAGGTAGCGGGGGCCCACTTTATCAAAAGGTGGCAACGCATCTGCAACCCTATGGGTATTGCAAATGTCTATGGACGGCGGTTATTACTTAAGAACAGGTCAACCTCCTCACATAAAAAGTCTGTGTTTGAAAGTGTTACTTTTTAATTTACGTTAACTATTTTAATGTCGATAATGTAGATAACGTTCTATGTCCAAAGCTTAATCTTCAGTGGCGGCGATGAACATTTATCTACTTTACGCAGTAAAAACTAAAACGATACCGTGAATAATTTATTAATTACTTTGGTATCGTCTCCATATACCTACATATTAATCAATTACTTCGTTATTAACCAGCAGCGATTGCGTTACAGTACATGACAAATTGCAGCGATGTCGATTTCCGGTCGCATTGGTTGCCGCGGGCGCTCGCCTTTATTAAATGACGGTCTACGCTTACAATGTTGTTTCAATGCACGATGGTAAGCTTTTAAAATGCTAGCGGACCCGACGGGCGTTGTGCTGTACACACGACTTAAATCCGCCAACAAATTATACATAGAAAAATTAAAAAAATTGTATAATCAACCTGAAGAAACATACACACACAAAAATTTCATTAAAATCAATCCAGCCGTTTAGGAGGAGTTCGGCCGCGTTCACACGCATAGAAGAATTATAAATATATGAAGAAATTTAGCGCATTCGAGTTTCCTTCCATTACTCTTATTGAAAACGAATCGTGTTTAATATTATGCACATGCTGGGTAAAATGAAAAAAGCACTGTTTCCTTAATACTCCCGCATATTTTCTGTATTCTTCATCTGTATATGATGGAACTCTAGAGTGGTTCGGCCGTCTGAATGGTTCTTATTTGCATCATTGTTTGTTAGAATAAAATTTCCTATTTATATGGCGTTTGTTCATATCTTCATGTAGAAATCCTTAACTGCTGCTTTGGAAAAGTGGGAATGTTGGGAACATGCAGTAATTATTTATTCATCTAGGGTTGCTTAGGTTTTTTATTAGGTAGTTTTTTATTAGTTTTTTATCTAGGTAGGTATTTTATTTGGCACTTAAACTTAGGCTCACTGTATTTCATGTTTTATCGAGTTTAAACCAAATAATGCACAATAATATTAGCCTTATCACTTATTCAGTCTTTAGATTCAGAATAAAATGAAATAAACATCAATAATGATTAAGAACTTTGAGTAACAGTAATTAAGATAATTTTTTCATATACTTAAAGTGACTATTAATAATTAACTCGAAATTAACGGGTCGGACTTCACCACTGCATACTCAAGGTGTAAATAGTGACCTAATGAGGGTTTTCAACGTGCGCATTCGAACAAAGTACACACGGGTACCTGAGTCGTTCATTAAGTACATATTTGCCCGACAACGCAACGGTCCATTAATCAATTTTTGCATTTTTAATTCGCCCCTCATTATTTGCCCGTGAATTTCGTTGCCGCAGTTGTTTCAACATTTTAAATTTTCAACCACCGGCCGCCGGGGCCCCGAAACGCGCGTTTCCAAGTAATTTACAATTTATCATGCGCGCCGGCAAATGAGCAAATATTTTTCGTTTGTTAAGCCATTTGCAATTAAATGTATTAAAATTTTATATCAAAATGCGGTTTGCAATCTGTTTCGCGCTGAGCGGTCTTTTCATTAAAACGCATATATTACGAGTTCGCTCGCATTGCTTTTACATCACTACATATTCGTATGCTACAGCTACGAATCTACTTTATTAGCTTTTTGCTTGTCTGCCGATACGTGCAACCACTTGGCTGCCATCGAAACAATTGAACGTTTAATAAAATGTGAACGAATGTTAAAGTTTCCACTTTGATACGGCGAAGTGTTGTTCACAGAGGGGAATTGGACTATCGACTACTGTGTGTGGAGCTCGACAAATTCGTCAAAGTACAGATCGCGCCAGTACTCGTCAGCGCGGGCATTTTAATTAAATATTGAATGTATTCGTGTTATTCGTGTATTGAACATTTTAATTATATAAAATTCAAATACGTTCCATTATTTCTGTTATTCGCATTGATGTTGCTTGCTGTAATTTTTACATTGATTCAAAAATACTTTCATGCAATTTGAATATTACATTGTTTGCTTATATTCTCAACACCACGTTACTGTTGCTGCATTTTTATTTTACGACTTGATTCTCCAATTGAATCTTTAATTCAGTGTGCAGAGAGTTTTGTCTAGACTTTTTATACAGACGCGTAGGCTTTATAAAGAACTGTTAATTTCGGCCCTACCCATAGCGGAGGGTCCAAAGCCGTGGGTTCTGGCTAGCCCACCAGTTCTGCGTCAGATGAAGCTTTAATAGTCTCGGGACTGAAAGCAAAAAGAAAGTTAATACAAGATACAAGAAGAACTGTTAATGGAAATTTTTAGCAATGATAGAATATCACACACAGGTAATAAATAATATACATGTCAGGTTATACTTTTACACGAAATTGCCTTGTCCAAAACTTAGCGAAGCTAGTACTATGGATATATAACTAATACACAGATAAATAAAATTGGAGTGCCTGTTTATAATATTAAAATAAACGCTGTTTACTAAATGCATATGGATGTTAACACGGTACATATACCAAAATAAATTTTTTTACAATTTTTGTCTGTCTGTCTGTCTGTTTGTTCCGGCCAATCTTTGAAACGGCTGGACCAATTTGGACGGGACTTTCACTAGCAGATAGCTGATGTAATAAGAAGTCTATAATATATATATATATATATATATATATATATATATATATATATATATATTATAAACACTCAGACACTAGAAAAATACTATGTTCAGCACACGATATTTTCCAGTGCTGAGGATCAAGCCCACACCCTCTGATGCAGGAGACAGGTCCACTTTCCACTGCACCAATCGGGTCGTCTCCTTTCATATTATGAGATATCTGTTTACATGAACGCTGGCCAAATGTGATATGTGTATTCGCATTTTTTCCATCGAGGCCGTGTCCGTAATTGATAAAGGTGGATCTCGGCCGCTGCCCGTGACATGCTGTATTTATGCGAATTTAAAAGCTTCCGACTCGCGGAGTTCGAATCGGAATTAATCTCGCTTATGCCAATGTTTGTATTTAAAATGACGTCACGGAAAATAAACTAATTTAGGCACGTTTCACTCAACCTCCGGCTTTAAATGACGCTACATAGAGCTTAACATGTTTAAAGTTGTTGTTTTTATACCAGTAATAGATAACGGATCTTTGGCATCTTTTTGATGATGTCAAATAAATGCTACATTTCAATAAATTTTATAAGGCAATATATCGTATAGAACTATGCAGTGATTTTTTCGATGCCGTAAATATCTGTTTATGTAAATATATTTAGGTCTTGTCCGATGACCATAGTGATTGAACCATAGTGGTGGAATACATAACATCATTCTATAGAGTTTACTATTTTCTTAAAAGCTCGCTTAAAAATATCTCTGTATACATAAATATCACAAATGCCGTACATAATTTTTATTCTATTCACAATTTGATATGCTGTATGCATAACGTATTCATATTCAATGCTAAACACCTTGATAATCATGGCAACTTGATTCAATACAGGTACAATGATAACTAGAAACGGATAAACTTTAATATGCTATACATTTTCGCGGAAGGTGCCAATTTATTCGATGATGTTCAAAAGTGACCCCTACACCGTTCGACTTAAGATCTTTATACATTTCACATGAATGACAATGTAAATTTGTTGACATATTCAAACTTGGGCCAACTTAGAGCTGTCAAATTTGTTTAGCGGTAAGGGAGGGCTGCTTAAATTCGCCAGGCAGGGCGCCGCCAGCGTATAACTTAGTGCTTACTCGCTACAACTTACCAAATTGTAACATTTGTGTAGCGAAATTAATGGCATGATTTATGCGGAGTAGTTTAAGTATACTTTGATTACGTATCGGACTATACGTACCGACTTACTGTACAATGAACTTGAATAACATAGTTGAAATTATGTGAAACATGACATTACAAAGTACAATTTTAAGTGTCACACTAAGAATAATATTTAAAATAGTAACTAAAAACTTTGTCCGAAGTCAGAGTATGAAAAGACTTAGTAAAATTCGTGGGATACTTGTCTTTTAGTATATTAAAGTCGGACTACGCAGAACTGATAAATAAGATACTGTGAGCACGTGCTTATTATTTCGGCTTCGACTGTTAGATTTTAATATATTACAGTTACAAATAAAACTTCACACTAAAAAATTAGCTCCCTTTTCTTTTCATTTCAGATTGTTGGATTGTTAAAAAACTGGAATATCATTAAGTATTGTGTTGTATTGTTGTAATTAATCATTATTTTTAATTTTAATCCTAACCTGCATTCTAGAAGAAACTTAAATGTTGACAAGCACTTTTTGAACAAGTTATCTAACTTGTTGAAAAAATGACGTTAATGAAAAATGGCCAAAATTTACAACTTATCTATAAAACTCAAATTCATAGTTGTTGCAGTTAAATAGCCACTACTATCAAGTTAAGCTAGTTCCACGCTTTGTCTACTTTAAGTATTTGTAACGTGAAACCCAGTTGATATAATCGTTATTCGATTATCCGGCAGTTAGAAATGGAAACTGGTGCGGGAAATCGAAAGATCGCGTTACACAGTGGGCAGTCAACGGGATTCCTTGGTCAAAGTTGGAGAGAAACCCCGCAGGTGTGACCGGGCCTTAATTTCAAGTAAAAACTCGATATGTTCGAACTCTTATTTCATAAAAACAAATTAATGAAAACGAAGTTTGAGAAAAAAACATTTCTCTCGATCGTTTACAAAGCACTTCTAAGCTTTCCTGTTCTGCAAAGTATTTCAATTAAAATCTCGTTAATATCGCAGTAACATTATTTACGCAATGAAACAATGTACAAAAACAAAGTGCCCCTTTGTTTTTTAAAACTGTTTTTTTAAATTTATACATAACACCGGTTATGTCGTAATCATTTGTTACTTTTGTGTGGTACTCGTGATTTGATTTTGATTTTGATTAGATTATAATCTCTTAGATTTCTCCCAGATAGACTCTCTTAGACTACTACTACCTAGATTCTCTTAGACTTCATCGCTTCTCATTCTTAAACACTAGATTATTGATCTTATAAAAATGCTCCGTTTAAGATAAAGTTTTTTGGAATTATTTAATATTCACTAAATTAACGTTCTAAAGTAATGCTGCTATCCTTGCAACCTGTTTCATTCATGATCGTATTACTTCGTCGTTTCGTATACTATAAAAGTTTTCCGAAGTATTGTTAAAGTCGCACATGTTTCGGTAATGTTACATGCCGTCAATTTCTGCGTTCCGAAAGTTTAGCACATAATAAATACAATGGTTATGAGCTTAGCGTCTAGCCCTTTTGCCGTAAATTATAAAAAGTATTACGGAACATCTGTTCCGTCGGAAAATAATGCGCGATCTCAATCTCTCCTTTGCAAAGTTTCTTTGCTATAAAAAAAAGTTCGAGAAAAAGGGCACGAATTACATGCGTATCTATAAAACAACTTATCTCGTTACCTTTATTATAGCTATACATAACCTTGGGTAGAATGTACCTATACCGGTATAGAATGTACATATACTTTCGTTTCGGTGCGTTACTTTAAAAACTGTAGTTATTAGAAACTAAGTTTCTATATATTACTAGGTGACCCGGCAAACGTTGTTTTGCCATATAAATTATTTGTAGGGTAGAAAAAAATGTTTCGGGTGAACCTACCTTAACATTTAAGGGGATGAATAAAAACAGATGTTGTCCGATTCTCCATCCTGGCCGATATTTATACAAAATTTCACGAAAATAGGTCGAGCCGTTTCGGAGGAGTTCAATTACAAACACCGTGACACGAGAATCTTATATATTAGGTGTATTTCCAATACCATACCTACATGCCTAAGATTTTGTTTTCTTGAAATGAATAGAGAGCTACATTATCCGAGTAACACTTTTAATGTTAGAAGGAGGCAAAGCAAAATGGCAGTTCACCTGATGTTCAATAATAACCGCCACTCATTGACATTTGCTACACTTCTAGGGATGCGTTACCACCTTTTAATAGCGATTGGCCCCGGCTACCTCACTCACCAAACGAAACGCAAACGTACTCTTGAACTTCACGCCGGTCTTCTGTGAGATCGTGGTACGTATCCCGCACGGACCTGCTCATTCGTGCAAAAATTAAGACTGTTATGTGGCTTTGCCACAGTTACACAAGTTATATTCTAATAAAAAATTGGGATCATATAATTTCTAGAAGGAAGAGTTGATAAGCTTTAAGTAATTCTATTTGATATTACGCAAGAAACCTATTAATACATAAGCGTGTAACCTATTATTTTATCATACAATAATGTAATTGATAATAGAAAATTATTACATTATTAAATTTTTCATTTCCCCAAATTATAGTAAATATTAACGTTACTTTTGTGCACGCGTGGGACCGGGGCGGGAAAGCTAGTGAACTGTAAAACGAAATCAGTAAGGTGATAAGGCCGGTTATAGGGCGCGTCATATTTCACAAAGTGCCGTAAGTTTGGCAGTTAACTCACACGTTTATGGCGCTGTTAACACGTGTTGACGCTTTATACTGTTCCCACCTAGGCGGCGTCCCTCTAAATCATTGGTAACTGCAAAAAAAGGCTAAAACGATCTCTATCGTACGCACATTGGCGCACGATATCTTTTCGGGTAATTTTCACGGAACAAAGCGATGTTGAGACCTCGATAACACTTATTTCATTCCACTTGGACGCCGAACGGAAAAAAGTATCGCGGTATAAATTTTCCGTTTTGCGTTTGTACGCGTAAAAAATTGGCCACGGTTTATCAGTTGGCAACACTGTTACAGATTGCGCACGTGGCGCCGGAAGGGGGCAGCGAAGAGACAGCGAGCCCGACGGTCGCGTAGCCAACTTAATTAATGCCCGGTTTGCACTTAACGTCATAACTTTGCATCGGCTGTATAAGATAAGTTCAAAGCAAAGTGTCGTTAAGTTTTAAGCATAATTACTTTGTTAGCTACTTACTCGTAGTTGTCTGTGTGCTCATCTCAAGAACATAGTGAGTTATTTTCCTTAACGTTAAGTAAATACACGTATATCAATAACATATATTAAAAATAGCCATACGAAATTCTGCTCGTGGCAAACTTATAGTATCACGAAATAATAATTTAGATAATGTACGTAGAATAACATACTCCTTTATAGTTTGGGACCACAAAGGCATTGTTGTTGGAAAAATAAAGAAAGGACAGCCAGAGATACCTTTGTGACCGCAGATGTATATTAGTTGAAAGTTAAACAGAGCTCTTGATAAAATTTTCATAAGAGACAGGGTAAAGCGTCGCCCGGGGCGACAGGAGCCTTTGCTTGACGTCACTTTGTAGTATTAAACGGCCCTCTATCGGTAACAGAACACGGACGGGAGTCGCCGTAAACTGGACGATGTTAGAAAGGTTATGCTTGTAAGTACGTAACGTTAGCAAGACAAAGAACATTTAGTTTTCATAGAGAAATTTATAAATTGTTACAATATGTCGGTGAACCTTTACAGGATAATGAATTTCTGACTCAAACATTTTAATTCCAATTTTGGGATAATGAGATATTGTTCAGTTTTTATCTCTTTAAAAAGCTTTGAAACTTTGGAGGAGTATCATATGCCTGTAGGTAACAGGCATAATGTTACTCCTCCAGATGTACAATAGGGCTTATGGGCATTATGAGTTTGATAAAAACCAATTGATGCTATCTATCAGCGAGTTCACGATGATAACAAATCTGAAATTTTCCATATAACTGAAAAAAAATTATTTGATAATTTTCATGAAGGATCTAACATAAATAAATAAAAATTCGTTTAGTGTGTGTTTATATCTTCATCATTCGAATAATATTTCAGTATGAAAACATTTTGAATATTTCTTGACATAACGGACGCAAAATATAATTGTGTTGCTACGTACTTAGACGCCAGTCCTTTCAAAGACGTCACGACGAATAAGACCAGTGAAGCGTGCGGAGGGACTTGACAGTATCATATCTGGAAGGAGGCCGCGTTGTTGCGAGCACCGGCCGGCGAATGAAACTTTATTGGATACTTTTCATTTGTTCGGGCACCCTTACAGTAACTCGAGGAAATATAGTAAATTTGTGAAATAAAACATTCCTTTTATGTTTGTAATATATTGTTATGTATTACAAATGTAACATGTTTGTTGGTTGTGAAATTTATATTATATATAAAATTTCGGATGTAATTTGCAATGAAATCAATTGTAATGTCAGTATACAGAAAACTTTTCAAGATCAGTGAACTCAAACACTAAACGTTATTTAGATAATGTATCCAACTAACAACGCTACTAACGTAACCACAACAAACGGATACATGGCAAATATGTTAGTCTCGCGAAATAAAACTGGAAACGTGGACGATTTCCGTTTTCGGACATACGAGGACGATTTACGAAATGTGTTTACAATGAAGGCCGCTCCGAACGAATGCGACATATTTCATCATTCCAAAGAAATGCCTTCAAGTCCATAAAAATGGAATCACGCAAAACGGTACAGTCTTGCTAATAACTAAATACTTGTTTCAATATGTTCAATCATGTAATGGTGAAAAACAAATTAATTTATGATATTTACAAAAATGTAGAGTACTTTTATAAAAAAAACATAAATAAATATAAATCCAAAATAAGGCTTAGACTTAGGTAAGAGAAAATAAATAGAAAATATTATATTAAACTAAAATTATTTTGTATTGTGAAACATCACAGTATTTTAACGGTTATTTTTATTTAACAAACCGTTTCATGATTTAATTTCAGAAGATTTACAGCATTTTTCGAGTCGTTACATGGCAAAACTGGTGCGTGTGTTTGATTGATAGTGATTTGAAGTGAACTTACCATCGTCAAATTCAGCTTTTATTTTATTAAGAAACATAAACACAAAATGTTCCGCTTTTTCCATTAAACAATAAGTGCTTTTGCGGGAGAACTTACCATCGTTAAATTTGCCTTTCATTTTATTGAGAAACATAAATAAGATTTACAAAATTGTCCTGTTTTTTAAGAACAAACGGTTAACGCTTTTGCGGGAAAGTGTACGATAGTGTGGGAGGGGGCGGGCGGCATCCACCCCGTACTTCCGGTTACTATATAATAAAGTTATTCTCCTTCTTTCGATAAACTTCAGTTTGTCCGGCGATAAATTACCCGGTCACATTCGCGGAAGTCGGCCCGGCCTCGCCAAATATTGGCTTAACTTGAAGAATGTCTCGGGATTTGTTCGAATAACATGTTCTCTGTAACTAAAAACATGTATAAAAAACTTGCTACCTAAATAAACGTCAATATTATGTTATTATGGTTCATAGAACACTAAATAAATAAGAAGAACAATAAATAAGTTAAATAAATAAATAAATTTCAGTCAATCTTCGGGTATGTTATTACAGGTAGCAGATAGATATTTTGGCTGAGTTTAACTCCTTTGCGCCGGCACCATTACTTAATCATATATAGACTATTACTTAACTATTAGATTGTTAGCATTATAAACATTCGTGGCACATACTAAGCAACGATAAAACGTGTGAAATGAATATTTCTGAATATTTTATTCAAACTTTGATTTTATTTTTGCACAAATCCAATAGTTCGCCAATCCGCAGTGGGGCCGCGTGGTGGACTATGCCCTGATACCCTCTGTATAGAGGAGGCCTTTGCCCAGCAGTGGGACATGTATAGGCTGATGACTTTACTTTTACAAATCAAATATTTAAAATGTTATAAAACTAAACTACATATTATCTTATAAACCTAGTCTAAATAAACTGGCATATGAATTATACAAAGCTAGTGTTGCTTTCGATATTAAGTTTATTGTTTGATAAATATGTTAAACTATATAAATATTAATATGCGGGTCTGTTCGGCCCGCGTTTCTTTGTGGTGAGCTCAGTTAAATTGGCCGAGTGCAGGCGCGTAGCGGACGAGCGTAGACACCGCTACGCCGCAACCTATGCCGTAGACCAATAAATATCGTACAACGGCTCAAATTAAACGTCACTATAAAGTCAAAATGTAATTAAAACCAAATATTTTTCAAATTATTTTAAAAAGATTAAATTAGTACATAAAATATTATGTTATTTACACATGTATTTATCTGGAAATCAATTAATAATTTCCATCACTATTTAAATTTGAAATATATCGTATATTATAATTATGACGGTGTCATTTACCAATGTTAATTGATGTATAAAAATGCAAATATCGTTTCATATTACTAATTATTTCTCAAAATGGTATATACATATTGAATCAATACAAAGTTGAAAATACTTTTTTTATGTGAGAACGTGGCAAGCGACCTGGCGGTTCACCTGATGTCAGTGATAACCACTGTAGTTGCAGATGCGTTGCCACCTTTTAATAAAGTGGGCCCCGGCAACCTCACTCACCAGACGAAACGTAGAAGTGTAATACTTCCTCTTCACGTCGGTCTTCTGTGGGGCCGTGGTACTTAGCCGGATGGACCAGCCCATTCGTGCAGCAACGAAGACTGTTGAGTGGTCCTACCGTTTAAAAATTCAAGAAATTGTCTTTCACTTTTGCTAATATGAAAAGGCTTTACATAAAAAAAATTGTATTTAAAATGGTTTACAGTCCAGTCTGCGTATTCCTAGTGAATTGTTTGCGGGAGCTATCCCTGTATCTGATGGCGCGGCACTAATGCCGTATGAATGAAATTTACTGTCAATATCTGAGGCCCGCATGCGGCTTTGTGACGCAAACTGTCCTCTTTTATATCCACCATTATGCCTGCTTTTATTTTTCCCTTTGCATTTTTAAACGCTTTTCACAATCGCTATTTTTGATACGTTTTCGGTTTTGAACTGTAACAACGTGGTTTGAAATTGAATTTGCTATATTGACGGTTATTTGTTTACGGAATCGAAGTGGGTTTTACTAATTTAATTAAACAGATAATAATGATAGTTTTGGAACTGTCCAAAGTGTCTATATACAGTGATCGGAGCGCGAAAATACTGTTTTTAACTACGCTAAAACGACTGTCTCCTTAAAAAGAAAGCGTTTTATAGGAAGCGATGAATTTTTAGGGGGTTTTAAGGGTGAGAAAAAATTAAAAAGAAAAGGTAGTTTTCAGTTCAAAGTCTGTTTTGTTACTATTTCTGTCCGTGATCCAACAACACACGTTTAAGCACGTATCAGAAATAAAGATACAACTGTTTCTATCAAATGAAGACTGGTCGACTGGTCATATTTGTATGTCTTTTAAAAAAAACGGGCTAAGTGCGAGCCGGACTCGCGCACGAAGGGTTCCATACCATTTCGTATAAAAACGGCAAAAAAACATGTCTTTTGTATGGCCCCACTTAAATATTTTTTATTCGGTTTTTTTAGTAGGTATTTGTTGTTATATCGCCAACACAAATACATCATCTGTGAAAATTTTAACTGTCCAACTATCAAGGTTCATGAGATACAGCGTGGTGACAGACGGAAAGACAGACAGACAATCTTAGTTATAATGTCACGTTTTACCCTTTGGGTAGGGAACCCTAAAAACTAAGCAGTGTTCCAACTTGATGAAATATAAATTTTCCTCTTGTAGGTTTAAATCAATGCGAGTACTCACTTTTATTACTTAGTAAAACTCTTATAAACTTAACATCGCAACATAACGAACAACAAAGTCTCCGCTTAAGCGCCCCTATAATTTGTTGGGGATTACCGTGATACCGAGCGGGGTGAATCCCGGCGATTAGTCACAAGTATCGCGAGATGAATTCACACAGCTACGGAATCCGGGGCTTATCGTCCTGCCCGGGAATCGAACGAACTTCCACCGAATACTGATTACCTGGATTTCTGAATCAGTATTCAGGTGCGGTAATAGAGTTGCGATAATTTTCTATGAACGCTTCTACATGAATAATAGCCTTTGAGTATACGAGATTTGATACCCTCTACGTATTAGTATTCTTCTTGTCGCTCATAAGCATTTTAGGTTACTAACCTATCGAAATTTCACTCTTGAATTTCATTATCGAAAATTTTACTCAACAATTAATATAATGAATTGTTAATATTTAAAGTTGGTAATTCATACGCCAGTTTCCATTTATTTACTGAAAAATGGCGAACATGGTTTATGAAATTAGTTTGAAACGAATTAATGTACTTTAACTTATCAACGGATAACTCGGCGGCGAGGGTGGTGAGTTCGATTCCCACACGGGATAAGTTTTTGTGTGACACAAATAATCGTTCCGAATCTGGGTTTCTATTCTCGTGGAAGGTCGTAACTTCTGGCAAGCCAGTCAAAAAGAAAAATCAAGCCAATGCCATGAACAATATGATCCACACGTTGTGCCGACCTCACTTGGATAAGTACTATACAAGACTTTACAATAATTTGGAAAATCTTGAACAGTGTTTATAGAAATAAATCATTCATTCAATAAAAATTGATTCAACTAGATTTGTATTCTTTATTGTTGATTCATCTTAAGTATGATGTCTGGCCGATTGAGATAAGAGCTTAACTTGGAGCTTGGTCACGTCTTTTCATTTCGCGAAACGAAAGCAACCGCTCCGGTAAAGATATTAAGCTGGAACTTGATTGTGAACGTACTCCGTTCTACACGCGCTTGCGGCGGCGTTGCGGAATGATCGAGAACTTCGACGAACACCGCGCCTGGACGTCTGTGCACGGTAATTACGGCACACCTCAGACGCGAGCCGCAATTAATTCCTGTCCGCACTCGCCGCATCCCCCCTCCGCCGGGCCCCCGCCGCCTGCGGTGCCCGCTGTCCCGGGCACGATTTCAGGAATCCCGGCACTTTGATTGACCTCCGCACCAGATTATTAGTCGCCACCGACTGTACCTCGCCGTGATTGTCTTTAAAGTAAATTCCGATAGCATGCGAGCAAAGCCACACTTTTAAAGCCCATATTTCTCGATTAAACAATTCCGGATGACATGGAAGTAATGACATTATATTGTACCTTTTTAAAGTGAGATTTTTCATTAAATCATTTCTATCACATGAAAGTAATTCCACACCGTATTATTTACTTTTTCAAAGGTAAGCTTTCTCTATTACAACAAAGGTCGAGTTCAGGAATTTAGTTCCAGATGTAATTCTTGTAATTTTTGCACGTGATCATTCGGTTCTAATTACAAGTATTTTTATGTTTTGCTGTTACCCTTCTCTTTTTGGTTTTGCCTGTAACAAAGTAATTTTCGCCTATAAATAAGATTACGCTGTTCTTATATAATTCTCAAATGTGCGTACGTAATACGCCATATTTGTGCATAAAAGTTAAATGGTACAGTTATGACAAAAATAAATTAAATTATCATTTATTCATTTATAGTTTTCAAATAATTACGTATTATAAAACAGTTTACAATAACACGATCATACCACTATCAGCCATGTGCCGTTCAGCAAAACTCTCAAAGTTTAATTACCTAACAACATGTGCGCTTGCAATATCAATTAGACAAATCCTCGCACTAGAAACAAAAGATACGACGGGGACCCTAATGAATTTGTAATCTCCGTAATCTGTTCAATGAGAAATGGCGTTTTCCAAATAGCGCCGTGTAGGCAAACAAATTAAACCTCGCCCAAAAATGAATTTATCACGTAGGATGGGGTAACGACGCGGCCGGGCGCTGCCTAACTATCCATTTGTTCCTTTGTTTCCCGTAGCGCGGAACATTCAAAACACGAATACGTGCATCTAAAGTTGGGCACGATTGTCCGACATCTGTACAAGCAATTTGTTAAAGTTTAATTAGTTCGAAATTAACATAAATTGTAATTTATGTTAAATTCTAACTTACCTAATAATCTATAATCTCTATTCTACAAAAATTTTATCATAATCTGATTACATAGCATTATACAATTATTAAGACACTAGCGACCCGCCCCTGTTTCGCACGGATGCAATTTATTATAGAAAAAAGCCTTCCTCTTGATCTCTCTATCAAGTAAAAAAAACCGCATCAAGATCCGTTGCGTAGTTTTAAAGGTCTAAGCATACATAAGGCGGTGGGACGACTTTGTTTTATATTATGTATCGTGATATGTAAATTAATATATAAAAGTTTTCTCTCTAATGACAAGCATCGAGGCGTGAAGTTCACGTCAGTTTTATTATTTTCGATATGATAAATGAATGATCGTCGAGTATTACCGCCAAATGTCGCCACGAGCGCCGAGCCCGAAGTCCGGTATATTTTAATTTAAACGGATCCCGGTAAGACCAGTGTCCGGCGGCGTCAGATGGCGTCCAGTGATTAATATGCAGGCCGAAGATTGAAGCACACGCCGAATTGGCCTCTCGTTTGTTTGCGACACAGTCTACACTTTTGTATATGCTTAAGTTATTCTCACCGTTCGCACTAGTGCAAAATACGTTGCACAACTTTTATAAATGATTATAAGACAATTACAAGATCTTTATGTATGAAAATATTTTGGACAAAAATAAACAGTATACTTGAAATTTAATATTTTTAATTTTACGTTGTAAAAAAGAAGGGGAGATATTTTGAAATACATTTCTTCTGTGACATAACTAATACGAATATATTATCCAATAATAATTGTTTCCTACTAACTATAAATTGTTAAGAAGAGTCATACAAAATTCTAATTTACAAAATTATAAACAAAAATTTCCTAATAAAAAAAAATGCTATAATTTGATGATGAAGGAATAATCTGTGGTTATTATTAGTTACATTCGGTTTTAATCCATTTGTCCGCAAAATGCACTGAAAAGCTTCTTGTTTTGTCAGATTTTATCAGACGTGTCAGATTCAGAATATGAAACAAAAAATCTTAACGTTGATTCACTTCAATGCTCCCGTGCACGCCGAATCGACAGCCATGGTATAGCTTGTTCGATACTCGTTAAAGGTTTCTTTACACCCCACAACTGCGTGGAAGCTTGCTGAGTCGCAATTAGCCGCAAGGGTTGGAAAATAAAAAGAAAACCACAGTTGTACAATTACCTGTATTCGCTACTGTTTATTCCGTGCAGGGTACTTACCACTGTGCGCTAACACTGATCCATGAAATTAGCACATCAAAGATATTTAATGCGCTTTCAGAGGACAAGTGCGCCTTTAAACAGCGCCATCTAGTTAAGCCCCCGTAATGGGTGTTTCGCATAGACAAGCAAATTAGTTCTCGCGACACGTGGCGTTAACTGCCCTCTCCAAACTGCGCCGCACTAATTACCCACCTCCCTGTATGTTACAATATTTTTAAAAAAAAAATGCAGCATTTGAATTCAGCATTTACTTATGATACGACTTTTATCAAACGTAATTACCAATATTTAACCATTGCGTTAACATTAAAGTGGTAAGGCACTAAAGTATAGAAATAACTTGGCACCGGTTTTTGATTTCCAAAAGCTTGTTAAATATATGTGAGCACTGTTCATATTGGACAAAATACGTAAATAATTCTCTTTAAAGTTTACAACTTTTATTTTCAATTTTACCATTAATTTTACTATGTACTTAAGATATCAAGTTAAATATTTATTTGATTACAAAATACACACGTGATGTATACAATCACACAACTAGTACTATAATGCGTATATTTCTTTATATATTAAAAAAATGAAGTATTTCTGAATGAAATGATATCGTATATTTCGTTATCTTGGCCCAATTTGAAATAAAATGTGAGTTAAGACTCAAGTTTGCACAATAAATAATTGTTTCCCGAGACGTAATTGCCGTAATTTCATGAATAATTACCGCCACAGAGCAATTAAATAAATTACAGTAGGAATAACGACCTCCTTCGGGCTTTAGTTTAAACTTAGGGCGACGGCTGGTGCACTTGGCGTTACACGATCCATAAACACGTCCTCAAATCGAGTTTCCATTTCTAAACTCGTATTCAACAATAGAACGGTGGCCGCACGTGACAAATTGGACGGACCTCGCATAACCTAAACACGTAACCGCAAATCGTTACAGCGGGGGCGGTTGAGCTGAAAATTTTCAAAAAGAGAATTACTGCTGTCATACGCGATATGGCCGGCGTCCAAATATGGGGGGCCGCGGGGCGAGGGGGGGGGGGGGGGTGACGGAGGGTAGGCTTCCCCACATGGCCAGTTAGTTACGCCGCGAATTATAGGGGCCATTACGATTCATTAAGGCCAGTTAGGCTTAAACCGGTGTTTACCCACGCACACAGAAGCGACTGCGTGTACGTACACAGCTGGTTCTGCAACAGTTGGCGTGTATTGTTTCGGCAGACCGGAGAGAGAAGCCGATATAAATGCAATACGCAATTTTAAATCACGTAACTGTAAGGTTTGTCGTATAAACAAACATTATGTTTATTTTATGTACATCATGTTATGTTTATTTGAAAATCTAAGGTTGTGTCGTACAAAATACATATTTCAAAGAAAATTACTGTGACCCAAATGTGCGTGAACTATGGTGGTGATTATATGTCGATATGTGTCATGTTTGATACTTGACGCACAGATTAAAGCCACGAGAGCTCTCTTATAGTATATTTTAAATGGTTTTGCAAGATGAACCACGAACCACAAGAGCCACGTTATAATTGAAATGATTTTGTATGAGGTACGGCCACGCAACAGTCTTCGTTGTTGCACGAATGGGCAGGTCCGTCCGGGAGTACCACAACTTCACAGTTGCCCGTGTGAAGCGGGGGAGTTCATCATTCTGCGTTTCATCTGGTAAGCGAGGTAATTTTTTTTGGGCTGGATGAGCCACTGTTGGCCTTAGGGGCCTTTACAGTTCCGACGGGCTTGAGGTTGCCTGACGCACGGGGCGCCTAGCCTGAACCTCCGGGAGCCTGAACCTCGGAGCGAGGTAAGCGAGCAAGGTAATCGGGGCCCACTTTATTAAAAGGTAACAACGCTACTACAACCGTACGGGTGTTGCAAATCTCCATGGGCGGTGGTATATAAAAATAGGAAACGGGAAACCCTTTTCGTTTTTTACACGGTGACTTGTTTCCTTTTGCTCGTTTCTCCTTCTTTTTTATTTAACGTAAAACTGCACATCGCCGCGAAACATTTCATTTTATTTTGCATCGACGACTTGTTAAATAGCGCTATAGCGGTCGTTCGTAGCTGGAGGCTTGCCAGTATTGACACTATCGAGTAACGGCTGCATCTCTCAAACTGCCCCAGCCGGCATTCTACATAAGCTTATAGCGGTTAAAACGCTCACGTGCATAGGATATTTGTTTCATCCATCGATAGTTATGCTGAATCTACGTGAATAAAATGGTATTCTACCGTTCTGCACAGATCGCGAAAGAACTGCTGGATAGATTTCCATTAATTCTTGCTGTCTATCACATATATCTTGTTTCTTAGATATTTGACACTTACCTAAAAATTTGATGTGGTTATCTTCGTTTAATGTACAGTTCTGAAAGTTTTAAAAAATAACAATTTTTATAAGTGCTCTACGTGTTCAGTGATATTTTTTCTTGTTATGCTAGATGAATGACATTGTTAATATTAGTATATTAACAATGTCATTCATTATAAATTATTAGTTTATTATGTAGCAACGCTGTGGACATCGCGGGTATTAGCTATTAAATTCTTAATGTGGCACTCGAACTTAGCTCCAGAATGACTTAGAATAAAACAAAACTCTTTTACAGATAACATAATAATTAAAATTTAATAGGATTCACGACCTGTAATAGTTTAAAATGTAATTTATTTAGCAACGTAAAATTTAAATTAAATCCTTATGCTCGTTTTACCGAAGGAAAATTTACAAGAACAAATGAACAACACAAACCATTAAAATATTTTCAGGATATGGTTGGTATATAACAGCAATTTCGTCACACAAATAATACTATTTTATAATACTTTCAAGCTTGACCATAAAATAATTTTTTATTCTCTTTTGTAACAGTTACTTAACTCAAAACAGCTCTTATAAATAGCAGTTAAACATGAAAGAATTTAACAACATAAATAAGTGCTTATTACGATTACCAATAAATAAACCCCATCATGGATGATGATAGAACTTCGTTTAACAAACAGTTACTAGGATTAAAAAAAGATCCTTAAAAAATACGACCGAAGTAATAAGATCGCAAATATCGCATCCGCCAATTTGCTCCCTCCATGTCGCAGGTAAATAACAGACGAGGATCGTTTACCGATGCTTTTGACAGCCTGTAGCGTCGAGCAAACACTGCCAGTATTTGCGAGAACTATTTTTATGTACGTAGCTTCGTAGAGGAGGCGATCGAGCTTTTTTCACCGTTTTATCGCTATCGAAAAGTTCGCAATAAGTTCATATTACACGGAATAAAAGAGCAAACATTGAAGCAATGATAAAAGTAGTTTAATTGCACAGCTTACGAAATTCCTTTCTAAGGTTAAATAATTCTTTTATTTTATGAAATTATGACGTAGGAAACAGTTATAATGAATATTTAAGTCCCGAAATTGTTCTTAGATTTTACAGTATTTAATATTAATATACAAAACGAATACACACATTTCGTATTTAAAATATAACGACAACAAAGTCTTGAGAAGTACTTAGCTTTCCTTATCTGCCTTCTACTTCTTCACAATAAAATTTACTCCTTGGTTAACTAACAAATTCAATTTAACTGTACAACCGTTACATTTCGTAAAATTAGATATATTTAATTCAATACCTAATAACAAATGTCGCTTCTTTTTCATACACTGAAAAGACGTTGCGTTTAATTAACTTATGCTTAAATACAAGGGCTTGTTAACTTATACTCGAATACGGTGATACGGCGGTATTTAACCCCAGCCGCCTCATTTAAATACGTCCCCGCTAATTTATTTCGAAGCGCAGACACATTAACAAAAGCCGTCGGTGGGCGAAAGAAATACGAAAAAAAGGGCCCGCCATAATCCCAGCCCGAACTAAGCCCAACGGCTATCTAATAACATTTATTACTCGGATTCCGGTCCCCAGCGTCCACTTCCGGCGGCTGATAAACTGGCGCCATTTTTGCCGCCATATTTATTTATCGGCGGCGATAATGGCCGATGTGTGAACCGTTCATTACGAGCATAGCCGGCGAGCGGAACTCAGTGCCTCTTTAGCGCATTATTTTGCGTTTGCCGAAAATGTAATGCGCCGCGTCGAATAGTTACATGGTAGTCATTAAATTACTTTCGTTTAGCGTAAGTATGACATATGAAACATGCAACAGAAAGTAAACTTAATTAGTTTAACACGTACATACATTTCTCTAATCTCTCTCTTAAATACGAAGGAAAAATAGTTACCAAGACCCACAATGTCCGTTATTATAACGAATAATCACCACCCATACAAAAACTTTGGAAGAATGATTTCAACGAATTATTACTTAACAAGTAATAATTCGTTCAGTAGTATCATAACTATACGCTGCTAACAAGTTGAACTTGACATGAATAATTAAGAGATTATCCGTACCAATTTCATAAAATTTATTAATTAACGACCTTAATATAATTTCAAGAAACCGGTAAATATTTTTTATATTTCGTTTAATAAATATATGCGTTTAATATCGATATTGACATACCGTCGGGATCGCTACGTAGACTCCGTAAATATGAGGAAATATAAGCATTAATCCTTATCACTCGATGAGTTCGTAAGTGTCGTGGGTCGAAAGCGTCGATTAATCATATCGATGGGAACCGGCGAGTGTTGCGGGATTTATGGGATCGCAAGTTTTCTGCCTCGCACGCAGCCAGAACTAATGAAAGCGTTCACGGGGATAAACGACTCGGTGTCCGTATTGATTGGCTGAACAACCGACCGTTCCTAATGTCTTTATTGTGTTTGTTCAGTGCGTCCGTGCAAGGGAAATATTTATACATCGAAAAGAGGAGGAAATCTTTAAAAAAAAAGAAAAATATAAAGATTTCCTCCAATGTCTTCCAAGTCAAAATTCTTCAATCGTGAGTATTCAACGACAAACTTTCCACCTATTTTAGTGAAAGGTGTTAGACCATGCTATATCTGTATCTACCCGAGGTTGCTATTACCTTAGGCAGGCAGCTTAGCTCTTGATACTAAAACTGTAAATCTATACGGATTTATCTAATGTTTTAGTTTTGGCCAGTTTCACCTATAATCTCCACTTCTTCGGCAAGCCACAATAAATCGTCGCCAATTTCCGGTTCATATTATAATTTAACACAATGTTTGCTTAAAGCGGACAGAGAAATCCTCCGCATAAATTCTGAACGGCCGCTCCGGAGTTAGCGGAATACGGGAAAGCGCCCCAGGGACCCTTCCCGCGCACAAATCATGTTGTCTTCTACTTCAGACGAAATGATGCCGATCGGCCATATCTGGGTTCGTCCACTGCAGCGTACGCTTAGGCTGTCGTTAATATACACGCTATTTAAACAGCCATTAGTAGAGTTGACGCAAAACGATATTGTCAAACAAAACGTAGCGATGGTACTCATTTAATTAATACATACAAAAAATACTACTAAACCAGGAATTAGTCAACTAATCAAGAGGTAGATTCCATTCAAATATATATTTTCTTATATACCCTCTGTATAGAGGAGGTCTTTGCCCAGCAGTGGGACTTGTATAGGCTGTTACTTTACTTTTTTTACTTCATATTTTTTTAGAATTTTTGATATTATATCCATTGACATAATAGTATTAAAATACACAGTATTTAACTATATTTTAGTTGAGTGATAGGCTTAGACTAGTTGGAGTGATGACCTGTACAAATGTGCGGGAAGTCGATGGATGTGGTGGCTTAGTATCGTTCTTCGTGGCAGTCTGTGTGGCGGCCTATGTGCAGCAGTGGAATCGAACATGTCGAAATGATGATGATGACAATGAACGGGGTTGTTTTTTTTATGCGAAAAGTTGTTAAACGAGCAGACGGTTCACCTGATGTTAAGTGATTACCGCCGCCCATGGACATCTGCCACACCCAAGGGTTACAGATGCGTTGACAACCTTTTGAAAATTGGGCTTTGACTACCTCACTTACCAGACGAAACGTGAAAGTATTTGTCATACTTCCACTTTACGCTGGTCTTCTGTGAGGTCGTGGTACTTACCCGGACGGGCCTGCCCATTCGTGCAACAGCCGAGGCTGCTGCGTGGCCCTACCACCGTAAGTATGTATAGTATCTCCAATTAATACAGATTACTGCTGAGTTTTTCGATAGTTTTTGTCACTAATTTAATGTAATGAAATTACAATAAAGAATACAGAATAAAGAATACAGTATGTTTTTATTAATCAACATAGACGTTCACAGTATATCCATCCAGTATTTGTGTAGCCATGTTCGTTCACTATCCGGGCCCTCGCATTTAAATCAATATACTCGAGCAGCTCGAGTTCTATCCTACGAAATTGTTAATTTTAAGTGCTGACTTATCACGTGCTCAGCGATGAGAAAGACAGGTTTTTTCTCGGGATGTTTTGGAATGTATGAAATAATAACAAAAAAAATATTTCGAAGATATGTGAAGTCCGCCAATTCGTAGTGTAGTCGTGTGGTGGCCCTAATACCATAACGGCACCGTCAGATGGTGATGCAATAGGTTGAACCTGCCAACTGCGACTTCTGCTATCACAAAAACCTACCCTAGAGACTTTCCATACAGATATCGATTTTAACGGCCTTCTACAACTGGTTAATTCAAAACGGTAGACGTTTAACTTATCACATTCGAAATTTATAACATTTCGGCACGTAAAATTCTCTGCCTCTGTACATATCAAAACATATGGATGAAAGTTGTTTGAAATCTTGTAATATCACAAATTACTAGATTACATTTAAAATTTCAGGATTTACGCGTTCATTTAAAACGGGCTGCGTTACTAACTGCGGGCGGTGAGGATAAATTTAGAGCTTGCGGTGGATGTCTCCCGAGATATATCACCCCGAGTCCGGCTTGTTCGGCGACTGCGAAAGGCCCATTCCGTCCGTCGGGCCTGAAGCCCAGGGCGCGCATTAACCGGCCCTCGTCTTTGCCACTTTGATTTGTTGCGTCTCCGAAGAGATCCATCGCCGGCGGCCGAGTTTACGCGGCGACCCCTGGCCCAATCGTCCAAATTGAATGTTTGTTTTTACGTTACTTGTCTTTGGAAGGACCATAAGTGCGAAGCGAATGTCTATTAATATATTGGTTCATGTTCTGTATAGTTATGCATGAAAGGTATGCAGGATTTTTTTATTTATATTTTGCAAATATAACTATGTAAATTTCCATTGATAGCATTTACGCTACTGTGTTGAAAACTGTGTTTTAATTTCTTTTTAAGGTTCCATACCCAAAGGGTAAAACGGTATCCTATTTTTAAGAGTCCGCTGTTTGTCTGTCTGTCTGTTTGTCTGCCTGTCGGTTTATCTGTCTGTATCTCGGGAACCGTGATAGTTAGACAGTTGAATTTTTTACACATGATGTATTTCTGTTGCCGCTATAACAACAAATACTAAAAAACAAAATTAAAAAACAGTGAAGCGGGGCTCCTTTACAACAGACATGATTTTTTTATCGTTTTTATATATAATGGTATGGAATCCTTCGTGTGCGAGTCCCACTCGTACTTGGCCCGTTTTGTTTCTTTCTCTTCTGACTTTCACGCAGATTAATACGAAAAATGCTTTTGGAGAAAGGTGTAAATCCTATGGAAAAATTAACATTATAGTATTTCTGATTATGGACAAATTTATGATGTTAAACCAGCAATCAACGAAATGTTTAAAATCGTGTGAAGTCTCAAATAAAGTTTCGCGATACAAATTTGATTACTTTACGGTTGTATTAACGGTGTATCAACCATTCATGAAGCAATTTTAGAAAGGGTATTTTTCAGCGATATTACCGCGCTCGCCTCTCACAGTTTATAAGCGACAGAGCAATGACTGCCGCTTAATCTCCCGATTCATAATTAATGATAATTTCCGGCGGACTGGATTTTTCATTCAAAGCGGGGAAAAAACGTTCGCTCGGCGGAAAAATAATCGCGGAAAGAGCTTATTCATTTATGAAGCAGACAGAGAGCAACGACAGCTGTATATTTTTATTTTAAACGATATTAACGTAGCTCGGACGACAGTCGCGAGTTTTTCGCGAGTTCCGTACATTATCGAGTCTTTGGTAGTAGAGAATTAGACAGAATTTAAAAATAATGCGAATCAACCCTACATATTGCAAAACTTTGTTTTATAGCCAACTGTAAAATTTAAACAAAAAAAATATTAAAGCTATCCAGCCTGTTTATCTTCCAGTTTCTTAAAATTGTATATACTTTAATTGCATTTATCTTAATTTTTCGTAACACTGTATAAATAGTCATTTTGCATGACAGTGTTCCTTTAAAATAAAGCAGTAACTTAACTTCTATTATAACAAAAGACCAACTCTCAGAGAACATTTAGCATTCAGGAAGAAATTAGAATGAATATTCTTTTGTTTGTACCCATGTCCGACTTCGCGTGACATCGGCTCCAGGGTTAAACCGGAAATACAACCTTTAAAAAAGGAACGCTCGCAACGGAAGCGACGGGCAGGAAGACGCCGACGACAGCGTCGCGTCGCCTACCCAACGAATTAAAAATTAAACGAGTATCCGCTTCCGGGCGCCGTGACACTCTTCGCTTGTTTTCATTTGTATTTACTTAACAGAAACCTCAGCTAAGGGTCTCACTTAAAACTACTACGCTACCGTTACGACAATTTGACTTTGGCCTTTTAATGAATACAATAGGTTTCAGTTTCATATATTTTTTTTTGTTTTATGAGTGAAGGTGGCAAGCGAGCTGGCGGTTCACCTGACGTTACGTGATAACCACGGCCCATGGAAATTTACAACATCCGTAGGGTTGCAGATGCGTTACCACCTTACAATAAAATGTGTACCGGCTACCTCACTCACCAGACGAAACGCAGAAGTATAACACTTCGACTTCACGCCGGTCTTCTGCGAGTTCCCCGGACGGATTTGCCCATTCTTGGAACAGCAATAGCGTGGTTCTACCATACTTAAAATTATTTCTACTTAATTAAGCTTTATTTATTATTAACATTTAATCTAATTTATTTATAACCACATATTTACAATACGAGTACCGTTCAAAACATCTTTGTTACAGTTTTTCTTTTTAGTCAACCTATCACAACATAATTTATGGTAAGATTACTTCAGCAGCATATAACGTTAACTTCAAATAGAATAAGCTTGATTTGTATAAGTATCATAATGATATAAGAATAAAAGCTTTTACAACGAAACAACTATTAAGAAAAATGTTTTATTTTTAAGATGTGAAAATAATTATAGCATCAAAAATTATGTTCTATACTGAATAATTCCAATAGATATATTTATAGGTCTATTTCTAACACCAACATATTCATACTCCACATAAAATAAACATTAAATACTTTTTGGAACCGTTGCATCGGGTTCGAATACGTCTGAATTGATGTGCTTTATATTTTTAGGTTTCTTAGAACTTTAAATAACATGAAAACAAATATATATTGAAATAGTTATTTTAACGAAAAGACGAATAAATCTTATATTCGGACAAAACAATTTAATTTTTCACAGTTGCGTACATTCTCCGATTGCGCCTGCCAACAAATTTTCTGTCGCATCTTAAACATATTCTACAAACACTCCAGACAGGTGAAGTACATGTGTACATGTATGATACACACACAAGTGTTTCGTGACACGCACACGCTTGCAACTTTGCAACGCGAACCGTCTGGGCCTCGCTAACAACGTCATTTAGGTATATTACATTAAATCTGAAGAAGTATCTCTCTCTAGACCTTTCCGCCGAGGATCTTGGGGGCGTGTCGCGCGCAGGGCGGGGCTTGAGACGGACACTCCTTGGGTTTCTCTTTTTTACTTAGCCGCGTATCTAGGTACGCGACGTCCAGCTTAGTTGGACCCGTGATGCTCCGCTCAGCATCATCGCTCTCAACGGGAACGCGATCCGCGAGGGGGGCAAGGGAGATCTCCGCTCGTTGGCCGCGTTTATGTAAGCTCTGAAACAAAGCTCCGAACAACTTTAGTCGTTATCGCTTTTATAAAGTCCTCGAGACAATTCCATTTTATAGGGTGTTTTGCCTGAGATATATTTTATTTCTCTTTCACTCTTGTTCGCAAAGTTGGAACGTAGCAAAATTCCGCTTGCGCATTATTCCGTTAAGATATTTACGGTAAATTTCACTACAAATGACGAATATTTTTTGTAAAACCATCAGGTTTTCGACAGATCAGTTTTACAGCCCATATTCGATGCCCCAGTTGTTTGAAAATCAACGATTCAATTAGTTGATATAGCAAACATATGATTTTCGCATTTTGTGAAAAATATAAGCCCAGTGTTGTTCTTAAAAGTTAAACCAAGCAATGGTGAGCTTCATTATTATAACATAATTACTAATGATCTCAATATTTTTTCTTCACACTTACGACTGTAACTTCATATTTACACGTTACCCGTGTAAGTCCGTCTCACTAAGTCAGTATCATCCGGAATAAGAGGCGGTATGTTCAAGTTCCTTACTTAAATAATCAACTTTTTAAGATGCTACAAATCACTAAGCTCCGTAGGACAATCACCATCGACCAAATTTTGTTATTACCAATAGATTATTTATATCAATTTAAGATAATAAAACATTTAATGCACGCTAAAGCTTTCAATATGTTCTCTTCACACTTAAGATCAAAACTTCCAAGGTAATTCTTTATTTACATTAGTAATTCTGGCTAGGTCTGTATCCTCCAGAATAAAAGGTAGTTTGTTCAAGATCCTTACTTGATTAAACTACTCCTAAAGCTGCTAATAGCGGTTTCTAAATACTATCAAGCCTTATAGGACTAACACCATGCAATTTCTGTCATTAACAATATTTATTTTAATCCCTCACTTTAGTGATTTGGAGCACCAGTTTCGTTAAACAAAAGTATTAGCTAATATAATGAAGTGTATCCCATGATACTTAGCTATAAGAACCATCGTATAATCTTGATTGATTAACAGACGTAATAAATTACACATCGTTAATTCTTTACGAACTCATTGGTGAGATAAGGGCTAGGAAAGAATTCGTGATTGATGAGATTTTCGCTGAAAGAATAAACGTGTTCGATGTGGTAAAAATGTTCTATATGAATGAAACTTATGGAAACATATCTCCCAATATTAATATATTATATATTCTAGGGCGTATCACATGCATTATAATAATGTTTTCATCATAGGAGTCGACCTTCGTAAAATAATGTCATTTTTATAATATTTCTTTGTTATTCAAAAACTTTATTTAAAAAAATCAATTTACTCGAAATTAATAAAAAAACAGCCGTTATCAAGAGACGTCATTTTTTCAATGTTACCAGAACTAAAAAACCCAATAAAGTAAAGTAACAGCCTATACATGTCCCACTGCTGGGCAAAGGCCTCCTCTATACAGAGGGTATCGGGGCATAGTCCACCACGCGGCCCCACTGCGGATTGGCGGACTTCACATATCTTCGAAATATATATTTTTTTGTTATTATTTCGAAAATATGCAGGTTTCCTCACGATGTTCTCCTTCACCGCGGAACACGAGATAAGTCAGCACTTAAAGTTAAAAACTTCATTGGTGCCGGCACTAGATGATCGAACTCAGGTCGCTCGAGTATATTGAATTAAAGGCGAGCGCCCGGACACGGAGCCTTCACGGCTCAAGAAATCCAAAAAACCCAATACTGTAGCATAAATTCGGGTTTACCTTGACGTCAAGATATGTTTGCACACTATTCGGTCCGTAATATGTCCAACGGTAACCTCAGAGCTCTTCTGGCCGGTAATTAAAAGAAATCGCACTTCATTTATAAATAAATTGAATCAATACTGAACTGTATAAATAAGCCCTTGCTTTGAGCGAACAAATTTCAAGAGCTATAAAACTACGTCCCGCGTGTACCTAGAGTTAAAATTTTACATAAGATACACGAAATGATTTTAAACACAATTTTCCGCTTCAAACTCTCCTTGGCTGAACGGAGCTAGGGGGTGTAAAATAATATACGGAACCAGTGGCCACCCTTATCTCTCGTCACTTCCTTTGACGTGCAATTGTGCGGACCTTAATGTGACGGAACTCTGCTCATGTAGATATGGGCTCTGGTCCGTTACCTTGTAATTTATTCTACATTAAGCAATTTCTGCTAACAAGCTTAAGCTGTTAAATTAAGTTTAAGTTTAAAGGAGTTATGCAAACAAGCACTTCTTACGCTTTAATGGATACTACATATTGTTAAGAATAAACCGTTTCACTGACTTTACGGAATCAAATTTATTTCAATCCTCAAGCTTATGTATAAATTAATGTAATTTTGTGTTTACCTCCCTAAAATATACATATTTATTTCTTAACATATGACCGCAAATATTATATAGCTTATTTTTATGTAAAGATTTTCTTATCGATATATTTGTTTTCTCTACACTTGCTGGTTGAGCACCAAACTTTTACTGTTAATACGCTCACTAAAAGAATAAAGGTGACCAAAAAGATTACTAGCAACGAAACATAACAGTTACTCATTAAAACTGATTGGTAAGGACGCGTAGCAATGAATCTACCCTCAAGTTGCTCTTAAACACATTCAATTTGGCACTTACACCCCATTACAGCAAATTATCGATGTCACCTACATCACATTGCACGAACTCAACCCTAAGAGAGCCATTTGGGTGCCTGTGTGCGTGCAGACTCCGCACGTCGCTGTGTGCGTTATCTGAAAGATTCCAGTTCATTTCCCTCGACCCACGCATGACGTTACATTATACGTCGACCTATTTATAATAAACGAGTAATGTGCGGCACATCAAAGCAGTTGCCAAATGCGTGTTAGCAAGTAGTCTCTGGTACTGGCTAAAGCTAGGTGTGATGGCGGAGACTCATTACTTTTATCATAATCGAATGGTAGAGGAACAACGTGATATTGTAACATATTTACGATAAACAACTTAACTGATTTTATTATCATGTTCCATCTTCTCCAAAGATCGCTACACTTGCCAATTCTTCTGCAGTTGGGGTCCAGACACATAAAGTAATTGTTTGTGTTTATTCATAGATTACGATTTTTACTCATTTGGCATATGATTTTCTAATAACATACTCTTATATGATTTAGGAATTGAACAATATACGATTTGTTGCTCTCTTCCTATATTATTTTACCCTTTGCTCAATGGTCAAGGTTATTCATAGTATCATAGTTATTCATGATAATCTTATGCAAAGGACACGAAAAATGGACCTAAAAATATGCACTTAGAAATTGATCTTGAAATACCCCAAGATTTTGCTTTTACAATATGGTTCAAAGAGATACGGGCTATGAAAAATCATCTGTATCAAATTCGGTAATAAAAATAACGAAACAATGATTGATAATAAATGTTAAAATTTTTCCAGTCCACGCTCAAAATTGAATAGTAAAGTACAAAGAATTTACCAATACATTTTGATACAGTTTATCAGATACATATGTAAGACGTCATACCTTTTTCAGTTATTTATTACTTAGGATAGATATGATTACCTCCGGAAATCTTCGAAATAGATGAAGATAAGCTGCGGTTATTGTTATTAAAATAAAATCAAAAGAATTTTGAAGCTCATTCAAAAATATTAATTATCTATTTTGAGTAACAGCTGGTCGTGCCAAAGCTTGTTGTTAAGTTAATGTTCCAAGTGAGTTAATAAGTAAAAGAACTCCAAGAAAAGGTGAAATGTAGGGATACATTTCACCTTTTCGTTATTTAAATAATGTAAAATATTTGAACCAGTCCATACGGCATAAGTACGATATAACAAAATGTGGAATTACATCATCCTAATAAATATTTATTACGGTAAGCCATTACAAACAACTAAGTGCAAGCCCACACAACGTTACAGTTTTTAAATGTTGCGTCGTTTAGGAAATGAACGTCAGCTGTTTTATCTAAATGGCGCTGCGGGGACGTAAAAATGGCGTAAAAAGCCCGTTTGATACAATAAATAATGAAATAAAACGCTTCATTCAACATACATAATGCGGAATGTCTGATAAAGTTAGTCACTTACATGGTGAAATATCGATATTTTAGTACATACAAAACTTCCTCGTAAAATACGTTTAAATGCTCTCATTTCTTTCATAAATTTTCACGTGCGCAGTAATAAATAAATAAAAAAATAACTAACTACTAATTACACAATGGTCTCGATTATTGTGTTGTTATCACCACACTAACTTCATGTATTTGGGCTTTTGTACCACCTATAGCAAAGGCCTCACTACTGTTGGAAAACGAACGAACATTACGACCTTTCATCAGCTGATCTCGTCATCATATTCAGCGACTAAAGAACACGTGAACACGAAACGTACCACACGTCGGCGAAGATTAATCGCGTCGGCCCGTAATCGAAATCAAGGGAAAAAATCGTACGGGCCACAACGAACGGGGCGAAGTGATTGTGTGGAAAACGTGGGCGCGGGAACAAAGAGGCGCGTACAAAAGCACCGAAAGGCAACCTTTCGCCGGGTAATGAAGCCGTATCTTTAATAGCCGCGATAAGGCCGCTAAATGTTTGCGTACACGCCAAATAATAAGCGAGTCGATCATTCGCCGAGGGGCCGACGCGACGGGGGAGGAATTTTCGCCGGGGCTCCCGTAACGTCGGGCGCTTATCGGCGAGAGATAAGCGTGTATTGAATACTCGGCTATGGTCATTTTTACACGTCGCGCCGCATCGTTGATCTAGTAGACGGACGTATTCTTAGATTAGATGCCATAGTGCGATTGCATTTATTTTTGATACAAAATGTAAAGTTCGTAAATATAGTTAGTTATTCGTTGAGCATATTTTTTTTTCTGTGAAAAAGTGGCAAACGAGCAGGCGGTTCACCTGATGTTCAGTGAAAACCGCTGCCCATGGAAATTTGCAACACGTACAAATGCGGTAATCTTTAAATAAAATGGGCCCCGGCTATCTCACTCACCAGACGAATCGCAGAAATGTAACACTTCGACTTTAGGTAGGTCTTCTGTGTGGTTATGGTACATACCCGGATGGACCTGTACGGACATACAACAATGAACACTGTTTTGTGGCCCTACCACTGTTAAATAAATGTACATATATTGATATAACTGGCCTGGGTATGTATATTTGAATCTAAAACTGTAAAACAAACCACGCATATTTCATAAATAGAGATAAAATAATACGCTCGCTCATATTATGTTCATAGATATCTACGAAAAAACACTTTATAAGCGCTAATTATATCTGAGAACGACGTCGCCAGAAAAAAATATGTTTATCACCAGTAAAAAGAACTATCAAAATGTGAAATCTTCAAGGTGGAAGAAATAACTCGCCTCATAGCGACGGCAACTGATAACTGTCGTAAATTACCAAACCACTAAGCAACGCCGCGAAAAATATTTCATCTTTTTACATTTTAGTCTATCGTGTAAAATCTTATACTTACTATGTAATTTGTTTAAACGGTAAAACATAATTAATACACTATAAAAAATGGATATAAATTACGGATTGAAAGCACAGAACATCAGTCATCAAAAGACACATGTCAAGTATTAGGATCGTGTAGGTTGTCTAGATGTTGCTCTATTATCTCTTCCTATCTCTGTGGGAAATTGTTGTGAGCTAATGTAAAAAGGTACCTATGCCTGAATTCAAACACTTCCATGCTATATTTGACAAGGACAGATGGGACGTTTCACAGATATCGAAGCGTGATCATTCGCTAAACTTCTTGCTTTATGGTTATTCCCCTATAAAGGCAAGTTTCAGTAAAAACAAGTTTACAACCGCGCTTTTATTGCCGCCATTTTATGCTCCCAGCGGTTATTTTACTGTTATGTTGGCATAAAGCATCATCGATGACTATTAGTCATATTATCGCATATTCTGATAGCCGTAGCCATTTCCTTCATATATATTGTTTATGCCATTTTTATATTATGATGATACTATCATATATCATCATAATATAAAAATGGCATAAACAATATATAAGGGGACAATATCTTTATTCATATATACATTTATTTTTTATCCTTACAATTTAAAAAATGGCGTTTTATTATTGGCAAAAGTGAAATAAATAAAAAAAATTGAAATTATATATTTAATTAATAGAAGTATATACCATTATTATCTATGCACTTTCGGCGTTTTATAGGAAGTTCATTGATTCCATCCCTGAAAAATTGTGCCTTTTCCTGAGTCAACTTTCGCTTGGAACAGGATTTAGCCAATTCTCCTGGGTTCAACTACTGTGAAGGGCGTTTCCGATTGTAGTACAGGGTTCGATTCGATTCAAAATTCCATCGTTATTGTGCCGGTTGAATAATATAACGTGTTACATCCCCAGTCACCACCATACTGCACCTGCATCAATTGAGCAATGACCGATGCTGCCTTCAATATAATCGACCACCGGAAAAGCGCGGCGCCTTTTGTCATCCTAACTTCGGACTGATTGGACATGATTAGACATCCCTTAGTGTCTTAAGAAATTAGTGTTAAAATTAGTTAAGGACTTTTGTAAAATCTTTATTAAATATATATTTAAATTAAATCGGTTTTTTTAAGATCCTCCGCTATTTAAACCGTAATTAACGCAACACACAATTCCCGTTTGTTGATGTGTTCACTGAATTCATGCGGCACATATTTCTCGAGCTTTTTCATCTTACCAATTTGTTTAAAATTGTTTTGACACTTACAACGAAGACTGCCGCTAGTTCTAGCGTGCCTTGCGACGGATCTGCTACTACAATCATCTTTAATTATTCGCTGTCAAATAGTCCGGTTGTCCACGGGGTTTGAAAAAATTCCAGAACGAAAACGTTCGAATCAAAAAGTGCCGTGATTTCTTTTACAGTAGGTTCTACTGTTTTTATTATCTGATTTTACTAGGTTGCCTGGAAGAAATCGCTTTTTAGTGATAAGGCCGGGCCTATTATACAGATTTGTATAATTTGTTGTTGATTATTCAATATTAATTGTAGTGTATAATCAAGTATATTTAATTCATTCATTCCCCATACACACCATTAACCCTTCGAGCTGTTACTGCATCATGTTTTACGACCACAGTGGCAATTTCAGCAAAACGCTAATATTTACATGCAATTAGCGGAGAAATAAGATATTTCCTTAAAAAAATATATAATTTTGTACATATTGGCTTAAAAAATCTCTTAGTTCATTTTTAAACCACGTGTTTAACTTCTAAAAAACCTAATGGGTTCTATAATGGGTTGTGTAATTTTTATTTATAATAAATTACTCCCGAGCTTTTAGCTTTAACAAATCCTTAATTATTCCTTACAAATATAAAACTTACAGAAAAAACAGCTGACATACTTTACCATTAAAACCCTAAGCCATATAAAAAAGTCAGATGTAAAAGTTTTCCGAACTTTACTTCAAACATTTTAATTAGACTTCGCAATGAGTACTTGAATTAGTAATATATATTTAGTTAGATCTCATAAAATGTAACCTTTTCAGTTATTAACTATTTCGTTTAGGAATTAATTTAAATATGCTATAACATATCAAACCATATGACGTTTTATAACAGCAATATCCGCAATATACAGCGATCATTATCTAATTTTATGGGCATTTCTTCACAATTTTATCGTGTACTGTAACTACTTTGTCGCTAACTTTTTATTCAATATACCCGAGTTCGAACCCCGGTGCGGGCATCAAAGAAATTCTTAATTTTAAGTGCTGACTTAGCACGTGTTGAAGGAAAACATCGTGAGGAAACCTGAATATTTTCGAAATCATAACAAAAAAAAATATTTGGAAGATATGTGAAGACCGCCAATCCGCAATGGAGTTGCATGGTGACAAACGACTGTGCCCTAATGCCTTCTGTACAGAGCTTACTTAGATAAAGTAAGAGCTACTTATTTACTTAGATAAAGTATACCATATATTAATCATAGTGAAATAAACAATTCACTACATAACGACGTTAGTGAGATATATAAAACAAACTAATTGTAAAACCGCCAACATTTAATCCGCCACCCTTACTCTTATCGTCGTGGGCGTCATCAAAACTAAATTTCGGCAACGAGTCGCAATCCCATATCAAATAGCGGGAGGAATAACGTTCAAGGCAAACTTCATGTATCCAACGTTGAATATACAGCGCAACGGTTTGTCAAACAAGAAATTAAACTGCATGTTTGGTAACATTTTGCTTTGGAACAGATTCAAACAAAATAATACAATGTAGACTAGAGCTAATGATAATTCTATAAGAAATGCTGCAGTACACAGAATGAGAAAAGTATAAACTTTGAAGTATAGTTAGAGAGTCAACAGCTTCACAACCTTGGCAGCTGTGTGTCACGCAAGTAAATCGCCAGATGAATATTGTTTCAAACGGAATTAGGCACGCGCCGGAGGGGCGGGGATCACTTATAATTGTTATTTTATTCATAGAAACAACGGTCCTGCGGGACGTCGGATAGGTGAACAAATATTTTGGCGTGTCGAGCACCTTTTAGCGCGGCTGGTGTTTTGAATGACGCAGATGGAATACCATTCACGTCACTGTGAGTATCTCGCTTCGTTAGCTGTATACGTATTACAAGTTAACACGTTTCATTTGAGACGAGTAGGCTACGAAAAAAAATAGTAATATCTTTTTCGTTGTATAACTATGGAAATGTATTTATTTAGGATAAAATACACTGTAATGATAATACACAAAAAAAAATGGAAATCAAGAGCCTAAAAATCAATTACAAGAATAATCAAACAACTTCACTCACATAACCTTATTTATAATTATGTAAAAGCTTAACTTACAAAGGACATGAATGAACATACTACTTCATGTAATAAATGTAATAAATAATATTGATTCATATAATACATGTCATATATTTGATGAAACCGATGCTTCATATGAGATGAACCAACCAGCAATCAATTATTATGAGTACACTACATTACTCTACTCTACAAAAATATGTTAAATATACTTGATACTCTCATCTCGCGAATTGAGACCACAGCTTACATATATGTTAAGCAAGTAAAAGCACGATAATAGTAACTATTACGATGCGAAGAGCATGACAAGAAATCTGTTCACGGGGAGCATGCCTCGCGCCGACTGGAAAAACTCGCTTGTAATGCAGTCGAGCGGCGGGTAGATACAACGTAGATTTGCGCAAACTGGGAACTCCAGATAACCGTAATCCCTCCGCCGCGGTGTCGGACATTATCCCGCGCAATCATCCCGCAAATCCCGTATCATTAAGTATCGCTAAGAAAGCGATCCGCGGCCCATTACCATGTTAATAACGTGGGGGAAATGGCGATAAATCAACTTGACGTTCAGTTAGTGCCACCTCTGTTTGGCAACTAGACTTGTGGCGTGGGCGATTTTATGCATGGAAATCTGGGGAAGAGATTAAGGGACCAAAGTCGACGCAATTGCTCGTCACAGTTTGGAATGACTTATAATTTCAATAATTTATAGCAATAAAAACATATCAATATTAGCTTATATCCATAAATATTATTATACACAACAAAGGCCATGTAAAGCGAACTAAAAATAAATATTTCTTTAAATTAAGAGCCGTGATAGCGCAGTGTCCGGCCGCTCGCCTTTAATTCACTATACTCCAGCATCCTGAGTTCGATCCCCAGTGAAATTGTTAATTTTAAGCGCTGAATTATCACTTGCTCAGTGTTGAAGGAAAACATCGTAAGGAAACCAGCATATTTTCGAAATAATAACAAACAAATATATCTCAAAAACATGTGAAGTCCACCAATCCGCAGTGGGGCTTCGTGGGGAACCTGATTCCCTCTGTACAGAGGAGGCCTTTGCCCAGCAGTCGGACGTTTATAGGCTGTGACTTTGATGAATGAAACAAGAAATACCCAGATCCAAATGATTATGTGTAGGTCATACAAACACTTATTGCGTGCGGGAATCGAATCCAGATTTCAGTAGACAGACATATAAAACGGGAATATGAAACTTATACCGAGAGGACCCTTATTTTAACGGCGCAGATTAAAAAGTAATTCCAGTGGTCACTATGCGCAACAAAACAGGGAAAAATCAAGGCAATTACGCTCGGAATGTGCGCGGTTAATCCCACTCATTTAAATCATAAAACCTTTAGGACAATTCCATATAACATAATGTGCATAATCTAGCCGCGGTGCTCGCGACGGTCAAAAGCTGATATTTCTCTTTTAATCCCTGTCAGATTATTTAAATTCCCACCTGCGGGCTCTTTCTGCCTTCCCCGGGAGATTTTTTTATTTAACGAAATAAAATATAAAAATATCACCCCGTATTTGTTTCGGACGGAATCCTTTAATTTTCGGGCACGGCCGCGTGACAGCTCAACCGCTTGCTCGCAGTTTTTGGGGAGGCTGGAATTTTTTTCAATATGTTTAATGTACGCAACGGAATTTATATAATTTTTATATTTTTTAAAGGGACGTTTGTTCTGTTTGTCCTCCAGCTATCCGTTTGAGCATACCATGTTTGAGTTGGAATAAATGCGTCAGATAAAGCTTTAATAGTCTCGGGACTGAAAGCACAAATATCAGATAATACACGATACAAGAAGTTGGAATAAATAAATAAATAAATAAATAAACAATGTAACGGTAATCTTTTTAAAGGTAATGGATGATAAGAGTAGTATTATAATAAATTTAATATTATTAATTATAGGTAATGTGCAAATGTGCGGAAAGTCGATGGATGGAGGTGGCTCAGGATCGTGCTTTGTGGAGGAGGCCTATGTTCAGGATTGCACTGTAACAAGCTGAAATGATGATTTTTTTTTATGTGACAAAGTGACAAACGAGCTTCAGCTCGCTTTTTGCGTTTGCACTTTTGTTGTTTGCTTACCTGATGTTAAGTGATAAGCACCGCCCATGGATATTTGCAACACCCGTAGGGTTGCAGAAGCTTTAAATAAAGCCCCGGCTACCTCACTCACCAGACGAAACGCAGAAGTGTAACACTTGTACTTTACGCCGGTCTTCTGTGAGGTCGTGGTACTTACCCGGACGGGCCTGCCCATTCATGCAATAGCGAAGACTGTTTTTACCTGGCCCTATCATAGTCAGATGATAATAAATTATTGCTATTTAAGTTTTCATGAACATTTATTTAGGCGACCAGTGGGTCAATAAATGATAAGCCTTATTCATTTGTTTTAAAGCTTTAAATAGCCGAATAATCTTCAAACTTACGTAGACCGGAAGATGTAGGTTTGAATCCTGAAGCTTCAGAGTTGTGTCCAATTATCTACAAAAAATCATATTTTACATTTTATCTTGAATGTACTGATGATTCAAATTCCTCAAAGGAGATGTTATTCTACATATTAAAAGTTATATCAATAAAGCTTAACTTATAAATTATGTATATCAAATCGTATAAACAAACTGAAAGCACATTCTGGTACTCCACATACATAATGACACTGTTCCGTATCTATAGTTTAAAATTCTTGTAGCAAATGTAAAACGCTTGCGTCATAGCGTTTAAACAATGGGCAAAATTTTTGTTGAATGTTTCAGCGACAACCAAACTTGTATGTAAAAAGGAAAAACTCGTGTCTACTGGCATCGTAAAAATTAGGGGAAGTTTTACATTAAATCCGTTTTAACTAAAAAGTAAACTTTGAACGGTTAAGTAATACTATCATTGACTACCCTATTTGTATTAAAAGATAATCACTGGCACCTTTTTTATATAACACTTAAAACATAAAATTCCTATTTGACTCACTGGCTCATAATTATTACCTTAGCGTTTTGAAAACTTTTTGATTAATAAAGTTTAATGGCCTTGAGCCATATTGACACAATACTGTACCTAAACTTTCTAAGACAACTGTAAATACAGAACGTTTACAAAACACTAAAAGCTGGTCACCTTTGATATTCGGAATACAACGAAATTTTGAGTACAAATCATTATGATGTAGATTATTGATTCTGCACATTCGTGGGTATTGTAAGATTTGTACATTATTGACTATATTCTTTTTATCGTTTTAAAGAAAGTATCAAAACTACTATCTTAAAATAAATAGTGTAAGATATATCTAAAATGTACTATTGCAAAAAAATTAACAACCTGTGAAATTTGTCAAAAACCTAAAAATTTAAATTTAACATCACTGTGAAGGATTATACAAAGCTTTTTCAACCAGCGCACTCTTAGTAATGTCTATTCAAATGAAAAAAGAAACTGTAATAAATTTGTTTATTTACACATTCACACGTAAGCATTATTAAACATAACTATAAAGAGGATTTTATCGCGATAGAATCTTTAAAATTTCGATTTCCGTCCTTTTGCGATTAAAAAAATATCTCTAATCGCGACCACTGCGGAAACGGCGTCAAGCATACAGACACGTAACGGTCGCAAACGGCTCCGCGGCTGGAAATGTCGCAATTGTTGGCGCCGGCTTTATCCCGCGACAGTCGTTGCCTTTTATTTGCCCACCCCCACTTCAAATTCCTTCCCCGCCCGCGGCGCTCTGTGTAACTTTTTCGCGCACTCGCTGCGTGCACTGTGCCGCGAGAATGCTCCGCAATGAAAACAACTTTTTGAGTTAGCGTCGCTACGGTGCTCTTTACCCATTCGGCGTTTCCATTGAAAATATAAAGCACAAGTATCGGGCTCGGGTTCCGTTTGAAAAATGCGCTTTTAATTTGCAGTTTTGTTCATTTTCGAGCGCTTTAACGATTATGAAAGGCCACGGGGAGGGCCATTTAATTACGTTTGAGGGGATTCCATTTTTGAAAGTAAATGTACTATTACAATTTTAAAGTGCAAAAAACAACCGTACCCGTCATCAAGACGAGGGCACCACTAAAAATAAAGTAATAAAACATAAAAATACGAATAAAAGGTGAGGCAATATTATAGTGTTATCAATAAACGCCCATAAATCAACATCAAAATCTATTTACGCACGATCGTAGAGAAACAGAACCAATTTAACATAGAACTCTGCCAAAGTTATTTCCAAACTATTTATATATAACAAACAACATTTATACGAGGTCAAAATTGTTTGAAGTTCTTAATATTAAAAAATAGTATTTAACGCTTTATCCGCAAACTAAATGCCGACACAATTCGCAGTAATAATAACAAGCATATTAGCAAACAAAATCGAAGTTCGAATTTCGAACACAGCTTCGGCAACACAGAAAGAAAGCTCGAAAAGCCGGGGCCGAAAGCAGACCGCGCCGAGGCAGCCGATAAATCACCGCGAACTTCAAATAGAAATGTCATATTATTTCCACAAAAGATTTAACTCGAAAATAAATTATGTTTCCCCCCTTTCCGTGCCATTGTTCAACGACGTGTGGAAGCCGCACCATTCTCTGCGATATTTAAAAAACCATTAAGTGCACGCTTTTGTATTGAAATATCCGAACGAAGCTGTCTTTGGTAGTAGCGAAGTAATGTAATTTGCTGTATTCATAATGTTGCTGTAAAAACAATTCATAATGTTTTACACAATTTTTCTGTGTAAATCACTGAGGTCAAATCAATTATCAAAATTTAGTGCTTTACGTACGTAAAACGTCAAGTTTTATCAATAGTGAGAGTTTTATCAAAACCTATGGATAAACTATAAAAATAACCGATTAATGTTCGTCGATTTTGGGGGAGTTCTCTTTTATTGCTTAGAGCAGCTCCCCATACTGACCTATATTATTGGTATCGCCTTTTGTGGTTGGCACAGAGGAAATTTTGCAATTCAATTATTATCTATAATATTAATAATTTTACTTCGTTATAAAACTTATCAAGAACCGACCATGGACATATAAAACTCCTGATTGTTTACAGATGCGTGGGTCAGCCACATAGGACTTTTGCTCTTTCACTTACCAGACGAGACGTGAAAGTATAATACTTAAATTTCACGCCGATCTTCTGTGAGGCCTTGATACGAGTACTTCGCTGGAGTAACTGCCCAGTCGTGCAATATCAGTAGATATGTGGTCTTGGTAGTACAAAAACCGGCGAAGTGCGAGTAGGACTCGCGCACGAAGGATTCCGTACCATTCATTATCTATAAAAACGGCAAAAATCATGTCTGTTGTATGGGAGCCTCAATTAAATATTTTCTTATTCTGTTTTTTAGTATTTGTTGTTAAAGCGGCAAAAGAAATACATCATCTGTAAAAATTTCAATTGTATTAATATCGCGGTTCATGATATACAGCCTGGTGACAGACGGACAGGCAGACAGCGGAGTCTTAGTAGTAAAGTCCCGTTATACCATATAAGTACACCACAAATGACATTTTTGCATTCAAAGAAGTAAACTTAAGTTATTAACCGACTTCATAATACAGCAAACAATTACTGTTTTTATATATTATTTGACATTGCAGCCTAATCGCGCCAATTATTTGGGGAAAACATTTCTTTATAGTCTATTATTAATGCTCTAGTAAAATAATAAGAAAATAACAATAAAAATTATAATAAATAATGCAGCGTGATGCAACAATAATCAGAAAAAAAAAACCAAAATATTTTTAAACCAGATCTTCTAAACGTAAAACAAATAATTGCTCATGATACGAGTCCTATAGTTGGCCCTCGAGCATATTTACGCAAAACACGATAAGCGACAAATCTGTGAATCGCACCATAAATCCAACGCTAGCCTGATTTACAGCCGCCGACTAAATGTTTGATTTGTGCTCGTAAATCGAGATGAGCGTTTGTCAGTCGCACAGCTGATCCTTTCCGCCGTTGTATTACCGAAATATTGCTACGGAACGTAGATTTAATGACATAAGGAATTGTTTTTTTTTTTCATAGAAACTTACAAAAAATTTGAGTCAGTTTTCAAAATAGAGAGATATAGTCTCCTAAATTACTTAAAGATTTCGATTTTCAGCAGTAGTACAGCCATATGACGAGCCTACTTATTCGTGACACAGTAGATTCTGATGTGTCACGAATAAGTAGGCTCGTCTGGAGAATTACCCTGACCAAACAAACCGAATCAACAAACACCGATATCAAGTAGAATTGACATAGACATAGACATAGACATAAACTGAATTGCCTGTGTTTTTTTCATTTCGTCTGGTAAGGTAAGCAAGGTTAAAATTCTTTAAGGTTGGCTACCGAAAAGAAATATTAACATCCTTGAATTGATTGATCGTTTTCCACTGACATTATAAATATACTTAGTAGATGTACTTAGTAGATTAACTTATACAAAAAAATAGGTACATCTACAAACAACTAAGTCTAAATAATTTCATACATTTTGTTTAAGTTACCCCTAATGTAAAGAGCCTATTATAATGTTGAAGAATAAATTGAGGATGATTTTGAATTTGGTGATGGTAGGATCACGTAACAGTCTTCGCTGTTGCACGAATGGGCAGGTCCGTTCTTTTTTGGGCTGAATGAGCCACTGTTGGCCTTAGGGGCCTTTACAGATCCGACGGACTTGAGGTGGCCTGGCGCACGAGGCGCCTAGCCTGAACCTCGGCGTACTATTATTACGCGTTATGGTGACTAAGCTCGAGGGCTCCCGGGGGAGCCTCGGCTCGGGCCGTCACGCTATTATTATTACCGGTTTGGGAGGCCGCCAAGCTCTTAGGGCGCTTTGGCGGGCGCTCCATGGAGTGATCAGGCTCAAGGGTCCCCGAGAGGGGACCTCGGCTTGGGCTGTCACTCAGCACGCGTTTAGCATTCCGATTCGAGGGTGCCCGAGAGGGCCGGACCTCGCCTCGATCGGTAGCTATTACGGATTGATTTCGATCCTCCATTGCCGAAACCAGTCACCGATGGTGATGGCCGCAGCTTGGAGGCGTCGATGGATCAATTCGGGTGTTCTGCCTGTGGTATAGATACAGGTGTCGTCGGCAAAAAGAGCAAGTTCTACATCTTTGACACGCGGCATGTCATTGGTGTAGAAAGTGAACAAGACTGGTCCCAACACCGACCCTTGGGGCACCCCGGCTCGAACGGGATGCATAGTCGAACACACGCCCTCGACGCGATAGCGAAAGGTTCGATTACGTAGGAAGTCTCGTATTATGCATACGAGACGGTCGGACACTCCGTACCCGTAAAGCTTGTATACGAGCCCGTTGTGCCAGACTTTGTCGAACGCTTTTGCCACGTTCAGGAAGAGTGCACCGGTGTTGAGTCCACGTTGACGTTTAGTTAAAATGTGCTCCGTGATGCGGTGCACTTGATGGGTACATGAGTGTTTGGCTCTAAATCCAAACTGCTCTGGGATGGGGAGCCCTTTGGTGTCCATAAGGGTTCTTAAACGGGCTAATATTAGTCTTTCAAAGATCTTCCCAAATGTTTTGAGAAGACTTATTGGACGATATGAGGTTGGGAGAGTGGCGGGTTTAGAGGGTTTGAGGAACCCTATGACATCGGCTTCCTTCCACTCGGATGGGAAGAAGCCTTCGGTTAAGGCCGCGTTGTAAATTAATACTAGTATCTGAAGGATGCTAGTAGGGAGGAGCTTGGTCACCTTATTGGTGATACCATCTGAGCCTGGTGCTTTACGCGGGCGTAGTATATTAATGGTGTCTATAAGTTCGGAGCACGTGACTGGGGGAACGGGATCGCGAAGTGGCTCTAAGGCTTTCCTTTCTACCTCTTCGTTCACCTTGCGGAGGTGTTCGGGGTCGATTGGAAGCAGACTGGGGGAGCATTGAGACTCTAGGCTGTCAGCCAGGCATTCGGCCTTCTCTTCGTCCAGCATTACTGGCGTACCTATCGGACGGACTAGTGGCGGCATTGTTCCGTTCAGGTAAGTAAACCATCTTACATTTATACGTCTGCGTTTCGTCTGGTGAGTGAGGTAACCGGGGCCCAATTTATTAAAAGGTTGCAATGCATCTGCAACCCTATGGATGTTAAAAATGTCTTTGGGTGGCGGCTGTCACTTAACATCGGGTGAACTGATGGTTCACAACAGGTTTGGGCTCGCTAGCCAAAAGAGGACATGGATGAGAGCCATGACTTGCTTGCTTGCTCTATACTTGCAAGTTCCCTGGCTGCTGTTGATATTATACCTAACTAATTTTGTATACATTATATTTTTGAAACAACGTGAGATTTTGAAAAAAATAAAAAAAATAATTAAAGATATGTGACGTCCGCCAATCCGCAGTGGGCGGACCCACCGTGATAGACTATGCCCTAATACCCTCTGTATAACGGTGGCCTTTCTCCATCAATGGGACATATATAGATTGTTACTTACATTGCTTACTTTATAATGGGTTATTAATTATATTTTCTAAAATGCAAAGTCATATCGTTCACTATTAATGAACGCGAGCTTTTATCGTAGAAACTGTAGCTTTTCGTAGTGCCCACCGTAGCAAACGAAATCGAGTGCAGTTCTCGGTTCCTGAGAAGTGCCTAATTACGATTTCCGAGTGGTATTTTCGGCTCCGTTGCATCATAACTGTGATTAATGCAATAATACACAAGTGAGTACCAACTTTAATTAGCAGCTTAATTCAGAGCAAACTTGCACCGAGGCTGGCACGACGCCCCATTCGAAACTACTAATGTGAAAGAGCGATAACGTGTAACTTGACAGTAAGTTGTGGGGAAACACTCGCAGAACGAAATGTCGACGCTTTTATTTTGCTGCATTTAATTTATAATTACATTATACTATTTTCTTTTATACTAATTTAATTTTAATTTCTCTTTCGCAACGTTGAATTAAATTTGTAACAATTTGTCGAGACCCACTTATTTCTAAAGCCTTTATGTTTAGACATAATTAAAATATAACAGAAATAGACTTTGGCAAAAATTAATTATCAAGATACTAAAATAGCAATTAATAAGCACTCATTCAACTCTGGAAACCAACATATTCCACTTTAAGTAATGCTGCAAAATTGAAACTATTGTTTTACAATTCAAAAACAATTTCTGTATAATTTTAAAGTAAAAATTTAACTATCATCTACTCTTCAGAAATAACATTACACGTCAAATCATAACGATAGCAAAATAATGGGCCTGTGTTAAATTCAACATTATAAGGAAGTGTTTTATTTAAAAAGCTGATTATTAAAATTCATGAGCACATTATGGTTCAGTAACACCGTTTTAAAACATTTATCAAGACATGTAATAACTAACAGAGTATGGCTATTGACCTTATAATCAATCTGTATCAAATCATCAATGTCAGAAATAATAGAGGCATAAAGGGGTTTCAATCCATCAAAAGAAATCGAAAGTAACTCTATCTGTCTCGCTTTCAATCCAAAACTACTGAACCGATTTAAATGAAATTTGGTACACAGATAGTCTAGAGCTGGAGAAAGGACATAGGCTATTTTTAATTGGAAAAAAGTGTTGTAAAGGGTTGAAAGATATTTATTTAAGGGCTTCAATGCGAGCGAAGCCGTGGGCGAAAAGCTAGTATAATATAAATAGGGACCGGTGAAAACAGTAAGAACAAATCATTTCTAATTTAAAAATCACACCTTCCTCATCCAAATATATTACCCATGGATTATATTAACCACTATGAACAAGAACACAGCATAGTATTAATCACTTAGATTACATTAAGGTCAAAACATTATGGACAAAAGGACAGCATAACTGAGGTCTAAGTTGAAAGCTGGAGTTCGTGACGTTTCGTATTTAAATAAAAGCCTATGTTGTGCACGGGCGAGACTGAAACTATACAATTTTCGCGTCGTCGCCCGAGCGCCGGGGTGGGCGACGCGACACGTATAAATCGGTTAAACAGGCGCTCGCATGGTACTGCGATGTCGTTAATTCGCCGATTAAAATCGGAAACACGCGATAAATCCAACGTTTAACGCTTTTGAATACGAACCTCGGCCGATGCGAATTGTACAGTACAATGATCACGATTGAGCTTCGTAACACGATATTAAACCGCCCGAAATTTTGTAATTTAATTCATGATTGCTACATTATTAAATGTTTTACATATGCGCGCATGATGTCACTTGTTATCTCAAATAACATTCAGGGAATTATGTGGTGCGGTGTGTTGTTTCCAAATGATTTCTATTTTATATATTTCTAAACATGTTTTTTTGTGGATTACGCATTTTGTGGGTGTTGTATGAAAATTATTTAACTTTCAATACGTATAATAAATAAAGAAGGTCTTAACCATATATTGTCACTATTTGTGAAAAAAAATTATCCATTTAATCAAAGGTTTTTATTCCGACCGGATTGGAGGTTAGCCAATAAAAATGTAAGAGTTCTTCTGAATATGTAATTAATGTATAAGTTCTGTTTAAATTAATAATAAGTTGAAATGGCAAAATTTCGTTAGTAAAAATCAGTGCTTATAAAAATAAAGACGAGTTCTATTCTTTAAAAAATCTTTAACGGACGTTAAAATGGACCATTTATAGGCTTACATGAAACGGCACATAAAGTTTGAAACCGGTGATGAGGACCGACATCAGTTTTTAACAAAGCGATCACATCGCAAAGCTAATATTATATTGATAGCTTTGATTTTGAGAGTGGCACCCCTCGCGGCCCCCGCTTTTTGTGTGTTATTTATGGCACTACAGATATCGATGGTGCCCGCGGCGATATCATGAAATATTAAACGCATTACAAGCGGCATATAGGCCGGAAGATGAGGTAAGAAAAACGTCGAGTTTCATTTGACTGGTGACGACAGTAAATAGTGGAATGAAGTTTTAAATCGACATCAATATACCTATATGTGACAAATGATTTTTTTTATTTAGTGACATATACCACCAGCTTATATAGCATTGTGTATTGTATCTACTAACAATTGCCTTTTCATATATTTCATATTTGGTAATCTTTAGATTATGATATAAACAACACTAACGTGAAAAGCTTTAGATATGTACATGACTGTATCGATTTTGTAATTTTATATATAAAACGTCGTATCCATGAATGCTTTCGGCGAAATGTGTAACTTCGACCGGCGTATAGCAATGGAACGAGTATCTCGTTTAGGAATCACACAAAAGTTTATTCGTTCACTTTTATCGCGACGACTCGGGGCGCGTTAGAGAAAATGATTTATACTATTTATCATAAATAAGTTATTCCGGCTCGTTTGGGCGAACTATTCCGATAATACTATTGTAACGCGTTCCTTTCCACTTATTTTATTCTAAGTTTATTCCAATTCTACACTTTCTCTTTACCACTTGCCGGTATTGTTGTTATAATATCTTTGTTATAATTTCACACGTTGCTTATTTAAGAAACACAACGTAAGATATCGATAAATTATATTATTCATAAATGGTAAAGTACCCGATTTACAACAAAGCGATCTGTTAGATAATAAAGAGCGCAATAAGAATGTTCTGAATCGACCTACAAAAGGGATGAATGGCGTGGTATTAGAAAAAGTATCGGAGTCCCTTACGATATATCTAATATTATCGCAATCTACATATTATTCCAATAAGTGAGTTCTCCGCGAGCCAATATTGCGTTTCGTAGCAGAATAGCCGACCCTGCCGAGCCTGGCGGGAGCGGTAAGTTTTTACCTTTTATTGTTTTATTTATAACTTTGTGATTGATGACGGCTGAGCCGAAAGTTGGCTTCATAAATATTGAGGCGGGTGCGAACTCACGCTGAGCAATAGTTGGGCGTCGGTTAAGAATGTTTTTCGCTAACAGCTATGCTTTCTTCAATAGTTTATACCAGTAACTTACTCACTACTTATTAGAATTACGATGGTGCATTATACTACTACACATAAGAGAATCATGTATTAATGTATTACTGTTTAACTTGAGAACGTGAATTGAATGTTTTGTTTATATACGACTCTATTAACGTAGTGGACAGTGAACCTAAATCTTGGGCCGGACGGTGTGGATTTGGTCCTGACTGTAGGAAAATTATTGTGTTAGGCATATATTGATTTCTAATGTCAATAATTTGTATTTGACTTAAGAATATATTATGTTTAAATATGACCAGTCGCATAGTATCCAGATTACACTTTTTAGTTTGTCTTAGTTACTTATTAGCATATATTATTTTATTTCATACTCAAAATACTAACGAATTCCGCTAACGTCTCATGCACATTAGTCCCATAGTTAACATATTTTCGATACAAAACAGTTCTACAAATTGCATTTAAGATTTAAGACGACGCTTCGGTGTTTCCAAATATTTTGATGTTATTTCAGCCGGCCTGTGCCAAATGTAAACAGTTCAGTGGCAACTAATGTCCCGCGCTTTGTTCAGTCCAAGGATCGTGCGCCGTGACCACAAATAGTGCGTTATCGTAAACAATCAACAGGAAATCCACGCCGCCAACGATACTCGTTAACCGTCCAGCGATTCAATTTGCATAAACAGTTAATACCACGGTTTGTTTTGTTTCGTTACTTCTTTTTGTCTTTCAAATTGGACAACGAATGTACATAGAATGTCTACATTTTTGGATACGTATATATAAAGGTTATTCTGATATTTTGTTAGTGTCACAGTCATTAACGACACTGAAATAATATATCTTACATTAGATTATTGGAATTCCAAACAACGAACATGAGCCGCCCTCAACATTCAACTACCATAATTACATATTGTAATACAATATTACTTTAATAACGCTGATAAATAATTTAAATCGCGAATGATTTTGGATTTTCATTTAGACTACAAATTTATTATAAACTTAAACTTTTAAAGTAATAAAAATATCACAAAATTTTAAAGTTTTTATAGTGCTAATCTCTCCACTTAAGGTTGAACATTAAAACATGTAGAAAAAGTACGAAAAGATTGTCGGCGCTGTGGGACGCCACAGCGTTTAGCTCAGTGGCTAGAGCGTCAGGCCGCAAATGCCGAAGACGTGGGTTCGATTCCCACAGCGGCGACAATCTTTTCGTACTTTTTCCATATGTTTTAATATCACAAAAATTTATAAATAACCGTTCCATAGTACCCAGTTATATTTTAGAACGTGGAAAATAATAGAAACGATACTTTCATAGTGGTAACTTAAACAACTAAAGACTAAACTATGAACTATGTATAAAAAATTATAAATAATTGCAACGACCATGGACCTATTAGGGCATATATAAAGAGAATTAATTCCTGTATTGACTAAATAAATATATTAGTAACTACGTTTTATTAAAAAAAGTTAGGTGTCATGAGAATTTTTCCGGAACATAGTACAAAATACGTCTATATAATGTAAAGCATAAACTTCTATACTAGAAAGGGGACACTGTGAGGCTATTACTGTAAAGGTGACACAACAAAGGCTTCCCAAAGTGCGATAGGGCTTTCGTATCTCATGAATGACTGCCGCCATAAAATCGCATACACAAAGAGACGTCCGCGCGGCCCGGCGGCCGATAGCACAATGCGGCAAACGACGTTGAGCTTCCTCTTCCGGCCGCGGCGCCACCGTCGCCCAGATTTATGCCCGCCGCTTCCTCCCGCCATATGCGTGCACCTACATTCTACCCTCCCGCTCATTTACACAAAACTCGAGTTTTTCAAGCACCTGCTTTATACACGAATGCCATAACGGATGTCTGCTTTTTGCCGTTACGTTAACTCGCTCTGCGCGTTTATTGTCACCGTTGAAAACTTTCTTACGCAGCACGTTTTACGGAATGTCGCGAGTTGGACGTAGTTTTCAAAGCCAAATTGTGTAGCGATAAATTATCATGGAGCTGCAGGTGGAAATTAAATCAGTTGAGTGACCTTTGCAGCTCAGCATTACTGGTGTCATTTTAAGTTATTCTGGATTTTAAAAAATCTTAGTTGTTCTATGGTTTTTGAAATGAAATTATTAATTCACCTTATTATTTAAAATGTGTAAATTAAATTCTCGACAATTTTGTTTCCCCTGTAACCATTTGTCATAGAAGAGGAACTTTTCTATGTAAAATCTGTCATTTAAACGATTTATATGAGAGATATATTTATTAGACAATAGTATAAATTCATTTGTAAGTAATGGATATCAATTAGCTTTTAAAAAGCGTTACTATTATCAAAACAATTTGTTTAGAGCTTACTTATAACAAGTATGTTAATAATATTAAAAATCATTTTCCTTGACTTTTTTAAATTAATCGTATTCAGATTTAAGAGTAAGTTTACAGTAAGTATTAATTCATAATAATTAATATTCCGAATTCGGTTTACCATGTTTACACGGGACGTTTAAACAGTCGTAGAAATGACAAGAAAATTTAACTGTCTTGACGTAGTTACGGATATTAATGGCTACAAGTTTTATACCGTACTTAATAGAAGTTCGACGCTTTTGAGAGTTATTCGTTCTACCTTTACTTCTATGGTCCCTTTGCGTGTACTTTAACTGCCGAAGTTACCAGCAAAGATTTAATTCGAAACACGTTTAAAATTGCATCTCTTACGGTTGAATCACGCATGAGTGAAGTTAATTTAAGGCGCCAATATTAATAAAATATTCGTGGAGCGGGTGAAAAGGCGCTCAAAAGTGAGGGGCTGGGGGTTAATTTAATCCGCTCTGATGGCGTAAGCTGATATAATGCGTAGCTTTCGTAATTCGTAGGTGTTTTAAGTGAAACGTCTATCAAGATTATGTACACAAATACTCAAGAGTTTCTACAAAGATATTACGAATTTTATACTGTTTAAAGTACTGGATAATATTGCGCTGCTGTTTATTGATGACATATTTGTTCCTGCATAAATTAAAAACTTAATCATACTTTGATAGATTGTATTGATTATGCTATTTACAAGCATTTCAATGTTCACTCACAACATTTCGTAAACTATGGTAGTTAAAGATCAATGCCTAATTGCTGTTCTACGGTAAAAATGTGATCACTATTTCTCTTATATTTTGTTAACTATGGTATTTAATTACTCAGTATTGGAAGAATTATCATTATGGCCGCGTTGTAATTAAGTTTGTAATGTTGAAAGTACCTGGTGTATTTGGTAACTATAGACAGGATCGTCGAAGACCGTCCATCGCCCCAACTTAATTAACTCTAAAGCACACGTCAAGGGTACGAGGCGAGGAATAAAAGGGAGTAGTTGTTGCATAATGGAGCGTCGGCCGCGAATATTCTCAGCAACTCGGAATATCTTAGTAGGAGAACCGCTATCACGTCACTCTAGGCAAGTGCCGTCTTACAACAACGAATTCACCGTTGGTAGAACTTCACTATCACTAATTATAAAAGCAACAATCAATTATAGTGAGTGAAAAAATTATATCACATTAAGATAAATATTTATGAACAACCAAACAGTTTGCTCATAAGAGCTATTATAAATTTATTGTTAAGACCAACGATATAAGCTAGTATTAAAAGTAACAAAAAGTGTAAAATCGTGAATCTGTATCACCTTATCAAACTGAACATAGATTCGGTTCAAATAGAGCGCACCTGTAAAGCTCCAAAGCAAAGTTTCATATAAATTTTGTACAACAAACCTTAGCTGACGTTAACTTCGTATCTTTGTCTGATGCTCACATGGAGGCAGGTGGGTGCGGGGCGGCGGTGGCGGGGGGAGGGGTATCCGCAGAAATTCCAACTAGCTTTGTGAATCAATCAGGAATTAATTGCGGCCCCTTGGAGCCGAGTAGAGTTGAATCATACTTATTTACTCCATGCGATGCAATTTGCAATTTTGCCTCCATAAGCTTTGAATACCATTTAATCACATATTTCGTAAAACTTTGCTAGCACGGCAGCTAGGAGCTACATTTTCTGTTGAACTCGCTACACCAGAGAACAATTAGCGTTTTCCTTTTAATTGACGTATCGTGTCTACAATCTGTTTTAAAATTGTATTCATACTTTTTTTTTTGCATAAATTTCATATGTTTGCTTTTGTTGATTTGTAGGTATTCTACATTTGAAAACACATAATTCTTATTACAATATGCAATTGAACTCGATCAAATGCATTTAAGGATTATTAACAAAACATAAGAAAGTGCATGGTGCAAATGAGTATTAAACGTGAGAGTAAAGTATTTTTTATCACATGTTATTGGTTCAATATTGAAACAGTTGCTGTACTTATGGTATATATTAGACTATTTAATGTTTATAAAAGTCATAACGTATCATCATCATTTCAGCCTGTTTAAGTCCACTGATATACATAGGCCTCCCCCATAGACTGCCACGAAGAACTAGAACGCATATATAATTAAATCTTAACCTCTGTATTTCAACATTATAACATTCGATATTTCAACTCACACTCCACCAGTAGGATGCAAGTTGAATACCTTAAAAGTACAGGACGGAGTAAATAAGCCGTAAACCACCTGCATTATAAGCGAAACAGAACCGTTTCGCAACTTGTTCCGAGTTGGAAGGCTGAAACTTTACGACTCCGCGATTGTTTAGATTCGGCGAGGTACGCCGCGAGGCGAAGTCAAAGGGAAAGTTTCAAACGGTTCGCAATACGGCCATTCGTTCCGATGAATACTCGCGGTAATTTCCAACCGCAATTAATAAGACTCCATTAATTTCGAATGTATATCTCATTGTTCCTTCTTCGTTGGCGTCTCAAATGATTGACGGAAAAACTCTTCGGACATTTTCCATTTTCAATTTAATTTTTCGAGTTTCTTTGCCTTTTAACCGAGGCAATAATTGGCAAGAAAGTCAAGTGATCGATGGCAAAGTATGTAAGAATATAACAATACAAAGAATGAAACATACAAAAAAATTTAGAGTTAACTTACAAGATCTTAACTTACAAGATCTTAACGCAGGAACGAAATTTAGACTTTACCTACAAGAACTGTACTGGGCACAGATTTTATGGCACCTTCGAATTGCTTACAATTTTCAAGACTGAAAGGATCAGACTAGTCACCCGTCAGGATACCATTTTTCTTAAGCTCGATCGGTTAACGTATACGTTTCGTACGTACTTTAAAAATAAAAGAAAAGTAGAGCTTATTTAGAACATCATAACTGGGTACGGTTGTGCCAGCAACATCGAACTACTTCTAATTTTTAAGACTTGAGGGCCTATTTGCGCACGCTTGGTTCACATATATTTACGTTTCCTTTAGTTTTAAGCCGTTCAAGTAAAAATCCATCATGGTTACATGAAACTACTTTTAGGATTTTTTTATATTAATTTAATTTTAATTTTTCGAAGTATCGAACACTTATCGAAAATAGTTTAAATGTAACATGTATGATATTCGCGTAAACACAAGAAAACAAATCCTTTAACTTTAACATTTATTCGGTAAGCTTAACAATTATATGTCCAATTATACTCACAGCAGACAACAAAGCTTCTCGACATGTGGACTAACAAATCGAATCAGGCACGGTATCCACCTGAGTATCGGTTACCGAAGCTACACGGCATACCACGGCTCAAGTGGCTCTTTGCTAAATGATCGCCCAAGCTCCGCTTAAGCCGCTAACTTGGCACAAAGGAATGCCATTCTGTCCGGCTATACGACGAAACACTTGAAAACAAGTGTTTGGGGTAAGTTATAACTTTAAGATTGATATCGATCGTCAAGTAATGTTGCTAGCATCAATTATTAAACAGTTTGACCGATTTTAAAGGTTTGGTAACGGTAATGTATGGGGCAATCGCTGTACCTTTGTTATTTGGTTCTTTTTTTTTTTCAAAATACTTCGAAGTCCAGCCCCTTCTAGTTTAACTTATTTTTATCTTAAATTTCTTTACGACGTTCAGAAATTAGGCATAAGTAAATTACAAAAATTCATTAATACATCAATAGTATTAGAAAAGGGGCTCGCAAACATCACAACACTAATTTGGCGATGAGGTTTCTTATATTGCCTTAGTCAATTTACCAGATTTAAGATTTGTGTCCAAAATGTTTCTTCAAATAATACAATACGGAACTAACTTAAGACAATAGCTTAAGTCAGATTTCTGTAGCCTCAAGTGATCCCAATAAGGGTGAGGTGCCCATCTGTTATGCTAACTAGTTGAGCGCAAGATAACAAACTTCACCTAATCCTAGGCTTAAGGCTGCAAATCATGTTTATATTGTTGTTCTTGCTAAAATGGAAGAACAATAGCTGTGCCAAGCACTTTTGGAAAGTAAATACAGAACACCAAACATTAATGCCTGGAAATAACACGGGCGCGAACAAGAAATTGCTTTTTCAACAGACTAACAATCTTAATATTTAATTACTTACTCATTACTCAAACCGTGTTCACTCACAAGCTAAGAAACTTAAAGGAGGGTTTCAATCTTCCTTTGGAATGTTATAAATAATTCATAACGTGTTTGTTTATTGTCGGCTGACATACAAAGTTACCTATAGCGAAGCAACAAAACTTGGCCAAAAAGTAAATAAGATGTATAAGATGGCGTAGAGACAGTATGGATTAGTTATATCAGCGTCGCCACCTAAACCGAAGAAAACAACGAATTGTTTTAAAATGTTGAACGTAAATCAATATTAGTAAAGACATACCATGTCTTTATTAATTATTATATATAGTATTTTTATGGCCACATTGTTCCTAGGCCATATTTCCTGATTATCAAAAGGGCTAACGATGCCTTGCATCTTGAACGAAGTCATAAATTATGAAAGATATCCCAGCACTATGTATAAATTAGCAACGGAGCCATAGAAACGTTGTACGTTACCATACTACAGAAAGCCAATCCGCAATAATTTTCACTCAAATCTGACATAAACATGACCGATATTCTCGAGCAATTTGCATGTCCGTTGCCTCTTTGAATAAATTAAAGCAACCTGGCCCGAAGGTTGGACCTCTATGAATATGTAAGACAAGGCCTCGAAATCTTAGGCACCAATTAGAAAGGGATCATTAAGCCTTTGGTTGATTACGACTGCCGTGCCGGAGACGGATGGCGAACTCAGCTCCGATTTATACATTTAGGACGTGTGAGATATTGTCAATTAATAATTAGCTGATAGAAGCGGAGGATTGCTTTCAACGGTGAAAGGTGTAATGTTGAAGACGAAGTATTAAATATGTTACTTATTAATCGTATTATTTTAATAATTAATAATCAATAAGAAGGTAACTTGTTTATAATCTCTCCTCTCTCTTCTATCCTCAAATCTATTATTAAGTTAGTTACTATTATCTACATATATAATTTATTTTCTTATATTTTAAATCGAACTAAAATTTTCTACTAGATACTAAAACTAAAAGTTCATGTTTATTAACAACAAAACAAATCCCAGTGTATAAATATCAAAATGCGTTGTTATCGTCATTCTAATTTATTTATAACATTAAGTAGTTAGTATTTCTACTCCTTTTTTGCTTACATATTTTTCCTATATTGACTTCTTCTCTTCTTCTTTCTCCTGCCCTTATGCTTAACCTATCATGACCCCATCAGCAAAAGATGAGAATCATATTGTTAATGGTATTAGTTACGTTTTAACAACCAGCCGTCTGCCTGTCGACCCTCCTTGGGAATCAACACCCAGATCCGGAACAATTATGTGTGTATTGTGATCACACAAAATTTATTCTGTGTGGGAATCGAACCCATGACCCACACCGCCGAAGCGAACTTCTTGCAAAATAGCTGCTAACTGCGCCATCGAGTCATCGTCATTGTCTTTTATTAACATTATATAATATATATTTATATAATTATTAATACTCATTCTTTTTGAATATTACGTTATTCAATAAGAAACTAATTCGGTCTTAAAATTGAATACAAAACTAAGTTATTTTAAAACTACGTTTTAAATAATAATAAGTTTTATTAATTACAAAAAAGGTAAAAAAAACATGTAATCATTAAAAGATTTGCAGCCTGTAATAGTTTTGAACTAACACTCATTGCTAAAACAAAAAGCTTTTGTTTATCACCAAAAGCAATGTTATATTCTCGTTGCAATTATATTCATTGGATTAAACTTCTGATACAATTGAAACGGGATTTTTTTTATTTTAAACGTCCGTTTTTAAAACAATATCCCAGAAAACGTTCACAATATGTAATTTCTAAATTCAATAAAATGGTAAGGGAATGTTTGTGTGTCTCTGTTTCTGTTGTGAGGCTTTTTTTTTCTTTTTTATGGAGAAAAAGGGCAAACGAGCTTGAGGCTCACTTGATGGTAAGTGATTACGGCTTAAGGCTGATTTTATTTGATTTGGCAGACTAATAATTAACGTGACAGATCTTAGACTTATAATTCTTTATATCGCCGAAAGGGCCACACTTTTCCTATCATTATCGAATAACGCGCGGTGTGGTAACTGACTCGATTAACGAACCGCCCGATAGATCGCCGACCGCCACTTAGCCGCCGGTCAGTATAATCCGTTTATGGCGTTTAATCGATAGCCGTTGGCAACATAAGTCGATGCCTCCGCTGCAAACGACAATTTCAAAATGCAATATCACGCTGCCTCCTGCTATTCTGGTGATTCGAATTGAAAAGCGAAAAAACTATAGCTCCGTTTCTTAAGGCTGAGATTAATAATGTGCCGTACAGTATGCAGAAGACAGAAAATAATATTTTTACGATGAATGCAACGTAAAATTATTTTGGAAAATAAAAATAGCATGTCGTATATCAAATTACGTGGGATTTGTAAATAGCAATGCTTTGCAAATTCCTCTAATCTTATCAATATATCGATAATTTGTTTCAATTGTTTTAAATTTCATCTCAAATGTTGCAATTGTTTTGAATTTGTTATGATTTGTTTTGTACTATGCCTTATATACAGGGTCCATAAAGAACTATTTTACTAATTACCCTAACACCTTTTGTTACTTAATGGATGTGCAATAAATAAATAAATAAATAAATTAGCTTAAATATTCTCTAAAGGGAAAAAATTGTGCTAATATTGCAAGAAACATAAATAGGCTTACTAGTATATACTGGCCATCGAAGTGTAGGACGAACCCCCACTAGATGAAATGACAACCTGTACAAATGTTCGAAGAGTCGATGGATGCGGGTGGCTCAGAATCATTTCGTGACAGTCTATGTTCAGGAGTGGACCCTAATGGGCTGAAATTATGATGATGATGATACTGAGTAGTAACATGGTATCGTAGACTAGCTTGTGTGACGTCTTTATTCTTTTACTTCTCGTAACAAATTTCACGGTTGACAATGCCACCTGCGATCTAAAATCCTGTACGAAAGATCGCTTAACGAATGTCATATTCCCAATCGGGACTTCATACGTGTTGGAAGTATGAATAATCGAATTGCGTCACCCGCGAAACGAAGCGAAGCACATTCGAAATTCAGAAACGTGTCGGGCGAGCGAATTTCATAAAGAAAACATAAAGTCATGTGTTTTTTAACGAGCTAATTATTCCGGCGTGTGAGCACGTCGAGCGTGGCCGTACTATAAATACCGTGCGCAAACACCGTATTAGCACCGGTCACGATGCACCATGTTTGTACACGGCCTAAAACAACATGCGTTTGCGACCACCGACTGAATTTGTTACCGTCGGTCATACGCTGACTCAGTACTGTCGCGCTCGCCTGTACTTCCGATTGGAAAACTGTTTTGTCTGTATTTTTTTTAATAAAATTTTCGATTTCATAATTTTATTTTTTTGAATATTTAATACATAGTTACGATTATTGATATCTGAATGCTTAAATTAACTATAGGTAAAACTCTAATGGTCTGTGATCTATCATAGATCTATTAAATTCTTCAAATTATTTAATTATTGAGTTATAACTTCAATTTATTAGGTTAAAGAAAAATTCTTTTTTAATAATGTTTACGTAATCATACATATTAAAAGTAAATCAATTTAATAAATGACATAACTTCAAAAAATCTTTGAAATCTAAAGAAACAAATTATTATTATTATTAAATTTCAAAACTTTTTTATATGACTGTCCTTAAACGTGCCTAAGCGTAAATGGAATGAAAAAGATGAAACAGATTTTATTTTGACAAAATAGAATTAAAACAACATATTAATTTTATTTTATAAAGTTGTTATTTTAGGAGATGTTAATCTTTGGGTAAATTCATATTTTGAATTTATTCAAATTATATTGCGTATAAGGGTTAAAGATAAACATCCGCACATCGCCAGTAAATTTATTTCTTTTGAGAATAAAGCATTAATCTAACGATACTCTCTATCTGAAATTAAAAAAAGTATGTTTTTCTTGATAGAAGACAAAGACAAGTATCATTACAGAATTCATCACAAAGCCAAAAATTCGTGTCAGGCGAAAAAGGTATTTACTTTTAATCATTGCAAAAATTATATTCTGATAAATCTTAGATGTAATAACCAAAATTTCGATTAACTTATATTAAGGTTTATCAATAAATGTAAACTCAAGCCGATAGTATTCATTTTCGTCTATATATTAATAAGCATAACTAATCGAGGATATTACATCTATTTTAGAGTAAGTACAAAACCTAACAGAATATATAAATCTTGATATTTTTTTCACAGGAATTTTCTGCTACATCTAAAACCAGCCAAGTGCGAGTCGGACTCGCACACGAAGGGTTCCATTCTATTATCTAATAAAACTACAAAAAAAAAAGAAAAAAAATCATGTCTGTTGTATGGATATTTGTGTGTTGTGTTTATGTCTTTTAATAAACAAGACGATCAATTTGAACACTAACGTAGACACACACTCGTAGTTGTTAATAGATAAACACGAGATGGAAAATTTTGTTCCAAATTTGGGTACACTTACTGTTCATAATTATGAAACCTAAACTATCTAATATAGATCTATATTATATATGAAATATAATATTTAGTATAACGAATTATTGATATATCTATTATACCTATATTGGAAAAATTTGATTGACTTTTGACACCGGAATGTGGTATCAAAAATCGGATAAGTCGTCGTACCGTGTACCTTGTCATATCTGAAGTCACGCTTTTCACCGAAGACTATATTAAGCCTCATCAAATAGAAAAGCCAGTTTCCACGATTCGGACGGATACGTCGCGGTACAAAGGCAAAACGTTTGCTCGCCTCGTTATATACGCGACGATTTCGACCGACGCTAAAGTGTCAATAAACGTCCGGACGCGGCCTAAACAAACACATCGTACTCATGACGCTAATGTGCGATAGCTGCACGACATAAGTGAATAGGGTCGATCAGACGTCTGTTACGTTTTACGCTCTATTACACGTTTCAATATCGAAGATGCACCCGAATTAATGAATTGTATTGTTGTAATATTGAACAGTGAACAATCAACACCATATTTGGTCAAGTCGTGTTTAAGTATAGTGAGTTTTGGATATTGAGCTTTGGTAGTTAAATGATTAATCTCTATCATCATTTCAGCCTGTTTAAGTCGACTGCTGAACGTAGGCCTCCCCCACAGACTTTTTTTTAATGTGAGAATGTGGCAAACGAGCTGATGTTTCGCCTGATGTTAAGTTCACTACATCTAGTGTGGGTCGCCACCTTAGCAAGAAATACAATAATATTTTAGGTCAAAACAATCAACATGGTCAATAATATTTTAGGTTCGCAGATTCAAACCCTAGTCGCGCTCATCAATGACTTCGACATATTTTTAACCAGGAAGAAAACTTTACACTGCCACGGTGTATAGAATCATGAAAATGAATATTTATCACCACCTGTCCGGTTTTGACACTGAATAAGCTCTACGTAAATATATCTTTCGTAAGACGAGAGTTTCTACACAACTTTTTATCTGTGTTTGTGAAATACCTCTACTTATCCGCTTAAACGGCTCGAGGACGCTTGATTGAAATAGAAAATAATGAAAAAATTAATATTTATCTTTAATAGAAGCCACCAGCACGATTTTAGTCACCGCACTAGCAACAAACGTTCAGCGTTAGTGAAGGTAACATCGCGCAATCAATCGCTTAGAATGCAACGGGGGTTCCCCGGCGTCGGTTGCCGACGGCTCGCAACGGTCCGCCGCGACAACGCGACGCGAATGAATGATTGCGGGCGCGTGGTCGCAGTTGCTGCAAACTGCACGCGCCGTTAGGAAAATGCAGAGTGCAGTTTACCACGCTGCGATTGTAAGCCGCGAAATTCGGTTTGACTTTATGATGTTATCAAATGTTTGGCGCTTCTTTGATTTAAATACAATCTTCGAAATTTGAATATTTGAAATCCAAATAATTTTGTGTCGCAAATAACATTTTAATTAATTTCAATGTATCTTGAAGAAATTCACATTTTAAGTATAAAACCTATCGAGTGTAGACTAGCAATGAAATAAAAATAATCATAAATTATAATTTGAACTTTTAATATGTTGTTTTAAATTCCAATTATTAAATTTAAAATGTTTTAGCAACTTCACTTCTTTATCTCTCTTGAAAGCAATTACCGTTTTCGCTTTATACTGACGAAAGAAAGAGATTATTGTTACAGCAAAACGAAAAATTTTAATTTCAAGTACCTATAAACTTTGTGCACCTATTTATGAAGAAATTGAATGTTTTTCAAGAAACAATATTACTTTTCACGTAATATGGTAGATGTCGTAATATTATTTGAAATAAAAGCAAAAGTTGTGCCATTACTGTATACCATCCCTCTCTTGGACCTCAATTTTAATCAATCTTTAAGATTTCATTCATCTTCTAGATTCTGGCCTCAAATTGATAAATTTTTGTTATAATAGATTTAAGAACATTTTTTGAACCCACGACCCGCGCCGCTGAAGCTTATAGCTCAGCTACAGCGCCAACAGTATCATCAATAGTGATATCGGATCTCACTTACAGGAGGAATCGCAGACGTATACTTCTACTTCACGCTGGGCTTCTCAGGCCTTGAAACTTTTGCAGACGAGACTTAATTTAGCCGCCCAGCAGGAGCTTAATTTAATGCGTAACCCTAACTTGGTGAAAAGCTTCGAACTTTTTATTCTTCAAATATTTTACTACCTCATAATATTTTTGTATTTATATGGATGCTTATATATAAAAATAATTCCAAGAAAAAAATATTTATAGTCCAATCAATGGCTTCGCTTATAGATAACTTCATCAACTTCGTGTTTATCCACAATTAAAACCACGAACACAACAGACATCAAAAATTATAAAAGAATTCTGTAACTTTGATCCTACTCTCTATATAATATACAACTCATCCGCGGTTCGGAAAAACACGAGACGTGGGTTTAACGCACACGCTACGCACGAATAACAGGCCGATTTATTATCGGCACGTGAACAGCTGCCCACGCCACGTGAGCACACGCGTGTCAGTGTGCGCGGCAAACACATGCACGGCCGTGCCCGAACGCAGCGAAGCTAGGCACGTTGCGTGACTGGCACACGGCGGCCATGTTTCCCCTCCCGCCGAACATTCGCGTCTCACGCGCCACCGAGTGCGTACTGTTTGTTTTTTTACCGATTGAAAGAGGTCGAAGTCTACACTGGATTTTTATTTCGGCCATGGAAATGTTCATAGAGCAAGTGAGGAACCACCCCTGCCTATGGGATACGGACGGCGTCGCGTACAGAGACGCAGCGCGGAAGGACCTGGCATGGAAATTGGTTGCGAAAACGTGCGGCATGATCAACGGTGAGTGCTATTCGGGTGCAAAGAGCGAGACGGAACGATGTTTTTGTTATTGCTATTTCGCTGTCAACGTGCGATGCTGTTTTGTTTTCATTGGCAGAGCAGAGCTTCGATAAGTGAACACAGTATTCTAAATTAAGTATACTTATAGATGTTAATTACTCATATAAATATGTATGTTTTACTATTTTACATTACAAAAAAGTAATGTTGTTGAATAGTTCTGTTGTTAGGAAACATTGTCAGTTATGATAAATATAACAAAATATATCTACAAAATAAGAGCCGTGATGGCTCAGTGTCCGGACGTTCGCCTTTAATTCAATATACTCGAGCAACCTGACTTCGATCCCCGATGCCGGCACCAATGAAGTTTTTAACTTTAAGTGCTGACTTATCACATGCTCCGCGGTGAAGGAAAACATCGTGAGGAAACCTGCGCATTTTCGAAATAATAACAGAAATAATATATTTCGAAAATATGTGAAGTCCGCCAATCCGCAGTGGGGCCGCGTGGTGGACTATGCCCTGATACCCTCTGTATAGAGGAGGCCTTTGCCCAGCAGTGGGACATGTATAGGCTGTTACTTTACTTTTACTCTATCTCTTTTCTAATAAATTTATGAATTTAACAAATTTATTTTTAATGTTAAAATTTATAAAAATCAATACTAAATAATAATTTTAAATCCGCCTTTAAACGTAAAAGGCGTTCGGCGATCAATTGGCGCTAGATTTGGGACGGTAAACAATGCAAAACAAAACCTGATTAAAGAAGAAATACCTACGGATTTCATTTGCTTTGTTTGTTTACCGTTCGACTATAGTAGTAGTAGTGATTAGTAACAGCCTATACATTATATATCCCATTGCTGGGCAAATCCTCTTTTGAACAGAGTATATCAGAGGACCTCTCACGACTCATCTCACTCGAATATATGTATTATGACTGCTCATTGTTGTTACAAAAGCTATAAAAATTACATAGAGTAAACAACCTATAAATATTGAATAATATATAAAAATTTGCAGCTGCCGAAGCGAAAAATCAATGGAAACGTCTTCGAGACAGTCACAGAGAAGCAATGAGGAGGAGAAAGGCTGCCACAGCTATACAAGCGCAAAGTATCGGTCCATGGAAATACGAGAAACTCATGGAGTTTGTTCTACCGCAGAACAGAGAGACGTACGCGAATTTCTGTGCCGAAAGCTATACCGATGCAACTCTAGCGACCTTGTCCACCGAGGACGGCGACGGCAACATCGACATTCCCGCACTCGAAGTGGAGAGAGAAATGAGAAGACATCTGAAAGAGAAGGAGAGGGAGGAACTGAGACGGCAGATGTACGACGAGACTAGAACGATGCGGGACGCCCTTACGGATTTGTTCTCGAGCCTGTGCCAGAAGACACGCGACCTGCCCAGACATTTGCAGCTCAAGGTGCAGAGGGAAATATTACGAGTCCGTCACCCGGGCCGAGGAGGAGGCGCTGAACGAAGCACAGAACTCGTCTTACTACAACTCGCATTTGGAGAAACGCGAGCAAATGGAGATGTTTGAATTGGCTGAGACCAAATACAAATACGCAGAGAGCCCATCACCAAATCAATCCGTACCAGGAGAACAAGAAGAAATCAAATGCACTGAAAAGAATGAGATATAAGACTGTTGTATATTAAGTTATTTTAAATTATAAGGTATATTAAATGTAACTTGTAAACTTTTAAAAATAAAACTGCCAATACGATGCATAAAATTTTACTCAATTCACAAGTGCCCTAACACATAGATACTACAAAAGCTATTATTGTATAGTTTGGTAATATAAATAAAGCACACACGTAAAACTGAAGCGTATTGAAAATATAATCCACTATAACTTACTGTTCTCCCTCGAGACCGGCCCAACTTTCGCCAAGTGACCCTCGAACTTAACCAGTAAATAGCGAAGCCGCTCGAACTATCAAAAACTTAAGCACAATTCCCACTTGCGGCTGACCCGTGTTTAAAACTAGAATAGCCAAAACTGCCGGAGCCTCGGCTGTGTACGTTAACCATTAATTAAATGAACCTTACACACCATACCTAACGATCTGAATAGAGTGCACTTGACAGCTCGTAATTTATGTTTGAACTGTTTTCTGTAATTGCAGTTTTATTTCGAGAAGTGTTGCAGATACGACCCTCGTATCACATACCTCATTTAATCTAATATATAAAATTCTCATGTCACGGAGTTCGAACTTGAACTCCTCCGAAACGGCTCGACCGATTTTTGTGATCCTTAGCGTGATTGTCGGATTTGGATTGCCAACATCTATTTTTCATCCCCCTAAATGTTAAGAGTAGTCCAGTTTTTTTTATTTTTTAGGCAAAATTTTTTTTTGCTTTTATTTTTTTATGATACAGCATACAAAAATACATACAACACTAAATTTTCACCCCTCTACGCAGACGTAGTCGCGGGCAGCAGCTAGTAATATATAAAAATGTCAAATGTACTGCTATGAAACTTGCAATAACAGATCTTATTAACGATTTCTTTTCTTTGTAAGCTCTAAAGTAGAATCTCATATTTTTTGAAGTTATACTTCTTTTGACGCATATGGAAAAATTGTAAGAGTGAAATTTTACGATTCGCTCTCACACCGACGCTCAAAAAGCGACACGATGCGTGGAAACCAATTTAATCTTGGCAACCAGTGACATGTTCCAATAATTCCAAGTTATTTAAATAAACTATTATTAATTGCAATTAATGTCCTTACGCTAAAGAAGTATAACTTTCGTGCGTGCATAAGTAAACACACACTTTTATTTAAATAAACCGTTATCAAATGCAATTAATATCCTTACGCTATACACACATTTTTTTTAAATTATTCCTTGAGTGTTCGATAAACGCTAAGCCAACAATTTCAATATTATATTAGATCCAAGACCGCGTTATCAAATTCTTAAGCTGTACAGGTGCGGAAGTTTCAAAGTCCAACAGATTTCAAAGTTATAGTTAGCCCGCTGTATCGCCTCGCCTCGGGACCGGAGTAGCCGATTCGGCAAAGCCAATGTTCGCATTGCACGAACCACTTCCAAATTCAATTAATCATAGTTCGGATTAGTTCCCCTCAGACGAACAGACGTGACTGTCTTGCCTGACAGCGCTTCAATATCAATTTTAACAGTAATTATGAGTGAAATTTTAACCTTAACAGCAGTACAGACTGGTTTAGTTCTACCAAACGCATAATTTCATCATATTCAATAATGTAATGAAAACGTTACGTCAGTTTTCAACCGAAACAAATAACATGACAATAATTATGTTTACGAAGTTATGGTAAATTAAAATGATCTAATGACTAATGTCATCAAATAGCATTAGAATTTTTATTATTATTAGGCATTTGTCCTATTCGACCTATAAACATAATTATACAATCATATCGTTGTAAATACGGTAAATTAGTGTTATCTTTCATTTAAGTTTCTGGATAATCTAGATCGCCTAGTGCAGAATGTTGTCTTAATAATTGATGTATTTTCATACCACATGTAATCTTATGATTAAAATATTGTAAGACCCATTAGTCAATGTATGTACGACAAGCTAACAAGTTAATGTATAAGATCCCTGTTTGCCCGCCGGGATTCGAATGCCGGACGTTGGGTAAGCAGCAGATTTATTAGACCGTTACTCTAAATACCACCCGAGTTAGGGTTTCAAATTAAATCGTAGCTTAATACACCACAAAGCCGCTTCGGCTCTTCCGAAGCAGACTGTGTGCTACTGATACTGGGCTTACTTATCATTAAAGCTTCAATTTCTTTAACAGTGAAAATGAACCTTATTTTTACGTTTATCATTAACCTTTTTACCACTGGGCAACCATGGTGATCTCGATTAGTGTGTGTGAATATACAATAAAAGAAGAAATTATGAATGCAAGAATATTTATTAATAAAACAAAATAAAAGAAAATTACAAAAACAAGTGCAAGGAAGTAAAAACTTAGTGTCCCGGAGGCTATTTTAAAAAAACCATTTTAACAATCAAGATTTAGTTATTCATTAATCGATTAAGTTAAAATTACTCAAAGGGACGAGACAGAAACAAGTTACCAAGGCACTGTTTCGTGTAATTCTAAAATAAATGTCGGAAACCTTTATAACAAGGTACTACTTCGTCTTCTTTCGGAATTATGTAACAATACAAGCAACAAAATCGTTCCGGTCCGCGGTGCAAGATAAAGTTAAAGTTGCAACAAATCAGAAGTCTAATAAAGCCGAGTTAAACTCCTACGAATTATTTCTTTCGTCGACCCGCGAAGTTCCCAGCCGGGAATTTCCCGGGAATGGACGAGGGCGAACGGAACTGCAAACGACTTCCTCCGGCGAATGCAACAACGGACGGAAACCAACCGCTGTTCAGTTTTCTTTTTCGTTTCAGTTTAGACATTACTTAGACGTCGGTATCGAATTGTGGGAATGTAGACGGTTCACATAGTGATGCCGGATTAAATTGTAGACCGGAACGGAACTCCAGTAAAAGGATTCGTGTAATATAGCTTCGATTTTCAATTCCTACTATTAGCCATAAGTCGGCTATCCCACCAGATAGCAGACTAAGGTGTAAACATAAACTAAATAAATGTTAGCACTGAAAATCAGCGCTTTGACTTTCGGCGCAGCTTAATGCTAAGCTGCCGACATAATTTACCGGTAATAGGGTGTTCAATTAATATTTTTTATTTAATTCCTTTACTCATGGCAGGTCTGGTCGCTTATTATATATATATATATACATATATATATATATATATATATATATATATATATATATATATATATATATATATATATATATATATATATATATATATATATATATATATATATATATTTATCACAAATGACCTACCCCGACTTCGTCCAGGAGTTATTCAGTTTAATAAAGCCTTAAACTCCACGATAATATGTAACATCATTATAATATTGTTATACACCTTTCAAAGCCACCATAAAACAAAATCACAAAGTTAATTTAAAACACAAAGTTAATAATGATATGAAATATTATTAAAGGCGTTTACGCTACGTAATATTTACTAGTAGATTAGGGTCTGTTACGTTTGATATACAATGTTAACATTAAGCAAAACACAAACACAACAAGTTATAACAAGAGAGCATTGTATAAACTGGCCAGCTTAAATATTGATTGTACTTTAGTAACAATATAATCGATGGCAATTTGTCCAAACTTCGAGTAACAAGGGTTAAGTTATTACTTTACAGTCTATACTACAAATATACCTCTATATATATTATCTAAGCTGAAAAAAAAGTATTAGTTTGTGGTTCCGATATTGTTTTCATATTGATTATACCAAGTAGTATATGTAACAATTATCCTTGTGCTGTGTAAAATGATAGAATGTGTGAATGTCTTCACGGTCTGTTAAATATACATCTGTTATCAGTAAATTAATTTCCTGTGAGAACAATTCAATCAACGAAGTTGGTGTTGCTACTAAATGTCTTTAGGCGCAAACATTACAAGACATTAGGGTAAATCTTCATTATTGTAAATGAATTCTAAGTCTCTTCAATACAATATAATATACTACAAATATATATTACATGTCACGTCAACCATAACTTCGATTTAGTAAATCAGGAGCTACATATCACAAATAATTTTTGTATACTTTCTTAAAATCAGAAATAGTGTGATGAAACAAATTTATTCTCCGCACTAAATATCTTTCTATCCGAAACCATGATCGCAAAGACTCTGTTATAATTCAGACATTAGGAATTAGTAGCTTAACGTAGGTATTGTACTTATCAAACCAATGAAGTCTGCTCTGAACAGTCTACAAACTAACGGGGAGCGCTTATACGAAACAATTCAAATTTGTAACGGACGTCTAAAGTTAATCACGATATTTACCTTAGTCCGCCTCCTTAGCGAATTATAGCAAAACGAACAGTTGTCTGTCTACTCACATTAATTATCAAAGTTTCTTTTCTTTAGTCATTAGGAAGTTTACTTACGTCAGACCTCTGAAAGTATCGCTTAGTAAGCAGTTAACTCGTTAAATTGTCAATTGAAATCTTAATATAAGGCTGAATTTCGAAAATTTATATTATTGTGTAACTGCTTTATTATACGACCTTTTATGCATTTTATATAAAATTAATTATTGAAGCAAAACAACGTCAGTTCCAAACCAGATCGTCATAGACAAAGGGCAAAATATCAATTTATAACAAACAGCTGTATTGTTCTTTGCTATTACTTTCCATATTTAAATTGACCTAACCCACCTCAACGATAGTGACACTTTTTTATTGTTACGTAGTCAACAAACGTCAAATTCGAATATAGGGTAACAGAATTCCGTGTAAGAAAAACTGAACAAGTATTCTGTTAAGTTTTTGTCAATCTCCCGTCCCATATCTGCCAAACTGAAAAAAAAGTGGACTCCTATATGTTGAGATCGGAGGCGGTCTCTTAATATATTAACAACCGTTTCTCTCAAAAAGAAAGGTTGACAAGCCTTTTTCAGGGTGCTGCAGATGTCGACAGAATGCATTGATTACGTCTCATGTCCAATGAATTACCTTCTCCCGATAAAAAACCGGTCAGGTGCGAGTCGGACTCGCGTATGAAAGGTTCCGTACCATTATCTATAAAGACGGCAAAAGAATCATGTCTGTTGTGTGGAAGCCCCACTTAAATATTTTTTTCTGGTTTTTATTTATTTGTTGTTATAGCGGCAACAGAAATACATCATCTGTGAAAATTTGAGCTGTCTTACTATCACGGTTCATGAGATACAGCCTGGTGACAGACGGACAGACAGACAGACAGACAGCAGAGTCTTAGTAATAGGAACCCTAAAAATCAACTCTATAGGCAATTTAACATAGAATCTCCAGTGAAAAAATTAAAAAATATTCCATATCTATAAGAAATGAACTATGCGAAATATTATCGCAATACGCTCGCTTCGACATAATTCGAAATCGTAATTCTATACTTATTGGTTCACTCACTGGGAAACATGAAACATGTTTAACAGACCAAATTAATTTCAGCCGAAACCGTTTGGAATTTTATTAAGTCGCCAATTTGCATCAATTACACGAAATCCCGACATTCGGTCGGTGCACGCTAAAATTTTAAATCAACAGTGAATATTTCAATATTGCATATAAATCGAAATGTAAATCTCGCCAATTTCGCAGAGTTTATAACACTGTAAAAGGGAATACATACTCGGCGTATAATCAAATACTCCCCGCGTCGGAGAGCACAGTTCAAATAGGATTTTTTCTCTCTTAAAAATTGCGAGCACGTTTCTAATATAGTGAAAACAATATTCCAGTGACCGGGTGATTCCTGCACAGATGCTTGCCCTTTATACGTATACATACGGGGACCTTTAAGTAAGACGACGATTTAACTTGATATGACCTACGGCGACTCAAAAAATTTGATTAACAAAGAAGAAACATTAAGTTTAAAGGACTCAAATACAGAATTATTATTACTCTATCGATATCTTATACTTATTTTAGAATTAAAATATATGAAAACATGCAACAAGAATTAATAAAATATATTTACACAACAAAAAAACGATAAATGCGATATTTGCACATAGAGATATGAACATAGAATTTTTTATCGAACCTTTTTTTTTCCTAACGAATACATATTACGATGTCATTGCATTATCGTAATTTGAAATGGCATACATTGCGCGCTGTCGCTTTTTTAATGCTCTCAAGGGGTGTTCCCAAACTCTATATCGATGTAAAATACACATTAATCTGACCTTATCTCGACGATATCATTTAATGACGCGCCGTTTTGTGGTTATTTGTAACATTTATAGCCGATATAGACGTTCTGTGACGTATTTTAGATAAGAATTTAATAACGTTCAATGTCGCGTGAGCGCGTAATATGCATGCGAATTATTATTTTCGCTTTACGGAATTGAATACGTGGAATGTACCTATTTATATTCTATTTGATAATTTTCTAAAACTATAGTAAATAATACCAATATGATACGTTTTAGTTTGTTGACAGTTTCGATCAAAAAATTTAGTTTCGGTTTGGTTTGTATAAAAATGGGCCGTCCCGCAACTCAATGTTTGGGAATTAATATAATCTACATTTATTGAGATGGCGACTGAGAGATTAGATATTATTGATGTGATAAATAGGTAAATCAAAAAATAACAAAGTGCCAATAAAAAGATCTCAAAAATAAATATTGAATTAATCATAAGAATATGGTGATCACAATAATTAAAATATTGAATTGAGAATGTGTAGTTTATGGCTAAGTCTAAATGAATGTTCTACATGCTTATTGCATTATATTTCCATATGCAAGACATTAAAAATAAATAATTATATTGTTACACACTTTAATTTTTATTTTATTTAACACCATTTGTCTACACATACAACCAGTATAAATAAATAAATAAATACGTTCAATTTTTTTTTCATTATGTTTAAGTATGTATTACAAAAGCAGGCTATACGCAGGCTATATGGCTTGGGTCCACGTGTAACAGTTTTCTCTGATGTATTTCTTGTTAACATACATTGTAACTATGGAATCTGAAAAACCTGAAGTGTTCGCAGGTTCAGAATAAGTCGGTTGATCAGTGTTCGCAGGTTCGACCCTCAAAGGCGAAAACTAACATCTACGATGATCAGTGTTTCAGACAGGGCGTTTGTGTCGTCTGAATTTATTTTCGTCTAGTTATATGGTAGTTTTCATAAATTTTCAATCTGTTTGCCTCGTTTATTAAAAAAAACATATAAATGATGTTAACAAAATAACACTTATTATTTAAATATGGTTAAAATTAATAAAGGTTGCCTGGAAGAAATTACTTTTAGTAATAAGGCCGTCCATCGTAGGCATCATTTATAAATTAAATTGTAAATTCTTTTTTACTTTCTTTTGTGTGCACTAAAGAATATTCATTCATTCATAGTTAATTTTTATTATTTACCTATAAATTTAATAGGAAAACCACGTCTTGAAAAGAAAAACTACATTGAATAGTCATTGACTCCGTAGAGCCGAGGGGGTCTACTTGTGACACAGACACGATATTTCTTGTCTCTTGGGTATTACGAATATTTACCATAACTGTGCCTTAGTTTAAGAGCGGGGCGATTTGCATGAAATAATAAAGGTGACCGCGCACATAGTTTCCTATTGTTTATGACGGTCGTCCAGCGCGGTTGTTTTGTTTGCGGGGCCTTTTGGAATTCCTCTCTTGGCTCCTTTATTGTCTTACCTTCCGCTTATGACGGATAAAGCGTATTTATTACATGCTCAACAAGAAATACCGTAAACATCTAGAGATATTGTTCTCGATTTTACAGCGTTCCTTCATACCGCCTCGTAATAAGGAAAGCGTAGTCCGAATGTGAGATCAGTTTTATCTTTTTCATTTCACAATTTCATGTGTGCGCAAATACTTGGTGTGAGTGAAGCATAATTTCTTATACATCCAACGTGACAATTTTTTATGACAAATAACAACAAACAGGAAGAAGTTCTTATTTTTCGGTTAACCGATTACCCTTACGGCTCTTAGTTGTTTTCTAAACACAAACAGTTGATTTACTAATAGTTCAAATTATCGTCAGTCTGAAAATCTGATCTGATATAGTAACTATAAAGGTGGGTCTCAATTCCTTTAATTTTTTTCTTTTTCTGATCGTGAATTGATATACCAATTTCCAATTAAATGAAATATAAAAGATCATCATATATTATGTCTATTAACGCGTAATTCTCTGAATGTAAATAGCGCCTACTTAAATAGTCCATGTTTAGCATCCCCACGCATCGTGTTTTATTAAATTAATAACAATATGGGTACTAGAAAACTGATGAACATACTTAAACATACGTTACTTCTGTAAATAAATACATATTATACACATATAAACGTCCAGACACTGGAAAAAAAACTATGTTCATCACACAATATTTATCCAGTAGTGGGGATCGAACCCATACCCTCTGGCGTAAGATGCAGGTTCACTACTCCCAACGCTAATCGGCTGGCTTGGCATGAGTCAGTATTTATGGAAAACTTCCTATATAGAAAGAAACAAAAAAGCTGTATCTTTTTAAAATATTCGTACAAACAGGTGACAAGATAACGTCGGGTCTGCGCGCGGGATGTTCTTTCTCACTCCCATTGTCACTCGCTGTCACAGCGTCTCGCCGATATTATTCAATTATGGCGCGCACTGTCAATTGGCTGTCATATTGCCAACAATCGGCACTCGATCACTCTTCCTTTTCTAATGAGGGTCGACGCGGAAAGTCCGAAGTGGTGTTATTAAAAAACCATTAGATCGGGGGCAACGACCGTGATGGATGGACTCTTCAATCCGATCCATATCAATTCCGGCCAGAGTCTCTGTAAAGGGTGAGCCAAGCGTCCCCGGTGTATGGTAATTCGTTAAAAATTGTAATGAATCGTACGGCGGCCTAGTACTACTCGATTCACAAATTAATTCCATTCATTTAAACATACGAGTCACTCCGATTGTTCTAAAAAAATATAAATCAAAGCAGTGCGTTATAATGTTTATTATGTTGTAATAAAGGGTGGAACATTATTCACGCCTAACCAGGAGTGATGAGCTGATATATCATATCTAGTTGCCGATTTATATCGCAATAAAGCCGGAGAAATGGGAGGTCGTAAATAATCAAATCTTTATTGCGTTTTACGTTGTGTCGTGCTCAGTTACGTCAATTACTATTTGGCAATGCATGTATACTATATTATAATTATGGCATATGTGTACACTAGTTGTATGTGTGAAGGAATCGCATACTGTATCCTCGGATGTAGGCTAAAAGCCGAGCCCGTTAACTTGGCTCCACTGTATAAAATAACCATCTGTGGGAACCGACGTTTATCCCTTAAAAACTTCCATTGTGAGGATAACTCGCGCCGCATCCCCTCTTATGATATGTTTATGTACTTTGAGATTTTATGTGGACGTTCTAACGCCGAGCACGAATTTTATTGGGTTTATAGAATTTTACGACGCAATATAACCATGAAGTGGCCGCTGTTTTTCATTGTTTATCGATTTCGGTGCGATGACGGGCCGAGAGTCGTACGTCGAAATGAACAGTATGAAATTGATTTTGACACTTTACAGACATAGACACTTTAAAAGACATATTTTGCTGTATCTTCTTTCAGCCTAGAGACTACATAATGCTTCGTTGGTCGCAGAAGCCCTGAAAAGATGACCCTCAACGTGTTTAACAGATACTGCGCTAGTAATCACGCATGTGGACATGCGTGCAGTAACAATGAGGGCGTGTATAGATTACTAGCTATTGTTAATGAAATTTTGATAATGAAATGGAAATATGATTTAGTCTCAGTCAAACGGGTAAGCTTGTGCATAGTGTAAGTAGCTCAAGCAAAATACACCCAACTTGTTTTTAAAATGTCACATACAAATTATTATATTATTCAAGAACACTTTAATGGTAATTGAACAGAACAGAACCCAATCTATGATACCCTAATAGCATGTAAGCAACAATTCGCACGCAAAGCAAAAACTATTTCGGCGTAACCGACAGATGGAAATGGACGTCGTCGTTCCCGGGGAAAACCCGGAACACGCGAAACGACGTTTTAACCGGGGCTTTAGCAGTTTGACGGCGCACCTAATGTATTTATACCGGGCAACGGGCAACGGCATCTGTGGCTAATGATATCGCTGGACCTGCCGGTGCTCCCGTGCATCCCCCTCTCACCCTACCGCCTCCACCCCTCCCCCCTCCGACGCCGATGGGCCCCCATGACTCGGTCATTAGTTAAACACGCGCAACCGCCCGCATGTCGCAAGTTTATCTTTGGCCAAACTGTAGGTATGTGGCACTCGATTAGCCCTTTGATCAAATAATCCAGCGATAAAATAGGGCTTGCCGTGGAAATTAAATTACACTAAACGTTCGAGCACACTGCCGTGGTGGAGAATAGCGAGGAAAGTGACAACCCTCAGGCGTATATTGTATTTAAGGACAAATATACTCAATTGGAAATGAAATAATTATTATGACTTCTTATAAATATGTTTTCAAAACACGAGATATTATTATAAGCCTTTTTAATAAATGTTTTGCTGATGGTAACTGACGTACAATATACCTATTCCTATTGGAATTACTATTTAGATAATTGTCGTCATTTTAGATAGTCTATTAATTAAGAAACAACTATCCAAAATGACGCGTTTGACAGCACACTTGTACAAAATTGATGTTGTTAATTAACCACACTATAATTAACGTGATGACAATGAATTTCAAGTCATATCTGAAAAATCCAAAACAAATCTGCAGAATAAGTCCGTGACAATATTTCAAAGATTCAATTTCTTCATCGTAAACGATAGTTGTAACTTAATTCGCATTTTGCATTACAATTATGTAAACAGTACACAACGGTAGCACATGCTGCTTCTTATCCTACTGACTTTCATTATAAAAGAAAATGATTTTACTTTCCTTTACATAACATAGAGCTGTCATTTTTATTTATTTTTAAGGAAAGAAAACACATTCGAAACAAGAAAATCTAACGGTGACAGTTAACATCTGATTGTCATTGTTTCGAATAGAATAGATATTGTCAAACGGCTTGATCGTAAGGACGGTGGCCGGTAGCCTCTGCGGCGGTCACTCGATTAATACTAACATTAATCTCGCCTGCCCGGGGCCGAAGAGGGGGCCCTAATTTATACCCTCGTTTTGACAATTGATGGCGCTCAAAGCACTGAAGATATTTCGTTTAACCCTGATATCGCATTTGTATTTTAAAATGTCAATTTGTTTGTAGACTATTATTTTAAAATTTAATTACTTTATAATAATATTTGACATTTGTATTTTGCCTCCAATAGTTTCCCCAAAACTTCCTAGTCACAAACTCTCAGCACTGGCTAACAAGAACAACCTACCAAATAATGAATTAAAAAATAATGGTTAAATAACAAAACTTACAGATGATGAAAAGTGATCTTAGTGTTATTATTCGATATTCCCATATAATTGCGACACAATTTGACAAGAAAAATCGCATAATTATTTTTCGTGAGCACGTTATCCCTAAGAGATTCAAATGATAACTAACATAGGTGAGATGCGAGTCTATCCATTTTAGTAGACTTATTTTCTCCGTTTTGGTAAGGTTAAATGTGTCATCTAGACCAGTATATAATCAAATGTATTGATGAGCCCTGAAGTTTTCTCCTCATTTAAATGGAATGGAAATGCTTACATTAATTTCAGAAGCGATTTCATAAAAAATAGTGAAGCAATGAAAATAGTGGTATTTGACTAAAATCCACCTTTTTATCACCCGCCAACATTTCAGCCCACTTGAGTCCACTGCTGAACATAGGCCTCCCCCATAGACTTCATCTTTTTTCTTTTTCATCCATTTATCACTCATTCATCTCTAAATGTTTTATATAAACAGAGGGTTAAAAAAAACTATAAATCGACAAATTCTCTCACAGGTCAAATAATCAAACTCGTACTAGTTATAATGTTATTTCGTTTATCTCTTAATTTATTATAAGTCAGAATGTTTTAAGACATGTAAACTTTTTAATACTTATGAATAATTAAGGCCTGGTTACAAAAGTAATAATATAGCATGAATATTTTTTTTAATAATTATAAGGTAACTATATGATTTCTTTCTAGCATGCAAACAAATAATATTATCTGTTAATTAATATGAACCGCGTGTAACCGAACACAGATTAAAAATTTGTGCACAGATTATAAATTTAAACGAATAAACGTAGCGTGCCAGTGAGCGGCCGGCTGAAGCAAGGCATGCGTAAACGCGCGTCCGCTGGATGTGACGCGGGCCACGGCGCGTTATGCGCGTCTGGCGCAAACTTCACTCGCAGGCGAATTGCAAATGTAAATCGCCGAGGAATTTGCCTGCTCTTGTCATTTTTATTCGTTTAATCAACTCGCTACCCAATGTCGCCATTTAAAAGATTTTTTTATAACCATTGTCAAATAAAACAATATTTTCAATGTATTTATTTTGTTACCAAATCCCCTTTATTTCCAAAACTACAGACGTTCGTCGGCTACGGGACAGATTTTTCGAGAACCTATAAAATAGTTAGCGATTAACAATCTGTGACTATTCTGTGTCAATCATAATGTAAATAAAAAGTGAAAAATTAAAATATATGCAGATGTTTGTGTCGCATTCTAAGGAAAATGTTATTACTAACCACAACCAGTATGATAACAAATACCAAACAAAAACTCATGTCATCACTTTCGTTCAAAACAATTCGTGTACAACTAGAAATCCATATAAACATACTTGTTGTATTATTTATTTTAATCATTAAAAACTATCATACTATATACATGGCCAAATGAACCACAAAATAATCGGCGACGAAAACTTATAATGTCAAAGTGACGGAATATTAATTTGCCCTCAAAATTATAAATTCGTCGTTGACACAGGGGGCTCCCGACAATACTGATATGGAATAAATTTTCAACTTAATTTAACTACGCAAACACAAAGGGTCGAACGAAAGGGTCCGACTTCATTTTAGTATTGAGGTGGAAACTAATGATAAGGTAGTTACTGCACTATAACGCAGATCTAAGACAAAGCCAATCGTCTTTCTAGGCGAGATAAAAATTTATATTGAGAAAACATTGAAAATGTTTACAATATTGATATAAATAAAGTATCAGTTAGTTAATGTCTATAATGTCGTAACATAATTAAATAATAGATAAACTCAAATCAAAAAATATTTTAATTAATTATTTTAAGAAACTACATCATGTGTGTCATTGTATGTTAAAAAATGAAATAAATATATTTCTACTTATTTTCAAACATTCGATTTTTTTTTTATAAAATCAGAGAGTGAAATTTGATCTGGCGAAGTCATTTAAAATATAAAGTCTTTTTAAATCGACACCAGAACTATCCAAAGTTACTTATTTATGTTTTATGGGAAAAAGTGACTCACGAAGATCTTAATGTTAATATTCGCCGACATCGACAAGATCCGTTAGAAAACACCTGCATTGCTAAACTTCATTAAGGAAAATTAATGAAGATTTCCACCACATTTTTGTCTCGTGTTTTTCCTTTTGTTTTTCTTTATCTAGCTCAACAAAAGTAGGTTTGTTGCTTTTGATACTATACGCAGCGTTTTGTATAAAGTGGCCCATCTAGCATTACAGAGGCTTTTGTAAGCAGCAATCCATTTTGCTCACGATTTCGCGGTCCGCTGTGTGCCCGCATCTGTTGCGCGTCGCGGAACTAACGCCCTCACGGAATCTGACTCTTCAAAAACAGCCTGTAATTATTAAGTCCATTACATTACACCGTAAATTAACAGATACCGCTTTGATTTAATAGTCTTATAAATGAAGATTGGTAAGCGTATTCACTCCTTGTACAGACAACAAAATTGATGACACAGTCACTGTGAAATATAAACTTAAATAGAATGCTGTATACTTGATGACACTTAAATCACATTTTATTGAAGGGTGCAATCTCAATAGGAAATGCATCATTCAGACTCTCATATCTAGACATTTCATATCTAGGACTTTGTGTGACAAATCTTATCGATTTACACGATATCATATTTGCTTATTTCGCCGGTTACCCAATGTTAAAATTAATAAATTTATGATTTTCTGTGCTATTTATTTACCTACATGATGGCTTACCCCGGTTTAAAACGGTTACGACGTAATGATGGTTAAACAATTTTACGCCCCGAATCTACGCACATACTAAATTTCATGAAAATCCGTGGAGCAGTGTTTCAGAAACGGCGTTAGTCTAAGATACTCGTAAAATGCAGGCAATATAAAGTAAACATCGAGTATTGCTGTTGACGAACAAAGAGTAAAATGATGACTTTTTTCCGTGTTTCACGTAAAATAAGGTTAATGATTTTATAAAAAAACTACCGTTTAAAAATGTTGCTTTTAAACAATGTTTTATAATGCCACCCATAGACAATTTGTTTAATGATAGGTAGTGAAGTAGACTGACAAACGTTGTTCTTCATACCAATAGTTACATATCTATTATTATATAGTCATTTGGTGTCCGATCACGGGTCTTGCGCAAACTTCGCACGAGTCAACTAGTAAAGTACAAGCAGAGTAAAACTCAATGTTTCGGCCAGTTTCGGAAAGTATAACTTATAATTGAACAAATGCGTAAGCACCCTTGGCACTACGCCGTGTATTCTAGATTTAATAGATAAATTGTACCCGACTGCTGAAGGAGCGTAATGTTTTTTCAGCGTACTTATATGTAAGCATACATTTATGTCTAATTCCTCGTTTTTTTTTATTTTCTTTTGACGGATTTCAACATATAACGTGTCATTCGATTCGTCTCAGTTGTGTGTGACATAGGGTACATTATTTCAATATGGTTACCGCGAAACAAGAGTGTCTGTCAGTATGAGATGTGAATTGTTAGTATTTATAACGCAGTCTGGTTATTTCATTGTTATTGTTTCACTGGATAACTTATAATCTTTTGTTAATACTTTTAATACGGTGTCAGCACCACTGAAATTGTTACTTTTATATGTTGAATTATCACGTGCTCAGCATTGAAGGAGAACATCGTGATACCTGCATTTTTTGAATTTAAAAAATAACAAAAAATATTCTGAAGGTATGAGAAGTCTTCCAATCCGCAGTTGTGTCGCGTGTTGGAATATGCCATCATACCTTCTGTCTGTGGAAGCCTTTGCCCAACACTGGGACTTTTAAAGGCTATTAATTAACTTTTTTACTTTCAATAACTTTTGGCGCAAAGCACCATATTGATTTTTATTTAACTAACACGTATTTAAAATACTTTAATTAATGTTAAATATACATAAACTTTAACAGAAACAAACTGAGTGTTAGCGATACGTGAATGTAAAAGTAATGCGGTGACTAAAATTAAAATGACCTCAAAATTTCAGCAACACCAGTTTCATTGAGCGTACAACAGTCTGGTAGAGGGGTCATAATTTAATTATCGATCAATTTCACGTGTACAGATATTTGAACGTACCGCCATTATAAAACCACACCGTTTACGACAAATTTACATCGGAACCAATTGAAATGGTGCCATTGTAAATCGTAATTTTACTGATGCCCAATTTTACACACACGTTCGTAGTAAGTGATATTTGATTCGCCTTTGATATCGGGAGACGTGATTTTAATTGATCTGATTTATGGGTTGTGTTTCGTGAAAATTTCTCCAGCTAGTGGGCTGTTCACCTGACGTTAAGTGATCCACTTCACGCCGGTCTTCTGTGAGGCCGTGGTACTTCGCCGGATGAATCTGGCCATTCGCAGAAGCTGTTGCGGGGCCCTATTACAATTAAAGCATGTACAAGTTGAAACATGTATCAATAAAAATATATATACGACGCCGTGTGATATTTTTCCGAGTCGAATTGGCAATGTTTTTCCGACCTCTCTAATATATTTCAAATTTCTGTTTAAGATGGCGACTTACCATCGGATGAGGTTATTTATAAAAAATATCAATAAATCTTGATATTTTTATCCAATTGATTGTTGATTAAGCTGATCTAATTTTTGTACAAGATTATGCGTGATTTTAAAACACCGGTTGCAAATTCTAAAACTAAACAACCATTTTATCATCGTAATTTAATAATGCTGTCAAAACGCAGAGTAACTTTAGACGCTATGGTATACAGCTATTGAACTATAACAACGCCTGGGGATGTAATTAATAAAACAAATAACTATTATAGCAGTTTGGTGCGAAGTTACAGTTCCTAATAGCAAATGTATGTTTCATTAACTTTATTCAGGTTTATAAAACAACTATTAGATATCTATATTTAGAAAATTTCAAGCTTCTATTTTTATAAAGCTCGATAAAACAAATTAAGGAATATATACGAAACTCAAATGTCTATGCTCTACTGAAGTTTATAATTAATAACCGCAAATATAAAAAAAATGGAATACTTATAAAAAATGGTTGAAGTAATGAAAAAAATTAATAAATTGAAATTAACTTTAAGACATTAAGTGATCATTTGTGTATTCATATAAATTAACATCAAAAATGATTGCTATTACTAAAAGAGTAAAGTTACACAATCATTTTACAATAACTTTACAATATATAACGTAGTTCCTGAACTAATGCCACAGATTATATTGTCCTACAGCGGTATCACGTGACACTGAAGTGGGCGCACTTCGGCTGCAAACTATATTTCACGAGCGCCCGGGCTAGTTCGTGAATTAAGCTACAATTAAATGGTCGTAAATTCCAAGTTTGGGTCGGGTCACCTCGGGGAGCTGGCTCTGTGGCAATTTATCAATTATTTACGCCACTTGGGCCCAGCGCGACGTCTGACGTCACGCGCCGGCCGGTTTCGTTTCGCAATCGGTTCGTGGCGGAATAATAGCGGATTCACCACCGTTTTGTGATGAACCTATTTATAGCTAAATTCTTTCGCGTGATTTTTCACCAAACAGAAATGTTTATTTTCACCGAACAAACGTTTCATGTGGATACATCGTACATATACATATGAGCTGTCAGATCTCCTATGAATGCATGTGCACAAACTATACAAAATCAAAATTTTTCTGTTAAGTATACTTTAGCCCCAATGCTTGTTCTGGATACGACATTTAAATGTCATTTTTAATAAATAAATTGTCCTTAACTTAACTTCCAGCTCTGGGTCTAGACGAGGTAGATTCCAATTCCGCGAAGCCTAAAGAAATTTCGCCAACTTAACCATTAAAACACAAATTTATTCTTTCCATTTTTTTGCATAAAGCTCACACAAATCTTTATACGTGAGCCGTTGGACCATTCGTAAATTATTCTCGCACCAAACAACGCCGCCCAGGGACAGCTGAGTGGGTCGAGTTATGTCTTATCCTGGCCCCCGCAATCAGTCACTTAGCCGGGAGCTCTGAGCGTTGGTGACTTGCGGTCGACGCATCGATCTACGTCGACGACAGTTTGCCCGCAGCCTCAAGAGGGGCAAAGCTAGCATCTGGACGCGTGCAAATATATCTTAACGTAAACTTGTGGAATGTTTTGACAGAGACTTAATGTCCCTGCTCAGTGTCGAATGCTATAGATACATAAGAACACAGACGTGAGAGAATAGTTAGAAATGGATAAATTGAATTTATGTTTAAAATATGCGCGATAAAGCCGTAAAAATTGCTTCATTTAACAGATGCTATTGTCTAATTTGCTCTGATTGTGTTGATCTAATTGTCCTAATTCATGTGTACACACTCCTGGATTTTTTTTTTAAATCTCCATTAAGAGAAATCTGTCTGGAACGTTTTAAATCTCCATTAAGAGAAATCTGTCCGCTACTTTATTGATAAGGCCGCCGTTTTTACAACCATTTTTGTAACCTTTTTAAATGTTACAACATTTTGACATATAAATATTTGTAGATAAATAAACAAAAACTTTTGGCGCTACGGGATTCGAATCTGCGTCTTCTGACAATATAGTGTATAAATAAATAAATAAATAGTATTTCGTGAAATCCATGGATCTCGATGTTTAGGCTGTGTCGTTCGCTCTACCACAACGTTTTTCTAATATGGGTGTCAGCTCCTAGCTAGTTTTCCTGAAATCGGAGATCGGTATGATCTAAACGCTGATAACTAGCACCTGGCTTAGACTTCGACGTTGGTACAACGTGGTCGTGGACTATATCTCACTCAGGATATTGTTCCGAATCCGTATCCATGTCCTACTACTACTAACTTACGTTTGTAAAATTCCGTTATCATACACTTTTTTTTAGCTGAAAAAACTGCCTTACTGTAGGATAACATAATCCTGTGTAAGGACGATTGACAAACCTAAACTTCACGTGGACAAACAACCAGATTCGAAATAATTATTTGTAAGTCACAAAATGGCGCTGAATCCCTTGGCAACTGTTTACGGAGTCATCGAAATATCTTAGATTATCTTATCCCAAAGTAGAATAAATGTTTTTAATCACCTTCAAAAAAGGAGGAGGCTCTATTTTCGACTGTATGTATTTTTTCTTTACGTATGTTCTACGATTTCTTTAAAAATAACAATGAGAAATGAATAAGAAGAAATTTAAATAACACAACGTGGAACAATGTATGAGACATTTTTTCGACTTCGTATCTGTTGCATAACAGCATAATTCATTGCAAAATATTCACAAACGATGTAATATCGAGATCCATTTCCGGTTAAATTGTAATTAAAAGCCAGAGGCATCGGACATCACGTTTACACAACTTCGTTAAACGAACGTGTGTTTCGGAAAGGCGTAGGAAATAGTTATCATTTCATTTGTTCATTTATTTAAATGTATTTTATAAAAATATTCGGGTAAAAATATTATCGAATCTGTGTATTAATATCGCACAAATCTTGTATACTTTAATACGATTTTGTGTAAAAAGTAAAAGAAATCTTCATAATAATTATTTTTTAGGTTTCCGTACCCAAAGATTAAAACGGGACCCTATTACTATGGCGCCGCTGTCTGTCTGTCTGTCCGTCTGTCACCAGGCTGCATACCATGAACCGTGATAGTTAGACAGTTGATATTTTCACAGATGATGTATTTCTGTTGCCGCTATAACAACAAAACCTACTAAAAACAAAATAAAGTCTGTCGTATGGGGCTGTTCCCATGCAACAGACATGATTTATTTTGCTGTTTTTATAGATATTGGAGTGGAACCCTTCGTGCGCGAGTCCAACTCGCACTTTTTTTACGTGAAAAATTGCCAAGCGAGCAGACGGTTCACCTAATGTTAAGTGAATACCGCTGCCCACGGACATCTGCTACACCCGAGGGTTCCAGATGCGTTGACAACCTTTTGAAAATTGGACTCTGGCCACCTCACTCGCCAGACGAAACGCGAAAGTATTATACTTCTACTTTAGGCCGGTCTTCTGTGAGGTCGTGGTACTTACCCGGACGAGCCTGCCCATTCGCGCAACAGCCGAGGCTGCTGCGTGACCCTACCACCGTAAAACTTCGCACTTGTTTTAATCGTGAAAATTAGATCTTCAGAAAATTATTAATAATTTTTGACAGCGATAGTAGAGATTTGATCACAACTTTAACGTTAATAAATTCAATACTGAGTGGTTAAGGCTAGTGTAAAATCATGACGTCATTATTGATGTAACACATTTTTTTTTCTAACTGTCGATCTGACGGATTATTTGACATTGACCAATTTAAATGTAAAATTAAAAATCAACTAATGATTAAAGCATATTATACCATTTCGGAATATCTCGACGACGCCAATGTGTGGATTTAATACTGTTGATACTCACGTAGGCTATCATAAGACTATACTACCTGTATATTATATTGTATCCTGATATTTTTGAAAAAGAGCAACTGTTGAGTTTCTCGCCGGTCTCTTCTCAACAGAAACTGCTTTCCGAACCGGTGGTACCTTACGAACCTATATACATAATCTTTGATGTAAAATTTGACGATTCATAAGAGCGCGCAAGCGTCTATTTGAATAAATATATTTTTCATTTTGATTTTGATTTTGATTAACGTTAACTGGTGCAATTCCACCTTAAAGTTTCGTCTATACTTGATATCCTTATATTTGATATCTTTTTAAAAGGCAACCCAATCGCTTCTATTAAAGGTTAACTATAACTAAACCTTTAAAATATCGTAATTGAATCGCCATCTTCATTTTTGGTTGATGTATATAGACTACGTAATATACAGCTTCTTCAAGTACAGAACCTGTAGAATGATAAGTTTCTAGGGTCAACCATGGACTCCAACGTATTTTATTCTATAATCCTTCGTAATCGTACACTGCATAAACTTGGTCTACTCCGTTAAGGTTAAAAGACGTTCTTGTAACAAAATGACTATTACGATAAGTAAAATATTAATTGAGACTATCATTCCTTTATAAATGTTAATTATGGAAATTAATGAGAAACAAGAAAAATATTGTATTTCCTCTCGTTGGCTCAATGAAATATTTCGATCAATAGGAAATAAACTTAGAGCAAATAGAAATATAAACGGATCGGTAAACAGTGGAACATGAGCACCGAGCGCCATTGGAACTAAATGAATCCATCGGCAAATAATTCAAAGCAGCTGATCAAATGTTTGTAAAATATCATTACGACGCGCTGCTTGCGTCTGTTTCAAACTATTTTAACAGAATTGAAAAAAGGAGGAGGTTTCTCAATTCAATCGTATATATATTTTTTTTTATGTGTGCCGATCGCCGATTTTGATGATTCTTATTTGGCGGAAAGAAGATATTCCATGGGTGGTACCATGATAAGGAAACCCGGATCTGACGATGGCATCACATAGAAATCGAGTGCCATCATTGAATGTTATAATTTTCTGATTGAAGTCGGTTTTTTTTTTGTTAAAAATTATACTTGTTATACTTGTTTCTACTTCTACTTCTATACTTGAAGAGCGGGAAATCGTCCTTTTCTCATCGTCTAGTGTCGTTTTGTATAAGTTTTTTAAAGAACTCGTATGGAATAGGATTACGAAGACCACGTTCAATATTGTTTCAGGCACTTGTTCCGCTGTCCGTGAAATATCGATCTTATTTTCTTCTCATTACCGAGGCTGCTATCCCAGTTGCCCAATGGTCACTTTGTTCAATTAGTCAATCAATATCAGCCTATCGCCGTCCACTGCTGAATGTAAGCTTCCCCCAAAATGCGCCAACTCTCCAGGTCGTGGGCATCCCGCATCCATCCACTGCCCGCCACCTTTCTTATGTCGTCAGTACATCGTGCTGCATGCCATCCCACACTCTATTAATAACACACTTGCGATTCGCTGACGACATTTTTGTCGTGGCAGAAACTGCAAAATCTGGAAGCTATGCTCAACAGCCTGAGTGATTCTTCGAGACAAGTGGGTCTCGGTACAAACCATCACTTTGTTATAAATACAAAATGAAAAGCATTGAAATCTTTCCCATTCTCATTATATGATCGAATGTATAACACCGATCTAGATCGTATACCAATCACGATAAAGCATGTAACCGCTTATTCTGAAATGTAGTTGTTCGATAAGGGAACAAAATGTAAACACTATTTGCGTGTTTGTAAAATTTGTAATAAGCTTTAACAATATATGTGTTAAATGGTTGCTTCTTATACTACTAGTGAAAATTGAATGACAAGACAAAAGTGAATACAAACTCAAATTGAAAAAAGGAAGAAAAGTAATAGATGAAAAGTTTGATTTATAAATTATAGCAAAAAGGTTATATAGAAAACAAACGGCTCAAACAGTCTCTCTTCGTCACGCGAGTATAGGTCTACCATCTATAAAAAAAAAATTATTTAACGACGATTTTCGATACCGAATCTCTTCTTCTTTCTCCTCCTATTATCCCACACTAGGTGGGGTCGGCACAACATGTCCTTTACTTGCAATTTTCTCTATCAGCTGTCATCTCAATACTCACCCCTTTAACATACATATCATCCTTCACACAGAACATTCAAGTATTTCTCAGTCTTCCTAGTTTCACACGTTCCACCCACACTTCTCAATACCGAATCTGTAACGTTATATACGTTTTTAAGTAAAGAAGACAAAAAACCTTTTTCGGCAGATATCACAGTAATCGAATTCTAAATGATCTTCTAAACTCTATTAATAATTTCACTGTCACGTTTAGTTAAACGTTTTTGTTTATAATAAATCAAATCATTTCATATTGTAAATCACGGGTATTAAGAGCTATCGACGCGTATTATGATGTAAGAACGCTTGAAGCAAACAGAAGAGCCGTTGATGTCAACTCTGTCTATTGTTCGCAAATTCCTTAAGACGTATATAAATTGGATGCTCGTACACTGCTATTCCAAATCTATAAAATTAGTATCTTCTGAAAATATTAAATGGTAATAAAATGTAAAACATAAATTTTATGTAAGTAATATACGAAATGTGGAGCAGTTTTTTTTTTTCTAAAATACGAGTACTGAATTGTTACTTAACAATTATTTATACTATAAAAATAATTTATGTACCTTAATTATTGTATTATAATGTTTAATAATCTGTATTAAATTAATATATTATGTGAAGGTAACACAATCAATGTTTTTTTATTTAATTAAATATACGTGTTTTAAATTCAAAAAAATTATTTACTCCAATAATATTTACAATACAAAATACTAACAAAAATACAAGTTATTTAAGTAAATCTGTAGATAAAATAAGTGTATTAATAATGCCACACCACGTATACACCAACTGTAAGAGAATTAGAAGAAGAGATTTAAGTGAAATATACAGTTTAATTGTAATTTCACTAAAGTATGTATTTTTTTTTATCAAAGAGATATTGTTGTTTTAAGATAAAAATTTAAATCTGCGAATTTTACAAAATTGCACAGGCGCCGTGTAACACATGAAGACAATTTGAAACCTATAATCAAAAATACTCCGTGAGTACTGTATTACAAAACACCCATAAGATTTTTAAAAAATCATTTCTCTCCGCTCGAATGCCTTTACTGTGTACAATCACCATTAGAGTCGCGTATTGTCGTGACATCATCCGTCACGAGAAGCGAAAATCGTAACAATGCCGGATTAACTGTTGACGCCTTTATAAATATTCATTTTCGGCGAATTTAATTCGAGGATTGTTTCGAGTTTCGTTTGGGCGACAGATGTGTTGAGGGCTTTCATAAAGGATACGGACTCGGCCGTGTAAATCCCAAATGTTTATACAGCGAGCACTTAAAGACACAAAGTGCGTAAGCTTAAAGGATTTTACTTTATAACTATGGCAATCATAAATAAGGGGTGCTAGAGGCACTAAACATCCAAAATTAAACCAAACTAAGCATAAAAACAAGTGTAAACCGCTCTGCTTAGATAATTGTCATTTATGTTCTGATTTACCGAGTGCTCAACTGTATATGAAAACCTAATGAGGAAAGTGTATGCACTACGCAAGGAATATTCAAATGAAAATATTTCAAAAATTTTCGTCTATCAATCACTTCAACGTACAGATGTATATTTTACTTAAACGAGTGATGGGGAAAGGGTATGTATGATGTTTTAATGAAGATGACGCATGCCTTTACTGCGCGGCGTTTAAAACTTGTTCCGGATTACATTATATGATATACATAAGTTAATGTGACAGATGGTATATATAGGAGATAACATTCTATAGAATTGCAATCTAATTACACCAATCGGTGTAATTTCAGTGCCTCGGTTCACTAGCGTCATATCTACCTCATCTATATATATAAAATGAATCTCTTTTTCCCTTGGTCACGCCATCACGCGTGAACGTCTAGACAAATTTCGCCAATTCTTTTTTTATAATATTCCTTGAAGAAGGAAGATGGTTCTTACGGAGAGAAAAATTTAAGAAATTGCCTGAATAAGTCTAAAAACACACAATTTTCTATATTCCCGTACAAAAGATTCGTAATAATACTTACAAGTCAATTTGAACTTTAATACCATACCATAAAGTTTAAGTGTTAGTGGAGGGGTTCCAGGAAGGCAAAACAAGTGAGTGACTGTGTAAAATGTCACTTGAAATGTAAACGTCTCTTTGCCGTGCATCACTACATAGTATAAAACAAAGTCCCTATGTATACTCGTACTTAGATCTTTAAAACTACACAACGGATCTTGGTGCGGTTTTTTTTTTTCAAAACGTTATTTTTCGGAAAGTTCCTATGTATTGCACCCGTGCGAAGCCGGGGAGGGTCGCTAGTGTTTGTATATAATATCATTGGGCAAAGGGTTAGCTGTGGGGAATTAGAAATTTAGTTATAAAACATAGCTTTTACCGATATACAACTATAACTCAACAATGACTCTCTCATAGGACAACAATATTACTTAGCTTTTCCAGCAGAGATTGTTAGAGACAGTTGTAAATCATAGCTTTTACCGATTTATACAACTATAACTCAACAATAACTTCATAATTGGATATCAATAGTACTTAGTTTTTCCAGCAGAGCAACAGCCTTAACTTCCAATAACCAACAAACTAACCCGCATACGTTGTGAGAGTTGAATTTATACCCCGCAAAAACAAATACCAACCACCCCCACTCTAGGGTGTAGGAAATATCACGACGCCATAGGTATCAAACCAACAACTTTTAAATAAATCACAATAAACTGTACTAATAAAATATTGATAAATTATTAATTCGATTAAATATGTACCATAATTATAACAATTTATTTACAGGCTCTTACTTACTACATACTGCCAAAAAAAACTGTGGTAGACACCATCAGTAGCTTCTATAGTTGCAGTAATGAGCAGGCTCATCCAGAGAACTACCACAGCCTCACAGGAGACTGGCGTGTAATGGAAATATTATAGAAGATACTTTCCCGTTTCGTCTGGTGAGTGATGTAAGTGGGAACCACTTTTTTAATTGTTTACAACGTATTTGCAAGACAATGTTGTAGATGTCCATGCGGCGGTAATCACTAAACATAACTTTTCACATAGTAAAATTACATTACATTCTAGAATAAGGTGTACCTCTATAATTATTCTATATTTTTATTCTATATCTTAATTATACTATATTAAACATTTCCGCAGCTTGGCGATTGGACAATTTAATGAGTGACTTCACCGGAATCGAAAAAGGATTACTATAAGCAATGAATAAAAATTAATGATCATTTGAGTTGCCAAAAGGGTGGTTGAATTCTTTGAATTGATCATTCTGATCACTAAGAAGATCATTCTGACATTTGAAAATCTATTTGACAGCTGAGCTAGTTGACATCTACGATGATCAGTGTTTCAGAAACCGGTCGTAAACTATTTAAATCGAAGAGCAAACCCTCTGTGTGGGCCAAATCGACCGGTGTTGCGCGTAGCACGCACTAGCTGAGGCCATAGTGAGGTAGTGAAGCGAACTATCGCGGTATCTTCGCGCTCGGCCGAGTGGAAGGTTTCTGCTTCATCAGACGAGCCGATAGTCCGCCTCCGTCATACACTTGACGGCGCGTGCCCGTTTTTAAAGCAGCTTCCGTATTTAAACGATGCGTCATTGAACAGAATGCGAAAGTCACTATTCCTTGTTTTTTGTATCACTCTCAGTCTATGCGTGCGACGTAAAGCTTCATTGGGATAAAATCTCGCAACACTTTCACAGGGCTAGCGAGCTCGCCACATTACTACATCACCACTAGATGATTGTCTTTTATGACTAATTTTTTGCAAAGTACTTTTCGTTTTTTTAAACTAAGCTTGTGTTAAAACCTGTGTCGCTTATTCGTCAGTTTTCGGCTTGCTATCGGCGATGCACTCAAACATATAAGATGTATCTAGTGTGCAAACCTAATTTCTTTCTTAAAAGGCCGGCAAAGCATTTGTGAGCCCTCGGCTGTTACAGGTGTTCTTGTGCGACGGTAATCACTTACCAACAGGTGATGGTAAGTGATTACCATCGCACAAGACGAGACGAGCAGGCAGGTGAGGCTCCTGCTCGCTTGCCCCTTTTCTCCTTAAACAAAAATATTATAGTGCATAAGTGTAACTATTTTGTACGAATCAGTACCATTTTTCTGTAAAAAATTGCCTAGTGAAAAGGTGTGGTACCTGATGTTATTGATGTCAATAATTACCGCCGCCTTTAGACATGTACAACATCTAAGTGCAGATGCGTTGCCAACCATTATTAAGGGGTTACCTCAGTTACTAAACGCGAAAGAGTTACAAAAATGAATACTTTCACGTGATACTTCCCGGACGATCCTGCCCATTTATACAACGGCAGAAGCTGCTGAATTATGGAAAATAGCGCACGAATCACTTGATCTATCGGCAAATAATCAAAACGGCCGGTAAGTAAGGGCATAATGCCTCTATTCATGTCCACGCACGCCCGTCACCTGAATTTCAAATACGTCACGTAAATCGCTCGCCGCTATTGTTTACAAATAATTAATTGTCCAATGCAACTGTGGCTGTTGATATTGGCATAATAAATGCTATGCCATATCGCATGCACTGAAACAAGCATAAATGTAACGATGCACTGTTACCAATGAAAACCAAACCTTGTACCCTACGAAAAACGACACAAGTTCCTTAACCATAACGATGTGTTTTACACAGCATATTGGACATTTCCAAACGGTCGTATAAGGGGAATTTAAAAGGGAATTAATGTTATTCATTGGGAAATAGAGAATATACTGGCTTGGATTAGTTGAACGATATTCGATACGTCGGCGCTGCATAACTTTACGTTGACGTCGGACGAAGCTGCACTGTGTGTGTTGGTGATAAAGTTAAAATTAGCTTGATCAGCGTCCGCATAGGTGTTGGTTGTATAGTTTCGCTAGGGGTATGCAGGGTGGGGGATTCAGTGCAACGCGTGCTAGTGAATAATTCGCCTCCGACGAGCGATTAACGTCCGACGTCGATCGCTTGTTTTTGCCCTCTGTAAGCAATAATCTATTGCCGTCCATAGCGAAAAGTAATTAAGCCTATGCACGTTATAAAAAGTTGCGTCTCCCCGTTTGACGGGACGCTTAGCCTCACTACATTTACCTTGGCATTAGAAGCATTAGCGTCCACATCTAAACGGACGCGGCGAATAATTTCTATTAAGCCGAGATCCGAACCTCGAGTCCGAAGTCGAGGAGGGAGATAAAATTTTAATTAATACATCCACTGCCATCTCTATTCACGTTAGCCGGTGAAGAAATCCAAATCTCACCGGAAAAAATTATGCCAGAAAATATTTATTAACACAATAGTTAAGGCATCTATATTCAGTTTATATATAGATGTATATATTCGTTTATATTCAGTTTATATTCAATTTGAAAATAAAGCCTCAGGTTAATAAACTTATAACTTTTTTTTTGTTAATAAGTTTTATTAACGTGCTAGGATAATAGTAAACCACTTTAACTGTAGGTGGACTTGGACAACGGATCAATGAGTCTCTATGCGTTCTTGTGTTCGTAAATAAAAAAACACATTGTTTCTACAATTTTATTTTTCCCTGCATTGCCTAATTCTTCTATGCATTTTTATTTAACAATTTACAATTTTTAATCTTTTCTCGCTCAAAGGTTAAGCATAACTATCAGCGAGGAAATGCAGCAAGCGTTCTTGGCACCATTCCGCGTGGATTAGGTTTATTAGATAATATGTAATTTTAGATAGATTTAATCTTGTAAATATTAGATCTATGTATTACACCATAACTATTAGCGTACCAATCACTACTAGCTTTCATTAACGTACACATCAAGTTACAACGGGTTTACCTTTATATAGACAGTATTGGGTTACCGGATACCTAATAGCTTAGGATTAAAGTAGATGCCAAACGGTAAATCAATGAAGCCTGTCTAGTCAGGTTAATCAAATGTATCCAGTGGGGTTTAGCAGTATGCAGTGATACAGTCGTGAACATAAAGGGAAACATGTAAAGAATATTAATTTAACTAACAGAATTCAAGACTAATGTTAAATGATATTAATGTGATAAAATCAATCTCTTTTTGCTGGCTTCATGAAAAATATTAGTCATTACACAATTTTTTTATTGACGATTAAGTTGTTGGATACTTTCTTGTTTTAGATTTATAATAAGTACTTAATTTTTTTTTTTATATTAATCTAGATAAAACAAAAATCGCAAAAACTATCATTTTTAATGTTACTTTTAATTCCATAACGGACACTTTAAACATTAGGTTTCCCACTAATGACGTAAAATATTTGAAAACTGTTCACATGTTCTGTAAAAAAAATTGTTTTAAATCTTTTACTGCCATCTGCCAGACGCCATCTATTGACTAAGTGTTGGAATTCAGCAAATTTTATTCATGTGAGAAGACAAACTTTGCCAAAAGTTAAACTTTTAAATGATGCTGACATTAAATAACTTTGAAAATATTATATTAATATTTTAACATTCCTCGTTAAAATGGAACGCCTTTCACTATTATAAAAATATACACTAGTAATAGTACGATTTTTTTAAAAAGAATATTAGGTATTAATAATTTTTTTTTTTTTTTATATATATCGATTAAATATTTTTTCAAAAAGAATGTTATACATTATGTTTGTGTGAAATTAACGCTGTATACGCGACTGTCCTTGGTAATACCTGCACCATGTGAGCACATTCCGAGCATAGCAGCGCTTAGTCGGAATTGTTGGGTGGCTCAATGAAACAAGCTTAATATGCCTTCCATCTCCGATAACACGTCACATAGCAAATATAGTAAGTGCAAAAGGGTCGATATATAATTTAAATATGACGCTCCAATTAAAATTTTTCGGAGCTGCCACGAAGGTAGGTAAATTCACACAAATTAACATCACGATTCAATTGCTAATTTTGGAGTGTTCAGTTTGTCTGAAATTTTTGTCTCTATATTAATATAAACGTTCATATAGATATATAATGACTCCGTGGCACAGTTGTCACAGTGGCTTCAGTGCAGCGCCGGGAGTACAGATTCCCACACGGAACCACTGTTTATATATGACCCACGGATAATTATTTCAGATATGAGTGTGTGTCAACGAGAAACTTGTGTTTTTAACACGTCCTTACAACACAGAGTAATTTTATCCTACAACAAAGGCAACGTTTTGTAAAAAAGAAAGATAAAAAAATATTATTATATCATTTTTTTTTTATTTAAAAAAAGCATTGCCTTTAATTTAGGATAACATGATCCTGTGTTGTAAGGACGTTTTACAAACATAAATTTCACACGGACAAACACCCAGATGCGAAACAACTATCTGCGGGTCACACAAATAGTTGTCCTTTGTGGGAATCGAACCCACGACCCCCGAGGCCGCAGCCGATACGTTGGCGACTGCGCCACGGAGTCATCTTTTCCAGGTAACTTAGAAATTTACAACAATTTTTAGCCTAAATTTTCTGATTTCCATAAAAGAAACTGAAACGGAGCCTAGCGCTACAAATGGAAGAAAAAGGTACTTACTTACCTTTTGTCATTCTTACACAAACGCCTCATAAAACGGCGCATCGCTGACAGTGAAAAATGACAGTCATCATTTCGACACCATTTTTATGGGGGCAATTCCTTTCGCATAAAAATAAAAATCGCTCCTGTCTTTATAAAATCATCTCTCGCATTGTCATTCATGGGAGCGGCGCGCGTATTTGTCACCCGGCATGTCGGTCGCGGATCGCGTTCCAAATATAAAAATGCAATTTAAAAATAGAGGCAATAAAAAAGGAGCGAACCGTTCACCACCAGATCCGCATTTCGAACCCTCACAATAAAAAGTAAATGCTTTGTGTGGGCGCCAACGCATGTGCCGGATTCATCCGAGTATGCCCGTAATCGTATTTTTTAAATTCGAAATCAAATGTGTTGCGTATTCGAATTTCGTGACGTATTTTAAACAAAAAAACTAAAATGATCACAAAATATAATGACTAATATCAATTACACAACACGTGGTTCTTTAACTTTAAACAAAATTAGGTTATATATATATATATATATAAAGGTACACTTAAACCTTTTGTCCGTATGTGTTTATTAACGTCTAAAGCGTTCATCTACACACACAGAAAATTATCTCGTTATTTCGACTGTATATGTCACTCTCTCCCTACATTACGTGGTTCTTTTCACTCATTTAACGAAATGTGCATTTCAATACTCGTTCCAGTATGATTCCAGTAGGAAAAAAAATATTATACTCACAATTTGCACGTTTGTGGTACCGATGTCAGATTATAAAAAAAAAGTTTCCTGTGGTAGAGCAGTTAACTATTCCTGTCCCATGCGCTGACTCGCTTAATATTAAATGAACCAAACCAAATCGCTTGCTACCTTCTTACATAAAAAAAAATATTAAGGGCCAATAGAAGCGTCCATGACACTTGGTCATACTAAGTACTCATTTTATAAAACTCTTTTTTACGTGTATTCAGAATTTCAGCCCTACACAAGCCACTAGTAGTACATTAAATGACAAATCTAAAATCATACGGGCTAACGCTTACGACAACAAAGCGTAGGGATCCAATATCAAATACGAAAACGAACGCCACTAAATTTCAAAAACCGAAATCAAAATCGCGACTTTCACAGATAGGGAAGGCTCTACACGAATTTGGTATTCACTGCGTCGTCAAGAAAACATCAGCAGGCAAAGTAGCAAAATATTATAATAGCGTAATGGTATCAGGTGGTGTTGTTTTACAGGGTTCGGTATACTAGATGGTACGCATTAGAGACATCCATACTATCGATATCGATAAAAAAATTGTAGTATTTTTAAGTGAAGAAATAGAATAAAATCTCTATGCGCATAAAAACCTTGTGTACCAACCTCGATACAATATTAACTAATTAGGAAGCTAAACGCTTAAACATATCATATGACATATTTTTCCTTCTTTGTTACAGGCATGAGTGTATACAAACTAATTAGATCGTTTTATAGCGCATTTAAGATTGAATAAAATTATTATGACATTTGAAATTATTGAGCAGAAAGTATCACGATAATTTAATTTATTATTAAAATAAAATATCAAAAACGCATACTACTTTTTAAAACAATCGTCGATTACCGAATGACCTTGATTAGATATTGCCACTTCACACACGAGATCCATATTTGTATGTCAATGTCAATGTCCCGCTTATCAACCTATATTTAACAGATTACAGTTTAAATCAATCGATAATAAACAAGTACATCACTGCTGCGGAGATGGCGTCAGTGGCGACACGTCGCCGTCGGTAAGGCATCGCGTAGTAAGCGGAGCTTTGGGCTCGTGATATGAAAGTGGAGTGACGTCACTCCTAAGCCCGCCCGCCGCGCGGCCGGATACAGCGAAGTTTACACGACATCTCATCCGCTTTTATTGTTCGGAATGCTCGCGTACTTAGTTTTATTGCGCTTCTTATATTTAAAGCGAAATGCTTATGATATTCTTCACAGTTGAGGGAGGTACACGCGAGATATAATTTCCCTTCGCTCGTTATTTGTCCAAAGTGTATACTTTATATACTTTTTGGTTATACCCAAAATTCTATAGACTTTTAGAAAAAGTAAATTATATCTAAGTGTACTTTAATCTATTTTTAAATAGTTATTACAATTCATTTTATAGGATTAACCTACTTAAAAATTGCAATGACTTCTTATGTCTATGCAAACAATTAAAATGTTTAATTGTTGCGGTGCTAAAAGAAATATAGCTTATACATTGCTTAGCTTTACAGTTTATAACATCCTACATGAAATATGACCTGCCTAAATTATATCCAATATTGTATCAATGTATTTAAACCGTCCTAAGTTTTTAAGATTATCCTAGATTTGTTGGATGGTCTTTTTTATGATATGATATTATATCCTAGATAATGTCGTACTCAATAAATGAATCAGGAAATAATAATGTTAATGCAAAGTGTATAAAAAGTATCAGTTGTTACAACATTGGCAACCTTTCAAGAATGTACGAAATATAACATTAGACATACCATAAACGTACTAACCCAACAACATTGTTTACCTTAATAATGGTGATTAGCCGAATGTAAACGCGTCGCATGAGACTGGCAATTTAAAATGAAAAATGATCATTACGAACGCTATAATTAAAAAGCCCCGACATGTCTTTATGCGGGCCCTTTCGACTTTGATTAATATTTGACTATGACAGGTCTCTGTCATTAAATCTAGAATGAAATGTTTATTTTTACCGTCCAACCCACATCGCTTGTAATGAATTTTATAAAAATACCTCCGGACTAGGGATGCTTATCAATCTCAAACAATTGAATGTAACGACTGAGATAAAAGTTTTTTAGCGCAGGATGTATGAAACAGTATTCAGTTTTTCAAATTTCTTACACAATAAACTACGACAACACATTTAAGCTAATAGTACCTACTGGAAAAAACTACATATGGTACATTTTGTTGTCTAATCGTTTATTATTTTAAATGAGTGTACATACCTCTGTATGTATGTTTATGATGTAAGAAATACTTTAAAAGGGTCTGCATAAAGTCGTGCTATGATGGTTTATTTCATTAATATCCATGATAAACATTTATATGGCTTAATATCTATTTACTAATAATACCATTTTGTTTTTACATTAAAACTAATTGACTGTAAAAATTCATTACAAAATAATATATTTTATTTACTAAAACAAACGTCTATATACAGCGCCTCTTTACAATCGCGACAATAAATGAACCCACATATAGGGGATAACTTTTTAAAATTGTGTTAAACATTTACATTCTTTAAACATCAATATTTACCGAGTTATTAAATTTTCCAAATCAAAGAATTTTAGAACACCCTTACGTGTAAAACTGTAACGTAAAGTTCATTTGTAAAGGTCACAAAGCATATGAATGGGTTGAATGAATTTAAAAGAGACAAAACATACTGTTAGAAGGAGAGGCTTGTAATGCGACGCTGTGGCGCGAGTTGTATAGGATGTTACAAATTTTGTGTCTTTTTTACTTAATTAGTTTTTTTTAATTATGGATTTTGTTTAACTTTAATATTTTTTTATGATTATTGGCAAGTAGCGTTAGACGTGTGTTCATTTATTGTCGCGATGGTAACGACACGCTGTATAATAGAATCCTTAAAAGGAACAGTTATCCTGGGTTTTAATAATTCAATGATTATCATTCAAAACTGCTGTTAGAGTAAAAATAAATAACTCAGTCTACGGTCGAATTATTACCAGACCACATAGACTTATATCTCAACACACCGCTATCACACAATTTACTTACACCGCAGCACGCAATCCGCAGCAATGAATATGGCTAATCCATATCAGTCAAGTTTAAATCGCGTCGCAAACGAAAGTGTCAAATTGTAATCTACGTAATTAAGTTAGCGTCAGGGTGGGTTAACTCGAGCTCCGCTGTTAACCGGGCTTTATGCTATCATACGAAGATATTAACGTCGCAAAATATAACTGCCAAGCCATTGTTATGATCGAAGCTAGAATTAAACGTTATTGAAGAACTAAGTCTTTTTTTATGTGAGAAGGTGAGAAGCAAGCTGGCGTTCACCTGATTTTTTTGTGTGTGAAAAGTTTGCAAGGGAGCAGGCGGTTCACCTGATGTTAAGTGAACAACAATGAACATAGTATTTTTAATAGTGTCTGGGTGTTTTTATATATATAATATGTATTTATCTACAAAAGAAAAGTATGTTTAAGTATGTTTATCAGTTATCTAGTACTCATAGTACAAGCGTTGCTTAGTTTGGGACTAGTGAACGTTGTGTAAAAATGTGTCCTAAAATATTTTATTTCAGACGAAACGCGAAAGTGTTATACTTCCATGTCACGCCGGTCTTCTGTGAGATCGTGGCACTTACCCGGAAGGAACCGCTCTGAAGCTGATGCCTGGGCCTACCACAGTTTACAATTAGTCGCCTTAAAACGTTATCAAATGGACGATGTAAACGGTCATTTTCCATATAATACTTTAGTAGAGACAAACAAAAGCAGTGCCACTTTTCATAATTTATACAAATGCGTGCGCGTGTTCATAATCTCGTATAAAAATTGTAATAGCCTAGGAAGACTATATTTAATAGATGAGAGGCGTCTCACGATCCTCGGTATGAAACAGTACGAACTTAATCCAGGAACAAGCTTAGCAAAACAGGAATAAATCTACATATTTGAGCGCGAAAGCCGCACACTCTGGAGAGGTTTGAAGAATAGAACTCGCGAGCTAACTCTCGCTAAATGAATTATTCCTTCCCGTCGAGGTGGCGCCCTCTATTGACGGAGCAAACTTCGCTAAATAGTTTCGTTCCCAGCGCTATTATTGTAGGGAACTGTCGCGCAAGTTAGAAGTGACAGTGTGTCTGCCAACACAATAGTTGATCGTCGGGCCCTTTTAGCGGCAAAAGGAAGAGTCTGATACACATCTTGCAGTGTGTGTTGTATTGATCTCATGACTCACTCAATTTCTATTGTTAGCTTCTAAGTGTGCGTATGGAGTCTATCACAACTTTAGGACGTTCATCTTTGGTACGGGAATTTTCTTAGAATCAAGCCTTACTTTTTTATCACTCAAATCATTTAGGCCTGAATATGTAATAATATATTGAATTGTGTCTAGCTTTACATTCTAGTTTTCGTGCTAGCCTTTATTGAACAAATTCATCATTCGTGATAAAAATTGCCAAAGGCATAGAAAAAGAATTATAATAACTAAACTACTAACTAAACATAAGCCAATTTTTTCTATTTCTAATATCCAAATCTCTTTCAGTTATTTGAACATTAAAAATCCAGAAAATCTTTGTTGCCAAATACTTGTCCAGAGTATAAGTGAAGTGCTTTTTAATTAACTGTCCTTTATTAAAATAATAATCATTCCGACTTAATTACAACTCTATAGCTCTCTTATAATAAACAAAATGACTTATAATGAAGTATACGATAACATATCTGTTATAAATACAGTTTCTTTTAATTACGCTTTGAAACACTCATTAACGTTTGTACTTTAATGAGTGTTTGTACGTTAACAGACTTCGGATGATGATAACATCATCCGAAATAAGTTAGCTCAAATGAGTTCTAGTAGTATTCTAGATTATTATCATTTCTCAATTGATATGACAACAATATTGATAAAATTAAATATATGTAATAATAATTATGATAAAAACAACGACAACGAAAATAATATACATACAGTAACGTCACGATCAATTTCTATAGGACACATAAACGCGACTGCAAGGCAGTCGCCAATCTCAGGTGCACATCTGGATTAGGGTCACCATATTCAATATGTATCCCAAGATAAGACCTTCGAGTTACTTCGAGAACTATTTCAGAAATGTTTTTTTTGTACTTTTTATTTATTAAACAACATGCAAATAATAACCAAATGCTTGCAAGCATTTGATACATACGGGCAAACTAAATTGACGTCATATAGAGACGTCAAATTGTAAAATTTCCTTCTTCGATAATCGAAAGATTCTTCGATAATCGATCGAACGATTCATAACACATTATGGACAAGAACAGATTTTTCCAGTGGACGACACGAAATCTTAAACAGTCACATCGAGTAGTAGTAATATCCGAAATTTTCCGAGAACGATGCTGACAGCCTAGTCGGTGGTGTAAAGCAGCTTACTTCGTCGGATCCTGCAACGGTTCTCAATTAATATGTTAATGTAAGTATAAATTCAGGGGGTATGACAGTTCTGCAGCCGGGTTCAGGTCTTGGGGATGTCTGACGCGATGTATTTATCTTGCACGAGAGGCGGACTTCTAATCCTCTTTATATTTCGTATCGAGCTACGAAATTCATTATTTGCATTTTAGATGTTTAGAATTATTAGAAAGCACCGAATCGCACAATCCCATTCTATATATTTACATCTTTTAACGAGCCCAATTTGGAATAGCAAATGGTATAATTCATATCCATTATTGCTATCTCTGATGATCTTAGTTAGCCATCTTAAAACTCGGAATTTTCTTAAGATTTAACCATGAATAATTCATAATAATTATCATGCAGCTGAGATACTTGGATTTAATCACAAAAATAGAATTATCGCAAAATAAGTTTCCAGACTGATTTCTTTTAAAATGGTTTTAATAAAACAAAAAGTATCCTTCGAGCCGGATTTGAACCAGCGACCTATGGATTACGATTCATTTACAACTACAGTCCACCGCTCTACCAACTGAGCTATCGAAGGTACAAATATCATGTTATAAATCGTCATTCAATTCATTCGCAATTAATTAAGAAGTTACGAAACGAATTTAATAAGAGAAAACATTGTGTAAGAAATTAATTCGACATGTATTCCATAATTGGAATGCCTTTTGGTAACGATGCTAGCTACAATCGGTACTAAATATTCGAAACAAATTTTTTGATGCTTTCCTTATTGATAACTTTTTTTGATTCTATCTTATTTTTTTTTTCTCATACTATTATTAATGGGAAACACCCAAGCTAAAGTTAATCATGCTTCACCAACAAGACGTATTTTCTTTTCCTTATAGCTGGTGGTAATTTTATGCGTGTCCAACTTCTGAAAAAGGCGCAAGGGTTTTCTACACAGAGGGTACTAAGAGACAGTCCACCACGCGAATCCACTGCGGATTGGCACATATCTTCGGGTAAACTTATATTGAAAGTATAATATGTAGGTTTTCTTGCCATGTTTCCCTGTACTGATGAGCACGTGTTAAATCGGCACTTAAAATTGCAATAAGCAATGCACATGGCACCGGTAGGCACCCGGATTTGAACTCAAGCTGCTCGCGTATATTGTATTAGAAGGGAGCACCGGACACTGAAATCTCGCAATTTGAACAATGATGAAAAATCAAATGCAAGTAGCTATATTCATCAAATACATTGTAATGATGAAATTAATCCGATCTTAAAATCAAATGCGAAGACAAGACCTCCAAAGAGCTTACTCGATTTCCATTAAATTTAAGATTTCCGAGTTTTAGCATAATTTCAAATACAGACTAATCTACTAAACCTCGTCTTTAAAAAGCATGCAAAAATTGACTTTAACATAAGGAGATATAAATTTGCTTATGCGGACACTGAACTACATTTTTAGCCTACAAAATTAATTCCAATACGTTGAAACACGCATGCTACTTTCACCGCGGTTACGCAAATACAAATCTGTACCAACATTCTGCTATAGTCACCATCACCTTCGATAGCTCAGTTGGTAGAGCGGTGGACTGTAGACGGCAAATGACTGACATCCATAGGTCGCTGGTTCAAATCCGGCTCGAAGGATTTTTTAAAATTATTTTATGTACTTCATTTAAGCATATTTTTATAGCCGTGAAAACCCAGCGTCCGGTCACTCGCATTTTATTCAATATACTTTGGAAACCTTAATTCCCAGTGACGGCAACAATTAAATTGTTAATTACCATTTTAAGTGCTGACTTATCATAAATAACAAAAAAAATTATGCTGATTTTCTTTTATTTCGTTGTGAGACGAAAGTTAAGAATAGTCTTAATCAGTCATATAAATGAAATTGCTGACAATTATTAACCTACATTAGAATAGCAGCAGAATATCTAGGGCGAGAAGACATAGCCTTGGTGAAATCACGAATTTGTTTGTTATCCATTAACAATATATTTATTGGATTTTTTTTTATTTGAAAAGGTGCCAAACGAATTGGCAGTTCACCTGGTGTTACCCGCCAGCTCGTTTGCCACCTGATTAATTATGGATAACCACAACCCATTGACATTTGAAACACTCGTAGGGTTACAGATGCGTTGCTACCTTTTAATAAAGTGAGCCGCGGCCACCCCACTCATCAAATGAAACGCAGAAGTATAAAACGGTCTTCTGTGAGGTCGTGGTACTTACCCGGACGGACCTACCACACAGCGAAGACCCCGCAACAATCCTCGCTATTGCACCTAAGTATTTGGTATATATAATAACATTTGTCTATTCAGAATCCTTGTTAAAGTTTTATTAACTATCAAATTGATTTGACTAATTATGTTCTCTTCAGTGAAGGTATAACGGTTTACTTATATAATCATAATCATGAAATCATGTTTAAATTAGTTGTGCAAGCTTTTCAAATGAAATTGTTAATTCATAATCGGTCAAAAAAGTTTAAGTCCACACTTCACCAAGAACTAATTACACCCCTCTTAACAAATCCGATTACAATTAATACCGCAAACTAATTGTCAAGTTTATCCTCTTTAAATACGGCAATATATACAATAATATGTATCCCAATACCACATAGTTAGTATGCGCGATGAAAGAAGATTTGTGTTTTTTGTATGTGTAACAACATTCACTTGAATGTAGATCAAGTGAATAAAGTGAGGCACTTTATACGAGTTTCACCCAAGCCTTCGATAGCTCAGTTGGTAGAGCGGTGGACTGTAGTTGGCGGTTAATTGTCATCCATAGGTCGCTGGTTCAAATCCGGCTCGAAGGAATTTTTTTTAACGATTTTCTAACATTGCATATAACAACTTTTTTGTCAGAAATCTCATCAAGCTTGCTATAATAATGTTATATTTGAACAAGGATTGCTTGTATGTTACGCGTTCGAAGTAAATATTTGTAGGTTTTCGGTACTATTTATGATATTCAATTTAATTGTGTGAGCTTTAATATTAGGTATTGTCCTTCCTGGAGTGAGCTCGGATAGCTAACCGCACTTAGCCATGACAAGACAGCTGGCTACGGCCAATATACTGGTGGGAAGATAAAGTGGTTAAAATCTGTATGAGCTAAATATCAAGTTCGAAAATAAACCCATACTTGATTTAAAAAAAGAATTACATAGAAAATAAATTTGCTATGTAATTCTCTTGAGAAATAGATGAATACCCAACTATATACTATTCCTTACCTTTTCATTAGAAAAGTCGTCGACAAGAACCAACGTACCTTCGAACTCCATTGGAATTTCTAGAGCTAAAATACAGCCTTAATCAAAATCATGAACTATTTATGTCATCATCTTAATGTCTCGGTGAGACAGTTGATAAGCTATTATCGTTAATACCCTCTGTAAAGAAGAGGCAATGGCATATATAAAGACTGTTAGTTTACTTAACGGTGGTAGGGCCCCGCAGCAGCCTCGACCGTTGCACGAATGGACAGGCCCGTTGCACGAATGGGCAGGGTTGTCAGGCCCGTCCGGGTAAGTACAACGACCTCACAGAAGACCGGCGTCAAGTGGAAGTATGACGAATACTTTCGCGTTTCGTCTGGTGAGTGAGGTAGCCGGAGCCGAATTTTCAAAAGGTTGTCAACGCATCTGTAACCCTCGGGTGTAGCAGATGTCCATGGGCGGCGGTATTCACTTAACATCAGGTGACCCGTCTGCTCGTTTGGCAACTTTTAGACTTAACTTTTTTACTTAAAGACTAATGTGCTATATCTGCCCTCCTGTTACAAGAGACTCAGTTACACACACATCAATTTTGAATACAAATCATAATATTAACTAACTTATCTGAACACTATATCAAGTATTTGAGATAGCAGAATTTATTCCATGATTTACGAAAGAAAACCTGTATGCTATAAACGCGATACTTTCACTTAAACGTTGAGCATGTGAATAACTAAGGCGATTTTAACGTGAAAGGCCAAGCCTTCGATAGCTCAGTTGGTAGAGCGGTGGACTGTAGTTGGTGCATAGCTGTCATCCATAGGTCGCTGGTTCAAATCCGGCTCGAAGGAATCTTTTTAATAAATAAAGTTGTATAAATTTTTTTAACATACTAACTGCTGCCCCGCGGAGGGCGTGAGAGGGGTCACTTGTTCATTGCACCGACACGGCACCATTTGGTAGGACCGGTCCTACCAAATGGTGCCGTGTCTAAACACCCGGGCAATAGGAGGCCTGAGAAGGCCACAGTCGCGCCAGGGTTCGCAGAAGTTTGCGTTTTCGTGTTCCCATGTTCCCGGCAAAGCGACAGTGCAGGTGCAAAGTGGGTTTTTGGTGGGTACCCCATAACTCCTACCCTCAAGGCTGCGGAGGATCCATAAAGGATTTTTCCCACGTAAAAAAATGGATGGATTATGACTGGACACTAATGCTAACATACCTTAGCTGACACTTGCTGGGGGCCAACTGTCAGCCACTTGTTCGTCCAAAGTACTCGTAGGATGAAGTGGTTTAAGATAATTATATGATAGCCAATATGTCCATGGCGGGCAAAAAGTGGCCTAGTGATGGCTGCAGTGGTTCCTACTAATATTGACAGGTAAGATCGACGTGGATAGTAATAGTTTAGCTATATGAAGGCAAGAGACCGATTTTATTCTCTGTGAAGAATCGTTATGGTTTTAATAACTCAGAAAATAAAATAAATGTCTGTATCTTAACTAGTTTTAGTCTAGTTATTATTATAATAAACTCTGTTATTCAATCACGCAAATAATCCAGGTTATTTTGGTTCAATAAAAAATATATATCCCTAAATGATTTTATATATAGATATTTGTAGTATAATTTTATTCAAACCATTAGGTAATTGTATGAGGAATTTTATATTTAATAGTATACCTTATATAAAATCATCAAATACACTCAAAAGAATTATTCGTTATTTATTTTCACGTTCATGTAAGGGCCACGTATCTACCACGAACAGGTTCATTTGGTCAAGTATCACGGCCTCACAAAACGCCGGCTTAAAGTATTGTATTTATTTTTTAATAAGTTAGCAAGACATTTGCAACCCCTGTTGTGTTGCAGATGACCTGAATGTTTTTAAATGCAGTTAACAGGCTTTAGAAATAATGAAAAGTAGTTAAAATATTAGCATATATAAAGTTAAAAAAGAGTTATTTTAATACCGATAAAAAAACCAATCCTTCGAGCCGGATTTGAACCAGCGACCTATGGATGCCAGTTTAACTCCATCTACAGTCCACCGCTCTACCAACTGAGCTATCGAAGGTATGACGGTATCAGCCAACAAAATGAACAGTTCCAGTTTGTTGAAGAGCCTCTTATGCAAGTCTACACACGTCACTTGAGTGAAAGTGGACGACATGAATGAAACATTGTGTTCAACGATTTAAAATCATATATCGTTGTGATACAACCCAAGATATATCTTCTATTAATTAACCTACTGCTTAACAAGTAATGCTGAGTAGATGCTACTTTTTTAATTATTTAAAAATTCTTAATCAGCGAAGTTTCAATTGCCTAATTCAAACCAATCTAGGTTTGAATAAGACATTAAATTTGCTTTTACTATTAGGCCGGCTATTATTCAAATAATCACAATAATATTCCAATTACAGCATTATTGCTGACCACCATGAAATTGTCAGTTACAAGTTCGACCAGAATCCCTTTTTTTAGGATAAAATGAAAAAGAGAAAGCGGTTAACCTCATTTAATACCATGAATTTAATACCGATGAGCATAGACTTGGGCATCACCACTGTGGTAACTCTTGCAGCCGTCAAGAGGCCTTCAATGGCCGTGGACCGCACTCCACATCATCGAAGTCCGTAGTCCCTTAATATCATCATCGCGATAGAGCATGGCGCCTAGCCGTCAACCGCCTGCCATTGCCGACGCCCCAGTTATGAAGAATCACCCCGAAGCTCGAAACAAGACAGGCCTGAGCCTGCAGCTGCCACTGAGGCCGGAGGACGTTGCCGAAATTAATATGGAAGGAGTTCTCTTACCTCCCTTCCTCACCAGATGAAAGTCAAAATTATATAATAATATTTCTGTATCACGACAGTCTTCTATTTGAACGTTCTTCCTCTACGTAGAGCTGGCGCTTTCAGCAGAAACTGGAAACATTCTACAAGATTTCAAACCCGCTCCAATACCACACCGTCCGTAAGTGATGTGATGTAGGTGCAAATATATTTGGACTTTTAATGGTTTTTTTTAATGTGAAAAGATAGCAATCGAGCTGGTGGTTCACCAAATATTAAATGATAACCGCCACCCATTGACATTTGCAACACCCGTGGGGTTGCAGATGCGTTGCTACCATTTAATAAAGTGGGCTCCGGCTACCTCATTCACCAGACGAAACGCAGATGTATACTTATAGATATATACTTCCATTTCACGCCGGTCGACTGTGAGGTCGTGGTCCTTGCGTTTTATTGCGTAACATCAAACGAAAGAATTATAACTATTGACTGCAGTAAATACACCTTCGATAGCTCAGTTGGTAGAGCGGTGGACTGTAGACGGCAAATGACTGATATCCATAGGTCGCTGGTTCAAATCCGGCTCGAAGGATACTTTTTAAATTGTTTTAATTCGATTCATTACATTTTTTATAAAGTTCCGAACTTAATTTAAATAAAATTGGTACATTAATTATTCGCGTAAAAAACATAATTTTGTGATTATTATGCAACTAATGGCTGAATGTACTTAATTCTCACTTTGCAATATTATCGTAGAATTTTCCAATAATTGGTTTCAATTTATAACCACGATATCAGAAATAATATACTATTTACAATCCTTTGTAATTACGAATAAATATATTTACGGAAAAACAGTACGATTAGGCAAATATAAATATAACTTAACACTGTTGCTCCATTTACATTTAAATTGCGCAGTTAATTTAAGCTTATAATAAAATATTTTGAATCAAAACTTTTCCTATCCATGATTCTATTCTTGAAGTCTTAATTATTCATAAAGGATTCTTATTATTAAGAGGCTATTAATAATAAAATATTCATAAAGTGTCATTCAAACCCCCACAATATGAAGACAGTGTGGTAAATATGCTAATAAAAAACGAACATCTTCAGTTCATCATCTAATCTAATACATAAAATTCTATTCTTGTCACAGTTTTAGTCAAATGGCCGCTCCTGCGAAATGGCTAGACCGATTTTGATGAAATTTTATATGTATATTCAGTACGTATGAGAATAGGTTTATAGCTAATTTTTATACCCCTAAGTGATAAGGGTCCACCCCAAACATTTTTTCTACCCTACAAATAATTTATATGGCAAAACAATGTTTGCCGGGTTAACTAGTCATTATATAGAAGTGTAAAGGCCATTTTAAAAATTTATGTTTGCTTTACATTGTTTATTAAATTAAAAATTCATACGGGCAGTATGAATAGGCAATCTTCTTAAAATTGAAAAGACTTCACTAACTGTGCAGTACAATACACAGGAATAATAACTGTGCAAAGCAATCGACTGGTAGTAACTTACTGGCAGGTTGTACAATACTTTAATAAAAAATTTAATGGACTTTAATAAAAAACAAAAAGTATCCTTCGAGCCGGATTTGAACCAGCGACCTATGGATGTCAGTCTTTTGCCGTCTACAGTCCACCGCTCTACCAACTGAGCTATCGAAGGCGTGTTTAAAGCAGTGAAAATGAAAAATGTAATCTGTGTCGGCGCGTAATCGAGTATTAGGTATCGCCACATGCATGACGTGAACTTACCCAATGAACACAACGTGACAAAATGTACTTTTTAATCAAGTGTCGAAACAAACAAACCGTACGAGGTTTTTCCCGAGGTGTTATTGTATTTTTGTCGTTGAAAGATAATTATTATAATTTCTTCTAGTTGCCTCAGTGGCACAGTTGATAGTTCTTCGGGGGCGGGAGTTCAATTCCCGCAGAAATCAAGTATTTTTTTAATTTTATTTTAAGGTTGGAGGTTTTCGTCGTTTCTAACATTTCAGCCTCATCGTGCCTTATACATAATTAATCTCAATTACTTATAGTAGAATAAATTAACATCTATTTAGGTAAGTCTACAATCAAGTTATATATAAATTCGGCGGAGTGTACAAAAAGATTCTTCTATTATATTCTAAATTCATTGGGTAAGTGCTACGAATTCAATTTTGTTACGGGAATCACAATTAGAGGACATAAATGTAATTAACAAAAATGGAAAGAAAAAGAAAACGTCCTTAGCGAAGGCTGATTGCTAACAAATATTTATGTAAAAAAACAAGTATGTTGACAGTGACACACAGATATTTGTCCCATATCTGGATTATGTTCCAAGTAAGGTTCAACTGTGGTAGGACCACGCAACAGTGTTCGCTGTTGCACGAATGGGCAGGTCCGTCCGGGTTAGTACCACGACCACACAGAAGACCGGCACGAAGCATCACTTAACCTTCAGTGTTTCGTCTGGAGGGTGCAACGCAGAAGCACTTCCACTTAACGCCAATCTGGGGTCGTGCAAAAACGGAGACTGTTACGTGGCTTTTTCTTGGTAGGTTTAACCACGATGGCCACACGGATCATTCTCACAAGGAATATTATGTACTTGACATTCAAAGTATGATCGTAAACTAAAATATTTTAATGCATGCATTTGTAACACAAATCTAAATTTGTGCACTCTTTATCCACAACATACTTCGTAACTATGTCAATTCGCGTACGCAATATACTTTACGTACGGTTTTTATTCACGTAATTTTATATTGATAACAGAGCAATAACTCAGTTGAAGTCACTCTTGAAAGACCCAGACAAAGACAGAGAAAGAAAAAAATAACTAACGCGCAATTGTGTACAAGAGCTGTGCATGAAGTCTTTGAATTAAAAAAAACAAAATATGATGCATCGATAAATAAAGGTAAGATACAATGAAATTTTATAGAACTTTAGTATAACATCGCATTCACATCACTAAACGAGTTACCTATACATAACAAACGACCTCAAAGCAATTCAGAACTTCCCTTCGCTATTCAACGGGCGACGTCAGGAAGTAGTCTGATGTGGCGTGCCGTCAAAATCATTGCAGACATTGTCTTTCCACCGCAGGAATGTTGAAAATACATTGACAATATCGTGTGTCCTGGTTCTTAAAATTATTAAAAGTTACCATTCATTACAAAAAATCCTTTGGCTTGAACATTAAAAACAAACCTTTTGGTTTTCCGTCGTATGCTGTTAAAAATCATCAAATTTTAGAAAAAATTGTTATCTTATTAAAATAAAGTTATTTTTATAAATTAACTTTCGTTCATTTTCCTTTTCAAATAAATGGAGACAATACTTACATTATGTACACATAAAGGCTTAATAGTGAAAGGACATTTTGCATTGAAAGCATGAGTTTAGACATAAGTAAAATTAAATAAAAAGAAACAATTACGTAATACAAAACTCCGATTTAATTAAAACGAATTTTTAATCCCATTGTTTCAGCTATAATACACAACTCGAACATTAATTTGAAACCTTATTTTTGCAGTTAGAGACGAACTTTCATTCGATTTTCATGGCGAATTATTTTCTTATTGTGTCTTTGAATCAGCTCCATTGAAAACGTTGCCACAATAAATACACGTCATACCGGGCAATCATATTAAAAGGGCACCTTTCAAAGATCAAACACGAGCCTGCTGAATAGCAGGGGTGGCCCAGTACTTAATAGAAGGTCAAACTGACATTTCGACGATTCGTTTACGACGTCACCTTTATAGCGTTATAAGAAAATTAATATCATTATCACCGTAGTGAAGGCAAAATAGTAGGAAGATAACATATCGACGATGCTAAAAAGTCAAAACCTACACAATAGTCACATTCTTGGTTAGCGGATTTGTCCGTCACCGACTGTGATTTTTTACCGTTTTCTACAATTTGCTCCTACAAATGACTATTTATTACCTTTTAAAATAATTAATGTTAATAACAATTTTTTGTTCAAATGGTTATCCCAATTTAACGCACGACTAAATGAAACTTCACAAGCAAACACTTCTTAACAGTAAGAATATATAAATAAACTCTACACTTTGTATTGTAGAGATAAAAAAATATATTTTGTATTTGTTTTAAATATGAAGTACTCTCTGCCTCGGCTTCTTATAAAAATAACGTTCTGTTAATCACCCATGAAATTTAGCTGTGATAGCTCAGTATCCGGGCGCTTGCTTTGAATTCAATATACTCCAGTAACCTGCGTTCAAATCCCATTGCCGGCAACAATAATGCTATTTATCGTGTTCGTCGGTGAAGGAAAACATCACGAGCATGCATATTTTTGAAATTAAATTTTGAAGATATGTGAAGTCCGCCAATTCGCAGTGGGGTCGCATGGTGGACTTTGTCCTAACACCCTCTGTACATAAGAGGCATTTGCCGAGAAGTGACACGAATATAGGCTGTAATTTGCTTTAAACTTTTATAACAAAGAAATATACATATATTTGCTACGATATATATTTACTACTAGTGCCCTTTACCAAAATATAAAACGTAAACAATATATGTTTAATATTTTTTTATATTTATTTAGATACACGTTGACATCCGTGCGATATCGGCATCTCGACGTCTTATCTGTTTTAATTTTTACTACATTTGTACCAAAACTTTGCGTTATCTAATGTCATCCATTTACCTACAGCAATCACACTTTTTTTAAATACCTTTTACAATGAACATTTGAAAACTAGAGATGTCGCATTTTCTATTGTTTTTTTTGGGTAAAAAAATAAGTATTCTAAGTTTTCTTCATATTTAAAACCTGAATCTTGCTGCTTAGCTAAAGGGTAAAACGGGACCCTATTACTAAGACTCCGCTGTCTGTCACCAAACTGTATCTCATGAAACGTGATAGTACAACAGTTGAAATTTTCACAGATGATGTATTTCTGTTGCCGCTATAATAATAAATACTAAAAACCAGAATAAAATAAAAATACTCCCATACAACAAGCGCGAGGCAGTTGCTAGGCAACCTATAGGGAAGTACCAATACGACGTAGACGTAGTTTATTATAAATAGTGGTACGGAACACTTCGCGCGCGAGTCCGACCCGCACTTGGCCAGTTTTTGTTATAATTTATACGTTTAGTAGTTCTTTTTATTTTTATTTCGTAATAGTGGTACAACTTTCGATTAAGTAATTGGTATTATAAATGAAATTTAAATTTAAATTTAAATTCAACAGAAAGTTAAGATAAGAAGGGAATGAAAATCATAGTTGTCGCTTAAAAGATGTTTTTTTTAATGTGAGAAGGTGGAAAGTGACCTTACCTTACCTTTCACCTGATATTTAATGTGAATGTCAACTTCGGATACTAAACAGTCTTATATAAATAACCAATTTCTAAGCATAATAAAGGCGGAACCTACACATTAAGAAGACATCCAATTTGAAAACTTGAACGCTTCCGTTGCAGTAATAGCTCTCGCATGAATTCCTTTGCTGGATCCACGAAGTCTTGAACAAATCATAGAATTTATAAAATGAAATGTGTTAATGAATTAAATTGTGATAATTAATAATTTGCCGAAAGCGTAAAAGTTTTTTTCTAAATGTTAAAATTCGGGTTATAAATAAATAGGCCGAGTAAGTAAACCTTAACCACTAAATGATTTTCAACCGGGCTTTAGATAAACGAGCGTCTGGAACGATTTTCATTTTAAATGAGATACGGCATTTCGTAGGATCACCGAAACAAATCCTTTTTAAAGTATCAGTCAAAAATATTTGCGCTAATTTACGATGCTGCGTAATTAAGTCAATCTCCCATTAAATCCCCCTTTCTTAGCGACTCGTCTCCCGTCTCGAGGAGCGTAAAACGCGCGAAAACCTAATGCCATTTCACGCAGGAGTAAACCTTTCTCTCGGAGTTAACGTCTATTTAAACTCGGCTTAACTTAATCGATCGAGAAGGCCCTTAATTATGGCTTTATCTCAGGAGCAACGAGGATCGAAGCGAACGGATTTAACTCGGTTCGAGTCCGATGGACGCAAACTTTTCAGTTCGACTGCCTTACGCCCTCGGAAGATTGAATAACGTTCGTTACTAACTTTGTTTAATTTAATCCATCCGATTCAGAAAGTATCACTTGTTTTCTATAGTCAAAGCACTTATCTATCAACGATATAAGTATAATGTGTAAGGAAGGAAGAAAGTATTACTGTAATGCTTACTGTAATGCTCTTTCCATATTTCATCATTCAAGGGACATATACAAGGGGGGTAAAGGAATTTTTGCAAAGTAGCTTAATACATATTCATACATAAAATTTCTAACCTTAAAATGATTTAATGAATCGAATTTAAAACATATTTGCACTAAACCGTATATAGATGTAGACGATAACTAAACTATTATGAACGTGGCTTTATAAATTGAGGAGATAAACATCTTAGTTTAAAACAACATACTTAATGTGCTCAAAGATGACTGTTTAAATGAAAATTGGCAACTTATCATAAGAAGCAACAGCTTTTTGTGAAACGTCCCAAAGTACATAATTTATAGTCAGGAAATACTAATTGCTCGTTTGTAAACAAAATGTTTCTTTTGTCGATTCCTATTTGTTGGGTATAAAACCTATTGCACGTGTGAACAAAGAAAGGGAACCTATAATACGATGGTAGTTAAAACGCAGACACCTTGCAAACTGTCGCAGACAGGTTTGTCTATCCTAGTTAGCGTTAAGCCGCCAACGCGGTGTCAGCCATATTAATATTCATAATCGAGTCCCTGTGCGCGTATTATTTTGGAACGTGCGCCGAAGGATATCTTGATACTAATCTATTTGGACTCGAGAAATTTGCGATAAACACATCAATTATAAGCAAACAATGGCGAAGACGACCCATCTCTTCATATTCCGTAGGATAATGAGATTATTAATTACGACAAAATAATATATCGTTTAATTACACACGTACTAGAAACTTTCGCTAATAAAAGCTACAATCTACCACCAAGATTAATTCCGTCCAGAGAAGAGAATATTAATTATTTATTTTTGAAGATAAAATAGGATAAAATAAAATAATATAAAATTGTCAGTAGCTTTTGGTCATGAACTCGGTCGATGTAGAACATGAACTATTTCAATAAACTTTGATCCGCAAAGTATATCCAAGGGTTGTTACAGGCGTTTTAAGCTAAGTTAACATAAATTAAAACAACTACGTTCACGTAATTGTTCTTGAGTACTACTCAGTAAGTAACTTAAACGTAAAATTTTTAGTTTTTATGTCTAAACTTAGCACCTCTAAAATACAAAACGACTTATTTCTTACCTAAAAAAAGCCATATCTGTCTCCACTGGAAAATAAGCCATATAGGATTCAAACCACCCAGGGTATTGTGAAGTATATCTTAAATTAAATTGTTAAAACAATAGGATATACAGAGTCGTAATCGTGTGACTTGCAACTCTAGCGGAAATCGCGGCCTGCCGCGCTGGGACCACAAACCCTAATTACGTCTGAAACAATACGCTGCCTTATTTTTATCCATTTTGTGCTCAATCATAATTACCTCGGGCTTCCTGAGGGAGGCCGCTGTTGCCGAAAATCATCGCCTCACCTTCGAGGGATTTCATTCCGTTATGATAAGGGAATGTTCCTGTGAATATACCCGTTCTATTGGGATTTTGCCTCCGTTCGTATTCATTTGTTATTTAAAAATTTGTCATTTTGAATATGGAAAAACATTGTTGGCACTTAATTCCGCTATCTGCAATTTTCTTGTAAGTTAAATAAAGTATCGGCAACAACCCTAGTCTAATACGAAAATTCAAAGAGTTTCGACCAATAATCTATTGCTCATTAAACAATAATTAATGCGAACCAAAAAAAAAAAAAAGAACTAAGCGAATGCCTTAGAAAAACAAATTATTTAATACCTGCAGGTCACACCTTTCAGCCATGGCACTATAAAATGAAAGATTTTTAAATTTCTAATCACTCGCATTAGATTCATTTAAATAACGGATCGTTCGAAACAATCCAGAAAATTCATCCCCCTTATTTAACAACGATACAATAAAAGCCTTTGAAATCAAACAACGGCTTGATAAAAGCGCACGCGGTTACCTGCGTCTCGCATATTTATCTTTTTCCGCGAAATTAATGTTTTGCGGGGACGAACAATAGCCACGAGGGGAGGGGGCGAGGGGTGCTTCGTAATTTTTTAATTAATGCCGTCGAAAATATCAAAGTCACTGGCCGGGCCTGCTATTGGGGAAAGCCATTAAATTACATTTGATGAAGTATTTTTATAAGGCATTCGAATTTCGAACTTTAGATTTATAGAAGTTTCGAATTTTTTCCTAGGCCGCGAGTCAAAAGGCCTAGGAACAAATCTTAACGAACGTAGCTCGAAGTCGTGCAATATAAATACTCCCCCACCCCCTCATCTCTCCAGTTGGTATTTAATTAGGAATGTAACGTAAAATTTGTGCAGAGACACAATTGCGGCATTGTAAGTCCGTTGACCCGCCGAGAGTGGAGAGGTTTGTTTAAACCCACGTAGTTATTGTTTCGGAAATTTGTGTCATTTCACGGGGGCGCACGCGGCCGTCGTGTCGTCATCGCGAAAACCAGCCATCGGGAAAACGTAAAGGAAGCCCGGCCGAAAAGGATTTTACGCGTGAAATCGTTGCTAAGTGAGCGGTTTACATTATTCGGCATCGCTTAACGATGTTAAAATATCTACTGACGCGTCGGGATATGTGTTTTAGAAACCGCAATATTGTTTCAACTCGGAAGGGTTGTTTTTTGCTTCGATGAATATGCAATTCGCTTAAAATGGTTAATACAGGGTATTGTTTTTATTAAGACGGTAAATAAAATGAAAACTGCAGTACTTAGTAAGCAATTTGAAGCCTAGAAAACATTATCTTCTAGATGTGTATGCATTACAACATATACAAGTTGCAATGCATATACACACCACATATCCATGAATGCCGCAAAGTATTCGATACTTCGGGAGATAAAATTTTTAATAATAACAATAATAAACGAGCATGCGGTTCACCCAATGTTAAGAAATTTCCGCCGCCCATGGACATACAACATCCGAGGGCTTGCAGATTCGTTGACAACCTTTAAAATAAGTAGGCACCGGTTATATCACTCACCAGATGAAACTAAGAAGTACTACACTTCACGCCAGTCTTCCATGAGGCCGTGACACTTCCCAGAACGAGTCTTTTATCGGGGGGATATCTTCAAAAGATAACCTGTCATGATATGACAGAATTTAAGATATATATGTGGGGTTCATACCTACTAAAAGTCCCTCGGTGGCCACCTCCTGTATGTTTGGAGGGACTCCGGGATCTCCTACTGAACGCGCCGGTGTCCCTCAGTACTGCGCGTGAGCATGCCTTGGAGTAGGATAGACCTTCCCAATTCCCTCGCCATATTGTAGCTACTTGAGACCAGGCTCGTTAGCCTGCATACTTGAGCAACAGCCGAAGCCCTACCACAATAAACACACAATAACAGTTTCACTTATTTAAATAAGTGAAATTTTGTGTGATTCTACTTGAGTAAAACCAATGTTATTAGTTTAGTCGCCTGTGAACGTTTTACCCGCCGGTATAGAACAATATAAATATAATATTCCTTTTAGATTATTATATTCCATATCTGCGTGCTGCACACTGTTTAAAGCCACTAATGGCTGGCGAAATTGCAGCCTCCAATACGAACGTTTCATTTATCCGAACAATCAAAGGGGACCCGTTGTTCGGACAAATGTTTGATAAAATTTTATTACACGGACAATGGGCAGCGAAAATGAGCGTTATTAGCCCACGCTCATATAAACCGCCCTTCTATGGGGAATTATTTAAAGTGCTTAATTGATTTAATGCCACCACTTTGTTATCGGTTTCATTCCATTGACCATAGACCATCGCTACATTTCCTTAACGTATTTTCAAATTAAACCCTTAACTTAAATGCTTTTTTTTTTCATGGATTTTATAGTATTTAAAAGGTATTTGTACAAAAAATATGTTAATTCGATCGCTACCAAGCTTCGCCCTTTTACCCTACCAAGCTTTACCCTAGGGTTAATCTTAAGATTATCTGAAAATTCCATTAAAATCGATTTATGTATAAATATATTATATAAATCGATTTCTATGGAAGTCGTACCTGTAATACATCGGATTATACTCGGATATCGTGTGAGTGCTAATGCATTAAGCATTATTTCCTTTCTTACAAAATTATTATACTTAATACACAACTCAAGAAAAATAAAAAACATGTAAGATTGTTAATTATATTACATATTGGAAGAATCTATATTTGAAAATCACTTAATGGGCCACATCATATGATGATACCGACTATGTAGCATAAATAAATAGTAAGTACCTAATGCTATGTGACGACACCGAGAACTTTTACTAGGCCTTTATTAACAAAAAGATCTATGAATTTAAACACATTCATGGATTACTTTGTACTTTTATCTTTTTATAAACATTTTTTTACTCAAGTAGTTTATTATAACGGCCAACACAACCAAGCGGAACGACGATATCAAATAATAAAAACTAAAATCATGACAATCATTTTTATAATTCTAGAATATAATCTAAAGTATATTAATTGTCGCTTCATGGATATTTTGATAGCATTGTCTCACTTTTATTAAGCCTAATAAGAAACCGGAGATACGGACACCGTCTTTTATTTCAACGGGCAAAGGAGTTGTCGCAAATCCGGAGGCTTTATCTGCACACTTTAATTGTTGGCTGGAGTACTATCGCCGGGTTTACTGGCGCCAATTGCGGCCCATAAAACGTTACAGCCCTTTTGTTCCGCGCTCCTCATATCGCATTCGCGTCGCTTGTAAAACGGCATTATCATATTCACTTTGATTTGAAAATGCTCCGTGTAACTTTCGCCACTAACACCGTCATAGTTCTCTGTACTGTTATGATATACCAATAATGTGTATAAAACTGTCGTAAAATGTTTCGCCAGTGTCAAGATTCGAAGGTGCGACTCCTGACACTCCTGACTTCTAGATACTCTAACCTCTAAGCTTAAATCCCGCATGAAAATCGACTTTATAACTATTTTCTTTTATTGTACTTTCGTCATGCTCTGTTATTCCTTTACAGCAATCAAAAACTGGCGACTTTTGCAACATAAACATTTACATTTTTAAGTTTCTTAAAATTAAAAAGTAAAAATGAAACGAATAATGTTTTTGAGACGGCAAAAGAGCGATCGGCTCACCTAAGGTTGACCACTAATGCCCACTCAGTCTCGCACCGGAAATACTTCAAAGTCGTTTCCGGTTTAGGTACTAGTACTTGGCTCGTGCCACAGTGCGAGTACTTTATAATTAAAAAGATGTTAATGTAACTAGAACATCTCGAATAAATCGGCTAAAAATATAAAACAGTTCAGAGAAAACAATTCAATTCTAGTTTTTTTTTTCTAGTTCTTTTCTCGCTCAAAGGTAAGCATTACATTACATATTCAGCGAGGAAATGCAGCTAGTGTTCTTGGCACCATGCCGCGTAACTTTATTAGATAATAGGTAATTTTTGAAATATTTAATGTTGTAAATGTTTTTACACAATTTAATTACTTATTTGAGCCGTTTTGCAACTCGAACCGACGACCATGGTCAGTGTCGATTCCCCATCCATCCGCCATCACTGAATTTCGAAAACAATGTAAATATTGAGAAAAAATAACGGCACGCGCGCTGCGAAATTATTTATTGTGAGCATGTCGCCGGGCTGTTTTGAATAATTTAGTTTTGATTCGGAGTTCACGTTCCTCTTACTTCCAAAACCCGCACATGCGGCATCAAGCTAGTTGATATGTGTTCGAAACGTGACATCCGTTATGCTGCTCATGTCAATATTACTACTTTGTAGTCCTGAGAAAAATCAACCGGGAAGTCCTGCTTATAAAACATGGCATTTTTTCTACGTAAGCATAAGGTAAAGAGAAAATTCAAGCTAAGTTTATTTTATAAGCAGTATTAAACACCTTCTCATATAGATAGCTCAGTTGGTAGAGCGGTGGACTGTAGATGAAGTTAAGCTGGCATCCATAGGTCGCTGGTTCAAATCCGGCTCGAAGGATAAAGGATATCTTTAATTTGGTAATTGAGTTATGCATATTATGTTTTTATTATAGAATTGTGATTTTTTTATCCGTAAGTCTGACGTCTGATGCGTTTCATTTTGTTTAATGCTGAAATGTCAACTGCCGATATCCATATTTTAATTATTATATTTAATAAAAAACTTTCTAAACGGAAAAAAACTACGCCCGAAACTAAAAAGTTCGACTCTATTCACATTTTAATCGCTTTTTTTAATCAGATAACAAAGCTATTATTAAAAATAGCTTGGGCATACTCTTTAAACATTTACAACAATAAAATTTATTAAATTGATTAGCTTAATACAGTAACCCACACATATTATCAACAGAACTTACAAAACGCTTCTCCCAAAACGACAATTTTCTACGAAATGAATCAAATGTTGAAATGAATCAAGATTTTTGTATATAGCTCTCTCTCAAATGTTTCTTTTTCATTATGCAACTTTTAGATAAATTGTTGTAAACTGTATTTAATTTTTACTCCAACAAGCATACCTTCGATAGCTCAGTTGGTAGAGCGGTGGACTGTAGACGGCATATGACGTACATCCATAGGTCGCTGGTTTAAATCCGACTCGAAGGAATTATATTTTTTAGTTTTTTTTTTTAATTTTACTGTAGTGATCCGTGTTTGTTATTGTTGTTGTTTTATAGATAACTAGCGACCCGACCCGGCTTCGCACGTGTGCAATGTATTATATGTATAAACCTTCCCCTTGAATCACTCTAACTAGTAAAAAAACCGCATCAAGATCCGTTGCTTAGTTTTAAATATCTAATCTATCTTGGCCCCTTTTTATATGTGCCCACATATTAAATGTGCCAATTTAAAGGTTAACTGCTGATTGAAAATGTATTCTGAAACAATAATTGCAGCACCTTTGTCTACTTATTAGCAATATTATTATTGATAATAATAATGTAAGAAGTTCATTACTAGCTTAGCTTGTACTAAACCTTGTTCTTTGACATACCTAACTATAAACAGCAAGATTTAGATTATGATTTAGATATGAATAAAACTTTGAATATTTTTTTTTCTCTTATATTTTATTTAAAAATATTTATATCAGTTTTATTACATTTGCTTTAACAATCAACAGAAACAGTTGTGGATTCAGTAAACGCCACTAAAACATTATTTAACTTCTTCAATATAAATTAATAAGTTGTTTTAAAATACGTGAATTGAAAAAAAATAATAACTTCTCACTTCAGTTGATTATTACTTAGTCGGTATTATATTTTTACTTGCTATTGTCTTAGCAGTACTTGTAGAATATCATTTTTTCGACATGTATCGATTATTCGTTTCACCGACTACCGAATAAAATCGAATGGAATCTGTAAATAGTGGAGAGTGGTATTTGCGCGGCAAACAGATCGCCACAACGCGAGTGGACGTCGAAACCCCTCGTTACGCGCGCCTTTGTTGGTTCAGAATTTTCATTCCCTTTTTCGCGCCCAATTTTGAACGCGAAATATTTTACAAAGACAGCGATTTGATATCCACCGAGAGTTACAGTTAATGTTTTTTTTTTAATATTTCAAAGCGACGTCAACTGAGCTGGTGATTATCTAATAGTACCTTAATTAGATCTGTCGCTCAAGAACACCAGAAATATTCAAGGTGTGTTGTCAAGTACGACCCGATAGTCGTAGTGCATAATGAACGTGTCCCTCGCGCCAGAGGCTGTGGGTTCGATGCTCACTACTGAAAAATATTATGTATTGAACAAAGTGCTCTAATGCCTTGGTTTATCTATAATATTTAAGTATTTGTTTATAAAAGAGAAGTACGCGATATTCATCTTGCTTGCAGACACTGGCACTAAAAAGTAATAATAAAACTAATCATAAATTTCAATAACATATGCGACAACTTTCCTTACATAATTTTACTGTTGAATGTTATTTGTCAGGAGTTAATGCTCTTAAGTATGCACACTAGATGGCGCCAAGCATCGCTAAAAGTGCCATAAAGCAAGTAGACAGAATTCAAAATTTTCGCGCCGAGTGTTCATCTTGCAGCGCTGAAAGTTTTTGACCATTTATGTATGAAAATTGCCATTTTAAACCTCTCTCGTCTTCTACAGCCAAAACAAGTTTCGTTTTAAAATCAAATTACTTAGAAATACTTTTTTTTTTTCTAACACAGATACGACTTACACGGCAAAATTTATTGCAATAGGTTCCACTGGAAATCAGCTTTCATTGAAGTTTTTTTATTGTTAAACTTCGTGAATTTAACGCTGAGTGGAAACCATTTTGGTGCACTAATAAGCATAAAATATTTTTTTGTAACTAAATTACTGTGTTTATGTCTTTTATGTGTTTTTTTTATGTCCCAAATAAATATTTTTCTTTCTTTCTTTCAATAACAACAATGAAGAAAATCCTGGCTGTCTCGGTGAATTTCCTTTAAGCGCGAATATAATGTGCTTCATTCGCACACTCTGCTTGTATCTCGGACAATTACGTCACGCATTAGTCCCGCCGAGCGGTAACATCCCCAATTCAACAAAAACAAACCCGAGGATTGCTTAGAGCGGCGGTAATTTGTCAGTGAGCACCTTTCAAAGAATATCGCGCGGGATTAGGAAGAATCGTCACTTAGCTGCACTTTTCTTTAGTCTATACAGACAGATAAATAAAATTGTGGTGCCCGTTTGTAATATTAAAATAACCCCATTTTACTAAATGCATATGGATGTATACACGGTACATATACAAAAAAAAAACATTTTTTACAATTTTTGTCTGTCCGTCTGTTTGTTCCGGCTAATCTTTGAAACGGCTGTACCGATTTGGACGGGACTTTCACTGACAGATAGCTAATGTAGTAAAGAGTAAGTTAGGCTACTATTATTTTGGAATTTTTTTTTTTATTTTAAAGACACGCGAAATCGCGGGCACAGCTAATATTAATATAAAAACCGGCCGAGTGCAAGTCGCACTCGAGCACGAATTGTTCCGTACCATTATCTATAATTGCGTAGGAGCTGTACTTAAATATGTTTTTTTTTTATATGTTTTTTTTATTAAATGTTGTTACAGCCGCAAAGGAAATACATCATCTGTGAAAATTTCAACTGTGTAACTATCATGGTTCATGAGAAACAGCTTGGTGACAGACGGACAGGCAGACAGACAGCGGAGTATTAGTAATAGGGTCCTGTTTTACCCTGTTTACGCAACCCTAAAAAGTGCATGCGCATCGAGTAGGTGGCACGTATTAGAACTTATTTAACTTAGCCTGGGCCCACTTCTTTAACCGTTGTCAACGCATCCACAAGTCATCGATTGTTATAGAACTCCATGGGCGGCGGTATTCACTTAACATCAGGTGAAAAGAAGGAACAGCCCACTTGTTTCACAACTTTTCACTTAAAAAACACTGACCTCACTGACGTGAATGATTAATGGATTATAAAAGATGTAGGTAAGCTAAATTGAGACGTCTGATTGTTGCTTCGAAAATAATTACATCGCGGATATAATCACGCGTGGCAGTTACGTTATTTCATGTATAATTTTACGTTATTTGTCGCAAAATTGTGAAGGTTGTTAGTTACGAAACTAGTTTGATGAACGATGAGAGACCTTCTACGCAACGAAGCAAGGATTTCGTTCTTCTATGACGTTGCGCGTGGGAATAGTCCAGGTCGGTGCCGCGCCGCCGCGCCCGCTAACATCTTCTTTAAGGGGGATGAAATATCTAAACGAGAGTCTCTTAATGGTGCCCATTTATTTCTCTCCCGAATCTCGCACTGAGCGCCGGTAATTATTGCGTTTCCAGTAGGGTTATTAAGTTTTGCTTCGGTTAAAATGAGAAATGGTAGCATTTATGCGGGGCTCAACTCGATATCTCCGGGCGGCGGTGGGCCTGAAATTTAATTTCACCCGATGTTATTATGGTGTAATTAAAATGATTGCGGTACGCGGCCGCGGTACGATATCGGGACGACTATTTCAGAATTACGATAACGGCCGCGAAAGATTGGCGGTAAAACTGGTTTTACTAGAAATCGAGAGATATTAGCAAGTTAAAGATTTTAATCGTGACGTTTCTTATTGTATTTAACCTTTAATAACAAAGAAAACACAAAGTCTGCGTGAAGATTGGTTGTAAATTATATTACTAATTAAAGCAATTTACAAATATAAATATCCAAATACCTACATTTCAAACCAGCGGCTCCATAGGCATGTTTCTTCTATTTAAATAGATAATGTATAATTTATACGTGTTGATCTACGAAAATCTCTCCATTCCTAATTCTATTTAAATTTGTTGCGATTTGAACAACGATTTATTCCTAGTTTTCGAGGCGTTCATATTTACACATTACATAGTTAAACATCGATGACCATTGCTGCCCTGAAAATGCCCATAAAATTTTTGATCCTTATCGATTTGAACTTGATTTTTTGTTAAAGTTTAGAACAAGTTAAAAACACAGTTTATGAGTAAATCAAAAACAATATTTTTATTTGGTTGAATATGAACTCCAAGCGTATTTAAAGCTATTATAGCATAAATAATTCGAATTTCTTTTTTATACTTACCAATAATTTATGTGAGACACATAGACATATTGACAGTGACACATATTATTATTATTCAAGGTCATGTCCAACTTATAAAATGTTACAAAAGAAAACTAGATCTAAATCTAAAGTTATGTAAATTGTTTAATAACTAGTTTTTGGACATGTTCAAGGCAATACCCCAATGCAATATTCCTTTTAAAATTTGCCAATGATTGTCAGTATCCTGGTTACGGGAATTTGATATTCAGATAGCGCCTGTAACTCATTGTCAGGCAAAAGCGATACAAAGTGCGAGTTCAAGCCGGCTCATATTTTGCGCTAAGCCTTCAGGCGCTCAAATTCCCAACTTCGTAGAGATAACAAGACTTGCTTAAGCCGCTTCCGTTAAACGCCTCCTTACGAAACTCGAAACGCCCTCCACGGTGTCGATTTGAATACATGTAAACGTTCAAACTTTTTGTCCAATTACCATAGTATCTATAAAAAGGCTTTTTTTATCTGTAAAGTTGCCAAGCGAGCAGACGGTTCACCTGATGTTAAGCGAATGCCGCCGCCCATGGACATCTGCCACACCCGAGGGCTCCAGATGCGTTGACAACCTTTTGAAAATTGACCTTACGTAGAAAATTGTAGATTTCTTTAAAATTTTTAAGTATAGCCATCTATCTAAGATTGCTTATATCCCTAAGATTCCGTGAATTCTTGATTACCCTGAAAAAGAATTCACGAAGATTATTCAACTAATCTAAAGCTGAGTCGAGACCATTTTGGTGCATTTTAATTGTATTTAGTATCTGTTGTCCACTAAAATAACAAACAGTATTGTTCACACTTTTCCGTTTAGTCTGATGATTGAGATAACTGGAAACCACCCTTAAGTCACGGTTTTTGACAATATGAAGTCGTCCTGAAGAAAGCGAATGAAATATATGAAAAACAACGAAAGTTTGTCAACAGGTTCCGTGGTGTAGTGGTTATCACATCCGCTTTACACGCGGAAGGCCGCCAGTTCGATCCTGGCCGGAATCATATTTTTTTTTAATATGATTTATTACATTAAAATCTTAAAAGAGACTCGTCTTATCCCGCTATGGTCCGAGAATTATTTGAAAGTCTATTTTTATACTTTTTTCGCCTCATATATTATAACGAGCTTTCTAATACTAATGAGCCGTGATAGCTCAGTGTCCGGGCGCTCGCTTTTAATTCAATATACTCGAGCAACCTTAGTCCCATCCCCGGTACCGGCACCAATGACGTTTTTAACTTTAAATGCTGATTAATCACGTGCTCCGCGGTGAAGGAAAACATCGTGAGGATATTTTCGAAATAATAACAAAAAAAAATATTTTTCGAAGATATGTGAAGTCCGCCAATCCACAGTAGGGCCGCATGGTGGACTATGCCCTGATAACCTCTGTATAGAGTAGGCCTTTGCCCAGCAGTGGGACAGGTATAGGCTGTTGCTTAACTTTTTTTTTCTTATACTTACTAAAAAATAATACAAACTAGCAATATAACGAAAATTGCTAATGGAGGTTAAGTAATATAATGAAACTTATCCATTAAAAACTTAATAAGTTTGTATTTTGACGTACATCAAAGTTGTTAAACGTAGATATAACACTAATTAAAACACGTCATAACTTGTCCGAGGCAGCCGAGCGATTTGTACGTGCCCACAAACTACACTCCTTACACTACGTTGGGAAATACTCGGGGAAGGCGATTGGAATGTTGCTTTACTTCATAGAATATTATTTATACCTAAACCTAAACAAAAAGCGTTTTCAGTACATGAAAATATATCTACAAACGCATGCCTTTTAGCCAGAGAGATGGCATACGGTACATAATTGTTACCAACTGTAACTCGGAATGAAAGTTACCAATAACGCGAATCTTGAGGGGTAACAATCTATCAAATAATTAGTAATGTTTGAATGTGCCATTGAATTAATTAATGTTCTCTAAAAAAATCATCAAGTACTGTTTTAAAATAGTTCGCTTTGGACATGCAAGCAGGGTACGAATTCAATACATCGTAGCGACGATTAATCATTAACAGTTGTCTTTTAAATTAAATAGAGCATACTTCCACATGCAGAACGTGCGGCCTCGACTGCAAATGCTCCAAGATCGCCGCAAGGCACGAATGCCAGCTAAGGCAAACCGAAATCTTATCAAGCGTCCGCCATGTTGGTCTCGTTAATAAGCAAAACTGCACACAAGGGCCGCCGTAACTTACCTGAAGGCTGTTTGCAGAACATATTCCGCCGCGCCATACGCAAACAATAGCAAACTCAAGCTCGAAGCACCGGTAACTTATAACCGTGCGTAAGTTATTCCCGCTTTTGTTTGATCTACGGACGTACGGTACACAGCTTTGATGGTTTAATAAGGGCGAAAATTTCAAGGGATGGAGCCGCAATATAGTTTCGTCGATTGATCATGGTTGAAAACAAAATAAATATTTCGATCAATAGAAACCAACAGAACTTGTTCGTCAAACATCGAAAAGAGTATTGTAATAAAGAATGATTATTATTTCTTTATTAATAAAGTTGTAAATGGAAACCCAATCACAAAAGCTCGCTATTTGAGGTATTCATTGAAGGCTTCGCCGACCTTTGAGAAAGAAACGTTTCATGAACGCAAAGAGTTCGAAAATAAATTACAATGAGAAGCCTGAAAAATGATGGGCAATTTTTGTAATTTCTCTTTCTTCATAAAAAGCTTTATAGGCGACTCTTTTTACTTTAGAAATGAATGCAATGTAACAAGAAAAAAATAAAACAATGAACAGCTACGCATAGATAATTTAAAATTTTTTGAGCGAAAGCATTTAGAATCCTTGGACGTTTTGAATAGGCGATTATTTCCACCGCCGTGCTTCCGCAATTTTGACAAGAACAAAATTGAATCAGATAAATCCCACGGGAGAAGTCCATTTTGTTGCAATTAATTAGATTCAAGCACCGGATTCGAAATGATACAACGATTACCACTTTTAGTGATGCTTTAGACTGGTCGATTTGCAATAAATTTCTTGATTTCAAAGGACACACTGTAGTTACAGACAGTTGCTGTAGATACAGTCCGAATTTTTGATGTTACTCTGTAATCATGGTATTGTAATGTATAGAAAATTAGAGAGAACACAAAGAAACGCGGCTAGTGTCTGTAACTGCTCTCTAACTGATCTCTGTTCATTTACCCGCCACCCATAAAATACAATTACGCCACAAAAGAGGAGACAAAATTAAATATCTATTCAATTTGCTTTTACTTTAAAAAATGATGGCATCATAATTATGTTCGTTATACTGTTGAACCAAACAGCTTTGTTTAGAATTTTTATCTATTTTATATGTAGTAAGCATTAAAGTATACTACTGCGACAGGCAGTCAGCTCACGTTCGGTAATCAAACAAATCACGCATTCTCAAATTATCATACCTAATTATCATATCATAAATATCATATTATCGAAGTGTATCATTGTAACTATATCAATTTTGTAATAAAGTGTTTTTGTATTAATCCTATTATCATTTATATCATCATAACCAGGGTTACGAGTTAGCCCCAACATGTAGTTAATAAGGTCTTTTGCGCTTTGATATTAATTAAAGTCTTGAATCTGATTATACTTATATTTGAAGGTTAACGATTACATATGAAATTGTATAATACTTGATATACCTACTAGAAAAAATACAACAAGAATTTTAAGCCAGATTTTAACGCGATTCGCAACTAAACCATGCGATAAATTTTGTCAGTTATTTATATTACATCATTGAAATTCACCTCACCTCACTCATATAAACCTCCAAGTAGACGCGGCCCGACGAACGAAACAGCTATAGCGAACTTCAGACAATAAACGGTCGCTGAGATAAGCGTGTTGCGACTTCATTGTTCTGGCGGGAAACAGCGAGACTGCTTGGGGAATAACTTCCCTGTCGACTCTAAACGGAAAATTTAACAGAGCTGACGAGAGTTTACGCACTGATAAGCCCAACAACAGTTTGATTGTCCCTCATAATTTTAGGCTGTTTATACGATTTGAAATTCTATTTATCGTAACCTATTTTTAAAAGTTATGAGGCTAAGAAAAAGGGTTAGATATTTAGGTGCGATTCCAAAAAATCAGTGTGTTTCGATATGTATGTTCCCTAATCATGGTTGCTGTAAAGAGCAGAGATTCGAAATTAGAATAATAACTGTGATAGTACAGTATACAGACTTAGCATTTAAAACAATATCTATAATCGAAATACTTACGATTTTTATTCGAACATAAATATCTTTACACGGATAAGATACAATATTTTTCAAAGCTTTAGTTCCTTTTTGACGGACTACGTCTACCAAACACAGGGTATTACTCAGATAACGCTCATCGAAAACGCCTCCAAGCAAATCTATCTCGAGTCGTATTCAAACCCGCCCCCCACGACACGCCACATCGAAAGTTCGTTAAAGTAATGTCACTCTATCTCTCCGAGGCTCTCCCGAGACAAATGCGACAAAAATACGGCACGACCATGCGCGGAAAAGGGACAGCAGACGCCAAGTTACGGCAGATAATACCCTATAATCACAGTTTTGTTTTCCAATCGCCGCTAACGATTATTGGCTTGTTATTCGGGTGTCGTTTTGAAATTGCTTTAGTGCCCTAAGATAAGTCGTTAGCAAGTACAATAAAATGAGAGGGTTCTGCATTAGTTCGTTTCGATGTGATTACACGTTTGAGAATAACCTCACATTTTACTTTCTTCTTGAACTATGTTTGAAAATTTTAACAAATATAAACGCATTAAAACTGTATTCACGTATACAAATTGCTAAAATGGATCTTTACTACGAAATTTTTAGTTATATACATTTTTACGTCAGGATCTATAAGTCTCCGTCCGTGATACAAAATTAACTCAAAAAATTATATATTTTTGAATCTTCTTATTGAAAAATTATACTACGACTGTGTCGAAATCTTGTTATAATGTAAACAAGCAAGGTAAAACCTATTCGACTGTTTTTAAAATTCATTAAAGGCAAGCCATTCCTTTTGAATACAGGTTTTTCATAAAACCACAGTGTTTTTGAAGGCATAAATTAATTCAGTACTATCAAGCAAACAAACAGAAGGATCTCTCATTCGGGACAAAGTATCTTAAGTGGGAGATTTTTTACAATTGCAGATTGGCTGGCAATATGCATATCCACTATACTTTCGTCTGAACCAGCTCATCTTTATTCATACGTTGCAAAATGCATATTGCTAACGATATAACAATGTTTATAAATGTTTTTCTACAAAAAAATTAACATTCCTCGGTATTTTATTCTTCTTCGGTTCTATTCGTAGTAAAAAGTGACTCTTATAATAGGAAATAATATTTTTGACCGTCAAAACAATTGTGCTACGACTACGCTAATTGGTTTCTATATACGGTCAGAATAAATAATTTTTGATTAGTAATAGTCGGTTTTTGTTTCTTATATCCTTTTTTTGCGTCAATGTACCTATTACGTATTTAATAACATCTTTCTATGTTGGCATAGTAGCTTCCGCATCGCTATAAATTCATTTAACTAACGGCGATATGATAGATAATAATCTTTGTATGAACATTATTATATGGATTACCATCTCCAGATGTGTTTTTGTAATAAAAAGTAACAATAATAAAAAAATGTGGATAGAAAGCGTTAATAGTTCTAGCCTAATAAAGCAGTTTTTAGGCTAGATAGCTTTTTTAGGCTAGAACATTTGATTGATGTTCATCAGACGACATGAGTATTCGTTTTCAAAAAACTTCGTCTTGATATCAAAAAAACGTCCTAATATTTAAGCTTTATTCCTAGATTCTGATTCACCAATTAATTCGACTGATACGCTAACTGTTCAGAAACTATGGTACATTGCTACTTATCTTTCTCTTACCAATGAGAAACTCTTATGCATCTATCCCCTGAACGTAAAAACTCCGGATGTATATTTTATTACATTGTTACACTGACGGCTTAACGTTTAAATTAGTTCGCTCCCCTAAAGGAGGACCGCGGGTTGGGAAGGGTTGCAAAATTTAAATTACAAATAAAAGCACTGAAAAATATTCACGAGTGGTTAGTGTCTCAATAGGAGCGTCCTTTAATTAACGTGGATAGGGCAATAGAGCACAATTTATTCTTAAAAATGTGAATCGTTTTAAAGTGTTCACTCAGGGCTCAAATAATCGTTGCGTTAAATTTGTGACTGAAATTAAAAAAGAGGCATTTTGACATCAAGAATATCATAAGAAGAAACGCAGGCTTATATATCATTCAAATATTTGATTTTAACGCACGACTAGGACTCACTTTTTAACACGCTTTTATTAGTTTCATCTGTATGTATGCTCGATCGATTTGAACGATCAGATTTGAAACAGACCTTGCACACATGACAATGTGTCCTTGAGGAAATTTAAATAGTTTTTTCCATTATCCTGATCAGGACTTTCAGGATTAGCTATTTTCCAAATCCGATACCCGGTAGTGTCCTGGTGCCAAGTACTCATTTAAAAAATATTTAAAAAATAAAAAACACGTTTTTACTTAGCAGAACTACAAAAATTAAAATAAACTGTTTAACAACTGTTTAATAAAATGGTTTAACAAAATGTAAAAACGACCCTTTTTTTTTAGATACCCTGAACTAATATAAAAAATAAATAATAAATACTATAAAAAAAACTTCAAAAAATTTAAAACATGAATAGTGCTATTAACGAAAAAAATAATTGCAGAAAAGCGTGGGGTGCTTTTAAAAAAATACTTTCGGGTATCTACAAAAGCGTTTTTTTTAGTTTTAATTAAACTAATATTTATTACTAACCAATTAACTCGGAAATAAGAAAAAGCCACAGATCACAAAAACTTATTTTATTATAATACATTATTCGGTAAGTGTCTGTTATTAAAAACCATAACCTACGTTCGAATATTAAATTTTCACCTACCCTGTCTGGGACGATATTAAAGGGTTGTTCGGCGACGGTGATTTTTTGCTATCACCCTGACCGACGACCCCGATTTCGTACGAGGCGACACGGTCCAAAGAGCGGCCCGTTCGGCCGTGACGCATCTACCATATTGAAATCTATCAACCGAATCGGCGTACATGACGTCGCAACTGCCCCGAGGAATCCTCCCTTCAAAGTACCTGTATTTGAAGTTTCACGTCCCAATGGACATCGGCAAATATGCAATGCGACGATGCCTCTGTAATATTCGCATATTCCGAATATTCAATGGTTCGTCAAATCATTTCAATACCTCTGTCGTACGTGAAATATATCCGTACAATTTTCTACAGCTAACACGCAAAACAAACGTGTAATGAGTTAGGAACACCAAAACTATCTACGAAACTCGTTCCACTTTCGTTGCTTATACTTTTCAACCCGTTCCTTTTGATTAGTATCTATGCTAAATTCTAAAGCTACACATCACCTACTGCCGCCTGTAGTTGTAGACCAGTCTATTTATTCTGCTAGTTTCCATTGCTCTTCGCGTATTAGGAGACGCGTAGTACGTGTCGTCGTAACTAGCGTACCGTTGACGGCTGGGTTGGAAATCTAGATGAACGTGATCTCCCTCTTGCCTCAGTTGTCCTTGATTACGTCCATCGTATCTCGGATCCTCATAAATGGTAATCGTTTGTTTTCTCTGCGCTACGAACGGCGGGCGCGTAGGCAATTGGGCGACGGGGTCATCAACGGACTCCTCGATTCCGTAGCCGTGGCTCGGCCCGTAGCCGTAGCCGCCCTCGTGTCGAAGGCCACGGTCGTCGTAGTAGCCTGGACCTCCGTAAGCGTCATACCAGCCTTTGCGTCTGTCCCATTCGGGCTCCCGATGCTCTTCCCATCTTTGCATGTCCCACTCATCTGAATGGCTTTGCGGCGATTGATATTGATGACGATCACGAATTTTGTCCCTGCTGTGGCTTCCCTGGTTATTGCGACGTTGTTTATAATTTTGGTAATCGTCCAGGTAATGCTTCCTGGCGTAATCTTGGTGACCCACCTCCTTGTTCCCATTATCCCCGTATTTATTGTACGCTCTGCTATTGAAATTGTCCCGAATGTATTCTTGCCCGTTGTCGTGGCCGCCCTTATAGCTTCTATCGCCCTGATTATTGTGACTATTTGACCTAGCGTTATAAGCAGTAGTGTCACCTTCGTCATTGAAATCGTCGAAATACGTGCTTTTGTTGGAAGATTCATCTTTATGGTAGGAATTTTGAAAGCCCTGTTTGTGATGACCTTTCTTATGACCTCTTTTGAAGCCCGTGCTCTCCTTGTCCTCGACCTTGTCTTGTTTAGAATTGTATCCCGCGTAAGCATCGTTCTCTGATGACTTTTTTAAATCGTGTTCCTTCTTTAAATATTTAGCATCGTCACTTGCTTGAGAATATTGATTTGTATGACTGTCGTTGACTTGGCTCCGAATGTCGTGATTCTTTTCACCCTTCTCTTTGTCGTACTTGATCGATGCTGCTTCTTCGTTGTGCGCTACATCTTTCAAATGATCTTCTAACACTTCCTTAAGAACGGATGCTCCGATTTCCGAAGTCAATAGTATCACACATAATACGCCATATAATAGCTTTTTACATCGAATTATCATTTTTAAAACACAAATAGCCAGTACAGAGTGATTGGGTTCGTAATGCTTAAACAAATAATGAATGGGAGCTTTGTTACGTAAACCATTTTATACCAGATGTAATCACGGCGCTCTTCATGGCGAGTTACAAAACAATAACAGGAACTACAGGAGCATTGGTGACAATGAGTGGGCGAAATCGACAACAACGTGGTAGGATGGTTTGTGAGGTAGGTAGTGTTATTGAAACAAAACGAACCTCTAGGACAGACAAAGGTTAATGAAATTGTGATGGGAAGTTGATAGAGCCATAAATCTTTAGTTCCCATCAAAAATAAGGTGTACAGATAGATTGAGGTCTACCCAGAAAAGTAAGAAGAGTGGTCGCTCTAGGCGCCCATATCAAGGGGCACTAAAATTCAAATGCAAAAAAACAATTTTCACATAAAATTTTGATGGCGCCTTTTGAAAGACGCGGAGTATTTTTAGTATAATAGAAAAAGTATTTTATTATTTAACGACTGATTGAAAATAACACCAAATACTAATTTAATCATATCAATAGAAGCGGTGTTAATGTTGAAAAAGCAGGAGTTTATTAATTATAGCTATGTATTTTTATTTGAATTAAGATCAATGTAACAAATGGGGCATTCCACGCGTAAAGGACAGGTAAAAAAAGTTGATGTTTCCGATTTTAGTAATATTTGATTATGTTATACCTATATGTGTCCTCAATCCAGATACGAAATATTTTTACAGTATAAAATGTAGTTTACGATTTACAGAGCTTTAAAAATGTGACTAACCGGCAGGTATGCGCCACTTCGAATCCCATTATCCGGTATTGAAAAGATAAATGGAAATAAATGAAGTAGTCAAGTGTATGCTTAATTTAATGAGCTTTTTAATTGCATTTTTGGATATTAAAAAAATTTTTTTTTTGGGAAAAAATCATGGTCAAACTTTTTAAACTTGAATTTCACAAAGTTGGACCACTTTATTTTTTTTCTAAAACTAGTTAATAGTCCTTGCCAAGTTTCATAATGGGCCGAGAAGTCCTTTAGGAGTTAGGCCATCTACAGTGTCGAAGGGTAGCGCCGGTGCCCGGATCGCGCCTTCTGCCAGTTAACGCGAGATTACAAAAACATCCAACATAATATTTTGTTTACCTAATTGAGTTTAATAAATCATTTGATCTTACTTAGATGTACTTATAAATGTTTATTAAAGAATCTTCATGTTATTTCTGCATTTTATCATAGTGTCTTCAGCAGTCGGAACGAAGGCATGGTATTTTTTCAATCTGATATTGTCATTGAGGAGTCAAATATACTTTTTAGCCTCTGTCCGTATATAAACATAGTAAGATTACTTTGCCTCATCGATATTGAAGCCATTTCGCACCCTGCGTAGAACGTGACATCTGCAAAATTGTAATTGTTCAGAATGGCCGATTCAAATTATATTTTTTTTATTTTGGTTTTCTTATAAATAGCAGTTGCTATTAAAATTTTTGAGGTTTGTAATATTATTAGGTATATAAACAAACAGTACATATACAGCGTGTCGTTATAATTTTATAACGACACGCTGTATAAATTATAACATGTCTTATTCTGATGTGTAAGCTATATTATTGTAAAGTTTCATTAAAATCCATTCAATAGTATTTGCGTGAAAGAGTAACAAACATCCATCCATAGATACAAACTTTCGCCTTAATAATATTAGTAAGGATTAGTAAAGATTCTGTTAAACACGACCATTTTTCAGTTCGCCCAGAGAACCCACAAATATATTACTCATATTACTCCTATGGTTATTAAAATTTTGTACCAAATGCAATTCATATTTCGCATAAGAAAAATTTAATTTAAAATAGAGTCTATAATTATTCGCGTATAGTTGTAATAAATTTTCAAGGAGATATACGATATAGATCGGATTAGCTCCAATAAGAATACATTGGAGCCGACATACAATTACTAAAATTAATAACAATGGAAAATAAAAGAAAAACGAAAAATAATGAAAGACGTTCCTTTATTAAACCTTTTCATCACATATACAAACAAGAATTTTTAAAGGGAGATTGCAATCGCCCGTCTAACACACCAAAACATTTATAAGAACTCTCAACATTGTTTCCATTTCAAATAAACTGAAATATTAAGAAAGTTTATTTAAACGTAAGAGAAGTTAAAATTATTCTAAAATAAATTATTAAAGGTAAATCGCAACGAACTTATTTACTCTTCAATGAAATACAATTTTGTTTTAATTTCATATTTAGTAAAGAAAACCAAAAGTCAATCTTGATATTGCTCAAGACATTTCTTAATATTCAAATCATACTCATTCAGTATACTATTAATAATATATAATAATTATATACATACTCCTCAATTATTATACATTATTAATGAATAACTCAACATTTACTACTTCAAAACAAATTCATGAATCATTGAAGGGTTAAATTAAAAAGGGAACGGAACATTTTTAAAAATCAAACGTATTTACTACGGACATTCATAAAGCCGCGTTGACACCATCAAATAATACTTTTACAGAAAAAACATTTGGTATATTGGGATGCTACTTTGATCGTAGCAACACTGATCAAAGTACAGTTGGACGTTAGCATCCAATCAAAGTGGACTTGGACATTTCATAGCCTACTTGGACGTCAGTTGATAAACAAAATAGCGTCAAAAGCACAAAATCTGTCATCTGGACTACTTGACGATCTTCTTCAGTCAAGGGACACTTGAAGAATAGGAAATGGGAAGAATGGAAGAAAAGGAAATCATCCGAGTGAACCTATCTTAGTGTCACGGTATCCTATCCAAGTGCAGTTTGAGCAATGTCCAATTTTACTTGGATCGTGTCAACGCGGCATAAGTCCCATAAAATTCGTGGGCTACTGACGTAAACATCAATAAATAAAACCACAGAGACCTAGAGCTAATTTGTAATTTTGCTATTTGTACGCGCCGTTCACTTCATGCGGTGCCGTTCATCTCTTTCTCGCCCAAAGCAGCTATCCTCTTCTTCAGCTCCGAGACCAAATCGGCCCTCGGCACGTCCCGTTCGTCCCGGGTCTTGATATCCCTGATCTTCACGAGGCCATTCCTCAGCTCGGATTCGCCGAGGATCACGGCCAACGGTATGCCGTTCTCCTCGCAGTGTTGCAACTGGTTCAGCATCTTAGGATTTTTCTTGTACGACTGCTCCGTCTGCGAAACATTACGAAGATGAGATATAAGTACGTGACTGGTAACAAACAGTTCGCTGACATAATCATACTACATATTGACGACCCGATTGGAGTAGTCGATAGTTGACCTGTCTTCCGGGCCAGAGGGTGTGGGTTTGATTCCCACTACTGGGAAAATATTGTGTGATTAACATAGTGTTTTTACAGTATCTGGGTGTTCATATATCTATAACATGTATTTAATTACAAGTTTAAGTATGTTTATCAGTTACCTAGTACCTATAGCACAAGTTTTGCTTAGTTTAGGACTAGATAACGCGAATGATTAGTTGTTATTTTTTTCACGCAAAAACTACCGAATGGATTTTAATGAATTTTAATGAAAGAATAATATAGCTTATACATCAGAATAATACATAGTCCAAGTCAAACTAACTTGTCTGTCTATTACGCCTTCACGACAAAACCGCAGAACCAATTTTGATGAATTTTAGTATAAAGATAGATGGGACCTTGGAGAAGAAAATAAGCTACTGTAAGAACTAGTTATATATTATTTTGGTGTAACGATTTTACAATTTTTATACAGGAAAAAATAATAAAATAAAATAGATTGACAATGTCATGTTAAAACTGTGAAACAAGCTCCCATATTCGCAATAATTATCTGTGGGCCACACAAATAAACGTCCCGTATGGGAATCGAACCCACGACCCCCGACGATGAAGCCAATAACTTAGCAGCGGCGTCACCGAGTCGAGTTCTTTTTAGGGTTCCATACCCAAAGGGTAAAACGGGACCCTATTACTAAGACTTCGCCGGCTGTTTGTGTGTCTGTCTGCCTGTCGGTCTGTCTTGAAATTATCACAGACGATACAACAGACATGATTTTTTTGCCGTTTTAAAGGATATGCAACGCTTCATGCGCGAGTCCGACTCGCACTTGTTTTTTCGTTCAAATAATGTTTATAGTATCTCATTTAAATTTATTTTTTAATTCTCGCTTGTCTCTACACTCAAGGTAAAACTGAAAATGTGTAACAGCTTTATTCGAACTTTAAAATCGGTTAATCGCTTTGACGGTGGTAGGGCCACGCAGCAGCCTCGGCTGTTGCACGAATGGGCAGGCCCGTCCGGGTAAGTACCACGACCTCACAGAAGACCGGCGTAAAGTGGAAGTATGACAAATACTTTCGCGTTTCGTCTGGTGAGTGAGGTAGCCGGAGCCCAATTTTCAAAAGGTTGTCAACGCATCTGTAACCCTCGAGTGTAGCAGATGTCCATGGGCGGCGGTATTCACTTAACATCAGGTGAACCGTCTGCTCGTTTGACAACTTTTCGCATAAAAAAAAAAAAAAAAAAAAAAAATCGCTATTTGTCGACTGCGGCCTTCGCCGTCGTGCTAACCACTCGTCAAGTAGTGATCCAGGCATCCAGATTTACTACACAATGACCAACCAATCAATTGGTAACTTGCCCTTTTTAGGTGATAAAGTGACAAACGAGCTAACGATCCACGATGTTAAGTGATAACCGCCGCCCATGGACGTCTGCTACACCCGAGGGTTACACCAGATGCGTTGACAACCTTTTGAAAATCGGGTCCGGCTACCTCACTCACCAGACGAAACGCGAAAGTATTTGTCATACCTCCACTTGACGCCGGTCTTCTGTGAGGTCGTGGCACTTACCCGGACGGGCCTGCCCATTCGTGCAACAGCCGAGGCTGCTGCGTGGCCCTACCGTATCACCCAAAGCAGAAACATAATGCTCAGAGACGAGAAACCTTGATGCCGGCGTTCCACAGCTCGGCGCATATCTTCATTCGCTCCTCTAGGAAGTTCTTCTGAGCGGAGGCGACGTATACGTCTATCTCGTTCGTGCGCACGGCAATGTCGCCCGCGGCGAGTTTGGACTCGAGCACTGAGAAGATTCGCTCCACACCGATACTGACCCCCACGCACGGTACCTGATTTTAAACGATCAATGGATTAATTTTTATAACCTCACATATTTTGCCGCGTAAAAATAGCTTGCAGCTTTATTTTCTTTTAAGACATCATAACATAGTTCAAAACAAAGTCTGGCTGTCTGTCCCTAACTCCCTATGTACGCTTAGATTTTTAAAATGACGCAACGGATCTTGACGCGGTCCTTTTTACTGGATAGAGTGATTCAAGAGGAAGGTTTATATGTATAATATATTGCACCTGTGCGTAGCGGGTCGCTAGTTGGTTGTATAAACGTAAAAGGCAAGAAATTTAAATTGTCTTTGAGGTTATGTACATTTTACCGCGCATTGCATTATTTTGGTCTATATTTACTTGATTGACGTGTTTTCGAAAGAAATAACATTATATGAAACGTTTTTGAAGTCAAAGAAGCATAGTTTCTTTAATTTTGTATTTTAAGATCTTATAATTTGATGAAACCTTAATAGTTATGGTTATATAAATTATATCATCAACAGAATATTAAACTAAAGTTATACTAATACAACACATTTTTGTAAAAGAATTCATATAATTTTTTATGTATTTTTTGTTATTATTATAAGTTTGTGTAATGATTGCTAAAATACATGCATCCTAATTTCTAAATACTAGAAGTAATTTTAACAGACTATGAGACTGGCTTTTATTATAATAAATACAAGTTCGGTCAGCACTGTTATCTAGCTAGTGCCACAAGATGTCAACTCTCATAATGAAAGTAAAATTAATGAAACAAAATATAAAATTAAAACATCACGTAGGTAATGTGACGTATATATATTGTTCATACTTGATAAGATAATCAGGGCAAAGTTCATAAAAATATGCAACTTTAACACTGACACAATACAAAATTATAAATCTTCGTTATTGCATAAATCTATAACTTTCAATTTCCAACCAACCAGAAAGCCAACAACAATCCATCCTAAGCCAATGAATATTTTGCAATACTATTCGGACAAAAGATCAATAATTATAAATTTCCGATAGTTAACTTAGCAAATACACTTAACAACATTATGTAATCATAGTCCGGTTATGTTTGACCAATTACCTGTTTCTTCTTCGAATCGAACATCCCCACAAGATTGTCGTAGCGACCCCCACCCGCTATAGAACCGACAGTAAGCTCTTCGTTGCCAACTTTTATAGACTCTGAAAGGCAGAAAGAATACAGTCGGTGAATACAATATTATTAATATCATTAATATTAAAAACTATTATCAAATAAGCTATACTTATAGCAAATTTTTGATGGACACAAAATGAAAGTTTCGATCTAAAATAAAATGTTACTAGTGACATAATTTGTCACTGAATATTAATTATTAACTGAACTGCTCTACTATTTGCACAGACGCATGCTTCATTAGAAAGTATGGTTGTAACCTTAACGCAGATATAGATAAGAGTTAAGTAACAAATGCGAAAATAGCTTAACTAGTACGTCACTTGTCTTTCAAATATTTGCTTTACATGTCACAGATATGTACGATTTTTTTTAACTGTAGTAGGGCCACGCAACAAACTATTGCACGAATGGGCAGCTCCGTCCGGGGGAGTACCACGACCTCACAGAAGACCGGCGTCAAGTGGAAGTGTTACACTTCTGCGTTTCGTCTGGTGAGTGAGGTAGCCGGGGCCCACTTAATCAAAAGGAGGCAACGAATTCTGCAGCATTTGTAATCCGTGCAAGCATCTGTAACCCTATGGGTGTTGCCAATGTCCATGGATGGCGGTTATCACTGAAGTTCAGGTGAACCGCCAGCTGTCTTCCTACCTCCTCACATAAAAATTAATTATCAATTTCATTGCCTTGCATAAAGATTTTAACCCAGGTTGCTCTAATATACGTGCTTAAACATTAAGGGCTAGCGCCGAATAATTAACTACCGCATTATTCAGATGAAATCTACATTTAATTACTATCTGTGTTTCATTCGAAAGTAAGTTGTGAGTGAAATGTAATCAAGTACAAAGTCATCAAATGCACTTCCATTTTTGACCATTTCGTCAGTGTATGTAAGATATTAGACGAATAGCGATAATAGTTTAGGTAGTTACTAGTTAACCTTAGAGAAGTGGTTAACCTTAGATTTAATCGCAAATGCTGTAACTGCAAACGGATCAAGGTCCCTGCAGTACTTTAGAACATATTCCACAATACTATCTACCCGTTGAAACAAGCGAAAAATCATTAAATTAAAAGAAATCAAATGCAGAAAACACTCGAAACGCGTTATTTACACGTTATATAAAACATTTTTTCCTATATTTTAATTTTAATCACAAATTTCTCAAACTGGTTTTGAGTATACCAATATTAATGACAGGCGAAGCGTTTCTCCGGTTATTTAGATTTCACGTTCAAATTATACAAGAAAAATCGCAAAATTGAAAATATTGAAATATTTTCTACGCATACATACTCACTATAATGAGAAATCTTTCGCTAACGAGGGAGATCGATACTTGCATGGCTAGGCGGCAACGATTTTCGGTAGAGTCCTTACAAGAGTATGGGATAATACTACCTAACTAATAGCATCAAAAGTCTGGTATACCAAGCGAGCATAATTATTCTCTATGAAAGTGCCTTTAAAGAATTAATAATTTAATTTCTAATTAAAAGCATGAACGCGGCCGAGAGAAAAGTCGGCATTTAGTAAAAGATATTCAATCGCGACACAATTATCGAACTTTGTGCAAAATTATTGACAATTCGTATGACAAATGGAAATCATTTGACTTGCGGAGTGAGAACGAATGTTGATTCCAATATAGACCTTATTTTAGATGCAAGTAATGCCAGTTTCCTAAACACGAGACCAAGGTCTAGTAACGAGTTCCGTTCACATCGGTATGTAATTATGTATCAGTTTGTCCATCACCTGTGTTCTGATTGTAAATTTCTCAAGGTCAATTGGACATTTCTTCTATTTAAAAATAACTTTCACAGATCAACAAACTATTGTCTACATAATAATACGTGAAGCGAAAGCTGAATCCCTTTTTCAGAACATTGCGCAAATAGGAGCATGAGATTTGGCACATTTTTATATGGAAAGTTAAGAAATAAACAATATGTGTTACAAATACATAAAATAAGAGTTTCAATAGATGTCTAATAATTATCGGCCAGGGTTTGGATAAAGAAAATACAATTCGATTCAATTTTTAATATAATGGCTCCATCAAGGATAGCTTGATGATTGGGTAAAAAATGACATTTTTTTTACGAACGAAAAACCAAACCGACTTAAAATATCGCGCTCTGTATTCATTTTATAGTCGATTTTCAGGAGTTGCCTAAGTGTCTCCGGATCCCAAGACCCAATACCAATGAATATGGGACCACGAGGGAAGCACCAGCTTTCAAATAAAAAAAGAACAGTCAAAATCTGTTCACTCAGTGAAAAGTTCTGAGATAACATAAAAAAAATACAGTCGAATTGAGAACCTCCTCCTTTCGAAGTCGGTTAAAAATGCTTAATTAAATAAAACGACACATTCACTGTACTGTCAATGTAGCGCGAACAATAGTCTGTAAACATACCTTTTTTACCCTTATGATCATTAAGATCAATTCAGAGAGTTTAACAATCCTTTTGGCATCTCAAATAACATTCGAAAAGTCATTTGACAGCTAAAGTTAACTACTACGATGATCAGTGTTTCAGAAACCGGGCGTCTGTATTATAAAACTTGCACAGAGTAAAAAAGAATTTTAACATCGATGATCGACCAATTATTATGAGCGAGTTAAGCGACAACTAGTTTAAATTAAACGACAAAACGATATGGGAGATTCGAGTCGTAAACTAATACATTTAATGATCCTAGACGGACATTCTCAAATTTCTTTAGTGAAAGTGGTCAACCGTTCGTCACGGTTTATTATAAAAAGTGTTACAATTACTTGATCTGTGTGCAAAAAATCTACGATCCGATTTCACTTGACCGTTTCGCAATTGCTTTAGTATTAGACGGGAAGTTGTTATTATCTATAATAAAGAAAATATCTTTTAACTTACAAACTAAACATTGATTTGAAAAAGCCTTTATAATGGAATTTCTCATTATTATACATATCACTACATAGTATAAAACAAAGTCGTCCCGCTGTCTGTCTGTCCCTATGTATGCTTAGATCTTTAAAACTACGCAACGGATCTTTACGTCCAAGAGGAAGGTTTATATGTATAATACATTGCACCCGTGCAAAGTCGGGGCGGGTTGCTAGTAATGTATAAATGTAATAATTTTTTATGTAGCATACTAATGTGTTATCACATACATAATCTAAAAATGGCTAGTCATGAATCAAAATCCGATGAAATAATAAGTTTCACGGTCGGTAACTTGTCTCCCACCGTGAACCCATCCCACTCAGCTTAAATTAACTCCGATGGTTCTGGAATTAGTCGGTAACTACATCGATTAAATGCGAGTTCAGCCGTCTTATTTCTTCGTTAATAATGTCTCACGAAAGTTTTAATAATTTTATCAAAAGTTCGACGGTTTACGAACTTTCAAAGCGTATAAAAACATATAAATATAATATATTTTATATCATAATAAAAACTCACGGGTTAAAACAGCTTCGTAGATAACACCCGTGTAGTAATCCAGCCCCCGAGCTAAGCTTAAGTCGAACAATATTTTGTCCTTTATCCCAAGTATATCACAATAGCTCAGCAACAGTTTGATTCCCTCTAGGCCTTCAACTGCTGCTTTTGATTTGATTAACTTCTCGTCTTTCAATAATTTATCAACCAATTCCGTACCACCATTCAATTGCACATATTCTCCTATTCTATCCGCTGAGTCAGGAGTTATTCCTTTCTCGTTTATCATTTCCGTTCTTACTTCTTCCCAAGGTGACTATAAAAAGCAATTCATTGAATTAACATTTATTTTTATATCACCTTTAAAAAACTATAAATTAATCATTTGCTATAAATGCTAACCTTATCTAATTTATCGACGGTTGAGCAAGCAGTGCGGAATTTGTCCACTGGAACACCACAAACCTCAAACATACCATCAAGCAACCGCCTATGATTAACCTTCAATATATACTTTCCAATGTCCAGTGTGTCCAGAATTTCAGTCACAACTTTGAGACATTCTACATCGGGCACCATTAAATCATATTGCCCAGCAATATCAAAATCCTGAAATGAAACAATCTCATGTATATTTCTAACATTAAACCTCAAATTGTTATACTACCAAAGCTTTAAATTATAGCTGTTTAATTTTTACAACTAGGACTAGCTATGTTGCTAAAGAATTTACTGAGCAATGCTCACAGCTAAGAGCAGTAGCCTGTTCAACATTGCTTACTTTTATTGCATCATTATGGTAAAGAAAATTAGCTCCTAGAGTGAATCTATATTTTAACATTGACATTATTTAAATATACTTACACATTGATAAAACTCTCTATATCTGCCTCTTGTCATTGCTGGATTATCTCTTCTATATACCTTAGCAATGTGATATCTCTTCAAAGTGGTTATCTTGCTCATAGCCAAGTAACGGGCTAAAGGTACTGTCAAATCATATCTCAGAGCGAGTATTTCACCTCCCTGATCTTTTAAGTCATAAATTAATTTCGAGTCTTCCCCATACTTTCCAGTAAGCACTTCCTAACACAAATATGGAAAATAGTTACAATAGAGACTTAAAAGTTCCTGTACAGAATGTGTTTGTTTTAAAAATATTTCTGAGTATTTAATAAATAATACTTTGGTGATTATTAGGAATGAAAATATATTTTGTTATTAAATAGGATAGATAAACCAATTTGTACCTTTAATTCAAAAACGGGAGTATCAATACACTCTGCCCCATGTCTCTTAAACACAGTAATAATTTTTTGCAGTACATTATTTCTTATTGTCATCTGCTGTGGACTGTAGTCTCTGGTTCCTTTTGGAGTTTTGAGAACAAACTTCTGAGGTGCTGCATCTTCTGAGCCCAATTGTGCTTTTAGAGCCAGCAATTTACTTACTTCATTTTGAATCTAAAACATATTAATAAATTAACATCTTTTTACAAAATGGAAAATACTGTCTAAGATTTTTTATACCATAAGTGCTCTAAGCTTTCTAATACCTTATTGTGTGATGTTGTAGCAATACTTTTTTTGGAACTAGAGTTGGATAGCACATTGCACACTAGCAAATTGCTTATTCGGTTCTTTGCAAACTTCAATGATTTGAAAACCATTTTTCTTTAATAATCCACTTCAAACTTAATATGGTTCCTTGTCACCACTGATGACAAACAAATAATGACCGTAAACAAAATTATTGTCATCAACATATTAAGGAATAATAACATTCAACATAAACTTTATTAATTGTTTCATATATAAATATATATCAATAAATCATGATAAATTAAATTTATTGTCATAATTAATTTGAAATGCAAATTGAAAATTTTATATTGAATGTCATTGAGATTCATGGTAACAAAAAACCATATGGGGAGATTCAAATAGTAAGTTTGAAGGAATTTAAAATATAAAGAAAGCAAAAAAGTAACTACTTTTAAAGAGCATCAAAACACACCTGCTCATCAATAATCTTATCATTGGGCTTTAGCAGATTTGTAAAAGTATTTTGGGCACTTGATGCAGGAAACAGTCTTGTTTCAGAATCATTGAAACTCCGCATATGGTACCACCATCGCTTCAAATATTTATATTTAAAGAAATCTAAGTTTTGTCCTAAATTGTTGAAAATATCTAAATCTAGTCTAGTAGGAGTATACCCTGATAGGTAACTAAAATGTGCGAGATGTCTATCAATCTCTTCAAGATTAAAAGATGATTTTTCCATCCTCTTCGGCTATAAAATTCAATTGTTATCATTAAAAAAAGTCATATGACGCAACTGCTCTGCATGTTACAAATAAGAATTACAAATGGTGAATATAACACCATGATTATAGGATATTAGAAGTGTCATATTAAAATAAAAGTTACCTTTTCACCTGATTCCTTTGCAGCTTTCAACTTCCTCACAACATCCCCTTGTTCTTTAATTTTTTGAAGTAATGTTTCTTGAGTTTCAGCCATAATAAATAATTTAATAAAAAAATTATTGACACACTGTACTACCACTCAAGGCTAATATTAAAGTAAAAGTAATTTCTGTTAGATACCGTAAAAAATTGTAGGTTATTCTCACGCCACAAAGCACCTTTCATTTCGTTTTGCTTTGCTTAGCATTTAACGTCACCACAGATCGTAAGCCGTAAGTACTACAAAAACTTATCCTACGAGCAACACTTTGCTTTTTGACGTCTTACGTCAATGCGAATTGTGAATGTGAATGATTAGGTATTCAAATTCAAATCGCCTCATCCATCTGTCACTTCAAACAAAATCGTAAATCTTTTACATCAAAATGGATTGCTGTTCGTTAGTCTCGCTAAACCTCGAGACCGGCTGGACCGATTTTGCTAATTTTGCTTTTGAAATATTTATGGCGGTCCAGGGAAGGTTTAAACGATGAGAAATTATGGAAAAATTACATGGAAAATCGAAATAGCAACAATTTTATTTTCCCATACAAACTGTTCCTACCTGTCAAGTCAAATCAAACATGTTATGGATGCGTTCCGAAAATTCTTTGATAATTATAAAATTTTTTAAGTATATAATCTGAAGCAGCCAGAAACTTGCAAGTGCAGAGCAAGAGTAATTGCCATATATCCTTGTTCGAAATTATAATATCCCCATTCCATTAGGGTAGCTTTTACAAATGTTTGCAATTGTTTACACTTAATTGTTTGTGGATGTCACCTATTTTAATATATAAGCTAATACCAACAGAGGACTTTTAGTTTTAGACAGTCCAAAACTCGATGTATCCAACGTTTCACCACGACCCCCGATGCGATGCTATATGTTTTTATTTGTAAAAATGTGGATATTATATTCACTAAGATATTAAACTCACGTGGGCCCAAACTATCGACAGTCCATACCGCTTTACAACTTGGAGGTTCATGGAAATATGACGCGCGGACTTAGCTGCACAATTAGGACTAGCTGGCGCAGGATGACGCACATTGCGACCCCTGTAAATCTCGTCTTACGAAGGCGAAGGTGCATGTCACATTTAGGGGATTCTCAGATTAAGAGGTTAAAATCTCGCCTTGCATCGCGTTAGATGGTGGAACTTAACCAGAGTGAGTAAAAAAGTTGAAATTGCGTGAGTACTGATTATAGATTTTCCTATGTCGAGTGATCGTTTACGAAAATGAAATCTCGAAAACACAGAATTAAATTGTTTACGTAATCATAAGATTACGAAAATAACCAATTCACAAAAACAAAACATTAATCTTCGAAAGTCAAATATTATATTAATTTAAAACGATTGTACGAAGATTTACTATAAAACAACTATAACAAAGCAACTTAGGCAAATCGAATGTAACCGTTCATAACCCACGAATAATACTCGCCTTGATGAACGCGAGTATTAATCCTGAAATGTTAAAAAATATGCTTTGTATGTTTCGGTTCTCTATCATCACGTCTTTGCAGTATGCATTATCAGATGGTGGCGTGAGAATGAAATGGTTTGACGCACCCGTTAATTTGTCATCAGGATTGTCTATGTTAAATTTCATCACCGGAATTGTATTACTATTTATTCGTTTAAAATGTCTTATTGATAGTACTTTAAATACCATATTATTTGGAAAGAAAACTTAGAACATAATACTGATTTTAAGGTCACGATATTATTCGGCGTTCTGCATATTATACTACAGGGTGCCAGTTGCGCAAAGAAGGAATTGATTTTAAATTACCTACTAATTGAAGCCGTCGGAGAGCGGGTCGCTTGCCTGGTGATAACATGAAACACTACAAGCAACTGTAAATATCATAATTAAGTATATTAAAATATACTGCAATTTATATTTTCCGATGAAAAATCATTACCAATAACTAATGAATATTTTTTTTATATATGTATAATAAAGTAATCTTTTTTTTTATTACTTACATAAGACATGTTACATATATCAACAGGATGGGCAAGTAAAAATTAGCCTATCAATTTTTTTAACCAGCATCCAACTAACGATGAAAAATATCAATTTGAGGTAATTTTTGCATGATTAAACATATGCCCAAAACATTCAAAATTAAAAAAACATGTAAATTATTAAAATATATAACGATAAAAAAGTTTTAATTTATACATACATTAATAAATAACTGCCTCTGTGGTCATTCTTCATTGAAAAAGAATTTCATGTCTTAAAAGATTAATTTGAATTTAGATTTCACAGCCAATCAAAACTCTTTTTGTTTGATATGACCAGTACTGAAGAACGGCAATTTCATAAGACCTAATATTACAATCTGACCATACAGCATAAGCATGTATCTATCGATTCTAAGCTTTACCATATAGTGATTATTAATCGATCAGGTTCAATCACGATTACACACTACCGCATCCCTAGTGTGAGGTGTCAAAATTAAGCATCTTGACAAAATCAAAAATCATAGACAATCAAGAACCATAGTAAGTGTAAGGTCTTTGGACAAAATATTTTATTTGGCTTAGGGAAGTGAAAAAAATATCGATATATCAAATTTTCAGAGATTTTCAGTATATGTATTTAGTATAAGCTGAATCTGGCTTAATTAATAGTAATTTTCATACAAAATGCACATTATTTTATAGTACTTATGTACATTAAAAGTTATACTTCTTTAGCGTAGCAAAAGAAAAATAACCAAATCTATTATTCCCTGTGCCTGTACTCTATGTTTATCGAAAAGACACTAATTAATGTAATTTATAACGGTTCAGTTAAATAATTTGGAATTATAAATATATGTCAAAATGTTGTTGTTGATTGCCATGGTAATACCGTGCAATTAGTTACTTTGCATTGCAAGTAACTTAATATCTTCATCATGTTACTTTTTGGCGGTCGGTATGCGCGTGCTTTGTAAAAATGTTTCTCTCATATTTTAACCGCCTTCAAAAAGCTGGAAAGGTTGTCAATTCGGATGTTTATATTTTTTTTCGGCATAATTTCCTCATATTATATAGACGGATTTGCAAAATTCTTTTTTGTTCAAAAGAAGTCTAACTTCAACATCAAAAACTAATTAGCAATCTTCGAATATTTATGAAATATTACTATATTTATCACCACTTCGTTATTCAGTACTTGTACGGTAGCGAAAGTAGAAAAACTCTGATCTTCATTATGATGCTCTGCTGACTGCCGGCTCTTATTATTGGGAACCGGAAATTTTACAGTTGAAGCCTTGTTTATTGAAAGTTGTTTGTTTAAAAAAATCGTTTTGATATGATTTTCTATATTGAATATTTTGTATCGGATCAAAATATATCGCCTAAATATATATCGATATTTTCATCAAACAGTACATAATAAGCCCTAACTTAATTTTAAATTAACAATTTGACATATCAATTTTACCAAAGAGTAAGAGTACTTTTGTATATCTGAAATTTTACACTCTACAGCTAATTTTACACTCTACAGCTTTACAGTAAACACTTCGCAAGTTCGCAATATACGGTTTAAAATTGAATTTTCTTCTATCTATTTATTAACAATTCTAACGCTTTTGACTAAGGCATAAAATAAATGAAAACAATGAAATGAACGCTGGTAAAGTATTATGTTTAAAAATTGTTTACTGTTTATTTTAATATTTGTGATTAATAATTAAATTTTCGCAAAAACAGGTGGTGAGAAAGTAAGAACTAAAATCAGCTTTAAAAAATGGACAGGTTCGAATACATCGACGCTCGCCTTTTTGAAGGAGAGAATTATCTTAAAAGAGAAAAAAATGTGAAGATTTATGACGGCGAAGATAAGGTTTGTGCAAATTTATGTAAACAAAAGTCTAAACTTTAATATTATTGAAGAACAATAATAGATTTATCTTTTCAGACTCAATTTGTAGATGGGGAAGTAGTACTAACAACACATAGAATTTTATGGGGTAAACCCGGTGATATACCGAAAGGACTGACATGTTTGTCGCTTCCATTGTATTATGTATTTTGTTTGGAAGAAGAAAGCGGAGGGGTTTTTGGTCTTGGTGGTCCAAAACGGATTATACTACATTTAGGTCCTGCTTTACCAGGTAAACTTTTTACATTCTTAAATTGTTGCTTAGCTTAGACAACTGTTCTTTAAAATGACAATTTTAAGTTTCATGTATATATTTTTAAGTAAATATTCTGTTAACATAATACATAAAATATGTGCCTAAGATGTTGAGAAGTGGCTCTAACCTTTAATTTTCATAATACTATCTAGGTTTATTTTTATCGCAACTATTTATGACATACTCCTTGTCTAAGGTTTCTAAATGATGCCATTATTGTTTATAGCCATAATCTAGACAAACATGCTTATTACAATAAAAGAGGTCTTAATTGCTAAGGGTTAAAAATTTATCAATATGCATAAATAGTAATTAATATCTATAATATTATCAATGAAAAAGTAATATTGACCATGACAAACCTAATGGTGATTGAGACATGCTGTAGTGTAGCCTTGTGAAGGTACAGTCAACACTACAATTATAGAGAGTTTCATGTATGAATAATGTTAAATATTATGATCTATCTACAAAATTACATCATAAGATAAAAAATTATTGCTTTTGACCCTACTGTCTGTATTTAACAAGAATAGTAATTCTAGTAAGAATCCTTCTTAGTTTCTAGTAAGAATCTAGGCCCAAACAAACCACTCATGCAAGTAAAGATAAAATAATAATGTTCTGCATAGATTGAAACAAAAATTAATAATAAAAAAAACTGGGAAAAGGCGGGAAACTTTGAAAGCTAAGCGCGCGTTTTTTTTCTCTAAATCACATTTATTTAATTTTAGTGATAATAATCAGAGAAGTTTTGTGTATATATGTAATTTTTTTACTTTGTGTAGTTAATTATTAATAGTAATAGTTTAATTTCTATACCTAGGTAAGTTTTATATATTTTATTATAATGAATGAACCCCCTGATCCCGGGGGTGGAGTCCCCGAGGTTGCGTACAATGTAGAAGTTTCTAATGGCGAGTCTTGTATGGACACTGATGCGTCGAATACTCTTATCATTAGAAAACGCTCACGTTTGCAGAAAATTTGCAAACATTGCAATAAAAAAAAGGAGGAGCAGTCATTCTGGTACTAAGAATGACCAAACTAAGCATGCCTGTCATTGCGATAGTGATGAGAACAGCACCATTCTAAATAATGTTGCATCACCAGTAACAACAGAATCAAAAGAGCCCGAGCAACTTAGTGTCGAATATAGAAAGATTTACCAAAACAGTGACTTATCACCTTATATTATACATGTTCAAAAAGAAGTATCTTCATTTAATGATGGTACTTCATTCCACCCTGTGTCCTTTGGCAATTTTCTAAAAAAAAATGCATTTAGGAATATCATCAATGGCAGTATAAAAAAAAATTGGTAGGAACAAGATTTCCCTTGCATTTTCCAATTTTACTGATGCTAACACTTTTATTAATCATCCTTCTTTGTCTACACAGAAATTAAAAGCCTTTATTCCAACCTTCAACATAACTAGGATGGGTATTGTAAGAGGAGTGCCAGCTGAATGGTCCCCAGATGAAATTAAAAATAACATAAACTGTGCCAATGGGTTGTGGTGAAATTTTAAAAATAAGACGATTAAATTATAAAACAACTGTTGATGGGTCTCCAGTTTGGAAACCTTCACAGACAGTAGTTATAACATTTGATGGTCAGGTTCTTCCAAAACACATTTATATGTGCTATAATGCTTTATCTGTCGAACTTTACACATATCCTACTATACAATGTTACAACTGCTGTCGATATGGTCACACTAAAATTCAATGTAGGTCCAAACCACGCTGCTTTAAGTGTGGAGATGTTCATACAAGTGACTCTTGCAATAAAGATGATGACTGTGCTTTCTGTTTCCTTTGTTCTGGGTCACATTTTGCTATTAGCAAATCATGTCCTGAATGGGCTAGACAAAAACAAATAAAATTGACCATGGCACAAAACTGCATCTCATATGCAGAGGCTTCCAAAATGCTCCCCCCTGTCACTAAGTCTTATGTTGATATTCTTAAATCTGTTCCCTCTAGCACATATTCAGCTGAGTCTATGAGGCCACAACATTCTTTGTCATCACATATTAACCAACCATTGAAAAACTCATATAAAAAGACAGTTTCTTTAAAAACTCGCCCTCTTCCCCATTTCAACAAAGGCTATGACAAAGCAGCTCATCAAGCTCTAATTAAGGACTTTGAAATCCCAATGTCGTCTAACGGATGTGCATTAACACCCAATGGGAATGAAAAACAAGACATATTTACAGATGTTGTAATTCCTTTAATTAATTCTTTGTTACTAAGTAAAATAATTTCACCGAACAACGTTGCTCAAACATTTGATATTCTTAAACAAATTCTTAACAATGGACAATCAAGCCAAGTTATACAATGGAATTGCAGGAGCATAGTTAATAAAAAAAGTGAATTGATATATTTGATTAACAAATTTAATCCTTTCCTTATCTCTCTTTCGGAGACTTGGCTGCGGCCAAATTTATCATTTAATATGCAAGGATACATTTGCCATAGAAAAGACAGATTGGATGGATATGGTGGTGTAGCAATCTTAATTAAAAAAACTGTTATTTTCACGTATGTTCCACTGCCTCCACACTCTGATAACTTTTCGGCAATTGCGATTTCATACAATAATGTTTGTTATGTATCTATTTATGTTCCTCACCCATCTCAACAAGTTTTAAATGAAGTTAATCATCTCCTATCTTCACTGAAAAAGCCATTTTTGGTTATGGGTGATTTTAACTGTCATCATCAATCCTGGGGTAGCTCTTTTTCTAATCCTAATGGAGATCTAATGTTAGATATCCTTGATCATCATAATTTATGTGTTCTAAATACTTCAAAGCCGACAAGACGTACAGAACCGAATGAGAGTGTGAGTGCTGTAGATTTATCTATATGTACTCCCAATCTTTCTTCTGTTCTAGAGTGGGACATTTTGTCTTCTACTTATGGCAGTGATCATTTTCCAATAATTATTTCGTTTCCTTTCTATAACCTTCCAAATCAAAAAGTTCCGCGTTCACGTATGAAATACAGATTAAGTACTAAAGGCTGGGATACTTACAAAAGCAACACACTACAGAACGTTTCTACCTTGCCAGATGTCCAAAAATTTTATGAAATTGACTCCTATAATGCTTTTGTAAATTTTCTTAATAACGCTGCGGAACAAGCTTTTCCTTTAAAAGAAAATACCTACCAAAAAGCTTCACCCCCGCCATGGTGGGATAAAGAATGCTCTGAAGCTGTTAAAAAAAGAAAGACTGCAGAAAGACAATATTGTTCATCTATGACATCAGAAAATTTTGAAAGTTTTCAAGTTATAAGTACCAACACACACAAAATTTTAAAGATGAAGAAAATCGAAGGGTGGAAAAATTACTGTTCATCGATCTCTCCTAATACTAATCCTTCAGTTCTCTGGCAAAATATCAGACGATTCAGATGTAGTAAAATTAGTTCTCCCTCAATATCTCTTCCAATAGATCTTGCTGAAGATTTTACAGACCGACTTGCCCCCCCTTTTGCTCCAGAATTTCGCCACCCAAATTTAGAGTGTAATTTAAACGATCACTCCGAATTAGCCTCGCAGTTTTCTATGTCAGAATTAAAAGGCATATTATCATATCTTAAGGATTCTGCCCCTGGGGAGGATGGTATTATATACTCTTTTATTTCAAATTTAGACGAAAAAATTTTGTCTTACTTTTTAAATCTTTTAAATTCCATAATAGCAACTAGCAATATACCAAAGTCTTGGCAAACACAGGAAATCATTGCTATTCTTAAACCCGGGAAACTTTCTACTGAGGCCACATCTTACAGGCCAATAGCATTATCATCTGTAATAGGTAAGCTTGCAGAACATTTAGTGAAAAACCGGCTTGAATGGCTTGCTGAAAATAAAAATATAATAGCAAGCAGTCAATTTGGTTTTAGGAAAGGAAGAGGTACGATAGATAGCTTGAGTATTTTAACTACTGATATAAGACTGGCGTTCACAAATAATAATTTCCTTCTATCTGCGTTTTTAGACATAAATTCTGCATATGATAGTGTTCTTCCGCATCTGTTACGGCAGAAATTAATTGATTTAAAAGTTCCAAAAATATTCATTAACTTCATTTATAACATGTTATATGAGAGGACTATACATATTTTTTTAGAAAATGGACATAAAATATCCAGGACGACTTGGAAAGGATTACCCCAGGGCTCTGTTCTTAGTCCGTTACTCTATAATATATACACTTATGATTTAGAACATTTCCTTAATGGGTCTGCAAATATTCTACAGTATGCAGATGATTTACTTCTGTATGTTTCGGATGAATCTGCTCATAAAGCTTGTGAGTGCTTAAATTACTCTTTGCGTCTATTGAGTATTTGGAGTGAATCAAATGGTCTTGAATTGTCTGCCTCTAAAAGTACCACTGTAATATTTTCCAGAAAACGTGTTCTTCCAAAAATCCACATTTCTTATAAAAATAGTCCAATTCCAGTTAAGAATAATGCAAAATTTTTAGGTCTAATATTGGACTCAAAACTTACTGGCATTCCGCATTTCGATTATGTAGTAGCAAAATGTGAACGTCAACTAAATATGTTAAGATGCCTTTCTGGTGTATGGTGGGGTGCGCACCCCATCTCCTTAAAGTTAGTTTACAACGCTATCATTAGAAGCATTGTAGATTATGGTACATTTTTATTGGAACCTTGTAACGCATCTGGTCTTAAAAAAATCGATTTAATTCAATCAAAAGCTTTACGAATAATATCTGGTGCAATGAAATCCAGTCCCATTAATGCTCTTCAATTAGAATGTGGAGATCCGCCGCTCCACTTAAGAAGACAATATTTAGCTGATAGATTCCTGTTTCGTTGTTTACAAATTTTAAACCATCCTTTAATAACAAAACTACAAACCTTATGTCAAGTCATTAATTCATCTTCGTATTGGAAACTCAAGGAATTGCCATGTCTTGTTAAAAGTTACCAAAAATATCTTGCTATTGAAGCCCCCATGTATCGTTCCAAAACTCTTCCACTGTTTGAAACCGATTATAAAATCTTGACTCTTACACCCTCCATAAAACTCAATGTTGGAATAAAAAAAGATGAAATAGAAATTCATACAGCTTTTAAATTCATTATTGAAAATAACTGGGAGAATTGGCACTATATATATAGTGATGCTTCTAAACATACCAATAATAGTTGTGTTGGGGTTGGAGTATTTCATTCTCAGTATAATATTGTACAAAAAATTAAATTACCTCCTGAATCATCAGTATTTACTGGGGAATGTTTTGGTCTATTTCGCGCAGTAGAATATATATTATTAACAAACTTATGTAAAGCTATAATTTTTACGGACTCTCTAAGTTCTTTACAAACATTAGCACATTTTCCGCTTAAATCAAAATGTCAATATCCTATAATTTTAGAAATAGAAATTGTTATACAAATGCCAAGTTAAAAACATTACAGTAGTTTTTGCATGGATTCCCGGGCATAGCGGCATTAAAGGAAATGAAAAGGCAGACGAGTTAGCAAATGAAGCCGTGTTAAGCGGTGATATATATCCTTACACTAATTATTGTCACGATCTTCTTTCCTTGTCGAAGCGATATTTGAAAGAGTCCTGGGAACATTACTGGACATCTCCTAGCCTAGTGAAAGGAAAATTCTACTCCTCAATTCAACCGACAATTCCAAATAAGCCTTGGTACACTCAAGTCAATTTAAATAAATATTGTACTAGTTCTTTAATTCGTTTGCGATTAGGTCACTGCTGTTCTCCGTCTTTTCTGTTTAAGATTCATGTTGTAGATACTTCTTTATGTGCTTGTGGAACGGAAGAAGGAAATTTGAACCATATTTTCCTTTCTTGCCCATTATATGACCGCTCCTCTCTTTTTACTGATCTTCTATTGCTCCGGATACCTTTTCCTATTAATATACCATTCCTTTTAGCATATAACGACCCTTGTGTATATAAAACATTAGCTTCATTTATTCAGAAAAATGCTATAAAACTATAGTATAATTTGGTTAATAGGTTTATATATATAAATGTATGCGTATGTATGTGTGTATATATGAGTATATATATATATATATATATACATATATATGTGTGTATATATGTATATATATTATGTGTATTTGTGTAAATACGATATTAATAAAACTAAATATTCTGTAATTAATAATACTTTATCACATTGAATATATGTATCGTAAATCTTCTTGATTATTTTCCTTTTTCCAAATTCCGCTTCCTAGTCCTGTTGAAATAAATTTATATTTCAACAAAACCACTGTTTCCTTCCTTTTACTTGTCATTGGCATAAAGGATAACAAAATGCCACAATAAAAAAAAAAAAAAAAAAAAAAAAAAAAAAAAAAAAAAAAAAAAAAAAAAAAAAAAAAAAAAACTGGCAGTCTTACAATAACACTCAGACTTCCAATGCCTCAAACTGTCCTTGACCATGAATGCTCAAAAGGGTTCAAAATGTCAGGAAATAAAACTAAAAATGAATGAAATAAATCTGTAAACATAGTTTCATTTAGTAATGTGTAATTACCATAATTCACAGCTGCCATTAAGTTCTACTTAATCTATGGCAATAATGTTTCCATGAATAAAAATAATATAGAATAGAGTTGAATACAAAATTGTGGATGGAATGTTGTTTACATATGTTATTTATTTGATTGATACTGTGATTCAATATGTGTAATGGCATATTTTGATGAATTTCAGGTAAAAGGCCAGGCCCAGCAGTAGTAAGCCCATATCACTTTGTAAAGTTCTCTTTCAAAGATGGTATTGACCCAGTATTTTATAAGGCACTAAGTGATGCTGTTAATAGTAAAGCATGGGAAATACCATCCCCAGTAGCATCTCCCACAAGTGGTGAATATTCAGGCGCTACAACTAAGTCCCCAACTACCCCAGTCAACTCAAAAATTAGATCAGGTATAGTTGGCATTGAAAGAAGTATAGAGGAACAGCATAGAGCAACAGATGAAAGCATTACTGTGGCATTCCAAGATTTGAAGAAGCTTATGGAAAAGGCTAAGGAAATGGTCACCATATCTAAAACTATATCAACAAAAATAAGGGTAATTTTTAAAAGATTTTAGATCTGAGATTCGGTTTGTAAACTATGTAAAGAAAAGTAGAGTTTTCCTAGCCATTACAAGTTTCTTTTTTTTTATTTTAGTGTAAATTTTATACTTTTGTAAAGTTAGACAGCAGCCTTCAGCTGTTGCCCAAAAAGGCAGAGGCCTCTGGGGAAATATTGTGGCCTAACTAAAGATTGCATAAAGTTTTATTTTTTTATGTGAGGAGGTGGCACACAAGCTAGCAGTCTTATTATCTTATTTTAAGTGATGTGTTGCTACCTATTAATGAAGTGAGCCCCTGTGAGCTACCTCACTCACCAGATGAAACGCAGAAGTATGTCACTTCCACTTTGTACTGGTCTTCTGTGAGGTTGTGCTAATTACCCGGACTGACTGAGTATTCACCATTTTAATTCTGAATAAGCAGCATATTTGCCACACTTTTTTTTTCTTTTATAACACAAAGCATTTCTGCCAAGAGAAGATGGATAATCCTTTGTAATTTTATATTGTGCAGTAATTTGTTTTGGTATAGTATTTTTTGTGTTGTATTATTTAGAACAACATTATTATTAATTTAATATATATTTATATTCAGTTTATGAATAACCTTTTATCATTATTCATTTTAGAAGTTGGCCTTTGTACTAGTCTGTGGATAAAGTTTTAAATAAACACAAATATTTTTTTACAGGAAAAACAAGGTGATATATCAGAGGATGACACTGTTAGGTTTAAATCCTACCTAATGAGTTTGGGAATTGATGATCCAGTTACTAGAGATGCTTTCAGATCGGACTCTGATTTCTATCTGAATTTGGCTCAACAGATATCAGACATGATGGTAGCAGTTTTAATGGTAAAATATAAAATTATCATATATGCATTCATACATACACATAGACCCTGTGGCTGTTAAATTTTTACATAGTTCATAAGAATGTAAGTAAAATCAACTAAAAAACACAATCAAAGATTCTGTAACCCAAAGGAGGCGACAACAATAATGAATCTTGCCACACCTTGATTTCCTTTATCCATATATCTACACATCTGGTATTTAATATTTTCCTAGGGCATCTTTTATCCACCATCCAAAATGGTTCCTACCTGGTTGTGACTGTAGGCTTGGTAGCCACTGATTGGTTCCCAACAGAGAAGACAAGAGAAACCCGTAATGTGCTGGCCCATGGTTTAACCCTGCTCCTAGAGAGCCAATCTGAGGTGGCCCAATCGGTATCTGGGAAGGGGCAGGTTTTAGAGAAGTCACTTCCGTTTTGAGTTCACTTTTTAGCCACTCTGGGATTTTCCCTACCCACAGCGATGGTAACATGGTTGGTGATGTAGCCACAGGTTTGTTAGTACTTCTGGCTGCCATAATATCTTTGCAAGCGGATTTGGGGAACTGCACTGGTGGGGTATTGGATATGTCCGAAGGGGATCCTATGGCCCTGCCAAAATGTTCCCTAGCTGGAATATCTTTTGGGTGCTGGTATGCCTTAGCATTAATGCCACGAAAATCCTCTACCTAATTAGATTATAAATTGTAACTACCAAAACCTATTTATACATTCTTATATGCACTTTATAGTTCTCAACAAAATAAAGTTGTGTTTAGGAATGTGGTGGTATCATGTCATTAGCTGATGTCTGGTGCAGGGTGAATAGAGCAAGAGGTTTGGAGCTGATTTCTCCAGAGGACTTATTGAATTCTTGCAAGTATGTATTTTATAAAATTTGAAAACAATATTCCATCAAAGTTTCCATGTAATAATAGAACATTAATAGTTTATAATTTGCCAATGTTATTTAATTATTAATTTCAATATAATAATCAATTAATTTCTACATAAAAACAACTTTTAAAGTCGAAAGATTAATAACTTTTATTCATATAAAATATGTAAATCATAAAGATTACTTCATATTATGTTAATATAATTTTAGTGATTTTCTGAAATTAATTTCCTTGTAGTGTAGTGTGTTAAAGTCTAAAGTTTTTTTTTTTTAAATAAGATACTTTGCATTTTGCAGTAGGCTTAGAATATTATGCATAGATGAAAAAAATAAGTTAATTCCCTTTTTTCAGGCTGCTTCAAACAATTGGTGCCCCAATGTCCCTTCGAAAATTTCCTAGTGGTGCCTGTGTTTTACAATTGAATAGTCAAAGGGATGAAGAGATTGCAAAAGTAACTAGTCAATTGGTAAGTTATAATAAACAACCAATAAAATACCTATAAATTATCAAAAATAATATGCTTGTGACCTAAGCCAGTTTTGTTCATGTCAATATGTAATTGGAGAATAGTAAATAAAATTTAGGATGACAGGTACATGATAACTTCATTTACGTTTTAAGCAATCCTTGGTTGCATTTTATTTGCTTAGAAGTTACTATTAACATCTTTTGGCATGATGTAATGTGTTTTTCCAAAATTATTCATTGTTAATGTTTGTTTTTGTGTTTCCAGATTGAAGAAAATGGATCACTTACACCAGTGAAGCTATCTCAACTGGCTAATGTCTCCATTCTACTTGCTCGGGAGAGGCTTTTCACAACAGAACGTCTTGGGCTAGCCTGTAGGGATGAATCAATAGAAGGCCTTGCATTCTATCCTAACCTGCTGCTTAGTAAAGCTGCATAAGTTCAATTATTTTGTGAATTAAATATATATAACTTTTGTTTAAATATTCCCTTTTTTTCTTTATGGAATGAATATAAGTGTTGTATGAGTAATCCTAAGGATTTACCTTATATGGGCCTAATACTATCTGAACAAGTTTCTACTGCTGTGACTTGTGCAAATATTCTTGACAAGTTTCAATGAAATCTGTTGAAGTTTAGCCTTTCAAATTGTTTACTTCACAGAATATTCAGTGTTCCCTTGTCTATGAATGCAATTTTTAATGTATTCATTTCATTGTCCAGTCAAGTATGAGTGAATTGAAGAAGGGCCGTTAAGACTGTCCACTTGGCATGAGTTGAACTTATTTTGTGTGGAAGGGTAGTTGTTGTGTAGTAAATCCTAACAACCACTGCAACCTACAAAGCTATAGATTTCCCTTCAAAACTTTGCCCTCAAGTCCTTTCAACATAGGATAATATTATCCAGTATTCATAGGACGTTTTACATACATAAATTTATTCAAAATGATCTTTTTCTTGATGATCAGAATGATCAATTCAAAGAGTTTAACAATTCTTTTGGCAACTATCTGTGGGTCACAAAAATAGTTGTCTCGTTTGGGAATCGAACCCACGACCCCCGACGCCAATACCTTGGTAACTGCGCCAGGGAGTCATCAACATTTTCGTGTTTTTGTGCCGCACTAGGCGCGGTTAGCCACCGAGAGACGATAGCTCGATCGCCACGCTATGCAGTATGGCGTCTTGTAAGATACCTAATTAACCGTAATGTGGATCAGTACCGTCATTACCATAAGGGCGGGCACACGGGGTCAGAAACATATTTATACTGTTGCGGTGAAATCTGTTCTGGCTTCAACTGCTTGACCTCGATCGTGGCTTCGTGGCTTAAACGATTAAGGCGGAAAAAATATATTCGCAACCACATTGAGCCCTTCTACTTCTACCTTTAAACTGGACACTGCACAGTGAGTTGAGTTGTAGGTTTGCACGCTAATATGTTCGGTTCTCACCGTACATATGACCGATACGGAGTTACGGAGCAACAGAACGAGAGCGCGCAAAAATGAATGGTAACCAGTAATTAGAATCGCATGCTAACTATAACTTATATTAGGTTGGGGGAAAACTCTTTTCGCAAATAGTATGTATGTACTTATAATATAATCTCTTTGGCTATATCATTTGTATCTGGCTGGTTTTGGTATCATTAAAAAGTTTAAATTTTAAAAAAGATAATTCCAAATTCAAATTAGGAAAATGTGCGATTTGCATTCGTTTTTCTTACTGTTAGGATGAGTGATTGTAATGAAGAAATTCGATACATTTTAAAATTTTACCACAAAATCTATAAAAATGCAACGCAAGCCGCGAAAAAAAATTGTGATATTTATGGACCTAGTGCAGTGTCTGTGAGAGTAGCACAAATTTGGTTTAAGCGTTTTCAATCTCCAGAAATTTTGATATCAAAGATGCACCTCGCTTTAGGCGCCCTGCTACGGATAAAATGGATGCCATTTTTGAACAAGTGGAGCAAAATCGGCATATCAGTAGTTTCGGAATAGCTAAAGAACTGGGAATTGAGCACAAAACAGTTTTGGCTCATTTGAAAAAATCTGGGTACACAAAAAAGCTCGATATTTGGGTGCCTCATGAAAGAAACCTAATGAACCGTGTACTCATTTGTGATTCTTTATTATGAGGTAACTAAACCGAACCATTTTTGAAAAACCTGATAACTGGTGATAAAAAGTGGATCACGTACAAGAACGTGCGAAAAAGGTCGTGGTCAAATGCTGGTCAGGCTTCACAGACTATGGCAAAACACGGGTTGTCTCGCAACAAGGTAATGCTGTGTGTATGGTGGGATGGGAAGGGCATTATTCATTATGAGCTGTTACCGCCAGGCAGGACCATTGATTCTGAAGTCTACTGCGAACAACTGATGAGATTTAAGCAAGAAGTTGATAGAAAGCGGCCGAAATTAATCAACAAAAGGGGTGTGGTTTTTCATCAAGATAAAGCTAGACCTCACACATCTTTAGCCACTCAGCAAAAATTAAGAGAGATTGGCTGGGAGGTGTTAATGGATCCGCCGTATAGTCCTGACCTTGCACCTTCAGATTTCCACTTGTTTCGGTCTCTTCAGAATTCTTTAGGCAGTGTCAGGTTACCATCACGAGAGGACTGCCAAAATCACTTGTCGCGTTTTTTTTTTATCAGAAGCCCCAGAATTTCTATAGCAATGGGATCATGTCCCTACCTACAAGATAGCAGAAAGTTATCGAACATAATGGCACCTACATACTTTAGTTAAATGTAAATAAACTTTATTAAAAAATGTTTTAATATTTGTGATAACCGATAATCTGACTATCACTGAGCTAGCACTCGCCCGTTGAACTTAATATTTGCGTTGAGCCGTATTTTATTTGAAAAAAATATTTCAAAATAGGACGCTTATCTTTACACGAAACAATTGATACGATATTTTATCATTCGACCTACTCGCGATCAGCCGGAACGAGCTTAGACGCCGAACTGTATGATCTTTCGGCCATGCGTCTACAGTCTACACTATATAGTAAATAAATAAAATTCATTCAATATTTTACTTTTCTTTTGAACAAATTCTATAACAGAACGTTGGCTTGTAGACATCATAAATGACAAATCTTTATTATTCATATGTATATAGCAGACTTGCAAAGACTAGTATATACGGCTACTCGCATTTAAATAATCAATTTGCTTCTGGCTTTCTGGCAGAATGTTAGGTATAAAAAAGTATTCTGCCGATGCTTAGCGAGAAAGCATGCATTGACGCGATTGTTTATCGCGTTCAAATGTTAACTTCCTCATGCCCCGTTACACATTACTAAGGACATATACTGGTCAAGTAAATCAACAATAGGGAACCTCGGCTTGGACTGTTATTCATTATCCGTTTAGGATTCCGATTCGAGGGTGCTGGAGGGCCGGACCTCGGCGCATCGGTAGCTGTTATCTGACTAGGAGAATTTCTAAAGCTATCATTATTATTGCGATAAGCGTTGGCGCTGGGAGAAAACGTGGCGGAAGGAACTGCAGCAATGCTTCTATCATTAACTATGGAAAACATGCCAGGTACATGGCGGAACCTAATATGTTTGTCGCACTGGACAGCGAGTGCAGTGTCTTGTGTTTACGCAGTTGTTTTATCCTGTTGATGGCTGTAGCCGTCTCATCATCAGGAAATCGTCGTTGACGAGTCGTGTTCTAAGCCATTTGCGGCGGACCGTATTTAGTGGTAGGTCTTTAGGTGACGGCACCTACGATTAATGGATTATTGCAACTAAATCCCAAAAGAATTGCTTTCTATTTTTTGGTGCAAGTGCACACCTCGCGCGGCACTTGAATTGTCACTAGGCGTAGTGAAAACAGTCAATAAATAGTATTTAGTACAAGTGTATTAGTAGCCGGCAAAAGGCAACAAAATTGCAAGTATGTTTTGACGTTGCTCGTCGATTTCGACTTAGAAATGCCACTGGACTTCCTGTAGTGTAAACAGCCACTTGTCTGGTGACAACCTCAGGCCACTACTAGTCCTTGACCGATGTAAAATGCCGGCTAAATCGCGGTCTTGCAATTTTTTTCTAAAATGTGTTTGAAGACGTAGGTTCGAATCACTCAGCGGCGAGTTTTTGTTCATTTATCTATGCAAAATCTATAATTTAAAATGTGTGTGCCGGTTGAACTCATTAAATAAACGAGAGTTTTGTATTTTTGATAAAATCTTTTTAATCTTCGAGACACGGTAATCGCAATTATTTGATGCAAACGTATTAAACGAAGCCGGTAACGTACATGAATTAATCAGGTTATTACAGCTTTTTGCCTTTCATATGAAGCCATAGACAGGTAGCACCAAAACGACGCACTATTTTCAGGTGAAACATATCAATCAATAATGTAAATAGTATTAACACTGCATAATTTTTGTAATATTTTTTGAAATAACTGTGTGAATATTTTTATTAATATAACATACTAACACAAATATTGAACAGGATATTAAATACAATGTTTAAGCACAAGTTTATTTATTTTTGAAGCTTTACCAAATGTTAACCTATGTGTAAGCAATTTTTTTTATTGAAAGCTTTATTTTCTTATGACAATTTCTTGATATAATAAACCTTTTCTCAAAATATCTCATTCATATTAATCTTAACCTTAATAGTATAGTGAGCAAGCAAGCATATGCCATATTATAAGTTACATAGTTCAATACATATATTATATAGAAATGTATATGGTTGCATTAACTTACACATACAAAAACATCAGTTAATACACAAAAATAAATATTGAGAAATATTTAAGTACTTTCACTTAAAACCTTATATTCCTAACACCACAAACAACACAGATACAAAAACAATTGTTTAAATAATTTGTCATATAGAGTACTAATAATTTAAAGTTAAATCAATTTTAAAGGTGAAACGGGTTTGCAAACAAAAAAAATGACAAATTGAGAAAAAGTACTAAATATTACAGATGAACTCTTAAATCCTTGAAAACACTACTTGACTAAAATTAAACATAGACATATTTTAATGATATGATATACATTTTTATTTTACACTGGTCGTATCTATTTTTTAAGAAATAAAATATTGAATAGAAAGGGAAATTAAAGCTTCAAAAAGGAAATTGTGCACATTGTTTAAGCAATGGGAGAAAATATAAAAACAAAAAAGCCTAATTCTACATTTTATTATTCCGTGGAATGTGTTTCTGATGTGTTAAATTAATACTCAATTGCACTCTTGAAATCCTTTGGTATTTGACTTGACTTTCCACATAGCTCCCAAGCTTTGAAGTCATCACAAGATCTTATATTTTCTACATAGCATTCTATGCCTCTCTTGAATGGTAACATCATTTCATCATTGATCATTTCCGATAAACGGTGAAGGTAGACTATGTTTTTAGCAAGGTTTTCCTTGATATTAGTGGGCAATGGCCTTTCAGTGCAATGAACTATGTCAAGCTGAAATAAAAATTGTTTATTTAAAGAACAACTTAATAAAAAGATAAAGTATGCTATATTGTAATGAAATATATTTATTACATTTTCTTTAATAGCATTATGATTAAGTCCAAGGTAAATATTTAAACATTGACTTAATGTTTTTACTGTAGCTGGTAAACGCCCCCATTTGTTTCTAGCAATGATAAGATCTCCAACCTAAAATGAGATATTTTTATTATTATGTGTACTGATATAAACATATAAGTAATTATTTTTTTAAAAAGTACATACCTGAGTGTCAAAAATTGAATTAAGCTTAACATTATGTTTGTGATACAGACAGTCGGAAAGTTTTCTACAATCATGTACTATCTTTTTAGGAGTTTCATTTTCTAAAATTTTCTTTAATCCAGCATCAAATGCATGATACTGCATCACCTGGACATCAAATATGTAGATTTGATGAGGAGTTGACAATACTATGAAAGGCATTTTACATTTTCTTCCCATATTAGCACCATCTGTGCTTAAACCAATATAACTATACTGTACCAAATCTTCAATTGCGTCATAGAAATTTTTGTTTACTTGATTTATGAATATGTACTTTTTAGAGGTCTTTATGATATCTTCACATTCTTTTTGTGTTATCTTCAGGTATGTCTGGTCACTTTGGTCCTGAAGTTTTATAATATTTTTTACTTCTGTATCATAATAATGGCAAACACCTTTATCTTCTCCACCTTCAGGTAATTCTTTAACATTGTATAGAGATATCTTAGATTTGTCATTATCCATACTGTAAAAACGACCTTCAATTATTTCTTCATTTTTTGTGTGAACTTGTAATAGTTCGCCTTTCATGTACAGGTTATCCATTTTCTTAAGTGTACTTTACACAACATAAAAATAACAGTGAACGCAATGCAATTTTTTTAATCTTTCTTCAGAGGTTTAGGCGCTTTCTCAGCTTCACCGTATGCTCTATAAATATACATGCCTAGCGTAACATGTAAAACTATTACCGCCACAATAGCCGAATAGACGCTACTATTAATGGCACTCAGGTGCAAAATACCATCAAACACCAAGTTTTTTACCAAAAAGAAGGATAATACTGGCACTATAATAATGAAAAGACAGTATTTGATCACCGTCCGAAAGACTTGAAAGTCCGGCAGTTCCTGAAACAGTGTATACATGTAGGGACTAAGCTAAGAGCTGTATTTATGGGTAAAATCTTAAATACTCACATTGGCTCGGCCTTCAATCATTATAAAACAAAAAAGGAACAAAAAAATTAATTTAAGTATAATCCCCGCATTAAGGACTCCCTAGAACAAGACTACAATTTGTAGTTTATCTAACTGGAAAGTGAAAAAGACAAGGACGAACACGAAGTGACAAAATTGACTTAAATCAAAGAGAATATCAGATTTTTGATCACGTACTGTATAGTCTATGATTAAAAGTAAATAACCTCTTTCTTGCTTCGTTCGTCTCGACGTTAGAGATGTCGAAAGTGAAGAAATAAATCGATATAGCGATATTTAAAAGAATATCAATCCCGAAGGGAAAATATCGATATATTGATATTTTCTGTTTAGGACCCATTGTCCAAAAAAAAGGTATTTGACAGCGCGTTCATTATTGTGTGAAGATGTTATATTGTGAAGTGAAGTGATCCTTCGACCGCAAGTGAAATGCGTGCCCTTTTATTGCATCACTCCTCTCGAAAAAGGTTAGGCAATTACACGAACATACTAGGAGTGGAACCCGAGTTAAGATCTTCGACCCGTGCACCCCTCCCTGTTCGCAGGGCATTTCGATGGGCCACCTCCCTAGGGTGTCTCACCCGGTGGGCTCGCCCGCGCATAGGGGAGTCAGATACACTCCTGCGGGTAGGAAACTCTTCGGCCCTGTCATGTCGAGGCGGGGACCCCGCACCCCCAACCCCGCCGACGCGATAAGCGGCCACATGCGGTAGTGGATAGGCAGTTGGCTGAGAAAGTTCTACCCGGTGATTCTACCCCATTAGTCGTCAATCCGCATACTTAGGGCTCAGCACCATGAAGCCATCACAACCAAGCAGGCGTGATCGCGAGCGGCACATATGATTATGCGACCACTGCAGATCAGAATCCCGTAGGCCGCCAGAATGTGACTTCTGTTGGCGTACTTCGTCATACACCGCCCGAGACGGAGGCATCTTTAACCGAAAAATAGCTGCGAGTCGGGCCAACAACATCGTTGCCCGAACAACAACGCCTTTAGCGGACACCACCACAAGGAGCGTGCGGCTATTCTACCGACGAGGACTCAGACGAGTCGTCAAGGGCATCAATACCCAGCATATCACCCGACAGGTGCTCTTATAAGGAGATAGACATTGAACAAATTGGTGGCGAATCAGTTTGGACTGATGCCACGTCTTATGCCACTTTTGCCAACAACGGAGTCGAAACAGCAGCAGCCAAAAGCGCAACAACAACCATGGACTACACAACCTATAGCAATAACAACCAAGAAATGTTATCCACCCATTATAGTGGAGTTTCTTTCCGACTGGGCTAAGCATTTCGCGACTATCAAAAACTGTCTCGGCCATGCCCCAAACGCTCGACCGCTAAGAAAAGGCATTAGATTTTTACCACAGTCACCGAACGAATATCGGGTGATACAAAAATACTTAACAGAGGCAGCGTCTACGACCCCTACATCGTGGTTTTGTTACACGCTGGCTGAGAAGCTACCAACATAGGCCGGATTACATAGTCTCCCGGTGGATACGAATACCGAAGACACCACAGTAGCACCGAATACCGAAGACATCACAAGAGCAATGAACTTCCCGGTGCGATTTGTTAAAAGTATACCATCGCGTTGGCAACGACCGGGATCCCTATATTTTATTCAACTGGATTATATGTCCTAACAAGAAATAGCTAGACTGTACAGCATCAATGAATTGCTAAATATGCCAGGAGTTGAATTTGAGGGCTGGAAGGAAAAAAAGGGCGCCCGCTTCAGTGTCACAGGTGCCAAGCGTTTGGTCACGCATTCACCACCTGCTATCGACCAGTAAGGTGTGTTAAGTGCGCAGGCGACATTATGGTCTCTTTTCTTCTACTTCCTCAGGTGTGGTGATCGATTCAGACAATTAAACCTCCTTGAGTTTGGTATAGAATTTCCCCCAATCGGCCCGGAGTCTAGGTTGTTTGGGAACAATACTAGTTGCTTCCAAATCGAGTGAAACCACTACGGGAAGGTGCGGCGAGTCGACGTCGTACAGTGATTAAGTATTATATTTAAGTAAACATGTAAATATGAATTAAATCTGATCCTTCTTTTCTTTTGATTCAAATCGAGCTAATATGTAAGCTTTGTTATTCTCTGCCACAACTGTTGCAACTTTCCAATTTTCAACGAGGTCAGAGCCCGTCAAAATTTTTTGAAGTTAATAAACGACATCTTTTGTGTTTGTGTCTTTGATGTTTTACAACATCCAAAAAGCGACATGATGAAGTGGGTTGAAAAGCGATTAACTTCGGCTAACATTGCAATATTTTCAAGGCAAACAATAACAGCTTTTAGACATTTACCTATAATTCCAAGTTATTTAGTTAAACCGTTATAAATTGCATTTAGGTAGTTTCTTTTTCACAAACCAAGAGTACATACTAGCACAGGGGATAAGTTTTGCAATTATTTTTGATTGTATACTCTAAAGATGTATAACTTCTTACGTAAAGGTGTTAAGCATTGTTGATATGACTGTTTATTTTCTTGGAATAATTCTTGATGCGAAGCTTCAATGGGGCCCCCATATATCCGTACTTGCTGATAGACTAAGTTCTGCAGCATATTGCTATAAGGAAAATAAGATGTCTGACTGATGTAAAAACGGTTAAAATTGTTTATTTTATATGTATATTTTTGTACCTGTATAACCTTTAAAAAATGACTATCGATAGATGAAATGTATATTTCTTACTTCCATAAATAACTGATTTGATTTGAATTGATCCGTGCGTACATAAATACACACATACATTTTTATATCTTTTTATCCCAGTGCAGTGCGGAACAGACGGTAAGTTATTAAAATGCTTTCATATTATGTGCAATGTACATACGTGTGTGTGTTATTATGTAGTTTCGGACCAACGAAGTTTTAAAATATGTGGTTTTGTGTGTCACCGAATGCCAGCGTCACATCGACCAACCAGTATCTTACAAATTTCTGCAACCGAATTTATAATATAGATTAACATTCATTAGTATGCATTCAACATCATTTGGAATATTTTGACAGTTTCGGGTAGGTCGATATGATGCTGACTGTGCTACTCCTGCGTCCATGGCTAAGTAGTTCTCGCTCCGGACTACGAAGCCAGGGCTCGCAGAGATTATATACAAGTTAAAAGATTTTCTTTCTTCGCTATAGTGCTGTTAATTTTAAAAGATTACATATTCCTATCATAAGACTGATTATTTAATAATTAATCGATTGATTATTTTATAAATTGATTGGTCTCCTAAGGTCTCTATTCCTTTATTTTATATTCTTGGTCCCTATTACATAAGAATATAAAAATAATCCTATACAGAAAATTTGAGAAACACAAGTCATTGATTAATTGTATTCAAACCCATAAAGGACAACATTGTTTCGTGACTCCTTACAAATCCTCATTTAAATTTTGATCAATCTAGGGACGTTGAAAGTACTTTCAAAGTTCATTATCAAAGAACTGTTATGATAGATTAACAACGTTACGCTGTTTTGATCATGAAAAGAAGCGCCGGGTTTTTAAATATTTAATGGCTTTGCACAATAGACGTGTGAGAGTAGCACTTTTTGTATCATTATTGTAAAAAAAATGGTCAACAACTATTTATACCCTATCACTTTTAGTTAAAATTTTGTTGAGAGAGCATTGCCGAGTGTATAATTCTAATTTTTATATATTTATATTATATATTTCGAATATAATATGAAAAAAATTAATTACGGGTTGATATTTACATTACTCGTAAGTATTGAATTTCAAAACTTTATTACTTTTTAAATGTTTTAGAAACAAATGCAATATAATATAACATATGTATTTAACAGATCGAGATAAACGGTACATTTCTTGATTTAAAGCAAGTACAAAACACTGTTTCACAGATGAAGACCCTAAGCTTTCTAAATTTAAGCGAGGTTTGAGTTGAAAATTTAAATTTAAATAATAACATTTATTATGAAATATTTGTGCTAACTTTACTGTTCTCTTTTATGTGATTTTACAGATCGGTGCTGCAAGTAACGGTATCTTTGATTTTGGAGATGTGAAAAATAAAATACTCCAATGGAAAACTCAAAAGTTGGCTAAATTATGTCCATCGAACGGGTAGGAATTTTTTCGAAGTTATTTGAAATTTATTTAGGTATATTATTTGTTCCATTATTTTTTTTTTTATTTGCAGAGCTCAATTACAGAACTTACTTAATCTCGTTTGTAGCACTGCACAACCAACTAATGTTACTTTAAGAGATGGCTGTATAACTTGCTTTTCAAGAGTTACATCAATGGCTGAGGTTTGAAAAATATATTCTCTTCATAAGAAGTTCAACTTTTTAGAATTAAGAGAAGACATAACGATATGCACCGATTTTCTACCACAAAACGCTATCTGTTGAAAGATAATAAATTTTTCGGAAACCAGAAATTTCAAGGTTTAAAAAATATTTTTATGTTTTAGGGGCCTCAAGAGTTGAATGCTCTAAGTGTATGTGCTGTACAGTATTTTGTAAACACTACGTATTCTAGTTGCGCGACATCGTTAATGGTAATTTCATCAACTATTAACATTATATAGCACATTTTCCCAACGAACTATTTGTATGAAATTTTGATTGATATAATTATACTAACGAAAATGCTAAGATAAATCAACAAAATTACAGGCATTATCAACTTCTGCACTGAATGTTCAACCATCAGGATGTTACATGGGATATTGCGACTTTGTTCGCTGCTTACGACGAGTTAATTCTGTTAATCTGGTATAATAAATATTGTGAAAAATATTTATAACTAATGCGTTTAGAATTTTTTTTGTTCTATTGTTATTCATTCATTACACATTTTCAGATCACTCAGTGTACCCGAGAAGCAAGAACAGGTGTAAACATAACTTTGGACAGTGATAACGTACGATTTTATACTAACGTTACATCATGTATTCTTGCGAAAACTAGATGCGGACCATTTAATCCTATAACTGGTGATACTCAAACACCTGGATATACTTCATCAGGAGTAAGGATTAGTAACGCCCTACAATTTTCAAGTACAGGAGAGCTCAGAATATTAGCGTTTTCTTCAACTACACCAGTTACATCTTCATTTTGTTCAATGTCTTCTAATTTAACGCAAACTAGTTGGTTGACAAATGTATGTTAATAACGGAACAAAATAGGCAGATAATTAGAATTCCCAAATTAATCCTCTTAATGTATTTAAAAATCTTTTTTTATATCAAAAATAGAGAAAAAAATATTTTGTTGCTAGTTCTTACAAAACAAAATATTATTTTATATCATAAAAGTATTTTTGTACTTTTATTTACTAGGTACTTCATGTGACGATATTTTGTTTTGGCGTTATAATATGTATGCCTTTGTCCTTTCCAATAAAGTTATTTGAGTTGTCAAAACTAAAAAAAAAAACTTTTTAATGTTTACAATTTAATTTACTATTTCAAACCAGTGTAATTTGATTTTTTAGTTATTGAAACGCTTAAACGCTCATTCAAGTACGCGCACAACATTGTAAGTAGTGAATTTTTTTAACGTTCTCAACTTCTCATCTGTTTTCAAGTAACAGAAATTATTGAAAAGATGCGTTTATAAAATGATAACCTGTGTAATATGATTTAATACTGAATAATAAATTGAGATAAGTATTAATTGATAAAAATGTTATACACTTCAAAACGGTACTTACAACTTTCAGTTTGAAAGTTTTGTGTGTCATGGGCAAAAATTTTCCATTAAATAATTATTTAAAACAGTCCTTGGGCTCCCCCATTTCCCATTTCCATTCGTGCAACAGACTGCTGTGTTCAATGCCACAGTTAAACTTTGCTTTTTTTTTTTGGCTGGTGGTTTTATTCTATGGTGCAGCCACTTAACACTAGATAGGATAGTGATCAAGCTTTGGATGAACAGTTTCCAATAAAAAAATTTCTTATTGTTGAAAAAAATTGCAAGTAATTTATTATAATAGTAGCTATACATAGGTGAGCCGTAATAGTGTTTGGGCGCTCGCTTTTAATTCAATGTACTCTAGCAATCTGAGTACAAATCCCAGCACTGATGAAATTTTTAGTTGTCACTTTAAGTGCTGATATCACATGCTTAGCGTTTTCATCTATTTGGCATCTATTTGGCTTGTTAAGAAAAAAATTTTTTATTGAAAGATACTTTCATCAAGATTTTTACCGAGCAGTAATCTTTAATATTTTAATATTTGATTACATAAATTTACATTTCTTTTATTAAATTTTGTTTTGTCATTTGAGGGAAATTTAAAATATTTAATGTAGAACCTTTTTGTTAAAAATTGGGAACACTGAACTCTAGTCTGGATTAAATGAATCTAGTACTAATCATGGATATAATAATAAGGTTACAATATTTATTTTCTGTATTATTTTATTTGCATAAAGACACTATTGGAGAACTGTAGTGGGCTGTAATATTATTACTACATCAACGCAACAGATCTGTTCATATCATATATTGTAGCTGTTTGTTATCCCCAATAAAATAAAAATAAAAGACTATTTTATGGATTTTTTGGTCCCGCAGGACAACACTACACCCACAGCTAGTGCAACAACAAACACACTAGTTCACCCTCGCCTCCAAGCACGGCGAGACCAACACAACGCGTACACATGGTACACCCGCGTTCTGGGGCGGTTCTCACCGCCCCCAGCCACCGATTAGCTAATTGCACAGTCGACGGCCATCGGGGTTTCGATCCGAACCACGACCTCGATGGCCCTTAGATGACACACCATAGTTAAACGCACGCATGAGCACATGCGTGGCCCTACCCACAGCGGAGGGCCCAACCCGTGGGTTCTGGCTAACTCACCGGTTCTGCGTCAGATGAAGCTTTAATAGTCACGGGACAATAGCAAAAACATCAGTTAATACAAGATACAAGATGGATTTTCTTGAATTTAAATTATTTATAATTTGAATCAATGTCTCTCATACCATCCATAGTCTTGGGATATATTAAAATTTATTGGAAATTATTTTTGGAAATTGGGAATATACCAAAATTTCATCTATTCCTTAAAAAAGTTTAATTTAACAAATCATTAATTACCTATTATAGTTTGGTACATGTTTTACAAATAAAATATTAGAATCTTGTTTCAAATAGTAAATGGTATAAAACTGCTTATATGTTACATGCTACATTTGCTTAATGTAATTGTCTAATTTGATAATAAATAAACATATCATAAATATTTACACACATTACACAATGTGACTCATTATCTTCAAATAAAATATGGAAATAGTATTTGGTGCCCATAGAATTAGATAGTACTTACTACTCATTTGTATATAAAAAAATCAATAAGTAAACTATTGTTTATTGGCTCTTTGCAGTTTATTCTTGATGTTTCTTGTTCTTTTTTTATTTTTTTTTGTTTGAACAGAATCATCAGAATCAAAATTATCCGAAACAGGAGAGCTATTGGTGTTATTACATTTTTTAGTTCTTATAGCACTTGCTACAAAAGCACCTTTTCTAAATGTTTTTACATTTTTATCTCCAATCTTTTGAGAAGATTGCTGTGGGTTCCGAGGAATATCTGTAAAGCTGGTGTTATTTGTGTGGTTCAAACTCTCTGATTTGGTATATTTAAATCTGAAAAATAGTATTAATTACTATAGAATACAATTTATTTATGGCATAGTTCTTACGGCTTATACCAGTATTATACTTACTTTCCTTTCTTTTTATTAAACTTTATTAATTTAGTATCTAAAACATCATCTGAACTTGGCACTTTCATTGAGATCTTCTTTAATTTGGCTTTCTTCTTCTTCTTTTCTTCTTTAGGTTTCTTATATTCATTTTCAAGCATTTCCAATTTTTTTGAGCAGGATCTGGTTAATACAATAAGCATTTCTTAAAGTATAATTACTGTTAATACACAATTTAATACTGACAATATGTATATGGAGGCTTTACATAATAGTTCATAATATAAAATAAATATATCAAATATATTATATTGATGACTCTGTGGCGTAGTTGTCAAGGTATTGTCTTCGGCACCGGGGTTCGTGGGTCCGATTCCCGTATGAGACAACTAATTGTGAGACCCATAGATAATTGTATCGGATCTGGGTGTTTGTCCTCGTGAAATTTATGTATACGTACGTATAAAACGTCCTTAGAACACAGGTTCATGTAAGGACATTGTTTTTAAAAGAAAAAGATAAAAAAAATACACATGAAGAGAATCCCATACTGGAAATAAGTTATATTCATCATACACCTTACCTTAATAAAGATTCACTGTCTGTAAAATATGAATTTGTGGCAAAACTTGAAATGCCCCATGACAATGGCCCCTTGTCATCAGTCGGTAAACCAGTCCAAACATTTTTCTTCAAAGAGTTCAACTTTACTTGCAATTCTGAAGGTTGCAAATCCCTGTTCTTTATTTCTGAAAGACACCTTAAATAAAATCATTATAAATTACTATAGTGATATATAATATATGGGAGAATTATATTCTATTGTTTTACATAGACTATATAGTGAACTGATAATATTTAAGTCTATAAAACGTACCCCTGAAAAATATTGTTATTATTGGTTGTTTGTAATAAATAACTAAATTATTAATTTATTTCTAATGTTACTGGCAAATAACAATGGCCCTTGCTTGTTAAAAGTTAAAAGTTAGAAATATTATTGTGAGTTTATAAGGTGGTTTCTATTATATAGAGTTTATAATTGTAATATTTATTTAAAAATTGTTTATATAACTTGAGCTGGATATCAAAAATGGGCCTTTTATAATTGTTATATAAATTTTGTTTTAATATATAAATAGATAGTTTTAATATATACAGCGTGTCGTTACCACCGCGACAATAAATGAACACACATATAGAGGATAACTTTTTAAAATTGTATTAAACATTTACATTCTTTAAACATCAATATTAACCCAGTTATTAAATTTTCCAAAACAAACAATTTTAGAACACCCTTACGTATAAAACTGTAACGTAAAGTTCATTTGTAAAGATCACAAAGCATATGAATGGGTTGAATGAATTTAAAAGAGACAAAACATACTGTTAGAAGGAGAAGCTTGTAATGCGACGCTGTGGCGCGAGTTGTATTGATACAAATTTTGTTTCTTTTTTACTTAATTAGTTTGTTTGAAAAAAAATTTTTTTTATTTATGGATTTTGTTTAACGTTAATATTTTTTTATGATTATTGGCAAGTAGCGTTAGACGTGTGTTCATTTATTGTCGCGATGGTAACGACACGCTGTATAAAGTTGGTTTGTTACAAACTTTGGTCGTGGCAATTGTCTGAACTGATGCCAGGAGGCTGGGCTTAATCGGGGTTTTCCTGTCGGCTGGTTGAACATAGACGCGCTGCGTGGTCGTCCATATTTTGATTTTTTTTCTTGATCCCCATTAACCGATGTCTCACTAGTCTAATGGAGTTAAAGACATTTTAACGTTATCCGGATAGAATATAGCAAGTTAACATATAAAGTTTGAGCAATTATACCGGCACGGGAAATATTTTCAGTTCCGGTGGCATTTTCTTTTTTCTTTTCGGATTTACTTTAGCGTTCGATAATAGTTTGTGAATTCTTCTCACCGGGCTTAAATTCTCTTCGTATGATTCGTCTGAAGATGCCTCCGACAGTGCATCTGACGTTAGGTCTACCGTTGCTTTGGACACCTGAAATATTGTATAATGTTAATATGTTCATTTTTAAGCCGAGAAGAATAATACCTGATTGCTGTTGTGATCAAAACCAGATAATTTATTATCATAATTCTATCTTAGTATATTTTTATAAGTAGTGGCTTTTTAAGTCTTAACTTACTCGCATCGTCTCCCGTTTAGTCCTCCGTCTTTCTATTTTCAGTTTCTCCAGTTTAATCCTTTGTTTAACGGGTTTCTGGAAGCAAATAAATATCAAATATAATATTAAATATTTAAAGTTTGAATATAGTCATAATAGTTATAAGTTCTAGCCGTGTTTTTAACCATTATACTTACATTACACATATTATTACTTTGACTAGCAAACAACGGTGTTGGAGGCGGTGCTAATTGGCAAGCTTCGACGTTTTCCCTCATGATTCCGGCTTCTGAACTACTACTGGAAGTGTCACCTTCATCACTATCAGAAAAAAAAACATTAATAATGAATTAGGATAGAGTTAAAACTTAGATTCAAAAGATTTCTCAAGATAATAGACACCTAGAGTAGTCTGATAAATCTATGTTAGTTGGTTCGTCGGCATTTGAGCCCTCTTTGAGCAGTCGGGTGACGATTTTGCTCCGCAATCTCTCTTTGCTCGGGTCTTCGTCGTAAAAATCAAGCAACGTCTCGCAAAACGTCCGTCCAAGGCTTTCGTAATCTTGAACGGAGAAATGCGTCGACATTCTGCTTCCAAGTTCCGTCCCACCGAACGACGCTTCCATTGTATAGCTGTTGGATACTCCCAACATCCACACAACCACTCGGCCGGTGCCCTCTTTGCTGCGTTGTATCCGGAACTTGCAATTTTCAAAGGAGAACTGGAAATATAATACAAATTGTTTATTGTATATTAATGATCTATTGTACAGATTTACCGACAAAGCTCAGAGGATTAGTAAGTTTAAGTGGCAATAGGCCGGCCATAAAGCTCGAAGTGCTGATCATCAGGTGGGAAGGTTCTCGAGTGGTAGCCTCGATTTGGCCATTGTAGTGTGGGATGACCACACCACTAAATGGAGTGATGCTCTGTGCTAATGTGCGGGTGTCGATGGAAAAAGGTAGCTCAGGATCGTGCCTCGTGGGGTTCTGTGCGGGGACTTATCATCAGTGGATTGGAACAGGTTGAAAGATGGTGATGACGATGTACAGATGTACTTTTAAGAAATTATACAATTTAAGTATCATCATAATGTCATGTTTATTAGTTCCCATAGTCCATTGTTCTCTCACCTTAAGGCTAATCGAGTTCAAACATCGTCGCCGGCATCAACGAACTTTGTAATTTCAATTTTAAGTGTTCAGTGGTGAAGGTAGACATCGTAGAAAAATAGACATTGAGCTATCTGTCTCCTTGTTATATAGCTCACCTTGTCGGCAGCGTTTTTGTGCAGCATCAAAGGGAACACCTGCTCTTGCAGACGTCTGTCTGAGTTCCTGCGGCTTTCGCATCCGTATATGAACACGTTGTGCTTTCTCGAGTGTGCATGTAGATCGACGTACATCGCCACTCCGCACTCCTCCTGCAATCTGGTTGACTGGATATTGTAGTGCTTGATGTACTAATAGCGAAATTAATAAAATAAAAATAATAGGGAAATTGGCGAATCCATTGTTTGCGATACCTTACGTGTAGATCTCTGAATGTCATTGACATTGTAACAGTCTCTCTTTTAAATAACATTCCTGGTTGAGAAATGTACTAATATGCTTACTAATATGATTACTTTGTTAAAAGCTACGTATTTTACGAGATGTGAAAGCAGAATTCTTTATTCTATAATTTCTGTTAGTCTTATTTTGGATTTTGAAATTTTTTTATCACTCAACGTCTAAGATAAAAAAGTTGTAGTAAACATTTTAAAGTTTCTTATACTAGAATTCAAATAAAAATTCTAAATGTCTTTATTCAAATATTATACAATGCTCGTTCATATAAAACGTCATGTTTTTTTTTTTTACATAAATAATTAATACATAAGTTCGTAAGTAAGTTACCAATTGACAAAAGATTTAAAACATACATTACATACATCAGTCGAACATGACTTTCGTTAACGAATGTTCAACGAATTGTGCGTTTTCTACATTCTATTTTATCTCGTGTGAAGATCGTTCGTGATCATGACTTTATCAAGCGCCCACCTCCGTATCATCACTTTGGTGTGCCACACCGGCGGGTAGGTCTCCCTTATCACCGTCCTGTACTGCCTATTCAGGTCCTTTCCGGTCAGCGAGCAGCGGTTGTTGCCGACAATTACCTGCAATTGCGGCGTCGATGACACGCGTCGAATTTTTTCCATTCAATGCGAAAAATATATAGACCGTCACTCACGCCATCCGGATTGAGCATCGGCACCAATTTGAATATGAATTTCTCCCTCAGCTCTCGCGCCTGATTCGTATCACCCGTCAAATAGTCCATGAAGCCCTTCATCATCCACGAAGACGGCGTCTCGCCAGGGTGCACCCTCGCCGTTATGATCACCGCCTTCTTTTTCTGTCACGGGAAACACTTGAATAAATAACACATTTTACTACACACGTTTTTCGTTCGATACGGAGCTATATTTAAATTTTCAAGTCTCTCGGGAAATTGGCGAATCCATTGCATAATTTATATCGAGCAATAAAGGACGTTAGTTAATTAAAAATTATATTGATCAATCAAAAAATTATATCGTCACAAGTTTGTTGAATAACTCAACAAATAGTTAGTTTAAAAAAACAATTAAAACGTTTGCTTGTACCGAGCATGAAGACAGTCGAGAGAGTTTACCCTACTATCTACTATCTTTGCAGTGGTAAGTGGTAACAAATATATTTGAACTAATTGACCCCTGCGAAATTTTTGCACAGGACTTAGATTATTTTGATGGTCACCGAATGGTAATATAATAATGTGTAAATATGTATATCAAAGAAAGTTAGGTCTTATAGATAATAGTCTATTAAGATCTTTCATTTAAACAAATTGTTTTTAAACGATTTAGTTTTTATGAAAAAATTAACTTTACTCAAATTATGTACGGTAGTTCTATTTTTTGTCATTAGCGGTAAAGATATGCTTTAAAATGGTTTGTGAATCATTAAATTAGACGAAATATATAAAGCAAATATAGGTATAATATAAACATTCTTTATAAAAACGGGAAAAACATGCTGCTGTTTTATGGGAGTCCGTCTGTCACCAGGCAAAAAAAATATTTAAGTGGGGCTCCCATACAACAGACATAATTTTTTAAGTTTTTATAGGTAATGGTACGGAACCCTTAGTGCGCGAGTCCGAATTTTACTTGGCCGGTTTTTTATTATTTGTTGTTATAGCGGCAACAGAAATACATAATCTGTGAAAATTTTAGCTGTGTAACTATCACGGTTCATGATATGACAGACGGACTGACAGACAGCGGAGTCTCAGTAATAGGGAGCCGCTTTACTCTTTGGGTACGGAACCCTAAAAACAGTTTTGAAAATAATGTATAGAGATCTCTTACTTTTTGCTCCACTTCATTGGGGCTTTGCGGCGCCGTGATGGTGAGGTAGTAGACGTTGTTCCCGGCCAAAGTGCGGCAGAGCAGCCTCAGCTTCGAGTAAGTCGATTTGACGGGGTGCGCCTGGAGCCTGGACAGATACTCCTGCAGGTCCGAGTACGTGTACGGGTAGCAGTGGGCTATGTACACGGCGTCGTCCGTGTGCGGGAACTCGATGTTGAAAGTCAACGTGTAGCTCGGGAACTGCTCCTCTTCCTCGCACCTTTCAAAGTCACGATTTCTCCATTCGATATAGCCCTATTTTAAGCTCCTATTGAACGTCAAAAACTTTCGACTACCACCGGTTCACTAAACTAGGGTTAGACCCGCTGGAGAAGAACCGGCAAGAATATCTTCGGTCTTATCTTTTTTTTTTAAATTATTTAAGTATATACACAAAAGTATTTAAGTATGAAATTAGCAGGAGCCAGGAGATTTGAAAGTGCAGAGCAATAGTAATTTGTGCTTCTCACATAAAAAAAGTAAAAATTTACTTTTCTTATGTGAGAAGGTAGCTTTATTCAATCCATGCTTGTTTTAAGCTCTTTTTGAACCTCAAAAAACTTTCACTAAATTGGGCCTGTCGATAGAAGACATTTGATATCTTATTGTTATACTGTATATGTAAAGCAAATGTCATTTTGATGTCGAAAGTGTCTCCTAGGTACTTGTCCTTTTTTTCCCAAGGGAGCGCTGGTCGTATAATGTGATTTGTCTCAACTTTCTGCTCGGACGTGCTCGGGTCATTGGGAGGTTGGAGTTGGCTACGTGGCATACTCGATTAAGGCGCTATTATGACGATGACGAGGCTATTATGGGTGAATATTCAAAAAACTATACTGTTGATACCTGATGTAATAATGCCCCATTATATTTTTGCCCTCGAACGTGTAACACAATACTGATTAGCTGAATTAAAGAGCAATTATAAAATACATCTTAAGATAGCACTTTTTCATTCGAATGGTAAAAGTTTCTCACATGGTATCGTTCTTATAGTAGGCTATGTTGTCGCCACACCGCCTCCAACCGATCGAGTGCAGTTGAGCGTCCTTCGTCGAGTACAGCAAAGGTCGCATGCCCTCGTTATATAAGCTCTCAGCCTTCGATAGGTTCACGATCGAAAACCTAAAAACAATAATACAATTGTGTACCATGCGTAAAACTTAAAGCGGTTTTGTTTACTAATCTTATTTTGTTCGTGCTCCATGCGATTTCCTCCGTGAGAAACATTTCTACTCCGCCCCCGTAGGTCGTAGCGTGATGGTAAATAATTTTCCTCAAGAATTCGTCTGTCAAATGCAAAAAGATTTTTACGAATCCGACTGGTAGTACGCCCAAATCTCTAGAAGATTTGGGCGTTCAAACAAACAAACTTTTCAGCTTTATTATATTATATATAATATATATTTTATACTAATAATTTCTTATTCTTACCATAACCCAGTAAATATTTAAGGAATGCATTGAAACGCACAAGGAACGCCTTTTTTAGGAACGGGTACAAGTGATACTCTCGCCGTATTTACGCTTGGAGGAAAAAGCGTTTCATTCATTGTTACCGAAAGATCGTAAAATGACTTTTGGGCGAGGTCCATCATCAGCAACGTGATGCGGTCTGCTGGTGATGAATCACAGCAGACACGCATACCTGTACATCATTTGTTTCTTCGTGTTCGTCACGCGGAAGTAGAACCACTGCATGTGCCGGTTCGTGTAGAGATCGGTGCGCAGCTGCAGCTCGTAATAGGCGGACGTGATGCGTACGGCCTTCGCTAGATTGCCGCTTTCGAAGCGGGATTCGAATCGCAACTCGTCGTCGCCCCCCGAGCTCGTGCACGCCGACAGGAACATCCTGGAGCCGCCGACAGTCGAGCGACTGAACTGGAATTGTGATTTTTAAAGTGAAAACCTTCTTTTAGCGCGCTACGCATGTATTTAGATGAGATAAAATCTCTCGACTCGCGACACCGCTACGAGACGCAGCTATAGTGTTGCCTTGATTGAATTATTGAATAGAGAATTCGATTTTACTTAATGCGGTATTCACAAGATATTTAAATAACTTCGAATCAAAATTGTTTGTTTATATTATTTTATTTATCTTAAAAAACGTCTAACGCGCCAAAATAAGTTTTCACTTTGTCGGCACTCCTGTACTGCAACTAGTAATTTTTTTTAAACATTGCCCTCGCTGTAGGTCAACATTAACCTGCGTTGTTAGGAATTTTCCCTGCTACGACTGCGAGGTCGACGACCTAGGCACTTTATCTTTAGTGTTGAAGCAATTTTAGATTTTCATAGCTCGGTAGTACTTCACTGTACATTTTTGTCTTAAAACATTGCCCTTAATTTAGAACAACATTATCCTGCGTTGTAAGGACGCTTTACGTACATTAATTTCTCGCGGACAAACACCCAGATCCGAAACAAATATCTGTGAGTCACACAAATATTTTTCCCGGACGTGGGTACCGTACCCACGACCCCCGGCGCCGAAGCCAATACCTTGGCAACTGTGCCACGGATATGCGTTTAGTAATGCGATAGAACTAGCTAATTCCTAGTACAGCGTTGGTGTTGTGATATCTGCCTTCGGGAACCCCACGAGATAATTAGAATGGTTTAATTCGTTGTACAGCGGCGTCAAGTAATACGAAAACGCCCAATGTAGAATATAAGTAGAATCTTGAATTCAAAAGTTACAGTAGGTAGGTATGAATTTGCTTCTTTGAATAGACTGAATTAAAATGCTAGAATATCCGGACTCCGTGCTTTCATGATCAAAACGGAAAAACAAAAATTCTACTTTTTTGTGTCGAAATATAGTTAGTAAATTTATGGCATGTGTATTATACTCAACCTACGAAGTCGAAATCCCGGGTTAGGTAATTTGAGATAATACGTTGATTTTTTTTCTGCGATGATCGGTTTAATCATTATTTAGAAATTCATGTAATTAAAGATGGAAAGCCCACTAATACGGAGGTTAAAAATCTTTATGGCTTATTCTCATATCTTAACCGAACAAAACGGCAGCTGTGAAAACAACGAAGGCTTCATTGTAATTCGTAATGCTTTGTAATTAATTTTAACTGACATAATTTACGGCGCTCATCGGGTAATACTGGAATATGACTGTGCCGGCATCCTCTCCAACCGGCTGGGGTCTAAGTTCTTTCCCGGTGGGCACGTAATACGGCTCTGGCGCTGCGCTTGTCCAGGTAATGTGCCTTATCCTTTCTTCCACCACCTGTTCAAGGAATTCTTGTTAGTTTTTCCTTTAATGAGCATGGCAAATAAATAAACGCACACCAGTGATTAAGGACATTCGAATGTTTACATTTTTTAAAACATCCATATTTTCATTAGTGAACTTGAATGAAACAGTTTAGGAAAATGTTTCACTCTTCTGATACAATGGTTTTTTATATTTTTTATGGGATACATTCGTACATTACAGTCACCATAAATTCAGGCAAAACAATTTCCCAATTATTTATTAATCGTATTCATCATCATCGTCCTCACTCCGACCCGTCTTGGGAACAAGCACCTGGATCCGGAAAAATTATCTATGGGTCACACAAATAGTTGTCACGTGTGGGCTCAGCAATTGCGCTATCGACTTATCGTTAATAATCGTATTCACGGAGATGTATTCAAAACGTCGCCGTCAATTGTTTAGACCTAATTCCACCTTATAAATCATCACCTGGTCTCAGTCTTCTTATAAATCATCATGTTTACTAAAATAATTAAATTCCAAAAAACGTCATATTTTTAATTTATTGTTGTGGAGGAAGGCTTTCAACTCTGTTGTGTAATCTGTGTGTATACGCAATAAGCTCTATGTAATGCTGCTAAATTGAAAATGGAAATGTATATTCTATATGATTCAGATACAATCAGCTTATTGTTCAGTTTGTGAATTGAAATTAACTTTAATCTATTTTTCTGAAAATTTAATTATAAATGTTATCATTTTCACACAAAGTGATTTGAATGAACTTTAAAATGTGTAGAAGTAGATATGACAAGATTTCCTCGCGATGAGGATATCGTCCGTCGAGCTTAGTGGCTAGAACGCCTGGACGCCTCTCGAAAGACGCAGGTTTTTATTCTGGTAGCGGTGTAGTCTTTCGACTGTATACGTATTTTAAATTGTGCATGTTCTTCATAGTTATTACTTAAGATAATTTGGTTCATAATGTCTATAGTTTCTAGTGTCACATCGTTCATCTCACTTGACATTCGGAGGGCCAGCGCGCCGCCTGCTGTGGACAATCTAGCTCCTTAGGAAGGGCGAATAAATCCCTGGGATCCTTCAGCTTGGCGGTCGTGCGAAAAGTTCTCGCGTCCGTGTTTACCTCCAGCTGGTTGGTTTTGATGTTGTTCTGCAGGAAGTTCGATATGAATGTGCCTGAAAAGATACGCTCATTTAGTTTAATCTGTTGGTGTGTGCGTGAGAAGTTTGGTGATTAACTTCAGCAGCAGAAATTAATATGCGTCGAAGATTTTTGTTTCGACAACCTCATCCGGTCCCAAACTAAGCAAAGATTGTACCATGGGTACTAGGTAACCGATAAACATATTTTTCTCTTGTGCAGAAATAATAAGAATTTAACAGATTATATATAATATATAAACACCGAACCAAATGAAATATACTACGTTCATCATACAACATTTTTATAGTAGTGGGGATCGAATCCACACCCTTAAGCGCAAGAGACACGTTCACTAACCCCTACGCCATTGATCGGGTCGTCATTTAATTCCGATAGAAATGAGACCAATTTCATCAACGAACTAACAGTTGTTCAAGTTCAATTTGAAAGTATCAGCGCGCTAACGATGGTCGACGTCCACTCTACCTTTGTTGCATATAGGGAAGAGGGACGCTTGCAGCGTTTTCACTTGCTCCAGATTGGCGATGAGCAGGTTGTCCTGCAGCACAGGATCCCTGGTCGGCAGCGGCAGCGTCAGCGTGCACTCCCTCTGCTCCTCCCTCTCGAACATGGCCGCGTTCTCTTGCGCGCACTCCAGTTGTTTCCACCATAGCATCTTAGACCCTAAATTGGCGCGACGCTGTCATTGCTAGCGCGGGCCTTGGTTACATTCGCCGGAGCCGTTGCCATGGAAACGGAATTCGGCGGCCGTCCCCGTGCATGCGGGTCGCGCGACGCCCCAAAGCTGACTGGGGTTGCCTACGAGCCAAAGCTCGGGAGACAGATGCCCCGGCGATGCCGCGCCCGATCGAAGCCGTTATCGGCACGGTGACGTCACCCGCGCTGCTCTGGAGAGTGGAGTGCATTAAGCCCTCATGGCGGCTAATCCGCGTACGGGAACTCGTTAATTACGATTCTCGAATATTCTCGTTTTTTTAATGGTTGGAAACCTATCTACAACCCTTCAGTGTTGTCTACGGGCGGCGGTAAACACTTAACACCACCGCCTGCTCACTCGTCAACTTTTCACATAAAAATCAGGCGAACCGTTTGCTTACCAACTGTTTACAAAAAAGGCGTTTCTTAGGACTGATCTTGTAAACGAGACGATCTCTTTCAATAACAGTTTGTTATGTATAATAAAGGCCGGTTTCTATATTCTATCTACCTGTAGATTTGGTTACTGGAGATAGAATTTAGACGTAAGTATAGTATGGAGCTAATGTCTAATATTTGTTCTATATAAAATGCCGTTCGCCGAAAAATTAATTCGCACTCGAAAAACTTGACTCACCGCTTTCCGTGTGGCCCGCCATTTCCCCGCTCGTTTTATTTTTCGTCGTCACCAACACACAATGCATCGGAAAGTTGTTTGCAATAAGTACATTTTAGTATCAACTATATGAGTTTAACTTTAAAGAAATCAAATAATTACCACCAGCTTGACTCATTTTATATACGTATACATATGTATACTAAAAACCAATCTACAATTATATTTATGTCGTTTGTCACGCGGCTCTAACTTTCGCTATCCGGAACAATGAAGTTTGGTTACCGTTTGGTAGTATTTTCACTATCAATAAGCGAGTTACAATTTTCACCGAGATTCGTTAAATGTGCACTTTACTGGTCACCAACAACAGTTCCGCGAATGCCTTAAAGGTGACTGCACTTCCGCGTAATGGGGCGGCAACTCATCGAAAGTTGGCCGGATTTCCTTTGCGCTGTCGGGTAACTTTTAATCTAGCGAAGAATTACGAACTAGTCGGCGTTAAAATCATTACACGAATACGAATTTTATGGCTTTGTTTTTTTATGAAATAGTTTTCTTTTATAGTTTTTAGTAGTATTTAAAGTTGCCTGCATTAGTGTTCAGCAAAGATAAATATTAAAAAATAAATTTCGGCTAGATGGCACGAACAAATTTACTCGTGATCACTTTAGCGATTGCACCAAACCATCTTTCAAAGTATCGCTTACCTTGGAAGTATGAAGTGCAATGCTTTAATTAATGTACAGATAAAAGTGTTTAAGATATTTAACGACAGTCGGGGAATCCCCTTCACTCTATTGTACGAGTGTACTACAGGGTGTCGTATCTAAAAAACAGACAGTCAAGAAATCGAGATCCCATTACATCTAGTCTTGGTATTTTTACAGTCCCAAGTTAGTATAGCCCATTGGAAAGTTATGTAAAGCAATTTTAAACTTTGCTCCGAACAGACTGTCAAGGACTTAAAACATGGTAAAACGCAAAATAAGTTTAATGTCTAAGTCATGTATAATTTCGCCTGATGATCGGCGAATGACATTTTCCTTTTTTTTGCGTATCGTTTTTTTGTTTGAATATAAATTGCATAGGCACACGACACCGCGATACGGACTGTTATACTTTCGACATGCAAGGAAGGTACCGTCGCTTAATAAAAATACGATTCGTCGGAAAGAGTGCGGTTTCAGGAAATTGTATTCAGAAATTGTCGTCGATTTGTCATGTCAAGGTAATGTTGCATTTTTATGTCTATTTCTTAATAAATACGATGTGGTTCGAGCCATGGCTCTCATATATGCTCAGACTAGGTATACACGGCAGTTACAGCGGTTTAGTCGCCACAATAGTTTTACTTTTCAATTTTCAGTTTACATCGAAATTTTTGAAGTTTACTTCATAGGCATAACGCCGCGGCTGGTGACAAGAGGGCTGGCTTTTTTCTCGCTCAAAGGTTAATTCAGAATGATCTTTTTAAGATCTTCTTAAGATCATTTGATCAATTCAGAGAGTTTAACCATCCTTTTGGCAACTTAAATAACATCTGAAAAGCCATTTGACAGCTGATTTAGCGTAAGCATAACTATCGTATTCAGCTGCAAATGCATTGTTCCTGGTACCATGTCGCGTGGATTAGGTTTATTAACAAATATGTAATTCAGATGGATTTATTGTTGTAAATACTGGGTATATTAAAAAAAAAGTTCTTTTTTTTTGTATATTATTCTTATATGTTTAATGTTATTTAGCTCTTCGACTTTGTAATTAGTTATTTGTTTACACGCTTAAAAGTAAGTTTTTGTCTTTCAGTTTGTCTATTGTTTTTATATTTTTATATATAGTATTAGTATCTATAACTAAAAGTATTTTTACGTCATTGTAAATTCTTTAGGATCTTCAAATTTTATTTTGTATTATTATATTTTTATTTACTAAACTCCCGAGTCTAAAAGTTGCGACGTTGAACGTTCTTTGAAAATGTATGGATTAATTTAACGGGTAGTCAGCAATTTTCTTCAATCTATTGACGAAAGTTGCACAAAGTTTTGAAGTAGCAGGTTTCACGTCGCCATGGTTACGTGTCGTTAAATCGATAGCCACCAACAATATACATATTTGGGTCGGCTAGCTCACAGGTGAGTTATACATTACTATAAGTATTTAAGGATATTTATATTTATAATTAAACCAACCAACATATAATGCATGACTCGCTTCAGCTTATTTTATTTCACAATTCACCCTTGCCATGTCGGTTCATAAGTTATATCGCGTATTGTAATTGAAAATTGACGGCACGCTTCGTAAATGAAACACCGACACTAGTTTGCGAACGCAGCGCTTTCACAAAGCATATTATTAGATATGACATTAATATAGTAATTTGTCCGACACGCAGAGCTTGGCTGATTGCATTTATGGCAAATGATTTACGTGAACGCCACATTATTTCCCATTCCATATTGATGGTTATAGCGACTACGAACTTACAAGTTATCAGATTGTTAGTCAAGTTCTATTATTTATTGATGGGCAAGCAAAGTTCGCCTCATATCGGTGTAAATGTAAGCATGAATTTTGCTTAGGTATTCTTTGCATAGCGGTAAGCACTTGAAAAGTAGTTCGATAATTCGTCCCCGAAAGCCCAACAGGCCGTAGGTTATACGAATGCATCATTGCATTATGAACGAGACAATAATGGCAAGTTATTAATATGTTTGTACTGTTTAAAATCATTTTATGCAATAACAGCAAAGGTTTTGTAAAATTATTTCTAAATTATACAGAACTGTATACGCATAACCGATTGTATTTTGCCAAACCTAACATCCTAATTTGGCGTTGCATTAAATACGAAAATTGCTTGTTACATCTAGTCTTTCATTTAATCATGCGATATCATTCATCGAGTGCAAAGCTTCCTAACCCACAGACGCACATGCAATATCGGCACTTGGCACAATATAAATAATGTCGAATACTGTGTTTCGTGTCAGTTTCAAGCAATATTATTTTATTTATAATAAGCAGTTTATTTGGCAGCCGCCGGCTTATCTTCACGTACATCGTCTGGTTGTAATTCTCTCAACCACAAGCCGAGACATGGGGCTCCATAACCAAATGCCAATTGAAATCTCTGGCAACACTGACTTCAGCTACAGCTAAAATCGTAAAAAACCGGCCAAGTGCGAGTTGGACAAGCAACTATAATATCGCAAAAAAAATGTCTTTGTATTCCCTTATTATAAAAATTGTGTTTTACTCTATTTTTTTTTTTTGTTGTTATAAAGGAAACAGAAATACATCATCTGTGAAAATTTCAACTATATATCTATCACGGTTTGTGATATACAGCCTGGTGACAGACGGATAGACAGCGGAGGATAATCCGTAGGATCCCGTTTTACCCTTTGGGTACGGAACCTAAAAATCGTTGAGCGAAAACTATCACGAGCTTGTAAAGCAAAAAAAGGCAAAAATAAAAAAAAATAAAACAAATGACGGTCTCGTTATTAAACATTATATAAGTAGGTACATTCCAAGAGAGTTCAATTTTCGAATTCCGAAATTGATTTATTTTATTGTAACCGGCCAGTGCAAGCAACTTGTAATAAGTACGCTTCTATCGCCGTGTGTTACTATCGTTATTAACAGTTACTATCTCTGCAGTTAATAGTTACTATCTCTGCTCGATTGTGGCCCGTACCCTGTGTACGCACGAGGCGCGTCGTAAGTATTTGGGGTTGTTGACCTGGTCCTGGTACGGGGTGGCGCGGATCGATTACCACCGGGGCGGCTTTCGTGATGCTCATCAATGAAGTTTGTACGACATCCCTACGCAACACCCATGCGTCGCCAAATAGGTGGTCTGATGTACTTGCTTCAACGTAATCTTAAAGTTGTATTGCACTAACATATAATACAACTTTACATATAATACACTAACGCCCGGTTTCTGAAACACTGATCGTCGTAGATGTCAACTAACCAACTGTCAAATGGTTTTTCAAATTTCATTCGAGATGCCAAAAGGATGGTTAAACTATTTGAATTGATCATTCTGATCATTAAGAAGTTCACTCTGGTCACTTCAAAGAGTTTAATCATCCTTTTGGCAACTAAAATGAAATTTTTAATGCTATTTGACAGCTGATTAGTTGTTATCTACGGTGATCAGTGTTTCAGAAACCGGGCGTAAGGTTTCTGAAACATTGATCATTGTAGAAATTAACTAATCAGCTGTCAAATGGCTTTTCAATTAATGTCATTTGAATTGCCAAAAGGATGGTTAAACTCTTTGAATTGAACATTCTGATTATTAATAAGCTGATTAGTTAACTTCTACGATGATCAATGTTTCAGAAACCTAGCGTCAGTGTTTCAGAACCTGGGGCAACAGTGTTATTTATTAGTTTGAAAATTCATAATAGTTTTGTAACTTTATTGAAGTCTACGAACCCGTTTCGTTTTATGTTGCTATTTTTAAGAGTTTGTTGTATTTTTAATGATGTACAAAAGGCTTTTAAGTATACCAATTTAATGTGGACAATGATTGAATTTGATTACATTCCTTATTGTGGGCAAAGTTTCCCTTTACTCACTGGCAAATAACTTATCAAATATACATATATAAATATATTAAATATTATATACATGTATGTCATGATACCTCTATCTCTTTTCAATCATGCATCATAAACATTATCACCGTCATTATCATTTCAGCTTGTTTGAGTTTATTGCTGAACATAGACCTCCCATAGATTGACATCAAACACGATCCTGACCCATCATACATATAGGATCAACGATAATTAAGCTTAACAAGTTTACTGCAACATTTCTTGTATTGATGCGAATACTTTGTTAATATAAGTATTTTATGATTTTAACGCACTTAATTTGGGCTATACCGAGTCAAAGTTCTGTACAGTTTACAGAGTCCATGCCGATAAAATCCGATAGTAAACTAAGTTATATTCAAAACAAACATTTAATATTCGCAATGAAATATATCTCTTAACCCTTCATAATAATAATATGTGTTTATTATGTGTCTTATCAAATGCGTTACAATTTAAGTTCAAAGAGGAGTTCCTAAAAAAGGGATATTTTATGGGGGTACGTCTTGTAATTTACAGACAGGCGATAATGGGTCGCAAAGTGGTGGTAGCGGTTTGCACTTTGAACCAGTGGGCACTAGACTTCGAGGGGAATCTGAGCCGAATACTGCAGTCAGTCCAGGAGGCTAAGGAGCTGGGCGCAACGTACAGGACCGGCCCCGAACTGGAAATATGGTACGTTAGTGGATTCCTAACAAGGCTGCGAAGAGAACGATAATTCCCATTGATGTTGGGCCACGCAACAGTCTTTGTTGTTTTACGAATGGGCTCGTCTGTCATGTCAGGGAACAATAATTCTACTTTAAGATTCTAACAAAGAACTTTCTGTTACTTATAGACAGATTTTTCAAGTATGCGCTTGTCTTGTCTAGAATATAACATCTTTGGTAATTTGGTCATAATGGTCTTAAGTATTATTAAATAGCTGAAAAGTTATGAACTACAATGTTACCGCAGTATCGTAAATTTTTTATTAGGGTAACACTAAATAAAATTTTTACAATTGAAGAGTACTATGTTTTTTCTAACTCAACTCAAAGTTTTTATTATGTACTCATTGGAATTTATCCCCAGCTCGTTAATCGCACAGTGCTCAAAGGAAACAAACTATTTTTTATCTTATTTAAAACTAGCTGCTGCCCGCGACTACGTCTGCTTAGAATAGGCTGAAGGCGTAACACAGACAGAAAGACTAATATACATAAAACATGGATATAAATTATAGCCTATGTCTTATTCTGATGTATAAGCTATATTATTGTAAAGTTTCATTATTATTTGCGTGAAAGAGTAACAAACGTCCATCCATAGATACAAACTTTCGCCTTTATAGTATTAGTAAGGATCTCTATAAGAGGCATTGCACTGCTGTGCATTGACCGTCATAAGTTTTTTTCCCTTTAAAAGCTCCAAAACGCTTTCAAAACTAAGGAGAAGAGAGGAGAAAAAGTATCTGTCTAACTAGAACCACTCCTCTCCCCGTCGCCAGCGGCTACAGCTGCGAGGACCACTTCCACGAGCCGGACACGTTCCTGCACAGCTGGCAAGTCCTCGCCGAGCTGCTCAAGTCCTCGACCTGCAAGGACATGCTGATTGACGTCGGCATGCCGGTGCAGCACAGGAACGTCTCCTACAACTGCCGCGTGGCGTTCCTCAACAAGAGGATCCTGCTCATCAGGCCCAAGATGATGCTCTGCGAAGACGGAAACTACAGGGAGACCCGCTGGTTCTCCCCGTGGACGAAGGTGGGTCGTCATGGGTAAAGCATTGTACCGTTGCGGAACATCTCGGCGACGCCAATGTGTGGAGTTATCACTGTTGACTCCCACGTAAGCTAAAATAAGGGTATTATAAAAATGTTGTATTGCAATCTGATTTTTTAAAAAAATAGCAACTGTTGAGTTTCTTGCTTAACGGAATGTGCTTTTCGAACCGGTGATAACCTACTTACGAACGTATGAATCAATTATTATGTAAAATTCGACGTTTCATAAGAACGCGACCGTCTATTTGAATAAAGATATTTTGAATTTGAATTTGATGATTAATAAATCATCATCCCCTTGGCGATATAAACTATGATGGGGGCCTACTAACCTGTTGTGATTTCATCAGCATCGGGCAAATTCTACATCTCATCAAAATAAATGAATTTGAAAAATAAGCTACCAACATTATTGGCCTAATTAACATCGAAAGAACCACGTAAGTGCTGGATTTTATATTGTTAGTTTTGTTTTATAATTACGTACAATTTCTCTCCTCCCGTGTCGACTGGAAGAATGCCAATAGGCAGTAAGTCCGCCCTTTGTAACCCTTTTGAGGTGTTTTCAATAAAGAATAAATAAATAAATAAATAAATACAAGAAATTGTTGTTAGTTAGTAATAGGTAGGTAGGTTAGGTGGTTTATAATAAGTTTGTCTGCTTTATGACTCTATTTTCCTTTACTTTTTTATTTTTGTTCTCGCTTATCGGCCAACACTAATAATCCTCCGTCGCTATATTGTATAAAAATTATATTATCATAATCTACCCATCGCGTGATGCGTGTTTATTTTTAATTTAAAGATAATTTAGATCCGGAACAATCCGTTTGGTTGCTTCTATGAAGACCGATTAAAATAATGGCAATATAATCTTTTATAGGACAGGAAAAAAGACAGGCACCAGTCGAACCCTAATCGCTCGGCTGTGACGTAACTATTTGGAATGACATGGTACTCATAGTTGGCGGAAGATGGCGCTGTGTTTAAATTTATAAAGTTTCATTAATGAAATTAATTTTATCTTTGAAACATCTCTAAAATTATATTATGCATAGTGTATGCATGTTATGCATGTTAATATCTGTTTATCTTAATATTTGAATGTTGTTAGTATGAAATTCGAGTCTGATATTTCCTTCCATATAAATATTGCCAATAACCCCCCTAATTTTTGTATCCTAATGTTCTTTAAGAAAATAAAGTGAAATAAATACATTTTTCTCCATAAATTATTAATGAATTTATTTATCAATAATTAAATTATGATACAACGTATGAATTTAAATTAATATGCAACATGTCTAAAAATGTGAATGTATCGGTGAAACTATATTTAAGAAATAAGAAGAATTTCTTGAATATTTCAGGAAAGACAAGTGGAGGATTATTACTTGCCACGAATGATAACGGCGATCACAAATCAAACTACTGTGCCAATTGGTGACGCGGTAATAGCGACAAAGGACACTTGCATCGGATTTGAAATCTGTGAAGAGCTTTGGAATCCTCAAAGGTTATTTATTTTAACTACGAAATTATTTTAGTATAGTATATATCAAAAAGTTGAGAGTGAATTATATCGTATTCAAAAAAACACCAAAAATTGTAACAGGGAAAAATGTTTTAAAATGAGATACTAGATGGCGCTGCTCTGACAGAAATCGCGCTATCGTTTGGTTTTTGCGGACATACATATACTCCGAGAATACAAATTATTGTCACTCTGGTTTCCCTTCAAAACGTATAAATCTTTCGCCTTTTACTAAAGATTTCCGTGGAGGGGAACACTCAAATGAGTCTTACTCAATTTTTGTTGCCCTACGTCCGTAGGGCTTATAAACTTATAATTAGGGATGGGTCGTATCGCTTTTTCTGAGTACCGTATCTGAATCCGATATCGATTTCAAATATCAGATTTCGAAACTATGTATTTTAATATCTAGATATTTTACGGTTCCCTATCCACGTTGATTAATAGAATTCTAAATAAAAAATAAAAAAAAAAAAAAAAAAAAAAAAAAAAAAATATAAATGATTTATGATGAAAATGATTTATTTTAACATCTTATATACCGCTTAATAATTGACTTTAACATATTTTTAGAACACGCAATCGAGTGGCAATATTTTTATTATTTGTGTAAGAAATAATACATTCAGTATTATAGCTTAGGGCGGAAGAATTTAAAATATACACACAAGGCACATAAGCCTTGGTCTGATTTCCACCAAAGCAGCACAGCACTATTAAATTATATTTTTCTTTTTGTGTACTTTTATTTTTTTCCAAAAATATGAATAAAATTCAGCTAATAAAAATATTCACAAAAAATTTACCTCCTAAAAAATTTCCATTTATATTTTTCTTCCTTAATTTAGGCAGAAAATTCTTAAGTAGTAAGTTGGCATCCCTTACTATTACGTGTTAAGTACCAATGCAATCCAGCTCAAGGCTGAACAAAATTTCAAAGACATCGTTAATACCGTAATTCGTATTTAAATGCAACAGAGTTTTTTTCCATGCTGTTAAGATTCAAAATTACTTAACTGCGCGCTTTGTCGCCCGTTACGGCTCAAGGCTAAACAAAACAATAAAAATATAATAATATCGTTGTAGTAATCGCTGATACCAAGATTAGTATTTAAATGAAACGGATCTTATTTGCATGTTGTTAAGATTCAAAATTACTTAACTTATTCATAATATCTGTTCAAAAATCTGATATCGTGCATTGCTTGCCGTCCCACTCTAACTAGTAAGTATTTATATCTCACGCGCTTTGTCGCTCAATATCTGATATCGTGCATTGCTTGCTGTCCCACTCTAACTAGTAAGTGTTTATATCTCACGCGCTTTGTCGCTCAATATCTGATATCGTGCATTGTTTGCCGTCCCACTCTAACTAGTAAGTGTTTATATCTCACGCGCTTTGTCGCTCGATATCTGATATCGTGCATTGCTTGCCGTCCCACTCTAACTAGTAAGTATTTATATCTCACGCGCTTTGTCGCTCAATATCTGATATCGTGCATTGCTTGCCGTCCCACTCTAACTAGTAAGTATTTATATCTCACGCGCTTTGTCGCTCAATATCTGATATCGTGCATTGCTTGCTGTCCCACTCTAACTAGTAAGTGTTTATATCTCACGCGCTTTGTCGCTCGATATCTGATATCGTGCATTGCTTGCCGTCCCACTCTAACTAGTAAGTATTTATATCTCACGCGCTTTGTCGCTCAATATCTGATATCGTGCATTGCTTGCTGTCCCACTCTAACTAGTAAGTGTTTATATCTCACGCGCTTTGTCGCTCAATATCTGATATCGTGCATTGCTTGCCGTCCCACTCTAACTAGTAAGTGTTTATATCTCACGCGCTTTGTCGCTCAATATCTGATATCGTGCATTGCTTGCTGTCCCACTCTAACTAGTAAGTGTTTATATCTCACGCGCTTTGTCGCTCAATATCTGATATCGTGCATTGTTTGCCGTCCCACTCTAACTAGTAAGTGTTTATATCTCACGCGCTTTGTCGCTCGATATCTGATATCGTGCATTGCTTGCCGTCCCACTCTAACTAGTAAGTATTTATATCTCACGCGCTTTGTCGCTCAATATCTGATATCGTGCATTGCTTGCTGTCCCACTCTAACTAGTAAGTATTTATATCTCACGCGCTTTGTCGCTCGATATCTGATATCGTGCATTGCTTGCCGTCCCACTCTAACTAGTAAGTATTTATATCTCACGCGCTTTGTCGCTCGATATCTGATATCGTGCATTGCTTGCCGTCCCGCTCTAACTAGTGAGTATTTGTATCTCACGCGCTTTGTCTCTCGAAATCTGTTTAAAAATCAGATATTGTGGCAAACGCGTATGATATCGCCGTATCGCGATTCGTGTCGGTATAGCGAGCGAGCACGGTACATCAGATTTCGGAAATATCAGATATTGTAAAATACATAGATATTGAACGAGCCAGTAAGCGATATTGGGATATTGTACTAATATCTAGTTTTCATATCTGATACGATTTGTATCGCCCACTTCTACTTATAATGTATAATAATACTTTTAGCCAATAGCAGCTATGGGTCGTTGAAGGTATTTTCTTCAACTTAACGTTATCGTTGATTCATGTTCGTCAACTAGTTAACGCGACATAAGCATGTTAAATTGCAAGTCCTTTCTTCTACTAATGAAAACTGTCTATGCTATATAAATCTAACAAATCTGAATATTTTTTTTCTTTTGTTCGAAACTAATTTTTTTTCTTATCAAAATAAACCATCATACGCTGGTGTTTAAAGATTGGTACTAAAACACTGATGAAAATATTTAAATATATTTCCGCTTCAAGTACTTTGTAAAGTTAAAGTGGTCAATTTCGATATTTTCTTCTTGCATACATTACAAACAGCTTTTCCGTTAGAACTGTCTTTTTAGGTATGAAGCCATAACTCACAGTTAATACGTTCAATTATTCTGAATTTTGTACCCACAGTCCTCTATACACTTAAATAATCATAAATTAAAATAAAAAAAAACACTAACCACAAAGTAAAATTCTGATAAACAATACTAATTACATAAAATAAAATTCCAAATATAATTAATTAAAAATTAACAAATTCACAAAAAAAAAACACAACATGAAGTAAAGTTCTGATAATATTTACGCAAAGCCGCAAAATATTCTATAACCTTGCGCGCAACTATTCACAAACTGTCAAACAAAAATAAAGAAGGCGAACTTAAACTAAGTCCTTCATAAAATTAAACAAACATTTCAACTCAACTCTGTGACGTTTTTTTCAACGTAAGTTTTTTTCAACGTAAGTTTTTTTCAACGTAAGGTTTTTTCAACGTAAGGTTTTCAATTCGTTACGCTTATGTTCCGTTGACATAACGTATCGTTGACTGCGTTTTTAAAAGAATTGATTCAACGACAAAATTTCCGAAACGACGTTAACGAATTCAACTAGTTGATTTCAATGACAGTTAAAGTTAATTCGTTAATAAGAGATCAACGGTTGATTCAACTAGGTCGTTGATTCAACGCCCATCGCTAGCCATTAGTCGTATTGCTTTTTCTGCGAAACGTATCTGAATCGGATTTGATTTCAATTATCAGATTTCGAAATTATGTATTTTAATATCTAGATATTTTACGTTCTTTAAATTAAAGAAAATATTTATATGTATAAAGTATTAATCATTTATATTACTTTACAAATGAATATATTAACAATCAAATCAACAAAATTAAAAAAATTACATATTAATCATTAGAATACATACATAAAATAATATCTTTTATTGTAAATCAACCGACGTCAATTTTAACATGTTACATTACTTAATAATTGACTAACATATTTTAAGTACACGCAATCATGACTGACAATATTTTTAATTTTTTGTGTAAGAAATAATACATTCAATATTATAGTTTAGGGCCGAAGCATTTAAAATATACATACAAGACACATAGGCCTTGGCCTGACGTCTACCAAAGTAGCACAACACTATTAAGTTATATTTATTCTTTAAAATATGTAGTTTTGTATAGTTTTATTTTTTTTCAAAAATGTGAATAAAATTTAACTCCTATAAAATTTCCATTGTATATTTTTCTTTCTTCCTTAATTTAGGAATAAAGTTCTTAAGTTGGCATTCCTGACTATTACGTGCTCAAAGCTAAATAAACAAAAGAAATCGTTGGTACCATAATTCGTATTTAAATGAAACTGAGTTTTATTGCATGCTGATAAGATTCAAAATTATTTAACTTATTCATAAAATCTGTTTAAAAATCTGATATTGTGCATTGCTTGCCGTACCGCTTTAACTAGTGAATATTTGTATCTCACGCGCTTTGTCGCTCGAAATCTGTTTAAAAATCAATTTTGGCAAACGTGTATATCGCGATTCGTGTCGGTATAGCGAGTGAGTGAGTTAGGGATGAGGCGTATATACTGGAACAGGTATAAGTACCCTGTAGTGGGCGATACATATCGTATCAGATATGAAAACTAGATATTAGTACAATATCCGAATATCGCTTACTGGCTCGTTCAATATCTATGTATTTTACAATATCTGATATTTCCGAAATCTGATGTAACGTGCTCGCTCGCTATACCGACACGAATCGCGATATCATACGCGTTTGCCACAATATCTGATTTTTAAACAGATTTCGAGAGACAAAGCGCGTGAGATACAAATACTTACTAGTTAGAGCGGGACGGCAAGCAATGCACGATATCAGATATCGAGCGACAAAGCGCGTGAGATATAAATACTCACTAGTTAGAGCGGGACGGCAAGCAATGCACGATATCAGATATCGAGCGACAAAGCTCGTGAGATATAAATACTCACTAGTTAGAGCGGGACGGCAAGCAATGCACGATATCAGATTTTTTAAACAGATTTTGAGCGACAAAGCGCGTGAGATACAAATATTACACTAGTTAGAGCAGTACGGAGAGCAAGGCACAATATCAGATTTTTAAACAGGTATTTTGAATAAGTTAAGTAATTTTGAATCTTAAAACCATGCACATAAGATCCGTTTCAATTAAATACTAATCATGGTATCAACGATTACCACAACGATATTATTAAGTATATTTTTATTGTTTTGTTTAGCCTTGAGCCGTAACGGGCGACAAAGCGCGCAGTTAAGTAATTTTGAATCTTAACAGCATGGAAAAAAACATTTTTAGTTGCATTTAAATACGAATTACGGTATTAACGATGTCTTTAAATTTTGTTTAACCTTGAACTGGATTGCATTGGTACCTAGCACGTAATAGTAAGGGATGCCAACTTACAACTTAAGAATTTTCTGCCTAAATTAAGGAAGAAAAATATAAATGGAAATTTTTTAGGAGGTAAATTTTTTGTGAATATTTTTATTAGTTAAATTTTATTCATATTTTTGGAAAAAAATAAAACTACACAAAAAGAAAAATATAATTTAATAGTGCTGTGCTGCTTGGGTGGAAATCAGACCAAGGCTTATGTGCTTTGTGTGTATATTTTAAATTCTTCCGCCCTAAGTTATAATACTGAATGTATTATTTCTTACACAAATTATAAAAATATTGTCACTCATGATTGCGTGTGTTCTAAGAATATGTTAAAGTCAATTATTAAGCGATATATAAGATGTTGAAATAAATCATTTTTATATTACTTCAATTTCTATTTTTAATGAAATTTTTAATTTAATCAGGTAATGTTTTAATTTTACCTTAATAGTATAAAAAAAAGTGTGATTTTAAATTCAGTAAGGTTTTTGAATTTAGTCAATTTTAGTGGGTTTTCGAATTTATTTAGAAGTATTCTTTTTGAACAGTTAGTATCACTGGTAATAGCTTTAGTTATGTATAGGTATAATGATCGTCGAATGAATGAATGAATGAAATGAATCAACTTTTAAATACGCCTGCACAATTTATATTTATAATAAGTATAAAATATTGTTGAAAACATTTTTTTTTTTTTTAGAATTCAAGGTGGATACGGGACCGTAAAATATCTAGATATTAAAATACATAGTTTGAAATCTGATATTTGAAATCGAAATCTGATTCAGATACGGTACTCAGAAAAAGCGATGCGACACATCTCTAGTACCCAGAATGAACATACCAATACGCACACCGGGTACGTACGGCAGAGGCCCGTTCCATATCCGATAGGTATGGCCGCCTCGTCCGACGGTGGCGGTATACAGCGTGTCGTTACCATCGCGACAATAAATGAACACACATATAGGGGATAAGTTTTTAAAATTGTTTCAAAAATTTACATTCTTTGAACATCAACATTTACAGAGTTGTTAAATTTTCCAAAACAAAGAATTTTAGAAGGCCCTTACCTATAAAAGCGTAACGTAAAGTTCATTTGTAAAGGTCACAAAGCATATGAATGGGTTGAATGAATTTAAAAGAGACAAAACATACTGTTAGAAGGAGAGGCTTGTAATGCGACGCTGTGGCGCGAGTTGTATTTACTGTGTTGTTACAAATTTTGTTTCTTTTTTACTTAATTAGTTTGTTTGAAACATATTTTTTTTTAATTATGGATTTTGTTTAACGTTAATATTTTTTTATGATTATTGGCAAGTAGCATTAGACGTGTGTTCATTTATTTTCGCGATGGTAACGACACGCTGTATAACGCTCGCGACAACCCGCCGGCCGAATAGGTACGAAGTTCCCCGAACGCTTACGGCGGCTCTTCCCGATCATGCCGGAATTGAAACGTATGATTTAGGCATTTTATACCAAATAATTCCTTGAGATAAATTTATTCTTTATTTCTATGACCATAAGTTAAATAAATAATTGCGTAATAAGGTTAAACAGTAATATTTATTTTGAATTACTTTTTTTTGATAATAGGGTTCTTTACGTTAGTAAAGATGGAGCAGTGTATAACTGTATATATTTTAGACTGATTACATCTCAATTAAAAAAAAACTCATTGCTAAAAAAACATCTTAATGTTTCAATTCCAACCAAGGAAAGGTTCAATTCCATACCGGGTCTCCAAAAGGAGGCCTGAACATAACTAATACCTATAGGTATTTTGATACTGGGTTTTAGCATCGGGTATACGGCGATACCCGTACCTTTGAGGCCGGGTATAGAATGTTGCAGGTATATCTCATGCCTCGTGAGTATTCGGTACATCAAAATTCGAAAATATCAGATATTGTAAAATACATAGATCTTGAACGAGGCAGTAAGCGATTTTCGGATATTGTACCAATATATAGTTTTCGTATCTGTATACGACTAGTATCGCTTACTTCTACTATTTTCTTTTTTGAAGCTTTTATTATTTTTTAGTGTTTAGTTTCAACTGTCCCCCCGATGTTTGTCATCAAATCTTGCAAATTAAAACTGATCCACACCCCGGTTGTCGATTGTGCTGAAATTTATTTCACCGTATTTTCGCAGCCGGCACGTGCCCCTGGGCCTGGACGGCGTCGAGATCGTATCGAACGGCTCCGGCAGCTACATGGAGCTGAGGAAGGCGTACGTCACCGTGGACCTGGTGAAGAGCGCCACCTTCAAGAGCGGCGGCGCCTACCTCTTCAGCAACCTGAGGGGCTGCGACGGCCAGCGGATATACTTCAACGGCTGCTCCTGCGTGGCGGTCAACGGGGAGATAGTCGCGCGCGGCCTGCAGTTCGCACTGCACGACGTGGTCGGCACATTATATATATATATATATACGGCACATATAATTTTTTTTTAATGTGAAAAGTTGCCAAGCGCGCAGACGGTTCACCCGATGTTAAGTGAACGTGATGTTAAATGAAGATGCGTTGACAACCTTTTGAAAATTGGGCTCCGGCCACCTCAGTCACCAGACGAAACGCGAAAGTGTTATACTTCCACTTTACGCCGGTCTTCTGTGAGGTCGTGGTACTTATCCGGACGAGCCTGCCCATTCGTGCAACAGCCGATGCTGCTGCGTGGCCCTACTGTGTAATATAATAGTATATAATAATAATAGCCTTTTATTCAAATCATCTTAAGCTCATAATAATATTCTAAAGCAAACTTAAAACAAAAAGAAAATTTAAAATTTATTCTAAGATCATCTGGTTTTTTATCCTTTGCAGATCTGTTTGCCAATCGGCAAAGATCTCCTCCAACTTCTTCCATTCAGACCTATTTAGGGCCACTCTGTTCCACATCACTCCCGCCAACCCTCCAACATATGCCCGGTTCCTATATTCAACGAACGGCCGTTAGTTACATAGCTTCGAGGCGTTTTCGTTGCGAGTTGCAAACTACGGAAAATGAGTTACCAGCGCTCCTTTGATCTACAAGTCGCTATGAAAATTACGAAGCTATGTAACTAACGGTTGTTCATTCAATACAGGAACCGGGCAATAGTCGTGTTTTAGTAAAGTTTGTATCAACAATGGACGAAATACTTTTCGCCGCCGCGGGAATCGAACCCACATCCGGAGCGCAGACGGTTTGGCTACTAAGTACTTAATGCTGTAATGGTAATACGTTTTTATAAATATACTAGCGACCCGCCCCGGTTTCGCGCGGGTTCAATCTATTTTGAATATAAACCTTCCTCTTGAATCACTCTATCTTGTAAAAAAAACCGAATCAAAATCCGTTGCGTAGTTTTAAAGATCTAAGCATACATAGTGACAGATAGAGGGACGACTTTGTTTTAAACTATGAAGTGGTAATAAAAAAAAGTTTCTAATTTCACCATCATAGTTTAATGGCTTGGGGTGTCTCCATACTGCCCATTCATTAGTATAGGTTCCATCTATGTATTGAAGAATTGGGTGTTCAAGTGTCGCTATGTCAATATCATAATGTTCGCATCTGTCTGTAGTTATTAGGTTATCTGGAAATTTTCCACGGCCAAATCTCAGTCTATTAATGGTGCATATAAATTTTGTGGGCGCGTACTTCAAACGTAATTCTCAAACGGCAGTCGACAGATCGCGGTCAATCGGGGCCGTTGACGTTCCAATTGTTATTTGGGGCATAATACAATTCCGCAGGAGGTGGTGGCGGCCACAATCGACCTGGAAGACATCCGCTCGTACCGCAGCCAGCTGCGCTCGCGCTCGCACTTGGCCGCCTCCAGCGCCCCCTTCCCCCGCATCGACGCGGACTTCGCCCTCTCGGAGGGCGACGAACCCCACCTGGTCGCCAGCCCCCCCCTCGACTGGAAGTACCTCACGCCGGAGGAGGAGATCGAGCTTGGTATGACGCTCTTTTCGTTTCTTTTTCTTTTTTTTTAATGTGAAAAGTGGCCAAACGAGCAGACGGTCACCTGATGTTAAGTGAAAATCGCCGACCATAGACATCTGCTACACCCGAGGTTTTGCAGATGAGTTGACAACGTTATCGGAAATTGGGCTCCGGATACCTCACTCACTAGAGGAAACGCGAAAGTATTATACTTCCACTTTACACCGGTCTTCTGTGAGGTTGTGGTACTTACCCGGACGAGCCTGCCCATTCGTGCAACAGGCGAGGCTGCTGCGTGGCCCTACCATAGTTGAAAAATATCAATAAGAGATAGTCATCAACCGCTATACCAATCGGGCCATTCGACAACCCAAGCAGTGGGTAGTTAACCCGCTTCTTGTTCTAGAGGGTGTGGGTTCGATCTCAAACTACTGGAGAAATATTGTGCGATTAACTGTGTTTTTACAGTATCTGGGTATATCAAAAAAAAAAATTTATCTGGAAAAAAAATTTTAGGTGTGTTTATCAATTACCTGGCCCTTAATCCGTGGCGCGGTTGCCAAGGTGTTGGCTTCGGCGTCGGAGGTCGTGGGTTCGATTCTCACACGCGAAGACTCTTTTTGCGACCCACAGATAGGTTTTTCGCATCTGAGTCATTGTCCACGTGAAATTCATGTTTGTAACACGTCCTCACAACACAGGATAATGTTTTCCTAAAAGGACAACATTATCCGGTGTGAAAGAGAGGTCACGTTTTTTTAAAAAAAAAAAAGAGAAATACGATGAGAACAGAAATACCTAGTGTCCATAGTACAGCTTTGCTTATCTTGAGACTAGATAAAGTGTAAATGTGCCCTGAAAAATGTTTTTTCGGACAGGTCCGGCGTGCTGGCTTTGGGACTACCTTCGGAGGTCAGGTCAGGGCGGCTTCTTCCTTCCCCTCAGCGGCGGCGTGGACTCTACCAGCACCGCTTGCATAGTGTTCTCAATGTGCACGCAAATATGTGATGCCGTCCAAAAGGGAGGTTGGTAGTGTATGATGATGTAATTGTGGTAGGGCCACGCAACAGCCTTATGTAGCACGAGTGGGTCCGTCCGGGTTAGTACCACGACCTCACAGAAGACTGGTGAGGGAGGTAACCGGGGTCCACTTTTTCAAAAGGTTGCAACGCACCTACAAATTTAAGGGTTTTGCAGATGTCCATGGGCGGCGGTATTCACTAAACATCAGGCGGTGTGGCAATCAGCCGTTTAGCTTAGTGGCTCAAAATCAAAATCAAAATCAAAATCATTTATTCATCGACATAAGAAACTTACATTTCATTTATCAATAGTCATATTTTTTTTTTTAAATCTACCACCGTTTCGTAATGAGGTTCCTCTAGCGGAGAAGAAACAGGCGAAAGAAACTCCGTAGGTATCCTCTTTTTTGTAATTATTTTTTTTTCTTAACAAAAAATTCAAAAATTATACAACTGATTTTTTTCCTTTTAGAAATAGCTTGGGAGCGATCAACTCATTCCCAGGGGTTATTGTCATTAATGTATTCATTTGTATTATAATAACCCTTTTTATAAAGTTTTTCTTTTATAAATTTCTTAAACCTGTTAATAGGCAGGTTTTGCGCATTTACTGGGATTTTGTTGTAAAAGCGTATACACCGCCCCATGAACGAGTTACTTACTCTATGGAGTCTAGTAACTGGCATTAAGCTTGTGTTTGTTCCTAGTGTTCACATTATGTATATCAGTATTCTTATAAAAATTATTAATATTTGTACGCACATACATAACATTTTCATATATATATTGAGAGGCTAAGGTTAATATATTTATTTCTTTAAACTTCTCTCTCAAAGATGCATTCAGATCTAGATTATAAATAGCTCTTATGGCCCTTTTTTTGCAAAATAAAAATTGTTTCTATATCGGCCGCGTGCCCCCATAGCAAAATACCATATGACATTATGCTATGGAAGTAACTAAAATACACAATTCTAGCCGTTTTTACATCAGTTAGACATCTTATTTTCCTTATAGCATACGCTGCAGAACTTAGTCTATTCGCAAGTTTGGATATATGGGGACCCCATTGAAGCTTTGCATCGAGAGTTATTCCAAGAAAGACAGGCCGCGAATGCTAAAGACGTGGGTTCGATTTCCACAGTGGCGATAAACTTCTTATTTTTTCTATAAATTTTAATGTTTAAGTTCAGTGATTAGCAAATTTAAAAATCTCTTATTAATTTTGGTGGTGCTTGTTTAAGCTTTACCAATAATTAATAAATGAACATCTCTGAGATATAATGTACCCGATTGTGTTTACGAGTTGTAATAATAAAAATAAATACAAGCGAGCAAGGTTGCTTAAATAAACGTATAAAAAAACACTAACTGCTTGTAAGGATAACGGTGTATGATTGCTTTGTCTGAAGATTTCTCTAGAATGAAACTAACCGTTTCCAGAGAGCCAAGTGCTGTACGACGTGAGGAAAATACTCTGCCAGGCGGACTACACGCCTTCAGATCCGATGGAGCTGTGCAACAGGCTGCTGGTCACGTGCTACATGGCCACGGAGAACTCCAGCCAGGAGACGAAGCAGAGAGCGTCGCAGGTAAGAGGGAGAAGGAGAGTGGGAGAGGGTGGAGGAAGAGTGGTCGGTCCAGCTTAGGGATGTCGAAAGTGAAGAAATATATCGACATTTAGAAATTTATAAAAATATCAATATAGGCTTCGATATATCGATGACAAAACATCGATATATCGATAATTACCTTTTAGGCCCCGTTATCCAAAAAAAAAAAAACGTATGTCAAGTATTAAATATTTGAATCTAAGGACTCTGTGTCTTTTTTGATTTGACGATATTTTCGTTTTGGATACGATTTAGATTTTTTGATACGAGCTCAATTTATTAAATGGTGTCTTCTCAAATTTCAATCTTCGCTTGTCATCTTCTCAAATTGAAATAACAAAAAAAATTGGAACCACAGTTTCTCCCTTTGAATAAAGAAGGCCCCGGCTACACTCATTCACCAGACGAAGCGCAGACGTGTGCCACATCCACTTCACGCCGGTCTTCTGCGAGGTGGCGGTACTCATCAGGACGGAGCTGCCCATTCTTGCAACAGCGAAATCGTCTTACCACACTTAATGCCACAGCGACGAGGGAACGATTAAGAGGAAGTTATACCGTTGGTGGTGGTTCTGTTGCAGCTGGCCAGCGAGATCGGCAGCTACCACTTCCCGATAGTGATAGACGCGGCGGTGAGCGCCGTAGTGGGGATATTCACCACGGCGACCAATTTCGTGCCGAAGTTCAGGTCGAAGGGCGGCTGCCCCCGCCAGAACCTAGCCCTGCAGAACATACAGGTTGGTCGAAAACCCGGTTGTCGTATTCCTTATTAGTGAAGCACAGTTTTCACAAAATTAACAAGTTTGTGTTGTCTTTTCTTGTGCGCTTTTACGTATTCTTAGTAAGAAGTTTCATTGCCCATTGTTATTTCAAAGAATCGAAATATACACATTTATTTAAATTCCATAGATTTGTCACATATCCGTTCCCATGGAAAAATGCAACTACTATAATTATAATATGTTTAAGTTTAACTTCTATAATTGATTCCTTGTAATGGTTTTCAAAATATTTAGTCAAATTATATTATTGGCGAATTAAAAACAAATTTGAGAATGTTTGCCATGGCCGTCGTTTCGTTGTGCTTAAATTCCCTCCGCAAGGTAGATTTTTACATATCCGTACCGTTGATGTAAAAATACGCTATAACTAATACTATAATCGTTATGGGCAGGCGCGCCTCCGCATGGTTCTGTTTAACTTCTATGGTAGGCATGGTTGACCTTACCCTTTGGTACCCTTATGGTTTTGTAAATAGTTTCGGTATAATTCGAAATTATATGCATGGTGCTGTCGTACCTGTTCCCCAATGGTAAAGGCAAATGGTACCGTAGAACCTGTACCCTTATGGTACCGTAGATGTACTCAAGTAAGTTTCGGTATAATAGAGCGTCGCGATCGTTGCATTGGGCAGGCGCGCCTCCGCATGGTGCTGTCGTACCTGTTCCCCAATGGTACCGCAGGCATGGTGCCGTAGTACCTGTACCCTTATGGTACCGTAGATGTACTCAAGTAAGTTTCTATATAACTAATAGAGCGTCGCGATCGTTGCATTGGGCAGGCGCGCCTCCGCATGGTGCTGTCGTACCTGTTCGCGCAGCTGGTGCTGTGGGTGCGCGGCCGGCCGGGCGGGCTGCTGGTGCTGGGCTCGTCGAACGTGGACGAGGCGCTGCGCGGCTACGTCACCAAGTACGACTGCTCCAGCGCCGACGTGAACCCCATCGGCGGCGTGTCCAAGACGGACCTCAAGGCGTTCCTGCACTACGCCAAGAACAGGTACCGCACAGTGTTTTCGGGTGAGGACGTAGGAGCCTTTGAATCGTAACGGAACACGCTCATCTTGACTACCAGCCTGAGTGTAGGTATTTTTTTATTTTCATGTGAGCAGGTGTCAAACGAGCCGGTGGTACGACCGATGTGAAGCGATAACCGCCTCCCTTGAACATTTGCAAGCACCAGTTGGGTTGCAGATGCGTTGCCAGCTTTTAATAAAGTGGACCGTCGGACGATACGCAGAAGTATAGCACTTCCACTTTAAGACACACGTCTGTGTGGTCGTGGTACTTCCCGCACGCACGTCACGTGTATCTCGCGAAATTCCGCGTTCCGTTTGCTTAGTGAGGTAATCGGGGCTCTCTTATACAAACGGCAACCCTATGTTCGTGTTGCATCATGACCTAACATCAGATTGTACATTACCTTTTAATGTAGTATACTCGAGCAACCCGAGTCCGAACCGCAGTACCGGCACCAATGAAATCGTTAATTTTAACTGCTGACTTATTATGTACTCAGCGGTGAAGAAAAACATCGTGAAGAAACCTGCACATATTCTAAATAATAAAATAAATATTTCGAAGATATTTGAAGTCCGCAAATCCACAGTGGGGTCGCGTGGTGGTCTTAACCCTCATATCTTCAGTGCAGATGAGGCCTTTGCCCAGCTGTGGGACATATAAATGCTGTTACTCTACTTTATGTATATCACGGTGAAGAATGACGGTGGATGGTCAGATGTAATTTACGTTATTGGTTGCCTGGAACAGATCGCTATGAAGAGATAAGGCAGCCAAATTGTGCATTCCATTTATTTGTTTGTCTATTGTTCATTTTGTGTATCCTTTTGTGTGTGTTGGACAATAAAGTATTCATTCATTCATTCATTCATGTAATCCTTGGCTTGCAGATTCTTCCTGCCTTCGCTGTCCGAGATACTGCAGGCGCCGCCCACCGCCGAGCTGGAGCCGCTGACCGACGGCCAGATTACGCAGACCGATGAGCAGGACATGGGGATGACGTACGCGGAGCTCTCCGAGTTCGGCCGCCTGCGGAAGACCCACCACTGCGGCCCCTACAGCATGTTCCAGAAGCTGGTGCACGCGTGGAGCGACAAGTGCACACCGCAAGAGGTAACACGCCCTGTGGACTTTGTCCAGGGCCGCCCACAGTACTCACTGTAGTATCGGGCTCAGAAAATAGGGCTTTTTTTAAGGAATGCGCGCTGGAACAATTAGCGCGCTTTCCTATTCGTTCCATTTTCCCGGCCAACCAATTCCCCCGAGTTCGCTGACCAGGGCCCAGGAGCCAGGAGAGTAAATGCCAATAAGCATCAAGCCTCCCAGCCACCAGCGGCGGTCCTGGTCTGTGGCCAATCCGTATCCCCAGTGTGGGATAGTGAGCGCGGCCAACGCAATGCCGAGACTTCTCTCCCCCCGTGGCCCCATCACTACGGCAACAACGGTGCGGCCCCGCCGAGTCGCGGAGAATAAGGAGCGCGGCCAACGCAATACCGGCACTCCTCTCCGCCCGCGACTCCTTCTCGGTAGCAGAAGACAGGGAGAGTGGCTCCACCTCTACCACCCTCGACCTGTCCCCTGCAGCCCACTCGGAGCGGCCCTCTCGGGTGGGCTGGCCCAGTGTGGGTTCCTCTTAGCTTCGCCGTGGGGGACCAAGCCACGGCTACTAAGCCCCTCAGCCACGTCAAGGCGAGAACCCGGTCTGTGGGGTAACAAAATAGGGCTAAGTTATCCGTTATACCCATCGTAAAAGACGACTAATGCTCGGTTTCTATATTTAACGAATGACCGATAGTTACATAGCTTCGAGGCGTTTTCCTTACGAGCCGTTGCATTACCTACGGAAAGTGAGTTACTAGCGTTCTTTTAATCTACAGGTCGTTATGAAAGTTACGAAGCTATGTAACTAACGGCCGTTAGTTGAATATAGGAACCGGGCATAAAAGGGGACACGGATTGGTAGCAGCTCGTAGTGGTCTCGAGCTGTTGCAAGATGGTGAGGGAATTGGGGAAGGTTTACGATGCGTGGTACCGCGCAGTATCGAGGGACACCGGTGCGTTCCGTGGGAGATCCCAGAGTCCCTCCAAACGCACACTAGTTGGCCACCGAGGCGCTTTTAGTGGATAAAAATCCCACACAACCCTGTCATGTAAGGTGACAGGTATCTTTTGAAGATTTCCCCCCGATACCAAAAAAAAAGGTGGGCTAAGGGAACGAGCGTTTCTTGCCGGTTCTTCTCTGTTCAGGTCCAGTTTAGTGAGCCGGCGGTAGATTCTTTGTTGACGTTCAACAAGAGCTCAAGTTAAGCCTATATTGTATAAACATACTTTGACTTGTATTGAAAAAAGAAACGTGGTGGGGATGGTGAATTATGCCGGTGAGTTGCGTTTCAGGTGGCGGAGAAGGTGAAGCACTTCTTCCGCTGCTACGCGATCAACAGGCACAAGATGACCGTCCTCACGCCGAGCTACCACGCGGAGACGTACAGCCCGGACGACAACCGCTTCGACCACCGGCCCTTCCTCTACCGCGTGCACTGGAACTGGCAGTTCAGGGCCATCGACGAGGCCGTAAGCGATTTGCCACTTTATCACCAACGACATTAGGTCCATTATGCATCTGTATCGTTCGAAACTTTACCTTCGGAAGTTCTCGACGACGCCGTAAGCGATTTGCCACTTTATCACCAACGACATTAGGTCCATTATGCATCTGTATCGTTCGAAACTTTACCTTCGGAAGTTCTCGACGACGCCGTAAGCGATTTGTCACTTTATCACCGACGACATTAGGCCCATTATGCATCTGTATCGTTCGAAACTTTACCATCGGAAGTTCTCGACGACGCCGTAAGCGATTTGCCACTTTATCACCGACGACATTGGGCCCATTATGCATCTGTATCGTTCGAAACTTTACCTTCGGAAGTTCTCGACGACGCCGTAAGCGATTTGCCACTTTATCACCGACGACATTGGGCCCATTATGCATCTGTATCGTTCGAAACTTTACCTTCGGAAGTTCTCGACGACGCCGTAAGCGATTTGCCACTTTATCACCGACGACATTGGGCCCATTATGCATCTGTATCGTTCGAAACTTTACCTTCGGAAGTTCTCGACGACGCCGTAAGCGATTTGCCACTTTATGACACATTGGGTTTATCTTTACCTTCGGAACCGACGACATTGGGCCGTAAGCGATTTGCCACTTTATCACCGACGACATTGGGCCCATTATGCATCTGTATCGTTCGAAACTTTACCTTCGGAAGTTTTCGACGACGCCGTAAACGATTTAACACTCAATTCCGTACGACATTAGGTTTATTTGCATCTGTATCACTTGAAACTTTATGTTCGGAACGCCTCGACGACTTCGCAAGCGATTTAACACTCGATTCCGTATGACCTTAGGCTTATTTTTCATCTGTATCACTTGAAATCTTATGTTCGGAAAGTCTCGACGAAGCCGTAAGCGATTTCCCACGCGTTGTCACCTTTTAATAAAGTGGGCCCCGGCTACCTCACTCACAAGGCGAAATGCAGCAATATTTCACCCCCACTTCACGCCCGTCTTCTGTTTTTGTATTTCTGTCATGTTTGCATGGAGCTTTTAATTCAGTATACTCGGGCAACCTGAGCTCGATCCCTGGTGCCGGCACCAATGAAATTGTTAATTCTAATCACTAATCACGTGCTCAGCGGTGAAGGAAAATATCGTGAGGAAAACTGCATATTTGCGGAATATTAACAAAGAAAATGTTTCCAAAATACATGAAGTGCGTCAATCCGCAGTGGTGTCGCGTGGTCAAAGCCTTCTTTGCCCAGCAGTGGAACATTTATAGGTTGTTACTTTACTTTTGCAGGTAAGTCAGATGACGAAGGACAAGAGGTCCAGTGCAGATCGAACTCAGCAGAAACAGGACCCTATGGGCAGCAACAACTCCATTGCCTCGAACCTTTCTGCACCTTTCAACATGCGTAGAGACAGGAAAGGGGTGCTTATATAAAGGTCTAATTAACGATCCATTTTGTTAGAGGCCTATCCATTTTGTTAGAGGTTGTGGGTTCGATCCCCACTACTGGAGACCGTGTGACGACATAGTGTGGGCGTGTTTATCTATCTGTAATATTTTTTTATATAGAAAAGTTTGTTTATCAAATACCTATAGTGCCCATAGTACTCGCACAAGCTTCGCTTACATTGAGACTAGATAATTTTGTAGGAAAAATATGTCCTGAAATATTTGTCCATTTATGTCTCGAACAGTTTCACAATAATTTTCTCGAATAATATGCGGGTTATTTATGTTAAACCTAACCTATTTTGTCATTAAAGCAAATCAAACTTAGGAAATCAATAACCAAAATGAAAACAGATAACAACCCGTAGAAATCTATTCACCAATACTCGCGTACATTAAACGATCACTACATTCCTTCGATTTTCAGTCGCATAAAACTGTGAGTTTTATCATAAAATTCGAAAAGCGTATCCATCTCTGTTCATAAAATTTTATTGTATGTACATTTTTTTGTATTTTTTGTTAAACACTGATTCGTTGTCAATGTTCACAAAAAGACACTTGACCATAGAATAGAAATTATTGCTAATTGTGTTTATGTTCCTTAGGAGCTTTAAGCTATAAGTCTTTTTTTCATAAATTAGAAGTTAGTTTACAGGGTAAAATACAAATTTATGTTCAATACTTTTTAGTAATAGTTTTTTTGTAAGTTTAACTGCCATGTTTAATCATATTTGTTATTGTTTTTTAATGTTATTTCAACGAATTAATTGTTTGCTATTCGACTTGCCTCGTCATGTTTTTATGGTGTTTTTTATTATAAATAATGATTTTTATTTTGAAGAAAATATTACGCTACATCTACATATCGTTCGTTGTTTTTTTATGATTTTTTTTTGTTGACTGACTAAAGTCACAAAACCATTTGCAACCGCACTGAAGTCTTTGTGAAAAGACCAGGACACTTTAAACGTAACCGAGGGTAGGTTTTCATTTTAAAAACTTTTTGTACACAAGCTTACAATGGCGGACTTAATAGAGAAAATAGGGAGGTGCGAGAGAGCAGAATGTATGCCATATGTGTCAGAGGTTTGAAGTCTTACGTGTCGAATGCAAACTCAGCCTTTAATACGTCGTATTGTTGCAAATCATTCGTTAGAGAGAACGAGCGTAGCAGAATGTCAAGCTAATTTCCAACTCAAGGTCAACACAAGTCAACGAATTGCCAATACAGGCAGTACTCACAATTCCTCAGATATTGACATTCTTATGATAGATAAAAGTAAAAGTAAGTGACCTCTGTTAATGTAACCTAAACAATACAGAATACCTTTAGAAAAAGACAGTTGGCTGATTTCGGCTTTGTAAAGTTATCTCTGTCGCATGATGTATTAACAGAGACTGTGTGATAAAGATAGCTTTTTTATGTGAGAAGGTGACAATCGAGCTGGTGTATCTCATGTTAATTGATAACCGCCAACCATTAACAATTGCAACATCTGTAGGGCTGCAAATGCGTCGCCCCCTTTTAATAAATTGGACGCAGGCTACCTCACCAGACGAAATGCAGAAGTGTAACATTTTCACTCCACGTTGGTTTTCTGTGAGGTCGTGGTAGTTACCCGATGTGCAATATTAATTGCAGAGTACTGAGGTTTCCACTCCCGTAGGCGAGATAGAATTCCGTGCCAATCCGAACTGGCGCTATGTACTATGTAAAGTTTAAATCTAGCTGGTAGGAAACGTAGTCTCTATAATTATACTTTTCGGAGACAAATCTCGACTGCCAATATTCATTCGGTAAAATCATTAGGGGCTTTCTGGTTTGTTATTATTTTTTATACCACATTCGAAATTCATCATTGTAAAAAGTTTTTTCAGTGATGTCATAAAATTTTTGTTCGGTGGTCATAATTTGTGGGATGTTTATAATCACGCCGGAGGCTTTGCGTTGGTATTAGTGCTGGCGTGTTTGTAGCTCCATTTATTTTCGACCTTTTGGAATTTTATTCAGCTGGATAAATACTAAAACGTGGGGGCTTCCAATTAGTGATACAAGTATTCGTCACTCATGATTCTGAATATTTAATGCACCTGTCTATGTAATGAATTCGTATTATTTTACTTCGAGCGTGACCCCAAAAGGGAAGTTAGAATTGGCGACCTACGATAGAAATAAATTTGTGCCTGTAAAAAAGAAAAATGAAGAAAATGGCTATTTGAGACAGTCATGCGAGCGGCTGTAGATTTTTTTATTAAGTTGGGGCGCCGTGAAGCTAAAACTTTGTACCCCTTTTTACGAAAATTGCGCGGACGGGGGATTATGTAATTTCCCACACTTATAGTTTATATAGATATAGAATATTTTTCTTCATTCTGCATAAAAATACATTTAACCAATATAGAAAACACACACTACCATGTATTTAACACACACGCGCATATATACTCTTGTTTATTGTGTATTGTATTTGTGAATTGATTAATATTGTTCAAACTTATAATTTAAATTAATTAACGCCGATATTTTTATTTGTGGATCCATTTATGTATCAAGTTAAAATTCAACGTCCATTTGTCAGTTATCACGACAAACAAATAATTGTAAAAAAATACTAGGTATACTATGAGAACATGGATACGATGTTTATTTTTTAGTACAACAAATCGTTAATATACGTTAAGAATTATTGTCATTTATAAAGCGTACTGTGTTATATTTTTATATTTTCGATTTGGCACAAATAAAATAGTACAACATTCTTATATTCGTTTCACTGCAAGAAATCCACCCGTAAAAAACTTACCAGCTTTGTATGACCTACAGATGATTGTTCCGGATTTTGTTGTCTGTTCTACTCTACATCATAGGAATATCTTATACTATAGTGTGGGTTTTGTTTTTTAAATAACAACAATAAATTTAAAACCCAATGGTGCTTTCGGATTTACTACATACGAAAGAAAAGCGACGGTCTCATGTTTGTGTCCAGATTACGGCGACAGTCTTGCCGTCTGTCATGCTATGAACGAGAATTGGCTTAAACATGGATATATATATATATATGTATATTATTTTTTATTTCGAGAAGAACATAATTAGATACCGCGCTGGTGTACTTTGGATGTTAAATAAAACGTGGATGAGACGTATATTCAGTGCTAATCTGAGTGTTTAATGTTCCCAACGGATATGTGCAAAGAGGGATGTGATATTTTGAAACGATTTACATCATTAATGTCCTATAGTTCACCGGGCGTGTGCTGCTTCCATCTATTTGAATAAGTTACCTGTAAAACAACGTAGGTACGTTATTGCATAGTAAAAAGATATAATTGTAGTATTTTAATATGTAGTAGACATCAGTTTTTCATAGGCCTTTTTAAAAAAATTCGTATATTTAAATTAGCAAAAAAATATGTGTTAACCTTGATCTTACATCTAAGAGGTTGCTTGAAACATGCTCACGCTATATTTTTCAGAAGTGACATTCATAGGCATAGGAAGTAAAATATAGATTATAAATGAACCCTTTTTTGATGTCGATTTAATACATTAGGAACTACTAATTTTATTAATTAAAATTTCCTCCAGCCAAAACGTCGCACCGTCGGGACGTTGCATTTTCCGCTTATCATCACGAAATATATTACGTATTTATTTATTATTTAAAGTTTTAATTTTATTTTGTTAATTACATATAACACTGATTGTTAGTCATGATCTCAACGTAGACAATCATACGGTCTTCTCGGTATTATCGCTATAGCACTTAAAGAGGCACGCATAGACTTAAGGATGGTCGTCGCTATCTATACGCAACCATAAGAGGGGCAGGGGCATACTGTCCAGACGGCTAATACGATTAGAACAGACATCCTCTATAACTAAGGACCGATCGGCCTATCGGTGCTATATTTTATACATCATTATCTTTATGGATCGGGTTCAAATCCGTACCAAATACTATAACATTATGTTGCTTTATTTTTTTTTATTTTCTTTTATAAGATATTTTTTTTGATAAATAAGATTAATAACTTATCTATTACGATTAAATATTTATGACTTTACATCAGCATCTGTTCAACGTTGAAAGAAACAGTTGGCGAACAATCTTTCCGTATATAAACCAACTTTTCATTATTTATAAATTTTTACGAGGAGTATTTATCATTAAATACTTTATCATTTCAATTTCATTCATATATTTTTCGCGTTCGGGTTAAATTTATGAATAAATATTTTATATTACTGATATTCATATTATTTAGGTTCGATCTATTATGATGCATACTTTGCCTTTCAATTTTACTTCTAGAGGTTATTTCATGATTTTACCATCGAGAAACTTTATCGCGACGTGTTTAAAAAAATGCCCAATTAAGATGTAAGATCCAGGTTTGATTTTGTTGGCGATCCGATTGGCGTAGTGGGTGGCGCACCTGCCTCTTGCGCCAGAGGGTGTGGGTTCGATTCTCACTACTGGAAAAATATTGTGTGATGAACATGGTGTTTTTCCAGTGTCTGGGTGTTTATATATTTATAACATGTATTTATTTACAAAAGAAAAGTATGTTTAAGTATGTTTATCAGTTAACTAGTACCCTTTGTACAAGCGTTGCTTAGTTTGGGACTAGAGAACGATGTATAAAAATATATCCGAAAATATTGATTTCTTTATACATATTTCTATTGCTGTTTGAAAATGTACCTATAAATTTTGTCAAAATCAATACATCGCCTATAAAAAGTTAAACACAACAAGAAATTACAGAGTTATATGTTACTTGCCAGACATAGCACTCCTCATAGCTAAACTCCAATCATTAAGTGATTTTTTCATATAGGTCATTGCCCCTGGAGATGGAGTAGTCGACGTCGTCTCAGCTATAGACAAAAATACTGTGTCACATCAATCTAAATACGAAATAAAGCTACTTCCTCGTGTTAATTCACTGTAACGACATATGGAAATTGACATTTAGCTAGTTCAATTTTTGCGTACGAATAATTTACATATTACATGTTTGTAACTTACCCTAACTCGATTGGAAAAAAATATAAGATTATGATGTGTAAGGTACCTTCAGTACCCGTAAACACAAAAAGAAAAAATTAAAAGTTACGAGCAGTGTTTCGGTTTGCTATGGCTCTATTTTTTTTTCAATTGGATGGTACCCGCGTAAGTTGTCCACATGAAGGACAACTCAGTAGGAACCGTCATCCATAGACTTGATCAGACATGGGATGTGGCACAAACGTTTACAACTTCTGAAAAGTAATGATGCCCGGGGTGTGGCACGCATGTTGACAACCATTGAAATTCAATGACCCCCGGGATGTGTCGCATATGTTTACAACCTCTGAAAGGTAATACCCGGGATGTTGCACGCATGTTGACAACCTCTGAAAGTTAATGATACCCGTAATGTGGCACGCATGTTGACAAACTCTGAAAGTGTAATTATAACAACCGGCAAATTACTCGGGTAAAGACTAAGACACAAGACAAGTGGGGGAAAGCGCATGTTCCCTTTCGTGCTACGCACGCATGAGCACATGCGCGGCCCTACCCACAGCGGAGGGCCCAAACCCGTCGGTTCTGGCTAGCCCACCGGTTCTGCGTCAGATGAAGCTTAAATAGTCTCGGGACTGAAAGCACAAACATCCAGTTAATACCTTTCGTGCAACCGATCGCGTAGTGATGTGAATATTCTCTCCAGCTCCCTTCGGTGCCCGGTGGAGATCTAAAAATCGACTGCTGCCTGACCGAATGAATTTTTCAAGATGTTTGACGATCACTATACCTCAGTTCATTCCACATATCATTAGTTGTATATAATTTATTTGTCGAATGTGCATAAATAATCGCGCAATAGTTAGAAAATGAATGTAGTGCCTGTACAAGTATAAAAGGCGAGGCAATATTATGAAATATATGTCTCAAAAGTAAGTAGTTAACCATATGTTATTATTATGATTGTTATTTTAACTAGATATTTGTTAAGAATATTTTGAGATTTGAGAAGCTATTTTATTATTGAATTACTTACTGTCTGCAGGCATAGCGTACTGAAATAGAAAAAAAAAACACATATTAAGAAACGTACGACACGTTAGGCCGGGGAAAAGGTTCTTCGTTTTTATATACAAATTCATGACATTTTTTTAAAAGTTTCATTATATTCAATTTTTATTATTCTTTTTGCCATCTTGTAGGTATTAACCTAAGTGGTAACCCTAGTAACCTAATCCCGAATCGAGAAATTTGGGACTTATGGTCAAAACAGTGCGACAAGTAGGTTTGACAGCACTTTATTGATGTTAATCTAAAACTTCTCAAAGAATTTTGAAGAGACCGAAACTGTTAACATTACCAGGTTGGAAGGTCAGGGCTGTATTTTAGATGCAATAGCACTTCCCAAGCAAACTCTGTCAGTCTTTGAGTGGTCAAAGATGTGGGTGGTGGCTTTACTCGTATCATAATGATTTTTTTTATGAGAGGTAGGAAAGCGAGCTGGTGGTTCACCGGATGTTAAGTGTAACCGCAATTCTTGAAGCTTGTGTACATAAGCAACTCTCTTTATTTATAGCCAATAATAACCTACTAAGCACATATCAGTCCGGATTTCGCCCTGGTCATGGCACCACCACTGCTTTAATTAAAGTCACAGATGATATAAGAAGTGGTATGGAAGATAAAAAAATAACAGTGATGGTACTTATTGACTTCTCAAATGCTTTTAACTCAGTCGACCATGATATCCTTCTTGCCATCCTAGCTTATTTGAATTTCGCCCCATCTGCCTTAGAATGGTTCACTTCCTATCTTCGCGGACGTCAGCAATCAATCAACTTAGGTCATAATACCTCATCGTGGGTTAACCTTGAAGCTGGCGTTCCGCAAGGCGGAATACTCTCTCCCATTATTTTCTCAGTTTTTTATTAACCAGATCACATCCGAAATTAATTGCTCGTATCATCTGTATGCCGACGACCTGCAGCTTTATGTTCAATCTCATATTGATGACCTCCATAACGGGATTGAATCAATAAACCATAATTTAAAAATTATTAAGGACTGGTCATTTCGTTATGGAGTGCTTGTCAATCCTCTGAAATGTCAGGCGATGCTAGCTGGAAGCTCAAGGATGCTGGCCAAGATTAACGTTGATAGCTTACCACCTGTGCTTTATAATGATATATTAATACCGTACAGTTCATCTGTGAAAAATCTTGGTCTCCGCATTGACAACAGTTTAAATTGGAGAGATCAAGTTTCAAATATCAGCCGCAAAGTCGTTGCCACCCTGCGGTCTCTTTATCGTTTAAAGAATTTTCTCCCCTCTCAAAGTAAGCTTATGCTAGTCCAATCCCTCATTTTGCCAATCATCGGTTATGCAGATGTGTGTTACTCAGACCTATCCCAAGATCTTCTCCTCAAGCTGGAACGCCTTCACAATAACTGCATCCGCTTTATTTTTGGCCTACGTAAGTATGACCATGTATCGCATTTTAGATCTCAGCTTAAATGGTTGAATATCCGCCAGAGGCGCGATTCCAGAATTCTTCTCGTTCTGTTTTCCATCTTGAACGATTCCTCTTCGCCTCCATATTTAAGGGATAAGTTTCAATATCTGTCATTATCTAAAAATAAAGTTCTTCGGTCTACAACTAACAACAAGTTAACTATTCCTCCTCATCTCACCGGGTTCTTGAGTAACTCTTATACAGTCAAGGCTACACTACTCTGGAATTCCTTGCCCGATGACATACGAAAAGCGCCCAGTAAGATCTCCTTTAAAAGACTGCTCCGTGACCATTTCTTGAAGACTTTAATTTGTATAGTTTTTTTTCTTTTTCTTCTTTCCTTTTTTTTTTTGTTTTTGTTTTATATTTGCTACCATCAGATTATTATATATGTTTATGAGTATATATGTATATATATATAAGTATATATGTATATATATATATATATATATATATATGTATATAAGTATGTATATACAAGGTTATATATTTATATATATATATATATATATATATATATATATATATATATATATATATATATATATATATATATATATATATATATACATATATATATATATATATATATATATATATATATATATATATATATATATATATATATATATATATATATATATATATATATATATATATATATATATATATATATATATATATATATATATATATATATATATATATATATATATATATATATATATATATATATATATATATATATATATATATATATATATATATATATATATATATATATATATATATATATATATATATATATATATATATATATATATATATATATATATATATATATATATATATATATATATATATATATATATATATATATATATATATATATATATATATATATATATATATATATATATATATATATATATATATATATATATATATATATATATATATATATATATATATATATATATATATATATATATATATTATGATTAATGTAACACCTGAACTAATATAAATTGCGCACGAGGTAAATGATTGCGAAGTACTTTCCGTCAGCATTGTTATTTAAATTTGAACAGCTTAGCCGAAAGACCATCAATAATTTAACAGTACAATTAAGCTATGTAAATCGTTGAAGTGGTTTGTGTGCGAAACATTCCTTTTGGCCATTGGTGTGTTACTATACATAATTTTGTATTTCAAATCCATTCCATTTCACTTATTTTGCTTATTAAAGAATTATGATTTAAATAATACTTTTTTTATAATAATAGACATATGGTCATCGATGGTCAATAAGAACATAGAGAGGTCTTAAAAGCCTTAAAGAGTCTAGACGTGAATAAAGCTAGTGGGTCAGACGGTATACCGGCGTTATTTTTGAAGGCTTGTGCACCCAAGTTGTCTCCTGTTCCGCCTCTTATTTGAGAATGGAGTAATCTCTAAGTTCAGGACTTAGGGACTTGGGAGCTTGCGAATGTGCAGTCTATTCCAGTAAAGGGTAGTCGTGCCGATTCTGCCAATTACAGACCAATTTCACCTACCTCCATTCTGTCTTTCTGTAAGATTATGTATGAAGTGTATATTGAACGCCCACCTCATGGCGTTTTTAGAACACAAAACCTCTCAGCGTCCGCCAGTATGGATTTCGCCAAAATCGGTCAATTGGGGACTTTCTAGTGTATTATTATACTATTACTTCACTTCTGGACAACTCCCTTCGAGATAACATTTTCAATGATGAGGACGCTTTTTAAATTTCACTTAACTCAGTTTTTGGCCGAAAAGGATCAGACTTTCTACGAGCGTGGAATTTTCAAGTTGTCAGAGAGACGGCAAAAAAGTCATCAAACAAAATTGAAAATACATTATAGATTAAACTTCATCCAAAGTATAAACAAAACTTTTACTACAATTAAAAATAAATTACTTAGTTGCCAACCCAATATTTTATTCAGTGCACCATTTCACGGCAGTGACAGAAAACAGTGAAGGTTCAAAAGCGAGATTCAAAAACCCCAGCCGAAAAGGAAAACTCCGTTTCGCGAGAGCGTCGCGGGCTCCTGTTTGGTTTCTTCGAACGCCGGTATCAAGATTTGAAGTTGCACGGTGATGTAAACGAAAATGGACGCAGCGAAGCGGAGCACTAGACCAGTGTTCAGGAAACACATTCCGTAGAGGGAGAGTCGAGGTTCGCGGATCTCCAATGTGTTTAAGATGCTCCGCGTTAACTTTAAAATCTCATCTGGAATTAATACATTAATTGCATTTAATTTTTTTTATTGTGAGAATGCGGCAAGCGAGCTGGGGGTTTACCTAATGTTAGGGGGTTGCTGCTGCCCATGCACATTTGCAAGGCCCGTAGGTTGCAGATGGGTTGCCGCTTTTTAATAAAGTGGGCCCCGGCTACCTCACTAATAAGGATAAATGCAGAAGTATAACACTTCCACTTCGCGCCGGTCTTCTGTGAGGTCATGGTATTTCCCCGGTCGGACCTAGCATTCATACAAAAATAAGACTTACTTGGCACTACAGTTGTAACAGCTATTGGATACATGCATTGATTAATTTAATTCAGTTTAATATAACTAAATACTTCTAAATTTTAAAGTTTTTTATAGTGCTAATCTCTGCACTTAAGATTGAACATTAAAACATGTAGAAAAAGTACGAAAAGATTGTCGCCGCTGTGGGAATCGAACCCACGTCTTCTTGAAGCAATGCTTGGTTTGTATGCTGGAAAGGATATAACAATAGATGCGCCAAGCATTGCTTCAAATGCTAAATAACAATGTAAAAAAAGGCGTTAAGATTTTCGTCGCTGTGGCTATCAGCCGTTTAGCTCAGTGGTTAAAGCGTCAGGCCGCGAATGCCGAAGACGTGGGTTCGATTCCCACAGCGGCGACAATCTTTTCGTACTTTTTCTACATGTTTTAATAAATACTTCTATATTATTTAAGGAATGAAAATCTTAAATAATTAAATTATGAACATTTCGTTGTTTTATATTCTTCAATTTATAATTTAAGGCCGTATTCAGAAACTAAGTCTAAATACATTGTTATTATTTTTATGTGAGAAAGTGGCAAACGAGCTGACGGTTCACCTGATGTTAAGTGATAACAACCGCCCATGGACATTTGCAACACCAGTAGAGTTGCAGATGCGTTGCCACCTTTTAATAAAGTGGGCCCCTGCCACCTCACTCACCAGACGCAACACAGAAGACACACTTCCACTTAACGCTGGTCTTATGTGAGGTCGTGGTACTTACCCGGACGGACCTGCCCATTCGTACAACAGCGAACACTATTGCGTGGTCCTACCACAGTTAAAATAGTTCTTACTGATTTGTACAGTTATAAACTTATAGGTTGAATGGATAATGAAAGATTTAAATTTAGTTGTGTCGGAAAATACCCGTAAAATACAAGCAAATACATTTAACCTCTTTATAATTTCAGAAAAACGTTTAATACTTAATATTTTACGATAGGAATAGGTTGCAGCAAAATTTCATGTATGTTAAATTGTGTCCCGTACACTATGTATGTTTACCCCAGCCTCGGAATAATAATTACTAATTCCGATATACTTATCTCGTGCAAATATTGAAGATTGAAACCACGAAATGAATTACAATTTACCAAATGCTTGAAAGAAACATTTTTTCTTAGCCTATTGAATGAGAATAACAAAAAAAAAGATACTGAAAAAACTTCAGATATTGCGTAAAAGAAGTTACAGGCGTCAAATGAAGTTATATATATGTTTATAAGTTAATATATGTTGATTGTTGGTAATTAATTTTAATAAAAATACTATCGCATAGTAGTAGACCGTCTAAGTGTATGACGACCCTCCACTACATGGAGTGAGAACCTTTGAAAATGTGCGGGAAGGCGATGGATACAGGTGGCTTCGGATCATGGCAGTCTATGGGGAAGGCCTACATTCTGCAGTGGACTCAAACAGGCTGAAATGATGATGATGATGAATGACAATAATGTAATTTTTTCCTATGGATCCATTATACTAAATCATTGGCAAGAATATTTATTTTCAAGTTTTTATATGTTTATTTACGTAATCAAACAAATTTGCCATCGTGCTTTGAATGCTAGCTGCATTTTCTCGTTGATTCATTATATCTTATCTTTAAAAGAGAAAAGAACCGGTCATTTTGTTTCCAGTCGTAACGATTACTCGAGGATACAAAATCGAATGGAAAATGTTTGACTTATCCTATAAAGCTAAGCGAGTGGAAGACAAAAATATCCATAGGACATTCAACTGACGTGGCATTATAAAAAGAAATCATTCGAATTAATAGGATGTTCCTAATGATCCGCCTTTGTTAATAAAATACGCAAGTGACCAAGATGATGCTTGAAAGGTACTAAGAATTATGCTGAACAGCTGAACTTATAAAAATATCGGTAGGCAGATGCTTATGGCGTAAATGAGTGGTGAGTGCATACTATTAACATTTCAATGAACATAAGTAATGCAATGGAGATCTTACCACTGCTCCTTGGTTTCAATTGTATATAGGTGCAAATTAGTTTCGTCATATCTATCTGATGGCAAAATAGATCAGTTTGTTGACCGATACCGTATTCATACAACCACCCAACAATGACCCAACCAATTACACAAACTTTTCGTAAGAAGCTGTAGTCCTAAAATGTAGAAAATGTATGGTTAAAGAATGTATGGAGATTCATTAGTGTTTAGATGATATAAATTTTTATACTTCTATGTCAATTTTTTTATGAAGCTAAAAAGAAATTCTTTGAACATATATATCTAAGTGTTAAAAGTTAGCGAGGAGAATAACCATTTTTAATATAATTGTATAATTTCCGACCATATAAATTACTTACTTAATCACATGCCGTCTACGTACAAGGATTGAAAAACGGTTAACCATCTTGAACAATAAAACTTAATTTTATAACATAAATGAAAAAATAGATAAGTAAAAAACTTGCCGGTGATTTGCCTGTTGTTACAAGTACTGGAACAGAATTGAATGTGCCCAATGTAACAGCGCACATGCCCATAAATATCTAAAATTGAATTAAAAATATATTTTCTTATGACAAAAAAAATCTTTAAGAAAAATGATTCTCGAAGCTTACCGAAAAACGATAACACTTTTCTACGTGTTGTAGTATATTGAAGATTATTTTAAACCCTTCAGAAAATTGTTCAATCGTTGCGAACTTATGAAAGGTCACCAAGTTGTCGAACTCTTTTCTCCATAGGAGTTTGTGGAAAAGAAATTGCTTCGGAAAGTAACCTGCATTCACGCCGGCCCGCTTTATTATAGCCACGTTCAAGTAATGCACCCTCAGCGCTAAGAAAGCGTAAAACGTCAGAAGGAAACAAATGTCATAGTAGATCATGAAAAGCAGCGTGAAGTAAATAGTGCCGACTACGTGTATGGATAGTGGAGTTTTGTACGCAAACACCAATACAGTGACAATAATTGCTTGAAATGAAAAGATGAAGATCGATAATGTTAGGAACGTCCTAACAACGATGTCCCTCATGAACTTCGTCGGCTTAATACCTAGATGGCAGTCGATCTCCATACAATAATTTAGCAATACCAAGCCGGTGTTTCTGTTTGGGCCGGCTATGTTTAGCAATATGCTGTTCTGTAATACGGCGATCAACATTAAAAGTATCACTTCGGATTGTATTAAGTAATTCTCTTTCCAGCTCAACACGTAGAACATGTAAAACGCCGAAGAATTGCCGGAGATTATTGAGTTTAAGCATCGCACGAAGGCGGTGGTAGCGTTCCTTTTGACAATATGACCGTTGTTGGTCGCAAATCTGAGGTATCCAGTAAACTTAAGTAACCATAGTATTTTACTATCTAACAATTTGCAGTACTCGCGAGCCAGTTGAACTTTTGGATCCATTTTGATAGTCCAACTGTCGACAACAACTCGAAAAAATTAGAATTTAGTGTCATTCAATTTCCTTTATTTTCTATTCAGTATCGCCTATGGGGAATTAATTAGGCAATTTCGTTCATTACAAATTTAATAGGAGTAAAAGCTTTCATTAGATTAAAAGGTTGCCAAGTTTTTGTTGATAATAATAATGAAATAAAAATAGATAATGAATAAATATTTAACTTTAGTTTACTGGAATAAATAAGAAACGTAAGTTGCATTCTTAAGTAAAATGTGTTCATACACAATGTAGAAATCATAATATATATTTAGCTATATGCTAGTTTCTGAAATAATTATCTATATGTAACGAGAAATTTATATATTAGAAGATGATTTAAAGGTCTCATGGCATGTGTGTATGTCGTGTAGTGGTTGGTGGTTGGTTAAAAAATTATTTTATGCATTCTTCAGTAAGATTTTTTTCTTATGTCATCACTGATACAAGGTCTTAAATTCGTATTTTTTAAGACATCGAGACTAATAATATAAGACGGTAAATAACGTGTTGTAAATAGTGCTTGGATTAGACAACTGACGCCAAATTTGCTCTTTGCTAAATTGATCCGAAGATGGCGTAGGACATCCAAATCTTTACCTATTCAGACTATACTACTCCGGAACTCCTTGCCTCAGTTCATCAGAAACGCACCAATTTAAAAAAAAATCTGCGATGTCACTATGCCAATTTTGCCGATTGTTAGTCATTAAATGTATCATTATATATGTATTAAATATGCATAAATATATGTATATACTAGCGGACACGACAGACGTTGTAAATATATAAAAATATTTAAAAACAATGTACTGGACCGAATTCTGAATCTAAACCATTCTCGAATAGACCTGAAGACACAAAATTTCATTAAAATTGGTCCAGCCGTTTAGGAGGAGTTCAGTGACATATACGCGTCAGAAGTTTATATAATGTTTATGTATTAATGTTGTAATTTGTGTGTATTTAACAAGTTAATATGTATAGTATTTTAGTTTGTGTAAAGTATATTTCTATTTAATATACCTTTTGATTTTTTGTATCTTTTTATTTATTTTTCTTTAATTTTTTTTTCACGTTTTGTTGTTGTTTCCCATCTGCGTCTAATTTTCTCTTATTGTTAAGTTTGCCTTTTGTTTAGGTGTTTTTTTGAGGTTTACACCTAATACATTTTTAAATAATAATAAATACAATTATCACTAAATATATGCATATTTCAGACCCTTTGTGAATGTGAACCGAATAAAGCGATCGAAAATGATCACAAATATTTTTTACAAACAAAACAATAAAAAGCAAAAAACAAATTTATAGCAAGATAAGAAAACTATCTGCTAAAAATAGTAAAGATAGTGAGTTGATCTGTTCGCTGTTCCTTTGAATAAATGTTTAAAATCTGAGAATCAGAAAATTCATTCCATTGTAGAACTCATAAAATGATTGTTGATAAATTTCAATCGCGTCGCTTTCCGGAAGTAATAGCAACATGACTTCTAATTTTTGCCTTTTCGGTTACAACTGCAACAGACGAAAATATGTTTTTCGGAATTCAAATTTAAACTGATAAGAATTTGTATCATGACTGCTGTTGGATAGGGCCGGGAACTGACTAACATCACTATATAGGAGCAGAAAATCTAGAAAAATTAAATCATCTACGATAAGGATGGCTCAATAAATTTTCCAAAAAAATTTGAAGAAAGCCAACATCTTAAGCCAGTGCCAGATTAAGACAGAAACAGAAACAGGCTAGAGAAAAATGTGTACCTATTTTTCTCATATTTTGTACTGTTCGGCAAGTTCTTTTTTACATGATAAATTCGTCTTAGATTGTCCGTTTCTTTCCATGATTGTACCTGTTGACAGCGAGTACATTTTGAATCAAGTAAGGCAAGATTCGCTGGATATGACCAGTTCACAATACGCGGATTTACCCCCTCGTTTAAATTCCTAGTGAAGGGAATAGAGAATGAGATAAGATGCAATTTCTAGTCACGATAGATTAGTCCTATAGTCATATTCAGTCCTAAGACAATCATCTATGGACCCGCCATGGAAAGTGAATACAACACAATGCAATACAACATCCTTTGTATTTAACTGGCCGCAAGGTTTTCATTTCGCACCGTGCGTAGAATAACGTTCTGTGGTAACATAGAACGAATTTGATTTTATCGTCGGAAAGTCTTAATTATTGTCTACGCTTTCAGATGACATTAATTTTTTTTTCGTCTGACTTATAGATATTGAGATTCAGAATAGAATAACGTATTCTATCTGATTTGTGCTCCGCAGTACAAAGACTAATACTAAGCTTACTAGTGTAATAGACGAGTGTAATATATTCTATTTAGAGTCAATTCACAATTATTGCACAGTCACCCACTTTTTATGGTTTTTGCGTCGAAAAAAGTGTTACATGCGTTATTGTCATACATATTTTCTGAGTTTTTAGTTGAACAACGTTATATAAACGTGTATATATGAACTTGTGACCCATCAATTTTTGCCATTTCCCGTAGGAAAACGTCACTATTATTCATGAAACCTCTTATATTCTAAATTTATATAATTATTTATTCAAAAAGTATACTGTTTGTTAATATACCTAATCATATTACAAACCTCAAAAATTGTAATAGAAACTGCTTGAATCGGCCGTCCTGAACAATTACAATTTTGCAGTTACGTTGTTCTACGCAGGGTGCGATTTGATTATTAACTTTTTTATTAGTGTTATACTTTTATTAGTGTTATAGCACTGAAACCTTCTTCCACCAGATTCAGCACATGGTTCTCATGTATAAGCTCTAGGCGCATTAGTAAGAAGAGTATACAGCGTGTCGTTACCATCGCGACAATAAATGAACACACGTCTAACGTTACTTGCCAATAATCATAAAAAAATATTAACGTTAAACAAAATCCATAATTAAAAAAATATTTTTCAAACAAACTAATTAAGTAAAAAAGAAACAAAATTTGTAACATCCTATACAACTCGCGCCACACCGTCACATTATAAGCCTCTCCTTCTAACATTATGTTTTGTCTCTTTTAAATTCATTCAACCTATTCATATGCTTTGTGACCTTTACAAATGAACTTTACGTTACAGTTTTATACGTAAGGGTGTTCTAAAATTGTTTGTTTTGGAAAATTTAATAACTCGGTAAATATTGATGTCTAAAGAATGCAAATGTTTAATACAATTTTAAAAAGTTATCCTCTATATGTGTGTTCATTTATTGTCGCGGTGGTAACTACACGCTGTATACTTCAAACGAAATTCCCAATCCTTGAACCAAAAAATGGTCAGCCTTTGGAAACAGAAGTATTAAGTAGACTGATATGGAGAAGAAAAATATAAAATATAAATATATATTTCTAAGTGTCCTAAGTTCTTGTATCGTTTACACAAAACTGTATCATATACATGAATGAAACAACAAAGCATTGTTTAATCATGATATTATATTGCTTATGAGTACAGAGTAACAAAGTGTTTGCGTCTTAAATTATGAAACTTAAGTTTGACAACTGAATGGAAATGCTAGTAAATGCAACTGACAAGTATGTAGTTATAATCGAGATACAGCGCTTCTTTGTTACCAACGAACCAACGATGAGGCAATATAAAATTTTTAAGTTCTATGAAATCGTAAAAAATACTTTAACAATTTATCTTCTTTTTTAAATCTCATAACACTAAGTAGGTACTTCTAAGAAAGGTAGACAATATTAATTCCTCAATTTTTACTACTATCCACTAAATTTAGACATATTTACAATTTAATATTTATTTTCATCCACAAGCTTCGCTGTGAAAGCGCAAATGTACCAAAAATTGAGCATCTTCGTTTCCTTAACGTATTTAATTCCGCGTAAGCGCTTCAGCTACGATCTCGATGCAGGATTAATGACGTAACAACAAACGCATTAAATAACTTAGTTACACAAATAATTCTCACACTCACTCACAGCACAGACTGATACCGATCAATTATATAATTTAAATAATATAAATATTTCTAGAAATGCATTTCAACTTGGTACGACATATAGTGATCCCGTTGGGGTGTCACTCACATCAATTTAAAAAAAAAATTCACATCATATTAAGTACCAACAAAGAACAAACATAACATTAAGTACATAACACATTAAAATTGTGACATAATTTGTGTTAATATTTCGAGAGACAATTAGAAGCTAGTATCACTAAATCGAGGAAAGAGATTCCTTATTGTGGAGTTAATTTTCCATCAGGCCTTAGGGGGCGCCTGATATGTTTAACTTATAAACGGGACAAGCAGTGTCGTCCGGTCCATAACGGCCTCATTTTAAGTCAGCGATTACTCGCGTTTAGCACCATTATCCTCGTACGCAGTCCAACGCTGAATTAAAATGAAGCTCACAATTATACTTGTGTTAACTTGTTATAAATCTAACATCTTACAACTAAATATTTATTCTATATTACGAGCTAAACTTACAGATAATCCCGTACCATCACCAAAGATTGCACATAATACCCGATACTTTGATTTTTTAATTGCAGTCATGCCTAACGAGAAGGCTAGTGGATATTCCGTTGACTGTTAAAAAATTAAGGTATTTTTTTTGGGAACTCAAAATCAATAAAGTTCCATAGTTCAAAAACGCGGAATGTTTATATTAGTTTGGAAGACAACGTTCATCAATTATATAACTAGAAGGAGTTCCGTGCGCGTTGATTCAATTAAGCACTGGGAAATTTAAAGTCCTCCCATCAATTCGATTGGATTCACATTAAAAACGGACGGAATAAATTCGTTACATTTTATCGTATAACACCGTTAATTGTTCCATTCTGAAACTAATGGAGTAAACGAATAATAAATTATTAAGTACCTAGAGACTTCAACTCATAAATCGAGATTTATTAAATGTACGTCATCAGTCGTTGTAAATGTTTGTAAAATTTTCAATTGTGGACCGGCATTGGCAGCTGTCCCAATAATTGATTGGCGAATGATGCGTTTGTGAACTTGAAGTGTCGCTTGTCGTAGAATTTCAGTAAGGCTGGCGAGTAAGGATGCTGCTTCTTTAGGTGCATGTAGTGTTCTTCCGGCTCGGATGTGGTGTGTCCGCATTCTTCACACACGTACATCTGTAAACGAAAAACGTTTTAGTCAGATAAAGATGTTTAATCAGCTATGCTGGAGATGCCAGCAGCATCTTAAATATAAGTTCCAAGGTGGTGTGTTTTTAATGGATATATTAAGTAAATATTCACATAGCTCTAATATTGGTATCAAATATATCAAATTCATATTTTTCTGGGAGTGACGTAAAGTGTATTAGTGCCGTAAAAGCTTCGAGTAGGTAATGCCATAAAAATATGAGACTATATCTAAACGTGTAAATATACACGTGATAAGAGTGAAACTTCTTAAATCAAACTTGTATTAAATATAGTCGTTCTCTCATGAAACGAAATGTGACTGAACTTGACAAGTCCTTGAAATTCCACCATCCTAAATTAAGAGGTTTGAAATCAAAAGTAAAAGTACAATTATGTAATTACCTTTGTCCTTCGTTCCTTATACGCGTAGGTGTGTTGGACACCGTGCACTTTCAAGCAGTGAGATTCCAGCGAACATCTTTGCGTGAATGATTTTTCACAGAGGTTACATTTGTACGGTCGCACTCCAGTGTGAGTCCTCGTGTGCCGTTTGAGATCGAACGTGTCGTTAAAGCCTTTGCCGCAGAAGGTGCACAAGTACCGCTTCACATCCGAGTGGCATTTCATGTGCCGGTTCAGCAGCCTCTGTAAACTAAAGTTTTTCGAGCAAACCCTGCAGATGAACTTTGTGGGGTCGTCTTCGCTGACTAATACTTGTTTGTTCTTCTCTTCTTCTCTTTGCCTTGCGTTTGCTTCGGTGGCCAACGGGTTCTTCACGCCGTGACCGCCGTTGATGAATTCCAACGGGAGCTCTGCCGGGAGACCCAACTGAAAAAAAAATAAGCGTTTAGATGTTATTTTTTATATTCAGCAACTACAAATAAATTAAATGTTAAATTAAGATGTTAATTGTTTAATTATTTGATAAAGCATTTGATAAAGCTGAGCTTAATCAATAATAATATCAAACAACTGGGAATAAGTAACAAACAGAAAACTATTTTATATAGATTACTTTTTGTAGATTATATAATCTATATATATATATATATATATATATACATACAAAAATAATATTGTATTATTAAATATAGAAATCGCAATAGGTTGAAGCATAAGTTGATTAAGGCTCAGCATTATTTTATTTTTAAGATTTCTTTTCATTTTTAACTTTCAATGTCATCTTGAAGAAAATTGAAATCGTTTTTAGGATGACATTAAAGTGAAAAAAAGAAAGTGAAAGCTTCGCCTTAAAATCAATGAATGCTTACCCTTTGTTGCAAGATTTGTATTTTGCTATCGGCGACAGAGCCTTTCTTGAGACTTACTGCGGCAGCGGGGCTGAGTGATGAATTTTCGATGTGGCTGTTCCCGTCTAATGAGTTGTTCCCTCCGGGTGAAGGTAACGACACACCAGTCGGCGAGTCGAGCTCCAAGGAATGACTAGCGAAAGGAAATCCAGGGGACAATATTTGCTGTCTCTGCTGCAGTTGTACATGGATTTGTAGCTGTTGCATTTGGCCTTCATTGTGCTGCAGTAGAGCCGGATTCAAGTGCATTAGCAGATCTGGGCGGTCCTTAGCGAAATTGTAAGATGCGTTTTGTTCTTGGCTCGCGAACGCCAGATAATTGGCTTTCTCGTAATATTGTCTACTTAGGTTAACTTGTTCCGCCAATGACTCGATATCAACAGGATTGTGTACAGAATCTGGGGTTATTGAGGATGATTCTCTAATCTCAGAATCAGTGATAGACTCGACGTGATTGTTCAATAAATTTGCAAAATCCTCAGTGGAGTCTGATAGATTTCCTAAAATTCCTTCGTTGGATCCAGCAAATGACAGTGTAGTTGAAAATTGGATATTGTCTATTACATCTTCACCCATATCGACTACCATTGATACGTCAAAATTACTACCATAATTGCCAATTGCACCTAAATTTTCCAATTTATTTTCATAATCAATTTCTTCATCTTTTAAAGCTAGACCATAATGAGCATTCTGCATTAGTGAATACTGTTTACCCTGTTCTGGGAAATTTGTAGCATTCTCGTTATTTTCGCAATCCATATTGAATCCATTCATCATGTTAAACTCATTAGAGAAGGAACTATTGGCATTGAAAGAGTTTTGGCCACTCTTTGTGGATGGTCCGAGAGTTTCATAGAAAGGTGGAAGACTTCCCGTGGGCGGACTATTAGGGCCGTAATTCGAGCGTCCATCTCGACCATTGCCACCGCTTCCCGATCCACCACCAAGAGCTCCACCTCCACCCGAACTTGGGGCAGTACTGCCTGCGCCTGAGTTGAAACTTCCTGAACCCCCACTGCTTTGCGAGTTTGAATTCGATCCATTTCCACCAGTGGATCTACCATGACCTGCAGCAGCGCTTATTATTCCAGGTACCTTATTGCCCGGACAGTTGCGCAGGACCAATACAGGTCTAGCCAAGATACCGTTAGCAATTTTTGAGCTGCTTGTCCTTCTCTGTTCCCTGATCTTCTTTTCTGTTTCCTCGTCTTCAGATTCACCTCGTTTTTTTGTTAGCGCGTAGTCTATTGGCTGGTCTTGTTCAGGTTCCGGTGTTGGCAGTGTTGGTGGGATACTGACATCTAACAAATCCTTCTTGCCATCGCGAAATTGAGATTGTGATGGTGTTCGTTGAATTACTGATACTTTTTGGCATGTTACATTGTTGTCGATACCAGGCGAAGGTACTGAATCTGGAGATGGTGAATTTCTAGATGGTAAGACCACGGGCTCACTTTCCAATGGATCTTTTTCCTCTTTAATAAGGGGTTTGTCATCTGCTTTCTTTTCTTCCACTGGGAGATATTGCTTCCTTTCAGCTTGTGTAAGGACGTGGCCCCTGTGACTACCGTACGGTATGTCTCCACCAAGTATTGAAGATATAAATCTTCTTGGTTCTTTCGTCCGACGTTCTTGCGTCAGTCTTGTTGCATTGCTTTCTCCAAATACATCACGATCTGAAAAATAGAAAATTATTTTTAAAAATAGTTGCACTATAATGTTTCAGTAATATTTAGTCTTGTGTACAGTTAGAACGAAAACCTAGACATATTTCCTATATAAATATTATATAAACAATGCTGTTCACCAGTTACTATTCTAGTCTGTTTGTAACGTATTCGTATAGCGTCGAAGTCATAAGGCCTTGTTGACGTCACTGGTATGTGCCTCCATAACGGTAATACTCGCCTCCGCATACACACCTACAACTTTGTCGTGTGTGTGCGTACGGCATTATTATAATTGACGCTCCACTGTACAAAGTGACAAAGTCAATCTCGACCTAAATCTGCCAACCAATGGCTCACCAGGGTATGAACGATCCAGTTTGAAATGTTTCCTGTCTGTTGTAATTATAACGCAATATTTTAAAATCCTTTAAGCATATTTTAAATGCCTGGACAAGTGTTGTATGTATTTTTATGTATACACGACTAATGGATTTAGTGTAGTGAAAAAGATAAACTTTATTAAAATTGTGTTGAAAACGAAGTTATTAGACGTAGCAAAACATGCGTAGGTAGCAAGTGAAAGTCCCAAGGTTGGGATAAACGAGTTCCTTTGCCCTTTCTCGGCTTTTGTTAGGGATCCAAGGACGAGGCCTGCATTGTTGGGATCTCTTTTTTGTACGTGGTTCGTAATTGTATGCGTCTGCGCAGCGAGGCGTGACGGCGCAGTTTCAAATTTGGTAACATTTCGAACGTACAGTACCATGAAGTTGAACAAAAAAAAATCACTCCGTTAACAATTTTTATAGCGGTACTTAAACGTTAAAAATAGACGAGCGAATATTTTTATGTTCGTTTCTTCAACGACATTAGACTGTTCTTGGAGCAGATTTCGCAACATCAATCACAATCTTGTTAAACTATTTTGTTCTATGTTTAATACTAGTAACGCGCCCCATGGGTGCAATGTATTATTAATTCGTCTTGAATCAATATATCTAGTAAACCGCATGAAGACCGTTTCGTAGTTTTTAATCTAAGCATACATAGGGATAGATAGATAGCGGGACGACTTTGTTTTATACTATGTAGTGACGTAGCTTGGTTGAAGAACTGATAATTACTAGTACTATGTATTAATACAGTTATTCGATAATTTTGTGCATACTACTCCGATTGTTGATGAAACTGAACATTTTGTTAGGAAAATATTTCGATTAATTTTTAAATAAAAATAAAACGTTTCTGTTATCGTCGAAGGACTAATTATAAGAAACGAAAAACTGTTTTAGAATGTCAATATCAGCTGTTTGGTTCATTTAGGACGCGAAACTAAATTGTGATTTACGTGCGGTTTGATAAAAAGGAAAACTGAATATTTTATTAGCTCACGAATCTGGAGTTAAGTATACCACAAATGTTGTGGACTCGAATACCAAAGTTGACTTACCTTTTGTGGTAAGATAAAAACGGTTAATGGCGGCAGTGAGATATATCTTGTACGCATGGTAAAAAAAAAACTAAACAAAAGTATTTATAAGATATCTTCTTAGCAATTTAATTTATTACTAGTTCATATATATAATCTGCGTATATACACATGCTGATCATATATAACATATTTTTATTGCATGTCGAAATTTCTTAAATTTAAAAATCAAAAACATATTTATTTTTATCATGCTATATCAACTATTGTGATGGTTTGCAATCAATGCTTTTGATCAAAGCAATTGTATTTGAGTTTACGATTCCATTTGGGTTTACGATATAAGATTCTTAATTAAGTATATCGTAAATTGTAATGGTAACATTAAACAAAATTAAAGTGACGGATACGTCTTATAGTACCATACTTATTTAAATTTTACCTTTTTAGTAATATAGTGGGTTTTTTATAATTAGTGCCATGAGCAAACCACTTGTCCAAGGATAACAAGCGGATACGCCTTTTCTAATATATTGAATAATATAATAGCATAAGATAAAAAATAATACGTATATATAATAAAAATATAAAATAATAATGTTCAAATAGTAACATAATATAATAAGTAATAACGATGGGAGCGTAAGTAGATATAAATAAGATGAAACTAGTGACTAGAAAACTATATATTTCTAAAATATCAAGGTCATAAACTAATAATAACAAAGTAATCATTTATTTTTCAATAATAAGCACACGGTTAAATATGTCTTAATTTGATTTGGGCGTGGGTAAGCTTAGAATCTTTTCTTATATTGCAACATTGATTTTAGAGACTTCAATTTAAAACTTGTTGAGGCGAACCCTTGCCTTCCCTGCGGGCGTCCCGTGGGTGACAATTGGAAATGCATATTTGCAATGAACTTTGCTTCACTGTTAATGCAGCTTTAGTGGAGATATTCCGGCCTCCTAATTGACGCATACATTGTAACCTATAAAGGCCGCACATAATGAAACTCGAAGGGCAGATTGTCGGATTAATTTACGAAATAGAAGCCAATATATTTCCATCAACGAATTATTTTAATATCCTAGGCAATATTGTAACGGCACTACCATTAGCATTATACTGTGTAAATTGTTTTTAAAAGTAACGCATAATTATAATCTCTAAAATTACCACGCTGAAGTACCTACGCTGCGGCATCATTGGAGTCATTGTTAACGAGGTCTATTTAAATAGTCCGGTTTTATTCTGAAACTGTAAGTCAAGGCCCCGTAATTACCATGTCCATATCTATTCGGTTACCCTTTGTTTCCTGTACTGAAACAGTATGCGCAACCTTGAAGCAGAATCAGTTGGCGTTTGGACACTGAAGCATGCCATAGCTGCGCATACTCCTTAGCAACATGTAGTGACTCAATCCCTTGGCCTTTGGCTTATTTAAGAACATTAAGAACCTTGTACATCAACCATTAAGCGTATGATTCACATTACGGTGCGTACATTTCAAGGAAATAACCGCAAATTACCGTTACAATTTGCAATTATGTCTTTAATTGCTTACACCATAATGACCACGTGAATGAGTGTAAATGGTCACTTCTTCACAATTTTTAAGACACACGGTTAACTTGGACGGGTTTTAAGTTATACAGATTACGTGTCAATAGTCTGAAATTACGCTGGCTTTGACTGACTCCTAAGCGATTACTAGAATAACTAAGGTTTGTAATGAAATTATATGCCATTTTTTGGTGAAAATAATATTGTCCCGAAAAATAAAACTGGAAACGAGCGGTACCAGTTTACTTAAGCGAATGTTTGCCGATGAATATTAGCGGAAAGTTACGTCGAAAATTATTAAATGGATACGCCATTGTTCAATATAGATTCGAATGCTTACAGATGCTGGGTGTATTTTGGCAAATATACGGCGGAGTCACATCGAGTATGGAAAAAAAACGTATATAAAATTGGTGAGAGGAAAGAAACGAGTAATGACTATTCTTTACGACATTTGTGTTTCGAACAAAAACATCGAGGGCCGAATGCATATGTGAAGAAGAAATAATACAAGTTGTGACGTTCATAAAACCATCGGGCAGAGCGCGACTATCGTGTCCTTGTGACTGGGGTTATCGGACTCTGTTAGCATTTAGCGCATTAAATAAAACGTAAGACAGCTATGAAGAACCGCTTTGGACGCGGGCACATAAAATTCCGTCGAAGCCTTTTTTTTCGCGAACATAAATACCGATAGTACACGGTACATCGGCGAATGCTGGCTAGCATCGGTTGAAAGGTCGTTTGGAAGGACACTTTTTGCTCCGAATTATTTGTTTCCCGACCGCCCCGCCCGCATGTGGTGACCGTTCGCTGCATGTGAGCAGTACAGATTGACTGTTTGTTAAGTTTGCTTTAATAACTGAAAAAGCACATACGCAGAGCTGACTGCCAACCTCCGAAAGATGGAAAGGAACCCTGTTCAGAAGAAAAACTATAACAAGTGAGATATTTGGAACAGAACTCGTAATGTCGTACGACTTCGGTTGGTGAATGCCGTTTCCAGCTTGCCTCATAGAACGAAATTATCTTATGAATAGTTTAAGGTCTTTATCACTTATTTTTGCGTGGAAAAACACGTTCGCCAAGGTCAAGGTGAATTGCTTTTAAATTTTTCTTAAATGCATGTGTATTGGTGCAAAATGTGGAGAAGCCTCAGCGGGAGTAACAGTCTCATGGTAACATAACGTTAAGTCCTCCGGCTGTTTTTCGACGCCGCTGCGGCGAAGCAAAAAAAAACGAACGAAACTTCGTGCTCCTAAACGAACGTCCACAAAAACTGTTCGACTCTTTATTATTACTTTGATCGAGGCGTGAATCACAACCAGATTTGGCGAGGGTTAATGACCCAAATATGTTTAGCGAAGTGTTCAAGGCTAGAGTCGGCTAATTTGGTTAGCTAACAGCGAAAAAACTTGTATCTAAGAAGCAGATCGGTTGGCTTGTTCACCAATAGTGCCTCTTCAAAACGGTCGTTAATGTGTCTGAATTCCGTATTTTACCGTTAATTTAGTTTCGTTTTTGTTTTAGAAGCGGAGTGGACAAGTTATGACTTTTAACGACAGTTAAAAGTTTAGTACTTAGAGTCGAAGAAGTTCGTTTTAAACTTATGCACGATATTTACGTATATACTCTGAAAATTACTTATAAGCCGAATTTTTTTCACACAATACATAACATTTCGATATGTAATAATACGAGTATTGTTAACTTTTACTATCCTACAAAACAATTGAAACCAATCGTAAGTGAAGTACGAACGAATCTAAGGCACCGTTACAATATAACTTGTCCTTCACACCGTCCTTAAATTTACGAGATTGTTAGCGATTCAGACTACGTTGCTCGCGCGTAATTGCTACATGTGTACGGCATGGCACAATACACTTGACCTTAACCATAATGTTAAAGGTTTTTGTCGTACTTCTAGAGTTATTCAAAAATCGTCAGTGTGTTAATTTTTGATTGTCGTTTCAAATGTAATATACCATTTAGTTTAAGCATACCATACAGTTATTTATGTTAATCTTAGCTTGTTTCGATGCGTGTCCTATTTGTGAAATAAATAAATGAAAAACGTTGCTTTAAAAACCAAAACGTTACAATTATTTAAACAGGTTATACACGTATACTATAACGGCTGCAGTATATAAAGCTCTGTTATGGTTACTTCTTTTCATAAAAAAAATTACGTTTATAAGCATCGATAAAGGCTTTTTAGGTGATCACTAATGCTCTTTGATAAAGCTAAAAGGACTTATTTTTTTTTTAATTTTCCTTCTGTCTTGTCAGTGGAAAGGCCTGTGTGGATATCAATTATAACGGTAGATTATTGGTGGCTTCCTACGTGAAATTATAATAAAATTTAGTCGTTTAAATTTGGATGCAGCTTTATTCTTATATGGAAACGGTACTACGCGTTACCCGTTAATTAGTCACGGTCTGTACAGTAATATTTTAGGAGTATTATCAGTAAGAAAATAGGCATGAAAACATAAAGTCACGTGTAATGATGCGTGCAATCTTTATTTTGATGCAATTAACTGTTCGCGACGAATTTAAATATGTAGTAGAAAATCGAGTTCGTTGCAACTAACGAAATATATTTTCGACACGTGTAAGAATACTGTTGCTATCGTTTATGGTTAGAAGGCGGCGTTGTAAATTGATTATACATTTGCTTCTCCATTAATATTCGAAAACTAACTGATGTTTACGCATAAGAGTTATTCGGCAGTGAATTAGATTAATTATTTTTTGATTATAATTGATTTGCCTTTTTATCTTTTTATCTGTAGTACATGAAATAATTTTTTAAAGTAATAACTAAGGTTACTAGTTGTTATTTTAAGTGCTCAAAAACCTAAGGCCGTAATACTATTGATTAGTAAAATCCCTAATATTTGAAATACGAATTTTCTCAGTTTTATCAATAATGTTTGCGATCATAGCAGTTTCTTAGTATCTATACTTTAGGTAAAATAGGTTTATTTTTAATTTCTTCTTCTCTAAAGAAAGAACAAAGCGAAAAAAATACTTTTTTGGGTTTACAAAGTCCGGTTCTAAGAAATTTTAATCTGTCCTCTCTTTGTTCGACGAACGATACTGCACTTACTGGGCGCCAATCGACCAAATGAAATGGGATCACGAGGGATTAGCATAACGGGGCAATAAACCCGTATTTATTTCAAACTATTGTTCTTAATTCGCGGAATGTTTATGCCTGGAACGGGAAACAATGCGCGTAATTATTACGAATTGTAAGGTGTATTCATTCAAGTAATGCGTTTTAAATGATCTATCTTAAGGGTAAATTATCTCTGTCTAGCATGTAAGACGTCTATTGTATCTTAAGATGGAGGAAAAAAAACTGAAACGAAGTTGTCTATTCAAGCTTATGTTTTTAGAGCTGCAATCAAGATTGTTCCAATTCCAATTTTTACATTTTAAAATGTCGAGCTTCGGAATAAACGTAGTCAGCATAGAGGAATGACACTTCCAAATCAACAGATAACAAGCGTCTATCACCGGAACCGGAATCTGTTATAAGAACAACGTATTTATTATTCGCTTAAGATGCCATACATAATTAATTTAGTTCGTACTCAAACGGGCGAACACTCATCGTACGCGACAATAAGATAATTAGACGGGCGAATTCAATTTATATTACAAGAGTGTATTCCATTCGATAAACGGCAGATGTAAATTCAGGATGCGCCGTGGGCGATTAAAAAACGCGCCGGACCCGCATAGACCAGCAAAGCCGCTTGCGAAACCGGTGCCGACATTTACCGGGACATGTGCTCGGGCATTCCTAGAAACAAATGTCTGCAGGTCACGTGTAACGCATCTTAGCGACGCAAAAAAATTAATGGTCGAGCCTATTTGCGTCTCTCGAGCGAGCCGATATCAGATGTCGCCACTTCAAGTTCCTCCACTCGAACAGAAATACTCCTTTTTTTCGTCACTTGAACACTGAACAAAGTTGTCGCGGCTATGATACCATAAGAGAATACCAGCGAAGACTTCTGTATGAGAATTACATTCTGTACTAGCGACCCACCCCGGCTTCGCAAGGTGTTTTATAAATATAAACCTTCCTCTTGAATCACTCTATTTAATATAACAAACCGCATCAAGATCTGTTGCGTCGGTTTAAAGATCTAAGCATCCATAGAAACAGACAGACAGCGGAACGATATGTTTTATACTATGTATTGAAGAGTTTGATCCTACAGTTTCTTATTTATGAGTGACAAAGACAGTGAAGGACAATATTCCGGTGGAGAATTTTATTCATCTAGTATTCATGATTGACGCTAATGTACTCGCTGACGGTTGAATGTGAAAATGTCATCCAGTTAATAATTTTAAATGAGGGGTGAGCCTGAGACAAAATGGATAAGGTAACTTAATAACTGGATTCCCAGTGATATTTCTGGGTTTTTCTGGGATTCTATTAATTTAGCAATGTTTATTAAATATCCTATAGAAACCAGCTCAAATTTTGCATCTTTAAAACCTTTCTCAACGCCATAATAAAATTTGTTGTTTAAACATCGATATGGCATTGTTTGGCTTAATTCCCCTCCGAGAACAGTTTCGCAGCGGCATTATGAATGCAATCGGAGTATTTTTATGATCTTTCCAAAAGCAAAAACCCTTAAAAAAAGGTGGCCGAAACACAATGGGTAAGGATACAATAGCAAAGCCGGCCACATGGCGAAATGAGGATTCGTTTTGTAAAAAAATCTGTAACCGTGGGCGCGGTGCATGATAAAGATTACTTGTTAGTGGTTGCTTATAGTTACTTTGTGTATATGGACTTATTCACTTTCTTTTTAACAAAGCTCTTGGGCACTTATAATGGTTAAAAGATAATGTGTACCTACATATTCTTTCATTGTTAAATAGCTTAGTTTGAAAGTATTTCATCCGATGACCGTAATATGTACAGTAAACATGATGTTTGTAAATAGTGACTTCAAAGTTCGCGAATTTGTCAAAGGAGCAACTCATAAGTTGTGTTTCGCCATTGGACTGTATAAACAAAAGCGGACCCTTGGCCTTAATTCAAACGTCAACAATGCACACCCGTTAATTGATGCGAGACGCATTCATTCTTAAGCCGTAATTTAAGGTGCACCGTTTATGTTGCAAATATATTGTTAAATATTTCAGCTGAATATAAATTCGCATCAATTGCAGAGGAATTAAGTTTGCTTGCCTTTGCTACAATAATTGGTTGTTCAATTGTTTAATATATATAGTATCTCCAACTGTAGAATAGAATCGACCGATCTAAACAAATAAATTTAGCTTTTATTATTTAGCACGTTTGCAAATGGTATGAAATTATGGAATAATTTTAGTTAATTCACATTTCAGCGCGCAGCAGGCGATCGTTGCTAGGTTTGGGTCTTATGAACATTATAAAATAATAAATGTACCAGCAAGATACACCCTGGGCATCTATGAACATGGCTTGAGGTCCTCTCGGGTACAAGAAAGGAATATAAACTTTATATAAACAGAAATCACTTTATTAAACTGTGACAATGCATCTGCAACCCTACGGGTTGTCGCAAATATTCATGGGCGTCGCTTTTCACTTAACATCATGAGCCCTCAGCTCCCTTGCCATCTTCACATAAAATTTAACTATGTTAGGGCCACGTAGTCGTCCGGGTAAGTAACACGACCTTACAGAAGACCGTCGTGAAGTGGAAGTATAATACTTTCGCGTTTCTTCTGGTGAGTGGTAACCGGCGGCTATCAATTAACATCAGGGGAACCGCCAGCTCTTTTAACATAAAAAATAAACAGATAACACATCATTTGCAACAGGACCAAGTTTGAGTCTAGATTCAAGCAAAACACTGCGTTCACGCTCCAACGCATTCGAGACAGTGCAGTCTTTTGTACCGGTAACCAATCCCCTTCGGTAACCGCAATGGACGCGCTTCATGGTTTCCTCGACCTTAAATACACCGTTCCGTTATGAATGTTATTCCGATATATGTAGAAAAGGGACTGCCATAGCGTTTTGCATCGTTGTTTTCTTCACGAGTATACACCGTACATACATCATATAGAGCAAGGATGAGCAGCCCCTTGCGGCCCCTTAAACATCTTTATGAGGCCCGCCGAAGCATTTCTAAAATTAAATTTATTATATCGAATTTCTCCCGTCAATATATTGTTATAAAATTAATTATAATAAAATGGTAGTACATACTGAACCGAAATATATTTTGTTCGTTTTTCTGTTCTTTTCTTGTGTGTTTTTACCTTGCATTAAAATTTGTATATGAAATCTTTACTTTATTTAATTTTTTATTTTTTTATTCTAATATTTATTATAAATAAAGTTTCGTAAATTATTATGTGCGGTCCGCCAAAAAAATTTGAAATTTAAATTGGCCCATTGATTAAAAAGCTTGCTCACCCCTGATACAGAGCATAGATAAATGATGATGTTTAGATGCAAACGCTAGTTTTCTCGGGCCTTGCAACGGTGGACGAATTTGTGTGGTATTTGGTATATGTTTTAATATTATTAGAACGTTTATGTGATGCGTGAGTATTAATGGCAGCACGAATACCTCCCCGCTATCACGTCGATCTTACAGTTGATCCGGCATTATGTTTCAAAATTAAAACGTAACGGCATATCTTATAGCTATGTCGTGCAAACCTTCAACTCTGTACATGGTACTACTATACATCGGAAGGAATGATATCGAAACATCAGTGTGTTCTTAATTCGCTAAATAAATTGTTTATGCCCTGTTCTCATTAAAAAACGAGCAATAAACATTAATGACTAACCAACTTCGTAGAAATAGCTCCAGTAAGTTTGTAATGATTATTCAGAGGAAGCTTAACTCTTTTGATTTAAATATGGTGGCCATTACGAGTATATTTTATTTTTCTTTGCTATTTTCAATAATACCTCTTATGTATGTACGATAACATTATATTTAACTAACTGTAAGGTTATCAATATATTGCAGAAGACATTACAATACACAAAATTAGCACATTTAAATCTGAAACTATTTGTAGATAATATACATTAAAAGCTAATTATGGCTAAGGTTAAGTACTGAGAAAACCATGTCATATACTTGTCTCTATATTCGTTTAAACTTAACAGAAGAGACAGTTCAAATTCCTGAATTACAGAACTAATTCTTTTGGATAAGTTCAGAATTCATTTTATTAGTTTTAAGTCTAAAATAAGTCCTTCATATCAGCATTGATGTATTACGCTTAACCTCTAAACAGTTACTTAATGAATTTTACAAGAAGCGGTTAAGGTAATTGCTTTGACTTACTACAACCTAGTTAGCAAAAACCTGTTTTTAACATTACGTTAATTTCTTCGAAGCTCTTTGTATGAATGCATTCTTACCTAATATGACATTAATTGCGTAATTATCAAACGACATAACGGTATGTTTCATTGTGACACATTTTTATCATTATGGATTTGCATGATAGAAATATTTAAGGTTTTCATGTTTTTTAATATTAACGTTTGTGCAAAGTAATATGAAAAAAGTACACATTCCGTGGTGATTGAAATAAACTTGCTGTACTAATTAGGTTGGTTCCATGATATGATGGAAACTAAAATGGCATTCAAATCTTTCTATTAAATATTTTTTTTAATTGAAGATATTTGTGTCAAGCGAATCAAAATCGGAGTAGCAGCGTAGTGTATCGGTCTTACCGCTGTAATTGTTTAGTTTTAGTTGTTGGTATTTGAATGATCAATAATCCAGTTCAGAAACATATTCAATTATCTACATGGATTTTATTTTTAAAAGTTGTGCATGTCATGCTTACATTATGAAAGTAATTCAATAATTATTCAAGTAGGTTATGTTGCAGAAACGCGTTGAAATCTTTTGTAGGAGTAATAAGGCAATAAATTAAAAATAGGATAAATAGATTTGAAGATCCACTCTGAACTATAACACGTATCACTAAGGACATTTTTTTCTCCGTTTGACATTATATAAAATTTCAAGAACTCTAACGCAAGTAATTTTTCATGCTTTATTACATCGATTCAAGAATCAAATGATTTTCTTTGATAGTAACTTGTTTGAGTAAATATGTACCATAAATTTTATTAAAATATATTATGAAAGTATTTTTTGTATTCACAATAATTCAAACTTAACATTAGATTCTACGCGTAAAAGACGCAGAGGTCGTTCGACCTTCGTTGACAAAGTCATCTGCGCCCTTCTTATACAGGTGGCATTTCACCTGTAATTACCCTATAAAGGTTCGCGCCCCATACACGTTGTAAAAATATGCGATAATGTAAATGTAAAGTATGCGGGTGACACTGGTGCATCTTGTAACGGTGCGTTCTTATAAGTAATTTGATAAATTATCTATTAGAAAAATGTTTGCCATTACGAAAAAATTCCAGTTAACCATTTTTTTTCCTTTTAAAAATACTCCAGTGCCGTAGATAGGGACGGGATATGTATTTCTTGAGACACTAGAGACAATGCATATGCAGACTCGAAACAACAATTCCTGGACAAATTAATTGCTGAAAATGTGGTTGATGTAAGTACTTGAACAAAGCGAGTGACGCAATTGGAAAAAATCTGTTTGTCGGAAAACTGTGACGGTTTTCATTTTGCTATCGGTATAGCGGTTTAAAATCCGCGCAATCGAAACACGCGCCCAACAGCAAAGCCAATTAGCTCAAATGCGACAATCGAGATCGCGGTGACCAACCCAAATACAAAGCGGCGGGCGACGGCCACCGGAAACGGCGCCATTGTGTCGCAATCATTGACACCTAGCTGCCGACATCATCCGGTCAACTCCTGTCCCGTGCTGCGACTCTAAACTTGACCGTGCACGTACGCCCCCATAACGCGCTATCGGCCCATCGACCATCCTAATGAGGGGATAATTTTCCGCGCGCGTTTCCATTGTTTCACCAAGTACCACAGACATAATCAAGAACGTACCGTACATTTTTCTTCTCATCCCTAATAAACACACCAAGGAATTAATTATGATAAGAATTGATAATTTTGAGTTAACTTTTTAACTGGGAAATAAAATACACGCAAATAATTGAGATCTTTGCGTGTATATTAATTCACATGTATATTTTTATTAACGTATTTAAATTAGGAGGGGAATAAATCGTGTATCCAAATTTTAGCACGTCGACGCGAGAAAAACATTCGATGGAAAGATGCAAAAACTCGACAGTTATTTCAATGATTCACACGTTGTAACTACCCGAAACCGTTAAAAACTAAAGTGCGGCAAACGTCTTGTTCTTATTTACTTTGGCTATTCAAATATTATCATGACGAGCTTGATGCATTCGACAAACAGAACATCGGTCGAAGTGATTGAATGTCAAAAGTACAGCATTTATTTTAAAACATTTAGTAATGTTATTTAAAACAAAATTCATTTTGAGAAAAGTCCTAGATTTGATATACATTTGTTTTTGTCTGAAAGCATTTCTTTTTTAATTATTAATAAACTTAACAAGAGCGTATAGAGCACTTACCTGTGTTGCGCTAGTGTTAAAAGGTTTTAATTTGATCGTGACCGTTGACAAATGACGAGAAAAAATTAAGGATCACGCAACTCCCACATGATCTCAGGTAGATATTTCTTTTATGGCGTGGCCGAGAACTGGATTCTGGGCAAGTGCGAGATCCTTTTTTTTAGCAGGCAAGAGGCCGTTATGGAGGAAGTGATAAATGAAACGTTATATTTGAATTGGAGGGTTACGTTAAAATAAACAAAAAACGCAAGTGTAGTAACACTTGGGGATGGTTAAGAAAAGTAAAATGTGATAAATATGCACAGATTGTCAATGCCAAGAAGATTTTGATATGGAGCATGTTGTGTTGTTTAAGTGTGGTGCAGAAGAGTATACTTGTTAATTTTTAAAGTGATGATGTTACTGTTGTTGGTGCCGTTGTAATTGCTTCACTCACCGATGCAATCCTTATCCTTCTTGGACAACAGAGCAATAGGTCCGTCGTCGAGAGGCGAGCCGGGGCAGAGCGTGTCAGCTTTACTAGCGAGCAACTCCTGCCCCTCCTGCAGCCCCAGTTGCTGCTCGTGCAGCCGCTTCTTGATCAGGAAGATCTTCGGCATCTTGGCGTACTAGCTCACTGCACTCAATCCTTGCAACGCGATCGTTCAGTCCGGACAAATCACCCCGTCCAATAACGATCAACACAAGTTTGCATCATAACACTACACGGTGTGTTCCCCGCGTGCGCGTGGCAGCTAGCGGCACATGCGGTACCGTTGGCCGCTGCGATAGGACTGAGCGGTGCGGTGGGCGCCGGTGTGTGCGACTGCGGAGCGCCGGCGACACCGTTGCCCGGACGGGTCCGCCCGCGCCCGCGCCGCCCGCCCCCGCCCGCCCCTGCGCCCGCGCACCCGCACCCCTGCGCCCCCAACGCCTCTCTGCACGCACGCAGATTCCAGTAAAAGTGCCCGAGCGCAGACGTCCCTACTGTATATACACCATCCAGTCATAATTCCAACAATGCCGCTTTTGTCTCCCTTATCTAAGGATAGCCCGGCCCCTGTCTCTGAACGTACCGGCGCCCTTCAGTTTCGAAATGGACGCGCGCTCTTCGACTTAATTTGATTGGAAAGCTTGCTTCGTCAATATAGAAGGGAGGACATGATTTGTGATTCTCAGAATGGTCTTCCTAAAAACGGTGTCACACGACTCACCGTGTGAATCATACACGCTCAAAATCTCAAACCGATTTGGGGAATTTTACAATATTTATACGCGCGAGTACTTGTATGGAAGCTGTTACACATTGACGATTACGGGTTCAAAAGAACTATAACTTTTCATACGCGAAGCGTCACAAATACATATTTATTCATCATGCATATTCATAACTCATTATTCAGCTAACATCTCAGTCATAGACCTCGTATTGGGTGTCGGCATTCTTTCAATTAGCAAAGAGAATTCAAAAAATAAAAGGACCGAAAATGAGACTGAGTGCAATCAGCGAAGGGTATTTTACAACTACGCAGACGGGGATTTACAAAAACGAAGTTGCTCCCTCAATAAACTTTACGATCTCCATTGTGTCCGCGAATTTTTTTTGTTTAATCTATATTCTTTTGTTTTGAACATTATGGTGCACAGACTAGACCAAGGCGGTGCTTCTTTGAAATTCATATCTGCCTCCTTTTCTTTGACTATAGTGTTACGAGTATTGTTTATAACGGACCATTTTTATACGCGTTAACAAACATTTCTCTCACATGGGGCGAAATGCATTGAAGAACTCAACGTTAAGAAGTATAAATCCTATTATTAATGTATCCGGTGTGGGTTAAGCCATCAATATGCCATTTAGATGCATAAAACATAAACGTTTATATGAAACACCACAACAAACCTGTCCGGGAAGTACAAGATTCCCGATAACAATACCGGCCCTGTTGAATATCGGTTCCTTTGAAAAGGGATTTACTCAACTGAAGGACAGTAACTGGAAATTTTTCATCGGAATTTTTTGAAGTTATTGTCTCTACTTTAGAAGGGAAAGTGAAGAACCTTTGTATATATTTACGTTGCGATAGTTTCCGGATTAATTTTGTATTATCTTTGACGTATCATAAAAAATAAAGGAATGCTGTGTAAAACACAATCATGTCATATGTGCGCAGCAGTATTGGAACAAGTTTTGCAGGATTATTTGTTATTACAACGCCAACGTCACAGATTTTGTCAAGCCAATCTAACCTAGTAACTACTGTGTAAGTTTATAACATAATAAGTATCGTTTTATAATTCTTGAGGTCAAAGTTGGAAATATTATCGGATCTTAAGTCATAGTCGCCACCTATGGACATCTACAGTAGATGCGATTACAGATATTTTAAAATGTGGAGCCCAGCAACCTCATTCTCCAGACAATAATGTTGAACAAAAAAAGACCGACTTCAAACAGGAAACTAAAAACATTGTCAACATCTATAACATTTGAGGATTGCCCTCGATTTCTCTGGGACGCCATCATCAGATCTGTTGGTTTCCTCATGGTACCACTCTTGGGATATCCCCTTTCCAACAAAAAAAAATCATCAAAATCGGTTTATAAATGACGACGTTATCCCCGAAAACACATAAAAAATATTAAAATATATACGGTCGAATTGAGAAACCGACTCCTTTTTTGAAGTCGGTTAAAAAGCAAAAGTAAAATTCTTCCCCTCCACGCTGGTCTTCTGTGAGGCCGTGATACTTCCCCGTACTAGCCGACATTGCCCCGTACTATGCGAGCAGCGGCAGAAACTTTTGTGTGGCTCTACTAAAAATAAAGTTGCCTACAATATTATAGAGAATCTGATAATAGGTTAAAAGCCGTTCCATGCGATTTCATCCGCGAACATTTGCGCTTCGTCCCCGTAGGTCGTAACGTGATATTATATACCCTATTACCTTCCTCAAGAAATGGGCTATCAAGAAAGTAAAATAGTAAAATTTAAAAAAGATTTTTTAAATTTTACTGGGAGTTCCAGAGATTAGCGCGTTAAAACACTCTTCAGCTTCATTATATTAGTACAGATTTAAACAGTGTAACTTACATATACGATATATGTAAGTCTCAAGGCGTTTCAGTACTAAAGGAATCGGACCTAGATGACGTAAATACCACTGTCATCAAATTATTTTTGTCCTTCGTGTTCTATTCATTTATAGAGTTTGATAAAAGTCGTAAAAATATTTTTACTTTTTCTGTCCTGCTGTTTCGCATTAATTTGGATATTTTTCATAAGCCTTGACCCCTTCAAATGAACGTTTAACCAGTCCTCGAATGATTATGTTAGACTTTTTACCATGGCTGAATTAACCTCCGTCCAGGGCATCATAAATCATATTTTTTCTGAAAATAATGCCGCTAACAAGGCTCTAAAGAGCCGACATTTCTTTTTCTCAAAAATGAACAGCAAAACTTTAGCGTGCTACCGAATCCTTCCAGTTTTCTTTTTGTGTTATAAAAACGTGTTATACTTTTATTAGGATTTTATTGCTGCTTTTAAAAATATGGCCGAATTAATTACATAATACATCTCGCAAGATGCGATAGTACATATAGAACAGGAAGAATCATTCCATAGTTCTAGTGGCAGCTTAATTTCTCGCTTACTTTATATTGGTATGTGAAGAAATATTAATTGATACAAACGCCTCATGCGTTTAATTCTTTTGCACAGTGCGTACCTGAAAAAGTCGACTTATGATATTAAATGAAAGTAGACATTTATAAACAAAACATATGAACTTGATTGAATGATTTATGTACTCTTTCGAATCATTCCATTTATTGTTATAGCGGTGATTGCCATTCCCGTGACGCTAATAGTTCGTTACCTCCAATTTCCTCAAACAAATGAATATAACGAGAAGCGACGAATCTTTATGTTTAATTAACTGATGTAATTGCTTTCAGTTCTTAGACTATTAAAGCTTTATCTATCGCAAAACTCGTGGGCTAGCCAGAACCCACGTGCTCGAAGCTACCCTAGTCTTTGGTTAGATTCACGCATGTGCTCATGCGTGCGTTATTTTAGAGAGAAATTTCACCTACGGGCTATCAAGGTTCGGTACGGACCGTGAACCCTATGGCTGTTGTCTGCGTTTAACTGTTCGGTGGCTGGGGGCGGTGAGAACCGCCCTGGAACGCGGGTGTACCTAGTGTACGCGTTATCTTGGTTTCGCCGTGCTCGTGGGCGAGGAAGAACTAAAACACTCATTAATTGTGTGTATAGTAATTACGAACTGGTGGGTAAGTGTAAGGTGGTAAGCGACGAATTTCCGAGGTTCAGGCTTGGCGCCCCGTGCGCCAGGCCACCTCGAGCCCGTCGGAACTGTAAAGGCCCCTAAGGCCAACAGTGGCTCATCCAGCCCAAAAAAAAAATACGACGAATTATGTCCCATCTTTCCACACAGTGGTTACGGTTGCGCAACTAGTTGCGCCGCTCGGTTCCGCGCCGTCGACCGCGCAAGTTGGTGAGCGACGTCGACCTCCGTCAAGTTTAGGCGGCAATGTTGAACGTGTCGGCGCTCCTAATTAGTTAAGGACGGTTTCAATTCTATCTGCAGATAGATTTGGTAGCGATAGGTATTCGACATTATCTCCACAATGGTTACGTCAAAAATGGTTCTATCTCCTGTAACCAAATCTATCTGTAGATAGAATATGAAACGGGTCATTACATGTGCAGCCGCTTCTGTCGCTTTTTAAAAAGGCCAATCTGCCATTATCCAGTGCCTAGAAATTTATCCACAATTTTAGTATTAACTATGACATCAGGGGAAGTCTGTTTTTTCTTGACTTGATATTCGAAAGAAAAAAGTTAAAGAAACATGAAATGTCCATAGTTTGGTATCCTTACTAATATTATAAAGGCGAAAGTTTGCATGTATGGATGGATGTTTGTTACTCTTACACGCAAATACTTCTAAACGGATTTTAATGAAACTTTACAATAATATAGATCAGAATAAGACATAGGCTATAATTAATATACATATTTTATGTATCTGTCTTTCTGTCTGAATCTTAAGCCTTCAGCCTATTCTACGTAGACGTAGTCACGGGCAGCAGCTAGTAATTGAATATTTAATGGTAGTGGTTATTTTGTGTAGACATCATGTTATATTCAATGAAACTAATTGTGATGAAGAATAAAACCTAATATACAGAGTATAACTTATTTATCTCATAGTCCACACGTCATATCCCATCCCAAAGACGTTGGATAGTAGTAGGCGAGTACTTAAGCCAATTAGGTAGCATTAAGCCTTATTGCAATTGGCACATCATGTTTCAAAATAATCAGACCTTCAATATGGAAATCGCATAATTTGGAAAATTGGTTTGACCCATTTATGGTTAAAGCCTAATAAAGAAATATGAAAAAAAAAAACAATATGAATAAAGCAGAATTAAGACGAAAATTAACGAAAAAAAGAGTTTTAAAAAAGATAATATTTAAGTTCTTATCCAGGTATAAATATTTCCATTCTCAAAAATGTCTTATGGGATGCACAAAACAGATATCAAAAATACTTTTCTAGCTGTTGGATATACATGTGCATTCTTGATTATAACAACTTTTTGAATATATTAATTTTATCGTAAATTGCGATAAAACGATGTCTCTATATTTCATTCATCCTAATAAAATGGCATCTTTTTATACCGAATTATATATTCATAATCTTTATGGCCGGTAACCTTAAATTGATTGTGATGTATGCAAATAGACGATGGATAAGTATGAAGCTAGAAACAAAAACAAACTATAACTTATTTACCAAGTAGGACGATATAGCGTTTCTATGGAACGCTTGTGACATCTGTCAATCAACATAAGCACTGTTTCGTCGAACTGAGAGGCCAGGTGCTATTGTTTAATAAGGCTAAGTAGAATCTTTCTAATATATTAGAAATATTTGTATCTATTTCTAGACATAGAATAAATGTACGTTGTTTGGTAATTAATATAAAGTTTACCAAATCTTGTATCAAGTTGTTCTAAAAGTGTTGCATAGTATCTGTTAGAAGATTTTGACAATTTACGTGTAACGCAAATACATTTACCTGCTTGTTGTGATGATTTAACGCTAGCTAATTTAAACTGATGATAGCAAATCCATTAAGAACTAAGCCTACTATAAATAAAGGCGAAAAGGTCATCGGCCTGTTTCCCATTTTATCTTGTTCGCTGACCAGTTTTATCTTAATCAACTTTCAAGTTTTTAACTTCAAATTATCTCCCACGCATCCGCAACGCCGACGTTGTTTCGGTTCACAGAAGAATTCATTAAATAGAGGCACACACGACTCATGCCGCCCAAAGCCCGCCGCCTCATCCACGAATGCATCAAATGTCTCCGATAGAGATCGCCGTGCAACGGTACACTTTATGCATTCGAGATGATTGCGTCCAAGCACGCGCAATATAACAACATGAGGGAATAAATTGCAATGCTATTAATGGTGCGGACCGGTCCGATGATGGCATTGCTTCAGGTCAATCGTATCATTCAATTGCCCGCACGAGTCTTCCTCTATTAGGTGCAGCGTTACGCTTGTTAATGCTGTGTGTTATAAGCGACGATGTTGGACGGTACGTAATCGTTGTGATTTTATTTTATTTTGAGCGATGTCAACCGATTTACTTTTTGTATAAAATCGCGGTGCTTAGCGTTTTTCGTTTTATCTTAAACTAGTGACCCGCCCCTTCCTCTTGAATCACTCTATCTGGTAAAAATCGCATCAAGATCCGTTGCGTAGTTTGAAACAACTAAGCATACATAGGGAGGACAGAGAGACAGCGGGATGACTTTGTTTTATACTATGTAGTGACGTTAGCAAACGAGCAGGCGATTCATCTACAACACTGGCCAGTTGCAGTCTCAGATGCGTTGCCAACATTAAAACAGTGGCCCCGTGTACCTCATTCACCAGAAGCGTGAAAGGATAATACTGTAACTTCACGCCGGTATTCTGTGAGGTTGTGGTACTTCTCTGATAGTGCTAGCTTAACTAGCTGCAGCCCGCGACTACGTCTGCGTAGAATAGGTTGAAGGCGTAACATTCAGACAGAAAGATAGATATAAATAAAACATGTATATAAATTATAGTCTTCGTCTTATTCTGATGTATAAGCTATGTTATTGTAAAGTTTCATTAAAATCCATTCAGTACTATTTGCGTGAAAGAGTTACAAACATCCATTCATACATACAAACTTTCGCCTTTATAATATATAATATCGGATACATCTTTTCCACAACGTTCTCTAGTCCCAAACTAAGCAAAGATTGTACTATGGGTACTAGATAAACTGATATACATACCTAAACATACTTTTCTTTTGTAAACACATGTTGTACATAAATAAACACCCAGATAATGGAAAAACACGATGTTCATCACATAATATTTTTCCAGTAGTGGGGATCAAACCCACACCCTCTGGCGTAAGAGGCAGGGTCACTACTCCCCACGCCAATCGATCGTCAGCGAGGATATAACATTAGTAAGGATATAAGTAAGGATTCGATCGTTAATAAGAAGGCACAAACACGTCCTCCGAATCTAGAGGTATAGGCACACATTGTTTCCACGTCAGCTTCGTCGGCAATGATTCGCTTAAGAGCTCTCCATGCGCAAGTTTTACGATCTGAACACGATATGACAATATTGGGGATTATATTTAGCTAATCATTTAAACCACTATGATTAATTATTTTAATTTATTGCAGCTTGGCCTTGTATAGCGATGAATATTCAACAACCGCAAACAGTTCTTTGAACTTCTTATGATGATGAATTCAAAATAGATTTAACTTACGTAATACTGTTTCAGCATACAATCACTTGAACAAGTGTCTCAAAATGATAAATATATATCTTATCTCGTTCATTCATTCTCAATCGTCGTGGATCTGATGATGCTACATTTTAACAGTAATAATGAACCGTAATTGTACTGTTGATAATTCGACCTGTTTGTGACTCCTATTTCAAAATTGATTTACATTATAGTGAAAGTCAGTTAAAATGAAGTAAAATGTAAAATGTTGCCATGAAAACGATTTTTTAATTACCTTATTTTATTAACATTTAAATACTATGCAGTTAATTAGATATGAAAAGGAAAGAGTCCGTGAAACACTAATTTGTATCATAATAGATATATCAATATAGCGTCAAGAGGCACAGTCTAAGGTTTTAGACGTGCCCTCGTCAAGTAACATTCAGTAGGCGAAGTTGCTGTCATCAAGACGTCATCATCAGTTGTTAAATAGACATCGATGTCAAGGGTTATCAATGATGGTATACCTAATTTCATCTTGTTAATATAAGAGCTTATACGACCCATACATAACGAACGTCGAAGGAACTTTGTCACTGCTACGCTGCTGCGAATACGTTTCACTCCCAGCTTTTGCGTAAGCCCGAATAATTTGTGTAGAAGCTATCCGAAACGGTGCGCGCGTCGCCCCACGGAATGCCGAAACGTGCGCGCGCGATTAGGAAATCACGCTGTGTATGTGAATTGGCCGTCTGAAAATTCTCAGGCGTCCGTCGTGTGTTTGTGCCCGTACCGGTTGTCAAAAGGCTGCGCTGGTGCGGGCGGGGGAGGGGGAGAGCCGGGGGGGAGGGGGCAGTGCGCGGCCGGGTACAGCGACCGCTTTAGCGCCGCCGCCCAGCCACCATTGCCAAGATCACGGCTCGCGCATGCGCGGCGAATGTCAGCCACGTCACGAGCGAAGGCCCCTCGCCTTCGTACGCACGAGCATTAAAACAACGATAATAAGTTAAAATGTTAAGTGTAACCCGAATGAAGGGAAGCGAATTCAAGCCCGTGCTAGCCAAGCTCTGCATTCAAGCCTTTAAGTTCACGGACTGAAGCAAGAGCATCGGTTGTGTATAAGAAATTAAATAAAACCATCGCGTTCGAGCGAAAACTCAACGTTTGGGGACGAGGACATAAATCGGAGTTTATGCCGTACTTAATGTTTCTTTTATTACCGGTCGCTGTAAAGAGTTGTGGAACATCCGGAGGACAGGTTCGCTTAACGAGAACGAAATAATATTAAATAATCCAAGCTTAATTGTAATAGAGTGGGAAGTGGATATTCAACTCGAGTGTGTAATCTGAAAATAGAGAATTTATGCAATCGTCAGTTGATAGAAAGAAAAATAATTAATCTGAAGGTCCAGAGAAGTTTGGCGGTTGTCTTAAAACGTACATTAGACTATCAATAATAATGCAAGCCATTTCATCGCGACAATGGAAAAGTATACTGTAAGAATGACGTATGAACGCAGTCCGGCGCGTATTATAACATTTGTTTACCAATCACGCACTCGTGCCGTTCCCCAAACGAGTTGCTATTATGCAATCAGCTCACATAAATACGAGTGTTTTTTGCCCGAACACCCCCACGGTAAATAACGCTGCCCCGACGAGTTCTGGCTCGCCCGTCGCGTAAGTATAATAGCCCTTGCCCTATCTTTATATGGGCCGAGCCGTAGCCTCCCGCGATCCTCATTCAATTCACGTAAGGTAGCGGCTCTAAGGACCGGGTTTTTGTAATGGCGCAACAGGTAGAGAGGAAAGGATTGCGAGCACGCCGCGAGCGGGACGGCACGATACCATCTTCAGAGGCCGTCTCGCTCGGCGCCCGACGGGCGAGGCGGCGCGGGCGCAGGAATGCCGTACGATTTGTGCCTCGCTCACTGCGGACGCTCTGCACTTAGATATAGCTACGTGCAGCTACGTATAGCTACGGGTTAGCATAACCAACACACACTGCCCTAATGCGTATGGGTCATATAGCGGGATTCTCAGTTTAGCCAGTGAAATTATATTGAAAGGGAGTCTGATCATTTTTGTCCATTTTTAGATGCATTGTTATCACTTTTATCGCACCGAGAGTGTATTGATTTTTTTTTCTATTATTAATTTATTATTGCCAATTTCAAAAGGGATAGCGGAGCTTAATTTATATTGAAATAATATTAACAAATTTTTTAAAGCATGTAATTTTTTTTGATATATTTGCTATATGATATTTCCTATAAGTTAGGGTTCACGTAATTATAAGAGTTTAATATGTGTCATTCTAATTCAATCAATAATCTTTTTTTATTATAAGAATTTTGCTAGTATGATTATTGTATTTCACAATATTGAGATTCCACTGTTATAATTTAGATCATGGACCTTACCGCCGCCTACTGTGACGCCGTGTATGTTAAACACTTGGCAAAGCCAAACAATTTTTCATAACATATCGATAAAATTATTTATACGTGCCGATTCTTTTAAGTTGTGATCTACACAAATTATATACAATCACAATACACAAGGGGATGCCTTACTAAAGATAATGCTAGTAATGATAAAATGTAAACCAATTAACAAATACTTAAACTTTTCACCATTTTTTAATTCATCAAGAGCTTTTTGGAATTCCGTAATAAGTAGTGATGAGGATAAGAAATAGGACACATTCTAAACTAGAAACTGATTATTGTTATATTAGTCTACATTTAAAGTAAACAAAAAGTAAGTCCTGTAAACACACGTCAAACATTTTATTTAAGAGGGATTTTAGTTGTGACTACCAATTCTTTTTCGTGTTTTTCAAGTTATAGAAATGTTTAATATTTTTTTGTAGTACGAGTATTATATTTTACGACTTTGATTTCTAGAAAAGTTTATGCGAAAAGTAGATATTATGAACGGATCTAATGTAATTAATTAGAGAAGAACTTATTTAAATATTTTAATTATTTGTTATTATATGATTTAATTTTTTAAATGTTTTTTTTTTAGATTTTGCCCTGATTGCTACATGGGTTCGTTCAATTGGCCTCGGATGTCGCATTCTGATACATTTGCAACGTAATTATTAAACCTTATATTTAGCTTTAACTAAGAATCAGTTTTGCGCCATGCTCATCTAGAAGTTATCGTTTGAAAGATCGTCAAATGAAATGTTGCCCCGTTGCTGGAGATAGGAGATACGGTCTGATACACTGCAGCTCACTGTTGTGTGGATTTTTCTCATCAAATTTCCGCTAAACTATCTGGAAAAATAGCAGATGTTGTGCAAAACACAAAGACGTTCTCATATCAGAAAAGGCTTTGTTCGCACACGTTAATTGATACAAACTGTTGAATCAATTCACGTTGTTTCTGACGTCATTGGAAGGCGTGGATTGTCTGTAGGACCATAAGTGTGTATGAACTTATCAAATGAATATTTAAAACTTGACGGGATTCCTGGGTTAACTTAACCGTTTTGAACAAACTTTATTTAGACTACATTTCGTACCTCAATGTAATGTAAAAATACAAATGTAAAAATACAAATTGCTGAATTACTTTTAAATCTCGTCTATGTAATGCTGTTCATATTTGCAGGTAAGCTGTGATTTTACAGATTTTAGTGATGATCACCAACTTTCGACGGAAAATATCGCCATTATGAGGTTCTTACAGGGAGCATTTTGATCTCTTTGCTGAGGCCAGCGGCGTCCTTTGTTCGAATAGACCCCGGGAATCCGCTTAGCGAGCGGTTCGCCATATTCACATGATAGATTGGGAGTGCGCTCTGTGCCGTTCGTGTTTCTTGAGTAAACAAGACGCCGAGTCGCCGGTCACATAAAAAGTTTCCTCCGAGATCCGGTCACACTGGTCCGTAAGATCGACGACCTCCGTTCGCCGTTTGACTTAATGGAAATTGCTTTTCTTGCTTCGGCGCGCTGTTTGTGGGATTGTTTTTTTTTTAATCGACAACCGCGCGTCCCGTCCGATTGGCTTCCCCTATCCGTCTCGTTCGGAATTCAAACGTTCATCCGCTGTTATATTTTTTTCTCAATAATATATGGACATATTAGCTATCAACAAATCATCAGATATTCGTTTATTGATGAAAAACGAAAAAAAGTTAATGGGGAATGTAAATATATTTTCGCTTGAACAAAACCCAACTCTGATCAGTGAACTCTGATCAGTCAAACACTATGATGCGATATAAGCGTTTTGTATTGCCATTCTGCTTCCACTAATGCAGCCTATGAAAACCGGAATATTCGATGGCTACAGACAAACACTCCAACTTCAATCGTGTGTAGAGTTGCACCTGGTTACTTCAGGCGGCTATAGCTTTTAATGGCGTGTGATTAAGAGCGATATTTCCGTTCGTTCGCGGAGTTGCGAAGCTCGCAGCACTTACATCAGTGGTGATAACGTTACGCGTCTTACGACCGGTTACGTGGCAAGTCGAGGTCTACGTATAGCTCGCGCTCCGTTTGGCCCGTTTTTGTTTCCAACCGGTCCTCATATATATTTATATTACAATATACTTAACTGTGTAGACAAATATTTTATTATATCAAATATTTACAGCATTAACCTTTGAGCGAGAAAGGAACTAGCCCTCTTGTCACCAGCCGCGGCGCTAAGTCTAGAAACCTTTCGAAACTTTCGGATGTACGGAAATATATTTAAATTTATTAATTATATAGTAATATATCATAAAAATGTATGTGTGGTTATTTCGAGGTATGTTTCGGCTTTCGAAGGGCAAGATTTTAAAGAAACGAGCTCTAAAGGCGTGTGAGGTGCTTAATTATAAGTATGAATGATGTTTGGTGATGATGATGATGATGATGTTTATGTACAGTTTTTCAAAATAAGTCTCACTTTTTCTTCTTGTCTTATTGACAATAATGCTGTAGATTCGCATGAACAATAATTATTCCAAATCGTATTGAGTAAAGTTTGTACATTAGATTTATTTAGTATTTTTAATAGGTTTATTATTAAAGTGGTAACAATTTGTACACATTTAACTAAACGTGAAATTATTATTATTTCCGTAATATTTAAAAACGAGGAATGTGAGACGTGGTAATTTATTAATTATTACTTATATTAATGTTAAGTAATAAATGGTTTTGTTAGATATTTTTTCCATTTTAATGACTTACCTACTTACTAATTATGTAATGATAAAAATGACGCAATTCAGTTATTTTTTAATTTTAATTTAATTACTGTGACAGATCACCTGTTTATTATTATGTGAAGGCCAAGTTTTTAAATAGTATAATGATGAGCAAAGACAAAAAGAGTATTCGTCTTGCTGTAAACATAAATGTGTACGTTTTTATTAAATACTGTTTAATTTTAATTAAAATAATAATTATTATCTCCGTCGTCTGAATAAATGAATAAATACATCAGTAGTTGACGGACAATAACAGGAAACTTTCCCGCAAAAAGCCCATAGCAATCGATTCGTTAACATGACACTAACACCGTCATTTCTTGTCCAATATATTGGGGTTTGACGGCTCGATTATTTAGTCAGCCTAGCTCATTGACAGTGACGCGTGCACCGGCTTTGGTGCAGTAGCTCTGCTAAACTTGGCCCCAGACGTGGATTACAAGTTCACCGTGGTACGGCATAAGCGTTACAAAACCGGCTGTGTTGCAATGCAAGACAGTGTTAGCGGTCGCGCTCGACGGTGCAGCACGATCTAGCGTTCCGCTCTGCGCCGAAGCCCCCGTCCCCTGGCCCCTTCTGCCCCCTTCTGACGCCTCACCCCCTTCCCCTCAGCTCGGCGCCGGCCCTGACCGAGACACGGAGTAGCCTTAGCGAATATTACGGATTTATCTTTTTATCATCGCGCATCGGAGCGGCCGGTGAGTCAGTACCGGCGGGCCGAACGGGAATCCGAGACGGGCGTCCTGTCCGATGCTACGGGGATCGTCTGGCGTTATGGTATTCTCGGATCGTCAATATCAGCATGAGCTTGGTGTTGGGTTTTTTATTAACGATCCTAACGTAACAACTGAGCTGTGATTGGCAACTATTGAAGTGTTTTGGGTGCGGGCCCTTCTTTCTATTGAATCGGATTCAGATGTTTTGTCACGAGGTAATGCGAAAGTTAACAACAACAGTAAACAGTTGTTCATATGCCCCATCTATATCTTTGGCTTAATATTTTAGATCGAGGTGACTGGCCGTACAAATTTAAAGCACAAATCATGTGACTTGACTACTGACTAATCTATGAAACTATCCAATGTTTGCATTTAGAATGTAATATGGAAAGCATGTAGACGGATATGATACACAAAACATAGTACTAAAGATGAAAAAGTGAGCAGATGATGAAGTGAAGGCATTGAATGACGGCTCCAATGCGCTTGTACTGCACCTACCAATATACATTTTTAAAACTCAATTACCATAATGGAATTCTCGCGTTAAGGTGGTCCTTTTCAATGATACAAAAGTCTTTTTCCGACCCGAATCAAACTGCCACCTCAGTTATTATGCAAATGTGGACCTGATGGAAGTAGTGCAGTCATTAGAGATCGTTAGCGGCAGCAGCAGACCTTAGACAGAGTTTATTCCACTTCCTTGCTGTACACATTATTGATAGAGCGAACCTTTCATTCCGAATGCAGAGAACGTCAACAAAAAAAAAGGATGGAGGCCAACTGAGCGCCTTGTAGTCCGAAGGTCGAAGGGGTGGATGGATGTATACAATTCCCGCGTGCACTCTTCTAAATGTAGGATACAAGAATAACGAGAGACTGCGCCTTCGACCGAGATCGAGTAGATTTCCCACTAAATTATGATTCGGATAACTCTCTTCGCTCGAAATGGTTAAATAGAACTAGAAAAATTAATTTAATGGACATATAGTGCCTAATATCTAAGCATCGAACTTTTGTTGAAAGCAGTGAATATGCTAACTAGTTTATTAGATTGTTCGTTGAGAACAATATTAAGGTGAATAAATCAGAGGCCGTCCTTTAAACGCTTAGAATCTCATAAACATTGATTACGTCTTAAAATTCTTTCGAGAGACCTATAACTGCTATGATGCAGTTACTTCCATTTGCGTCAATCTTTATGAATAATATACACATAATAATGATTTCGTCGCTTTGACGAAAGGTTGATCTTTCGTTGCCTTTCCACCTTTATTAAGAATATAAGTGGGAAATTATTTGCGACAAGGACTGTGTAAAAATTAGAACTTCGAAGCGCGCTGAGTGAGATGGCATAATCAGGGAGTTGGCACGATTTGCAGGTGTCTTGATAATTGCAAGGACAATTTGTTGCGAATTTTGAAAATGTGCGCCTCAGTTGATTGCCGCCCTCGTGATTAGGACGCGACATTAAATACATGTGCACCTGCTTTCCGTCCATTACCAGATTTGCGAAAGTTATGACTTAGTTCAGCCCGCACCTGCTTTTGCAGGCAAATGTTTTGTTACGAAAATAAATTACGTAATAATGAAAATACATCGTGTATTTTCATTATTACGTAATTTATTTACTAAGCTGTTTGACGAAGATAGCCAGTTATTTATTTTTATTTTACGTATAATTACTTTACATGTTTTAAATATAGTGCTTTTACATGAGGGCATTTACGATAAATTTTTACGAATAGATTTTAAATCGTCCAAATTGTGATGAATGAGTAACATCACTATTTTTGTTTTTTGTATTAAAATTTTTGATTAATCTTTTTTATTAACCATTCTAATTACCTATTTTGCTTGTGGCAATTCCTCAAAATCAATGAAAAATATCCATTGCTAACATTTTATTCCAAATTAATAAAGCGGGAAATAAATCTAATGCTAATATACGTAACAGTTATGCATTAAGCCATATATTGTATTAGTCGAGCGTTTTAGAAATATTCATTTTAAGTTACTTAATATCGATAGCATTGCAGTAACATTTTATATTTTAATTTTATTTATTAAAATTCAATAACCCTAATAGTTACAAATTACTAAAGCTATAAAATAAGCTGAAGACTTTGTACATATGTCACTGCTGTTAAGTCATTTAGCATAATCTAGATGAAACTTTAATAGTCCACGGAATAAAAGCAAAATGTTAGTTAAAGTAAATGCACGTAGGTCGGATGATTTAAAATGGATACCCACGCTGCAACTTCTGCTGTGTTTGCAATAAACCTGCATGGTGAAATGGCACTATCAATGGCGACGGTAATCAGTTTCCATCAGGTGAACCGCTTTATGACGGTCTGTGGAAGAGGTTTATGATAAGCCAATGGATTTAAACAGGCTGAACATTCCTTCCTCATTAGCCCGGTAAATGAAACAAATCTTATCACGTATTTTTATTAGAGACTAAGGTCAAGATTTATGTTTCACGATGTACTGTTTCAATTTGTACTACAATGTTTCGATTTGATTATTTTATTGGCTTCAACTCACTGCCATGGTTTATTACAATCAAGGGTAAATAGTGGATATCTCCACTGTTATTTTATGCCCGCTTAATTGAGGTGGATGATGGCTTAGATTGCAGTGTTGGCTCATTAAAACTCCGTGTGCTTCTGTAATACACAATGTTGGTTTTGATACTAAGTATCGAGTCCGTTTCATAGGATCTCTCAATAAATAGTTACGCAGTTAACTGTTTTAGTTAACTGCTTATCTTACTAACAGCATTGGATTCTTTGTTTTTAATATATATCAGGAGTGGCGAACAAAAAACTATGTTCATTTAAAGAACGCCATTTCTTATTTTTAGCAAGAAATAAATTGTTTTCGTTTAAAAACAGGAAATTTCGTCTATTTTTAACCGACTTCCAAAAAGAAGGTTTCTCAATTCGACCGTATACATATTTTTTTTTATGTGTGTTCATGGATAACTTCGTCGCTTATGAACCGATTTTGATGATACTTTTTTGTCGGAAAGGAGATATCCCAAGGGTGATAAGGAAACCCGGATCTGATGATGGCATCCCAGAGAAATCGAGGGCCATCATTGTGAAAGTTATGGTATGAACAATGTTTTTAATTTTCTGATTGAAGTCGGTTTTTTTTGTTAAAAATTATACTTGTTAAGGTGCAGACTATTTTGTAACATGTTTAACATGTTTAAATTGTAGTAAACAATATATATACTGTGTTATAACGTTTCACAAATATAATTTGTATTAATGTATGAAGTGTTTAATATACACTGTTATAGGTAAATATAGTCTTTTCGATGAACTCTGTTTCTTGTAGTGGTTTGCATAAGAAATGGTACCTTAATAATCAAATCAAATTCTGTCTCCCACCGTCGAGGTAACTCTTTTACATTTGGGACACTAGACACGGGTCCTTTGGACAGCATTAAAGTTTTCCTTCGCAATTAGTATGTGCGTACGTCAGGTGTGGCGAATGGGCTGGGAGTTCACGCGGTTGGCGGTGACAAAGAGTATGCATATTCATGTTTTGAGTCCCCTTTATAACGTCGCGGCTAATGTAGCGCCGACGGTGACACGGTTTCGTTGTTGGTCCATTCGAGATGCTAATTTGTGTACGTACATACATACGTGCGGGCAGCGTTTGTGCGAACTTTGAGCGATGGCCGTGTCGCCGACTGAGATGTACTGGTTACCCGTCTTCGGGGTCAATGTTTCGCTTCGTATTATTTCGACAGTCAACAGAAAACTAGGCTTAACGCCGCGGCTGGTGACAAGAGTGCTGGTTCTTTTCTCTCTCACGGGTTAAGATCACTATTCGACGATGAAATGCAGCTAGCGTACTTGGCACCATGCCGCGTGGACTAGGTTTATTAGATAATATGTGACTAAAATAAATTTACGCCGGATTCTGAAACACTGGTCATCGTAGAAGTCAACTAATTAACTGTTAAATGGCTTTCCAAGTCCTTACTAATATTATAAAGGCGAAAGTTTGTATGTATGAATGGAAGTTTGTTTCTCTTTCACGCAAATACTACTTAAACATCAGAATAAGACAAAGGCTATAATTAATATACATATTGTATATATATCAGTATTTCTGTATGAATGTTACGCCTTCAGCATATTATACGCAGACGGAGTCGCGGGCAGCAGCCAGTGTTATTTAATTTGACAAAAGGATGGTTAAACTCTTTGAATTGATCATTCTGATCATTAAGAACCTTTGGGGAAATTAAACAACATTTGAAAAGCTATTTGACAGCTGATTCGTTGACTTCTACGATTATCAGATTTTTTTTAATGTGAAAAGTTGCCAAACGAGCAGATAGTTCACCTGATGGTAAGTGACTACCGCCGCCCATGGACATCTGCTACACCCGAGGGTTACAGATGTGTTGACAACCTGTTGAAAATTGGGCTCCGGCTACCTCACTCACCAGACGAAACGCGAAAGTATTTGTCATACTTCCACTTTACGCTGGTCTTCTGTGAGGTCGTGGTACTTACCCGAACGGGCCTGCCCATTTGTGCAACAGCCGAGGCTGCTGCGTGGCCCTACCACCGTAAAAGAATAACCGTAAAAGAAGTGTTTCAGAAACCGAGCGTTAATGTTGTAAATTTTGGATAAATAAATTGTATTTTTTGTTTCCAACCTAAATTAAATATATCGCTTAGTTCTGCAACAGTGATTTAACATCTTTAAGTAGAATAGAGCATAAAAATACAATACTTTCTAATGCATTGTGTTTTTAAGATGACGATCATTAGAAAATAAGTATTATAAGTTGCAACTTAATATAATTTTATCTTTTTTTTTTACTATGGAGACCTACCCTTAAGTCAGCTTATGATCGTGGGGCCATCAAGTAACAGGGTTTCAAGTATACTAAAGAAGTTGACCTATCAAGGTCATACAGAGATGTTAGAATATAAGTTTTATTAGGATAAAATTATTAACGCCATGTACAGGTACCGTGATAGCTGTGTCCGGGCGCTCGCTTTTAATTCTATATACTCGAGCAATCTGATTTCAAATCCCAGTGCCAGCACCAATGTAAATTGTTATTTTAAGTGCTAATCTATCATGTACATTTTTTCCAAATAATGTTATTATAAAATATCTACATTTCGAAGATATGTGAAGTCTGACGATCCGCAGTGGGATCTAATATTGGACTATGCGATCATGCCCTGTATAGAGGAAGCCTTTGCTCAGGCCTGGGACTTGTATAGGTTGTTAATATTTTACTTAACTTTTATTTTATTGTGAAATTTAGGAATATTCGCTTAATTTCACATTAAAAAATTCAGTGTTATACAGATTTTATTTTCGACTGAAGTTAGCCGAAGACATATAACTTAAAGGATTTGAGGATCGTAAAACATACGTTTTGAAAATACTTTGAAATTACATTTTCTATAAATTTCAAATTATTAGTAAATGCCTAAAAAATTGGAAATATTCGTGTTTGTCTATTTTTCTGTGGAAAGTAATTATTGAGAATGTCATGTTTTAGTTTGTTCTAAACATATTTTAAAAAGTTAACAGAATTTAAGCTGTCGTGATGCAAATATAAGTAGTTTATTTCTAATTACGTACTTGGATACGCTAATAAACAAGAGTCTAGCTCTAATATGTGACGTATAAGTGTCAATTTATTTACAACCTGTTCTACTAACTGTATTAAAAATAAACATGTCGCTTTTGTTTATTTTGTCAATAATTTAGACACATATGAAAATGGTTATATTATTTATCACTCATCCGTGGAGCTTCTTTTGTAAAGTGGCTGCGAAAGTACAGGAACATATTCCTCTGATGGTCAGTTAAAATAGAACCTGTAGAGTTAAGAAAGCTTTCACGTTTTGGCTTTGTGAGTTTTTATTTACTTTTTACATACCGAGGTGGGACGTGACAGCAACTGCTGCTGAAGCAAGGGCGGACCGGCTCGTCCGAAGATTGACAACGGCGTCATAAGCTGAAGCCTGAACTAAGCAAAAGTATTTACATCCTTTTGGTTCTACGTGTGAATGAGATAGCTGGGGTTCACTCTCATAAAAGAAAGCAACTCAACTGCAAGTCAACAGGTGGTATAGACGGGAAGCGGTGATTATTTGACACGAAGGAAAAACGTTCACCTGAAAATTGGGCGAATGTTGTTCTGCAAAATAAATCGAGTTGAATTGTTCCTAAATTTGTCAAATTGTTTCTAAATCTAAATAATGTGACAATTTTTGATTTCATAATTTTTTTAAATTCAATCAGCTGATTAGCTGTATTGGTAGTTGACTTTGATTCTAAAATACTTGGCTAGTAAAACTTTGTTTGCGAGCAAATTCTGAGAGAACTTAAAAAATCGTCATTTAAAAATATCTAAAGAAATAGTAATTAAGAATGATACCTTACCTTTTATTCCTTTACTCAATAATGTACTATTAGTAACTATTAGTAACACTGTAAAACTAAAGTATACTATATACGTATAATGTCCAGTGTTGCCCAAGACTTCATTGTATTATTCTATTGTATTCTTTTATTTAGATAAAACAATTGATGATTTTGAAATAAGCTTAAGGTCAATAGACCAACGCACGTTGGATGTTAATTATGAAATCTTATTTATTTATTAACGCAGTTAGATGTATTCAAACAAACAATTTACCATAAGGTCAAAACTAATATTATATCGGGATCTCAGTTTATAATACGAACAAAATTCTTAATAAATATTTATTCTCAAATTGTAGATCATTATGAGTTGAATCAAAACAACACGATTTAATCCTGAAATGATACGGAGATCACATATTCTTTGGTTCAGTGGTTTAAGCCGTTTCGGAAAATATATATGCATCATGAAATTCATAATACCTATTATTTATTTATTCAACAAGTTCACAAACGTACGTTCACATATCACATTAAACATTAAAAAGGTGAAACTTAAAAAAAAATCATAGTTCATTGCATATGTGACGAACATTTACAGGCAAACACCACAAACACAAAAAACAAAATGAAATTGTCTAAAAATAGTATAATTACAATGAACTAAAATTACAAAAAGAATAACAAAAAAAATTAAAAGTAAGAATTAAAATTCAGGAAGTGCCTCGGTAACATTATGTATTATTGTTTCACACGAGTAAATAAATTTCAGTTAGGAAGAAAAGCAAAATCAATTAATTAAGAAAATAATATGATAAAACTCACTCATACTAAAATGTGATAAACGCATATAGCACAATATTGCGGAGTTTGGTTAGCGTATATTTATTTTAAACATTGGATTCGGTCACTAATACTATTCATTAATTTATACAGGGATTGGTAAATTTTCGCCAAGCACAGATCTGCGAAAAGATGGGCACGACGGAGTTATACATGCACGTGAAATTCTAGAGGAACCGCGAAAATTTAAATGCTGTAATACTCAACTATTACAATAAATCGGCAATTAATCAAATTGGCAATAAATTTTATTATTGAATGTTTTTAGCGCAAATGTGATGTCAAATAAGTCTCTATGTTTATCTAATGATGACATTTTAAAGCACTTAAGCCTGCCTTCGTGATAGGATTTCTTGTATCTCTTCTTGTATTAATTGATGTTTGTGCTTTCAGTCCCGACACTATTAAAGCTTCATCTGACGCAGAACCGGTGGGCTAGCCAGAACCCACGGGTTTGGGACCTCCTCTGTGGGTAGGGCCCTGTAGGTAGGACCCTGTGGGTAGGGCCATGATAGGATTTACCATGCTTAACATATGGTTGTCTGAAGTGGTAAATAAGAAAAGAGGACGAAGAAAAAATTGCGATGTGTCAAAGAAAGGAGCATGCTGGGAATAAAATTATCAGATAAAATTCGCAACAGTGACATCAGAAACAAAACAAAGATAATAGATGTAAGAAGGAGACTTAGATTATTGAATTGGCATTGGGCGGGATATGTTTGCAGGATGAACAATAGATGGACCAAACGTTTACCAGAGCGGGTACCAAGGGACAGTAAAAGGAGAAAAGGGAGACCTGGTAAAAGATGGAGAGACGTTGTCAGCCACAGATGTGGTAACCACTGGGTGCAAATAGCTCGGGAAAGAGATGTTTGGAAAGGTTTAGGAGAGGCCTACGCCACAGAGGCAACTACTATAAGCATATTATAATATTATTATTAATAAGATTTATAGTTATAAAAAAAGTTGTTTATTTTATTTTATAAGCCTGCCTTTATAAGAACGAACTTTCTATATATAACAATATTATCGTTTTGTTGCATTTTTGAATTTTCGTATTGCGCAAAAGAAATCCTAATGTTCGGGATGTTTTCTCAACTACGATTTCAAGATGAGGAATAAAGGTAACTTTTCTATCGAATATCGCCTAAATCATTAATCTCCTCTTCTCTTCTAATGATATGACGTTATAGACTGACTCAAACACAATGTGTTTCTGCGTGAATTTATAGTGAAGACACTTCTCGGCATTCTGACTGAAACCCATTGACTACAACATGAAATTTTCTATCATGAAGGTAAGGCCTAGCCAACCCATTGTAAAAATGAGGCCATATGCCTGTATTTTTTTAGTAGGATACCATGTGAAATACGATCGAATTCCTTAATGACTGTCCATCTTCTTTTGACAGTCTAATAGAATAAATTAAACTGACATATTACTTTTATTGGGTTAATAAGGATAAGGAAATCTTCTGTGCATCTTTTGTTAAATTATCATGATCTGGACAGTTTGATAAATTTTTGATTATTTTACTAATCCAAAAATTTGTTCTAAAATGGAAGAAAAGGTTTTCGCCTCTGCCATGATTTGAACCGGCGTCCTCTGGAATTTGTCCTTGAGAACGGATTATCTTCACAGCGAAGAAAATCTCAACATATTTCATCTTATTTGTTTTTTATTACATTTTTTAGCGATGTTGCGGCATCTAGTGTGTTTCCTTAACAGCAAACGACAACTTATTCATATAACATAGGGTTGATGAGGATGTAGTTATAAGGAAGAGGATGAGGATGAGGATTTTTTTAGAAACGAAATTGATGAGGACGAACGGATGCGGATGAGGATGAAGATCTGCTATGAGGAAGAGGAAGAGGAGGAGAAATAAGTAACAACATAATAAAAATATTCTTTTTGGGCAAAATATACATTATTAACGTTTTACAATTAAAACAAAACCTTCGTATTTTTTGAAGATAATAACAAATTACTTTTATGGGAAAAGTTTTTATTTATTATTTTTTTGTTAAAATTAGTGCTAAAATAATTAAATATTTATATTTAAAATTTATTTCTGGTAAATTGAATTTAATAAATAATAGTTTAGATACTGTTTCTCCTGATAAATGGGTCATCGTAAACCAGCACCACTAAAAAGGCGTTCACTGGGAACACTTGATGGAGGGGCTGATAAATACTGACCTATTACTCCATAAAGTTCAAAATATTTTGGGTTTACTTACAACCATGAAAGACTGTCTCCAGTAATATTCAGTCTCTTTCCTTTAATATAATCAGCTAACAGTGACTTAACTAAAGCATGTCTGATTATTGGTGAGCATGATTCGCTATTTTCATCGTCACTGTTAGGTGCTGAATTTAGCATATCAACTAACATAGCATTCAAAATTCTGTTTTCATCACGCGCTGCCACAGGAGTGGCCGCGGAGGAACAAGGTCGGTTCTCGTCATTCTGCGGTTACCTACGTAATTTCAAAAGTCATTCAGTCGAATTTTTTGTATGATAACCATTATTATTTAGAATATTGCTTCATTCAAATTAAAAATTGCTAGTACAAAAAACTTATAAATGAAATATAATCTAGTCACAAAATGCAGAAAACAAAAAAAAAATATTTTAAGAAGCTGTTCTAATCATAATAATAAACCGGCGGATTATTTGTCACTTCCACTTAAAAATCCTCTTAATAAGAGGAAGAGGAAGAGGAAGAGGAGGAGGATTTTGTAAAATTTATTTTGTGGAAACGGATGAGGAAGAGGAAGAGGAATCCTCATCAACCCTAATATAACATTTTAAAATGAAATATTTGAAAACTAAAGATGATACGTTTGACGATGAACATTTTAAAGTATATTAATTTTTATAGTGCTATTTTCTGAACTTAAGATGAAATTTAAAAATATGTAGAAAAATGGATGAAAATCTTTTCGCCGCGGCGAAGATTTGAGCCCGTCCTACGGTCCTCCAGAATACATGGCTCCCTTGAGCTAAATGACTTATCTGCACGCCAACGAATATCTTAATATTGTTTCATTAGATTTTGCGCAATGTTTGGCGTCTTCCTTTAAAGCAACGACCAAACTACAGATGACACATTGTACGTTTGTTGCGAATCCGAATAGTTAGCACAACGCTCGATTTATATCACCGAAAAGTCACCGTTCCCTCCTAAAAATAGCAGTACGATAATTGATGATGCCAAAAATGATTTCATATACCGCGAGCTGATATCTAACTGTTGTTAAATGTAGGAACAAGAACCTGATTTACACACTGATTCGTAGATGTATGTATGCTCTATCTACAAAATATGAATTATAGGTTCAAATATATTACTTTATTTTTTCGACTATGTACCGTGCTATATTTTGTCTTTATTTTATACGATGTACGCAAGCCTTGGTAATATTTACTATTCTGATGTTTACTACCCCAAACTATTATTGCAATACGAGTGAAAACGTGACTCAAAAGTAACAACTTGTATATACTTGTCGCTATATAGATTGTCGCTTGTAGATCTTGCACAGATAACTGTGTTGTGACTTTTATCTTCACATGGTATGGATTCTTTTGCAATCCATGGACACTTGTGACTAAGGCGGGGGTATTTGTGTCCGTTATTGACACCTTCATGAAACATTAATAATTTCGAGTATAGCCGTTTTTAAAATGAAGTAAACATGCGAATACATACACGTGTACATCAGAAAAAATAAGAAATGCTCCTTCACTTTTTAGCAGTGTAACCTTTTAATGGGGTTACACTTCGAATATAAAGGCTTAATGCAGACGTTATAAATTTACTACAGGACAAATAAACAAAGTTCTACGTTACGGCAGCATTGATAACGCTCCGGCGCCGGTTCTATTGCGTTTGTCCGTCCAAGCCGTCACGTATCTAGGTTGCCCATGCCGTATACGTCGAACCCGCGCGATCCATGAATAATACATCAATCTATCCTTGTCCAAGTGCTTGATGAACTGCCCCATCCCTGCAGAAAGAACGCCAGTTTTTTAGCGAGAGAGCCCCGCTAACGGTCCTTGTGTAAAAGGATGCGGTTGCGTTAGCTATTAGTTGTGTTCTACCCTAGATCTCAATAATTTTTACTTAATTGAACGGCGATAGAATTTCCTTCAGCTTAGCTGTAGGTCCTAGCTTGTGAATTTACAGAACGTAGATCGCGCGTCACTAATGAAAAAAAAATGAGCTCAGAAATAAATATTAAAAGATTTTCTTGAGAAGTTATAGTTAAAAAAATTCAATTAGATATTCAAGTCCATCCTTTCTATATCCGTCATACCTCCTAATATCCGATATTGGTATATAGAGAAAGATAACTGTGGAATAATACTATTTTTTGTTAAGGTATCGTATACTACTGCGAGAGGAAATCTTGCACAGTTATTTCGCATGTCGTCACTGCTCGACCAGCCGTCGTGCGATAAACAAGATATGATTCATAGCATCACTCTTATCCTTTGATTATTCTAGATGAATATATACTACATCCGTGCCGATACCGGGACAGTCAATTGGCTTACGTGCCTTCGTGTAGCCCATAACTATTGAATTTGATTCTTGGCTCTAGTTTAATGGTGTTATCCAAAACAATAGCCATTTTCAATTTTATCGTCGGCTTGACTTGAGAAGCGATGGGTTCACGGTTCTTATAAAAAAAAAACCGTTCATAAATGGGTACAGTAATACGGGGTGCACAGAATTCAAGAGTAACAAAACTGACGCGCACAGGCGGTGCACGTTCACTGCTACAATAGTCACCGGAAGTGGCAACAGACCCGCCGTCCGGTGACAATTGAGTACGTCACCGGCTCGTGCATTACCAATTAGTGCTCTCATAAAATTATCGTACTGCCATGCTAGGTTACCACGCTCCCAGAATCGAGAAATCTGCTCATCCAAATTTAAATCCTGATCATGGCTAACTGAGATGGTGGGAAACGCGGTAATAAAATCCTCGTATATGCAAAATGTTCTCACTGACTGACTGACTTTGATGTACTCGTATCTGTTTCTCAAGAATATTATTAGATATATCATCACCATATCACAAATTGGTAGACAAGATTTGGCAGTTTGTCTAGGAATTAAGATACGCATGTTCTAAATTGGGCTTTAATCTTAAACCCTCGATTTGTTGGCGTTGTTTTATAGAAAAAGACAAATAATATTTACATCGAACAATAAAATTACAATCCTTTATAATACGTTCACTCAAAATAGAAATGTTATAAACAAACGTATGATGAGAAATCCTGAAAACAGTTCTTTTTGAATTTAACTTTTTTTAACTTTAACCAGTTCTACGTAAACTGCATCGTTCTAAAGTAGAAAATTGTACTTTTGAACACAATGTATAGTTCATAACATTGTATTTTATTGGAGAGAATGCGACAAGTGTTGACTATCAAGACTAATAAAATTTGTATCGGTGAAAACGCGACAATGCGGGCGCCCACACATACTGACGGAAGTGTTGTTTATGCAGATATTAGTACCAGCGCAGATACCTTTGTTAAAAGCGTGCTACGCATTTAAATGACATGGAACTATGAATTTTTCCATCGACTACAGTATTATACTAGTACGTATTACAAATTTTGTAACATACTACAACTGAAAACGTTACTATAAAAAGGCAAATTTTAGGTTGATCACTAAAATACTTGAATCGTTAATAAGGACGTTTTCTATTTTTTTTCATGTTTAAATTTCCGTCTGTTTTTAAATTACTTCAATACTTTCTTTCAATAACTCATTATCTAGCATGAAAAGTTCAAGGTCGAATTAGTGTCCCCTATAGTCACGTCAAACACGACCTTTACGATGACACGGTCTTTATATCTGGGAATCAGACACATTTTTTTTCTATGTGAGAAGGTATCAAACGAGCTGGCGGTTCGCCTGATGTTAAGTGATAAACACACGCATCCATTGACATTTGTAACACCCTTAGATTAATAAGAAAAACTGCCTTTTCATGAACTTTCTTACTTAACTAATTCATTCCTTTATATTTTATCATCATCATTTCAGCCTGTTCAGTTGTACTGCTGAATATAGGCTACAGACTGCCACGGAGTACAATTCTGAGTCATCTGCATCCACCGGATTCACTGCACACGTTTATGTTAGTCACTCCATATTCTAAGTCAACCAATATTATAGCAACTAGGTAAAGTCCCTCGAGGCTCTGGCCTCATGGAAGGTAAAGCAAAGTAGAAGTGTTTACCTCTTTCTATTGCGTCTGGTGTGTGTGATAACTGAAGGTCGACTCTTTTAAAATGAAAAGTTCTTTCGCAACCGATGTTATGTTAAAGGTACCAATAAATTATCGTTTTAATTGTGTTTTACAGATCACTTATAATGGAATCATCCACTATCTTATTTCCTTTTCCGATTATATAAACCTTAATTGGTTCCAGGACAACAAAACGTAGCATTCTCGCAGGCTGAGCTTTTTGCAACTCCATAGTTCTGACCTACATCTACGGTACTCTGCTATCTTCAATGGTTGGTTAATGTTCACTGTGACGGGTGACGGTTTCTTTTTTTACACGACCCAATAAGCAAATGCCTCAATTAAAGATATTTGAGTTTCAAATAATTATTTAAAATACCACAAGTAATTACTATTGTATTCGGGTAGTTCAATTTTATTTCGTGAACTAATAAACGCATCAAGGACATATTTGACTCGCTGGAAAAGGACATAAACGTTATATTATAATTGTGAACATTGTAAAAGATCATTGAATTACACGGCCTAAGCGCGCACTGCGCGCGTGCACTGCCCTAATCAATTTCATACAATTCACGTTTTTGTAAGCGCCATAACTTGGCAACTGGCCGCTAACTGTAAACTTGACTTAGCCCGATGGAGATTGGAAAAACTTAATCGGTAACAACTGGAGCAAATCGGGCGAACGCGCTAATTGCGGCGCAGCAATTAAAACGATATTGTGCAATGCTTTATACTGATGTTGTCACGAACGTCCAGCTTTTGATTTCCGCGTGCGGTTTTCCGTACGAGCTTGTGATTTTTGGATAAACTAAACGAATGTATTTTGAAAAATTCGTACGAACGAGTGGCTGTTCTGCGATATTGCCGTTTTTGGTCGAAATTGTTAATCTAATATATAAAATTCTCCTGTCACGGTGTTTGTAAGTGAACTCCTCCGAAACGGCTCGACCGATTTTCGTGAAATTTTGTTTGCATATCGGCCAGCGTGGCGAATCAGACAACATCTATTTCATCCCCCTAAATGTTAAGGGTGGTCCACCCCAAACATTTTTTTCTACCCTACAAATAATTTATATGGCAAAACATCTTTTGCCGGGTCAGCTAGTTATTTTATAAATTGTTGTTAGCATTGTATTGCAGATTTTAATGGATATTGGTGTCTTTAAATACCAATAAATAAGGCTTTGCAGAAAATTTACATTATTCATAAAATATGTAATTGTTATTTTGAAAGAGGCATTTGCCAGGTTTAGCAGTTATGATATATAATTCACGTATAATGATATATAACATGGTAAATTATTAAACGAAGAAATAAGTAGATAAATTGGTGAGTCAAAGTTGATAAGTAAATTTAGAACGGCTCGGGGTCTTTGAATCAGATTGAGTGCGGACACAAAGGCCGATGGGCTTATGATAGATAAAGCTGCGAGCGCAAGTAGGTAGGTCGTAACTACGGAAGTCGCTGCCGATTGCTAACGATACGAAGTGGTTGGATTCTGGCGGAAAGAGGTCGCGGGGGCACGGGAGGGGGAAGCCGATGACCGGCGACAACCTTATTGCGTTGGACCAATGTCTAGGGTAAGGTCCTCGTCGCATCTTCTGCGTGTGCCATTTCGCCCGTTGGAACAAGTTTTATGAATATCTACTCATATTTATCGTTCATTGTTACACAGCACTATAATGCATACCATAAACCTCGTAGTATTTATTATTATTCAAACAATACCTTATTAATTACTTGTAAACATATCGAAAGAGTAACTTGAAGATTTTGGATGGAATTATCTGGACAATTAAAATGAATAAAACTGATTAATTCGATTTTGCACGATATGTATCTTTATATGTACTTATTTAACGAATTTTTATAATTTTAGTTTTACCGGCGATAGTTTGGCCGTTCCCATTTGCTACGAGTTGATGTTTTCATCCGAGAGAAAGAGAGAGGGTAATGCCCTCTAAAGTTGTTTGTGGCAAAAAATGAGGACACAGAGACCGGCTCACTTATTTTGGTTAAGTTATGAATCAGCATGAGAAACAATATTGTTGCTTACCTAATTAAAATTATCGGTGGAAAATGGGCAAGACACAATGTGATCATTATTTAGGCCTGAATCGCATGGATATTCTAAATTAAATACGCGGCAATCTCTGGTTCGATTCTTTACTTTAGAATTGGATACCGCATAAATATTTATAATCCGTAGACATATAAACACCTTGTAAATCTTTTTCATATAGGAAATTTTCATTAGGAAATTTGAAAGAAATTAATAGCGCAGTTTTGTTATAAATAAATACAACTGAAACACGTACGTTACTGAACGATAGTCTGCCAATCGCAGTGGGAGAGATGTCGAATCAATTGACTCCCTCAGGAGCTACGTGTCATGACATCGACCTTTGAGCGAATACAGAGCACAGACAAATCGCCCCCGGGGCTTTGTAAAAGGAGCGCGCCACGAAAACCTTGATTTGGCGCCAGGCACTCCTCAAGGCCACCGTCGGCATGAAAATGTTACATAACGGAATATTATCAGTGCATTTACATCGTGAAATAAACTCAAACTGTGTTGATTTGAGATAATGAGTAAATATCTGTGCAAAACGAATCCTTAATAGTTATACAGTGATTCGTTTATTTATTTTATTCTTTATTTGTACACCAGAAACAAAAAAGTGCAAATTAAAAATTAATGTAAAAGGTAGTAAAATAGGCGGTCTTGTCCCCCTGAAAGCGATTTCTTCCAGACAACCAATGCAAAAAGAGTTTTAGCTAAAAGACATGAAGAGAGCAGAGATAGGTGTACATTAATCAGTAATTAACAGAGGTGTTTTAGTTATAAATTAAATATTTTACGTTCATTTTTTCAAAATTTTGTTTTTTATGTTTATTTTATGCCAATTGTTATTATTAATAATTGTTAATGACAATTGTTATTATTAATGGCATTTTTTTCTCAACGAAATATGTCAAAATATATTTTTTTTAATATTTTATGTTTTTATCATATAATACTAATGTCGTCAATTTCCTTATTATTAACTGATTTTATTACAAATCTTGTTTGTATTTTGCATTAATATAGGTATCTGTGACTATTAAATATTTCGTACAATAGCGAAGTGAGCTCTGTTTTAAATATTTGCCTATAGTTGTTAATACACTTGTTAGTGTAGTAGAAAATGTTTCATCATAATTATTATCTTAAATATATGAAAAAACCGTATTATCAACCTTAAGCTAAAGCGTTAAAACAATGAAGGCTTTTCTCAAGAGAAATTTGTGTCATAAAAAAAGCAACAATGTAGAAGTAGAATTTAATTTCCTAACGTTACTATTTCACAAATTTTCCTTTCCGTCTGTCAGAGGCCCTGGTGTGTGCGGAGTAACGGTTCGCTCACGTGTCTTCGAGAAGCCATCGACCCTCAGCGGCCTCCGCGCAATATTCTACGCGCAATACTAATTCACCAATCTAAAAAGGGCCTAAGTCCGTTTCACATACACTCCAATTTCGGCCTAAAGCTTTGCCGCAAGAGCTTAGTATACATATGTCTATGATTCACACGGGTCTTTCCTCGATTAAGAGCCCGCCTTGCTTTGGAATATACATTTTACAGTTGCTATAAGGTAACCAATTTTAAAATTTACCTCCATTGCATTACAGCACAGTTTTATTTGTGATCAATATATATCAGGGAGCTTTAGTGGAGATACTGGGTGTTTAATGAGCTATTTATTATGTGCAAAGTTCTGATATTTTTTTATGTAGATATGTATATCTTAGTTGTATGTATATTATATTAGATGCTTCAGTGTGTAAATATGTATATTAATATTAAGAAATGAAACGTGTACAATGACTATGTGATCGTTTGGTAAGAACACCGCAAAACTATAACGAGGAAAATTTAATTGATTTAGTGATAATTACTTCGCAATAAAAATTATAATATGTTATCTATTTTAGAAGTTTTCAAATATAACATTTTGTGGGAATCAGAGTAATCGAGGGAAAATTTTCAGGGTAGTATAAATAAAAGAAAGTTGCTCCATAACAATTGTCTTTTGTTTTTTTTTTTACAATAGATTTACCACATTTGCCTTGTCAAAAAGCACCGTGACGAATCTACACACACGAAGGCTATTTGAACACACATGGTTTCCTCTTCTTTGATTATTGTGAGCAGCGAAAACACAAGCTGTTGTCTGATGGTACGAACTAATATGGATTAGTAAGAAAATAAAAATGTAATCGCGATATTCATATTTTTTGGCATATCTCATTTAATATTTGTTATATACAGTTGGTCAATTAATTAGCCTTTCGGCGGTTTCACGTGACTAATTGTCACGTGAAACCGCCGAAAATCTCCGAACACTAGCTGTTACTAACGTGATATAAACAATTTTAGATACGGTGAAAATGCTTTCTTAAATAAGTAGATACATAAACATTTATGCGAATGGAGAGTAAAAGAATATTCTTTGAATGGAAAAAAACAGGGTTCCGGTGAAGAGAGGTTGGACGAGAATTTTATACAGATTGCGTTTGCATGATTATGCCCTCTAAAAAAAAATATTTCGAAATGGTAATTACACGTTACAAATAAGATTGTAATATTACCGACTTCATTATTTGTTATTAGTTATTATTGACATCATTATATATTAATTTACCATTCATGCTTTGCTAAACCTTTTCAAAACAACTAAACTAAGAAGTATTACAAATAATGAGTAGGTATATGACAATTAAAAAATACTAGACATGGTATAAATATTTTCTTAATATATATGATAAAATATAAAGACTAAAACAGTTTAGTTTTCAAAATTTTACGCTAAAGGAATAAAATATTAAAATTCATTACAAAAGATTTCAACGCAATCTTAAACAGTGTCCCTAATGCGTCTCAAAATCAAACACGTTATAAAAGATGTAACAAAAAATTATGTTATTTTTACTTAATAATAATGTAAGGTTTTTTTATATATTTTTAAATATACATATACATTTCACAGTTATCTTAAATGTGATATTGAACTATTTTTAAGTCTAGCATGACGATGTCTTGTCTTTCACCTAATATTATGCATTCATACATTACATAACATAACATAACATTTATAGAACATAAGTATTTATAGTATGAATTCTGATCTTATTGATTCTTCTATTCTTGATTCTTATCTGATTATAAAGTAATTCATTCAGATTCAACAGTCACGTGGCCGTTATAGCAATGAGTTGCATTCATTTAGATAGGAATTATGTTATCATAAGGGGCATTAAAATGCTGCAAATTTAAGAAAAATTAAAATAACTCTAAAATGAACAAAGAAAATATCTGTAATGAACGGGACAAGACACAAGCTTGCCGCAGCTAACGGCATATAATAATACATTCAGTGATATAGTATATAAGGTAAATTATCAATTTCATTATAGATACATTTCAATGATGGATTGAATTACGATGGATTAAAAGGTATGTATTTTTGTAATAAACGTAATCTCAATTTTTATCATCATTTCAGTCTGTTTTAAAACTGCCACGAAGCACGATTCTGAGGCACAACTGATTTTTAAGTCTTTGTTGTTATAGCGACAACAGAAATACGTCATCAGTGAAACTTTCAACTGTCTAACTATCACGGTTCATGATATACAGCCCGGTGATAACGGACAGACAGACGGTGGAGTCTTAGTAATAGGGTCCCGTTTTATCCTTTGAGAATGAAACCCAAAAAGAAACACGACGAAACACTTATTAAAATAAAATATATTTAATTCTTAAATATCTCGCTAAACTATTCCACTAGACTATATATTTTATCAAAAAGAAAGATTCAAAAGAGGAAGGGAACAATAATATTCAATTACCACTTTTCTGCGTCCTCGTTAATTTTAAATGTCCAGAAATCTTAAAAGCGTTTTTGCACCTAAAGAGTGAACCTAAAGAGTGAAGTGATAGTCGTTGGTCACCAAGTCTTATTTGACGTAGATAGCAACTGTTAATTAGTTTAATCATTTGATTAAAACCATAATATGTATAATTGAGTGAGAAGTATCATGCCAGTGTATTTCACTGAATTTCCAAATGGTATAATTTGACTAAAACCGCATTTCAATATTTGGAACAAAGTGCAGTTTAAATCAAATGAAAGCACTTTTATTTTGACTTTCAATATTTTCTTCTTAATAACCATTTTTCATTTGTGATGTGATTTTTGACTAATTACAATGTAGATAGATTCGTGATAATTTTTTTAAAAAGTCTTTACAATAACTCGAGACTAGGTTAAAATAAAAATGTACTTGTTTTTGTACTCTATGTTAGTATCTATGTTTTTTTTTTTTTACTTTCAATGATGAATTTAGGATGAAATACATATATTTGTGATAGTGTCAAACGAAACGTCTAGAATTGAATTGTTCATTATACAGGAGGCCAAAATTTGAATAATTACGTAAAAATATCTCTTTAGATTCTATTACAGTAACACATATAAAAGTAAAACAATCGATTCAAATGAAAAATTATCACCATTTGTAATGAATGTCAGTTTGTTATTTAACAAAAGTTGGGTTCCGTATGTAGTAATTACTTAATGTTATCCTTAATAATAAGTATTTTTTGTAGGATTGAACTTATTAAGACGTGTTTGGTTAGTATGTGGGATGTGTATTCTCATCTGGAAGGACGGCATACATTTCCTTGCGTGTCCGCTGTATTTGCCCGGCGAATTTCCAAAGTTGGCTTAGCGATCCCTCAAAGTGGAATTCTAGAGCCCTTCATCACCAGCTTACTTTATGCGGAGAAATCTTCTTATTACCGTAGGTTAACCTATTAGCTACAATTAATTCGCTCACGATCAACCTACCACAATAACCTGAGCTGTGGCTTGAAATAGGTATCAGCCTAGTAAGTGTAATATTCTATATTCTAAAGCAAATTTATTGTAAAGGTCGATAAGTCTTAAAATCTTTTAAAACGAATCAAGAAAAAGATATCTAAAAAAATCTTTGTAAGAAGTGACTTCTGTTCGTTTGAGATTCAAGTAGTTTAGACGTCTTTTTTTACAAGTTTTATTGTATTGCGCCCAAAGCATATCGTTCCAAACGTCAATTAGCATGGAATTCTATTATAATATAAAATTATTAACTATTAAAAAAAAACCTAATCAATGAGAAAAAAAAATACACGCTTAGAAACGTTCGCTTTTAGATGGTTGTTTCTAGAACTGTCTTATTCAAAACTCCCAGCTTAACGATTTGTTGGGGTTTTGGCAAATCTTGGAATCCCAACAAACTAGTCCCTGAACTCTCTTTTACGTAACCGCGACCATTGACTTCCAAATTAATCCGTATTCATGCTTTATGGATATTAGAGATTGTGTTTTTTTAGTTGTTTGTTCCCAAAGACTGGCCTGAATATCCTTAAATGATGAGGTAACATTATCTTTAATACATGCGAATTGCTCAGTACGATTCAGTTATTTTTATCGGCATTTAATATTTTAATTTGTCTTGCGTCGTTTCTTGGTCGTTCTTTTATTCGGTTTGTATGTATTTTGTTTTGTCTGTATTAAGAAAGGTCAACAGCTATTTATAGGTTTTTTTTGTTCCGTCGATATGAGAATTATGAGAACATTAAAGCAAATTGAATGCAAAAATATTTGTTTGTTGTTTTTTGGTAATGTAAAATAACATAATTATTGTTTTGAGTTATTTCTATTTTGAAATGTGATTTCTTTTATGTCTTTTTTTTAAACTGGACTAGGTAATCTAAATTTTTACTTACAATTGTTTTAGTGTATGAAATTTGTAAATTGCTTTATACATAACATGATGGAATTGTATTTTAGGTTATCCATCGATATTGATATTCGGTTAATGAATTTCTACACGGTTAACCTGTATTGTTTGCATTTCTTTTGCATGGTTTGTTAATTGAAAGGTAACATTAATACCAGGCCTATGTTCAGCAGTGGACTCAAACAGGCTGAAATGATGATGATGATGATGATTAATATCACAACATATGTATCTGTATGTGACTGTGATAGCGAGGTTCACAATAACTGACGGTCGTTAAGTTTTTCACGTTAACCGATGATAAATTCGGTTAACTGCCTCCGGACCATTGTGGACGCCTACAGGTGCCTCCTGTTTCATTCTCCCATTCATCGCCCTTTAACGTTCCCACGCTCCGTACACAATCCCTTGGTAATTCGAAGCAACCCCTACGATTCATAAACGGCTCCAGAAAGATTTGGGGTGAATCTCTCGCACAGGTAGTGTGGGTGTATATCAGGCGACGTTATACTTTTTTTTATCAGAGCGCGGCTCAGGCCATTTTGTTGTCTACGTTCACGGGGTTAAAGTTGATAATGTATAGCCGGCGAAACAGTTTGCAATCGTCAATGCCACCGATGAACAATATGGGTCAAAAGATAGGTATTCATTGTAGAAAATACGTTACGGCCGTTTCTGGTGAGTTTTTTCACGTTCTTGGTGCGTTCAAATTTCTGTTAAACTAGGTATATATAGTAAAATCGTGATTGACCTTTGTCTAATTTTTAACATACATGATTTTTGTATTTTTTTAAATTAAAGTAACAGGATAAAACGCATGATGTGGTTATTTATAAATGTGAGAACAGTTATCTATTATACTATGTAACAAATAATTTGTTTTTATCGTAATTGGCTGTATCTTATGTTAGGAATCCAATAAAAAAAATAAAAGAAAGTAAATTGTTATTGCATTTATAGGCATTTTCCTTTCAGAGGCCACAATAGTAAAAAATATTCTGATATATGATGATATGACAGTTTTTATTGCATTTTAAATGTTTTCAATTAATATTTAATGTTATGGTAGACATTAATTATAAGACAACATTATGTATATATTGTTGTCTTAAAATTAATCTCAGATGAAAAACGTACTAAAATATGCAATTGTTTTAATACTTGAATTTGACCTTTAATTAGTTATAACGGTGCTTTATTTTATATTCAAAACCGGTTTTTTTATATCTACATTTTATTTATTATTTGAGCGCTAATAGAACTCGTCGCATATAATCATTAAACATTATTTTCCTTACAACCTTTCCTGTTACATTATTGACATAATGTATTTCATTCCCAAATATTCTGAGATGTGTACACTAAAACATTAGAACTAAATGAGTTATATATCAATTACGGACCTTTATCTATGTTATATATAAAAATGAATCCTTATTTCCATTGATCACGCCATCATGCGTGAACGGCTGGACCGATTTCGCTAATTCTTCTTTTATAATATTCTTTGAAGTAGGAAGAAGGTTCTCACGGAGAGAAAAATTGCCTGAAAAAGTCTAAAAACAACACTTTTCTATGTTCCCGTACAAAAGATTCGTTTAATACTTAAAAGTCAATTTGAAGTTTAATACCATACTATAAAGTTTAAGTGTTAGTGGAGGGGTTCCGGGAAGGCAAAACAAGTGAGTGACTGTGGTAAAATGTCACTTGAAATGTAAACAGCAAAGAGGCTGCGCATCACTACATAGTATAAAACAAAGTCGTCCCGCTGTCTGCCTGTCCCTATGTATGCTTAGAACTACGCAACGCATCTTGATGCGGTTTTTTTACTAAATAAAGGGATTCAAGAGGAAGGTTTATGTATAATACATTGCTGTGCGAAGCTGGGGCGGGACGCTAGTTCGACATAAATGTCAATTATAGAGAGAGGTAAATATATGACATCAGGCTTTAGGTAATAAGCGTCAGTTGTAAAATTCTTCAGGATTCCGTGGTTGGAAGGAAGTTGATTATAATGGAAAAGGAAACGGAAGTGATTCAGAGCTTATTGCGGCAGCCATTACAATACCATGTTAGTACAGAACACGGATGGCGTGACCTCGTAATTTTTTCTATATACGAAATTTTTATCGGCAATCAATTCTAGTGCGCTCCTCACATTCTATATAACTCTGGCGATATCACACGAAACACATACAACACAATGAGAATGAAACAACAAAAATATTTGACAGATCAGAGACATCGTAGTATATCCACGTTTATCCACATACGATTATATCTACTTTTATTTTTAATTTTGTATAAAAGTAGACCAAAATTTTGTCGCGGCTGCGGTAATCGAACCCACGACTTCCGTCTTAGCGCCTTGGGCGCTATATTTTATTACTTCATTTTTTTGTCTTTTTAGTCGGACCCACCATCGAGGGTCCCGCCAGATAACACTACACACAAAGTAAAAAAAAAAGTAAAGTAACAGCCTATACACGTCCCACTGCTGGGCAAAGGTATCCTCAATACACAGGGTATCAGGGCATAGTCCACGCGGCCCCACTGCGGATTTGCGGACTTCACATATCTTCGAAAAACATTTTTTTTTGTTATTATTTCGAAAATATGCAGGTTTCCTCACGATGTTCTCCTTCACCGCGGAGTACGTGATAGGTCAGCACTTAAAGTTAAAAACTTCATTGGTGCCGGACCCGGGGATCGAACTCGGGCTGCTCGAGTGTATCGAATAAAAGCGCGCTTGCGCTCGCGCCCGGCCACTGTATCACGGCTCTTACAGTCAGTGCAACAACAAACACCATCGTTCGTCCTCGACTTCGAGCACGGTGAAACCAACAGAACGCGTACATTAGGTACACCCGCGTTCAAGGGCGGTTGTCACCGCTCCCAGCCACAGACTAACCGAGCACAATCAACGGCTATCGGGGTCATGGGCCGCACCGAACCTCGATAGCCCGTAGGCGACACTCCTTAGCTAATGCATGCATGAGCACCTGCGTGGCCCTACCAACTGTGGAGGGCCTCAAACCCGTGGGTTCCGGCTAGCCCACCGATTTTACATTCGATGAAGCGTTAATAGTCTCGGGATTGAAAGCGTTAACATCATTTGAAAAAACGCGTTACTTTTTGTCCATTTTTGTTTACAAATTTTAATGTCACAACTTACGAGCATAATACGATAGCAGAATATGTAGCACTATAAAAAGTTTAAACTATTTGTTAAAATTAGATCAGCAAAAGGTTCGTATTTCTTTTTAAGAATACGGCAATATTATATCAATGGCAAGGGCTGATGTAAGTAAAGGCTGAAATTCAACAGCAATATGTGTACAAACACAAAATATAAAATAAAACGGTATATTCTATACCAACATCTATTCAGTTATTTACCCAAATGCTTTCACAGTCATCAAACTGTTGTCAGACAGTTTCGTAGAATAGCTATATTGATTAATTGACTCTAAGAAAAATAAATTTAGACTTTAATCAATTACGCTTGAATTTCTATACAAAATTCGCCTTTGCTTCATTATTATTAGATGACTTCTTCAGCTAGTTCAGCCTTAAAGGTTTATCGGACACATAGGCCTTACAAAGGCCATAGCTTCCACGGTTTCACTCACAGAGGCATGGTCATTCCTGCCTGCACGTATATATTTTGATTTTTTGGGCAGTTTTGAATTAGGCCTCTATGTGGGTCCAAAATCCGACAGCCGTCCACTGTGTTAATTTATTGGAACTGGCTGTGATCGTTCTGGAACTGGCTGGTTGCTGATTTCATCGTGTTCAAACTGCAGAGCAATGTTGACTATACGTCCGTGTAGTATGTTTTGGATTGTACTTAAATTCGCCATCAGTGTTAACCAGACCATTGCTTCAGTTTACATCAATGCGCAACTCATCCAACGTAATGTTACGCCGGCAAATTATAGATTACAGGTGATTAATATAGGACTTTATCACGATGCGGTTGAATAAAACGTTTTATCACAGTGAACGCAGATGCGATAAAGTAATCGCGTACGTTTAATGAATGATATTTAAAGGTCGCTAACAGTTTTGTTTACTGATTGCGTCTTATAATTACTAGAAATGGTCGTTAAAATTCAACGAAATATAAATAAGACCTTTAAGAATACTGTCCATGTCTTACGCTCGATGACCACACATGTAGTTGTTGTTAATCTAGAGATATAAAGGTATCCTCTTGTTTTTAAAAATATTGCAGAATTACATTAAGTAAACTTAATACTGAATAATGTTTGTGTGTATTACATACTAGCTGCTGCCTGCGACTACGCCTGCGACTACGACTACATAAAATATGTATATAAATTATAGCGTATGTTTTATTCTGATGTATAAGCTATATTGTTGTAGTTTCATTAAAATCCATTCAATAGTATTTGCGTGAAAGAGTAGCAAACATCCATCCATATATACAACAACTACAATCTATATTATTAAAGTAGTAAAGTTTCATTAAAATCCATTCAGTCATATATATCTATGCTTAGTAATATTATAAACGCAAAAAATTGTATGGATGGATGGATGTTTGTTACTCTTATATATATATATATATATATATATATATATATATATATATATATATATATATAAGTACAGTTATACACTACAGTAGGTATACGTAATGATAAAAAAATATCAACAAATACTTTTTATTAAATGTATCGTAATATTAGCACAACTGTCCAAAAGGGAGAGATTATTCTAGATATTAGATCTAGATCTAAAATAGATCATGAAAATGAAGAAGTATTTCCTTGACTTTACTTGTTTTTACAGGTGGCTTGTAAGACAAATATATTCTCGTTTTAGTATTTAAGTGCTATCTGCAAACAGATCCCATCTATCGGGAATAACAATTAAGGAATAAAATTAAAAAAAAAATGCGACAAGAGAAAAATGTTTTCTGGAACAACTCTCGTTAACGTATTGATATAGCGAGCGATTTTAATTGTTAAAATATAAATCATGATGCGGAAATCATGAACGGGGTCATGATAAATAAAATAGGAACGATCCGCGTCGAACAATGGGACGGGTTATCGAACTGCAGTGCCATTTCGGTGAAGGTCCCTAGATTCGAGGTCGCCACTTGCAAATGAATTCTTTTAAAACATTCTCATCATAGTACTGTTTTCTATTATGGCTCACTGCTGGGAAAGGGCTATTTTTTACTAGTTATTCTTTACTGGCTATTAGGGCTTAGTCCGTGATATGAACCCACTGTAGATTAACAGATTACGAATATATTCGAAATACTGTCTTTCATTAGAATTTCCAAAATATGTAGGGTCTCTCAAGATGTGTTGTATCATCGATTTATGTATAAAAAGAGGGAAAGACGACAAAGATATATGTATACGCAATGACTTTAAAGTTATACTCCAATTATTATTTAATCCTCCTAATATTAATTAAAAGTTATCTATTTCTAAGACTGGCACTGACTTAATTTTCATAGTTTTTTGTTATTTTGATACCTTAAAATGACGGGGGCGTTATGCAGATCTGTAGGTTATGTATTCCTGATTAATGAAGTATACTGTTAAAATCATTTTAAAATTGTGAAACTCAAACAATTAATCATAATTCAGATACATATTTATCAATAAAATTAAAAGTCAACAAATAGGTACATTTTATTGAAATGCTTACATAGAAAATGTAATATTGAAACTGTTACAGCGAAATACTCACAAAATAAATACAGCTATTGTTAAAGTTATTTTCTTATAAATATTTTAAAATACAATCGACATGTTAAATATTTTAAATAAAATTATATTTCCTGCAATATCAATTCGCCAAAGTCCATCAGCTACACGTGGCAATAGCATTTATTATCTATTAGATCCGTTGTGTTCAAGTTTCAGCACTGTATAGTACAGCTAGCTTGCTGGCTGGCCAGTATTAATGTTTAATCAATAAAGTAATGATTATATTAACTCTAGCAAGAAGTGTGAAAACGTATCTTTTTATTTTTATCTGTCATTGTTTAAGTATAGTGATTTACTGGGTATTATGATTGTTAAACACTTTTAATTAAATATTGTAAAAAATAGCATTATATAGAAACATTTAAGGTTAAAATTTAAGTTCAACTATTGAGTTATCAATAATTATCCTTAATTTTAAATGGGCTATTTTTTTCATCTAACGTACTTTTTGAATAATGCAAATAAGTAAATTAAAGATAGAGCTCACAGATTAAATGGAAAAATTTTTTAACATTACTGAAAGTCCTGTTCCATTTTGTAACCTACGTTACTAGTACACCCGGTAAAATTCTGATAAGTGAATGTCTCTTCAGAAGTATACGACATATTAATTTATTACGTAATTACTGAGCTATTGTCCCTGTGGTAATAATTGAATAGAATTACTTAATAGTTTTTCGAGAGTAACTATCACAAAAAAGAGATTGCAATTTAGCCAATTCAACAGTTATTTTGTCGCTTAAATTAAACGGCCACAAATAGTCGGGCAATAACGCGTCAACCAAACGCCATCTAGCTTTGCTCTTTGCAGACCGCAACGCCTACCGAGCTAGCACACAAATAGACGCGTCTGACGTGCGTATACACCTTCACTTACAATACGCACACAGGCGCGTTGACATAGAAAAACGAACATTATTGCACGCACACAGGCGTGGCGTTACAGCCTCTTACGTGAAGAACGTAAGCGGCTGCGGAACTCAAGATGGCTGACATTGGCAATGGTCGTTGACCCAGCGTGCGCAGCCTTCAAAGCTTAGTTCTGACATTAGAGAGGCTGTTATTTTCCGGCTGGTTTTTGTTATATCAGCGCACAAAGTATTCTTTGCAAGCGAGTTTTAACATGTTATATAGTACTTTTATTTAATTTTGCTTCGAATCATTACGGTTCTTAAAAAAGAATTCCCCTAGTGTAAGATTAGATTATCTTGTAGTATAGCAGTGTTTTAAAATACAAATTGTATAATAACCGAACAGGTAAAATTATCTGTAGGTCCTATGAATACTTATGTCTGATGGGAATATAATCCATGACCCATAACGCAGTATTTGGCGGTTATTTATTTCTTATCCGTTATAAATTAATATAGTCACTAGCTTATGGCGTGATTGTTAGGTATGTTTATTATTGCGTGTTATTTTACGTCATTAACTAGTAATTAGTAGCGTAGTAAATAAAATACCTTACGGCGTTATCGATCCCCATTCACAATTTCGTTTTACATTCGCCACGAGTTTTTTCATGGATAAATTATATAAATGCGACATATATTGCACAATTTGTTGTAATCATTTAAAAACGTATGAGATTTTCTACGCTTTGGATAGTAAATGTATTGGGTTAAAATGGAAAACAAATGTTATATATAAACACTACAGAAACAATATGTTTAACCTAAAAAGTTACGGTGTTTACTATGGGGCATGAAATTAGTCGGAAGTAAGACACTAAAAATGAAATTTCTCATGTAAATATGTATGAGAATTTTATCGATATTCGTTATTTAATCTATACACGTTTTTTTGAAAGCCCGATTTAGACAACAGTGCAGCAAAGATCATTTTATGGGCTAGTTTGTTGGTATCACTAACAAATGTAACGTTTATTCTTTTTCTTCTACTTGTGATTGTGTCTGTTCCTACCAAGTACTGGTTACAGCTATTATCGCTCCGTCATTATCAGATTGTAAATGTTTGAGTCGCAATAAAGTCTCCTACGTACATCGAGCTACGTCTGCGCTTCCCTAGTCGTCGAGCAGGCTTAGGTACGGGACCCCATGACCCGGCAATCGGTGCAGGGGGCATACCTGCGGGCATGACGGCCTAATTACGACTCCGATGGTATGGCTATCACTTTACGTCATCCTACAAAACGAAAGTCAACTTCGGTACCAATCAGTAAGCCCGATTTACACTGCTCAAGTGTTTAATACCGAAGACAAGTACAGTGACTAAGTACAGCAGTGTAATCGGTCGGTCAATGGCGAGTCAACTTAGCTGTCGCTACTGTCTTACGGTTTACACTACTGTACTTGTCTACTGTACTAAATGTTTAAATAATGTAAATCGGGCTTCAAGTAAAATGTTAACTATTATCATGGCATTAAGATCAGTGATGTCCCTCGCATCAATCGGGCCGAGCGATTACGGTCGGACGTGGGGCACATCATTAGGCGGCTACCGCAGCGCCGCGGTGCGGTGAGGTGCGGCGGCTGGCGGCCGCGGAATGTGGCGGGCTAACGGTGTTCACCGCGAAAAAACCCAAGTTCACTGCCGCGGATCGCGTGGTTACGGCGCTGTTACGTTGTCGCCGTCTGGTTATGCCGCCTGGTTGTGCGTTATATAACGACGCGCCCTCTAGAGAACGTCGCGGAAACTAGAGCTGCGGTTTTCGCGTCCCCTCTCGGCGATGGTTGCCACGAAAGGGGTCAAATGAGTACGTTTTCAGTGTTCCGGCATTTTCAGAGAGTTATTGTTGTGTACGGTTTTGAAAGGCGAACCTAGAAGACATTAGTTTGGGGTAGTTGGGGGAGCAAATAAACTTAAACTGTTACAGAACGTTGCAGATGGATCAAAAAAATATATGGATAAGGAATGTTCGTTATCGAAGTAATTTTACTTGGTGTCGGTGATAATTCACACAGCTGCAACTATTTTCCTAAATTAATAAAGATTGAATATATAAAGGAAGCCGTTACTTTTTCTCAGAAAGTTTGCAATTGAAACACTTGTTTTCTTATGTTCCCTTTATAATGTCAGCAAATATGACGCACGATGACGTATAATTGCGTGAACTAAAAAGAATTATGACAGCTATTGTCCTTATGTACCTATGTGTTTACAAAACAGACAGTTGTAAGTTTAAGATTGTAGAGATAAAGAATAACTATAAAAAACACATTCATAAGCTTTTATTAGAGTCGAGCGTAAACTGGGACGCAAATGATCTCTAGATAGACTTACAGCGCTTGCAAAAAGCCTATCTAAACTATTTCCAGTATTCATTGTAATGACAATGGATATTATTCAATGGAATAAATAAGCTAGATCCTCTTTTATGTATTAATATAGGAATAAATATATATATATATATATATATATATATATATATATATATATATATATATATACTGTTTTGAGACCTGTGCAGAGGAATTAATTTCTGGGTGTTTATGTATAATATGTATTTATTTACAAAAGAATAGTTTGTTTAAGTATGTCTACCAATTTTTTAGTAACCGTGGTACAAGCGTTGCTTAGTCTGGGACTAAAGAACGTTGTGTAAAAATGTGTCGAAAATATATCTAAATATTTACTTTGTACAAGAATTAAGGAGTAATATGGAGTGGGAGCCGACATCAGCACGGTTATGACGTGGGAGCGGTGATTGTTTCGAGCCGGCTCCAAACGTGGGTAAGCATCGCATCCGATTCTTTAAACGTTAATTGCCACTCGCCCAATTCTCGTGCGAACCTCTCAGCTTAAGGAGACCGAATAATCGTGAGACTCGGTTTGTACATAAAAATTACTTCAAATGCAAATGAATCTAATTCATGCTTGTACGTAAGAGAACAAAATGTTCGTTACATTTTGTTCTCTTACATACAAACATGAACGCCACCGTTTGTCTGAGAATTGTCTCTTAAGCCATTCAAAGTTAGTGACGTCAATTCATTATGGTCTAAAAGCGATCTATAGATTTTATTAGGTTCGATTTCGATTTTTCCTAACATATTTCTATCATCATGGATGCTGTAAAGCGAGGGAATGAACGGTATTAAATACATTTTTAGCCTTTATTTAATATATTTCATTGTGTGATAATCATTACAAATTATATACATGTTAAGAAATTATTACTTCTAAAATCGTTTATACTTGAATTAATTTGCATTTCGGTGATAAAATCAAAGTGTGATTATCATAACATATACAGATTATATACATGTTAAGAAATTATAATCGTTTATAATTCAAACAATTTGCAATTGGGTGTTAAAGTTAGAGCTTTGGGTAAAAAAACGCTCAATTAAATTTGGGACTAAGAGCAAGATACAATTTATGTAGCTCATTTAATTGGAATTATGATTGTCTTCATTAAGTTGACTTGAATAATAATCAGCAGCTAGTAAGCATTTCATATTTTTTATACTTTCAACCTGTCCTTGTTACCATTTTCTTAATAATATATGAGTACATACAGGTAACACCTGTCACCAAATTCTTCACAATTAAGTAATACCGACTAAAACACGCGTTGCTACTGATGTTTTTATGGTCAATGCTTTGATCTATTTAATAAAACGGCTGACTCAAATTTATTCCCTAAACTGAAGGCAATATAACCTCTTATCGTACAAACGAAACTCTCAGTCGACCCACATTTGTTAAAAGCCGTAAGGCAGCTGATAAACAGGAATGGGACGCTGAGGGCATAATTTTGTAACATGTTATAGGGAACCGATTTGTTTTGTTTTCGGATCCAAGAGGATGGACCGTAGGCTGTTGATATAATGATCTGTTGTGATTCTTTTGGTTTGCACCTTGTCCCACCATATCCCTCTCATTGGCAAAGGGCTTATAGAAAAAGTCGAGGGAACAGGTGAGAACGAGATTTTGCAATTCTTTGTTTATTTCCAGCGGGAAACGATTAATGTATTCCGATTCTAAATCAAAATTATGACGCCAGTTGTAAACGTATTTCAAGATTTATATGTTCTTTCATTCTGCTTTACATGGTTCTGTTTTCATTTTGGGAGACTGAATTAAACGTGGTTACGATTTATGTATATCGTATTGATTCACCTGGTGTTATACCGCCGTGAATACCGCCGCCCATGGTCACAGATGCGTTGACAACCTTTTGAAAATTGGGCTCCGGCTACCTCAATCACCAGACGAAACGCGAAAGTATTTGTCATACTTCCACTTTACGCTGGTCTTCTGTGAGGTCGTGGTACTTAACCAGACGGGCCTGCCCATTCGTGCAACAGCCGAGGCTGCTGCATGGCCCTACCACCGTAAATCTGTTTTCAAAATATCACTGAGAGGAAAAACCTGGAAGGAGTCATATAATAGCCAGTCATTAAGTTACACTATCAGGTGTAATTTCATTATTTCATATTGTTCGTCAGCGTCAGGTTACTCTCACGGTTGTAATAAGACAAATAGCAAAACTTATTTAAAAAGCAATTCCTATTACTTGTAATGAACGTGTTTCTAACGTACAGACTAGCAAAAAATCATCAGCAAAGCCTTTACACAGAGGAAGCAGACTCATAGACCTTGCCTAGCAAAAATTGATAAAGTAAGATGAGGTAAAATAACACGAATAGAGTAATTAAAGTCTAAGTTTTAAACCAAATCAATTTAAAAAACATGTTTCAAAATATGCAAAGAGTTTATTATATATTTTAGTCGGTATGTCCACTATTCTGGCACCTATTTCTTTAAATATCCTAAAATTGGTAAGTTAATTTAATGAAATATTAAAAATAAGGAAATGTACGTTCGCCTGGAATTAAACATTTTACTATAAAATTAGGCTACTGTACTATTTTCTGGACTTTTTAATTTTGGATCTGTGTACAAGATATCTAGGAAAAGGTATATAATAACCGTGGCAGGGCCACGCAACAGCATCCGCTGTTGCAGGATGCGTCTAAGGATTGCTACCACTGCCTCGCATAGTACCGGCTTGAAATAGAAGTATATTATACTTTAGATAAGATTTAATTATTTACAGGCTGGCAACACATCTGTAACACCACAGGCGTTGTAGATGTCCATCGGCGGCCAATCACATAACACCAGGTGAACTTGCTCATTTTGCTCATTTGTTTCGTAAAAAACTGCCGCGTATATTACGCGTAAAACGGAACAGGCCCACTTGCTACAACTTTTGCAATTGCAATAACAGTGGGACGCAGCAATGTTCCAAACGCATTATCATTTAGACGGCTCTAACTCTACGAGGTCTGTGGCAGGTACATCTGCGGGCAGCGTAGGAAACGTATTGGCTTTGTATCACCACACCTGCGTCAGACTCCCACGCTCGCGTACCGCCTATTACTGTCCACATAGTGCGTTCATTACTTTATACGATATCTTGCGGTACGATCGACCAGGAACTATAGACTATCGAACCAATTTACTTTTACTGCTAAGATTGTCTCTAGAAATAAGTAACGAACGACATAAAAGAATTCTTTTAATTGTTTCCTTTTTTAAAATAAACTATTTATAGGTTATAAAATACATCTCAATTTAATCTGTGACACACACCTGTAATATGTGTGGTAAACTTAAAAAATGCGTATGCTAAATTTATGAGATTCATTCAAACACAATAGACGTGCAATGAAAAAATTAATCAGGGTGGAGCTTTCACTACATCCCAAAAAGCATAAAAAATATTCCCAGGGATTTTTTGCCAGCATAAATAAAATGGATAAAAAAGTGCTTTCGATTTCCGTTCGGATAGTGGCGCCATCTGCCATTATTTTTGTCATGTGTTTGTTTGAATTAGTTTTTTGTTTGTCGGGATTTCACCGGAAGCTGCGGCTCCGAGAAGGCTCCCTTTTGAGTGTTCGTTTAAAAAGATTGTGTTACAACTTGTTATGTAATGTAACAATTTCCTATTTTGGAAGTGTTAAAACTTTAACGTATATTTTGGACCTGTGCAAATTTTTGTGTTGATTTAAAAAAAAAATGTTTTGTGACATTGCAAGTCGTCACCTATTTCGCCCATTGACATTTGCAACACTCGTATGGATGTGTATGCGTTGCCACCTTTTAATAAAGTGGGCCCCGGCTACCTCACTCACCAGACGAAACGATGGTCTCCTGTGAGGTACTGGTATTTCCTGGCCTGCCCATTCGTGCAACAGCGAAAACTGTCCTTGTATGCAACTAGTCATCAATTGTTTGCAATCGAGTCAATGGTATTAAGTCACTAGCGACCTACATTACTGTATCTTAGGATCTTACTTTAAAAATAAATTTCGTGTAAGACTTTCTTTCATTCTTTTATATATAAATGTGTACGTAAATTGTTATCTCAAAGGATTCCAACTTTCAAACTGGACCTTCCCTTTCAAGACAATATCGGTAACGAAATGGAATGTTTTTAAGAAGTGCTTTGTTTGACAGTTACCTTTGGGCAAATGTTTAGAACTCGACGGTTTCAAAGAGAATTTTATCTAACTGAATCAAAACAATATCTCCTTTGAAAAGGTTCTATGTATTGTTTAACACATCATAGGTTCCGACTTACCTTTACTTTCTCATCGGTGTTTCTTTATTGTCTTTTTAAAGGTAGTTGGGAGATATTTAGTACGTCTGTTACTTTAACTTGGTAACTTTACTCTATGAAAAGGTGGTACATTCCATGAATGCAATTTTACCAAGAAGGCTGTGGTAGGGCCACGCATAGTCTTCACCGTTGCACGAATGGGCAGGTGCATCCGGGTAAGTACCACACAGCATACCCGCCTAACCTAACAGCAGACTGACGTGATGTGGAAATGTTACACTTCTACGTTTCGTTTGGTGAGTAAGGTAGCTGGGGCCCACTTAAGCATAAGGTGGCAAGGGATTGGCCTTGCAAATGTTTATGGGCGCTGCTTATCACTTAACATCAAGTAAACCACTGGCTTGCATCCCGCCTTCTCACATTAAAAAAATAGAATCTGGTACAGCCTAACGTTTTCTAAAAACCTTCAAGGAGTTTTATGGTTCAACGGATTAAAATTATTTCTATGGTTCGGATAGTATCTAGACATTTTATTGTGTTTTTAGTATATTTTTCACAGAAAATTCTGATATTGCCGTAACAGAAATTAGTAGCCTATTGTGGATCAGTGGATCCCTTATCGGCTGTGTGTCTGCTATCACGGTTTCGTATCTCAGCGATGTTCTTATAAATTATTAACTTTCAAAAACTTCCTCCGTAAAATCAATGTCTGAAATAACAATGTACCCCGTGTGAATTAATAAATGTGCGAGATTTTATTGTAGTGTATTAAAAAAACATATTTGAAACGTATACGGTTTCGCAATGAATTGCAAAAATCTCACAAGTATAATGTTTACCGGATGCAATACGACCCAAAACTTTTCCTTTGCACACCTCTCTTCCAAAAATGAGAAACAGTCTGATTGTTATATCCTGTCTATGAAGTGAATTTATAAATCTATTGTGACCACGATTTTGTGGGCATCGGGACAAAGTTTTTTTTTTTAATTGATAAAGTAGAGTTATTTAGTTAGTAAGCACTCTAGTGTTGCAGGTGTCCATGGGTGGCGGTGATCCCTTATCATCAGGTGAGCCTCCTGCTTGTTTGCCGTTTTTATCCCATAAAAAAATATTTTATGAAAAAGGTAAAGTTTTTTTAGGAAATTTGTCAGTAGAACTCAGTGTAACAGTAAAGTTTGAATAAATTATTTAGTTAAAAATTTTGTTACAATAAACACAATATTTTAAAATCATAATATGCTTATGTATGTTTTATATTAAATACACTGAGAAAGTTAACTCATATAACCCATAAATGTTTTTATGAATACACCATAAACAAATGATATCTATTAATTTATTAAAAAATCTTTCGAATATAATTAAGGGTCTAGGATTTTTTATAAATGACTACCAAGTTCGATATCGATCTCGCCTAGTGGTAAGTGACTATACAGCCGTGGATGGTTACAAACTAGTTCCGAATAGAACCGAGAGCTCCTAAATCGATAGCTCTTCCTTCTCAACCTCAAGAACGATTATTAAGAAGACAATCTTCCTCATTGAAGATTGAAGTTAAAAACGCTCGTATTTTTGAGTTTGTTTATAAAGTTTTATTATATAGTAAACTTTGAATTACACAAAAATAAATATTAGAAAGAAAACTAATCGAATTTTATGCTCTGTCCTCATAAAGGCTAAAGCATGATGCCCGTATCACAAAAATGATAGAAAAAAGGCTTTTACCCGACTAGACGCATCTGTCGTGGTTCCCACGGAGCGCAGGAAAGGATTGCGGATCCTTTCTAACTCAAGGTAATTTTCTTTATTCTGAGTATAAAATCATAACAAAGATGTCCTTAAGATAAAATATACATTAAATAGCTTCTTCTTATCGTTTATTATCAATATTTCATGAAAACTCATTTTAAATTAAGACAAATTTGCGAAATTAAACTGAAATTAATAAAAATTCTGAGATTTCATCTAAATATCAATAAAGTAAATTGTTGTTATGCCTCTCAATTTAATTAATCTTGTAAATAAGGCACTAAATATATAAAACCATAATATAAACTTTATGATTCAACATAAATCATTTTTTATACTGGCTTGGTTTTTTATAATAGCTGCATACAACTTTTAGAATATTTGTAATGAATGAATGATTACTTTTATTGTCCACTACACATAAAATCGTACACAAAATTAACAATAGACAAACAGATTAATGGAATGCACAATTTGGCGGCCATATCGCTTCATAGCCATCTCTTCCAGGCAACCAATGGCGTAATGGTGCAATAGTAACATACATAATGTATAACTAAATCAAATAAATAGGCACGGCGATTATATGCATAAGTTTTTTTATATATTTTCAGTATTCAGCCTTTCCGTAAACAATTCTATTTCCGGTATAGTAACAATTCGGTCAATTTAACATGTTATGTGTTATGAAATACGTAGTAAGATATTAAGCATAAAATGTATAATAAATGTTGGTGAGCAATTTACTGAATTTCAAATAAATGAAAGCTAAGTAAGTAAACTTTACATTCTACAAAAAATATTTTACACATAAAAGACTTCAACGCGAGTCGTCTTTTAACTTTATATCAATTTCAACGAAAGTAACCTGCCTGAACATCTAGATGTGTCATAAAGTAACTTCGTCGTCAATCTTGTGTAAAAAATCAAATTAACACAACGGAATATTATTTGTAAAATGTAATTTTGAAACCAGCTGCTTGTCATTTTTGTTTTCGCATTATTCCTCTCATCTGCTTTTCCAATATGCTTAACTGCTATTCTGTGGCCGGAATTAGGTAACCATTACTTTGGCCCATGGGCTGGACCAAAGTAGTGGTTACCAAACAAGAAAGACTGACATATGCCTCGATAAATTGGGCAAATAATGAATTTTGAGATCGATTGTTTTATTTAAATTAACTCAAATAGGCTGTTGAAGTTTACAATGACTGTTAACTATGTCGGAAGTTTAAAACTTTTGGGAAACATTGACATACTTTTCTTAGTTACTATTTTCTCAGTTGATCCACGAAACTATCTTTTAATCTGTCAGATTACAGAACAACTCAGTGATTGTTAGTATAAAAATCTTTATAAATAGGTTTGCATTGATAATTCTTATTTCAACAACAAATTTCAACGACAAAATCAAAAGATTATCGATGCATCGTTACTATTCTTCAGCACAAATTTCTTTGTCTAAAATATTTTTATTGTATATTTAGAAGATTACAATGTTCACAACTATGCTTTCCACAGTCTAGAGAAATAAAGATAGGAGTGTTCAATATTTAAAACCAAAAGTGTTACTGAATAGCGTAGAGGGTTGTTCCTTAACCGCCTTTGTACGCGAGGAACTCCGCGGGCGGTCAATAGTAACGTTATGCGGTTCAGTGAAGTGGCAACCCTTTGACGGATCCTGTACAAACGCACACCACATGACTTGCACCTCTAGCATTACAGCCGCAACCGCAAACACAGATTGCGCATATTCGATACATTCGCTGGTCCTTTTTTCCTCACCCGCCCATTGTTGCCGCCAGATGATTTGAATTTCGAACAATTCTGCCATACACAGCTTAAATCCCCCACACAAATGCGTTGCATGATTTCTTTGAGCAATTTCGCAATGGTCCAACACATTGCGTTTTGTGACGCACGTGTCCGCGAAAGGTGTGTAATGAATGCAAGGTATCCATCATAATTTGAGACAGGATTTCTGTAGCGTTTGTTAATAAGAAATGGTACTGGGCTCGGTTTAACAATATTTATATGATTAAATAAATAATTGTAACTAAGTAATCCATTGAACTATTGGTATATAATAATTATAATTTGTTTATTACATAAAACAGATTTTCAGCCACATTTATATATATATATATATATCGTGGATATGAGTTCCATCCTGCATATTATATATAATGTAAATTGCACCCTCGATAAAACAAAAACGGTAAAGGTTGTTTATAAGTAAATTTAATTTTAAAACGAGATGAATCACTTAAGGCTCTTAATAACAGCAGTTGTTATAAAAGAAGGAAAATTATATTAGATCAAAATGGATTACGCCTTATTTTAGTAAACCACTACTAATAGTTATACTGGTCTTTTGATCTAAATATTTTACATGTAATCGTGGAGTTCATGTTACGCGCTTGCTAGCGAGTACGTCGACGTTAGCACGTTTTAACAATGAAGACTCGGATCAACTACAGAAGTGAACACTACAAAAATGAATGCATAATAATCAATACTCCTACAATCTAAACGACCCATCTGCGTGGAGACAAATCATAGAACTAAGCACCTGTCAGTTGTGCCAAGGGACCGAATGTGAGTTTAAATAGCCTTAATTGCCGAACAAATACTCATCTCAGTCGCCTGGTATTGCGAAATGTTTGAACGTATCGGGTAGCCGCCGTTGGGTCTTCGAGCGATGTTTGCCGTGTTCAAGCTGAGGTGGTCTAGTAGGAATTCTGTGGGATTCGTTTGTTTATCGATTGGTAGTTGAGTTTCTTCATACGCATTATTCATTTAATAATGAGAAAGAAAATTAACGGTTAGTACAGTTAGAGCGGCTTTATCCAAGGGATAAGTGTCAGTTCCAAAGGATTTTTGTATAATCTATAAATATATCCTTATTTAAAGTTTGCCCAAGAATATTATGTTATCTCTAAGTCATAAATGTACTTTAAGGGAATCGAACCCACGACTATAGTATTTTTATATTAGTAGATTTTTTTTTTTTATGTGTTATAGTATGTGTGTGTATTATAGTAGCTAAAACAAACTACACGTTTCTGAAAGAAACGAATAATCAAATTGGCAATTCAAAATCTATCCATTTCAATAGCTAACTAAAAGAGACCATTAAAAAAAATCTTTTTTTATGTAAAATTTTGGCAAGTGAGCAAGCGATTCACTTGATGTTAAGTGAATATCACCACTCGAGGATATCCACAACATCAATATGTTTTTCAAAACTGGACCTCCACTTACCTTACTCACCAGATGAAATGCGAAAGTATAAAATATCCACTTCACGGTCTTCTGTGAGGCCGTGGTACTTTCCGGACAAACCTGCCAACAGCACATGTATACTGCGTGGGCCAGCCAAATTGCAGTATGGTAATAATATAAATATAAAACATTATGGTGTCGAGAACAATGAGATTATAGTTGCGTTTGTGAAGAGGGCAGTTAATGCGCTTTTCAAACCACGCGTGTTTGAAGACGTTGAAAAACTTGTATCAAAAAGTGCTGGTTCAAACCCCGGCACACATATTATTGGTTATAAATATTACGTTTGTAAATGTATCTGGTACAAGGAAAGGTAAATCAGCTGCCGTAGAAACAAGTTGATTTTCAATTATAGGATGCATCGGTGTTTTCTCATCTAGTCAAGTTATTCGATGGTCTTCAAGTATTCTGATCGTGTGTTGAAATTAAAGTGGATTGTGTAGTAATAACTGTAACAGAAGACGTTAAAATTAACTCTTTTATTCCTTACCGTTGGTCGTTTAGTCTCTAATGCTTAGGGTTTGTATCTGGGTGAATTTATTAATTTTTATTATTTTATAGAATTTATTTTATATAAATCCGATCAGATGTTGAAATATTAATATAGTTTAGATGATAAAAATTAAATTTATCAATTTGTTGAACTGAACGATACCATCCAGTTTTTATGTCTAACTCACAACTTTCACTATTTCATTCATGAAGTCTTTATGTCTCGCACTTGCTTTAAATGTTTTAAATAAATTGGAAGTTTTCAGGTATCCCAAATAAAAACTAATCGTATAAAATTCACTTCCACAAAGATTTTGAAAAGCACATTTTTCTGCACTTAATGTGAAGCTGCAAATTGAAATTTTTCAATCCGGCATTTGTTATCCGCCGATCCATATTTTTCCAATGTTCATAGCTAGAGGTCAACGGCCTCCCTTGTCCTCGAGATGAGTTATAAATCTTAGATGTGGTTTGGTGAAATCTTTTTCGGTTTATACCTTTTGTGCGAATAATTGCACTACCATTCGAAATTCGTCGGACGCCTGCCCAAATAGCCACCGATGCCAATGATTCGACAGTCTCGTGTGTAAATTGACCTGACTTTGTTGATTACTTTTATATGTTTAAATGTATCTGCTGGTGCTCTCTAGAGTTATCTAGAGGAGTCTGCCAGTGCTCAGAAGCCTCAAGAGTGATGGAAAGTAGAAGTATTCATAGTTTTGAGTGTCATAAGCTATGTAAAAAGGGACCACTTAATTACAGATCGGCATTGGAACAGTCTGTCGAACCGTTCTTTCTATCTAAATATTAATCTCTGTATGTCTCTTTAGTGTCACGATAACCCTATGGGCAAAACGCTATGTTGACAGCCATGTCGTGCGACTTTTTTATTTCTTCGTCGTAATTAGTCGTATACTATTAGTTTTTAGTGAAGTTAAATGTTTATTGTGCCACAGGCAGTCCGAAATCAGTTGTACAGAGGTTGTATGTTCGTAAATCGATTAGATGACCACAACAGATACCTAACATAACTGCAAATACGTCACTCTATCATATTTTATAATTTTTTTCGGTACATATTTGAACACAAAGTTATCTAATCCCAATCTCAGCAAGAAAGCTTGTGCTATGAGTACTAGGTAACTGATAAACATGTTTAAACAAACTTTCCTTTTGTAAATAAATACATATTGTAAAATTCATCACAAACAATTTTTCTATTAGTATCGCACCCACGCCATCTGGCGCAAAAAACAGATTCACTATCCACTACGCCAATAGTATGATATTAAATAAATTGCACACATTACGAGTAAATGAAACAAATTCAAGTAAAAAAACATTTTCTATTGAAACATAAAATTTTCTTTTCAACTGATTTTGTTTAATACTAATTGATACATGGGACTTCGTTAGCATTGCTGATTATATTAACAATTACTCCTCACTTTTCCACGGCAATAAAACACAACGCTGACGTAGCGCTAATAAAAATCGTTGTATAGTAAAATTTTAATATCTCTACATTAAAGGAAGATATCGAAATATTTTAAGATATGGGCTGAGTGTCTAAAAAATAAAACGTAGAAAAAATAATTCAAATGCATGTAATAGTTTTCTGTCAAGCGTACAAAATACCAGATCTATATCATTTTGCTTATTTAAGATGGAATTAATGGTTACATACAATATTCGGTTATTTTAAAACCTAGGATTATGTTATTAACTCAGACCGTAAATACATACGTCTCTATTGCACTGATTCTCTGGGTAATCCAGTACAGGTGAGAAATGACTTTAGAAAATCCCATTACATTGCAGCCGTGAAAGCCTTTTTGAGTTCGTTAGTACCGAAGCTGAGATTTAAGGTGAAATAGGTAGAGAATAAATATATGGCATCGCAAGCTAAGGCACAAAAAGATAATATCCACCATTTATTGGTTCTTTTGCTAGTTGTTATACGAGATACAGAACTATATTATATCATATTAACTAGTTTAGATTGACAGCAGATTATGATGCCATGCGTTAATTTTGGGCCAAAGAACTCATAAAAAAGTCGTTTATAAGGTAATTCGGTATATAGAGGCAGTGCACGTGAGTGATTATCAAATGAAATTCCTGTGAACATAATTTGAAAGAAAAATTTATTTTATAATAATAATGATATATCAATTATCATTACTCACATCTATTGCTTTAATACAATTTTCTTCATACTTTCTTTATATATCATGATTATCTTAATTGCAGTTGATTTACGACGTCTTAACGAAAAAAGATACATGCAGGAGTGCTAAGACATTTTCTAAGTAAAAGTCTGTAAAAGTTTTATATTATTCTTGTTAGATAATCATCGCAGCAGTTCATAAACTTCCTGCAATTAAGTGAAGTTGTCCCCGTCGATTCTATACGATGAGATGGCCCTATTCGCGGCGTGATTAAGGTAAGGCCAGTTTAGCGTGAGGAGCAGGTCCATGGGCCTCAGTGGGTTCGTGGCTGACCTACTGCAAGAGCATTGACCCCGTGGCGCTCGCTCCGTCACTTTTAATATTTGCGTGGTGTCGTTTGGAACCCCCATTCGTACCACCATTTATGGGACTTACTTCACTTAGAAGCTCATGGAGTACTAAAGATTAAAAGTAATATTTAATCGAAGAAAATTACATTAAGATACATGATTTATATGAAAAAACTTTAATAATGATTGTACCGTATAATAAGGTCGGTCTGCATTAGTCTTGATTTTTTTTTATATTTTGGTTGACTAATACTGGCAATGAAGCTTTAAGTTTAAGAGTACGTTAATGATACCATCTCTAATTTGTAACGAAACCGAACACAAGAATGTTTTCCGGTGTTAAAATATAAGGCATTTCTAACAATATCTGATTCCTTTCTGTCCAAATATGACGATGGTCAGAAAGAATCCCAGCCGCAGGGCCCACGTCGCTAACCCACATTTCGCCGGAGTATTGACCTCAGAACTCATTCCGTATAAAATTAACCAGCCATGAATTTCTATTGTACCTTCGCGTGCCCAGGTATGCCGTCACAACGCAGAAAAATTTTTTTCTCGCTATAGCGGAAACCTCATTACTTTTCCCTAGCTATTTAAATATTTGGTACAAAAAAAAAACACAGATGTAATTAAACATATTTTTTTTTCGTTATGTAAACATTTAATAGACGGCATTAACTCCCGTACTAAAAAGAGCAGTCAGAAGTAACGGTATCATGTTATGTGTACCGAGAATTCAAATTTTATGCTGTTTTTTCGTGCATAATATTAAAAGTAATACTGATTGAATTAATTGGAGCTATAAAACGAATAATCATTCTGTACCGTCGATAGTATTATATTTATATTTTCGTTTTCATTTAAAAATATACGTGTTGGTAACACTTACCTACTTTCAGTGGACTCTTTTGGAACCAGAACAAAAACGGTCAAATATAATCCTTCCCAGCTGCGATTAGAACCGCAATATGACGAATTTGAAAAAAAAAAAAATATTTGACTTTATAGATAATGTCTCTTTTTCCTCATCTCATTTCTCTCATCTAATATAATATAATCTGAATTCGAAGTTTGAAACGATACTCCGCTCACCATAAATGAAATTCTCGAAAGCCATAATGTTGCTTTCGGGATAGTTAATAGAATCCCCCATAAGGGTATAGTAATGAACACAACTAAGTTAAAAGACGCAACTCTTAGGTGAAATGCTTTCCGTTTTGCTAAATTGTCAGGATTTCCCCAAAAAGATTTAAATCACATGATTATAAATGTTAAAATATTAATTGCCAAAAAGTAAATTATTTGATGAAGTTTTCGATTTCTGATAGAAGACAACATAAAACCAAAACAGAACTGTAATTGCCTTATCAATTAGATAAATATAATTAATTTATTTCATTAATCGCGGCCAATTTTAACCAACTTGGTTTAAAGATAAAGTAATTTTGCCGACGATTAGCCATACATTATTCACCTTAATATATTTTCCGTCCCCATTTTTGCATTCTCTTTCGAAGTCTGAACCAACATTTGCTCCGTTGAATACAAAATATAGTATTCAGATTAAGTTTTTGTATAAACAAAAATGTTTATGTATACATTACGTCTTTGTTATGTCTCTCGTTTTTCTTTTGTGCTTCGCTTTTGTGGTGGAATCTGCAGAAGAGAGTTGATTGAAACTTTTTACACAATCCGGGAAACCACGTAATGTCCACTGAATACATAATATATTTTAATAAGTTATTTTAATACGTTAAGTGTTACAGTTTATTGCTTATTTTGTTGTACTATGTTTATGTTTTTTTATGTTTTTCGGTGGTGGGGCCACGCAACGGTGTTCGCTGTTGCGTGAATGGGCAGGTCCGTCCGGGTTAGTACCACGACCTCACAGAAGACTGGCGTAAACTAGAAGTGTGTTGCACTTCTGCGTTTCGTTTGGTGAGTGAGGTAGCCGGGCCCCATATTATTAAAAGGTGGCAACGCAACTGCACACCTACGGATGTTGCAAATGTCCTTGGCCAGGCGGTCATCACTTAACATTATGTGAACCATGAGCTGTTTTGCCACTTTCTAACAAAAAAAAAACTAAACGTCATGTACGTGATCATATATAACATGTACATGTTTAAGTTGTACACATGAGCGTCAATAGCGAAAAATATGGACGGTGCACACCTGTCGTCTCTCCGATCGTGGTTTATGAGGCGAACGCAATTTCTGATATTGCTTACACAGCTCACTCGTCCATATTCCAGTTATGACACACAACATAGTGTTTGCTCGGCAGCCTCTTGTCTATTTCGTGCTCGAGAACAGTTCAAACAACTTATTAGTGGCTTGTCACGCCCTGTTCGAGTGCGTTCTACGAATTTAGCACGTTTAATTTCGTGTCACCGTGAGCGGGAGGTTGAAGACATCTGTGGCTTTGCTTTCTCATTAGAGCGTTGCGTTTCTGTACTGGGACACGCCTTTTTCGTCTATTGAGATGGACATGCTTCTTACAAGTGTACCTTAGTATATATTGACCATAGCTATATCGCGGGTCTGTTAAGTGGTTTTATTTTCACGATTTTATTCTTATTCTTATTCTTTATTGTACACAAAAAAACAAAAAATACAGTTACAAATAAAGGATTACAAAAAAGACTGTACAAAGGCGAGCTTAACCCTAAACAGAGTTCTCTGCCAGCAAACCTTTCGTAATAATTAAAAATAAATAAGTAATCAAAGGAAAATAAGTAGGTGTGTACAATTAAAATTAACTTACAGACTAAAATAAGTAATTGAATAATTCTTAATACATAATACATAATTATAATTAATACACATATACTACTACATACTAATACAATATAAAAAAAGAATAAACTAATACATATGCTTAAGTACATATATATATTTATACATCAGACGAGTATATTAGTGCATGTGACGTTTTATGCATCGGAGGATAAAAAATATTGTTTTACTCTTGTGCGGAAAATTTTTATGGATGGGCTGGCACGTATGCTGTGTGGAAGCGAGTTCCATAGCTTGATTGATTTTACTATGTTCCGCTGTACAAAACATATTTACATTAAATCCGAAAAGGTATGAATACTATTAAAGGTTGGCCACGAATCGACTATACAAGATAGTGTAAGAACTGATAGTCAATTAAAACCTTACATTTTCGTCTCAAACTTTAATCGCCAATCATTGTTTTAGCCACGGTGTATTTAATTAGCTCCGCTGTGCGGCCGATAAGTTGCTGGCATTTCATGTGCACAAGTGGCTGGCATTAACAATGTTACCTTTCTCGTTCTTCGGCACGGGACAAGCAGGATGCGAACCGGTCCTTCGCAGCGTTCCCTCAATAAAAACTAACATCCTACCCATAACTCGCCGCTCCTAGCGAACCCACATACGCGAGATGCAATGCTCTATTAGACCAAAGTAACAGCCTATATACGTTTCTCTAGCGGGCAAAAGCTTTCTTTGCGTAAGGTATGTTAAAATAAATATTGCTATTCGCTAACGTAAAATGCATACTACAATTTTATTTAACGCCTTTATTAGTTAAATGGAATTTTAAATGCTTCAAAAATAATGTGCGATACTCCGATAGAGTTTATAGAGTAGTAGGTACTTATAATAGAAAGATCAAAATGGATGTATTGTATGTAAGTCACTATTTAATGTTTGTGTTAAAAAAATAATGTTGTGTGAAATATCCTTATTTTTTACCTCTATACATAATTTATGATTTGAGATATGATTTGATGCCTCGGTGGCAAGCTATTGGCTTCGGCGTCGGGGGTCTTGAGTTCGATTCCCACACGTGACGTGTGACCCACAGATAAAATCGTTCCGGATCTGGGTATTTGTATCCCAAGGAGGGTTGACGTCAGAAAGGCGGCCGGTTTTATAAAATATAGGCAAAACCGCTTACAACATCATTCGCATATTGTGTCGACTCCACCTAGGCATATAGAATAAAGATAGGCTGGGATATAGTTAAAATTAGCTTCAAGGCAAAATTTCAAAAACAAATCGCTTGGTCTATTAAACGACTTTACTATACAGGCATAAATATAAATAAAGAATCCGTTCAATAGCACATCTTTCATACATGTTAAATAAGATATAACCAATGGACAACATGAATTGCGTGAAATAACTATAAGACCCTTCCAGTCAAAGAGTTATTTACAGAGAGGACGAATGGTTTAAAAAAATTAAGCTTTTATGTGTTTTAACTCGTACGTTGTACGCAGAAATAAGTAAATATAGTTCTTTGTTTTTGAACGTTGGCAATGCATCCGCAAGCACCGCGGCCCATGGTCCAATCACATAGGCGAAATTAATAATGACATCATATGAGCAGCCTACTCGCTTACCTTACTTGTCATTAAAGAATTCTTAACACGGTATTTAGTGTAGCGGTCCTTAGTAGCGAGCGCTCTTAATTGTGGCGTACGACAGTAACGTTTCTTTTTTGTAGAGTTATGTAATATATTATTAATAAATTCTATGTATTAAATTAAAATAAAAAAATGCATATGAACTCGAGACAGCTCGTGCCAGTCAACTTTTCATTACAATAATATGATAATTATTAAGGCAGCAAAGACTAAAAAGACTGACATTTTTGAAAGATTTATGTACACATGTAATGTGGCGTTATCGTATTGAAACCCACAGCAACTGATTTTATTTAATACAAAACAACTAGTATTTTTACGTGGTAACGGTATCCGCTAATACATTTTTACATTTTATGTAAGACCAGGACGGAGGGCAAGTTTTAATCCCGTTCCCGTGTAACATTATGTTGATCCCTCGTTTTACGAATTTAATGCTTAAGTCACGACATTGGGCTGCTATAAATTCCAGCGCTTGTTATTATGTTAAATCACAAGATTTTAAGCACCGGTCTTCTGAATTCGTATACATCTTTTATGTTTATGTTATATATATGTTATTTTATATTGTGAAAAGTTATCAAACAGGCAGGGAGGACTCCTGATGATAACCGTTTACCACCGCCTACATTTACGTTTACGTGGCCAACATTAAAAGATTGGGCCCTTGACGAGTATGCCCATTCGTCCAACCACATACGTAAATGAATTGTTGAAATTAAATAAAATAAGCAATACATTCTATGATGTGTGGTTTTCGATAATGTGTATATATATATATATACATATGTTATATAAATCAAAGGTTTTTACCTATCTTTGTATTAATATTGAATAAAAAAAATTCTAAACATTGATACAAATACAACAAATATAAGCGTTTTTTGCACATATTTTAAAAATACTCGTACTTAAATGGGTCTCATCGATGCTTCGGCTAGTTAGGTATTAATGTATTCAAATTGTGTGTTTAATCTTTGACCTATATATGTAGGTGCGGGTTGCGCGGGAGTGCGCGCAACGCTGCCCAGTCACGGTCAAGGTCTGTATTATATACTCGATTGTGTTCGCCGCTTGTCCATAAACTAACGGTTGAACAAACGTTTGTTTATGTATGATATAACAATGCGCGATGCGTGATGCATTTTTGCGAATTGTTCATTATAGAATATGGTGAAATTTGGCGGGTGATGAAAGACATTAGCAGATTCAAGTCTTCCTAAAACGATAACTACGACAGACAATTTAAGATACTTCCTTCTCATGCCCTAATCCAAACTATATGGGATCGGCACAATATTATGAATCGTAATGAAATTGGGTATGAGCGGCCGTATGCCTGTCGTCAGCGTTTGACAGTTCCGTGGCGCATTTACCAAGGCATCGGCTTAGCGCACATGTGACATCTAATATGTGACACAGATAACATATTCAGATCGAAAACGTGACCGCCCTAAATACACCTGGAGGTGTTCAGAGGCAGTGGAACTGATCGGGCTGATGGAGAAAGCGTGTCGCTCAAGACAGAATCAGTCGAAGTAACCCATTGACGCCCGTACCCCAATTAGGTATATGACATTAAGAAAAAAAAAGAGCATGTAGACTAGCCACTGTAATGTTTTTTTTTTTTAGTAATAAATATATGTTAGGTCTGACATTCCGCACTGTTGTCTTTTTCCTGCACCGATGCCCCTTTGTCTAGCACATAAGCTTAACAACTTTAATCCTTCTTAGAGCTCCGGCAACACGTCACGACACCATATTTTATTTATTTATTTCGCCAACAAGATACTAATCAAAACATGTTTAGAATTAAGTACATAGTCTCTTAAACAAAATGGTATCTCAATTACAGGTGAAACGACATCCAAAAGTTATTATATTGACAACAGCTTAAAAAAAGAATAAAATAAAATTAAATACTAACGAATGATCAGTAATAGACTGAAATAAACTATTGAATATTAAATAAAAAAATATTTTGAAGTTCTATGTTTGACTTGGTTTTTTATTCTACTTCCGAAAGAACTAATTAATTGCTAGTTTTGTAGTTCTTGTTCAAGTGAAATAGGAAGGTTGATATGGTTTAAATATATCTACATTTGGGAGTATTGCCGTAGCTTATTAGTTACGCTTTTATTTTTTTCGCACCAATTGCGAAATGAACTAACTAATGGCAACTAAAAATTTCTGCATATAGTTTGTGCAGATTATTTTGTATGAAGTGTTGCACAAAACGTTGTGTTTATTCCTAAACAGACTAATAAAAGAGCAATAGATAAAATTATGCCGCTGTAAGTAAAAATAAATTGTCTGGCATCTAAAAAAGATATGATTTAAATTGATAATTTTTATGAATGTAAGTTTTGCAATACTATTATATTATTGTTTATTTACACATAAAATGCATATATACATGTAATAAAATTTTTCGTATTTTTTTGAATTAAAATATTTATGTATACACTTCTAATAAACTGTTATACAATTTTCAAGATAAAACAGATATTTAAATGACAATTAATATATGAATATTATTAATAAATGTAAAAACACTAAATTCTTACATTACATCTAAGCTATTCTTAACCATTTTAATTATATAGTTACTGTATATATATAAATAATTAAATGTTATATATTTATTTATTTAACATAAATCTTATAGTGGGGACATTGAATATCATCTAGAACGTTTTTGCACGCATTCTTTCTACCGCATATCTATATCGGATGTAACGTGTCGCTGTGCACATGTAACATGCATCAATGCGGTGAGCCAGCCGAGATGTCGTAGAGTATGACATCGTCTACCGTTACCCGCCACAATCGTGTTCCGCAGCACTCTCACACTCAAGGAATTGCCAGTAAAATACATAATTACGGGTACGGAGAAAAACGCCCTTCCCGGTATGGTCTGTGAGACTTCTGTTCATTTGCTTTTTTCCACACTCGTTCACGACGAGCGCATATAACGCCTGTAAAGATATATCACAAGAATATTATCGCTTCAGCGCGAGTGTGTGATATTATTTCTTCTTTTGATTTTTTTTAAATTTTTGATATATTTTTATGGATTTACTTTTTTTTGTTAATATTGATGTTTGCACTTCACTGTAGTCACTATTCGCTGAGTTTTTATCTTTTTATTTAGTGTTTTTTTTTCACACAAATAGTTTTAAGTTTTTGTGTTGTTTAAATGTAACATCATGGTTTGCACCTATAATTGAGATGGCACTCACCAAGCCCGATATTAACATAGTACTTATAAATTGTCTAAATCTAGTGTAACAAAAAAAAATAAAAAAAAAATAACAATTGTAAAAGGTAACTGTAACAAAGACTTTGAATAAGATTTATGACTTTAAATCGATGATATAAGATGAACGATTAATTTCTACTTGTTGGAGAGAAAAACGAAGAAGACTTTTTTCATTATCTCGATGTGATAAATATATTTCAATGAATTATCTATTCATGAGACAGGCTCCATGTGGTTTCTTATATGTCAATGCTAATTCATACATATTGTGCGGCGCTCGTCACCTTTCTTCATCTTTGTATTAAATAAAATGAAAATAATATTTTGAATGTTATACTATTGGATTTCAAAATAAAATATAGATACCTACTGGAGAGATACTACACACCTACACATTATAGGATTATACGAATCGATGTAATAAGGATGCCTAGTTTTTACTTGATTTAGTTTTTGAGCCTATTGTTAATGTTATGATATTATTTATCATGTTATATTTAAACTTTGTGCTGCTCTTAAAGCTTTATAATTTATATTGAATTCACAAATTTATTTTAGGTAGGTGGCTGCCATTGAAACGTTTTTAGGTATTTATGATGACTGCAAAATCATGGTACATATAAAAGACAGTTATCGCCTAGTGGTTACGAAAGCCCATTTTCGACTTGAGGCCGCCAGTACAAACCCAAAAGTATCAAACTGTCTTACATATGACAACTAAATATTCGAAATTACGGTAAGTGTCTACTTCTCAACCTGTTATGTTTTGGAAGTTGAACGTAAAATATTGTAATGAATGTGAAATATTGTAAAGATGTGATACACACATATAGGTTAATTCAAAGCATTGTCATCCTCTAAAATACATATCATAATAAACGTTGTAATTTTCGCTTATTTAAAGTTACTCCAATAGAATTTAATAAACTGTTCATCGTCATAAATTAATGCAAAACAGTGTAAACAATTTTTAAATAAAAAGAAATAAAGCACATGCAAGAAATAAACACATTATGCTGATGTTTGTCGTAATTTGAGTATTTTGGCAAAATATATTTTAATGTCTATTCTACTTAAAAATTCTCTTAAAACAAATCACATGTCAGTTTGTAACAGCGTTCATTCGTCTAACGTACCTTGTCATTGAAGCACCTTCTTAAATCAATGTGCGTTCAGTTCAGAATAATAACTTATTTTGAAATGGAAATGATCGATTACGGATACCTAACGACTGGGCTTCAATGTGTTATTTTGTTCTTATTTGACCTTCGTATCGAATTAGAATTTTGTTTAGTATGTTTTGGGTGAAGTACATTTGGTTTTATACTAAGAAATAATTTTTGCCGTTTACGATTTTAAAAATAAAAGTATTTCTAAATGATCAGTGTTTCAGAAATCGGGCGTAAATATATAAAACAATAAAAGTAGTCAACGGAAAGGTCTAGGTATTGTTAACGATTAATACGATTCTCATATTTATTTAAAACGATATTACAATGTTTATAATTATTGCAACTTTAGTTGTAATAATCTAAGCTGTATATTTAAAGCCTTTAATTTTTTATACACATTAAACCATGCTCTTTCAAAGGTTTAATTATCCCCCAAGATAGAAGGAACGATCGTTATCATTATCCTTGATTATGGACGTAAAATACGTAATGAAGCTTTTAAGCTTTATTATATTGTTACACATGCGTCTTTAATTCTTACTTTTTTGTAGGCGTTTATTAAGTTAATAAAGCGTCTTTTTTTCCAGTCCCTTTTTCACAGTCGTACTTCGCGAAAAAAATGTTTCATCGATGTCACCTTGACGGTGTCATACTTTTTAATTTACAGTGGGGCCCACAGGTTTGTAACCACTGCTCATTGAATATATATTTTTAGGAATACTTAAAAATCTTCATAACTTAATAATATGTAAGTAACATTATGGCCATCGGTGCTCCGATGAAAAGATTTTATATCAACTCCTTAATTATACTCTTTTTTGTTTTTTCTGTTAAAAAAATCTTAAGGGCCTGGACTTGAATGAAGCCAGTATACCGGACGGTATAACAGAGAAAAACCAACGATAGTTCTATTGTTCTGCACCTGAGTTGTCTTCTGTGCTGACGCGTCTATTCCTCTCTTCAAGACTGAATTAGAGCCTAAATCCTGGAAGCTAGGTAAAGTACAGCTGGTGCAAATGAAAGGTTGCCTTGATGACCCTCAAACTACAGACCTATCATAATTGCCCCCGTACTCTGTAAGTTTATGGAGCGTATTTTGCACGCCAAATATATTTCATTGAAGTACCCAATACCATGTATCGGGTACTTCAATGAATATTGGCACTGGAAAATGTCTTGTGTAAGTTTAACGTTTAAAATATAATTATATGAAATCCGCCATCTTGTGAGCGAAAGCCATAAAAGTTTGTTACTTGGTTTTGGTACAAAAGTTTGATGCATGTTTAGTTTATTTTAAAAATTTCTGTTTAAAAATGGATATCAATGATACGAATTTATTTGTGAATTCCTCGTAGATTACTTTAGATTATCCGTAGCCGTTTCCAATTCTTTCTTTGGCTCACATTTGTGAGTCTCAGGTGTCTAAGCGTCATTATTTGCAAATTATTATTCACAACTCCATATTTCTTTGTGTGAACAAACTTCGTAATTGCCTCTGAATGATGTTTCATTGAATGTCGGCAAATAAGGCGAGCCACATAACACAAGAGATTTGCGAGCCATCCATCAGCGGATTTTTTGTTTCTTATTTCATGTTCACGTGGGCGTGTAACAAAGAGGAACAATACGGAGACCTTGAAAATAATTAATGTATTATTATTAAAACGGACTTAAAGAGTAATTGCAAGTCAAATTTGAAAATACACATCTAATTGATAATGTTTGAATCTTAGTGCAACAGGATATATGCATGGATAAAAACATTTGAAGTCAAAAAGTAATAAATTTATTTCATTAATAATGTTGAGGTCCGACCGAACCTTATTTCTTTGAGAGAGACTAGATTGAGATCAAAATAAATTATCAGCCTAGACCAACATTCACAAATTATGAAAAAACTTTTACTATGTTAAAAATATTAAATAATTAACAAAATAATAAACAAAATTACTTAACTTCTTTCTTTCGGTTATCCATGTGACCCCGCGCACAATATCTCAATCTTAGGCATGGTTCCCTACCTCTAGCCTTATCTCAAATCAACGTTTAAAACAGTTTTATAAACTGTAGAAAATCACAACATAACCTATTAAATTTAATAGTTGCCAAAATTTTTAACTCGCGTATGATGCGGCGAGGACAGTTTCCTGTCGGTCGCAATTATTCACCCTTGTCCCACTTAGCCCAGCGAAGGCTGCTTTAGACCATAAGGAACGGAAGACGTTGTCGCACACGCTCCGTGAATTTTAAAGGTTTGTGATACAACATAACTCATCCTTAGAATATCCAATGAGCTGAGAGAGTTACGTAGCTAGAGACTTTATATTATTAAGCGGATTGTGAATCAATTGTTTATCGTTTAAGTAAAGCTAAATATCCTAGTGTTATTTATTAAGAATTGAAATCATGCAGAATGTTGCAATACCACGTATAGATGAAAATGTTTATAATGTTCGTATATAGAGGCTAAACATACGAAGAAAGCTTCGTTTTCTTGGTATTGGAACCTTCGTGGGCGTAAGCAGAGCACCTCATAAAATTTTTATAACACTGGTTTGAATGGTTTAAGAACAGTGAACCAACATTCAAATTCATTTTGATTATAAGAAGAATAATAAGAAAATTATACATCGTACTGTTGAAACTATGTTGCGGTCTATATTATGTTCAACTGTGGTACGCAGTATATTATGACACAAATTCTCTACCGGGAAGTACCATGACCTCACAGTAGACTGGCGTGAAGTAGAACTTTTGCGTTTCGGTTGGAACGTGGTGTAATGGGGCGCACGCTGAAGTTTGGTAACGCAGGTGAAGTCTACGGGTAGCATATTAACTCAACTTTAGGTGAACCGCCTTACAACCCCATCATCAAACATCTATCGCAGGCTGTAAAGTCAATAACGTTACAGATTATTAATGTTCATTTTATATTTAACTGGTCAGCTCTAGATCTTTCCGTCCGTGACTAACTAGACGGCAGGAGTTACAAGGAGAGGAAACTCCCCATAATTGTCGTCCTCCGCGCAATTTTAATCATTCGGTTGATCATAAAATCGGTTTATTTAGCGACGTGTGTAAGTATTGTGAATGAACGAAAACGGCGCGGACCGTTGCGCCGCAACCCGAGCGCTAGGCCAAGGCCGTGTGACATAACGCAGGCGGACCGCTATACGCGCGTTAGGTACTGTGCACACCAAACGGGGCGGTTAGGTGCGGTTACAATGCGATAGAAATTTAGCGTAATACACCTAGCAATTTACTATATTAGCTACTAGCAAATTACTATACTAATACAAACTAAGTACTAACTACTAGTAACTACTAGTAATATAGAATTCCAATAGTAATGAGGCAAGCAACAAGCTGCTAAGGAGGCAGAATTAGGTACCTTCTTACAATGCATGCTGCTTCTGTTATCTGGTATGTTATCTTCTTTGACTTATTTAGATGTCATAGTATTCGCAAAAAAAATAATGTGGAAATAGTGTCGTGCGGTAAGAGTTAGGTACCTAATGAAATAAGGTTGAATTCGGTAAACCTTTTTTAGTGCATATATTGCCCGAATTCTCTGTGCACGCTTCTACTGACTCAAGTGAAAACTTCTTTAAGCACGTTGGGCTCTTTTGTGATAGCCGAAAGCACTAAAATCACGGCGGTCGACTACCCGCGAGCTCAGTGCTTTTTCCTCAACCCGTATTGTTGTAAATATCAGTTCGTTTGAAAAAGCTGTTTTGCTATTGCGATGTGGAATTCATCAAAAAGGGTCAGAGACTGAAGTATCTCGGAAAGTGTCAAACATATTGTAAATTATAAAAAGAAAAACATATTTAATTAAAATTTAATGAAGAAAAATATAGTACAAAATGTAGATATATAACAAAATATAAGCAATGATATCGAGACTGACGAATTAGGGACCTTCAAGAGAGATTAGTCACTAACGGCTGGCGAGGTTCTTGGAACTTCTCTGGTGTTGAAAATGTCCATGTTGTCAGCGATCCCTTAGCATCAGGCGAGCTTAAGACATCCCCTACAGAAAAAACTTCCATAGATCATATTAGTTTGAAAGATGTGGGATCAATACATTATCATTATCAGGGTTTTTTATTTTTTTTAATGTTAAAAATGTCAAACGAGCTTGCGGTTCACCTGATGTTAAGTGATAACCGCCGCCCATTGAAATTTGCAACACCCGTAGTGTTGCAAATGCGTTGCCACCTTTAAATAAAGTGGGCGTCCGGCTACCTCACTCACCAGACGAAACGCAGAAGTGTAACACATCTACTTTACGCCGGTTTTCTGTGAGGTCGTGGTTAGCCGGACGGACCTGCAGTAGTGAACACTGTTGCATGGTCCTACCACAGTTAATGAGTTGATGCAGCTATAACGGTCAACGTTCCACTCATGAATGAGGTTCAGGCAAGGCGCCCTCAGCGTCCAGCCACCTCAAGTCCGGTGGATCTGTAAAGACCTTATAAATTCCAACAGTAAACGATGCAAAAAATAATAGTGTGTGGAATCCCTCCGCGCGGAAGAAGTGAATCTTCGAGTGCCACGCATTCACTCTCACTCCGTCTCTTTCTATTCCCCCTAGCCAGGAGCGTTGAACGTTAAACGCAACAGTGTTTTCATAACCCCTCCATGGTAGCGTTAAACGTTTAACGCAACCTTGTTGGACGTCCCGTTAGAAGCTTCACTTCAAAAAACGGTCGACGCCGGGAAATCTCAATGATTCGCGTCGACGCATCCGCCTGGCTGTGAATCGTACTGGTACGTCAGCCCGCAAGAAATATCGCTTCCTTCTAAGTTACCTGGTTTCCGACGGACTGCTAGTCAATCGCTGTATGTTCTAGGCGTTCATGGACTCACAATACGGTGTAACCAATGCGATAGCAATTAACAAAAAATAAGGTAATAAAAATAGACACAATTATATCTGTCACATTAGAGAAAAATTTCAAGTTTACCTATCGCAAAGAACCTCGAAAATAACTGAGGAGTAATAACTTATTTTAAAGACTAAGTGGCCTTGCTTTCATTCATTCGCTTAACATAGACACTTATGGTATCTGTTTATTCCGCAGAATGTTTAAGCATAATTCAAAAGAGCAATGAAGCATGTAATTCGGTGCACCTCTAGGTGAAGTAGAGGTAAATTCGTTTTGGCATACAGTATATTTATTAATAGTAACCTGGGTATAAAATTTTGTCACTTTAATGAAAACTTATTTACCATTGAATAGACCTTAATCGTCTTTGTATTGAAAGTATACTAAAGTAACAAACAGCCTACACATATCCCACCGCTGGGCACATGCCGCATCTTTCTCCACATATCCACGAAATATTTTATTTATTATAATCATTTCAAAAATATATATGTGTGTATGTTTCCTCACGATGTTCTCCTTCAGCGATGAGCGTAACTGATATTGCACATAAAATTGCTGCTAACGAATTCATTGGTGTCGATATCAGGATTAAAACTCGGGGCGCTCCAGCATTATAAATTAAAAGCGAGCGCGCACACTCTGAGCATTACGTTACGTTAGCATTGATCATTTCAGAAAAGTTTAAAAATCAAAATTGATATTGTTAATATGAGGGCCATGCAGAATCGTCTGTTGGAAGCTTGCAAGGAAGATTTATGGCCTCACAGAAGACCGACGTGAATTTGCACTATTATACCTTCGCGTTCCTTCTGGATATGAGATAACTGGGGCTTAAGATCTATGGAAGTTTGCCAAGGTATCTTTAAACAAATTTTGTATCTTTAAACTTAGTGTCTTTTGCGTCAGAAACTACTGTAAAAACTACTATATATTTACGTCTGAAAATCATTCCAGCGGACCAATATGGATCACGCGGGGAAAAATTAAAAGACGATTCGTAAATGGACAATAGAATTTTGTGAAACGTAGCTCAAACCACGGGCACTTAAACGCTCGACTGAGGGAACAACAAAACAACAGAAGTTGTATCACTTCTAACATTAAAGTCGTGTGCATCGAAGGCCCCACGCGTGTCGTAACTTCGTCGTGATGCGCAGCAACTTGTCGCGGGATGTCGGCCAACGGTACCGACAATCAGAAGCTACCTGGAAAATAGCGTGTTGTTATTCTACATTCCGAAATAGACGACGTGTTGCGAATATTACGTTTCTCGACGCTGGCGCGTTTATTATGTGAACGCCCAGAAGCGTTCTCATAGCTAACTTTACGACTTGCATACATTTTAATAACGCCGTTTGGGATTCCTCCGCGGATGTCGGTTTTTTAGCCGAAGCTTTTTGTAAGAAATAAACTATTCCGTTGAAGTGAAATTGCGTTTAAGATGAATATGAGAATTTCTTTTCGAGTACTTTGCATAAACTTTAAGCCATACCGTATTAAATAGCCTAAGTCTACCAGAAACTTTTGTTAATAGTGTATGGAAGTGAAATACTATGATATATATTATATCTTAATAATTAATACGTCATGATAATTATTAATTACGAAAGAACAAGGAAAGAAATGTTAGATTGTCAAAATAATCAACCGAGGCTATCTCTGTTACAGTGTTATAGTTTAGGAATATTTGAAAATTAATGATTCGTTGACTTACTATCGGAATGTCCATATGCTATAATGTAAATTTTGTTCTCCAATTATCATATGTATTGGCAGATTATTTCGTTACAGTTTCCTGAAAAACGTCATATGGTTCTCGTGAAAGTCTCTAAATCTAGTTTACGTTCGAATTTACAGCCTCGCGCTTTAGCAATAGATCAGAAGGAACGACATCCATCAAACTTGGTAAAGTCATTTTTCAAAAAAATAAACCATGAATGAATAAAAATTGTTGCAACTGGATAACAATGGAACCGATTCTTTTCTTACTTTGAAGTTAATGGCAACTGTGTAGCACAGCTAGGGTTCCTCCCATTCCTAACATTTTGAATAACGTTTAATATGAAAGGTTAAAAAAACATTTCGAGAGTTACGAATGTTTACCGAAAACTCATCAGGAATACCCATCAAGTCAAATAATAGTATTCTATTCTTTATTTCTAAATACTTCTCTTTCACTTTTAATTGTCTTTTTTAAATATATTAACGATCTTAATCTTTATAATTGTCAATCATTACCAATGAGTGGGTAGCGTTTATTATTCTTCAAAAATTCATAATATTTGAAGTCAGGGTCAGTCAGGTCCTGACTTCAAATATTATGCGGATCTCGTCTCTAAAAGCCATAGCAGCAGCTCTGTTAAATCGTTTCGTACTTCGGCTGCGCCCGATTATCTCCGTGTTGGCCTCGCTTCGATATTAAGCTCAGCGAAGACAGATGGCAGATACGCGGTCATTGTTCGTCTCAACAAAGTGCTCGGAATGCAATTTATCTCTTCCCGGTTATACAGTTCTATCTATACCGGTTATACATTCTATACATTTAATCAAGTTGTAACTACAGACTATCAGTTAGAGTCGGTAACGATTACAGACTGTGTAATTTAATTTACGGAATACAAAAGGTTTTTTTAAATAAAAATGTAACAAATGAGAAACGCAGATATAGATATCGTTTTCTATAGTTATCTTTCCCCCTCCTGTTTCAGCGCTATATCCCACGTGGGTTTTTGTATGTGGTTTGTGAATGTCCCCTGTATCGATCGTTAAGGAGTTAGACTATTATCAAAATAAGCAAAAGAGATGTAATCTTTAACTATTACTCAATTAGCATCAATTATGAGTTGCCTGGAGCGTTTTAAAACGCTTAACGCGACTGATGGTCGTAGCGGAACTAATCCCGAAGGTCACTGATATTAACCTCGTCATCTCTTACTATCACTATCTCAACTATCACGGTGTACGGGATGCATGTCATCCCGTACACCGTGATAGTTACGGCTCATTTATGTGGAACCAGTTCTACAGGGGGCTTACCGACGAGGATGCCTCATTCTGGTAAAGTCGGTCTACAGAGCTAACACCATCTTATTAGAACTGCTAGTTTTATTACGAGTAGTTTCCTTTGTGGCTAACAGTTATTTAACTGCCACATAAATTTAGGTTGACCATACGTCTGGTCTTTAAAACGCCGAAATCGTTTGGAAAAATCATAAAATGTAACTTAAGTTGGTCTCTCTTGATTTTAGACTGTGATTCAGACTGGGATCTTGGTGGCCTTCGCCAAAGAAGTGAAAAGATTTGAAGTTGTTGTGTACGTAATTGACATAGCAAGCTCTGTGGAAGTCGAAACTAATTGGAGCTTTTAATTTTTTTGTCGAATACATTTCAAGCTTATGTTTGTCTATTTTATATCACTCTCCACGCTAAAAGTAACTAAATAAAAAAGTTATAATCATGAAACATTGTAGTTAAATTTGTGATTATGATATGTTATACTTGGTGAAAAAAAATTATTGTGGAGCTCGTATTCCGGACGAGAGAACCATATTCTAAATGTAGAGTAATGTAAAACGGCTTCAATTTTAAGAACTACTTTTTATTACTTTCGAGAATTTTTTTTTTCCTTACTGTTAACACTTTTAATGTTAAAATCATATTTTTATGTGTTATTAAACATTTTTGCCCTAAGCAATGAATATGCAATTAAAAATTTAATCTGCTATTAAATATTATTTATTCTGTTATATAATGTATTACATTTATTGAGTACCTAGTGAATTGTAATTGCCATTATTTGATTTCATAATGGAAAACATCGACAACCAAACATGTTTTGGTAATGTAATAAGAGCAAGCTACATATTTACTTGTAAACTTTTCAATGTGTTCAAATTTATCAAGAATCTTTTAAAACTCCTTTGATTAGAAATACTTGTACCCACGTATACGTTTCACCAACAAATTAGATGTTTAATGCACAGATACAAATATTTATGGTATAATTAGGGCTTGATTACTTTTTTAAGTTAAGAGCCGTGATAACTCCGTGTCCGGGCGCTCGCCTTTAATTCAATATACTCGAGCAACCTGAGTTCGATCCCCGGTGCCGGCACCAATGAAGTTTTTAACTTTAAGTGCTGACTTATCACGTGGTGAAGGACAACATCGTGAGGAAACCTGCATATTTTTGAAATAATAACAAAAAAAAATGAAAATATGTGAAGTCCGCCAACCCGCAGTGGGGCCGCGTGGTGGACTATGCCCTGTTACCTTCTGTATAGAGGAGGCCTTTGCCCAGCAGTTGGACATGTATGGGCTGTGGCTGTTACTTTACTTTACTTTTTTAAGTTATTACATTAGTAAGTGCGCTTAATACCTCCATTTGTTAATCGTATCTTGCTTAAAACCTACCCTTTTTGTGGTGGTACTTAAATCCACACAGAAGATCAGCGTATAATAGACGATTTTATATTTTAATAGATTTTTCTTCTCTCAAGATAATTCTATCATAATAATTCACCTAATATCTAGGAAAAAAAAATTACTAGTAGACTTAAGACTTCAACGGGCTCATTAATTAGCTAATTGAGGATATTTGCATATCCACAGGCTACGCAATTAGATTCGATGTTGGCTTTGATGTATAATATTGTAGTTTAAATTATCAATTTTTGTAGATAAATGAACAAAAACTTTCGGCGCTGCGAGATTCGAAAATGCGTCTTCTGGTTCCGCGCCCAGACGCTTTGCCAACTAAGCTAAGCGGCCGACGACCTCTCAGCACAAAAATCTCAACATCTATCTAAGTTTATTCTATTGCATTTTTACCAATGATTGGCACCATCTAGTGTGCATCCTTTACAGTATGTTCTAAAAAACAACTACTGTTCTGGACAAGTGGTGACGAAGTTAACTACGAGTATTCAATGATGAGTTTAGTTTGATGAACGTTAAGAATATATGCTAAACTTATTTATTACAAGTTTCAAATTAAACTTGTTCGTCAGGATTTTAAATTAGGATTCGAATTAATGGGCAGAGCCATCAGGTAATAACTTAGACCTTACAGAAGACTGGCATAAACTATTATACTTTTGCGTTTATATGCTAAGTGAGGTAACCAGGGCACATTCCTGTAAATGTTGGTCATGTATCTGCGGAATTGAAGTACTCAGGGCAGTATTAATTCGCTTCAGACAAAATCAGGAAGCCTACTTGCATATCTTCATTAAAAGTAGAACAAATGCGGCGTATTAATCCCCATAAATTGAAAATTATTATAGTTTTGTAGCGCTCTTTAATCATCACGAAGATTTATGATGAAGTGCTATTCAAATTTCTAACATAAATAAATAAACCCATTCTCTTTTAAATTCTAAAGTCCAACTTAATGATTAAAATGGTAATTAATATGACACAGAACAGAAAATAACAATAAATCTAGGAAGCTATTAAATTTTTGTTGGCAATAAAATTTTAATTTAATTGTAAAGTGAACATAACTGTGCAATACAAAAATAAATATCAAAAGTATCCAATAAGCTTTATTGGATACTTTTGATACTTTTGTTATTTATGTAGTTTCAACTGCTGCACTGTAGCAAAGCTTAATTGATTATTCAATAAAATAAGACTATAAAAAAATTAAATCCGTAAATTAAGTTTCTTGTACAGGTTATAGTTAGTTATATATGAAGAAAACTTTTCGGATTTTGCCCCATATGTGAAATATAAAAAACCGAAAACATCGAACATTGGCTTAAACTGAATCTAAAGAGAAACCATCTCAAAATATATAATAAAAATAATATCTTTACTTAGTCTCAGTTCGAACGAATCGGATGAATGAAACTTTATTTTTACAATTTATCGTGTATGTGTTTATTTTCCATTTTAATTCCCGATACTCGGGACAGTTGGTACCGTGATCGCGAATTTTGCAGAGCATTCGAAACGTCACGAATAAAAACAAACGTGATAAGTCCGAAAAAATTACCAAAAAATGCAGGCATGCAAATAAAAATAAAAGTTAGTAGAAGGACTGATCTAACACATATAACTTTGAAACGTAATAAGTTTGGACGCGTTCTCTCAACGATGTTTGGTAAGAGGTACAGTAAAGGCCCATTTACACGATGCCATTTTCTTGTACATACAAGAGCAATTATTGAATGCAATAAATTGCGCGCAATAATTGTTAAGACCATTTGTTGTTTAGACCATGCAACTCATTTATTGCTTCAATTTAATTGTATACAACAGGCAAGAAACTGGCACCGTGTAAATGGGCCTTTAGTTATCGATGCGACATTGTCTCGTCCTGGCATTCGGCGCCATGTCAACAACGCGTGCCTCGAATTGAACGAAACGCGCGTGAGAACCGACGTGGTTGAAGTAATGCTGGTGAGTGAGTGCTCCTCGATAATTTTGCATGCTATGCAATGCAAAGCTGGCTGCAATTATGTCATTTCAAATATTGTTGATGAATGTAATGCTACTGCTAAAGCTTACATGATTCTCTTTAAATATGATGGATGTATATAATTTTATTTTAAATTACTATAATATGGCAGCGTCGGTGCTTGGGTCATCCCCTGGAGAACAAGAAGACCATATATTTACAAATGTCAAATTATATTGTAAAATTAAAAAATATAGTTAGTGAACATGGTTTTAAGAAACTCTCAAAAGCAACTTGAATTCACAGTTACAATGTTGGATAAAGATAAATGAACAAATGAATTTGTCTGAATCATATTGTAGATTTAGTATAACACGTTACTCCGTATAATTCTGTTATTCTTTATATTAAATAAAACATTTTCAAATAAGAAAACTAGTAACCTATAGGCTAGTTTTAACCTATATATATAAAGGAAATTCATTGAATAAAAGTAATTTTTTGAGTGATTCAATTATTTTCAGGGTTCAACGTGCTCGAAATAACCGCTACACCGATTTGGCACAGAGCTAGGTTACATCGAAATGCATCGATTGGAGCCAGAACGAATTACTTTGCGTCATTGAAGGGTTATCGAACCATGTTGAAAGATTGTTTTGTTGACATTCAAAACTACCGATATTCCTAGGGCATACCTTTTTTCTTTTGGCATGTTAAAAAAAGATAAATTGTATCGTGGGAGGAAATTCTTTAACATGAAAATGAAACTACATATTTTAAAAAGTTAAAGCACACGAAGAAAACGAGACGTATAATTGTCGTGAACGTAGTCCTTCCATTCACGACAATAATCTATACAGATAAATAAAATTGGAGTGATTGTTTGTAATATTAAAATAACCATTTTTTTATTAAAGGCATATGTATGTATACACGGTACATATACCAAAATATTTTTTTTACAATATTTGTCTGCCTGTCTGTCTGTCTGTTTGTTCCGGCTAATCTCTGAAACGGCTGGACCGATTTGGACGGCACTTTGACTGGCAGATAGCTGATGTAATAACGAGTAACTTAGGCTACGTTTATTCTAGATTTTTTTTATTTTAAATTCCACGCGGATGAAGTCGCGGGCACAGCTAGTACACGATAAAATCCGTCCATAGTTTTTATTTTAATAACTAACTTGCCTCTTACCTTAGTAATAGAATTCAAAAAGTATCTATAAATGATGTAAATTCCGCAGGGTCCCCCATGAAAATGGGTGTCCCACAAGGATCAATCTTGGGTCCATTATTATTCTTAGTGTATATAAATGATCTCCCCTTTTATGCCAGTGAGTTATGTGATGTTGTACTGTTTGCTGACGACACATCGCTCATTTTTAAGGTTGACCGAAACGTGTCGGATTATGACAACGTGAATAGTGCACTTTCGCGTATCCTCCACTGTTTTACCGTTAATAATATGGTGTTAAATGCTAAAAAAACTAAATGCCTTCTTTTTACCCTTCCCAGCGTAAGAAGGCGAAGTTTTAGCTTAACATTAAATAGCGTAACCCTTAATCCTGTTGAGTCCGCTGTATTCTTGGGAATTACAGTGGATTCAAAGCTCCAATGGAGTCCCCATCTATCATCTCTTGTGAACAGGTTAAGCTCCGCTGTTTTTGCAATTAGGAAGGTTAGGCAGACATCGACACTGCCAGACTTGTTTATTTCAGTTATTTCCACAGCATCTTGTCTTACGGCATTTTGTTGTGGGGTAGTGCATCAGATATAAATTCTATATTTATTCTTCAAAAAAAGAGCTGTCTGAGCAATCTATAGCATCGGAGCCCGGAATACACACGGAGATCTTTTTAAAGAGATTAATATACTCACTGTTGCGTCTCAATATATTTATTGTAATATTTTGTATGTTAAACATAATATTAATAATTATCTAAAGAATAGTGACAGACATAAACTAAATACTAGAAATAAGGATAAACTAACTACGCCATTGTTTCGCCTACAAAAAGTAAACAGGTCGTTCATGGGGCTAAGTGTGCGCATGTATAATAAAATCCCACAGTCGATATTAAGTCTGCCACTTGATGAATTTAAATGAAAAATTAAAAGTAAACTTATGGCTAAAGCCTATTATTCTATTGCCGAATATCTTGACGACGCCAATGTGTGTGGTTAATACTGTTGATACTCACGTAGGCTAAAACAAGACTATTGTACCTGTACTATTATATTGTAAACTGATTTTTTTAAAAAGAGCAACTGTTGAGTTTCTTGCCGGTTTCTTCTCAACAGAAACTGCTTTCCGAACCGGTGGTAACTTAAGGCCCATTTACACGATGCCATTTTCTTGTACATACAAGAGCAATTATTGAATGCAATAAATTGCGCGCAATAATTGTTAAGACCATTTGTTGTTTAGACCATGCAACTCATTTATTGCTTCAATTTAATTGTATACAACAGGCAAGAAACTGGCACCGTGTAAATGGGCCTTTACGAACGTGTTAATTTCTTGTAAAATTTTGACGTTTCATAAGAACGCGCAAGCGTCTATGTGAATAAAGATATTTTATTATTATTACTATAACTGATACCCAAAAATTTATTTGCATTGATTATTCTAGTTAAAACCACCACGTTACGTCTACCAATCCCATGCATAACCCGTCTTCAATGTGGCTCAGCGCCATATAGTTCTAACTAGTCTAGTAGATTTTTGGCATGTGATCGAAATCGGCACTTACGTCGCCATCTTGAAATCATCATCTGTGAAACCCCAAAACGTTCTTCCATAAAACTTTTATACCTTCACCATTAAATAGTACTTAGAAGAATTAATTTAAAAGTAGTAGTTTTTCCGTGATGCGCACACAAAAGCAGACCTTTATCTCATTATAATTATAGTAAATAATTATTCGATATTGATTACATTATTTATGTTTTGTATTTAAGTGAATTATAACAAACCTTAAAATAAAAAAAATTAAAACATTTTGTTATATCAATATTTATAAAACGATATATTTGAACTGACAATTGGGAAAACTCTGACTATCAGCTTAGCGTTAAAGTGTATCGTATTACGTTAATATTTTCAGGTATTCAGGATCACGTTATCCACAACGCGATGCACTCGGGCAAACACTGTTTTGCATAACGTTTTCTAGTCGAAAGTGCAAGTGCGCTCCCAATCGGAGAATTATCATCGATTAACGTCAGCGTGCTCCGCTCTCGGCCTGAAAACATGCCGGAGGAATACATTATACAGGTGACCGACTGCTCCAAGGTTTGACGGTACACGTGAGCCAGCATGGGTTTTGCGCGTGAGCCACAACGTACGTTGCAACAGATATCCTCGTTGCTCCTAGAGGCGATTCGCCACGTGACTGCTAACAATGTTCAATCACGTGTATCGAACGAACGATACGCCAGTTTATGGTGATAGTTCAGTCAAGAAAAACGTCAAAAACCCCGCAAAACGATGAACGTTTACGGGAAACGGGAACGAAACATTATCAGGGGTACTAACAGTCGAAATATGAATGTATATCACATATAATCGTCGTTTCGTTATTAAGCCAAGATATTTATATTCAACTAACACCCAGTTTCCGAAAGCACAATCAATTTTAATTTACGATAAATCTCTTGTCAATCGTTGTTTAACATGATCTGAGCTGCTAGAACGTCTGAAAACAACATTGATTTTGATTTGCATTTAGTCACTGATTAACGGACAATCAACAGAAAATCGAGTTTCTCAAAGCGTTTTTCGGTGGTCAACGAGCTGTCAAAAGTTTTATTAAGTAATCTGTCAATTTGGACGATCAATCGTTGGTTAAAAATGTATTTTATCAAAAATCTTAGTTTTTATTAAAAATAAACATAATTCCCTAATACGTTGTAAGGCCATTCATGTGTTTCTATTACCTATTTATGATTTAATATTATGCGAACATATCATGCGATTCGAAACAATACAAAATGCAATTCAAAAGTTAATAAATAATATCGATACGTTGGCAATCACACGGTGATAGAACTGGATAGTGACGTTAATTTAAGTTTTGTTTAAAAAGGGACAGCTATACAATAGAAAGAGTTAGTTGAAATATATCATTCATTTCATTCATTATCATATACAGTGATTAGCTAATTTTTCTTGAACAAACCTTCCAGAAATCCAAGGCAGTTTAACAAGAGATTAACAGCTGATCATTTTTGACATAGTGTTATGTGATTGCTGCTTTGATTAGCCTTTCGGAAACTGGGCATTAGTCTTTATTTTAGCCTCCTATAACTTTCAAAATCTACAAATGATTCTCAAATAACAATTAAAACATCGTGGAAAAAACTGAATAAAATATGTATCCAAAATATATTTTACTTTGTTCTTTTCAACATACACATGTTGCAATAAGACTTGTATAGAATTACCACTAGCCTGGGAACATGCAAGTGCGTGCAAGGGATATTTGACGTTTGGGTCTTATTCTTAAGCGGTACGATTGGCTCTCACTAAAATTACCATTATTACTATTATAAATCATGTTATAATTGCTTAATTCTCTTTGAACATCGTCATTTTCTTCTACAATTACATTCATACAAGAAAGGCTTTTAGAATAAGGCCCGATCGCAGGACAGGATTTTATTTTTTATATGGCTTTAAACAACGTGTATATTTTTGCGTGACGTTTTAGGCAAGCTTAAGGCGAACTTACGAGCGTCGATTTTAAATGAATTTCGAAAACCATTCCATTTTTATTTTTTCCATTTTTGTTTTGAAAAATTTGACATGGATCATCTAAGTTTTTGTTTAATAAAAAAATGCATCTAACAATATATTAAAATATTTAAGATCATAGAGAATTGAATGCATAAAATTTCAATTTATGATGTTATAACTCGCGAAGCCACATCTAGATTGACGTAGCATTAAAGTTTTAACTGTGTGTGTTTTACACATAAAATTATAAAGAACCTTTTAATTTGAAAATTATTTGACTGTTGGTAAGTGATGTGGTGATCATTGGTTCATTTTGCATATGGCACCTCCAATTAGTCCCGTGACGCACGGAGAGATAATTGTAATTATTTCGTTGGTCTGTATATTACTTATTCATGAACCATCTCTAAGTTACACAATGGTTCTAATTTTTCATTTGCACTCAAAATTTTATTACGAAATTTCATTCTAGTTGCGATGGAAAATTATCAGTGTCATTCTTAAAACTACTTCAAACCTATTTTGAAAAGGGACGTGTTTTGATAATATTTGAATATCAAATAGAAACCGTTCCCTCAGGTACCGACATAAAATCACAATGAATTAGCATGAACAAACAAAATTACTGTGTACAGGTTTCTTTTCATGTAAATTCGACCTTGCCAGTTTCACTATTTCGCCTTTTAGAACAATAAAGAGTGAAACAAAAGTTCACTTTCCTTTAAACGATCTCAATTTAAAAACAGTTGACAGCGGTTTATTGTGTCCAGGACGCCGGTCCAAAATGGAGCATATTATTCAACGAAAAGGATTAACAGGAATAGCAGGGTTGTTATTTGTAGCTATATTATTATATAAGTTTACAATAAGTACAGAAAGTGAAACTGTGTTTAGGGTGTATATTCGCACATTTTTTTAATGTGTGTTCCGCAGTATCAAGATGGGTCACCTATAATTTCGTTTAGAAATGCATGCAAACCAATTGTTTGGACTACTTCTAAGACACTATTAATTAAAACTACAAAACTACTAATGAGAGAACACTATTCATTACAAAAAGGGAGAGAAAAAGAAAGCAAATGCTATTTAGATTTTGCTGAGCTTGATTTGATCTCGTTTCTTGATGAATTCTTGACTTTAAAAACTAATTTCTATTGATAACGAAACTAAGAAATTGGATTAAGAACTCTATTTTACTTCTCGCCGTAGACAAAGCCTGTTACTGTTTCAAATGATTTATTTATTTCTTTTATTATATTTACGATGTGATAAACAACAGTAATAATAAGTAAAAAAATTACAAAATTTGTTTTAAGCTTACAGTTTCCATGATAAAGACTCTGAGCATCTTAAAAAAAAAAAAACAAAATAAAAACAGTTTGAAAAAGTGATAAGCTATGGGTGTACACTAAAATAATAAAAACGTAGATTTTTTTAGAATGATAAAAATGAAATATAAATTCAGTTAAAGCTGAAAGTTACATATAATTATTTAAATTGGAAACAGATTTATGGATTGTATTGTATTTGCCTCAAATCATTTAAAACTATAGGATTAATTTCGGCAGATTTGTATAGAATATATCAATATCAGATTTTGGGGTAGCGATATTTATTGTCTGACTAATACGTTTAAGGGAGAGGCTTAAAATAGAGTTGGACTTGTGAGTGCAAAGTAGGCACTGTTATAGGGTAACGAGATACACTTCGAGACAGCCAAAAATCATCCCAACCTGCTGGTGGTAAACGCGGCTAATTATCATCCGGACCCAGACGTGGCTATCCGAAAGCGTCGCCGGTGTAAAGTCTCATAAACCCGGTCGAGGAAGGCGACGAAATCTTTTCGAATCCAATGACATTCCTCCGAAAACACTATACACACACGCAGCGTTAAATTACAACGCGCTGTAGTTCGCAGTTACCAACATATCGCCACAAGTACACAAGAAACGCCCTTAGTGCCAAGGCAGTACTCACCGCTCCCAGCTAACAAATGACGTAGCCGGTAATCCCTTATCTTTTTTTTATGGAAAAAGGGGGCAAACGGGCAGGAGTTTGGAAAGTGATCACCGCGCATGAACATAACGCGACGACTCCGTGGCGCAGTTGTCAAAGTATTTATTGGCTTCGGTATCGGGGGTCGTGGGTTCGGTTCCTACACGGGACAACTATTTGTGTGATACACAGGTAGTTGTTTCGCATCTGGGTGTTTGTCCACGTGAAATGTATGTTAAAACCTTCTTACAACACAGTATAATGTTACCCTAAAGTAAGGGCAATGTTTCTTTAAATAAAACACTAGGGGGCCATTGCGTTGCCGACCTTTCAGGGAAGAATATGCTGTTTACTTCAATGTTCGCAGGTCGCAACGGTTGCTAATGCACGCATGTCCGCATGAGTGACTTTTCTCAATGATTTTTAATTAAAGATGACGCATGTCCATACTGCGCAGCGGTTAAAAATTTTTCCGCTTTACATTATATGACATATATAAGTGAATGTGACAGATGATATAGAACGTACGATACGGAAAGATAAAAAAATGCCATCTAAATACACTAGTATCATAGCTGCCTCGTATTTTTTATAATATAATTTGACTCTAATGTAGGCTCTAAAAAGCTCATGGAAATGTAGTCTCTTCGCGAGCTCTGTGCCCGGTGAAGTTTTGAGTACCTGGAGAGACCGAGCTTTGCTCGGTTTGTTTTTTTTTTTGGTAAATCGTGTATTTTGGAAATTACATTTAGATACAAATTACTGAGTAATGAAATATGCATAATATTTTTCGATCTTACCGACGTAATAATAATAAAATATGATCTGATGTTTTTCACAAAAGAAAGAACTTTAAAAAAAAGGGAAAAAATAAGAAATCGACAAAAAATTAAAAATAAAGAAAGCTGAAAATCTGGAATCGAAAAAAAAGTAAAAAAATAAATGTGGTAAAAGATCGTGACGCGAACCACGGCCTTCTGTTTCGTGGCTTTTTGGGGCCGCCCGATTACCGACCGAACTATTATGACATTTTTTTTCCTGCGGCGAAATTTACCGTCATATTCGAATTAAATTTTTCATTCCCTGAAAACAGGGATAAAATGACATTTTCTAAAAATGAAACCTAGCTAGATCGATTTTTCGCCCACGAATCTACGCACATACTAAATTTCATGAAAATCGCTGGATCCGTTTCCGAGATTCCAATTATATATACCTATATATACAAGAATTGCTCGTTTAAAGGATAAGATATAGTCGTACTGAAAGCGCAACCTTCTATTATAACAAAGGCAGCTTGAGAATATATAATTATATAAAATGTATGCTCGTCACCTAAAAACATCGCTGATATTATGACTAAGAGAACCAGCACGTTCCATTTTCGATTTTAAAAAGAATGCGTGTTATGTATTTTTACACAAATTTGTTTAAGCTTGATTTCTTTGTTCTACGCCCATGTCAGTCTGACTCCACGGAAATAACAAGAAAAATGCATTACTCAAGTATGCGGTGCAATTTGTTTAAAAATAATTATGTTTATTCGTAAAAAGTTAAATATTTACTAGTCCGGTTTGCATAACCATTGATTGGTGGTAAATGTAAATTTTATTCTATCAAAGAGGTTTTAATTTAGAAGCCTTGCTTCTTCTTGCTTTGCTCAAATTTAAAAATTAAAAATATTCATATATCGCTCAAAATAATTACTTAACATAATTATAAAGAAAATGCTACATCCATTTCATAGACCATGAAATATCTTGTGATATTTTATAACATCACTGTTAAGTAAAGTTTGTTTAGTTAGTAAAAGTAAATAATGAGAAAAGTTTGTAACTTTTTAGAGTTCCGAGCCCCCCCGATCTCTGCTGTCTGTCTGTCTATCGTTCACCAGGCTGTATCTCATGAGCCCTGATAGTTAGACAGTTGAAATTTTCACAGGTTATTATATTATATATATTTAATTTATTTCTGTTGCCGTTATTACAACAAATATTAAAAACAGAATAAAAAAATATTTAAGTGGGCCGTTTTTATAGATAATGAATGGTACGGAACCTTTCGTGCACGAGTTCGACTCGCACTTGGGCGGTTTCCTTTTATAACATTACTAGTAAGTTGTTTAGTTAGTTATAGTAAAAAATGAGGAAGGTTTTGTAACTTTTTCTTAAAGACCTAGTGTATACGAGGGCTCCTGTATAAGTTGTACACGTTAACGTTCATATGTAGGATTGCAAGCTTGTAGTTTTGAAAACTTTTTTTGTCAACTGTAAAAATTCGAGTAAATGTGGTAGGATTGCAAGCTTGTTAGTTTTGAAAACTTTTTTTGTCAACTGTAAAAATTCGAGTAAATGTGGTAGGTTTGCAAGCTTGTAGTTTTGAAAACTTTTTTTGTCAACTGTAAAAATTCGAGTAAATGTGGTAGGATTGCAAGCTTGTAGTTTTGAAAACTTTTTTTGTCAACTGTAAAAATTCGAGTAAATGTGGTAGGATTGCAAGCTTGTAGTTTTGAAAACTTTTTTTGTCAACTGTAAAAATTCGAGTAAAAAATGTGGTAGGATTGCAAGCTTGTAGTTTTGAAAACTTTTTTTGTCAAATGTAAAAATTCGAGTAAATGTGGTAGGATTGCAAGCTTGTAGTTTTGAAAACTTTTTTTGTCAACTGTAAAAATTCGAGTAAATGTGGTAGGATTGCAAGCTTGTAGTTTTGAAAACTTTTTTTGTCAAATGTAAAAATTCGAGTAAATGTGGTAGGATTGCAAGCTTGTAGTTTTGAAAACTTTTTTTGTCAACTGTAAAAATTCGAGTAAATGTGGTAGGATTGCAGGCTTGTAGTTTTGAAAACTTTTTTTGTCAACTGTAAAAATTCGAGTAAATGTGTAATCTATTCGTGAGAACGAACGGTTCCCTTAGTTATTTTAAATGTCTTACTCTACAGTCCTACTTTAAATAATATATAGTATAATCTGTACCCCACCAGCAGGTTGGGATGTTTGATGTAATGAACGTTATTGACTTTAATGTACAACTTAGTATTTAAATTATATACTACTATGTATATATGCAAAAAAGTACTATATATAAATAAAAGTACTATGTATATAACGTATTAACAATTACATTGCTTGTGTTTGTTTTTTTTTACTTGTAAAATAACTGTCTTACGTTTGAAATTTGTTACAGGTGACATGATCATCACTAGTCATCAGGGTCTTTTCTGCTTATTGCCGTATCATATCTGGTATATTATTATAGTATATAATTATTATACACACACATACATTCCACTGATGGTTAGAGCGTAACTCTGAACAGAGAGTATCAGAACATATTCCGTCATTGTGATTTCAAATCTTCGAAAAACCTTTTTATATAATTGTTTATCAAATGTATTTCTTTAATTATAACTATAGTTAATATATATATATATTTTACATTTGGTAAAGAACAAAATTACATTTTGCCCATTCATTTGCTTAGTTTTAAAAACACCGGTTGCTTTCCTGCTTGCAACACGGCAATTGAGAATCCGATGAGCATTTCTTGATCATCGTACGCGTCTCGCTCGCACACGCCATATAAGACAGGGATGGCCTGACAAACTTGATCAAAACTTTTATACCAGCCGCGCACGTAAGTTGGCCAAAGTGAAATGACCGCTGTTGACCATTTTGGTGGTTGCGTCATTATTGTTCAGGTTTTGAATACGGAGATACGTATATTTATAAGCCTTGTATAGACACGCGACGAGGTAAAATGTACGCGCATTTAATATTCACCGAAATCAGACCAACTTTCTTTATTAAACACCAAAAGATGATCGTTAATACATGTAATTAAGAGAATTAAGCGAGGATCAAATACTGCTTGATTAAAACGTTAAAGTTGTCATTTTAGTAACTTTACTTGGTAATTTCATAGGATCAATTCCATCACTTAATTTATATTCCGATAATGGAAGGACTTGGCTTATTTTTGAATGTGTCTGGAGATTCCAGTCGTATTGTATCACGTGTTAACTATGCATATAGATTAATTTGTACCATATCTATTTTTAATCTCACTGTATTATTATGATAACGGCTGTAAATTTGACAAATGTTTTACGACTAAAGTCAATTCATTTTTATGGTCCACGATCTCTAAATGCGAGCGAATGGATAGAACGTTTAACCAGATAGTCAGCGGGACACCATGTCTTTGTCGTCAACATTCTTCGTACTTTAATGAGGCGATTAGCTAAGTCATAACATATAACATATGTCCGTATTTTACGTGTATATTAAGAGTGGCACTTTTTGCTAGCCCGTTACATTCGAACAGTTATATTCGCGTTTAATTCGATCGTAACATGGCGGTCCTACAAATAACAGCGACTTGTCATTAATGAATGGTCAATAACAATAGAGACAATAGTCAAACAATAGTTATGGTTCGGCTATTTAGTGAAATCCCTTCTTCTTCTAATACCAAAGAACTTTGTCATGTAAAGAGGTTGCCGTGGCGTTAATTAGTAAGATTTACAAAACGAGCATCTATCGTAACAGTTTTGATTATGCTTTTGAGGTAAATAACGTACACTAATCCCTGCTAAGGATATACTACTTCAGGTTAATATATCATATCTAAAAATAACTTTTCGTAACAGGTTTTATTTATTACAATTTTCAGTTAATTGCAAAAGAATTCAGTTTTATTATTTTATTGTTGTAGTTTAAAGGACCGCTTATGAAAATAATATGAATATTAAAATAATGTTTCAATGAAATATATTTTGATCAATAATTACATAAACATATTGAAGTCGGCGTATAACCAATTGGTCATGTGCCGTACATCAAGAATGAATAAGAATTCAAAAAACGTTCTATATTCAAGAACCGTGTTTTCGCCAATGAATGCTTCCAAGTTCAACAGCCACCGTGGCTCTAGACTTGGACGAAGGATGAAGCCGACCCACTTGTGGTTCCCTGACCTCCGCCGCAACCTAGCGTTGCGTATTTCATCTCTTTCCCACCAACGCGAACGGGCATCCGTCCCCTTCCCTCCCGGAATATTTTCGCATTCGGAAAATGGCGTAGATGCGAGAAGGCATTTGACAAGTCATATTATGACAATGAATTGTTTATTGTAACGTGTATTACAGTTACAATTGTGGCAGCGGTCTGAAATAATTAAGTTAATATAACTAAAAAATTAAATGTAAGTGTCATATTTAAAACAAAACATAATAATAATTTGTATTGTATCGGCTGTCATGAGAAAGGTGTTGTGTGAAAATATTCTGCGATTTATATAACATTTACTGTGGTAAGGTCACCCAAAAGTCTTCACTGTTGCACAAATGGTCACGGGAAGTGCATATACTTCTGCGTTTTGTCTGGTAACTGAGGTAACCACTTTGTTATGAGGTACCAACGCATGTGTTGTTCTTTTAGGTCAATTATTTTTATCCAATAGTACCCAAAGTAGACAGCAATACCATGTGAAATAGATACAATTTTTACTATTGATAAAATATTATTAAAATTTTAATATTTTCAACAATCAAAAAAGAAAAAAAAAATATTAACGTAACAGTTACTACGCTACCTTCTAAGTGTTTATAGTATTACATTTTTCTTATTTTACTGTCGTAAATACTAGTACCTGGAGGAGTTTCGGGGCCGCCCGATTACCGACCGAGCTATTATAACATTTTTTTTTCGGTCAAATTTACCGTCGTATTCGAATGTAATTTTTCATTACCTGAAAACTGGGATAAAACGTTTTATAAAAATGAAACCTAGCCAGATGGATTTTTCGCCCCCGAATCTACGCACATACTAAATTTCATGAAAATTGCTGGAGCCGTTTCCGAGATTCCGATTATATATATATATCTACTATACGTACTCACAATGTAGTATCAAAATATTCCCGAAACTATTTTGGATAATAATTACCACAATAATAAATAGATTCGGGTTTATAAATGCAGTGAATGAATGGTTCCCTTACGCCCGGTTTCTGAAACACCGATGATCGTTGAAGTCTACGGAGTAGAACTAATCAGCTGTCAAATGGCTTTTAAAATGTTATTTGAGTTGCCAAAAGCATTGTTAAACTCTCTGAATTGATCAGAATGATCTTCTTAATGATTAGAACTTCTACGATGATGTGTTTCAGAAATTGGGCGTTGGTGTGGTATGCTTGTTGTGACCAATGTATTTTATAAATGAAAATTTTCAAGGCATTTTTCTCTAGGTTTAGATACATTTGAAATATGTTTTTATGTCTACATGTGAGTAAATATATGTTATAGTCAACTAAGTTCCGTATTTCCAAACTATTTGCAAACACATAACAATTAAATATAAAAAAAAAACATTACATATAAACCGTGCTAGTAGAGAATTTTATAATATAATTAATAAATATTCGTATTGCAGTACTCAAATATTATTATCTATTTGTTTACATATTTGAACTACTCACTTATTTTTTTCCGTTTTCATAATTCTCTGTTATTTTGCGATGTCATTGCCAGTGTCACGGCGTTTTTTTTTTGAGTTACGTTTGCATCACTATTTAGACAAAACAAATAGCATGGCTTATACCCGAAAAAAAAAAAAAAAAACTCGCCTACGCAACTAGCGGTCGCCGAAGGACGCCTCCCCGTATGCGACCTCAAACGGCACGCGGCCAAAGAGCGTAACAGCGCCATATAAAGGAGGAGACGGGCGTGCTGAATTTCATTTTCTAAAACCCGATTACGCGAGCGACGCGTGGCGGGGCGGAGGGCGGCAGCGGGGGCGTGTGGGTCGCGGGGGGACGCGAAATCGAAAGGAGTACGAAACTGAAATCAAGGGGTCCCGCCATCCCGCCACCGCCGAGACGGAAAGCTCCCGTTAGGAGCAAACGACCATACTCACTGGCACGGCTCACCTATGTTTGCTTGAGAGCCAAAAGATTGAGGACAGCTTTAAAAGCTTCAGTGCTCACAAAATATGGACAATCTGCTGACAAGTTTTTCAATTCCAAAAGGTTGTTAACGCATCTGCAACACTCGGGTCTAGCGGATGTCCATGGGTGGCGGTATTCACTTAACATCAGGTGAACCGTCTGCTCGCTTGGCAAATTTTGGTTAGTTAAACTCTCCAAATTCGACGGGGTACGCCAGGCACATGTAAAGCTGTAGTAGAGAAGGAGCAGATTATATAAAAACTTCTCTAGCGCGACCAAGCCAGCTCGCTGCGAAGTGTCGGCGTAGCAGATGACCAGTGTCAGATCAACGTTTTTATATTTTTGCGTTTCGCACGATGACTGAAGTAAACACTCACACTGCTTTTAGCAATTGGTCTCTTGCTTTGAGTGAGCTGGGAAGTCTACACCGTCGTGTGAACCGGCCCAGATACCATCTCTTTAAAATCAAAACAAAAGTTTACCCGCGAATACTAGATAGTAGAGACAGTATGTCGTGTTTATAAAGGATAAAGTTGATAGAACTAAAATTGAAACTTATGATAAAGATCCAATGAAGAAATTATGAATTTGGACAACTTTTTCTAGCTTCATAGAGTAACGGAGATAGAGAGGCCCACTTCTCGTCGAGCTATTAAATATCAGATAGAGAGTGATTAAGTACACTGGACTCTATCTAATGCATTTTACATACAAACAATTCGAAAAAAGTAAGTATTCGTGCAAATCAATGGTTTTTTGGGGGTTTTTACGATAAGAAAGTAGCACTTTTAAACAAAAAAAGCATATACTACTCTGTAATATCGTTCAATACTCTGTCGTTCGCGTTTACAGATGAGATCACGTGAAGGATTAAGGTTAACAGTGTACCAGAGAAACCCGACCATAAATTAGCGTCGTTAATATTCCTTAACGATTCTGTTAAGCGCTAATTAAATGAAGTACCTAAAATATAGACGTTCCAGATCGAATCGGTGGATTTGCAACCGTAAATTTAATTAAATACACAACGTATTAACTGAAGTAAATCCTTATTGCGAGGAATAAATTCATTTCTACAATCCTATTATTATAATTTTTACACATTTTGTTATACACGTAGTGGACTTATAGCTATAAGGTATGTTCTATCAAGCTAAAAGTAATAAGTATATTAAATATATACATGTTTACTAATATACATTAAAAAAACTGTGTTATTATGTGCTTAAAAAAACATGTATTTAAACAAAAGGTTTCGCCGGGTAATTACATTATTTTTCACAATAAAAAGAGATACTTTTATAAATTCTTCTCTCATAACAGTCCCTTAATTCGAATATGTAGATAGTATAATATTTTATGTAGAGACATAGATATATTTCATCAAAACTTCATTATATTTAAAAACTATTAAGTCTTCTGAAAATTTTGGTTTGCTTCTTTCTTATAACTAAATTAGTGAATATTATTTATTACATATATTATTAAAATAACATTTTCAAATTGAATGTTGTGTTCGGTTGTTATTGAAATGCAAGTTTAGTATTGGTCTGTAATAATTTTGTCATGTTATACTAAATTAACTTTCTGAGTAGAATAAAGTAAATCAAATTGGCGTTGTGTACGGGAGGAATATAAAGTCATATTTTTTTGTAAAATATATTTAATTATTTAAAGTATGCACCGTTGTTATCTATGCACTTTTGCCATCTCATAGGTATCTTGTATCTTGTATTAACTGATGTTTGTGCTTTCAGTCCCGAGACTATAATATTATATACTATCAAGCTTCATCTAACGCAGAACCGGTGGGCTAGCCAGAACTCACGAGATGGGCCCTCCGCTGTGGGTAGGGCCGCGCATGTGCTCATGCGTGCGCTTAACTACGGCATGCCATCTAAGGGCCATCGAGGTTGCGGTGCGCATCGAGACCGCGATGGCCGTCGACTGTGTTTTTAGCTAATTGGTGCCGGTGGGGCCGGTGAGAACCACCTTGGAACGCGGGTGTACCTTGTGTACGCGTTGTCTTGGTCTCGCCGTGCTCGAAGGCGAGGGCGAACTATTGTGTTTGTTGTTATACCAGCTGTGGGTGCAGTGTTATCCAGAGGGACCACCGACTATGAGTCTGACGTATCCAAGTCCCTTTCCGCGACCGGGTCGATGAGGAAGTTTCGCGGGCGACGCTTGTTGACGTTCCCGTTTGTGTCGGGTTGGTAATTTGCTGCGATTACCACCAGAGGGTTGGGATGTTGTTCGGTTCTATCGAAGAACCGTTTGGTCAGGTCTTTAAAATATTCGCGAATCGTCGAGAGTCTGCAATCGCTGTGCATGTCGATGTTGCGTTGATACCACTGGGCACCGGTTGCGCGGCGGATGAACTTTTTTTGTACTATTTGCAGATTGTACAAGCGAGTAGGGTGCGTGTGGGCGAAGGTCATGCATGCGTAGGACATAATAGATCGTACGCAGGTTTTATATAATAATAATATGTGCCTTAAGGGCCTTTTACTTTCAGCGTTAGTTAAATTGTGTAGCCGGCCGGCGACGAACGCGGCTCTATTACGAACGTTATCAACGTGCGTAGTAAATGACATACGCGAGTCGAAAGTTACTCCTAAGTATTTTTTCTCCCAGGGGAGCGGTTGGCCATAAAGGGATATTTGCCCCAGTTTTATTATTGTGTCGGTTGAGCAAAGTTACATAACAGTCGACACATGTTTGTTTGCAAGTTCGATTTACTCAATTCCTGTCAATCGTTCAACTTTTTTTAATTTCCCCATTTGCTTCAAGTGGATTAATACAGTTTTATCACTTACCCCGAAGCCTGCAGCTGTCTGAAGTGCTTTGTGATGGTTCCGCTTCCACAATAGCCTTTATTTCTTCATTTTCCACCAGGTGGAATGAATCTATAAATTTGAATTTGGAAGAAGTTAACCAAAGAGGAGATATTTCAGATCAAAGTGGTCAGTAAGACAAAACGCTAATTTCATATGTAAGGACCTAATATTAGGAAAATCATCCTGCAAATCATGCGCATAGATCTGTTGCAAGAGATAGACAGCGCCTCGTGAATAATAATGTTCGTGCAGCACGTCTCACTCCACGCTCTGAGTCGATCGGTCGAGTTGTTAGGGAAAAGTTAATTAAATTATGAGTTGTTCATTCGGCTGTAAAATGTGAATTTTCCGCCCTCTGAACTTGGCGCCCAGGGCATGGGCGAGAGTAAGAGAGTAAAGAGAGTAAAATTATAATAAGAATGAAGGAAAACAGGAAGCTGTGAGGAAACCTGTATATTTCAGATTATAGAAATATAAAATATAAATATTTCGTAGAGATTAGAAATTTACCAAACCACAATGCGACCCTATTGCGCATTAGTAATTTTGGTGAACTATGGTAGCTGTGGAAAACCCACATTGGGTTAGGGTTAGGTTTAGGTTGGGCGGCGGATGTCACTTAACACGAATAGAACCGCCAGCTCGCTTGCCACTTCCCCATATACAAAAAAAAAACAACAAAAACAAAACCACATCAAGAAACAACAAAATCGCACCGTTTTGGGGCTGCAAGATAGCATTGCCTGGTCATTACGAAGTCGATGCCATGTTAGGAATAATCATTAGATAAAGATAATATTATAAAAAGGAAAGTCTTGATTTTTTGTTTGTTTGTTACGATTTAACTCAAAAACTACTCACCGTTCTTTCACCAATAGAAAGCTAAAACATATTTACCGCGTAACAAGTTATAATATATATTTATTTAAATTAGAGATCCCTAGCTAAAATGGAACAATGTAACCCAAGGTATCAAAATGTTGCCTATAAAAACAGACGAAGTCGCGGTTGAAGTGCTATTCGTTAGATATAGAAACCGTTTTTAATCAGACTATTCATGTATTGTAATACTATTTATTATACCACTTAAAGTTATTTTTTGAATAACGAACTTAGGCGGTATCATTTTGTAGGAAAGAAAATGTTTACTATTACATATTCTTTAGCAAGATTACCACTAAGAATAAGATCAATTAAAAACCCGATAAAAAAATTACAACGCCAATAAATGCATTAAAAAGCTCTCTAAAGGGGCACGAGGTGTATTTTGAAAAATTTTGCGTTTCCGAATCAAAGAGCGTCATTAAATATATTTTAAATTCACAACAAGCCTACAAACGTTGTCAATGCAATCTGACATTTACTAGCTAAATAACTCAGTTCAGTTTCACTTGCCAATCGTCGGCGCAGTCTCAGTATTCTTTCTTACGGAGCCAGCTGGCCCACTTCAAGCTAACGGTACACCGCGAGTCCTGGCCAGAGCCAAAACTTGGCGACAGACGCGGCCTCCCGCGAATATTTCTGCTAATTAACCTGCAAATCGCGCGGGCGCACAAATAAAATGTGAAATGTAGTCGCAATCGATGCTCCAATTGCGTCGACGACAGAGCGCCGAATAATTGGCCGCAGATTTTGAATTCATTCCGTATTACGAGACATACTTAGATTTAATTTCTATTTTCAGCCCGGATAAATAAGCGAACATAGTGTGTGTTGGTTTCTTTTTCACCCAGGATAAATGAGCGTTCTGTGTCACTATAGAGGGAGGGAAGAGGAATCTCCAATCTTCCGATTTTGGTCCCTAAAAGCCGTCGTATGAAATGAATGACATGTGAAAAAGCGTAATTAATTTCACACAGAAAAATATATTCATATATTTATAATAGGTAATAGACAATCTGATCGTTTTATCTCCTCCCTGAGTGCATATGATTAATTACTTGAAAGCTGACTTCTTTCTCACACATCTGAAACCATGATGACATGATGGTCTAACACAATTGTTTTAAGTCTTCCACCGGCGCTTGCAGGCGTTTTCTATGTAGGTAGCGTAACAAATAGCCCTAATCAGCATACATTTTTCATATAAAGTTCTTTTTTTGTTCATAGGTGGCATCTGCCTAAATCAGTTTTTCATACTACGCCATTAAAGTGTAATAAATTTATTTAATAAGGGATGGATTCGACGAAGTTGAGTAATCACACCGTTATGGTACTGTGGCCTAAATCAGTAATAACAAAGTCACCAGCACAAGAATCCAATAAATATCTTTAATAATTAGTTTTATATCGGCCCGTTTCATGATCAGATTTATTTCATTAACGAAAACAAATCTAGAAAAAACTAAACACTTCTCTCTCATGTTTATGCATAAATTAAAACACAGAACTTCTTTTTTCTCTTTCCTCATTTCTCTGCATCAGTTTTTTTTAATATTCACTAGTGAATGCTTCATTTATTATTTATTTAAGCCTGTCACATTATTAACAGCAAAGTAGTAATTTTCAATGTTGCTCACAGTTTTTTGTAAGGTTACTGACATCAACATTTCTTATATCTTTTGACAAGATGAGCTCAATGCGATTTTCTGCATGGCTTTTTGACGACTCGGGTGAAAGATCTCTTGCAAAAAAATTTACATTAAAGCTTAAGACATCACGAGCTTCAATTAACGATAAGCAATCACCACAGACATTACTAAAAACATAAGTGGTTGTAGGAGCATTTCCGATGTTGAAGTTTGAGTTGATGTTGGCATCCGCTTTCTTATCCAATGTGTTTACCGTAAAAGTATAAATATCTCTACTTTTACTACCTTCTGTAGAGTCATAGTACCTCCTCGGTAGAGCCAACCTCCTTATGTAACAGCAAATACTGTTGTGTGGCTTTACCACGGCTACTTCAATAATTAAACTTGTCTACAGAGACCAAGGAGAAAGGCTTCTTGTAAAGTTTATTTCCGGCGGTTCACCTGATGTTAAGCCTTTTGCACCCCAAGGTGACATTTAAATTGCTAATTCCTTCTCATACTTGATAAAAGTGAGTCTCGACTAAGAAGTAAGAGTCCCAGAAGTAAGAAAGAAACTTCCATTTTACGACGGTCTTCTGTGATTACGTATGCTTGATATCTAGGACAAGACTGCCTATTCGTACAGAAGTAGATTATGCTCTGGCCCTACCGCAATAAAAGTAATTTGACCTTAAAATTTGTAGAAAAAGTCGATTGTCGCCGTTATGGGAATCGAACCCACAACGGCGACAATTTTTTCGCACTTTTTCAACATATTTTAATGTTCAATCTTAAGTGCAAAGATTAGCACTATAAACAATTTAAATTTCTAATTTGACACCTCTTTTGGGAAAAATTTCCAAGAAATAAATTCATAGAATATCAGACCTTTCTCCATCAATGCAGAAAACGAAGTTTGTTCATATATTTCATTTGATGCACATTACTACTGTACAAAACCTGGGATGTATCAGAGAATTGAATGTAATTGTACAGAAGTGGGGAATGATATGCAAAATAAAAAAGACTGATATTAAAACATCCATTAAACGATTGGAAATAGAGGAACTGATAGAATGGGGGAAAGCTTAATTTTAAAGGAAATCATAACAGAGTATACAAAAAGAAATTATAAGAAAAAAAATAAGAAAATTCCACGAGTAAATTAAAGATGCAATCAAATCAATTCAATTCAATTATCATGAAGAATTTTATTCTCAATTGCAAATTGACCACTCGAATTAGGGTTAAATGCATTTTGGAACCTTCTATTTATACCAAAGATGTCTTCGGTCTATCCATAAAGCTCGTGGGTCCATTGACTACACGGTAGCGATGTAATTTTTCTGTTCTTCTTTAGTTTGTTGCGATTCCTGTGTAATTGCAACTTTGTTAGTCAGTCTACGGAGTGAAAGCAAAAAAATCCGTGTAAACAAGTGGACATTTGAGTTGATATAAACATTTTTTCTATTACAATTAGTTATGAAACTGGGATAAGCTGTAATATAATTAATAAAATAATTAATAATTATTCTCCTATTGTATTAACATTTCTTTTTTTTTTCAAGTATAAACGGCAATTGTTGTCTCTATACAGAAGGGTAATATTGCTCTTATGATTTATTAATACAGTTTAAAAAGTTTCACGTCATCTAGCGTAAAGTTATAAAACTAATATAGAATACTCGAGTCGTTAAAAATCAAATGATTATTCGTATGCAGGAGTAGATGGCGCTTATTACAATTTAATATAAATGTAATTAATGAAATTATAAAAAATTATTCCGTTTATCTATGTAACATCTATGTTTATATATGAATCTGGATCTTACATAGATATATTATAAAAATATCTAGGTACGATCCAGATCAAGTAGATTCTGCAGTAGAGGCTGCAGTTTGAACGCCATTTAGTGAAATCTAATCTTAATAACACGTTTTTAACTGATAATTTCTTCGAAATATTGCTGTGTAGTTTGCTGTTATTTTTGTAACACAAGTTATACAAATATATTTCTTACGGCCAATGTAGACTTTATGTAGTAGGAAAAGAAAAACTGTTTGTAACGGAGGTCTACCAGTACAAAAAGCAAGGCGAGCAGGCGTAGCAAGAATACTGGCGACAGACATGGCTGCCGACTTTTTCGCACGGTCAAACTATGTTTTAATATTCAAATATAATAATAAAAAAATTTGCTTAAATTTGTGTACAAAAACAATTAAACTTTTTTTATGTGAAAATTTGCCAAGCGAGCAGACGGTTCACCTGTTGGTAAGTGAATACCGCCGCCCATGGACATCTGCTACACCCGAAGGTTACAGAGGCGTTGACAACCTTTTGAAGACAATACGCGAAAGTATTAGTCATACTTTACGCTGGTCTTCTGTGAGATCGTGGTACTTACCCGGACCGGCCTGCCCATTCGTGCAACAGCCAAGTCTGCTGCGTGGCCCTACCACCGTAAAAACTTTTTATATATTTTAAAACTTAATATTTTATAACTAAAAATTACTTTACTATACTTAACTTAATAACATGATAAAGTCGATACGAAGAACGTGAATATATTTTCTTCAAATTTATTATAATGGATTTAAAAATGATGCTTGAAAAGTCATAACGACGCTCCTCGATTGGTCGTTTGGTTTTTCTGACGTCATAATCGATGGTGTCTAGATAATATGCATTGACAAACTATTATAATATAAAAATAACTAAAAATGTTTTTGGAAACTAATTTTATGACTAATTTTATTCCAATATTGTGTGATAAAGAACGATTGTCATTTACAGTAAGTAGACTATTGAATCTTCATTGAGCTCGTAGGATAGCCAGAATTCACGAGCTCCATACGAACGTCCTAGGGATGCTGAAAAGTTTTGGACAACGGTTACCCCGTTAACCAGGACCTTAAAAGAAAATTTCGATATATCGATATATCCTTCGATATCTTTAGATACTACTCGTTGGGTAGGATCGCACATATACTTATGGGGGCGTAATCATCGCATATGGGTCGTGGCCCCGATGTCCGTTGACTGTATTAATCGTTGGCTGAGAATTGTGAAAACCACCCTGGAATCTGATTGAGTTGGTTTCGCCGTGGTGACGCCGAAATATTTTCTTGTTTCTTGCCGAGCGGGACCCTTAGGTCTTCCAGTTTTTTTTTATGGGAAAAGGATGCAAACTAGCATGCGTGTCACCGGGCACCGGGGCGGGCACATGGGCGAGCCATGGACATTTGCAACATCAGTTGAGTCACAATTGCGTTGCTGGCCTTTAAGGTAGGAGTAGGGTCTCTTCTTGAAGATCCCTAAGTCGTATCGGTCCGGAAATACCGCTGGCGACAACATGTTCCACAAATTAGTTGTGCGGGGTAGAAAAACGCACAGTGGTGGACCACCAACCATCAAGGTGGTGTCGATGGTACTTGGTGACGATTTGTATGATGGTGAATTTTGCCAGCAGGTAATAACCAAAACAATTCCTCAGAGCACTCACCATGTTATATCCGAACGAAAATTGAAAGAGATGCAATACCCCTTCGCAAGGCCAAAGAGTCGAGGCGATCGGACAGAATTTGGTCGTCGACGATTCGAGCAACTCTTTGTTGAATGCGGTCAAATAGAAAGAGCTGGTATTTCGGTGCCCCAGCGCAGAGGTGAGAAAATTATTCCATATGCGGCAGAGCCTGTGCTTTATAAAGCTGCAAAGGATGTGCCGTAGAAAATACTGACTCGCTCGGTTTATTAAACAGAGTTTTTTAGAAGTCAGCTTGGTTTTTCCTTCCAAATGACCACAAAATTGAACGCTGCTCGATATATTGATCCCAAGAATTCCCGATCGAATCGGTGGCAACAAGGGGAGTGCCTTCAAAAGAGGAAGATAAGACGAAGAGTTTACTCTTCGCGGTAAACGCGCAAACCTGTGTCTTCATGGGGGTAAATTGAACTAAATTTTAGTCGGCCACAATCCGAGATTTGCATAACAAAACCTCGACATTAGACACAAGTTTATTTCGGCACTCTTAGACTATTCTCGGGAAATATTTGTCCAGCCGGTATATAATGCGTCACCCGTATTGTCATCCTCATAGCAATGAATATGCAAGAGATCATTGATATGCAGAAGGAACAACGTAGGGGATAGAGAGTAGCCTTGTGGGACACCAGCGTTCACGAATTTAATTTCGGAGCAAGCACCGTCAACAACGATCTTGTTGTGTAAGAAAACTAGTGATCCAGTTGCACAATTTCTCAAGAAGCCCGTAAGACGTAATCTTAGAGAGAAGTGCTCTGTGCCAAACCCGATTTAAAGCTTTTAAGTCAGATAATATCCCTAGTGTGTATATATTTATTACAACAGATTTACAACAGAATCTAACATTGTGACGTCACACGTGCTCGGATTTGTTTGGGAACGCTCAGCGTGTTTTCGGTACTGGTTTAAATTTTTTTTTCATTTTATTACATATACATTTTTAATTACAAAGGAACAAAACAAATACAAAAGTATTTTGGTATAAAATTTGCATATAAATATACGATATAATTAAATCGTATCTAATTTTTTTTTCAATAACCCCATTTCGACATTGTGCCTATTGTTATGAGCTTGAGTTACTTTTTGGCGGAAATTTTTTAAGGTGCCCATTTTACTCACGTTGTGTTTTTGTATGAATCTGTTGTGATTGTTATTAATATTCAAAATCCCGGATGTATTACTTTACTTTAGTTTTCGTCATACCGTGAATGAAGTAGTTTCTCAGAGTCTCATTACATAACTTATTGTTATTTTTTTAAATGGAACTTAAAACGAAAATTCTCGTATAATTTTTAAAAATTGTAACCGAAAATTTATCTGCAAAAATTCATTTTAAGTTTACCTTGATAAGGCATAATGATCAATGTTCTTTACTAAAAACCGTTATAAAATATAAATAAGGCAAGTTATTTTGACAAGCTAATTTATGTAGTACATAAATATTTATTTCAGCAATAATATCTAATAATTTTGACGCATTTAATACTACAATCGCTTACATAATAATACCTATGCTCAGGTCATGGATATAGAGCCGTGATAGCTCAGTGTCCGGGCGCTCGCCTTTATTTCAATATACTCGAGCAACCTGAGTTCGATCCCCGGTGCCGGCACCAATGAAGTTTTTTAACTTTAAGTGTTGGCTTATCACGTGCTCTGCGGTGAAGGAAAAGGTCGCGAGGAAACCCGCATATATTCGAAATAATAACAAAAAAAAATATATTTCGAAGATATGTGAAGTCCGCCATTCCGCAGAGTCGCCGCGTGGTGGAATATGCCCTGATACCCTCTGTATAGAGGAGGCCTTTGCCCAGCAGTGGGACATGTATGGGCTGTTACTTTACTTTTCTTTTTTCAGGTCATGGTAAAGCTTGAAATATGAGGCAAATAACTCAATCCGCGGACTAGAACAAATTAATATATCTTATGGTGCAAAAACAGACCCAAAACCTGTATGCTGAGCTGGTGGAATGTAACTCTCAAATATTTATAGACCTCACAAAAGATGACTCTTGTATCCAGCATTCTCGCTTTTCCACACACAACAAACTTAAGAAATACCTAATCCCCGTCTTCAAAAGTGGGGATAAAAATGATCCAGGTATACACTATACACCTATTTCCATATTGCCATCTCTAAGTAAAATATTTGAAAAACTAATTTTAAATCAACTATTAGTACATTTTAATATGAACAAAATTTTTCACGATGAGCAATATGAATTCACTAAAGGCAGATCGACAACCGATGCGGGTGTCGCACTTGTTAAGCATATCTATAACGCCTGGGAAAGGTTACAAGATGCATTAGGTGTCTTTTGTGACCTTGCAAAAGCCTTCGACTGCGTAGATCACAAAACCCTTCTTTGCAAGCTAGATTATTATGGCATTCGTGACAGCGCCCTCAATCTCATCACCTCCTACCTTAGTAATAGAATTCAAAAAGTATCTATAAATGATGTTAATTCCGCAGGGTCCCAATGAAAATGGGTGTACCACAAGGGTCAATCTTGGGCCCATTTTTATTTCTAGTTTATATAAATGATCTCCCCTCTTATGCCAGTGAGCTTTCTGATGTTGTACTGTTTGCTGACGATACATCACTCATATTTAAGCTTGACCGAAATTTATCCAATTATGTGCTTCCGATCAACCCCGAACACCTCCGCAAGGTGAACGAAGAGGTAGGAAAGCATTAGAGCCACGTAAAGCACCAGGCTCAGATGGTATCACCAATAAGGTGACCAAGCTCCTCCCTACTAGCATCCTTCAGATACTAGTATTAATTTACAACGCGGCTATAACCGAAGACTTCTTTCCGTCCGAGTGGAAAGAAGCTGATGTCATAGGGTTCCTCAAACCCTCTAAACCCGCCAATCTCACAACCTCATATCGTCCAATAAGACTTCTCAAAACATTTGGGAAAATCTTTGAAAGAGTAATATTAGCCCGCTTAAGATCCCTTATGGACACCAAAGGGCTCCCCATCCCAGAGCAGTTTTGATTTAGAGCCAAACATTTATGTACCCACCAAGTGCACCGTATCACGGAGCACATTCTAACTAAACGCCAACGTGGACTCAACACCGGAGCACTCTTCCTGGATGTGGCAAAGGCGTTCGATAAAGTCTGGCACAACAGGCTCGTATACAAGTTATACGGGTTCGGAGTAACCGTATGCATAATACGAGACTTCCTAAGTAATCGGACCTTTCGCTATCGCGTCGAGGGCGTGTGTGTTCGAGCCGGGGTGCCCCAAGGGTCGGTGTTGGGCCCAGTCCTGTTCACGCTCTACACCAATGACATGCCGCGTGTCAAAGATGTAGAACTTGCCTCTTTTTGCCGACGACAAATGTCTCTATACCACAGGCAGAACACCCGAATTGATCCATCGACGCCTTCAAGCTGCGGCCTTCACCATCGGTGACTGGTTTTGGCAATGGAGGATCGAGATTAGTCCCGCCAAAAGCGCGGCCGTCCTTTCCGCACATAAAAAGAATGTACCCAATCCACCCCCCATTAAACTCATGGACAGCCCAGTACCATGGATAATAAAGTCAAATATCTAGGCGTCGTCCTCAACTCCCATCTTAAATTCACCCAGCACGTGACCCAGGTCAGGAACCGGACGGCCTTCGTACTTGGTCGCCTCTACCCACTCCTCAATAAAAAGTTAAAAATGTCCCTTCGGAACAAAGTGACATTATACAAGGCAGTAGTTCGCCCTATCATGACCTCCGTCTATCTCGAGCCCCGTCTTCGCTCACATTGCTCCGAAGCAAATACACCGGCTTCGGGTCATTCGAATCAATTCTTGCGCAGAGCCACGGGAGCACCCTGGTTCATGCGCAATATCGACCTACATGTCGATTTGCCTACATGTCGAGTTGCCCACCATCGCGCAATTCCTGAAGTCGGCGTCGCGCTGATATTTCGATTCCGCCACCGCGCATCCCAACCCACTAATCGTAGGTGCCGTCACCTACGGGCCCTTGCCGCTAGATACTTTCCGCCGCGATTACCGAAGACCGCGACACGTTCTCAACTTCCCTGACGATGAGACGACTATCGCCATCGAAAGGATTAAAAAACTACGTAAACACACCAATACACACCGCACTCGCCGGCGAGTGCGGCAAACATATACTAGGTTCCGCCACGTACCTTTCAGGTTTTCCCCCAGTAATGATAGAAGTGTTGCTGGAGTTTCTACCGCCACTTCTTCTCCAAGCGCCAACGCTTTCCGAAGTGGTAGTAATGTTAGATCTGGAAACTCCCCCAGTCAGATAATAACTACCGATCGAGCCGAGGTCCGGCCCTATCTCTGTGTCTTGTGTGTCTCAAATAAAAAATTTAAACGCAATATTAAAAGCGAACTTATGGCTAAGGCATATTATACCATTGCAGAATATCTTGACGACGCCAATGTGTGGGGTTAATGCTGTTGACGTAGGCTAAAATGATATACTTGTTCTATTATATTGTAAACTAATCGTTTTAAAAAAGAGCAACTGTTGAGTTTCTTGCCGGTTTCTTCTCTACAGAAACTGCTTTCCGAACCGGTGGTAACTTACGAACTTATTAATTTTTATGTAAAATTTTTGACCTATCATAAGAACGCGCAAGCGTCTATGTGAATAAATATAGTTTTGATTTTGATTTTATGTGTATACAATTGTTAGACAAAAATTAATTCATCTTAATTATGCAAAAGTCACTTAAAGGATGAAAAATTAAAATAATTAAAAGATGATTAAACATAAAAATTAAATATGCTAAAAAAGTGGTTAGGGAAGTCAAGACATCATTTTACTGTAACACCTAAAGAGGAACGATTTATAATTGTTTGCTGAAATCAGTTAGGAATTATAAATCGTATAATGAAATGGCATTTAATTATTAAACAATATTTTCATTTTGTTAAATCTAGTATATTATAAAGGTTATGCAATATATAAACGAGCAAAAATAATGAAATAGAAATACAAACACAAACACAAAACTCGACTGTATCCCAAAATATTAACAATTTCTCATATTTTTTTGGCGGACAACATGATACTTACTACTGACATAACTTTTGACGAATGATACCACGTGCATAGGTTGAATCTCTCAATAGGTTTAGGCTGTCGAATGTACCAAAGAATTAGAAATGTATATAACTTACATACTCTTCTTCTTTTATTAATGGCCTCTCTTAAAAGAATTCTGCCAATGTCATGTCAGAAACTTACATACTCGTACATATGTAAATTTTTGGAATAATTAATACTTAGTCGGGTAAGTTCTGTCAAACTTCATTGTAAAATAATTGACACATGTTCGTTATTACACTAACCATTTATATACCAAAACATTCGAAATTTGAATTCCGTTAATATTTTAATTTGTGGTAGCATAAAGAATTTAAAACTTTTCATTACGTGACAGAACTTGTGACTTGACCAGGTACAGGTGAAGGTTATTCATAAACCTGTTTAGATTGTTTTTATTTGTCAGATATTATCAGTTTTTAAAATAAGATTCACTTCCGAACATGTACCGTGGTGGGTTCTAAAGTCACTCAGTGATGGGTGAATATTTCGCATTGATTTTTCTACGCATTTGAAACGATGACAACTTCAACGCCCTAAAAACGAATAGGGGACTATGTTCAAACAGTACTGAAGAAGTCACTAGATACATGTATAATTTTCGTAGAAAATAAATAAATATCAGCTTTCTCCAAGGCTCTCCCTTCTCTTGAGACAGACCAGTAGTTCGGTGAAATTGAAATGCGTATTTGTGTTCATTTATTTTCGTCGTTTTATCAAAAAATGTCAACAGGTCGGTCACCAGGAGATAGCTTTCAAAAACGGACTACTTACTAAATACCTAAGGCGGCTGATATGTTTTGTGCCTTATGAAAATATGTAGATTATATAGATGATGAGAATCTACTCTATAAATCGAACAATGACCCGTTTGGCATAGAGAACATGTCTTTGCGTCTGAATTTGTGGATTTGATTCTCACACTGTAATTTGTTTGTGACGAACCGTGTTTTTTTAGTGTCTGAATATTAATAAATCTATTATATGTATTTTTTTTTTACAAAAGAGAATTATGTTTATCAGTAGTCCGTATTACGTGCTTTGCTTTGTTTGGGTCTAGATAACTTTGTTTAAAATCATGTCCTGAAAATATTTATTTATCAATATAATATCATAAATGTACTGTCCAATAAAATATGCTTTCCTGGAATTCGGCAATTTGGCAAATATGTCATATACATACCGAAATTTGGAAGACCGTTCCAAGACATATTCGACATTACATAAATTTAAAAATGCGAAGCGTCAGATAAATTTTGTATTTTGAATTACAGGAAACAAATTTAACCGTGATTAAGATCGTCTTATTATGGGTTTTTGCGTTAAAGCTTTACTCGTATTGGTAAACATGCCTTGCGTCATTGGAATTCCCAAGCAACTACGTTTTAATTTAATGTATACAGAGATCGGTTTAAATCGATTGACAGAGACTTTCTCCCTTTAATTCAATTTAATCGTGTGATGAATTAAATGGATTATTGAATTGAGATAAATTGTACTTAGTAAAATATCAAAAAGGACTTTCGATCAAAAATCGTAGAATAATATTGAGTATTTGGATAATAAAGTGTTAATATGTGTCCTTCTATGCAACTCCATTTGTTTTATTTTCATATGAAATTATTTATTTAAATATAAGAAAACAATATTTCTTCGGTCAGATCAAGATGGATCAGACTTAAAATGTCTGTAAATAAAATACATAAATGTAAATAAATGATCAGTACTGAAACTAATTATGAATATAAATATATTTACCCATATAAATTATAGTCGATCATTTAACAGAGTCAAACAGAACGTTTAATTGACTGTTTATTATCACAGTAACATGATTAAGGAACTAAATAAAATTAGTTCTTTTATTTGTTCGACATTTAATAAATGATTTAAAATTGTGTCTTGTCGAGTTCATTATAATTGTTATGTATGTAGTTTAGATTTAAAGGTTATATTTATTTATGTTACAAATATTTAAGCCAAAAGGATTGTGTACAGTTTGACATTTAGCGTAGTACTATTGCTATAACAGCGTAATATTTTAACTACGATACGTTTAGGATAGGATTATACAGGGATAGAATTATGTATCCATTTTTTTTAATTAAATTCTAGACATAAATAATGTTATATAAAAAATGATAAATATTTTAAATCACTCGTAAGTAATAAATTACATTCATTTGAACTTATCTCAAAAAGTGCGTGATTTTTACGCAATTCATTTATTTTACACGCGATCATTCATTACTAACACGCATCCAAGTTCGTTTGTGTGCGTGAACAGTAAAATTTTGTTATTTATGAATAACTACCGCGTGGTCAACAATTTCTGTTTTTTAGGGAATAGGATGGTTTTTTGAAAAGAAAAATTGATTTTATTTCAATAAACGATTATACTACCGAGTCTGAACCTGCAGTGTAAATTTGGGCTCCCATAAAAAAGTCTCCCCGTATACAGCGTGTCGTTACCACCGCGACAATAAATGAACACACGTCTAACGCTACTTGCCAATAATCATAAAAAAATATTACAGGGAGATTTTTTGAGAAGTGCCTAAATTTACACAGGAGGATCAAACTCTGTAGTATAATCGTTTATTGAAATAAAAAACATTTTTTTTCCAAAAAAAATGCCATTCTATTCCCTAAAAAACAGAACGTGTTGACAATGCGGTCAAGTCATTCATAAATACCTAAATTTTTACTGTGCACGAACTTGTGTGCGTGTTAGTTATGAATGATCGCGCGTAAAATAAATGAGTTGCATAAAATCACGCACTTTTTGAGTTAAGTTCAAATGAATATAATTAATGACTTACGATTGATTTTAAATATTTATGATTTTTTTATGTGACATTATTTATGTCTAGAATGTAATAAAAAAATGTAATGGGTTTAGGCATCTGCTACACTCGAAGGTTCCAGATGTGTTGACAACTTTTTAGAAGTTGGGCTCCGGCCACCGCACTCACCAGACGAAACGCGAAAGTATTATACCTCCAGATTACGCCGGTCTTCTGCGAGGTCGTGGTACTTACCCGGACGAGCCTGCCCATTCATGCAATAGTCGGGCGGCTGCGTCGCCCTACCACCGTAAAATTGTGTTGCGCAAAAGCTTTGTTGCGCATCGTTACCTTTATGTATCATGTTTCGACTTATTGAGTACCAAGAGAATTATGTCCCTTTATAAATTATATATTATATTATACAATAGGTACTCGAAACATTTGAAAAGTAATAAAAACCAAATTCATTGTAACAATTAGATATGTCGTAATCTCGATATATATTGCTATTGGTTATAACTCGAATAGAAAAAGAAGTCAAGAAGTGTTAATGTTAAATTCGTAAAAACCCCTTTTTACTTTAGTTTATTTTATTATTCGTAATAACTCGATCACGTGTACGTAAATAGGGCTGCCAACCATGCTTTATAATAACGTCTCGTACTTAACTGACTTCTCTCTCACAATTCAATTGGTATTTTTTTTTGTTTTATGTACATCTGTGATTTATAATTCTTCTTTAGATTGATGTAGAGTAGTTGCTATTTGGTCCCATTAAAATTTTATTTAGTTTGGCCCTGTTGTTTTCATTTTATGAACATTTTTTTACGTGGACGGTGTACTTTTTTATTATTATTAATCCGTGTCCCGATAAGTCCCCTAAGCTACCTGTAATTGAAGCGGAGCGAGCGTGCGGAGTAGAGAAACTGAGAAATAAAAATAAAAATTAATTTCAAAAATAATTAGGCCATAGGTTTGAAATTGGTGGTTCAAACCTATCAATAGGTAGCACATACAAGTAATAGTATTTCATTAATATTAACTGTAGGTTTGCATAATAGGTGTGCTAGAAACATACTAAAATATTAATCTTCAAGGGGAGAAATCAATAAAATTATGAAAAATAATTTATTTATATTGTTTATATCTTTGTTTTTTCTCTACTTGAACAATGTGATACTTTATTTTTCTCGGAAACAGTTGGCAACCCTATACTTAAATAACCACCTACAAAATATTATATATGTAATTTTCCATGTACCATAGCCCATTTTACAAACCACTAAAAGATTTAATGAATGCAATTATTATTTGAGGTGGTTAAAACCACTATCTGCCAAAATAATTGTAACAAATCGTTGGGTTTTTAAAACGGTACGAGCTTTGGCTTAGTGATTTTCCGTTTGTCGATTCATTGTTCGTTGACCTTATAGAAGATGGAAACGCTTACGCGTTTTGTTGTAAACAAATACGACTAATTATTAACTAGTCTTGCTTTATGATAAAACTATATTAATGGTTGAGGGATGTTTATGATTAAGATGATCTCCGTATTAGCCGCATATTTAAGAGATGCGTAAATATTTGCAGAGAATGTTAAAAAGTATACAATAATGTTACTTTATATATAGATATTAATATATTCTATTTGAAAATTTGTTAAGCGAGCTGGCAAGTCACGTGATACCGCCATATCTATAACATCCGAGGGATTGCAGATGCGTTGACAACGTTTAGAAAGGGGGCCCAAGTTATATTTCCACTTTACTCCGGTCTTCTTTGAGGCCGTGATACTTCCCCGGATTGCCCTGGCCATTCGAGCCAGAAGCTGTTGAATGGCCCTACCGCATGTAAAAAAAGGTACTAATAAAAAGTTTTCCGTAAAGTTTTTGACCGATATGATTACTAATGACTCTCCGATCGGGAACACTAAAATGGACGCAGTTACAGGAACCCTTTCGTGATACGCTGTATTTTTTAAAATAATAATCACCAGTGAATTATCGGTGAAAGAAAATTATAAAAAAATCAGACAAAAAAGAACATATTATATATCATATACAACTTATTGAAGCGTTGACATTTGCATAGTTCTTTCTATATATAATATAGTATACGAAAATTGCGAAGCGAGTATGAAATTTTCCACACTTATAGTTTATATAGATAAGGAGTGCAGAATGCTAAAATATTTTTTTTAATTATGCATAAAAATACATTAAATCAATATAGACAACACCACGCACATTATATACTCATTTGTTATATTTACACGCACACGCATATATACTCATTTGTTTATTGTGTATTGTATTTGAGAATAGATTATTACGAATTATGCCCACTCGGCGCCCACTAGTAGGAATAAATTAGTAGTTTCCCGAATGTCGATCGGTGCCGGGAACTGTACGTAATTGTATAAAATAAAACGCGGTCACCTTAAAAATAGGGAAATTTATCAGCATTTTAAAATCCATGGTGTTTCCGTAGACAGTTTTGTTATTTTATTTGAAAAACATGTTTTCTATAGGGGATCTCTGTTATAATGTATTCATGTAATTCCAAGCTCGAAGTCCTTCACAAACCTCAGAGAAATAAGCCATCGTGTTTGTTATCTGACAAACATTCAGAATTGCAATTAAATGATTTTTTTTTCGGATTTATTACTATATTATATATATTCTTCCCAAATTTATTTCTGTCGTGTCTATTAAATATTTTATTGATCGTTTACAAATTGTACTAATTACTTTCCATTCTATACCAAAATCATTGCCTCAAAGTACTCAGCTGTGGCCATAATTGACTGTGGAATTTTCATAAGGCAAGAAAGGCAAACCACAAAATTATATATACAGAAACTTATAACATAAATAGAAATAGAGTTAGATACTTTAGGACGTTCAGTGAAAATTTGGATTAACTGGTAGTCCAGACACGAGAGAGGGTACATAAATATACTGAATTTGAAAATGAACGAGTACAAACGCATATAAAAACAAGAGGATATAAAAACAAGAGGTTTGTGATATTAACATTGAAAATAACGCCTAATATGTTAGCCATGCATTATTTTAATAACCAACCTTATCTTTTGTTTAAATATTTCGTGTTATTTATCTTTAGTATTTGATAATTTTTATAGTTAATATGCATCCTATCATTTAGTTTTCCTCGCAAACAAGAGCAATTACTAAAGTTTTCTTAATGTTTTATACTTGAAGTCATTCAGATCACCCTCTGAATGTCGATAATCAACGATTAACTGCTTGATTCTTCTATGACCAGAGTCATTTCTAATTTTTCGTTTTATAAACTTAATTTCTATAATTTACTGTCTAAAATTATATTGAAGACTAAATTTATCTTTCGCTCTACATTCGGTTTTAAACGCATACACCAGAACAGGAGCTATTATTTATAAACTGTAACTATAATTAATTCTTCGCACGCTATATATGGACCTAAGGATGTTGAAATTTACAGTGTTGTATTTACGCCAGCTGAGCATGAACAAGGGGCGATAACTTTTTGGTTGGACAGATCGTGTAACCTTGCAAAGAGATTACGCCTTAGCAAATGCTTATGGAAGTATGCAGAATGCATATAAGTATATAAACAGGTGGTAGCAAAGTGGTCGTCGCGCTTGGAAACAATGTCCCTTACAACAGTGATGAGGGATAATGTGTGCGAAATAAGTGCGTCAACATGGACGAATCTTTTTTTTTGCCTTGGGGCTTCCCCGGCTTATTACAAATAACAGGCTTCGTGAAGTCTGTTTGAGTCTTGTATGTAACTTATTTTTTAACTCATCAATAAACCCAATAAGATATCAAAAAATAAATAAAAAAATCAAGATAAGAAATCAAGAAAATCAAGCTTTACTCCAGAAAAATCAACTTTATTACAGAAAAATATCTTCAGACAAGTACTAATAAGATTATAAAGATATTTAAAAAAAATCAAAAAAAATAGTATGTACGTCTATACTATTATATAAAGAGGAAAGATTGAACAGGCTCCGAAACTACTGAACCGATTTGAAAAATTCCTTCACTGTTGAGAAGCTACATTATCCCTGCTTGACATAGGTTATATTATATTTTCAAAAAAAATTAGGGATCCTTACTAAAACTCCAATAATGTTACTCAAGGTGTACAAAAATTACCTAGAATATTCTTTACATCGCGTGCGCTGCGAAAACTATTGATGATAGAATAAAATAATGTACTTCGACTTTGCAGACCACATCATTATTTACAAAGTGTCGCGACAGCATATGTCTAACTATTATAATTATGCCACAATAAGTGTTCTTTTATTTAAAAATTTTGATTGAAATGCCGCCGCTAACAAAGGCTGTTTATTTGTATCTTGGTATTAATCCTTATAAAAATAAATTACTTCATATTTAAGACTATTTCAATATCTTTATAAAACTTTTTGAATTATTAAATTCGGACATTCCATTCCTTAGATATTGCAAGTTTAAAAATGTTAGTATATTGTAATTTAACTATCCAAACAGCTTTGTGACTGACTTAGTAGTTCTTATATGTTTTCAGTCACATTTATACTGGTAATTCCTGTTCAACAGTTAGCAAATTATTAAATACTAAGGAAGTTTAATTTTATTATCATTTTAAAAGGCCCAAAAGATCAAGATCTCATCTTTCTAGAAATAGTTCCCAGGCGAGGACATTAAAAATACGTCGTAATGAGGAATCTTTACCGGAAACTGAAAATCGTCTTACAAGTCGGAGAGAGTCAAGTAGTGTTTGCAGTGGCTTGGAGAGTATAATAATATAAATATACAAATTCACACTAGGGAATCGTGGTCTGAGTGTTCCCAACGTACACGAGATTAGAGAGAAAGATAACAAACGTCAACGACTAGAGTTCGTAATCGAGTTTTAGCTCACAGTAACAGATCAGCTTTCATGCATTTCGCTCAACAGTCTTCCGTCCAAATCGTAGCCACGAATAAGATCTGCTCTAAGTGTTCTGCCAAAAATGGGTCGATGATCCAAATGGTATGTGCTGTACTTCTAGAAAAGGTAGTCTCCCCAATATTGAGGCGTCGCCATAACCAATAAAAAATCTTTTTACAAATAATCATTCACCATCAGGACATTTTTAACCAACATCCGAAAGTACAATAGCCTCTTTCAAATGACTTCGTTTGACGCGAACTTTTAAAATAGAGGGACAAGTATATCATCCTCATCATATCATCCTCTCTCAAGTATCATCCTCCTGCTCCTATCCCAGGTGGGATCGGCACAACATGAATCATGTTGTAAGCGGTTTTGGGTATATTTTTACAACCAGCCGCCTGCTTGACGTCAACCCTCCTTGGGAAACAAATATCCAGATCAAATTTCTACTGTGTAACTATCATGGTTCATGAGATACAGCCTGTTGACAAAGGGATAAACAGACAGCGGAGTTTTAGTAATAGGGTCCCGTTTTACCCTTTGGGTACAGCATCCTAAAAAGGCCCCAGAGATATAGTGTTGCACGGTAGACACGGCCAACTTAAAAGGGTCTGTGAGTTACACCGATTGTATGTTCCATAAAAATATCCCTTAATAGTCGTAATAGGAGAAGACGGTTAACTATTCCTCAGCAAGGTACTGTGCGTAATAAAACTGTGACATGCATGCAATTGTATGCATTTAGGTTGATAGTTAGAGCTACCTGTTTTAAGCCATTGCATTATTACTGGGACTTATTAGGGTTCCGTACCCAAAGGGTAAAACGGCACCCTATTACCAAGACTCCGCTGTTCGTCTGTATACCCGTATGTCTGTCCATATGTAACCAGGCTGTATCTCATGAATCGTGATAGTTAGACAGTTGAAATTTTCACAAACGATGAATTTCTGTTGTCGCTATAAAAAAAATACCAAAAAAACAAAAAAAATATTAATAAGTGGGGCTCCCATAAAACAGACATGATTTTTTTGCCGTTTTTATAGATAATGTTGACAGTAGACTATAGTGTTTTTGACAATATGTAAGTGTAATACTTCTATATTGAATAAAGATAATAAAACATGATTTTATTTAATGTGATAAAGTGGCAAACAAGCTAGCGGATGTTAAGTAATAACCGCCGCCCATAGACATTTGTAACACCTGTAGGGTTGCAAATGAGTTGCCATCTTTAAATAATACGTGGCGTAATTTCAAGGGTATTTCATTAAAAGATGAAGAAATTCATAAAATTATTCCCCAAAGACGAAATATTCGAAAGGTTTTATGTGTGTGTATCATAATTTTTATGTTGTAAAAATTTTGTTAAATACCCGTGCGAAGCCGGGGCGGGCCGCTAGTGTAATATAAAATAATATACATTACATAGAAGCCAATGCCTCAGAGCTTTATTGTTACTGCCCTCTAGAAGAAGTTTACTTGACAGATTGGACAGATGAAACAACTGGATAAGTTTAAATGGACACTGTTAATATCAGGATCCGTTCGAAGCGTATTTACTGCCTTTGCTCTAATAATTGCACTGAAAATTCGCATATAATCGGTGCAGAGTTGAATTTCAGAAGGAGCAGGCGTGCTTTTAATATAATTTTACAATAATTCCGTTAGCCAATGAACCAAGATTTAAAGCATACGCATTGCATGCTTAACGAACCGAACTATAAAGTTTTTATTAATGAATTAGAATGCGTACTTTCGTTCGTTTAGTTAAGCTCAGTTTCTTTTAATCGTTTTACTTATGTACTAAATATTTATAAATACTGTCACCAATGTAAATGAGATATAACACGTTTATTGTTAAAAATTACAATCATAAAGGGTATTTGATTGTACAGGTTTCAAAAATTCTAACGACATACAAAATTTACTTACCTTAAAATATAAAAAAGAACAATAATGAATGAATGAATGACATACTTTATTGTTCACCACAAATAAAAGGATACACAAAATTAACAATAGACAAACAAATTAATAGAATGGACAATTTGGCGGCCTTATCGCTTCATAGCGATCTCTTCCAGGCAACCAATGGCGTAAAGGAACGTTTACTACGTAGGTGGTGCAATATTAACATACATAATATGTAACTCAATCAAATACATACATGTATACACATACACACTCATAAATACATAGTTATACACATACATAAATGAATACATACTTATTATTCTATATTTATATATTTTAATATAAATAATACATATATATATATATATATATATAAAGATATATACTAGACCTCAAGCAATATAATACAGGAATAACCAACGGTAGGGAATTCCTGAGTTTAACAGCCTGTACGGTAAAAGATTTTTCGAAAAATGACGTTTTGTGATTTGGCATCTTTAAAATGATCTTCCTCGAAGAACGTAGATCTCCCCCTGGAAGCCCTACAAATTCAAATTTCTCCTTTAAATAAAGTGGAGTAGAGACATGAAATAGAAGACAGTACAAAATAGAAACAATATGCAAATTCCGGCGAAGTCGGATGGGCAACCACTTGAGACGTGGACGAAATTGAGAAACGTGGTCATATTTACGCAACTCAAATATGAACTGAATGCTAGTATTTTGAAGTCTCTCAAGTTTATTTAATTGGTCCTCAGTAACATCTACATAGCTGGCATCAGCATAATCAAGAATTGGAAGAAGAGCCTGTGCGAGCATAATTTTTGTAGGAATGGGAAGAATTGACCGAAGACGTCGCATGGAACTAAGAGCTGCAAAAGTTCTTCTACTGACTTCATTTAAATGGTGTGTCCAGCTTAAGGTACTGTCAAGACAAATGTCTAAGTTTTTTACATAATCACAATATGGGATTATATTATAACTCCATTGAGTTTAATTGCCGGTAAGGATAACCAGTTAATTCTCGAGATAAAGTTCCGGTTGCAAACTATTATTGCCCTTTGACTTATTAGGATTGATCATGAGGCCATGCGATTTACTCCACTCCAGTATGTAATGTAAATCGGTTTTCATAGTGGTGATAGCTATTGGTAGATTCTCAAGAGTTGACTGGGTATAATTTGGATATCATCCGCATACATATGGTAGAGACAAGATATTTTTTGAGTGATTGAATTAATGAAAATAGAAATAAGTAATGGTGACAGCACGCCGCCCTGCGGTACCCCAGCAGTAGTATCACACCACGATGAAAGGGTTTCATCAAAGCGAATACGCTGCCGACGACCACTGAGATAACTTTGAAACCAGTCAATTACTGATGGAGATAAATTAAGAGAACACAACTGACTCAACAGAACATCCAAGTCAACTGTATTAAAAGCCTTGCTAAAATCCAACAAGGTCATAACTGTGAGCTAGAGGTATGGACAATAAACACTAAACAATAAGTAATAAAAATACCTTTATATATAAAAAGAAAAATAATATCCCTTGATTTACTGTCGCAGACGAAAGCAAATTGAAGTAATATTGCTGGTACGGGTGATGACTACGAGCGAACGTCTAAAATCTTAGCACTTAGCAAGTTGAAGTTAAAAAAAAATTGGAAAGAAATATTTTATTCATTAAATAATTGTGTCTTGGTGAAATGATTTGTTTCAATCTATATGTTATAATAATTTTCCAAACAATGTTTTTTTTCCATTTCCTATAGAAATGACGTTGGATGGGCAAGTTTGATGGGGTAGGGAGGAGTAATCGATAGCATCCCAGGCCGATCCCGAAAACAGAAGGCCGCGGTTCGTGTCACGATTATTTTCACAGTTATGTTTTTACTTGTTTTTCTATACCAGATCATAGCTTTATTTTTTTAATTTCCAAAATACATGATTTACCATAAAAAATTAGCAAAGCTCAGTCCTCCAGGTACTTTCTTTTATTTTATTATACTTCCTAAAGTTAAAACATATTTAATGATTTGATTTGATCGTGCATTATTTATTTACATGCTTTATTGAACACCATAAACATCTAAGAGTAATGTTGCAAAAATAACTTATCAGATAGGAACAATAAGGCGGTCATATCGCTAAAAAGCGATCTCTTCCAGACAACCTTGAGGCTAAAACTATAATATTTTTGACATAACATCATATTGTTAATTAGTCATAGACATAGACATAAACTTTATTTTGACAAGCAACAAACAGCAACAACATTCAAAATAAATGATATGAATGACATCTTTTCATTATGTTTATTTTTCTTAAGTGAATAGATGTTAAGCGCACCCAGGGACATCTACAACACCCGATGGCTTGCCGATATTTTGACAACCTTTAAGTGAAACATTGTGAGGAAACCAGCATGTTTTCGAAATAATAATAAATAAATAAAATACTTCGTAGATGTGTGAAATAAGCCAATCCGCAGTGGGATCGTGTGGTGGATTACCTACGTCGTAAATAGCCTCTGTAGAGAGAATCCCTTTGCCTAGAAGACAGACATAATAATTATATAGACTGTTACTTTACGCATATGAATACGCATATATGAACTAAAAGATTTGCGTTTATGTATCATAAGACATCCTTTTTGAAATTGAATATAGGCCCTATTCATTTTACAACTCAGATTACGATTTACTCGAAATTAAAATACAGCAAATGTTTTTGCGTCGAAAAATATAAATAAAAAAAACAACGATTTTACAAAAGTGTGAGTCATGTGTCGATTTTAACTATTAATACGTCGTTGCAATATAAAAGAGGCGGATGTACTCGTGCGTGCAATTTAATCGTAAACCCACTACGTGAATGTTGTTTTCTTGATTAAAAACATTGTTCGTATTTTTCCACGAATGTAAGGTTTCCATCGGTACCTACCGCATATAAATGAAGCGCGCGCCGTCACCAGTTTTCCTAGCAACTTGAACTCTGCAGTTTGCAAGAGGTTCGTAACGTTGCTCAATTCAAATGCCGCATCAATTATAAACTTTGCAAGATTTTACGCGCGGTCCAGAAATGAGATCCCCAAAAAAGTTCGATATAACCTCGATATTTAAAATGCGGATATTACACCGCATAATCGCCTTTAAGACGTGTGTATGTGTTTACAACAGACTTAAAAAAGAAGGTTTTCACTTTAGTTATATTTTTATTTAGTGTTTGTTTTTCCAAAACTATGGTATGGACCGGTTTTTTTTTTTTTCATTCTTTTTGTATTGGGTTCTGTTTAGCTCCCATGATCCCATGGTCTCAAATTTCATTGGCATTGGAACTTGAACTACGGAGATACATCAAGAAAATCCCTAAAATCAAATAGAATATGTAAATTGAGTAAGATATTAGAAGTCGGTTTTGTTTTTTATTACTAAAAATGTACTTGCACTATTCTGGTAGATGATACAGTTTTTACGTTGCGTGTTCACTGGTGAAATGCGGTCAAGTTTTTGAAAAAAAAAAAAAACTTAAAATATTTTTCGTTGTCATGTCAACTATTCGTCACCTTAACTTTTTGAGTGACTATCTCCAAATCGATCCCGCAAATTTGATAGCACGGCGTCGACGTTTTCCTTGTTGCGACGAATACCAATTTCGAGCGAATCGGCGTCGCCTCGGTGACGTTGTTGTAAACTATGTTCAGATGGAAGTAGAGCCCCGGTGGAATTCTCCGGCATCGCGAGCGAGACAGGTTTTGAAACTTCAGATGCTCTACTTCGGGGTACACGTTGTAATATTTTATGTAAACCGGTTCCAAGGTCAGATTGCAAAACTTTACGCAGCCCGTGGACGCAACACCGCGCCTGTACTCCAGGGTAAACTGTTTCGGATATGACACGATGCTTTTTTCACAGGCATACGATGCAGTTTTCTTCAGTGGACTCGAAAAATACTTGGCGATCTCGACGAATCTTTGTATTTCGAATTTTAGCGTTTCGCTTACCTCAAAACAGTCTCGCGAATTCTGTTTCTTTTCGTTTTCTCCATTGTAATCTTGTTTAAAGTTTTTGCAATGTCTAATTTTTAATTCAGCTTCTGTATTTGGACCTCCTTCCATGTTCAAGTAAGTGTGGTAATATGATAAGCCTTTTATTACGCTTAAAATTTTCAAATTTCTATATGTATTGTGTCAACAGTTTGTCAAGATTCGGAACAGATTAAATTAGTTTTTTTTTTTGCTTATAGACTGTGCACGTCTTTTAACGGTAAATTATAATTTTTACGCAACGTTTTTCAAAACGTTTTTAAAATTATATAGATAGAAAAATGTCACTAATGAAATAATTCATAAGTTGAAATCTACGCAAGCGCTAGAAATGTGTTAAACGCTATAAATTTGTTAAATATATTCTGTTCATTATTGTTTTCAAAAAAAGTAAAAACTGTTAAACTTCAAATATAAGCCTGAAAATTGCACGTCAAGTAATGACAGATTTCCATTACTTTTTTTTGAGGTTTTTTCTTTAATTGAATTAATGTTTTTTTCGAAATCTAGCTTAGATCTAGAATCTACTTTGCATAGAAATTAACTTATGAATTATTTTCTCTATCGACTAAAATTATTTGTAAGTTTAAAAGTTATTGCGTAAGATTGTAAACAATTACCCGTAATTACTTATTATAAGGAAGGAGATTTAAAAGTAGGAATTTTATTTTATATAAAACATATGAAATTTAGTAGCCTTGTAAACACAATGACTAAAATTTATTTTAAATTATTAAAAAAAGCAGAAATCAAAATATGCTTTTAAAAATGAATACTGAACACAAATGTTACACATTAAACATAAAAAATCCGTCATTGAATAAATTTGCTCCTTGTTCGCAAATATCTAGTTGTCATACTCAAATGTTATAGTTGTCAAAATGTTCCGCAACGTCTTCTTGTGAGAGACAACTGCTAGACGTGTCACACGGTCAGTTATTAGCTTGAAGAAAGTGCGAAAAATGTTGCAGAATTTTTTTTCCATTTCTATTTAATGGTGCTTACAAAAGTTTAAAAGCGTAATCCCGCCTCCCTTTACTTTGTTAGTTTATTAAATATAAGATTGTTTCAGCCACAGCATTTATGAATATGTATTATATAAATACAAAGACCCAGATTTGGACAACCCGCGAAGATGTAATGAGAGTCAAATTCAATTCGTTTTTGACTAAAAATATTTGAAATTCATTTATTATTTGAAAATATTACATTATTTGAAAAACTTTATCGCAATCAAAAAAACAGTTCCTCAGAGCAGTGTTTCAATGATTTGCTTCAACAATACCTTATTACCTTATGGTTATTACACGTGTGTTACACAATACGTCAATTCAAATGTTATGTTAATTATCTATTGACTATTCCTTTTACATTTATAATACTAGCATTATATGGAGATATATGTGTATAGATTACGTGTAATAACATTAAGTGCCTCGCGTTCACATCGCTATCTAGACTGTAATACGTTATACAGACAATATACAGTATATATGAAATATACTTCATAGTCGATCTAAGCCGTGATGTCTCAGTGTCCGGGCGCTCGCTTTTAATTCATTGTACTCGAGCAACCTGTGTTGAAATCCCACTGATAGTAACAATATCCTTGGTATAAATATTAAGTCACTTCATCCAATCAATTTACTTCTCCGTCTTTAAGACTTCACAATTTTAGTCATGCACAATATTGCCTACCAGATATTGTTTTTAACGTCTATTTATTTTGTTGCATCTGGCTGCTCCTCTAGCATTACTCTTATATGAATATGCGTATTCATATAAGAGTAATGCTTAAAATATTAATATGCCAATTTTAAATTGAACCTGAAATGTTAAAAACAAGACGGTAAAAAAAATAAGGTTGCATATTTAATTTAATTACAGATACACGTGCATCTCGTTCGAAGAGTACACTATATATTGTATTCATTTAGTCAATAGGTACATGATCAATATTCATTTAAGAATAATTTTATAGCTTTACAGCAATATAACTTTATAGCAAAATATTTTAAATAAGTTGCAATCCGGCTTCCGAGCTGGCCATAACACTACTACAGCAATATTGACAATTGATGAATGGAAGCTACCATCTGAGTCTTAATTGTCTTTTTAAAACTTTTAATACTGTTCATCATGACATCCTTTTATTGTCCTCAATCAATTTAGTCGATTTTAGCATTAACAATGATTTTCTTCATATCTATGTGGACTCCATTCGCACTGATGGAAACATTTCCGGTAGCAGGATTGAGTGCTGGTGTCCCGCAATGGGACATCCTTTGACCTCATTAATTTGAGTTCGAAAAATTAAAAAAAACTATGCTGATGATTTGCAGCTTTTAACTATGTCCTGAACAAGATCCGGGATTGAAATTACATGGTTGGCGTTGCTCTTAATCCGTCTTAATATCAGACATCATTATTATCAGCTCTCATCACATCTCATCTAAACTCACAGGACCATAGCATAACGTCACCTTTTGTTTTTAATGGCACATATATGTTTTTCTCTACACATATCAAGGATTCAGAGCTAATTATTGACAGTAGCTTATTATGGATATGACAAGTGTTTTTTGCAAGGTGAATAAATAACACAGAAGTCTGTTCCGCTATAACTTTTTCCTCCCTTCGTGCACAAAATTGTTACTGGTACAAACATTGGCTCTCCTGATAATCGTTTACGCTGTTTACTACTTCAATTTATACAATACGAAACAGGTAAATTGACTCACCTCAACATAATAGCTCAGTGTCCGGGCGCTCGCCTTTAATTCAATATAATCGAGCAACTTGACTTCGATGCCCCGTGCCGGCACCAATGAAGTTTTTCACTTTAAGTGCTCCGCGGTTAAGGAAAACATCGTGAGGAAACCTGCATATTTTCGAAATAATAACAAAAAAATATATATTTCGAAGATATGTGAAGTCCGCCAATCCGCAGTGGGGCCGCGTGGTGGACTATGCCCTGATACCCTCTGTATAGAGGAGGCCTTTGCCCAGCAGTGGGACATGTATAGGCTGTTACTTTACAACAATGTATTTTTTTTCAAGAGTGACTAAAGTAATGTACACGCACCTGAGGACTTTTTAGATGCGTTGACAACTTTTAAAAACCACGCCCCGGTTCACTCTCCTGACGTAATACGAAAGTATAATTATTTCCACTTCACGCCGGTTTTCTGAGGCCGAGGTACTTCCAACGAGCATTGAACGAGCCTGCTCATTCCAGTAAGCTGTGGCGTGGCCCAACCATAGTGAGATAAAAAGATCAACTTGATTTAAAAAGATACCTAACTGTAACCAAAAAGTCGTGCTTTCATTTTACTGAACTCCTTAATAACTTCAATGAGACCAATTTCTTTGGAAAAAAACAAACTTATTGAAAAGAAAAACTACTAATTAGTATATATTTTTACTGTGTTTTTTTTTGCCGATGGATTTGTATTTTATTCTCCTCAGCCATATTCATATTCTATATTTATTTGAATAGAATTTAATTTTCGATAATTGATAGCTTTTAAGTAAATATTTATAAAACTTATACATCCAAATGTGAAGTAACAAGCTAAGTGTAAGTAAAAAGCTTGTAAAATTCGAGTTCTTAAACTAGGGCCCTCATTTAGTTTTCCCACCTCGGGCCTCTGAAATGCTTAGTCCGCAACTCGGAGATTTTTTCACAAGCCAGTATTTTTTCTCTAACTATAGTTAGTTATTCACAGAAAGACGAATGTAAAGATTACTTTGAACCCTAAATATTTGCTTGTTGAAGAGATAATTACGTTAGCTGCAGCCGCAGGACTTGAAGAAAACCAATTCTTAAAATATAAATTTAATAAAAAAGAAAAATTACAATAATTCTATAACTAAACTAAACTAAAGTGATTATCTTGGTCGAAGTGGGACCGAAGAATAATGAATTCCGATTCCGATTCCGTCTTTAAGTAGGTTGGAACTACGTGATTGTTGCAAGGGCGTCGGGCCTGCTGACTCGGCGCTTCGTGACACGCGGCTCCGCCGTGTGCGTCTTTAAGTAGATTACATACTTTTAAGTAGGTTACGCGGCTACGCCGTGTGCGTCTTTAAGTAGGTTACATACTTTTAAGTAGGTTACGTAATTCCTCCCAACACAGTTCGGCGACTATTTTCCGACTTTGAGGGAAAATGTTGCTGGATAAGCTTTCGGGTTTTTAGGATCTTCATAGGAATACTTTCCAGGTACCGGCGGCTGGCTGCTCTGCTGTTGCGGTTTACTGCATCTCCACAGATTGAAACGTCGACAGATTATTACAATGGCTATTGTAATAGGCGAGCCAATTATCATTACATAAACGGGAATAGTTGTGTGGTACAGAGTGTTGCTAGCTATGGTGTCTTGTACAATTATCGGCTCTCTCATGACTTGATTGTAGGCTTCATGTTGTGACGAGCTCTCGAGTGCAGTCGTGATGATTCTTGACTCTGTTTATCGTATCGTCTTCGCAGAGGTACTGATGGTCTACCTTCGGGCATTCAGCCTCCATATACGCATATGCTTCCCTATTGGTTGCTAGGAAAGGAAGGGGTGGAATAAGGATCTTGTTATACCTATTGTGGGCTATCGAAAGTTTATACAGATCGAATATGTTCGCACTAACTATGGGAACTTTAAAAACTATAACTATCTGTTTCTCGACGTAATATGAACCTGGTTTTATAATGCTATATTAGTCGCGTAAATCTAAATTTAATATTCTATCATCCCCATATATCATTCTTATTCTTTCAATCATTAACCTTAAAGTATCGATATCTAACATTTAATGATGCGTGCTTAAGGCGCGTACAAGAGCTAGCATGTTTTCTATTCTAATTAATTCTTCCTCAATATTCCTTAAATTATCTAAATCTATATTTATGCGAGACTGTCGAAATCCAGTCTCGCTAGGCCCCCTATTCTTTGGGTGAAAAATTTTGGACACTAAGGATAACACTTAAAGGATAAAAAGAAAGCAACACAAAAATAAAGTTTTGCGTACTTACAATATCATTCTGGTTTCCTCCGCGTATCGATTTTCGGATACTCGTCCTCGGTGCTGCTGCCACGTGGTTCGGATATTAGATTAAGGCTAGAGAGCCAAATCAGCGAATTTCAGCGCCAACCGAAATCTACCGATTTTTGGAGATTTTAACGCTGCGTACTGACTCTAATATCCTACCGACTGCGCCAATTACGTTAGCTGCAGCCGCAGGACTTGAAGAAAACCAATTCTTAAAATATAAATTTAATAAAAAATAAAAATTACAATAATTCTACAACTAAACTAAACTAAAGTGATTATCTTGGTCGAAGTGGGACCGAAGAATAATGAATTCCGATTCCGATTCCGTCTTTAAGTAGGTTGGAACTACGTGATTTTTGCAAGGGCGTCGGGCCTGCTGACTCGACGCTTCGTGACACGCGGCTCCGCCGTGTGCGTCTTTAAGTAGGTTACATACTTTTAAGTAGGTTACGCGGCTCCGCCGCCTGCGTCTTTAAGTTGATTACATACTTTTAAGTTGGTTACGTAATTAGATATAAACTCCAATCTTCCTTATGACAACAATAACATTTAATGCTTTGTCGGCATTTGTCTATATGACTTATAATAACTCTTGACGTTATCATTTTTAAAACTGGTCCATTTGTGCTAACCTAATACAAACACACAAATTAATTCGAGTTCGGTCTTAATTTATTATTCAACTCGTTCGACAGTAAGTTTTTTGTGCATTATATTTCCTGAGCGGAATTGATGGTAGTAGTTAATTTTGTTTTTACTCAAGCCAAATCAGAATATGATAAAAACGCTATGACGTCAATAAATCGTAAACATGTAGTTTTTTTTTGTGAAAATAATTAACCTTATTTTTAGAATTCCTTTTTATTTTATTTTTTGATTATGTTATTTAATGGATAACGTTTTAATTGTATAAATGAAAGTAATTTGTAGTAGTCGGGATGTAACGCTGACGATGAGTGCTTCCAAATTTTAATTTATTGCAAAAAAATCACAGCACGCCTTTCTGTAGCAGTGGCATATCAAGTAGTAACTCGCTCAGTAGACTGTATAAAGAGGCTAATTAAACAATATCTTATACCGGAACCGTTAAAAAGCTAGTGTTGACGTGATTAGGTGCACTGGTTTTGCGATAGGATTGTCGGCTATGAGTTGTAGAAGTGCTAGGGGTGGGGAGAACCACCTCGGTACCCTGGTGTGTGTAGTGTGTACTCGGTACACTGTGGGTTTATTTTGGGTGATTTGTAGGAGGCGTTTTGTTCTCGACCTCCACCTTGACACGTTGTGTTCGAGTGTCATATGAAAATGTAAAGTGATACCATTTCAAACGCATCATTATGTAATAAGTTAAATTAAATAAACAATAAAATAAATGTCACAATATTGTTAAAACATTATATTGTTCTATATTGTTATTATTACATGAATTCAAAAGATCTATAAGATAAATACTCTAAACTGCGACTATGTCTACAAACTGTTGCCGTAAACAGTTGAAAAGGCATTTAATATTCTACCTATATACGCGAATAAAATCAAGGACTAAAATTACTTATGTGAATGATTAAACATTTTATATAATTAGTCACCATTCAATTACAGTTGGGAATATATGAACTTTAAATTATTATGAATTGAATTAAAAAACAGTGTTACAAGAGGTGCGTGTTTACTATTTAATTTTAAAAACTGCGATCTTAGTGAATTGTTAATTCCTTGTCCGTTTCGGTGTAGTTGAAAAAGCTAACCTAACCTAATAAACCTAAGCTTGTTTTTAATATTTTTATTGGTCTTAGTATTGGATTTACACAAACAAAAAACAAAAAAACGTGTGTATGTTTAGGTACGCGCGTAAGAAGTTATACTTATTTAGCGTAAATAAAGAAAAATAACTAAAAATTGTCCCCTGTGCCAGTACTCTTTCTTTGTAAAAAATACATTAAATGCTACTGATAGTGCTTTAATTACAGAACTTTAAATGAAGGCAAATAATTTCATGGTAAGACCGTGAAGTTGCTCCAAGTTGGTCGATCATCGCTTTTTGACTAAAAGTAAATATTTTACTGTCATAATTTTTTACAAACGCGCCAAAAGAAGTATAACTTCAAAAATAAGCGAAAATGTATCCATTATCATGGATACATTTTCGCTATATATATTTTTTTTCATGAGCATATATACAGCGTGTCGTTACCATCGCGACAATAAATTGACACACGTCTAACGCTACTTTCCAATAATCATAAAAAAATATTAACGTTAAACAAAATCCATAATTAAAAAAAAATATTTTTCAAACAAATTAATTAAGTAAAAAAGAAACAAAATTTTTAACATCCTATACAACTCGCGCCACAGAGTCACATTACAAGCCTCTCCTTCTAACAGTATGTTTTGTCTCTTTTAAATTCATTCAACCCATTCATATGCTTTGTGACCTTTACAAATGAACTTTACGTTTCAGTTTTATACGTAAGGGTGTTCTAAAATTGTTTGTTTTGGAAAATTTAATAACTCGGTAAATATTGATGTTTAAAGAATGTAAATATTTAATACAATTTTAAAAAGTTATCGTCTATATCGTTCATTTATTGTCGCGGTGGTAACGACACGCTGTATATATATATATATATATATATATATATATATATATATATATAGATATATAATTATGTATGTGCATACTCATAGAAATTTATGAAATAACTTAGTTGATGAAAAATTAGTGAATAGAGTCGCAATAGTACTCCTAACGTGTAAATTTTTTGTTTTTTTATCAAAAACATTCAAATTAAATAAGAGATTTTCTAGCGGTGACGATATCGACCGCTTAGCTTGGTCAGAAAATGTAATGGTTGTGAGAGAATAACATTAGATAATGCTAAACATAGCTAAAAATGCATTATGAACAAAATAGATGAGACACGGAGATTTTACGTGCTATGAGAATGCAGAACGTTTGCTTTGAGGCTGCGCCGTGATAGCATATTGCCCGAGCGCTCGCTTTCAATACAATAGACCCAGCATCCTCAGTTGAAATCCCAATGCCGGCACCAACGAAATTGTTAATTTTAAGTGCTTAGTAACAAGTACTCAGCGGTGAAGGAAAATATCGTGAGGAGACCACCATATTTACGGAATAATAACAAAAAAAATATTTCGAAAATATGTGAAGTCGGCCAAGTGGGGCCGCCTGGATGACTGGCCTTCGCCCAGCAGAGCGATATTTATAGGCTGTAATTTACTTGAATTTTATTTGCTTCGTGGCTGAAATGTAAATATGGAATGTAAATATATTTATATGACATTCCAGCCACATATATAAATATATTTTAAGCACGCTAAATAAGCACGTGAAACACATTGAAGTTTAGTGTTTATTCAAAAAAACTTTTTACTTGCAAACCAACAATATTCTACCACGAGGGAGAGTCACTATAGCGTTGTAAGAACTTAAATTTTACAATCATGGGCTTACATTTCACTATCTTTTTCCCTTCGGAGTAAGGTGGTCTGTTGTTGTAATGCAGCATCTAGGAAAACTTCTGTTAGTTGCATAGTAAAAAGATATCATTTTTATGTAAGCAAAAAAGGTATTTCGTTTTGTAAATAATTTGCGGTAACTGCTAGAACCATAAGTTAATTTTGACTGTGATTTAAAAGGCATTAGCTTAAGTAAAAAATCCACAATGAGCTGAGTTGTTCATAAAATTTGTTGTTTTTTCGTATATACCTAACTGTGGTAAAATAAAACGTGATATAAAACCAAAGAAGCTTGAGTTCAATCTGCGTAACAAGTTCTTCGAAGAATCCGCGCGCTTCAGTGTAATTAAAGATAAAAATGTAGGAAAATTCTAATAATTGTGGTGTCTATTGAGTTTTTAATAATTATATGGAAGAACATAAGTAGAACAACCATAATGGAAATTATATTGGTAGTAGCGTATTTAAAAACACTAAATCAATTAACAATTAATATATTAATAGTGTATGTAATAAAATATACAATACAACAATACAATATCAGCCTATTGCCGTCCATAGCTGAACGTAAGCCTCCCTCAAAGTGCGCCAACAAGAAAATATAATGATATATTAATAAATTTTATCACACGTAAAGCCGATGGATGTAAAAAACCCGATTTTTGCTATTAAATAAAAATGTTTGATATTTATTAACTTTTTGATTTGACTAGTTGAATGAAAATATCCTCATGTTACAAAAAACGGAAATCAGAGCATTTTCTTGTTTACTTTGTCGCATCCGTCGAAAATTAACAACGTCATAGGTAAATTTTACTAACAAATATTTCAACATGAAAAAAATATAAAAGTTGTACTAACTAAGATAATTTTGAAGATTCAATTATTATATACTTACTGTATATAATAATTGCACTATTCAGCACAAAAGTTATAAAGTTCTTTGTTATATTTTTCATTCAAAACGCATGGGATGGTTGGTTGGGTTAGGGGACCTCGTCAGTAGCACATAATCACTCGCAGCAATATTTCACTTTTTAAAATTCGACAACCGGAATTAAGGACTGATTTTTCGTACAACCCTATACCACCGTGTTCGTAATGAAATAATCTTTATTTTCATTTAATTTTAATTCATTAATCAGACCGGTGCAAGTTACCAGTATCGATTTACCTGTCGGGAAGAAAAGGGCAACCTAACGTTTGTATATTCTATGGGCTTTATATTTTCGGTTGGTATTGAATTCGTCTATTAACCAAACCGGTGAAATGTTTAAAAAAAATTAATTAATAATTAATACATATACTGGACAGAAACTTTTTAGACAACCCATATGCAATATATTGAATGACATATTAAATTGAATATAAAATACGTTTCATCCATTAACCAGCTCGGTGAAGGTCGTTTTATGTCGGGATCTTAGACTAAAATGAAAGCAACTGAACACGGAATTATAAAAGTAAAATGAGAACTTTTGTATTTATTCTATAAATAAATGCTTTGGTATTCAAAAAAAAAAAAACAATTGAAAGTTTACTTACGGCTATTTTACGAACATTTTAATTTGCGGGAAAAAGGTTGAATAAGTTTTTTTAGAACCAGCTAAGAAACGCGACATGTTTTTGTAAAAATTACACGTCTGTTGTTGGGAAATGATAAAAAATATTTTATTCAAAATAACCTTCATTGCTATTAATAAATTTTTCCTCTCTGAATTTTGATGAATGCCACGCCAAAAACAGTTCATCTTTTGAAGCAAACCGGTTGTCGAGCCATTATTCATCAAGTTTGTACAACATGATGTAAATGGGATGTTTTATGTTAAGACATACATAACTACATTACAATGTCTATATTTTATGTAAATTATAGGTTTCAGTGTAGATAAAATATACTGGAAAGCTTGTGAAGCATGGTAAGTGGAGTTGGCTAGTTTTTCACGGCTTTGTATTGCATTGGGCATTGTATTGGGTAGAAACATCCAAATCCGTCAAACAAATTCATTTACCGTGTGTGTGGGAATCGAAACGACGACCCATGGCACTAAATCCAATAGCTTAGTTACTGCGCCACGGAGATATTTAGTTAATAAAATAACAACATAGAATATGCAATATTGGCTAATGTCTATGTAACAACACATGCATTTGTGACATTATAAGCAATTTTTTTAATTTTAAAATATGTAGAAAAAAGTACGAAAAATTTTACTCCGCTCTAGGAATCGAACCCACGTCTTAGGGATTCGCGCCCTGACGCTTTAGACATTAAGCTAAACGCCGGATTGCGCGATTGCTTTATCTTCAGTGCAGAGATTATAAAAATTTAAATTCACTTTTCTTAAATTGATAGAATTTACAGCAAGTTAATTTGTCATTTTCACGTAATCCTACTCCATAGACACGAAATTATCTTTAAATACAAGTGACAGTACCTGGTTATAAATAATAATGCAATAAACGTGCTAAATTAACGTTAATAATGAAATTACATTTATATAACTACATCCCCCTCACGTTTTATTTCATTTTCGTGCATTTTTTGTTGTTTGAGTTTTTAATAAAAATACGTTCACAATATTTAAATGGAGTAATCATAGTCACATAACACATAGTGGGTAACCAAAACAATAAAAAAAAACTTTATATACTATATAGTTCGAATCCAAGATTGTTTAGGAAACAATAAAAACAAAGGTACTCGAATTTTATAGTAACGTATGATTACGAAAATTGCTTTTGTATTAAGTGACCCAAAAATAAAAAAAGCCACTTTTTAATATTTGTAGAAAATACTACGAAAAGTTTGTCGCCGCTGTGGGAATAGAAACCACGTCTTCAGCATTCGCGCCCTGCGGCTTTAGCCACTAAGCGAAACGGCTGATTGCCACACCGGCGAAAATCTTAACGTCTTTTATCTACATTGTTTTTTAGCATTTGAAGCATTGCTTGGCGCATCCATTGTTATATCCTGTTTACAAGCACTTTTTATAATTTCTGGTAGCTCAATCAAATAATAACAAGAGCTATGACTAGTTAACGCTCGAATATAGGAGGAATATTATGTAGAAGTTTTTTTGCATGTGAAGGTGAGAAGCGAGTTACCTGATGTTAAGCGATAACCGCAATATAGCAATAAATCGCAAATGGGTGCCGGCTACCTCACTCACCAGACGAAACGCAGAAGTATAACACTTCCACTTCAAGCGGATCCCCAATCCGTTAGTTGTAGGTGCCGTCACCTACAAACCCCTACCGTTAGGTTCGTTCCATCGCCAATGGCGCAGACCACGACACGTACTCGATTTTTCGGACGATCAGACGACTATCGCCATCGACAAAATAAAACAATTACGCAAACACACCAGATCACACCGCACTCGCTGGCGAGTGCGCCAAACATATACTAGGTTCCGCCACGTACCTGGCAGGTTTTCCCCGATAGAATGATAGAAGCGTTGCTGGAGTTTCTTCCGCCACTTCTTCTCCCACCGCCAACGCTTTCCGAAGTGGTAGTAATGTTAGATCTAGAAATTCTCCCAGTCAGATAATAGCTACCGATCGAGCCGAGGTCCGGCCCGGCAGGCTCGTCCGGGTAAGTACTGCGACATCACAGAAGACCGGCGTAAAGTGGAAGTATAATACTTTCGCGTTTCGTCTGTTGAGTGAGGCGGCCGGAGCCCAATATTCACAAGGTTGTCAACGCATCTAGAACTCTCGGGTGTAGCAGATGATCATGCAGATGTCCATGGGCGGCGGTATTCACTTAACATCAGCTGAACCGTCTGCTCGTTTGGCAACTTTTCACATAAAAAAATGGTCACAAATAACTCACAGACTAATGTAAAGTTCTCTGCGTTACAAACGGACAGATAGCTTCAGCGGCAGGATGTCGTCATGTCTGATTGCCATACGGATAAGTCGCATTTTTTTATTCTCGCTACATTTGATATTCAATTCCAAGTTCGACTTCAATAATAAATCAGTTTGCTTTACGGTTGACGGCGTTTCACCGTAGTCTGCAATTTGCATGTGCTACAATTCTTGCTTGACGTATTCAGTTTAGATGTTCCAGCATCACATTGTAAACAACATAGGTAGGATTCTCAAGGCTCGATTGTTGTGCCACGCAGATCTTAGTGTTTTTTTACAACTCCCGTCAAATTATTGTGTACACAAGCGGACTTACGCCCGGTTTCTGAAACACTGATCATGGTAGATGTTAACTAATCAGCTGTCAAATGGCTTTTCAAAATCATTTGAGTTGCCTAAAGGATGATTAAAGTATTTCAATTGATCATTCGGATCATTAAGAAAATCATTCTGGGCAATTCAGAGAGTTAACCATTCTTTTGGCAACTAAAATTAAATTTGAAAAGTTATTTGACAGCTGATTAGTTAATATCTACGATGATCAGCGTTTCAGAAACCGGGCGTTAGAGTATCGACAGATTGCTATGTTATTAGTGATTTGTTATGGACTTGATATTTTTATTTATACGAGTAATTTAAACGATATTCATTACCTCAATATAATTTTCTTCATATTCAATCATATTGATTTGTGCGCGCGCACAAAAAACCTAAAATTCATTCTGAAAATTAAAAAACCTATATCAATGAATTGTTTTGTGTTTTGCGTTTTTTTTTTTAAGAAGATGGCAAACGTGTGATAAGTGATAACCACCACCCATGGACATTTGCAACAGCCGTAGGGTCGCACTTGCGTTCCCATTTTTTAATGAAGTGACAGGGACACCTGTTACCTTACTCACCAGAAGGAACGGAGAAGTATAACACTTCCTCTTGACGCCGGTCTTATGTGTGGTCGTGGCACTACCTCGGACGAACTTGCCCATTTGTGCAACAGCGAAAATTGTTGCTTGGCATTACCACACGAATGAATAACATTGTTAAATTGCCATTGCAACGCTGGGAAACAATTTCGTCTAAATGATCAATTTCCGATAGAAATATTTTGTAGTCAAATACTTTACAAGATTCATAATCACTGGAGGCACTAAGATCACTGATGACCGGGTTTAATGTCATCTTTAAAATCATTTATCTTGAAGTGGACAGGGTCTCAGGCCGACAGAAATTTAAATGTTACTGTAGCTCAACAGCCTCTTGTAAATTATTCTTGATTGAAATCTGTGTTTTCTTATGAGAATTAGTGGTCTAATAAATCTGATTTTATTCTTGAGGTGATCTATAGTGACTACGTACATTTTAGCAATTTTTGATGTAAGCCTTGTGTTCCTTTTATTAAGGACTTTTTTGTCGTTCGTGTTTGTTTTATATAGGGGAGTCACATTCATAACCAATCCTCTATATGTCATAAAATGTTAAATGTTGAACAAGAAAACTACGCATATACTAACTACACTGCATAGGAAATAAAATAGAATATAAGATATATGTTAATGCATTATTACCTTGTATTATTACACAATAAAGACTTATTAACCTTTAGTGTGGCTTCTTTTAAAACATGCATAAAAGTCGCGTAGGGAAAATACAGTTCTGATAATTTATTGGACAGCTTCAACATGTCTTAACTGCAATGCATACCACATTGCAGTTAAGACATGTTTGTATATTAAATATATGACAGAAACTTCTTGAGTAACAAACTGTGGACTGATATTATTATCGAATATTCACGTATCACCGAGCATGGGTTAATAGTCCTATACGTTTATAATATGTATTCATTTACATAAGAAAAGTATGTTTATCAGTTACATAGTACCCATAGCGTTTCTTTGTTTGGGACTAGAGAACGTTGTGTGAAAGTGTGTCCTAAATATATATTTATTTACTACCTGTGCCCACGATTTCGTCCGTGTGGAATTTAAAATAAATAAAATTTTAAAAATAAGAGTAGACTAAGTTACTCCTTATTACATCAGCTAGTGAAAGTTCCGTCAAAATCGGTCCAGCCGTTTCAGAGATTAGCCGGAACAAACAGACTGACAGACATTAAAAATTGTAAAAATGTTATTTTGGTATATTTACCATGTATACATGCATATTTTATGCATCTAGTAAAAAGTGGTTATTTTAACATTACAAACAACAACTACAATTTCATTTGTTTGTATAGATGTGTAGATTTATTTATAATATGATAAATACTTGAGCGCTGTAGGAAATTTCCAGTAAAACCGAAAATAATACTAATAGTATTTGACTAATAATTATTTTCTGTTTCCACTCAAGCCTAAGAGGCTTTATTAATTTCACTAGAGAAATATTCAAAACATATAGGCCAAAAATCTTGTGGAAAGATATTGCCTGAAGCTTTATTTTTTATCAAACAAGCATTGTTCATTATTGGGAAAACAGAAAATGCACGGGTTTAAAGCTAGGCTGCAGGTAAGTGCTCAAAGCAAAATTCTAGGGGCTCGTGGCCTTGAGCGCTAGATTTTGGCTCGGTTTAAACAAACTTTGTAGTACCCCACTAGTAAGCAAATGTATACATTTGCTACAAATATTGACTACAGAGGAAATTTTTTTATTTCTTATATTTACTCTTCGGTTTAGCACCTGCCATCTATTTTTCACCATGGTAAGCGATGACTGATAGAAGTGGTAAGTCCGCCCATTGTAGCCTAAGGTGTAACAATGAAGATTCAATAAATAAGTAAATAAATCTTATAAGACGCCATTCCCTGGAATTATTGCTCAACTTGTACCACGGAAAAAAAAGTTCTTTTTTCCACACTTCGACCGCGACGTATTCACCGGGAAGCGACTTTACTTAGTCTTACAACATAAAATATTAATGAAAAAAATAAGTGTAGATGGCCAGTGTTTTTTTCCAAGGAGGTTTACATTTAAATTGCCTTTCTATTCGTTATAAATGCGTAAAAAAATAATGCGTAAAAGTTATTGGTTAAACATTTTTCGAATATCCTAGGTATGAATAATATATACTATGACTTGTAAATAAGAAAATTATAAATGGTACAATCATTTGCGCTTGCCACTGAAACTAGAACCCGTTATCACAGATCGAACTTGTTTCACAATTTTTAAATTATGTTTACGGTGTAGGCGAATTACGCATATAATGTTCACGGAAACTATTTAACGTTTATATTACAATTGTATGGACACATTTAATTTCATCCTTGGTGATTTTTTTTTACTTTCTACCTGCAATTAAATAAAAATTTGTAATTCAAATAGATTCGTCGCATAGAGGTCAAAGTTGTTACTTTTACATATTAAATAATTAAAGTGCGTTAACGACGATAAAATAGTGTGAAAATGTATTAAATTGTCGGTATTTTTAAGAATGACATAGCATTTTCATGTGTGGCGCAATAGTTGGCATTCTTATACCTAATAGTCAGTTTAGCTTTAAACAAAATTATTTACACTGTGATAGTTAGGAAGAGGCGTTAAATTAGTATGTTTTATTACACGCGTAATGAGGATTGGTAATATAATTTTTGTATGTCTGTTTCTGTATTAGGAGCAACGAAATATCTTGTTTTTCTTATTCACATAAGTTCAAATCTTTAAAAGAACAATTAAAAGTAAGAATATACAGTATGTCCAGTAATTAGAGGCAAACCTTGAAATTGCTTAGCGGTTAAAAACAAATAAAAAATAGTAGGTAAGTTACGAGGATTTTTTCTTAAATATTAAATTTAGTTCACCATGATCCCTTTTTATTGAACAGATATTTGAAGAAATTATTCACGTATTAACGAATTATATTGATTTTTTTGTTATTATAGTATACGTAAGAATGAGAACTAGAACGACTTGCTATGGCAGTTTTTATGAGATGAGAAAAAGGATTGAAATAAATATATAAAAACCTTAGTGACCAATTATTTTAAAAACGTGTATATGAAGCATATATCTAAATAGAAACTTTGACCTGATTGGACTGAAATTTACGTTAATACATGAACAACCACAATAAGATAAGACTAGAGACATTTTGTATGCTCGTAGATGTATGTTGCGACGAGAAAGACTCCCGAAGAATGATATTGAGGAACTTGGCTGTAAATCGACTCGTTTTTCTATATACGCAATCGTCAGCGATAGCTCGGGAAATTTCTGGAAATCTTTTTCAACCCGTCGTTTCGAGGCATATAAATATCTACTAATAAAAATCGTCCTAGCCTTGATGATGGGCGGGTAAATATAGAGTATGGTACTTTTTGTTATTAAAACCATATTTGATTTGTAATACAGATACCTGTATATCACAAATAAACTCTATGGCGCTAAAAGGGATAGAAATATAGATCTTCCTATGAAGTTCTTCTTCTTCCGCATAGTTATCCGATCGAAGACGTAGATCAAATAAATAGAATTATACAAACGTGTAATCGATGTAGTCGTGAATCAATATTTCAAAACGTATCTTTAATAACACCTTAAATAGCTCTATGACACTTTATTCTGGTACCTTTTACTAAAGAACGTCCTTCGGCAACTTTGTCCGCTTACATTTCATAAAAACCGGCCAGTGCGTGTCAGACGCGAAGTGTTCCGTACATATCTATAAAAACGGCAAAAAATCATGTTTTTGTATGCGAGCTCCCTTAAATATACTACGATGGTAGAGCCACGCAGCAGTCTCGTCTGTTGCACGAATGGGCAGGCTCGTCCGGGTAAGTACCACGACCTCACAGAAGACCGGCGACAAGTGGAAGTATAATACTCTCGAGTTTCGTCTGGTGAGTGAGGTGGCCGGAGCCCAATTTTCACAAGGTTGCCAACGCATCTAGAACCCTCGGGTGTAGCAGATGTCCATGGGCGGCGGTATTCACTTAACATCAGCTGAACCGTCTGCTCGTTTGGCAACTTTTCACATAAAAAAAATATTTTATTCTGTTTTTTACTATTTTTTGTTATATCGGCAACAGAAATATATTATCTGTGAAAATTTGAACTGTCTTACTATCACGGTTCATGAGATACAGCCTGGTCACAGACGGACAGACAAACAGATAGACAGACAGACAGAAAGACAGCGGAGTCTTAGTAATAGGGTCCCGTTTTACTCTATGGGTACGGAACCCTAAAAAATAACAATGAAACGACGAAAATACACTACAATAACTTTGATAAGATTTTAGGAAATAATTTAATAATACAGAGCAATAAAATTACCATATTTTTTATCTGTTCCAAAAAAAGAAAACAATGTAAGTGCGGAGTATTTATGATTGGCTGAATTGGCCGGTTAGGTAGACGTGGAGCTAAAATAATAAGGCTTATTTTAATGATGTATTTGTAAAGGCGATATTTACATTTATAAATAGTTGGATTGCAGATCTATTGGCATATTGCAACCATTAATCTATTACTATAAACTAACATAAAGTAATTGACTAAATCATGCCTGTTCTGTTATTAAGCTGCATTGGATGTATGTAGATAATTGTGGAGCATCTGATGTTTCACACGAATTGTATCGATAAAAAAGTATGATTATTGTAATTGTAACTTTTCGCGGGTACGATTCCATTAATGTTGCGCTTTTTATCTTTCTTAGCATAGTATGTTTTGCTAAGATAAGAATGTACATAGCAAAACGATTTACGTTTTCTATGTACATTGATAAAAAGCGCCAAAAAAGTGCCATTACGGCCTGCAACTCTTTTAGATGCATTATCGCATTTATGTAGACTGTGGCAGAACACCAACAACTTCCATAACAGTTTCTGCTGTATAAAAAATATATTACGATAAGGGAATCTCCCAATCCGCTAGTCGTAGGTGCCGTCACCAATAGAGCGTCGGATCCTGGTCCAAAAGATCGGGCAGGACCTTTCTCCACCAGTTTCAGTGGCGGCTGCACTGATGGATAAATCTGCTTGGACGGCACTGGTCTCCTTCTGCGAAGACGTTATGCTCCAGAAGGAGATCGCTTAGCGGGACCGGGAGAGGGCCGATCCCGCTCGGAGACGAAGGCACCCGGATGGTAGAAACGGACGAGCCGCTCCCGTAGCCCTGAAGTCCCGGGCTCATAGAATAGGGCTAAGGTATCCCCTGCCTGTCGTAAAAGGTGACTAAAAGGGGACACGGATGGGCAGCAGCACGAAGTGGTCTCGTGCTGCTGCAAGAGGGTGAGGGAATCGAAGAAGGTTTATCCTTCTCCGAGGCGTGCTCAGGCGTAGTACCGAGGTACACCGGTGCGTTCCATGGGAGATCCCGGAGTCCCTCCAAATTTACGGACGGCGGCCACCGAGGGGGTTTTAGTGGGTAAGAACCCCACATAACCCAGTCATGTAAAGTGACAGGGTATCTTTCGAACATTTCCCCCCGATACCAAAAAAAAGGCGCCGTCACCTATAGACCCCTACCGCTAGGTACGTTCCGGCGCAAGTCGCTTAGACCACGACACGTCCTCGATTTCCCTTGCGACGAGACGACCAGTGCCGTCGAAAGAATAAAGCGACTCCGGAAACTCAGAAAAACACATTACACACGCCGGCGAATGCGGCAAACATATACTAGGTACACAGACAGGAAGGAGGCCGCGGAGAGGCAAAGGGAGGCAACTGCCACCCAGTATATCCGCCGCTGGAGACCAGGGTCCAAGTGGCTAACCTGCACGCGCAATCTTCCCCCCTGATAGCGAGACCGCTTAAGGCATGGGGTGTCTCAGCTCTGTAGTCCCGGGCTCATAGAATAGGGCTAAGGTATCCCCTGCCTGTCGTAAAAGGCGACTAAAAGAGGACACGGATGGGCAGCAGCACGAAGTGGTCTCGTGCTGCTGCAAGTGGGGTCGGGTGTGGTGCTGTTCTAGTTGCACCGGCACAGCACTGTTTAGCCGGACTGGGTGACTTAGAACACGAGATCAGGAGACCCAATATGGCCATAGTCGAGCCAGAGTCGCGGAAGATTGCGCCTTCGCGTTCCCGTGTCACCGGCTTATACGACAGACAGGTGCAACGTGGGTTTTTAGTGGGCCCCCTTATTACCGGGACTTCCACATACCGCCGCCCCTCCCTCGATCCGGTGAAGGAGAATCCATAAATGATTTTCCATATGTTTTTAAAGTGTTACCCTTTCGCTTTTCAACTGATTAGTGAGGTAAGTTAGGCCCACATTGTTTATGGCCACGCGTCTGCAACCCCACAAAGTGGAGCCCCGGTTACTTCACTCGCCAGATGATACGCGTAAGTAATAATAATAAAATAATAAAATATCTGTAATATAATAGTACAATACAATAGTCTTGTTTTAGCCTACGTGAGTATCAACAGTATTAACCCCACACATTGGCGTCGTCAAGATAATCGGCAATAGTATAATAGGCTTTAGCCATAAGTTTACTTTTAATTTTTCGTTTAAATTCATCAAGTGGCAGACTTAATATCGACTGTGGTATTTTATTATACATGCGCACACTTAGCCCCATGAACGACCTGTTTACTTTTTGTAGGCGAAACAATGGCGTAGTTAGTTTGTCCTTATTTCTAGTATTTAGTTTATGTCTGTCACTATTCTTTAGATAATTATTAATATTATGTTTAACATACAAAATATTACAATAAATATATTGAGACGCAACAGTGAGTATATTAATCTCTTTAAAAAGATCTCCGTTTGTATTCCGGGCTCCGATGTTTTAATTGCTCGGACAGCTCTTTTTTGAAGAATAACTATTGAATTTATATCAGATGCACTACCCCACAACAAAATGCCGTACGACAAGATGCTGTGAAAATAACTGAAGTAAACAAGTCTGGCAGTGTCGATGTCTGATAGCTGCCTAACCTTCCTAATTGCAAAAACAAAAGTAAAATAACTTCCACTTCATGCCAGTTTTCTGTAAAGCCGTGGTACTTCCTACTTCACCGGACGAGCCTGCTCAGTCATGCAACAGAAGCTGTTCTACCACGGTAAAATATTGGCGCGAATATTTTTATTTATTTGATTTTGCGCGAGTTTTATATCATTAAAAAACCATGTACCTGACCCTCTTGCGTTGGACAGAGACAAACAATGCTGTTCGAATTTTAAAACCCCAGACGTGAATCTTGCTCAGTCTTCACAAATTCATCTAACTGCATCGAAGACGTACGTCAAATGATAGCGATCTCATAAAACGTATTCGATTTTATTAATTTAATGTTATTGTAAATGAATTAAATATTATTTCGCGATCATTGTGATAGGTAAAAATTTGATTACTCTGCGTACCAATAACTAATGCAAAAGTTCTAGTCATTTACATAACAATTCGCTAAGTACGGACTTCGGAGCGCGTCGTGTTGTGACGTCACGAGCGTGTATATAGACGGGCGCGCTGGAGTCATTTAAATAGTCCGCACTTGACCGTGCTTGGCAACCCTTAAAATAGAAAGATCTACTTGGTTCGTATCATTCTGTGTCGGCTCTCGCAGGAGCTGAGTCATTTCCAAGGTAGGAATTTCGTCGATCATTTGCGGTAGTTGTGTTTCCATAGAACGTTTCGGGGACAAGGATAACGTAATTTGCTGGTGGAAGATTATCGCGCGGCAGATTTGTGATCATAGATTTTTCAATTTTATTTCAACATTATATCGTATCGTACTTTTTTGATTAATGATTTAAAAAATAATGATGAAGTGTTGACTTATATCATTCAAATATACCAGTGGTTCAACATTATGAAAGTATTGGAATTAATTTGAGGAGAGTGAGAAAAAATATTGTTCCCTTTTGGTGGTAAAGTGCGGTACCCATACCATAAATGTCAGATAGTAAAAGGGTAATGGTAAAAGACAATAGATTTGTCGCGTTGCAGTATATAATAAAATATGGCAGAATGAATTTAATAACACGTTTTGCAACGATATGTTTTTTCAATAATGAATTAACTAGTTAACTTCGAGCTTCATAAATATTGTTTTCAAACAGAAAATGAGCTACGCGGCTGCAGAAAATGTGGTCCAAAGCAGCACGTGGGCTGCGACGAACATGTTCTATGTGCTCCTGGTACCAGCCCTGATTCTCTGGTACACTTACTGGAGGATGTCCAGGAGGCACATGTATGAGTTGGCTGAAAAAATCAATGGGCCACCCGGCCTACCTTTGCTGGGCAATGCCTTGGAGTTCACTGGAGGTTCAGACGGTGAGTTTCTTCTCTAAATTCTATTTCTAATTTATTTGTATGCTTCATAATAAATAAAAAAGTTTTACCCGCCAAATAAATTCAAAAATGTGTGCTGTAATATGTTCCTTTTGTTATTATAATTTTCTTAGTCAAAAGGATTAAGTAGTAATGTTAAACAATGTATAATAGAATACTTGGATATGTTACGATCAATTTATTACCTTATAAATAAATATATTCATTCATTGTTTATTCACTTAAACAACTTCTATAAATAACAGTCCAAGTATATATAAAGTGATTAGGAATAATGGATTTTGCATATCATTATAGACTGGAATGTAATTTTTACATTAAAATGTATATTTATTAAACATTTTTATTTTCCAATAACTGAATAAAATAATAAGCTACTGCCAAAATAAAATAATAGTCAATTCAATACATCTTCAAATATCAATAAGTAATAAAGAAATATGCTATTTTAGCAGCAAAACACTATCCTATCATTAAAACATTTTGCTGTTTTTTTTTGGATGTTTATTGTAAATAATTGCGTAGCACAATAATATGACCTCGTAGCATTAATGATGTGTATCACCGTGAAATGTTGTAATTTAACTTTAAAGTTAACTCTTCATGCTATAAATTAACGCGCGGTAAATATTAAAGAAGAAAGGTTTTTTCGTGTTTTTTCTTCCACAAAGATCGCTATATTGTTCACGTATAAACGCTTGCCGATATGACCTTTTACCGTGCAGTTATTCATCGGCATTGGATTTTTTAATCGACATGTTATACATGAATCACTCTGGTAACATTCTGTGCGAGCGTTGATGCCGAATTTTCTTTGTCATCAGAAATCTTCAGGAATATCGTACAAAAGAGCGTTCCCTATGACAATGAGTCCGTGGTGAAGATCTGGATCGGACCGAGGCTCATCGTGTTCCTGTACGACCCTCGGGACGTCGAGTTGATCCTGAGTAGCCACGTGCATATCGACAAAGCAGATGACTACAGATTCTTCAAGCCGTGGCTCGGTGACGGTCTCCTCATCAGTACAGGTAAAATGAAGATTCTAACAGCTAATTTACAATGACAGATGTCAGATACTAGCGACCCACCCCGGTTTCGCACGGGTGCAATGTGTTATACATATAAATTTACAATGAAAGATGTAAGATACTAGCGACCCGCCCCGGTTTGAATCGCTATCTAGTAAAAAAAACGCATTAAGATCCGTTGCGTAGTTTAAAGATCTAAACATACATAGGGACAGACAGACAGCGGGACGACTTTGTTTTATACTATGGAGTGATAGTGATATAGATTTAGATTCGCGGCTTAAAGATATTTATAGATTTGAAATCCTTGAAACTTTGGTGACACATTATTAACAGAATAATGAAACGGCTAAACTGGGGTACAATTAATATTTATAGATGTTATAGTATTTTTACAAATTAATACCTAAAGTGTTAGATAGTGGATATATTTTAAAATTTTTACTTTTAATGTGTGTTAACATATTTTATGAAATGATCTCTGATCCTATTTCCAGCAGTCTTAATATACATATAACTTAATGATTCCTTAACTACTCCATCTTTTATTATTATGTTACCTATTTATTTCAGGTATTTTATTATATATAAATCTGTATCAATCAGATCAGAACATAATTTAGTTAAAAAATTAAGTTTTTCTCTACGGTAAGTCATTCAAAATAGATTAATTAGCTCAGTATGGCGTGATCATATTAAAAAAGAGATCACATAATGCGAGAGAATGCAGTCCATGTATTCAGCACAAATTATGTTCTATATAAGAGCACTTTAATGGCAGACGGTAATAATATCTTATAAAGTTTTCCTCTCCATCCCGCTAAGGAAAGAAGTTTAGCTTCAAAACCTTGCGAGTGCTTTATGTGCGTGGATTAACAAAGACTCACTTCCTTATTTTCATAAAAGAACAAGAAGGTTGATGAAATATGAACTAGAAGTATTTTCCGCAAATTTTCAGTGTAGAGCACTTGTAAAGGAGTTAGATAATTTGAATTGAGATTCAACTTCTATTTTAAGCGTCAGTTACATTAATTACATTTTTCATCTTAGTAACAACAAAAGGTTACTTGACTCTTGATGGTAGCGAATGTTATTTTGATGTTGAATTCGTTTCTTTAGGACAAAAATGGCGTTCGCATCGCAAACTGATAGCGCCAACTTTCCACTTGAACGTGTTGAAGAGTTTCATCGACCTTTTCAACGCCAACTCTCGGGCCGTTGTTGATAAGCTGAAGAAGGAAAGCGGAGTCTTCGATTGCCATGACTACATGAGCGAATGCACCGTAGAGATCCTGCTTGGTGAGTTATTGTTAAAAATAATTTTGGGACATTTTTATACAACGTTCTCTAGTCCCAATCTAAACAAAGCGTGTACTATGGGTACTAGATAAAGGTACTAAAACATACTTTTCTTTTGTAAATAAATACAGATTATACATATACAAACACTTAGACACTAGAAAAACACTGTGTTCGTCACACAATATTTTACCAGCAATGGGGATCGAACCCACACCCTCTGGCTATGCTACTCACTACCCCATTGTGTTCGTCAAATATGGTCATTATTATAATGCATTGTCGGTTACCCGTGTTGAAGGTGGAGATTTTGGGATTTATTGTCGTGGGTAAAAAGTTAGCGCGCTGCTTAAAAAACTCATACAGCAATATTAAAGTAAATAATATCTTTCTAAGGAACAAAGGTAGTGCGGTATTTATTTAGGTTTCGAAAACGGCTGAGTATAAATATAAATCATTTGTATTACGCTTCTTTTTAAAAATCATTAAAACCAAAGTCCTATCCTAATACCGGTTGTTAAAAAAATTTCTAACGAAAGTTTTTGAAAACAGAAATTTATACTGTATCATAACTTTCGGTTAATGTCATAAAATGTTATTAGATAACAACTTTCAATAGAAACTTTAATACTCGAAAATACGGAAATTGGGAATCCCAATTGTATATTATTATGTAATTATAATATATCGATAATAGCTGATCCGGCAAACGATGTTTTGTGGAATTTCGTAAAATCTGTTCTTAGCTGACTTATACTAGGCGAAAGTAATATTCCTACCAAATTTCAAGTCTCTACTCCTTATGGTTCCAGAGATATCCTGATGAGTCAATCGGTGGAAATCTCTTATATATATAGATTATGATATATATGATTAAATAAATATATTATTGTAAAGGTAAGAACTACAGCGATTATTGATAGCGGAAGATAATTTATGCAAACCACGTCACGGAATGTTTTCATGTTTTTTTATTAATACAGTATGTCAACAACATATTTTAATTGCATTTTATTAACGCTTTACATATTATATCATTTTCGTAAGTACCACTACTTCACAGAAGACCGGCGTAAAGTAGAAGTGATACACTTCTACGTTTCGTCTGGTGAGTGAGGTAGCCGGGGCCCACTTTATTTAAAGATGGCAACGCAACGATGGCAACCCTACGGGTGTTGCAAATGTCCATGGGCGGTTATTAGTTAACATCAGGTGAACCGCCGCGGAAGCGCATTTGCCACTTTCTCATATAAAAAAAACTTTTCAGATGACTTGTTTCTGTTGCATCGACAACCCTACAAAAATTAACTAAATAGCCTTCGGGTTGATTTATAAAGGCCATGAATAAATTTTAATCTTTATTTCGGCATTTACTCGCCAGGGATAAAAAATCCTTGAAGTTCCGTTTCATAAACTGTAATTATGAAGAATATCAAATAATTGCGAACCGTCTAAAAAACTATACGAGATACACGCGTTATTCTCACGCGCCCAAATGCAATTAAGCAACAAAAAAATGTAATAGCTAAATAAGCAAATGAACTTGGTAGTTAAGCACAAACGAAAAATAATAACCGCGCCACCATGAAGGTAGTAATCAAAATTACTTTTTGACAGAAATGATATCCGTAATATATGTGAATATATATAGATGTGAATGTAAATTTGTTTGTTACGCTACTCAACCGATTATCGTGAAGCTTTGTACACAAATTCTATGTATTTCATATTGTTATTTTCATATATATTCTCTTTATTTAAAATTTTATTATTCTGGCATCTTTTGCTGCACCTACCATAAACTCTCACCACATCCTGGGCTTACTGGTAGAATCCTTTTGGGCATTAACGAAGGGCGGCCTTTGTTACCTTGTTTTACTGAAGGTTGGCAATAAAGATTAAATAAATAAATGAATGTTCTTAGAGGTATTAAAATAGGCAAAGGATTATATTTATTAAAACAAGATATGAGGGCTTCAACGCGAGCGAAGTCGCGAGTAAAAGCTAGCTTCGTTCCTAGCTATACTTATACTTCTAAATGATTTTACCAATGCCAATGAACGCCTCGTTCCTTCTTAAGTGTTATAAATTATATACCAGTTGCTGAACACGTTTTTTGTGGGCTCAACTCCTTGGATTAACCGTTATTATTATGTTTAAAAATTTCCATAGGCAATATTTAAATTAACGAATAGAAAACTGAATATGTGAATAGAAAATGTTGATTTTTAGGTTTTTGTTCTCGAAAGGTAAAACGGGAATTTATTATTAAGTCTCCGCTGTCTGTCTGTCTGTAAAATTAGTGCGGAACCCATCGCGCGCGAGTCCCGACTTGCACTTGGCCGATTTATTATTACACCATACCGTTGATACATTTACTTTAATTGATAAGAATTTTATGTGAAAATATATAACCCACCGGTTTAGGCTTGAATTCCTTTGGACCGATCTTCGACACGTGTTTTAACGTTATGGGACCCTGAACCTGGCCTTCTTTTAAATATGTGCCGCGAAAATGCATAATATGAATTTATTTTAAATCAACCAAAATATTTGCCAAGTAATTTATTTATGAAACACTTTAAACTATAGGACATATTATAGTGAGAAGGCATTAAAAACAGCTTCCCATTAAAAGCAATTAAATCAAATTGCATAATTTGTAATAATTATAATTTTTGTTCTTTTACATATCAAATTTCGTATTAGCTCAATGTCCAGGCGCTCGCTTTTAATTAAAATTTTATTTGCTGACTTATCACGAGCTCAGCGGTGAAGGGCAACATCGTAAGGAAACTTGCATAAATTCGAATAATAACAAAAAAACATTGGAAGATATGTAAAGTCTGCCAATCCGCAGTGGGGTCGGAGGCCTTTTCCCAGCTGTTGGGTTTACATATATACACATATACAGGCTGTTAATTGATGTTTTAAGACAACGTTAATCGTCTTGTTTTTCTAAAGTAAAAATACGCGTAATTAGTTCCCCGTTCCTTATACCGACTTCAATGAAAGGGGAGGTTCTCAACTCGACTGTATTTTCTTCCTTAATTTTACAACCGCCTCGTGGTCTTTAAACATTTGCCAAAATAAAAAAAAAATTAACAACACAAATATAGCACCACTTTCGATTGCTCGACCCGAGCTGAGTTCTACGCTCGTATCTCGTGAAGTCGGTGGCCACGCGAAATCGCTTAGCTAGCCATTTGGCCGCCCTGTCACGTAGACACGCTTGTGACAACACGGGCCGCTTGGCCCTCGCTGGAACAGCGAGTTATGTTATTGAGCGTTACGCCTTGAGAGTGAAGATATCTGTGTCGTGCAAGGTGAAAAATAATGCTATGTTTGACTTATGGTTGGTTACAACATTCTATCATCTGTAGATTTGTTTACTGGAGATTTGACGTAAGTATAACGGAGCTAATGTTCAATAACTATCTAGTAACCGAATCTACAGATATAGTTTTGAAATCGACCGTAAGTAATGAAAATGCGCTCTACTGAGTTGTACAATTTTGACATATTCGGTTACTTTTGTCAATTTTAGCTTGCGATATCTTGACAATATTGTTTTGGTAAAAAACAACCTTGAAAATAATATTCAGTTTTACAATCGACATACCAGTTTTCAATTAAAAAATAATTGGCTTCAAACCTATCAGGTGGCTGTAAGTAGTAAAACGTAACTATAGCTAATATAATTATGTGTTGTTAAATACCATATAAATCTACGATTATTATGGTCCCACCATTATGGAATTGCCTAGATTCGTAACTGATTCTCAGTCATGCCGATAATTAATACGGAACCTCTTCGCGGTCACGAGAAAATCACATTTTCTGCAACAAACAAGGCAACGTCCGCATACTGCTTCCATATATTTTAACAAGCGTTTGAAATCATTTACATAATTCAAACGAAGGCGAGCCGAGCGCAAAATAATAAATTACACGTCCGCAATTACGGTGGCAATTACGATGTTCGCTGGTGCGAACCAGTTTGTGGCAATGACTGTATCGTTGGTCATGATCCGTAACCCGATAGTGACAATTGCGCAGTACAGGGGACATCAGGAAACAGTTAAAACACATCGAACCTTTACTGCCAGTTTATCGACCACCCACATACCGCACGTGTCCATTAATCCCGCCATTGTTTCGTGTGAACACTTGTTGACCATTATAATGGACATTCGTTACACAACCGCCATTACTTCGGGGTCAATAGGTGCATCGTCAGGTCGAGGAATAACTACGTGTATCCCGCAATGGCTTACGATATGGCTGCTACATAAGTTTAGTATTCCGTTCCCGTCGTTTTGATGCTATAAGCCGTTTTGTATTCGCCAAACGAATTCTGTGTGCACTGCTTTTGTTTTATCCGAAACCCGATGTTTGTTTTAAATATAGTTATAGAATATCACTACTATTTGTAAATATGGATCATAACGGTTATAAATGTATAATATAACTATGGTGAAGTAATCATACATGTACGATATATATAAGTAAAACGCTTATGTAACTTATCAAGAGAGGTTTTCATGCGGTTATATAGAGATGTTCTGAGAGAGCTAAGCTCCCTTTGCCAGGTCTCTAGCTAAAAATACTATATACAAAGTTTGTATTTTACACCAAAAGTAAAAAAACAGCTTTTATTACCTTTACTTGTCCAATCAAAACAACTTTTATAAATGAAAAACTAATTTTAATCCTTAAACTACTTTTAAATTCAAAACATGTCACACTTTATATACACTAATACTAAACCTAAAGCAAAAAACTACCTTAAAATTACCTAAAACTAAATTTTCGTTTAAAAATATGCGCTCAGAACCTAAAACATGTTTGTTATCTTCTGCATATATAGTTTGAAGGTCAGATTCAGTGGGTAACAAATAACATAAAGTTTTGTTAATATAAACACAATGATTGCGCTAGTGACAGTAATGAATGTTAAGAAAATGGTCAACTTTAATATGTTGTAATAATTCTATTTTGCTATTCAGAAACTGCTATGGGTGTCAGCAAAAGTACTCAAGATCAGAGTGGTTTCGAATATGCAATGGCAGTCATGAAAATGTGCGACATTCTTCACTTGAGACATACAAAGATTTGGTTGCGGCCTGACGTGCTCTTCAACTTCACTCAGTATGCCAAGGTGCAAAACAAACTTCTTGACGTAATTCACGGATTAACTAAAAAGGTACGGTAGTCATTTGAACATAAGCATAACCTTCGACGTCAATTATTCTGTTTTTAATAATACTAATCTTGCAGGTAATTTCAAGAAAGAAGGAAGAATTCAAAGCCGGTAAACAGCCAACAATTGTCGGTGACGTAGATGTAGTCAAGGGCAACTCCTCTAAGACCACCTCCGTTGAGGGTCTTTCGTTCGGCCAATCCGCTGGCCTTAAGGACGATTTGGACGTAGACGATGATGTAGGACAAAAGAAACGTCTCGCTTTCCTAGACTTACTTTTGGAAAGCTCCCAGAGCGGTGTCGTTATCTCTGACGAGGAGATCAAGGAACAAGTCGACACAATTATGTTTGAGGTAAAATTCGTTTATTAACACATCTATGATTGTTCTAAAGTTTAAAAAATATATATATTAACAGTAATTATGGCGTAGGGTCACGACACAACTGCTGCTGGTAGCAGCTTCTTCCTCTCAATGATGGGAATCCACCAAGACATTCAAGATAAGGTCGTCGAGGAACTCGATCAAATATTCGGTGATTCCGATCGTCCAGCAACTTTCCAAGATACTTTAGAGATGAAGTACCTGGAGAGGTGTTTGATGGAGACGCTCCGAATGTTCCCGCCAGTGCCGATCATCGCCCGCCACCTGAAACAAGACGTTACTCTGCGTGAGTATATTTTGAAATCACATGAACCAATTTTCATTAATTGAATCTTTTGCTTTCATCTTAAATTTCACATCGAACCATTGTATTTTTACAAATATTAAGTATTAATCATATTGTATCAACATTTTATCATAACAGTTTTAGGTCGTGAGTCAAATTTTATACGCAGCTTTATATTCAGCCATGTAACTTTATTTTCAGCGTCATGTGGTAAGAAGGTTCCTTCTGGCACTACAGTTGTAATAGCGACGTACAAACTACACCGTCGACCGGACGTATATCCAAACCCAGACCAGTTTGACCCCGACAACTTCCTGCCCGAGCGTTCGGCTAATCGTCACTACTACGCTTTCGTGCCTTTCTCAGCTGGACCTAGAAGTTGCGTCGGTAAGGAAACCTTTCGTTTTCACTCTCCCCATTGAAAATTATGTTCAAACAGTTTTCAACCAAAATTTTAATTTCAGGCCGAAAATACGCCATGCTGAAACTGAAGATTATCCTGTCCACGATCCTCAGGAACTTCCGTATCGTATCCGACCTCAAAGAATCCGATTTCAAACTGCAAGCGGACATAATTTTGAAGCGATCCGAAGGATTCAAAGTTCGTTTGGAGCCGCGCAAACGGATGGCCAAAGCCTAATTATAAACAAAACCTTTATATAAATAATGCACTTTTCCCATATCTAAGACGAAATGGCACATTATACAGTTTTAGTGTTATTAGTGCATGTGATACCAGAACTGACTAAATTATTTTTAATTGTAGGAGATGATAATAATGGTGGTAGAACTTACACACAAGGGTTGCGATGATGGTGTAAAAAAAATATTTTGCTCCATGTTTTTATGGTTATGAACATTCTGTAAATAGTTAATTATCCTCATTTGATTTATGTTATTAAAGAATAAATCATTTGAAAATTAATCTTTTATTGTTTCATATTTACAGCAATACAGTGCAAAATAAAATTCTAAGAATACATGACTTGAGATGACTCTGTGACGCAGTTGCCAAGATCCTGGCTTTGAAGCCAGATGTCGTGGGTTCAATTCCCAAACGAGACGACTGTCTGTGTGACCCACATGTAATTTTTTCGTGATCTTGGTGTCTGTCCTCGTGAAATTTATGTATGTAAAACATCCTTACAACACAGGTTCATTTTTTTCTGTAGGGAAGACTATTACTAAAAGATCCTTTAGGTTGCAGTGGTCTTTCGGCTAACTCGACCCCTTTCACATAAAATACAAACATCAATGAGTCAAGCATACGATATTTTGATCGACATGACAGGTTGATTTAGATCGATCATTTTTATATCTTGTGCTTGATCAAATAAACTTGATCATATACAATGTGTTACAAAATACCCCGTAAAAATACAATTAATTATCAAAGTCAAAAATTTTATCAACCCTAGTAAGCTGTCAGGCCAGGGAACCAGATTATTTAATAGAAAGGCCCTCGTATCTAGTTTACCTAATAATTGTCTACTTTTATAGTTATTAAACATTAAAATTTCACACCAACGAAAATCTTAACGTCTTTTATATACATTGTTTCTTAGCGTTTGAAGCAATTGCTTCGATGTTAAACCCACTGAACAGCGACGGCTACCTACGTACCAGTGTTTTCTGAACATGTCAAGAGGATTACATTCCACCGAGTCGTCGCTCCGCGAATTAGGTAGAAATTTAGGTACATTCTGAGTAGTTTACTCTTTAATGTAACTTAAATAGTGTTTGCACATCAATGAAAATAATGTTTTTTAATTTTTATGGGGTATGTTATACAGCGTTAATACGGTTCTTAAATATTGTGAATGGACTCGTTATAAGGCCCCATTTAACCTCCTTTCGGCTTTACGGGTAGTTTTGTAACACACCGTAAATACAGGAAATAAAAAAAGTCTGTACGGATTGGGGCTTTACGATATGGTGATAAATAGTTCTTACCGAAACACAATTTTCCAATACAAACATCATTTCTGTTGGACGAAACTGCTTCTAAGTTTCCTCATATCGTCCACAGTAGCTTCCCTGTTAAGCGATGGGACTTTTTCAGGGTTGCTTTCTTCCTCCTCGACGACATTTGTATCATTAGTTGGGGCCATTCTAAGCCTAGGTGAAAAAAAAAATGATATCAATACTTTATAAATATTCATCAGTTTCACATTTCATCGAGCTTTCGCTTCCAGGCGTACCATAATACATCCAAAGGTGTCCGATTGTGGACAGGACATAAGCACGGAATGAAACGATGGTGTTCTTTCTCTATCCACCATCCAGACTTCGCCAACTTCCATTCTATCAGCTGTACTTTCGCTACGAAACACGCACTTGCCGTTTCTATTAATTTAAAATATGATGCCATTAGTTCTTGACCTGCAAATTCATGGAAACTGTTACGATTAATTTGAATATTGGTGTTGAATATCAACGATATATTATATTAAAACTTGCATAATATTAACAGTGACATTGAATATATATCAAAGTTTTTCAAGTAAACGGAAGATTCTAGGTTATTTCTTAGAACAAAACAAATATTCGCAAAAAACATGTTAATCTTTAATCTTTAATTAATACTCAGCGCTTCTATAATGAAGTTCTTTTAATTTGCACATAACATGTTTTACCTGTTAGAACAAAAAAATTGAATTGTTTTTTTTCCTAAATTGGAATAATTCGTGTTTCTGGCAAAAGCTAATAACATTTTTGTATTAAGTCATAAACATTGACACATTCTTGATATGAAAACTATCGTGAATCGAGGTAATTGTTTATATATTTATAAAATTTATATTGACATGTCAATTCATTTATCGTCATAATTTGTATTAAAGTTCCTCATATTTTTTTTTATATCGTATAATATTCTTCCCAGTGAATATAAATTTATATATTAACGATATGTAAAAACGTCCATCAGATAATATTACAAGCTACTTCAATATAATTCAATATAATCTGAGTCAATTTAAATAACTATACTTTCGGGTAAATCAATGACTGTTATAAATTGTTAAGAAAAAAAGAAAGTGATCAATATATTCAGAAATCACTCAATCACAATACGGAAATAAATGATAAAAATAATTTTATACGCAGAGTCGTCTATTCGAAAACATGGTGGACTATTACTGTTCAACACCTGCAGAAATTGCCATCATAATTCTAGATTGTTCAGCTTCTTCAACATATACTTTCGTGTTTTCAATCTTGTATATGACATCTAAATCAGGCTCGAAATCTTTACGTCCAACAGCTGGAATTTGTGGCTTATCTTCCTAGAAAGTAAAAAGTCTTAATCTGTTAATTGTGGAAAGAAATGTGAATCTGTGTTTTGTAAAATGACAAATGTTCTATTAGTTCGAACGATCTATTTACGACAAATATATCTATAATTTGCATCTATAATTCTTGAACTAAGATTACTGGGCTATTCTATTGTACGGAGGTTTTTATCGACACAGAAAAAAGCAATGTTGGTTGTCAATTTGCAGTATGAGCCTATTATACTCGTGTTTTAGATGGATTTGATTCTGTGTTCAAAATGTAGCGATCGCAACGTTGATTATGTCTTGTTTTTCTTATCATTTCTTGTTTGGCATTTAAAATTATCTAAACTAAAACATTAGTTATTTTTTAACATTAATGGTTTTGAAATAAGAATGGGCCGAATGGTATTATTTTTTTTCCTTATGAACTTTGTATTCGCGACTCGCCGTAAACCTGACGTTAATGTTTTTACTCTTGTCTAATTGTCGTTTAACATAAATATCGAATTTACTGACGGTAAAAAAATTATAGCTTGCACGACGTATAAGTGTAATTAGGAATTGATTTTTTTTCCTACTCCATAATTTGGATAAGCAACATCTCTTTCTACGAAAACGTGATATAAAATTTCATGTGCACAACGGCTTAAAGGAAATTTTAATATTCTGTCTGAATTTTTATTATTTCATTAGCTTATTTTTGCCGTGGAAACGTCGAAAGGCGCGACGTGCTTTCAAACGTGATCTGTGTAAAAGTGTTGGAAAAAGCATAAGGTGGGTAACCTGGAATAACTACTGATGTCGATGGAAATCCGTTGCAAATTTTAAAATAGTTGACCCAGATGGATTATAAAAGTATCTGAACTATCGAGATTTTTCTTTCACGTCGCATCTGGTACTTCCCACGACAAACCCACCCACTCACGTGCACAAGCTGTTGTCACACACTACAACAATAAAATATCGATGGAAGTGCAAGAGACGTGGGAAAAACCTTTATATGGTCACAACGAGCTCACGCGATATTAATTTGGTGGAAAAAAAAAACTTTTCTACTTGAGCTTCATCCTTCTTCTCTACCGCGAAAGATAACTATGGTTGGTCAGCTCATGGTCACTCACCAATCGCGAATGAGTTAGTGTTTTTGGGAATGGGAAATACAAAGGTAAAAGTAATTGGGACACGGCATGTGGGTCGAATCCTTGACTGCAATAGCAAAATGATGACTACTAAACCACCGAATGATATATACAAATAGGCTAAATTACGAATATCCATAGGCTAAATTGCGAATAACATAGGCTAAATTACGAAAATATTTTAATCTCACGCCGTGCACAATGTATCCCATGAAACAGCTGAACGCCTCTGCCAGATGCTGCGTGCCAAGGTCCGGCCTCTCCCTCCTTAGATGCAGCTCACCGAGGAGTTGTAGAGCGCGGCCTAACTGCTTACAAAGACCTTGCTCCATAGCCAAAGCTCCCATTTCTGTCAGCAGCTTCGCCGCTCTCTCGTTCTCGCTTAATCTGGATATTATTCAAAGCAGCTTGTATGAAACTTAGTCCTTACTAGTCTTACAAAGGCGAAAGTTTGTATGTATGGATGGATGTTTGTTACTCTTTCACGCACATACTACTGAATGGATTTTAATGAAACTTTACAATAATATAGCTTATACATCAGAATAAGACATAGGCTATAATTCATATACATATTTATGTATTTCTGTCTTTCTGTCTGAATGTTACGCCTTCAGCCTATTCTACGCAGACGTAGTCGCGGGCAGCAGCTAGTATCCCTGCTATATAATATTATAAATTTTAATGTGAATGTACGTTTGTTACGCTTTCACGCCAAAACTACTCAACCAATTATCATGAAACTGTGTACACATGTCCTTGGAGGTATTAAAAAGGGCTTACGATAATTTTTATTAAAAAAAAAGAAAATTAAAAAAATATATTTAATTAAGGTTTCCGCGGGTGAAAAGCTAGTAATATATATAGTATACTAGCTGACTCGGCAAACGTTGTTTTGCCATATAAATTATTTCTAGGGAATTTGTGAATCTGAACACATAGAAAAATAATTTCGGAACGCATCCATAAAATGTTTGACAGGTAGGAACAGTTTGTATGGGAAAGTAAAATCGTTGCTATTTCGATTTTCCATGCAATTTTTCAATAATTTCTCATCGTTTAAACCTTCCCTGGACTGCCACAAATATTTCAAAACCAAAATTAGCCAAATCGGTCCAGGCGTTCTCGAGTTTTAGCGAGACTAACGAACAGCAATCCATTTTTATATATAAGATTAATAATTAATAATATTATTAAATGAATATAGCTGACCACGTCCACGCGCTGCTAAGACTCAGATTATTATATATTAATATTATTTTAATAATATACTCGACTATTCATAACAACCATATTACCTTTCTAATATTATAAACGCGAAAGTATAGTGCGTGTGGCAGATGTACACTGTGACTAGAAAATTTTATGTATTAAAATATTATGTATTTAGTAAGATAAGGATGTAATTATGTATTCAGTTATGGGAAAGGTGACAATAACCTTGGAAGGAAGTGAAGGGGTGTTACAACTATGCACACGAATGAGACAACGTTTTAATTTTATTGAGAAACTTAACAAATGCTTTATTTTTTATAAGAAAAAATAAATAAGATTTAAAAAATAACAAAACTCGTTCCTTAGGTATAAATATAATTGGAAAAGACGGCGAGTCGATATAATTTCGCTTAGTAATGGCGACAAAAAAGGTTTTTTATAAACACAATCATATGACTTACTACCTATAAGTAACTGGAACGAATTATTATTGAAGCGACATCGTAATTTTTGAAATCATATTTCTTTTGGCGTGTTTGGGAAAAATTAAGAAAATGATGGCGTCTCATTATCTTATTCTCCACCAATCAACCCAAGATGTACTGAAAGCTCATTGTAGGTGCATCGAGGGATGCAGAAATTACAAAATATTATTATAGAGGGAAAATAAAATAACATATACACATAAATGTAACATTTTAGATTATATACTAAAGTATAGTATTATCTAAAATGTTAATTATACCAAAGTATAAGTAAACCCGGTCGAAACACACTCACATGGGTATCCGCGTATACCTAGACACCACAGATGACTTCCGCCATGTAACGAAATACTTGCGTGAAAATAAGGTACGTTCTAAGAACGCAAACTGCGGGTAGTTATTAAGGGCGTCAAAAGTAAAATGCCCTTGAGGCACAAATTACTCTTATATAAAACTTGCGTACGGCCAATCATGTACATGTCATACCTACGCATGCATGATCTCCGCCCATACAAACCCTATTCGCATTGACAAGTTGCAAATAGTCCAAAATAAGTTCATCCACCGCGCAACCGGTGCGCAGTGGTATCAACGCAACGATTGCACCTACGACCTGCACAACGATTGCAGACTCCCGACGATTCACGAATATTTTAAAGATCTAACCAAACGGTTCTTCGATAGAGCCCAGCATCATCCCAACCCTCTGGTGGTAAGCGCAATGGTATGCGTAATAATTGTTATGGTTTTTATAAAAATATGTATTGATATTAAAATATACACGTCGCTATGACAGTTTTTGTGCCATGACGTATAACATAAAAAAACTAAAACATCAAATTGCGTTAATTTGATATTTCGAACACTTTAGGCATGGGATCGGAGAAAAGCTTCATGACAAACGGTGTATAAAACAAAAGAGAATAAATTATTAAGTACTTCTTCACACAATGCTTTATATCAATGCCATAAAGATCTTACCGACAATGAATATGCTTTTTTTGAAAAGAAGATGTATCTTAAAATGAATATGTACATTGTATCGAAGACAACTTTGACTATCCAAAAACCTAACCTTTTAAAAAACATTACAGTTGATTTTGTGTAGAATATAATAATCTTTAACAGAGCTATCTTTCGTTAAGTATGAAAATTATTAATCGCTTGTATTACTTATTTGACTAATACTTAATTTATCAGTCTTTGCTACAAATTTCTTCATATTTAATACATGCAAACATTCTATAATTCTCAAGGTATAATTGAATTGTTTTCTTTTCTGGAAAACAATTTAATAATAGAAGAGACGGATTTCACCTTTGCATGACGGCGGCTAGATGCATTTTCGTTTCGCATAGACCATTAACGTCGTCGTTGCTTGCATAAATCTTATACGCCTTCTCAAAAGATTTTTGTGCATTATTCAAATTATTCATTGCTAATTGACTGATACCAATCTCTACAACGGCTTCGGCTATTCTTGGGACGTCTCCAGCTGCAATTGATCTTGAATTATCATTCGAACTTTAAGAGGAATGAACGAAAGAAATTTAAATGTCCAACAAATGTCAAATTTCCAGTAACATTTCAATTATGACGTCAATCGAATGACCTTATTCGATATATTTCTCAGAAACAGTTTGTTGTTTAATATCTAGAGTACCTGGAGGACCGAGCTTTGATTGGTATTTTTTTTTTGTAACACGTATTTTGGAAATTACATAGATACAAATTACTGAGTAATGAAATATGCATTATATTTTTCGATCTTACCGACCTAATAATAAGAAAATATGAAGTGGTGTTTTTCACAAAAGAAACAACTTTAAAAAAAAAGGGAAAAAAATAACAAAATCATCTAGATCAACCAAAAATAAAAATAAAGAAAGCGATGATCTGGAATCGAAAAAAAAGTGTGTAAATGATCATGACACGAACCACGGCCGTCTGTTTTGGGGCCGCCCGATTACCGACCGAGCTATTTTTTTTTTCTTTTATACATTCAAATTCGAATGATATTTTTCTTTTCCTGAAAACAGGGATAAAAGGACATTTTCTAAAAATGAAACCTAGCTAGATCGAATTTTCGCCCCCGAATCTACGCACATACCAAATTTCATGAAAATCGCTGGAGCCGTTTCCGAGATTCCGAATATTAGAGGATAAGATATAACCGTAGAATAGACATAAAGCGCATTATTTTGTCTATTCTCACGGTAGTTTTAATAATCAAAACAAGTAATTAGAATCCCTGCGCAGAAGAAGCTAATTGTAACTAAGTCCCTTATCGGATATCGGACAATGGAAAATCGACTAAAGAGTGAGCTGAAAATTACATCCATTTAATACCTCAAATTTAACTGATTGCATATTTAAAATTATATATAAAATTAATATATACTTACAAATGTATATACAAATAATCTTGTATATAAATAATAAAACTACATAGGTATTCCCTATTTTTTTAGAAAAAAAAAGTAGAAATTTGTCTTAATTCATTACGTCAGACGTCAACAAAAAACCATCAGTACTGTCCTGCTTCTGTTGTTTATTTATCAGTCAAGCTTATCTCTCAGTAAGTTCGAATAAATATTTTTTACGCCATAACGTTTAATCCTTTTTTTTAAATCGGGATATATTTCTATTAGGTTGTTAACCTTGATAATATTATCAACACCTAAAGTTGAGCTCTGTCAATGACAATCAAAAATTCTCTTGTCGCCAGTATTAAGCCCACATCCATGAGGCAAGAAAGCTACCGGGGCGGATGTCAAGCATGTCGCCGTATACAGATGGTGGTTTTTGAAAATCTATACAATCGACAACCTAAAAACATGGCATCAAACAATGCATCGCATTTGAACCTAAACGTGTCCCACATACTGTACACGTTTGTATAAGATTTTGGGAGGAAAAGCAATAAAGCTTTCATTCATAATTACCATCTTTTGCTCTACGTTCGGCCAAGCGTGAAAGCCTTTCGGCTTTAGCTGGGTCTTTGTTTCGCACAGACCTTGCTTTGTTGAGCATAACTTTGTGCAGTTTTAACACTGTTGCCACAAACACGGAGTTTGGGACACCCTCTATAGCATCGCTGTCATCCTCGAAAAGCGGCCAGTCCTAGGAAGGATGTGTTTACAGTCAGCAAATGTATTTGAGCAATTAACATGGCTCGGAACAGGTAAAACGTTGCAGAATCCAGCGTCAAACATCAAGCACGGGAAGCCATGTGAAAGTAATATTGATGAACATACATGCCATAATATGTAAGAAAAAATATTAACATATTACATACTAACAAAAACAAGTAATTGTAATTTCTGTCCGTATTTTGAGTCGTTTCACAAATATCATCAAATTTTTTCGAATAAATTTCAATTTAATAATGAATTCAAATTGACACTGTAAACGTTTACTAAGGTCTAAAAGGACACCGAGAAACAAGACGCATGGAAGTTACATTGTTCACTGCAATCACAAGTCCTTGACTGATGACAGTTTAAATGTATCCTACTTTATTTTTTCTATTTATTTTCTTCTTTGAAAAAAAGAAATATAAAAAGAATTTCAGTTCCTTATTGCTGCTGTACCGTTTTTTTGCCGGTTTCTAAACCAGCCTTGATGAAAGAATATGTAAAGGTTTTAAATTGAAGGAAACAAATCACTTTTTCATTTACCGACTAATACACTGGATCTTTTATAATGACGTAGCCAATAACTTTATTCTTTGTATGTAAAAAGTTTTCGTCGAGAAAGGAGAGTATTGTATTGACATTTATATAAATAGGTTTCGTACCTTTCCAATAGAACTGTCTCGAACATCTGTAAATATTTCGAATGGTTCATCCGTATCTAGTTCTGGAACTGACATATTTTCTCAATAAATAAACATTTTAATGATTAAACTAATAAATTATTCTTTTATCACATTATGGTCGTGGCGTACGTTATAATGTAATTTCATATTTTTTTTAGAATACCGTATATATACTAACAATGATACATAAAAAAAATTGGGTGTATCATTGGTAGTATAAATACCGAAGTTGGAATCTCTTTTAAAACGAATAAGTTTGAAAGTTATAAAATGCCTTTCAAGCGTATTTAGTTCTCACATTTACTGAGAAGAAACGAAGCGTAGTGATATTTGCAGCAAGCTTTTTGCCTTCCACCGTCTACTAAATAATGACTAGACACAGCAATAGCTGCTAAGAAAAATTTTTCTGCCAACCATAGAATGCCTTTGCCTTTCTCTGCATAATGCCGAGCGAGTTTTAATAACTCGATGGCTTCTTTCTTCTTGTTATCTACAACAAGATATTAGACGCTAACGTCACTAATTATGAATTCGGCATTTTGAGGATATAAAACTATTAAAATATTCAAAATGTTTTCTCAAATTTAAATGATAAAAATACCTTTGTCTCGCTCCCGTTCAGCTCTTTGCAGGCCAGCACTAACGTGTTCCAAATAGTCTTCTCTTTCCCTTATATCTATTACAATTCCAATCTCATCTTCGGCTAGAATCTGTACGTTGTCGTATACGAGGTCCCGCAGATAGTCTGATGATTCAAAAAATCCTGCTTCTTTCAATTCTAAAATTAGACACTCGTGCAAAGGAAGTTTACGTCTGCAATCAAAATGACCGATGTGAATGATAATATGTATATCATACACGTCCGCTATTTATATCTTTATCATGTTGGCAGAACTGTGCATTGAGTTTTTTAAGTCAATTATGATAATTAATAAAATGGCGGACTTTTTTAGTGAAAATAAGTTTTAAATATTTTTTCTCGAAAACTATAAGCGGCCGGAGAATTCTGCTTGTAGATTAATTTATTAGTGATTTTTCTCTATCGTTATATTAATTGTATTTTATTATTTATATTAATTGTAACGTTAATGTCCTTTCAATTAAAGTAAAAAGTATACAAAAATTAGATTATACAATAAATGTGAAAATGGCAAAAAGGTAAAAATTTTAATACGTAATGTTAAAACCAATAAAACAATTAACATAATTAATGTTTAAATTATAACTTGCCTTCTTATTCCTTTTTCATCTAGTGTGTCCAGACCAAAAAGAGCCTTGCTTCTAAAATTTTCAATGCTGTTTTTAGTCATACACGCCATAAGCTTTGGTAGCTGGCGTTTTTTTGGCAAGTCAAAAGCTGCATCCATTTCTAATATTATTGTAAATAAACAGAAACAATACTTCTTCTTCTTCTTCTAAGGCTGTTGGCGGTCCATATGATATCGCCAATTACACAATAATGATAAAGAAACAAATGGTTTCAAATTACTAAGAATAACTTGTGGTTGTTTATTTTTGCTCCGCTTTTGTGATGATATGATGACGAGAATGATAAATCTTTTAATATATACAGTTCTATATATAGAATATCTAAACAAATTTACATATACCACGATTCTATAAAACTGTAAAATAATCTCTGTTTACGTACGTACGTCAAATTAGTTTTGCCTTTTTTATTTTTCAATACTTTTATATTGATACTCTTTTATAAAAACTGTAGTTATTTCCATTCACAGTTAATTTTTACTGCATTTAAGAATGAATGAAAATTTCATATATCTAGAATTGAGGCTTAATTTTGTTTTATTAGATAGAGAATCGATATTGTTTTGACGAAAATCAAATAATTTTTTTAAATAGATTCGGCGTAATCAGAGCTAATTTTGAATGATCCAGGGTAAACCGGAAAGAAACATAATAAGACTAACTGCTTTTAAATGTTTTGGAGATGAAATTGCACAAGATGCAATAGGTGTCTTTTGTGACCTTTCAAAAGCCTTCGACTGCGTAGACCATAAAACTATTCTTCAAAAGCTAGAATATTATGGCATTCGTGGGATCGCCCTCAATCTCATTGCCTCTTACCTTAGTAATAGAATTCAAAAAGTATCTATAAATGATGTTAATTCCACTGGGTCCCAGATGAAAATGGGAGTCCCACAAGGATCAATCTTGGGCCCATTATTATTTTTAGTATATATTAATGATCTCCCCTTTTATGCCAGTGGGTTGTGTGATGTTGTACTGTTTGCTGACGATACATCGCTTATTTTTAAAGTTGACCGAAACGTATTAAATTATGACGACGTGAATAGTGCGCTTTCACATATCCTCCACTGGTTTACTATTAATAATATGGTATTAAATGCCAAAAAAACCAGATGTATTCTTTTTACCCTTCCCAGTATAAGAAGGAAAAGTTTTAGTTTAATATTAAATAACGTACCCATTAATCCAGTTGAGTCTGCTGTATTTCTGGGAATTACAGTAGATTCAAAGCTCCAGTGGAGTCCCCATATATCATCTCTTGCGAATAGGCTGAGCTCCGCGGTTTTTGCGATTAGAAGGGTTAGGCAGCTAACAGACATCGACACTGCCAGACTTGTTTACTTTAGTTATTTTCACAGCATCTTGTCGTACGGCATTTTGTTGTGGGGTAGTGCATCAGATATAAATACTATATTTATTCTTCAAAAAAGAGCTGTCCGAGCAATCTACAATATCGGAGCCCGGAATTCACTCAGAGATCTTTTCAAAGAGGTTAATATACTCACTGTTGCTTCTCAATACATTTATTGTAATGTTTTGTATATACGTCATAACCTTAATTATTACCTAAAGAATAGTGACAGACATAAAATAAACACTAGAAATAAGGACAAACTTACTACGCCATTGTTTCGTCTACAAAAAGTAAATAAGTCGTTCATGGGGCAAAGTGTACGCATGTATAATAAAATCCCACAGTCGATATTAAGTCTGCCGCTTGACCAATTTAAATGTAAAATTAAAAATCAACTGATGATTAAAGCATATTATACCATTTCGGAATATCTCGACGACGCCAATGTGTGGAGTTAATACTGTTGATACTCACGTAGGCTAGAATAAGACTATTATACCTGTATATTATATTGTACCCTGATATTTTTGAAAAAGAGCAACTGTTGAGTTTCTTGCCGGCCTCTTCTCAACAGAAACCGCTTTCCGAACCGGTGGTACCTTACGAACCTATACACATAATCTTTGATGTAAAATTTGACGATTCATAAGAGCGCGCAAGCGTCTATTTGAATAAATATATTTTGATTTTGATTTTGATTTAATTGACGATTTTTCTTAAATTAAGTCATTTTCAAGAGAATCTTAAAAGTTTTTTAAGGTTAAAAGTATCAAGATCCTAATTCCTACGCGAAGAATCAAATAAAAAAAATTTGTGTCAAAAGAGTTTATAAAGTAATAAGAAGAAACGAAAAAGTTAAATTTTTTCGTAAATTAGTATGAGAAAGATATTCGTTGTACGTTAAAACATTCCAACACTCAATTTTAGTAGCGCCCGCTTCGCTAACAATTGATATCGTAATGCTATTAAGCCGACCCCTATATTTTGGTTTTATCAGCTGAAGGACCTACAAATCCTGAACACATAATATATTGAAAGTACGAGATTATGCTCCTTTTAACAAAAAGGAAAGGGTGGATTCGGTATACATACTCATAATACGATAGAATGATATTAAATTATTAGCGAAAGTTTTTTTTTATTCTATATGTACATAGCAAATTTAAGTAACAGTTTCATGTATATTAAGTTAGTCAATTGCAAATAATTGTAAATTGAGTTGGATGGAAAGATAGATAAGAAAAATTACATTTTTATTTGTGGGATTATAATTGTGTACGTTGGTTTCTCCTACTAACAATCTTTTCCATTATGTAACCTGAAATAATGATAACAAACCAGCGTAAAGTAGAATTTTTATACTCAAATTACTAATATAAACTAAATTAATCTACAATTTTCTCGTACAAAACAAGATCACAGAAGAAATAAATTATGTCTTTGTAGTCGTTAAGATTGTCTCACACCAAGAGAGCATCCCAAAGGATTACATGATAAATTTAGTTAATAAACCCATTAAAAGACCTGATACAAAAAGTATGTTGTAAATTGGTACATATATACCACAGCTTAAAATAAAAACAAACATGTTTTTTCACAGTATATTAGATGATGCACAATTATTCTTTAACATTGTCTCTGTTTTAATTGTAACATATTCATTAGCACCGTCTGCGTCTCTCCTATTGAATAAAGGTCACTTCTAAGACACGCCCCATAGCCCAAAACAAAAGCGCAAGTGAAAACGAAATACTGCGCATTGTCCCCACTGGCGTGATAAAAGATTTCAGACATAATGTGCACTGAAGAAAACTTACCAAGTGATTAATTATACTACAAAAGGTCACTTAAATGATATCCAATGCGGCCTTTGAAAAATGTTAAGTTAGTTTTCTTTAACTCCACGAAAATTATACATTCGTGGGTTTCATGTTTTGGTACATTTTTGTATGGAACGTCAAGGATGCAAAACTTATTTACATGTACGGAGTTCACGCGGATGCCTGATGTGCTCTACTCCTCTACCGTTGTCTTATTTTAATAGTCGTTTCTAAGGACGTATTAACCTCACAAGGATACTAGGTCTCCAAGATGGACTCCTTTCTGAAATGCCGAAGGATATATTCGATACATCGTTCTACTGTGATATGGCCACGCAGTAGCTTCTACTGATGCTCGAATGGGCAGCTTCGTCCATTGAAGTGATACGGTCTCACAAAAAGCCAGTGTGAAGATGGAAGGGAACCAGAAGACCTTTGATCTGATGTGAGGTAACCGAGGAACAAATCTTAGAAATTAGTACCGCAATTGGACATCTACAGCCCCAAAAGAGTTGTAGATGTCCGACGTCCGTGTGCACCGCATGCCTTTTGACCTTTGCACTTAAAATTTTTTTTTTCTCCTCCATACCCTAGATCGTTTTTTTTATACACATTTTATAATACTAACATATCTAATATATAAAATTCTGGTGTCACGGTTTTATAATTGAACTCCTCCTAAACGGCTCTACCGATTTTCGTGAAATTTTGTGTGCATATCGGCTACGGTGGAAAATCGGACAACATCTATTTTTCATCCCCCTAAATGTTAAGGGTGGTCCACCCCAAACATTTTTTAATTTATATGGCAAAACAACGTTTGCTGGGTCAGCTAGTTTTAATATATGTTTATCGTCATGAAGTATCAATATTTGTAATATACTTGTTTTCATATATATTCAATATTCAATATATCTTAGCCAAACGATAACTTGAATATAATCCCTATTATAATGGAATACCTCACTAGCATAAATTACACAGGCCGGCATTATTAAATTAATTAATTAAACAAATTTAAATTACACAGGCCGGCACTGTGTCTAACAGAAATAGTTTTTAAAAATATAAATGGTAGAAGTACTTTGTTTACGAGATTTCATCTGTGTGGAATTCCCGCGAAAGAGAGTAGAGATGGTGGCACTTATTAAATAAAAAAAATAATGGGCTCTATTGAAGGGTCGTAGTGTATTTACGGCCTTATGTTTGCAAGAACGTTCAATACGAAAATGGCGCCACAACGCCGCGCTACAATTCAACGTGAGGTTCTACTTTTATAGATACTATGGAACTCGTAATGTTTTACTGAACATTTGTTAATTAAAAAGAGTGTACTTGTTCATGTTGACAACAACACATACTAGGGACATTGTAAGAGACATAACCGTCGATAATTTTAGCATTGTTTTTGATATATTTCAATCAAAAATAATTTAATACTGCTTGCTAGAACCATTGTAAATCAATGTTTCACTAATAATGTCCACTGTAGGATATTTTTCCGTCGTTGATATTAAATTGTTATTAATGGCGGCATTTTCAACAGGTACCCATTTGAAACCATTGTGCAAATAGAAATCAAAGTAGCGATGAATTGTTTTCGCTCTGTGATAAATTTAAAATCGCGTATGTTTTATTTTAAAACGTTTTGTTTAACGAATGACTTAGTGAAATACACTATCACTTCGTAGAACATTTATCTATATTGCACATAAAATATGTTACAATTAGTCGTGTAAAGAAATTAGTGCGGTGTGTTCTCTGCATTGGGTTGTTTTTTATTAATATGTTAAGGCCTGCGCAGTGACAGGTTTCTTTAATATTGACGATGTGCTTTTAGGCGGCGAGTCGGGGCTGTCACTTGTTTCCCGCTGATCATCGTTTGAAGACCCATCGGCGTTTTCTTTGCTTTTCTTCGCGTTCTTTAAAGCAGTCAGCATTTCTGAACGAAAATATATTAATGCAGATTATTCCACATTATTGATATACCTAAAATAAACTATAATATCTGACGTTTGTTTTTTAGAACTATTATTCCAATTATATTATATACGAGGTAGATATGACACTAGCGCATCGAAACTGAGGCACTCAAATTACACCAATTGCTGTACCTAATTATATTGCAAATTCTATAGGCTGCTATCTCTTTCCGTGTCATGCGTTCAAAATCATGTTGCATTCACTTATACAGGGAGACTTTTTGAGAAGTGCCCAAATTTACACAGGAGGTTCAGACTCTGTAGTATAATCGTTTATTGAAATTAAAAACAGTCTTTTTTCCTAAAAAAATGCCATTCTGTTCCCTAAAAAACAGAACATGTTGACAATGCGGTAGTCATTCATAAGTACCTAAATTTTACTGTGCACGAACTTGTGTGCGTGTTAGTTATGAATGATCGCGTGTAAAGTAAATGAGTTCCCCATAAATCACGCACTTTTTGAGATAAATTCAAATGAATGTAATTAATTAATAACTAGTGATTTTAAATATTTATCATTTTTTATATAACATCATTTCAGTCTAGAATTTAATAAAAAAAATGGATACACTTAGAATAGCCACCCTGTATATGTCATATAATGTAAAGCGGTACAGTTTTTAAACGCCACGCAGTATGAACACGCGTCATCTATATTATGAAACATCATTGGGGAGACCAATGTCCAGCAGTGGACTTCAAATAGGCCGGATCGATGTTAATGACGATGATAGCAATTTTATGTTAATATCTGTTAAGTGTTTACATACATGCAAGTTATTTCAATGTGTTTTTTATGAATTTATTATAAAACAATTTACCTCTTCGAAAATTTGCTGACAAAGGCATTTGCTTGCAAACTTTATCGCGGCTACTGATTAATATGTTTAATACTAAAATTAATACGAATTAATTTTTAAAAAATTAACATGATTTTTATTGATACATGTCAGAATCGTTTTGATAGTTGTCAAATCCATATTGAATTGCATTATGATATTTAGACGCATCGCGTAATACATTTTTTTTTATTTGTAAAAAAAATACAAAACGTTAAAAAATCCATAATTAAAAAAATATATTTTTCAAACAAACTGATTAAATAAAAAAGAAATTAAATTTGTAACATCCTATCACAGAATAATAAAAGATTAAGACATATGAATTATTCAAACCTCTTTAAATGAGAGAAAATCTATTTACTATCAGGCATGAACAATCTATTTTTAACTAAGCTTGTAAAACTTCATAACCAAAGAGAATGTAATGACTACGTTTATTGAAAACAAAACGTAAACATAACATAAACGTAGTGATTACATTCTCTTTGGTTCATAACGTCTTCTATTGTTACCATTCATGACATTTAGAGTGATTCTGTGCAAGTGTGCGGGAAGTCGATGGATGCAGGTGGCCCGGGATCGTGCTTCGTGGTCAGTGGGGGGTGGTAAGTTCAGCAGTGGACTCAAACTGGCTGAAATGATGATAATGATGACATTTGTAACGATGATTGTCTGCAGTTAAGAAATCTAGAAGGAAAACTTTTCAATGGAGCTGGATCTATGGTTCAGTGGTCATTATCAGCCCCTAAGTCACCAATGTTTTTTAATTTCGGCTATTTGACTTAAAATTTGTTTAACTTATTATATTTCGAGGCTGAGAAAAGTTTGTGCGCTTCACTTGCTACATTAAAAATGATAAGATTTTATGTGTAGCAAGGCGTCTTTGGGTTGAAGTATGACGGTCGTGGGACCGAAGATAAGAGTATGAAATTGATGACTCATGCATATTTATTTAATAAACTAATTTGGTACATTTTCTGCGAGTAGCTGATATCTGGCGTTGTCCCGGTGAAATTTAAATTGAAACTTAAAACCTGCTGAAATAGAAATTTGGAAAATTTCCAGTGAGAACGAGTGAAAATGAAGTTAATTATAAAGAAGATTGAAAAAGACGGAAGCGAATCGTATCATATTGTAGTTATGAACATTCATAATTTATAACCACTGATAATGAACGTTCATAACACACACACACACAACCACATGTTTCAGATGCGTTGAAGACATTTATGAAAGTGGTCACATTCACAAGGCGAAGTATAATTAATTTTTAATGCTTTACATCGGTACTCTGTAAGGGTTTGATACTTCCCCTGATGAACCTGCAAATCTCTGCGGCAGCAGAAGCTATTGCGACCTTCTCCACTTCTTTAAAGTTTATTATGCAATAAAGTAATAGTGCTGGTATTTTTTTATGTGAAAAGTTGCCAAACAAGCCGACGATTCACCTGATGTTAAGTCAATACCGCCAGCCATGGACATCTACTACACCCGAGGGTTTGCAGATGCGTTGACAACCTTTTTTGGAAATTGGGCTCCGGCTACTTCACTCACCAGACGGTCTTCTGTGAGATCGTGCTACTTACCCGGACGAGCCTGCCCATTCGTGCAACAACCGGGGCTGCTGCGTGGCCCTACCACCGTACAAAATACGCCAGAAACTTGTAAAGAAATGAAACAACGGCTTAAACCTAGGTCTACTACAAGGGACTGAGGTGCTTAACAATTAAATTATCTACCGTCATAGCTAGGACGGACTGGCGTGCAAAGCTTTTGTTTGGTCCGACTATGGAGAAAATAATGAAAGTATCTTAAACTTATACGAAATTTGTGTCTAGGATTTAACTTTCAAATGTGTTTAAATATTGTAATCCATTCAATCCCTTTTTTCATTTAGAATAAACACTATTTTTAACCAAAACAAAGACTCAATTTTGTCCTTATTAAAAAGAAGATAATCATCGTCCTTTGTTAGAAATTTAATATGGTTTGCTGTTCTTTGTGTTTTTATTAAGCTTTTCATAAAAACAAATCCCCTAAACGCGTTTCCTTTGTTATCTGTTTTAATAACTTGAAATAAATAATATTCGTTATTCGAAATGAAAATACTATTGAATTCTATTAAATGTATTAATTTAAAACGGTGCCGTTTTTAATAATATCGTTTTATGCGTTAAAGAACCATTTAATTGTGATGTTAAGATTTATCATGGTAGACAAAAGTCATTGACAGTAATTGCCGAAGCAGCCAATCCTTGGGGATCGACTCTCTTCTCCTCCAGGTGAGGCCCGCTGGAATATTCCTCACGCCTTCCTCTTCGTGGAGAGTACGGCATATCGCCAATACCCGTTTCTCCTTACCTACTTTGACGATAAGACATGAGGTCACTGTTAAGACGTTAGTAACACTCGAAATTACAGAGTCCAACTAATTCTAAACACAAAGCTAAAATGGACGTGCTACAAGAACTAAGTGGTAATAGGAACGGTTGAGAAAAAGCTAAAGTTTATTGCTTGGGAAGGCAATTAAAGAGTTAATTTACATGTTAAAAGAATTAATAAATTACTTATGTAGCCGTGCGTTTTAATATCTTTATTTTTTTTATAGTACATAACTAAATTTATACAATTATAGTTATAATATAACATTTTATTTTCAATATATATTATTTCTATTCTTTTGCGCTGTGTGAAACCATTTAAGGTCGAAAATCCATTTGGCGTCAAGGTTCTAATGCCTTTCTGTCCCGTCACGAACTTTCGCCATTTGCAGCTTTTGTGTTTCGGAATGCGGTTACTTTACTTCTTATAAACATCTCTAGTTAATGAGGATTCACACCCTTACACGTGCTTTATTATCAGAAATGTCTTTGCCGACACAATTATATAACAAGGTCGCGAGCTCAAGTCAAAGTGATAAACACGCAGTTTTCCATTTTGCTCGATTGCAAAAATTAGGGTCAACTTTAAGGCCGCCTTCATCGCTGCTGGCATTACTTGCCATTTTGAAACGTGAGGTTAAATCGGTTAACTTTTTTCCTTAAGTATAACATTGACTTTTCAATTGAATAATTGGAGACTGCAGATAAGGAAGAAGGAAAACAGTAAGTTAAATTAAGTTCTTACGGACATCACGACAAACATACAGCACATAGAGTCTACACCAATCTATGAATATGATGGAATACGATGGATTGGAATTAGATTATCTAACACTAGCGGGCCCGGCCCGAATTCGCCCGGGTGTTTAACAATTTTTTTTTAAGTTTTTCTTCTTTTTTTTCAGAGATTTCTTCTTTAATCTTAGTCTTTATTAATACCCAACACCACTAGACTTTTTCTTTAACTCTTATTTTCGGAGTCTGAAATGTAACGCACACGCAAAAAGATGAGGTATTTTTACTATCACATAATTTTTCAGTGTATTTGTAATTTTGGCTAAAATGCCCTTTTATAAATACCAACTTCTAACCAGAGAATTTGATAGAACACCTACCTGATTCTGTCGTTAGAAGTCAAATAATGGCTTCGGAAGCTCTAAAGAAAAACTTTATTTATTATATTGTGTAAATAAGTACGTAACAGCTAAGTTACACAAATACTTCCTTTTTTGTTATATAGTGTAATTATTATTATTTTCTTCTTATAGAAACTTCCACATGCTTTTGTAAGCTCCCGCCCATAAGCACGTGCCTAGTTTACCTTATGGATAATCCACCGCTGACTACGTGTTCAGTGATGTGTGTTTTCTTGCATTGGAAAAGTGGGGGCAAGTGGTGTAGTCGTTAATAAAATAAGCAACGCACACGAAGTTATGGGGTATGTAAGGTAATTTTTATCTATAATTCATATAAATAAATTACTACATCGCTCATTCTTTCATAAGAAACTTTAAACGAAAGTGTTATTTATGAAAACATTAAATTTATTCTTATCATAATCATCTTCATTTCAGCTACGGGGTAAAATTTATTGTTGTCAGTAATAATGTTGAAGGTAATTCCGTTTGCTTAAATTAAAAACGTGTATAGCATAAAATAAACACATTCTCGTAAAACCTCACAAGCTCATACCTGATGTATTTATCACTATAACATCCCTTCTAACATGAATTATTTATGTCAGCTTTACCAAAAACGTTCTGGCCAAAATTTCGTAGAAATCATTTCTAAAAGACTATAAAGAAATATTTTAACTAATTTGAATAGGGATATCATGTTGTTGGATAAAATGGATAATTTAGGTTATATTACAGGTGAAGACGAATGGAATAAACTCTTATTTCGCTCTTGCATGTCCGCTGATTCTCGCCTACTATGTAGATGTACTGGCAGCAAAATTCTTTGCTGGCTTTTCTTTACTCTGGTCTGTATTTATTTATTGGTTTATAATTGACAATAATTAAAAGAGTCTAAATTTAATGTCAAATTTTACATTGAACTTTGACCACTATACAACTAATATAGACCTGGATATATCACGATAACGAAAGTAAGCAATCTCAGCGACCAGCACTGTCTAAATGCGGATACGTTTTCAAATCCCCAGCGGATAATAACTTTCTGCAAACTAGAATTGTTTCGGCGGTGCTCCGAACCCAACTCTATTCCAAGACATTTTCTTGAGATCGAATGAAGTAATGGACTATCTCAATTTCTAGATAAAGGTTTTCATTGCCTCGATTGGGACAGGGGGAAACTCAGTGTACTCGACAAGGTTCCCTGGGGATAGAGATACATGTAATGAAATGGAGTCGGAGATATTTACACGAAAATTGAGACTTTCCTTTCTGCTTTTAATCAAAACATTAGAAAGAAATAAATACTTCTGTCCACAATTCTCCCAGGGTATATTTTTTATAGATTTTCAATTATAGGTCAATCAAGAAATTAAATCTTGGAAAAACCCAACTAAAGAGCCCCATTATTGAGATCACAGCACGCTAATTTATCAATAATCACTCAAAACTAAAGCGCGAAACGATAATTATGCAAATTGTCAGTGATTTTATTCATAAAAAACATAAGTTGTAAAAAGACTGTTACTATCAGTATCACTGGCAGCAGATTAAAAAGTAGTGATAGAAATACGAGGAATCGATCGAATAATTTAGGTAGATATGTTATAACGCCGGTAACTAGATGTTTTATAAAATCAGTTATTTAAATTTATTAATCATTTAGTGCCACTTTTTAAGTTTCAGTAACTAGATGATTAATAAAATCAATTATTTAAATTTATTAATCGTTTTATTAACCACTTTTTTTTTTTGCAATTTTTTTTTATTATTATACAGTTTATTGGTCTAATGTTTAATCTAGTGCCACTGTTTCCAAACTTTTACTTTTTAAAATCATTTCACATCAATCGATAATGATAACAATTCGATAGCTAAAATATTGGGTTCACGAGTCCCATAATTAAATATATCTACAAATTTTTGACCTAATATGCAAAGAGTAAAATATTTATCACATGACATGGCTATTAATATTCAGACTTGGTTTTACCATTGATTATAAGATTACGATTCCAGAGAGAAAGGTCAGAGATAGAGGAATGATAAATTATTACGTCTACAAAGTTTATGACTGGAATTACTTAAAAGTGTCTATTTCCTGTATAGGAAGTCGGATATAGAACAGTTAAATAACTCGTCGAAGATACAATTCGGACAAATTGTATACAGTAATTCCAAAAAATTTTAGTTTTATACTATTATCTTCATAATTTTATCTTATTATCATATAGTTAGTTTGTCATTAAAAAGATAATTTGAGTGTCAAATTATCAAAAACTATATCTAGTGTTTGCTGGTATATCCGCCCTCGAGTGTATTGCACAACATAGTTTTAAAACCCATCAAAATATATTTAATATTAATAATGTATGTACGAGTAATTCAGAGTGTGTATATACGAAAGTTCAGAAAAAAGATATAAATAAACAGTTCGCGTCATTGTTCAATCCATAAACGTTCAAATACTTCTAAAATTCAGTTTAGTTCTTTCCCGGTCCGAATATGTCGAATGTCCTCCATTCACATTTTGGACGAGAACATCAATCATGACACACCTAAGTTAATGGTATGTAGCGCACCCATCGATAAATGAAAAGCCATCAACTGATACTGAGATTTAATATGAGTGTTACCCTAATGTATGAGGGCTAAACGCGATAAAAAGAGTATGCATTACGCATATTTTTTTGTGTGAAAAAGTGCCAAACGAGCTGGCGGTTCACCTGATGTTATGTAATAACCGCCGCCCATGGACATTTGCAACGCCCGTAGCAAATGGGTTGCCAACTTTAAATAAAGAGGGCCCCGGTCATCTCACTCAACAGACAAATCGCAGAAGTGCAACACTTCTACATTACGCCGGTCTTCTGTGAAATCATGGTAAATACTCGGACGAAGCTGCCCATTCGCGCAACAGTGAAAGCTGTTGCGTGGCCCTACCACAGTAAGCATGCTCTCTCTTGGAAGGTTCCCAGGCCGTCCCGTAACGGTTCGGAAAGACCGCCGGCGGCAGCTGGGTTTAATTTTTCCACAGAGTTTTGGCGAGGCGTAACGGCATTTTAACGGTGGTAGGGCCACGCAGCAGCCTCGGCTGTTGCACGAATGGGCAGGCTCGTCCGGGTAAGTACCACGACCTCACAGGAGACCGGCGTAAAGTGGAAGTATAATACTTTCGCGTTTCGTCTGGTGAGTGAGGTGGCCGGAGCCCAATTTTCAAAAGGTTGTCAACGCATCTACAACCCTCGGGTGTAGCAGATGTCTATGGGCGGCGCTATTCACTTAACATTAGGTGAACCGTCTGCTCGTTTGACAACTTTTCACAGAAAAAAAAACGAAAGAAATTTCAAGCAGCATATAAAATATGTTAATCGATTAACTCAGTATTTATAACTCAATTAATAAAATTAATAAAAAATAAAATATTATGATTTAGTCTATGAGGGAAGCCTATGTTGTCAAACAGGCTGAAATGATAATGATGATGAACTATGAAATTGAGACTATGAAGCTAATAAAATTATAAAAAATGTTTATTAAATCAATGTTACGGCGCATCTACTATCGTTGGATATGTTGAATTAAATTTTTAATGATTAGAAAAGTTTAAAATATGCTTTTGGCTAGCACCAACACAATATATTTTCGCCAAAAGAAAATTTTACAATGGTGATTACATTTTCCCTAAAACATTATAATGACTGAAACAACTTTACGTGTAGAAACTGGGATTTCGTGTATAAATGCCGTGTCACTAAGAGTGATTTAACGTGCCAGCTGTTATTTTAATAGTTAAACTTATAAAAGCTTTTTGACATTAAAAAGTATGATCCAAGACAAATATTTGTTTTGCCTATAAACTTTATGGTTGACTTTCTTAATACAAATAACTTAGTTTGAATAACAACAAACCTAACTTTTGCATTGGATATTTAGAAGTCTCGTTAAAAACAATACTTCGAATAAGATAACTGACGAATTAAGTAATATTTTATAACTCAACACCTGAGAAGCTGCATTCAACTTGAATTAACATAACAATACATAATGAAAGCATCGCGTCGTACTTCGTTATCGAGCTTAGTCTAATATAAGCGAACAAATTGATGTAGCAATTTTCCCAAAACAATGAAATAGGAAATTATAATTACGACAATCAAAGACCAACATCATCTTATTCGTGTTTTATTGTGCAATTTTTTCCGTATTAATTCTTGTAATAAAACATAATACATGTAAATAAAGTGTTTAAATATGTTTTTATTATATAACGTAATTACTAAAAATAGCAGACATTAATTTAAAAGTAAAATCCTTTTTATAGCGATATTACTAAATGTTAATAATTGGCATGCATTTATAACAGCCAAGGCAACAAAACAATTAACCCATTTAGGATTTGATTTTTATATAGCTAATCGTGATGTATAATTAAGTTTTTGCATGACTATCGACATTAATTATATTAAATGTTCACTTCCGACATCAGAAATTACTTTGTGAAATAACGGATAAGGATATTTGAAGCTATATTTAACGAAAAATAATAGTTAACTAGTAACCAAGGACTACTATTGTACACTGGAATATGTGAAAATTTTAGTAACCTAAAAATGTTGAATGAAAATGTTATGCATTAATTAAGGTCGATTAGCTTGAAAATTATTTTATTTGAGAAGTTTAAATATTACTGTTCTTGCACGGATTTTTATTATTTATCGGTTTTTGCATCTAACTTTAGCAAATGTAACGTCAGTACTTTGAGAGATTGTTATTTGAATATCTTTATTATTATGGCAGTTAAAAAGCGACAATTTAACGTAAATTTCGAACACTTGAAGACACCTTCGTTATATGGTGGTCCCTGTAAAGTATGTTAACAACATATCGAAAGGAGATAATAGCAATATTTTAGCCAATCGCTGCAGTTGCTAACGTATAGGTTAGGCGCTTACATAATTATATGTAACTAGATGACTCGGCAAGCGTTGTTTTGCCATATAAATTATTTCTAGGGAATTTGTCAATCTGAACACATAGAAAAAGAATTTTTGGATCGCACGCATAAAATGTTTGCCAGGTTACACAGACAGAGTTGATAGGTTCACAGGTACAGTTCGTATGGTAAAATAAAATTGTAGCTATTTCAATTTTCCATTCAATTTCTCCATAATTTGTCATCGTTTAAATCTTCCCTGGACTGTCAAAACCAAAATAAGCCAAATCGGTCCAGCCATTCTCGAGGTGAAAAGAAAGTCTCGAGAATAACGAACAGCAATTCATTATATATATATATGTATATGTATATAGAAGATTGATGGTAGGTATAAAGTATTATAGTCTCTCTAAGAATCGCTCTGACCCTGAAGTTACATTAAATTAACTATTTCTATTCTATTCTATTTCTGATTATGGTGGTAGTGCCACGAAGCAGCCTCGGCTGTTGCACAAATTGGCAGGCCCGTCCGGGTAAGTACCACGACCTCACAGAAGACCAGCGTTAAGTGGAAGTATGACAAATACTTTCGCGTTTCGTCTGGTGAGTGAGGTAGCCGGAGCTCAATTTTCAAAAGGTTATCAACGCATCTGTAACTCACGGGTGTTGCAGATGTCCATGGGCGGCGGTATTCACTCACCATCAGGTGAACCGTCTGCTCGTTTGGCAACTTTTCACATAAAAATAAACTAATATTGATGCGTAGTACAACACCTTATCCTGCTGCATTCATCAATAAGTCGGGGATATACCACCGCCTGCAGTTGTGCGCGTGTTAGATTTGAAATGACTCTACCTCTACTAATAAAAAAGAGCGATAATTCGTATTGATTATATGGACGGAAATACTTATACGGAAACGTACTTAAGTATGTTTTGAAGAAGACATGCTGAAGAATTTTCTTGAATTGTATTAATACAATTCAAGAAAATTCTTCAGTACGTCCGCAGTAAGACAAAAGATGCTTGGATATTGAAAATGTTTCCGAAACGTTTTGGCATGGATTCGCAATGTTGGTGTTGAAACTTCAGCTGGAGAAAAAATGTACACTGGATAAATGATATCTTCCTAAAGATATTGTACAATAAAATATCACGAAATAACTTTTAACCTCTCAAAGGTCTTCAGTTACGTTTTACAACAAATGTGAACAATGAGTTCACATTTGTTGTGAAACTGAAGTATGTAACAACTTCTATTTGTGTTACTCAAGTGTATTATATTCGTTTATTGTTCCATCAATCGATAATTATAATAATAAAAATGTTCGTGAAAATGTGCGTTTGCGTGTGCGTGTGTTTAGGAAGTTTATCTCTAAAGGTCAACAGTAATCAAGTGGTAACTTAGACGTTGATTCCTACGTCTAAAATTCAGTAGGACTCAAGAATGGTCAAGGGGAAGGAACCCACCCAGCTGATCAGTTCGCGTGGGTAACGTGCAGATCTAGGTGGGTCCAGTAATGAAATATCTCGGACTCACTCTAGATAGTCGTTGGGGCTTCGAAGAGCACTTCAGTCGCTTGGCTCCCCGAATTGAAAAGGTAGTAGGTGTTATGCACAAATTGCTGACTAATCTCGGGGGCCCCAGGGAAGGAGTTCGCTGCCTCTATGCGGGATCGTGCGATCGGTGGCCCTCTACGGGGCGCCTGTATGGTCTCACCGACTATAGGGCGTCCGACGCTGCAGAGCTAAACTTTATAGCCTGCAGCGATAAATAGCTATCAGGATCGCACGAAGGTACCGAACGATATTCTTTGAGGCGGCCACTATCCACGTTCGGTTTCCACCATTAGACATCCTGGCGGAGATGGATGTGCAAGTTTATACTCGGCTCCGACTACCCCAGGATGATGCCGAGCCCCTGGATGCGGGTGAGGTGCGTGAGCGGGAGCGTATAAGGGCGTTGGAGGTTTGGCGCGAGCGCTTGGGTGAACCACGAAGCTCACGCCAGCGAGTCGTCACCACGTTCTTGCCGAGCTTCAAAGCCTGGCATAGCGCGAGGGGATTTGCGCACGTTCGGCTGACACAGGTACTCACCGGGCACGGATGCTTTGGTTAGTACTTAAATAGAATCGAACGCGAACCGACATCGCAATACCACCACTGTGGTGGGTACCGGGACTCCGCGCAACACACTCTTGCATAGTGCCCCGCTTGGGAGTCAGAGAGTCTGGTCCAAAAGATCGGGCAGGACCTTTCTCCACAAGTCGCAGTGTCGGCTGCATTGGTGGAGAAATCTACTTGGACGGCACTGGTCTCCTTCTGCGAAGCTGTTATGCTCCAGAAGGAGATCGCTGAGCAAGAGCGGGAGAGGGCTGATCCCGCTTGAAGACGAAGGCGCTAGGCCGGCAGAAACGGACGAGCCGCCCCGTCAGCCCTGTAGTCGCGGGCTGATAGAATAGGGCTAAGGTATTCGCTGCCTGTCGTAAAAGGCGATTAAAAGGGGACACGGATTGGCAGATCGTTCCGTGGGAGATCCCGGATCTCCAAACGTACAGAGGGTGGCCACCGAGGAGGTTTTAGTGGGTAAGAACCTCACATAACGATATTCATCTGTTTTTTCAGCTCATAAAAAAACAAGCCAACTTTTTTCTCTTTATTTGTAGAGTTCCGTACCCAAAGGAATTACTAAGAATCCGCTATCTGTCTGTCTCTATTTGTCCTTCTTTCACCAGACTGTATCTCTTGAACCGTTATAATTAGACAGAACACCGGCGTGAAGTGAAAGTGTTTCATTTATGCATTTCGTCTGGCGAATGAGGTAGCCGGGGTTCACTATTAAAGGTGGCAACGCATCTGCACCCTACAGGCCTTGCAAATGGGCGGCGGTTATCACTTATCATCAGGTGAACCGCCAGCTCGCTTGATACCTTCACACATAAAAAAACCGGTCAAGTGCTAATCGAACTCGTACGCCAAGGGTTCATCCCATTATATCGCCAAAATAAAATTGGTAAATAATCTTCACCGATTTTCTCAGGAACGGGTGGACCTAGCAAATTGAAATTTATACCAATCACTGAGGTATATAGTCCCCATTAGGTGTATAAAAATTAACGTCCTGAGTCAACACGATAAAAAATATGGGCAAATTAATATTTTTGCGAAAACTTGTAAGTACAAAAATGTACCGAAATACTTTTTTTCCGCAATTTTTTCTTTATTTGTGCTGTAAGCCCTTACCTTGTTTTTTGCCAAATTTCGTGATTCTAGGTCGACGGGAACTATCATAGAGGTTGTCGACCCGAAACTAAATTTTTTGTTCATCATCTCTAGTTTCAATTGCAAGCTTTAAGATTACCAAAAATTGTAAGATTAAATAAATATTACAAGTTAGCATTCCGTACTTGAAATTCAGCTTTCTTTAATACTAGTAAATTCTTATTTTATGTTGAATAAGACTGCTTTATCCGTCTAATGGCGCTTCCCTTTAAATGAAAAATACCTTAGAACAGGAACAGAAATTTACGAAGGGGAATCTCATTTCCTATTCAACTTTGTTGATTTAACCGCGTCCTTTTTCCTTTTTTATATACTCAATAAATTAAGATAATGATAATTTTTCTCATGTAATTTTGTTTGCGAAATGCTTCAAAATGTAATGTGAAATTTACTACGCAGTTTTTTCTTATACAATTTTCCCAGGCCTGGAATTTGTCAACTTTAATTTCTTTTTTAATTCCTTAATTTAATATTTATTTATCTAATATTCACAAGATACAAGAGAAATCTATCTAAAATTTACCCTTTTAATACATTTTTGTATAAATTCAAATATCTAATGACATTACTAATTACTAACAATTAAATCCTGATTTTTTTACTGAATTATACTTTTTGCGTTTTAATTTACTATTTTAAAATACAGCATTAATTTATTTAAAGACTAATCCTTTATCCTTAACAGGCTCTTTGTTCAGATGTGAATGTCTCATGGTGGTTTTGTTGTGTTGGCAACGCAACCGGTTGTAGTCTTCTTAATTCCGAGAAAGCTATTGGGTACTATAGGACCCTAAATTACATCAATAGTCAATTGGACAACGTTAAAGTTTATGGTCTGTGATAAGCAACATTTGGATTCTTTTTGTTTATTACAATTTTAATGTGAAAAATTGTTATAAAACAGAATTTTAATGACAACTTGACATTGGCAGAATTATGATAACTAACGAAGCAAGCCAATAATAAAAAGAAGAAAAAGTATCAACATTTGTTCAAATTCCGCAATTGCTATTATTTTAAGGTGGAAGTTTTCATATGACTAAAATAAATTTTTGGTTAAATAAATTGTATAATTGTTAAACAAAATTAATAAAATATGACTAAAAATATGAAAATTCACCGTCATTCCCTTTAAATATTCGAAAACATCTTAAAAAAAAAGTTCATTTAATATTATTATTCATTCTATAGCTGATAAACCACCCCAACTCCCTCAAGGCCTTAGTGGCGTTATGAGAATGTCTCGTAAATTTTGTTTTCGAAGAGTGATCTTTAAAGTTGGAAGTTATTTTATATATTAAAATATTGTTATTTTATTAACTGTAATGAACACTAGCTGCTACCCGCGACTACGTCTGCATAGAATTAGCTGAAGGCCTAACATTTAGACAGAAAGACAGATATACAAATGTATATAAATTATAGCCTATGTCTTATTCTGATATATAAGCTATATTATTGTAAAGTTTCATTAAAATCCATTCAGTAGTATTTGCGTGAAAGAGTAACAAACATCCATCCATACATACAAACTTTCGCGTTTATAATATTAGTAAGGATATAAGTAAGGATTGTGTGTGACGAGGCCTGTGCAAGTGGGCGGGAAGGCGATGGATGCTGGTGGCTTCGGATCCTGCTTCATGGCAGTCGTGGGGAAGGCCTGTGTTCAGGCCTTCCCCACTCTCATGAGGCTAAAATTATGATCATGAGGATGATTAAACATTCGCTGGTCCCATAGGTTATAATTGTACAAATTCTTTGTTTATACAGTTCACTTTTAAAAAGAGAATTAAGTACTTTTACGTGTACGTTTACAATTTTATAGTCTGATTCATCAGCCTGCTGTATTTATTCCACATTTTTTAAATACTTTTATTCAATGTTGGAACGTTCTTTAATTTTTTTTTAAATTGGAGTATAAAAATATGACAATATTTTCTCGTATATATAACCAACAGTTGTGTAAAAAATAAAAAACTTTACACATAAATTATAAGGCATTATAACAGCGTATTTTCGAACTGTCACTAATAGAAAACTTCGTTTCCTACGATGTTTTAAAACTAAGTCAATACAATTTTTTTAAATGCATCATATACTTCTTCTTGCTACTGATAATAATTAAATATTATATTGTGTGTTAGGGCCACGCAAGAGTCTTCTCTGCTGCATGATTAGGCAGGTCCATCCGGATAAGTAACACGACCTCATAGAAGACCGGCGTGAAATGGAAGTGTTAAACTTGTGTTTCATATGGTGAGTGAAATAGACGGGGCTCACTTTATTTAAAGATGGCAACGCGTTTGTAAGGGGTGTTGCAAATGTCCTGACGGTCGTTATCACTTACCATCAGGTGAACCACCAGCTCACTTACTACCTTCTGACATAAAAATATATATGTTGAAAGGGCTTTTGAAGAATAATAATTAAGATCGCAATATGAACTTATGATGATACTAGAGTGTACTTATAAAAATGCCATTAATAACAGTAAGGTTTTTAATAATTATGTAAAGGTATTAAGTATATTTTTATCTACTAAGATTTAATACGTAAAATATATGAGTCAGTAATATTTAAAAGAATCAGACAGCTATTTACTTGGTGTTACGAAAAATTTCGTAATAAGTTTTTATGTAACAATTAACGCTTCCCTCGCTGAAATGATGAGAGTATATCGGTGCTCTAGAAGCTTCCTTATTGTGTTCTTTGATGTTCAAACTCCATATTATTTTTAATAGAAACATTAAAATTCTGCGCAAAACGAGTCCACTCGGGACTGTCGACTTCAAAATCGTTTGCATTTCCAGTGTTCCTATTTTCTTTTTTACCGCGTTTAATATGCGAGAGTTGTGATAATGTAGAAATTAATAAATTGAAAAAAACTATAATTTTGACAGTGTTTTAAAAAAAAACATAATATTTGCAGTATAAGGAATTAAACAAGAAAAATTACTAGTAATCGAACAAAAGTAAAGAGAAAAAGTTAGCTAGTAAACCAATTTTTTTTAATACATGAATAATATATTTTTAATACAGTGTCCATAGATTCTATGAGTAGTAACCTCATAGAATCTAAGCTGATATTTGAAAGACCTGATCTGTGCATACTGCAAGTCTTTCAAAACCACTGAGTGTTTTGTAAATTTGAGAACATTTTCAAATTAGACACAGAACCGCATAAATTTTTGGGTTGGCTAGTTTTGGATATTCAAATCTATGGATCATTCAGTATGTCATAATGCGGTGCTTCCAAATTTTTATTTGTGAGTTCTTAAAATTTCATCGAGCGATTAAATGTTGAGCATGAACAATTTCTATCCAAACACTTATTGTAACGTAATTGCTAACGATACAGAAGATTTCTTGAAGTAAATATTTTGCAATGGAAAATTAGAAAGCAACCTGAGAGCGATCAACAAAATTACAATAAAAGTACTAAATGAATGATATACCAATATATAAATAGTTAAATTATCGAATCAAATGTAAGAAATGATATCAGTTTGACTCGGTGTTATACAACTTAATAAAAGATAAAGACCCACCATTTGAATGCAAGCCAAACACTGCATGGGGCAATGCCAATGCGTAAACATTTTGTTGGAATTAATTATTTAACGGAACTTTGATTAAAAATGACCACGACTGCAAAGCGGCTTGGTGTTTTTTACGTTTGCCATAGATATTGAAAGCTGCGAAATGACAACTACAATTTCTTACACATAATTGTAATGTAACGGTAATATGTTCAATATTGAGGCTTTATACACTTATGTGTAAGTTTCCTAAATTTATTGGGGTTTTTATCTTATAACGTTAATACGCTATATGAAAACACCTCTGATAAATTAATGAATTATTCATTTAACAGCTCCGTATTTATGTTCGTCAATTTCTCCGTATACAATGTATTTTAAATATTCACTACGATCATATAACCCATAACATTTTACGACTTCCGTCATATGTGAAACTTCAGGATGTCGCGGTTTCCAGTTTTCAATCGTAAAATACGATTTTCGTGGTTATAAAATTAATGCCGCAATTGCAAATATTCAGTAATGTATAATCGTACTTAATTCATTGTATATTGTACAGAATATGACAAAAAACCTTTCGATGAAATAACACAAACTCTTTAATATTTTTATTAAATAATAAATAAAATAGAGGTAAAACATTATGTTTATATGGAGCATATTTTACAAATTATTACAATTTTATTATTATTGAATATTAAATTTGTAATAAATTAGTTGACAGTTACTGTTATTATTCAATATTATGTATATTACCATTTTCTTTATCGATGAGGTGAAAGAATGTGTAAAAAACTTTAAACAGTGGCTCCTGGCCGGTTTTTACTGCCGTGCTGACAGATATATTGTGTTTATACATTTGCAAGTTTCCCATTTAAACGATAAAATCATTGTCGCGCAAATATAAACGTGTGTGCGATGTCATTAAGATTTGGTTCGCTGCCATTTTACAATATTTTAATGTTTTGCAAATTGCGAGAAAGATTGTGCACAATTTTAATGTTCTGCAAATTTTTCGGCCACTTTTCTGGGGTACTCAACACGCTGTAAAAACGAAAGTCCCACTTTGAGTGCGCCGTGCGAGACCGCGATGAGCCGTCCATCATCGGTACTTTTTTGTCCTTCAGGAGCACTATGTTGAATTTGCAAAATGTCGAATTCGCAAAATGTTGATCCCCAAAATGTCGAAGTCGTAAAAAGTTGAATTTCCCACCCGGATCACAATGTTGAATTCCTAAAATGTTGAATTCGCAAAATGTCGAATTCGCAAAATGTTGATTCCCAAAATGTCGAAGTCGTAAAAAGTTGAATTTCCCACCCGGATCACAATGTTGAATTCCTAAAATGTTGAATTCGCAAAATGTTTAAGTTGCAAGATTACTGTAATCCTAACTATTAAATTGCTTGGTGTATGGCATTATTTTTCCGTATTGTATGGTACTATCTAAGACATGTCGAAATAGTGCAAAACTAAAGAAAATCTAAAAAAAAGTCATCATCATCATCATCATCATCAGCCGCAAGTCGTCCACTGTTGAACATAGGCCTCCCCCTTAGAACGCCACAACGAACGACAGTTTGCCATTTGCATCCACCGGTTGCCCGCGACTCTTATGATGTCGTCGGTCCACCTAGAGAGAGGCCTTCCAACGCTACGTCTTCCGGTTCGTGGTCGCTACTCGAGAACCTGTACGGGGAGTACATCATCGGTCATCAGTTCTTCGAGCGATGTGGCCTGCCCACTGCCACTTCAACTTGCAGATCCAGAGAGCTATGTCGGTGACTCCGGTTCTTCGGCGAATTTCCTCATTCCGGATTTTGTCGCGCAAAGAAACTCCGAGCATAGCTTTCTCCATAGCTCGTTGTGTGACTCTGAGCTTCTCCAATAGGCCAATTTTTAGAGACCACGTCTCAGTGCCATCCGTCATCGCTGGCAACACACACTGGTTATAAACCCTTGTCTTAAGGCACTGTGGAATTTTGGACGTAAAGATATCACGTAGCTTCCCGAACGCTGCCCATCCGAGTTGGATTCTTCGAGTGACCTCTTTGTCGAAGTTGAACCTGCCTAACTGGACCGTTTGTCCAAGGTAGACATACTGGTCGACAACTTCGAGTGTATCGTTCCCAACAATAACTGGTATGGGTTCGACGTGGGCATTTGACATGATTTTCATCTTGCCCATGTTCATTTTAAGACCCACCTGTTGGGAAACGTCACTAAGGTCCCTGAGCATAGTGTTAAGGTCCTCCAGCGACTCTGCTATTATGACTATATCGTCGGCAAAACGAAGTGATATATTCGCCGTTGATATTGATGCCGAATCCGTCCCAGTCCAAGAACTTAAAAACATCCTCCAATGCGGTCGTGAACAGTTTCGGAGAAATGACGTCTCCCTGTCTCACGCCTCTCTGCAATTGGATTGCTTTCGTGCTCTCGTTCTGTAGACGGATGGACATGGTGTTGTTTCTATACAAACACTTCAGAACTTCGATATACCTATAGTCGATATGACATCGCTGGAGGGACTGCAATACCGCCCAGGTCTCGATTGAATCGACTTTTTCATAGTCCACAAACGCTAAGCACAATGGCCTCTATATATATTTATACTCCTCCTCGCTCTTCTGTATAATCTGGCGGATTATATTCCTCGCTCTTCTGTATAATCTGGCGGAGCGTATGGATGTGGTCTATGGTGCTAAAGCCTTTTCGGAACCCCGGCTAGTTCGGGAGGCTGGAAGTCATCAAACCTGCGTTCAAGACGATTCGTAATGACTCTAGAAAACAGCTTATATACATGGCTCAGGAGCGAGATGGGTCTATAATTCTTCAATAGGGTCTTATCTCCCTTTTTGAAGAAAAGCACCACCACACTCCTATGCCATGCTTCTGGCGTGGTGCCTTGAAGTATGACGGGATTGAACAACTTTTGGAGGACTTGTAGTACCGGTTTTCCACCCGCTCACAGAAGTGCAGTCGTAATTCCGTCATCGCCCGGTGCCTTGTTGTTCTTAAGCTATTTCGGAGCCATTCTAATCTCGTACAGGCTAATGTCTGGGATATCCTCAGTGTAGTGTCGGGTCAACCTAGCTCTGTTGTCCTGAGCTGTTCTGACAATGGGTTTACATGTCGAGGTGTACAAATGTCCGTAAAACCATTCAAGCTCTCTCAAATGTCCGGTTTCGATGAGTTGACACTGCCGTGCCCAATATACGAATGCCTTGCAAACACTTTAGAGCCCTGGTTTCGCTTGATTGCGGCTTTAATACGTTGTGTATTATAGGATCGCAAGTCGTGTCGCAAGGATTTTGAGATTCGTCTATTCAGTTTTCCATACTCCGACATATCAACTGAAGATTGCAGTCTCATCTCTGTTCGATCTTCCATTAATTGTCTGTGGGGAGAGCTTTTGAGGTTTCTTCGAGCGCCGGGCCTTAAAGAACTTAGACCCCACTGTGTGGATAGCTTCCACCAACCCATTGTGCACCTCGTGATTCGCATTCTTCAAGGCACTGAAAGCGATTTTTTAGTTCGAGTTGAAAGCTTTCGGAATTTTGGATTTGGTCAGGGCAAGGTCGGAGCGTGGACTTCATTAGGCGTGACTTTTCAAGCTTCGCGTTGATATTCAATGTGCCTCTAACAATACGTTGATCACTACCGGTTTTTACCCTGCCGATCAGGGAAACATCATTGAATATTCGCTTCTTGGTCGTCATGATGAAGTAAATCTCATTTTTGCTTGAACCATCGGGGCTTATCCAAGTCGTTTTTTTTTTTCTTCTTATTTTTAATAATTGTTACAATGCCGCATTTCTCAATTGTTTGTTACAGTAATTTTGTGATTTTTGATCCAATAAACACGTGTTTTGGTTTTTTTTTTACTTTTATAGAATCAACTAAATCCGAGCAGTCTTAATGTTTTAGCAAAAGTCCATCCATCTTCCAAATTCAAAAAAACAGTTAAGTCTGCTATATATGCACTACACTACTAGATGTGAGAAAATACGATATAAATATATTACATTAATCACTAATACATTATTTTAGATTTAGCAATAAACCCTATAAATTGATATAGATCGATAAAGAATCTCGCTTCACTAGATACTTGCATCATAATGAGCGATGTCAAGCATCAAAGAAAGTTGGTAACACCAACTTTCTTTGACACGGACATTAAGACACTAATGAATTGTTTACCATATGAAATATAATATCGGAAATTAAATTCGGTTATATCTATTCATGTGCCTTTACAATGAATTTCGTTTTTAAGTAAGTACAAACACTAATGCGTGGGGTTACATTCATGCCCATTATATCATTGTCAATGCGTAAAGTTACATTTGTCGCTATTCCGATATAACTAGAACTATTTCCACCATGAAATAAAACATTGTTGCATGTCCTCCTCCCTTAACAATTCTTGTTTACATCAACCTAGCTTTATTTACAAGCTCCTTTATTGCATGACAAACATAATAAAAAAGATAATGTAATATATATTTATATAACTCCGTTTGGTCTAAATTAATTAGAAAATTGAAGGTGTATCAACAAAGAACATTGAACTATGTCATTTGTTTGTATTCAAAGTCAAAAATAGTTTTATTGTTGTAGTGAGTATCATCTATGTCAATGCTATGACTATACTGTCTATTTCTAGGTTTTGTTATACCGGTACTTCCTTGCGTTTGTGACCCCATTCCCCATCGAAAATAGACCGTTCTTTATCAGTATTGGAAAACACATCAACCGTCTAACATAAAAGTAACACTCCAATATTATTATGCTTCGTCATAAACTACTTCAGGATCTATCCGAGTTCATTTCAAGTGTTTTAATATGGTTTCAGTTTTATGCAAAGAACTGTTGTTTTAAATAGTAGATGGAGATTAAAATAATAGTAGATATGCAAAGATGGATTGATGGTTGGATATTGAGTCCCGATCTGAGGACAAAATTTTTTTCTTTTCCAGATGGTTTGTGAATTACAACCCCTACAAGTGTAAAATTAAAGTAAAATAAAATAAAAGCTATTTAAAAAAATTTCTTTTATTCTTGATATAAGAGTAACTACGTAGATAATACCAATGCATAAATAAAATCAATTGTTTAGCGATGCTGACTGTAGGGAAGTTATTTTAAATACAGATAAATATAACTTACCATTTTAAAAATATCTTGCTATCCACTGACTCATTGAAATTTGTTTAATGTAATGATTCACTCAGTTTCTAACACGATCATCAAAGTTATATATTGCTTTAAATGCAAAAACTTTATAATAAAATTGTTAATTTATTATAAATTATCACACACTCCATAAATATTAGCATTTTGGTATTATTACAGAAATTATGATGAGTAAGTAGATACACTCCACATTGAAAGTAATCATTCTTTTATTTGTATGTAGCTTTAATAATAAAGTTAAAATATGTTATTAAGTTAGACTTTTCTAAACTTCAAGACTTTATGTATTGAGTGTACTGCTTCATAGCGATTGCAATTAATAAATCAATTCATGTCTTTTTATTAACACGTCATCATCTTCTTGATATCTATCCACTTTCTTTGTTGTAGTTTTAGCAACCCTTGGCTTGTATTTATACATTTTATGCAAAATGTATACACAACTTTTTATATATATAAAACTGCATTAAACGTAAAATACTTTCACTTACATCAATCTGATAAAAAATAATACCTACAGTGAATAATCAGCTAATCAATAGATTTTATAAAAAAAATATTTATAAATAATTTTTATGCATCACAACAGAAACGCCTATCTTCTATATTTTAAACAAATCAATTGCAGTTTACGGAGCATTCAGGATGCTTGTTCTACTATTATAATGCTTTCAGTAGAACGGCTCGGAGTGTTTGTATCATAAATTACTCATATTACATAAACATTCGATTGTATTTTATTGCTCAGTAAAACCGATATAATATTGCAAAGGCGTTTTGCAATTCACTGTTCATGCCAAAGATATTCTAAAATAGCAATAAATAGTCCTAAGCTACATCCAGTTTTATAGGACAACAGAACAGCATAGCATTTAATAATCAAAGTGAATAGTTTTTGTAGAAAATTTACAATTACCAATTTCTTGCAAAGAAATTAATTTATGAATGTTTTGCTATAAGCTAGAAAGCTGTTTTACCCAAAGAGAGCATAAGAAGCGGAGTGAATCAATATTACTGGTAAACATGTTCGCCGAGATTAGTTAATTGTAGGTCGAATCTTGAACTCCTGACAACGAAGAACCCCGGGTGGCTTCCCGGCTATCAAAGCGTTCGTCACGACATCGAGAGACATTAGTTGTAACATTTTCAATTGATAAAAGGAGCCGATGACTCTTTAATAGACAGTAAAGCATGGATTAAATATCAAAACATCAATTGTATCTTACGCAATAAATTATACTTATGACGAAATGTGATATCAATTATTTGTAATCGTCGAGACACGAAGCAATGTTTACTGTAGGTACAATAGGTCGGCTAGTATGAGAAAGAGCAACCGACTAACAGAAGATCCACTTTGCAGTAATACTTAAACTTTAGCTTTTCGCCTAGTGAAGGTGGTGCGTGGGGAATACCCCTTAAAGGTTAGAAATTAATATGTGACACCGTGAATCATGTGGGTAGTATCCATGGGAGGCGGTAAGGGCTTACCATGACGTAAGCGGCCTAGTGGTTTACCATCTTTTATCATAAATATCATTGTATATCAAGTATTTTAATCAGGTTAATCAGGCTATACGAAATACTGCTCAGTATTTCGTAAACCCTGAAACCGCTCTCACTTTTTGAGACCGATATATTCAATAACACGTGATATGGTGAAACATATGTGTTAACAGGATTATTTGGATTTTATGGGCACGTAAAAAGTTCACAAGTTTCATTGAAGAACTAAAAGAGTTGTACACTGACAGTAGTGATGGTAACGAGTTAGAAACATTGTAAATATTTCCAACAGCTCACTTAGTATTCGGAGACGGACATCCCGTACCATACATTGTGTTCGTAAGTATTGTGTAAACGTAACAACGGTTGTTTTGCTATGGGCTCTTTGCAAACGCTTTGCACCCGTGCGAAGCCGGGATGGGTCGCTAGTGTATTATAAAAATGTATTATGACGTACTTATATATCTAAATGATTACTATACATATAGACATTTTATTAATTTATTTAAATACAACAGTACATTCTTACTTGGAATAAAATTAATCTAAATGATGTTAATTTCAGATTGTTAAAGTAAATTATTCTTAGTAATTAATCATTTCTGTCCTCTTTCACTGTCTCTATTCTTCTAAAGAATAATATGAAATTTGGGCATATCATAACAAGAAGCTTTTTAAATTTGCATTGTTACACGTAACACTATTTAGACATCTGCATCGCTCCAAATTCAAATATTGATGCCAGAAGTACTTAGTAACGTAAATATGAAGTACATTTCAACCGAATGCTATCCAGCATCTATAAATAAACGAGTTCCGAAAGCCACTTCTTGCATTAACACTGAAACACATTCAGTTCGATTAAAAAATCTCACCGCTTTATATTGCATTATTTATTCCGGTGTGCTGCTATTCCCCGATCGTAAATTTGTGATAATGTGAAATTTGAAGCGACATTCTGGAATTGTTATTATTTTCGGTATCCTCAAAGATATCACGCAGACCTTTCTTTGAACATTACTTACGCCATTAATTTCGACATATACGTGCGTGCGGAAAGGTCAACGACCACTTTTGTGTTGGGGCATTCCCCAATCACGACCAAATACCAGATCGGATTTGAAACAACAATTATTGCTCCGATAATCAAAAGTCACAGTAGGTAGTAATTAATGATTCAGATTTCCACACTATTTTATCATCATGGATACATAAACATCGAATAAAAAGTAGTTTGGCAACCCTCACCGCGTTAAGTGTAGGATATTTTTTATTATTATTTTTTCTCTCAATTAATCACAGTAGGTAATTTATAAAATTTATAACAATTAAAAGTTACGTTTCGTGAATTTTATGAAAAATATAAAGTTAGTTTAGAAATTAATTAAATTGAAGGCACGTTTAACTAAACAATGTAATAAATATCTAATCAAGTCCTGTGAGTATTCACGTCACTCGTGCAAGTAAATAACATAAATCCATTTCAAAAACATATTATTAAAAGTTTAGGTTGGAAATTCTTAGCTTTTAACTTTTAAATATAATTCCAAAATTCACGACGTCAATGTTATTTTGCGGTAATGCCTTGACAAATCGGATTTGAAACAACATTTATTGCTCCGACTATCACAGTAGGTAGTAATTTTATTAATGATTCAAATTTTCACACTAAAATATCTCTGTACGTAAAGTTAAAGTCAGCGCCCGAAAACAGTGCTGGAAACTGAGAATAGTTGGCTTCGAACATTTGTAAAAAACATATTTATTTTTCTCTATTCTTTTTATTTGTCAATCTTTTATATAGAATGGCTATTGCAAAATGGATAGATACAGTAGGCGCTCGATAATCCGGCACCCGAATTCTTTCACAAATGCCGATTTCTGGCACTGATAGATTTTTGGATTTATGTGAATCAAAGCGTAAATTGGGTACGTATATGTGCGAAATAAATTCTATTATATATTTTCACAGTAGAAGTCCCCAAGATACATAATAGGTATATAAATTGTTTTAACCGAACATATAACATTGGAAAAACTGTTACATAACCAAGTTGGTGTCTCATTTATTGTTATGTAATGCGTAATAGGAGGACAATGGTCTCATGAAACTTTTGTTAATTTTACTTTCCTTAAAGTAGGTAAAATGTTTTCTAAAGTATTGTTTTCATCTGCCCAACCCATACTAATATCTGTACCTTGTAGAATATACTTTGTCTAAACAATTCGGGTGCTCACTTATTGCGACTCGTTGCTTCACTACCTAGGTGGGCTGCGGGGGGCGGACTGCCGAACGAGAATATACTAAACTTGAGCAAAGTCGTTCACTTTGATTAAATCTCGCTGAATCTCATTCACTAATATGAATCATTCTTCTTGATCCTTCGACAAGAATGAATAAGAGTTGACTGGGGCGTTGTGAATTACTCTTAGCAAACCCAATCTAAGTCTCATATTCGTTACAAATATTGATTTCCTCTTAAATTTCTTTCAGGATGTAACAGAAGCTCGCTCATTCATTACGGCTAAACTAACTAGTGAAATTCTGAATGAAAAAATTCAGTATACCAGATGGATACACGCATTTACAAATCTATACAATTTTCTTCATTTACTTTTTTAAATTTTTATCACATCTTGAACAAAAAGTAATGAAACATCATCAAAATTTTAATATCATTTTTAATATAGCAAAGCATGCGAATGGAATTTAAGGCGATAATACATTAAGAGCTGTCTGAAAAGATATCATTCGAAGCTGTGTGACATCAATGATCGATCTATCCATTAACAGGCTATAAGCGATTTTCCGTCTTAGCTGTGACATAAATGATCATTCAATTTTGAAGCGAAGAATTTATTTATCACCTAAAACTTTTATTCTGCTTTAAAATTTGCCGAATTATGCCATTTGTTTTTTTTTCTTCTGTTATTGAAACGTGCAAATAATGATGAATAAATCTACTTTTATTATTTTTCGCCATTTTGCAATAGTCATTCTATATAAAAGATAGGCAAATAAAAAGAAGAGAGAAAAATAAATATATTTTTACAAATGTTCGAAGCCATTGCAATTCTTAGTTTCCAGCACTGTTTTCGGGCGCTGTCTTTTACTTTACGTCAGAGATATTTTAGTGTGGAAATCTGAATCATCAATAAAATTACTACCTACTGTGACAGTTGATTATCGGAGCAATAAATGTTGTTTCAAATCCGATTTGTCAAGGCATTACCGCAAAATAACATTGACGTCGTGAATTTTGGAATTATATTTTAAAGTTAAAAGCTAAGAATTTCCAACCTAAACTTTTAATAACATGTTTTTGAAATAGATTTATGTTATTTACTTGCACGAGTGACGTCAATACTCACATGACTTGATTAGATATTTATAACATTGTTTAGTTAAACGTGCCTTCAATTTAATTAATTTGTAAACTAACTTTAAATTTTTCATAAAATTCACGAAACATATTTTTTAATTGTTATAAGTTTTATAAATTACCTACTGTGATTATTTGAGAGACAAAATAATAATAAAAAATATCCTACACTTAACGCGGTGAGGGTTGCCAAACTACTTTGTATTCGATGTTTATGTATCCATGATGATAAAGTCAAAAAGTAAAGTAACGGCCTATATTTCTCACTGCTGGTCAAAAGCCCCCTCAGTATAAAGGGTATCAGGGTATAGCCGCGCGGCCCAACTGCGAATTTTTTTTTTTAAACATATCGATAATCTTTATTGATCTAATATTTACAAGATTAAATCTATCTAAAATTACATATTATCTAATAAACCTAATCCACGCGGCCCGCTAGCTGCATTTCCTCGCTGAATAGTTATGCTTAACCTTTGCGCGAGAAAAGAACCAGCTCTCTTGTCACCAGCCGCGGCGTTAAGCCTAGGACATAAACTTTTAAAAAAATTTGATGTGCGAATTGGGGGAATACACATATCTTCAAAATATTCTTTTTCCTATTATTTAGAAAATATACAGGTCATCCTCACGATGTTTCCTTCACGGCTGAGCACTTGATAAGTCAGCACTTAAAATTGTCAATTTTATTGCTGCCGATACCAAGGAAAGGGGATCGAACTCAGATTGCTCGAGTATATTGAATTAAAAGCAAGTGCCCGCACACTGAGCTATGACGGCCATGATGATAATGTTTGCATAGAAAAACGCACACTTCGTACAGTGATATGACAAGTTGACGAGTTTTCGACCAGAGAATTGGGTCGATCGTTTCACGAATGTCGCAACAACGGATTCGTAATGCGATGCGGAAACTTTCATAATGCCCCCACAAATTTGTCGCGTCATGAAAGCAATGCGCTGTGTGGGAACTGTTACAGTGCCATAAAACCGGCGATTTAACGTGCTCGTCCTGCTTTAAAATATCATAAACAGTTCTAAACACCGAGCGGCGAGACGTATAATTCTTAGAAAACGTAGTAAAATTAATTGGATGTAAAACAATTCCATAATGTTTACGCTGAGGAGAAGACGTGCCGATAAACGCAGGTTAGGACACCTCTGGGCCAGGTGAAGTGACGATCTTCGTAGTTCTGTTGGTAGTAACTGCATTCTGGAAGGCACTCATCCAACAATAGACTACCTCAGGCTTATGATTGTGGTAACGACTTTTATAGGAAACCATAAGATTTTTATCAATGGGATAAAATCAAAGGCTCGGACACCTATCATTTCATCTTCTCTTTCCGTTGAGATTCGATAAGAATACAAAAAAAGCCGTTTCCTGGTGCGTAAGCGAATGGTTCGGGTTTTTTTTTTATATTGCTCTGACGCATATTATACTTTTATTATTACCTCAAATTTACGTCATGATATTTCTGTAGCTCTCTCGTCATCACATTTGGGTTTTTACAAAGTAACCATTTTATACTGCATACTAAATGCGTACTTAAATAACAATTTGTTTTTAACATAATCACTTTTCCTATTAATCCATTTATAGAACAGAGTTACATTGATATACTATATTAGCTGTACTAGTTGCCTATTCCTATACTAGCTGCTGCCCGCGACTACGTCTGCCTAGAATAGGCTGTAGGCGTAACATTAAGACAGATATACATTTTTTTTTATGCGAAAAGTTGTCAAAGGAGCAGACGAGTCACCTGATGTTAAGTGAATACCGCCGCCCGTGGACTTCTGCCACACCCGAGGGTTACAGATGCGTTGACAACCTTTTGAAAATTGGGCTCCGGCTACCTCACTCACCAGACGAAACGCGAAAGTATTTGTCATACTTCCACTTGACGCTGGTCTTCTGTAAGGTTATGGTACTTATCCGGACGGGCCTGCCCATTCGTGCAACAGCTGAGGCTGCTGCGTGGCCCTACCACCGTAAAATATGTAGAATTAAAAAAATATGTAGAAGTACATAAAATATGTATATAAATTATAGCCTATGTCTTATTCTGATGAATAAGCTATATTATTGTAGTTTCATTAAAATCCATTCAGTAGTTGCGTGAAAGAGTAACAAACATCCATCCATACATACAAACTTTCGCCTTTATAATATTAGTAAGGATAAGTAAGGATTAAAAACTACAATTTATTTTTAAACTACTACTTTTACTCAAAAAGATAACGGCGGTAATATTAGACCTTACATAAGATGAAATAAATGAATAAATTATTGTGCAGAAAACCACGTATTGCATTCCTCTTTATCTGGTTAAATTTAAAAACACCAATACTTGCTAAAAATAATTTAGTAAATAAAATTTCCATATCTTTTATTCTTACGCCTTATCGTTTGGGGCTTAGACGCGTTTAAATTTATCCAACTTTTACTTATATATGCTGTCTTAAAGTCCTTTCGAGCTTGCTTACCTAATAAATGAACGCCCCCTATATACTACAGAGTTAATTCATCAAATGACGTCGACTTAATCATTACAAACAGAGATGGACTAGTCCATGGACACGTTATGAAGATTGAAATTTATTGTGGCGTCCGCCCTCTTGATAAAAGAATAAATTAGTTAAATACAAATGAACAATTGTGAAGTCAAAATTAGACTTCATTAAAAAAAAACCATAATCACCATCATAATAATCAGTTATACCTTGCCGCATTGTCATTGTTATTGTTAAAACAGAAGAGGGATTATACTTAATTTATTACCTTACTAATGTCCCGCCCCGGCTATGCACAGGGTTATGGTATTTATATATAAGACGGGTTTAATATATTATATAAATATAAACCTTCCTCTTGAATCACTCTATCTAGTAAAAAAACCGCATCAAGATCCGTTGCGTTGTTTTAAAGATCTAAGCATACATAGGCAGAGACAGACAGCGGGACGACTTCGTTTTATACTATGTAGTGAAGATACCAATTACCTTGTTTAGCTATGGCTAGGGCGGCCCGGGCTTACAGACACACGGGTTAACACGGGGTAGCAAATAGCTGCACATTTTTTTTAATCCTACGGGGTTATATAAAATATTACTACGTGTAATGTTCGAGACATCCTTCCTTTTTCATTTTATCGTATGTGTAACATCCGATATTTATTTTAAATACTGATCGCTTTGATGTTTCGCATCTGCAATAATAAACATTTTATTCGGTGGTGTGAAACTATAGCATGTAGGTGTTAGGAAATTTTAAAGCTTTACAATTTTGAATACTTGATTTTTATATTTTCAGAATGTGTTTTCAGTCTGAACTCGTATAAGTAATATTCAAGCCCGTTCTCGGATATTTTCAGGGAGAGCTTAAAGACGAAGCATTAAAACGTATGTTATACAATGAATCATCTTTAGTCCTCAAGATATTATATAGATTATCATAAAAAAGTAAGTGTTTTTTGTGAAAAGTTGTGAAACGAGCAGATGAATCGGATGAAACTCGAATTCTGTTAATTTAATTAATACGTAGTATTTATGAAACGATGGAACTTGACTATTTCAATATGATATTAAAACACATTTTGTATATAAAAATCGCGTTTATTTCATTTGACATTTATAGCAGCATCTTCTTTCTTAAATACAGTACAACAATCAAACTTAATAATTCAACAATACGTAACAGAAACACACAACGCATTTGAAATCAACTATGCAAAATTAAACAATAGCTTGTAGATATTTTCAATGAAAGTTGAATGGAAGATAATTAACGTTTTAGCAATAACATATGTCTTTAAACCGTACGAGAAATGGAAATTATTTGTTCTGCATCACTCGCAGTTAGCACCGCAGCGTACATTTTGAAATGAAATGCGTCAGTTTTTCGCCGAACATATAGCTCTTTGATGTATGTACATCCTTTTATGTTACTTGTCGAATACATGTATAACATTATTGTCATTTTACTTTTATTATACTTGGTTTTTTCCAGGTACTGTGCAATTAAATGAATGTGTAAGCAGATGTGAAATATATTTTGTCCCTGTCCCATGCTACGCTCGCCGTAATGTATCGCGAAATATTTCGAGTGACATTAATTCAAATTTAACACGAAAACGGAAATAACGAGTGTTATTCAGGAACAAGAATAAATACATCGCAAGAAGCCCTTTGTGTAGAAACACGTGTCACTTCTTTTTCTGCAATTGGCACGCAACCTGACTCGCATACCACGGATGAGTCCATACGCTCTGAAAACTTTGGCATTCTTACTCGTTTAGGTACAAACGTCCAAAATTAGAAGCTACTCCAATACACGCGAACTCACGCTCGTTTCGGGTTGGTGATACAGTTTGTTATACATAACCTGATATTACGGGTTTGTGATATATTTTGTATATACATAAATTGAGACGAAACACATTAACCTGGAAGCAAATGGACACCTGTCCCTTTTAATTTGACGTTCCCTTTGTTTTTTTTAATTTGACCTTTAAATTTAATTTGATGACGTTGACATCTCTAAATTTGTAACAATAACAGTGTAGAAAATATTTACGTTTGCAATGATGCACGGACTATTGTTAAGACACCTACATGCAATGAGATCAATAAAATATTTATCGAATAATTAGAACATAGTAATTTAACTATACAACAGACAACTTATTAACTTATTGTTTTAAATCAAAATATCTCGTTTAATAATATGTAAATGTTGAAGCTTGGATTGAAAAATTAATTGAGACGACTGTATAAATCTTTTTAAGCAAATTGAAATCGAAAATAGTAGTAGTAAATTGTCAGAAGCACGTGTGATTGACAAGCGCCTCAGATGTTTTAGGTAGCTGCTGTCAAAACGTCCGTAGAAAGATAAACGAATCTTCAGTCATATTATCTCTTTTAAAGATTTTCGGCTGTATTCGTGTAACAGGCGAATATAACTGAACAGTTACTACAAGCCGAGTTCCGAATTCTCGTTACAATTGAATTTGTTTTGTTACACACATTGCAATATTAATCCGTTAACGCGAAACGGCAGCATAAAAGTTTTATTTTTTAATTGAAACGTTTTTATTTGCCTAGCTTAAAAATAAATATTGCATCGGATGATGGAGCGTGCATACTGGTCGGTTTATGCACAGTGGCTTGTTCGCGACATAACTATACGATATGCAGTCGTGACGATTGGTGTCATTAAACCGATGATTCGTAGATGACGATTTGCACGATCGGCGGCTTCTGGGGGCTCTGGATTGGAGTGGTTATGTCCCTGATGACAGCTTCCACCGCCGCCTCCCACTCCAGCTGTCTCTTGTCGCCTAATGCGTCCTTCCCACTGCTAAACCTAGGCATTGTCACCTACAACAAACATACAATCACTCGCAAAGCACTCTATATACAAAAACATAAAGAAATAAAAATATTTAAAGTTTTTTTTTTCTCTATTTTCTAATATATCTCTTTATATAAAGTCAATGTGGTTGTCCTGATATACAGGTTAATTTTTAATGAATAATTTTAATATCAAGTCGTTAAGTTAAGAAAAATACAAAATTTATATTTTGGTAAAAGAAATATTACAATAAAGTATAACTTAAAGAACTATTTTATACGGTACGTCATAAAAATTAAATTAAAATAAAAAAAATGAAAGCCGTGTTAAAAATAAACACAAGTGAAACTACGTTGAATTAAGTTTGCCAGTACATAAATTATTTGCACAAGCTTTACAGGAACGTAAGTATCGTAAATATTCTTGATTGATGTATAATGTTGTGAAGTGTTTGCATTTCGTGAGCTAATTGTAAAATATAGACTAAAATTGCTTATGAATGAGGTTTATCACCGCAACATAAACATGTCGGGATAAGCGAATTCTTATAATAAAGCTTAAGCGTAAACAAGCTTACTCTCTAGTTTACTTTTTCACATATTGAATATAAATATGCGTATAATATAACGTTTAGTAATAAAATACAAAACTTAAGTAATAAAATGCTTTATTATTTATTCGGGATAAGTACACAATAATAATTATTACATTATTGTAACACCAAAATCATTGTTTAGGTCGTTCAAGTTGATCTTGCGAATGTTTACAAAATTGAGATATATGATATATGCATCAATAAATAGTATCTGTACGAGTACTTCAAATGTTATCAGACCCGTATCTTAGTTTTCTCTAACTACATGGAAAAATAAAATAAAACTTAGGAAAGATAATATTATATAAAGAAAAAAAAACTTGAAAACTAACAAACACTTATTGGAAATGCGATTGTAGCCTCACACTATTTCTTTATGCAAAAAACAAGTTAGAGATTTGACTTGTTTTGTAAGTACTTGAAAGTAGTTCTTAGCTGGGCTACACTGCGCTGTCTATCTGCAAAGTCCGAATACTAGGCTAGCTAGTTGTTTATACTATGTACTTACCTATCGACCTTATGAAATAAAGGGAAACCTATTTATTAACGCGAATATTGATCGCAACAGTCTTCGCTGTTGCACGAATGGGCAGGTCCGTCCGGGGAAGTACCATGACCTCACAGGAGACCTGAGTGAAGTGAAAGTGTTATAATTCTGCGTGACGTCTGGTGGGTGAGGTAGCCGGGGCCCATTTTAGTAAAAGGTGGCGACGTACGTGCTACTCTACGCGTGTGGCAAATGTCAATAGATGGTGGTTATCACTTAACAACAGGTGAACCGCCTGCATATATAGCTATGTAACAATAATCATTCCCAATACCTACAACATTGACATGTCCGTCGTGATCCCGTCGAAGGTCACCGTAACTCTGACGCACTCTCATAACAGTCATGTTTTACAGCCACCGTTTCGGGAACTTATAAAAATACGCAAACGTTCTACTCAGTCTGTGGGCTATCGATTGCGTTCGATTCATTCTCCCACCGTAAGCGGACGTGAACAAAATTCTCTGAGTTTATTTCTTGCTCTATGTACAGTGCAAGAGAGACTGATGCCCGGTTTCTGAAATACTGATCAACGTAGAAGTTAACTAATCAGCTGTGAAATCAGCTTTTCAAATGCCATTTAAGTCACCAAAAGGAAGATTAAACTCCTAATCAAACATTTTAATTTCGTTCGTTTGGTCAAATTTGGTTATTTTTTAATCATATGAATACGAAACATACATTGTTTCTTAATTGGATGTATATTAAGCTGTAATAATAATACATGTTTCATATTATATTGTTTTTAACAAAACAAATAGTGACAGACCTAATAAATAAATAATCATACTTAAGTATCAAGACGTTCGTGTGCTTAACTAAACTTTATATGAAAATTTAGTTATTTAGTTTAGTATTTTAAAAATTCAATTTCTTTTGATTTTCTTTTAATTTTCCGACGTTCAAGTGTAACGACATCCAGAAATATTCAACATTCTTGATTTCAAATTGATGATGAGAATAAATATTATGTTCTGTAGAATTCTTGGTTACAAACATAATACAAGATAATATTAGAGATGCAATGTTACATACAATTTTGGTTTTCAAACGCTAATTTTGACTTTTTTTATACTGAAATTTTTAAACGTAACCATAATTAATGGCCGTAGGTTAAACATTTATTATTTTGAACCAAGTTTAGAATTCTATAAAGCAACATTAATTATTTTACCGAATTCAGATTTGAAAATAATTATCAAAATGGCTACATTTATAATTATTTTTTTTGTCTTACTTTCTTTTCAGCCTGTAAAAACTAAAGAAAAAAGTTATAAAAGATAAATTGTTTAACTGACTAAGCATATATTACCACATAAATATAATTAATTATAATTAATTTTAAAAATTAAAAGTTGTTGACAGAATATAAAATAATAAATGTTTCCTTTTCAAATAAGAAAAAAATATATATAACCAGGACAAAATAGTTGAACGTTATGCAAAGTAAATGTTATTTTTAGCTATCTATTCCCTTTTTAATTGCAGAAGCCCAAGCTTCTAAGAATAGCACTTTACGATGGCAACAAAAAATTCCTTAGCCTGGATACAGACATACCCTGGTTCCTAAGTGCGTCTTGTTACTGCTATCTTTCTGAAATGTGTACAACATGGGAGCTTAGTTAAAATCCTACTTGCTTATAATTACTAAATCTTATTAATTAGGAATGCTGATGAAGTGGACATAGTTTTCGACAAAACTTTGTCAGCGATACAATTGTTTTTATTGGTTTTATGCATAAGGAAAAATCTTAAAAACAAAAGCTTTTATCGACAGTATCGGGTTCTGCAACTGTTACTGATTGTTAGATATAAAACATGTTTATTAATAATTATAAAAATAATTAGTATTATACATATAATGGCTCCTATGGTTATGACGATAACTGTCAGAAGTAATGAATTATAATTAAAAAAATTAACAAGAGATAATATTGAAGACATATGAGTATTAATAATGATAAAAGTACATTTCACTTTTGCGTAAACGTAAAAACAAGTTCGCATCAGTTTCGCTGTGTGTCTTTAATGTTTCAGTTGCGGTAGTAGTAATTTAGTCTTGAGTCAAAAACCCGCAACCGATACCGCAATGAAGTAAAATAACCTCAAATCGTTTGAACGAAATATATAATATGTTTACACTGCCGATGAATTAGAGACGAATGTTTTATTAAACGAACGGCTGATCCGTAGACAGGGAATTACGGTAAAAACTAAGACTTGCATTAAATGTTACATGTAAGTTATGATAAAAAGTTCGATTACGCAAACTCTTCTATAACACGCCACGTGGCTGATACATGTAAATTGAATTCCTACACCGCGGTCAGCAACTCCACTGTTAGTTATTCCTATTGCGTTCAATGGAAATCGAGCTTTAGATATAAAAAGAACGGTTGTTTTATTTCAAACATAATAGAGCCGTTCTGAGCGGTTTATGGGGTACTAAAACTAAAAGGGTGGCTATTGCGACAACGGAACACTCGACGACCTCGATCCTTACTTACTTAAACAACAAACTAAACAATTAAGCGCTATCGCTACGAGACAGATTGATTTAATTAGAAGGAAATAGTCCAACGGATAACACGATATACAATACGTATAATTCGTTCAGGCGAAAAGGTGTTTTAACTTCTGACTTTGATACAATACTTGCTAGAATAAATATGACGATTTGTTACTATGCCTGTATACAGTACCTCCCACACAACAAGGCAGTATGTAGGATTAGCCATATTACGGTTATTGAATGACCACTACAATAGCGTTGAATATTATTTTCGCTAATATTATATTTTTACGCCAAATAAAAATATGTGGATATAAACTTTATTTATGTTATAAGAAATTACATGTAAAATCAACGCACTGAATGGTGTAAAATATACAAATATACAATTACACATTGATTTAAAATGAACTTCTATCAATTTCTTTTACAAGCAAGCCCCGATTTACTGTTCGTGGAAACATTTCGATCAATCACTGCGTGCAAGGCCGCCGGCGTGTATTTCACGAAACACAATATTAGTACATTATTCACGTCGTGGCGAATGAAAATCTTCGCATTTACTTTTTACAAGCGCAACGAATAAACCGTGTACATCTCGACGTTTTTATTCGTCCGCGATCTGGCGCCGAGTCTATCTGTCAATAGGATCGATTGTTCGGCGGTGCGTGACGTTTCAACCGCAAAACGACAGGCCAGACTGGTCAAACTACTCCTTAACAAACGCAAAAACGTATAAAACAACACAATACAAGAAAATTATGTTGAAACATTACGTAACACTGCGACACTGGGAAAAAAGAACAATTAATCTTTTTCGAAGCGTCAATTAAGCTACTTTTACACAGATCCATTATTAACCGCCGCTTTCATGTCTTACACAGGGCGTGACATTCACAATTACACATTTAATGTACTCACAATCGTAAGGACCTTCCGCAGATCGTTATGCAGAGCGGACACGTCGACTCCCCTGCCGGCGTCGCCCAGTCTCCTAAGCGTGTCTGCCAAGGGGCCGGACAGGGCGCGCAGCTGCTGCCAAGACCTGGCGTATTGCCTCCGCACTAGCTCGATAATGGTCGACGTCAACGCCAAACCAATCAGAATGTACAGCGTGCACAGCAACATGTATTTAGGTCTCTCTGAAACGAGCAAATCGATCGAATAACCGCCACAAAAGTTTTTCCTCCTACTCAAACTCAGTTTAATTTCCTTTTTTAGTTATTAAAAACTTTATTTTTTCAATGTTTTTCACTTTTTGTTTTCTTTTTATTTTTTTATTAATTTTCTTTTGTATATACAAAAAACATTGCAATAATGTCAGTTTCCGCGTAATTAAAAACAACCCGATTTCTCTTTTTCTGTAATTACCGTTTTTTCTTGAGTCTCACTTAGGTTTTCGTGCTTATCTATTTAATAACATAGTTACAGCTTAAGGAAAATCGGGATATTGCAAATTTGAAATCGCCATTTCGACTAACAATTACGCTTTATTGGAAAACAAGGCGACAACTTACTAGGAACGAGATCACCGAAACCGATGGTGGTCATTGTGATGAAGCAAAAGTAGAAACCATCGTAAAAGGTCCAATCGTCCTCCCACATCTTGAATAGCGCCGCCCCGGCGGATAAGTAGACGAATAGAAAACACACTGCCCACAAAGCGTACAGGGAGCGTTGGCTAGCAGGGTTCACTTCTGCGACGCGACTGCAGCATTCTGCATCAAGACGATCGCATTTAGTTTCATTTCTTTACATAGTATAAAACAAAGTCGCTCCTGATGTTTGTACGCTTAGATCTCTTAAACTAAACAACGGATTCATCAGCAATAGATAGAGTAATTCAAGCGAAAGGTTTATATGTAGCATACGTGCATATTAAAGTAGAGAAAATCTCTCAATATCTACATTACACCCGTGCGAAGCCGGCGCGGGTCGCTAGTTTTGATATAAATTCGACATCCAGTCCGTTTCATTGAACTAGTGATATATCACTGCAGTGAAAACTATTGCGTGGCCGTGCGTGGGACGGGTCATATGTAAACTGAACTATACTTACTTGGCATTGCAGGCAACTGTTTTGCGATTATAGAGACAACTGTCGCGAATACCCTCCCCAAGTCTGCAATAACTGTCAGCGTTAACGGTATCCCAACAAGAGCGTATGCTATACAAAACAGTCTGCCCCAAAACGTTTCAGGAACTATATTTCCATATCCTGGAAACATACATATGATCAACTTATCTATTTAGACTACGGACTTTGGTAAAATTGGCACCTGATCAGAATTTGTCTAAGCAGAATTGATATGACTAGTTGGAAATGTTGGATCATGCATGTCCATTCACTAGTTTGTACATCCCTAACTCCAACATTGTAAACACGTTAGCTATAAAAAGTTACTTTAACGTTCGTGCCTATAACCTTTTAGAGGTAGGCAAAAGTTGCGATAATTTTTTTTTGTGAATTGGTGGAAAGCGAGCTGGCCGATGCACCTGATGTTAGGTGATAACTGCCTCCCATGGGTGTTGGTACCTTTTAAAACCTGACCTGACTGAATTGAACCACTACTTCCAGTTCACGCCGGTCTTCTATGAAACCGTACTTGAACATTCGTGCAACAGCAAATACTGCTATGTGGCCGAACCACATTTAACATTAATTTACTTTCATAGAGAGTAGTAACCTCGTAATTCATACGTCAGTTGCCGTATACGCTCTTTTTACGCTCCTCGATACTTTATATCATGCTCCCCTCCCCCTCAGAATATCGGCAATATGGTCGATACGCGCTCGTGTAGGGTGTGTATGAACTTTTACACTGACTTTCTGTTAGTTTTTTTTTTTTCGAAATAGCTGTACTAGTAAATATTTAAGCTAAATTCGTAGTAGCCACACATCCACATAATTAAGCTTTCGTAAATATTTGCTCGATAACCTCATCAATTTTAAATTTACTAATAAAAATATGTATAAGCCATTTTGAATGTTTTTATGACTGAAAATCACTTTAAAAACTCTCAAGTTTAGTGGCACTTTACTTTAAAAGTCATATTGATATGCTTACATGTCTCTACACACCTATAGTGGTGAGCACCGTTGAAGAGAAGAAAACGGCTTGCAATATACTCCACCTCTCTTCTGATGGTGGAAAATTTCGCTCTACTTCTAAAGCCAAGCCACCGGAAGACGCTTCTTCAAGTATCTACAAGTGAATAGTTCATTAAAACTTTTTTCTTCTTTCATTGTAACTAAAAATATTACTAGTTTTATTTAAATACAACAATATCTCCATAAGCCATAGTGTTGAATGATAGATACTTTATCTTAATACTAGCGGACCGGATAGACGTTGTCCTGTACATACGACTTAAATTCGACAACTTAGAAATTAAAAAAAAATGTAGTGGACCGGATTGTGAATCTAAACCATTCTCGTATCGACCTGAAGACGCACAAAAAAATTTATTAAAATCGGTCCAGCCGTTTAGGAGAAGTTCAATGACATACATTGCAGAAGAAATATATATATATATATATATATATATATATATATATATATATATATATATATATATATATATATATATATATATATATAAAGATAAAAAAAACATAAAAGATTGCAGTGAATAAGCCACGGGGAAGTAGAAAATTATATCGCCAGAACATTTATACTTTATTACATGTTGGAAAGAAAAAAAAATTTATTTGTTTTCGTAATGCCTTAAAGTATTTCTCACCTTTTCGTAAATTGCTAATTGGTCACTGATTAATTTTTCCATGCTAACGTATTCCGTTCCATTCATACCGTAATCGGCTACAATCCGTATAAGATTCCAGCGTTCCGAAAGAAGGCGATCCCTGTGATACTCCTGCTTGGCTATTTCTGCGGGAAATTCCAACGCCCGGAACACCTGCGTTAATATAACAGTATAATTCCCTTAATCGTGCGTATTTAGCAACGTAATTTCATTTCATTAAAACAATTATTACCTTTTTAAATGATAAAAAAACTTATGACTAAATATTAATACACATAATGCAAAAAATTTAAAATCATTTCAAGAATGCCATAACTTTTCTCCCGGGATTGGCTGGCAGAGAATGCCAAAAGGCAATAAGTTCGCCCTTCTTAATTCTTGTTAAGTGGTAATTGCAATAAAGTATAAATAAATAAATAACTTAATAAATCTTTATTCATTTACATTTATTACTATGAAATAAACCTTTTGGGAAAATCCACTAAAAGTTTTCAAATTCTTTTTCGAATAAACACACTGGCGTTTTTTTTAGTTTAATAGAGGCTGTTTCAAGATCTATCGCTGATTCACCGAATCCTTTACAAATTGGTATGTACGGCGGTGTTACTTTTTGATGTAAAATCAAGAGCCAGTCCGTTTCACTGAACCAAAGGTGATGTTTTATATCATAAACACCTGCTTTTAATGAACCAAACCGTTTCATCGGATCGACGACCAATAGATTCTTTACAAGAGCTTTGCAATTCGGCGTCATGCAATCGGGAGTTTTGAAACGAGCTTCGAGGATTTTCTCGTAAAGACCTATTGTCTGGGAGCTGAAAAACGGTGGATGGCCAGCAATCATTTCGTATATAAAAATACCAAAGGACCACCAGTCAACTGGGAAAGAGTAGCCTTTTGATAAAATTATCTCTGGAGCTAGATACTCCGGTGTTCCACACAACGTCCACGTGCGATTTTTTATCACCTTGCAGAAACCGAAATCGCCAAGCTTTATATAACCGGATTTAGATAGGAAAATGTTTTCTGGCTTAAGATCCCTGTGTATGACAGAGCAATGGTGTAGATATTCCAGAGCGAGAGCTATTTGAGCCGCGTAGAACTGCGCGAGGGGCTCGGACAAAACGCCCAACTTCTTTATTATCGTGAACAATTCGCCACCTGCCTCGTACGGCAGTATCAGGTAAACGTAAACATTGTCTTTGCTGCAGAACTGTAAAGATATCAAAAACGCAAATTTCACACATTGCAATATTCTCTTCTCGCGATATACCTGCTTGACGGTGTTGTTTTTGACGATTTCAGCCTTTTCAAGCACTTTCATTGCGTAATATGTGAAACTACTCTTTTCGCGAACAAGAAACACCGTTCCGTAGGCACCTACACCCAAAGTGTTAATGTTATCGAAGTCATCGATTGATTTCTCACACGGTGTAGGATTTTCGTAGATCCTATTAAATTCTTGCTTCAAAAAATCGAGATAGTTCTTGTGGTTAGCGTGCAGGGAAGTTGTGTAAACGAAATTACTTTCGTCTTTTTTACGACTTGGAACTGTCATCTTGTCATGACTGTTGCTGTTTTGACACATCGCAACATTTCTAATTTGAAGTCAAACTAAACAAGTATACCACGTGGATTTACCATTTCAATCGTTCAGTACTTAATATTATTTACATAACAAAGTAATATTTTAATAATTTTCTGTTTTATGTGAATCTATCCAGTTCTAGTATCAATACATTATTATTTACGTTATTACGTATTACTTAGACACAAATGATGTCAATAATTACAAAGTAAATGGGGAGCAGACTAAAGTATTTCAATATGCTAGGACAGATCATAATGTCAAGGCTCTTATGCTTATACGTATGTATGTATAGCGAAATTTACGAGCTCTACAAAACTTTGTGCCATTTTTTAACGCAGAATCCGCTGCGAGAGATCCAACTGGCAAAGACTTAATAATTTACCTACGTCCCTTTTTAATTATGTTGGGAAATTTGTAACGTCCGTTTAATAATTCACTATTACTTCCAATAGTGATACTTTCTTATAGAAAAAAAAGAAATGGAATGATTATTAAATTCCAGCAACTTTTAGTTAGGCCAAAACGATTATGTAGGTTATGGTTCAATTCAATTCAAACAATCATGTATTACTGTTCGCATTACTCGTATGTTAAGTGAGAAAAGAATTTTATGGGTGACTGATTAGATGACTCCGTGGCGCAGATGCCAAAGGTATTGGCTTCGGCGTCGGGGATCTTGACCCCCGAAGCCAATGTTTGAAATGTTTGAAACATTGCCCTTGCCGAAGGGCAATGTTTGAAAAAAAAAAAAAAAAAAAAAAATAATACTTAAAACTCAACTACTCATTAACAAAAAAAACTAAAATTCTGGTGTAGGTACTCTATTTTGTTTTAAATAAATGAAACAATATTCGCTTAATTTATTACAGTTTTTATGTGACAAATTATTAAGTGTGGCCTAATATAACAAAACTAAATAACGAAAATAAAACTTACTAACAAAATAATATTAAAATATAAATTAAATAACGAGAACTCGAGATTATTTTTATCCGGTCAAAGTAAAGGAATATTTGTTCCTTAGAATTTAAAAATCTGTAAAAATTGTTTCATGTAGGCAACTGGAATTTCTCTTTAGTATGTGCAAAGATATGTTTGAAATCTGGTTGGTATCCCATTCCCGTGGATTTGGCACGAACGGTGGCTCTAAATTTTGGTGCAATAGGGAATGCCAACAGATATCATTGAACCAGGGTTGAGATTTTACATCGTATGTGCCGTTTTTTAACGAACCAATCCGCTGCGAGGGATCCAACTGCAATAGACTCTTAATAATCTGCCTACATTCCTTATTAATAACGTTGGGACATTTGTAACGACCGTCTAATATTTTTTCGTATAGCCTATCCGGTTTTGAATCGTAAAATGGTGGGTGTCCAACAATCATTTCATATATCAGCACCCCAAGAGCCCACCAGTCCACTGGAAATGAATAGCCTCTTGACATAATCACTTCAGGTGCTAAATATTCAGGCGTACCGCAAAGGGTATAAGTCTTTCGATCCACAACTTTCGATATGCCGAAATCACATAGTTTCAAGTAGCCATTTTCATCTATGAGAATATTTTCTGGCTTTATGTCCCTGTGAATGACATTACAGTGATGTAAATATTCCAGTGCTAATGTCACTTGAGCCGCGTAAAACTTTGCAAGTTCGTCTGAGAATCTACCAACTCTTTGTAAATTCTCAAATAGTTCTCCACCGGCCATGACAGGGAAGATGAAGTAAAGGTAAACGTTATCTTTAAAAGCTCCTTCTAAATTAATAACAAACGGAAACTTGAAAGACTGCAAAAGTTTCTTTTCTAATATAAGGTGTTTCTCATTTCTGCGTTCAACTGCAAAACTTTTCTCTACAGCCTTCATAGCATAATAATTCAACGAATTTTTATCTCTTACTAAAAAAACTTTGCCAAATGCACCACTTCCTATTGTATCTATAAGGTCATAATCCTTGGGTGACCCGTTGAGGCTTGGAGTGTTGTTCAAGGTGTTTTCAAATTCTTCTCTATGCTTATCCAAAATAAATAAGTAATCAATATGGTTTTGTTTCGTGTAGCTGGGTTTTGCCATTAATTACCTTGAACATATATTCTCGATTCATTTCAATATAAAGCATCAATAAACACATAAACAAACGTAATCATATTAACTAACTAGCGAAACCTGTACATTGTCATTTTGACGTAATAGTATTTATATTTTAAAAATACAGATAATATAATTTAATTATTAACGCTTATAACGAACGCCCTCACCATACACAATCGCCCTCACCATATCTATACTTTCTGGTGAAAATCTACTACTTACTACTGTCTTTACACAAAGCACACAAAGAAATTGCCTACGATGCTCTTAATTTAGCTAATTTGTTATTATGAGAGTAATAATGTAAACGAAATGGAGTACATTATTCCGAATTTCGAATTCTTACAACTTCAATTTATTTATTTTTTGAAAAATATAATATTACTCACCAATATGAACGACGTAAACAAATATACCATACAAAAACGGTTTTATGCTGACTATTCTGTTCGGAATTTCCTGAGTAGTTTTTTTATTGCGTGACATTCTGTATCAATCTATATGAAACGTCAAACAATACTCTGCCTACATTTCGTTTTCAGTCACTTCTAATTCGTTAAATACTGTATATTCTTTTAAGCATATTATTTTGAAAATAGCTTATTCGATGGCTGAGGATGCAAATAGAATTTTTACATCGTCTCTAAAAATAGGCTATTCCCAAGCAAAACAAGACCAATATTCGTTATATCTGCGTAAGCTTCAAAAAGAGTTCGAGGAGAAATGGAACGAAACCCCTGAAACTACTACAAAATTAACAGACTTCGAGAAGAATAAGGTCTTGGGCACCGGAGCATTTGGAATTGTTTATCTAGCCAAACACATTTCAACCGGAAGATATTATGCCATGAAGATGCTCGAAAAAGAAAAGATAGTTAAGCTGAAACAAGTGGAGCATAGTTTTTATGAGAAGAAAATACTGTGCGGTCTGAACTTTCCTTTCGTAGTTTACATGAAATATTTTTTTAAAGACAATGTATATCTTTATTACGTTCTGCCTTTCATCGCCGGTGGTGAAATGTTCTCGCACTTGAGGAAGTTGGGAAAATTTGAGGAAACCGCCTCAAAGTTTTACGGGGCACAGGTTATTTTGGCACTTGAGTACCTACACGCCTGCGACTTGGTTTATCGCGATTTGAAACCGGAGAACATATTGATTGATAGGAACGGTTACATAAAAATTACTGATTTTGGCTTTTGCAAGCTGATACACGGCAGGACGTGGACTTTATGCGGCACACCAGAGTATTTAGCGCCAGAGATCATTTTGAGTAAAGGATACGGGAAGTCTGTAGACTGGTGGTCGACGGGAATTCTGCTTTTCGAGATGAGCGCCGGCTATCCACCGTTTTTCGCATCGGACCCAATGAGGATTTACGAAAAGATCGTGGCCGGAAAATACAAATGCCCAAGCCACTTTTCTAGTGAACTGAAAGATCTAATTTTGCATGTTCTCCAAGTGGACGTCACAAGACGCTATGGCAATCTTAAGAATGGAGTTTATGACTTAAAGAGTCATAAATGGTTTAGAGATATCGATTGGGGCTGCATTTTCAACATGCGTGTTCAACCACCGTTCATACCAAAAGTTAAGCATCCCGGTGATACCGCTAATTTTGAAATGTTTGAGGAGGAGAAAATTAAGGACAGTCCTGTTAATTTATATGAAGAAGAATTTGCCAACTTTTAAACTTAGGATCTTTTAGCACACTGGTTTAAGTTCCGTTTAAATATGAATTAAGGGGTAAAAGTGTTTTAAGTTTATAATTCTTATTCATAATTAAAAAAATAGTGTTTTCGTTTATTAAATATTATAACGCTAAAAAAAAATACAATGTCCTCGTATTTTAATGTTTCTTTCTCTACTAGAAAGTTTATTTTTATGTTTCCGTTATACAGGGTGATTTTATAGACGACGGACATATTAACAGAGCATATGCAGAATTTGATTCTTAATCTGAATCTGGTAGGTACTTGGGAACTAATTTTTTTTTTTTCAAAATTGTTTTTTAATTTTTTCAAACATTATGGACACCTTAAGAAATTCCTGACTTTCCGACTCAATACAATAACATATTGACGAGCACTTAAACTATTCGCTGAACGTATAATTACCAAACCGCTATCTATCAATAGGGTGTCCACTCTTAACGGGATAAACAAACAATGTTTGAATTGATATTTTATGGAATGCTCAATTAACATTATGTCAAAGTATGTTTTTCGTCTAAAAAATCAGAAAATCAGACTATATGTTGTACCCTTGCACAGGAACGGTTAATATTAACTTAAGATTTACCATTTTAATTAGAATAAATACAAGGTCTTTTAATTCAAAAGTCATTGCTATATGACAGTTCATAATTGACTTTTATTTACCGTATAATGAACGATTGAATATATGAGAGTATCTTTAATATTTCCAATATTTCTTAATAAATAGGTATTATATCCCCATGCCAAGACGTGGTCTCCATTTGAGAGCCCGTCTACTCCAAAGCTCATCGATTCTACTACAGATGTGGCTAGCCGACTGCCACTTCAGCTTGCTACATTATTAAATATATAGATGTATGTAGTAATACATCGAAATCCACACTTCATACACCCATTAATCTTCTTTCTTTTTTCTTTGTCGCGTGTCACTCGCAAAATTCCTTTATTTATAAATTATATCTTATCGTTCATTGCATTCATTCAGCCAGTTTTGAAATAGTTCTTGTAAGTTATAATATCTGCACATATTAATTGTAATGATTTAGCGGTGGTAGGGCCACGCAGCAGCCTCGGCTGTTGCACGAATGGGAAGGCCCGTCCGGGTAAGTACCACGACCTCACAGAAGACCAGCGTAAAGTGGAAGTATGACAAATACTTTCGCATTAAAATATGTAGAAAATTAAAATATGTAGAAATACTTTCGCGTTTCGTCTGATGAGTGAAGTAGTCGGAGCCCACTTTCCGAAAAGGTCGTCAACGCATCTGTAATCCTCGGGTGTAGCAGATGTCCATTGGCGGCGGTATTCACTTAACATCAGGTGACCCGTCTGCTCGTTTGGCAACTTTTCGGATAAAAAAAATGATCATCTGCGTTGGAATCGAACAAAACTCGAATCTAAATACTTAATAAAAGCGATATTGTGTCGATCGATACCGAGAATATTGTTAATTTATTTTCGCAAGCGCTGAAACTATTTTCAACCTTCCTGTGTTTTTTGTTAGTATAAATTACCTACATTCTAACGGCCTAACATTTATCACTTGTCCGAATTTAACAAACATCTATTTATCTAGTTCTCTGTCAGTGAAAAGTTAAAATTATCACTAGAACTGATCAGTTCATTATTCATCGCCATCGAGATTTCTACTATGGAGACTTATGAACGTTAAAGACAATGTGTTAGACAATTAAATATTTAAAAAACATTTAAGGAAGCTTTTTTTAAATATAAAAAATTATATATGAACTTGGTATCAAACTTTTTTTGAAGATAAAGTAACTAGCGACAAGATGCACAATGTTTAGCAATGCTAAACAAACTTATGCCCATGATCATCTACAACACCTATAGAGTGGCAGATGCGTTGGCAGTGGGTATTGCAGATCGAAATTCAATCTGAATTAATCGAAAAAATAGTGAGAACAAAGATATATGTGGTCTTATAATAAATAGTACCTGGCCGACTGATCTATTATATCATTTTCTTTTAGGTGAAATTTACCGTCATATTCGAATGACATTTTTCATTCCCTGAAAACAGGGAAAATGGTACATTTTCTATAAATGAAACCTAGCTAATATCTTATCCTTTAAACGAGCAATTCTTGTATATATATATATATATATATATATATATGGCTTACACATACACATGTATTTATATATATTTAGCTTCTATATATATATATATATATATATATATATATATATATATATAGATATATATATATATATATATATATATATATAGATATATATATATATATATATATATATATATATATAGATATATATATATAGATATATATAGATATATATACAAGAAATGCTCGTTTAAACGTATTACATGAAATACTATTTGAAAATGATATGGCGCTCACCAATCCGCCACCGGCAGTGTACAGCATCAGAGCGAAGAACAGTCCAATGTGGGAAAGGGCCGACCTGGGACAGAAGCGCTCCCACCTGGACGGCTTTGCCTGTCCACCCATCAACGCCTCCGTCTCCCATGTCACGCCCTTCACATTCTTGCACATGGCTCAAGCTAATCTCACCACTGCACCAAACTCGGACATCGTTAAGGCCTGTACAACACAGAAATCTTTACATAGACGCGTCTGCGTAGAATAGGCTGAAGGCGTAACATAGAGCGACAGAAAGACAGATATACATAAAATATGTATATAAATTATTGCCTATGTTTTATTCTTATGTGTAAGCTACATTATTGTATAGTTTCATTAAAATCCATTCAGTACTATTTGCGTGAAAGAGTAACAAACATCCATCCATACATACAAACTTTCGCGTTAGTAATACTAATAGTGAGGATTAGTAAGTAAGTAGGGATAAAAAAAAAGTTGCTCCCGATCTTTGTACGCTAAGATCTTTAAACTACGTAACGAATTTTAATGCGGTTTTCAGCAATAGGGTGATTCAAACGGAAGGTTTATACATATGTTTTACATGCATATTATAGTAGAGAAACGAAGAGAAATTAAATATCTATTTTGTATCTGTGCGAAGCCCGGACGGGTCGCTAGTATTCAATGTAAACGCTGTTCGCCAACATTCATTGACGAACCTTCAAAACAAGCGCTATTACATAGCTGAAATTTTTATAGACAAAGTTAGATTGAAACGTCTCTTAAATTCTAAAAGGTTGATGAAATTTCGTTTTTATGTTCAGCTATTTTAATACAATTTTATATATATTCTTTAAGATACTATTCTTTAAGAAGAATTTATCATGGCACATAAATACCAAAAAGTTTCAATTTAATCTCGTTTCTTCATTAAATAAAATACTTACAAAATGTTTATTAAAATTTAACATACAAACTTAGAACAAGTAAAAAAATACATCAAACCCACACAGTTTATTTCCTTATTTTTAACGTAGGAAAAATCCTTTATCGACCCCCACTGCTTTGTGGGTGGGCAGTGAGGTATGTGAGTCTCCGATATCTGAGTAACAACTAAAGAACGCTTTGTCGCTTTTGTCGGGGCTACGGGAACAAGTATACGCAATTCCCGGCATGACTGTGGCCTTGGCAGGCCTTCTCTCTCCGGGTGTTAGGACATCAGTCCCACCAGATGGTGCTGTGTCGGTGCAATTGACACGACACTCTTCTCCAGCCCTCTGCGGGGTAACAGTTATTTCCACATCTGACACCGGATCACGGCTAAAGGGGGAAAGGTTGCGCTCGTAGGCAATCCTTCTGCACCCTGTTCTATGGCAGCGGATTTCCAAGGTGACAGTTGCCTCCCTTTCTCTCTCCGCGGCTTCCTTCTGGGTGATTACGTCCTCACAAAATGCAAGTACGGCAGCCCACGACCTCTCGCGGTCCTACATAGCACCAACCACGCCGGGAAGCGATAGGTGTTGGGCCGTTTCCTCGGCACGTACGTCGCAGTGGTAGCATTCTGCTTTTGGCTCCCTTCCATCCATGCTCCAGAAGTGTCTCCCGAAAGAGATATGTCCCGATAGGACCTGCGTCGCTCAAGGGCGCCGTCAGTAGAGTCGTAAGGGTGCTGTGATGCCCGTTCAACCATCGACTGAGTATGGAACGTATGGCCTTCACGGTTCCTAGGCCGGCACTGGGATGCTCTAGCCTCTGCTGTCACTCAGCGTTTCCCTGAACTCCACCGCAGGCAGGGCACCGCGGACCATTGTCTGCTTGCGCCAGGAGTGTAATGACGTGAGGATACGAGCTTCTAGGTCCCAGGAAAGGGAGCCTGCCAGCACGCTTGCCGTCACGGTCCGGTAGCGTCCGGTTTGCGCAGAATCATTATGGTACGGCGATATAGGGTGTCAGTCCAGACCGGAGCGCCATACAGGTCCATGGATTCATAACCCCGGTGTAAAGGCCGACAATATGAGGCGTTGAGGCCACCAAGATTCCGGAGCCGCTCTCAACGCTTTTAGGGCAAGTCGCTTAAAGTGGGGAAAGAAATCCCATCGGCGATCCATTACTAGGCCGAGATATCTCATTGTCATCTTTACGTCGACACGGACGCCGTCTATTATGTGGGCGCAGGGGGCCCATCCCGAGACCCATAGAAGCAGGGGCCCTCGAATTTATTCAGTGCCGCTTCTAGTCCCTGTCGCCGCGTTAAGACCACTTTAAGCGCCACTCCCGCTGTGGCGAGAATAGCGGCCAGGGCGCGGAAAAATTGGCGCCACGGGCATTACACAAAACCTGCCCGAACTTTAAAATTCAGTATAAGATGGCTCATAGGCTTATTCAAAATAGGACGGCTGCAAGAATTTCAAGATAAATTTAAAGTACGTATTTTATTGTATTGTTTTCGTATAAAATTAGCAGCAGAGGTACTCAGTTTAATAAGTATTTAAACAGAGGGCATTAGGACATATACGCCACGCAACCCTTCTGTGAATTATCACATTTCACATATCATAGAAATGCAGAATTGCTCTGGATATATTCATCAAAAATCAACACTTAAAATTGCAACAATTTCATTGCTTTCGGTACCCCGATTTGAATTCGGGTTGCCCTATTTCAGGGGCCTTAAAAGCAAGCGCCAGAATACTGAATTCATTGGTTTCATTATTTTTTAACTTTTGAAATGATATTAGCTTATTTGGCGACGTAATTTATGAAATGCTTCAGACCTACTTACGAGTACATCAAACCTGCTTGCGGTCAAACATATTTTATAACTGACAACTGTCTGGTTCTTTAGTTTTTACTTTGACAGATGACGACTAATATATCTACACATTCATACAATAACAAGACATGACTTTTTTTAATATAGAACGATTGATATTTTAATGTTTTGTTTTACCTAACCTTCAAATATGTACAAAGAATATAAACTTTATTATGTAAACTTAAGGTTTATGCTTTGCTTTATGAAGCAACTTTAACGTATACTCTTAGCTAGTTACGATCAGCTTTATTTAGTTATTGCAACAAGCTGTTCGAAAGTATTATCTAACGATAGAGGTCAGTCAGACAGTCGGTTTTTTTTTTTCTTCACAGGAAACTTCTAATAAGTTGGCATGGTTGTAAAGCGTTGAAACTTTCTTTGTATTCTTACGTAATAATAAGGACAAAAGCGTTGCGAAAGCATTTAACTAATGGACTAGTTTTGTGGAACGAGTACAACCCGTGGCTAATTTGGGATTAAAGTAAAATTGAAACAAGAAGTTTCAGATTGAAAAACTATTTAACAATGTTAATAGTTACATAAAATTTAATCTATAATATTATGTTTTTGAAAACATTCACGGGGCTCAAAACTTGCTTTATTTGCTAAGTCAAATAACTACCCTATAAGAAGTTTATATTGTGCTAATTTAAGATATGATGTTTAGTTAACTGAACACGTTTATCATTACCAAAGGAAGTATATCAAAAACAAGCGGTATTTCCAATGAGACTGTTCAGATCACGTACACTTCGTACACTCATTAGATATTGTATTCGATCAATTGAATATCGAAATTATTTTGCCTCTACTATTTTATATTATCACCATACCGTGTTGCGTAATGAAGAATTATAAGGAGCGAAAGTTCGCACGCAAATTATTGTAATGATTAAGTGTCATGGTTAATTGACATACATATGTTGTAAAGCGTAATGGTCTCTTGCGGTATTATTGATCCTGAAATGGAAACTAGAATGATTTAACTCTGAAGAACCTTAAATATTCATTTTCGAGGTTTTAATCTTCTTATTCTATATATCCTGTTAAAGGAATAATCTTTAATTCTTCTTCACATTATTAGATAAACATCAAAAGCAAAGATGTAAACGTTCCATTTTTTTTATTTATAATTTATGTATACAGAGAAGTATGACAGAAATGTAAATACATAAAAGAATTTGTACAAAGGCCCTTTTTATGATTAGATACATTATTATTTGTATTTTCAAATTCTGCAAAATGTAAAACTATTCATGGAAGTAGTTGCATAAATAAAGTAGTAGTTACAAAAATAATAGTAGTGCTCATAAATAAAAATCCTTTTTTAAATTTTTCGAAAGATATTAACGGAAGAGAATAACATAATTGAAGCATTTAAGTACTATGTAATATAAAATAATTTTATGAATAGGCCCCAAAGAATTCTTCATAATATAACGATATCTAAAGAAAGGCTAAACAAAGGACATATTAATAATTTAACGTCTTTTGAATACTTTATCTGTATCTTAAGACTATTTATCGTTAAAATTTATGTGGTCTGCATTGGCGTAGTATTACATAAGGAATTGAAGGATAAAAGTAATAAGTTTATGCATGAAAGGAGCCTAACTAAAATTTCATTAATTTCAATATTAAACATTTATCTAAAAGCAAAACGATTGACGCTTAAAATAAAAACATTCCTATTGGGACCATGTTAACTTAATACGTACCCCAAATGTTAGATAATTATTCAGCGGTTCATTGGTTTATTTTTCACAGAACACGACTAGGAAGTTTTTGGTTGTTGCTATTTTTTTTTAATTCCGCACCATATGGGGGCACAGTCACGTGCTCGCCGTGCCGAAGTTTCGCCCGAATGATTCAGGGGCGGGCGATGCGGGAACACATCCTAACACGGCCGGCAAGCGCGAACGACTGAAAAATGAAAATTGTCCCACGCACCGGGAAGCGAAAGCGTTAAGCAGCCAAAATTACAAAGCCACACACAATATTATTACCCCTTTTTTAAGACTTTTCGTTATTATTTCATTTATTACCTAACCGCGGTACGATCAGCAGAAGATCACATAGTCATCGCTAAAACTTGAAGAATAATCTCTTATATGAATGGATTCTTTATTTTTGAGTCGCGAGTAAGTCGGTAAAAATACATTATTTTCTTCGTCAAAATTTCAACCTGACAATAGTAAATAATACTGAATCAGTCTTAAGAATATAATCCGCAGTATTCTTTTGTTCAAGACATGTTTTGATATTAAATTTTGTGGTCCGAAAGGTGTGCATCATTCCGTATTGTGAGCATCCTTTAAAATGTATTCATGCAAGTTATTTATAAATTTAAAGGCGCTGATACATATATATAAGTAACAAATGGATCGCGAATAGTTCCTGGCAACTTCGTCATTTATATAATATAAAGATATTACATAAATGCATTTATTTAACTATAACTAGGTTAATTCACAAGCGAAGACTTGCGGACCTTGTGGCTAATTTATTGGTTGCACGCTAACGCCTGATCTTTCGGTCAGATTACAACAGCAGGCTATTAAATATGGTCAGTGGTAGGCGCTTTTTCAGATTTATTTAGTTTTTTGATTACTATAATTGTTCATTATACAATTCCACTACTTTCAATCGCAACCAAAAACATAACGATACTGTTATGCGGATTATAGATTTGAATAGTTAATTTTTTATTAATTTACGTTAAAATGGTTGATTTAACAAGCTTTTTTTAATGTAAAAGAATAACTTAAAATAATTATGCATATATAATGATTATTTCCATTGGTATAATATATCCCGTTATTTATGTAAATTTAATATCAATCAGTCATAAATGCAAATTATTTTAACATAATGTCATTAGAAAAAATTTTACATATACAAACATCGTTTAACATATACAAACATCCGCGGAAGTTGACCTATGTATATGTTTATAAAACCTTTCTCTATTAACCAAAAACAACAACATTATCAGATAAAGGATGTTTCAATCGAATTAAAAATATCTAACCTATGTATCCATTGAATACGTAATATTACTTGAATTACGTGTTTCACTATAAATATGTTTTTTTTTTAATGCGAAAAGTTGTCAAACGAGCAGACGGTTCACCTGATGTTAAGTGAATACCGCCGCCCATGGACATCTGCCACACCCGAGGGTTACACATGCATTGACAACCTTTTGAAAATTGGGCTCCGGCTACCTCACTCACCATACGAAACGCGAAAGTATTTGTTAATTATATCTTTATTCAATATAGGAGCATTACACTTACTTATTATTTTCTTATCAACATGTGTATTGTCATAAATAATCTTTCTTAGGCTTAATAGTTTTTGTAACTATTCTAATGCCAGAAGGCGGCAAAGATGGTAACTCCTACAACCAACTTTTTTGTTTGCAACTTTTAGTGAGTTACCCACTGTTAGACTTCAACAAAAAAAAACTAGGAAATCGATGGGTATAATGATAGTTGATAATGAACTATCAGATCCATCGTTTAAATTGACAATGAAATATTTGTTCACGTCTGAATAAGGAACAATGAAAATGCCTGAGGAATCTACATGTCATATCATATTGTATATGTTTTGTTTGTATTCTTCTCTCAGCATGCCATTGACATTATTTCACAAGTGAAAAAATAAACCTTGTCTTAATACTTACCGTTGGCATGCTTTCAATCAATTCCGAAAACGTTGCCAAGCGTTCATTTTACATCTAGAATGCCGTTTAGGTTAAATATAAAAATAAGAAGCCAAAATATTTATTTTGTATATATATATAGTACCGCTCAGTTCCGTCAACATCAGCTGTTATATGTTACCACCCATCAGAAAAAGTCGCCGCAAAGGATTCTTTTAGTTTAAATATTTTTTTAATAATTTCTTGTCTTTACGCGATTACACATTATAAATGAAACTAATTTTTACGGTGTGTCCCGTGACCATGAACGCTGTACAGGGTTCGAAACGTCGGGCATTAAAATTAAAAATAACCGCGAAAAACCCATAAAAATTAATTTCATTTAAATATTTTTTTAATTAAAGTCCTGTAGTGCGGGCATTTAAGCATGGAACTAACAAACGACTACAACATTGATGAAAATTATTATCTTATTGTAGACGAAGGATATTCCATCGCCTTTTTGAAGTTTTCAGTTCTTATTATGCGTAAAGAACAATGCCCATTTTTGATCTGATTGTGTATAGAAGTGAAATAAATATTAAAATTTAGCTAATTTCATTTTATAGTAATTACACTAATCACAATGTTAAAAGAAGGTCGGGATTTTTTTTTTTGATATTTCTTTAAGCTTATTTTACTTCAAGGGTAAACATATTACCATGTTTTGAACGCACCTTAACAATCCTTTGCATAGGACGTTCCCTTTTTCACACTACATAATTAACTGTATTCAACTTTTTCTGAGTTTTGTACGTGGTTTTTAGAGAAATGAGTAAGCACGTTATTAACAGTATTTGTATAAAAATTAAGATCAATCTTATTTGTAGTACAGATTTATTAAAAATAAAATAATAAATTATTAATGCAGCATGTAATAAAGTTCCAACGGCTGACGTAAATAGATTTTTTTGACATTTGACAGTTCTGCGAGTGACTTAAGACCCATTTACACGGTGCAAGTTTCTTGCCTGTTGTATACAATTAAATTGAAGCAATAAATGAGTTGCATGGTCTAAACAACAAATGGTCTAACAAATTATTGCGCGCAATTTATTGCATTCAATTATTGCTCTTGTATGTACAAGAAAATGGCATCGTGATCGTGTAAATGGGCCTTTATACTCATCACCCTGGCGAAACTAGGAACAAAAAATTTTTCTATGGACTTTACGCGGCAAATAATGGCGGACATTCCTATCACTCTCCCTCAATGCGATTTCTCTTTCTTGCAATACACGAAGTGCCATGTTGTTTGTCAAAACTTCATTTCGAACCGCGTATTTTGAATATAAATTCTTATTTCTTTGTAGATTTAAATTGTTTATACTATAATTTCTCAGGAAAACTAGAGACAGGTGATTGGATTTGTAATTTTAATTAAAAATGCCTAAAAAATCATTACGTACGAAATTTGTGGAAATCGAGCATGTCGTTCAAATCTTGAAAAAAGGATGTTTATGGCGAGATTTCCCTTGGATGAAGCCCGGTAAGTACTTGAATATGATACTTTGCAGCCATATGTTAGTAGAGGAGGCTAAGAACAAATAAAATTAACAAATTTATCTCATTTAAATTGTGTGCTAGTGATGTACTGCAACTGTAATATACACATATCGATAACATCCTTATTTTGTATCATTGAAATAAAATAAGAAATAAGATAATGAGTGAAAGAGTAGGGGTAGAATGTTTTACATATTTGAATGGCACACCTACATAAATGAGCAATAATCGATATAGGCTGTACAATTTTGTAGGATTTAGAAACATAATCTTTATATTATATGATATTGATATGCCACATAATTGATTTCGTGTGCCGAGTACGCAAGAAAAACTTTGTAACCTCTATGCAAAGCCTGGTAGTTATGTGTTTGTACCTAACACTCCTGATACCAATCAAGTGGTCATTATAATAATTGTTTAATCTGGTAACTTGGGCGGCGCAAACATGCATCTCTAAGTTTTATAGTAATATTATTGTTTATATAGAGTTATGAGTTATATAATTATCACGTGCTCGGCGGTGAAGGAAAACATCGTGAGGAAACCTGCATCTTTTCGAAATAATAACAAAAAAAAATATTTCGAAGATATGTGAAGTCCGCCAATCCGCAGTGGGGCCGCGTCTATGCTCTGATACCCTCTTTACAGAGGAGGCCTTTTCCCAGCAGTGGGACAGCTGATACTTTACTTTACTATTTTTGTTTATGGTCACTCACCCCTAAATTACCTACTTTGATCTTCGGTATCAATAATTATGATTTAACGAAAAAAAACATTTACATAATTTTAATTAAAAAAATTTCAGATGCAAACAGTGGGTCAAACTGGTGGGAAAAGAAGACTTAGCATATATTCCCATTGAAAAACTGCAATCATTAAGATATGTATGTGGAAATCACTTTGACGACAGAGCATTTAATAAAAAAAAGAATCGCCTGAAAAATAGTGCCCTACCATCAAAAAAATTGAAAGCTCCACTTCCTGATGAAATATTGGTTGAATTTCCTTGTCATATTTATTCGAAGACAGACTTTACAATAACGAATACGTCTCAAGAGATAAATGACCATAAATATTCATTATTCCAAGCTGGACCAAGTAACTCAGGTACATATCTCTTTTTCTCATAAATAAATAAATATTGGATTTTTAAAAAAATATATTTTTAAGATGAATAATAATTATTGCTTTATTACTTCTTTTGTAGATAGTTTTCTTTTGTAGATATCATCATCTGATAGAATATGCCATTCATGCTGGTTGAGTTGTAAGAGTGCTGCATATTAGGCATGTTGCTGAAGTTTGTGGTGTTTCTACTACTGAAGATAATTTATTTTTTATGTTTCTGAGATTAAGTTATTAGTGAACTTATACTATTTGCATTAGGTACCAAATAAGGCAAGCCAAATCCTATTATGGCGAACATATTCGCTTTCATGGATCATATAGAATAGAAATATGTAGGGACACAGGAGTTTTCTAGGAATAATCTGAGAGGAAGTGGTGACATAACACTTATAAGAGGAAAAATTAAGTCCTGGCACATTTAAAGAAAACAATATTATGTCTACATTTTAATAGAAAATAATGTGTCTGGTAGAGCTAGTATAGTCGAATACTGTTGTAATTGTTTAGTTGGTTGGCGAACCATAGGATGTTGCACTCATGTTATGACAAGTGTGGTACTTCGGATGAACTATCAAGAAAATATCTCTGTTATAGCAGAATTTCTGGATAACATAGTTAAAAGACATTTAAGTGAAGATGATGATAATTAATAAAGCATTTCACTGTAACATAGTGTTTTATTTTTTCCCCCGTTTTATTCATCAGGTATTATAATTATCGATTATTATGTATGTACAGGCCAATGAAATGTGTAGGGCAGATAAATGATCACTTTTAACTTACGTTTTTTTAGTAAATACTTATGTGAGCTGTTGAAACAGCAGATAATGCTCTTCACTCAATTTATACCGACAATAATCGAGTCTAAGCAGTGACGTAAGGGCAGTCGGTTTCTAGGAATTACAAGTAAAAAAGACGTTTTAGACTTTAGATAGGCTAATATTATTATTTTAGAATAAACTTGAGCGTAAATAGTTCTAGCACATTTATTTCGTTATATTAGGTAACTGCAAATCCTAACCTAAAAAGTAAATAATAATATTTTAATAATTTTTGGACTTCGTAGACCAACAATCGTAAAAATGACTATATGATATTAATTTACTAACTTAAAGGTAGTCTTTCTGCTATACCTTGTAACTATACATACACTTTCATTATCAGGTTTTTAAATGTATGGGAAGTGGGCATTGTTCTTTGCGATCCACTGATGTGCGTGGAGGTTATTGTGATTAGGTGCCTTACATGACATAAGTAGCAAAATAAAAGCGTTAACAACGAATTTTATAGATGCATTAATGTATTAAACCATGAAACAAGTATCTGTATTATAAGCTATGACTTTACCGATTCTTCTCTATGATGAGTAATTTGGGACCCATGACTTTCTTCTATACGTTTCCACTGACAAACTTTAAACGCTTTTGAAAATCTTGCTGTCTCGCTCAATGGCAAATAGTGTCTAAAGTTATGATCGAGTGTCTTGTAAAAGCGATATGGTACTTCTTCTGGGTCCGCATTTGACCTCGAAGCACAAGTCTGATTGTGTGCGGAACAGTGATGTTTCTCTACTCCTGCTGCTTCGGGCAGTAACACCTACTTTTTGTTTCCTCGGCATGACAAACATTTTCCAACCCCACTTCTAACACCAGTTGTTTCCGAATTGGTGTGAAACGCCGTTCGTTTCAATATTCACTTTATTACTACACACAAAACGCACTGCGGTCCTCTCGATATCTCCATACCACTCCATAATTCCCACTTCCACTACCAGTGCGTCGGCTCTCTCGTTTCGCACCAATCCTCTAGTGACGCGACTGCCGGTACGACCCCCCTCGTTTTCACACCAGTCTTCACGTACGCTTCTACAAGTGCGACAATCCACACGTTACCGCACCAATCCTCCTCGTACACCATTACACCGCTTGCTGTTCACTGCACCGTTCACTTCACTTTTCCTTTTCTCTTGCTCTCCGTTCGTCTTCAAGTTCCTCTGCCGTTTAGAACTGCCAGTCTTCCGCGCTCCGAGCCCCTTTTATAGTTGGAATTTCTATCGTCTTTAACGCCAAAACATTCTAGAAACGATTTTAATTTCGATCAACTTTTTAATTTCAATCGTCTCTTTACTAGAAAGGAAGTCCGGAATATGTACGTTACTTCACTCTACATCTAAAACTAAATCAACTACGTCATTTGAAACTGTAAGTGCAGGTCGTTGACATTTAAGACTTCAACAAGCCCGTGACAAGTTTTTGTTACCAAATCAATGACTTGAAAAATAAGAATAAACTGTGCTCAACGCTTGAGTGATGCTCGCGGTTTGCTTGATACACTACAATTTTTAAGACGTAAAATCCTGAAAGTTAGGGTTCTCAAATGTAAAATCCCTCCCGATATCCAAGACGTCGTGGCAAAAGCCAGTTTATAATAAAAATCTGTTCCTATGACTTAATAAACATTAAGGATCTTTAGATTCAAAAGATAGGTTTAACTAAAAAAAAATGGACTTATTTTTGTTTTAATTTTTGGTTTCGGTGGAAACTAAACATAAAACCGAAAATTCAGTTTCGTGTTCGGTTTGTGGTTATTTAACCATTGATTTTTATATTATATAGATTTATATCGAGATAGATATATTAGATTTATATCGATTGGACACTATATGATATAACATTGAGCAGTATGTATCATAAATATTATAATCTTTAACCCACTTGTCATAGTTTTACAACTAGGAATTAATTAAATCATTAGTGACCCATGGCTGCATTCTTTGTGATCGTTTATCTTTTCAAACTTGAACTAGTTAAATCAATATAGTTATCTTCCAACACGTTAATCAATCTTAATGTCATTACTTATTATTTGCTTGGTTAAGGAATCAACTGTAAGCATTGATCAATGTCTTTGAATATTGATTTCTTGTTTTTAAGCAGTTATTATACATTGTTAAATGAAACTATTTAAAGTTTAAAAATAAATAATAAAATAATAATTGAGAGTAACGGTACTCAAGAGCTAACTCTGATATTAAGACATGAGAGATCTCAGTCTTCCCGTGACCGTGAACGCTGGAAAGGGTTCGAAATGTTGGGAAATTTAAAATTTAAAATTCTACTTAGAAACACGATAAAATCCGTAAAACAGTTTTATTAAACAATGTGAAAATGTTATTATTTGGACGAAAATATCCATGGATTTGGACGTGTTGATGTGCCATTAAAATAAAACATTCACGTGTTGATTAGCATCCTTAAAACTATTCTTCTCAATAAAGAAAAAAAATGACTAACTACAATTAGCATAATCGACACCATTGCAATCGTGTCCGCGGCATTGAGACGCTGAGCATTTTATGAGTTATAATTAAGCTTCTGTAATAACGAGCACAGTAGATATTACGTTGAAATCGCAAACGAGTTCAAATAATACTCGTCGAAGGTTAAGGTCTTGCCTTAACTGGTTTTGACAACATTGTTGGGAACAGGAAAAATGTAAACACTAAAGCTACGGTGTACTAATCACATTAATTTCAGAGTCGATGTCTATGGACGTCAGAACTGATTTGCCTAATCAATTGTTGCTGACATCATGAACAAATACTGTATAATTAGTTTATTTGATTTACTAGCCATAAAATTTCAGCCCCAGTTAGTTATCAAGTTAACTATTGTGCTCATAAAATAAAAAGACAAGGAAGCGAATGCTATTCGAGCCCGTTATAATATTTCCCTATCTTTTCCCTAATTCATTTCCTATGTAAATCATCTAGCAATTGATTTATACTTTAAAGATTGCAATTGAATCTAAAGTGAAATGAAATCGTCTAATGTGACCATAATATTAATTTAAAAAAAACGCGCTAGTTCTCTTGTTTAGTATAAATATATTCCATCGAAATAGAGCACTTTACGAAACAATCTTGCATATTTATCAGAATTCATTTTGAGCATAAAGATGTACTGTATAATGTGTGAGGCCGTGGTGGCCCCGGATGAGTGATCATTTGTGCAACAACAGAAGCTATTGCGTGTCTCTACCACATAAAAATTAGTTACATATTTAGAATCAAATTCAACGTCAAACAACGACGTCAAAAAACTACCACCCGTTAAAAAATTAGACTTGTCCAGAAGAACCGGCAAGAAACTCTGCGGTCTTGTTATAATTTAGCAGGAGCCAGGAGACTTGCAAGTGCAGAGCAAGAGTCATTTCCACACATCCTATTCCTCAATGTATTCCTCGACGTTATAATAGGCCCTTTCCATTAAGGTGGCTTTTACAAAATGTTTGAAATTATTTACACTCAATTGTTTGTGGATGTCACCTATTCTATTATATAAGTTAATTTATTTACCAAGATACGATTTCCTGGTTTTAGCTAATATATACCTCGGTATTTCCAGCGTGTCACCACGGCCCCGTCGCGATGTGGCATGTTTTTTTGTAAAAAGGTGCATGTTATTTCGTACATACATGATGTTCTCAAGTATGTATAGCGACTGGAGCGTTAAGATGTTTATTTGTTTAAAAATATGCCGAAGGGACTCACGTGGACCCAAGCCATAGACAGCCCGTAGCGCTTGCTTTTGCAATACAAATATCGTGTCTAAACCGGATGCGGAACCCTAAAGTAAGACACCATAAGATATAATACTTTGAAAATAAGCATAATAAGCTAATTTACTTATTTCCTCGTTTGTTAGTTGCGTATGGTAAAGACGGCAGCGCTCAACTTCTTAGCTAATTTATCTATATGAGCTCCCCATTGCAACTTAGCGTCAATGCATATTCCAAGGAATGCTGTTGAATCCTCAAGAGGTTTGATGTTGCCATCAATACAGATTCCTGGACTTCGATTCTGGATCAAATGATAGTTCATTTTATTAAATATTTAGTTTTTAACCAGCAGCAATTCGGATTTTTGTGAAAGGCAGATCTAAACTACCAATGCTTCTGAGAAAACTTACACAGGGTAAATATAATAAATTTAGTTTTAGTAATGTTCAATAACACATTATTGGTTGCAAACAATCCCCTGGCACAATATCTAGTATTAAATTGGGTTGTTCTAGTATATCATCTTTCCTTTTAACTATAAATAATAGTTAAGTCTACGCGAGGCAAATCATTAATATAAAATAAACACAGAAACAGGACCAGAATAGATCCCTGAGGAGTACCAATTTGTACATTTGTTTTGTTGACAATGACACAGTAATCATAAGTAGTATTACCGTTGGTTCCATGTCAGTAATAAAAGAGGTAACAAAGCCAATGGCTGATTTGCAAATACCGTAATATTCCAATTTTCTGTGTTAAGAATTGTATGATCTACAAAGTCAAATGCTTTGGAAAAGTCACAGAAACATCACTGGTGACATGGAAGTTTTCCCAATACTGCAGGATATGCGAAATAATTAAATATAATTGTTTCACTAATAGTAATATTCTATTCCTGCATCAATTGTAGATTTACCTTTCATAACTCCAAAATGGTGCTGGTGAAAATTTTATATTTTTTAAAATAAAATATCATTTGATCCAGCTTTATTTTCTCAAATACATTGATAAAACTGGCAAGTTAGAGATGGGACGGTAATTAGAGGCATTTTCTGATGAGCCTGATTTATATACTAGCACAACTTTTCTATATTTCATGAACTTTGGAAATTTGGTATAGTCTAAACATGTATTAAATATTTGGGCTAATGAACAAGTTCAAACGTTTTAAACAAGTTAAATATACTCACAAGCCGTTAAAACATCATTTGGGCTAATTAACAAGTCAAAGATTTATAAAAGTTAAATATATAAATTTCACAAGTCGCTAAAACATCATTTTAGTACCCGGAGGACCGAACTTTGCTCGGTTTGTTTTTTTTTTTTTTTTTGATAAATCGTGTATTTTGGAAATTACATTTAGATACAAATTACTGAGTAATGAAAATGAAATCGATGCACGTAATATAAGAAAATATGAACTGATGTTTTTCAAAAATAAAGAACTTTAAAAAGAAAAGGGAAAAAATAACAAAATAACAAATCGACAAAAAATTAAAAATAAAGAAAGTAATGATGTAGAATCGAAAAAAAAGTAAAAATATGAATGTCTAAATGATCGTGACGCGAACCACGGCCGTCTGTTTTGGGGCCGCCCGATTACCGACCGAGCTATTATGACATTTTCTCTTGCGGCGAAATTTACCGTCATATTCGAATTATATTTTTCATTCCCTGAAAACAGGGATAAAAGGACATTTTCTAAAAATGAAACCTAGCTACCGATTTTTCGCCTCCGAATCTATGCACATACTAAATTTCATGAAAATCGCTGGAGCCGTTTTCGAGATTCCGATTATATATATATATATATATACAAGAATTTCTCGTTTAAAGGATAACATTTGAAATGTATGTATGTTAAAAAGAGTCTTAAAAACCGGTCACGATAGGTCAATCAACGAAGACAATAAACGAAAATAGTCATTGAATTTTTTATTTTTTACCAAACATTTACACATTTAATTTGTCACCGATGGTATCCTTGTATTTATCATCGGTATATTAATAGACTTGCAAATTAATCATCATTACTGTTTTTTGCCACAGGGCTTAAAATTCATTAAGTCGTTGACATATTTCCTGAAAATATGTGAAGGTAGCCTAATTAAAAAGGCATGATGTAATTCTGTTAAACAATATATACATTAAGAATCAAAATATGCGAAAAAACGCTTTGCTTTGCACATGCATTACTTCTGCTTTTATTGTATCACGCCCTTTAAAAAAAGAATGCACACTTAACCATTCTTGTCGTCTTAAATTGTGATAAGTATTCGTTTTTGATGTTCAAAGTGCATAAACAAAACCTAAATTGTTCAAAACAATTTTGACTTTGACTTCATAGTTCAGTGACTCGGAAAACGAAAAAAAGTAATAAATATTAATTTCTTCGTTTTTCTTAAATGTTTGTTGTACATAGTACAACTAAGAATATTTTATTATGTAATAATCTTTCAGCAAACAATGTTAGTTTAAACTAAACATAGATAGAACGCCTAGGCCACTTAAATTAAATATTGTGCATCAAAATATACAAGGCTTAGGCGGCAAAGAACCCGAAATTGAATTGTTCCTAAGGAAATTTAATATTCATGTCATCTGCTTCACAGAGACATGGTTACATAAGCACTGTAATATTGTTAATATAGAAAATTTTAAATTGTTAAGTTCGTTCGTAAGAGTAAATGCTATTCGCGGTGGCTCTCTTGTATTAGTTAGAACTGATATAGTCTGTAAAAATCGACAGGATATAGTGGCACACTCTGTCGAACGTTCTATTGAATTATCCTGCGTTGAGAGTCAACAGTATATTATAGTATGCGTATATCGGCCCCCCTCAGGTGATTTCGATCAGTTTGAGTGTGTAATGGATGATGTTCTCAAAAAACTGTCTTCAAGTAGTAAATCATTAATAGTTTGTGGAGATTTTAATGTGGATTTATTACAAGTAACACAACTCAGTAAACGACTTTTAAATTTATTTAATTCATTTGAACTTAAAAATCCTTTTCATGAACCAACTCGTGTTACTAACTTATCCTTCTCATGTATAGATAATGTTTTCTGTCACAATGATGTATATGATAATTATATTATAAATCATCTGAGCTCGGATCACTTTGGGCTAAAATTTTCAATAAATGAAAAATCTAATACAAGCAAATTTAAGATCAAGTGTAGACCAGTCACTAATAATAGAATAAATGCTTTTAGAGTCAATAACCCTAATGATTCTTATAGATCAATGGTTGACTTTCTCATATCTTCTTATAATGATACTTTTAAATCGCGCACAATTGTTAAGAATTCAAAATTAAAATTTAGTGACTGGGCAACAGTGGGTATATATAAAAGTAGGGATTCATTGTATGAATTATATAGTACGAGGCAGTGGAATCACGATCCTAACTTCCATAAACGGGTACAAACGTTTTCAAAAATATTTAAAAAGTCTGTATTCAGGCAAAATCTATTTATATAAGAAATAGCATAATAAATTCAAACAATAGAACTAAAGCCACATGGGACATCATTACCCGTATATCTGGAAGAACCAAGATATTCAGGAAACCTATAAAACTAGTTATAGGTAATACTCCCATAATATCAGATAACGAAATTGCGAGTAGTTTCGAAAGCTATTTTTCAGGTTCACATTGCGGTTAATGTCACACGTACATTAAACACACACACGTCACATTAAAATCATCTCCCGCAGACGCAATTAATGTTTTAAGAAATAATGTTACCTCTTGCCTACACACATTTAAATTTAATCACGTAGATACTTATGATATTATAAAAGTTTTGAATTCTATTAATCTTAAAAATAATAATATAGTATTAAATGCCAAAAAAACCAGATGTATTCTTTTCACCCTTCCCAGTATAAGAAGGAAAAGTTTTAGTTTAATATTAAATAACGTACCCATTAATCCAGTTGAGTCTGCTGTATTTCTGAGAATTACAGTAGATTCAAAGCTCCAGTGGAGTCCCCATATATCATCTCTTGCGAATAGGCTGAGCTCCGCGGTTTTTGCGATTAGAAGGGTTAGGCAGCTAACAGACATCGACACTGCCAGACTTGTTTACTTTAGTTATTTTCACAGCATCTTGTCGTACGGCATTTTGTTGTGTTGTGCATCAGATATAAATTCTATATTTATTCTTCAAAAAAGAGCTGTCCGAGCAATCTACATTATCGGAGCCCGGAATTCACTCAAAGATTTTTTCAAAGAGGTTAATATACTCACTGTTGCTTCTCAATACATTTATTGTAATGTTTTGTATATACGTCATAACCTTAATTAGTACCTAAAGAATAGTGACAGACATAAAATAAACACTAGAAATAAGGACAAACTTACTACGCCAATGTTTCGTCTACAAAAAGTAAATAAGTCTTTCATGGGGCAAAGTGTGCGCATGTATAATAAAATCCCACAGTCGATAAGTCTGCCGCTTGACCAATTTAAATGTAAAATTAAAAATCAACTAATGATTAGAGCATATTATACCATTAAGAAGAATAGAATAAGACTATTATACCTGTTTACTATATTGTAAATTGATGCTTTTGAAAAAGAGCAACTGTTGAGTTTCTTGCCGGTCTCTTCTCAACAGAAACTGCTTTCCGAACCGGTGGTACCTTACGAACCTATACACATAATCTTTGATGTAAAATTTGACGATTCATAAGAGCGCGCAAGCGTCTATTTGAATAAATATATATTTTGATTTTGATTTTGTTTACATAAAGAACACTGTGTCAGTTTTTCGTCTTGAGCATTGTGACAATCATTCAGTATTCGGTTTAAAGAATTTATTTCCCAAAAGAACATTACATAGTCCACTTAGATGAGAAACTTAACTAAATTATTTACAATAAAAGAAAGAGAGAAAAGTTATAAACAAGGTGGAGTTCGATCTGCCGTAGCTATAAAGTCATAAGTTATTAATTAAGTACGTCATCAAAGTATTTTTAAAGGCGTTAATGGATACAGATTCTTTTACATTTTTCGGTAATTTATTATATAGTTGAGCTCCCTCATCCTGTATATTTTTCTTTCCGTACATAGTTCTGATCATAGGTAGTTCTATGTTATCATTTAGCATTGTTTTGGATTTTAAAAAACTCGATAAAGTTTTGACAGCATAAATATTTCTCCTAGTCATCAGGTTTTAAAGATGTAATAACGTTACTTTGGTTTTTATCAAAACGTGAAGGTGCATCGATAATTGAGCAATTCAATTTAAAAGCTGACAGATATGAAGTCGAAGAGGCTTCGAAGAATTTTAATGGCGGAATGATATATTTTTGGATACGCCAATTTGCGCTTAATGTGCTATAAAGCCAAGGGAATTTTCTTGCGAAACAATAGTAGTTGGTTGGAAAAAAAGCTTCACATATTGTATCTGGATATACGGAAATCGAAATAAGACCTGCTCGGCCAATTTCAAATGTCAATGACTGTACAATAAAACGTTAAGGTTTCTTGTGAACCGTGACTGCGAAGTGGAAGTGGCTATACTTGGAAATTTCTGAATTATGCTATCGTTCTAAGGACACGATATTTATAGCTATTAAAGGTATTTATGTAAATGAAATAAATTAAATTGTTCCAAAATTATATGTCGTGGAATAACGACTAGTAGGAAATTTGGGAAGACATAATTATTTAATAATAATAATAAAATATCTTTATTCAAATAGACGCTTGCGCGTTCTTATGAAACGTCAAAATTTTACAAGAAATTAACACGTTCGTAAGTTACCACCGGTTCGAAAAGCAGTTTCTATTGAGAAGAAACTCAACAGTTGCTCTTTTTTTAAAAATCAGTTTGTAATATAATAGTACAGGTACAATAGTCTTGTTTTAGCCTACGTGTGTATCAACAGTATTTACCCCACACATTGGCGTCGTCAAGATATTCGGCAATAGTATAATAGGCTTTAGCCATAAGTTTACTTTTAATTTTTCGTTTAAACTCATCAAGTGGCAGACTTAATATCGACTGTGGGATTTTATTATACATGCGCACACTTTGCCCCATGAACGACCTGTTTACTTTTTGTAGACGAAACAATGGCGTAGTGAGTTTGTCCTTATTTCTAGTATTTAGTTTATGTCTGTCACTATTCTTTAGATAACTATTAATATTATATTTAACATACAAAATACGGCTCCTATATACAATTTAAATATGGCTCCTATTTAGTACAACTTATTCGGTGACAATGTGTGACAGGCCTATGGCCAGCAGTGGACTGTTTTACAGGCTAAAATGATGATGATGATACTGACTCATAGAAATAGAATTCCACTTACAAGTTTTGAATTGTATATCAGAGCTATAAGTTAGCTGACTACGATTCACATGTACGGGTAATTTGGAGATTATTTAGATAATAGATAGATTATTTCCATGTAGGAATTAAAACTTTACAAAATTAATTTTTCGTTAGTTTTTTTCTATCTTGATGGACTTTTAATAACAGATTATATTTGAATACGTACATATTGTTGAGGTAAGAAACAAACAACTAGACCACCTCATGGCAAGTAATGATTCTACAAAAATATCTAGAAAACCACACAGTGGTGGATTGCTACGTACGGAACACTATATAAGTGTTAACCGAAGGACAGTGATGCGGTATAATTTTGCGAGGATTCATAGTGTTAACAAATTCGATAAAACAGAGGCGTTCCATGTTCGATCATATAGTAGATATTAAACACAGTATGTGTTTAATATCGACTATATGATTATTTAAATTTTTCGTCTTGTTTGTCTTATGTAATAGCAAACTAATTTATAGTCACACTTGTAGGCTCCTGGATCTTTTACAGGAATACTTTATTTAATCGACAATAAAATCTGTCTTATCTTCACAATCTACGTTTAAAATGTTCAAACTGAAGGCTGCTTCGCGATGTAGTCTGTAACTCCTATAACATATGTATATCAGCAGATAAACTGGCTTATGATTGGTTTCACTCGGTCTTCTATTTATATATTTTTTAATTCAAAACTGGCCAGCATTTGAGTGCCATCCCACCTCTGCGTCAGATGAAGCTTTAATAGTGTCGGGACTGAAAGCAAAAACATCAGTTAATACAAGATACAAGCCATCCCACCTGATTGTAAGTGGCAATGGCCGTTGATGGTTAGCGGGCTAGCCAATATTGAAGTGTAGTCGATCTTAAATACTGCAGTGCTGCAGCTCACCAGTCAGATTCTTACCATCAATAATCCCACGTCCTCTCAGAAACATTTATGCACCTACGTTACTTAACCGCGCAGGATGGTGGCAATGAAAATATAAATAGAGTTTCCTAGTGAACAAAACTAAAAATAATTATAATAATCTTACAATTACTCATGAATAAAGCAATTACCATTGTAATTAACAATGAATTATTTGAAATCTACGTATAAAATATCCTGCGCATATAAATGATAACTATTTTTTTGGTTTAACAAAAAACTGTTTTGCCACGCTAATAAGCTATAAGGCTAGGACTTAAATCCCACTTCTAACATACACGCTAATTAACTTAAAATAAACACTCATGAAAATTGGCATCGCAAAGCGGTTTTTTTGTAACTCCAAACACACGCTTAATTTCTGCGGGAAGAAGCATAATTTACTCAATAACAACTTTTATAATGTAAAACAAGTGAAAAATTAAAAATCGAGTTTTATACAAGAGAGTTGAGTGAGCGGATTGGCCATGTAGCTCGTAAAACCGATGTGGCCGGATAGTGGCAGCCTCGAAGCGTTCCACGCTGGGCAGTTTGAGGAGACTAGATGGAGTGAGGAGCAGTGCAAGTGAGCGGGAAGTCGATGGATGCAGGTGGCGGATCGTGCTTCGTGGCAATCCGTGGGTGAGAGCCCTATGTTCAGCAGTGGACTCAAACAGGCTACAATGATGATGATGATGAGTTGAGTGAGGATAGCCGCTCATGAACATTCAAATTCACCACACCATAGATGTTGCAGAACAGCAAGGATAAGGAAACAATATCTCCAAAAAAAGACACCACCATTACCACATAGTTAACTGCACTGCCATAAGGGATAATGGAAATATAAAAAAATAAAAAGTGTTAATTAATTTAAAAAATACATTTTTACAGACATTTAAGTGAAAAATAAATACTTAAACTTAAAGTACTATTTATTGACCAGAAAAACTTGGGAGAAAAAGAGAAGAAACTGATTATGCGAAAAGAATGTTGTCGGTTTTTCCATGTGCAGTGCGTCATTGTAAATGTTTGTGAGGACATGTTTGATTAATTGTTAAAAATGTTCCACGGGATGCAAGACGAAGAACAAGAATTAATTGTCTTGATAAAGATCAACGCATGAACGCGTTTTCACAGAATCGAACGTTTCCTGTTATAAATGATTGTTTGGGGATAAATGCGAAAACCGGTCGAGGTTTAATCGTTCAACCTTTTATATTATCTGACCAGTGAAATTTATCCATCACTTAAACAAATTGTATATTGTATTGTATTGTATAATTGTATATTGTGGTCCCAAGACCTCGGCTTTTTTTTATGTGAAAAGTTTACAAGCGAGCAGACGGTTCACTTGATCCTAAGTGAATGCCGCCGCCCTTGGACATCTGCTACACCCGAGGATTACAGATGCGTTAACAACCTTTTGAAAATTGGGCTCCGGCCACCTCACTCGCCAGACGAAACGCGAAAGTATTTTACTTCCATTTTACGGCCGTCTTTTGTGAGGTCGTGGTACTTACCCGGATGAGCCTGCCCATTCGTGCAACAGCCGAGGCTGCTGCTTGGCCCTACCACCGTAGAAGGCTTGGGCTGTCACTCAATACCCGTTTAGCATTCCGATTCGAGGTGCCTGAGAGGGACGGACTTTGGCTCGATCGGTAGCTATACTCTGACTGGGTGTGAGTATCGGACGTTCCTGCTTCTAAAATTGTGACGACAAGGGTGGCGCCAGGGCGGGAGCTAAACGGTCAGGCGCGAAAAAATGAGTGGAAAGTGACACGACGCTCAACTTTTTGTCATTGGTTACGCGCGTTTTTCAGCCCCAGTTACATGATGCAAGTTTCTTGCCTGTTTTATACAATTAAAGTGAAGCAATAAATGACTTGAAAGATCTAAAAAACACATAACATTCTTGAGTAGTAATTTTAAAGGTGAGCGAAAAAGGTGCTTAATATTCAAACATACCATTATAATTAAATTTTTTACTTTAAGTAATTTCTGAAAATAATTCAATTATTTCAAATTATATGTAACTTTACCATTAAGTTACCAGAGTGCATTTAAGTTCGCTTTAAGTTTACGTAAGAAATCTGATCATGTTGAAAATTAAACCCTGTATAGTCAAAATCAATTCAAAATATATAATGAGTAAATGATTCATCGACAAGAAAAATACATTTCACTAGCTAGCGACTACGTCAGCGTAGAATAGGCTGAAGGCGTACTATTCTGACAGAAAGACAGATATACATAAAAACATGTATAAAAATTATAGCCGATGTGTTATTCTGATGTATAAGCTATATTATTGTAGTTTCATTAAAATCCATTCAGTAGTATTTGCGTGGAAGAGTAATAAACATCCATCCATACATACAAACTTTCGCCTTTATAATATTAGTAAGGATTTATCGTTAGTCATTTTTTTAATCTACCACCGTTTCGTAATGAAGTTCCTCTAACGGAGAAGAAACAGGCGAAAAAAACACCGTAAGTATCCTCTTTTTTGTCATTAAACCAATGGACTTTTTCTGACATAGCATTATTTACAAGAGTAACAAGATGTCGATCGATTTTAAAAATTAATGAAGTATCATTGGCAGATAACACTCTGTCATGTTTATTCCCTACAGAGTAAGGTAGATTGATGTAGATGAGAAAAAGAAATGGGCCATTGACACCATCGAGCCAGAAGAACTTGCACCATTTATTACATCTTTTTGGATTCTATTACATAAATGTGACTTAATAAGGTCAAGCGTGGTACTTGTAATGTCATAATGGTGTAATTTCCTGATCAATGTCTTATGATTGACGCAATCAAAAGCCTTTGAAAGATCACAAAACACACTCAGAGCATCCTGTGAACTTTCCCAAGCTTCAAATATTTAAATAAATAATTCGTTACTTGATTTTTTTTTAATAAAAGCGCCTGAAATATTTAGGGAATTTTATGATTATGGGGTTAACATGTCAGTCGTATCTTACATCTTTAGTATAGGGGCGCCGATGAGATGCTTGCCTACAGCGCTCTCAACGTTTAATCCGCCTCTGCATGATAACATAATTATATGAACAGAAAAGGTAGTGTAATGTTTAACATGAAAATTATTATACTATCATTGAATATAATAAGATAGAAGTGTTATTATTCTGCGTTTCGTCTGGTGAGTGAGATAGCCGAGGTCAATTTTATTAAAAGATGGCAATCTGCAAACCTTTGAAAAATTAAATGGGCGATGGTAAAAACAGGTAAATCGCCTGCTTCTCTATCTGTATTCTAGTATTTGTTTAACAATTGTTTATCAAAATTATAGAGATTTAAAAACGAAAATAATAGTTAAAATTAAAAAAGTTAAGTATCATGCAGGAAATATTCCACTGCTAGGAAAAGTTATTATATCAGTACATGAGGTATTAGGGCGTCCTCCACGTGACCCCACTGCGGATTGGCGGACTTCACGTGTCTTCGAAATACTTTTTTTGCTATTATTTCCAAAATATGCAGGCCCCATCTAATGAGCGCCCCAAAATATAATTAAATTTAAATTAATAATTTGGGCTGCTCCTTAATGGCGCCAAATATACTGCTTTCCTCAGGATATACTCCTTCACAGCTGAGCACGTGATAAGTCAACACTTCAAATTAAAACTTACTTTAGTGCCGTACTCGGGGATTGCACTCTTGTGGGGTTTGCGGGGCTTAGTCTGGGCACTCTTGGGCTGGGCAGATACCATTATCTATAAAAACTTAAATATAATAAAAATAGTTGAAACTTGTTGTCAAATACAATTGGAAATCAAACTAATGGATATTAAATTTTCCGAAGTGACCGAAACTTAATAATGTCAAATAAGAAAGTTGGCGGTGGTGAGTCAATCCTGGTAAAAAAGACAATAGTTCCTGTCAAAAAAAATTGATTTGGAAGCCGTCGATTTGGAGCAAATACATTTTTTTCTTATTTCAATGTCTATGATTGATACATACGAAACATTTTCTCTTACTTCAGGACGTCCACTCAAATACTGGGAATTGAACTCAGCTGGTTAGGTACCATAATTATAAATTGACTTTAAAGACTGCATATTTTTATTTCAACATCTTTACATATTACACACTTACATCACTAAAGAAGAGTCGTAAAAACCGCTTTGTGTTGAAAAAAAGATCATATAATTAAAAGTTTGTTTTTGATGTAACGATGTAAATCAATGACTACTTATAATTAAAATGCTCCGCCATAGTATTTAATTATTAAAGAACTGTTACGAAATATTTATCTACGCAATAATATATTACAATATAGGTATATTGTATCAAGCTTTTTATACAAAAAGTTACAAGGTGATGACAAAAGTTACAGGTCACTCTCACGAGCTCTCACCATTTTTTTAATGTGAATAGTTGTTAAGCGAGCAGCCGGTTCACATGATGTAAAGTGAATACCGCCGTCCATCAACATCTGCTACACCCGAGGGTTTGCAGATGCGTTGACAACCTTTTTGAAAATTGGGCTCCGACTACCTCACTCACCAGACGAAACGCGAAAGTCATAATACTTTTGAAGTATAAACTTCCACTTCACGCCGATCTTCAGTGAGGTTATGGTACTTACCCGGACGAGTCTACCCATGCAACAGCCGAGGCGGCTTCGTGTAATTATAAAATTTAATGTTTTCCTTATATTTAGTAAATTATATATTTATAACTGAATTGAAGAAATAATCTCTTCAAATAAAATGATAAAAGACACAGGTACAGCAAAAAACGAATTTATTTTGAACATCCTCTAATAACTATCATCAAGTACGAGTTAACGCATATTAGGAGTACATTATCTAAATTAATGATGTTCCTTGCAATCATTAATTAACATTAAAATACAATTCATGTTCTGTAAATAATCACACCTTTAAGCAAAATATCATTAGAAAATCACAATTTTTTTGGTCCAGACTAGTATATTTATTCGCTCCTTTTTTTGCCCGCTTTTATACTCTCTTATTTATTGATCTTATTATCCTGAATTTAAAACCATCACATTATATGTCAAATTATATTTGTAACTAGATTAAAAAGAACAACGCTGTTATATTAACAGACGAAAGGCAAATAGTTGAAAAGGAACATTAAAAATTGTAGTTTTAATACAATTAATAGACATTAACCTAAACATTATAACTTTTGCTAAAGCAATTTTACATAATAATAACTGCATATAAATTAATGTATGTATTTAGCTCGACGTTTAAATAAATTTATATTTTTCCATAAATACAAAGTTAAAAGTTTAAGTTAAAGGTTAAAAGTTTTGACGTGATATATACTCGAAAGTATAATATTTCAAAAGTATCTTCATTTTACGTACAAAAACTTAACAATAAAATATTCTCTTTTGTTTTGCATTTAAGATTCGCTCGTCCTTTTCTTTAATAACGTTTTGCAAAACAAGCAAAAAAAATAATGTAGTAAGACACAAGATAAAGTTCATGTTATTATTTATAAAAAAACACGACAAAAGATCTTTGGAATCGTTGTGACCTTGTTTAAGGATACACTTAGAATTGAATAGGTAACACATTTTATATCACTTTATGATATCAATAATGAATCGAGCTCTGAGTTGGTGTATTTTAGTTGAAAACTTTAATCCATCTCATGTGTGGACAACTTACGAAACTCTATTGAAACTGTGAAATTAGTAAAATTCTGTGAGCATAGAAATTTAATATATGTAAATATTAATAATAAATATAATACATGAATGATGTTAATAAAACCATCATTCTCTTCTGATGTTTGAAATATTGATTTGATAACAGATTTTTATGATAGTGATAACACATTTAAAATCAAATATCCTAGGTCATCCGTGAGATCTCTTTTAGCTCGGTTAGATTTCCATTTTTTTTAGTTGATAATTTAACGTCATTAGTTCATTACTAAGGTAGTCAAATTGGAGCTTAAATGAAGTAAGGAATGTTTGTCTAATTTAGTCATGAAACAGTCCGTCTGTATAGAATAAAACAGTGGTAGGGTACAGCGGTAGTGGGTGATAAATTTGGTGAGGTCAAGTTTAAAGGGCAACAACCACAGGTCGTCAAGCAGGTCTTATTTCCATTGCCAGTGTTACATCAGGGAGCCTTACCAGTCGATACTTGTAAAAAGGATCTTGTAAAGAGAACTCTTAGATACACATTTGAGTGGTGATTTGGCATACTTCTTTTTTTATTAGAGACGTATATCAGCAGGTCTGTAAACGTCAGTTTCTCAACATCAATATAAAATACGCCCGAATAAAGTGCATGCAATATTTTGAGTATATTGCTAATTTTTCTCGTGCAACAAGTTGATTCTTAAACAGACATATTGGTCAGCAGGTACTTCATTTCTGGTTCACATATGATGTGTTCACAAGTCCTATGATGTCAGATACAGATGCTCAGTCCCATATAACGTACATCTATCTAGATAGGGCATGGGAACGCTTACTAATCGAGACGAGTGGGCTGGTATGTTTCATAGATTTCCTACACTGTAAATGGATAAACTACATAGATAAACATATAAATCGACAACCCGATTGGCGTCGTGGATACCTGTCTTTGCACAGGGTGTGGTTTTGATCCCCATTACCGGAATGATATTGTTTTGATAAACATAGTATTTTTTATTACTGTCTCGGTGTTTATATATTTATAATAGTACTATATAGTATAGATCCTCTATTTACCGAAAATCAACGACGATTAAAAACTATGTTATTTATAATAATTATAATAATTATAATTATTATTAATTATTACAAACTAGCTTTCCGCCCGCTCTCTGTATTTTTAAAGGAAGATATTTTCAACCCTTTACAACACTTTTTTTCCGATTAAAAATAGCCTATGTCCTTTCTCAGGCTCTATACAATCTGTGTACCAAATTTCATTTAAATCAGTTCAGTAGTTTTGGCGTAAATGTGAGACAGACAGACAGGGTTAGTTTCGCATTTATAATATTAGTATGGATTATCCCGCACAGTCAAGTAATAACAGCGACAGCGGTGATTGCTTGTGCTTGGCGCGACTACGGGGAATTGATTTTCTCCAGTATCTATGCGTATATATATATATATATATATATATATATTTTGCGGGGGGGGGGGGGATTTTGGAATATATACCAGTTATGTATTTATTAATTGGGAGGAACCGTTATAAATAGTGTGTGACTTACACCACTCATTGATTTAGGTCTGGTGTTGTTGTTACAGTGTCCGGAATTTATTTTGGATCCTTGGTGTGCATAGGTGTCTTTTGTCGGGATTAAAAGTGATAGGTAGCCACGCCAAGGTTGAAAAATCTGTTATGGTATATGCAGACGTAGGGATTCGTCTTTACATATTAGGCATTAGACTGCTGAAACCAAATCCCTTTGGGAAGTTTTAACCTAACGATATCTTTGAGTGCAGAATCTCGTCGGAAATGAATGTCATCGGTCAGGTATGGTTTATTTATTATTTATTTATTTCTTAAGATTTAAAAATAGCATGTCTCTTGAGGGTGTACAGGGTTATCTGGGTTTCTTACTAAATACACCTATCGGGTTTACCAGGCCCATCCGGATCATCCATGAACCCAGTGTTCCCTTTCAAACGCCTTTCATGACAGGCCTTTAGCCATATTATAAAATAAAAGGTTAAGGGTGGGTGGCACTCTGGGCAGCGTATAACCAGGCCCGGTCTCTGTAATCGTTTCTGCGATATAAACATCAATCTTTTTATTACGTAAAAAGGGAGCCAGCAATTACTAAGTGATTATCGCCGCTCATGTATATCATCATCATCGACAACACCCGGTGGGTTGCAGATAAATGCATGGCAAAGGCTATACTAATAAAAAGTGGGCTAGGCTTACCTGATGTCGTATTATTCGCCAGTATAATACTGCCACATCACGGCAGTCTTGGGTGAGGCCGTGGTACTTCTCCGGACGAGCAACAGAAGCTATTGCACGATGGGCAAGTGGCTCTACCCCAGGAAAATTAAATTCCGTAAGAATGTCTACTGGTGCCAACCAGGTACGACAGTATCATCTGAATAGCTCTCTTTAATTTATGAGCTAGGCTCTTATCGGCGCAGCATCCCAGTAGTTCAGCTGCGAAACACCCTTCTTCATCCTTCCCTATTGTAATCCCTTTCCTTTACCTCTCTATCGGTACCAGCATTTATTTTCTTCTATATTTGAGATGTATAGCCTATCCTCGATCTCTCTCTACCCGACTTTCCTTCTATCGTTCCCGCATATCTTATGTTAACTGCATAGCAAATGACACTAATACTTACGGAGAGAAAAATCCACAGGACCGTGTTATAAGCAAGGTTCCAAAGTAATGAGCCTCATACGGCCTTTAGTGGAACCCTACAGTTCACCTCCTGTGCAAATACGAACCGATGATACGCTGCAGATAGGGTGGCGCGTGATGGTAGATCAGAGCCTCCCGGGTTGCATCCCAGGGCAGTTTATTAAAAGCATTGATCCCATCCAAGCTGACTGCCAATGCCACACTACACTTGGACGCTAAGAATCACGTTTATGCCACACCACACCACACCTGACAAAAGCCAAAATGGTTAAAACTTTTTCTTTTTCTTTTTTACGTGGGGGAAATGCCTACGCATACCTCTCCTAGCGGGGGCAAGGACTAGTTTTGTCAGACTTGCACCGACTAAAACCCCCACGCAGACCTAGGGTGCATATCGGCAGGTCCACGAGAATGCATTTCCGCGACCCAACCAGGGCTTGCGGCATCAGAAGCCCCTCCTCAGGGCCCAACACCACTCTCCTCCAAGTAAGGAACGCTGGAACATTCAGCGCGCCTTACTACACGACCCAATTTGCATGACCATATCATCATCTGGGTAAATCAAAATCATGCGTATACCATACGATCTTCAATACCGTTTTGTCTTTCAAGCATTAATATTCAACCCAACAAGACACACTTCCTATCTTCCCTTTGCTGATGAGAAATTCTTAAGTGATAAACCTGTGATGAAACAATTGAGTATCGAGTCATTTTTCTGAATGAAACCTCTGGCACTATTATACCCGAGTGGCAATTGCACCAGCTCTAACATCTTGTCATCTTATGGGTATTTTGCCAGACACCGTTGATTGGGAACAAGATCTTGACCTTACAAGACCATCATTGGACATCGACTTATCCATACGAAGCTGGGATTTGTTTTGTATAAGCCAACACTACTACTAACCTGGATTATTTATTTCCCCCTACCCAGTTCTAATACACAGTCTTGACGGGATGAGATAGTAGATTCTCCTTCAACGCCGTACGACAGAATGTGCAACAAGTAAATATAAATTAAAAAGCTAAAAATCCCGACTGCATTCCTGTGTAATTTGGTAAACACAGTAAATACGAATCTAACGACACCTTCCAAGCTAAAACCCATCAAGCCGTTCAGGCTGCGGAGCGTGTCAAACAATTATACATACACTCGAAAAACATAACCCTTCTTCTGGCGCAGTCGGGTAAGAATGATAATCCACCTTTTAACCTCTGTTAGTTTTGTACGACACCCATGTCCAGTAAGGGATGCTTATCTAAAATAACACGGTCACATCACATATTTTCACGACAAAGAGGCTTTGAGGCATGATTATTTTTGACTCTAAAACGTTACTTTTATATCATAACGTGGTAAATACTTATATATGGATTTAACCTTGGTAGTAATACTTTGCGAAATTCTTTTTAATGTAAAAGTGACCGTAATAGCATTGACAAGACACAATATTATTTATTACTTATGATGATCAAGCCGTATTCTATTAAATATTTGCATAAAACTAACTTGATTGAATTTATCTATTTTACATAAATTCAAACAATTTTTATTTCACCCGAGAGTAGACTATTAACATGTTAATAACAAATCACTTTTAGTTCGATTTGAACTAAATACACATACGACGATAGAATCATTGATGTCATTCAACTAGAATCTAGATGGTTATTAACCTTGGCGTTTCTAAGGTTTTAAAATATATTTCCTAAATATAAACGAAATAAAAACGAAAAAACAATCCAGCCGATGAGGGGTTTTTTTCACGAAAAATTACTGAAGTCGCGCATTCATTCCACTAAACTTTATAATAATACTGGGCTTAAGAGCACTATCGACTTATGTAAATGTGAACTTTTGAGTTTTTTCCTAAAAAATCTGTTTAATAGCCTACCCTTGTATCGAGAATAAATTAGTCTTATCTGATTAAGTCCGTGGCCTAGAACATTCCGTTGAGTCTTGTTCTGACTGTTCCGACTGCAACGACTTGTACGAAATGCGAAGGGCGTGAAGGAACCTTACCCTTCAATTAGTCTTTATAGTAACATAATGCAACCTATATTTACAAAGTTTTACTTACTTTTCACATTTGAACTCATTCTAAAATTTATCTTTTACTAGCGACCCGCCCCAACTTCTCACATTATTATACATATAAACCTTCCTCTTGAATCACTCTATTTAGTAAAAAAAAACCTCATCAAGATCCGTCGCGTGGTTTTAAAGATCTAAGCACACATAGGGACATACAGACAGCGGGACGACTTTATTTTATACTATGTAGTGATCCTTCGATCTTCGGATTTTCTTTTCACTCAAAAAGCGGCCAGTGCTTGGCTACCATCACTGCTGCTGGTAAACGCAGCAGCTCAGCAAGGGTCTATACAATTTTAAGACTCTTTAACATACTTAACCTTTATGACACTGGAAAATTGTTTTACTGCCAAGTACTTGGAAACACTACTCAAGGATAATATTAATTCAAATGAACGCAAGCTGCTATCGCAAATAAAAGAAATATTTACACATATTTTCCTTTGAATAAAAACTGCATTATATGCTATTATGATTCCTTTGAAATAAATAAAAGTGCTATATGTCCATACGCTTATGATGTTTTTACTTCTAAAAGGGACTGTACTGTAAGGGAGGATAGTTCGAATTCGTGCGCAGTGGAGCTTCCCATAGCCTTAACAATGACCACGTAGAAGCGGACGCAGCATAAATAACGAGAACGAAGTCTCCACCGAGGCAGTGAGTGTCGATCAGTTGCCAAACCCATCGGCACACATTGGTTCCGCTGTTTACGTTTAAGTGAAAATGCAGCCCATATTGAATTTTGTGCTTCTAACCGTGTTCCTTTGTTACGGACACGCTGAAGATGGCAAACTGCGTAAGTTTTTTTTTTTTTTTACTTGTAACTTATAAGTTCGTGGTTTTCGGTGTATTTATTTTATAACTTTATTTTATTGTAGGCGAACTTCATTTTGAAAAATTGTATCACTTTTATCACCCGTGCTTTGAACGTTTCCCTCAATTCACAGTTTAAAAAAAAAATGGCGATATACAAGGGAAATTTATTGTTATATTTATTAAATATGTTTTGGTCATAAATTTGAAATATAGTGTCTATATGAGTCATTAAATATAACACAAATTCATTACTTTTATTCCTTGGAATTTAAGAAACTGTATAAAATTAAGCAAGAACTAAAAAAAAAACACGGACCTCAAAGTAAAAAAAACAGTAGCGATATAAAGTTATTACCAATTTCTATGAAGAATTATTACTCGGATAAATAACTACAGAATTTTAAGATTCATGTTTATAACCAAACTTATTTTAGCCGTATTGTGTAGACTTAGATATTAATTCCCCTCTACAAGGTTAGTATGATGAAAAAGTAATAATGTTTAATTTCCGAGTAGATAACTAATTTGAATTTTGTTGACTTTAATATACAAAATGTTTATAAGTTTTCTATAAAGCTTTTCTTCTATTAAGGTTTGGTGCATGGCACTTTGATCGCTTAATAATATACATTAATATACTTATGTGCCACAAAATTATGTTGTACATCAAATAAAGAATCACGACGACTCTCCTGACTCAATTGTTAAGCGTTTGGATTTTTGTCACGGGTCGTTGATTCAACTCCCGCTGGTCCAAGGCATGTGAAATTTTCAAATATGATGTCAATGTTTAAATCATGAGAAACTCATTTGTGCAAAACATACGTATTTTGAAATTTAATCGAAAATATCGAAAGACAGTGGAAGAAAATATTAATATTGATTGAAAGATTATTTATTAAGTGGTTAATTATTAAGCAATTTTTCTGTGTTAAAATTTAAATTTAAATAATACATTCCATTGCTTAAATTTATGCACCATTTTTATTTTATAGACAGGCTTACTGCATGCTTAGCAATGGAGGAAAGGTTCTGCTAGATAAAATAAAATCCTATACTGCACAGGGACTCGATCAAGTCTCTGCGCACTAAACCAATTTCGGCGTCCAAAAAAATGAAGATCTGAATAGGCTGTTTTTATGTTAACGCTTTTAATCATATTTAGATAAATATAATTTGAAACTGAATTATTAGAGACTACTTACAGTAAGTAGTCTCTTCTTTCGCACCAAGCCAATACGTAGACCCGCGAATGTACGTTTTTAAACCTTCATAAATCGAAATTCAAGAGCCGTGTCCTGTTAATGGACATAATTTACTTAAAATTCATATAAAAACGTCCATACAGTAAACATGAAAGTATTAACAACCTGCAAGATTTGACGTAATTCACCTGTTTAACATTCTGTAGGCGTTTTCATAACCGCGGACTTATCGATTACCGTTTTTTATTCCGTAATTAATCTTAACGTCTTTGTGGTCAAGTTCAAGTGAAGTAATAAATTTTATATACCTATCAAAAAAAATTCTTTTTAACTGTCGATTTTTTTAAGTATATTTTTAATTTCAACCAAAGATTTAAAATAAATTTTACACAAAATCCTATAATTCTCGACGAACTTACGGTATTGAAAATAATTTTTAACAAAGTTTTATAACCAAGTAATTTCCATTTTACTTCAAACTTAGATATCTTCATAGTCAGTTATATAATTATAATGGATAGAAGCCTATGACTGCTAAACTTTAAAGTGGACATGAAACTACATAGTTAATATGAAAGAGATATTGTTGTTATTATGGAAAAACAATCACAGATCCATGGCAATCCATATGATATGATTAGTGTCCTTGTGTTAACGCATGCCACGTGATTTATATCATATCCTATATGACAATAAGCTTGATATATTTAAAGGCCACCAATATTACGTGCAAGATTAGTAAGATAGAAAAGTAATGTTGGTTGAAATAATGTAATATTTTAGATTTTCAGTGTACACAAGCAACCACTGAAACATTATTTTCTTTTCGTTTATTTGACATCTATTTATTGGTATTCGAGCACATTCTTAAGAAACTAGCAAGCACGAGGCGTCATCGTAAAACATAATCGCGTTGTGAAACTATGCAAATCCACTAAGAGAATCGCATCACTAGAGGTCATGCTAACAACCAATAAGGTCGGATTTGAGTAGTTTAAATAAAGCATTTATGCATTTTTTTCATATTTGCTTTGATGTATGTAGATAAATCAATCGGTATGTTTACTTAAACAGTACGTATAGCGATATTTCTAATGTTAATGACCTAATATGGATGTCCGATTTCGTAATAGTTCATATTTACACCTCTGTGCATAAACACGCAAAGTTTTCTTTCGTAGAGTAATAAAAATATCAATAGATAGAGTAATATAAATATAATAATTTTAGTAATATAAACTATATTACTAAAATTATTATATTTAAAAAGTAGTTAGAGAATCACAGAATTTGTAAGAAGCAAACAGCAAATAATCATAACGAAACCTTATGATTAATAATGAAAAATTATTTTATTGGGTGAATGAAATCGTCAAACCATCTTTCAATTAAAAAGAACAATACTCCGCGGTCATTGTTTTTTCGATTTTAGTTAGGTGTAATATTAATGGTCTATATTAAATATACCTCAATATACGACCTCGGAACAATTTGCTTTAGCAGCAATAACAGAGTCGTGATTGCAATAAAGGTCACGAACTGGTAAGCAATTACGAGGAAAATAATTAGGTTTCGAGGATAGTCTACCGCTTCCGACAAAACTTACCTCTTCAGCAGTTAACGAATTCTTAGTCCTTTACATTTATAATACTCAAAATAAGTGTAATGTGACCAAAAATAACTACTGTTGTTTAATTGATATATTAACACCGCATGTCTACATGAAATCAATATAAAATATCTCGCCAATAAACTGGAATACATGCCATACATACCTACATTCCACAATTCAAAGCCAAGCCACGAATTCGCCTCGATTTGCTTAAAAGCACGTACTTGACGCGGAAAGCTGTTTACGATCACGCAGACTTCATCACTATATATCCATTACCAAGTCAAATAACATTTTTATGCCATTTAAATGTGTTTATACGATGAGTTCGATTTTAACTCGCGACGCTTCATTTCCTTATTGTCGATTTTTTTCATGACCCAACCGATTTGCACGTGCGGTTTGCCCTTTAACGGTGTAAATGTTCACTTATTGTTTTTGAAGACATTCTATCTCACTTTAAACTCTTCAAGAAATACGAGAGGTTCACTTCCAGGTCAGGATGTCAAGGATAACGGAATGGTATAAGTGGTCACCTCGCCAACTTTCTTCTGTGTCCCGCGTTTTTATCACAGGTTCTATTCTGTTTGAAATTAAACTCTGGCGACATAATTATTCCTTGTTTAAGCAGTAATAATAAAAAGCTTTTTAACTAAATAGAAGCGACTTCAAAAAACTCAATTAACACTCAAAAGTTTATAATAACACTAAGTCTAATATAATAAAATCATGAAAATCGAACCTATAAGCTAACCTACCTCTAACAAAATTTAACACTTTTTGGTTCGGTGCCAAAGCTGAGCCTCTATGTGAATAAAAATCGAGAGTTTAAGATACAAAAATAGCATATAGCAATAATTGACAATGTGCGCGTTTAATATGTACTCGACGTTGTTGGAAATGTGTAATGCGTCAATCGTATAATTATCCACAATATGCTTACATATTTATTATGTATGGCACTTAACATTTACCACCTCTTATTGCCATTATTTTATCCTAATAAATGTACAACAAAGTTATCATCCGGTTCAAGAATCGCTCGATTTTGATCCGAGCAAGCAAATATGTGAATATGACAACTCGATCACTTAAATTCTTCTGACTTAATTCATGTGAGTACACTATCATAATACATGAAGGAATAAAATAGAGAGCGATGAAAAGTCAACGACTCCGTGGCGCAGTTGCTAAGGAGGGTCGTGGGTTCAATTCTCACACGGGACAACTATTTATGTGACCCACAGATAAAAGATTTGAGTATTTGTTCACGAGAAAAGTATGTATGTGAAACGTCCTTACAACACAGGATAATGTTATCCTACGGTAAAGGCAATGAAAATTTGAAAACTATAAATGAAGAACTCATGCACCCTAAAAAAATCCGAATGAAGGTATAAATATTTTAAATCTTCAGTGAGGTAAAGTGACAAGCCACAGCGTGACTGAACCACAGATGTAGTCGCTCCATATTTAACCCAATTTTCTTTTTTTTATATGCGAGAAGGTGGCTAGCGAGCTTGCGGTTCAACTGATGTTAAGTGATAACCGCCGCCCATTGACATTTGCAACACCCGTAGGGTCGCAGAAATGGGCACCAGCTACCTCACTCACCAAACGAAACGAAAGAATAACACTTCCATTTCACGTCGGAACTTTGTGAGGTCGTGGTACTTACTCGGACGGACCTGCCCATTTGTGCAACAGTGACGACTATTGCGTGGCCCTACCATTGTAAAAATTTCAATCAGTATATTCCATCTAATAATTGGACAATTATTTCCAGCACCCTACATAAAGAAATGCAACTTCAAAGCCGAGGGTTTCACCGAGTGCGTGAAGGAACAAATCGAAAACAGCCTTCGTCCTTTCACAAAAGGGATCCCAGAACTGGGGGTCCCCTCGACGGACCCGGTTATTTTGGAAGACATCAACATCGATGGAAATGGTTTGAAGTTGACTTTCACGGATGCTGCCATGCACGGACTCAGTAACAGCAAACTGACGCAATTAAAGTAAGTGTCTAAGAATTGTCTTATATATATATATAGTACTTCCACAGACTTTACCTGACCCTTGCAACAACTTCGGTTGTTGCCCAAATGGGCAGGTCCGGCCGTGTAAGTACCACGACCACAAAGAAGACTGGCGTAAAGTGGAAGTATTATACTACTACGTTTCGTCTGGTGAATAAGGTAGCCGGAGCCCACTTTATTAAAGGTGGCAACGCATTTGCAACCTCCGGGTGTTGCAAATGTCCATGGGCGGCGGTCAACTTCAGGTGAACCACCAGCTCGCTCACCACATTCTCAAAATAAAATGTCAACCCTGAAACACAAGTTTGATGGTGTGGAGTACAATCAGACTTTTGCTTCAAGGTCAAATGAATCACTTAAAATCAGGTGAACCGCCAGCTCGTTTGCCACTTTCTCACATTGTTCTTATTATACTGAAGTTAAAACCGTCACGTAGAATGTCAAATACATCCCCCTATTATTACTAGATCAGAAGCCTACGCCTATCCGGCTTTCGTTTTTATTTACGTTTGAACAAGCCCCCGTTTTAAGGAAAATCATTTGAAAATATGTGGAATATTTAACATGTTTGAAAATATTCTAAGATTAAAAATTAACTCTTCTTTTTCTTCTTTCACCTGCCCATTACACATCAGGTCTGGTCAACACGTCCTTTCTTTCCACTATACTCTATCAGCCGTCATCTCATTGCTCAACCCTCTCACAGATATATCATTCTTTACACAGTCCATCCTAATATTTCTCTGCCTTCGTCTAACTTTACAACCTCCGGCCACATTCATACTTATCACTTGTAGTCACATGACTTTCGTCCCTTCTCATAACTGGCCCATACCATGTCAACCCACCACTCCTCATTTTCTTGGTCACTGGTGCCATTTTTAAGCTATCCCTAGTATTAGGGACTCATTCCGGATCTTATCCTTTCTTGTCACACCACGCATCCATCTCAACATTCTCATCTCTGCACTTTTCTTTCATTCGTTTCTTTTGCTGCCCAGCACTCAGATCAATAATTCATAATTTTTTGTATATCATACGTTTTTTAAACTACAAAGCGTTAAATCTTAAAATTAACACGTACAATAACTTTATGGCGTATGAAAATTGCTATCAATGTGCTAATAAGATGAATTGACTCACACTATACGTCTGGGAAATTCCGCAATGCATTTAGCGATACGGAATTCAATTACATCGACAACATAAGGGCGACAATTTTATTGTATCATATTGTAACACAATAGCCCGGTGCAAAGGAAAATTATTGTATGCTAATGATTCTATGAACCAAGTCAGGCGAGAGGATGCGACTCGGTTTCCACTAAGTTGACTTTTGTTTGCAGAGTGGACATCGGTCACGAAGAGGAGGAATTCAATTTGGCTTTCAAGGGTAACCTAAGTTTGACCGCAAAATACAATATCGACGGAAAGATCCTTATTCTACCTATTCAGGGGAATGGTGATGCATTGGTTAAAGCCCGTAAGTTTATAAATACCATTCGCGTTTTAATCGAAGAACTTGAATATTCAAAATATGTTATATTTAACTTATTCTTTGATGGAAAAGGATTATAAACAAATTATCCTTATGATGACTCCGTGGCGCAGTTGTCAAAGTATTTTGGCTTTGGCGTCGGGGTTCATGGGTTCGATCCCCACACGGGACAGCTGTTTGTGTGACCCACAGATAGTCGTTTCGTATCTGGGTGTTTTTCCTCGTGCAATTAATGTTTGTAAAACGTTCTTACAACACAGGATAACGTTATCCTTTATCCGTTACTTTAGTAAGGGTACTGTTTTTTTTTTAAAAAGCTCATAGTTATAAATGAAAATCTCTATGCATCCCACGTATTAAGTTGAAATCCCAATTACTATAGTTGAGATTTGAACTTAGTACGTTAGATCGCGTGTCTATCGTAATCAACAGTCTGTGGGCAGTTCACTCTTGGACCAAGTCCCATGACACATCATTTAGCTTGACCTTTGACTGTATGAATCTAGTAACCACCTTGCGTAGACTGTGACTAAATCAGAATGTATGCAGTCCTTGGTAAATAATTTAATGGTAACTTTTCATTGTGTCCACAGAGAACATTGAGGTGAATATCCAAAGCAAATTAGTCCACGTGAAAGACAGCAAGGGACAAAACCACCTGAAACTCGTTACGCCCAACTATAACTACGACATCCAAAGCACAACTTTCGACTTAAAGAACTTGTTTAATGGTAACAAGGAACTAGGTGAGGAGACATTTAATGAACATATTATCATAATCACTATTTTATGATTTGATTCATTTTCAACAGCAGAGCATCTAAAACAGAAATTCATAAAACATTATTGTCATATTTTTATTGCATATTAAAATAAGACATGAAAAATAAGACATTTTTTTACAAAACGTCTAATTTGAATACCATAGGATCCTTTCTTATTAATGTCGATGTCTAAAATATATTTCAGTGCAATCAGATCTTCAAGATAATAAACGGCACTTATTAATTAAATTTATTTTAAATAACGACTGCTTGAAATGTTCTTAAAAAAGAGATCCTGCTATAAAAAATATAAGCTTTTCACACAAGTGTTATTTGGCTTTTTTAAACTCTCATTGAAGTGACACTTAGAAAATTATCAAACAGGTTGTAGACGGAACAAAACGTCAGCTGATTTTTTTTAAATGAAACACATTTCGTTTTATCTCGACGTTTGGCTGGATATATAAATAAAACAAATGGATTAAAAAGAAAACTTACCAATCTAGTTCACGGATCGGATTAATAATGTTCTAAATTTGCAAACACACTTGCCCCTCCGAAGAGATAATCTCTTGTTGCCACTTGCAATGATCCATTTCTACCTCTCTTGCCTCTTCCATATATTTCCATACATTTCTTCGTCTTTTCCAGTTCTTTTAAAGCCAACTCCTCTTTAGTATATTACCAATTTGTTCGATAACAGTACCTCTACCCCGAGCGGTTACCCAAGTTTATTTGTATTCTTCTCCGGAATATTTCCATCAAGGATGAACCAAGTTATCTCGTTTTGTGACTGTTTCTGCATATGTCCGAATTATCATTATTAGACGCTCTCGCGCTGGCTTTAGTTTGTCGTAATAAATCAAATATGTTTACCCGGACGTATCCTAACATCTACTAAATAAGTTGGATCGCCTCCTTAATAACTGTATCAAGTTCATTTTCGGCTTACGCATGTATACATCCATATATCCTCCTATCAATCTCAACTTAATTGGCTTACTATTCGGCAAAGGCGGCAGTACAGAATTTTCCTTGTGCTTTTCTCCATTTTAAATGATTGTTCCTCCCCCTCTTAAACAAATTCTTGTATCTCTCCTCATCTCATGATAGGGTACTTTGGTCGTCTTACAGGAATAAATTATGCATTCCAGCGCACTTTACCGGGTTCTCTGTCAACTCCTTTACTATCCAAGCTTTACATCTTTGGAACTCCTTGCCCGATAACGTAAGAAACGCAAAAAGTAAGACATCTTTCAAAATACTGGTTCATGAACACCTGTTAAAGATAAATTCGACCTAAGATGTGGAATGTAGTTAAAAGTAGAAGCTAATTGTTATTTATTTATACAAGTATACATCTTTATATATATTTAAATGTTTGAATATATATAATTATCCAAATATATAATTTATACATATATAATTACAATAAATATATATAAATATACATATATATAATTTAATATTTGATTTGTATCCAATTATAATATTATTTCCATATATATTCTCTTTAATTAAAATTTTATTATTCTTGCATCTTTTGCTGCACCTACCATAAACTCTCACCACATCCTGGGGTGACTGGTAGAGAATACCTTTGGGCATTAAGTCCGCCTTTTGTTACCTTGTTTTACTGAAGGTTGGCAATAAAGATTAAATAAATGTTTTATTTACAGCTGAAACAACTCTTACTTTCGCCAACCAAAACTGGAGACAGCTGATGGATGATTTGGCGCCGCCCGTAGTGAAGCAAATCGTTCGTACAGTCGTCAAGGCAATAAACAAGTTCTTGGGCAAAGTACCAATTCATGAGATGATCGATGGTTATAATTAATATTGCCTCTAAACAAACACATGTCATTAGTGACAATCAATTTACATATCAATTTTTATTATGTAACAAAATCATTAGAGATTACGTCATCAAGATTAAATGGTAGAATATTTTCTCAGAAAAGGCAGATTTTCAACATCAATTTAAATTATAGTATGAATTAAGTTATACCTTATCGATTAAATATACTTATGTATTATAATGACTTAAGCACATGGGAGCCTAAGTGAGAATGTATTTCTCTGCACATAAGCCTGTGATATTCGTTTTAAATAAAATTATCCCGCTAAATGATTAAGCATTCCACTTTTTATACTTGTTACATAACAGACTGCTCGATTTGTAAGTTATTTGAGTAAAATTAATCATTTCACAAATAAATGACTGTCATGAAATAAAAATCTACAACAATAAGTCTTGTTTGATTTGAAGTCCGTAATATTAATTAAAATGGAATTAGTTTTATGTTTAAAGAACTTTATTTTCATAAAAACAGAGATCTTTGTCTATTAGATCTCCTTTATTCCCAATGTTGACGAGCGGTGAATTTATCGCCGTACACTGAACACAGAGGTAAGGCAGTGATTTTTGCACGTAAGGTAAAGCCCGAAAATCGGATAACACTTTTGTCAAAAGAATTTGAATTTGTTCCCGCGCATTTAAGACGATCTAACATCTTAGAAGAAGAGGAAGACGGTCTAACATTCATTCATTCAATTCATTATTATCGCATAAGGCTTTTAGTATTTGCAGCGTTGATGACTGAGTGGCGCTGTTGCTAAACTATTGGCTTCGACACCGGGGATAAGGGTTCGATTCTCACACGGGACAAGATTTGTAATACGCACAGATATTTGTTCCGTTTCTGGGTTGTTCATTTAAATATCCTCAGGGCCGAAACGTCAATCATCAAAAGGCTAGCAAGCACAAATAGGACATGCCGCGACGAGCTAGTAGTAAATCACACAATGATACTATACACAACTCGTAGATATGACACCAGCGCACAAAAAATGGGGCGCTCAAATTACGCCAATTAGTGTAAAATCAAAATCAAAAATATATTTATTCAAATAGACGCTTGCGCGCTCTTATGAAACGTCAAATTTTAGATAAAAATTATGTATATATGTTTAGATTGCAATTCTATAGACTGCTACCTCTTTCCGTATCGTACGTTCTATATCATCTGTCACATTCACTTATATATGTCATATAATGTAAAGCGTAACACAAAACGCCGCGAAGTATGGACATGGGTCATTTATATTATTGAACGTCTTTGTAAACCACATAAGTAGAGTAGCACAGTAATAAAACCACAAAAGCACAGTTAAAATAATGGCGGGGGAAAAGGGAGATCGAGCCCCTAGGACGAGGCATTTCATCAATAACAAAACAAGGCAATTTGTAGCATATCTCAATTTATTGGCTGTCCAACGAACTACTATCACTCGAAACGCGTGCAGCCATAGGGAAAGCGTTTTCGGACGTTGTCGCAGTAGACCTTCGCCAGGGCAACGCGAAACCGAAACGTCGGTACCACAGCACGCCAACCAAAGCCACAAGGAGAACGGCTAACCCGACCGACATACCGACTATCCCAGCGGTGGAAAGTTGCGTCGCTGAACCTGGAACGAGGCGAATTGAAGCTAATTACATCTTTACAATGTTACGTACAACAAGGGTCGTTGCAAAATATAATGTAATTATGCCTTTGTCGCAATTACGCCAATTCAATTGACGCCGTGACAGGTGAAGGGTCAGAGAGTTGAAAATTGATAGCAAAACAAAGAATGTATAGAAAAGAAACGAAGACAGAGACGCCATCGTTATTTTAATATCCTAATTGGTTGAAATTAAAAATAAAATTCTTTGCATACTCCACCTATTACAAGGCTCATATAAATATAAAATGTACATATACTTTTTTTCAGTGCTGCTCCGATCACAGAAAATAAGAAAACATAATCAAGTCTATCGTAATAAAACAGATCTCTAGCAGGCATAAAATTAATTTCATTCTTAGATTCGTAGACTAAATTATTGGATAAAAACAAATTTTAATATTTAATAACCTTTATATTATTACATGGTTCAAAACAAATATAATATAGAATGGATTTAGAAAAATAGATTTAAATCGACAACTAAAATATACAACCAGTTGTTGATATCACCAGTTGTCAAGCCGATTGTAACACGTTACAATAACAAACAATAAAAATGCCATCAATTAATCTGTTGCGGTTGAACCGGCTGCATGTAGGATCAATTGTGAGCAGAAAAAGGAACTGTTGTAATATTTACAATCGCAAATAATAATATGCAGACTGGACCTTGAAGTGTATTGTCGCAATAAAATGTAAAAACTGCAATGCAAAATTATGTGCACTCCTGATAAAGTGTCGTGCATGCTAGAGCTTAGTGATTCAAGTATTTTAGAGATATTAAGACTATTACTGCTATTTGCGCGTGATTTTTGAACTAGTAAATTGTATGAATTAAAAGCAATCTGGTCAATTATTATATATCATTAAAACATAATGATGTTTATTTAAGGGACAATATTAAATACAAAGAATCTTTTTATTTCGATGGCCATATTATCATTTTATCTATCTCTCAAACTCACCTTTACAAACCACTTGTAAAATACCAAATACCATCGAATGAGTATAGACCCATTTCCTTTCTCAGCCATCGTCACAGTAGCCATTATAAAATAAATATAGCTTTCTGTGTTGATGCGGCTTTTTTACTACATAGTGATTCAAGATAAAGGTTTATATCCTTACTAAAATTATAAACGGGAAAGTTTGTATGTATGGATGGATGTTTGTTACACTTTCACGCAAATACTACTGAATCGATTCTAATGAAACTTTACAAAATTATAGCTTGTACATCAGAATAGGACATAGGCTTTAATTTATATACATATTTTATGTATATCTGTCTTCTAGCTTCTACGCAGACGTAGTTGCGGGTAGCAGCTAGTGTATAATACATAGCACCCGTGCGAAGCCGGAGCGGGTCGCTAGTATCACATTATAAAAAAGTTTTGAACGCACCGTCTATATACAGACGGATATGGTCCCGCGCCTCTAATGCCTCCTGATTGATCAGAGCGGCGCACGACCAAACGCCGATATCCTCTTCCAAGACGGGATTAATGGTCAGCGAACATTCGCCATGGTCCAAACTTTGCCCCGGTGTGAAGTAGTATCGGTTCAATATCGCACTGAAATAAATACCTTATTATACGTTGCAAACACTACACACTCTAATTGACATAAGTAGTACCTGGAGGTTTTTCTTTTGTAATTCATGTATTTTGGAAATAAAAAAAATAAAAAATAAAGAAAGCAATGAATGTATAGAAAAAAAGTAAAAAAAAATAAGTGTGTAAATGATCGTGATACGAACCGCGGCCGTCTGTTTTGAGGCCGCTCGATTACCGACCGAGCTGTTATAACATATTTTTTTGCGGCGAAATTTACCGTCATATTCGAATGATATTTTTCATTCCCTGAAAACAGGGATAAAAGGACATTTTCTAAAAATGAAACCTAGCTAGATAGATTTTTCGTCCCCGAATCTACGCACATACTAAATTTCATGCATGAAAATCGCTGGAGCCGTTTCCGAGATTCCTATTATATATATACAAGAATTGCTCGTTTAAAGGATAAGATATAGTAGCTTATTCCCACGACTCTCGTCTCCGTGTATCGTGTAAGGGAATTAAAATGAAAACATAAGTCATATACTCATTACAAATATAAACATACATATCCTATTTTAAGTTGAAATTATTTTAAATCTTAAAATTTTTATCGAAATCTTTTGAGCGGTTTCATAGCATTTATGATTGAGCATCGTATAAATAGCATATTCCACTAAAATGTTACCATTAATATTGATATCAAAGATATATAACCTTAAATACGCGTACTTTATCGTGTTTTAGTGAGGGATATTAGATTGCAATTTTATAGCTCCGTTTGTTCTACATCATCTGTCACATTCACTTATACATATAAGGAGATATTCAATTATACACATGTCATATAATATAAAGAGGAAAAACATTTTTAACGTCAGGTAGTATGGACATGCTCCATCTATCTCATTGAACATCATTGGAGACGAGCCGCAAAATCGCACAGCAAACACTAACTACTTCTATGAATTTAATTATTTGAAATACCTATCCGCCGTAACGGACTCGTCGACCCGCAGCCCGAGCATTCTCGGTGACAGGAATCTGCAGTAGTCCAACGGTCGGTTCCCGTTTGCGGTGTGACAGTTCAACGTAGCCAGGCCCCCGATGCCCGTCCCGACCTCCTTTTCAACGGCGGCGAGGGGACCAGTTACTCTTAACAGTATCGAGTCAGTTATCTCGACCCCCAGTTGATCCCTGGGGCCCATGTGGCAGATCCATCTGCCGGCGTCGTCCGAGGTCACGTGCGAAAATGTGATCCCACAATCGCCTATTTGCAGACTCTCCCCCGTATACCTTTCAAGAATGTTGAATATTTGAACAGATAGAAAAAGACAATTTTCAATACTTATATTATACGCTGCGGCTGTTGAAATATATCTGTTTACGAATCATATTTAAAACAATAATTTCATATGATGTAGGTGAATATTAAGATAATAAACGTAAATAATAGGTAAGAGGTGGAAGGCGAATTCTTTAACGCAAATAAGTACAGAGGAAGTTAATTTTTATATTCTTCCGCTGTAAAAAAAATTAATAAATTGGCCCTTACGAAGAAAACACTGAAGTCCATTAGAGCAGAAATTTCATAATTATATTGTATTTAGTATTCTGTGGTAGGGCGACGCAGCAACCTCGGTTGTTGCACGAAAGGGCAGGCTCCTCCGGGTAAGTACCACGAACTCACAGAAGACCGGCGTAAAGTGGAAGTATGACAAATACGTTCGCGTTTCTATATGCGAAAGTATTTGTCATACTTTCGCATATAGAACTAGTTTCTATACACCTATGCTGGTGAGTGAGGTAGCCGGAGCCCAATTTTCCAAAGGCTGTCAACACATCTGCAACCCTCTGGAGTAGCAGATGTCCATGGGCGGCGGTATTCACTTAACATCAGGTGAACCGCCTGCTCGCTTTTTACGTAAAATAAATATAAATTTTGTTTGAGTAAATGATAAATTACTATGTTATCAGTTGTTTATATCACGAATATAATTATATCACGATCGTGTTATGAACTTAAATCTAATATATCAATTAAGGATAATTTATATTCCGATAAAGACTTAAACCTGAAATTTAATAAATAAGATTTTTCTTTTTTAAACATTGCCCTTACTTTAAGATAACGTTATCCTGTGTTGTAAGGACGTTTTACAAACATAAATTTCACGTGGACCCAGATGCGAAACAACTATTTGTGGGTCACAACGGGGGCCACGGAGTCATCGAATTAAGATTCAAGTAACAATTAATTGCATAATTCAATATCGTTCAATAAAGGATATGGTCTTTTTTATTCAGTCACTTTCAATATGGTCAGTGTTGTTAGATTAAAATAATGACATAAAGATAAAAAAAGTTCAAATGCAGATAGCTTACACTCCGAGAACTCTTAACATATGATGTCCCGTGAAAATTGACCGCTGGCCACCTCGCTAGATGCCTTTGCGCTCTGTGTGAATTCGACCACCACTCCAAACAAAAAGCATGCTTAACTACGCTTACCAAAACGTCTGCTCTTCATTGACTTGCTGACCGGGCGTGTATTGAGTGCCATTCGGGTGCTGGAACCAGCAGTACGCTAGGGATACCCCCGCGCGGCAAGTCAACGTGAAAGGCATCTCCGCTTGAACAAATACCGTACGAATATTCTGCTCAGCGATCATTAAATCGCGAACGACCCTCGAATCTGTAAAAATGATTTACACTTAAATAATTCAGAACTTTCTGTTTCATCTGATGAATCAGGGTACCGTAGATGAACTCTATCAAATGCTATCAACGCAAGCACCTGCAAGCACCTTGGTTAGCACTCGCTTTGTTCCTTGTCCTAATCCCACCTAGGTGGGTGGGTACAGCGTATGAACCATATTTTAATGGTATTGTCATTTTTGGCTCGAATAGGTAAACTCGTCCGGAGAACTACCTCGGCAGAATCACAGAAGACCAGCGTGAAATGACTGTATTATACTTTCGCATTTCTACTGGTGAGTGAGGGAACCCGAGCCCACTTTTAAATAGGTTGGCAATGAATCTATAATCCACCAGGTGTTGTAGATCTCCATGGGCGGCGATAGTCACTTAGCATCAGGTGAACCGCCCGCTCGCTTGTCAACTTTTTACATAAAAGTAAAACAGTCTGTGGTTGATTACCAAAAGCTCATTGTCAAATTCCTTTTACCTCCGGTCATATCACGAGCAAAAGCATCAATTATATTTTTAATCACAATTTTATCTGCTGATTGGCCTCGTGCATAGCGGTGACGGTAACGTAACACAGGCGTATCAAAGTCATAATTAAAAAAAATATTTCGATATTTATATTAAGTCCGCCAATATGTGACAAGGTCGCGTGACGGACTATGCCGCTCTGTATGTTATGTTCTATATTTTAATGAATTTACAAAATAAACCTAAGCCTTCCTTTGACTTTATCTAAGGATTTCACTCTCAAATCGTAGAAGTAAGCTAAAAGTTTCTACATCATGAGTGGCACAAAAATAGAAACTTTTCATGCTTGTTCAGGTCTATTTTGGGCCCATTCATTCTCATAAGAAAGTATGTATATCAAAAGGTCCTAAAAACTTATTTAAAAATAACCTTATGAACTTAACTGCCAATCCATAGAGGCTTTTAATAAAGGCATTCAACAAGTGCCTCTTATCAATTTTATAATTTAATATTTTGCCATGACTTTGGCCCAAACAATATTTCTATATATATAACATCTTGTATTTTGTATTAACTGATGTTTTTGCTTTCAGTCCCGAGACTATTAAAGCTTCATCGGACGCAGCTTCATCGGACGCATATATATAACATATATTTATATAAAGAGATCTTTGTCTTGCAATTTCGGAAATATTGGTAATTTCTTTAAACGTGTGACATTTTGAATACATTTTTTAAATGATATCTAAGTGTGCACTAAAGGTTTAATCACAAACTCCCATCCATCACAATTAAAGGTCCCGTATTTTCCTTCAATTTTTGCTTTTTGCAACTTGAAAATGTCATTCATAAAAAAAGTGAAACATTTGTCGCTAAATGCAAGCCTCGCCCACCGGAGATAATATCAAAAAGCGTAGACTTATGAGTATTCACTACAACAAAAAACTATCTATTCCCTAATAAAGAAGCGAACAATTTGGGCAGTGAATCTGAGATACTATAGCACGCAATTTGTAAATGAGAACCACATGCGATATCTTATCGAATGCTTTGCTTAAATTCGTATAGATTACATGTGCCCGATATCCCGAGTCAATCATTTCAGGCATGATATGATATGACTTAATAAATCCATGTCGATAATTAGTTAAGTATAACTTTTAATGACTTTGAATATAGCGACAATATTAAAACCTCAAAAGTAAAAAAAAAGCACGAAAAAATGAAATACTATAGTTATAATTATCATATTTAGACTTGTAAATTAGTATACTTGGGTTATTGTCTACTCACTAAATGGACGAAAAGTAAGTTAAAAATATTTCGCATATCTCCGTGCCATCCGAGGCCAAATTTTAAGATTTATTAACTGGCGACAAGTGCTGTGATATAAGAATTGAAGATTCGTTGTTAGTAATTCGCAAATGTGTACTTCTCAGTTTAATTATATATTCCGACGACTGCGCCCACCCGTCTAATCAGGTTTTCCTTTTTTTTCAGTCCTGCACTGTATATACGCCTTGTCTGATTGCGCCAATATTAAAATCTCCAAATAACTTAAACGTTGGCTGAAGTAATCGATTGTTCCAAAATTTTTAATTTTATTGTTACCTATATAGATTCTATTATTTAAAAACTTTTATTTATTAATAACATCGAATCGTTAATATCCTTTTTAATGAATGTAGTTCCTTGTGAATTGTATCTATCATACAATTTTTTAGTTGAGTATAAAGAACTAAACTCTTCTATTATTACATCTTGCTAAATAGTACTTCTTCAGCGTTTAGTTTTAGGTGAGTTTAAAGCGATAAAATATGTAATGATATGATTTGTTACAGAATGTACAACTGATATATTTCTCATTTTCTTTTATGTTTTTATAATTACTTCGTGAACTTCGGAAGTTAAAGAGTGTAACGCAAGTGTACGTAATACGTTCACAGAGGTTTTTGCTTCACTCGTGTTTTTTCCCGAATAAATGAGTCGAAATAGACGCAGCTGATGAAAATCGTAATGTCACTAATCTTCCCAATCATATGGCGATCAATTTCAGATATTGTCTCAAAGTACAGTATAGAGATAACGCCCGCCATTGAGAAATCGTCCAAAAAATATATTTAATCAGTTACCCATTACCGACATATTTGTACATACACATTAATCTGCGTCTAAATTAAGTTATAATAAAAATATATGTTTAGTAGAAATGAAGATATATTTTTCACAACGTTCTCTCGTCCCAATTAAGCATCAAATACCCAGGCACTGGAAATGCACCATGATTACGATAAAATACTCGTAGTTTTCAAGGAGTGGTAGTGAACCACTAGGCTAATCGGGTCATTAAAATATCTGAGTGCACTGAACACATTTCCAGCTACCTTCAATCACCTATTTTCTCACGAGGTTAGCTGGCAGAGAACTCACATATCGAGTTAAGTTACATTACATGTTACTTACCTTTTGTACATTATTTTCATTTTCATTATTTTTTTTTGTATCCGGTGTTTTGTGTACAATAAATATATAAATAAATAAAAACTAGTAGAAGTAATAGGATGAGATATAGCTTACTTTGTGTGTTTTGCGCAACACTTATAAGCGCTTGCATGGGTGTTTGAGGTACAATATGCGTACCAACCCACATTTGGAGACCCAAGGAACACCGCCATGTGCCAAAATCTTGGGCCACCGGATTCTCTATGGTCATGCCACATTGTTTTTGGTCGAACCCTCCTCCATAATAGCTACGGAAACAAATAAATAAATAAATCCTTTGTTCAACCTGGACCCTGGGCCTTCATTAAGTATTTCTGATATGTTAGTTGACGCTGCATCATCGTATGTTGTACGTTATTAAAAGAATCTAACTTTATAAAAGAAATAAAATTTTCGTTAATATTTATGATCTCATAGATGTCATATTAGTGATTATTTTTATTTCCTTTCCATGATTTATGTATTAATACTACTTACTCGTATTTATCAGAATTAATAATTGTTAGTATTTCTCTTAATAACTATGTCAGCATGACTTTAACTCTTCCATCATCACCTGTGCCTACCATCGCTGAGTCCGTCCATGACGTTGTAGCCGAAAGAATCCGTCGTTTTCTGGAAGCGACAGAACGTTATGTTCTTCGAGGTGTGCACGATGTTGCAATATAAATTCAGCTTGTTTTCAGTTCTGTCGTATATATAACCAACGTCCAGACGTTCCGCTGAAATGTTAGCCATTTGTCTGTTACATGAATGCCGCTGAATTTCAGTGAGTGAAATATCTCTGCTGATGTGTGAAACGCTCTAAACCTCTTGTCAAGATGTTTCTAATGATATAATTGAGACAGTCATTTAGAGACATATCGAAGACAGATTCTGACATATCGAAACTCAGCATAGCGGGTAAGTTGCTATTTAAAATGAATACTTACATTCGACGGAGATCAGTCTTTGTATGTTCAACTCCGCCACATGACCTGGTAGACCCAAAATGACATTCCAATTGCCCTGGATGGCCCGTGTGGTGCGGTCGAGAGTGACGCTACATTGTCCCGGCACCAGTGAACTCTCCGCGAAGGGCTTCGACACCAGGCAATAGGAGTTTTCCAAGGTCGTCAACTCTACTTCCATCTCTGTCTGGCCATCCTTAAGTGATATCGGTGGAGCACTATAGGATGTCGTCGATTCTGGAAATAAATTGATACTGTTGCACTTGTCTGATCACTAATCAAAATGATTCCCTGTTCTTACGTAAACTCTACGCATTGTTAAATAATAAAATATATACAAATATAGGACACATTTTTACACAACGTTCACTAGTTCCAAACTAAGCAACGCTTGTTCTATGGGTACTAGATAACTGTTAAACATACCTTAACATACTTTTCTTTTGTAAATAAACACATAATATAAATGTATAAACACCCAGACACTGGAAAAACACCATGTTCATCACACAATATTTTTCCACTAGTGAGGATCGAACCCACACCCTCTGGCGCAGGAGGCAGGTGCACTACCCACTACACAAATCGGGTCGTCAAAATGATAATATTTTTAAGAACGATAAAAGAATTATGATGTATGCCAAAATAGATACGCGAGACAGTTTTCGCGGGAGATTTGGAGACCGTGTTATTTACTCGGACAAACCGGTCCATTCTAAAACAGTAAAAGCAGATGTTTAGCTCTACAGTACAAACTTAAAATTGACGCTAAACAGTTCTTCACAAATGTTAGGAAGTGTTCGAAATTACGGGAATTTCGCCATTTCCAAACTGATAGAAACGTCCACCATATAAAATTAAATTAAACGTAATGAATCTGTACATCAGTTTCATTTCACAACGGGCAGTACTGGAAGGACCGTATATTTTTGACAAAACCTTCCATAATCATAATAAATCCGTATCTAGGTTCCCGCCTTTATTGCAGTATGCTTGAAACGAAAGGACAAAAAGGACAAGGATATTAGTCTACCCGCCAGTCTACTGCAGTGAGACTTCTATGTTTAGGCTGTTAATTTTGTGTCCTCTTTTCCCCAAGACTGGTTTCCCCTAGAGGATGGATAATAGTTAACTGATCAGTTTATATTAGAGAAAACTAAACACATATTAACAAATACGATGCTTTTTCAGTAAATTTGATTATTGGTTTCGATATGATAGGGTGGATATTAAGATCGGTCCGATATATCGATAATAATATACATAATTATTATACTTGCAGAGATAATGTATCGAAGAGAAACAATGTTGTTCACCTGCGTTGAAGGTAATACCATTGCAATAGAAGCAAAACAAGCAAATAATAATTATGACATAAATTATTCGTTATGCACGGCTGAAAATAAAACCTTTACAAGTAAGTATTACCCGTGTTATGTTTAAAACATTGTATTTAGAATTATAAGGTAAGATAAACTATTAACACTATGTTACAAGAAAGGGGAGGCTTGACTTAGACAGGTACCGCGGCCATAAAGCGGATAGGTTCTTTAGGTATATGTTACGTTTTAAAGAAGCCCACAAGGCTAGACGACGGTACCAAGGCCTGCGTCAACACGCTACATACATCATACTTCTTTCCTGTGCCACAACGCGACAAAGAATCGCACATGGCCATATTTAGAAAAATATGTGTTGTCTGAAACTGTAAAAAATAGTCATCAAATGACTGGTAAACTGAAACTATTTTCGTTGTTGAAATGTAAATATATTACCTTCGACATACAACTCTGTCCATCCAGTTATAGTCTTATTGGCGCGAACAGCAGAAAGTCGCCACCTGCCCTCGTCATCCATAACTACGTTTCGTACCCTCACTCCACAACCAGCACTCCAACTTGCATATCTGTTGGGATGAGAAGTTATAATAGCTCGGTCGGTAATCGGGCGGCCCCAAAACAGACGGCCGCGGTTCCTATTACGATCATTTACATACTTATTTTTTTTTCCTTTATTTGTATACCAGATAATTTTCTTTATTTTTTTTTAATTTCCAAAATACATGATTTACCAAAAAAACCTGGTCCTCCAGGTACTTATATTTATTCACAAAGACGCTTGCGCGTACTTATGAAATGTCAAAATTTTACATAAAAATTAATACGTTCGTACGTACAATGGTTACCATTTGTTCGTAATTTGTTGCACACTACAGAATACTTATGTTATCGATTAATATCGTTTTTTATTAATATAGTCGTCAGTTCTTGAAAATGTTAGATGAGAGAGAAAAAAAACTATTTTAATACTAATGTAGTAATGCAGCTGACACCTAATGATAAATCGATAAGAATTAGTGCTAACACTTATAACATATACCGTTACAACTATTATTTGATATAATCTCTTAATTACAATTTTAGTATAAGGAGTCTGTCGAGGGCAACTGGATCGTTCTTTCAATGTCAAGGTTGAAAAAAACATATAACAAGTCAATGATCTTATAAACAAATACTAGCTATATGACAACAACACTAGCACAACGAAACTGTGTCTCAGTCAAATTACGCCACTTGGTGTAATTAGATTTCAACTCTATAGTCTGTTATCTCTTTCCTTATTAAACGGTTTTATTTAGCTCGACCCCTACGGAATTATTTAATTTATTTGGGTCAAAATTAGAAATTGAAATTTAAGCACCTTCCCGTTGTCAGATTGATCTGAAATTTGGTACACATATTTAATTTAGATGACAATACAATATTGTAGTTTTCAGTGCACATAAAATAAAACCGTTTAACTTAAAAGTTTTTAAACGGTTTTATTAAACGTTCCATATCATATGTCACATTCACATATATGTCATATAATGTAAAGTGGAACAATTTTTAAACTCCGCGCAGTATGAACATGCGTCATCTTTATTAATACATCTTTGTTACTAGTCATGAGATTGACTAGTAAAGTGATTTTGGAACTGTGAGCCTAGACATGCATGCATGAATCCGATTTTTGTTACCTGCACAACGGACAAAACAATAGTTTAATATGTTTTACTTGAAAAAATAGATTAAAATGGTATATTTTTAGAAGTAATACCAGCAATATAAATGAGACAAAAAGGAAAGGGGGAAACGAGGAAATTAAAGTCTGCTATTATTCATATTAATAAATTAATATAGAAATTTATCAACTGAGTTTAGATGTTCGAAAAGATGAATGAGATATTTTGGCAATACAAAAAATGCATGCTCCAGTGGCAAAGTGAGTTGATTTTGTATATTCAGTTTGGCTAAAAAACTGGGTAGCAAACTAAATAAAATATGTTTCACTCTCAACCTAAATAAGATGTGATGATAATTCAGTTAAAGCCCAATAAATTTTCCCGATTAAACATTTGCAGAAATAGGTTAAATTACCTTTCATGTATTTTACTGCAGGATACTGCTACTGACAGAATCATCACCTATAAAAAAATAATGTTCTAAGGAGCATTTAAAGCTAAAAATGATGAAGGTCTTTTTTGGACATAAAGATTTAAAATAGCTGCAGTATATAATTAATATGCAGTAGAAACAGAATAGAAAACAGTACGCAGCCTTGTGGGACACCGGCATTCAACGGTTTGGCATCAGATCTTGCACCGTGAATAACAACCTTGATGCTCCTCTCCGTGAGGAAACTGGTGATCCAATTGCATAGTATCTCGGGAACTCCATGATCTCGGAAAGAAGTACTCCGTGCTAAACCCGATCCAAAGCTACCGATGTTACGTCCAAACTAACCACCAATGCCTCCCGCTTAGTCTCAACTTCCTCCACTTATGTGGCTGACAAACATATTCAGGGCCGGTTTGTATACTTAGGACCAACTAACAAATTATCATTTAATAACTTATCGCACATGAAGCGTCATTAACGACTTACTTTTTTCGGTGTCTTAATGTCTCCTAAAACTGCGTTATGGGGAATAAAAATACTATGCGTGTTGCTTTTCGATATATTATACAAATACAAAGATATTAAGTCTATGTGATTGAAAGATAGATAATCAATAATTAACTTTTCCTATCTTTTTTTATAATACAGGATTGCGATAAAATTTCGATTCGAAAGATTTCAATCTATTAATTGATATGCTCAGTGAGTCAAATACTTCCGTATTATCAGTATTTAGTAGAAGACCTACAATATAATTACCGTCCCCATCCCTTTCACTTCATTTGGCGAAAATACTTCACATTTATTTTCACGAGGGCTTGGACTATTTTTTATGTGACAACGCGGCAAACGAGCTAGCGGTTCACCTGATGTTAAGCATTAACCACCGTCCATTGACATCTGCAACACCCGTATGGTTGAAGATACCTTGCCACCTTTTAATGTAGTGGGCACTGGCTACCTCACTTAGCAGAGGAAGTGCAGAAGTAAAACATTTCCGCTTCACGCCGGTCTTCTGTGAGGCATGGCTACTTCACCAGACAGACCTACCAATTCGTTCAACAGTGAAGGTTGCTGCGTGACTCTTCTAAAGTCAAACATATTTTACACAGTCGGTACACTCGGAATCTCACCAGTAAGAGAAGATCCAGTGGCGATAAAAAATGTTTAACTTGATGGTTTTCTCAAACGCTGCAAGGAGCAAGCCCACAATAAAATCCGTGGACACAGTTAAGATGTTTGAGGAATACAAAAATAAAGAAGGGAGACACAGTTTTTTGTTGTCTAAGCTAACGGGGTCTTCAACAAGAACTGTGTTTACCAACGTATTAGCATAACATGAAAGTTTTGACTTTTTACTTACTGACAGTAGTAGAAGCTTTATAAATTACTGGTGAGTTCAATTTCACTCGAAAATCGCACAAACATATTAAAATAAAAACTATCACAGTTGGTTTGACTTTGAAACTTACAAGGTGCAGTGTTTTTTTTTTGCCTTAGTGGGTGCAGCTGGCACATAAATTGAAGCCGGCTGACCATTCACTTCGCCGTAGATTTCGCTGAATTCATTCAAGAACAACCCGTTGTAATTCTGGACTAATCATTTTTTTTAGACAAAGTCCATTTTCATTTTTCTGGATTTGTCAACAAGCTAAATTGTTGCATTTTGGCTTCTGAAAATCTAAAACTAATTGTGGAGAAGTGTGAACGTCATTGGAGTATTTTGTTTTCTCGAAAATCGATTGAAAATATGGTTACGTGATTAATCCATTCAGCAAAGAAATGATAACTACTAAATTTTGTCCTATTATTAATGTTATGGATATCTCTGATATGTGGTTTTACTAAGACGGTAGCACTTGTCACACGGCCAGCAAAATAATGAATATATTGCAAACCCAATTTCCCGATCGCATAATCGGCACCCTACATCGGATGCAACTGCGATGAGACCACACATCACCCCCGCCGCGATAAAAGACAACAACATATCTTTGACCTTGTCACGCACGCAACATAAGTTTTCACCAGATATCGACATTCCTGCCACTCTCGATGTTGATAATTTAATTAACAATCGGAACTGTTAACAATCAGATAATGATAGTATCTCCAATTTTGCAGTATAATATGTTTGAGGAAAATTTAAACAAACAATTACCAATTAATCTCATAAAATATGTAAGTCATGGCTGCTATTTCAAATAATATGTTAAAGAATGGCAAGACAATATCGTACGACGTCCTTCGAGGCCGCCACAATTCTTGCACGGTTTCCACCACTGGACATTCTTGTCCGATTTTTTACTACTCTCCAGCCCCTTAGGGTAGTGCCGAGCCCGTGGATGCGAAAGCAGTAGCGTAAACATGGAGGTGTAGCGCAATCGGCTAGTAGAACCACGTTAATATTATTTTGCGATCTGTACCAACTTCTTGGCGGGGCTGGGCTCATGTCACGGTAGTGGAATATCGTAATGGACGCCCCGTTACATAAAATAGGTAACGACAGAAATAATAGTGCCCAGCGTCGGGAACCAAGTTAACAGCGCCGTGTCGGTTGAAGACAGGACGGATAGCCTTCACAATCTCTAGGTCAGTGCTGATGTGCTGCATGCAATCTCTATAGAGCAGTCTGCTCCCGTTCTGCGATGGCGTTTGAGAGGAGTTCCCCTCAAATTTCAGGGAGCGGCGTTTTGGACCCATACTTTTTGTTATCTCATTCAAAATCTAGGTCCGGGGCCAGTCGGTTCCCGAGGTCGGATCCGGTTTTGTTCTATATGATATCAATTTGAGGGACGCCTCATTTATTAACTTTACATTTGCTATTTTCAAGACAATCCAGAAGGGTCGAAGCCTCGTGATAACGACGACATATCTCGAGCCATTGGATATCATTATACGCTTATAAGTCAAATGAAATTTCAATATCTAATGCCCATACTTATTAGACTCATCAGAATCTTTGTCTGATCATTCCTTTAATAGCATAGGACATTTGCATGAGAACATAAATAAAAGTAACGAGTAAAAACCATAGTAAATAAGCAAACAATAATACCAATATTTATCATTTGTTTTAGCACTGTAAAATGTATATTCAGCCATTAACACTAAGTTCTTGTTAAATAGTAAATGATTAATTAATAATTTTACATTCTAGATTTCAATTGGTATTGTAATTATTAGATGCCACAAATTTTTTGCAACTAAAAGAAATTGAAAGGCGAAGTTTTTGTTTTCATGTAAAAATTACTAACCCGTGAACACTTAACCGTCCTTGGTATTAGATATGTTATAGTCATAGATAGTAGATATAAATGTAACACTTGCCTTTTTAATAAATTATTTAGTTCTTATTAAAGGACATAATTATTTATCTTTTTCAAAATTTGAAATGAGCATACGAAAGAATTACCCACTTAAACAAGTGTTTTGAAATGATAAATATATTTAAAGTTGGCAAACGTTTGTTTCCATGTTTCGATTATTTAAACGAGAGTAACATTTCACCTGTTGCTGGGCGGTGACTGTACGTTGAAAGTTAGACCGGACGGAGTGGTCACCACACATGATAGTTTGTCCGTGGAATTGGCATCCAGCCGTAGAAGCGCCACGTTCCCTTCGGCCACTCGAAGAGTGTGCGGCCAACCCAGGCCATGCTGCATTTTCAAAAGATTCTTCACCTTAACGTGCACTACGTTTACACTCCGCACAGTTTGCATAAGGGATATCGTCACTAAAACATTAACACAACTACAACTTAGGGTAAACAAAACCGTTAATACCGTAAAAAATTACAGTAAATCATACGAAAATAATAAAGTGGTAACACAACTAAAATTAGAGTAAATCATACGAAAAATAATAAAATGATAACATTCAACAGTGCTAAACTCGTTTTCTGTAATGCTTATCCTGGAATTACCTTTATTTTTAAAGCCTTGAACAAAAGTATTGAGTACCCTAAGAATATGCGCAAAAGTATTGCAGAAAACGAACTTTTTGTTTTAATGGTAAGAGTAGGTACTTAATGTTTAAGAATGACTAGCCAATCGCTTACATCAGAACTATTTTAAGATTTTCTTAATGTTTAGTGCAAATCGACTGATATAGGTTTTCATGCATATTTGTGATATATATGAAAACCTAAACTCGCAGCACAGTAACAGCGCAGTTACATCTGCAAGGACAGCGATTCTTAACATTTTCTAGTATGAGACTGTGTATTAGCTGTATTAGGTGTGTAAAGTAAATATAATTAATTCATTTTCAGACTGAATAAAAGTAGTCTGTCCCGTGACCATGAACGCTGTAAAGGGTTCGAAACGACGGGAATTAAAATTAAAAATAAACGCGATAAATCCGTAAAATTAGTTGCATTTATACTGAATAAAAGTGTTAAAATTAAAATTTTATAACTCGCGGAAGGCTCCAGGAAACTTGCTTGAAATCCTTTATAGGTAATTTTAATGCTGTTTATTTTTATCATGTATAAGAGTCGTATGAAAATACTTACCAAAAACAGCCACTAAATATTGTTTAGTAAACACCATTTTGAGTCTTAAAGTATTACTCAAAAAGTGACGATGGACTAAATCGTCCATTACTGTTCTCACATGTTATTGCATTTAATCAAAGTTAAAATTTCTTAATCAATCTTACTTATCGGACCATAACAGATATTCGATAGATACATTATTTATCCATGTTGCAACTTTTACGTATTATACTGGGCCGCAAAAATAACGGGTCGCTAAAAACTCTAACTTAACTATAGTTTCATAAATATATATAAAATTGATTAGTAAAACTGCCGCATATTTTGGATAGTTATTAATACATAATTAAAAATTCAATCTATAAGTACGTGTAAAACAAGATATTTATTTTAAATTTTGGTCTATTTTTTAACGTCATTAAAGTATTCGTCAACTCGTGTAAGATATCTGGACCTGGAAAGCATATCTCATACATTCATTAGACTTTCATATAGCTTAACTTTATTTTACACTAGCGACCCGCTCCGGCTTCGCACGGGTGGTGCAATTATACATATAACTTTCCTCTTGAATCACTCTATGTAGTAAAATATTATTACAAAATCACTAATATTGACATTAATATTCATACGATACTAACGTCACTCAATTGTATTGTCTTCCCGGAACCCCTCCACTAACACTTAAACTTTATGGTATGGTATTAAAGTTCAAATTGACTTAAGTATTATTACGAATCTTTTGTATGGGAATATAGAAAAGTGTTGTTTTTGGAATTTTTCAGGCAATTTTTAAAATTTTTCTCTCCGTAAGAACCATCCTCGTACTTCAATTATAAAAAAAAAGAATTAGCGAAATCAGTTCAGCTGTTCTTGAGATTTGCGCTTAGCAACACATTCAGCGATTCATTTTTATATATAGATTACCTGCTGCTTTAGCTTACAGTACGTAGTATAAATACTACGTATTACAGTACGCTTACAGTACGTAGTATAAATACTACGTATTACAGTACGCTTACAGTACGTAGTATAAATACTACGTACTGTAAGCTAAAGCAAAGCTGGCTTCGTCACTCAGAACGTGTATATCCCAAGAGCTAGATACGACCTTTCACGGTAAGGTAAGACCACGCATGTGGTTATGGGTGTGTTATTTAATGGGAGGGAATGTCACCTACAAGCAACGAGCTTAACCGCCCTGAAAACTAAGCGTGTACGTCTACTAAACCTTGTGTACACTTTGTGTTTGTTTTGCCGTGCTTCTAGACGAGGACGGAGTAATTTGTTGTCAGTATTATGTATTGGTTGATTTTTGTTAGGAGTGAGGCGAATTATCGTAACAGGTAAATAACAGGTATCTTGAGATAACAGACTGTACTTATTAAGCACAAAAAAAAACAGTTCCTATTCCACACAGTGTTCCTTAACGCGCTATCAGAAACTTTTCTGTACTCATCCTTTCGACTGTTACCTTAATTAGAAAGAGATTTATCGTCCAATCAGTCGCCTCAGTTGCCTGGGGAGCTCTACCAGCGGCTGTTACGTAGGCTCAAAGAGCACGTATTTTCTAACGGCCTTATGCCGGTTGAACAATTCGGCTTTCGAGCTAAACATTCCTGTCCCGATCAGCTATACCGCCTAACGGAACATATCCTGAAAGGCCTAAATCACCCGAAACACATTAGCACGGGAGCTCTTTTCTTCGATGTCGCAAAGGCATTCGACAAAGCCTGGCACAACTTGATTTACAAGCTGTTCGCACTCCAAGTGCCAGACAGGCTCGTACACACCATTCGGGTCTTCCTGTCGAACCGCTCCTTTCGACATCGAATTGAGGGCGCCGTTTCCACAAGCCGCCGCCTCACGGCTGGCATTCCACAAGGCTCCTGCCTCTCACCCTTACTTTTTACGCTCTACACGAGCGATATACCAAAACACCCCCCCACGTCAATCTCGCGCTTTTTGTGGATGACACGGCCCTCTTTTACACAGATAAAAATCTTAATCGACTCACTACTCGTCTCCAAAGCGCCACCGACCTCTTCGGCAATTGGTTCCACTAATGGAGAATTGAAGTAAATCCTGAAAAGAGTGTGGCAATTCACTTCACATGAAGTATTTACCCGTCACATCTTTATAAAGGTCGTCGCGAATGCAGAAAGTTAGGGCAAATATCTCTTTATGGCCAACCGCTCCCCTAGGAGAAGAAGATCAAATACTTAGGAGTCACTTTCGACTCGCGTATGTCATTTACTACGCACATTAATAACATATGTTATAGAGCCGCGTTCGTCTCCTGCCGGCTACACAATTTAACTAAAGCTAAAAGTAAAATGCCCTTAAGGCACAAATGCTTTGCATTATCAAATTCAATCGATTTTATTCATACGGAGGTGCATTAACTGTTAAAAGGTTGACTAGATTTTACAATCTATTTGGTCTTACAATCTAATTAAATCTATGTGATTGAGTTCCTAGGAAAAAACACAATGAATTGGCGACAACCTCATCACATAAAAACTTATGTTGCATAATTGAAAAGCCTGTCTAATGAAATCAGTTTACAACTTCAAAGTGACGATTCCCACTCGATTAATACAAAACTTGTGATATTTTGTATTCAAAACTGCTTTCTAAAAAAAATCAGCAGACGAGAATTCAATAACATCCCAAATTTAACAGCAGTATCATATAGGAACGATGGCTTGCTTTTTACCGTAAATACTTTGAAAACGTCCACAGTGATTTTAAGGAACGATTCAAGGATATTTAAAACATGGAAGCATCACGCACCGGACTGAGTTTTGGATCCTTTTTCAGATGAATACAGCAGGATCATCCCGCTTAAAATAACTAATTGTAATAACAAACAAAATGACAACAAATAAAGTATTAAAATACAATTTAAGAATGGCTATCAAGAGCCGGCGGTTCACCTAATTGTGATAACCGCCACCCATGGACATTTGCAACACCCGTAGGGTTGCAAATGCGTTGCCACCTTTTAATAAAGTGGGCCCCAGCTACCTCACTCACCAGGCGAAACGCAGAAGTATAACACTTCCACTTCACGCCGGTCTTCTGTGAGGTCGTGGTACTTACCCGGAGGAGCCTGCCCTTTCGTGCAACAGCCGAAGCTGTTGCGTGGCCCTACCACATCTGTAATTAATTACGGCGTAGGCATACAGTGACAGACCTGTTCATTCGCTTGCTGTAATTACGCGGATAAATCTAATTACACCAATTGCCGTAATTTGATTGCCTCAGTTTCGGCGCGCTGGTGTCTTAACTACCTCGTGTTTGAATATAACTGCACAGAGAATGGTGTGCAAATTATTTCTGATAATTTTTATCGTTCAGGCATCTTTTATCCGATTGTAGTGAAAATTCGATAGAGAGTTGGTACTCACCGAAGGTTTGAAGGAAATCATTTACATAGAGTACGTCAACATACATATAGGAGATACAGTGTTAAACAATTCGGAAAATCAGAAATCATTGTCGATACTTGACTGAACTTTTTACTAGGTTCTATAGAAAGAATATTGAGCTAAATTTATTTATATAAATGTCAATGTCTTAATTTCAACAAATTTTACGAAATAAACAGCTAAGGTACTAATCATATTCCTCTAGTTTTATTATATTATTTACCTACAGCGCATAATCAGGGCATACTTGAGTGGCAGGTGCATCCATTACGTGGGTCGGAACGCCTTAGTCCATCGAAGGGAGGTGAATTGTGGGGTTCCACAAGGGTCAGTGTTAGGACCTTTACTGTGGAACCTCACCTACAGTGAGGTCCTTCGGATTGGTCTCCCCGTTGGTGCTAGTGTCATTTGATATGCATATGACACTCTTGTACTTGCCGACGAGAAGAGCTTTGAGAGCACCAGTCGGTTTGCCGAGCTTAGTGTGGCTTGTGTCGTGGGAAAATTCCATGAGTTGGATCTTCGAATAGCAGCTCAAGAGACTGGGGAGATCTGGTTCAATAAACTCCCCAGAGGAAGGGATCCACCCAGGTATTTGGTTCGCATTGGTGACGTGCAGACCTAGGTGAAATTAAAGATGAATTATCTCGGTCTCACTCTGGAAAGTCGCTGAAACTTCGAAGGGCACTTTAACCGCCTGGCCCCTAAGGATCGAGAAGGTGATGGGTGCTATGCACAAACTGCTGCCAAATCTTGGAGGCCCCAGGGAAGGAGGCTGCCGCCTTTATGCGGGGGACAAACACTCATATGCGAAACAACTATCTGTGGGTCACACAAATAGTTATCCCGTGTGGGAATCGAACCCACGACCCCCGACGCCGAAGCCAATACCTTGACAACAACGCCACGGAGTCGTCACAATTTTATTTGGTGATATATGTACTTATGTAGCGATTCAATAATTTTTCCGCGATTTATGTCAAAACAAAATGAATTACATCACACGTAATGTAGTCAAATCTACATATAATACATAATTTATTTATAACTTGAAATGTAATTAATGTAAACCATTACTGTGATCAACTTATAATATTGTAATGTCCTTATAATTTAAGGATGAATTCAATTCACGCTTCTGACGGGAGGTATTTGTACATCCCCTATTGCAACAAACCTTTTTTACTTTACAACAGGCCCCTAAATTCTGGTGTGCCCTATGTATGGCCTAAGATAGCACTGTCGAAAACCTATTATTAGGCATCAAAAGAATTACAGTAAGTTAAAAATTACAGTAAGACGGCAAAAAAACACATAATTGTCTACGGAACATGTATATTTTGCTTAACTTAAATTACTTCGTGAGATCTTTTAAAAACGCTTAAGAATTAGAATCGACCTTCACCATCAACTTTTCCGTTACTTTATGCTTCAGTGGGAGAAAAGGTATGACGTCGTCTGCTTCCTTCATCTGCGTTGTTGGCATCTAAAAAAAAATTTACATCAAGTGGTATTTTACCGGCGATAATAATTGTAAGCCTTCAGGTGTAACAGGTTTAAGGCGATGGTAGTCACTTACCATCAGGTGAGCCTCCTACTAGTTTGCCCCTTTTACCCATAAAAAAATTAATAGAATCGGTGATGTAGTTACAAGCTATTGACTTCGGCGCTCAAGTCCTGGTCTATCACCTTGGTACATTGTAGTACAAAATTTGAATTTAGGCGAAAACTTTCCGAGCAGCGAGAATCGGATTTGATTCTTCGGGGTAAGCCGTAAAGAAGCTTTTCCAATTAAACTCATTCTCGCAAGCGTCCGATGATATCAGGGTATGAAAATCTCAACAAATATCCATCCCCTTTATTGTAAGCAATAGCGTAAGCGATTCATGTCGGCGCCATCTAGTGTGCATATATTGCAGTATGAAACATCTTACAAATAGCAGTTAACTATATTGAGAGATATCGCCTTTGCTCTTAAAATTTCTGTTTTATTTTATTTCATTTTTAATGCTAGTGACTCAAATTGATTTGATTTTGATTGAGCACTCAAATTGAAACTGAACATGTGAATCTTTGAAGATAAATGGACAAAATATATATATATATATATATCTCGTACCGCCGAATCTATATATATATATATATATATATATATATATATAGATATATATATATATAGATATATATATATATAGATTCGGCGGTACGAGATTCGATTTAAAAAATTACAATAATTTTGAGCAATAAAATATTTTACAAAAAGCATGCTTACATTTAAGTCCTTGGCTGTAGATTCTTTGGCGGTAAATTCTCGGAGGATATAATTAGCGTTCAGCATATGGAACATTCTGGTCTCGTGTGAACGCACTAGGACGTCATCAACCCTTAAGAAGTATCTCAGCAGCACATACCAGTAGGACGGCATCACTCTCTGAAAATTACAAAAATGATGATAAAAAAGGAATGAAAAGGAGGTTATGGGTAATTCAATTAATCATACTTTTAATTATCCAAAAAAAGTTATGTAACATTTTCAAGACTTCAGCCGTTAGCCGCGGCTATTCACTTAACACATAGTGAAGTGGCGATTTCCTGCTCGACAACTTTTCACATAAAAAAGAATCTTTTTATTTCTAGAAGGCGGCAAATTAGAAGGCACTTGATGTTAACTTATAATCGCCTCGGTGCCTTCAAGCAATAGACTAAGAAAAAAAATACAAATAAAACTGCTTCCCGCAAGTGATTACAACCGCCTATGACCCGGTTGAAGAAGTGGCTAAGGGATAAAATTTGAAGCCACGGGTTTGAATTGAATTTCCAACTGAGACAAGTATTTGTATAAACTATGGACAATTATTAGGGTTCTGATTGCTTGTCGTTCTTTCATTTGTTAACACGCCTCTACAAAATAGAATTATCTCATCCGACAATAAAGCAAAATTAAAACAATAAAACATATCTCACAAAGTTTCTTGTTTTCATTCTCCATAATAATACTATTATATTGTTCACTTATATAGATAATTAAACTGCAGGTTATCCTCAATGTACATAATACAAAAGATAGACCCTAGTAATAAAATAGCAAAAAGCTTACAATAAAAAATAATCAAACACATTCTGCATAATTATGATATTATAGTTTTGGTACATTAAAAATTACAAAATGCATAATTATTGAGAAGTTTAGGGTTAAAACAGAGTAAATTAAACAATTATCTATATATATAAATATGAATCCCTATTTCCCTTCATCACGCGTGAACGGCTGGACCGATTTCGCTATTTTTTTTTTATAATATTCCTTAAAGTAAGAAGATGGTTCTTACAGAGAGAAAAATTTAAAAAATTGCCTGAAAAAGTCTAAAAACAACACTTCTATATTCCCGTACAAAAGATTCGTAATAATACTTAAAAGTCAATTTGAACTTTAATACCATACCATAAAGTATAAGTGTTAGTGGAGGGGATCCGGGAAGGCAAAACTAGTGAGTGACTGTTGTAAAATGTCACTTGAAATGTTAACTCTTTGCTGTGCATCACTACATAGTATAAAACAAAGTCGTCCCGCTGTCTGTCTGTCCTTATGTATGCTTAGATCTTTAAAACTACGCAACGGATCTTGATGCGGTTTTTTACTAAATAGAGTGATTCAAGAGGAAGGTTTATATGTATAATGCATTGCACCCGTGCGAAGCCGGGGCGGGTCGCTAGTTAGTCATAAAAAATTATAAACTGGGTAATTAAATAAACATTGAGCATTAAAATGGCAAAATGGAAGGTTAAAAAATCAGAGAATCAGAGATATCTCGGTCAAAGCAGTTCTATAAACAACAAAGGAGGGGTAAAGTGTATGGTTTTTTTATGTATGGTTTGTATGACTTACCCTTTTTTTTTCAGTAAATATAAGTATTGAAAAAGGAAACGACTTTTGTTGGAGTAATAATAAACAAAACAATAGGTTTGATTATAAGTATTAGTAAAACGAAATTTGCTTACAGGCTAAAATTAAAACTTATAGCTTTAAACCTTGTGCGTCTTTAAGGTTTAAAGCCCTCTAACAAACGTTTACCTCTCTTTTCAATCACAATAACCATTGAATGTCTCTCTGCTCACTGTGAACTGCCGAACTATTTATCTAACTGTAAAAATTTTGGAATAGGCAAAATTTTTACTGAAAATTTATTCTTTACACTGCTTACATATTGTTACGAACACACAAAGGAACTAACGCCATCTAGCGTCAACTATTAAAACCACTAAAGAACAAAAACGACATAAAACCCCCTATTCAATACTAGATGGCGTAGAGGAACTGCTGTGGAACTATAGTCTCGAAAACCGGGTACATTCGCGAACTTTCCGGAATCACGAACATGTTCGTGCGTGTCGGGTACGTTCCAGGAAGGATCTTTCTCAAAAACAGGGTGAAAGAGAAGTTGATATTGCATATTTCAGCAAATCTTTATCCAAGCCAGACAGAAACTACTGTGTGACAAGAAGAGAACTCTTGGCTGTTGTCAAATATCTCATCGGCAGACAGTTTTTACTGCGAACTGATCACGCAGCCTTGAAGTGGCTACTGCAATTCAAGAACCCAGAAGGTCAAGCAGCTCGATGGATTGAACAGCTCCAGGAGTATGACTTCAAGACGGAACACCGCAGTGGAAAGACGCATGGGAATGCCGACGCACTCTCACGAAGGCCGTGTTCAGAAGACTGCAACCATTGCGTCAAACAGGAATCTAATGAAGTAACATTAAAGCTAACGAGAACAAGTCCTTTGGGTCTCTGGGAGAATGATGCTATGAGGGAGGCTCAAGAAAGAGATGACGACCTTCGGCACATCATCACATGGAAGAAACGGGGTGACGTAAAACCAATCTGGAGTGAGGTTGCTCCCACTGGCGCCGTCACAAAGGCGTACTGGGCGCAATGGGACAGTCTGATACTTCAAAACGGAATACTCTACCGGAAATGGGAGAAGACTAACGGCAGAGAGTTCCATCTTCAGATAATCGTCCCGAGAACGAGAGTACCAGATGTTCTCCGTGAAATACATGATGGCGTATCAGGAGGTCATCTAGGTGTCAAGAGGACGTTAACAAAAGTGCGAGAACGGTTCTACTGGTTGCATTGTCGAAATAATGTACAGGATTGGTGCCGCAAATGTACTACTTGCGCTGCTGTAAAAGGACCACAGACCAGAAGCCGTGGGAACCTGCGGTTGTATAACGTCGGTGCACCGTGGGAACGAATTGCAGTTGACGTAGCTGGGCCATTTCCTGTAACGGAATCGGGAAACAAGTATTTTATTTTATGTTCGTCATGGACTACTTCACCAAATGGCCCGAAGTGTTCGCCATACCAAACCAAGAAGCTACAACAGTCGCTTCTAAGTTAGTCGAAGAAGTGATATGTCGCTTTGGTGTGCCTCTAGAAATCCATTCCGATCAGGGCAGGAACTTCGAATCGCAAGTATTCCAGGAAGTGTGTAGAATTTTGGGCATGCATAAGACGAGGACCACCGCGTGCCACCCACAGTCTGATGGAATGGTTGAGAGATTTTAACCAGACCCTTGAGAGGCATCTGGCGAAATTGGTAGACGACAAACAAAAGGATTGGGACAAGTATATACCACTCTTCCTTCTGTCGTACCGAACCGCCGAGCATGAGAGCATAAAAGCTACCCCGGCGTATGTCAATGACGGGAGAGAACTACGATTACCAGTAGACCTATTGACAGGAGGGTCACCGGAGGGACCAGAGACCGTACAAGACTATGTCTGCAATTTAAGGGAAAAAATGCGCTATATACACGCCTTGGTTCGGGAGAATGGGTTACAGTCAAGTGAGAACATGAAAACCAGATACGACCGGAAATCGAACACGGACGGCTTCGAGGAAGTGTCACTGGTGTGGCTGCATAACCCAACTCGTCGGAAAGGGAAATTCCCAAAGTTGCAGACCAAGCGGGACGGTCCATACAAAGTGGTTACCCGACTGAATGATGTGACTTATAGGATTCAAAAGCAACGATGTTCGTGCGTGTCGGGTACGTTCCAGGAAGGATCTTTCTGGATTAGTCCGGAACCGGTCTCGGCCCATATAAAAAGCCGCAGGGAGGCGAACAGCACAGTTCAGTTTGAGCTACCTTCGAGGCGATTTCGGAGCGAAAACTAGTGATCAAGAGCGATACCAGTGAAACCTACGACTTGGCTACAAAATAGGACATCGTTAGTGCTTTGTGTTGGACCTAGTGCTAGCGAATAAAGTCTTCAAAAGAGTCAGCAGGTCTTTCTCTCCAAATCCTTTGAACCCTAACATGTAACAATATTTTTGTATAGCATTTTTTTAATTACTGTTCATTTTTTACTGTTGCACTAAATTAACAACTGCCGAAAGATAAAATAACTGCCTATTATTTTTTTCATAAGATCATAATAAGTAACTGAATGTTAAAATAACAGTTTTAAAAATTATATATTACATCATTATGACAATATGCAATCCATTAACTTTGTAATTTATAACAAGCTTTTATTGTTTTACCCATTCCTCTTAGGTCAGTAGATTTTCTTATCTGAACCAGTAGTAGTATTTTCACAATCAAGAAGTAATTGTAATGTTTTATTATTGAATAAACATATTTTAATTTGAATGGTCAGTATTTAGGTTAAAAAATAACAATCCAAACCCCCTTCAAAAATGGGATTATAATTCAATATTTCAATAATCCCATGTCATGTTATAGTTGAGAACATAAAATAAAGACTAATTGTAACTAAATTAATCAATCATACAATTAAATGCACATAATTGTCATCTTCTTTTTCTTTTATGGTGGCTCATAACAGTCTGTTGTCAAAGACAGTTAGGTACACAGAATAGAGATTGTCACCAAAGAATTATATAAAGTCAGACAATTTCAAATACATTGTCAGAAATAAAAAATAAGATTTACTGAATTGTTGTCTTTACTACCTTTAATGAAACGGGTTATTGAGGAAATTAAAGCAGATAATAGATTTTTTTTTACTTTATAGTCAATTTATGTTATAAATCTAAAAAACAAAAAGTAGAAATTTATCCCGGCCATTAAAGCAGAAAATAGACTATATGCAATCATTGAAAATATTTTGGATAGCCATATGGGCACTGAAGATTTATGCATTTGATAAAGCAAAATACAGTCCACGTTAACATAATCCAAACACAAAACAACTAGAAAGAAAATTAAATTCCTTTGTTAGTGGTTGAAATTAAAAATTAATTATGTATCCTTACAATTTTAACAGACATCTTGGAAATCCCATGATCATGCAGTTCATCTTCAAACAGTGTCAAATCATGGTAGAAGAGTATCTGGTCTCTTTGTTTTAACAATTCAAAATCTATTTTTTCATCTGTTGACTCTACTACAATATCATTGCTTAATGTGCCTTTATAATCTGTTGAGAAAGTCCAATCAAAATTTTGTTTCTTCTTTTCTGCATCTGGTCTTATTGTACAAAAATAATTGTTAAAATAATTTTCCGTACTAGCTAAATGCATATATATAGATTACAAACTTATGAACTAACACAATTGAAATGATGAACCTAGTGCCTGAGGACACTTAAATTAATATTTCCATCATTGTATTTATAAGGGTAGGTAAACAATAAAAATACAAGAAGATTCATCACTTATTATTTTAGTATTTTTATGAAGCTCTTTGGTGGCCTTTTATCTATTGGTTTTATGACCAAATAACATATCACATCTTTTGTTGACCAAAATAACTTTTAATAGCAAAATCTTACTATATAAGTTTTCAAACATCTTAAATAAAAATTACCAAATTGAGCTTACCTAGATTCCTGCCAAGCTTCTGCACAAGCAACCTCAATAGCTTGAACTCTATTTGATACACACTTTAGAGCATCCAGTGGGTTAAAATTTATGAAAGCACCACTTTCATGAGACAATATAAGTATATTTTTTGGAAATACCATATCCGGAAAGTGTGGTATACTTAGCTCTTTACAGTATCTAAAAGGAAACTCACTATTAACAAAATATAAGAGAATTACATAGATATTAAAAGAATAAGCCATCAAATTTTAGGTGAATATAAATGTAATACTTACATACAAAACTGACAGTATTGATCGTCGTCTCGTTCACAAACAATCTTTGTGGAACAAACACTCGGTAAAATAGAACTGACATCGTAGGAAATGTGCCACGGTCCAAACTGTATGGACTGAGAATGGGTTTTATATCGACCAGAATCAACACTGCCTCCCTAAAAAAAAATAGAAAACGACACAAATGACATAAAATATTGTCCTGAAACACATAGGTATTATAAAGCCACTTTCAAACAAAGGTCACTTACTTCGGCTACAAACATCATAGTTCTACTGAGGGTAACTATAGGTACTGTAAAAGGAAGGTAAACTTAATTTAATACAAGGCTAATGTACTGATAAATATTAAAAATCCTTTAGTTTCAAGAAAACAAGTTTAAAAACTAAAGGATCAATGCACCAATAACCATAGATAAGACATAATATACTGAAAAATGAAATGCCAATGCCACTGACACTGACTGGAATGGATCAGTATTGCAAGACTAGCAGAAAAATAATGTTTCCATCAGCATCATCATTCATCATGTTATAGGTTTTTTTTATCGAAATTATACTTCTTTTGGCGCGTTTGGAAAAAAAAATTGAAAGTAAAATTTTTACGATGCACACCGACATCCAAATTATGGACCAAATCTAACAACATCACGGTATTACCGTGGCAAAAAATAAAAACTTTTTCACATTTATATTTCGAAGATATTTAATTCCCATATTGATTTGATGTATTTTTTACAAACAAAGAGTACTGCAGACAGTACAGCAGATGAGATAGAATTTTTCTTATGTTGCATTAAAGAAGTACATTGTATATAAGTACACACATCATTGTTCTGTCCTTTTGTTTTTAATACAATTTGTTTTAATTTAATACTAAATATTCTTAGTCTACATATTATTATTGAAACAAAGTTTTCACCAAGAATGGTTTATGTTTACGCGTTTTTGTAAGGGCTACGCTTAAACATCTAAGTTACGTATTCTAAAATCCTGTATTAAATTTAAAAAAATCAGTTGCTTATTTACAGAACAGCAAAAAAGCTTACTTTTTTCTTAGATTTAAGATATAGTAAAATTGTAATAGATTTTTTTATCTTTTTATGTGTAACACTAGCTGTACACGGGGAAATGGAAATCAATATGGCCGACTGTTACCGGTCGGTTTGTGTGTTTTGATGGTTAATTTTTATTAGAAAAATATTTTAGCTAGCTATAGAATTATAGCTGTTTTGCAGAAACAGTAAAAATTTAAACTGATAATGGAAGCCCTGATACCTGTTATAAACAAATTACAAGACGTGTTTAATACTGTCGGGGCTGATGCCATTCAATTACCTCAAATAATAGTTTTAGGAACACAGGTATTAATTCAATTTATTATTTACAATAATTTTATATTTATGTGTGTAATTATATCATAGGCTACTATTAAGCTACTAAAGTAAATAAAACGGAAAATTTGAACGGTTATGTAAAAATGTCACTGAAGTTCTTTGTCCCCATTTTAGTAAAATTTAAACTAGACGTTAATCATCTTTCGTGAAGGTTTTTATCAAAAATTTTACAGCCGTATAATATTTCCTTTGTAATTAATTGGTATTTAGATAGATGTGATTTAATGAGCAAAACTGTACATTGTTAACGTTGGTTATTTCTTTACAGAGCTCTGGTAAAAGTTCCGTGATAGAAAGTTTAGTAGGACGGTCATTTTTACCCCGTGGACCAGGTATTGTCACTAGACGCCCACTTATCCTGCAATTAGTGTACAGCCCAAAGGACAGTAAGGAACACCGTTCAGCTGAAGAAGGTATGTTTCATTTATTATTATACTATCACAATTACAAAGCAGAAATCAAAATCTCAATTTACTGAAAATACTTATGCCAGATTATCTCTTTATACAGAAATCAAAATCTCAATTTACTGAAAATACTTATGCCAGATTATCTCTTTATAATAGTTGCTAAAACATATCTATGATACAATTTAAAAATGTACTAAAGAATACTAGAGATAATAAAATAATATTACTTTAATTATTAATAATTTTAACCCTTAAATGAATATTCATTGGGTATTTACACTATCATCATTATTTTATGTAATAATTAAATATATTGTATTCACTTGCACTAGAAATTTTTAGGTGTCAATATTGGTAGACATACATATAGCCTTCTGTTGTTTACATTTTTTGCATAAAATTCTCATCAGACTTCTTTATCAATTGAATACAACAAGTATTGTGAATGTTATGTCTGACTCATTAACTATGGTTCATTGTGTTTACTGGAACAATGAGATGTACATCAAGCAAGCTGTTAGCTAATAATGCAATTGACATTTAGGGATCAATGTTATATGATACATTATGAAGTAGTTTTAATTCTTGCAATATTACAACAATGTATACTTATATTTATGTATTAATTAGTAATTTACTGGTAAAAGTAAAGATTTATTGTTTTGAAAAGAATAAAGAAACATGCTTTCTCATGTCACATAAAAATATTACCTGAATTTTTCATGATAATAAATAATGATATTATATATATTCATAATCTGTTTGATTTCATTATATTAGAGATCAAAACTTAAGTAATTAATATTTAAGAAAATAATGAATATAGGTAAATTATTGTTTTAAATTATTATGGTTTTGTTCTTTTCAGTCGGTAAGTTTTAGTCTACCTTTCAGCAAATAACTAGAGAGTAGACCGTATAACCCTTGCTTGCGACTGCAAGCTAATATTAAAAACAATGTTAATGTTTATTATTACTAGGTAGCAAAAAATTATAATGTTTCCCAGACAAAAAAAGTGATGCTGCATATCAGTAAATTTATTACTAACCATCACATGTTAACATAGCATTAGTAAATTTAAATTCAAAGGTACCTTTGTTTAATATAATTAAATAAACTCAAATACATCCTGGTATGTACAGCAAGACTCAATTAGAATTCCAAAAAACTGGCCAAATGGAATGCCACTCTTATTTAGGCTGTTATATCAGCTACTTAATTGGTATATTTATTGATACTAATTTATGATGGGAATGATATGCGTGGCATGCATATCATGGCACTGGCTAAAAATGCTCAAATGAAATAAAGAAGACTTGTATTTTTTTTTTATACCAATATAATATACGTACGGAAATAAGCATTGAGATTGGAATAGCCATGTTTTTTTTTTCAATTACAACATTCTTAGTAGATGTTACAAGCACTGTTTGACACGCGCATGATAAAACATCGTATCACACAATCGCTAAAATAAGTCGTAACCTTATCAATGATCAATCCAAGACGTCAGAAATGAGTTTAGATTTGATTTTGTTTTAATTACAAAATGGCTAATGACTGATTTCTGCCCTACAAAGCAACATGTTTTTGACGTAGTCTTAGGTAGCGACAACAGTGTAACTATAGTTTAGAGTGCGCAAAACTTTTATTCGCCTCTGAAGTTCACGGTATCTGGTTCATAAGTATCAAACAGGAGACATGCGGGGGGAGGGTTATTCGTATAACTCTCTCTTTCGCACCGCAGCCCGAACTGCTTTCTGTCTCGCTTCTTTAACTACAGCTTTGTCCGCTACTGTACACCAAGTACAGTTGCGAACAACACTTGTTAACTAGTTTTGAAAAAAGACACTTGTCTGACATTTGTGCTATCATAAATTCGCATTAAAGTTTTGCGCTATCTATATGTATCGTAGAACTAACACATTTTTATTAAAAAATTATATTTGTACTTATGTACACCTTAGAAGTTATACTTCTTTAGTGTAAAAAATTAAAAATGATTTAACGCGCAAAAAAAAGTATAACTTCAAAAATCTTTGGTTATAACGTACAATATGTATTTAAGTAGTCTATGCTTGTAACTTCAGTACTCAGAGACAAGAATACAGGATCGATCAGTTTGTGGAATTCAATTACGCAATTATCGAACTTAGCTATAGCCAAAGGTTGGTATACTAATATATCTTATATGAAATTATATGTTCATGGACAGAGAATCGGTACTAACTCATTCACTTAAACATTAAAAAGCTAATTAATATTTGTTTATTTTCTTCAAATTGTGACGAATTTTCTTTTAAATTAATCAAGCAATACATTTTTGTAAGAATATCTGCGTTATCATTCATTTGTCATCTGCTATCTTTGTACAATATAATATCATGCTTATTGTAAAGACTTACACACATTTTAAGCATGACATTAATTTTTTATTTCTTGTTTTAAAAATACTTTTATTGTTATTGCATTCCATTATATATAGGAAGCATTCTATTACAACGTGCAAATGTTTTTATGTTCCCGTAGCGAATAACTTTTATTTATCGATATTACAGGAGACCTCAAAATTATTCACTCATTAAGTAAAATTTAAATGGTGATCATTAAGTAAAATTTAAATAGTGAAGTCTTTTCCAAAAAAAGGTGTTATAGGCTTATTTATCTATAATGTTACAAAAATTATCATATTGATCATAATTATACATTGATTAACTAGAATTCAAATTGGGAAACGTAGTATAAATTTTATGCAGGTTTAGTTTCCTTTTTGTCGATCTAGTTTCTTATAACATTACTGTACAAACAAATGATATAAGATGTTTTTACAATAAGTGTAGTCGATTGGTATTCATGATGATGACGACAAAATGTAGTAGTGTTGTGATTATTTTAGGCACAGTGAATCTAGAGGAATGGGGCAAGTTTCTCCACACGAAGGACAGGATATACTCGGACTTCGATCAGATCCGTCAAGAGATAGAACGGGAGACAGACCGCATGGCGGGCAGCAACAAGGGCATCTGTCCCGAAGCGATCAATCTAAAAATATACTCGACCAAAGTTGTCAATCTCACACTAGTCGACCTCCCCGGAATCACAAAGGTATTGCAATAAATTGTCTTCGATTCGTTTTCCCCATTCTATTAAAGGTCGCCATCGGCTCAATCGTAATCATTTCTTACATTCACTTAAATACTATTGTTTCCTACATTGCTTATGAAACTATTTTATGTAAATGGTACGGAGAAATAGTGACCCGTGACTGTATATTCGAAACTTCTGGAATTTGAAAACGAATCAAAGTCAATAGCATACGTAAATGGATTTGCTTTTTTTACACATTAGTTGATCGTTCGAAAACTCAAACCTAAGCGATCACCATTCATGCCGACGCATCGACAACAATATAAATTAATTGTGTCGCCGCCAAATAGCGCTCCACTAATATCCAATTTAAATTTGGGTGTAGTAAATAAACTAAAGTGTTTTTGAATCGTAAACATTTAACTGCACGCGTCTCAACTATTTTTTTTTATTAAAAGACAAGATTTCAGCTATATATCGTCACGAAAAACACCAAATTAAAGTGACAGTTTGTTTAGTTAGCCGGCCATGACAATTTAAATGTAATATAAAATAAAACACACGTTGAAAAGTTAAGTCGCCAATATCTGTACACAATCTACTGCTATCTAAATCCTTCTGGAAGTGAAATACCTAAGTTAACACACGACACTGCAACGTATCCTCAACAGTCAAACAAAAATTATCTCGCGGCAATATACTGTTTGGTTAGCACAAACTGAAAAGCTAAATATATAGCTGGGAGACTTATTCCACCACAGGAACAAACCTTTTAGTGAAAAAACTTCCGATGCCCATGTATCATTCATAGTATGAAGAAAGTCGTCCCGCTGTCTGTCCCTATGTAACTTCGACTATGGCTTGATTTTTTGTTTTTACGCAAATGTCGTTAAATTAAACTGTGTTTCGTTAACCGTCTGATGTTCTACATTCTCTTTCCAGTCTGTGGCTTGAACATCGCTGGAAAGGGTTCGATACGTCGGGAATTTAGAATCAAATTAAAACGCGATAAAGTCCGCAAAATAGTTTCATTTGTGTGTCATTAATTTTCAACTTAATATAATTGTATAAATTTAAAAGGCATCTACTGCAACGTCCAATCATATTTTCATGCAATTTCGATCCAGGTGCCCATAGGCGATCAGCCCGAGGACATCGAGAACCAGATTAGGAACCTGATCATAAAGTACATATCGAATCCGAACTCGATAATACTGGCAGTCACCGCGGCCAATACGGACATGGCGACCAGCGAGGCCATTAAGATGGCGAAGGAAGTGGACCCCGACGGCAGACGGACCCTCGCCGTGGTGACCAAGCTGGATCTAATGGACGCTGGTGAGTTTTGCTCGTCTCTAAAGCCGAAGGGAATGCAACATTTTACAGGTCTCAGTGTCTAGTTCTCCGATATCGTTTTATACGTGGGTTAAAGTCGATCAGTTTTAACGGTTTTCAATTTTAACGTCGCATAAGCAATGATGTTTTTAATTATTAAATGACATACGTAAGTGAGTGTGACAGATGATATAGAAAGTATGATACATTTCTGTCCATCCTGTCCACTTCCGAAAATGTATATAGTTTTAAACTAGCTCGCAAACCTCGTGGATAGACCACTGGAGAAGAGCGGAGATTTAATGCAATCCTATTGTTAAATTTTTCTTCGCTTCTTCGCTCTGCAGCCTTGCCCCGCTTCAGTGGACAGGCAGCCTTACAGTCTCGTAAACAAACGTTTTTCGTAAGCAGTCGTCATTCTAAAAAGCTTATTAGTAAGACTTTATATTAATATAATGCCAATTATTCGTTTCGTTTAACGTATTGATTCGAATAACGTATAGGACGAATTACAATTTTCCGAAACTATTGTTTGATTTAATATTATTGGTTCACAACCAACAAAGGAGTCGATGGTTCACAACTTATAAAACTGACCTTACAATTTGAAATGATTGCTTCGAATCAAGCAGACGTAGTAGCCGGTTCAAACGAGTGTATACTCAGAGTTTGACCCCTCAATTTCGATGTCGATTTTATAAAACAAATCGTTCCCGCAATGTCAGATCTATTATTTCGCATATCTTTATCATATATATATATATATAAATGAATTGCTGTTCGTTTGTCTCGCTAAAACTCGAGAACGGCTTGACCGATTTGGCTAATTTTGGTTTTGAAATATTACAATATTATTTTATTTTCCAATACAAACTGTACAGACCTGTCAACCTGTCAACTATGTCTGTGTAACCTGTCAAACACTATGCGTGCGTTAGGATTCCTCTAGAAATAATTTAAATGGCTAAACAACGTTTGCCAAGACAGCTAGTTACAAATAAATCAATAACCCGATGCGAACAATAAAGACGTGATAGTGAGTAACACAACTAATTACTAATGAGCTGAACCCTAATAAATTGGAAAGACGTAAAAGGAAATAGTAAATATAGCTCAAAGATATGCTTCGAATTCTCTTCTTCTTTGATCAATTGTCTCTTTTATAGAAATCTGCCAATGTCAATCATGGAAGTCATAATTATTTTTGTAAATGTGAATCTTTTATAAAAAAAAAGTTCAACATTTTTGGCTCTTCAGGATTCGAACCTCCGTCTTCCGGTTATCGCGCCCAGATGTTCTAACGAACTACGCTAAGCGGCCATTGACCTCACATTTTTTTTAGAATTAATTCATATTTTATGATTCATCGTACGTGCAGAAACTAACTATAATATAACAAATTTTCATTGTAAAATGTTATTTGAATAGTGTTTACTTGGACAAAAGACAAAAGAAAGTAGATATCGAGATTTATGCGCCGTGAGTTCATCGGCCGCTTAGCTTATTTGGTTAGAACGTCTGAGCGGTTCGAATCCCGCAGCGCCTAGAACAAAAACATATTTTTTGGACACATTTTCTACACAAAATTCACATTTTAAATTTATCTCTAGTACAACGATTAGTATTGATCCTAAAACTGATCATAAATACAAAAATAGTTTAAAAAGTAACGAAAGATGGTTGGCGCAGTCCCTAGACAGACTGTCTAGAGCTGCGCCAACAACTGTGAGTTCTATTACTAACCGGGACAATTCGTTTGAACCACAGTTAGCTGTACCTAATTGGAGTGTATTTTCCTTGTTTGTCTAGTTGAATGTGTCTGTAAGACATAGGTATTTCATAAGGAAAAATTGCCACTACTGTAGTCGACATTTTTAAATCGCCCAATGTTGGACTGCAACATTTCCAACTCACTCTTTAATAGATATTTTTATCGCTAAGCATTGTGCGAGTCATTTATAATATTTTCAGTAGACTTCAAAAATGGAGGAGGTTTTCAATTCGACTGTATTTTTGTATGTTTGTTGCCTCAGAACTTTCGACTGAGTGATGTTGGTCGGTGGTTTGCCTTAAATGTCTCAGCAGTCGGTTTTGAATTCTATCTATATTTAACTATCTTACATATTCGACATGGGCCTTCAAGCTGCTAGCGACACTGCGATCTACGGATACCCATACCATAGATGCGAACGTCAGACAGAGCGCAATGTACGGCGTCCTGCTACATTTTATTACCTCGCGTGATACGAGTCTAAAGCCCGGTTTCTAAAAGACCGACCAACGTATAAATTAATTAATCAGTTGTCAAATAAATGTCATTTGCCAAAACGATGGTTAAGCACTTTGATTTCAAGTCAGTTTGTAAAACAACTGATTAGTTAATTTCTATGTTGATCAGTCTTTCGGAATCCGGGCGGTAGAATCTTTTAGTCTAGCAACTTAAATAATCTCACACTACGATACTGTGGACGAAATCAACATGAAGTACATTACAGGCAATGTAAAAGAAGGTTATGTATGCCGATAATAGGTCAGTGTCCGAGCGAGCGGTCGCTTTTAATCCAATAAACGCGAGCAACCAGAGTACAAATCGGCCTCCTGAATTATGACGTGCTCAGCGGTGAAGGAAATACCGCTAGAATGTTTTCCAAGTAATGTTATCATCATTTCAGCCTGTTTGAGTTCACTGCTGAACATAATCCTCCCCCAAAGAATCACACTGGTACTCCTCTTTACAGAGGAGGCCTTTGCCCAGCAGTGGGTCATTTACAGGTTACTTTACCTTTTATTCAATCGTTCGCAGGTACGGACGCGATCGACATACTGTGCGGTCGGGTGATACCCGTGAAGCTGGGCATCATAGGGGTCGTCAACCGCTCGCAGCAGGACATCATCGATAAGAAGACCATCACGGTACGACGACAATATATTTTTCTACCCTCAGAGAATATCTCTGTTGTGGAGCCACTCGGCTTTAGTCTCAAGAAAAGTTTGGAGACTCGCAAAAACCGGGGAAGTACCGCGGCTGCACTAAAGACAAACCTGAAGTAGAGTAGTGGAGAAGAATAATATATTTTGCATTTCGTATGGCGAGTGAGGTATTTAACACTAAACAGCAACTCTGCCCAGAAAAGACGGCGTGATGTTCTGAGTCCTATTCGTCTGCTATTGCGCGCCGAGCTTTGGGTTCTATTCTTGATCCTCCACAAACATTTTTCCAGAACTTAAGTATGATTTGTATCCGTGATTTCATGTAAGGGACAGTTGGAAGTTTTGGTGTTTTAAGTTTCTCCAAAAAAAAACGGTTCTATGTTTATTCTATTATATCTTATATATATATAGAATTAACTCTATAATACGGCAGAAAAATAATGTTACATCATGACATTTATGGTTCCTTGTATTTACGCAAATCTACATAACGTTAGAGATTATATACATTTCCCTTCCATTCCCTTTAGTTCTGTTTATTTTTACAACCAATCTTTTTATACTGCAACGTTCACAACCTCGTAAATATAATGAAACAATCAAAATTAAAGCCTTAAAACTGTTTATTTTAAAATTAACATTTGTTTTATTTTACATGCCCGTCATAAAATTTTCGTAAAGTTCAGCTCAATAAAATTTTTGATTTTTTAACTGAACTAACTTTTATCTGCTTGATTCTTTTTTTTTTTTTTGCTTTATTTTAGGCAACGGTTCGTATTATTTGTAAAGAAAATCATAGAATAATAATATTAGAACACCGCCATAGCACACAAAGTGTGTACATTAACAATAAATAGTCCAATAATAATATTGCAACACATTTTAAGTTCTTCATAACGCTATAGGAGTTAATGCTCTCAATTGCTGACAATGTCTGCTTTAAAAATAGAAATTTGCGCTCCTTTTTTAATAACTAACTTGCAGTTGTAGTGGTTTTGCGCAAATTAGGCGTTATCTTGCAAATCATAAAGTCTATATTATGACAGAGCAAGAGATACAAAGCCACCATTATTTGTGTGCAGTCGACCTTGAACAATTTCCCGTCATGCACTGGTATCTATTTCACTCTTACTGCCACAGTATCGATGATCTCGTCTTTCATACACTCACTTTAAATGGCTTAACTCAGTAAGTTGCGGTTAATGTACGGTATGAGAATTTACCTTTCACTGTATAACATTTCTTTGTTGCTCATATTAAATCACTTGCGTCTTGCTTCATAATTATAAAGCTAGGAAAATATTGCTCCAAACGAATGGCAAGATAAACCGTACCATTTATTTAACTAGCCGTTTATTTACCGGTTAGGTTTAACTGTAATGTTAAGATATAAAGTTTATAGAATTCGCCGTCTGTCTGCCAAAAACGAGCTGATGTTCGACACGCACTCATGTGTCGTTTTAAAATAATCCCAAATTGTAATGTGTACGAGTGACATAGAAATTGAGACGTTGCTAAAATCGTTGGGGAATAGTCAGCAAATACAATGAAAGTTGTTCTTGTCAAGAACGAGATTTGAATGGGGGAGAGGCTAAATAATAACATTTTTTAATCGTGATATATCTCGATCGCATTTTATGTAAGCCAACTACAAAAGCAATAAAAAGTGAAAGTGTTTTACTTCGGCATTTCTGCAACCCTAAGGTAGTTGCTAATGAACATGGGCGGTTATCACTTAACATCCACTGCCACCTTCTCACATAAAAAAATCCCAAGTAACATCGGTGTTTCAATTCTAGCAGGGTTACTTTGTAGTATTTACGCGATTAGACATTACTAAATGAATATATGTTTAAGGATTTATCGCGTTTATTTTTGGTTTTAATTCCCGACGTTTCGAACCCTCTACGGCGTTCATGGTCATGGGACGGAACATGAAAAATAAACGCGATAAAACCGTTAACATAGTTTCATTTAGTAGAGTTATTTTTTTACTTTTTTTAGAATGTTCATTTTGTGACCATTATTTATTTATACAATACAATGCACCGTACAAACCCGATACGTGAGACAAAATTATATTGTGTTAAACACATCTACAATTATGCGACCCGGTAGCCTTGGCTTGGTCTTGAAAACAATAATACTAGAAAAAACACGGCGAAGACACCGTTTCATGCATGCGAAAAGAAACGCGTTCAAAAGTCTCTGATAAACAGCGTGTCTGCTGCTGTGTTCATTTATTGACGCGATTGTAAGCGTCAATAAATGAACACACATATAGAGGATAACTTTTTAAAATTGTATTAAAAATTTACATTTCTTTAAACATCAATATTTACCGAGTTATAAAATTTTCCAATACAAAGAATTTTAAAAAACCCTATGTATAAAACTGTAACGTAAAGTTCATTTGTAAAGGTCACAATGGGATGAATGAATTTAAAAGAGAGAAAACATACTGTTAGAAGGAGAGGCTTGTAATGAGACGTTGTGGCAACGAATGAAAAAGTCTCTGAATGTATGAATCAGTCAGAATAATTTAATCTTGGAAACCAACTTTTTGACATTTACTAATAATTCCAAGTTATTTAAAAACTATGCATTTAATGTATTTGAGCTAAAGAAGTATAACATCTTACGGGCGTACATACACAAACATACATACTTTTTTTTCGTTATACCTTACTGTATGTACCTATGTATATGTAGGTGTTTACGTTTTCAAATAAACATCGCACACACAATACATATACACCGAAGCTGTTAGCATCGCATTGTTTTGATTTCATTCGTGCTTTATTTCCTCAGGACGCGCTAAAAGACGAGGCGACGTATTTGCAGCGGAAGTACCCCACAATAGCGACCAGAAACGGGACCCCCTATTTGGCGAAGACCCTCAACAGGCTACTGATGCACCATATAAGAGACTGCCTACCGGAGCTCAAGGTGCGTGCCTCTATAAAGCTCTATTTAGACTGGTCAAGTGTGTAGTACAGTACAAAATTAAAAAAAATGTAGTAAAAGAACGTTTGTGGGTTAAAGGCATTAATTATAATATTGCCAAGAATCGCTATTCTTTTAAAAGCAAAGTTCGTGAGCGCATGCTTAAACAACTGTCAGCAGAAGCAGTTCATTGTTAATATTTTTTTTTGATGACTGGTAGAGAATGCCACTGGCATTAAGTCCGTCTTTGTACAGTGTGTGCATGAAGATTAAATAAATAAAAATAAATAAATATTAATGATTATTTAAATGATTACACACTGGTAATGAATTGACCAGGCTCTTTCAATCGAAGTTCTTATATTGTATTTGTAATGAATTCATGTCAAACTGTTTATTTAAAAAAAAAGCCCGCTGAGTTTCTTTCGCCGGTTCTTCTCAGTTCAGTGGCTTTCATTTCCGAACCGGTGGTTAAATGTTGACTATCAATAAGCGAGTATAATAAAGATATTTGATTTTGATTTTTGATTTTGAGTCAAGTACAGTAGTGATGGAAATCAGGAACGGAGGAATTATCTTCTTAACGATCAGAATGATTAATTTAAAGAGTTATACCATCCTTTTGGCAACTCAAATGCTATTTGAAAAGCCATTTGACAGCTGATTAGTTAACATCTACGATGATCAGTGTTTCAGAAACTGGGCGTCAATGTTTTATGACATACTTCATGCACGTGTTGTTCACAAACCCAAACGCCATCACGGGATGTGTTTCGCAGTTTGCAGAAACTTATACGCATAAATATTAACATTTTGCGCGCCCCACAAACACTACATAAAAAAATTGTTCAAAACAGGTGCGCGTCAACGTGATGATATCGCAGTTCCAATCCCTGCTCAACTCTTACGGGGAGGACGTGTCCGACAAGTCGCAAACCCTCCTGCAAATCATCACGAAGTTCGCGAGCGCATACTGCTCCACCATCGAGGGCACAGCCAGGAACATCGAGACCACGGAACTGTGCGGTGGCGCGAGGATATGCTACATATTCCACGAGACCTTCGGCAGGACATTGGACTCCATACATCCTCTTGTTGGTGAGTTGTTTTTTAATGTTAAACTGCAAGCGAGCTAGCTGGCCGTTCACCTGATGTTAAGTGATGACCAACGCATGATATTTGCAATACCCGTAAGGTTACAAATGCGTACACCAATCACTCACCAGACGAAACGCAGAAGTATATCGTCGGTCTTCTGTGAGGTTGGTTACTTGCCCGAACAGACCTGTGCATTCGTGCAACACCGAAGACTTCTGCGTGGCCCTACCACAGTAAGAGTGGTAAAGTGGCAACTTGGACCCCCATGCAATTTGAATCTGTAAAAGACCACAACAATGACAAATCCATTATGTGAACTAATGTTAAGATAAGAAATATATGACGGGATGAAATTTGTAAATAACTAGGAATTCCATCCTGTTATTTTAAACATTTTAAAGGACAAACTGTTAACTATAACAACTCAGTCCTATCTATCCTATAAGTGCGGATAAATTATAATTCTATAATTATTATATTCCCTAAAATTAATAAACAAGAAAATTAACCTTTACGTTAATGATTAAATTCCAGGTCTCACCAGGATGGACATTCTGACCGCAATCCGCAATGCAACTGGCCCGAGGCCCGCTCTGTTTGTGCCCGAGGTTTCGTTCGAATTGCTTGTCAAGAGACAAATAAGGAGGCTCGAAGATCCCTCGCTCCGTTGTGTCGAATTGGTAAACTGTTCACTATACTCACTAGATGAGTGATTACTCTGTATAGTATGTTCTTCTACTAGATAATGCTTTATATTAGACAGCCACGGTTTAAATTTGTAGATTGATAGTAAAATATAGACGAAACCACGTCTTCCGGATTCGCATCCAGATGCTTTAACCATTTCACATATTGTTTTACAACAATTATAATTGTAACAAGATATGTCGCGATAAAGGATATAACAATAGATGCGCCGAGCATTGCTTAAATGATATTTAGCTCAGTGGTTAAAGCATATGGACACGAATCCGGAACACGTGGGGTCGATTCCTGTAACGGCCAAACAGTTCGTCCAATTTCTACAAATTTTAATGATTCTTATTATAATATAGATTATTATGTGTCCTAATTGTTGATGTATGTCTTATGCTTGTCCATTTATTTATGCGAGTTGATGGCAAGCGATCTGGCGGTTCACCTGATATTAAATGATAACCGCCGCCAATGGACATTTCCCACACCCGTAGGTTTACCGATGCGTTGCCAACTTTTAATAAAGTGGGCCGCGGCTACCTCACTCATCAGACGAAACGCAAAAATATTACACTTCCACTTCACGCCGATCTTCTGTGAGGTAGTGGCACTCAATCGAACGGACCTGCCCATTTGTCCAACAGCCGAAGCTGTCGCGCAGCCCTAACTATAGTTTTCAAGTGATGCGTGTCTCTAATGTGATTTACGCCCAGTATCAATAATTTGTGTATTTGGTTAATTTTGACATAGATACTATGGTGCTAATGTCTAATATCTATCGCTAGTAACCAAAACTACAGATAGATAGAATAATTATTGAAACCTGATGATGACTCCGTGGCGCAGTCGCCAAGGTATCGGCTTCGGCGTCTGGGGTCGTGGGTTCGATTCCCACACGGGACAACTATTTGTCTGACCCACAGATAGTTGTTTCGCATCTGGGTGTTTGTCCGTGTGAAATGTATGTTTGTAAAACGTTCTTACAATACAGGATAATGTTATCCTAAAGTAAGGGCAATGTTTTTTAAAAAAAAAAAAAAAAAAGAAGCCGACCGTTAGTCTTTTTACCTTTTAGCTTACTTTTTTTTCGGCCGGTTTCTACATTCTATCTATAGATAGATTTGTTTACTAGCGATAGGTATTTAAAATTAGCACCATAGTATCTATGCCAAAATTTTATCTCCGTTAACCAAATCCACAGATAGATAGAATATTGAGACGGGCCGTAAATCACATTGGGGACACGCAAAAAGGTTTTCGCCGCAGATAGATTTACTAGCGATAGGCGAAAGCCGTGATAGCTCAGTGTCCGGGCGCTCGCCTTTAATTCAATATACTCGAGCAACCTGATTTCGATCCCCGGTGCCGGCACCAATGAAGTTATTAACTTTAAGTGCTGACTTATCACGTGCTCCGCGGTGAAGGAAAACATCGTGAGGAGACAGACCTGCATATTTTGGAAATAATAACAAAAAAAATATATTTTTCGTAAATATGTGAAGTCCGCCAATCCGCAGTGGGGCCGCGTGGTGGACTATGCCCTGATACCCTATGTATAGAGGAGGCCTTTGCCCAGCAGTGGGACATGAATAGGCTGTTACTTTACTTTTTACTTACCTTACTAGCGATAGATATTTGACATTAGCCCCATAATACTCAGGCCAACATTCGATCTCCAGTAGCCAAATCTGACCATGGTTAGTAACGTCCGCCCCTCTGCAGGTGCACGAGGAGATGCAGCGCATCGTGCAGCACTGCGGCACGGAGGTGCAGCAGGAGATGCTGCGCTTCCCGCGCCTGCACCAGCGCATCGTGGACGTGGTCACCCAGCTGCTGCGCACCCGTCTGCCGGCCACCAACTCCATGGTACGCTCGTATGGAATACATTCCAGTTTGATATATATATTTTTTACATAAAAATTTATACATAAGTTCGTAAGTAGGGTCGTTAGTGCCGCCGCTTCCGAAGGCAATTTTTGTTGAGAAGAGATCGGAAAGACACTCAACATTTGCTCTTTTTAAATATATCAGTTTACGATATAGTACTCTTATTTTAGCCTACATGAGTATCAATCAACAGTATTAACTTCACACATTGGCGTCGACGAGATATGTATTCCGCAGTAGTATAATATGCTTTAACCATAACTTTATTTTTTGTTTTACTTTTGAATTGATCAAGTAGCAGACTTAATATCGACTGTGGGATTTTATTATACATGCACACACTTTGCCCCATAACGACCTATTTATCTTTTCTAGACGAAACAGTGGCTTAGTTAGTATGTTCTTATTTCTAGTGTTTTTAATTTATGTCTGTCACTATTCTTTAGGTAATAATTAAGTTTATATACGTGTTACGTAGAACATACGAAATATTACAATAAATGTATTATAATTATATACGTGTTAACGCCACGCAACATTCCATCAACTCCATGGTACGCTCGCATATTACCGCGATGGTAATATGCTAGCGGTCTTCTCTGTTACTCGAATGGGCAGATCCGACCGGGAAAATGCAATTGCCTCGCAGTAGACCGCCGATAAATGGAAGTGTTACACTTCTGCGTTTCGTCTGGGGAGCGAGGTACCCGGGGCCCGCTTTATTGAAAGGTGACAACTCATCTCCTACCCTACGGATGTCGCAAATGTCCATGGGCGGCGGTTATTACTTAACATCAGGTGAAACGATAGCCCGCTTGCCACCTCCTCATATAAAAAAAACACATGCGTACGTGCATTTTTGTTTATATTCTAAATGCAAGGGTTTGGGTAGTAAGGCCAAACGACCACTGCGGCCAGGAACATATATTGTTGTATTCCCTTCGAAAATTTTGCCCCATACTGTAGGATAACATTATGTGTTTTACGGACGTTTTATATACACATATGTAATTTATGTATGTAAAATGTCCGTACACACATAATGTTACACATAAAGAAAGCATACCCAGATCTGAAACAATTATTATCTGTGGGTCACACTAATAGTTGTCTCGTGTGGGAATCGAACCCACGACCCCAGCACCGAAGCCAATACCTTGGCAACTGTGCCACGAAGTAAGTGCATAATTATATGTCATCATTTGAAATGGCCTCCACAGGAAAAGTGTATCTCAAATTTAATGGGTTATTATGCAAGAGTGGATTGGAAAGGTTGTCTTTGAGGTACTGATTAGGCTTTTAGTATTCCATTTTTAGTTAGTTTAAAGTTAGTAATGGTCAATTGGTCACCCAACTCCTCGATTTTTGGCCCTGCAGAGATGCAGCAAATCAACGCACAGACATTTATCATATTTATTATGGGAAATGGACTTTCTTAAAGGTTGGTAATGTATTTATAAGTCTACTACTATTTGTGTTGTGTCTGTGAATAGCAGTAGTCACTTAATATTGGTTAAGCAGCATCCTCATTTCAACATTTGCTCCTGTAACAGGTGGAAAACCTGGTCGCCATCGAGCTCGCCTACATAAACACGAAGCACCCCGACTTTCATCGGGAAGCCGCTTTGGTCTCTGGTCTTCTGAAGAGCACCGATGGTCTCATAGAAGACCACAGCCCGGTCTACCGACAGAAGACTCCTCGGCCGACATCAACACCGGTATCATCAATGTTCAAAGTATATATTTAATTTTCGATTACTCTTTCACTTCTCATGGGACAGGAACTAACAATGACTAACATAAGGTAAGTACATACTACCAATGATACGAAATATTGAGCAAAATTAAAGAACTTGTTAAAGGACATCTGTTTTTTCTGCACGTACTTATAGAACCTTCAAGTGGTTTAAATTTTTTTTTTATTATATTTCATTGCATCATTAAAGTTACATTCATTTACATTACACATATAACCTTAACCAACATTTATTAACTGTCTCTTTTAGCAATGTCATGAAATCCTAATCAACTTTTTTTTTTCGACAATTAATGTGTACCCATTTTTTATGTCATTACAGAAGATGTTAAACGAAATATTTTAAGTGGTATACCAATGATAAAATTAGTTAATAGTTAATTATTTTAGCAACACAATTGTATTTGCTTATCATATTTAAAAAATGGAAATGTAAAAGGTCAAATAAAGATGAAAATTGTTTTGTAGCAAATCCTTCGTCAAATGGGTGAAAGAGGGTCCATCTTGGTATACTTGCTAAATGTATGGGATGCACACAATCGGGTGCAGGTAAATACCATGCGGTAGTGATGTGTTAGAGTTCATTGCAGTGTTTTATTATTTGCTAATTTTTTTCACACATTGGGCCCTATGCAAGGAAATTATACGTCTCCCGCATTTTGCTGAATCAGTAACTGAAAATAGCATTTCATTTGTAAAAAAAATCACAAGGCCTATTCAACCAAATATCATATGGACTCTCAGTCACCCAGCCTTTGGATGAAATAAAATCGCATATCATTTAAAATAATATTTTGTGGCATGCCATTGTTTTTGATCCCATATACATATATTAACGTCTTTGTTTCACACAATAAATGGCATGTTACTCAAACAAAAACGTAAACACTACCATATTATTACAATTTAAAACATGACGCAGTTAGTAAAAAACTCGTTTTTTAAATATTATTTCTTATATTATTGTAATAAAGATTAAGTTAGTAATTATTAACAAACATTTTTTTTAATGTTACTCACATAAGTAATACTTTCTATTTGGTCCATTTTATTCTAAGTAAAGAAACAAATTTGACTTACAGCATGTGCCAGCTATCACGGATGGGCAAGATAACAAGTCGCCACCACAAACAAATAACAGTGAATCACCCATGGGCTTACAGGTAGGAATAATTAAACACAAAAACAAAATACAATTCTTTATAAAATAAATAAACTTTAGTGCTTTGAAGAAAAGATTGCAAAGCATATTTTTGAATTCATGGTACATTACTTTTAGTTTGTTTGTTGAACATTGCTATGTAACTATTCTAAACTTTTGAAATGAAAACTTCTTTAGGCATGTAGAGCACATTTTGGGTGAATAAAATCATAGAATTCGCGTCATCGTTACACTTTCATTGAGATTTATAAAAGGAACTCGTAAAAATATATTTGTGTTTGTTATTATCGTTTTGAGTGCCTATAAAACATGTAGAAATGAATATTATACAAGTTTAATGTTGATAATTGTTTTATGTTTTGACTTCTGTCCGCAGTGACCATTAGATTGCCTATGTTTTTTTTAATCTAATCTAGCTTCCAACTTCATTGGCTTTATAACAAAACGTAAAGGATATATTGTAAAAATGATACCTTTATATAGTTTTAATGCAATCTACATGATATATGTGGTATATAGAAAATGTTTGATTTTGTTTTAGTTCAATGGATCTCCAGAAAATAAAGTACTCACACCACAAAAACCAGTCAATTTGCTGCCTGAGGTGCCGAATCAAACTTCTAGGAAGCTTTCTGACCGCGAACAACACGACTGTGATGTTATCGGTAAGATATTGCTTTGTAGTTAAATATAGGAATTGGACATGAGAAAGTATGTCTGAGTTAAAAATAGCTAGAAATATTACTCATACTAACAAATGTGTTGCTCTGTGCAACACTCTTCTTCCATGTTTATTATTTTTTTTAATTAATCAATGTTTTGGCTTGTCTAATGCATTTAATAATATGCTAAAATTAAAAATACATTTTTATTAATGTAAAAGCTTTTCATGTGAAAACATGGATGGGTTCTGAGAATATTTCTTACTTTTTAATATAGTGAAGTATTTTTATTTTAAGACTGAAATGCTTATAAATTCTAATTTTTATGTGTTGATATTCACAAGTATAAATAGATATGGTTCCCAAATCTGCCAACTTACTAAGGCAAATGTCAATTTTAATATTTCATTTAGTTGTTGATTTATCTAATTGCAAAAGGGAATATTTATTTTACACATTTTTACATATTTAAAGACATATGTGTTTAACTAGCATGAAAAGTGTACTGTACCATTATTAAATTATTTTTCATTGTGATGCTAGGTGGACGGAGCGACCACACGACAAAACAAAATTCTAACGAAAAGATATTACAAGGCATCATCATGATGCATTTGAACCAAATGGGTGATTTAGTTGGTGAGGATTGCATTAGAAGCGATGCGGATTTGCTTAACTCATGGCTCACCTATAAGTTTCCGACCACCTCTCATCAAACTTACTCTTTTGCTTACCGCTTCCAAAGATATATCTTGATTATAATTGCATGCCCTATTTGTGTATGTGTTTAATGTTGTGATATGTTTTTGTGTACAATTTTAACTTTATTTGATTGTTTATAACATATAGTAATCACTTTTACATAATATCTCAACAATTTTTAATAGTTCTGTTAACCCAACTGACTTATTTTTCTTTTAACACACAGCATAGACAATTTTATTTTTACATTCAATCGTGATTGCACATATTAGCACTTGTAAATATTAATGGGAACCTTACGTATTGTCCAGACCGTTTGCTAATATTTTATATTGTTCTATTCACAGAGCGATTGATCAAGTCTTACTTCTATATTGTTCGCAAGTCCATACAAGATTCAGTGCCGAAGGCTGTTATGCACTTCCTTGTGAATTATGTGAAGGACAATCTACAGTCCGAGCTGGTGACCCACTTATATAAGTCTGACCAAGCGGAGAGCCTCCTGAATGAGTCCGAACATATTGCGCAGAGGAGAAAGGAGGCTGCCGATATGCTCAAGGTAACTTTCTTTTTTAAATATTTAGGACACATTTTTACACATAATTGTCTAGTCTTAAACTGAGCAACGCTTGTACTATGGGTACTAGATAACTGATAAACATACTTTACTTTTATATTGACTTCTTGATTTTACGCGAATATTATGTTTATTAAATGAACTTTACTTTTCTTTTGTAAACAATTAACGTATTATACATATATAAATAGCCAGACACCAGGAAAACTATGTTCATCACACAATATTTTTCCGATAGTGGGTAACGAAACCAGACCCTCTGGCGCAAGAGGCATGTTCACTACTCTTCTACGATGAATCCTCACGTGTACTACATTACAATAAATGAAATAATAAAATAAGATGTTATTTCAAATACTTGGTTATATTTCTGATTTAAGGATTAAAGAGTTTTTTTTACAATTGTGACATTAATACTAGTAAAGTAATACTAACTAATGGTGTAAATAAGGTCATATTTGTATTCAACTCAGAACTTGCATTGTCAATTTGTTTACTACAAGTATGCAGATATGACGGCAATAGGATAATCCCATTGAAAATTGCAAAACTACAATAAAACAGTGGGCTACGCATTTAAATCGAACTATTAATTAATATCAATAACATTTTCTCATTTCAGGCGCTCCAAAGGGCTGGTCAGATCATAAGCGAGATACGGGAAACACACATGTGGTGATATTCAGATGAAGACTAGTCTGTGAATTAGTTAATTTGAGCCAACTGCTCTGTACATACTCCCTCTTAGGAATTATGTGCATTAGAATTTTTTTTTTAATAAATACTGTATCCTGTAGGTTCTCGCATAACCACGGCTAGGACCTTATGTTTTTGTCTCTGTCAAAGTTCCGTTCAGCGGCAGTGTATGTCAGACTCTCTTATAGTTTAATCAAGTTTTTTTTTATATAATTTGTGGATCATCTTGTGTAATTCCTTTTGCATTTTCATGTCGTTTTATATTTACACGCTGGGCGGAGTCGTAATAGCAGTGTTTCATACTAATATTAAGAGGATATAATGAATTTGTTTCGAGGTTATAATATTTTTCTTTAATTGTTGTAACAATGACGATTGCTACGAGCCGTTATGTCGTATTTTTAGTTGAAATACATTTGCTGTTCCCACTGCTATTTACTCATGACACTGTTTACACGATTTTAGCGAAACGCACCTTTGATTTTCTCTTTAGTAATGGCAGAAGTGTAGAGCCAAATGTATGGTTGTTGTAAATCAACTGATACCTATCGTTTTTATATCGGTTATTTTTAACAGAAGTTGAAAATCAACAAGCGTGAATGTTTGTTGAAGGGTCATTATGTAGTCATTTATTTATATTTCTTAATTATGTGCTTATTTTTATCCAATACCAAATTCGTCATTTACGCGCGTAGCACGATTGATTTAATAGATGAGTATACATAATGTTCATGAAATCTAACGTCGTAATGTGTTTTAATAAATCATGTCGACCTCTCACGATGGATAACTAGTGTTAAATGATATCTGAAGCCACAAAATACTTGGAAGTCTTTGTCGGCTGTGTTTTTGTTTTTAGCTTAATGTAGCCTATGCAGTTGATAGATTAGAAATAACTATTAGTTGCGCACACGCCGCTTCATTCAGTTACCGTTGGATTATTTTAAACGCGTAAGTTAACTAATAACGCAATGTAAGCTCTTAGTTTTGTAAACCAGTGATATTACTCCTCCATTCTGATAGTTGGTCGATTGTTGATTGTACTTATACGGCCGGTTTCAATATTCAATCTACAGATAGATTTGGACACTAGCGATAGGTATTTGACATTAGCACCATGATACTTACGTCACAATTCTATCTCTAGTAGCAGCTATCTGCCGATAGAATATTGTAACAGGCCGTTAAACGAATGCTTTTTCGTGGTATACAGGGCTGTATAGATGAGACGCGTGTTTAACATTGCCCATTTAGATAGACTGTTTGTTGTCGCGGTAAGTTTTAACGTATGCTTATTTATATGTATATGTACACGATATATCTGTATAATAGTTCCTCAAATTCTCGTGTAAAATGTACGCCTGCTTTGCAAATTTGAAATTTGTCAGCGCACGGTGATGATAAATTTTATACAATAGTTCGCTTTGAGTTTGAAACCGTGGGGTGATTTCGCTATGCCTTCGTCGTCTGTGTTGTCGCAAGTAATACGAATATTATACATGGTTTAGTTAAACTATTTTACCGCGTTATAATTTAATTTAAAATCTTCAACGTTTCGAACCCTTTCCAGCTCTCATGGTTACTACGAAGGCAGACTGTGTTGTTTCACGTCCTAGCGTCAGTGTTAACGTTGGGACGTGCCAATGAGTACGCGACAAAATCCGTAATTAGTACCTATATTTAACCATAGTACAACAGATTTGATAATGACGAAGTCGATTTTGTTTGTTTCTTAAAAGACTACCTCCACAATCTTTACCTTCATAATCCACATCAGATGAAACACGAACATGGTGTTGTTAGATATTTGCGATGACGAATTTACTTTGAGCTAAGGTAAACTAGTAGGTAGTTCTATACATGTCAAGTAATTATTGCTGCCCATGTACCCTCAAATCGACAACCCTAAGGACCAAAAAGGTCGAATACCTCTGATAAGCGAAACGCGACAGCATAGATACTTGTACCTTTCGCCATCTTTCCTAAGCAATAATACGCAGTTAATGTTATCGATATCGGGCAGTGATTTGAATGCCTCTAAGAAAGCTGAAAGTTCCCCCGCGGCTTTAGATTCTATAATTTGAACATTGTTTAATGTCACTGTAGACGTAGTAAGTATTCCAAAGTGTATTTGTTGTTGTGCTCAGAGATGCGCATAAAGTGCGCGTAACTTCGTTAGAATGTATTAAAAAGTCTGTTATATTGAAATAGAATTATTTGTCATGGTGTGTGTGTTTCTTTAAATATTCCCTCCCTATATTTTGCTATCTGAAAGTGTAAGGGTGAGAGAAGCAACGCGCGACTTTTCCACAAGAGTGCACAGATCGCCATAAAAAATAACCAAAAAAATATGTTTTGTACCAAAAACGATTGACTTTTTTTGTTTTTTTTTTTTATGTGAAATGTTGCCAAGCGAGCAGGCGGTTCACCTGATGTAAAGTAAATACCGCCGCCCATGGACATCTGCTACACCCGAGGGTTGTTGAGGCGTTGACAACCTTTTGAAAAGCTCCGGCTACCTCACTCACCAGACGAAACGCAAAACACGGTCTTCTGTGAGGTCTAGTACTAACCCGGACGAGCCTGCTTATTCGTGCAACAGTCGAGGCTACTGCTTGGCCCTACGGCATTATATGAACAAACTTGTAGAGGGAGCAAGAGAAAAAAGGATTTTGAGAAAGCGGAGGGCCCGCGGAACCGCACAGAGAACTAAGTATTTGTTGCGCAATACTTCAAACATTAAAATTACCTAAACAAAATTTGTGCATTTCCATCCGGGTCTATGTGTTCCTTTTTTATTCAAACAATTCTGTTGCTTATTTACTTCTCAAAACTAACAGGTTTGTAGACGTACAAATTAATGCCAAAAACGGAAACTCCATCGGCGTATAAACAGATTCGAACCTACGACCATAAAGTACACATTACATCCTTACTAATATTATAAAGGCGAAAGTTTGTATGTATGGATGGATGTTTGTTACTCTTTCACGCAAATACTACTGAATGGATTTTAATGAAACTGCAATAATATAGCTTATACAACAGAATAAGACATGGGCTATAATTTATATACATATTTTATGTATATATCTGTCTTTGTCTGAATGTTACGCTTTCAGTCTATTCTACGCAGACGTAGTCGCGGGCAGCAGCTAGTATAGTATATTACATTAACAAAGCTGACCCTACAAATAATCCGAACAATTATACAAATATAACAAGCGTAAGTGAAAATGTATTGCCTGTTTTAAGACAAACAGATTGATCTCGCTTCGAAAGTGAGACTTATCAAAGAAGAATATCTCACAGGGGTAATATCTCACATCTAGATAAAGCATTCACCGTTTAGCGTAGTGGTTAAAGCGTCTGGGCGCGAATTCCAAACACGTGGGTTCGATACCCACAGCGACGAAAAACTTCGTACTTTTTTCTACAAATTTTAATGTTTCATCTTAAGTGCAGAGCAGCAGAGAGTTAGCACTATAAAAATTTTAATTTCTATTAGCAATGGTGACATCTCAGGTTCGAATTATCGTTGTATAACGATATTCGAAATAATTGTATGCTGTAAATCCTTTACAGCATAGATTCAATTATGACAATGGATGCGCCACATTGCTTGAAATGCGAAAAAAAAATACAACGTAGATAAAAGACGACGAGGTTTTCGTCGGTGTGGCATTTGACCGTTTAGCTTAGTGGTTAAAGCGTCTGACCGCGAATCCTTAAGACGTGGTTTCGATTCCCACAGCGGTGTCGAACTTATCGTACTTTTTCAACACATTTTAACGTTCTTACTAATATATATAGCCGTGATAGCTCAGTGTCCGGGCGCTCGCCTTTAATTCAATATACTCGAGCAACCTGAGTTCGATCCCCGGTGCCGGCACCAATGAAGTTTTTAACTTTAAGTGCTGACTTATCACGTGCTCCGCGGTGAAGGAAAACATCGTGAGGAAACCTATTTAATTAATTAAATAAGTATTTGAAAATTGTTATATGTGTGTATTTCAATCAGTCACTAAACCCTCTGTATATAAAATCTGTATCCTAGTGAACTAATTAAAACTAATGTTGTTATTTTCAATCAGTCACTAAATAATAAAATCTGTATCCTAGTGAACTAAAACTGGTTAAACTTTAAAAAGGCGCCATTGAAGATTTTATTATATATTTTTTTTTGCTTTAGAGCGTCCCTTGATATCTCGTGCATAGAGCCAAAGCTCCTCTTACTCTACTCTTAGTCCGGCGCTTTATACACTATCTATTCCTATTCTTTAAAAGTAATGAATGTATGATGTTAGAGGCATTACATCACAAAGGTAAAAAAGAATAAGTTTTGGTGTACTACAAGGTACCATCCTTGTACCGGCTCTGTTTCTCTTATGCGTTATCGATAACATCTGTAATAAAAAGCTCTTTTTTTTGTATAGTGCTTATCATCAGTTTATATTTTTAGATGTCTTATGTTCTTGGATTAGCACATAACTTATAGTAGATTTATTCGTTTGTAAGCCGACCGCAATGATAGTAGTATATGCCTATGTTGGTATGCATCAATTTTTAAAAAGAGAGCAAGTATTCATTTGGAATTTCTAAACTACATATTAAGTACATAACCAAAATACTAATTACTAATATTATTCATTTAAAAGCATTGACTTCCGTTATAGCATCCTATGCATAATGTCGAAGCAATGTATTCTGCTTTTATGACAGAGCGTTTATCTCTCATCCTGGTCTAAAGTTTGTAGAAGAGCAGGAAGAACGTGGTTCTGTAAGAATATTTTGACTGCATACACGGATAAAACTGAATTTATTTGCTTCCTCAAAACCTGGTCCTTGGCTCTGACCGAAAGAAGAATCTGACCTATTAGATGATAGTCCACCACGCGACCCCACTGCGGATTGGCGGACCTTTCATATTTACTTCGCTGGCTCAGCGACCCAACGAGGATCTTGACACTAAAAGACGCCACTGCTCTATTTCGGGCTGTTTCTTGCCAATTGGAGGGCCCTAGATCTTTGTGGACTTCAACTTTCCAGCGATATCTTGGGTGATCATCAGGACGCTTCCCCTTTGGTTGCCCCATATGATTATGCTCTCTTAACGGCACGAAGTCGCGGCCTTCGTTTAGCCGATTAGCCGTTGTTGGGTTCAGACAACAAGTTGTTCTATTTCTCTATTTTTCCTCATTCTCCATTACAGTCTGTAGGTGGACAACTCAGTAGTTGTTTAAAGAATGGATGCCACTCCTTCAGCTCTTCCTATTACATGCCTCGTTTCTCGTTCTAAAGTTAGCGTTTTTGGCTGGTATCTTTTTTTAATAGTAGGTATTTACTTCTCGGTAGCATAATTATCCATAATTATTCTTCCACTATACATATCTTATAGTCCACTACACATATCTTCGAAATATATTTATTTGTTATTATTTCAAAAATATGCAGATTTCCTCACGATCCTTCGCCGCTGAGCACGTCAGCACATAAAATAACAATTCCATCGGTGCCGGCGCCGTCGAGATTTGAACTCAGGTTAGTGGAATTTATTAAATTAAAAGCGACTGTCCGTTTTCAACTTCCAATATATCGCGAATATAATACTTCAATAAAGACTGCTACATAGGATAATTATAATCAATAATGATGACGTTAAATGCTTAACTCGATTTATCATCGACAAAATTTTAATTTGTTCACACAAAACAAGTTCTAAGAGTAGTGTTATTATAACAACCTATTCTCAAACAACGATAGGTTTGTTGTATTCTGCGTATGTTCAAACAAGAGCATTTTATAGCATGTTATTATCATATTTACTATATTTCTAGAAAAAAATCAAGATTACGCAATTCAACACAAATTACTGTACTTTTTAACCGCCTTCAAAAAAGAAGGCGGTGTCTCAATTCGACCGTATATATATTTTTATGTGTGTTCGCGGATAACTTCGTCGTTTATGAACGGATTTTGCTGCTTCTCTTTTGTTGGAAAGAAAATATCCCAAGGGTGGTACCATGATAAACCCGGATCTTATGATGGCATCCCAGTGAAAATAGAAATCGAGGGCAGTCTTCAAATGTTATTAATTATCTTGCCTTCTGGCTGACAATTATAGTAAGTCTTATTACAGTTGTCTTATGGCGAGTGGGTGGGCAACCACAATTTTTCTAGAAACCTTTAACGCTTGTGCCAGTTATTGGCCTGAGTATTTAAGGTCTGGAGAGTCGAGATGCTTATCCCGTCATCTATCGGAAACCACCAGATGCTTGTGGCTTATCACTTAGGTGCCGCTTACAACTCCCACAGGATGAGACGGTATGGCTTATTCATACAAAACACGGCTTTTGTTAGAAGCATATTTTCAAATATCATTGCGAAACCATAAAATGCAGGTTCGATTCCCGCTGCGCGCCGAAAGTTTTAGTTCATTTGTCTACAAAAATTTACAATTTAAAATCAATTCGGTCCATTTAATCCAACTTTTGATAAGAAAAATAATCAAATATTTTGTACCGCTAGTCACTGTTTATCACCTATTATCTAAGAGAGTTTTTATGTTACATAACGATAATTGGCAACACGTGAAAGCCTCCTGTCAACCTTGCAAAGGAGCTTTCAAATTAATGCATATACGATACATACATGCAAAAGAAAATATCAAAAACAAAAACGTGAAATAAAAGTGCTAAAGATGTTATGGTTTACAAGGCCCCCCTGCGCTTCCACCTTTTCTAATCCAGTCCATTAACTGGATAAAAGCCAAAGATCGATGTGAGTTGTACATACAACTCACATCGATCGTTGGCTTTTACACCCAAACTTTATAGAGCCACAGATAGACAGACGCATAATTAGACACATACCTATAAAAGATACAATGACATATATTTACTTATAAAAAAATATTTGAAAGTAAAATGCAGTAGGTATACGAAAGCAGCCTACTGAATGCGAAATAACTTTTTCGCCCTACAGAATTAGGATACGTTACCACAACCAACTAAAGCAAGATACTAGTAACAAAATTTTGTAACCAATAAGGATTGTTTATACATAATACAATTCCCAATATTAACAGAGTTTAATATTATATACATGAGATCGTCAGTCAATATAAATTAGTTAGTATCAGATTGAATTTAACATATTAAAAGAAAAAGCACATGAAAACAAAACATCAACAACCACGAGCGACTATGATCTGCATTTTTAAATGTTAATAGTGCTAATCTCTGCACTTTTGGAATCAGCAAGATATGGGTTCGATTCCCGTAGCGGCGAAAAACTTTTGGTGCATTTTTTCTACAAATTTAAAAGTCTCATAATATATTCATAGTATCTACACGATCTGTATAGCTCCCGTCTAAATATTCAATGTAAAAGAAACTGTCGAATCCAACTGACCCATTCTCGGTCCAACACTGAATGAAGTGCTAATAAATGTTAAACGAATCATAAACATCTACGACAACTTTGAATTGTTATATCGTACGAGTATGCAAGTTGTCAATTATACGTAATTGCTTAACTCACCAGACGACAACTTATCGTCCCCCATGAACCGCATAAAGAATGTGATAACAAGAACGTACACAATCTCCCTCCGTTAGTATTTTTGAACAGAACACAACCAAAGCAAGCTTAGTCATGTTCGCGTCACAAGGCTACAGCCGATGTAGCCTTGTGACGCGAAATATTCGGAGTTGTTACGCCTACAAGTGAATCAAAAGCCGCCCCGCCCACGGCAAAAACTTGAGGCTTCGCTTATAAGATCACTTTATTTTACGTTAGCGTCCTTACTGTGCACTGGAATTGCAATTTTAATTATCCTTTTACGGGCTTAATTTGATCTGAATTATATATAAATTGTCCTCTGCCTGGACTCTGTTTATGACTATCCAAGCGAACAGTAGCATATATAAACGAACCCTTATAACACTTTTTCGATACTGAAAAAGAAATCATGTAAAACGGAGCAGTCACTCTCCAGTTATAACTGCACTAAAAAAAGACAGACAGACGGGGAGAATTTGTTTTGTACTAACACGTATGGATATGGAAGCTACGGACGACTTTATCCCCTTCTTCCGTTAAATGATTGAACAGCTCCACCGACGCGTAATTACGTAATTTGTACATAGTTTGCTCTTCGAATATTGTAACTCTATTTGGTGGTATTATATTCATTCCTCAACCACCGTAGGTATTTACTCTCATCCAGTTGGCAACTTTGTCTTTTCCGCGGCATCGGCGTCTCTCTGAAGCTTCGCATTTACCAAAAGCGGAAAGAATCCAACATAGACAAAGACAGAGAATAGTATTATAGCTTTCGCGCGCATTTCTGCCGCCTCCCATTGCACTCGCGCGCCGCCTCACTCCGTCGAAGCGGGCCGGTGGCGCGGGCGTCGCGATGGCCAATCGCGAACAAAGCGAGTGAACGAGTGACTGTGAACAGTGGTGCATCGGATTTCGGCATTTTCGCCCCTAGTTTCAGGTACGTTGGATTTTGGAAAAGTTTCTATGCCGTTCTAAATTCAAAAAAAGAAAGGAATTATGTTGTCCATACTGTTCGTACGCATTGATGTGGTTCAGACATGAACAAATTGTACCAGGACGCTTAATTGACAGTTTCAATTAATCCGTATAATTTTAATTAATATATCGCTTGATTTAAAACGGATAGTGTACTTTATAAAATTTATAAAATATGCGCGTGCATTATTTCTTCGCTCCGGATATGAGATGCGTCACTCGATTTCTGGTTGCGCAGTATTGTTTGTTTTTATTTTATTTTTATTAAATGTCCTTTCTCCCCATTCTCGCCCTTCATACTTTACTCTATCACATTCCAACCGTGATAGTTAGATGCGTTTAGAGCTTAGATATGTTCGTGCCGCGCCGTTATGTCATTTTAACCGGAAAAATTAATAGTTTGCTAACCAATACGAACACATGCGTGTTATTTGATTACAAAGATCCCAAACATGTGTCGAGAAACCCTCGCAAGGTCGACAGGGATGACGTCACGACTATTATGATGATGCAGGACATATGGGTCGGTGGCGAATGTAGCGCAGTCGACATGACGGGAAGTTACCCACTTGCATAGGACGGTAATTGATTAAGTGGCAGACGCCCATATAGTGTTATACATAACGCCATATATCCGATGACGATACAAAAATACTTACGGAGCGACAATGAACGCGTTAGCTAGAATGTTGTTGTAAGCAAGTCTGTGAACGGCAAGCAGACTGGTTGCGCGGGCTGGATAGCCTAGATCAATTCTAGACATGGACGGACTAAACCTATGCCACGGTGTGTCGCAGTTGATTGGGTTACCTGTCTATAACGAGACGTGCAGCTTATGTTTTGTGGGAATAACTCGATATGTCTTCGAATTATTCTTGTTAGGATAGTAACTTTTCGATTACTGTAACATCATCTATGTAGTAACAAAATAATTGTAAATAAAGACTGTTGAAAACTATTGCAGACGTTAAAATTTGTCTTTTGTTGAGCATAATTTTCTTTTCTAGTTTCTTTTTGCAAGATTTTATTATGTATTAAAGAAATCCAAAGTCATTGCACTGCCAGTCTTCTTCTTTCTCCTGCCCTAATCCCACCTTTGGTGGTCGCCACAACAAATAAATTGTTAATGGTGTTGGGATCACACAAAATATTATTCCTATGATTCATTATTTCATGGCGCCGTTAATTTACATCCATCCATTTGCCAATTGGCTCACGTAAATAATTAATTAAAAATTGACAGCTTCCCACGGGTCCAACCAAAACGACTGTCCTACATTAAAGTTACGCGTGATTCACGTTTGCGTGTTGCGAATGCTAAAGTATTTATTGGTTTCGTTGATACGTTGCGGTTTGTTTTGATAGCAGTTTCTGTGGTTATGTTCTCGAACAAATCTTGAAGGAATCGATGAGGTTTTTAAGAGGTTTTGCAACATATTAACGGATGTAATTGGATTGAAATGAACATGATATTAGTTAACAAAAATGTATTTACCATTATCACTCTTACTTAAGCAGAATTTTATCAACATTTAGGAAGCAATACAAGATAGTGAAAAGAGTAATCATTTAGTATATTTTGTCACTATTTAAGTTTTTCAATTCTACGCTCATGTATTCGTTAACTTGTAAGCACCGTATTCATAATATAGCTGTCGAAATAATAACAAAAAAATAATTTCTAATATTCTAATTCTCTATGCTAGAGTGACCCGAGTTCATATCGTCCAGGTGCTAACACCAGTGAAATTGTTAAATCAAACTTTAGTTGCTGATAAACCGCGATGGATAAAATTGAGAGGAAACTAATTACAATTTTAAGATTTGTAAAAATTCGCCTGTAGGACTCCTTGGTGGACTGAGTTCAGTTACACTATACGAAATGGTTATTGAGAGGCTTTAGTAGATTTATCTATAGTTATTTTTTTTCCATTCGTTGTTACGGGGGATTTTGTCGCGTTTAATTCAAATTTTTAATTCCCAATGTCCGAAGACATTAGCTTTATGTATAGTATTTTTTTCCATTGGTGGTTATTGGGGTTTTGTCGGCGTTTAATTCAGAATATTTAAATCCCCCTATCCGGACTCTACATTTCTACGGTCTCGGGAACACCTTTCTATGTTTGACACTTTTTAAATAGATTAAGTGTCATCCGGTCAAATTTTAAGTTTATAAAATAAATTATTGATCATGTGGGCTTTTGACATAATTTATTTTTTATGTGTAATCCGTGGTTAGTCGAGAACCCTAATATTTAAGTCTCAAGGTTATATATATATATATGTCAGGAGTTCTAGAATGTACTTATTGTAGTCGAACAAATGTCAGTGATTTTTTCAACAACATAAAAGTTGGCAACGGACAATCAAAAATTTGCTATTAATCCGTCCATATACAGCGAACAATACCAGTGTTAATTTTTCCACGTGTAGTTAGCCACAAAATGGCTGCTTGCGCGTTAAATAATGCTGACACATTTCAAATGTTCGTTTTTAAAAAAAGTATAGTGCTTTACTTTTTCTTGCATACGTGTTTAGCTTCAATGCGTCTATTTTCGAATTAGCAAACTGATTACATACCATATACTAAAGTAAACGTAGGTACTAGTAGGTTTTCGTTTGTTAGTGGTGTTCCGTGCGTTGTTTTTGCAACACAACTTTGTGAAATGACAACAACAAATGCCGACGTTGACACGATGACTACACTGCGCCCACGTCCTGACCGCGAGACCATTTATGGACCTCAGACGAGCGACTCACCTGCCAGCCGAATGAATTATTCGCTTCCGTAATAGAAACCGACAAACGGTAAAATATTTGGCACCTATATCGGACGAATTCGTGAAAACGGATATGGGCAAAATAGGCCAATAGTTGGACAGTTAGTCTAACCGGCTAACTGCTAAGTATCGGAACAAAGTGTTAGTACGTAAAGGTTTAAAAAGTGCCCAAAAGGTTTGGGGTCTTTCATGCAGTTAAAATGCTTTTTGTAAGTTACTTGAGCATACCATACCAAACTTAGTTAAAAAAGTTGTAAGTTCAAACTTACAGTTAAAGAACATACGAAATATTTACTTTTTCTTTGGAAATTTACGTAACAACCGCATTAAGTTCGCCAAGCTGAGTTTCCAATTTCATACCAGATTTTTTCGGTATTATTTTCAAATCATGCACTACTCACTACCCAAATAAAAACATAGAGGGTCTCTTCAGCCGTGACGGCGGCCGTACTTCTCTCGTGCGTTCGCAAAAGCAGCAATGATCTCAATAAAAACTCTTAATCAAAACCTGGCTCACTCGACTCGCTCCGTCGCCTCAAAATAGACGAGACCAAAGCAACAGCTCTTTGCCGCTTTGTACCGATTGTCGTAAACACTGTACGTGCTGTTCCGATCTTTATGGGCTATTAAGCACTTGATGCGGGCTTCGGGGAATTAAACTGCAATGCAAGCGAATGTTGCGATATCGGATTCCGAAATTAGCCTTAACCGATCAGAAGTGCAGTGTGATTTGATTTGTTAAGCGAAACATGCCATATGAAACAACCGGTAATCTTGATACGTTCAGCAGTATTACGTTAGAAATAGTAATACAAAACTCTTTACCGGTAAAATTTGAATAATTTAATTAGTAGTCTACAAGTAACATTGGCTTGTTATAGTTTTTAGTTTAGTTAGCATTAATTATATAGGTAGGTACTTAGCGGTTTGTCTAGTAAGCTGCTACAAAAACAATATGGCCGACTTTCTACATTTTCACTTAGCGACTGTTTTTACCTTAAAAGTTTCTACAATTCAACGAAGTTTTAAAGTGAAAATGTGTGTCAGTTTTTAGGGCGTCGCGAATTAAGCTCGACTGGTTGACAAAAAGAACCATTCGTGGTGTGAAACGCGCGTGTCCAAATGTCGAGTCTAGTGCGCGGAACGGAAGGCATTTACCGATTAGTTGGTCAAGAGCGGATGTGTGGTAATACCACATAAAGTAAATAGACAAGGCCTTGATTAAAGTGGTATTATACATTAGAAGGAGTAACACGGTCATGACAGATACCTTTTTATTTCATAAATTTGCGATCTAACCTTCGTTGAATTTCTTTAATTTCGCAACTCGATATGTTACCTAAATGTTTTAGTGTATGTTTTCTAGATTACATAGTTATTTGTTGATCTCAACTAAATTTAATAATTATGGTACGAATAGAAAAATATAAAACCAATATGTTTAGTTTAATTACTGAATTTTGTAATGACTTTCGATAATTGACGATTGTAAACTTTCTGCCCATACCAACTAAAATTCCGGAAATACAAAAACAGGCATAATTAATAAAAATTATAAATATGTTTAAACGCTCGCAAACTAAATCGTATGTAGGTGGTTATGGTGTAGGGCACAACGAACGAGGTCAGTAATTAATTGAACGGACTGGTTTTGTATGAAATTAATATGCATGAGTTTAGTTCAAAGCAACAAGTACGCTACCGAAAAGAAGTCCAGTAATGACATGAAATGAAAAAAATATATTCACAAGTAGGTACTACACTTTAATTTCGTTCTTTCTACGTTTGATGATGACTTTAATGGGAAACTACTATCTAAATTAAGGTTGACATCTTTAATGGACAATATTTGTGCGTTCAGTGCTTTGAGACTCTTTAATGCTGCATTAGTTAACATTTATATGTCTTGTTCATGTGAAACATTAGCACACTAGCAGCTAACCATGGTCATCTGCAAAAGTCAAACAAAAAAGGGAGGTGGACGTGGTCAATCTATAAGAGTATTAAGAGTATACTGAATTGGGCCGAATACTGAAACGTTACTTAAATATTTAAAGGCACCTTTAACATTTGAGCAGCTCGTAAACACTAAATTCGTCAAGTTAAGTTGTACCTAAACGCTACTCAGTGAAAATTTCGTATACTGAAACGCCACTTAACGCTATTTAGCTGGGTTCCTTCATTCACCAGACGAAATGCACCAGCAGAAGTTACATTTTTAACTGCTGCCACTTTACGTTAGTCTTCTACAAACCGTATTATTTCCTCTGACGAGTCAAACATCAGTAGGCACTGCTACGTACAATAACCACTAAAAATTACACGAAGTAGGTACGTATCTCATTCCTGTATTCAATATCTATTTCGTAATTAGATACTAGCACTCCAGACACATATGTCGATATTTCGCTGACAGACTTTCGTAAATAGGATCTTCTGTCTCTCTCTCTCCTTGTCTGCACTTCACACGTGATTCCTGCACGTGTGCAGGGCAGACAAGCCAAGCTGTTTAAGCTAGTACAACAACATCCACTGATATTCGAGAATATTCAATTACTCGGGGCAAATGGGCACTGCTTGTGTTGCGTGAAGAGCTACGTAATAAAGCTTACCGTATTAGGCCACGTGCACACTCATCCGTTCCATTGGCCGATAAAGATCCTTTGTGGTCAACACGAACGTGAGCACACCGTCGCAAGTATATTCCCTTTGGTAAGAGGAATCGATTGCGCTTTCAAAAAGCTCCCGGCAATAAAAGCTTGCAATTGTTTACATTTGTGAGTCACAAATGTGATGATTTCTATTATGTCTACTACTTTCGATCGACTTTAATTTTAAGATACTCTTTTATAGTATGTCAATTGACTAAATCCCATATTTTTTATTTTAAACAAGTATCGAAGTTGGGGGCGCTAGTGTTGTTGATTTTTAGCGGGAAATTTGACGAAGGCTGATTTTTATGATGAACGTTGTTCCTACTGATAAATCTATATATATAATTATAATTATAATTATTAAATATTGCTGTTCGTTAGTCTCGCTAACACGCTCACGAAGACAGGATTTTGGATGCAACAAGTGTAGAGAAGTATATAATTATTACAATTCAGAAGTGGGATAGATTATATAGCTGATAGCTTTTAAATAAATAAGATATAATTAAGTAATGATAATATTTTATTATTGCAGAATAACATTATACAAGAATCCAAGTCTGATTATGCTAGTCCAATTTTGATGGTGAACAAACGTGAGAGTTAAGCCTATGTGTCGACTTTAAAGCCTTGAAATATATATACCAAACAAAACTATTAAAGACCGTTTTGTCGAACCCTCGATAAACAATCTTATTGGTTCCCTAAACTTAAAAAATATATTTCTGCGTGCATAGAATGCGTTTATAATAAGGACAACGCAGCCAAACAAAAATCGTGATATTCATATCCTATAACGAAACCGATTCCTTTACATACAATTCATTTAGATCTTCTTGGATCTATCGTTAGAAGTAATTATGCTAACATGCATATTCTTACGGTAGTTGATGCTTTTATTTAATATTTAAAGCCCGTAAGATGTTTAAAAACTAAAAGGGCTATTAGTAAGTAACCGAAAAAAATATTTTGTGATTTTGGTGTACCAGCTCGATTTATTTCGGAACGAGGTACCTACATGTTTTACTTCAAGAGCTTTTAAAACCTTCTGTGGTAAAGACGGTATTAAACATGTATTGAATGCAGTTTTGCTTGTCCCGGAGCTAATGGGCAAGTTAAAAGATATGATCAAACAATTTTAAAATCCGTGTTGGCACAAAATTCCTTTGGCCATGAAGCTAACTGGGACAAGTACGTAGGTAAAGTTCAATCGGACCTGCCCATTCATGCAACTTTGAATACTTGCGTGGCCCTACTACAGTATCATTTATTTTCCACCACATTTTCATCTCTTATGTTATTTATAATTTATTGTGAAGTTTGTACAAAGTGAATAGAAAGACCATTATTAGGGTTTTTATATGTATACTGATTTTATTTATTTTATTAGGTTTCCAGCATTTTTCACCGAAATATCATCTTTATTTTCTTACATATAGTTGAATATATACATCAATTACGTCAAAGATATTTACACTAAAAGCGTGTCCTATAGAGATTCTTTAAACATATTTTTTTAAATATTCCTCACAAAAGCGGTCTTCATCACGATGATTTCCTTCAAATGATCAAGATCGACACTTTATATAACTCAATAAATATCATATGGTGCGAAAATTTACGGATGTTCGAGAGTATAGAATTAATTATGCGAGTGTTCACGCATGGAGCTATTGTGATGTTGCTACGATATTATAAAGAAATAAGAGCTAAAAAACCGGCATTGACTCAAAATGTGGAAGTTCCTGCTAGGTTATGATGTTTAGATTGCATAAAACTCGTTTGTGGTCGCGTGGCAGCGTTCATCAAATCGCCGTCTGAGGTAACTTACCCCTGACGCAATACATATAATTAAGTTTTAACGGAAGCCCCTAATTGTCTGGATCATTACGAGTACTGCCTCGCGTATTGCATATTAAGCTTCACAACTGTTAGTTTTTTCATTAAAAATAGTTAGATCTTTTAGATTTAAGTTTAGTACTCAACGGCATAACCGATCTCTCCATTCCTTGAATACCTTCTTTTAATCTGTTATAAACAATTATCACTAATTTAGACCACTCCAGAGCAGAAAACTGTAACCGTATTTTGTCTTATAATTTTCAATAAATAATACAAACATAAAACAATAGTACCCAGGACACGTACAAATGTACAGGAACAGTTCACACTTAGGATAGTTTATATTTGTTACAAGTATATTAACAATACGAACTTCTTAGTTCTCCTCTTACGAGCAATAAAGTCTGTGCGCAACTTCCGTTAACGAGACCAAATGCTGGAAATATCCGTACAATTGTTCCTGCAAAAAAGGAGAAACAAAAAAAACGTCTAATAAGAAAACAATGCGATTAAGACCTTATGGTATTTCAATTTAGGTTAGGTCTAGCAGTGATCAGGAGAAGATTATTTTAACTGCATTTGAATAATCTCAAAAATGCCACAGGAATGGTGGTTGAGTAATCTTATATAGAAAAACAAAGCACGAACTTCCCTGCTATTAAGCTCACACTATGACGCTATATAAAGCAGTTGTTGACATTGACTTAAACGAGGTTCAGGCTAGGCTCTCGTGCGCCAGGCCACCTCAAGCCCGTCGGAACTGTAAAGGCCCCTAAGGCCAACAGTTTTGACAAATTTCTAATTGATTCTGAATGATTTCAAATAAATTGATTTAAAATCTGAGTTTTTGTCATCGAAAAATTTCTTGGACTTAAGCAACATTTTAAATGACAACTTTACATTTTCATACAGACGTGGTTTTAAAAGACCACTTTAAAGATCTTATCGAGCTCAATTATACTTTTTAATATCCTCGTTTCGAGCGTACTCTAACATTTATCACGATTTGTTAGTAGATATTTAACGCCTTCTATCACATATAATTACAACCATAAATTTTTGTGGAAAGAGTTTAGCTTTTGAAATAATTAGGCACAAGGTCGAAGTTTTTGCATAGTTGAACATACTGCGCATGATCTGAATTTCGAATATTTTATGATCATTACAGAGGTAGATAATTGCGATAAACCCAAAAAATGTACCTCTAAACGTGACGATTTTTTACATATGAATCGTTAAGTTACTAAAATAGGCACACGTTACCCAAACAAAAGCGATGGGCACCATTGATAGGTAAATATTACGCTCCAAGTGATTTTCGAGTGTTCGAGACTGATGGGGCTTTTGTGTGCTACTAAGAAAGTCACTCATCGCGACCTTGTTTTTAGACGCCATGATAAGAGGTTTTTGTACGAATGGTAAAAGTTTTACTTCCCTACCATTTTTGACTCTAACGATACGGAAGTTTAATCTTAAACTCTTAACTGATTAACTGGCGGTTTTAAATGAAACGAATACGAAAAACTGTGGTGCACGCACTCGCATCTGGACTTTAAGCTTCAGATCAAGTCAAATCATACTACTTTTCTTTTTTTGTTCCGGATAGATATCCCGGATAGATAAAGATTCCCCGTCTTGTGTGAAATTAGCACTCACTAAAGCGAGTATTGCATTTGGAGGGGAATCTCCAGTGGAACGTACCGCTTCCTGCGCCTGACTTCACCCAGGGAAGTAGACGCGCCGTCCGTATCGCCCTTCGATCCTGGGTTTACTTCACTTGGTAAACAGGGTTCCACCTTGATCACCCGTGACACCCAAACTTCCCTTTTAGTCGCCTTGAGAGGCAGATAGTATACACAACCCTAAAGTCGTACGACTAGGCCAACACTACTACTATCAACTCTGTGTCTATTTAAAAATGATCATCATGGTCGTCATCTCTGCCTGTTTAGTCCACTGCTGGACGTAGGTTTCTCCCACAGGCTGCCACGAATCACGATCCTGAGCCACATGCATCCATCGACTTCCTCCAATTGCACAGGTTGTCACTCCATCTAGTGTGGGGATCATCCGCTTGTGAATAGTTACCACTAAATAACAATTGGTGCATAGACACTGATCGATGACAACGTATTGATTGCCACCGGGAGTATAGTGCTTTCACGGCCTCATGAAGCAATTTCGTTATAATTTCGCGTTTCTTGTAACAAATGATTGGGCTGACCCACCGTCAGATAATTGTAATTACACAACAAAGGTCATACATTAGTTGAAGCGATGTTGTTACCGGCGATCTTGTCCTAATTCTCAAAGTTAAATGTCAAAGAACTTCTCTCGTCCATAGAACTAGTTCTGAGCGAATCGTTTCGTAATCACAGGTAATGTTGGCCATCAGAGTATGATATAACCTTTAGCCGAGGATTTATCTATGGCATCTTTAATGTTCTAAAAGGGCCCGATGTCTTAACACATCTCTATATCTAAATGTCAACAAGCATTAAATGTGTGTAAAGGGGCTCTGCATTTTACCATAACTATCCACAACATCGTACGGACTTTTATGTTATTATATTAATGATATAACATAAATTTGAAGACAGTGGTGAGTATCGATCTGAAGTGGTCACATTTGCATCTATAATAGAACTACGGGCTTTTTCTGTTTATTCCGATTAGATTACTTGCTATTGATTTATTTCGATTGGATACCATCTATCCTTAAAAAATTGTTAGTGGACATTATTCTTATGTTCACAATGCGATTTTTGCTAATAGTTCTAACAATGTAGATATTTCATTACAATTTAGTCAAACGCAAAAAGGTATTACGTCATTATGAAATGGAAAAATGAGTTTAAAAAAGAGTTTAAACAAAACAGAACACAAAGCAAAACTCGATGTGTTTGACAGACGAAAACTACTTGACAGACGCAAACTACTGATATGATATACTGATTTATATAAATCACAAATAAGCCAAAAGTTTTCAATATTAGTCTACTGAAATTTAAAAACGGCATATTAGTTACTTAAGAATATTAGTCTACTGAAATTTTAAAACGGCATTCTGAACCAAAACTAGTAACCGCAAATAGAGCATTGCGATATGCTGACAGCGGTAAAACATACGGTGGCATTATTCCACAAAGGCTCGCGAACTGAACAATAAATCAATGCTTTTGTAAACTATCCGAATCGAAACGGGTGATACTGACGCGGAAAACTGGGGTAGGCATGAGTATTAAACATTTTAATAGGACAAGAGAAGTGTACTGAGCTTTCAATCACCATCAGCAAGGATGCTGCGTAAAATTAAAGAAATTATAAAGTAAAAACTCTCACAATAAAATCTAGGTAGACATTTTTGAATTATATTTTGTATTAGTATTCGAGTGAGTAGAACCATAAACCGAGGAAGAAGAAAAGTTCGCGAGTGGCCTAGTACTGGCCATTGCAGTGTAAGAGGAGTTAAGACTCCGGCACTAGATGGAGTTACAACCTGTGCAAATGTGTGAGAAGTTCAGTGAACCGGTGGTAGTACTTTTGACCTCCAATAAGAGATGCAATTAGTACGAGCCCTGGTGTTTTCGATATTTATATATGGAGCCGAAACGTGGACTGTCAAGAGTAGAGAGAGACAGCGGATTGATGTCTTTGAGATGTGGTGTTGGAGGCGTATGCTGCGAATACCATGGACAGCCAGACGCACCAATCAGTCCATAGTTTCGGAGCTCAAAATCAAGACGCGACTGTCCACAATCTGCGAGCAATGGTTCCTAAGTTACTTTGGCCACATAATGAGAAGAGGAGACGAAAGCTTGGAAAGGGTGATCGTTGTTGGAAACACTGAAGGCAAAAGATCACGTGGCCGATCACCAGCACGATGGACTGACCAGCTCAAGGACACAGAACCGTCTCCGAATTTCTGCGATATGGTTAGGACCGCGATGGACCGGAATCGATGGAGAGATCTCATTCGTGCTAGAACGACGACCGCCAACCACGATCATCAGACTGAACACGACCAGAAAGAAAGAAGAGATTAAATTAAGGCTATATTGGATGGATGCAGGTGGCTCAGGATTGTGCTTCGTGGCAGTCTGTGGGGGAGGCCTATGGTCAACAGTGGAATCTAACAGGTAAAAACGATGTTATGATGTTGGTAATGATTCGAGCACTGAAACTAATGCCAAAAGAAGTGCTTCCACTATTATATCTTTCATCTTAAATGTAACATATAAGCGTACGTAAAAAATCATGAATAATTACTGAAGCATAGCTTCTAGTTGAACGTAGATCGCAGAGACATTTAAAAAAAACTCAATTCTTAGTTCATCTTATTCGTTTTTCGGAAAGTCTGCTACAACGGAGAAAACCTTGTTACCTTACTCAGCACACAATGGTGAATCTTTTGAATTCGACGAAAGCGTATTGTTCGTAGCTCGCTCGCCCGAACATGTGGAATATCTCATTGCGTTCCGATGACCGAGCACCGCCACCGGCTCCCCACAAAACACCGAAAACATCTTTTTGGACTACTTTTTAGCCGTGCTCGCAGCTTCGAAGCGGAAGAAACGAAGCGGTTAAATTTTTGTCAATCTGAAAATAATTGACTTAATAAAACGTAGATAAAGTTATAAAATATAGATAAAATTGACTTCATGAAACAGAAAATATTGGGACATAGAAAATTCTTAATAATATTCTTTCTGTTCATATCTTACATAGTTCAGAGGATATAGTGGCATAGTCTATCACGCAAACTTAGTCCAGATTGGTTTTTCAAATATATTTAAAAATGTATTTTCCATAATTTTTTATAATTGCTGATTTCATAACGAATTTGTAATCTTGCGCGCGTCCCCTTTTTTATCACCAGTATTTTTTTTTTTATTTGAACTCAGGTTGCTGGAGTTGCAGAGACTGAACCAAACGCAAGCCCCGTACACTCGATTACCACACTATGCCAGTAAAATGACTGCATAATAATGACTCTATGGACTAGAAAAATGTTTGTAAAATCTAAAAAAGTTTAAAAAATCGTTTGTGAGAACTTTTTAAGTTATCATTGAAAGATCACCTCTGGTTACACCTAACAGATGTGTTGTATTATTAGTGTCATCATCATCATTATCATCTTAGAACGACGCAACGATTTAAATTTTAAATTTATAAATTATTTTAGTACATAGTGTGCGCATATTTAATCATTTACGGCTTTCGTAGATCTAGAATCTAACATTTAGGACGGATTTAATAAAAACGCGATTAATGAAACTAAAACAACTTACGACACGATGAGCTCAAGGTAAGGTATTTAGTCACAGTATGTATAAAGCGAAGCCAAAGGTAAATGTTTTCCAAGTGAATCCGACAAGCACGGCGAATGAAATAACCGTATGGTAATCCCGCTAAAGGATTTGAACATACTTCGGAAAGAACTAAGCTAGGCTTTATCGATGTGTTTGTTTCTGAAATAATATAGACAATCGCGTCTAATCAATATTTTTTTACTTTTATGAAACCTTTATCTTGTATGGATTTTAATTTTTATTGACAACCAAGCTATTGAGATGGAAAAAAGCTTACTGCACTAAACTATAGTTTAAATAAGCTCTGATCAGAAACACTTTCCCAACAGACGAATTTTTGTGTATGTCCTTTGTAGAAAAGTTATACTTATAAATAGTTAGACTTTACTTCACTCTGCAATCTTAGCGTTTTTGAAACCAAACAAATTACATATGCGACGTTGCCAATTTTCAAGTTGGGGTACGTTTACATAGATAATAGGATGTAAAATTATTCTTTTTTGCATGAAAAAATAAAATTAACTCAAAAAATTTTTACTACTACGTTTAAATTATGGGAATTTAATAAAAACACGTTGTATATACCTACATAAACTGAATAATTTCGCACCACAAAGAATACATTCGTCCTGTACGGGGTCGATAAACAATGATGTCACAGCTCAACGTTGCCCGCACAATGTCTGCGGGCGTTTCCAACTAGAGTCGAATACAACACCGCCCACAAGAACGCGAAGTTTGCTTTTCATCAGGGCCACTAATAACAATTATCGGGCAATAGAGCCCTTCGAATTCTGAACTATACGGCTTTGATAAGTGCCGAATCGGACTAATTTTCGCTCCAGATGGAGTAATGAGCCCGATTTTTCAATTAAAAACAACGTAGCGCTTCTGCCGGCACGAACAAGGCCAATTACTAAGACGCAAGAGGCGCGGGTCTTTAATTTTATTGCCCGAGGAGAAATTCGGAATGATTGCGCCCTCATTACCGCAACACACGTTTTATTACGAACGAATCCGCTAAACGGAATAAATACAGCTGTACAATTTATGTTCCATTTTTTTAAATGATACAAGTATCCGATGACTGTCGATGATAGAGTGAAGTGGAGAAGAAAAATAAGGAAAGCTGACCCCACCGCCATGTGGGATGTATAGCTTGGAAGAAAGAGAGAGAGAGAGAGAGAGAGCGCACTACGTCATAAGCATTACATTTCATTCATTAAGAAATACTCCTGGTTTCTTGTATCTTGTATGACTGTGTAACTGATGTTTGTGCTTTCAGACCCGAGACTATTAAAGCTTCATCTGACGCAGAAACGGTGCGCTAGCCAGAACCCACGGGTTTGGGCCCTCCGCTGTTGGTAGGGCCGCGCAGGTGCTCATGCGTGCGTTTAACTACGGCATGTCATCTAAGGACCATAGAGGTTGCGGTGCCGACCGAGTCACCGATGGCCGTCGACTGTGTTTTTAGCTAATCGGTGGCTGGGAGCGGTGAGAACCGCCCGGGAACGCGGGTGTACCTTGTGTACGCGTTGTGTTACTCCTGGTTTACAAATGTCGTGACTTTTTTCAGGGCTCCGTACCGTAAGGGTAAAACGTGTCTGTCCGTCACCAGGCTGTATCTCCATGAACCGTGATAGTTAGACAGTTGAAACTTTCACAAATGATGTATTTCTGTTGCCTAACAATAAATACTAAAAAACAGAATAAAAGAAATATTTAGGTGGGGCTCCCACACAACAGACATGATTTTTTTTTCCGTTTTTATAGATAATGGTATGGAACCCTTCGTGCACCAGTCCAACTCGCACTTAGCGGGTTTTTTCTGCTTCTGGATTAAAGAATCATGGACATTCTAAAAGAAATTGAATTTGCTTCGTTCCTTATGCATTCGATAAATCCATAATGGAATTGATGATAAGGAATGAACGCCTTCATTCATTCGGCACAGTAGATTCAATTCAAAAGCGGGACATTAAATTCCATGGTATACGGGTATTACCTGGCACCACGACACCTAGTGTCGTGGAACAATACATTTAAAATTCGAAATAAATACATTTTAGTACAAAACTTGTAGGTACTCGTACGTTTTGTTCTATTCAAAGTCAAAGTGTAGCTATATTTTATTAATTTTAAACTTGTTGCAATCGTTACTTGTAATCAATCATTTATTGAAATTAAAAAGAACTTAAAAAATCCACACCATATTTTTTGGATTTATTTAAATCCGAACTTAATAACATGTAATAGTTATTGCGGAACCATTGTTCATGCGACATTCGAGCTCTGTTTGCTTGAACCAAATTAGAGAACGGTGGTCAACGTTCATAAAGCAGAACAAACAAAATATTTAGTTTACTTATGTACATTAACGTGCGCAGTGCCTCGGTAGCTGTAGTGTTTTATTAACTGTTATTACTCATCTGCTCATTAATAAATATATTTATCTTTGATACATTTAAGAGGAAATAAGTTATATCAAATTAAAGAACCACGTTGAAGATATGTGAGATATAATGCTATATAACAGCTACAGTTGTATGATGATGATTGTAAGTTTATATAATTTTTTTTAACAAATCAGCCATGTGCAAGGCGGACTCGCGCACTAAGGGTTCCGTAGGTACTTTTTAACAACGATATAAAATGTTGTACATGCGGACGGAGCCGCGGGCGAAATGCTAGTACTACAATAAACCTTGTTACAGCCGTGATATCTCATTATTCGGGCGCTCGCTTTTAATTCAAGTAACCTAAGTTCAATCCCCGTTGCCGGACCCAAAACATTTTTAATTTTAAGTGCTGACTCATCACCCGAATAAATGAAATCATCGTAAGGGAGGGAATATGCATAGTTTCAAAATAATAAAAACATATTTCTAAGATATATGAAGTCAATCAGACAGTATCAATCCGCAGTGGGGCCTGTTTGTGGTGGACTATGCCCAAATACCTTCACAGAGGAGGACTTTTCCCAGCATCGGGATATAGTATAGGCTATTACTTTACACCTGTTTGGGTACTATTATAGATATCTCTCAAATAAAACGAAAAAATAATCCACTTTTCCAGACGCAACTTTCCAGAGTGCTTTAGAAAAGAAATTACGTTGTTTACGTTCTTTATAAGTATAAGAAGGAGAAGGAGAGAGATCCACCTACTTTGTTATCGTATACTTATTATACTTAGTACTCATATTTAATAAAGAGATAATATCTGGCTAATGACCATTGCTAAAGACCTTTCCTTTAACTTCTTTTACTGTCTTGTGCATTTCACACGGGTATTTGCACCTCTGTTAGCATTTCTAATCGAATTGACTTAAGACTTAACACATTTCTATTTCCATAAACATGCAAATAAGTAAACACCACAATCCCAGTTGCATACTTATCCACGATAATAAGATGTTTTATATTCTGTTTGGTGCTTGCCATCCACTTGGATTATTGAAACAGGCATTGGCACAGGTTGTCAGTACAGTTTTGACTCCGGGGCGATTTGTGACTAAAGTGAAGTATCAGTCTATACATATCCCAGGTCCCTAGTCCACCACGCGACCACACTGCGGATTAGCAGACTTCACATATTTTGAAATATTTTCTGTTGTTATCGTTTCGAAAATATGTAGGTTACCCTCAAGTTTTCGTTCACCAGTGAGCACGTGAAAGTCAGCATTTAAAATTAACAATTTCATTGGCACTGGCAACAGGATTTTAACTCAGGTTGCTCGAGTATAATGCATTAAACGCGAGCACCCGGACACTAAGCGCCACACTTGGGTCGTGAGTTGTAACTAAGAAAAATTATTTATTTTTTTGGGAATGAAGCGGTGTTATCGCATACTGAAGAACTATTCCGCTCAATTTAATTCTTTAACAGTAAATATAATAAAAGTATTAATCAAGAAACATATTTTTAGACGTTATACAAACACTATGAGAGTAGTCAGCATACACATATTACACCAGTTTAAATAAAGGATAAACATATAATACATATTTAGGAAATAAGAACATTTATTTTAATGCGAACTACGGTCTACCATATCGTCAAAAGGACTTCAGGGTTCTATTTAATCAGTTATTGATTTATTTGGTGTCTGGTTTCCTTAATGAGATAATTATCTGCTATAAATAATGGTCTATTTTCTATTTCAGATGTTCGCAGTGTCTTATCCAACATGACGCGCGACAGTTACGAGATGGAAAACAACCGGCTGTCGAGAGGCGGCTCCCTCTTCGGTGGCGACCCTCAATTACAGCTGAGGAAAGCTCTCAAGAACAACGACTACATTACATTCAAAAAGCTGGTCAGTTACGGGGCCGTTGACCTCGAATACGTTTACCCGTACCCAGACTACAAAACATGCCTCGAGTTGGCCGTCTCGGAGCCAGACAGGCAAGAGTTTGTGAAGCTGCTGCTGCAACACGAGGTACAAATCAACAAAGTGAATGATAAAGACGGTAAAGCACCCATACATCTGGCCGTCGAAAACGGGAATCTTGACGCGCTAACCGCTTTATTGGAAGACGACAGAATCGATGTTAATATTAAATGCAAAGCGAACACCGCGTTGCTAATGGCTATTAAAGGGATACAAGATTTGGATGACAATAGAGAACAAAGATTATCGATATATGAAGACATGATAGAATTACTTTTAAAGGCTGGCTGCAACGCGAATGCCCCTGACCTCAAAGGCGTAACGCCGATTTATTCCGCTGCAAAACAAGGCCTTGAGCGGGTTATCATGTTAATCTTAGATTACTCCAAGGATACTATTGACCTGGACAGTTATAAGGATATTAGAGGTCGAACTTCAAGATTTTATTTGAATGACGCGTTTCCCCATCTTTTAGCGAAGTTCGATACGGCATCTAAACAAGAAGAAATTATTGACGTTGATAAACTATTCTCCCACTTAAGCAGACATGAAGAAGATAACTTCATTCGTGACTATACTAAGTTAGTGAAAAAGAACGAACATCGTGTTGCATTGGCAGCTAACAACGGCATGCATACAATGTTACAATTGAGCACTGACAAAGGCCTGGAAAAAGTTGTAGCAGCGCTGTTAAATTCTGGGGCTGATCCCAACGCCACCTGTTCTGGGAACACCATCCGTCCAATAGCCATTGCATGTCAAAACGGATTCTACAAAATTCTAAAACTGTTCATTGACAACGAATCGACTCTCTTTGAACCTGTCAATAACGAGTCACTTTTGCAAATAACAATACGGGGAATGAAATCAAGCCGTGAAAACTCTAAAGTTAATTTCAGAACTTGTTTGGACTTGCTGCTGAAGAATCCGAAAATAAACATTAACATAAATTATTCGGATATAAAAAACAATACAGCTTTACATTACGCCGCAAGGAATGGCGATAGCGATATCGTATTAGAGTTACTAAGAAGTGGAGCTTGCGTCGGTCTACGTAATAAATTTGATGAGCCGCCCTTGGCAGATATAAACGCAAAAACTTTGGAAACTTACCTTGATGAATGTATCACGAGTAACGGCGAACGGCCCAGCGACGACGACTACGAAATCCACATGAAATACAGTTTCCTTGTTTATCCAAATAACTCATTGGAGGATGAATTATGTCGCGTGCCTCTAATGGATAATAAAAACAACAATGTCAAAGAATACGATGCAATATTGGCGCCAGAAACTGAAGCGCTTCTTTACATGACAAGGAATGAGGAGTTGCGCCCCCTATTGAAACATCCAGTGATAACCAGTTTCTTATATTTGAAATGGCAACGGATAAGCTGTTTGTTCTATGCCAACATCACGTTTTATTCGTTGTTGTGGTTGTCGTTGATTGTGTACATCATACTGGGTTACAGCGTTGAAAAGGAACAATCGAAATCATACGAAGCTTTAAACGTTGTGACACATATTGGCGCTATCATTGGATTAATTCTTCTGATATTCCGAGAATTATTTCAACTGCTGGTATCGCCAATAAGATACTTGCAAAGCGTGGAAAACTGGATGGAAATATTTCTCATAATCGTGACCGCGTGGATTGTGGCCTTCGATTCGTCGGAAGAACCAACAAGGCAGCAGCTGTCAGCCATAGCTATTCTGTTATCGTCTGCTGAACTAGTGTTATTGATAGGGCAGTTCCCCACGCTGTCAACAAATATTGTCATGCTTAAGACCGTATCTTGGAACTTCTTTAAATTTTTACTCTGGTATTGTATTCTTATAATTGCGTTTGCACTTAGCTTCTACACTTTATTCCGTAATGTCTCCGAAGGCGATGATCACACGCCTCCGAATCCAAATAATGGGGTAAAAGAAGTTGAAGATGATGAAGAGGACTTTTTTGAGGATCCCGGCAGATCCTTGTTCAAAACGATAGTAATGTTGACCGGAGAGTTTGACGCCGGTTCGATTAAATTCAGCACTTTCCCAATTACGAGCCATGTAATATTCATTGTTTTCGTATTTATGATACCTATAGTGTTGTTTAACCTCCTGAATGGTTTAGCTGTCAGCGACACACAAGAGATAAGAGCTGACGCAGAGTTAGTTGGACATATTTCACGTGTTAAATTGATATCATACTTTGAAAGTGTATTGATTGGTAAGGCGTATTCGAAGCCATCAAAAATTTGGTCCTGGCTACCGCCGTACCTTCAAGAATTGCAAGTAATAACTCCAAAGACTCTGTGCATGAAACCCTTTGCCAAACGCATAAGTCTATTTCCATTTTTCTTACCTAAGTATCGCATAATTGTTAAACCGAATCAGGAAAACACCATAATTATCCCTCACGCTGAACCACTGGGGAAATACGGTGACGATTACGAAGACATCGAAGGCGGCAAATGTTGTTTTGAGCGTTGTCAAAACTACAGATTAGATCGGAAGATTGTTAAGAACGCTAAATTAGTTATAAGCAAAAAGACGTATGTGTCCAATTTTGATGAAATAAAGAATAAACTTTCTCTGTACGAAACAAAATTTGAGAATATAGAAAATACTTTGAAAAAAGTTCTTCAAAGTCTTGAAAATCGGCGTGATTATTGATAATCGCTTACTGATTGTCGATGTCAAAGTCATAATTGTGATGTATTAACCATTGCTTTTAAGCTATATATTTGATACTACCATATGTATAATCATATCTGATATTCCATTTGACTGCCTTCCACTAGTTATATATTTGGATAATTGTATAATATTAATCAAATGTTTTGGTAAATAATATAAGAGCTGTTTAAAATACCTCTTGCTTCGTTTCATTTTAGATTTTCTTGAAATCTATGGAACTTAAATAAATTTTTTATTCATGTTTGATCTTCGCATTCTTCTTGAATTATTAGATATCATCAATGTTATAGATTCATTAAAGTTCATACAAACAATATGGAAATATTTATGTTTGTACGATATAGGTACCACACCTGATTATTAATTTATATTATTTTAACATTTTTAAAGATCATAGTATTTCTTTAATATAGGTAACGACTTCCAACATGTTTTATCTATTAATAACAAAAATATTTTATTAAAACGTGTTAGTATTATCCTTATTGGCACTATATGCAATCATTTTTGTATTTTAAATTGTTTAGAAAATCCTTTGAAATATTTCGAAACTTCTTAATTAATTACTTTCTAAACTCGAGAATAAACTATATCGTTTAGCGTGCGTGTGCTCTTGATGATAAGTGATCACCACCGTCCATGGACATTTTTTAGGTCCCTAACACAACAAATTCTACAATTTTGTTATGCAATAAGATCTACATTCAATACCTAAAAAAGTACGGAGCTGTGAGCCGTCCCCCCTTGATAGCGAGACCCCGAGTGGCAGGCATGAGGGCGGCTGATGCTGCACATGGGTGGGACTCGTGACGGTGCTAGTTGCACCGGCACAGCACCATTTAGCCGGACTGGGTGCTTAATGGGCCTTCGTGTTCCCGTGTCCCCGGCTGATGCGACAGAGACAGATGCAACGTGGGTTTTTTTAGTGGGTACCCTTTTCAGACTGGGACTCTCACATACCCCTGCCCCTCCCCCATCCGATGGCAATTTGACTTTCTATTTAATGCTTATAAAAACCTTATTAAATTCAACTAAATTTAGTCTAGCCTAATCCATGATTTTGCCATCATACATTGACTTCAGACACAGAGTGGATTGTATCAACGAACAGTTGTTTTACAGACCCTGCAAACTGCAAACCATAGACCAATATTATTTATGGTGCGTGTAATATACGCTTCTACTTGGCATAATTATGTAGAGCAAAATTAATTACTCAGCAACCACCAGTACGGGTGTCATCGTAATCAATGGATTAGTGTCTTCTAGTGCATGCTACTAACTTTTAGGGCAAGACACTCAGAAAAGTTGGAGAAGAACTTGCGGTTTCCCCTAATCTTAAGGCCTTCAAAATTCTTTGGCACGATATCAGATTACAGCACATAACCGTTCCTAAGTGTGTTCCTAAGTTGCGTGAAGAATTTTCTGAGCAACCGATCTCTTCGAGTTATCACCGTTGGCAGTTCTTCCGTGCCTATGATGATCAACCTAGAGGTTCCTCGGAGATCCGCTCTTTCCGCAACTCTCTTCATATCCATATATACATGACCTACCGATGCCCGGTGTCTAGGGTATGAATTAGAGCACTACAATTGTAGAAGCTATCAATTGAGTTTTCAGGCCAATCGAGATCTATTTCGGTCTGAAATAGAGCCTATGATAGAGCGTGCAAAACTTACGTTGCAGACGATTTCTTATTGGGGCGATGCAAATCGTGTGGGATTCAGTGCTGCCAAAACCAACGAACGAAAAAGAACTAGTGTGCTCACTATCTAAGATTACATCTTTTTTTATGGTCAGGTGAGACAGTACTTAATTGTGAATGGTGGCGGGCATGGGATATCCGTCACTTCATACGGGGCCCGTGTACTAGGGGAGTAGAGGCCTCAAAAGGGCACTGTCCCTCCAGGGTCGTGAAAAACCTTGCACCATCGTGTTCCTTTTTTCGGGACAGAAACAGGTGTAATGTATGTTTTTAGTGAATACCTGTTCTGCCTGGAAAAAAACTAGCTTACTTATCAATCACAATCTTTAGCGACAATCTTTACGTACCTTATCTACATGTTTAAATGTTTCTACATGCTTTAATAATTTACTTATCAGTGACTTGTAACTACATTCAACTATTAATGACATCGCCTTTATGTTATGTGCTAAAACATGATTACTGCCTTCTCATACAAAAGGAACTCTTAAAATGTGAGTAAATTGTTAGCCAGTCGTATAATCTTGCTTTAGATATTTTATTTTGTTATAAATAAAAATAGATTGTTTTGCGTACTGGAAATATTACTGGCAGAAAGCTTAAAGCTGTTGTTATCTATTTCAAAAAAGCTCTTTATTTATATAATCTATGGCCCTTTGACTTTGATTTGATAGTAACTGACAATCTGACAAGTTAGCGCAAAATGAGTTTATTTTAAGTTTTGATGTTTTGAATAAGGTTTTAATAATAAATGTATCAAAATTTGATTTTACCTAAAAGTAAGATGCAAAGTACTATTAAAGAGTTATTGGATGCTTTGGGGTATGATTACAAACGCAATGAAGTGTCTGAATAAAATAGATACACGGTTTAATTGAATGTTATTAAATCATTACAGATGTAATTTAGAAGCAGACACTGTATTGGACTACATTCAGAATGATCCTAATTACGGCAATAGCAATCTGTCTTCAAAGCAAGTTAACGAGTACGCACAAAGATTGGCTTTAAAAGCGTCGAACGCAAAGACATTTTTAAAGAAATATGATGACTTAAAAAGTCGAAAGTAAGTGCATGTTTTAAAATAAAATTTTCATAAAATTATTTTCTATCTTTATATATACTATGTATTTAAGATCGTATTATTACAACTATGTGATAACTTTATTTTTCCGAATTGAGTGAATTCTGAAATTGTTCTAGTTTGCATTTATTAATGGCTGATTAAACTTTTTTATTTAATTATTTACCATTTATTTAAATTTAATAGCTTTTAAATAGTTTTAATGTATAAGTTAATAATGTACCATAGGAATATCTATTGTAATTTAGCCTGAGAAAATTAAGAAAAGCTGATTACTGTTATTTATATTAGGAGCTTTTCACACAGCAAATATGATTTTTAAATTAGTTTTATTATTTTGTTTACAGCACTGATAATTTGTCAGACTTGATAGTGTTATTTTACAAACTGGTTTGTGATGAAAAGAGATCCCGATTTAGTAAGCCAAAGGTGGCACCAAAACCAATACTAGGAGATAATAAACTTCAGATCACTAAAGAGGACTTGCCACAGGTATTCATTTTTTTTAAAAAAGCGCCATTTGAATGTATATATGCTATTACATTTGCAGCCTGCAGCTTTTATTTCTGGAATATTTGTTTTACATCTTTACGATAATTTTATAAACTGATAAAAATTAACACCATCATCAAGTAGGCTCTATGTTGTTTGAATAGATATTTAGTTGTTAATCTTGATATAATAAGATGAAGTTAAAATGACAATGGGAAAACTGAGCTGATCATATTTAACGGTAGCTATTTTACATTGATTTACTATTTTAATTTTTATATCAAAAAATGTACATAGCTTGTAATTGTCCACTTATGTGAAGCTGGGATGAGCATTTTAAATATAATTTAATTTTAAATATGTAATTATAATGAAAAACTATAGAAATTAAAAACAATAATGAAACTATAAAGCTAGAGTTTTATAGTTTTATAGTATCCTGGAGTATTGTATTACCATTACTTATCTCAAAAGCTTTTGATAAATTTAACCGTGGAAGGGCCCCACGAAACTTGCAAGAATGGACAGGTCTGCCCAAGTAAGTATCACAATCTCGCAGATGACCAGCATGAAGTAAAAGTTTTAAACTTCTGCATTTTGTCTGGTGAGTGAGGTAGCCGGAGCTCACTTTATAAGAAGGTGTCAAAACATCTGCATCCCAACGGGTGTTGCAAATATCCATGAGCGTTAGTTATCACTTGCCACAAGGTGGCTCGCTTGCCACCTTCTCACAAAAAATTGGAATCTATGAGATAAGCTTGTACTGAGAAAAATAGATTTATGTTTCCATTGCACATTAACATTACCTCCATAAATAACATGTTTTGTATCAATTGAAAACATAAATTTCTATAGGTTTTTTAAGTTAAATTTTAGATTATCTAAAAGAATTTTTGTGTGTTTTTTTAAGATAAAAGACAAACTGCTAAAAGCTGTAGATGAAAGCAAAAAATTAGTTATGAAGTCGTTTGAAGAGAAAGAAGCGAAACTCCGTCCAAATTGGTACAACAGTTTAGATTTACCAAATTGGCAAAAGGATCATCCAGCAATGTCTTGGGATTTCCCTAAGGAACCAACACCAATTATAGCATCATTAGGTATGTTTATGTATGTACATATTCCATGTTAGAATAGGACTCCTGCTGCATAACTTGTTATCAGGAAAATAAAAATTAGAATGAATATTATTAAAAAAAGCACCTTTTATCAATTTTGTTTAGAATGTGACCTATTGAGAATTGGCATAATTTTCCGGTTCAATTTAACTTACAGCAGGAATACCCATAGCTTCACAAGAAAATATCATAATAGATGAGATTCTTTATGTTTTCTCTGGTATACCCGGCAATTATATAGTTCATCAACCTGTGAAAGACACATATGACCCAAGAACATTTTCAATATCGGACGATCTTGATGATGCCTTGAAACAAATTGTGCAACAGATGCTTCCTTTGGCATCTAATTACTCTATAGTGCGGAGGTTCATAGAACATTGCAACATGTGGTCTGGGCAAGTGTTACATGCATTAGTCTCAGCAATAGAGATGTTATTGAAGGATTATTATGTAAGTATCTGATTGAAACATTAATCACAAATGTAGAATGAGCTTTCCTGTGTAAATTAATATTGCAGACATTGTACATGGACAAACCCTAAGCCAATTTATCTATAATTGATACAAATTTTAATCCCATATTGTAATCAAACCTACAAAGTAGCACCATAGCAATTTTGAAATAAATTCTTTTAAAACATATAAAAGTAGTCCTTAGAATTGGAACAATGTAATTGTTTTTTTTTTTTTTTCAGACTATGATAGCTCAATTGGAGACTGAGCATATGTCAGGAAATTTGTCATTGCAGAAGCTATGGTATTTCGTTTTACCCACCATGCACACCATGCAAGTGTTAGCTGCTATTGTCACAAACATTGGAAAGGTAAAAAATTTCATTATTAGAAATATTACAAATTGAATCTTTAAACTAATTTATTTCAACATTAATAGATAATTTGACACTATATTAACTATATTAACATATTCTTATTATGCCAAATTCTTTGCTATAATGATGCCTTATGTTTATGATTATGCCCAGACCCTGGAATAACACTGAATACTTCTTGACACAATATTTTTCCAGTAGTGGGTATTGAACCCACCCCCCTTTCCGGAGGCAGGTTCACTATTCACTACGCCAATAGGGTCGTCAAATTGAATAAATAGACACACAAAGTAGGCTACTTTTTCGTTAGATACATTAAATGGGTTTGAATTAACCCAACGTAATTTGAAAGATTTTTAATCATATTTCCAGAGTGAGTTGCGCGGTGGAGCTGTATTAACTGTACTCCATGATAAAACAAACACACTGATGGGTGACGCTAGGGCACAAGAAATCTCCTTGTTCCTGACTGAGCGTGCCTGCCGTCCCTACTTGAGGATCTTAGATCAATGGATACATAAAGGGACCATTGTTGATCCATTCCAGGTATAATATTTATTTTACAAAACCATTTAAAATTATTTGTCGCATGCAATTTGCAGGCTCGCCCGGGTGAGTACTATGCTTTCCCACTACTATCATACTTTTGCTCACTTGTAACTTGTAGTTTTTTTTTTTAATTTTAAAATGTGAATAATATAGCTTTTCCAAAAGTTCATTCAATTTTTTAAAGAAAAGCTAATTATAATTTATGTTTCTGTCTACAGGAGTTCCTGATTGAGGACAATGAGCTGGTTAACAAGGAGGAGCTTCCTGTGGACTATTCGGCAGACTATTGGGAGAAGAGATACAGCGTGCAAAAGGAAAGGGTGCCCAAGTTCCTGGACAAGTACACGGACATCATCCTCAGAACGGGGAAATATCTAAACGTTATTAGCCAGTGTGGTGGGTGATATTTTTCCAATCAATATTGGTATTCATTTTCGATTCCAATTCAATATTCAACATTATGAGTCTTACGGCCACAAGCACAGATGTCAATTAGTGGTTAACTAAAATTTTATTAATTTAGGTGTCAAATGTATTTAATTCTGCAAATACTCTCCATGTTTAGGATCTATTCAACCATTTTTTTTTTTCTTTTATTACATATTATATCATCTAAATTGAATAAGGTATGAACTTTTTATAGTATTGTTGTTATTCAACAATTGGACCGTTTAGTTTGAAAGTGGTGTAAGTCCATTTTCTTTTGTTTCGAGAAAATTAAAGGTTACTATATTTGTTGATTTAAAAATTCAGGCAAATCATATGAGGTCTGGCATTGTTTCTATTTCTTTATCAACATTTAATTTGTGTATATAAATTTGTCTTTGACTAATTAGATTACAATAACACATATTTAGGTGCTGTAAATGTACTTACACCACTTTCAAAGTTAGACAATTGTAAAAATCGTTTAATTTCAATTTTGAAAAATCAAATATCGCTTAAAATATACTTCATTTTAATATAATTTTGTTTACAAATACGCATAACAACACATAAAATTTTATTTTAGACGGCAATTGTCATTACAAGATACTGATTACAAGAATTTACTTATTCTCTGCATGTGGTAGTGTTTCAAAATATGTATGATGCACCGGAGGTATATAGGGTAGTAGCTGCTTCATGTCTTTATATTTTTCGTACGTAATAGGTCTGGCATTTTGGTACAAAGGCTCCAGGGCGATTTTTTCAAATTTTTACGGTCTTCCAGGACGTAGAGGTAATAAATTGATAATTTTAAATTCTGCGTCTGTCATCTTTGTTTTATAAAAAATGGTATATGGTGCAATTTTGAGGAATCTCAACCAACATATTTGCAACCAATTGACCTGTCCCCCGTTACTATTTTTTTTATCTGTTTTATATTTTATTATGTTCGGAAGGTATGAATGCCCCGAGAGTCAAAATTTGTGGTCAATTATCTCAATGCTGTTTTCCGACTGGACAACCTTCAACCACATCAATGCCATTTGTAAATTTCGATTTTGCCCAGTACACATGTCACTGTAGGCAATAACATGGCTTTGGGTCGTTACATTTTCTAAGTGCTTCAAACAGCATGAAGCCACCTCTTGCGATCCCCTAGAAGCAATGGTTTCGTCCCACACGTACATATTAACTTTATTATTATGTAAATTGTGAAAACCCTCGTTTAAGACGTACATATTTCGTTTGTACTATGCGATTGAGACAGACAATTTCGGGTATGGTAAGGCTTTTTGTAAATCAAAAGTGAAAGCAAAGTATTTATCTGGATTTTCTGATGCTAGAATTTTATCCTCTTGTAATGCTATTCTTGAAAATTCAGCATTGTGCAAGTGAACGTCATGTCTTTCGACAAGAATCATTTTTTCTTTTTTTTTTTTGGGTAAAGGTATCGCCAAAAGTACGTAATAGATTGCTTTCAAATTTAATACACAGCTAGAGTATGAATTGGAATTGTACATAGGCTACATTTTATTTAAAAATTCAACTCCTAAATAATATACAATTAGAAAAATCGTAATAAGATTGCGGATTTTTCTGCAAAAAGATGGCGCTACTGTTGTTTTTGTTGTTTTTTTAATACGCCAAAATAGGGCAAAGATGCGGAGTCATACAGCCTTGTCGTATTTATTTTCTTCTCACAGGTTATGCGCTGTACATTTTCTTATACATTTCTCAATTTTTTAATATCTATCTTTTAACTTACGAGTAGTGGAAACACGGAGGGGAAACAATGCAAATCGTCCGCGGGTGAAACCGCGGGACACAGCTAGTATAAAATAAATGAAAAATAACAAAACACTGATCGGCATCCATCTGCTATGCCACCTACCACTGTCAATTGGACTTCACCACTTTCATAATCGATGATTATGCAATTTCATTTACCGACCGATTTTAAGTTGTACAAAACATGGGATTTTTTTGAGAAATTTAACACGGACTAGTTATATATAAAAAAATTACATTACATTAAGCATGAATTACGTGATAGCTCATTTTTCTCCGATAGCTTAGATCCGTGATAGCTTAGTGTCCGGGCGCTCGCCTTAATTCAATATACTCGAGCAACCTGAGTTCTATCCCCGGTGCCGGCACCAATTAAGTTTTTAACTTTAAGTGCTGAATTATCACGTGCTCCGCGGTGAAGGAAAACATCGTGAGGAAACCTGCATATTTTCGAAATAATAACAAAAAAAAATATATTTCGAATATATGTGAAGTCCGCCAATCCGCAGCGGGGCCGCGTGGTGGACTATGCCCTGATACCCTCTGTATAGAGGAGGCCTTTGCCCAGCAGTGGGACATGTATAGGCTGTTACTTTACTTTTTACTTTCATTTTTCTCAAAAATGGACTTACACCACTTTCAAAATAAACGGTCCAATTATTGACTCAAATGGAGACACATTTATCAATTCTAAACTGTACATCTTTAATACTATTTTTAATCTGCAAGCGGACTCACCTCAAACAACGTTTTTACCCGACTGCGCCAGAAGGAAGGTTATTAGTTTTTCGAGAGTATATATGTATTGCAGCCTCAACGTCTTGTTGGATTTTAGCTTGAGATGTGTCGTTAGATTCGTATTTACTGTGAGAGTGACACTGCATATATCAAAATAAAAAATTACGCAGAAAAGCAGTCGGGCTTTTTAGTTTTTTGAAATATATTCTACTTGTTTCGCAGGCAAATCGATAAGCAAAACGAACACAGAGGACATTAAGTACTCGCTAAGGGAGCAGAACTACAGCGCCGCTATACAGAGGGCGTACGCGTTCGCCAGCAAGTCTCTTCTGGAACTGCTGCTCAAGGAGTACGACCTGATGGGACGGCTCAAGTCGGTGAAGAACTACTTCCTCATGAGCCAGGGCGACTTCATCGTCCAGTTCATGGACGCCACCGAGCAGGAGCTGTCGAAGAAGATTGACGACATAATACCCTCAAAGCTGGAATCCCTGCTCGGACTTTGCCTCAGGTGGGTAGTCTTTCCTTCTCTCTTGTAGTGATCTTTCCGTTTTGGCTGCGAGTATTTTGAGGTTATTTCGTGGGAATACTAGTTTTAATATCGCGGAATATCCATATCTTCCGCACTTTCGTCTAATAATACTTCCGTTTCAGTTGCCATAAAGGATAAAAATGTAATTTTTTTGAAGCGGATTTTGATCTTTTTTCGTGTTATTTAATTATTTGTTTGATTCAGTTGTTTGATATGCAAGACTAACTAATCGCAGGGAGTGGCCCAGACGTCATTTAGTAATCCAAGGTCGCATATCAATTCCTCCATAAAGCCTCAGTCACACACAGGTATATTGTGAGTGCATATTCGCAGCGAGTATTCCCTATCTGTGACCTAAGCATTAGGTTCTCTAATCGAAGTTAGGTGTTCCTTGTACTCAACTATTCAGTTTGTCTCTGCCATTATAACTACAAGTCTGCCAAAACAACATCAAACATCATTAAAGTAACATGCGAGTAATCTAGTTTGCTTCACGCTCCAGGCTCTCAGCGGCGAGCCACGACCCATACAACGAGGATATGCGAGTGGAACTGTTGCCCTACGACCTCCAGTTCCAAATGTTCAAGATCCTGTCGATTGAAACCGAAGACGAGAAAGGTGATCGCCCCTTGTCTTTTGTCTTCTATTCTTCGCGACCACTGTGGCAGGCAATAATCGATGTTTTTTTTGTTTTCTTTTTATGTGAGAAGGTGGCAAGCGAGTGGGCAGTTAACGTGATGTTAAGCGATAACCGCCGCCCATGGACATTTGCAACACCCGTAGGGTGGCAGATGCGTTGCCACCTTTTATAAAAGTGGGCCCCGGCTACCTCACTCACTAGACGAAACGAAGAGGTATAACACTTCCACTTAACGCCGGCCTTCTGTGGGGTCGTGGTACTTACCCGGACGGACCTGCCCATTCGTGTAACAGCCGAAGCTGTAGTGTGGCCCTACCACAGTTAAATTCGATGTCAAAGTGAGAGATCCAGCGCTCAATGTATGTTCGGAATCGAAAGTTACTTTACAGTAGCAGCGTATGTATGATAAGCTGTTCACTTTATGTTTAGATTACATTATGTGGTACACGGGACATCCCTCGCTGGGCATTGGCACTATCCAAAAAAAGAAGGCTTTATTCTTTGCACTGTGCCAGTTCGAGTACGCTTTAGTCGCAGTATTATACAGCGGGTTATATACATACTATAGCGTGATTCTTTGTTCGCGTCACCACAGATCTTTTTTTTTTTTTTCAACAAATTGAAATTGAAAATCTAGTTAAATGATATTTATGGAAATTATCGCTCTTTACCGACTTATCAAACACTTACAATTACATGAACAATACGATAAACTCAATAGAACATCATTTAACCACGTAAAAGTATTTGACGATTAGAAATCTCTTAAAATCCATTGTTGCTTCATATTTTGCAGAGTACAAACAAAACAAGGACTGCCCACCCCTCACGGGTATCGAAACGTTCTCCTTCGGAATGGAGGTGAAGTGGCCTGTCTCGCTGGTCCTCAACCACAAGGCCATCGCGTGCTACCAGATGATCTTCCGCCACCTGTTCTACTGCAAGCACGTCGAGAGGCTGCTCTGCAGGTGTGACCATGCATGGCCGTTGACCATGTAGTACGAATTAAGTTAGCTGCAACCGGAAGACCAATTTTTTTTATTCGGAACTGGCCAGCTCTTGACTGACATAATTATGACTACTAGAGTGAAAGTGAAACAGATTGATGCTAGGTCTAAAATGAATTATATTTATTACAATAAAAATGTTACAAATGCGTTTTGCTGAGCTCCGTTTAAGTCGTGGCTCACGCTGTCGTTCCTAGCGTTGATGATGGTGCAGGGTGTGACTGGGATTTTAGAATCGTCACACGGCCTATTATTATTTTTACATTGTGACTTTTTGTAGGTAAAATTCTAAAAACTTTCGGCGCTCTGGGATTCGAATCTGCGTCTTTAGATTTGGCGCCCTACTTACGTTACTTTTATCCAATTTGCCAAGCAATTGGATAAAAGTATAAGAATAATGCTTGGCGCCATCTAGTGCGCATACTTTACAGCATGCAACATCTCACAAAGAACGTTCAACGATGAACATTTGTACCGAGAGATGTCGCCTTTGCTCTTAAAACTTAGTTGTTTAAGCGTCTGGGCGCGAAACCGAAAGTTGCTGTTTCAAACCCCACACCGTTTTTGTTCAAAGAAAGTTTTTGTTCATTTATCTATAAAAATTCACAATTTAAATTTTCATCTCGAACACAAAGGAAAGCACTAAAAATAAAACTAATAAAGTTTTATTTTTAAACAAGACAGCTGAATGTTATCCAATAAGGTTTTCACTCGGCGTTGATGATGACGAAGATGATGACTCAAGTGTGACTGGTATCATATTATAGACTGGGAGTCCTCCCGCGGCCTATCCGGTGTCGTGAGAGAGTTGCTGATTTAATAATCAATCTAACAACCAATTGGATAACTCCAATGGGGTGTTCACTCGGCGTTGATGATGACGATGATGACGACCCAAATGTGAGAGGTATCATATTATAGACTTGTAGTGCTCCCACGGCCTATCCGGTGTCGTGAGAACGTTGCTGATTTAATCAATCAAACACCCGATTGGATAACTCCAATGGGGTGTTCACTCGGCGTTATTGATGACGATGATGATGACCCATGTGTGACTTTTCCTGATTGTTATCCAACGAGGTGTTCACTCTGCTTTGATCAAGATGATGATGATGATGATGATGATGATGATGATGATTTTGACGCAGGGTGTGGCTGTACAACAAGGTGGTGAAGCGGTTCGCGGCGGCGCGGCTGTACGCGGACGCGTTCGCATTGCGCCAACGGATGCTCAGCTGCGTGCAGCACCTGCAGTACTACATGTGCGTCGAGGTCATCGAGCCCTCCTGGTGCCAGCTCATTCAGAGCCTGGACAAGGTAAGACCTACCTATCTCCATGAAGAGTCCAAAGAGTTGCTTCCGAGTGCTGGCCGCACTGAAAACTGGTGTAGGGATCGGAACAACTTTAAGTTTCCGTGTCTCGATTTTTATGGGTCTCGTACACAAAGTGCAAAACGGGCCCTATTACTAAGATTCACTGGGGGAGGCCTATGTTCAGCAGTGGACTCAAACAGGCTGAAATGATGATGATGATACTTAGACTCCGCTCTCTGTCTGTCCCTCTGTCACCAGTTTGTATTTCATGAACCGTGATTGTAAGACAGTAGAAATTTTCACAGATGATGTATTTCTGTTGCCGCTATAACAGACATGTTTTTTTTGTAGTTTTTATAGATAATCTTACGGAACCCTTCGTACGCAGCTCCGACTCGCACTAGGCCGGTATTTTTACTGCGTCTAACTATCACAGTTCATGAGATACAGTCTGGTGACGGACGGACAGACAGACAGACAGCGAAGTCTTAGTAATAGGGTCTCGTTTTACACTTTGGGTACGGAACCCTAAAAACGAGCACATTTTATTCCCGGACACATCGTTTATCAGTGTTTTCTAAACAAAATAAGTGCAGAGAGGGCATTAAAAATTAACAATCAAATATATGATGACACTTTAGTCCCGGATACAGGGACATCCCCTGTATCACGGAGCTGTAGTATAAAGTGTCGGGCAGGTGAACAACGTGGACGAGGTCCTGGAGAGGCACAACGACTTTCTGGAGTCCTGCCTCGGAGATTGCATGCTGACCAGCCCCCAACTCCTCAAGGCGGTCACCACTCTCTGCCTGGTCTGCGTGCAGTTCTGCACCTTCATGCAGGTACGTCTCTCTCCCCCTCTTCCCCCCTATCCCTTCTCTCTCACCCCCTATCCCTTCTCTCTCACCCCCTCTCCCTTCTCTCTCACCCCCTCTCCCTTCTCTCTCACCCCCTCTCCCCCTCTCTCTCTCACCCCCTCTCCCTTCTCTCTCTCTCTCCCCATCTCCCTTCTCTCTCTACCGACCGGTAAAGAGAGGGCGTTTTTCCTCCCGCGACTTTTCAAGGGGCGCACTACAGGTACAAGGCTCAATGCTCTCGATGTTTGCCACGTCCAAATTACCAGTGTTGCATATCCTGTATATTTATATATCCACGATCTACCGTAACGGGGCTGGCAGAGAGCCACGCGATTTTTGATAATTATACTGATAACTATTCTTTATCATTCAGATTCTTATAACTATAGAAAACTGCAAATAATATACACGCGTATAAGTAATATATTCTGTATTTGCACGATATGTAACTCACAGATAATCTGGACTTTCTGTCTCTATCGCTTAAATAGAATACTCTCTTCTCGTTATTCAAGCATTTTTATCCATTTCTGTATTTTGTTGTGTACCATATGAAAGCTTACGATGTGTGGTTATGAAAATATGGCTACAAATATGTATTTTTCATAATTTTTAGACATTACATACAAAGATTATGAAAAATATCATATTTTATTTTTTGACACGTTTAAATAAAAGACTTGAAGTTCAAAATAATCTTTGAATAAATTAATTTATGTTCAAACGGTATCAAAACTTTCTTAGCGTAAGAATAAGGTTATCAACAAGGGTTTTCTATTTATCTGCACTTTTCAAAGCACACATCGAATGATTTCCGAATAATTTCCTTAAAAATAAATTTTTATAAGCCCAATTTCGCCACATCCTCTCTTAGTTCTTAATGAAAAAAATGTCCTGTTAAATTCATTGGCAGACTCTTATGAGGTCGAAAGTGTGCTATTATCAGTATTTTCTAACAATCGTGAAGTATAATCGATTTTCCATAGTTCCGTTAGATGATGACATAAGATTTTGTTGATCTAATTTTGGAATATTGGACAATTTTGCTATATTACTCGACACAGAATATTTTATACGAATCAGTTGACAAAACACCTATTTTCAGTACAACAATGACTTAAAACAGTGACATTTAATCTCCAACATATTTTTAATCCTGTCATTTTTTATGATCGTTTTATAATATTAATAATATAAAAATAGATAGAGATGTATGACGACCCGAATGGCTTAGTTGGTAGTGTACCTGCCTCCTGCGCCAGAGGGTGTGGGTTCGATCCCCACTACTGGAAAAATATTGTGTGATGAACATTGTGTTTTTCTAGTGTCTGGGCGTTTCTATATGTATAATATGTATTTATTTACAAAAGAAAAGTATGTTTAAGAATGTTTATCAGTTTTCTAGTACCCGTAGTAGAAGCTTTGCTTAGTTTGGGACTAGAGAATGTTGTGTACAAATGTGTCATAAAATCAAATATTTAAAATATAAAAATAGTTGCGGCTTGGGTCTGCATCATTGCCGTGTTGTATTTTCGACATGGAATATATTACTTTTTACCCGTTGCAAACTCCAAAGACCTTTAAGCTGTCAACAGACTTAAAAGATGATGAAATTGGGTCTGTAAAATAGAAGTAGTCCCCTCTAAGGCATACGCTTTTTTCAGGGTCTCTACGTTCGTGTAAATGTAGTTTTAGCCGTTGTTTGTCGAAAAATTCGTCGAAAATAAATCGTTGAATTAATTTTCGACGAATTTTCGACAAACAATTTTAGACTTAAACGTAAAGCATTAAGGATTAATTTGTTTTGTGTTCTTTAACGCTACCGAAACACGTTAATCGGCATAAGGAGATGCGCAAGTACTTCGTGGATGCAGAGCTTAACTGTATGCTCGGATCGCCGTATGACAATACAGATTATAGTGAGGTATATATGTGGCCGAGTTGCCAGTTTGTTAGCATTTAAAAGTAACACTATACCGCACTAGACTACATAGTGTTGCAACATCAGTTATTAACAAATGACCATTGTATTCTCAATTGTATTCATTAATAACGTTCTATTACTACGAATGCAGACTATTTCTTCACAATATAACTTCTTGTTGTAAACATAAATTTGTTAAATTTGAAACAGTAAAAGTATCACTTATATGTCACAAAGAAAAGTACATATTTCATATAGAAAAATCATTATGTCGCAAGTAATATCAATGTCGCTAATATCTCATACTAAATGTATGAAATTGTATGAATTCGATCTCACGAGTAATGCTTCCATGTAGTATTTGTGTTGAAATTGATCGATGTGCTGCCTTCTTGTTGTTTCATGACTGGTCTGATTAAGACCTCTACGGTGAGTACGAATATTTTTATTCATGATATCCATTTTCTCATAAATATTAGCTTGCGTAGTTTAAATATTAAATTACATTTTAATATCGTGTATTAAATACTTATCGGTTTTATATATAAGTGTAATTACTAGTGTAACAAAGCTGTAATTAAACTTGCTGTGCTGTTAAACTACAGGTCACTAAATATTTCAGATTCAAATTTTTATATATATTTCAAGCATTTAATAACTGACCCCTACTATGTGATAGTTGATTTATTTATGTAATTTTAAGGACTCTCTTCTTTAATTTAGGCAATTAGATTGAAATTTCAAAATCACTATAGATATACCTGGGGATATATAATATTTCAAAATATATAGTATTGTGTCGCTTTTAAAGTTTAATCATTGATTCCTCCCGGCCGATTTCGCCCACGGCTACTGCATTCAACTCCGATTTTTACACCCTCCAACCACATTCAAGTTCATCACTCTTCTAGTCACATGAATTTCATCCCTTCTAGTAATGTGCTCATACAAGGTAGAACGCGCCAAAAGATATATAACCTATCAATCCAAAGACAAAGATAAAGAGCCAAGCCAAATATATTACACACAAATAAGACATAGATATGGTACTACCCAAACTGAGGCACTAAATTACAGCACCAATTGCTGTAATAGATTGTAATTCTATGTAGGTAACCCTCCTATCACCTTTTACAATCATTCATATAATGTAAAGCGGTACAATTTTCAAACGCCCCGCAGTTTGGACATGCGTCGTATTTATTACATCATAGGCCTCGGGCTGCGGCGCCAGCGGCGGCTGCTCCGACTCGTTCGGCCGCTCGGTCTCCCGCTACGGGCTGCGCTTCACCGCGGCGCTGCTCTCCGTGCTGGCGATCATCGAGCGGATGGCCAGGGACAACAACACCAACAAACTCCTCAACATCTCCGCCAGGTGAGCGTTAACGGAAGCGGCCACGGGAAACACACGCCGGAAACGGGTTCGAAACGTCGGAAATTTCATAATCGAAATCGAAACGCGATAAAATCCGTAAACTAGTTTCATCTGATACCTATAATTTTCGCGTAAAATCAAGACGTCAACATGGATTGGGTTTGGCTTAAGTGGCTTAAGCCGGGTTAAACGTCACCGGCCACCACCAATATCTTTGTTAGTAACCTTTACCAAGTCGAAATTTTAAATGTAACGAAATTTGTAATGTAATGTAATTTAATTCGTCCAACTTTGAAATTAATGTAGCATATATGGTGTGGTTTTCCTTGACATAATCAAATATTGCATTGGCAACGATGTCTTGTACGAAACGTGTGGAAATTATGCAATTGATACCCCTTGTAACATCATGCGAACGAAAAGACTTGAAGACTTGGGGCCACACGCGTCAAGACAACTTGAGGCATTGCAACCTTAATGAAACTAGCTTAAATAAAACTAAACAGAAATATAAAACCAGTACACCGCAGTTTCCGGGAATCCCCGTAACCTAGCCAAACAACTACCCTATGGTAGCGGAGAAAATACTACTTTAAATTCGCCTATGTAAAGTTTTGCGCGTTGAGTTTTAATAAACCAATAATAAAGCGGCGTCTAACTGACTGCAAGCAACTCGATGTACATTTTTTTTATGTGACAAGTTGCCAAGCGACGGTTCATCCGATGTTAAGTGAATATGGACATCTGCTACACCCGAGGCTTGCAGATGCGTTGACAACCTTTTGAAAATTGGGCTGCGGCCACCTCACTCACCAGACGAAACGCGAACGTATTATACTTCCACTTTACGCCGGTCTTCTGTGCGGTCGTCGTACTTATCCGGACGAGCCTGCCCATTCGTGCAACAGCCGAGGCTGCTGCGTGGCCCTACTACAGTTAAAATTTCACAAGAACCCACCACCGCCAGGTTAAACTTCAACACGTACTACGTGAAGCAGCTGGAGAAGTTCTGCTCGGACGACAAGCTTCTGGACGGCGAGAAGAAGGTCACTCCCTCCTAGCACAGAGCAGTCCGGAAGACCAAGAATCTCGTCACCAGCGTCTAACCCTTCCAGGCACTGCAAAATAATATTGGCGTCCCTTCAGATTAACTCGTTTCAGACTGTTCCCGCTCAAACGATTTGTGTTATCTGTTGCACTTAACACATTTATGTGGAGCGTCGCATTTTAACATCGCTTATATGACGTTTGTGGTTGCATTCGTTGGTGTAAGTTGGTCGGCTAGGACTGTGTCCGCAGGAATATTAGGAATGTTTGCAATAGTCAAATAAGTTCTTATGAAACTTACGCCCGCTTTCTGAAACACTGATCGTCCTAGAAGTTAATCAGCTGTCAAATGGTTTTTAAAATTAAATCAAAACATTTGAAAAGCCATTTGACAGCTGATTAATTGACTTCTACTTTGATCAGTGTTTTAGAAACCGGGCGTTAGCTATTTAAATTCTCGTGAAAGGTAAGGAAGCGATAGTAAATATCGGTAAAGACGTTAATATGTTAGTTACAAATAAAATCAACGCTTTGACAAATTTTGCAATAATATGAGAAGTAAATTTATTCGTTGGCTTTAGCGGTTATTTTGAGTCTATTTTTCAATGACTAGTCAAACAACTATTGCAAAGCATTTCGTATGAATCTTATTCATAAGAACTTATCATTAGCCGAAAGACGTTCACTGTTTAAAAAAGAAGAATCTCTGAGAATGGAACAAAGGATATTGAATAAAAATATAAATAGAAACTTCAAATCATCACGTTAAATTCTACAGCGAATGGATTTTTATTTTTCAAATTTTATTTTATCATTGTAATTTTTTAAGTAAGAAATCGATTTCAAATCAAAAGCTATGCACAAAATTTGAAACAATGCCATGATGTTGATCACATATGGTTAATTAATTTAGAATTAGTTCGAAAAGACCTTAGTATAAAACGCGATGCATTTTATACTAAGTTTAGATATTCCCTTACTTATAAATACTGAAACTTGCCGCCTTCCATGACGAAACTCCACTGTATTTAAGTAAATATCTGCATTATTATAAAAATTTCGCCGCACGCATCTAACTAAACTTTACGGATTTAGAACATAAATAACTTACCATTAAAATTCAATAAGTAATGAGTAAATATTAAAAACATATAAAATAAAAGATAAAGAAGGAGATGGCTTAATAATAAGCATCACTGCAAATAAAACAAAGTAAGAATGAAGTACAAATTCATGGTATTAGAATCTCTGAGAACTTTCATAACTTTACGTTTTTTTTTTTAAAATAAATGTTGCCATTAAGTAAAAGTCAGTGCGCGTATATTTTTGATAAATATAAACTGTTTTTTTCTAATAGAAACTCACACGACCCTATGAATAATTAATCGTACTAATACAGAGCTCAGACTGGCAAGACTTTCCGCGAAATAAATTTCAAATAAACCCGAACACCGTACATACTGCGAACTGCCAAATAAGCGGAATCGCTATTGTTTGTGTTTTCTGAAAGCTGCCAGTCTGAACTTGTCGTAAAGTTTTTTAATGTTATAATAGTATATAAATTGATAGTTGTGATTAATGAAGGGTATTATTAAACGTCAGTCACAAATAGTTCTAATTATAAAATAATCTGATGAGAATCCCGCGACAGCGTCCTTGCCATAATAATGTAGAATACGCGGTTACTCCAAGCCGTTACACTATTAATAGCAATACGTTATTGTTAACCCAAAGCCAAACACGTTTTGGCTTATTAGACTGTGTAATCGTTAGTGAAATTAATCTTACATGTTTCTTCCCTAGATTCTAAGTGTTTGAATGATTTAAAAGCGATACGATATTGAAATTTTGACCGGGATTATTTTGAAAAAAAATTTTTGTTATTTGGCATGTGTTCAAGATGTTATTGTAAAATTTTAAACTTATATTATTAATGTTTATTGGTTGAGTAAAATTTCTGTCGTGTATGTACACGCATATTTGGGTATAATGACATTCATATTCTGTTGTATCATCAAAATGTATGTGTGAAGAATAAAATTAACAAATCTATGGCTGTTATAATACAATCTAATGAAATTTTCTCAACGCTTGAAAATGTATCTTTAACTTATTTGAACCTTACGTTATTCCGAAATGCGTTTTAATAATTATTGCTGCGATTTTATTTTAAAAATATATGTTACAAGTTACGGAACATGTAATCTAACACTGTCAATATTTTTACCAAATAAAACTAATTTACCTAATGCTACTATTATTTTACCCGTTTCAAATACTGTGTGACCATATAATAATCAGTTTTATATTTAGTTATTAATAGTTATTTTGGGTGAATGTGGCAAGCGAGCAGGTTTGCGCCACCTATTTACCACCAACGCTGCTATTGTGCTGCCAGCAATTAAAATTGTCGTAACCAATTAAACAATACCGAACGAAATGAAAAAATGTATTGCTAATTAAACCTTTTGGTCGTCCCTCTAAATTTCGTGATACTTCACGGACAAAGCTCTATTGCAACCTGTAGTTTACTGTAATTAGAAGTATGCGCACCAAAGAAGTTACAATTTATTGGACAAAAAGATAAACATGAAATTAATACCATGCAATAAGTCGGAAACAGAAATTGAACACTGAAGTTAGACGATAAATCTCACTAGTCATCTTCGCGAAAATTCACTCTTATCGTTTTTCCGTAAAACTTCGAAAGAAACTTTAAAAACTGTTTACAATTTAATATAACACAAAATTATAAACTTATCAAAATGGTCACTACTCAGCATTGTTAACAAATTTAATAATCGCAATAAAACTTCGTAAATGCTGTGTAAATGTGTTCAAATCCCACTTACCATCAGGTGGGATGGCAGTCAAGTGCTGGGATAAATATCACAGGAGATCATTACCAAAAATATATACTTATAATGAGTTCTGTGGAGGTGCTTTTTGAAGAAATATTTCATCATGAAGAGTTCCCTCTTCTGCATAAAGTCAGCCAGCTGCTGTCTCTTGGGTTCCGTTGCTCCTTTCTTATATTAACCACTCTCGGTTCATCGCCTTTCCTTCGGCCTAGTTTTGCGCTGAAGCCTCACATTAACACCTTTTACTGACCATGTACTAACATAGCTCAGAAGATTGGAGCGGCGATTGGCCTGCAATATAGCTCGTAGAATCTAATAAATATAGGCGATGTCGAAGAAAAGTTCTCGAGTGGCATCCTCTGGCTATCGCAGTGTAGCATTACCCCCACTAGATGGAGTGGCGGTCTGTGCAAATGCGCGGGAATTCGATGTATGCAGGCGGGTCAGCATTGTACTTTGTGGCAGCCTTTGAGGGATGCCTGTGTTCAGCAGTGGACTCTAACAGGCTGAAATGATGATTATGGTAATTTAACAAGTTTAAATTTAAAGCAATACAAGGTATGTGGGTAAGATAATACAAGATATGTAATGTATGTGGGTAAGTTCATGTGTCGGTCGATGTGTCTATCGGTGGATGTGTGAAGTTGCCATGCCGCAGGCAATAACTACTGCTGTTTAAAAATTGAGCTTTTGTGTTAAAGCAAAAACTTTTAACAAAAGAATGAATGAAATGTAAATTTTTACTTTCTCTACTAGGTACGAAAGCACATGTGACAGAGTTGTCACTCATATTTAATTGTGATATTATAACTAAATAAACACCTTAGTTAATTTATACAACATTTTAAAACGCATCAAAATAAGGGGTTGCATGCAAAAAATAACTAATACAACTAATTATTCGCGGACATGATTAAAGCCTATCTTCAGTCTCGTTATAATCCAGACACTTGAAGGAAAGAGATTTATTTGACACAAGTCTTCAGTCATTTTGTAAGTTATTTAATGCGGTAGGGTCACGCAGCAGCTTCTGCTGTTGCACTAAAAAAGGTTGCAGGCTTATCCGGGGAATTACCACAGCCACATAGAAGACCGACGTGAAGTGGAAGTATTATACTTTCACGTTTCGTCTGGTGAGTCAGGTAACCGGGGCCCACTTTTCAAACAGTGTCAATGCATCTAAAACCCCCTCAGATGTTCAAGGGCGGCGGTTATCACTTAACATCAGGTGAACCGCCTGCTCTTGTCAATTTTTCACCTAAAAAAATATTGTTCACATTTCTTTGATATCATTGAGTCAGTTTCATTTGGTTCATTTTATGAAATTAAAAGAGATTTAGTTTGGTTTTAGTGCACTAATGCTGTCAGCGATCTACGTTATTACAGCCGCAGTAGCTCAACGTGATTTAATACTAGGGTGCCCAGACTTCCCATGTCGACATTAAAATATTGCTATACATTTTAAGCGGCGATTTATCAACCGCTTTGCCAGTGAGTAAACCTTACTAGGAAATGCTACGCTTGGAATACAAAAATATTGCTGAGCTGTGCCTAATAAATTTAAATAGAAAGAAAAGGACAACTGCGGTAACTGTTGCACGGATCGGCAGGTCCGTCAGGGGAAGTACCACGACCTCAAAGAACACCGGCGTGAAGTGGTAGTGTTATACTACTGCGTTTTGTCTGTCTGTAAGCGGAGCCTACTATATTAAAAGATGGCAACACAACAACCCTACGGGTGTTGCAATATCCGCGAAATATGTGCATGCACGCTTAAGTCGCGGTAGGGCCACGCAGCGGGGTAATAGGCAGGCTTGCTTAACGGGGAAGCACGTGCATATAACAGGAAACCAGCGAAGTGGAGTGTTATATTTCTGCATTTCGTCTCGTGGGTGAGATAGCTGGGATCGACTTTTTAAAAAGTAGCAACGCTTCATATAATGAACATCAACAACAACTAAGGGTTGTTGTTGCAGAATATGCTCGTGTGCGGCTGTTGTCACTCAACATCAGTTAAATGATAATGAATGTCAAAAAGTGCGAAAATCGAATATTAAGCATAATTATTTCAGATACTGGTAAAAATGAAGATTTGTATCGTAAGTTTTATGAAGAAATTTTCAAAGGGTTTACACCCTCGAATTCTTCTTATCATCAGGTGAAGTTTGACAACTTTTCGCATAAAAAAAAAAAAAAATTTTTTCTTTTTTTTTTTTTCAATATTTCGGCGTACACATTATTTAAAACTAAGCAACGGATTTTGATGCGTTTTTTTTTACTCGATAGTGATTCAACAGGAAGGTTTTGTATATTACATTGCATCCGTGTGAAGCCGGGGCGGGTCGCTAGTTAATAATATGATTGTTCATAAAAAATTGGAGTGTTCATACTATCGGTTCACGCTATTGTCATTCCATTTAATAAGAAATATCCTTTACCTTAAAACATTTTTATAAATATAAATAAATGGCAATAATACGTTAACGATTAAAGCGCAATTTAATTTATAATTTTAGTGTTAGTACCTGCACCTAAGGTGCATACATAAACTTTGCGATAGTTTTATCTACTCATTTTAAAGTGCTAATAATATGTGCATTACATTTTAATTGCAAACTCACATTTTGTTTCAATAAAAAATCACAAAGGATCCGCAGTCAATAAAATTTTATAACTATCGCTGCTATAAAAACTGTAGATTCTGATGTCACAATGGAGAAAAATAATAGTTGTGTGTTCGGTGAATTTAACACGTGATGTAGGTACGTGTTTTACTTTAATCGAATCTATAGGTGAAATATAATATCGTTTGTACAATAAAAATTTAAGGAAATGACGTAAAAAGGCGGTTTCTCACGACACATGTTGTGCCAACGTATAACAATCGACCAATTTTTTTTAAACGTTGTCGGCACAACGCAAAAGATTTGACGAGAGCTTTGACAAAAGTTCGGCGGACGTTTGACATTTTCGAACAAAGGGACTCGAATTGTGTTTTGATTGTTTGATACGTGGAGTAAAATAGAAGCGGCACTTGTACATAATATGAACCAGTACGATGGGATAGTGCACAAAGCGACATGTGTTACAATAAAATATTTACTAGCACAAAAGCCTCTCGCGTTTCAAGGGCCGAGCCGAATTCTAGGCACGTTCAAGTTTTTTAATATCGAATCCATTGCAATTCTTTAAATTTATGCTTAAATTACGACCAGGGATAAGAGCTTAGGGATAAGAGACACGCTTAACATCGTTTAATTGAAACTAAACGGCCAAATGACGTATAACGGTAGTGTTCCGGGAACACCTGAGCTTTATGGGGCGGGTGATAAACTGCGCGCCTTTGAAATTCGCTCCTGTGATGTTTAGACGGGATCCAGCCATTCTTACGGCCGTGATTTATATGTTTTATACGGCCAGTCTATAAACGTCACGCTTTTATTGGCCGCGAGACATTTACTGATTAATAAAGTGGGCGGCGATGCGGAAGGGACCGGGCAACGCTTCCTAGAAATAACGCGTCTACCGTTGCCGCGGTTTTTACGGGTTTCGAACCGCGTTCGATGATTTTTACGCCGAGCTTCGCTCTGTGGATGACGAGCTTATCGCGCTGTAATCGTAGCACGCGGTGCGTTAAACCTAGCGAGCGGGGCATCCGCATAGCCGCATACCGACTCGCGCGCTTCGACGTCCAATCTGAATTACAATGCACGGAATTTACGGACCCCAACCGGTGCCTCCGCGTCCGTATCCGAGCGGAATAAGAAGCAGCGCTCACTACTGTTAGCTCCATTGTTCGGGAACATACACCGAACAATGTATTTTCGCCCAATACGGCACCGCGATTATGTCAACGCGTGTGTTTTGTTTTTAAATAATGACCGACGGCGACAGTATCAAGAAACTTAGCGGCATGAACACGCTTTCCGCATATTAAGCCCTTTTTTTTGTTACCTACATACAATGCCCGTTTGATATTATCGCAACATTCCTCTCGTAATAAGAAAATCATTGAAGTTACGTTTTTTATTATGTTCCATATTAAAACAGTTTCATGTTATATACCTCGGCCTTTAAATAATAATGCCATTAAATAAATAGTTATAACATTTCAAAATAAAAAATATATAATTGCTATGCTTAGCGGTACAAATTATCATAGCAATAAGACCTTAATTTACTTCACTTAAAAGACTTAGATGTGATAACTAATCCGGAATAACACTGATATTTTATAAAGAATAATAATTATAGTATTATACGTTATAATACCGTTCTATATAATAAAAACTAACAATCACCTGGCCGTGAACAATTACGCGAGTGGCACATAAAAAAAAACATTTTTCTAAATTCAGAAACTGCTCCTAAAAGCTTTAAAAATCGGATTGGCCACATCCAACACAAAACAACATATTATGTATCGGATTAATAAAAAAAATTAACCCGTTAGATCGTTTACGAAACCCATTCGAAGCTATGACGCAATAGTCTAATTATTTCCGCATCGCCACAACTGACACTATTTAATACGTCGGTAGGACTGGCGGGTGTTGCGTCAGCGGAAAGGTTGCGGCACTTGCGGTTACATCAAGTGCTTACGCCTCCTATAGTTACTCAATACGACGGGTTAGAGATAAGCAGGATTACCAGATGTCCGGCATTTGCCCGAGGAAATGTCACTGGCTGAATGTAACCTAAATGGTTATAGTTATCGATCGTTTGAATTTGAATTTAGAATACGAAGAAATACAAAGGTTTAAAGTTTAGAGTTGTAAATGTAGATAGATTTAATAATAAAGTCACATATTCTGCAGTTTATTTGAATGTTTAATGATTTTTGATTTTGTAATATGTATTTCTTATGACATGCCTACGCACGATTGCAAGAACTAGTTATCTAGTTCGAGCATAATTTAGATGCTTTATTTTAATAAAATTCAATTGTATGACATTATTAAGAGTGCATGTATTTGTAAATTATAATTTTTATTTTAACAACTGATTTTATTTTGAAAGAAGCACACTTTAATTGATATCTTGGCAAAAAATTCCAAACTCTGAAATTGATTCTACAGCGTGTAATACCTACACACATAAAAATTGTGTGTATATATATATATGAAATAAACCTACTGTGTAATATATATATATATATATATATATATATATATTATACAGTAGGTTTATTTTAATAATAGACCAGAACGAGATTTCAAGAAAGTTATACAAGTAGAGTAAAAAGCAAACAATCTCTAACAGTTGAAATAACTGTTCTAAGATCCAAAAAATCTTATATTTTTTATATAGGTCAAATGATATTTCACTATACAATTACAAAATTCACTGATAAAGCTTAACTAGGAACAGTCGCAAGTCATATATTATCTCTGCGTAGAACTAGAAACATTATTTGGAAACGAAGGTAGGTACACAACGCTATATTTGTATTGACATGAGCGTTTTGAGTTCCGGTGGGTTCGGGGAAATGTCCATTTTCGCGGTATGTATGCGTTGGGCGGTGTGTCGACGCACGTGGTCTCAGCCGCTAGGTGGGGGGAGGCGGGGAAGGCGGGGAGTTTTGGGATCGGTGACCGCGCATGCGTTGACATGCATAAGGAGCCGTCTGTCTTTATATTCCAGTAAGGTTGCGCGCACCCCGACTAGCGAGAATGGCGCGAAACTATTGTCACTCAATAAATTCCCATAGTAGTTATTTTTTGATACTGGCAAACCGCAAATATTTGGCGGCTTAACTTGGCTTGGTGTTCTTTATTTTCAAATTATCCTAGCATAATGATTTAGGTATACTGTAACTCTGATGTTGTCGTCACTGGAAGATGATTTTTGATGTTGTCATAATAAATGTAAATAAATGTAATAATATCAAACATTAGAACTTAACAGAGTATTTTGGGAACCATTTTAAATTTAATAGTTACATAAAGTAGCATTTTCGTTAAAAGCTATTGCAACAGTGAAAATAAATGCTTCCAATTTAAAGTATTATTTCTCAGTCTATTTTGTATAATTAGACTATAATATTTAGGAAACCGGAAACCATTAACAAGTTTCTATTTATTCGAAAATATATCTTTATCGGAACATACAATACTCCATTTCATTATACTTATGCGTTTATATAAGATACTGCCTAAATCTACACATAGTTTATGAGTAATTATTCATAAGAGAAATTAAACTCAAAATAATAGATTAACATAGCTAACGCTCATGCATTGACTTAATTTTAGTTGAAAACAATTGGCTTTAATAGTTTTTACAACTCTGTTAGTTTAGTCAACACTTGTTTTTTTTTTTTTTTTTCAATTTTGCAATCTTAAAATTGGGCATTACATCGCACCTTTAAAGACAAACCGTTACTAAACGAAAATTTATTTTGCACAGACGCATAAATAACAATATTAGTAAAGTAAGTAAAATGTAGAGAGCTATTTAGTTATTTGTATTTATATGGGATTACAGTAATTAATCACAAACATAAAATTTAATGGAAAAATGTTACCATACAAATTAAAAATCATTATCATATTAACAATGTTTTATCTATTTTCCTTTTCTAATTTTAATGTTTAGTGTTAATGAATATCCATCATTATGTATGGCTTATTTCTTATTTTGTCATGTCTATAAGAACCTATCACTCGCAATTTATTATTTCCCCAGCCATGTAATACATAACATGCAGGGGTTTATAACAATTCAGTCCTGAGGGCTGTAATTTTGGTCTGTTTTTTAAGTGAAAAGTTGGTAAGCGAGCAGGTGGTTCATCTTGCGTTCAGTGATAACCGCTAACTGTGGATATCAACAACTGACGGGTTGCAGATACATTGCCAATCATTAAAAAGGTGGGCCCCGGCTACCTCACCCACCCTACGAAACGCAAAATATTATACTTTCAATTTGGTCAATTGCTTCCTCTATTATTCGCTGACATATAAAAAGCCACTTACTAAATGTTCCGATACTTTTTAAGTCTCACCCTACGTTGCCCGTAGAAAATATCCTATATAGTGTCCTCCTTCCCACAATACTAAGCACCAGTACTAACTTTTCAACGTTCTTAGCGTATCCATACCTTATGAGAGAACACCTCGTGCTAGTCGAAACCTGATATATCTAGCTCTACACCCACGCTGTGCATCAGGTTGCTAAACATGTTGCTTAAAAGATAAAATTAAGTCCATATTATTTATAAAAAAAAGTTGGCGACCCCTGCCATACAGAAACCAAAGGTTTATAGCGCGTTGACAACGAGAAGGAAATAAGAGGTAGGCCGAACCGAGTAACGGCGTAACGTAACTTACCGATCATTTGCGGGTTATTACGTATACGCCGGCTTGCTTTGAACGTAGTGAATTTGTTTCTCACAAAACTGTTATACCCGACTTCCCGTCTGGTATTTTAGTTAATTGTTACGTGTGCATAGTTTGGGGCACGTCATCGTTATGAAGTTGTGTTTCTTACTCGTACGTAAGCCATAATTTGTTTACAGTACGAAACGAAAAAAAAATGAAATACGCCTTTTCCAACCCACAAGTTCCCACCAACCAAGTAGAGAGAGGTATTTACACCCTATCCACGTTTAAACAAGCCTATGTAAAACGTTTACTTACTTTGGGAATGCCAACAGACAACAGTTGACAACGGGCCCAAAGTGAGACACACATACTTACATTAAATGTATGAACAAAATCCCTCTAGATTCTTCGAATCTAATAAGTCGAAAACCCATCCTAACAGTCTGCCTTTATAAATCTCAAATTAGGTGAAGTAAATAAAGTAATCCATGAGCCTCGGTGATCACATCATCAGCCGCTTGCTCGTTTTCCTCATCCCGAGGATTTCCATATCAGCAGTATGTCTGCAACAGTTCTGATATAGCAGTCCACATCGGCAGTTATTACCAGTGGTTTGCCAACTTGCCTCAATCGAGCATCGACGGTGCAAGAGATTTCTCTCTCGAAAGTTAGCAGTGTGTCTGCACCAGCTCTGATATTGCGGTCCATATCGGCGGTTATCCCCATTGGCTTACCAACTGATATGTCTATGATAAAACAAAAACTACGCTTCAGTTCGTCAACACAAAGAAATAGATGGCAGTAATGTATTTAAAGCACGTACTGGCAACACACGTAAGCACAGTCCTGGCTGGGTTTCCCCACCGCGCCCTACAGGTCCACGCGGCCGTTGACACCGCCTCTCCTGGGCCAAAGAATAACGACCATATGCGTAATGGAAGCCGTGTGTCATCACTACCGCTGGTAGATCCTTGTTGGAAGACAGAATATAAATGCGGTACCGAGACCTTCCGAGTGTAAACCAGTTGGTGAAGTGATTTATTTCATTTTATTCTACTCGGGAACTTGATACAGATAAGTTTGTTTAATGTTTGACAAAAACATATTTTTACAAAAATATTTTTTTCGTAAAATCAGTTGCAACATCTGAATGGATCTATGGTCTCTTGTATCATGCGAACACTGAAAAATAATTAAATACTTCAAACATTTATTCGCATTTTATCCATTCAAATTTCGCTTAAAACTGCCGAACATTTTACCAAAAACGTAATCACTGGATTGAGTGATTTACTTCCTTATTTTAATCCCGTTGCTATCTCGTATTGCAGTTGTGGTAATAAGCTTACAGCATCTTGGGATAATTAAATTTATTAATTACTGTTCAAAGGCAACCTGACTCGCCTCGGACATATGATTTTCGTGACATGAATACATTATATATGGCCTATCGGGAAATCTATATCTATTATTTCGGAAATATCGGTTATTTTTGTAAGAATTGAGGAGGTGAACTACACTCCAAGTCAAGCGCTTTCATTTTAGTATTTTTTATGAACTTAAAGCGAGGAAAACTCGGTTGGGACAAATGACAGGTCTGTCTGTTTGATTTGTTGGATTATGGGACGGAGTCGCGATCTAACGTAAAATAGTTGATCTATAGATACGTAAAAGAAATAAATTACCTATTAAATTAAATATATATATACCTAAAACTCAGTACATGTAATAAAATTATATTAAATGCGTAGTGGGATTTTTTTTAAGACAGAAACAAAAAGAAGATTGTGGCTTGGTTGGAGCAGTTGCGAGGCACTAAGGTATTAGTGCAGCGGGTTGCGTGTTCGATTCCCCGTACAAGTATTTATTCAAGTAGCTAGCTAGTAGTAATGGATCTAGCTGTTTGTCATTACAAGTTAACTTAAAATAGAATGAAGAAAAGATCACCAGTATTAGTAGTACTTATTCGTTTACTACTGGCCGTATCAGGACGCTCAAAGTCGCTCAGCGAGCTATAGAGAAGGCTATGCTCGGTATTTCTCCACATGATAGAGTTCGCAATGAAGAAATCTACAGTAGAACAAATGTAGCGGACATAGCTTAGAGGATTAATAAGCTGAAGTGGTAATGGATCGGCGGAAGTCTGTGGGGGAGGCCTATGATCAGCAGTGGACTCGTACACCTCGGACTAGTCGACCTGTAACTATTTTGTTAAGTCTTCGTCTAAAAGGGCAGGTTTAACCCTCGAAACGTTAAAATGACTTTTATTTCAATCGTCATTAGCGAAATTATGCAGCTTGATATAAAGCAAACGCTTTAGAAAATGTTACCTTCACATCTTTATATATAATTCTTCTGTATACATTCTTTTGTATAATACATATATATATATATATATATATAATATATATATAATATATATATATATATATATATATATATCCGATTTTAATGAATTTGTGTATCTTCAAGTCGATTCGTGGGTACAGGGCAACGTCTATCGGGTCGGCTAGTAATAGTACATATTTATAATTCATTGATATTCAAATGTAATTTTTATAGTTGCTGATGCTTTTAATAGCATGTTAACATGACATTTGGAAACAATGGACACTCTTGTTTGGACGCAAAGGAGGAGGCTAATTATTTATGAATAAATTTTTAAACTGAAATCGGAAGTAATGAATAATGTAAACGCTATTGTCTGCAACGTTTACGTATTTTTTGTGAGAGCATTAACTCGTTTCCTGATGAAGTAGGTAAATACAATAATATTACTGAAGGGAATTTTATTTATGCGTACTAATGCAAATTCTGGTTTCTTTGGTTAATATACATATATACTTTTAAAGTATTAAAAGACCAATTGACATTATCTTTCCAAGTGGTCCCATATTCATCATGTCAATTTAATTGGTTATACCTACCCTTAATTAGGAAACTCCTGAAAATCAATTATAAAATGAATACAGAGCGATATAATTGAAATCAGTTTTGTGTTTCGTTAAATTACTAAGGAAAAGCAAAACCTACTTAAAATGTCTCGCTCTGTATTCATTTAATATATCCTAAGTATCTCCGGAGCCCAAGATCCAATACCAATGAAATTAATATGGGACCACGCGGTCTTTCAAATAGAAAAACCAGTTCCCTCGGTCAAAACTTATGAGGTAACAAACATAAAAAAATACAGTCGCATTGAGAACCTCCTCCTTTCGAAGTCGGTTAAAAATGGACTTGTTAAGATAGCTTGTACAATAATTCCGTGTTTCTGTGGTCAGTTTTTCATATTTATTTGTGATATTTTGTGTATTGATTGACTTTAATGCTCAAACGTATTGCTTAACGATTGATTATGGTTGGAAAATACCGGGAAGCCGCAGGAAAGGAAAATTCGAACAAGGTAGGCCGATCTCCAATTAAATAGTCTGGTCTTTAGGAAAAGAAAGATATTATTATGATATATTATTGATATATACCTCGCAAGATTTGATAGATAAGTTGTAGTTGTTATTTAAATATGTAAGTACTTAAAAAAATTCATTGGTCGTTCTTACTTCAGTACATAATTCTTGAGTTTTATCTCCACCGCACGTTTAGATATATATAAAAAAATACGTTACTTAGTTTTTTGAATATTTTTCGTGCCTTATCTGTTTTTAAACTCTCATTTAAAAAGATGCGGTACTTTAATAACAAAAAACACACAACCAAAAAGGGCGCTTAATTTAAAATATGGACTTAATGTCACAAGAGCGAGCGTAAGCGGCAACTTACTATGCTGACTTGTTTATGTTGGCGTGCATCGAATACGAACAACGATATTTGGCGGTCGTAGCGGCTACAAAACATCAAAGTGAATTTATGACTCGACTACGTAAGTATAGGGGCGCCAATTGTCCTGATTTCGGAGCACAATTCCCGTTTTAATTGAGTCAAACGCTAGCCACGCACGCGATAGCTTCGACAGATGGAAAACTATGAATAAAAACGCTCCCCTCTCAAATAAAGAGATGATTGAGGTTGCTTTATTTATTATTATGGGTAGCAAACTCATAATAATAAACGTAGAAATTTCAGTGCAAGATAAATTTATTTAATAACTGTTATATTTAAAAAATATTCATATCTTTGCGTTCGCTGTATACTAGTTATATTTTACTGTATATTAAAACATTAAACAAAACTTAACAGATAGGATTTTTCGTCTAACCATTAAATACCTTGTCCTGAATTGGGAATAATATAGCTGGACGCCAGCTTGTGAAGCTGACGACATGTCCACTACGTAGCATCACGTACATGTCCACATGGAGCATGTGAAAAGAGTTTATGGGAATTGATACTCGGAATGTAATCATAATTGCTTCCGGTCACACAGTTTCTTGGAAAACATTTAGTGCCACCCATCAGTGGTGTCTTGAATTCAACATCGACCAATGCTATAAGGAAAATTTTAAGGCGATATTTTACTCGCGGAAAAAATATATTCAAGTCCTTTGAACGAGTTTAGTAATTTGCTCAATTATTACCTATATACTATGGTATTATTATTATATATTATTATTACCTATATTCATACAGTTAAAAATTGTCAGATAAATAATAAAGAAAATTTACATTTACTTTCGATCTGGATATCAAGTCTTAAACTTTTTTATTTTCATTTCGGTTTGGTGTAACCTATTTACTTTAAGGTCTTTTTATATTAAAATAAATAAAGTATTATTTCATTTGATTACACTTTTGGTAACTAGCGTTGAAGATTTGTCGTCAAGAAATTGTTAGCTTCAATAAAGCTCGCTATTTATTGTTAAAGCTTTGGTTATTAAGTCGGTCGAAACCCATCCAAAAAAGTCGTACTTGCTTCGGCAGTACATATAATATCCATCAAAGGACTAAGAACTGCTGCTGAATAAGTTTTTTGGCATTCATGCTTCCAAATTTTATTTCATTTCATATCCATTCTTGTTTCTTTTCTGGTTTTATCATAATTGAACCAAAAAAATTGACAATAAGCGTACAAAAAAAGTAATTGTCTTATGATCCTAAGTCACGTGTTTTTACATGATCAGTCCGATTTTTTCTGTTAATTTGTTTATTACTTGGACATATTAAGTTGGAATTCATTATTCTCTTTCTCCTTATTTTTTTAAAATCATTCCCCTTACTTTAGGATAACCTTATCCTGTGTTGAAAGGACGTTTTAAAAACCAAAATTTCACGTGAACAAACGCCCAGATGCGAAACAACTATCTATGGATCACACAAATAGTTGTCCCGTGTGGAGATTGAACCCACGACCCCCGATGCCGAAGCCAATACCTTAGGAACTGCTCCACAGAGTCATTAATATATTAGGATCTGTTGTTCACAAAATTAGTGCATCCGCGCGTTAGTATTGCACATTTATAATGCTTAATCAAAATAATAATAGAACTACATTCCGATGAATATTTATTTTATATTAAAGAATTTAAAAGTATGAAAGAATTAATACTATTCGACAATAGATGGCGGTAGTAGGCTGCTAAAATATATCTATTGATAAGCCGCGTTAAAAAACTACGTTTCAATTTTGATGCCAATATTTTTTATATCTACGTTAAATATGGTCTGAATTAAAACTTAAGTTTAAAATTTTAGAGAGAACTAGAGAAGATTTATAGTTCAATTCAGGCTCTGTTATAATCGTTTATTGAAATTCCATAATAGATGGCGCTTGACGAATAGCAACTGACATTGTTTATTGTTCCATCTGGGTGAAAGTTGTAGTAATACCGTATACAATCATTATATTTGATGTAGGATCATGAAAGGTTATACATAATTATACGAGTATAATTATGTATAATTTTAAAACCTTATGTATCTTTACTGCATACCACACGTATCGTCAAATTTCAAATCAACCTAAAAATGTTAACTAATTCAAGTACTTATTAATTTTACACTTAATTGTTTAAAGATAGTGATTTAATACTTATCACATTTGTAATGCAAACAAGGTAACACTTGTTAAAAGTACTATCATATTCTTATCTAACAAAATTCTGTCTTTCGCTGTTTGTACTATAAAATAGAATCTTTATTTTTTGGAACTAGGCACCTACTACCAATCGCTTTGCTCCCTTTACCGAAAAATACATGAAGATAACTCTTTTTCACAGAATTCAGATCCTCTGTATTTTTTTTCGTGGCGCTAGAAATTACAATGTTTTCTGAACGATTTGTTAGACGGTATTGTATCCTTATCTTTGATTTGAGAACGCAAATAGTGTGCATTTATTCATCCGCAACATCGCATCGGTATCTGACGAACCAATTGGTTGGATATGAAACCCGAACAAGGAAAATGCTAATAGGAAACCGGATTTCCATTTTGCTTTTTTTATACCGATGTGTTTGTCGAACACAATGGACGTTTAAGAACGGACGGGCTGTCTGTCTTCTCTTAATTGCTCAGTGATTCAACAGTCTGTGGTCTGCGGGCACATTGTACGCCCGCTTTAATGCACGTCTTATTGACTTTTTGTTTTATCATTGAAATTTTATTGATCGGGTTGAATTACCCTACGCCATATCCATATGTTGCTATTAATCATTATACTGTAAGCGGTAGCTTAGTCTTGACGATTATCGCATACGACGACATAGAATCATGCGTTATGAATAAGTTAATTACTGCTGCAGTTGTGAACGTTTTGCAGTAATTTATTGTTTAAAGAACTTGCTCATTTGTCACTATTGAAAATATACATAAATATTTGACATCGTGCACAAGCTATTAATTGCACAATGGTGAAGTTGCACAGGTCAAAACTAAATAATAACATCATATGTGAAAGTGACATGATTCTGTATAAGATTCCAGAAATTTCCCCAATAAACTGTAATTATAAATTTATATGATAACCAGCTGTTAACCCGGAAAATATCGTTTATCCCTTGTCGGTAGATGGCGCTGTACCATTTATGAGCTAAATAAAATACGTTACATGGATATGACCTAAATCGGTTAAGTGGGGAATTAACACGATGCCTAACTTACGCACCGATGATTGATATAAAGTGAAGCTGCGTCGATTCCGCCCATTCAGCGAGCAGGAATCGAGGCGAGCCTAACTGCTCGCTCCTACTTCCTAGTGACGGTCGCGTAGTCTACTCGCAACGCGAAATGTCAAGGTCGCCTCCGTTCACTTCCTTCGACGCTGTGCCCAGTTCGCTATTACCGCCTCAACAGCAATAAACGTGAGCCGTAAATTTTTTTCCCCGTGGAAAAAACGCGGTGGAATTAGCTAGCGGTCGATGGAAGATAAAGTCAGTCGTCAATATGATGCCTTTGACGCTGTCCATGATAGCATTTTGACGCTAAAGTTGTTTGTCATAAATCACTTTGACATCACATTGTTTCTGCCATTTTTACGTGAACCGAAACGATTGTTTTATCGACGTTACTCTTGTTGTTTATGACGCTGATGATTTTTCTTCACAATTAAGAACTAGTATTTATAGGTTTTAGTGAATTTCCATAATACCGTGTAGCTATCAGTTATCCTGAAATGTTGGATACTACACGTCGGTTGAGTTCGTGCTCGACATTAAAATCAAGCAATTTTCCCTCTCTTAAACTGCACCAACCACAACCAATTTCCTGTTTGTCACGAACTTCTTTATAATCACTGAAGTAAAAGTGAAGTAACAGCCTATACATGTCCCACTGCTGGGCAAAGGCCTCCTCTATACAGAGGGTATCAGGGCATAGTCCACCACGTGGCCCCACTGCAGATTGGTGGACTTCACATATCTTCGAAATTTTTTTTTGGTATTATTTCGAAAATATGCAGGTTTCCTCACGATGTTTTCCTTCACCGCGCCCGGTTTCGGGCGCTGACCTTTCATTTAATATACTCGAGTGAACCTGAGTTCGATCCCCGGTGCCGGTACCAATGAAATTGTTAATTTTAAGGGCCGAATTATCACGTGCTCAGCGGTGAAGGAAAACATCGTGAGGAAACCTGCACATTTTCGAAATAATAACAAAAAAAATATTTCGAAGATATGTGAAGTCCGCCAATTCGCAGTGTGGCCGCGTGGTGGACTTTGATTCCCCTTTGTACAGAGGAGGCCCTTTACCCAGCAGTGGGACATGTATAGGCTAATACTTTAATACTTTACTAAATAAATTATCTTATACACAGATTGGGTGCAGGCGCGGATTTTATGACCAATACCATAAATACAATATTATCTTAAGTAATTTTATATTGTATAATATATCTTTAAATTTATCTATATTTTAAGCCACGTGCTAATAAAATATTTAGTGATCTCCTTTTAAGCTTTAAATGTTAAATGTGTATTTTTTTGATGTTTTTTTTTTATTTAGTAAAAAAGGTCGATGTTGAACATTCGCAAGACTTGAATCCCAATGTAAAATTTTAAATCCAGCATATAGGTTGCATTTGGAGTTTTCAACCTATTGTTTACAAAATGAACTAAAGTATCTCGTCCGTAGCCTGAATAATACAATCCTCTCAAAATTCTCGGTGTTGTTTTACTTTCTAAGGAAGTTGACTAGTGACGGATAGCGCCGTTACAAAACTGTTACGGCGGTTGAGCAATTTCCTACGTATTTCCCTGAACGATAAGAGATTGTCAAGGTTGACGATTAATTGCTTCTGCGTTACGTTAATCTCGGGCCGCGCGGAAATCGCTTTGAAAACTTTTTTTAAAATACTCTGAGACTACAGTCACTGACTTCATTGAGACACAGCCAAGGTTGCCTCGGACTTGGTTCGTTCTATGAAAGAATCCCTTATCAATACTTAATATACACACCTCATATATGTTTAAAAGAGATGTTGATGACGATGACGTAACACTTTGTATCTACATAATAATTTCAATATCTCTTTGATTTCATCAATAGACACTGTGTAGTTTAAACTGTGTAGTCTAAAAAAATGTAGGTACTTACTGATAAATATTTTTTTCCAATAGTTACTATCGAGCATTATCCTTAATAATTTCTGTAATGTAAGGGATTTCTTGTTTCCGTTACCTTAAAACTTAACCAGTAGATTTAAACATTACTAAAAATATTTGATGTCGTTTTGGAAAAACAATCAGTTGAAATGACTCCGAATGCAACAGTTGGTACGAAGCGTCGAAGGGCTTGGCGTAACGACGACGCCAATGGAGCGCGGTTCCTCGGCCTTTCTTATTTTCTTATTGCGAGCAGTGATTTGAGACTATAGAAAACTGTTGAGCTACATACGACATTTAGACATTATTGAAGCAGAGTTGACATATCGCTGAGGTATAAATATTAACAAAAATTGGAATTAATAGAAAAAAGAAAAAATGTTAATAAATTTAATTAGTTTTTAATTAATTTTATTGTTAAACTATAAAAGACTAAACTTCTGTAATTTCTGCTTAGTTACCTTATAATAATATATTTCTTGACCTTGTTGTTGTGTCAAATCTAGCATTAATTGATTATTTAAAAGAAGGCAGTCATATTTAATCTATTTGTTTTTCCTTTGTATAATAACATAAGAAGTCTACAATGGAATGTTAAATGTACGAAAAAATATCTATCCGTATGATGAAATTAACAATAACGTAAAACACCGAAGCCGATGCCAATTCCTTACCAACTGCGCCGCGGAGTCATAATAAGTGATTAATGGATATGATAATAAATAGTATTCCACGCAAGTAGTCAAATATTTTTTAAAGCGCTGCCTCTCCACGGTCGGCCCTGTGCCGCTCGGGCAGTTTTCGTGATCGTTGAAGCGTCAAGCATGGGCGTCCGAACGCCGGCACCTTCCCACCAGCTCGCGTCGTTCAATGAAGCCTTATACAACTAATTACCTCCCCCGTAAATATGGCCGCCGGTTATTTACACTTTATTGAGCAAAATCTCAATTTATAATGACTGAATGGAAACATGAAGGGATGAATGAATACTCATTCATGTCCCAGAATTCTACAGAATTTTGTCACGTAAACTACAGTTTAAGAGAGCACAATTTGAATTTTATAACCATCATTTATTTATTTGAGTGACGAGGATCGTAATTGCATCGCTTTTACTTAGTTTCGTTTATTTAAATACAACACGTATCAATGGCTCCACGTCCTATTTCTCTTATTAATTTTCTTATTAATTCTCTTATTAGTATGATTGAATCGGACGTATGATTTGATTTAGACATAGAAATTGTTAGAAGTACCTATTATCTGGTAGGTTGGTGGTTCAAGATCCCGTCGACGTCTTTGATTTTCTCTTGACGTCATTTCGTTGACGTGTACTTAACATCTAGGTTTCCCATTTACAAATAAATGCCTGGAAATTCATATTATACAAAGATAACTAATAATAATGTTCCTTCAAAACCATTTAATGAAATTAATCATTTGTACCAGAATAAAATGAATCAATACAATAGTACAAAAAAATAAATAAGCGAAAAGATAAATAAATAAATGATGGTTATAAAATTAAAATTGTGCTCTTGGTTATAAAATTTTAACTAAATTTACGTGACAAAATTTTGTAGAATTTCAGGACATGAATCCAATAACAACAGTTTAAACGGATATACAGCGTGTCTTTACAATCGCGACAATAAATGAACACACATATACAGGATAGTTTTTTAAAATTGTATTAAACATTTACATTCTTTAAACATCAATATTTACAGAGTTATTAAATTTTCCAAAACAAAGAATTTAAAACACCCTTACGTATAAAACTGTAACGTAAATTCATTTGTAAAGGTCACAAAGCATATGAATGGGTTGAATGAATTTAAAAGAGAAAAAACATACTGTTACAAGGAGAGACTTGTAATGCGACGCTGTGGCAACGAATGAAAAGTCTCGGAATGTATGAATCAGTCAGTTGTAGTTGTATAGGATGTTACAAATTATGTTTATTTTTTACTTAGTTTGTTTGAAAAATATTTTTTTTAATTATGGTTTTTTTAACGTTAATATTTTTTTATGATTATTGGCAAGTAGCGTTAGACGTGTGTTCACTTATTGTCGTGATGGTAACGACACGCTGTATATATATCTAATTTTATATTAAAAATAAGACGTATTTCGTAAAGCAATGCTATTGGTGTCAAGTAGGCGCGGTTGGCTGAAAGTTGCACACGTTTAGTGTTGTTTAAAAAAAAAGAAAAACGCGCGCATAACACTAACGTTATTTTTTTTTTCATAATTAGATGTGGTCGGTTGCGTCACTCGCGTGCTGCTGTTAGTTAGCCATATAAGCGCGTGTTACACAGCGAGAGTGCATTCTATGCTATCTAATGACAATGACAGAGCATCCCCGCTTTCCAAGTTCATTGACAACGAAAGTGCGATTGTCTATGTAATGCGTGAAAATGCCCACCAATTAAAAGCGCAGCGGCTCATTCGCGGCCACAGATTATGGCGGCTCTTATATTTTCGCGCCTAGCTGATTTAAAAATAGAACAACTTTTAAAAATGAATCCTGCAGATAGATTTATTCGATTAAACTAGAACCTTTCCGTATACTGCTATTGTTTCTATAATATCCGTAAAAGACATAAATACATATAGACCAGTAAGATCCTGTTTTAAGCCATTTTTTTTAATCTAATCATTCTGTTGGAATTTTTCAGATAATGTATAAGCATATTAAATTTTTATCTTATTAAACAAAATAACACTGAGACATCAAGATTTTCACTGGATGACTTGTTGATTTATTCACAGCTTGTACGAATTCAATTAATAATGCTTAACACGATTATCTTAATAAATTGTTTCATACATACTTTCCATGCTTTCTAATTATTTTAAAATTTACCGTGACATAAATCACTATAGAAAAATAAAGCACGATCGGATTGCTTAAAAAATCAGTACATTGTCTTACTGCTTTGCTAGTCTGTGGCGGAGAACAACGCGTTGCGCGCCGCCGAGCCCGCCTCACTGCCAAGGCCGGCCGTGCTTTCTCCGATCTAAGCCATTACGTGGCATTCGACGCTTGTATAACGATTATTAGCCTTATGCAATTATATTGTTGTGATCGTACGGAAAGAAGCCCGCGAATTCCTAAACAGCTTAATCGAAAACATTCATTCCGTGATACAGTTTCAATCGTCAATAGGACAGCAAAGCTCGGATCTTCTTTTATCTGTTTACATCTTTCGAGCAACATTTATTTTGCTTTCAGCACTGGTAATGTGGCTAGTAAAAATAATGATTAACCAACTATGGTTGCTTGTTATAGGTAAGCGCAATGCCTTTATATAAGGCATTATAGCGTTAGCGAAAATAGATTTGATTAAGGGATTTTAATATCCGTACGGCGTAATTAATTGGTGGTATCACAAAAATCTTCGTCACATTGACGTCATTCATTTCCATTCAGAGAATTGATTCTTTGTATTGATATATTTTGGACGAGAAACATCATAATAACAGCCTTGTTAGCTCGGATGTTAATTTAGAACTCGGTTAAAGTTCTCTAGGCTAGCGATATTGCGTAAGCGCGCTTTATAAACACGCCTCCGCGTTATAGCGAACTTGTTTACATTCCCACAGATACTTCGGTTAAATATAGATTTTTCAAGATAGTTTCCAATATCCTTGGCTGCTGTTATCAATGATACTGCCGGTCGCACTTGACCTAAACTCGGTTAAGAGACGACCACATCCGTTGTTTCCGCGTTCGAGTTTAGGATAGCCACAACTGCGTCACCGCCGGAGGGACAGTGTCCGAAAAATTAGTGGTGCGATTCATAAAACGGGAATGAAACGTTATTATCCACCCCGTGATATGGATGCCTCAAAAAGATCGAAATAGTTTCATTTTCACATCAAAGAGAAGTTCCTTATCGTGCATTATTTGAATGATATCTGAATCAAAATCAATCAAATCAAAATCAAAAATATATGTATTCAAATAGACGCTTGCGCGCTCTTATGAATCGTCAAATCTTACATCAGAATTTCACTATATAAATATTTATGTCATATAACATGAAAAAATGTTGATATTTTTATTCCTACTGACTGCTGGTTGACAACTACCTCTAATATAAAAGTTTAAGTCTAAAACTAAATGCAGAGACTATCTCTTAAAATTACAAATTTTAATGCCTTTGATGTATCATTAAATCTAAATAATAACAAATTAAGGAATCCTAAATACTTCATTGTTTTAATCTATAACAAATTCTGAAGACACATGTCTACAGACTGCAAAGAAAAAATAATCGTGTTTTTATGTATTAAAATGTGAATCTGTTATTCAAGCAATAATCTCGCTGTTTAGCCAATTTGACCATACGAAATGAAATTAAAACTTAAAGCAAACAAACTAAAAAATACAAACTGACCAACTGCAAGCGAGGAATAGAATATAAAGGGAATATTGACATGAAACAAAATTTCTACCAAAAAAACAGACTAAAGAAAATAAAAAAAAAGAATTTCCGCAATAATTCTGAGAAATGGAGACTGTACAGTGAGGATGTCCTACTTTTGCCTTTAGCCGGAACACCTTCGAGGGCGCGGAAATATTATGTACTTTATTTCGTAAGCGACCCTATTTTTCGTCGTTCGCCGTTCGTTCTCGATCTTCTCTCTTCTCTCGAAGTTCCGTCCAATCTCATATCAGAATTTGGCTTGATTGAGTATCGCGATAAAAATACCGGGAGTCCGCGATTTGAATCTCGAGTTCGAAATCAATTATAAGATTAATTTCGAGACCTTAATAACGCTCTCCCACCATCTGGTCAATTAAGATCTGTATGGGAGGTGTAAGGCGTTTCATACGATAATAAGTAGCCACCGCCCATGTAAATTCCTACCAGCCATGGAATTGGAGTTGCAAACCTTCGGGTCCCTAAAACTCGCTCACTGAATGAACGAACAATACATGAATCGGCAAGCTCGCCCGTGGCAATAGAATCATAAAGAAGACCGGTATGAAATTGAAGTACTATACTTTCGTGTTTCGTCGGTGGAGTGAGGTAAAACTAAGGATAAAAAGGTGGCATTTTAAATGTTTAGTTACGCATGCCAGATTCATGTTATAGGTATTTTTTTAAACAAGAATTTTTCAAAATACTACATCAATTTTTCCGTGCATGATAGTCATCGTCTACTATCACGTTAACTGTCTACTTGTTTACCAACTTCGATGATTAAAAATGACAATAACAATTCTGATTTAGTCTTGAGCAAAACGACCCTGGTTACACTACGTTTCATTCTAGACGGCGCTTGATCTGGTGGCATTGAGACATACGGTGCTTCGTCATTAAAAAATAAATGAAAATATTCTTAAAAAAATATTTTTAATATAGACAGGTACTAATTGAAGCCAATGGATGCCATTCAATTAGGGACTCACAGACTTTTTACGGTCATAATTTTAACTTTAAGTTTGATTTCTTTAACTATAATAACACTTAAGTAGTAAAGATATAAATTAATCTAGAAAAGTAATAGTTAGCAATTTTATATCTTTAATAAAAACGAACGTCTAATTCAACATTGTATCGTAATATCAGTTACTCATTGACGGAAAATTTTAATGCGTTCAGTTAATAAATCTTACTGACCAAGGTATAAGAGCCTTGGTCACAACAAATTGTTGTTTCAACGTGTACTGGTAATTCTTCGTTAGTGAATATCTATAAATAATAATTAGGTTAAACACTACGTATCTACTCGTTGGCCTTAAATTATCGTAACTCACTCCGTCGAGAGCTGCTCGAACCATCGTACTATTTAATCTTTATACAAACAAGAAATGAAATGAAAAATATGAGTCCAATCGTAATCATTCAGCGGACTCTTAACAGTATTAGTATTAGAAGGCGAATTTTCGATCACTCACGATCGATTCGAACCAATGCATTCATGATCACGGGGTTGACTTATAAACAAATCAAATGCCACGAAGCTGACTGTATCGAAAGGCATCGCATATCCAACTCTACGGGTGTTGCAAATGTCCATTGCCACTGCCAATTATTTTTATTACTTAACATCAGGTGAAACGCAAGATCGCTTGCCTCCTTCTCACATAATAATAGTAAAGTATAAAAAGTAAACAAATTATATTTAATAAAAAAACTCATAAAAAATAAAAACACACGACATAAACATAACTTAGAACTACCTAAAATCAGGACTTTGTATGGAAAAAGAAATATACAATTTCAAGGAGCTCAGCTATATAATAAGTTACCACCCCGTGTCAAAAATTATTCCTTTTTAACGAGTTTCAAAAAACAATTAAAAATGTTTTTAATGGAAAGTTAAGCAATATCTCCGATTATCCACACATTTTATATTGTTATTTAACATGTACTATATAAAATTTTCTCATAGTTAAGTGAATATTGTAATATTCTTTTTTGAGAAAAAAACATTTCTTTGAACCTGAAGTAACAGCCTATGCTTGTCCCACTGCTGGGCAAAGGCCTCTGTACAAAGGGTATTAGAGAATAGTCCACCACGCGATCCCCCTCAGGATCGGCGGACTATATCTCGGAAATATTTTTTTATTATTTTACAAATATGCAAGTTTCCTCACGACGTTCTCCTTCAACGCTGAGCACTTAGTACTTATAATAAAAATCTCATTGGTGCCAGCACCGGGAATTGAACTCACGTAGCTCGAACATATGGTGATAACAGCGAGCGCTTACACTGAGCTTAATATATCATCACCATCATCATCATTTCAGCCTGTTTGAGTCCACTGCTGAACATATAGGCCTCCCCCACCGACTGCCACGAAGTACGATCCTGAGCCACCTGCATCCATCGACTTCCCGCACATTTGCACAGGTCGTCACTCCATCTAGTGGGGGGTCGTCCTACACTGCGATATATGCTTAATATATGAATATGACAAATTAAGAAACAACTTGTTGAGTAAAGCGTCATGGCCCGAATCTCAGGTAATACTATCCAACACAAAAGACTTTTACCTAAGCCCGTAATATTTACTGTTTAAGTTTATAAACTAAAGAAAATTTAGTTATGTTTGGTAATATTTTTTAGACGTTCTGGCGCTAGGTTTGTTAATAATAACTACTAACAAGCAGATTTACATCAAGTATTAATACTACAACTTTTCATCGTAGGACTAGGACCACGCAATTTGTAGGACAATTTGGGTATTAACTAACCAATAGAAAAAAAAAAAATAGCTGTTTAGTAATTACTTTTCATGACCTTGTTAATTATACACGTTGGAGAGACTCTGATAAAACTTTGAATTTTGTAGGACAAATATTTTTTTCAGTTTATTTAGATAGTTATCTTGGGAATTAATAATGAAAATTTCAGTTAGTAATGAATTTTTGAAATTGAAGCTACTCACAAATAATGTGCTATGTTAGTAATAAAACGTGAAAATGTGCCTGAGATCCCCGACTATTTGCTATGTTACTTCAAAATACTTACTTATCGGCAATAGATAATTTGAGTTTGACAGAAATGCTCATTGCTCTCATTCCCTTTTTAAAGTTGTTGGACGCCGAAAACAAATAAAACGCGATCTCAATTCAGTCAAGGTCCTCACGTAACCGTTTAACTTTGAATTAAATAAATGAAAAAAATATACATTATTGAACAGACCCGAATCGCCCATGTGTGACTACATAGAGACTTCAATAGCTCTCGATTCACTTGAACCAGTACTCGTTACAAAATACCTAGATGAAAACGTTAACGTATTGTTTATTACAACTATTATCTATTTAACGAAATCAATATATATCAATAAAATAAAATAAAAATTATAAATAAAAATTAATACAAAACGAGTCGGACGATTACGCCTCCCGTCAAGGTATTTCTTGTTTTTATTTGAGATGGTGACAAACGAGCTGGTGTTTCACCTGATGCTAAATGTCATAACGGAAATAACCACCGCACATTGATATTTGCAACACGCGCAGGTTGCAGATGCGTTGTCACCTTTTAATAAAGTGGGCCCCGGCTACCTCGCTCACCAGGCGAAACGCAGAAGTATAACACTTCTACTACACGGTCTTCTGTGAGGTTGTGGAGCTTATCTGGACGGACCTGTTCATTCGTGCAACAGCGAAGACTGTTGCGTGGCCCCACCGTAAAATATAGTATTCCATATTCCCTTGCACATGAGAGGTCCGGGCACCTTTTGGCTTCTTCTTATTGGAGCACGCTTAAATTGCAATGTATAATATTGTTCTTAACATGTTTTATGGGAAATTTTGATGAGGTTCACTCGATGTGAAAAATATCGGCTCCGATTACCTTACTCATCAGTATACTTCCACTGGATGGTCTTCTTTTCCCTGGACGAACCTGCCCATTCGCTCAGCAGAAGCTCCCGAATCGCCCTAACACAGTGAAAGAGAAAATAGTATGGTAATTTTATCCATCTGTCATATATTAAATTTTATAATACAGTACCTGGAGGACCGAGCTGTGCTCGGTTTGTTTTTTTTTTTGTTGGATAATCGTGTATTTTGGAAATTACATTTGGATACAAATTACTGAGTAATGAATTATGCATAATATTTTTCGATCTTACCGACGTAATAATAAGAAAATATGAACTGGTGTTTTTCACAAAAGAAAGAACATTAAAATATGTAGAAAAAGTCCGAAAAGATTGTCGCCGTTGTGGGAAACAAACCCACGTCTTCGGCATTCGCGGCCTGACGCTCTAGCCACTGAGCTAAACGGCTGATTGCCACACCGACGAAAATCTTAACGCATTCTTCCACATTGTTTTCTTAGCATAATGCATATATATATATATATAACGCATTGCTTCAAATGCTATATTTATATATATATATAATCGGAATCTCGGAAACGGCTCCAGCGATTTTCATGAAATTTAGTAAGTGCGTAGATTCGGTGGCGAAAAATCGATCTAGCTAGGTTTCATTTTTAGAAAATGTCCTTTTATCCCTGTTTTCAGGGAATGAAAAATATCATTCGAATATGACAGTAAATTTCGCCGCAAATAAATGTCATAATAGCTCGGTCGGTAATCGGGCGGCCCCAAAACGGACGGCCGCGGTTCGTATCACGATCAATTACACACTGATTTTTTTACTTTTTTTCGATTCAAGATCATTGCTTTCTTTATTTTTTATTTTTGTCGATTTGTTATTTTGTTATCTTTTTCCCTTTTTTTTAAAGTTCTTTCTTTTAGAAATTTAAATTATTTATAGTGCTAATCTTTGCACTTAAGATTGAACATTAAAATATGTAGAAAAAGTGCGAAAAGATTCTTGTATATATATATACAAGAATTGCTCGTTTAAAGGATAAGATTTTTAAGAAGAGTGTGTGTTTGAAGATAATAATGCTTCAAAGCAGGTGCGTTCGTGACGCGGGAAGTTATATATTATGTGTGTAACATAATATCTCTTGATTATAATTATCCAACTTGATGGTAAGAACAAGATACCTTACTTAACACATGTCAGGTCAAGGTAAGGTACTTCATTTTTCTTGTCCAGCTTAACTGGCTACGACGACAATAAATAAATCTAAAATTACCTAAAGAGTCTGGTTCAAGTTCATTCTAATAGTATAAAAAATGTATTTCATAATGTTTTCGCAAAATTATAGCATTTTAATTTACCTAATGCTGTTGAGTCGTTTTTATAGATAATGGTACGGAAATCTTCTTGCTCGAGCCGGACTCGCACTTGGCCAACTTTAACTTTATATAAACTATAGTTTCATTAACAGTTAACAAGAGTTTCATCCAATTCAACTGTAGCTATTATATAGCATTTTGTCGCACAAATCTTCAATGTGGTTTTTTTAAGTTGATATATTTTTTTTTATTTATGAACCGATTTAAATAAAACTAACGTGGTAAGTGAAAAGCTAACTACAATGCACTAGTTACAGATCACAAATTAACAGACAAACAGATAAAATTGTTTTGGGTTCTATTGGATCCCCAATAATAGTTTTTTCCAAAATATCTTCCATGTACAGACAACGATCAGTTACATTTTTATTATACTTATAGATTTATAAAGCTTATTTTTGTTCCGCAAAAAATCAACGAGCAAACCAAAACTATTGCGTAGACTATGGGTATATTGAGGTGCTGTTAAGTTCTTAAGTTTGTGCATACGTATCATAAGAATCACAGTTTATAACACCTCAAAAAGCTATAAAACTCGCTGTTAGCATTAATCGATCGGAGAATTAATAATTTAAAAACACCGCGTACTCACCTATGAAAGATGCGTTTATTTACGCTATAAAATTTGTTCATTAACGCATGTTCCATTAGTGAAGTAGTAAACATAGATAAGTGTACGTCCATTATAATAATTTTCGTTCCTCGGGATTTATTAAACTTGCATAGTTCGTAAACAGCGTTATCATTTGCAAATTTATTCGTGAATAGTTATTTCAAACGCAAAAAAACTTTATGGTCAAAATATTAAATGTCGCTTGATAACTTTTAACTTTTAACTTAACCTTTTAAAATTTTCTACAAGTCATAGTCGTTGCTCTCCCTTTCGAGAGTTGTAATTGACACAGCGGAGGTTATGAAAAGTCGGACTCCGAACAATACAAGAGCGAATTGAGGAATTCGGATACACGCAGAACAGTGTACCCAAAGCTTTCGTGTTTACGCAGTCCGTTGTCCATTCACAAAACACGTTAGCATGCGTTCACGCACAAATGCTTGCGAGGCATGAGACGCGGCAAAAAGCGGTGCATAATGGCCGCGCAAAAGGACACCCACGTCGCAAAATCGGCCATCACCGCTCCGCCGCCATCCCACGGCCTCGAGTGACGAGGAGCCAATGGAGGGCGGCCAATTGGTCGTGATTCGTTTTTTTTTTTCACTTTCACGAAAAAGTGCATTCTCCGCGCCACCTCGCGCGTAAAGTATTACGGCCGGGAGCTTCCAGAACCGCAATTGGGGGGCTTCGGGGGAAAATTTTCGGTGATTTAGTAAAAAACTCGGTGTCATTGGACGATTCGGTCGCAATGGCTTCGTTCGGTTACAATAAAGGTTCGGTTAAATAGTTAATTAGTACCAAAGCTTCATTAAAGATGGGATAATATTCATTAATTTTGTTCTACAATAAGGACATGTAACAAACTACCTAAAATACTCAGCTAGCATAGTGAAAAAAGTTATTATGTTAAATAATATGTTTATAAAATAAAAGCATAATTTCATTTATTATTTTAGTGCTAATTAAATTATACTGCTGATCATTACTCTTAAAGCCACTTATCTCTTTACCTATGCTATTAGTCGCACTAAAATGTACATAAATTTCGTATTGGTCGGTTATAAATTAATTAGGCCGTTATAATCTGTGCTGAGTGAAACACCGCGGCCAGTGTAAATAATCAGTTTGTTATTGTTTACGGACCACCGTGCTCGGTATGTGTAGGTGAGATTCGTGCTCAACGCGGCCATAACCCCCGCAAAGACGTCTCGATATCTGTCCGCTACGTACGCTCGAGTTCGTCGGATATTATTTTTAAACACCCCAACCAGGAGCAGGCCACATGTGCCGCCACCTGACTTCGCGCGGCTTTCCCACGCCGAGCACCCCGTACGCGGAGATCGAAGTTTACGTTTGCACCTCTATGTATTCACCCATAAGATTAGGCCGAGACGTAACCGTCTACCGTTTTGACGTTTTTTCTCCCGCGCTTTCTTATTTTTTTTTTAATGGCTACCAGTCGTTTTCGGCGGCAAACGTCTTCCCCGCGACGAAGCCTAAACCTTTTTTTTATGTTTACTCAAATGACGTGGTGATTGTTTTTTAATTTATCTCGCCGTTTAACATCGACATGTGGTTCCAATCAGTGCTTTTGAGAGCTTATAGTTTTTCAATCAGCAGTCGTATTTATTAAAATGTATTTATTTGACATGTGAACAGGCATTTCTACTTTAGTTTTGGGTTTTTTTAAGGACTAGCTTAGGTAGAAAAATCAAAGGTCTTAGGACCAAAATCTATTGTTTACAATTTGAGTTAATTATAAGCTGTTTTCTTAATTTTTTTCTGCCAATAGACACTCCCATATTAGGTGTTGCTATATTGCTGGTTTATTACATTAGGTATTTGTATGCATCATGCATTTTAATGCATCGAGAATTAAAAATTTTAGATAAATTGTCGAAAAATTTATCTCAGCTGCCATTTTCGCGCGGAGAGTATATCGATACCTACCTTAGTGGTAAGAGCACGTTGGCGCGTTACTAGGAAGATGCAGGTTCGAAACCTAGCAGCGATAAAATTTTTTGGCCGATTTATCTACGAATTTTAACGTTCATCCTTAACTGCAAAGACTACAATTGAAAAGTTAAAGTAATTATAAATTGATTAAATACTTTTATTGAGATGTAACTACTGATAAAAAGTCATATATGTGCTACTTTAAACTATCGTAACAATTCGTCTATATAAACGTGCGTTATATAAATTTTTAGAGTGTTTATAATAGTACGAAACTGTGGTAGGGGCACGGAACGGTCCTCGCTGTTGCACGAATGGATAGGTCCGTCCGGATAAGTACCACGACGTCACAGAATAAGAACAAGAATAAGATAAATAGAAAAAAAAAGATAAGATAAATTAGAATAAGAAGATCGGCGTGAAATGGAAGTGCTATACTTCTGCGTTTCGTCTGGTGAGTAAGATATCAGAGGCCCACTTAATTAAATGGCAACGCATCTAACACTACGGGTGTTGCAAACATCAATAGACGGCAGTTGTCACTTAACATCAGGTGAAACGCCAGCTCGTTTGCCACATTCTAACATATAAAAAAAGAAAATATCATGTTGATACAACGGTATGTTATGAAGTCACATGCAAAATATAATACCTAATAAATATGTGGACGGTGTTTTAAAACGTCATTATCAAATGCCGCAATGTGATATTGGGTCTGGCGTTTGCCATTCGCCATAATGGACAGCCAAGTGTGTAAATACATTATAATGGTAGTAAAATTCACGTTAGATTGAAAAAGGCTGTATTTGTAAAACTTCATAGTACTTGTATTTGAAAATTCAAGCAATTAATTGAAGCCCTGCAACCTGTGATACTGTGTTACAGACTTGTGTCTTCCCCTCATAGGTTTTTAATTGTTATTATAAGAAAAAAAGAAGAAAATGTAATTAAAATGTCTTTACACAAAAAAAAACTATTCTTAAAAGAAAAAATTACAAATGTATTTCACATAAATGACGTTAATAATAGCATTAACGTATGTCATATATGAAACTAGTAAAACCCAATTATTGGGCAGTGTTAAGCAATTAATAAATGAGCTTTATCAATGAAAAGATTTATAGAATTAAATTTTATTGAAAACGGCTTTACAATATAAACAGTTGCCAATCGACGGACGAACATTCCTGCATACGTTATGTAGATGCGAATGTATGCAAGACAGACTGACTTAATTGTAGTGAGATGTATTCGACGAGGAAGCGGGCGGCTCCGCGGTGACGTCACGCACGGAATTAAAACGATTCCTAGAAACGGGACTGGGAGTCAGTGCACTTGTCCTGATTGACGACGCGCGTGTGGTGCACCTAGCGCCAAAATGGCGGATCATTGTGAAGTATGAACGCATTTGTAACCCTCGGGTGCAGCAGATTTCCATGGGTGGCGGTATTCACTCACCATCATGTGAACCGTCTGCTCGTTTGGCAACTTTTCACATTAAAAAAAAAAGTATGATTTCTTTCTGCTCGTAAACAAGCTGCACCGATTAGCTCGGTCTTTGTTATTGCCATTAGGGCTGGCACCGAATAGATATATTCCATGGCCTAGTTATGATGGTTTTATATATAATACTTATGATTTTATTTTTGTGATGGCGACATTTGAACCGAGTCTCAAATTTGATATCGATGCATGACTATTGGGACATACTATCTATTTATTTATTACAATTATTAACCTGCAATTATTATGCACCGTTTTCTATAAAAAATGCTAATATAAACGTTGTGTTTTTTGTTATTGAAAAAAGTTATTTGATTTTTTTATCCTAATACGCAATAAAGGATAGTCACCAGAGGATGTTTCACTATAAACATTGCTTAACTCTTAATAAGCATTTCGATGCAATTAATTATCGTAATAAAACACTTGTTTAGCTGATGCAAGTTTAACGACCTCAATAAGCGATCCGATGCGACGGTAATGGAGTGCTCCTGCTCATCTTTAAATCAACCGATTGTATAACACCTCACTCTGGCCGAGCGTCCACAGTAATATTAATAACTTAACCGCCCTCCCGCGTACTCCTTATGAAGCTTGCAGGCTATACATACAATAAGGGAGTCCACAACGTAGCTTATTGTTTTCTTTTATTGGTTCAACAATTTAGTACTCCTGTAATAAAATAAATAATAAAGCGAATTCGTGACGACCATACTGCGTTTTGGCGCACCTAGAAATTTGTGCATTCACCTATACTTTTAATGATGCATTGTTTTCGTGTAAGTTTCACAATGTAACAATTCAAATTTAATCTCTCTTCTAATTGTTTTAATCTTCAAATTTAATATTTCCCTTCCCTTTTACAATCAGACTAGCAGTCTGATGATGGAAGCGATGGGGATGATGACCGAAATTCCTTCGAATTACAGAGAGACATGCTTCATAGCACGCAATGCATACAGCAAAAGAGTGGAAGTACCAGTGTTATTTTTGAGTTCGAAGAACATAAAAGAAAAATTAGCATTTACTAAACAACTGCATCACATAAAACTGCATAACCCCTTATCATTAATGACACCGCTTCTTTATATATCGGTAGTTCCATATCAGTAGTTTTTATCTGCGTTAATATATAACACTGAATGGCAACTAATTCATGTCAACAGTACTTCCAGTTAAATATACTACTTTGTGTTCTGTTTCTGATTGCATGTACTTAAGTAACAATTCCAATTTCAATTTTGACCCATTTCTAGATGTCCGAATAATTTGTAATTTTACACAGATGACTCCGATGTTATACAAGCTCAACATCTCAATGGATACCTAACCTAGGTTATCAAAGAAAACGTTAACAATAACATGTGTTTTAGTTCCTAATAAATTCGCTGTTAATTTTATTATCAGCTTTTATGCAGGTGCACACCCTCTCAATGGATTAACCTTGGATTTTCACAAAGCAAACATTAAAAATAGCTAGCATGTGTTTTCATTCGGTATAAATTATCTGTTAATTTTATTATCTGTATTAATCAGCTGGTATGTAGGATCCTTTATACGGAAGGATTCAAAGCAAGCAGTGCGCTCCGGGAGTTCTGTCCGGGGCGTTTACGTGCAAGCCAATGTAACTCCGAACCGAAATAAACGACCTTTTTTCTATTTTCGTACGTTGATAAAAAAATGTCATCTGGACAATCTATCATTCGCTTCTAGCATATTTATAAATTTTTACGATTTCATTGCTTTAATTAATTTCTAACGTTAGATTTTTTTTGTTTGTGCTAAGTCTTCTCTTTTAAAAAATAAATTTGATCAATCCAATCTTGATTATTTTATTTGTTAATAATTTAAATCTGAACAAGAAGGTAGTGAACCTGATTTAAGTATCGAAAATATCACTGTCAAATAAGTTCAAATAAAAATTATTATTATTAGTAACAGCTGAGAGGTAACTGCAAAGAACATGATGGATGATCATCCTCGCATGGGAATTAACAATAACTACGTGGCTTTGCGTTCAAAAAGGATTTTATTAGGCAACTATTCTCCTCAATGACGTCTGTAGAAACAGAAAGCAAAAAACCATTTTGTGGGTAAAAATTGGGGGACACAAGGATCAAAATCCATATCTCATTAAAATTGACAATTATTTTAATCAACAATACAAATAATTTTAATTAAAAAAAAAGAAGCCGTAAAAGAAATTAATATAAAAATCACTGCTTTAAGGCTTACATTCTCTAAGTACTCATTCATCATTCCGTCGTTTTACGTCAAATAATGGGAGAGTCGGGCTAGTACAAGCCGGTGAATAAACGCATCAGTCGATGACGTCATTAAACGGTTTTCGCTCATAAACCTTTAACCGCTATACACAAAGACGCCATCCGATATACACGTGTTAATATAAAACCGAAATAGACGACGGAGCCAAGCTACAACGGCGAGCGTAACCTGACGCCCCACGCAACGCAGCGAAGCAGCCACTCTGTGACATATTAATTCATGGCTCCAATTTATCAAACATTTTGATCTCCTTTAAGTTGGACAACGGCTAGACAGCAAAATATTGTGCGTTATCACTCTAACTGTACACACGTATTCAAAACTAAACGTATTTGTATAATAGACTAATCAATTATGGGAAATATTTTGTATGTTTTCTACATCTAAAGGCGTATTACAACCGTTCTTAGAGATTCTAATTAGAGTTTTAGCTGACCTTATTTATGTACGTGTATTACTAAGAAATTAATTCAATGTCAATTAACACTCATAGTATTACTTCTAATAGTAATGGTGAATAAGAAGAAAAGAAGAGATTGTAACTGTCAAGTCGTTGAGAAAACGATATTTTTGCAAACGCATGAAATTGAAGAACTCTAAATGATTACTAAAGATGGCGGCTTACGAGATACAAGGGCCGGACTATTCGAAATTGATTTAGCATGAAAGCATTTCGAACGGGGCTCCGATTCGCATAATGTTCTTTCGTATTAAAGAATCCTTTATTATCTGTTGTACATTTGATACCCACGCTGCAGCTGGCGCCGTCAGCTTCCGTGCTTTCTGTGTTGGCAACACAAAAAAATGATGACAGCAATACTTAAAATTCTGCACAAACGCGAAAACTGTTTTTTTCGCCAATACCACAGCTAATGTCATTGCGTAAACTGTGAATTTATATTTATGTACCAAAATTAATGAAGCTTCTCATTTTGAAAATTGTTGACAATCTGAAATTCATATAGATAAATTTATTACGCCGCAAGCCTGTAATGATAATAATATATGATATTATTAATAATATGTATGATATTATTAAATAATTTATATTAATAAATATGGCGATATTATAGAAATGGAGAACATATTTGCCTTATGCAAAGTCATCGTGCGGAAAGTGGCAACACCGGGTGCATTGGGCTTTCGGCCGGTATTCGATTGCAGAAATGGAACCCGATCTTTTGTTGTCGGAGGCGAGATTCGGTGGATTTATCTGAAGGCGATCGGCGTGCCTCGTGCGCACGTCATTCGGTAACTTAAGACTGGGCTAGCCTTTGTGGTAGCAATAATGGGCCGAGCATGTGCCGCCTGTCAACATGTCGAGATAAGATGCTCCTTAAGTTCCCCATCCACTTCGGTTGTGCGACATTAATGCGTCTCCTTTTATATTTCGTGTACAAAATATTCATTTATCTCTCACTCTGATCGGTCACGGTTGCTTTTTAATATTACTTCCATAATTCCGGTTTTCTGGTGTAGGTATATAATAATTAAAAGGATACTAATAAACCTGTTCCAGAGTTAACATCTTTAAAATTAGACATATGGAGTGGCACAATAAAGTTTTATTTATTTATAGATAGAACCACCAACGGAATAACATGTTGTTTTGAAAAAAAATGTGACAATAGGCCTAGGAACTAAGGTTTACATGTTTCCATTTAGAGGTAGTTACAGCATGTTTAAAAATACGATAAGTGTACGATTTGTAACCTGGAAACGATGTAAAAAGTAACTCTCAATTACCAAAGCTGTGCATAATTTAAATCTCTTACTACATTTTAAATACTAATACATTGTTACATATGGTCAATAGTTGATATGATTAATGTTATTTAAGTCATTTATGTGATGATCGTAGACTAAACTATGTCAGATGGACATTACGATACTTATTTAATCGAAAATAAAACGATTTCTGTAAACTTTTATCCTGACTTGGTAACTAACTTTGACTCTGAAACCTAATTTTTATGTAGAAAATTCAAATCTAATATAACCGAAAACCTTTGGTAACTTTTACAAATACTTAACAATAATATCTTTAACTTATCTGTAGCGCCTTTAGGTTTGACTGGTAGATTATACCAATAACAATATGCTACGTAACGATACTTTTTGCCACAAATTAAATGAATAAAATCTAACATCCTAGTTATATTTCTTTAAAAAAAAAAAGGTTACCTACTGATAAGCAACGCGTAAAAAAAACAATTTCGTAACCACCAAATAACATTAACAATTCCTAAACGAAGACAGACCGTGACAGCATGGATTACTTAAAGTGGGGGACGAAGGGCAACAGGCCAACATTTCGACATAAGTACCACTTTAAATTCCTCACGAAATGCAACAGGTGGAAACGCAAGGGAAAAAGAGAATCAAGTTGGCGCAATAGAGACGGTAGAGCCGAATCTGCCAATGCAAAAATGAATGGTCTTGTATTGAGCTTTATTCTCTAAGACTGCATCGGGAATTTCCATCCGGTAGAGTAATAGCAGGCTCTAGCCAGAGTGTTTAAGAAGGGAACCCAAGTTGGTAAAGAGGATGGAGGGCAGGAATAGTAGTCCGGTGCGGCGCCAGCAGTAGAGTCGCTACGCGCCCTACATGCGTAATGTCGTTACGGCGTATTACGTGTAGCGGTGGCTTACGCAAGCGCGGAACCGGGCGTGAGAAGCGGCGCGGCACCTGTAACGAGCGTAAGGCCGCTCGCACACTGAGCGAATAAGATATGATGTATAATAATTATGAGTTAAATTCAATTAAATACAGTCGTGATAACTCAGTGTTCGAGCGCTTTTGCTTTTGATTCAATATCCTCGAGCAACTTGAGTTATAATACCGGTGGCAGCAACAAAGCAGTTGTAAATTTTAAGTACTGACTTATCAAGTGGTCAACGGTAAAGGAAAACTCTTTGAGGAAACTGCCAAATTTTCGAAATGATAACAAATAAATATTTCCAAGATATGTGAAGTCCGCCAATTCGCAGTGGGGCCGCTTGGTGGACTATGTTCTTGTATCTTCCTACAGAAAATTGCTCCTTAGCTGAGAGTTCGTTCAACTTCTTTTTTTTTTAAATGCATCCGCTGCATTGAAAAATTTATCCAGAATTCCGGTAATTCAAAAAGAATAGATAAAGATCTTTTTTCCCGAAAAGAAGGTCGCAATCTAGCAGTCTAGCGACGGTTGGTAATAACGCTACCCATGAAAATTCGCGCTCACCACAGTGTTACGTGATGAAACACGTTTCCGACCGATCGCGAAGGTTCAAAAGTACGAATGATTTATTGACTGCACTCCAATCTAACCAGCAAACTGACGCAGTAATAAAAGAAAATCAAGCTAATGGACATAGGTGAGACAGCTACCACTGTCTACCCGGTATAGGTTTTAGTTTATAGTAGTATAGGAATATAGTGACAGTGTTTTATTGGGAGGGCAAACTGAACTAATTTCGCTTACTGCGAACAGCTCCCCTACATAAAAGGTAGGATACTCAAGCATAAGAAGAAGGAAGATAAGAGCTACAAAGTTTATGATGCCTGCATACTGGACTCGCTGTATTTTTATTACTGAGGGCTGTACGATGCCGTCATATATTTGATTGTTACGTAAACGATATGATCTATCATCATCACCAAAAATATATACGTAACGGCTTTAATTTCTGTTAATTTTTGTGATCTGTGTGAAGTTGACGATCCGACAATGCACAATCCACTTCGTCAGACGAAGCTTTGTGGTGCAATGCATTATGTAAAGGCGAGGCTGCCGCGGGAAATCGCTATGAACCAGTAATGTCGGCTAAGGCGGTCCACGTACTCGCTATTTGTTATTTTTCAACTATTTAATTACAACAGTAAATATATTTAAAGTAAAGAAACGTAACAGCATAATTATATATGTTCCACTCTTGGCCAAAGGGCTCCTCTGTATAGAAGGTATTCCTGCGTAGTGGACTACGTGACCCCATTACGGATTGGCAGACTTCTCATGTTCGATTTTTTTTTCATTTTCTTTTTATTATTATTTTTAAAACCAGTAACCAGATTTGCCGCTTGAATTATTCACCGAGAAGTAACCAGATTGTACGGTGTTACATTAAAGTATTTTAAGGGTTTAATTAGAGTATATATTTTCCAGTGGCACCAGGAAGCAAAATACAAGAAATCCGTCATTTGCTTCATGATTCATTTTCTTTCCAGGAGAGCATAACTTTAGAGCTCTACTTATTCTTATAAATAAATAAATATTTAGGACACATTTTTACACAACATTTTCTAGTCCCAAACTAAGCAACGCTTGTACTATAAAACTGATAAACATACTTGAACATACTTTTATTTTGTAAATAAATACATATTATACATATATAAACATCCAGACACTACAAAAACATTATGTTCATCACACAGTATTTTTCCAGTAGTGGGGATCGCACTCACACCCTCTGGCGCAGGCCGCAGGAGGCAGGCACGCCATTCGGGTCGTCATACTGTTCCTCGTACCCTTCTTGTCGCAACCAATGTAGGCTAACGTGCTCGCAGTGGCCCCTTGGCTCTTATCGTGAGTTCCTCAGGAGTTCGTCGTAAGAGACCAAGCCGCGGCCTCTAACCGCCCCTACCGCGACTAACCCACCCACGAGACAAAACATGAAAGTGAAACCTCCACTTCACTCCGCTCTAATAGGTCGTGGTAATACCACGGACGAGCCCGTGCGTGGCACTAGCTGGCAACTCCATCACCTAAACCATTGAGATAATCCTCAGTCAGCGTACATAGATAGCGATTCTTATGCAGCATACATAGATAGCGATATTTTTTTTTATTTAAAACTTTTTGCACATACAACGTACGTTGGCGGTGTTTTTCTCTACCAGTCAACCGACAAATAAATAATTAGAGAGAATAAGGAGGTGCGAAAGAGCAACATGAGCAGTAGTGTAAAATATGAGGTTATATAAAATACTTCGTATAAATATACACGTATACCTACAAAGTAATAAATAATTATGTCAAGAAGGGTAAAGTTCAATTAGCTCAATCTTCAATTCTATCGAATATCTACATAAAATTTTAAGATGGCACGTTTCTCTTTGAACACTTTCTGATGGATTAAGACGGCACATTTCTCTTTGGTAGAACACCATCTGACGGCGATGGGTAGCGAGTACCAGAGCTGTACAGCTTGGCCCATGTCGGTACAATTATTGTTAATATTAACTGAAATATCTAATTATATAACCTCTTTCGAAACTACGCAAACAGAAGTAAGAAGCTTTTTCACCAAGTTATGTTAGGTCTCACTCACAATAAGTCACGTTTAAAATAGTACAAATCTTTACTGCAGACCTACGGCAAAAATACAAGTCAATCTCCTAATAAATACGCGTTTTTTCCTGATGTAGAGTCCAATATACTATAGCCCTGGGCCTTCGGTATTCAAAAAGAATGTCTTATCAATTTTTATAATTATTCCGCCAGTGCAATCGCACTATCGGATGCAAGTCATGATTATTTGACTATTGCTTATCTTATATATTTTTACAACAAAACAAAAAAAATATATTATCATGTTATAATTTTTTTTATAAAGTTATTAAACGATTGACAAATGATCATTTGCACCGGGTATATTCGCCAGTGTTTAGATATTTTTTCGATCGCCATTATCGCTATTATATTTAAATATCGAATGCTATACATATATAGAAGACACAAAGCCTGCGTTAGTTCAACAGTTCAGAAAAGTCAATTACGTCATTCGAACTCTAACCGCGCGAAAATAAATCAGTTTGTGTGTACATTCAGTGTCTGAGTGCAAAAAGAATGAGTCGCAGGGTAGACGTTGTTCTGGGATATTTCAGTTTACCATTTCTCTTCTAGCTTTATTACAAATATGACCTCATCCGAACGCCACGTGTGAACTCGTCGTATGCTTGCCTCTTAATGAAAACGACAAATATATCGAATGAAGTACCGAACGGGTTTTATTTATTTTAACATGTCTATAACTGTACGCTATGTGGGAAGCAGAGATTTAAGATTATTCATATCTCTATATGAATAATATGCGGTGTGAATTCCCCCAAAGCAGTGTAATATTGTTGCACATTTTAGCGTTTTATTATATTATTGTATACTACAAAAGAATAGTACGAATATAAATAGTTAATCAAGTTTAAAATATGTATAGTGTGTTGACAGTTCTATGAAGGTTACAACACTGGCGCATACATTTTCAGTGAACTATTCTACTTATTACGAGACAGATGACAAAAAATCGTACAACTCGACGCGTATGTTGAACAAACATGTGCGTCGCAGTTCTCTTAAAAAACGCCTCCCTGAAAAAAATATGTAGAAAAAAGACCACTCGAGCGCTGAAGCTCGCCCGTTTGACAGGAAACATGATATTTTATTTTGGCCGTGGGATCAAACCGGCCCGATAATTTGTGTTCCGAGCGGGACATCACAGGCACGGTGATTTTTAAATTGCCAAAGACATTTCTCGACTATTAATAGACGGGAGAAAGTCCCTACATGATTTTCCACGAACAAACCGAAATTAACACGGCACTTATCAAAGGACAGGGGAAATAAAACGCCCCTAATGAGAAAATATTAAATATCATTAGTTGACATGTAAATAAAATAGAAGCGTCAGGCTATTTCCGACTTCTTTAAAATCTATGTTTACACGACCACAAAGCTCAACCCCTCACGCATACCATCCATTATACGATTCATTAACTCTCCGTTTTGGCGCGAAAAGCATAAATCTCTAATAATTGGCGCGAAATAATCATAAATTGTCCCAATTGTTTTTCTAGACGAAGTTCAAGCCTTGCATTATTTCTTTTTTATGATTTATTTATTCTTTATTCAAAAAAATGGTAAAAAATACCATCGGCATTATTTACCAGTATTGTATGTGAAAAACATAAATAAAAAGCTGACTGGATTGAAGTCTTATGCTACATTCTTACATCACGTATCTCACATTCTCCAAGCTCATCGCGTCAATTGAAGTCCGGTCGGCAAAGGAATAATAAGAATCAATAGCAATCAGCGTCAATCTACTCCAGGAAACCTTATCGCTGACTGATTGTCCGGCGCGCGACGCAGTGGCCATTGTGTTGTGGCGGAACAAAAGTAGCCGCGCACTGTTTCATTATTACTTCACTAGCCGTGCCGCCCCGCTTCGTCCGGCTTCGTCTGTCGGTACCATTGTCGCGACGTTAATTAATTCGTTGTAGCCCCAAAATGCTTTAGACAGAGCACTGTACCAGCAGTGTGAGCTTTTTTGACGGTATATTTTTGAATTATTTGCCATCTTTCTCAGCAAGTACGTAACTGATGCCAAATGAGACGATTTTATTATGTATTATCGATGCAAGACCAGTGACAGAATAATGCTGCTACGCTGTCGTATTGAGGGTTTTGGTGAAGACTAAATGATGACAGATTTAACTACATGCATTATTACGCCAACAACATCTTTGAAGAATTTGCACAGTTAGTTAGATACACTTTTAAAGTCTCCCTTCATGATTTCACCATTGAAGTTTTCTTGTGCTCGGTTATATCTCACGCAAGAGATATTCATATTAAAGTATCTACTGCACATAAAAGGCTTCCAGAGGTACTTCTTGCATTACATAACTCTCGCTAAACGTATTAACGTTATAACCGTATCCTAACAAGAATCAAGAGGCACAGGACGCCTTTACGGATAGTGCCAAATGTTGTTTTTTTTATGTTATTACATATTCTCGAAACAGCTTTGCTTGGTGAAGATGTCTCTGGATATTTAGGTATAAACCATTTCATAACCGTGTCAACAATAATCCATACTTAATATTACAAATGCGAAAGTAACTCTGCCTGTCTGTCTCGCTTTCACGCCAAAACTACTGAACCGATTTAAATGAAATTTGGTACACAGATAGTCTAGAGCCTGAGAAAGGACATAGGCTATTTTTTAATGTGGAAAAAAGTGTTGTAAAGGGTTGAAAGGTTAAAGAAAGATATTTATTTAAGGGCATCAACGCGACCGTAGCCGCGCGCGAAAAGTTAGTTATATATATTTTCAACGATATACTTAAAGTAAAGTAAAGTAACAGCCTATACACGTCCCACTGCAGGGCAAAGGCCTCCTCTATACAGAGGGTACCAGGGCATAGTCCACCACGCGACCCCACTGCGGATTGGCGGACTTCACATATCTTCGAAATATACATTTTTTATTACTTTTTATTTTTTTTTGTTATTATGCAGGTTTCCTCGCGATGTTTGTCCTTCAACGCGGAGCACGTGATAAGTCAGCACTTAAAGTTAAAAACTTCATTGGTGCCGTCATCGGGATCGAACTCAGGTTGCTCGAGTATATCGAATTAAAGGCGAGCGCCCGGACACTGAGCTATCACGGCTCGTCATACGAAACGAACGATGTCTTTATTAGGTCTTATTTAACTTATAAATTGTCTTTATAAATGCTAACTACCCTTAGTGGTAAAATACCCTTTAAATTAGTTGATTTCATATTTTGGAATGATTTACATTTCTCAGTAATCGGTACAATAACAGCACTATGTACAAATAATATTGTTTGGAACTTTGACGCTTTTGCATTCAAGCAAAGGAGTGATTAATTATCAATTCAAAATTATAGTCTAATTTTAGTTATATAGTCACTGCTCCTCTTTCTTCAACTTCACAAAACTAATTTATTTGTTATCATTCGACTAAACTAATAGTACCGTAACTGCCTACACAAATATGATATGTCCCACTGCTTGGAAAGTATCTCCGCCATATGGAAGGTCTAGTGCAAATTGGCAAAGCTCATATATACTCGAGATATTTACTTCAACTATTTCTTGAGTATGGTCTCCTCACGGTGTTTCCTTTAGCACTGAGCACTGTAAATCGACATTTAGAATTGCAATTAGCAATTTCGTTGGTGCCGCACGAGTGTTTAGCTCAGTTTGCTCGTGTAATTAAAATTGAGCCACCGGTCGTACGACTAACTGTGTGGAGTTAATTTAACGTCTTAATTGGTACAAATTAACTGTACGGCCGCGCCGATGGCCCTTTTAAAAAGCGTAAATAGCTCGACCGTACGCGCGGTGGCGCGGGAAATAGATTTTACGATTGCGTGCGGGGCGATATTTACGCGTGTTTACACTTCGTATGGACTTTATAGGCGCAACGACACCATTGGTGTGCACTAGGAGTAGCGGAACTTGACGATCGCCTTGCGCAATACCTCTCTTATGTCTCCTATTCCTTCTTCGCAAAACAGTCTCCGCGTTAGGAATCGATTCCCGCGCCTCTCGGGGACGTCGTAACCTAAAAACCAAAAGTAGCGCGGTTCACAAGAATTAGTTGCAAGTTCATGATATATTTCTATAGTACGGACACGGTGTAGCTTCCACTAAATACCATAGCCTGACATAGACGTGTGTACAGTCGAAATAATTATACTTTCCCCTGGAGAAAGAAGAGACGGATGCTACTCCTGTTGAAGTTTGGCAATGCATCGGCTGCTTTGCTGATGCGGATGTCTTGGTTGGCACTAATCACATACCGCCAAGCAAACCGCTTACTTATTTGGCACCTGTAAAAACGTGCAATTGACTATGAGTTTTGAAATTATAGATCTATACATTGGCAGTTGTGGAACCCGCGGTTAAACAGCACATGCATTTCGTCGGCACAAGTTATTTCAGCAGCAATTGTACTCGATGGCTGTGCACTTACACTCTTTAATCGCACCATACGGATCCAGACACGAGCCAGTGCATAAAGCACACGTCGTTACTCGCTCTAGTAACTTGCGTGGTGTATCGACAATGTACACAGAGCTATCTGCTCGCACAACTTGCGCATATAGCTTCATACGTATCGCGCGTAAAGTAGAAATATTTATACCTCCGTCTTGTATGTGTGGTAACCCCCCATTTACTTAGTTTGGCAACGAAACTGCCTCGGGTACGCGCATGTCCATTTTTATATGACAAGGTGGCAGTTCACTTGATGTTAAGTGATAACCGCCGCCCATGGACATTTACACCCATTAACACCCTTAGGGTGACAGATGCGTTGCCACCTCTTGTTGTCGCCGTTGCCAACGATGACATCCCTAGTTTTCAAACATTACGTTGTAAAAAGTCATAAGAAAGGTCATCGTTTCCCGTGAAGGCACTAGATGGCAAACATTGGTTAAAATTCAATAATAAACAAAGTACATTATTTAGTTTAATCGGTGTGCAGATATGCCGCTTAGATTAGTTAGAGCGTTGGGCGTGTAACCAGAGGACGCCGCGATTGAACTCTAGACTCTGGCAAAAATCATTGGTTTGTCGTTAGTACCTTTTGTTGCTGTGAGATTAACTCCATTTTCATGGGTCAAAGGAATAAAAAAAATTACTTTTGTAAGCAATTTTTTTTATTCCTTTGACCCCTAAAAATGTGGCTACTTGAAACAATTTTTTGATCCGTATCCGGATCCGTATCCGCGGATTTACAATTTCAATGATCCGGCACATCACTAAAAAAAATTCTTAAAGTTATAACAAATTTTAAATATCATATCAAGTGCAGAGAACAGCACTAAAACTAATAACATCCTTTTAAAAACTTTTAATCGCAAAAGTGACATGTAGTAGTTTTCCAATATAACATTGTAAAATGTCATATGAAAATGTGGTCATTTGCTGTAAAGAAAACACATTATATGGCGCCAGGCATTGCTTAAAATGCAACAAAAAGTAGTAAGTACGTTGATATTTTCGTCGGTGTGAAGATATGTATAGCTCAATGGCGCGAATTCCAGAGGACGCAGGTTCAAATCCTCGCTGCGGCGAAAATGATTTTCGTAAATTTTTCTTATTTCATAATTCATAAAATAAAATTTGTTTTGTTTTATGAATGAATAATTAAAATTTAAAAAAAAATATTCAACTAATATCCATAATATGTCATTGGGTTCTAACACATGATCTCGTTAATACATTAAAGTTTGGAAATTCAGCAAAACACGTATACGCCAGTAGACTTACTCCACAAAAATAGTACTGTACTAACAGGTCCCGAAATAGTCAAGTAAAATTTTAAAATTTGTTGTTCTTTATCACTTGTAAAAACATAGGAATATATCTGATAAAGTCGACGACGTGTGAAAAAACACTTCATGGATTATCGCATTCCGAACGTATAAATAAAAAATAGATATCGTTTTATTTATAGCCAAATTCATATCGTTTTATTTATAGCAAGTACGTTTCAACTAGTTATTGCTATTGCACGAGTCAGGTTATTCCGTGGGAGTATCACGGCCTCACAGAAGTCGAAAATAAGGCAAGAAATTAATGTATTTTGTCTTGCCACATATTATGCAACCGCTTCCCAATCTGTGAAAAGTATTTTTTCAAGTAAGAACATAGCAAGCGAGCTGGCGTTTAACCTGATGTTAAGTGACCGCTGCCCATGAACATATGCAACACTCGTAGGGTTGCAGATGCGTTGCCACCTTTTGATAAAGTGGGCCCCGATTACCTCGCTCACCTGACGCAATGTAGAAATTTAAATCTTCCACCTCAAGCGGGTCTTTTGTGAGGTCGTAGTACTTCCCTGGACGTACCTGCCCGTCCGTGAAACAGCAAAGACTACTGCGTGGTTCTACCACACTCAAGCTGCCAAGGTTACTTCGAGCTGATCGTCAATTACTAATTGTTTGACTTCAGGTGAACCGCATGCCATCATTTACCACCTTTAGTCAAAACTGTAGTCTGTAGTGTAGGAAAAAGGTAGAGAAGCTCTGCGCATAAAATGTCTTGTATTAGGCCGTGTTGGTGAATTAATAGTTAAAAATAGTTACTAAATCTTGGCTTCGCTAGTGATATTCTGGTCTGTTACCGATATTTGCAAAATCTCCAGTGGTATACTTGATCTGAAATCCTAGCTAAAGTTATTATTATTATTGCTTATTTATTATTATTATGCCCTACTATAAGATTATCATCTCTACATTCTATACTCAAGACCCTTTCGAAATTAGCTTGAGCGCAACAACCTGATTACAGACAAATAATCAACTTACGCGACAGATAAATATAATTATTAAAACCATTTCATAACATGACTCGATTAAATATCGATATGAAAACGAAAGCGAAATAACATTATGCGCCTTAATAGGCGGACAGATAAAAAATACGTAAGTAAAGGCCAATGGAATCGGCTATAAATACGAGAGGAACGCACACAAAACGGGAAATCCGCCCTTTGTCATCGTTGAGCTCTCCAACGACGCGAGGACAAAGATAGTGGTGACGCACCGCTTAGATTATTAGGCCTAATACACCACATGTGCTAGGCGACTGCGTTAATGTTAGGGTTGGCGTAACCGACAATTTAAATATTATTTTTCCGTATCTCAACCATGCGCACCATTATTATATACACTGACATTTTTATAACTTTAAAGTTCGGATATTACTGTCTATATAGCGATCACTTAACGAATTAAAATCACTAGTTATGATGACTGAAAATTCATCTGAAGTGAACAAAGTTTAAGTGCTACCGGACTACTTAAAACAATATTGGTTACCTATATGAAAAAAATGGACTCAAATATCAACGCCAAAAAGCCGCCAATCATACGATTGTGTGGTATTCCCCTGAAACAGGTGGCGGAGTTCAAGTATCTCGGCCATATAGTTAACGAGCGCCTCGTGGACGACGGTGATATAGAGAGGGAGCGAAGGGCGCTGTCGGTCCGGGGCAATATGTTGGCCCCGCAGATTTGCGCGAATCCTTTTGTAATTCAGAGGTAAAATTAACGCTGTTTAGAGCCTACTGCCAAACCTTTTACACGTGCAGTCTGTGGGCGGGGACTACACGCAGCGGACCTTCAGAACTAATTTCGTGTGCAGTACAACAATGTGCTGAGAGCGGTATTGGGGAAGCCGCGTCACTGCAGTGCATCTGCAATGTTTGCGGAGGCTCGTGTAGACGACTTCTACGCGATCTTCCGGAAACGTGTTGCATCCATGATGAGCCGGTTAGTGAACAGCTCCAATGCCCTTCTCAGCACTTTGGCGTGCAAACTCGACAGCCCACTCTGGAGGAGTTGGAATGGTGCACACACATATGCTAACAAGCGTGTGTGTATTTAATGTTAGTTAATCTTAGTCTTAATTATATTAATTTTAATTTCTTTTGATTTATTTTTTAATTTTAGTTAATTTTAATTTATTTTGATTTATTTTTAATTTATTTTCCCTTTATTGATTTTTTCATTTTGTTTTGTACTAACCAAATATGGACCCTGGTCTGAAATAAAGATTTATTATTATTATTATTATTAATAGTTAAAAATAGTTACTAAATCTTGGCTTCGCTAGTGATATTCTGGTCTGTTACCGATATTTGCAAAATCTCCAGTGGTATACTTGATCTGAAACCTATTTTTTATTATTATTATTTCTTTATTTATTATTATTTATGCCCTATATAAGATTATCATCTCTACATTCTATACTCAAGACCCTTTCGAAATTAGCTTGATGTTACAACCTGATTACAGACAAATAATCAACTTACGCGACAGATAAATATAATTATAAAAACCATTTCATAACATGACTCGATTAAATATCGATATGAAAATGAAAGCGAAATAACATTCCGCGCCTTAATAGGCGGACAGATAAAAAATACGTAAGTAAAGGCCAATGGAATCGGCTATAAATACGAGAGGAACGCACACAAAACGGGAAATCCGCCCTTTGTCATCCGTTGAGCTTTCCAACGATCCGAGGACAAAGATAGTGGTGACGCACCGCTTAGATTATTAGGCCTAATACACCACATGTGCTAGGCGACTGCGTTAATGTTAGGGTTGGCGTAATCGACAATTTAAATATTATTTTTCCGTATCTCACACATGCGCACCATTATTATATACACATACATTTTTATAACTTTAAAGTTCGCATTATCACTGTCTATATAGCGATCACTTAACGAATTAAAATCACTAGTTATGACTGAAAATTCATCTGAACGTGAACAAAGTTTAAGTGCTACCGGACTAAACAATATTGGTTACCTATATAAAAATTTTTGTTAACAAAATATCAAACACCGAGAGACTTGTTTTGATCATCTATAATATAATAAAAACAAAATGTATCCGAAGATAAACTTCAACGTCCTTCAACGACCTTAAATCTATTAAATAGCGAGGAAAACCGAATGACATATGTCCATTTTCCGAATCTGTCCGCGCAAAGATAGCGTGAATCAAATAATGTCAAGATACAATGTCAAGGTGAGATAACGAGTGTGCCGAATTTATTTCGCCGCATTAAAAGTCCGGTGCATCAGATATTCAAAACTTCCAGAACAAAAAAAAGGCGAATGGAATCCTTTTGTAACTGACTTCAATAAAATAGCCTATGTAAATAATTAAAAGAGATTTATCGAAACTAAAATATAATTCATAAATGTAACAAGTCTAAATACGACACCAATAACGTGAATCGTCTTTACATTAATTGTGCAATTTAAAAAAAAACAAAAATATCAAGTATAATAAAAATTAAATCAAGAAAGACTGAGTAAAACGCTAGTCGATTGTACTTTTAAATTGTTATCATTACTGTCGCTTTAGCGCAACCCACGTCCGAATACTACTCATTGAAGCCATTCCAGTATTAATCGCTGTAAGCGCTGTCTTTGTTATTGCGTTGCTTATCCAATATGGCTGGCGGCTGGAAGTTCAAGTCTAAAAATTATAACATATGAATACTGTGGCATATTCTTCTGATTTCACGTAAAAACCGCTCGACCGTAATGATAATGTAAGTATACTTACGAAATTTACTTTTATAGAGGATTTGCGAAAGACAATAACGAAACAATAATTATAATACATACTGTACCTATCAGCGTGCAAACATAAACAGTAATAATGATAACAGAAATAAATCGTGTCGCATCAATTTGTTGAAAAATATCTCAAACTATAATAACTAACATTTCAAAAAGATCTTCAATAAACGACTTCGTTTTGGTAAAAAAAATCAATGACTCACTATTGTGAGGAATCAAACATTTTTTTTACCCAAACAATTTTTTTAAACAAATTTGATTGAAAAGCACTTTTTTGTATAGGTTTTTATACGCTTTTTTATATCTTCGATGGCAATAAACAAAGCAAACGTTGTTTAAAGTAGCCTAGATGTCAACTGCTGGTCGAAAGGCGGTCTGCGCTCTCTTGGACTGGTAGCGGCGTGACGTAATTCTTAAAGCGGACCGCCAGGGGTACCACGAAGAATGCGATGACGTGGTCCCGTACATGGGCGGCTGCAACTTGCACGCCGACTTGTGCGCTGGGTACGGGCGACGCGCGTTTGGGTTCCGCACGCACGAACACCTCCGCCTTGAGCCCCGGAGCGAGCAGAAACCTGGTGCGAGGATAGCAACGCCACGATGCTCCGAAGCGGGCTTCTCCCGTCCATATGGCGCAGCAGTGTACGTAAATCGATCGCGGGCAGACGTTCAAAAGGCTGGAAAGCGATATAGGGAATAATTCGTCAACACTAACAAGTTATCCAGAGGATCGGGCTAACGTTTAAAAGGCTGTAAATAGATGTTACTACCTAATAATGGGGATAATACGTACTACCCCTAACCCCAGAGTCGATTTCGCATTTCTAATCGCATTCACCTTTTTCATTTTCATACATATAGGCACACAAGCTATTTTTCAACGTTACATGTACTGAACAAAAGAAAGTACTGGCAATACTTTCTTTCAATTTATCAGATTCTTTTTTAGGTGACATAACATAACTCATCAGGGTATCGTTTTTTTTTTTTCTAGATTGAGTCGGTTACATAAAATATAACATAAAAGAACAAACTATGGTCTTAACTGATTTCAGCTTTCGCAAACGTCAGGATTCCCAGTTGTTTCTGCGTGACAATGGGTTGGTAATTTGACAATGTCCACTTTCAATGTTCATCAAAAGAATTGAGTTGTAGTTGTCTATAATCTTCCAAGAAAAAAAACCTAAGCATAACACAGTTGAACCTCAACTCTTTTTACCTTATATTAAATATTGTAGTCTTGTGGGTAAAGGGCTAAGTATATAAGGTATTATATACTTATTAAAGGGTTAAGTATATAATACTTTATATAATTAACCCTTTAGCCGCAAGACGCAGATGCGAATTCTAGCACCGCTAATTTTTTTTCCAGAATTCGTGTATTAAACTTACATAAAAAACGTATGAAATAAGCAAGTATGAGACGATATGTGCATTGAGACTGACTTTACTCTGCTGCAACGTCTTACCATAATTTCTTAGTGACAATCCTATCATCCACTGTTATGTATATTGTGTCCGGAAACCATGATAATGCTAAAGGATGACGCGGTACTGGTTGAGGGAACTTTTCGTCTGCAACAGTTCTCGATGACTGCTCTTTTATTTGTAAACATGATATTTCAAAAAAATCTATAGAAATCTGCAAAAACGGTGCGGTGGTGTTGTTAAAACGAAAATCGTGATAGCCAAAATATTTATAAAATGAACTGAGCTATCTTTGATTCAACTTTTAAAACAATTACAATAAAACAAAAAGTGCATAGACATCGATCAAGCTGCCTTTAAATTGGTCTATCTAGCAACAGGACAGTCTTACTTAAAATAAAATTTAAGTATTTAGCACATGAGCGATTTAATGATTTCAATATAAAATAGTTTATGTCATAATCTTGGACATTGTTAATTTTAATCATAATTTAGCTATATACATATAATTAATCATTATTTTATCTTTAATTAGCTTCACAAGTTTACGTTACGTACGTCTTCAGGTTCAACTTTTTCACGCGGATTACTTGAAATCAATGGCGGTAGGGTATTTTTCTGTCTGTTCTCTATTATTTGAGATTGGGAAATCATCATCTTATAATTTTTTTCCTGCCCAAATTTGATACTTGAATGACGGTCTCATGTTGCACACATATAAATAAGGTCACACAAGGTCACTTTGTTCAACTCGTGACAGATAAACATAGCTAGAAGAAAAAATAACATAGATAATAATATTTCATAAACATAATTGTATTTAAAAGTTGGGATTGATGTGATCATCGTGGCATAGATAAGTAATATAATAATATAAATAGTCTTGTTTTATTTAACATTTTTTTTCTAGAGATAATTCTCCAATTTTTTTTAAAACTAGTACATGAATTCGATAAGATGTTATAATACACACATCTAATCGAATCATATATAAAGTCTGTGTGTCTGTGTAATTATCTGCTCCCCCTTCACTTCACGACGGCTAAACAGATTCGAATGAGATTTGGAACCTTCCACTATTTATGACATTCCTCACATGAGAACCATTTTTACATCGCTTTCGCGCGTGTTTTCTCGTTCATAATGCGATACAGAAAATCATCTCCGTGTTCATCTAGCCACCTGATTACAATACGAGTGTCATCAAGGCAAGATTCAACAGGCTTATACTGAGCTAGTGTGTTTACCATCAGCGAGTTATCGTCTCTTCCTTTAAGTGGATGGTTGTGAAACATGCGAATGATAATAAAATAGTGCTTCTTATACTACAGTACATACTACAGAATTCTGGTTCGGTTACTAAATTATATTCGGCACCGCGACTCATGAGTTGATTCGGATCAGTATTTTCCAACATTTTTTACAGTTTCGGGTCTGCTCCGTTCTGGTTTGTAAACGCCTTCCTAATCCAAGATGTTTTTATTTTTGGGTTAACATTTGTCAATAAAACCCTAGAACAATTCAGCTTATGATCAACCTCCTTTTGTCCCCAACACATCCACCATCTGACCGAGCAAATCCTGAAAGGCCTCAACCACCCTAAACACATTACTCCGAGAGCTCTTTCTCGATGATGTAAAGGCATTCGACAAATTCTGGCACAACGAAATATTTTACAAGCTGTTCATGCTCAACGAGACAAGCTCGTACGGCCCCATCCGGCCCTTCCTGTCGAATCGCTATTATCGTTATCGAGTAGAGGGCACTCTCTCCACGACCCGACCTCTCACGGCCGGCGTTCTTCAAAGCTCCTACGTCTTCCCTTTGCTATTTTCGCTCTGCACGAGCGACATCCCACGGGACAAGTGAATTTCGCGGATTTCGCAGATAAAACAGCCCTAAACTTCTTTGATAAACGTATAGGCCGAGTCACCATTCGCTTCCAAAACGCTACTTGTTGCCTCAGTGATTGGCTTGCCAACTCTAACCCCCCTATCTAAATGATTCGATCACACCAGAGCAAGAAGCGAACGAAAATCACATTATACGACTAACTCCTCTCTCTACTAGAACTAGCTTCATCGAACGCAGAACTCATGCAATCTGGCTATCCTACGTATTCTGCGTTCACTGATGCTTTAATAGTCGAACTGAAAGCAACATAAAAGTTGAATTAAAGAAAGCTTTGTTACATGTTCTCAGCGCTATATAACGTAATAATACAGAAACCCAAGTCGGTTAGACGGGCGGTTTGCCCGCGCCACGACGCGTGACGGTGGCTCCCGAGGGAGCGGAAGTCTTACACTTCCGGCCCGGAGATCCGCTCCGATACTTCACGATCACGACGTCCCGACTCCTGACCGCTGTTTGAATGAGAAACCATCCGTTGTTCGTGTTTTATATTTAAAACTTATAGCATATTATAAGCCGCAAGCTATTATAACTATTCACTTACAATTCACATTGACTGAACTACCTCAGCAAATTCATCGTGCAAAGACGCTAGACAAATTAAAAAATTACGTAAAGAATCACTATCTTTCCCTCTGTAATCCATAGGTAACATTGACAATATTAATCTATTATACTTTCATATATTTATTTATGTTAATTATATATATTATATATTTATTTATGTTTATGTTATTATTTTATGATATTATTTTATTATTATTAAGTAAGTTTATTAAGCACACCCCCTCCCACTATTCATAAGTTTATTTTCCTTGTACTAAGGTTGTCTGGAAGAGATCGCTCTTTAGCGATAAGACCGCCTTATTGTACCTAGCTTTTAAGATTTATTTTATATGAACTGTACAAAACTTTTTGTGGTGTACAATAAAGTATATACAATAATAATATAATAATTCACATCAATTTCACTCACACCCATATATACATGTTCACCCTTGTTTCAATTTACGGAAAAAAGTATTAGGTATTAATCTAGACTTTATCTCTCCATTTCGAATTTAGTTAAATCTTCTTCTTTTTTTGCTTTATGTTTATAGGCATTCGCCAGACTCAACTAAAATATAGGAAAATGATTAAGTGTTTAGATTCTAAAACAGCTTCGACATAGCAAAGACATAAAGATCATAATTACAAATATATAGAACTCATGAAAAAAAAGTAACTATCTGTTGAATTATCTAGACAATTTTTTATATTAGACATGTAACCTGAATCCATCAAAGTTTAGTTAAATCCTTTAGGTCATTGAAATGTGAAGCGGAATAAAACATCCATGACGTTAATGATTTTAGTGCATTGCTCCTCCGTGATCACTATGGGAGACGTATCTACTTCCTAACATTTTTCTCTTCCTAACGATTTATATGTTTATCGTTGAAGCTAAGCTTCGGTATAAACCGACGTGTTGGAAAGTTTTAAATTGAGTAATTAAAATTTAAAAGCTGGGGCTTTTTACTTAGCTGTGGGGCGGAGTACTCTCACAACAGTAATCATTTTTATAAAATGCATAAAAGTGAATTTCAATTATATAGATCCATTAAAGTCCCCATAGGTTTTAGGAACTGGCCGACTTCAATATAATATACATACTAAATAAGTCAGCCAGTTTTTCAATTCGATTTTCGATCGTAAAGTTTGATTTGGATTACGGTGACAATTTGGTGAGAAAATCAGTAACTATTACGAGTTGGTGGAGCGGTCATGATTTTATTAATTTCAACCTTACTCGTGTTATCAAAATAAGTGAGTAGGCAATGCGAATGATTTCACTAATAGCCCCGACACAGCACGCCGGCCTAATGGGCCGCGATTCCTGCCTGCTTTAAATACGAATGAATTTAGCCGGGAACTATTTAACTGGCTTTGGACCGTAGACTAAACAATGAGATCAGCTGACCTATAGAGGCTGACGCGCGGATTTTGCACAAAGACATCGGTTCAGGCGAACACGACGCGGCGAGCGTCGTATTATGCTAAACGAAACTGACGCAGTCAGCTACATCGAGCCCATACTGTCAGTACGCCGAAGAAAACAGTCTAAATGTGTTTACATAAAAGGCCTCGCAACAGTTCATCTGATATCTAGATTTAAAAAAAAAACAGAACTGATAAGTTGCCCGTAGAATACTTGTCAGTTAATGTTCATTAATTTATTCCATATCCAGTATTCGTGAATAATGATTGAGAGCAATCAATATGTACGTGATTGTATGTTATTGAGATTAATTGATTGTTTAGTATGTTTTTAGAAATATACTTACATTTGGATAAATAGGAACATCCCTGCTTATGAAAAATATACTTTCTTTTCGCTGGACTACGATTCTGTTTAGTTTCTGCTATTTAAAAAAATAAAAGGTAGATATTTATGACTATTATCTGTATTCTGCACAACACTATCATGTATTATCCATTATAAGTGAAATGATAAAAAAATGTCTTGTCAAATTTGAAATTAGACTGTGTTCTCTTTAGAACATGTAATTAGGGCAAAATAAATATCTCCGACGGTATAAAATATCCTACAGTGTAAATTTCATTAAACTGAGATATTCCTGGGAACCTTCAAGCAAAAAAATCCAAAAAAATTACCATTATGGAGCTTAATTAGTCCCGAACGATAAGAATAGTGGTGATCAGAAATACTTGACAGTGGTTTTTGAACAGAAGTCGTACTCAGGTATCGCTTCCCTAACAATTACAGAAACATAAACTGTAATTAAAATATGTATTACATTCGTAATAACTAATTACGAATAGGTATTACTGTATGTATCCATATAATTATCGCTGAATCGCCTAGATCGCATATGCCGAACGCTCTTCTAAGAACGTAATAAGGAAGGAAAACTGGTCGATCACAACACCTTATCACAATACAAGCGGAAAAATAGAGGAATGCTAATGTATCGGCTGCCCACCCAACCTGACATATGACACCGGACAGGCCTTTTGTTGTGTGCGAGTAGTGATATATATTATGCTTATAATTGATAGGAGGAATGTATTAAATATTAATTTTTAATTAATGTTAATGTTTAATACAATTTTAAAAAGTTATCCTTTATGTGAGTTCATTTATTGTCGCGGTGGGAACGACACGCTGTATATTAAATGACCGAAGAACATGTTAATGGTGGATGGTGGTAGGGCCACACAGAAGCCTCGGCTGTTGCACGAATGGGCAGGTAAGTACCACGAGCTCACAGAAGACCGGCGTAAAGTGGAAGTATAATACTTTAGCGTTTTGTCTGGTGAGAGAGGTGCCTGGAGCCCAATTTTCAAAAGGTTGTCAACGCATCTGGAACCATCGGGTGTAACAGATGTCCATGGGCGTCGGTATTCACTTAACATCAGGCGAATCGGCTGCTCGCATGGCAACTTTTAACACAAAAAAAAGCACATCTGCTTTTATAATTTGTACCCTTTAGGTACAGAATCCTAAAAGGTGAGCCCCTCACGAAAGGCGTGAATTTTCGTAGGCTAGACCTGGGAGGTACCATAGCCTCACAGAAGACCGACATGACGGAGCAATACTAATACCTCTGCTCATCATCCGGTGAGTGAGGTAATCGGGGCTTACTTATTTAATGATTGGCGAATCTTGACCGTGGCTGTTGTAGATTTTCATCGGTGTTAACATTAACATAACAACTTTATGGCACAATGTTATCGTTATCAATGTATAAACTTTTATGAATTAATTTATAATTTTAATTAAACAAAATATCACGTTGAAACGTATAATTTTCCAATGAAATATTTTGATAACTATTAAAATAGAAATACAACCTATAATAATGTATTGATATTTAGATAAAGGCATAAATACGTACTCTTTATCTCTAATCGTATTTAGAGTAAATTAAATAAAATTGTTAAGCATATCATGTACCGTATTAAGTCATGTACAAAGCAAGTGTTTGTAATTGATACGGGATTTGAACAAATATTAGTTTCTGTTCTAAGCAATATTAAATACATATTCTTATTTGGTTATCATAGTTTGAATATTGATAGAAATCTTTTTATTTGGTTTTACACACCATCAGAAAAACTCAAATCGTATTATTTAATAATGTTAAACAAAAATGTTTGCACCGTTTATAGGCGTGAACCATTATAACTTTATATTACTTTAACAACTAATTAAATGTTAAAACGAGGCAATTCGAGGAGAAACAAAAATGTTAAACCTTAACCGATTTTAAAATTTACTCATACTTTTCTCGAATACGGAGACAGACTGGCAGTCAAATAAGATTTGATTTCGAATGTTAAATCGAAAACATAACTGCTATACCCGTGCTATAAACGTGTACCATAACCGAACGCCTAACGTCCAGGGTGGCGCTCTGGAATCCGTCGATACTGGAGCTTCGCCGTGGCCCGAGGGAGGGGAGCTGTGGCGGGGGGGGGGGGGGGGGGGGCGTTACGAGGTGAAATAACGGATGAAGTCCGTGGGAACGGCCAAGACTTCCGCTCCGCTCGCCAGCTCGCGCCTCGACACTCGAACTATTTCCTTTCCGTAGGGTGACCAGATAATATCGTAACGCTGAATAAACAAGGACAAGGCTTATTGCCTCTTGTCGGCCCGTCCCGGACATTGCAACTCGAATACGAGCGTTAAGCAGAACTATTAATGCCTATGCGTTTCGTCTAGTGACGGGTACTGTTAAAGGTAAGAAACGCAAAAGTGCAGAGGAAAATTTTCTTACTTCTTCTATCAACGCGAACCTTTTAACGTTTTAACATTTTAACTAGTTTTATTTGATAACGAGATTTTAGAGATTGGCCGGAACCAACTGACAGACAAAAATTGTAAAAAAAAAATGTTATTTTGATAATATGTACCGTGTACCTACCTCCATATGGAGGTAAAAGCATATGCTTTTAGTAAAAAGCGGTTATTTTAACATTACAAACAAAAACTCCAATTTTACTTATCTGTATATATGTATAGAGATAAGTAAAATTAAAGTAATTTAGATACTTTTCATCTTATAAATATTGGATAAATAAAGTTTTATTTGAACTGGAATGCCAGTTTATCTTTACCAGATGATGTTTTCGCCCTCAGACTTATGGATTTGACAAAGAAAAGCCCGCGAAAAATCTGAAGTTCCCGCGGATTGCGGATGGTTACGTTTACTCGTAAATAGAATAATAATGACATATTGAATAACACGCATAATAACATTATTATCCTAAGCCACGCGAGTTGTTATTACGTTAGACTTTGAAATTAAACGGCAAATATGTTTCCCCCACTTTGACACACTTGGAAAACATATTAAAAAACAATAAATCTTATTCCATCATGGAATAAAAACGTAATTCTCAAATCAAACTTACACAGCACAATGTAAAATCACAGATTAAACATTGCACAGAGCAATGTAAAATCCCAACCAATATTTCGTTAAGACGCCGCCGTAAGTATCGAGATTACCGTCTACCATTAAAAAGACTACATGAATCATACGTAGTATTTGATTAAAAATGTGTTCGATGAAGCTTTAAGCGTAACATCAGTTATGCAAAATGATTAAAGAGAGCACTTTACGTAAAAAACCTGTAATTTTGGAGCGACTCAGATTGAACTTTTTCAAAGATGCAATTCCTAATTACCAGTAATTAATAATTAATCGAGCAGTCTCCTAATTAGACGAAAAACAACGACCAATAAGGATTTTCTTGCAACTAGCCGTGATTGGAAACTCAACAAAAAACGTGTCATTTGTGAATTATATCCTTTAAGCGATTAATAAAAGAGAAATTAAGAAAAGAGCGAGAAAGTAAAGCTTAAACTTTTTTGAAAGTTTATCCGCGACTATAAAATTATAAAAAAGAAGACAAAGCCAGTAAATTAATATTGAATCAATATTATTACAACGGAACCTTAACGTCGCAAGCAAAATGACTCACGGCCACAACATCTCGACAATTCCCATGTATCACATTCGTGATGAACTTATAAAACGTTTGTTTTTTGTTTATTTCTTGTATTCCGTAAGTCGTAATACTTTCGTTGATACAAAGTTGCCGTTCAGCTCACAGAGGCGGATTTAGGGGGAATACAGAATTGAATAGATATATTTGCTTTGAAAAAGTATAACTTCGGTCCTTACTTAAAGCTCACATTTTCCATCATGAATAGATAATTCTAACATAAAAGAAAAAGGACAATATATTCAATTATCGTAACTACGTATTTGATAAACTTCAATATTACACATCTCACTTGTGTAGGAACGCGTTAAGTTTTGATATCTTTTAATTTTGTATTTTCTTGTTACATACTGATGTACGGAGGTAAATATCTGTATAATTATGTACTTACATAATTATACAGATATTTACATCTGTACGGAATTATATCCTAAAAGCATTTTCTACTCACTGCTGTAGGTGCATAACTACTCGTCGAAATCTACGACATCTAAATTCCATGTGAATGTTTCGGCAAATGGCATACGACTGTAGATGATTCTCTTAGTTACCTCTTAAGAAAACTATGTATCACGTTCTCAGTTGGTGACACAGCAGAGCTGTTGTTTCCTCGTGTAAAAAATGCAACGATTACTTCCTTGAACATAAAAAATGTGCGATACATTATCTATACACTCGAAGAAACTGCCAAGCTGTCATATAAAATATTGTACATGATATACCCGCAATAAATGATAAATTTCTTGTTGCCGAATTTACCGTAACACTCGAGTGTTTCGTCAGCAGCGTGGCGAAAATTGCGAAAATCAATACATTCGCTGATAATTATTTATCACACCAGTTCCGGGTTTACGTCTGGACATAGATTATAAAACATTATTATCATTTTAATATATTGCCATGGAGCAATTTTTACTTTTAAATATAACAAACAGGGGTCTGTCAGTGTGACCAATGATAGTGTAATAGTTAAAACGAGGTTAAGATTAGAAATCAAACGCTAGAATTCCGTAAAATAGTTTCGTTTGTCAAATAAGCAAGAGAATAAAACACAAGCTAACTATTGAAATAAAAGTTTTGATTTCTCGTATAATAACCGAAAATATATACCTATGACCAACTTTTTTTTCAATCCATAATTAATTTATTATCAATTTGCATTAATCTACTATCCCGTCAAACCTAATTACCAACGCCAACTTCCGGGCAATGAAAAATCCCAGCTAATATTTCTTTCATTAATTTTTGGGCAGTCGTAAGTGTAGAGATTACCGTAATATAGCATTAAAGGCTACATGAATCATACACGTAGTATTTAAAGCTACACGATATGGTATCACATTAAATGAAAATAGATAATAGAAACTTCTACATACAAGCCAGCGTTGAGATTCGTGGCGTGACGAAAATTGCGAAAATCAATAGATTTGCTGATAATTATTTATCACAACAGTTCCGGGTTTACAAATGGGCATAGATTATAAAATGTTGTTATCAATTTATTATATGGGTACGAATAGTCTTTACCATTAAATATAACAAACAAGGGTCTGTCCCGTGGCCATAGATACTGTAATAGTCGTAACGAGTTTAACATTAAAAAGTCTATTTTTTTATTAACGAAAAACAAAACTGACTTCAAATATCTCGCTCTGTATTTACTTTATCATTTGTTTTCAGGAGGTCCCTAAGTATCTCAGGAGCCCAAGATCCAATACCACTGAACCACGTAGGAAGCACCAGCCTTCAAATAAAAAAAGAATCATCAAAATCGGTTCAATCATTCGAAAGTTCTGAGGTAAAAAACATAAAAAAATACAGTTGAAATGAGAACGTCTTCCTTTTTTGAAGTCGGTAGAAAATCAAACGCAATAAATTCCGTAAAATAGGTTCATTTGTCAAACTAGGAAGGTAAGAAAACACACAAGTCAGTTTATTCAAAAGTATGTTTTAATTTCTCGATTAGTCATAGTAAAATTATATATTTATAATTATGACAAACTTTTTTCTCTTCATACACGTTTAAATCTTGTCAATTTTTGAAACACAAGATGCTTTCCTTGAGCTTTAGTAAAACAACTCTTAAAGATAATTCGGCGCATATCGTTTCACAAATTTATTTAATATAACGTTATCACAAAATGAGATCCCTTGAGTGAATACTATTTTATATTCGTAGATATATAATTCGCAATTATTTAATAGCAGGAAAGAGTTCAGCCTATACTGAATTGTTCGGTCAGTATTTCTGTTACGCTTACTAACCGGTATGGTTCCTCTACATTAAAGCGGCGATTGTTTGAACGTTGCGAAGTGAGACGTTTTGTAACGTCGATTGGTTCCGTCGGCAGAGGCGAGGCGCCGCGAAAAGCGAATAAATTATGTAACCAGACTCCCGCTACCAGCTTCTACGTTATTATAACGATGACGTTATCGTTGTAACAACGTATCGTTGTAATAGCAGCTGTTTTGCACGAATGGACTGGCTCGGGGAACACTACGGCCTCGCAGAACGGACCTAAAGTTGAAATGCTTCTGTATTTGCCGTTGGTCTGGCTGGATACACGATGTCCATTTTAAGCCAGCCAATAAATAACTAGAAATATTTCACACCTTATGAAAGTCTATTTTCAGCCCCCCTTTTTCATGTGTTAGCTTTTCAGCTCTCCCCGAAGGGATTGAGAGAGACCTAACAGAAATCGGTTAAATGGAATTCACTAAAGTACGAGCATCTACCTTTGACCATGGCACAACCACTACGCTCTGACTTAAATTTTGACATTGCAAACGCGAATCCGTTTTTAGAGTTCCGTACCCAAAGGGAAAATCCGAACCCTATTACTGTCTGTCTGTCACCAGGCTGTATCTCATGAGTCGTGATAGTTAGACAAGTGAAATTTTCACTGATGATGTATTTCTCTTGCCGCTATAACAACAAATACTAAAAAAATTGAATAAAAAATATTTAAATAGGGCTCCAATACAACAGACATGATTTTTTTGCCGTTTTCATAGATAGTACGGATCTCGTGCGCGGGCACGCGCACTTGGCGGGTTTTTTTTGATAAGTTGGCAAGCGAACATGTGGTTCATCTGATGTTAAGAGATGACCACCACCCATTGACATCTACAATGTTTACAAACGGTTGGCCCCGGTTATTTCCCTCACAAAGTTTTTCCGATCTAACAATAATTTACATGAAAATATGGCCAGTGGAATGTGGACAGTATTTTATTAACTACCTACCGTCCCCACTTGGTTTAAAAGATACTTCGTTTTTATTTACCGTTGGCCAAAGGTCTCCCGCTATCTTTAATATAATGAATGCAATGTGACGGGCAGCCGTGTAATGACATTAGTCTGTCGTCGGATGCTACCATCGTCAGCGACGATTACGGCATAATCCGCCTCTTAAAATAACTTGTTTAATTTCGTTTCCGATTATTGCACCAGTATCAAATGAACGAAGTGAAAAGTAACGAGATAAGCAGAGTATTTCGAGATAAGTATTTTACGCAGGGTATTTTCAACAAGTCTCTCATAGTTACACATGTACCAATTATTAATGTTCGACTGTCGGATTTTTCGGGCACACTGGATTCACGACTCTAAACTGTTTGCACAGTTTTAGAGTCCATAAATGGTTTTATTTAATATTAGGATTGAATATTTAAACAATGTAATAATTTTAATATTTAATTAATAATTTATGGATTCTATCGTCAGCTAATCACAGAGCGTTTATTGATATGTTCAATGACCATGCTGTAACGATATTCGATGTTCGAAACATCGAATTTAACATAGTGTATAAAAAGATATACGGTGGTAGAGCCATGCAGCAGCCTCGGCTATTGCACGAATGGGCAGGCTCGTCCGGGTAAGTACCACGACCTCACAGAAGACCGTCGTAAAGTGGAAGTATAATAATTTCGCGTTTCGTCTGGTGAGTTAGGTGGCCGGAGACCAATTTTCAAAAGGTTGTCAACACATCTGCAACCCTCGGGTGTAGCAGATGTCCATGGGCCGCGGTATTCACTTAACATCAGGTGAACCGTCTGCTCGCTTGACAACTTTTCGCATAAAAAAAAAGATATCATTAATACCGTACAAATTGTAATTTAGGTTGCAGCAGTAAACAGTGATGTTGATGTATTTAAATAATTTACCGAAAATAAAACACAGACTGTTTATCGCATTGCTGTCCAAAGCCTATTCACTATTGTATACTAAATTTTGCTTTGGGCTCATTTGTTATAACGTGACAGTTTGGCCCAGTACGGAAAATACCATTTAATAAAAAAATCACTCGTATTACAAGTCAAATGTCATGAGATATGGGGGCCGTTATAGCAGTTGAAAGAGGAAATAAATCCGGGAGGCCCCCTATTCCGCGAGTCACGCAAGATAAGATTACGCGGAAAACACGTTGTTAAGAGACGTCTCGATGAACGGAAAGTTTGCCTTTAAATAGATTCCTGTCACAAGACATACCGACTACAAATAAAAAGTGATAAACAGCATATTCAACAAAGCCAACGCGGCGATTCTTTATTTTGAACGTAGGCTGATATTTCTTCTCATTCTCGGAAAGTTGGCGACGCCATTAATTTCCGGCATAACAGTTATCAATTAAGACTGCGCAATCTTTTGTTCGTAGTGATATTAATCTAAAAATGGTACTAAAAAGATTCAAGTTCTAGAAAGTCGTCTTTTAACTCGTTAGGGTAAACGGACATGCTATCACGAACCAGGCAAAATATTTTGTTTTAAACATTTTTCGATCGCAATATAATTTGAGCTGTACTTTTTTTTTCAAAAACGCCATTACTTTTTTTCGAACGTCATAATTCCGACTGGCCGGTATCAAATAGTTAAAGATACTATAAAATCATAGAGTATAGAGTGGGATTGCTGAGCGAAAAAGCGGAGCGTTTCCCACACTAGCGCGGCGCGGTCGTCGCGGACCCAAGTAGGCAGGCGGGGGTCCAATGACCGTTAGCAGGTCCGGCACTTAAGCGGTCTTGCTTTTATCGGCCGGAAGCAGCGCGACGGAAACTCGCAATCTCGACCAATTGGCCGCGCCGTCACGCCGGCCGCGCATGCCTTCTGCGCCACCGTTGCCACCGGCGACTGACAACATCAATGTAGCACAACAGTTTGAATATCTTAAATTCATACAGGCGTTCGCCTTTTGTTCGATATGCTAGAACAACCCGTGTTCGAATTATGTCGGTACCAAAGACATTGTTAATTAAATTATAAGTGCTGAAGGTGAGAGGACACATCGTGAGGAAACATGTTTAGAGGAATACGATACCTACTCTGCCAGCCCGCGGTGGGGTCGCGTGGTGAATACAGAGGCCTTTGCTCAGTAGTGGAACATTTTGTAGAGTCTGTTATTTTTCTTTTATTTAATGCAACTTGATCCATCTCCGCATATTGAGTGGCTGAGGTGGTTTGTATATTCGATAGGAACGGATAGGAGATGAATTCGAACACGTTATTGAGTAAATTTATTTAAAACTAGCTGCTGCCCGCTACTACGTCTGCGTTTTCATTCTTCCTCATTCTAGACATTATCTCAATCTCCGGGGTCGGGTTTCCCAATAAGCATATCCTTCGCCCGGTCTTGGGCATTCTCTTCAATGATATAATAATGAATAATATGTGGTAGTTTACATTTAGAATTTGTATTTCTTTTTAATACTGTGTCTATATATAAATATTTGAAATAACAGTATTTATTCCTTTATTGTAAAGTAAAAAGTAGTAAAGGATCAGCCTTTACATGTCCCACTACTGGGCAAAGGCCTCCTCTTTACAGAGGGTATTAGTCCACCACGCGGCCCCACTGCGGATTGAGGGACTTCACATATCTTCGAAATATTTTTTTTGTTATTATTTCGAAAATGAATGAAATTATTTTATATCTGACCCGTGACCACGAACGCTTTTATTTTATTTATTTATTTATTTAAAGTACAACCACATCATATATATTGGACATTTACATAGTTGATTTGATTATAAAAACTTATTGCTGATACATATGAAAATGACGGTGTACATAACATTGACAACATATGAAATAAAAAAGTGGGTGTTAGTAATATGAATATACGTTAAAAATATAGAAAATGTTTACAAATAGAATTAATGACTAACATACAGTTTTGTAAGCAGCTGTTTAAATTTATTCAGACTGAACGCTTTGATTTTTTTACTGTGGTAGTGCCACGCAGCAGTCTTCTGTTGCAAGAATAACGGGCTATATTTTTTCATTTCAGACAGACTTTTTTATGGATAATGCAAAAATCCGCTCCTGAAAGCAAAAAATCAATGAAATGATCACCACCGGACATTCGTAGCACTAGAAAACTTACAAAAGCGTTGATTAATACTAGAACACCATTCTATCTTATGGTCGAGAGCATATTCCCGCGTTTAATTCAAAGAAAAGAAAATGCGGCATCTTTTTCCTTGAGATAATTAATTAATTAAAATATTCGCATCACACAGAGTACGTCTCATAAATCATAAAAAACACTCACAAAATATTATCTTAATACTTGTACATTCAGAGAAGTGCTCGTGTTGTTTTGATAGTATTTATTTCGCATGAATCAGGTTTTAACATAGTACAATCGTGAGCTCTTGTGTCTTCCTAACGAACGGCGTAGACCGTCATGGATATAAACGACACATTTTTCATGTGAATAATCCAAAATATGGAGTAAAGGCTTCTTGCATCTGGACTCACCTTGTTCTAGTACTAGTAGTAGTATCAAATAAATCAGAAACAAGAAACTATAGAGCACTGAGGCTTAAGATAATGTCTACCTAATTTATTCAAGCACAATGCACAGGCTTTGAAAGGAGGCAGCATTTATAACTTATAAAAGATAAAGGTTAGCCGTTTGTAATAAATAATAAATTGTAGTAAATTTTAGAAAAATATCTTTTATGAAACGCTATTGAGTAAAGTTAAAAAAGGATTACATATTTTAATATAATCCTTTTAGAGCTTATCTCGTATATAATATTTTATCGTATTAACACTTGAGGTGTTCGTTATCAATCTACTTTCACGGCTATAAATATTTTTACTACATTACAATTTTATGTACCAGAGTACTCAAGGAAAAAAATCTTAACAAAGTTAATAATAGCAACGTCGTATGATTACTGGAAGGAGACAAAACGTCCAAGATTTGCGCCTCGTTCGAACGACTTGCTACTTGCGAAAGGTTCTCATTGAATCGATCTTGTTATTCAGCTGACATTGACCTCTAGAACGGTCATCGAGACCTCTCTCTGTGAGCATAAATATTCAACAACTGCTTAATATGCATATTAATGGAGATAAAGATGAGAGAACGGCTCCATTTTATCTACTCGTCTACCTACTCCTAATACAAGTTCGTGTGGGGAATAACAAAGGATGTTTACATGCATTTACAATATTTATCGGTAATTCTGAATCATGTAAGAGCCAATAAGAATTTACTCTTATTTTTTACCTTTCCACGGAGTTAAAAACTTCTTTTATTATTTTTTAGCTGCCAGTTTTCCAATGAGAAATTATTGTCAATATTTTTTTAAGTTTAGTAGTCATTGAACTTCACTACATAGTATAAAAAAAATCGCCCCGTAGTCATGTATGCTTAGATCGTTAAAACAACGCAACGGATCTTGATGCGATTCCTTCTACTAGATAGAGTGATAGAGTGAAGAGGAAGGTTTATATGTATAATACATTGTATCCGTGCGGAGTCGGGGCGGGTCGCTAGTATAACTTAAAAAAACATTTTTTACATAAAGTACTAGCATTTGTTTTTAAAATTTAACAATTTTTTTATAATACAATTTCTGCACGTTATAGAGAAACTTCTACATAATTCTCTTATTTTGGTGAAAGATCTGAAAAATTATTTGATCGATTTTAAACCTAGGAACAATTAAAAGCGAAGAAAATTTTATTTATTAAAAGTTGTTTCGTTAAATTTAATAGATTTTATGTTAATCGTTTCAAAATTTAGACCGAATCTCCAAATCAAAGATATTCAAAATAGAAAAAAATACACTCACTTTAGTTACATATGCTGAATAGATTCTATTTAAATAATAATGTAAGTTTAACGATTAGCATTTATATTGAAATATACTTGACTACTATATAAAAAAAAACAACTGCAATTAATTCGCGTGCAAACCGCTGTCACCGAAATTCCATTTGTGCTTCATCTGTTGCTGGGTTTTATTTTTCCGCTGACTTACTTTGTGCGTAATCAGACGGTATAACAGGTCTCCAGCTAGACCAATGTTCCGTGTGACCTTCACCAATGTCCGTGGAAAAAAAAAAGCCGTTGTCGTCCTCCATTATTGGCTCTACGGTGTTGCCAGTTGCCAAAATGTCCCACACCTCAGAAAGTAATAATCTTGAATTTGTTTAATGATATCAAATTAATTCAGAATTAAATTTTATCATTTAAACACGAAAATTTTAATTGCCAATTGAATGAAGAGTATATTGCATAAGAGTAATTATTATTATTGCTGTTTTGAATTTTTCAAATACTTTTTGCGTAATATTGCTACATCTCTGTTGTGTACATTTTGATTGTTGTTTTCTTCATGTTAATAAACAGATATTAGCTAAAGATTTTTTGGGCGCGTAGCAGCAATTCGTTGCACCCATTAAGTGGCGCTTTTACAATGTGGCAACCCATGACACGAGTAAAAATAACATGTGTCCGGAAAGTCCAGAGTCATCTCGTTTTCGGAATAACACTTGCAGAACCGGTCGAGGCACGAGACTGTGGATCGACGCCAAATATCAACTTGTTTCCTTCCTCGTATTGCACGCCTCGATCCGACGTTTTGTTTTGCCTCTGATCGTGGTTTTTACGCAGCTAGACTACGGTTTGAACAGGACGCTAAATGGCTAGAATACATAATGCATGCGCACAACGATTTAAGTTCAATCAGCATAGTACAAAAAGTAATATACTCGTAGTAACATAATACAAGTTGACAAATGCTCGAGACATTGTAACGGCGGTTTAATTTTTCGTTTGAATAATGTTTACATCATTGTTGCTTTAAAATTAATTTCATTAATAACAGCTGACATATATGTATGTAATTGTATAATGATTATAAAAATTATTCAGTAATGAGGTTTTTAGGAACCAATTAAAAATGAAATACGGAAACACATCCGACGGAAGAAATATTGACTGGAAGAGAATCCCACTTGGCATTAAATAGTCCTTATATTACGGTGATGCAATGAAGCGTAACTACATAAATAAATAATGTCTGATTTCCAGATTGAGTATTCACGTTCTTATTTTAAAAACGAACATTTTTTGTTGCTGCTGCTAGTTCCCAAGTTTTGTAATATTTTGCTTAGCCATTCGTCTCCCGCAATACAAAAGTAAGCAGGCGCCGGAAGCCGTTTCTACATAAAGAACTCGCAAAATCGAACGGATTCATCGATTCGCGTGCGGCAATATGGCGTCGGTTTATTTATCTTCCCTGTATCTACCCACCTTCCTGGCGCCGCACTTCCGCCGGAAACGCGCGTCGCCTCCGGTCTAACCCTTGCCGCGTTTCCGGCTTCCGGCTTCCTTTGAAGTCAATCGAAGTTTCCTACTTTGAGTTGGTTTCCAGTACTCCGGAAATGTTTCCTATATGGCGTTCTGAGCTTGCTTTCAACGAATTAATAAAGACACGGCGAATCTAGAATTGATGAAAGCCTTACATGAGTCGTAATAAATAATTGTGTTTATTGAAATATAATTTTAGCATCATTGATCAAGATGAAATTTAAAATAATTAAACACATTTAAAAGTGCATATAAATATATAAATAAATTAACATTCCTTATAAAAAGTTGTATTACTATAGCATAACGCATCCAAAATACTAGAAACTGTCCATTCAGAAGAAACAGCTTGGAAAAACTCCACGCGCTAGCAAATTGTCGGCGACGGTCGCGGCATTTCACAAAGCGAAAAAAAGCTATGACAACGTTGCATCAGGTTATAAAAAAATGCAAGAGATAATAAGAATTCAATAACCCAAGAGGATGCCCGTCGTTTTGCTATAGCCATTAACTGTGGTCGGGTCACGCAACAGTCCTCGCTGTTGCACCAATGGGCAGGTCCGTCCGGGGAAGTACCACGACCTCGCAGAAGACCGGCGTCAAGTGAAAGTACTTCTGCGCTTCGTCTGCTGAGTGAGGTAGCCGAGGCCCCCTCTATTTAAAGGCAGCAACGCGTCTGCAGTGTCAATGGGCGACGGTTACCGCTTAACATCGGGTGAAGCGCCAGCTAGATTGCTACCTTTTCACATAAAAAAAAAACTTAAGAACTCGCCAAAGAAGATGCACTTTGTATTCCCACAGGCGTCCACGACTCGTATAAACTGACCACGCGGAAAAAGCAGCTTGTAAAAACGCCACGCTAGCAAATTGGCGGCGACGGCGTTTCACAAGGCGCCGGCACGCCGCGCGACGCCGCGTTTCCCGAATTGCCGAAACGCCGAAGCGATTTCCACACCCGTTCTAGATACCTCGTTCACTTCCGACACGGTCTAGAATTTTCGAGCGACGTTCGCGAGCCGCGGTAATCGCGCCCGCCACGTCCTGGCCGCGGGCGTTAGTCACCGTGTTGTATTTGACGCAGCAAAAGTATAATTTTTAACAAAAAAAAACCGACTTCAAACCGGAAACTAAAAAAAACACTGTTAATACCTATAACATTTGAGGATTGCCCAGGATTTCTCTGGGATGCCATCACCAGATCTTGGTTTCCTTATTATGGTACCACCCTTGGGATATCTCCTTTCCAACAAAAAGAGAATCATCAAAATCGGTTCATAAGCAACGAAACTATCCGCGAACACACAAAAAGAATAAAAATATGTAGGGTAGAATTGAGACACCTCCTTCTTTTTCGAAGTCGGTTAAAAATACACCATATATTCAACTCTGTTCAGCTATTCAAATGACAAGTTGTTCTTGTGACTGAGCGTGGCAAAAGAGCAAGCATTTCTTCTGATGGTAAGCGCTTCATTTTCACTTTCGCTGTCTAATTGTAAAGATTTGTACTTCTATTACTTTTTCCGATCATCGACAAAACGCAAAAGTTTTAACATTTTTACTGTACAATTGTTTTTAGCGAGTTCCATGGAATTGTCTCGAATGAATCGATACACACATGGAACAGCAGAACATACCTCTTTACTGCAAGCTAATGGGTTACGAACGCGTGATAAATTTCAAAAAACTAACTGATTCAAACTTAACTATCAAATGAACTTTTTTTAAAATTCATTTAAATTACATTCGTTAATACATAAAAAATTATTGTTCTCAAAGTTTCAGCATCATTTATATAATCATTCATTTATTGTAATTCATTCATTTATGCAATCTATATGATTGTGCTTTTAGTATCGTACCGTCTGTTCGTATGTACATATTAAAGTTTTCAGTGATTTACCTTACAGTGGACTAGAGCTACAGCCGCTGCTGATCCAACATTTAATTACGACCAACAAATCGAAGCGCAAAGGTGAACGGGCGAGTTCACACGTGAAGCAGCGTAACAAGCGACGTCTTTCGCAAGCGCGGTTCACAAGGATCGGTGGCAGAATCGCATCGCATAGCTGGTGTCGCAAGTGGTGTCTGGTCTCTTGCGGCAAGCTCATCAGATCACGACGCTTCCTCTATCGCAATCGTGCACCGGCCAGGTTCCTCGGCCCCAGCCGCCACTTCCCCTGTCTGACGCAACCTTAGACCGCCGATTGCGAACCTCGTAACACTTTCACACTCCTCTTGCTAACATTTCCTACCCACAGTTATTACCTCGGACGGCCTCTGCTTTATTCTTTCAACTCTCCTTCACAATAACAGAAAATACGAGAACGCTGATATTAAAATATTCTAGTAAAACGTCCTGATATCTGTGAAATAAATTTTACTCTTACTCAACATCCATATTTATTAAGTTATAGAAAATTATTCTATAGTAATTGAGAGGTGAGTCATAATCGTATAACACGGTGATTGATTGAAGTTCGCATACACGAGCATAATTCGGAACACAACCGTAAACATCAATCGAAATCTATTCAGAGGATGAAGTTATAATTAATTGTTATAACACATCCGTCAATGTGCAGACACTACTAATCGAATTATAATTAAAGTTTACGTTTAAAAATTTTCTTTAATTTATCCACATAATCAATTATTCGGCAACACATCACAAGGATAGCGTGGAATGCCTGCATGATAGTGACATCTTTTTCCCATATTAGACCGATGACGTTTTTGCTACTGGTTTGTTGCGAAGAACGTTCAGAGCGAAAATAGTCCCGGGCTAGCTAAGATGCATGAAGAATGCCAGTTTTGTTCCAAGCCGGCGATGCGCGTCGACTTTCGACCGGGGACGACCGTCTGGAATTGCGCAAACAATTAGTTTCGGCGCATCTCGCGCGGCCTACTTCCCGAGATGCTCCGAGGGCCGCCCACGCAAGTTATGTCACACGCAAGTGTGCCATGTACGTGCTTTATCGGCCGCGTGATTACCGCTAAATGTCTCCCATCCTCCGCTCTGGTAATACTGAAATTCCTTCCGATTGTACCACGTCCAGTAACAACAACGGTTAACCTTTCGTCATCTTTTTCGGACCGTGTTTTTCCACTCCCGGTGACTTTATAAACGCTAAACTCTCCACGAGCTAAGAAATCTGCACATTGTGCATATACATATAATCCTAGAGACTATAGTATAGCTGCATAGATGACAGAGCCCATGACAATGCATTCTGAACGTTTATTTTATTTTGTTCGCCTATAATCTCGTAAGGGTATGTCTCATATGGGTATGTCACATATGGGTATGTCTCTCTTCCTTCCAGCACCAGCAAAAGGCTCTGTTTTTAAAAATACAAAATTATGGCACAAGTCTGTCAAGCGTAGCGTCAACATCTGTCTGGAATTGAGCAGACAAAATAGTACATGAGTATGGGCCGTTCGGGCTGGACGGATGAATCGAAAAGAAAAAAAGGGTCGCGGACTGTCTAGTACTGGACACGGCGAGCCGCCCTGGAACGCGGTCCCACCACCGGCACCGGCCGGCGCAGTGGCCTATTTATACCGTCCGCCATCAGTATGCAGGCGCGCTGCCAATTACGGCGGAGACCCACTTTCTCACCTCCGAACTTTTACTTCCTGCGGGGCGAACGGGCCGCGCGGGCCGGTCCACGCAACGGCTTGCGAAAGTGGCGCGAAATGCTCGGCCGACATTCGCGCGGCTTGCGCCACGTTCAGGAAGTGCCGCGGCGGGATTACGTGGCGGCGGACGGCGAGCGCCTCCTTGCAGGTGTCGTGGGGGCGTCGGTCTGAATGCGTACTCCTTTGGTTTTTGAGTGGGAAAATCCTTTGCGGATCAGACAGGGGAGCGGCAGGGGTATGGAAGAGGCCAGAACGGGACGGGCGCCTACGAAAGGACCCAACATCGCACCTGTCTCTGTCACACGCAGACACAATCTTACGCGGCCTCAAAAGCGTGCAGCGCGGAGTATGCTCCGTCTGCTATTAAGACCAGTACGTAAGTCTCTGCCCTATATGTTTATGGGCATCGCGGCGGCCGCGCTCAGAGGGAAGGAGAATATTTTATGAAGATCCTGCGTTTATTTGCATTTTGTATCCTCAAAGAATGAAATAAGCAAGTACACATTACGTAGGTGGTGATAGACGTGTCACCAAGCATCAGGGTAAAATTCCGCTTGCGTCCCTTCCCGATTGGAACACAAAATTATTAGTACTTCGACTCTGACATAATGAGATTAAAAGATTATGTCCCGAAAACTTCTGGTCCGATCTCCGAGATACCTTTCACAGAATATAAATACTACGTCTGACCAGGTACATTAGTTGTTTGTCACAGTAATTTTTGGTATCGTCGAAAGTATCATAATTTTTTCTCTAAAAATAACGTTTTGCCGCCGTGGTGAACTCAACTTTGACGGCCACCGATGATTATTTCTGTCACGCAGGAAGTGAGAATCGCAGTGGAACGCGGCCGTTGCAATCCCAGCTCACGGTCCCATCGTTATGTGGTCCGTCTAAACGACGATGAATACAACAAATATTTGAAGTACTTATTATAAAGAAAAACCGGCCAAGTGCGAATCGTACTCCCACACGAAAGGTTCTGCACCATCCTTACTTCCTTACTAATATTATAAAGGCGAAAGTTTGTATGTATGGATGGATGTTAGTTACTCTTTCACGCAAATACTACAGAATGGATTTAAATGAAACTTTACAATAATATAGCTTATACATCAGAATAAGACATAGGCTATATTTTATATACATATTTTATATATGTACATGTATATCTGTCTTCCTGTCTGAATGTTACGCCTTCAGCCTATTCTACGCAGACGTTGTCACAGGCAGCAGCTAGTTATCTATAAAAATCATTTAGAATGGGAGCCCCACTTAAATGTTTTTTAATTCTATATTTTAGTATTTATTGTTATAGCGGCAACAGAAATACATCATCTATGACAATTTCAACTGTCGAACTATCACGGTTCATCAGATACAGCTTGGTGATCGACGGACGGCCGACAGACAGACAGCGGAGTAATAGGGTCCCGTTTTACCCTATGGGTTTCAAGTTTTTAGGGTCTGTACCCTAAAAACTTGAAAGACAAGAAGATTGAAATATTTTGCCGATTTTAAATATCCAACGATATGTCTCACAATAGATACCTGTAAAGTGCACGAACAATCTGTAAGCAAACTAAACGCGATAAATTCTTTAAAAAGTTTTGTACACAATGTCCTATACCTGCGCACCTAGAAAATAACGAAATAATATTTTTAAGACATGTGAAATCTGCTATTCCGCAGCGGGATTGCGCGCAATCAGATTATACCCTAACAGGATCCTTTGTCCAGGTTGTACTTACTTCTTGCATAAATAAAAAATTAAACAATTACGAAACTTTATTTCGTTCTTATCACTAATGGTCATAAGGGACGCGGCTTAACATATTGGGACATTCGTATGCAATATTACGAAACGTTATCCAATGTGGAGGCAACATTCGCCGAACTGTATCTCGGAAACTCGATTACCTAAGCCCAGATTTACTCACTGTACGTATTCGTTATGAAATGGTCTGGCGCTGATAGTAACTAATTGCACATATAACGGTCGTGTTACAATAATGTAACGAAGTTATCGCCGATCGAACTCCTTTTTATATATTGTTATATACAATTATTCAATTCTTTTGCGTAATAAATTAAAAAATAAATATAAGCAGACATCATAATTAAGTTCCGAGTATGGTATGCACGGAACTTATTTTTTTTTTAAAACCATTTCCCTTACTGTTGTGTTTCTTTATCCTGTGTTGTAAGAACGTTTTACAAACATTAATTTCAAAAATTAATGTTTGTAAAACGATTTGTGAAAAAACACCGAGTTCTGAAACAATTTTATCTCTAGGTCACACAAATAATTGTCACGTGCGGAAATCGAACCTACGACCCTCGGTGCCGAAGGCAATACCTCGAAAACTGCACCACGGAGTCGTCATTAAATTGACAAATTAATAATTATGATTTTAAAAAACAAGTACATCTTTATTAAAACAAACCAAACCCGATTTCAAAAGTCTCTGTCATAATACCTTTTCAATTTGATTTTTAGGAGTTTACCTCCGGAGTCCAAAGCCCAACAACAATAAAGAAATATAGCCAATGAAATTAATATTGGATTATATAGCAGCTACACTGAACCCAATGCAAAAAGAATTTTTCAAATTGGTTCATAAATGACGATGATGAACCTCCTCCTTTTTTAAAATCGGTAGAAAAAAATTTGATTATGTTTTAAATCTGTGGCGCAGTTGCTAAGCCATTTACTTGGGCGCTGGGGTTCGTAGGTTCGATTATGACAAGGGACAATTATTTGTGGGACCCACAGATAACAGGTCCCAATCTGGATATTTATTTCCAAGGAGCGTTGACGTCAGGCAGGTGGCGTAGACAACTAAAAACATGCATAAGGTTAGGAAGAAAAAAAGATAACGTAGATATAAATATTAAGGCAAAGTTTAAAAGTTTTTACTTTATGTAAGTATTTGCATTTTTGATATTATTAATTAGTATTTATGATCTTTTTTAGCTTATTGCACCTACCACGATCTCTGTCCACGCCCCGGGTTGACTGGGAAAGAATGCCCAAATGGCATTAAGTCCGCCCTTTGTAATCCTTTTTTTTAAGGTTTTGCAATAAAGCATAAATAAATAAATAAATAAACGAACGGTTCTGTTAAGCTTCCCGTCGCGATATCCACGACACTAAAAGTTGAAAGGCCGTGAATGTTTTTATAGAACTATGTGCCTAATAGAAAACATGGAAAAAGAGCAGGCGGTTGAGTTAAATAATTCATACCCCTTATACAGACATCCACTACACATCTGGGCCTGCAATTCGATTATAGTTCAATAGATGTGTTGCAAAAGTATAAATGCTACCAATTAAGACATTCTTTTGGTGGCATTTACCAGACAAGCCGGCGAATTCATGCAACAAATTAAGTCGCTGAGTGGATTCTACCGGAAAGACTGATGATATCATTCCGCGCGATTGTCGGATCCAAAACTGTGTGTAAAATGTTTGCTCTGTTGAGGAGACGTTGCTACAAGTCTGGGCGTACTTCGTGTCCGGCATTTTTCATGTTGCTGAAACCCGCGACGCAAAATCATTTCCTAGTGCCGGGAGTCGTAAATAATGGACAACAGCTCATATGTTACAAGACAATAGGTCATGTGCAAATTGCGCAACGGTAATGTTCACGTGTCCCTTTATTACGGGTGCTGTGCGTAATTCACAACGAGCACGTGGAATCGGCAACCGATGCAAAAAGCTATTAGGGCGAGAAAATTCACATCGGTACGATCCGTTACTTGAGTCGAGCGCATTCATACTCTATAACCCCATCTTCTTAATGCTGTCTCCATGGGACTGTCACTTTGTTGGACAAGTTGACTTTTCAATTCAGCGAAAAGGTTAGTGTTTCGAAAATGCTTCAATTACTAATGAAGAAATACTCAAAAAGACGTTTGACTTACCAACGGCCATTTCAGTATTTTCAAGTATTAAGTTATTGTATTAAGTTCTAGATATTTGAAGTTTTTATTTGTCTGTTACGATTTTAATTTGAATATTATAAAATTTAGAACTTTAAAAACAACTTGACAATGGATGAATTGTAAAAACTCACAAAGTAAGCCATTATAAAAAAAGAATTAATTACAGATTATATAAAAAAAAATCTAAACGCATGAGGTTGTGCCAGAAATGCAATCTGCATTTCAGAGAAAAGAACCAGGCCTCTCGTCATCAGATGTAATTACAAACTAACACGCGATAACCCCGAAAAAATTTAAATACAATGGATAGTATAATAGTATTCGCGTAAATTAAATAAATCATTACAATAAAATAAATAATTGGTTAACACAAAAGGTACGTTCGTTTCTCTGTGAAAACCGGCAAAATCCACCGAATTGTGGAAAAAGGGTTGAATAAAAGACTATAATCAATTATTGCTATATTATAGATTAACAATAATATAAAGTTTACAAAGCGCTGAGCGGTTATTGAAACGAAGATAGTGAAAACTTAGTACGGCTTTAAGTAGTCAAAAAATAAAAAAGCCCGATTTAATTTTAGATTTTCCTGTTTCAATAGGAAGATGTCCGATGTTTACCATGTGGTGTTGGCACCTTTTCTAACACGTAATACGTGCAACGGTGCGCACCCGATCTCGTACGACCGGTCCCGAAAGTGGGTCATCTCTTTTTGTTTCATAGCGATATTCCGTAATTAGAAAGAGAGGGTGAGGGGAAGGTTTTGTTCGCGTTACACGCAATGCCTCATGTAAATTGGCAACTGCAATCACGAAAGCAACCATTGGGAATTCGCAAACGCATACCGGACGATTACAACACCGTTTAAAATCCACTAGTTGACTAATTGTATCATCATTACAAACCAGATAAGAATATTGGTACATACAGGTATTCGTGCTTATCTAAGCTTTAAGTTCTTCTTTCTCAATGGGTCGTAATTTTTATCCATTCATTTTATACGCATCATAGGTAAGTGTCTAAAATGAATTCAATTTGTACTACCAAACGACATTCACTATCCATTAATTAAAACTAAATAAATTTCAATTATCACAGACTCATTAAAAATAATAACAAATTATAAATGAATACTTATAAACGTCGCATCTTAAAGCATGTATCTAATAAATGCATCACTGTACCATTGGCTAAACTGTACAGTGGCCGAAATATTCCTGTTCACATCAATTCTATTCATTGACACCAATGTAAAACAGTCGTCATCAATTAAACGTATTATTCGAGGGCCGAATTGAAACACAGCGAGACGCTTATTTCAGCGAGTACATGATGCGCGGCGGGCAGAGGCGATCCCGTGCGGTTAAGCCAAGATGGCGGCACGCGGAAGTGTGTGCGACTTCCGCGTCGTACAGCGCCGCGTGCGCGCCAATCGTGACCGCCACATCGTAGGGTTGCCATTTTTAATTTGAGGAAACGCGCGACACAGATCACATAAAAGTGCCGCCGTACAGTAATCAATTAAACTTATGACGTGACCTGAATACGTGCTCGTAAACTAATAGTCGGTGCGGATAGAAATAGTTGCGAAGGAAGTTCATTCTTAGTCTGTCATCGTAATTCTTAATATGAAAAGTTAATTTGCATGTTTGACCGATAAAAGTGATGCGGCTGGCCAAAACAAATTCAAATGAGCCGCTACGTGAATTATGGATCAAATCAATTAATTTAACAAACAAATGTAACAAAAGATGTAACCTGAATATGTAACAAGTTATTTTATGTTTGTATTATATGAAATATCAATATAAGTATAACTCACTCTATCCTATGATCACGGACGCTGTAATGTGTCCAATTTTTTAAAGAGAAATTAAAGTTGAAATTAACACAAGGTAATTTAACTTAAGCCTATATATGACAGATCATTAAAAGAGAATCATTAGAATTAGCCAACGTATTCATTATCGCTGATTAAGCGTAAAAATGTTATGACGAATAAAGGACCTGCTACATTAATAGCACAAGGTATATCATTAAAATGAAGTATAAAAAACACATCACCAGTATGCTAACCCTATTGAGGTAATTTAACTGACTAACAATCTCATATCTTTGGAACCCCAGGGGCGTGTACCAATAAGTTTTCCGTTTATAGGATTGCTTGCGTGCAATCACCAACTGTCTCGGTTTTAGATCATGCGGCGACAAGCTCGACGCTCGGTTACGTTTTGGACTATCTTCGCTCCATGAAGACACATCATATGATTGCCATGTCAAAAATAATGTCTGAACTTTCTTGATATGTAAAACAACTAAGTTAATTTTGAAACAAAGATGTTTATAAATATATTTGCATGGTGAGTGCAACTGAAAAAAAAAACACATAAATTAAATGATATTTTCAAAATAATTATTAGACATTATTAATTAGTAACTCAATATAACCTATTCAATGTATCTGTGATTAAGATCACGACCGAAAATAACTACACCAAAATGATTCTTTCAGTAGTAATTTTTCTAATAATCTATTCACATTATAAAATTAATAGTTATTAATCGTATGAGATATTTGTTAGGAATATTGACAGTGAAATGAACACACTTAGTTCTCCAGATTTTTAAATGTATGAAACTCCATTTCAATTTGTGCTCGATTAATTGTATTATATATAGTTAGTTTATACTAAAATATATATAAATCTTTACCATCATATTAGGACTCATTTTTTAAAATAAATTTGTTGGAGCAGATATGAACAAACAATTAGTTTCATTCATAAACACTTTCAAAACGCACAATATAGATTATATACGCAAATATGTCGTTGTTAAAGTCATGAAGGATAGATGTGCAATGTAACGCTCCAAAAGTAGCCAACCAAATACTCGGTGAAGGAAAATATCCTAAGGAAACCCGCATACTTTAGAAATAGCAGTAAAGAAAAAGTATTTCAAATATATATGACACCTGAAACCCTTATGATATACCCTTTGCCCAGTGAGACATATATTACGCTGTTGCAAGTAAACGCGTAAAAGGCGCCTTTTACATCCAATCGGACTTCAAAACATTGCCACCGGAGCACAAATATCGGTGGCACAATCCGCGGTAGAATCGGTTGCCACAGCCACGAGCGGTCGCGCAACCACAATCGAAAGGTGGACCAATTAGCCAACGCGTCTGAGCGCCACATTTTATTCGGGCGACGGCGGCGCGGGCCCGTCGCCCGGACATTCCGCCCACAATTGCTGGCAATTGTGCCAATTGAAGGCCCGCCACCCTTCCGCTTCGGAGCGGCGGCGTCATCGGCGAACACATCTGTCGCCAGCCTCGATCGTGTCTATTCCACGCCAACGTCTGCGCGGGGCCGCGGCCGTAATTGATCGATGCTTGTGTCATGAATCTTTTATGTACTCCCCCCGATGAGTGTTGGGTTTTGTTGTTCCGTCAGTCGCACTTTCGTACAGAGGCATGTGGGATTTGTTTACACCTATTTGGATTGTACATTTTTGAATAGTTCGATGCCTGGTCTTAGGTCTAGGTAATTGAATTATGCGAAAGTTGTCAGTTAGTATTAGATTTCCGTTAAGTTTGACATGAATAGGTTATATCAAAATATCCTTAGGGACATAGTAATCTATGCCGTATAAATCTTTCGTGACAGTTTAATGTGACAGATTATTAAATGTTGCCAGACCCTAGACACTAAATTTTATAAATTATATGTATTTATAATGTTAAAATTTGAATGTGACCACGACGGGCAATCAAATCATCGACGATGTTTCCAGAAACGGTCTTGCATCCATAGTGGAAATCTCGGAACGTTAAACATCATGAGAGAATGTACATCCACAGGATTATAGCCATAGCCTCGCTTTCTTTAGAAAGTCTTCTGAATGCAATACAATTACTTTACTTTTTTCAACACAATGCTTCAGGCAGATCCCTCAACATAGCCAACGCCCCGTCCGTTTAACAACATCTAAGTTCAGTTACATAGGCTGCTCGTTAGCCCAATAAAACGGTATCTCCGCGTCTGGCCGGGCACGCTCCGCGCGGGAACAATAACGCAAATCAGACGCACAGTATGTGGGCCCGTCGCGAATTCAGCTCAACTAACTCACGCACACAGCCCCGCCTCATTCCCTTTCGCCACTTCTAAGATTCCCTCAATTGACAGCGCCCGATTCGCTCTTCCGCTTTAGAAATGCTCAGCACTCCATCCTCATATGCTGCGATAGTTTTTTTTGTAATGTGATAAAGTGGCAAACGAGCTGGCGGTTCACCTGGTGTTAATTGATAAACGTCGCCCATGGGCATTTGCTACACCGGTAGGGTTGCAGATGCGTTGTCAACTTTCAGTAAAGTGGGCCCCGGCTACCTCACTCGCCAGACGAAACGCAGAAGTGTAACACTTCTACTTGACGCCGATCTTCTGTGAGGTCGTGGTACTAGCCCGGACGGACCTGAGCATTCGTGCAACAGCGAACACTGTTACGGGGCCCTACCACAGTTAAAAGTTCGAGGAGAGTTGAAGGAAAGTTGAAAGAAATTCGGAATGAGAGCAGAGTAGGCATTCGGAGTCGGTAGTACAGACAGCTGCTTACGAACGACCATGACTGGAGATGTAGGTGCGTTGGTGCTAAAGAAGGAGCGCTCGCTCAGCATACGTAAAAAGTTAATAAATTTCTAAGCTGCTAAACTAGAGACAACCATGGCTGAATATAATATTTGAATGCATTAAGTACTTCCATTGTAATGGTATTATTACCATTATTATTATTATTCTGTCGCCAGTCACCATGAGACTGCCTATTTTAGACTAAGTGTAAACCTCACCGTTACACATTTGTTTCGGATATGGAAACATACTTATCATGTGCCACGCTTTGGGTCTTATTAATATCCTTGATAACTTATTCAGCTTTTCGAGAATCGGAAACGTTAATTGCCCTAATTTGTAAATATTAATTTCGCTAAGCTGACATGAGCTAAATAAAGATCTTGTTTTTATTCTAGTACCGAATTTGAAAAAGGATTTTTCATTATTTAAAATAAGTTTTTTAAGCAAGTTTATGTATATCGTGGGGAAGAGTCTTAAGCTTCTATTGTATGCCGCGTAAAAATTTTAATCGATTTTTTTGTATCTAAAGAAAGCAGATTTAACTCGTGAACCGCTGTAAAAAAGGCTAATAGTCACAGCTACTGGTCAGTGTTGTACACAGCTAAATTTGGGCTAGTTCGATTTCAATGGCATGATGAATTATGTATTTAATACAAAGCATGCCGATGACACTCAGGGCATGTTTGATCACATAGCTCCTCACAAAATCAATACGAGCTCGGCTCTCGTAAAATTCGTGGAAGTGACCAAACAGAATCACGTAACTCCTTGTGAAACCCGATAACGTATTTCGATATTCATATGTGCAATATGCAAGAGTAATAACAAAATATTGCCTTCAGTTAAAATTTCGTCCGAGCGCACAGTTAGCCGGTTCCGCAACAATGTTTTATGTAACATTTCGAGTAACAATAGCCGATAAAGTATTATCTTAATATCCGCTTTCAGAGATAGCGCTCGAAATCAGTCATGAAGCTAACGCCATAGCTTCCAACACGTGTAGAATCAAGTAAATTTTAATTAACAATTCTCATCACTCACTATACATTTTACATTTGATTTTGAGAAGTTCCCTAATGTACACTAATCTATATAAGTAAGGTTTTAGAAATATCATCTCTAGACAAAAATGAAAATAGGAGTTTCAGGCTTTAAGCGATGTTTACACTGTAATAATTTTGAACATCTTTATTAAGTCATTATCTATTTATGTTTTTCACTTAAAATAATGCAATATAGTATGCTGTCGATATATGAGAATTGTTTATAAAATAATACGGAAGCTAACCAGGAAGTTTGCCTTAAATCTCAGCCGTATGTACTTGAAATTTATAAGTAAACTGTATAAAGTTACTATCGTTACTAATACTTAGAGCTTAACACGAGACGTCTGAACCACACCATCTGGGCAGACGTGACTCTGTCATTTGTATCAAAAGTTACTAATTTGTGACGGTGTTAATATAAATATACGCGCAAATTATTCTTCATTTATAAACTGACGTTTTTCACTGCCGCTAGTCCCTTTGCTCTTTATTGAAAATGTATAGGTAGCAATAACTATTAAAAAATATGTTGAATGGAAAATTTCTTAACTGCACAGGACAGGATCATCCGCTCGGCTAATCTGAAATTTTCTCTGAAATTTTCACTATAACGGTCTAGCCGTTTTGGAGTCCATATATATACAATATAAATAAAATATTTTTGAATAAATTTTCACTGACTTCTGGGTCTGACAAACGGACGACTGTCCATATTAATAATTGTTTCATTCGAAATGATAGAATGGAAGTACTATGATTATTTTTATTTGGGAAATACCTAATTCTATGAAAGAAGTCAAAGCCTTCAATTTGCATTCTACAAACATGCACAACTTCTTATTCCAGAAATCCCAATCACATTCCACTTTGACACCGTGGCACAGTTTCCAAGGTATTGGCTTCGGCACCGAGAGTCGTGGGTTCGATTCCGACACGATACAACTATTTATGTGACGGAGAAATAATTGAATCGGACCTGGTTGTTTGTCCACTTGAAAGTTATATAAAACGTCTTTACAACACAGGATAATGTTATCCTAAAGTAAGAGGGCAATGTTTTCGAAGGGAGTCTTCTCTCCTATAGTTAATAGATCTTTATAAGTCGCAGTAATCGCTATGACTAACTATGCTGTGACCAATCCCTTCCACACACAAAAAACTAATACAACTACAAATTCCACTATCCCTGCAGACGCGTTGTTATCCTATTGATCCCGGTTACCAACTTCAACTTACGAAATTAAAAATGTAAAGATATACCTAGGGGTATATCTTTACATTTTTAATTATCTAGGGTTCATGCTAGTCATATGTGCGGTCGAACAGACGAAATTAAAATTGTAAGGGTATAATACTTCTAATTCTTCTGCCAGTCATACGCGCGGCCGTAGCGCGAGTCTGCCCATTCAGGCAACAGCAAACACCGCTGCGTGTTCAATAAACGCAATTTTTAACAATATATAGCTCTATATTTAGTGTTCTATAGAAATGACAGCAGAAACTCTATCGGACAAAGACACGCACAGGCACGAGGATATTATAACTGCTGTGCAGTCGCAGGCAGTGACGTCACCGCTCAATATTCACTACAATTTCCGGCACAGCTGGCCGCGTCGCGCGATAGCGTTTATCACTGTGGCGCTGACAGAGGTGGATGATCGATATATCGCTGTTTGTGGAAGTGCAGCGTCGCTTATCAGTGTTGTTGTGCGAACGTGTCGAATTCGTTCGCGTATCGGTTCGCGCGGCGACGATGTTTTCGCTTTCGAAGAACCCGGCGTTCAGACTAACACAACGGACACCGGAACTAGGAAAGTTTTTATTTTCACTGCACAAAACGGTGCAGATAATGCGCCAAAAAGGGGACACTGTGCTTAGGAACAATCGGTTCGATTGTTAACCGGTGGTAAAGAAGTTTTTGTACTTTTGCCTCTCGTTTGGTGAGAGTAAAAGGAGTCGACCACGGCGGTTCGTGGATATTCACGGCTTACGAGAAAACAAAAAGTTAAGAAACATAATAAAAAAAGTTTGGCGATCGGCTAGAAGTTTACTGTATATACTCAAGATTCTCCAATTTAAGTATATCTGAAGTGCAAATAATCCACGTACATATCATCAGCTGCCTTTATCCAACCTATTAACATTATACACGGAAAACACTGTATAAAATTATGTTCAGTAACCCCCCTACGTGCCACAAAGGTGGCAAATTATGGAGAAAAGTTGACGTCATCGGAGGCGAGTTCAGCAATTTCACTTGTTGGCATATCATATGCAGAACGATGACGGGCAAGTAGGTACTTTATAATGCGATAACCATTCGACCTTCGTATCGGGAAGGCCCGTGTCTTAATGCCACTAATTAAGATTTTTTTAATATGATTCAAATGGTAAAACTGAGAACTAAACTTATCGATCGGAACGTGTTTCCCTGACGCGTAGGTTTCTCCGCCGAGGTTTTGATTTTATACATTGACTCCTTTCATAGATATAATCTGTAAATACACTCCATGCACAATTAACAAAGGCAAACCCAAAGCATTTCTGTAGTAGACATAGAAGGATAAAATAATATCCTCAATTACCATATCTTAGACGGAGACCTCATAATCAATCAGCTGTATGTGCTCTGTATGTTCTTGTGCATAAATGCCCAAAGTAAGTAAAATCAAGGTAAAGTGAACGAAAAACGAATGCAAGATACACAGTTTTTTACTAATCTGTAATCCATACTAATAATATAAATGCGAAAGTAATTCTGTCTGTAAGTCTCGCTTTCACGTTAAAACTACTGAACCGATTTCAATGAAATTTGGTACACAGATAGTCTAGAGCCTGAGAAAAGACATAGGCTATTTTTAAATTGGAAAAAAGTTTTGTAAAGGGGTGAAAATTCTTAATATTTACTTAAGGGTTTTAACGCGAGCGAAGCAGCGGGCGAAAAGCTAGTATCTTTATACATATAAATCTTCTGTACGTGTTTTTGCCACTGAACTCCTCCTAAAAGGCTGAACCGTAGGTAGATTCAAGAATGGTTTAGATTAACAATTCGGTTAACTACAACTTTTTTTTTAATAAGTTGTTGTCGGATTTAAGTCGTCTGTACACGACAAAGTCTGTCGTTCCGCTAGTTTTACAAGGTATATATCTATATCTATAAACAGCTACACTGGATATAAAATGGAGTTGAGTTTCAGTTTTTTGGTTTTGTGTCTCATGCCTCCATGTGCCAAGGAGCCAATTTGACTAAACTTTCGATGCTAAATCTGAAGGCGTTGATGGTTTTCCCTTCCTTCCTTCTTGATTCCAAGAAACAGAAACGGAATTATTATACGACTTTACGGGTAATTCAAAAAACCCGTTCGACTAGATAAATGTTAGAATAATGGCCGATTACGGACCGATGATTTGAAAATTAATGGCACTAAAAAAATAGTACACGAAAATCGTGACCGCGCGGCGTCTCTTCGACATGTCGCCATATATTAAGTGTAAGTATTAACAGAATGGGTCAGAGGTGAAATTGCTCTGAACGTACAAAGTTCATCACTCTGTAAATGTCAGTTTGTGATGTTCGCATAAACATTGTATCGATGATTACTTTTTCGTGGCCGATGGCGTAAGGCGACATCTTGTTACATCCAAGACATACTCGTCTTCTTTGGGAATGGAGCAAAGAGCTGGATCAACCGTTTGAACTACAAGTCACAATAGCGCAACCGAAAATTGATGGACGTGTAAACGGTGGCATTAATAACCCGAAGCGCAAATTGGTATTGGAAAACCACCTAATTAGTTAGTCTTTTGATTTTTTTAATTGAAGTTTCTTAGTTTAATTGAATATAATCTCTACTAGAAATCAATCGATAAACCAACGAATCATTTCACAAATACGCACTAAGAGCACACACCCACACGACATCGGAACCCTCACGCACCCTATCATACGTAAACATGTTCAGATTAAAATTCAAATATCAATGTAGAAACATTGCACTTACTTAGTGATTCACAAAATTCTACTGCTAACGGAAAAGAAAAGCCACTGACCTGAGAAGAACCGGCGGAAGTAACTCAGCGGGACAATTTTTATATTTGTATAGCATTTATAAATAAATGCTATTAATTATAAATGCTATACAAATATATACAATACATAAAAATATATATAATACGATAACTCTACTGCTCAGATGCCGTTTGCACATGAAGGAAGAAACCTTTTCCCCGGAAAAGACTAACACATTTCGCGCGTTAACTTTGCTCCCAGCACCGCAAATTGAGACACGAGACCAAGTCGTTTCTTTTAATTATATCATTATATCAAATCGCTATCGAAGCTTCTATCCTTTTGCTATCGAACTAATGTGGCACAAGATATTGTTGATGATACATCGCGGGTGTTGCAAATTGATTTTCTTTTCTTTGTTTTGTTTCCCTTTTAAAGTTTTCGTTCTATCTTATGAAATTAGTTTGTTATCGGAGTGTTATCCATGGCAGATGGGTTGTAAACAGCTTTATGTGTGAAGAGACTATTTTTGCGGCAAACAATTTTTTGGAAATTTCCATAAAAACGCCAAGCAAGGTTAAAAACAATGCTTTATCAGCTTTCGATTTCCTACAACCGGCATATCGAAACTTCATTGTAAAAAAAGAAGTAAAGGAACAGGCTACATAATTATGTCGCACTGCTAGACAAAGGCCTCAACTGTTCACAGGGTGTATTAGGTGATAAACCAACACGCGACGTGGCAGACTTCACATATCTTCAAAACATATTTTTTTTATTACTATTTCGAAAATATCCAGGCTTCCTCACGATGCCTTCTCCGCTGGGACACCTAATAGTCAGGACATTAAAGTGCAATTAACAGTTTCATTGGTGCCGGCACTGGGATTTGACTCAGGTTGCTAGAGTGTATTGAATTCATAACGTGCGTCCGAACACTGAGCTATATTTTATCGTAATAAAAATCATCAGATACGCAAGGTGCCAGACTTCCTTCGCCACACGAATCACAAAAGCATACTTCCAGTTCATGCCGGTCATCCCCGAACGAGCCTGTCCAATTGTGCAACCGTAAAATCTATTGCGTGGTTTTACCACCGTACTTGATTGCCTTATTTGCAATCCTTAGCACAACGCTCACTCTATACTCACCTTAAAAGTTACTATACGGTGTTCTGTCTTCATCACCATTATGATCAAAATCTTTTAAGCCTGTTCGAGTCCACTGATTAAAAAAGGCCCCCCAACCATTACGAAGCGCGATCCTGAGCTACCTGCATCTATTGACTCCATCTAGAAGGGGGTCCTCATCTTAAAACCCTACTCATATCCATATATAATACATATCCCGCCTACTCCGTGACCATGACAACGGAATTCCAACTGCACGATAACTCAGACGTAACATCGAGAGTTTTAATTAATCGCAACTCTTACTGCCTCCGTTCCGGACGGCCGGGCGCGGACCACAACACTCCACTTTCTGAGCAGGTGGAATTTCACGCGAGACGCGCTCTTGCGAAACTCGGCGACAATGAACTTAAACGTCGCGAACTAGACGCATTCAATTCCGTCGACGCCAGCAAAAAGAGGCGGGGCAACCTCGAAGGCTTTCTCTCGGGTTTCGATATTAGTTCAAATTAAATATTTAATAAGTACTTTTAAGGGTTACGTGCCCAAAGGGTTACATGGGATCCTATTACTATGACTCCGCTGTCTGTCTGTCTGTCCGTCTGTCACCAGGCTGTATTTCATGAACCGTGATAGTTGTTAGACAGTTAATTTTCACAGATGATGTATTTCTGTTGTCACTATAACAACCAATACTAAAAAAAGAATAAAAATATATTTAAGACTCCCTTACAACAGACATGTTTTTTTTTTGCCGTTGTTATATATTATGTTACGGAATTCTTCGTACACGAGTCCGACTCGCATTTGGATGAATTTGATTAGTAACCTAGAAAAAAACTATTTCAGCAGCAACTATTCAAAAAGGGTGCAGAATTTTACTGTCATGATAAAGACATAATAATAGTGGATTCTATAAGTTTATAGCTTAGCACTGAGATTTTAATACAGTCGTCTAATAGCTTACGTGATCGCTCTACCTAAAAATACTTCTTTACCCTGCTATGCTTGCTTATCTACACAGTGGGTTATATGCTTAGCTTTTTTTTAGAATTTTCTGAATTAATCATTCTGAATTAATCAGCCGGCATCTATACATGTAGATGGGAAGCGATTTTGATAATATCGGGTAATATTAATCATTAAAAGCTGACAATACCCCAGTTTAACTAACACTATTGCTGAAGTCATGAGCCACCTACACCTCATAAACACCTTCCGCTAAGTGAACTTCGATATCAATAACAGTCGAAATGGCAGTAAAAGTAAAGCAAACCACAGATAATGCAGATTTTTATTGAACTTATTAACCCCTTACATGCCAAGTAATGCCATGTCTGCCTACGCGTTCACCGAGGGCAGACAAAAGACGGAGACGTATGCCCCTTCTTTCTTCCTCCTATCCTTATTTAAGCGGGGTCGGCGAAACATGTGAATCATGTTGTTATTGACTTGCCTGACCATAACCCTCCTTCCATACAAATACCCAAATTTGTAAAAATTATCTTTGGCTCACACAAACACTTGTCCAGAGTTGGAAACCGACGAACCAGTGCCAATAGTTAGCAACTGAACCACCTAAACGTCGCAAAACGAATAAATCATTACGCCCCAATCAGAATCGACTCACTAACGCAATTGCTACTTTTCGCCACATCTAGAAATCCTAAACTACCTTTTTGTTGGGAACGCTTTCCTCACGTTTCATTTTACAATGAGCAACACTTCATTAGTATCAGTCCGATTTGGGGAAAATATGGAAATTGTAAAGTGTTCGTACAAAAAACATTCGGAACTTACTTAAAATTCCTTACCTATGCTAGAAATTTGCTTTATGAAATCCAAAATTTTAATAACAAATCGTTATGTTGTATGTACTATGCACAGCGGGACTTAAATGTCATCCCGCCATAATAATCAACTTTTAAAATTTAGTCTAAGCAAGTATTTAAAAAATTAAAAGGAAATTTTTTTGAAAAGATATCAAAAAATTGTTCATTCTCTTTTTTTTTCAAATTGTTAAACGGCCCTGTCATTTGAAGTCTAACAAACAAATACTGTCAGCAGAAATCAATTAGTTCGTTATTACAATAAGATCCTGTTAACATCCCGCGTCACAAGGAAGAGCGGTCAAACAGGACTACGAAGAATTTTTATCACGGACCATTTAATTGTGGGAATCGCAATATCCGGCTAAGACACAATAACATTTTTCTTCGTTTAACAGTTTTTCTCCCATCGGATGATGCAATGCGGATGTAAAGATGAATGTTTATTAATTACGATACCAAATGAGGTGAGGAATGGAAAAAATGTTTGATTAACATACACTTTATTAACAGGAAATAATCAATACGTAAGTTGACATATACTAAAAAATAAATACCCAATATAAACTATTGTATGCAATCAAAAAAGGGAAAGTCCCTTACGTTTTTCCAACATTTTTAAACCGTTTACTAATTAAATAAGGACACTATTTGGCAGCATAATATAACTTATTTTATTAAAAATTTATGTACCTATATTTAAAATAAAAGAGTCTTGATAACTCATTGTCCGGATGCTCGCTATTAATTCAATATACTCGACCAACCTGAGTCCAATCCCTGTTGCTAGCACCAATGAAATTGTGATTTTCAAGTGCTGACTTATCACGTGCTCAGTGGTGAAGTATAATACTTTAAGAAAACCTGTATATTATGGAAATAATAACAAAAAAACATTTCGAAGATATGTGAAGTCGCGTGGTGGACTATGCCCTAATACCATCTATGTCTATGAACTTACTCAGTGCTGCAGTGGGACATTTATTATGTACAATGTTAGTAATAGTTTCTATTATAAACACTTACATGCAATTCTTGTCTACTTTTTTTAAATTAGATTTAATCAATAAAAATGAAGGACATTAAAACGTGTTTGGGTCAATTAATTCATAAACACAAAAACATTTTAAAGCTATTAATACAGCATTAAAATTCGTAATGAATTCAACAATAGTATTTATGCTACTTGTGTTATAATTTAGAACGCCTATAGGAATCAATTAAAAGAAATGAGTTTTTTAAAACAAAATCGGTGTGGGCAGGCTCATTCACATTTTCTAAAAAATAAATGACTTTTTGTAGAAAACTAAACTATTTTTACGGATATATCGAGTATATTTTTAATTTTCGATGTTTTGAACCCTTTACAGCGTTCAAGGTCACGGGAAAAACTGAGGCGTTGGACGTCTGAATGTCATAATTATCTCGGGCTACCGTCACTTTTTTAAATTATTAATGTTGTGTCCGATATTTGCAGATATAGATATAGAGTTAAAAATAAACACGATAAATCCGTAGGCATAGTTTAATTTATAAAGTGTAAGCACCTAAATACATTAAAAACAGGAACTTTTCATAGGAAAAAAAGCATCTTGAACTTTTCAAGCGGAATCTTCGGAACCCGTTGGTGGGTAGAAAGTCGAGGCCTTGGCAATAGCCTTGTGTGTGGAAAAAACAGACGTCGATGCGGAAGCGCGGCGGCGCATTGTCTTTACGCGGAGTGGTGTTGCCATTTGCGCGGATCTCTTATTCATTATTCGTAATAGCCTACGGGTCGGCGCCGTTTCAAAGTTGATAAAAAAATAGTTAAATTTGGTAAGGGATTGGATATATGAAGTCGGCGATGGCATCATAAGTGAAGTCGTAGGTTCGAGGCTTGTGGTGAGAGTTCTTAGAATCTGCAAACAATGACCTTGACCGTATAACAGAAGATCGATGTGTAGCTAATGTAGACGCTTTTGTTCGAGATAAATTCGACATAACATCTCGGTACACTGACGAGAGTTATAGATTCTTCAACAAAATAAACACGGCTGTAGTCAAAATATATATAAATTATCATGTTCTCTGAGTTTCTTTCGCCGGTTCTTCTCAGGTCAATGACAGTTATAAGGACTATTACCAAAAAATAGCCTTGTTTTACGAACCGGTAGTAGTATTTTGTCAACCACTATGTAAGTGCTATGCTTCTTTATTGAATAAAGATTTTTGGATTGAATTGAATATATATAAACATTTCCAAGATAGCGATTGCCGTGCTTCATTCGAGGCGTTGTACAAACATGCAAAAACGGATGCAAACCGCCGACATATTCATTAACGCCAAATTTATATTTTGAAGCGAAGCAAAAAAATAACGACTGTGTAGAGTCGGTAGACTTCCGCTTCGTAACGTTTGTATTTTGTATTGTTTCTACTGGCAATTACGTTCACCTATATATTGTGAGGTAGAATACTTATTTACGGCAAAGGATTTAAAAGCAAATATCACCAATGACATGTTTCGTATCAGTATTTTAGTTGTAGGTCCTTGTCATGTGTAACTAAAACATTAGGAAATTAAAATTTTTAATCAAATTTGTTATTTAGAAAATATTACGCTGAGGGAATCGAACTCCGTTAGGTTGACAAAACCAATTTGATTTGAAAACAAAGTGTTAAACCATCCTATTTACTAATTTAAACAAAGTAAAAAAAGTTTTTTGCGTTGTTTACGACCTTTAACAATTTGACAACCGATTAGTTAATTTCTACGTTAATCAGTAATCGGGTGTTAGTGTTGTACGTGTACGCATAGACACAATGCACGTGCCTCGATTCTCGATTTAATTTACAATAACAACAAACGCTGCTCTGTTATGAAATTATCCTTGGGTGGAATTCGAGATTGATACGAATGCGTGCCATTAAAAACAAAGCAATGGTGTCATTCACGCAATATACGTCATGGAACCTTATTGTGACAAGAACAAATTTATGCATGTTTTAGGCATAACTGACTTCGGCGTCAAGCGACTACAACCTTATGTTCAGTCAGTACTTGTACTCAACGTAATGGTTTGGCATAGGGAGTTTACGTTTGAGCTGATAAAAATACAGCGATGAAACTACAATTCGGAATGCTGTTTAAAATTCCGATTTGTTGAATGTTTCGCAGCTTCCACGCCTAGTGCAATAGATGAACGTGTTAAATTCTTAATAAATCGTTTTGTTTTATATATTTGCAAGTTCTGTTTGCCATCGTAACCTATTTGATTCTCTCTATTGATCACCAATTTCAAACCATGCCGTGTAATCATTTGATCCAATGATATTTGCTCGAAGAAAATTCGTCGAATGATAAACGTTTGAAGAAAATTGTTTATATTTAAAATATTAACCAAAACAAACACTTGTCACTCATAAGATAAACAGAGGTCATAAATTTTACCTAAATTGAACGTATAAAAAGGAATTTGTATCATTTTTTATTTTTACCAATTCGCAATGTGAACGACAAAACTTTCGAACTAACACATCAAAAACTTTACAGAAACAGAAAAAATGCTCAATTCTAATAATGTATTCAATCTTTTTATGAGAGACTTCTTATTTCTCGAATTTGGGTAACCAATGCTCAATTTATAACTAAAGAAAACATTTATCGGCCACGCAACATTGTGCACCATTGCACGAATGGGCAGGTCCATCCGGGTAAGTAGCATGACCTCACAGAAGACCGGAGTAAAGTAGAACTGTTACACTTCTGCGTCTGGTGAGTGAGGTAACCCGGACCCACTTTATTTAAAGGTGGCATCGCATTTGCAACCCTACGAGTGTTGAAAATGTCCATGGGTGGCGGTTATCACTTAACATCATGTGAACCGCCAGCTTATCTGTTACTTTCTCACATAATAAAATATGTTAAATCGATGTACCATCAAATACTCGCGAGAAAATTCGTAGGCCGGCAACACAAATCCTAGTCTGAGACTGAAAATAACTTCGGGTTTTTAAAAATATAACACGTAATGTTCGAAATAACTTCGACTTTCGTTACAAATGACTCTAACCACTTATACGGTTGGATATATGGGCCGGCACCGGCATGAAAAAGAATTATGTATTTGGATTTCGTCTGGTGAGTGAGGTTACCAGGTGTTAAAAGGAGTCGCCTCTCACTCAAAGGTCGGCAACCCAACTGCAATTCGATTTAACATCAAGTTAAACGCCGGCTTCATACCACATTCTCTAATAAAAATAATAATCTAGCTAAGCACATAAAGGTCGAGACTTTTAAGTTTTAAAGAGCTACATTAGTATTAGCTAATATAATAACAGCAATGATAATGATTAGATAAGATTGACAAAATTAAGCTATCAACAGAATGGTGGTTAAACGTTAATGTTAATGTTTTAACATTAACGTTTAACCATCCCATCGAAACGTATTTTCAAATTGGCCAGATCGATTCGAGGAAAGTGTAATAAAAGTCAGCTATTTTCCAAATTCGAGAAATCTCCACCGTCTCAAAGCACTCGACTGGGGTAAGTGCCTTTCCGAACCGTTACGACCTGGGAACCTTCAAGAAGAGAGCGTACTCATTCCTAAAAGGCCGGCAACGCATTTGTAAGCCCTCGGGTGTTGCAGGTGTCCATGGGCGGCGGTGATCACTTACCATCAGGTGAGCCTCCTGCTCGTTTGCTGATTTTTTCCCATAAAAAAAAAAAAAAAAAAAAGTGCGGCACAACGGGCAATTAACACGTGCACGCGTGCGTCCGCTTGGAGCCTGCATGAGAGCTTAAATGTGATCGCCTCTGCCTAAGGCATGGCCGATCGTGTTACGGTGACCGCAGCGAAATAAAAACAAGACGGAGGCATATCCTCAATGGTGCGTGTCCCGTGATGGCCCAGGGCTACTACCAGGATCGAGATTTGAGTCATTTTCCGATCGCGTGACAATTCCAGCGGCTCGGGTCGAACTTCAACGATTACTAGGTTCATCTGCGTGTGAGCTATACAGCTCTCGCGTGTTTAAAAAGATTTATACATTTGACCAGGACATGCCCAATCAAGCAGTACAAAACACTTAAAAACATTCAGGAAAAAACCTGACTGCACTAAACATACTGGTTCCACTTTTTTTTGACACCATAATCAATACTGGGTGTATTGAGACGAATTTAAGGACACCTCATCTATTGAAATCCGAAAAGGTTTTGATTATTTGCCGTCTCTTGTCGAATTACCAATCTCTTCTTAACCAACAGACTTCGGCATATACACTAATTCCATCAGAAACTTGTCATGGCATTGAAAATATTTATGGAAATCTACGACGTCCTTCCTACTTTCGAACTTCTAATTAAGTAACGTTCTCTTTTTATGTAATTCCCAGTTTTCAGTTTCTCTATGCTGGCTGTACAGGTGTCCTTCCATAAGAATCAGTAAAACATGATATATATATATATACATATATATGTATAATATGATAATATACAGCACAAAATGATTCAGAAATTCAACTATCATATTATACGCCAATTACTATGAAGACAAAGTAAATAAGTTCAAGTCAGATCTTATGTGATCTTCTCTAATCTTATAAGAATCAAACGTCGTGTTTTTGACATACCGAAACAGGACCGGCAAACCTGCGGCATGAAATTGCGAGACACAAAACATTCCCGCACCAGCCCTAAATCTCGCGATGCATAACCCGTTGCGGCTGCGGGGGAGCGGGGCGAGGCAGGAAGCCGCAGGACATCCGACACGTACAGGAAGCAGAACCAGTTCCAAAGCCTTTGTCCCTCGCAACCTCCCGTCTCCAATGCCTCCCCCCCCCCCCCCTCACAACTTCCCCAGCACCTCTCGCTTGCCCAACCGCATTCCTCCGCAACCTTCGAGCGCTCACACCGTCTCCACGACGCACGTTAATGACTTCTTTAAAAAAACAAACCGCCTTCTAAGATACCAAACTATCAGAGCGACATCAATCCGATTCAAAGCATCGGTGACTTAAATTAAATACAATAGCAGCTATAAATCTCAGCTTTATTGCTACACACATTCGTAATACGAATACCGGCCTATTATGAATGCCAATAAAGGTATGGACTGTCCGTGATTACTTGAAAAAACATTATTACAACGCGAAACACGTATCGGTATCTTGTTAACATATCGATTCGGAAGTTCATTGGCTCATCGTTATTCGGGAGGCAAGGCTTGTTAAAAAATAAATATCTACCCATCTTAATAGAATCTGCAAATACGTTCACACAAATTATGCACTACGGACATGGTAAGGAGGCGGATAATCCGGTGATGCTATATTTAACCGAGCGTTGCTACGATCACGAATATTGTTCGAGTAATTTGTACGATTTGTCTTATGCAAATAACTTGACGGCGAACATCTGAGTTCATATTGTGAGCAAACGCTATACATAGCCGTTCCGCATCTATGTGCCGGCATGCGGAAATATTTCAATAATCTACGTGCTATTTTATAATTTAAAAAGTTAAACATAACAAACGAGAAGTTATTTTTCACTCATAAAATGCTCGTGGAAACTACTCATCCGTATTGCCTACGCGAATAGTCACAAACAACTCGCAGACGAATTACGAGTTTCTAAATACGTTCGGGCAATTTCACTCTATAAATAAATCGGTCGAAGTCGTCAGATATATGATTAACTCGGCCGATGTCTGCGTGAAACGGAAAAACGTCGCCGCCCGAAATAGCAGGCCGAATGTTTCCGACTCGTATTCCTCGGCTCGTGGAAATGATGCCTAAAGACGGTCGGCGCGCGCGCAACTTCCGGTGCGCGGGTAAACATGGCGGCGGCGGCGTTGGCGCGCCAACATGGCGGAGTTTCCGGCCGCGCTGATTCACGTGCGATGGCTGGCTCCGGATTGCTCACTGCATTTCTGTTTTGTGATTCAGCCTTACGCAACACGTAGGTGTCCACGAAACGTTATGGAATCCGTTGTCTGGCATGTGCTCAAGGTTTCGCTGTTGATTCGCGCTGCCCGCTAGTCTACCCGTGGTGTAGACTTTGAAACTAGTATATCTGAATGTACAGACAATGATCCATCATATAAATTTATAGACAACAGTATTAAAATCAACGTTCATCCAAAACCGACATTGTTTTGTGTATATTGCCAGTGCAAAGGACAACTTTATATTTTTGGGCGTCCAATTGCTAACAATAGCAAAAAAAATCTGTATATCTTTCTGTTCTTAAATCTATTTATCTTTCTATTATAAAATCTTTTTGTTCTTAATACTTCATTTAATTATGACACAATGATTCTTCATAACAATATGGAACAGAGGAAATTTAAGCATTGTCTACTCTTGTAATAACATACTCAACGTTAGCACAGAAAAATACTTACAAATACGGAAACAGAATTAGGGCAAAGTATAGATTACTAACTGATCGCATTTGAACCGGATTCTAGACTCGAGCAACGGTGCTCTAGACAAGTTATCTGACGTCATGTAAGAAATTCAAACATTTGCAGAAAAACCATGTTTGGCAGGGATTAAAACTGTCCATAATGAAACAGGATTCAGCACAGCTTAAAAAATAATGTATGTACAATTAAAATGTCTTTTACGTTGCATTTATAATAGAATAATTGAATATTTATGCTAACGATTGGTTTTATTTCACAATAAAAGATCCAAGTAAAAATTAATAGTACACTTTTTTATCATATTGCAATACAGTCAATGTTTAAATGTTTCATTTCTTCATTTAAAATCATACCAGTTTATAAAATACACAAAAATATCAATGTTTATTATTATCTGGGCTAGAACTTAATTTTAATCTGGATTAACTAAAATTTTGCCTGGAAAATAAACTTAAAAGCAATTTAAGCAAGAAATACATAAATCTGACAATATAAAGGGAATATCATAGAGGTAATTAAAAAATGAGAGATAATACAGTTATGAGATTTCTTATTAAATAACCATATCGCATGCATAAGCAATGGCGCATATTTTGGCACTGCCTAGATAAGTTTTATTGACGCAGCGAGGCGAAGGCAAACGGGCAAGGTTGTCGCACCGTCGGCCGTGGCACTGAACTTGCTTTCTTCGGCCAGTGTTGCGCCTCTGCACCTCTCGGCGGCCAACCGTGAACCGTCTCATTAAATAACTGGCGACTGGCGAGGTCGGCCGAGGCTCACGAAAAAAAAAACGAAATCTTTGCCGCGAATTCGCGATTCGAAAAGCAAAACGTGGCTGTGGTTTTATATGAATTAGTGATTAATTTTGCAAAAAAAAATGTTTTACGACGTTTATTTTTTACTTTAAGGTATATTTAATTTATGATACCCATTATGGTAAAACGCATTTTATGTCGCTCTAAATCTTACGCACATATATGGTAACAAAGCTAAAATTTCTCCTCATTCCTTTATAATTAGTATAGATTACAGTAAATCACAAGCGTTGTAAATTAATGGAACTAAAAAACGTGCAAAAGCTAAAATTTCAACTTAAATGTATAGTTTAAACATGTAGAAGAAGTACGAAAAGATTGTCGCCGCTGTGGGAATCGGACCCACGTCTTCGGCAATCTTTTCCTACTTTTCTACAAATTGCTTCAAATGCTAAATAACAATGTAGAAGGAAGGCGTTAAGATTTTCGTCGCTGTGGCTATCAGCCGTTTAGCTCAGTGGCTAGAGCGTCAGGCCGCGAATGCCGAAGACGTGGGTTCGATTCCCACAGCGGCGACATTCTTTTCGTACTTTTTCTACATGTTTTAACGTTCAATCTTAATGTATGGTATTGTACTTAGGAATGATTAGCACTATAAAAAACTTTAAAAATTTAAATGTATAGTTGCAAATTATAGTAACACGTTTGGAAATAAATGAGCAACATGAACGAGGGGTGAAAAAAAGGGAAAGAGCTTTTTTTTTATTTGCACTTGGATCAACACAAAGATACAGGCCATTTATGAGTAGATAATACTCTTCCCACGTGGGAATGGAATTTACAATCGATCTGCCGAAATCATTCGCTCGAGCACGACATCCGTCGAGTGGTCATCGGTATTCTGTTTTAAAACAATGATACCTATGTGCGAAACACATGCCTACAGCTCATGCAAATTGTCCGGCGAGATTAACCAACCACTTTAACTGTACGTAAATTAACATTTATCTTTATGAGAAAAGTTGTCAAGCGATGTTTTTCTTTTTTTTTATTAAAAACGTTGCCCTTACTTTAGGATAAGATGATCCTGTGTGGTAAGGACGTTTTACAAACATTAATTTCACGCGGACAAACACCCAGATGCGAAACAACTATCTGTGGGTCACACAAATAGTTGTCCCGTGTGCAAATCAAACCCACGACCCCGGACGCCGAATGCAATACCTTGGCAACTGCGCCACGGAGTCTACTATGTTAAATGAACACCGCCGACCATGGGCATATTCAACATCGGATGGCTTGCTGATGCGTTTAAATCTTTAAAACCGCTTATTTTCGGTGTCTACAATGGGATATGATGGTGTAGAAGAAACTTCCTTGGTACGGTATTGTACTTAGGAATGTAGGAACATAAATACAGAGTTACGTTATATTTTCTTTACAGTTTTTACGGTGGTAGAGCCACGCAGTAGCCTCGGCTGTTGCACGAATTGGCAGCCTCGTGCGGGTAAGTACCACGACCTCACAGAAGACCGGCGTAAAGTGGAAGTATAAAACTTTCATGACGTTTCGTCTGGTGAGTGGGGTGGCCGGAGCCCAAATTTCAAAAGGTTGTTAACACATCCAAACCTAGGGTGTCCGAACCGTCAGCTCGTTTGGCAACTTTTCACATAAAAAAATTGGGCTCCGATTACCTCACCCACCGGACGAAACGCCAAAGTTTAATACTTACACCACACGCCGGTCTTCCGTGAGGCCGCGGTGCTTCCCCGCACGAGCCTGCCCATTCGCACAAAAGCAGAAGCTGTTATGTGAAACTACCACAGTAAAAACTGTAAAGAAAATACGACGTAACTCTGTATATATTCCTAAGTACAATACCGTACCAAGGAAGTTTCTTCTACACCATCATATCCCATTGTAGACACCGAAAATAAGAGTTTAAGCGAATGCCGAGAAGGTGCAAGGCAACATTACACCCATTAACTGACCACGTCAGTCGTCGAAGTCAAGACAAGCCGTAGCCAGAGCTCACCTACTATGAAAAATCGCGTACCACATACACCTTTCATTTATTGGTGACCCTGACTAGAAGAAAGGAACCCCTTTAACACCTTCGGGCTAGGCTAAGTGCAATTTGGGAAGATCTTCTACGAAAGCGCATCCCAAACGAGGCAAAATCCCCTAGTAAAGATAGCCTGTCTTTTACACTGTCTATGCCATATTTTACACTGTCCACGTCCATATACTACAACGCCCACTATCTACGTCGCCATCGACAAATCGACCTGAGTGGGACATGTTGCATTATAGCTGAACGCTAATATCGATGATCCTCCCATAGTCACCGTATATGCCGAGAGGGGAATAGGCTTAACTTTATTACAAAAGACATCATGACTGCGGCCAAGGCCATTTCCACTACCCGTTTACCACCTCACTACCGCGCGATGCTTATGACGATGATGTTCGATCAGAGATATACGTGTACAACTAGCATACTTTGTAAGTAGCAACAAGACGAGCGTCCCGACCCAGTCCGAAGCGGCGTTCGTGCGCTGCACCCAGCCGACGGTCCCATAAAAGTCCAATCGATATCTCGACAGATCAAGCCCGAGCCTCGTTAAGGCCTTGCACTAGCACCGGTGTCATCAGCCTCGGTGCACCTTTAGAACCATTAGCGCGTCTCGGCGCGTCCCCGCGCGTCCGCATTCCCGCTTCCGCGCGGCTCATCCCGCTTCGCGACCCGGCCCTGGCTCCCGTTAGCCGCCCGTTACGCCGCCTGACCCGGATACGGCCACCTAAACGCGCCGACTGGAAAAACTGCCGCGCCGCGCCGCCGCGCCGTACGGTACACGCGCGACGGCAGGCGAACGCGCGACACAATGGCGCCCTGGTTCCGCGGAACGGGAGTCACTAGCGTCGCCTTGGAGGCTGATAAACGATGGACTCAACCAACAATCCAATACCAAGTGTATTGGTAGTGGCGCCTTGTCTCCTCCTGGACCATCGTAAACAACAATATATACCTGTCAAATCCACAGTATGGATACTGCATTCAGAGGTGAACCTGCATCCATCGATTTCCCGATACTTCTTACCTAAGAGAAAATAAGAACTAATGTAAGAAGTCATTTTGCACTACTCGGTCGATACATTCAGATTCCGTTTTTCACTAAATTTTCTGCTCACAAATTGCCTAATAGCCCCTGTTCAAATGTGGCCTTTGCCCAGCAGTGAGACATAATTATATAGTCTGTTAGTTTACGTCCGTACCGTTACACGATCTGTTGCTTACAAAGGCAATTATGGTGCCGTAAAGTGCGACACCAACCCGCCTGTCTACGGTGGCACCGCAGGGGCAATTAAAAGTGCAAGTAGAGTGGAGTGAGCCCGTTGGCCTGAGATGCCACTTATCTAGCGGTTCTCAGCCATCAGCGCTACCTATGAAACACGCCGCGGCATACAAGCCTATTTGTGGGTGAATCACGCGCGGCATCCAATCGCGTATCGGGCGATCCGCGGCGTAACATATTAGAGGCACAGGAAAATCATCGAAGAGCAAGAGACTACATGTCTATTAAGTCGAAAGCCTTTCGTACTTTTTGGGAAGTGAAGACCTCTATAGGCACGTCGAACACATTGAAAATGGAAACAAATCAATAAACCGTCACGCTCAGGCACATACCTATGCATATACAGATGTTTCATGTGTCAGATGTATCATTCGTTTTCCTAAACAGCGCAATAAATGTAAAGTTTAATAATAGGTATATTAATATTTGGATTAAAAAATTACTAAGAAAAATACTTCCTACAAAACATTTCTTAACAACCCAAAAATAAATATTAATAATAATAATAATTTAGGACACATTTTTTTACATCGTTTTCTAGTCCCAAACTAAACAACGCTTGTACTATAGGTACAAGATAACCGAAAAATATACTTAAACATACTTTTATATTGTAAATAAATACATATTATACAGCACTTAGTTTACTTCGAACTTTATTTGCCAGATACGGAAGATTAACAGAAGATTGTGAAACGCCAACGATGACTTTATTCGTCAGGTAAGTGGCAAGTAGCTTATTCGGGACTTTATTTGGACATTGTGAAACAGACCCTTAGTCTGGGAAAGACGTTTCACTCTTGCCTTGAAAACAGTCAGATTGTCCTCGCTGTGAACTGCGCTCCTGTCTGTTCTGTTCCAGAATATATGGCTTTTACATGGATAAGCATTATAGAATTTGAATACAATGAAAATTAACAGAACTGCTATTAATTTTTAATTTCACGAAATAACTTCAAAATCTACATCAATATTTTTATTAAATGTAGCTTTTCGTTTGGTTAGTGAGCTAATAAATATGTTTGTAGATAATCACGTAAAAAAATTACTAATAGTAACGTTTCTAATCGTCGATTATTACATCCTTTTTGTAATTTTATTGATATTACTTTCATTAATTATCAAAACACAAACTTGCCTAATATTTAAGAATAGATCTTGTATCTTGTATTAACTGATGTTTTTGCTTTCAGTCCCGAGACCATTAAAGCTTCATCTGACGCAGAACTAGTGGGCTAGCCAGAACCCACGGGTTTGGTACCTCCGCTGTGGGTAGGGCCACGCATGTGCTCATGCGTGCGTTTAACTATGGTGTGTCATCTAAGGGCCATCGCGGTCGCGGTTCGGACCGAAACTCCGATGGCCGTCGACTGCAATTAGCTAATCAGTGGCTGGGAGCGGTGAGAACCGCCCCGGAACGCGGGTGTACCTTGTGTACGCGTTGTGTTGGTCCCGCCGTGCTCGGAGGCGAGGGCGAACTAGTGTGTTTGTTGTTGCACTAACTGTGGGTGTATTGTTATCTGGCGGGACCCCCCGCGGTCGGTCCGACGTATCTAAGTCCCCTTCCTCGACCAGGTCGATGAGGACGTTTCGCGGGCGACGCTTGTTGACGTTCGCGTTTGTGTCGGGTTGGTAATTTGCTTCGCTTACCACAAGAGGGTTGGGATGATGTTCGGCTCTATCGAAGAACCGTTTGGTCAGGTCTTTAAAATATTCGCGATTCGTCGGGAGTCTGCAATCGCTGTGCAGGTCGACGTTGCGTTGATACCAATGCGCACCGGTTGCGCGGCGGATGAACTTATTTTGTACTATTTGCAACTTGTACAAGCGAGTAGGGTGCGTGTAGGCGAAGGTCATGCATGCGTAGGACATAATAGGTCGTACGCAGGTCTTATATAATAATAATTTGTGCCTTAAGGGCATTTTACTTTTAGCGTTAGTTAAATTGTGTAGCCGGCCGGCGACGAACGCAACTCTATTATAAACGTTATTAATGTGCGTAGTAAATGACATACCCGAGTCGAAAGTGACTCCTAAGTATTTGATTTAAAAATAGAAATGCTCTTAACAACCGGAACCAAAGTCCATTTGTTGACATAAAAATCGACCAGTTCTTTTGAATTATCTAACGATAATAATAGTACATCGTTATATATATCGTTGTCTTAATAGTTTTAAATTACAAAGACTATTTGAAATGTTTTAGTGTGATATTACTATTCTATTTATACATTGTTTAATTCAATGACAAAATTTAGGTATGTAGGTATATACTTATATTCCAACTTAAAATAAATTCAAGGGGCAGACGAATTGGGACAGTCATGGATAATCGGAACTCCAAAGAACAAAAGTATTGGGAGCATTTAACATCTTAGGTTTATCGAGAAATACAATGTTTACTTATTTCTTTCACCTTAAAGCAATCGATGTTCTTACACTGCGAAACCATATTGGGACAACGCACCAATTATGTTGGGATGATTTTTAATGAAAATTTGTTCTGTATTTTTATGATATCTTCCTAATGGGTTACATTCCGATAACTAGTATTTTGCATAATATTTCTTCCAAAGTTAGCTTGCTCCCATATAAGCGCGTCGACAAAAAAAGAATGCAAATATTTGAATATATTTTGGCAAACAGGAACTAACGAAACGCCTTAACACGAGGAGTAACAAAGGCATAAAAAACCACTAAAAGGATTTTGCGTTGTTTAAATAATGTATCTATAATCTATCCAGCTTATTTGTAATAATGGCGAATCAATAATGACCAATAAATAAAATACAGGAAAGAACCTGTTTTTCCCACAAATAGTGTCATTTCAATCACATCCCATTTGCACTGAATTAAAACAAAATTCTAAACAATTCGGGACGTTGAAGCTTACCTCGCAAATACACAAATTCAAATACAGAAATTGGACAGCGTGAAGGTAAGAATACTTTATAATAATGAATGAGCACAATTGAAGGGAGTCAATCTTCCTTGACTATATAGTGGGAAGATGTATGAAGGCAAGACGACAATGGCCCCGGTCATCCAGTGAAATTATTAATTGCTCTCACAGATACGACAAAGAAGCGGAAATATAAAACTTCTACGTCGGACCCCCGCAGTGCAACCGCTCTACCTGACTCTTGGCCCGGCTATTGTGTCCCGATTCAAAAGACGATATTTACCTTCGAATCTCTGTGGGAAATTGCGCAAGTTCAATGTCGAATGCTTCGATACAGTCGACAATTGCCTCTATTATAGTTACAATGTTACCAGTAAACATCCAAATATCCACATATTTGATCTAGCACGTTTAAATTTTAATCGCGATCCAATACCTCTGTAAAGTAATAAGTTAAGAAGTCTTATTTTTAATTAAGATATGTTCTATATAATAAATATAATAAATGCGTACAGTATATAATCCAGTATATAATATGTTAAAAAATGTAAAAAATGTTCCCACTGTAAAAAAATCTACGATAACCACAACGGCGTCTTTTGAACTTTTCTAACGGCATTGATATCCAGTAGCCTATAGTTGGCGAAAAAAAAAGTAAAGTGTTCGTAACAACCCTTTTAATCATTTTTGTACCTTGTAAACATAATCTATGATAAACTGAACCGTTATCCAAGGGATCTTGAACATCATTATGTATCAACAATAGGCTTTTGTAAAAAGGTAAAATAGCAATAAAAAAATATAAAGAACTGGTTAGCTAGTTTGCGGAAAAGGGTATTTTAGGAAAAGAAAGATCCTGCTTTTAATCTCTCTTATCGCGTTACTGATATTCATCTCTTGAAAGAAAAATATATAATATACCGTTATAGCAAAAAGCTTATGTTCTTTTAAACAGATAATTTCTGAAGCATTCCAAACACATATCTGTCACATGTGTACCTACCTACTACACTTGCGTTCGCCATACAAACTTCATTTCAGGGCATAATATTACAAAGATAACGAATAAAAAAAAATTCTCAACCTCATCCCGACAAAATTTAGGTACAGGTATAAAATACTCGGAGGAGACTCGGATCGGATGAATTAGACAACTTAATCGGTTACGTTGGTAGGGCCACGCAGCAGCCTCGGCTGTTGCACGAATTTGCAGGCTCGTCCGGGTAAGTACCACGACCTCACAGAAGACCGGCGTAAAATGGAAGTACGAATACTTTCGCGTTTTGTCTGGTGAGTGAGGTGGCCGGAGCCCAATTTACAAAAAGGTTGTCATCGCATCTGCAACCCTCGGGTGTAGCAGTTGTCCATGGGCGGCGGTATTCACTTAACATCAGGTGAACCGTCTGTTGGTTTGGAAACTTTTTATATAAAAAAAATATATTCCTAACCTAACCATAAGCAGGTTAAGAGAATGATACATAAAATCATAATAATCTTCATAATTTTATCACAAAATCTGCTAAAGAGAAGCTACCTAATACTTACAGATGGTCAGATCAATATTGTCCACAGAAAACATACATTACATACATACATTCATAGTACATTCTTCTCGGTCACTCTATAGCTAAGCGATTTATAAAAAGTATTTTAATTCAGATCTCAGTCCACCCAAACAAAGTAATAAAAAATATACGAGGTGGAATATTCTTTTTTGCTTTCCCTTAACCCAGTTCTTATAATATTTTTCAAATTTAATATCTGTCATACCTATAATTATCGTCTTAACTATTTATACTTCTTTTATTTAAAAACTATTAGGTACCTAAAATAAATATCACGACTGGGACGGAAGCTTATAAAAATGTTTCAGAAAAATCTCTAATCAAACCCGTTTCAATCGCATTACCAAAACCTGTTAAACATTTAAAAAAAAAACATTAAGTCGTCATTCTTGATGTTTTAGCGCCTATGAAGTGTCGTGGGGGAATATTAGAAGAAAAGCAAGTACAGAATGAACACAAAAAGAGCGGTTGAGACGGAATTGAGGTATGCGCGAGCGTTATCTATGCGGGATCGCAGGGCGCCGTCACAACACGAACGTGTAAAATCTCAAATTCACACTCAATTGTTCTCCAGAAACGCAAAGTAAAGTGGACGTCCGCATTCATCGAACCGCATCGCCATGTCCACTGGCCGGTCTATATCTCACAGATGAGTGTCAAACAAATCCGAGCGCGCTTCCTAGAAGGGACGGTGCGGCGCTTTGGAGTCCGGACTTTTTGTCCCTTTAAAGATAATAAATGATGCACTTGTAGAAAAAAAAAAGGAGAGAGAATCCGACCTGTTCACGAGATAACGATCACGAATGATTTTTATGGAAACGTTTCGGAATTATAACGATCAGGAATCCTTCGGAGCGAGCAGACAATGCGTCGGCGAGATGGACGCTAAAGAGGGTGGTTTGGTTTCACGAATCCGATCTATTCGGATGATCGACGATACTCGGCGAGCACTTTCGTCCGAAAAAACGGCAACAATCGTATCAACGCACGGAAGAAATCATATCGTATCTAATGATATAATGATCAATTACGACATACTGTATTTAATGTACGATACTCTCTGGGTTGTATTAGATAGATATGAGTCAGCGGTGAGTTTATAAAACACTCGAGAATGACAGCCTTCGTGGCGATCACATGTGGGAATGTCACAATGAATTTAAGGTAATTAAAATTGCCATATCATTTCTAAATATATTGTCGGTGTGAATCTTTAAAAGTTTTCCATTTCGACGATCGTAAACAAGTCTTCTCTTTGCTTTTATTTATCCTTCGAGTTTTATTTACTTTGCATGATTATAGTTTAGTATAGCCTATTAAGCTATACATCGATGTACGTACCTTCTATGTTCTTTTAAATAAAAAAGAAATAGAAACGTATTTTATGTTAGATTTAGTTGAAATTTTTACTATTTCAATTTTAAAAAAGCGCCGAATTTTAGCTTTCACAAGAATAGGTCATGGGAGGAAAACCAACACGCACCCACTTCTGACCTTATTGCAATGAGTATAGGAGAAGACGTTTGACATTTTGCTAAGTCCCAAATCCAAAAGACGTGCTTTGCCGCCGTAAACCGGTAAAATTATGAGACGGTAATATTGCACACAAAAATCCTATTCAAGGAAACGAATTGATAAAAGAACTGGTAAAAGAAGACAAGCAACAGAATAGAACAGACAGTACATGAGTATGAATGTCTACTTTATTTAGCCAAACCATGGTAATCTCGAAATTGATTAAGACCAATTACACAAAAACAAGCAAAACATTTAATACCAGTTAGAAAATACAGGACATTATCACATTCAGCGATCGTTAATAGTGTAACAGAAATAGGCAGTTTTATATGTCCTTAACAGATTTTTCAACCGACTTCGAAAAATAAGGATGTTGTCAATTCGGTTGTATTTTTTTTATTTGTTACTTATATATATACATTTGTAAACATATTTAAAAAAATCGTTTTTCAATGCCTCAGGTTTGGCTCCCATGTTGTCCCATGTATAATTTCATTGATATTTAGGCTCCAGAGAGACATCAAAGAACTCCAAATATAAAATCTGTAGTGAGTTGGACTTCGTAATTTTTTTGTTAATTAAAAAGTGTACTTATTGGTAGCCGAACATCTATCTGAAATGGTGTCGTAGATACGTTAGTAGGTGGTGTAAACATTTAATAGTTAAACCAACGGCAAAATACATAAGATTAACGCCGGCGTCTACCTAGACATTGTGTAGATTTCAAAATTACGGAACCAGTACTTTGTTGCGCTCAAAGTCCATTGTACATCGGTGTATAATGAAATACCCGCAAAGCTCTTGAGTCTTTCTTTTTTTTATGTTTCTAAACACGCGAACGCTAAATATCCTGTTAAAGCTCAGTTTGGGATTTTTCTACGAATGTGCATTTAATAAACCACAATGCGAGAAGAGGCTGTATGAAATATTTAATTTATAATACACGAAGCAAAATGTTGTAACTCTTTTTAAGCATATTGCGCGAACGAAGTATTTCTATGTCTGGCCCAGTTTAAGTTTATGTGGAGGAGTTAACTGTTTAACTGTGGTAGAACGATCAGTCTTAGCTGTTGCACGGATGGTCAAGTACGTCCGGGTAAGTACCACGACCTCACAGAAGATCAGCGTAAAGTAGAAGTGTTACACTTCTGCGTTTCTTTCGGTGGATGAGGTAGCCGGGGTCCACTTTATTTATACATGGCGACGGTTATCACCTAACATCAGGTGAACCGCCAGCTCATTTGCAACACCCGTAGGGTTGCAGATGCGTTGCCAACTTTTAATAAAGTTGGCCCCGACTACCTCACTCACCAGACCAGTGAAGGAAGACCAATCCGGAAGTATAACACTTTCAATTCGCGCCGATCTTCAGTGCGGTCGTGGCACTCACCCGGGCGGATCTGCCCATTCTTGCAACAGCAGAAGCTGTTACGTCGGCCCTGCCACAGTTATTTTACATTTTACACATTATCAAAGTTTAATTATTAACAAACAATTCCCCGAGTATAAAGAATTGTTTATCATTACTCGCTTAACGTTTGTTGATCCACTAGTCTCGGGTTGCAGAATCAAACATTGCTTATAATATGCATGTGTCTCGTTTCTCATGTCATAACATAATTTGTGTTTTTGTATACAACTTGAAGACTATAACAGAATAGTACACCCTTCGAGTAGTTTATGATAACCTAAATAAAAACGTCTTAAAAACTAAATGTAACGAACGTTTAGTTTTTAAGTATTCATACATAAAGCCGTGTTAGATCATTGTCCGGGCGCTCGCTTTTAATTCGATATTCTCAAGAAACCTGAGTTCGATCCCCGGTGCCGGGACCAATGAAATTCTTAACTTTAAGTGCTGACTTATGCTCAACGGTGAAGGAAAACATCGTGAGGAAACCTGGATATTTTCGAAATAATAAAAAGAAACAAATATTTGGAAGATATTTTAAGCCCGTCAAACCCCAGTGGGGCCGCGTGGTGGACTATGTCTTGATACCCTCTGTGCAGTAGAAGCCTTTGCCCATCAGCGGGAAATTTATAGGCCGTTACATTACTTTTAGTTTTACTTGTTATACGTACATAAAAAGTAGTTCATCACACAATATTTTTTCCAGCTACGGGATCGAATTCACATCTTTACACTGATGCAAGAGACAGGTCCACTGCGCCAGTCGGGTCTCATATATCCTCTTATCCATATTATTCAATACTTTGGCAAACATGATTACAGCGTTATAAAAATGGCATGGCAACACTGTTCACAAGATGATGTCATAATAAATTAGCTTCCGATAGTTTAACACAGGTTTGATTAAATTTAAGTTCTTCGAAGACATCCATTATTGAGATCTTTGCGACATCATAGAAGACCGGCTTAAGACTTATTTATATTTTTTGTTAAACAATGGGAGCTATATAGTGGAAAAATTTATCAAGCAGACCCGTTTAGTTACCGCGCAAAAATTTGCGCATAACTATTGTAGTACTTCAATTGTTCCAATATTGATCACACTGTAAACATTATCAAATACAGTATATGCCGTTAGCTTTGCACATGTCTCCTCTTATCTCTGAAGTACAACTAAGTATGTGTGCAGATAGTAAACAAGTGCTGTGACTTGCAAAATTGTCTTCTTCCTACTGTTACAGGTTTTTTTTTATGGACAAGACTTTATTTTTTGTCAGCCGCAGCCTGATATTTGTACGTTTAGTAATTATGTTGGAAACGCTACTTGCGCCGTTGTCTTTTGGGATACGCGTCGCAATTAATGTGAAACTGAATCGATTGTTCTAGAAAGTAATTGGCGCAATAAAGTGCTTAAGTGCGATTTACACGTATCTGCTAATTTCAAGGGCAATTTACTTTGCTACTAAGTATTCGTTGATGCTGGAATGATTAACAGTAGACTAATTAGTGGTCATCGATCTAAATAAGCATTGCACACATGGAAAGGTGATCAAAGATTGAGAGATTTTTGAGATTTTAGATTTGAGATTGAGATGTTATTTATAAGTATAAAATTATTATAACATACTTACACGACCAATTTTTAAATTGATAATCACGAAGTCATGATTCCAATTATTACCAATAGCTTTGGTGTAACTATTATTAATAATAACCCACTTTTTCTTCTAACTCTTAATTATCATTAAATTGATAATTAAAGATAGATTGACTACTCAAAGTGCTTTAATCTGTTCCTTCATGAGTTAGTTCTTTCGTCAGACTTATATCGAATGAATAATATTTTTCTTGATTTACCAATTTCCCTTGAAAAGAGATTCAAAATTAAAGACATGGCCCTTAGGACTTAAAGCGAAAATATTAATCGAATGTAATGTAAAATATTTATAAATTTCCGCTTTTAATAAACGTTAAATCATATGTTACTGGGACGTAACTACAGTGAACCCAGTACTTTGACAAGCAGAAGGGCTGCTTGCCAAAGCACTAGGTTCAGATTTATGAAGACTTAAGTCCATCCCATGGCCCAGTGCGCAGATATCTATCTCCTAAATGGCGTTGTGGGTAGTGTACCTGCCTCCTGCGCTACAGGGTGTGGGTTCGATCCCCAGTACTGGAAAAATATTGTGTGATGAACATAGTGTTTTTCTAGTGTCTGGGTGTCTATAAAAAAAAAAGTAAAAAAGAATAGTAAAAGAAAAGTATGTTTATCAGTTGTCTAGTATCCATACTAAAAGGCTTGCTTAGTTTGGGACTAGAGAACGCTGTGTAAAAATGTGTCCTAAAATAGTTTAAAATAAACATACACAGTCATATTGAAATTCAAACGCTCTTAGCTGGAAGCGGCATTATGTCTCCGGACCAACGCGTTGTCAGGCCGGCGCAACCCTGACGAACAAACGCCGCCCTCGACAAAGGACTCGTCGTCCCGATCGGATCCGTAAAGGAACCACTGTTTACCACTTCGTTTCCCATTCAATCTTTTGTTCGGAAGTGAAGAAGTGCCCCGCACTGGATATATAATGTTTCCCATTGTGCGAAAGTTAATATTTTAGCCCGGACGAAATCCACCCCCATTGTCCGCGCTACCTGCCGTTGAATGAGAATGGCGGACTGAACTTATTATTGTATATTGTATATACGGATCCGCGTGCGCGTAATGCGAGTAATGCGGAGTGTGCATAGCAATGGAATTTTATAAGTGGGCCGGCCGTTGTAATTGATGAGGATAGCATCTACGAAAAAAGTTACGCCCGTATTGCCGTATATCTTTTAGATTTTGTTTGATAAAGGAAAACGTTTACAAATCCCTACACCCCAAGTTTTATTTGCGTTTTTTCGTTTCGGTCTGCGTTAGACCTGACTGCTCACACCCAGCGTTTAGCCAGTCGACGACCGCCTGAGTTGAGGCTCTAATTCCTCGATGAGGCACATAGTCAAATAAAAAGCATATAAATAAAAGCGCATGGAGAATTGCGAGTGTTCTAGTTAATTTCTACATTTAAGATAAATACCTAACAAGCAGTGAAGGAATACATCGTGGGGAAACTTGCATATTTTAGAAATAATGACAAAAAAATATTTCGAAGATATGTAGTCCGCCAATCCGCTGTGTGGCCTCGTGGTGGACTATGCCCTGATACCCTCTGTACAGCGGAGGCCTTTGCTCAGCTGTGGGACATGCAACCTAACAAGTATTTCAAGGACCCCGAAACCGATAAAGCTCTATATAAAGAAAAAGATCTTTCACCATTTCTGTTTATAATATACTTTAACAGATACATTTAAAAGGCTATCATGTTTAAACGAGTAAAGGAAGACGTATTACAACCGTAATGAACCAAGTTTTTCTTAGTTTTTTCAACTGTCTGTTTCTCTATGGATGGCGCGACTAAAACGATAGGAATTCACGGCTGGTTTCGACGTACGAATCTGTAATGAGCGTGGTTTCGTTTGATTTTTTTTCCATACACCTGTTTATTCAAATGTGCGTACAAGACGTTACTAATTGCGAAACAATGACAGCCCGTCGCGTTGGCTTCATACGTGCGAACGACGAGGCTCTCGGCATAATGGCATGTACTGGATGGAAGCAGCTAGCCGGCCTTGAGTGACGCTACACGGTTTTCCTACATCACTTCCTGCTTTGAAGCATCTTGGCCCGTCTCGGACAGAGCGCCTCGGACATCGTTCGCGTTTGACACGCATGCTAAATTACAATAAAAATGGCGCATGCCGCAATACATATATTCAATATGATCCCTACGTTTTAAAGTCCTATATTTATTTGGTTTATTAATAATACAATTTAGTATAAATGTAACTAATTTTACGGATTTATCGCGTTTATTTTTAATTTTAATTCAGCCCTTCGCTTCGAAACTGAGGCACTGGAATTGCACCAATTGGTGTAATTAGATTGCAATTCTATAGGTTGCTATCTCTTTCCGTATCATACGTTCTATATCACGTGTCACATTCACTTATATAAATGTCAGATAATGTAAAGCGGAACAATTTTTAAACGCCGTGCAGTATGGACGTGCGTCATCTTTATTGAAACATCATTGTTTACAATCGTACCAGTATCCCTAAAGCATAATTATAGTTATTTTTAACAAAACAATACAAGCTGCTATTCTTCTGCTTTATTCGTGTTTATGCAGTAAATAAGATGTTGAATAAATCGTATCTTAATTGTTTATTGAAAAGACAAAAATGTATTTTTTAACATCCAACATTTATTACATATGTATGAAGTTGCCATTTATACAGCTTGCGTCGAAGGCAACAAAAACCACGGAACAGACACGCAGCGATTTGTCATTATTCATCGTATAAGTGCCAAATGTCGGTTATTAAATATGAAGTGAACTGAATAAAATTAGAATTGCTCTTGAGATTACACTTGAGCTGTCCGAATTTGACATATAAACATTACATCCCTGCATGTTAGCCCACAGATCATAGATAATCATTTAAAAGGTCAAATGTAGCTAATGAAACAAATAAAAGTGTAAAAACATTTCATGATATTTTATAAAATAAAAAAATGGTTTTATAATCCAAAAAAAGAAAATAAACATTAAAAAGTTCCCTCATTTACGTCCCCGGTTTAAATCTAACAAAACATTTTAATCAGCAAACCTCGCGTTATGTCCAATTATATAAGAAGTAATCTTAGTAATGGCAAGACAGTGACTACGAGCCCAGTCGGACTGTTGTTGTAGGAGAATGCATTCGCTTTGTCACGGGTGGAACCCCGTTTCTTTGGTGCGAAATGTGAACTTCCTGAACGCTGGCGGCGCGGAATAATGCCTAGTGGCAACACTGGCGGGAAGGGACAATGTTGGCGCGTAGCGTACAAAGTCGCAACGCGCCCCCGCAATCTTCCTAATGAGTGAACCCTTTCACACTTCGGACAAAGCCGCGGCTTTCGCGGGTGATGTGGCACATTCACCGCGCCCCGACACTAATGCTGAGTGTAATAAATTTTTCGCATTCGGCGAATGTTGCCTTGAATGGCGTTCAATTTTAAATAACACCACATATACAACAACTACTTACTTGATGAATAGAAAGATATGAAATGTTGAATGTTTTCGAATTGCACTTAGCGTGGACTTTTAAAACCTAACTGATTCGAGCTAAAGCAGATATTGAACGCAGGAATTGAATATAATATAATTTCGTTTAACGGATTGTAGAGTAAAAATAGTCATCGCATTTTCTCCAGTCCGTGTCGTGAGCATTATCGCATTGATGAGGACAAGTGACCATTGTGCAGGTCTCAGCCTAGCAAACCTTACACCGAATCTTGGACTTGAATGCGAACCCGGGGTTTTTGCCTCCTTAGCAACTAGTATATCCTATGACGCGGCCGCTAAGAACACTCGATCTGACACAAACGATAAAACTTTTAAGTGTAATAAATAGTGTAATAATAAAACTTTTAAGTGTAATAAGAGTGATATCTCATATCAGCAATATATCGTTAAGACGCCGGTTTTTTTTAATTGAATTTAAGCAGCAGATATATCAGGGAAAACAATTTTTAAACATCCTATTAATGTTGCTTACCGGAAATGGTAAAATAAGAAACCGGAGTAGAACGGATCGTAATTAAGTAATCGCAGTTAACGACTTTTGTATTAGGTAGGCACTTGTTAGTTTCGGTATTGAATCAAATTCATTTTTAATAGACTTTTCCATTAAGGAAATTTTGGAAAAACTAATATATCTTAATTGGATGTTTTTAACTTTAATTTATCTTTACTAAATTAAAATGTTATCAATCGCTACCCAAATAAAACACTCGAACTGGATAGAGTAAAATAATTCTTAAACTGAACAACCGTGCTCACATTATATCCTTACACAATGTAAGAGCAAAAAATACCTAAGTACCTACCATAAGAAATCTGCAACACTGCCAGTACACAATAAGATATTCCAATGTAAATAAGTTATTAGCTGACGTCAGTCAAACCAGGAAATGTGCTAAATAATACTAATTATATTAATTTCATTTCTACCAATTAGCCATTGCTGCTTTGTCAGTGCTACGGGCGCATAATAAAACTGATAATAACAAAACGTTTAATACGAATTATGAATAAATCACGAGCTGACATAATAGTTGCATCACTAGTAAGCATTTCTGTAATAATAAGGATGTTACTTGCTGCGTAAACGCAAGGTGCGGGGGGGCGTAATAGGAAGCGACGATAGAACGAAAGGGATAAACATATGCAACGTTCACCTGAGTTAGACGAGGACGGCACGAAGTCACGGGGTTAATCGACAAGACGAATCCGACTAAACGCGGTGCGCGGGTTTCCACAATTTACATCGTGCATTTGGCGCGAGTGACATTTATTTTGCTGCTGCTAACAAATATAACAATGAGTTAATTGTTCTGATCATCTGTTTCATGATCATGATGTTTTAGCTCCCAATGTTCAAGTTTTGGCTGAAATCGCATTGAGTTTATTAACAGCTGGACATCACAAGAGATTCTATAGATGTTTTATTGATGAAAGCACCGAATATAATGTTTTTAGGCAAAAACTACATCGCAAAATTTCCCTATAACAGGATTAATATAGGTTCAGAGAAATTATTGTGTATATGTGACATTATTTGGTTACACTTTTTATCAACATTTAATTTTTAAAACAGTTTAAGAGTTACTTTTGAAAATGTAATATTAAATGTATAAAATTCTTTATCACATATTAAATTTTCAGATACTTCTGATTTATCAATGATAAATATTCTTCAAGTAAGTAATTAATTACCCACTTAATCATTACGAAATTAAAGAAGAAACAGACATGTGACTTTAGACGATAAACCGTTTAGTAAATTATTCATAACCTGTGTTGATTATATGCAACAAACGGGATCGCGTTTTATAAACATAAACATTCAACTTTGTCAACGTTGCTTCTAATAATGGGCCATAGCGATTGTATAGAAGTGCGCCATCGAGCTTCTTTTATGGAAGAAAGTGACTTTTTTATGTGAAAAGGTCACATTTGTAACGCCCGTAGGTTTGCAAATGCCTTGCTATCTTATAATAAAATGGGCCCGGCTACCTCACTCACCGCTTACAGACGAAACGCAGAAGTATAATACTTCCACTTCACGCCGGTCTGCTGTGAAGTCGTACTACTTCCCCGGACGGACCTGCCCATCCGTTGCGAGAACTGTTGCATAGTCCCACCACAGCTTGGTCCTACCACAGCTGAATAAGTGCTGCTATTTCAGCACTTTCGGAGAATGATTTTGATGTAGGGGCTTATATTAGAGTGATTCACTCGCATAAGTAATGAGAGTGAATTACTATTGAGACAAACTTAGTTTCTACTGCGATTTTTTGGTGAGTGAGGTAGTTGGCGCCCAATTTATTGAAAGGTGGCAACGTATTAGCAACCCTACATTGGGTGTTACAAATGTCTATGGGGGGCGGTTATCAGTTAACATCAGGTGAACTGCCAGCTCACTTGCCATCTTCTTACATAAAAAAACATCAAAAATCTAGATCTACCTCAAAAACAGTTGAAATACATGGCTGGTATCGGAGTAATTTGATCAATGCAAAGTGCAATCTAAATAATACCTCTAATATGGTAATGTGAATGTTGATTGTTTGATAATTTTAACCGTTCAAAATTAGTAGGGCACTGTATATAACCCAAAGGAAATTAAACGACCGAACAAATAACTACCTGTTGATAAGGGTGCCTCAAAACCTGGGGTGGGTTTCAAGTGAGGCCTACAGTTTTTACGCCGATACTGCGACCTTCACTTAACCTTCGTTATGCTTCCCCTACTCTGTTCAAGTAATTGCGTTTCTACATAACATTAATAACTTAAACGTTGAGATATATCATGAAAGGCCGCCAACGATTATTAAACATCGCATAATAACAGTTGTAAAATATATTTTCTTCTCTGTATCTTTATCTATTCTCTTAAAATATCATTTAAAAGCGAGCTTTTAAGAAAGTTGATTTTTCATCACAAGCTCATCGGGCGTCAAGCATGTTATGAGAAATACAAAAATATTTCAAAGTTATTCGCCTTTCATCAAACCACTGAGAGACCATACGCAGTTCTTTAAAGCCCTATTTCATAGCAAAGATAGAAACTAGTAGGACACACTTGTAAGCAAAGTAGTCTTTAACGACTAACGATTGAATCGTATAAACAAGTCTAGACGTTCAGGCCTAAGAAATAGAATACATCGCCGTCCTCAAGCAACAAAATGTTAGACGATGATTTTTTCACCCACGCAATGCAATCTCACTGTGTCAACATTACTCAGAGTTACATAAATATTACAAGAGTAGATTAAAAAAATTACAAGGTTGTAGTTTTAGCGGAAACCACAATTACGGAGAAAAGGATATTTAGACGGTCACGATCATCGTTAATCGTACCCACAGTATAATTATTTCACATTCCTATTCAAAAAACGTACTTAAGCTATAAACTACATCCCATAACTGGGTATCTATGACTTTCCACCCCTGGTAACAATTAGGCCATTCATCGGAGATTTCAGACTTATCGTCGCATATAATTTAGGAGCGACTTAATTGACATCATCCGGTGAACCACTTCATATCAAGTCATTTATTTCGTTCATTAACATGATTATCTATAATTTTAGCTGAATGTAAAAAAAATTGCTAAAAGTTTTCCCAGTTTTACGTAGAAAAAATATCTTTTAAGTCGTATGACCTTATATGCTAGGTTAAACACTCGGTACTCATTAACTGTTTCATTTCTTAACCCCCGATTTTTTTTATGTTATAAGATGCCAAGCGAGCTGGCGGTTCACCTGATGGTGAGTGATAACCGCCACCCATGGACACTTGCAACACCCATAGGGCTGCAAAGGCGTTGCCACATTTTAATGAAGTGGGCCCCGGCTACCTCACTCACCAGACGAAACGCAGAAGCATTATACTTCTACTTTACGCCGGTCTTCTGCGATGTTGTGGTACTTCCCCGGACGGACCTACCCGCTGATGCGTGGCACACCCAAAATCCTCATCCAGTAAGCGGGCGCGAATGCCTATTTGAAGTGGTGAGACCGTATTTATTAGCCATACTAGCTGTTCCATGCTATTTTATCCGTCAGAAACATTTCTACTACGACCATAACGGTTAAATACCCTTAACCTTCTTCAAGGATTGGGCCATCAAATGCAAAAAGATTTTTTCAAATCGACCGAGATTAGTGCGTAGAAACAAACAGACAAAGAAACTCTTCAGCTTTATAATATTAGTATAGAAGTATAGATTTACAATCGTCGACACATCTCGATCAGCATCTAGCAAAGTCACGGGAAACCTTTCGAATGCGCCCCTCGCCATACCTCCTTTAGGACGGCACGCGTAAAATGATCACATTACGAGATAAACGAATATCGATATTGCGACACAATCAAGTTACCAGCAATCCGGAAGCAGCATCGCATCACCAAATCGAAATCACCAAAAAAAACTGTATCGAATTGATTTCACTACTAAGGAAATACAACACTTCCTTGCGTAATAATTAATGGTTATTCGTGAATATCAATTAGGATAGTGTAATGTGTTATGTAAGTCTCGTGCGTCATTCTTAATTGGTAATCAAAGGGACGAGGACTATTGGTTAAGAAGTTGCACCTCATTACGTGGTGGGTGAACGTTTTTAAAGTCTTGTAACGATAAAACGCAGTGAGTTGATAGGCTGCATACTATGGTCCCTCTCCCAGCCACTTGTAGACCTGCCGCCTGCCTTTTGAGTTCCAAATGTTAGGACGACCTTTTCCAGTCAGATAATAGCTACCGATCGAGCCGAGGTCCGGCCCTCTCGGGCACCCTCGAATCGGAATGCTAAACGCGTGCTGAGTGACAGCCCAAGCCGAGGTCCCCTCTCGGGGACCCTTGAGCCTGATCACTCCATGGAGCGCCCGCCAAAGCGCCCTAAGAGCTTGGCGGCCTCCCAAACCGGTGATAATAATAGCGTGACGGCCCGAGCCGAGGCTCCCCCGGGAACCCTCGAGCTTAGTCACCATAACGCGTAATAATAGTACGCAGAGGTTCAGGCTAGGCGCCTCGTGCGCCCGGCCACCTCAAGTCTGTCGGATCTGTAAAGGCCCCTAAGGCCAACAGTGGCTCATCCAGCCCAAAGACGACCTTTATCGCCTTTAAAACCCCTATCCTAGTTGGTAAGCCTTTTATCCCACTTGAATAAAAGATATAAGTTAGTCGCAATCCAAAGATGGATTCGAATTTTAATCATAATTTGTTGCAGTATACTATTTAGTTTTGTTACAATTGTAATATTTTTTTAGATTATTTAAATATAATTATTTGTTAAAATAAAGGAAAATATATACGACACAAGAAAAATGTTACCACGTAAGTAGGGAGTACAAATAGTTTTTATAGTCATTATAAATAGATTATGTGTATATTGATAAAATGCTTGCCACTGAATTATATTGAAAACCCGTCTCAAAAGGATGATTTTTTCTGTTCTAAGCACCAGCCGAAATAATTTCATATCTCTCTTAATATCGTCAAAACAGTCTTATTTTTCAATGTGACTGATTGTGAATTGTACTTGAATACAATGAAGATATTATTGGTATTAAATGACACCTTAGAAGATTCCTAACAAGTACCTACGTATATCTTAAAAGAGTAGCTATACAATACTTAATCTAGAATGAACTTGACGGACTCAATTTGACACACATTCGTGTTATAATATCACAGTACCGTATCATGAAATAACAATACTAGTATATGTGACAGTAACACATTATGCGTAAATCTGGTATATCATACGATGAAACTCATCAAGACAAATTCTTTGTATAAGCCATTATTTGAAAAGAAATGTATCTTTGCAATGACACTTTAACTTGTTACTTGATATATGCGGTATATTTGCTATTGAGGTATTTATTATTAGTACCTTATACAACAACGCCGGTTTGCCACTACCAAGATTTTTATACCGTTCAAATTAAATCACATACAACTAACCAAAGAGCAACTAATCAACTAATCGAAGTACAAGGGACATCCGAGTGATGTGTAACCCTTCGGCTTGGACGAAATCAATTAATGACGCCGTATCTAATCCTCGGACGACGAAAGCGACAGATGTGGAGCCGCGGGAGGGATTGTCAACGGTGAAAAATTCGTGGATCTCCCTCCGTGAGGACCCCTTTGCATTTGTGCAAACTGCCAGTTTGAGCCGCATCTGTCCACTTGCAGCACCTAGCGTTGCTAGTGATGCCCTCCGTTGGTATCGATGTGACATTTTTTTCTCTCAACAAACTGGCCAGTCTTGATCATCATCCTGCCAGATAACCAAGTTGGTAAACGCGGGAAAAGCTTATTCTCATGTGAATATTTGCAATGTAATTGCGCGGGAAACCTGCGGGCACTCCTCATGAACGAGTCCAAACATATCGTTAGGACTGTGAAACAAATTTAAATATCATAGACCTTCAAAAGGATAAACTATTTCATTCTTGTAACGGTTAAAATATGGACGTTTGTAAAGCAAGAATGGGTTAACCACCTGCAATTACATTTACCGTGAAGTTAACAGCGGTAAAGCGTTAGGCAGTTTGAAGAAAAGTTTCAGCGACATTATTGATGTTATAATCATACTTCTATACAGAACCATTTACTGAGCTATGCGTGTGCATTATGAAAATTTAATTAAAGCTTCCATTGAATTGAAATGCGGACATCAAACATTTATAATTAACTCGTTACAATGTGGTAAATGTTTTATAGCGGAATCCTATTACTTGTATCTGTACAAGAGGTGTGGGACATCTGAAATTGTTGGCGATCCTAATCTTTTCTTTAAATTTTCGTAAAGCAGAAAACGGTAGTCCACACAATAGTTAGGATTTTTATTAAAGCGCAAAACGAACTAACCAAAAAACTAAAATTACGAACGACCGTTTTTGACCGAGCATCACTCAAAAATAATAGTAGTAATAGATCGAATCAATATGTAACAATTCGTAAAACTCTTTCGGATTTCGTCAATAAAACGGTTTCTTAGCAAACCGCAAGGATCAAAGTGCGAGGATTTCCCGAAATCGATGACAGTTTCGCCAACAGCAGCGGAACTGGTATTGTTTTCGTACCGAGAACGCCACACGACCGAGACGTTACGGCGGAATAACGCTTCCTGTTTCCAATGTGAACGCAAACACGGGCACATTGTTTTCGCGAACGGCCAGTCAAGGAACGACAGCTATTAACGAAACAACGGACGTCGACGGACGCCCGCGTTATCGATAACGCTAAGCGAGCATTCGAACGTGCCGACGGGCGGCCGACGCAGCGTAATCGGACGCCGCACTATGTCCCTCGCCGAGATAAAGTCGCCCCAGCGTACGAGCAAGTGGCTCACTCACACTGGCGCGCGATCAGGAAGTACAATGGAGATTAAAAAGACTTGACACACACGGCGTTAATGTAATAATTCGTGCGCGTGTGTTGCAATGGAGCGTTGCTCACGCACACAGAGGGGACTTAAATAAAGCGACCCGCGCTGTACTGTACCAGGAAGTAGTTGGACGCACACAGGCGCGCTGGCGCATTTCGTTGTGGCGCCCGCGCACACAGAAAGCGCCTACGCGTGGGATCGCGCGCACATGGCCCAACCGAGCCCCCCGACGATTCGCTTTTTGTGACACAAATACGAGATGGGACGACGCCATGCACCATCAGCGTCCTCGACCAATCATTATCTCATCGACGCTCCGAAAAATGATTTCGTTCCGATTTTGCAGATATCAAACGATAAAAAATAATAACGTAATTGACAAGGTCCAAAGTAAACTGAATTAAAAGTAACTTCAACTTTTCATACGAATTATTTTTGTTTATTTGAATTAAGTTTGCACACTTAATATCACGCTGGATTGATAAGTTAATTTAACAAAATTAATTTAGCAATAAAAACCAACGATGGTCGATACTACTACTGAGATTTGAAAGACCAGACGCGGTTCAAACTTAGTTTGAGTTGCCATATCACCTGCCGCGCTAATCTACAATAACTACGTTCAAATATAAAAAATAGTTACATATTTAGATTTTTCATTTAAGCATTTTTGTAACTCTGTAGTCTCTAATTTAAATAAGTATATTAATTTTAGTGCTGTATGTGTACTTTTTATTAATATGTTCAAACTAAATATGTGTATTCGTATATAGTGAGAGCATGTGTGTTCTCCCAATACGGGTGCATTCCAGATCCGGTTTTTTGATCGTGTTGATCCCAAATCAACGGAGGGGTCGCTTTGTCATGACACTTGAGCGAACAGAAACCCGCCTGGGGGTTAGTCGTTAGAATTAAAGTATTCACCCATTCTCTAGAGACGTCCACATCGATCTGACGAGGCTATATATATGAAATTTTTGATATAATAGGAAATAGAACACAGAAGTTTTACTACTCAGCAAAACTGTTGTATGATATTTAAGCAGAGAAAAAATCGCGGAAACACTTTATAACACGACGGCTTCCTTCATTATAAAATGTCGGAAGTGACGAATTATTTTCAAATGAGATTTTTTAAAGCTCATTTTATATTTTTATTTCTTGGGTGCAATAACAATCTGTATCACGGAACTGAACAAATATGTATTCTTCCACATTGAATGAACAGAGGATCTAACTTCTTTGTTTTTATAAGAACAATATCTCCTGAAATACCAGTCTCCGCTGGCTTATTTAGTCGTAGTAAGTCTACGAGTAGAGTCGAGGACCTACCAAAGCAGGAACTCCAGTTCGAATAAAAGATATTTATAAGTTCTATTTACTTCTCATGCATAAACCTAAACAAATGAACTTGTTACACAAGAAATGCATAATAATATTCTGTGAAATTATATTACAGTGCCCATATATCTTTACAATCACAGCACAACATAAACAACATAAGCAATGTGATTTATATCATGTTTTCAGTGGTGCATTTTGATTGTATTTAAAAAAATAAACTGTATAAGCATTGTTAATATGTTAATTTTTAAATACTGAAAGGGTTGACTATATAATATTTGAGGATATAGAGTTGTCTTAATCATTTTCCGTTGCGTGACCGAAAGTGGGCGCTAGTTGCCATCGGCTGAGGTCGACGGAAGTGAACGATTTCTTTGTCCGCCATAATTAGCCTCTTACGGCGTACAGTCACACACAAGCACAGACCATCGTGTTGATACGGTCGGATCGTTTTAGACGGCTGTCAACGATGTGATGGCCACTCAAGTACAACCCTAGCTGCAACTGCCTCTAGTTTATTCGTAAGATTTTATGGAAAATGTATTATTAACAAAAACATAAAAAAAATAGCATATTTTTATAACATTATAATTTTTTTAATTATGTTCCTGGTAATCGCGCCGGGATTATTTATTATTCGTCCGGATAAACATCTTATCCCCGTAATGTATAAATTGCGTCGAAAAATTTCTAACACGTAAATCTTCTCGGGCAACATAAACTTTTATAGCGTTGGAAATTTAAATGGTGTGGACTCTTACAGGGCAGTAAAACCTGCTTATATCTCTGTCACGCGACTGCAGTAATATTTTATTTATAAATCAATTAAGACAGTATAAAAAAGTTATTATTTTACTATTTATTTAGGACTTAATCATAACTAAAATATCTATGTATATAGTATAATTATATCGATAATATCTACACATAATAATTAAATAAAATCATTATCTTGTGACTGTGTTAAATATTAAGTAATAACCATTCGCTGAACTAGGAGCCAAGGAGTATGGTACCTCATTAAGGGTCAGACAATTAAATTTTATGATTACTGATTGCTCAAATCATAATAAACGCATCCGAAACCCTTTTATATTGACACAACGTGTAAGACTAAAAAATTGTGAAGCCACTGAAGCATAATTATGCTTTAAAACTAAATGTATTAATTTGCGCTTATTCGGAAGAACGAGAGTTACTCAACGTCGACAACATAACATTAGCGAGGCTTGTGCTGGTTCGCAAGCAGTGGCGCAAGTCTTCGATGACATCGTTGCCTAGATTTAAGTGGCACCGAATTATGTAACGCGAGAACAACGAATGAATCGAGGTCGCGTTCGACCGCGGTGCGTTCGGAAGTACGTTACGTTTCGACACTGGATTTTGTAGATTCTATGAATCTGGGCAGAATTTTTTTTTATTTTATATTGTTACATGTTTTTTATAAACTCAAGGAAAAAGAACAAAATTCATTTAATTTCAATTATATACATGTAATATATTATGTATATTTGTATTTTTTAATCAGATTGTTGAAAAATCGTTTGTGCATATTTTTGTTTGTGTATATGTTTCTTTTTTGAAAATAGATATTTAGCACGATTGAATTAATTAACTCACATATGATGTAGGTAAAAATTGCTATTCTTACCGTATTCAGGATTGAATCACATATTATAAAACAGTAGCTGTTCCGTGCGATTCCATCCCCGAGAAACGTTTCTGCTTCGCCCCCGTAGGTCGTAGCGTGATGTTAAATATCCTGTAACTTTCCTCAAGAATTGGGGTATCAGTAGTTCCAGAGATTAGCGCGTTCAAACAAACTTTATTATATCATATAGATTATTCTGGAATTGAATTTATAGTATACATTTTACCTCATTTCGTATGGAATTCTTATTTAATTAATTTAGGAAGCGAGAAACATGTGTATAAGATATTTTTATTTTATCGGGGATTGTAGCTTAAAAATGATAGTTGAGATAATCACATACAATTATAATATATATAATTTCGAACAGCATGGCCTTTTCTGAGTAAGTCGTATGTCATCATCATTTTGGGCAAATAACTAGTATAGTAATTCCTTTTAAGTAATAAATAACACCTATCTTCGTTTAGTAAACGCAAAACTAACGCCGGAATAATATCGCCCATGATCCAGGTCAGTACACAGGAAGTGCTGCCATTTCCACGCTCTTGCAATTTGAAATGCTACGACATCCGGTCCAGACCGTTTGTGGATCACATAAGACACTAATTTTAATTTAACTACATTTTCTCTACTAATGATGAGATTGTTCAATAAACAATCGGTCAGAAGAAGACGCTTTAGACTACATTATCGATTGGATTTATAAAGAGTTTTTAAAACTTTCCAAAACATTAATTCGACAAATAATGGTATTAAACAATTAATTAAAATATTCATATGAATAACGGAAACTCAACAGCTTTTTAAGAGAAAATATAGTAGCAATATTCACCACATTAAAACAGCAAAACCTTCACATACAAGTCTTAATATTTATACATAAAGTTAACGCTTTGACGATCTATATCTTGATATAAAAATTTGACGATCTATATCTAATAAAATATAATAGATATAAAAATAAAAAAAATAAAAAATCTGCAAATTACCCAGATAACTCTTTAATTTTCTGCTATAGCTTCAGCATCCAACCTTGGTCCTATAAAAAAGTCTTCCTAAGGGCACGTGAGGAATTTCTTATCACAATGATTCGCAAAGTAGATTTTAATAATGCGAGAAAATTCCACCCCCTTTTTTTATAAAATCCCTGTGCAGCCGTATGAAGGAATTGTCGTAACATGCAACCTTGAACTACACAGCACATGTAAGGTTACATAATGTAGTTCAGCCGAAGCCAGTCATCCGTGAGGCTATATATGTGTTGGCTCTCACAATATCTCATTTTCGAACTAAGCTTTTCTCAACCCTTCACTCTTACTGACGAACTGTTTATTTATAAAACACTAGATAAAAATATTCTTTTTTATTTTTATAGACAAAGAATTACATTACTTTAAAAAAACAGTATTAGAAGTAAATAGACACTAAAGAACTATTAATTGGGAGTTAAAGTACTTGTTAAGAACTTTATTCAAATTACTATTTCCATAAAATCATTTCGTCAGCTATTATTTTTACCTCATTAATGGTTTTAATTGTACACTTAATTACTGTATTTTAAACTGTAACGATTGTACTGTACTGACTCCACGTTCCGTATTGTAATCGGATTACGTCGTTGACGGATGTCAGTTAGCTTCCTCCCCGGAGTTCCTGTTCCGGGTGGCGGACATTAGCGGAAGTCGAGGCAGAGATTCGCACGTCCCTTCCTCCCCCCATGACCCTCTCGTTTCCGGTAACCCGATGCGACCGGTTTTTAATTTCCTTCTCTAACTGGAACTAATTTCCTTTTGAGAAAACTTTACTGGACAAAAAATTCATTTTATATAAATAAGTCGTTGTATTAAGTTACGATCATTTTTATTTATGTAGAAATCAATCTTTGTGAATTCTTGTTGGGAGATGGATATTTACAGATGAACTATATAGCTTATATACAGCGTGTCGTTACCATCGCGACAATAAATGAACACACGTCTAACGCTACTTGCCAATAATCATAAAAAATATTAACGTTAAACAAAATCCATTATTAAAAAAAAATATTTTTCAAACAAACTAATTAAGTAAAAATGAAACAAAATTTGTAACATCCTATACAACTCGCGCCATAGCGTCGCATTACAAGCCGCTCCTTCTAACAGTATTTTTTGTCTCTTTAAAATTCATTCAACCCATTCATATGCTTTGTGACCTTTACAAATGAACTTAACGTTAGGCTTTTATAGGTAAGGGTGTTCTAAAATTCTTTGTTTTGGAAAATTTAATAACTCTGTAAATATTGATGTTTAAAGAATTTAAATGTTTAATACAACTTTAAAAAGTTATCTCCTATATTTGTGTTCATTTATTGTCGCGATGGTAACGACACGCTGTATATAGCTAAAAAGATGTATACATATAATATAAATGTATATAGTCACATATATTTTTAATTCTTTCATATAGGATACAAGTATTACCAATAACAGTGTAGTTTTATGTTCTCTCCAGTAAACATAGGGAACGAAGTGTTAAGAAAAAAATATCTAGATTTAATGCGCGAACTAACACGGGCAGGTTGTCTGTAACAGACTACGTACATATGCCGCTCACGCAATGAACTTATTTCGGGCACTTCCGCATGTTCAGATTGGAGCTCGGCCGCACGTCGCATTCCAGCCAGCCCGCCACGCACCTTCGGCTAAATAATAATTCCTCTATAGCTCACATTTGCCCCCGACTACATTATTAAAAGGACAAATAGTATTAAACCACTCCGTCTCGATTGTATCGATTACCGATTCACCAAGCATTCTAACGTATAATTTCCATTCAATCAATATTTGCGTTGAATAATTTGTGTACATTTTAACAACAAAATTCAAGACAGATTACGCGTCTGCATTTCTAAAAATAAACGACAATTAACAGCACCCCTCCATTTAAATTACGACACAACGAAGCGATAATTGCGAAGGAAAAAAAATACAATCGTAATAGACAATCAGAGCGATCGCGTCTTATTTGAAAGATCGACAAAGAAAGTAGCGGCGATCTGCGGTCACGGTCACCACGTACGGTTCAACATCGCAGTGTTTTATTTTTCAAATTACACCACAACATGAAACTACTCAAGGTTTGGCCGGAGCTACACCAACATGGGCGTCCGTTGTGCGTTAGAGCGGGAGGGCATGAGGCGGGAGCGAGGCGAGCGAAGGGAGCAACAGGTAAAGATTCCGAGGCCACTTCCGCCTTAGCTGCCGAATATTTCTGTCTCGAACCGGTAGTGGGCCAGTGGCCAGGGCGCTCTCGAACACATTCCCACATACCTAAAGGATTGTTTTTACGTACAGTATGCGTTTACGAAATACATCGTGCAATGTGTGTACATCTTACTGATTAACGTTGGTTTGACGACTCCATAATCTGCAACATTTTGTTAGTACGATCGTTTGTACATTGTACTTGTGAATCAAGGAAAAGTCAAAGTGAATTAGATGTATCCGATTTATTCGAAGCTTATAATTTTATTAATATCCGAGAAAAATAGACTGTTTCTTGATATGTCAAAAAATATGTTGTGCGAGCTTACATTTTTCATAAAGGTGTATATATGAAAGTTTACATCGACTAATAGCTTTAGTCATTTCAGGAAGCTAAAATCTATATAATTAAACAGATATACCTATCTATATGTTAGCAATATAATCATGTTGGTAGTCGAATGAGCTCAACTAAAACCGGTTGACGCTGATATTGTCTCACTCTGCACCAGGAAACTGGCGGGTGACTGTTCAGACATTTCCTGTGTTCGATCATCGTGGGCAGTAGTAGCGTATCCACATTTTTGTGATATAGGACAAGTTTGCGTACCTTTAAAGTAAAAATTCGTTGTTTTTTTAATTAATAATAATGATATGTCATCGTCTATGTTGCCTTTGTATCTCAAAATAAATCCTGCTATTATGAGTCTTACGTGTTAAAAACTTTAATCATCAGTGTAAACATAAATTATAGCTTCATTTTCCTAGTAACAAGCACAAGAATTTAAGAGATCACAAATATTATCTTACTGGCCGTATCGCACTGCCGGCAGCATAGGTACAAACAAGGAAATATTGCGAGTTATTAAAAACTGGCGCGCTGACGTAATCTCAACACTATTAGCACTTCCGCGTGCCCTAGGCGGACGCAGGTCTTCTATCGTTAGAATACTGTTTCCACCTATTTCATGCGCTTGACGTTCGACAAGTGAGTGTAATTTCTCGATTATCGGCGATAACGAACACCGATAACGGTTTACGCTAGCGGAAATAATGTTCGTACTTGCGTATAGTTAAAAATGGGACGCGGTCTCAGTCTCGGCTCCCGAAGTTTTATCTCATTCTCCGCAATATTATGTGTGGCGACATGGCGCGGGGGCGAGGCGCGCGCGGGGCGGTGGAGGGGGCGCGGTGGGCGCACGTCCGTCCTCCCGCGCCGCCACCGCATCATCAGTCCGCGTCGGAGAGTTGCCCGCGACGCTTGTCTGCGAGCTCGATCCCTCAGATACGCTGCTGGTTTACGGCGTGCCGTAACACGACACGTTTGGAGGGACCGCCGCTGCTTTGAAGTGTGCCTGGTGCTCTGTGAACTGGATACTGTGCTTCTAGTGTTTGTGACAATGTATGTGTGCTGAATTGTCCTGTTCCCGTCTACCGCTTGTAGGATTTTTTTCGACGACGCGCCAAGTTCCGGATCAGCTCAGTCGGTGAGTAGCAGCGCTTATCACTGGCCGCGCTATCTTGCATTCACGCATTTCCGACCCCGTCCGATAAGAACTTGATGCCTTCAACATACATGCCGCAACTGATTCCGTAATTCTTACCGAATCTATTACCAATTTCTTATGAAAATACTATAAAAACTGAAAATGGGCAATAAAAAAATTATGAATCTGCGGTTTCAATGATTATTTGTATTATTGTTTTTTTACTCAGACACTACAGCTTCCGTAGTTTTTTCTATTGTCAAAATGCGTATTGTAAATACATATACTCTAGTAATGGGTAAAGTCATCAATATAAATTTCATACTTTATGTACCTACAGACATATGTCCATGGGGAATAGTGCCCTACCACTATCACGCACGTGCAATAATGCACCCTTTATTTTTTTCTCGCGGACGTTCCCCTGGGTTTAGATGTTCCATTTTAATAATAATCCGTCCCCTTCATTACAATGACACATTCATCCCTGCACCATTTACTGTAGCTCAGCAGGTGCTTCTATTATAAGAGAGATCTTATACAATAACCGAGTAAAATTGTATCATTTATTTAGCCTAATTATTGTTAACTTCGTTACCTATGGTAAAAGTATTTTAATCTGCATTTGTCTTTTCTTACAATTAACACTTGTGGATTTTAAACTTTTTTGAAGCGCTATTTATTAATATGTAACATAATTTAACATATACATCCAGTTTAAAATGCAGTACAAAAAAATCTCTTTTGCACCTCATTGTTTGTAGCTTTTGACTGATACCTAAAAACCTGAATACTATAATAATAGAACAATAGAAAACTCAAAACCACTACAAGATATTTGTCTGGACTTATCCATCAAGTTTTAAAACTAAAGTACAAAAAATTATACTAATTAAAAATATTAATTTCGATGAAGATTATCATTACACGTAACATTTAATTCTCAACACAGCAACGCCATCTATTGTCGAGTAGCACAAACATGCTTCATAATACTGTTATACGATATAATGTAAATATTACTTTACAGATTACCGTGATGAAAGTAGTGAGTTTACAATTGCCGTCGGGGCCGAGTATGGAGCGGTTACCGCTGCCATTTAGTCCAACGGAACTGTTGTGGCGGTACCCTTTACCTTGGGCGCCACCGCCCCCATCGCCTCTTGGCGACACAAAGGCGCAGCTACCGGCTAGCCTACCACCAGAACCACGATTGTGGACAAGGGAAGACGTTGCAGTTTTCTTAAAATGGTGCGAGAGGGAATTCGACCTGCCAAACTTCGACATGGATCTCTTCCAAATGAATGGTAACTGCCACACTATCATACAAAACCTTTACGATATTTTTTTTAATATCGCATATACGCATTTGTATCAATTAACTTAAGCGAATCGTTAAAGATAAATTAATTGCAGAATTGTTTGTTGATGACAAATTGTTATTTACAGGGAAGGCACTGTGCCTGCTCACAAAGACGGACTTGGGCGAGCGTTGCCCGGGGGCGGGCGATGTTCTGCACAATGTCCTCCAAATGCTAGTGCGCGACGCCGCGCTGCTCGGGAGGGTGCCTTCTTCGCCGGTGACGCCGACGGCACGTGCGGCGCCCTATCCCCCATCGCCGCACTCGCACCCACCTACCCCCACGTGGGCCGTGGACGGCTTCCACCACTTCCATAGTGCGGCGGCCGCCGCGGCCCAGCCCAACTCCGTCACGCTGAGCCCAGCGCCGTCGGTCGACAGCTCCGGGAGCCCCCAGAGGGGGGAGACTCTGGGCTACGCTTCAGCGTACGCGCCCCCCGTCCCAGTGTCGGTCCAAGCGGCGAGCTCCGGAAGCAACCATTCAGACTCCGACGAGGAGAACCACTTCGTGCCGCCCCCACGCTCGCCGAAGGACACTCCCCTCGCGAGTCCAGCGCCACAGACCCACTCCGCTCCACAGCACACGCACTATCGGGCGCAACACAGGGAATTCTTCCCTAATGATATGCCCGAATCAAATACAAGTAAGTAACCATATGATTTTGAAGATTTCGACTTGTGCATTTCATATTAAAAATAAAGAAAGAAAGATATTCACTAATTAATATATGACTTCTTTGTTGTTTCAGATGGTAGACTGCTGTGGGATTTCTTGCAACAATTGTTGAATGATCCGACACAGCGGTACACGAATTACATTGCGTGGAAGAACAGGGACACTGGAGTTTTTAAAATTGTGGATCCGGCTGGACTGGCCAAGTTATGGGGAATACAAAAGAATCACCTGTCAATGAACTATGACAAAATGTCGCGTGCGCTCAGATACTACTACCGTGTCAACATTTTACGGAAAGTTCAAGGGGAGCGTCATTGTTACCAGTAAGTATTAAACACCCACAATAGACATCGGAAAAAAAATTCAAACTAATAAACACTAGTAAACTACTTTTCCTTTCACATTTATAATTGGTTTCACAATAAATTATCTACTAGAAAACGACTGAAAAAAATTTTTCATTTTATTTTGAAAATAATTTGGGGCCAAAGGCCCTCCACTCCTTTGTTGCCCCGAGGCCTCCAGACCTCTTAATGCGGTCCTGTCAACGCCGAACACATGGTCAATTGGAACTTAAAATTTCAACTGACGGTTGTTCAATTGGTGTCGTTTTAAGTTAAAATTCCATTCGAACTCTGCTAAAGTAGCATTGTTAGCAAGCGCCCGTTCATTGAGCTATTAATAGGTACTTTATTAATATTCCACTTCCTCTTGCAGATTTCTCCGGAATCCTACGGAACTTAAGAACATAAAGAACATCTCTCTTCTGCGACAACAAATGAGTCCAACAAGGGTGGCTCCTCAGCCGGTGGTGAAAACCGAAATGAAAGAGGAGCGTTGCGAAGACGAGCACATTGAGGAAGACATGCCTACTGATCTGAGTATGGCCGCGTCGGAGCCGTGGAGGAAACGGGCGCGCACGGAAAATGCGCAGTCCGCCCCCACTCACGACAAGCACCGGATCAGTGCTCTAATTGGCGACAGCATGATGTTGAAACGCGAATCCGAATACAACACTGAACATTATGCCCTCAATTTAAAAAGTGAAAAGTGTGAACAATGATCGCCGAACGGACGAACTGGACGCAACAGTGCGATATCAATCATATGTGAATAATTTATGTGTAAACAACTCCACCCGACAGACTCTAGTCAAACTTCTCTCAGAAAGTATATTTTTATCAGTCTTCCTATAATTATCATGTTATTCATGACAGAGGGTCAATTGAATTTGTGTGAGAAACTAATCACTGAGAGTACTTTGACAGTTTAAGTCTTAGGAGTTATACAGGGTATGGACCTTAATGCCTTTGTGCCAAGTGATTTTATCTTATAGTGTCAATTAAAAGTTAGTTAGCGAAAAGGACAAAGTTTATTCGTGTTGAAGTCATAGAGACTATTTTAATATTTTGTGCAATGGACCACATACATTGGACTACTGAACATAATCTCGATGTATCAAATGAGACATGAATGTTGCCAAAACTCGATGTCAATGCATGCGTATTTGTATGCATACATAAACGCATTTTTTTAATTTAATTAGTACTATGTATGTTTATATTTTCGTTTTGACCTTGAAGAGAGTACATAACTGAGTTAAATGTTTTTGAAATTTATCGCCATATTGCTGTCTTCCATTGAATCTTTTTGGCAAACATTTCAATTGTAGCTTGTGAAAGAGTTTATTAAAATATAAGGACTACCACATCACTATTTGGCAACTAAAAACCAAACATTTACCTAATTTTTGTTTTGGTTAGTTCTACTAAAAGACAATAACTATGTTTATCGTAATACCTAATATTTAAATGCCTGAGAACAATCGAAAATTATTCCACTGTGATAAAAAAATATAAAAGTGGTAGACACGTAGAATATGCTAGGGCTTTTTACTCAATGATTTCCAGCTACAATTTTCTGTGATCTCTTTTATCAATATAGGTAAATATGTCGTAGGGTAAATATTGCGTTTGTAAATACTAGTTTTTGTAATTATAAGTTAGATTAAGATACCGACTAAAGAGAATATGTATGATTTGTAAAACAAAATGTGGAGCTTTATCAAAGTACCTAGGTATCAGTAAGTACTATAACTACTGTTTGTATTTTTACATTGATTTCTATTTGGCATTTGAATGCCAGAATTTCCAACTAGTACACAATACAAATTGTCTCACGGAATATTGTGTCATCTTTTATTTTAATAACTTAAAATAAATGAAAGTAATGTTATAATAACTTTTTTTTTACTCTTTATTTTAACCTCAACGAATATAGACACCATAAGATTTCTAATCTAAAGAAAAATAAAAATCTTCATGTTAAAATCAAAATTCATGAGATTTTCAATGGAAAATTGCTATAGTGAATACATAGTTCTATTTCCTTTTTTAGGAAATGCATGGACACACCTCACATTACAGTTTCGGGACTTATGAGAACCAACCTCGTTAAAAAAAGAAAACCGGCTGTGAATCGGATTCGGGCACGCAGCATTCCGTACCATTATCTATTAAAACGGCAAAAAAAATCATGTCTGTTGCATGGGAGCACCACTAAAATGTTTTTCATTCTGTTTTTTGGTATTTATTTGTTGTTAGAGCGGCAACAGAAACACAATATCTGTGAAAATTTTAACTATCTAACTAACACAGCTCATACGATACAGCCGTGACTGACTGACAGACAGACAACAGTCTTGATAACGAGTAGGGTCTCGTTTTATCCTTTAGGTATGGAACCCTAAAAAAAGATAGTGTGGCTTTGAATCGGCAATATAGCTAGGTTTTTTCCTCGAAACTAATCTTGTACTAATTTACACATAATGACTCAATGAAAATTTATAGTAGCAACTCAATAAATGAAATTTATAATAATTATGCATAAAAGTAATGAATACTAATTAAGAAATATATCCAAATATCTTTTTAATGTCAAGTGATTATTGCCGGCGTATGGACATCTAAAACATTGAGTTGCAGATGCTTTGAAAACCATTAATATAGCCCTGGTGGTTACATCACTCACCAGACGAAACACTTATATCAGTTATATAATGTATATACAAGATAACCTCACAAGGCATTATTTTCTGTCAATAAAATTGGTAGGTATATTTGTCGAAAAAATGCAAACTTTCCTAAAATTAACAAATACTGTGCAATCCACTTTATTAAGAGGGTATTCCAGGCATTACACCAAAAAACCCACTTTTACTTGTATATTAATTAAGTCGAATGTAAACACCCTCAAGCAACAGGCAAGTATTGAGCAAAATGAAAGTTATCCTGAAGTATCCTATTTGAGGGCCATGATAGCTCATTGTCGGGGCGCTTGCTTTAAATTCAATATACTCTAACAACCTAAGTTCGATCCTCTGTGCTGGCATCAATAAAATTCTTAATTTTAAATGCTGACATTATATGCTCAGCGGTAAAGGGAAACATTGCAAGGAAACCTGCATATTTTCTAATAACAAAAAAAATTTTTGTGAAGATATGTGAAGTCTGCCAATACACAGTGGTATACCCTAATACCCTCTACAGAGGAGGCCTTTCCCCAACAGTGGGATATGAGTAGGTTGTAATGATCCCATTTGAGTTATGTTTTTTTTTCTACAGTTATACATTTGTAAATTGTACAAACATAAAGTTAGTACAAACATTTTAGCACTAATTATTGCACTTTTTAATTATTGAAAACTTTATTTTTGTTGCAGAATATATAAAAATCAACTAAAGCTATAGTTAGTTAAAATGTTCCGTATGTTTAGACATGGTCGTGGAAAACCCCCATATGAAAGTGGTTATCTTCTTTTTTGCCATAGTAGGTTAATGAATACTTTTAGAAAAGTTCACTTGCCATCAATTTAAGTAAATTCATGGAGTCACTGTGAATTAAAAATTTTTTTACCACATACAATAATACCATAAAGCATTATTGTATGTGGTACATTATTATTTGATCACCTTATAGTTTAATTAATTAACCAAAACAATAAAAGATGTTTTTTCTACTTAAAACATTTATTCAACCACTATCCTTATATTCTAATGCAAAAATTTGAGGAGTTAATTTTCAGCTTGTTGAGTTTGAAAAAAGATAACATCATCTGCTATTACTGTAGAAGCTGTTCTTACTTGTCCATCATCTAATTTCACTTCTCCGTAAGATAATTTACCAGTTACGTATACCCTTTGGCCTTTCTTCAGATATTTATACACTGTATCTCGTAAACCTGGTTTAAAAATACTTATTCGATGCCAATCTGTTCTCTGCAGTATATCACCTGATTCATATTTGTAACTAAAATGTGTTGCTAGTGGAAAATTAATGACTGGATGTTCATTGGTTCCACGTTTTTGTGGATCAGCTCCAACTCTGCCCAATAATGTGACTTGATTAATAGCTAAAAAATTTAATTTGAATAGAAATGTAAATAAATTATTTTAAAGTATACATTGAATAATGCAAACATAAATGCAAACAAAACAGCAGAAATCTTGATTAATTTAATTAAATTAATGATTCTCTATACAAATTAAAAAAAAATTACAATATACTTACTCTTTTCAGTTTTTTGATTGTCAAAACTAGCTGCTGATGTCTGCAATTGTTTACAGTAGTATAAACTTCGAATAGCATTCACCTGAAGACATGACGATTCCACAATCAATGGAATAAAGATATACTTATTTCAAAATCTATTTATGTCCGTATTTTTAATAACTTCTTAGTAGAATAATGTTAAAAAAGCTTACTGCGAATAAACCGCCAATTCAAGAGAAAAGGTTAGCTATTCAAAATACACTTACCCTGGATATTGAATACATTCTAAGTTTCTTATACTTCTTGTTATAATGAAATAATTACTCACAAATGAAAATCATGTATGAAAACAGTATAAATAAATATTTTACTACGGAATATAAAAACTTTAACATTCACGGTAAAACTTTGGCACAACAAATTTCACAAAATAAAAGCAAATGACTCGAGACATAGAGCCAAACAAGGACGCAGTGCTTACAAATAATCTTAAATATCTCTGTCTTTCTTTACGTCTACACAAATATATCCATCTGTAATTTACAATTATAAGCTTTTCATTCTCTTTCCTTAATTTCTTATTTCTAACACACGTCACGCACGTTAGCGTTTGCACTATGAAAAAAGAGGACACAAGCGTCACTTTAGCGTAAGTGGAAACAAATCTCGATAATCGTTATCGTTATGAATCCATCTTTCTTGTCGCCGTATAAAACTTATTTCCTACCTCATTTTGTTTTCTAACCTACATAAATTAAAATACTAATAAACCGAAGATATATTGCATTATTTACGTGATATAAGATCCTTGAATTTTGTTAACTTTAGAGTCGTATTTGGTGCATGTTTTGAAGACACACGAGGGCCTTGACCTTATTCACCGCCCTGTCTAACGTGAACTAAAGAGAAACATCCCAATTGGGACAACTTCGTGGCTTCATTTCAAGCGCCTTAATAATAATATCTGTAGAATAAAATATCATTGTCTGTCAGTCTATCAGTTTCTTCGTCCCGACCTTTCTGAACATCTTTCTTTGGAAACGGCTTATCAGAGGTTACTTTCATAAATCCTGATCACAGTACCTCTAAAGCACTCCTTAATGCCACTGGCGATATTACAACTGCCCTGGAGGCCTATAAGATGACTGTTGTGGTCCTTATCGACTTTTCCAATGCCTTTAATATCGTCAGTCATGATATCCTTTTATCTATCCTCTCCTATAATGTGGTTTCTGATGAAGTACTGACATGGTTCTCATCCTATCTTCAGTTAATGTCAGTGAATCTTCATCATGCTGGCTTAATCTTGTTGCTGGTGTTCCTCAAGGCAGTATACTTTCTCCTATCCTATTTTCTGTTTTTATAAATCCCTTATCTCACAATCTTCAATGTGCGTATCATCTTTATGCTGATGAATTGCAGCTATATGCCCAGGCAACTCTCGATACCCTGGAAAAAACTATTTCTAAGGTTAACCGGGATTTAATTGCTTTAAAAAATTGATCTCATAGGTTTGATTTAACAGTTATTCCATCTCAATGCCAAGCCACTATCATCGGGAGTAGTCATAACCTCGGTTTGATCATGTCACTGTCTCTATCAACTTAAGAACTTTTTAAAACTAAAATAAAAATTATGCTTGTGCAGGCCCTAATTTTCCCTTTATCCCCTATCGTGATATGTGTTATGTTGACCTAAATGCAGACCAACTCAATAAATTCGACCGACTTCTGAATAACTGCATTCGATTTGTCTTCAATCTTCATAAATACGATCATGTGTCGATATACCGTTCTAAACGCTCTTTATTATTTTATTGATTCTCCCTATACACCATCTTATCTATCTCCTTACTTTCAATATCTCTCTTCTAAAAACGATAAAAACCTTCGCTCGACCCATATCTTCTGGTTAATATCCCTCAATATTTGAAGACCAAAGTTTTCATTCATGTATGCTGCCAGCGTAGTTAGTGACTAGTTATAGACTTTCGGCACTGAGACCATTACAAAGCTACAAGTTTAATATAGCTTGTGTTACTCAGTAAAGATTAACATAGGCTACATTAAACTTCCAAGAAAATTTTAAAACCATACCCAAAATGGAACAATGTAACCCAATGTTTCAAGACTGTAAAAGTCATCATTTTGCGCGTGCTGCGATAACTATTTAAGATATACAGCGTGTCGTTACCATCGCGACAATAAATGAACACACCTCTAACGCTACTTGCCAATAATCATAAAAAAATATTAACGTTAAACAAAATCCATAATTAAAAAAAAAATATTTTTCAAACAAACTAATTAAGTAAAAAAGAAACAAAATTGGTAACACCTATACAACTCGCACCACAGCGTGGTATTACAAGCCTCTCCTTCTAACAGTATGTTTTGTCTCTTATAAATTCATTCAACCCATTCATATGCTTTGTGACATTTACAAATGAACTTTACGTTACGCTTTTATAGGTAAGGATGTTCTAAAATTCTTTGTTTGGAAAATTTAATAACTCTGTAAATATTGATGTTTAAAGAATTTAAATGTTTAATACAACTTTAAAAAGTTATCCCCTATATATGTGTTCATTTATTGTCGCGATGATAACGACATTCTGTATAGAATCTGCCACATAGGTGCAAAATCTGCCCAATTGGCAGAAGTCTGCCACAAATGGTCACACTGTTTAAAGCTCTAGGGAAAATTCGGAATTCCTTTCTCACATTGCCATACTCCATTCTATATGAAATACAATGAAATAAGTCTGGTGTAATATACTTGAATTGCTTAGTAAATTTACTATTTCTTACGAAATAATTATTGTAATGTTTTAAATGAGATGCCTTCAAATGAGATCATTTAAAAGAATTTTTACGGTTATTAATCATTGTTATTAAATGGAATAAAATTATTAAGGCAACATTGAATAATATTTACATTCAAAATTTAAAACTAGATTGTGTAAATGTAAAATATTACCGTACCCTTTTTATTACATAAATTATAAAAAAGACGCTTTTGTAATTTGTTTCATATAAAAAAAAGCTTTTGTACATTTCTCCTAGGGGGAATTTGATATTGGAATAAAAATATTAGGTAGAGGGATTTTTACGCTGCCAACATAAGAAAACAAATAATGCGTCGTTCGTTTACTGACAGCTGCTTTGTATTTTATGGATACTAGGTATACATAAAAATTGTCTATTCAAGTACCACCATAGCCATACCCAATCCAGAAGAAGTTGTTGCCTGTGAAGGATGCCTTCAGCTGCGAATGCAAAGTCTGAAAAACCAGCCTCTTCGGAGGCTACGGATAATTCCCCAGTACGGCAAATCATAACAGTTATTGAACACAAAATTCGCAATTTAGAGAAACGAAAGGTAAGTTTCAATTTTCGATACATCAACATTATAGCATTGTAGACTTTATATCTGTTTATTCCTGTATATGTATATATATATATATATATATAGCAAAGTTTCTACTTAACAGCTTAAGCTATGAGTTTATACCGAAATTAATTTAACACAAAGCTGTATCTGGTGATTTTTGTTGTATGTAAATAAAGTTGCGGTGTTCCGGAGACGCCATTTTTATACATGTGCTCCAGTCCAGTAGTTTTGTTACCAAATCGCAACGCCCAAAAGATTGTGACGACGGTATTTCTTTTTAAATTGCATACATGTGATCAATGATCTTTGTGCTAATCAAAACGCTTGCTAGTAACCGACTGGAATTGATGAAAAATTTGCAATGCTCATGATTTTGTGTCTATTTAACATGACACAAAATCATGATGTAAAATGTTGATGTGAGTTTTTATTATACAGTATTCAAATTCGTATTATTTCAAACAATCTCTAATATGTGCGTACATTTTTATTCAATACGTTTTTTTTTCTTATAGAGTAAGTTGACATCATATCGTGACCTGCAAAAGGCTGGTAAAGAATTAAACACTGATCAAAAAGTAGCAGTTGCTAAGTATGATGAAGTGGCTCAAACATTGGATTTTGCGAGAGATCTCTCCAAACAAATTACTGCAATTGCATCTTCAGCCGAACGTGAGGCAAAAAAGCAAGCTAAAAAGGTAAGAAATATGTGCAACTAGGGTTGGCAACTTTTTTGAGAAAAGTAAAGTATCTCATTTTCAAGTAGAGAAAATATAAAGTATTAAGAAGAAAGTAAAATATTTTTCAAAGTCTTATTCACTACTAAGTTTTCTGTAAGTGTAAGAAAATTAAGAAAATGAAGATGAACTGAAAATGTTTTTGTTTAATCATATCACATAATTAACAGCAAAAGCTTATAAGTTGAAAGTGTTCTGTTTCAATTTAGAAGTATTGATAATAGTTCAACAAGTATCCATAGGTACGTTAGTACGTAAGTTTGAAAATAGAGTATTTTGATATACTTTATTTTATGCCATATCTTTACCAAAAATAAAGTAGAATATGTTATTATAAAGTATGGTTGGCAACCTTATATGCAGCTATAGTATGATATATATTAACTATAGCTTTTTAAGAAGTGCAAGATATTTTATTTTATTGTAACAACAACACCATATGATTTACAACAAATATTGTAAATCATACTATACAGTTATTACATGAAATACTGAAAATTTCCGGCATATGCAAGCCTTTAGTAGGTGTGGTATCTTTGATTGATGAAATATATAAATTAATTGAATTTAATATGCAGACAATTGCAATTCATTATCTGAATTTATAAATTCAATTTATCTTTGTTCACATAGATGCTTGCGCGTTCTTATGAAATGCCAAAATTGTACATAAAAATTATTATTTTCGTAAGTTACAGTGATATAAATGAGAAGTGTAATAATTGCTCATTCTTATAACTTTCTTTTGTTCCATTTTTTTTAACTACCATTATTATAAGCATGTGTTGTGGGTATTTTTAATAATGATAAGATTTTTACAGTTAAGAATTGTTTTACTAAAAATATTTTGCAACCAATATAACACTGGACATAAATTCAATTCAGGATGCCTGGGTGCGCTATGCTGCAGAAACCAACAAGATACGTGAAGTTCTCTTAATTCTGGATTGCCTTATGCAAATGGGCAATTCAGAGGCCAGGGAAGACTTTCTGAATGGCACTAATGGAGCAGTTAAACTTACAGAAGAGGATTTGAAAATTTTGGATGATTTGTAAGTAACTATGTTACTTAACATCCATTTGTCTTGCTGAAATTTGTTTGGTATCTCATGATAATTTCTTGAATGTCTGTCCCATGACCATAAAAGTTAAAAAGTAAAATTAAAAATAAATGACATAGTTCAATTTATAATGGTTCCTTATATCTTGGGTAGTTTTGCTACTCCCTTTATCTACTAATTTTAATATAAAGCATTCTAAATTTAAATTTCTCATTTGTATTTATTATTACAGATACCCTGAAGTTACACCCAAACATGAATTAACTGAGGAAGGGCAATCTGCTTTTCACATACAAACAGTAAAAGCGGCTGAACATCTCTATGCCATTATTGATGGTAAACCTAAGGAGGTTTTAGGAACAACATATGCTCATATCAAAGAAATAGTTACTTCTGTACATGAATGTGGCTATTTTGACAAATCTACAGAGTGTGTGGCAGAAGAGATAGAAGAAAATCAAGTTATTGTTGAAGAAGAACAACAAATAGCTCCCTTGGAATTGGAAGAGCTTAATGCTGCTCCTCATTACCCTCCACCTAATGTTCTTCCAGCACCTCCTGCTCCTGCAGTTGTTCCAGCACCAGCATATCCCCTACGCCCCCTTCCTCCAATAACCTTACAAGAGGTTGAACATGCCTACTTTTCTCAACAGTATCCACAACAGAGACCTATTTCAGAAGTAATAGGATCTCAAAACTTCTTCTTCTTGCAAGAGTCAGAGATTGACAGCCCTGTCGGTACACCCCAACCACCACAAATTATGAACCAACCTTCACCGCCTGGACCGATACCAACGCAGACATTCACGAACCAGCACTTTGTCCAACTGCCTGGTCGTGTTCCAGAACCCACACCAATGCCAATGCCCCCCCAGCCACACTTTCCTCCACACCCTGAACACGCTGCTTACCCAGGTGTACCGATGCCTGCACCTATTCCACCGCCACAACAACCCGCGCATCCCCAAGCTATGCCTCAACCTCCATTGCAGCCTGCTCCCCAAGCCATGCCACAAACAGTTATCATTGAACAACAAACAATTCTGGCGGAGGAGCGTAAAGCTCCTACACCCATAGAAGACAGAAATGATGACGAATGGAAAGAAAGCCGAAGCCCTGAGCAGGAAGATGGTAGTGAACGAAGAACGCAAGGCCAGGGTGACGGGCAAAATAGATACAGACGATACGGTCGCAACGGCAGGGGTGCCCCCAACGGATACCGCGGACGCGGCAACTTCCAGAACCGACAGAACGACGGATACCACCCGCGCGGTGAATACCAGAATAGGGTGAACAAGGATGGCTATCAGAGCAGGCAGTATGACGGCTATCAGAATAGACACAAGGACGGTTACCAAAACAGGGGCAACGACGGCTATTACGGCAATGGAGACACGGGCGACAGTCACCAGCACAACGAAAACGGCGGTCGCGACAGATACGACGGCAACCAGGGTTATCAGGGCGGGTTCAAGAGCCGCGGCCGGGGAGGACCCCGCGGAGGACCCCGCGGAGCACCCCGCGCTCCCCGCCCCCAACAATACAATCGCAAGCCCGACAACGCCGAATAAACCCGGGCGACGCCTACAACCTAATGCAACAAACGTGGCAACCCCACTGAACTCTAAGACGGACTAAATCATTCGTGGAAGGCAAATTTCACCGGCAACAACGCGCTGTGGCAACAACAAACAAGAGATTAACGCTATCAAAAATAAAATAAAATGAAAAATTATAAAAAAAAAAGTAAAATAATAAAATGTGAAACTGAATAAAAAATAAGTTACTTGAATTTAGATGTATGATATATGCAATTATTGTAAGTTACGTTATAAATCTAGATTCTTGTATAGGTTTACGTCACGGAAGTGGCTAATGAGACGCGGTGTTCGGAGCGACCGGCGGGACGCGCGTTTTCGCGTACCCGCAATACCTCGTCTTCGTGATAATGTAAAACCGAGTACAGGAGAGACGTGCACACTATTGATAGAACGCCATCGTCTTCGACCTTTCCAAATCTCATCAACCTTTATACATTTGGTTTAAAAGTGGTAATTATATGTGTTAAGATATTTCTGTACATGTTTGTTTTCCTTAAACCATTATAATTTTTTTTTTTTATAATTATTAAATAAAAGCAGTAATTTGATCTTATTAATGTAATGTATTGTGCGCTTGCCTTTTAAAAATTAATAAGCAATATAATCCCTACATGGTATTTGCTGATATTTAAATATATACCACTCGCATTTTGAGAATTTTGTTTACGTTTATTTTAAACGGCTCTGTAATGTTAACGAAACTTGAGCGTAATGTTTTGTGAGCTCGCTCATAAATTAAGTTTGATCCGAGCTTCCCCTCATATTTCTTTACATTGTTCTCAATAGAGGCTGTGTGCAAGCAAATTAAAGTATTCTATGAATATACATTGTTTGATTGTCGAATAATTCCTCTTGATGCAATAAAGCATATCCACGTAAGGAAACTTGCTGTTAAGTGTTAACCATACAGCAAACACCATAGTCGATAAACTGATGTTTTAATGTGATAAGATTGCAAGCAAGCAGGTGGTTAAACATTATATAATAGATTAGATGTTGGTTTTTGTAATAGTGTATTAGCTTTTCCAACTTCTGCAGATGCTAGAACACTATATAATATTGTTCAAAAATGTTTAAGCAGGCGTTAATTTTTTTAAGTGTTTATGTAACTTTGTACTATGAGGGTGATATTTACCTACGTGTGTAAAAACCCTCTTTAATAAAATAAAATAAAAAAAAAGCAGGCGGTTCACCTGATACTAAGTGGTTATCGCATCCATGGCGTTATTAACTTAAAAAAATTGGACCTCAATCACCAGTCGCAACGCTATAGGAGGTATGATACCGCCGAGGTTGTGGTACTTCTTCAGACGAGCCTGCCTATTTGTACCAGCACAAATAGCCGTGGCCCTATTCTGTTACTGTACAATAATATGAGCTCACGCTTTTACTTTCTTTAATCATACGCGTTCAATCTTATTTCTAACTTTGTGCGTAACAGCAGTTTTGTTACGTCGATATGTTGTTCATTCATATAAATTACAAAATACCGTGTAGAGAGAATTAAAAATTGGTTAGTTAAACTGGGTTGGCTTCTCACATTACCTTATATTGTAAACGTTAAATAATAAGATGTGGTAGAGTTGGATTTAGATTATTCAGATATTGCCTTATGCAGTTATTGGGTAAAATAAAGAAATCATATAATTAGATAAAATTGCCATTTATTATGAAGTCATATAATAAGAACGCGTCAAAACGAATCGGTTTTCCTGTCGCGTTCGACAATAAATAGCTCTTACAATTTTTATCAGTTTAAACAATATGTGTTATTTTTACAATACTACATAACTACCTATCTATGCATATAAACTTACATACTTAAATCGTACGTAACCTATACAACCCAATGCAATTATACAAAATATCTTCTCAGTGTACTTATGTTTAATACAGCGAAATAAGATCGCATTTTTTGTTCATTAATAAATAAGGGTTAATGAAAACTTAACTGAAGATCATTATTAAAGTTTTTCATAATGCAATAAATTCAACGACTGCTTTAGGAATGTGTGTTTGCTGTTTGTCCAATAGGTAGCAATTATTTTTCACACAGAAAAATATTAAAAATTACCAATATTTAATTATTGTATTTATTTCACAATAAATTGAAATAAATTCTGATACGTGATATTGGATGTCAGGTATGAGAGTTTCATACAATTTGTAAATAATATTGAAGTTCACTTAATTTCCTCCGACAAAACCGCATTATTTTAGTGTGATAATTTAAATTACCTCAAAAGTGAGATTCTTTCCTGCAGGCTACGCAATTTTTTTATTTTTTCTTATATGTTTATGTGCGGGTGAGATACTTTGTTATTTAGAGGCACTTAGTTTTTATTATACTATCGTGGATAACTTTTTTTAAACAAAATATTTTAAGACATATTATACATTAATTTATATTTTCATCGAGGGCCTCGTTCTTTTATTTGATAAATAATTTACGACAGGGCTTTCCAAACAATTTTCACAATAAAAAACTTTCCAAAACAAATATCATATTGTAAGTTGTATAAATTTATCACCCGAAAGTTGTAAACCATCAGTGGTTTCATTACTTTCCTTCTATCACGAATAAGTTAAGTATGTGTTTCAGCAAATAAACATGAATTGTCGCGGAAACCAAACGTTCAAAACGGTTTGGCAAACCCTGACCAAATATTAGGCTAACACAAATTTCTTTAAAATAGGGGATACAGTCTTATATAATAGACACAATTACCCATAATACTTAAAACACACAAAAATAGTGTTAAAATGTTGTCCATTAAATATAGTATGATCATTAGAACTGATATATGAATTAAATACGTCAATTCTAATGCATGCCTAATCATTTTGCGACATGTAAGAAATAATTTGACTTGGTAGGTCTCGCGCATATTGATTCTCAAATATAACTTTAAATCAGTTAAGTAAAAGGAAACTTGTACCGAAAAAGAGTATCCAGCATATGCATACATGTCCTATTTTTGAGTAAGGTCTCCATAAATTTCAGAATCTTCGAAATATATTTCTTTACTTATTTCTTACATATATGTGGGTTTCTACACGATGTTTATTTTCGCAGTAAAGCACGTGGTAAATCAACAGTTCAAATTGTATTTCATTGGTGCCCGCACCAAAATTGAACTCTGTTTGCTCAAGTACACTGAACCAAAGTCAGTGCCCAACCAATGAGCTACCAGGGCTCTAATGTTACAAATAAATCATTCATTTATTAATTTTATTTACAATCTATGTAACGAAATGGTGTTTTTTTTAATCAAAAATATTTTTTTTAGAGAAATAAATTATTTATATGCAATAGGATATTTTCTAGATATTTTCTTTTATACTCAACTAATTACGGATGTTTTCGTTTGGATTCAGAGAATGTAAGTGGCGAATTTACTACTACCCTCACATGTACTAAGACGGGATACATTAAATAATTAATCATACTATATTTAGTCTGTTCAAGAAATTAATGACGTGTAGTTGATGTTGTTTTTAAAATTAACTATTATCACAAAACCAAAATTAACACGAGTTAAGAGTTCAAAAACGAATGACAAAATTATTCATACATCATGAGGCAAAAAAAACTTATTATTACAGAGTATGTAACTTTATTTTACTATGGGCACCACAATTTTATTGCTTGACAATGTTAATCCGTATCTCGACAGTCACTTTTAATTAATAAAAAAAGTAACAGCATTAAAGCCATTACTTAAGGACAGTGTATAAACAAGTTTAGTGTTTTTTGCAGGCTAGTGTATGTTTTTCTTTGTGATTTAACATTGTAAGCTTCCAAGATTTACATGATTTGTAACAATATAATTGTTACATAGATTCCAGGTTAAATAGTATTTTCATTTTTATACTAAAATAATCCAGGAAAATCCTCATGCACAAGTATAATTTTAAATATAAATAATATTGACAAATGCTAACGTACTAACTGCGCAGATACTGCTGTTCTTATATATCAGAAGCATTTGTAATCAATTCGTACAACATTAAAGAACATGACATGAAGCTTACAAAAAATACAAATATCTATTTAAATAAAGTTGGGTATAACATATACCATAAAAAGCTTATGAAGCTTGCAGAAAAAGGTAAGTAAACAATTTTGGACAAATCAATACTCTCAAACAATCAACAAGATTAATCAGTTTTGAAATAAAAAGAAATTGACAATATGTGATGTTTTGAATACTTATATTTTTGATCATATTTTACATTACATCCTCTCTCATAAAATATGAAATAAATGCTACTAATTGTATAATAGAATACAAAATAATTAGATACATACAGCATATATTTCACAGGTATAAAAATTAAACGAGAAATGGTCCTTATGTGTGTTGCGAGCACTACACAAACGTAGCTTTGTTACTGTTAAATCATCTGTCTGGACATTGCGTGGCGCATTTTACGCTCCCATGACTCCGCCTCGGCCCAAGAGTGTCGCACGTCGCGAAACAGCTGAAATTAAATGGTACTCAATCAATATGGTGTCCTACTTTATGGCCCTGTCCAGTGTGCAGATCACATGGAATCAATATTGCGCTAATGTTACTGGATTTGTAGTTTTGGTAGACAAGAGTGGTAGAGGCAGCTTAAAGCAGACATGGTGGTTGAAGTAAGACGGGTTGGTCGAGTAGCTTATACCTATAGGTTATACCTTTAGGTAACTAGTAGGTTAGTATGTACTATGATGCAACTAGCTAAGTAGCTTCACACAACACGTTAGTCGTCACGCCCTTCATCTACTTCTACCTTCACTTATTTAACTTTATTGGAGAACAAAGTGAAAAGTACCCACATTTAAGATTACACATGACAAGGGTAAAATGTGGTAAGGAGAGTTGATTGTGTAACACTGAATTGACCTGAATTTAAATAAAAATATTTCATAAAATTATTACAGTGGACTTTGAGTATGAATTTTTAATGGTTTAGAAAATTGAACAGAGAATTCGGACAAATGCATTTTATAATTACATTTGAAACTTCTGCAAAACTGGAAATATCTCAACATTTAACTGACTGCTTCGAGTATTGATTCTTTTAAATAAATGGTTACCTGCGACAGCCAGACTTCGTCTGCTAAGAGCTCATTCAGTATGAGGGTGGTGTCCTTGCTGGGGTTCTGCATGCGCTTGTCTGCTACCCTCTTGCTGCATTCAGCATACATCAGATACTTCTGGTGCGATATCCTCGAATACAGCTGCACGCGTCCACAACAGGTGCCACATACCAGGAACTCCTGCAGTAATAATTTATTTATTTTCATGGAGAATGTTCACTTTTTTTTAATATGATAACAAACTTCATCCACAGACTGTGGTCTGTACACTTTTTTGTTTAGGAGGAAGAATGTACGGAGATCTCGTCGTCGCAGTTTTAATAGGTGTTATTTCTTTACTAGTCTCTCTGCGACCGCTGCGTTTCTCTTCCTGATTGAAATTCAATTTTACACACATGCTTAATGTTTTATGAGAATAAGTAAATTGTAAAACTTGATGCACTAATTAGTACCCAACATTATAAAATATTCTTGCAATAATTAAGAATCGTCGAAAGTGAAAATCCTTGTGTGCGCCTGGGGGTCTCTGAGAGGTAATTTATTGAGCTCCCGAGTGTTATGTATTAATTCAAAGTAAAAAAATAATTTATATTACATTTAAGCATCATTAATTAGGAATTTTATAAATGATCATCCAACAGCGACCCGTCGTGTCCAACCTTTTCGTAGGCGAGTCGAGCGTCCGGCTGCACCGGCTCCAGCGTGGCGGGGTTGTACGGCTGCCCGTAGAGCAGCAGCCGCGCGGCGGCGGGCCGGGCGCAGGCGCGGCACCCGCCCGCCCCTACGCCCGCGGACACACTGAGCCCGGGCCATGTGGCGGCCGCCGCGTCGAGCGCCCTCCCCCCCGCCCCCGCACCGGCCGCGCCCCCTGCCGCCCCCGCCGCCGCCCCTCCAGCGACCGCCCCCGCGGCGGCGAACGACACGCGCGCCTTCATCGTCTCCGTCACCTCGTCCACGGTCTTCACGTTCGATAGGAAGTACTCGTCTGGAAAACGACAGTTACAAGTGTGAAAAATAATCGTACACCCTCCGCGGTCTGGTCGCGCGTGGGCTGCTGATTAAAAAAAGAAGGCTTTGTATAGAAATTGGGTAATGTGACTTGGGCAAACTTCAGTGGAGCATTAAATTTTTGCGTGGGTTATTTGTTGTAATAAGCATAATAGATTAAAATAGGTTGAAAGGAACAATGGATACATACAATAGAAAGATGTATTGTACATGAAATTGCAAGGCTATTGCATTTGTCTGTTATTTAAGGGCTATAATAATCATCTAAAAGAAAGCTACAATATGTAACTTATATTGTTAACAGATAATTATCAAATTTACGAAAATGCGCAATTTGAGTAAGAAGGAAAATTTGAGTTAAGTGGGTTTAATATATATTGGACTCACTTGCACAGAAACATATTATCAATAAGAACCTTCACCTTGCTCTTGGAATATCTCCGTGAGGAAATTGGGATCCAATGCATGCGATATCAGGGTCTGTATATACACTTCAAAGTTCTCTTGATACATCTGCGTCTCTAGCATCCTCTTTTCGATAAAATTGCAGTCGTCCAGAGGTAACTCGCTCCTCAGCAGTTCAACAGTCGTCTCTAGGTGAGACTGAGAACGCACCTTCACCGGTACCTGGGTGTAGAGTTTCTTGTTCTCGGGATTCCACGCCGCGTACTAAAAAATCAAAGTTGAATATGATGAAGTTAAATGAAACTAACCGGTACAAGTAAAATTTTATATGTACTAATTTAAGTTCACTCTTAGTTATTACTGATTCGATGGCACAGTTGCTGAGCTATTGGCCCGAGGCGACGGGGATCATGTGTTCAATTCTCACATGGGTTAAGTATTTATGTGATGCACAGATAATTGATTCAGATCTGGATGTTATTTTCTAAGGACTGACAGCCGGTTGAGAAATCCTAGATAATACCAGAAAAAACATGGAATGCTAATGCCTAGGTAGGACAATGGTGATATGGTTATTAATAATAACCATACCACCATCGATATCAAAGATGTTAATTATACAGAGTTAATAATATTTATACAGGAGTTCCTTGCTACATATTGAAAATTGCGCAGAGTATGAAATTTCTCACAGTTATACTTTACATAGAGGAATGTTAATATTTTTTTTTATTGTGCATAAAATATACATTAGATGAATGAACCACACATGCATATATACCATTTTGTTTATTGTTAAAGTTTGTGGTCCAATTGAACAATGATTAATATTTTTTAGACTTATAATTTAAATTAATTATGGCCACTGTACGACCACCAATTATATTAAAAATGTCTTAGTTTCATAAACTGATAGTACTTACTGTAGATATGTTTCGATATAACACTTTTCCATTTTCCTCAAAAGGCTCGTACTTTTGCAGGAGTGTTTTGCCATCCACTCGCCATATTGCAGGCCACATTTCATTCAGATCAGTTTTTATTGCTACAAACTCACCAGACTGTAATGAAAAAGACGAAAACCTTAGTAACACATTAAAATTTACCAGTAAAATAAGTGATTTATTATTGCTAGTAATTTTTTTATTTCATTTTATGTAAGAATCTCATGTATAATTAAAGGAGTTATATATATATATGTCTATAATTTTGTATAATCTGAAAATTAATGTGTAGCAATAAAGCATGAATAAATGAAAGTAAAAAAAATCACAAGAAAAGTGTGTGCCCACAAAGTTGTATATTTATATTTTGCAACAAATCGAATTAAAAGCCAGATAACATTGTCTGTTGGATGTAAGAATTCCATTCATAGGGACAATGAAAAATGACAAGAGACTATTTAGTATCTGAGTACCCTTTAAAAATACTAAGGAAAGGATTTTAGAGTTTTTGTTTAAGTTCTTCAATAATTTAAGAAGAAGAAAGCAGAAAGGTTTATTCACGGTCTAAGCACAATGGATTTCAGTCATGAATTAATGGCAAAAGATATTACCTGATATGGCATTTCCTCAACTGGTCTGGTGTTATCAATTTGGCCTGTACTGGAAACTTGCTGGTGGGACTTAATGTGATGCAATTTTCTATTATTTGCCTCAGTTTCACTAGTAGCGTAATTGGTATACCCTAAGGCAGCTCCATGTGCAGACACTAAAACATAAGAATTTATTGCTTAAACACACAATACTTTTATGACAATTAAAAAATAAATAAAAATGAAAAGTAATTACCTCCTTTGAACAAATTTATGTAATATACGCGAGAAAATAAGACTCCATAGGCGGGATGGGTGAGGAATAAGGACAGCCAAATGATGAGTACTTCATCAATGCGATAACATGTACACATGACATAAGAATGATTAATTATTATGTAACAAACAAGTTTACAATATCAATAATTAAGTGAGAAATTGTACATATCAATCAATTGCACATGTTATCCCTATTTTGGCGAAGTGAGGGGTGCTACCAGGAATAATTACAAACTAAAAACAGTTAACACATCATCGGTAATATACTCGCGTTTATTTTATGTTTTCTCCTATAATACAAAAGTATTTACATAAAATATTGAGAATTGTGCATAAACAAATAACAATTAAATAGAAATACAAAACTTATGTTCAGGGCATGGCCTCCTCTAATACATTATCACACAAACTAGCTGTCAATGTATTATGCAATTCTTTTCCTCCTTATAATATAAAATCACTTTCGGCTAACAGCAAAATATATGAATTACATTACTGTAAGTACCAAATAAAATCAAATACTGTAAATACAATACATTATTTCATATGTACAACAGACACTCACTGGTATTGTTTCCATAAAAAAATATACCACAATTTTGGAATTATTAATGGTAGCACCCCTTCAGTAGCGAGTATGACAAGAGTCACAATTTCTACATTTTATAATTAAATGGCACTAATAATGTGTCATTAACAACAAATTTGGTGAAATCTTGTTACAGGCTAACCCTAAAATATCGCTCTCTAATAGATAGGTACATCACATTTCTTTCATAGAGGTTATTTACAGTGAATAATAATAGATTTCATCTAATAAAAAATTTACAATATCACAGTTAAAATGTAACAAGTTTTCACGCGCAGCCTGCCCAAGCGGCAGTTAGCTTGCTCCTGTCATACAAGCTTCAGGGCTAGCCGTTCACCATCGCGCCCTACTCCTCAGGTGGAAATCTAGTAAATTGAACGCACCTTCCTCGGGCTGGTGTTGGTAATAGTATTGCTGCTGCGGCGCTGGCTGCAGCGCTGCCACGGGCGGCGGTGCAGGCGCTCGTGGCTTCTTGGGCGCGGCCGGCTGGGGCGCCACGGCGGCCGAGGGCGGCGGCTTGCTCATCGCCGCGCGCCCCTTCTTGCCCTTCTCGTTCAGGGGCGTGCTTGGCACGTTCAGCACAGGCTTGTTCAGCCGCCGCGCCTCCTCCTCCGCGTCGTACGCCTCCTCGCTGCCATCGTACTTTCTCTTTCTATCCTTGTTCATATTGTAGTAGCGTGGATCGTCCATCTCGCTCTTTGCCTGCGAGCTGAGGAGGTTGGTCGGCGCACCGTGTATCTGGTTCGCGCCCAGCAAGCCGCCCGTGCTCATGCTCGCCGAGGAGCTCATTACTGGGTTGCTCAGCGACATGCCACTATTGATGGCATTAGTAGGCGCCATCGCACCGTTAGCACTCTGCTGTGGCGTGCTAGCTTCGCATTGGCTCTTGTTGTGCTCGTTGGGCGTGAACGCTTTAGTGCTATTGGCATTGCTATTTGTGTTAGCCCTTGACCAAGTAGACTTTCTGGCGCCCCTGCCGGCCGGCGGCGGGGACGTATCACGCTCCCCTTGTAGAAATTTTAGATAAGAAGCCATGAAGCCTGAACCGGGGCCCGTGACAGGAACATTGAATTTTTTTTCCATTATTTTTGTAGCAGCGTCTTGGGAAGCACTGTTTACATTCTGCTGCTGAGAAGTGGGTGCTACCGATGATGCAGTATTAGCGCGTTGTTCTGCAAGGAAACCAAGTTCTTCCTCTATATTAGGTACTACCACCTTAGGCTGTTCCTCCTCACGAGTTTCTGGTGTGGAAAATGATGACGAGGAAGCCGAAGGTGGTGTCTCACTAAATGACGATAATGGTGTTAACTCCACAGATGATTGGAAATCGGGATGGGGACCTAGGTGGAAGGGCGGGAAATAGGTTAATGTATGTCCATGTTGCATGGCAAGGGCTTGGTGTTGGTTTGCAAAATTTGCTGCATGTAAAGGTGGTTGGGAACCAAACGGTGTAGTGCCTGGAAACATTTTTGGTGGTGGTGGTGGTAAGTTCCACCTTTCAAAATCAAAATAGCTACCATTTTGTTGCTGATTGTTTGTTGAACTGTGAGCAGGGGGAGGTATCCTATTTGCTAAATAGTCTGCCATTACTACATTAGATAATTCATTCACATTAGCATGAGGCACTGGTTTTTCAGTACTTTTCCTTCTTGGAAGAGTTTTGTTCAATGGTGAGGTATTTGAGGTTGCTGGTTGACTTTTACTTGATTTTATATCTTGCACTTGACAACTTTGTTGTAAAGTTTGCAAATTTTTAACAATACTCATTGGATCACCGCGGCAGCTAGAGAGGTCCTGTAAAGCTACATTATTGCCATCAAAATAGTGATGCCTTTCATTTACTAGCCTATCAGTTGGAGTTTGAGATTGCTGGGCGGTTTTATCAGTATGAGTATTATTTTCAGATAAGCTGTTATAATTACCATTATTACTACTACTACTGTTATACTTTCTACTTATTTGTCGATCAGCCTCCCAACAATGTTGGTTGGTAGCCTGACTCTGCCCTCTTTCATATCTATTTTCAGTAAAACCTTTGCTGTGTTCTATTCCTAATGCTCTAGTGATAACCGAAGGATACGCCACTTGACTGTTTTGTGAGGGCGACCTTGAAACAGATGCGTCTAATGGGGATCGTGGGGCTGAATTATTGACTTTGCTATAATGATCCCCATGTTGTTGAGGAGAATTTATAGAGTTCATTGGACTATGGTACATTGGATAGGCTGGACTAGATCCATGACCAAGAGGTGATGTCTGTGGTGCAGATTGTAATGGACTTTGTCTTCTACCTGCCACTACACCGCAATCGGGACCATTTTGGGAACTACTACTTGAATAGCCAGTATCTGTACTTGAACTACTTTTAGCACGGACATGATAATCTGATTCTACATTATTTCCACTTTGATAATGTCTAAAACTAGAGTTTTGTGTAGAAGAATATGGAGAGCTATTCATTCTATTTGATTTTGACGATGAGTTGGTACTATTACTATAACTCAACCGTCCCGGTGCATCCATAATTGAGTAACTTATTGGTGATGATTGGGGTTGGAGTTTTTCATTAGAATCACAGCTTTTTCTTTGTTCACTATTTTCGGGATATATTTTACTTTGGGCCTTAGTTTGAACTTGAGGGGGTTTTGATGTTGGAGATACAAAACTACTAGTTGTATTGTTTGAGGGCCTTGATGGCTTATCACTATTTGTGTTTTTAGGTGATTGGGAATTATACACAGAAACTGAAGGTCTAGTAACGTTAGAAGATGATGTGCGATAATCTTTAATAGGTGGTGTTGGGGATGAGGTTACTGATGGAGTTGACACAATGCATGATTGTTGGGAATGGGCAGCAGAACTTGCAGAACTTGAATATGACTTACTTCCAGCATAATCCTGTTGAGATGAAAGTTGACCACTCTTTGCACTACTTGCACTGTACGTGTTATCAGTCTGATTTCCAAAAGCAGGAGGAGATTGAAAAAATGTAGATGATGAGGTTGAAGACACTGGTTGCTTAGATGCAGTAGCTGGGGAACCTGACCTATTTGTTTGTTTACCGGCACTAGAAATTTGTGAGTTAAGATGATTGTTAAGGGTTTGGGCAGCAGCAAAATGTGCATTAAAATTCTCATAGGCTGCTGAAGCTTTTGTAGTAGCAGGGCTTGGCGAAGAAGGCACAACACTTTCATGAGGTAAAATCCCAAAAGGGCTCGGAAGTTGATTATTTCCTTGCCAACTTAATCCAGCTGTGCTGCCTGGAGTTGATGATTGATCAAAAAATGATGTTCCTTGTGCTAATGTCTGATGTGAATAATTTTCTCTTAAAGATGACAGCTCTGTTTCCACTGATGACTGTTTTGAAGCCACAGCAGCCTGAGCTTGAGCAATCACTTGCCGATGTTGAGCCTGAAGAGACGAACTGTAGTGTGCTGGTTTTGGACTTGCATGATGAAATAGTGGTGAAAACACTGCGTCATATCCCACAGCGGGTGGAGATAAAAATCCACCAGGGTTGAAAGGTGACGCAGTTGATGAGCCCAGTTGTCCAGCTAATGAAGCAGTTGTATGCGCAGCCTGGAGCAATAATTGGCTTGTGGTTGATGGGACAGACTGGCTGCCGAGTCCTGAACCACCACTTGCTAGATGGTGATGAAAGTCTCCACTTGCAGTACCAGCCTGGACCCCCGCTAGCCGATTGTAAGAAGCATATGCTGACCATGGTCCTACTGGATCCATTACCAACTCCGTGTAGTTTTGTTTAGTGTCAATGTACGTAATTTGTCAATTAAAGTCCACACTTTCATCCATAGTTTGTATAACACATTAACAATATGTTTACTATCATTACATTAGAGCACTGGAAGTCATCACGTTTTAAATAATCTTCGTAAATATTAAACACCCCTGAAAAGAAAAAAATATCATTAGCAAAAACGATGTTATGAACGTGAACTTGCGTCATATTAAGACTTGATTCAAATAAACAACATTTCATAACCTTTTTAAATTAATTGTTTATGAAAGTAAATATCAATAAATCAAACATTAAGATATATAACATCAAAAGCTGGTAAGAGTTGAATCGAAAATAATACGCCGCCTTTGATATTGAAAAGCGTCACTGTTTAAACAATACAGGAACTTATTTCGTGTAAATATTTCAAACAAAGGGTGCATTTAAAAAAAGGAACATACCATCGCCTAAACATTAAAAAAGCATTTATCAATGTGGTTTCTGAGGACGCTCACAGGACAGATAACATCATAAATATGGCCTCGACTCCTCGAGTGTTCGTTGCGACGGGTTTTGTCTATTGTGAAATAAAAAGCCACTTATGTCATGTCATATGAAACACATAATACTCCACAATATGTAGTACACTATGAGAATTATCTTCCTCCTTTTGTTTAACTGTTTAAATGTTTGAAAGAAGCTGTTTCTTTATTTACAAGTACAAATAAGACAACGTTTCGCCTTTCACATTAATCGCCGCCATCTTACTTGTCGAATGTCGGATGAAAGACCGCACAACAAGCTTTAAAGCGCCATCTACAAAAATATTAGTTTTTTTATGCTTTTTCTGACACATTCATTTTATGCTCAAAAAATATGACATTGTATGACGATATACAATATGACGATAGCCTTTTAGTTAAAAAACGAAGAAGCAGTTTTAAGTTTAAATTATATTTAAAAAAATAAACCACAGACTAAAAATTAAAAATTATTATAACTTCCGTTAAGTTGACATAATTACAATTTTTGCATGTATTTTCCTGATTGTAACGATTTGTTTTTAAACCTATGATTTTTTTTGTTAATTATGTGTAGCTAGGCCCGTGGCTTTGACAGCTTTGCAAGGCATAACGATTGAAAAGATCGCTTTACTAAAACGGTCTTAGATTGTATAGCGAGTCACGGCATATTTACCACATGCGATCGGTAAAGGATCAAATTAGTCTCCTGTTACGTAGTAATAACATCAGAACAATTTTCCACAGGACATTTTTTTTAAGGATCGTGGCCCTCTAGATCATTTACTTCAATCGATTATTTCACGCAACTTCAGCAAAAGCTAAATTAGAGAAACGTGACATAAACACTAGGCTTACTGAACACCTCCGCTGTGTACGCAAAATGGATAGCAACTCTTAGGTTTTGGCAAAGCACGCCCTTAACTCCGACACCTTTAAGATATTAAGCTCGAGAAGGTGAAAGTGTTGCACGATGAAAAGAATCTCTTGTCACACAAGCTCTTGTATGGTAGGCGTTGTCGCCTACTTGGAAACGTGTTATTGAATGCGATGTCGAACAAGAAAGATAATGCTGAGGATTGTGTAGTGAACATAGAGAGTACATATTGTGCATCCCTAAAAACCATAGGGACATTGCATTGATTTAATTGTTATCAACGCCGGCGCACCCCGCGCCCCCATTGCTGTTAAGCCTAGCGGTGCGCAGTGCGAGACGGGGCGTGACTGCAAACTCATTCCACTCATCCTCATGAAGGACCTCCAGTAGGTCCGAAACCAGTCCCTACATATACCGATTGGTCACGAGTTCAGCTGTTTTATTATTTCGTTAAGGTGAAGGAAGTCTTTTTTATATTTTTTAATTATTATATTTGTTTTTTAATTAATAAACGTGTATCACTGTGTGACTTGGGCACATTGATTTTTCATAGTATAAATGGCATTCTAATTTTCGAATTCTGAATGTGTTACGGTAATTCGAGTGAATGAAAAGTTCTAAAATTCACAAGTTACTTTTGGGACATCATGGAGTCAATTTATGACCTTTCACCTGCGATTTGATTAACCGCCTTTGTCTTAGAATTATTTTTTGAATTCATGAATTTTCAGAAATTGAATGGGAAAGTGATTATTTCTCTGAACTTTTAGCTACAGCTATCGACTTCCCATTATTATCTAAAATATGACAGCTATCGGATTGATTTGAAATCTTTGAAAACCGCCAAAAAAGAAAAGAAGCAGAAGAAGATCTGAAATCTAACGCCCGGTTTCTGAAATACTGATTATCGTAGAAATTAACTAATCAGACATTTGAAAAGCCGTTTTACAGCCGATTGTCCAAAAATTCGATTAATTTAGTTAATTTTCGAAAATGCTCGGCTAAAATAGAAAAAGGAAGATAAGAATGATCTGAGGCAGATTGCACTGTAAATAAATCTTGAGTATATCATTATGAACCAGAGTCGTAGTAAAACTCCATGTATTGATATTAAAACGGAATATTAACAATTAAAATCTCAAGTTCACAATCTGGCAAAAGCAAATACAAACATGTTTTTAGACTACGAAGGCTTTCTGTTGTATTGTTAGAAAGAAATAGAAGTTTTCCTAAATAGTCTATACCATTCTTCTATGGTGAGACGCTTAAAAGATAGCAGAAGGCAAAATTGAATAAAGATTTTCTACATTTGTGGTTTTCGCAAAATTGCAATAGTTATAATCTATTAAGTGAAAAAAAAGGGGGTTTTGGTTTTTCGCCAATACCTCAAAAACTATTCGAGATAATTGAAATTTGAAAATAAAAATGATTCAAAAAGGGGAAGAAATTTCCTAATAATATGTCCCGACTCCCAACTGTAGGACCAATATTGCGCTGGTTTCCGTGCTTCAGTATTATAAATCACTCCACCGCTGTATATTTACTGTGTACAATTAGAGCTCTTTTTAAAATTAATGAATATTCGAAGTAAGTATTTAAAGCATTTGTCGGATTCGTATTTTTTTTGCAAGTGCGGTATAAAATTTTTGTAATTTAAATAAAAATATTAATGGTGGTTTTCATCTCGTGTATGTCGATAAATCTTCGAGACATTCAATAGACGTAAAGTAACAGCCTATACTTGTCCGATTGCTGGGAAAAGGCCTCCTCTGTAATAATGTATGTATATCAGGGCATAGTTCACCATGCGGCCCCACTGGGCGTATTGGCGGGCTTCACATACGTGCGAAAAAAGTTTTTTTGTTGTTATTTCGAAAACATGTAAGTTTCCTCGCCATGTTTTCCTTCACTGCAGAGCACGATCAGTCAGCACATAAAATTAAAAATTTCATTCGTGCCGCGGCACCGGAGATCGAATTCGTGTGGCATATAATTAAAGGCGAGCGCCCGGACACTGAGCTATGACGGCTCAATAGTCGTTACGAAAAAAAAATACAAATAATTTTCCACATTTATTATATTTCAGTTACATAATTATCTTTGGTACAGTTCGCACATTAGGTTGTTGTTAGGAAGACATTCGGGTATTATAAAAAAATAACAAAATAAAACACTAAAATAAAAACTTATCTTTATAACAGCGAAAACATTTCAAAATTTCCTTAAAAGTAGACTCCTACAAGTGTCTTCGAAGTAAATAGATGTTGGCGACTTGAAGTACCAAAAAGATTTTAAATACGAAAAAAAATAGGAAATGAATCTTTAAAGCCGTGGAAAAAATTACCATGTCCGTAAATTAATTTGGACAGAAATAAATGTATGAATGTGCTGAATCTAAATCCAAAGGCCTTTTAATATTTGGTAATTTATCAAAGATATAAATAATTGTTTTAGAGATGAAAAAGCAAAGGATTTCACTTCTTTCATGGTATGAGGTAGAAGCATCTAAACAAAGCGTAATGTTTTAGCTTACGCACTTGACACTTTCTATTATTTTATTGAAACGGTATTAATTATCCGAAACGTAAACAAAAAAAGAACGACAAAGACTTTAGAATTTTATTCTCTTCATTAAGACGTTTGGCACTAAATTATGTTAATATATTTCTCTTGGAGAGAAAAAAAGGAACGGAATCTGAAATAGTACGACAGTTGACACGCGTAGGACGGCAAACATTTTCAACGATAATAACCAGAAACGATAATAATAATATAAAAAAAAAAATAAAAAAAATGCAGGTAATGTAATCCTGTCAATCGATAATTGCATGTCCATACAATCTCTAGTGACTAAACACTTCGGGATTAAATTTCTTAATTCTAATACGAGATTCAAGTGTCATTGCCCAATTTAATTGTCATATTATCTATTCGACCGGCATCAGTAACTGAAAAGCTACAATATACGAGTTGTTTAGTTGTGATTTACGGTTTTAATGAATATGAATTATGCGTTTATATATTATTATATATTATGCGTTTAATGCCGCGGTCTGTGAGATTTGATGAATTACAATATTTTTTTTAAGATTTAGCTTTTCAATTGTAATTTTATTCGGTGCACTGACTTTATATATTTGACAGAAAAATACACTTATTTCACGCTTATATTGAATTGCATTCGCGACATTACAATTGTCCTTAATCGAATATCTAGTTCAAAATTCACAATTTACTTATAATTATTACCATGACTATATAATGGATAATTTCATGTTAGAGTTTGTGTAAGTGAGAACAGAGACGAATTTATAGTTTGGGAGCAATAGTTTATTTTTAGTTTTCTTTATATCATGCGCAAGAGTTAACATGTTATTCCGTTGGTGGTTCTATCAATAAATAAATAAGAGATTGTTTCGGCTCTGTCCAGCAGTGGCCCATTCTACGTTTTTTTACTATCGATCAATTGTTGCGCCTTAATAAGAATAACTATCTGGCGAGAGATGCCTTAGTACTACATTTATTATTCTCTTAAAATATCTTATGTTTAAACGAAAATTTAGAGATTTTGTGCGTGGCAACATTACTATTGGAAAAAATTGCGCGTTTGTCATGTTTGTCGCGACAGAGCATTAGAGAGTAAAATTAATTCAGGCAACGCATTAATATCGACGCTATCACTTTTGCTACGAAAATTTAACAATCTTTGGAATACAAAGGCAAGAATTGTAAAATTATGCAAAACATTATTACTATATTGTTCTCTTAGTAGAATATCTTAATGAGTTTTGGAATGAATAATATTAATTTGAGTATTTAATATCACCGTACCATAACATCAGGTAACCTAAAATTTCTTTTGGATGTTAATGTTAATTATCACGAGTTTCGAGACACAAACAGAGAGCAGCGCAGACCTCGACACGGAAAAATATATTCGCGTCTAAATTGAACAATTCCTTATGTCTACTTTCTTAAATCGCTCATCACTACGTATTTAACACACATTTTACATAGAAAATAGTTCGCTCAAATAGTGTCAATGACTTATTTTCGGCCTGTGAAGCGATCTTTGCTTTTGATCAGTGGATTAAATAACATGATCTTTACAAATTAATCGGATAATGTAATCGATAGATGAATAAAATAGGACGCGTATTTCTCCCAACAGGTAAATATAACAGGTATCTTAATATCACAGACTGTATCTGTTACGAACAAATTAAAATAAAAGATTTTTGCATAGAAGAAGATTGACATGCAACAGTCATAATTTCTTGTTGGTACTGCGATCGGATATAAAAACGTCAATATCAAACGAACACAGCTGTTACGGTACACAGATTATTGTAAGCTACACAGTTTGTTGATACATAGTATAAAATAACAGGTTGTTACTTTTTAACAGCTTATTGTCACTGTTATGATCAAGTAATGAACATTTATAACAAGTACTCGACTTTACCTAGTACAGCTCACTCCTGGAATAAACTAGTTAACTACGAAAAGTATTCCGTCGAGTTGATTGAAACGTGATACGGTTTTAATACGGGTCAATAATGCTGTACGCTGTAAAAATTGGATCGAGGCTCAACGTCTTCGCTACGTATCAACAAGTTTACAAGTTATTTACGAAACGAACTCTAAACGAGACTTACCCTCGGTTTCTTAAACACTGATCACCATAGATGTTAACTAATCAGCTGTCAAATGGCTTTTAAAATGTCATTTGAGTTTCCAAAAGGATGATTAAACTTTTTAAATTGATCATTCTGATAATTAAGAAGATCGTTCTGGTCAATACAGAGAGCTTAACCAACCTACGACGAAGTTGTTGTTTCGGAAAGCGGGCGTTACTGAATTGGTAAATTCTACTGAGATGGATAATATAATATATTAATTCGAAGCGACACTATTTGAGCGAGTGGTTTTGAGTTGAGTCTAAATGCCTTGCGTAAGGGAGTTCTCCAAGACGATATCGAACTCGTCCAGGGGCTCCAGGATCTGACGCAGGAAGGTGAGGAGTCCCCGCTTCCGCAAGAAGCTCTGCTCTTCGTACATTTCGGCGGTAACCCGCGTCAGGGACATAGGGACCAGCATCCTGTGCAGCCAGTGTTCCCTGAAAATAAAAAGCAAACTATAAACATATATATGTTACTAGCTGCTGCCCGCAACTACGTCTGCGTAGAACAGGCTGAAGGCGTAACATTCAGACAGAAAGACAGATATCATAAAAAATATGTATATAAATTATAGCCTATGTGTTATTCTGATGTATAAGCTATATTATTGAATTAAAATCCATTCAGTAGTATTTGCTTGAAAGAGTAACAAACATCCATCCATACATACAAAGTTTTATATTAGTATAGATTTTTTAAGTGGGACAAAATAAAAATTAGCATTTTTGGGACGCGTGTCATAAGTGAGATGGTTACGTCTATTAGCTCGGGTTAAAATATTGTGCTCACCTCAGGCATACGATGAGCTGGAACTTGGAAAATTAAGGCAAACGATGAATAATAATATAGGACTTGGGTTATTTGGTAAGTAATGTATATAGGATCTGTAGATCAGCTCATCTCAATGCGTCGCGTTCACCTCAGACTGAGGCATATAAGGAGCTGGAAATTGGGAGACTAAGGCAAGCGAAGAATTGGAACATAGGACTTAGGTCATAGGTACTAATATTTGCCGATCACTTTATCTTAATGTGCCGCGCTAACCTCAGGCTGAGATATACAAAGAGTTGGATCTTAGACGACTAAAGCAAGTGAAGAATTTGAACATAGGACTCGGGTGATAGGTGACGCGGCTATGCTACTTAGTTTAATTTAGTGTTACTGCGCTCAGCTCAAGCCGAGGCATATGAAGAAATGGAAATTGGAAGACTAAGTTAAGCGAAGAATTGGGACATAGGTTAAGAGATACTCTGGGGTGATAGGTGAAGACATTATATTGATCAGCTCAACTTAGTACTTCGCGTTCACGCCAGGCTGAGGCATTCGAAGATCTAGAACGTGGAAGACTTAGTCAAGCGAAGAATTGTAACATAAGTGAAGAGATTATACTGATCTGCTCATCTGAGTGCGTCGCGCTCACCTCAGGCTGAGGCATATTAGGAGCTGGAACATGGAAGACTAAGGCAACCGAAGAATTGGAACATGGGACTTGGGTTATTGGTAAAGCGGCTATGCTGCTTAGTTGAGCTTAGTGTTTCTGCGCTCACCTCAGGCTGAGGCAGACGAAGAGCTGGAACTTGCCGTCCTTGCCGAGCGCCCTGCCCGCCGCGTTCACCTCGTCCAGCAGGTGGCAGTAGCAGCGCCAGATGGCGCGGTGCTCCTGGTCCTGGCGGCAGTTGTACGCCACGCCGCAGCCGCCCCCGCCCCCGCCCCCGCCCCCGCCACCCTCCTCGCACAGGCTCAGCTTGAACTCGTCCTTCACGCGCGCTGCCGGAGACAATTTTTTTTATGTGAGAAGATGGCAAGCCAGCCGGCGGTTCACCTGATGTTAAGTGAATACCACCGCCCTAGGACATCTGCTACACCCGAGGGTTGCAGATGCGTTGACAACCTTTTGAAAATTGGGCTGCGGCCTCCTCACTCACCAGACGAAACGCGAAAGTGTTATACTTCCACTTTACGCCGGTCTTCTGTGAGGTCGTGGTACTTACCCGGACGAGTCTGCCCATTGGGGCTGCCATTGTCATTAGGCTCGCCAACTTAGAGCTTTTGGCCCCAAATTCAGGACGCCGATATGCATATCGGACTCTCTTTACTTTAAAAAAATGTCTGAACAATATCTTTGTGTACAATACGGAGATTTATTGGGGCTCTTGAAAATTGCCCTTTTTAGTTATCTTTTGATTCTAGGGCCATTTTTTTTAATTAGTTGGTAACACTGGCAACAGCCTTTTTTTATTAACGTACATTATACAGGGTGATTTTATAGACGACGGACAAATTAACGGAGCATATGCAGAATTTGATTCTAAATCTGAATCTGGTTCTGCAGTCTCAATACAATAACCTATTTACGAGCACTAAAACTTATCGCTGAACGCATAATTACTAAACTGCTTATTGAAACGGTAACTACTCTTAACGGGATAAACAAAAAATGTTTGAATTGATATTTTTCTGGTTACTTCTTGTCAAAAAAAAATATTAAGTTTTTTTTTGAATTATGGAATGCTCAATTAACATTATTTATAATAAAGTATATATTTCGTCTAAGAAAGCACCCTGTATATGCGATCAATAAAAATTTAATTGATCGTATACACAGGATGATTTCGTGTTAATTGAGCATTCCATAATTCAAAAAAAATATTAATATTTTATTTTGACTATTTAACGATTTTTGTGCATCGGATATTTACAATTTAGCAAAGCAGAGATTATAGTACAATTTAAGTGAGGGTTCGTGGAATCCGTGCTGTCGTTCCGACTCACCGAAGTAGTCCCAAATGAAGAGGTTCTTCCCGAACAGGCGGGCGGATTTGAACCCGCACAGGAACGCCTGCTCCAGGCACTTGACGAGGCCGTTCTCGCCGCACAACAGCACGCTTAGGGAGTTCGCATCTTTTTCGCGCTTCGATTGGTAGTGCCACTTGACTATTGCGTTGACGCAGTCGCCTGTCGGAATATTTTATGTGACCACAGGTGTTTTTATGTAAAACTAGCACTTTTAGAAAGAAATATAATATTTATATAAATAGTATATAATAGTATAATATTTATATAATAGTAGTAATATATATATATAAATAGAAATATTTTAGAGAGAAATATAAAAAATAAACTTGTATTGATTCGATCGCTGCTAAAGTTCACCTAGGATCACCCGCTAGGCTGCTTTGAAAATTTCATTAAAATTTATCCTTATGATTCGATAGCTACCAAACTTTAGGGTCTAGGATCCCAGGATCACCTGCTTGCGTGAGAAGGTGGCAAGCGGGCTGGCGGTTCACGGCTGCCCATGGACATTCGCTATGCCCGTAAGGTTGCAGTTGTGTTCCCATCTTTTAATAAAGTTGGCTCCGGCTACCTCGCTCGCCAGACGAGAAACAGAAGTGAAACACTTCCACCTCACCCCGTATTTCCCCGGGCGGCCCTGGCCACTGCAACAGCGGACCCAACCACAGGAGCGCGGTGGGGCTCGTCGCTCACCGATCATGTGCTGAATGGTGGAGGTGGAGAGGTGCGTGGCGGTGGGCGAGAGGGCGGGCGGCAGCGCGGCGGGCGCCGGCGTCCTGGGCGGGCGCTCGCCCCTCAGCCGCGCGGCCACCACCAGCCGCTCGGTGGAGCCGTCGTCCACGCCCGTGCCCAGCCAGCGGTTGCACGGGAACCTGCGGACAATTTCGAACGGTCAATTCGGCTGGACCATTGGACGGGAGCGCCCGACGCTTTCGCGGATTCGCACCGGCGTCTTCCCGTTTCGCATGCGGGAGCCGACTTCTTGGGGCTTCCGCGAATTTTTGTGTTTCATCACGAGTGTGAGTTTTCAGTCGGTGTCGTTACCACCGCGACAATAAATGAACACACGTCTAACGCTACTTGCCAATAATCGTAGAAAAATATTAACGTTAAAAAAATCCATGAATAAAAAGAATGTTTTTCAAACAAACTAATTAAGTAAAAAAGAAACAAAATTTGTAACATCCTATACAACTACAAGTGACTGATTCATACATTCAGAGACTTCTTCATTCGTTGTCACAGCGTCGCGTTAACAGTATGTTCTGTCTCTTTTAAATTCATACAACCCATTCATATGCTTTGTGACCTTTACAAATGAACTTTACGTTACATTTTTATAAGTAAGGATGTTATAAAATTCTTTGTTTTGGAAAAATTAATAACTCTGTAAATATTGATGTTTAAAGAAGGTAAATGTTTAATAAAATTTTAAAAAATTATCCTCTAATATGTGTGTTCATTTATTGTCGCGATTGTATAGACACGCTGTATAATTCGAGAAACTCAATCAAATTTCATCGATGTTTCGATGATGTCAACATCGACTATTAATTTTGTTTCTTAAATCATTATACATATAGTTTTGCTTAAATACATTTTCTGTATTCGGATTGAAGGATCAGCGAGTTCGAATCGTGCTCTCATCCGCTACATCAGGCGGACCAATCAAGTCTAGAAAAAGACGGCTGCGGATGCGCTCGCTCCGTCCCTCTTGCTCACGTGTATGTGTGGCCGGTGACCTCGTTCCTGACGAACACCTGGTCGAGAAGCCAACGCGGCGAGAGGCCGCTGTTGTCGTGGCCGATGCGCAGCGTCGACAGGATGCCCAAGTTCTTGTGCTGCACCAAACACTTGCCATTAACGGAGATAGATGGCGCGCGTGTTGAATAGGACAGTTCGTTAATTGAGGTCAAACTTCGAAAAAATGTTCGTTTAACAAATAGTCTATAATGGTTTATATTGACGGAGAGGGCGCGACGAACTGGACGCATTTGTGAGGGATTAGTCCGGTATAGCCCGCGACAGGAAGGAGTGGGAGAAATGGAAGGAGGCCTTTGCCCAACAGTGGGAGCTATAAGACCGCCTATTGTATTTCCTTTTACATTATTTTGTAATTTGCACCGTTTACGTTTTTGGTGTACAATATAGTATATATAAATAAATAAATAATGGACACTCACGTGGAAAACAAACTCGTTGGTGTTCCGTGGTATCGGTATTTTGGGGGTCGACTCCCCGTTCGCGCCGGATATCGAGAGCCAGCAGTTGGCGGTGGTCTGGCTGGCCTTGCGCGAGGGCACGATTAGCACGCGATACGGCAGCTCTGGAACATTCGAAGGTTGACCGTTTTAATCGTCTGATGCACAGCTTCAGGGTTACGGTGGAACGGCCAGCGGTCGCCAAATCTGATCGTGGTTATGTCGAACAGGACAATGTTTTCTTAGGGTTCCGTACCCAAAGGGTAGCGTAGCCATGATAACTCAGTTTCCGGGCGCTCGCCTTTCTTTCAATATACTCGAGCAACATGAGTTCGATCCCCGGTCTCGGCAACAATGAAAGTGTTAATTTTAAGCGCCGAATTATCACGTACTGAGCGGTGAAGGAAGACATCGTGAGGAAACCTGCATATTTTCGAAATAATAACAAAAAATATTTCGAAGACATGTGAAGTCCGCCAATCCGTAGTAGGGCCGCGTGATGGACTATGCCCAGACACCCTCTGTACAGAGGCCTTTACCCAGCAGTGGGACAAGTATAGACTGATACTGTACCCAAAGGGTAAAACGGGACCCTATTACTAAGACTTCGCCGTCTGTCTGTCGGTCCGTCTTTCACCAGGCTGTATCTCACGAACCGTGACAGTTAGACAGTTGGAATTTTCACAGATGATGTATTTCTTTTGCCACCAGACCCACAGATAGTTGTCTCGCATCTGGGTGTTTGTCTGCGTGAAATTTATGTTTGTAAAACGTCCTTACAACACAGGATAGTGTTACCCTAAAGAAACTGAAACTTGCTCACTGGTAGTGGGATACGTGTTCGTGAAGCAGTGGTAGTCGACCGCGTTCAGCGTGAGCAGGTGGTAGAGGAACTGCTCGCGCTCCTCCTCGCAGCGGAGGAAGGCGGTGCGCTTGTACTGGGAGCGGAGCAGCGTGGTGTCCGCCAGCAGCTCCCTGAGGTGCTTCGAGAGCAGCTTCTTCTCTAGCGAGAGGCGCACCCACGCGCGTGCGTACCCGATCTCCGTCTTGATGTCCGTCATCGCTTGCACGTTCCTGTCGGAAACGATTTGACTGGTCATAAACTGGTTGTAACAGGTTATAAATCGAATTGATCGAATTTTATTACATGTACAATTATCACATGGGTAATAAGACGAAAAAGCGAGAAAATTGGCGTAGATTTATGAGGGATAAATTCCAAGCATGTTTATCGTAGTACAGAAGGGCACCGATGGTTTCCGTAAGAGTTATCGGAGCTTTCTTAGGGTGGCCAACGAGGTGTTTTAGTGCATAAGAAAGCCACGTAACCCTATATTCCTTCAATGATATAGTATATATTGAAGATACCCCGATAGCAAACGATACCCATATAGCCTGGCCAGGTTAGTACCTACGAAAAATACACGGCTTCAGAGCATAGCAACTCAAAAGTACTTATACCATGGCATCTAATGACGTCGCACTAGCAACTGTTTGCGTTTTGCCACCGTCGACTGGCTCATCCGAATTTTCTCTAATAATAATATTTTCGGACGCAGTTTTACACAACGTTCTTTAGTCCCGAACTAAGCAACGCTTGTAGTATGGGTACTAGAAAACTGATAAATATACTTAAACATACTTTTCTTTTGTACATAAATACATATTATACATAAATAAAAACCGCAGCCACTGTAAAAACACCATGTTCAGCACACAATATCTTTCCAATAGTGGGGATCGAAGCCCCACCCACTGGCGCAAGAGGCAGGTTCACTTACTCCCCAAGACAATCGGGTCGTCATCTATCTTTATATATATAATTATTTTGTACATTTCTATGTCAATGAACTCCTCCTAAACGGCTGGACCGGGTTTAATGATTTTTTTTTGTGTCAGTGTTCAGGTCGATTTGAGAGTGGTTTAGATTCACAATTCGTTTTTTTTTTAATTTATAAGTTGTCGGATTTAAGTCGCGTGTACATGACAACGTCTGCCCGGTCCGCTAGTCTTTATACATATATATAAAAATTTTGTGTCACGATGTATGTTCACGATAAACTACGAAACTACTGAACCAATTTTTATCAAATTTTGTAATCATTCGTAATTTGGTCCAACTTGGTCGATGGGTAGTTTTATGTTTTATATTTGTTATTGCAAATTATTTGTTTATTAGATGACAAAGAGCTATCTGTGAGTCCCAAAAGACTAACAGATGGCGGTGTAAGACGTAGGCGCTATGCTAAAAGTAGAAACGTATGGACCCGGTAGAATTGGCGCAGACGAAGTTGCGCGGGCCAGCTAGTAATATATAAAATATGATCGGCCTTATTGTGACTCCTCACCGCATGTCGAAGGTGAGGCTCTCGGGCAGAGGGCGCATGGGGTTCGCCGGCTGGCTGGACCTCCTCTCCAGGGTGCCCGAGTTGCTGAGCCGGTCGCGGGAGCTGTCCCGGGAGCCACCGCGGGAACTGTCCCGGGATCCGCCCCCGCTACCGCTCTGCTGCGCCTCCACCTCCGCCCCCACGGAGGACAGGTCTGTGGGGGTACCATTTTGTTGATGGGTACGGAGTATGAGTAGGCCAACACGTTAACAAAAAAGTAGGTAATCCTGCACCGACGCAACACCATTTTGACGGAACATCCCTGTTCTCGGTCACGCCGGGGTAGCGGAATATTGCGTCTTCGTGTTCCGGTGTCCTCGGCTAATGTGATAGTGCAGGTGCAACGTGGGTTCTTTAGTGGGTACCTGATCTGCCCGGGACTCCCACATACCCCTGCCCCTCCCCCGATTACGTGGCAGTGGACCCATAAAGGGTACGGGTACTCCAAACGAGTAGACCTATGTAGTGTTGTGCTTTTCCCGAGTTTACAATGTGAGTGTCATCATTTCAGCCTGTTAGAGTCCCCTGTTGAACACAGGCCCCCACAGGCTGCCACGAAGCACGATCCCGAGTCATCTGCATCCATCGACTTTCCGCACATTTTCTCAGGGTTTTGTAGAGGCTCGTCCTAAAGTACGAAGACCAGTACAAGACTGCCATTCGAGAGCCATTATCTCCCGTCGGTTATCGGTTTTACGGCCAATTGCCAGTCCAGCTTACTAATCTTCTAAGCCATATTTTTTATTTATTTATGTGACAATGTGTTGTAGAAGCCTTACATTAGGTTGACCGCTTGGTCACTTGATATATTTTCAAATGAAAAAAAAAAAAAAAAGAAACAAAATGAACGACGGTTTGTAATAGTTGTTCAAGAACACAATACTTACAGTCCAATCGCTTCCTTAATACGCACCAGGCCAAAGCTGCATGTTTATAAATAATAATTTAATGACAATTTATTTTTTTTGTTATAATAATCCAGACAATGCTTAAATGAAAAATGAAGCAACTAACAATAAAATTAAAACGTTAGTTTATTTCTGTCTCGTTGATTTCAATGTTGATACACTTAGTTTAGGTTTGGGGGCATCCATTAATTGCTTTTGACAATTTTTTTTCGTAACGTTACACTATTTCGCAAAAATAATTACGTGATATTTGTCGATATCCCACGTGAGATTGGGTGAGATTCAGCCCCGTCACGTGATAAATGGATAGCCATTTCAGGGTGTTAGAATGGTAGTGGCCTGTTCTGATAATGGAACCCTCAAATGTTATACAACATTTCAGGGACCGGAGCGCCATCTAACGTGTGGATAACAGCAGTGACTTACACGCGTGTTTAACTAACATACCGGGTCTTTCTTACAGACTAGTTTGTAGTTAAATTTTAAGTGGGTTTTAATACGTACCGAGAGCTAAGAACTAGGTTTCAGTTAAGTTTTAGTGGGTTTTAATACGTATCCAGAGTTAGGAGCAAGCTTCTAGGTATATTTGTTTAGGGTACAAACTAAAGTGTGCCAGCTAGTGTTTTGCGTTCTAAAAGTACCTGGTGTGAGGTAATTGGGGTCGATCGGCTTCGTCGAGTTGCTGCACTGCTCCAGCTCCTGGTAGTTGGTGAGGTGCATCCAGAGCGCGGACTTGCCCATCTTGTGCTGGAGCCCGTGGGACCAGAGCCTCTCCAGGAGGTCGCAGAGCGACGCGATCATCGTGTTCTCCTCCACTCCGGTGACGGAGATCTCGCAGCCGAGCCCCAGTTCCGACTCCTCGGTGCCCATTTTCTCCACCAGCATCCGCTTGGTTTTGCTCTTGCACTCCTGCGTTTTCGACCGTTTATGTGGGACAGTGTCAGACGAGCCGGCGGTTCATCTGATGTTGAGTGATAGCCGCCGCCCATGGGCATTTGCAACACCCGTAGGGTCACAGATGCGTTGCCACCCTCAAATAAAGGGGGCCCCGGCTACCTCACTCACCAGACGAAACGCAGTAATGTGACGCTTCTACCTCACGCCGGTCTTCTGTGAGATCGTGATACTGATCCGGATGGACCTCCACATTCGTGCAACAGTGAACACTGTCGCTTGGCCCTACCACAGTTAAAGGCTTGAAGAAAAATGGACAACGTTTAAGCGCGCCTTGTACTTTAAAAAGGTTATTTACATGGCAACCAACGAGGACATAATCAGTTTCATCATTTGGAAATAAACGGTGGTACTTATGTATCAATTTTTAATATAAAATTCGACGTTTCAAAAGAACGCGCGAGCGTACATTTGAATAAAGATATTTTGAATTTCGAATTTTAACTTGATAAATAGAGGTCGAGGGGGTTAGGGGAGTGGGGAGGGGGTTAGTCAGGTTTTTTTTTTGTTTCACCTTGAGGAGTTTCTCGACGAATGTCCTGTTGTTCTGCGCAATGGCCGCCGGGGTCACTTCGGTCGACAGCCGCCTGCCAATGTCCCCTAGCAGCATTTCGGGCGGGCAATCCTTCACCTGCCACTTGGCGTTCTTTATACGCTTCAAGCTATTAGTTCTGAAACATCGGAGCGGATTAGCACGAGGCAGTGGGCGCCGACGCGTTTCCCTCTACGCATAGACAAGCACGGAAGCGGATGCGACGACACTAATGTTTGATGCAAAATGCGATTGGTTCGCTCTTTTGGTGTGCAAGTTGATGGTTATTGCGAACGCTGCCTGAGCTGGGCACTCGGCACTGCTGAATATTGCAATTAATTATTTATATTTAAAATTTAAATTTTTCAATTTTTATTAACACTAGATCGATTCATAATAGGCCAACTCGAGAGATATTTTGAATGTTAAGTATTATACTCATAAAATTAGTCGGTAATATTTAAAGACGAGAGTTTACTATTGAACATTTAAAGTAACTGTAAAAAACTAGAATGTCTTTATTGATTTAAGTTTTACCTTTAAAATTTTGAGGAGCTTTTTGTTTTTGGGTGTACATTTAAAATACCGGGAAAATAATTTAATTCATTTATTTGATATCTATAAAGCTAGGGAAATAAATAAAATACATTTAATATTACTATACTTTGCATTATCACGTGTAACATGTATTTTTTAAACTCATTCAAATACTGACAATGCTTACAATGTGTTTATGCTTTAAAAACAATGAATTTGCACCAAATTTCTTTAAACGTAAAACAAAAATATGGTTCGTTTCATGCAATGAAAAATGCATGCATTTTTATCCATTTATTTTGATCTAAAACAAACTAACACTTAACAGACAACAAATGGAATTTTGTAAACAATCAATACTCTCACACAGACTATAAATATCGGATTCATCAAATACCATTCAATAAAGCTCAAAGTTGTTTACCATTACACTACTATGATACAAAAATATATTATAAATAAGAAATTGTAATAAATATATTTATATGTTTTGGTAAAAATTTTGTCTACTTTAAAAAGTGAACCTGAAGATGTTACATCACTATAGTAGAAAAAGTTATAAAGAAACATTTTTTGAGCATTATTTATTAAATGGCTAAGAAGAGTATTGTTTCAATCTCTGGCCATACTTTTATTAAAACTATTTTTTATTTAACGAGTTCAATGTACTACACAATAAAATCAAATATTTCAAGTGAAACTATTAAGCTAACATTTGTTATAACAATATGTTTAGTGTGTCTGACATTAATTATGACCGTGCGGTCAAAATATATTGTTTAAAAACATTTTGGAGGCTGCAAACAACATAAGTCGTTATAAAAATAAAGTATAACGGTGCTGCCACATTATAATGTAATTCTTGCTATATGTCATATTATCATATTATTTATAATTTTACAAAATTCTCGATTTGATGAACTTTGGTATTTTTATTATGTAGTAACACCATTAGTACGTTCAACGTGTACAAAGAATTAAATTATTCGTGTTACAGCTAATCTATAAAAGTAAATGAATTCATTTATGCCTTACGACGACTACAACATGTACAAAACATGCAAACATAAAGACACACATGCTGCGTCTAACACAAATAATACAAAAAACATGCATTTTACGATAACAACATCTTGAATGCACATTGGAATTGTATTTTATCCAAAAAAAATACCACTTCTATGTCATATATAATATATCTTTTCTTTTACATTTGAAATCATATAGTAATTTTATAATAACTCCACATATATGTAGAGATATTATAAATACTATACTATAGTATAATGTTCAAGACTTGGTAAGTAGTAGTTATAGTTTTTGTTCCTTCGAACGAATATGAGATTCTGATACAAATACACAAAACAGGTAAAATATTTTTTTTATAAAAAAATTTAAACTATCATAGAAACTTTAGGATCACGTAAATTCGTTAGTTATTAAATATAAATTAAACATAAAATTAACCAATGTACGAATGTCGTAAGCAAACAAACAAACAAACAAAAAAAAGCTGGGCATATATCATAAATTGTTTTCTATCGTTCATTTATAACAACAATCTAAATAATCGAACACATAACACTACAAAAAGAAATGTAAATATTTTTATAACAAAAACTATATAAATTGCATTTCGTTATTTAGTACGTTAATGAAAAGCTGCTTTCAAATGACACAATAGTTAAACTTATAATTTTTAAATATTAACACTACATTGCACTAAAAGCGTTCGAAAATGTTTGTAAATAGCACCTTTATCAAGAATATTGAACAATAATTCTGAAAATGCGTCGAGTTAGAGAAGTGCAAAAAAAGACACCTTGATTTTTTTTTTTCAATAAATTATAAGAATTTTTATGCGTATTACCCTTAGCTTATTTTCTTCTTAATAGTATTTCTGCGAAATTAACTTTTATAATCCCGATCACATTAGAGCTATGGAAACCAAAATCCTAGATATTTTAACAACACAGTCTTGTGTTCTAGCTTATCGACAAGGATAATCTGGGGGCCTGAAGGAAGCTAAACCGACTAACAAAAGACACCGCATGCTTTTATTGGCCTGTTCGTGATAAATAGCAACGGTTCTAAGTCCAATAAAAGTAATGAACGTAACACAAACTAATATAACTTAGGTTGGGTGTGTCAACTCATTAAAGGATAATTGTTTTAAAAACTTTCCTTCTCGCGTCTACAATTAATATTTGATCAGTTCGTCAATATAATAAAAATTCTATGGATAAAACTGCGATATCGATTCGGCGAAAGGGCCGACCAGTCGGACTCCAAAATTAAAGAGTCGACACACCCCGGCCCAGCCTCGGCGGACGCATGAGGCTGCGGGGGGACTTGGTTAGAGCCAGGGGCATGCTAAAGCATTGCCAGGGGACGAGCAGAGGACTAACTAAGTCTGAAAACTGTCAGGTTGCCGTAGAAGGGTATGGGTAGAGTCAGAGGTATGCTAGGGGATTTCCAGGGGACGAACGTAGGAGTAGCGGACGGAGAAAGGCCAGGGGTAGACGGAAGGGTATAGGTAAGTCTCGGGAAAGTATTAGAGGATTGCCGGGGGACAAACATAGGAATAGCGGACGGTCGGAAAAGAGCCAGGGGAAGTTCTGAACACGGTCAAGGGAAGGCCTATCAGCGGAGGGGCTTGGGTGCAGTCAGAGACGTGCCTGAAGATTGGCACGGGAAGGTCTGAAAACTCTGTGAGGTGTGGGCTGCCACGGAAGGGGGTAGGTTGGAAAAAGTCAGGGCGAGCGGTCGGCGTCGTCGCACCTGCGGTCGCTGGTGGGGGGCGGGGCGAGCGCGGCCGCGTCGAGGCGCGTGGGGAAGGCGCGGTAGTACGCCGCACGGTGGGGCAGCCGCTCCCCGGGGGCGCCCACCTCCAGCTCCGCCCCCGCCCCCGCACCGCATGCGGCCCCCGCGCCGCCCGCCCACACGCTGTAGCCGCGCGTCGCCATACCCCCCTCGCCCAGGCGACGCCTGGAAACGGGCGCGGAACTGAGTGTCGGGGGGGGGGGGGTCTTGCAGTATCGTAATACACACTCCCCAAGTCTTAGATATGTACTCCCTTCCAAATTGATCTTCTAATGTTTGTATTTCTTGTAATCCTGACTGTTATCCAATTATCCAATCGAATCTTCAAACTTAATCACTACCTACTTCGGAGCCCATGGTGTTCTGGAGTACTTACAATATATCGAAATTATATAGGTTACATTGAATTTTAAACACTGTGGCGCACGTCCTAAGCGATTGGCTTCAACACCGAAGGTCGAGGGTTCGAATCCCACACAGGCCAAATATTTGATCCACAGGTAACTATTTCGGATCTGGGCGTTTGTTCCCAAGGAGTGTCGAAGTCAAACAGGCCGGCTGGTCGTAAAAAACCTATTCGATATCGTTAACAACCTCACCAAGGTATGATAAGGGCAGAAGAAAGAAGAAGAGAGATTGAATCTTCAAACTACCCTCTACCGTCAAGAGAAGTTTACAAGTGACGATTTCCACACATTTTGGTAAAAGTATTAAAAAAGATTATGTATTAAACAGTCGATAATTTGGCAAACGGCTAACTCAAGTATACAATAACCCAGCGTCAATATATCTCAGTCTCATGCTAAATGTTATTCACAAGCGTTGTTAATCATACAAATAACTGTTAGTACCATCCACCCGGGCTTTTTAGGGATTAAATCGCTGCGAATGAAAAACGCTCCTTTATACAAGTAAAATATTTCGAGTAAATTAAGGAAAATATATTACTTTAAAAACCCATGTCGTTTATGTCTTTAATTCAACATACTCGGCAACTTAACTTCAAATCCCTGCGTTGGCAATCCATTTTTAATTGCAACTTTAAGTACCAATCTATCACGTGCTCATCGGTGAAGGAAAACATCGTGTATCTAAGAAATAGTAATAAAAAATATTTCGAAGATATTGTGAAATCGTTATGGACCATATCCCCACTCTGTACAGAAGACGTCTAGCCCAGCAATGGGCTACTAATAGTATAGTATAGACTTTCTACGTTCGAGTTACACACGAGAACCCTATAATACCGAATCCAACTATTTCCCTACGAAAAAGAGACCAGACGAGAGTTTCGCGAGACACCAAACCTGGCACATGGGGCGTTTTACGTTCGCAACGGCTCTTCGGTCACCTTTCACACCACATACCTGACGGCCTTGATGCGGTGCTCGAACACCTGCAGGTTGACGTCGCAGTCGCCCCAGTTGGCCATGATCTTGTTGTCCACGAGCGTGGCGAACATCTGGGTCTCTAGGAAGCGCGAGAGGAAGGGCCGGTGCCGCTGCGGCTGGTCCGATAGGAACGACGCCTTGTCGAAATTCACCATGGACTCGCGCGACGAGAGCCACGATTCACGGTCCTGGTGAGTTATATATGTATACTTTAAGAAGCCGCAGCCCTAAACTTGTAAGAAGTTTAGGGCTGTATGTGCCGCGAAATCCGCGAGATTGACCTGTCCCGTGGGATGTCGCTCGTGGTGAGCGAAAATAGTAAAGGGGAGACGTAGGAGCCTTGAAGAACGCCGGACGTGAGAAAACGGGTCGTGGAGAGACTGCCCTATACTCGATACCGCGGACTCGCTCGCCGGGTGAAGGTGGCGAGCGGACTGGCGGTCCGCCTGGTGTTGACCGATAACCGCCGCCCGTTCAAAGGCAAAAGTCAAAAGTTCTTTTTTGTATGCGAGACTAGCGACCCGCCTCGGGTTCTTACAGGTGCAATGCTGAATGTTTGTTTTCGACATCGCATTAGAAACCTCTAAAATTACCAGTGTTTCTCTACTATATCATGCATTAATTATACCTATAAATCACTCTATCTATTAAAGGAAACCGCATCAAAATCCGTTGCGTAGTTTTAAAGATCAAGATATGGGGACAAACAGACAGCGGGACGACTTTGTTTTATACTATGTAGTGAAGGTGGCAAACGAGCTGGCGTTTCACCTATACATCAGCGTTTCCACTTATAAATAATAAATGAACAATTATTTCAGCACACATTTTATACGACGTTATCTAGTCGCAAATTAATTGAAGCTTGTACTATAAGTAGTTAGGTAAACATACTTTTGTAAATAATTACATATTATGGTTACATAAACACCAGGACACTATAAATACTATGTTAATGACACAAATTTCACCTGTAATGGGGATCGAACCCGCAACCTTTAATTTAAGAGATTTAAGTTTACCATCCTCTAGGTCAATCTAATATGTGTTAATGGTCATGACGAAGAATAGAAAACCAAGTGGCAGACGTACCTGGTCGGGCATTATCACGAAATTCTCGTACATGAGGAACATGTGAACAAATCTGTTGAGGAACGTTTCCCTGATGGCGATGTTGAAACGAATGTCCTCGTTGTATTGTTCTTCATCGTTCAGTACTTTCTTCTTCGTCGTCGGCATCACCGTGTCCGCATCGACGTCGTCAATGTTCACGCCTAAAATTATAAAAAAAATCTCATATTACCACTATCAGTATGTTATATAATTTTTAGATTGCCTCTTTCTCTCTCCCACCCGCTCTTTCTTTCTATCGCTCTCTCTCTCTTTCTGCACCCCCCCCCCCCCCCCCCTCTTTCTTACTATCGCTCTTTTTTTCTCTTCGTAATTCAAAACCGCGAGTCGACGATAGTCATTAGGACATTACATTGAACATGTTTAAAATATAAAGCCTATTTTTAGTTTTGCGTTTAGTTTACCCAAATGATAAAACGGGACCCTATTACAAAGACTCCGCTGTCTGTCCGTCTGTCAACAGGCTGATCTCATGAACCGTGATATTAAGTCAGTTGAAATTTTCACAGATGATGTATTTCTGCTGCCGCTATAACAAGAAATACTAAAATACAGAATAAAAAATATTTAAGTGGGACTCCCATACAGCAGACATGATTTTTTTGCCGTTTTTATACATAATGGTACGGAACCCTTCGTGAGCGTTTCCGACTCGCAGTTGGCCGGTTTTTATTATTACCTATATTAAAAACCGGCCAAACATTAAAAATGAAAAATATAATATTCAATAATTCGAATTATTCAAACTTATCATGGAAGCGTAAATCGTGAGCGACAAATTCACTAAATTAAATTCAGCATGAATGGGCGCTAAATCATTTGTCATGATCAGGAAGTTGTTTCCTACGTGATGATTAAACTTTCAGCACATTTTCGCGAATGCGGCGAATATGTATTATATTCTTATATTTCTTCTACCGTTCAAGCAATTAAAGGCATGCTAAAAAGAATAACGCTCGATACTGAGTTTATTATACTTAACTATGCACTGAGAAAAATATAATAAGCTAAAAAATAACGATAAAATAACTTTCTTATTTTTTTCATTTAAAAAAACATCGACCTTACTATGGAATTATATAAAAAAAACAAATAACGTTATTTCCAAAATATTTTTGTGTTATATGCCTGAAGTACTGACCCCCACAGTAGGCAGTTGCCTGTCTTACGGGGGATAAATAATACAATGTACAGTTTGATCTTCGGCCTGTAAATAAATATTATAATGTGTCGTGACTCGTGAGGTCTGACTGTGGTAGGACCACGCAACAGTGGTTGCACGAATGGGCAGGTAAGTACCACTACCTCGCAGGAGACCGGCGTAGAGTAGAAGTGTTACACTTCTGCGTTTCGTGGTGAGTGAGGTAGCCGGGGCCCACTTCATTTGAAGGTGGCAACGCATTTGCAACCCTACGGGTGTTGCAAATGTCCATGAGCGGCGGTTATCACTTAGCATTAGGTATACCACCAGGTCATTTGCCACTTTCTCACATAAAAAAGTATATACATACATTTCACACGGGTTACCTGTGGGTAATACTTGTAAACCCGTGAGAGAATCGAACCGGCGAAAAGAGGCGCCGAAGCTATTAACTTAGCGACTATGTCAATAAATTTCAAGTAATTTATTATTGTAAATTATAATAAATAACAGGTATTATTTTCGCATTGGTGTTCGAAAAGTGACGCCATAAAACTAGTTTATTTGTTGTGGTGAACATTTTTTACCACTGATATGAAATTAGACATTATCTCCACTCGGCGCGGGGAATAATTTAAATATAATGCGTTGCAAAACAAATTCTTTATGTCGTGAATCAGCAGTGAGATAACCACGCTTGTTTACGGATTGAATATCCGCAAACTGACGTCATTTCTTAGCCATTAAAGCTACAGTTTCTCCATTTTCTTTTTTCTTAGGACCTATTGTACTAACAAAAAACAAACATAAACATCATGTATTGTTATATATGTTTATATAATACTAATCGTCCATATAAATGTTGTTTTTGAACGTCATAACCTCCAATAATATTTATTAATCTCCTCTTATATGTTTATCATTGTATACAATTTAGTGCATAAGATGCAATAAAAACCGACCTTGCGTAAGCCAATGAACTCTATATCGAACATCGCTTGAATGCCAAAAACATCTTGTAAAATTATCATATTCAAATATTATCTGCTATGTAAAATAGACAACGATAAAAAATTTATAGGACTACTATTAACTTATATTTTTGAATTATATTTACAATACGAGTATAATGCGTTTACATTTGTGATGTTTGAAACGGCTACGGTGGTTGTGTGGACGGAGTTGAATAGTAAGTCCCGAAGACCACTGCGACCTAGAAAGATCTATTGTAGTCGTAATGTGGTCGAAAACATTACCCTTTAAAGGCCTGCCTCTTTTTTTAAGGACGTCTTACATATGTACATAAATTTCACATGGTAAGACACCCAGATCCTAAACAATTATCTGTTTGTCACAGTATGTGTATCTGTGTATCAGTTGCCTCGTGTGGGAATCGAACGCACGGCCCCGTCACTGAAGCCTTGGAAACTGCGTCACGGGGTCATCACTGGAGGAAATTGGTCGACTGTAATATTGCGTCTTAATTTTGTACAGCATTCGTATATCTTTTAACTTGTGCTTATCTCGCTTATTGTATTTTTGTTCTTAGATATTGTTTTACATATGTATAGTATATTGTTTTTGCTACGCTGTAACATATTGTAGTGCTTACAGCCATTATTAAAGCAACAATTCTGATTGTGACACATTGTACATACTGAATAAGTCTAAATTAAGTTTCCAAGAAAGCCCATACATGTTCCATAAAGCTTTGTGTCTGGAGTCAAGGTCTTCGGAGCATTGCTCCGGTCTTTGTCTGAGGATAAGGTTATAGTAAATTAGTTCGCAAACACCGAAATATCGACTGGGTATAACTGTTAAACGCCATTGAACTTTGTCAAGTTGATTAAACTGTAACGACGCTGTTCAATATGTAAATGGAGTTCGTGAATCAATAATGGTTCTCAGATGTTAATTTGTTAGATAAATTTAGAATTTGCTTGAAATAGCACGTTAACTGTTCAATATACGAAGACTTTTTTATTACATTTTGATGGAAAGGACTTTATTATAAGCTATGAATCATGTTTTTAAATGTGTTTATAAGATAGAAAAAAACTAACATTTAAAATTTGTAGACATCGCGGTCCTAAGTTTTATTTGTCTTTTAAGTCTACTTTAAAAAATAATGTGGTGATGTTCGACATGTCTTCTTTTATTACCTTCGCAGAATGTGGCTATTGGACTTTGTTAACTGTGAAAATATTCCATTCTATAGGTGAACTTCATTTCTTTGAGGCGCATTTATGCTTTGCATAGGGTTGCCAACATTTCCTCGGCTGATAGTAACATAGTACATATTAACAAAAATACAGTCTTTTATGTATAAAGCAACAAAAAAAAACATATTGTAAAGTTACGTTTCTGTAAAATAAGTTTTTAAAGTGAGTAGATTATTTGTTACTGGCTTTTCGCCCGCGGCTTGCTTTGAAGCTCTTAAATTAACATCTTTCTTTAAAAATATATACATTTTTTAAAGAAAGATATTTTCAACCCTTTACAACACTTTTTTCCAATTAAAAATTATGTCCTTTCTCAGGCTCTATACTATCTGTGTACCAAATTTCATTTAAATCGGGTCAGTAGTTTTGGCGAGAAAGCGAGACAGACAGACAGAGTTACTTTCGCATTTATAATGTTAGTATGGATTAGTTTAGGTGTTAAAGAATGAAGATTGATCTATCCAACTTGTTGTGTCTTTAGCCTATACCTATGTCTCTGTCACACGTCCGGGGATCAACGAGGAAGCAATATTCCGTGACCCCGGCGCAACTTTGGCCTTCTAAGGCTCTCCCTGGGCGTTAGGACAGTCAAAGCGGGTGAAATTATCTTATTTATTAAAAGCTTTCTCATAGTCCACATACGCTAGGCACAAAGGCAGACTATACTCTTCGGTCTTCTGTACAACCTGCCGCTAGGTGTATGGACATCGCTGGAGGACCTGGGTGCTATGCTCAATGACCTCAACAGTGTCTCCCAACGGGTGGGCCTTAAGATGAACATGGACAAGACGAAGATCATGTCTAATGTCCATGTCACGCCTATACTGGTTGTTGTTGGGAGCACTGAGCTCGAAGTTGTTGACGAGTACGTATATTTAGGACAGTTAGTCCGGCTAGGTAAGTCCAACTTCGACGCAGAGGTCAATCGGCGAATCCAACTCGGATGGGCAGCGTTTGGGAAACTTCGGCAAATCTTCTCGTCGAATATACCTCAATGTTTGAAGACTAAAGTCTTCAATCAATGTGTGTTGCCAGTGATGACCTACGGAACCGAGACGTGGTCCTTCACTGCTGGCCGTATGAGGAAGCTCAAAGTCGCTGAGCGAGCTATGGAGCGGGCTATGCTCGGTATTTCTCTGCGTGATAGAGTTCGTAACGAAGACATCCGCAGTAGAACTAAGATAACCGACATAGCTCAGAGGATTAGCAAGCTGAAGTGGCGATGGGCCGGCCATATAGCTTGTAGAACCGATAACCGTTGGGGAAGAAAGGTTCTCCAGTGGCAGCCTCGTACTGGCCATCGCAGTGTAGGACGACCCCCTACTAGATGGAGTGACGACCTGTGCAAATGTGCGGGAAGTCGATGGATGCAGGTGGCTCAGGATCGTAGTTCATGGCAGTCTATGGGGGAGGCCTATGTTCAGCAGTGGACTCAAACAGGCTAAATTGATGATGATGATTAAAAGCCAATGCGATAGCGTTAGAAAAAAAAATGTAGTGTTTTTGCATTCTACAAACTATTTCAAATAACAAATGACAGGAAGCGCGACCCTCTTAAATTCAATCTAACATGTCGTAAATTGGACGATTCTGTTCGGGAAGTTGTTGACGATCTAAAAAGTGGTGCGTATCATTAGCACAGCACCAATAAGTAGTAATTCAAACTAATTCCTTCCCGAACGCGCCAAAAGAAGAGTATCTTCGAACACCAAGCGCGAGCCGGACCATTAAGTATGAAAACCGAAAAAATCATGTCTTATTGTGTATGGGAGTCCAGCTTAAACATTTTTTATTCCTAACTATCACGGTTCATTAGATACATGGCGACAGACGGACAGACTGGAGTCTTAGTCATAGGGTCCCCCCCCCCCCCCTTTACCCCTTAGGTACGGAACCGTAAAAACCAAAAGAAGGAAAGAAAGAAAGAAAGAAAGAAGGAAGAAAGAAAGAAATAAAGAAACACTCACCAGTGCGCTTCACGATGTCCACGATCCGCTGCAGCGCGTCCATGCGCCGGGGCGCCCTCCGCGTGGGCGAGGGCGAGCCGGGCGGCGACGCGTTCAGCGGCCGCCCCTCGTCCCACTCCAGCACGTCATGGAACGAGTGCTTCCTCCGCAGCCCGCCTGCCGATTAAGGGCACATCTTCATCCTCTTAAGGTCTTGACAGCAATAGCACTGAATACTTTTTTCTTGATGTGGCAAACGAGCTGGCGGTTCACCTGTATTAAATAATAACCGCAGCCCATAGACATTTGCAACACCCGTATGGTTGCTAATACGAATGAGAACTTATAGGAGATACGAAGGAATGAGTACTTGGATGTCTGCCCAGTTCCTGTTGCATGGCCTACCACCTTACCTTTGAAACTTTGCCACGGAGTCATCACAGTAATGGTGTTGATAACTTTAAACACAATTTTATTTGAGAATATGGTTTAGCTAAGCCGGAACAAAATACTATGTTACTTAGAAAAATTGAAAACATAATATATTATATTGACTTCCTGATTTTAAGCGAATGTTTCAAATTCTAATCAACATAAATACGCGATAAAATCCGTAAACTAGTTTCATTTAATATGGATAATATATTTGAACATATAATTTTATAAAGTATTTTGGGAGAATTTCAAAGCAGTTTTTTTGTTGAAACTCACTCTGCATCATCTGTATATTGGGAAAAACTGTTAAACAACCAAACTACTAACATAGAAAAAGGGAATAGAAGAGTTTTCAAAAAAAATTCAATTTATGATCCTAACGACAATTAATAATACTAAAGAAAAAGTAAGTAAATGCTACATTAAAATTTCAAATTTAATTTTAAAGGTACAAATTATATGAAACAGTTGACAACTACAAGTATATATTGAACATTATTGATAACAACATAGCCTCATCATAATTTCGTAAATCTTACCAGATGGTAAAGTGCAGCTACTGCTCATACCATCGCTCATATGCTTGTAAGTGGTTCCGTTTAAAGGCACCCCAAGTTTGGTGGGTTCTGTCTCTGGTCTTTGGATCTGTTAACAACAATTGAGAAACAATTTTGACACAAGTAGAACATAATTTAAAGAACTAAAAAACCCGACTGCCTGTGTGTGTGTAATTTTTTTTAATTTTGATATACTCTGTGATTTACTCTCACAGTAAATTCGAATCTAACGACACCTCACAAGCTAAAATCCATCAAGCCGTTTAGGCTGCAGAGCGTGACAAACAACTATACATACATACATACATACTCTCGTAAAACATAACCCTCCTTCTGGCGCAGTTGGGTTATTTCAATTTATTTTAGAGTTAGCTATAAAATTATAATAATAACATAAATTTATTTCAAATAGTTACAAGCAATCGCAATAGCTATCCATAACTTTCAACAGGTAAGGTAAAAGTGTTACCTGGTGTTTATCTAAAACGTGATTCAGCTCCTCAATAAATGGCGTCCTGTGGGGAAATATCGGCAGTTCCTCTGGCAATTGTATGTCAGGTTTGTCGATATCAACTAAACAGAGTGCTGCCTCGGAGCCGAGAGCGAAGTTTCTAGGCCCATTCGGGCCAATGCTAATGGCCAAGCTGTCCGCGTGCAGGCCTGATATTAAAAAAACAGTTAAATAATCATTAAAATGTATCCGTGTTATTCTGGTAGCATTTCCAACTATCACTACTAGTTAAAAATGCCTGTTTATAGAATTATTGTCTGTCTTTACTGGGCACCGAACTGGATTTCAATGAAAGTTAAAATGAAACTTAAAATTGAACCATACTTTTCCTTGAATATTTTTTTATTTTAATATCATGAAGGATTCAGAATTCAGAATCGAAATCATCATCATCATCATCATCAGCCGCAAGACGTCCACTGTTGAACATAGGCCTCCCCCTTAGAACGCCACAACGAACGACACTTTGCCATTTGCATCCACCGGTTCCCCGCGACTCTTATGATGTCGTCGGTCCACCTAGAGGGAGGCCTTCCAACGCTACGTCTTCCGGTTCGTGGTCGCCACTCGAGAACCTTTACTCCCCATCGGCCATCAGTTCTTCGAGCGATGTGGCCTGCCCACTGCCACTTCAACTTGCAGATCCGGAGAGCTATGTCGGTGACTCCGGTTCTTCGGCGAATTTCCTCATTCCGGATTCTGTCGCGCAAAGAAACTCCGAGCATAGCTCTCTCCATAGCTCGTTGTGTGACTCTGAGCTTCTCTAATAGGCCAACTTTTAGAGACCACGTCTCAGTGCCATACGTCATCGCTGGCAACACACACTGGTTATAAACCCTTGTCTTTAGGCACTGTGGAATATTGGACGAAAAGATATCGCGTAGCTTCCCGAACGCTGCCCATCCGAGTTGGATTCTTCGAGTGACCTCTTTGTCGAAGTTGGACCTGCCTAACTGGACCGTTTGTCCAAGGTAGACATAATGGTCGACAACTTCGAGTGTATCGTTCCCAACAATAACTGGTATGGGTTCGACATGGGCATTTGACATGATTTTCGTCTTGCCCATGTTCATTTTAAGACCCACCTGTTGGGTAACGTTACTGAGGTCCCTGAGCATAGTGTTAAGGTCCTCCAGCGACTCAGCCATTATGACTATATCGTCGGCAAAACGAAGGTGAGTGATGTATTCACCGTTGATATTGATGCCGAATCCGTCCCAGTCCAAGAGCTTAAAAGCATCCTCCAATGCGGTCGTGAACAGTTTCGGAGAAATGACGTCTCCCTGTCTCACGCCTCTCTGCAATTGGATTGCTTTCGTGCTCTCATTATGTAGACGGATGGACATGGTGGCGTTTCTATACAAACACTTCAGAACTTCGATATACCTATAGTCGATATGACATCGCTGGAGAGACTGCAATACCGCCCAGGTCTCGATTGAATCGAAGGCTTTTTCATAGTCCACAAACGCTAAGTACAATGGCCGATTATACTCCTCGCTCTTCTGTATAATCTGGCGGAGCGTATGGATGTGGTCTATGGTGCTAAAGCCTTTCCGGAACCCGGCTTGTTCGGGAGGCTGGAAGTCATCAAACCTGCGTTCAAGACGATTCGTAATGACTCTAGAAAACAGCTTATATACATGGCTCAGGAGCGAGATGGGTCTATAGTTCTTCAATAGGGTCTTATCTCGCTTTTTGAAGAAAAGCACCACCACACTCCTATGCCATGCTTCTGGCGTGGTGCCTTGAAGTATGACGGAATTGAACAACTTCTGGAGGACTTGTAGTACCGGTTTTCCACCCGCTCTCAGAAGTTCAGTGTGTTCAGTGTGTTCAGAATCGAAATATATGACAATAATTGGTTCATTTTAATTTTAATTGTGTTTATAGTTCATTTTATTTGCCTTAGATCCACTAGTATGAAATTCCAGGCATATGCTGGCACAGAATAAAATCTTAATAAAAGAAAAGAAATGGAAGGGATACCTCATACGTTTTAACCAATATCATTGTATATACCAAGTTTTCTATACTGTTTTGGTTTATAGTATACATTCAATTACGTTATATAATAACAATAAATAATATAAAATAAATTACCCATTACAAAAGGAACAGGTGCATCAAGAAAGTGGTACAAAGGCGCTGGTAAAATTGGAACATACACATGAGCCCAAGAAAATGGAAGTAAAAGAGAGACTATACATTCCGATACCAGCATTAACTTGTTATAATCTGTAAAACGAAAAAACATATTATTGTGTTTAATAAAAATATTATTGTTATCAATCATAGCTTTGTTCAAAACACATTTTTGTAGTTATAAATAGATGCCACATTATATTGAATAATTATAAAGCAATTTTTTAAATTATTCTTGTTTAGTATTTAAGCATACAGAGGCAAAAAGAAAGTCAAAAGTCTCGAAAGTCAACATTACATATTATTTTTCTTAACAAAAATCATAACCCCTGTATGATACAATACGTAATCAAATACTGTTAATCAGACTTTAGGGCCAACCTGTGTTATGCAGGGAGGCTTTTTTAAGTGTATCCATTTTTTTTATTAAATTGTAGACTAGACATAAATAATGTTATACAGCGTGTCGTTACAACCGCGACACTAAATGAACACATATATAGAGGATATCCTCCTATTTGAATTTAGGCACCTTTAGAAAAGCCACCCTGTATATTTTAACTTTTTTTGTATTCATACAAATCACTTTTAAGTTAGAAACACCATACTTAGTTAATAAATAAACTCTTACCACTGGATCTAAGCAAGACTTGATGCTCCAAAAGCACACAAGTGAACAACTGTACTACACATTCAACACCTAAAGTCGAGAACATCACACGCAAAGGATAATCAAGAAGTGGTAACTCATCTGGAGGATTTGGCATTCTTATCACCTGAAACAAAAACTCATTTTAATTTAATGTTTGATTTTACTTTGACTTGTAACCCTCTACTATATAAGAAAAGTCAAGAATTATTTAATATGTCATAGGTCGCCTATCTTCTTCTTTCATCTGAGTTTATCGAAAATGCTACGGAAATTGAAGAAAATAATAATAACATAGACCTTGTAGAAAAGTAACGAAATAGAGCGACCAGTTAGAACTAAAAGCGGTCAGAATAAAATTAAGATTTCCATTCGCATACCCCTGTGAAGACGCATCTACATCGACTATTATTAGGTGTTCACAAACTCATTTTCTATATTCTGCATACCCACATATACAGCGTGTCGTTACAACCGCGACAATAAATGAACACGCATATAGAGGATAACTTTTTAAAATTATATTAAGCATTTACATTCTTTAAACATCAATATTTAGCGAGTTATTAAATTTTACAAAACAAACATTTTTAGAACACCCTTCGTATAAAACTGTAACGTAAAGTTCCTCTGTAAAGGTCATAAAGCATATGAATGTGTTGAATGAATTTAAAAGAGATCAAACATACTGTTAGAAAGAGAGACTTGCAATGCGACGTTGTGGTAATGAATAAAAAAGTCTCTGAATGTATGAATCAGTCAGTTGTAGTTGTATAGTTGTGTTACAAATTTTTTTACTTTTTATTTAATTAGCTGATTTGAAAAACATTTTTTTTAATTATGGATATTTTTTTAATTATAGACTTTTTTATTTTTCGGAATTTTTCCTTTATTTGTGCTGTAAGACCCCGCTTTTTCCCAAATTTCGTGATTCTAGATCAACAGGAACTACCATATGGGGTTTCGACCCAAAGAATGACGAAAAGTTTTTTGCTGTTGTGAGAATTGAACCCACATCTTCCGGATTTGCGCCCAGACGCTTTAACTACTAAGCTAATCGGCTTATTGCCACACCAACAAACATCTCAATATCTTTTACCTACATTGTTTTTTCGCGTTTTAAGCAATGCTTGTCAAGTCTATATCCTTTACAGCAAACAATTCACAATTCACATTTACATATACAAACATAAATCATATACATAATTTACATGCAGCAGAAACTAACATAACCATGGCAAAAAAAAAATTATTTAAGAGAATTAGTACTCACAACTGGGATTGGTTCTAGATGTGGTTCCGATGGTGGAACATACAATCGTAGGGCCTGACCAGGTAGAGGTACAGGCACTTCATACAACAAATTGTATACATAGGACTCTGGGCTAAGTCCAGGCCCTGGTTGCCTTGGCAGTGATCTAAATTAGTAATTAAAAAGTGTCATTCTTATAAAAGATAAGTAGACAATTGCTCAGTATTGATTCTTGTATTCTTTTTAGACCATAAGTATTTAGCATTTGCGTGAAGTAATCATTCAATAAGTATTAATATTAACACTCCAGTAGTTGCGCATTCTACAGTTGTAGAACGTGCATGCATTTTTTAAGATTTGAGCGCAATTTGAATTTTGTACACGCACACACTCACAGTATTCCTACAAAACTATCCAATAAACATAATCAGTGTCCTTGCTGCGACTCATGCAGCTGCATTTCTGAATTATTTCGCGCGAAAACTTAATTTCTACGATAGTAGAGCGCGCGACCATTCGCGTGACATATTTCTTATGAGCTGCCGTCAATGTTTGATGGTTGTAAGTATATTAGTAATGTTCTCTGGACATTGAAATGAGATGTATTATTTAGTTTAAGATTATTAGTATCTAAAGTGATTGTTTTTTTACATAATAATGGACTCATGGAGCATTGAACGAATAATTACTAGATGGTTGGAAGAGGAATGTTCTGATGACAATCACATAGAAGAAAGAGATTTTGAAGGTGAAGACTTTTTGTTATAATTACTAAACAATATGGATACATAACAGGACAGAAGTTTCAAAAAGTCCAACTCAGAAAATAATGCACTAGTTACTATGATTAACACGCTGGAATCAAATTGGATTCAAATTCAGAATCTGACGTTAATTTTCCGCTAAGTTCACTGAGAAATCAGTGCTATACATCTAAAAAAGATACAATGTGAAGAAAATATCACTATCCCATTATAATTACTCGTTCAAAGAAGAATTGGAAGTTTAAGGGCAAAATATGACCAATTTATTTTAATTTTTTCAAGAATGCTGTTTTATAGGTCCTACTTTTTTTGTAAAGAGAATTTTTCATTTGATTTGGTTTAATAATAAAGCTTTTATGAGTATTAGACAGATGAATTTTTAATACATCAATTTTTCGTTTGAAAACCCCGATTAAAAGTGTTCTACATAACTTGTATAAGATACAAACATCAATATATATTTTATGAACTTTATATGAACTTGAAAAATGAAGGTTTGCTTACCTAAATAAATTCTCTAAAAATAATTGTGCTACCCTAACATAGGGATATTGACATATAAGAGCTATGCTTTTAGCAACATACAGTTTATCTTTGGTTATGTCATAGTATGTCAGTGCAGCACCAGTGTGCGGGGCAAGTTTAAATGATCTAGGTAAAGATCTAGAGCTCTCTTTGCCAGAACTTTTTCTGTGGCCTGGTGGTGTCTGTCCACTTGAAAGTTCTGTGATATACATTGCCTGAAAATTAATAGTTTCAAAATGATTCAAAATCATGGTTGATTACGCTAAAAACCATTTTGTAAATATCTTAATCTTGTATATAATAATCAAAAACAATGTTTACCTGTAAAGTGTGCATTGCACTACAAATATTTCTGTTCCTAACTTCTTCGTAAAATATAAGGCTGAATCCATAATATCGAGATGCATTTTCTTTTGTGACAACAAAGCTATGAAATTTTGGTTCCAAGGAATGTTTCTGGGTACGAAACTGCAAGCCAGCTGGCAAACAAAGCTGTAAGAATGTTGTTGTAAAACAAGCTTTCATTATTAAAGAAAAAAAAGGTATACATTTTTCAAATAGCTTTATCAGTAATAATCACTTCGTATTTTAAAATTATGATACTTACCATACACACTGCATGTTCATGAAATGGATTGCTATGAATGTTTTCAGGATAGTGAGCTAAAACTTTTCCTTTGTAAGAACGATCTAACGGAGATATATGTAAATTGTCACCTAAAATAGGATTTCTTTTAGTAACACATTTTTTCAAAATTAATTATATTAATATATAATTAAATGTTCACCACAAAGTCTATCAGGTTCCAATCCAGAATCAAAGTCTAGTCCACATATCGCGAAATAATCAGCAAAACGACATCCCACAGATAAATCCGTGACAGACATATTCATATCGACCCGTTATTTATTTGAGACACTTTCTCTTCCAGCTACAGTTTTGCAGATTTTGACTCAGCATTGTTTTAAAGACAATGCACTTAATTAAATGGCGTTGTCCAGTTGAAGGTCACATATTACCGGATCAAGCGTTTATGCAATTATTATTTAATATTTAAGAAAATATGCAAGTAAACAAGATTATTTAGCGAATAAAAATCCATTCATAGTTCATTCCACCATTCTTAATCACACTGACATATATGTGACAGCGTTCCTGACACTGACTGTACTGACTGACATTTTGAAAGAAGGCTTTTTGGCTAGATTTGAACATGAATTAAATCTACATCATTTGATAAAATTGAGTGAATTGGTTGCTTAATAATAAAATAAACCTTATATTATTATTCTCAATTTTATTTCTATTACCTTTTTTTTTTTAATTTTTTTTGTGGAATGAAGTATCGGACTACTTCAGACTACTTCAAGAATGAAGTAGTCCGACAACGCTTTGATATACGACCCCTTGATATATGAACTCACGGGAGAACAACGAAGCTGGTGCACGACAACGACGATGACGCCCTCCACTCCGCTGCAACTTCGTGATCCCTGTAGCCACAAAAAGCTAGGTCTTACAGCACAAATAAAGGAACATTCCGAAAAATAAAAAGTTGAAAATTAATTGTTAAACATATCTACGACTAAAGATCATTTACAATAATTATATTACGTCGTATGCAAGTACTAGTATGCTAGTAAATAGGTAACAATAACAATAACGACTGATTCAAGAGCGACACGAAGATATATAATCAAATAATCCATAAATGCCGTTGCTCAAACACGCCTTATGTATATTTACTTCGTTTCAGGTAATTTAAAATAAAAAAATATGGAATTTTTGTTTTAATTTTATTTTTTTACTAGCTGCGCCCGCGACTTCGTCAGCGTAGAATTAAAAAGAAATCTAAAATGAAAGTAGCCTATGTTACTCCTTAGTCCTTATTACATGAGCTATCTGCCAGTGAAAGTTCCGTCCAAATCGGTACAGCCATTTCAGAGATTAGCCGGAACAAACAGACAGACAGACAGACAAAAATTGTTATTTTGGTATATGCACCGTGTATACATCCATATGCATATAGTAAAAAGCGCTTATTTTAATATTATAAACAGACACTCCAATTTTATTTATCTGTATAGATTTCTTTAATATATGCTTAAAAAGAAGTACGAGTAATAAGATAATATCATCCACCGGGAAGAACTGTAAAAAACTGAACCTAATTATTACGACAATAATATGATAAATAGTTCTTCTTCTTCTAAGGCAGTTAGCAGTCCATATCATGATATCTTCGTAGAGAAACAAGTATATTGAACTTCGTAGAGATAGGGAGCCAATTTTAATTGCTTCCTTGACACTGGTCAGCAATTTCATTTCCTTGGATAACACAGTACCCAGGATTCCAAGCTAGTGTATCAATATTCATTTAAAAATTAGTTTTTTTTTGAGTATATCAATCAGTTTTCTTGTATTTACAAGATTAAATCTTAGTTTTGTGTATTAGAATTAAAGGGTTTTTTTTTCAGAGAATTATCTAATTGATTTAGGAACTTCCGTTGTAATTACGTTGCTTTGTTCTTATTAGTAAAATAAAATAATTTAATATGTATACATTACTGTCATGCTGACTATTGTTTCTGAGAACTATATAAATTATAGCGTTGCTTTATTAGTTATCATTGGTAAAATAAAATAAATTAATTATGGTCTGTAAAATATACTGACTTTTAGATGCCGGTCGCTCCTGTTGCTCTTGGACCGGCGCTGCACTCGATAATTATTGGTTATTCTTACGACAATTAAGCAACAATAAATTATTTTATTAGACAATAATTGATTGTTGCAATAAAAAATATAGAACAATTTTACTTTGAATTATTTTAACGACTAAAAGATTTGATACAGTAACATTTCATAACATTTTATTGTTGTTTGGTTGGTTTGTGGTTTGGAACGATTTTTTTTTGTTTATAAATGAGTATAATGGATCAATAACAAATTTAAAATAATTTTTACAAATTACAAAAGTGAAAGAGTTAGGTCACTTCGTTTAGTAGTTTCTTATCTGCATTATCAATTTCAAAATTCAAAAGTCGGCTGTTTTAATTTAATCTTTATTTCGTTTCGTTAGATTAGACGTTAACATTGCGTTAACATCAATGTCAGTTTATGGGGTGTGGGTGTGTTTGACTGAGTTTACGTTTTGTAAAAAATAGTTTTTTTAATTGTAATTAATGCATTTATGCTGTTATGTACGTATTTGATATTAATTTTTTTAAACACTTGTTCAGTGTGTAGGGATATACAGTGAATATTGCATTATTATTGGTAAAATAATTTTGGCATCGTTTAAAGGTAATTAAAAAGCCCTTCCTTGTGATATAAGGATAAACTCGTATTTTATATATGAATAAATGAGCTGTATGAAAACTACAATAAATTGTTTAATATGTAAAATAGTATAATTTCTTTAAAACTTGGAAATATTGTTTTTGTTTTGATATTTGAAGATCTTGGATGTGTTGAAATTTTGGCGTTACTAGTTTATATAATCTTTATACATTTTATATTTGTTTTATTACTTAGATCATTTATTTCTTCTTTTATATAGATGATCACTCATTCGCCAACTAATTAATTGATTCCGAGAAATATTTAATGACTCATGAAGTATATTTGATAAAACCGATGGGCTTAAATGCTTGCTTTTATATAATTTTTTTTATACTTCCAAGGTTTTTTTAATATTGAGTTTTAATGATAAAACAAAAAAATATTTACTGAAAAATTCATGTTTTATTTCAGGATGCTTAGAGGAAGGGTGAAACATTTACTACATTGTATGTTTTTTATCATATTTATATTTACGTTTCTAGTATTTGAGGGTGCTATTAGCTTAGACAATGAAAAGAAAAGAGTTATTGATCCATGGGAAACTTATGGAATTTATGGAACAATTACTTTGTATGTTCTCAGGCTCTTAATATTATTAACCATACCTCAAGTTCTTTGCAACTTTGCAGGGCTGACATTATTTAATGCTTTCCCTGGCAAGGTGAAATTAAAAGGGTCACCATTATTGGCACCATTCATTTGTATTAGGGTGGTTACCAGAGGTGATTTTCCAAAGCTAGTGAGAGATAATGTTACAAGAAACATGAATACATGCCTTGATGTGGGTTTAGAGAATTTCATGATTGAAGTAGTAACAGATAAGGCTATCAGTTTGCCAAAGCATAGAAGGGTTCGAGAAGTGGTGGTGCCATCTGAATATAAAACAAAAACCGGTGCTCTATTCAAGTCCCGTGCATTGCAGTACTGTTTAGAAGACGAAGTTAACATCCTTGCTGATACTGATTGGGTTGTTCACTTAGATGAAGAAACATTATTGACAGAGAATTCAGTTCGTGGTATATTGAATTTTGTTTTTGATGGTCAACATCAATTTGGCCAAGGACTTATAACTTATGCCAATGAGCAAATTGTCAATTGGCTAACTACTCTGGCAGATAGCTTTAGAGTAGCGGATGATATGGGAAAGCTAAGGTTTCAGTTCTACCTGTTTCATAAGCCACTATTTAGTTGGAAAGGTTCTTATGTGGTGACACAGGTTAGTATATTTACTATGTAGCAAATTACGCTTTGTTGTTCTTAATTTCATGTATATCATACATAATTTTGCTTCAGGTTTGTGCAGAAAAGAAAGTTTCATTTGATAATGGGTTAGATGGATCTGTTGCTGAAGACTGCTATTTTGCAATGAAAGCTTATATGGAGGGCTATACTTTTAACTTTATTGAGGGAGAAATGTGGGAGAAATCACCTTTTACACTCTGGGACTTTATGCAGCAAAGGAAGCGCTGGATTCAAGGTATACTTCTAGTAGTGCATAGTAAGGAAATCCCTCTTATCAACAAAGTTTTCTTAGCAATATCATGTTATTCGTGGGTTACACTGCCATTGTCAACTAGCAATATATTATTGGCAACACTATGTCCTATACCTTGTCCACAGTTTTTTGATTTGACTTGTGGCTTCATAGGTGCAGTCAACATTTACATGTACATGTTTGGTGTGATTAAGTCATTTCCTATTCATAGATTTGGTCCTTTGAAATTCTTTTTGTTTATCTGTGGGGCATTGGCTACCATTCCATTTAATATTATAATTGAAAATGTAGCAGTCGTTTGGGGCGTTTTAGGTAAAAAGCACAAATTTTATATAGTCAATAAGGAAGTCAAGATCCCTGTGACTGTTTGATTTTTTTTGTTTCATATTTAAAATTTTATAGTCATTAGTTAAGTGCACAAAATACTTAATGGTTATGATTGAATGAATGTATTGCATGAGTATGAGAATTGAATGTTTTTCTTGTGTAAAATGCATTGTAAGTTACAATGTGGAATGAAAATAATGTTATTTTGTTTTACCAAAGAGTTTAAAATATAAAAGGTCTAACAAGTAAATGATAAAGTTAATTTTAAATGACAGGTTATAAATAATAAATGTTAATTATTATGCTATTTGTGGTTAAGTTATTATCATTCATTCCAAATTAAATTAATGTATTCATCATAATTATTTTTTTTCTGTTGGCAGCCGATGATAAAACACAAATGATAAAACATACCAAGCACAAATTTACACACTAATGTCTCTTTGCAACTTTCATGCAAAAAAAATGAATAACTTATTTTTTGATGATTCAGGTTTTGTAATAAAATTGATTGTTTCACATCGTTTTTTATAATACCAAATTATACATCTGCTTTCAAATTTGCCTAATCTTTTTTATTTTTGTGTAAATTTTGTCATATGTGTATTTCATAATTTTTTTTTACTAAAACTTTTGTTTAAAAAATCAGTTATTGCTGTGGTCACTTTAAAATAGTTTATTCCATGGCAATACTTTTAAAAACTGTTCTACTTGCAATTAGAAAATGGTTGATTATTTTTAATTTTGGGTAAAATAAAAATAGTACAATAGACTATAATATAGTATATTATACTCTATAAGGCTAGATTAATATGTTAAGAGCAACTACATATTAGTTTTTTGTGTTATTATATGGCCAAAAGAGATTTGGAATGTCTCATGAATATGAAAGTCTCTGCAATTCTTGTCTTCTCTTCTATATAATTTGGCTTGCCTTCTATGAAATTTGACAAAAAATATGTATGAATGCAAAATGTATAAGAAGGTTGACAGATTTTGTTTTGTGCTATACTTTCTCATATTTATTTTAAGTTCATCAGGTGAAGATATTATATTGAATTTTTGCCCTTTTATGTAGCAATCATTAATTTGATTATGCAAACAATGTCCTGAGGTGAAACTTAATTTTGATCTACATTTAAAATTGTTACATAAATAAAAAGTAAATTTAATTTATTTTTGTTTAATGTTCACTGGACTTATGTGTTATCATAATATTTCAGTATATATTTGTTTGGTGAATAATATACTTATATTTAATTGTAGTAGTTTATAAAAAAAAGGCAATTATTTCAATTATTCCCTTTGATCTCCATTTCATTTTATCAAATTATTAGAATTGTTGTCAAATTTTGGCAATGTCTTTGGAAATGACTATATGTTTTGTGTAAATTCTTAATTTATTTATAATATTATTACCTGCTTTGGAGGCCATAATGTTTTTGTTAGTAAAATAATGTTATTTTATGGGTTGTAAAGTTGTACTTATATTTGTTTATAATTATTAACTTAAATTAAAGAGTAGCTCAGAAAACAAGTCTGCATAGTTGATATCCAAAACAAGTTGTTTAATTCTTTTTTATATTCTGTTGTTTTCCTTCCATGAGTTTGCAGATTTTTTAACTAAAATGGGAGTATTAGTTAATGATCTTATATGTGCAGAAAAAGTAATGTCCATTACATAAAGGGATATAAAAATCATTATATATTAAGTACTTTAACTTTGTAAATTTACCTTTTGTAAGCATTGGCAGTATAGATTTTCGGAATTATTTGGTTGAGTTTCTTAGGCAGTATTAAAAGTCTAGTTTGAATCAGTTTTAGCATTTTTCTTGTAAGCAACATAAATGATAGAATTATGTACAAGACTGTTTACAGTATTCATTACGAAATTACGTTAATTATCAATGTTATGTACGATGGTGTCTTGATCCAGGGATTGTGATACTTCACACACTGTTATAATAAATTCATATATGCATAAAAAATTTAGTGCTTATTGTGCATTGTGTTTTGCCTAGTAATAATAAATTGAGTGGGGCCAACAATGGTACTGGCCTCCGAATATGATGTTTTAAGGAAACATAGTGTAAATATCACCACAGGTTGGGTTTTTCATCATATATATTGTAATGTAATGTATGTAATGTAAACGATAAAATTTTTATCCTTATTTGAATACCAAATGAAACTTGACAATGATAGACCTTTTATCGTTTTTCATAGTGAACATTAACTAACATTATGTATCAGAATTTGGAAAACAATATTTATGAATAATCAACATTATATATACCCTATTAACAGCAAAGCCTAAGTTAATATTTTCAATACTAATAAATTGCAGTTAAATTTCCTGAATTAAACAATCTTTTAATTAGTTTTTGCTATTTTGTACCTGATCTTCAGAGTTCAGTCTTTGTTTATCAGAGACATGTAGAGCTAGGTCATGGATGTATTTGTAATATTCAAGAGTCACAGTGTGTAAGTTAGGTGAACATGTTTATGATTTGATATAGATTTAATAATTTATTGAGAGAAAATTGTCAATAGTTGATTATTTGAATGTGATTTAATTTTGTAAGACCTTAGTATAGAAAGAAGAAAAGCGTGTAATTATTAATAATGTCTTCTTTATTAAAAATAAATCTTCGAGTGGAATTTATTTTTAATAATCATGTTTATTTTTTTAACCCTCGGTCATAGACAATACTCTTATCAGAGGTTATTCTCCCTGATTTCGTTTTCTACAGACATTTGATAACTTCAAGCAAATCAGAGCATTAAACAAATTTTTTAGATCAGCAAACATAAGAGTTAGTGTTCATATATAATAAAAATTAAACATTTTTAAGGAATAAATTTCAGGCAAAAGGAATTTAGATAGCTGCAACGAAATGTTTAAAACTGCATAACTTGCAAAAGTAAAGTAACAGCTCATATATGTCCCACTGCTGGGCAAAAGCCTCATCTGTACACAGGGTGTTGGGCAAAGTCCACCACGCGACTCCACTGTGGATTAGCAAACACATCTAAGAATTTTTTTTTTGTTATTATTTCGGTATTTTCCTTCACCGAATAGCACGTGCTAAAACAGCACTTAAAATTCACAATTTCTTTTGTGCCGGCACCGGGGATCGAACTCCGGTTGCTCGAGTGTTTTGAATTAAAATCGAGCGCCCGGAAAATGAGCTGTTACGGCTCAAAACTTGCAATCTCGTCATTAATTATTTTAATAAGTAAAAACTTCCTTCGTATAATGTTTACTTCTTATAATGTAAGGAAAAAATATTTATGCCTGAAATAACATTTTCTACTTTTAAGAGACGTAATCGAGTAGTCGATTTACTAGATGATCGCCCTGATTAAAAAAAATGTGATGTGTGAGAGACTCGCACTCTTAAAAACACTTTAAGAGTGCGAGTCTCTATACCCTTTTTAGCAAGATGAAATTCATGCCCCAGTATAATTTTTTGTTATGCGAGAAGGCCGAATGGACGGAGAATGGACATTTGTAACAACTGTAGGTTTGTAGATGTGCTGCAACTTTTTAATAATGTGGGCCGCGGTTACCTTCATTCGCCAGACGAAACCCAGAAGTGTTACTCTTCCACTTCACGCTGGTTTTTTTTTAAATGCCCTTACTATAGGACAACATCATCCTGTGTTGTAAGGATGTTTTACATACGTAAATTTCACATGGGAAAACACCCAGATGAGGAACAACTATCTGTGGGTCACACTATAATTGTCTCGAACCCACGACCGTCGGGGACTGCGCCACGGAGTCATCGTCATAGAAATATAATTTCTTCACACCTTACGTCGACCTCCGTGTGGACGTAGTATTTCCTTAGAAAAACCGGGCCATACATAAAACAGCCGGAGCTGCTGAGTGGACCTCACACAGTAAACAACTGCTTGGTTATAAAGGCCAGTCATTCATATTCTAATAGGCTAACGATGTTTTATAGCTTCACTACATAGTATAAAACAAAATCGTCCCGCTGTCAGTCTCGCCCTATGTATGGTTAGATCTTTAAAACTACGCAACGAATATTGATTCGGTTTTTTTTAATATGTAAAGTGATTCAACAGGAAGGTTTACATGTATAATACATTGCACCCGTGCGAGGCCGAGACGGGTTGCTAGTATTTACCCTAATGTATCGTCGCTGTTAAATCTCTCGCAGACAGTGTTAGTAGGACATTGGAATCTGCAGATGGGTAATTGTTAAAATATGTATTGATTGATACTTATATGATGGTTATTATGTTGATTTAATAACACCTTTGAAGCGTCCTATGTAGGTTAAGGAGAAGAGCAGTGTAAGTACTCAGTCGATGTTGTGTGATGATAGTGTTATGAATTTCCCAATGAGTCAATTTAGATAAGATAATCTGACACGTCTGAGCATCATAGTTGTAAAATTCCACATCAATTAGTTAAATTATAGAAGTGTTCTTTATGTGAATTAGATTATAGAAGTGTTGAATAATAATTAATTGAATTCAACTCTTAAGTTTAAACAATAAATACAATAGAAACAATATATATATTTACATATTTAATTAATTTTGGTAGCGCAGTTTACAACACAAACGTTACATTAAGCCTTTATTGCTGAAGAAGTAAACACAGTACAATCTAAAAGTATTAAAAAAACTTAAATCTAACACATCGGGTTTTCCGGTTTAGTGATCAGCGTGTCCTGTGACACATAGGCCTCTTCCAGCTGTTCCACTCATTTTTGTCTCTAGCTTTTCTAGACCAGGGAGCGCCTCCAATATTTCTTATGTGCTCTATCCATCCCTTTGCCCCTCTTCTCCTCCCATACGTCAAGCAAGGCAAGACGCATGAATTGAGGACTTTTCTTTTAGCTGCCATGGAAAAGTATTTCCTTTTGAGTATCTCCTTGAGTGACCAATATATTTTCCATGCCCAAGCAACTCTTCTTTCGATTTCCAAGTCCGTTTGATCTCTGAATGATATTAACTGCCCCAGGTATGTGATCATCTTCACGTATTCAGTTAGTTACTATATAATCTATTTCATTTCTAAATGTTCCATCTAGGGATATCTATGTCCACTTTTTCTTTTTATTTTTATTAAAAAAGCTATTTATAAATTCAAGATTATTTTCATAGGCCATATTGATCATTCTATTGCCATTGTTGCTTCTTTTGCCAAACCAAAATTTGGTAATTTCATTTTCTTCTCCAGTTTGTTGAGAGCCAATTCTGCCATTAAAATCTTATATCAACATTACGTTCTTGTGCGATTGCTTTAGGACTGATGTTAGCTGTTCATAGAAGAGGTCTTTGGCAGATTCCTCGTACTGTTCTGGGGGCGTAAATTTGGATAATCGACCATTTCTTTTTGGACGATGGTAGATTCAGATTAAGTACAGCTATTCTCTCTGATATTCCCTGGAATTCTTCTATTCTTCCTTCTAAATATTTTTTTACCATGAATCCTACTCCGTAGTTTCATTTTGTTCCGCCTTTGTTATATAAAAATATACCCCTTGCGGTCCTCTATACATTCTCCTAATCTCCTTACTTTACTTAATCCTAACACATCCCACTTTATATTAGATAGTGCTAGATCTAATTTGGTTAGATTTTCTTCAGTACGCAAGGTTAAATAGTTTATAGTGGCAATATAAAGTAAAATTTTTTCCTTTGTTCTGATACTGATGTTATTTTTCTTTAACAATTGTGCTGGAAGGGGTTGTTCATACTAATATTATAAATGTGAAAGTAACTCTGTCTGTCTGTCTCGCTTTCATGTCAAAATAACTGTACTGATTTAAATGAAATTTGGTACACAGATAGTCTAGAGCCGGAGAAAGGACATAGGCTATTTTTTAATTGGAAAAAGGATTATAAAGGGTTCTTAAAGGGGATAGATATTTATTTAAGGGCTTCAACGCAAGCGAAGTCGCGAGTGAAAAGCTAGTTAATTAAATGCGCAAAATGTAATAATTTGTAAATTCTAGGAAAACATGATTAAACATTTAAGCTTTGATCAAATAAAAAAATAAACTCTCAGGAGTTCAACCTTAAATGCCTTTGGAAGCCATTTATAGAACTTTTAAAGTAAACCGTCTATTACGACCGTTTTATATAACCATGTAGTACATAAAAGCGATTATTACTTGCAAGCGCTGAACATTGCAGGTGTCATATGCAATTTTTATGGGTTCTTAACCGGATATGTCATCCGTATTCAATATTTCCATTTATTATGGCATTAATATTATGTGCTGGGCAATGGAAAACCATAATTTCCGACCACTCGCGGGCGTGACCGGACTTTTATTATATGTTGGACTGTTATTATGTGTATTAACCTTTCATAATATGTCAAGTTTATATGAGTAACAAGTCGATACCGCTTTGTGAAACAGAATATGCAGTTAATTGTATCCACAAAGAATGTGTCGGATATCAGCCCTTTACCTTGGAGACCTTACAACTGAAATTAAATGACTTATGTATCCACGGACAGTATCTTAGCTGTTATCCAACAGTGAATAAAATATCATACGGTGATGTAGGGCGCACTGGCTGGTAAAATTGTGTCGTGACGTAGTATTACAGGTATTAAGTAATTTAGTGCATCCATCATTCACCTTGAAGATTACATGCTTCGCGTGTCGTCGACTCGAAGAACATTGACAAAACGTATGTTTTAAATAAAATGTGGTTCAGGAGCTTTGGTCAGGCAACGCCAAGTCTGAGATTATATTGTTACGTGTTAGGGTTCGAAGGATTTGGAGAGAAAGACCTGCTGACTCTTTTGAAGACTTTATTCACTACTAGTTGGCCTAGTGCTAGTGAATCACTAGCACTAGGCCAACCCAAAGGACTAGGTCCAAACACTAAGTACTAACGATGTCCTAGGTAGCCAAGTCGTAGGTTTCGCTGGTATCACTCTTGATCGCTAGGGTCTACTCCGAAGTCGCCTCAAAGGTAGCTCAAACTGAACAGAACTGGCTCGCCTCCCTGCGGCTTTTTATATGGGCCGAGACCAGTCCCCGACTATTCCAGAAAGTTCCTTCCTAGAACGTACCCGACTCGCGCGAACGTGATCGTGATTCTGGAAAGTTCGCGAATGTGCCCAGTTTTCGAGACTATAGTTCTATATAGTTCCACAGTAGTTCCTCTAACGCCATCTAGTATTGAGTAGGGGGTTTCATGTTGTCTTTGTTCTTTGAGTGGTTTTACTTGTTGACGCTAGATGGCGTTAGTTTCTTTGTTCTTTGTGTGTTCGTAACACTACTTCCCTCTTAGAGATGCTCGTCCCGACCATCGTTGTTGCTGCCAAGGTAACGCGACAGACGGTCTATGAGTATCACTTTGAATGTCTCTCTTGGTTGCTTTTGAATCCTATAAATCACATCATTTAGTCGGGTACCCACTTTGTATGGACCGTCCCACTTGGTCTGCAACTTTGGAGATTTCCCTTTCCGGCGAGTTGGGTTACGCAGCCACACCAGTGACCCTTCCTCGACGCCGCTCGTGTTCGATTTTCGGTCGTATCTGGTGTTCATGTTCTCACTTGACTGTAACCCATTTTCCCGAACCAAGGGCTGTATATACCGCTATAACAACTTCTCCTTCTCCCTGTTTTTGAGATAACACTCCTCCAATGGCCGTGTTGCTTGAATCCGTGTCGACTATAAACCGACCTTCAGTTTGTGGATACCCTAGGATTGATGTTTCACACAGATGTTTCTTCAGTTTCTGAAAAGAATCTTCACAAGTTCCATCCCAACTAATTGTGGCTTGCCTATCTCTGAGAATCCCTTAACAAATCGCCTGTAGTATGAGCATAGGCCGAGGAATGCCCGCACTTCGGTTTTGTCCTTAGGGGTAGGCCATTTTTGAACTGCTTCCAGTTTCTCCGGGTCAGTCTGCATTCCATCACTGGAGATAACATGGCCGAGATAATTTACCTTACTCCTGAATAAACGACACTTTTTCGGGTTCAACTTTTGGCTCCCTCTATTTTGGCGAAAACTCGCTCCAAGTTTTGCAAATGGTCCTCGAAGTCACGGCCGACAATGATGACATAGACTAAGCAAGCCTCTCCAAATAAGCCTGCCAGTACACACTCAGCAGGCAGGTGCGTTGCACATTCCGAAGGGCATGATGTTAAATTGCCATAAACCCTTACCGGTCGAGAAACTTGTCTTCTCCTTGTAATTTGGATGAATTTCCACCTGCCAGTATCCAGATTTCAGGTCTAGGGTCGAGAACCATTTTATGCCACTCAAGGTATCTAAAGTGTCGTCGATTCGAGGTAACGGGTAACTGTCCTTCTTAGTGACGTCATTGAGACGCCTGTAGTCAACACAAAATCTCGTGCTACCATCTTTCTTCTTCACGGTTCAATAATTTTATTCCTTCTCATGTCCTCAAAAAGGCCTTTAACTTTTTTTTCCTTTGCAATTGGTATCCGTCTTGCTCGTTGACGAATTGGTCTCTCGCTTCCGGTATCTATCCTGTGCTGAACCATCGACGTTCTTCCAAGGTCCCCTTCTTGACTGGAGAAGATATTCGCACATTCCTTGCACTTTCCAATGACGTCACCTTTGTTCAAGCAGACCTCGCGATCACTAAGAGTCAAAACCTTGACCACAGCGTTACTGCTTTCACTAACAAGGGTTCTCGCCGTCATCAGTTGCGCCGATGTTTTGGTAGGTGTGTCTTCGATCAACACGCATCTGTTTGACTTTTTCTTTCCAGCTGGCGGCAGTTTACCGAGCACCCGAGCTTCCGGTCGTCCAGGTATAATGACTTTCATTTCGTTACAGATGCGTTAACAACCTTTTGAATATTGGGCTCCGGCCACCTTACTCACCAGACGAAACGCGAAAGTATTTCTTTACTTCCACTTTACGCTGGTCTTCTGTGAGGTCGTGGTACTTACCCGGACGGGCCTGCCCATTCGTGCAACAGCCGAGGCTGCTGCGTGGCCCTACCACCGTAAATCTTAAAAGACATTTAAAAAATAAGCAGTTTTCATGTAAAGACGACGACGTGATTACAAAAAATAAATTGTACGAAGACGTTATATAACGTTATATTTACCTACATGATGAGATTACTACAAATTAAAGAACAGTTGAGAGAGACGGTGCGCTGTGTAACTGTTTACTATCGTTGTTACACAGCTTGCTTGAATATACACAAGATTATGCTATCTCTATTGCTAATTAATGTCTATGATCCCAAATTGTCATTTACCCTAACAGCCGTGTTATAAACGCGGTTAAATTACGCATTAGAGTTACGATTCTAACGTCGTGCACGTGGTAAACAAGGCCGGGTGGTTCCTAGGCGTCTGATATTGCTTAACTACTTAGGTTTAAAGGAAGACAATCGCGCGCCCATTACGGTAAGTGCACGTTGGACCCAAGGCAATTTATTAAACCTTCGCGGACAATCATATTGATCGAAGAGCTCATTTTGTTTACCTATCGTCTCAGGGGTCCCATTGAGGCCGAAATTTATGGATAGACGCCTATAGGCTATACCCGTCTTGCGGTATGTACCGTTTTAAAGCTGAACGCCTCTTTCTGGCGTTTCAAGGAAATTTATTGCAAAAGAAAAAACAATGACATAATTAATCATGAATGTGATATTTTTCCTCGATAAATTGTTGAAAGATTTCTTTCGATGCTAGAGTTCGATTCTAGATACGAATCGTGAAAATTTTTCGATAATTTATCTAAAAAAAAAAAACAGTAAGTTTCATCTTGAGTGCAAATACTAGTAGTATCATTATAAAAATAATCATAAACTGCATTATTTTTTTTAAATATTTTGAGTATATGTTCTTATATGTATGTATCAAGCCCGATGTATGTTTTGTACCATATTATAGGTGGAGGTAAATAGCATTTCGATCCGGTATGCAATTTACCCAAGTTAGTGAAAAGTTCAAAGCTTTCTCTACCTCTCTTTTATTAGTGATATTTACGTAAAACTTGTTTTGTAATTTATATAAAAATCTTGCACACCCGCGGTTAAACTTAGTTATAAATTCGTTTTTAATATTATAGAAGGGCAAACACGCGCCGATTATTCGCCCTTGGTACATCAACCCAATATAATTACAGTACCGCGTGGTATGATGTTACTGTCTATAATTTTTTTTAGATAGACCTTGCCCTGAAATTCAATTAAGGATCTATGATCCAAGGCCAAATAGGACATAAAAAGGTTGCATATTCTGACACACGGTGATGCGATGGGAATAACAACAAATGTCCTTGGATATAATACTATATGAACAATTGGAAAAAGTTTAGTTGTAAAAAAAACCGTTAACACAAAAACAAAAAACAGTTAAATAACAAATTTTACAAATTTATTTTGGTTTGCTCAACAGATTCTTAGTTATTTTTTTATGAGAGAAGGTGGAAAACGGGCTGGTGGTTCACCTGATGTTAAGAGATAACCACTGCCTATTGATATTTGCAACACCCGTAGGGTTGTAAATGCGATTATAATAAGATCCGCTTTATATTCTTTATAGTAGCCCGCAGTTATCAAAGGTTTAGTAATTATAATATCGTAAGAATATTTTTCTTATAAACTATAATATAGAAGGTCTATGAGTCTGCCGTACCATATGGGATACAGAGTGCCGTATGTCGTAATAATCACTGGGTAAAAAGACCTCTCCATAGGAGAATTCTGTTCAGCTATAGCATGTACACTTGATATCTTACTTTTCTATCTATCAAATCCTCTAATTAACTTGGTACTAAATTTTTGAGTATTATCTGTTTTTTAAAAGTTGGTTGTGATTATCATATGCAATTTCTGATCATCTGGGTACTATTTATTATATACCCTTTGTATACATATTACGTTCTATTATATATACATGTTTTTGGACAGGTTGTAAGAACCGATGGCAGATTATGAAGTTATAAACGATTTTGACAGTAGTTCAAATAAAATCTGTGTTAATTTAGAAATAGATTCAAAATTTTTACATCGAATTTGCAACAAGTATCGAATGTGAATTATTTTTTATTTCAAACGGCTGGCAAACGACTAAGTGGTTTATTTGAGAGCAGATGAAGACCGCTGCCCATGGGCACTCTCAACAAATACATTGTAACTGTTTGGCATTGAGTGTGTGGGCTACAGATGGAAAAAAAAGTAAATCACTATTAATATTACATAAATTAGCTTAAGAATGTGTGTTTTAAAAATAGAATGCGACCAATCTATGTGTGTGTCGAGATTCTAGAACTTCGTATTTCCACGGAGGACTTGGATGTCAACGCTACTCGCTCTTTAAACAGATTAGTATGTGGAAGCCCCAAGCGTGCGTTCGTGACCCGTTTGCTTACCACGGCGCATGCCTATGCTTCATATTGTATCTAAGTTAACTTCGCTTAATTTAATAATATTACTTGTAGTATTAGTAATCTTTTACCAAGGGCGTAGTATGACAGTTCGATGTATTGGCTCGGGGGCTCAGATCCTATCGTGACTTGCCGCGGTACTGTGGACTTTAGGCGAGTTCGGAATTGAGTGAGGTGCCTCGTGTGTTGTGAGCACCTGGTTATGGTGTAGGGGTAGACAGTGAGCAGTTATGGGAGACAGTGAAGATGAAGGGTACGTAGATAGGGAATCTTCACGAGGTGGACAAATAAGCGATGTAGTTAATCGGATAAGTGCAATCGAAATTGTAGAGTATGTAAATAAAGCTAAAGCTAAATCAAGTTCTGTGAATTCTCGTTATATGCTATGAATGGAGTTGTAATTAAAATGTTTTATATGCGTTTGTTCTCATTACACCTATTAGTTTTTGTCAAAGATGGAACATTATAAGCGTTCAACGGTCTCTTATTGCATTAGAAACTAAGAGGTCCCGAAAATTGTCAGAGTAGTAATGTATGTTTTATGAAGACACTAAGTTACAATTGGGTTTTTCTATTTGTAGATTGGCCATTGGTCCAAAACTGGGCTACCGGGTACGGTTCCCCAGTCACATCATGCGAGAAACGTGAGTTCTTTTTGCTCGCAATAAACTTTCATGCATGCGTCATAGTTTCCGTGACGTCATGAACTATTTCCGTCTAATGCAGTAATGTTCACTTTAGAGCTTTCTATGCAAATAAGTCACTTGCGTTTCAAATTTGTCCATGTCGAATTAAATTTTCTTCGCTGTCCGTGTTTAATGTTGCCTTTCTGGGTTTACGTGCATTATGCATAAGCTTTGTGACTACTACACGCTTCTGTTATGTTAATTTCAGATTTTAGAATAATCCCTTTTACTCGTATACCATCCATGGGAAAGGGGAGTAACATTGTGTTGGAGAAATGTTATTTGAAGAATTTAGTACTAAAATTATCTTTTTATTATGCCTTTTTATTTAGGACAAAGTTGGCACTTATGAACAAATTCTGTGTTAAAGTCAAAAAGAAGACTTAAAATAATTATCTAGGTACAATAAATTTCATGACGGAATGCCTGATTCATCCTACAAGTATGAATAAAGTATTTTTTAATGTTCATTAATTAGTTTCACGAGACGTACTCCGTCTGTGTATCGTTCACGTAAGCAACAAAAATAATTCTAATAGCAATGGCGAAATATCTCGTTACAAATATTATATGTTGTCTGTAAGGAGTTATATTCCCATAAAGGATGCACACTAGATGGCGGCAAGCATTGCTCATAATGCATTGGAACGAACGTAGATAGATCTCAAGATTTTCGCGCTGTGAGTTTATCCGGCGCTTAGCTTAGTTGGTAAAGCGTTTGGGCGCGAATCCAGATGACGCAGGTTCGAATCCCGCAGCGCTGAAGGTTTTTGTTAATTTATCTACAAAATTCACAAAAATATTTGGTTTCTTTTTACAACCGATGTTCCGGACTAGGAATTCTGCTAGACAATATTGTATCCACACATAGTGTTTGTCTATGAGTACGGGACTAACAACGTGTAAATAAGGTACGCCCGCGTACGCTCGATACCGTCACCAGCCAACGGCCATTGGGATCTCTGTCAGTGCCGAACCTCTACAGCCCGGAGGTGTCTTATCTCCCGTTTATGGTAGTCCACGCATGAGCTCATTGGTGGCAGGGCCGCCGCAGCCTCGGCTGTTGCACGAATGGGCAGGCTCGTCCGGGTAAATACCACGACCTCACATAAGACCGGCGCAAAGTGGAAGTATAATACTTTCGCGTTTCGTCTGGCGAGTTAGGTGGTCGGAGCACAATTTTCAAAAATTTTTCAACGCATCTGGAACCCTCGGATGTAACAGATGTCCATGGGCGGCGGTATTCACTTAACATCAGGTGAACCGTCTGCTCGCTTGGCAACTTTTCACATAAAAAAATAAAAAATATGCGCGGCCCTTCCAACGCGGATGGCACTCCGCGTTGAATAGGGCCGCTCAAGCTCATGTATTCGTACTAGCGCACGGCTTCTGCGTCCGATGAAGTCCGATGAAGATGCGTCCATAATACTCTATGGACTGAAAACGAAAACAATCGGTTAAAGTGACATAAGACTGATATTTAATCTGTAACATATATTAATTGCAAATGCATTAATGTCCTGAAGCCATGTCTACTTGCTGTGTAAGTCCTATAATACAATTAATAAGTAAATCGAAGTATATATATTGTGTTATCCTCACATTTGATCAGGATAGATAAAAGCGTACGCAGTCTATGTGAGCGGAATCTCAAGCATAACTAGTCCATACTAATCCGTACTAATATTATAAATGCGAAAGTAACTAAGTCTGTCTGTCTCGCTTTCACGCCAAAGCTACTGAACCGATTTAAATGAAATTTGGTATACAGATAGTCTCTAGCCTGGGAGGACATAGGCTATTTTAAAATTGGAAAAAGGGTTATAAAGGGTTCTTAAAGGGGATCGATATTTATTTAAGGCCTTCAACGCGAGCGAAGCCGCGGACAAAAAGCTAGTTACTAAATAGAAAGCTAAACGTTGTAAATTAGCCAAGACATCAGGTCGTTAAACAATACAGTGTCTCGAGACCATGGTTGCAGCTAAGCAATCGAATCGTCAGAAACATTTACAAATAAAATGCAATCAAACCATCTAATATATTTATTAGTACTATTATTTTTAAATGTAAGATTTTGCTTGTTAACAATCAATTGATTACAGTAAGAGCTAGTTAGAAATGGTTACATTAAGTTTTCTTTATTTTGTGTCGGTTATTTAGCGAGGTAAGTAAACCTTTTTGAGGTTTTATCGCTTTATTGTATCATTAATTTGTTAGTCTACCGCACGTATTGATTCTCTCGTACACCCGCTATTGCTCGCTATTTTGTAATGTACTTTGCTACATTTTAAATTTGTTCCGCTTTTGATATACTTCTTAAAAACACGCAAAAGTAGAAATTGTACAAACTACTTATTTTCATTGCTTATTCCTTTTATCTTACTGATGATAATTATTTAGTAAATATAATATACTGGATAAATTTAGACAAAAAAATGTACTAAAATCGCTTTCTATTGAATCAATCAAGCCACTTCAAAAAAGCAAGAGGTTCTCAATTAAGTTTTTATATTTTTTTTCTGTTTGTTACCTCGTAACTACGTCATTTATTAACCAGTTTTAAATTTTTGCATTGGGCTCTCATATTAATTGCATTGCACCTTGGACTCCGGAGATACATCAGAGAACTCCTCAAAATCAAATAGAAAAAGCATAATGAGTTAGATATTCGAAGTTGGTTTTGTTTTCTTACTAAAATGTAAGGGTAAGTACCTCGAACCTCACGGAAGACACAAGATCACAGAAGACCGGCGTGAAGTGGAAGTGTTACATTTCTGTGGTGAGTGAGGTAGCCGGGGCCCACTTAATTAGAAGGTGGCAACGCATCTGCAACCCTCCGGGTGTTACGAATGTCAATGGGCAGCGGCTGAACCGCCAGCTCGTTTGCCATTTTCTTACAAAAAAACCGTTTGCGGCTTTCGTTAGTTATATAGCCCTTTGCTTCGCTGCACCCGTGGGTTATCCGGTTTTCCTTGCGATATTTCGTTTCCTTTTTCGCCAGGCATTGATTATGCTAACATCGAAATCGATACCCCGTAAATGTTTACATTATTTTTTTTTATTCTGGACATCAGTAAGCACTTAGGCTGTATGGGCAAATAAAATTTCCGTCTTCTAACAACGTATTAGTAACGGAGGAATGGTAAGGATTATAACAACCTAACTGACCCCAATGTGTATAATATTAATTGTTACTTACAGTTATTTTATTTCGTTTTGATTTGTTGCAAGAGATCTTTCTAAAGTATCACCAAATTATATATACTATATAATTGTATATAATATAATACTATATACTATATAATATAATACTATATATACTATATAATTATAATATAAATATGATTATAATTTCTATCATAATTACGATAATGGTTTTCTTTATCAATTATCGGATGTTACAAATGTTATAACGAATTTCTGAAGTTTGTTGTCCTAGTGGCTGACACGTCATTCATATCATAGGTTGATACGTCAATGATCAGTATTCAAAGAGGCTTGTGATTAATATTGTCCTTTCATTTTAATAATATATATATATTTTTAAATAACTTTCGTACCCAAAGCGTAAAACGGCATCCTATTACTAAGACTCCATTGTCTGTCTGTCCGTCTAGTCTGACACCAGACTGTATCTCATGAACCGTAATAGACAGTTGAAATTTTCACCAATACTGAAAAACAGAATGAAAAAATATTTAAGTGGGGCACCCATACAACAGACATGATTTTTTTTCGCCGTATTTATAGATAATGGTAGGGAACCCTTCGTGCGCGAGTCCGACTCGCACTTGGCACATGGTTTTTTATTTGTTAAGTTCTCATGTTTGTTTCAAGCATTACCGAAACCTACGGACATCTAAATCAGATGTGTTGCAAATGCGTTGCACAAGTTTAACAACAGTGTGGCATGGCTACATCACTCGTCAGATGAAACTTAAAAGTGTAATAGTTCTACTTCGCGTTGGTTTTGTGAGAGGCCGTGGTACTTATCCCGACGAGGCTGCCCATTCATGTTATAGTGTTACGTGGCCCTAAAACAGTAGAAGTTTATAAATTAATCGCACTGGCGACAAACCTCACCGCCATTGTGGATTAAATGAGTAAGGTGAGGGCTATTGGGTTAAATTTAATCACGAGGAAGGAAATCCTTGTTCAATTAATGCGAATAAATTTGCCATTTTTTTATTTTTTTAAACATCACACTTACTTTGGGATAACATTATTGCGTCACGGAGTCATCAAATATTTCCTTTATTTAGGAATTGCGAATATCTGCAAGAATATTCCATCAGGTGGGTTCACGCTGTGGTATTTCGCTTAAACTCGTTTATTGCATATATAAATAATACAATCTTTGATATGTTTTCAGTTTCTTTTATATATTATTATTTTAACGCTTTTTTGTTTTTTGCAGGTAAGTTCGGAGAGTTAGAATGCCGTTACTACATTTGCCGATTTCCCTCTCGAAAGTTGTGAAACAGAAAAACCGCGCAACATTAAAATATAATATACTAAAAAAAGTAAATATACGACACTAATATATTTAAATTCCATGTTTACTGTACTATATAAGTACAGTAAACATGGAATAAGATCAAATGAAATTAAATCAAATTGCAAAGAACGATTACTTATTCTAGAAAGCAGCCATTGAAATGAAATAATCAAAGTTGCCAGTAAAAATATTATCGGTAGCTTCATAGAAAAAAATCTACATTTTATTGGCACATGTTACCGAAATCTCTAAGGTAAACCCGAAGACTGCATGCAGTAACTACTAAATTAGGCATTCAACAGAGAAAACAAAAATGCGAATAACAGCGAGCGAAAGGCGCGCCATCTTTTGCAATATTCTTTATTGTAATGTTCCAAAAGCAATTCTTGAGCGTTACGGCGTTATTATTAGACTGTATAAGTCTATCATAAAAAAAAAATATATAAATAGACGTTGGCAAGGAACAGGTAATCGCGGGCTTCCCACGCGTGAGCCATCAAAGATCTGAAAATAACAGTACTAAGGGATATATCTTTGTGATGGCATCATTCCCCATGAGAAAAACATCACATACGTGTAACGAAATTTATTTATTTTTATTATATCACCCCTGTATACCTGTGAATGTTAAATTAACAACGGGCTGATACCTGTATCAATTAACAACGGTTTGGAACGGTTAATAAATAGATCAACTATAGGACTACTCCGTTTGATAGTGTAGTAAAAAACTTTGTTGTTATTTCGTTATTTATTTAACTTTTTAAGTATTTCGGTTTGGCCAAAACATTAAGTTAAGAAATATTGCACAAATGGTATAAAATTCATAAAAGTAATATTTTTTTCAATACACGTTAATATGTAAGTCTTCTAGAGAATTTCTAGTCAATTAATGTTACCGTTTCAGGCTGCATCAGCTTTGTGGCTCTAAGCCTAGGTGTGTATGAATAATTTACTGTGTTCCGTTTCATTTGCCTTTGATTGCGAACCGACCGTTACTGACTCTGTACAGAATGCCTAATGCGGATTTCAAATTTGAATTCAAAAAGCGATTAAGCACGGTAGATTATGTATATATTATATTCAGATTATGTATATAGATTATATATATGTTCACGAGAGACAATTTCATATTGCAAAATCAGACTACTCTTAAGTCTGGAAAGAATGTGTTTTTTGTTTTATTATCTAATATCACGTGATACAGTAATTATGCACTATTTATAATTATTTATAGTGAGTGATTAATATGTTTTGATTTATTTATTTATTTCTAAAGTAAACATTTATATAAAATTATTTTTACGTTTTTTTGTACTAAAGGAAAATTTGAAGTATTATGTTATCTTTAGATAGTATAGTATTCAAAGTTATATTAAGGTCAGAAGTTTGTCCTTATAAAAATAGACTCGTAATAAGCAGTTTGCAAAATTTAATACCGAAATACGAAAAGTTTAAAAGCTGGACAAACTTTGATGTTCGCTGTTACCGTTTCTTTATTCCGATCCGTTGGAAGTCCGCCCGCATTTCGAATGCTAATTGAATAAAACTTATACGTTAAATTAATAAAATACCTCTCATGCTGATGAGGCTCCTAAATTGTCTATTATGATCTTTTATCTTTTAATTTAACCTTGTCGCGTCCCGAGAGATTTTATATGTCTTCATTTTATACCGATCCGTCAACATAGTGATGTACCGTGGCGGCACGCTAATTATTGTCGAAGACACACGAGGGGACCCTGGCGCGTCCTATCGCACGAGCTTTGGTAAACACTTAAACGGCGCTTAGGGCGCGCGATGGAATGCGTGGAATCCGGGAGGCAGTGGCGGGCGAGGGGCGCGGGCGGCGGGGGAGGGGGCGCGGCCGCCCGCCCAGAGCGAGCGCCAGTGCGCTCCGAACCTCGTGGGCGACCGCGGCTAACGGGACCGGTCGCCTGCCACGCCGCAAGTTCTATCGGGACCACGTCGCGAGCACCGAACGCGTCGAGTGACACTTTCGAATTTCGAACGTCCGGACTGTGGACTTGCGAGGGCATTGCGCGATGTGCGGCGGACACCACGTGGCCACAGCTGCCGGCTGACCGCCCGCGGGACCTACCACGTGTGTCGGTAAGTACTTAATTTTTTTCCATTTCGAAAAGTGATTCTTTTTGTTTTGTTTTTTTTTATATACAGCCGTCACTATGTTTTCTCGCCTGCCATGCAGCGGTTGCGCACTCTTCGGTGTAATTTCGAACGTCAGTCGATTGTTTTTTTTTGGTAACTGTAACTTTTTATTTTCGCGGTGATTTAAAAGAGTGATACGTTTTTAAATCATTGTATCGAAACTGGTTAAACTTTAACAAACGTAAGATTCACAAAGTTAATAACAGTGTGCTGCTTTCCTGTTGTAAAAAATCACATATATTCATAGAATACGCACGAACGGCTGGCCGTTACTACTTTGATGTGTGTTAAATCTATAAAAACGTGTTCGGTAGGCATTCTCGTAAAACTCATTGTGTTTTATTACGGTGCCCAATGGATTTGTTATGAAGTTTTGTGTGTAAAGCCGTTCTACCATTGTTTTCTAGCAGATAGGCATGCTGAGGCGTTTTCTAACTCATTAATCTTTTGTTAATTCTACCGCTAACGATTATATGAAACTTTGAACAATGTACATACACTACGTATGAACTCGCAGCATAAATAAGACTGTATGAATATTTAACTAAGAGGTCAATCCGTTGTGAACAGAACGATTTTGAAATTCAAATCTTGAATTTGATGTAAGGTCTACAGTTTTCGTAGCTCATCGTTCGCGACGTAGCAGCGGAATGCTGCCTTCTACGTTAAATATATCAATGCGGGGTTTTCCCGGTCGAGTTGTTTTCCCACTACCGTATAGTAACTGCATCGTAGTACTGCCATATGACACATATATTTGTCAGAATTACATATAAAATCTACATTTGAAATCTTAAGAAATAAGGTACAGAGCATCAAAGAAAAACATACTTAAAATTTTTCCTTCTGAATTTTGTCTATTAACGACGTATTTTTTATGGGAACAAGCCAGCAAACGCGCAGAAGGCTCACCTGATGGTAAGTGATCACCGCCGCCCATGGACATCTGCAACACTAGAGGGCTTACAAATGCGTCGCTGGCCGTATTTTCATTATTTAAGAGGATGATGTCTAATGTTTCATGTCGTGCCTATACCGGTTGTTGTTGAGAGCACTATGCTCGAAGTTGTTGACGAGTACGTTTATCAGAAGTCAATCGGCGAACCCAATTCGGATGGGCAGCGTTCGGGAAACATCGGCATATTCTTCTCGTCTAAAGTCCCTCAATGTTTGATGACAAAAGTCTTCAATCAATGTGTGTTGCCAGTGATAACCTACGGAACCGGTACGTGGTCCCTCACTGATGGCTGTATCAGGAAGCTCAAAGTCGCTCAGCGAGCTATGCTTGGTATTTCTCTGCAATGATAGAGTTCGTAATGAAGACATCCGCAGCAGAAAAAAGATAACCGACTGAAATCAGAAGGTTAGTAAGCTAACGTGGTGATGGGCCGGCCATATAGCTCGATAAAGGAGCAGTTTCGTTATGGCCATCGCAGTGTAAGACGAACTCCATCAGATGGAGTGACGCGACCTGTGCAGGTTAGCCGGGAAGTCGAATGATGGCTCAAGTTCGAGCTTCATCACAGTCTGTGGGGGAGGCTTATGTTAAGCAAGGGACTCAAACAGGCTGAAATGATGATGATGACGATGAATTACGCATACCTCCGACGGGAAGGTCTGAGGATACTCTGAAGTGTTCGAGCGTCGAGAATTTAAAAAAATACAAGAGATAAAATTCTACACGCTGTATTTAAAAATTTTAGATGATCATAATCTAATCAAGTACTAATTTTTGTTTCAAGACTTTTCTAAAAATAATGACTACTCCTAGTACTATGATTTATAATTAAATAAATAATAATTAATGAAAAATATATAATAAAAACATTGATGCAGATTAAAAAGTTAATAAAATATGGAATTTAGTCTAATAATAATAATAATATGCTTTATTGTACACCAAAAAAGAAAAAAAGTACAGTACTAAACAAAATATTTATCAAATATTGGTCATCAAAAGGCGACCTTATTGCTACACAGCAATTTCTTCCAGGCAATCTCAGAAATGAATCAAAAGAAATTCTTATTGGGTAGGATGTACATGAAATTAAGTAAAAAGTAAGTTGCAACAAAAATTAAAGTAATAAAAAACACACCTCATGTGTGTGATCATCAAAGTAAGAATGAAATAAAAAGAGAAGAAAGACATCGAGAGATAGAAAGGAGCTAGACAGAGAGATAATGCTTCTTAACCTGTCTTTTAAACGAATCTAGGGTTTGAGCACGTTTAATAGCCAAAGGTAAAGAGTTCCAGAGTTTAACAGCGACAGCAGAGAAGGATTTATGGTAAAAACTAGTAGATCGCAAAGGATTTTTAAGGAAGAGGTTATGAGAGGAGCAAAGAAATTGAAAACGTTCCTTCAAATAATCCGGACTTGATACATTAAATAGGACGCAGTAAAGAGCAGAAAGAATATGAGTATTCCGGCGAAAACGAATCGGGAGCCACTTGAGCTTAATGCGATATTCTGATACATGGTCATATTTACGAAGTCCAAATATGAACCGTATACATAGATTTTGGAGTCGCTCAAGTTCATTAAGCTGCTCCTCAGTGATGTCGAGATAGCATATGTCAGCATAATCAAGAATAGGGAGCAGTAAAGAATGGGCAAGCGTAATTTTGGTTGAAATAGGTAAAAAGTAGTTCAACCTTCTAAGCGAACCACATGCTGCAAATAATTTACGAGCGACTGCATTAATTTGAGGGGTCCATGAAAAACTTGAGTCCATCAGTATACCCAGATTTCTAACAATGTCATTATAAGGGATTACGATGCCATTTAAAAATAAACCGGGTCAATTTGGTTCTTATTTAATTTAGTGATATTTCTTGAACTCCCAATTATTATGGCTTGAGATTTTATAGGATTAACAGTCAAACCATATTGTCGGCTCCAGTCAAGAATACAAGCCAAATCCCTATTAATAATATCCACAGCTTTCGGAAGATCCTCCACAGTGGTTTGAGTGTAAATCTGGAGATCATCTGCATACAAGTGGTAGAGAGAAGATATTTGGGAAGTAATGGTATTAATGAAAATTGCAAATAGCAGTGGGGATAACACGCCACCTTGTGGAACACCAGCTACAGTATCAAGCCATGAAGAAAATCTGTCTATATGTTGCATTTAAGAGAATTTTTAAGGTCGAATTAATTCAGTTCAAATAATATTTATGACGATTTCAGTTTTGGATGAATTTTAAGTAGTATATATTTTCCAGGATCAAATAGTATTATTTTATTGATGCATTCGAATCAATTTCAATTGTGGTAGGGCCACGCCAGTTTCCACTGTTGCACGAATTGGCAGGTCCATCCGGGTACTTACCACGACCTCACAGAAGGTCGGCGTAAAGTAGAAGTGTTACACTTCTATTTAAAGGTGGCAACGCATTTGCAACCCTTCGGGTGTTACACATGTCTATAGGCAGTGGTATTTACTTCATATCAGGTGAACCGCCTGATCGTTTGCCTGTTGCCTGTTGATTTTTTCACATAAAAAAAAATCGGGTAAAGATTAGGGTGAAACTTCTTTATATTGTCATATATAAATAATATAAGTTATGGATTTGTTATAGTTCAGTTAGTATTCCTGAAAATACTTTAATTAGACGATGTATTTTAGTAGACATGACTTAACTCTGTAAATAACGATACACACATCACCTACACGCCGTTTTTAAAAATACTTTAAAACATTTGGAGTAAAAACTCATCGGTCAAAATTCGTATGTCCAGTTGCATTCATCAATTTCGGTCTGATATTTGTTTGTAAATTGTAGCGGTACATGTTTTTGGAATTAGAGTTGAACCTCAATAATGCCCATTAAAAGAATGTTCTATAATAAAATAATAATAAGATTTTACATATTTTCGTAAATGTAGAACAAAAGTTTGTTTGTGAATCAATTAAACATTGCTGTAATTTGTTAAATTATTAGAAAGATCGGAATTAAACTAATTTAAACTTAAATGGAATAAAATATTTTACCATTTTGTTCACGGTCTTTTACGCAAAGGAAAATAAAACATTAAGTTTTATTGAAATGTGGCTTTTAAAAATATTAAGGTTCTCTGTTCTTTCAACCGACTACAAAAAAGGTTCTCAATTCGGTTTTACTTTTTGTGTTCGTTATCTTATGACTCTGTCATTTATAAACCGATTTTTAACATTATTTTTACATTGGGTTTGGTTTAGTTTCCATATGTCCTCGTATAAATTTCATTGATATTGAAACTTAGTCTCCTACATACATGAAAAAAACAAAGAGAAAACGAATAGTGAGTGATATATTCAAAGTGGGTTTTGTTTTTGGTCATAATAATGTACTTGTTTTAAACGGTTCCCTGGGAACTTTAAGAAAATATTTCGCAACTGGCGATGCTTTTATAGTATAGTATAAATTTATAAAAGATGGTGAAGATTTTAACTTAATGTTTAAGTTTCACAGTATGACCGTATGATTTCGGTTAGTGTTTATATGGAGCAAAGTCGTCCCGCTGTCTGTCTGACCCTATGTATGCTTAGATCTTTAAAACTACGCAACGGAACTTGATGCGGTTTGTTTTATTAGATAGAGTGATTCAAGAGGAAGGTTTAATATGTAAAATACATTGCAGTCGTGCGAAGCCAGGGTGGGTCGCTAGTCTTCTATAAAATTTCCCACGGACGCGTATGAGATTACAGATATTGTATGTGATACTAACGTAAGTCTCGACCTTTTGACTTTTGCTTTATCAATTTGCATTTAATTCAAAATCATTATGTTACACCACTGGATTATAAATTATGTATCTCCGGTCTCAAATCAAAGGATGAAGTTGCAGCCGGCTATTCTGCGAAATATGAAATGAAACTTGGTTGGTTAATAAAATGTGGATAGTTGAGTTATTAAGCATCTTATATACCATTACACGTTCCATTACTCTTTATTAACGATTGTAATGAAAGTTATAATGATTTCGACAGCATCTGAAACTGGATACAAAAGTACATTTGATGCACACAACGATGGCGTAAGTAGGTGTAATCCGCCGAAGGTCGACATAATTTAACAACTGGCCGAAATAAACCCGTTGTTCTCGGTTTAGTATCGAATGCGAATAGTAAAGATAGTCTTTACGATTATAAAGCCGGACGTTGTCGGTACGAAATTCTCCTTAAAGAATACGAGCGTGCAACGTTCAAAATAAATATTTGCCTACTATAAAACACACTGTTAATTGTTATTGCGTTCAGCACGCGCGACTTAAGCACTTTCAGAGTTTACGGCTTTTCATTATAACATTATAAAGGTAATTTGCTTTATACTCCAAAGAGGCTGTTTATTTTCTTTTATATACAGTTGAGGTGCGAATAAAATGGACTATATCGATATTCCACGAGCATGTTAATGACGCCTTTTACCGCGATTTGAAGTTATCGTCAATGACTTTTTCGTTTTTTTTTAGTTCTATAAACTATTCACATTTTATCGCCGTTGTAAACCCGTGGCAAGTTTTGGTGATATTGTCGGTAGAACGGTATTGTAATTAGGAACGTAGCAACATAGTATATAGAGTTATATTGTGTTGTCTTTACTGTTGTTACTGTGCTAGGGCCACTCTACAGCTCCTGCTGTTGCATGAATGGGCAGGCTCGTCAGGGGAAGTATCACGGCCTAACAGAAGGCCGGCGGGTAGTAAAAGTATTATGCGATCGCGTTTCGCCAGCTGAACCGCCTGCTAACTAGAAAATTTTATACATAAAAAAATAGATAAAATAATTATCAGAAGTAACATTATTCTATTAGAATTATGTAATCTCCGAGTGTTGACTATCTGTCACAAACGTGAGACAGTCATAATTGCACGTAATGAAACTCATTTTGTACATTTTGCGTGTACACCTTAAAAGATTAGATAAAGTTTTTGTCAAGAAAAGATATTTTAAAATTTGTTTCATACTTTTCGTCTTTCGACACTTTTCGTCCAAGTGCATTAAAATATTTAATCAATAAATAGGTAACGTCTGTCCGCTTTATCGATATAAGGATGTAAAGCACTTGTACAACATCTTATACATTATGCAACAATATATTAAATATATATTTTAAGACAATTTTATACGAAGCTTTCTCTAGTAACGCAAACTAAGCAACGCTTGTACTAAGGGTACTAGATAAATGATCCTTAAACATACTTTTCTCGTGTAAATTAATACTTATTATACATATATAAACACCGAGACATGGATGGAAAACACTACGTTAATCACACAATATTTTTCCAGTATTGGGAATCGAACCCACACCCATTGGAGCAAGAGACAGGTTCGTTAATAAGTTATAACGTCGTTAATAAATAGGTACTGTAGTGTTTGAAACGGTACTAATAAAAATAAGCAAATGAAACTTGGTAAAATCCTTTAAGTACTAAAGTAGTCGTTTGTACACAACAATGTGTAGTACTTGTAAGAAATCATTAAAGTATTAAATCTTACTAACAATTCCATAGATTATTTTCTGTGTTACGAGAATCGGAACTAAACATTTTAAACCAACTGCTTCAGTAGGGGTCGTAAAGAGGTATTTGTCCCCATAACAAATAATTTGGACACCCGTAATTACAAAAGTGGGCTTGGCGTGTGTGGTTAACACAAATTCACGCTCATTAAGTATACGCCGGTTTGTATTTAAGGCTACACCGCCTTACAACACGTAATAATAGAGAAGAGAAACAGAAGTTAAACTTATCATTAACATCATGCGTCTATATAGCAAATTCCACGTGGCATATATGAATATATAACGTATGAATCACATACATTTATATGTCCCACTGTCGGGCAAAGGCCTGTCCTTACGGTATCAGGGCATTGACCACCACGTGACCACTCTGCGAATTTACACACTTCATATACCATCGTTTAAACGTATCAATTATCGTTTATCGGTGGTATAATTGTCAGAAATTGCTCGCTTAACAAATAAAGTATCCTAGAAACTTATCACCGTAATAGATAATGAATATATGAATTATGCTAGCTCCAATTTTTATTATCGTTATAACATGGCTAAATTTCGTTTAATCACTTTTACAGTTTGTAGTTTACGTTTCTTGTGAAACTCTGTTTTACTCTAATATTTTATATTAACATAAGATACCTTGTTTTATATTACATGGTGGTCAGTATTAATTAAAAGTGAATGTATTAATAGGTACCTATACCGCTTCGAACAGCGTTGGTGTGCTCAGTCTTAGTTGCTTTAATAATATTTAATTATTATTACGTAGCGCTGAGGACTTCTTGACGTAGTTGCCAAGGTATTTTCCTTGGGTCGTGGGTTCGATTCTCACACGAGACAATATTGTGTGATCCACAGATTGGCGATTTAGATCTGGGTGTATGTCCACCTGAAATTTACGTATAGAAAACGTCCTTACAGCATGTGATAATGTTATCTTGCAGTAAGGGAGCGACGTTTTATGGGAAGACTACAATATCTTTCTAGGTCGCAGTGGTCGTTGGGACTTACTAGCCAACCCGTTGCATATAAAATACAAAATACAAATATAAAAGGAAAAGTTGATGCTAAATGTTTAATTTGATTAGAGCCGTTAGCGACTAACAATGGTGTATTATCAGAGTTATGTTTGTCTTATAACTACACATGCCATAACAACGGGTCATTTCTTATGTCATGACTTCATACAACCAGTCGTCGGGGACTTTTCTTTGATGTGTTCGCCAGATGAAATAAAATTCGGATTTGATTCGTGTTGATTCTTATAAACGCGCCGCTGCCTATTCCACGAGTGTGCGAACGTGTCTCGAATAAACACGCGGTCTTATGCTTTTAGAATAGACTTTTTGTATTTTTTAATGACGGAAGACAGACACACCGACAACGCAATTGTGACTCCTCTGATGTTGCAAGTATCCTTGGACGGCGGAGATCGCTTACTATCAGGTGACACGCTTGTTCGTTTGCCTCCTACTTCTATGAAAAAAAAGACCATATCGTACCAATTATCAATCTGGTAGGGTTGGATTTTTGCGTAAGATGATGACATTTTAATATTATACATCGCCATGTCGATACAGAGCGGTACAATTTGGTTATTAATATCTCGGAAAAATAACCGTCAGGTCTCACGTTTGATTGTGACCCGAACATTCTGGGTTTAAACCGACCTTATTTGATACCGATCAACCTTCGAAATATTTTGGACGACTAACACCGTCAAGTGGCTGAGGTTGTCCTCTACTCTCGTCACGTCGAAGTGATGAAATTTTTAGCTCTTAAATTGTCTCTACCACAAACATAAGCGAAAATATGAGTAGATGTTTTCAAGAAATCTTTAGTTTAAATAATCTATGCGGACTTCCGGATATATCTTGTATCTTGTATTAACTGATGTTTTTGCTTTCAGTCCCGAGACTATGAAAGCTTCATCTGACGCAGAACTGGTGGGCTAGCCAGAACCCACGGGTTTGGGCCTTCCGCTGAGGGTAGGGCCGCGCATGTGCTCATGCGTGCGTTTAACTACGACATGTCATCTAAGGGCCAACGAAGTTGCGGTGCGGACCGAGACCCCGATGGCCGTCGACTGTGTAGTTCCGGATGTTTTAACGAGGTCGTGACAACTCCCGAAAAATGGTGTTTTTCAGAGTTTTGTTTACTGTCTTCAGTATAATATGACTATTTGATTTTATTCAATATCAATAGCCAGTTTTGTTTAATTGGCTAAATAACAGAAGTAAGTCATTGACACGACTTATTTTCTTTTCTTCTTGGCAGCAATATTGTTACAAATTAAACTTTCCCAGATTTAAATAAAACTGGTGTCGTTTCAGTTGTTCAAACTCTTAACAAGTCTTCAATTCAATATAAATTACTATCAAGTTAGTGAAGAGATCTCTGACGGACTTCAAAGTAGAATATAATATACATTGGCCAGTTTGGGTGCGTGGGTTGTAGCCATAAGGGCCAAGCTTAAGTACGATATATGTACATACGTAGAGTTATGGGTGTGAAAATGGCGTAAAAGTTATGCAAAATATGCGATAAGTGGAAACTTGAAATTGCTTATTTTATATTATGCGTTTATAATGCTTAATTTCATAATGAGTTCCCATCAATTGTACGTGCCCTTGATATGATAGATCGCAACGGACTATTGTAGTGGTTAGTAATAAGGTATTGTTGTGGAATAATTATGATACACACTCTTTTTTATATTCGTATTTTATGAAAAGTTTCTATGTTTGTCTTTGTTATCGTCAGTGTGGCCGAGTGACGGCTAAATCTGTTTACTTTTGCAAACTGTTTGCATCAGTTCAAACACAGTTCATTAACAAAGCTTCATGGATAAAAAAAAGAGCGATAAAAAGTGTGATGAAGTGTTTTTTCTTTAATCACACTTTTGATTTTAATTCAAATCCTTCCATGTCACTACATTTCTTTCATATTCTCTGTGTACATACATAATAAAATAAATAAATGAATAAATGAATGAATATATAAAATTAAATTTCCCGTAAAATGTAATTTCCCAGAGGTTACCACAATTCACCTTTTTATTAGCTATTTATTTCCATTTTATCTAAGAGGCTAAGCTATCGATAATCCGGAAGGCAAAAGGTTCGGAGCATTGCATAGAAAATTTTCTACAATGCTATCTACATATTTTAAGTTTCATGTTTAGTACAAACACTAACAGTAAAATTAAAAAAAATAATTAATTTTCAATAAAAAATTAAACTATTCTTTAAAAAAAACTATTCCTAATGTCATTCCTTCGTTTCCGATTTTCAAAAAAGGAGTCAAAATTTTAATTCTGTTGACAATTGAAATGATAATTATTTTGGCCCAATTGTTTGATTTGCACGGTATAAGTGGGATCCACCAATTTTTTAGTGTAATTTGTTAACGTAAAACTTCTTTACTAAAAAGATATTCTAATCCTAAAGTAAAGGCAGTGTTTTAAAAACAAAAATAAAAAAAATTGACACTGCTTTTCGTCATCTTCACATTCTATGGCGTCATTTGATTTATAATGGAACCATATTCCTCTGTTTATTGTCTTCCCTGTTGCAAGAATGGGTAGGTCCTTCCGCGGAAGTGCCACGTCCTCACAGAATACCGGCATAAAGTGATAGTGTTACACTGTTGCGTTTCCTCAATTAACATCAGGTGAATCGCCAGTTTACACGCCACTTTATAACATAAAAAAAATGAAGGAGGCCGCGTAAGTCCTTTCATTTCCTTTAGTTGACATGAATTTCTCGTGTCGTTAGCACTTCTCGATATTCGGCGACAAGGGCTGCCCTGATTGGTAGTCAGGTCGAGCGCCGAGCGCCGAATCCCGTACTGAATCAAAGATGAAGGCAATATTTGTCAAACTAACAAATAAACCGCTTTCTGTGACTTGTGTGTTGATACTAACGCCCAACATTTTTTTGGATTATGCGCTTTTGGACGGAGAACAAAGACAACTTCGTTTTTTTTCCGAAAGCTGTCAAGAATTAATTGTATTTTGCGTCAGAATAATCTATATACAAAGTTAAATTTTTATTAATTCAACATATATTCAGATGAGAGCTCAGTGTCCGGGTGCTCGCTTTTAAATCAATATACCGAATTAATAATGTATGTTTGTTAACTGTATTTCTAATACAAATAATTAAAAAATACATGTTTGTAAACTGTATTTCTTATACAAATAAATTAAAAAAATTAGATTAAAAAGAATATTGTCAGAATACCTCTGGCCAGAGGAGCTCTTTGTCCAGCTGTGGGATATATATAGGTTTGCTTTACTGTACTTTCAAATATTCAGGTTAAATAAGCCTGTGCCAAACTCTCATAAATATCGGAACAATCATATATTCATTAGATTTCAAGATTCCTGCTTATTGAACTGGTATTATATATTATACTATATTAAGAAACTGAACTGGTATTATATATTATATTATATGTATATTATATTAAGAAAGATTTCATGATTCCTGGTTAAAAGACAGATGTATGACAGGCTTCCCGCCAAAAATTCCTCGGCCACGCTCATTACGTTAGAAGGTGCTTTTGGATCTTCCTCGGAACACATCTCTGCACCGCCTATGGTAGATCTGCGGCTCGTGGGATGAACAAAGCTTCCTTACTTTCCCGACAGCATGAAGTGGTCCCGTGTTGCCATGTCCAAAAAAGTGAAACCAGTTCCTTTAGACTCCTGTTCTAAGTAAGTCCTATTCCAATAGCCCGGTACTATATGGTTATCACTTTATTAGACCAGTCCAGAGAAGAACCGGCGAATTTTTCACTTTTGCCTTAATATTACTTAGATAATAATATAGTTTATTATTAGATAATAATGTAATTAGATTTTTAATAATTTAATTATATTATTAGATAATAATATAATTAGATTTTAACTAATTTCCAAAAATGGGCGATCAGAGTACGTAGGTTTAGATCTCACCGGTGTCTTTTTTCATGAGTTTCTGTTGCAGCAAAAAAAAAAAATCTGTTTCATAAGATACTAAACAGGTTTTTTTTTCTGGTGATCGGTTCACCACCGTACCATGTTTATGTGTAAAGTTATAGTCATTAGTTACAGTCAAAGTCAAAATTTTCGTACTCGATATAGGATTTTTTAAAGCTCTTACTGAACGTTAAAAATCTATCACCGGTGCACTTAATTAGACCTGTTCAGAAAAAAAGCAAGTAAAATAAATGAGTTGCGTATAAATCACGCACTTTTTGAGATAAGTTCAAATGAATTAATTACTTACGAGTGATTTTAAACATTTATCATTTTTTTATTTATTATAACATGGATACACTTAGAAAAGCCACCCTGTATATGTTATCTCTGTCTATATGTTCAAGAAGAAGGATGGAAAACCCTGGGACCTTCTGTTGCGTTGTGTAGTTTTAAGTTTGATTTATTCCTCTGAAATGTTCGTCACAGTGTAATCACTGCAACAGTAAAGATTTTTACCCGTAAACTTCACACTGGATACAATATTAGTCGATTTCGAGATTGTATCTATATCAAATCGTTTAATGCTAACGATAACAGCACGTCAAGATAGTATAACTTGTCCAATTATGTCGAATTGAATCCTTAATTATTTACGTATTGGCCGTTTGCAAAGCCCATATTATTAGTGAAGTAATATGAAGCAACATGAAATAATATCGTTTGCCTTATTGTATATGTATGTATATTGTGAATAATTTATTGCTGACGGTACAATTTACATTACATTTAATGTATTATTTCACTGTTATTCCTTGAAGTGTCATTAAATGCACGTCTTACATGAATGACAATGTCAGAACTTTTGAAGTGTGCAATTATGTTTGATATTCCGGCGCATAAATGGTACATCTAATTATTTAAATAACTTTTTGCGTTGGTTGAGCGCATGTTACGGATTTTATGGCGTTATTAATTATGATTATAGTTGATGTTTGGAATGCTGACTACATCTTACCACATCATACCAGCATTACAATAATGTATAGGTAATTAGTTATAACTTATACATTATACAAGTAAACAACAACCATATAGAACGCTGCGCTTTTGATTTCATCCAAACTGTCGCAAAATAAATAAAGAAAATTTCACCTGTCGCAAGTCTGCTTCAAACTTAACGCCATATCTGTATTTCAGGTGTACAAATGAAATCGTCAATTTTTGTTACATAAACGCGTCAAAAAATTAAGAGTACTGCATGTGTTATTTTACTTTGTCCCCGACTAGCGCTTCGCGGTTCGTATTTGGACGGGAAATTTGCGAACTAAAACAGACTTACCGAGTTAAAGTCTCTCGGCGAAAACACGAGAATCCTTTTCGGGAATGTCGGGCGTTTTTAAGTCTGAATTACACGAACGAAAATGTCACCTTTGCCCTGTTTTCCTTAATAAAGACATCAGAAATGAACAAATGCATATTCCTCCGGTTCATGATAAAATAATATAATGAGAAAATAACGTTAGTGTAATAATATTCTTGGAAAACAACAGCAATTTAATACCAAGTGAAGTAAAATAAAAAAAGTATATAACACGTTTATGCAATAAAAAAATAAATTGAAAAGAGTTAAATACGTTTTGTTATATACCATGAGTACTGTTTTGCATAATAATGTCTTTGTTCAAGTTATTACAATTACATTTAGTTTATTTAGTTGAAAAGTCTTTAATAATGAAATTAAGAAAAACGTCTGCCAAATTTATATTAGTAAATTTTATTATACCGATCAGACTAACTTGAATGAAGTAGTTTCATGAATAATTTTGTAGGTCGAACAGACGACGCACCCATGTAAATAATCATATATTAGCCCTACAAGGATCGTGGGATATAACCTGCGTGAGGCATGCTTTTATTGAGCAATGGACGGTGGAGCCCGTGTAGTATTTTCCATAAGACCGATAAAGCTATAATATAATTCTATTAAAACCGCAACTTTGTTATAAATATTTTTTATATTTGTAACAGAAAAACGGAAAACATTAATTCTTCTGCGTTGGCCAGTTTACGGAGCATCTCAATGACATTTTTACAATTTAAATCTTCATATTGAGTGCAGAGACTACCACGAAAAATTAAATAACCCTAAAGAAAGGTTGCTTCCTTTATAAAATTGAAGAATTCGAAATAAGTTTATACCTTGCACTTTCTAGAAGCATGTAAATGATGTTTACTTCATAAAATTAATGTTCGTATTAATTATTTTTCATTTTAAATACAAGTGGTACTTTCCCGGTAGTACTATGTCTTGTGTTGCTGGAGACAAAGGCTTCATTTAGAAATGAATAAACTATTAGGAAGGAATTAACAATGAGTAATAAATTTTTATGTATGTGGCGTCCCTTCCACGCAAAATACAAATACATTTCTTCGATGAAAATCAAGTGTTTATCTATTCATCGGTAGGCATGTGTGAACTTACATTGTCTAAATTACCTCTCTTGTAGCACAAATTTCAACACGTTTATGTTCCGTCGATGCAAGACTGTTTTAGCTTTGTATTGACATTCCTCGTTATTTACGACAGTATAAATATCAAATATGCAATCAATGGGGATATATTAACAAGTGATCGAAATAGACATTGACCTGGTATCTGAAAATATTTATATACTGGCTTGCGGTTTGGTCAAATTGCGCTGTTTGAATATCGTGACGGTTCTGTTTCAGTTGTGAAGTTAAACTGCTCCAATAAATATTTGCCAAGATTAAAACGTGCAAATAAGCCATTAAATGATATTGTTGTCGCTATTCGATAAAACTAAACATTTATCTAACCATCTATAACGTTATAGTCGACTGTTAAATGATAGAAATCGTGATAATACTTTTTTTTTATAGTTTTGTACATGCTCCCAAGGTTCTATTCATTTATCATCGGAAGAGATTTTTTTAAGGAGTCCGCACTCTTTAAAATTCGGTAGAAAAGTCAGTTCTTATTTTTTTTTGTTTTCTAAAAATTGATCGATTAAAGTACCGAAACTGTTAAATGTGTTAGATTTTTTAACCCAATGTTATGCTAAGGTACCAATATACACAATTACATTATAAAACATACGGAAGCGAAGTAAACCAAATAACACCAAAATAAGAATGTAAATTTTTAGAGCATTTCCACTTAGCGAATTGTTAGTAGGTATTGTTGCGGAACAAAATACTTTGTTTTTAAAAGTACAATTGCAGGTAGGAGTATGTTTATCAATTGATATTATTGAATACGTCATTTTGCAGCACAAGATCGTTGAGGCACGTTATTTCTTGTAAACATTTTGCTAACCCACGAACACGGCGGTTTGTATTTCGCAGTCTGACATGGTTGACGTCTAACTGTCCGTTCAACATTGACAAAGCGTTAGCCGGATTGACTTCGTGACGTGCAATTACTCTGAAATGCTAACATTCAATTTGTTGTTAATAAATATTTGATTAAAGCTATAATTAGCATAGCAATTCTTCGTTTAGTCAAGTGTGTTACTTAAGCTATTGGGTTTTGTTTCTGGACCTAAGTGTCTTTGATATTGTTTTTTCCAGATAGGGAATGAGTTATCTATTTAGCATTTAAAAATCTCAAACGGGGAAGATCGAAATAGTTTTCCTATAAAGTTTAGAAATTATAAATTATGAGGTCATGGTTGAATAAGGAATTCTATTTCGAACCAGTGTACTTGCAAGCTCTGCAAGATACTTTTTAACCGTGGTCATTATTTTTAATTTCTTACATAAACAGACATAAAATGAAATGAATATTATAAAGAAATTTGATTGAATTACTCTTTCCTCTGTACGAACATACCATCACCCTTGGTGATTTTAATACTTGCCTTTTAAAATCTGATTCCCGTGCTTCTTCTTCTTTACGTGTCGATGACATACATATCATATATTTCCAACCCAGAACTTAGCCACTTCGACAGCACAATTTGTGGCATCCATCAGATCCTGTTGCGAACAGGTGAAAGGGCAGGCAGGACAGGACATCAGATGGGCCATGGACTGCACTGCTCCATGGCCCATGAAAGGGTTCATTCCGTAGTTACTTCGTTGAATGTGCATATTCTTCCCTTATCTGCCACGCATCACGCCCCCCAATACCCTAACCGTCAAAAGCGAAAGGACGTCACATTCACAGCAACATTGAAAATTCGTCAAATACACAGGTTTGGAAATTTTTAAAGTCACTTGGCGTGGGGAAATCTTCTCAATGGGATCCCACGATAATGGATCTTGATGTACTAAATACACACTTTTCTCTTTCTCCTGTCATATTGGATGACAACATTAAGTCTATTACTCAAAGTCGCTACCCAAGTGTACACCTTTCTCCTTCGCACCGGTATCAGAGTGTGACGTTAAGAGATCCTTTTGCTCTATTTCTACTAAGGCAGTGGGCACTGATGGATTTCATCATCAGATGATCCTACTCATCTTGGAGGAGCTTGCTCCAGTTCTCACCCATATTTTCAATTTCTCAATGACAACAAGCTCTTTCCCTTCGATATGGAAAAAAACACAAGTTATACCGCTGCCTAAAACTTCCAATCCCTCAACCTTTTCACAATATCGCCCCATTTCTATTTTACCTATCTTGTCCATGGTCCTAGAGAGTATTGTTCAGTGACAGCTATCCTCGTTTTTAAACTGCAATAGTCTGCTGAGTCACTTTCTGTCTGGTTTCTGTCCTGGTCACAGTACGGTGATGGCGCTCCTCAAGGTGTCTGATGACGTTCGTCAAGCCATAGACCGCAAACAGTTGACAGTTTTGATCCTATTCGGTTTCAGCAGCGTTTTTAACTCCGTTGAGTTTGATGTTCTCTTAGGCATTCTTAAATCTCTTAACGTATCTCCGCCTGCACTTTCCTGGTTTGATACTTACCTGCGGGGTTGCTCGCCGTATGTCCGCTTCGATAATGCTTCATCAGGCTTGTGTGATTTTTGTGCGGGCGTTCCTCAAGGTGGCGTCTTATCTCCTCTCTCCCAAGCGGTTATTTTTGGCAGCACGTATATGCTCAATCTCATGCCATTAACTTGCCAACAGTTTACTACGATGGTGTTAGTATTCAATACTCTTCGTGTGCTAAAAACCTTGGTATCTTATTTGATAGCAAGCCAAAAGTTCTTGCCCTTCAAAACGAAAATTACACTAGCCTAGTCACTTCTTCTACCTCTTCTTGATTACGCGGACGTATGCTACTTGGATGCTGCAGAGCTGCTGCTAAATAAATTGGAACGTTTACAAAATATGTGTATACGCTTCATTTTCGGGCTTTTTTAGCTTCCGATCCCAGTTGAAATGGTTACCTATACGTCGCCGTCGTGATTTGCATATGGTATCCACACTTTACTCCATTCTCAATAATCCTGCGGCTCCTCAGTACCTCCGAGAGCGTTTTGTTTTTGTGAGATCAGATCCCTTCTTTTAAAATTACCCCCGCACTCCTCTCCCTGTTTTGGCGGCTCTTTTACAGTGCACGCGGTGCGTCTTTGGAATTTCAGCCATTTCTTTGCCAGTCCCTCATCGGTTGTCTTCAAGAATAGAGCTAAGGAATTCTATTTATCCGCATAACGTCTTTTTCTTCGTGTATATATATGTCTTGTCTTATCTTCTATCTTTATTTAATATATATTATATGTATGTTACGTATATGTATATTTACTTATAGATATATTAATGTTTATATTTATGTAGGGTATGTTATAGGAATATCTGCACTGAACACATTTCCAGCTACCTTCAATCACCTATTTTCTCACCAGGTTAGCTGGCAGAGAACTCATGTATTGAGTTAAGCTTACCTTTTGTACATTATTTTCATTTTCATTATTTTTTTAACTAGTGCTTTGTGTACAATAAATATATAAATAAATAAATAAATAAGAAAACCAAATGACAACACTTAGAGTTAAAGTCAAATTTACATTTGATTATAATTTGCTGATGATGATTTTTTCATATGTGATGGACGTCGCGATATGGTTGTTGACTGCTCGACCGCTTGGAAATAAATTAAATGAAATGAAAGAATTATTTCAGCTGTTCTAAAAATGTTCTTCAAACAATTTGCGCTCGCATTAACCGTGCCGTTAACGTATGAGCAGTTCGTAGTTGTATCGACTGTTTGAGACTCTGTTTATTTTTTTAACGATGTATTCCCGTTACGCTTGCATTAGGATACGCGTGTAACGTGTGAGAGTCGAAAGTTATTTCCATATTATGTTAAGCTGAATGTCGGTTGTCTCCCGTTTGTTACAAATTGATGGGAATCTCACACAACGTGTAAAGCAGGATGTCGTGTCAGCGCTTGCACTGATATTACGTCGGAAACCCGACAGAAACGAGACGCAAGTTGTCGCACTACAGCGGCTATAAAGGCAGGGCATCTAGTGCGTTGTTAGGAAATTGGACACTGAAAATGGTCGTAGGATTCACGTCTGACTAGAAATAGCGAGTCTTACACCCGGTTTCTGAAACACTGACCATCGTAGAAGTCACCTAAACAAGTGCACATAAAAAAAAATTGAACTGCACATAAAAAAAATATTTGAGTTGCCAAAAGGATTGTTGAATTCTGTGAATTGATCAGAATGATCTTCTTAATGATCAGCAAAATAGCGTCGCTTACGGAGAGAGTAGAGAGATTACAAGATTCCGGAGGAAAAACAAACGTGTAACGACGAAACTACATTGGGACCTTCATAAAGAGAGCCTTTTCCTGCTGTCCAGTCTGCCTGAATGTCCATTAGCGGAGATTATTCATCAGGTGATACGCTTACTTGGAAGCAAACTCCTTTTCTACAACAAAATAATAGATGGACACTTTTACCACGCCATCCTTTACGTAACGCAACTTTTTCATGAGCCAGAATGGTTCTTCCGGTCGAGCTGGCATTATTAAAGGAAAGTTTTTTTACCAGTACAATTTTTTGTGTAAAAGTCGTGTAAAAGTTGTCAACCGAGGCAAAGACAAGCGTAGAACGAGAGCCGGTTTCTTCACGTTAGTCCGTTTCTTGCATTAGTGACGTACCTATTGTTCCGTCGCTTTAACAAGAGCGTTACTATGCGAAGAAGATGTTTTAATCTTTGTGAATACTGTAACATCCGTTATTAACGCGTGGGTGTGTTTCCGTGTCGGGGAGTGATGGCACGTGTTCGTACGAATCTCGAAACAGATCGAGGCGTTTTGTAATATTTAAAATTACTTCATTTGTAAGGCAAGATAATGCCAACTGTTTCTAAGCACCGTTTTCAACTGTGTACATAATTATTTTAGATATAAAATACACTTTCTAATGATTGCAATTGAACGGTTATAGCTTTTGGAAGATAGGCCTCCGATAAGCCTAAATGGATGAAAGTCATATATATAAAAATTTCTTCTACTGCTGGCCGAGTCAATTAACAATTTCTAGTTGTTGTAGAAATAATGAAAATGTGAGATATTGGACTCAGTTCTGTCTTTTTGTTTTTATGGTTACAAGAAACACTCACTATCTGAATTTGTATTTTACAACTTGATATGTATATAGCGTACATATTGTTGTTTTCTGCTCGTTATTTACTAAGGGAACAGTTAATGGAACAATACATGGAACAAAAACATCTCAATTCGTTTCATATGTACCACAGCCTATAATTCAAACAGCTTGTTAGTTTATTCCAAGGTAGGTATAGTGTAGTAAGTGAAAGTAGAATATTATATTTATTTCTAGCAATTTATTCGTCATTGTCTCGTGACGTAAGGTCTAGGATGTTGATGCATATATTCCAAAGCGGGATATATCTTTGTATTGTCAAAATATCAAATTTTCGAGATTTTAGTGATGATATTGAGATTTTTGGACAGAGCAAAACTACGAAGGACCCGAACGCTGAATAACTATTGATACTTTGAAAGAAGATTTTACGTGCAATAATAGAAAATGCTTGTTTTCGAATTATAACTTAAAGGTTAAATGCAAAACGGCGAATGTGATGAGATGAGAAGGTGAAACTCATAACCGTACTTTTCCCACAGATGGATAGACAGAAGTTATCTGTTGTGTAGTGCATTAATTTTTTTTAACGCATTTTACATGATTAATCAATGATTGAACCGTTGTGTTTTATTTATGTGAAGCGTTGGCCATCAACCAGACTGAGTTATTTCTATATGTTGGCTGAGGACTGTTGGCTTGCGGAATCCTTTCGCGTTTATCATCAGCTGTAACAATGCTGAAATACTTGAGAAAGAAGTTGGTATTTCTTCAGAAAGATGCACGCACCGAACGCAACGTTTGGTGCTTCTCCATGCTCGCAATCGAGTATGAATTATAGTAATGCGGGCTGTGGCGAAAACTCTGTGTAGTGTTCCCGGGCAGAGTACGAACCGGATCCGATATTCGTTTGTCGTTTCCCTCGACTGGCTCGTGTGCGGAAATTATGAGCGTGATGCTGACGAATGGTCGCACTTAGGTTCACTTGGTAATCCGGTGCTTTGACCATCGGAGGGTTTTTTTGGAATAATTAAGTACTGATGACGAGAATCTTCTTCTTCTACCAAGCATTTATCCCAGCAATTGCCAGGGTCTACTTTCCTGCTCTCCTCTCCTTCTCCTCCACTTTGCCCGATCTCGACATCCTCATGGGTCAGTCCACTGGCTCTCGTATCCTGCTTCACAACGTCCTGCCATCGCTTCCTTGGGCGGCCAGGAGGTCTAGCGGGTCTACTGATGACGAGAATATTCTTGGAATATATGCTATTCTATGCTTAGAACTCTTAGTAAACCATATAATATTTGTCTAGGTATACCTTGCTTTGCTATCACTAGAGTTTAATTCGCGTATATTTTTTTTTCAAAGTCAAAGTATATTTATTCAATATAGGCCTAACTTAAGCTCTTAAAGAAGGTCAACAAAAAATCTACCACCGGTTCACTAAACTAGACCTGCACAATATTGAAATACTATCTTTTCGCCCGCGACTTCGCTCGCGTTGAAGCCCTTAAATAAATATCTTTCTTTAATCTTTCAAGCCTTTACAACACTTTTTTCCAATCAAAAAATAGAAAGAACTGATTTTCGTTGAGAATATGTTTAAGTAAAATATCAATTCAGTTGGCTTTTCAATCAGCGATAATTAATTTACATAGGTACTTGTATTTCATAACCAGCTAGTCGACTATAATTAATAACAACCATATTTGACTGTTGATAAGGTAAATGAAAATAATATTGCTATTAAAAAAGGGTATTAATCATGTACAGTTTTAACTACAAAATACAGGGTGGCTTTTCTAAAGGTGCTCAAATTCACCCGGGAGGTTCAGACTCTGTAGTATAATCGTTTATTGAAATAAAAACAAACTTTTTTTTTAAAACAATTGCCGTTCCATTCCCTAAAAAACAGTACTTGCTGACAATGCGATAGTCATTCATAAATGCATCGTATACTTTTAAAACGAACTTGTGTGCGTGTTAGTCATGAATAATCGCGCGTAAAATAAATGAGTTGCACATAAATCACGCACTTTTTGAGATAAGTTAAAATGAAAGTAATTAATTAATTACAAGTGATTTTAAATAGTTATCATTTTTTATAACATTATTTATGTCTAAAATTTAATTTAAAAAATGGATACACATAAGCATTCAATTTCAGCAAAATTTGTTTTGAATCTAGTTAAGATCTATTCATATCAACAGTGACCGTAGGGAATAGGCGACTTTGTCGGTGATTGTACATCTAGGTTGGGAACAATACATATTTATTGATTCCAAAAAATTTTGTAAAGTTTCCGTGTGGCTGTCGAATCCGCAAATAGCAACTATCATTAGCCATTGATTTAGTTGTTAGATAGCTGTAAAAAGCCGGCTGAGTTTCTTTCACCGGTTCTTTTCAGGTTTTTTTCCCGAACCGGTAGTAGTATTTTGACACTCAATATGTGCAATGCTCCTATGTTGACTAAAGATATTTGAACTTTAATTTACCCTATTTATATCTATATATATAAAAATGAATCCATATTTCCCTTGGTCACGCCATCACGCGTGAACGGCCGGACCGATTTCGCTAATTCTTTTTTTATAATATTTCTTGAAGTAGGAAGATGGTTCTTACGAGGAGAAAAAATTTAAAAATTGCCTGATAAAGACTAAAAACAACACTTTTCTATATTGCCGTACAAAAGATTCGTAATAATACTTAAAAGTTAAAATGAACTTTAATACCATCCTATAAAGTTTAAGTGTTAGTGGAGGGGTTCCGGGAAGACAAAACAAGTGAGTACTGTGGTAAAATGTTACTTGAAATGTAAACGTCTCTTTGCCGTGCATCACTACATAGTATAAAACAAAGTCGTCCCGCTGTTTGTCTGTTCCTATGTACGCTTAGATCTTTAAAACTACGCAACGGATCTTGATGCGTTTTTTTTTTCTAAATAGAGTGATTCAAGAGGAAGGCTTATATGTATAATACATTGCACCCGTGCGAAGCCGGGGTGGGTCGTTAGTGTCATATAAATAACGATGCTGACAATGAAAGATATATATACGTGACGTCTGGTGGCCGTGGTATCTTGGACCAATATACGTAACGTTTGGACTCGCTAAAGCCGTGCTATGGCGTTAAATCGAAATTCAATGTTACAGAGATTGCGATTTCAAGTTACAATGATAAGCAGCACCCAAAAGTACTACATTGGTACAAGGTAAGTACATACATATCGCATTGGCGTGTTCTTATCTGTAATAATAATAGCAATAATCGGTGATATGTTTAGCTATCACCTATATATCTAACGTCGCCTTTATAATTGATCTACATTTTGATGACGTATGCAGGAATCAATCGGACTTAAAATAATCTATTCGCGTTTATTTTAAAAGAGCCATGATAGTTTATTCTCGGGTGCTCGCTTCAAATTTTATTTTAACAGAGGGACATCTGAAATCTTTTAAATGCAATAGCAGGTGCCTCTTCCCACGTGCTCGGCGGTGAAGGAAACGTGCATATTTATTAAATAATCCAAAAAGTATTCCGTAAGATATATAAAGCCAGCCTACTCGCACTAGATTCGAGTTCCATGCCATAATAGGTACCTATGTACTTTTTCATACAGGTATTTCTTCAGCAGAAAAAAAAAACAAAAGTTGCCGTCAAAGTTAATGTGGGTCCATTATATTTTTTGATCGTTTCTATTTCTCTACCTCTAGTGTCTGTTGAAGTTCTCTTTAAACGGTAATACCCTTCTAATGCAAATTGAAGATCTTCAGGAAGCGAGTCTTCTTTTACTTTGAGGACGGAAAAATCTTTGTGTTTTCGATGTCCTTGCTCGGCCTTGATTAATGTAGGGCTTACTCCTTAGCATCATTCGTTATTTATCGCATAACTATATAGGCCATTTTCGAGACAATAACATAAATTATAGGTTTGAACATTTGGTAATGAAAAACGGAATAGAAAAAAAATCGATTCACAGCGACGTTCGATGGCCTACAAGGTCGGCTTATGTCACTTACCTACGTGTGTATATTTTATACTGCTTCTCGTTACGATTTTCAATTTAACATTGAATTTGGTATAATGTCATTACACTGAAGAAATTTATTCAAGTTTTGTGTCGATTTACCATCTGATGTAGTGAAGAGAGGTATTTATTATCTTTCGTATGTTAAGCGTAAATGTTATAAATGTTAGGCGAAGGTGTATCTTTAGCATAGGAATGTTTATAAATTAAGACCTAATAATTAATTTACTAGCGGTATAGCGAAAGTAATACATTGGGCTGAAAAATCATATGCCACACTTTTTTAAGGTCATATTATGTTTCAAATGATCAGGTTTTGCGCAACTTTATCCTTAGCTTGAAATATCTTATCTCATAAAATCTCTCAAAAAATGTTTCAATTATCCGTATATATGTTTTTCAGTTTTCTAAAATAGCAGGCAAGTTAAATTTATTAATTCTAGGTGAACATTAAAAATACCGTATTGAGATTGATAATTGTTTAAAACATTGTTTAAAACCGAAATTTGTTTAAAACATTTTAATTTCAACATTTTCATTGCAGGTGTAATTATATTTTAGGGATTACATGATTTAAGTATGTTTACGCATAAATAAGTTTCATTCTTTTATGAAATATCTGCATACAACGAACTTAAAAGTTTATTAAAAATAATGCAAAGTTTTAGTTATAACCTGAGTATGCGATATACGTATATGTTAGTGTATCTAACAAGTCATTACACAAACTCAATAATTTACTGTTTGCCGACATAAGAATTAATAACAATATATTTAAAAAACAAGAGTGACATAACTACAGGATGAATAATTTTTGTTTACCGATGGTTGGTATTTGAAGTTAGGCAGCACCACCTAATTATTATCTTATCGGCTAAGAGACAGTCATTACTAGGTATTTAGCTGTTAGCGATTCTAAAAAATAACATATCTGTTAAATATAAATGAAATAAGTTGAGACTTAACAGCACACAAGTTACGACAGTTCAGGTAGGTAAAGTACATATGATAGACAGATATAGTAGACACAAATCTGCTTATAATAAGTGTAAAATGTAAATAACGTTTTAAACAAAAAAAAAAGTCATCATCTTTGTACAGATAAAGTGTTTAAGTTTTCATCGCTTTGGAACAGCTCGAGGTTAAATTGTTGGAAATTTTTAATTAGTTAGGTAGAACGGGATCTATCAATCTAACCAACGGAATGAGGCGGAAAAGAAGTTTCATTCTGCTTTTTGGTTATGTGTAAAACTGCTATCATTAAAATTTCCATTACTAAAGTGATGATTGAAACATTCAAACTAGTGATAAAACTGATCAAAAACGTATTTTTTTTTTCTGTCGAAAAAAAAAAAAAAAAAGAAGGAAATTTTTTAACGTATTTGTTAATTTTTATTGATTTGTTTTTATTATGATTCATGCGGGTTTTAAAAGTTTGGCGTTTAAAACGATTTCGAATATGGTTCGTGCGTGATCATTGAAGCAACGTTGATGGATGATTGATTCGGAGGGGCGAGAATTAGGTTTTAATATAGGGGACTGGAAAAATCAATACCGTTGAGTGTGTTCGAAATGTTATTTAGTCACGTCAAAGCGCCTCTGGGTGTTATGCTTTCCATTCGATTGGGGGAAGTTTTATGTTATTTTCGATAGCTTTGCATTAACTTATTAAGAATAGTTACGATAACCTTCATCCTGCTTTAGAAATCTGCATCGGCTTAAATAATAATCGTAAAGCATTTCTTTCAGATATATCTCCAACACACATGTGTATATGTGAAATGATTTGTAATAAAACCTGAACGTGACAATTAAGAAGGCTTTGCATATTTGGAAGAATTAAGACCGAATTAACAATTATAGCATAGCATGCTTGGTTCTCATTTTCTCAGGTATAGATTGTGCAGCAGAAAGAATTTTAGGATCAGAACGTCTTGATTACTAATGCGATCAAAATACTTTTATAATCTCCCTTCTACGTCTTTAAAAATTTAAACTATTTTCCAGATGCAACGCAACAAAAAATCAGAGGCTAGTGACATTTCGTTCCGGCAAACAGCAATTAATGGCTTTGTCGATTGCTCCCATCATTGCAAACTATTTTATGGATGCAACGCAAAACTCGACTTTTCAAAATCGAGGATGGTGTTCAGAAAGAGGCTAGTGACATTTCTTTCCGGAAAACAGCAATTAATGGCTTTGTTAATTGCCACCATTAAAGTCCATTCACAGATTAAATTTGTTGTCTCAAGTAACAATTGTGCATCAAATAACCTTTTTCTTTGCTTTTCCGTCGCTCAAACATTAGTGGCAAGCCATTACCAAATGATGTTATAGCATTGTAGTAAAACGTTTCAATTTAATATGTTTCATACTTTTCTCAAGCTAATGAATAAGTATGGTTTTAATAATTTTGTAAATGATATTAAAATTAGTAGACTTTATTATCATAATTAGTTGTTTATACATACATGTACTTTTATACGTATGTCATACGATGATACTATTATTGAATGTAACTTTATTTTTTTATATATTTTGAAATTCTGTTTAAGGCCCAAAAGATTAGTAAAAAAGCTGCTTAGTGGCTGGGTGGCTCTTTGAATTATACTCTTATACTAGCTGTGCTCGCGACTTCGTCCGCGTGGAATTTTAAATAAAAAAAATTAAAATAAAAGTAGCCTAAGTTACTCCTTATTCCGCCAGCTATCTGCCAGTGAAAGTCCCGTCCAAATCGGTCCAGCCGTTTCAGAGATTATCCGGAATAAACAGACAGACAGACAGACAAAAATTGTAAAAAATGTAATTTTGGTACGTTTAGATTCATTTAGTAAAAAACGGTACGTTTAGATTCTTATAACGAAATAAGATTGAATAGAAAGGAGAAGGAGATTCATTAAAATTACAATTTGTAAAGGTCTCAGAAATGATATGTATTATGTAAACTATTATAGTGCGCATATCTATGTTACTTATCAGTGTATCAATAAAGACGGAACTACTCATAAATTCAGATAATAAAACTTATAGTGCAAAGTACAAAGATAACGTAGAAGAAAATAACGTCACGGTAACTTATTGCAGCCACCCACGGCGAGAAGTAGCATTATGCTGATTCATTCATCTGTTGTGATTCTACACTAGTAAAATATTAGCGAAGCGTCGAGGCAACCCATTTTCATATTACCGCCGTAATACGGGCACAGTGTGATTCCACCAGACATAAACCCGCTTTGTGTTGCTATAATAATAGCTTCGTCTAAACAAAGGTATACACGAAACCGAGAATTTATACGAAAACGACTAATATTTGCCGTCCTCTGTTTGTTGACAACATTTATTTGAAACGAATAAATAGACATTTTTGTGCGTGTTTTTTTTTTAATTTAATGTTAATTGTTGTTATGAAGAACTGATGATACAATGATTACAACTATGTCATATAAATTTATATCTCGCTTTCCACCGTTAGCTTTGAAAGACGTGTATTAATTTATTAACACGAATTGATGTCTCAACCTTTTAGCGCTTTAACTGTCCTGGAAGAACGTTACATACAATTTTCGCCAATAATAATCTGGTGCAAACGGTGATTTATGGTTATGAAATATGTTCAAGGCCGTGTAATAAAATTTTTGGCAACTACCAACATTTTGTACACAATTTTAAAACGGTAATTGATGACCGCGAATAAATACTAATTATAAAAGGTTTACTCATTAAACACATTTCTTCTATTTTTCTTACGGTGCGTTCTAAAAGGTAAATATCAGAAAAAGGGTGATTTGTCTTTTGGGTTGAACAAGCTTAAGTCTGATTTGTGACTGAAAAAACTGTTGCGTAAATTTCGGAAAAGGGACGTTTGTTTAAACGCTTAGCTGTGCTTGGCAATGTTATTATTTTTAAACCCTTGGAAATATCGTTTCAAAAACAAGTAACCATTTCTTTATTTTGAAAATGAAATAGTGCGATATGTATCCATTTTTAATAGAGCCTATTCGGGCCAAGGATTTGGTATATATAAGCAGATGCTGCCGTGAAAATAACAGATTCTCCGTGTTTGTTTCCGTTTTTTCATTGTGGAATTTTAGTTTTCTTATAAATAAGGCGGAGTACGTCAAATATTAATGTATAAATTAATGTTTTCGAACTCAATACAATATGAACTTAAAATAAGAGTATATTTTCAAACGTGTTGTTTTATAAAAGCGAGGCTTAAGTTTTTCAGTTTGTTTTCATTAAAATTATTTCTCTTTCTACTGTTTTTAAAGGAAGTACAATTTTGGACTGTCGGCTGGCTGGTTTGTTTTAATTTGCAGCAGTCATTATATTTTTAGGGTTGTTGGTTTTCTGTCGACCTAATATTGGAGTATGCTTCTTATATTTTGATGTAATGTTGTGATTTATTTAAAAGTTGTTAGTTTGACACCTGCGTCGTGATATTTCCTACACCCTAGAGTGGGGGGTGGTTGGTGTTTTTTTTTGAGGAGTATAAATTTTAGTTTGGGTTAGTTTTTGGTTATTGTAAGTTAAGGCAATTATTGAGTTATAGTTGAATAAATTGTAATGCACATGTCCATTGGCAGCAGTTATCAATTAACATCAGGTGAACAACGAACTCGCCTTCTTGCATAAAAAATATATTAATTTTATTAAATAACTTTTTATCGATTCTTAAGATTTAACGGACAATCTTCTTCCTATATTTTTAATTGTGGTAGGCGCATGAAGCAATTTCTGCTTTTTGGAAGAATGGAAAAGCTCTGGAAGAACCACAGTCTTACAGAAGACCAGCGTGAGGTGGAAGTGCTACTTTCGCGTTTTGTATGGAGAGAAGATAACCGGAGTCATTCAAATGTTGTAGGATCAAAACTGATTTCTAACTTCTGGATATTAAAGCGTTGGTAACACCTACATTAGATTACGTTTGAAATCGAAAAATACGGTTGCTTCAGTAAATTTAACACTGAATGATTTTTTTTGCAATGAAATAGGGAAAAATTAATTGCGGTTTGCGGGAAGTGAAATCAAAGGAATTGTTGCGAGAGGAGAAAGTTGCAAAATTACTTATTCCTTCTATCTCGTTTAAGAAATTAATGTTTCACGATAAAAATAATAACGTACAGAAATTAAAGTTTCGCTTAAATTGCACAGACAGTAAATTGGCATAATTCAATGTATTGTTGTTTCAGTCATGTTTGATGATATACAAGGACTTGAGGATTCCGTGGCGCAGTTGCCAAGGTATCGGCTTCAACGCCAGGGGTCGTGGGTTCTATTATCACGTATCACGTGAAATTTATTTATGAAAAACGTCCTTACAACACACGATAATGAACTACATTAAGGGCAAAGGACCGAATTACGTTTATTTTAGATAAAACCGGAAATTTGGCGTGTGCAAATATTATCATACTTTTCCGGAAGATTACAGAATAATGTGATACTTATATGGCAGCAGTATTTCGCCGGAGTAGCAATACGCCACCGAATCTCATGCCGTGGGTGCCGGAAGAGACGAATAAGATAAACCACAAGCAGCCCTCTTGTCAACTATGGCAAGTTATGAGTTCATGCCCAAAGTCTATGTCAGAAAATTTGCTAGGATAGTTAGTTCAGAAGTCAAATTCAAGAATTCAAACCTTCAGGATACTTCGGCAAATCTTCTCGTCGAATATCCCTCAATGTTTGCAGACTGAGGTCTTCCATCAATGTATGTTGCCGGTGATGTCCTACGGAACTGTGACTTGATTCTTCACATCTGTCAATTTTTTTTATGTTAAAATTGGCCAAGCGCGCAGACGGTTCTGCTGATGTTAAATGAATACCGCCGCCGATGGACCTTTTGAAAATTGTTTTTTTTTTTGGTTAAGCTTGTATTTTGGAAATTACATTTAGATACAGATTACTGAGTCGTACGTAATAATAAGAAAATATGAACTAGTGTTTTTCACAAAAGAAAGAACTTTAAAAAAGGGAAAAAATAACAAAATCATCTGAATCGACATAAAATAAAAAATAAAGAAAGCAATGATCTGGAATCGAAAAAAGTAAAAAAATAAGTGTGTAAATATGATCGTGAAACGAACCACGGCCTTCTGTTTCGGGGCCGGCCGATTACCGATCGAGTTATTATAACATTTTTTTTAGATGAAATTTACCGTCGTATTCGAATGAGATTTTTCATTCCCTGAAAACTGGGATATAACGACATTTTCAAAAAATGAAACCTAGCCATATATATATATATATATATATATATATATATATATATATATATATATATATATATATATATAAAAAAATGTTCGTTTCACTATCATATTATATATATATATATATATATATATATTGCTATATACAAGAATTGCAGGTGGCACAGGAATGTGCTACGCGGCAGTCTGTGGGGGAGGCCTACGTTCAGCGGTGGACTCATACAGCCTCACACTTACACGTACTCAATTTTCACAGATGATGTATTTCTGTTGCCACGATAACAACAAATACTAAGAAACAGAATAAAAAATATTTAAATAGGGCTCCCATACAACAGTTTTCGGAGGCAACTAAAAAGTTTTAACTTTTCTTTTTGTCGGCGAATGAAGTCCTTCGATGGCTCAAGTGATGTTAGTCATGATGATTGATGAACTAAATCTTCTCAGTGGGATATGAATCAATTTTATAATCTATTGACTCAATAAAATTATTTGCACGGGAAACTGGATAACAATTCGTGTATATTTTCACATGCTGTGCTAAAGAGCCGAAAGTATCATTCTTTCGGCACTTGACTTAAACACGGTAATGCTTTTAGTTCAGAAACTACAATGACGTGCTATGAGTTTGTTTTACCGTTTGCGTCACAACTATTAATGTCAGTTAGCTGAGTATACGTCAGCTTTTGTCTTCAACGCTGCGGATGAATGAAAATAGAACTAAACGGAATTGTTTCAATCTCACTTTATATAACAACGCTCTGGCAACTTTTGATTCCACATCTGTTTTATCCTGATGTATCGCAATGCCGATAAGGAATATGTTCTCAATAGTGTACATTATGTTAACAGAGCCATTACATGGCATTAACTGGGTTCAAATGTAACTAGGACAAAATATTTTCGTAGACCATTTCAATATTGCTTCAAAAACTTGTTACAAAACAAGGTAATAATTTGTTCGGTGGCTGTTAAAACAAAAAGCATATCTTAATGATTCTAATTCAAAATATAGGGTATAAAAATTTATAGGTGAAAAAAAAAAGAAAAAAAAAACTCAAAAGTATATGCCAAAAATAATATAAAACGAAAGTTGAGACTTCCCAACAACAGATACAACAAATTAGTGGAAGTTACTTCAACGGTACTTGAGACATTTAACTCGATATTTTTTGCACGTGGAAATTATCAAATTTATAGACCACATTATGTCAAAAATTTGATTGTCATTAAAACGTTTCAGGATCGTTGAATCTATCAGTAGAAGCTATTTGTGAATATCACGGATACGTCTCACCAATTTTAACATACGGCCTGTGACTTTCGGGATCCTACACCCTAAAGCCTACGTCGACGTTCTTAAAGTACGGCTGTAGACATTGCTTATGATCTTACTATTGACATTAATTTTATTATGAATTTAACTATGTTAAGGGAGATTAACAAAGTTAATATTATAGTTTAGCTGTAAAATCTATTTCATATGATGTTGACCAATGTTAATTAAATTTTTAATAAACATTGTGCATCGTAAATCAGTAGAATACACAGCACAATGTTAAATAACAAGTTGTAAGAACTTACGAGTATCACAAGTTTGCTGCAATCAATGCATAGACCAGTAGACCAACTATTGTAGAAATATATTTAAGGTGGGAACTGAGAATCAGGATTAAGTCTTTTTTGTTTTTTTTTTATGTGATAAAGTGACAAACGAGCTGGCGGTTCACCTGATGTTAAGTGATAACCGCCGCCCATGGACATTTGGAACAGTCGTATGGTTCCAAATGCGTTGCCACCTTTAAATAATGTGTGCCCAGGCTACCTCACTCACCAGACGAAACACAGAAGTGTAACACTTCTGCTTTACGCCGGTCTTCTGTGAGGTCGTGGTACTTACCCGGACGGACCTGCCCATTCGTGCAACAGTGTTGCGTGGCCCTATCAACGCAAAAAGCCGCCATAGTAAATCATAAAGCATTCAGGAAATCCTTTCAATCAATTGAAAGCCCATGTCGGTTTAATGTACTAAAATATATTTTAAATACATGAATTAATTTAATTGAATAGAAATCGTTATATGGGTTTTATCGCATCGAATTCTTGTTTAACTTCAAGTCGTTTCTTTTAAATATACTTAAAAATATGAAGCGTTAATTTATTGGGAAACTATCTGAAATCTAATCTTTGTTTCACAAATTAACCTACAATTATCTAAGCTTTCCGTTAATCCCTATTAGTTTTCATCTATTCACGTTAATCTCACCTTCACGTTCAAAGTTACGTTACAGGTAGGACGTGATTCTAATACTGTTAGGGTAAATATTAAATTATTCAAAGGCCTGATTGAATTTCGGTAGTCTCTTTAATATTAAACAGCAATATTTACAGCGTTAAAATGGATGTATTACATTGTTTCATTTAGATGAAAAATAAATATCTAATTAGTTATTATTTGGCATTTCTTTTTTTAAATATTGGCCATATGTTAGAGTAACATTATTTTTAATACATGTGTTACCAACTACTTTTTAGGGTTGCGAAACGGGATCCTATTAGTAAGACTCCGCTGTCTGTCTGTCTGTCACCAGGTTGTATTTCATGAACAGTGATAGTTAGACAGTTGAAATTTTCAGAGATGATGTTTACCGCTATAACAACAAATACTAAAAACTTTATTTGGGGCTCCTCTACAACAGTCATTATTTTTTTGCAGTTTTTATAGATAACGGTCCGGAAACCTTCGTGTGCGAGTCCTACTCGCACTTGGCCGGTTTTCTCCCGCGTAATACCTAAGCGTGCCAGTTGAGATCCTCAATTTGTTATAATATAACACTATTTAACTTATTAAAATCTTTATAATTTGTAGAAGTGCACTGTAAACAATCTAAATTTTTATTAAAATCCTGTTATTTTGTAATAAGAGCAATCATCGTGTTACCGTTTTCGTAATCACTTGTCAGAATAATTTCAGATAATATTTCATAGTCGCTGCTTCGGCAACCGTACTCGTATTTTCAAAGAGAGGAGAGTACGTTTGTTCTTAAATAAGAGTAGCTACTCGCTTTTGACGTTATATACTGTGTGAATAAATATGAAAACGGCCTCTTTGAGGATTTTTGTTGAGTGCGTTTCCCTCTTGTCGCAAATTTTTAATGCTGATTACCTGTTTTCGGCAAAATCGTTAGAATAACAAAAGTTCTCGACAAAAAAAAAGAACAGGCTTTTAATTCGGTTGTTTATTTTTTAAATGGTTTTTAACTTGTAACACAGTCAAGAACAATTTTTTTTTATTGGGTTCGGTTTAGCTACCGTGTGGTGCCATGTTTAATTTCTTTGTTTTGTTTTAAAACATTGCCCTTACTTTAGGATAAATTTGTCCTGTGTTGTAAGGACATTTACAAACATAAATAAGAGGACACACACCCAGATGCGAAACAACTATCTGTGGGTCACACAAATAGTTGTCCCGTGCGGGAATCGAACTCATGGCTCCCGATGCCGAAGCCATTACATTGGCCTCTGCGCCACGGAGCCGTTTCCGGAGGTACACCAGGGAGTATAGTGAATGAGAAATCAAAAGGTACTTGTTTTTTTTTTATGTAAGGAAGTGGCAAACGAGTTTTCGGTTCACCTGATGTTAAGTGATAACCGCCGCCCATGAACAGTTGCAACACCCGTAGGGTTGCAGATGCGTTGCCACCTCTTAATAATGTGGGCCCCGGCTACCTCACTCACCAGACGAAACGCAGAAATCAACAATCAACACTTCAACTTTACGTCGGTCTTCTGTGAGGTCGTGGTACTGACCCGGACGGACCTGCCCATTCGTGCAACAGCGAACACTGTTGCGTGGTCCTACCACCGTGAAAAATATTCAGATGAAGATGAATAACTTTTAACCACCATGAGAAAGCATATATATCAGTGCGCATTGTCACGGGACGGACTACAAATACAAGAAATTATCATGTACCAAATATTCTTAAACGTTACTTACGTTTTAAAACTTCTATTTTTTTTTCTGTTTGAAAAAATATTGCCCTTAGTTTAGTATAACATTATACTGTGTCGTATGGACGTTTTACAAACATAAATTCGACGTTGACGAACATCGATAGATAAGAAACAATTCTCTGTGGGTCACACAAAATTTGTCCCGTGTGCTGTGGGTATCGAACTCACGATCCTCGTTCCGAAGCCAATATGTTGGCAACTGCTCCAAAAAGTCATCATATAACATATTGTGCGTTTAGTATGCGCATACGAAAAATGGAGCTACTTTTACAAGGCAAGAGAAGGAACGTTGCGATATCGCTATGTAATACTCGGTAACGTTTTTAAAGTTTTGCATAATCATTCGTTTAATTTTCCATAACAAAAAAAGATTAGTTTCTTGAAATATCCGTAGAGGAGAGTAACTAAATGTGGGCTAGTGCTTTAATATGGGCTAGTAACAATTCTCGAAAACCTACAATCGAAAGACTCAACAAACGCTGATCGTCTATCGTATTCATTCCCTCTAATATCGCACTCACTGATTCTCGTCATTCGCGCGCAAGCTGTCGCCAGTGTCGGCCATACTTGTGTTGCTGCTGTCGAAAAATTTTCTGCGGTACGTATCAATGTGTTATTTAATGAATGAAAATTAGGTTTAAATACTATAACTATGTGTTTTATTGCAGAATATAAGTTTAATTTTATGATTTTCGGTCGATTTATTGCTTGCTATTATGATTTGTAAAGTAAAGTGGGCTATGACTATGGTCCTGAATATGGGCTATGGTCAAGGTCTGAGACTCAAACAGAAGAATCTACTTCTGGAACTGGACATGATCCAACAGATAACTGTCAACCTTAGTCTTCCGGAATTCATCGTAGCATTCTAGGTTTAGTATCACCTTATGACATAAGTCCCATTCCAAAAAAAGTCGGAAAGACAACTAATAGAGGTAGAAAAGCTGCTTTGGCCTCGCTTATAACTTCGTCTCCATATAAAAATGACCTTATTCAAACAAATAAGAAGAAAATTGAAAAAGAAAATAAAAGATGAGAAACCCAAGCAAAAGCAAAGAAGTATAGGAAATAAGAAAGGCAAGGACGAACTTGAAGTTGAAGAAGATATCCAATTTGATATCCCATTTGAGATCCCCTATAGAAAGAGAGGCTCCTGGCACTGCCGCAGCGTGTATGTATGTGTAAACTCTGGGCACATACCTATGACTGTGCTGGGCCAGAGTTTGATACCTGGATCTGTGATTTTTGTAAGTAATTATGTGATTTCTTCTATGTACCAAAGTAATTTGATCTCTTATAAGATAGATATATATATATATATATATATATATATATATATATATATATATGCATGTATATAACTTAATATATGATTTGTATCCAATTATAATATTATTTTCATATATATTCTCTTTTAAAATTTTATTATTCTTGCATCTTTTGCTGCACCTACCATAAACTCTCACCACATCCTGGGTTGACTGGTAGAGAATGCCTTTGGGCATTAAGTCCGCCCTTTGTTACCTTGTTTTACTGAAGGTTGGCAATAAAGATTTAAATAAATAAATAAATAAAATAATTATAATTGTTATTTTTGTACAAGATACTTGAAGTTTCTATCTGTAGCCCATATTTGAGTACCTGTTCCATATTAAGCGCCTATTTTGATATTTTTTTTAATGCTCAATTTAATAATATATTATAATATTAAGAATATAAGATTGTTAATTAGTTCTTTAAAAATGTATGTGTAATTATTTTGACTAGTCAATAAATGGTTAATTTTTAATAGCTTTTTATTTTTGAGGCAAAAACAAAATGGTAGCCCATATTTGGATACTCTCCTCTACTGATGGAAGGACGAAAAGGAATTTTCAAAGTAATAACAATCATTGTAAAATACATTTAAAAACGCGGTTTTTCTATTTAAATAGTATCTTTGCAAATTTTATATCAAGGTGTATGATACGAGGAAGATTTTAACAAACTGTATAAATCTTCGAGCCTCATATATAACTCAAGTTGACTTACAAACATTGCGGTAGTTTCTAGCAAGAGAACTGTGATAATTAGTTGGCAAGTGTTTTCCTCTTAAAAGTTAAATATTTTCTCTCCGTAGAATTCCTTGCAAAAATTCTAAAAACTTCATTAACTTTTATTGCTATGTTAAAGTTTAGAATTTAATAAACAAGGCTTGGTTGATCTTAGCGCCCCCATGCATGCTGAAAAATTTAACAAGTTGGTAATTGTAAATAACTTTATAATCACTTATAAGACCGCTTATACGGTTTATTACGAATATACATAAAAATATTAAATAAAATACTAAAAAAGAAATAAGAAAAAAAAATATTGCGAAAATACAACAAAACTTATTATCATTCCCGTCTGTCAAAATTTTTGCTAACAGCGTTTTTTCAGGCGTTTTGTTTCATTCGATATCTATCATTTCAACTAGCTCTTTGTCACAATTGAAATAATTATTTTGATTATATAATTCATGATGTTGCACAATTTCTAAATCGTTATATAATTCATTAATGTGGCAATTGAAATAATTAACCGCATTTCAAACATTCCATGCCAGATTTTCATGTAGATGTAGATAATTGAAAATCTCGGAATAATAATTGAAAATCTTGAACGGTAATAATAATTAATATTACGAAGAAGAAAACTATTGGATTAAATTTCATTAATGGTAAAAATGTTTGACGTTTAACTAACAGGTTAGAGGTGAGATAACATTTTCATGAAATAAACCGTATATATAGGTAAGTACCCGGAGGACCGAGCTTTGCTCGGTTTGTTTTTTTTTTTGGTAAATCGTTTATTTTGGAAATTACATTTAGATACAAATTACTGAGTAATGAAATATGCATAATATAAGAAAATATGAACTGATGTTTTTCACAAAAGAAAGAACTTTAAAAAGAAAAGGGAAAAAAATCGACAAAAAATTAAAAATAAAGAAAGCAATGATGTAGAATCGAAAAAAAAGTAAAAATATAAATGTCTAAATGATCGTGACGCGAACCACGGCCGTCTGTTTTGGGGCCGCCCGATTAACGACCGAGCTATTATGACATTTTCTCTTGCGGCGAAATTTACCGTCATATTCGAATTATATTTTTCATTCCCTGAAAACAGGGATAAAAGGACGTTTTCTAAAAATGAAACCTAGCTAGATCGATTTTTCGCCCCCGAATCTATGCACATACTAAATTTCATGAAAATCGCTGGAGCCGTTTCCGAGATTCCGATATATATATATATATATATATATATATATATATATATATACAAGAATTGCTCGTTTAAAGGATAAGATAGGTACCTATATCTTATCCTTTTGCAGCGTTCCCTTGTAGTTATTTTGCTTTGGAAGCGCGAATTGGAGTTTTTTTGGTGTAGAATGTAACTTATACCGACTTTTTAGAAAGCCCACCCGAAAATTTCTGATCTAAACAAGCTGTAGGTAGCAAGTTCTAGGTATATTACAGTCGTATGCTATAGTGTTACTTAATTTGACAGTAAGTTGCAGAAGTGACATCCTTTTGTTTTTGGCTGTGGCAACGATTATTCGTTTAATAATATTAAAATGGAAAACACACAAATAACAATTTGAAATTATATTAATATCATACGAAATATTATAAAGACAGTGCATTATACGAATAGTATAATATTTAATACCAAAGAAAAGTAAAAACAGATTGTTGCGCCAGTGCGTTATACGAAAACCTTATATAGTTAGAATGAGAATACCTTCTAATTTGAATTATTTTTTCAAAATAACGTTTCTCTTGAAACATCAATAAAAATATATAAACCTCTCATTAATTGTACACTTGACCGTCTAATCCTTAATAATGATCCATGCATGTATGTAATTATGTTTATATAGCTATATATAAATTATATTATATCGTATTCTATATAGATATGTTTATAATATATGTTCTCATTTGACGCAAATAACAATTATATTGTTACAATGTCATTTCTGTTCACACCGTGGCTAAAAAAACTAAACAAATCTAGTGTCTTGACTCAGAACTAAACTAAACATACATTTTACCTCTATTATGCTACCGTATATGCTCTGTATTCTGGGTAATGTAATCGGCATACCACTATTGTATTGTAAGCAGCAGTCTTGTGCGTCCCAAAACATTGTTCCCGCACACTCAAGGTCTGCTGAAATGGAACAATGCATGCAAACAATGTATTTCAAAAGGTTTTTAGTATATGATAGGCGTTTTACATGAAACATTTTTGATTCATGTACGCATGTTACAATAATAACACGGTAATGCTTTATTTACCTTTTAAGTTAAATTTAAATTTAAAAGAAGCACTTTTTTGACTTTATGCTATACAATTCAATAGATTTTAGAAACGGTCTTCTCTGTTGCAAGTAGGGGCAGGTCCGTGCGGGTCAGTACCACGACATCACAGAAGACCGGCGTTAAGTGCAAGTGTTACACTTCTGAGTTTCGTCTGGTGAGTAAGGTAGCCGAGGCTCACTTTATTAAAAGTTGGCAAGGCATCTGCAACCCTTCGGGTGTTGCAAATGTCAATGGGCGGTGGTCACGTAATATCAGGGGAATTATCAGCTCCATCTTCTCAAATAACGAAAAAAAGGAATGTCTAGTACTAATCAAATAATAAGGTAAAGGAAAAAATTTAAAAAATTACAAATTAAAAATTATTAAAAATTACTCTGAGATATGCAAGCACATGAAATTACGTTTTTGATATTGACAATGATACAAAATAGTGAAGTGACATTGGGGATATATACACATATACTGTCACTGTCACTCTATTTCTTCGTGTTCAATATTCAAAGGGATCCAAAGTTTTCATTTTATGTAATAATGTGTTGATAGTAGTTTTGAAGGAGAAACTTCTTTACAGCACAATTTTCTAACTTTCAATATGTTAGGTTTGACCAAAAATTTATGTATGTACTTCTCAGTTTTCTAATTGGAACCATATGCTTATCGGGGTGAATATGAAGTATTCTACTCTAAGCTAAAACGACACTCCTAATGTCTTTTCAATCGATAAAGTTATTCCAGTCGTTTGGAACTTATTAGGCCCCCTTGCTTCATTATTAAATCAAACGTGGCCGTTGCTATTGGCTCGACTTTGTGACCGATAGAGTTATTCGGTCGTCAAAAGTTTTTCGTGGCCTTATTAGGGCGAACCACGTCGCTTAGTAGGAGTTATTTTCTTCACGTTAAAACGGAAAACACCAATGCTTTATTCAACTTCCGTTATCCCTCTTTTTTCGCCTTTAATTCAATATACTCGTGCAACCTGAGTTCGATCCCCGGTGGAGGCAACAAAGAAATTGTAAGTGTAGTAAATTTTAAGTGCCGAATTATCATGTGCTCAGCGGTAAGGGAAAACATCGGGAAACCTGCATATTTTCGAAATAATAACAAAAAAAATATTTCGAAGATACGTGCCACTCCGCAGTGGGGCCGCGTGGTGATCTATGCCCTGATACCCTCTGTACAGAGGAGGCCTTTGCCCAGCAGTGGGACATGTATAGGCTGATGATTTACTTGCTTTTTTTAAACAAGCATCAGGTGACCCACTTGCTCGTTTAATATCTTTTTCCATTAAAAAAAATCTTTAAAAAGTGGGCTCCGGTTATTTCACTCACCGGACGAAATGCGAAAGTTTAATTTTTCCAATTCGCGCCAGTCTTCTGTTGCCTGGCCCTACCAAACATTAATCTTATTTTGCTCGGCGGCGGCGATAAGCCTTATAGCTTCGTCGCCGGGGGTTGTAGGTTCGATTACCACATGGTAAAAGTATTTGTGTGACCCACAGATAATTGTTCCTGATCTGGGTGTTTGTTCTCAAGATGCGTTGATGTTTGGCAGGCGGTCTGTCGTAAAAACTCGCCAATACCATTTAAAACATGATTTAATCAAGAATGAAACAATGATAAATACCCAGCACAGCTGGGATTCTTTACTCCTATATTTTCGATATTCTATACTTTCGATAGGAAACGGGATAGTTAACAATTACTATTTTTACCTATTTATTCTAAAGATATCTTGCTCGTAGCACTGACCTACACCACTGCTATTTGTTTATTTAACGTCAAACTACCAACTACTAACATCAAATCTTTTTCATTATTCACAAGCTATATCATAAAAACTCGTTTAGCCATTGCACTATTAATAGCAAACAAAAATAGTGAATTTTTGGCATTTACGAAATAATTGCGATATAAGTTTAATTCTTAATACGCCTCTACGATACTTGAAATTATGGCATGAGCTATTGTTAATTTACATTAATTTATGTGAACAAAGTAGAAATTAACATGACACTATAAATGTTTCTCATATTCCTTCTATGGGGAGAGCTGAAAAAGATTCCAAGCACTGAGCGATATTTATTTACGAAGGACAAACTACGCTTAACGCTTCAAAACAGAAACCTTTGATAGTGATACAGACATAAAGAATATTTTATTTCAATATCATGTTTTCTCTATAAAGGGTAGAAAAGTAAAGAAAAGTATTGTGTTTACTTGTGAAAAGCTTAATGTACCGATGCTAAGAACAGCTTAAGATATTCAGTATTCAATATGTTCCCTGTTGGGTAATGCTGTGCACGTAAATCATTAATGTTATTAAGATCAGTTGACGTAACGTTCATTTCATAGCACGCGTGCTTTTTTATTAACTTAGAAGGTTGCTACGCTATGATTAATTATTTAAAATAGCAAGAAAAATCATGTTCAAGAAATAAATTGGAACTATAATCAGAATGTATTTACGACGAGTATTTACGACAATTGTCTGATACATTTTATATTAAACTATGACGTGTTTGCTGCAGTTTCTTAATAACTAAGTTCATAAGTTTATTGGCAGAAATATTCATTATTTAGTTTTTGTTCCATCATCTTTTATATACGTTTACATACATTTTTGTTACTCATCTGCAACATTACGATGTCAGACGTGTTGCTACCTTTTAATGAAGTGGGTGGCAGGACTAACTTCCACTTCACGACAGACTATTACGTGGTCCTGCAACAGTAGATTATGATAATGTGTTTATACGAATTTGGAAGCGAAATATTTATTTGTGTTTATTCGTAAATAAAAATAAGATTCGTTAATATGGCCAACATCTGTTCATTTCATCTAGCCAGACGTGGTGGAAAACGATTTTATTGTATCGTTTTTTTCCATGAATAGGATCTTCCGACGACCGCCACTTATTTTAAAATAGCGAACCGCCCCGGCTTCGCACGGGTGCAATGTATTATGCATATAAACCTTCCTCTTGAATCACTCTATCTAGTAAAAAACCGCATCAAGGTCCGTTGCGTAGTTTTAAAGATCTAAGCATACATAAGGACAGACAGACAGCGGGACGACTTTGTTTTATACTATGTAGTGATGTTTTATTCAAAAATATTTTTTGCATTCTTTCCATACGCTGAATATTATTTTGATAAGATGGGTGCCATACGACTAAATAATAATTAACATGACTGTGATCTAGTGCAAAATAAAGAGTATTTAATGCTGAAACCCACTTAAAATCTTTGCTATTACTGAAAACAAAAGCTAACATTCTTAAGGATTTGTCTATGGTGGTATTAATAATTATTCGCTATTGGTTACTGAACCAAGCAGCGCTGTAGTCATCAGGGACGGGAAAGGGTGTATCACTTAGGACAGGTGTACCCCTACCGGAAACGGGGTCTCAAGGACGGTGGGCGACTGGGCCTCTATAGGTCAGCACACTGAACCTAAGGGCGACAATGGCTTGAAGTAGGTTCAAGCTATCGTGGTTGCACCACAGGGGTGCGATGCTTTGGGACGAAGATATTTAATCCAAACCAATGGGGGCCGCGGTAGGTGTCCAAACGGAGATCCCGTGACCCCAAGTGAAAGCTGAGGGCGACCACCGTGGGGTTTTAGTCGGTGAGACCGACATAATCTGGCTTACCCTATGGGGGAAGCCAGGTAACCATAACGGATTTCTCCATGTAAAAAAAAGGACAGGTGTATTTGGGGTGTTTTTGTGTATCAGGCTGAGAATTACAAACGTAAGCTTTATTTTTGCAAATCAGACGAAACATGTCTCACGAGCAGTTTCTATATTCTATCTACAGATAGATTTGGTTCCTGGAGATAGAATTTTGACACACGTATTATGAAGCTAATGTCAAATATCTATCGCTAGTAACCAAATCTATCTGTAGATTAAATATTGAAATTGGCCGTTAAAGGAATGAAATGTAAAGCGATAATAGAAATAGTGAAATTGAACGAATAATAATGTTACAACACTAAAAAAAATTAAAAGATTTCATTAATTAGGACCTTGAAACTTTGATTTTCGTTTTACATTTCGTCGCCTGTGCCACGATATTGATGCGCTACGTAATTTAGCTATATAAATTATTGTTACATTGATTTTTCAACTATTAAGTGAAATCGAATGCTTGTTCAATTTAAATTTCCGAGAAACGGATTACATTAGAAGTATTATGAAATACTTGGAATACTTTATTATTTCAAGCTAAAGTTAAATTTATGGGTGATCCGTTGTTAGCTTTTCTGACAACTGGAAATGACAGGTTGGTGTTTTAATGAATTTATTCAAAAGGGTACCGCAAACCATATCTTGACCGTTTTTGGTTGATGTCTGTTTGGCCATGTTAAAGTTTGTTGCTTAACTTTTAAACTTTGACAAAATGTTGAGATTTCGGTGAAGGCAAACACATTGATTCAATGACATGAAAGTGACAGATAAAAAAGATGCAGACTTAATCCTTGGCTTGCATTTTCCTTGCAATTGACATACTTATATATTGATTAATTCACAAATGGGTTTTTTGAAGTATTCTCGTCCCTTCCATTTCACTAAACTTGGGCGAAGGCAGATGAGTTGGACAAGTTTCCGGAACCATCACTAAAACAGTCAACGGAAATACTTAACTCATATCCACTCGCCAATCGGGTAGCCGTAAAGTAAAGTAACAGGCTATACATGACTCACTGCTGGGCACAGGCCTGTTCTATACAGAGGGTATCAGGGCATAGTCCACCACGCGGCCCCACTGCGGACTTCACATCTTTTCGAAATATTTTTTTTGTTATTATTTCGAAAATATGCAGGTTTCCTTACGATGTTTTCCTTCACCGCTGAGCACGGGATAAAGTAGACATAATAATAAAACACTATTATAATTATTAACACAGTAAAAAGCCAAATGTCGCATTGCTCGCCTTAGGTTGCAAGCATACGAATTGAAATTCTCTAAGATTTTATTTTATTTTCTCTAAATGTGTGTCTCCGTTGATTCACTTAACGCTAATGCTTAATACGTATATGTAATACGCTAACGTTAAAGTAATTTTTTTTATCACAGTGTAACTTTTATTTACTCGAATATAATTCAAATCTTTAAGACGTCGACGACATATTTAGGTTACATAGTGATACTATCCAATGTCAAATATTTTCTTATTAAACACTGCAATACGATACTGAGAAGTCCGTAACTTCTGGTTACAACCGTAATAGAAACAAAGTAGCTTGTTCTTCAAAACGAATATTTGACTGGTTAAAGTTCTCATTCTGCCGTCTATTATTTCTTTCTATTAGACTTGTATGTAAAGTTTTTTTTTCGTATGTTATTTATTAATTTAAACTTTTATTTGACCTTTTAAAAATCTTTCATGTACTTTGAGTGATCTAATTCGAAACTGCACAGTTATTAAAGCGAATTGACAGTTTTTTAACTCTACTCCACACCTTTTAAACATAAAAAAATATTTATTCAAAAAGTAACAGCCTATACATGTCCCACTTCTGGGCAAAGGCCTCCTCTATACAGAGGGTATCAGGGCATAGTCCACCACGCCGCCCCACTGCGGATTGGCGGACTTCACATATTTTCGAAATACATTTTTTTGTTATTATTTCGAAAATATGCAGATTTCCTCACGATGTTTTCCTTCACCGCGGAGCACGTGATAATTAAGAGGACGTAATAAATAAAAAAATATTTATTCAAACAATTTAAATTGTTTATAGTGCTAATCTTTGCACTTAAGATTGAACATTAAAATATGTAGAAAAAGTATCAGCCGTTTAGCTCAGTGGCTAGAGCGTCAGGCCGCGAATGCCGAAGACGTGGGTTCGATTCCCACAGCGGCGACAATCTTTTCGTACTTTTTCTACATATTATATTCAAACAAGTTTTCTATAAGACGCCAACAGAGCGTCGATTAAAATTTTAGGCTCATGAGTTATTGTAATTAAAGTTGTTTTTGTTTTTTATCTAGATACAAAGAGTACTATTGAAACATTGATTGCTCTTCTCAGTTACATCAAAATTTAAACAAGAGTAAATTAATATACATGAGTTGCATTCGGAAAACATTAAGCGTAATTAATAACTCATTTCGGGCTCATTGAATCGGAAACTTTATTATTTCACAAAGCTACTCTAATTTGTAAACAAAAACGGGTTCCCTATGATCATTGTTTGAACGAAATAATTTGATACCGTGCTTTCGAGGAATTTTCTTGTATAATAAATGGACTAGATACATAGAATAAATAGACTAGACACATTGAACCTTAATATTTTTTTTTATTATAAGTTACTCAAGTATAATTAAATTATAAGAAAATGAATGATATTTTTCTGTCAAGCCTGATCACTAACACCCATTGGATCGGCTTGCGAACTGAAAGATCATTGAATTTCTTGATGCTTTCCCTCAATTTAAATTAGTAGTTTAAGAATTTTAGAATTGTAAAATTGTTTGTAAAATTGACAAGGATATTTTCATATTTTAGAACTTTTCTTATCATTCATGCACCCAAGCCAGACTTTCTTATTTTAGTACAGCTTTGATTGTTGTGGTGAACAGACTTGCTCTAGATAAAATGCCGACGCGGCGAGATGTTCCGACGACGGCATAAGTCTAGAGGCGCAGCGATGACCCAGTTGTAAGATGCGACTAAGATACCTGTAAACAATGAACGGCGGATTTGTTTCTGAACGCGAATACCCGATGTTCGAATATCGGATATATTATGGCGAGTGCACTAGTTAATAATTGTTTGGATTGATCATCATCATTATCATTTAAGCCTGTTTGAGACACTGCTGAACATACACATCCCCCACAGACACTGAGCACAGGTCGTCACTCCATCTAGTGGGGGGTTAACCAACACTGCGATGGCCAGTACGAGGCTGCAACTCGGGAATCTTTCTTCCCCAGCGGTTATCAGTTTTACGATATGGCCGGCCCATCGCCACTTGGATTGATACCAGCTGCTGAATTTCACCATCGTACAACTCGTTAAAAAGCCAATTACCATCGACACCACCTTGATGGTTGGCGGTCTACCACCATGCGTTTTTTACGCAATCTGGTTTCCTGTATAGTTTTCGCCAGCGGTATTTTCAGACAGATACGACTTAGCGACCTTCAAGTAGAGCACATAATTCTACTGCAAAGGCTGACTTCTCCTATGTTTCAATTGACCATGGCCGGTGGTGATCGCTTATCATCAGGTGACCAGCTTGTGCGTTTACGCATAATCTTTAAAAAGCGCTTTTAAAAGTCTCATATCAAAACGAGATTAAATAAGTAGGCAAATATTTCAGGAAATATTTTTACACAGCTTTTATTCCTAAAACTAAGCAAAGCTTACTGGGCAACTGATGAACATCATAATTTGTTTTGTTAATAAGACATACAATAGATTCTTGAATACCCAGACATAAGAAAAGCACTACGTTCATACCGAAGTATTTTCTATAAGTGCGGATTGAACCCAGCTCTTCTCGCGCAGTAAAGCTATAACATGGACGACATCGATCGCGTCTTATTTAAACATAAAATAAAGAAACCGTACAGTATGATTGGCTTGTGTAATCTCAGCACTGGTCAACAGGGAGCTATATGATATGCTTTGATTAATACTTGTCCAGATGTAGCAATACTTAACAATCAACGCGCTAAAATTATCTCCGATTGCGTGATATGTGTGATATGTCGTGTTTAGGCATGCTTGCTCAAATTATTAACTTAAGTTTTTCCCAATATTTATCAAGGTGAAAGTTAAACAAAATAGAAAATGAGGTATAAAGTAATTATTTTGTAGATTTGAAGCGGTATTTATTTTATTAAAAACAAAAAATTTAATTAAAAAAATGTATTTTATACATCAAAATCTGTTTCTAAAACCTGTATTATATTTGCTCTCTAGTGATTTGCAAGTATGCAATCCATAGGAAATCTGAAGACCAAAATTAAAATACGAAGAAAATTAAAGAAAGACCTAACAAAAATAACTATCGAGTTCATGAAGGTATCATTTAATTGGCCTAGTAAATTATCATTTACTCACCCAAAAAATAATGTTATTTTTAAATTAATAATTTTTCTGATCGAAAAATTATGTAATGATTTTTTTTTATTTTGTCTGCCATAGTTTTTTTTTCATTTTTTTTATTCCGGGGGTGGGGCCACGCAGCAGCCTCGGCTGTTGCACGAATGGGCAGGTCCGTCCGGGTAAGTACCACGACCTCACAGAAGACCAGCGTAAAGTGGAAGTATGACAAATACTTTCGCGTTTCGTCTGGTGAGTGAGGTAGCCGGAGCCCAATTTTCAAAAGGTTGTCAACGCATCTGTAACCCTTGGGTGTGGTAGATGTCCATGGGTGGCGGTATTCACTTAACATCAGGTGAACCGTCTGCTCGTTTGACAACTTTTCGCATAAAAAAAATAGTTTCCCATAAAATTCCTAGTTATTAACGTGCAGCACCGGTGTGCCAGACAAGCCTACGAAATAATGAATTAAAAATCATGAATTCTTAATGAATAGTGGTTAAATAACAAAACCTATCAATGAAAAGTGTCCAATATATTTAATTATTTTTCGTGAGCAGGTTATCCATCAGAGATTCAAATGACAATGACGTAAGAGAAAGTCTCAAAAAGAAGTAGTAAGGCAGTTATGTAGACAAGTATATAATCAAAGATGATAAGAGATTAAATGTAATTCACCTGTAGTTTTCAATCAACACCGTTCGGCCTGTTTTAAAATTAACCAAATGTATAACGAGGTATTTTGTTCACGCAACATTCTCATCTGTTGCACGAATGGGTAGGTCCATCCGGGTAAGTACCACGACCTCATAGAAGACCAGCGACCTACATCTGCGTTTTGTCTGGTGAGTGAGGTAGCCCGAGCCCACTTTATTAAAAGGTGCAACCCTTCGGGTGTTGCAAATGTCAATAAGCGGCGGATATCACTTAACATCAGGTGAATAAACAGGGCATTTACGACCTTCTAACATAAAAAAAAATGATGACGCCGTACCTGAGATGTTGGAATTGTTTCGAATCTCATAGTCCTGCACTAATTAGTTATCCGTTTCTTAGATTTACTACGGTAAAAAATATAAATTTACAAGCGACCCGCCCTGGCTTTGCACGGGTCTATATGTATAATAATTATATGTATCCTTACTAATATTATACATATAATAGCATATTATTATATTTTATATACATAAAAATATGTATTTAAAATATAGCCTATGTTTTATTCTGATGTATAAGCTATATTATTGTAAAGTTTCATTAGAATCCATTCAGTAGTATTTGCGTGAAAGGGTAACAAATATCCATCCATACATACAAATTTTCGCCTTTCTAATATTAGTAAGGATTTTTCTCCGAATATCATTTGGTTTTTCGAGTATGGATTAAATGCTTTGTTCATTTCTATTGTCCAAACTTTTTCGTTGAATGTAAATGATAACAGAATTATAAATTTAAATTAGGTTTTAATTTCTCTTGAAATTAAAATAATAATGTTAAAAATTTATTTAACCAGGTGTAACTTGAGCCCGCTTACAGACGATAGCGAAATTCCGCAGTAAAAGTTTTATTGCTGCGTACTTTTGAAACAATTTGATTAAATAAAAATATTCATTCATTCAAATAAAGTTTATTTTTAGAAGTGGCTTCAATGTTGTGCACTGGTATTGGTTTTGTAGTATATTATTATTATTAGAGTACATAAATGAAAAATTTATGATTTCGTATATAAACAACAAAGTTATTTTCTTTTATATATATAAAATAGATTAGAGGACATATATATATAGAAAGAAATATATATGTCGGTTCTTGCAAATTTTCGTGGGCGGCGGTCATCACTTAAGATTAGTTGTACCTCCAGCTCTCTTGACGCATACATAAAAGACATACGCGCTAGTATTACCAGTTTTCTGTAAAAAAAACTTCTGTAAAAATCATTGTTCAAAGCAAAAGATTTACAAGCATATGTAGAAGGCACCGTGTGATTCTGCATGTATTTAGTATATATGTTTTGTGTTGAAGATAAAAACGGTAAAAAAATAAATGATGGCAGCGTTTTAAATACGTGAAGCGAAAACTTTGGATACTTTTTTAAGGAATACTACGAGGAGTGTGAGCTTTCGCATAGTTGTAGTTCATACCGAGAAGTGCATAAAGTAAAGATTGTTAATATTTATTACAAATGTCTAAAACATCACATTTTTACCTTCAAAATGTCAATAGCAATCATAAAATAGTCTGTTGTCGAACACGTGCGCAAAAAGCTGAATATATGGAGGAAAAGGAGAACAATCCTTATTTGTCAATGATGTTAGAGATATGACACATATCCCTATTGCGTGGCGTTTAAAAATTCTTCTGCTTTTCATTATATGATATAAAAATAAGTGAATATAACAGATGAAATAAAGTATATAAATAACTTATGATACGGAATGAGATAGCAGTCTATAGAATAATACATTCTGATTAAATTAAATTGTCCGTATTTATGCAAAAAGGAACCACCCAGCAAAAACGCACTTCTGAGATATTACAGGATTTACAAAATATGTGCAGCTCTGTTAGATGACTATTTATTTTATTTGAAACATATAAGTTTGCTCTGCAAGCCTGACATATTCTGCATGTGGTTCCTTTTAACATTTTGATTATAGGTTTACTCATATACAAAAAAGAACCACAACCCGGGAATTTACTGATATAAATGAAACTATGTATTAATTTTGTCGTAATAAAGCTTTAATTCAGTAAATATGTAAAATTATTCGTATAGAGAGCGTTTTTCGACATTATCATCAAATTGAACTTCGAAATCGACCATATTAAGTCCATCTATAGCGACTTCTATTGTATTCACAACGTTATAATTGAGACCATTATAAAAACTCTGCATTTAGTGGCATGATATAAACTGAACATCGGCTAATTTCGCTGATGATACTGGCTTCCTTGACGGCCACAGGGGAGGTAAATGTTTCGTCAAGATTACAGCCGGTCACACAACTCCCAAGGAAATCTTTTAAAATAAATCGAGTTAGGTGATTCTATTTTCAGGTTTGTTTTTTGAGTTTATATCCGATTAATACATTATTTATTAATACCATGTCTGTTACTAATACTTTTTTCAAACTTATAAGTTCCCATGTGAGTTTTTGGCATAACTGTTACGGTAAGCAGGTGATTTTTCATGCAATCTTTCATTACCTGGCCATAATCTTCGGGAGTGTATAGTCTCGGATATTTCTTTATTGCCGTTTCAATGAGTGAAATCTCTGTCATTGGTTAGGTAGCATGTCCGAGTATAAAAATTGTGTTAGTGTTATTTTTTGAAGGTGAAATGAGGATGCAAAAATGCTTTTAACATAAAATTGAATCTTCTACATGAATCGCTCCATAAAATTTGATCCTCGAAATCTACAGAAATATGCTCGCATATATATTTTAAAAGACAAGAACCTACTTCCTAAGCACCTTTGGCAACCATTCTTTCTATCCAAAAAAGCAACCCAGCCGTCATTTATGCTAAGTAATGCTTTGAAGATCAAACTTGAGACTAGTTTCTTACATTTAGTAACAACAATAAAGTCAGGTTTCGATTTTGAGCCTCTTTCCATTATCGGCAATGTTCTTCGCGTTCTGTATCTATGGCTGTTTTCTTCTCAGCAGGTTTGCAAGGAGTTAATTTCCGATTTTAAAGTATCACACTTGTTCAAAGAATCTGTTTTAAAGGCACTCGTCTAAGATTTAAATATGGGCCACGCATCAGTCTTCGCTGTTACACGAATAGGTTCTGGGGTCCGCCCGGGGAAGTACCACGACCTCACAGACCGGCGTGAAGTGGAAAAGTTATACTTCTGCCTTTCGTCTTGAGAGTATTGTACCCAGGGCCCACTTAATTAAAAAGTGACAACGCATCTGCGACCCTACGGGTGTTGCAAATGCCTTATTGATACATTGCCTTATTGACCTTCTTAGCTTGTCCTATATGTACACAGTTTAAATTGAACATGGTGTCCAAAGTCAAGTCTGGCATAAGATATTCGGTCACGGGCTTACTTCTACTATCGTGTGATTTATACTTAGAAAAATGGTTTAATTGCACCTCACGTATAAAACTATTTTGTCGCTGCATTTGTTCTTACCTCCACTTTCCCATCTTATTCTATATAATATTTATAATTCCATGATATCACTACTTAAATCATCATTATTGATCTTTGTAGAAACGCCAAGTGTTTTGATATATAAATTCAGGTGCACTTCGACTTTTTGCAATAGATATTTACCAGAGAATTTATATATTTCGAAAGTAGTAAATATAGGAGTACCTTTATTACGTTGTTTAAAGGCAAGAGGCATCGCAACGGAGCAACAAGCTATGACATTTGGTACCTTTGGGCGATGATGTGTTTCAAAACGTTATATTGATAATGGAATCATATACTAGTGGTTCTACTATTTGACACAATGTATTTATACATGATGGAACCGAATGCTTGTGGTTCCATTTTGCAAAAAATATTAGAAATTAAATTATGAATTTATTTTACGCATAACGATACCACAGAATTTTGGTTCCATTTGGTATATTAAAAATGATTGTTAATAATTGAAATCTGCGAAATTTATAATGGAACCAAGTATGTGTGGATCTGTTTTGTATAAAATGGTAGTAATATAGATTATTTATTTGAACAATCGAGTCCCGTTGTACTGTGGTTCGGTTTTGCTTTATATGTAATGTTCTTTATTGCAGTTGGTTCCTTTCTGCTTTTTGTATAGCCTATTTCCAAGGGAAAAATCATGTGGTTCTTTTTTTAATAAGAATTTAGACCACTTTTGAATTCAATATTCGTAAAAAAAAAAGAAAAACACAAAATTGTCGTGAGGTTCCATTTTGCATAAATATGGACAATTTTGATTCCTCAGTTTCGGTGCGCTAGTGTCATATCTACCTCTTATTTGTATATAATATCATTTTTAATATGTATAGTGTCCGTCAAAAGACATTAAATTGGTGGCGCTATGGTAGCAGGAATATCTAGGGAGCAGTGGCGAATTTATAGTTACCACGGTTACTAATTACTAAAATTCAAATCAGCAAGGGAAAATGCATACACATTTGCTACGATTGCGCCATTCTGGTAGGTTTTTTAACTTTCATTTAGTGGCCACCGGAAATTTTAATCAGCTATAGTCAACAATAAAAAGAATTTTAAAATGTTACATTGGCTGAAATAAGCCAGAGAAAAATAAGTATTATGTTGAAAGAATTACAGTCCACTTTACCATTGAAGGACAGCTATTGTCCATACTATATTATTATAAATGCGAAAGTAACTCTGTCTGTCTGTCTCGCTTTCACTCCAAAACTACTGAACCGATTTAAATGAAATTTGGTACACAAATAGTCTAGAGCCTGAGAAAGGACATAGGCTATTTTTTAATTAGAAAAAAAGAATTGTTAAAAGCTTAAACGCGAGCGAAGCCGCAGGCTAAAAGCTAATTTTATATTATATGTATATCCTTTTTTATTAATTGATTTAAAATATTTCGTACAATGATAACTTTACGTTTTTTTACAATCAATTTGATATGAATTTCATGTTTTAGGCGAATATTATACATGGTTAAATGAAATTATATTACGGATTTTATCGTGTTTTAATATGATTTTTGTATCCCGACGTGTCGAACCCTTTTCAGCATTAATGTTTACGGGGCAGTCTGTCCGCTAATAATTACATTTAAAACGATTCGCAATATCATATATAGAGAATTTATTTAAATGTCCGTTTAAAGAAACCTGCAGTGTAGTGTAAGTCGTTTAGAGATACCTGGAATAGACGCATTTCCTTAAAAATACTTTGCTACTTTTGTGAAGAGTGAAAATAAAAATGTACAGCTGCTTTTTTTAAGATTTACATTTAAATATTTACTTTACAAGAAATGTCCCACGGAAAGGTCCGAAACTGTGCGAATAAAAAGAATGTGATATTTTTTTTGAAAGAATTCTTTGTATATCCGCTACGTTATCTGGCACACGCAGATTTTGAATAAATGGTAATAATATTATTCTAACGCGTTTTAGGACGCATCATGAAGAGTTTAAGCTGTTAGAGTTCCTTACCTAAGGGTAAAACGGGACCATGTTATTAGTAATATTATCATTTGAATTGCCAATAGTATGGTTAAACTCTTTGAATTGATCATTTTGATTATTTACAAGACAATTCTGGTCAATTCAGAGAGTTTAACCATCCTATTGCAACTAAAATGAAATTTGAAAAGCCAGTTGACAGCTGATTAGTTAACATCTATGATGATCAGTGTTTCAGAAACCGGGCGTAAGTCTAGCTAATTATAGATATACTTTTCATTTTTCTTTGTATGCAAAAGATGCTGATAATTTTTGAATTGATGATCTGACTGAATGATAAACTTCAATGCTAATTTATAATTTACATTCTGAATTCATTCGACGGATGATGATCATTTTTGCATGAGGTCATGCCCTAACAGTGACCAAAAAGCAGATATTTAACATTTATAGATTTTAACTTATTATTAAGATATTATCTATTTTTGGTAAGCTGCTGATTGTTTTGTTTTTAGTAATAAAAGTTAAGTTTTTCTTCCATAAACTTCATATTTGTGCTTCGATTTCTAGACGTTAATATACTTGAGATAATGTATCAGGAAATACATTACAAATATCCTAGTTAATTGTTAATTATACATGCAAGTACAAAATAAAAAGTAAAATGACCGAAATGGTATTCGTCGTGTTAATTTTTCAATGATAACTATCTTTTGGTTTGCATATATACCTATTTAACTTGTTCATTGGTGATATTTTAACGTCACATTTATTCAGATGAATCCACTAAGAAATTGAATCGGAATGTCATTATCGTTTACATAAATAGGATAAAAAAATACTTCTTAAGTAGAAAAGCTAACAAAGTCCCTATCAAGAGCAGCTTATTAACTTTTTTACTTATTAGTATTATGATGCAAACATGATATATGTAAATTGCCAACAAATTTTTGAATAATTACCGGTATAATCATTCCCCGTTATTATTCCATATTATAAAAACATTTCGACCTTATCATTAAAACATTTTTGCACTAATTTGCTCGAACAAAAAGTTATTTAGAAAGTTCTGTTTTCGACAGCAGCGGTTCTGTTTTCTTACATTGAGCTTATAATTTCACTAATGAGGCTAATGGAATCCATTACATGAAATCACAACTTCTACGCGATAGCAAATTCTATACATTCATTCGAACTCATCAGAGTTTAATTGATTTACCTCTTGAGTAGCCGCAGTAGATATAGAGTATTTAATATGATTGTTTGCATAAAATACTAAGATATATCTATGTACTAATAAATATCCACCGCATGACTTTTAGTTTTTTAATAGGTCTGGTGTCCTGGCGCTCGCCTTTAGTTCAATATACTGGAGCAACCTGAGTTCGATCCCCGGTGCTGGCATCAATGAAATTGTTAATTTTAAGTGCTAATTTATCACTTGCTCAGCGGTGAAGGAAAACATCATGAGAAAACCTGCATATTTTCGAAAAAATTAAAAAATATATTTCGAACATATGTGTAGTCCGCCAATCCGCAGTGAGGTTGCGTGGTGGACTATGACTTGATACCCTCTGTACAGAGAAGGCCTTCGCCCAGCAGAGGGATATATATGTGCTCTTACATAACTTTTTACTATAGATGTAGTAATAAAGTTAAAAATAATAAAGTGAAGAAAAAAATATGTTTATTTTGGTGTAACGGGTCGATTCGTATATGCTAAGTACTTTGGGATATCATATATCAGTCCGTTGCCGGTCAGCATTAACAACCTACCCATGCACGAACGGGGTACAAATCAACCTGATTATAGCCAGTAATAGTGCTACGTGACACGCCAAACTTCTTAACACTTAATATCTGCGGCGGAAATCAGAGGGGACGGTTGTTGGTGTAATTAGGAGAGCGTTTGATAACTCATTGAATTCAATTCAATTCGGTTTAAATAAGAACTTTCTTTGGATCAGGGCAGCATACTCCTGCATTGCGGCTACATCTCAAATATGTAAATAAAACTCCATGGCGGTGTCTCAAACTGCCTTTCTCCTTTCAAAGTGAAACTCGAAGAATAAAAATCACTTTGGCAGAGAGAAAGAAAGACAACAACATGACAAAGGAAAAATAAGACATGGAAGAAAAAACATATAAATATTAGGGTATTATTATTATTATACATAAAATTAGGCAGTGCGGTGATAAATGGGTATTCACACGGCTCCTGCTGCGCTGGAAACCGCAGCGCCGGATTTCAGTGAGCCCTACTTAAAGCGAGTCGGGAAAAAAATATCAAGAAATTCGTACAATGGATTTACAAGACACGACATGTACATAAAATATAAAATAAAAAGACACTTGTAAATAAACACTCATACAAATATAAAGTATAGCGTAAAAAAATTATAAGTAAATTATTTAACTCAACATAGCACAAAGAAATGAAAAGCTATCATGGCTGCGTTATACGTATTTTTTTTTAATTTGAAATAAGATAATTTTTTATTTTTAGTGATTAGGGCAATGTAGTCTTTCACAGAAAGTTCTATTATGGAGTGTTAAACATTGAAGTTTTTCAAAAAAATGTAAGGGTTTGCGCGATTTAACAAACCCGAATAGTGATGCAAAGTGAATTTGTTGACTTGCCTTTATTTTCAGCCAGTTGGCCTTATTTAAGTACGGTGTTACGAGCGCTCTCGGAGGAATTAGGTAGCAAAAACATGCGCAGGCATTTTGGACGCGTTGAATGAGTTTTGGAGTCCAAATTCATAAGCATTCTCTATGCAGTCCGCATTACCATAATTTAGCTTTGACGAGACTAATGTGTCACAGAAGCGAATAAGTTGCACGCTTTAAAAATTGCGAATATGACTGTAGAACCAATTACGAACTGTTGTCGCAACGTGATCCTGAAAACGTCCATTATGAAACCAAAGTTGCATGTGAAACATGTTCGATGTATTTACCACGAACAGTAGGAGGGCTACTAGTTACAATTTTGTTTATCTATGATTTCGATGCTAATATTAAAAATATTGACTTTTTAGTGATTAAACCAAAACGTTGGCTTCAGACCGTTGAACTAAACGATTAAGATCGTCTTTATGTGGGCTGTTGCTAATCGGCTATAATTTTATATGAGATATACAGTGTGTCGTTACCACCGCGACAATAAATAAACACACATATAGAGGATAACTTTTTAAAATTGTATTAAACGTTTACATTCTTTAAACATCAATATTTATCGAGTTATTAAATTTTCCAAAACAAACAATTTTAGAACACCCTTACGTATGAAACTATAACGTAAAGATCATTAGTAAAGGTCACAAAGCATATGAATGGGTTGAATAAATTTAAAAGAGACAAAACATACTGTTAGAAGGAGAGGCTTGTAATGCGACGCTGTGGCGCGAGTTGAATAGGTGTCACAAATTTTGTTTCTTTTTTACTTAATTCGTTTGATTGAAAATATTTTTTTTAAATTATGGATTTTGTTTAACGTTAATATTTTTTATGATTACTGACAAGTAGCGTTAGACGTGTGTTCATTTATTGTCGCGATGGTAACGGCACGCTGTATAATTGTAGATTTGATATAAGTTTCTAGATCGGCAGTGTAAATTATAAACAAGATCTATCCAAGGATAGAACCTCGGTAAACTCCGATTAATACGAACGTAGATTCTGGGCTAATTTTGCCTGCCAAAGTTAACTTAATGAAATGAGTAGTTAGGTAACTTGCAAATCATTTGACGTCTGCAGCATCAAACCCGTAGATGTAATGTAGGCTACGACTATATTAACTTGAAAAGTTACAATAGAGGTGTCTTCAAGCTAGTTAGGAGCGTTTTGGTCGTTTCTAAGTTATTGTGCATACTTCTTTTACCTTAATTAGCTAATTCCATTATATAGAAAAATAGTAGCATTAATAATGATTTATTATCTTACCCAATTTCTGTTCGGAGCGATTACAATTCGTCTTTTTAGCTGATTAATGATACACCATTATACATGTATACATATATCTTTATATTTAAAATATAATATGAGAGAAAAATATATGAAGAAAAATAAAAGGACGAGTACATTTGCGGCGTTATCGAAATGTTATGAGGAAATTCCTAACACGAACATACGAATTGTGAGAATTGCTCCGGTTTTGTGCGGAGACAGTGAAGGCACGCGATTCATCCGACCCGTGTTTCTTTGACAATGGAATCCATTGCCATAAGTTTATCTTATACCGCACGGAAGAATTTTATTACAATGAAAACATTCCTCTGTTTATTGAGAATATGATTTCTTTAATAATCTCCCCCCTAATTGTTGATTAATTCCACATTTTTCATAAATAAAGGATAATTAAAAGAGTTTCTGATTGTATTCACAAATTTTGTTATGGACGTACGGTGATCAAATTGATCAGTATTAAAATTTTTGACTATGCAATCCATTAATTTTTACACAAGCCTGTATAACTGTTCGTTCATGCTTATTTCAGCTTTAACAGATTTTTTAGGGCTCCGTACCCAAAAGGTAAAACTGGACCCTATTACTAAGACTCCCCTGTCTGTTTGTTTGTCTGTTTGTTTGTTTGCCACCAGGCGGTATATCATGAACCGTGACAGGTAGACAGTCGAAATTTTCCCAGTTGATGTATTTGTTGCCGCTATAACAACAAGTACTGAAAACAGATTAATAAAAATATCTAAGTGGAGCTGCCATACAACAAACATGATTTTTTTTCCACGCTTTTATAGATAATGGTACGGAACCCTTCATGCACGAGACCGACTCGCACTAGGCCGGTTTTATTTCAATATGTACAGGCTGACACTTGGAGGATGCACTATAATGCACTATAAAGAAACAGTACAAATGCGCTTAATGTGTTGAGGCACTACACGGCCCCGCTAACGGGTTGACAAGCAGTCGCGGACGTGAGCAGAAGGCCTGTCTGCCGTCTTTTTATCTGTCTTTTTGTCTTTTTATATTGTCTAGAGGGCAAGGTGGGGCACCCTTTAAATTAGTTCCTCTACAGCCAGCTGGGTCATAAACTGAGACTTTGTTATTTCTGATCTAACTCGTGCCCGTAGAGGCACCTTATTCATATCAAAGACTTCAGTTGTATCAGTCATAAAACGGTTCAGTAAATAATTGAAATGTCGAGACATTTCGCGTGTCATTTGGAGCCTGATTAATTAATCCGTTTACAAACGCGTCATTAACATTCAGCGAGTCGAAATTACAGATGCATAGTGCAAAATACTACCTGTTTAAATAATTACCATTGAGTTGGTCGATGTCGACGAAAGTTACTCTGAAAGATACTTAGTGTAAAAACTACTTGTTTATAGAAAAAATTACTTAAATCATTTGAACTTTCTCGGAGCTCGTTCGATGTTGTAAACCGAGCGTGTAAAACGATGTGCTTTATGTAGTGAGCAAATTTGTTTTGATTCGATTCTCCGTATAACAACTATGTTCCGTCACACGTAGTTTCAGGGTAGTAAGTTTTAGACAAGATGGGCAATATTTTAAGAGTGGTGAGAGGTGGGCAGCGACAAACATTATTTTCATCGAATAACTAATGTTGTTAACCTTAATATTCATTTACCTAGTTTCGAAAGATGTGTACCGTATTAACTCACATATATGGATACGATTGATTATTCACTCAAATCCACACAATTCTCAATTAGAAGAAAAAAATAATGGTTTAAAATAACTAATAAACATTTTGTAGGTAACCGAACTAAAAAGTATAAAATAATTTTTAATAAATTTCAAATAAGAATAGTGTTACTAACCTTAGATTTTTTATTGTAAAAAAGTGTGGGCTGCTTGTTACATACAAACCAACATACACACAAAGCTGATTAAAGCGTGTTAAAATTATTACAATATCAAGTAATGTACAATATTAATTTCTGAACGTAATCTTCCCTAAATACGTCAAAGTTAAAGACAAAACAATAAAGATAAAATATTATAGGTTAAACGCATTTATATTCCTCATGGGTGATGTTTTAATTTTGTATTTACACAACATAAACTACAAGAGCACGGATATCATCTAACATAAAATCTTTTTATATTTCGTTTCATTTTCATATTAAAACACGGAAAAACCATCAGGCATACACGGAGTATAAAGGCTTTTGAGAAAATTAAATTTGCAACCATAATTATCTCTTTAAAAGGATACTTTAAATTAACAACTAATATACTGTTTATTTATATATAAATTCACCCTTTCTGTTTCTTCCTTTTTGTTTTACGTTCTTGAATTATAAAGATATTTATATGTCTTGGTAAAGTTTTATGTATTTCATACCAAACAGTACAAAGTATTTTGTTACAAATTTGTAAAACGAAACTTGCGTTGAAAGGCTGCTATAAACATTGATCTTATTACTAAAGTAATGGGGTTCGTAGAATTGAGTACATTACTAATATACTCAATTCTACTAACTATAAATTTTAATGGCTTAATTTTATTGCTTCGTAAAATAAAGAGTTTAATGAATTTTCATTATTAAAACATTAGCACCAAATGCAATCATTGCTTGAATTACCTCTTGTCTTGAGGAATAACCTGTTAAAGTATAAAAAAAAGAACTACTAACTAAAAGAACTAACTATATTCATATGACAAAAGGCAATTTTATAACTTTAGCACTACGTAGAAACGGTGAAATATGGAAGGAAAAAGTTTTTCATTAACTTATATTTAAAGAAGAGCCGTGATAGCTCAGTGTCCGGGCGCTCGCCTTTACATTTACTCGAGCAACCAGAGTTCGATCCCCGGTGCCAGCATCAATGAAATTATTAATTTTAAGTGCTGAATTATCACGTGCTCGGCGTGACGGAAAACATCGTGAGGAAACCTGCATATTTTCGAAATAAAAATAAAAAAAATATATCCAAAATATGTTAAATCCGCCAATCCGCAGTGGGGTAGCGTGGTGGATCCTCTCCCAGCCCTTTGCCCAGCAGTGGGACATTTATAGGCCGTTACTTTACTTTACATTAAGATTTTTTATTTTTAAAGATTTTTTTATTTTTTTTATTTTTTTTCGACATCGCCGAACTTATCACTCTCATAGTAGCATTGACTAATAATACTAGACCCGTGATAGCTCATTGTCCGGGTGCTCGCTTTTAATTCAATATACCTACTCGAGCAACCTGGGTTCGATCACTGATGCCCGCACCAACGAAAACAATAATAATTTTAAGTTCTGAATTATCACGTGCTCAACGGTGAAGGAAAACACCATGACGAAACATGATAATTTTTGAAATAACAACAAAAAATGTTTCGAACGTATGTGAAGTCCACCAATCCGCAGTGGGGCCGCGTGGTGGACTATGCCCTTAAGACCATCTGTACAAAGGGGGCCTTTGCTCAGGATGTTACTTTACATACTATACATGATGTGTATATGATACAAAATGTAGATGTATTTTGATACACATGATACATCTACATCTTGGAAAACTTTGGATCCTTTTTTAGAAATAACGGACACAGAGGTATGCAAGATTTGGCATAGTTAAATTTTATTTAAACATATCTATAATTAAAAATTTAACGAATTGCGGTCAAATTTCGATCAAAAAACTAACTCAGTCCTGGTCTAACTTATCAACCTACAAGCGCACGACCTAGGTACAAATCAACCTGATTATAGCGAGTAATAGTGCTACGTGACACGCCGAACTACTTAACACTTAATAGCTTCGGCGGAAATCAGGGGGGACGGTTATTGGTATAATTAGAGAAGCGTTTGATAACTTATTAAATTATATTTATAGCGTCTTAAGGAAGACTTTGTTATTTAACAATTGGACTGTTATTAAAGAAGATTGTATGTTGAATGAGTGCAAACTTTTGCATTGTGGTTAGAGCACATAAAAAGAATACTCTTTTTTAAACGACTTCAAAAAAGGAGGAGGTTTCTCAATTCGACCGTATATTTTTTTTTATTTTTTTATGTGTGTTCGTGGATAACTTAGTCGTTTCTGCGCCGATTTTGATGATTCTTTTTTATCGGAAAGGAGATGTTCCAAGGGTGGTGCCATGATAAAGAAACCCGGATCTGATGATGGAATTCCAGAGAATTCGAGGGCCATCATTGAATCCTATAGGTATTAACAATGTTTTTAATTTTCTGATTGAAGTCGGTTTTTTTTTTGTTAAATTTATACTTGTTAATGTCTTTACACGGCTGTACGGCTGTTATTTTATAGCCCATGTTACCAATTCTTTTAAAAAGAGAACTAATAACTAAATTACTTTACTAAATTAGAGCCTTACTACCCCATTTTTCTAAATCTTTTAATATTAGAACTAAGAACTAAATTACTTTACAGCATTAAGACCAGGTTGAGAAATGTTCACTTATATTATAATACTGTAAGGATAAAAGTTTTGATTATAAGCTGAACAAACTAAGCTTATGCAAAGTAACAACAAAAGTAAAGTAATAAATAAAAAAAAGGACAATTTTAGTAATAATAAGAAATAATTATGAAAAAATAACATATAAATGTTGTATGGAAATAAGTCATAACCACCTAAAAATAATTAATATTTTCTAATTTTTGTTCTGAACTATGTTCATTTCAATATGGGAATGATTGAAAAACATTACAACTTAATCAATTATTCATTTTCCGATTCAGTTTTAAAGGAACTACGGTATAAATTTCGCAACTAACTTTAGCATACAGACATATTCCTTTTAGGGAAATTTATACTATTTGATTATTTAGCTAATTTGAGCTTTTTCATAAATTTCCACCTATCACGAAATATATAATTTTTCAAAGATGTTTTTTTTCACAATTATTGAGACATCATTTTGAATTTTGTGTATTATTATTTCAAAGTTATTTATTGTTCGGTAGTATTTGTTGTATTTCCGGTTAAAAAAAGGTTCAAGCTTTCGTAACTGAAAATAAATTCAAAAATAAATTAATAACAAATGTAAAAGGCAGTATCTGCTTTTCAAATTACAATTAAATATAATTATTATATCAAATAAATAAAAAGTAATATGAAATAAAATACGTTTATAATAAATACTTTTATAACATCTGTTATTTCAATTCAATTCAGCATAATACCATTCAATGGCTTACCATAATAATGGACGAAAAAATGGAAGGTACGTTTAAATTGTAAATAGGGTCCGCATTCTAAATAACAAGCATTTATGCGAATAGAAGCTAATGGAATAACTGTGTTATGTAATTAATACTGCATGTTGCGTGTTTTATTAACATAACAAAAAATTTTATTCGTTTGAAAGAAAACAAAACCAGAAGGCCCCGGTGACCTCATTCACCAGATGAAACGCGAAAGTATAATAATTACATTCTGTGGGATCGTGGTACTAATTTGGACGAGCATCTGCAGTAGTTGTACGTAGCTAACATAAAGGCAAAATAATATACCTTTGTATAAATTAGAGTGGTATGGTATTGTGGGTATCGGTATAGTTCTTGAAATGGATTGGCTCCTGTATGCATAGCTGCCCACAAGTTTTATCCCGGTGTCGCCTTACTTTGCCAAAACGGGAATTCTGCAAGGTTCCCATCTAGGTCCAATTTAATTATATTTGTTAATGACACAGTTACCTACGTTAAATACAGATAAATTTCATTCTTTAATAACGATTTTAAGATCTATAAAACAATAAGTGGTCCTAATGATGTGCAACTTCTTCAAAACGGTTTGGACAAAATAGAACTACGGTATTACAATTTGTTATAAACAGCATGAATCCTATTATAATAATTATTTGTTAATTGATTATATTCAGTAAATGTATTCAAATGGACTATATTTTGTCATAAGATAATGATATAATGCAGATCTATTGAATAAATTATTTTTATAAACTGTTGACTTATTGTCTATTCTCTCCATTTTCTCAGCTAGAAAAAGTTGGCACCCTGAAGTTTCAAAATAAGAACAGTTCAAAGGTGAATTTGATATCTTTTGAAACGCCTTTAGAAAGGGACATATAAGGGTAGTATCTAACAGTAGAAATGCGCTTAACGTGTTGAGAGAGTACGGTAACGAGTTGGCAAACAGTCTCAGACACAAGCACAGGGCCTGTTTGCTGTTTGCATGTTTGCAGTATTTTCACATTGCCACGCTTAGTGAGCGTGATATTGATTTTCTGCCTTTAAATAAAGTTTTTATATTTTTATTTATGACCTGATATGATTTTTATATATGATCAATCATTAGTATAAATTAATTTTTAATAGCTATTTATGATTTCGATTGCTGACTCACCATTTGTTCATCGTCGTTATGATACTGAGAAATTATTCAGGAAAGGGTTCTCTTAAAATATGTGTAATCCACGAGTTCATAAACCAGAAATTGGTCATGCTGTAATTGCTGTAATAACTACTAAGCGGTATTTGTTAAATGGTTCGTTCGAATAATTGAGATAAAAGCATAATAACATAGAGCACTTAAATAACTTCGTACATTTCCTGGAGCTTTTCTGAGTGTCAAAATAATCCTTTACATAAACGAAGTGATTGCGTTTAAAATCCAACGAGTTATGCTCTAAAAGCTATCTGACATTGACTTGCCCGAGGGCTCTTTCGTTTATTTCAAGTGAAAATGAAGTGGCTGTAAACGACATTCGAAATTCTGTTAGAGAATTGACAGAGCCCATTAAACATTTCACATCATTAGCAGCCATGACGGGGTGCTCTGTGGCGCGTCGTTCACAACGAGAGCAGAGGGTTCTATGCATAAAACATCTACAGGTATTGTACATTGGATTGTGTGTTCATACTAGTGCGGCTGAAAGAATAACAAAAAGTTGGATGATAAAATTGTTCTGTATAGTTTTAACTGCTGTCAGGACTCTAATGCCTTCAGGGATTACACGCCCAGACATACGCTCACCGCGAGAAAATCTCGACGTCTTTTTTATGTGAGAAAGTGCCAAACGAGCTAGCGGTTCACCTGATGTTAAGTGATAACCAATGCCCATCTGTATCGGGCGGAATTATGAAAGCTGAAAGCTATTTTGAAGAAAAAATTTAAGTTAAAATTTGATTAGAACACCTATGGATCATAAAAATTATGAACGATTGGATGAAATTTTAAATGAAAAGTCAAATATTCGTATTATTAGCCATTATCCTGATATCTGGCATCAACAGGAATCGACTTTTCAAGTTTCCTTGATTGATTCCATGGGATTCGCATTCGCAATTGATATATTTTGCAGTCTTAAAATTTTATCGCCAATATTTAGTTTTAATAAAACAGTGAACAATTATCTATTGCCATTTTTTTATTATATATAAAAAAAATTTATGAATTTCATATCTTTCCAAATATGACGAATTTCACCGTCATTATTAAATGCCAAGGCGAAATGTAACGATCGTGGAAAATTCAACAAAGAGTAAATTCGTTTTCTACTTAAAATATTCGATACTATTGTACAAACAATTTGATTACATACCATTTCAACCATGTGATAACATGTTGTTTTTATTCGAACGGTATTTGCTTAAAACGTTTCATGCATGAAAAGAAGCAATAAAACCCTGGCTTACTAATTGCGTTAATCACGCAACCGAGAGTTGAAAAAGTTCAGTCGTCTATCCAATAAGAGGTATATAGGTCATTTCCATTAATTGTAACGTAAAGTTCGTTTATATTGTGAAGAAATTAGAAGGAACTACATTTTAAGTGACTTGAGTGGTGCAGATAGCCAGTCAGAAATCTTATTCGCTTTAGCGGTTTGAAGATGACTGAATCGCCATGTGGCTTATGTCGTTAGGCTTTGGTATAAATTAAAATGTAATACCATGATTCATGATGATTCTTGCATACGAGTACAATTACAGCGCACGAGAAAAATTGTATTTGGCTAATGTTGTAACGCTTTCGGTAAATTGGTTATGTTATGTAGTTGAAAGGTTTATACAAATTTCTGCGTTATGGTCCTTATTAACCTCCTTTTTTTACATAAGGCTCAGCCTTGTTTTTATTGAAACAAATAAAAAGTCAATTTTATATTCTTCTCTTCCCCTTCAAAATGTCTCTAAATTTCATTTGATAACATCATCATCATCGCGATTTCAGCCTGTTAGAGTACGCTGCCGAACGTAAGCTCCATCACCTATCTTTTGATATGCTACCCTAAAAATGATTTTCTGTTATTAACGATTTTAATAATTAAAATGACATGATTCTCTCCTTCGGGATGAATGACATGATTGTCTCCTTCGGGATACCAAGGCGTTTGAAAGCGTCTCAACGTCTGCGTACTACGCCAACTCAACCTTTCACCTTTAAGCACCGCGGGTAAAAATAATCTACTTGAGATTGTTCCGTTTATGTTCTTTCGGGACTAATGGCATATTACGAAGATCGTCGGCGAAAATTCGCAGGCCGCTAATGGCGATACTTAGGGCATGTTATTTTGTAATTGGGAATTAGATAAATATGCCTAGCTTGTTTCGTTTTACACGTTTCGTAGAAGTTGTTGGGTGGGTAGTTGAACTTGCGGCATAGAAATTGGGATCTTGATTGTCACGTTGTGTTAATTGTCCTGTTGTGAAAAGTTGTTTAAACTTCCATGGACTTTTGAGCAAGCCTGAATTAGCCTCGTCTGTCCAACGATAAGGCAAATGGAACCTAATGATAGTAACGTTAGAAATTTACAAGCATTGCTTACATACCTAAGTATATAAGAGCTGCAATGTTTTTATTACATACAGTCATTTGTATGTACTTACACAGTAGTGTTAAGAGTATTATTTTGAATAAATTAGTTTGATATTTTTTTATTTTTATTAAGTTTCAAGCAATGTTTTTACGTCATCTAGTGTGCAGTTCTTTTAGAGCAACCAACCACGATTTCATATAACATTTTGTAATGAAATATTTTAAAAGTAGATATAGTAATAATGCTACTATATTATTACTAAGCATTTTCCTACGTCTCCTCTCCATAACGAATGTAACACGGAGCGCTGATGTGTGTTTGCTTTGTTTTATGGGAAACCTGTCTTCACTACAGAGTATAAAAAAAACTCGTCTCGCTGTTTGAATATCCCTATGTATGCTTAGATCTTTAAAACCACGCAACGGATATTGATGCGGATTTTTTTTACTAAATAAAGTGGTTCAGGAGGAAGGTTTATATGTATTAACAAATTCCACACGTGCGAAGCCGAGGTGGGTCGCTAATATTGTATAAAGCCCTGGTATCCACCCTTTTGTGTAGTAATACATCTCTATACATAAAATTTTAAGAGAGTTTTTCTGAAGTTCCAACGGAAAACAAAAAAAATCTACTGCGAGGCGTGGAGCTAAAAATCTATATACAGCGTGTCGTTACCACCGCGACAATAAATGAACACACATATAGAGAATAACTTTTTAAAATTGTATTAAACATTTACATTCTTTAAACATAAATATTTACCGAGTTATTAAATATTCCAAAACAAACAATTTTAGAACACCCTTACGTATAAAAGTGTAACGTAAAGTTCATTTGTAAAGGTCACAAAGCATATGAATGGGTTGAATAAATTTAAAAGAGACAAAACATACTGTTAGAAGGAGAGGCTTGTAATGCGACGCTGTGGCGCGAGTTGTACAGGATGTTACAAATTTTGTTTCTTTTTTACTTAATTAGTTTGTTTGAAAAATATTTTTTTAATTATGGATTTTGTTTAACCTTAATATATTTTTATGATTATTGGCAAGTAGCGTTAGATGTGTGTTCATTTATTGTCGCCATGGTAACGACACGCTGTATATTCATAGATGAAGCTCAGTACAGTGGTACATTTTCAGGAAATTTTTGTGCCTATCGTTGGAAGACATACTATAAGTCTATCGGGACAATTTTGAAGTTTCATCAATTTACTTATTTATTTAGTAAGTGACCAACAGCTTATTAAGAAAAAATCACATTATTTACATAATAAATGTTTAAATGTGCATATTTATAAACCAAGTAATTGAAAAATGCCACTCGTGCGCGTAAAAACGGCCCTATTTTTAGGTTATGCAAAAAGACAGTACAAGTTAGTGTATTTTTTATTCCGTGGTAAAACATGCGTACAAGTAAGAATACGATATCTTCTATCAAACTGATCTGATAGATGCAATGTACATAAATAGGCTTTACAACCAATGTCAGTCAGAATCTTAGCGTTATGACGTTAAGGGGATCGTAAACGCACCAGATTTAATTATATTTTCTGAAAGGCTATCAAAAGTTGCACGGCCCTGTCGTAAAAGTTGACGTTGATTATTACCAAATGAACCCATTTTTGCGCTGATCAGATGTCGAATATCTATCGCAATGTAAATATAAATATTCATTCTCAAATTGTGGCGGAATTAGTTAGCTTGGGTTCATTGTTTTGAACACCGGACGTAAAAAGAGGGGTGTTCTAAGTTTGAGGTGTCTGTCTGTGTATATGTATGTCTGTCTGTAGCATCGTAGCTTCTTAACAAATGGACCGATTACTGTGCGGTTTTATTTATTGGAACGGCGTCAGACGTGATCGAAATAGTTATTAGCTATAATTAGAGTTGTTTTTGTGTCAGATTGGTTACTTAAATTTTACAATTGTATAATATTAATGATTAGAAACGCTAATGCGATCTTGTAGATGACTATGGACAGAGGTGAACGTTTAACACCACGTGTGCGCCTGGATAGTTGAATACTTGGCAAAATTTACATAAAATAATATTAGTGCTATTTTATTAACTTCTAAGTTGAAACGTCTGTTGTTAATTAATATATTATAATAAATAAAAATGTCTTGTGTTAATTAAAATTCTCATTACTACCTTAAGAAATTATGTTCGTGTTAAAATTAAATATCTTTCCATTCAAGTGATGTTTTCTATTTACCCAGCATTTTTGTAGACGGATAAATGAAAAAACAATTCCAACGTACTTAGTATAAGCGACGCGATGTTTTGTTTGTCTGAGAGACGAAAAGTTTTCTTATTGGAAGGCGCACGGTGTTTGTTTATCGATTTTATCACCTAGGGGTTACGTCGAGTGTGAGAGACCGACGGGCGAGCCGGTGTGCTGTCCTGTCACGCAACTTTTGTTGCCTACATACGCATATACATACACATGTGTTTGTCTTTTACAAAGTTATTATTGAAAGTCTAATTAATCAATGAAACGAAAGAAATTCATTTTGAATTTTCTTGTGAAAAGTTGCGAAAGGAGCAGACGGTTCACCTGATGGTAAGTGAATACCGCCGCCCATGGACATCTGCTACACCCGAGGGTTACAGATGCGTTGACAACCTTTGAATATTGGGCTCCGGCTACCTCACTCACCAGACGAAACGCGAAATTATCTCTCGGAATAACTTGTCTAGGCATATGAACCAACCGGTACGAGTTATTAATTAAAAACAAAACCGATTTCAAATGTCCCGCTCTGTATCCATTTTATAATTGATTCTCAGGAACTCCTGAGCAAGTAACTCCTAAGTATCTCCGGAGCCCCACGATCCAATATCAATGAAACTAATATGGGACCACATGGGAAGCACCAGTTTCCAAATAAAAAATTAGTTCCCTCCGTTCAAGTGAATTTTCAGTTCTCGTCGAAGGTAACAAACATAAAAAAAAAAAATACTGTCGAATTGAAAACCCCTCTCCTCTTTTGAAGTAGGTTGAAAACAGTCTGAGTCCTTAGAAATGTCGTTATATACTAGTTTGCATGGATAGTTCTCTAGTTTATGTAAAGTAGGAGTACTGTGTATCGCTAGATAGGCCGTATATCTGAATCCTAAGCAGTATAGGTAGAACTATGTGTCGCTTTTACGCGAATACAAATTATTGACGTACATTTTGTGTCTCAGTAAAAAGTGAAAATATCATACGATAAACAATTAAATCAAAACATAACCACATTTTAATTAGTTACGAATACACCATTCATCTTATTCTAAACTGCTACGGATTGTTTGTATACCGTTAAGTTTTTTTTTTAAGTTTTTTTAGATGAGCTTTACATGTATTATCGAATGATACATTTTGTTACAAAAAGGAGAATCGTTTTTACAAATCAGAGCAATTTTGCGCATAGTGAGGGATTGCATCCAGACTTGTCGAGCTGTTTGTTGATTGTTCCAGTGTGAAATAGATAAAGGTTTAAAGGTTTGTTTGACACATTAGCTGGGAATCCCTTTACATAGCTAATGAAGTAATTTAAGTGTTAGTGCTTAAACACGTTGACTCGCGGGCGCGGTAGCAGGCGCGGTCACGAAGTATCAAATATATGACTTAGTATCCGAGTGTTCACGTTAGCGATAGGCGTTGAATCAACGAACTAGTTTAACGAATTAACTTTAACTGTCATTGAAATCAACCAGTTGAATTCGTTAACGTCGTTTCGGAAAATTTGTCGTTGAATCAACTCGTTTAAAAACGCAGTCAACGATACGTTACGGAACATAAGCGTAACGAACCTAATAAATTGAAAACCTTACGTTGAAAAAAAAAACGTCACAGAGCTGAGTTGAAATGTTTGTTTAATTTTATGAAGGACATGTTTAAGTTCGCTTTCTTTATTTTTGTTAGACAGTTTGTGAATAATTGCTCGCAAGGTCACAGAATATTTTGCGGCTTTACGTAAATATTATCATATATTGGAATTTTATATTATGTTATTAGTTTTGTTTATTAGAATTTTACTTTGTGGTTAATGTTTTTTTTTAATTAAAAATTTATAAATGTATAAGTGTATAGAGGACTGTGGGTACAAATTTCAAAATGTTTGGACGTATAAACAGTGAGTTATGGCTTCATACCTAAAAAGACCTTGTTAATGTTACTTATCACAAATGTGCTTGTAATTTTTGTAATCTTGAAACTTTGATATTTAATAAAACTTTGATATTTAAATAAAGATTATTATTATTATTATAAAAAAAAATTCTAGCGGGAAAGCTATTAGTAATGTATGTAAGGAGAATTGACCACTTTAAATTTAAAAAGTACTAGAAGCGGAAATATATTTAAATAGTTTCATCAGTGTTTTAGTACCAATCTTTAAGTAATCCGCCTGTATTGGAAACTAACCCACTCTGTTCCATGCCAGGAACAAACTAAAATATCATAGTTTTAGTTCAGTGCCCAACCAGGTGATTCAGAAATCATCAGCGACTAAACACCAGCATATGATGGTTGATTTTGATAAAAATAGTTCATAACAAAAGAAAAAAAACTAATTCAGATTTGTTAGATTTATGCATAGATAGCTTTCATCCGTTTTTCCCTAGTAGAAGAAAGGGCTTGCAAAGTAGCGGGCAAACTAGCGGCTGGCGTACTAAGTTCAACCATTTTGAACTTGTCGCTACAAATTATAGCACGTTTTTTTAATGTCTTCTTTTGAAATGACACTCCTTATTGAATCCAGTGTGTAATGATGTTCTCTCAAATTACTACAAGTATAACAAATAGAATTAACCATACCGTTCTGTGTCTTTATTAATTTGTTGCACACCAATTCTAATTTTTAGTATCTTCCACTTTAGTTATGAATTTTCGTTTAAAAATATAAGATCGCCGCGTTCGTTGATGACGTGTTTTCAGCCTCTGGAAACACGTCACACTCGCGCAAACTGGCGGCTAACGTGAACACGAGATCGCGACGTCTACCGCGCCCGCACTAGCCACCGCGCCCGCGTGATCCTTCTTGTATCTTGTACTAACTGATCTTTTTGCTTTCAGTCCCGACACTATTAAAGCTTCATCTGACGCAGAACCGGTGGGCTAGCCAGAACCCACGGGTTTGGGCCCTCCGCTGTGGGTAGGGCCGCGCATGTGCTCATGCGTGCGTGATCCTGCGTGAACAAGCGCTTAGAATAGTCAAAATTGCAACTAACTTGTAGGTGGAAAGCGATCAGTATTAAGTTACTCCTACACTTTCGCCGACGTTGAAGGCGTGTCTGATATCGTGATTCGATGAAGCCTGTTGGTTAATTAAAGCTTATTCTTTTATTAGCCAACATACAATGAGATATACGTAGTGTGGCGGTTTAGATACGAATTTGAGAAAATTCTGTTACGCGTCTACATGCTATAACAAATACCTTTTTACATGTACAACTAAATATTTAAATTTTTTGTAAAAGAATATCATTATGATTAAAATATCTGGAACAAAAATAATATATACTCGGCCTGTTTCATGAATCAGTAAAAACGAATAAAAAGAATGAATTGATTAAAGCTAAAATCGAAATCTCTCTTCAAAATGCTCCTCTAAAACATAAATGTAAGGAGGCTCTATAAAAAAGCTAAATTAACATTGACAAAAAATAATCTTGAGGAAGTTCGCAAACCAACCGGCTGAATTCAGCGTATTGGCTTCATCCGAAGTCTTAAATTTTCTTTGAAGAAACATTTGATGGAAAGCAAAAATAAATACAAAGACCTCAAATATATGGTAATATTAAATTCAAGAATACAGTAGCAGCTATCAACATTTGATTAGTAAATATTTGATAGTAATTTCAATTTTATTAAAGTATTATTATATTAAATATTTTTATTCTGTTTTTAAGTATTAGTTTTTATAGCGGCAACAGAAATGCATCAATGTGAAAATTGCAACTGTCTTACTATCACGGTGCATGAGATACAGCCTGGTGACAGACCGGCAGACGGACAGACGGACAGACAGACAGACAGACAGCGGAGTCGGATTGTAAAACCATATTTGAATTTGTTTGTGTGCTGAAGAACAATAAAAGCGCCAAGAATTGTTAAAATGCGAAAAAATGCATTGAGATTTTAGTCGGAATGGCAATCAGCTGTTTAGTTTACTTTTCCTTTTCGTCCGAAGAGTGGGGTAACCGAGAAATTTGCCCAGCTGTTCTACTATTATTCTACGAACTCATAGTGTAGGTAGATTAATTTGTTATAGGGCAAATCGAATACGTAGCCGTGAATCGAATAAGATGAATTTAATTTGACGGTATTTTAATTTGATGCTTTAAAATTAAAAAAATAAACACAGCGTTCAGCAGTCGGTACGAATTAATATGTGCAGCCAGTTACGTTTTTCGCGTTGAAATAAACGCAAAATAATAAAGAATGCACCTTCTCGCTGACGAATACCGAAGATCGGTACGGTATTTTGCTCTCATTCAAAGTTTAGTTAGTCTTCAAAAATTAGCGTGCACCATCTGCTGTTATCGTAGACTAGTATCGGCCGGTGCTGTCGTTTCGAGTCGAGTTTGAAAAAGGAATTATCACTCCAATGGCGGCCGAGGCATAGTGACGGCGCGTACCCCGTTGGCTGGAGCTGATCGGTCGGCTGTTGCAGCTCGGGGGCAGCGCCCGCCGCGGGGCGTTGGGCGCGGGCGGCGGGGCGGGCCCGCGAGATGAGCCGCGCGCGCGCAGCCCGCCCCGCCCGCTATGCAGAGGCTGCGCACCACCTTCAAACGCTCCCGCACCCCCACGCCCGCCGACATGAAGACCCAGAGCAGCCTCGAGGTGCCCAAGCAGGTACGCTCTTTTTACTTAAATACAAAATATAAAAAAAAAAATACAAAAAATCACTTATTGCCTCCTTTATAACTTAAAACGAAACATGCATTCATAAAATTAGAGTACACAATACAATAAAGGCAAAAGGAGGTGGCTCAGCTTGCGCTGATCGGGATAGTAGTTCCGAGCAGCGCTGATTTTCGGTCACTCCCCACTTCCTGAGGTGTTTTACGGAAGTTTTAGTTCTGGCCTACCAAGCGAAAAAATTAGGAAGTATGTAAGATGTATATAAAAAAAGAAAACAATATGAACTATAAAAAGGAACAATAATTTTTGCTTTATGTGAGAGTGGCAAGCGAGCTGGTGCTTCACCTGGTGTTAAGTGATGACCGCCGCTCATGAACATTTGCAACACGTTGGGTTGCAGATGCGTTGCCAACTTCTAATAATGTGGGCCCTGGTTACCTGACTTACCAGACGAAACGCAGGAGTATAATACTACCACTCCACCGGTCCATGCCGGTCTTCTGAGAGGTGGTGGTACTTCCCCGAAAGGATATGCCCACTCATGCAACAGCGAAGACTGTTGTGTGACCCTATCACAGTTAGTGTACGTCCCATAGTGATTGGCGCTTGGAATTTAAGGCAAGTCTTGGCCGTAGTTGCCAACATTTGCCTCAAATGCTTAAACGAGCACTTGAGTCGTTTCGTTCGCTCAAATTCTTCATGACCGTACAGATGCAACTTATTGCTGGTGTTATTACAAGTGTTTTTCTTTACGTTGTGTCTGGACAGTTGCTTTCTTTGAATGGTTGTGACTGTTTCTGAGTGAGAATATTTTAATGAGTCGAGGCTTTTTGTTTATTTGTTTTATTCACAACGTGAGTTTCATTCTTTGAACGTCGATTTTAAAATGTTGATTTAACATAAGGAGTATTTTGACAATTTAGAAATGCTTCTTTAAGTAAAGCTTCTTAGAAAAGATTATATTTACTCAAATATTACACCTATGAAAGATAGAAGGCTTTAAAACCATCGCTTTTATTAATTTGCTAAATAAATGTCAATCAATTCATAAGAGATAGAGTCTGCCTACGTTTAGTTATAATGAATCATTCATAGTTATTTTAGAAACGGGAGGTGCTAACACAGAATTCCTTTTAGCAACTGCGGACCCGTCCACAAACATAATTGGTCATCCTCGGTCAGATTATCACGGCCTAAATAAATAATGGCGTTTTCTCAAGTCACCTAATGAACAGTCTCTGTTAGACTTTCGGTCAAATTCCGCCGGGCCTAATTATACGATCTCGGAACAAGTTTATTAAGAGCGTTTATGTCCCGTTGTCACTCAATTTGGCGACGTTAAAAACACAGTGTCATATACATTGTATTTTTAACCTCACTCGGGGGTAACTTTTAAAATGGCAGCCTTAAAAAATCGCGCTGACATTTCCTCCTTTTATATTCCCTTACGCAGTTACGCCAAAGTTTTCTGTTTTAAACAATGGACTCATTTATTTTCAGCGTTGTGGCCTAAAATTGAAAAATGAAATTAATGCCTTTGCCATTGCCTAGTATTAAATATGTCTTCGCCATTATATGTATAAAATATTTATTCAATCTATTTATTTCAAGGGGTTTCATTATGACTTATTATTGATGAAAACCTCTTGACACAAATATTCGCAAAATGTTTAGGATTTAATTTAAATTCATTAACACATCAATGACTTCATAAAAATTACTTGTTTTTTTATAACTCATTTTTTTATGAATTAATACCAATAAGCTTCATAATCATCATTATTGCAGCTTCTTGCCAGAAGTTCACCGCCCAACCCCCGCTACCTCCATCAGAAATTGAGCAGGTCATCAATTAATTTTCTGAGGGTTGCCACGCTGCGTTTGCCAGTAAGATGATGCCACTCGAGAATATTTACTACCCAATGGTGGGTTAGCAAGGATTCAATGGGACATTTATAGGCAGGTTATTGTACTTTAATTGGAAAAAAGTTCATCCAATATTCTTCTCCAGGTTCGATCAGCCTCCTTCGATGAGATCCAATTGGAAGCTGCGCGGGGGTCCAGTGCCAACACCCTACTCTCGGTGCCCCAGCATGGAGGCCGGAGTCGCTCCTTCGACTCCGCTGGCTCGGATGACTCCGGCACTTATCTCGAGGTAATATGAAATGTCTGCTAAATGAATAAGTAACTCACAACTTAAATAGTAGCAAAGTTTCTAAATTACCGAGAAGAGTTATAAAACAAAAATAGCTATTAATGATTAAGGATTTTATCGCCTTTTAAATTTGATTATGGGTTTCATTTAATATGCATAATGTTCGCGTAAAATCAAGAAGTCAATACAAAAAAAGCTGTCGTGTCCAAAGATAAACTCACTCCTATAAGGGGTGTGTGCATTTCCACCTCTTTAGCGTCTATCAGATGCAGATATGTAACATTCAATAGATGCTCATCGGTCCCGACTTACATCGATCTCCCTTAGAATATTACCAACATGGTCGGCTCACGAGGCCGCCTTTGACGTCAACTTTCCCACAAAAAGTGGAAAATTTGCCAAACCTCAATCAATCGGAGAAGTCGTTGTTTAATTTTGAAAGTTCAACTCGCTTTATCTGCTACCTTTAATGCTTTCGTTTATTGTTAATTTTATCTCCACTTATAATAAATTAAAAGAACACATTAAATTGAGGATCATCAAAGCATTGGATGAATGTGTCGCTTATCAGACTCTCCAACCTACTACCTGGCGTCGCTACGAGTTAATTTATTACCGTATACCAAAGTTAAAAAAAACTACCCGTACAGCCTCGTCAATTATACTTTACTATATGCCGCGTGGATTAGGTTTATTAGATAATATGTAACTTAACATAGATTTAATCTTGTAAATATTAGATCAATAAAGATTGTAAACTTTACTATGCAAAATCCATACTAATAATAAATGAGTAAGTAACTCTGTCTGTCTCTCTCGCTTTCACGCTAAAACTACTGAACCGATTTAAACGAGATTTGGTACACAGATAGACTAGAGCCTGAGAAAGGATATAAGATTTTTTTTAATGTGAAAAGTTGCCAAACGAGCAGACGGTTCACCTGATGGTAAGTGAATACCGCCGCCCATGGACATTTGCTGCACCCGAGGGTTACAGATGCGTTGACAACCTTTTGAAAATTGGGCTCCGGCTACCTCACTCACCAGACGAAACGCGAAAGTATTTGTCATACTTCCACTTTACGCTGGTCTTCTGTGAAGTCGTGGTACTTACCCGGACGGGCCTGCCCATTCGTGCAACAGCCGAGGCTGCTGCGCCGTGTTTACCAGGCTATTTTTTAATTGGAAAAACTGTTGTAAGGATTGAAAATAAAGGGTAAAAGAAGGTAAATATAGGGATAAAGAAGGATATTTATTCAAGAGCTTCAACGCAAGAGAGCGTACTCTTTCTTAAAAGGCCGGCAACGCATTTGTGAGCCCTCGGGTGTTGCAGGTGTTCATGGGCGGCGGTAATCACTTACCATCAGGTGAGCCTCCTGCTCATTTGCCCCTTTTCTCCATAAAAAAAAAAAAAAAAAAAGCGAAGCCACGGGCGAAAAGGTAGTTATATATATTATTACAAAACCTGCGTTACTTTATTGATATAGAAATATAAATATCTTGTTTCACTATAAGGTTTAAGAGAAATTAGGCAATAACAACATTTTTATTTCCACCGAAAGAGAGAAATGTAATAAGGGTGGTAACTTTGTTATTTAATCCTTAACTTTGTATTGAACATTTTAATCAGGTTAGGAAAGACAACTCTGGTAATGAATTTAATTAGTAACGATAGAAAGCAATACTCAATGACTAGCAGTTTTAATTTTTGTTACATGATACTTTTAAGTAGTCCGGTCTGATTACGGCGTTTTGAAAACCAGAAATAAAATAATTATAATTATATATTAAAGCCTTAGTAGATCGCCGTTTGGTGAAGTACAGTATGTATGTAATGCTTTGCATTGTAGATAAATAATTTGTACCTAAACTCCGCATTTAGATTGTCAATTTAAATATTGCATTTTCTCAAATTAGTTTCAAGCCAAGAAATTTCTGTAAACTTGATAATAATACTCTTACGCCCGGTTTCTGAAACACTGATCATCGCAGATGTCAACTAATCAGCTGGCAAATGGATTTCAAATTTAATTTTAGTTGCCAAAAGGGTGGTTAAACTCTCTGAATTGACCAGAATGATCTTCTTTATTATAAGAATGATCAATTCACAAAGACTTTAACGATCCTTTCGGCAACTAAAATTAAATTTGAAATTAATTTGACAGCTGATTAGTTGACATCTACGATGATCAGTGTTTTAGAAACCGGGCGTTAATATGGTAAATTTTAACACAGTTATAATTATTTCATTTATAGTGTGGCTCCATTTGTTTGGTGAGAGTTTGGAGGAGACATGACATCATTGAAACCATTTCTTTTTAATGTTCATTAGAAATAAAAAAAAGAACAGAATATAATATAATACATAATAAATAAAAGTAGACATGAAAAGAATTACACAGCTAAGAACAATAGATCTTTTTTATACGTAGGATAAATTTCATGCGAAGTTATGAGGTCCCACGTTCAGTATTAATATGTTTGTTCCTTAAACATACGGGAAATCTATTCCGAAAGCGATTTCACCAGTCTAAAACACGAGTGATTAGCATAGCCCAAATCACAGGTGCCGCGTCTATGGTCGAGACGTCGCTCCGGGAAGGGCACACCGCCGCCATGCGTCCACTGCCGCCACATGGAGACGTGGCTCGCGCGCCAAAGCGAGGAGAGGTTCACGCCCGAGCGGCCCGCTGCCTCCTCCTCGGCGGAGGACGAAGACGAGGACGACGAGAGCGAGGGAGACTCGCCGAGGGTCCTACTAGCGCCCACTCCGCCGCTGACAACCCTCGTTCCGCCCCCACCGCAGTCGCCCCCACCGTCCCCTGGCGCGCCCTCGTTCGAGCTGCAGCCGCCGAGCGACGAGCCGCCCGTTCCGCCCCAGAGAAGGAGGTCTATATCCAGACAGGAGGCCTTCTTCGTCGAGCCGACCGGCAGCTCCCTGGAGAACGTGCGGGCCTCCGAGCAGGATGCGAACGGCGCTTGCAGGGATACCTTCGTCCACGACATATATCTCGCGGTGCCCGAGTTGAAACGCGACCGCGCCGCGTCTGTGGACTCGTGCTTCTCGAAGGTGTCGGGCGCCAGGGCCGAGGAGCTGAGCGGTGCCGGAGACTCCTTGACAGTGCCCGGGACAGGGCTGCGCTCCCGCTCCGTGGATATCGTGCTGCCGACCGCCGAGCAGAGCCGCTACAAGGCGCTCGCTTTGACCTCGTCCCAAGCCCCATCGCCTCTGCAGCATCAGGCACCCGAGGAAACGGTCGCCATCGTCCTACAGCCTCTCGACGAAAGGTCAGTGGATTAAAACACATATGCGATGACTTTAACCGAAAAAAGGCTTCAAAGAGCAAATCTTTTTTCGTTAAAAAAGAAATAAACACGTTTCCCCATTTTCGTTTCTCTTTTATTTTAATCACTTCTTTTTCAGAGCGCTTTTTTCCTTTCGCGTCGTTTATTAACCGACTTCATTTGCATGGCAATTTTCACATAATAAACACGTTATATTATAAGAAATGTGAACGATTTCTGAAAGTCTTTCATTTAACATGTTGATATTTTTTGTCAAGTGTTTACTTATTCTGCTGTTATATTAGTACTAATAACATCGGTATGACGTAATGAATTTTGAAACAAACCGAATTTTGATATTGAACTGACCTTGATTACATCTACTGAAAGCGCAGTTTGCTCAGTGGAAAGATTACATTGGTTCATTGGACGTTGTTAACAATCTAAGAATTGTTTTATTAGCCAATACTATAAATTGCTGATAAATATTGAACTCTGATTTATTCGATATTCTTATTATTATATACAAACGACACAGTTTTTACAGTGTACTCCTCAACTAGATGAAATGGTTGTTACATATTATAGTATTATATCATGCAAAGAGCATCCAATAAAAACCTATGTGCATAGTATGAAAGAATATTTCAAATGCACCATACGTATAAAATCATAAAATTATTTTTTTATGATTTGTTCTTATTCATTTTCGTTGTAATATGTAATAGTTTGATATTTTATTTTGTCTAAATGTACACATTTAGAACAAACTCTCGTATGCTTATGAAGTAGATTGCCGCTGTTTTCTTCGAGATTCGTAAATTCTATACGCGTAACAAGCTCAGTGTCTTGAAACGTTAAGTTGCGATCTCGGTTCGATCTCGGTTCGATCTCGAGTGGCATCTATCAATTAGTCGATTTTCATGGGGTTTGTACAAAAACATGGATTCACTTATGTTGACCAACGAACACAGACTTTTCACTTGTCTTGTTGTAAAGTTCCGTATAGAGGGGCGTAGGTAAAGAGATTTTGTTTCTTTTTTAATTAATTAGTTTGTTTGAAAAATATTTTTTTTTAATTATGATTTTTTTTAATGTTTTACATTTTTTTATGATTATTGGCAAGTAGCGTTAGACGTGTGTTCATTTATTGTCGCGGTTGTAACATGACTGTATTTAGTCATATTGTAAGCTTGTATATCCATATGATAAATAATGCAAAATAATAGTATGGAAAGCAGCTGTACTGACATATCTTATTATACAATACGTCCATGAAGGAAATTAAATTACTGAGGCTATAAACTGTGGGATCCTGCCTTGTTTTTCTTTTAAATTGTAAATTAAATGTTGCACTTTTTAATTTAATTACGAATATCCTTTGTAAGACGGAATGACGTTTTCTTTTACAATACTGAATAACAATGTCTTAGTTTACTTTCTATGAGGAACTTCTTCTGGTACATCGACTAATAATTACGTTGTTACCATGTTTTATCAATGCGTTTTCATCTTTAAAACTAAACGTTTATATTAAATTAATATTTCGTTGTTTAAAAGATCTTAGTATGGATGCATTCTGCAATCTGTACGCATAATTAAGTTATAACTTCTTGTCGATTTTCGTGTCGTTATTCAAAATTTCCAATTAATTGGTACACTTTGTTTTTGAACCCAATAAAAAGCTTTGATTACGAGCTTCGATGTAGCTTCTTTTTAAATTAGTACCTATGAATAGATGAGCCGTTTGTCCAGCAGTGGGACATTATATATATATATATATATGTATATACGTTGGTACTTTACTTTTTTTTGAGACAAAAACGTGTAACAAAATTTATTTTAGGTTCATAATTTTCGACGGCTTTACCGCGACTTTAATCTCCTTAAGAGTAATACTTTGACAAATGATTTGAAGGGTAAAAAAGTTCTTGTTCAATATCACTCACTTTGAATTTTTTCTTTTTATTAGAATCATGATAATGAGTCCACATTAAATATTGAAACTTTTGATGGGAATTATTCGTAGAAGTCATCAAAACAACTTACGGTTGAAGGAACGCAATAGACGAATTCATGTCGAATGTTTAGTGGGAAATTTGCATAAGAATTCAGCATAAACTTCCAAGAGACAATAGGGAGTTGATTATGGTGAAAACGAAAATTATGTTTTATTTTTTCAAGAATTCCATATAATAATAAAATTTGAATTATTATTTAATGCAACATGATAAGTATTTACTTTAATAATAATAAAATGAAAATTGCAAATAAACATGGCAAAAATGTAGAAGAAAAAATACCTCTATGAAGAGAAATATTATTTTGCTAGAAAAAGGCATGTTCAATAAGATCTTGTACTTTTAACTCGAACTATTGAACTGCTATATTTCTATATCATTGTTTTACCCCTTACACGTTTCAAAGTTCAACACTACTCACTTCGTAGTTCCAAATACGCAGTGTTAGAATAGTATAATACAAGGGTCGTGTGAAAATATTGGTTCTTGGCGAGTATATTCACTTTATGCTTTTAACTTAACAACCCAATGCACTCTTGTTCATTTAACAATATTTTTTACCTACATAGGTGACCTTTGAGTAATGCTCAATGATATTCAACCCTATGGCACGTACGTTAAAAAAATGTTGGATTTTTAACTGTCATTCACACATTGATTGATTGATTTCGAATTTTAAAAGTTAATGTTAAATATTTTTAAACGTATAGATTTTTTATTTGAATTAACTATACGCAAACCCATTTTCCGATTAATAATGCTGTTTTGATAACCATATTTATGAGAGTAATTCAAAGTATAGAAGCTTATATTTTAAAGGGAAAAGAACTAAAAGTGTACGGGTTTATATATAGATTAGTTATGACACGGTAGTATGTATGTATGTATGTACTTCAAAGTCAATTTTTTTTTCAATACAGACTTGTTTTAATCTTTTATCTATTGTCAAAAAACTACCATCGTTTTACTCATTTAGACATGTGACATGTGTAGAGAAAAACGACAAGAAACTCTGTGGTCTTATCGTCCCTTTTATTATCTGTCTGTATATTTCGTGATAACGTAATACTCTGCTAAACCAGTTTATTTGTATTGTAATGGTATCTTTTAAATTACTCTTAAACAATTTTAAGTGTTGTTCTCATTATTATTTATATGGAATTGAATTATTATTGTTTTAAATGATACATTCAGCGCACACGCTGAATGTATCATTTAAAACAATTACTTTGTACGAATTATTATTTTGAGGCATCAAACCTCACAGGAGAACAAAGTGGAAGTATTTGCCAACGTGTCTGCCTGCCATTCCGCACTTACATGAAGACAATCATGAATGAATGCGTCTTTGTCACATGAAGATCTAAACAGACGGTAAACAATATGAGGATGAAGTCCTAACACTTTAAAATGTTTTTAATCCTCAATTAAAGCAAAGTACATTAATTATTATTTATTATATTTAATCATACACACAAAGGTGTAAATAAGTATTTGGAGTTATAAAATCGTATCTAAAGCAAATCAAGGACTTCACTGTAAGCAATGCTATCATTTTAATAAAAAAAACCTGAAGTAGAAACGACTTGCGTGCAGACGTGAAAGGGCTTAGAAAAACCTTCTTTATTTACCTCTGACGATTTGAATGGCGACTTTGTGTGAGCCAGGCAAATTAGAATTTAAAATGGAATTTCTTTTCACGCGATTCTTGAATGTACAATTATTCTACCTTCACGCCGGCTCTAATACTTGAATAGCGAGAAAATACGATACATTTCACATTAGCGCGAATGACCGTTGATTAAATAACCATAAGATTAACAGTTACATTTGCAGTTTAGGCCTGATGGCTGGGGAGTCAGACTTGTAATTTAGCATCGCAGGTTGAATCCCAATGACGTGCGGAATACATTGAATTGTTATGAATTCCTTAATTTTAAAAATGGAATTAAAAGTAATTAAGTAATTTTAAATTCGGGTCGTAATAAAATCAAATAGGAACAATTTCAAGTGTGGACAGATTATTATAAACTTATATCAATAACATAAAACTTCTGTCTGTTCTGTGACTACGTACGCTATGAAGTGTAAAACTATGGAAATTCAAACCACAATAGACGAAATTAAAAAAATATATCAAATGGCTGTAATGTTATGCATCTGCGTAAAATAAGCGTTAATTATGTGTTTTATCACGTCGGAATAATATAAGTCGGAATAATAACCATCTTAGTTTATTCGTGACTAGCGAACTGCCCAAGCTTCGCACGGGTGCAATGTATTATACATATAAACCTTCCTCTTGAATCACCCTAGTAAAACACCGCATCAAGATCCGTTGCGTAATTTTAAATATCTAAGCATACACAGGGACTAACGGACAGCGGGATGTCTTTGTTTTATACTATGTAGTGATATTCATTTACTACAGTTATTATCGATCTTTGGATTGATCTTTTGACGTATGAACTTCGCGCTGCATTTGAAATGGGATCAAATACTTGTATCTTTTTAAGGAAAATAAATAATAAAAAAAAAGAAAGTTCAATTACATTGTTCGCTCCTTCGTCCGGTGGAAATTCGTTCTGACTTAAACCAATACTATACTTCTTTTGTGTTTCTAAAAATGGCGCCGCTTTTTGTTTCTTTTTCGTCAACGTATCACGTAACTTTTGTTCTCGTATGAGAAACAGAAGCAGGGATTTATTTTAAAAGCCGGGGTGCATTTAGAAACGGACTTTAAAATGAGGTGGGTACGGTATGATTTAAGTTCTTTTTAAAAGCATCGTGTTATTATTACGTTTCGTAGAATTCTCTACGATCTTGAGCTTCATTAATTTCACTCAATTTAAGGCCCATTTACACGATACCATTTTCTTGTACATACAAGAGCAATAATTGAATGCAATAAATTGCGCGCAATAATTGTTTAGACCATTTGTTGTTTAGACCATGCAACTCATTTATTGCTTCAATTTAATTGTATACAACAGGCAAGAAACTGGCACCATGTAAATGGGCCTTTAACAACGTTGTCACTGCTTTCGCGAGCATCACGTGTTTGAGCTAAGTTGAAATTTTCAGGTAATGAAATTTCAACACAATACGGCACTCCATCCAATGATGTTTTGATAAAGATGACGCATGTTCACACTGCGCGGCGTTTAAATATTGTTCTGCTTTACATTATATGACATATTATATAAGTGAATGTGACAGATGATATAGAACGTATGATAAGGAACGAGATAGCAGTCTGTAGACTTGCAATCGACACTATACAGACTTAATCTCCAAATGTTGTGATTTATGGACAAGAACTTTAGGTACTTACGTACTAACGCCACCGTAGTAGAATAAGTTGCGCCTATACGCCCATAGAGTGCAATCTTGTTGTTCGCACGTGCACGCAGTTATTTTAAACGATAGAGAAAAATCACTAATGAATTTATCAACAAGCAGAATTCGGCGGTCGCTTATAGTTTTCGAAAAAATAAATAATGAAATAGTGTGATTTTTATTATAGAAATCCGCCATTTTTTTTGTTGTCAATATGTCAATTCTGCTCGTATTTCTTGGTGGTCATGAAATAAAATAACCTAACCACCTGAACCTTCTAACCTAATCCATCCAAGTCGGATTGAACAACAAGATTGGACTCTATTGGCGTATAGGCGCAACTTATTCTGCTGCGGTGGCGTTAATACGTAAGTACCGAACTTTATTTTATACTAGATATGTTATTGGGTTTATGTAGTAATTCTTTAGTAAAAATAAAAGATCAGTTCTGTATTGTCATATAGTGCCCACTACCCACAAAAACTTCTTTTAATTTGAAATGTATATTGCGGCGGGTAAGACCTACTGTTCATGTATGTGTTGCCACGCTCTCAGTATAATATGACTAGCTGGTGTTTTTTTCTTTTATAAAGCAAGATCATAAATAATGAAGTATACGAGAAATCATCTTTGGATCGTATGCAATAATTTAAAAATTATAAAGACATTTTCTGGAGAGAAAACTGTATAATGAAACGGAAATCATTAGCAATTCTTTCTACTGATGCCAGACTCATTCAAAATAAAACGATAAACGCGAAATGAAAACAGAAAAATAACCTTTAAGTGCTTTTAAGACAACAAAGACGTTTCGAACGCAGCTGGGAAAGAAAAACTATCCTTCGGGCCACTTTGATTTTAATGCGCTTGTAAAATATGAATAAACTTTATTGTTTTTGTATACGCAACTATTTTTCATTCCATCCGGTGAGGAAAAGAAAGCGTTTCTTTACCACTCTGTAGTTTACAAGTACGGTCCCCACAAACAACAAATTGATGTATATATGCGTGTGTTCGTGACCATAGCGCTTAAAATGTCTATAAACTATCTTCAACGGTAAGGCAAAGCAAAAAAGACGTCATGACCTTGACCGCTGTCAATAACCGTCAACGGGCTTTTTATTGATTGTTATCGCTGCTACAACAAATTGTTTGCGAACAAAATCTTTAAAAAACCCTTTGAATCTAGATCTGTTAACAAAACTATCAACTCAACAAAGGATAATGGGTGATTAAGTGTGAAGATCAGCTTGAAAATTATGGGGTGCGCTTATTGAAACTTATTATATGAGAGCAATAAATTTGTGATTCTTAGTCAGTCGGGCAATGATGTTTAAATATAGATGACGTACATCCATACCGCGCGGCGAATGAATATCGAATGTGGCAGATGATAGAACATAAGATGCGGAAAGAGATAGCAGTCTAGAGATTGTGAAAATACGTAACCTTTGTCCATTTAATAAAGTGAACTCAAATATTTGACTAATTTCGAAGAAATTAATATTTAAATTGGCTGAGGTGGGGTTTTAGCAAGTTTTTATAATTGTAAGCGACGCGTTATAATTTAAATTTATATAATTAAGTTTTATATAATATTTTATATAAACCTAATTTGTTATTCTTATATTTTTTGTTTATACTGTAATGTGTAATTTTGTATTTTTATTTCCTTTTATATGGCAATATGGCTAATAATGTTAAAAAATATTTTAACTTGTTTCGATTTGAGCCTAATTGCTATGCTTTAATTTTCAGATTCAATTGAATGGTGTAAGCGATGTCGTTTCTTAAAACCGACAATGGCACCTGTCGTTATTAAAATAAATTTCAACCATTACACTAATTGTGGTTTTCATGTGATTCATCCTTAGTGTATGAGGAAATCTCGACAAGGGTAGATTGAAGAGATCAAGTGATAAACGGTAACTCCCCCTGCCTTTATCACTACGTCAATTTGTTTTTTATTTCTCTCCTACCTATAAACAGATGTAAAAGTTTAATCGACATAAAAGCCACGATAGCTTATGGTAGTGTACGGGCGCTCGATTTAATTAAATTTACTCCAGAAACTTGAACCCGAATCTCGGTGCTCGTACCGAAGAAATTGTATGTAGTAATTTTAAGTGCTCACTTATTACGTGCTCAGCGGTGAAGGAAAACATCGTGAGACCTGCACATTATTCAAGTAATATTTAAAAAAAATGGGTGCGTGTACTTATGTACGTGTTAATTACAATAAAATAATAAAAAGACTGGAAAAAGATAAAAATAATATTAATCTCATAATTTTTTCATATTCCGCCTAAAAAAATATAACTGCAATAAAATCTGATATATAAATATAATAAATAAATAAATAAATATGTATGTGAAGCTGGCCAATCGCGGTGGGGCCGCGTTGCCTTATAAGGAATTTATATTAAACTAGCGACCCGCCCCGGCATCGCACGGGTGCAATGTATTATACATTTAACTTCCTCTTGAATCACTCTAGCAAGTAAAATATTATTACAAAATGACAAATATTGACATTAATATTTATACGATACTAACGTCACTCAATTGTGTTGCCTTCCCGAAACCCCTCCACTAATACTTGAACTTTATGGTATGGTATTAAAGTTCAAATTGACTTTAAGTATTATTACGAATCTTTTGTAGGCGAATATAGAAAAGTGTTGTTTTTATACTTTTCAGGCATTTTTTAAATTTTTCTCTCCGTAAGAACCATCCTCGTACTTCGAGGAATATTATAAAAAGAGAATTAGCGAAATCGGTTCAGCTGTTCTCGTGATTTGCGCTTAGCAACACATTCAGCGATTCATTTTTATATATAGAGATTATTTTTAAAATAAAGAAAAAGAAATTCTGGTAAACATAATGATAGAATAGAAACAAATAATTTAACCGGTTATTTTAGAAACATTAATTGTAAAATGTAAAATTATCCTTGGATAAACTGGCACGCTTCTCAGGAGGCTATTTCAATTATCACTGCTTATGTGTTCACAAACTGTAGTTCAAAGAGATAATCTAATTGATAATTTGGTATGATAAGCAATTTTCAAGTAGTTACTGACTGACTAATCGATTCCATTAAGCAGAACAGAAGCAAATCTGATTTCCGGAATAACAAAGCTTCGGGGATTATATTATGGTAGTCTATTGGCAAATAGTATTGCTGAAATGATTGAATCCAACTCGTTATCAAAATGAAATCAAAGATATGTCAGTATATTAACGCTGTATTGCTTTCGAAGTTTTATCATATTTTTTTAAACGTGAATACTTTTTCTCATCATTTTTACGAAATTGTAAGTTAATGGTAGGGCCACGGTAGTCTACGCTGTTGCACGAATGGGGAGGTCCGTCTGTGGAAGTACCGCGACTTCACAGAAGACCGGTTGAAAGTGTTGTATCTTGTATCTTGTATTAACTGATGTTTTGCTTTCAGTCCCGAGACTATTAAAGCTTCATCTGACGCAGAACCGGTGGGCTAGCCAGAACCCACGGGTTTGGGCCCTCCGCTGTGGGTAAGGCCACGCATGTGCTCATGCGTGCGTTTAACTATGGTACGTCATCTAAGGGCCATCGAGGTCGTGGTTCGGACCGAAACCCCGATGGCCGTCGACCGTGCAATTAGCTAATCGGTGGCTGGGGGCGGTGAGAACCGCCCCGGAACGCGGGTGTACCTTGTGTACGCGTTGTGTTGGTCTCGTCGTGCTCGGAGGCGAGGGCGAACTAGTGTGTTTGTTGTTGCACTAACTGTGTGTGTAGTGTTGTCCAGCGGGACCCCCGGCAGTGGGTCCGGCGTGTCTAAGTCCCCTTCTTCGACCGGGTCGATTAGGACGTTTCGCGGGCGACGCTTGTTGACGTTCGCGTTTTGGTCGGGTTGGTAATTTGCTGCGTTTACCACCAGAGGGTTGGGATGATGTTCGGCTCTAGAGGGTCGCGAATGGGAGTCTGCAATCGCTGTGCAGGTCGACGTTGCGTTGATACCACTGCGCACCGGTTGCGCGGCGGATGAACTTATTTTGTACTATTTGCAACTTGTACAAGCGAGTAGGGTGCGTGTGTGCGAAGGTCATACATGCGTAAGACATAATAGGTCGTACGCAGGTCTTATATAATAATAATAATTTGTGCCTTAAGGGCATTTTACTTTTAGCGTTAGTTAAATTGTGTAGCCGGCCGGAGACGAACGCGGCTCTATTGCGAACGTTATTAATGTGCGTAGTAAATGACATACGCGAGTCGAAAGTGACTCCTAAGTATTTGACCTTTTTCTCCCAGGGGAGCGGTTGGCCATAAAGGGATATTTGCCCCAACTTTCTGCATTGACGAGGGCCATTATAAAGATGTGACGGGTAAGTACTTCGTGTGAAGTGAATCGCCACACTCTTTTCGGGATTTATTTCTATTCTCCATTTGCGGAACCAATCGCCGAGGCGGTCGGCAGCGCTTTAGGGTCGAGCGGTTAGTTGTCTAAGGTTGCGGTCTGAATAAAAGAGCGCCGTGTCATCCGCGAAAAGCGCGAGATTGACGTGGGGGTCTTTAGGTATATCGCTCGTGTAGAGCGTAAAGAGCAAAGGTGAGAGGCAGGAGCCTTGTGGTACGCCGGCCGTGAGGCGGCGGCTTGTGGAGAGGGTGCTTTCAACTCGATATCGAAAAGAGCGGTTCGACAGGAAGGCCTGGATGGTGTGTACGAGCCTATCTGGCACTTTGAGTGTGTACAGCTTGTAAAGCAAGCCGTTGTGCCAGACCTTGTCGAATGCTTTTGCGACATGGAAGAAAAGAGCCCCTGTACTAATATGTTTAGGGTGATTTAGGCCTTTTAGGATATGTTCCGTTAGGCGGAATAGTTGATCGGGACAGGAATGTCTAGCTCGAAAGCCGAATTGTTCCGCCGGCAGAAGGCCGTTGGAAAACACGTGCTCATTGAGCCTGTTTAATAAAAGCCGCTCGTAGAGCTTCCCCAGGCAACTGAGGAGGCTGATGGGACGATAACTAGAGGGCTGGTTGGCTGGTTTATTAGGCTTGCGAATGCCGATAACCCTGGCTTCTTTCCAGTCGTCTGGAAAGGAGAAACTGGAGAGTAAAGTATTGTAAATGGTCGCCAGTAAACAGATAAGCGGCCCAGGGAGAGCTTTAAGAATTTTGTTACTAATATTATCTGGGCCCGGGGCGGATTTGGGTTTTAAGTTTTTAATAATATCTTGAACCTCTTCGGGGGTCACTGAATTCAAAGGATCGCCTTCCGGTGGAAGCGCAGCCCTAATCTCGATTACGCGGTCCACCTCCGTTAGGTGGGCTGTATCGATGTGTTCGCGCAATGGCGTACATTGCTGCTCTAGGTTGTCCGCAAGGCATTCGGCTTTTTCGGAGTCATCTAGGGCTACTGAAGCGCTATTAGGTCTAACTAACGGCGGTAAAGATTCGCGGGGGTCTGCTTTCAGACTGCGGACCAACCACCAGTAGGCGGTGTGCGATGGCTCGATGTCCTCTAGGAGAGGGTCCCACGTTGTATGTCGGTGTTCCGATACACGATCTTTGACTTCTAGCTGAAGGCGTCGAAGTAGGGTTCGGTTCGATTCCGATCGGTATCGGTCGAAAGCGCGTTTGGCTGCATTTTTCTGCCTAATTACGAGTCGCAGGTCGGGCGGAAAGTTAAACCGTCGATCGCCCGACAGTTTAACCGTCCGTTTCGAGTCTGCGACTGTGGAAGTGATGGTTTCTCGGAGACTTGCTATCGCTCGATTTGCGTCATCGAACGTACCTAACGTCTCGGGTAGGTCGACTAAGTCCTGGGGGCCAAGGCCTTGAGTTTGACCTCAAGACGATGCCAGTCCACTACGGATTTGGTCGGAGGGACCGCGCCGGCGTTCTGGCCCAGCTTACACAGGACGGGCCTGTGATCTGAGTCTAGTTTATGGATTGTCTCTATCGACTCGATGTCGAGCGAGACCTCCTTGGGTAACATGATATCTAGGATACTCGATGTCGCGTGTTGGTAGTTGTCCACCGTAGGATACCTAGTGGGAGTCGCAGGAGCAATTATGCTAAAGTTTAAATTATCGGATAAGCTAAAGAGACCGTTGTTATTTGGGATGCTGTGTCCCATGAGCCGTGTTTGCAGTTTAGATCTCCTGCAATTATCACGGAAGGGCCTAAGTTAAGTAGCGTATCTAGGTCGCTTTGTAATAAGGTTTTGTTCCCCGAGAGGTAGGCTGAGACTAGTACAAGCGGCCTATGGCCGGTGAGCGCTAACCTACACGCGGATGCCTCTATATGGCTTAGCTCTGGAATGTCGAGCGGGCTAAAGTGCAAGGACCGTTTGTACTAAATTAAGGTGCCTCCCAGACGGTTTGCTAACCGGTCGTGGCGGACTATGTTGTAGTTTGCGATTCTGGGATCGCGTACACTAGGTTTTAAGAATGTCTCTTGCACTAGAAAAATATCTGTGACCTTTGACCCTTTATGCCGTTTGAAATACGAAACAACCAGAGCCCGAGGTTTTGTTCTACCTGCGGTTGTACTTCCCATTAAAGTTTTTTATGAGTTCTAACTAACGACGCGGCGGAGCGCGGTTTTATTGCGCGGACTATTAAGTTTATGTTTGGCTTGTAAATGCCCAGAGGGCTTCTATAAGCATTTTATGTTCGCTAATGGCTTTAAATCGCGCGTTGCCAGATGTGGCGGCCGCTATTTTAGCGGACAATACGGCGAGTTCTTGTCTATTAATAATGCGGTCTAATAAGGCGCAGATGTTGGCAATTTGGGCGAACGGGTCGTCCTTGTTTTCGGCGAAAACCGACGGTGTCGACTGCACCTGCGGCGTCGGCGCCGTTTGATAGGCGGGAGCGATTGGTCGTGAGGCGACCGGGGGCGCAACTACCTGCGCGGCCACCTGAGGTTTCGCCCAGGCGTTTACGGGCGCGGGAACGTATTTCACGGGCGCGGGTTTAGGCAAAGTAGATTTCGCGGGAGCTTTTCTCGCGGGAGTTTTTGGGGCCTTAGCGCAGCCCCTGTAGGTAGCCGGGTGGCCGGTGGTATGACAGTTAACGCAGTCCGGTGGATCTGCGCAATCTTTTGGCCGCGTACAATCGGGCGTGCCGTGGTCACCGGTGCATTTGACGCACCTAGGGTGAGCGAAACAATTATTAGCCGTGTGGCCATAGTGTTGGCAGTTGTGGCACTGCGCCACAACTCCTTATATTCGCGGGGGCTCGATCACGAGGTCGCTGAGCCCACAGACCCTCTTCAGGTTGAAGATAGCCTTACCTTCCGGGGTAGGGTCAAGTTCAACCATCACCATGTCCATAGGGACACGGGTTCTAGGGTGCCTGAGGCGGCGTACGTTATGCACAGGGTTATCCCTGAGTGCGGATGTCGGTCTTCGCCTTGTCGACATCCGACTCTTTGGGGACGCCCTTGATTACTACCCGAAGTTTTCTTTCTTCGGGCAAAGAGTAGGTGTGGAAACCTATCTTGTTTTCGCGCAAGTACTTAGTTACGCGACGGAAGTCGTCCGTAGTGTCAAGGTATACGCGGATACCCATATGCGTGTTTTTCGACCGGGGGTCGCGGATATTGTGGCGTTCAAACCACGAACAAATTTGGTGCGACTTAGCCTTCTCCTGAATGATGATGGGTGGAGGAGGCTTTATTTTTCGCTCGGAGGCGAATTCGGGCATCGGTTTAGCCGCCGCGGCCGCCTTTTTAGCGGGCGTCGCGGTGGGACGGATCGTTGAGGCGGCCTCGCATTCGGGGTCGCTGTCGGCAGCGGGGCGTTTTTTGCCCTTTTTACGCGATTTAACGACGGTGAAGCCGTCGGCGTTCGCGTTTTCAGCGGGGGTCATTTCGACCTCCATGTCCGATCCGCCGTCCGATTGTGAGTCGGGTACGACGGAGCGAAAAGAGGTCGGGTTTGGTTGCGCGGAAGGCGCTACAGGCGAGTTCGCGTTAGCGGATGCCGACGTGACGGGAGCTTCTAAGGTCGCGGAGGGCGACGGGGGGGTAACGGGCGCAGACGGTGCGGGCAATGGCGGCGACGCGAGTTCAGCTAATTGCCTATGCTCGGCTTCATAAGCAAAAAACGTTCCCACATAGCGGGGCATTCTTTGCGTACGAACTCCTCGAAAAGGGAGCCCATCGCGACGTAAGTGCCTTTGGGGCTTGTAGCCCCGCCGGCGTGTGTGAGCTAAATAAGCTTCCCCACCTTGCGGCAGGGAGGAGTGTGCCTAGAAATAACAACAAATTTGCCTGCGCTTTAGGTGCGCTAGGATGGGTACCTAGCTGTCGCCTATTGCAACAAGCACACAGTTAATAAATGAAAAAATGCCGCCTCTGAGGCGAGAAGTGTGTGTAGGATTCTACTTACAAAACAGGAACCTGCCTACGAGCACAACACTCCACTAACACTAAACTACTGCACTATTTGCACAAGATTGAAATTGCAACCGAGGTTGCGAGTGGCGTCTAATTCGGGTGGCATGTGCCCTCCGTCTTAGAGAGACGTCCGTTCCGTACGAGAGCACGAAGCGGAATGAGCACGAAGCGGAATGAGTATCTTGTATCTGATGTTTGTGCTTTCAGTCCCGACACTATTAAAGCTTCATCTGACGCAGAATCGGTGGGCTGGCCATAACCCACGGGTTTGGGCCTTCCCCTGTGGGTAGGGCCGCGCATGTGCTCATGCTTGCGTTTAACTACGGCATATCATCTAAGGGCCATAGAGGTTGCGGTGCAGACCGAGATCCTGATGGCCGTCGACTGTGTTTTTAGCTAATCGGTGGCTGGGGGCGGTGAAAACTGCCCTGGAACGCGGGTGTACCTTGTGTACGCGTTGTGTTGGTTGAGGCGAGGGCGAACTAATGTGTTTGTTGCTACACTAGCTGTGTGTGTAGTGTTATCCGGCGGGACCCCCGACATTGGGTCCGACGTACCTAACGACGTAAAGTCCCCTTCCTCGTCCGGGTCGATGAGGAGCTTTCGCGGGCGACGCTTGTCGATGTTCGCGTTTGGATCGGGTTGGTAATTTGCTGCGTTTAGCACCAGAGGGTTGGGATGATGTTCGGCTCTATCGAAGAACTGTTTGGCCAGTTCTTTGAAAAATTCGCGAATCGTCGGGAGTCTGTTCGGATAATTATCCAATAATACAAGTAGGAATTAAATCCTGGACTCTTTTCGCTTATCGTTCACTAACTAAGCCATCGAAACTTGGTGTGCCCGAACTTTGTCTAATGAGAAATAATACGAACAATACTAAATTAAACAAAGAGGCGGGCAACACTATTTATTTTATGAGAGTAATAAACTTTCTTTATCTCTTCGAACACGTAACTATCGATTAATTGCAAACTTTCACCTTTTAACTTTCCCTTCTAATGATCCTTAACAGTTCGCAAGTTTAGTCAATGCCTGTTGAGTAAGTACTTTCGAAATTACCTTGGCTGGATTATACCGTGATATTTTCATAAATATTTGAGCAATTTTTTTTGAAGAAATCCAAACGGTTTATTAACTATCTTGTCCTGAAGATTTATCTCAAGTAAATTCTAGAAGATTATTTGCGTGGTCTAGTCCAATTTTGCATTTTGGTCATGTGAAAGATACGAAAGCGAACACATAAAAATGTATTAAATGTTTTTACTTATCTATTACATTAAAAAGGTGACAATTACAGTGAGGAATTTTTATAACGAGAGATATTATTTGTCTTTGTTACCAATTCTTTTCATTTTATATAAAGTTCACAGGATTATCAGTATAAGGATGGCAACGTATAGTAGTGCGGTATTTATTTTTGAACACTTCTTATTTATTTCAAGTCTTATACTTGCGACTTTATGGTAGTAGAAATTCTACTATAACGGTCCTCCTGCCCCTAATCAACGGACTTATATTGTTCAGATCCACAAAAATTTTGCTGGAGTTGTGAATTAGTAAACGCCACAATCAAATTACCGTAATTCGTCTCACTTCAACGCATATTAATACGTATGAAGAATAACTAAACTCTTTCCTACTTATTATGTTTAACAAACTAAACCAAATTTAATAACGATAAAATTGTCTGTGAATATACAGCCTGTCTTTACAATCACGACAATAAATGAACACACATATAGAGGATAACTTTTAAAATTGTATTAAACATTTACTTTCTTTAAACATCAATATTTACAGAGTTATTTATTAAATTTTCCAAAACAAAGAATTTTAGAACACCCTTACGTATAAAACTGTAACGTAAAGTTCATTTGTAAAGGTCACAAAGCATATGAATGGGTTGAATGAATTTAAAAGAGACAAAACTACTGTTAGAAGGAGAGACTTGTAATGCGACGTTGTGGCAACGAATGAAAAAGTCTCGGAATGTATGAATCAGTCAGTTTTAGTTGTATAGGATGTTACAAATTTTGTTTCTTTTTTACTTAATTAGTTTGTTTGAAAAACATTTTTTTTAATAATGGATTTTTTTAACGTAAAATTTTTTTTATAATTATATCAAGTAGCGTTAGACGTGTGTTCATTTATTTTCACGATGGTAACGATACACTGTGTATACAGGGTGGCTTTTCTAAAGATGCCCAAATTTACACAGGGGTTAAGACTCGGTAGTATAATCGTTTATTGAAATATTTTTTTTTAAATTGCCATTCTGTTTCCTAAAAACAGACTTGTTGACAATGCGGTAGTCATTTATAAATGCGTCGTATACTTTTGAATCGAACTTGTGTGCGTGTTAGTTATGAATGAACGCGCGTAAAATAAATGAGTTGCCTATAAATCACGCACATTTTGAGATAAGTTCAAATGAATGTAATTAATTAATTACGAGTGATTTTAAAAATTTATAATTTTTTTACATAACGTTATTTATGTCTAGAATTTAATAAAAAAATGGATACACTGAGAAATAACTCCCTGTATATGTATATATGATTATGAAATATTATTAAATGATTTGATATATTTTCTATATACTATATATTACTAAAAATAAGAAAAAACATATGAAACTTATATGTTTTTTCTTATTTTCTAATAGACAATGGGGATCCTCTCAAAAACAAATATTATAAGCAAATTATGAGTGGATGCAACGTTCTGAAAATTAACGAATACTTGTTTTTACAGGCCAATACCCCTTCACATCGATACATTAACGCATCATGCCTGTAGGTTACAATTTACTCCTTGCTAGTAACTGTGCATGTATGAATAATTACATTTTGACGTGGCAGTTTGACGTGGGAGTGAATTATTAGCGACTCAGTGGCCCGTGAACGCTAATAATTCAGTTCGCTTATGAGCAACGGTGCGCCTCTTGCATTAGCGTCAATTTGAGTTCGGTAACACTAACAAAGTTTGAACTATTGATTTTTTACATCATATTTATTCACACGTAGAATGTGAAGTCATTAAGTGGAAGTATTATATTTAGAAATTTTGAATTTTTATGTAGATATGAAAAGTAGCTATCGATGTAATGATGCCCTATATATTTGAACTTTTGAATAACTATAATTGGTCACATTGGTGGATTGGAAGGGGTTTTCTATATTATTTATGTATTATAACCAGTCTAGATTAGTACGTAGTCGTCACCTTATGAGAAATGTATTTTTATTGGCGCCACGTCGCTATTTTTATATGCGTAAAAAGTACAAACATTGTTTTATTCGCGCGTCCGCTGCGTTTGTATTTGTGTAAAGGCATACCATGTTATAATAATTGTATAACTTGGTATATAACTATAATATTTGTTAGGTTGTGAGACATATTATATGATAGGTGATATATATATATACATATTACAAGAATTACATTACGTTTAAAGGTATTACATTGTTTTAATATATATTGTCTAGTACACGCAATTTTCTTTCGTATTCAACCATTTTTTCATGAAGGACTTGTTATTGGCTTTCTGTTACTATTCCTGTGTTGTTGTGTTTCTTTCTTGTGCTGTGTTATTATTTGCTGTTGGTTATCCTATGAATCAAATAAATAAATAAATATAATGGTCGTGACCCTTTTCAATATACAATAAACATAAAATTTCTTTCACCGCCTTATCATAATAAATGGCAGTTGTTTTTAAGTTTCTCTTCTGGTTGTTTTTGTTGTTATGTCTTTTACTTCTGAACTTCGTCACTTAGGAATCAATTTTAAGTATTCTTATTGCTTTGCATTCGGTTTGGCTCTTTCGTGGTCCCGAGGAAAGCTGTATAAGCTCAATCTTTCAAACAGACAAACAATTAATTGTGCAACGCTACACGTAATATTTCGTGAAATAGTTTGTTCATTTGAGAATAATAACCGATTAGTTTGAGAAAACTGAGTATGTTTCAATTTAAAAAAATCTCACCAAGTTTTGAATGATACAAATTGAAAATTTAAATCGAAAATCTCGAATTCTAAAATGGATTCACGTCAGGAACATTCGGTTGCAAATCTACTCTTAAATTTGGTTTGATCTTTGACAGATTCCAAATGGTGTTTTTGTACAAAGACCCTTCCAAGACACGGCAAGTAGTAAGTATACCAAGTACAAGAAATTTCGGCATAGTTGATTAAGTTTAAGAGGGGCAGAAATAAGTGAGCTCCCTTTGATTTAAAGCGTTATTGAAGAGAATAGGTCTAAAGGCACGAATAGGTTCAGCAAATATTGCAGTTTCAGCATTAGAGTAATGTTCACAACATACATACATATTCACGCGAGGAAGACATCCTGTGATCACCAAATTTCAAACAAAATGAAACACAGATGCTGATGGAAATAATTAAGAAAAATCTGTAGAAACTTTATCAATTGAGAATTATTTTATTTTCTTTCTTTTATTTAAAAGGTACACCAACAGTACATGTATACATATTATAAAAGTTACATTTTTAAAGCTCAATTCCCCATATATATACATATTATAGGCGTACACAACATTGAAAGGAGATATTATATAAAAACAAAATTACAATCTAAAAAATTGAAAACAATAAAATAATAAAATTCATCAAAGCAAAACTAAAAACTTAACACAACAAATGAGAACAAATGCTTGTTCACAAAAGGTTTTCGTTTAAATTTCGAGTCGTGGAAAATGTCTAATGTTTCTATATTCATCTCGTTTTACTGTGCACAACATCTGGCAAATTATTTATTATTAATAATTATAAATTATTTATTATTTTCAAAAACTTTCAGAATGGGCTCAAATGCAATCAAAATAATGATTTTAAAAAATCCTTAATATGCGTATATTATGCTTTTGTTTTAATTTAAGTTGTAATATTATTTATATTACACAATCAAAAACGACAGTAATATCCAAAGAATTCTTGCTTTCAAAAATCGTATGTCATCTTAGATCTCGGAAAATCTGTTTTAAAAATGGATACATGGTCAAAGGATGTATTGATGCGAATTATAAAAAGAGAAAAATGATAAAGAGATGCACCAACAACATATATATCTACAAAATTTTTAATCTTTGTAACAACCGTTTGGATATGTATGGAATAAGAGATAATTTCTCTTATTTTAAAATTTCGAACTAATTTAATTTATTAGCACAATATTATGTACTAACTTTTACATCAGTTTATCGAGTAGTTTATGTTAAATTCTTCTTTCGTTTTGCTTAATTTTATCGAAACTTTTCATCATTGAAATATTAATAATTTGATAAGATATAGTACAATAATAGTATTTATTTCAATATAGATGTATTTATTGTTGTAAGTGTTTAATAATTGTTATCATAATGTATGTATACATATTATATAATCCTTATATAGCTAGCACCTACACTTCTCTCTCACTAACTTTCCGGTTGGCTGGTAGAAAATGCCTTATGGCATTAAGCCCGCCGTTTGGACCAGTTAGTACAAAAAAGTGTGTAAATAAATAAATAAATAAATATCAACATTAAGTACAAATTCTAATTAGGAAACACAGAAGTAAATAAAGAGTCCGTTACAATTACTGCTTTTTTTACCTATTTGTTATAATTATGTTATTGACAATCGATTGTGTTAGTATCGGAAAACCTTGATTGACTCATCAGTAGATTATAAAAATTACGAGTAAAATAGGTTATGACTTATAAAAAAAGTGTGCGTACTTAACACGCAAGAAGTTATAGTTATAGTTGTATACAAAAGAAAAATAACTAAAAATTTTATCCTCTGTGTCCTTGGAAAAAAAAGACATTAAATGCAATATCTGTTTAAATAATTAACTTAGAATATTCACAATTAGACATTTTTGTAGTCGGATTAACATTTAATAAAAAAAATTCACAAGTTATCTAATATTTACAAGATTAAATGTATCTAAAATTACATGTTATCTAATAAACCTAATCCACGTTGTGTCCACAGCTGGACAAAACTATTAAAAGGTAAAAGTAACGATGTTTTTGAATCTTCGCAAGATAAAGCTGTAGAATTTGATCATCAATCCTCCATTGATTATTTTATTGGTAACTAGCGACTCGCCTCGGCTTCGCACGGGTGCAATGTATTATACATATAAACCTTCCTCGTGAATCACTCTATCTAGTAAAAAAAGTAATTAAAGATTAGTATGCTTAGACATAGGGATGGACAGACAGCGGAACGACTTTGTTTTAAACTATGTAGTGCGTAGGTGAATCTTTGAACACGATTTACTCTGATTTATTTATCCATGCGAAGCTATGGCGGAACAGCTAGCAGCGTATAATTCTATTAATTTGCACAATAGTTTGACCCAATTGACTAATGGCGTGCTTATCTATTGACATGCTTTATAACAAAAGCTGAAAGTGCCCTCGAAGCCCGATCTATACCGCTGTCGCGTGTATTAAGACACGACCTGTCACGTTGACGCAAGTGGTCTCGTCTGCTAAGAATTTAATGCAATTTAATGTAAAGAATTTTTACCTTTGGGATTACGAGTCCAGCTTCCTAGAGCTGAACAAAAACAAACGGTCGATATTCTCGCCACGCGAAAATCTCAACTTTGTTTTTTTGCGTTTCTGAAAATCAGATCAAACTCTTTCTTAAAAGGCCGGCAATGCATTTGTGAGCTCTCGGGTGTTGTAGGTGTTCATGGGCGGCGGTAATCACTTACCATCAGGTGAGCCTCCTGCTCGTTTGCCCCTTTTCTCCATAAAAAAAAATGCTATAGCGTCTTCTAATGTACTTTACAGTAATCACACTCTCAAGTGACATTTTTACAATGAATGTTGGAAAACAGCTGATGCCGCTGTTTCTATTAAAATTATTTTTTCTTATTTTAGTTCCAGTCAATGCACTTTAGATGAAACTCAGAGTGTGACACATAAAATTATACAATTTGTATTCCTATAGGACAACACCGCCTTATTTTATTTCGTTTTAACTTGTAACTCCCTCGGTTTTCTGTAGTTTAAAAATATTTCGCCCTTATCTTATCCTTTAAACGAGCAATTCTTGTATATATATATATATATATATATAATCGGAAACTCGGAAACGGCTCCAGCGATTTTCATGAATTTTAGTATATGCGTAGATTTGGGGGCGAAAAATCGATCTAGCTAGGGAATGAAAAATATTATTCGAATATGACAGTAAATTTCGCCGCAAGAGAAAATGTCATAATAGCTCGGTCGGTAATCGGGCGGCTCCAAAACAGAAGGCCGTGGTTCGCGTCACCATCATTTACACATTTATTTTTTTACTTTTTTTTTCGATTCCAGATCATTGCTTTCTTTATTTTTAATTTTTTATCGATTTCTTTTTTTGTTATTTTTTTCCCTTTTTTTAAAAGTTCTTTCTTTTGAGAAAAACATCAGTTCATATTTTCTTATTATTAAGTCGGTAAGATCGAAAAATATTATGCATATTTCATTACTCAGTAATTTGTATCTAAATGTAATTTCCAAAATACACGATTTACCAAAAAAATAAACAAACCTCCGGGTACTTTGTAAGTGATCAGTGTCGCGCGTAGATTATTTGAGTTGCCAAAAGGATTGTTGAACTCTTTGAATTGATCAGAATGATCTTCTTAATGATCAGATTCTGATGAATGAATGATCTTTTACGGTGGTAGGGCCACGCAGCAGCCTCGGCTGTTGCACGAATGGGCAGGCTCGTCCGGGTAAGTACCACGTCCACCAGTCTTCTGTGAAGAAGACCGGCGTAACGTGGAAGTATAATGCTTTCGCGTTTCGTCTGGTGAGTGAGGAGGCCGGAGCCCAATTTTCAAAAGGTTGTCAAAGCATCTGTAACCCTCGGGTGTAGCAGATGTCCATGGGCGGCTCTATTCACTTAGCATCAGGTGAACCGTCTGCTCGTTTGGCAACTATTCACATAAAAAACTACTCTAAACTAACATTTGAAAATCTATTTGACATCTGATTAGTTGACTTCTACGATGATCCGTTTCAAAAACCGGGCGTATGACAATGAAGCCGTGAGATGCTGGAGGCCAGGAGTAAGCTCCCACTTAATGTCATCGGTCCGGAAATTCATCCCGCAAAATAGTTTAAATTTATGACACTGTTTTAACAGGCCTACATACGCATTAATTACGTGAAAGCTTAATTTATCAGAAATTGCACGGACACTGTAATAACAAAATGCCTCTCGATTTTCACTTCAATTAACCTGTACGCTATTTTACAAAGCACACTTCGATGTAGAAATAGTTAAACGCTCGTTGCTCCTATATAGCTTCGTCAAATTAATGATGCGAAACTTCTTATTTATTCAAACGAGTTATTTTTTCATTATCATCTCGATTAATAGTGGAATTTAGCCTTTCTAACTGATAATTTAAAACTTAGCTTTTATTTTCCTTGAAAGTATGAAAAGGGACACAATAATAAAGCCAATGGATTTCGTACCAATTAAAAACTTCATCTGAACACTTTTGCGCAGTCTAGTGAAAATATAATGTCTCCGTAAACGGGAAGATAAGATGAAAATGTAAATAGGTTCGTTAAAGCTCAGAACTGGACTTAAAATATAATATCTGCGGTTCATTATGAAGGCTATTTGAGATGAAAAAGTAATTTATTACTACGAGTAAATCTCTTTCTTAAAATTAACGTTGAATTGAATCTACGAAAGTTCTTTTTAATTAAATCAATCATTATTAGTTCTTTAGGGTTATTTAATATCGATAATAGCATAATAATTCTATATTAAATCCATTACCACGAGAAGGGAAGAAACCCAATCGTTTTTCTTTATTAACTTCCTTTTCAAAAATTAGCAATTTTATCTTGTCGCCTTATTAAAGTACATAAAATAAATTATGCATACACATATACGATAATATTATTAGAGACATGTTATAGAATAATAGCTTTTACCGATCCATACAACTATAACTCAACAATGACTCAATAATTGGATAACAATAGCATTTAGCTTTTCCGATAGAGCAACAGCCTTAACTACCAATAACCAAGAACCATTGTCTAATGTAACTCAAGAATAAAAGAGGGCCTTAATAAATATACCAAAATTTTTAACCGTCTTACAGAAAGTCAAAACCACGAGTTCAATCTTATTACGCCCCTGTGATGCAGACATATCAATATAGACTGAATAGAGGCCATGTGATGAAGGATAAATATATCCTAATCTAGTATTACATAACATTAAAATTATGTTGTCTGTGGCTTAACAACGTCTAACTAATATATAATTAAGTTACTATTTGCTTTCAGAATTATTATTGTTGTAGTTATTTGAAAGTAAACTGTCAAAAATTCTACTAAATATAGAATTAACATTTTATACACTAAAGCGTTTATAATAATAGGTTTATAATTTTAAATAAAGTGTTTTTAAGTAAAGGAAAATGAGTATAAATATTTATAATTACAAATGATTCTTATACAGGATATATTCGATACAGGTAACATTTATATAAAATATAAATATTTTTTTAGACATATTTAAAATTTAATATCTAAAATGTATTGAAAATTTATTTGATATTTTGCCTTCCGTAAATAATATACTGAGCTACATCGAAATCGCAATTGATAAATCTCGAACGACTTCCAGCTGTTAATTAAATCCAGTGCGGAGACAGCATTAATGGAGGTATCGCCAGCGCTGCGGCGCCTGCTGAATTTATGATCCGCAAATTCCTCATACTGGCGTAAGATTGCTTGTTTATTTTCGATCGAGGTACAATTTCGAGACACATAGTACTAGAATTTAATTGTACATTTAAGTAGTACAAAAGTACTAGTTTGAAATTTAATAAAGGGGTCGATCATATTCATACATCATGCGCAAAAATTGTAAAACATTGCAATCGTATTTAACCTAAATTAATTTTATCTTTTTTCTCTGTGTTTTTGTTTAGTATTTACCAAACTTTACCGTTTTTAGGATCAAAATTTTATACTTTCATATGTACATAATATGAATTATACGAGATATAGCAAAAAGCTTCAAGGCAATAAGTCGTAAATATAAACCTTTTTGTCTTATTAAAGATAAAAAATAATTTTAAATAATGTGCTCCTAATTGTGAACTGATTTTTTTTAAAGAAAATGAGCTACTTTGACCCAACGGTTGAAGTTATGAACACATGGTGTTATCATTAGTTTATAACGAAATTTGATGAGTTTTACTGAATACGAGAATGTTAAAGGATTCATTATATTTATAATTAATTACGTAAACAAAGCATCTTGTATCCTTGGAATGTTTATGGTTACAATATAATTAAAAATATAAACAATGCTAGGTTTCAATAAAAGCGTGTTTAAATTCAACGACGCAGAATGTTATACAACAATGCTACACTGTTTATTCTTTAATTAGCATTGTGCTATGTTTCCCCTAGTAAATTTGCTAAGAATATAGCAATATTTACAAGATTGCGTATTTTAGCAATTAAATTTGCTTACAGATTGTTAACGGTTAATTCTACTGCGAATTGTAACGGGTACTTCCAATATTTCGGGATGAAGTAATTTAATTTGCCCTAGCCAGTCGAATTTGCGAGCATTTTAAAAGCCCAATAAACATTGACTTTACCTTTAAAAATAGTATTTATTTAATAAATCATTAAACCCTAATGTAGACATTAGTTAACAGCTAGTAATCATAACACTGTAAATTTGATAAAAATGGCCCATTCCAAACATTTTATAAAAAAAAACCGGATAAGTGCGAGTCGGACTCGCACACGAAAGCACGAAAGCTCCGTTATCAATAAAAACGGCAAAAAAATCATATCAATCATTTTTTTTTTGCGGTTTTTGCGGGGCCCCCGCCCCACTTAAATGTTTTTTATTCTGTTTTTTAGTATTTGTTCTTATAGCGGCAACAGAAATACATCGTCTGTGAAACTATCACGGTTCATGAGATACAGCCTGGTGACAGACGGACAGACAGACAGAAAGCGTAGTCTAAGCAATAGGGTCCCGTTTTACCCTTTGGGTACGGTAATAAAGTAAGAAATGAAATCATATCTAAGTACATCAATACTAAAGTTTCTAGATAAAGTAAGCTTGTACTGCGTGGATCGGAAATAAATGATTAAAAAGTTGACGGTAGCCTGTATTAACCAGGAGAAATGGTCAGTTTTTCCAAACGTCGGAAGAACCTTAATAAAAATGTCCTTTTATATAATTGTTAAAAAAATAGTAAAACTCAATTTCTTAGACGTATTCCGCATTCAACAAGTTAGTAGAATTCGGTTAAACAACACTAGAGTCCATAACTATGAGCGTGTTAGTTTATTATTAACACCTGTTGACTCAACAGCTACTCTATATCGCTGAATGATTAAAGCAACCCAAAGCTCACAGAAATGAATGATGTACAAACGATGTTTGCATTATACGTCGATATTATGATAGATATGAGAGAGCTGAACCTGTTTTATTGATTAATCTCAAAAGATATCTCTTTAGAATTCATTAAACGATTCTTATAAATGGAAACCTATGTTCATTTAATTTAATAATATATTTAAATTACTTGCCTTTCCCTTTTTTATAAAAAGTTTAGAAAAATAGGTTGATTCGTCTTTGATTTATAGCGAAGAACATCCGATAAATTTTACAATAGAAATATTGAAAAGAGACTGCCTTTAATTTATATTAGCATTGTTAATTGGTAATGATACGTCATTTATAATTCCAGACATTGATTTTATTACCCTTGATAAACTCTAATATGTCGGATTGGGCCTAAGGCGAATTCTCGTAGCAAATTAGACTTTATGATAGCTTTTCTCTTGCCTCAGGACAGAGAAGTAATCATGAGACCTTCTGTAAAAGGCATTGTCGGTGTCTTCACCCGCCGAGTTATTTTCGAAACAAAGTGGTTATCTTAACGGATTAACAACTATTCTATGCGTTAACTAATAATACAATTGAGCGCACCTTACTTCAGTAACGTGAAAGTTATACTTTTGACGAATACATCGGACCGGAGGAGTTGTCAATTTCGTAATGTTTTGTTGTGTGATCTTTCTTTAATTTTACGCCTTTTCTCCATAAGACTTTATCAATTTAGATGTTAATATCGTTATTGCCACATCAAAATATTAATGTTAGGAAATTTATGTTACCCTTAAAATATTCATTCTTCTTTTATTATTATTTTTCAATGTATTATGGATATTAACAAATTTTCAGATAAGGTAAAAGCACCTATTAACGCCAGTTTAGGACCAGTTCAGATTGGCATGCAAAAAATAAGAACATCTTTAATAACTGGCATCATTTTTATTTGTTTTTTCAAGTAGGTACTAAAGTTATCAATATTTTTAGTTTGATGAAAAAATAATTAGCAAAATGAAATAATAATTTAGAAATATATTTTTGAACAGAGCTATGGTAGGTTCCCTATTACCGACCCAGAATATGGGGTATGTTCCTATTACCGTTTTTGTGGCACCAACTGCAGAAAAAATCGAGTTAAATAAAAATGCTCGTGTGATTAATTCTTTATATTAATGATCGTAATCCACCACTTAACAGGGTGTTATTATCAAAACTTAAGTTTAAAAATGCTGAAATGCCTTTAATCACTCTTAAAAAATATGTTTATTAATATAAATAGTACATAACAAATTATAGTATAATGATTGCAGACTAGTATATATGGCATCATATAACAGTTTTACAATCTACGTAAAAAAAGGGAATAAATAAAAATAAAATTACTATAAAACCTTAAGTTTAGTAATCTATTAAATGTTTATAGTGTAATCTCGGCACTTGGCACTTGCAGCTGGCGTTTCATCATTTAAATTATAACCGTCGCGAATGTACATTTGGAACACTCGTAGGGTTGCAGATGCGTCGTCCTCTTTTAATAAAGTGGGCCCCGGCTACCTCACTTACCAGAGGAAACGCAGAAATACAACACTTCCACTTTATGCTGGTGTTCTGTGAGCTCATGGTACTTCCTCGGACGGACCTGCCCGTTCGTGCAACAACGAAAGGCACTTTTTATCGTGGTGGTAGATTTAAGTGGAGTTTTACAACATACTGATCTATTAATTATGGTACTGTCGAGAGAATATAATTTTTATATTTATTATGAGATAATATAATGTTAATTATTACATTTTATTTATTTGAAATATTAATGACAAATTATTACTCGTAACTTACAGTCGGGCATACAGGACTGACGGATATGCCTGAATTATTAAGGGTTCGTTGTCCTTCAAAATTGCAAAAATACAAGTAGATCGGTAATAGGTTAGGAGAAGTATACACCCTACGTTCATCAAAATATTTACCCAAGAACAAAGTTGATTTAAACAGCTATCGATACTCTTAAATATATGGCGCTAATAGCTGAAATAAAACTTCACATACTAACTAATCAAATTAATATAGTCCACTACTTATTAATTGATGCATATAACAAGAAAAATGGAAATTAGAATAATCGTCATAAACGTAACAGAGACATAGGTCTGTATTAGGAAGAAAATTGTGATTATGGCGAACAATAATCACAATTTTCTTAATACGAATATTACCGCCACACTTTAAAATTAAAGCTGTATCTCATGAAAATTAGTTATCATCTGTGCTAATGAAAGTATTAAGAGGGTACCAAAATAACTATAAGGTACATTACATTACTTTTTAGATTATATTTTCTACTAAAAAAGAAATAAGGTAACCTTACGTAGTCGGCAGTGTGACACTATGAAATATCTCAGGACTCCCATGAAGAAATGTGCAAATATTCTTTAAATCATTGGTTTACACACAAAAGCAAGTAATAAATATTTGCAATACAAATACATCGATATTTTCTCTAAAGCAAGTATTTGTCTAATTTTAATACAAAACTTTAAAATAATAGTTTCATAAAACGGGTGGTAATGGGTGCGGATTTTAAGGAGTTCTTATTAGGTGCGTTTACCTTAAGATTAGTTTAGATGACATTAGATCATGTGTAGTTGGATAATTTATAAGCACAAACCGCGAAATAGATTTTTACATTAAATATATGAATTTAAGTTAATGACAGTTATATTTAACACGGAGTACATTTTTCCAATATATTGATTCGGACTTTCTAAATCCCAATACATTTCTTTTCTTCATTTTTAACTTCGATTTCATTAGGTTTTTACCGTCTAACCTATTAAATATTTTAATGGTATATAAGAAATTTATTCGATCATTTCTGTATCTTAATCCTAAGATTCATATGATTTCAAAGACATACATTACATTACAAAGTTTAATCAAACTGTCGAACCACCATTCAAAAGCATTTTTACAGATATCCAATGAATATCTTTTCAGTTGAATATGGCCTTTACTTTAATTCGAAAGCTTTTTGATTATAAAGGCATTAAAGAAAAAAGAAGGATTCTGTAGGAATTTAACGTGTATCTTGTTTTGTAAACATATTGCAAGTATTGAGAATTATTTAAAAGCAAGACCGCAGAGACAAAAAGAGTCAGGACAAATGTGTGTTAGAAATACATTGAATGAAATAACATACAAAATCAGTTGTTTAAAAAGAGTAATTTCTGTAAAAACAATACGAGACTGCCAAAGCCAATACAAGATATTGTGGTATAATTATTTTAAAATGTCACAACGACTGAATGAATTTCAAGAAAATACAATAGTCATGGTCGAATTTTGGCCATTAAGCGTCCATGGCGATTTATTAATTAGGTGACATATCAGTGCAATACCTTTTATTCCTCGTTTGTCAACCGATTTCATTTAGGTTTTGTTTATCAGTTAATTATGTAACCGCATAATTAGCAGTTGTAGGGGTATAATGTGAAAGGTGTCACGCCATCAGCCAATTGTGTGCATGTTAGCTATGTATGTTTTAATGTTATGATACTTCTAACGCAAAAACTATGCGTCGTACAGCCAAACATCGAGCTTCGTGTAATTGATGTCCAACATTTCGATGCACCGAGATCAAAGGATTCCATCGGGTACAGTAAAATTGTCTCGAATTACGAAACTCGAAACAGTTTCGGTCTGACCGATTGGCTCTTTGCAGCAAAAATAGACTTTGCGATCGTTGTCTGTTACAAACATCCGTTTTATGTAAGAAAAACGTGTGAAGAAATTTTGCTGATACCCATTCCGTATCCGTAATGTCATACCGATATTGTTTACCCTTTTAATTAAGTAATGGAACAGTGTTTGTTCAGAAAATTGAGTCGTCTTGATAATGAACAACTTTACGATATTTCTCGAAAAAATCTCATTTTAATTCATGTTTGTGTAGTTTAAATACTTGTTTATGAAAGATGTAATGCCTTAAGACTGTTTTCAAACTTAAGACTAATTAAAGGAATAATAATAGTAATGAAAATCTCGATAGCGGGGTGCAATAATTTGGAATATGCAACACAAATCCGATAACCTGAATTAACCGGCGATATATCGCTAATAGAGATGATTTAAACAGTAACGAACAAATTATTTTGTTCTAAAACGACATTAAATGCAAGATTTGTGTATTGGGCACTTACTCGAAGGTATTTGAGCTCTCACTCTGGTTATCGATGCTCTAATGCTAATTGGTAGCTGGGAGGGCTGACAACCGCCCTGGAATGTGAAAAAGTGTTCCTTAACACTATATCCCCAATACATTGCCACTTACAAAATTCAGTCGTTTTAACATATACCTGCTATTTTACATATACCCTGTGAATTTATAGGACAGGTAAAAGGATTTATAAAACCACAGAGCGATGATAACTCACTGTGACTTGAAATTATTTGAACCGACAGCGTATTAATGCGGTTACCAAATCGCATTTCAGACGAGCGTACGCATCCTTTGGTGGTCAGTACGTTTGGGAGCCGAATATTTGTCGTCGAATATCAGCTAACCGATATAATTATAATTTACGACTGAGTCATCGAAATGTAATTGCAAGGTGGGCAAATGATTTACCATTAGAAATTTATTAATTAAATTCACCAGCGCTCATTGGTAAAAGTCACAAAGTTATTGGTCTACTGTCGGTCACACACATAATGAATTTCATAAAGAATGCTGCTGACAGGACCCTACCACTAGAAGTAAAGGTCATTTGAAGAAAAGGAGCCATCAGAAGCGCCAGAAGATAGCAACCGAACACACGATTTTCTGGTGTTAATTGACTACCACCATCTAGGGCATCCTAACACCCACGAGCTAAAGAAACGCCCGATAATCTCCAACCAAATATAATAATAAAAATACAATAATCAATTTTACGTCGAAGTCCTGTGTGGCCATCGGCCCTACCATGGTAGGAATCCTTTCGTGCAAAGCAGAAACCCCTGAAATTGGTTGAAGCCATCATCTGAAGGAACAAGTACTTTGTAATTTAATTGGTGCTTAGCGTTAGTTGAAAGATTTTTTTTTCAATTAAGAGTCAAAAACGTTTACGGTGGCTTCAACTAATATAAACTTGGTAGCTGTAACTCGTAGATTTCACTTTTTGTAATCCTTTAGGGACAGTGAAGGTCGCAACCGCATTAATATTAGATCGGAACGGGAATGAAGGGTAGCCCTCTCTGACGATCGCAGCTTAAAAGCTCGAAAGGGTATTAGTGATCATCCTCTTCGTTTTATACGTTATCTCTAAGGTCCTTTTATGACTCGGCTTCTATTTTGCCGTCATAGGTCAACATTATTGAAATATGAAAGAGATTTGTGCAATTCTAATATTTACTCACGGAGCTCTGCGCCTATTACAAATTACAAATAATTTTCCTTTGTGGTATTTTGCTGCGGTTGGTTAAAATCAACTTAATCGTTTCTAATGTTTTCCTTGAAAAGATATAATCAAATAAAAAAGGAGTTAAAAATGAAATCCCTGAATTTACGATGTCTTTAATTGTGTCGCTAATGTATCGTTTAGCACAAGTTGGATTTTTGAAATCTCAAAATTTTTTTCTATCGTCATGTCTTAGGTGAAGTTTGTATATTTAGAATAATACCAGGCGTTGATTTTAAAACGAAACTGAAATTCCTTGCGGTCTTTTATTATTTCTGAACACTTTACTTTTATTTCTCTGTGGAACATGAAAGTCACTCATTCAATTTTCTTCGCTAAATTTAGATACACATCCACGCCTCTCGCCGCAACGCCGCAGAGAAAATTATTTACTGCGTGGCCAGCTTCATTTCTATAATAAAAACGATTAATTTTAAATGGCTTTTAGCAAATAGTTTTTCCATTTCAAATGTAACATCATAATTTGCCCATTTAGAATATGAATAATGACTTACATAAAGTTATAAGTTGTTCATAAAAGAGGCGACTCATTTGTATCATTATTCGGGCGAAGTAGGTCATTGACTGAAAGGATTTAAAACTTGTGAGCAATATACATATAACGTATACGTGTAATTGTATACCAAAAATATATGTTCTGGTGTTTTGTTCTAAAACCGGTCTGAATGTCGAAAATCGTTTGCTGCGTACTAATTATTAAGTTTGAACGACATTCCAATTTACAGAGTTATACTTTTTGTACGCGTGAACATCGACTTCGAGTTAGAACGCGAAGGAAAATTTTGTGAAAATTTACGAATTTTCGCTCTGGTGTCTTAATTTACTTTGTTTACAATATGTTGGGAACGTAATCAATTTTCAAGTTTTGTACATTGTTGTTAAAGTTATGTGTAGTCTTTTTATATTCTGACTGACTTTAGAATAAAATAATGAAACATGTAGTACAAACAATAATATTTGATTTTAGAAGTTTGTTTAATGTTAGTACTTTATTAGGGACTTGAAACAGGAAAATAATGGGTATAGAAAGTTTTAGAGTATTTTTGAGTAGATCAGTGTTGAAATAGCTGGTAAAAGTACCAGTTATGGGTGTAAATATATGAATAAATATTTCTTGGGTCAGTCTTATATTTTCTCCTTTACCGGTGTTGTCCCGTCCACAGTCCTGGCTGCATCAGTTTTATGTTTGTAGGCATGTAGTTTAAAATCTGGAGCAGCAGATGGCAGCACTGGGCTGAGGCACAGTGAGAGAGACGAGGAACGCGGTACAAAGACAAGCCCACCTTCCGTGTTTACGTTTCATCTGTACATACTTTATTGTGCCCAGAATAACCTGTCCTAAAGTGGTCGATCACGCGAACGGCACGGACAAGAATAGTTTTATCACTTGGCAGATGCTTTGGCGAATCCAGCGTTTCCCGCGCGAATTTTGTCGCGCACCGTCTTCCCGCCATTTTATTTTCGGCCCACAGACGCCATAGCCGGTCACCGGTTCTAACATTGTTTGCTTAGGCGTTCTAATGTCGATTGACTGCGTTTCGAAACGGTAATTTTATAGTGTACTTAGTGAATGTATTGGCTACTACAGCGCTACATCTGCCGCGGTACGTATTGTTTTTAGTGGAAACGGCTAGATGAATTTTATGTTGATTGTTTTACGACTGACGCGTGTTTTGTTTCAGAATTAACATTTCGGTCTAAATGTAACTCCTTCGCGATAATGGTTCGTTTCTATTTAGTGACTAGCGTATTGTAAATATAGCACGTTATAAACTAAGCATAATAATTCAAAATTTATGTTTAACTTGTTATACTTACAACAATATAATCTTTATTTAATTACAGATTTAAAGGCAATTAATAATTTCCAACTATCTATTTATAGATAGGTAAGTACATGCAAGTCATTACTTAAATTAATCATACTTTGCCAATTATCCAAATAATTCAATTAAATGAAATATTTAATTAAATGCTTATTTGCTAATGCTAATTACTTTTAAGGAGATTGCTTTGAAGGTATTTTATAATTTTTATTCGCAACGGTTTCGATGGAAAATTTTTTTTTTGTTTAACGAATATTTATGATATGAAATACAAATATTCCTATGTTCAGAAAATAGAGTATAAGTACATGATAAATAGAGATATGAAACACAAATATTCCTATGTTCAGAAAATAGAGTATAAGTACATGATAAATAGATTTTAGTTTATTGGCTCGAATCTTTCTGAGAGAATTTTCCTGCTAATACAAGAGTGAAACTAATTTATAAAGAGTAGAATATAAAGGTAACTCTAATAACAATCTACTGAGCATAAATAATTGAAGAAGCAAGTTTCCCTCCTTAGAACTATGGGATATGTTCGAGGCGGTTCATTAGTGGCCACGCGGAATTATTTATTAGCCCGCCTTTATTAAACCTTACCTGCTTTAACGTATTTATCACATAATAAATGATTACCTCGAAATTGCCTCCGGTCTGTTATATTGCACTTCTTATGTTTATCGTCACGGAGAGGTTTGTGGAAGCTTGCCTACTTTCATTTACGACAGTTAGGAAATTCATTTAATAGACTTCATTCTTTTATATATTTTTTCTTTTATATATTTATATGACGACCCGAATGGCGTAGTGGGTAGTGTACCTGCCTCCTGCACCAGAGGGTGTGGGTTTCGATCCCCACTACTGGAAAAATACTGTGTGATGAACATAGTGTTTTTCTAGTGTCTGGGTGTTCATATATGTATAATATGTATTTATTTACAAAAGAAAAGTATGTTTAATATAAGTATGTTTATCAGTTTTCTAATACAAAGTACAAGCGTTGCTTAGATTGGGTCTAGAAAATGTTGTGTAAAAATGTTTCCTAAAATATTTATTTATTATTATTTAGATTAGAACTACATAGTGATGTATGGTATTCAAGAACTGGCCAGTTTTTGGGTAAAATAAAAGCTTCATTCATGACTCTCGGATTATTTGGCACTTTCATGTAGAGATTTTACCTCGTGGTTTGAGTTGCAGTAAAACATTCGGAAAGTGGATTGTTTGTAAAATATAAAAAGAATGTTCTAGACATATGTAGCTCGCTAATACAAAATGGGGTCAAGTGAGAACCAGCAACTGAGACCGTTGTCTAGCAGTGAGATTGTATATTTCTAGTCTCCTTTCACATTTTTCAATCAATCAAAAAAATCTTTATGCAAATAGACGCTTGCGCGTTCCTATGAATCGTCAAATTTAACATAAAAAATTATACATATAGGTTCGTAAGGTACCAAGTTCAAGTTCAGACGAGATGACCGCCAGGCAAACGGATCACATGTTGGTAAGAGGAGTTCCAAACAGTTGTCAACCTTTTATAATATGCTAGTACCTGGAGGAACGAGCTTTGCTCGGTTTTTCTTTGGTAAATCATGTATTTTGGAAATAAAAAAAATAAAGAAAGAGATGATCAGGTATAGAAAAAAATTTTAAAAAAAAACCGCGGCAGTCTATTTTGGGGCCGCTATTTTTCATTCCCTGAAAACAGGGATAGAAGGACATTTTCTAAAAATGAAACTGAATCTACGCTATATATATATATATATACAAGAATTGCTCGTTTAAAGGTTCTTGTAAGATTTTTGTAAAGCCTTTTCTTAGCTTTTTCTTACCCGCAGATAATTGTTCCGGATCTTGGTGTTAGTGCTTGAGAAAGTGTGAAACGATAATATCATAGTACAAATTCATCCTATAGGGATTTTTTAAAGTAAAAAAAATCTAATTACAGAATATTTAGTACCAACCGCTTTTCAACTTTTTTACGAATTCCTATGCGACATCAACTGTTTGGAAATGTTGAGAAGACTTGAGTGCACGGAAAAAGGACTCCGCTATGTTATATACGGCCTGTGAGGTTTCTTTTCTTTTCTTATTTTACATCTTCAAGATCTCTAAACCGGTGTTGAGAGCGCGTGAGTGCTCTTGGTACACTTGTTTTGTAATCCACACGTATGCTCGAGATATTTTTTGTATTTACTTTTCTCGGCTCTTTTCTTCGTTCCTAAATAGGACGTACATGACTCTAACGCCCGGTTTCTGAAACACTGGTCATGGTAGAAATTAACTTATCAGCTGTCAAATGCCTTGTCAATTGTCATTTGAGTTGCCAAAGGGATGGTTAAAGTCTTTTTTATCAGAATGATGTCGTATGATCAATTCAAAGAGTTTTACCATCCATTTGGCAACTCAAATGATTTGACAAACCATTTGACAGCTGATTAATTAATTTCTAAGATGATCAGTATTTCAGAAACGGGCCTAAGTCTAATAGCAATAAAACTCTAAACATCATCGTCATTTTTACCACTATTAGCTTCATACGAAGTTTTCTACCACGCACTAATTTTTTGTGGAATTAATGCGTGAAATTCCTGAATCAATATTACTTAGACCTTTAAGAAGAGAGACTATTATTTTCTAGAGGAGCGACAAAGTATGCAATAATGATGTGTTGCGAAATTCCATGGATGATCATTTCCAATCAGATCTATTATTGTGATAATGCGAAAAAAAATTTATGAACTCTCCAAATAATAGGAATACTAACAATCTATTGAGAGAATAGATAACTAAAATATTCAAAGTGACGATTTGTTAAACATCTTTTTTTTGTGAGAGTAAACGGAATATTATAATAAATCAGTAAGCATATTCAGAAATATACGTTAACTAGCAGAAGATCATCACAATAAAGCAAGAAAATATTGAACACTTATTGAAGGTGATCTAAATGAAATCGACGTCAGACGTCTCTTGAAAACCTGTTTTACAAAATAGCAAAATTTATTTATTAAAATGTATGTTCTATCTATTATATAAAGAGGAAAGATTTGATTGTTTGTATGTATCGAATAGGCTCCGAAACTACTTAACCGATTTGAAAAATTCTTTCACTGTTGAGAAGCTACATTATCCCTGTTTGACATGGGCTATATAACATTTTCAAAAAATTATTAATCCTTACTAAAACTCAAATAATGTTACTCAAGGTGTACAAAAATTACCTAAAATATTCTTTACATCGCGTGCGCTGCGAAAACTATTGATGATAGAATAAAGTAATGTACTACGACTTTGCAGACCACATCATTATTTACAAAAAGTGTTGCGACAGCATATGTCTAACTATTATAGTTATGCCACAATAAGTGTTCTTTTATTTTAAAATTTTGATTGAAATGCCGCCGCTAACAAAGGCTGTTTATTTGTATCTCGGTATTAATCCTTATAAAAATAAATTACTTAATATTCAAGACTGTTTCAATATCTTTATAAAACTTTTTGAATTATTAAATTCGGACATTCCAGTCCTTAGATATTGCAAGTTTAAAAATGTTAGTATATTGTAATTTAACTATCCAAACAGCTTAGTGACTGAATTAGTAGTTCTTATAAGTTTTCAATCACATTTATACTGGTAATTCCTGTTCAACAGTTAGCAGATTATTAAATACTGAGGAAGTTTATTTTTTTTTATCATTTTAAAATGCCCAAAAGATCAAGATCTCATCTTTCTAGAAATAGTTCCCAGGCGAGGACATTAAAAATACGTCATAATGAGGAGTCTTTACCGGAAACTGAATATCGTTTTAAAAGTCGGAGAAAGTCAAATAGAGTGTTTGCAGTGGCTTGAAGAGTACAATAATATAAATATACAAATTCACACTAGGGAATCGAGGTCTGACCGTTCCCAACGTATACGAGAATAGAGAGAACGATAACAAACGTCAACGACTAGAGTTCGTGATCGAGTTTTAGCTCACAGTAACAGATCAGCTTTCATGCATTTTGCTCAACAGTCTTCCGTCGTAAATCGTAACCACGAATAAGATCTGCTCTAAGTGTTCTGCCAAAAATGGGTCGATGAACCAAATGGTATGTGCTGTGCTTCTGGAAAAGTTAGTCCCCCCAATATTGAGGAGCCGCCACAACCAATAAAAAAACCTTTTTACAAATAATCATTCACCATCAGGACATTTTTAACCAACATCCGAAAGGACAATAGCCTCTTTCAAATGACTTCGTTTGACGGGAACTTTTAAAATAGAGGGACAAGTATACAAGTTATTATCATCCTCCTGCCCCTATCCCACCTAGGTGGGGTCGGCACAACATGAATCATGTTGTAAGTGGTTTTGGCTATATTTTTACAACCAGCCGCCTGCTTGACGTCAACCCTCCTTCGGAAACAAATACTCAGATCAAATTTCAACTGTGTAACTATCATGGTTCATGAGATACAGCCTGTTGACAAAGGGACAAACAGACAGCGGAGTCTTAGTAATAGGGTCCCGTTTTTTCCTTTGGGTACGGCATCCTAAAAAGGCTCCAGAGATATAGTGTTGCACGGTAGACACGGCCAACTTAAAAGGGTCTCTGAGTTACACCGATTGTATGATCCATAAAAATATCCCTTAATAGTCGTAATAGGAGAAGACGGTTAATATTTGACTATTCCTCAGCAAGGTACTGTGCGTAACAAAACTGTGACATGCATGCAAGTATGCATTTAGGTTGATGGTTAGAGCTACCTATTTTAAGCCATTGCATTATTACTGGGACTTATTAGGGTTCCGTACCCAAAGGGTAAAACGGCACCCTATTACTAAGACTCCGCTGTCCGTCTGTATGTACGTATGTCTGTCCATATGTCACCTGGCTGTATCTCATGAATCGTGATAGTAAGACAGTTGAAATTTTCACAAACGATGAATTTCTGTTGCCGCTATAACAAAAAATACCAAAAAACAAAAAAATATAAAGAAGTGGAGCTCCCATAAAACAGACATGATTTTTTTTTGTCGTTTTTATAGATAATGTTGACAGTAGTAGTGTTTTTGACAATATGTAAGTGTAATACTTCTATACTTCTATATTGAATAAAGATAATAAGACATGTTTTTTTTAATGGTGATAGAGTGATAGAGTGGCAAACGAGCTGGCGGTTCACCTGATGTTAAGTAATAACCGCCGCCCATAGACATTTTTAACACCTGTAGGGTTGAAAAAGAAGTTGCCATCTTTAAATAAAGTGGGCCTCGGCTACCTCTCTCTCCAGACGAAACGTAGAAGTATAACACTTCTATTTTACGCCGGTCTTCTGTGAGGTCGGTACGGAACCCTTCGTGTGCGAGTCTGACTCGCACTTGACCGGTTCTTATTCAATACATTGTCGATATGATGGCAAAAAGATATCATAAAGATTGAATTAAATATGATGTCGTAATCACCAGAGACTGAGGGCTGGTGAAACATTCATCTTAGAGACGCTTTAAATCAAGACACTGGCTCATCAAACATCGAATCATTCATCACAAAATAAACCGAAGATGCGATGATTTGTGTCCGAAGCTATGGGAGACCAGACTTATTTGTCATTTTTACGTGACGTAATTTCAAGGGTATTTCATTAAAAGATGAATAAATTCATAAAATTATTCCCCAAGGTCGAAATATTCGGAAGGTTTTATGTGTGTGTATGATAATTTTTACTTTTAAAAATTTTGTTAAATACCCGTGCGAAGCCGGGGCGGGCCGCTAGTATCCAATATAATACATAACAAATTCTAAGACGACCTCCTTTGGTTGGTAAATCTCTACAAATGCGATAAAAAGGTTGTAGGTCCTACATAAAAATCAGATTTGCGGACTCGGAGGGGACAGCGTTATTCGACTAAATTGGGTACACGATAAAGACGTTAAAATATCTAAGGTTGCGAAAACACAATTTATGTTCTTCCTCACAATGTTATCTTCATCGGCCGTCTTGGTTGGTGGTTAAAGTAAAAGGTTTTCCGAGAGTCAGGTTGTGGGTTCTGTTATGTAAGTAATTTTGTCATCTTCTATTTAATTATGTTTTAAATTGATTTTTGGAATTATTACACATCAAGGGGCTGAAACGTTTATAAAATTGTTGTTGAAAATATGTTTAAATTTATGAAAAGAGAATTTTTTTGTAACTTTTTTTTTAAATTTAAACAATTGCAGTGCAATACGAAGCAGCAAGACGCTTAAATATTTTTTTTTCATTGTAAAGATTTTGTCCCATTTATTCTCATTTTAAATTAAACTTCTTTTAACTATTTCTTGTATTTACGCTAATACTAAACGTGGTTAAATTAAAAAACCATACGGACTTTATTGCGTTTTATTTTGATTTATGTTCCACACCTTCGTCGTGGTCTTGGGACAATGAGACCTGTGACGCTGCTGTATAGTTTTTGAAACGTCAAGATTGATTTTTTTATGTCAAAAGTTGTCATGCGTTCAGGCAGTTGATTATTTATTATTTATTTATTTACATATTAAAAAACTTAGTGATATTACTCATACAAACTTATATGTACACTATTGACAAAAAACTTTTACAATATTACACGTACCTATATTAAAATAAAAATGAACTTAAAATTACCATAAATACTTAATTTAAAAAAAAAACTTATTATATAAAAGAAAGTAGAAAAACGAAATCAATTTCAAAATCAGAAAGTCTAAAATAATTGATGTTAGGTGATTGCCGCGCCCATGGACATAAGAAGAATTGCAATGCATTGTCAACTATTAAGAAAGTGCCCGCCATGATCTGCCCATTCGTGCAACAGCAGAAGCTACTGAGTGGATTCAAAATAAAACGCCATCCGTAAAGAAGTTTCATTGAAACAAACAGAATGAATTTAAGTTTTTAACCGACTTCAAAAAAGGAGGAGGTTTCTCAATTCGACCGTATATATTTTTTATTTTTTTTATGTGTGTTCGTCGATAACTTCGTCGTTTATGAACCGATTTTGATGATTCTTTTTTTGTCGGAAAGGAGATATCCGAAGGGTGGTACCATGATAAGGAAACCGGGATCTGATGATGGCATCCCAGAGAAATCGAGGGCCATCATTGAATGTTATAGGTGTTAACAATGTTTTTAATTTTCTGATTGAAGTCGGTTTTTTATTGTTGAAAATTGTTTTTATAATTGAATTGTTACTACGAAACATATTCGTAATATAATTTTATTTTTCAATGTGTAGAATTCATATATAGATAAAAATGTCTTGTACGAAATTTTAGTTCAGTATGCTCGAGCAAGAGTTCAAATCCCAGTTAATTTTAAGTGTTGAATTATGATGTGTCCAGCGGTGAAGGAAAACACTAAGAAATCTGCATGTCTTCAAAATAAATAAAAAAGAAAATATTTTGTGCGATATGTGAATAATGTTTGACTATCCGCAGTGATGTCGCGTGGTGGACTATGCCTTTATATCCTCAGTACAGAGGAGGCCTTTGCCCAGTAGTGGCACTTGACTTTTTCATAAATGTCTTCAGTGCCGAGACAATTAGGTTGTAGGTTATTTGAAAACGCTTTTCACTGCCCATTAATTACTTTTAATCGGATGAAAAATATGCGAACAAGTGCGGTTGAAATAAATAATAATTTTTACATCGATAAATTATAAATAGCCATGCTCACGGATCTAAAAGTGCAGGCACCGCGCCTGTTTTAATATAGTAAATGTAGATTTTAATCCTCTCCTAAAACATGTTACCAATGTTCTTCTTCTTTTTTTCAAGCAAAAGTTGCTATTTAGATGTCGTTTTAAGAGTATTTGGCCACATCCACCGCAGCATAATTGGCTTCAAGAAGGTTAATTCAACCAATGTTAGAAAGAGAGATACTTTCTTAGACTAAAGGTTCTTGAATAATATATGAGCAAGGACAGACGGACAGACACTTTCAAATTCAAATTCAAAAATAACTTTCTTCAATGTAGAAGCATTACACTTCTTTATTGATTGTCAAAATACTAGTGCCGGTATGGAACAGAAAGTAAAGAAATTCGACTTGGCAATTATTTTTATTTTTATTTGAACGAGCCTGGAACGAGCATTTCATTTTCAGAGCGTGCTATCATTTAAGTAATCATTAATATTATAATATACTACCTTTAGCACACAAATGTTCCTTTACATTTTTTTTTAATTTAGCAACTGATACATTAAGAGCGTTTTCTGGGACTTTATTGTAAAATGTGCACATTGTCTCATAAGAGATTTACTTAGTCTACGCAGTCTAGTTGTTGACAGAAATAATTTATGGTTTTTCATCGATCGGAGTAAAAAAAAACAAAATTAACAAATAATCGATGGTCAACTCAGTCTGCCCCGTGACCATGAATGCTGGAAAGGGTTCGAAACGTTGGTAAAAAAACCGAATTAAACGCGACAAAATTCGTATAATAGTTTCATTTAACAATAATTTATGTTTGACAATATTTTATGACGTGCACCAAAGTTTAATGAAGCTATTTTTATCATTGCATAAGCGCTCTATTTTCTACCGTAAGGAGAATGTGGAAAGTTTAACTTAAGCATTAAAAGTAAGTAATAGTAATGTAAATGCAACTTAATATTGAGAGAAACTAAATGACGTGTTTAAAATGTTTGTTACCATTTTAAACACACGTCACCAACAGGATATTAGATTTATTATTTATAAATAGAATTCCGTCATAAGGATAAAGTATTCCTCGCATTGCACTGGGGTTTTCGTCACACGCTTTTATTGATATTTTACTTAGAGCAAAGATCGGCCACATTACCCACATAGGGGCAAGCGTCCAAGCGTCTAAATCGCTAGCTAAGAATCACCGAGCCTCACTCCCCCGATCCAGTGAGAGCGTCCACAAAAAAAAAGCCACAAAGAGCGGGAAAGAGCCAACACCATCAACAATCGCCCGAGGGGCATTTCTCCGTTCTATTTCGGCGCGCGCGTCTACTCGGCCGCACACGCAACACACCGTCGCCAGCTCGACTCTGGTTCAGTCAACGCGCGCACCCCGTGCCAGCACTTACGAACTCTGGCCGACGCGCACGGTAGAAATATACAGACTGCAAAGTCAACAGCTGCGCTTTAGAGCGATCGGTGCGGACGTTTGCGTAGTTTTAGTGTCACAGTCACAGTGCATTCGTTACGAAAAAAATGTCCATAGCCAATGCCGTATATCGTGTCTAAGTTCGTCGATAATTCAGAGACCGCTGAAGTATTTTATTTTCCGCCCATTTTCACAGTAAGTTGCAAGACCGAACACGAAACGCCTTTGAATAAACACTCTATTACATTGTACGACTCCACGAACACGCGTTATGATAACATATTTATATTCGTTTATTCCAGTCCCGAAGGCCACGCCAGTTTGACTCGACCAATGTCAATTGTATTATTCGAGTCACGGACTCGCTTCTAAACCGTTCGACTTTAAACAAACACAATAGATTGAATAATTCCATATCGCCGTTTCGCTATCGAATGATAGATCGTGAACGTAAACGGGTTCGGTGGTTCAAAGTTCGATGACCTTGAGGTTGATCGCATGAGTTGAAGGCGCAGGTTGCGCTGCCAATGTTATGGCGTATTATGCACGCGTGCACGCCGTTGCGTCTCGCATCGGTGCGGTGCGTCTAATCGATCCGCGCGACACGGTGTGCCGGAACGAAAATAAAGTGCTTCAGCCGTTTGGTCCGGTCTCGTTCGAGGTACGGCGTATGATAGAGAGCGCTGTTGCGTCAAGCGAACGGTACACGATGTTTGCGATGAGATAATTTTGGGGGGCCGGCGCGCGAGTTCCGCAGTCGGGGCGGCCACGTGTTCGCTGTGACATTTCCGAGCGGCGTTCGGCCAACGGCGGCCCAGTGACGTCAGGCAGGCTTCTGTTTGAGCTGGTGACGTAATCGCGTGGATCGGGTCTACCGAGTGCGTGTGAATATCGGTGCGCCGATATGTTGTTGAATGGTGGCGGGGCAGCGAGAGGGCCTGTACAACGGAGGCGCTCAGGTCTCTTAGGAGCTCGATGCTCTCGTGGGGCGCCGGGTGCTCCAGGGCTCCGCCCCCGGTCCCGATCGTCGATGGGGGCGCCGGCGATAGCGACGCCGAAGGCGCGCTGCTCGCGGGCGCCGCCGCCCTGGCTAGAAGACGACACGCCGTAAAAATCAAGAGGAAGACCAAGATAGCCTTCAGAGTAGTGAGGTATTTCGTTCGGGCGATGTTCCACTTAACGCAATTATGGCTTAGCGTAATAACTTCGTCCTTTATGTGTATAAAAGATTAATGTTTTTTCATTTCTGTTTTTTTTTTGGGTGGAATAGAGTATCCATATTAAAACTGTGATTCCGAGTATGTTAGCTATGGGCGAATTGCTTTACGCTCAAGTTTTTTTGTAATTATTTAAAAAAAAATCGCGACTATTCACTGTAACTGATTAAACTGGTATTTCATGAAAAACTAACCATTTAACGGAACACTTCAACAGTGTTCATCATAGATGCTCGAGATTACAAAATAAATATTCTAAAGATCGCTAAGCCCTCAAAACAATTTGAAGAGGTCTCGCTACCTGTAATAAAATATTGATGCGCCTAATAAAAATCTATTTTGCATCGAACGAATTTTGAGAGAGAAGTAATAAAATTCGCACTACCCCATCCATACATAGATGGTCGATTTAATTTCATTCTAAAGTCACTCCGAACGTGTAGTAGTTATGGCAAGTATGTAGTATGGCTGGCCACAGGCAGTCATTGTTGGAGGATTTGGGTCACTCGGCGGGCGAGTGGCGAGTCGTCCCACCGCATACGTTATCTAGGCAATTAAGCGCCAGCGCTAATTCAGTCGCCATTATCAACTCGCTTATCCACTCAATTAAACAACACCGTGTGCTATTACTACCTATTTAAAAAAAAACATAAGAAGATTCTAGTACATTCGAAACTTTCCTTCGTCCCGTTCCATTTTCAAATGCAGTTTGACGTTTGGTGTCGGTTTAAAAATTGAAAACGGAACGTTCTTTGTTAGACTCTATGTTTTCTCGTTCGTTTTTTAAAATGTCTAAGAGAAGTGAATTGACGAATTAATGTCACGATATCGATGCTAGACCGGTCCGCTGCAAGGAGCGTCAGTGGTCGCGAACAAAGGAATGGCATCCGGCTGGGAGTTGGTCGGCATGCCCGACACGTCCCGTTCGCAACAGGTATGACAGCCCTGTTGGCATACGGTGACGGTTGGACTAGGGACGTGCAAAAAACTTATCGATAAGTCCTAAATCATCGGGTTATTTATTGGTATGCAAGCTTAATCGATTTAATTTAATACAATTGTAACGTCTAATTCACATATAATTTAAGAAATAATAAGTATCGTGTACCTATATCCTTGAAAAATACTCCATATAAATAAATAAATATAAATATTTTTAGGACACATTTTTACACAACATTCTCTAGTCCCAAACTATCAAAGCTTGTACTATGGGTACTATAAAACTGATAAACATAAATACTTAAACACACTTTTCTTTTGTAAATAAATACGTATTATATATATATGTACCACCCAGACACTAGAAAAACACTATGTTCATCACACAATATTTTTCCAGTAGTAGGGATCGAACCCACACCCTCTGGCGTAGAAGGCAGATACACTACCCACAACGCCATTCGGGTCGACGTATATATGTAATTGCAGCGTAATGTAGCACTTTCTAAAAGTTATCATTTATATAGTACATGATGGTTTACTCCAGCATTAAAATACCATGTTATTTCCCACATTTTAATTAGAAATCACTACGTAGTAAGAAACAAAGTTGTCCCGCTTTTTGTCTGCCCTTATGTATGCTTAGATCTTTAAAACTAGAGTGATTCAAGAGGAAGGTACATTGTACCCGTTCGAAGCCGGGACGGGTCGCTAGTGTTTTATAAAATAGTTTCTTTAATGTATGCGAATATTTGGTACTCATGATTTGATAAAGTCAATTTTACCTTATATTGTAGCCTATGACTTAAAGAAAGTAAAACAAATGATTTTTGATTTGAAGTCGGAAATTTAAAAACTAACTAAACGTGACGAACTACATTTTCGATAACACATATTTTAAATTTACATTTAAATAAACATCTTGAGTGGAAGGTTCACTGTGGTAAGGCCACGCAACAGGTTCTTCTATTTTACGAATGGGCGTACTCATCCGGGGAAGTACCACGACCTCACAGAAGCCCCTAGTGAAGCGGATGTATTAAACTTTCCCGTTTCTAGTGAGTGAGGTAGTCGGGGCTACCTGTTTTTTAAGAGACCTTAATGTTAAAAAACTGGTAGTACTAAATATAAAAAATAATCTACAAAATAGTGTATTACTTGACGTCAGAAGATAGACGTGAAGTAATAACCCTAGTTTTTTTGAGTTTTTGATTCAGAAAGTAGAGTTTTAATGAGAAAATAGACTTTATTACTTTAAGTAAGTGCGTTTTTATATAAAAAAATGTAAGATTTGTAAGAACGTTAGTTAAGAAAGCGAGTTTATTTATTATCTTTTTCCTATAACAGGAACTGTTTATAAAAATCTCATAATAAGTAATCCATGTCGATAGAGCAGTGTTAATAATTCTCGCCTCTAAGAATTGTTCTCGGGCCGTCGCCATAAATAAATTGCACCGGTCTGTTATGACGTTCTTTATCGATATAATAATTTAAAGCATTAAAATATGATGCATCGAATTGGTTCAAACGCTGTTGATTTTGTATTACCGATGTAAAAAAGATATTTGACAGCAAATGTAATGACAGGACTATTGACGTTTGATAAAAATGAAAATACGGTAGGAAACTAAATATATTGTGAACTTAGCGTAATAATTACAATCCTATTTTCTTTGTTCTAGATAATTGCCATAATTATGTAAATTTGTTTAGATATTCTATACTTATATAAAAATATACTTAATATCATTATCTTCATCAATTCATTATAAAAGCTAGGCAAAAATAAACGACTAGAAGATATTCCTGATATTTGAATCCACTTGTTTCTTTACCATTATTGTGCCATTGGCGATATAATATGGACCGCCAACTGCCTTAAAAGAAGAAGAACTAAATATAGGAAATGGAATAAATAGAAATATATGCTCTTAATCCTTCAAAGTCCGTCTAGTATCATATCTACCTCGTTTTTGTATTATATAATAATATACAAAAACGAGGCAGATATGATACTACCGCATCGTAATTGAGGCACTCATATTACACCAATTGGTGTAATTACATTTCAATTCTAACGGCTCTCTCTCTTTCCGTACTAGGCTACTATCTCTTTCCGTATCATAAGTTTATATCATTTGTCACATTCTTTTTAAATGTAAAACAGAACAATTTTTAAAAAGGAATAATTTTTAAACGCCGCGCAGTATAGACATGCGTCATCTTGAATAAAACATAATTTTTTAAAGTATATCTATTAATATGAATAATATAAAATAACAAAAGCAAAACCCACTTCGAACATTTCACTCAAATGTAAACTTTCTATTTCATTTTAGAAGCTCACTAATGTATTTCTGATGTCCAAGCTCCAACGGAGCTAACCTGGTCCCAATGTAAAAATATTTTTTTAAATCGGTTCATCAATGACAGAGATCCAGCTAACTTGGGAACACACGTCTGCTTGCTTGGCAACTTTTCACTTAAAAAAAATATTTTTCAAAACGATAACAACGGTGTTCCACGTTTAACGTACTTTCACGTGGAGCTTTGTATTGTCGGAGTTTGAACTTCATACGTACGTCGTGTAGACAGCTACCAAGTTTCATGTTTCATACTTACGAGTAGAGAGAGCGTCCAAATACGGTCACAAGCCAAGGGAACGTCAGTTGTTGACCGTCGACGCCAAATTTCTGAAAGGTCAATCGATTTTAATTTACAAGTAATCTCTTGGTAATTGTTGTTTAGCATGATATTATTCAAGAGAACGCCTGAAAAAGATGTTGATTTTCAATTGTAATTAATGACTGATACCTGGAGGAATTTTATTTGGTAAATCACGTATTGTGGAAATAAAAAAAAATAAAAAATAAAGAGAATGATCTGGTAAAGAAAAAAAAGTAAAAAAAGAAATGTGTAAATGATCGTGATACGAACCGCGGCCGTCTGTTTTGGGGCCGTCCGATTACTGACCGAGCTATTATAACATTTTTTTTTTGCGGCTAAATTTACTGCCATATTCGAATGATATTTTTCATTCCCTGAAAACAGGGATAAAAGGACATTTTCTAAAAATGAAACCTAGCTAGATCAATTTTTCGCGCCCGAATCTACGCACATCCTAAATTTCATGAAAATCGCTGGAGCCGTTTCTCCGATTATATATATATATATATAAGAATTGCTCGTTTAAAGGATAAGATTAATGGACGATTAACAGAAATCATCGTTGTCAAAAAGAACCTATAAATCGTTGTTTAAAATTTTCTTTTAAATAAAATCTAGGTTTTCATCATTTTTAGGAAAAATAAACGATATTTCACTAATATACCTTGTAATTAATGATAATCATATTTTCTATTATTTAAAAACATGGTATTTCAAAAAGCTTATCTTTGTTTTTATAACCTACAAAGTTCATAAGTAATAATCTACACAGTTCAACAAAAGCAAATAAATAAATCCGGTTTAGACCCTTCGCGTTTGGTTAGGGCCGCCCAGGTGCCCATGTAAGCGTTATTTTGAACAGGAATAATGTCACCTACGAGCCATCAAGATACGGACCCAAACCCCCGATGGCCGTTGACATAATAAGAGATTGCTTTAATTTATATATTTTTTAATTGTTTATATTATATTTTTAATTATTTATATTATATTTTTAATTATTTATATTATATTAAAAATCCTATTATTTAATACATTGCGGCAGCGATGTATTAAATAATAGGATTTTTTACTGACACGGTTACACACAACAGTGACATTGTTTTTATTTAAAAAAAAAAAAGATACCTAAACAATTGAAAGAAAGAATCAATATTCTTTTACGTAAATGATAAATTTCATTCATTATCGTTGGTTAAAGATCACTCTTGTGTTTAGACAATTTTTCTTGAACAAACTTTTCAGAAATCCAAGGCAGTTTAACAAGAGATTAACAGCTGATCATTTTTAACATAAATCCTTTCGGAATCTGTGCCTGAGTTTGGTATTTCATAATCATCTCTATTTAGTTGATCTGCCGCTAAAGTCACTTACATAAATAAACATTTTTAAGTATAAAATATAAGGAAATAAAAATTTGTAGGATCAGGATTAAAATTTTTATTATGAAAAAAATTAAGGAAAGCCAAATATTAAATGCCTTTAATATTTGGCTTTTTTAGATATTTTTTGTGTTTGTTACAATGGAATGAAAATAAATCGTGCTTTGGTCTTAAATAAAACTTCGAATGCCCAGTTCGACCTCTTTTCTTTACTTGTTCTATGTCTAAGGTTAGATTTCCGCGGGCCCTGAGTGACAAAGTTATAATAGTCTCTAAAACTGATAGCGAAAGCATTATGCCACTAAATGAAGTCAACGATGCACCGTGAGGACAACCATAAAGTTCATTCTACTTTATTTAGACCTGAGTAAAGTTCAAGTCCAGCGTCGAGGACGTAATCGTGGAGCAACCAGATGCAAAAACAAACGCGCCGGATCGTGCCAAACGTCTTACCGGCTGCGAATTTAATCTAAAAAGCTCCCTCGTTTCCTCCCACAACTGTGTAACGCCGTCCGAACTGTTTTATAAATATACTGTATAAAGGTTCCCTTAATGCAGTTTATTTGTACTGTAAATTTATACAGTATCGGATGAGGTGATGACGTAAGCATTCCGATAAGTTTTATCCGTGTTTAATCCGTGTCATCATCATTATACCAGCCTGGTCGAGTGCACTAAACACAGGCCTCCCCCACCGACAGTCACGAAGCATGGTCCAGAGCCACCTACATCCGCGGTTAAGCCTGACCTTAATTTAATCCGCTAAATACACAGTGCCAATAAATATCCAGATAGCACCTATAACGTCTTAATTACTCTTTTTATGATGGACGTAATTCATTCCGAAAATTATTAGCCGTAAAACGGAATTCTACTGGCGGCTCATTGTGATTCAAAATAAACACGTAAAACTTGACACTGCATTTTAATTTTCTCTTGTTAATATTTTTCATGACGTGGTTTGCTTTAATGATGAAAAAAGAAAGAGTTATATTATCTCTTTTTATGTAAAAAGATGGGAGACGAGATGACGGGTTGCAGATACATTGCCATTAAAAAAAAAAACCCGCCAAGTGCGAGTCGGACTCGCGCACGAAGGGTTCCGTACCATTCATTATCTATAAAACTGCAAAAAAATCATGTCTGTTGTATGTGAGCCCCACTGAAATATTTTTTTATTCTCTTCTTTAGTATTTGTTGCTATAGCTGCCAAAGAAATACACCATCTGTTAAAATTTCAACTGTCTAACTATCACTGTTCATGAGATACAGCCTGGTGACAGACAGATATCTACTGTAGTCTTAGTAATAGGGTCCCGTTGGTACGGGACCCTATTACTAAGTTAAATTATCCTTTGGGATTACTAAGTTAAATTATCCTTTAAATTATCCTTTGGGTACGGGACCCTAAAAAGTGTCCTTCCTATCTTATCAAGTAGGTCATCGTTACTTTAGCCCACAGCCAGCACTAAGTTAAATGTGGCAAAATAGTCTGCTATTCCTGTTTACTGTTATTTGTTTCAAATATCGGCAGCCATGTCTACAGTTATCTTTAGACGCCCTTATAATAGCGCCATTCTGCTGTCGGCCTGCAAATGTCTAGTATCTAAATACTTAAATAGAAAATAAAATATCGCTAACGAAGTCCGATATTTTTTATTATAAATTTTAACAAAATTCGTCGGGGCTATTAAGGATTGAAAACGAATTATCTCTTTTATTACGACTGATATATATTTCCAAACACATAAATCGCTCGTTAGCCTGATTGTCTTTATAAACGTCTCAGTTGTCTCATTTATGTGATTTGTTAATTTTTTAGAGTCAAAGTACATAATCTAAGTAACCTGCTGGCTGGGCTTTAGTATAAATTTGTTGGTTTTAGTATAAAAACGTAAATAGTTCACGCGTTTGATATTATAAAACGGATCCTACTTCACTACTCACCATTTTCTAGGATGTTAGCAAAGCTCTTATAATATATTACAATATAATAATAAAATATATTATAAACTTAACATTATAATAGCCGTCACAGCTCCGATCGTACTCAATTGGAATATATTTGAGTTACGTCATACAGCGGCATTCGGTACTGATTGGGCTCCGCGACGTCACGGAAGTGATTGGAAATTAAATTGCGCCGCCAATCAAGAGCGCGTGCTGTTGGGCTTTGCATTCGAATTTCGGGAATATGGAGGCACTCTGACCTTCACATTCGAATCTACTGGCGAACGTGAACGTATCTTGACCTCGGTAGTTCTGAACAATTGGGTTAACCGTGGTAGGGCCACGCACTCTCGGCCGGGGAAGTACCTCGCCTTCACAGGAAACCGAGGTGAAATAGTATTGTTATTATTTCTCTAGTAGAATTAATTTATTTCACCACATTTAAATTTTTGGTACGTATGTTACTGAAAATTAGCATAACGTGCCGAGTGCGTACGTATTTAGTTTCATGTTATTCCTTATATTTTCATTTTGCAATAGTTGACAAGCGCTTCTTCGTTCAAACTCGAAATAAACAAATAAATAAATTAATTACATTCAATTATTACCTGAGTGTGGTACGTAACTGAAAGTTTTTATTGGTAATTGGAAAAAAATAGCCTCGTAATAGTAACTGTCCCGTGTCGGTTGTTTCACTAACAGGGAACTAATAATGGTGCACATGAATTCTTGACCCACTAAGCCATTGACATTTATGTAGGTAAATAGTAAACATTTACCAAAATAAAATCTACTTCGATTATCTTACTCATTATCCATTTTCTATTTGATTTTGGGCACCAGTATTACCGGAGTCGAAGTATCAATACCAATGAGATACAATACCAATACACATGGAAGCTAAGCTGAATCCAATGCAAAAATAATTTTCAAAAACCTGTTCATAATAACGAAACAGTTGATGAACAGTATTAATTAATTATTATTAAATGAACAGTTCTAAGGTAAACATTTAAAAAAGATGCAATGGAATTAAAAAACGGAGGAGGGGTACCTTGGTTGAAAAGTGATGAAAGCCATGAAATTGTGACAGTATTTTATTTATTAAGGAAACATATAGTAAACACCACACTTAAAATTATTATAAATAACTTGTACATACACCAAGTTTCCTCTAATAGGAAAGTCATAAATGAACAGAAAATATAAAGTTAAATTAAAAAAAAGCAATTACAACCTAAACAATCAGTATAAGATAATAATAATAAATGGTAAAAACAGCAGTTGTAAACACTGTAAAAAGGTAAATTAACAAACAATAAACGTAGTACGTCGGAATCACCGTCCATTCTGATACATTGTGTTTAAAAAAATAAAAAGAATATAGATAACAAAGAGGGGTAAAATTTCCATACCAAATTGTAAGTTTGAGCATAGTTCAGGAGAATATATAATAATTTAAAGAAGAGCGTACCACTTTCACGCGGGGCACATAAAGTGGTGAGGGGAAAAATGTGAAGGAGAGAAACTGACATGCCTCTATTGACCATTAATACGAAGCGCGGTGCAGCTCCAGTCTAAAAAATATCTCTAATTTAACACGAGTTGACCTACTTATTAATAGCTTTACTTAATTAAATAATTAAACCATAAACACTCAGAGCTAGGACGCAGATGGCGGTTTTAATATTTCGTCATTAAATCGAGGTTTATTGTAATGCTTAATGTGACCCAGAATAAAAATCGTTACTTACACTTTTTAATCTGAATGTTGATACTGAAATATTATAAAGTTATAGAAAAACTCTTAGATACTGTGACAGAACATGCAACATTCATCTTCCCCGTGATTTGATTGATGTGTTTATTATTAGGCGATATTATATCCATTCGCATTATCTTACACAGAGGTTATGTAATGCTTTAAGGTATAAAATGTAATTAATTCGAATAGGATACTTCACTAGCAAAAGCTTTTATTCGTAATTAGTTATAACGAAAATCGAAGATATCGGCTTAAAATTTGTTACTACCATTATTTTGCTACTGTTAAGCGACGAAATATATTCGTGTAAAGATACGTTGTACTGGGAAAATTATCTGTATTCCTCTCCGTTCTATAATTCATCACGCTCATCATATCTTAACATAGATAAGCTAAGATGAACATTAAGTCGAGGTTAATCTATAAAATTAGGTTGAGGTTCTGTAAGCATGTATGTACGTACGCGAAGAGTATCCTTCGCTTCACTTTAGCGATAGAAATGATTTTATAGCTTTATTAGAAAAGCGATTTATCGTTTCGTACATCGCGTCCCACTCGTCGCATCTTAGCTGGTCGTTTGACCTGATTTGACGGCGTGTGACGGTTTTATGGTCAATAACTTTTTATTGAGCCTTTCCTGAATGCGACGATGGCCAGTGAAGATTTGTCCGAGAGCCTTTTAAGCTTTTACGTTTTCGTCGTTCCATTTTCAATTTATCTCAGTATAATTTTGTTATGACTGAAGACGATATAAAACATGATATTTTATTTTAGAAAGGACAATGGCGAAATCTTATGTAGGAAAAATTAAGCGTTTAAAAAATTGATATTCACGTTTCTAAATATAATTATTTTCCATAATTTTTCGGCACATTAACTTCAATTGTTAAACTATGTATAAAAATATGTGTTTATTAACAACTCAATTGACTTTTTTTGAGCTCTATTTTGGTTTCATAAGTTTGCGAGTAATGACTTATGACCAGGGTTGGATTTTACTGTAATTATAGTGATTATCTAAACTCTATCTTATTATAGTGATCTAAACGCTAAAATTTTATCCCAACTAAAGTCATGTATGGGAACCTGCCATTGTCCTTTACTTATTTTAACCATTCGAAGTCGAAACATGTGCTATGTTTCGAAATTAGTTTATCATGCCTGCAACAGTGAGTATGTCATATAATTTTCATTTAAAATCTTCAACTTAATACCTTCATGCTATTACATACAAAAATTGTAACAGAAATAGCCACATAAATAATTTTCATACATATTCAACAATATAATTACATATTTTTAAAGTGTCATGTCCTGTCTAATAAAGTAATTGAGGAAGGCGACTAATAAAATTATTGTACAAGGCGTAATAGAAGAAAAATTGGCGCTTTGAAATTTGGCACGAATCTATTTTAACTTGATACTTTTTCGATATTAAAATCTTCTGATTATATAAAAAGTCAGCTTTATTTAGTTGAATGTTGTGCTGAGTAGTTTTATAACTGAAAGAAATAAACTGAAAAAAAACTACAGCGCCATAGTCATCGGCATTAATAAACGTACCATCATCATATTTAATATTTAAGTACAACACAATTGCTGTGCAGTATTTTAGATTGCTGCTTTAACTATTCTGTAATTATATCTTTAATAATGGCCAGAGCGGGCGATTTATCCGTAAATTATCAATGTTCGTGTACAAGGCAATGTATATTCTAGCCGTTACACCCGCGAAACGTTTATAAATTTAAATGAGGGCACAACAGGTGCCCCATTTCTCGCCGGGGCGCCACCAAGGGTTTCGGAATATTAATACGTGGATGTTTGTTAAATTCGAGCGCTGGTTATCAATTAAAAGGCCCTTATAGTCGAAGGCAAGACGGTATTAGTCAAGTTCCAATGTGTTAAAAAATGTTCAACTTACTGAGAGGTTCTTTACATAATTCGCTATTGCACGCATTCTAGCAGTCAAATAAAATTAAAGTTTCACTTATCAAGATCAGATAAATTCAAGGTTTTATGGTTTATACGACGTGGTTTCGTGAGAATGTCTTATAAGCGGTGGCGAGTAAATAAGTAGCACGGCTTAAAATAGACAGACTTGACTATCGATAATTTATTAAAGTTATTATGTCTAGATATAATTATGTTTTATGTGTAATTGAAAATATTAATCTTGTTAAATAATATAATTGTGTTAAATAATCACTACATAGTATAAAACAAAGTCGTCCCGCTCTATCTGTCCCCCCATGTATGCTTCGATCTTTAAAACTACGCAACAGATCTTGATGCGGTTTTCTTTACTAGATAGAGTGATTCAAGAGGAAGGTTTTTATGTATAATACTTGTACCCGTGCGATGCCGGGGCGGGTCGCTAGGGAAAAATATAAAGGTACGCCACAGTTTCATAAGCAACTGGTTGAAGAACATCTCTTATCTTGTGAAGCAATAATATTCCGATTTGTTTTTTTCATCCAGTTAATGTTAAAGGTTTTCAAGCGAGTAGGCGGTTGCATATGATTTAAAGTGAGAACTGCCGCCCATCGACCACACCTGATGGGTTGCAGATACGTGAAAATATAAAAACAAGTACCTAGAATATAATTTAAAAAACTAAAAAACCAAAAAACTAAAAAACGTTTCTGTGTATTTTTTATTTTGATATACCCATTGTCAATTTCACAGTAAATACGAACCTTACGACACCTCTCAAGCTAAAATAAATCAAGCTGTTCAGGCTGTAGAGCGTGCCAAACAGTTATACATACATACATACTCTCGAAAAACATAACCCTCCTTCTGGCGCAGTCGGGTAAAAATGGGCCCCGGTTACCTCACTAACCAGACATAACGCGAAAGTGAGGTCGTTGTACCTTCTCGTACGACAAGCCAGAGTGAAGTTATCCTTAGTGCGTACTTCAGTAATTGTATACAAAAGTTGGTTCACGACCTTAATCCGCTGTGCCGCACGTGCTATCCACTTTCCTCCGAGCTAATTAACTTACTTTTGCACAAGAAAAATTAAGAAGCTCACCATGTTCTACTGAAGTATTTGCTACTATTTGTCCTGGTAGCTCAGGAGGGCTCGCGGTTTAATTCTGTCAACCAAACTCCAAGTCTGCAGTTTAGGTGCCGGCTTACCGCGCGTGCTGCGATAGACGAAGACTTCGTGGGGGAAGTTGCATGTCATTGAAATAAATTCGAAGAAGTCCGCCAATCCGCAGTGGGGTCGCGTGGTGGGCAGTGGACTATGCCTCAACATGCTCTGTCTAGAGGTGAATCCTCTGTCCAGAAGGGCATCATATGTCCAGAAGGCCAACCTTGTCTGAGAGGAGGCCTGCTGTTGGGCAACAGCGGCAGGACACTAATTATTAATTAGGATGTTGTCTACCTTATTTTGCTCAGTTATTTGCCGTTCCATTTTTTAATTATTGCTTTGAATAATTATTCAATCAAAGTTGTCGATGCTGTCATAAAATTGTGCTCAGTGCTATTAAATAAAATTTATGTTGACTTTAAACATTTTTTTGCATGATTGAAGCTTCTCTGGGCTGGTGTAAGACGCCTCAGATGTCTTAACGGTGATCAAATATTTTTATTATTTTTATATGTTTATTCTTTTTTTAAGTTTAATTTACTATTACTGTTTCTCATACTTTTTGAGCGGACATATTACTGGAGATAGATTAGGTAAAGGTGCTCACGACATGAATTCATCCCAGTGTATCGAAATACTCGAAAATCTCCAAGTGCTTGTGCTTTTGTTTTGTATGGAAATCGGACCGAAATAGTTTAATAGTTTTGTTGGCTACATTTAGTGTAAAGTCATTTGATTAGCCGTCCCTAATTATTTAAAAAAACAATAAAGGAGCTAGTAGTAATAGTTATAATTACCTACTTTCACTTAAGCCACGTGTTACAACGTAAACAAAAAATATTTGGGGTAAGTACTTACTTAAAAAATTATTTCATTTTGATTACTTGCACACGTATTTCCAAAATAAAAGAATAGCTGTGTATCGTATAAATTTCGAAATGTTTTTACTGTTCCCATATTTTGATAAAATTAGTAGTGTTATGTGACACTTTAGTTTGTTATTCCAAACAAGTTTTACTCGTATTTTTTTTTGCGGAAAATAGTAATTTTATACAGCGTGTCGTTACCATCGCGACAATAAATGAACACACGTATAACGCTACTTGCCAATAATCATAAAATAATATTAAAATTAAGCAAAATCCATAATTAAAAAAAATATTTTTCAAACAACCTAATTAAGTAAAAAAGAAACAAAATTTGTAACATCCTATACAACTCGCGCCACAGCTTCGTATTACAAGCCTGTCCTTCTAACAGTATGTTTTGTCTCTTTTAAATTCATTCAACCCATTCATATGCTTTGTGACCTTTTCAAATGAACTTTACGTTACGCTTTTATAGGTAAGGGTGTTCTAAAATTCTTTGTTTTGAAAAATTTTATAACTCTGTAAATATTGATGTTTAAAGAATTTAAATGTTTAATACAACTTTAAAAAGTTATCCCCTATATGTGTGTTCATTTATTGTCGCGATGGTAACGACACGCTGTATAATATTCGCGGAAACAATATTTTTCGTACCGGATAAACAATTAGGAGATGTAGATAATTGTTTATCCGGCATGTAAGACATCATATCCGTTCAAAATCGTCCCTTATAGTAAAGAAAGGAAAGAATAGGAAGAAAACACGTGGCGTGTGGTGGTAACGTAATTCAATAAAAATAGCAGATGATAAACAAAAATAGGGCAATGACATTGGTAATGCGCAATGATTTAAGATTTATTATAGTTGTGTGTGAGCTGCGAAAGTTTGGGAGAAAATAGATGTGTTAATCTATTTAGTACCCGGAAGACGTGTTTTTTTTTGGTAAATCGTGTATTTTGGAAATTACATCTAGATACAAATTATTGAGTAATGAAATATGCATAATATTTTTCGATCTTACCGACGTAATAAGAAAATATGAACTGATGTTTTTCACAAAAGAAAGAACTTTAAAAAAAAGGGAAAAAAATAACAAAATAACAAATCAACAAAAAATTTAAAATAAAGAAAGAAATGATCTGGAATCGAAAAAAAAGTAAAAAAATAAATGTGTAAATGATCGTGACGCGAACCACGGCCGTCTGTTTTGGGGCCGCCCGATTACCAACCGAGCTATTTTGACATTTTCTCTTGCGGCGAAATTTACCGTCATATTCGAATTATATTTTTCATTCCCTGAAAACAGAGATAAAAGGACATTTTCTAAAAATGAAACCTAGATAGATCGATTTTTCGCCCCCAAATCTATGCACATACTAAATTTCATGAAAATCGCTGGAGCCGTTTCCGAGATTCCGATTATATATATATATATATACAAGAATTGCTCGTTTAAAGGATAAGATATATTAGTACCTGGAGAACCTGCTCGGTTTGTTTTTTTTTTTAAATCTTGTATTTTGGAAATTACATTTAGATACAAATTACTGAGTAATGTAATATGCTTAATAGTTTTCGATCTTACCGACGTAATAATAAGAAAATATGAACTGGTGTTTTTCACAAAAGAACTTTAAAAAAAGGGAAAATAGTAACAAAATCGTCTGGATCGACAAAAAATAAAAAATAAAGAAAGCAATTAATCTAAAAAGTTAAAAAATAAGTGTGTAAATGATCGTGACACGAACCACGGCTTTCTGTTTCGGGGCTGCCCGATTACCGACCTAGCTATTATAACATTTTTTTTTTCGGTGAAATTTACCGTCATATTCGAATGATATTTTTGGGAATGAAAACTGGGATAAAACGACATTTTCTAAAAATGAAACCAAGCCAGATCGATTTTTTGCCCCCGATTCTACGCACATACAAAATTTCTGAAAATCGCTGGAGCTGTTTCCGAGATTCCGATTATATATATATATATATATATATATATAAAGGTTGACTGATAGAAAATGCCTTTGGCATTAAGTCCGCCTTTGTACTAGATTGTGCATAAAGTGTAAATAAATAAATAAATAAAAAAAAAAATATATATATACATATATACAATATATATATAGCTCCGTGATAGCTCCGTGTCCGGGCGCTCGCCTTTAATTCAATATACTCGAGCAACCTGAGTTCGATCCCCGGTGCCGGCACCAATGAAGTTTTTAACTTTAAGTGCTGACTTATCACGTGCTCCGCGGTGAAGGAAAACATCGTGAGGAAACCTGCATATTTTCGAAATAATAACAAAAAAATATTTCGAAGATATGTGAAGTCCGCCAATCCGCAGTGGGACCGCGTGGTGGACTATGCCCTGATACCCTCTGTATAGAGCAGGCCTTTGCCCAGCAGTGGGACATGTATAGGCTGTTACTTTACTTTTTATATATATATATATATATTGCTCGTTTAAAGTTATAAGATAAGGCAGGCTCTAATCCGTCCGGGTAAGTGCCACGACCTCACAGAAGACCGGCGTGAAGTGGAAGTGTTATACTTCTGGGTTTCGTCTGGTGAGTGAGATAGCTGGGGCCCACTTTATTAAAAGGTTGTAACGCATCTGCAACCCTAAGGGTGTTTCTAATCTCATTTGGCGGTCGTTATCACATAACATCACATGAACCGCCAGCTTGCTCGCTTGCCAGCTTCTCACATAAAAATAAACGGCTAGAATCTTTATATCGTATAATAAAGTACGCGCATAGCTTAACTATGATTGTGTGTATTATGTGTAGAACATGTTTCGGTTATAGAACCATGAAAAATTAATTGAAGTAAATCAAAAATTAAAAGGTGGACATTTGAAATTAGTCAATTTAATCATAACGAGACTAAGAAAGATTCTAAAATCTTCTGAAGTAAAGGGAAACTAAGATCATTAGATCTATAAATAAATTTAATCATAAACATCATATGTTCTATTTATTTCGGAAAACGCCCTTAAATTTGATGTGTCATTTAAGTTCTTAATCTTATAAAGCTAAAACAATGTTCGTTCTTCACCATTTAGAGGCCTTTTTTCAGCTGATGTTTAGTGATTATCGCCACTATGGATATCTACAAAAGTGGAGTTGCAGAAGTGGGAAAGCTTCGAGGCCTATTGCCACACTCACCAGACGAAACACTGAGGAGGAATACACCCACGTCGTATCCGAATTTACAAGAAATATTTTCACATAGGATTGCATTGAAATGGGACGAGAATTGAAAAAGACATTATTCACGCTAGACGTTCCCACATCAAAGCTTTTAAGTTAAGTTGTAATTTAGTGTGGAAGCAAGTCGAGATCAAAGGGTAGGAGGCATCGCTAATCTAACCGCGGCTCTTACAAAATTACCACAAGAATGCATTCGTCTGGAATATACGTCGGTGATGTTACGAGTAAATAATTTATTACTTGTTTTCTGCGAATTCGAAATAGTGATGCCATCCTTGGGTCGATAACATTAATAACAACGGTAGGTCATTCTGGACGTATGTCAATGAAAGTCAAAGTTTTGCGTCAATTTATTAATTGGTTCCGGGTAATTGAAGTTTAAAACGGTAAGTAACCGGTTCTGGATCGTTTAAAAATTCGCTCTGCTGCCGGAACAGATGTTAAGGTAATGTTTTAAATTGTCTTTTATCGATTTAAATGTTTCACGTTGCGTTAAAGAGTGACTTTGTGAAATATTTTGACTTTTTGTGCTTTATTAAGTGGTCGACTTACCAATTGCCGTTGTTCGCCGTGTTATATTCTTACACGGGACAAGTATTGTGTAGTCCACAAATAGTTCTTCTGAGATTGGATGTACTTTCTGTCAGTAAGCGAAGGATCCCCAGCCTCCAGTTTAAATAAAATAATTTGGTTCTGATATATTATAACAAAACTTTTTACATGGACAAAAACGTCAAAGGTTTAATAATTAAACAATCAAATTCAAATTTTGCGTCAATGCGTGTTTTGTTAATTAGTAGGTAATATAAGAACACTTAAGATAAATACGCTTGTTTTGTCACAAAACAGGTGTTGTAAGGATATTTGTAAAATCACGCAGGCAAATTTACGATTTTGTAAACAATAAAATGGCCAAATCCAATTTTTGATGTTACTACTCGTAGCTAAAGTGAAACTGAGCTGTTAACAATTCCCATTACCTCATTTATTGATGTTGAATCATTCGATAACTTATATCGATCGTATCGATGCCTGCAAACCGACTTATTGAATCTATCCACCGTACACTGCGTAGCGAATAAGTTTAACTCTTCCAAAACATCAAACGTTCACCCTAACATGTCTGTACGCGATACGTTTATGCGATAAGATCGGAAAAGGGTCCGACAAGTCTTCTAAGCTGCTGGGAAAAAATCACAAAGGAAGAAAAATGTTAATTCCGATGGAAAGTTTGTTTAGTGAAACATAAAACAAAAAAAATTATGTATCCCGTACCCCGTTTTCGGGTCTGTTTACATGTTCATGTATATTGAGTGGTGCAAAGGAACCAAGCATACAAGTATTAAAATGTTGGTATATTTTCAATTATTTTTTCTGTGTATCTATATCTACACTTTTCGCGCCATTTTTGTTTCTTTTTTTTATTTTTATATGCAGTTCTGTTTCGAGATCCTCATAGAAGTGTTTATATTTAATCTATCCACTATAGAAAACAGAAGCTCATGTTCTTCTTTGCTTCTTAAATTGTAAATATATTGTTATAAGCGCTTTCTGTAAGTCCTTTTCGATGAAATCGTACTGTTGTCTGATGAAATCTAGATTGGATCATCAAAGCAAAAAAAACAACAAAATTAAACGCAATAAATCCAAAACTCATGTTTATTTAAATCTTTACTACATCTATTAAATTCGTCTTAATAAAAGTCAACATTATAACATGCTCATATTAAATTACTTACATTTTAATCAACCGAAAGAAATTTGATGGGTCACATAATGAATAGATATATAATTTAGAATAATCTAAACTCTTTATAATATATCATAATGCTTATATAAACTTATGTATTTGCTGGTGCCAATGTATGTGGCATAATCAAATATATCGATTTTAATACGCTTTTTTCTCACTTGATGTAGAAAAATAGATATTAAATTGTAAACTTAATTTTATCCATTTAAATACAGAAGTCTTAATTAAAAAACAATGAAACCATTTACTCAACCTATTCAATACCAAATTATGCAGTCTATAATGCTAGCATGGATTTTACTTGGTCCGTATGATCTTTCCCTTTTGGGCAGAGGCAATTTGAGGAGATTTCCATGTCCTGTCTTATCATTTAGATATTCCATTGGATAAGGAAAGGGTAGACCAGGATTTCTTCGTGCTCTCTTTGATATTTTCAATACCGTGAAATTGCTTGATATTTGTGTATTGTATTTTCGTATTTAGAAGGAAAATAAATATCCATAACAATAAATATAACACATAGATATATTAAGTATCATATTTTAAATCGATGTTAACGAGATGTTTTTTTTTTATTATTATCGTTTTAATTTCCCGACATTTCGGACTCTCCGCGACATTAATTAAGTCAATTAGGTCGTTAGTTAATAACGCACGTTAACACGATGATGCAACCGTCGTTATATTAAAGAAATGTAATTTGGTTCATAAATCGGAATGTGTTTTAGTTATAATTCAACCGCGAATAGTTTTACAATAATCGCGTAGGAATTTGTCTGTATTCTGTTTTATATTGATCGAAGCGTCAATACCGTCCATTATCACTATGATGATATTTTTGACGGCTACGAAATTGTATGGTGTATCATGATTACTCTAAAACGGGGTAGATTTAATAATATACCTATACTATTTGTTTCTCTTATCAATTAGTTAATGCAGCTATCCTCGTTTATGGTCCGTCCTGTGACCATGAACGCTGAAAACTTGGGGACATAAAAAAATACATGAGAAAAGTCCGTAAAAGATGTTTCACTTAGACAAGGGTTTTGAAACGTTGGCAAATAAAATTAAAAAATAAACGATATAAATCCGTAAAAAATATTTCATTTAGTAAAGTGCAATCACGTAAGTACAAGAAATTAAATCTTATATTAATTAGGCTTTTATATGTCTTTTCTATCTACCTATAAATGTATGTATTAATTTTTAAACGGAAGCTGAAGGTGTGCAAAAGTTTGTACAAAAGAAACAACATTATAATGCCCAGTTTTTTTTATTCGTATTGTATGGAGCGCCATTGTGCAAATTAAAAAAGTCTTTCAATAATTCCAGCTGAAAGTCCGAGCAAGGTAAGCGGCTTAAGTTGAGTGCCAAATTTGAGTACTTCGAGCGGAATAAATTACATTGCTCGATAATTATCGGATTAAAATAATATAAATGATTAAATGAATAAACCTTTAAACTGCAATTGAATGAAAATAATCTTCTATTCAGTTTCTTTCTGACGGTCATAACATATCATTTATTTTTTAAGAAACCCTAACAAAGTTACTGCGTCTCTTGGGAGGAAGAATGAAAAGAAGAATAATGTAGTGTTCTTTCCTACTAAAGCTTTCTTGGCAGCGATCCTTGTTGTCTTGGGATTTCTCTTACACTGCAGAATAATATCTGTACGAGATTTCAGAATCGTGTACTTTCTTAAGAAACTTAACAAACCACTACGCTTTTGTTTCATTTTGAGTACTTAGAATACTGTGCAAAAATCAAAGTCAAAGCCTACGCTAATTCACTGTCGTGCACTCCCCGTCACTACAACGGCACAATTCGTAATTTTATCACCTTGGAATGCAAATCTTTCTACGAACCGGCGCCCACCAACATTATCACAATTTAACGGCGTGTTTAAAACGTTGTTTATGTCCCTATTATTGAAACAAGTGCTTAGTAAGCCAGCACACATGTTCAAGCAATACAATTTAGTCATACACCTTGTTTGCGATGAACTTGGTGACATAATATGCACAGGTTGTAACATCAGGCAGGTTACTGAGAGACTTATACGTTCACCGGTTTTTTAAAAGCCTGTCTAAAGACTTAATTAAATAATTAAACTTTAAACAAGAGGTTACTGACGAACTCGCACGGCTTATTACACTCGGGACGAGTAATTGTATTATCATATTATTTAAGTATTTTAAGGATCAGGTGTACCTATACATAATTATTTGTGTCGTAAATAAATGCCCACCAATGGTGTATATATCGTATATTCATATGCATTTCCCAATGCTGGGAACAGGTTGCATATGCGATATTAGGGCATACTGTGCTACGTCGATGTGGACGGAAAAACTAAATGTATCTTAGAAATATTTCTTTTTATTATTTCGAAGATAGTTTCCCTTACGGCGTTTTCCTTCACTGCCAATCTCGTGGTAAATCAGCGATTAAAGTTGTATTTACCAATTTCATTGGTCCAACACCGGGTTTTGAATTAAACTTCTCTGTGTTTAACAAATTGAAAGCGAGGCCACATTTTATTTTCGCTAGAACGATTTTTTACGTTTTTTTATTAGCACCATTAAAATTTTGCCGGAACTTTTAATTCCGAGCTTATTCGTCGATGAACGGGGCAACGGTACAAATAGAGAAGTTTAGGGCAACGCAAACTCGTTGTCGGAGGGCTCTCTAGTCGAGGGCATGCTGGCAGAAAAAAAAACTAATGCTCTTGAATTTGCGATCCAAGAATCCTTACTAATATTATAAACGCGATGTTTGTATGTATGGATGGATGTTTGTTACTCTTTCACGAAAATACTACTGAATGGTAAATTCTAATCTTCTTCTTTACGTGTCGATGACAAATCATATCTTTCCAGCCCAGAACTTAGCCACTTCGACAGCACAATTTGTGGCATCCATCAGATCCTGCTGCGAACAGGTGAAAGGGCAGGCAGGACAGGAGATCAGATGGGCCATGGACTGCACTGCTCCATTCATACAGTCCAGGTCTGAGTTTTCTGAGAGTCCCCAACTGAACATATTTTCCTTGCTTCGGCCAACCTGAGTCCGAAGTCTATTTAAAGACTTCCAGGTTGGCCAAGGTAGTCTATGACCAGCCGGAAGACTCTCAGAAAGCAGGACAATGGATACTAATGAAACTTTACAATAATATAGCTTATACATCAGAATAGGACATAGGCTATAATTAATATACATATTTTTATGTATATCTTTGTCTCTGAATTTGAGAGAAAGATATACATAAAAGTATTCAGCCTATTCATTCAGCAGCTAGAAAGCCAATAATTCGAGTTAACCTGCTATGTCGTCTTCACTTATGAGTAAGAAACAATTTGATATCTTTAATATATATTTTAATATAAATCCTAATGAAACTTGTGTTTCAAACCAACAACTCCCATTAAAAAGAACTACTTTGATTCATCGAGCAGTAATCAAAAGAGCACATTCAATCTATGGAACCATTCAGCCACAAGTTTTTATAATTTCTTTTGCCGCGGTGTTGCTTTATTTCGGGATAATAAAGATATTAATTTGCCAGGGTAAATTTCGATTACAAAAATTTTAATGGAAAAAAATAACGCCGTTATTATATCTTTATCAAGGGAGGAAACAAAAAAGGCATAGATATTTATCTGTTTGCCCTGAAGCTGTTTGAAATTAGGACTGTTGAGTAAAATGTAAACAGGACCCCTTTTGTTTTGTATTAAAATCCATCTTAGCATAATCTTACTATTAGCAGTTTTCGGACAGAATTTTTGTGTAGTTTAGAAAAATAAATTATATCATTTGAGTACGCTGTAAAATTAGTTGAGGGTGATTTAGATGCCCAAGGTTGGATTCAAACCCATGAAGGAATACAGCTAAATACTTGCGGTTATTGAGCTGTCCATAACGGAGCGGATTGCAGTGAACAGACGCTCCAACTAAAGAATTAAATAGACCTGTAACAACGATATTTATCAGTTATTTCTTAATCTTATTATTATTTCTTTTGGTTCGATTGACACATTGATTATGTAGGTGTTGGTGGAAAGGAAAGACAAATAGAAATACGTATTCCAGTGTTTAAAAAAAGTAAAGTACCAGCCTAAAGGCCTCCTCTGTACAGAGGGTATCAGGGCATAGTCCACCACGCGGCCCCACTGTGGATTGGCGGAACATTCAAGTGTTAAAATTTTTCTTAAAAGAATTTTTCTAAAAATTGTACATAAAATTAAAAAACATTGACAAGGAACTTTTTTATGTGAGATGGTTGAAAGCGAGGTCGGTTTTTTTGTTATTAAGTGATAACCACCCATGCACATTTGCTCAAATCGTAGGGTTGTAGATGCGTTGCCACCTTTTAATAAAGTGCGCTCCGGCTACCACACTCAGTAGACGAAACGCCGAAGTATAACACTTCCACATCACGCCGGTCTTCTGCGAGATCGTGGTACTTTCCCGGATGGACCTGCCCATTCGTGCAACAGCGAAGACTGTTGCGTGACCCTACCACATTAAAAAAAGTTATAGGTAGGTTTTAACGTGTTTCTTTTCTAATACATAAAATTCTCGTGTCACAGTGTTTGTAATTGAACTCCGATTTTCGTGAAATTTTGTATGCATATCGGCCAGTGTGGAGAATCGGACAACATCTATTTTCTCATCCCCCTAAATGTTAAGGGTGGTCCACCCCAAACATTTTTTTGTACCCTACAAATAATTTATATGGCAAAACAACGTTTGCCGGGTCAGCTAGTTAAATAATATTTTTTTATAGAAAATAAGTTCATTGACAAGCAAGTGAAACTGTAAAATCAATGTCAATAAAATTAGATAATATATGTAAAATGTGGGCCACGCTAACTCAGTGGCCGGGCACTCTCTTTTAATTCAGTATAGGTACTCGTTCAACCTAAGTTCAAACCCGGTGCTGGCACCAATGAAATTATTATATCCAAGTTTAAATGTTGATTGAGGCGATTGAATTAACAGACAATGCCGAGAACTGTTCAGAGAATTGCTTTTTCCAGCAGTGAGATACAGGGTAAAACGGGACCCTAGTACTAAGACTCCGCTGTTCGTTTCTTTGTCTATCTGTCTGTTTGTCTGTCTGTCCTTCTGTCACCAGGCTGTATCTCATAAACCGTGATAGTTAAGCAGTTGAAATTTTCACAAATGATGTATTTTTGTTGCCGCTATAGTAACAAATACTAAAAAATAGAATAAAATACATTTAAGTGGGTCTCCCTACAATAGACAGCGCGAGTCTGACTTGCACTTGGCCAGTTTTTAACATGACAGATTAATAGTATTAACAATTTTATTCCTAAATAAATATAACGGTTGCATTTATCATGTAAATTAATTATTCCTTAAAAAATTTTTTAGGGTTTTTGTCAGGCTCATTCAGTCAATCTGGCACGTTAAAATGCTTTGGTGATCTTTGTTCTGTGCCTGTTTGACATAAAATTGTTATTGTTTGTGTGTGTCATTGACAGTATAAACGTATACAATGAACGTTTTATTTTATTTCATTTATTAGTAATACATATTGTATTTTATCATTAACTTATAACTTTTTGCACTTATTCTCCATATGAATAACTTTGCCATGCCTCACACTTTTCGTGCGCGGAATATTTTCTTATGGGATCGTAACTTATCGCTTCACGTGTTAATAAATAAGAAGATTAATTAACAGAAACCTACAAGATCCAAGCGAAACTTGAGGCGTCTCTTTGTTTGAATACAGTGGGTGTTTTCAAGGCAAGAGCGTAAGAGCCTCTAGTGAGCTAATATGTATACCAAATTATAATCATTCACCATTACACGGTACGGTAAAGAAATACTGGACAATTTGAAAAGTGCTATTCGCACCAGGCTCAACAAATAATTTTGAACCAAAAGAACCGACTTCAAACAGGAAACTAAAAAAACATTGTCAACACCTATACTATTTGAGGATTGCCCTCGATTTCTCTGGGATGCCATCGGCAGGTTTCCTTCATGGTAACACCCTTGGGATGTAACCTATCCAACAAACAAAGAATCATCAAAATCGGTTCATGTACGACGAAGTTATCCGCGGACACACATAAAAAAATATATGTCGAATTGAGAAACCGCCTTCTTTTTTGAAGTCGGTTAATAATTCTTGTATCATACAAATGATGACACTAACCCGCAAAAATCCACCTAAATCTCCGAGCGCGTGTTATTTTATTACGCTTTGACGGGTTGTTTGCTATTTTTATCAACCGCCATGTCTCCGGATCAGTCGCGCCACCGCTGTGCCGTACGTACAGTCACGATTGTGCGCTTCGTGCGTTACATTAGAGAATAAATGTGCGCCAAGGTCGTGGAACAAAAGCGGACAATTGTGTTCACGTATTATTATGTTAATAAATAGCGAACCCGCCCTGGCTTCGGGTGCAATGTATTGTACATATAAACCTTCCTCTTGAATCACTCTATCTATTAAAAAAACCGCATCAAGATCCGTTGCGTAGTTTAAAAGATCGAAGCATACATAAAGACAGACAGACAGCGGGACGGCTTTGTTTTATACAATGTAGTGATGCCACAGCCGATTCTATTTCATATTCCAACAACGTGTCCACGGATACTTTGTGCGAAATTTTTGCGAGCACGTTCGATCTTAATGCGGTATAATTAGAGACGAACGCGATGGCGAGTGACAGTTCATTTCGTATTAGCAGTTCGAAACCCACGCCTGTTTGAGTCTGATTGCGAACACTACAGACTTGGAATAACATCAAGGATGTTTAACTGCATAAGTCAATGTCGAATTTTCATTATTAATTTTCGGCTTGTATCAACATCTTATGACAATCGAGAGATATCACCGGTACTATACAAGACCAGATAAGAAACGACAGGAAACTGCGTGCTCTCGTTTGTGTTTATTTACATTGTGTTCGACCTACATTGAAATTAAAACCTTAACAATCAAAAAATAATAACTAGTAATAATAATTATTTTGACCGTAATACACATATCTCTCATTTAATCGGTTTAACTACGTTAATTTCAAAAATTACGCTTAAACGTGGCTAATCCATGGGTCCGATAAAGATTTCGCGGGCGCATTCCGACGAGGAGCCAATTGAGCGCGGCCCGCCCAGTGTCACGTCCGACGCGGTTGGCCGCACGTGGTGTACCGGTCGGAGTGGTCGCTACAAACTGAGCGTGCTCCGCGGCGACGCTTAGTCACTCCTGACGGGCCGCGCTGACACGCCATCTGCGCCAGACCCGCGGATTGTGTTCCTGCCCCCGCAACGCAATGGGTTTCCTCGGCGTCACGCTCTCCGTGTTCAAAAAGTGCCCCAACCTCGGCCCCAAGAGGAGGAGCGCCCGCAAAAGGTACGGACGTCACGTTCGGTGTGGTACATTGGCGGGATTGCGCTCGCGAATCGTCCGATGGGCCACCACGTGGTCCTGTTATCTGCGATATCTCCGATACGCGAAGTGTGGAATCTGTTGTCGCGATGTCGTGGGCTCTATTTAGATAAAAATAATGCAGCCAGTGACGTTTTTTTATCTCAAATGTAGGCCACTTTAAAGGAGACTAACATTTATATTTCGTAACTAATATATTGAGGAATCCAATTAATAAACAATTATTGTCTCCTTATTGTTCATAATATTTTTTCTAATTAATGACATTGTAACACACCTTCACATTCGTACCGATTCTCATTTCATGTGTATTAAATTATTATAAAAATATAATAAACATGTATGTCATACATATATTATATCAAAGACTTCATAAATATTATAAAGCATTTTTCAGTTTTTAATGTCTCTTAATCATAATAAGCAACTGCTTTGTAAAAAAAATTGTGGTGTTACTAAAACTTTAAATAACAAACTACTCATTGATTTGCTATAGATTAATGTATACATATGTCATTCATTGCTGCCAAGGTTTTAGCTGCACCAATCGAACAAGTGCTTTGTTTTTTCTTATAGATCATAACTACAAATTATATAAATATATATCGGGAAGTATCTATAATCGGTCTTGACATGTCCAATAACCTACCTTGTTATTGGACGAGAGATTTAATAGTAAAACTATAGATTTTATTTTGTTATTTTGCTTTTACACATGATCATATCAAATTAAACCTGTATAATATTCGTTCCTGTATATATGTTATTACGAATATATCCTATCCTCACTTTACGTTCAAATTCCACCAAAAAGGAAATAACAACGGAAACTACGTTGGTAGTTAGTTTCTACTTCGATCTGTCGTCAAAGGCAACGCAACGTTCCATTGTAAAATAATTAATGGCTTTGAAGTTGCACATTCAGTTGTTTGTGCCAGCCAACTGGAACTGGAAGCCGCGTCCGTGACGTCACGGATCACTGCTCACAGCTTGACAAACACGAAAAAACAGGCATCCCTCACCGCTGACATTCGGCAAATATTGTGGTCGCATTACAAAAATGATCTAGCCAAAAGCGTCTCATTACAAAAAGGGCTCAATTACACTTTTACCAATCTCCGAACTTCAGAAATCCTGAGGAATTACTAGAGGAAAATTGGTACGTAAAACTATTAAACTCAACGAGAACGCAATTATATGTTAATAATTAGATCTGCTTTCAGGCAACTTTAAGAAATTAACGTTAGAAATCTTGTCAACATTCTATATTTATTAATTTTTACTAATTTTATAAGGGATTTTAATTTATTTTTCAAAAGTCAAATTTTCAAACGTACATTTTAATAAAGTGATTTTTAATACTATCTACCAATAATGGACGCAACCCTAATCAAAAGCGTTATTTCAAGACACGACACAATTTCACACAACTTTCTGTAGTCAATAAGCAACGCTGTTACTATGGATACTAGTAACTTCTAAATATACTTAAACATACTTTTCTTTTTTACTAATATTATAGTTGTTAATAATATTATATTTGTTAATAATAATATTCATCGCACATGTTACGAATTACGATGTTACATTTTAAAACTGCAAAACCATTGCGTAAAAACAACTGTGTAAAAATTCAAATGTATACCAAATCGTTCGCAAGGCCGGTTTTAATCGAAAACTAACCGCGTAATTGACAGTTTTCGAGTAGCATTACGGTTTAACCGTTCGTTTAGGACTGATTTTGGAACAAATCGTCCACGCCATCAGCCGTCACATCACCTGACGTTAGCACTGGTAAAATTTTAGTTCAAAAGCTGACGCAAACTAGATAATAAATGAAACAAATCATCATTTTAACTTTTTCCTTAGCTTGGTGTTAGATTACTTTGCAAATTGATTTATTACAGTTTAAATTTTGAAATTCAGTGATCTATATTATAAAGTGTAAAAAACGATATCACTTGAGAGAATTCAATTATAATGTACCAAATTATTTTGAAACGAACAAAATATATAGACCACCGATTTCTTTTTCTCAAAGGGTGATAAAAATTGTTCAGTCACATGATGGGTTGATTGAATTGATATCTTTTTCTACAAATTTTAATGTTTATTCTTAAGTGCAGAGATTAGCACTATACAAAATTTAAATTTCTAAAAAAGAAATGGTGACATCTATCATTCGAATTATCGTTGTAAAACGATATTCGAAATTGTTCGTATGCTGGAAAGGATATAACAATTTAAGCGCGAAGCATTGCTTCAAATGCTAATAAACAATGTAGATAAAAGACGTTAAGATTTTCGTCGGTGTGGCAATCAGCCGTTTAGCTTAGTGGCTAAAGCGTCAGGTCGCGAATACCGAAGACGTGGTTTCGATTCCCACAGCGGCAACAATCTCTTCATACTTTTTCTACAAATTTTAATAAATATTTAATAGAATAAATATTAAAAAAAAATTAATAATAAATATTTAATGGAATTCTATTAAATATTTAATAGAATTCCAATTTGATTTTGAAATTATACAATAGTTTTTTTTAAATTTAAATGTGCCTTCTCCACCATGTAGATTGTGAAACAGCAATTAAAAATGCAATCAACAATTTCATTAGCGCCAGGACCGTGATTTGAATTCTGATTCTTCTTATTTTTAATCAGATATGAACGTTTCTCACGATGAGCTCGGGAACGAGTAAATTTGAAAATCTACTGATTCTATTACTACATTTTATAGATACGTGTTTGATATTTGCCATGGACATTTTGTTAAAATAAACTGTCTTTTAAATCTAGTCATAGGAATTCCGTAATAGATAATTATCTCGGCACGAATTTTGTTTTTGTATAACTTATGTTACGCTTTCAGTCCTTATACTATTAAAGCTTCATTGAACGCAGAACCGGTGCATGTCAGGTCCCACGGGTTTGGGGCCCTTATCTGGGGGTAGGGCCGCGCATCTAATCATGCGAGCGTTAATCATGGCATGTCGCCTACGGGCCATCGAGGTTCGGTGCGGACCGTGACCTCAATGGCCGTTGACTGAGCTTGGTTGGTCGGTGGCTGGGGGCGGTGAGAACCGCCCTGGAACGTGGCCTAGTGTACGTGTTTAACGGCACGATATCAGTTAGTTGCTTTACTTTACTGATTAATACTTAACCTCTGAACGAGAAAAGAACCGTCTCTCTTGTCATCTTTGGCAACACAAAGACACGGATAAAGTTCTTTATGAAAATTTAACCACGTAGTATTCCTAATTAGAATCAGCCAGATTAGTTTAGTCTGCGGTCGCTTGCCTTGAATTCTTTTTTTTCTCAAACAGTCCGTGTATAAATACTGATGCCGGCATCAATAAAATTATTAAATACAATTTGAAAGTTTGAGTTTCAAAGCGTTCGGCGGTGAAGTATTGTAGGAAATCTTGAGTATAAAAAAATCAAAGATAATATGTGAATTTTTAAATCAACACTTCGGCCAGACTGGTCCTAATTGAATATAGAGGTGACTTATGGCCATTGGCCACCACTGGATTATGTAGGCTGTTGTTACTATATTTTTTTATTAAGTCAAACATTTTCAATTAATTATCCAATTAAAATGAGGTTTATCTACAATCTACAATGTAACTACTACACAAAGCATATTTGTAAGGTTTCCGTTTGTACAAGATTTTCAAGTTGTATCCGTTGTTTCACCTAAAGCGAAATGCGATAGATAATATAATTAGGATAGACTTGCTACCGGCATTATGGAATTTTGTGCGTTTGTTTCCACAGAAAGTGGTAGCATTGCTATTATATTAAGTCCAATTTATATAACTATATAATATATAACTTCAAATATTTTTATTCGCACAAATAAATACGAACACGTTTTCATAAAACCTGAATGTTGTTAATCTTGTTTTTTTTTTTTATTGAAGAAAATATTTTTAAGTGTTTGTTTAAATAATATAATTTTGAATTACATATATTTTTGTAATTCGTTATTTAATGTTTATTTTGTATCTATTGTAATTTATTTTAGACATTCATTTGTATTTTTTCGGTTTCTTCAGCGTAATATAGAGGAAAAATTGATTTTAACAATGCAGATTCCAAATGTATTATTTTAGCAGTTTTGTATTGAATTGTTGCTATGACCTCATATTGTGCCCATGTATGCACGCTTGTCTGACGTCCTTATAGATTAAATGGTCATTGCCATAACCCCGCTCTTAAAGTATCTTACAAAAATGTATAAAAAAGGTTACGCGTAATAAGTGTGACCTAAAAGAATAAAAACATAATTTTCATGGGAAGGTAGTGGTAGTAATGCTGAATTAAATCATAGTACCTGGAGGACCGAGCTAAGCTCGGTGTTTTTTTTTGTAAATTATGTATTTTTTTTATTATTGAAAATAAAAAATATAAAAAATAAAGAAAAATGATCTGGTATATAAAAAAAATAAAAAAAATAAGTGTGTAAATAATGATCGTGATACGAACCACGGCTGTCTGTTTTGAGGCCGCCCGATTACCGACCGAGCTATTATAACATTTTGTTTTGCGGCGAAATTTGCCGTCATATTCGAATGATATTTTTCATTCCCTGATAACAGGGATAAAAGGACATTTTCTAAAAATGAAACCTAGATTCCGATTATATATACAAGAATTGCTCGTTTAAAGGATAAGATCAACATATTCTGTAGTTTATAGATTCCGTACTCAATTAAAAACTTTACAAATTACCAACATAAGTTCAATATTTCAAAACTAAATATTCTAAACAAGGCTAAACTTATACATTTTAATGAAACCGCTTACTTATTGTATCGCGTGTAACGTTTAAACGCCGGCATTTCGAATACATTCCTGTATTACTGGCAGTAGCTTGGGTTGGCGTTTTGGCATTGTACAGTATTATGCATATAGCAAGTTTAAGAAATCGTTCCTATTATTACGTTATGCTTCGATGCGAATTTCGTGCTTTGAATAGCATTATGTTTAAACTTTCCTAATAATTTCATTTCACCAGTAACAAAGTGCCCTTATAGGAGGTATAATGTATCCCCAGTGAAAATAAACAAAGACGACGTACTCCAGTGTTTTAGCTCGTTCGCATTTTTGTTTTTTCTGAAACTTTAAAAATACGATCCATTTTTGTGCGAGCTTCGCCGTAGCCCAATGGAATATTCACTATTTTCTAGCATTTATAGAATGTTGCAGTATATAGCCATACATCAAATTAAAATAAAGCTCATGAATGCGGGGTGAAGAGAAATTTAAACGAATTTGCACCGACTTATCATTTATGCATCATATTAATATTTTACATAAATATGCGAGGTAGATGATTTACGATCGGTTATAAATAATATTCTTTTCGTGTCCAACTAATATTTACCGATGAGTTGGGCATAAAGTGTTTGATTTGTAGGTTCGACAACTACAGCAAAGTTATAGCACAAAGTAATAAATATTATTATGTATTCAGAACGTTATCGTTGGTAACGTAATCATGGTAAAACGGTTTAAGTATAAAAGAAACATTAAAATTGTCTTTCGAGACTCGAAATTTTTTCTGAAATGGTTTATAACTTTACAAGTATGCAGCTACGATCTAGGTTAGGTCGCATTAAAGGGACTAGATAGAACCGGTTTTAGCGTATCGAATAAGTAACTGGTTCTTCTACTCATCTATCCATTCCACTCTGCGATGCCAATGCCAGGAGCAATGGTTATATCATAGCCGTTTCAAGCGATATTGTGAACATTAAGCGATATAATGAATGTTATGGTGTTCAGTTATTATTTCTATATATTACAATTTTAGAAGTGCATTACGTTATGTGCGTGTATGTGCTTTGTAAAATTTGTTTAAGTAATAAAAATAATCACCAGCTATTACTTACGTGATTTGTTAACATTTTTGGACAAGAAAACATTTAGCGACCGCGTTTAGGTACATTTAAATTTAACAGAGAGACGTTTCATGTCTATTTATTACCTTTCTGTTATATTCAGTCCATCATTTAGTGTAATCGAGGCCATTTCTTTAATAGATTGTGTCATCTCCTTAGTATTCCTGGCATTGTCAAAATTTCATAACTTAATTTTACTAGGTCAGTATTCATACTAGTCTATTAGTATAGTATAATATGCTAGACTTGTATCCATTTTATTTCATGTGTATATGTATGGACCAAAAACTTGACATCACTTCGAAATATCTTCTGTACTCTGAACTAAAGATATGCATGCCTTTTCACGACAGATATGCCTTAAGGGAATATAAAAATAGTGACATCACACTTGTGTTAACCAGTATACAACATCGATATAAAATATGTCATGACTGTTTTATTGTGGTATGGGCGTAATGGCAGCATATTATTGGCGGACAATCTGCAACCCATCAGTAGTAGCCAACTTTTCCCATAAAGGAAAAAATTACAACTTCGCTGTGTTCGGTGTTAAGATTGTCAATCCCTGTGGAATGCTATGATAAGAATACAATTTATTTTTCGCTGTATCGCTTATGTGTTGTATTGATTGCCCATTACTACGTTCTGTTGTATAATCTAGATAGGTTACATTATTCCTAAATGAGCGCACTCACTCATTGATTCATTTATACCTTAAGCCCCAATCCAACCTTATTCTTTTAAGTAGAACCAAAGTTCACTGATAATAAATAAATAAGCCAAATATTTGCTAAGTAAATGTCTTCTTCCCTAACAAATTCTGATTTTGATATTTTTGAATAATATCAATCAAAATTATGTTAAGCCTAATTTACAGTTTAAAATGTTAAATCCTGATTTCTTTGGCGAAATCTATCGCTTTCCATCTAGGAGAAATATAAATAATTTTATAAATCACCTACACTGTAATTGTAAAAATCATTTTAAATATTTTCTAAATTAAGATCGTCATAACTGATTGGACCAGGCTATTATTAACACAAATAAACCTTCCTATACGCTTATATATAACTCTCAAATCATTGACCATGTTCCAGTTGTAGTTTCTTAGGATATAAACTAGACTAAGTAAGCTCTAGTCCTTCAATTCACTTAGTTTCCCCTTGTGTTAATTATTCAGAAGAATTCAAGTTCTCTTCACTACATTGTATAAAAATAAGTCGTCCCACTGTCTGTCTGTCCCTATGTATGCTTAGATCTTTTAAACTACGCAATGGATCTTGGTGCGGCTTTTGTACTAGATAGAGTGAATCAAGAGGAAGGTTTATATGTATAATACATTGGACCCATGCGAAGCCAGGGCAGTCCTTATTGTAGCAAATTTTTTTATTTTTATTTTATACAGATCCTAAAAAGCCTTACCTAGTTTAAAGCTACGGATGAAGGAGATAGACTCCTTCAGTCATAGCTTTGTTAACTATCGATAATGAAAAGATTAACCGTATAGTTTAAGATTTAAAAGAAAACAGCAGTTTACTGGGATGGCATACCCGCGATTCTTACAGAAGCAGGAAGGCTCTTTAGACAAATGTTCAGCACATTGAAGGGAATTTTAAACGATAGAGAAAACTCGTATCGATTGTTCGATTTGTAGTATACTCGTATCGATTGTTCGATTTGTTTCTTTAAATTTAATGAGTCGCAAAACCGACCCAGAGCAGTCCTACATATTGATATCAACAAAGTGGCGGATTTCAATAGTGAAAATTACACTATTTCATTATTTTTATCTCGAAAATATAAGCGACCGGAGAATTCTGCTTATGATAATTCGTTAGTGATTTTTCTCTATCGTTTAAAATTATTACAAATTGTCGTCTTCAATCAGGCATATGCTATAAAGCTTTCAAAAAAAGCTTTGAAAAATGTCTCGTGTATATGGCCGTCAGTAAGACATATTTTATGTATTGTAAAACATTCTACATAACCGTTCAGAACTCATATTCCGCAATAACCATATTAAAAATAGGCACATTATAAATAGGATTTGCATGGTAGTGGGTTGGCAGTATTATTATTAAAACTTTGATTAAAGTAACGAGATCATTAATAATTGGTTACAAGTATTGATTTTATTAATAAAGCTTAATACCTCTTTCATAAACACAAAAATGTTTTTGTTTTATTGCATTACTAAATAACTGTATTTGGATGCTACTGTTTCCTTGTGTTAATGGCTACGAGACAGCTTATTATTAACGTATTTTGTTCTGTGTGAATCATACAATTTAGTCGTTTCCAAATTGAGATTTTTATTTATTCATTTACAGTAATTTCATATTTTATTCTGTTCCTTTTCCTAGTACATTATTGTTATTCATAGTAAGTCCATAGTCGAACAAACCGGAGTGGCGTCCGCATATCATTAGGCAAGGTACAAACTTCCTATAACAGCTCACGCTTTCTCATGAAATTTGCACTTTACACAAACATGTTGCCGTTAGACACTGATCATTTTCTCTCAATGTCCTTTGCCATTTGAAAGTCGTTAGACTTACGTGATAGTAATGTTATCCTCTTGCGTATTGCATACAATTCGTGCGGACGTGTAATCCAAGATAACTATAGTGTTAGTGTTTTACAGTTAGATGAAAATGTTGCCTTGCTATAAAAAGTGCAGCGGCTCCCACGTGATCCGATAAACTTTTAACTGACGTCATAATTACGCAGTGGACTACATACATATTGTTTGTTGTTGACAATGTACCGGATATTTATCCGTTATACAAACTTTACCATAGAGGATTGAATTTATGCCTAAAATTTATTTATTCTATTAATTGCTACTGAATAAACGGTATCGGCTTTGATTTATTTAGCAAAAGCTAGTACAATTGGACTGTAGTAATAATTCTCGGTAGGTATATTGTGTTTGAATAAATTTATATTGGGAAGTAAAACAATAAAGGTTGTTTAATGTTGTAATAACGTTTGATTAAGATTACAACATGTTCACACTGTATATGTATAAGCTAGGGCCCTAAACATAGGGATTTAATTGTCTGTTTGGACAAGTTTGCATAAATTCTCGAATGTATATTTAAAGCTGATATTTATACAAGTGACGAATGCGTACATACTGTTTGTGGCCACTTAATATTAATTAAAGGAAACCTTGTTAACAAAGCGTATATTAAGTCCCCGCATACATCAATAGAATAGAATGTAAATAATTAACTGGAGATTGGAGTTAATACAAGGTTTAGTAGAGAGCTTATTCTCAATTGAGACCTTACTATTTGGCAGTAGCAATATGTAACGTATAATATAAATAACAAACATTCGTAAGATAACTGCAAATACACATTTAAATTTTCATTACTGTCTAAAAACGGAATAATAATAATATACTTCTGCATATTTATTTTTATTTATAAACCCAACCAGGCAAGAAAACAAATAAATATACCCAAATATTAATAACAATAATAGTGTATATGTAATAATAATAGTATGTGTATGTAATAACAATAGTAATAATAGTGTATTATGTTTATTTTTTATTTATAAACCCAACCAGACGAGAAATAAATGAATATCCCCTATAGTGTGTGTAAAGATAGTGTAAAGAGTACGGTATCCGAACTAAATATGTAAACGAATTTAGATGACAAATTGTATACGTATAAGATAACTGCGTATTAAAATTATTATTAAGGCAAACATCCAACGAAATTACTAAATAGTATTGATAGCAGGTTGCCCATAGAACAATACCTACATAGTACTATGGAGGTATTGTATATGATACTACAGGTATCTGCCATTATAATATGTGTATTATAATGGTCGTAGAACACATATGTAAGAAGTTATACTTCTTGACATAACAAAAGAAAAATAATTAAATTTTTCCCCCCTGTGCCAGTGTGTAGGGCCACGCAAACGCTTCTATTGCACGAATGGGCAGGTCTGTCCGGGTAAGTACCACGACGTTTATTATAAGGTGGCAACGTAGCTGCAACGTTATGGGTGTTGCAAATGTTCACGGGTGGCGGTTATCACTTAACGTCAGGTGAATCGCCATCTTGTCACGTAAAAAGGGTGGTGGTTAATCACCTTGGTGTTATAGGTAAATGTCGAAAAGTTATTCGTTGTCATGGTAATATAGTGTAGTTGGTCGTTTTGCAACCATTTTCATGTCATTTTTCGGATGTCGGTGTGCGCGCTCATAGTAAAAATCTCATTTTTTTCCAAATACGCCAAAAGAAGTATAACTTGAAAAAGATGTTAAGTCAATATAGATAACATTAAGCTGAGAAAAAAATTCATAGAAAGTTGAATTAGTAAGTGTAGTCTGATGGTTACAGAGTAGCGTAAGAAACTGAAATGAGATAAGACAACTTCGTTAGTATCAGGTATGCGTATTCGATATTGAGATTGATGGGTAAATTTATTCAATACCCAGAGTTGCCAAAAGCCTGGGAGGCACGTTCGAATGAAATGTAATCGAAATGAATTCATCGTTGGTTCGAAATTTTTAAATTCGCCACGTATTAAAGCGCTTTGAGGCACCCGCGGGAGACCGCATCGTTTGAACCCAGATCTCAGTCAGCTCGCCGACAGCTTTTTATTTCGGAATTACTTTTACCCAAAGCGACTAATTGCAGACGGCTAAAAATTCTGTGGCCGCGCAAATTGCGCTTAGTTATACATTATTTTAAACGTATGCTCAATGAATGCGAAATATAAATGACAAGTACTGTTAACGAGTTTTAGACACAGATATAGTAACGACTAATGGATTCATAATTATATTTATTTGTACTATTCACCGAGCCCGAATAAAAAAATTGAGTGGCGCGGCTCGTACCTATTTGTGTAAGACTATTTGTGTAACTAAGAAATCCGTCAAGTTAATGTAAATGTAAAAGATATTGCCCTCACTTTAGGAAACATTATCCTGTGTTGTAAGAACGTTTTTACATACATAAATTTCACCCAGATGCGAAAATACTGTCTGTGGGTCACACAAATAGTTGTCCCGTGTGGGAATCGAACCCACGACCCCCGAAGCCGAACCCAATACCTTGACGACTGCGCCATAACTGAGTCATAACAACAAGTGAAACTTTAATCCACCAAGATTGGAGCCCATGACATCAAACCGCAAATCAATGTACTAACACCTACCACAGCTAATCAAACTTAATTGTTGTTAAAAATCAGATAAAAAATAATGATATAAAAAGCTATTGTAAAGGGAATTAAGGTCAGTTGAGCAGAACGTTTGGACGCGGAAACAGGTTCGAGAATCCTTTCAGAGAATGTTTTCTTTACTCAGACGTGTTTGTATTGTTCCCTGCAGCCTTCTTAAGTCAGCTTCTGTCACCATTACATCATGTTTCGCAAGCTTCGTTACGGATGCTTCAAATACAGCCCTTTGATAAGCAACCGTTCCGGTCGAAACTTATTCCAAGTTGTCAAAGCTGTCACCAGTCGACTAACTTGCACTGGCTCATCTCAACTTCGATCGGATAGTTGTTTATTAGCGTTTATTGCAGACTTAAGTAGCAGCTAGTTAGTAGTCTGCGCTAAAATTAATCTGCGCTTGGTTAATTAAATAATCAAAATTTATGTATGTCCAGTTAGATTGATCTAGTTGTAAGAAGCCTCCTTTTAAGTATAAGGTATCTGTGCTCGGAGGCTTCGCTCTTCCAGAACAGAGTTACATGGATAATTTAATGATATATGGATTAAATCTGAAACTTTTACTATAAACAACATGTATGTTGTGCAAGGCGTGATATATTGAAATTTATAAATTTATAAACCACAAATAGAATTTGAATACTCATAATTAAACAAGCAAGTTACGTATGGTAATTAATTATACATTTTTTCTACATAAATTTCTATATGAATTGCATAGTAAGAAAAATTACTTCGCAAAAAGTTATTCTTCTAGCTGGGAAATAATTCCCAAGATTGGCGCGTTAAAATATCCAAACGCTACCGATTGCTATTTTGAAATATAATTATGCTCCCTTTACAGCGGATATTCGCTTATACATATGCTAATATATAAATCCTTCAGGACCACAATGTTGAATTTGTAAAATGTTGAATTCTAAAATGTTGAATTCGCAAAATGTTGATTCCCAAAATGTTGAAGTCGTAAAAAGTTGATTTTACTGGTCTCATAATGTTGAATTCCTAAAATGTTGAGTTCGCTAAAAGTTGAACTTGCAATATGTTGAATCCCAAAACGTTGATTGCAAAAAAGTTGTATCCCAACAACGCGAACAACTATATCAGATTTTTATAGATATTGTTATATAAATTATTATTGTGGGGATATTTATTTATTTCTCGGTAGGGATTATAAATAAAAATAAACATATAGATATAAATATTGTATATTAAACCGGTGGATGATGCGGGTGGTATCGAGGAGCACCGCCTTCTGCATTTGAGCTTGGAGCGTTCCATCCCGGAGTCTCAGTCGCCACAGATGTTCATAGAGGTCAATGGGATCAACCCATTCGCAGACACGAACGGTCGGTCACCTCGTGAGCCAGGTCCAGATATTTCGTCTTGTTATCTGTTTCGGCTTTCACGAGGTTCTCGTCATATGGGATGGTAATGTCGACCAAAAATACCCGCGACTGTGCCCGGTCCATCAACAAGATATCAGGTTTGTTCGCGAGAATCGACCTGTACGTGATGATGGGCCGGTCCCAATAGAACCTTGTGCGGTCATGGTCGAGCACGGCTTCTGGGTAGTACGGCAGTTTCCGATCCACGAGACCGTATTTCAGAGCGAGCTCGTGGTGTAGGATTCTGACTACTAGGTTGTGTCTATGCAAATAATAAGTTAGAAAGCATGGAACAACCGGAGATAACATGCCGAAGTGACTCCCCGGGATGGCGACAAGCTCGACAGATGTCGACGGTGCCATCCCTTAGAATGTATTTCCGATAGTTTTTCGTCTTAATAACCTGATCCTGTATCGCACAGACAAAACCTTCGGTTTCCCCAAAGCGGTCACCGAAAGGTAGCCAGTTAAGGGAGGCAACAATATCTACGAAAGGTTCGTGCAGAGCCTTGTACAACCTCCCGTGGAGCTCTTTCCCTTCCATATAAGAAAATAATTCATACCATATAATAATTCATTCCATATAAGAAGATGAAGCTTCTTTAAGTCTAAGGACTAAAAGAGTAACAGAGTAATCAGTTATAAAAAAAAAACAAAAAAAAAAGTTACACAATTTTTTTTGTTCGATGTTACTTGGTTTTCGACTTTTCTTTTTCGATTTCCATATGTTTTGCACTATTTCGATATGACCTAGATAGTAGTACCAAACAACACGGAACAATAATACCATACACCCAGCAATTCATTAGTTAGAATTCAACATTTCGCAACTTCAACTTTTTGCGAATTCAACATTTTAGGAATTCAACATTGTGACCCGGGTGGGAAATTCAACTTTTTACGACTTCAACATTTTGGGAATCAACATTTTGCGAATTCAACATTTTAGGAATTCAACATTTCGCAAATTCAACATTGTGGTCCTGAAGGATATAAATATGCACATGATAATTATAAATGCAAACAAAATATTCATACGACTTTTCAGAACAGCACTCACCGTAATCAAGAGTTGTTCACGTAGACATTCATAATGCAGTTCACTAAAGATTAATGATTTATAGCGTTTGCGCGAATACTACACATTATTGAACTAATTGCAGATTTCCTCGCGTTTAATTATGCTTCTAATTCGACGTTTCGAACTTCTTGTAGACTATGTCCTCTGAATATGACTCCGTGGCACAGTTACCAAGGTATTGTCTTTGGCAACGGAGGGTTGTGGGTTCGATTCCTACACGAGAAATATTTGTGACCCACATAATTGTTTCGGATCTGGGTGTTTTTTATCTCACGTGAAATTTATGTATGTAAAACGTCCTTAGAACGCCGGATAATGTTATCCTACAGTAAGGAGGCAATGTTTTCGAAGCTAAGACGAAATTAGATCTTTCTAGGTCTCAGGGACCTCTCAATAATGTCCTTCCACAATATAATCAACATCATCATTATCAGCCGCAAAAAGTCCAGTGTTGAACAAAGGCCTCCTCCTTAGAACGCCACAACGATCGACACTGCCATTTGCAGCCACCGCTTGCCCGCGACTCTTAAGATGTCGTCGGTCTACCTAGAGGGAGGACTTCCGAGGCTTCGTCTTCCGGTTCGAGATCGCCACTTGAGAACTTTTACTCCCATCGGTCATCAGTTCTTCACATTACACAAATATAAAATAGGCACTGAAGTGGTCGAAACATCGGGAATTAAAAGTGGGGAAACTTGGGGAAATAAGCCGTGATTTCGTTTTATTTGAGGCACATCGATACGCAGCCAAGTAAAGAATCAAGCACAGTACGAAGCAAGTGGCTCGAGCGGTTGATTGATCCACTCGGGTCTCCTTTTCGCCCTTTGAAGCGCACGCGTTCCCCTCAAAGAACACGGCCGAGGCTAAGTGTAGATTATCTCGGAATTACTGTGGTCCGACTGGCGCCGGCAGTGGCGCGGCGTCGAATTAATCGTCTTTGTACATACACGTTTTATGAATAGCAAGCGTAGACTTATGTGTTATAAAAATGAGCGTCTGCGTACTGTGTACAATACTGGGATTCATCGCGAATGGTTGAGAACGGTGTACGCTTCACAACCATTCGCTATGAATCCCAGTGATGAATATCAAAATTTCCTAGCCTGGATTTTCAACAAACCTGTTAAAAATTCAGACCTTTTTTATATTTTCAACGCACTCCCGTTGGTACTTAAAAATCGTGAGAAGTTAAACAATAATTGAGTCATTTACATTTGATTGATGATTTGATTACTTTGTAGTTACAATACGAGTATGTACGGCCATTTCTACTACAAAACGCACGTCATTTCTACTACTACAAATGTTTATGTTTTGAAGTAGGCACATGACCCTTTATGGCTCTATAATCCATATTCCTTTACACTTAAATGTTAATATATATAAACGTAATATGTTATAAATTTTAAGCTAATCAATGAGTAAAAGTTCCACAAAAGCATTTTGGTTTCAACCGCTCAATGTAATAATCCATTAGTTTTATTTTTTATATTGTTTCTATAGTGCTCATCGACGATCCTTTAAATTTGTAAAAAAAATGAACGCAGTTTTTCATTATAAATCAATAAAAAACACTAAATTATTACATTATACTGGTATTGTATTGCTTCAACGCCGTGGAAAAGTATTTGTGTGGGCCCCCACAGATTCCGTACCAGCCTGTTTGTCCATGTTGGACATGTCGTATATCATTTCCCTGTGGCATAACCATAGTTATCCGACAATCATAGGGCCATGTTTTTAAATAACAAGTGAAACAGTTACAATAAAACTTCAAATATCTACATTTTCTTATTAATCTTGTATCTCCTTACTCCAAGGTCCAATGCCAATGAAATATGGAACCACATGGGAACTAAACCGAACCGAATGCAAACATTTTTAAAATCGGTTTATAAACTACGGAGTTCTAAGGTAAAAAACAACCAAACTGTGAACTTCTTCCCCTTTTTGAAGTCTGTCGAAAATAAATATTCAAATACACATGACATAAGTACCCTTTGTGACTGTCCTTTTTGACATAAGTATGTATCATTACATCACTACATAGTATAAAACAAAGTGGTCCGCTATCTGTCTGTCCCTGTGTATGCTTAGATCTTTAAATCTACGTAACAAATCTTGATGCGGCTTTTTTCCTAGATAGAGCGATTCAAGAAGGTTTATATGTATAAATACAATGCACCTGTGCGAAGCCGGAGGGGGTCGCTAGTTATTTTTATAAACCTGGAGCGTCAGTCGCGTAACCCGGACGTAATTCTCGCAGCGGCAAAAAACTTAATCCATTTTTCTACAAATTTTAAATCCATCTTAAATGAATAGAACAGGCTGAACAGCACTATAAAAATAATATTTTGTGAAACCAGTTTTAGAAACCGGACCTGAGATCGGACGTCGCTAATCGAAACGCAAATCGCAATATTCGCCAGTGTTTGATACACGTAAACCTAAATAAATTCGTTGCTTTTCAAGAGAATTAAAAATGCCAAAATAAAATAAAACATTAAAGAACCGCTTCAACTACTAGGTTACCTCAAATTAATAACAAAATGTATGACATTTAAAATACTCCGTGATCATGATCAAGCAATTAGCATTTGTTAGAAGCAAACGACGACCAGTCGCTAACTATACATGAATGCAAATAATTCAATATTTTCTTACACAATTAGCGAAAAAGATGAGACCGCATTATGATGACCTGTGTATATTGTATAATGTGGAATGACATACACAACACGAGGTAAAACTACACTGAAACTGAGGCATTCGAAACTATGCCAATTCATGATTTTTAGACGCCACGTATGGACATGCATCTTTATTAATTAAATGTATTATTATATTTTGAGTAATACTAGAATTAAGCTGTGTATAATGGCTGGCTCCATTCGCAACTGTCACAAATAGTATGACCCCGCAAGCCTCGTAGAGCTTACAGCTGGAATATAGCCGTAATGAGCCGCGTCGAATGAGCTCCCTCATTAATTCCAACGTAACAAAAAGCGAGGATCACCTTTGAACGCTCAATATGACGCCACATTAAGCCAAAAAGCGTTCCAGCGTTGTGGCCCAGTAATGGTGTGTACACTTCGCTAAATATCTCTGAGTAAAATTTGGACAGTTACAAGATGTGAATGCTACAAGATGTGTTGCAGTGGCAACACATTGGTGAACCTTAGGCACCGAGTACAGTAGCGACAATGAACTTCTGGACGATGTATTAGATACGTCATCAGTCCACGTATACGATTAACTAAGTTCTTTGAAGGAATTATAGAGTTTATAGCACGTACCTTTCAACTGCGGAAGGGTTATGCAGCAGTTTCAGCTATTGCATGAAGGGGCGGCGCGTCCAGGGAAGTAGCACGGCGTCATATAAGACCGGCGTTAAGTGGAAGTATTAAACGTTCGCGTTTTGTCTGGTGAGTGACGAAACAGCTTTTCACTCACCAGACGACTTTTAAAGCTCCATGCTTTTAAAGGTTGTCAACGCATCAAATCCTCGGGTGTTCTAGATGTCCACGGGCCAGGTTATTCAGTTATCAGTAATTATTCATCCCTCCTTCTTCCGCCTTCTTGCCCACATGCTCGCAATCACCATTGCTGTGCTACTCCAGGGGTAAATGCAATCGAAAAATAAAAAACCATTATGGACAAAACGATCCGTGTAATAAAACTTACGGGAACGATACGATATTACAACTTGACAAAAAGACACCACTAGAAATTTACGCATGCACAATCGCGTTGACTCCACTCGGCATAGGGCTCGTGTTCAGGGTATGGCACTTGCAGCACCGCCAGCCGTTGGTGCTAGGCACCAGGCACCCACTGCTCGCGCATTCCAGGTGGTAATGGGAAGCGCAAAGGCTGCACTTGATTGAGGCGCATCCGGACATTGTACGTTTGCAGTGAGCACAATCCATTCTCACCAATGCTTCGTTATGAATTCTTAAGTCGGTCGGTGAATTGGAAACCAAACGATCGTCCCCCGGAGGTTACAGTTTCTAGTGTTATAAATTATGTTTTCACGGACGATTCTAAATTTGGGGCCGATATTTTCTTTTATGAATAATTTTCAATTTTTATAGTGAATTTTACTGGAGATATTTTTTATGTGACAGTCAAATTAGCAACTGATTTGAAATGTTAATTGAAAGAGCTACGTTGAAAATTCTTCTATGTTCCATTTTCGCTGTTTAAATATTTGAATTTTTTTTGGTCGCCAGCGATATAACAAAACTCCTTTAACTGCAAGAAGAATTACCTTTAATACCTTTTTTGACATTAAAAAAAAAATATTTTCTAAAGCTTTTCACAAAAGTCACAATGGCTAAAGGCTGAATGGAAAAATGCTCCCCAATTTGTTCTTCACTTTGTATTTTGCCCTCGCTTTTAATCGAAACTAGTGGAAGTGGTGGTGAGAGCAGTCACTTTGCGTTGCTTTATCAGAATCACATCGATTTAAGTACAGCTTTAAAATGTATAGACTCCATCGATCACTTTTGGCAAGTTGAAGATCGGAATAATTTCATAATTTCGTTTGGATGTAGTCCATTGAGCGTTTATAAATTTGCTCAAAGTGCATGTGACGGAGGGAGGAAAAGTTTACATTATCTGAATAACCAAATAAAAAAGGGTATAAAATTTATTCATATACAATTTTTATAAGCAAAAATATTCCTTAATCTTACATCAGTAATGGTAAATGTTTTATTTTTTTTATTTCCTACAAAATACACTACTAAATTATAAAATAAAATAGGGTAAAAGATAAAAATTCTGTCTCGGAAATTCTTTAAAACAACTTGAAGCCATTAGCTTCCGTTTAATGGCTTAATTTATTACAAATAGTAAGTAATTAAAATTTTAAATAAATAAAATTTGAACAAAAACTTTAGGTGATATTAATAAATAAAATAATTATGATTAATTGTTAAACATTACATTTTATTATTACATTTACTACATTTTATTATTCTATCAATTTTTAAATACCTAGTCAACTAAATATTTATTCTCTGTGATCCTTTGACAGGTCCGGTCAGGGTACATCAAATGTGACATTTAAGTTTTTAATATTCCAATACAATTTTTATGAGAATATTATAAAATTAAAAAATATTAAATATGTATGCGTGATTTGTTAAAACGCTTCGTGAAACATCTATAACGTATAGGCAAGTAAAATATCACTCTGCATAAGCTGAATTATTTTATCGGATCCAAGAACTTCTTTAAAGGCCTTTGTCCTATGAGTAAATAATGTAATCCTGTTTTACGCTCATCCAAAATTTGTATTTCTGATATCTCATCCCGAGAACAAATAATGGATATTCAAATTAATACTGATTTAATTCGGTCCGTAAATAAACTATGAGTGCGAGACACTCAAAAGGTTTTTGATTAAAGTCATCATCCATTGTTATATCCTTTCCAACATACAAACAATTTTGAATATCGTTTTACAACGATAATGGGGGACAATCTTTTCATACTTTTTCTACATATTTTAATATCTAATTCTTATTTTTATCACTACATAGTATAAAACAAAGTCGTCTCTCCGCCTGTCCCTATGTATGCTTAGATCTTTAACACTACGCATCGAATCTGGATGCGGTTTTGTTGACTAGATGTAGTAGTGATTCAAAAGGAAGTTTTATATGTATAGTACATTGCACCCGCGCGAAGCCGGGCCGGGTCGCTAGTATAATATAATTGATAAATATGTACATATCTCAAATTTCGGATTTCTTAATCTATTGAATGGAATGTTGATGATGGAGCATAAACTCTTCTATTTACGCGCACGTGCTTGTTCCAGACGCACAAGCGAGGGACCGGGATCAGGGGCCCGGGTGCTGCGCTCCACCCCGGATTGGACGGACTCCGCCGTCAGCGGGGAGCACCTCTGGTCGCCCACTTCCGTATCCGGCGACTGCTGCTACGTGGGTGACTCGGACTGCCAGGTATGCCGCCTCGTTCCCTTTCGGCCGGCCCCCCGGAAGCAGTCAATGACGATAATGGACCGCCGATTGACTAATGTCCTCGCTGTGCGGGTAACGTTTAGCAACCGGAGAATGTGCTATACTTCAACGTTCGACGGTGACATGACGAGAGTACGACGGAAACGTAACGGTGAACTTTGTAAAGAGTAGCTAAGGAATAATCATTGGGTGTTTAGTTTGATTCAGAAAAGAAGACCTGTCTACTACATCTTGTTTAGTTCCCTCTTGATGCATAAACATGGTTGCAGACATTAAAAGCGCTTGATTAAATATCGGGATCTTGAATAATTCGGGATGGTATCAGGTTTTTTATACAAACACATTAAATCGTTAACTCATAGCGCCAACCTGTTATTCTAACCTTGTTCAGTATGACACTAGTGACTCGGTTGGCGCCGTTACTAAGCTTCGGAGTCGGGGGTCGTGGGTTTGATTTCCACACGGGACAAGTATTTTTGTGACCCACAGAATTGCTCCGGATCAGGTAGGCGGCTGATCGTAAAAATCTTTTTTTATTTGAAAAAGTGGCAAAGGAGCTGGTGATTCACCTGATGTTAAGTGATAACCGTCGCCCATGGTAATTTGCAACACCCGTAGGGTTGCAAACGCCTTATCACCTTTAAATTAAGTGGGCCCCGGTTACCTCACTAACCAGACGAAACGCAGAAGTGTAACACTTCTACTCTACGCGGGTCTTTTGTGAGGTCGTGGTACTTACGAGGACTGACCTGCCCATTCGTGCAACAGTGAACACTGTTGCATGGTCCTGCCACAAATAAAACATTGCCAAAACAGCTTGGAACATGTTCACATGTAGTGCCGCTCCCATCTAGGTGGCATAAGGGGAGGAGGATGATGTTCCATATAACTCCTTACAATATACAAAAACACAAAAAAAGTGTAATACAATCATTTTAATAAAATTCATCAAATGGATATAACGAACTATTGGAATTTTTTAACTTTGAATTGTTTACTTTGAAGATTATTTGCGGTTGGCAAACATCTAGGCAAACTAAATCGTTTGTACGGATATTCAAGAAGAGCTTACTAACAGGGCATTCTCATATAAATAATTTGAAGGAAACCAAGAATTTTTCTTTGAATTATATGCATTCAGTTAAATAAAAGTATCATCATTATTTTTCATTCTTTGAGTCCAAGTACGATCCTGAGTACGATCCTGACATCATGTATCCATCGACTTCCCGCATATTTGCATACTAATAAGTATACTGTGTACTGAAAAGTAATGTATATGTAATATGTAACTTGAAGTGACAAAACATGTATGGGTAAATTTTATTTACGCCGTTTGTTAGGCGTGTGGCAGAAGATTTAATTACTCTCGCGCTCAAAATAATAAGAGATTTTTTATTACATTTTAATGAATATCATTATTCAAAGTACTATGAGAGGCATATTTTTCATATAATTACGCATAGTAAGTTGAAACGATTCTTGAGAAACTCATATTCACGTTGTTATGGTACCGAAACGTCGTTGAATGATCATAAAATCGCACATTTATAATAACATAAGTATGCACATAAGACTAGAGCTATATATATATATATATATATATATATATATATATATATATATATATATATATATAGGTATAGAACTTACGGCTCGATATAATGAAGAGACGTGGTCTTATTGAATTTAGGTCGCAAGTGAAGTTGATATTTGTAAAGATTTACTTTATCGTGTTAGATCGGTTCCGATCAGTGGTCTGATATTCGTTCTCAATATTATTTTCCATCAATTTATTTCTCTCACACTTGACCGAACAATAAGTTATCACCACATAGTGGGCGGTAAACATTTACACCGCTAGAATATCTAAATATTTAAGATATATTAAAAAAAGACTTCATCCGCGTGGAATTATACTTTATATACCTGTATTTTGTATTTTGTATTAACTGATGTTTGAGCTTTCAGTCCAGAGACTATTAAAGCTTCATCTGACGCAGAACCGGTGGGCTAGCCAGAACCCACGGGTTTGGGCCCTCCGCTGTGGGTAGGGCCGCGCATGTGCTCATGCGTGCGTTTAACTACGGCATGTCATCTAAGGGTCATCGAAGTAGCGGTGCGGACCGAGACCCCGATGGCCGTCGACTGTGTTTTTAGCTAATCGGTGGCTGGGGGCGGTGAGAACCGCCCTGGAACGCGGGTGTACCTTGTGTACGCGTTGTGTTGATCTCGCCGCGCTCGGAGGCGAGGGCGAACTAATGTGTTTGTTGCTACACTAACTGTGTGTGTAGTGTTATCCGGCGGGACCTCCGACGGTGGGTCCGAATTTATATACCTATTAAAATAAATAGAGTTTCTAAAATAAAAGTAGCCTAAGTTACTCCTTATTACATCTATCTGCCGGTGAAATCCCGCCAAAATCAGTTCGTTTCAGAGATTAGCCGAAACAAACAGACAGACAGACATACAAAAATTGTAAAAAATGTTATTTTGGTGTAAGTAACGTGCATACATCGTAAACAGCGGTTATTTGAATATTACAAACAGACACTCCAATTTTATTTATCTGTATAGATTAATTACCGCTATGAGGTATGAAGACGACCAATGCTCATTAAGGGTCTACGTTTTATGTTTATGTTGTATCTGAAGTTAGCGCTTTAAGTCCATAGACTATAAAGCTTCATCGAACGCAGGACCAGTGGGCTAGCCCGAACCGACGGGTTTGAGCCCTCCACAGTGGGTAGGTAGGTGGTTCATGAAATTGCTAACATGTTTCAAGTGTTTGCTTAAGATCTTTATGGTTTGTGTCTCTCCACCATTCGTTTTCAATTTAACCGCCTAAATATTCAACGCTAAATTGTACTGGCGTTGAACTGTCAGAATGGTATCTGCGAGCGAAATGAATAATGGTCTGGAGCTCCCCACCCTACGATGAACAATCGCGAACTGACGCTCATTTCTGTTAAGCCCTGTCATCCGTATACTTTTATTGTGGCAGCCGCTCGCGAACTATTCGAAGGGCGGACGCGTCACAAATTGAATTACCCTGTGACCGTGCTTATTCCATTCATTGCGGAGAAATTACAATTTCCCGAACAGCAATTACCGACCTCCTACCCATTATGCGCACGGTGGACGTGTCGTTAGTTGAATGTAAGATTAATGAGCGGTGCCGTGGCGATGACCCGTCACTGTCGATGTAACAAAAGGCCCCCCAGCTTCGGGCTTACGGTGGCAATCGTTGGCTAATCGCCGCCGTCCTTGCCGACGAATCGACCTACGTTTGTTCGTTCGATTGCCGCGACACGAGCTCATTCGAGTGGAATTAATTTTTGTTAATGTCGAACTAGTGCCATGATAGCTCAGTGTCTGGGCCATAGACCAATATACTGTTACTGGTCCGGGCGCTAGCTTTTAATTCAATGTATTCGAGCTACATGAGTACAAACCCCGGTGCCGGTACCAATTATATAGTTAATTTTAAGCGCTGACTTATCACGTAGTCAGTGGTGAAGGAAAACGTGAGGACTCCTGCATGTTTGTGAAATAATGACACAAAATATTTAGAGGATATGTGGAGTCCGCCTATCCGCCGTAGGGTCGCATGGTAGACTTTGCCCAAAAACAACTTTTACTGCACGCATCAGCACATGCGCGGCCCTACCCACAGCGGAGGGCCCAAACCCGTGGGTTCTGGCTAGCCTACCGGTTCTGCGTCAGATTAAGCTTTAATAGTCTCGGGACTGAAAGTAAAAACATCAGTTAATACAACTTTTACTTACTTTGGTTTCAAACTTTACACCAGTTCGATTCTTTCGAATGTGAAATTTAAATGTTATCGATTGATTTTTTACCCGAATGCGGAGGATAGTATTCTTTTATGTATAATTCTTTGGCACGCTCTACAACCTTTTGACGTATTTTAACATATGAGGAAGATTAGTCTCAGTTGTGGGAGACATAAAGGGTATATTATATTAATATGGTGTGTTCGATTGGAATAGCTTAGATTATGTTTATTTTAAATAGTATTCAATGGTGATAACTAGTGTTATTGCTTACTGCTTATTTATATTACATATCTTGTTTGATTTGTGCGGAACCACTTTGTTCATTATTGTCGCGTCTTGATTAGTAATTACGAGAATCCGATGTTTTAACCTTGCGGTAAGCCGTGACGACAATGGGAGGTCAAGTTGATTGGTAAAGATCCGCTTACTTTTTTGCTGTTCATTTTCTATTTAGATTAATTGCGAGGTTCGCTATTGTTGTGGATTGCTTTCTTAATCCGCTTAGAAGACCTTCGAACTTAGAGAAAAATTCCTCTCATATTTTGATACTATGTTTTGAAACACCTCACTGTTGCTGGGTGTTTTTTTAACACTAACATATAAAATTTTCGACGCTGAACGCGGAATATGAACCTACCTTGGTTCCTATTCGTTACAAAAATACTTGTTCTGGATGGTAAACGGAACGATGAGGTTCCAAGTAAAAATTAAAAAAAACTTCAACTTCGCTAAAACTAATCAGCTGATGGTTAAACTATTTGAATTGATTATTCAGATCATTATGATGATCATTCTGATCAATTCAGAGAGTTTAACCATCCTTTTAGCAACTTAAATAACATTTGAAAAGCCATTTGAAAGCTGATTAGTTTACTTCTACGATGATCAGTGTTTCAGAAACCGGGCGTAAGTATGTAAATGACTTTCGCAGCATTAACATGCTTATTGCGTGTAAATATAACATAAAAAAGTCCTTTTGAACACTCCTCAAGTTACTTTATCGCGTGGCGTAATATTTTTCGCAACGCCAAAGCCGCCCCGCTTTGGCGTCGCTTTATAATTAACTTATTTCACGATCTCTCACCCACTTGCGCTATTTTGAATGCGAAGCGGCAATGTCCTTTCGTGGGTTGATGTGTCCGTGACGTCATTACGACGTCGTTGTCTTTTAACAACAACCTAGTTTAAACGTGGGAGAAGACAACTTTCTGACACAGGGATCCACGTCAAATGATATTGAAAACGGGTTTTTTTCTATCTAATTACGGGGTTTTTTTCTAATTAATATATTGACAAAATATTTTTTCAAACAATATAGTTAACATAAATATAATGTATATCGATGGAATATTTAGCAATAGTTATTTTTAGTACAATTAAGATCAGGTATGTGAGCTTTTATAGTTTTCCTCCGAATTAATCGAATGTTGACTTTGATTTTTAAAATCGTATTTATGTCGCAGCGTTATAATACTTTAATATACGGTCGTTTCCTTTGTCAGGGGTAGAAAGCGAAGTCTGGCGGGTGGCATAAAGAGTATCTAATACAAAATCTTCAGTATCCGAAATAAGACCGATGAAGAATAATAACTCCATGGTGACTTTGCGACGATCGATTGATTTTTTTTACTACCCAACCCCTTCCACATAAAATACATGAGTAAAAATTAGATGGATAGTTAGAAGGTACATTTCATGATATTTATCGCACGGCTGCTATCCCCGAATAAGAGTATCAACCGCAATAGAAGCCGATAACTTGACCTATCAAACTATATACTCCGTTTTATATGATTGCGATCGTGCGACTTTAGGGTTACAAGAGTGTCGGCAATGCCGCTTCTGATGTGGTTTCAAATACACTAACCACAGGTTAAGTAGAAGATGGGATAATTGGAGCAAAATTTGCATAGGAACATTTTCTACTAGAATTGACCGGACGGTCGCATCATCGTTTATTGGTTAAATTTAAAAATTTAAAAATTGCTAAAATTACCTCAATAGAGCCAATATAACTTTCTATTTACTAGCGACCCGTCCCGGCTTCGTGCGGGTAGCACTATTTATCCAAAAAAAACCTGTCGATCCAATCGCTAACACAGTTAAGGTTACCCATAATTTATGTTAGAAAATTTGGTCCAGCAGTTTTGGTGTAAATAAAGAAAGCCCCAACTTTTAACCGATGCACGGAAGCCGGACTTATCGAGAAATTTGGAAATTTGGCGTACGTCGTTAGTCTCTTTAGTTTGCCTTAGTTTGCTATAGCAAGGGCCGGCAACGCATTTGCGAGCCCTCGGGTGTAACAGGTGTTCATGGGCGGCGGTAATCAGTTACAACCCCCGCCTTTTTTCCATAAAAAAGAATGTCTATACCTGTCTGCTTAATTTTTAACCGACTTCAAAAAAGAAGGAGGTTTCTCAATTGGACCGTATATATTTTTATTTTTTTATGTGTGATATATTCGTATATATATGTGTGATATGTATATTAGATAGCTTCGACGTTTTTGAACCGATTTTGATGAAGGAGATATCCTAAGGGTGGTACCATGATAAGGAAACTCAGATCTGATGATGGCATCTCAAAGAAATCAAATGGTATAGGTATTAACAATGTTTTTTAATGTCCGGTTTGAAGTCACTTTTTTTTTGAAAATAATACCTGTCTTCAATCGACATCCGCCTCACGGTCCGCTCTTCGCCCCGCAGAAGCACGGCTCGCGCATGAAGTGCTCCGCGTGCAAGATCGTCGCGCACACCGCCTGCATCGACACCCTCATGGACAGGCTGCAGTTCGCGTGCAAGCCGACGTTCCGCGACGTGGGCGTGCGCCAGTACCGCGAGCAGACCCTCACGCACCACCATTGGGTGCACCGGCGCACCGAGAAGGGCAAGTGCAAAGCCTGCGGCAAGGTGAGGGGCAAGCCGGTTCGGACGCTCGCGTTGTAACGCTCGATTCGCACCGAGACGATGTTTTTTTTTTTTTTGATGATGTTTTGATGAACACAATCTAGCATGGTTACAAAAGGAATATACACAGGAGAAAGAACGATTGCATTCTATAGATAGCAAATACAATGAAACTCGATATAAAACATTAGGTACAAAGGTTTAACTACTGACTACTATTAAATGAGTAAAATCTATTAATTTTTTTGCAAAGAAATATACACAGGAGAAAAAACGGTTGCATTCTATAGATAGCAAATACAATGAAACTCAATATAAAACATTAGGTATAAAGGTTTAACTACTGACTACAATTAAATGAGTTAAATCTATTAATTCTTTATAAATTATATATAAAACCAAATATAACATTACACTTATTTAACTAAATTAATGAGTAAACTATTTATTACTTTAAAGATATTAAAGGACCGAAAACAACTTGGACATTTTCTTTTTCTTCTCATGATGTCAATCAAGATAAATTACAAACCCTGTTTGTCTGTGTAGCGCTTCAACTATTTCTGAGCAAATATATTTTTATCAACAAAAAACAAAATCGACTTCAAATATCAAGATTTTTTTACTTACTATAAGTTTCTATTTGACTTTGAGGAGTTCCATGGTGTCTCCCCGGTATCCCAGGTCCAATAACCATTGAAATTAATATGGCACTACATGGGTTGTAAAACATACCACCAATGTTTTAATAAAGATGACCACACTGCGCGGCGTTTAAAAATTGTTCTGCTCTACACACAATTTATTTACTTTACTCGTCATATATGTGAATGTGAGTCTATTGAATTGCAAGGTAATTACACCAATTTTCGTAATTTTAGTGCCTCGGTTTCGGTGCGCTAGTGTCATATTTACCTCTTATTTGTATATACAAGCGAGTGGAGAACCTCCCTTATTTTTTAAAGGCAGTTGATAAATCAATACATCATTCTCATCATCGCCATCATGCTAGTTCATTCTAAAATACTTATTCGCTTCCGCTCTTTTGGCCTACATCGTCTTGGAGTGAATTGAACCTTAATGTTGCACGTGTCGCGGTTTGAATTTGTTTCAGCGTCGTGTCGCTTTTTTTGATGGCTTTGCGACTTGTCGAGCCGTTTAATGTTTCAAATTTTCTTGATTGTTTGTTTTTACACTTTATGACTAATCACGTTAAATGTTTCCGCGCTGTTTATGCTAACACGTCGTCCTAAATTAACACGTGTAAATTCTGTAAACAAGTGTCTGCATTATGTTCATAACATTTGACTGTTTGCTGATTATCTGGCGTTATTTAATAAATTAGTGAGGTATAGTATAAGAATAATAAAAAACTTACCTGTATTTGAGGGACGACAGGAATTATTCCACTGTAGGAAGACTGGGTAAAAGGACAATGCTTTAATTTACTTTTAACTTTGAAGTCTTATTGCAAGTTCTTTAGAGCGTTGACTGTTTGGCAATCCTGGAACTTAAAGTTACAACGGTATAAATAATTCAGACGATTTGAATTAATAAATTTATACTGAGATACAACATTTCTCCCTTGTTGGGGCTTGTTTATGAGGTAGCTTTGATACAGCGATGCAATATACTTTCAGAATAGCTTCTCTAGCATACTGATAATCGTTATTTTAACAAAGTAAACCTTTTTTTAAAAAGCAAAATATTTGCGATAAATGACTTGCATTTTTAAAAGAAAATAATTTTGTCGATTTTTTCTTGATTAGTTTTGAAGTTTCAAATTTTTTAAGTATACCAAACGTCGGGAACGTAAATCGTGACTATAACTTTATTTATTTATTTATACCGTACGCATGTTCAAAGTTTAGATACTAATATTTTAAAGAACTAAGCATCTCGGGATTAATTTATTGTTACTACGTTTAAAACTATACATTATATAACATTTTTAAGTTAAAAAACAAAAAACCAATAGAATATATACAAGGGTATATATACATACTTTTCACAGGGATTTTTAAAGGGATAAGATAAAATTTCAATGATAAGTGCTACTTAAAATTGAACAGAGTAAAAACGATGACAATATCACAAATAGTTAAAAGAAACACCAATTCGATTCGAACAAAAAGGCAAAGCGAGTTATGTTAAAGGACGAAGATAAGTACACCTTGATACACCAAAATGGAAGACCTTTGACAAAACCGAAAGAGCCTAATTGATTTCATTACTGCCTTTTAAATGTCAATGCAACTGAGTAGGTTGTTTAAGTGGTGATCATACGCGGACATTTTTATTGGAACAGTCATCTTGTGTTTTTTTTTACAATTAACTAGTTCTCTTCGTATATACATATATAATGCAATGTAAGTACGTATGTATTAAATGTGTATAATTTGTAATACTTTGCTTGTCATTTTTGAAGTGAAACTTCTTTATCGGGGTTGGAAAAAAATTTAGTGTAACATTTTTGCGTTACGCGCCATCTTTTTCTTATCTTAAAATGTTCCTCTTCCTCTAGTGTTGAATAGGGGGTTTTATGTCGTCTTTATTCTTTAGTGGTTTTAATAGTTGACGCTAGATGGCGTTAGTTCCTTTTGTGTGTTCATAACAATATATATATATATATATATATATATATATATATATATATATATTATATTAAAGTGATCAGCAAAATCAAAGGCTTTATTTTAATTCTAATTCTAAAATGTAAACAATATATTTCGTATTTCAGTTACCATAACCCATTAATAACACAAATATATAATAACGACATCAATGATAGTAGTTCGGTTTTCCAAAAAAACTTCACTCACAACACTCGCGCGCGAGTCGAATGACTGCCTTCTACTCACTGGCTGACTATTCGGCAACGAAGGACCATGTACAAATTCAAAGCGGTTGTATTTTGGGTCCGTGAGGTTAATTGAAATAAGGTTCACGTTGCAAGTTTTTTAATCAACAATTTTTGCGGACCCTCATACTAATTACAACGGTCAAACCATAGTGTCTTTTAATTTACTACTAACGCCACCTATGTATTACAAATAAGAAACTAAATATTATACAAAGCTAAAATGAAATAATTGTAGAATTTGTATTTATGTCTATGATAATAAAAGCCTTTTATTAAACTTTATCTAATTTAACTTTATTTACCCAATTTCTGTAAAGTTGCATATAACAATTTTTCATCAATGAATTGTTTACTTCCTTCATAGCTCAAGTATTTACTTGATTGTACTTTTTATGTTTAACATTTGCTTCAAATCCGGCCCATATAAGATGATGATTTCGCAAATCCCTTTACGTATCATAACAACAACAAATAAGTTATAATGAACATACGTAAACAAGTTGAATGTTAAAGCAATAAGACTAAACAATATGCTACAACAATCCGGTTAGTCACGTTTGCTATCCGCATTTAAAAAGGTCAGAGATTGGGTATCAATAGCGCCCTTAAAGGTAGCTTTTAGTAAAATAAAACGGAAGTTCCCGTTGTGGATATGTCCTGGTAGTATAGAGTTGTAATATCCGGAGGACCGAGCTTTGCTCGTTTTTTTTTGGGTAAATCGTGTGTTTTGGAAATTACATTTAGATACAAATTACTGAGTAATGAAATATGCATAATATTTTTCGATCTTGCCGACGTAATAATAAGAAAATATGAACTGATGTTTTTCACTAAAGAAAGAACTTTAAAAAAAAGGGAAAAAAATAACAAATCGACAAAAAATTAAAAATAAAGAAAGCAATGATCTGGAATCGAAAAAAAAAGTAAAAAAATAAATGTGTAAATGATCGTGACACCAACCACGGCCTTCTGTTTCGGGGCCGCCCGATTACCGACCGAGCTATTATAACATTTTTTTTGCGGCGAAATTTACCGTCATATTCGAATGATCCTAGTCCCACTGCTGGACAAAGATCTCCTCTGTACAGAGAGTATCAGGGCATAGTCCACCACGCGACCCCACTGCGTATTGGCAGACTTTACATAGCTTTTAAATATTTGGAATTTATCATGTTACTTATTTTTTTAATTATTTTATTTCAAAAATATGCAGGTTTGCTCACGATATTTTTCTTCACCGCTGAACACGCGATTGAGCACTTAAAATTGGCACCGGGGCTTGAACTCAGATTGCTCGAGTATAGCGAATTAAAAGCGAGCACATTGACACTGAGTTAGAACGGCGTTAAGACAAATGCGTATATATAATTAGACAAAACTTATCGAAATAATATCGTAAACATACATAATAATATATAGAATTTACATTACATTCAATAAAGTTTTATCCATATATGTAGGTCAAGCTCTTAATGAGAACAACATTTTTGATTGTCTGATATATTATTATAAGTTTGACAAAAGAAAAAAGGCATCGTTACTCACAGCTGCGTAAATACAAGAAACTGTGGGCAAAAGTGTATTTATTAAAATGGGCGCATGCGTCGAAAAGAGAATCGAATCCGCAATTGAATTCTATGAATAAATTATATAGTGGAATAATATCGATCAGAAACGATTTGCTGGAAACATTTGTGGAATTCCCAAAAGCCCAAACCATATTTAATAATAAATCATTTCGTACGATTTTAATACACTGTGGCCAAATTGACGTTTGCGGTCGCCTTTAGTTTATTGTGAAATCATTTGCGTTAGCGTCGCATGTGTCACGACACGTCCCACGTACCTAGACCGGTACCGGTGCGAAATTAAAATTTCATTTTTAATGACATGTTAGCATATTGCACGCATAGGGCTTGCATACTTTACTTCGGTGCGAGTAAATAAGCTACCTGTTCGGAATATTTCTAGGTTTTTAACGTCTGCCCTTGTTCGTTTTTATGTATTTTTTTTTTTGCTTTTTCTACTGTGTACGTGCTTAAAACAGCTTGTGTAGCCTTCCTTTTTTAAATTTATTAATTCCAAGCCAGTCGCGCACAAAGAGTGAATTTATTATTCACTCTTTGAACACAATTAAGATACTTTTGGAATTTTGACCTTTTCTTTCCACAGGAACAAGTACTGAGCGCACATTTGATATATAATTTCTAAAATCTGTGAAAAAATGCTTTCTCCCGTGTCAGTAATAAATTTTAAAATAAAGTGAAGATGGGTAAAAAAAGAAAAATTATCCCAAATTATAGAAATTGCACATTTTATTTATTTTTAATTTACTTATTTGTTTTTTTTTTTGTTTAAATTTTTGCATGTTTGTTGCATGATTGTTCCATTGTCAGACATTCCGGCGCGGTTGCTGTGGGTGGTGCATAACAAAACAATCCTCTGTAGAGAAGGCTACGGAAGTAATCAATGATAACGCTGATCGTGTGCGTATAAGTATTATGTTGCCACCTACTGCAAACACACATTATTTTTTGCTTTGCTCATGTACCGATGTATTTTTTAATTGCGCTAATACTTACAACAAACACACACAAATACACACACAAGGAGCAGTACAAAGTCTTTTATAGCAATAACTGAGAGTTATTTTTCAGTCACTACAAGCAAAACTATCGTTCAGCTCTAAAGAAATCGTCGCGCTGAGCTGCTCATGGTGCAAAGAGGCTTATCACAACAAAGAAAGCTGCTTCAATCTTCAACGGATAGGAGAAGAATGCTCTTTAGGTAGGGATATAGTTCAATTACATTCTATTGTAAGATGTATACCGGCCAAACCCGATTTCAGGACAAACTAGTTTTGTCCAGGCCAAACTAGTTCTTCCTATACGCGATAGGATTAACTAGTTTAGCCTTCCTATACGCGATAGGATTAACTAGTTTAGCCTAGTACAAACTAATTTAGCCCAAGCCCGATAGGATAAACCAGTTTAAGCTAGTCCAAACTAATTTGTCCTAAGCCCGATAGGATAGACTAGTTTAGGCTAGGCCAAACTAGATGATCCTGATATAAATACGCACGCTCTAGGATAAACTGGAATGGCCTAATCTGAAAATTAATAATCATAATATAACAAATAATAAATGTTTTTAATAAAGCAATAACCATATCGTATCGCATAAGGATCGTGCAAAGTGGAAATTATATTTCTTTGTCTAGTTCTCTGGTTAAGAGGAGATACATATGTATATACGTATCTGTAGTTTGTATAAAATCACAAACGGAATTGCCTGACGAAAACTTGTATGTCAGGATCGCAATCGAACATCATCGTCCCGCCATCGTGGATCGTGAAACTGCCACGGAAAGGTAGTTTCAAATCGTCTTTGAGGAAATCGCCGAAGAAGAAAAACGCCTCCAAAAAAAAGACTAAAGATTCGAAAAACGAACACAAGCCGTTCGTTATAAAGCCAATACCCACTACGAACGTGAAACCAGTACTTGTGTTCATCAACCCGAAGAGCGGTGGCAACCAGGGTGTTAAGCTCTTGCAGAAGTTCCAATGGCTGCTCAATCCGCGGCAGGTCTTCGATCTCACTCAAGGAGGACCAGGGCCTGGGTAAATAAACCTTCTGTTTCCCCACCTTTATAATCCTTTTTTCATTATAAATAATGCTTATTGACTCTTCTTTAAAATGATTCTTGATTTATTGGTGATATTTGACGATTATTTGTTTAAAAATAAGCATAAGATAACGCATATTATCTTAACGGTGATAATTTTTCACTGAACCTCAACAAAACTATAATTCTTGTTATAATAAGAAATAGTTAACATTTTTGTTACTAACCAGCCCTTTGAATTTATCTCGTTAATTATACTTTAGTAATATGGTTGTCAGTTATGAAAGTGTGTTAAATTATACCTAAAACAACTATTATAGTTGTTTTAGGTATAATGTCTAATTACTATGAGTAAAAATAAAAATATGTTAGAAATACAGTTATAATTTTTCACTGTAGATAAAATTAAATTTAAAAGTTGACGCATTTAAAATGAGCAATATACCTACTTATCTTTGCATTTAAAGAGCGTATCTTCTTGAAGTTTTCAAAGAACGGAGAGTTTCTTCGGATATCCTTTTAGTCTTATGCTGACAAAAGTAAGAGTAAAAGCGATTAAGATCCACCGGAGCTAGATGCCGATACCGTTCCACTGCTAATAGAACCCACTCCGATTGTCCAACTAATGGGAATTGCAAGTCTATTTGTGCCATCCGTTAAGTGTCCCTGAGGCACTCTCAACATTAATCAAGTGCAATTGTCCGATACCAACGAACTCAGAAGGCGAGCTATTAATCTGAAAGTTTTAAAACAGTCGTTTACGCCCACAAGACGATAGTTCGATAGAGTTGGTATAGCTGCCTGACACCGTCAATGATAAATAAATCCAATGTGATTCATAAAATTCAAAATATTCTGAATGTAACCTTCAATAAAAATGCTATGGTATCCTTAACTATATTACATTTTATTTATAAAGCTGTGTGTCGTGGCACAATGGAAAATTAGTTAGTTAGGTTTGTATACTAGTGATTTTGAACCCACGTTATGTATATATGTGGTAACGGATTAAAGTCGCTTTTTAAATTTCCTTTGGTGCCAGTAAACGGGAATTTCCGCCCTTAATTTTATTTTAAACTATCCAGAATTGGTATCCATGACAGAGCACATGGTCACAGGACAGACTTCTAGCGTTGTATTCCAGTTTGGAGATGTTCCGCAAAGTGCCGAACTTGCGCGTGCTCGCGTGCGGCGGCGATGGAACCGTCGGATGGGTGCTGAGTGTGCTGGATCGAATCGGTTCGAAGCCGGCGGTAGGCGTTCTGCCACTTGGAACGGGCAACGACCTCGCGAGGGCGCTCGGTTGGGGCGGGGTAAGGTTACTTTTCAAAGCGAAGCCGGGTAACGACCAAGCAAACGGTTCACTTGATGGTAAATGGGCGTAACCTATGGATAGCTGCAACGCGGGTGGTGTTGCAACTACATTCGGGCCCCGTGGGAGGCTTGAGGCGACTGGACAAAAGTCGGCTAGGATATATTTGTTGTAGTATATAACTCGAACCTTTCTAGATATCCGTTCACCTCATCCAATGGATGTCAACGAAAGTAATGTAAGTGATTATAAGTGTTTTCAAAGCAGGAGTGAATAGACTGTTACTAAGAGAGTCGGTTTAAGATGACATCTTACTTTCCCTCAGGCGAGTTAGTAGTCCAGCACTAGCTGTTTTTTGGTTAAAAACAAAGTAGAAATGATTCTACTTCTAGTACGAACCGTTTTCCAATACATAATATTGTAATCTGTTCATTAATTAATAACAAAAAGTCTGGGTACTGATATACAATGATATTTGACCCATCTAAAAGGAATAGAGACACACACGCTCCAAAATGTTTATTTATTATGGCTTATAGACGTGATGTCGTACGCTTTACACAAGTATCGAGACAGCTGAGGTCTCGCATCTTAAAGGCCGGCGACGCCCACGTGAACCCCTGGTGTTATATCCGGTTAACCGCTTGCTCCTTCCCCACCGTCTGTTTGAAGTAAAAATCACGGAAGCAACACGTGCCATACAGCTGTTCCGCTATCCGAGACGAACGCAAACCGCAGGGCTACGAGGACGAGCCGATATCGAAGATTCTGGCGCACATCGGCGAGAGCGACACCGTGCTGCTGGACCGGTGGCAACTCACCGTCGAGCCGAACGGCGCTGCCTCCGGCGAGGACACCAGCAACGCCAAGCCCGAGCTGCCGCTCAACGTGGTCAACAACTACTTCTCGTTCGGCGTGGACGCCCACATCGCCCTCGAGTTCCACGAGGCCAGAGGTGACGTGCGCATACCAATCGGCTCGGCATTCGCTCCATTCGACTCGCTTGATTCGACATTAATTGTTTTGTATACAATGTTGTGTGAAAGTAATGATATTGTAATAGGATTCTGAAGAGCTTTATGTTGTAAATGAAAAGAGTAAAAATGGATGGACTTCTACTGTCTAAGTAGCAGTAAAAGCTAGCTCGATTTTTGCTAGAAATAGAAGACATATACTTAATGTAAAAGTGTTTTGCGTGAAGTCTATATCACGTTATTACAGACATTGATCATGCACTTTGTAACAACGGTATGCAAGTTATTGATAAAAAAATACAAAATTGTTTTAGATAAAAACATAATAGAAGTTTGAAAATTCTAAGTAAATTTTCTACATTATTATTTTTAAAAACAAGCAATCCGTAAATAAATTTAACCATTGATGCGTTATGTAACATGAAATAAATTGGAGAAAATTTCTGATCTAGAATTAATGCCTGTTTGCGTTAAATATTTTTTAGGTGAATTTGGACAAATAATTTTTTTTTCTTTTAGAGGCCCACCCCGAAAAGTTTAATTCTCGGATCAGGAACAAGCTGTTCTATGGCACCGCTGGTGGCAAAGACCTTATGCAGCGCAAGTGGAAGGGCCTTGCCGAGTTTGTGACCATGGAATGTGATGGAAAAGACCTAACACATGTGCTCCGGGAACACAAAGTACACGCAATTGTGTTCTTAAATATTCCAAGGTATATTATTAAACTATCATTATAAATGGGAAAAATAATCAAGTCCACCAATCCGCAGTGGGACCGCGTGATAGACTGTGCCCTGATACCGTCTGTACAGGCGGCCTTTGCCCAGCAATGGGAAAAGTAAAAAGTAATTGCCTTTACATTTCAAAGGCAATTACTTTTTACTTTACTTTCATAAATGAGAATAATTCTATGTCTGTATTCATTTTAATGAAATTTGAGAGAGAGATTAAAATACATGCTGGACCTAAGTTTTCCATTAAATATTACTGTTTTTGTGATATTTAATGGAAAATGAAAATGTTGAAAGTGATAGGCAATTGATAAATTGTAGCTACGGAGGCGGGACACATCCTTGGAACAAATCTGGAGGTGCCCATGAACCGTCTACGGAGGACGGTCTGATAGAAGTTGTTGGCCTAACAACTTATCAACTGGTAAGTAACTTGAAATTTATTGCTGCCTTACTCATAAATTGGATAAATGTTCTTGGGTCCCGGCTGTCGTGGTTGGAATAATTACAGAGCCTTTTTACCCTTATTACCGTTTTCATAGAAATTTCAAACTCTCTTGGATCACAAACCGTAAAGCGAGACGCTAATTATAAACGAATCACAAAAAAAATTAAATCAAAATTAAAATTCATTGTGAGTGCACGCCAAATAAGTTCGTACCAACGACTCAGCTCGCAGGTCTACTTGTTAGTGCTTACACAATTTCTCTTCCGCCTTGCATCGCGTCAGTTGTGCAAAAGTATTTTTCGTCATCTAATTTGGAAAAAAAAACCGCCAATTCGAAAGTCTCACGAGAGCGTTAGCGGTGACTATTTTTTTTTTTTTTTTTTTTTTATGGAGAAAAGGGGCAAACGAGCAGGAGGCTCACCTGATGGTATTGCAAACAACAACGAAAACACCATTCTGTATGGAAAAACCGGCCAAGTGCGAGTCGCGTCGGACTCGCCCACGAAGGGTTCCGTGCCGTTGTCTTTAAAAACGCCAAAAGAATCATGTCTGTTGTATGGGAGCCCCACTTAAATATTTTTTTATTCTGTTTTTTAGTATTGTTGTTATAGCGGCAACAGAAATACATCATCACGGATCGTGAGAGACAGCCTGGTGACAGACGGACAGACAGACAGTGGTGTCTTAATAATAGGGTCCTTTTCACCCCTTGGGTACGGATACCTAAAAAGGAGGATGGTTTTCTTTTCAGCCCTTATTGCAAGCAGGCGGTCACGGCACGTGCATAACACAGTGCAAAACCGCTAAGATCGTCACGACGAAGGTGATACCGATGCAAGTTGACGGCGAGGCATGTCGCTTGGCACCTTCAGTTATAACCCTCTCAATACTTAATCAGGCTATTATGCTTGCCAAACGAAAACCGGGGCGAGTTTTGGCGCCGTAAGTTCGCTTTCAGTTAAAAGGTCTTTACTTTTTTGGCAGTTGTGATTACACTAATAACACAGTTAATAGTTATACAACACATTTATATCGGCTTTGTTAACATTATTCTGACTCTGCAAGGATTTATTAAATAGATACATTTATTTAATAGTCTTACGCCCGGTCCCTCAAAGACTGATCAACGTAGAAATCTTTTGTAAAAATGTTTTTTTTTGTTAAACACTTTGATTTCAAATCAATTAGAAAAAAAAAAACAATTTGAAAGTATTTAACCATCGTTAACAGATTAGTTAATTTCTACGTTGATCCGTCTTTCAGAAACTGGGCGTTAATATAATAAATGTGCAATAAGAAGAAACCCTCATATTATAACTTTACAGTGAATTTATCGCTATTCTTAATTATGATTTATGTTAAAAAATTATTCATAACACACTTTCACCCAAAAATGCATTTTGAATATAATTTTGCACAAACGAACGTTTCATGAAAATGTTCTGAATAAGATCGTCATTTAAGTCTATAAGTTATAATGTAATTTCGAGAAATTGTATTCAATGAGCATTTGATTCACGTATGTAATAGTCTTAAATAATTAATATAATGTAATAAAATGAATGGCAAAGTATACCTTCATAATATGAACTAGCCGCATTCTATTTTTAAATACCTTTTCAGGCAAACAACTCTAGATAAATTGACACTCACTGTAAATCTCATAACAATGATCGATTACGAGAGGCATCACTACGACAAAGAATTGCTCGCAAATACAGGTAATAAATTCAAGAAGTTGTGTACTGAAAATGGACTCTGGAACTTCTAATGAGATACTGATGATATTTAAATGTACAGAAACGTTGAAATTAATTTCATTTTCTTTAATATTGAGTCTCCTTGTTAGGTTTCAGTTATGTGTTTCAAAGTAATATACAAATATATAATGAATATTGAACATGAATCTACCCTAAAAATCACGTAGTAATAAATTCAAGAAGTTGTGTACTGAAAATGGACTCTGGAATTTCTAATGAGATACTGATGATATTTAAATGTACAGAAACGTTAAAATTAATTTCATTTTCTTTAATATTGAGTCTCCTTGTTAGGTTTCAGTTATGTGTTTCAAAGTAATATACAAATATATAATGAATATTGAACATGAATCTACCCTAAAAATCACGTAGGTGGAGGTGGCAACATAATAGGCGTCTGTATGAAATTGAGCCGTTTTAATGGACTTTCATGAAAATTGGATCAACTTCGTAATTGGTTTTTATATCTTACCTCACTGGTCAAATTACTACATGTTAGTTTGAGCCTTAGTACATTGCAATAGGCACTAAAGTTTACAATATTTTTCAGCGGAGCGTATCGGGACCTTAGAAGTGAATCCATCGGCTGACTTGGAACAAATGAGGACTCTCATTCAGAATTTGATCAAAGAATCTCAAGCGTACTCAAACATTGTAGATTGGTGGTTTGTTGACTGTGAGTTCTCCCGACATTTTGTAGACAAGTAGAACATTAACCTTGAGGCATTACATGACTATTTGCCTCCTCTAATATCACGCGGTTCATTAGTGTTTGCTGCTTAATATATTATTAATATTGTTCCGAGCGCTTCATGAGCAGTGATTGCCCACAAGTCTTAGTGGTAATTCAGTCACTCGTATAGAGTAATTAGAAAATTTCGCCTAAATAATGATAGCAATTCAAATTCAAATGTCTTTATTCAATATAGAAGCATTAGACTGGCTTATTGATTGTCAAAACGCTGTCACCGTAATTAAAAATACAAAAAGCTTTTTTTTTTTACAAACTGCTATATAAAAGACGTGACGACGTCCGATCTATTGAGATATTAAAACTATTGAAAGAAAGAAAGAAAGAAAATCCATTTATTTACCAAAAAAAAGGACGCACATAATAAAAGAGGAAAAAAAAACTAAAATTAACAAAAAATAAAAGAAATAAAAAAAATACTTATAAATATCATCTTTATACAGTCGCCCAGAGCTTTGGTTCCGACTTAAACGTAACAGTTATTCATGCTATTGCAGTCTCGTGACTTGTGTATTATTAATAAAAAAAAAAAAAAAAAAAATTGTAGCGGTGACAGCGGAACGCTTCTTCCGCATCGACAAAGCCCAAGAGAACCTCCACTTCGCGACGGACATCGGCCACGAGAACATATACATACTGGACGCGGCGCCGCAGACGCCCGACACGGAGACAACGGCGCATCCGGACACGACGGCCACGCCGTCCTTCGACCGCACCGGGCCGTCCGTCTCCCTCGACACCACAACGGGGCCCTCCGTGTCGCTGGACATATCGCAGAGCGTCGACACGCCCAGCGCCGGTGTATCTCTGGACGTGCCCGAATCCCACGCGAGGTATGAGTCGACAACTTTTATAACTTGTATACTTTACGGTGTTGGCTGTTGCACGAACGGGCAGGCTCGTCCGGGTAAGTACTACGGCCTCACAGAAGACCGGCGTAAAATGGAAGTATGACAAATACTTTCGCGTTTCGTCTGGTGAGTGAGGTAGCCGGAGCCCTAGTGCCAAAAGTTTGTCAACGCATCTGTAACCCTCGGGTGGGACAGGTGTCCATGGGCGGCGGTATTCACTCAACATCAGGTGAACCGTCTGCTCGTTTGACAACATTTCGCATAAAAAACAACAAACATATACAGGGTGGCTTTTCTAAGTGTATCCATTTTTTTATTAAATTCCAGACATAAATAATGTTATATAAAAATGATAAGGATTTAGAATCACTCTTAAATAATTAATTACATTAATTTGAACTTATCTCAAAAAGTGCGTGATTTATACGCAACTTTTTGAGCAACACACAACAACAACGCGATCATTCATAACTAACACGCACTAAAGTTCGTGCTCAGTAAAATTTAGGTATTTATGAATGACTACCGCATTGTCAACACGTTCTATTTTTTAGAGAATAGAATGGCATTTTTTTTTGGAAAACGAACTTTGTTTTTTATTTCAATAAACGATTATATTACCGAATGTGAACCTCCTTTATTTGGGCACTTCTCAAAAAATCTCCATGTTTAATCAAACAACTTACAATTCTGTACCTCAGAGGCATAAAATAATAACTCCATATTTTTCAAAATTATTTCTCTTACACCATTCAAATCGCTCGAACAAATTCTACACAATGGTATAAAAACATTAAGTCCTTCGACGGCTAATTAATAAAATATCCAATCGTATATAACATCCATCCATCAGAATCAATGGTGCATTCAAGGAAATACTCACGCATTTTTGCCTCCCCTGTAAAATTTGCGTTTTGTCACATGATGCTGTTTACCTCTGAGGTACAGAATTGCGAATTGATTTTTATGTCATTCTGTTCATTTGTCGTCAAGCGAGTCCGGCATGGGGGGCTCGGCTAGGACGTCGGACGATCCCCAAACACCACAAACGCCGCCCTCCGCAGCCGCAACCGCGCCGTCGTCACCAGCACTCGCAGCTCCCAAGATATCTGTATCCTCGTCCCTCAAAGCACCCGTTTCGAGGTCCGTCACTACCAAGACGTCCTCGCAGGATCCCATCTCCCCGCCATTATGCACCAGTCCACCGGCGAAAGGAACAGACTCGTCTCACGAATCGGTCGCGAGGTTTAAAACGTGAGTGAATTTTGACTACGTTCCCTTGGCATTTAGCAACGAAGATATAACCTTCTCTCGCGGTTTTATTTTTAAGGAAATGTACAGGGGTCTTATTTTTTATTGTTTGCAATTAGCTATAGACGAGACATTAAACTCATAGCGTTATTTGCAGTATGATGCACGGATTCCAACTCTTCACGAAAAGTGTGTAAGTGATGGCCACCATAATACTACACTGTGCTAAGGACTGGCTGTGCACAATCTCTGTTACTTCTCTAATCTCTTCTGTTCGTACTCAATGTACATGCAAACTCTATTTTAGATGAAAACAAGTAGTTATAGCTGATCACGAGAATATTCACCGCAAACGTAATCACGGTTACGTTTCTTTAAATTTCTACTCGGCATGGAAGCGGCGCATGTATGCCCACTGGAAAATTAGTCTTAACGTAGTCGCTTTTAATTGAATTTTGTAAAACTTAGTAACTCCGCGTTGGGCGTTGCGCCACGTGAAAATTTAACAACTTTAAAGCTTACCTTACAGTACATTGTTCGTAGCGCCGTTTCCATGCCGGCACTACTGAAAATTTCTAACACAAGATTCGTAGAAGTTTTTCGAACGATTGATAACAGTAAATCTTTTCTGTGGAATAGCTGCACGTATAGCTGGAGAACACTGGACTATCTTTAGTAATGAAAAAAGGGATTGTTATTTTATATATTTATATTTATTTCGTTTTGTTTATCGTACTTTAGACCTGAGTGTAGACGTAGTGAGTTAGAATTGTCAAGCTTCTGATATGTATCTAGGGACGCTAAGCTCACTCGTTTGGACTTGATATTTGCACTCTATCTATCCTTTCTTCTATTGCATGCAGCATACACGAAAAACTGTTTGGACTTGATCAGGAAGTGTTTGGCTATAGGTGAGGTGATGCTTAATTTTCGGTATGGTAGCGTGACAGAAAATATTGAAATAACGGCTAAGTTTTATATTAAATGTAAGTTGAACAAGACGTTAATGGAATTTATTAATAAAGAAAATCTCAGTAAATACAATTGTTTATCAAAGTATCAATCATTAAGATTTACCGGGTATCCCGATACCTTCTAATAAACAAATAGAAAAATATACGTTTTATTTATTTTTTACCTTTACATCAGATCATAACGTCGCGAATACAGCGTTGAACTTGTTTCAGAAATTTATTGGAGAAAACCTCCGACTCACTGCTTAAAGCCGCTAAGGTGGGCGACTTGAAAATGGTAAGCCACCTCCCCTGGTGATCTTAGCGATTGTGCGACAGGGAAATCACGCGCTGGTCCTCTGCTCAGGTGAAGGAGCTCCACGCGGCCGGCTACTCGCTCCTCTCGATCGACGCCACCGGTCAGACGGCGTTGCACATCGCGGCGAGGTACGGGAACAGGGAGATAGTGAAATACCTAATAGCGTGCGCGCCGAGCTCGATCCTGAACATGCGCGACAACGAGCGCGGCCAGACGGCCCTCCACAAGGCGGCGGCGCACAAAAGGCGGGCGATATGCTGCATGCTCGTCGCCGGCGGGGCTTCCCTCACGCGGCAAGACAACGCAGGCCTAACGCCGAGGCAACTCGCGCTCAGAGCGGAGGACCACGATTTGGCGGCCTACTTGGAGAGTGAGTGCTCATATTGCTTTTTGACATTTTTTTTTTTTTTTTCAAGAAATACATGTTCTCATCGTGGCAATGGCGAATTGATTGGTTAGGTTAGTCATTCCGATCATTAAGTACATTCTGATCGATTCAGAGAGTTTCAATCCTTATGGCAAATCAAATAGCATTTGAAAATCTATTTGAAAGCTGATTAGTTCAGTTGTACGATGATCAGTGCTTCGGAAACCGATCGTTTGTCTACCTCAGTGAGCATCATCTGATCGGAGCGTAGTCAAGAGAATTATGACGAACCCAAGGAACAATTCCTCCTTTTTGTTGTATAGCACAACTGAAAACGCATTCGTTTTGTTGGAGCTGGCGTTTGTATTATCGGTATTAAAAACCACCGGGTTCTCATCCTCCTATAAGGCACATTACCTAAAACTTATTCATTTTTAGCGTGTGACCAACACAGGTATCTTATTGGTAATATCTTTCGTTTTATAGATTTCTTACCAGATATGATGGAGGATAACATAAGATGACAAAATTTTGCGAAGACAGAAAAGTATTTCCCAAATTCGGCCTTCGATGATAATGACTATGATTTATCATTTTTTGAAGATGAAATACAACAAAATTGATGCTGTTAAAGCTTATTTTATGGTTAATTTTATTTTTTATTGCTGGTGTCAAGATAAAAGTCCCCCAAAATAAAACTTATAGTATTTGCATTAAACGATGACAAAATAAATTGAACAAAAGTAACCTAAGTAAAATAATTAGAAAATATCATCACTAATTTCGTATTTTATTCCAGGTCAGGAACATTTTCAACTAGTGTCAGAAGACTTGGAAACGGCTGTTTGAAAATTACATGGGGCGGCCCACAAACAGTTCCGTATTGCAACTACGTGTAGCGGCAAATCGAGATTTGATAGCAAGGAGCAAGCGGGCAAAGTAAAAGAATTTGCATATTAACTAAATTTTAAGACACCGTATTTTAAAGTGTTAATATTCTCATACTCTAACACCAAAGTGATATTTAAAAATGTTTTGATCTTTAATTGCTATTATTATCGTGTCATATAGCAAAACATCAAGGAATTCTTAAACACTAAGGAATTGCTACCACGATACTATTCAATTTAAAATTTATGAAATCTGTAGGTTATATTGAAGTAATTTATCTCAATCTTTAGATATAAACTTTGTAATGAATAAGTGATTGGATGAAATCTTTTGATTTAATTTTCGAAATAGCTTTTCAAAAGTCAATATCTTTAATTAGAGATACGTTAGGTTAAGATATTTATAAACCAAAATATTTAAAATATACTGTTCAAATTGTATTAACGAAAGCTGTTCGTCTAACCCGCCGCATTCTTCATTTAAATATAATTCTTCATTTAAATTTTAATATATCTCTTTGAAAAAGCAGCCCCGGCATCAAAAGTTTTTACTTAAATTGATTATTTTCCTTTTGATTCCTCAAAAGGAAAATTCAATTCAATCATTTTCTAATCTCTACCTCTGAAATAAATTATTACCTACTTCTCTGTTTTCTTATTTATTATTTACGTGGTGGTCTTTTCAAGTGCTGTTTAAAATTTAAAAAGAATCAAAGATTCGTAATGTTTTTTTCGAATTTTAAGAAATAAGATTTGTCAATATTGTCTCGCTTTCCTAAATTGTAGAAGGTTGTATAGTGATATGTTTGAGTAATCTTTAAGCAATCTCTATTCGTGGTAGGGACCACTTTTTGTGCAATCTATTTACGTTTGGTTCACGACTTTGGTGTTGTAAAATTAATTTATATATTCTGTTTTTTTTTTATTTAAAAATAATACTTCGCGCCTTATTTAACTGTCGACGAGGTACTTCACAAAATTTTGGATTATTCTTTTTGAGTTTATTTAGTGATTTAATCCGTTTGAGGCGAGTGTGATCCGCGGGTGTAACCCCCTGACACAAAAAACTCAAATTATAATTAAGAACAATTTCGAATCTTTCAAAGAAATACCGCACCATATAATCGGTCCATTCTTTTAGAAGTTACGATGCTACAGACAGACACACATATACATAAACAAAGACGTCAAACTTATAACACCCCTCTTTTTACGTCGGGTTAAAAACTAGTGTGAGTATTAGAGTTTTAATGGCGACCTTGGTTTATGTAATACGATCTCAAACCCCATTAATAGAAATACATTTCTTCATATATTATTATGTTCAGTAATGAAAAGCTTAAAAGTGATTTCCAATTGACATCAGTCTCAATTATTTCTGTTTTCTCGAATAATTCATTCACTTCTTGAATCGAAATTCATTCACTTCCTTGTTTTAATTTTCACACCTTTGCACATCTAAATAAGAGTTATTACAGATAAGGTTTGACTTATTTTGTGTAAATGAAACGTCAAACGCTGTCCATCGTGTCGACTGTAACGAAAATACCTCTACTTTTAGATGTACCTAATAGTTTTAGTGTTTAACGAATTTACTCGTACTACTCGCTGATAAGCGAACAATGAAAGACAAAGCTGTGAGAAATTTGGTCATAGTGTAAAAAGTAAGTTCATTAAATTAATAAGCGCCATTTGTGTATGCACTTGCCTTAAAGCTGTTTCGTAAACTTCAGTGTGTAGCTAGGTATCTCGAACTTTCAATGGTCCAGAATGTATGTCGTGTTCAAGTGATTTTACCTTGTCATTTTTTAATTCGATTCTTAAGTACAATTTATTATTCATTTCATCTGTAAAATAGAATTTTCGATTTATTTTAAAAAAAATGGTTTTGTTATGATTTTCGTATATTGTAGAGAGGTAGTGTGCACCGACCAACGAAATCTCGAGATGAAATCGTATTACTTACTTTGTGTTTTGGCAACGAATTTACTGTCGCTATCTATCATCCTTCGACCATTTCAAAACCAGCATAATCTTTGTTAAAGCTATTTTTGATGACTGTTATTATGAATAAATAAGATTGCATTACAACCGTTTATGTTGAAACGATTCGAACCAAAAGCTACATACTTTTACCCGTCTATGTTCAAATGTTTCTCAACAAAGCTATATAGTTTTTAGAAATATACGCAAGTCCACGCCCAATCCTTTTTTAAATTTCGAGACTTCAATGAATATGAGAATGTGTGTATTAGTTAGTGACACACGTACAAATGTGCAGTCTCTTGCCAGACAGTTCGCTTTATTGAGAAGCCATATTGAAATGCAATGCTTCTTCTCTCATTAAATGTATCACTTTATAATTAATACACTTAGTTCTTCATGATTAGCATAACATTAATGTATACAATGTACTTAAGCCAATTTGAATCTAATGATCCCTAAACACTAGTGATACTTTCCTATTAGATGTTACTATTCCTTGTACATATTGTAATGGAGGCCTTCATTTGTGTGTACTGTATTAATGAAATACGTCTTATATACGAGTAATTTTAGGTCCTTAGCATACTTCGCGACCAAATTCTACTTTGATATAATATTTTATAGCGATCGTTTATCACTTGAAATATATATGCTAAACATTAATTCCCAATACAGGTCTACATCGTGACTCATGTACAATCAAAACGATGTTTTCGAATGGGAATTGCTATGAGTTAATAATGTGCCTCACAGTTAAAACCTAGAGTGCAGTAACATAATCTCTGCACTAGAGACTTAGAAACGACGAGTTTCTATAGTTACAAAATGATATATTCATAGCTGAACTCCAATCAAAACTTATCGGTCTGAGAAAGTGGACAAGTTGAATCGCCTACAAGAAACATTTCTCTTGCGGAGCTAGCCTAGGAAGAAAATCATTTATCCAGGCGTAAATAAGCTAGCTACCTGTAAGCGAATATTTCGGAAATTTCATACACTTTTCTAAACTCTGACGTATTACAAACCTAGAATTATGAAGACAGATAGTGAAAGGGTGTCTGACTTTTTTATTTCTCTTCTGGGTTGGCCAACTTTAGCTGAAATAAATCTAAATTGCTGAATTCCCGCAGATGCAACGTTGCAACGTTTGGTTTGGTTTATTTCGATTAATCTTTTTTTTAGAATAATAATTTATTTGGGCAGAAATTTCAGCATGAAAACTTCAGTGAACCGATATATTTACAACCTGGAATTAGGGGATATAAACGTTTCTTGTATAGCACTAAAAAAATGTCCCTTTGTAATTTTAGTAAAGTAAAATATACAACAAACGTATACAACGTTCAACTATTTCAGTTAACCTATTAAAAATGTGAATGCTGTATTTTATTTCGCATATCCAAATGCTTCGAAATCATTACATTTTGTACTAAATTTCCTCTGTGTCGTTTATAAAAACAGTAATCAAATGTCGTTTGCGTTTGTCATTCGGTAGCGTTTGATTTATTTCGTTTGGCCGTTTTATTCTTGTTGTAACCTCCTCCTTTGGAGTCGGTTAAAAAGCGTACACTCGTGTATATTATATGAACAATATTAATTTCTTCGTGAAATCTAGCTGAGGAAATTTATCGAGTGCTGTTCGAAATGTGTTGTATGGGAAATACGGGTTAACTGGGGCAGTGCCCAGAAAACGCAGGTTTGTTCCCCACAGCACCGATAATTTTTGTCCATTTATCTACAAAAAATCACATTTTGATTTTCATCTTGAGTGTAGAGAATACCATGAAAAATAAACATTAACCCTAGAGTACACAATAAAAATATCTATAATGTAATAAAATTATAATAAAATTAAAAAATATATTATAAAACTTAAACCAGCATTATGAGGTATTCGACTTCGATTGGATTAACCACGACTTTCAACCCAAGGACTAGAAATCCAAAAAATAAAAGAAAATTAAAAAAATCCAGATCTATTAGGTTTTAACTGTGACGCACTTATTTTTACAAAGCTTTCCTTTCTAATTGTACATCTACTAAACCTGTACTTATATTTCTTTTTTTTTAAATAATGTATACAATATGTCCGTAATTTAATTTTTCAGCACATTCCATTTAAATGTTATCACACGAAAGAAATACATCCTGTCAGACAGTTTATATATACAGTAAATCGTTCCCCGAACTCGACTTAAAATAAATCTTGGTATTAAAATATCCGTTCCCGTTACTTAATTATTATTAGAAATATACATTTTTTTTGTTCTATAACTAGTTTTCAAAACTTGAAGGAAAATCAGTCAACAGTAGAGCATTCCAATCGTTTTAAATGTTAAAAGATTATAAATTACGTAATAATTTCACCGCATTGTTACTTTAATAAGATTATTATGTAAAGTTATGACACGATACATTTAACGAATTGAAATTACGCTACTAAGGTATTTGTATAACTTAAGATATAGAAAACTTATGATTTACGAGTGATCAAGTTTAACTGTTGTTTGTTAATTTATTGAAAATAGTTGTTGTTTTGAATGTAATTATAAGTTTGTGTTATTAAAAAAATGTTAAACATTTTTAAATTGGTGAAATTATAAAATATGATTAAGGTCAAAAAATTCTGTGTTCTCTTTCGCACTATTGAGTAAAATAGGTTCTATTTCTTATAAAACCATTGTAATAATTTAAACTACTTATTTCAAGTGTTTCTGTATCCATTTGGAGTAAATTAATGTAAACCAGTGTTGTTACCAAATTACCACTATTTTTCCGGCGGCTACATGATATTTCAAGTGTTTTATTTGATGTTATACGCACTCAAACGGGTGTAAAATTAAATCTTGAAACTTTCTTATGATAAATGAGAACTTAATCGTTTTGTAATGAATAGTTCGATCGGTACCTTTGGGATCTCGACATTTTCTATGATAGAAATTTAAAAATTGACTTAATATTTATATTTACTATGGTAATTCGAATAGAATTTTTAAAGCACTTCGTTCATTACATAGGTACATACTTATTTTTGCACTCAATAAAGTCACTATTTTAAATAACGTTATTTGATGAAGTACACTGAAGAACAATAAATAAATAATGACCGAATTGGACTTTTATTTTATACACTTTTGTTACTTAATATAAGCTAAATGAACGACCGTATTATTTATACTTTCACGTAATTAATTATATTGTATTAAATTGTTTTTCATCGTCATTATCATTATCACCCGTAAGACGTCCACTGTTGAACATAGCCATCTCCATTAGAACGCCACAACGAACGACACTACCATTTGCATCCACCGGTTGCCCGCGACTCTAACGATGTCGTCGGTTCACCTAGAGGGAGGCGTTCCAAGAATATTTATCTCAACTAATGACTGAATTAAATCGCTCGCTTGAATCCTTTAAGCTAAATGCTAATTTCTACGAAGTTTATTCTAAATAAGAAACACATACCCTACACTGTAATGACATCCGTTATCGAATGTTAAACTGTGGTAGGGCCACACAGTGTTCACTGTTGTACGAATGGGCAGGTCCGTCCGGGTAAGTACCATGCCCTCACAGAAGACCAGTGTAAAGTAGAAGTGTTACACTTCTCCGTTTCATCTGGTGAGAGACGAGAGAAGTAGCCGTGGCCCACTATGTAAAGGCGGTAACGCATTTGCAACACTACGGATGTTGCCAAATGTCCATGGGCGGCGTTTATCACTTAATATCGGGTGAACCGCCGGTTCGTCCGCCTCTTTCTCACATAAAAAATGTGTTTTCGGGCCCACCGCCAGATTTAAGGTGGAACTAATATTTCAAAAGACACATTACAGTGCCAGTTCGTAGTCACTACATAGTATAAAACAAAGTCATCCCGTTGTCTGTCTGTCCCTGTGTAAGCTTAGATCTTTAAAACTACACGAATCTTGATGCGATTTTCTTTTACTAGATAAGAGTGATTCAAGAGGAAGGTTTATATGTATAATACATTGCACCCGCGCGAAACTGGGGGTCGCTAGTAAAACAAATTGCTCCTTATTGTAATACTTTAATGCATTGCCCTGAGAGGAAATGGCCCGTAGTAAAATGACACTCAAGGTAAATGAACTTGAAAGTAAATCACACCGAACATCGTTGTGAATTCATTTGCGTCATTCCCGCATTGAAACGTTAAAAAAAATTAAAACGTTCTCCTGTAGACAATTATATAAACTGCGAAGCAATCTTTACACTTGGTATGTTTGTAAATATTAGTCAGTGGTTGTATAGAATTTGCTTTTCTTTAAGAACGCTTTTTGCTTCAGAACTAAATATTTCCCATTTTATTTTTCGTGTTTATTATAACGAATAAGTTATTGCGTTATGTTATTGTTTAGTTTATTATAATAAGTAAAGGATATGCTATCGCGATAGCTCAATGTCTGGGCGCCCGTTTTTAATCTACTCGAGCAACCTGATTTCTATCCCCGGTGCAGACACGAATGAAATTGTTAGTATTTGGTGATAATTATCACGTGCTCAGCGGTGAAGAAAAACAACGTAAGGAAACTGCATATTTTCGAATTAATAACAAAAAAATATTCGAAGATATGTGAAGTACGTCAATCCGCAGTGCGGTCGCGTGGTGAACTATGACCTAATACCTGCTCTGTACAGAGGAAGCCTCTGCCCAGCAGTGGGATCTTTGTAGCCTATTCATTTACTTTAAAAGGGTATACTTATATCTACCAATGCGGAATCCCTTTACACCAACACAGGAACTACACAGCCATTACTGATAAAGATATATTGAATTAATCAAATCATTGCTCATTGTTTGGAACTCTTCTTTTAAAATGAATATTGATTATCATGTACTTTCCCACTTTAACTCTTTCCAAATTATTACGAAAAAGAAATATTTTTGGGTGCTTTTACTTCAGTGCTGCTTTCTACTTTTCATTAAGTGTATAATATTTTTGGCGTTCATATTTCTTCCACATAAATGCCAAGGAATAATGAAGTTAATTTTATATCATTACGTAAAAATAAACTAATACAATAATTTTATTTAGCGTCTTGTAAAACTGTGATAAGATAGATCCAAAATCGTATTTTTTACTTGAACTTATTACAATGTTTCGTCCTTACCAACCATATATGGTAGTGCAGCAACAAGTTTTCTATTTATACGCTGACTGGTTAAAATTATTAAGTACATTAGTCGAAAAATTACGTCGATATTTCACTGTTTTATTCTATACAGCATCTAATATTACGTAAATTTTTATATAACTCTATAAAAAAAATTACGTCGGTATGTTTATCTTTCATTTAACCTTAAATAGGCAAATGATCCGTGATGAAACAGTTTGTCAACCCATGGTCTGTCAACAACGATATTATATACAAATACGAGGTGGATATGCCACTAGCGCACCGAAGCTGAGGCACTCAAATTACGCCTTCCTTCTACACTAATTCTTTTACGCTATACGTCTTTGGAATTCTCTCCCCTTAGATATTAAACAATCTGAATCTCTTCACATCTTTAATACTTAATTCAAGGGCACAATTGTGTTAACGCATGCGTTATATGTGTCACTTGATAAACTCAATTCACATGTTTAGATAAGTAAAAATAATTATTTCTCAAATTAAAGATATTTTTATCCAGTACTTCAATCTGAGTCAGTCTGTTACACCATGTCGATATCTATCTAGGATCGTCGAACCAGTCAATGATATGGTAAACTTTCTTCTCTCCTGCTCAGTTAAGATAAGAACTTGGAAACTGATTAAAATGTTAAAAAAATTACAATTAAATTGAGCACATCACTTGTTTTGTAGTTAATGAAGTGGAATAGTGTTGAATGGGCCACTTGTCGAATCTTCAGTTTTTCTCTGATGAAGAATTCGTCCGGAACTTCCAGAGCTGGCGAGATAAAAAACTTGACTATTTTCAGATTTTAATTATGGGCGGAAACGCCAATTTGGCATTATTAAATTTGAGCCGCTTCCATCGCGGTATCTTTTTAACTTTGCAATTAAGTAATCTTATTTGTCGAAATGTGAAGCTTTGTCTTATATTTTGTTTTGTTCATTTTGCTTTTTGTTTTCATCTTGTGACTTTTCGGCATCTAGACTTGATATTTATGTGATATCAAGCGTAATAGTTAAAATTAGTTATATTTGGAATAAATTTAAATGTTAATAAATAAAAATGAATGTTGGTAAGCGCATAACTCAAGAATGCCCGGACCAAACTTACACTCGTACAATATGTTGGATAAATAACTTTCCCAAAAATATTTACTAAGATTTTTTCAAAAAGAAAATGATGGTCATTAGGTCATATTTAATTAAGGTTGTCTTCCACAAACTTGCGATTTATGGACTTTCTTTTCTTTTCTTCTTTGTTATATATAAATCTTGAAAGTTGATTTTTAAATCAACGTACGGATCCACATAGTACAACAAAATTAATGATTTTAGATCTAGAAAGCTGTACGAAAATAAGATGATAATAGGAAGTTATATTAAGTATATTTTATGTATAATTTACAAAAGGGTAGAAAACTTGGAAATTCATGGCCGAATTTAAGTAGTCTATGTGGTTAGTCAAACGATGTTAAAACAAATTATTACTCATCCATAACGAAACAAATTCATCCTTCTCAAATATAGACTAATATATTTACTACTAATATTTAAGAACTTTTTGTTTTGATCAATTATGGTATTTGCAATTATATTTAATTAAAAATCTTATTTATAGCAGTTTTCTTGGTCAGTTTTCTTTGTCGCAATATCAATTAAAGTGTGAGTTTCGTTTATTGTCGAACCAAGAAAGTATACGGCTTGTATTTTACATAATTTTTATGCAAATATCTTTTGCATATAAATCTTTTTCATAACATTTTTTTAATCAAAAGTAAACTTACTGAACTTATTTTGATTAGATCCAATTTCCCACCCATCTAGGATAAAGGTATATATATACTGTGTTAGTTAATAACGCCGGGTATTACTGGTAGTATAACTTGTATAATATGTAGTATAGAATAACTAATCTCACTTGTATCATAATTTGGACGGGAGACCATACAATAAGATAATACAACAAGACAATACAATACAATACAATATACTAAGGTTGCTGCAATAACTTGATATGTAACGATTGCTTATCTTTACGCTGCGCATTGATAAACAAGACTATCTTACGGATTTGCTTCCGTTTGAAGGCGTTCACTTTACAGAGTCTGACTGGATATAATTATGTTATCACGGGTCCGGAACCTGGTCAGAACAAACCAACTTTGAAGTGCAAACCAGTTCAATGTAAATCATCATTGGTTAAATGTCAATCATCGGGATAGCGACGACGTCTGTCCTCTATCAAATGCTTAAATCGCGCATAAAGGTCAATAAATGTTTTGGTATCACGACTATAGATATACGTAAAGTAAGAAAAGTAAGATAACAGCCTACATATGTCCCACTGCTGGGCCTCCCAAATAGAGGGTACTAAGGTGTACTCTACCACGCAACCCCACCGCAGATATGCTGACGTCATATTTTTATTATTATTTCGAAAATAAAAAGGTTCCCTCACGATTTTTTCGTTTAATGCGTGATAAGTCAGCATTAATAAATTCCAGTTAACAACTTCATTGGTGCCGGCACCAGGATTTGACCTATGGTTGCTCGAGTACATTTATAGAATTAAAAAGAACACCGGGACAATGAGCTGTGGTAGGGCCACGCAACAGCCTCGGCTGTTGCACGAATGGGCAGGCTCGTCCGAGTAAGTACCTCACAGAAGACCACCGTAAACTCGAAGTATAATACTGTTATGAACACACAAAGGAACTAACGCCATCTAGCGTCAACTATTAAAATCACTAAAGAACAAAGACGACATAAAACCCCCTATTCAATACTAGATGGCGTTAGAGGAACTGCTGTGGAACTATAGTCTCCAAAACCGGGTACATTCGCGAACTTTCCGGAATCACGAACATGTTCGGGCGTGTCGGGTACGTTCCAGGAAGGATCTTTCTGGATTAGTCTGGAACCGGTCTCGGCCCATATAAAAAGCCGCGGGGAGGCGAGCGAATACAGTTCGGTTTGAGCTACCTTCGAGGCGACTTCGGAGTGAAAACTAATGATCAAGAGCGATACCAGTGATACCTACGACTTGGCTACAACCCTGGTGTTTGGACCTAGTGCTTTGTGTTGCACCTAGCGCTAGTAAATAAAGTCTTCAAAAGAGTCAGCAGGTCTTTCTCTCCAAATCCTTCGAACCCCCTAACACGTAACAATACTTTTGCGTGTCTGGTGAGTGATGTAGCCGGAGCCCAATTTTCAAAATGTTGTCAACGTACCTGCAACCCTCGGATGTAGCAGATGTCCATGGGCAGCGGTATTCACTTAACATCAGGTGAAGCGCTTGCACGCTTGCCAACTTTTCACATAAATAAAAATAAAAGATTGTTATAAATAACGTGTCAATAAATAATAAATTATTGTCCGAGGTAGATAACCAAAACACTGACCAATGATTGTTATGTCGGTAATAAAATGTAAACTTCATTTGAAACAAGCGTTTACACAAACATTAGAAACTTGTTAGAATTAAAATAAGAATACAATTCAATACCCTTGATTAAACAATAAACACGTTGTAATTCGGAAGATGTCACAACTTTGTTAGAATCAAAGTGGAAACCACTTGGAAACTTAAAAGGCTCTTTGATGTTGAGTTAGGAAGTTAAACTTCGCGAACAATGTCAACAACATTAGTGTCCTGAGGTAAAATGCTTATTTGCAGTTTCGATAAAGTTTTAATTTTTAACAAATCGAACAGCATTGTACATTTCGTATAATTTTATCATTATTTTAAACTTTAACTTTTTTAAATATACCTTGCAGAAGGGTTAATATAAAATGAAAATAGAGACCTTGTTTGCAAAATTCTAAAATGATTTTTTATAAAGCAATTTCAAAAAACTTGGGTGGGTAGCAATGTACTTATATATGGGGGAAGAATTTATTATGCAAAAAAGGGCCATAAGGGTGATTTATAATCTCAATTCGAAAGCATCTCTGAGAGAGATATTTAAAGAAATAAACATTGTAAACTTGTCCTCCCAATACATATACTTATGAAAATGTAATCCGTGTCCGTAAAACATTAACAATTTTAATAAGAATACTGAAAATGTAAATACTAGGAATAGTTACTAGACTACATAAAGTAAGTAACTCGTTCATGGGACGGTATATACGCTTCTACAACAAAATTTCAGTATTGCGAAATGAAATGTTTGCTTCTTATTTCGATGAATAAATGGTCGAAGAAATGACGAAAATAAGACTTTGTTTATACAGTAATAATATATAGCCTAAATTATACAATTTCATCGCGAAACATACAGATTCCATTAAAGTAAATTGATGAATTTATCGTATATGTCTATACATATTTGTGGCCGGATAAAGAGAAACCGCTATCGCTTAAATTCGCATTAGTTGAACTGCCCATCATTGGTCGACAATAATTTAGGTCAGCCGGGTATAGGCTTTTTATTGCATCGGATTATGCGGGAAACCAGTCAATTTGTTTTACCTTTTGATGAAGCGAAATTCCTGGGTACATGTAGGTACTTAATAGATAAAATATCTGCCTTTATGAAGCATAAAATAAAATCTTATAGTATTTAAACATGACACAGTGCGTAAGTCGTAAATGTAATTTGATTACTCCGCGGCGCAGTTGCTACGATAATGGCTTCGGCGCCGTGGGTCGTGGGTTCGATTTTCACACGGCACAGTTATTTGTGTGACCGACAGATAATTGTTACGGTTCTGGATGTTTGTCCATGTGAAATGTATGTAACGTCCATACAACACAGGATAATGTTATGCTACAGAAAGGGCAATGTTAAAAAAAAAAGATAAAAAGTCTAGCATACATTAAAATATATGTCAACTTAACCTAATTCATAATGTCTGAAACTGGAAACGAAAGTGTTTGTGTTCGTAATAAATTATGCATGAGTTTGTACAAAACACGCTAACCTGCGGTGGAGGTAACGTTTCTGTCCCAGAATATTTAAATACTCAACTCGAACAATTTATTCTCTTCGGAACGTACTAAAACTCGTATTGATTTTCTCCTTGTTTTCATCTAAGTTTACACTAGGCAGACACATTTTATACAAAAGCCATTTTTATGAAAATTTTAGAAAATAAAATCTGTTTTAAAGCTCCTTTGAAACAGACATTGTTGTCTCAAGCACATAAAAAGCTTTGATTATATACAGATATATCTAAATCTATATTTCGGCACGGCACCGTGTCAAAATTCCAGATGCAGGAAAATGAATGTACCAAAGAGAATGTAATCACAACGTTTATGGAATGTACTTGCAGAAAACGGCCGTCATTTTTTATTGCGCACCATAGAAAAAAAAAATAAGATGTACCGTGTAGATCTTGCAGAACCTACTCACAAAAAAAAGAAAAGGCAAGGAAGATTTCTTTTCACGCGAAATTATTTCGATTCCACCTTAATGTGACAAATTGAATTTCATAAAAATAATTCTTTCGTCAATGTCAGACACGCCACCTTTTGTCAGTGCTGTCATTATAATTCTTTTTCATTTTCCTAAAAATAATGATACAATAAAATATCAAAAATATAATGTAAACAGACATATGTTATTTTGACTTAATGTCGTAACTACTATTTTTATGAATTGAAATAGTTTTCACAGGGCACATGAACACTAGGTTCACATATGTTATATATTATATACATAGTATAAAACAAAACTTTCGGTCTATCCCTAATTCCCTATTTATATTTAGATCTTTAAAACTACGCAATCGATGCGGTTTTTTTTAATTACATAGTGTGATTCAAGAGGAAGGTTTATATGTATAATACATTGCGTCCATGCGAAGCCGGGGCGGGTCGCTAGTTTTATATAAGGCATTAAAAAAGCGAACAGGGGAAAATTAAAATGATAATGTATATTATATCGGTACCCATCGGATTCCGCATCAAAGCAGTGGCTTTCAACCCGCAAAATATAGGTTATGAGTGAGAACTATAGTAGAGTACCAAAGAATTTAGTTTTTGCAATTTCTTATGCACATAAATGACTGCACGCGTGCTTACACCCAGTGTAAGACAACGTTCACTACTAGATCTTATGTTTTAACTTAATTAGCTTCGAAATGCTAAATAGGTGTAATATTGAACGCATCAAAAAATAACAATAGAAAACTTTACGTACCAGATATCACGTCACGCAAGGAATTCCTTATATACATTTTGTTTATCCGATGTGAATGTCATTCTCGAAGATACTTTAATCTATTACACTACAATAAAATTGAGCCTTTCTTAAATCATTTATGGACACGGTTCTTATACTGCGAACGGCAAGGGGATAACTTTATTTATATGGATATGTCAGATTGGAGAGTTCTGACATTTTTATGGGAGTAATTGAAATTGCTTGCGAGCTTGTTTTGCATACAGAATAAGAGTTATAACTAGTATATAAATAGTCGGTAGTATATAATAAAATTAGCGACAACCGCTAACAATTTCAAACATTTAGAAAAAGCTACCCTAATGGAAAGGGATTAGCGTGGAAATAACTGTTGCTTTGCACTTGTAAGTTCCCGGCTGCTGCCAGTTTTATATTTTACTAATTTATACATATCATAAAAAAAAGAGTGAATAAGGCCGTAGACATTCTTCTCGTTCTTCTCCGGAAAGATTTAAATTAGTGAACTAGTGGTAGTTTCTGGGGGTCAACACAAGCCTGAAACAAGCGAACATGTACATAAATATACAAATTATAATTTTGAAATAGAGTACCTTAAATAAAAATATTATTAACGGTAAAGACAGATGAATAGATGAACGAAGATACTCAGAGAGTAAAAATCTGACAGGGACCTCCGCAAATTGTCTGTTTTTAGCCCAAAGCGACGAAGACCGAAAACGAGGCATGGGTGATTATGGATTCTCATTCTGAGGATTAGCAATGACCAATCTTTTAGGGTTAAAATATCAAATACCTACGATTGAATCATACTGTAGAAATTGAACCAATTTCTACTACTGAAAAAGCTAAGGTGCTCTGCGACGTGAAAGTTTTTCATAATATATAATACCTTTATTGGAAATAAAGTACACTATAACATCTCAGCAAATAAAATCTTTGTTGAATAAAAAAACACAGTGTTCCTCTGAGGTTGGACCTGTCTGTTTAATGAGTTGGCAAACAGCCAGCTTGGAACGTGCAAACGAGTTGTATGCCTGTTCTAAACGTGCCACGCTCACTTTTATTTTTTTTATATATATTTTATATACTTCATTCATTTATTCTTTACGCACAAATAGTTGTGTACAATGGCGAAATTAATTCGACCTTTGGAATTAATTTCGCCATTGTACACAACTCTAATCTATCTATAATAATAATAATAATAATCTATCTATCTCCCAGTCAACTTTTGGGCGGTACAGAGAAGATTACTACTAAGTATACCTAATACATATTAATATACAAGGAGGCTTTTCTAAGTGTATCCATTTTTTTTCATTAAATTCTAGACATAAATAATGTTATATAAAAAATGATAAATATTTAAAATCCCTCGTAATCAATTAAATACATTCATTTGAACTGATCTCTAAAAGTGCGTGATTTATGGACAACTCATTTTCGCGCGATCATTCATAACCAACACGCACACAAGTTCGTTTCAAAAGTATACGAAGCATTTATGAATGATTACCGCATTGTCAACGAGTTCTGTTTAATGGAATGACATTTTTTTTAAAAAAAAAGTTTATTTTTATTTCAATAAACGATTATACTACCGAGTCCGAACTTTCTGTGTGTATTTGGGCACCTTAAGAAAACAAAAAACTTCGCTGGCTTGACGGTTAAGCCTAACCTGTCAGCCCACTTTTTGTTAGCAACTAAGTCCTGCTTTATACAATCAATTATTTCTGGGAGCCTATCAGTGGTCGCCTGAGCGTATAGCCGCAGATCATCGGCATAAATATTAAATGCATATTGAAGGTCATGAGCGATTAGATTAATAGCGAGAGAGTACCGCCTTGAGGGACACCACTTGCAAGATTAAGCCAGCTTCATGACAATTCACCAATAGTAACTGCCTGCTGGTGACCTCGAAGATGTGACGAAATATATTCCAGTGTTTCATCGGAAACCATTAAATAGGAGAGGATTGCTATTAGGATGTCGTGACTGAATGCATTAAAGGCGTTCGAAAAATCAAACCATAACAGTAACTTTGGTATTTTCTATACCTGCCCCAATATCGCAGGTCATATACCTATTATAGTTTAAACTTCCAAATAAAAATTTATGTCCTGGCAAAATTGAGGACAATGTGGAGAAAAATACTATGGAATTAATAGACAGTAGAAAATTAATAGAGTTATGTGATATACATTGTTAATAGAGGTTTCATGCTGGGTAATACACATATATGATCCCGCCGTTTATTACAAAGGCTCGTTAGCTTTGTACATGTCACGTTGTAAGTAACCTAATAATAGTCTCAGACGAACTTATCACATTTGTGAACTTAGCCCACCATAATATTAAAGCTCTATTCTGATCTATTATGAATCTCAATTATAACTACTATGACTTAAGTTTATTTTTCTGAGACTTTATTATCTATCAGGTGTAAAAATTTGTTACGATAAAGTCTCGACTGAGCCCGTGGAAGCCTTGGTCCTGTAAACCCAGAGTATATTATCCTATTCCCCAAATGTAACGATTACGAATCGAGCGACGTTATTCGAGGTTATTCTAATTGCTCTACTTTACACCTCTTACAAAACTGTAATTCTGGTATATAGTAGAATATAAAGTGTGTACATAATCCTGCGGCTACTTTAAGACACGTGGCTGTAATTTTCTCAAATATGAGTTTAATAGAGAGTTTTACGTACCAATAACAATCGCCTATAATTTTGTTAAGATATCCGGAATCCAAGTATAAGTGGTTAAGTAAGTACCTTTACCTGATTGACTGTCACTTAATGATTCGCGCTATTTTATGTCATCACATTGCACAGCGTAAGTACCAGGTAGGAGTTATCTGGATCCCGGATATCTTAAGAAAGATATTAGTTAAGTTTTATTGATAGGTAAAATTATCTATTATTTTTTTCATTATAATTTGTATGTGCAAATTCATACAATATGTCTATTCTGTTGAGGCTTTTTTTTTATGTGTAAAGTTGCCAATCGAGCAGATAGTTCACCTGGCTCTGGCTACCTCACTCACCAGACGAAACGCGAAAGTATTATACTTCCACTTTACGCCGGTCTTCTGTGAGGTCGTGGTACTTACCCGGACGAGCCTGCCCATTCGTGCAACAGCCGAGGCTGCTGCGTAAGGCCACCGTTAAGATGTTTGATGTGTGTATTACTTAAATGTGAAGGTCCGACACAAAATAATTATAAAATAAGTTAGTCATGGAATAATCCTCAAAATGAAAAAATCCTTCTTCTATTTCGAAAAAAAAAAAACAAATGCAAGTTTGCTGGTTTATCATACATCATACTGGTAATCTGTAGAAAATAGTTTTATATTTAAAAACGGAATAGCCCTGGAACGCTTCTGAGCGTTTCTCTCTCGCGCAATCATAAATTTCAAAGAAATAAGACAGTTAAATGGTGTGTCCACTTGAAGCTACAATTTGTCTTGAGCTCTTGTTGGCAGCTCAATTTTATTTAAAACAATACTGAAATTTATTAACAGACAGACGGGTCTGGTGGAAAAAGATGACGAATTAAATTTGTTATATTTTTGGTCCTAATTTGCATATTCATGTTTTCCTTTTAAGCAAATTTCCATTGCAAACACGACTTGACTTTTTCGGATGTAATTTGCATTTTTTTTTTCTTAATATTAATAATATATCAATTTTTCAGATAATTCAATAATTTTAATAGTTGAAGCGAATTTAATTTGTAGGCAAATATTTTTTTCAGTTTTTGTTTTTTTCTTCGTCTTATGCATGTGAACAAAATTATAACATAATGTTTCCGGTTTATAATATATTGACGTTTTCGTACTGAATACCAAGAAATTTCGATAAAATAAATTAATAGAAAGAAAATAACGTAGTCGAATTTATAGCTTTGAAGTTTGCAGTGTTCCAATTATTTCAGTCTGCTGCAACTAATAAAATAGTTTATTTGAACTTTATCAGATGTTTCAATAATCACCCACCTCGCTTGTTGTTTTTTATTTGGAACCGTTACCTGAAACAATGAATATTGTTTGCACAAGTTACCTGCTAAAGTCCATATGACTTTAAACAATTTTAACCATAAAATATCTTTTGTGTAATCCATTTATATCGATAATTATAAAAGTACATATCATAATATTTTTTTTACGTGAAAAGTTGTCAAACGAGCAGACGGTTCACCTGATGTTAAGTGAATACCGCCGCCCATGGACATCAGCTACACCAGAGGGTTTGCAGATGCGTTGACAACCTTTTTGGAGATTGGGCTCCGACTACCTCACTCACCAGACTTCACTTTACGCCGGTCTTCTGTGAGGTCGTGATACCTAGCCGGCCGAGCCTGCCTATTCGTGCAACAGCCGAGGCTGCTGCCTGGCTCTACCACCGTAAAAATATAATAACCAGGTTTTCGTGTAAGAATCTTATATGGACCCTTCTAGATTCTTCTTTTATATCTTTTTGATAGTATATCATTATTTTGACTCACCTCGTACCAATACCTAAATAATTGACTCCCTCTAATGGATTCCACTTGCCCGTGTATGTCTTCTGTATTCTATATATGCATTCCCATTAAAGAAATATCTGAGAATGGTTTCCAGCACATACAGATATCAATCCCTAATACGGCTAAACATTTACACCTTAAACTACTGTTTTAATGGACCCACGTAGATAATTGATCACTGCACTCCTAAACCTAAGTCATTTATTTCGCACTCAACCCGCCTATCATAACATACCTGAATAATATAACCTATTCCAATACGATGGAACGGTACCTGCTAATCAAATTTATTTTCGGTACATCAAATATTGTCTCTCCCTTTTTTGCGTGTATTTTTTCTCATGAGAATTCACGACACGTGTTATTTAAAACGTCGTTACTTTAACACTGAGTGGAATTGAAAAACCCCTTTTTCATTCGTCTATCACTAATACTGACACTGTGAAAAGTTATGATTTTAATTTATTTCCCGTGTTGTGCAAGATGCTGTGATATATTTTGTCGTTTTCCTTAATGTGTTCCAAAGACAGATCTTTTACAAACCATTTTTAGTACTAGTATGAAGAAGACAGTTTTAAAAAATATAGTAAAAGTACGTAATGAGTTAAGATAAATGATTATTTTATCGATTACACATAACAATATATATTTTTTTATTAATCAATATTTATTTTTATTAATATTTAATATTTTATAATTTTTTTTATTAATCAATATTTTTTTTAATTAACAACAATGTCCTTAAGATGGCAGCAAGAAGAAAATTACACCTATCTTGTTTATTATTTGGACTTATTGCCACAAAAAAACCTAAATACCTATATTACAAATTAGAGTAGAGGCAGACTAGGACACAGCAAAATATTTTGCGCTCTTCTACCAGGCCCTTGTTAACAGCCAAACACAGAACAGCCGCATTTAGGGGCTGTTTCAAGTATGCTGCTACCCAATGTTGGAACAACATCCCACCACCCATCAGAGACCTGAAAACAGTAACATCATTTAGATATATGTATAAAAAACTTTTATTAGAACAGCAAAAGAATGATCCTGCCTATTGTGCACACTTTTAATGTGACATTCAATTTTTGTTTTCTATTTTTAGTTTATTATTGGTAATATATATATATATAATATATTATATATATTACATATACATATTCATTTTTCATTAATATCATTACATTACATTATTAATTTCTTAATTTATAGACAATATATTAAATTGTATTTATTTTCTTTTTATACTCTTTTGGTATTTTTAAATATATTGTCTTGTGAGATAAATTACCTATATGGTATGTCCCATGAGCAAAGTGGGATTTTTTAAAAATGAAGCGGCATACTTGGGAGTCCATTCATACTTGACTTTGTGCTTGTTGCCATACCATTCTGATGTTCTTAGGATGTTTATCTCAGTGACGTGGCCATTCTTTATAGGTTACCTGCAACGCCATGTGGTTTTTTATTAGATTCAGCCTTTAAATATTTATAAACAGTAGCAAATAGTTGTCTAATAATAATGATACATACCTTCTGTATAGATGATATTCAATGGAACGAAATATTTAGTAAGTAATCGATAGGTTGTCTTATCTCCATAAACTTTATTTGGTATTTTCTATTTTAATTACTATTAATTTTACTGTCAGTGTGTCTGTATATATACATCGTATTATGTTTTTATAAAATAACTGTACATAATTTCTACACGGTAATATCAAATACAAATTAATTTTCTTTAGACGGAGCGCATGGAGGAGAGATTATCCGCCCCGCCATATTGTTAATGTTTGCAATTGACAATTACTGATAATATTTTAAAGACTTTTTTTTGTTGTATAATTAATTTTAATAATATTAAATGAAATTAATTTTAATAATACTAATACCAATTATTATTTAACTTATTAAAATTATTGTTTTCTTGATTTTACGCGAATATTATACATATTAAATGAAACTACTTTACGGATTTTATCGCGTTTTTTATTTTAATTTAAATTCCCGACGTTTCGAACCCTTTACAGCGTTCATGGTCACGGGACAGACTGAGGTGTTAGACGTCTGATTGTCAAAGTTAACCCGGGCTACCGTCAGTTTTTGTATTATTGATTTTGTGTCCGATCTATGCAGAGGGAGCTAATTGTATCTTGTCTTGCAGTAGTGGTTCTTTTGGGCTTAGATTTAATTTTATTGATGATAGGATCCCAAGCTGATGGTAGTACCCAACCCTCTTCTCTATTGAAATTAGGGTGTTTTTTAATTTCAATAGCCTCGCGAATCATCCTCGGGAGGAATCGGTGTTCTTTTGCAAGGATCTGTGGTCTATCAAACCTGATGTAGTGGTTGGGCCGATTTACAGTGTGCTCACAAACTGCAGACTTGTTTAATCTACTATGTTTTATGTCAGCTATATGTTCTTTCACGCGGGTTTTTATAGCTCTTTTCGTTTGTCCTATGTAAGAGAGCCCACATTCACAGTCAAGTTTGTACACTCCTGGATCTTGCAGAGGGATATTACACTTGACAGATGGTAAAAACTGACTAATCTTCTTCAGCGGCTTGTAGAATGTATTAATTGAAGCCCGCTTTAAGATATAGCCGATCTTGTCGGTGACTCCTCTGACATATGGTAGAACAGAAGGTACTCGCTCCACTGTGGCTGGTTTCACTCGGTCACTGTGACGTAGGCGCGGTGCTCGAAGTTTGTTGTTATGCAGAACTTGCTTGACATGTTGAAGCTCAGCGGCCAGGTGTTGTTTGTCACAGATCCCTTGTGCTCTCTGAAACAAAGATTTACCCACGGTAGCTAACTGGGATGGATGGTGGTGAGAGTCACCGTTTAGGTATCTATTTGTATGGGTTGCCTTCCTATACACAGTGTGACTTATAGTGTTATTTGGATTGCGGATGACCAAAACATCTAAGAAAGCTAAAGAGTTATTATTCTCTAATTCCATAGTGAATTGTATTTTGGAATTTACTGAGTTAAGGTGATTTAAAACAAGAAATTTAAGCATTTAAGTTTATAAAGTTTCTTCGCTTAAGAAAGTGTGTACCCGTTTCCTTATGTTTCATTCCCAGGTGTATTCCGAGGCTTGTATGGTCATACTTCCTGCAAAGTAATATAATGTTAGAGCTTGAACAAAGACATTCCATTACACGCGCTTGCTTTGTACTAAAACCCTATAAACGATAGGGATTTTGTATAGATTTATATTTACAGTTTAGATTTAGTAGGGTGTTAACTTGCTTGCTGATTAAACTTTTACACAACAATTGTTACACACGTTTGGATATCTTTTAGTATAGATCAATGGATTTTAATTTCATTACTAGCGTCAATAAACGCCAGTGACTTTATCGTTATATCCGGTACTAGTGTTACTGAGACGGATGACACAACTATGAAGCACTGCTAAAAGACAACCTTTGATAAGAATGTAACAATTTGGTGTAGAGTTTTGACTGCAAACAACCTTGTTGATCCAACCGTTACTTAGAAATTATTTTATGAGTAATGTATATTATAAATTATACAAATTATTCAGTTATTTTATGCTCTGAGTGATTGCTTGAAATACTCCTTTTTATGTAGTACGATCTTAAACTTAACTTTATCCAAACGAAACCATGACAACAAAGAGGAACACTTTAATGGAAATAATTTCTCTAATTCCACTTTTCGGAATTTCAAGGATAGGTAAAGAACCCTCAAACGGTCACACTCTTTGAAGATTCATTCAAAGTTACATTGAGGAACAGCTAAGATTCGATGGAAAGCATTTAACCAGTCTGCAAATTTCGTAATGTGAACGGTCAATGATTGTAAAAGCTATTTAAATAAAATTATTTTCGTGTATCAAATCTTATATATGAAAGAAAGATTTCTTATTGTCAAACTTTTAGCTTTAAACAACTCAACATATATGCCATTCTAAGTAATTTATAGCTTAGCTACTAATATAATATAACATAACATTTTCTACTATTCCAGCCAAATGAACAACATAAAAATGAAGGCAATCCATGTGCTATTTATTTATTCATCGTAATTTATTTGCGTTTATGATTAAAGTCGTTGATGGTTCATCAGAACCGTGAAATTTGGTTGTGGTAATAATTATGGTCACCAATTTAAAATATCTGTGGATATGAGTAAGTACCTAATGAAAACTGTTTCAATTTTCGCCCCAATTCAAGTTTTCGTGTTTCAATCAAAGTTATGTTAGTGGCTTTCGGCTTCCCCTTCAACCAAGTTTATTTTTATTTAACATTACATGACTCAGTATATTTTTATCAAATTATACTATATTAGAAAAAAAAAGTACAGTTGTACTTAAGATAATTTTGGTCGTGTTTGTAAAATTTTTTTTCAGAAAACACTACAGAGTTTTTGCTCCTATTATATTATTTAGTATTTGTCTGCGATCTGAAAAACAACAGAACACAATGAACAAATACTAGTTTAACCTCAGATACCAAATATTCACTTATTATTGAAAGTAAAACAACTAACCATTAATTAAAAACTCATGCAGTAGAAAATGAATTTAAATATTGGTTTAACTTCAAAAGACAACATATTTAATTACGTTGTTTCAGACAGATTGGATACATTTACATTGTCATCCACATTCAATTTCAACCAAATTCTGCTTAGATAAAAGATTTATTCATTTACTCACAATAATAAAATAGTTAATACATAAAAAACATTTCTAAGCAAGAAGTATTTCCGGATTTATCACTATATTATTTTCTTCGTCTAGATTTCAAGTGAAATGACGTTCTCAAAATCTCGTTCGTTAGATAAAAATCGAGTTTTTTTTAAATCTGTTGAGTTTTTTTGAATGGAATTTTCCTTTGAAATAAAATTTGTTCTGTTGTTATAAAGTTCATTGATCCTGACAACTTTTCAGAGCCTTTTGTTTGATAGAATCCATATGTTGTCCCAGTAGTAGGCATGTCGAAGGTCGACGTCGATATCTTTTGTGAGGATTAAACTTGTCCGAGGACAAATTAATTAAAGGTTGGTAATTAACTAACCCACTAATAAAACGTGTGTAATCAGAGTTAGTTGTGTTTTAAGAGCGAGTTCTGATTTTATAATGGCGAAGGAATCGTTATTGATCTATAAATCAGATGAAATGTCAAACTGTGAAATGATAGTAATATTTAAATTATTATTTAAAAATAAACTTAAATCTTCAAAGAGAAGAATTCTTCAGTGAAGATTCCTGTTTTTAGACCTTTCTCTTCCCGTCCCGCATCTCAGTTTGCCTCTTGGCAAAGGCCAACTCAACTTTTTTCGCTGAGTCCTGTTGCAAGTGACTCGGCTTCGAAAAGGTCTCTTTTTGAATCTCTTACTCTCATCTGCATGTTTGTTATCTACCTCTACTAAACTGCCTTTTGGTTCCTTCTCCAATTTCTACTATCCTGTCGATTCTTCTTAAGTTGACAATACTTCTTTCCTTGGCGTGCATGTAACCTTATTCAACCTTATGTAAAGTTAAGCAAAGTTAAGAAACTAAAACAGGCCACATAATATGTCGGTCATAAAACAAGCCTTACTTCTAATACTGTACATTGCTGTAATATCACACAATATGCTAATATTCATTATACGGTTGACCTAAATGACCTTTAACCGTTGTGTCATTTATGTATGTGAGTAAACTGTTCTAATGAAACTATTGATAATACCTACCATGTTCCTATCTTTATTCTAATGAAACTAAACGGATTAGCACTAATAGAAAAGCGAAGAAAAAATAATGTAAATCATGAATCGGCCATGAGTCATAAACAGGACCACAAGATGAATGATTTATTATTATTTTATTCATTTAGTTCTAAATTGGAGCTCTCTCTTCCATTATGCCAATCAACAGAGAAATTGGCAAAACCTGTGGAATCGTCTTACAGGGATTAGGCATTACTCAGAAAAAGAAATAAGTATCACAATAGTGCATAGCTTTTTAGAATTTAAAAGTGTATATGCATACCATAACTAAAATATTACATACATTAGTACATTTAAATGTATATCAATTTAACCTAATTCATAATGTTTCTGACATTGGACTCGAAACGAAATTGTTTGTACTCTTAATGAATTATGTATGAGTTGGTACAAAACACGCTAACTTACGGTGGAGCTAACGTTTCGGTCCCAGAATATTTAAATATCTAACTCCAACAATTTGTTCCCTTCAGTGCCCATATAAAGTTCAATAAATATTATTTTCCTTTTTCCTTTGACGATAATAATGTTTAATCAAGCAAATAAATATTTTTCGGAGCCAATCGGGAAGAGGAACATGTATCAAATCATTGATACAGATAAGTAACAGGATTTCATAAACTTCTACTGTATAATAAGCATAACCACTGATGAAACTGTTTGCCGTGTGTAACAAAATATATTAGAGATATGCGTTATACTTCTTAACCTGAAAAATATAAGGATAAACATTTACAATGCTTAATATTATTCAGTTATAATTTCAACATCTTATTTAATATTCGGTTAATTTAAGATAAACGTTTATGAATAAAAAGTTAGATCGAATTGCCACCAGTGGCGGATTTACCTAAGCAGGCGCCTAGGGCGTAACATTTTAGGGGGCGGCAAATTTGGCCCGAAAAATTTTGCCTTACATTTTCATAACTATATTATTAACCGGATTGTTAGCAGAACATTTAATACAAATAATGTTCGTATTATTTTTAAACTGTAAGTGCAATAAAAAAATTAACAATGTTTATTAAATGTACATTTTTGGGTTAGCTGCATATATTTTTATAAGTACTCTTAAGGCATACCTTACCCCGACTTATTATTCTTGTAATCTTCACTAAATCGTTGGTTGTAAAAATAATCTAGAAACTGACATAACGAAAACTCAGTTCAAAATCATGTTAATAACGAGAAAAATCTGATGTAATGAAGAAGAGGACAAATCAAAAAGCTGCAATTTAATTGACAGAATAAATATATAATATGATTGCAAAATATGGTATGGAATTTCAGAGGTCGGTATGGGCGGCAAAATTGTAAATCCGTCACTAATTGCCACACATATTTTAAACAATATTCCTTGTAGTTCCTTAGTAGATAGAATAGATAGAATAGTAGATAGAATGTATCAAGTCAGTGTTTAAGTTTTAATTAATAATTACCTTTATGTATAATAGCTCTATAAACAAGGAATGGCATAGTAGCCGCAATATCGAGTTTGTTATTTTGAACCACATTGTCGTTATAAAAATCCTAACCTAATAACGTAATAAAGTGAATATCTGCATACACAAATACCTATTACATGGAAATTGCAGATTTATAGCTTTCTGATTGTAAGACTAAATTTTTTTATCGAAATTACAGAAATCATCACCATAAATTTATCGAATAAAAAAAAATTAAAATATAGGTACGTATAAAATAAAAATAAAATATCACACAGTGTAACGTTACGTTCAGACGAAGTTCCAACCTCAGGGTTGAATCTTACAAACATATTTTCCTAAGTTTTCTTTGCTGCTACATTATTAATTTTTCCCAGTATACAAACTCTTGTAGCGTTTATTTTTCAATGCCACAGAGATATTTAAAGCATCAATTTAATTCCTATTCTCTTTGATTTGTATTAGTGTATACGTGGATAAATAGTCGATATGTTTTACAAAAATTATAAAATAAATCTGGAAAATGGTAATCTGTATCTACCTCTTAAGAGGCAGAGCTTGGCTTGCATTATGTATTTAATTTTACACGATAGAAGTAACTTTATATCAATGAATGATTTTTTGATCTGCCGATAAACCAATTGATATACGTCTATACGTATAATATATTCTATGAGACTATTGTATGAGAATTTCTCAGTCATAAATATTTTCATTTTGTCGTTACCCATTTCTCGCTGGGGAATTTAAGTAACGTGTTATTTAAGAAGACATATCTTGCGTTCAAGTACCGTACATTGGAAGCTAACGCAAGAAAATTGATGATATGAATTACATTGTATGTTAAATATAAAATTGAAGGCGAAATTTCTTTTCAATTTTCTTTCAATACACTCGATCTTATCTATTACATAAAAGCAAATAGGTATATACATAGAAAAATAACTATTAAAATTAGGAGTAACACTCCTAAAACCTACTTACTGCAGCATTAATTCCTAAAAAACAATGTAGATAAAAGACGTTGAGATTTTTGTCGGTGAGCTTAGCCGCTAAAGCGTCAGAGCGCGAATCTCGAAGACGTGGGTTGGTTTCCCACAGTGGCGAAAAACTTTTCGTACTTTTTTCTAAAAATTTTAGAGTATATGAGGTATTAGTATATATGTTTTTGTTAGGCATTTTGCAATGTTTCTTAGGAAAGTTATTTTAGATCGAATATAGTCTAAGTGTGCTTTTATTGTTCGTCTGTTATCCAAAATAGGCACAAACTATTTCTCTTGACTTGATTGTTTTACATGTTTATTGACGTGATTGAAGATTGTAATCTTTTTTCCCAGATATTCTAAGGTCATATGGATTCTCTTGCTTATAAATTTACATATATTTTTACTGTCTAGAAATATGAATTGTATTAATTGATAAGAGTAAGTGGAAGTACAGAAGAGTAGAAAAAATGCATCCGATACTTCTTAACTCTTATTTATTATTTAATCGAGTATGATTAACACATAAAAATATAAATGAATATTTAACGCTTAAAGAAGTTACGACGCAAATACGTGCGTGTACAGTTACTAAGGATCCTTTTTAAACAGCACCACTGTGTCTGTAGAGTACCTCGATTGTCTCCAGGGTGCTGTAAGCTTCTCAAATAAATATACACCGGAGGCTAGTTCATTTAATCCTATCCACCCAACTATTACTCATGCTACGTACTTAATGCAAATGATGTTATGTATTCCAGTAAATGCAAATATAACTGAGCCGTCTCTGGAGTAGTTTAATCGAAATAATAGTTTTACGTATGATTTAAAGCAAATCATCAGCTTTTACTTTCAGCCTGTAGACTGTATAAATTCGTCAGGCACAGATCTCGTGGGAAGGCTATGTTTTCACACGCTTGGTAGAGTCTACTTAAGCAGAATACGGTTGTGGACCCATGTGCAACATCAACGCGAGAGATTGTGGGCTAGGGGCAACCCGGATTAAGGTATGCGGATCAGGGGGTGGATGTTATAGATGTTATTCGTTGGGTTAGTCACATAATATCGAATAAAGCGAATCGACGACCCGGTTGGCGTGGAGAATAGTGAACCTTTTTTTTTGGTATCGGGGGGGAAATCTTCAAAAGATACGCTGTCACTTTACATTACAGGGTTATGTGGGGTTCTTACCCACTAAAACCCCCTCGGTGGCCGCCTTCTGTACATTTGGAGGGACTCCGGGATCTCCCATGGAACGCACCGGTGTCCCTCGGTACTACGTCTGAGCACGCCTCTGAGAAGGATAAACCTTCTCCGATCCCCTCACCCTCTTGCAGCAACACGAGACCACTTCGTGCTGTTGCGCATCCGTGTCCCCTTTTAGTCGTCTTTTACGTCAGGCAGGGGATACCTTAGCCCTATTCTATGAGCCCGGGACTACAGGGCTGGGGGAATAGTTAAAATGCCTCTTGCGCCAGATGGTGTGGGTTCGATCCCCACTACTGGAAAAATTTTGTGTGATGAAAATAGTATTCTTCCAGTGTGCGGGTGTTTATATAAGTATAATATGTATTTACTTACACATGAAAAGTATGTTTATCAGTTTTCCAGTACACATTGTACAAGCTTTGCTTAGTTTGGCACTAGAGAACGTTGTGTAAAAATGTGTCCGTGATCACCAGGCGAAATACGTGATGTAGATCTGTTGCGGACTGGCAAATGCCATCTGTAAATATTTTTGTATCATTACTAATTCACGCAGGTCTTATTATTCCGACACCCTATTCGTTAAAGACTAAATTAATTAATATTCATCTTGCCAACGAGTTTCAACTCATTAATGTAACACGACCTAAGACAATTCCAGACATTATGAAGTCAAGATTAAAAAATAATTTCCGTTTGGTTTTACCCGTGGAGATACAGGTACAGAACGGAACAGAATCTAAAGAGGGGTCGGCACAACATGCCAAAGTATGTATACACTGTTGGCTAGGTTTTTTACACCCGGCCGCCCGCTTGACGTTAATCCTTTTTTTTTCCGGGGGAAAAATCCTTTGTGGATCCCGTGCCACTTGATCGGGGGCGTGGCAGGGGTATGTGGGAGTCCCAGTTAGTAACGGGTACCCACTAAAAACCCACGTTGCTTCTGTCTCTGTCACTTGGAACACGTGGACGCAATCTTCCGCGGCCCCGACGTCAAGACCATGACGTCACCGCTCCTGGGGAATAAATACACAGATTCGGAACAATTATCTGTGGGCTACACTAATACTTGTCCCGTGTGGAAATCGAACCCATAACCTCTGGCACTGAAGCCAATAGCTTAGCAATTGTGCCACCAAGTCATAGATTCTTTTATTTCTTTCTTTATTCTTTTTTTTATTAAAAACGTGGCCCTTACTTTTGGATAACATTATCCTGTGTTGTAAGAACGTTTTACAAACATAAATTTCACGTGGACAAACACCCAGATACGAAACAACTATCTGTGGGTCACACGAATAGTTGTCCCGTTGTGGGAATCATGCCCATGACCCCCGACGCCGAAGCCAATACCTCAGCAATTGCGCCACGGAGCCATCAAAATTAGATATTAGACATTCATAAATATTTTTTATTTTTTGGAATGAATTTTCTTAACACACCAGGCGGAGAGACTGGTAGTGTCGTCACGTAACGGATCATGTCAATGTAATTTCGTTCTTATGTTTGGAACTTTTCATTTTCATTTGTCTATAATTGAGTTTCCTTTCATAAGATTGAAAGTAAACATGCCGGATCAGTGCCAACGATTTATATATTAAAACCAATTGGACTCGCTTCATGCAGTTTCAATATAATGCTAGAGCTAACTCAAAGGCATTCCAGGTTACGTGTTCACTTTGTGCCATAAACTCTTCGTAACAGTAGTTAACATACCTATATCGACCATCAATATCGACTAGGAAAGCATAAATATATTCTATGTAAAATACACCAAATCTGTATTGCATGGCTTCTGTACGTTTATATTCTTTCAGCTTTCATTAAGTCAAAAATAAATATGAAAATATTTTTTACACATTTATTCAAGACCCTAAACCTCATGACCATAAACGCTGTAAAAAACGCTGTTGAAAACGATGTGAAATAAAAATAAAAATATACGTGATATATCCATAAAATATTTGAATTTAGTAATGAATAGTATTCGCATAATTATAAGAAATTATGAAAGATATGATTGTAAGTCTATAAAATAAAATAATTTGATTAATATACACTAGCAGCCTGACATTATGAACAAAAAAACGTAATAACTTTTACGGTGATTAACCCACCGAGTTAGTTTAAGGATATCGCTTTTATTATAATAGTTTAACACACACAACCTACACTACTATATGATGATGTATTCGCCACTGATATTGACGCCACATCCTTTCCAATCCAGAAGCTTTTAGTAAGGCATATTTATTATAATAATTTACAATGCAAAATAAAATTTGCATTAAAGTGGTACACCAGGACGAGCGTCTTTCGTATAAACGAGCAAACAGTAATACAAAAGTTTGCTATGAATCATCAAGCCGTAGGAATCTGTTTGGTTACTGAATTCATAAGTTATCTTCAATCTGAAACTTTGATTGCCACGATTGATTCCATCATCAACTTCCAAATAGTTTCGTAACTATCCTTTATTGCTAACCCATTATTACTTCCATCAAGGCTAACGCGTCATTATCATTTGCGATATAATAAATGCCCACCTTCGTTGCATTAATTACACTGATTACAATTAAATTTAAAGTTATATTTATAACTACATATGAATGTAACTTTAAATTTCATTGTACGAAATGGTGTACAATAATCAAGGTAATCCGTAACCCTAATCTGTATGACACACCTTACGAGTGACAGTTGTAAAAATGTTGTGAAAGGGAGGATAGGATGCTTAGTCAGCTGGCCTATCACGTCCCAAGGCGAGGGCCGATCAAAGTGTAAATGAATCATTTTGTTGACGTATATTGAGGTTTGACAGTTCTGTACCTTAAATATTTATAAACTTTTCTAGTCGTTATACGTTTTAGGATAAAAAATTATATTTTTTTGGTAGTCCCCGCACTCAAAATGAATGTTAAATATGATTTTTTGTACACTAATTGTAAAATAATCAAAATTTCCTGGAACGCCTGCAGCTTTTGAAAATTTATCTACAAAAAAACTATGTTTAACAGTCTTAGATATTCCTAATTATAACAGTTGAATAAGGATACTTTAATGATCAACCCTCCGTTTATAATACCGTAGCAACTGACAGGCAAATTTTAAATTCGAAAGGTTATATTCAGATTTGAAACAAAATTTTTTGTTATAGAATGTTTCCCACCAGTTTAATTAGAGTACAGAGAACTTCGTAAAATGTTAATAGTCTATGCACAGTATTCGTTCGGGAGATAATACAGAGCAAATTAATAAAATAAAAACATACCAGACACGCGGGCGGTTCAACTGATGTTTTCTAATTAACGTCACCATCAGAGATTCGACACTACGTCGAAACCCCGATGACTATGATACAAAATGCAGAACTATAAATACTATTTACGCTGGTCGTCTATGAGGCCGTAGAACTTGACTAGACAGCTCATTTATTCATTAACATAAGAGCCGTGATAGCTCAGTATCCGGGCGCTCGCCTTTAATTCAATGTACTCCAGCAACCTGAGTTCGATCCCCGGTGCCAGCACCAGTGAAATTGTTAATTTTAAGTGCTGACTTTATCACGTGCTCAACGGTAAAGGAAAACATCGTGAGGGAAAAATATTTCGAAAATATGTGGAAGTTCGCCAATGCGCAGTGGGGCCGCGTGGTGGACTATGCCCTGATACCCTCTGTAATAAAGAGGAGGCCACAGATTATATTAGATTAAGGTTTTTATTATCTTGAATTTTATTCGGTTAGTGAGGTGATCTAATACTCCCTATCCTTTTTAAGTTTGCACTTCCTATTCAAAGGTTTAGTTTGTATATTGGCTAATCTGGGACTGCTTTATTTCAAACCTTATCAATTACGATGTACGCACAGCTCCGAACTGAAGCGGCAACCGGTCATTAATCGTATCAAAGCTGTCTTAAAGCTTTAATACTATTAATGACCGGTCTCCAGTGAATATTTAATTAAGAAACTCGGTAACCGGATGCAGGGCCGCACCGTAGGACTTACGTAAGGAGAAATTGTACCAGCCAGCGTGCAATAGAAGAATTTAAAACTTGGCTTAATAATGTTACCAGCTATAGGGTAACTTAACCAGCTATACAACTTTTTAGGTTAATCAATAAAAAATCATTTTTTACTAACGAAAAACAAATCTGACTTACTCTCACAAATGTCTCGCTCTGTATTCATTTCATAATTGATTTTCAGGAGTTACCTAAGTATCTCCGGAGCCAAAGATCCAATACTAATGAAATTAATGTGGAAAGTGGGAAGCACATGGGAAGCACCAGCTTTCAAATAATAAAAGAATCATCAAAATCGGTTCAATCCGTCAAAAGTGCTGAGGTAATAAACATAAAAAAAATCCAATCGAATTGAGAACCTCCTCCTTTTGAAGTCGGTTAAAATGAATCAAACACGTTATTTAACAAGGCAGAGAAGTGACATGTCTCCAACCTCGTGATCTTAACAAAAGTATGGATAGAAAAATCCTCTCGATTTCATAAGACGTTGTTTGTTAAATATATAACTAGGTTTTTTTTTTTGGTAAATAATGTATTTTGGAAATAAAAAAATAAAAAATAAAGAAAATGATCTGAAAAAAAGTAAAAAAATAAGTGTGTGAATGATCGTGATACGAACCGCGGCCGTCTATTTTGGGGCCGCACGATTACCGACCGAGCTATTATAAAATTTTTTTTGCGACGAAATTTACCGTCATATTTGAATGATATTTTTCATTCCCTGAAAACAGGGATAAATGGACATTTTCAAAAATGAAACCTAGCTAGATCAATTTTTCGCCCCCGAATCTACGCACATACTACATTTCATGAAAATCGCTGGAGCCGTTTCCAAGATTCCAATTATATATATATATATATATATATATACGCCTCTCTAATTTTCCTCCATTCACGACTCTTCGTTTCCTGAAAGAATTATACCTCCAACAGCACTTTTACTGTATAGTATGGACGTCATCCAAAGAAGAACCTAGAATATCAAGTGAAGAGAGAATTTAAACTAATTTCCCTGAATTTTTTTTTAAAGCTCGATAGCTCAGAACTAAGCCTTTGGCATTTTAAGCCAAATAATAAGAAATTTTTAGACGTATGCGCTTTTTGTAGATTCAACATAGAAAAACGTGTTCTTGAGTGTTGTTTAAATTTCGCGGGAAAAGTTCTAATAGAAGTGTTGAAAATTTCGTGTTGTGTAGGCTTTTACAAGAACAACAAGGGCACGAAACATTTTAAAGTGATCTGTAAAATTCTTAATGTAAAAGTAATGTTATGTTACAATCGGTTTTTTGAACATTATGTGAATTTGTTTTCAATTCTATAAGTGTCATTTTTTTTATGTTTGTAAGCTTCATTAAGGTTATTGTGTGAATAAATCTATCATTAGTTGAACTTGTAATGCTTTTTCTGCTTACTACAAAAACATAAACCAAACAATTGAACTGACAACCCGAATGGCGTAGTGGGTAGTGTACATGCCTTCTGCGTCAGAGGGTGTGGGTTCGATCCCCACCACTAGGAAAATATTGTGATGAACATAGTGTTTTTCTAGTGTCTGGGTGTTTATATATGTATAATATATATTTATTTACAAAAGTATTTTTAAGTATGTTTATCAGTTATCTAGTACCCATAGTACAAGAGTTGCTTAGTTTGGGATTAGAGAACGTTGTGTATAATTGTGTCCTAACATGTTTTTTTTTTAATTTTGTATGTAAATCAATTGTATTTATTGTTTATTCGAAAAATTATGCAAAATTATTTTCTTACCATGGTGCAAACAGGAATATTGCCCAAAGCCTTATAAAAACTTAATAATATGAAATATGTATAAGTAATAAATCATAATAAATATGACGATCATATGGTAGAGCCACGCAGCACCCTCGGCTGTTGCACGAATGGGCAGGCTCGTCCGGGTAAGTACCACGACCTCACAGAAGACCGGCGTAAAGTGGAAGTATGACAAATACTTTCGCGTTTCGTCTGGTGAGTGAGGTAGCCGGAGCCCAATTTCCAAAAAGGTTTTCAACGCATCTGCAAACCCTCGGGTGTAGCAGATGTCTATGGGCGGCGGTATTCACTTAACATCAGGTGGACCGTCTGCTCGTTTGGCAACTTTTCACAAAAAAAAAAAAAAAAAAAAAAAAAAAAAAACAGTTGATCGTCATATTAGAGTATGAGTTACTTAAGTAAAGAAACGAGCAACTTTGGTCGCAACTTAAGTTTTCGTATCAATTTGTCTTTATAAGTGACTACTTTCAGTTCAAACATTTATTGATTTGACTAAAACTTGTTGGGCTCTAATTCTATAATGGAATTCGGTACCTTTTTTTGTTGAAAACTTATAATGAATTGTAAGTCTATTCAATTAAACTTAAGCTTCGTGTCATGACAGTCTAAAAATACTTTATTCAGTTGACTTACCACCATATTAAGAGTTTGTAGTTCGATATTTTTATTCAATATATATATGCGTAAACATTGTAAAATAATTTAAAGATCGTATAAAAGTCCATTAAAACAAATGACATGAAGATAAATAAATGTGAAATGAAATTTTAGCCCAAAGTTTAATCAATTCTATTTACTTGCAGGCCATAATAATAGGAGAAGACATGAATGCTGTTTCCAGTGTAACAAAAAATAATTAAAACCAAGTGCGAGTCGGGCTCGCGCATGAAGGGTTCCGTACCAATATCTATAAAAACGGCAAAAAAAAATCATGCCTGTTGAGCCCATTTAAATATTTTTTTATATCGTTCTTTAATACATCAACAGAAATACATCATCTGTGAAAATTTCAACTGTCTAACTATAACGGTTCATATAACCCGGTGACAGACGGACTGATAGACAGACAGCGGAGTCTTAGTAATCGATTCCTTTTTACCCTTTAGGTACGGATCCCTAAAACAGATTCCAATCATCGATTCAATTCAATTCACTAAAGCCACCTGAGTTCAATCCCCGGTGCCAGCACCAATGAAATTGTTAATTTTAAGTGCTGACTTATCACATGCTCGGCGGTGAAGGAAAACATCGTGAGGAAACCTGCATATTTTCGAAATAGTAACAAAAAAATTTCCAAAATAATATGTGAAGTCCGCCAATCCGCAGTGGGGTCACGTGGTGGACTATGCCCTGATACCCTCAATACAGAGGAGGTCTTTGCCCAACAGTAGGAAATTTATAGGCTATAACTTTTTTTATTTATATAAAATGGTTTTCTTGATAATAAAACAATATTTCGATATCGGATTCAAATGTAATATAAAAACTTTCTTCAATAATTCAAAAAGTTCGTTTATAAAAGACAATGATGATCGCATGATCGCAATGTCGTTTAAAACGCTTCCTCTTTCCTTCTTCACTTTGAACTATTAAAAGCTTTTAGAGATACTTCCATACCTTTAGAGATCGCAAGGTAATTTTCCTTGTATGAGTAACATTATTCTTGTTTCAAAGCGTGCAGACCTGTGTAAAATAATATAATTATTGACTAAAAAAATTAGCGTCAACGTAACCTGTCATAATTATATCATATGAACGTAACATCTTATAATTTTCAGAACGATCTCGTCTAAATCAAAACTTGAGGGATAGTATCATTATCGATGGTATATTATAGTATGATGGTATAACCCATCTCTTTGTCTTTGAACTTAATATAATGAAAACTCATTAAATTCGCGTAATATAATCGTACCTACTAATAAGCCTTTCAGTTTCAGGAAGAGTTTGGAATAATGAGTTTCAAACATAATCCTATACAAGGCTAATCTGAATTATTATGCGTGTAATAGGCGAACATTCTGTTATATTTGGTAAATATTCTTTTCTTTATATTAAGACATTGCATTTTACTGTAGGATAAGATTATCCTGTGTTGTGAGGATGTTTTACATACTGTTAGCGTTTTAAAATAACAATTTTCAAGCTGACGGTAGCAATAACACCAAGATGCCTGACATCACAGTCCAGCCCGTGGCCACGAATGCGAAGTAATTTTGGGCAAAAGAATATTTTTTTCTAAAGTGCTATCTATATTTTTCAATTACGACGTCTTTCAGTTAATTTCATTAAAAAAACTCAAGAAGTGTTCTGTTAGGACGCTATGAAGTAGAGAAGGAAGTACAGAAGAAACTTACAGCTATAGTTTGACTTAAGCTCTAGTCACGATATTTAAAGTTTTAATCATAATCGAAGCTGCAAATAAGAAACAATTTAAGGAATTTGATATTTTAACAAAAGATCGCTTTGAGTGGCATTTTTAAATTCGCGAAGTGTGGGACTCTATATATTTTGACTAGAATGCACTAAGGCCTAAGGTGTTTTGCGTCTTAACAGGCTAAGGTAGTTTATCAGGGTAATGTTTAAAAAAAATCGTCTTAATGCGGCGATAAAGGCTCCCAATAATATTTTTTCTCAAATATCTTCCATGTACAGACAACGATCACTCATATTTCTAGTACATGTATCGATAAATATTGATAAAAGTGGATAAAAGGTCAAAATCTACGGCAGTGATTCTCAACGTTTTTTTTGTTGCGGCACATATTTAACGATTTCAAAATTTGGCGGCACACAAAAAAAAAGATTAAAATTATTTACTTACTACAACACACTGCATAAATAGTTTATGACAAAAATTTTAAATATACGAAATAAACTAATATATACTACAATAATAACTAAACGTTTATTAAGGGATTAATTACAAATTAATAATAAAAATATTTTAATGCGAAATTTTAGCTTGATGTTTTTTGATAATTTCAATTATATATTCGGTCGTAAAAATGACAATGCTACTCTCATATCGTCTTCTACATTTAACAATCTTGATCTTTTTTTAGTTTTAATGTTGGCTAGTGCCAAAAAATATTTTTCTTTTTAAATGATATAATTTAATAATATTAACATTATTATATAAATTTGCAAAATTTGGCGGCACACTTTTGAAATTTGGCGGCACACAAAAGTGCCGCGGCACAGTGGTTGTGAATAACTGATCTATGGGATACGAGACACAGCCCTAACGTCGCCACGTCTTCTCTGGTGCTTAAAATTTTATAAATAACATAAATGAAATAGCCATGGCTCAGATTAACGACAGATTTGGTCGCGCTGACGGCCTGTGACATATTGATATCCTTACTTAATATTATAAACGCGAACGTTTGTCTCAAAGGATGTTTGTTACTCTTTCACGCAAATACTACAGAATGGATTTTAATGAAACTACAATGATATAACTTATAAATCAGAATAAGACATAGGCTATAATTTATATCTTAACGGTGGTAGGGCCACGCAGCAGCCTCGGCTGTTGCACGAATGGGCAGGCTCGTCCGGGTAAGTACCGTGGTACCGGTGAGGTCGTGACCTCACAGAAGACCAGCGTAAAGTGTAAGTATGACAAATACTTTCGCGTTTCGACTGGTGAGCCGGAGCCCAATTTTCAAAAGGTTGTCAACGCATCTTGGAATCCTCGGGTGTAGCAGATGTCCATGGGCGGTGGTATTCACTTAACATCAGGTGAACCGTCTGCTCGTTTGGCAACTTTTCACATAAAAAAAAAATATACATATTTTATATATATCTGTCTTTCTGCCTGAATGTTACGTCTTTCTACACCTGAATGTTAGCCTATTCTACTCAGACGTAGTCGCGGGCAGCATCTAGTTACTTAATAATGTGGTATACACTTCCACAGAAGAAAAACTTATCAAGGACCCGTGCAAAATAACGTTATATGTCGTTTTATTGGCAGTAACAACACTTTCTAATATGTTTCTTTATTTACGACGAACACTTATTTTATACGAGCGATGGTGACGTCATATACGATTAAATAGACACATCCGAAGCTAAGGATACATTAAGCAGGATATATGATATCAAGTTTGGTAATGTTTTTTTTTTCATGTGAGAATATGGCAAGGTACTGCGATTCACCTGATACTAAGTGATAACCGCCACCCTGTGAAATTAGCAATACCCGTTGCAAATGCGTTGCCACCGTTTAATAAAAGGGTCCCGGCTACCATGATTAGCGAGGCTTCGGACATTGTCTAATTATCTCTTATTAATATTATTTTAATGATTGAAAATGAAAGTAATTTAATTCAGACAGACTCTCTCCCAGCCTGTCCCGTGACCATGAACGCTGATACAGAAAAAAATAAACGCGATAAATTCGTAAAATAACTTTCATTTAGTAATGTGTTATCGTCGTAATACTATTCGAAACTACTACACTATAGGTTTCTATCTTACGTAAAGGTGAGTCAATAAAGGCAAAAGTACTTTTTATTAAACTTCTATCAAAAAACGTTTGCTAGTAAACGTTTCTCTTTACCAGACCATTAACGACGTTAAGCGACATCTAGTTTCTCAATTAAATATTCACTGGAGATCTGTCAGTTATCGTATTAGAGGTGTCCTAAGTTGTTATCTTCGGTTCAGTCTTATTTCAGAAGGACTCCCGATTTGACACCTGCTTTGGACTCCTGCTTTAAGCTGAAATATCTGATTTTTATAATAATAATGCTTGGAGTCAATATGCAAGGTTGAAACGTTAAATATATCACTGCGAAAATGGTATAATTTGATACATATGGCATAAATATTTCATAAATATATTATTTTTACTAAATCTCGTTACATCTAAAATTTTCTACCGGTCTATGGTCTCTAACTAAACTATTCCGTTTCTGCTTAGTATTCCAGCCATCACTCCATTTGGAAGATTCTTCAGCATCTATATGATGTGGTTCTTTTGTCTTTTGTTAACTGATGTTTTTTCTGTCTGTCCGCAGGCTTCAACCAACGTATAGCCCATAAGCTAGCCAGAACCCACAAGTTTGTAAGTTACTTGCTATTACGGAACTTTTTAAAGTACTATACCGCTGGGTTTCGAATGTGTGCAGCTTATGCCCACTACTGGGAACGCTCACAGCTCCATGCAATAGACGTAGGATTTTAAGCAGTAAGTCGCGGCATGTCGCCACGAATTTTATGCAATGCACGATAATCGCATAAACGTGATCTTATCTTGAATAGCGCCTGGCGTTGTAATATATAATATAAATTAGTGTCATTGCGTCTTTTAGGTGCATCTTTTTTTGGTCGTACTCGTATTATGAAAAGTAAAAAAAAACGTTATGTCGATTCAGAAGTTCTCTACGGTATATTACATATGCATGAAATACTCACTTCAGTCGACACTCGGAGGAATAAATTAAATTTAATTATCTACCTTAGAATATACACATTTCCAATACCAAGAAATTTCCCAGAATGGAGGTAATAAATGAGCAATAAATGAGCATAAGTAATAAATGAGCATACAATCTTTTGAAGACATTTATTTATATTCGACGGAGAGGCTTGACATCTTTTACATTTAGTACAATTAGATGTTATAAAAGAATAATGTTAAAATATAAAATTATTTATCTGGCTTGATAAACTGTATTTAAAGTGTAATTGTGGTATTTAAGTATTTTAACCTTCAGTTGCGTAAACACATCGCTGGCTTCTCAGATGCGGTAACAAGAGCCCAAAGATTAAGTATTAGGTGCAAGGTAGCGAGAAAATGCAGTTAAGAGTTGTTAGCACGATGCCGCATTGAATAGGTTTCATTTGTAAACATTGTATAATTTTTCAACAATCTAAATAAATTTTCCGTGCGTTAAGAAAAAAAACATATAGACCCTCCTTAGGAAACAAACACCCAGATCCGCAACAAGTATCTGTGGGTCATACAAATACTTGTCCCGTGTGGGAATCGAACCCATGTCCCTCAAGGCCGAAGCCAATAGCTAAGCAACGGCACCACCGAGTATAGAGTATAAAGTATAAAGTGAAACAGCAGAATATGCCCTTCAAATTGTAGTACGTTCGATTTAAATAAGCTCAATCAGGATTTTCCGCATTTTGTATTATCGATAGTACCTAAAAACAAAATACTAAATATAAAATTTTAACTTTACCCACCCCTGATGATCACGCTTTCGTATTTAGTCATATCGACTGCAGTGATGTGCGAGAAGTATTATGGAAGCTAACTCCGATGCTGTTGGCTCTGACTGCATTAGTCGTAAAATGATCACTCCTCTTCTCGATTTTCTAGCTCCTGCCATTAAGTCCATCTTTAATCATTCCATCAATAACGGTTGCTTCCCTTCTTCCTGGAAGGATTAGGACTAGTTTCTCTGATTATCGGCCTATTTTCATTTTACCAATTCTATCAAAAGTTTTTGATCTCATTGTTCATAAACAATTGACTTTATTTCATTCCAAATCCAGCCTTTTAAATCCGGTTTTCGTTCCGGTCATAGTACGACTACTGCATTAGTTAAAATTACTGATGATATCCGTTTCGGTATGGATAACCAGTGTGTTACAGTATTGACTTTACTAGATTTCAGCAACGCTTTCATTAATTTTGATTACGAGTTAATCTTTGCCATTCTAACTTCTCTAAACATATCTCGTAAGGTCGTAGACTGGTTAGTTAGTTGCACAGGCGCCGGAAACGGATTAAGATCGAGGAAAAGTATTCGGCCTGGAGTTCTATAAATGCCGCGTACCGCAAGGTGGCGTGTTGTCTCCTCTTCTATTCTCAATCTTTTAAAAAATGTTGAGAGTTTGAACTAATGTTCAAACTCTCAACATTTAACTTCTCACTACCATCTGTATGCTGATGATCTCCAAGTTTACGCTCAATCCAAATTACCAGCTTTATCCATTACAATAGATGCAGTTAATAAAGATCTAAATACCATTCATTGTAGAACGGAGCAATTCTTATAGACTAAAGGTAAATCCATCCAAAACACAAGCTACTATTATAGGCAGCCAAAGATTGATTTCACGAATTGATTGGACTACTCTTGTATAGTTTTTGACGAATTTCCAAAGGCAATATAGCGATAGGTTAAAAATTAAGGTGTTGTGTTTGATAAATTTCTCTCTTGGGTTCCCCAGGTTAGTGAAGTGAGTAGGAGGATGTTTGCAGCAGTTAATTCTCTTCGTACATTGAGTTACTTCTTACCCATACCCACTAAAATTGCGCTCGCGGAATCTCTCCTCTTACCAATTGTAGATTATGCTGATACATGTTACTTAGACTTAAGCCTTGAACAACTTCATAAACTGGAGCGCATTCAAAATCTTTGCATGCCGTTCATATTTGGACTTAGTAAATATGACCACGTTTCTGAATTCCGAAATAAGCTCAAGTGGCTTCCAATCCGCCTTCGCAGGAATACTCACCTTCTATCACTCTTATATTCTGTTGTATTCAATCCAACCACCCCTCCTTATCTTAAAAAGCGATTTGAGTATCCCTGTGATTCTCACCCAGATCGATCTCTCCGCTCCGATGACCTACCTATTTTCAAGCGACTTTTAAGAAAACACATTATGCCTCATTGTGTTCCATTCCTCGATGTTGTCAACTTATATCTATTATATATACATTATATTATATATTATTATACTATATTATATACATTATTTTTAACGTATATATTTTTATATGATGTTTATATTTGTATTTATGTATAATTTATTAATATGTATTTATATTTTGACTTATTAGTTTCTGTTATCAATTCAGTGTACACCGTTACCCGATGCTTCTATTTTTACCAATAAGGCCGCCTATTGTACAGTTTTGTATTATTTTTTTTTATTATTCAAAATCCGTTGTTTGTGTACAATAAGGTATATTACATCCATTTCATTACATTTATTCATTCATTCAATATGTAAGGGCATATTTATATTTGAAAAGAAAAGCCATTAATCATTCGCACGAGACGTTCGCGTTAAACGACAAGACTCCTATCTTAATATTTATTATGAGACGAGTTGGATAACGAGAAAGCGATTCAACTTATAGGCAGTGATTTGTAAATCAATAGTATGATTATGCAAAAACGTTGTCAACCTTAACGAGGCGCACTTCCCGTTGCTTCCTTATCAAAGTTTTAACGATTTCAGCCCTTTCTCCTGCCCTTAACCCTAGGTGGGGTTGGCACACCCCTAGCGGCAGGCATGGGGGTGTCCGCCGCTCAAGATGGGGCTCGTGAGGGGTGCTGTGCTACTTGCACCGGCACAGCACCCTCCACTCCGTCAAAATGGTGCTGTGCCGATGCAATGAGGAGTTGGTGTCGTAACAACTAGAGAAGAGGAGACCCAAGAAGACCATTGTCACGCTGGTCTTCCTGTTCCCGTGTCCCCGGCTAATGAGGTAGTATAGGTGCACTCCCCCGATTCCGTGGCAAATCCATAAAGGATTATCCTACTTAAAAAAAAGAAAAAGGTGGGGTTGACTCAAAATTTAAATCATGTTGTAACGTCAACCATCTTTCGGAACGTTGCAAAGTATTTAACTACTCAATTATATATATCTCATATTTTGTATTACCGAGATTAAGCTTTTTAATAATTTGAACTTTTTCTTAATTAAAACTAATAGGAAACGGATATAAACATAATTAAGGCATTGAAATTTAAATTGACCTGTTTTATTCCATTTTATCGTGGTCTGTTTTGTTGGGTATTCACGCATTATTTAATTATGATAAAATTAAATAATGTAAGGAACAGCTTATGGCACAAAGCAAACGCCTAAGATGGAATTATGTTACTATATAAACGGCATGTCTTGCAATGCACCTAATAATATTCGGAAGCTATTTCATACTACAGAATTGATTTTTTTTTTCTAGATTATTATAGAAAAAAAAAACTAAAAATCAACATTTTGTTTCGATACGTATTGCAATATCCGCCCAAAAATGCAATATTCATTGCCTAAATACTACGGCATTTGACTGCCGTTCTCGGCTTTTGAAAGAGAGACAACGGCTAACTTTCAAAAAGCCTTCCTTTGCGTGTCTAGTAAAATATTACTGCTAATGCGAAAGTGTGGGTGCGTTTGTTCTCCCTTCACCCAAAACCAACGGCTGAAGTTTTCTGCCGATACATAGGATGCTATTTAAAGTAAAGTAAAGTAACAGCCTATACATGTCCCACTGCTGGGCAAAGGCCTCCTCTCTACAGAGGGTATCAGGGCATAGTCCACCACGCGGCCCCACTGCGGATTGGCGGACTTCTCACATCTTCAAAATATTTTTTTTTTGTTATTATTTCGAAAATATGCAGGTTTTCTCACGATGTTTTCCTTCACCGCGGAGCACGTGATAAGACAGCACTTAAAGTTAAAAACTTCATTGGTGCCGGCACCGGGGATTGAACTCAGGTTGCTCGAGTATATTGAATTAAAGCCGAGCGCCCGGACACTGAGCTATCACGGCTCTTGTAGGATGCTATTTATCTTATATTAATGACTCCGTGGCGCAGTTGCTAAGTTATTGACTTCAACTTTGGGAGTCGTGGGTTCGATCCCCACACGGGCAACTTGTGTGATCCTCAGATAGTTGTTTCGTGGTTCTGAGTGTTTTTCCACGGAAAATTTATGTTTGTAAAAACGTCCTTACAACAAAGGATAATGTTATCCTAAAGAAAGGGCAATGTTTATAAAATAACAAGCAACCGGTAAAGAGAGAAGGGGTTGTATAAGGACAGTTTGCTGACTTTATTATTTTTGAAAAAAAAAGAAGTTAAAAACATTGCTAAGCAAGAACCAAGGTATGCAATTCATTTTGACACGCACAAAAACAAAGAAGAATTTTTCTCATTAAACTACATTAGAATATCCTTTTACATTTTCAGAATATTCTTTATCCAAAAACCTTTTTATTTTACAAAGGGAACTAAAATTACTTAAAAGAACAAGTACACGATACCGTGATATTTACTAACGGTTTCATAAAGTTAAACATTGTAGTGACTTAGTAAACAGTGTTATCTTAGTTGCGCTATATTTGTAGCTTTAATGTATACTGCAGTTTGATTTACGAGTAAGCTAGCAGATAAAATACTACAAGAGTAGTTCAGTCAAAGTACATATCAAACTCGTATACTTACTTATATATATAATTGCAATTAATTAAAATAACGTACATAAAGCCATTTACAATTCAACACTGACGCAATTCCAGTTACTATTGTTTCATGGCTTTATCAAATTAAAAATTTTCAACATACTACAAACATACCAGGCAATTGGTCTCTATAACATTCGGATAATACGAGTAAATCTGTACCTAGCTTACATCCTTTAATTTGTGAAATGAAGTTTTAAACAGTCAAATGAACAAAAAGTACTTTTTGTTCATTTGAATGTTTAAAATTTCTTAAGTAAAATAAAAATAGAGATAAAAATTATTAAACCTGTAAAACGTTTACAAATTATTTGAAGGTGAATACCATCCTGATTCAACATTTTTTATTAAAACTTTTCTATCGCAAATTTAACAAAGCTCTATAAAATCTCTCACGGGAAATTTATTCTTAACGGTTAAAATACCAAGATGAATAGGCTACGAAATCATTACTTACATTGAAACATTGTTAAGTGCAGATCTAATCAACGTTTTTGATAGATGATGGAAAAAAGCAAAATTTAAAACAATAACACATTGGCTTTTATTTTATTTATTTCTTGCCAAAATACATGTATTGATTTAATAACGCATAGATTTTAAATGTTTTTGCCACCTTACTAGGGTTTCGTGCCGAAAGGGTAAAACGGGACCCTATCACTAAGTCTCCGCTGTCTGTCTGTCTGTCTGTCCGTTTGTCACCAAACTCTATCCCATAAACCGTGATCATGTATTTATTTCTGTTGCCTCTTTAGCAAAAAATACTATAAAAAGAATTAAATAAAAAATATTTAAGCCCCACACAACAGGAATGATTTTTTGCCGATTTTATAGATAATGATAGCATATAATTTATAGATAATGACTTCATACGCGAGTCCGACTCACACTTGATCGGTTGTTTTTAATTTTAAGTATAGTAATTGAAAAAAAAATTTGACCGATTGTTTTTAATTTTTTATATATTTGGTACATACTATGTTAGTTAACTTATGTGAAATGGATAGTTGGACGGCCACATCTTCCAAAAATTCCAATCTATTTTACAATTACATATTTAACAAAATAAAAAGCAAATTAAAGTGATTATATAATAAACTAACTTTAAATATAGTCAAAGATTGCACGGACCTGAATTAAGTACAAAACTTTACACTTACACTTACTGCACTTAATACAACAAAGTTTTATATAAATATAAGCTGTATGCTTCTCTACTTTCTAATATTTCACCTACATAGTAGAAATATGATTTTCTGTATTCACTAGAATAATAACGCTTCCTTTACTGCACCTGATCTCAAAAGCTCAACTGGTTTTACGACGAAAGTACATAAATTTTAAATTTATTATAGTGCTAATCTCTGCACTTAAGATTGTACATTAAAATTTGTAGAAAAGTACGAAAAGATCTTCAAAACTATGCAACGGTCTTGATGCGGTTCTTTTTATTAGAGTGATTCAAGAGGAAGGTTTATATGTATAATACATTGCACCCGTGCGAAACCGGGGCGGGTCGCTAGATTATCTACAATTTAAAATTTGAATTATGTAATCTAGTCAAAAATTTCGCTAGCAATCTATGAGCGAGGGTGAGACAAACGACGACGATGGCTACGCGGCTTAAATCCGCGTTAAATATTCACAACTAAAAGAAGGGATGAGATGTATTGGCTTAATCCAGGATATGTAGAAGTAGGGTCTGTGCCAGGGATAGTAGTGCCAGGTGTAGTAGTTATTGTAGGACAGTAGGTTATTGTGCTGGTAGGCAAGAGATTCCGCAGTCGTCCTAAGGATTGATACGCTGTAAATACCATTATACTCACTTCAGTATCGTGGCTTCCAGGAAAAGGCCATGTCAAATAGCACGCCAAGGTTATTAACCATTCCACTGTATGGTAAACGGACGCCATCAAAAATTACTGTAAATAGCTGATCAAAGTCAACCCTGGACAACCTATACAAAAATAAAATAGGGGCTATCCCCCCACAATAACCTGTCTTTTAGGGTTCACTTTCTTTAGTGGTTAGTCCATAAGAGCGACTACATTCGGAAGTGCTAGAGAGTTCAGTGTTGACGGTACGCACCGCTACGTGAAGTCACGAAACGATGCCGGTGCGTAAATTTGGATGTCGTCTGCATACAGGTTGCAAGATGTTAGAGAATGAGTTATATAGTTATTGGAGATCACACTTGCATCTTCTTACAGTTAAAAACCGGCCAAGTGCAAGTAGGATCGCGCACGAAGGGTTCTGTTGTATGGAAGCCCCACTAAAATATTTTTCTAATTATGTTTTTTTAGTGTTTGTTGTTATAGCGGCTAAAGAAATATATCATCTTTGAAAATGTCAACTACACAGACAGACAGGCAGTGAAGTTTTAGTAATAGGGTTTGGGTACGGGACTCTAAAAATTTTATGACCTTGTTACTATAAGAACTTGCATAAGACTAAAATGAACGCTGTGTGAGTGGTTAAAGGTACATAGAGATTAAGATTTACACGACATTCCGATTATTATTGTTTCAGTTACAATAAAATAAAGTTTTCTAATACTGGTTGAACCGAAAGTCGAAAGTCACTTAAAAAGTTTTGATTGATTCACACAAAAACTTGTATTAAGGATAAATTGAAATAATGTTTTTCTTCTTTAATGCTCAGTTACATTTTATTACGCGGTATTCTCGTATATACTACGTTCACCAAAATGTACACTGTACTTAATAAAGAATATAATAAAAAGGATTTTTAAGCAATTTCGCAGAAATCTAAAACAGTATTATACTTTAGAGAAAACAGTTTGTGTATGCACAATATTTTTAGTGAATAATGATCGCAATAAAATTAATTTTCTTGTGAATAATATTGTAAGTTTTTCTATATCTATTTTATGTCAAATTCATTTATTTGTTTTTACATTGGTGTCTATATATTAATGACTGTTAGACAGACATACTTTAGTTTATTCAGTTTTCATGAAATATTGTGTGATGAACATTTTTCTAGTGTTTTGAGTGTTTATATATAATGTATTGTGTATTTATTTACAAAAGTATGTCCATCAGCTACCTAACACAAGCGTTTCATTGTTCGGGACTAGATGATATAGTAAAATTGTGTGTGAAATATTTATTTAGTCTTTATTATTATTAATGAGCAGGTCGGAGATTGTAATCGCTCTAAGATTTCAATCTGGGCACATGCCATTGAATACCTTGGGATTTCTAATGAAGAAAGTTATATCGCCTAAATGTAACCAATGTGAAATAATTGAAGATGTGTACTATATGATAGTGGAATGTGTAAGGGTTGAAGCCGAGAGGTTTGAATTCATGTCTAAAACGTCATATAATAGATTAGATGTTGGTTTTTGTAATAATGTATTATTTTTTCCAACTTCTGGAGATGCTAAAACACTATATAATATTGTTCAAAAATGTTTAAGCAGGCGTAATTTTTTTGTTTAAGTGTTTATATAACTAAGTTTGTACTATGAGGGTGATATTTACCTACGTGTTTAAAAACCCTCTTTAATAAAATTTAAAAAAAAACCTTTGAGCGAGAAAAGAACCAGCTCTCTTCTTTATTTAAATTCAAATCGATTTATTATAAAAAAAATATTAACTAAGTTTATACTTATTAATGATTGGTAGGTTAGATTTCATATATAATAACCGTGCAGGGGAAAAACAAACAATAAAATCAATATATTAAAAGATTAAAAGGCCATACGTGATGACGTGATGCAATTAATTGCATCAACGATTAAATCAGAGATTCAATAGGCTTATTGATTCCCGTCAACTACCAACTCGAGCTTAATTAGCGATCGCGTATTGCATAAAATATATCCCAAAAGTCTTTTTCATTTCCATTAATAAAGTACTATTGGTAATGAGTTGCAGTATGAATGACTAGTAAAATTAAATAGTCATATATTCTGGAATGAAATGAAAGGTATACACAACACGACGATCTAAATCACCAAATCTAATCCAAATCTAAACCAAAAATAAAATTTAAAATAGAATAATTAATACTAACAAATATAGTTATATAAAAGTGGTAAAAGAAATATTTTAAAATAATATGCATCGTAATTTCGTTTTAAAAACATTTAACGAATCATTAAAAATATCCAACTTTGACTAGGGTTACAGACATGTAACCCTAGTCAATCAATGAGCCGTGATAGCTCAGTGTCCGGGCGCTCGCCTTTAATTCAATATACTCGAGCAACCTGAGTTCGATCCCCGGTGCCGGCACCAATGAAGTTTTTAACTTTAAGTGCTGACTTATCACGCGCTCCGCGGTGAAGGAAAACATCGTGAGGAAACCTGCATATTTTCGAAATAATAACAAAAAAAAATTTCGAAGATATGTGAAGTCCGCCAATCTGCAGTGGGGCCGCGTGGTGGACTATGCCCTGATACCCTCTGTATAGAGGAGGCCTTTGCCCAGCAGTGGGACATGTATAGGCTGTTACTTTACTTACTTTACAGACATATAATTTTAATTACAGTTTGTATCGCCGTTAAAAGATAATCACTACATAGTGTAAAACAAAGTCGTCCCGTTGTCTGTCTGTCCCAATGTATGCTTAGATATTTAAAACTACGCAACGAATTTTGATGAGGTTTTTTTTACTATTACTATTAATTCAATTAAGTAATTTGCAAAATTTTTACTCAATTTAATCAAACTTTAACCCGGTTTATACTAACTTATCCATGATAACTGATGTAACGAAGAGCTTACAGCTCAAAGGAAACGTGTGCCGTGGAATGCCTTTGAGCAAGCTCTTGCATTATATTACTTTGGAGGAAGCACGTCTGTAACCACCTGCCCTCGGAATGGAACATCTATTTATATTAAATACTAGCTGTGCCCGCGACTTCGTCCGCGTGGAATTTAAAATTAAAGTAGTCTAAGTTATATAATATTAATTAGTTAAAATTAGTAAGTATAAGGCTTAGTAAAAATAAGCTAATAGTAAGGATTAATGTTACTTATCATTTTCCAAAAAAATTAACAAGTATCTAATAACCGGGCCGCTAAAATGTAATCTACCAAAATATTTTAATGGTTTAAAATATTGAAACTGCGGGAAATTTCATAGTTATGATGTAAAATATCTCGCTAAATTAAACTTTACTATTAATGGGTCTAGCGCGTGCTGTTAACTTTGGCAAACTGTTTTCATTGCCGCGGGTTCCGGTGAATTCCATCTCAAATCCAAAAGCAAGTACTCGTATGTAGTAGCGAGGCGGATGTTTAACGAAACCTCAAATAAACACGAAATTACACGATTTAGCGGAATATGTAAAGAGAAAATGGGAACTCGATGCCTTGCAGGTAATAATAAATTCTTTATTACTATACGGTGTTAGGACTACTTTCTCTAAAGTTATCAATATTCATTTACATTTTGACAATATTAAGATAAAACCCTTAGTAATATAAAACCCTTGAATATTAAACGTTTAGAAACATTACAGCTTTTGAAAGCTTAATTAATTTATTCATTGTTTTCCCATTTGTTTATACACAAGATAAAACAAAAAAGCTATGTTTAAGATTTATATTTAATCTTTACATCTGTGCATCTCTTCTAAATTTTCAGTTAAATGATAATTTTAGGACAAAAATCTTAATTTTTTAGAATTAAAATAAGGTAGAGAAGTGCTTTAGAAATTTGTTATATATCTAATAATACAGTGAACCCGGACGGGCTTTTATCCATTAATGCCAATCTATCAAAAATTTAAACCAATTTTTGGGAGACAAATATGAAATCATAACATCAAAGCGCAAAAGGGATCCCGACGCGGATCCCGTTTTTAAAATAAACGCGATAATCAATTAAGATAATCAATTTTTCTCGTTAAAAACTTGGAGAGACATTTGAAAGTGGAACATTCTTATCTTTACAAGTACATTTTTTTAAATAAATTGTAACCAAACGGCTAAGTTTTGTAAAAATTGTTTCACATACTTTGTTCATAGTTCCAAGATTCAGCACCAGATACTAAATAATTGATAGCCTATTACGTCCTTAATAAAATAACTGTTATTTCGTAAATTAAGAGACGATGTACGTATAATGAGTAGGAATGTTACGTTTGTAGTAAATTGAATGGGGTTCTCAGCGTTCTATTTGTAAACATACAATCCTCAAGGTACAACGGAGCTTACATAGAAAGGAATAGAAAGCCGAGATCCAATTACTTTCACACCATTCCCCCATTGTAAGTTACGCGTAGCTAATCAGTTTTATTCTGCTAGTAATATCAACACATTGTTCAACTTTGCGTTGCCTTATTCAGCATGACAGCGTCGTTTGCGTAGTATTGTTATTATACAGTCAATTATTCATTATGAAGGCACACCAAAAACATGTTTAAAATGCAACGAAGAGAGATAAGAGCGTGTATCTAAAGTAATATACGAGCATCATATAAGGGTGTACACGACATGCGTACACATTAGGTAACAGAAGTAAACTCGGAAATTATGAACTTAAACAACTAAATATTTATCATATGAGTGAATAGCATAATAATCAAGAATAAAAAACAGACAGATATAAATTGTACATACCTACGATATTTCTACGAGTGCAAGTAATTTCATAAATCTATGCATTATAGTTTTATGGCATTATTGGTCAATTACAGCCGGGGTTCGTACGGCTACACACATTACGATAAGTTTAAAAAAGGTATGAAAGTTGTTCGAGTTAAGTAAGATGCGCTTTCCAACCATCGTATGACAATAAAAAGAAATAAACGCTAATAAATGAAAAATATTTGTTTTTTAATTTAAGTTTTATTTCGTTGCTATACGAGCATTTATGTCCGTCTTAACTAAAAGGTACAAAAGGCACTTAAGGCTGATATTTGGCCTTTGGATTGGCTGAAATATCTAATAATCGGTGCAAAATACTTCATAATCATCAATTAATTCATAGACTTTTTGACCACAGAAATATAAGCAATAACTATAACAAAAATTTACTCGGTTTTTCCGACCAACAATAACAACTTTTTGTTATTATTGTTCGAAGCTTGGTTGATAATTGAGTATCTAAAAATTCTAACCTAAAATTCAGGGAGGGTAATGTTGTTAGATATTTTTCTTTAGAAAGTTCGGAATGTTTCGCAATTGGATTTATCAATTTCGGACATAAAAACGAGAGTTTTCACCAAATTTCGTGAAAAAAAAAAACATTTTTGAGAAATATAAAAATAAAAAACCAAAAACTTGGTATAAGAGTTCAAACGTTATTACCTTGATTCTAATATTTTAACTATTACTGAACTTAAATATCAACTATTATAACGACAAGCAGCCCTAGTGGTTATATCACTGTCTCAGCCGAAATGCAAGTGACCGCTGCTTCACGTGTCCACGTGCCTCTTCGCTCGAATAGATAATTTTGAGTTTATGTGAAAAAAAGTGTAAATTGTAGATCTTTTTATCACCTACAACTTTGCTATTTAACTTTTTCCATAGGCCTTGTAGTTTTGCCGGAAATCGAGATAAACCGTGTTTACCCTTAAAAACTCAAAATTCAGGAACTTTCTAAATTACTGTACTGACAATTTTCGCCTAATTTTATTATATTAATTCATTTAGAAACATCATTATTTACATCCATTAAAATAGAAATCCCTTTAAAAATAGTTTTGTCACAAGCAATTATTCAGTTTTTTTACTGACATCCATTCAAACTTAACAAATAATTTATATCACTTACATCTACTAGATGTAGGTGATGTACGAGTATATATAGCATTTTACCATAGTTATTAAACCAACAACATGAAATATAATTTTATGTATTTTATACACTACATTTACCAGCTAATTCATATAAATGTATTTGTATTCTTATTCAATATGGATTGGAATAATCTGGCCGACGATTACTATTTATAATTGCAGCAAAATACTAATGGAGTTCGAGTCGACGAGCTGATCTATATAAATCCTCTTCTCACTAACGTAAAAAGCCATTGTAATACTATCCTTTCTTAAATAATGTATATTACTAAAACGGCTGTCCTTAATACCGTAATAGGAACAAGAATAACTTTTTATTGAAATAATTTTACTGTGTATAGTACGATAACTCTATATATGGATACCATAAAAGTATGAAATACATTCCGACTAAAATACGGTATGAATATCTGTAGTTATAAAATTTCAACTACGTTCAATATTTAGTAAGCTCAGCTACACCGCTACAAAATGACAACGTGTCGAACGCATCGATACAATATTTATGTTGCGAGTCTTGTGCTCTGAAAGTGTTTTGCTCATTCAAACTTATGATAAATCCATTTCAGAAAGATTTCAGTAAGATATCACATTATCACCTTTTAAATATATGAAATAGATTGGCATCTTTTTTAAACTGTCAAATTTTATTTGCGCATTGCGTCACAAGTTATGCATATTATTATTAAATAAGCTCACACAATAACCAAATTTGACGTAGGACTTTAAAATAATATATTATATATATATATATATAGTTTTCGTCTACTCAAATTTAACGACATGAGACCGGAATAGAAGATTCAAAAAACTATTTAAATTGTTATGTATATTAGGTATAGGTCAACCGAAATCTTTCTTCCAAAACTTCCCAAGTCCATACAAGGATAAACTTGCGTAGCGTCAATGATAAATTTTCGGAGGGAAAAGGTGGGCAAACAATTTTTCGATATTTATTCGTTCGAATAAGTAATTAGTTTGTTATGGTAGAATTCGTTAATAAATTCATTATGAAAATAGGCGAACACAATTTAATAGCAATAAAATATATAAGCAGATCAATAAACGATGCGAACAGCACCGCAGACGTGGGATCTTGACTTGGCTGAAAATTTGAATAGATTATAACTAATCTGCGGTTAAAAAACTGCAAAACACGATAAACCTTATCTTACTAAAATAACGTTATCTTGGAAGTTAATAACACATAATAACCAAAATCTTATATGAAGTAAAATTATGTTGATAAGATAACACTTCGAAAACAATGCAGTTTCATTGATAATACCGATACACGTTTGTAATATCGCGTTAGATTGGATGAACATTTCGACAATACACTTTGGCAACACACTACCGCATAAAGACCGAGGCCTGTGTACAGTCTGGTTTCGAAAACAGTCAGTAACCTGCAAATTGCATTTTATCTGACATTATCCAAGATTCTCGTTGAAATACTTTGAGTAAGCCTTACAAACACTGGTAATCCAAGGAATCTCTGTGTATACATTGATTACATTTTTAAGATGTCATTGCAAAATCGGTACTTAAACGTTTGTATCGATTTTTCTATGAATGGGTCTATAGTCTATGGATTCATCTCTGCGCATCGTATTATAGAAATGAACTGGTCCCCATTCCCTAACCAAAATTAATACTCTAATAGCGTAACTATTCTTAGTTTTCTTTATATGAGAAGTTGGCCATTCATAATGGTTTGTCACCTTTTAAAAAGGACAACATAAACCTTTTAAAAAAAGGACAATATGATATAGAAGCTTGTCGCGAGATTTACTATTTTATAGGAAACACTTTTTTTTTTTCATAGAATTACTTATAATAAGTGTGCCAAACAAGACTAGTTAAAGTCGGAGGTAAAATTTAGGCAAAGTGCAGTTCGCAAAGCACTTCTTTCCTTGGACATTCACAAGTCGAGTGGGCCCGATGGCATCCCTCCGGTCGTGTTGCAGACATGTGCTCCAGAATTGGCACCGGTTTTAACGTGTTTTTTCCGGCACTCCTATACTTTAGGCGTAGTCCCGAAATCATGGAAGGCCGCTTTAGTGCACCCGATCCCTAAAAAAGGCAACCGCTCGGATCCGTCCAATTATAGGCCCATAGCCATCACCTCCTTGTTTTCCAAGATAATGGAGTCCGTTATCAACTGCTAACTCCTGCAATACCTAGAGGAGCACCAGCTGATTAGTGACCGCCAGTATGGCTTTCGTCGGGTTCGCTCAGCCGGTGATCTTTTGGTCTTTCTTACACATAGATGGGCAGAAGCAGTTGAGAGCAAGGGGGAGGCGCTTGCAACTAGTCTGGACATATCGAAGGCCTTTGATCGGGTATGGCACAAAGCGCTTCTTTCGAAGCTGCCTTCCTATGGGCTTCCCGAGAAATTTTGCAATTGGATCACCAGCTTTTTGGCTGATCGGAGCATTCAAGGTCGTCGTCGACGGTGCATGCTCCGATCCCAAATTTGTCAATGCTGGTGTTCCACAAGGCTGCGTACTGTCTCCTACTCTGTTTCTTCTGCATATCAATGACATGTTGCAAATCAGCAACGTCCATTGTTATGCAGACGATAGCACTGTGGATGTCTCGTACACTGGCCGAGCTAACATTTCTCGGGAAAACGTCTACGAGAGCCGGAACAAGCTTGTGTCTGAAGTCGAGACTTTGTTAACCAAGGTCTCAGATTGGGGTCGACTAAATTTAGTCCAATTCAACCCCAAAAAGACACAAGTTTGCGCGTTAACCGCTAAAAAATCCCCATTTGTCGTGACTCCTAATTTCGAGAACACTCCCCTATCTGCCACAGCTAGTATCGGAATACTAGGCGTCGAAATCTCGAGTAACGTCCAGTTCCGCAGTCAATTGGAAGGTAAGGCCAAATTGGCCTCAAAGAAACTTGGTGTGCTCAGCAAGGCGAGACAGTACTTCACGGCGGCTCAACGCTTAAAACTCTATAAGGCGCAAATTCGGCCCCACATGGAGTACTGTTCTCATCTCTGGGCAGGAACCCCTCATTACCAGCTTCTTCCATTTGACCGCATTCAACGTAGGGCGGCTAGGGTTATCGACGATCAAAGTCTTTCCGATCAGCTTGATCCTTTGGCTTTGCGTAGAGATTTTGGATCACTCTGCATCTTCTACCGCATTTATCACGGGGAGTGTTCTGAGGAATTGTTTGGATTGATCCCGGCGGCTGAATTCCACTATCGGACATCGCGCCAAAAATTTCATCCACACCACCTCGATCCACAACAGCGCGATTTTCAAGGCATTTCTTGCCTCGCACAACCACTCTGTGGTGTGTTAATTTTTAAACACAATCTCAAGGAATCACCACTTATTTCCTTAGCTTGTATGTTTACGAGCATAAACATAATACATACGTTTATCTCTTTTTCTACACCCTTCAATTATATATTTTGAAATACAAAATAGAGGGAAATTAGTGTAAGAAATAAGGCTAACGATTCGAAAATTTATTTTTAAGCAGGTTTTAATGTATTTATTTAGATGATGTTTGCAATGAAAATTAAATGAATTAATATTGTAAAAGGATTTCATATGTATAGTTTCCAAAAGTCTAGTTTTATCATATTAAATAATGACGCCACCAAGACATATTTTTTATATCGCGTATAGTAAAAATTTACCACAGAATTCATTTTCTGCGGAATCGTTGCATATTTTATGAAAAATATACTTTGCGAAACAAAGAGTAAACGTGAAAACAACACATCTAAGTGCTTTGAGACAACAGAAAGGAGCGTTTTATATTCAGGTGGTAAAGGAAACCTTCTCCCCTTGGGGTACGCCGTCGAGTAATGCGCTTATAAAAAAAACACTTTAAAAATAAAAATTTTATACTGTAGAAGTAATGAGTCAGTTTGTACGGTACATTCTGTTTGAGCGTTTCTCATCTCTAAATTTTCAATTGTACTACCAAGCCTTAGTCCGAAATAAAAATGCTGTATTATAAATTATAGTGGATGTAGAAATTCTATACGTGTGATTCACTGATCTTCAAGTTAGTAGTTGAAAGTTTTATATCAACTCCACTAATAGCTCAATTCCACTAATAACAATCTTATGATGCATCATAAGACTTTAGCTGAATGATAGTTGGCATATAATTTTAAGTATTTCGTAAAATTAAACACTAATTATAAGCCTTACAAAAAAAATAATAAGAAAAGTAACAGCGTATAATTATATATCTTTTTATTAAGGCATAGTCCATCACGGGACTACTGCAAATTGGCAGACTTCACATAAGTATCTTCGAAAAAACATTTATTTTGGCGAAAACGTGCATTACCTTGCAATGTTTTTGTTATCAGTTAGCTTTAAAATGTAAGTTTAATAAATAAAATTGTCGAAAAATCTTCGGCGTTGCCAAGTTTCGAACCAGATATTCTGGGTAACGCGCTCATTTTCTCATCTAGTAAGGTAATCTCAGTCTACCCTCTTACAGTTTGGCAATGCAACTGTAACCTTACAGATATAAACAGCGTAACCCCTTACCAAGAGGTATGCACTGGTCTTCGTCAGTTGCATTCAGCGGTAAACCACTAAAGCCAATGCTAAACGCGGTTTACTAACACAGTATGTACCACATTACAATGCTAGGTGTACTGTATGTACGGTGCATAATAATAAGTGTACTAGGAAATTATATAAAAAATTTGGGATCCTCTAATTACAAGCCGCGGTACAAAAAGTTTCGATCCTTTACTACCATTATTCAATTATATTTAAAGTAAATACTGTTCAATGTATGTAATTATATATTTATGTATCTATCGAAGATGGTTTTGTAGTGTATGTACGAGTACATACCTCAGTATACGTATATAGAAGTACATACTCGGGATTTGACAACAGTGTTGTATGTTCGATTCCGTCACGGAACATATTTTCCAGTGTTTCATATTTATGAAATTTAAAGATTAATTTTCTTTGCCATTTGCCCTTGACTTTTCTTTTACGATGATGTACGATGTTTTACAAAGGAATATTTTTTTAGTGCATCAGTATTTTTTCCTCACATATAAAATATCGCATAGTACAACAATACGAAAAATAGACATCATGGACAATTGCAAGCCTATCATCGAATGTATCGGGACATTGAAAGATGTTATGATAGCACTTTACAATTTATAAATGTGCGGTTGTGTTGAATATTTAGATTGTGACTCATAAAGTCGGCCGAGGCGAACAAAATATCTAAAACGTTATAACTTAAGTATTGAAACCTTAGTTTATAATAATTCTATGAAACAATAATATTGAGAAGCTTTTAAAACACAAACAAAGTATAGTATTTTTTTTATTTTTTTTTTGTAGATAACTGAAGAAAAACCTTCGGCTCTACGGGATTCGAAACTGCGTTTTCTGATATCGCGTGCAGATGCTTTACAAACGAAGATAAGCAAGCAGATTTCAATATTTAACGTTTCAAAATCTTTACAGATTCCTCACGGCTCTGTACCGCGAGGAATTTGTCTGTTTATATGTGTGTTTCATCGAGATTTTAAAATCATTTCACAAACCACGAAGTTTTCGTAATTATGAAAAACATCCGAATTAAGAACTGCATTTTGTTTTCAAGTCGATATAAAATAAAAACTGCCACCTCATGTCTCTGATAGAGTAAAGAGGGACATCTAATTCTATAGACGTTGCACCGACCGTAATTCCAAACAATATTAAATCGCAAGTCCGATTGGATTCAGGCATTACACCATACTGTCCGAGCCGACACTAAGCCCCATTTGCCGGCGGAACGATGCGCCCCTGAGACAATACCCGGATCATGGGGTTCGATTCCCGATGCCCGTACCTACACCTGCCCGACTTCTAGGTGAGTGTAGACGACCCCGGTGTGCCTGCAAGTCCGAATTCCCAGCCACTGGGCCTCCACATCCTCAATATACATAACTCTTTTTAATCATTACTAGCGACCCGCCCCAGCTTCTCACGGGTGCAAATAATATACGTATAAACCTTCCTCTTGAATCACTCTATCCATTAAAAAAACCGCATCAAGATCCGTTGCGTAGTTTTAAAGATCTAAGCATAAATAGGAACAGACAGACTGCGGGACGGCTTTGTTTTATACTATGTTGTGATTCAACAGTAACCGTCTTAATACACAACGAGTCGTATTTTCTCGCTTTTTAAGTATTAAAGCCGGCATGAAAGTGGAATAATAATTATCCATACAAGGTCGCGTGAAAAGAAAATCCATTTCAAATGCTAATTTGCCCCGCTTATACAAAGTCGCTATTCAAATCGCCAGAGGTAAATAAGGAAGGTTTTTCTAAGGCATTTTACGTCTGCATGCAAGTCGTTTCTAATTCAAGGTTTTTCTTAAATTTCAAATTAATAAAAATTTTAGATATGGAAAATACGGTTTAACAATAAACGTAGTTGAAAGTTAAGTGTTATTTAATTTTTCATTAATTTTATTTCTTAATTGATTAAGTGGAACGAAGTTCCTTACGGCAGGCTTGGAGGGGATAGGGATTTTGCTGCGCGACCGAACTGAAAAAATGTGATAGTAAAACCGTAAGAAAAAATCCGTGGAAAAAAGTGCGTGGAATAAAACCGTTAAATGAGACGTGCGCAGGCGCGACAGTCGCAAACACAAGCGAGTAGTGTATAATTTTGTTATTTTAGTTGATAAATATTGTTTTCTTGATAATTTCAATTACGATGTTTTTTTAATTTTAAGTAATTTATTATTTCCTAAAATACTGAATTTCTTGTACTTAAATAAAAACTAATCAGCAAAATTTAAGAGAAAAATCAAGGAAACCTACATAAAATTGAGCACGATTTTTTTTGCAATTTGTGTCGATTCTACATTAGCCGAAGGAACTTCGTTCCTACCTGGTGTCCCACGACACCACATCATTCTTTTTATTGTTTTAATTATAGTCAATATTTGAAATTCATCAAATTTAAAATTAATCGAATAATTGAAGAGTCCCGCGTTTTATCTTTCAAATAAAACTTATTAACTTTTATTATTACTTGAACTGATGTGCAAAAAAAATTGGTACAATAATTAAAAGGAAGCATTTATTGCAATATTTTATGTATGCCCTATTAAGGGTTAGTAGGTAACCGGTTAAGTTTTAAACAGTTAGCCGGAACAGTGATTGGTACTCTACTTATTAGAGAGCAAAACTTTGCTCAAATTATAAAATCCATACCATAGAATTATACACCATAAATCACACGGCAAAATAAAATAAGTAAATGTCAATAGACACTTTTACCACTCTGTTGTTAATCCTACGGGGAAATATAAATAGTAAAAATAGGCAGAATTACTGATAGTTCTCATATGTTTTTACATTTTTGGTATAATCCATATATACAGACGAAGCTAAGTGACATTATAGTATAGATTATCTAGTTAACTATAATATCTATCAATAATTGCTTTAGCGCTTGCAGTTACGTTAAGCAGTTTTTTCTTTCAGTCTTTAGATTAAGCTCCTTTGAATATACATACCATTTAACCATTTGGTATAGAAATTCAGCATTAAAACATGCTGTTATCCTAATGCAACGTAATAAATGTCTAAGTACCGTACCCAAAGGGTAAAACGGGACCCTATTAAAAAGACTCCGCTGTCTGTATGTCTGTCACCAGGCTATATCTCAGGAACCATGATAGTTAGACAATTGCGGTTAGACAATAGCGGTTAGACAATAGTTAGACAATAGCGGCAACAGAAATCATCTGTGAAATTTTACAGATGATTTCTGTGGCCGCTATGACAACAAATACCAAAAAACAGAATAAAATATTCAAGTGGGGCCCATACAACAGACATGATTTTTTACAGTTTTTATAGATAATGGTACGGAACCTTTCGTACGCAAATCCGACTCGCACTTGACCGGTTTTTATTCCTTTTATCTTCAAATTTAAGATGAGATGAGGACTTTTATGTTCTTATAAATATTTTTGGACGATAGTTAAGGCAATAAATAAATAAGGCAATAGTTAAGGCAAGTGAATACATTTATTACTTATAATAAATGCAACAGTATAATTAAAATATTATATTAAGCCGTTTTCCTTAAGTCGTTGCAAGTTTATACGTCATTAAAATGTCTAATGCCCAAATAAAATTATATTTCTATTTTTTCTATAAAGTTATATTTTGTGAACAGTGAAAACTTAACGACTCGTCGAAGTTTGACCTCTTCGTTACTCTTTGACAATCACCCCAAAGGCTTGACTAAGGCAGTCAGCGTACCAAAATTTTACTTCGCTTTGATTCGCCCAAGTTAGAACAATGAAATATTCACAGACGTCGTTCCGCGCCGCGGCAGTTGATTGACGTTTGGGGCTTTCGAAAGAAGGCAGTTTTTTTACGTCTGTCTTAAACATATAAACTATATTGTTATTATACTTATAATAGTAAGTAGTAATTTCTCAGTTTATAATAAGCTTTCAATTGAAGCTACTGTAACAAAATTCTCATAATTTGTTATCATTTATTAAGCATTGACGAAATTGCGATACGTTACCAAAAATAACTCTGAAAAACTATGAAATGATTCATATGAAATAATCGGAAATTTAACACCCGGAGTATCAAACGACACCACTAAAGTGATAATTGCGTCAGAGACTAATGTTATGTTGCTCACAGCGCAAAACAAACAAGGCAAACGACATAAATGACGTCTTTGTAATAAATGCCGGCGTCATATCGCAGACAGTGTAATGTCTCTACTATCAATAGAGCTCGAACAATATATTTAACTTATGTAATACAAACACGACCTTGAAACTAAATGCTACCATGAATTCCTTAATATTTCACTTCACATTGGCTACAAATTGACCGTTAAATACATTTTTATTGCAAAACATACGCGTACTGTATAACTGTAAAAAAAATATTTTCGCGAGTTTTATATCTACAACTATACATAATTTTAATTATGGCCGTATATTTCTAACATTACGTTTCGACATCGTGTCCAAGACGGACATGGGAAAACAGCCATCGGACAACAGACAACAACGAACAACAGACTCATCCATGCAGTCGATGTCACCGAAGTTCACATGAGACGCTTCCCTTCGTTTGTAACATTGAACAGTTGTAGATTTTTATTTAGATTAACTTAGTCATAGTTAGCAGAACTGTGCTGTGATAGCTCTACGTCCGAACGCTCGCTTTTAATTCAATATACTCAAGTAGTCAAGAGTTCGATTCCCGGCGCCGGCACGTATGAAATTGTTGATTGCAATTTCTAGTGCTTATTTATTCAATTCAATTCAATCCGCAGTTGGCTACAATACCGTAATAATACTATGCCATAAAAAAAATGTAAAAAAAAATATACGCTATTACTTTACTTTACTTTACGTTATAGTTATGTTTAGCTGTAATTTGTAAAGAGGTACAGTAATTTTGGTTTTTTATGTATCCACCGACTGCAATATCCATAATTCGTATTCACAATACAAAAACAACTCGTTTGATCGTTCGAAGCTGGCATTTTGCCAACTCATTACATTGACAGGACCGAACTTAGTACAACACTTTTTTTCTAACATGGCTTGGCTTTACATGATGAGATTTTAATGTTGTATTTTAATGAAGGCAGTATGTATACCGTAACTTTCCCAATAAATCAAAACTCTATTATATATCAGGCGTCAACATATAATATTTTAACATAGTTTAAAGAACGATTAGCTGATGACTACTAGTAAATGAAAAGAAGTTGATCGTATTTTCAAATTTATAGGAAAATTTATGAAAATTTTTTTGCCGCCACGGGAATCGCATCTTCGGAATCCAAGATGCTTGTTTAAACCACTAAGCTAATCGGTCGATTGCCACGCCGACGAAAGTCCCAACCTTTTTTATCTACTTTTGTATTTGCGCATTTTTAAGCATAAGCGTGGCGCCATATATTGATAAGTTATTTACAGGACAAACAATTTCAAAAAAAAGTCTTACAGCGATTATTCGAACGGGAGATGTCGCCTTTGCTATTGACTTTTTTTTATTTTATGTTAAGTTTTTGTAGTGCTAATCACTGCATTTAAAATTAAATATTAAATTCTATAGAAAAATGGACGGAAATTTCCGAAGAATGTTTAGACAAGCGTTAAGCCTAGATATACCTATACGCCGAAGACTGCCATCGGCGAGTGCTGTGTGTACAGACGAAGACAACTCTTTGCAGAGGCATATTACGAACAAATCATTCCTCATGGTTTCGACTATTTTATATGTTGAAATTACAAATTCGGAGCGAGTCTTGAGCGAAAACGGCACACTGAACACATAATTATGTAATGACAAAGCCAATTTTTATGACGACTACAAGTTACAGGTTATAATAGGTCGTTTTTATTGGGAAACACACAAAAAAACCTGTGATAAAACTGCGAAAATAATCCTTTGCCTATTAATAAAAAAAAAGTGGATAAATCTAAAAAAACTATCCATTTATGATATTTTTTTATCTTTAGTACTAGTTAGTCTCTGCATCCAAAATGTGATTTTTGTAAATAAACGGAGAAAAACCTTCGGTGCCACGGAATTCAAACCTACTACTTCCGGTTTACGCATCCAAACGTTTACCCAACTAAGGTAAGCTAGGAGGGATACAGGTCACGCAAAAATACTTGTCCCCTGTGGGAATTGAACGCACGACTGCGCCCAAATAAATAGCAACTGCGCCGCCAAGGTTTGGATATCAAATTGCGGCGTAATGTTATGTATAATGCAATTATTTAAAGTATCAGCCTATACATGTTCCACTGCCGGACAAAGTCATCTGTTCAGACGGTATTGGGACATTGTCCACCGCGCGACCCCACTGCGGATTGGCGGACTTCACATATCTTCGAAATATTTTTTCTTGTTGTTAATTCAAAAATATGCAGGCTTCCTATCGATGTTTTCCTTCATCGTTGAGCACTTGTGAGAATTCAGTAGTGATGGCACCGGGATTTGCGGGAACTGAGCTAATATGTGCTATATTAGCTCAGTTCCCGCACTGAGCTAACGCAATAGAAAAAGAAATATGTGAGTATATGATAAAAAGATAATGCAAAATAATGTGTGGGGGTCTGTAATTAAATTTGGAAGCATTGTCATAGCCACTTGCTTCCCTTAGTTTCACTTCTCTCTACATGGCTCAAAAATGATTAATTTGATATAATTAGTGAACCACTCCTAAAGTGATTATAAAGTAATAATTTGAAATAATCCTGGTACTCCATTGGAATTGTAGTAGTAGGTATGAAGAATCCTTTATTAAAATGGAATAAGCTTAAAACTTAGATAAATGAGTTATAAGCTACAATGAAATAGAAGTTTTATACCAATCGAATATAAAAAATACTCCAAAAGTGTATGAACCTAAATAAGCATTTGAAATTATGTGAAAAGTTTTATATAGAAATATTTTTTTTTTTATGTGAAAAGTTGCCAAGCGAGCAGACGGTTAACCTGATATTAAGTGAATACCGCCACCCATGGACATCTGACGCCCGAGGGTTCCAGATACGTTGACAACCTTTTGAAAATTGGGCTCCAGCCACCTCACTCACCAGATGAAACGCGAAAGCATTTGTCATACTTCCACTTTACGCCGGTCTTCTGTGAGGTCGTGGTACTTAACCGGACGAGCCTGCCCATTCATGCAACAGCCGATGCTGTTGCGTTGCCCTACCACAGTTAAATTGTTTTTTATTTGCGACATTTTATTGAACAAATTACTTAAAGTAGAATCAATTTAAACGTATGTTGAAGCAATAGATAATAGTTTTACTTAATATTAAAGAAAACCCATTGAGAAAACATCATTTTATGTGTTGATAGCATAAATAAAACTTTCCCGTTTACGAAGTCGTAGAGAAACAAAGAGCATTAATGTATGCGAAGAGCGTTGCAGGAACTTAAAATTGGTTGGATAATTAATTAGTTTTAAAACACTGAAACATGTTTATATAAATTCTGCTGTCATTTCATTAATTGTAACCCATAAGAAAACTACGTTTATGATGCGAAAATTTGGCGAAAGAAAATACGTTTCGGATGATATTTTTAATTCCACACAACAGTTTCTTCTTGCATGATCTAGGCCGAAGTGTCATGACCTCACGAAATACTAAATGTATGTGATATAACTACAGGGTGATTTTATAGACGACGGACATATTAGCAGAGCATATGCAAATTTACTTCTAAATCTGAATCTGGTACGTACTTGTGCGGTCACATTTTTTTTTTTCAAAGCTTACTTTTAATTTTTTTCAAACATTATGGACACCCTATTAGAAATTCATGCCTTACCGTCTCAATACAATAACCTGTACATGAGCACTAAAACTGTTCGCTGAACGCATAATTACTAAACCGCTTATCAGTAGGGTTTGGGGGAATTGACATTTTTCTGGTTATTTATTGTAAAATAAAATATTAACATTTTCTTTGAATAATAGAATGCTCAATTAACATTATGTCAAAGTATGAACTTCGTCTAAAAAATCACCCTGTATGGTTGGAGCAGCGGGCCCACTGGTTTTGGGTGTATAAATGCTTGGCCACCTGTTTCTCATCTAAATTGCCAACTGTGTATCTTTGAGTATCAGTATGGCAATGACAAATTAATGTTAGAAATTAAAGAAAGGCAAATGAAAGAAAATCATCGAAGACAATACTCACCTGATAACCAAAAAGTTAAGTAACAGGCAATATACCTCTATTAACCTTACTACTGCTGGGCAAACCTCTATACATAGAGTAGGTATAAGCGCGTATCCACCACGCAACCCCACTGCGGATTGGCGGATTTAACATATTATCTTCGAAATCTTCGAATATTTATTTTTATTATTGTTTAGAAAATATTAAAGTTTTCTCACGATGTTTAACTTTACCACTGAGCACGTTATAACTCCGCACTTAAAATTGCAATGAACAATTTCATCGGTGCAGGGATTTCAACTCAGCTTGCTTAAAAATATTATTAAAAGTAAGCGTGCGGCCACTACGCTATCACGGCGCCTTGCTCACCTAATTTACAAACATTAATATTTCTTACAAAAAACTAATTACTAGAATAAACCAAATACTAAAGAATGAATGAAGAAAGAACCAAATGCAAAGATTTTTATTTATTTATTCTCTACGGTGGTAGGGCCACGCAGCAGCCTCGGCTATTGCACGAATGGGCAGGCTCGTCCGGGTAAGTACAACGACCTCACAGAAGACCGGCGTAAAGTGGAAGTATGACAAATGCTTTCGCGTTTCATCTGGTGAGTGAGGTGGCTGGAGCCCAATTTTCAAAAGGTTGTCAACGTATCTGGAACCCTCGGGCGTCAGATGTCCACGGGTGGCGGTATTCACTTAATATCAGGTGAACCGTCTGCTCGCTTGGCAACCTTTCACATTAAAAAAAAATTAAGCTTCAAGAAATCATTTTCAAAATTCTTTATTTAATAATATTAGTACAAAACCGAAGTAGGATTATTGAATATGCTGTATCAATGCAATAATAATCAAACGCAAAGAATTAATTATTTCAACAACCAGAGCGTACAACACAAAATAAAATGTAGTGTTAATTAATATCGCAGAGTGCTCTGTGCGAATACCTTTGACATATTCCACACAAAAACAGGCATTGGCATTTTCGCAAGCTTCGCGAACTGTGTCACTGTGGAGCATGTCAATTACCATTGTTAGCAACTTTGCTCATTTTCGGGACAATATGCGACGGTAATTTCATGTGGTTAGTAAAAATATCATATCATACTTAGTAACCACTTTTGATGTCGATTAAGTATTCTGGTCGCCTTAAGCTATTCAGAAGTATCAGAAGAATTTCGAAACTTTGACTTCAAATCGCGAGATCATCGACTATACTAAGCATGATGGCCTATCTTTAAGATACTAGATAGATGTCCCTAACGGCCAGGTTCAATATTCTGTCTTTTGATTTGGTTACTAGCGATAGGTATTTGACATTAGATCCATAACACTAACATCCAAATTCTGTCTCCAGTAACAATCTACAGACAGATAGAATAACCTAACCTAACCGGTCGGAAGTTTGTCTACAGGTATATTTAGAATGAGGAAATGAGTAAAATCGACTGAATGAACTTTGCCTTCCGGTTAAACCGGAAACACAGGAAAACAGTGTTTCCGGTTTAACCTTAAACGTTGATATACCTATATATGTAAACATTATCTTTCCATCACTTTCGCCTGCATTGATCTCAGGAGGAGTCTGCATGTAAAGTTATATTTTCGATGATACCTCTTAATAGGGTTATTTTTAGGAGAAAAGTAGCAAAGCAAAAGTAAACATGGAGAATACGGGTAATCACCACTATATTATTGATCTCAACGTTTAATATTAAAAAAAACATAAGTTTTATAATGAATTGGTCCATATAGTGTGCATTTAAATTTCGCTCCGATAATGGTAGATAAAAGACTTTAAATAAAGCGATTATAGAAATTAATGAATGATAGCATTAATATTAAAAATATGTGTTCTAGGTCTTTTGGGTTTTCTTTATAGTCTTTTAATTATATTGCTATTTATTATATGGTTAACAATTGCCGTACAATATGTTTAAGTCGACAATTCTCGTTCTTTCCTACATGTACCAAATTACCACGAATACTAATTGTGTGTCCGACTCATGATTAATTGGTAATTTTGACTAATTGGTAATTTGAGGGCTGCCGACATTTAGTACCCCGATGTCTTAACGCGTATTGTAACAGTACAAAAATAATACTAAAATTAAGGATGTTAGTAAATGGATTTGTTAAAAACTTACACCTATTGCGTACTATCAGCAGTAGTGGTTATGACAAGGCAAACAGACAGTGCGAGGCAAACGTCTACTCTCGGTAAAATCCTTTCATACATCACGCAAATACTTTTCCCCCAATGCCGTGGGTTCTGGATAGCCCACCGGTTCTGCGTCATATGAAGCTTTAATAGTCTCGGGACTTAAAACAAAAACATCAGTTAATACAAGATACAAGATCCACGCTGGTTTCCCGCTATCACCCATGTCTGAGTGACGTTCCCCTAACCGTCACTGAGGGCCGCGTAGAAGGTGAGATAAACTGAGAAGAAGTTTCTGAGAAGAAGGTTCATCATGATCTTGATCCCAAGGGAAAGCAGAAATACAGGAGACAGAAATAGTACTCGCTACTCGTACTTCTTAGGGGGCAATTTCGGCTTAGTTAAAAATTAATTCGTGATTAGTACGTGATTTACAACTGGCGATAATAAATCCAGCTCCGATTAGGCAAATGCTTAAGCGTGTTTGTGACGTGCTTGTTTATCTACATAATTATCGTATCACCAACGATTAGGGACTGCCAAAGGGCGCAAGACACGCCCGCGACGCCTGCAATACAACAGCATCACGAGATAGCTTGGTGTCGTTAGAAGACTAGTACGTAAGGCAAAAACAAAGTGCTAAGAGTACTCACAATAGTCCCAGCCTATTCCTCCCTCCTAAAGCCCACACCTTTAATACATCTTACATATTTCCCAACTGTTGCAAACTTTTCCCCTCAAATGAGAAGGGGGTACTGAAAGCAACCAAGACCCGCCTTGCACACTTGTCTCTCCGGTCATCGACTTTTGGCCGTTTCTTAGAGCTGAAAATGTCTGCCAGAACGGCCCGCCTGCCAAATTTGGTTCACACCGGTTTCCAGGTGGAGCCAATATCTGGGTGATGTTACCCTATCCACCACTTAGGTTTGCGGTCTCCAGGTATGTTGAAATCCCACGGTACATTTCATACTGTATGATTTTATATAACGAGATCTCGACAGAGTACAGACAGGAGAGTCGTTAAGTTGCAACAATCTTTTAACCGGTTACCTACCTCATCAAATGATACACAAGACTATATAATACTTGCATTCCACGCCAGCCTTGTATTGTAATCTCTCCTAAAAAAGATTAAACCATAAAAATAGTTGGGATACGACATTTTATATATTTTAACATTATACTGATTCCGAAAAAAATTACATATGAACAACAATGTGACCGCGAGGAAACGATTCTGTTTACACGGATTGATGGCCTTAAAAAATCCAACAGAGAAATATTACTCTAGCCTCCTACTGGCACTTCTTAGGGGGCAAGTTTGGCAATAACTATTACTAACTTAACTATAAAATATTAGCAATGAATTCGTGATTGTTACGTGATTTACAACTGGAGATAATGAATCCAAGCCCGATTAGGCGATTCATTGGGCGTGTTTATGACATGCTTGTTTATCTATGTAATTATTATTTTACCCACTATTACGGACGCTAGATTTTACACACAGATATTTATTTTTAAATGCACTTGGTTACCGTAAATTACCTATTTAGATTTTCGAAGGTAATAAGTAATTCGAATTCTTGCGCAATTCTAATGAATGTTCTTTGCTGCCAAAAATAACTTAAACTCGCCAGAACTTCAATGGTAATAGTTATTACTAGCAATTAGACACAGTTTTTTTAACGGATTCTTAATGTCCATGCTACATTGTTTTTGCAGGACTGTCCTCTTGTGACTGTAGGTGGCATGTCTTGAATGACATTTTGAATGAATATCCTTAAAAGTAGAGTTCTAAAGTCGCTGGGACCGATTTCAATTTGAGCGCCATAGTTACTCATATTTTACCTTACATACCTAAAATTTTTGATGCTATAAGCAGCTTTTTTAGTTGATATCCGTAAAAGAGCCATGATAGTTCAGTGTCCGGGCGCTCGTCTTAATTTCAATATACTCGAGCAACCTGAGTTCGATCCCCGGTGCCGGCACCAATGAAGTTTTTAACTTTAAGTGCTGTCTTATCACGTGCTCCGAAGTGAAGGAAAACAGCGTGAGGAAATATATGCAGATTTCCTCACCATGTTTTCCTATCTGCATATTTTCGAAATAATAACAAAAAAAAATATTTCGAAGATATGTGAAGTCCGCCAATCCGCTGTGGGGCCACGTGGTGGGCTATGTCCTGATACCCTCTGTATAGAGGAGGCCTTTGACCAACAGTGAGACATTTATATGCTGATACTTTACTTTATATCCGAAGATAGCATACTGAGCCCAGTACAACATGCCTGTCTGGGTTTCACCCCAGCTATAGCACCATAACTGCCTTAATTAAAGCAACCGAAAACATAATCATTGTTATGGAGAAAAAGAAGATAATAATCGCTTGCTCTAGTACTCTGACAGCTGAACAATTAACTTACACTTCGAAATCCTTTGCAGCTTATCGTTAATCGTTCTAATGCATCAATCGTTTTTATAAAATATCAAAAAGAAATCCGATAATACTTAAAAACCGCTATCAAAATAATCTCTGTTTAAAAGTGGTTTTAGTACTGTGTCAATTTATTATAGACAAATTATGATATTTAATGTTATTTTTTGATGTTGGAAATGAAAATGTCGGAGATCTTTACTTGTGTTCTTTTAGTAACATTGTGTCTATATAATATTCTGTCTTTATTCTATCTTCAAATAACCACTACCCTTACTTTAGGATAACATTATCCTGTGTTGTAAGGACGTTTACACGACCCCCGTCGCCGATGCCAACACCTTGGCAATTACGCTACGGAGTCATCAAAAATGTAAATTTTTGTATTGTCTAACTACAATAGAAAGATTCAGCAGGCTCGAAGCTAGTTATACTGTTTCACGAATGGGCAGGCTCGCCAGCGGTAATACTACGACCTCACAGAAGACCGGCGTGAAGGGGAATTTTTTTTTTTAGTTAGCACTTAAGGATTTTTTTAATCTTTATTTTTATGGGTTTTTTATCTGTAAAGATTCGCCAAAACTTTTTAAAGATTGTTAACACATCTGCAACCTGTCAGGTGCTATAAATGGCCATGGCCACTCGCTTAACATCAGGGGAACCACCTGCTGACTTTTCAACTTTTTGCCTAAAAAAATGCTCGTTAAAATTACTTAAACAAAGCCACTTTGTGCACGTTATTAATTTTTTGTGCATGAATCTAAAGTAATTTTTATAAGATGTTAATGGATTTTCCCTTTTTTAAGGTGTAGGTAAAAGAACATAACATTCACTTCTTCGAATCGTTACTAACATCCACTTTCCTCCAATATTATGTCTTAAACGTAGTAGAACAAAGGCTATCGACATAGTTCAGAGGATAATTAAGGTAATGTGGCAATGGGCTGCCCATATAGCTTGAAGAACTGATGACTGACGGATAAGAAAGGTTGTCAACTGGAAGCCTCTGTGAAAATGAGCGGGAAGTCGATGCATACGCAGGAGGCTCAGGATCGTGCTTCCTGGCTGTCTGTAGGGGAGGCGTCTGTTCAGCAGTGGATTCAGGGAAGCTGAAATAATTACGATTATAACGCGTCTCATAAGACACACATGTCCATAAGTTAATCCTTAGTCCGAGCGAAAAGAAATTTAGTATGTAGCCCACTGTTAATAAATTATATAAGACTATATTGGGAATATTTGAATATTTTTATTTTAATTGTAGATATTTCGAAATTCTTAACAAATTATTTTATAAAACAAATTGGATTCCTCTTTATATAGTAAATAAAAAACAACAACTTTAGTGCAACGTAATATTTTCGACAACTTAATTGTTTACCTTAAATAAAATAAAATTTAAATTAAAAAAGCTATTTACAGCTAAAGTAAAACAAGACATCATCCTTATTTTCTTTTATTTCCTTTCGAAAACTTAAATTTTAATTAAAAGTAAGCGGCAAATTGTATCATCAAGTGCGCGAGGAATTGCTCAAAAGTTTTAATAAGGCTTATCTTCGGTATACCTTTTCACCCCTTTAGGTTTCGAAATGCTTACCTTCGTTAAGAAAATGGTTCGATACTTCAATACTCATGAATGTTGTATTTTCCTTATATAAATATTTTTAGGAGACAGTTTAGAACACATTTTTACTGTTCTGTAGTCCCAAACTAAACAACGCTTGTACTATGGGTACTAGAAAACTGATAGACATTCTTAAACATGCTTTTCATTTGTAAATAAATGCATATTATACAAATATAAACACCCAGACACTAGAAAAATACTATGCTCATCACACAATATTTTCCCAGTAGTGGGGATCGAACCCACACTCTCTGGCGCAGATGGCAGGTACACTACCCATTACGCCATTCATCGATGATTTGTATATGAAATGACGATGCTCAGTAAAAATAGTGATTTTACCTTTGGCAATGGACATTAAAAATCTTCAAAAATTTGACACGCTATACATGTAGTAAGTAAAGACAATTATCAAAGTATTGCTAAAGGGATGCGCATTGAGATAAACGTGCGTTCATATTCAAGATCTATAACAAGGAAAGAGGTAGCCGAATTTAACTTAGTTTCTTTGTGATTTTATAGCACTGACATTCATATGGCAGTACTTTCTAAGTGTATGAATACTCATTTGTTACAATAGACGATAACAATTTAATCAAATGCGAGTCAGATTGAGCACTTTGCACATTGAAATCTCTATAGCATATTGATAAAAAAAGCGTTTCAACAACTGTATCGTTATCACCCATTTAGTGTCTAATTATGACTCACTTAACATTATCTTTATTGTTGCTACCATTATTACAATAAAATAATTCATAAAATTTACAAGAACTTTCATTTCATTCTCTTTTGTGTTAACTACAATCAAATAAGTAACTTTTGCTCAATAACTTTATAATCCAGAAATCTGGAAAATGCGGCCCTGGGTAGTATTCATAAGTGGCCTGAATTTGCAGAAGGCTTATGTGATGAAGATAAAAAATAAAAAAGTCAGTACATTTTTCTATATATTACGGGAATTGTTGCAGTTTTTTTTAAAGTGATATCCACAATTAAATCAGTAAAAATGGTTTCATTTAAAGGAGTTTCGTCGGAGATTTTAATGTCTCCTACTCTAAAGGAAGTAAAAATAATAAATAGTACACCTTTGCCTGATAAATATCATTCTCATTCAAGAAGTACGTAATATTTTTATTGGAGTTCTCGCATCTAATTTGGCTCTGCGTCTTTAAGCAACACCTTTGTTAGTGTTCACCTACGGTTATTTAAATAAATAAAAAAACATCATCATTATTTTAGCCGGCCAGCCCGTTGCCACTTCAGCTTACTAATCTCTATTACCCTGGTGCTACTGCCGATGTCTTCTTTGCGAACTTTAGCTTACAAAGAAATACGGAGCATATCCCGCTTCTACGGCGAATTTGACATTCCTCCTATGGCCAGCAGTGAAGGACCAGACAACACGTATTAATTGAAGACTTCAAATGTTTGTCTCACTTCAAATTCTTCACTCTTAGTTAAGGGATATTCGGAGGGAAAGATATGCCGAAGTCTCCCGAACGCTGCCAGAATTGGATTCGCCGATTGGCCTCTGCGTCAAAGTTGAGCTTACCTAACCGGACTACATAGGGCAACTGCCCTAGGTAGTCCGGTTAGGTAAGCCAAACATACATACTCAAAACACCCGGGGTGAGGAGGCCTGAGAAGGCCACAGTGGCGCCGGGGCTCGCGGAAGATTGCGTTTTTGTGTTCCCGTATCCCCAACTGGGTTTTTAGTGGGTGCCCGATAACGCTCAAATACAACTGCTGCCTACCCATTAGGCGGAGGGGGATCCATAAGGGATTTCTCCCACGTAAAAATAAAAAAAGGTATACATACTCCTCAACAACTTCGAGTATAGTGCTCCCAATACACATATGAACATTAAATAATATGATCTTGTCCATGTTCATCTTAAGGCCCACCCGTTGGGAGACGCTATTGTGATCATTGAACATAATACCAAGGTTTTTTTATGTGAGAAGGCGGCACTCGAGCAAGCGGTTTACCTGATATTAAGTGATAACCGCTGCCCATTGACATTCACAAAACCAGTAAACAGATGCGTTACCACCTTTTAAAAAGTGTGCTCCGGCTACCTCACTCACCAGACGAAATGCAGAAGTAATAACACGTCTACTTCACTATTCTTCTATGAGAGCTAGTCTTCTATGAGAAACTTACCCAAACGGACATGCTCATTCGTGCAACAAACAGCCAAGTCTGTTGTTTGGCCCAACCACACTTAACCTACAGCGATTTTTCTTTACTTAAAAAAAAACATTGCCCTCGCTGTATTTTTAAAAGTGGGTGATGTATTCGCCAGTGGTGTTAATAACATGTGCTTTCTAGTCCAGAAGCTTGAAAATATCTGCAATGCAGCTTTGAAGAATTTCGGGAATGTGAAATCACTCTATTTTACACCCGGAAATGCACTTGGATAGGTTTTGTACTACAGGACTGTACTCGGACGGACATCGTAGCCTTGTTATACAAACACCTCAGCACCTTTTAGCACCACCGAAGGGCCTGGAATACCGTCCAAATTTCGACAGAATCGAAGGCTTTCTTATAGTCCACATACGCCAGACATAAATGTAGATTTTATTTTTCGGTCTCCTGCATAATCTGGAGCCTATTCAGAATTGGTCGTGTGCGAATGGTGAGTTATTACGGTGGTAGGGCCACGAAGCTGACTCGGCTGTTTCACGAATGGGCAGGCTCGTCCGGGTAAGTAGCACGACCTCACAGAACACCGGCGTAAAGTGGAAGTATAATACTTTCGCGTTTCGTCTGGTGCGTGAGGTGGCCGGAGCCCAATTTTGGTGGGTGTAGCAGATTTCCATAGGCGGCGGTGTTCACTTAACTTCAGGTGAACCGTCTGCTCGCTTGGCAACTTTTCACATAAAAAAAATAAATAAAAAGCTGTTTAGTCTGGAAGTGAAACAATATGGCTCTCGAAAACAGCACATAGACGCGGCTCAGAAGGGATACCGATCTATAGTTCATCTAGAGAACGTTATCACCTTTCTTGAAAAAAAAACAACACCACTTCTGGTGTAGTACGAAATTAAAGAGCTGAGAAAACACAAGTACCAGTTCCTTTGACGCATATATTTGGAGATCTGCTTATGAAACCGCCTGTAGTCTGACATGTCATCTTAAGACTACAGCAGCATCTCATAACTCTTTTCCAAGAGGTTGAGGATTTAACTCTCCGATCACATCGGAGAGTTATATTCGTGTAAGAGAGACATTCGTGTGGCTGGTTTATAACTTTTACAGTCCACAGCATGGACAATTTCCACGAGCTTAGCGCATGAATCAAATTTATTGGCTATTGAAACACAATCCATAAATTTAATTACATGCAACTTCAAAAAGTAAACCCAATATTTTTAAAATGTAACCGTCAACAATTCAGTGTACGTAGTGTAAGAGTTACGGACTCTCACACTCCAAGTTGGATCTTAGATCCTTCTCTTACAGCTATTAATCTGAAACAAGCTAGTTGAGATTAAAAAGAATTCCACAATCCAAATAACGTATTATCAGGTGTTAAGCGATTACGCAGTAGATAAGATATTGAATAATTTTAAAAGTGATAATCGATAATGAAGTAAATTCTTTACCGGAAATATATCTCGATATTAGCCTTCATATGGAATTACATCGAACAAAAAGATCAGTGCCCTTAGCAACCGACATTTACAACCTCACTAGGTCATTAAAATAATAATATATTAATGTTTGTTTAAAAAGTTATAACACATCAAAGTTATTGAAACAATTATGTGTACGACTTATTTTGGTGGCTGGTGATAAAAGGGCCGCAGTTTTTCTCGTTTAAAGATTAAGCATGTTATGAGGTTTTTAGCATGTTATGAGGTCTCCGAGCTAAAACAACAACAAACGTTCATACGGGGGCAGTCCACAACACAACCTTTTTTTGATGATACAGGCATTGTGTGGTTTACACGGCCATGCAGCGTGTTGCTTGTTTCAGGCACTTCACACGAATTAGGAAAATGCTGTAACATCCAACAAATTCATTTAATGAATTGAGACAAAGCATATATAAACTATTCTATAAATACATTTAAAACTTTACTGTAACCTCATTATAGACAGTTTTATGCTATCTTCATTTTTACACAAGCTCGTCAAGATATATGTGGCGTTTCCAAATCAAGCTGTGAATATGTTTTTTGTACTAAGAAAATAGATATTTTACGTGTTATATGTGTTTTGAAATTTAAAATCCACAAGAATTTAACTGAACCGTGATACTTCAGTAGCATAGAGCTCACTTTTAATTCAATATACTACAGCAACCTGAGTTCAAATCCCGGTGCCGGCACCAATGAAACTGTTACTTGCTATTTTAAGTGCTGACTTATCACGTGCTCAGCAGTGAACGAAAACATCGTAAGGAAACCTGAATGTTATCGAAATAATAATTAAAAATATATAAAGATGTGTGAAATCTGCCAATGCGCATCGTAGTGCGAGTGCCTCATCGCATGGCAGGTATGCGTAGAAATTTCCCCCACGTAACGAAAAAAAAGACTCACACGATGAACCTTTCTACATCCGCCCTTGCCGTGCACGCTTTACTAAATGAAGCATTCACAGGCCATTTTGATTTTGACAGTTTATTTATTTTATGAAATATCGAGAACTTTATCAATAAATGGAACATTATAACCATTTATCGGAACCTAGGAAACGACACCTTAATTGACAACGACAACAGCCGTAATTTAGAAATGGATATATTTATGAGATCATTTTTTTTCAGTAAAATGGTATTCCTACTCTGAAAATTTTATATGAACAAAAGCCCATAAGCAACATAAGTATGGTTATAAAATATTTTTTTATACTGTTAGGAAAGAACAGTATAAAAATTAAAAAATAATTTTAAAATTATAAAAAGTATAAAAATTTTGAAATAATTTTTAATATAAAAATTATTTTATTAAACAGAATTAATAAAATATACTTTAAAACACAATATTCTTTCGTTTTATTTATTGACACATTCTACAACAAAATACGTAGTACACAATTTTGGTCTTAGAGATTTGCAGACAAAATCTCCTAATATTCTCCCTAATTAAATCGCAATTCTGTACGTGCATATTAATTTATTAAAGGGACGACCTACTAACCAAAACGCATTCATTTAAATTACAAATCCAATTAAGCTTATCTATGGTTCAAATTTTATACCTCTGCAGAATTTCGAAATGGACCATTTCCGTTAAGATGTTCCCAAACTGCCCTGAGATTACGAGTTTCTGGAATTTACTTACCAAGTTCAAAGTTATAAACAGACGTGAAGAAGCATTTCATACAATTTCCAACTACTTAAAGTATTAAAAAATAAGTTAACTAACTGTAGTTGATGAAGTAAACCTTTTGAAACTGCAACTATAATTTGTAGTTTTTATTATTATTCGCTTCTGTCCCATCTGAGTGTTTATATTTGAGTAGTTGCCGTAGTTAAACGCACGTATTTTTTTTTATTCGAAAAGTTGTCAAACGAGCAGACGGTTCACCTGATGTTAAGTGAATACCGCCGCCCGTGGACATCTGCTACACCCGAGGGTTACAGATGCGTTGACAACCTTTTGAAAATTGGGCTCCGGCTCACCTCACTCACCAGACGAAACGCGCAAGTATTTGTCATACTGGCTACCACTTTACGCTGGTCTTCTGTGAGGTCGTGGTACTTTCCCGGACGGAACTACCCATTCGTGCAATAGCCGAGGCTGCTGCGTGGCCCTACCACCGTAAAACAATTCTCGTATTCACAAAGTACACCTAAATTCGGAAAAAACTTTATTCATATTAAAAAAAATTTTTACTCCATGTTTTACTCCATCCCCGTAATAGGGAGCGCAATCATGAGTTATCTTAGCTAATTCAAAAGGCAAAAGTGGTAAATATTGCTAACAACTAGTAACACTGCGTGTTTCGTTCGTGCTGTTAGCAATATTTATTACCACGAACACAAGATGATATTAACAGTACACGTCGTGATGCCTTGTATAGCGGTCGGGCAAATATTGCTTAGAAATAAGCCGATGAGTGTCAAAAATCGAAGCCCTGTTAAATAAGAGATTTTCGGATCGGGGCTGACTAAATTTAGATCAAATGAAACTCTAAAAAGTCAAATTTTAGCTCGTTTATCCCAAAGAGGAAAAATTTTGTCGAGTCTCCTTTTTTTGCAGGTACTTGTTATCATAGCTTTGATCGAAATTCTTGGCGTTAACATATTGAGCAACGTTCAATATACGCAGGCTCTTGAAAAGAAAGCTTTAGAAAATTCGGTGTCCTCGGTAGGGCAAGGCAGTATTTTTTTTATTTTCTTGAAATTCCCCTCGATATGGACGATCGATGACCTATTAACTCTTATATAATTTTGTGCAAAGAATTTTTCTTTGATATTTATTTTCAGCTACCAATAACATTTTGCTTACTGTTTAACATTATTTAATTTTATCTTTATAACATTTATCTTAACTATGTAATTTTAATTAAATTTTCTGTAATTTCGATTTCGTACTTCTGTAATTTTAATTACATTTTAATTGTTACTATTACATTTTTTTTTTCGATACTATTCATTATTTAATAAAATGATTGGTTGGTTTATTTTAATTTTGTTTCACATTTTTCTTATATCAATTTTTACCCATCTTCCTTTTTTATCTTATGTATCTTATCTAAGTAACAATTGTTACCTATTATTTTTTTAATTTTATAAGTTGGGAAAGGAACAGGCTGTTCATCTGATGTTAAGTTATCGCCAACGCTCATGGACATATACAACACCAGAGGAGTTGCGGATGGGTTACCAACATGAAGCCGTGATAGCTCAGTGTCCGGGCGCTCGCCTTTAATTCAATATACTCGAGCGACCTGAGTTTGAACTTCAAGATGATGAAACTTTTCTTTTTCGAATGAACGATTGTAATTTTTTTTAAAGAAAGATATTTATTTAAGAGCTTCAACGCGAGCGAAGCCGCGGGTGAAAATCTAGTAGGTATATATGTACGACCTTTTAATATAATAATTAGACTAAACAGTAGTGGGGAACGTCACATACAGCGCCTGCGCCGATGATGTTCATGCGTGAACAAGTACTAAAAATAATAAGTAATCTGATAAGGTGTAGGACAACGGAGATAATCAAATATTTGTCTGTTGTTAAGGTAGAATGTCTAGCTAAAGTTGTAACTTACTTTTAATTGAAGTACCTTATACCTTAAAAATTCAAAGTTAAAAATCCTAAAATACTCAACGAATCTTATCTAAGCCTTTAATAACGAAAATGTTTGATCCATATGGAAATACATACATTGCAAATACTCCATATAAGTTAAAACATTGTCCTAATTAAATGAAACTAGTTTACGGATTTTATCGCGTAAACTAGTTTCATTTAATATTTATAATATTCACGTAAAATCAAGAAAACAATACATTGTCCTAACTCTATAATAATATTACTTATCCTTTTATATCTCGTATCTAAGTCTTAAAATCGATTTTATAAAGGCACGGGCACCAAATCAAAGCCACGTGCGATAAAAGAGATAAATTGATTTTAATTTTTCTTGTGCTAAAATCAAGATATGGATTAAGTGTGCGTATTTTAATGTTGATGAGGAGCATTCTTCATACCATAATATGGTACATGATATGTAAGTGTGGTGGTAGCTTTCTTTCAGTTTTACAGCTGTTGAAAGCGGCATCTGGTTTATTTAAAGCCGAAACAAAAAAAATATATTTATAGGGGTTTTTATTTTCTAGCATCAATTAAATGGTGTGTCAATTCAATCAATTAGCAATTTTGGATGAATAGCTACACACCAGTCAGCATTTATACAGTAATAAATAACACATTTTCTGACAAAGGCTGATGAATCTTACAATTACTATAAAAATAATTTATATTACCGAAAATAATTACACCATACACAGTTATACAAAACTGTACATAGTTCCTATTTGAACTTTTTTGTTACTTAAATTTTATATTGCTAATCTCTGCATGAAACATTAAAATTTGTAGAAAAATGAACGAAAATTTTTCAGCCGCTGCGGGAATCGAGGCCATGTCTTACTGATTCGCTCATGAATCAACCACTGTTGGCCTTAGGGGCCTTTACAGATCCATCGGGCTTGAGGTGGCAGGGCGCTGAGGGTGCGTAGCCTGTACCTCGATTTATGGGTGACTTAGCTCGAGGGCTCCCGAGAGAGCCTCGGCTTGGGCTGACACTCAATACCCGTTTAGCATTAAAAAGTCAAAAATCCGACTCGAGGGTGCCCGCGGGGACCGGAACTCGGCTCGATCGGTAGCTATAGTTTGACTACGAGAATTTCTAAACCCACTCATTACTATCACTTCGGAAAGTGGTGGAACTGGGAGAAGAAGTGGCGGAAGAAACTCCAGCAACACTTCTATCATTAAGGGGGGAAAACCTGCTAAGTACAAGGCGGAACCTAGTATATGTTTGCCGTACTCGCCGGCTAGTACGGTGTGTTCTCATATGTTTACGTAATTGTTTTATCCTGTCGATGGCGATAGTCGTCTCATCGTCAGGGAAATCGAGGATGTGTCGTGGTCTGCGCTATTTGCGACGGAACGTCCCTAACGGTAGGGGTATGTGGGTGTGGGCACCTAAGACTAACGGATTGGATTTTAAGCACTAAGCTAATAAATAGAGATGCTATAAATTGAAAAATTTTATACAGCAGTAGCGACATCTCTCGTTTAAATTATCGTTGTAGAACATTAATTGGAATTGTTTGTGTGCTGTAAAAGACATTAAAATAGATGTGCCAAAAATTGCGTAAAACCGAAAACCGAAAACCAATGTAAGTATTAGATAAAATACTTTGACATCTTGGTCAGCGTGGCAATCAGCCGTTTAGGTTAGTGGAAAAGCGACTTGGCGCGATTCCGAAAGAAAGGAAAGGGCTGGATTTTTCTTTTACTTAATTTCATTCCCAGATTTCCCGACGTTAATTAAATTACGTAGCTGTAACTAAAGACTAAAAGTTCACCACCATTGCAAGATCATGACAAATTATGGCTTGTAGTCGTTTAAATTACATTTATATTGTTTCATTATGTCTGGACTTCAAACAAGAGTTAACTTCGAGATTTCATTCAGGGAAATATTTGGGGTCCACTGTGGATAAGAAGAATTTAAAACTTTTCCTACACTACAACTCTTGAAAAGTTGATGCTTGTTGCTGCTTCCAAAGATTTCACGATTAAATCTGGAGATGCCTGAAGAGAATTGGAGCATGAGGTAAACGAAATCTAATCGGTTATTCCACTACATTTAACCTAATATAAATAAGTTTAAGTAAGCCAGTCTACTACACACGTATTTACCACGCGTTGAGTGTTATCAATAAGTCAGCTTTAATCGCTTTATCATTCTAAGCTTAATATATCTATCCATGTTCAAAATGACACGATAGTGTGAGTATATATATACTTTGGAAACTGTTAATTGGTTGTCACTCCACGAACTCTAATGGCCTTTGTAGGCCTAAAAATTATAGTATAATTTCATTGTTCAACTTCTGAAGCAGCCATGCGTTTATACGTTGTGCTGGCAACAGTATTTGTTGCGGCCCTAGCTCTGCCAAGTCCCGCGGAGTTGCCAGAGCCCGGTCAACTCGCTCTTGTGCTCAACGAGGACGACTTCGAAGACTATTTGGACGCTTGGCTAGACCAAGAGCAGAACAAATACCGCAATGAGACGCAGTTCGATGCCCGCAGCGGTGAGTCACTCATTAATTTTCATCAGTTTGTTATAGAAAAACGAGCGAGCCTTACAGTAGCGTATCGTCAGTTGATGTGAATCTGACATCTGGCTTTGGATTACCAAGGCCAGATTACAGATATGCATTACCAAGGCCAGATACTTATTAAAGCGACAAACATTATGTCCTGAGAAAATGATTCAGATATGATATGATTTTTCGTAACGAATAATAATTGTTTTTAATTTTATTTAACAACCACTCCTAAGTAATAAATACAATTTTTCATTGAAAACAGCTATTTTTGGTCATTATGTGGGAGGTCGGAGGCAATAGACTTATTATGATTAAGAATCATTAGAATTGAGTTAGTATTACAAATATTAAAAAAATATATTAATATCAAAGAACAGTGTAATTAATTGTTTTTAATCAAAATTAATAAATCAATTGAGCATCGGCCGAAGAAGTCCCCAAAATTTAAAAAGCTAGATGTCAATTCAAAGAGATTCAATCATCCTTTTGGAAACGCAAATGACATTTGAAAATCCATTTGACAGCTAGTTAGTTGATATCTACGATGATCAGTGTTTCAGAAACCGGACGTGACTCAAACAAGCGCGCTCTCATTGGTTAAATCAAATAGCGCTTCCCCAGCTTCCTGCGACTCACTTCCACCCTTTTTCACGAAGTCACTCCCACGGATTGCAAGAAATTGTGTTTTTATGTGTACCTAACACCTAAAAGAACGATTTAATTAGCATTAACAATCACTCTAAAATAATCTGAATATGACTCTGCACTCTTTGAACATATAGCATACGCAAGGGAAATCAATGTCTCACTGTCATATACATTTTAGATTAACAGGACAGTATACATTTATATAGGAAAAATATCAACACGCTTTCAATTTAACATGAATTGAATATGTAAGAAAAGTTCTTGTTATTCGTGGTCTTCATTACTGAAGGTCGTGTCCGTCTTGACAAGCTTTGACAGAATTGGTGAAGAGCCGCTTCCACACCATTCTGTCTTCGGCTTTCTTCAGGGCAATGGAAACAGGAAGCCCGGTTATCAATTTTATTTGATCAGACAAAGCAAGTCTCATTTTAGTTTTGTTTGAAATATTTGTGTCTCGCCAAATCCTCGACATTTTGCCAATGGCGCCTTTTCCCATCTGCGTAAGTCTCCAAATTTCCTTCCCGCCCCATAAAAAAAAGATATATAATGACGATTTCAAATAATAACAGCTCAGGCGTCATCGCTTAAAATTTTTCTGCGCAGGTTGCACATTCCGAGTGAACGGAGACCTAGGTCAGCCTCAGCCAGTTTACATCCACAGAAACAATTATATGACACCAAGTGGAAATTCCGGTCAGATTCGTCTCAACTCTGGGGAACAAGTCATCATAGCTTGCACTGGATCTGGGCGTACCATCCGCCACCCAAACATCGCTAGAAGTGTAAACATTGGGGTAAGCGCGAGAAAATGAAAAACGATAATTATTTTTGTTTCTGCTAACCTTTTTTACAAAAGAGGCTTTTGTCTAGCAGTGGGACATAATTATATAGATGGTTACATCACTTTAATTTTTACTATACGACAAACTTTGGCCGTGTCACCGGTGGCCTAAACCTACAAAATCTCTCTAGAATTATGCTCACTTATAAAAAGTTAAAACTTTGAATTTTTCCATTAACGACGAAAATATTGCATGTTGACTTTATTTTTATGTATTTATACTAATCTAACAGACCGCCCAATGTGTCAACAATAATCTCGTTCGTGGAGCCGGTTGGTTGAATGGAAACGGTGCTTTCGGCCAATTGACTTGTTCCGCTCATTCATTCCATGAAGCTCAAGGAACAAATCAAAGATGCTTCAACAACAACTTGGTCATTAGGTAACTTATTACCTTATAATATGACTTTTATTTCTATTTGTTTATACCGTTTAATATCCATGGCTTTATGTATTTCAGAGTCGGGTTCATTGTGAACAACGTGTTCTATCCGTTATACTGGTCTTGCTTCGACCAGAGACGCTTGGAAGTCTTATACGTATGGTACTCACAGAACCCCACCAATGCAGTGCATCAAACTGGTGTCGACAGACCGAGCTGGCTGCGTATGTTCATAATTATTTTATTATTTACTAACTATATAAGTGCAGGGACCGGCGCTAAACATTTAAATTGAAAATGCGGCGTCTCTAGTTTTCAAATATTCATTGTAAACATGTTATTCGAGAAAATGTGTTTGCTGTAAAGGGCTGCTGTAAGATGGCAAGATAAAAATACAATGAAAACCAAGTAGATTAGATATTCACGCGGTGGGGATATCAACCGTTTAACTTATTGCCTTGGTCCGAACCCGTATTCCAAAAATTTCGACATTTTGTAAGTTTCATCCTAAGTGTAAACTAGCAATAAAATAAAAAAAATAAAAATTAAATGGCAATAATTTTAAACAAATAAAATTTAAAAAATGTTAACAAATAATTCATATTTAAATTCCAGCTGGCAGTTTCTTCCCTGGAGTCGATGTAAACAACCGCTACACACAGGTGCAGCAAAAGATCTCGATTGCCCGTTACGTAGGTAACGCATTGGCTGACAGATACGTGACCAGCCACCAGTTTTTGGCACGTGGTCATCTCGCCGCCAAGAGTGATTTTGTATTCGCAACCGGTCAGCGTGCAACCTTCTACTTCATCAACTGCGCACCGCAGTGGCAGCCATTCAACGCCGGTAACTGGAACTGGCTTGAACAGGTTAATGGCATAATTATATTTCATAAAAATACTTCTAATTGTTTCACATTAAAATCGAAACTTAAGTGTTAAGCTGGTGAGCTATCGACTTCTTTAATATATGGCATCGCGGTTTGAAGCAATGCAAAATTCTTTCCCAAAACTCTAATGAGTCAATTTAGTTTTACTTCTGTTAAGATTGGTTTCTCACTTTTCAATTTAGAACATCAAATGATTTTTTTTTACATTCAGTGATTATTTATAATAAAAAAACAGCTATGAGAAAGCAAAGACGTTTTGGGTATTTATAAGATATACTAAAGGACTTTAAACTTGACAGAATCTTCGCGCCCGTATCGGACAAGCTGGGTACAACACAGTGATCTACACAGGCACCTTTGGAGTTACGCAGCTGCGTAATGCGAACAATCGCTTCGTCAACATTTTCCTCCACGTCGCTAATAACGGCGTTGAACAAATCCCCGTTCCTGAATACTTCTACAAGGTGAGTCCAACATCAACCCTAACCATCCCTTCATGATGCATATTATTATTCGTATTTCTGAAAGGCAAAGGGTCCTTTGTTGATCAAGCATTGACAGTTGGCTACTAAACAATACGCCGTTACCGTTTTGCATTCAAAATGTCATATTCTAATACTTTTCTTCATTAGGTGGTGCATGATGCATCGAGGAGAATCGGCACGGCTTTCGTGAGCATCAACAACCCGCATTACACCTTGGCGGAGGCCAGGGCACGTCAGTTCTGCACTGACAGGTGTCGCAACAACGCCGCCTTCAACTGGATCAGGTGGCAGCCGGACCGCGTCGACATCGGCTACAGTTTCTGCTGCACCATCGCCGACTTCAGGAGGGTTGTGCCACACCTCCCCGCTTTCACCGTTAACGGCCTTTTGTCGTAAGCATAAAGTGTTGCTCGCTGCAATAAATTACTTTGAAACATGACCCGATTCTTATTCTTCTTATTCAGTGCAAATCGCGCTTCCGCGTAAAGTACTAATAGTACCCGTACTAAAACGAGATACGAGTAATTATGAAGTCAGTGACTTTCAATTGAAATTCGTACAAAACTAAATTCAAAAATGTTTTTTATTATCTCTCAAGATTTACTTCTCATCTCATTTAATTTTTAATCCTAGAGTAATTTTTAGCGATTTACTGTGATAAGTTCAATTTAGTAGGTTACTATCATAATGTACGCGAAACAATTTTTATTAGGTCGTTGTACCTATAAATATTTTTGCATATAGTAAAGTAAACAAACAACCATCGTCACACAAAACAATGAAAAAAAAAACACTATTCATTTAAATTAACAGTACCCGGAGGACTGTTCTTTTTTTTTTTGGTAAATCGTGTATTTTGGAAATTACATTTAGATACAAATTAGTGAGTAATGAAATATGCATAATATTTTTCGATCTTACCGACGTAATAATAAGAAAATATGGACTGATGTTTTTCACAAAAGAAAGAACATTAAAAAAAGGGAAAAAATAACAAAATAACAAATCGACAAAAAATAAAAAATAAAAAAAAGCAATGATCTGGAATCGAAAAAAAAGTAAAAAAATAAATGTGTAAATGATCGTGACGCGAACCACGGCCGTCTGTTTTGGGGCCGCCAGATCACCGACCGAGCTATTATGACTTTTGCTCTTACGGCGAAATTTACCGTCATATTCGAATTACATTTTTCATTCTCTGAAAACAGGGATAAAATGACATTTTCTAAAAATGAAACCTAGCTAGATCGATTTTTCGCCCCCGAATCTATGCACATACTAAATTTCATGAAAATCGCTGGAGCCGTTTCCAAGATTCCGATTTTATATATATATATATATATATATATACAAGAATTGCTCGTTTAAAGGATAAGATTAAAGACATTATTACATTAATAGTCATAAAATATAACACTATAATTAAAACAATGTAATCTTCCCGTGATGCACTAAGCTTTATAAAAGTTTTAAAATATTAGGATACCTAAAACACCGACAAACTTCTTTCATTTAAGGTTAAACTCAGTAAATAATTTTAAGCTTGTAAAAATCAGCTCTACATGCGCCTATTTCTGTACAGGCAACAATTAACATTCATAATATACTACTGAAAACAAGAAACCGAAAAATTAACTTGCAATTACTGATTATCATGCTTACACATATAGGTGAAGTAAATATTCGAAAAGCAGAAGAGGAATTATTATTTAGTAAAAGACTACAGGACCCTGTTTAAGCGATCATTCATTGCGACGAAGTCTTGAGAGACCCACATTTTGAAACGTAGTTAGGATAAATGGATTTAGCGCTCCGTTTCTGCCTAAAATAATTTATTTGGGTACCAGTAGAGACGGTACCGGTTTTCTTGCAATATAACTCCTAATTTCAACCCGATAAACCATTTTGTCCTAATTACCACATTGATATCCCTAATAATTCTTCTCTTGGTAAGTGAAAATTATTTATAATAAATTCCATAGGACTTGACAAGGAATACAACGTTAAAATGTTTAATATGAACTGATGAAAGCTTCTGATAAAATGACAAGAGATTTTTGAGAAGTGTGACCAACAACGGATATTTGGTCTTTACATGCCTGTATCACTTGACACAGAAGTGTAAATATTTTACCTCACACCGGTCTTCTGACAACTTGTACTGTACTGTTTATACATAAGTTGTTATATAAACTTATGTTGGTCTCCTAGAGTACATGAAAAGAAACTTTACCTAAATAATGTGATTTTCAACAAATAATCATTGTTTAAGGGCATTCGGAAACTATAAATAGTACATTTTTATCTGCAGTTAACCCGCAGATACTTGACGTTTTTATCACTTATTCGCACATTTAAACGCTATTTTTAAAATGCACCACCTACTCTACATACCATGAAAAGGTGTATTAAAAAGCGTGTATTAAAATTCGCCTCCTGTATTTAATCACTAAAAATATGCAACTATCAAATCGATAAAAATATTTTCCTCGGTTATAACGGTTACAATATCTCACAGTAAGTTTGATTAGATAGTCTGTTATTCATTCTTTTCACAATTAAATGATGCCTTTTGAAAGATGAATGATGAAATAAATTTTAATTATTTAACAATTGTGTCCGATTTTTGCAGGCAGTTTCTTAACTGAGCTTCAGTTAAGAAAAAATCGTTATATGTATTATACTCAACTCTCAGCAAATGGTTCTCTTTCTATTTCTGACACTGGCTAGGTAACTGGACAGTTGCGTTCTTTTTTTTTTAATGGGAGAAAGCGGCGAACGAGCTGGCGGTTCACCTGATTTTATGTAATAATCGCCGTCCATGGACATTTACGACCCCCTTAGGGTTGCAAACGTTGCTACCTTTTGATAAAGTTGGCCCCGCCTACCTCACTCACCCGACTTGCAACAGCGAACACTGTTACGTGGCCCTACCACAGTTGCGTGACTTATAAATATGAATTTTTTCAATTGTTTTTTTATTTTTTATTGATTTACGCTCAGTCATTTTAATTTATTTCATTGAGCGTATAATAATTTATCTCTAGACGACACTGCTTTGGTACGATAGTTCGTATTGCTTATTAGTAATTTATAAAAGACATTAGTAGTAGTATGCCTACCACTTCTACCGAGTAGATCACTTAACATATAATGTTTCTTAACTCATTTTCATCGAAAAATTATAGTATATTTCCATAAAACTTTCCACAAAAGATACGAATTCCCTAGGCCTCACTATCATTTTTTTTTCATCCTACTTCAAAAAAGGAGGAGGATCTCAATTCGACTATATTTTTTTTCTTTATTACCTCAGAACTTTCGACTGAGTGAACCGATTTTGATGATTCTTTTTTATTTGAAAGCTGGTGCTTCCCATTTGATCCCATATTAATTTCATTGATATTGGATCTTGGGCTCCGGAGATACTTGGGGAACTCCTGAAAATATATTTTAAAATGAATACAGAGCGAGATATTTGAAATGTTTGTTTTTCGATAATAAAAATAGACTTGTATTCTTTGTAACAAATATTCATACATATATTTTTTGGATAATCAAATGGAGTTTAATCGATTATGAATCACCTGAAATAAACATCGATCATTGCAAGTTAACGAAAGCGATACATCATTTCCCCTCCGCGGTTATTTGTGCTTCAATATATGAATAACGATTCTTTTTATTTATGTTTTAGTAATGTGAGTAGCATATGCGTCTCAATTTATTAGATATTTCTTGACACACTTCATGTTCCTAGCCATATTAGAACATTTATGAAATATAGATATAATGGGATCTAACTTTGTCTTTTTATACAAATGCATTGATATAGATTGAAAAGAGTTTTAAGTTCATGACACCTTTGCAATATTCTATGTGTGTTTGTATGTTTATGAACGTAAGTTTTCTATGTACTTTACTGTAGTATAAACGTAGAGAATGCACTTCAGCTGTTTTTTTACATGATGTAGCAAATCACACAACCCTGTTTAATTTATTTAATTCTGCCTGTTCCATAATATCCGGCAAAATGAACTTATTTCAACCGAGTGTCCCGCAATTCTATTACTTCATAATTTTTGTTACTTGAAATTGGATGCATTTATAAAATCCAAGTCTGTAATCTATCAAATTGCAATTTGAAAAAAAAAATTGATAGAGTAAATCAATTATTAGGATTATAAAGCCAATTAACTTTGCGATCATGGTGCATCCTGTCACTATCTTGACGTTTTTATCTCTTATCTATATATATATATATATATATATATATATATATATATATATATATATATATATATAAGAGATTTCCACCGATAATTGACTCATCACGATATCTCTGGAACCATAAGGCGTAGAGACTTGAAATTTGGTAGGAATATTCCTTTCGCCGAGTAGAGATAGAGGATTTTGGAAGAAATTCCACAAAACAACGTTTGTCGGATCAGTTAGTATGACTATATATGTCTTGCATCCTTTCTCCTACCTCTTTAGCATATTCTGTTAAAGATCTATGAGATTTTTTGATCAAAGACTCAATTTCGATTCCATCAGACTGTTTATAGTACAGAGTTATTCTTGTATTCTGGATTCCCATAAACATTGCAACCTCTAGTAATATAGCTCATTTAAAATTTATTTCTTGATTAATTTTAATTTCGAAGGGTAAGTCGAATTTTAACATTTTAACATTTTAACCCGTTGATTAGGTATAGAAAAAGGTAACGGACATTTTGTAAAATAGTCTATCGATGCTATGAGGAAGCGATTTCTTTTATCACGCAATGGAAATGGACCAGCTAAATCGCGACCTTTTTTGCCCAAGGAGCGTTAGACAGTTTAAGCAGTCCTCTACTAATTCCTCTTCTATCAGGACCTCAAAGAAGGACGTGACACATAACGCAATATCGCAATATCTTCGTTAGAGGGGGGTGCGGGAGGTTCGTAATAATTTCGAAGCAACGAAATATCTCTGCAGTTTCCTATCAGTTCCCTTCCTAATAATGTGTTGATTGTTGCCGTAATTTAAAACTGGTATAACTGTATACAGCTGTGAAATTATGCGTATTCTAGGTATCCATGTGAATCAGCGTTAATCTTTTATACCGAAGAACATATTCATAGATTATTATATCGATTCGCTGGCAAATTAACAGATACTACTATTGCCATGATGGGTAGGCCCATCCGAGGAAGTATCACGGCCTAAAAGAAGACCGGCGAGGCGTGATTTATAAGTGTTATACTGCTGTGTTTCATCCGGTGAGTGAGGTAACCGAGGCTCACTTTAGTAAAAGTGGCAACGCATTTACAACTGGCTTTTGCAAATGTTGCAAATGTCCTTTGGTGGTGGTTGACATTTAATTAATTAGGTTGACAGGTGACCAGCCAGCTCACTTCCTATCTTCTCTCTTAAAAAATAATATTGATGTATATTCTTCGTGTAAATACGGTCAATCATGAGAAATTACTTGTTTCTACCAAAGAGAATGTAATCACTACGTTTATGGTTTCTACTTTCAACGGTACATAATTGGACGAAAAGATGACGCCAAACATTGCTTGAAAAAAAATTTACATCTGTACGATAATGCCATCTGTGCTGTGACGTCCCAGACATTTGATATATGTCATTGTCACCTATGTCACAGTCAATACAAACTGTCAATCACTAATCAGTAAAGATACAGCTTTTGATATCATAAATTAATTCTTTTCTTCAGAGAAATGTGTTAACACTTGTTTTAGCCTAACAAATGTTGTTGTCTTAAACTTTATACAATAAAAGTCTATATTATCGATCTTTTCGGTTACAGTGATATTTTGTTCAAGACATATACGTAAATAACGACGATGGCAGAAGAACTCAAACCTGTGAATGAGGAAGACTTGAAACTACTAAAAGAAAGAATGAAATTAATTGTCAGTGCGGATCCTGCCCAGTATCACAATGATTATTCCTTACGAAGATACCTAAGAGCTTTTAAAACCGTGGATAACTCCTTCCAGGTATCATCTGTAATCCCTTATCTGACATGTATGTTCTCCAAATTGACACGTCTTTTATTGTAACTGATAACTAATGGTAATAACACTATAAAATATTCGTCGTTTTTCTTGTTTTATATACACAAAAAATTGAAATTAATATTGATGATTAACTTGACCAACATTTTCTTTTATAAAAACATGGCAACTATAATATCTAATAATTTTTTTACTCTGATTTAAGGCAATTATCAAGACAAATAAATGGAGAACGGAATATGGAGTAGCTGATTTGCATAATGATAAAGAGCTTATTGAAAAATATAGTAATAAGGCAAGGGTACTTAGACATAGAGACATTGTTGGCAGACCAATTGTTTATATTCCAGCAAAAAATCACAGCTCTAGTGAAAGGAATATTGATGAGCTCACCAAATTTATTGTATATTGCCTGGTTTGTAGTTCAATTTATTTATATTTCAACTTTAACTTTTATTTGCTATAGTAAAAATATTTGTACAGTAAAGGGTAACCTTATAATAAGACCAAATAAATAATATAGTAAGGAGTTGAATCTAGATTTATATCTGGTATGCATCTTTTAAAACTGTAAAACAATGGATATAGAGCAGGAAAGATCGGAAGGGACACTTGGTAGGATAACCACATAAATTAATACTTTAAAATATTTAGCCAGTTATTTATTATTTTCAGGATGATGCAAGTAAACGCTGTTTTGAAGAAGTAATTGACAATTTATGTATTGTCTTTGACTTAAATGATTTTACATTGTCATGCATGGATTATCAAATGCTCAAAAACCTAATTTGGTTACTTAGTAGACACTATCCAGAAAGACTTGGGGTTTGTCTAATTATCAATGCACCAACATTCTTCTCCGGTTGCTGGGCGATTATTAAGGGATGGTAAGTTACCATTCATTTCAATTTCAAATAAATAAATCTGAAAATTTCAAATTTAATAATACTATAAATGTGAACATTGGTTATTAATTAATTTAGATTTTACGTAATTAATGGATTTGCATAAAATTTACATTTTATGAAACTTCTATACTCCTAAATGCACTCATACCTTTTATTTCAGGCTAGACGAAAATACAGCTGGCAAAGTAACATTTGTTAATTCCGAAATGGACCTCTGCCAGTATCTTATTCCAGACATCTTACCAAATGATATGTAACAGAAACAGTGAGAAAACAGCTCTTCATCCAACAATGGTACTATGCATGGATGTAGAGGTAAAAAACAATATGATTCTAATTATAAAACAAACTTACAAGTTTTAAATAATCTTTAAAATCTACTAGAGGCAAAAAGATATTAAAATTTAAAATATCAACAGTGTCCAAGTTAATACAATTAATATAGAAATTGAAATATAAAAGGTTCTTTCAGGGAGTAAACTAAAAATCAATATTATTGTGTTTTCCCTTTTATATACTACTTATTATGTTTTTTAATAGATGTGGCCAAAATGCATAGTCCTAACAGAAATTATAAAATGTTAAAATTATTGTTAAATATACTAAATATGTAATAAATAGTCAAGTAAGAAACTAAGTTTACAAGTTAGTTACTAAATGTGATGGTACTAAGAAAATTTACTTACTGTATTGATATATTTTCACCATTAATATTATAGTTATTATAAAATTTTGACGCTTATATATTGCATTGCTTAATAAATCAAAATTATTGAATGTTCTAAGTGGTACATTTATAATTTCAATCAAGTGCTCACTTGCTAACATCGGAAATCACATTTTTGTTTTTTACATTAATATATTCAATATTGTTGGCATAAATAGCAGAATAGGGCCTCTTTAAAAAAAAATCACATCATAATCATTTGATTTGAGTACAATTTATCTTTTAAAGTGACTTTTAAATTTCATCTTGAGTGCCTATTTATATAAAAAAAATAAAATAGTTACATATTTTCCCTTTATTTTGAATGTATAATTCATTTATTTCAAAATTTCTATAGGAAAGGCAACATGTCCCATTCAAATAATATTTGAAAGCGAATTAACTTTGAATATTAAATATTGATAAATAAAAAGGAATATTTTTTGATAGTAATTACTGCTATTTCCGATCCTTTATATATAATCCCTTTTTCTTTCCATTTCCGCTTAAATTTTATTTTAATATCTGTTTCGGAGTCTGCTTCCATTATATCACTTCTGTTGCATCATGGATTAAAGTTATTATTGTTATAAAAATTGAAAATTAGAGCCACTGATGTTGGTATGAATTATGTCAGAATTAAAGCCTAAAAAGAAAAATAAAAACCTTCCAATGTTACATTCATAGTCAAGATTTAAATTAAAAAAGGTGCCATATGTACACATACATTCATTCTTTCACTTGTATAGTTGTGACTTGTAATTGTAACAATGCATTTTAATTACATAATTAAAACAAAAATTAATAGATATTAGATCTAGTCAAGCTTAAATCAATATGAAAAAATACATTTATCCATAAATTACGCCTAATAAACATACTTAATTTTTTTTATAATACGAATTCTGAATATGAGTTACAGGTGTCTGTTTATCATAAATACTAGTTAGGTATTTTTTGTAGTTATGTGTAACATAACTTTGGAGAAAAACATTGTGATTATACAGCGTGTCGTTACAACCGCGACATTAAATGAACACACATCTAACGCTACTTGCCAATAATCATAAAAAATATAAAACGTTAAAAAAATCCATAAATTGTTGAAAAATATATTTTTCAAACAAACTAATTAAATAAAAAAGAAACAAAATTTGTAACATCCTATACAACTACAACTGACTGATTCATACATTCGGAGACTTTTTCATTCGTTGCCACAACGTCGCATTACTTGTTTCTACTTCTAACGGTATGTTTTATCTCTTTTAAATTCATTCAAGCCATTCATATGCTTTGTGACCTTTACAAATGAACGTTACAATTTTATACGTTTTACGTTACAGTTTTATACGTAAGGGTGTTCTAAAAATGTTTGTTTTGTAAAATTTAATAACTCGGTAAATATTGATGTTTAAAGAATGTAAATGCTTAATACAATTTTAAAACGTTATTCTCTATATGTGTGTTCATTTATTGTCACGGTTGTAACGACACACTGTATAGTCCAGAAGTTAAAGTTCAGCCCTGTTTATTTTTAAAAGATTATATACACCATCGTTACGTTTAATAATAGATTGTGAACTGTATAGATTAGCCCCAAATATTACTTATATACTTTTATTAACTATAACCCAATGATATTTTATACTATAGATAGCTGCTATTGGAATTAACTTTTCATATATTTTAACTTAAATGTTAATTGCTATACATTGAAAACTATACCTTAAAGTCAGGACGTTAGATTTCATTTTGTGAATGACGTACGATGTATTTGTGACAGTTTTCTCTCGCGACTTAATACAAAGTTTGTATTTTTAGTTAGTTGTTTATTTTTATTTATTTATTTAATCCAGTAATAAAGTACAATAACATAAATTATTCTCTGCCAAACTGTGATGCAGTTTGTCGGCAGCAATTCTCGTGAATAGTTACATCGATGTACTTCATCCTTACTATGTTAGTTAGGGTTGTGTTCATACTTAAATAAAAGTTATCGATATTTTAGTTACAATCGTGGTTAATTTTGAGATTCAAAAGCCAGTTCCGTTAGCCAGTTTTGTGTGCATTTCGCTCTATGAGCTGGTGAAGAATCTCGTTGGAGTAGCCAGTGTCTCTGATTGAACATGGTATTAGAAGGAGGTTCAACAAAGTTTGCGAGTACAGACCTCATTTTTATACATAACTGAGGTCTGTACTCGCAATCTGCCATTTGCGTTTATCCTATTATTAAGTTCATAAAACGACAAATTATGAAATTCATGAATATCTGAACTGAGTTTCTTACGCCGGTTCTTCTCAGGTCGTGCTTACCCGACAGTTTTTGATATCTAAGTAAGTGAATCTTCTATATTGGGACTTTGACTTTGACTTTGCCGACAGTTATATCTGTGATCGGGCAGTACATAATACAATATAATATATTAATAACAAAATCTACTTGTAACTAATTTGGACCCGTCTGTCAAAGGTCAGTCCGAGGGACTTAAACGGGATCAAATTATTTAATTTTTAGGGGCGGCGATGACCCACCAGAAAAGCCATATTATCTCAACAAATTCGCTTATAGTATAACGACCGATTGCTAATTTATCAACAAAAATAATTTTTTTGCACTCTTAAATTACGCAAAACGGCATTATAATAGGATTTATGATCACGAGGATATGTGTGACAGCGCGTGCGTCTCCAATCGCATCAGAACTCATAGTGCATTCAGTTCGGTTGGTGACACTTTCGCCTAACTGTGGTCGTCAGATTACAACCACATGGTACTTCCACTTGTTTTCTCTACTCGGTGATGGATAGGTTGTACGCTAAACTCACCGGTCGAAAGTGTTCCAATTTACAGAGTGACAGCACACATTCCCACATTTCGTTCATCATAACTTTCTCACAAATGTCGAATAGTGTAAAAAAAATAGCGCAACTATTTACATTTTTATGAAATATTTTGTCTCCGCGTCTTACCCTACCTAAAGTGAACTAAACAAAGAGTACTTTTATATATCTGAAACTAAAGACTAGACGTCGCAATTGGGACGTTTTCGTGGCTTCACTTTGCATTAAAAACATATCTGTAGTATAAAATATCATTGCTATTATCTATAATTAATAAGTACATCACAAACGTCATCGGACATTGGAAATAATTTAAAAAGCTATTTTAAATAATTTTAATAAAAATCATAAATCCATGTAATACGCGAGTACATAATTTGCTTGTTGTTTATAATGTTATAATCATAAAATATATAAATCATCTACTTAAAATAGTGTTCTCAGCTGAAATTTGATGATTAATGTACCTGATATTGAAATAAAAGTGTTGCATTGTGTTAATTGGTACTTTTCTTTCCCTGTCACAAAACTAGCCGTTATCTACACCAAATGATGATAAATATTCATAACTGAAGCTCGGGCCGCGGGAATCGGGAGGCATCATAGCGCGCCACTTAACGCTCCGCACACGTGCGTTTTTTCACTGCAGGATAGCAACACATAAGTGTTACATAAAGCCGACTGGAAGAATAACTCGACCAGGGAAGTTCTAAGACCTATCAGAAGATCGACGCAAAACTCAACTGTTTGAATGCATGGGACACATTATTTTTAGTTATACTTAAATCGAAAGTTCACATACAATTATTACTACAAAAGTATTTTTTGTTTTTTAAGAAAAGATTTAAGTTCCTGAACAAATATGAGCGTGTATAACGTCAAAATGAAAATTTCCAAGTCATCATTGCATACAGTTGATACAATTTTTTGTAATTGTTCAACAAACGGCGAAGTTGATCTTGGAATTTAAAAACTGATAAATAAAAATCACTGGAATTAATCTTAATCAGCAAGCAGAATTCCACCGTCCCCTATAGTTTTCGAGAAAAATCACCTATAGAGGTTCAAGGGTTAACCAAATAACTCAAGTGAAAGTAGGCTTTAAATTTCTTTACTTATGATAATTAAAGAAATTTAAAGCGTATCTCCCAACCACCTGTTCAAAAATAAAACAACAATATTAACTGCACTTATTTATTCGACTTAAAATTTAAAAAACCTGTTATACAAATTAATTGCTGTACAATCTCCAAGCGAATTACACTATTTGAACGAAAAAAACGTGGCTATTCGAATAACATATTGTACTGAAAGGGGACCTATGAATATATTGGGCTGGTTACATTATAAAACTTATGTGATCGTAGGTATATAAACCGTGATCCATACTAACATATTAACTAAGCAGTTGAAGATCACAAAAATAAACTTCACTTATACAATACCTAAACATGGGTGAAATACTCATAAATAAAACACTACTACGGCACAATCAAATAAAAACACGTGTACACGTACACACAGCGAAAGTCACATTATTCAGTCAGAGTTATACCTAAAAATAATATCTACACATATTCCGTCCAAAGTACTCGTAGTTTATCAATTAATTGGCACGTCAGTGTTCCTAAGGATCCGTGGCCCACAGCGCCACTAAGTTTAGAATAAATCCGCATTCACCTTGGAGCAAACAATTTACGGACAGAGAATGCTTTTTCAAATTTTATATCACAAACGTATTATAACTTGGAACGAATTGGGACAGCATTTCTTTTAAAGTCTCAAACTTTATGGAGTGTTAAAATTAAAAACCATTAGCCTACTGAGTTTATTGCATTTAATTCGTTTTACACGGTGATTTTGTCTTGAGACAGAGAATACTATTTTAAAAATACACCAACGGAATGTGCAACAGTCAAAATTGGAACTTTGCTTAGGGAAAAGCGGATGTCGGTTCTGTAACTCATTAAATTAAAAAAATCGGAATATCGATACGTGTAATGGCGCCCGCTTCCTATATTTAAATGTTGGCAGAACTGTGTAAAGAACTTTTGAAGTCAAACGAATAAAATGGATTTCTTAGTACAAAAAAATTGATTAATTCATTAGAGATTTATCTCTATCGTTTAAAATTTATTTGATTTGAATTACGCCGGAGTTAAAGTTATTTACCTTTACCGGGAAAAGCTATGAGTGAATAATAAAGAATAATATATAATAACAAAAACCAAACGATATCTTAATTTTTATTCTGTCACAAGAAAATACTTAGTCGTGGCTTCAAACTACTCTGGTAATGTTTGCTTAATAGAAATCAACAGACTATTCATATAGTTTGGTACACCTAACAAGTATATATGTACAAATAACCCTAAAGAATAAAATAATTGAATATAACATATGGATGAGTAGGTTGAAAGGTTTGATATGATTGTAAATACTAAAAAGGTTAAATATACATTTTGTGCGCTGATTTTTCGGCGTACAGTATATATAAATAGTGAATGAGATGGAACGCAAAAGCTGATATGTATACACGAGTTTAACTACGCAGTTGAAACTGCAAATTCACAGCTAATAATTGCGAGTAATTAACTTATTAGTCTTTATGGCAATGGCTGATAGTGATGCTTGTGAAACTTCTATCGCATAATTTACACGCATTCGACTTGCTGTGATTTGCCACGTTAATATTTGTGCCATGTCGGCAGTTCTTTCGGGAATGTGTTGAAGTCAACTCGAAATTATCTAATAACGAACAAAAATAATACTTAAAACATACATTGTGAACAATGTAGCATAAAATTATAATAAAGAAGAACATATTTTGTGCAGAACTAATTGTGTATGTGATGTGTTGTTTGCTATCGATTATATTTAAAACACATAAACTGATATATAAAATAAAGCAAAATGGGCTCAAGTTAATTGCGTCAAGCGTCTGATTTATTGTCATCGTACAGATAAAAAAATCGACGCATGTTTCTGAACGAATCGTTAAACGATTACGTACATAGATAACAGTTACTTCGTTGTACGGGAAATTTCGGTAGTCTACTATACAACCATTATAAAATTAAATCTTTAGTTTAATTAACATTTTTTTTAGATTAATAAATTGTACTTGCTATTCGACTACATCAATTAGTCAATTCCGAATTTGATTGTTTTAATACCTAGATGGCGTGCGTAATTCTAACTTTCTAGGGGACTACAGTAAATGTTTGCTTTTATTAGAAGATATTCAAAAACGTCCCTATAAATTAAAATAAGAATAAGTTATTAATGTAACTATAAAAGTTGTCAAAAGTACTTCCCTTATTTTTTAATTATTAAATTGAATATCAACTTCTTGTAGTTCTAACTGCTAATAGGTATCGCCGTGAGTACAAACATGTACTCGTTTCAAAATAATAATGATAATAATGAAACGAAGCAACAGTGAAAAAATTCATGAATATTAGGAAAAATTATACCAAAATAGAAATAAATATCTCTTTTATTCACCTAAGTTGGATAACATTCAGAATTTTTATTTTGAATACTACTCTAGTACTTTTGGAATGTCATATTTTAAGTCTCCAATTAATAAAACCTATATTCATTTAAAAACCATAAATTGACAATGCAAAATCATGATATGTACGTAAATAAGACTAATTTTATTTAAGGCTTGTGTTGAGAATAAAATTTTACAACATATATATGGAATTATGTCTTTTGCGTTGTTCAATTGCATCAAAGCATCTGGGTGGTTGTCCGCGTAAAATTTATATTTGTAAAACGTCCTTACAACACAGGATAATGTTATCCTAAAGTAAGATCATGTTTTTAAAAACGAAAAATCAAAAAAAATTGTTATGCTGAAATTGCGATGCTACATTTTAGATATATTCTTTCTTATTCATTAGCAAATTTATATTATATACATTTTATCTCGGTAATTTTTCAAGTCAGCCTAATTTTACATTGTATTAAGATTGTGTATTCGCAGCTGTCATACAATACAACATTTGCAAATAATCAAAATAATTGAGTATATGACAGGCTAAGAAGATGATGATCTGAATCCTTCTAAAAATCGTTTCTTTTTGTATTTTTACATAAAATAATACCAAATTGCAAGTTCGAAACATGAAAAAGAATCATTCAATATTCCATGTGAAGATAAATCACAGCTTGTTCGAAGTGAACCATTTAGAATTGCAAAAATCACCTAGCTAACGAGACGATATTCCTTCCCGTCGTTACAAACGGATACATATCACAGCGTTGCACGTTGTGGACTGTTTCGATTCGATTAATTGTTGGATTTGCCAACCCGGTACGTCGAGGGTCGCGGTGGCCAATATTAAAAAATGACAGTGTTTTTGTCTCCGTACCTTTCACTAACTTCAATTTGCTCCTGAAGTTCATCAGAATTGTTTAAGAGTTTTGCCCTCTCGTTCGCACCGCTTTCTACGTAGCTTTCTGTCTTATTCACACTATACATCGGTACGCACGTACTATAATGTTGATAGAAGACATTACATAGATTTGTGTAATTTATATGTTATAACTGACTGTATATGAGCAGAATCTGTAGAGACTACAGATCTACAGGCGTCATCGTCATAGTCCTGCCGTAACAAGTTGGTAACAACGAGTGTGTGCATAAACCTTCCATATACAAGGTGATTTCCTTTTTTATTTCAAACTGATTATTCAACAATTTCTCAGTTCATCGATATTTGTTTGCCGCTATCGTGCACATCACTACCTCGCCCCGACTAGCTAGACGGATTGATGAACGGTGAACGGTTTTATATACAGGTCTTACAACTCTGGGTTTCGACGTGACTCTTAACGTGCCGCTATGGCGTTGCAATCGAGATATATATATAGTGCTTCAATCTTTATTAATTATTCGCAACTCACGAACAACCTTACACCGAAAACTTGAACGAAACAGACATGGAGTACATTACACGTTATTTGATTTAAGAAATGTAGATTATGTTGATGAATCTCTCGACCGCCACGCCATCCGGATTTTCCTTCAACCGAGTCACTGCCTTCAATTGCAATCCGAGTTGTCAAGGTGACACCGTGGGCACCACGAAAACTCCTGCTTCGACCTGCGATATTCGGGTCGGGACTGAGCTCAATGTTTTGTGTGGAATGGGTTGGGCAGAGGGCCCAACGGCCACTGCGACCTAGAAGGTCTATCGCGGTCCGGGACTGGTTAGTGCTAATGCGCCCACAATCCGCACCGGGGGCGAGTATATCGACCGGAGTGCGTCAGTCGAATCGAACGAGACAGTCCGTTTGGGACGAAACGAGTGGAGAGCGGCCGCACCGTTTCAAACGGGCGACGCTCGGAGCCGTCGGCTGCGCGGCGGGGTGGTGGGGCTAGCGGGGCTGGTGGGGGGCACAGGGAAGCGGGGAGCGTGGGCAGGGGGCGTAGGGAATGGGGGGCGTGGGGGGCGTGGGAGGGGGGCGTAGGGAAGTGGGGGGCGGGGGGCAGGGGGCGCAGCAGCGACAGCAGGAGGCGCAGTCAGTCGCGCAGCATCGCGCTCAGCTCCTCCTTGAGGGCGCGGAACGACGGCCTCTCGTCGGGCGACTGCCGCCAGCAGGCGCGCATCACCTGCCGCAAAACATTGAAGCTGTTTTTAACTCGGGCCGAAAGTATGGCGAAAGGTGCCACAGTAAAGTGGACACAAATTAGTGGCGCTGGTGTATTATTTAACTCGGGCCGAAAGTACGGCGAAAGGTGCCACAGTAAAGTGGACACAATTAGTGGCGCTGATGTTTAATTATATGCGCGATGTCAATCTGTGATTACACGGCGGCGTAGTTGTTTCGAAGCACGGTTTCGTGGGTTCGATTCCCCACGCGGGAGAAGTATTTGTGTGACCCCAGATGATTCCGGGTCTGAGTGTATATTACTACGGAAGAAGGACATTGAAGTCGAGCAGGCGGCTGGTCGTAAGAAAACTGTACCATTAACAGCATTCATTGGTTTTGCCGACCGTACCTAGGTGGGATAAGGGCAGGACAAACGTGGCCTATTAAACAACAAAGCATTGATGCTTTAGTGTTTTGTCTGCTGGGTGAGGAAGCCGGGACTAGCTCTCTTAAAGCTTGTCAACGCAACTGCAACCACAAGAGTTCTGTGCATATCTATCAGGGGCATTAGAGAGGTAAGGAGGTTGTTAATTTTCCAACACTCTTCTAACCGCTATGTCATTTATTTATTTAAAAAAATATTGTTTACACCCAACATAAGGCCAAACAAAAGGCAAACTTAATGCTAATAAGCATTCTCTTCCTCTCAGCCCTGGGAGTAGTGAAAATTTGACGTAGGTGCAAAACAAAAATCCAAAATTCAATTTTTAAAAAAGAAAAGCTAAAAAAAGGTACATATTATATAAATATACCAAACGCAAACATGCATACTACAAACTATTAAATACATATGTATTCCAATGTTCAATATTGCGTTCTTAAATATTGTTGGCAGTATTTAATAAGGTGGCAAGACTGTTGGTTACACTTTTATGGTATATGTGTCATAATAATACAAATAATTTATTTAAGTAACGGGGGCGAGGGAACATGGTCCTTCGCTAACCAGACTCATAGGCTGTTGTTATGAATCCATCGATCAAATATCTTTATTCAAATAGACACTTGCGCTTTCTAATGAATTGTCAAATTTTACATAAAAAAATTATATATACTGGTTCGTAAGTACCACAAGATTTAAGGATATAAATGTTGCAGTAGCAAATGATAACGGGTTCGTTTTACGGAAAGTGAAATTGGTGTTTTACGTTTGTGTTAATTGTTTTTCATGAGCGAGAATTTGTTTCTATGAGTATTAATGTTTTAGATTTTTAATAAACACTCACATTATATATTTCTATCAAACACCCCTTCGGCCTCTCGAGCACTTGGCCCCTCTGTACCATCTCGACGACGTCGTTGTTCTTCATCCTACCGTAGGGCACTTTGCCGCAAGTGAACACCTCCCACATTAAAACACCTGGAAGTACCGATAAAAGTTTTTAAATTAACGTTACGTTCTATTTTATGTTGATTCATTGATTTCTTGATTTTACGCGAATATTATACATATTAAATGAAAATAGTTTACCGATTTATCCCGTTTTAATTTGGATAATTCCTGACGGTTCGAAACCCTTTCCAGCGTTCATGGTCATGGGACAAAACTAAAATATTTTATTCACTAAACTCAGACTTAACTTACGTTATTATACAGGGAGGCTTTTCTAATTGTATCCAATTTTTTTATTAAATTCTAGACATAAATAATGTTATATAAAAATGATAAATATTTAAAATCACTCTGTAAATTAATTAATTACATTCATTTGAACTTATCTCAAAAAGTGTGTGATTTATGGGCAACTCATTTATTTTACGCGCGTTCATTCATAACTAACACGCACACAAGTTCGTTTCAAAAGTATACAACGCATTTATGAATGACTACCGCAGTGTCAACAAGTTTTTTTTTTAGAGAATAGAATGGTATTTTTTTTTTTTTGAAAATTTTATTTTCAATAAACGATTATACTACGGAGTCTGAACCTCCTGTGTGAATTTGGGCACCTTTAGAAAAGCCACCCTGTATAAATCAATGACAAATCAAGCTTTTTTTATTGTACGACATAGATTTATTTACGCCTTGTACGAACTAAAGGGAGTCAATTGCTACTAGGTACATGATTTCTTCATTGTTAACAATTCTGTGCAGCTTTGTGATGCGTTTAATTCGGAAATGCGTTTTTCACGGTACGGGATGTATACTAGTACTAAAGTACATAAACTTGGGGCATCTTATCAGGAGTTATCATTATGTTAACTACAAAAATTTGATTGGTATGCTCAAAACCATTATTTCAGCGTACAGAAAAGTCTCTCGGTTCGGTTAAGTTCGTTTTGGTTTCCGATTCTTAACGGAATGAATTATCTCCATTAAAAAAAAACTTGTAATTCAAAATCTCCAAGTCAAGCGAAGACGCGGGTTCGATTCCCACAGCGGCGAAGGAGTTTTCGTTCCTCTTTTGCTACAAATTAAAAAGAAAACTACGAGACGCAAGCAAACTCGGGACATACCGAACGCCCAGACGTCCGATTTGGAGGAGAATCGCGTGTAGTTGAGCACCTCCGGTGGGGCCCACTTGATCGGGAACTTGGTGCCGCCCGAGCTGGTGTACTGGTCGTCCAGCACGTACCGCGCCAGCCCGAAGTCCGCCACCTCAGGGGATGAAAGTGGAATGAACTGAAGCAAGGGCCTATGTACGCCTTAGAGTTATCTTAATAAACTTTTTATGAAACGTAAAATAAAGATTCTATGCACCAATGAACCAACGCGGTGATTGGAAGGGATCGTAAGAGACATTATGTTGCTCTCTGAAATCCGCCCTTGTTGTAATAAATTTCGAAAAAAAAAAAAAAGTAAAAAAAAACGTTGTCGTTTTAGGTTTTTTTTATATATATATAAAGTCAAAATCATGATTTTCTTAATTAGGTCCCTTTAATTCTAGAATGCGTATAATCCACGGCTCAGCAAAGGCCTCCTCTTAAGGAGGGTATAAGGGTTATAATCCACCACGCAGCTCCAGTGCGGTTTGTCGGACTTCACACATCTTTGAAACATTTTCTTTGTTGTTGTTCATAAAAATATTTTAACAGGTTTCCTCACGACGTTTTCCTTCACCGTCGAGCACGTGATATTTCAACAATTAAAAGTGACAATTATTCCATTGGTGCCGGCACCGGCATTGAATTAAAGGCGAGCGCCCTGATTTTGAATAGACAGTAAATGCAATGAACAAACTAAATTGTTAACAGTAAATGCAATGTACAATAGTTTCTTCTTCTTCTTCTTCTTCTTCTTCTTCTTCTTCTTCAATGGAGTCCCGTTTCAGTTCACTTAATATTTAGCGGAATAATAAAACGGGCTAACTCACGTACAATCGATGTATATTAATCTCATTGACCCCGATAATAATGTCTCGCTAAAGTTTTTAATAATGTTATTAATCTTTGTCAAATTTTACGGTATCCAGATTACACATTGATTTTTGAGAAATAATGATAAGTAAAAATGAATTCGGAGTTCTTTCTGTATGTGTGAACAAGAATGCAGATTAAAAACGTTTAATGGGCAGCATTTGATTGATATAACGATTAGAAAACACGGAACGCGTCCTTCACTACCTTCACGACATTCGCTTCTCCGACCAGACAATTTCTCGCCGCCAGGTCTCGATGTATGTAATTGTGCCTTTCAAGATACGCCATTCCTTTGCACACCTGTAAATCGATAATTGACAAGTTTATTTCAACAGTTAAAACGGATCGATACATAACGCCTCTAAACATAACGCTACATTATTATCGTGATCAAATAATATGTTCATGGGAAGCTGAGGTTTCGACACTTAAAATATTAATGGCGAAAACGATAAATATGACTATCAGCTACTTTACAACGTAATCCAATTTGTTTATCATGGAACGGTTAATATTTCGAAAATTTGTAAATTCTTATTAGTTACTAACGAATAGGAAATTACCCTGTGAGTAATGCAGACGTTTTTACATACTAATCTAATAACTTGCGTCGATTGTCACATAGAAAACGACTTAATTTCTAACAGGCTATTAGTAAAAATTTCCTTTTACTTGCCGCGACAAGCTCGAATTAAAATGTCAAAAAATTAGCCATAAACCATATACAAAAATACTCACTAAGGTAGTTACTAAAAAAACATAAAATATGTAAAAAAATATTCTTATATTAAACTCTGCGCTGATTTCTATTAGAGGTTAACGTTGTTCAAATCGTTGGTCCGGCAGTTTCACGTCAACCATTAATAGATCACCGTACGGCATCCCGCTCTAACGTAAGGCGTTGGTGAGGGACAATGAAGATGAGAGGGAGACAATGAAGCCGGTATGGTCCGCCGTCAATGTTAATCGGCATGCTGTGCCGCACTAACGTTAGGCGTTGAAATGAGACCGCGCTACACGAAACTCACGGGCCGCCGTTACGCTATGCCGCTCCGACTCAAGGCGTTGGAAAGGGACGGCGCTACCTGCAGGCACATGTCGAGCAGCACCGCGGGCCCCAGCTGGTCGGGCGCCGTGCGTCTCAGATAGTTGAACAGCGAGCCGTTGCACATGTACTCGGTCACTATGTAGATCGGCCGCCGCTTCGAGCAGACCCCGTACAGCTGGACCAGGTTGTCGTGCTGAAGTTTACTGGAAAGTGGGGGGTTTTTATTTTGAAGTTTTTTTCCCTCTCATTTTTCCCTTTGTGTTTAGTTACAACTGTTTTCGATAGCATTGTCTTTTGTTTCGTAATTTATAATTTAATATTGTTTAATGATATCGAAGCATGTAGTGTAGATAATTATATTTTGGTAGTATATTCAGGGTTTTTATTACGGGATGAAATTTATTATTTTGGGAACGAAGGAATGGTGAATTTCCTATACGTTTTGACATTACTCCTCGCAGTCCTCGCCTAAATACTGGCCAATCTGATACTGTTCAATCTCAGTGTAGTAAAACTGTCTGTAATCTCATTCTGTCTAGTTTTAATATCAAAGTCTAACTGTCCATCCGGTTAGGAAGGACCTAGTTTTTTTTTTTATATTAAAAAGTGGCAAACGAGCTGGCGGTTCACCTGATGCTAAGTGATAACCGCCGTCCACGGACATTTGCAACACCGGCTGAAGATGTGTTGCCAACTTTTAACAAAGGTAGCCGGACCTCGCTCACCGGGCGAAACGCAGAAGTGTTACACTTCCATTTTAGGCCCGTCCTCTGCTAGGTCGTGGTACTAACCGTGCCGGACGGACTTGCCCATTCGTGCAGCAGTGAACACCGTTGCGTGGTGTGATAGGACCAGGTACTCAAAAGGTTGGTCAGGTTGGTGTTCCAACATGAACAATGAAGAATGGCAACAGCGGCATCGGAGGTCGCCCGTTGACCGCCATTAAGGGGAAGAGAGCGGGTCCGCTCACGTCGTGACCTTGAATAAATTCCAGCCACTCACGTCGTGACCTTGAATAAATTCCAGCCACTCACGTCATGACCTTGAATAAATTCCAGCCACTCACGTCATGACCTTGAATAAATTCCAGCCACTCACGTCGTGACCTTGAATAAATTCCAGCCACTCACGTCATGACCTTGGCCTCCTCGATGAAGTCGTCCTCGGACATGGTGCCCTCCTTCATCATCTTGACGGCGGCGTCCCTGGTGCCGTAGAGCTTGCCGCGCCGCACCACGCCGAACTGGCCGGCGCCCAGCTCCTCGTGCAGCACCAGGTCGTTGGGGTCGATCTCCCACTTGTCTGCCGACATACGGTCCGTTCGAGCACTTCCTTTTAGGCGAGAAGTCAAGTGATTACCGCCGCCCGTTTATACAGGGTGGCTTTTCTTAAGGTGCCCAAATTCACACAGGAGGTTCAGACGCGGTAGTATAATCGATTATTGAAATAAAAACATTTTTTTTTTTCATAAAAAAATTGCCATTCCATTCCCTAAAAAACAGAACTTGTTGACAATGCCGTAGTATATTCATAAATGCGTCTTATACTTTGAAACGAACGTGTGTGCGTGTTAGTTATGAATGATCGCGCGTAAAATAAATGAGTTGCCCAAAGTTGAGTTGAGATAAGTTCAAATGTATTTAATTAATTACGAGTGATTTCGAATATTTATAATTTTTTATATAACATTATTTATGTCTAGAATTTAATAAAGTAAATGGATACACTTAGAAAAGCCTCCCTGTATATGCAACAGCAGTAGGGTTGCAGATGAAAACAATTTGTAAAAGCTACCCTAATGGCAAGGGCCTATTAGAATGTCCAAGAATATATTGAGGACAAGGATGTGCGGAAATGACTCAAGCTCAGCACTTGCGAGACCCCTGGCTGCTGCTGATTTTATACCTAAATAAGTTTGTATAATTGCATCACAAGAAAAATATCAAAAAGAACAAGAACGCAAAGTTTCTTGCTGGTTCTTCTCTGTTCTGGTCTAGTTTAGTGAACCGGTGGTAGTTTTTTTGTTGACGTTCAATAAGAGCTTAAGTTCAGCCTATTATGTATGGTTCTGTCGTGGGTCAGTGGTGGTTCATTGAGGGGTGAGTGGCGGGTCAGTGTTCGGCAATGGTGGGTCAGTGGTGGGTCAGTGACGGTTGAGAGGCGGGTCAGTGTTGGGCATTAGTGGGTCAGTGGCGGTCATACCGTGGGAGAGGCCCGCGGTGGCGGGCGGGCGGTCGCAGGGCGTCGCCTTCAGTCGCGAGCAGAGCCCGCCGCTGTTGTGCTTGTGGTAGTTGATCAGGTCCGGTATGCTGGCGCAGCAGTGCTTGTCCGACAGGTAGTACTCGCCAGTGTCCTTCTGCTTTATGTGGTAGTGCTTCGTCTGCGGGTGGATGCTGCGGGAGAGGGCGATGACATTTGAGATGATTCAAGGGCATGGGAGGCGTCCACGTAGGCGACAACGTTGTGGTGACAAGAAACGTATCCCACCCCCCTCCATATGCATAATGTGGGATGGCTTCACAAGAAAGTTGACCGCCACTTCCCCACACGCTTGCAATCGAACGAACATTAATACTTTCTACTTGTATTACTCGCGTGACAGCTGCACTTGGCGGGACCACTCAGCGTTAGGGCATTGAGGGAAGTCTCTTAAAGTGGACGTAATTTTTTTTCTATTGCAGTAATAAAAATCTGTTATGGATAAATTCAGCAGTGATGTCCAAACAATCTCTTTAAACATTCACGCAAGTTCATGTGTTAGCGCTGATGAATTACTTTATTTTTTTTATGTGCAAAGTTGCCAAACGAGCAGACGGTTCACCTGATGTTAAGTAAATACCGCCGCCCATAGACATCTGCTACACCCGAGGGTTTGCAGATGCGTTGACAACCTTCTTGGAAATTATTTCCACTTTATTAAATTTTTTTTAAAGGTGCAAACGCATCTGCAACCCTGAGTGTTGCAAATGTTCATGGGGTCACTTTATTATGATTAAAAGGTAGCAACGCATCTGAAACCCTAAGGGTGTTCATGGGCGGCGGTTATCACTTAACATCAGGTGAACCGCCAACCCACCGCAGCGCAGGCCACCTTCTTACGTAAAGAAATACTTTATACTTACACTTTGGTATACAGCGACAGTGTGTACATCCCTTTGGTGGAGGAGTTTCGCACGACGAAACAGCCCTCCTTGTCTTCCTGCTTGAGGAGGGATTCCGCGTGCTGTCTGGACATTTCGCCGACGTACCATCTGTAATCAAAATATTGCATGTATTTAAACCCCCGTCTTTTTTTTAGTATCGGGGGAAATCTTCGAAAGATACCCTGTCACCCTACATGATAGGGTTATGTGGGGTTCTTACCCACTAAAAACCCTCAGTGGCCGCTTTCCGTACATTTGGAGGGACTCCGGGACTTTCTATGGAACGCACCGTCGTCCCTCGGTATTACGCGTGTGCACGCCTCGGAGAATTCTCTATTCTATTTTTATTATATTATAAATTTATTATTTATATAAAATTAAAAGAATTTATGATTTATATTATATTATAAATTCTCCGATTCCGTCGCCCAATTGCAGCAGCACGAGACCACTTCGTGCTGCTGCCAATCCGTGTCCCCTCTTAGTCGCCCTTTACGACAAGCAGCCTTAGCCCTATTCTATGAGCGTGGGACTACAGAGCTGTTAATACCCATCTCTAGGATTTCGTGATATAGTCTTTTAAAATATAATATCTGTATGGCGGTTGTGGGATAATAGATTGCATCGAAAGCTTCAAGAATACCGCTCGGCTCAGCTCTATCATCGATGTACAAAATATCACTCGAAATAAGAGATGGTGACACTGAGATGACTTCTTAAGTTTTTGATTTCTTCACTATGAAGCCATGTTTTAGACAAAGCTGTCAGACATAGCTTTGGCAACTGTCGTTCCAATCCGGACTTCTCACATAATAAATTATGATAATAAAAAGTGAAATTTCCTATCTCTAATATCTTTTGGAAACGTGAATGACAATTTACTTGATACTTATTATATTCATAAAAATACTTCATAATTATAAGACAATCCTACCTAGATAGTGTCGGCACAAAATGTGAATCATGTTGTTAATGGTATAGCTGTATGTTATGTCAACCATCCTTGGGAAAAAAACACCCAGATCTAATAGGACTTGTCCCGTGCGGTAATCGAACTCACGCCAAATGCCAAAGCTAATCGCGTGGCAACTGCACCACTGTCTTATATAGGGTGATTTTATAGACGACGGACATATTAACAGAGCATATGCAGAATTTTATTCTAAATCTGAATATGGTACGTACTTGTGACTTCATTTTCTTTTTCAAAGATTATATTTAATGTTTTTCAAATAAAGTAAAATAATTATATTTTTGGAATGATCAATTAACATTATGTCAAAGTATGTACTTCGTCTAAAAAATCACTCTGTATATTGACATAGTACTTATGTTATATTTGCTAAGTATAAAAAATTTATATATAAAACAACGTAAACTTACTCATATTTCTGTAAGCCTATTGTTTCCTTTTCCTTAACGTAGTTGCTTGGTATATATCCTACTGACCTGTAAATGAATACCACAAAGTATAAATACATCATCTTTCGTTCAAAACACACGTAACTTCTTCTTACTCTTAATAATTAATAAGACACTTGTTATTTAAAAGTCTAGATTAATTTTATTGCATAAATCTACCAATGATGGCAGTTAAATTACCCGTTCAAAGATTTAGCTATTCGTAATTATTATCATAAACATGTTTTTAACAATAAGAATGCGAGTATAGGTCGCTACTATCGTGTAAGCACAGATACAATTCTAACCTTTTGTATAATTCAATCATACAATAAAAGTATTTTTGGCACATATATATAATTCATTAATTCTCACCTTCGCACATCAGTAGTATCGTTTAATGATTATTATTGTTCCTGGCTTTAATTCCATTAAAAAAAAACAGTTCTTCATTGCAAAGGCGTCTTATAAACACAAATATAGAGAAACAAGAATCTATTGTGGGCTTCAAACAAATTCTATAATAGCATACGGAATGTAAACGGTACCTAAAATAATTTAATAAATCTTGTGATCTTACACCGGCATTGAAACAGCAAACAACCAACACTTTGGATGATATCATAGTAAATTAATAACCCACTATCCATTAATTGCTTCCATCGGATAGAACTAAAACGCCTCCAAAACATTATGTAAATCGCTCCGAGACAAAACGGGCTTTTAGTTTTGTAAATTGCATTACCGTATTTAAGCTTTCCTTCATTTAATTAACACCGTCGATTACTTTAATGGACGCCATTTTGTCTTATAGATTAGCATTGTTTGCGTTGGCTAGTAATTTGTCGCGAAACATTAAGTTTTGCCTTCGACGGTATACCGTGAAACTTAACACTAAATAAATATACGTATGATATGAATATTATATGCAATATATATTAATATTCAAAGATCTTTTCGTGAGTTTTTACCGCTAACTTATGTTAGAACGTTAAAAAGAAAATTTGGTTTTTTTAGTATTTTCTATGAATATGTGATGTCGCTTTAAAGTCATGTTTGGAAAATCGTAACAAAATCAAATAGCCAGATGATTTTAAAATGAAATAAAACGGCCAATCTGTGAAGGCATTATCAGCGGACATGAGCAAAGAATCAACACATACATTTGTCAAAATCATTTAACTCACACACACAAATTGACATGCATATGATCGTGACACTTTGAAATTTATTCAATTCACTGTAATGGATAATAAATTCTAATGACAAATATGTACTGCTTGGCTGATTTCATCTGAAATGATTTTGTACTAATTTCAACTCTACAAAACAGAGTTTAAAGTTGAAATTTAATATTAAAAGAAAAGTCTAATGCATAAATGCATTTTGGTTTTTAAAGAAACAAATGTTAAAACTAATAAATCAATTTATGTCGAAATATCAAAACTAAAAATTTGGCAGTTCACGTAAAAGGCAATGCTACTTTATTTTAAATACGGAGAAGACCTTCCCGGACTTTGAAGGAAAAATCAAATCTAGGATAAATATCATGTTCATCATATTACGATATTAATAATAAATAAAAAAAAATCACTAAAGTCGTTTATTTAAAAATATGTCGATCTACAAACGTTTTTGGTTTTTCAAAAGCAAAGATGTTTTCAGTATCGCTTTAGGTTTCAGAAATAACGTACAAATCAACGAACGAAGAGAACTAATTTAGCCTCTATCAAAAAATAACCAATTACAACTTGAGTCAACAAAATTCCAGTAAATTTTGTTGACTCCCAACTTACTCCACTCATTTCAACCACTAATACTCAGTATTAAGACACAGTCGGTTCAAAATCTAGTGGTCAAAATGAGTTTGAGAAGCAAACCACGCCTTTTCGCCACAGTGACGGCGGCGAAAGGACATTATCGAAGAACAATTTGCTCCACTGACCCGTTTTCGTCTTTGACTTTCCACCAGTGTTCTTGAGAGTCGTCGACCACCTCGTACTCGGCGCCCTAAAACGAAACGGCCTTCAATAACGTATGCAACGGAAGCGACTTTGACACCTGCGCACGCAGCAATAGGGCTCCGAATCGGACGCACCTTCTCCAGTGAAAGGTCCCCGCTTTCGATGGCTTTGAACGGATACAGCGCCACCACTATTTTGGTTTTCTGTTTCTCCTGAAATGAGATAATGATCACTCGATAGCGAATTTAAAAGAATAATTGAATACAAACAATAATTTTGAGTGGTTCGCGTGTATATGCTACATGTATTAATAGTCTCACTATCACTATTAAGAACGATGTAACAATTACTTAGACATAAAAAGTAAAGTAAAGTAACATCCTATACATGTCCCACTGCTGGGCAAAGGCCTCCTCTATACAGAGGGTATCAGGGCATAGTCCACCACGCGGCCCCACTGCGGATTGGCGGACTTCACATATCTTCGAAATATTTTTTTGTTATTATTTCGAAAATATGCAGGTTTCCTCACGATGTTTTCCTTCACCGCGGAGCACGTGATAAGTCAGCACTTAGAGTTAAAAACTTCATTGATGCCGGCACCGGGGATCGAAATCAGGTTGCTCGAGTATATTGAATTAAAGGCGAGCGCCCGGACACTGAGCTATCACGGCTCTACTGTACTACTACATACTCTCTCTACTACATTGTAAATCTAAATATAAATAAGGATGAAATTAAATGTTTTTATTAATTATCAATGCTAGAAGGCACGTTTAGAAGGAATTTTTTTGTTAAAGACTGCTCATTAATAATAGATTAAAAGCTACTTAATGCCGTCAGTTACTAGACTATCTCTACTCTATTTGCGGACTTGTATTAAACTAAACATTAACAATCAAAAGTGTAATGGAGGTTACTACCTACCGAAATTTACGCTTGTATCTTATTAATTATAGCATCGCTCGAAACTGAAATTTCCATGCATAGCAGTTGACATTCATCATCGTCACTCTCCTGCCCATATACCACCTAGATGGGGTCGATACAACATATGAATCATGTTGTAAGCTGTTTTGGCTATGTTTTTTACGACCTGCCGCCTGCCTGACGTCAACCTTTCTTAGGAAACAAACACCCAACAACAACTATTATCTGTGGGTCACACAAACCATTGTGTGACCCACAGATAATAGTTCCCGTGTCCCGTGTGGGAATCGAACCCACAACCCCCGACACCGAAACCAATAGCTTAGCAAAGGCGGCACCGAGTTGGTGGTTATTTATTCCTACCGCCATTTAACCAGTGTGATGAATAAAGGATATTTATTAGTTATTAAAAAATCCACTACTATAGTAGCATTCAATATAACACCCATACATTTGTATATCCTGTAATTGCTGTAGTCGTGGATTTGATTACTACCCAGGAAGAGTATTTACTTAATCGTCATCATCATTTCAGCCTGTTTTAGTCCACTACTAAAAATAGGCCTCCCCCACAGACCGCAACGAAGAACAATCCCGAGTCACCTGCATCCATCGACTTCCAGCACACTTGGCACAGGTCCATCTAAAACGCGTCGTCCTACACTACTTACTAGGCTATTTTCTTAGTAAATTTAAATTAGAATTAAACAGGAGCTAAGCGAGCCCACGATATGCGACTGTAAAGCTTAATTCGGTAACTGTGCAAAACATGTCTTAGATATTCTAAGGGGTTGCTCACCTTTGGTTTGGTTGAGGGGGTGCCGGGCGCGGGCGCACCGCCCCCGGGCATCGTTACCGCAGCGGTGACAGCTGGACAAGACGAAATGGCACACTGAATATCACTTAGCGAGGCATCACACAAGGCGATCATATCGTTAGTATCACGTCCAACAAGTCCGTCAAGGCGACAAGGCGACAGTTAGACGCTTCTAGCTTCTTTTTTTATTTTATTTTTTATTATTAAAAGAACCGTGATAGCAGTATCCGTGCGCTCGCCTTTAATTTGTTGTGTTCTCGTGTTCTCGTGCTAATAGTTTTTCTGCAATACTAGGTTCTACCCGTGGCTTGGTACGCACGGGTGTTTTTGGTAGAAATATTACGTGCTATAAAGAAAAGTAGGAGCTTGTTATTCCAAAGAATAAGTTAAAATTTGCCCTATTCTGCGTAAACTACGATCACACCACATCGACGTTGTGGCACGAAAAGGTGGCAAATTCATAAACCTCTGTCATATTTAGTTATTCAGTTACTTATTATTAGTCAGGTGAAGATGATATAAAAGGTTTTCACTACAAATGTTACGAAACATAGAGAGCCATATCCCACCAAGGGTTTTTTGTTTGGATCGTCCACTGTTGGCCCTGATGGGGCCTTCTATCTTACAGATCCAACAGGCTTAAGATGGCCGGGTGCTGAGGGCGCCTATACTGTACCTCGTTTATGGGTGACTAAGCTCGAGGGCTGCCGAGAGAGCCTTGTCACGTTATTACTATCACCGATTTGGGAGGCCGCCAAGCTCTTACGTTTTTTTCGTGGGTGCTCCATAGAGTAACTAGGCTCAAGGGCCCCCGAGAGGGGACCATATAGGGCAACGCAACAGTCCTCACTGTTGCAGGGAAGTACCACGGCTTCACAGAAGGCCGGCGTGAAGTGGAAGTATTAGATTTTCGCGTTACGTCTGGTCTGTGAGGTAACCGGGGCCTAGTTTGTAAAGGTTATCAACGCATCAGCCAGCCATCGGGTATTGTATGACATATACAAAGGCGGCGGTATTCATTTCGCATCGTGTGAACCGCCTGCTCGCTTGTAAACTTTTCACGTAAAATAAAAGTTACTAAAGTGGCAACCGCTAACTTTTAATAATTTATTCTGATGTACTCAGTAGAAGCATCCAGTATTTTGAGGGTTATGGAGTGTTGTGCTTCTATTTCACTGGTCATATAGACACATTTCTGTTTAAAATGTATTAAATGCAAAATTCTATTAAATCATCTAAGCTTTAAGCGTTTATGAACTGATAATTACAGTGACCTGGTACGATTTTTTTTGAGATGGCGGCAAACGTTCACGTGATGTTAATTGATAATCTCCGCCATTCATAAAAACTGTGGGGCTGCAGGACAGCCATTAAGAGTTGGCCCCGATAAACAAACTCGCGAGACAAATCCACAAATCTTTACATTTTATACCATGTTATATAATGTACTTTTACATTTAGAAAAATAGTATAATCTTCTTCAAAATGTTTTAGTCTCATTGTGGACCATAATAAAATGTACGGATAAATATATATTCGGAAATTTCACTCATTATCATCCTTGACGTGAATTAAAATTTAAGGCATTTTTATATGTGTAAATGAGATTATTAAACAAATTTTAACGCGTCTCAAATTCAATTCAAGTTCCAAATTTCCAATTCCAAGTTTCAAACTTTACGGATGAGGTAAGCTGTATTATATTATATTCGGTATAGGAACATATGAGAGAACTGTTCTACTTTCTTTGCATTCCAATATAATAGGCTGGGGAAAAAGTTTCTTCGCATTTTATATGAAAATTCATAACATTTTTTAATAAAGTTTATTTACATTTAACTAAAGTATGTAATGCCGTGATAGCTCAGTGTCCGGGCGCTCGCCTTTAATTCAATATACTCGAGCAACCTGAGTTCGATCCCCGGTGCCGGCACCAATGAAGTTTTTAACTTTAAGTGCTGACTTATCACGTGCTCTGCGGTAAGGGAAAACATCGTGAGGAAACCTGCATATTTTCGAAATAATAAAAAAATATATATATTTCGAAGATAAGTGAAGTCCGCCAATCCGCAGTGGGGCCGCGTGGTGAACTATGCCCTGATACCCTCTGTATACAGGATGCCTTTGCCCAGCGGTGGGACATGTATAGGCTGTTACTTTACTTTACTATGTAGGGGCTATTTTTTCGATAACTTTCTGCTATCTTTTAAGTTGGGCATGATCCCATTGCTATAGAAATTCTGGGGCTTCTGATTAAAAAACTGCGACAAGTGCTTTTGGCAATCCTCTCGTGATGTTAACCTGACACTGCCTAAAGAATTTTGAAGAGACCGAAAGAAGTGGAAATCTGAAGGTGCAAGGTCAGGACTATACTGCGAATGCATTAACACCTCCCAGCCAATCTCTCTTAATTTTTGCTGAATGGCGAAAGATGTGTGAGGTCTAGCGTTATCATGATGAAAAACCACACCCCTTCTGTTGATTAATTCCGGCCGCTTTCTCTCAACTTTTTGCTTTAATCTCAGCAGTTGTTCGCAGAAGAATCGATGGTCTTGCCTCGCGGTAACGGCTCATAATGAATAATGCCCTTAAAATCCCACTATACACACAGCATTACCTTGTTGCGTGATAACACGGTTTCGCCAGTCAGTGGAGCCTGACCAGCCTTTGACCACAACCTTTTTCGCACGTTCTTGTCGTACGTGATTCACTTTCCATCACCAGTTAACATGTTTTTCAAAAATGGTTCGGTTTCATTACGTCGTAATAAAGAATCACAAATGAGTACACGGTTCATTAGGTTTCTTTCAGTAAGCTCATGAGGCATCCGAATATCGAGCTTTTTTGTGTACCCAGTTTTTTTCAAATGCGCCAAAACTGTTTGATGGTCAATTCCCAATTGTTTAGCTACATCGTAACCACTGATATGCCGATCTTGCTCCACTTTTTCAAAAATGGCATCCATTTTATCCGTAACAGGGCGCCCAGAGCGAGGTGCATCTTTAACATCAAAATTTCCGGATTGAAAACGCTTAAACCAAATTTGTGCTACTCTCACAGACACTGCACTAGGTCTAGAAACATCTCGCTTGAGTTGCATTTTTACCATTTTTATAGTAAAATTTTAAAATATATATGTTTATTAGAATCACTTATCTAAACAGTAACAAAAACAAATGAAAATCACACATTTTCTAATTTGAATTTGGAATTATCTTTTTTAAAATTTAAACTTTTTAATAATACTAAAACCAGCCAGATACAAACGGTATAGCCATAGAGATTATATCATAAGTTCATACATACTATTTGCGAAAAGAGTTTTTCCCCACCTTAATAAAATGAACAAGGCATACTAGAACAACTTTGTACAGTACGGTTTTGGAAGTCTGCTAAGGATTTTTTTACTGTGTCCAGTAAAGGTCTTTCATGTTCGTTACCTCATAACACCGCCATTTATGAATAACTTTTAAAAATTCTTTTTGCACCCGCTTGATTATATATTTCATTGGTATTGAATCTTAATTAGACTCCGTTGATACATCAGGGAAATTTGAAGCCGGTTTGGTTTTTGGTTAATAAAAAAAAAGTTAAGTAAAGCAACAGCCCATACATGTCCACGACTGGACAAAGACCTCTACAGGGTATAAGGGTACAGCCTACCAGTCTACCAGCCCCCTGGGCATAGGCGGACTTCACATATCTAAAGTATGTTTTTTGCTATTATTTCGAAAATATGCCGGTTTCCCTCGCACTACTTTAATACGTACATAAGTCAACACTTAAAATTAACAATTTAATTAGTATTTACATACTAATATACTGCATATTGAATTAAAGCCTAGCGCCCGGGCAGCTTTTGGTAGTAAAAAATGTTTATTATATTATTATTATTGTCGACTTATTGCAAGTAGAGCAGCGTTACACGTGTGTTGTTATTCAGGACCGGGTGTTTGGTAATCGTCCCCCAAGTCGTTGACACTGGTCGAAACCTTTCTCCGAATGCATTTGCCCAAGTGTTGCGTTATTTTATTTAACGTTAATCGCTTCTTGCGAGTGTTTATTATAGGGAATCAAACGATAATACTCTCGTTATTAGAACACGTCAAAATTATTAAGAGATTGGTATTATATACAAGCTTTGATTATTTTAAATCTTTATAATTACACGACCTTTTACTTTTACTGATCGTGGCTTAAGGCGGCATAAGAAACATAAAATCTTTAGTTACTCTAAAAACATATCCTACTATAAGCGCCTAAACATAGATACCAAAAAAAAATAACCTCACTTTTCATCATAAATTATAATATAGACGTTTATCAATTTGATATTTTATAATTTAGTGATCAAATTAATAAAAGTATTGGACTCACCCAAAACCTTTTATTTCTCGAATATGACTTAATTTTTACGGATCGATTTGCCTTGCACTTGAATCAGACACCCGTGAATATCGTAAACGTGAACGAAAATACTTTACGTACTATTTCATTTAAAGTACAAAACCTTTCACAATATGCATTACAATACAAATAACCAAAAATAGTGTGCAGTATATCGGTTACATAAGAAATTTAATTAATGAGCCAGGTTCGTATAATCACACAAGTGGCGTATTGAAGAAGGTAAAAATTATATAAAAGCGCGATACGCACTCAAGTAATCAAGTTAAGAAGAGGTTATCCTTGCAACGGTGACCGTATTGGCGAAAATGTATTAACTCGCCACCTATGCTAACATGTTCTCTTTCACCGACACACGTTTAAAACCTTTTACGGTTGTCTACACAATTATTATGTAAAAGTTAATAATAGTTTGTGTTAAGTAACGAGACAGATATCTTAGCGCTATAAGGTATGGTGTGAAAATCGTTTGGAAACATATACGCGATGTTTCGAGATGACATAGATCCTGCTCCACTGTATCATCTATTGAACATAAATATACTTTGGTCACGTTTAATGAACAGACTCGTTATATTTTAGGGCAGAAAATGTAAAAACACCTGTCACTAAGCCGTATAAACAGTTAACAACGTTATCAAGATACGGTGATGACAAAAGAAGCCAAACGAAATCCAGCGTCGATCCCTCACAGCAGTAAAATCGCAGGGGGTTAAAACAACCGCTTCTGCGGCAACAATCCAGGTGTGACGCAATCCAGAACCGGAGCGAGCACGGGCACCACTGACACCGAAACGAGCGCGAAGGAAATCGGGCGCGACTGGGCGGTGTAAACGAGGCCGCGGGGAGAAAGAGAAAGAGAGAGCTGCTCAGCGTACCCTCTAGCGCGGGGATAAGAGAAGAGAGTGAGAGGCACGGTATCCGGGACTTCTTCTTCGCCACCATAGTGTCGTCCGCTTTGCTCTGCAACATGGGGGCGGCCCGCACGTCCGACGCGACGGACCGTCGTCGACTGACGGCGGCGGCGATGTACCGTTACGACGACAAAGCGCCATACACACTAAAGCCCGATATTCAAGTATAGTAGACAAGTACAGTAAGTACAGTATCGTAAACCATCGGACAGTAGTTACAGCCAAGTTGATTAGATTAGTTTACACTACTGTACTCGCACTGCACTTGTCTACTTGACCAGTGTAAACCGGGCTCAACACCAGATACGAATTTCGAGACTACGCTATCTATACTTGAGATTATTATATTATATCTTGGAGAGTGTTTTGAGTGAGTTGTTTGAACTAATGGAACTAGTGTTTTTGTTTGAACTAATAGAACGGTAAACTTTAGAACTACTAGTCGGATTTGAAAAAATCTTTTTGCATTTGATAGCCCAGTTCTTGAGGAAAGTTCTAGGGTATATTTAAAATCATACTACGACCGAAGGGGGCGATACAAAAGTTTGTCGCGTATGAAATCGCATGGAACAGCTAATAAAGCTAAAAAGCCAAACGTACCAGGGGTTTATACATAACACCGGCTCAGCAGTTGGTAGATGGTACCCACGCAGGTATAACATAACTTTAACTATATTTTCAGCTTGATCAGTTAGGTTTTTCTTTTATTATATTTTAATTAATTAGGCAATAACATTTTATCTCTACAGTTAGTGGATGTTGTGTTTAGTAGTTTAGCGGGTTAACAGATTAGTGTATCATGTGTTCTCTAAATTACTTCTTGGTGTATTTCTTAGATTGTGACCTGTTACTAAACAAAACCTTTAAAATAAAATATTATACGGATTGTAGAATCCGATATTTACCTACGATCCACCACAAATTCTTCTGTATTTTATTTGAAATGCTTATTGTTTATATCAATAAGATTTACTTCTTGATTTTATACAGTGATTATTAAGATGACGTATGTGAAGCCTGTCTTCGGATACCTAGAAAAACCTTCACATTAGGTCTTCCAAGTCATTCTTCAAGGAACCACAACATCCAAAAATTTATCACCCGTCAACCATGGAGATCGATTCCAAGTTTTATCTACAAATTTTTAAGGTTCAAACTATGAGCTGTGGTAGGACCACGCAACAGTCTTCACTGTTGCAACGAATGGACAGGTCCTTCCTGGTCAATGGGTGGCGGTTATCACTTAACATCAGGTGAACCGTCAGCTCGATTGCCACCTTGTCTCATAAAAAAAATATGAAGATGCGAGAACGCTATTACAAATGGCATTGAATCCGTGATCACAGCGACTAGAGCGTTTTCTTTCAAAACCATAGCAACCACGGGTTGTGACCTGTGAACACTGTGAAATGTAAAAGTGTAGAATATGTAAATTAATAAATAGAACCTGCGATTGGCTCGCAGGATTAGTACGGAAGAAGATTTCTATACACGACTACAGGAATACTGTATTAATTAAGAGTCAAAATATTGTAAGCACTGAGGACGGGGCCTTACTTTTTCTGAGACGAGGCAGCGAGGGCATCAAAGATGGTCGCACGCGGCCTACATTCACCGTCCGATGGTTACGCGCAGGCGTGTAGCGCTATCTCACCTTGCCCGTGTAAATTGCCTCAGGCGCGAGAGAGACAAAAGTTTAACGTCGCGTGCGCCTGACATGAATAAAGCCTTACCGTAGTCGCGCGGTTACGTATGATTAGGGTAATAGAGGCGAATTTCGAATAAAGAAGCCACAGGTAAAGTAATTGACATAGTGTCACCGAATAACAAGATTTATTAATAAGCCACTGTTACTTTTAACGGCAATTCTTACTATCACTTAGTCATAAATAAAAGGGAATTAGAAACTCAATTAAAATAACGCACTAAATAATAAATTAATTTCGCACCACAGGTCTCAGTTTGAATTCGCAAATCTATTAATTCCGAGAAATTTGAGAGAACAAGTTTAATTCGCGTAACAATTCTCTCGAAGTAAATGTAAAAAACATTCTTCTGAAAAAAAAAGCAAAGTGAAGGGGGATTGCCTAGCTGACGTGATATCAAAATAACGTAACACTTTTGAAATAAACGATGTTGTTATTTATAGCAAGTATTTAACATTAACTGTTTAAAAAACGTTGGCCAACGTTAAATAAAAAGTAATTAGCCGATGATGTTCAGTCGTTCCATGCCATAGCACTTTCGTACACATTTAAAATTAACAAAAGAACATCATATAAATTTGTTTATTCATTATGTAAGAGATGTTAGTTGTTATATATTATTCGTGGTAACAGAATTATTGGAAATTTATTTTAAGGATAAGACTCCGATTAATCTAATCGACTAAAACTGAGGAGTATATGTATAAGCCGTTTCATTAATTTAAGCAAGTTATATGGCAAAACGATATACAAAAAAAAGAATGTCTCTACTTATGCACGCATAGTCTTACTTAAGTCCTTTCTTCTTCTTAAGCGTAACGATGCGCTATACAACATGTCGCTTTTTGGCAGTCAGTGGGAGCGCGCATCGTAAAAATTTTACTTCCATATTTTCTTCAAACGCCAAAAGAATTATAACTTGTGCTCTGAATTCTTTTAAAAGAAATAAAAATTATCTTTTCATTTCTATGTTTATTTATTTTAACAAAATTCTGTCTCACTTTCCTCATAATTTTTGAAGGTAAGTCGCCTCGGAAACGAACCTGAAACCTGTAATTGAAAGACAACATTGCACCAACGTGTATATCGTTCAAAGAAAATGAGTGTGTCAAGGCGAGAACGCACAAATAAAGCCTGCGCGAATTATTTTATCTATCGCTTAAGCAATGAGCGAAAATACATCTTAATTGTTTGAAGATGGAATCTAATTACTCGTCTATCGAGCGTGTAACATTATCTCGGCCGTCTACGAACGTCAATGCCGTAAAAGTTGTTGCGAAATTTCCTGCGAAATCACGACAATCAAAGCAGATGAATCTGACATTTGCTTGCTTATTTACGTTGTTGGTACGTCAGTGCGCTGTGGTGGGGATTCCGAAGAAATATACGCAAAGTTTCTGCACAATTTGATACTTGCAAATAAGGAAAATGTTTGTAATTCATCACGGAACATTCGGTGAAGGAATAAAATTAACAAGTTCAAACCGAAACGTTTAACAGTTTTAAAAATGGAAATAGGCCCCGTGACGTTGAAAGAAGCCTTTCATAATCGATAAAGACACATCTGAATTGTAGAAGTACAAAAGTAACAGCCTATATATATCCCATAGCTGGGCAGAAGTCTCCTCTGTACAGAGGGTAAGAGCATAGCGGAGCGCGGCGGATTGGCAGACTTCACCTATTCTTCAAATACTTTGTTTATTATTACGAAAATATGCAGCTTTCCTCACGACCTCCTTCACCGCTGACCACTTGATAAGTCTTAAAATTGACAGATTCATTTGTGCCGGCACCTAGGATTGAATTCAGGTCGTTCGATAATATTGAATTAATAGCGAGCACTCAGACACTGAGCTATCACGGCTCTACAAAACCTCAAGAGTTGTTAAATTAAAACGGACAATTGAAATTACGACGGTGAGGGTTTTTGAAAGCGGCACATTTTACACATCGTTTGCTAGACCCAAACTAAGCAAGGTTTGTGAGTACTAGATAACCGACAAACATGCTTAAACATACTTTCCTTTTTAAATAAGTACATATAACAAATATATGCCCAGACACTAGAAAAACACTGTGATCATCACAAAATACTCTTCCAGTAGTGGAAATCGAATCCACAAAAAATGTATACGGTCGAATTGAGAAAACTCCTCCTTTTTGAAGTCTGTTAAAAAAAAGAGTAGTGCATGGAGTCCCTCCGCGTGGATGAAGTGAAACATCGAGTGCCACGCATTCACTTTCGCTCTGTCTCTTTCTATTCCCGCTCCCCAGAAGCGTTGAACGTTTAACCCAACAGGGCTTTCATACCCCCTCCATGGTAGCGTTAAACGTTTAACGCAACCTTGTTGGAAGTCGCATTAGAAGTTTCACTTCAAGTGGTGAGTGACTCACGTGAGGCGTCGCCGGCGGGCACTATCAGCTCTAGCTCGGGCTCCGGCAGCGGCCAGAAGGTGGCGAGGGCGCAGCCCGGGGCGGAGCGCCTCTCGTCCTGGCAGCAGCCCCAGCGGCGCGCGCACCACGCCGCCGGGTGGTAGCGGGCGCGTCGCCCGTTCGAGACGCACACTGCACGTGACACTTATCTTCTTTAAATAGCATAAAACAAAGTCGCTCCTAATTCAGTGCATACATGCATATTATAGTAAAGTCGAGAAAGTCAATATCTACATTGTATGTGTAGGCTGTTAACTTCTGTAATCATTCATCAAGTTTAACGATTGAAAAACTATCGAGACGCACACTGCTCGTGACACTTCGTATCTTCTTTACATAGGATAAAACAAAGTCGCTCCTAATGCTTGTACGGTGATCAGCAATAGAGTTATTCGATGTACTATACATGCATATTAGAGAAAATTCGGGAAATTCAATATCTACATTGCACCCGTGCGAAAAAGGGGCAGGTCGCTAGTATATAATATTCCTAAAGTGTACGCCATAACTTCTATAATCCTTCATCAAGTTTAACGATTCAAACACTATCGAGACGCACACTGCTCGTGACATATCTTTGACGTATCTTTACATAGTATAAAAGAAAGTCGCTCCTAATGTTTCTACGGTTGTCAGCAATAGATAGAGTGATTCAATGTAGTAAATTAATATTATATTAGAGAAAGGTCGAGAAATTTAATATCCAGATCGCACCCGTGCGAAAACGGGTCGGGTCGCTAGTCTTCTTTATACTATTCCTCAAGTGTTTTGTCGGTACGCCATAACTTCTATAATCCAGTTCATCAAATTTAAAATTCAAACACATATTGAAAACTTATGTTTGACGCTGTTGGTTAAAAACGAGTAGAATAAAGTTAATTTAAGTTTTCATAAAAAAATTTGGTTCAAAATTACTTATAAGGGATGTATGATAATGCAGTCTATTGCCAAATTGTTTAAATGAAAGGTACGGAATTAGAATATAATAAATTATTCTACAAAGGAGTGAAGTCTTTTTGGGAGTGTTATAAACATAGCTTTAAATAACATAAACTACCGGTAAAACTAAGGCATTATTTCACAGCGAAGATTTCAACACCATTAGTCTGGTTCAATAAGTTTAATCATCCACGACACTTCAATATTCTCATAGACCGATCGCCCAACACGGATGCTACCCGGTTATGGTCTTGGATACAAGTCACGTCTTGCGGATGTCCGTGATTTATTACACTTCGAGTTGAGACCGAAGCTTAGTAGTCTTCGTACTCTCTACAACATTTTTTTTTCTGTTCAAATAAAAAACTATTCCCGCTTAGTTAAAAAAAGTGTATAAACCAGCGGGAAGTTTCGCAAAGGCGAAAAATTGTGAAAACAAAATTCACCAAGACTCTGAAAAACTATTTTAGGTGCACATTTTTTGTTTCCTTTCATGGTGACCACTTAAAATTTAGTGGTCACCATTTCTGAAGGCGGCACGGAAGCCGTACATGTTTCCGGTTCACGAAACTGCGAAATGCTAATGGATTGATAATGTTTCTTTTTTTATAAGAAAAGTTTCAAGCGGTTCACCCGGTGAATGCCGCCGCCCGTGGACATTTACAGAACATCTTAAATAAACTAATAAATAAATATTCTAGGACACATTTTTGCACAACGTTTTCTGGTCCCAAACTAGGTAATAGATACATACATACTTTTCTTTTGTAAATAAATACATGTTATAGATATATAAACACCTAGATACTGAAAAAACACTATGTTCATCACACAATATTTTACCAGTAGTGGGGATCGAACACACACCCTCTGGCGCAAGAGGCAGGGTTACTACCCAGTAAGCCAATCGAGTCGTCAAATGAAGTGTAAGTGTAATGCTATCGCGTTTTGTCCGGTGGACGAAGTAAGCGGAGCAGACTTTTTTGTTGGTTGGCAACGATAGATTCGTTGCCAACCAACAAAAAAGTCTGCTCAGGCAGTACAAAAAATTAAGCACCTGCGACGTTGTGATAAAAAAAATGGGTAATGCATTAAACTGTAGTGCAAAAGAACTGGTTCTTTCACAACTTATGCTGCTTGAATAAGAGGGCGTTCAATGTATTACGTAAGATATCTTATTATTCTAAACCCACCATTTCCCCTGCATAACGCAATAGACGTGAGACAAACACTTTTTCTCATTTAATATCGAATTTTAAGTAATAAATACTAAATTACTTTCATGATATGAAATATTATTTTTCTTTTTATTATTTTGTTTTTATATCCACAAAACTTACACAAGGTGGATATCCTTACTATATTATCCTTACTAATATTATAAAGGCGAAAGTTTGTATGTATGTTTGTTACTCTTTCAAGCAAATACTACTGAATAGATTTTAATAAAACTTTACAATAATATAGCTTATACATCAGAATAAGATATAGGCTATAATTTATATACATATTTTATGTATATCTGTTTTTCTGTCTGAATATTACGCCTTCAGCCTATTTTACGCAGACGTAGTTGCGGGCTGCTAGTACAGTAATAAAAAATAAAAATCTTGATATTATAAATATTGTTTTTATTGTTAGGGCCCCAGCTTGCTTACGTAATGCTCAAACGTCCCCCTATAGCGATGATTTGGAAGTCTGTTACGAGTGGGTGGCAAAAAAACACCAGTTCAACGATCTCCACACCAAAAGAGCTAAATGTTTACATAGAAGATTAAAAATAGGGGCGATAGATCGATAGGTAGCGTTACAGACAACAAGATAGACAAAAAGTTTTATTTCAGACACTGTTTTTATGTCTCCCGAATAAGTGACGGTCGCCAGTGCCTGCAGAGGGTACTTTTGATAGGTTAGACACTAAAAGAAAACATACCAATGATTATTACACTTGAAACTCAATAAACAGAGAAGGTTAAGAGTAAAAGTAAAATTATAATTAACAATTAACATCTGCAAATGATAACTTTAACATAACTCGAGGCTTTAGGTGTTTCGGGGCATATTTGTGTGTTATGAGAGAGTATGCAAAGCTTTTTTTGCCGCTTTGGAGCCGTGATAGCTCATTGTCCGGCCGCCGCTTTTAAATCGAGCAACAAAGTTCAATCCCCGGTGCCGTCGCCAATGAAATTTTTAATTTTAAGAGCTGACTTATCACCTGCTTAACGGTGAAGAAAAACATCGTGAGGAAATCTGCATATTTTCTAAATAGTAACAAAAAAAAATATTTTACGAAGAATGTCAAGTCCGCAAATCCGCAATGGGGTCGCGTGAGGACTATGCCCTAATAGCCTCTGTACCCTTTGTAGTCTGTGACCAGCAGTGGGACATATATAGGCTATACTTTACTTTTGAAGTGCTTTCGCCTGGATGACATAGATTATTAATATTAGACGGGCACGTTAGTACTACATCAGTAAATTTCACAGTTGACGGACAGATGCTGCATATTCACCAGCTGTTCGTGTCGCACCCATTAGAACCCGTCGTAAACTCGATTCAAATCGAGCCGTACCATGTGTACACGCGAGTAAAAACTCGTTGATTATCTTCAACGAGAACGTTAATTTGCACTGACTACTACTACGGGCCACGACAAAAGAAAGGTAATAAATGAAATGAAATTTTAAAATCAATGGTGTTTAATAATATAGATGACGCTAGTAATGTCGAAAAAATATCGATATATCGATACAAAGCAAAAAAAATTGCAAACAAAAATAAAAAATTATTTACATTACATGACATATTGAACGTATGGAAGGGAAATAGAGAGCAGTCTATAGAATTGCAATCTAATTACACTAACGTCCGGTTTCTGAAACACTGATCATAGTAGAAATTAACTAATCAGCTGTCAAATGGCTTGTCTAATGTCATTTGATTTGCCAAAAGGATGGTTAAACTCTTTGATCATTCTGATCATAAAGAAGATCATTGTGATCAATTCAATGAGTGGTAATTGAACTCACGCTCTCCGTTGGAGAAACCCAATAGTTTGATAACTGCGACACGGAGTCACCATTACGTTTTACACGTTGTATTAGAAACTGAAACTTTATGTTAGAGTCTATTTATGGAAAATCTTACTTTTCTAACAGAACATATGCCTTCCCTTGCGAGGCACGAGGAGAAAATCTAGTAAGAAAATTAGGAAAACATAAAATGTTAGCGTGACACCTCCGTTTTAAATGCACTATTGTGTTACTAACACATCATATTTGCACGAGCACTCTCAAAGTTCATTTTACCGTCGTAACTCGTCGCCTTTATCTTTCGCATCAGCATAGCTTAGTTTCCACCCCCTGGTTCCGCTTCAGGCCTGGGGTTAAACCGCCCTTTGACAAAGGCAATTTCTACTGTAATTAACGCTTAGGGCGCTTAAGGGGTTCGAGCCCGTTCCAGACCGTTCACACCCTCATATCATCACCATACACAAAATCGATGTCGATTCTGCAAAAGTATTTAATGCATTCCACTAATAATCGAACAGATTTCTTAAATTTCGAGACGATTTCTTAAATTTAACAAACGTTTACAAAACTTACTTCACGGAGTTTACCGCGGTTTATTTGTCCCTCCCACCGTTTTGAACAATTTATATCATTCATGGCAGTTGTCGTTAACACGATAAAATCCATAATTTTATTGCAATATCAAACAAATCCCTGTAATATTTATAGTAATACATACAAACTAACGACCACTTGTCTGTCCTATTGATGATTTAGTTCAAAACTAAAAAAACAAAAAACAATAAAACATGCAAGCAGAATGGGCTTCGATTTAAATTTAAGCAAGACACACTAATACGCCAAAAATTAGGCTGGTATTTTGGTTATTTATATTTAAAAACTTTTTGCAGAATAGCGTACAATGGCAGCCACCACACCACGCAGTTATCTGAACAAAGGATCTTAGGATAGTTTTATTTTTAGTGCTAGTCTCTGCAATCAATATGAAACATAAAATGTGATTTTTTATAGACAGACGAATGAACAAAAACTTTCGGCGACGCATTTGAACCAGCGTTTTCTGGGTAGAGAGACGCTTTACTAACTAAGCTAAGCGGCCGATGACCTCACATATCGAAAATCTTTACGTTGGTTCTTTTTAGGATTCCTTACGGGTTTCCCAAAGGGTCAAACGGTAATAGGGTACCTATTACTAAGACTCCGCTCTCTGTTTGTCTGTCTGTCTGTCCGTTTGTCACCAAGCTATATCTCGTGAACCGTGATAGTTAGACATTTGAAATTTTCACAGATCATGTATTTCTATTGCAGCTATAAAAACAAATACTAAAAAACAGATTAAAAAATTATACTGATTACACTATAACAGACATGATTTTTTGCCGTTTTTAAGGACAATGGTACGGAACCCCCCATTTAGCCGGTTAACATGAAACTCCTTACAAAGAACATTGAAGGATGAACATTTGTAACGATAGAACCTTTGGTCTTAAATTTTAGGTTTAATTTTTAAGTAGTGCTAGTCCCTAAACTTAGACGAAAGTTAAAATATGAAAAGGTATAATTAATCATATTATACGTAAGACGATTTTTAGGTAAGCCAAGATAAATGTCTAATGTGACAATTAGATATCACCTAGTTGGAAACCGATGGTGACCTCGTAGCCACCAATCAAGTCAAGTCAAGAACGAAATTTCATACACATTCTCCCAGTCAGACTGTATAGTCTACCGATCGAGCCGATGTCCGGACCATAAACCTAGCTTTGGCATCATCATAGCTCGTAACCGAGGTCCCAGACGAAGCGCAAGGTATGGCAATGTTTCCTCGTGGTATGCTTATGAAAAGAGTTAAATTCAAGCGCACTCGACACCGTATGCCGTTTCCAAGTTGTTCAAACGCGCTAACGCTCTTCGCCTCCATTGATTTGAGCCGAATATCCCAAGGGAAGGTTCGGGCCCCTCGCCCTAGCAATTTCCACAAGTCAATTGCCCTCCGCGCCCCCAATTCCCTTCCAAACGGGGGCATAACATTTAAGCGTCCCGTTGGAACGGCCCAAGAGAAAATCACCGGCATCAATAGGACCTTCATTGAATTGCATTACGAGCGACGAATAGAAACAGAATGTCGAATAAAAAAAGGTAAAATACCAAACAGATTACCGATTGGCGTGGTCGCGCATAATTCAACATTTAAACTTCGAACAAGGCCAACCGTACGCAACCTTATTAACTATTAAGATTTTATAAACCGAAAAGGCGATATATTCGATCGGCCATAACCGAATTACAGTAGAGGTAATTTCGCGGTGCATAAATATACGCTCAATATAATATAATACGACCAATGCAAAAGAAACAAACGAAACGGTATCTTACACTTTAGTGTTGTGCTAAGTATCTTATTGGGGTAATGATTTCTTATATTCACGCGAATACTTCATCGTTAAATAAGACAATTTTACTGATTAAATGGATAATAAAAAAACGGACTGTAATGAGTTTACTAAAGCCACAATAATAAAGCCATGCATCCTCGAAAACGTTCGGAATTTAAACTGTAACAAAATCCATAAAATAATTATTTAACGATTATTAAAGTTCCCATTTCCATATATATTATATTGTTTAGTCTATGGATATTTATAATATCTGTAATCACTACATAGTATAAAACAAAGTCGTACCGCTGTCTGTCTGTCCCTATGTATTCTTAGATCTTTAAAACTACACAACGGATCTTGATGCGGCTTTCTTTATTAGATAGAGTGATTCAAGAGAAAGGTTTTTATGTATAATGAGGGCGGGTCGCTAGTGTATAATAAAACTTGAACGCACTTAAAATTACAAATTAAATACAAGCGTGTTTAAAATAAACAATAATAGCGCTGATAACGACAGGAGAAGCGAGAATAATTCCGCTATTAGCTAGGTTATTGTTGTGCAGAAGTATTCTTGACGAAGAACGTATCTTCTTGAATTCTCAGAGGGACACAAAAGATGCAAGAGGTTGCACCAGCCTCAAGACAAAAGGCGGCAACGTGCTACGTTATTCCTTCAGACGGCGCCTTGCCTTTGTTACGGTTTTATGGCGATTAACGTTCCTCAACGTCGTAAAACATATAACGCTTGTCTAAACGGACCTCAATAAAGAAAAATCAAAGTGTTTTAAACTTAAAAATATACTCCTGTATTTGGAGGATACGATTGTGGACGAAAGAAGAAGAACACTCTAGGTACTTTACTACTATTGTTCTTGCTTTCAGCAAGCAACATTTTCGAAAACAGAACTCGTGGACTAGCCGAGATACAACAAGCTTGATACGGCCTTACGAATTTGGATTCACATGACACCAGATGGCCTTAAAATGGAACGGAGTCCATCAAATATGAAACATACACTGTAAGTGTGTAGTACACAGTACTTGGAACAGGAAATTTCGCAAATCTAAGAAATTATGAAATTAATTTTATTGTGATCACTACAGGTAACATTCCGGCACAGTGTAATTCTACTCTGAAATAAAGGCAGTTTATAAAGGTTTCTCTGTGGCAGTATTAAATTTAAAATTTAAAGTTAAATTTAAAAATTCCTAACCCATTCTTTTCAGGAATCTTGCAGATATCGACCGAAACGTTTTTACATGAAAAGTAATATCTTATCACGCCATTTTACGGTAAGTTCTCCTATATGACCTTAGCGGTTAACGGAAACAAATATCCAGAATCGTAATTTTAACTTGGCTTTAAGAAAACATACGGTAGAGTAGCGACCATTTCACATTCTTCGTAACCAAATAATAGCTAAAAACAAAAAACATTATAAAAATATAATGAATAGAAATTATACAAGGATCTTTTTTTGTTAAATAACAATATTATAACCAAACTAATATTAAAATGTATGTATGTATATTAATCTAAAACTTAAAATTTAAAATTTTGTGGTACTTACAACAATTTATATAAGTTACGAACGAAAGGAAGATGGCCACTACTTATGTCTTGCCCTAAGCATTCTATATGGGGGCGTGTCGAAAACTTACATATTTAACATTAGAACTTAAAATCTTAATCCACAACTTTCAATTATGTCTAAGTTAAAGTTAAAGTTGCCGATTTGGTTTATTCAGAAACAAAAATAATGTTCTCCTTCCAAATCGTTCAGAAACATAACATATGTCAATATGCGTCTGCTCAATTTGGCGTTTTTTGTGTGCTTAATATTACGCCTGACATTTTTAAATAGCAGTATTTTATTAACGCCAATAAGTTATGTCAGGCGCGAACACATATTTACGAATAAATACATGATATGTAAATATCAGTCGTGAAATATGTAATATCAATGAAATCGTTAATTTTTAAAGCCGATTTATTACGTACTTAGAATGGCGAAGGAAAACATATTATATACTATATCGATATATTACAACCAATTAAAAAGAAATTATTATTTATGTGGAAACAATGTTGTCCCGATTACGAGATATTAAGATAATTTTATGATTACTAAGAGCACTTTGTAGTTTTGTCATGGTGTGAATCAACAACAAATATACTGTGTATTGAAGATAAAAAAAAATAAGAGTAATATAGGAAATTCTAATTCCTCAATTCCGATTCAAATTTATTGATTACAATATTTAGTTTGTTGAAGAGATCTCATAATGGTCACTTTGCTATTATGCTAGAAAATCGTGCAGGTACTCTTCGTGAATTATAACGTAACATCGTAAACAAAACGGTATCAAAAAAACCAAATGTGATAAGACCACGCAACTAAAAAGCTTCTGCTTTTCAGGCTCGCCCGAGGAATTACCACGGTCTCACGGAAGACCGGCGTGAAGTAAAAGTATTAACTTTCGCGTTTTCGTTTGAGTGAGGTAACCGGGGTCTACATTTTTAAAAGTTGTCACGCATCAGTTAGCAATCGGATGATGACAAAAAAAAAAAAAGGAATCATTCAATCCATATCTAGAAAAGAATGTTTCTACGGATGCTAATCCTATTCTAATGAAGAGAACTTTCACAAAATTAGATTCAGATTCCATTTACGAGAATACTATAGATGTTTATAAATTAATATATTTTACGGATATAATCGCTTTTCATTCTGATGACTGTCTGTCTGTCAACAGACAATACACGTAACAACGTGACCATGGACATTAAAATCAAAATAAAAACGCGACACAAACTCTAAGATAGTTTCATTTTACCAATCCGCCATAGAATTAAACATGATCACGTTCAAAGTTGAAAAGCCTACCAGTTCTGATGGCGTGGATCCAACGCAGCCTCTCGCTGTGGTCACCAGCGACCAGGTACAACGTGTAGTCGGTGTTGTTCTCCGAGTAGGACACCTGTGTGTATACAATCAAGCTCTCAAGTCTCAACGTCTTCAATTTGATTTCTTTTACACACAAAAAGAAACCGACTCCATTACTTGGTATGGAAGTTTGTGCCAAACAATATTTGCTATAAGATTGTTTTGTTAAACACAAATGTGATTGAATTTGTAAGAAATTATTACGGTGCATATTTACACACATACAAACTATTGGAGTGAAATCTATGCTTCCAGGTGTATTTCAAAGATGTGCTCTTCCATACACATAGAATAATGATTAATTTTTTTAAAGCTGCGAGGATTTCAACCTGAGTCCTCCGGTATACACGCCTAACGCTTAGTCACTGAGCTAAACGGCATTCAAACCGACGAAAAACTTTTTCTACATATACTTAGATGATTAAGATGTTTAGAACTGAAAGACTGCTCAACAGTCGCGTACTACGTGGGGTGGTGACTCATACACGTAGGAATCCGCTGAGCACACTCACCGCAACTTAGCAGAATTCGAATCCGAACCAAACCGTTATCGATAAAAACGGTAATCAGTTTTCGAAGGAGTTAACTAAAAAAGCTGCCACCCCACTAAATCATACAAGGTACGGAGAGATGGCTAGTGTAAAATGTATCGAAAAGTGAGTTTTTAGGGATGGTACACGACTGCATCTGAACCCGCGTACCTAGATCGCAGAACTGACTTTCCTGTCACTGCCCTAAATAGCATCATCATCCTACTGCCCTATCCGTCCTAAGAGGGTTGGACACAAATGTGAATCATGTTGCTGGTGATATTAGCTACGATTTTTAACGACATGCCTGTCGTGAACAATAATCTGCCTCTCACAAATAATCGTCCCGCGTGGGATTCGAACCCACGATCGCCGTTTCCCAAGTCAATAGCTAAGCAACCGCGCCGCCGATTTGCTAGGTTTTTAAACACCGACAGCCTGCCTGTCGTAAGCCCTCCCCGGTAACAGGGAAAAATAATCTGTGTGAATCGAACCCCCGACCCCCGTCACGGAAGCCAGCAACTTATGCCCGGTTCCTATATTCAACGAGCGGCCGTTAGTTACATCATATACATTGATCCCATCCCATAGCCGTAACTGCCCACTCGTACCTGAAAAGGGTACCTGTACGAAGGACACTTCTCCGCCTCGTCCTCTGGTATCTGCTTGCTGAGCTCGCCCAGCTGCGCCTGCTCCACCGTGTGGATGGAGTCCGTCGGGATTCGACCGCGTTCCTTCCGCCTCTGTTGAACGAAATCTATTCAGCACAAGCCGATAACCGCGTGTCTGCGTTGCCATCCAGTGCCGGATTAACCACGTAGCGAGAGTAGCAATTGCTATGGACCTCGCACATTTAAAACCACTCATCTCTACCTGAAGGTTAATTGTTTGAGTGAAATTTATTAAATAAGTAAGAGCATTGAGTTTTTTTCAAACTTAAAAACCCATAGCAGATGAAGGGCTGTTTGAAATTTGCTACGAGCCCCGAGCATGCTTAATTCTGGTTCCATCCGCCTCTGTTAAGAGAAACCCATTTAAAACTAGCTTTTAACGGTGGTAGGGCCATGCAGCACTGTTGCACGAATGGGCAGATACGTCCGAGTAAGTACCACGACCTCACATCCGCTGGTGAACCTCGTCTGGTGAATTAGGTAGCCGGGTCCCACTTTATTTAACGGTAGCAATGCATTTGCAACCATACGGGTGTGCAAGTGTCCATGGGCGGCGGTTATCACTTAACATCAGGTGAACCGCCAGCAAGTTTGCGCCTTTCTCACATAAAAAAAACTATCTGATGCCCGCGTGTCTGCGTTGCTTATTATATTAACAATTATTATATTTTACGTGCAGGGCAGAAAACATCAAGAGCATCGGAACTTCTTTAACCCACTTCCAAGAAGACACGTTACTGAACACGTAGAGCTTATAAAAATAGCTGTTTCTTAAATATCACAATAAGGTTTTTTTATATGATAAGGGCCGAGTGTCTAAGAAATAAAACTTGAAAAATTAATTGAAAGCTATGCAAAAGTTTTTCCGTGATGCGAGCACAACGATAAAATTCTATTTCAGGTGTCGCCAAATGGCGGCCGCGGTCCGCATCTAGACCGCCCACCCATTTTGTGCGGACTCCGAGAACACAACAACTTGCACTACAGAGTATATATTTTAATAAAAATGTATCCCGATAATTATCATTATCATAGTCCGCAACAAAAAACTCATTTTTCACATTAATATGTTAAAAAATACCTCTGTTTCCGAAATTACATTTTTTTAATAAATATTTTTTTATAAAATGTTGTGCGGAATGCGATGGTCATTTCATTTCTCAAAAACGACCCAAGCGACACTAATTGGTGACCCCAGCTCTATTTGTTCTCAGCTTTATCGTTATATTCCAAACTAGCTTTTCGCCCGCGGCTTCGCGTTAAAGCCTTTAAATCCCCTTTAAGGACCCTTTATAACACTTTTTTTCAATAAAAAATAGCCTTTGTCCTTTCTCAGGCTTTACACTATCTGTGTACCGAATTTAATTTTAATCGGTTCAGTAGTTTTGGCGTGAATGCGAGTCAGACAGATAGAGTTACTTTCGCATTTATAATATTAGTATGGATAGTTAAGTGTTGGATATGGATTTGGTGGTTGCTTGTTTGTATGTAAAAGTCCAAGTCTTAGGAACTGGGAGAAGCAGATAGGTTAATTGAGAAGCCATTGCCAAAACGCAGATTGAATTGTTAAATAATAATATTAGCGTAATTGACTCATTACATAAACCAAGTCATGTATCTCGTATGTAATTATCTCAATCGCGCTATTGACATTGATGTACACATAGGCGATGACTCGTAGCCAGGAAATGTTTGGCCTATTGGAGTCATCGTAATAATGTTTAACACTTTCGTGATGGCCGATTGTTTGAGACGTTATCAAAGTTGGTAAGGAGACTGTTTTATAATTCTGTAATAAAGGCGAAGACATATGACAAACGCATTGTCAACATTGGATTATTTGCATTCCTTATTTGCATTTGTATTCCTAATTTAAAAATTCTAATCTAATATAAAAAGTAACTCTCAAATCTTCCCTAATGATTTCGATATTGAGTACCCTGGACTCGTTTTAACGTTATAGCAATTTTTTATTTTTATTTTTTCTTATTCTTATTTTTTTTTAAAACATCGCCCTTACTTTAGGATAACATTATCCTGTGTTGTAGAGACGTTTTACAAACATAAATTTCACGCGGACAAACACCCAGATGCGAAACAACTATCTGTGTGGGAATCAAACCCACGTTAAATAGTTGTCCCGTGTGGGAATCGAACCCACGAGCCCCGACGCGGAAGCCAATACCTTGGCAACTGCGCCACGGAGTCATCAATGCGTGCCTCATCCCATTTTGTAAGTTGCATGTGTTAACTTTAGACAGTACCTTTAATTAAGCTATATCTACTGTCTAATATCTTTATTATCAAAACTGGTTCATTTAACTACGTTCCTGTTCAAATAGTTTATGGGTAACGAATTTCTTCGACGGAATGAGTCGTGGGTTCAATTCCCACCCGTGACCAGCATTTGTATTACATCTGTAATAGGATTCAGTTTCTATCCTTGTTTAATTTGTGTTTACAAAACGTCAATACAACATAAGGTTACCTCATCCTGCAGTAGATTGATAGTTTTTTTTTTTTCAATAATACAATATATCAAATATGTCGACGTTGGTTAATTATTGCGAAATGATAACATCACAAATTTCGAACACGTATCATCACTAATCGACAAGCAAATCACACCTTCATTACCGTTAGCAGAGACGTACTAATCGCCAAAACACAACCTTATTAGTGGCGACGCTCAATGAACGCGCCCTAAACGCGAACGCGTCCGTTTGCAACAATGAGGCATTAACACCTCTATACCACCGCATCGCGAAACCGCAAACGGTTGAGTCGCTTTGGAATATTGGCGACAACGGAATAAATTGAACTATGCTCGCGTAGTTGGCGCGATGCCAGACAATTTAGAGAAACGCCGTGTATATTCCTAACGTTGATATCGAGAACAGATGACGCGAACCGTAGTAGAGCCGCCCATCAGCTTCCACTTTGAATAATCGGGTACTCTCGTCCGGGGAAGAACCACGGCCTCACGGAATTATTATACTTTCACGCTTCATCTTGTGAGTGTGGTAACCGGGGCCCACTTTTTTAAAAGTTTGTTAGCACATTTGCAAGCCCTCGGGTGTTGGAGATGCCAATGGGCGGCCGTAAGGCCGGCAGCAAGCGGTAGCAGGCGGTTCACCTGATGTTAAATGAGTAACACTTAATATCAGGTGAACCGCCTGCTCGCTTTACAACTTTTAACATAAACAATAAGAATTAGTGACTTGGATCTTTTGCAAATACACCATCCCGGGTGTATGGAATTGTACAAAGGTTGTACACAATTGTACAAAAGTTAATGAACTACATCTTTTGTCATTTGTTAACTGATGTACCTTTAATTGTAAAAATCTTTTGTCATTTGTTAAATGTTTTTCTATGACAATATCAATGTGGTTTGTAAAGTGTGAATGGGCGAGGAGATCTGTTAATCATATTGTAACAAAGAGACGAATAAATTTTGTTACCATCCGCATTACGGGGAGTTACAATGTCATGGTTATTATAGCACTAGACTAGTATCCGAACCGGTGGTAACTTACGAACGTATTAATATTTATGTAAAATTTTTGACATTTCATAAGAACGCGCAAGCGTCTATGTGAATAAATATATTTTTGATTTTTTGATTTTTTGATTATATCTAAATAATATACGGTGTAAAATAATCAAAATACGAAAGCTACTGCAACAGTGGCTCCAAAAAAACAAAAATTCACTCACATACGTCGGAAATTATTCAAAGACACGGAATAACATAGCATAAAGGCACCTAGGTAAAATGGAAATATTCAGCATTACTTTTCAGAAAGCTAACAAAGATAAAAGAACCACAGACAGGCTTAACGTCGAAGCGCTCTAAAAGTAAATATTCTCATAGACTCCAGTAGCGACTATGTACCTACCGACCTCATTTCCTCAAACATTGTCTTCTTTTTGTAAAAAAAAAAAACAAAAGTAAATTTCAGAAAATTTCTCATCCAGACGTAGAGATGACAAAAAGGCTTTGTATATTGCAATGAAACGTATAATAGCCCGAAGTTTCCAATATTATAATGAGTATACTTCATTATAATTTTATATAACTAGCGGTCTGACGGACGTTGAGGATGAGTACACACGCCCTAAATCCGACAACTTATAATATAAAAAATTAAAACAAAATTGTAGTGGACCGAATTGTGAATCTAAACCATTCTTGAATCGACCCCAAGACACAAAAAATTTAAAATTATAATCGGTCCAGCCGTTTAGGAGTTCAGTGACATACACATGCATTGACGAATTATATACCTACTAGCTGATCCGGAAAACGTTGTTTTGCCATATTTTTTTTAGGGTGAGCCACCCTTAACACTTAGGGGTATAAACATTTATTATAAACCTATTCTCTGAATATATATATATAAAATTTAATCAAAATCGATGAAGCAGTTTCGGAGGAAGATAAATACGTAAACTGTGACGCAAGAATTTTATATATTAGAAGATAAAGATATTAAACATATTTAAGCGCGAAACTGAAGAAGAAAAATAGAATTCTACAATTTCAAATAAACAAGCGCGTTGGATGTCCACGTAATTTCGAATGCTAGAAAAATTTCTTTCGCCGTATTACATCCCACGAGCATGTTTTACTCCCAGGCGATATATTACGAGTTACATAAAACCAAAGTTCTCACGCGGAAACAAAAAGCGGTGTCCGAGTGTACTTTTATAAGCGCCGCGATAAATTACACGTTAACTTCGGACGTAAAAAAAAATGGTGACAATGCAAAAGCGGTTCACGCTACAGTTAGCGCTAATTGGGTTCGTTGCAGCGGAAACGAAAATCGGAATGTGAAAAATACTCCGGCCTCATGAGGGCACCACGGCGTATAAATTTTAAAAAGCGAATGATACGGCGCCGCCAAAATCGAGCTCGGAACGTTCTTTTTTCAATTGCGAGGTTATGTACTTTTTTTATGTTTTATTTTGCCAAAACATTCAATTCAAAAGCGGCCAGTTTTATGCAAATTCGAATTGGGCCTTTCGAGGTGATATGATTGAACATAATTTCACATGTTTAAAGCATATTTTATTTGTATTTGAATCTTAAATGTTCAAGTTTTTATTTTGAAACATTTTCAAGGGAAATGGAGGTCCATTTAGTAAAATTTATATTAATGAAAAAATATATATATTACGGTCACACCACAGAGAAGTATACGCACCATAAAATGTATTGTCCATTATTTCATTCATACTACAAAACCATTTTTAAAGTAATAATAAATGCAATTACTGAGGAAGGAAGAGCGATGTCATCTTATTCCCAACCCAGCTAGCGGTAATGCGATTTCCTATCGACGGAAAATGAACTTCAGCGGAAAATGACATCCTAATCTTTTTTCTCTCGCTTATATCTCCCTGTCTCTGTTACATAATAGCTTTCTCGTTCTACTTCTGACTTTTCACCCAATTCCAAGCGGCATATTCCCTCAACGACCCCATTCTGAGTTCAACACTCGACTCTCGTGTATCTTAATAGCTGAAAAAAGTTAGCACTACAAAGTGAGATGACACGACAAAGGAATGCAAAACGGGATACTGGTTTTCATGTTTTCGAGACCTAGAATATTAAAATAGAAATAACCCGCATAATATGCAAAATGCAACTATGACTATACTATGAGGTTTAAAAATAGATGTTATGTGAAGATATTATGTTCTATTTTCTATTAATCTCCCAAAACATCCGACAATAGCTTTTCTATTACTTTTCAAATCAAACGCATTCACTGCTCGATATTCTTGAATTTAGAATTCGAAATAAAATGAAAAATATCATCATTCACTGTAGCCAATATTAAAAGCTGGCAACCCCTAATACATAATAAGACAAGTAAATAAAGCTTATGCGGAGTCTGTGTTGTATAATGACGATGATAAACAAATCACAACAAAAACTAACTCCGTAACAGGTCATCATATAATTAATAGTTTATTGATTGATGTATCTCCTCATACTGTAGTTCTATACATACATAAAGAGATATACGATTACGAAGAGACCATTAAAACTTCATTACGCTAAGTTGGACCGAGTGATATTAACGATTTAATAAACTCGTTAAGAGTCTATTCCTATGAAGGCCGGCTATGTTCTAACTCTGCAACACGAAATGACAAACACTGAAAAAACAGAGACTAAAAATCTACGGTGAAAACGACAAAAAACGATGGTGAAACAATCTCTTCGCGGAAATAAGGCAAGACGCAGAGCGTGAGGCTCGACCCTTCCCAAACAATTAGCGCGCTTCGCAAAGAGCTCCCAGCGAAAACTGCACACACGACTACACTACACTCGTCACACACAGATCAAAAAGACACGGAACACTAAAACAATGACAAAAAACGTTGGGTAACTATGCGCGATGAATCTACTCGTTCGAAACAAAATTGTTTTTTACACAGAGACACCGGTTTCTTTCCCATTGCTTGAAGGATAACGTAATTAAAATATTAGATTTTAATCTCTTTTGAGGCTTTTCGGAACCAACGACCTGAAAAGCAGACCTACTTTAAGGCAGCTATGACGTCAGGAAGCCGATTCAAATTGCACGCTATTTTTCAAAATACAAGCAAATCAACGTGCTACGCGCGAAACTTGTCGCATGTGCGCTGCTGCCCTTTGCATTTGCAACACCCGCAGGGTTGCAGATGCGTTGCCACCTTTAAATAAAGTGCCGTGCAGAAGTATTACACTCGCATTCCACGCCGGTCCTTTGTGGGCAAATAGTTGCAATGTATGCAACGTTGCGAAGTTATCGATCGGTGTCCGACAAACTTCGTGCGAACGGTAACCCTATACGTGGCTCGGGAACGCGTCAACTAAAACCGCGACCCGACTGCTCACATTAGTGCGGAGGGTCCCACCCTCCACTTATTATGAGAGAGTACACTAGGCCCCATTCACCGTGCCCGTTTCAATAAGAATAATGCATCGAGCAAATATTTGTTATTCAACAGCTCGTAACGTTGGTTCCGTGAGCGGATTCATATAACGAAAAGGTTTTGTACCGCCAAAGAAATAATGTTGTTATTGTGGAATTGAACAATATTCTTATTTCGGTTAACTTAATTTAGAAACTACATATCTTTACACAATTTTTTTGTATCAATCAAATTGTGATAGCTTCATAATTTAGCTTCATAATTTTCATCATCATCATCATGATGATGATGAAAATTATGAAGGAACATATTAGCAGAAATTAAATTTATCGTTTTCGAAAATGTCCTTTAATTAATTGTTTATATTACGCGAAGGTGGACACTAAAATAATTATGAAGCTATCACAATTTGATTGATACCAAAAAAAATGTGTAATCATTCAATCTTAATCATGAAATATGCGGTAAATTAAATGCAATAAATACCTATAAGAAAAGCTTCGGAACTTGTAATAGGGTAAATTAGTAAAATATGTAAGGGCACAAAAAAGTAATAAAAACAATCGATTACTACTACAAATACTGAATACTCTACAGGCATAAGCACAAACTAGATGATTTGTGATGATGATAAAAACACAGAAGGAACGGTAAAGATACAATAAACATTATTGCAATTGTTAAAAACCAATGAACCGGGTCATGACAGTGAATTAATTCGGAGCGTAATATCTATAGCATATCTTATTACAGACGATGCTTCAACGACAGAACCGGCATCCGAACAAACTATCGATACAAATACGGCTGGAGACAAATGAGCCGGCTCGAAACAACTAAGCATGCACATGAATGATAAGCTAATATTAGAAATACAGACGGAAATGGTTAGGGAACTTAATTGACGCGGAAAAACGACCCATACAAGTGTGAGTGGCTCGTGGACATGCGGAAAAAGAGAGAGAACGGGACCGGTTAGTTCCACGCCGGCTCACCACTGAACATATCGAATTCAGGGCACCGGTGACGTGTATCGATAGCATAAAACAATCCACAAACAACAAACATATAAAGCGACGGAGTAATTTCGACTTTGGGTTACGACATTTGAATGGTGGATAGTAAAGAATCGTTTACCGGTAGCGCCGCGGTGGTGGAGTGGGCCGCTGGATCGTGTGCCGGGAGCTGGACTGGCGTCGAGCGCCGCCGAGACGGACACGCCCTGGGCGCGCATGCGTACGGACCCCTATACAATCCACACCGCGAACGGGATGCTCTATCCCTATCGAGTGGACGGACCCGCTATAGCCCAGTGTCCGGCCGCTCGATTTTAACTCGATATACTCGAGCAACCCGAGTTCAAATCCCGATGATTAAAAAGATGACCGAGTTTCTTTCAGAGTTCCTCTCTGATCAGGTCTAGTTTAGTGAGCCGGCGGTAGTTTTTGTTTTGACGTTCGATAAGAGCTAAATTAAGCCTGTATTGAATGAAGAAATTTTGACTGAATTTCTCGTGGTCGGCGGTGAAAGAAATCGTCGTGAGGAAACCTTCGTATTTTCGAAATAATAAAAAAAAATGTCGAAGTAATGTGGAGTTTGCCAATTCGCAGTGGTCTAAGCTCTAATACCCTCTGTACAATGGGGGCCTTTATCCAGCAGTGGGACATGATTAGGCTGTTACTTTACTTTTCATACGGCTGTTGCGTTACCCTGCCCCGTCATAACCTCTTGTCGTACCACTATTTTTCTCTAGTTTACGCCGGTGAAACGTGTAGTCCGAGGTCCGCGCCAAATGGTGTGGGTTCAATCCCCACTACTGGAAATATATTTTGTGATGAACATAGTGTTTTTCCTGTTCATCTATAATATGTATTTATTTCCAAAAGAAAAGTACGTTTAAGTATGTTTATCAAGTACCTATAATATCAATAGTACAAGCTTTGCTTAGTTTGGGACTAGATAACGTTGTGCAAAAATATGTTCCCGATATATTCGTTTATATTCATTCATTTATTTATTTTATGGATTTACTGCATTGTACGATTAAATTAATGTAATGATTAGTGTTAATGTATCGAATTGAAAGTAAAATACGAGGAAACTCGGATACTTCTGTTCGGATATCCATCAACGCTGAAGAGGTTATTAGCCGCTCAAACAAAATGTCGCAGTCAGCAGTTTTTTTTTATCACAATCTGCTCTCCAAACATTCGCAAAGCCAGCTAGAGGAGACACTTTGTTAAAGAAAGCCGCATAATTTTAAAAAGAAATGATGATACAAAAATATTTTTGTGGATACGCTTTTTTATTACGATTTTTTGCGTATTCTACGCATTGTTAAGTAAGACCTTTATAGTCAGGTATTCTATCGCATTTGATTAGCTCCTTAAATTCCTGACAGTCCGAACACTTATCATTACAACAGTATCCATTGATGCAGTATGGTTCCATGATCATGAATTCTCTAGCGGTCGAAACTTGAGGAATTTTAAATTTGAATTTATTTCTCCGCGAATCGCTTTATAGATTTAAAATAAACACCTTACTAATAATAACTTAAACGAACTCTAACGAAATTTAGTTTATTTTTACTTGCAGTAAAAATAAACTAAATTTTGTAAAGCTTCTCAAGTTGTTTTTAGTCATTGCAAAGTTAATATAGTTATAAAGACCTGCCATAAGTTTGTCACAATTCTGAAAAGTGATAATAATCGAGATACTCGAACCGTTCCACGTCCCACCTCTTCCCTTGGGAAGTTTTTTGACCCATTCTTTAATCCTGTTTGCATTTCCTGGTACGCCCCTCTATATCGCTGGTTGACGCAACCGGCTACGATGAGTGACTAATTCAAATCTTCCGCACCAACATCATTTCCAGTCAGTTATTTTATCCGAATTAAAGAATGTTATTACGGCGGTTATTTAAATAGAAATATCAAACGTTGCGGCTCTGATACGAAGTAGCCGAGACTAGCATGAAAGTTCATTAGCTATTTGTAATTACACAAATAATGTAGATGAAACGCTTTCAAAAATAAAGGAGACAGACAGAGGATATTCACAATTATAGAATAAAGAAGAAATAGAGAAATTTTGTGTATTCTACTATTCGTTTGTTGGTGGGTCTCTCTAAACGACAGTATAATTGTTGAAGTCTATTATTCCATGAGGCTGTGGTAGTTGCCTCATCAAGCCGGTCCAATCTTGCATCGGAAGAAACTAAGTTACAAACTAATACCCTTTGATTATATACTTGTACCATATAAAAATATAATTTGAAATCGCAATTACAAATCGAACTCTTTTCTCGAATTTCTTTACCGATAATGCACGTGGCAATGCAAAAAATTTCTTTTACATTTACTAAATAAACGTCTTAAAAAAATCACTTTCGAAGAAAGATGTTGAATGAAATTTTTGTGGCTTCCCTATTGGAATATCCGGTAAAGCAGAGATGTCTATCCAATAAAATATTTGAAATGTTTCTTTTTTTGAAAGTAGAACTAACAACCATATCTCAATAAAGTACGATATACAAAAAGTCATACAAAGAAAATTAAAAGTATACAAATAAATTGAAAATTATCATATAAAACAGCACTATTATAATAGCACATGTGATATAGTGATAACAAAATGGTACACGGAAATATTGAAATGTTCTCTTTTACATGCTGAAACGTTGTTATCGTCTGTTTTGTCAATTACTATGGCATAGTATTGTACTTATGAATAGAACTGGATCGAAACCACAAGGGGTCCTTGACTAATGAACAAATTGGTTCGTAACTTTCTCAATTTGATTACCGATGGGACACTAAGGCTTATAATTTGCTTCCGTATATTGGGTATTATGCTGTAGTTTCAATATTGTGATCTTCCCTCCACGCCAGTCATCATGTGACCATTTCGATGCTAAATGATACGCGAACGATTGTTTCGTTAAACCACAATTCTGGCAAATTCGAACGGCTGTTTTTGATAGTCAGAAGAAGCATGCACCGTTCAGGATAGCAGCGAACCGAACTGACCGGTAAGTAATTAAGGGCCACCTCGGGATGACTCACGTCGACGCGAATAAAGCTTCGGCTACCAAAAGGAATCTCGGAACTCGGTATCGCACAAAAAACATAATAAAGAAATAGACTCCACACTAATAGGTGCATGTGTGGCAGTGTCATGTAATTATTGCTTTAATGGTTCCTACTAATTCAAAGCAGTTCGGTCAACACTTTGTGAATGACTAATCGAAAATGAATGAAGATCTTGCTACTACAAGGGTTTTGGTATGCATCGAATGAGATTATTTGAATATGAAGTGAAACATATTTGACACAAATTCATAGGCAAGCAGTAATTCATACTCATGAACCAATTTTACGACTTTATTTCATTTCAGCGTTTAAATGCTTAAATATACAATCCTAAAAAATTGTATAGCACAGTATAATAATAACTAAAGTTGTAAATAACCATTCATAAAAATTCTAAAATTTTATACGTATTGAAAGTTTGACTAAAAAGGACATTTAACTTCATTCTATTTTTGAAAAGCCATTTTTAAAAACGTGAATTAAATGTTGCGTGTCGGTAGGATATGAAGATGAAGTCCTAAATTTGTGAATAGACTTAATTTAGAGATGTTAACAAAACAACTATGATAGCAAGGTTTACAATAAAGTGCTGCTGAGTTTTACAAGAGTAATAATAGACCAGTAATAGAAATAGAACAGAATAATAATACAACATAAAAAATATTTTGGGAAATTTGAGTTCATAAATCTAAAAAACAAGGAATCTGATGTGCAGTTCTTGCTAAAAGTAAGCTTAATTATTTGGTTATAACCAAGGTGATCATCATCATCCTTCAAACCTTATCCGACCTAGGTGAGGTCAACATAACATATGAATTGATGACACCATGGCGCAGTGGCCAAGGCATTGGCTTAGGCGTCGGGGGTTGTGGGTTCGATTCCCACACGCAACAATTATTTGTGTGACCCACAGATAGTTGTTTCGCATCTGGGCGTGTGTCCGTGTGAACCCAATAAACTCAGAAAGTAGAGTTAAAGTTAAATTATCGTTAACAATTAACACCTGTAAATGACAATCTTTAGTACCTATAACTCATGGCTTTAGATGTAGGGTATGAATCGTGTGGAGTTCACGCGCCTGCTCATTCTAATTTTTAGTGTAAATCGAGAGCCATGAAGAAAACTGCTTAAATTTGTATTATTTTTAAAAACCATACCTCAATGCTATTTAATCCTGGGTAGCATGAAAAAATGAACAAACTCATCATTTTTGTAAACATTTTAACACATAAAAGTCAACAAAATACATATTAAAAATAATAAAAGTGAAATTATATCAAACAGCAACAGTTGTTGGAAAATAACACTTGATGGTGGAATACAGGTTCAACTATTTGTTAAGTTTTACACAAAGCTTACTGTTAATTCAAAAATAAATTGATGTCAAATATTGAAAACGAGAAACAAACAAGTGAAACTTACCTGATTATCAGAATCATAATATATGAGGGCTTTTCTTGTTAAAACTAAAAATCTTTTTCTATAATTAACTGGTGTGAACAACTTCTTGTTCTGAGATCTTTTAACCATGAATGTTTGGCATATCACTTCATCCTCCTCTTTGGTAGACATTTTCAATCTAAAAACAATTCATTTAATGACTTATGAAGAATACTAATATTGATATATATTATATACTTATCATGACATTAAATAAAATAGGATTCATAGCTTCCATTTGTTGAATTTTTTTTATTAAATTTAAACCATCTAGACTTTTCAAATATAATAAAAAAAGCTTTAAATTTAATATAAAAATTTAAATAATTTAAAGACACATGTCTTTAAATTATTCACAACACTTTCGAACACAATAACGTATGTTAAAAACAATGTAAATATTTCAAAAAGAGCTTTTTCATAAATAATCAACTATTATTGTTCTAGGTAATAAATAAACGATAAGCGTTTATTTGGTATTCATATATAATTTTAAATCGAAATGAATGAAGAATAGAAGGAAAACAAATTGAACATAGTAGTTGACTGGTCTCTACAGTCTAAAGTAGATTTAAACTGATAATTACGAAGGTTTCATACGTAATTAAAATATTTCATACAATTGACAGTACATTGAATCATGAAAGAACATGAATATACCGATTACCGGCTGAAGAAACCGGCTCTCAAAACAGCAGTAAAAAATATAAACAAAATCAATATGTACCTTTATTTATTAACAGCTGAGCATTTCATTATTCGACTTTAACTCGACTTTAAACGTTTTATCTAAAGGCTCTGAGAATTAGTCACCCAAAATCACAACACAACAAACACAGAACCAATAACATAAAGATTAGGAAAGAAATAGGTTCTCTACTCTTGTCTTGCAAGGTAATAGGTATATAATTCCATCTACATTTAGGTATGTACGGTAGGCTTATTGAAAAAATATCGATATTATTGATTCGATATATCAATCGATATTTTTAGCAGAATCTGGCAAAAAAAATCTGCCAAAAATACACACTTTTACATGCTCATTGGCATATTTTTGATATCTAAGCCGTGGGTGTCTCTGTGCCTTCAAAGAGAGTAGCTTCTGCTGTAAATCTACCGATTCCTCATAATAAAAGCAGGCTGAAAATGAAGCCATCCCAGACTTCCTACCGGACAAAGGCTACCTTGCCTTAAATAATAAATTGGTTTTAAAAATATTAGGCTTTTTAGTTTTTGACCAGTCAGACTGAACTAAATACATTACTATTTAAATGCTGAAAATCACTAAAAATTTTGACAGATGTATCGATATATTATCCTAAACTTATCGATGTCAATTTTGATATTTTTATAAATATTGACACATCGCTATATCGATAATTTTTTGAAGTCTTTCTGGCAATATCGCTAGTCCACGTCAAATTTATAAGTTTTAGGACAAAGGTTTATCACCACTACGCCAATACTTAAGGCAATACGTTTAATGAAATAAATATGAAACCTATAATATAATACTGTGTTGAGTGATGGTTAAGCGAAACTATATAAATCAAATGTGTATTATCTTGATAAGTGCACTGGCTAATTGCCTATGTCAAGTTTAATATCGTAAAATCGTATCGTTGTCGCCGCTGTGGGAATGGTGTTTGTATGCTGGAAAGGATATAACAATAGATGCGTCAAGCATTGCTTCAAATGCTAAATAACAATGTAGAAAAAAGGCGTTAAGATTTTCGTCGCTGTGGCTATCAGCCGTTTAACTCAGTGGCTAGAGCGTCTGGCCGCGAATGCCGAAGGAGTGGGTTCGATTCCCACAGTGGTGACAATCTTTTCGTACTTTTTCTACATGTTTTAATGTTAATTGTAGTTCAATTTTTCATCTTCATCATTCGTTTGTAAGCTTTTACAAAGCGGATATCCATCTGCGTCTATTTTTTAATTTTTTTACGTTTACTTTGAAATGTTGAATGTATGCTACAGTTACGCCATTTTAGCGTATTATAATAATTTAGGGAAACTAAATATAATCACGGAATAAAGAAAACAGTGGAAGTGGTTCTCACCACGGAATAGAGAAAATAATTGGAAGTGCCATGTGGCGAAAGTGTCACTAACCAGCGTTTTTTTTTTTTTATGTGAAAAGATTCCAAACAAGCAGACGGTTTACCTGATGGTAAGTGAATACCGCCGCCCATGGACATCTGCTACACCCGAGGGTTACAGATGCGTTGACAACCTTTTGAAAATTGGGCTCCGGCCACCTAACTCACCAGAAGAAACGCGAAAGTATTTGTCATACTTCCACTTTACGCTGGCCTTCTGTGAGGTCGTGGTACCCACCCGGACGGGCCTACCCATTCGTGCAACAGCCGAGGCTGCTGCGTGGCTCTACCACCGTTACCACCAATATGTCCAAAAAAGGTCTTCTAATGTTGAAAAACATGTCACCAAAAGAAATGCATTGTTGGTTAAGTTATTGTTTTGTCCTCTTGTCAAACTAAGCAATACGGCAATTTCTTGATTTTTTTTATTAGAAATACGGCAACTTGGAATATAAAAGGAAAGCCACTACGTAATACTTGATCTTGATATTTTGTTTTATTTGATGTAGGATTTTGGAAAGTGAATAAATATTTCGATATATTCATATTTATAAAAATGTCAATATCGGCCTCGATATATCGATATAGGGATATTTTCTGTTTAGGCCGTTTTTCAAGAAAAAAAGATTTCGATATAGAATATTTTGTATCTATTTATCGGATTCAAATATATCGGTTAAAAATATCGATATTTTTTCGAGTTCCCTAATTTGATTGATGGTTGGTTCATGTCATGAATGACTTCATGACTTCATGTCATGGTTGTTGTGTTGTCATATAGTGTTATTGTAGGTATAAGTAAAATAGTTTACCTGAAGATTTGTGTATTTTTGAGGAATATTGATACCTGCTTGCAGTATATGTTTACAAAATGTCTTCAGACACCGCTCAAGTCAGTTCTTTGCCATTACCACCAATGCAGTACATAAACTTTTATACTGACGAAAATGTAAGAAGAAATAGAGCTCCCTTGCCACCTCGTCCGATACACGACTCTTACTCAATGTTCGGGCATGCATTTAATGCGGATGATACGATAATCAGATCTTTAGAAAGTCAAGTAAGTGCCTAACAAAATATATGAATGATCCATATAATATTTTAGGATGTATTGATTGTATAGTAACCCGATAAACTTTTTTTCAGGGTTTTCGTCGACTATACCCAATGCATTTTGAAAGACGTCGAGAACTAAAGAAATTAAATCACTCGTTATTAGTTAACTTTTTAGATCTTTTAGATTTACTAGTTCATTGTCCTGATTCGCCGAAAAGAGCCGAAAAAGTAGAAGATCTGAGTTTATTGTTTATTCATATTCATCATTTACTAAATGAATTTAGACCACATCAAGCTAGAGAGACATTAAGAGTCATGATGGAGCTTCAAAAAAGGCAGCGTGTAGAAACTGCTATGCGGTAATTGTCATTTATTAAGCTTCTCAATACAATATAAGTAAAGGACACATGTTATCAAATTTTGCCAATAAAATTTTATTACAAAACTTGAATAACTTACACAAGTTAACGCTAATGCAAATATTAGTGATTGTGAATCTGAGTGCAGCTGAAAATCTGTACAGTGATCAAGCACTTGTCTTTCTTTATATTTAGATGTTTATAAGAAAATAATCAAAGAAATTATTGTAAAATTATTTAAACATATATGAAACAAAAATCCTTATTATTACTATATTAAGTTTTTTTCTTCAGCTTCCAGAAACACTTAGACAAAGTACAAGACATTTTACAAAATGCACTCCAAAGTTTACCTGACCAGAATGAAATTGAATCTAACTTCAAGGTGCCAACAGATATACTAGATCAAATGGAATGCAATCCCATGGACAGTACTAATTCAGATTCTTGTTACGAACTTGACCGTATTATGTGTAATGTTATTGATAATATGAGGTAAGTATAAAATAAGTTATGTTTGTAAAATAAATATAGCAGTTTTGTTTTAATGCAGTGTCATTGAAAATTACTTCATTACCCTGCTAGCATCATGATACTGAATGTATTCATTATAAGAATGTAAAAATTTCTAATTATCAGAAATTTAGACCTTGTCAAAAATATCTACATTTCCTGACTCATTATTCATATCTGGTTCCCATTTATATGTTTAAGTAATTATTTTTATAATATCACAATAAAAAGTTATTGTTAATATTCTGTACTGTTTTTATAATTTAGTATAAGGGGCTATAAAAATATTCTTTTCATCCTGGCATGGAACATACAAATGTAACATCCTCAGCAAGTTTGCTATTAAGGTAGTATAGTAAGGAAATATTTTTTTTAATAAAAGGATTATTTTCTATCTGTAGTGCTGCTCTGCACTCAAGATTAACACTGTACATAAATGAACAAACACTTTTGCAACTACGAGAATCGAACCTTCAACTTCAGAGCGCGAATCTATAAGTTGCAGGTTCCATTCCCGAAGCGGCGATTTTTTGTTAATTTAAAAATATTTACATAGGTAACAATAGGTGCAGTGCTAGTCACCCACTTGCCAGTTTGTTATGCAATCTATTGAAAATCATTCTCCAAAAAATCAAAAATATATTTATTCACATAGACGCTTGCGCGTTCTTATGAAACGTCAACATTTTACATAAAAATTAATACGTAAGTAAGGTACCACCGATTCGGAAAGCAGTTTTTGTTGAGAAGAAACCGGCAAGAAACTCAACAGTTGCTCTTTTTTACAACGATTAGTTAACAATATAATAGAACAAGTATGTCATTTTAGCCTACGTGAGTATCAACAACTATTAACCCCACACATTGGCGTCAAGATATTCCGCAATGGCATAATACGCCTTAGCCATAACTTGACTTTTAATTTTGCGTTTAAATTGATCTAGTGGCAGACATATTACCATTAGACTGTGGGATTTTTATAAATACATGCGCACACTTTGCCCCATGAACGATCTATTTACTTTTTGTAGAAGAAACAATGGCGTAATTAATTTGTCCTTATTTCTAGTACTTATTTAATTTATGTCTATCACTATTCTTTAGGTAACAATTAAGATTATTTCTAAGATACAAAATATTACAATAAATATATTGGGACGCAACAGTGAGTATATTAATCTCTTTAATAAGATCTCCGAGTGTATTCCGGGCTCCGATGTTATATATTGCTCAGACAGCTGTTTTTTAAAGAATAAATATAGAATTTATGTCAGATGTACAACCCTACAACAAAATGCCGTACGATAAGATGCTGTGAAAATAACTAAACAAGTCTGGCAGTGTCGATGTCTGTTAGCTGCCTAACCTTCCTAATCGCAAAAACAGCGGAGCTTAGCCTACTCGTAAGAGATGATAGATGGGGACTCCACTGGAGCTTTGAATCTACTTTAATCCCTAAGAAAACAGCGGACTCAACAGGATTGAGGGATACATTATTTAATAATAAACTAAAACTTTGCCTTCTTACACTAGGAAGAGTAAAAAGAATACATTTTTTTTTGGCATTTAGTACCATATTATTCATGGTGAACCAGTGGAGGATATGCGAAAATGCACCATATACGTCATCAAAATTTGATAAATTTCGGTCAACCTTAACGATGAGCGATGTATCGTCAGCAAACAGTACAACATCACAAAATATTTAATAACTCTGTAAATATTTATGTTTAAAGAATGCAAATGTTTAATATAATTTTAAAAAGTTATCCTCTATATGTGTGTTCATTTATTGTCGCCATGGTAACGACACGCTGTATAGGTACTAGAAATAATAATAGGCCAAGATTGATCCGTGTGGGATACCCATTTTCATGGTTCACTTTTTGAATTCTATTACTAAGGTAAGAGGTAATGAGATTAAGTGAGGGCGCTGTCACGAATGCCATAATAATCTAGCTTGCAAAGAAGGGTTTTGTGATCTATGCAGTCGAAGGCTTTTGAAAGGTCGCAAAAGACACCTAATGAATCTTGTGACCTTTCCCAGGCGTTATAAATATGCTTGACAAGTGCGACGCCCGCATCTGTTGTCGATCTGCCTTTAGTGAATCCATATTTCTCATCGTGAAAAATTTTGTTCATATTAAAATGTACTAATAGTTGATTAAGTTTTTTTTTTCATATATATTACTTAGAGATGGCAATATGGAAATAGGTTTATAGTCGCCTGGGTCATTTTTATCCCCACTTTTGAAGACTGGGATTGTCTTACTAAATTTCATAAGATCTGGAAATATTCCAGAATCTACACATTTGTTAAAAATGTAAGCCAGATGTGGTGCAATATATGGTGTTATTGTGGTCATTAATTTTATGGACATGCCCCATAAATCCCCTTTTCTTTTAGTCGGTTGTAAAATTGACGAGATAAGGAAAATTGAATAAAACCAAAACACATTCTGAGTATCATTTTATTATTAAAATCATCCATTTACGATGAAAAATATAATCCTGATGTGGGGCTTCTTTGTGATGACAAAGAAGTACAAAAGATAATCTGAAATGGAACCATTCGCAAAAAAAAAAATGAGTGCAGTTCTGCATCACATACATACTCCAATGGTAGAATACTTAAGCTTTAACTAAAAACAAATTCTATTAAAAGGAAAAGAAAGGCCACAGACATACCTTACAACTGCAGAAACTGCTTGCATCCATGAAACATCAGGACAGTCAGCTAATGATGACAAATTCATTATAAAAATCATAAAACCTATGTTAAATACTTACAAAAAGATGAAATCTCTTTGTGCTCCATTTACTCGCAGTCTCCTAAATCTATTCTATTCTAAAAAGACTTAATAATATATACTTACATTATGAAAAATGTTACGGCAACCACCTGACTGGAACTACTATTTATAGTTATAAAACTGTTTCTTAATCAACAAAAGCTGCAGAAAACTGAAAGAAAAATGGCTCATGTCTGTGCTCTGTGCTCCTGTTTATTGCCCTGAAAAGTGTTGATCAGACAAAAACTATTTCTGCAGCAGTCAATATTAATGTTCATACTCTGCTTTTCCGGAACCTGCAAGTAAGCCCCCGACCAAACAAAAAAAAGACCGAAAATAACGACAGATATTCTTCTTTCCTGTTATTGAAATGATGTTTTCATTATTTTGCAAAGAATATTTCCTGCTCGAGTAACTTCATGTGTTTATATTAGATAAATAATTAAATCAATCATTTTCATTATTATAAAAAATTTCTTTTTTTTTATGGTGCCAAATATTCCATGACAGCCTTCATTATTCTGAATATTTCGTCATGTTTAGTTTTATTGTATAATACAGTATGTACTGTTATTAAAAGTTGCTGCGTCTTCTAAATGGAGCACCATTATTATGGAAGTCCCTTCTACCATACGACCCTCTACCTCTCCCTGAATAGTTCCCACTGAATCGTCCACTGTTATTCAATCTGGAGCTATATTTTCCTGAGGGTGGTGTATACATTTTAAGATTTCTGTCACCACTCCGAGACCTCTTCTCTGGGGATTCTTTCTTTTCTCCATTGTCAAATGTTATAGGTAGATGGCGTTTCTGGCCAGTAGACTCTTTCTCCCCATCACTCGTCACAACAGACAGCTTATTCTAGAAAAGTAATATAATACATAATAATTATTATATACATAATAATATATACATAATAATTTGAAGAATAGAATTTAATATGAGCTATAATTTTACAATCTGTCTTATTAGTATGCATACCTCTTTTTCTGTCTTTCTAGAAAGGAATGATAGCTGAACTTTGCTTTTGAAGCTCGGTGGCGTGCGGAATATGTCGCGTATAAGCGTGTTTATGTTGGAAGTGGTGTTTAACGCAACAATTTTTAATTTATTTTCTTCAGAGTTATCATCAGCAGCTTTCCTACTCTGTAAATAAGGAATGAAGAAATATATGTTAACATTGTTTCTCAAATTACAAATATTATTCAAGATGTTCATTATGGGCACAGAAAATTATATTTAAAGTTGTGTAGTTTATTTATTTATTACTATTAGCCTCAAAACAATTTGGCACATAAATCCACGGTAGCTTTTTATATACTACACAGCTACAGCTCATAATTGTTAATGATAAAGAACTATTTTATATAAATTGCAGTGCTCCAGCTTCTATTGATAAATTTTATAACTTTTGACAACTTACGTCAGTCACTTCTTTCAACTTTTTAATATATCCTTGAGTTAATCTTGCTGTGTATTGCAATCGTAATCGAAGAGCCTTTAGGCGGGCTGTGTCAGCACTGATTGCTTCAGGTGACTTGCGGCATAAGGAGTGCAAAGCAAATAAAGCGCATTCCACATGTGAAAATTGTAATGATGGTGCTGAATTAGTTTTAGGATCTTCAGTTTTACCCTCTGTACTCTCAGATTTTTCATTAGTATTTTCACCCTCAATTGGTGCTTCTGGTAAGTAGTTCTGTTGAAAAAATATTAAATTATTATATTATACTAACCCTATCATGTAACTTAAAACAGATAAAATATTAGTAGTAAGGTTAAATGAAGAGTAGGTACTAATATATAAACTTAAAATGGAAATACAAAATTAGGGTAATCATATGTAAGTGAAGTAAAGTAACAGCCTATATATGTTCCACTGTTGAGCAAATGCGTCTACAGAGGTACCTCTACCCTACAGGCAGTATATAATAATCAAAATTAAATAACATTTACCAGTAACACATCATACACAGTGTCCACTTTTGTTTGCAAATTCTCCAAATCTCCACAGAATTCAGTGATCTCAGCAAATATTTTTAACAATTCCAGTTTTGAATCATTGCCTTCGGAGACAACAATATCATTCCACCTCTTCAAAACATGATCACAAAAGAAATTAATAAATTGAGTTGAGTCCACCTGAACCTAGTAATACCAAACAAACAACAAATTAGAATAAATAAAGACGTATATTATAAATAAAACAAATATTGATCACAAAATGATAATTAGTATCATTTTTAAAAATATAACTATGTTATTCAAATTAACAAAAAATCTAGGGAAGATAAATTATAATGAAGATGCCAAAGATTGAATAATTATTCCACACATGCAAATGTAGTGAATTACATAAAAAAATTGAAACTTACAGAAAATAAGGGTAAAGCATGTTGTGTGCATTGTATAATTCTGTCTACATATTCTGGATCCTCAGGATGCCAGTCGTCTGGTGAAAAAGCAAGAGCTGCAACTAGTTGAACCAATTCTTTTTTACCAGCTGGGGTTTTGCCAAGTCTAGACCAAGTCAATAAGTCCATAATATGTTCAAATTCCTCAGCAACTACATCCTGAAAGTGTATTAGAGTTTAGTTTATTTACCCAAGATGATATGATGATGATGATATAAAATAGACATTACAAAAAAAATTGTTTCAGTTGACAATATTAAATATGTATGCTGTAAATACAAGATTTGGCAATATTTAATAATAAAAATGTTTTCTCTCAAAAAGATGAAAATACTGTGTTTAGTACTGCACTTATTATGACATCTGAATTTAACAAAGGTTAGCTTCTTGAAGATGCATTTATAATAAAATTTAAAAAAAAAAACAACCTCTAGAATTTTCTTGCATTCAACTATGATGAGCTCCTCTGCTTCCTTGTTGATCACCTCTCTTCCAAGTTGTTTTACTTTTGTAGCCAAAAATTTGATGCATCTCTCTCGCACTATTTCATTGGTAACCTCAGAGTCTGTACTTTGATGTATTTGCGAGAATAACCCAGTTAATGCCCCTTTTGGATCACTCTTCAGAATTGTCACTAACGAATTGGTGACAACACTTATTTCCGTAGCATCCTCAGATTGTAGAAGCTGTGCTAAAATATCAGCAATCCGTTGGGTGTGCTCTTTATTGGTTTTGCACATAGTAGGCAAATCTTTTATTGCTTGTTTGCGGATCTGTAAATTAAATATTAATATACATAATATATCCTAATAATCAGAAAGAAGTTTTTCATGCATTGTTAATGATATTTTAAATACATAATAAAATTTTAAGGTAATTGTTTACAATAGTGCCACTCACTAATTAGATGACTTAATTGAAATAAACAGTACAGAGGTAATCACTGTGCATTAATGATTTAATGTGACAACATTTTAGTCAGAATATTAATATACGAGAAAATAATATTGTTTGGAATTTCATGTAATTAAATCAGATGAACTAATGTTTAAACAACTCATATTAAACTTTATAGCATAATTTTAAGGGTAAAATTATAAGCGACCCATGAATTTTGCTTGTTGATTATTTCATTAATAATTTTTCTTTACCGAATAAAATTTTTTTGGTTGAAAAATACCCAAACACTAATGGAAAAAATAAGTGTAGAAGTGTAAACTTAAGTGTGAAGAGTATTTATTCCAGCATAATATGATTCATTTATCTTATATCACCATGTAAACACAAATAATTTATGTTAAGCCCATAATTTTACCTATGAATAAGGTAAAATTATGGGTTTCAATATAATTTATGAATTAAATTTAACCAATAGCTAGTGTAGATAAAAACCAATGAATACAATTCTGTCCCTAGAATTTAAAACCGTGCCAGAATATTTAATTAAGTATAAAAATTAAACATGCTAAATAATGCTGTTACAAATATTATAACCTACAAATCACAAAAAAGTTACAATCTTAATAATTCCAAAAAACATAAGCAATACTTACAGCAACGTCATCATCTTCGCAAAGATCAAATTGAGCTTCAATAGCCTGTTCAGCTAGATTCGGAAAGCTATTGAAAAACTTTGCAATGAACTGAGACGCCAAACGTTTTTCTTTATCAGACCCTTTAACCGCGGCCAATATCTCCAAATATTCTTTTTCGTGCTGTAAATAAATAAATTAATTAATATTTATCCAATACATTTCTATTTACTTCAAATCTAAATTATTTCAGGTTACCTTTGATATCTCATCTTTGGCATCGGCTAAAATTCCATAGTTCTGGTATAATTTTTCAATATTATCAGACGACATGTTTATGCCGGTTAATTGCAATGATAATGATAACAACCTGTGTATGAATGCTCACAACACTTTAAATACCACACGGCTGCAGCAATTAATAAATATAAACAGAGAAGACGCAAGTCGCAACAAATGCTTTTTTTTCAAGAATGTGTCAATGACTCAAACTCAAATCTCAATTACTTGTAAGCAGTGTTACCAGCTGTTGAAAAAAAACTCCTACAGAAATTCAAAAACCTCCTAAAATCCACTGTTTAAAAAAAAAACTTCCTAAATGAAAAAGTCTCCTTTTTTAAATTATCTAACAAGCTAGAATAATTATCGGAAAATTTAATTATCTGGGTAATCAAAGCTCTTTTATTTAAAAATTAACTCAATTAACATACTTGACCTTGAACATTGTTCATTGACTTGAAATATTTATACGAATTAAATTCATTTTAATGTGACGTTATAATTATTTTCATTATTTTTAAGAATCAGACACTAAATAATGGGAATAAGTATCATTCAATTATAAAAGATCTGAATGAAACATACATACCTTTAAATTCATTGTCTTTTTCCCACTTAGCTGCATATTTTTGAACATATCCAATGGCAATTTTCGCACCATTTAGCATTTTATATTACTTATTAAATGAATTTAATACATTATGAATAGCCGTATATTCACAATAAGAGTTTATGGCGGAACAATTTAAAATACTACATAGGCCAATACTGCCAATACTATTACATTATATTTTGTGTTTAAAATTCTGTGATTTAAAAAAAATGTAAATAAAATTTTATTCCTAAAAAGATTCCCAAAAAATTTCTCCTCCTAAAAAATTTCTATTGTAAATTTTTCTTCCTAAATTTAGGAAGAAAACTCCTAAGTTGGCATCCTAGCTTGTAAGCAGTGCTGCCAGGTTTCCGGTATTTAAAAGTAAGTACTCTCATACTCTGTGAGAGCTGCCAAGTGCTGCCATCAAGTTTTACATAGTTGTCGTCGTCGATATTCCAGATTGCCGTAATTTTAAGAAAAAATCATGAAATTGCCGTATTGATTAGTTTGATTAATTAAAATTACAGGTAGCAACAAGAGGACAAAAAAAATAAAGTACTCATTAATACCATCACCATATAGATTTCAAAATACGTCGCTGCCATGTTTACTTAAATAGTATGTACTAATTTTAAAATGCACTTTATATGGTAAGAAATTGTTCAACATCGGAAGAACTTTGTTCGAAAAATGATACCGTTTCTTTATTTATTTGCAGATTTTTGCTTGTAAAAGTGATGACATTTAGATGTCAGGTAGTTACGATTCACTGCCAGCGATTTCCAGGGATTCCAAGTTACGGCGTAATTAGGGATGAGTCTCTTAGCGCAATTTTATTCGATGTTTGGTTAAATAGTGAGTAACTTATAACAGGTGCCTCATTAATCAACGTTGGATTGCCGTATATTAAAGTATGAGCCTATACATATCCCTCCTTTGTACAGAGAGTATCAGGGCATAGTCCACCTCGCGGCCCCACTGTGAATTGGCGGACTTCACATGTCTTTAAAACATTTTTTTTGTTCTTATTTCGAAAATATGCAAGTTTCCTCACGATGTTTTCCTTCACCGCTGAGCACGTGTTAATTCAGCTTTAAATTAACTATTTAATTGGTGCTGGTACCGGGGATCGAACTCATGTTGCTCGAGTAAATTTAAAATACGAGCGCCCGGACACTGAGCTATTACGGTTCTGTCGTATACGGTAATGCAAAACTTGCCTTAGGCCGTGTTATCTGAATTAATGTTAATAAATTACCGTATATTACGGCAATTGCCGTATTAATGGCAATGCGGCTTGTAAGTCTAATCTAGTCTATGGTTTACAACAGTGTTACCGACATTTTAAAAATATTTCAAAAACAATTCAAATCCCACTAAAATTCACTAAATTGTGACCAAAACTTTCTAAATGAGAAACATTTTTAAAGTTTTGGTTATGAATTTACCTCCCAAAAAACTTCGTACTACGCTCTCTACTCTATGGAGTATGGAGATTGTATAGGTAAGTAATAAAACGTGTTAAATAACGGTGGCGCCACTGTATAGCCAGAGGGTAAATTTTAAATAACGCGCTGAAAAATATTATATTTCATGATATAAAATATTATTCTGTGTACTTAGGTTGTTATACAACTTACGTTAGACCGTCAGACCTCTATGGGAATTTATATGTTTCAGTAAAAATAAAGAAAACTAATTTATTTTTATATTGTTACCCGCATACTCAGCTTGCAAAAATTAGTTGGTAAAGCCAAAGCAGGCTCGAAAATTGCTGCTGTTTGAAAAGCTGTAAACTTTAGACTATAATGATATTTAGCTATCCTTTTCTACGCCATCGGGATACAAAAGATGGGGGGAGATTTTTATTTATTGTTATATAAAAACTCGCTGGCTGCAGGAGAAGGACTGCAGATTATTAGGAATAAGGAAGTCGAACAACCAGAGTAGACAAGTAGTTTGTTTCTATGATTCAAGATTGAGGCAGATTTCTGTGGAACAGACGGCCCGCGGTAATGGAAACATCACGAACAAAGACACCAGCGTTGTGATCTTCTACATTTGAATTGAGGCTAATTTTTTGCTTGGGTCCATACAGGCAACAGAGTTACTCCTTAAGATCTCGAAGATCGAAATGATATGAAGAGATATTGCTATTTTTTTATTTTGGATTTCAACGAACATTCGATTAGATTACCTCTGGAATATAATTTCAGTAAAATGACCGCTAAAGACCGCTAAAGATGCTAAAAGGACCCAGCTATTTCACGCACCAGACGAAACTTAGACGTATAACACTTCCACTTCTGCGCCGGTAACGAATTCTTTCAAACAGTCCTTGATCCGCTGTGGGTTCTTAAGTAAGAAGTGGTGAAAAATAATTAAGGCTCAAGCAGAGATGAGTGATGTTAAATATGCGGTGCCGAGGCCCCTTACGCTCAGGGCCCGAAGCAATTACTACTCTTGCCACGTGGTTAATCCGGCACTGCATAGAATCACATCGACAATTTCACTGGTTCGATACCAAAAAAAGAAAGAAAGACTATGGGCTGTATGTGGCTATGGGTGTCTAATGGGTCGTGAAATTTTTAAAAAATGTTTACCAAGATCACGTATGTGCGTTGCGTTGCGTTAAGATTTTCGTCGCTGTGGCTATCAGCCGTTTAGCTCAGTGCCTAGAGCGTCAGGCCGCGAATGCCGAAGACGTGGGTTCGATTCCCACAGCGGCAACAATCTTTTCGTACTTTTTCTACATGTTTTAAGATCACGTACGTTTACTACGAGGCTAAGGTGCTTCCCCAAAGGAATCAGAAGACAATACATGCACGGCTCTATGACAGTTATGGATCGTAACTGCGCAAGATTCACACTCTCCATCGTCATGTTTTAAAGAGTTGTTATAGAGTAGGCATATCATATAGTATTTATTGAATTAAATTTGAAATATTTGGGCCATATTTCATCAAAAGGGATAATTCGATTCTAAATCGAATTTTGGCAAGACAAAGCAATAATATGATCAAGTAGGCTTAAAGAAATCTCTTCCTGTTTGTTATCCGATGGACGTGGAATTTCATCCGATTTGAAACCGAGTTGATATCGTTAGCTTAACAACACTAAATATCAACGATAATTCAATCAGACTTCATCACAATCCCATTTACGGCACCAATGCAATTATTAATTAAAGGCCCATTTACATGGTGCCAGTTTCTTGCCTGTTGTATACAATTAAATTGAAGCAATAAATGAGTTGCATAGTCTAAACAACAAATGGTCTAAACAATTATTGCGCGCAATTTATTGCATTCAATTATTGCTCTTGTATGTACAAGAAAATGGCATCGTGTAAATGGGCCTTTAGAGAAAAGAGTTGTTTAATTACGTGCTCTATGGCGAAAGTAAATATTGCGACTATACATAATGCTCGTAAGATCTTACCTTCTGCCCACAGGAAGCCTTCGCCAAGCTATGTGACTTAACTTAAAGTACATAGGCTGTTTCTTTACTATGGTTATCAATAACAATGTTATTAAGTACAATTTACATCTTTGCCAATCTGTTACAGTGATGATATTTTATATTATAATCATTAGTTGGAAAAGTAATCATTGGTTTTAAGCAATAAGTTTCCACGCGAATAGGATTTTTTTTTTATGACAAATGTTGCCAAACGAGCAGACGGGTCACCTGATGTTAAGTGAATACCGCCGCCCATGGACATCTGCTACACCCGAGGGTTACAGATGCGTTGACAACCTTTTGAAAATTGGGCTCCGGCTACCTCACTCACCAGACGAAACGCGAAAGTATTTGTCATACTTCAACTTTACGCTGGTCTTCTGTGAGATCGTGGTACTAACCCGGACGGGCCTGCCCGTTCGTGCAACAGCCGAGGCTCCTGCGTGACCCTACCACCGTTAATGACCCTACCACCGATTATGTCTGTATTACTTGCTTACTCAACATTAAATGACGTTGGGCACAACATTTCGCAGACGATTATGTTCATATATTTTTAAACAACTTTCACGACAAGAAAATTATGCCTTGCAGTGCAAATCGACGTAATTATACTTGCCACGTGCCATAATTTATATCTTTCGTCGTCAGAACTCGAACTGTGGTAGGACCACGCAACATCGTTTGCTGTTGCACGAATGGGCAGGTCCGTCCGGGTTAGTACCACGACCTCACAGAAGACCGGCGTAAAGTAGAAGTGTAACAATTTCTGCGTTTCGTGTGGTGAGTGAGGTAGCCGGCCCAATTTATTAAAAGGTGACAACGCATCTGCGATCCTACGGGTGTTGCAAATATCCATGGGCGGCGGTTATCATTTAACATCGAGTGAACCGCCAGCTCATTTGCCACTTCATTACATAAAACAAAAATACTTTTACAAGTACTTTACAAAATTATATCAATGACTATAAGCGGTCACAGACAATTTTGGGACTGCAGAATTCCAGCCGTGGTTTGAGGCAAAAAATGTTAGCCCTTCAATTGGAGTTAAGCAGACGACTGTTAAAGTAGTGCTTAATCCAGGACCTGAGACTTCGAGCTTATCGACAAAATATAAGGCTTTATCTTAATGAGCGTCTAAAAGTATTGAAGCTCGACAGATCCCGACCGTTAGTGCGGTACCCGAGAAAAAGTATCAAAAATAGCCGAAGAAAATTACAAGAAGCAAAACGATATAAATCACACTAGTAAAGAAGCGAGCAGGAAGCGAAGGGGTATCTGGAGAATCCAGTCTGGGACTATATTTTTTAATGTACATAAAATACACACTTACTACCATTTAATTTTCAATGAAGATATACATTATTACCAAAGTCTATATTCATAGTTACAACTATTTAGTTAGCTATTTTAGTTATAGTTTAAGTCTATATTCAGACTTAACTGAGGTTTTTTTTTGTGAAAACGTGAAATCTAGCGCTGTTATCTCAACATAACGTTCTTACATTGCGCAGGCTATTTCTCAAACAATGCTCAAAAACACTCCAAAAAATTCATCGTGATCGGAGAAGACAGGTGGTATTAACTTTACTGGAAGGTGGCGACGCATTTGTAACCCTACATTGGCTGTTGCAAATGTCCAGGGGCGGTGGTTATCACTTAACATCAGGTGAACCGCCAGCTGGCTTGCCGTCCTTTTGCGTAAAAAAGAATTCAAACTTAAACCCCTTGCATTAAATAGTACAACATTTTGAGGAGAGAGCCTGTGTTGTCTCATAATAATTCTAAACTCTGCCTAAAAAAGTGGTGAAAGATATGTGAAGTCCGGCAATCCGCAGTGGGACCGCGTGGTGGACTGCATGATACTCTCTGTACAGAGAAGGCTTTTGCCCAGAAGTGGGACATGTATAGGCTGTTACTTTACTTTTATTAGTTTGAAATCTCAAAATCAGTATACCGTCTTTGTCGAAAATAGATTGACAATTGATTGGTTAAAATACGGTAATGTTCTACAAAATTATTCAGTGTGGTTTATTAAATCTACAGTAGGTATCCAAACGGTGACACGGCAAATCTAATTTAAAGTACTTACAATTATCTACCAGTGCGAGGCCGTACAAGTATTATGTAACGTCGTTAAAATCTTTGACAGAGATAATAGGATGACTTAAGTTGAACTACCGTAGGTACTTGACGCTAATCATTTATTTTATTTATTTCTTTTTATTTGAAATAAATATACGAAATATAAATTCTTGTACGGTGTTTGAGAAAATTTATTGCTTATACCAAAGTGGTTAAATGGAGAAATATTGTGTTAAATCTAATAAATACTATGTACAAACTATATTTTTTTAATTATATTTCATGAAATAAATGAATGTTATTATATTTATGAATTGAAAATTAAATATCTTTGACCCGATCTGGCTAGTCTTTGACTATTACTGAAAGTAATGTACGAAAATTCACACTTACTACCATTTAATTTTCAATGAAGATATACGTATGTACTAGATTACCAAAGTCTATATTCATAGTTACAATTATTTAGTTAGCTATTTTATTATAATATGCGGTTACTTTATAACTAATATCGGAAGATTTATATGAAACACAAAACAACCGAAATCATGGGGGAAGGCGACGTAGTTTTAGGGGTTGGAGGGTAGTGAAATAATGGAGATCACAAATAATAAAATATATAAATTAAATTGGAATAATTTATGTATGTTGGATGTGTGAATTATTTAGATTCTCGGAGTAACAGAACCGCCCATTACGTTAATGTACATATATTTATATCCTATAGCTGGACATAGGCAAATGCCTAGTGCGGGCGCCGTTCGCCTAGGCGTGTCGCTGCATACCAAACTTTAGTAAATACTGCCGCTTTTTACGCGTAGACACCAGTGATGTCTTAATTTAATAAACAAGACGCATATCCATACTGCGCGGCGTTTAAAAATTATTACGCATTACATTTTTATGTGACATTTTATGGGAATGTAGAACGATATAGAACGTATGATTCGGAAATAGACAAAAACATAATATAGAATCGGACCGAACACAAGAGGAATTTACACCAATTGCCGTAATTTTAATGTCTCAGTTTGGCGCGCTAGTGTCATATCTACCTCTTATTTGTATATCATATCATTGGTAGACACAGACTTTTCCTTACGGTGATATAATATTTTTATTTAGAGGTTTTTCTGTCTGATGACTTTTTTATATAATGATGATTAACGTGAACCGTTCTCTTGGTCTTGATCACAATACTGGAAGAATATTGAGTGATGAATGTAATTTTTCATAGTTCCTTAGCATTTTATATATCTAGCACAATATTTATTTATTTACAAAAATGAATAGTATGTTCATCAATTACCATGTACCCATAGTGCAATCTTTGTTTACTTCTCTTTTTTCTTGTGTTAATTCGTTGCTCAGTACCTAGGTACCTCGACGAACTAGCCTCATAAGTTACCACATAAGTTAGGTAAAACTTTAATAGATACTTAGTAGAAAATTTAAAAATGTGTGCTTTACATAAAATGTGAAAATGTGAAATAAAAGCATTTTATGCAAATTTATTTCACAAGTTTTATTACTTAAATGTCAGCTTTCATCTGATAAAATGTTTATTTATAAAATGGTGTCTATTCGTTTTATATCTTTTTACTTGATAGTTTACATTTTTAAAGTTATTTAATATAAAAAAATGCCGCGCCCTCTTATAACCTTTCAAAAATGAAGTGAAATTATCACAGATTGTAACGTGGATTTTTCAAATGTTTGTAGGATTTTTATAATAAATGAATCCATAATAAATAAATACATTAACCTAAATATCACCCGTAGACATACAAGGACTTGCTTCCTTGTCCATTCTGCAAAAGTATTGCTATACTAAGTATTAAATAACCATTTACTATTTTGTTTTAACCGGCAAATAATAGGATGAACGGTTCGTAGGCTCAGTAAAAGAGGTTCGGAAAATATTAAAGTAATTCCAGGTACGTAACAAACGTCGCGGCGGCTTTGATATTTTGGGTTCTTTTCATACCGCTGGTGTTATCTAGGGCTATAAAAGTATTTGTGAGTTTTGTTTACCCATTAATATTCATTAATGTGCCGTTATGACTTTTAAAGAAGCAGACACCAAGAGAAATATTCAAAAGAAAATACTTGTTTATGTTTATTAGGAAATTCCAATTTTAATATTTCAGAGAGTTATTTGTGATAAAAAGATTGTGATAGTCTGTTACAGACGGTCTCAAATTATAGTTAGCTCAATCAAACTCATGGAAATGGAATTTATCGCTATTGTTTTGTAGTGGATTTACAAAGATAGAATTTTTCTTAACACATTAACGTGTGTTCTTACGTTGGTTGTAAAATCTATTAATTGGCATAAACAATGAAAAGCGTGAACGGACTCAATCTGATTATAATTCATTATAGATACTTTCGAAGATAATCTATTTTACCTATTTTTTCTAATAAAAATAAAACGCACGCTGTGTGTAGGTGCACGATTTTAACGTTTTAGCATATTTTCCGTGCCGCCACCGGAGAAAACCGATTCGAGAATAATCAAAGATAAAACGTAAACAAAAACGGACGAAAAATAAAATCACCGATAGCACTTTCCGGCGTGAGTCGACGGTTCATTACGGGCGCGGTCCATTATTCCGAGGCAATTAGGCGCAGCGGGGCGGGCGGAGGCGGGCTTCGGAGGCGCGCCATTGGCCGGGGCTTATCTGCGGCGGCGGCTTCGCCCCACCCAGCGATAGGGCGCCCCGGCGCTCCGCCGCGGCCGCCAGTCGCAGGCCCAACGTCCCCGGAGCAGCATCCACGCCCGAACGTTGTGTTGCCAGTGTGTGTGATGCGCGGAGCGTGCGAAGCATGGTGAACTACGTGAACCCGCTCGCCATGTACCAAGGCAAGGGCGGGCAGTACGGCGCGGGCGGCTGGTACGGCTGGCAGCACCAGAACTTCGAGGAGCAGCAGTGGTGCGCGTGGAACGGGGCGCCCGGGGCGGAGTGGCCCGCGGAGCATTTCCCGAAGCGGGAGCCGGGCGAGCGCGATCCCGGGACGGTCTCCCCGGCCAGGGGCGACCTCGCCAGCCCCGGGGAGGGCTCGCCCGGCTCCAGGGCGCCGCACCCCGCGCACCCCCCACCCCCCCGGTCGCCCTACGAGTGGATGAAGAAGCCCAACTACCAGACGCAACCTAATCCAGGTTTTTATTTTACAAGTACCTACAACCGTTTGATTACTTTGATAACTATACTAACTGGCGCATATCGCCGCGCAACTACTCTATCGCTTCAATAACACGATACGTGGCGAATGATGAAGTTCCGTTCGCAATTAGCACGCTATAAACTATCTCCTTCTATTAACACAAAACTAATCGCTGTACAAAATTGGTGGACGACGGAAACGACAGATATATTTTTTGAACAAAGCTCAAACAAGTTGTATTTTCTGTCACTGTCCACTCTGTTGGGATGTTAAGTCGAGTGAGGATACTTGTTATTTTTCTCAAATACCGTCCGTACTTTTCTCATAGTTATTAGGACACCCGCAGTATTTATTGGTGGACTCCTTGTAATTGCAAATTACACGCATGTGTCATATTGTCCGTCTCGGTATTTCTGCTTTCCTCTTTAGCGGCGACTTTTAGTTTGCGTTATATTAGTTTGGGATGGCAGGACAAACATACTGAGATACATTAATTCTATTTAATGTTAATATTACATGTTCACATACAAATTGTAGCTAAGAGTGATTGTAAATATCTAGTGAGTTACTACTATAAACATGATTGCCCACCAAGCGTTTCGTTGAATATATTTTATTTTAATATTTAACTCTCTGATAGATTTATTCCATTACATTTTGCAAGAATAAACGAAATTAATTATGAAAATCATTGTTAAAAATAACTATAAATCGCGCGAGAGTTTCTTAAATGTTACATAAATTTTTCATTTAATCCATTTACTACATTAAATACACTATGTCTTATATAGGTAATTATTGTCGATTGAAGCATTTATATCCCGTTGCCTTTAGCGCGTATAAATTCCAATGATAATTTCATAATGTTTTAATGCTTAAAAAGTCATTAAAATATTGAATTTCGTAAATCGTTGAAAACAATTCCTAATTCTACTGGTGAATAGTGACAAGAGAGCTCACTAAAACTAAGAATTGAATTTAGTATATGAAGTAGCGTAATTAAATCAATTGACTAAGTATCGTTCTGAGCACAATACCGCGAAGCATAGGATTGTAAGATAATTGGATAAGAAATATTAGATTTAAAAACACTAAGTTTCAATAGGGCCGTGGGCCGCGACCGTAGTATTTATGTTTAAATATATTTAGGTAAACGTCAATGCGTTTTGTCCAAATCTTAAATGACCGGTTTTTAATGCTTTTTGTGACAAAAGTTCACTACACATAATGTTTAAGCGTTTCGTCTTCGGCAAAAAACTGAACTTTCGGGTACAAGGAAGGTCGTTCATGAGGGATTTAATGCGCAACTAATTTTTAAATTGAAATGCAGTTGTTTCTTAATTCTTTATTTCTGATTTGCATCGTTGTTTTCTTTATCTCTCGTTAGTTTTATTGCATTTGTATTTATTGCTCGCAACACGTTTCAGTTGTATAAAAAATGCATATTTTTTTATATGCATGTTGCAGTGGCCTTACATTCTTGAATAATAATCTCTAAATCAGAAAACAAATTGGTTGGTTATTTAAACGATGCGTCATAGAACATTCGGTTCGACTTAATCCAAGTCCGGCAAACATAAATCATAAAACAAACGCATTTATAATCTTAGTAAATAATTCATTTGTTTGCACTTGGCCTAACCTTTATATATTCAAAGTGTTAATATTAATACCTTAACACAATTAAGAAGGTATATATTAACGTTTAATGTTATAGATACGTGAAAAAATAACATTTGAAAGCTTCCCCTAAATTCAACATAGAGAATAAAAATTAATTTCAATCATATTTTGTAATGACTAGGACTATAAACACTGAAGAATGATTTTTAATGATGCGGCAAAAGTTATAGTTATAAAAGAGAACGGAATGAAATTCCACGCATCAAAATCAATATTTTGATGCGTGGAAAATAAAATAAATGCGACTGCCGAAGGAGGGTAACCTTTTTCGAATATTTGTATATATATCTATGTATTCGGAATGCTTTGCTATGCTTTACGACGTAAACTTTGACGGATTTCAACATTAGATACGTCTCAGTTGTAGGAAGGAAGGGAAATACGTGAAAATGTGTTTGTTTCATTTAATCATTTAAACATTAAACATGTCACTTTAAACTTCATTAAGACCAATAGAGAGATATAGCCTATAACAAATTCATCATCAGTTTTGTCTGGTGTTCAAAAGTTGTCTTAAGGTGTTCGGAAGTATGCTTAAAAGCAATTACGGCCAATTTTATGATAATAATTAATTATAATATTGCATCTTATTGTAGTAGTTGTAATAGGTATTATTAAATAAAACTGACATTCAAAAGTTTTCTTACGTTAGGAATTTAATTTTACATAATTTCAAAATGTATTGATTTAAAACTAAAATTGCTACCCTCCTGCTACATGCAATTGCTACAACATCTACATTTAATAGGTATCATACAATAGGTAATATTAATCACAATTTACATGGACATAAATGAAATATGTATTTGGGTATTGATGATACTGTCCTTGACGAATAAATGTATGTAACATGATTTGGCGACTTCCATTGTTTGTAAGCTTCAAGCTCACAAAGAATTACTATATTCAAACTGTAAAATAATGTAACTTTACAAAAAAACACAAATAAATTAAAAAATATATATACATTTTTTAAAATTTTAGTGCTACCTAGTCTCCGTACTTAAGATGAAACTTAAAAATCGGTACAAAAACTATCGCAAACTTTTTGCCTCCGCCAGTATCGAAATATGCCGTAAACTAATTCTGCGTTAGCAATTATTGCTTGAAGATCTTCCCGTTCGTTTGCATTTTTTTACAAATGGAACATTTATTTGAATATGTATTGAATCTTCCCGTTCATTTGCAATTTTGTGTACAAATGGAATATTTATATAATGCTTTAGTTATATCATATCGAAGTCCTCAAACCGTATCTTTACGCGATACACCAGATTTAGATGTTCATAAATCTCGAGTCATTTTCAAGTACCTCTTACTTACCGGTATTGAAATGTTTCCTTATTTTTCTTTTGTATACTTTCCTCACATTTTGGTGCACATATTAAAATTGCAATCGGTCAAAGATGATTTCTCATTTTAATTACTAATGACATTGTAAAAATATTAATACATCTCCTCATAGGAAGAACAAACTTACTTGAAACGTTACAACGTTGAGTGGTTCAGAATTTTGCTGCTTAAATTATTAGTACCCGGAGGACCGAGATTTGCTCGGTTTGTTTTTTTTTTGGTAACTCGTGTATTTTGGAAATTACATTTAGATACAAATTACTGAGTAATGAAATATGCATAATATTTTTCGATCTTACCGACGTAATAATAAGAAAATATGAACTGATGTTTTTCACAAAAGAAACTTTAAAAAAAAGGGGAAAAAAATAACATAATAACAAATCGACAAAAAATTAAAAATAAAGAAAGCAATGATCTGGAAAAGGAAAAAAAGTAAAAAAATAAATGTGTAAATGATCGTGACGCAAACCACGGCCGTCTGTTTTGGGGCCGCCCGATTACCGACCGAGCTATTATGACATTTTCTCTTGCGGCGAAATTTACCGTCATATTCGAATTATATTTTTCATTCCCTGAAAACAGGGGTAAAAGGACATTTTCTAAAAATGAAACCTAGCTAGATCGATTTTTCGCCCCCGAATCTATGCACATACTAAATTTTATGAAAATCGCTGGAGCCGTTTCCGAGATTCCGATTATATATATATATATATATACAAGAATTGCTCGTTTAAAGGATAAGATAAAAGTATCTGTCATATTTTATGTACTATCAATTATAACTCCAATAAATACCAATTTTTGAATCGATTGGCTAAGCAAACTTCTAGTGATTAGTTATATTGTGAATAAGTATAAGAATATAAATCCGAGTTGTTGTGAAATTATAAATAATGACTTATAAATATTACAAAGAGCGGTTCCACTATCATTCCATGAATCATTTTGGACATACATTTAGGTACTATTCAATTCAATATCTTTTTTTATTTACTTACTTCATCCTAAATGACATTGTACAACCAATAAAAAATAGGCAGTTTAACTAGAATTTAATCAAACACGATATAAACTACTATTATCTTTATTATATTTTTAACACATTCCCATTGCGAATACTGGATAAACTGACTTATTAAACAATTAACAACGAAGTGAAAATGAAATAGAGTTCGGAAATTCAGACCACTCGGCAATTGTCAGAAAACCTCTGCGATCATTGTATTTTTGAAATATAGCTTATTACAAGCCTTTGCTTCGAGCTTTTAGAGTAACTATCTCGTACTTAAAGTCCTCGTTAGGAAATGTGGTCACTTGGTTTTCCATTCATAATTCTTGATTTCTGTTGTCTATCGTTTTGCTTTTATAACGATGTTATTTAAAAGAGATGCACACAAATCATCTCGAAGCAATATTATATTATAATTAAATTCTTACCATCACATATTTTTGATCGAAATAAGGTATTATTTATAAATGAATCTTTTTGGTAAATAATGAGATAGAGAACTGCTCTAAATAAAATAGAAAATGTATATTGAGTGAGTCATTGCAGGTCGGTTTTGTTGTTTTATTTTGATGAAAAAACACCTTTAAACAACACCATTCAAGTAACTATTCCCGGATGAGTTCAAACAAACAAATTCTTTCGACCTTTCATGATTAACATTCGAAATGCTGGAGGAGGTAAATGTCTATACTTGCGCGGTTTAATTAATGGTACATTGGTTTGAATATGTAAGAGACCCGAAAAACGGCATTCAGTTGGTCGCTATGAACAATAATTAAACATAAATTCCGTTGTCAAGTTTAACCGCATCATGGTATCGTAAGTGTTAAAAAGGTTTATTATTAAGGCAATAAAACTGTTAAAATTACATATTTACAATTATGCTTATAGTAGGTAGGCTCGTCCAGGGATCTACGAAGATCTACGTAAGCATTACACATTATCTATAACTATATGTTTAGTCTGATGAATTAGGTAGCACTTTGGCAAGACATCAGTTGTACCCCACGAAGTTATAGATGTCAATCACTTTGCATCAGTACCGCTTACTTGCATCCATCTCGTGTAAAATAACTTGTTGGTCAAAACACATTCATTTTTATCACTGGTTGTGTGCCTTTGAACAGTGACTTTTTTTAAGTTTTTGCTAACAGGAATAGAACCCGGAAACTGGTATGAAAAACTGGAGATGAGCTATAGGAACGAAAGAATATTATTTGATTAGGAATCCCTTGATGGTTGCAAAGTATTTTCGCGCGGCTGGCAGAGACGCGAGAGAATAAGTTTTTATGGGTGGAGAAAATGAGCATGCAATTCGAACGATGAAGCGATTACCTCCAACCAAAGGCATCCACACGCGTTATAACCCCGAGCTGTACCAATTATATGATGAGCCAAACGTCATCAGGTTCATAAAGATCGGACGCCTGCGATGGGCGGGACGCGTGGTGCGAATGGACGAGGCCAGAGTACCCAAATGCCTTCTGGAGGGCTGGCTGGAGGGCCGCTGGAGTAGAGGCAGAGGCTTAAGCTCAGGTGGTTGGCGTCGAGGCCACCAAGATCTTGGGTGTTATAGGCTGAAGAAACAAGGCCATGAATAGATCGGAGTGATTTGCTTGACCAGGCTAAGGCCCATCCGCGGCTTCAATGCCTCAGATGATGATGATGAAAGGCATCCACAAAACAATTACAACCCTCTGTGGTTGTAATTGCATTGTCAACCTTCACTTTTGTGAACCTTCACAATGTGAAAATTTGTTAAGCGACCACGCGGTTCACCTGACGTTAAGTGATTACCGCCGCCCATGGACGTCCGGACGGACGACGACACCTGAGGGTTTTCAGATGCTTTGACACACTCAAAAGCCGTGGGCTCCGGTTACCACACAAGAAACGCGAAAGTATAATATTTTAACTTCAAGCCTGTCTTCTTGGAGGCCATGGTAGTTCCCTGGACGAGCCTGCCCATTTGTGCAACGCCAGTACACTTCGCACGAGTCGACCCATCTATGCACCAGCAGAAACTAAAGTTCTTAACAGACGGCTATGTCTGTGCCCATACATTGTTATAATTGACAGGATCAGTTGGCAGGTAAAAATTGTATAAATTTAATTATCAAAATATCTAATGCCGGGGTAAGAGGCGGATCTCTTTTAGGTCGTAACGTGTTGAGCGATTCATAATAAGTGTAAATAAAAAAAAGTAAAGTAAAGCAACACTTTATCTACCATACTTCTGCAAATAGAGATGATTTGATTTGAAAAGCCTGTACATGTTTTATCGTTTAAGGTGTCGTAGTTGGTTGGAAAATTGAAATGTATGAATGGAATCTTGAAAGGAAAATACTACGAACTAATGAAAAAGAAGGGGGTATCTAACGTAAGGTGTCCTGCTTTTTACTACAGTGATACAACTACTACAGCTCCCGTTACAAAGAATCAAGGCTTCGATATTTTGATTCATCCAACTTATGGTCCAAGTCTGGCCTCGGCATTAGCAGCGGAAATTTTCAGCGATGCAGAAAATAAAGACACCTTTGAAGAGTCGATCTAATAAATGTATGAAATGTCTGCCTACTTAAAAACACCTCCTCGTTTCTATACTGATATTAGAAAGAAGAGGTAAACTACAAAATAAACTCAAACTATTGGACCGATTTTGAAAACCATTATAATTTCCTTTTACCAATAGAAACCATTAGAATGCTTCATTATCCCCGAGTAACATAGGGTATATTAATTACTAGAAAAAATTAAAGATCCCTACAAAAATTTCAATAATGTTGCCCAAGTTGAAAAAAATAAATGTCCACCTATGCAAAGCTGGGACGAGCCGCTAGTATTATATAATCAAACTAGGTATTTTTTATTATTTATTATTTTTATTATTTACTTGATTTATGATACCGTTATGCGAATTTTCCGAAATATTTTTGCGGTGAATTTTTTTTAAATCAGTTACTCATTACCTCTTATTTATTATATCGATAGAGAAAGCTTTGTGAGATTAAGATTCTTGCGGATTTTGAACCCAGTCTTAGTGTAAGACTGTATTATTATCGAGATTAGATTATTATTGCTGATATAATTAAATGAGTAATACATATATATTATGACATTTTAATGGTGTTGTACAGCTCATTAGCTGTAACCAAAAGTTTTTACGAGGCTATAAATTTAAAACCTGATTTAACGCGCCACCTATATTTAGGGTAATTGTTCTACAGCTTTTATGGAATATAATATGGAATTATTTTTGACTACTTCCGTTATATTATTAACTTCTAGAAAATGACGAAGTTCCTATAAGAACGCTCTTTTAAATGTTGCCATTTTAAAAAAAACTATTACCTGTGTATGCTTTGTTTTAGATTTATATCCTTAACTTCTCCTATTCGGCTATATGTTCATAAAACCGAAGCTTTAAAAGCATCGATTATTTATCAATCGACAATTTTCATTGATCTGGGCTTAGTGATTTTTAACGATACAACCTTTTAGGGACGCGTTGACCTTTGTGATCACTTATTATTTACCTTAACAATTTACTCCCTTACATTAACACGTAGGCACCCAATTCGAGTCGGTTGTCGGTTATTTTATCGGTTTTTTAACGCAGTCGCCGTGACGGTCTTCCGAACCCCAATGGTACATTCGCGGGATGCGATTAACGTTATTACAGCGTTGTTATTTTGCGTTCGCCGTGAGTCGCTCTTAACGCGTGCCCTGGGAACGCGCGCATGGCGTGGGCAATTAATCCGGGGCTGGCGGGGACGCCCGGCGACAATCACCGCAAACGGCGCCCCCGGGACTTAGCGAGCTGGAATCTTCGCAAAGTTTTCCCGGTCGCGTTCGGAAACGTAATTGTGGCGGGCTTCTTTGTTTAGTGCAGACCGCAACGGTCGCGCAATTCTCGAAAGTTCACATGCAGTTTGTGGAAATGTTCAATGCGTATTAACTTGAGGACGACACTAGAACGCGTTGGAACCTTATTTTAATTCTATAATAGATCTTATGTTAGAGGTAATATAAGTATTAATTTTAAATATTGATATCATATTAGTATTGATGCTGGTGAAAATATTGCGTAGTGCATGCATTTTATCGTTTATCGGATGACCTACATCCATTTTTCTATTAATTTACGGCGAAATGACACCGGCAATTATAAAAAGTTCCCTTGTTCCATTGAACTGTGTTCATAATATATCGAGTTTGTATGTTGTGAAGTACGCGACCTAACCATAAGCGTTACGTTATATTAATAGGTATATCTAACGTCGTGTTTACTTACATATTTGCGCAGTGTTGTACCCACACCGTACCGAGCCGGCTCAGTGTATACAAAACCTTTCTGTCTGTGTTTGTCAAGCCATTGTGCACATGGCGGGAATGTTCACGGTAATAATTCTCCTTCGCTCGCATCCATTCCCGTATCGGTAACAGCTTTACTGTTCCTAAATCGTGCTACCGATCAGAATGGGCCGTGAATGTTGCCATGAATGGGGATTAAGAATGGCCGAAGAGTGTTGAAAGCTCTCTCTTCGCCGGCGCCCCGGGGAGTTGCGGCGAGCGAAAAAAACATAAAAGCCAAACAGTGGTTGGAGATAATTGTTTGCGACCCGTAACTAATGGGCGCTCGCGTCGAGCTGTCAATTGCTTTCTTATATTGTCATCTATCAACTATTTAGTTGTCAATTGGGTTTTACGATTCAATGTTTGGTTTTGGTCATTGAGTATTGCTCTTGCATGCTAATGCTGTTATTAATTCAATACTGGTTGATTTTTCAACACGTTGTTAATGAAAGTGTAGAAGTTATTATCTGTCGTAGTCCAAGATTTGAAAAGTAGCTGTTGATAATATGAAATATGTACATATACATACATATAAAAAATATGATGTTACTCTGAAATTAACATTTAAGTCCATCTTATTGAGATATCGATAAGACATATGAATATCTCAATAAGATTCTTTTGAAATTATTACAATGTTGAATATATCTTTAAAAATTTTCATTAATATTTTCTTAAAATAGGTTACGAATTGACAATCATTAACATGTATACGAAAGTATATAAAAGCTTCTTTCGAATGATTTTATAGAAATAAAGTACAAGTTAAAGCTGTCTCCATTCCACATTTTAACCGAAACCATTCAGTGGCCGTGGACTGAGCAGAAAACAAGTCATCTACACCTTAATTTTTAAATTGACTTCTGCTATATTTCTTTTCGTCACAAAAATTTGAAATAGGTTTACACATGTCATGTTATGTAAGTTATTGATTGTTCTTTATTAGTCGATTCTATGATTCTATCTATCTATATTTTAAGCAGTTTATGTATTTTATTTAGTTTTCGTATTACAGACCCGGCAAAGGGAGATAGCGCTAGATATCTCTTTCTACTTCATTAGGATCATAACAAGTCAGAGCGAGAGAGAAGTCGGGTGAAGCCTTGTTTCCAAATTCTTTGCATGATTACGTAAAGAACTTGGAAACAAGGCGGACGTTCCTTTGATATTCTTTTTATTTTGTTAATATTATTAGTAGCATATTATTGACTTTAAAATAGTTGTGATTTTTAAATCGTTTTATTTTTTTATCCTTTACTTTTCTATTATTATTATTTTTTAGCTATTATTATCCATCATATCAGGTAAAGTCATCTGCCAACATAAAATCAAATTTAACCTGCGTAATACATATCTACCAAATATAAAACAAGCGATTTACTATTGATCTAACTGATCAGTCAGTGCTAAGAAATTTTTAAACTTAGTTAAATTATTAAAAAGAGGTATGTAGGATCGCAATTATTTCTTGGTTCGTATGAGAACACTCAGCTCAGATAAAAAACTCAATAATATAAGCCTTGACTGCCAATAACATACCGTGGAATTTAAGGAACTAGAATATAGGTATATAAATTTAGAGTTGAATAGTTTACTATCTCATAAGGCATAGTTAAGCGTTGAAAATATGCTTTTCCTATTTTGCATTAATCTGCTATTCCTCTTATTTCGTTGACACAAATTGTTTCTTTATATCGTTGAATGTATTTATTAACATAGAGTGAACGGGAATTTGCCAGGAGAGAGCGGCGTCGACGGGCCGACGCGAGGGCCTAAATAGACATAAAGCAGTACATAAAGTTTCACATCCCGCCCCTAAGCCGTAGCGATCCCCGGGGGGTGATGGCGCTAAGTGCCTACCCACTCCATCCGCGCACGTTTTAAGAGGCACTCGACGCTATCGCAAATCTTCGTGATCGATCCGGCATCTCGCCAGTGGGTCGTTGTCATTTTGACAGGCGACGAAACGAGACTTGAAACCAATGATATAATATAGAAAAACGAGGTAGATATGACACTACCGCACCAAAGTACCCACTCAAATTACGGCGACTGGTGTAATTAGATTGCAACTCTATAGGCTGCCATCACTTTCCGTACCGTACGTTCTGTATCATCTGTCACATACACTTATATATGTCATACAATGTAAAGCGGAACAATATTTAAACGCCGCGCAGTATGGACGCGTCATCTATATTATTGAATATCATTGCTTGAAATTAGTTTGTACGACGGTTCACTTTCCGACTAGTGTACGTTTTACTAATAGAGAAAACATAGGTCATCACAGAGACACGATTTGTGATCTACGGTAAACGGATGGCAGCAGGCGCCGTAAACCGTTGTAGTCGTTGGCGCCGAAAAACAGTTTGTGAAAACGGCTCGTCGATTCAACGGCTCCGGTCGACGGCTTATCGCGCAGTCGCCGCGCGACGGTGGCCGCGCCCTCGTCCATCAAAAGCGCATTACCAGCCGACGAATAGGCACTGTCGCGATAGCGGTTAGAGCGCGAACGCTCAAAGGCGCCGCTATCTCGGCCCGAGCGCTAATCTTGTATTAACGGCGGGATTTCGGGGGACCGACAAAGCGGCCGGCGTAACCGATAACCGCCCCGATTAATTGTTTCCCCACAGCGCAATAGCCCCGGCCGCCCGTCGTACGAGCCAACAGCTACTACGTACAGATACGCGGTACACGTGTAATCCGGCAGTGATACCGCGGCGCGCACTTCTGCGCTGTCAATTATATACCAATTACGCGACTGTATTAGCAGGCGTGGAAAATATGCGGTGCACTTATGCTGCATGACGGAACGTGCACAGAACGATGTTGATAATTTATGACGTCATACGATTCAATCGATCGATTGAAGTTGAAGTTCAGTCATCATAATTTTAAAAAAAAAAGAATTCGTATTTTGAAACCGATTGGCTGACCTAAATTGTGAAACGATGAGTCGGGCGATTTCTCCTTCAAGGTGTCGTTTTGACTGCGGTGCCTTTTATAACGATGGTTTTTGCCAGCGATGTCCCATTTGGTGTACACTGGCGTATTAAAGATAAGTTATTTAATAACATGCAAATTAAAGCAACAATGACTTGATAAAAATGTTACTTAGATTGATATAACTTGATAAATATTACACAAAATTTATCATTCAACTATCATAGCGTCAATGCGAAATAGTTCCTGATTTTTGTAATATAAATAAAAGGAAAGGATGAAGTGGAAGGGCAACGCAACAGTCTGCGCAGTACCAAGAATGGCCACGTTCGTCCGGGGAAGAACCACGACCTCACGGGAGACCGGCGTGAAGTTGAAGTGTTATAATACCTCTGCGTTTCTTCCGGTGAGTAAGGTGGCCGGAGCCCACATTGCTAAAAGGTGGCAACGCATCTACATCCCTCATGTAGAGAGTAGAGAGTGTAGCAAATGTCTATGGGCGGCGGTTATCATTTAATTTCAGGTGAACCGCCAGCTCGTTTGCCATTATGTCACATAAAAAAATCACATAAAATGTTAATCATTTATTTTAAAACTACATCTCGTCAGAAATGAAAACAATATTATTTGTTGCCAAATTCTATTTTTGAATTTTCCTAATTCATTTCCTTAAAGACTAAGCATACTTGGCCGACTTTTTTAATCCTTGCCACAGATATCACAATTTAAATCACCCTACAATATAAGGATTTTTATCTCGCGATAAAAAATAAATTGCATATAGTGTTCGTTTCAAAATTATTTTTTGTATTTAGTTAAATATTATTTAATAAAATTAATAATAATCCGCCGAAGAAGCAGTAGATATAACAAGATCTTTTCCTCATGTCTCAGCATAGGTTGATTTATTTATTATTTGACAAAATTCGGCAAATTTCGAGTTATACCCATATATATGAACAGTATAACACTGTTCATATATGTTATACTAAAATGAACAGGGCCACTTGAAATTTACGATCGACGTTACCACGAAAACTCTTTGCACCGTTTTAATTGCTTGCTCAATGAAAATTACAATATATGTATAATAAAATCCCTTATATAATTTATGCTTTCTTTATGAAAATGGCAACAATAAAATTTAATTAAAAGAGTGTAGATAGCATGTAAATATTTGAAACTACAGGAAATAAGAAGGCATTATTTTATGCGGCCCGACGCGACGTGAGTACCAAAATAACTGTGGTTTAAGTTTTCTTTTAGCTTATGGCAATACATTTTTATTGCTTATTTATGACTAACTTCTGGACGAGGAGTAGTATAATTATTTAGCTTTCCTTTCTTTTCGCTAATCCTTTCGATACTGTTTGATTAGTTATATAGAAATAGGCCGCCAAATTGTGCATTCCATACATTTGTTTGACTATTGTTAATTTTGTGTATCCTATGTAATTATGTGTGGTGGACAATAAAGTATTCAGTCATTCATAGTAATATATTTTTAAAATGTTGTTAATTATTTATTGTTTTTATTATTATCTGAAAGGGTGGCAAGAGAACCGGTGCACCTAATGTTAAGTGATAACCGCCGCCCATCTACATCTGCAACACCCGTAGTTTGCAGATGCGTTGCCGCCTTTTAATTAAGTGGGCTGCGGTTACCTCACTCACCAGACGAAACGCAGAAGTGTAACACTTCTACTTTACGCCGGTCGTCTGTGAGACCGGACCGCGGTACTTCCCCGGACGGACCTGCCCATTCGTGCAACTGTGCGAAGACTGTTGCGTGACCCTATCACAGACTTGATTAAAGTCGATAATTATGTCAAGTAAGCAGTATAGGTAGTCTTAACCGCTGATTTTAAAATATCATTATTTGGTTTATTACTAATTACTGCAAATGACAAATTCCTGTAGGTACTAACGTTTGTTTGCGTCCAAGAAAGTAGATCGCATTTTAATAACAAGAGATTGAAACATAGCATTATTGGTATTAATTTGAAGAGTATGTAAATACTGAAGTTACTGATGTCCTAACGATCATCGGACCGTACAAAATTCTAAGTCAACTTACGTTGTTGACAACTTTTTAAGTGCTCTACACTCTATACGCTAAATCTATCTCCTAAAAGGAAAACGACGCTTTTGCAAATTACGCGTGTTTTCAAAGTTCATGGGTATCGTATTTGCTCACGAAGTCACGATACGATGATTTTTCGCCATTTCCTTCATAAAAAGCGTTAATTATAAATTAGATAGTGATTAGACACTTGATTCAAAAGCGCGCGGGTCTGAATTAGAAACGCTTCATAAAATGTACAATTTCCGGGCGTTGAAACAAAATAATACAATAATTGTAATTAATACTGGTGTGCTCAAGGGAATTCTAAACATAATTCCTAGCGCTTATTTATAGCATATAAGAACTCTTGTGCAAGTTCATGCACTTCAGTTAACCGGTTTATGATTTTGTCTTTAAATTTAAATAGTAATTATAGTAGAAACTAAAAAAATATGGTTAAGTTTAGCAGCTTTTCTTGCAATAGGTAAACGGGGTAGGTACTTGAATATAGAATAAAATAGATTTTATTTCATCTTTAGAAAATACATTTGTATACCACACAACGTGGACAGTTTAACTAAGTATTAAATAAACAAAATATAACACACTATTGTCCGGTTTCTGAAACACTGATCATCGTAGAAGTCAACTAACCAGCTGTCAAATGTATTTTCAAATCGTATTTGAGTTGCCAAAGGGATTGTTAAACTCTCTGAATTGATCAGAATGATCAGAATAACTTCTAAGATTATCAGTGTTTCAGAAACCGGACGTAAAACATACAATACACGTAAAAAATGAGAAAAAAAAAACAGTGTCAGATTAGGTGAAAAAATAAGTTATTAATACAGTAATTATATTTTCCATAAACATTATTATTATGAAATATACAATATAAAAGCGATCTCGCCGCCAAAGGAATCAAAGATGGCCGTTTGCCGAACGAGATCGTCCGCTAAAGAGAAAAAATTGTTTGCTCCCCGTCGTCCTGCGTGAGCCCTTATAAGAATTCTGCCAATCGAGGTGGACCCACATTTTGGTTCTCCGTCCGTACTCACTTTATCAGCGGGGGTATTTGTCGACGATAACCGCCCGACCATAGAGCCCACCTAAACGTCACAAGCCCGCCCGCAACGTTTGTCAAATGTAAACACGTGTTTTTTTTTATAAAACACCGCGATAAAAGTTGTGATTCTAGTTATTCGGCCCATTAGCTGTCTCCCTGGCGTAGGTTGTGACGAGAGCGATACGCCGCGAATTTTGATTGATAATCGTGTACTCAATGTTTTCGATTTAACATAAACAAGACTATCCACTTATCACGGTTATATTTTGCGAAATAATAACAATCACTATAGTGGATTAAAGTTATTAGGCGGTAAGACGATATTGCACGAAACTTATGTATATTGCAACGATTACCAGATTTAGTCACAGCTAAAGTACGTATTATAAGTTAAAGGGAAACTGCTGCTATTGATGGTGGCTACGATTACTTCAATATTTCAAGCTTTCATAAATAAATATTAAAAAAGCCATCGGTTTGACATTTGACGACCCAATTTTCGTAGTGGATAGCGAAACTGTCTCCTGCGGCAGATGGTGTGGGTTTGATTCCCACTACTGGAAAAATAATGTCCGATGAACACAGTGTTTTTCTAGTGTCTTGGTGATTATAAATCTTTATTATGTATTTATCTGTTAACTAGTATCCATAGCTTTGCTTATTTGGGACTAGATGACGTTGTGTAAAAATACCTGTAATATTTAGTCATTTATTTTGTTTTACGTTAAAACGAAATTCATCTATCTTTAAATGATGACATCAGCCCGGTTGAAGTACGTGACGGTGAGAGTCCAAAAAGAAAATTAAAAAAAACATGTTAATCAAAAAGAGTACGGACCACGAATCTGTAGAGTTAGTTTGTTAAAATAAAAAAACATGAGAGACTTTCTGGCATAAAAGTTTTAGGGGTAAACATTTTTCGTCGTGACTCTTCTCCAAGGGCCAAATTTGTTTGGTAATTTTCAAACGCAGAAAATCTGGTAAACACTTGGCCATTGATCCAACTGTGGGGGCTGAGCAAGAAATGTTTTTTTTAATTTTCATATTTTCATCCATTCGGTGTTAGCCAGCTTTGACGTTTAAAAATTAAAAAAGGAATGTTTTCTTTTTTTTTTACAAATGAACACGCGAGGGCTATGCGAACCGGCCTGACCATCTCCGGGCCACGTTTGCCACGAAAATTAACACCTACTATCAAACACTGCATCGCCTATAGATAGAGCATATTTTGTTTGCCCTTCCAGTTCGCTTTGTGTTTACTCGCCTAACAGGAAATTTATTTAAGTTATAATTTTCTGTCATTCGTGCGCTCCCCAAAGAGTTTATCTGCTAATAGATATATGGGCGCGTCGGTCCCTTCATTTAAACAATGGCCGAAGACGCTCCACAGAACGTGAAAGTGTTGACTTTTGACCCTTTGTAGTTGAAACGACAATGGGTTTCTCATAAAAATCTTATCATAGACGTTCCGAAATTTGCGGCTTGTGTATAATGTTTTATATAAAATGATAAGAGACGTAAAGATAACACAGATCACTCATTTTCAATCAAAATTAGGATATATCTAATTATTTAACTGTGAAACAGTTTAAACATTGTGTTTCAATTATTATAAAATGGATTTCAGTTTAGGTATATTTAGTTTTAGATATTTATAAAACGCTTGTGTGTTATTTTTCACTGCAGAAAAATTGTAAAAAGATCACGGCTCTAACGTTCTTAACATAATCCCTTGTTCTAGACACTTTGTTGTACATACACCAGATGGATAATCTAACTGTCGACGAATTAATTATGCGCAGTAAATGAAACGGGCCTTTGTTTGATTTCTCATTCGTCGGGTTACACTACAAATGCCTACGCTACACAGTTTACGTAACACCACTAATTCCACGCTGATTCTCTTCCATGTGACAAACATAATTTATGAAGTTCTTAATACCGAGATAAGGAATATTTACACACTCCGAGTACACAACGAGACACCTCAGCTGTGTCTTAGTGTTGTGCACACAGATCTACGTATCTTGGTAATTTCACTCGTTGAGAAATCTACAGCGCAGATAAAAAATTGTAAACAGAAATTACCATTTTTCGACACAATTACAAATGTGAAAAAAACCTATGTATTGTACCTAAGCGCTCTCGGGCGATGTGTTGAACCACGGGTCGTAAACTTTTGTGCTGTGCATAAATTATGAACGCGTTAAAAGTTATACTGTTGTCGATGGTTTTTTTTTTACCGAAATTAAATTAAAAATTTTTCGTTTACATAAATTGTGCGCAAAAATAGTCATTTTAAATATTTCTCTTTAATTAAGACATTGGAATATTTAAATTATTTTTAAATTGTTAAATGTGTACCTAGCACGGAAGAGGAGCACGCGGTGTGGTCCACGCTTAATCCCGTGCTAAGCTTACGTGCGCGGCGCTTCAGTTCTTACCGCGTCTGGATTTACCTTATCGAACCCTCGGGACGTTGTTCGTTTTATAAACATTCCCTTACAAATATTAGCACCCAAGGGGCTCGAAAATTTCAAACTGGAAAACGTAGTGTTCACTATAATCGTAGTTTCAATTCGTGTGCTCGAGCAAACAATTCAAAGACTGGTACAATGGTTTCCACTTGTATCTAGGGCGTTCGTAATTGATTTAAACGCATGCCGGTCTTGAATGATTATCTATGAAATAACGTTCCGTCTTATCTATTCCTTTGAATTTATGCAATGAAACATACATACATGACATATTTGTGGTTCCATGTATTGTTGTTTTGGGATTGAATATGAAAAAAAAATTTAATGAAACCAAGACGCACTCAAATCACTCTTCACTAAATAAGACATTTGATAATATAGATATCCATATGTTATAATGTAAAAATCAAAAAGTCAAGGCCTTTTTTCTATTACCTATTTGTAAAAAAAAGAAATGGAAATAAGTGATCCACCTGATGGGGAATAGGAACAGCATGCAGACATGTTCCGAAATCTGAAAGCCTGTGGTAAATTACACGTATTGTTTCACCAAAAGGTACTGATGACTGTCGGCTAAATCAACAGCATCGGCGATTTACCGTTATTAATTTTAATGACCTGACTCTTGATTCCATAGTTTAACCGACTGCGAGGAAAATGTTCATGAACTATTAACGAACTTAGTTACACGACTTATTAATTGTTTTCTTATTGTTGAAGGTAAAACACGGACAAAGGATAAATATCGAGTTGTTTACACCGACCATCAGCGGCTAGAGTTGGAGAAGGAGTTCCACTACAGCCGGTACATCACTATCCGGCGCAAGGCGGAGCTCGCAGCCAGTCTTGGGCTTTCTGAGCGACAGGTAAGACTTCCTCACAGATTATATTACCGCTTTGGTGCTGAAGATAGCAAGAAAATACGTAGAACTTAACTGAAATATGAAATATTCCAGTGCGAAATATTTTATCCGCCTGCATAATGACCATAATCCACTTCGAGATCCCACCACGCTTGTGCGGATTTCTTATATTTATTTATTTAAGACTAGCTGACCAGGCAAACGATGTTTTGCCATATTTATTATTTCTAGAGAATTTGTGAATCCCAACACATAGAAAAATAAAATTAATTTTCGAAACGCTTGCATTAAATTTTTGACAGGTGGCAACAGTTTGTATGAGAATATAAAATGGTTGCTATATCGATTTTCCATGCAATTTTTCCATATTTTCTCATCGTTTAAACCTTCTCTGGACTGCCATAAATATTTCAAAACCAAAATTAGCCATATCGGTCCAGCTATTTTCGCCTTTTAGCGAGACTAACGAAAAGCAATCCATTTTTATATACATTAGTAACCCTAAACTGGATGACCAACAGCCAATAACAGCCTTCACTTATGCAGTGGGGCCGCGTGGCGAACTATGCCCTGATACCCTCTACAGAGCAGGCCGTTTCCCAGCAGGCGGATACTATTAATAAGATAACACACACATATTCACATTGGAATGTTATTTTAAAATTAAAGCTTAAAGAGAATTTCGAAAACGGTTTTTTCCATCGATGTTTATCTCACATTCTAAAAAGTTATAATTGTTGCAGGTAAAGATATGGTTCCAAAACCGTCGCGCCAAAGAGCGTAAGCAGGTTAAGAAGCGCGAGGAGGTAGTGATGAAGGAGAAAGGTGACCATACGTCGTTGCAGCACGCGCAATTGCACCACGCCACCATGCTGCATCACCAGCAAATGATGAACGGCATGATGCATCATCACCACTATCACCAAGGGGTGCTACAAGGCGTCCCAGAGCCGCTGGTCCCGGGAGTGCCCCCGGTGCCGTTACTGTGACCGCAACAACAGGACTTTTGTTCTCACAGTGACACCTACGGATAGTGAGTTAGTGATTTGAAACAAACCATTGTGCGTGTGACTTCGCCTATTAGACTCCTACAGTTAATCGATTTGATCTTTGTATAAAATGTGATAAATAAGTGCAATATTCTCGCGGGAATATTTAGGTCTATAAGCGTACATTCCGTACGATACGTGGTGTTTATAATCAACATGGTAGAGCGCCGACTGCCCTATTTCTTTTTGGTAATATCTAAGGAATCACCTTCGACGTCTTTAAATCGCTGGCTTTATTTTCTAATGACGTACTTTTTTTGTATTAATGTTTTAGTTACGAACAATTTTGATTGATCTTAGTGAATAAAGCCCTTGCTTTAAAGCCATGGACGATCAATTTTATTTTGTCTATTTTGCTTGTACTGTGGTAGTCATAGTGTTTATTAGTAAATTAACGTTGCATAGAAACAACGTAATTTAAATGGTTTTGTCACTGTAAATATAGATTACTATATTTTTATATTATTATATTAATTAAGTATAAAATGATGTTATTTTAAGCTAATTAATGTTTCTCAAACCTGGGACTGATTACCATGAGATTAATAGCTATATTGTATTTGGAATTTTGCATTAATTTTATTATGAAATCAAATTTATTTAACAAAAGCTTTTAATCTTGCATTTTATGTGAAAAACATATTGCATTTATAATTATATTAACAAATTAATAATGAAGAATGTTGGATTTATCTTAGCGCGGCGAGTCATATCCTTAGTTAAGATTTAGTTACGAATCTCATTCTAATTTTTTTAACAGTTTGTACCAGTGAATTTATTTTAATTGACATGTCATAGGTTTGAGAAATTATTAATATTTATTTCCACGTTAAATGAGATTATTTGTAGTTCGTAAAATGTTCTGTAAATAATAGCTTAAATTAGGTATTATTCTCATCTCAGTTTTAATACTACATAACACTATTAAAGTCTATCACGCCATATTAACCTAATCGATTAAGGCCTTTAGATTTTCCGAACGGAAAATTGTGTATGGCAATGCCTTGCTGTAGTTTTGATTTTGACACATGTGACAGCGTTGCATTATTTTATTTATTAAATCAAGCGGGATAATTTGGGTTGTTTATCGTATTGTTTTGTGATATTAAAGATGTCTGAAATGGTGCTACCCGTGTTTAACTATTTTGCGTTGTACTTTGCACTACCTCGAAACAGCGAACCCTGCGTAATATTAAGATATTTTGTAAATTGAAGTATCGTTTTCGCTTGTTGTAATTACTTAATTGATACGTGTTGATGTTTGAGAAACGTTTGTATACACCATTTTGTTAGTATGTATGTGGCACTATCACGAAACACATTTGATAAACTAAATAAAACCATGTTAATCCATTTCAAATCGTATTATTTATGCGTCAACCCATTGATAAAATTAAAAATGCAATAAAATAATTGGTAAAATTTCTTGGTACCACTAAAACATAATTATATTAACAACAATGCGATTCAAATAAGAATAGAACTTACCTTGCGCCATCTTGTGACGTTACGGCTGTCAATTCAAAGCGTTTGGGTAGTGTGAGGAAAACAGACATTTTTAAATAATAATTATTTATAAATAAATTGTGTATTCAAAGCACACAATATTTCTCTAAATGTTTTAATCAGAACCTAGCACTTCAATTTCGCTCATTTGTACATCATTTTCTGAGTAGTAATCGACGTCATCATCATCACTATTTATATTTAAAAGAAAAATAGACATTTTATTATCTGTGTATAATAAAACAAGTTATTAAAAACTGTAATTATTTTTAAAACTAATTGTGACTTCAATAGATGAGGTAAATACCCCTTATAAGTATATTATAAAATAAAGGTTTTTTAAATTTTCAAGTGGAAAATTAGTTTTCCTTCATATTTCGATCATTCAGGTCATCGTTCCAATTTTTATTTGAAACAAATTAGGTATACCTAACCAGATGTTATAACTACCACTCGTAATGGAATTTTAAGGTGCTATAATTTTTTTATATTCTGTACTATGTTCCATTAAGAAAAGCTATTTAATTAAGGTTATATGAATCAATAAAAAGTTTCATAATTACCTCGTGCCAATCTTCTTGTCTTCTTTCAGTCTTCTTACATATCTTAACCATATTTCATTTCTTAACCGGAAAACTGAGCGTACACAGTATTTCTTTTATTTACACACCAATCGCATCTTCATAATATCGCTTTTCATTATTTTCTTTAACTAGGATTTCTATTAAGGGTCTCTTAAATATAGTCGCTCGGAGGCTACGAGAATCAACCTTTTTATAAGTGTTGAGTTTAGTATGTACAGAGATTCGGTCGCAGTGAGAATATTCAACGACCGAATGTTCGGCAAAACATGTATGCATTTCGCTTAAACTAATTAGTCATTGCCTTCTGGCATATATGAAGTGTGTGTGACTTATGAAGTATAAAATAAAAAAGGTAAAAAGTTTGTTTGAAAAATGCCTTTGCGAATTACTAATACTAAATTAATTGATTTAAACACGTTTTTGCCTAATACGTTTCACGATTTGATGTTCTGTTTTCGGCGAACAATATAAAATACTCGAAAGAATACTGAACAATGAAAAAGTATCCGTTTAAATCTTGTCTTATTGCATTCAAATATTTGAAGCATTTTTAATCTTATAATGTTAAAAGCCATTAAACAAAACTGGCAAAGTGTTAGTCGGACTCGCGCGCGAAGGGTTCCGTACTACATCCTTACTAATATTATAAAGGCGAAAGTTTGTATGTATGGATGTTTGTTACTCTTTCACGCAAATACTACTGAACGGATTTTAGTGAAACTTTACAATAAGATAGCTTATACATCAGAATAAGACATAGGCTATAATTTATATACATATTTTATGTATGTCTGTCTTTCTGTCTGAATGTTACGCCTTCAGCCTATTCTACGCAGACGTAGTCGCGGGCAGCAGCTAGTCATTCATAAAAATGGCAAAAAAAATCATGTCTGTTGTGTGGGAGCCCCACTTAAATGTTTTTTTATTCTGTTGTTATAGCGGCAATAGAAATACATTATCTGTGAAAATTTCAACCGTCTTACTGTCAAGGTTCATGAGATACACAGGCTGGTGATAGACGTATAGGCAGATAGACAGACAGACAGAAAGACAGACAGCGGAGTTTTAGTAATAGGGTGCCGTTTTTCCCTTTGGGTACGGAACCGTAAAAATGTGCTTTGTGTAGTAATAGTTGGTCACAACCACCTAGACTCGATTTATCTGGGTGTTGGCCGATTTATTTGCACGGTTTTAATTATATAAATCCAATTAAGAGATTACATTAATAATGTAAAAAAATTGAGATCAATCTTTGGAAACGGATTGACTATTGACAATTTTTATTTTATTATTGGAATGTATATTGTAGAACTCCTATCATAACAGAGTCTCAATTGTTTGAATTTGTGCATATCTTCGAGATGCACCGATATTTTTATTATTAACTAGCTGCCCGGAAATACTTCGTTCTTTTTTTATAGTATTAAAACCCGTGGACCTTAAGGAACATACAAAAAAAAAATTAGCCGAATTGGTCCAGCCATTCTTGAATTATGCGCTTACCAACATTCATTTATATTTATTAAGGTTTCATTACTTTACAATTACATCTACAAGCCGTCTCAAGTTGTGGATGTCCGTGGGCAATGCTTGTCGACTTTTCACATAAAATATAAAAAAAAAAAATTCTTTGTCTTAGTAACAACATTTACTGTTCGTTAACGTAAAGACATTAAATTTTTTTCGGCAGACTATTCCGCAAGTTGAGAAGTGGCTTCTGAATGATATAATATACATTCACGCACAAAACGTGTTTTATAAATGAGATTTTCTCTACAAATTTTAAGATTTATTTAATAAAAATGCAATCGACTTTTTGTAGTTTATTAAAAAATAGCGATTCTTATCATTTATCATTGACGAGATGCTTACGTTTTTATATTTCTTGGTAAGATGATATTTAAATGCAATAAAAATACCCATGTTAGAAATTATGGTTATTATTATAGTTGTATGGGTAGTTTGGATACAGGCTCACAAAACGTCACTAATATCACCAGGGTAGCTATGTCTGTTACACAATACCCTTTTGACAATTTCGGTTTTAAATAGCATTATAAAGGTAGGTTACAAAATCGAATTTTCTTTATAGCCTTTGCAAGACGTACATAATAAACATTTAATGTTCTTAAAAACTGTATTAATTAATTATTAGTTGTGTGCGCATGTTTAATCATCAATTTTTTAGGATTACAAAGCTATTTTCGGTTCAATGATAGCTTTACTCAACAGTAGACGCGAGGAGGAATGCCGCTAAGTGTTGTGTACACCAATACTCATTGAGGGCATTTGGCGGGAATGAGTCAAAGACGCCGCGTGCATACAGCCCACCCGGTGTCATTATCGATAGTAAATTTCCATGCGTTGTCTAATTGTCCTAATTTACTTTTCCTATAAAATTATAGAAATATTTTAAACATATTGATTACTTTTTTACTCAAATGTTATACATATTTAAAGGAACTATTATTCATATCTAGAATTAAATTAAACAATTTTACGGATCATGTCGCGTTTTAATTTTTCACGTTTCGAACTCTCTCCAGTCAGTCCCGTGTCCCACGCTGGAAAGGATTCGAAACGTCAAATTAAAAATCAAAATTAAAACGCGACAAAATCAATAAAATTGTTTAATTTAATACTAGATATGTGTATAAATAAGATACCTACATAAAACAAATGGACTCGAAACACAAAAACTTTTTACACAAAAACTTTGTTGTGTAAAAATGTGTTCTGAAATATTTATTATTATTTACTTATTACATTTATTATAAATAAGAAATGTATCATAAATAATGTACATAAATAAGAATACGCAGTGTTTTTACGACGAAGATTTAAATGTTAAATCAAATTACATCGGATCTCTACTAGAATAACTGCGGACAATCTAATGTTATATGCACACTGTTTGCATATATCATGCACACGTGAAATGATAACTACAGAGTAATTTTACAATCAAATCGGTGAACAATAGTTTCGTGTTGCTCACGTTGAAGGTTCCTTGCTTAGTCTTCGTGAAATATCAACAAAAATGAGGTTTATAATGACTAATAGCGTTATACCTGCCGGTTATGCTTGACTAAGTCATGAATAAGAAGTGTTTTGACTAAAAATAAGAGCTTTATCAGATCGGCACGTTGATGGCGCGTCGAAATCGACGAAGAGATGGAAATTTTGAAATAATTTCCACTCGATTCTGTAAACTTTTGAGCGAGTTTTTGTCAATGAATGCACGCGTATCAAATAATAGGTAATCGACATTCATATTAATTGGTATCATATTTCGCTGTTTCCTAAACATATTTCATATTTATTTATACATATTCGTTTCCCTTTTTATTTCTTATTTTATTTTATTTATACACCTACCTCAACTTCTCTGAATCACCCGTTTTGTTGACTGGCAGAAAATGCCTTTGGTATTAAGTACGCATTTGTACAAAGATTTTTTGTGCATAAAGTTTTAAATAAATATATTTATAAGCTTAGTAGATAGTTCTTATCTTCGCCACGAACACTGATGATGAGGTAAGTTCAATTTGCGACGTCATCATTATTCTGCTGCGAATTTTAAGCTCTTCTTTTCTGCAGAAGAAACACATTAATATATGTGTGTGTACTTGCATAGTAACATGACTGTCTGATATTTGTTTCGAATCGCAAGTCGTTAGGTCGGTCTTAATTGAGAGAGTTTCATATTTTATATTTTTATGTATTTCTTTAGCATTGAAAGTTACTTTCATACCTACTTAATAATAATTTTTTCCTGATGTTATGGCTTTGGTGTAAATAATTGAGAATTGAAATATATACCATAACAATCGAAATCTCTTCTGTAAGAAGAGATTCAAATGTGGGTATGGTATGTAGACTTACAATTCTACTACGTTGAATCTTCGTTATTCGATTTTTTGCCCGTTTTATTGCTACATCTATCGTAACACTTACTGCAGTGTTACCTTATCGTGACTAAAATTATTCGGCTATTTTAATTGCACAAACGTCTAGCCAACCATTTGGGATGCCCACTTAGCTATTATTTATTACTTACCAAACATTAATGCGAGGATTCAATCACGAATCCGTCTAGCTTCTTGTTATTGAATAGTGTATAGGAATTGTAATGAATTGAAGTAGACCGGTTTTATTCGCACTTAAAAGCGTTACGAATTTAGATATTTTATTTCCCGCTTCCTGAGTAAAAGATACTCGATTAGTATTTACGAAACGGGAGCCTAAGCCTTGTTTTGTTGTCTTAACATAGCGAAGCGCATAATTTTACACCGTTGTGGTTTTGGCTAACGGACTTTTAAACGAAACGAGGGCTAAAGCTACGCTGCAGCTGTTGCCGCGTTTGAGGTTTGCGACGCTTCCTTAAGTTTTGCGGATGTCTATTATTACGTTCTTCCATATAAATAAACTAGCCGCTGCCCGCGATTACGTCTGCGCAGAATAGGCTGAAGGCGTAACATTCGGACGGAAAGACAGATATACATAAAAATATGGATATAAATTGTAGTCTATGTCTTATGCTGGTGTATAAGCTATATTATTGTAGTCTTATTAAAATCCATTCCTACTGAATGGATTATTATTTGCGCGAAAGAGTAACAAATATTCATCCATACATACAAACTTTCCCTCTTATAATATTAGTAAGGATGTCCCTTCTTTCTAGTTGGCAAGGCCAACTGGTGAGGTCGTTTTGAGAACATGATTTATTCTTCTGATTTGCAAACGCTTTGTAAATAGTGTTTTTTTGTTAGTGATCAAAGTTTCGGATCATTATAACTGTATGCACAGCTTTTATTTCGTTTGGTAACTTATGATGTAACATTTTAGATGGAAGAATACGATTCATTGGGATTTGTTATATAGGAATTCATTGTGACAGAAAAGGTCACAGGATGATGTTTTTGTGAAGATGAATTCATCACTAGTGGGATAAGGTTACCTACGGTTCAGAAAGAATAGAATTATATACGAAAAGTATAAATCTGGAATGTCTTTAAATGCTAGTCGTATTGGCCATACCAGGCAATATGAAATACCAATAAATTACAACTTTCTATTTCTTTACTATTAACTTGCGTAAACTAAAACTAACAATATGAGACGAGTTAAACAATATTTAAATAAGTTTCTCTTAAGTACGTACTTTTAAGATAATTTAAAGATTTTATTTTAATCCTAACATGTCTGTCATACATATGAGCGAGTCAGCAGACTGAAGTGGCAATGGGCGGGGCACATAGCTCGAAGAACCGATGGCCGTTGGGGCAAAAAGGTTCTCGAGTGGAGTCGAGACCACGTGACGGCAAGCGCATTGTTGGAAGGCCTCCCGCAAGGTGGACAGACGATCTAGCCAAGATCCCAGGGACGCGTTGGATGCAGGCCGCTAGCGACCGGTCGAAGTGGAAGTCAATGGGGGAGGCCTATGTTCAGCAGTGGACGTCCTACGGCTGATATGATGATGATGATGATGATGTCTGTATATATTACAACTTATTATAACAAAGTTATTAAGCTAATAATATGATCGATTTTCTTGTGAATAATTGTATGACTAGCAGTTTTATAATTCAAATGTAGGTAGTATAAACCGAGTGAAAACGGGAGCTATGTTAATTATCTTGATTCAAATAAAAAAATACCTAAATTTTTTGAAAAGTAAATTTACTTTATTTTGGCGCTCATAGACTAAAACTCTGTTTTAAGTATCAAATGAAAAATAAATATCTAATAGAGGTTATATGAAACGATATACGAAATATGCAGGGTGCGTATACTTTTTCTTTCATCTTGATTTACATGCATGTTAATTTTTATTGGTTATACTCGACAAAATAAAGCGCACATTTTGATACATACCACGAATTTTATAAATGAATAATGTAATGGCGACCACCGCGTCGCCGCGCGCAGTTACGGCGCGCGTAAACACCGCCATTGTTGACACTTCCCTTGCTCTGTTTGCTGTTTGACAGAAGTCTCACAGGTCGTTAACACGTCACGTCTAACTGGAGGACAGTGTCAATATGGCCGCCACGGTAACCTTTATAATTAAAACATCAGGCGCATCATTAGTCAGACAAAGCGTCGAATGTGAAAATAATATTTAGATGACTGCTTGCGCCGGATGCGTTGTTTGCACTGTGATGTGGCGATGGCGGCGTTTCCATAAAAACCACAGATTGTCTCTGGTTACTCTTTTCATGCATAATTCGTTTATGTAAAAAAGTAAAGTAACAGCCTATACATATCCCACTGCTGTGCAAAGGCCTCCTGTGTACAGAGGGTATTAGGACATAGTCCACCACGCGGCCCTACCGCGGATTGGCGGGCTTCATATATCTTCGAAATATATCATTTTGTTATTATTTTGAAAATATGCAAGTTTCCTCACGACGTCTTCCTTGATCCGTTACCGCTAAGCACGTGATAAGATTCGCATAGGTAATACAATTGCTATTTAAAAAGTAACGAGTTTTGAAATGAAGTGACATCTAAATGTTCGAGCTTTCTGCTCGTTACTATGGTAGGACCACGCAACAGCCTCTGCTGTTGCACGAATGGGCAGTTCGACGGGGAAGTACCACGGCCACACATAAGACCAGCGTGAAGTGGTTTTATTCTTATGCGTTTCGCGAGGAGAGTGAGGTAACCGAGTCCCACTTTTTCAACGGTTGTTAAACAAAGTGCATGTCCTCAGATTTTGTAGATGTCCATGGGCGGCGGCAATCACTTAACATCAGGTAAACCGCCTGCCCGTTTGACACCACATAAAAAATAATATCCATACTTAATATTATAAATGCGAAAGTAACTCTGTCTGTCTGTCTCGCTTTCACGTCAGAACTAATAAACCGATTTGAATGAAATGAACACAGATAGTCTAGAGTCCGAGAAAGGACATAGGCTATTTGTTAATGGAAATTTATTTAAAAGAAATATATTATTTAAGGACTTCAACGCGGGCGAAGCCGCGGGTGAAGGTTAGTTTTTTTTATAAGGCGACCTATGATGTGAAATACCCGGAACTAAAGGTGGTATGTTTAATTACGTTATTTTTCATCAACTTTTCTCCAAGACTATAATTGAAAATTTATATAAAACTCAAATAAAATATAACTTTTATTACTACTTAATGATATGTTTTTTTCTTTAAAAAAACTGCTCCACCACGGTTTGTGCTTCTCTTTCATTTTACACCACACATTGACTTTTCTTTTAAATCTGTAGGTGGTCTTTCATCATATAAAGTTACACAAAATTATAATTTAAATACTCCATCAAAAACGTATAAAACCTATTCGTTAGCGGCAGAATATTCAGAATTCCGTTAGGTTATTTTATAGGTTAACACTCTTTAATAAATTTATGTTCATTTATCTAACATTAACAAATTTGTCTTAGCATTGCTATTTTGTAATCATTTAATTGTACTCATATAATTGGATCTGGTTCTTTTGTAGACAAGGTCCATTTTTGTTGATTTTCATTCTCATGAGTGCTTAGAAAAAGCTTTGACTTTCAGTTATGTCCACAATGGCATTATTCTACATTTGCATTGCAATGCATTTAAATCCAGTTTATAAATCGTGATCGATACCCACAATCTGTCGTTATATCCAAACGGTCTATTATGGGTAGATATTCACTTGAACATCTGGTGACCCGTCAGCTTGTTTACCAACTTGTCACATGAAAGAAGACAATGTCAAACCCTTACTTAGTCCATCTGATTAAAATTAGACTTTAATTTTTCTTTTATTTCACTTTATTACCCCATTATTCTAATTTCTTCTTTATTTTTCATTTTATTTACCGTTTAAAAGTCAATTCCAATATTAATATCTATTTTATTTAACCTTGACATTGGCAGAATCATCAAGCCTTCCTCGATGGAGTCATTACACTGAATTCGGAATCGTGACTCCTACATAGGAACACGACCGCATAGAAATTGGGTGGAAAGTAAAACTTGCATTTCGTCTGATGAGTGAGTTGACCATAGTCGCTCAGTCCTAGCCTACTTTACCGATTAATTCTCAAGGAACAGTTTTAATATAAATTTGAAGTCAGCGTACCTATTCTTTCAAGTTTTGCGAGCCAATAACTTGTCCGTCGTTATCACGGTTGCGTAAAACTTCGCGTTATTTAAATTTAGAATGTCTTTGAAACTAATTTTTATTGCACTCGGTTCGCCAGAGAATGGTTGAGTTTTTTAACGACCTCATGAAATGTTGTGAGTAGGTTGATAAGTATGAAACGGCTGATAATTAGCCCGTTATCGCGTCCATTCTATTTAACTAGGCAGGTTTAATCCTCTCGAATTGATATCCAGATAAAGTCGGGATTATCGGCAAACATGAAAGCGGCTAAATTAATTTTTAATCCCGCCTTCCCGCCGTCACTCGGCCGTATCTTGGTTGCAGGGTCTTGAGTTGATAATTATGTGTTGAGATATTGCGCTAAGCACATAAGTGTCATTTTCCTATGCAAAGCGTACATTTCCATCATGCAAGCATCATGAATTTCACCATGATGATGATGATAATGAAGTTGTCACTCGTTATGTGATAATGAATGTAGCGAATCGTTTTAATCTATCACAGCCGGTCGCTACATCAAAGTTAAAAAGGCAAATTTAAATTGTTTTTAGTGCTAATCTTTGCACTTAAGATTGAACATTAAAATATGTAGAAAAAGTGCGAAAAGATTGTCGCCGTTGTGGGAATCGAACCCACGTCTTAGGCATTCGCGGCCTGACGCTCTAGCCACTGAGCTAAACGGCTGATTGCCTCACCGACGAAAATCTTAACGTATTCTTCCACATTGTATTTTAGGATTTGAAGCAATGCTTGGCGCCATCTATTGTTATATCCTTTCCAGCATACAAACAATTTCGAATATCGTTTTACAACGATAATTCGAACGAGAGATGTCGCCATGGCTTTTTTTTTAGAAATTTAAATTGTTTATAGTGCTAATCTTTGCACTTAAGATTGAACATTAAAATATGTAGAAAAAGTGCGAAAAGATTGTCGCCGTTGTGGGAATCGAACCCACGTCTTCGGCATTCGCAGATCCGTGAGATCATGGCGCTTACAAGCACGGACCTGCCCATTAGTAATACGGCGAAGACTTGCGGCCGTCTGGATGACATGTCTCCCGATTAAAGTAACATGAGCCCTTGCGCATTAATCGCGCTTGGGTATTTAACCCAAGGATTAAGCTAGCGGGTTCTGGCTATCAAGAGTCGGTGATTTTTTTTTTGGCTGCATGAGCCACTGTTGGCCTTGGGGGCCTTTACAGTTCCGACGGGCTTGAGGTGACGGGGCGCCTAACCTGAACCTCGGCGTATTATTAGTACGCGTTATGGTGACCAAGCTCGAGCCACGGCTCGGGCCGTCATGCTATTATTATCACCGGTTTGGGAGGCCGCCAAGCTCTTAGGGCGCTTTGGCGGGCGCTCCATGGGGTGGTCAGGCTCAAGGGTCCCCGAGAGGGGACCTCGGTTTGGGCTGTCACTCAACACGCGTTTAGCATTCCGATTCGAGGGTGCCCGAGAGGGCCGGACCTCGGCTCGATTGGTAGCTATTATCTGACTGGTAGAGTCGGTGAATTCCCACGAAGCTTTAATAGTCTACGGACTGAACGCAAAAACATCAGTTAAGTCAATGATATCATTACAAATACGAAGTACGAGTAGATATGTCACTAGCGCACCGAAACTGAGGCACTCAAATTATGCCAATTGGTGTAATTAGATTGCAACTTTTTAGACTTCTATCTCTTTCCGTATCATAATTTCTATTTATCATCTGTCACATTTACTTATATAATATGTGATATAATGTAAAGCGGAACAACTTTTAAACGCTGCGTAGTATGGACATACGTTTATAAAACATCATTGAGATAAGTAAATTAAAGGTATTCACATCCATTTTATATGCATACATATATAGGTACATATTAATATTTAAGATGCTTGTGATTTTTTCATTATTAAGGTCAAATCTCAAAACGAGTATAAACTATGATACTAATATTATGGTTGCAAAAATCTTTATTGCGAGCCTGGTAGCTCCAACAGGGCACAGAGAACGGCGAACTATTTCGTACCGTCTGGTGAGTGAAGTAGCCGACAATCTTAAAGGTTGACAACCCTTCAACGGCTCTTTAGGTTAATGGGCGCCGGTAAAACCGAAACCAGACCGTTCATTCGAATAATCGTTCATTTGAGTGCATTAATCATTTTTCTATCATTCTGTGTTCACACGGGTTAGCTGCAAGCAACTGCATTGATGATGATTAGACATAAATATATACAAACTCTTTTTTTTTTTCATATATCTTCAAACCCAATTGGCGTGGGGAGTAGTGCCTCCTGCGCTGTGTGTGAGTGCGGGTGTGAGTTCGATCCCCACTACTGGAAAAATATTGTGTGATCAACATCGTGTTTTTCCAGTGTCTGGGTGTTTATATATGTATAATATGTATTTATTTACAAAAGAAAAGTATGTTTAAGTAGGTTTATCAGTTTTCTAGTACCCATAGTACAAGCGTTGCTTAGTTTGGGACTAGAGAATGTTGTGTAAGAAATGTGTCCGAAAAAATAAAGTCGTCTTGCTGCGTTTGTCTGCCTGAACTCGGGACAAAATGGCGGTATCCGAGTGAACCATCTCTCTGTGTTCAGACTCTTAATTTTTCGTTCCTGAGGAGTGGGAGTGAATGATATTCAACATCTTCGATCGGTTCATTAGTTTATTCATTCAGCTCTTTTGATTTTACATGTTTCCGTTCGAGTGACAGGTGCCGAATGAAAGACGAAAATGAAAAAAAAAATGATGTTCTGATGTCACAAACTTAACCTGAGGTATGCCGCCTTCCCGAATGCCATGGCACATGAATAAAAACTTAAATAGTTCAATTTAAATGAAAAATTAACATGTATATTATGATTCAAATATTTGCTTCATTCGACAAATCCTATTTAAAATACGAATTATAGTTTACCTACCTATAAAAATCAGAGATATATCGATTATGAGATTCTGCTATGAAATGTCAATAATGTAATATATCATGTAAATTCATGATTTTCATAGTCCAAATAACATTTTCGATTGCTGATAACCAGAGGAATGAAGAATTAGCTGGTATTAATATAACATCTATCTACTGTCGATAAAGGTTTTAATCGCATGTTTTTAATCTGTCTCTTCCTGCGGTGTGCCTAAATTCACATTTATTGTTCGAAATCAGAATTCGCTACGTTATATCCTATTAATTTCCATGACCGAATATTCACTTTTTCAGTCACCTCCGTATTTAGATCTAATTGGAAGTTTTACATGTGCGTACTGTTTGCTCGTCACTGAAAAGTATAGAGTAAATGCTAGACATTAAACAGAGTTTGTAAATTGCGATTTGTTTTCACTTACACATATCAATGTACAGGAGTGGTAGCAGCAATAAATCACTCACTAATGTTTAAATGTATCTGTCTCATCTTTACAAAAAATAAATTTCAATACTATACTATATGTCCTAATAAATAAAAAAGTAATTTCGACGACATCTGTCGCTTTTTTCCATTTAATAGATGTATATAGGCTCCTTTTTACGTGTTTTTCACGAGCATTTTACGTGTTTTTAATTTTGTTACATTATACTTTTTTATTACTTTGCGTTTTCGCGCGAGTAATGGATGACATCAATGGATAATTAGTTTTGGTTTTCATGGCACTGTGAAATTTAAGAGAAATTTCAAGCGATGGACATGATCTAATATCGTTGAGATTTTTATTTTTATATTTTTTTGGTTAATTTTATATTGTGTTGGTGTTATCTAATAATTATGCAATGGGGTACATGCGAAAAGGTAAACGTGAAGTACGAACTTATCTTTTATGTTTGTCTAAATCTTAATATAATTTACAAGTAAATTAAACTTAATTCATTCATGTCAGCAGTCTGCAAAATAAAATGTTGCAAGCTTAAATTTAGTTCGCATCTAAACAAATAACATTTTTCCGTTAATTTGGTGGGCGCATTTGGTGGTTTGTAGGTCCACCAATTAACGCGTATGGATACTTTAAGTTACTATTTAGTGGGCGCATTGCCCAGTTTACGTGTTAGGGGATTATTTTTTAGATCTCTGGACATTTCGTTTCCCGATGATTCAAGCCTGCTCTGGATTAATTTCTTGTCGGTATCAGCGCCCAGCTTCCCAACTTCTTAGCGCAGCCGATAAGATGTGGGGAAACGGTACTCTACAAACTCTTGACTCAATTCCACCAACACCACCCGTCTGCTCACCAAAAAAGGAAGTTAGCGAAAATAAATATTTTCGACCAGCCGATCCCGTGGGGAAGAAGTTCTTATATCGAGGAATTACATTACATTCGACGCTGACCCCTAATTCTGCATCCATTAAATAATGCGATAAATAAAGTCAATTCCGTTTAATGCTTTACCATCTCACGAACTCTTAAAACAAAATGTCTTTATTATTTTTTTTATGTGAAAAGTTGTCAAATGAGCAGACGGTTCACCTGAGGTTAAGTGAATACCGCCGGCCATGGACATCTGCTACACCCGAGGGTTTGCAGATGCGTTGACAACCTTTGTGGAAATTGGGCTCCGGCTACCTCACTCACCAGACGAAACTCGAAAGTACTAGACTTCCACTTTATTTAGGCCGGTCTTCTGTGAGGTCGTGGTACTTACCCGGACGAGCTTGCCCATTCATGCAACAGGCGAGGCTGCTACGTGGCCCTACAACCGTTAAAGTAGTCTTTTACAAAAGTAGTTTTTTACAGTAGTAAAATAAAGTAGTCTTTTACAAGCTATTGTCGTACAAGAGTAATTAATTTCCTATATACTCAAAGTTATTCCATGAATGTTCAACAAAAGCACCTGAAGAAATTTCAATTAATAAAAATTCACTCAATTGTATTATTCAGTGCAAGGTGGTATCAAAGAAACCGACCTGCACAACGATTACATACTCCCGAAGCTTTATTTAATCTCTCCTAATCATCACAAATCCTGGGGACAGTTTCCACGCTTCCAGCTCACGAGTAACAACCCAACAATCGTCAATTTAATACTCCGCATATGAACTTCGGTGGCCCGTAGCCTGCAATAAAATAAAGTATCAGCCTATATATGTTCCATGTCTGAGCAAAGGCCTGCTATGTACAGAAGGTATAAAGTCCACCGCGCAATCCTAGCGCAGATTTCATTGATGCCGGCACCGGGGAGGCTGCCAGGATCCACCAGGATCCACCAGGCTTGGATCCACCAGGTCGCCTAGCCTGTAATTCGATTAGGGTGACTAAGTGACGCTTTCTCCACCAGTTGCAGTGGCGTTTGCACTGGTGGAGATATCTGTCTGGATGGCACTGGCCACCTTCTGCGAAGCTTTTATGCTCCAGAAGGATAATGCTGAGCGGGAACGGGAGAGGACCGAGCCCACTCAGAGATGAAGGCGCCAAGCCATCAAGATACATTACAAATCGTGACCTAGAGTTCTTCGGTTATGTGAGTCGCTAATACCTACAAAGAGCTTAAAGTATATGGAAGTCTATATCGATGAAAACCTTTAATTTAAAATTCATATTTAAGTTCCGTCGGCAAGGATTAGAAAGATCATTACAGTTGTGAGAAGTCTAAGAGATGTAGCCAAAGCGCAATAATTTATTATAAATCAGTTTACTACACGCTGTGTCAATCTATAATAACATATTGTATAATATGCCCCAACATATTACATAGTATGTTATTATATATTGAGACGGCGCTTCCCCAGAAATGTTGCTAAAATCTTGTTGCTTCAGGCTGAGAGAACAAAGATCAGTTCTCATGTTCAAGTTATTAATTATCAAACTTATGCTTAAAAAGCTGTAAAAAATCTCAGTGTTAGAAAATTGTGTATATTAAATACTACAGTTTTATGCACCGTTTGATCTTAATTTGGCCCATTACCTAGGAATATTTAATGAGTCGAAGGCATAACAGTTTGAATACGCCAGTAGTTACTTTATTTCTTCCAAATTATGTGACATTACAAACAAGAGGTTAAAAATATTGTACTTATATGATTGGCTCGCTTCAACGATCCATCGACCATCATATCTTGAATGTTTGGTGATACCAAAATAGAAAGAATCTTTTTTTAATTACTGTCAGCAAAGTCAACGTTTCTTTATTCACTAAAGGGTTATTTTAAGCTCTTATTGAACGTCAAAAAACTGCCATCGGTTCACTAAACTAGATCTGTTCAGAGAAGAATCAGCAAGGAACTCTGCGGTAATATTATCTTATTTTTTTTGTCATTAGGTGTAATTTATGTCATACTAGCGACCCGCCCCGGCTTTGCACGGTTGCAATGTTTTATACGTATAAACTTTCCTCTTGAAACACTATCTAGTTGCTTAGTTTTAAAGATCTAAGTATACACACAGACAGCGGGATGACTTTGTTTTAAACTATGTAGTGATATAACTAATATTATTGTGTATGTAATTTTTGCTGTAATATGTAGTCAAATTGTCAATTTCTGCAGCGCGGAAAAAGCGTATACTTATTTGAAAAAGAAATGCATCTCCTCGATACAGGCTTATTAAGGAGACAAAATCCTAATGAACTAACGTTAATTGATTACCATTGTCTATGGATCTACAAAGTCTGTGTTGCCAATGTATTTTTTAAGGAGTTAGCATAAACCACCTCACTCACTAGACAGAGAGTGTTATACTTTCGCGCAGGCCTTCTTTGGGGCTTTACTATTATTACACTATTAACGGTTTTCACGTGCTTTTTTGGAGGTGCCCATGTTTCAGAACGCAAACAACATTATCTAATAACATCATACGTAGTGTTGTAACATAAGATTACATGTTGTTTGTTTAGTGATCTCCTCAATAATTCGCATTAGCGATGCCCTTGTATTTTTGGGAATTCCTCTATCGTCGCTTAAATGTAACGCTGCAATATACGATTACTTAATAATTATTTAATTAATAACGAAACAACTGTTCTGACGTAGTTCTTTGCTTGGTTTTTTTACATAGATATTTACGTAGTTTAATTTGTTTAACGTATAGTTTTAACAAATAGCTAATTTTAATAACTTAATTTCGATGGATATTCGAAAAGTCTATTTCTGGTACTCTGGTCTTTTTTTTTTAAAATTTATTTAATCCAGTAATAAAGTACAATAACATAAATTATTCTCTGCCAAACTGTCATGCAGTTTGTTGGCAGCAGTTCTCGTGAATAGTTACATCGATGTACTTCAACCTTACTAATATGACACCTATGTATAATATATATATATATATATATATATATATATATATATATATATATATATATATATGTCTATGTATGATATGTATATACATCTAAATACAATTTCTTAATTATAAGTACCTATAATATATAAGTTTATCAATTTATAGTATGTTAGAATAAAATAAAATAAATATCAATTTACTTGGTTCCGTGTGTGTGTTATGTTTGTGCGTGTATGTATGTGTGTGTGTGTGTACTTGTGTGTGACACTACAGAGTTGACTAATTACGGACATAGGGATAGGTAATGTTTTATTAATTTGTTTTTCAGCTCATTTTTATTTTTTGCTTCTAAATAAGTGTTACGTGGTAATTCATTAATTAGGGCCGGTGCAATCCAGCGTCGTTCCCGCTTACCATATACATTTTTTACTCTAGGAATTACAAGACTTGGCTTTCTTGTTGAGCGAATTGGATATATATATAATCCTTTTCTTGCCTATACTGATTGTTGTTAATATGCTCACATAAGATGTGCAGTTTTACTTTAAAATCTACCGGGAGAACTTTACATATCTTAAACAGCCTTTCATATTCGTGATTGAGTGAATTTTTAACGTTTTTATTAACTAATAACTTTAATAATCTTATTTGTAAGTTTTTTATTTTATTTAAGTACGTAGGAAAAGCGAGACCGTAAGCCCCCAATCCGTATGATATAATTGCATCGGCCAATGCATGATAAAGTAGGTACATAACACCTGTACTTACGATAAATTTTAAGTGTTGCAATTTTCCAAGAATAGACCGCAATTTGTTACATACATAATCAATGTGTAACCCCCAATTAAAACGATTGTCAACATTTAGCCCCAGATACTTGTAATTAGTTACGTTTTCCAACTTCGAACATTTGCAATCAACTTGGTTTCTGTGTAAACAGTCATATGTGTGTCCAGTTATTGTAATTTATATAATTGTATGTTAATACCCTTGTTTTTGTGTGGAGAAACTATTTGCATACATTTAGTTTTATTTAGATTAATAATGAGCCCATTGTCGTGAGCCCATCTGATAATATTATAAAAATCTTGTTGTACTTTTTCCTGAATAGCAAGTTGGTTTCTGTCGCTGTATATAATGCACGTATCGTCAGCGTACATGTAAGTCTTACAGTTTTTAATAATATTAGGCATGCTGTTTACGTGCATTAGATACCCGACAGGACCAAACACTGATCCAGTAGGAACACCATACTGAATGTCACCCGCCTTACTATTCATTCCACATATGCGAACTTTTAATTTACGGTCCTTTAGGTAATGTCTAAACCATACATTAATCGGTCCCCTAACACCACATTCCTGCATGGCCTGCAGTAAGCCCCCGTGATTTAAAGTGTCAAATGCCTTTTTGAAATCTATGAAAATAGCAAATACTGTTTTTTTTATCGTTAAGAGAACTATTTACGTCATCCACGAATTTACATAGAACCGTAGCCGTGCTTCTCTTAGGCCGGAAACCATGCTGAGCGTCGTTAATTATTTTGTGATTTTCCATAAACTGTGTTATCTGGCTAACAATAATTTTTTCTACAATTTTCTTTATTACATTCAGAATAGCGATAGGTCTGTAATTAGACAATTGATCATGCGGTCCCTGCTTATAAATTGGCCTTATAATCGCTAATTTTAGGTCGCTAGGATATGCTCCTTTTTGTATACATAAATTTATAAAACGTGCAATTACGGGGGCAATTTTAAATTTTATCTCCTTCAAATCAATTACTCTAATACCGTCCGATCCCGGGGTTTTACTACAGTCCAAATTCTCTATCACTTTTAGCACTTGATTAGGTAATACTTTTCTATATCTAAAACTCACAATACTTTCTTTAACATATGTATCCCGTTTTAAAAATAACTCTGAACATTTATGTTGACTTTTAATTTGTTCTATTTCAGTAGTAAACGTAGCACAGAATCCTTCGCAAACTTGATAAGTAGTATATTTACTTCTACTATGTCGATTTAAGTATGTTATCGTTAAAAGAAATATTTTATTGTTTTTTGTTTATTTTATTGTTTAATTATTTATGGAAAGTTTTCTTCTTATTCTTATTCTTTATTGCACACAAAAAAAATACAGTTTCAAATAAAGGATTACAAAAAGACTGTACAAAGGCGAGCTTAACCCTAAACAGAGTTCTCTGCCAGCAAACCTAAAGTTTTAAATTAACCGTCCACTGACGGTGCTTTGTAATCATATCATTTGTGGATTAAATATTAAAATGTAATTTCGAAACAACCAAATAATCATGAGAACACGATTATTTATTTCATTATGTATTTATCAATTTATTTTATCTACATAGCGTTTCCTTTAAAAATTCAAGAACACAAAAAACGGACTTAGGCTTTAGGCATTCTTGACCAGTCTACCTACATAGTGGTCAGCCCTTATTAAATAACAATTATAAAATATTTAATAATAATTGATCCCCGCACCAATGAAATTGCTAATTTTGTAATCAGCGGTGAAACCTGCATATTTTTGGAATAATAATAAGAATAATTCATTTTTTTTGAAGTTATACTTCTTTTGGCGCGTGTACAACAATGTGCGAAAGCAATGCGACATCGCAGACCTCAGTACTTACTCTTTTAGGAAGCATCAATACAGGTCCATATCTTTCACCGAAGATATACATCAATGCCATTGAAGGAACTCAATGAAAATTTTATGTAAAATTTTTAAGCAGTAAATATTTTCACTCATGAGGGTAAAAGCACTGTCTGTTGTAGACACCTTGGTAAAGTGTATTTATAAGTTTGCACTAATTTTGAATAATGAATTCAGTAAATCATGTCTGTGATTATTGCTTCTAATAATTTCTGAGATTATTAGACTGAGATTATTATTTCTGAGATTATTGTAATAAATTCGAACCGTACCAATACCGTCATCCACCGTATCACTGCTTGAAAATCGACAGACCGCTTCAGACCAAGAAAATCCTCAGCGACGGTTTTAGGAACTTTTTCGGTCGCTCCGGGAATTTATTTATTTGAATTTGATACATCGTTTAAATGTTATTTTCGTAATACTAGATTAAATGAATGATAAATGATGATCGCCAAATAACCAAAACTCTTTCAAGCAACAGTTTCCTAAGTAGGAGAAAATTTCATAATGGAGTTTGCGCAGGGTGAGAGCTTTTTGGTTTCGAACATCAGGTAATTTGTCTCTCCTTTAGTTTTCTATTGGGAATTTTCCTCAGTCGTACTTTATGGGTTCTTAGTAACCGGTATAACCCTTCGTTATCGCTGTGATGTAATTAAATTTAAGAATCAAATTTACACGAAAACTCTCGTAACAGACTTTACCTATTACGAGATGCACCTCTCGTAGTATGTGAAAATCGGTAAAAATTAAGTTTTCAAAAATAGTATGTGCTGTTTATTTATTACTTCGCAAGTAGGGTAATTTTGCATTTATATCTATTACTTGACTTAAACAAATGAAAATATAATTTACAAAAAATTGTTCCTTTAGAAAATGTTTTTATAGTTATAAGCAAACTTTATTTACAAGATTAAATCTATATAAAATTACATATTGTCTAATAAACCTAATCCACGCGGCATGGTGCTAAGAACGCTAGCTGCATTTCCTCGCTGAATAGTTATGCTTAACTTTTGAGCGAGAAAATAACCAGCTCTCTTGTCACCACCAGCTAACTGAATTTGATAACACCAAATGAGGCTTTATGAAATGTAGAAATGCGTAGGTTTTATGCTTTGATTATGTACTGGACAAAATCAATGGTTTTATGATGAGTGTTAAATTTAATTTGATGAATTTAAACTAGCTTTGTTTGATGAATTAACTGATGTACTAATTTGATGAATTTAAACTGCGAATACTATTTATTACCAAAATTTTTATATTACATAATATTTTTACTTATATTTTAAACTTCCTCTATTTTCCTCACCCTCATATCGCTTTCAAAAGTCTCTAACTGTTTACATGAATTCCAAAAAATATATAAATATCGCATCATTTTTTGCTTTTATTAATAAATATGAACTATGTCTTGTCGTTGTGATCGGGTCTTTTCTTTTATTTTTAACAATAATTATACCATTCGTTATCTGTCAAAGTAAAAGGAGTGATCGACCAGTCAGACTTCAGTCGTGAGCAGATTTGAAAAGCTGCAACAAAATATAAATAATAATGTTAAAACAGAGAGGAAATTTATACTACTGACTTAGAATTCATCCGATAACGCATTGATATACGTGTATATTTAAAATTTTACGAGATCAACATTTATAAATAACGTTAAAATGCGACGAAGTGAATGTCGCTCGTAACTTTATTTTAAATTGATTTGTTAAAAAATCACTGACGCTCTTATACGGATTGTTATTTTTCTTTAATGACACCGGACGATCTTAGCGGACTCCGGCTGTGGCTTTTTTTTTAAAATCTTATTTAAAAGTCGAACGTTGCGATGCGATTTGACGTGGCGGGAGATTTATGTTTATATTGCTTCTAATTTATAACGTTCTATAAACCACGTCAAAAGCCCTCGATATTCGTATACACTTCTGGGTTCCGACTTCGTTTTACCTGCATGGGTTATATTTAAACGTCTTACTTAATTGGAACGTGCGTATGTTGTCTTTTTTCTAACATGTCAAGGATACGCTGTGAGGAAAGTATCTTATGCCCTATTTACCGAATGTGAATCGTAGAAAAAAAAAGTGGTTACTAATGTCCCTATTTCTGTAACAAACTTTTATTATATACAAAATTGTATTATGCATTTTCAATGAAGAAAGTTTTTCAATATGTTAAATGTATTATGATCTATTTCTTGCCGAGGCGAGAACATTTTTGATTTAGACGTAAACTGAACTTTTGTAAGCGTGTTTTTTAAATTTTTTATCATTTTTTTTATGGTTTCTTTTTAGTTATCTCCTTCTTTTTTAGTTTATATTTTCTCTTGAATAAAAACATTATTTCTCATTATCACTTTTATCGTAATTTTAAACTTTATAAGCGCATGTTTTTTCAACTCAATCAGTGAGTGCTGTTATCTTTCATCAAAACAAATCTATGTCTGCTTGCGTGGTTTGAACGTAGTCAGGAGTTTACTATAATTCGGACCAGCTATCCGCTTCATTAACGAAACACGTTTAACAGTTCGTTCCCTTTGTAACTAACCGACCTACGGTTCAATTGTTTGCCCGATGCTTGGTGATTATTGTGCTCGGAGGCTCCGAGATGGGCGCTAGTTCGCACGTGATCCTTTTGCGAGCCGCCACAATGGGCTCGGCGCAGTCAAAGCGTCTCGCCTCCGAAAGCGCGTCCGGAGTCAAAATATGTACAAACGTCGACGTTAATGGGCCAAACAATGAAAAAATGGATATCTCATTTAGGCATTGACAATGCAGCCCGGTTTCGTTTTCGTACAATGGCCTTTTACGGCATCGTAAAGGCCCCTTTGCCCGCTAGGCCGGTGTGGAAACGCCGACCGCTCGAGCGTTTTGCCGAATGGGAAATCTCCGAAGCAGGTAGCTTAGGATACCTGGAACGTAAGCAGATTATAAATGCGGACGCGTTCTATATTGTTTTAAAACGAGAAACGAATTTAAAACCAATTATAACTTATCTGTTGCAGGATTAATTGATAATTATGACCTACTCTTATCAAACCACAGCATAAAAGCTTTTCAAAAGAATAATGCGAGCAAATTTAATTATTGTATAATCAATCGCATTAATTGTGTTGTGTTCGATTAATATATTAAATATTAATTACATTGGTGGTGGCTTATGGTGAGCTTTTTGCCTTTTAGGCATAAAGCATAATCGCAGTATGATAATTTTGTTTAACTTTACGTTTACGTTTTCTTACGAAATATATTTTTCTGAAATAAGAAGAATGTAGTTGTTTTTTAATTTATAACATAGTGTACTTCGTACTTTCGAACGTAAGACGTTACTATACAATTCCTTATCCATCACATCTTTATAAAGGTCCTCGCCAATGCAGAAAGCTAGGGCAAATATCTCTTTATGGCCAACCACTCTCCTGGGTGAAAAAGGTCAAATATCTAGGAGTCACTTCCGACTCACGCATGACGATCACATCACATATTAACGAAATTAGAAACAAAGCCGCGTTCGTCTCCGGCCGTCTATGTCACCTAACCAATGCGTCAAGTAAAATGCCCTTAAGGCACAAATTATTATTATGTAAGGCCTGCGTAAAACCTATTATGTCCTACGCGTGCATAACTTACGTCCACATAAACACTACTCGGTTGTACAAGTTGCAAATAATACAAAATAAATTCATCCGCCGCGCAACCGGTGTGCAGTGGTATCAACGCAACGTCGACCAGCACAGTAGCTGTCGACTCTCGACGATTCGAGAATATTTTAAAGATCTCACTAAACGGTTCTTCGACAGAGCCGAACATCATCCCAACCCTCTGGTGGTAAGCGCAGAATTACCAACCCGACTGGCTAGCGTTTTGCGTTAGACGAAGCTTTAATAGTCTAAGGAACTAAAAGCGTAACATCAGTTAAACAAAAAAAAATACAATTCCAGACCAGACAGACATTTTAACAGCTATTAAGGCAAGGAAGGTCCGACGTGTTTATTCCACTGGTGGCGTTTTTCTGCTTATTATTTTAATGTTAACTTTATGCTGCGGACTTTGTGTAATCAATTGCATTTACCGGCATTTGTGGATCAAACCTTCGAGAACCTTCAAGAAGAGACTATTATCTAAATGAGCGGCGAAACCTTCGTAAATTTATCTTTTGCAAATTCACTTGCTGCAAGTGGCTTCTTAAAAATAATATGCTTCAGAAGAATTCCTGTATGTATATGCCCATGTAACTAAATATAAAACATTCTGAATGCATGAACAATTTTGCGATCGATATGAGAAATAAAGTTTAGTGAGGAGCTATTAACTTAAACCTGGGTTGTAGAAAGCATTCGATGTTGATTTTTTCATATTTAAATGTAAACAATCAAAATAGTATTTTACATTGGCTTTTAAATAATTAATAAAATGCCATCCATCCATGTAAAAAAAATGTTAAGAAGTTTAATGATAGGTACATAATATGTGTACAGTTTCTACAGCACGAATGTAAAATGTCGATATTTGATGAGAGATATGTTTCTTAGCTATTATTATGCTACGAAAGTGAACTTTGAATGAAATATAATGGATAAATTGTTATTTGAAGAATATATATTTGGTCTGATCTTGAACAAATAGATTTATTATTTTACGACTAGTGCAGCAATTTGCAAACTTTGTTAACAACTTAATAAGTAATAGTTTTATGATCTAAAAGAGATTCTTACAAATTTTAATGGCATGTAGTTTTAATGAAAAATGGCCATAGTAAAATATATCTTATATAATAATATATACATAATTATATTATTCCTTATCATGTATTCGCTTTTCTCGGCAATAACTTCCCTAGAGATAACAATTCATCAGAAAACCGCTTAACAGTTTGTAATGTGAAACTATAGAATATTTCAAGTAGGTATGGTATCAAAAACACGTATGTTTATGATAATAATTTATATAATATATTACATTTATTTACTGGCGGTAGAGTGTATAGTACTACATAGAAACTTAAGACAGTATAGACATTTCTGGTGGTAGTGCAAAATAATTTCCTCCCCATTAAAACCTGCAAGCTGCAGTGCGATTGAAGGCTCGGCGTTACGCGATCGTATTGAAGAAAACGTTTCTACAGAAGAAACATCCTAATATTGTCTAATTAAAACATAGTAAAAGATGAAAAATTACCAAGTAACTGCCTCGTACTAAAGCATCTGTTCGAGCTGCCTACTTTATCAAGTCTTAAGATAATCTTAAGGCTTAATAAGCCTTTATAAATCGAACAATCTTTCATTTATTTCTTCTTTTTCCCATTGACTTGTCTCTTCTCATACATCTTAAAAGCGTTCACTTTTACCTATATCGTAAAAACGTACAACTATTATATTTTATACAAAAGTATGCAAACTGTGTATAATTTTGTTCCTTATCGAACAGCATGTCTTCATTCGCACTTGTAGGCTTCCTACAAGCCACGGGTCTCTGTTCAATGAAGCTTCACATAGTCCTTAAAACATCGATTTGACATAGTCCTTAAGAGCACTGGCCGATTATCTGGCCATAACTAATACATTGCTTATGAGGGCTCGAACTTACGTAATGTGTCTCTTACGGTACTTTCATTACGTAAGCAAAGTAACAAGCTACCACCAATTAGTAGATTTTCAATATACATGCTTCCTTACGGCTTCGAGTGGCAGACTATCATCGCTTCACAAGCCAGACATACGATACCATTGCGCAACATCGAGAATCACAGGCATGCTTCCCTCCGCATAGAAAGGCGGCCTATTATCGCGTTGCAGGCCCGCGCTCGTTTCGTTGCGATAACGTAACGTCCTGGAAACACTCGCAGAATCACGCCGGGCAAGGGCCGGGCGGTAGTTAAATTTTAATAAGAGCGCCAATTACGCGCCATAAAGCGCTGTAAATGCGTAGTTAGCGGGGCGCCCCGACGGTCCGCAAATTGCGGGCGCCCCGTTCGCCCGCGCGGAGTCGGGACCTCCAATAAACATAAGTAGCCATGATGGTGCAGTTTTCGTGAAGCCGACGAACGGGCCTCCGACGGGGTCGCCGACCTCGGGTGCATCTTTCCCGCTAAGTTTAACGTCGATTCGTTTATCGCGTAATTGCTGATCCTAAGACACTGTAGATACGCACGCAGCCTCACGCAACGAACGCTTGGTTTCGTCGAACAATAGTTCAATCAAGAGATTCAATCACGTGCGAATTTTCACTCTACGAAGAGAAAATCTATTTAAATAATATTGTTTATGTTGCCGTCCCTTCATCTGATTGCTATTTGGAAGTCGCTGTCGATACATGCAACAGTTGTGACAACTTTGGTTTAGAGCAAGGAAGACTACTATCAAATACTTTCATTTATCTTCAACTAGCTGACCCGGCAAACGTTGTTTTGCCATATAAATTATTTGTTGAAAACAATTTCAAAATACACTTTCATAATACAATTTTAAAAAACAAGTTGAAAATAAAATCGGAACGCACGCATGAAATGTTTGACAGGTAGGAACAGTTTGCATGAGAAAATACGTCAACAAGCGTCGCCCGCGAAACGTCCTCTTCGACCCGGTCGAGGAAGGGGACTTAGGTACGTCGGACCCACCGTCGGGGGTCCCGCCGGATAACACTACACACACAGTTAGTGTAGCAACAAACACATTAGTTCGCCCTCGCCTCCGAGCACGGCGAGACCAACACAACGCGTACACAAGGTACACACGCTTTCCAGGGCGGTTCTCACCGCCCCCAGCCACCGATTAGCTAAAACACAGTCGACGGCCATCGTGGTCTCGGTCCGCACCGCAACTTCGATGGCCTTTAGATGACATGTCGTAGTTAAACGCACGCATGAGCACATGCGCGGCCCTTCCCACAGCGGAGCGAATTCTGGCTAGCCCACCGGTTCTGCGTCAGATGAAGCTTTAATAGTCTCGGGACTGAAAGCACAAACATCAGTAAAAAAAAAAGCATGAGAAAATAAACTTTTTCGATTTTCCTTGCCATTTTTCCAATATTTCTCGTATCATATCGTTTGAACCTACCCTGGACTGCTACAAATATTTCAAAACCAAAATTAGCCAAATCGGTCCAGGCATTTTCGAGTTTTAGCGACAATAACGAACAGCAATCCATTTTTATATGTAAGATTTTAAGAGATCCATTACCTTAATCGTAACCTTCAAATCAGCAACCATCGGCAGTATAAAATCAATGGTAAAGTGACAACATTGAAGCGTAGAGTCATCTCCACCAATCATTGACAAATCAATGGACCAATCAATGGACCAATGGAAAAATTGTTTTAACCTCTGTTGTATGTTATGTTCATTCCAATGTTATGGCTGCCAATACTTTTATTTGCAATTTTTTTGGTTTTCACTAAGCTCTAGTGTTGCGAAGTTACCGCTCACCACGCCTCGCCCTTTAATGTTTATCACTATTTTTAGAAATGACATGGGTATTTTTACGTATAGTTATATTATAACACTGCGTAGTGCCTCGCCCACTTACATTTGTCACTCCCCGAATATTCGTGTAAATAATAATAAACTTAAACTATTGACCACTGAAATATTTGAAGAATATGAAAAGATTGTGCCTTTAATTCGGGCATGAACGACTGATCGATAACAAGAAGACAGTCATTTGTAGGTTACATCAACTTAGTTCTTAACTAATTGAGCTCTTAAAGTTGTATAGTAGGTATCAATAAACGTATTAAAAACGATTTCAGTTGTATGATTCGGTACAGCAACGGTTTAAATGTATATATTTATACTAGAGGTATATCCAACGTTAGCAGAAGGCCTCCTCTGAAAATAGAACTGTTAGGCCATGGTTCGACATATTATAAGGTACAATTATTTTGAACTTTCACTCCTGTCCCAAGTTACCCAGTGTTACAGAAGTCATTGCCACACACATCTTTAAAAACCAACGGAATTCTTTTTAAGAATAAACAAAATAATATTTCCATTTTCTATGAACGAAATCCAACTTTACTTTGGTAACTCACGTTTTTACTTGAGTATATATTGACAAAGGAATCTTTAAGAAATAAAATAATACACATATTTCTGGCTGACGCGCATCCGTTATCAACATTTTTTAGTAATTACAGAAAAATCTTGAATAGTAACGTCAACACGGATGCGATTTATCAACAACTACGCCATATCGAAATACTTCTAACGACCTAGAATTTTACTGATGTAAATACAAGAAGTCATTATATTTCCATTATTTATTATGTAAACCTTATTAAGATAATTATTTAGATTGAACCTATCGTCAGAGAATAATGTTTACATTGTAGTAAAGAACTACGCAAACAAAAGAACAACTTTTGCTCAAGCAATAGGACGCGAGGACTCAATACGAAGACAAAAATAAATCGCTAATGTAAAGTTAACTAAATAATTAAAATTAGAATAGGTAATAGAATTGACTAAGAGCTGAACTTACTTTACATTAAATACTAACCTTACTTACTATTAAATTCGTTCATTTGTCAATTGTAGGCTTATTGATAAGACTTAAAAAAAGCTCCCGCACTAGGAAATATATACTGTTCCGGCGGAAGTTTGGCAAATATGTAAAAATTAGACTCGTAAGAACAATTTATGCAGCACACAAAATTTGCCTCACGTGGGGATTGAACCGGCTGAAATTCGTTGGCAGGGTCACTACTAAGCCTTTGCGCTATCCGTGAAGCCAGGCTTCAAGATAACCTTGGACATGGACCCAATAAAATTAATTTCTTCTAAAAAAACCCCTGTGTACCTTATATACTGTAAGCACTGTTATGTACTTATTTCTCAGCTACAAAAATGTTAGCGCTACATCGATTTATAGAGTTCATTTCTAAAAGAATATTCTTATAATACAATAAATTTTTCAATCATCATAAAAAAAACACACGCATATTTTTGAATAATTCCCGGGTCCGCCTACATATATGAATTAGATGTTATTTCAGCTTGACATCATAAACCTGAGAAAAGAGTTTTCACAGCGGATCCGTGTCATTAACAAGCAATTCCTAATACAAATTTCTAACGACCGTTCAACCGTCATCCTATTAAAGTTGTCATAAACTTGAAGCACCCAATTCGGTGTGTAAACAAATACTAAAGATCATAAGTACAGAGTATAAATGCGTCGACAAATTGTTGATCAACTTGATCCACACTAATTAAAAACATAAACACGTGGTTTCTTGTATTTACGCGAAGAATCTTCTGCGTAGATCGAACTAAAATAAATAGAAAGAGATGACTGTAGCCCGGGTTAAGGTGACCGCTCTATTTGTCCCGCGGCCATGAATGACGTAAGTGGTCTTACGCACAGGTCAAAAATTTTAAAATAAATTTAAACGCTAATAAATTCCATAAAGTATCTTCATTTTGTTTTTAAACGAAGCACTCATACAACGCTATTGAACAGCGATAAAATACCCACCCCATAAAAAATATCACGCCGAATACAATGTTGCTCAATAAAATATAACTTGATGTACAGATAAAAAACTGTTAGTTTTCGAATTGCCCTAGAAAACTAAATTGAAACATAAATATGTTCATATGTCCTCATCAATATCGCTTACTGAGTCTACCCCTGTGGAGGATAGAACAGAATCTTTAATTCCTTCCACATCCATAGGCATGCGTGTGCACTCCATACATCCAAAAAAGCTTTGCAGACCCCGTCGTCCCATACAAGCATTGCCCAAAATACTGAAACTCACGAGTACCTAGGGGGTAGGGTTATATATTTTTTTTCATGAAAGAAAAGAAACTTAATGTCCCACAGCCTTTCGAAAGACCGCTTTGGGCATCATTTCAGTGACCTGTTATGTCATAATCAATTGCAAAAATTGACAAAATAACGGGTAAGTTTTTTTAGGGCATATATCCTGTCTGAAACATCATCTGTGGTCCATAGGTATATCAAATGGATTCATAGGCATGAATTATTTGTGATCATTACAGGCACGAATTACGCCGACCTCTTATTACTTACTTTCCGCAGGGCGCCCCCTACCTAGTTTGCCATTCGCTTTAACACGATAAATTTTATTTAATACTGTCTATCTTTTCGTTCCGTTTGATATATTTAGACTTTGTTTTCCAGAAACTTCGGTCGCTGTGGAACAGCAAATAGTTCTTTGGTGGTATGCCATTTTGACTTTCGTTGCAAGGTAATTCATATAATGTTATAGTAACATTTATTCTTTTTTAAGTTATCTTATATCATAAGTCTTCGAGAATTTTCTATCATCGACCACCACCAAACTTTAATGCTTCGAACCAATGCTTCGAACGGAATTTAGCCGTTCGGTGTTTAGGCTGCTCAAGCACTTTATCGGTATTATGCTTTGCGAATTATACATCTTATAAATATTTAAAAATCACCATCACCCATTTCTTAAGCCTCCCATGTCGCTTAATCATCATTTAAATTATAACTATGCCCTATATCAATCCCACAATTGAGACGAATCGAACGACATCTCATATGGCATAAAGCATCAAAAGGTTAAGGCTGTAGAGTTTGAAATAGTGCAAAAGCGAAGACTGTTGCTTGGCCCTACCAGAGTTTCTTCTGTTTTAATTGTGTCGTTCTTATTATATATACCAGCGACTTTACTTGTTTCAGGCGTCAGCGTCGCACGGGTAGTAGAACATAGAGTTTTGTCCACGCAACATGATTTTTTCCAAAAACTTCAACAATCATCGTTATATTTTAGCCAAAACATGAAACATTAAACCTTCGTCGTGAATCACTCCATCCATCGGTAAAACACGTACGAAAATTCTTTCCATATGTTTGAATTTATAGCGTTCAGACAGACATACATACGCGGCGAGGGGACTCTGCTTTCTGATATGTGATGAAGTTTCTGCTCAGTGACCTGACTGGCCTAAATAAGCGAATGAGCTGCAGATTTTAGGCCTCATTAGTGTTTATAACAGCCTGAATTTGGCTAGTGTGATTATGAACGCTGTAGAGTTCGAATTTTTTTTTTTTATTAGAAACTGGCCAGCGCTTGTTTGCCATTCCACGTGATGGTAAGTAGTAATGCAGCCGTTTATGGTAAGCGCGCTAGCTCAGTATAAGCCTATCCGCTCTTGCCTTGATGACGCCTAAGTTATAATCGAACAGAGAGATGGACACCGACAGGTTATAAAATTGTTAAATCAAAATAAAACTTACGGCACAGACAACTTTCGACTTTGTCATAACTTACTAGCTACGTATCAGCGGCTTCGCTCGCGTTGGAGCTCTAAATAAATATCTGTTTTTTTTAAATATTTTATTCAATAAAAAGAATCCCATGTTTTTAATACCTCTCAGAATAGTAAGCGAATAAAAATATAAGTACATTATATTTGGTTTCATTATATTTGGTTGAGTAATTTGGCGTGAAAGCGTAACAAACAAACTTACATTCACATTTATAATATTACGGATAGTAGGGATGTGTGTTGCCCTTTAACTGTTTCGTCGACGGCAAGTGCGCGGCGGGCCTTAGCGCTCGTGGCAGAAGCGTGGGCGGGGCCGGCGCAGAGCGCGGGCGGCGGATTAAGCGCGGTCAAAGGCGCGACATGAAACGCGCCGCCGAATCTGCTTATCACGCCGCCCGATTGTTCGCCCAACCGGCCATATTACACCTATATATCAAAACCTCACGTGCATGTACATACGGCCGAACTGATACGCAGCACTGTGCGCGCTCGATTAATTCCCAAGTTCAAGATTAGAACTAATTGCGTCGTTATGTTTGTGCACGTTGATTGTTTATTATGCAATGCCTTCGTTCACTTATACATATATTTATATACTCTATGTAAGAGCTTTGCGGCATTTCACGAGACTGTTTAGGACTTTGACATAGGAGAGGTCAAATCCAACCGATTCGGATGCTGCTTTCGGAGGAGAAGCATTGGAAGCTTCTCATTGTACGAAGACCACTCTCAGTGATAGCCAGGGCGATATCAGAAGAATTAAAAATGGCGAATATATGAGCCTCTTTGTCAAGGCTGTTGTACCATTTCCGGTATTTTTAAGTCTCTACTATAGTCTGCATGTATATAGAGACAGCAAGTGTCCCAGAAGAGTGAAAATATCAATAAAAATCTAAATCTTAAGATAATAAGGCGTTCGATGGTAACATCAAACACGTCATGAATGGTAAAAACCAGTAAAGGCTTACGGACCATATACACTTTATCTATATTTCTTGTTGAAATTTTAAAATAATTTAATGTTCAGAGTTGACAATGACGACATTAGGTAATTCTCGAACAAACGTTGTAGATAAACAAGGATCTATTAAAAAAAACCCTGGCTACGTAAAAGTGTTCATGTAAATTACCGGTACATAATTAAATCAGTTACCGATACATACTAATGCTATGGCTATGATTTTAAGAATTGAATTCCCATAGCGTAAATTAAAGGAATCGAATAATTTTAAATGTTAAAATTATTCCAATTGCTAATTCTTAGTGATAAGTTTTTGTGAACAGTAGATAGGAGGAAACTATTTATGGATTGAACCTATTCATGGCGCCTTGTATGATAGTGGACCCTGAGCTAGCGCGCTTACCATCAAAGGCTGCATTGCTTACCGTCAGGTGGGATGGCAGTCAAGTGCTGGACAGTTCAAAATAAAAAAAAATATAGTGACTAGTGTGTTGGTTCTATCCACACCGTTGGAAAAATATTATGCGATGAACATACTCATTTCCTGGATGTTAATATGCATATCTATTATACGTGTTTATGTACAAAATAATGTATGGCTAAGTATTTTCATCAGTTACCAAGGAAACATAAAAGGTTTGCTTACGGTGTGTAAAATATTCTGTGAAATATTTGTTTATTTATTTATGCTATGTACATACTTCGGACGAGCCGGCCAACATCAGCAGGTGCTTCTTCGTTCTTCTTCGCTCTGCCACTAGGCTGGGCTGGGGATGACCGAGACATTCGTCAAGCTAACCCTAATAAAACAGGACAAGTGCGAGTCGGGCCCGCGCATGCCCTTCATGCGTACCATTATCTATAAAAACGGCAAAAAAATCATGTCTGTTGTATGGGAGCACCACTTAAACATTTTTTATTCTGTTTTTTATTATTTTGTTGTTATAGCGGCAACAGAAATACATCATCTGTGAAATTTCAACCGTCTAACTTTCACAGTTCGTGAGATACAGTCTGGTGACAGACGAACAGATAGACGGAGGAGCCTTAGTAATGGGTCCCCTTTTACCCTTTGGGGACGGGACCCTAATAATTATACATGTATGCTTGTTTTCACGACGGACACCGTGACACTTTTCCAGGCGAGGCATATTCATTGACGCGTCTCCGCGGCTCTACCAGTGGTGTAAAAATTAGCGGTGGCTTTGGCAATCTCGTATTCTACTCAGCCCATCAGATTGTGTGAAGATTTTCGTAGTGAACGTTAATATGTTGTAGGTGTTACGTTTCTTCACACCTGCCTTATTAGGAGCCGTTCGCTAGGCCCGACCGAAGAATGGCAGAGATTTATTGCCGTCCGATCTTCGTGTCTGCGCGTATGTTGTAACTCCATTCAGATGGACGGCTAGTTACGTCTGTGAAAATCGAAATTCACAGGAGATAATAACGAGAAATCGTAAATGAGCGTTGCGTTCTCGAAATATTCGTACAAGTATATTTTGGATGGAAACATTATAAACTCACGTTATATGTACATACATACTTTTAGTTTATTGAACTCAGTATTTGGTAAATAAGACATATCATAAATTTATTATACAGTATTTAAGTAAGTACATAACTTCTTAATCATTTTATAGAAAAACTAGAACTAAACATTTTACAACAACGCTGTTATTCACGCGGTTGGCATAATCAAACAAAATATGCCTCTTTTATTGGAAGTATATTAGTATAGTCGCTTGTATAATTTACTCGTCTTATTTTTATTGCCAATATTAATAGTACTACTCATTAACCGAGACAGTAACAGTTTTGGTATAGTTCTGGTCTCTAAGGGTTGTCACTATTGACACATGACTTCATTAAAATATGTTTAATGAAAATCTATTAAAACCAACGTATTTATTGCCTGTGTTGTCCGTCCTTCACGTCACTTTACAAAATAAAGTTTAAGGGATTATCAATAACATATATAAGATGCCGAAAAGCCAATTCCGCGCTCTATCGAACTCTCCATCGTTTTTAAATCGACGCGTGCGTACATAACTTTATGAGTAATGTTTACGCCATAAAAGCGAATCTGTTTGTCTCTGGCCACAAACGATTAACCGCGCAGTTTGAGTATCAAAATAAAACCGCCCGTTCAACGATTTCACGGCAATTAATGGCGTCCGAATCGGCTGATATATTGTTCTAACGTAGACGAGTTTAGAACAATGATGTGACGGAGCGCAGTCCATAAAAGCAGGTGACGCTGTTTAACTCGCCGTCAGGGTTTTTTTATTGTGCACTATATAAATTTATGGAATCATCATCGGATTGTATGGACTCCGTTCGGGCCATAACGGTTATGGACTCGATACACGTATATTCACACCCAATGAGCCGCGCTTCCGTCGCTAATATACGACTGACGTGACTGGTGCAAATTCCGTTGGTAATTTTCGCTTTCTTGGCAGAATTTGACATAAGTACGCACTTTATGTTTTTTTATGCAAGAGGATAACCTGATGTTAAGCGATGACCGCCGCCTATGGATATTTGCAATTGCATTGGCAACATTTAAGAGGATTACTCAACCTCGTCCCGACCATACTTTATGCTGGTTTTAAACGAAAATTGCTTTATACACCATTTCCCAAACTCTTCTCCGTTTCGCTTGCCTTTGACTCACGTACCTAGATGGAGTTATAGTGGTTGTTAACCACTGTAAATAATGTAGTTAATTTATCTGACTGTATAATTTAGTTTTACATTTTCTTGACTATTAGTAGAGCTGATCGCCAACCTTCAGTGATATGAGAGGCACAATGAAAAGAAAAAGAAAAAGACTTAATCATTTACAAGCTGCAATCACAGTTTCATTATCAACATCATTAGCTGAAAAGAGTCCACTGTTAAACAAATGTCACATTAGAACTCCAACGTGAAATAGTGCCAATCACAGTTTAGGTACTTCAATACTTGAGCGGCATATTTAGAAACATTGAAACATAATGTCGAAAGAAATTACAGTTTTTTATAAACGTTTACTTTTATATACATTATATAAATGTTGTGTTTTTGAATAAGGTATAATGCTTTTGTTTCATAGATTATCCTTTAAATGCAAACAAAAAAATATTACCATTTTGTAGTAACTTTTATAATTTTATATTCGCTGCAATTCGTGCGTTAAACGCACCGTAAATTAGTCGATATAAATGCGAAGTAAAGCTTCCTGTAAGGAATTAAAACAAATCATGTTGTACATTTGACCTTAACTTGGCCACAGGTTTCGTGATTTCGTCGAATAACCATAACGTTAATTCTTTATTAACAATTCCAAATTGCAGTGTTAAGTACACACGGGCTAAGCGCGTTAAACGTTATTGGCCGAACACATTAACGGTTTACATTAACGGCTTATAATAACGGCGGGATTAAGAAAGAGTTACAGCCGTTGTCGGGCCGCAATTAAAAATATAAATATTCTATAACAATAAAACTCTCCGCGCACGGCAGCTGATGGAGGCATGTGTATGTCTGCCTATCGCGAGGGCCAAGGACTTATTATTTTCTGGTCAATTGCCGCTTTACTGCGCCTGCGCATCCCGCTTCCAATTACCGCCCTGCCGCCAACGCTATAAAACCGGTAGCCGGGCCCAAAACGCCCTATCTCCCACGGCCCGCGCCCGAATATCAACCTTATAACGCCCCAGCTAAGTCGAGAACACAAAAGCACGGCTAAGTGAGTTGCGTTTCGGAAAAGAGCGGCATGCAAATTACGCTTAGGTAGAACGTGTTTGTTGTCCGTGCCGGGTTTTATTTTTTACAATTATATCGTTCGGTTACTTGGAAATGCATTCAAAGGGAATCGAAGAGGGTTCCTTGATGTTTAATAGGCTTAGATTAGAATTTAAAAGCCGCTCGGGTCGGCCCCGAGGCCATTAAATGGTTCTTAGGACTACAGTATATAGTGGAAGGATTCAATATGTAAGATATCGAAAAAACGAAGCAGGTATAAACACTCCCGTATGTATACTGAAACCGTATGTATAATTCTTGTTGCGTGCGAGCTACGGACTTTTCCGACAGTTTAAAAAAAAATGTAAAAGCTTTGTTAATTACTTCTATTGTTTGTTTTTCTTCCGTTTTATTATCCATAATAACATAACTCTATGCTAATGTTTTTAAATTTCGAACATTTTCAATAAATGGTATTATTTATTTGATTTTGTGTCATGTTACTTATATACTATGATGAAAAGTAAACGATATTGGTTTTTTCTGCAGATCTATGGACTGTAAATATACATTTTACTCTTCTTACGTATTTTTCGCAATTATTTTTTATTTTAACTCCCGTCGTATAGAATACTTTGCTTCGTGGGTTTAGGCAGATTGTGTTACAATGTCTTTGTTAAACAGAGCTCACCGTCAATTTTTAAAATTATACACGAAAATAAAAACGAAAGTAATAAATCCCTAAAAACAATTTCATTTAGTGATGACGTGTAGTTGTGTAAATATATGAAATAAACATTTAATTCAATAATTATGTGTAATACTAATGACTCAATCATATGTAAGCAACGATTCTGTTATTATTTTTGAATAAGGATTTGTATTGATTTTGTGAAAACATTTTATGTAAAAGGCAAATGATAATAAAAGCCTCCTATTTGCCTTCTAATTAAGTTGTATCTGAATTAAAGTTTCTTTGTAAGGCCAAGAGATATCCTATTATGTGTTTATACAGTGTCAAGCAAAGCTTGCTGTTGGTGTTCACACTATTCCGAGCAGCAGGTTAGTAGATGATCATTAGAGTTGGGGACAGCAAGCGACATATAATATCCAAAACACAAATCTCAAGTAAGCCTGCAAGTTTAATAACAATACCAAGATTTAAGCTAAGCCAAGGATATGGTTGCATCACTTTATCATCCCGCAACGATTTTTGCTGCCTAGGAAATTACTAACACTAGGATCAAGAGTAGCATAAATAGGCAATATTTACGTAAAGGCAGCGTTTAGTGAATACAGGAGAATGAAAGTTAAAATCTTTTTTTTTATGTGAAAAGTTGTCAAGGGAGCCGACGGTTCACCTTATGCTAAGTGAATACTGCCGCCCATGGACGTCTGCTACACCGTAGGGTTCCAGATGCGTTGACAACGTTATGGAAATTGGGCTCCGGCCACCACACTCACCAGACGAAACGAAAACATTATACTTCCACTTTACGCTGGTTTTCTGTGAGGTCGTGGTACTTACCCGGACGAGCCTGCCCATTCGTGCAACAATCGAGGCTGCTGCGTGGGCCTACCACCGTAAAACCGTAGAGAAGATGGACGCCTCCTTGCTCCATCACCAACTTTAGCCATTCGCCCAATAACTTTAGCATTGCTTATATCATAGCGAGCATTTTACTGCACTTACAACCATCGACGTCTTAGTTGGGGACCGCCATTTCTTCCATTGAGTGTGAAAAATGGCGTCAATTTGCGATCAACCCAGCCCGTGTAAGTTAATGACAGTTTGCGCGTAAAACTTACGAATCTTATTGTTTTGTATTGAATAAATTCCATATTTATAATAATTATTCTGAATATTGATATTCTGTAGTCATTGCAAAAAAATAGTTTGACTAAAAAACAATTGACTAAAACTTTTGAATAGAATATAGGTCCCTCTCGAAAAGCCTCTATATTTGTCTCATTAGTTTTAATGTCAAAACTTAAAAAGTTAACTGATTTTCAGTTACCGCTTTTCGCGTTTCTGATCCCATATATTCCATCCATAAGACTTGCCTTTTTTAATTGCATAAATAATTCCATATTTATGCATCTAACATAATTATGGAGCGCATTCTGCATAATAATTTAATTTAAGAGGATATAACAGAAGCAGGTAAGAGTATCTTTTCCTTATGTAAACATTGCAAAAATTCCTAACGAAAAAATTCCTAAAAATTTTAAAACTAAAATAGAATACATCATATCTATATAATATATAAATATGATGTGATTTTAGTGATTTTATTTATAATAATATATCATCGTAAAACAGTTTATTATATTATAAAATAGTAAAACCTTTTTTTGCAAAAGAAATTTTGATTCCAAGGAGTTTTCAGCACCGTTAGGGCCCAACTAACAGTATAACCTGGTGTTAAAGAAATCCCTTTTAATTGTTTCAAACGGCATCGCAGAAAATATTCGCCGATATCTTTACTGCCGGCTAGTAAAGTCGCCATTTGCGAGCGCAATTAAGACTGTGCACCGACAAAGGGCTGCATCGCTTTGAAGTCGCCGGCGTCCCCGCATCCGCTTTCTCTAAGATAATGCCGGATATGACGCGGCCTTGCCTGCAGCTAGAGCTTTTCACGATTGCTCGATAAATTCCAAAGGTGGATAAAAGTGCCCCAAACGTTTGCGCAACCGCCTCGAAATATTTCCGTGATTCATCTAATACCGACGATAATCTTAATGCAAGCGTAGTAATAACGTAAAGGACAAAAGCATATATACTAACGTCTATACTAACATGTGCGACGAGATTAGAGTGAGCTGTTGAACGTGTGGCCTCTATTCGGAATTTAGGCGGGATTTTATAAATTTTTTTTAAATGTGGAACTAATGTATGTGTGTTTCGTTCGTTAGGCTAGAAGACGAAAAATTGAAGTTGAAATACTGTTAGTCGTTTTGTATGACTGATGTTACGCCGTGACTAAAGCTGCATCGAACGCAGAACCGATGAGCTAGCCAGAACCCAGGGGTTTGAGGCCCTCCTCTGGTTCGCTTTAGTATAGTAGTGCAATATTGGAACGTCAATTTACCTTTTTATATTTCAACTTCCCCTTGGCTTGTCGACGGTAATCTTAAGAAAGGTAATTTTAAAGAGATTCGAGTTCTAAATATTGTTGGCCTATTATTTCTATATGCGCACGGCGATATTTCAATTATATTTAAACGGTTTTATTTAGCTCGACCCGTACGGAATTTGTTTGTTTATTTATTTGGGTCAAAATTAGAAATTGAAATTTAAGCACCTTCCCGTTGTCAGATTGATCTGAAATTTGGTACACACATTTAATTTAGATGACAATACAAATTGTAGTTTTCAGTGCATAAAAAAAAAACAGAAAATAAAACCGTTTAACTTAGAAGTTTTTAAACGGTTTTATTTAAGTATTAATTGGATATTAGAAAACATTTCAGAGATATAAGCAACACCGAAAATGCACAATGTATGAAAAATGCAGTCCTGAAATTTAAGAATAATACAGTATGATGGCGACTCTATCATACTGTATTTTTAAACTATCACTATTTACTGTAAAGCCAATGTACATGTTAATCCTTTTCAATTAATAGATTGTCTTTAGATTTTTCTGTAAATAAACGTAGGTATTTTCAGTGACTCTAGAGTTAAAATTACAGTCGTAGCATGGAAGTAATCGTTATAACTCCTCAGGCGGAATTTGTATCATCAGTGCGATATCTGTAGGTGCTTAGTGCTTAAAACAAAGGGAGGGAATGCGTCCGAGTGGGGGGCGGAGGGGGGAAGGAACGGGAGGGGGGGCGTTCGTAGCGGGCCAATAAAGGCGCGCAGTAAATCCACGTAATTTAGAGCGGCCGTAAATTAAAGTTCCGCTATAAACGGCCCCGGTACCTGCCGCGCCCGCGCCGCGACACGGCATCGGGCATAAATCAACCCGCGCCGTGTGAACACCGCTCTGGCAGCGGGCTTTTGGCCATCGGTGCCCGCTTCCACTTTTTATTTAATTTTTTTGTTCATTCAGTTCATTATCATAGGCCAGTAATTAATCATTGTATCGTATATACTAATGTATCGTATACAAACGTAATCTATTTTATCTTTCGTCTAATGTTGACAACGCTTAGGCAACTCGACGTATTGAATCTCTATTTACGGTAATCAGTTATCATTAAGCGAACGGCATGCCCGTTTGCCAAGACAGCCTTACGGCCCCTTATCCATACCATACGTTATGAAGCTTTTTTTTGTAATTGGAAATAAAAATAAAACATATTTAAATATTATTTTAATAATATTATTGGCTTCGGGTTCAGTATTAGATTCTGACACGAGACAATGTGAGGCTGAAGCAATTTAGGTTTTTATAAATAAAACCCTCTGAATATCTCATTAGAATACATGATTGTTGTTATATTGTGAAGATTGGTGTTGTTATAACGAGAGCTCGTATATACGTGGTAAAGAAAAAAGATTAAGGCGTATATTAAGATATATATATATATATATATATATATATATATATATATATATATATAGATATATATGTATCTTAATATATATATATATATATATATCTACTCAATGATCCAGTTATTATTGTCTTCGACGCCGATGGCTGTGGGTTCGATTCCCACACGGAACACGTATTTGTGTGACCCCGCATTAATTGTTCTAGATCAGGGTGTTTATTCCTAAGGAGGGTTGAAATCAGCCGGTTGTATAAAACGTAGCATTAGGAACACAACTCATGTGTTTTTGCCGACCCCTCAATGAGATATCTATTGAAAATGATGTTTTCGTTTTTAGTCCTGTGCACCATGTAAAATTTTCACCAATTCTTGGGCTACATGCCCTGCAAAGGTGGTTGGCAACATTGTTATATTATTATGACCAAAGCTTCCTATGCGATGTCTTGTCTATCTTTGTCTTTAGCTCTCTGATGCGATGTCTTTGTCTATCTGTGTTCTTAGAGAAACAGAAAAAGTTAGGATGTTCTAAATTTCTATAAAAAATGTTAGCCTGACCTTAGAATAACGAACTGACACGCAAAGTATTCAACGAAGTTAATCCTACATATTAATAGTAAAAAGTTAGAATATAAGTTTGTTTGTTACGCCATAACTACTCAACACCGATTATCATGAAACTTTGTACACATATTCTTACAGGTATTAAAAAGTACATAGGATTTTTTTTAATGTGAAAAAGTGGCAAACGAACCTGAGATTCACCTGATGTTAAGTGATAACCGCCGCCCACGGACATTTGCAACACCGGTTGCATATGTGTTGCCACCTTTTATTAAGGCTACCCTGGTGAGTGCACCAGACGAAACTATTATAATTACGATTATTTGTAATAAAAAAAAATATATTTTAAAATAAAACCGTTTAAAAACTTTAAAGTTAAACGGTTTTATTTTATGTGCACTGAAAACTACAATATTGTATTGTCATCTAAATTAAATGTGTGTACCAAATTTCAGATCAATCTGACAACGGGAAGGTGCTTAAATTTCAATTTCTAATTTTGACCCAAATCATCATCATCATCATCATTTCAGCCTGTTTGAGTCCACTGCTGAACATAGGCCTCCCCCACAGACCCAAATAAACAAACAAATTCCGTACAGGTCGAGCTAAATAAAACCGTTTAAAAACATATTTACTTAAGGACTAGTATTAACATAAATGATTAAAAAGATAAGATGATATCCTGTGCGGAAATCTGACTACTAATTATAGCACAAACTGTGAAGCTGTTTTATTTGAATCTGTATAATAAATAATTTGTATTGTACATTAAAATCGACCTAAATAAGTCATAAATCAAAAAGTATTGTTTCAGAAGATTATCATTGTATTGTATTTGTATGTTTGCTTTTTTAACGATGCCTTAACTGACGAACTCGATTTTTAAAATTTTAATATTCTTGACTTCTAATGGCCCATAATTAGAGATATATTTGACGAATAAGTATTTTTACTTATTATGTCTAATTTATTATACCGCCTATTGGCAAATAAGTCGACAGTTCAGCTTATGTTAAATAATTATCACCTCCTACGGATATCTATATCTACAACATCCGTGAGGTTTTTCAAGACATTTTGAGAAGACAGTGGGCCATCCAAAGGTAATAAGGTTAACATGTTTAATAGTTTACGCAGATCTATGCAGTACGAGCTTATAGTAAAGTTTTACAGAATTGTTATGGTTTAATCTTTTACGATATGTTTTCTGTTTAAAAAGTTAACCGTAATCTAATTGAATTATAAAGATTTCTCATATTTATGCGAATTCAGAAAAGCGATCACGTCTTCGGCAGTTGAAAATATAATCAACGCAATAAAGTTCCTCATTTTAATATCACTTCATGATTATTCAATAGTTTATTTCTTTATTAATTAAATACAAGCGTCATATTTTTTTTTATTTACATTACCTTCAGCCTATTATTAATAAATTAGGCAAATTTTATATTATAAAGTACTGAAAATATTTTCCGCGGAAAACCACCTTATTGCTGCTCATAATTAAGTAAATTATACAATAAATAAATAAAAAATTATATTTTTTATAAATGGCCATCATAAAATAGTTATTATTAAATCTAGAAACAGGAACTTAAGTAAGGCACTATTACTACTTACAACAATAACTAACTAGCGTCGGCCGTCGCTAGCACTAAGATAATCAATTGAAGTTCTATGTACCTATGCCTACTTTAACTACGGACCTCTTTAAATCCTTTCTCAATTCTTATACTATACTAATGATGATTTAGTTGAAAAAGCTATAGGGTAGTAATGATTACTAATGTTGCAATATAAATTAAAACGGCTTGGAAGCGTTAAACCAAAGTTTATGCCCCAAAAGCGCCAAGCCAACCCTTCCACATTGGGACAGAATAAAAACGGTATAGCCCCCATGACGCCAACGCGGTCGTCAATTTTACGATTTGGCCAACATAAAGGAACGCATTATCTGTTTTATCCGACCTGAAACTACCCAACAAAGATAAAGGTCTACGGTTTAACGCGCAATGTAAATAAATTATGCGTCGCATTGTGACGCGTTCAGCTCGGATTGTCTAAAGTAAACTCGAGATATATCCTCGTCCCCAAGTTCGCTATAAATCACTCCGCATCACGTGTTACCAAAAGGGTTTTATAACCAGACATCTATATGAAGCGATAACTGATCCGGGCGACACACGATTGTAAGTACAAACTAATGTTATGGCCCGAAACGTGGCTAACACATTTCGTACGTAATTTGCTTACGTAATTTGAGGTTATTTTTTCCTTCACTCATATTTCCTATTGAATTTGTCATTTTAAGTAGTTAATTTTCTCTAACTTGTTTATAGCATTATAGAAATTTAAATAAAGCAGTTAAACAAAATAACTTTTACGAAGTTATTATAAAGGTGATAAGAATTATTTATTATATTATATTTATATGTTTCCTAGCCAAAGCTTATTGAGTTTTTTGGTCTAGATTTAACATGAAGATGAAACGGCGAAAGTGATGAGCACATAGACATGAATAACAAAGACGTCATTGTTGTCAGAGATAAAATCCAAATGAATTTATGTAATATTGGCCTATTGATTAGCATTAGATCTTGTGAACATTATCTAGCAGAGGTTTGGAAACCTAGACCAGTCCTGAGGAAAATAATAAGTACCCCATGTATTATACTAGAAGGTCCGTGTAGTGAGTGGCTACGGAAAAAAAGGAAAAAGTCAACCCATCAGTCTCATAGAGATTGAAACTGATCAACATGAAGACTGATGGAGTTTGTAACCTTCATCAGCCTTCATGGGAGCCTTCTTTCAAATATTACGATGGATATACAAAAAAAATTAAAAACTTTCATATACTCAAATAGTTCCTACTATTAGAAAATTAGAGTATTGGATCTAAAGATTAATGAAAACCTTAGATCCAATACGCTCATTTTCTAATATTCATAATATTCTAATGTTTTAATAAACAAGATGGTTTTGAATTTTTCCATGCCCCATCCGCCTTCCACGTTGTTTAAATATTTAAAAAACATTTCCAATTTGTTATTCACGGATACCTCAAAAGCTTAAAACAAATATGTATGAGGGGTTTATTTATTGGTACCACACAATGATAAAGAAAATCAAAAGCAGCCTTTATAATAACTGTAGACATTTAAAGAATACATTAAGCAACATTTTTATTGCTTTACTATAAATTTTTATAACCCCATCACACATTCCGTTATCAGTTAAAAATAAAATGTAAACACTGAGGCTAACTAACACTAGGTTTGTAGTAAAAATAGGTAAGTACTCGCAATGTTGTATGAGTGCGGCTGCATTATTCCTAGTCTCATGTTTATTCACAAAAAAAGTGCGACGTACATGATCTGTCTCACTACTAACCTAAAATGTACCCGTGCACACACTAACAATTTACTCATACATACCATTCAGGCAGCGTAAAAGTTGCAAATACTTTTTGTACAATTAAAAAAAAACGAAAAGTCAACCAATGGAGCGGTGAGCGTTTAATATAAAAAATAGATAAAAGAAATAAAGATATAATGTATTGGTACGTATCGAAAGGCAGGTAGCGTGAGGCAGTGGAGCGGCACGTTCGGACGCACGCACGTATAGCTTTTGTTATCTGTGAAGCCAAGCCCCGCCCGCCGCGCTGCCTAACAACATGGCGGCCGGCGGAATGGCGCGGGCGACCCGACGACGTTTATGGATCTAATGAAAACCACTTTTAATTAATTCACAGCAATCACATGCGTGGTGCGCAGCGCCGCTTTTATGTTTATTGGTTCCATATCATTTGAAACCACTACGTTACTGATTTCTCCTGAGTGTCACCGTCGTCGTAATGTATTGTCTCCTAAATGGCTGAATATTTATATTTATGTTATGATGGCTAATTGACATTGTGATTATTACGACATTAAACATTTCACTTTAATGGAATACTTCCGTGCAAGGAGTTACGACATTGCGCTGTTTTTATAGCAATATTTCTGCCTTAAATCCGTAGGTATTAATTTAATGAAGTATTTTTGTATACAGTCAGTAAATTAAATTTTATTGTAAGTGTATTATATAATTTACGACCTTGAGCTATTGTAAGTCGCATGATAATAACTTAATATCGTATAATTTATCTATTGGATTATTTTCGCCCCATGTTTCACGTTTGATATTTTTTTTAATTAAGTATGTATTCAACCTATGCCGATGTTAATGACATAGTAAGATCTTGACAATTCACAGGCTTGCGAGTATCTTACTGGAATAGGATTGTACAGGATAAACAACAGAATCGTGAAACTAAGAATTTATTTAATATACCTATTTCATAATTTTCATATGTAATTTACTTCGATAAAAATGAAAGTGATTATAGGGTCGTAGATTGTAGGGTGTATTATACTCGAAAACCTGTCAACGAATCACACAATACACAACTTAATAAAAAAACAAGCCAGCATGTATGGTCGTAGATACCATAACTAGTTAAGATCACTATAGAATATTCAAAGTTAATAACTTGTTCTAAAGAATTTTGTTACGCGCCGTTTGTTACTTTGATTTATAGCGCCATTAAATAAAATCTTAATAAAAGAAATCGGCAGACGAGAATAAATAAAAATTTGCATAAAGAAGAAGCAACATTTGCTATTGTTTCTAACTGTTGCCAGTAAAATATTTATTTATTTGTGTTTAAGGCCTTGTACAGGATATCGGAAATTTTATCAAAGTAAGTACGTACGTATTCGAGTCTTGATATACTTATGTTTTGGGTTTCTTTTTTCTGGTTTATAAATCAGTAATATTATCTTTATTATCGTTTTACGTTTTAAATTACCGTTAAAGTTTAACCCAGCCAAAGAACCACTTACCTACAAAATGATTCACATTGTGCCAATCCCATGTAGAGTACATTTATCCAATGATAGTATTTTTCCTTCAATTTTGCTTCACTCCGTTACATCTTTAACATTCTTTATGAGAATAGTAATTAACAGAATTTGCTATTTTGGGAAGTAAAATATTTTAGCATAAAAATGGTAGTTTTTGGGTAATAAAAAATATATACTTTCCATAAGGATGGCAATGTTATTATATGTTGGTAATGTTAGGTACATTTTATCTAATACCTTTGCACGAGCAATTCTTGTGTATATATATATTCGTGTCACGATCATTTACACACCTCTTACATTATTTTTAATTCCAAAATACACGATTTACGAAAAAAAACGAAAGTTCGATCCTCCAGGTACTAATTGTTAATATAACTAACGGATTTTGTCGCGGTTTGTTTTTATTTTAAACACCCAAAGTTTCGAATACTTTTCAGTAGGTACCTATTCTTGATCACGGGCTAGGCTGTAATATCTGTAAGTGTTGCCAATCAGTGAGAGTCTGGATCTTCAGTTACCTCACTAGTCAAACAAAACACAAAAGTATTTAAAATATATATATGGTAAATACTTTGACCTTATGCCGGTCTCCCGTGAGGCCGTGGTACTTGTCGGACGAACTGATTTATTCGTGCATGAGAAGCCTTTATTTAGGTTGTAATACAGTAAAGCCTTTTTGATTATATTCAGCCTTTCCGTCAGTCCTGAATCAGATTTATGACAACAAAGCTTCGGCTGTTGCACGAATACGTAAGTCCGTCTGGGAAAGTACTACGACCTAACAGAAGACCAGCGTGAAGTGGAAGTGGGAAATACTTCTACGTTTCATCTGGTGAGTGAGGAAGCTGGCGCCCACATTATTAAAAGTTGGCAACGCATCTGCAACCCCGTAGGGTTGCAGATGCGTTGCCAACTTTGCACCGCCCATTAACATTTTAATTACCCGTAGGTAATTAAAATGTTAATGGGCGGTGGTTATTACTTAAAATCATGTGCACCGCCAGCTATTTACACTGCCATGTTCTCACATAAAAAAAAGTTTTGTTTAATGCTTTGTTGTTCTTTGATATTGCAGTAAATATTGTGTGTTTGAATCGGCGACGCGGCGAAATAAAGCTGGTCGTAAAAACCTGGCCAATACCACTATGAAAATGATTCAGCTGTTGTGCCCAACATGTTGATGATTTCAAGTGTTTGAACACACACACACACACACACACACACACACACACACACACACACACACACATGCCCGCGTGCGAGGGAGGCGCATACGAGCATTATGTATGTTGAAAATCTTTTAATTTTCTTGTAATTCTTTTCTAGATGTTTAAAATTATGTATTTTAGTACCAACTACTTTGTCTTCAACATGTCCGTTATAAATTGAAAATACTATTTAAATAATGTAAATCCGTTTTTCGCTATAATTTAAGATCATAAGATGTACGTACGATGTAACAAAGACCTGTGGATTTTACTTGAAATAAAATAAAATAAATAAATAAATAAACTTAACTAATAATGTAACTAGTAATAGTTATCAAATGCTTACAATCTAAGTATATCTACTATTCCATTTTTAAGGATAATATGTAGTTTTTTTCTCGCGAAGTTTGTTCTCTCGTTGGTTAACGGTACGGCACGGCGATACTAAACCTATTAAACTAGATACAACTACACCTTGAGAACTCTAATCATTAAGAACACGTCTATAGTACACATAGAAGAGAATGACTAAGAAGACCCCTCAAATACTTTTAGTTAGTGGTGTTCTCCACCACTTAAAACAGCCTATGAATTTCAGAGCCAAGATCTACCTAACGAGGTAGGAAATTTTTCAAAATTATAAGAAAAGAGCCGGGAAGAGTTTCCCGGCTCTTTTCTTACAATTTTGCCACACACGATCTTGGCGGAAACCTATACAACGGATTCAGCGCTCGTATACCGACATTTGGAAAAATTTTGAAGACTGAAACAAAGTTTCAGTTGTAAAATTTGCATCAAACGGTAAAACATTTGGTACTAGAAATAATGGTCGGTCTATCTATCGATTGTATAGTGACTTTAGTCGTAAGGACTCCATCGGTTACAAATTAAGCTTTAGAAGGTTAACGGTTATGTACATTTTTTAGCTCGTGATAAAATGGTTTTCGCGCACCTTGACGCATGAACCTTATGTACGCGACGGATACACAACGCGTAAGGTAGGACGAACAACAGTATGTTGTAGGTTATGTTGTATGTCTCTCGAGTATCAGAGTACGTAGACTATGTTAGGCACTAAAGTCGGACTTCATAATTAAAGCAATTATTTCAGATTAATAAAGATTAAATCAACAGCTCTCCCCTTTTTAATTTATAAATATAAACGTTCCGAAATCAAATCAGTATTTTAAACGGCAGGCGGCGTGGGAGACGGTCGGATCAAATTTCGAAGTTCGCAAATCGGTTAGAAACCGAGCTCACGGCGTTGGTAATGCGGAACGCGGGGAACTCCCCGGCGGCCATTTGTCGCGTTCGCGCGCTCCCGGCGGGGTCGTTAGGGCCCCGCGCCAACGCGCCCCCGTGATTTATGCCCGCAGATCCGCCAACCGAACCGCTGCCATATAAACGTCGCGTTTGTTTCTTCTTAGCTTAGATTAATACGTTTTGAATTGGCTCAGTACGTGCGAAATGAAGCGGAATTCGAGTCAAGTGCAATCGTACTCTAACCGATAGTATGAACGAGATAGTGTGTACGCTCGTCTTATTTTCACGCAGCAATTCGGAAGGAAGATGGCTCATGCACTGGATTATTAAATAACATTGTTATTTAACCTACACACCCACGAGCGTATCAAGGGACTTTTGAAGTAAATAAAAAGAGAGTCGTTATTCAAATTGCCCTTCTTTCAAGCGCCGATGATTTTTAAAGCAACCTTAATTCACGAACTTAGACCTTTATTAGGTGACAAGTTTGGCATCTAGAGTGTTCTTATCATAAATCAAGAGATTTTACAACAAACGTTTTTTTTTGCAGACGCTTGTTTTACTTATTCGCGCACGTGCTCGCTACAGGCATACGCATATTGCATTTGTGATTTGTTGACTACTGGCGCGTCCAGTTCCAGAGTGGGAATTCTATACTCTCATTTCAAGTATTATTTGCGACCAACGATACCCCACAGTGAGTTAACTGAAGGCACGCTATCCTAAACGCTTGCAACCCATGCTACCAGCTTTTTGAAAACGAGGTAAAATGGACGATACTTTTTTTCACCTCTTCATTGATAGGAAAACTTTATGGCTACATAATTTGCAAATATTACTTCACTGTAATGCTATTTTCTGTCAACAAACGTTTCTATTAGAGATCCTCGTCGCTTTGCGAGGAAAATAAGAATACATAAGGCCCACATTAAATCTATGCCTGTCCTCTCTGCTTAAAGAGCAAGAGGTTAGTTTGACTGTTCACCTTTAACATTTCAAACAAGTTTGGCTTCTTTAAAAATACTGTACAAGCCGTTGTAGAAAATCAGATCTCTACAAGATATATGAGTCGTACACGCTCGATTAGAATGTGAACTACCTTATTATAGGACAAAAAATGCGGCGGTTATCACTTAACATCAGGTGAACTGCCAGCTCGTTTGCCACTTTTTCACATAAATAAACCTCTGTCATTACCTATATAGTCGGAATATGTGCCAGGTTTGCTCTATAACCGCAAAGAGGAAAAGTTTCGTCATGTACTTTCTTTTGGGGGCACTCCTCTTGTTGCCACAGACTCGATCAGAACTCTGTCATTGAAATATCGTGCGGCGTTAAATTTCACAGTAATTTGGAAAGGAAAATCAAGCTGGCTACTAAAAATCTCTATATCCTGAGTAGAACTAATAATTTCCTCACAGAAGACCAGCGTAAAGTGGAAGTATGACAAATACTTTCGCGTTTCGTCTGGTGAGTGAGGTAGCCGGAGCCCAATTTTCAAAAGGTTGTCAACGCATCTGTAATCCTCGGGTGTGGCAGATGTCCATGGGCGGCGGTATTCACTTAACATCAGGTGAACCGTCTGCTCGTTTGACAACATTTCACATAAAAAAAAAGAACGAGGTAGTATTTTCTGTCGGGCCACCGCTTACAGTTTTATAAAGCATAGATTCGGCCACGCATGGAATATTCATCTCTGGGCAGCGGTGATCACTTACCATTAGGCAACGCGCTTGCTCGTTTGCCTCCTTTTGCAGTAAATAAATAGCAAAGTACCTACACAATGCTATATTAAAGGCGATTATTAAACAAAGTCCTATAGTACAAAATGTACAAGAAAAACTGTTTCGCGAGTTTATACAATGCAACATTGAACGGAACGGATCCATCTCAGTCAGAATTTGAACTTGTACACAACTAATGACCTACGATAACCGACGATAACGGAATGTTTACTGATAAAATGCCTGTCGTTTGGCTACAAACTGCACAAAAGTTCTATGGTTGTGTTGACACCACGAAGTTATAATGGCATCGCTAACAATTGCAGATGTGAACGCCTTAAACGATGAACAGTACGAGACGATATTCGGGAATGTTATTGAGCACTGTAAGAGAGCCGCGGTGAAGATAAAAGAATTGAGACCGTTCAACAACGTCGACGAAATCTGCGAGGCGTTCGAGAAATATTTGGACAGCGCCGATGTAGAAGGTTAGGCAGCTTAAGCGATTGTTTACTAAAAGTACTAGTAATCTCTTTTATTTGTAAAACTAGCAGGAATAGATGTGTCAATTCATATTTATATTTTATAAGTAAGTATTTATAAATATTAAGACTTAAAATCTGTGCAACTCTGTAACTTTTGCCTTTTTAATTAATTTTATTACAGACAGATATGCATTTACATAATGCGCGCTAATTTTGTTTAAATTTTTGTGGACATTTTTACAGAGAAACTTGCGGTGTTAAAGTCGCATCCAGATCTAGCAGGCCGATTGGCTCAACAAGGTGAACTGACACCGGAGTCAACAGCCGAACAACGTAGCGCAGGCTTAAATAGTCTTAACGAGGAAGAAAAGAATTTAATGGACTCTAGAAACAAACGGTATTATTAATTTTGTTTGTAAATTATTTATGTAATTTATCTTCTGGAAACATATCGCTAACGCCATCTTTACGTCATTTCAAAATTTAAAACGAATGGTTTTTCATAACCCTTACTGCAGTAAGAAGTTTACAAGTTAATTAGTAGATGGCGCTTATATGGCTTTTGTGATTATTAGTTAAATGATCAAAATAACTTTTTGTTTGTTACCTTTGTTGTTATAAATGAAACTAATGTTTAAGGATTTATCGCGTTTATTTTTTATTTTAATTCCCGACGTTTCGAACCCTTTACAGCGTTCATGGTCACGGGACAGACTGGTTATTGTCGTAGTTTCATTTATTATGTGTAATCGCGTAAATATAAGAAATTATAATGTTACTTTTTATGTTTTTATTTTTAGGTATAAATCTAAGTTTGGATTTCCATTTATAATTTGCGCGAGGGAAAACAAAGTGCAGTCGATATTGGGAGGACTGGATACTCGTTACAAGAATACTTATGAAGAGGAAATTGAAAATGGTATTAAAGAAGTGAAGAAAATATTAAAATTAAGAATTCTGAACATAGTGAATCAATAATGATTTAAATTGTTAAATTTAGTTTGCGAAGAATCAATATATTTTCATCATTTTATGAATGTTGGTTTTGAAATTTTCCTATGAAAATTTTCTATTCTAACATAAATCATAAAAATACACATTAATAGATCAATATAAATTGTTTCACTACAAAACCGTCCGTAATCTGAAAGAATGAATCGAACTATGTTCGTAATTTTTTTTATCTAATATCCTTAAGAATTATACAAATCGTAAAATATAACGAGGTTTTCTAAGCAGAATTCTACGTAGAACCTCAAACTCCAAAGTTAATGTTTAAATGTAAATAATCCACCAACAAATAGATGATAACAATAGATGTCGCAATTTTTTTTCTCCGCTGCAAGGATATGAACCTGGTTTTTCTGGATTTCGTGTCTCTCTGGCCACTAAGCGGTCGAGATCCTCATCATTACGGCCTGTTTAAGTCAACTGCTGAACATAGGCCTCCCCTCAAACTGCCGCGAGGCAAGCCACCAGCATCCATTGACTTCCCTCACATTTGGACTGATCATTACTCCATCTAGTGGTGGGTTCTACACTGCGATGGCCAATATGGGGCTGCCACTCGGAAACTTTTATTCCTCATCGATCAGCCATTCTACAGCTATATGACAACTTATTTTTATGTAAAGTAACAGCCTATAAATGCCCCACTGCAGAGCAAAGCCCTACTCTGTACAGAGAGTATAAGGACATAGTCCACCATATGACCCCACTACGGATTGGCGGATTTCATATACCTTCGATTTTTTATTATTTCTAAAATATGCAGGTTTCCTCACGATGTTTTCCTTCAAAATCAAAATCAAAATATATTTATTCAAATAGACGCTTGCGCGCTCTTATGAATCGTCAAATTTTACATCAAAGATTATGTGTATAGGTTCGTAAGGTACCACCGGTTCGGAAAGCGGTTTCTGTTGAGAAGAGACCGGCAAGAAACTCAACAGTTGCTCTTTTTCAAAAATATCAGGGTACAATATAATATACAGGTATAATAGTCTTATTCTAGCCTACGTGAGTATCAACAGTATTAACTCCACACATTGGCGTCGTCGAGATATTCCGAAATGGTATAATATGCTTTAATCATCAGTTGATTTTTAATTTTACATTTAAATTGGTCAAGCGGCAGACTTAATATCGACTGTGGGATTTTATTATACATGCGCACACTTTGCCCCATGAACGACTTATTTACTTTTTGTAGACGAAACAATGGCGTAGTAAGTTTGTCCTTATTTCTAGTGTTTATTTTATGTCTGTAACTATTCTTTAGGTAATAATTAAGGTTATGACGTATATACAGAACATTACAATAAATGTATTGAGAAGCAACAGTGAGTAAATTAACCTCTTTGAAAAGATCTCTGAGTGAATTCCGGGCTCCGATATTGTAGATTGCTCGGACAGCTCTTTTTTGAAGAATAAATATAGAATTTATATCTGATGCACTACCCCACAACAAAATGTCGTACGACAAGATGCTGTGAAAATAACTAAAGTAAACAAGTCTGGCAGTGTCAATGTCTGTTAGCTGCCTAACCCTTCTAATCGCAAAAACCGCGGAGCTCAGCCTATTCGCAAGAGATGATATATGGGGACTCCACTGGAGCTTTGAATCTACTGTAATTCCCAGAAATACAGCAGACTCAACTGGATTAATGGGTACGTTATTTAATATTAAACTAAAACTTTTCCTTCTTATACTGGGAAGGGTAAAAAGAATACATCTGGTTTTTTTGGCATTTAATACCATATTATTAATAGTAAACCAGTGGAGGATATGTGAAAGTGCACTATTCACGTCGTCATAATTTAATACGTTTCGGTCAACTTTAAAAATAAGCGATGTATCGTCAGCAAACAGTACAACATCACACAACCCACTGGCATAAAAGGGGAGATCATTAATATATACTAAAAATAATAATGGGCCCAAGATTGATCCTTGTGGGACTCCCATTTTCATCTGGGACCCAGCGGAATTAACATCATTTATAGATACTTTTTGAATTCTATTACTAAGGTAGGAGGCAATGAGATTGAGAGCGATGCCACGAATGCCATAATATTCAAGCTTTTGAAGGAGAGTTTTATGGTCTACGCAGTCGAAGGCTTTTGAAAGGTCACAAAAGACACCTATTGCATCTTGTGACCTTTCCCAGGCGTTATAAATATGTTTGACAAGTGCGACGCCCGCATCTGTTGTCGATCTCCCTTTAGTGAATCCATATTGCTCATCGTGAAAGATTTTGTTCACATTACAATGAACTAAAAGTTGATTTAATATTAGCTTTTCAAAAACTTTACTAAGAGATGGCAATATGGAAATAGGTCTATAATTGCCTGGATCATTTTTATCACCACTTTTGTAGACAGGTATTATCTTACTAAATTTCATAAGATCTGGAAATATTCCAGAATCTATGCAGTTGTTAAAAATAGAAGCCAAATGTGGTGCAATATATGGCATTATTGTGCTCATTAATTTTATGGACATACCCCATAAATCCTCTGTATTTTTAAGATTAATAGAATTCAAAACTTTTATAATATCATAAGTATCTACGTGATTAAATTTAAATGTGTGTAGACAAGGGGTAACATTATTTCTTAAAACATTAATTGCGTCTGCGGGAGATGATTTTAAAGTATGTGTGACATTAACCGCAATGTCTGAAAAATAGCTTTCGAAACTACTCGCAATTTCGTTATCTGATATTATGGGAGTATTACCTATAACTAGTTTTATAGGTTCCCTGAATATCTTGGTTCTTCCAGATATACGGGTAATGATGTCCCATGTGGCTTTAGTTCTATTGTTTGAATTTATTATGCTATTTCTTATATAAATAGATTTTGCCTGAACACAGACTTTTTTAAATATTTTTGAAAATGTTTGTACCCGTTTAAGGAAGTTAGGATCGTGATTCCACTGCCTCATACTATATAATTCATACAATGAATCCCTACTTTTGTATATACCCACTGTTGCCCAGTCACTAAATTTTAATTTTGAATTCTTAACAATTGTGCGCGAATTAAAAGTATCATTATAAGAAGATATGAGAAAGTCAACCATTGATCTATAAGAATCATTAGGGTTATTGACTCCTATATCTTTATTTAACATATGATGTGCCACTTTATCTCTAAAAGCATTTATTCTATTAGTAGTGACTGGTCTACACTTGATCTTAAGTTTGCTTGTATTAGCTTTTTCATTTATTGAAAATTTTAGCCCAAAGTGATCCGAGCTCAGATGATTTATAACATATTTATCATATACATCATTGTGACAGAATACATTATCTATACATGAGGAGGATAAGTTAGTAACACGAGTTGGTTCATGAAAAAGATTTTTAAGTTCAAATGAGTTAAATAAATTTAAAAGTCGTTTACTGAGTTGTTTTACTTGTAATAAATCCACATTAAAATCTCCACAAACTATTAATGATTTACTACTTGAACATAGTTTTTTAAGAACATCATCTATTACGCACTCAAACTGATCGAAATCACCTGAGGGGGGCCGGTATACGCATACTATAATATACTGTTGACTCTCAACGCAGGATAATTCAATAGAACGTTCGACAGAGTGTGCCACTATATCCTGTCGATTTTTACAGACTATATCAGTTCTAACTAATACAAGAGAGCCACCGCGAATAGCATGTACTCTTACGAACGAACTTAACAATTCATAATTTTCTATATTAACAATATTACAGTGCTTATGTAACCATGTCTCTGTGAAGCAGATGACATGTATATTAAATTTCCTAAGGAACAATTCAATTTCGGGTTCTTTGCCGCCTAAGCCTTGTATATTTTGATGCACAATATTTAATTTAAGTGGCCTAGGCGTTGTCTCAATGTTTAGTTTAAACTAACATTGTTTGCTGAAAGATTATTACATAATAAAATATTCTTAGTTGTACTATGTACAACTGGGTTTTGTATATTATATGCTACTAGAGTAGCAATTCGTTTCTTATAATATAGTGGCAAATACAAAGTATTTTTTGTCACCTTAAAACTAGATTTAATAAAATTATTTAAGTGATGAAATTATTTAAGTGATGATGAAATTATTTAAGTGAAGTGATATATTAAGTGATTCACCGTTGTGTACGTGATAAATTAGCACTTAACATTAACAATTTAATTGGTGCCGGCATCGAGTATCGAGCTTGGCTTGCTCGAGTATATTGAATTAAAAGAACAATGGCTGTAATCGGTCATGTTATGGCCTATTTCCAATTCAGCTTACTAATCTTCTTAGCTATATTGGTTATCTTTTTTCTACTGCGGACATCTGCATTGCGAACGCAGAGAAATGCCGACATCCTAAATATAATTTTAGTGCTGATCTTTGCACTTAAGATGGTTTTATCTAATTAAAAGTCTTATTTACATGTTTTAAGTTTTTAAAACGTGTAATATACTAAGACTATTAATTTCAATAACAAGGGTGACATCTCTAGTTTTCAAATGTTTATTGTAAGGTAAAAAGGGTACCTAATTTTAGAAAGTGTGCATGTTGTAAATGATACATTAGATAACTCCACGCTTTGTTAATAATGAAATAAAAACAAAGTAGTAAAGATGTCGAGGCCTTCGCACTGTGAGGATATTGACCACTTAGCCGTCGAGTTATTAAAAAAAATTCCAGCTGTTTTATCTACACATTTTAATTTTCAACTTAAGTGCTGATATCAACACTAACATTAAAAATTATATCACAAAAGTTATTTCCTATATAGATATTATTTCTACCTTGGACTCAATGGATATGTTTGCGGAATGGCTCCTTGGTGACCATAACTTGGTTAAAGCCAATCTCACTAGCCTTTAGCACAGGCACAGGGTAGCCAGCTTCTCGATTTTCTAGAGGATGCGTTTTAGAGTGAGCTGGAGTTGCACATTTTGATTCCTCCCGCCTTTCCATCATCGTACTACATGTTCAGCGGGGCTCTACACTTTTGCTGTAGACATTCCACCATCAAGAAGTAAGCGATTCGCTTAGTCATTCATCATCCAGACAGCTAAGGAATGGAACAACTTGCCGGTGTCCATCTTGCCATCCGATTATAACGTAGGCGTCTTCGAGGCAAGAGCATAAACGGCTGCATCGCCACTTACCATCAGGTGGGGTGGTTGTCCAACGCTGGGCAGTTTCATATAAAAGTTTTAGTATGACCTATAAATCATGTCTGCCTTATTATTTTATTGAAATTTTAGGTTAAGACATAATTTTGTAAACTATCTTTCCTGCAAACTGCAAAAAAATATACTGAGGATGAAACAGATCTTTCTTATATAATAACAAACATGATAATGATTTTTATATGTTTAATAATGAACATTGTACATTTATAATAAAAGAATTGGTTTAGTTGCCAGTTAAATTAAGCCAAGCGATCTTTCCACTACAGCATGGGGTTGGCCAGCCACTTCGCACAGTTCTGGAGTGTTCAGAATATCTTCAAAGCCAATATCCAGATATCGACCTGTGATTACGTCATTCTGAAGATTAGAACTAGGAAGGAATGGCAATCGACCAATCTGAAAAATTATCAAAATTGTTGACATAGTTTATATAGCAGAAACAGTATTTTTACATATTTTACGGACAAGAGGACTGCCTTTTTCAGATTTGTATATATTTTTAATTTTGTTAAGTATAATGTAAGTGTAGTATAATATCAAACAATCGGTCACAAAATTTTTTATGTAAAATTTCACTGTCTTCATATTTTTATTATATGTAAGAAGATAGAAAGCAGGTTTGTGATTCACCTGATGTTAACTGGAAATCACAAACCATTGACATTTGCAACACCCGTAGGGTTGCAGATGTGTTGCCACCTTATAATTTAGTGGCCTATGGCTACCTCACTTACCAGAAAGTGTAAAAGTATAACACTCCCACTTCTAACTGATCTTCTATGAGGTTATGACTTTTCCTTTGACAGACCTGCACATTCATGCAACAGTGAAGACTGTTTTTGGCCCTATTATTAGTATTAGTAGTCAATTCCCTCCCACTAATCCTTTTCACAGGATGCTATAATCATTATAGGAATATTAAATTATTCAGTGTGATCAGTGTCATACCTTTTTGGTGAATTTCGTCTCCATAGATAACTTAAGTGGTGCATGTATTCCTTGAATGTTACGTAACATAGCCATGTTCATTTTCTCCTCATTTAGATGATACTGAAAAAATTGTCAACAATTGAACTTTTAGTGAAAAAAGTCATCTTAAAAATTGATAATTTATTACATGGTTAAAAGGATCAGCAGCTGATAGGCAGCACAACTTATAACTCCAAGAAAATGTATGTTTAAATCTCTTAGATACACAGGGAATGTGTTTAGGGTAAGGCATAAAGGAGGATGACCATTTTTGAAAGGAAGCATGTCCTAACCATATCCAAAGACTAGATATTTAACATTACAAAGAACTTAAAATCTATATGCAGGATTTATTTTTAAATGATGAAATTTTACTTTGAAAATGATGTGAATGAAATCTAAAATGATTAAAAAGCGCCGGGTTTTTCGGACTTAAAAATTTTTATTCGGTATCGAAAAATCACTAATGAAATAATAAACAAGCAGAATTTTCTAGTCGCTTATAACAAGTTTTAAATATTATTTTTCTCAAAATCTATGCATTTCCGCATGTTGGAAACTTTGCATGTGTTTATATGGCACCTTTATATGTAATTATATGTAACCTTTCTGTAAAAAAATATAAACCTGCAACTTGACGGACGTCAATGGAAAGTTTAGCCATAATGTTAGCTTACAATAAAGTCAAAATGTTAAATAAAGGAAACTTCGTACTGTTTAAATAATTTTTTAAATTTGTTTACTTTTAACTGTTTGGATAGATTTGTAAATACCTAAGGAGCAAATTCTTGAACAAACAAATTATGAATTGTAATAAATTAAAAAAAAAGCTTATTTTATTGAACAGTTGGCAGCAGTTAAGTATTTAAAAGTTGTTGATACTTTGGTTTGTATTAATCCTACTTTTTAGCTGTGCTGTAATAGAAAGAAAGAAAGATGAGAAATTGCAAGATTTACGGCCGGTTTCTGGAATACTACTTTAGAAATTAAATAATCAGCTACCAAATGGGTTTTCAAATGTCATTTGACAGTTGATAAGTTAGTTTCTACAATAATCATTGTTTCAGAAACCAGGCGTTAATGCTTCAAATCAAATTCAATCCAATGATTTTCGCTTATTAATTATTTTCGAGTTATCATTAGAACATTGTTAATATTTTGTCATTAACATTGCTCGACTTATATTGTTAACTGTCAAAAAATGTATTTAAAGGAACTACTTACATTTCTTTCGGAAACTTCCAGAGGATGTGATATGCCTAATTTTGGTTTTGTAGATCCCAAGCCTTCAACAAATGGATCCGGCACTCCAAAAGTACCATCTTGCTTTTTAACATTACTGCCATATTCTGGCTTGACTTTGATAGACGGCAACCCAAAACTCTGGAATTTTAAAATATTACATTTGAAGATTATTTATTTTGAAACCTGTTATGTTTATAAATGTAACAACGTTAGTTTGATGTCAAGGCTAACAATATATTCAAAATATGGCACAAAAAGTTTTAAACTATTACCATTGTAAAAGCAGGTCAAAATTAAATTAATGAACGTAAATTAATCACGGTATTGTGTTAACAGTAATACAAAGTCCACGAATTTTTGTATAATTGCAAGTAGTTGTTTCTTGATTTATTTCAATAACCTCACACAAAGCTGGGAGTAATATTTGCAATCTAATATCTAATTTGTCAAATCACGTTCACAGATTATTAATTTTTGAACAGAAAATATATATATTCTCTACAACGATTGGAAACGAAAAGTTAAGCAAAGGAAGCTAGTTTTGCTAAATTGTGGAAGATATTTTTACAGTACACCTACGTAGAAAATATTGAGAATTATAAATTAGTTATCGTTCATATGGCGGTTTGAATCTTGGCTTATACCGTGATCGGTAGTAGAACTAATTAGAGGAAGAAATAAATAAATTAAGTCGGACGATCGCCTACTACTACTAAAATATCTATAAAAAAAGTAAGCGATTCTAAAACGACGTTGCACGGGGATATCGTATGTGAGCTGCGGATAGGGACCTCGCATTGTCTGTTGAAAGCACTGTGCCTGATTTATGTTTGCGAGAGAATGCGGGAGCCTCGCTAAGCGCGGTGGCACAGTGTGGATCGGCAATTCAGGCCTCAATCACAACTTCCTTGCAACGCATTGTCAACCTAACTTCAACTGTGGTAGGGCCACGCAACAGTGTTCACTTTTGTACGAATGGGCAGGTCCGTCCGGGTAAGTATCACGACGCCACAGAAGACAGCCAAGCAGGCCTCTAAAAAATTCGGTGTCCTAAATCGAGCGAGACAGTATTTCCTACCGGCATATCGTTTGCAGCTTTATAAAGCACAGATTTGGCCGCATATGGAATACTGTTTTCACCTCTGGGCTGGTGCACCGAAATACCAGCTCTTTATATTCGACCGCATTCAACGAAGAGTTGTTCGAATCGTCGGCGATCAAATCCTGTCCGATCGCCTCGACTCCTTGGCCTTGCGAAGGGATGTTGCATCCCTTTGTATCTTCTATCGGATATTGGTACCTGATTTATTTCGTCATCGTCGTTACAACTCGTCAACCGACAAGTACCATCGACAACACCTTGTTGGTTGGCGGGCCACCACTGTGCGTTTTTCACGTAATTTTCTGGCCCGCACAAGTACTTTGTGGAACGAGTTGTCAGCAGCGGTATTTCCGGACAAATACGGCTCAGGGACCTTCAAGAAGAGAGCCTACTCCTCCCTTAAAGGCCGGCAACGCAATGCGACTCAACTGATGTTGGGAATGTCCATGGGCGGCGGTAATCGCTTATTATCAGGTGACCCGCTTGCTCGTTTGCCTCCTATTTCCATTAAAAAAAAGGCCGGCGTAGAGTAGAAATGTTACACTTCTGCGTCTGATGAGTGAGGTAGCCGTGGCCCACTTTATTTAAAGATGGCAACAAAACAATAATACATTTAAATATTATTTATCAATAAATTTTCGGGATTGGAACTCAGGTTGTTCAAGTGTATTGAATTGAAATCGAGCACCGAAAACGGAACTATCACGGTTTTGTCCATTTTGAAATCATAAACTTTAATAATATAATTAGTAGTTATTATCTAAGTCTAATTTCTGCATTTTTAGCCCTATTACTTTATCGGAAATGGTCTGAAAAGGTTTTATCTACAAATTATGAAACAAAATTAATATGTTGCTTGTGTCATTATGCATTGTCTTATTTAAATTTCTTTCGCTTTTTAGAGATTATCACTCATTTCTTATTACTTTATAAAATATTCTTTTTTTGATTAAAAATAATATTCCAAATAACTTGAAAAGCTGTCTAAAATAAAAATGGCAAACCGCAGTACAATAATTAAAGGAAAAAAAGAATTGGTAAGCAATGTGACGATTAATAAATATTTATTACATTTACTATTTTTATGACTCGTGTAATTTGCGGTATATTTTCACATTATAAATACAGGATCCCGAAGAGTTGATGAAACGGAAGTTTCGCGCCAAATGTTTATTCCGTGCGCTAGGCCGCTTAGTGATGGCAAATTCGTACTGGTTGATAGAGGCCGTGGAGCATTATGAGGGACTTGACAATGTGAAGCGAAGAGTGGAACAAGCTGTTCGATCGAAAGCAAAAAAGAAGCAGCTGTTAAGCATAAACGTCAGTTACACATACATTTTTATTTGTGTAAGTTTTGGAAGCAATAATTGTCTATTTTTAATATGGTTTCAGGACAAAGCTCTTTTGAACAAGCCAGCGGATGAACGCACAGACGAGGAGAAAAAATATATATTTCGGATAATTGGAGGTTTGAAGTGTTTCAAGCGTTATCCTAATGTTAGTATATTTTTTATTATGCATTCCTATTTTTTTAAATCAGTGACAAAAAAAATTGAGCTTTTGAGTCTATGTAGACTTTGTTGTATGATTACATTGAGTGTCCATACTTGTTGGACTGTGTGAAGAGTGATATGTCTGTGAAAGGGGTGAGTACTGTGATGACGGCTGATAGAGGAATATGGAAGGAAAAGACATGTGCCCCACCTACTGTGGAATAAGATCAGGAGAAAGAACAAAGTAGAATGAGTTTTTCAGTAGAATGTCCATACCGATTCAGAAATCCGTATCACCCGTCTCACTCGCGTGGAAAATCGCAGCACGTGAAGAAGAAACTGGCCGCAGTAACTTACTACAAGTACTACGGGCCGGGGCGCCCGATCGTCCGTCAGCACCACGACGCGCACGCAATGTACTTCATCGTGAACGGCGACGTCGTGGTCAGCCAGATGGTATACGACGAGCTGCTGCAGAAGCACGTGTCGGTGGACGTCGGCTCTATGCACCAGGGGGAGATGTTCGGCGAGGTGTCCCTGCTGCACAACATCAAGCGAACTGCGACGGTCACGACGGCCGGTACATGTTCGATGTATACTAATACGTAGAAAGGAATGCGAAAGAGTACGATTTTCAATTGAATTTAAAGAGGGAGTGGTTCTCAATTGGGTTGTATGCTTTTTACCTCAGAATTCTGTCATTGATTAACTGATTTTAAAAATTTCGCTTCGGTTTGGCTTCCATGTGGTCTCATATCCATTAAATTTGTACCTTTGGTTTGGACCTTTGACTCCAGAGATACATCAGGGAACTCCTCAAAATCAAATAGAAAATGTATAGTGAGTGAGATTTGAAGAACGTTTCGTTTTTTGTTACTATTTTTTTTTTGTTATAGCCCTTTTTATTGTTTTACTCGTTGACAGGTTCGTCCGCGAAATCAATACATTCAATGTAAAGTGGAAGTTTTTGTTGGAACCCTTATAGGGTTGACAACTCATTACAACTGCGGTAATCATTTACCTTCAGGTGAAACACACGTTGCTTGCCACCTTCTAACATAAAAAAAAAAACTGTTGTATGGACTTATATCGGAAACAAAAATACAGAGAGAAATGTATACTTAGCCACGATATGTGTTTAAATAGCATATTGTCGTCTTAAAATTCTTTCCTCAAGCCATTTTTTAATTGCAGACGTGATGATAACATTGCGATATAATATCCGTGGGTTTAACCGTGGTTTCAGAATCTTCCGTGAAAAAATATCAATGTGCTATATCTGTTCAAGGTGCTTAAAAGAACATATACACATATGTATATGTTCTTTCATAACAAGGAGTTCATTTACTTTTCGCCATCTTTTCCTATTTTCCCTTACCAAGGTATATCAAGTTTTATTCGGATAATATATAACACGGCACACATTTAATGTTTCTAAAATTAGCATCTAATACCTGACAAAACATGCATGGTGGTGAGGAGTCTATTATGGTGGTTGTCACTTTGTCAGTAGATATATCTGATACTATACGGGTTACTATTTTTTATTCCGGCCACGAAAGCTTTTCCATATTTGTCGTATCAGTCTCAATGGTATGCCGCTTGGTTGTTAAGCGTGTTTTTATATAAAACCGTATTTCGTATCGTATATTATGAATGTCAAAGTTTGTGTAGGTGTGTTTGAAGTATATTTCTCATGTAGATAATAAATACTAACATAAAGAACTAACATGTGGGATATTTAAGTTACAAATATTGATTTTAAGTTTTGAAAGGAACAACTCGAGCATTGCCAATGTCAAGGCAGTATCAATCTCAGAAAATGCTGAAAAATATTTTTACAATAGGACTCTTTTAGAAATGTGATATTTCAGAGTTACGGCCTCAAAACCTGTTTTGGAGAGTAGTTTATATTTATTTATTTATCACTACATAGTATGAAGCAAAGTCGTCCCGCTGTCTGTCTGTCCCTATGTATGCTTAGATCTTAAAAACTACGCAACGGATCTTGATGTGGTTTTTTTAACTATATAGAGTGATTCAAGAGAAAGGTTTATATGTATAATACATTGCACCCGTGCAAAGCCAGGGCGGGTCACCAGTAATGTTATATTTAAAAAAAAAAAACAGTGACTATTTTAAGATATACACGCTTTCAATCATATAAAATTCGAAAGTTAGTATCGAAAAGATTATCTTTAGCGTATACCTGTAACGTAGCAACTGTTGCTTGTTTACGGATGCATGAAACGCGGCGCTCGATGTGGCATTCATCGGCGGCGAAGTGTTTTTCATTTATCCTTATATTTAGGTCACTGCGAATTATTGGTACTGATGAAGGACGACTTCAAGAACGTTCTCCAGGCTTCCATACAGAAGCAGTGGGACGAGGTGCGACGCGCTATGTCCGCCTTTACCTACTTCGACGGGCTAGACGAGGTGATAGATCATTCTTTTTACGTTGTAAACGATTCTGATATTCTTTATATTGTTCTATACTCCTTTGTGACGATGTTTCCTTCGTGATACTTGCATATGTATCTTTATTTATTCATTCTGTCCCTTGTAAAGTCCATAAGCATTTGCTGTTTATTATCACATCAGGGAGAGGTTTAATTATTTGTCTTAATTTGTCGAAATTTTATCTTGCCATATTGCATTTTAAATGTTGATCGGACCGAACTCTATATAAAAAAAAAACTCCGAAAAACGGCAAACGAACTGGCGGTTCACCTGATGTTAAGTAATAACCGCCACCCATGGACATTTGCAATAATCGTATGGTTGCAAATGCGTGCCACCTTTAAATAAAGTGAGCCCCGGCTACCTCACTCACCACACGAAACGCAGAAGTTTAACACTTCTACTTTACGTCGGTCTTCTGTGAGGTCGTGGTAATTACCCGGACGGACCTGCCCATTCGTGCAACAGTGAAAACTGTTGCGTGGCCCTACAACAGTAAATTGATTTAAACGCTTCAAAATCTGTTAAGTAGTTTAAATTAACAATTACAAGATATAGCATACGGCCCTCTACAATATTTCTGACTTCACACAGTCTTAAATTTGTTTTAAAGCTCATACTCGTTAAAATATACTAGTTTAGACGCTAAATTGCTAACGATGCTAGTTAATGTGGGCGGACAGAATGCTTTTCTGTTCAAGGTTGTCCAAGGCTAAGGAGGTTGAGGAAGTCACAACGCTCTGCAGGTTGCACGCCGCGAAGGTTGCATTGTCGCGAAAATGAAATCATACGAAACCAACGAGACCGTGCTGGGCGACGGCGTGGGCGTGCCGAACTTCGTGTATTTCGTCCTATCGGGACGCTGTCAGATGATCGAGTCAATACAAGTGACCGTCACCTCGCGTCTCGGCCGCAACTACTACACGCTGTACGATCCCTACGTATGTGCATTTTTACTGGCCGTGAGAACGGTTTGAAAAGTTTTGTGGTTTTATTTTGAAACCGCGCCCAACGCTCTGTCAGATGAAACATGAATCACGGTGATGATTTCGAGCTGTTAAAAATTTCGTGTAAAAGGGTTAGCATATTTGTAGTAAAGTTAAGGTTCAATGTTATGTGGAGGAATTTCGGAATGCTGTCGTGTAGGCGACAAAACTTTAACTGAAATTCTTGGATCGCATTGGCTGCAATCACCTAAAACATTTGCATACACTTCATTAAAACGTAGTCTATGTATAAATGTGCATCTATAATTCTCTAATAATTATTGCCGTTTTAAAATGAGATGGACTGCGAGTTCTTTTATCACTATTCTTAACAATGTATAAATTATGTGTAAATACAAATTTTAGTAGGTGCCGAAAAAAGGGAAGATCTTTGTGATATTGTTTTCATTTCTTTAACAACCTTAGTTCAACAGACGGTGCCATTGATGTATTACTGGCTAAAGCCGACCCCGCTTAGGTCCCGAGAGAGGAGAGCGAGCAAGACCTGGACACGAAGTACTTCGGCGCATACGGGAAGGCCGACCGGAGCAGCGTCGCTAAGCGCGGAAGCTCTGACGGAGAGCAGACGGCGTTAAAGCGGCCAACGAACGAGACCAGCGTTGGCAGCGCGAGACAACAGAGCGTGCTGAAGAACAGGTCCAGCGTTTCGAGGCCGGAGGGCGCGCACGCCTCCTTCGAGGGCAAAGAGGGCCCGAGCTCCGTGTCGGCGGCGAGGTCGCAGGACCTCCTGGAGCCCTCCGAAGGCCAGATGCGAGAGTCTGTCAGGTTGTGTCGGAAGTCTTTCAAGTGACACATTCCGAACCCGTGGGCTCTGGCTAGCCCGCCGGTTCTGCGTCGGGTGAAGCTTCAATAGTATCAGGACTGAAAGCAAAAACAATAAAAAATGTCACATACGCACACGGATCTTACCTGGACTTATCGATTGTCATAATGTTACGCATTGCTGTTAGTAAGTGATGTAATAAGTTGTGGCTAAGATCATATTCATGTTATTGATGATGAAGTTATTATGTCGTGATATTTCGCTGCACGAATACGGGCTATGTGCTATTACGGTGTCGCCAAATTTTCTTAACACGAATGATACGGCGCCTGGTTTACTTCTATGCTAAATTATATGGAATGTGTGAAATTGACATTGACAGGTGAATCTCATTTGTTAATATTTTTACACTATTATACGGTTTCAGTGTAGCGAAGTAATAATTGCTTTGCCTTCGTAACATTCAAGCCGAGTTTTTTTTGTGAAAAGTTGCCAAGCGAGCAGACGATTCACCTGATGTTAAGTGAATACCGCCGCCCATGGACATCTGCTTCACCCGAGGGTTGCAGATGCGTTGACAACCTTTTGAAAATTGGGCTCCGGCCACCTCACTCACCAGACGAAACGCTAAAGTATTATACTTTCACTTTACGCCTGTCTTCTGTGAGGTCGCGGTACGTACCAGGACGAGCCAGCCCATTCGTGCAACACCGAGGCTGCTGCGTGGTCCTAACACCGTAAAAATCTTATGCGTTAGTCCCATACAATAAAAATTTGCGTCATGAATGAAAACAGTGAAAACCAAAAAAGTTATCAGATTCAACTGGTTAATGAGCAGTCTGAAAGCTTTTTTATGTAAGTAGATGGAAACAAACTTACGGCTATCCTGATGATCAGTGATAACCACCGCTCATGGGTATTAGCGACACCCGTAGGGTTACAGGCGCTTGGCCTTTTAATAAACTGTTTATGAGCAGTAAGTTGCTCAGTCGGATAGCTTTTTTATGTACAAAAGTAATCATGAAAATACCCAATTTTATTGCATCATTTTCACAGGATGAGCTTGGTACCCGAGGTGATTCAGCCGCCACAGAACCTTCGCACTTACTTCATGCAGGTGAACCCTTTTCCCTTGATAGAAAAAAAATTGTGTAACAGCCTATATACGTCCCACTGCTGAGCAACGAACTCCTCTGTACTCTCTGAGGACATGGTCCACCACGAGACAGCACTGCGCACTTTCAGATTTCACATATCTTCGATTTTTTTTTGTTATTATGTCATAAACATCAGGTTTCATCTTAATGTTTTCCTTCACCGCTGAGCGCGTGATAAGTCAGCACTTAAAACTGCAATTAACAAGTTCATTGGTTCTGATACCGGGATTTGAACTTACTCCATTTCTCGAGCAAATGTATTTATTTATTTTATCTATTTATACTTTGTAAACACAAAATATGTACAGAGGCGGACTTAATGCCATCAGCGCTATCTACTGACACTACATTATCTACTTATAGTTCTGCTGTTCTTGTAGTTCTGTTCTCACGGCTCTGCATTTCTGCCTCAACCCTAGGATATTTTCTTGGTTGTACGTGGCTGTTTAGAGTTCTGCCTCTGTAGGTGTGCCAATTCAACCCCGGCTCCAGTTTCGGCTTCGGCGAGAACATGCGCGATAGGAGGATCATTGCCCTCACCCCCGTCGACTGCATGCTCATGCCCAAGATATGGCTGCTGCAGAGGAACACTGCGAACATCTGGTCACGGATCCAGCACTACCTGGAAAAGAAGGTATCTGCATTAACGGGCATTGGGACATTTTGTCCAACCTAATTTGTCTTGCTTGGGAAGTAGGGCAATACCTTACTGAAGTTTATCTTCGTAGAGTTACACAATGGCCTCTGTTGTTGCATGGATGGGCCAGTTCGTATAAAGAAGAACCACGGTTTTACAGAAGACCAGCTTAAATTAGAAGTTTCATTATTTTATAAATAGTCTTCTTTATTTTATTCGATTTCTTTCCGCTTGTGAGTGGATTACCAAGAGTCTTACGTCCAGTTTCTGAAACACTAATCATCGTATAAGTCAACTAATCAGCTGTCAAATGGCATTTCAAATGTTGAGTTGCAAAACAGATTGTAAACTCTTTGAATTGATCATTCTGATCCTTGATTAGTGTTTCAGAAACCTGGCGTTAGTCTCTTAAGCGACTGCAACTTGGAAGGTGTTGAGATTGTGCATGGCTAATCATTTATCATCAGATAACCCGCCATCTCATTTGCCAATTAATTTCAAGACTAACATTCATCGATAATCACTATTCATTCTGAGGACGGAACTGTTTATAGAAGCGAGTGTCATATGTTTTCGCGTATTTTGAATTGGTGGATGGGTTCATAAATATAGTTTTAATATCGAAGAAAACTTATATGCTGTTACCCATAAAAATCTGGAAATCATAAACAAAAAAGATGTAATATCTTAACAAGCTACGTATGAAAAAAGAAAATGGCAACAAATAATTCAAAAATTTTTGACCTCTTGTGAAAAGTCACTACCATGTGATTTAAAACAGAATAGAATATTATTGAATATACGGTATAAATGTTTGTACAATATTTATTACTGATACCAGCTTAACTTTGACTTTGACGTATCATGATGCTTAACTTTGACTTTAAATTTTTATATATTTATGGTCCTGCCTATAAGCTCGTCCTTGATAATAACAAGATAAGGAATTTATAGGGATGAAGCCGTGGCTTCGGCGTAAGGGGTCGTGGGTTCGATTCCCTAACGGGACAACAGTTTGTGTGACCCACAATTAGTTGTTTCGCATCTGGGTGTTGTCCGTGTGAGATTTATGTTTGTAAAACGTCCTTACAGCATAGGACAATGTTATCCTAAAGTAAGGACAACGTTTTTAAAAAAAAAAAAATATATATTATCCGTGTTTCATTATTCGCCTTGACTGTAAAACTTCACGCCAAGGACGGCACGATATTAATTGAGGCCAACATTATGAGTCATTAAAAAACGAACTTTCATATACGATACGATGTATTGCAATAAAACAAATAAGTGGATATAGCGAATGATAATCTATGGTAGGGCCACGCAACAGTCTTCACTGTATGCACGAATGGGCAGCTCCGTCCGAGAAGTGCCACTACCCCACAGAAGACCGGCGTGAAGTTGAAGTGTTATACTTCTGCGTTTCGTCTGGTGTGTGCGGTTGCCGGGGCCCACTATATTAAAAGGTGGCAAATGTCAAAGAGCGGCTGTTATGACTTAACATCTGTGTACTGCCAGCTCGCTTCCCACCTTCCGACATAAAATTAATAAATAAATGTTTGAGTTTGTGTACGCATTGGCTGTAATGAATTTATCAGAGAAAAACCTAATAGTTAAGATCACCTGTCTTCCCTATATTCCTTAGGTGATTGTTTGTTTGTTTGTATATTCTTTATTGTACTAGAAGTTTGTACAAAGGCGAACTTAATGCTAAATAGCATTTTCTTCCAGCTAACCTTTGGTGGTTGAGTACAAGTTACGGGTAGTAACGCTATAATGACATACAAGATTTTTAGTGTCTATCATAAAGAATATGGCAAAACTAAATATACTTCATCATAAAATAATCATCATAAATCATCATAATCATAAATAAGGTGATTGTTGTTTATGCTTTCAGTTCGTAGGCTATATAAAGCTATATCGGGCACAGTGTTTGTGGACGGGATAGCTTTCCAAGAGCTTGGTAGTTTCCAAGGACTTTTCACCATCTTAGTAATTAGTTACAACTATTCACATTACGATTAAACACGCGAAGTGGTGAATACTTGCAAAAGAAAATTCGAAATACCAAAAAACACTCGCGTGGTTTGACAATCACAGAAACAACACTGGTTTTTTCGGTCATCTCATAAATGATAATGTTATCGATGCGATTTAATGACGAGCAATAAAATGAACTGGCCAAATACACCCATCATTATATTTAAAAGGAATGCATACGTCACATCAAAATTAACGGTTAAAGATTTTGGGGACGATTCCCGTGTAATTACACGCCTCGTGGCTGGGGCGAAGCTCAATAAATCTGTCTTTTATTTATAATAAAACTTAATGGGCGTAAAGAAAGTACGTAGGCTACAGCCAAATAGGGCTCGAAGTTGATGTCATGTTTTTAATCCGTGGGCGAATTCAAGGCACGGTGACAGCGTTGGTAGTGTTATATGTAATTATTCGAAAGCAACCAGTATACGATGGTTGAATCGTTATTGCTTTCGTATGTCTGTATTATATAAGAAAATATTCAGTGTTTAATTACAAAATCATTTTTAAATAATTAAAAAAAAATTCCACCTAAATGTTCAATTATTATTAAAGTAAAAATTTTACGACCTGCGTGCAAGTGTGCGGGAAGTCGATGGATTTGTCATAGGGGTTCAGGATCGTCCTTTGTGGCAGTCTGTAGGGTAGGCCTTGTGATAATTACTCCTGTTCCCCACAGATCTGTCACCTGATGAAGCACATATTGAGAGAAATACAGGACCTTAAACACATACGCATGGGTCTACTCATCTTTATTATTTCACATTCAACAAGGTCTGGCATGTAATTGCGCTTGCTTTACAAGTTTTACGCACTTAACGTGCCCGTCAGACTTGTGCACACCATTCGAGCCTTCCTGTCGAATCGCTCTTTTCGAGTATAAGGCGTGCGTTTCTCAGGGCTCTTGCCTCTCCCCTTGCTCTTTTCTCTCTACACGAGCGACTTCCCTAAGCATCCACGTGTCACCACGTGGTTCTTGGATGATCCTGGATCCTGGATCCTTGGATCTCCTGCCTCTTCTATTCGAACAAACATCTTGGCCGAGTAACTACTCACCTTCAAAGCACTACAAATCACCTCGGTGACTGGTTTCGCAAATTGAGAATCAAAACTGACGCCACAGTTAACTCCAATTTTTCATTGACAAAACAGAAATCTAGGGCAAACTTGTGTATCCAAATGATCCCTTGGGGTAGAAAGCTAAATACCTTGGGGTCACTTGCGACACTAGAGTCTCTCAGATGTCTTTTAATACTCACATAGGAAACGTTATAAGGCGGGTCGCGTTCGTATCTAACCGACTATATATATAACCTAACAAACAAGGCTTGCGTACGATATATTGTCTTTTGCCCATGTCCATCCTAAACACCTTTACATACTTCAGGTCATTTAAAATAGGTTGATCCGCTCCACAACCGTTGCACGGTGTTATCAGTGTAACATAAACCTGTATAACGATTGCAGTCAAAAACACAATAATAAATAATTGAGAAAAATAAAGGCTTTAAAATATATTAAGGCTATGCGAACCGCATTTAGGAAAGGAATTTTTCAAAAAGTCGACAAAAATTTTTGTCGGCTGTATAACCCTAAAAGGTTGAGTAACCTCGGTCATAGATAAGACAATTTTTTGTACTTTTTCATTCTTCTGTTTCTGGTTTTCGTTTGCTAGCGGAGAACAAGATTATGTGACGTTATACATTATCAGTTATTACTTACGGTATCTATTGATAGGAATTAAATGCTTTTTATAAGAAAAATAAATTGTTGAACACGTGGGGGCTTGGGATGAATTGTTAAAACGATAAGTAATTTTAAGACAAACGTTATTCAAACAGTCTGTTCACCTGATGTCAGGAGATTGCCACCGCCTTTGAATATTCATAACGCTCGTGGCACTCAGTTGAATTGCTGACCTTTAATTCAATGGTTCCCGGTAACCCCACTCACCAGAAGGAATGAAAAAATATATTTTACAATGATCTTCTGCGAAGACGTGGTGCCCTGGTAGATCAAGCTTATCAATCCAACAGCAGAAGGTGCTGTTCCACTACAGTGATCAGTTACCGTGTTTTCTTCCTTCTTCTTTAATCTTCTTAGATACCGTCGAAGAGGCAGCTGTTCAAGGAGTTTGTGTCGGCGCGACGCTGGCAAGAGTTCCGTGACCGGACCGTCGCCGACGTGGTCTCTCGTACTAACACCGTCAACTGGACAACGGTACACGATGTGCCGTATTCGATACGAATGGAGGAAATGCTCGACATATGATCGAATCGCCAATGTAATTTAGACCAATAAAACCTAATCAAGTGTAGCCGCTATTTTCTTATCAAGTTGTATTGCCTATAAAAGTCCAAACTCTTTCCAAATGTGTTTTCCGCGAACACAATAAAGAAAAGTCTATTCAAAGGGCAGATGGTGTCTAAGGAGGATAAGGTCTATGGTGTCTATACAAAATCGGATTTTCTCTATAATTAAAGTTCACACAAGGCAATCATAACTATCAGGCGTCGGCTATAATGACGCTAGTCGAATGTCAGGAAGATGTGAAAGATGTTTACATTTGACAAATCCCATATTTAATATTAATTCTAATATGTGCTTACTGATATAAACATGTGCTTACTTGCCGTATAAACAGGAGGGCGTTTGATGAAAATGTTAATACATAGAGAACTGTATTATAGAGGAATAAAATAGCAGGCTTGATGTTCTAAATTCTATTTGATCTGTGTGATTTTTGAGTTTAATCATTGCCATGTATTTTGATATGAGGCATAGTCAAAATTTCGCGTAGTAAGAAACTTATTCCAATTATAATATGTTTTACGTTTTATAAGTGCTCTTGCTTACAAAATCCAATGAAATTAATGTAGAAAATGTAGTCGGTAAAAACTTGCTTAATTATGTTTAATAATTACGATATTTTAGGAAGGTTTCGGAGAGGTCAGCCCATAATCACACGTCTAGATCGATTCTTCAGTTATGTGCAGGAAGTCGGTCGGGATTTTGATTTTTATTTGGATTATTTAATTTTAAATGTTTGTATAGAAATTGACGAAAAGTTTTTCACCACTGTGAGGAATTGAACCAGTGTCCACCGAAATATGCGCCCGACAAAAATGTTTAAACTTCTGAGTGCTGAGAATAGCACTATAAAAATAATATGCTTTAAATTTTTTTTCGTTATGAAATACAACAAACGAAGAAAACTGATAAACACACTTTTCTTTTGTAAATAAATACATATTATACATATAGAAACACCCAGACACTAGAAAAACACCATGTTCATCACACAATATTTTTCCAGTAGTGGGGATCGAACCCACACCCTCTGTCGCAGGAGGCAGGTACACTACCCACTACGCCATTCGGGTCGTCAAACTGTTTCAGTATTTTTCTTTATGGCTTCTCTTTAAGGAAATACTGTTTGACGATTGTACTATTTTTGACACAAATTGCCGAAGGGTAATTACATCACTAAAAGCAAGTTAGTAATGAACTAAGAATGGATTTTAGGATTCAGAAACTTATTTTAAGCGTATATTAAACAATAAATAAAAAACATAGATGAATTTGATTTCCGATTTAATCCAAGAAACTGACTGCTCACAAACTGACAATTAAATTTTCTAAACATTCATGTTAATAAATATTAAATATTTTGACCTTATACATGTGAAGCTTTGACAATTTTCGCACAAAAATTAAAATGCACCATGAGCAATTTTCTATGATAACTTGAGAGTGGTATAGAGATAACGTTTGAACAATCTGGCAGAAGAGTACTAGCACGCGATGACGCCATTAGCGTCTTGTAACCAAGACAACTGGTTTTGGCGGGAAGCGCCCACGCGACATCGGAATCCAAACGCCTGGCGAAACAAATAATAGCGAAACAGCCAAGCATTCGACCGCAGTGCACCGCGAGGAACGATCGCGACTCACGACGACAGCAAACGCTGCTCGAATATTCTATTAATAAATATTGTTTACTTACAATCTAACAGCATCTCTAACAAACAACATCGATTTAAAACGTCACGAAATCCACACTAACGGGACATATCCGCAGCCTCCGAAATTGGTAAGTGCTCTACTGAATTCAAACCCTTATTTAACGTGCTTTAATAAAGCACGATAATTACAAAAATTGCGGCAGAATAACTACGGCAGATACACATTTTACGATTTTGGATTGGCTCTATGACCTGTCGGAATGATATGGCATAAAAATTCGCAAAAAAAAAAACTTAATCATCTTTCAAAACAACATTCTTTCGTTAATATGCAAAACAAACAAGTACTAGCCAATTCGTGATAAAAAAAAACCAAGTCGACTATATAGCGAAGTAGGCGTTTCTTCACTCGAATTTATTGAGGCATTTAGAGTAAGTACGAGGATTTCAGTAAATTTTTAGAAGTATGTACTCAGAAATATCTATAAACTATGTATAATGGCATGAATCATGAATCATTTTTGTAAATTTATTTATTTTTTATACATAGTAACAAAAATTAAATAAACTAAATATATCAGTTACATTTCATAGTCATCAGTATACATTTTATCTTTGATTTTGAGGAGTTCCCTGATGTAGTTCTGAATTCACAATTTAAATACCAATGAAATTATATGGGGACCACAGGAAAGGTAAAACGAACCCAATGCAAAAATAATTTTTAAAATCGATTCATAAATGACGGAGCACTGAACAAATATGAAAAAAAAACTCCTTTTTAGAAGTCGGTTGTAAGTAGAAAATTGCCGATACAATTCTTCCTTACGACATTAAGCATTATATTATTTTGTGAAGAATATAAAAATTAAGAGCCGTGATAGCCGTGATAGCTTAGTGTCCGGGCGCTCGCCTTAATTCAATATACTCGAGCAACCTGAGTTCGATCCCCGGTGCCGGCACCAATGAAGTTTTTAACTTTAAGTGCTGAATTATCACGTGCTCCGCGGTGAAGGAAATCATCGTGAGGAAACCTGCATATTTTCGAAATAATAACAAAAAAAATATATTTCGAATATATGTGAAGTCCGCCAATCCGCAGTGGGGCCGCGTGGTGGACTATGCCCTGATACCCTCTGTATAGAGGAGGCCTTTGCCCAGCAGCTGGGACATGTATGGGCTGTTACTTTACTTTTAAAAATTAAAGATGAAACTGATGTTTTCAAAGTATAAAAATGTCGCCACAGTCATGTATTGTCACTGGCAATTTTTCTATTACCTAGATAGGTTACAATTCATGGCCTACAGTCTGTAGTGGGTGGCAGTTTATGCTCACTGACAAACAGTTTCTCTTCAGTGGAACGATGAACCACTTGTCTATAAGAACTGCTTTGACAATAATACCAATTTCAACCCACAGCTGTGTATAAATAGCTGGATAGGCTTACCTCATCACAATACGTAGACAACCATTATTAATTTAATTTTGTTACATAAGTTTCATGAGGAAATAAAAAGTGATCATTCTACAAATTTATTAAATTGAAGTAATCTTTGTCACCCTCTTCGTTAGTTCTGTAAGGGATTGCATTAACATGAACATCGATAAAAATTAGTTTTTGTTTTATATCATAAAAAAGGAGAAAATGTAGCTTAATCCAAAAATAAACACAATTCCTGTGCTTCTATAGTGTTGCTCTAGCTAATTTATGGAGATGGCCCGCAATTAACAATTTCTGTGACTTCTTATCAAGAAATGTTCCATTATACTTAATTTAAATAATTTCAGTAACTACAGATAATGGCCAATACAATGTTTTCTTACGTAGTCCCCTATGGCTATTGCATGTATAAAGATATAATGAATTCATTGAAAAAAAATCAAAAATACATTCATCAAACTTTAACCGTGGTAGGGCCGGGCCACGCAGCAGCCCGGCTGTTGGACGAATGGGTGCTCCGGCTAGAAGACCGGCGTGAAGTGGAAGTATAATACTTTCGCGTTTCGCCTGCTGAGTGAGGTAGCCGGAGCCCAATTTTCAAAAGGTTGTCAACGCATCTACAACCCTTGGGTGTAGCAGATATTCATTTAACATCAGGTGAACCGCCTGCTCGCTTGTCAACTTTTCATAAAAAAAATTGTATCTCAAATTATATAAAAAACAATTTTCGGATATTTTCTCGCTAAAACGTACATTTATCTTTCTTAGACTTCATTTGAATGTCTCGTTTTCATGTCTGCGAAGCAATTAGACTGTTAAACGCCTGACTCGCAATTACGTTTAATAGGTTCTGATTTCGTAAATTACATTTGACATTCAAACAGATTACAATTCTCGGACGATAATAGACCTGACTAATTATTTATTCAATACTTTATTATTTACCAGCGACCCGCTTCAATACTATATTTTAATAATACAATTATACATATAAACTTTCCTCTCGAATCACTCTATCTCGTAAAAAAAACGCATTAAGATCCGTTGAGTAGTTTTAAAGATCTAAGCATAGGGACAGCGGGATGACTTTGTTTTATTTTATGTAGTGATAAAGCAATGTCGATGAAGGTTACATATCTCCGTCGTAGGTTAGGACAACTGCGTCAAGCGTGGGGCGAACACGGTGGATGTAGACCTCCACATTTAATTATCAATCTTCAATATTATATTATGTCGTTACGAGTTATTTATAGAAATGACGTTTCATAGCTGGACTTGGGAGCTGAGGTAGACCCTTCGTATCTGTGCACTGCACTTGAGCACGGCCCTGGGAGTTCTTCTCTTAACTTCTTTGTGACTATAGGAGACCACTTCACATTCTCATCCTTACATTCGCAACAGTAGCTTCTCTTTTTTAATGGACGACCGGGGAATCCCCACAAGCAAGATATACTTATTCTATAAGCCTTGGACTACAGGATTGTGTGAACACAACCGTACGGTGACCTGGAATATTTCTAAGTTTAAAAAAATAGACCCAAATATTTATCAGGATACTAGAAATATACTTCTCTCCTCTTTTGGTTTAGAGATGAGATTTATTATTATATTTCATCTATGAATTTTCATAATTGAAATTTAATGTTGTTTCGCGAACGATAGTAAAAGGATTGATAAATCGTAAGCGAAAGTTGTAAGATTAAGTTGTAAAATCGCGCTTACCTACGTGTTTTAAAACATTTATTATGAGGGTCCTTAATATTATTATGGAAATTTTATCTTGACTGAAATAAATGTATAAATATAGAGAACTCATTGTTTATATACGTTAATGATTTCAACCTACAGAAGGTCAGTGAAGTTGTAGTAGTTATTGGTTAATTATCTATTAATTGCGAATAGGTTTTATTGATACGGTTCATAGATAGAGACATGCGTTGTCCGTTTGTCAATATAATGTTATTGAGTTCGCCTTGAGGACGTGTGATAAAAGTAATTGAAACGTTCAACATTATACAATGTTGAGTGCAGTATCAAAAACGCAGTTCAAACTAGATGCGAGTTTATTTGCTTACAAAAATATTTATATCAATGGAAGTGTATTAGAATTTATCACAAAAATTCAGTCGCGTATCTATATTATATTTGAAACGATTCCATTATGTTTTATAAATATTATTTTAATTTCACCCTGACAGGTAGTGGAAACGTGGAATCTGTCCCGTGTCTACAAAGTCAATACCTAGGATTTGAGACTAATAGTGAATACAAAAGAAATTGATATGCACTAATTATGGATTACACGAATTTGTACATTAATTATTGATACGCAATGAGCCGTGATAGCTCAGTGTCCGTGCCCTCTCTTTTAATTCAAAATGCTCGAGCAAAAAGAGTTAAAATCTTCGGGCACCGACAGAATTGTTAAGTTTAAGCGCTAACTCATCACGTGCTAGGCGATGAGGGAAAATATCTTGAGGAAAACATGTATATGTTGGAAATAATAACAAAAACATTTCAAAGTTACTTGAAGTCCACCAATCCGCAGTGGGGTCGCGGAGTGGACTATGCCTTAACACCCTCCACATAGAAGGCCTTGCCCGGCAGTGAGACACATAGGCTGTTACTTTTAATTTCTTTATGGAAACGCAGCTGTTAAGCTGCTAAGCAAAAAAAAATATCACATTCTTTTTATTCGCACAGTTTGCAATGCTCTCCAGACCTTTCAGAGGGACATTTCTTGTAAAGTAAATATTTAAATGTAAATCTTAAAAAAAGCAGCTGTACATTTTTATTTTCACTCTTCACAAAAGTAGCAAAGTATTTTTAAGGAAATGCGTCTATTCCAGGTATCTCTAAACGACTTACACTACACTGCAGGTTTCTTTAAACGGACATTTAAATAAATTCTCTATATATGATATTGCGACAGACTGCCCCGTAAACATTAATGCTGAAAAGGATTCGACACGTCGGGATACAAAAATCATATTAAAACACGATAAAATCCGTAATATAATTTCATTTAACCATGTATAATATTCGCCTAAAACATGAAATTCATATCACATTGATTGTAAAAAAAACTTAAAGTTATCATTGTACGAAATATTTTAAATCAATTAATAAAAAAGGATATACATATAATATAAAATTAGCTTTTAGCCTGCGGCTTCGCTCGCGTTTAAGCTTTTAACAATTCTTTTTTTCTAATTAAAAAATAGCCTATGTCCTTTCTCAGGCTCTAGACTATTTGTGTACCAAATTTCATTTAAATCGGTTCAGTAGTTTTGGAGTGAAAGCGAGACAGACAGACAGAGTTACTTTCGCATTTATAATATTATAGTATGGACAATAGCTGTCCTTCAATGGTAAAAAGTGGACTGTAATTCTTTCAACATAATAATTATTTTTCTCTGGCTTATTTCAGCCAATGTAACATTTTAAAATTCTTTTTATTGTTGACTATAGATGATTAAAATTTCCGGTGGCCACTAACAAATTAAAGTTAAAAACCTACCAGAATGGCGCAATCGTAGCAAATGTGTATGCATTACCCTTGCTGATTTGAATTTTAGTAATTAGTAACCGTGGTAACTATAAATTCGCCACTGCTCCCTAGATATTCCTGCTACCATAGCGCCACCAATTTAATGTCTTTTGACGGACACTATACATATTAAAAATGATATTATATACAAATAAGAGGTAGATATGACACTAGCGCACCGAAACTGAGGAATCAAAATTGTCCATATTTATGCAAAATGGAACCACACGACAATTTTGTGTTTTTCTTTTTTTTACGAATATTGAATTCAAAAGTGGTCTAAATTCTTATTAAAAAAAGAACCACATGATTTTTCCCTTGGAAATAGGGTATACAAAAAGCAGAAAGGAACCAACTGCAATAAAGAACATTACATATAAAGCAAAACCGAACCACGGTACAACGGGACTCGATTGTTCAAATAAATAATCTATATTACTACCATTTTATACAAAACAGATCCACACATACTTGGTTCCGTTATAAATTTCGCAGATTTCAATTATTAACAATCATCGGTTGTGGGTTCGATTCTCACGCGGGACAAGAATTTATCTGACTCGCTAATTAGGGACAAACATCCATACCAACGGCCCATCCGTTGGTATGGGTGTTTGTAACAGACCAATACCACTAATGTTGCACTATGTTGTACCAACCACATCTAGGAGACCCGGTGGATTTGGAATTTGCTAAATATTATTATTTAAATGCTTAATTTTTGTAAACGGCTTTTAATTTATTATTAACGAAGAAATGTGTAAAGTTCACTAGCGTATTTATAATATTTACACGTTTTACATAAATATGTATATTTCGTATAAGAATTTAACCAAATATTCTTTGAATAGAATTATTTATAGGTAATTCTAATTATATTACCTATATTTTTAGAACGCTTTTTCACTTGATATTGTTTATGCTTTCAGCACTTTCATTTTAGCAAAATTTCAATGGTTTTATTTGCAACTTTACTTCATTTTTCTACAGCGATTATACAAAATAGTAGAAATAGGGAAAAATAATCTAATTGATGTTCACCTAATATTTATATCACCATTTTATTTATTTTATTACTGTACAGTTAACCATAAAGGTTTCGTTCACGACTCCGTTCGTAATTTAGTTGTCCTCTATGGATAATAATTCTGAATAGCGTGCGCCGTGTGTGGCGTTTCGTTGGAGTCGTCGGAAAGCTGAAACCGGTGGCCCGAATACGATTTTATTCATTTTTCACGATGACAGCGGCTTGCACGACCTGGCACTGAATTAGCGTCTCTTTCAGATGCCACAATAACAATGCATTCTTTTGAACAATCGTAAAAGGCTATGACTATCCAATAGATATTCATGCGACGTTTCAGTGTATATAAGAAAAATATTCAGACATGAGCATGCATATTGTTAAAAATTAATTATATTCTCTATCACCTGGCATTACAGCTGCATGCCAATTACACTTTTTTTTTGGATTTATTTCTTTCATAAGGAAGTATCTTTAAGTAAGGACAATAAAATAATGAATACGTTGTTTTCATGATAATGCTTTTTTATTCATTGACAAACATGAAATCACCGACACAGAGTACGCCCTTACACGGGAACATAATTAATGGGACGTAAAAAATATTGTTGCACATAGAAGTCGAAACCGCAACACGGTTCGCATTGTCCTTTTCTGTGCAGTGCAAACCCTGCTTGAAATCTCTGTTCACCTCACTGGTTGGTCGTGAGTTTACATACCGTCTGAGACGAGATCGGAAACGACATAGAATGTGTCATGTCTTTTCTCCCACTTACAGCAAATAGTCATTTTAATGTAAAAGCTCATTAAAAGGTTTCGAATAATGGTGTGACCCACAATTTACGAGGAACATTATTCAAACAATGAGATATTAGCAATAAATCGAATTTGTTTCCGTCACGTGTGAAGTCAGATGTAGGCGTTGTATGGCTGTCATGTTGTGAGTAGGCAGCTTGTCTAACCAGTTTGAGGCTGACTATTAATTTCGTTTCAAAAATAAAATATTATTGTTATGAGCATAACAGATTATATAACTGTATTATTTGCCATTGATTTTTTCATAAGACAAATAATAAACATACTGTTGGCGAGAGGGTCCTATGTCTTATGACTTTTTTAATTTACTTAATCTTTTTATTAAATTACTTTTTTGTCATTGAGGTTGTTTCTTAAGTTCACTCTGCTCTTTTTATAGCCATTTTTTGTGATAACTTGTTGACCTTATATTAAGGGAATACTGCCGGCCATAGATATCTTTAACACCATAGGCACAGGTCTTCTGTGAGGCCGTGTACGTCACCGTGGCTCTAACAACAACAAATAACGTTATATTATCGTGTGCCTTAAAGGTGAAATTGTGAAATACGGGAAAACAACGTTTTAACAATTAACTTATTGACTAAATTATTTAAAGAATATCAGATTTATGCATTTGCGTTAGAAATTCATTAATCTTCTCCATCTTCTCTTTTCCACCTTTCTATATTAAAAGAAAATACGCACATTTATAACAGCGGATATTTATTGTGATTGTATTTTTATAAGCATCCATAAGGAAACATGACTAATTTAATACCTATTATGTGATATTTATCGTTACATAACAAAAAGATTTCTCTAATAAAAAAAAGAATCTAAATTGGTTTGTTGCCCAATGTCATACATATTTATGAATTACGTCATATCTTTGAAAACGTGGTTAACGTGAGGTTGACATTCGCGTGACCCGCCCCAGCGTTTCTAGATTCCAAGAAAGTTGTAACTCTGATAACACTGCAGAAATAAAATTGCAGTAAAGACTAAAGCCCGTGCAGGCAGCATTTCAACGGCTTACCATATTGTTAATGACACATAACCTTCAATGCCTACTTCCGTAAAAATGCGGAAATCGATACGTGAATTGCAGATATTTCCCTATGCGCGGCGTTTATAAGGAAAATAAGAATTTCCTTTGACGAAAAAAAATCTCCTGCCTTTAAAAACATGTTGGATTCTGGTTAGTTTTTCAAGTTGAAATAAGATCCGAGCCAAGGCTATTGCAATGTCAAAACAAAATAAACAAATGTTTTATCAGAACTATGGATAAAAAAGATTAGTATGACCAAATATAACTTAAAATAAACCTTGGCTAGCAATGTGATTTGATATTTAGCACCAGACAATAACACTGAGTCAATTGCGAACGTAATTCTTCATGGGGATGTAATTCCATTACAGTATTTTTTGTTCCTGAACGTGTTGTTAAGTATGAAGTAACGGTGAGGTAGACAGCGACCAAAATAGTGAGGTGACGCCATCTCGGCGAAGGATATCTCGCTAAACCTATTAGCCGCCCAAATATGAAGTGGTGCTACAAAAGATTTATGCCATTTGGCGATTCGTACTACCGGCGTGGTCGGGTTACTTTCTGTTTACCATTTGCGAAGCGCTCAATTTACGAACAGGTTTAAATAAACTGTTCTCAAATCTGTCCAATCCATCGATATTCATCGGTAATGGGCTAATGGCATTCGACGAAATAACGTGACGTATTCGTGATGTTGTTAAATTAGACAAATATAATCATAGGAAGTATTATTTTGTCAGCTTTTTTCGAAGGACAACATATAGTTAAGAAAATAAATATTTTGTTAATTCTGTCATAGTTAAGAAAAAAAAGTAAAGTAACAGCCTGAAACTGCTGGGCGAAGGCCTCCTTTGTACAGAGGGTATGAGGGCATAGTCCACCACTCCATCCTCATGCGGATTGGCAAATTTCACATTATATCTTTGAAACATTTTTGTCATTATTTCAAATACATACAGGTTTTCACACCAAGTTTTCCTTCACCGCTGAGCACGTGATTAGTTAGTACTTAAAATTTATTTCATTAGCGCCGACACCGGGATTTCAAGTGAGGTTTCTCGAGTATATTGTTCTCGAGTCTCCCGAGTATATTTTTTAAGTAAAAGCGAACGCCCGGACACTATCTATCACTGCTCAATCTGTCATAGTTAAGAAGATTGTGTGAATTCCTGAAATTTTGCAAAAATGGCAAACTATTGATTTTATTAAAATTATGATATGATTACATCTTTTTTTAAGACTGTGGTAGGGCCATAATGTGGTAGAACCACACAACAGCTTCCGTTGTTGCACTAACGGACAGACTCGTTCGGCCTTGTATTTTGCGGCCTTTAGCCTTACAGAAGATCAGCGTGAAGAAGAAGAATATTATATTTGTGAGGGCTAGTTTCGTCTAGTGAGAAAGGTAACTGGGTCCCGCTGACAGCGGGCCGCTGTGACCCCTCAGGTGTTGTAGATATGTGCGGCGGCAATCACTTATCTACAGAGTAACCACATGCTTAATATAAGTTTAAATAATAAGTTGGTTGCTTTTTAACTTTCCGCATAAAAGAAAAAACGTTTCGGTTTGTTATATAGACGGCTTTCGAGCATCAATATTCAACAGAAGCGAATGAGATTTTAAATAATACATAAAAAAAGATGATATCATCACTAGCGGATCCGAAAGACGTTATCCAGTACACATCTTAAATCCGAAATAATATATTTTTTTAATATTTTGTAGTGGACCGAATCACACACAAAAAAATCCATCAAAATCAGCCCAACCGTTTAGGAGGAGTTCAGTCACATCCCCACATGCACAGATGAATTATATATAAATGAAGATTTAAAAAAATGGGCTTGTTTTCTGTAAATTTTGCAATTTCCAAATTAACGCTCGTAGATGTTGAGTGCCCGTTACCTATGTCATTTAATGCCGCCCTAGTTTAATTTACACGTTGTCTGTTGTTAGTATCCTAGTGTGATTATTCTATTAGGTAAGTACTCTCCTCCCAAGTGAAACAAAGGAGCGTTTTATTGTCTATCACTGTCACTCTTCATTTGTCGGTAGTCTGTCACCAAGGTTAACGTTGTAAGAATCTACCAGTGTCATGACGTTATCGAAAACCCTCTTTTTTCGTATGATCTACATTTCATATTTAATTAGCCATAGGGAAAAAGAAATCATAATTTACATGAACATTATTTTAGTTGTTTTAAAGTTGTAAAATTACTAACCCTGGCCGGTAACTAAATATTAAAGATAAAAAAAGTGTATGTCCATCTGAATCCGATGACGTAAACTTTATGTCTTGTGAGATTGATTATAATTCATTATTTTGTAGTTTTGTACATCGTTTTCTATTGCATTGGGATTGATATTTTCTTGACAGAGAGATTCCAAGTTATTTTATAAGATGTCGATGCGGCAGATATCTTCGATGAGGTCTTCAAATGCGCTAAAATCGGCAATGAGTCACACTAGATCCGTACGTGAACAATTAGAAAGGTTTACTAGTAATTCGTCTATTGCATCATCACTAGATGATAAGTGGTAATTTATTCATTTACGGTTAATACCTCAAGATCAGTATTAGTTAATGTCTTGTAATGCTCTCGTCTTTGACCATTAACGGGAAAACGAGTGTTATGATTAGAGTAGATTTAGATCGGGAATGATTAAAATCTATAGATTGTGTTTAATGTTACGCGATAAAAGGGAGCTTCTTTGGGTAAATGTAAATAAGGGAGTTAAAGTTATTTACATTTACTCTTCTTTGTTACAATTTATAATCATCCCATCTAAAATTTAACATAAATGATAAAATTTCCATGAATATGGTTTTTAAGTGTTTATCTGTATTCCTATCACGTAGTATTTACAGCAACAAACAAGAGAGCTAAATTCTTATTTGGTATTGTGTAAAAATTAGGACACCTAAAATTATTTTATTTTCCACTTATGAAAGATTTTGAAAAATATCTAGGTAGGTAACTAAAATGTTTACCAAACTGTTTTTTAAGACATTTTATATCTATTTTAATATTTAACAAACATTTGAAGAATATGTTACAACAATATCATTCATATAATGCTGGTCTGTTTATTAATTTGAACCAAATTTGCAAAAATTTATGTAGGTTCCATGCAGTTTTTCTGATATGAATACACACGTTAACATTAATAGTAGCTTGATTTTTTAACTTTAAATTGCTGTAATGTGTTATCATGTTTGAAGAACTGCATACGCTGATGTATTCTCATTAGCTTAACCAGTTTTATGTACCGAAGGCCGTATTTTTTAATTTTGAGCGTTTAATAATGTTTCCTTTAATTTGTTTTATTCAGTTGCTGATTTGGTACTGTTGAGTATGTTTAGTGTTCATTTTGTATTTGTCAAAAGTTGTACAGCACTGATTTGGTAAAAGTATATTAGAGTTTTCTTTTGCTTTAGGTACTTCTGAGCGGTGTTTTAGGTTTAAAATTGTTAATTTCGTCTGATGTACGAAATATTTTCTACAGTTAGTTACTGACGTTCGGACTGATAGTTGCTTGAATTTATTATTTTATTTTATTTTTATTTATGCATTTCTTTAAATACAAACTGAGCTAGTACTTAACTACTATGCCATATTATTTGAAGTCATGTAGATGAGACAAATCTCTAGATAAAATGATGCGGATAATAAAATATGCGGTTGAAATATCTCTCTCAGACACATAAGACCTCATTACGTACTCGTGGAAAGTAATAAAGAACTCAAAGAAAGAACATTTTTACACACCCAACATTATGAAGTAGTAGTAATAACAATTTTATTTTATTTTGTTGGCAATTTCATTTCGAGACGCTACCTAGAAGTCGTCTCGATAGAGCCTCAAAAGAGTGAGAATTGGGAATGTTCTCGTCCTTGTTAGCTTGCGCTTTGCCTTCGCAGAGCGGACACGCGACTGCCTTGCGACCCGCCGCGTCCGCGTTGTCTAGAAAGTTCTTCTCGTGCTCATCGATGGGCGTGCGCCAGAACCCCTGGACGCCGACGAAGCGCCGCGGACCGATCGCCGCGGAGGCGGCCAGCCCGGGGCCCGCGGTGGTCTCCCTGCCGTCGCTGATAGGTAAAGCGCCATCTGTTGACTGCGTTGTACAACATGACAGTAACGGGTTACTGTCATGTTGCACAATGGAAGACATAGAAAAACTCGACTGTGGTACGAAAGCAGTTCCAAAAATGCTTTATGGCGCCAAAAATTCGCCATTTGGATTTTTTGTTTCAGTATACCCAGGGAAAAAATGAAAATCTCGGCTGTGAAAAATTTCGAAAACGCATTTTGGCGACAAAAATCCGCCATTATGATTTTTCAAATTTTAATATACACAGTGACACTTGCGATAAACACGAATATAATAACATATTCATCAAAATCGGCTCAGTCGCTTATATATAGTAACGAACGTCGGAATAGACATGCATGCAGGTCAAACAGATAACAGGGGGACTTCTTTTATCGCTTCACCATATTCGGGTAAAAAGCAGAACGTTGTGTTTGTGTGTCAACAACTGAATTTTAATCAAATCTGTAGTGGACATAGCTAACGAGTTGGATGGAACAGGGTTTTGTTTTGAAAGAACTAGGGAGATTATTGAGGAAGGTTAGTGTAAAAGTGACAAGTAACGGATTTACATATGTAAAAAGAATAGAATATTTAACAAACCTATCATATCACGATAACATTAAACATTGTGACAATACACATTATAATATTGTAATTAATATTTAATAAATATCATGAACAGAATAGGTTATTTCTATGTTTGCCCTGTAATTGTTTGTGCTCTCACGAAACAGAGAAGTTGCTAAATAAACAAAGAAATTATCAAGGCCCTGCAATCTGTTTTGAGTATTAGTAAGTTGTATAATACCATGTTTTAGCTTTGTAAAAATTAAGGTAAAAAAATAAACGCTGTGTTGATGAGAACAACATTGTGTCGTTCTATTGTTGTGTCTCTGGCCGCTCCAGTGGGATACATTGTCGTTTCGGTCTAGAGATTTTCATAAAAGGGGGGAAGAAGTGTTGCTAGTAAAATCTTTTGTTCCGAAAGATAGCTTAGCTGACTAGTGTAATGATAAAAGTTATTTATAACTGTCGTGGGGACATCTACTATCACCCCAAAACTGGCTTATTACCACTAGTACCATAGTGGTCACAGAAGATTGGCGTGAAGTGAGTGAACTAACCGGGGCCCATTCTTTAAAAACTATCAACTAATGTATAATACAGCATTTGCTGCAGATGTCCATGGGCCCGGTAGTGAAACGATCACGAAAAAAGATTTATCGTCTGAAAACAACCTGGTACCAAGCGATAGATTTCTTATGTATTATATTATGGTTGTTATAATTTATAAGAAGTACGTCACATTGTTATACTAGTATGGTATGTTCTGAAAGTTGACAAATATAAAAGTTAGTTTAAATGTTAAATAGACAAACTCAATCGGACCACTCTACCAAGTGGCTCCATCTAATAAATCAATATTGGTCATCCCAATATTTAACTGTAAATACGCAGAGAAAAAAACAAATCGTGTTATAAAATGTGTTAATTTCGTTGGTTACTTTAAAGGATATTTCACAATTCATTTCAGGGAAACATACATTGGTTGAAATATGCGACGGGTATTCCCTTTTGTCGGTTTATTTTATACATGTCCCACTGCTGGGCAAAGGCCTCCTCTATATAGAGGGTATCAGGGCATAGTCCACCACGCGGCCCCACTGCGGATTGGCGGACTTCACATATTTTCGAAATATATATATATTTTTTTTTTTGTTATTATTTCGAAAATATGCAGGTTTCCTCACGATGTTTTCCTTCACCGCGGAGCGGATAAGTCAACACTTAAAGTTAAAAACTTCATTGGTGCCGGCACCGGGGATCGAACTCAGGTTGCTCGAGTATATTGAACTAAAAGCGAGCGTACGGACTGAGCTGTCACGGCTACAAAAAAATAAAACACCAAAAGTATTTTGAACGTCAAGTGGCAACCCTATCATATTTTTATACAACGTTCCACTGTGTGTACGCTCATATTCATATGCAAAATTATAATTGGTGCCCCATTCGCCGTTGTATCGGAACCGATCGTTCGCAAACGGGATAATCCCGCGAGCTGTCACGGCTACAAAAAAATAAAACACCAAAAGTATTTTGAACGTCAAGTGGCAACCCTATCCTTTTATACAACGTTCCACTGTGTGTACGCTCATATTCATATGCAAAATTATAATTGGTGCCCCATTCGCCGTTGTATCGGAACCGATCGTTCGCAAACTCCCGCGCTGACATCACCCGGAGGTTGCGAGATTATCGCGCGCACCGCAAACACCGGCCTTGCCCGTGCTCGCACTGAGTGACATCACTGCTCTAAAGTCGTTCGCGAGGCGCCTGTGTACGGCGCAAGTCGTTTATTCACCCGTCTCAACACAGTTTAATCTCGCCGTTCTCGCATGTGTTCCATTGAGATTGTCTCGTTGCTTTATTTTTCGAAATAGCCCCGCGCCGCGTCGTTACGGTGTTGTTGTTTCGACAAATTCGGCATTTGTCTGCTTTCGTTTCGATAAATTCGGTATTTCGTCGCCATCTGGTGTCGTGGGCCGATATTGACCTTGCCTCATTTCGAACAGCGTCCTCGGCGTATGATTATCGGTAATAGCAATTCATTTTATTTGTTCAACGCGACGCACTTTAAAGGGGAGCAACTAAAGCTGTTTTCTGATAGCTTGACTTGATATTAAAAGCCGCGACTATTTTATTTGTGTGAGTGAATCTGAAAAATCCGAAAACGGTCTTTGTCAACAAATCAAAGTTTCTGATGGAAGTACTACCGCTACGTACGAAGTTTTCATCGTATAATTAACCTGCGTGCCGCTAAATCCCTGAAATCGCTTAATAACCTTTGTTGCGGCCTAATGGCCAAAGGCTAACGATCGACTTGGGATGTAGTGAGAACTTATATAAATATAAAACGGCATGTGTATATGAAAATTCAACATGCGTTTGTTTAACATTACATTGCCCTAGCTAGTTTAGCAGGATAGCTGAGCATCCATGCTTGCGAGTGTCAATATAACTGCATTTAAAGGTTAGGTGTATCGAGGTAAAATGACTGTGGGTTTACAAATATGACGTAAAAATATGTTCCAACGTGTTTCTAGGTCATATTTGTGGCCTGGACCACCATTCCACCATTCACCATTTTGTTAGATCTCCAGATCTAATGTGGTGCTGTGCATTTTTCCAAGATAAAATGCAAGTGCAGAACATTTCAGTCATTTGTATTAATTGCTTCGTTATCGTTGAAAACTTATAAGCCAAACAAACACGCTTTCGCGTATTAATAAAAGGGATTTAATTAGCTAAGTACGTGTTCCTCATCAGGTAAACCGCCGCCCGAATCGCGAAAACCGAGAGCGCCCGCTTTCACCTTTGGCCAGAAGTTGGATCCCTCCGGCAAGTCCAACGCTGGACCAGGTCCCGCCACCTACAACACCGAGGGGATGACCGCCAAGGGTATGACTTTATGTATCTACGTTTAAGGAACTAATGGTTTTTGAATCAAGGAGCTGCTAACAGAAACATATGACTTGGTTGTGGGTGGGGTTGGGTAGCTGCAGTATTTGCTTTTGCACAAATGGGCAGGCTCGTCCGGGGATGTACTCGTACCAAGAACTCAGAGAAGGTCAGTGTGAAGTAGAAGGTTACAGTTTTGCGTTTCATTTGGTGAGTGATGGGCCGACCTTATTAAAAGGTGGCAACGCATCTACAGCCCTACATGTGTTGCAGATGTCTATGTGCAGTGGTTATCTATTAACATCAGGTGAACCGCCAGTTTGCCACCTTCATAAACTTAAAAAAAACATAACCTATTGCATTAAGCCTTGACGTTAAATCTTTATATAAACATGCGCGAACCCAAAAATTATTTATAGATAGATGTAGTCTTCTAACATTTGTTTTTTGTGTATAGCGTTTGCAATTAAAATTGTACCATTTGAAAGGTGCAGATTGAAACTGTGCTTTATTTTTACAAGCACAGGGTATTATGGATTTTAGATAAGTAAATAGTGGTTGCTGCAAAAATGTATAATATTCATATTTCATACTTAAATACCATATAAAAAGTAACAATAATATCACGAAAGATATATTCATGGTTTGTAAACATGCTCAATTTTGAATTCCGTTATCTAGACATAACAAAGCATGTTAATTCAAAATATGACAACGGTGCAGTTTTATCTCTACAGAAAAAAAAAGAGTCGACTATTCAAGTTTGAGAAATTGATAAGCAAGTTATATTGAAAATTGTTGACTATTTCCATTTTATAGTTTTTGGGTTATAGTTTACAGCTAATATAATACATACATTCTTGTTTTTGTTTAACTAGGTGACCTACAGGCGTTGTTTTGCTTATTTCTGTAGTTGTCGCTTATTCCGCATCATAATGAAGTCAGGAAGCATAACCTTTTTATAATATAATCACACATTGGAATATGAACGTAAAACGGTTGCTTAGAAGTCACAGGAGCATCATCATTCATCATCATCAACAGAATCGAATTTGCTAGGTTATTTAGTCGCTTTTCTTTAAATTATTAATCATTTTGTTATAATATTTTGAGGAAATTGATAGTTTGCTTTTGTTAATCAAATTCAAAATTCTTAGCAAAATTATATGACGACTGTCAATACTTAGCTGAGTTGGTGGTGTGTGTTTAAAAGTACGGTATATACTTATGTCGTACGTATGTATTTTTAGTGTTTACAATTGGGGTCTAATCTAGTCTGCCGCTCACCGGAGCGCAACTAAACGGGCGACGCGGAGACGTTTAGAAATCGTTTGATTCGTCCGCATCTGGAAATTGTCTTGAACCAGATAATTGTAATTTATGCGGCGGTCAGTTGAAAAGCTACCCACGGCAATTTCATCTAATGGAAGATTAGTTCAAAGCTTTTATACGCACGTGTTGTTTTTTAACTCTCGTTAAATGTTCTCGTTTTATCCGTTATAAATTAATTATCTACTTCTTTCCTCAAGGTATCAGTTTACATAAGTTACTTCGTACTTTCTTAAGTGTTAAAAGACATTATATACGAGACTCCGAGTGCCCGTGATTCTAGATCTAGACCGACCTGTGTAGGATTTATGTTGTCATTGATCACGTAGGCAGTCCTTGTTAGAGTTTAATAAAGTAGAAGTTAAGATATTAGATTAGACAGCGTATTGAAAATTATTCCGAAGGATTTAAGTTTAAATAAATTATATTTTATTTTTAATAATGTTTCTGGTAATGAGCCACACTCAGTATCATTTAATTTTCAAGTCAAATATTGGGGGTAAATAAAAATAAACGGTAATAAGTCGTCTATGTTGATCGAACAAGCTTTTATTATAATTTGTATTTTGGCTGGAAGTTTTATTGAACTACACAGCGCATAGGTTATGTATAATATGTCTCATAGATGTCGCACTGGTTGCCTCAATTGCTGTACTATGATCCAGTATTCGATTTGCAACTGCAGCATAATTGCACATTGCAAAATTCATTAATTTGACGCGCCCTAAATTGAGAAAAAAGCAACCGAAGACCAGTTTAAAATCTTAACATAGACCACACCGCTGCATAGCTTGCATCAACGATGTGGTTTTTTCCTTAAATGTCGTTCGAGCCTAAGTAGCAGTGGTCCTGTAGTGGCAAGACATAATTGCGAGAAGTGTTACGAAATAATTAACAGAAATATAACGACATAACTAATAACAAGTATTGTTATTGATTTATATACATTTTTTAGTAATTGCTGTGGAAATTGTTACAATTATTGGGATAAACTAGAATATTTCCTAGTCTGTTTTTATGAATATGTTTTTGTTAACGAATACATAACGAGAAATAAATAAAAACTAGTCAGCTAGTAAATGTGTCGATAGAAGCTGCACTTGTGTTAATAACATCTTAGAAACGTTACTGGTTTCATTAAAAAGAAATAAGGTGGGCCTTACGGATACAGTTAATAGGGTTTAGATACTGAGTTACGGTTGGACCGTTATCCATAATAAATTAAAAGTTAATGAGTAAAATTTCTTATACTTATATTTGGTGTTTAGTTAATATACAATATATATATACGATCAATTAAATTATAATATCAATATTAATAACGTTATTTTCGGTCTTTTAAAGTATTCAACGGATTTAAATGCGGTTTTCAGCAAAAGATAGTGATTCAAACGGGACATTTATATACGTATTAGCATGCATATTATAGTAGAGAAAAGCCGAGAAATTCGGTATCTACATTGTACCCGTGCAACGTCGGGATGGGTTGCTAGTTCTATATGAAACCATAAAGAGTTACGCTCTTCTGAGCGACGTCACAATATGGTTTAATGTCCGCTGTTGTCGGTGAGTTACGCTTTGAAATGGGTCATGATTTGATCAGTTGTCATGTAATTTGCATTAACGATGTCTTCTCCCGTATTTTACATATCTTCCTGTGCGCGGCAGCGCGTTTAATGTCTGATCGGCGAATTGAATCGAAGCCATTAAAACTGTATAATCAGTTCCGTTGACGACCCTTTGCATTTACGAACACGGCATACATTCTAAATTTCCTTTTATAGGACGGTACGCTATTTCCTTAATCTTGTATTAACTGATGTTATAACATTTATCGATAAAACGTCAATGTTATTGGTGCGCAAATAGTTTTTTTTTGTTCAATAATGGGCAAATTTAGAACATAGAACGTTTCGAGTCAAGCCTATGGAAAGGAAAGCCGGAATTTGTGTCATAGTTCCGGGTACTGTATTTATTATAAGACACAGGACATATATGGAGATATCGCGGATCGCTTGTCGAAAAGCCCACCTTGATTGGTCGTGCAGTGCATCGTGTGCGAGCCAAGTTGAGTAGTCGACGTTCCTGAATGAAATTATTAACCCCAATTTGAATCGCGCTAATATTCCAAAAACGTATTTTGTATGTTTGTCTCCTCACGAAACAACGGCTGTAAGGTTGACCGAATGTTATTGAAATAGCTTATAGGGCTGTGTCCAAAGTGGGGTTATTCCGTAAGTTTCGGCCCATTCTACATCTAGAGGAACCACGTAGGTAGAGCCGCGGGCGATGCTAGTATCACAATTGCTTGGGCGAGCTGAAGCGGCGGCATTGGCGGTGGGTTCGTCTGGCCGTTCGCGCGTCGCCAAATAAGTCCGTAAGCGCGAAGGTGAGTCGGTGAGTCAGCTTAGTGCGGCGTAGGCGAGTGGTCGGAGGGACCCTGGGGGGAGAACGGTGCGGGTCCAGTCGTTCCTCCACTTCCAATTAGCTGCATCGTCGCATTGTTGACGCGTCGAGTTTGTGCGTCGCAGCAAAACAGCTCAGTTTGTTTTCGCGTTCGAGAGAGTGATTATCACAGTAAAGGTACGCTTGTCTGCAATGTTTAATGAGTTTCGATATTTCGAAACGCACTTTCAAAAGTAATACTAGATTTTCAGTTAGTGGTAAATTGTTTTGTTGTATTTCTGTGAGTGCTGCATTTTTGTTATGGCTTTGATTCTGTTGAAATAGATGTAGAAGTGACTTTTTTTGATTATATTTTCAACTCGCAAAACGTTGAGTTATTCTTGGTGCAAGTGTTATGTTCAATTTAAGTAGTCGGGTAAAGAAATTCAATAGCTATTTGTTTATGGTTTTTATATTGGTTGTTGCGAACGCTTTCGAATGTAGGAATGTTTGTGTGATCTTTACGGATTTTATGATATTTTCTAAACCTGTAGTGCTTGCGAATAAGTAAGCCGATTCCGTTCTAGGACACAAAATGTTTTGCCGCTTGTGCGAGATTTATGGGCTAGGAATATTCATTTATTCAATAGTGTCGCACACTACCCAACGAACTCACTTCGAAGTATTACAAGTTTTTTAAAATAATATTAGCTTGCTCTTATCAATCCACAATGTCAAAAAGATACTTTTAGCGTAACAAAAATAAAAACATATGGTCACTATTGAAAACACGAATCATAACTAAAATTAAAAATGACGTAATGCCATCCTACCATGGCCCATAACATTTCAATGTTTAAGCGTAACAAAACTGTTTAATTATCTCTTGCATTAATTACTATACTCATATGTATATACAATTGCAAAAAAAATTCCAAGGTCTTTTACGATGTCGATGCGGCATATGGTGGCATATAGCTTCGCACATCGATGCGTTGGCACTCCAGCCGAAAGAGTATCAGTTTGTTTACAAACTGGTACTGCGCATTTATTTCGGTACATTCAGTACATGTTAGCGTACCAAATCATAATATATGTTTGAATTATTAGCTTGATTAATAAATTTTTAAATAACTACATTTTTAATAATGGTTGTCATGGCATTAACATGGGTTATTATAGAAGCGTCGCAGAGATAAAACATGGTTAGTAAAGATTCCATCAGTGCACAGTTTGTCGTACGGGGTTATTGTAACGGGGGTAAGTTTATCCCCAAACGTTGCCCGTTTGAGGATAAACAGGTTCAATTAAACGTGTATAATACTTCTGCCTCTCGTTTTGAACCTGTGGGATCTTTTTCTTGGACATACTGCGGCATTGCCTGCTGGTATAATCATTGCTTTTGGTTCACACCAATACCGTGATGTAAACCGAAAGATATAATTATTTTTTAAAGTCAGTATATAGTGGAAGAGTTTGCCAAGAACAACAAAGGTATGGGCCGGAGCGGATTGAAGTGGGGAGGCAAGGAACCACCTTGGTGTAGGTTAGCTGTCATTTGACTCCTAAGGTACTACTCAGCGTCGATACATAATAGACACGGGGATGCAGGGCGGGCCACTGGGCCTGCGGCGTCGTTGCACGGCCGCTGGCCTCACCCCCGCGTCGCGCTCACCCCCGCGCCCTGCGACTATGAGCCCAGCAAGGCCGCTAGGGCGGTGCTCGACCACGCGCCGGCATTCTCCATCGGCCTACGTGTCAATCCACCGCAGCCCGGGAGCCAGACGCCAGGTTCAACGCCTCAGCAGTTTCTAGCGAAGCTCATCCATCTGAATTTGTGTCATTCCTCGCTTGCCTTGCAGTCGAGACCGTGGATACATCGCGATAGTTTCATCTTTGTTTCATTCTATATTCGCTTTGTTTGAATCACTTAGTTTGCAGACTAGCTTGTTGAAATTTCTCAATCTTTGCATCCATGTTTGATTGAAAGCTTCACATGCATCGCTTAGTTTGCATCTTGTTTCGTTGAATCATCTCGAACTTTTCATTCATCTGTATTCTGTTTGTTTTTTTTTTTGTCGCATAGTTCTTATTGTTTGTTGTTAAAATCTGTCTCATTCCGTTCATTTTTATTGTCTGTTTACTGTCACCGCTGTCGTTTCTGTCATTGTTTTTTTTTGTTCGTATTTAGTTTAAACTTATTTAGGAAATAGTAATCATCCACACGGTTGATTGAAAGCTTAAACTCAATTGTATATAATAAACATTGATGTTCCTAATAGCAACGTTTTCCTTTTCATATTATCGTCATAGAATATTATGGCTTTATAAGTACTTGTTGGTTGTTGTTTACTCATTTTATATTATACTAATAAAATATGATGAAACCACTGTTCAATTACGTTTAATTACAATCTTGGTGATTTTCGTCGTTTAAAAATATACATATTTTATTTAGAATATAATGAATAATAGTTATGTCGGAACATAATTTGTGTACATTTTTACCCATTTCTTAACAAATGGCTGTTTCTTATAATTTATACTAAGCATTCGGTAATTGTGTCATCTATTCAGACGTCAGAATGGCTCAACTATGAATGGGGGTAGGAGCGCTACGATAGAATAATATTCTAATTTCCCTTTCAGCCTAATTGACAATTTGTTAACTACATCGTGTCTGACATTACCATAATTGGGCTTTGGGGTTGGAACATTGGAACATGGATTCTCGAATATTTAGGCGATTATTTTTTATTTGGATTTTATTATCAGTCGTATTAGAACGAAGTATATGTTGATTCTGGTCTGTTTTTTGTTTTTTAAACGATCGTTTTAACCAATCGATCCTCGCAATAACAACAAAAACTCTCTATTATCATCATTTATTTAAAATTTTCAGCGCCAAACATATACTCCATGCCACCGGTGCTCGGAGAAGCTAAAGAGGGTAGTAAACGCGCGGCCCCAGCCTTCAGTATAACTGGACGTGGCAAAGCGTTCGAGAGCAAATCGCCGATACCAGGACCTGGTACTTACACCACAGACAAGGCCGCATCGGCGCTCACGAAGAGACCACCGGCGTACACGATGGCACCAAGGAGGGAAGTGAAGCCCCCGTCAGCTACTGTTCCCGGCCCAGGGGTCTACTGTCCCGAAAAGGTGAATGAATATGAATGAATAAACGAATGAGTGAACGAATGAATGAATGAACAAATTAATATTTATTTACTTTAATAAAAGCCGTTACGTTAACAGTTAAAAGAATATATGACTAACGCATGAAACCAAATAGGCATGTACTTGGCACGATTTATATTTAAAAGATGATTATTTAGAAGATGATTCTTTGTACTCTCACTTTTGACATCAAATTCTTTTGGAGCGATTGAGGACATTAACATTGTCCGTCATATATTATCATTTGGTAATGATTTTTTTGAAATATTTTAAATGTTTATTTTTTGGTAGAAAAAAGGGGAAATTTGGAATTTGTGGTGGACAGCGATGGTATTTATAACTAATATAATGTTTTTATAACATGGTAAAAATTTTAAAACTTTGCAGTAGTTTGCGATAAAATGTTAACTAACAATTGCTATACTATTTAGAAAAATTACTATTTTAACCACTTATCTTTCTAAAATAAATCGTAATTTGTAATTGGCTTAGATAACTCAGTTAAGATAAGTTTAACAGTTATAAGCTTTCGTTATAATATCAATTCGTAAAACTGAGTACCGAATGTGTTGATACAATTATTGACTCTATAATTATCACACCAATAAAAGATTGGTGTTGCGTCTTCTTTGGCAGTTGCCTTGACGATAATTTTTGCTGAAGCTGAGTAGCTTTGGGTTTAAGTCCTTGAATTTAATATCAATGCAGTCGAGCGACTCAGTTATTATTCATGCGCTGGCGCCAACGTTTACTTGCTTGCAGTTTTAAACGCTAACCACGTGTTTGGTTGGCTAGCATTTAAGTGCAACCGATTAAGTAAAACGTCCTTAGCCTGCAAATTGTTAATGACATATAAAATATGCCAATCTATAGCGCGTTCTAAGCGCAGTTATCTAATGCAGTGACACTAAAATAAAAAATAGAAGGCTGTTATTTCACTCTGAAAGCATTACAGGTTTGAATTATAATAGTGAGGGGCTTAGCGAATGTTGAAATCGCTAAACGATGAGATGTTCTCTGTTATTTGAGGACCCTGCTTATTTTTTGCTTACCGTAATCATTACCATCACTAACCTTGGGGCATGGCTGTATGGCAGGTCTGCGTGAACCTCCCGTGGGCGCCATCGCATACGTTCGGCATACGCCATTCGCAGTACGCCGGACAAGCTTTGTACCATCCCGCTCCGGAAGAAATCCCCACCATCTAAAGCTGTCTGTAATTAACATTTTAATATAAAAAATAATTTTTAATAAACACCCTTCACAACGCTTTATTAATGCCTATTTCTTGGTAGTAAACTAAATCAGCCGTTGCAACTGTGCGAAGCATCGAAAATATCATAATATTCAGCTTATTAACCAACCCTACATGCTGCTTGTTTGAAAAGGTATGGTATAGTTACTAATACACCATTGATTATATATTTGTTAATCCGATTTTGGTGCACAATTTATGTGCTGTCAATCTTTCTTATTGAATGTCTAATTTAGAATTTGCTAAAATTCTTCTTATAAATATGTAATTAATAAAATAAGCAAAATTTGTCTTAATCATGGAATTATATGAATATGAAATGAATGTTAATATCTGATTGTAATTAATCAACTTTCTTGTTTACTAAATGTTTATTCCATTTTTAGTACGCATAGAGTGCTTTTGTTTTTATATATATTTATGTTCCAGGCTGATGCGATTCTGCGTGAAAAATCTCCAAAGTACAGTCTATCTAGCAGAATGAAAATCGAGAAAATAGAACGTGTCCCAGCTCCAAACGCGTACAACCCGGAGAAGGCTGACAGGATATTAAGAGAAAAATCGCCAGCTTTCTCATTCAGGACCAAGACTGATATTGTCAAAGTTCACAACGCCCCAGCGCCAAACGTTTATTCACCGGAGAAGTCGCTTAACGCGCTGAAGAGCGGACCCAAGTACACGCTAGCGGGGAAAGGGGCCGCCGAGAAACACGAGGTGACCCCAGCACCCAATTCGTACAACCCCCAAAAGGCCGACAAGATATTACACGAGAGTTCGCCGTCGTACACGATGCGCTCAAAGGAGGTCATCGAAAAGATCGAGCAAACCCCCGCGCCCAACGTCTATGCCCCCGAGAGGTCTATCCACATGCTCAACGGCGGACCAAAGTTCAGCATGTCAGGCAAAACGGAGTGCTCGAAAGTTATCGACACGCCAGCGCCGAACACTTACAACCCAGAGAAAGCAGACAAGGTGTTGCACGAAGCGTCGCCCGCTTACAGCTTCAGGATTAAAGAGCAGAGTGTTTTAAGAAGCGAATCACCAGCGCCTAACGCGTATGCACCGGAGAGATCGTTGCACATGCTGGACAGCGCGCCAAAGTTCACAATATCCGGCAAAGGACAAACCAGCAAAGTCGACGATACTCCCGGGCCGAATGTATATTGTCCTGATAAAGCTGACAAGCTTTTACACGAGTCATCGCCATCATATTCATTCAGAATGAAAGATCAAGTAATGAAGACTGATAATGTACCTGCGCCTAATGCGTACGAGCCCGAGAAATCTGCAAATATGTATCACAGCTCACCAAAATTTACAATGGGTGGAAAAGGACACGATCCTAAATTTGATGATGTACCTGCACCAAATACCTATAGCTTGGATAAGGTAGATAGACTTCTTTATGAATCGTCGCCGGCTTATACCTTTAGGCCGAGGAACTCTTCTGAAAAACCAAGCGATACCCCAGCACCGAACGTATATGACCCTCATTACCTCGATGGGACCCCAAAGTTTAGCCTTTATGGCAAAGGGCCCGATTCCAAACCACTTGATACTCCTGGACCAAATGCTTATAACCCTCATTTGTTAGATGGGGCTCCGAAATATACTATATCAGGAAGAGGCGCATCGCCAAAGCCATCTGATGTTCCAGCACCTAATGCGTATAATCCCCTTTTGCTTGATAATACGCCGAAATACACGTTATCTGGACGCACGCCTGATGGTAAACCGGTAGAAACACCCGGTCCATGCAGCTATGACCCTCATATTGCCAGCAACTCTCCTAGTTATACGATGTCCGGTAGGGGCACAGACGATAAACCATCAGACACACCGGGACCCAACAGCTATGATCCGAATCTACCAACCAGCACTCCAAAATACACAATTTCTGGAAAGGGGCATCCACAAAAAATCATCGATACACCAGCTCCAAACAGCTACTCGCCAGAAAAGGCCACCAATTTAACATCAGAGCATTCTCCCGCATACACGTTTAGACGCAAGCACAATCTTCCCAAGTCTATGGACACGCCAGCGCCGAATTCATACGATCCGAGCAAGTACGTGCACATATTGGACGGTGTGCCTAAATATTCGTTTGGTACAAAACCCCCGGCGGACAAGCCCTCGACCAATCCAGCTCCGAACGCTTACAGTCCGGAGAGAGCGGACAAAATGCTCCACGACAGCTCCCCGTCATACACATTCCGTCCGAGGATCGAGAATAAGATGACCAACGAAACGCCGGCGCCGAACGTATACAATCCAGATAGAGCAGACAAAATTCTTTTGGATAACGCTCCACGTTATTCATTTAGAATTAAGACAAATCCTCACAAGCCTGACAACGTTCCGGCCCCCAACTCTTACAATCCAGACAAAGCCGACAAGGTTTTGATGCACAGCTCACCGCAATATACGTTTAGGATTAAATCGGACACGATGAAAGTTCTCGATACACCTGGTAAGTAAATTTCAAATGTAACATGTATGCTTAAGATGAATAAAGTTAGTGGTTATTGTAATATTATTTTTATTTCTACAACAAAAATCATTTAAACTTTTGAAAAGCTCATTTCGGTTAGTAAAGGTATCAATCATTCTTTATCTATATAGTTTGCGTCAATTTTAAGTTTACGTTTTTTCACTTTATAACCATTTAATTGATTCATATTTTTATACTGTCCCTGTTCTTTATTTTATTTATTTTATTTATCAACTATTTTCTTTAATTTTAGCGCCGAATTCTTACAACATCCCCACGCCCGTCAAAACGCCCCTCTACACGATATCCGGCAGGCATAAGGAGCCAATAGACGAACGTCTAAAAGTCCCCGCACCTGGCTCCTACAATCCAGAGAAGGGCTACAAATTCGTTTTAACTTATTCGCCGCAATACACATTTGGCATAAAAATTCAGACGGACAAATACGCCGACTCGCCTGGTAAGAGCAAATATGTTTTTTGACAAGTCAACTGGCGTAGTGGATAGTGAATCTGTCTTTTGCGCCAGATTTAGTTTGGTGTAGTTTGGAACACCACTACTGGAAAAATATTGTGTGATGAACATAGTGTTTTCTTTGTGTCTGTGTGCTTATAAAAAAAGTAAAGTAAATGTCCCATAAATGTCCCATTGTTGGCAAAGGCCTCCTCTGTACAGAGGGTATCAGAGCATAGTTCACCAGGCGACTCCACTGCCGATTGGCGAACTTCACATGTTTTGGAAATAATTTTTTTTGTTATTATTTCGAAAATATATTTTTTATTTATTTATTTTATGCGAAAAGTTGTCAAACGAGCAGACGGTTCACCTGATGTTAAGTGAATATCGCCGCCCATGGACATCTGCCACACCCGAGGGTTACAGATGCGTTGAAAACCTTTTGAAAATTGGGCTCCGGCTACCTCACTCACCAAACGAAACGCGAAAGTATTTGTCATACTTCCACTTTACGCTGGTCTTCTGTGAGGTCGTGGTACTAATCCGGACGGGCCTTCCCATTCGTGCAACAGCCGAGGCTGCTGCGTGGCCCTACCACAGTTAAATATGCAGGTTTCCTCACTATGTTTACCTTTACCGCTGAGCACGTGATAAGCCAACACTTAAAATTAACAATTTCATTGGTGTCGGCACCGGGGATCGAGCTCAGATTGCTCGAGTAAGACAGTGAGCTATCACAGCACGGTATGGTTTATATATATATATATATTATATATATATATATATATATATATATATATATATATATTTATTAAAATGAAAGTATAATTATTATTTACCTAATATAAAACCTATATATAACCCTTGTATAACAAGGTATTTATTTAGTGACTAGATACAATTACACAAAAAGGATGTTGATTAATTTGCGTATAGCTTATATTATGACGGTTTTTATCCAATCTCACAAAGCAATGTTGACGTCAGTTCCTTGTGGCCCATAAATTCTTGTTTATCGATTTTGTTTTAGTCAAAAACCGGTCTCACACTAACCAGTTGTCGCGTTTACATTATAGTTAAGTACTCTGCCAAACTTTAGATTATGATTAGAGAGTTAAGACACGGTCGTATTCAGAGATACTCAATTAGCGCTAACTTTTGGTTTGGTTAGTAATAACTGAATTAACTTATAAGTATGTTCCCATAATGTTTTGATTCTTCGTCGGTGCAATGAGCTGTATAAAATCCTGCAGAATAAAAAAATTCTGCAATTCTGTCAATTTCAAACATAATTTTCCTATTTCCTAATTTCCTCACAGCAGCTGTTTCTTTAGAGAGGGTTTTATTCCATCAACTTAATAATTTTTTGCACAAGATTCCATAAACCATATTAATTATTCTATTTGACCTGTATTAATAATCTTTGCAGCTCCTAACACGTACCGAATTCCATCCGTTTTGGAGACTCCCGTGTACACGTTTTCCGGACGCCACAAGGTTCCTGTCGATGATCGCTCTAGAGTACCAGCGCCTGGCACCTACTCCCCCGAAAAGGTAAATGGGATCTCCTGTGAATAGATTGGTGGATTCGAATAATGATTGATTGATTGTAAATTCTTTATTGCACCAAAAGTTTAGACCAAAGCCGAATTTATTCTAAATAGCATTTACTTCCAGTTAAGCTTTGTTGTTTGAGAGCAAGTTGTTGGTAGTACTCGCTCGAATAAAGTAGCCGACTTAAAATTAGATTCGACTCGATTCTTCGTTTTTTTTCTTCGGTTCTATCACATTGCCAAAACTCAGTCGTGTATGCTATGTATATGTATGTATAGGCTCACTATTAACAGCACCTGTCTGTATCATATGAACCCCGATCTTTTATACAGACAATATAAAATTGGTGAGAAGATTTTTTATGTGTGTATAACAGAATAACAGAACAGGAAAAATTATTTATGCGGCACACAAGTGCTTGTCCCGTGTGGGAATTGAACCCACGGCCTCCGGACCGAAGCCTAGCGACTATAGTCTAGCGACTGCGCCACCGAGGCATAACTCTTAGAACGTATTCCCCTCAAATCAGCGCCTCAATTGTTTTCAGGTGCAACTTAGCAAACCACCGCAGATAACGTTCGGGATCAAGCATTCCCCGTTGCTGGGTCAACTCAAGCCGATTCAGCAGCAACAGACCGTCGAAAGGGACACCAGGACACCCGTCGTTAAGGACACACAGAGATACGCCGCACCGGCGAGACGGCAGGACACTCAAGCGGTTCACAACGGCAACATCGAGACCAACGAAATTCTGACGAACAACGTGTCGAGGCAACTATTCACCGACGAAACGAACGAAACGACGAACCGCACCCACCTGACGCACGTGCGATCGCCGAGCGACCTGCGAAGCGCCACCGCCACCCCCGAGCCGGTCCAGGAGACACTGACCCAGGAGATTGTGTGGGTGCCGGAGAAGCAGATCCGCCGCGGCTCCTACACCATAGACGACAACGGGGCCGTGGACAAATACGAGAGGCGGGAGACCGTCGCGATAGACGGCGGGGTGGCGCGTCTGCACGAGGCCGGGGAGAGGGGCGGCTCGAGCGTGGTCAAGGGGAACAGAGAGGTGACAGAGGGGGAGGGATACACGCGCGTGACCGACAGCCTGGCGAGCAACAGCACCGCCTTCGACAAGAAACACTCCAACACGGAGAGCGTGCAGACGGACACGGACGTGAAGCATCTGCCGAACGGCGGCGTGGCAACTACCACCACCACGAAGACGGTCCGGAAGGTCGGCACCGCGGCCACGACGGCGAACTCCACCACCAACGTGACCAGAAGCAATGTCGTGGTCACGTCCAGAGACGTCGGCGCGAAGTGAATATGAACATGGTCATTTATGATAAATCTGAATGAGACAATAAAAAATCAATGCATACCTTTTGCCAATCTGAACAAGCTAATGATAATAAATATTTTATTACGTTCATCAATATGGCGAAAATATAAAAAAAAATCGATAATTACATTGATCGTTCTGATTTTATTAAATTATCTATTTCCAATCTGATTGACAATAAACTTTTTATGGAATATATGTAATGTATTAACATCAGGAAATTGTCGTATCAAACGTTTTCATTTCACTGGGCTTCAAGCTTTCAGCACTCACTATTTTGGTTGTTCCTTAATAAAGTGCTCATTGTTCGCACTTGATTTTTCTTTTCCTAATTAGAGAATTTAAATTATTAATCGACGTAACAAATGCATGTGTTTTTATTTGTTTAATTTATTCGATAAATTATGATAGTTCACGCGTTTTAAACAAGTTGATCGCTTAAAGCTATTATGTCATTAATTTTACTAATGTAAATTTATTATAAATATTAAAAATGACATTTTTCTGAATGTGAATGTGATTTTATTTATCTTTCTCTTTTGAGGTTTTGATTTCCGAATGAAATTACGTTATAACAGTGTAAGGTGAGAACCTATTCACTTTTAAATGAAGATCCTTTCATTGCTGTGGGTAATATGTTTCAGTCAATGACGATGATTATTTAGTTAACGCAATGTAGTAGTGGAGGATGGACGGCGTGCGCTCCATGACCCCGGAGTGTGGGAAGCTGTGACGTATTTATAGTTAATGCGGTCGCCGTATGTATAGTATGGTCATGCACCGCGACTACACCGGCGGTCAAATCGGAAAAGTTTATCCTAGTTGATTTGTGCCTCACCTTGCTGGTTGGGCTTAGTGGTCGATAGCGTAGCCGCACAAAAACTCAGCGTTTCTTTATAAAAACATTTAAAACATCCATGATTGTCTTCATATCCAAGTGATGTTATAAAACATCACTTGGATATGAAGACAATCGTGGATGTGACAATCATTATTATCATTAAGGTTCGAAGCTAGGGGATTGTTCATGCTTGAACTTTTGCTTGGTCACCTTTCAACTTGCTTTGTGATAATTCAGTCGCAGTCAAAAATTCAAAAAGGCATCCGCAGTAGACCGATATAGCTCAGAGGATTAGCGAGCTGAAGTGGCGATGGGTCGGCCATATAGCTCGTAGAACCGCTAACCGTTGGGGAAGAAAGGTTCTCGAGTGGCAGCCTCGTACTGGCCATCGCAGTGTCGGACGACCCCCCCCCCACTAGATGGAGAGTGACGACCTGTGCAAATGTGCGGGAAGTCGATGGATGCAGGTGGCTCAGGATCGTACTTCATGGCAGTCTGTGGGGGAGGCCTATGTTCAGCAGTGGACTCAAACAGGCTGAAATGATGATGATGATGAGTCAAAAATACTTACCTATGGGTGTCCATCGTCACAAACGTGTGGGGTTCAGTTTAACACTGAACGTTATCACCTACTATCAACGATTTCGTCTCCTCTCCCATCGCTTGTGATGTAAATAGTGACGAAATAGTTGATAAGCCTTCGTTGGTCGCCCGTGAAGAGTTTCGAAGAAGTGTTTTCAACATTAACGCTTGCCAGCGCTTTCATAGCGGTGGATTTTAGACAACAATGGCGACATGGAGTGATACGATGTGTAGTTTAAAAATAATTACGAGCGCTCAGTTCATTTTATCGACGTTTTTTCCAATCACCGAAGCGGATGTTTTCATGTGATAAATCGTGCCGGGCGCTTTAACGGAAGCGTGGCCCCTGGATAAGTGGGCAGTGAACTATTTCTGCGCCTACGCAGTGGCCAGCTTGCAGCGTACACGGGATGACTTATTTGACGAGAGCTTTGTGCGTTACAAACCGTAAATCCCGTTTCGGTTGATCGTTTGTCTTTCCGAACGCAGTATTTTTAGCCGAGAAGGAAAACGAACGGGAATCTCGCGCTTTTTGCGCTCGATATTTTTTTGTATGTATGTATTTTAAACCATCATTCGACGATTGTAATTCATTAAAAGAAACAATTTAGAATATGTTGTTTTATACATTTGGAAAGAACGTATTTATACGATAGTAGTATTCGATATATTAAAATTTTGTTTTCTTTGATATTTTCCATGATTACTTAACATACCGTAGTAACATACGGTGGTAGCGTTTTGACAATCAATAAGAAAGTGTAATGCTCCTATATTGAATAAAGGTATTTGATTTGAATGGATTTAATTACCCTTTACCGTGGTAGGGCCACGCAACAGTTTTCGCTGTTGCACGAATGGGCAGGTCCGTCCGGATAAGTACTACGACCTCACAGAAGACCGGCGTAACGTAGAAGTGTACACTTCTGCGTTTCCTTTGGTGAGTAAGGTAGCCGGGGCCCACTTTATTTAAAGGTGGCAACGCTTCTGCAACGGGTGTTGCAAATGTCCATGGGCGGCGGATATCACTTAAAATCAGGTGAACCGCCGGCTCGTTTGCCACTTTGTCACCTAAAAAAAGCAGCCGTTTATTACTTCTCTGTCCCGAGATATAAATATCGTTGCATGACATAGTTTTCTGAGTATAAAAATCCTCACACGTTCCTGAGAGATTTTTAACATTTATCACTAAGCGAGTAAAGGTCGAAGAACACGTAAATGGAATGTTGACAATGTTGCAATGTTGACTATAATATGAGACACAGATCCTTAGTCAGAACCGAGTCATGCTAATGGATATGTCGAACTCAAACTCATAAATGTAACAAATTTACCTCATTAAACAATTTAAAATAATTCTTAATCCCAAATTAACAACCTTTTCAAATCTTAGCATCATTATCTACAACTTAATTAACTAACATTAATATCGACTAAGGTAGGGCCACGCAATAGCTTTTGTTGTGGCATGAATGGGCAGGCGCGTCTGGGGAACTACCACGGCCTCACAAAATACCGATGTGATGTGGATGTATTTAACTTTCTCGTCCCGTCTGGCGAGTGAGGTAACCGGGGCCCACTTTTTCAAAGGCTCTTAACGCATTCGTAAGCCCTTGGGTGCTGGTGCTTTGTTAGTTTAGACCGGTCCAAAATATAGGTTCTCTATAAGAAACTCTGTGGTTATAATATTTATAAGATAGTTTTGATACATAGTGTATAAAAAGCATTATGGTACAAACATTTCATTCTACCCCTATTTAGATTGCGTAAAGTAAGAAAACCTTTTATGGGACAATGTATACAGTTTTACAGCAAAATCCTAGAAAAGTTTCCAAAAAAATCATTCGCTAAAATCAAAAAACTTGTAAAGGAACGTTTGTGTGTTAAAGGCTTTAATAGTATTAGTGATTATTTAAACGATAACACACTGGAAATGAATTGATCGCTCCAGGCTCTTCCAAATAAAATTGAATATACTGTATAAGTACATGTTTCTTAATTTTGTCAAATTATGTTTAAAAAAATTGTCCCACTGAATTTCTATCGCCAGTTCTTTTCAAGTCAGTGGCTTTTTTCTGAACCGTTAGTTAGGTAAACGCACCTAATAACGACCCCTTAGAATCCGCACCCATTACCGCCCGTTTCATGAAACTATTATTTTGAAGTATTGTATTAAAATTAGACAAATAGTTGCATTAGAGAAAATATAGATGTATTTGTATTGTAAATATTTATTACTTGCTTTGGGGTGTAAACCCGCACAAAAATATTTGCACATTTCAGCGTGGGAGTCCTGAGATAGCGCATATTTCATAGTGCACAGCATTTCATAGAAACAGCTTTAATTTGCTTAAAATTCAATTTGAAAATATGGCGGTAATACGAACAATAATCGCAATTTTCTTCCTATTACCGACCTATGTCGCTGTTAGGTTTATGACGAGTATTTTAATTTCCATTTTTAGTATTGTAATGTTGTGTTGTATTTTGTGTAGTATATGTTGTGTTATAATTTGTGTAGTATGTAAATTAAGTAGTGGGCTATAATAATTTGATTAGTTAGTATGTGAAGCTTGATTTGAGCTATTAGCGCCATATATTTAAGAGTATCGATAGCTGTGTAAATCAACTTTGTTCTTAGGTAAATATTTTGATGAATGTAGGGTGTACATACCTCTCCAATATAGTATTTTTATAGTAAAGATATCAATGAGGTTTAATATTTATCGTTACTGCACAAATAAAATACAAATTCACTAAAAAATCAATGCATTAACTCAATACATATAAATTTAATTGGATCGGTAATAGGTTATACAATTTTCTTTAATATAACCAATTACCATTTACCTGTATTCTTGCAATTTTGAAGGACAACGAACCCTTAATAATAATTCAGGCATATCCGTTAGTCATACAGGACCGACTGTAAGTTACGAGTAATGTGTCATTAATTTTTCAATTAAATAATATAAAATAAATAAAATTTAAATAAAAATTATATTCTCTCGACAGTACCATAATTAATAGATCAGTATGTTGTAAAATTCCACTTAAATCTACCACCACGATAAAAAGTGCCTTTCGTTGTTGCACGAACGGGCAGGTCCGTCCGGGGAAGTACCATGAGCTCACAGAACACCAGCATAAAGTGTAAGTGTTGTATTTCTGCGTTTCCTCTGGTAAGTGAGGTAGCCGGGGCCCACTTTATTAAAAGAGGACGACGCATCTGCAACCCTACGAGTGTTCCAAATGTACATTCGCGACGGTTATAATTTAAATGATGAAACGCCAGCTGCCGTGCCAAGTGCCAAGTGCCGAGATTACACTATAAACATTTAATAGATTGCTAAACTTAAGGTTTTATAGTAATTTTATTTTTGTTTATTCCCTTTTTTTACGTAGATTGTATAACTGTTATATGATGCCATATATGCTAGTCTGCAATCCTTATACTATATTTTGTTATGTACATTTTATATTAATAAACATATTTTTTAAGAGTGATTAAAGGCTGTTTAGCATTTGTAAACTTAAGTTTTGATAATAACACCCTGTATTGTGGTGGATTAATGATCATTAATATAAATAATTAATCACACGAGCATTTTTATTTAACTCGAATTCTTCTGTTCATTTAGCGGTCGGTAATAGGAACATACCCCATGTTCTGGGTCGGTAATAGGGAACCTACCATAGCCCTTTTCAAAAATATATTTCTTAATTATTATTTCATTTTGCTAATTATTTTTACATCAGACTAAAAATATTGATAATTTTTGTACTTGAAGAAATAAAATAAAAACGATGCCAATTATTAAAGATATTCTTATTTTTTGCATGCAATCTGAACTTGTCTAAACTGGCGGTAATAGGTGCGTTTACTTAGTGTTTTTTCACAATCAATAAGCAAGTGTCATGCTTCTATATTGAATAGAGATATTTGAATTTGTTAACATCCCGTTTAGATCTTGCTTATACTTGGGATAAAAATCACGAACTATGAAAACCGGATAGTTCGCTTTAGGTACTTTAAATAGCTTTGTTCTCGAGTAATCTCAGTTTTTATCCCGGTGTCTACCATTGAAATTGTTGGCATTTCTAGTCGTATTCATGCAGGCCAAGTGCAATACTAAGTTGTATAAATGTTCATTTTTACTGTCTGTAACAATAATTTATACCATTATTATTTGTTACATGTATGGTATTAATATATTATGTGACATATGTACCAACAATCAAGTTGTTACAATCAGAGAAGATTTTATGGAGGGACGTTAACATATGTCTATTTTTAAACCTATTTTTATCGCAAGATAAGATAATTTTCCGCAATAGAGGCGATTTAGATACACATAAACTGAACAGAGATAAACAGCCAGATAAGTAACAATGATTTGAATGACATACTGATTATTGCCAAGGCTTAGAACCTCCGCCAACCGAACCATGGGCACTTTCTGGTTTAAATTTTTAATCAGGTTGAAATGAAGCGGTTCATATGTTCTTTATAGCCATCAAAATAACATATAATACCTTACAACATATATCCCTTAAAACCTAGTCGGCTAAATTGACTTATATGTTTATTATTATCGACCGTTACGCACGTATCCCCTTCCTGGTCCCTAGAGCTACGTTCCTTTGTACGTCATATGTTGTCACTAAATCGTAGTTAGGGTAGATATTAATTAACACCTGCTAACCACACCTTATTTTCATCTGCCATCTCCCTCTTTCTGACGTAAGTTGTGAACCAATCACTCTATGACGTAGAATAGTAAACCGTCCGATCATTTATAACTTCACCTATTAAAGTTGAAGTAATAGGCGTGAAACAGCTATTTAGTTAACCCACATTACTATTTACAAATACTGGCGTAAATATTTAACACTGCGGAATTACGCAGAGCGCAATCAAATCAAATAGCTAATGAATTACAACTGACTCTTTGATTCTTTTAGACGTTTGAATAAGACAGTAATTACATTAAATGTCGGCGTTGAGAATTAACTAATCCACTTATCGTCGGGTTCGGGGTTAAATAGTTCGTTAGGTAATGAAGCGGTGTGTGACAACGGTCGACTGATTGACGTAAACCCGCCCCCCTACCCCGCTCGCGCCCTGCCGGCTCTCGCTGCCACCCTCTATAAACGAAATGAATGTTTGCCCTCGATAAGTCGAGACCGATATGTTGCGTTGACTAAGTACCTAGCTTACGCCTTTAGCACTCAACTTTGTTAACTCGCAAGAAGGTCGTTTATGCTAAGTCCAAAACTATCAATAACATCACACACGTGCATGCAGAACCGACTGATTTTACGCTATAGCTAAATTTTGTATTTGACGGTTAACCGTATAACATGCCATAATAGTTTATATCAAACAGAGACGGGAGATACGTCTGATATTGAATAAGAGCGTTCGAAAGAAACAAGAACGAATTGCTCTCAGAAAGATTCGCAGTCAACTACGAAGGACAGAAAAGTACCTCATTGGTGTCGAATTTGGGTATCACAAATAAGATTTCTTATCACATGTCATACTTGACGAATAAAAGCTAGACTTATACACGTAGACCCTTTGACATATGTGTTTGTGTGTTTACAAGTTTATGCATACGTATTTGTAGTACAGTGGTTTTACGTTAAACTATGATCATATACCACATTTTTAAAAGGGCAATCATTTTCATTTCTCAATTTTTTTGGCTCTCACATTTGACATAATTCTTATATTATATCGGAATGTATGCTCAAGTATGTAACGTACGTTAAGCTACAATATAATATAACAATAATTAAATCATTTATTCATAAATTACGTCAGTATTGCTGTCGTACTACGAAATTTATGCAGTAACTGTGGTAGAGCCATGCAAAAGTCTTTGCTGTTGCACGAATGGACAGTTTCGTGAGGTGATAGAACTCCATCCCTAATAATATTAATAATATTAGGGATGGAGTTCGATCACCTCACACTATCACCAGACGGAATGATAAAATGTTAATAACATGACGAAACTGCCCATTCGTGCAGCAGGCTAATAACTAAACAACACAATGTAACCTGTTCTGGCTGTCCATGGGCGGCTGTAACCGCTAAGATCCAGCTCGTTTGTCACCTTCTCTCGTAAAATTTGAATAACTAAATAAACGATTAATTTATTCTTGAGTTACTGTCCATGGTATAGTCCCAAACACGAATAAAATTCATAAAAAGCGAGTAGTTTTATGTACAATGTGTAATATTCACATAAATTTAAGACATAATAATGTCGTAATGTGGATATGTGCTTATCAAGGTGAAATCCCTATGGTTTAAAAATTCTGAAATCATCTAAGGTTTTAATAATTCTCTTATCTTTAATGCGTTATACAGATTCAAATTAATTAGAATGCATGACGTGTGTTCGAGCCGCGACAGGGTGGGTCACTAGAAGCTAGTAAAATGCAAATAACTTTCAAAGTATTCCTTTGTTACAAATTTACTATTGCATGTATCTACATATAACGTGGATACACGAACATTGTGTGCTTGCAATTTAATAAATGTATTTAAAATACTAAAATTATAACACAAACAAACTACAACTGAAGAGGATACCATGACTATAGACAAGAGAAATGTATGTATATAAGATGGCCAGTTATTTCAAGTAACCTCAATATTGTGACAACCAAAAAGTTTTCAAAACTTGGTATCGATCAAATCAAGCGCTCTTCGCATGAATTTTTATGAACTAATAACGATATTTAATTAGGGTTTGCAGCTAGGTTGACTACTGGTTGTCCCCAAAGCTCATTAAAAGTCGTAAAATATAATGGGAATTGAAATTCAAAGATTCTTTCATTTTCTGAGACGGTGTGTTATAATTATATAGTAATGTTTGTTGTGGAACTTTCCATGTATGGATGTGTAAGAAGCTTATGAGATGTCTCAATAACTGGTTGACGGACGTTAATTATCATGTGTATTTTTGGGCAGGTACCAGCCACTAATGTTTCACAAACGGGCAATACATACTTTAGCATTGAGACTGGTGAGTGCGATAGTAGGGTTCAATCCTTATGGTCTACAATGATATCATCACTACATAGTATAAAACAAAGTCGTACCGCTGTCGCCGACCTTATGTATGCTTACATCTAGCTATGCAACGGATATTGATGCGGTTTCTTTTTACTAGATATAGTGATTCAAGAGGAAGGATTATAAATATAATATACATTGCACCCGTCCGAAGCCGGGGAGGGTCACTTGTTTGTAATAACAACAAAAACACAGAAAAATAATAAGACAAACTGCAATTGACAAGTTCTGAAATTCTTGGACAGCGGTGATCTTTTTACATCGTGTCAACTCATCGCATTTAGTACGTACTTCGATAAATTATGTATCTATAAACGATGACAGACGACATCACCGCCACGTAGAACTTTCCACGACGATATCACGGCGAATCGTTAACCACACGAACCTTACACACAGTCTCTGTAAAATCGTTACCGGCAAACTTTCTAGTGACATTTAAGCGTCACGCGACAGGTCAAGGCCCACGGGCAGTCCGCGTCGACAATGCCTCCCTGTACGCAGTAGAGCAATACTCATTTAGACCATTTAGTGGAATTAATGTGCGATGTTACGTTTTGCGCTCGTCTGGTTCGGTCGATGATGCATTGCGAGACATTGTTGGCTTGGAACTGCAACTAACGTAGGAATAAAAACTATTGTAATAACTTGAGAATCAAATAAGAGATGAACAAACTTCGTCAAACGATATGTGCTAAATAAACTACAACACGACCAAATTCGTAGAACCATCTAGAGCAATTACTTCATCATTTTATTAGTTTGATCACAGTTTACACATAGTTAATCAACAGCATCATTGGCTCTCGACGTCTTGGTACCGATATAGTGGAAAAAACCGCATGTTATGAGAGCTTTGGACGACCTAGTATATTAGTATCCCCGCATACGAATGCCTTTGCAGAGCTATGCAGCGTTTCATGCACTCCCAGTCCCTAAGCAATCTATAAGAAGAATAATCTCTTCTAATAAATAAATAAAAAATGTGTGCGTGTACTAGCGTACACTCGTAAGAAGTGAAACATTTTATGACGTAATTTTTCAAAAAATAATTTACTATATGCAACTTTACAGAAATTGGTTAAATAAAGTTAAATTAGATTAAATAATTAGAAATTGGTTAAATAATTAGAGAATTCTACAATAATTTCATTTTAGCTTTGTATATCTAATATTTAGTTTCTTATTTGTAATACATAGGTGGCGTTAGTAGTAAATTAAAACACACTATGGTTTGACCGTTGTAATTAGTATGAGGGTCCGCAAAAATTGTTGATTAAAAAATTGCTGAAGTCGGCGTCGCGCCGATACTTCGATTCCGCCGCCGCGCATCCCAACCCGCTAATCGTAGGTGCCGCCACCTACAGACCCCTGCCGCTAGGTACGTTCCGCCGCAATCACCGTAGACCGCGACACGTTCTCGACTTCCCTGACGATGAGACGACTATCGCCATCGAAAGGATTAAAAAACTTCGCAAACACACCAACACAAACCGCACACGCGTGCTGAGTGACAGCCCAAGCCGAGGTCCCCTCTCGGGGACCCTTGAGCCAGATCACTCCATGGAGCCCCCGCCAAAGCGCCCTAAGAGCTAGGCGGCCTCCCAAACCGGTGAATTAAATAGCGTGACGGCCCGAGCCGAGGTTCCTTCGGGAGCCCTCGAGCTTAGTCACCATAACGCGTAATAGTAAATACGCGAAGTTCAGGCTAGGCGCCTCGAGCGCCCGGCCACCTCAAGTCCGTCCGATCTGTAAAGGCCCCTAAGGCCAACAGTGGATCATCCAGCCCAAAAAAAAAAAAAAATTTTGATTAAAAAACTTGCAACTTGCGTCCTTCGTTGCCGAATAGTCAGCCGGGTATTGTGAGTGAAGTTTTTTTGGGAAACCGAACTTGCAGACGTTGGATCGACGTCGCAACCGCAAGTTCCAGGAGCCGATCGAGGCTTCGAAGAGCATCATCGGTCAGCTTCAGATTGCGTCTTCGGTGGAAGGCGCAGTCAGGTCCGCGCGGGCGGTGCCTGCCTTTAGAAAAGAGGAAGTCTCTACGGTGTCGTGCTCTGAAGTATTAGAGCTAGCACTGTCATTACTACAAATATTATTATTGAATTTCATTAATTGTAATAGAATTATTACTATCATTGATGTCGTTATTATATATTTGTGTTATTAATGGCTTATGGTAACTGAAATACGAAATATATTGTTTACATTTTAGAATTAGAATTAAAATAAACCCTTTGATTTTGCTGATCACTTTAATATAACATATATATATATATATATATATATTGTTATGAACACACAAAGGAACTAACGCCATTTAGCGTCAACTATTAAAACCACAACAACAAGATGGCGCGTAACGCAAAAATGTTACACTAAATTTTTTTCCAACCCCGATAAAGAAGTTTCACTTCAATAATCTCTTACATAAAGAGGAAAGATAAAATAGGTATAATGAAAGAAAAAGTTCAGCACCAACTAAACTGATAAATTTTAAGAGCTGAATTATCACGTGCTCAGCGGTGAAGGAAAACATCGTCAGGAACCCTGCATATTGTCGAAATGGGTAATAATGAAAGAAAAAATATTTCGAAGATATGTGAAGTCCGCCAATCCGTAGTAGGTCTGCGTGGTGGACTATTCCCTGATACCCTCTGTTCAAAGGAGGCCTTTGCCCAGCAGTGGGACAGATTTTGATGAAATTGTGTGTGTTCAAGTTGACTCGTAAATGGTTTAGGTTCACAATTCGGTCCACTACAAAATGTTTTTCAATTAATTTTTTATTCCTAAGTTGGTTTCTTTCGTTTCTTTCACAAATGACGTCTTAGAAGAATTATGTCAATATCATGTCAGTCAAGGGAGTGACGTTTACTTAAAGAGCACAAAATTTTGAGATTATATTGTGATTCATTGTTAAGTTGTTGTAGGATCTAAGACGCGTGTACAGGACAAAGTCTGATAGGTCCACTAGTTATTTATAAAATTTTGTTATAAATGAAACCATTCACTATAAAATAATTTACTTAAAAAAATTGGTTTATTAGAATATACAGCGTTTCTTTACAATCGCGACAATAAATGAACTCACATATAGAGGATAATTTTTTAAAATTGTATTAAACATTTACATTCTTTAAACATCAATATTTACCGAGTTATTAAATTCTCCAAAATAACGAATTTTCGAACACTCTTATGTATAAAACTGTAACGTAAAGTTAATTTGTAAAGGTCATAAAGCATATTATCTAATAAACCTAATCGGCATGGTGCCAAGAACGCTAGCTGCATTTCCTCGCTGAATAGTTATGTAATTTTAGATGGATTTAATCTTGTAAATATTAGATCAATAAAGATTGTAAACATTAACATTTGAATAAAAAAATAAAGCATATGAATGGGTTGAATGAATTTGAAAGAGACAAAACATACTGTTAGGATTTTTTTAACGTTAATTTTTTTTTATGATTATTGTCAAGTAGCGTTAGACGGGTGTTCATTTATTGTCGCCATTGTAAAGAAACGCTGTATACCATTAGCGAGGTCATGTATGCGATGACAGAGGTACATGACGTGGCATTGTGGATATCATACCTGTAGCCAACTTCTTGGGATGATAGGTATTACACATAATCTATATTTCAAAACGGTAAATGACTCCTCAGCGTGATAACAAAAATACATTGCTTAGCTGTGCGCGTCTTATGACATGCACTTAAAATGCTATTTACGATTGGTTAAGTCATTAGTAAGCAACAATGTAATGTTAAAGGAATGATTAAGAGGGAAGAGATTTTGTTAAAATTTTACAGGTATGACATTCCTTTTAACTTTAATAAATTGGTAATATTTTAAATATTTTATCGTTTTTTTCATAAATAGGTTTGTTTCATAATTAAGATGCATCTGCCGCTTTTCAAATTTATGTTTAGTATTTGGTTCTAACTTTGTGATAAGCTTATGAAGAATTAAGTAGAATCGTAAGAGTTTAAAAGAAAACGCATTTTGAAATTTTACCGAAAAACATTTCTAGAAAACCTGTTTAAAATCTATAAATTAATATACACCTATTTAGAACGTGAAATTTATATTTATGTTTTTCATAAAATAAATAGAAAACGCACCAAATACTGCAGGTTTGTTTCTATTACCGTAAGGTATACATTTTTTTTAAATGTAACGACGCCTAGTTGTGAAGAACTGTACGCCTGTGTACGTAGATAGGATAGGGCCTTCTGACATCATAAACAACCTTAGTCTCGCTAGCGTAACCACAATTACAGTAATGGCATATAACTTAATAGCGTGTGATAGGCTGTAACTGTACTGTTATTTTAAATTGCCACTTATAAATTGGAAGAGCCTTACGCAAGATACAATTCAGATATGACCTATAGTGATCATTCTTTGACATTAAGCTTAGGTTTTATATTGCGATGCCGGGCCTACGTAACACATGGTTCTTGTGAGATGGTTGCTGGCAAGCAGACGGCTGCCAGCCTTATTTTCAACCGACTTAAAAAAGGAGGATTTCAATTCGACGGTATTTTTTTTTAATGTTTGTTACCTCATAACTTTCCACTGAGGGAACCTTTTGATGATTCTTTTTTTATTTAAAATCTGGTGTTCTCATGTGGTCCCATATTAACTACATGGGTATTGGATCTTGGGCTCCGGAGATACTCCGAGCGGGGGAACTCCTAAAAATCATTTAAAAAATGAATATAGAGCGAGATATTTGAAAAGGTTTTGTTTTTCGTTAGTAAAAAATGGACTTGTCTACAACAATATAGGTGTTTAATCGACCTTTGAGCAGAGAGTACTGCTAACCACTTTAACGAAACGAACCGCTTACGTATAAATACTTTACACCATAATATATACTATACGTAAGACCCATCCAATAACACTGCACCCACTCACAGTGCATACTAAACCAGTTAGATCGTCCTCGCCTATAAGCACAATGAATTCAAATAAACCCGCACAAAAGGTACGACCGCGTTCCAGCACAGTCACCACCACTTCCAGCAACCGTGTAATAATGTACATATATAATATTATATGTAGTTCATTATAATATATATAGTTGACGGTCATCAGAGTGAGGGTCCATACCGAAACTGGAGGGGCCGTGGGACAACCTTCCCGATGAATAACGTACGCATGTGTACATGCGCGGCCCTATCCCACGCGGAGGGTGGTATCCAAGCTAGTGGGTTCTGGCTAGCCCCAGGGTTCTAAGTTCGAAGCCTTTATAGGCTATGGACTGAAAGTATAAACATCAGTTCATAGATGAGAGAAGACCTTGAAAAAGATAAAACGCTGAGGTCGTAGGCAAGTTGGGAAATATAAGGGACAGTAGAGACATTCACTGATAATACCAGTTACATATCTTCTTTATATTAATACGTGAAGAGGAAATATTGGACCCCTTTAAGAATATTACGCGCATGGAAGAATTTAAGTTATAAAGAAAGTAATTAAAGTTACAATTGGGAACATGTGCAGAAAGAAAAAAAATAATTCAAATAATTACATGAAATAACAAAAAGATGTTATCTTTCTGATGTTACTGTGTATATTCAAACTGAGGGAGTCTAAGTAAAATAATAATTGTTTTAACCAACCGAAGATCATTAAATTTCGTCATTAATTTATTTAATTATCTTCGATTGACTTTCGACATCTAGTTAATCTGTATATTAATACGTGAAGCAAAAACTTTGTACCCATTTTTACGAAAATTGCTCGGACGGAGGAGTGTGAAATATCCCACATATAGTTTATATGGAAAAGGAGTGTAGAATGCTAATATTTTTTATGCATACACATTAAATCAATAAAAAATATTACACACAGTACTATCTAGAATTAATTATAGTCGAATTTCGACCACTGGGCGACTACTAGTTTATATTACTCTCCTATTTTTAGTATTTAATTTTGAGCTCTAATTTGTCGAGTATGTGTTTATAGATAGCTAAGGTTGAGCGCATGCTCTAGTTAAATTAGGTTTGATCTATTTAGGGTTCCGTACTCAAAGGTTAAACGGGACTCTATTAATAAGACTCCACTGTCTATCTGTATAACCGTCTATCATTAGGCTGTATCTCATGAACCGTGGTATTTAGACATTTGAAATTTTCGCTCTTTTCTGTTGCCGCTATAACAACAAATACTAAAAAACAAAGTAAAAAAAATATTTAAGTGGGGCTCCCATACAACAGAAATGAACATTCACAAATTTTCACTCTTTTCTGTTGCCGCTATAACAACAAATACTAAAAAACAGAGTAAAAAACAGACATGATTTTTTTTGCCGTTTTATCGATAATGCTACGGAACCCTTCGTGCGCGAGGCCGACTCGCACTTGCGTGTATTGGCTTTGAGTTAAGTGGACTAATAAGGTAAGGTATTTTACGCAAGATTTTGGTACGCGAGCAAGCGCAAGATTTAATGTTATCAGAGCACCAACGCTCAAGTACATCAAACAACCGTGACATTTCAATCACCTAACTCGCCCGAAGAAAAGCAACCTTCTATTTTACGCTGATTTTATGAAAGGCCGTGGAAAATCACTAAAAGCTAGGAATACCAGTGCAGCTGTAGCTGATAGGTCTATAATTTCATTGGACATAGACACTGCAAAAGAGCTGTAGTTCCCACGGGAGACTCTACATGTAGAGTCACGCATTTTTCTTTATCTGAGAATAAACGCTGATTTTATGAAAGACCGTGGAACGTCAATAAAAGTGAGGAATATCAGAGCACCTGTAGCTGGTAGGTCTATAATTTCATTGGACATTGACACTGCAAAAGAGCTGTAGTTCCCACGGGAGACTCTACATGTAGAGTCAGCGATGCACATACTTTTATCTGAGAACAAGGTAACATGCTGGCGGTTCACCCGATGTTAAGTCATAACCGCAGTTTGCAACCACGGACAGTTTGCAATACCCGTAGGGTTGCAGATGCGTTGCTACCTTTTTATAAAGTGGGCTCCCGCTACCTCACTCACCAGAGAAAATGCAGAAGTACAACACTTCCACTTCACGCTTTCCTTTTTATGGTGTTAAAGCAAGCGATTAAAATATTACGGTTATTTTTCACCCTAAAAGTTATTGTTTAAAATTAAAAAGTATAAGTGTTTAAAAAGAAAAGAAAATTTAAACTGGAAGAAAACAACATCACATTTGCAAATGTAAGAATGTTTCTACTTTCCAAAGGTTAAACTAAACTCTTCTCGACCGACTTCATGAAACTCTCAATTCTGCTGTATTTCTATTATATTTGTTACCTCAAAACAGCGTAGTTTATGAGCTGATTTTAAAAATTATGTTATCAGGGAACCCTTTGAAGTCAGTTTTTATTTTTGTTTATAAAAATGTTGTACTTGTTTCTAATTTTATTCCATATATGAGATGTATGAGTAAATTAAATAAATAATAAAAAGGTGTAGGTGACCCTAGGTCAAACATAAGGTCGCCAACATCTCAGTCTGTCTATCTGACTATGCTGAGAATACAGAGACTATGCTCAAAAGTGTTCTATGCGTCCCGAACGTAAATAAAAAAAAATACAGATAAGTAAAGTAAAGTAAAGTAACAGCCTATACATGTCCCACTGCTAGGCAAAGGCCTCCTCTATAGAGAGGGTATCAGGGCATAGTCCACCACGCGGCCCAACTGCGGGTTGGCGGACTTCACATATCTTCGAAATATATATTTTTTTGTTATTATTTCGAAAATATGTAGGTTTCCTCACGATGTTTTCCTTCACCGCGGAGCACGTGATAAGTCAGCACTTAAAGTTAAAAACTTCATTGGTGCCGGCACCGGGGATCGAACTCAGGTTGCTCGAGTATATTGAATTAAAGGCGAGCGCCCGGACACTGAGCATTCACGGCTCGTAATTACAGATAAAATTCGTAAAAATATTTCATTTCAACAATGTGTGCTTGTTTCGCCAACATCCAAATTGTCATAGTATGTACCCTTTCTGATTGCATTATCACTGTTACTGTGTTGAGTCGGACGACGAATTACTCCGAAAATAATTACAAATCCCGACCATTATCGGGCCGCTGTTAAGTTATCGCAATCCAAACAGAAATCCAGCGATAGTGGCATTTTGTGAGATGTCATATCAGCCAGTCTCCAAAGTGTATTCATTTCTGATTGCGTTATCGGCCGACGATATGTGCACGGCGATATCTATTCACGCCAGCCATTACTGTTGTATGTTATTTAAACGCCATTGTTTGATAACGCCATGGCTGTCGGGTGGTTGGGGGTGACGCGAAACGGGAGGAGTGTGTTCGATTCCTGTTTTTTTTTACGAATAATTTTTGATTTCTCTAAATGGTTTATGATTTGTATTTATTAGTGTTAACTTTGAAAGCTGAACATTGGTTCCATTCGAGATGAATTTCTGGGAAAGCTTATTTTTCAATTTTGACGCTAAATACATTATATATATATTGTATTTGTTGTAAGTTATCTTAATAACATAATAGATAGTAGTTAAAGAATATTAATACTCTAACTTGTTAAATAATTGCCCGAATAAAACGGACACATTTCTTTAGAGATTAATACAAATATACTCGTAACTTTAAAAGTCATCAATTTTGAAATTTTTTGTTTATGAGAGCTATGTTATAAATAGTTGTTCAAAAGATTTGAAGAAACTGAAGGAGCGCATCATTGGTTTAATAATTAATTTAGATTAGTGAAAGATATCGCCAATTTGATAAAAGCAATATAAATAAAACAATACGGTAATCAATGGAAACCAATTTAATCTACGTTGTTGCATAATAGCAAAATACAACGAAAATGGGTGAAGGTGGCTCGTATTAAATTATTCAGTACATCGTAGCCTTGTTAGTTAGTCCATCTATTTTTCAGGCACCACGGGGTCTGTAGTATTAGCGCTGTATAAAATATTCCCATGGGTCGTCGTAAATTCATTACCTGTGCAATTTAATTACGCCACGGGCTGCGTAAGCTTTTCACAGAAAATATAAACGTAACATGCGATAAAGTAATATATGTGACTATGTCACATCACTTTGTCTTGTACATAATTATGTCGGTTTCTTTACGAGTGAAGACTTCAAACAAGCGGAATTCAATTCATGTGACAGGCGGGTAACAGTGAACGTATCACCATTAGATATGCAAAATCTAAGAATTTCTTTACTTTCAATTCTTCTGCAATGGCATTTTTCTTTTCCCGACATGACGGCCCAACAACGGAAACCGTTACGTCGCTTTATAGTACGATAGTAGTATGTGTGTTAAGTACAAAGTGTAGTTAAGTACAAAGAAGAAGATGGACGTGCGAGATGAGAATGTATTCAGAATGCTGAAATGAAGTCTAAAGTCGATGTTTAACCTCTGACTCGGTAGATAAGTTGTCATTTGTCAAGTGCCTTGCCATGTGTTCTCATATTAATTTAATTGGTATTGGATCTTGGGCTCCGGAGGCACTTGGGGAACTCCTCAAAATCAATTACAAAAAGAATACAGAGCGAGATATTTGGAAGTAGGTTTTGTTTTTCGTTAATAAAAACATGGACTTGTCTGTTTATAAATATTTTTTCGTTAAAGGGTTAATAAATATTTTGTCGTTAAAGGGTTATAGTTTTTATGAGTTTCCGTAAGCGTGGATCTTTTTATTCATTCTCTTGTAAGATAAACTTATAATTGTATGACTCCAAACGTCTGACAGATTTAATTAAAGAAGAGTAGAAAAATGAATTAGAATATAAAAAAAATCACGAGAAAAAATTATGACTCTACGATGAGACTGCAAGAATAATGTTAAATATATTACCGTAAACGAAATTAATACAATGAGATATGATTTTATTTCAATTTAAATAGTTTAAGCCTTAGGACAATTAGTGGCGTCCGATTGTCAATAGCCAAATATTTTGATAGACGCGATAACTGATAAGTTTGATGTTCGCTTATTACAATAACTTTTATTCAACCGATGGACAGATTGTTAAACGTCAGATAGACCAATCTTTTACTTAGAATGAATATTATAATTTTTATGTGTGTGTAATGTTTTAATGTTTTCGTTAAAGCATTGCTCTTCTCGTCATTAAATTAGTAAGTACGTGAGAAAATGAGTACAGACTTTCAAACGCGATTTTCATTTCAGAATCATAGTGTCCAAGTAAATTAAAGTAGCAGCGTTTGTATGTATACAGCTTGTCTTTACCATCGCGACAATGTATGCGAAGCGATACGGCCTTTGGTAACGACTGCTATGCAAAGGCCTGTTCTGTGGAGAGCGTATTACGGCACTGGCCAAACCCTACGGGTGTTGCAAATGCCCATAGGCGGCGGTTATCACTTAACATCAGGTGAGCTGCCAGCTCGTTTGCCAATCTTATATACAGTGTGTCGTTACCACCGCGACAATAAATGAACACACACATAGAGGATAACTTTTTAAAATTGTATTAAACATTTACATTCTTTAAACATCAATATTTACAGAGTTATTAAATTTTCCAAAACAAACAATTTTAGAACATCCTTACGTATAAAACTGTAACGTAAAGTTCATTTGTAAAGGTCACAAAGCATATGAATGGGTTGAATGAATTTAAAAGAGACAAAACATACTGTTAGAAGGATAGGCTTGTAATGCGACGCTGTGGCGCGAGTTGTATAGGTGTTACAAATTTTGTTTCTTTTTTACTTAATTAGTTTGTTTGAAAATTTTTTTTTTTTTAATTATGGATTTTGTTTAACGTTAATATTTTTTTATGATTATTGGCAAGTAGCGTTAGACGTGTGTTCATTTATTGTCGCGATGGTAACGACACGCTGTATAAAAATGGATTGTTGGTCGTTAGTCTCGCTAAAACTTAAGAACGGCTGGGCCGATTCTGCTAATTTTGGTTTTGAAATACTGGTGGCAGTCCAGGGAAGGTTTAAACGTTTGGAAATTATGGAAAAATGCATGGAAAATCGAAATAGCAACGTTTTTTATTTTCCCATACAAACTGTACCTGCCAACCTGTCAACTATGTCTGTGTCAAATACTTCCAAATTCCCTATAAATATTTTATATGGCAAAACAACGCTTGCCGGGTCAGCTAGTTTTTAATAAAAGACAAGACAAATGAGTTCTATAAATTTATTGATCAGAATTAAGATTATTTAAATATAATTATAACGTCGTGGAATGCAATCATTGTTAGAAATTGTTATTTATTACTCCGACACGATGTTTATTTAGTTAGAAAAAATTATTAGAATATCATTGCTGTTGTTAAAAGTACAGGTAGAATCTGCTAATATTACGCTTCTATCGACTAGTAACATGTTTCAAATAATTAGTACAAAAAACATTTAATTCTCTTTAACTAACATGGTAAGTTATATAAATCTGTTCTCTTTTAACAAATTGTCAACATTTAATCGCCTCGCTGAGTTATTGACCCTATCTCTTTTTTATCTCTAAATGGGGGAGCGCTGTTCGTTCTATTTGTATGGTCCCTCCGTATTTCTAATCAGAAATTCCATCCTCATTATTGGTTTCGAAAATGGAATAACGTTTGTTCCAAAATGGAGGAACACACCAATTTGTGTACGTACAATATGAATTCCTTTAATCCTCTCAATGTTCAAAAACTGGAAATTGTATGGAATTTAATGGTAGTTGTTTTTTTTTTTTAATTTGAGATGTATTTTTATTTTTGCTGTAAAAAGTTAAGCACAAAATGCAAAAAATCTAAAATGTCTATTCGAAGAGTTCGTATGTTTATTATGTAAAAATGCTGAATTTTAATTGGAGTTGTTATTTGTTATTCAAACGTGATCTTAGCCTTTCTCTTAAATATTGTAAGGTAAAAGTTGTTCTCACTATCTATATTTAGTATTCAGGGTCTACTAAATTATAATATCTTATCTATACATTTTTAAACAATTCTACAGGTAAGTGCTGTTTACACTATAAGAAGTGTGTAAGAATTGTTCGAGAAATGCCAAACGTAGATAAAAATACTTTTAACTTAATTGAGAAAGAGGAAATCATGTTAAATATGTTCAGCAGTGGAATCAAACAGGCTGAAATGATGATGATGATGAAGAGGAAGTCAATTTACAATTTATAACAGTATTTAATAAGGTTATATGTTAATTACAGTTTAATTATTGTTCGTAACAAAAAGAAGAGAAAGGGAATTTCAATCATCAGCCAAAAATGTCTCTGTGCTTAAAATAGTTCGTGTGGTCCGTTGAGGCAGCGTCACTTGACTCTTAAATAACGTTTAGCGCGTGCAATTTTATTCGTAAATATTTGTATTTTGTAAACAATAGAAGTGCGATACGCTTGTGGCAAATAAATGTGTTAGGATTTCGGCGGAGTGCCTAAGTACCGTGTTATCCGAACTCTCTTTCTTTTGCATGGTGCCCGTATGGTGTTATCTTCGTCTAGTGACGGGGCCGTGGCCGCCGCATGCGAGCGCGCGCGTTCGTTGGACATTCCGTCGGAGTGCTTGCCGCCGTTTGGACGTGTCGTCATCACTCCAGCGCATCACGTGTCGTGCAATCGAATACTTGTTAACTTTTATGGTGATTGAAAGAAAAAAAATCGCCCATACTGTCCGTCGACGCATAACGAACGCGCCGATCCCGTTCGACCTTGTGATTTCAACGTAACGCAGTCAGTTTGTCGTTTCTTTTGGAAATTGTTTTAAAGAAAATTAATACGCATATGTTTTAGCGCGAAATGACTCAGTGTTTGGAGGTTTCGAATCGTTGTTTACTACAACAACCAGTGATATTGTGGAATGCTCGCGTTTAAGGATCACGGTCCGATTGATAAATTAGCTATAGGATGCGATGTTGAAATGTTTTAACATGGTATAGCAGTTTTGCGACGTAACGCTGTGCTCGGAGTTGAATACTTGTGTTATGTTAATAGAGTAATCGCTTTCGTAAAACATGATTGGCGTCTGGAGTTGGCGGCTGTTGTTTGTTGCGAGTGGTATCGCTATATCATGCGCGAACGCAACCGAGTACACTACTACAGTCACGGAAACAGGTTTGAATGATTTCATCTTAGATCTTTCAATCGAAAAAGTTTTATTTAGACTAATGGCCTACTCATCAAGAGACATAGTTCAAATGGTGCAACAGTCTGCCTGAAAATGTTTATACTCGTTTTTGTATCAGTGAAAATTTCAAAGTCGTCCCTGACTGTCATAATTAGACACCAAACACATTAGCCGAGCAAGCAAATTATGCAAATATTATCGCTTGCAAAAAACGAGATCCATTAAGCGCTAGCCGAGAGCTTCAATAGTAATGTTTAGATATATGTTTTTCGTTGCTGTTGGAAAATAGTTCCAAGGAGCGGCTATAAAAAGAAAACCGATTATTAAAGCCGCAAGCGTACTTATAATTTTGCGGTCTGTGTCTTAAATTTCCTCAACAAACCCCGACAGAACGTTTCGTTTTCAAACGAAAATCAATCGGAAATGTTACTTGTTATTAATATTAAAATGGGTGACGAACACGATGTTTGTTGTTAATTTGTAATTAATGATACAGAACCGGACGGCTTTGGAGTTACTCTGATTTTTGACATACATAAAGCGTAAAGCAAAATTAACCATGATGTAACTGAATGCGTGGATTCTTTAAATCTTCTTCTATCTTTTCGCGGTTTAACTGACATTTCAATAACATAGTACTAATTTGTTTTGGCCATTAATTTGTTAACGCTTCGCTGTTGTTTTGAGATTGACAGTTTTGCGATATGACGTGTGATTGTATTAATCGCTGCGAAGGTAGGTATGGCTTGGGTTAAAAGTTCAGGGCTTCCTTCGTGCTATGCGGAATATTGTGCTAACAGTTTGCGCACGTTAATAAAAAGTAATTGTAACTCAAATTACGGGTGACTAATCAAAATGTTTCGTTGTTAGTTGAAACCATTCGCCCGGATTGAATGTTGCTACCCAGTACCTATAATTAAGTTTACTTTTGTCGAATTAACTATCGTCAAAAACATTTTAGTTGTACGATAATACGAAAGTTTTCTTATATCGATTCTGATGTTTAAAGATAAAGAATTAAAGTTATAATATTGGTTTCGCTTGGATGTTTGGGCATGTACATATTATGTAGTATGTTCTATTGAAGGAATTAAACGTTCATTTAATATTATTTCAAGAGTTAAATAAACTACCTCGTAGTCTGATAAGGAATACATTTTCCTGAACTAGGTACTAACCGTATCTGGAAAAATTTTTCCTCACAACGTATTTATTCAATGTCAACCGGCTTTATAGAATATACATGCCATAAGCCAAAGACCCAAAGACAACGCAAAATCAGCAATTTTTACAGAACAGAAATTGCAGATTTTATATAAACAATCATGTGTAGACTGTTGATACGCTAATGAAGTCACGTTTATGGATAAATTTCTGATAACTTGTAAATATGTCAGCTACGTGGGAAAATCATAGCTACTATGTTTAGTTTCAACATAAATATTGGTTTTTCATACAATATTGTGTTTTTTTAATAGTAACTTATCCTTGTAAGTCGGATTGTACAGGTTGTCTTAAATTACCCTAACCTTACAACTGTACTGTTATCTTTTTTATGGAAGAACATGGCTAGCGAGCTGGCTTTTCGTCTCATGATAAATGAGAACAAAAACGATGCGGTGCAGTTGTACTGGCTTCTGCGTCGGGGGTTCGATTCCCACACGGACCGACTTGGTGTGATCCGCGTGAAATTTATATTTGTAAAACCTCCTTACAACACAGGGTAATGTTATCCTAAATTATAGGCAACGTTTGGTAACAAAACATAACAAAAACTAAATACAATAATATCCAATCATGTACGAAAATTAAATTAAAGTATATGTTAAAGCCGTGATAGCTCAGTGTCCGGGCGCTCGCCTTTAATTCAATATACTCGAGCAACCTGAGTTCGATCCCCGGTCCCGGCACCAATGAAGTTTTTAATTTTAAGTGTTGACGTGCTCCGTGGTGAAGGAAAACATCGTGAGGAAACCTGCATATTTTCGAAATAATAACAAAAAGAAATATATTTCGAAGACATGTGAAGTCCGCCAATCAGCACTGGGGCCGCGTGGTGGACTATGCCCTGATACCCTTTGTATAGAGGAGGCCTTTGCCCAGCAGTGGGACATGTATAGGCTTTTATATAATATTTGTAGTACCTATCTCTATAACCGACAGAGACCAAGAGTGCTCGCTTTCTGACATTGTTATTTGCAATGCAATGATCTTTGCATTGACAGCGTAATTAGCACGATTATTGACATTTTTTCTAACACTTAAAATTTCAACGAATGAGGAAATAATAACCTAAAAGAGAACGTCAAACATTCTATTTCGGATAATCTATTTTTGTTGCAGTTTGCGTTGTACTTTTAAATTTAGATTTTCCTAGCTGTGCCCGCGACATTGTCCGCGTGGAAATTATAAAAATAAAATTTTTTAAAATAAAAGTTAGCCTAAGTTAACTCCTTATTACATCAGCATCTGCCAGTGACAGTTCCGTCAAAATCGGTCCAGCCGCATCGGAGATTAGCCAGAACAGACAGACAAAAATAGTAAAAAATGTTATTTTGGCATATGTACCGCGTATACAAAATAAAATAAAATAAAAAATATACATTTAGTAAAAAGCGGTTATTTTAATATTAAAAACGGATAATACAATTTTATTTATCTGTATATATTACCGATGAGGTGGTTCTTACGATTCAGGCGAAAGGTCAAAGACATTGAAGGTCAGATGACGTAAAATTTGTCATTTTTTTGTTTAGAAAATATTACAATCCTTTTATTTAAAAAGGGTGGAAACTTTTTGACGCGGATTTTTTAGCTCTAATAATGAATAAATAATAAATAAATCACCTGATTTCTTTACACAGATGAAAGGATTTTGTGTAAATAAATTACCTCCTTTACACACAAAATTGAGGCTACAAAACAGGTTAATTGATAATGAATACAATTCAATTCCTTTATTGTAAATGGAGCGTTATACCTTTTTTATTTTTACGCCACTTTACAAAAGGTTAGCTTAAAATTGCTCACCGAAATTTGTCCTTGTAATGTACAAGTAAACATTCTTGCTCGAAAAATAAACTTTTGATAGTTGTAAGATAAATTAGACGGTTATGTACGAATGCTCTGCCTGTATGCATCTTGTCATTATCAGCCCATTAATCTACAATTAATAATTTAAATGTAATTAACGTGTTTGGAATCATCGATAACGTACTTTAATTCGGGGTCTACTAATATAGTATTTGTAATAAGTTACCTATCGATCACGACATCACTAACCACAGAAAACCAGTAAAGGAGACTTAAGGCCCATTTACACGATGCCATTTTCTTGTACATACAAGAGCAATAATTGAATGCAATAAATTGCGCGCAATAATTGTTTAGACCATTTGTTGTTTATACCATGCAACTCATTTATTGCTTCAATTTAATTGTATACAACAGGCAAGAAACTGGCACCAGGTAAATGGGCCTTTAACACATTTACACCTTGACCAAACGTACCGTTTAATAGACATGAGTAGAGTACGTTTAGGCGCCCGTTTTGATTTGATACGACACATGCGTACGGAAATTATTTAATACAACGTATGTTTTTGAACGAAATTGTTTGGGTGTGCTTCGGGTTGCCAACCATACTTTATAACATCGTATCCTACTTTAGTCTAGCATACAAATAATGTATGTGAAGATACTCTATTTTCAATCTTCACCGGGATACATGATATAAAATGATAACAAATAAAAAAAATAACTCGTCTTTTATCGATACTTCTAAGCTGAAACAGAACACTTTCAACTTAGAAGCTTTTGCTGTTAATAATAACAATTTTATATGATTTAAAAAAATTCTTATCCCAATAAAATTTTATCACTTTTTTTCTTATATGATAATTTGTCATATTTGATAAATTTTTAAACCGAAAAATCATTGTGGCCTTCCGAAAGTTTTAGCAGGTATAGTGAAAAACATATATATACAAATATCTTCAAGAGGTGAAATAAATAAAACTTTGAATAATACTTTACTTTTTTCTTCTATATAGGTACCTTCTTCATTTTTCTCTATTTGAATAGTGTGATACATTATTTTGCCATAAACAGTTGGCAACCCTACTACTGTAAAGGCATCTGCCGGGCGAACCCCGCGTATGTACATACGCCTGTACGATACGGTGTTCTGGATGAATGGGGGTGAATCAGAGGCAGTGAAAGTGCACGCTCGTGGCGATGGGTCGTCGTCCAGCCTCCGTCTGAGGCGGTGACTCATCGATGGTCTCGGATGAATTTGCACCGGTTTTCCGGAAACCGGCGCGCTGATTCATGCACAGCGGCTCAGCGTTGTCGTTCTAAATGTAGTTGCGATTATGCTATTTACGCGACACGGTGACCTTTATCGTGTACAGTATAGATAATATCTAGATTCTAGACGGTGACAGATTTAGAATAGGGTCTACGGTTTTGATTACTACAGACGTCGGTAGCGTTAGTGGCCTTGGTGTCGAATCGCGACCTTGAATTGTAAAGTTGGTTTTTATTTTTTTATGTGAGTAGTTGACAACCGGGATGGCAGTTTACCTGATGTTAAGTGATAACCGCCGCCCATTGACATTTGCAGCACCTGTAGAGTTGCAGATGCGTTGCCACCTTTTAATAAAGTGGGCCCTGGCTACCTCACTCACCAGAAGAAACGCAGAAGTGTAACACTTCCACTTCGTCGCGGTAACTACCCGGACGGACCTGGATTATCTTTGTTTTTAAGAACATCGCAAAAATGCCGTTTCATATTTGCGCTCGATGCACTAAACAAGCTTGGCGAGAGATAGATAGGATTTCTATTTCTATATCTGCTTTTGTTTCTATTTCTGGGAGTTATTCTTAAAGTCATTTTTCAAACATTTTGTACATATTTGCTAATCACATAACATATACGACTGGCATTTTCTACTAACAGTTACTGTTTATATTATAAGTTCTCATAAATAAGAACATTTTTCATAAATCAAAATTGCGCTACAACAGATATGCAAATTACACATGAGTTATAGGTCTGAGATGAAGTATTTCAATTTTCCATTGAGCGATAAATGCATGGAACATTTTTGGCAACATGCCCCGATGAATGGGATTGTGTGATTGCTTTGAACGGGTTAATTTTAGTTTAAACTCGTATACATTGTGAATCTGGTACATTTATGTTTACCTATACACCTTGAAGTTGGTACATCTTATACCTTTAAACGAGTAATTCTTGTATATACATTAGTTTACTTGAACTTACATTAGTTTGTTTGAAAAATATTTTTTTTTAATTATGGATTTTGTTTAACCTTAATATTTTTTTATGATTATTGGCAAGTAGCGTTAGACGTGTGTTCATTTATTGTCGCGATGGTAACGACACGCTGTATAATCGGAATCTCGGAAACGACTCCAGCGATTTTCATGAAATTAAGTATGTGCGTAGATTCAGGGGCGAAAAATCGATCTTGGTAGGTTTCATTTTTAGAAAATTTTCTTTTATCCCTGTTTTCAGGGAATGAAAAATATCATTCGAATATGACGGTAAATTTCGCCGAAAAAAAATGTTATAATAGCTCGGTCGTTAATCGCGCGGCCCCGAAACAGAAGGCGGTTCGTGTCACGATCATTTAAACCCTTATTTTTTTACTTTTTTTTCTATACCAGATCATTGCTTTCTTGATTTTTTATTTTTTTTATTTTTTTTTTCAATTTATCAAAAAAAAAGGTCCTCCAGGTACTTTATGTTTACGTTACGTACCTATATGTTCGTACATGAATTGGTGTTTTAGAAACTAAATTAAATAACGGAGGCACGCATTTTTGCCAATCGAGTGATGTCGACACTATTATCACAACTCAGAAACAGATGTTTTATCGAAGAGATAATTATCAATAACCAACGTGTTTTTTTGTTTTTATAAATTTAAACTTTTTTTTTAAATGTTGCTTTAAAACTATTTTATTGTTAATTTAAACTCACAAATGTATAAAAACAAATTTGTTTTAGTTTTCGACATGGGTACCTACGGTTTTCAATTTTGTACTCGTCTGGCTGGCTTATATGTTAAAACTAAATTAAAAAAAAACATATTTATTTTCTTTATTATTATTACCATAATCGATATTAGTTAAGATTTACACTGAGTAGTTAAAACTTTTATAATCGATAGCAACGATCTGTAAAATTATTTTACTTTTACTTTAAGTACTTATATCTTAAATGTCGAAAATATAAGGTTGCCGAATCCGAAGCCGGATGTCGAATCGAACCCACGACCGCCGCCGCCAAAGCCAATAGCCTACCAACGGCGCCATCGAGTCAACAATATCATTAAAAACATTTTAATTCTATTTACCTGTGCCACTCTTCCTGTATTAGATATTAATGGCTGGTATTTTTATTTCACTTTATTCTTCCACAATATCGTTCAATTACGTCAAAAGACACCTGCGATATAGAAGATGCTTCATATAAAGCGACAGTGACAATTTTCGCATTTACGTAATTGATGACGTCTTGGACCGTAACGCATTGGCCGAGCGAAATTGAAAGGAGTGATAAATGGGCCGACGCGTTGACAGATTACGGGAAATTCTTAATTTCGACTGTCGAAATACCCCACTTGGCCTTTCGTTTTGATTTGCCTCTAATGTGGGATATTATTATTCTGTGATAAAGACACTATACATACACGTTTAAGCACATGGAACGAAACGGGTACCTGTAATTTAGAACCACGTGAGCAGAGCCTCGTGTATAAGCTTGTATTCAATGTTTAACGCAGCAGGTATTGCTCTCGTCGCGCACTATTTCTGGTTGCTGTTTACGAAATCGAAACAGATTTATGGTTCAAGACGTAAGTGATTTGTTAGAGAACTGTAGGTGACTATACCTACTAGTTGTGTAGTTTTCTACAATATGTATGCAATGAAATCATTTACTTAATAAGTACAGCTTGGGAGCGTATGTTATAGGTACGTAGCATGACGAAACGCTACTACCGCGACCTTAAATAAACACACATATTGATGATAACTTCTTAAAATTGTATTAAACATTTACCATCATTAAACATCAATATTTACTAATATTATTTGATAGAATGAATTTAAAAGAGATATCACATACTGTTAGGCGGAGAGACTAATAAAGCGTCGTTGTGGTAACGAATGAAAAAGTCACGGTTCATGAGATACAGCCTGGTAACAGACGGATAGACAGCCAGACAGCGGAGTCTTAGTAATAGGCTCCCGTTTTACCCTTTTGGGTACGGGACCCTAAAAATTAATAATATGATAATTATAAATTTTTTGATAGTTATTAATAAAGAATATGATAATTATTAATTTAATTAGGGTTCCGTTGAATTATTTAGTAACGCATTTTGATAAAGAAATAAGAAAATGTTTCTCATTATTCTTTTATAGTCGATGAAATGACAATAGGTTGTGCATTCTACAAATTAGATTGCAAAAAGTAGGGATCATTTTATTTGGCAGTAACTTCTGAGCCATCAAATTAACAATCTTCCGCGAATTATTCAAATTCGCTGGTATAAACGACTAGTAATGAAAGAGTTAATATAGCTCAGATGTAGTTCGTTTATGAATAACTGTTTATAAATAGACATCTTGAAAGTTTTAACGCGAAGCGGCTGCTGTGAGAAAGATTTTTTAACGGATTCGAAGCAGAAACTTTTTCTAATTCTAATGTAAGAACTTCTTCTGTAAATAAGTTAACGCTTATATTTTATTTATAAATAATGCTTTTGAAATACCAGTCTGGGCGTTTAAAATCGTTTTTTTTTTAAATCCAATACGGTGCCGAACGTATCATGTATCATTCCCTTAATGATCGTAGTAAAAATTTTATAAAAGGGTGATCCCTCATCACAAAAAAGTAAATATCCGATTATGAATCTTTGAAGTTTTCTGGCCCAAAAAAACAAAAGAATTTGTTATATAAATATCGAAAAAAAAATTTACAGAAGCTTAGCAACACACGCTGGGTGTTAGCTAGTATTATATAGCTAGTATTATAAATCATTTAGAGCTCGGTACTTTTCATTCATATTGTTTTACCAAATTACAAATCCTACATGATTGCAATGAAAGTGACAGTTAGGATTTAGTAGGTAAATTTGCACAAAATTGCAATAAAAGTGACAGACAAGAGTTGATAGAGGTACCTTTGCACAAAACTGTTATGAAAGTGACAGACAGAAGTCAGTAGGCACCTTTGCATACGACCGCAATGAAAGTGACAAACATGAGTTAGTAGATAACTTTGCCCACAATTGCAATAAACTTGACAGAAAAAAGTTAGAAATCCTACACCTCAACCAGTGCTTACAAGCTGGTCTGTATCACATGATATTAGTAATGCTTGGCTAACAAATGCATTATTAAAATAATGTTGTTATTAAATATCATATTCTTATTGAGGAATTTTGTTTGGCTTAGCGGTGGATGACTACAAATTAGTCAACTGTTTGATTAGATATCTCATTAGTTAGTATTTAGAAACATTACGTGTTTAATTAGATACTGTTCTGAAACTGAATCACGTACATATATGCATTATATATATGTATGTAGTCTGGTCTAGACGATCCAACACTTACGACCAACTGCCATGTGCTTTATGTGCTTTTAGGTTTAATGGTGATTGGATTTAAAATAAAAACGGATGTAAAACCTTAAATGAGTTTTAGTATAACTTTTTGTGCTCCTCGAACCTTTTTCCGACCAACTCTTTGGTTCATTAAAAAAATAGGATGTATTTAACTTTACAAGTGGGGTAAAGTGGGGTAGTTGTAGGTCAGATTATACGTAGAGTAAAACTAATTTTAAAATTTGGCGAAATTCCATTTATAGTAATAAGTATGTAAATATTTTTTAATAATGAAATAAATAATGAGATTATATAAAAAAAAAACAATAGACAAGGATTTTATGTCCACAGGAAACGCTTATTTGTATGTGTTCCATTGTTATTTCATTTTATAATCAGTTTGGGTCAAGTAAACCCATTTCGCAATTATTTATAAATTCGAAAGATTTGAATTTATCTTTTAACGCTATTTCAAATCGTTTATGAACGAAAATTAACTCTAAAAAAAAAACACAATTTTAACCCAAAGCAATTTATTCTATATAAATTTTTTTATATAGAATAAGTGGCTTTGGGTTTTTTTTAATATAAATTTCAATTGAATAATTAGTTTTCATGTTGATCAATACAAGAAGTTATCTTATTTGCTACAACACACGTTTATGTCTCGATTCAGAACCAATAAAACGTTGTTAAATTTTTTACGACGCGTGTTTGACATTGACAATGACGAGGACACGGCGCAATTCGTCCGTTCGGATCGGTTAATGATTACTTTATGTTCCACCGATGAGAATTGCACACAAACTCGGCTGGTAATGTTATTTGCGAATCAAAAAATTAAATTAACCGTTAAAATTCCTATATGATTGCTTTCAATTACTTGTCAGCATGGCTGTTAAAATCATACAACTAATTTAAATATATAAAATGGTTAGTGGGTGGTAGGTGAACTATTGAACAATCACTGTCTGTCCCTATGTATGGGTAGATCTTTATAACTAACCAATGCTTCTTGATGCGATTTATTTGACTAGATAGAGTGATTCAAGAGGAAGTTTTATATGTATAATACATTGCACCGGTGCGACGCCGGGGCGGGTCGCTAGTATTAAATGAAACTACACTCTGTCCCGTCACCATGAACGCTGTATAAAGGGTTCGAAACGTCGGGAATTAAAAATCAAAATTAAAACGTGATAAAATCCGTACACTGATTTCATTTAATATGTATAATATTCAAAATGAAATATATAATGAATGATTTCAAGAAATCTAATGAACAATGATTATTTTACGTTAATCTTTCACTATTACCTGTATGGCCCCCGGTGACAACGAGTCGACTCATGTTTTTATTTCAGTTTTTACAAAACATTAATTTGGCCTTGTTATTCGCCGACGGTCCAATCTTAATCAAAGTCAATAAGGTCAAGCAAATTGTTTGCGTTTGACTTTTGCTTCACAAAAACTGAAAGTCGACGTTCCGAAACTTTCCTTGATTTGGTAGTCTTAATGAACCTCTATGAATCGATATCTCTTTTTGGACAACATTTAAAACCGTGTCGCATTACGGTCAGACGTTGAAATAAATGAAAGGCTTTACTCGGTTACGTCTTCAAAAGTTACGACGAATTTACGTATTTTTTATACTTTTATTTAGAAAGAAAATCCACAGCACTTTGTTAAATATACATACCTACATCTTTCTCTCTCTCTCTTTTTTCTTTTTTTTTTAAAAAACATTGCCCTTACTTTAGGATAACATTATCCTGTGTTGTAAGGACGTTTTACAAACATGCATTTCACGTAGACAAACACCCAGATGCGAAACAACTATCTGTGGGTCGCACAAATAGTTGTCCCGTGTGGGAATCGAACCGAATTTGAATTCATCATCAAGTAACCTAACTAGATTTTAATTATATGTATGTACGCGTTAAGGGTTCTTCTCAAATTAATTCAAAGTCAACTTCTAATACCTTGTGATCGCTTAGTTACTTCCTTATTCATTTATAAGTGGAGTACAGTCGCTTAACATTAGTATGACGTCATCGTCACATACAAAAGCAGTAAAATTGCTATTGGGCCTCAGTCTCCGGCCATTAAAGCAAATGGCCGAAAGCGTCGTTATAATTACCACATGCTGCTTTATTATAAAAACAAATCGTATAAAGGCTTTGATTATATCACTGCAGTCTTTTCCACTTCCTCTACAGGCTTTTGCAGGTTAATTTGCGTATATCGGAAAGGAGTTGTAATCTGTATAGACAGGGACAAAGGGCTTTATTAACCTGGTACAAAATTCTTATCCTTAACTTAGACTGTTACATGTAATATGTATTTATAACGTACCCGGAAAGAATTTTGACAGTGCAGTTTGTTATATCAATACCAAGAATCACCGCACAGTTGTATAGTTTGTTGTACATTACAAAGTTGTAACTCGTTGTGGTATTGTTATGCCAAAACAACCGAAACGTCTGCGGTCATTCTTTTGGAATTAAGCATTATTTAAAATGGCCGACCCATTTAAAATAATGCTTAATTCCAAAAGTAGTCCAAAAGTAATTCCGGAATAAGTACTAGTTCAGCCTTAATTCTTGCTTAATATTAATTCTATACAATTCACCTGCACCTGGTTTTTTTTTTTGAAGATTTTTGTTAAAAAATAAATATTGTCTACTTGAGAATATCAAACAATCCGCCTTGTTCATCTTGATATAAACTTATTGACGATTTCAGATTTTATAGCATAATAACAAATTTGTTGAACCCGTATGGATTACTCACATCCCTTAACTGTCGGGTAATATATTTAATATCATATTAAAACTAACACGGTGTGAAAGAAGTGGGGCTAAACGTGTTTAATACTATTGGGGTGCTATTAATGCGTTCATACGACTTTCAGCTACCGTTAAAAAATATTTTGTTTCGTTTTTTCAACCGATTTAAAAAAAGGAGGACCTTCTAAATTCGGTTGCATTTATTTGTGTTAGTTTTCTCAGAGCTTCTGAGCTCTGCTCGTTCATTGAACGGATTTTATTTTTGCATTGGAACCGAAAATCAAATAGAAAATGTTTAGTGAGTCAGTTATTTAAAATCAGTTTTGTTTTTCGGTACTAAGCATGTTATGCATTCTGCGGTGATACAGCAGTCTCGTGAACAGGAAAGTTTCCAGTTAACAGGACCTAATATAATTTGGATGATAATTTCCGACGTTTCGACGTCACGGGATAGACGAAAATGAAAAATAAGTTTTATTTAACCAAGTGGAGTAATTCCAACTCAAGCATGCATTGTGTGAGTTCCCTCTTCAGGAGAATGGACTGTATCGAGGACATGATTTAAAGAGGGCATGTTTTAAGATGAAGCAATTTTCATTAATAAGACTAAATCCACGCGTCTCCAAATCATACGGGGTATCACCGCACATTAAATGAAATAATTATACAGTCTTTTATTTCTGTATCGAATAAAACATCTCTTTATTGGATGTAATAAAACCAATTTTGATTTCATTTTCATATGTATGAACGTTCGTAGTACATTAAGTTTTAACGCTTTTATCATTACCAACAACGCAACTGATTACGAATACTCGGAAAGATACATATTATTATATTATTTTAATATGTACTATACTCATATTTATTTATAATGACAAAGTACTCTCCGCATTAAACTCACCAGTTCCATTGTTATCACAGGATTCTTTGTTTGCATACGTAAATCTATAAATTACTTTTATTTTCAAATATTACGAATACCCGGTAAGATACATATAACATGACATTATATTCTTTAATATGTAGTAGTTATATGTAATGAAAATAATAAACTCTTCGTGTAATTATAGTACGGTAAGTTTACATAGTGTAAATAACTTAATATTAACTTGAGAAATTTAAGTTAATTTAATATTTTTTAACAACCCAACTGGAGCGAAAATTTTCATTTTTTTATACACGTTTCCATTAAGCTACAGTTGACTTGACATTTTTCTCGATAACATTAATCTAATAGAAGGTCGTTGTTACCTGAGTTTTTCTTGCGAGATCGTGTTTTAATTCGTTTACTCTGCATTATAACAAAAGTAAGCAGTTTGGTCGACGTCGTATCTAAACGAAGGGAAGTATCTCATTCTACATAATTTTAGCAACCGGATGTATATTCTGATATCTTAACAGGGACATCCGGTGCAGTCCATACAGACTACTTCGTTTAACACAATGCAATGCCCATTCGAAAAGTTGCTCTCATAAAATATTAAAACAATTCTCGCATAAAGCTAAATGATAGTGTTACTAGTAATACAACAGTGCCCGTTGTATTACTAGTAAGACTATCATTAGCCTCGTCTAAAGTGTACGCGTTTTTAAGTCGCATTTATAATGTTGGGATTTTTTTTTCCATTTATAAACTTCTGTTCTAACCCCATTAACTATTACCATGAAGACACTCACACTGTAAAAGTAAAAAAGTTAAGTAACAGCCTATATTTGTCCCACTGCTGGGCAAAGGTCTCCTCTATACAGAGGGTATCAGGGCATAGTCCACCACGCGGCCCCACTGCGGATTAGCGGACTTCACATATTTTCGAAATATATACATTTTTTGTTAATATTTCGAAAATATGCAGGTTTCCTCACGATGTTTTCTTTCACCGCGGAGCACGTGATAAGTCAGCACTTAAAGTTAAAAACTTCATTGGTGCCAGCACCGGGGATCGAACTCAGGTTGCTCGAGTATATTGAATTAAAGGCGAGCGCCCGGACACTGAGCTATCACGGCTCACATTATACTCCGATGTAAATACTGACGTCGGCAAGTCTTTTAGTAGTAATTACAAAATTGGTGTTTAATTAAAACTAGGTATATACAACTCCATATGGCCTTCAGCTATAAAGGACACACGTTTTCTTTTACGTGTATATAGTTTCTATATTGTCTTAACATACTTGTTGTGGGCACGGCTAGTTTGGTGCAACGGTATATAGAATCGATACGTCATCTTGGTAAAACACAAGGGTGAAAAGACTCTAGAATCGACTCGGGGTCGCTTCGATACCGCAGCTCGGACGGGGCCACTTAATTGGCAGACGTGTGGACACAGACGCGGACGTCACCGGTTTCACTTGATGGGCATACATTCGCCGATAAGTGACCGCTGCGCACTAATCGCTTAATTGCCCGCCGAGCCAACGCTCCGTCGATACTGTCAATTGTTTCCGCCAGACGTCTGGGGTTGTCGCTGACCCCGGTAGGATTAATTTCCCGAATGCCGACCGCACCCTTGTCGCTCCCCGGGCGCTGGGGGCTAATTAATAGCGTTTTCGATACGCTCATGTTACGGCCATTACCATGATAAGTCCCCGAACGTAGTCCCTGCTCCTTTTCGGCCTAGTCACCCTCTCTCTCGCGTAATTGCCAGACGACACTGAATTTCGACACGTTCACCTTCGCGAAATAATTGACTACACCGCGGTGTCGATTTCCCTTCGATGAATTAGCAAAAGACGTGTTTTTTCTTGTTAGTAGCACGGCAACTGTTGTAAGGAATAGACAATAGACGTACCTAAGAACAGTAGTTAATGATTTTTAATCTTTTACAACTTAAACGTTCCAATATAATCCTGTTACCAAATAGAAATAATTGAATTGTATCAAAGTAGATGACGATTGTCATTTTTACAGATGTTTACGAAACGGATGGACCGGTCATCGTTCCATCTAAAAAGGAAATAATCTTGCAAAAGGGTCAAAATTTCACTTTAATATGCAAAGGGAACAACGAGTTGCAAATAAAACAGCAAGAGATACCGGAGGAGATTGTCGATTCGCTCTTTAATAAAACGCAAACAACGGTAGCTTCGTCGGATCCTAGATATAAATATCAAACTGAATTGAGCCTGTATAACGTCGATCAATTCGCAATCGGTTACTACGCATGTTTTGATAACTCTGCAAATGGCGACGATCTGTTAAACAATCTAATGGAGGAACCGGACGATACCGAACACGTCACTTACTTCTATATCTACGTTAACGGTGAGGCTAATCCTATACAATGAGAACATTCGAGAACAAAACAAACTAGTATGGCTCGTTTATCTGATGAATTGTGTATATTTTAGGAACGAATACCTTGTTTGCACCCATGAGGGAGGTCGTAAAGGCCAGAAGCGGGTCAAAGGTCGTAATTGAATGTAGACCTACGACACCGGACATAAAAGTTACACTCACGGGGGTATGTATGCAAAATGTAGAAACATTCATGTTACAGGCAGAAATAAATTTGTATGTTATAACAATAACATACAGCGGCGCAAGCTCTTAAATGATCGATCAGTAGAAAACTTAATTGCTTTACAATAATTACATTAAAATTGTAATACAAGCTAGCCAGGCAATGTATAATTAGTCAACTTCATTGCCTATAAGTAAATGCATGTTTATTTCTATCGAACTAATGATAACATTAGCCAAATGAGTCACAGTTAGCTCTTTTAATTTGTTTGTTGGGAACTATAACAACACTCTGAATTAGATCATTGGTCAAATGCTTCTTACATGACAAGATCAACTTTGCCTCATTTATGGCTTGCAATGAAATACTGAACTAATGCTTGATGCAAATGAATAATTTTACACTAAAGCATGGATACAAATGTTTAATTGCTTCAACTGGTTTCTTAACAACGTTCTTAATATTCAGGACAATCCAGACATTGAATATGAGAGATATGATCCTAAAATTGGTTTCGTCCTAGATAGTGATATTTTGGATCTTCCGATAATCATTATGGTCTGTGAATTTATGAGGCGAGATGAATTGCCGGAAAGAAAAGACATATTTGTACATAAACGTAGGTGATTAGACGATGTGTGAATTTTAATAATAATGTACTCACCATATACACGAGGACGTAACCCATTCAAAACTATCAGATTTTCTCACGAAACGTAATGCGTAATTTTTTATCCAATTCGGTCCCATCGTGAATGTGGTTCGCTATGTCCGTTTGTTTTTCAAATTTTGTCCTTTCAAATTAACTTTATCTACTTCCGTAAACATGTTTTCTATAAGAAACAATGAAATGAAGAGATGAAATTAACTGAGATTTAAAAAAGAAACGGACGTATCGGTACAAAACTATTTACTCGTACTAACAACACATTATTTATCTGGTAATACGGCTGCAGAGTAACAAGACACGAGAATTTATAAAGTTCTCACCAAAGATTGGATTTTTAGTCAGAGCGATTAGGGTCGCTTACAAATGCGAGGGGCTCTACGGAAGAGAAAATACCACGAAAACAATACGTATCTGTAAGTAGATAGTGCTGAAATATTGATGTCACATAACGAGGTAGCGTGGTGTGATGGTTTCATTCAGTTTTGGACCCTTAATCGAGTTGATATTATTTTTAGCTTACCGCTTGTGACTTACTACCCTTGTTCACTTCCTCTTCGGTGTGCCGCTCTTTCCGTGCACTTGTATGTATTTGTATGACAATTAACATACTAACAATATGAATTATGTGTGGCGAATGTTGGGTTGCACCTAATTCGGTTATGAATATATATGTATATTTCAAATAATACTTATGTATGCCGACGTGAGTTTGTCCATTTGCACTAATTTTTTTTATTGACATAATTATGTGTAGCTATATTTGTAGATGTTGTTCCTTTAACGTTTTGTGTAATTTTATCACAGTACGATGGAATTGGGCAAACTCTAGTATTTCTATGTTTCATTTCGACTAGCGGTAAAACGACTAGCTAGTCAAGATAAATTTAACAGTTGGCAAATTTACGTTATTTGCTTTTCATTACGTTAAAGTTGTTATAAAATTTTTATTTTCTATTCGAACAAGATGATCAGTTCAAATTGATGATCCCATTTTATTTTGATTAATTCTTAATAATATTGCACGTTACTTTTGTGCACCTTTAGTATAGACGTGCAATATTTGTTTGCTTTGTATGTCTTTTTGTTTATACGAAATCATATAATGGTTCTTATGTTTAGACATAGCGGTAAATAGATTGTTGATGCCGAGTAGAATCATTTTAAAGATATAATTATTTTTTATAGATTCAAATATACCACCACCCGATCCGAAAATAGTTGGTGGATCGGAATATTTTCTAAGTGGTGATATATTTTCGCTCAACTGTACAGTCAAGTACCAAAGTAATTCCGCTTTGGCGTTAAACTGGAAGATTCCGAACAACGGGTCCAAGGTACTTGCATTATGTTCATGATAACTACATATTACCATGTGCGTTACGTACATCGGAATATTAAATTTGAACAATTCCCCTCCAAAGGTGATAAACAAGACGAATGAGAATGAGACAACTGGTGGAATTTTGTTCAATAACATCACGATAATTAATGCAACTTCTAAAGACGCCGGAGAGTATACGTGCATATCGAAAAATAGCTACGGACACAGCGCCGCCTCTTTTGAAAAGAAACATTTAGGTAATTAATAATGAAATACACATGCCTATGCTTTCATGTTACGCTTTATGTGCCAACGCTTGCTGATAATTGGCTTAATTTTTTTTCGTGTGTTGAACGTTTTTAATATTTCATGTTCTAAAATAAGATGGGATAAATAACAACTTTTAGTGTCAGTTCGTACATACATCTGGTTGGAATATACACTGGAAATTTTTATTGCTCACAGGGATTTTTATCATCAGTTTTCTGCTTATTTTCATTTAACTTTAATAGGTTTATGATAAAAAATATATGTTTAATCTAAATGTATGGATTAAAATATGTTTATGTATTTAAATTGTTTATAGTGCTAATCTTTGCACTTAAGATTGAACATTAAAATATGTAGAAAAAGTGCGAAAAGATTGTCGCCGCTGTGGGAACCGAATGCCGAAGACGTGGGTTCGATTCCCACAGCGGCGACAATCTTTTAGCACTTTTTCTACATATTTTAATATGTTTATGTATATTATTATTATGCTTGCTTTAAATTCTATACATTTCGAATATGATTATTTTGCGACTGTAAGCTCCATTGGCGCTGTGTAGGAATGCAATTCGATTGTAAAATAATCTAAATTTAGATTGTACCGCCGCCTGTGGCCCGTTTTAATGTTACTTAGGAATGGAAAATTCAGGGCATCGAAGGAAATTTTACTGACAAGTTGTTGTCTGTCTGCATAAAGTGGACTATTTTATGTTAAAGTTTTAATATGTTATGTAGTTTTCATTAAACGCCATAAAAAGGTGACAAGCTTCTGGGCAACATAATAAAGAACGCTACTTAAATAATGCTGTCTTTATTACATAGAGAGAAGTAACAGAGGCTTAGTAGCAAATGGACAATTCGTACCAGAATTCAACGTCGACTAAGTTTCATTAATAAGAAATAAGATACGCAGTGAAGTTTAACGGTAATATAGCGTTAAAATGTTTCCATGTCCAATATATAAAGAAGTTCGCCACAAAATTGAGCAATATTTTTTTGTGAGAATGTGGTAGGCAAACTGGCGGTAGGCCTGCTGCCCATGGACATTTGCAACACCCGTAGGGTTGCATATCCTTTTAATAAAGTGGACCATGGTAGCCTTACCACTAAACGCAGAGACATACTCGTAAAATTTCTACATCACGCCCATCTTCTGTGAGGTTGTGGTACTTCTCTCGACGAGCCTTCCAAATACTGCTGCACGATCTTAGGTCAACATGTAAAATTTTTGCCGCATTCTTCTCAATTTCAACATATTCATATTCGGGTATTTCTATTTATTTCTACAAGTCTTGCTTTATCATATTATGATCAAGTATTGGTGATTGATTTTGTTATTAATAGAGTAATATTTAAATTTTAGCCAGCGGTTTTATAAATTTGCGAAAAGGAGGCAAAGGCAATCCAATCGAAACGAGTCAAAGGCTGATGCGGCTTGTATCCTATATAGAAGATTATCCACCGGCGAATATTGCGTTGTAAGTATTGAGCAAAGATATTATTGACACAAACTGTATTATTGAAGTAACCAATAACATTTTTTTTTTCGCTTTTATGTAATGTGTTTTGAGGAATGGCAGGTACAGGGTCTTTGTTTTAAAATGAGAAGGTGGTAAACGAGCTGGCGGTTCACCTGATGTTAAGTGGGGTTGTAGATGCGTTGCCACCTTGTAATAAAGTGGGCCCCGGCTACCTCGCTCACTAGACGAAACGAAAAAGCATTAGACTCCCACTTCATGCCGATCTTCTGTGAGGCCGTGGTACTTACCCGGACGGACCTGCCCATTCGTGCAACAGCGAAGACTGTTGCGTGGGCCTACCACAACATTGTAGCTGAATCGAAGATTAACAAATATCTAACATCCAGAAAATCATATAATGGACAGACTATGTTATAGATAAACAAGAGGTATTTAAATAAAATCCATAAGAGTTACGTTGTTGACAAGAGATACCATGTAATAAAACTTGCCCCCGAAGGTTCTGATCATCCTAATAATAAATTCAGCGGATGTCGTTAAAGCTATCTAATATTTACAAGATTAAATCTGTGTAAAATTACGTTTTAATTTTTTTTTAAGTTTGTGTCCTAGGCTTAACGCCGCAGCAGGTGACAATAGAGCTGGTTCTTCTCTCGCTAAGTTAAGCATAACTATGCAGCGAGGAAATGCAGCTAGCATTCTTGGCACCATGCCGCGTGGATTAGGTTTATTAGATAATACGTAGTTTTAGCCATTACTTAATTTATATCTTATTGGACAATTGCAGCTTTCGCGATGACAAAGAAATCTCTCCGACTAGCAAGTACGACGTACGTAGGTCGGACACGGGTACCGTCACTTTGACGATTAGGAATCTGACGGTGGAGGATACGGCTAATTATACCCTCGTCGCGACCAATAAGTATACAGCGAGAAACGTCACGTTTGATTTACGTGTCAAAGGTAATTCGTGATTAGGTTACGATTTATTTGTCCAGTTAAAAAAAAGGGAAACATGTATAAATTGTGTTTATTTTCGAAACAGCATCACCGATTATTGATTTTGGACCGGACGTTGATAGGAAGTATTTAGAGAATACAGTTGCGAATCTACAGTGCAAGGCAACTGGTTACCCGCCACCGACCATTGAATGGATATTCACAAACGAAAAAGGCGAAGAACAAACATTGGTGGTGAGTTATAAATTGTTTTAACATTTCTTGTATGCAATATGTATATCACAAAACACGTGTCCACTGAATCGCACTCAATGTTTTTTTTTATAACTCGTTTTTTATTCATTCTATTTGCATATTTATATGAGAGGTTATAATTACAATTCAAATTTAGATGAATAATGAGACTACCTTTGAAAAATTTTGTTAAGTACAAACTATTATGCGGTGGTAGGGCCACGCAGCAGCCTCGGCTGTTGCACGAATGGGCAGGCCCGTCCGGGCGAGTACCACGACCTCACAGAAGACCAGCGTAAAGTGGAAGTATGACAAATACTTTCGCGTTTCGTCTGGTGAGTGAGGTAGCCGGAGCCCAATTTTCAAAAGGTTTTCCACGCCTCTGTAACCCTCGGGTGTAGCAGATGTCCATAGGTGGCGGTATTCACTTACCATCAGGTGAACCGCCTGCTCGTTTGGCAACTTATCACATAAAACAAAAAAAAATATTAAAATTATGACTCCGAGGTGCAGTTGCCAAGGTATCGGCTTCGGCGTTCGGAGTCGTGGGTTCGATCTCCACACGGGACAACTATTTGTGTGATCTCTAGACAGATGTTTCGCATCTAGGTGTTTGTCCAAGTGAAATTTATGTTTGTAATACTTCCTTTCAACACAGGATGATGTTATCCTAAAGTAAAAGCAAATTCTTTAGGATAACATCATCCTGTGTTGAAAGGAAGTATTACAAACATAAAAACAAAAAAAAATCATGTCTCTTAGTAGGACTGGTGAGGTTAAAATTGCAAAAAATCTAAATACCTACCAAATATTTCTTTATATCAAACTTAACGATTTTGCAGTTCAGCCAGTAAATTTGTTGCGGTCATCTTTTATAAGGGGTATTGGAGAACACAAAAAAAGTTTCAAATACAACCGTCATTATAATATAATTTCTTTATCAAACTGCACATCTACATATTACTTTCAATTCCCATAAATTCCCATTACGACATATAAAGGTGGACATATACAGGGTGTCCCAGAACTCAACGTCGAGCCGAAACGGGGTGACAGGATTGATTGTAACCATCATGAGAAAAATCAGAAAAAAAATCTATCCCTTGCAGTTTGGAAATTATGGGCATTTAAGAAAAACCTAGAAATTTGGTCAAACTGTAACCATTTTTCGGTTATTGAGGTTAATTTTTATATTTTTGTTCATTTAAACTTTGGAACCGTTTATCAAAAATAATGACACAACTGCCCCAAGTTTTCTAGAATTATGACTATTTGTTAAACTATGAAATTAAAATTTTCAAAATTTGTCGACTTTGAAAGGCCCTCCTTAAAAAGAAATGTACTAAAGTGCCTTGGCAAGTGCCATTCAAAGTTCGCGCATTTAATCAGGATTGTAAAATGGTACAATGCTTTTTAGTTCCATACTAAAAAAAAACTAGTAAAAAAATAAAAACCTCGAGTAACCCGATTTTTGCTAACCCATTTTACTCAGTTCAAATGTTTTTTTATTGATGTGAGAGATGGATAGAGGACATGTTTTCCATGAGCGACCGAGACAGATAGTCACGCCACTTTTACTAAAGTCAAGAAAAGTATGTAAAATTAATAAAATAATGAAAAATCTTGACCTTGTTTCGTGTAGGTTTATTGGAATAAAAGTCAGATAGAGAAATAACATTTTTTATTACAATAAATGTTCAAATTGTTTACCATCAGCCTCAATACACGCCCTACATCTTATTAAAAAAAAAAAGATCTAGTTATTAGTCGGGCATATCCTCGAGAGTTGATGTCCTCAGCAGCTTGAGAAATTCGTTCACGCACTCGGCTACGCTGTCAATGGGCTTTGAATAAACTTTTTCTTTGAGAACTCCCCAATAAAAAAAAATTCAGGGGATTTAAATCTGGGGAACGGGCTGGCCATGAGATAGTGCCTGAACGTCCAATCCACCTTCCCGGATATTTTTGGTCAAGGAAATCTCTTACTTGCACTGCGTAATGCGCTGGGCAGCCATCTTGTTGATACCACATGTGGCGACGATCTGTTAGTGGTACGTCCTCTAACAAAGTTGGTAAATTTTCAAAAAAAATTAGGTAATTCGTGCCATTCAAGTTCTCAGGCAGCTCAAAAGGCCCAACAATTTTACCGTTTAAAATTCCGGTCCACAGGTTTACTTTAAAGCGATACTGGGATCTGTCTTCTCGCATTAAATGTGGATTCGCCACATGCCTCTCGTGAAAATTGTGTAAGTTTATGTAACCATCTTTTTAATAAATGTAGATTCATCTGACCAGAGAATTTTTTGGATGAATTGGGGATTTTCATTATGCCTCTGTAGCATTGTTCTACAAAATGAAATCCTTTCACGATAATCTCGAGAAAGAGACTTTGGCGTGGTCTGAAACGGATGCATTTCGGCTCTTTGTAAACTTGTGATGTGCTTTTGGGTATTCTTCATTCGTTCGTTCTTTCTTCAATTCCACGAACGGAAACACTTGGGTCATCTGCGACCTCTTGCAACACTTCTTCCTCGTAAGGAAAGCGAGCTCTACCTCCAACCCGTATTTGATTCGGGAAATTGATCTGTGAAGGCCCCTAGGCCAACAGTGGCTCATCCAGCCCAAAAAAAAAAAAAAATCGGGAAATGGCCAATGCAAGTGCCGCCGCTAGACTTTATCGTGAAAGATATCCAAATTTAGAGCGCTACCCGGATCACCGCGTGTTTGTTAATGTGTACCGTTCACTCACGGAGGGCGGCCATTTCCCGAATCAAATACGGGTTGGAGGTAGAGCTCGCTTTCCTTACGAGGAAGAAGTGTTGCAAGAGGTCGCAGATGACCCGAGTGTTTCCGTTCGTGGAATTGAAGAAAGAACGAACGAATGAAGAATACCCAAAAGCACATCACATCGTAGTTTACAAAGAGCCGAAATGCATCCGTTTCACGTACCACGAGTTCAAAGTCTCCTTTCTCGAGATTATCGTGAAAGGATTTCATTTTGTAGAACAATGCTACAGAGGCATAATGAAAATCCCCAATTCATCCAAAAAATTCTCTGGTCAGATGAATCTACATTTAAAAAAGATGGTTACATAAACTTACACAATTTTCACGAGAGGCATGTGGCGAATCCACATTTAATGCGAGAAGACAGATCCCAGTATCGCTTTAAAGTAAACCTGTGGACCGGAATTTTAAACGACAAAATTGTTGGGCCTTTTGAGCTGCCTGAGAACTTGAATTACCTATTAACGAATTACCTAATTTTTTTTTAAAATTTACCAACTTTGTTAGAGGACGTACCACTAACAGATCGTCGCCACATGTGGTATCAACAAGATGGCTGCCCAGCGCATTACGCAGTGCAAGTAAGAGATTTCCTTGACCAAAAATATCCGGGAAGGTGGATTGGACGTTCAGGCACTATCTCATGGCCAGCCCGTTCCCCAGATTTAAATCCCCTGAATTTTTTTTTATTGGGGAGTTCTCAAAGAAAAAGTTTATTCAAAGCCCATTGACAGCGTAGCCGAGCTGCGTGAACGAATTTCTCAAGCTGCTGAGGACATCAACTCTCGAGGATATGCCCGACTAATAACTAGATCTTTTTTAATAAGATGTAGGGCGTGTATTGAGGCTGATGGTAAACAATTTGAACATTTATTGTAATAAAAAATGTTATTTCTCTATCTGACTTTTATTCCAATAAACCTACACGAAACAAGGTCAAGATTTTTCATTATTTTATTAATTTTACATACTTTTCTTGACTTTAGTAAAAGTGGCGTGACTATCTGTCTCGGTCGCTCATGGAAAACATGTCCTCTATCCATCTCTTACATCAATAAAAAAACATTTGAACTGAGTAAAATGGGTTAGCAAAATTCGGGTTACTCGAGGTTTTTATTTTTTTACTAGTTTTTTTTTTTAGTATGGGACTAAAAAGCATTGTACCATTTTACAATCCTGATTAAATGCGCGAACTTTGAATGGCACTTGCCAAGGCACTTTAGTACATTTCTTTTTAAGGAGGGCCTTTCAAAGTCGACAAATTTTGAAAATTTTAATTTCATAGTTTAACAAATAGTCATAATTCTAGAAAACTTGGGGCAGTTGTGTCATTATTTTTGACTGTGGTTCTAGAAATGTTATTTAGGGTTACGGTTCCAAAGCTTAAATGAAAAATAAATAAAAATTAACCTCAATAACCGAAAAATGGTTACAGTTTGACCAAATTTCTAGGTTTTTCTTAAATGCCCATAATTTCCAAACTGCAAGGGATAGATTTTTTTTTCTGATTTTTCTCATGATGGTTATAATCAATCCTGTCACCCCGTTTCGGCTTGACTTTGAGTTCTGGGACAAACTAAGCAACTACGCAACTAAGGCCGTGCTCATGACAAAGTAACAACAGTGGTCACAAAAACTCTTTCAGTCCTACAACAATGTGGCAACCGTGAAGACGACCACGTCCTACCTGCCGATACCGGTGCACGTGTCGGGAATAATCACTTGCAAAGCGTCGAACGCGGTCGGCTCCAATTCGGAGTCCAGAAGGTTCCTTGTGCACGAAATGCGCGGCGGTTTCGGAATAAAGCGGAGCAACGTCACGTGGTTCCATGAGCGTCAGAACATCGTCCTGACGTGTGTCGCCTCGAAGTACGACTTCGCAAACTTGACGTGGGCGGGGACTGACGACGAGGAGTTGCTGGATTCCGGTGACTACATTTAAAAAAAAAAAACTCAAAAGTTACATTTAATAAGTTAAAAAGTAAAAAGTTAAGTATCAGTCTATACATGTACCACTGCTGGGCAAAGGCCTCCTCTGTACAGCGGTTATTAGGGCATAGTCCACCACGCGGCCCCACTGCGGATTGGCGGACTTCACATACCTTCGAAATATTATTACATTTTTGTTATTATTTCGAAAGTATGCAGGTCCTCCTCACAATGTTTTCCTTCACCGCCGAGCACGAGATAATTCTGCACTTAAAATTAACAATTTCATTGGTTCCGGCTCCGGGGATCTCAGGTTGCTCGAGTATATTGAATTAAAGGCGAGCGCCCGGACACTGAGCTATCACGGCTCGCTTAATATGTATTAAAAGTTAATAGTTGCGTTTGAAAAGTTGCTAAAGTTAAATCGTACATTTAAAAAGAATTAATTCCAATCACACATGCAATATGTTATAGATGATTGAGTGTCATTGTGAGCCCCTTTTACAGTGGAATTTTCTGAGAGCCCGTTCTCGTACATTGCGGAGCTAAAAATGGACAACATAGTGCAACAACAGGCCGGAAACTACACTTGTTACGCTGTGAAATTCGACGGTTCTATAGAAAGTCAATCTATCTCCATCACTGTAGCAGGTAACGCATTCTTTATCACTTAATAGACGCTAAAGTTTGTTAAATTTGTTTTTTCGGAATTTGAATAGAATTTAAATTTGGTAAGGATCGGGTTAAGTGAGCACTGCATTGTTTACGGGATACTTTTATCTTGCGAAAATTGACTATTTCATGTCGAAAAGACCTATGAAGTCATCGGCGCAACGGGAGGTTTAAATTTTTTTCGTAGTTTCATTAATACAGCGATGACCTTGAGGCTGAGACGTCAGACTCACAGTGGCAAGGTTAAGATTGCTCGCGTGCGAAAATCACTGTTTGATATCTCTCGCCGCTTATCATTCGTTTTTGAACAAAACTCATTGTTCTCTAATTATGGAATAACGTCTACCGCGTTAGGGTTTTACGCGAGTGCTTTATTTTTTATTATTTAAGTAATTACAAGGATCTTTCCTGTTAGCCATCCGACCGCCCGTTATCACTGAACCTGTTAAGGAAAAAAACGAAGAGGTTTATCCATATCAGCCGCTACAACTCACCTGTCAAGCGGAAGCTGTTCCCCGGCCTCGCATCGAATGGTTCAAGGTAAGTGATAGACTACACGGCAGTTTTGTTTGTTTCTTTGTAGCGATCTAACTAAAGTAAAAAAAAGTAAAGCCTATATATGTCCCAATACTGGGCAAAGGCCTGGTCTGGACAGAGAAGAGTACAGTATCAAGACATAGTCCGTCACTCGACCCCACTGCGGATTGGCAGATTTGTTTTATCATTTCGAAAATATGCAGATTTCCTTACGATGCTTTCCTTAACCGCTGAGTATGTGATAAGTCATTGCTTCAAATTTAAATTAACAATTTCATTGGTGCCGGCACCGCAATTTGAACTTGGGCTTCTCTAGTATAATAAATTATAAGTAGGGTCTTATTCTACCTTAAATTTTGTATATTTTGTTTGTGAACTTCTTTGTGGTTCCCGTTTTTGCTACATCTGTGTCCACTATATTAAAATAAGCCAAACCACCTATCAGATTTTCTGTAAAATAATTATTTGTGGCAAAGTGTTCACAAGAACTAAGAGCGCATTGGCAAGTTTATTTATTTACTTGAAATCTTTTTCCACGATAGCTTACAATGATGGACTTAATACATTAGGTGTTCTTACAAGTTCGGAATGTGACTGTTCTTGCAGGATGGATTTCTTTTAGTGAACGAATCGAACGCCGAAATCTTAACGGAGCCTTTGGAGCACACTAAGGTGAATTCGACCGTCTTGATAAAGCAGATGCTGGAAGAGAACAAAGGCAAATACGAGTGTGTGGCCATCAGCAATGGCGAGATCAGGAGGGAATTCTTCAATATCGCTCTAAAAGGTATAATCTCAATCACATAACACATTAAATTTGACAAAGCCACATTTTTTTGTAGAACAGTTCTTCAATATCGCTTTAAAAGGTACAATCTCAATTAAATAACACAATTTGCCAGCGCCAAATTTTGTTGTAGAAGAGTTCTTCATTCAATATCGCTCAAAAAGTATAATCTCAATCGTATAATACATTAATGCCAGAGCCACGTAACAGCATTTGTTGTAGAATTAAATGTCTCGGCGAGAGTAGCACGATGTTACATAAGACTTAAAATAGGTATAAAATTTTTAAGTTAACCGGGAATTCCCTTATAAAGTTTATCAACGCCTGTGTTGTGAATGTCCATCGTTGGCGCACAGGTTATCCATTGGGTCACCTGATCTTTCGCCAACTGCTCTCGTTAAAATTATAAAATTTTTCCTCTTGAATAAAATTATTTTACGGTTCAATTTTGTATTCAAATTCTCATATAGAACAGTTAATCGCATTTATATTCCGGAACATGTACTGAAAATTTTTACGGTTACACCTTTTAGCGATTATTTCTTTAGTTCTTATTCATTGTCCGATCTAGTCTTAGACGCTTTACAGTAAGTATGCAATACCTCGGGAATTAAACAAATCACACTGTTGATTGAAATTGTTGCGCTTAGGCTTAAATTTATTTTAGGTATGTGAAAATAACAAAGATAAATAATAATAAATAAGACGCGATCATAATAATGGCGTCTACGTTTACATCAAAACGCGGCAAAATCTGTTGAACAGTTTAATTTAGCAACGTGCAACCATCGTTATTTTTGCATTTCGAAGAAATAGTTCACCCGGCATCTACGTTTAAAACCAAACGCGACAAAATCCGTTGAGTAGCTTCGTTTAGCGACGTGCCAACTCTTCATTCGCATTTCAGAGAAGTCCACCAACAAGGCGGCGTATCTGAGCGTCATCGGCGGCATAGTTTTCGTTCTGCTGCTGCTGATTGTTTACCTTGCGTGGAAGATACGGAAGGAGAAGCAGTTCAGGAAGGAGCTCGCTGCGGCCGGTCTTCTCTACTTCAAAGAGGGCGTCGCGAAGTCGCTCAATCCGGAACTGGGTATCGACGAGCAAGCAGAGTTGTTGCCGTACGATGAAAGATTCGAATTTCCCCCGGAGAAGCTTGTCTTGGGTAAGCTATACTCTGCTCTTTTATTAATGTTCTTTCAGCGTTAACATCATTATTATCATCTAAGCTATACTCTGCTCTTTTAATAGTGTCGTTTTAGTGTTGAACATCATTATTATCATTTAAGCTATACTCTGCGCTTTTAATAATTTCCTTTTAGTGTTGAACATCATTATTATCATCTAAGCTATACTCTGCTCTTTTAATAGTGTCCTTTTAGGTTTGAACATCATTATTATCATTGTCACCATCATGTTCACCATCATTATTAGCCGCAAGACGTCCACTGTTGAACACAGGCCTAAAAATGTGTTAAACGAAATGTATTATACTTTGACGATTCGTTTGGCGTTGTGGATAGGTAATCTATATCTCTTTTATTTTTAGTGTCTGGGTGTTTATATTATAACTATAATATGTATTTATTTACAAAACGTTTAACTTCATTTATCAGTTACCATTACCCATGCTGAAATCTATGCTTGGTTTGGAACTAGATGTTGTGTTAACGTGTTGTGTGTACGCCCCGCGCTGAAATTATTTCATAAACAGTTAAAGTCATATTAAATTAGTCATATTTAATATGTACAATATTCGCGTTAAATCAAGAAATAGATATCATAACGGTTTTATTCAATTCCACACTAGCACTTGGTGCCAAACCGTGGTTTGTTTTCACGCTAAGAATAGCTAACGGTGAGCGTTCGAACTCTGAATACCGTATGTGCTATTGTATTATGAGTTCTCGTCTAGACGGTCGTCGGCTGTTGTGGTTGCTAAGTATTGTTTCACGCTCGAATATGTTTACAATGTTGCGTGGTTGAGAATCGCCGCGATGACTAACTTGACCAGATGTTACATGTGTCATTGGCGATTGATAATAGACCTAAAAAACGAGAACACGAAACTGCGGCGTCCTGTAAAGAGGTAGAGTGTATAAATTCAAATTCAAAATATCTTTATTCAAATAGACGCTCGCGCGATGTTATGAAACGTCGAATTTTACATAAATAATTGATGTATAACTTCGTCAGTAACTTAACACCATACTTAAACCTTCTTAGGTTACCTCAGTCACCAACCTACTTAGATTCTTAACTAGTCTGCAATTCCATTTTTTATGTACGGGCTTATATACCGCCCATAAACATTTCGCGTAATCATCTAAAGTTATCTACCCGTTTGCTTGCTAATTTGTTTAATAAGAACTAAATAAATAGACTTACCACTATAAATCGAATATATTTTAGTTTAATATACAAAATTTAAAAGGCTGTATTTTCTTTTAATGTAGTTTCTTGTGTTCAATGAAGTACATTCTATTCTTTTCTAAAAAAATGTAAAATTTGTTGATTACATAATTTAAAATACTTTTATTATTATATTAATATTAATCAATTGCTTTTTCGGCCTAAGGTATTCTATAGGTATTGCAAGTATAAAGTTCTACAGATTTCTTCATATATTTCCCAATGAGGCCTTCTGTTTTGGTGTCGTTGACCTAAAAGAACTATTATCTAAGCCTGTTCACAGGTGATTTATTAAAGGAAGCGAAAGCATTAACCAACCTTGCCTTAATGTATCTTAAAAGTGTTTTTCTTTTTCAGTGTTTAAATTCTTTGACTTTTATATTTATGTATATTATTTTTTTGTATAAGAACACCTTGTGTAGGCCAACGGGTTAGGTTGTCGTCTTGCCAGCTGCCATTGCCCATCGTGTTGTGGGTTCGATTCTCACACGAAAAAACGAGTGTTATTCCGTGTGTTTTGTGATAATGATTTTTAAGAAATCTATACTAAGCATTTTTTAATTCGGAAGTCGATTTTCTAAAAATATTTGTGTAGTATATAATATAAATAACGAAAGAAATGACTGCATCGTTCTTGTTATTTCTTTAAATACATGTATTTTTTTTATTTTTTCCATTTATTTCATCTACTCCCTTATCTGCATTAGGCATTTGGTTGTCGTTAGAATATGCCTCATTAAGGGGAATTAACTCGAATGGAAATATCATATGACATACTTTCTGTGTAAATATAAATAGATCGATAAACTGATAATCCAATACTATTTATAATAATTCAATTGTTATGTTGGTAATACATCGATGAACTGTTGATGAAATATCAATCACTTCATAGTATAAAACAAAGTCGTCCCGCTTTCTGTCTCTCCCTATGTATGAGATCTTTAAAACTACGCAACGGATCTTCATGCAATTTTTCAATACATAGAGTGATTCAAGAGGGAGGTTTATATGCATAATACATTGCACCCGTGCGAAGCCGGGGCGGGTCGCTAGTGACAATTAAATTCCAATCTTTGTGATCAGGGAAACAACTGGGTGCCGGCGCTTTCGGCGTGGTGTACAAGGCTGACGCCAGGGGCATAATAAACGCCGAAGAGACGACCCAGGTGGCGGTCAAGATGGTGAAGAAGACGGCTGACAACATGTACATAAAGGCGCTGGCGACGGAGCTGAAGATAATGGTGCATTTGGGGAAGCACGTCAACATCGTGAACCTACTCGGCGCCTGCACCAAGAACGTCGGGAAACGTAAGTGAAAAGTTGTGTTTTTTTAGTAGAAATAATAACATAAATAAAATATTTCCAAGATGGGGTCGCAGTGGGGCCGCGTGGTGGACTACGCCCTGATACCCTCTGTATAGAGGAGGCCTTTGCCAGGGGGACATGTGTAGACTGCTACTTTACTTTTTACTTTTAATGGGTAGGTGCGGAACGTTCGTAACGTTTTTTTTTGTTATTACTTCGAAAATATGCAGGTTTCCTCACGATGTCTTCTTTCTCCGCTGAGCAAGTGGGCACTTAAAGTTAACAAACATAACCAGCTTCAAATATCATTATACATATATCATTCACTCACTTCACATTCTCTATTTGATTTTGAGGAGATCCCTGATGGATCTCCAGAGTCCAGTTTCAATGAAATTAATATCTCAACCAAAGCCAATGAAAAAATAATTTTTGCTATCGATTTATAAACAACGCAGCTCTGAGGTAACAAACATAAAAAACCGGCCAAATGCGAGTTGGACTCGCGCGCGAAGGATTCCGTACCCTTATCTATAAAAACGGCAAAAAAAATCATGTCTGTTTTATCGAAGTCCCCACTTAAAATCTTTTTATTCTATTTTTTAGTATTTGTTGTTATAGCAGCAACAGAAATACATCATCTGTGAATATTTCAATCTCTAACTATCATCACGGTTCATGAGATACAGCCTGGTGACAGACGGACGGACAAACAGACAGACAGCGTTTCACTCTTTGTGTACGAAACCCTAAAAACACCATTCAATTTAATGCTACAATTACAAAACATTAATGGCAATATAAAACACATTAATACTACACTTACATTTCAATTACAACGAGACCTAATTCGAATAGCTACATCATATGTAGCTATTTGGAAAACATTACGATGCTCCACTTCTCTGCATATACGCGTCTGTCGTAAATATTTGCCATAAGCAAACGACAAGTGCACGCTATCGCCTTTTGTTTTCCACAAAGTGTCGCCGCGTTTAAACGCTATCGGAGTTACTACTTCGACCGCTTTCCTTAATTCATTCCTGGACGTGACAGGAGGAAAATGCTAACGTTTTGAGGGTTCCGTACCCAAAGGGTAAAACGGGACCCTATTACTAAGACTCCGTTGTCTGTCTGTCCGTCCGTCTGTCACCAGGCTGTATCTTTTTTTTTTTTTTTTTTTTTATGGAGAAAAGGGGCAAACGAGCAGGAGGCTCACCTGATGGTAAGTGATTACCGCCGCCCAAGAACCGTGATAGACAGTTGAAATTTTCACAGTTGATGTATTTATGTAGATGTATTACTTAAGTGGGGCTCCCATTCAACAGTCATGACTTTATTTGCCGTTTTTATAGGTAATGGTACGGAACCCTTCGTGCACGAATCTCACTCGCACTTGGCCGGTTTTTACGAAGTTTAACAAGGATTTATGATGTATATATGAAAAGGCAACTTATCTTTTTTTCAACCGACTTTAAAGGAGATTAGGTTCTCAATTAGGGTTTTATTTTTTATGTTTGTCCGCTCAGAAATCCGTCATTAATTATAAACCGGTTTGATTTTTTTGTTGGAAACGAGATTCTATATTATGTTTACCTTGAGATTTTTAGATCGGCGTGTTAGCACTAACACGGGTTTCTGCCGAGTACCAGCGCTGGTCATCCTAATGGGGTTGCATCCTATATCATCCTTATGCTGAGCAGCTGACGACTCGGCATTGCATCGCTCCCATTTTCTTTAAATATTATTATTTTTTCGTTGACTATTATAGTTTTTCTTTTTCTCTCATATTAATTTTACGTGTGTTCTTTTGTTTTCTTTAGTTAAAATGACCTTTGTTGATTGTCTATTTTTGCCAGTTTTGTATGATTAAATATTTATTATTGTTATTATATTTTCAACGGAGTATGATTTTTATATCATTGAAATTGAACCATTGGTTTTCGAAGTTACGTTAGGGAACTCTTCAAAATCGAAAAGGACACTTCCTATGTCCAATGAATAAAATATTTAACGGTTTTGTTTTTTGTAAATAAAATATGTAATTTTCATTTTTACTCTACAGTTTTCTGATGCGAATGAACGATAATAAAAGTTGTGAGAGAGACATTTAACGAAGTTGTAAGCACCGAAATAGAATGAAACATTAAAAACACTATGTATTTTAACTGTATTAATGTAATTCATTAATAATATTTTAATGAAATTCAACTTTTTCTTTGAAATTTAATATTAAACTCATTTATACATTAATATTATGATATTTTTTATATAAATAATTACCAAAAAAATCGAAATCTATAAATCACTTATATTCTGTAAAACTCTGTTAAAATATTAATTTTATATAATAACGGAACGGTATATAACGCGGAAATAAATGGCATTTTATTCTATTTATTACTTTTAACTCTTTCAGGCGAATTGATTGTCATCGTGGAGTACTGCAAGTTTGGCAACATCCACAACTACCTGCAGAAGCATCGCGAGGTATTCATAGACCAGCTCACAGACAACAAGGAGAAGAATCTCGGCAAAGTAAACAAAGGCTTCTTGAACAGCAGCGGGAGTAGTGCGTAAGTGATATCTATTTTATATCGCTTCCTTTTCATCGTTGTTCAGCCAAAATCGTCACTGTTTAATCGTCAATTTGTAAATGAAACGTTTAATGAAAAGCTCAGTAAAGCTTACGCAAATCTTTTGAAGGTTGTATTAAAAAAAAATATTTTTTTAAAAGTAATGAATAAGTTAATTTTAAAGTGTACAACGTATATTATTAGAGTTAAGTCCGCCGTGAGGTCCCGTTGCGGATTTTTTAGGTACGTAAATATTCGAAATATTTGTTGTTGTCTCCATCATTATCTTTTCAGCTACTGCCCAAAAGGTCTCCTATAACGTACAAGTGTTATACACAATACTTTTATAGTTTAATATGAATCTATGCACTTATTTTAAATTTTAAAATATTTTATGACACATTTTTACACGTTTTCTAGACCCAAACGAAGAATGAAGATGGCAACGCTTGTACTAGATAGGTAATAAATATGCTGTGGACCACGCAGTAGTTTTGGTTGTTGCATCAATGGGAGGTCCGTCCGGGGAAGTACCGCGACCTCACAGAAGACTGGCGCGAATTAGAAGTGTTACACTCTGCGTTTCGTCTGGTGAGTGAGGTAGCCGGGTAGCTTAATTATAAGGGCAACACATCTGCGACCCTACGGGCGTTACGAATGCCAATGGATGGCGGTTATCACTTAAAATCAGGTGAACCGCCAGTCCCGTTTCCATTTTTTTTAGAAAAAAAAAAAAACTTAAGATGATACTTAATTTGCAGAAAAATTGTTAATTTTGTTAATTTCGTATATAGATCTTGTGCATATTCTATTCTAACAAGTAAAATAAATGCATGTTTATAATTACAGGATGCATTCAGACTACTTCAGCTCAAATCATACACAGGAGACCGATCACACTTTCCTCAACACGGGGAACACAAATAGATCGGGAAGGAAAGGTAAGGAATATAATATTAATAGAAAATCAGATAAAATGACATTATTGTGTAATAAAAGTATATAGGAGTTTTGACAGTGTGATTGGAAGGTTAAAACGTTTTTAACCATGTGTATAAAAAATAATATACAAATATAAATAATCATCAAATTCCAAACAATCTTTGCGCCGGATATTAGTCGCTTGGCTCAGTTGACTAGAGAAGGTTCGAGTCTTCCTCAATTTATCTGTTAAGTTAGGGACGTTAGATAAAACTGTCGCAAATTTTTCCCCGGGATTCGTACCTGCCAAGCTTTATTTGCACGTTTTTAGTGTTCCGTACCCAGAGGGTTAAACGGGACCCTATTACTAAGACTCCGCTGTTTGTCTATCTGTTTGTCCGTCTGACCGTCTGTCACCAGGCTGTATCTCATGCACCGTGATAGTTAGACACTTGAAATTTTCTCAGATGATGTATTTGTTGTCGCTATAACAAAAAAATATTTAAGTGGGGCTCCCATACAACAACATGATTTTTTTTGCTGTTCTATAGATAATAGTACGGAACCCTTCGTGCGCGAGTCCGACTTGCACTTGGCTGGTTTTACAAAGACTCATCTTAAGCGCAGAGACTAGCACTAGAATCTAAATGTTGTGCTTAGATTGAAAGTTATAAACGATGTTACAGTGTCGGAGACGGGCTATGTCCAACCCGAGTGGCGATCAAACTACGAGAACGACTACAGCGATGGGCGAGCGCCAAGGCCGCTCTTCTCCAGGGATCTCCTGGCGTGGGCCTTCCAAATCGCCCGGGGGATGGAGTACCTCGCCAGCAGAAAGGTAAAGTGCACCTTACAGCATTACGGTACCTTATATACGTAATTGCATACAGCATTAAGGAGAAATGTACAGCATTATGGGCCGTTATATACGTAAAAAAATACATAAAAATACATACATACATACATAAAATACATACATAGTCGTTACCACCAGGGCCCACTTTAAGACGGTAAGGCATATGCGACTCTGCGGGTGTCAGGTGATCACTAGTCTCACTGAGCTATGACCGACTAGTAGTTTTGTAGTATTAGTACACGTGTAAAAGATAATCAGTCTAAAAAATTTGCGATTTTCTATTTGTCAGGTCCTGCACGGAGACTTGGCTGCGAGGAACGTGCTGCTGGCAGAGGACAACATAGTGAAAATATGTGACTTCGGGCTGGCGAGGAGTATTTACAAGAACGACGAGTATCAAAAGAAGGAAAATGTAATGGGATTTATCGCCCTTTATTATTTGTTTAAAATACAACTATGTATAACAATTTTATACGAAATATTTTAATGTGCGCGTTGGCAGACACTGCAACAAGTGTTTTAGTTGCTAACTACTTATGGTAGAGGTTATTATTTACTTATAATATCGCCCAACTCAAGATTGGAAGTATTACATTAGTTTGTTATTATAGTTTAATATATACTTAAGCTGTACGCTTTTACTAAAAGATAAGACAAAACAAGAAGTTTCTGTACTCTGAAGTGTATCTATTTACTAATCAATCTAGTTGTTAGAAATGCTCTAAAGCTAAGATTTCCATTAACTAGCTGTCATTAGACTTCTCTTGTGACAGTGACATCATTAAACTATAAATACTTCATTTTTAAATACTTTTATTGTAGTAAGTGTTTTATAAGCAATTTAAGTTCCTATATCCTTTGTTATACACATTGCAAAATACGAATATACTTCATAAACGTTTTGTGCTGCGTAATATCAATGTTAACTTATTTTAACTAGCTGATACCCGTCGTTTCGGCTGCCTTGCTTGTTTTTTTTTAACTGCTTGTGCCACTTCTTTACGGCAAGAAACGGTCCGTGTTCAGTGATGATTCTAGGAACACCTTTTGCTTATAAGAATATAAATGTGTATGAATATGAATATAACTTAAATAACTTTATATTAAATGAAGCTATAAGGAAATTCTTTTAGTTAAGGGCCAAGTGCCTAATAAATAAAACTTGAAGAATTAATTTAAATCTATTCACTAGTTCGTCAGAACTTTGTCATTTTATTTATATTATTAAGTAAAAAATAAGCTCGGCAAAGGCCTCCTCTGCACAGAGGGTGTTAGGGCATAGTCCTCATAGGTCACACCGGGATTTGCATTTGCGCCGATCTTACTTTTGCTCGGTTGAGTTTCGAGTATTTACAATTGAACAGAATCGATTTTTGCTGGGTTGAGTTTCGAGTATTTGCAAATGTACCGAATCGATTTTTGCTGGGTTGAGTTTCGAGTATTTGCAATTGAACCGAATCGATTTTTGCTGGGTTGAGTTTCGAGTGTCACCAATTGAGTGCAACGTGCGCTCCGCTCTATTCCGTTGCAGAGCCCGCTGCCGGTGAAATGGCTGGCGATAGAGTGCATGACGGATCGGATATTCTCGACGCAGTCGGACGTGTGGTCGTTCGGCATCGTGCTGTGGGAGCTGTTCTCGCTGGCGAAGACCCCCTACCCGAACGTCAGCCCGCCGAGTCTACTGCAGTGGCTCTCCGAGGGGTGGGTTGGGCTTGGCCTTCGTGTAATTACGTGTACTGGTGTTTCGATTTTTTTTGTCATGTACGACAAGCATTTTATAATTACGTACAATTTACATATTTACAATTTAGCGCATTCTTATGATTAAGTATTTTGATTTTAAAGTTGTTTATAGTGCTAATCTCTGCACTTAAGATTGAACATTAAAACATGTAGAAAAACTACGAAAAGATTGGCGCCGCTGTGGGAATCGAACCCACGTCTTCGTTTACGTTTAGCATAACAAGAGATGCGCCAAGCATTACTTGAAATGCTAAATAACAATGTAGAAGGAGGGCGTTAAGATTTTCGTCGCTGTGGCTATCAGCCGTTTAGCTCAGTGGCTAGAGCGTCAGGCCGCGAATGCCGAAGACGTGGGTTCGATTCCCACAGCGCCGCCAATCTTTTCATACTTTTTCTACATGTTTTAATACGTATTTTGAATTCATTTTTTTTGTATTGTGATGTATGAATTGTCCGCGTGAAATGTATGTTTGTAAAACGTCCCTACAACATAGGATAATGTTATCCTAAAGTAAGGGCAATATTTAAAAAAAAAATGAAAAAATGAATATGAAAAGCGTCAAAGCGATATTATTAATGGACCGGCTTTGGTGACGTGAAAGGACTGATCGCGTAGTCCTTTCTCGTTGTTAAGTTTTTTGTTACGGTGGATTCACCTAACTACAACTATAGAAACGCAAAAAGGCAAAAATCATGTCTGTCGCATGGGAGCCCCACATAAATATTTCTTTCTTCTTCTGTTTTTTAATATTTTTCGTTATATCGGCAAATACATTATCTGTGAAAATTTCCTCCGTCTTACTATCACGGTTCATTAGTTACAGCCTCGTGACAGACAGAGAGGCAGCGGAGTCTTAGTAACAGGGTCGCGTTTTACCCTTTGGGTACGCAACCGTAAACAGGCCAATTAATTTTGCGTTAATCTTAGCTAGTTTGTTATTTACATGTCTCGTGTCTTAGATATATATTCTTTTAATTGTTAACAACTGTGTTTGTTGTTCAAACTAAATAAATATTCATTCATTCATTCAATTTACCTTGCACGTTTGAAATATTCCACAGGCACCGACTAGAGAAGCCCACGTATGCGGATGACCGGCTTTACGACGTAATGCTCCGTTGCTGGGCGCAGAAGCCCACTGCACGTCCCTCATTCACCCAGCTCCAGGAGATACTCGGCGAATTCCTCGAGGACAACGTTCGGAACGTGAGTATTAGTTCCAGTATACAGAAGCCTAGTAATATTTGATCATTTATCTGTTCTAAAGATAGCTATAGGTCTTACATATCTTTTCATCTTTTACTGTGTTACGGCCACGCAACAGATTTTTCTATGCTATATGGATTTTTTTCATGTGAAAAGTTGTCAAGCGGGCTGCCGGTTCGCCTGATGTTAAGTGAATACCGCCGCATATAGACATCTGTTACACCGGGGGGTTGCAGATGCGTTAACAACCTTTTGGAAATTGGGCTCCGGCCACCTCACTCACCAGACGAAACGCGAAAGTATTATACTTCTACTTTACGTCGTTCTTCTGTGAGGTCGTGGTACTTACCCGGACGGGCCTGCCCATTCGTGCAACAGACTAGGCCGCGTGGCCCTACCACCGTTAAAAATATTATTAAATAAACAGTTTGTGATGCAACGCTGAGGCACTGGACGGAAATCTGTTGAATTAGCGCTAGATGCTAGAGATCATGTTGAGAAAATCTCAGGCGTCCCTTTATAAGAATTAATTGATTAATTAATTATTAATTGATTGCCGAGAATTTATATTGAATGATATAAATAAAACATTCTTAGAAAATGTTCATTTTTTCCACTAAATCTTCATTCCAAAAAATGTTAAAAAATAAATTAATAAAAAACTATTGTAATACGTCTACTATTATATTAAATTAAAATGATATTTAAAATTAGATGAAATCCAAAATTCTGTTCAAAAATAAATTAATAGAAAACTATAGTAATACAATACATTTACTCACTGAACGAAACTCAGAGAAGCAGTGAACGAATTTTTAATCTAATCAAATTGTGACTTCCATCTAGAGCATAGTATTATTATCATCAACTTTATCATGACCCTCGATGACACTGTAGGTAGGGATAAAACATTTACAAAAATATAAATATAAAACATTTTCGTCTCATCAGGTTTCCGAAGCCAGTTTTAAGACCCATTTACACGGTGCAAGTTTCTTGCCTGTTGTATACAATTAAATTGAAGCAATAAATGTGTTGCATGGTCTAAACAACAAATGGTCTAACAAATTATTGCGCGCAATTTATTGCATTCAATTATTGCTCTTGTATGTACAAGAAAATGGCAACGTGTAAATGGGCCTTTATTGATCACACATAGTTAAATAACGACACATAATTATTCCTATTGATATTGAAAATTATCTTTTTATCGCACATAATACTTAATTAACGTCACATCATTCCTATTGATATTGAAAGCCATCTTGTCCGTTGCAGCACTACGTCGACCTTAACTCCGCGTACGTCGACATGAACGTCAAGGCCGAAGGACAAGAGGACTATTTGGCGATGGTGTGCGCGCCGGATTACAACAATTTGGTCACGCCGAGCCCCCACATCTACGTGAACGACACGAGAAGCTTCTTCCCGCCCACACCCACGCAATTGCAGCACGGTAAACATTCAAAGCTGTAATATGTATTTATTTACAAAAGAAAAGTATGTTTAAGTATGTCTAACAGTTTTCTAGTACCCATAGTACAAGCGTTGCTTAGTTTGGGACTAGAGAACGTTGTGTAAAAAGAATGTGTCCTAAAATATTTATTTATTTATTATTTATTTAATATCGGCACAGATAGGCACTATAATGTCGAGGAAATAAATGAAATTATTTATTTAGTTATTTATTTACTCTTATTTAATTCAATAACAAAATATTTGAATGTACTACGGAGTATGAAAGTAGCGTGTAACTTAGTTATTCTTTTTTTTAGAAAAACATTGCCCTTAGAACCTGTAGGATACCATTATCCAGTGGTGTAAGATCGTTTTATGTAACATTTTCGCGTCGACTAATACCCAGATTCGAAACAATTATCTGTAGATCACACAAACAGTTGTTCTGTGTGTTGATCGAACCCACGATATCCGGCGTCGAATTCAATGCCTTTGCAACTACGCCACGGAGTCGGAAATATTATTATCATTAAATACTACCCGATAAACCCGGCTTCGCCCGCGTGGTCAAAGGGAATTAACAATGAGTTTTTTATTACACACCAGAATAGCTCGCAGATGACAGAATTTTTTCCTACATACTTAACAGTTATCGTTATATTTTAGACAATTCACATAATATCTTTATTTATTATAGCATATGTGTTATTCTGATGTATTAGCTATATTATTGTAGTTTCATTAAAATACATTCAGTAGTGTTTGTGTGAAAGAATAACAAACATACATCATACAAATTTTCACGTTTATAATATTAGTAAGGATAAAATATTAAGGATACACAACAACACGTTCCCTAAGAAGTTTCATATGACTTATTGGTGCAGTTGCTAAGCTATTGATTCCAGCGCCGGGGGTTTGGGTCCGGTTCCAACAGAGGACAAGTATTTGTGTGACCACAGATAATTAATTGTTCCGGTTATGGGAATTTATTCCCTAGGAGGGTTGATTAGGCAGGTGGCCGGTCGTAGATAAAAGACCTACCCTGCCTCCCCACCTAGGTTAGATAGGGACAGGAGAAAGAGAGAAAGAGAAGAGGTTCCGTACGAAGCCATTACTAACAGACAAGCAAAATATAAAACAAATTAATAAAAACGTGTTATTAATCAACTTCTTAGTAGTAAAGATTATAAAAATAACTGCTTAAAGCGAAATTATACTAAAGACAGTGAACGCAAATAAAGTAAAGAGCATATGACCAAAAGAAATAAAGATCTGATTTTTCCATCAAATAGTAAAACTCAACAATAAAATAAGCAATAATTGATATTTACCTATGTGAAATATTTGAAAATATTGATAATTTTATTCAACAGAACCATTTATATAATACTTTACATACTCTTTCAACACCCATGTTAATATTCTTTTTTGAGAACACGTTTAAGTCGAGTTTTCTTTTCATCAGATGAAATGGAAATCACCCCGATCCGATCCAACGATTCGAACAATTAATCGGTATGAAAACAGAAAAATTCAAAGCATGGAGTAATTACTATGACTAACAAATATTCTTGTTTAATTAATTACATTGATAATGCTACAGTAGTGTTAGACATTTTTGTATATCGTAAAACATAACGCTATCTTATTGAATCTTTGTTTTTTCTCGATGTTTACCTCCTTTTCACTAAATCGATGTTGTTTGTTGTCTTCCATCGTGGTAGATTTGTGATTTTAACAGTTTATTTTTCAGCTTTCCTTCGCTCTTTATAACATGAAATATGCCAGTATCCAAGTGCTGTACACGATTCTTAGTACAGTATAGTATATCGGACCTGGACGAACTTCAGATAATCCCCCGACTTCCACGAACTTCTGAACAATCGCGTCCTATACACGTATCGAGGCGTACCTCGGACGAACTTTAGACCGCTCGAGTCGCAAACAGCGTTCAAGTAGCTTACGCTCCGTCCCATTCCACTTTAATAAAACTTTTTACCCGACTGCGCCTAAAGGAGGGTTATGTTTTTCGAGAGTATGTATATATATATGTATAATTGTTTGGCACGCTCTGCAGCCTGAATGGCTTGATGGATTTTAGCTTAAGAGGTATCGTTAGATTCCTATTTGCTGTGAGAGTGACACTAGGTATGACAAAATTAAAAATTACAACATAAACACAGTCGGGTTTTTTACTTTCTTAAATTATATTCTACTTGTTCTATAAAACGCTACCTTACTCTCACCTTACCAATTGTGCATCGGCGGCGATTGACACTTAACGTCAGGTGAACCTGTGTAACTATCTATTTACTCGTAATATTTAAAAAGGCTGCGAACAATCCTTTCAAGTCACAAAGGCCCTGCCCTAAGTATTGTTTTATGCTGGAAAATTATGGTAGGGTCACGCAGCAGTCTTCTGTTGCACGAATGGGCAGGTCCCTCCGGGGAAGTACCACCTCACAGAAGGCCGGCCTTAAGTGGAACTGGACACTTCCGCGTTTCGTCTTGTCAGTGACGTAGCCGGGGCCCACTTTATTAAAAGGTAGCAACGCATCTGCAACTCAACGGGTGTTGCAAACGTCGACGGGCGGTTGGACGGGCGGTCGGATGGACCCCGCTCGCCGCCTCACGTAATGTGTAATGTTAGGAGCCCAGTATATTGTCCACTATATTAGTTGGGTAAGCATTTGTATCCCTACATCTGACGTTGCGAATCTCGATGGGCGGTTATCACTTGTTAACACTTTAACACGAGCTGAGCTCACGCGAAAACGAATTCGCAGACGACGAGGGCTACCTGCAGATGAGCCCGGCCCACCAGGGCGCGTTCAGCCCGCGCGGCGCCAAGTTCGACTTCGACGAGGGCGGCCACGAGCTGACGCCCATGCTGACGCTGGGCAGCCTGCCCGCGGGCGGCTCCGAGTCGGACCACGACTCGCCCTACCTCAACATGTGCCCCCGCATAGAGGAGGCGGACGAGGTCTTCGAGAGCGACGAGAAGACCACGAGCGGAGCCCAGAAGACCGCGCGGAACGGCGCCGTCACCAACCCCACTTACATAACGTTCGACGTGGACGGGAAATCCCCGAGCTACGCGAACGTCGCCCTACCCAACGGTCTAGTCAAATAAACGTTTTGTTGACAGCATTAATGGATTTGTTTGTTTCAGTGTCTTCAGCGTTTGTCTTGTATTGATCTCTGCGATTTCCTTTCATTAATTTCTCTTCATCGGACGACCCGATTAACGCAGTGGGTCATGCCCCTCTGGTTGCCCTTCAGAGCGTGTGGGTTGAGCCTGAATATTAAATGATTTATTTCAGTCTTTAAATAGGCGCTCGTCTTGTATTTATCTCTGCGATTTCACCTTTCATTAATTTCTTTTCATCCGACGACTTGGCGTAGTGGGCAGTGCCCCACTTGCGTCAGAGCGTGTGTGATCCCCACTACGGGAAAAATATCGTGTGATGAACATGGTGTTTTTCCAGTGTCTGTGTGTTTGTATATGTATAATATGTATTTATTTACAAAAGAAAAGTATGCTTACGTACGTTTATCAGTTATCTAGCACCCATAGTGCAAGCGTTACTACGCGTTGTGTAAAAATGTGTCCTTAATATTTATTACTTCTTCGATATAATCTCGCTGTATTTTCTAAGTAACTTCCTCATTTTCCTCTGATTCTTTATCCGTTTCATTTATCTTTTTCGAACTTTTACCATTTAGGTTATACTTCCTTGCCAAACATTATTGCTTTCGTTGATGTGTTTACGTCGTTGCAGAGATGTGATATTCTATTGTAAGATTGAACGGTGATGAAATTTAGATTTATCTTAGTTTTTATTCCTCTTATTTTAGCTTAAACGAGCCCCACCCTGATTTTGTTGTCGGCCATGTCCCCTTTATTGATTAGTAACAAGTAAGTTAGTTACTTCAAACAAAATATATTTATTTCTTTTATTCGGGTTCAACGCGCGCAACTAAATTAGTAGGTATTTTTACCTATATTAAATTGTAAATTTAAATTGTTTATAGTGCTAATCTTTGCACTTAAGATTGAACATTAAAATTATATAATAATTATATTAAATTGTATTTGTTCGGTGAAATTTTAAGTTCATGAACAGATCGGAGGCTTTGTTTTGCGTAATCCAAAAAAGAAAATACGTCGCAGTATGAACTTGATATTCAAGTTTATTATTCATAATTTAATTAATTTTAATTTATATTTTACCTAGTTTGTATAATAAACAGATCCCAAATGATTGCATGAAAACAATGAATGTATTTTAAGAAAATATTTTTAAGAGATGAATAGCATAATATAACGTTGTAAACACAACTGGATATTTACGTATACTGTTGTATTTTGTGTAAACTTATTGTGCTTGTCTTACCTAAATGTTATATATTTGTTATTGTTTTTGATGGGTCGAAATATATTTTTGTTGTACAATGAATAACGCCATACATTATAAACTCAGTAAATTTAATAATAAATGTGATATTACACATATTATTTGTTTTTTTACTCCACCAACTAATCCGTTTTTCGGTCGCAAAATAGTTATATAATATATTAAATGAATTGAACTACGTTGTACTGCTATCTGCATATGTTAGATAAATGGTTCTCAAAGTGGGCGGTATCGTAGTGGGCTTGAGTCAATTTAATATTGGGATCGCTATATAAAAATTTGTTAGGCATGGAGAGTAGGAATAAAGGTACGTTGAAAATCCTCAATCTACATATTTCTGTAAAAAATTATATGAAGAATTTCTGGGGGGCTAATTTATTGGGTATTAAATTTTTCCTAAAGTGGGCGATACACCAAAAAGTTTGAGAGACACTGTGTTAGATTAACAAGTTGCATATGTTAGTAAGTTCGCCCCTGCTAGGAACTGCGGTATGTGTATGTGCATAATGGCGTCATCACTCGATTGATGTAGGGTGGAGTCAAAATCAAAATCATTTATGCATCGACATAAGAAACTTATAAACTAATTTCATCTATCGATAGTCATATATTTTCTTTGAATTTACCACCGTTTCGAAATGAGGTAATGGAGTAGGTGGTGGAATAGGTTCACTATTACGCCAGAGAGTGTGGGTTCGATCGCCACTACTGAAAAAATATGTATTTTCCAGTGTCTGGGTGTTTATAAATGTATTTATTTACAAAAGGAAAGCGTTTATATATAAGTTTTCTAGTAGCGATAGGACAAGCGTTGCTTAGTTTGGGACGAGAGGACGTTGTGTAGAAATTTGTCCGCAAACTATTACTGCTTCATGCCAATTCCTTAACGAGGTGGTTACGAGCAAGCGAGTCACGTGATAGTAATTTATCACGCCCGTAGACATCCGTAAAACTAGACTGGCAGCGAGGATGTTAGAAAAGCGGTTGAAAATTAAAAGCTGAATACATCTCGAACACTTCGAATTCTTCTTTGAAGATACTGGCGTTTTGTGGATCGAGAAAATACGCAGGTTACTTCACGATGTTCCCTTCACCGCTGAGCACGTTGATAAGTGTTAAATTTCACTGGTAACACTGCTTAATGTACGAGTAATAATAACAATTATACCTAAACATTAAACATAAACATATCTGGTATCTAATATATAAAAAGTCTCGTGTAACGGTGTTTGTAATTAAACTCCTCCGAAACGGCTCGACCGATTTTCGTGAAATTTTGTGTGCATATCATCGGCCAGGGAGAATCAGACAACATTTATTTTTCATCCCCCTAAATGTTAAGGTTGGTCCACCCCAAACATTTTTTTCTACCCTATAAATAATTTATATGGCAAAAAAACGTTTGCCGGGTCAGCTAGTAATATTATAAAATAAATCGTGTTTAATGATAATTTACAATTTAATAAGCCGATCTGATTAACTGTATTAGTAATTTTATGAGTGTATTTGAAGTGTAGTTGTAATGATTCATTTATTTTTGTATATAAGTGAATAAGGTTTCAGTGTTATAGAGTTCAGTAAGATAATAGCTACCGATCGAGCCGAGGTCCGGCCCTCTCGGGCACCCTCGAATCGGATTGCTAAACGCCTATTGAGTGACAAGCCGTGGTCCCCTCTCGGGGGCTCTTTAGCCTAGTCACTCCATGGAGCGCCCGCCAAAGCGCCCTAAGAGCTCGGCGGCCTCCCAAACCGGTGATAATAATAGCGTGACGGCCCGAGCCGAGGCTCCCTCGGGAGCCCTCGAGCTTAGTCACCATAACGCGTAATAATAATACGCCGAGGTTTAGGCTAGGCGCCCCGTGCGCCAGGCCACCTCAAGTCCGTCGGATCTGTAAAGGCCTCTAAGGCCAACAGTGGCTCATCAAGCCCAAAAGTGTTAGAGAACTCTCTTATCCTTTGTAAAAGATGTTACTCTATCCTGATAAGTAAGAAATAGCCTAATTACTATATAAAGTTGTTTACGCTATCCTCACTATTTTATGTTGGCCAAGCAACCTACAGTCTTTAATGTAAGTCAGCACTTAAAATTGTCATTATCAACTTCATTGGTGTCGGCACCGGGACTTGCATCGGGACTTAAAAACGAGCGTCCGGACACTGACAACTGTAACGATTCGTGAAAATAGTAAAACGAGATAATTATAATTTCCATTCCATTTATTATTCGTTTCCCTGTTAATTGTTTCCCCGCAATCAAACTTTAACGAAAAAATGTACGAAGCGATCCGAGAACAACTTTCTCAATGCCTTCGGCGCCCTGAAAATAAATTATCAATTACAAAATGTATGCAGTTTTAAGTAAGTTTGACGTTTTACAAACAAATGAGTGCAACTTTATAACTTACATCCCTGAAGGCTTCTACTAATGCCAATGGCACGTCTACGAGCATTTTGAGGAAACTTGCAATAGCCTAAAACGAAAATAAAAGTAGAATAAACATTTAAATATAGTATAGTTTTGTTTTACTTGAAAACTGACCAGCAGTTGATAACCAATATGTATGGCGATGTTTAAATATTTATGTTTTATTCCTATGGAATAAAATTCTATTGTTTTTATCAAAAAAAAAAAAATATTAACGGTCTTTAGTCAGTAACTGACCTGAGTGGCTAATGCAAAAGTGATACCAAATGTTTAACTTAAAATTTAATTTAATCAATTAATTATTATATTGCTTTAAATCATTTGTTATACGCTTATTTTTGAAAGGCCGTACTCACCCCAGAAGGGTTTACATCTAGCGAAGACAAATGGTGCGGCATCGCCGGGTGCGCGGTACTATTCTCGTTACATAGTACCAGGGCAACATAAACTGCGGAAATTATCAGCGTTAACGAGCAAAGCGTGCCCGCCATACTTAATACTGTTGGAACCGTGGGAGGCGATTGCTCTTTTAAAACGTTTCAAGCTTACTTATTTCGGTTTTATTGTTTACGTGCAAAAGGTCTCTTCATGGGTATTACAAGCAAGGTTTTTGAGGATATTGTAACGCGTACGTTGCATATTTTGAAGGTTTGAAGTGACGAAACGATTCGTGTATGTCAAACGGGTCTCTTTGAATTGAGTTTGGTATTATTGTGCATATTAATGTTTGCTGAAACGATTCTTGTGGAAATAATAGCTATTGTTGCCTAAAAGATAGCAGAAATAGCCATTTGTTTATTTATCTTACTCTTGTTTTTTTCTGGATGGCAAAACAGTATTTTACAAACTAACAAGTTTAGTGATTTATCTTAAGGAACTCTTTACATTGTTGAATACAATTTACTCGCAGATTTTAAACCTTTTGGATTCTCAACGTTTCAAATAATTAACGTCATTCATTGTCACAGAACAGATTGGGGTGTTTTACGTCCTAACGCCTAGTTAGTTCGGATCGTCAGCTTTTAGACTCTCTATTTTGACTTGGTCTTCGCAGGATGATACATAACTTTATTTGGCATTGCTGGCACGCTTGCAGCTAAGTTCATAAATAGCCTCGTGAATGAATCATCTTTGGGAGGAATCGGTGAAAAATTAATTTTAAGGGTTCCGTACCCAAAGGGTAAAACGTGACCCTATTACTAAGACTCCGCTGTTTATCTGTCTGTCCGTCGTTAACCAGCCTGTATCCCATGAACTGTGACAGTAAGACAGTTGAAATTTTCACATATGATTTATTTCTGTTGCCGCTATAACAACAAATATTAAAAGACTGTATAAAAATATTTAAGTGGGGCTCCCATGCAACAGACATGTTTTCTTTTGCCGTTTTTATAGAAAATATTACGGAACCCTTCGTGCGGGAGTCCGACTCGCACTTGGCCGGTTTTTTTATTGATTTAACGCTTATCAAATCTAGTGGTATGGTTACAGTGAGTTGATTCCAAACTGTTGATTTCTGCGTTCATTGGTGCATCAGCTTTATATTTTATCTTCAAAAGATATTTTCTGTACCTTATACAGAATAAGCAACATTTCGTCAAGTTTTAATAAGCGTTTCATCGAAAATAAGTCTAGTAACGAAGGAAATCAAAGGGGTGTCTAAAAAGATATATTTCAAAAACTCACAACAGAACAGAAACCAAAGAGAAGATACTGCACATCGCATGACTGGATCTCTTGGCAAAACACTATTTGTTCCTATGTGCAGTGAATTTTTCGTATACACTGGGTACACAGGACCCGAAGACGAAGCAAAGAAATACGATAAGAGCGCAGCGTCGGCATTCCGCTCTTTACGTTAAGTAAATGTTTGCAGAGCCATTACGTGATGAACCCAGTTGCAATAATATACACCTTTACCACAAGGCTCTTTCGGTAACATGTAAAAGATAATTTACTTAGCTTCAGTATATGTTATGCTTCAGGACAAAAAAACTTTGAAGTAAGTATGCGTTATTCTTCAGGAAAAAAAACTTAAAAAAAAAAAAAACAATATATGCGTGTTGATATGGTTAACATTGTTTGAGAAACCGTTATTTTATTAAACAGTAAAAAGAAAGGAAGTTCGTGTTTTATTAAATAAAAATCAGTTTTTTGTTCAATCATAAATTTATTGCAAAAATGCGGTACAACATTGTTATGTACTAGATAAGTAAAAATTATATTATTTTAAATTTATGCGCCGTGAAACGTTCTTGGTCGTACGTTTTATCCAAAAAATCCTCCTGAAAAAATACTGTCGATGGTCTGAAAGAAAAAGTGAAAATGATAATAGATCTTGGTTTAGACACGATGTTTATCTTACAGAAAATGGGCGATTCACAGTCTACGGCTTTTGTCTACGCGAGCGTCTCCGTACTTTATGAAGGAAATAAGCATTTTACTCTATGGTCCGTATTTTAAGTTATCAAGCATAAGTTTATGTACTATTCAACACTAAAATATGTAAAGAGGTTTAGAATGGCCAATACCAAGAAATAATCTATCCTCTTTAAATATAAAAAAATGCCTGTAATAACAATTTATTTAAAATATTTATTACTACGGAACACCGAGGACTTTTGTTGTACACCGAAGACAAAGGCGTGGAAAGTTTTTTTGATACTTTAATGCAAGTTTTATCGTTTTAAATTTCCTTATAAGAAAAAAAAAGAGGCAAATGTATTAGGCCGCGCGGTTTCCAGCGGATCATTGCGGGAGATAAATTTCTGGTTTATAAGTGCATAACACAAAATTATTGTACTGAAAAGTTTACGCATGCGATATACGGTAAACTGATAAAGGAGGTTTAATTATTAATATAGAGAAGTTTAGTTATTCAGCCCATTTGGTATAGTTGAGAACGAAGTATAGATTAAAAACATTTTAGAACGATGACTTCGGCAATCGGCATTTAAGTTAATTCTTTCGTGATACGAACTAAACTACAAGTTACATTATAGGAATATGCATACATATATTCTTTGAAGTGTAAGCTGATTCTATACGATTATTACTACGTTACTAAACTTACGGAATAAAAATTGTATCTTAAGACTTGCTAGCACAATATGATATCGTCTATCATTAAAATAAAAATAGTTTTGAATGCATAAAACTTTCATGAAAATCGTTTAAACGGCTGTCTGGATAACTTACATCTGAACACGTCGTTGCTATCATTTTCGGCACTTGGACCATAAGGTGTACCGCTTTGGACACGATCTGTAAACATGCAGATTTTGCTATAATACACCCTATGTAAACTGTTATCGATTAGATTAATTTATGAGTGAAGAGAAAATATTTAAGTAATTGCATGTTGTTTTTCATTCATCGTACACAAAGTTTTGAGCTTTGTTGTAGTAAGAACATTTTGATTTATTCCGGTTTTATTCAAACATGAAACAGTGCATTTGATTTGACGTGAAAATGGACTATATCCATATATGGGCTCCGGTTAACTCACTCACCATAAAAAACGTAGTAGTAAACACTTCCACATGACGCCGGTCTTCTGTGTGGTCGTGGTAGTTCCCCGGACGGACCTGCCCATTTATGCAACAGCGAAGACTGTTTCGTGGCCCTTACGTGGCTTTACAATCAGATGGCAGCCAATGATCGGGCGGATATTGCAAAAGGCACACAAGTATTACATGACTAGCTGCTGCCCGCGACAACGTCTGCGTAGAATAGGCTGAAGGCGTAACATTCAGACAGAAAGACAGATACACATAAAAGTATGTATATAAATTATATAGCCTATGTGTTATTCTGATGTATAAGCTATATTATTGTAAAGTTTCATTAAAATCCATACAGCAGTAATTGCTTGACAGAGTAACAAACATCCATCCATGCATACAAACTTTCGCCTTAATAATATTAGTAAGGATTACTATAAAGAATACCAACCCCAGCAGCAGGGTTCGACGGCGGAGGAGGGGGCTTTGGGGTCGTCACCGGACTTGGGGTGGTGGAAGTGGTGTCATTGTCCGCGCACAGAACCATTACTGCGTAGAGAAGTAGAATGACCAAAGACAAATTCAGCCGCGCCATTTTCCCGCCACTAATGCCATTCCACGGCTACCTGCTCCTTATAAATGTGACAGTAATCGGCGGAACATCGTTATTGTTGTAATATTAATGACCGCAATGACGTGCGAGCAAACAGACACCTTCTAAATATTTTTCGCCGCGTCCAATGTGATGCTAATTTATATTTGTTCCCGTCGACGTCGGGCGTTTTGACGCGAAATGAATATTCAACGACTATCGGAGCGGAAAATGAGAATCGTCGGTAATACGATGGCCATTTTGTAACGTAACGCCGTGGCATTGTTTTGGTGTTCCAACTTGCCAGGATTAATGTACTTTAGAAAAGCGTCAAGGTAATCTCTTTTCTTTAAAAGAAATTGAACTTTTTGACACATGCAAGTTTGCCGATCAATGAGTACAAGTATATTCAGAGAGGAAACGTATTACTTTTTCAGTTTCTTCCAATATTTATAATTATATTATTCGCAAAAAATTTATGTGTGTAAAAAGGTTTGTAACACTTTTCGACGCAGTTCATTTTGCACTTTGTGAGTGATTAGACCACTTTTTGTATGTCTAATGATAAAACCCGTAAACCATTTTTAATCCAATAAAATCCAATCAGCCTTTTGCTGGCATAGACCTCTCCAAGCGCACGCCATGGTGCAAGATCGTCCGCTTTCTTCATCCAGCCCTACCAGCGAACTTTCTGGTTGGTGGACCCATGCCACCTGGCAGGGGTTTTTCCGATTGTATGTTTTCCGAGACGTGGTGTCCATTCAAAAACCCGCCTGTTACGACGTCCATCGGTTCTACGATAGCTGTGGCCAGCCCAGTACTTCAGCTTGGTACTCATATAGACTATATCTACGTATTTTAGTAATGTGCCAAAATGTGTAAAATGTGTAGAAAAATTCTATTTAGTTATGTTGATAGAAACATTATTCATCTCATAGTACACTACATAGTATAAAACAAAGTCTGTCCCTATGTATGCTTAGATCTTTAAAACTGCGCAACGGATCTTGATGCGGGTTTTTTTACTAGTTAGTGATTCAAGAGGAAGGTTTATATATATATAATACATGCATATACGATTACAGGGTTGACGTCTTAAACGTCAACGATCCGTCCATGACAGTTTGGAATGACGTATAAAATGTTCTTTTAAATTATAAAAAATATATTTATAATTTGAAAGAAGGTTCGAATTCCAGAACTTTATTTGAACAACGAACGAAATTCCGGCTATTGAAGGGGCTCAGAGCGCCTTTGACGGCAGTTTAGTGGAGGAACTCTAGGAAGAAGGAACAGGAAGAAGCAAGTGGAAAAGTGAAGTAATAGTGAGTGGACAGTATAGTAGTGAACAGTGACGTGAAGTGACTAGTAGAGTAAAGTCGTACGCGGTGGGTTGGTGCAGTAACGTGTGGATCGTGGCACCAGTGGACGCGTACGTGGAGATTGGTGTAAGAGGGAGCGCACCGGCAGTCGTGTCACTGTAAGGTTGGTGCGGAACGGGAGAGTCGTCGCACCGGTGGTAGTTGTAGGGACTAGAACGCTATTGAGAGGCTCTTTGTGCACATCTTTGTTGGCGACAATAAAGTAAACATTTAAACGGCCGGCTTTCACACGAATCCCGAACCCGCAGCTCGTAACAATGTAGTAGAGAAACATAGTAGAGCATATTTAGTATCAGCATTGCGCCCGTGCGAAGTCGGGGCTGGTCGCTAGTTTCGTAAATATAAGTAAGAAAACGGCTACATTATTTTTAACACCATCAGTCACTGGTCTGAACATGTTAGATCAAAAGACCTGCCGAAAAATTCGCCCGAAAAGTACGCACAATGGTTCCACTCTCACAAAGCACACGCGAAGTGGCCTTTGACCTTTTTATCTTAAGACGGCGATATTCTTTGATTCACTTACTCGACTCTACGTACGTAACATCCGTCCTTTTGTCGCGAAAGGCTCGAGCCTTTGCACAATAATACATTTTTGTAGTACGAGTTACGATCTTTTACCCTAATGATGCTTAACGATATGTGTATTATGGGAGGGTGGATTGAAAAGCCTTACATGTAAATGATTTTTGTTTTAGTATTGTCGGAAAAATATTTCGAAGATATGTGGTAGGGCCACGCAGCAGCCTCAGCTGTTACACGAATGGGCAGGCTCGTCCGGGTTAATTACCACCACCTCATAGAAGACCGGCGTAAGGTGGAAGTATAATATTTTCGCGTATCGTCTGGTGAGTGAGCTAGCCGGAGCTCAATTTTCCAAAGGTTGTAAATGCATCTGCAACCCTCGGGTGTAGTTGATGTCCATTGTCGGCGGTATACACTTAACATCAGGTGAACCGCCTGCTCGCTTGGCAACTTTTCACATAAAAAAAGGCTCCTAATTCGCAGTGGAGTCTACACTACGCCGTAATACCCTCTGTACGGAGTAGTTTTTGTCCATACCCATTTTCGTTGAATTTTTTAAAGAAATAAAAATCATTAATACGATATAATTATTGATGAATTTTACATTATATATTCAAAAAAAGAAAAATGGCGCGTCTGTCATTCAAATCCCATTTCAGTATAAGTACTGTAGTACCAACACAATAAGACAATATATACGACAATACGTGTCTTTGTTAATAGAAGGTCTTTGTCCAGTAAAGGAGCGGTCCATTTTAAAATTTTAAAACTAATAAGAATTCGATATATGTATATATGCCTCGAGGTAGTCTGTAGAATGCTACACCTCTGGTCCGACCCCGAGGCCTGCCTATTGTCATCACTCTGACAGAATGAAGACAGGCACTCCTGGCGGAAACTAATAGACACCATCACCTCGGTCGACCAGCAGCAATAGGAACCGATTGGTAGTTAGACAAGAGTTTCAGAAATGAAAAGCGCGATGAAGAAGAAAAAGAATATACTTCTAAAAATGTATGTATGCATATTCTAATGTTCGTCGTTTATGTTAATTGTATTTTAACTTAGAGCGCTTGTCATATAAAATACGAGACCGAAAAGCCAATGTTCAAGTCCAAGTTGTTCCAAAGTTTAGTCCAACAACGGTTTTATAATATTAGCTAGATTTAACAGATCACTTAGAGATTGTCTAATACATTTATATCCAACTACTAGCGACCCGGGCCAGTTTCGCGTGGATGCGTTTTATGCATATAAACATTTCTCTTGAATCACTCTATCTATTTTTTTTTTAGAAATTTAAATTGTTTATAGTGCTAATCTTTGCACTTAAGATTGAACATTTAAATATGTAGAAAAAGTGCGAAAAGATTGTCGCCGCTGTGGGAATCGAACCCACGTCTTCGGCATTCGCGGCCTGACGCTCTAGCCACTGAGCTAAACGGCTGATTGCCACACCGACGAAAATCTTAACGTATTCCTCTACATTGTTTTCTTAGCATTTGAAGCAATGCTCGGCGCCATCTATTGTTATATCCTTTCCAGCATACAAACAATTTCGAATATCGTTTTACAACGATAATTCGAACGAGAGATGTCGCCATTCCTTTTTCTTTTTTTTTAGAAATTTAAATTGTTTATAGTGCTAATCTTTGCACTTAAGATTGAACATTTAAATATGTAGAAAAAGTGCGAAAAGATTGTCGCCGCTGTGGGAATCGAACCCACGTCTTCGGCATTCTAATCTACGCTATCACTCTATCTAGTAAAAAAAAACCGCATCAAGATCTGTTGTGTAGTTTTAAAGATCTAAGCATAAATAGACAGCGGGACGACTTTGTTTCATACAATGTAGTGATACAATATCAATCGTAATACTATTAAGCCCTTGTACAATCGGAATACGAACATCTTATAATTTCACATTTCAAACTCGAGCAGCCCGCATTACGCGACCCTATAAATCTCAATGATATTGCATCTTCGTACGTTGGAACAGCCTCTGAGAGCGTCAAGATCTAACCGTAGCGAAATACGTTTGCGAGCGGATTAAGTGAGAAGGTGTACGCAATTTAAATGCGGGCTTATTCCTGGAGGGCGGCATTTCCAGCGCCACGCCAGTCACCTCGCTTGCTGGATTATCTCGTTGCGAGATGCGCTTGAACACTGCAATATAATGTTGCAGTTTAAATATTTTATAAAAGGCCTTTGCAGCGCACCTACTTAGGTTTCAGAGCACGCTTAAGGAAATCTTAAGTAGCTTCGTTGAATGTTCGTTATGTATAGGATAAAGAAATACGTTGCAAATGTCAACTTACGTATGTTTAAATATGGTTGTTTTAAGCAGATTCATGTTCAAAGCCAACCAGTACAAGTTGATGTTCATAGTTAACTATTTCAATGTAAATATTTTTTTTATTATTTTATAAAGGAATTTCAGGTGCACAATCTCGTCCTTTATTTGCAACCAATATAATAAAACAGTTCCAGAAATTAAAAAAAATAACTAATCATTTTCAGCCGTGATAGCTCAGTGTCCGGGCGCTCGCCTTTAATTCAATATACTCGAGCAACCTGAGTTCGATCCCCGGTGCCGGCACCAATGAAATTATTAATTTCAGGTGCCGAACTATCACGTGCTCAACGGTGAGGAAAAACATCGTAAGAAATCCTGCATATTTTCGAAATAATAACAAAAAATTTTTTTTCGAAAATACGTGAAGTCTGCAAATCCCACGTATACGTAGTATCGTCGTGGCATGATGTCACTTAAAACACTTCCTTATTTACTATAAAACCTTCTAGATTCGACAATTGAAATGATTGAAAAAATTCCGATGTCATTCCCAATTTTATCGGAACTGTCCGTACTTTCGCTTCCTGTTTGAGGCGCAGCGTAGCACAGTTCGAGCAGCCGCCCCCGGAAACCCGGCCAAATTCAGCCCGCCTTATCCTTTCACGTAGAAAATTAAATGTCTCACGGTAACATCCGCGGCGTTGCTTCTGGCGTTTGATCTATTGTGCGCCGCGTCCGTGAGATAGATGCAAATACGGAGGCTTAATTCGGCATAATATTGCATTCGCAAAATACGTGCGGTGGAATTCTGTTTAATAAGAATAACTTGGGAGCTGTTGAAGGAGGCCTATACCCGCCAGGAGCCTTGACTTTATATATATTTTTGAAAAAAAAAATTAATCAAAAACTCTGTAAGTTAGAGAATAAAGAGGCTTTATATATATACATAATTTTGTCATCATGTATAGGTACAAATACGACTTTTGAAATATTATATGCCATACATGCGACAGATTTTACAACAGATTTTTACCTTTATGCCCTCCCTCTCTGTTTCTTTGCTGGTATGGTATTTGAATAAGCTAAAACAAACTTGAATGTATTGCAGTGAGTTCAAAATTAAATAATTAAAGTATTATTTCCTTACATACCCCCTACATTACTTCAACATAAAAAATTGTATATAGAAACAAAATTGCTAAATATTACCAAGCTTATCATTTATCATACCTGCGTGATATTTATGACCATTCATTCCAATATTCAATTTCATAAAAAAAACTTCACACAATATTAAAATAAAGGTTGCACGTAGAAGTTTGTTAAAAATGATACGTCTAATTTTTTTACAATATATTGCCTAATTATATTAAAATGTCAACTGGAACAATGTAACTTTCTTAACTTTGTATCATTATAAGTAATGTTCACGTTATTTTGAGTAATAAATTCTTTAAAGTGATTGAAAGAGGCGCAATGAAATAAAAATATAATTTCTTTAGCTTTAAGTGAAATGTTTTCGCTGTAATGGAAAATTTTACGTATATGATAAAGGTTTACGTTAATTGTTATTTTTCACTAAAATACTTTAGGGATAATCGTTCAATATGGATTATAAATATTATCTCAGTTTAAGTAAAAGTTTGTATGGATGGATGTTTGTTACTCTTTCACGCACAAACTACTGAATAGATTTTAATGAAACTTTACAATAATATAGCTTATACATCAGAATAACACAGGCTATAATTTATAAATATATTGTGTGAATTGTCCAAAATATATGTAAAAATTCAGTCATCTGCGAGATATTCTGGTGTATAATAAAAAAGTAATTGTTAATTTTCTCCGACCACGCGGGTGAAGCCGCGGTTAATAGCTAGCTGTTATATATCAAATAAATTAATTCGCTAACGTGCATCACCTATCGTTTCGAACATGCTGCGTTTTACAAATTTAGAACGGCGAATTTACATTTTAAAATGCACTCTAAGCTTGAACCTGGCCCCCGGCGGCGGCCCCTGGCGGCTAAAAAATCGTGGAGTTTTCATCCAATTTCGCATTTACGCCCCCACCCGCCGCCCCCGAATCTGATGCACCGCAACCCACATTTGCATAAAAGCGTCCATTATCTTCAGACACGGCCAAATAAAAGCAATGGGTCACGAACACTCACACACAGGTCGAACATAAATCCGAAATAGTCGGGGATCTCTATTCAGGCGTGAACAATACCTTGAAAAGAGAAATAGAGAAATATTTAGAAGAGGTCACGATAAGGTCAGAAGTTGCGCCAAGTTCTGTGCTGCTATATATATATATATTTAATCTGAGAGGGTAAGTAACTAACAAAGAAAGCATGGCGACTATTAAGGTGCATTCGAGAATAAAAATCATAGATGATAATTTACAAGTATATATAAATCATGTTTTTTCTTATTCTAACGGCGTAGTATTTCACTGTACATTAAATGGATTTGTTATAAAACGGGCATACCCAACATAAGTTGTTAGACTCATAGGTATAAATGATGACTCCGTGACGCAATCACCAAGGTATTGGTTTCGGCGTCGTGGGTCGTGGGTTCGATTCCCACACGGACCAACTATTTGTGTGACCCACAGATAGTTGTTTCGCATCTGGGTGTTTGTCCATGTGAAATTTATGTGTGTAAAACGTCCTTGCAACACAGGATAGTGTTATCCTAGAGTAAGGGCAATGTTTAAAAAAAATATCCGCCTCTTTGAATTACAAACAACTTACATTTGCCTTCGCATACCAAACATACAATTACATATTGTTAATAAACATATTTTACCGGTTTTACCGCGCTATTGTTCCAGACGTTTAAAACTCTTTACAGTCTATGCTCACGGGGCGGAATTGACATGTGTTACATCTTAATATCATCCGTAATAAGGTTTGTGTAAGTTAAAATTGCTCGCCGATAGCGAATTTTGCCCTAACAGCCGTATAATTCAATTATTCATTAGGCATTAAGAGAAGGTACTAATTGAAGTTCATGCCCCCCGCGGCAATTCTGGTCACTCGCAGACAAAAGACTATCGCGTTCGGAGGTTTTAAAGCGTTTCAAACGTAGCAGAGGGCACGTAGAATTAGTGAATTGTGTAATGGTGCGGTGTAGCGGTCGGCGGCGCCTTCGTAGTTCCGGCAGAGGACTGGCTCAGCGATCTATTCGAGCGTACGCCGCGTTTTGTTCCTCCCTTTTGGCTATGCAACGGGCGTTCGCTACGCGAGTCTCAAGCGAGGATAAGCGAGAACAAGCGTCCAGTATGCGGAATTTCGACTATGTTTGGGGCCGTGAAAAATAGCGTTTTTTCACTGAATCTCTAGCACGCGTGGGGCTACGAAATTACCGTTTGAGACGCAGAATTTACTCATGCTCTAAAAAAGCTACTATAGAATTCGCAAATCGATGACAGTTGAGATGAAGTTTTATCATTAAAACTTTGGTAATTGAAAATAAACATAGAACGTTTGAGAGTGTTTGTTCTCGATTTATGTGGGCGTACTCCAGTATCGCTACACAAAAAGATTTTATACTCTAAGTAGACGTTATTATGAAGTATAGTTTTGTAAATGTTTAAATAACTAGAGACATTAAATTATAAGATTTTTTTTTCAACATTGTGTACCGCCGTCCGTAGGTCTGTTTGTCGGTGGATCTTTAAGTTTTAGGGAAATACTAGCAGACCGGCCAGACGTCGTCTTGTAGACACGATTTAAATCCGACAACAATTAAAAAAAACATTCTCGAATCGACCGAAGACACACAAAAAATTCATTAAAATCGGTCCAGCCGTTTAGGAGGAGTTCAGTGACATAGACATGTACAGAAGAATAATATGTATAAAGATAAGCAATAAAATAAGATAAAATTTAATAACTATGTTTCCAGTTATTCTAAGGAAGATCTCTATTGATTTTTATTTTTGAACTCGCAACCGTCGAAGGTTGATCGACTTCTTTGATTTTTCTTTTTAAATCTCTTATCTTTTTAATTGCCACTCACGTTTATATCTCCTGTATTCCACGTGTAATGTCATAACACGGGTGTCAGTCGCGCACATTTGGATCTCCCAATGTTTTTGGAACGAAGTTCCTTATTATTAATTGAATTATTAGTATTAGTATTGGATTATTATTATTAGTATTGAGCCTAATGATTAAGTTTACATTACATTATATTTTATACTTAGTAACACTTCAGTGAATTGCGAGATGGCTTTTGCATTTCTGTGCAGCTTGTAACCGAGTAAGCTTTATATAGCCCTTATGACATTAAAAAAATATATTGTTAAAGGTTAAAGGACCTTCTTCGTAAAATTGCCTTACCTTTTTCCCCCTTTTATTATATCATCATAAATAGTTTAATTTTAATTAAAATAATCTTTAAATCTTATCGTCCCTATAAACAAAAATGCGTGAGTACGTATGTAAGCAGTAATATTACATTAAAAATAAAATTTATTTATGTAAGAAAATGTTTAAAATGTACGTTTGTCAATAAAAAGGTATTTTTAAAAACATACTTGTTAATTACAATAATTTGCTTTCTTCGAAATTAATCATACAGAGATTAATTGCTATGTGCGTATTTTTAACAGCAAACCTAATTAAGATTTCGGACAAATAAATAAATGTTGAAACGTTTTTAAACCCAATTACAAATGCTCTTTGATTTAAGACATGACACAGACAGCGACATTCATCCAAGTTATGACCGTACATTATTTGGTCTACGTTATAAAATGTTACTATTTTTATTTCATGCATTGTTAATTGTAACAATTTTTGACATTTAAAAATGTATATTACTAAGTTGATGTTCACGGGACAGGTCAGATAAAATTTCCTAACAATGTTCCGGTTTCGCACAAATACAATAAATCCTAAAATCTAGCTGTGAATTCACACTTAAAATCCCTAAAAATAATACAGTCACAATCGTTTAATCGTGTTAAAAGGCGAGTTAGTAGTTAAGGTGGAATTTAGCCTGAAACAACGTTTGTTTCAGGCGTTCATAGCATAAGCGTTATGAATTACCTTATGGCCCCAGTTTAATCTCGATGCAGTATTCGCCTCCCGCCCGCTGCCAGCTATTAACTTAATTTCGGACCGACATTTTTCTTCAACGCTTTTTGTTAACGATGATAGTTATTATGAATTCCCTGTTCCACAGTTCGAGTTAATTTACCACTAATTATTTGAATTGTCTTCAATTCCTTTTCATGCAATTAGTTGGCTTGTTTTAACTCTTGTCCAACTTATTATTGAATGCCGCAGTTTGGCAGTGCTGCATCGACGTTTTCATCAAATGATAGATTAACTTTTGAATTAGTTTTGAATTATACTTGAAATAATAAAAATGTATTCGATTAAGGATACAAATAATATACGTTATTTATAATTATTTTTGATGGGAATAGTTCTATAGTTTGGAGGCAATTTTGGATTGGATTAAATTTTTTCTTTCTTTAGCGTGCTCAACAGAAAACCTTTTGACGGATTTCAATAAATAAGGTGTTATTAGATTCCTATGAGTTGTGGGAGTATCATAGGGTATTATTATTTCAATATGGTGTTGTGTTATTATTTTTTCAATATGGTGTGCGTGAAAATAAATATATTATTTTTAATGCAGTTTTGATTTCTAGTTTATATATTTTGTTATTATATATTTTGTTGCAGTGTATGATGTTTTGCATTTATGTAGCTCAAGTATTTCTATTAAGTTATACTGCATACGTTTCCTAAATGTGTGTAATAAAATAAATTTTAATAACGTCTTTTTAAAGACCAACGGCATTGAAATGAAATTTCATATTCTCTAGAAGTCGCTTAGTATCAGTGCGTCAAGTGTTGAAATAAAGAAGAGTGTTCTTCTTGTAAATCTAGACATTTCTAAATCAATGACTAAGTATATCCAGACGGGGTTCAGTTCCGCTGAGGCGGTCCAATCCCGGGACCAGCGGCGGATGTTCGCAGGTGTTTTACAAGAGCCCTTTACACCTAACGATCACGATCGGACAATTTAAGATTTCGAAAAGATACCATGTTTCGTAAATTTTGAAGGTTCCGTACCTTAAAAGGTAAACAGGGAACCCTTATAAGATCACTCTCTTGTCCGTCTGTGCGTCCGTGTGTCACCACCAATTTTCTCAGGGATAGGTGGACCTAGCAAGTTGAAATTTATATCTGATATATGACCCCTATTAGGTGTAATCAAGATCCTGAGGCAACACGATATAAAGATATGGGTTAAAATAAATTTTCGCGAAAACTGTAAGTACCAAAATTTTCCTTCATTTTCAACTATTTTATTTTTCGGAATTTTCCCTTTACTTGTGCTTGAGACGATTTCTATTATGTCTTTACAAAGAATATGTTGGTTTTTACAAATATTCGATATTCCATATCATATTCATATGTTCAGGTTATGTTTTACGGAACAGGTTTTTTCAGGTATATAAAAGATGATATGTTGAACCATGACACAAGCCATTTTGTCATGTATTATATACATTATGATGATATCGTTTCAAAAGAATATTGAAATAATTGATATAAAAAGTTTTTCTAAGAAAACAACAGTCGTAGGACAATTGCGGAACAAATGTAAACTATTTTCAGCAAAGAGATTAAATTATATAGGAGGACCATTCAATTGAAAATACATAAAAAGTAACTACAATGTTCATGTATGCAATACGAGGTAATAACAAATTATTAACATCGATACATGAACACGACTGTTTAAAGGTTCAAAATAAATGAATCACCAAACTTCGAACATTCCAGTTCATTACTATAAGTGCCGATTTATCATGTGTCTGAATTCTTTTTTTTTTTTACAAAGTGGGCTCTGCCAATAGAGCTGTTTTATATACTACACGGGCACACTTTATAAAGCATTTTGTAGACAATAACGACTGAAATTTACATTTTGTTAATGAAAAAAAGGCTTGTTTGCAATAAATGCGTTAACGAAAATTTAAAAAGCAAATAAGGAAAATCCTGATTTCGTGTGTTTATTTAATCATTTGTTAATTAAAAAAAAATGTAGCTGAACGATGTTAATGTCTTTTGTAGTGTTGGTTGATAATGAATATGAAATGGTTAATATAAAACCATAAAAGCTAAGTAAGACATATTTGTTTTATTTTTTTTCTGCAGATTTTATGTAGGATAAAGCTAAAATAAAAAAAATAAACTATCGAAAAATGTCTTATGATTTAAGACAAAGCTAAATTAAAAAAAACTTTCCAGAAATGTCTTGTGGTTTAAACATCAAGAAGGGGCTTTTACGTATCCACCGGGTATCCAATCACATAAAACACCTTTGTTGTATTTTAGTTTCGCCTTGGCTTTATTTATTTCAAAGAAACTGCTACGTGTTGTATTACTATCGGACGATGGAGTGTTATTTAAGTGGAACTGAACAAAATTTACATGATTACATTTCCCTGATCTTAAGAAAGCATACAAGTCACAGAAAACAATGTCTGACGGGAGATATTAATTCGTTTTACTAATACTAAGACTTTCCTATTACTAAGACTCCGATGACTGTCTGTTTGCCTGTCTGTCTGTCTGTCCGTCTGTCCATTTGTCACCAGGCTGTATCGCATAAACACTGATAGTAAGACGGTTGAAATTTTCTCAGATGATGCATTTCTGTTGCCGCAATAACAACAAATACTAAAACGAAGAAAAAAAAATGTTAAGTGTAATTATATTCCACTTGTAACTTGAATTGGGAACTACTGTACTACAGAAACTTCACTGATTTCTCAGAATACAATTAGTAATAGAAACGCGCAGAGAAGAACTAAATTTGTATAAAGCTTGTTTCGAAATCGTATTTTTCTCTTAAGGGCTCTTACACAAATAACAATAGAGAGCACACACCACAATAGAAACGTTTGAGTAAATCACTTGTTATTCCGTACCGAAATTTTCAGCTGACCTGCTTGTAAATATTATGTAAAGGAGGAGACATAATCTTCTGTCCGTGTTAAAATAATTTTATTACGGCTATGTATTAAGATTTGAATTAGTCTAAAACAGTGAAACCTTTCGCTCTTTTGTAACGAGAGGTTTCAATATTTTGTATTTGTTTTAGGGTTACGTACCCAATGGGTAAAACCGGGCCCTATTGCTAAGACTCCGCTGTCTGTTTGTCGGTCCGTGTCACTAGACTGTATCTCATGAACCGTGATAGTTAGATAGTTGAAATTTTTTACCGCTATTATAACAAATACTAAAAAAACAGAATAAAAAATATTTAAGTAGGGCTCCCATACAACAGATAACATGATTTTTTTGCCTTTTTTATAGACAATAGTACGGAACCATTCGTCATTTTGGGTCCTAAATTCGATATCCCGTTACATAAAACTTCCTTTGTTACGTAAACAAAAAAAAATCTGGCCAAGTGCGAGTCGGACTCGCGCACGAAGGGTTCTGTACCATTATCTATAAAAACTGCAAAAAAAAAAAAAAATATGGGAGCCACACTGAAATATTTTAGTATTTATTGTTATAACGGCAGCAGAAATACAATATCATCTGTGAAAATTTCAATCCTATTACAGTTAATGAGATAGAGCCTGGTGACAGACAGACAGCGGAGTCTTAGTAATAAATTATACAATCATTCCTTCTTGATCTATCATACTAAACATAATCATACCAAATAAGTTGGATGAAATAAATAACTTTTATGAGGCACTTAACTGCATCTTTATTTGACAAAAATAATTTGATTTGATAAAAGCAATAGTAATCTTCAATCGAATATTACTATTGGTTCTTCTCTCGCTCAAAAGTTAAGCATTACTATTCAGCGAGGAAATGCAGCTAGCTTTCTTGGCACCGGCATCCCGCGTGGATTAGATTTATTAGATAGTATGTAATTTTAGATAGATTTAATGTTTTAAATGTTGGATAAATGAATAGTTGTGAAAAGTAACATTGATATCACATCATTGAATAATATTATCCATATATTTCCACTATAATTCAAGACATTCTTTTATGTAATTTTTACATAAAACTAAAGTTCAAGGTTTAGAGAGTTAGTAAAAACATTTGCAATTAGATTAGCAATTCGTAAGTACCTTCGAATTTTTGCTTCCAATAACATTCTCCAAGTTGGAACGAACTACAAACTTGTAAGTAGGGTGAAACATGGAGGGTTCTAATAAATGAATGGCCTTTTCACGAGTAAAAGATCCAAACTTTGATATTTTACCTTATGTTCATGTTGTATTCTGGTTAGATTGTTAGTGTAAATACGGCTTTGAATCTTACTCGTTCCTTGTTATTTTTAAAAACTAATAAAATATGACGCTAAAAACAGCATTATCTCTTAAACCTATAAAAATATTTATTATTATAATTTATTAAATTATTTTATGTATGCTTTACTAATAATAGCGTGAGATAATAACTCAGTGTCCGGGCGCTCGCCTTTAATTCTATATACTCGAGCAACCTGAGTTCGATTTCCGGTGCCGGCACCAATGAAGTTTTTAACTTTAAGTGCTGACTTATCACGTGCTCCGCGGTGAAGGAAAACATCGTGAGGAAACCTGCATATTTTGGAAATAATAACAAAAACAATATTTCGAAGATATGTGAAGTCCGCCAATCCGCAGTGGGGCCGCGTGGTGGACTATGCCCTGTTACCCTCTGTATAGAGGAGGCCTTTGACCAGCAGTGGGACATGTATAGGCTCTTACTTTTTTAAACTTTTTTTTACTAATAATAGTAGTAGAAGTACACAGTACTATCCTATATATGGCCCACAGCTGGGTAAAGGCCTCCTCTGTGCAAATAGCATGTGTAGTTCGCCACGCGGGTGTGCAGGTATGAAGGTTTCCTCACGATGTCTTTCCTCACCGTAGAGCATGTGATAAGCCAAGACTTAAATTTCAATTAATTCTTTCATTAGTGCTAACACCGAGATTTGAACTCAGGTTGCTCGAATATATTGAATTAAAAGTGAGGGCCTGGGCACTGAGTTATCACGACTCAATACAGTGAGCTATCACGGCTCTATTGATACATACATACATACATACATACAGTAAAGACATTTAATTGTTTATAAAATGACACGATTTTTGTTAATACATGAAATATTACACAGCTCGAGTTCACAGCTTAGTAGACCTCCCCCACCGACTGCCACAGTAAAAAGCACGATCTTGACCCGCTTGCATCCATCGACTTTACGCACATTTGAAAAGATCGTCACTCTATCTAATAGGGGTATTTACACTGTGACGGTTTGGTCCGAGGCTTAAATGAAATATATATTGTCAGTTTAGTGTTAAAGAGAGCCGTGATAGCTCATTGTCCGGTTGCTCGCTTTTAATTGATGACTCCGTGGCGCAGTTGCCAAGGTATTGGCTTCGGCGTCGGGGGTCGTGGGTTCGAGTCCCACACGGGACAACTATTTGTGTGACCCACAGATAGTTGTTTCGCATCTGGGTGTTTGTCCGCGTGAAATTTATGTTTGTAAAACGTCCTTTACAACACAGGATAATATTGTCCTAAAGTAAGGGCAGTGTTTTTTTTTTTAAATACATAAAAAACATAATTCATTCTTCTCGAGCGACCTGAGGTCGATCTCTGGTGCGATAAATCATGTTGTTAATTTTAATTGCTGAGTTATTACTTGTCAAACGTGCGAAACCATCGCGAGAAATCAGCATATTTTCGAAATAACAAAAAAAAAATGTTTCGAAGATATTTTAAATCCGACTATACGCAGTGCGGCCGCGTGGCAAGCAGTGAGAAATATATAGCTTGTTTTTAACTTTACTTTTTACTTTTGGAAACTAATAAAAGTGATTTTAGTTTAAGAAAGTGGCTGAAGAAAATCGACTACACAATATTTTATTTAAACACTAGCGACCCACCCCGGCTTCGCACGGGTATTATACATATATAAAACTTCCTCTTGAATCACTCTATCTACAAAAAAAAAACCGCATCAAGATCCGTTGCGTAGTTCTGAAGATCTAAGCATACATAGACTGACAGACAGCGGGACGAATTTGTCTTATACTATTTAATGATAAAGAAGTTCCATATGGTACATAGTTTTATAGCGCGTTAAAATATTGTGACGATGACACGGATGTCATGAGAAATATTCAAACATGTTCAAGTGTAAGGCTTTGTCCAGCCAAGGCGTCCAGATAGAACATGGTTTAACATGAGCCCAACTTGTTGCGGTAATGTAGCGATCGGAAATAGCTGTTTCCACTATCATTAATCACATCGTTTCAGGCCTGTTTCGCTCTTGTTCTAGCCCAGATTGAGGTGAATTTCAGTACAATTTAAAGAAAAGGGAATAATACAGTTTATTGATCTAATATTTACAAGATTAAATCTATCTAAAATTAAATGTTATCTAATAAACCTAATCCACGCGGCATGGTGACAAGAACGCTAGCTGCATTTCCTCGCTGAATAGTTATGCTTAACCTTTGAGCGAGTAAAGAACCAGCTCTCTTGTCACCAGCCGCGGCGTTAAGCCTAGGACATAAACTTTTTAAAAAATTGATGTGCGGGGAACCCACGGACCTAAAGTTTCAACAGCGAATGGCAAAAATACATAATCTAAACATAAACCCTCATTATATTTAAAGAAAATCTATTAATATATAAAGAAAGGAATGGTTTATATATTCCCTTACCATAATCATCATAATGACATCGGCCTCCTCACCGCGGGAATATGTCCCCATTCCCTTGTTTTTATTTCTATAAACTATTCCATTGGAATGTTACGGAGCCCGTATAGAACCTCTCTTCAATTGCTAACTTCCTTTTATCTTATTTATTGAATAAGTTTTCTTTCACTGCTAATTCTCGGAATGTTTTGATAGCAGATTTTATTAGACTGTTGACTAATCCCTTGGATCGAAATTATGCAGGGTCGATTCGTGCTTTCGCTTTCTCAATGTATGAGCTATTTTCATCCCATGTCAATGTCGAATCAAAAAGATTAACAAAAATATATATATGTAGATATCGAAAAAAAAAAGCAAGCATTTACTAGACTTTTTTTACTCGAAACTGGCCAGCGCTTGACTGCCATCCCATCAATCAATGTAGTACTTTTTAACGCTTACAATTTCCGTTTATTGTTTCTTCAATAGAATTTTGTACAAATTATATATTTATTCGTTTTCGCTTTAGGAAGTAAATAACATTCTTTTAAACATCTATTAGCCTTCGGAATGTCTAAATTATTGCATTTTATAAATTGTTAGCTCCGTTCAGATTGTACCTACCCAGCTCATGGTTAAACGATGTGTACTGTCGTATCCGCTTCATGATGCCGTCGGGGGTCCTCAGAACGGAAACTTGAAAGACCAGGTTCTAGTAGTGGTTTATCAATTCCAAGAATCACATCAAGGCAGTTCTACAAATCAAAACCACGTCTACGAATCACGTCTGGCAAATCCAGGAAATAGGTTGCGATCAGATCCACCTTCATTGTTTACTACCTCGGTGCGCACGATAATGCCGAGGTCGTTTTCGCATACCCGTAAGTTTTTTATTACTTTTTTTTAAAAAACATTGCCCTCACTTTTGGATAACATTATCCTGTGTTGCAAGGACGTTTTATATACATAAATTTCACGTGGACAAACACCCAGATGCGAAATAACTACGGTCACACAAATAGTTGTCCCGTGTGGGAACGATCCCACGACCCCTGACGCCGAAGCCAATACCTTGACGATTGCGCCACGGAGTCACCGTAATTACCCTTAGCGATCCGTCGAAAACAAGTGTCTATAGGTGAAAAATCCATACTCAATATTATAATTATTTAAAAAGATATTGTAGGTATGTATTTTTTAATTTAAATTAATTTAATCTTTGTAATTCCAACAGCAACGATGCAAATTAAATACCGAGTGGCTTTACGACGTACAAACGCGAGCTCTAATAGATTTTACTTTCGGATAACTGCGCTTGGTGTGCGGGAAAATTGTGAACGGCAGTTTTGTAGTTTCGAGTGCAGCGCGGTAAGAACGTACATAGTAATGTAGGCGCGTTATAAATAACGTTATTAGTTTATTTGAACCTTGAACACAAATTGTCGAGATTCTTTTCCCTCTGCAAGAAATCGAACCGACGTGTTCTGGGGAACATGACCAGAAAATCTAACACACTGAGCCGAGCGGCCGATATTCTCATGAAACTCTTGACATCTCTACATTGTGTTTTTTTTTTTCATTTTAGCAACGCAAAAATAAATAAATCACATATTTTTATATTTAAATCCTTATTTATACTTCATTAATTCGCTTTTTAAAGTTGAAAAAAATGTCAAGTCAACAACTTCAACAGTTCTTGTTTTTAGTGCATTGTCATTGTATATAGATGCAAGCTTAAACCTTGTTGGAGTAAGCTAACTTATTTCTCTTAAATATTTATTTCTTTCACTTTGTTGATTTTGAAACTGCAGCTTAAATATCGGTATAGACTTTGATTATCAATTCTTTCGTCGTAGACAACATTTCTGGTGGAGCAGTTGTTAAGCAATAGCTTCGTCGTGGATTCGATTCTACGGAAAAAGCATTTGTGCAACGCAAACATAATTCCAGATCTGGGTGTTTGTTACAAGGAGGGTTGACGTCAGGCCGGCGGCTGGTTTTTAAAAATACCTAGCCGTAAAATTCAATAAGCCATGAGCCGTATAATTAAATAAAATTATTTGTTCGACATATTATTTAAGATTTTTATCTTTCTGGATTGACTAGTAAAGAATATAGTCGTTGAGTCTGTCATCTGTTTTTCTTTTTAAGATGTTTCCAATATGTAAACAAATAATATAATCTATAGCGATTCTGTGATCAATAGAGGAACATTTTTGAGGTATTATGTTAGTTCGATTTTTAAATTATTAGTATAGATGTATAGAAATATACTAGTAGATGTAATTGCGTATTTTTTCTAATGTATCAACTAGGCTTCTTAAGGCGACAATTTTAGGTCTCTCATAATATGGTGCAGAACTTTATTAATTAAAGTGCACATTTGCTCGCACACGCAGCCCTCTAACGCAACAGTATCTAATGAAAGTAAGCCTTTGAGAATTGCGCTGAGACAAATAAAGGTTTCCGTTGCTTTTATTTTAAGAATTTTTAATAATTACGTTGAATGTATTGCCAAACACAAACATTTTACTCTGTTGGCAAACTATAATGAACTAGTAACACAGTATCCTTATTTTCTGCTTTTGTAAAAAATAAAAGTTATTGCATCACTTTTTATCTTAATGAAGCTTGATTTGATTATAATTTGAAAATATAAACGCTATTACGTTCAAAAATCTGTTTAATTATATAACTTGAATTAACCTGTTATTTAAAAGCAAAGTAGAGTAAATAAAATAAGAATAACAGTAAAATATTATTTACGAATTCATAAATTTAAAGATTATTATAGCTTAATAAATTTCTTTTGGCAAGTAGTTACAGACCCAATTTAATTGCGATGCTCTGTGATAGAGATCGTCAAAAATATGATAGTAACGTTTAACATCAACAGTTTTAGTTTGTTCGATTAATTTCTACACATTTTAAAACATTTTCGTTGGAACAAAAGCTTGCTGTTTTTTCTTAAATTGTCCCAAAAAATTTCATTCCATTTCTTAATACCAAACGACCATGACAATTTTTGCCTTAAAAATAACCATAAAATAAATATTTATAATTGGATCTAATTAATTGAAATTTGATTTATGGTAATATGGCTCATGCTTAGATTTAGCTAAAGTTGTGATTGAATATAAAATGTTTTATTTATGTGTGTGTAATGTCATAGAATAAATTATGGTGGTATTTATTCGTATCGGGTGTGTGCCTGATATCATCGATAAGCGCATTTCTTTTAATATTCATAAAATATAACAGCCATTGAGAAAGTACTTTGTGGATCAAGTAAATTATTCCAATATACTGTGTATACTTTTTAAAAATTGGACGTAACAAACAATGTAACCAGAAATTGACAATGTAATTGGCTCAAACAAATTAAGTTCAATTAGGTTGTTATACAAATAGCGCATGTAAAAGTTTGGCTGGAAACGTCGAGGTAATTGGGGTTGACATGCGAGCAGAATTTGTTTGAATATAATCTATAGCCCCAGTTTGCGGAATGCAATCAATCGACAATCGATATTTAACACTACATTCAGAAAAAAAAAAAACTATGTTATGCATGTGTAGATTCAATAGCGAATTAGCCAGTAAATACTTAGTACATGAATTTGCATTTAAAATATTCTAGTAAAAAAAAAATTGTAAATTTTTCCTCCACTAACTCTACAAGATAAACTTACTAGAAACTTGTAACCCTGGAGCGTTCTAATAAATGAATGGTATTCTCACCTAATAATTGCCGTGCGGTCTTGGAACTTATAACGGGTTAATTACTTTGCCAATACATATTCAACACCGATGATAAGATTTTTAAAACGATCTTTAATGCATATTATATTCGCAGCAAAGAAGAATTTTTCATCCATTTCTCTACAATTTTCAAAACCGGTCATCAATATTAGTACATATGTAACCGGCGAAAGTCTTCATTCATAGTTTTACTTAGCATATTTGGCTTTTGGGCTTTGAGGTAGAAGAGATAGAAGTTGAGGAAAAGTCGGAAGAAGCTACATATTACTTGTAAATTTCTGGAGCCAATATACTATATACAAATAAGAGGTATAGATATCACACTAGCGCAAATTGAGGTACTCAAATAACACCAATTGGTATAATTACATTGAATTTCTATAGACTGCTATCTCTTTCAGCATAAACTGTCATTCAATTATTTATATATGTCATGTAATGTAAAACACGCCAATTTTAGACGCCGCGCAGTATGAACATGCGTTATCTATATTATTAAACTTCGTTGTGTCTAAAAATCGGCATCTCTGTTATTCCACAGAATTAAAAATTAATACACTGAAACTATTAACCATTATAGTAGTATTAGTATTAACAATTATAAACGTGTGTAGAACTGCACCATTTTACGCTCCCTCTGATTTAGTAAAAAGCCCAATCTCTATTTTATTTTAATGTGATTTCTCATTAACGTTACTTACTTTATTATAACGTTTCCTTACGCGGCTTATACTTTTATGAGCATCGGAATAAAACGTTTTTGACGGTTCGTGAAGTTCAATCGTACAGAATAAACGAATAAGAATCTAATTGTATTTGAACGAATGAGGCCGACATTTTCCGGTAATTGGAGCTGTCAGGTGGACAAATTGACCGTTCGATATGTAGCTACCAAATAATCATTCTAACAGCTCCCATCATTTTGATAGATTTACCTCAATTACTACTGAATTCGTGTATGTGTGATTTGGCGTAAATTTTTGGGTACTACAGAAATTGCTACAGCAAAACTTTTACGAAATAATGACAACTAAATATTTCGAATATATGTGAAGTCTGCCCATCCGCAGTGCGATCGCGTGGTGGACTATGCCCAAATACCATTAGGCTGTTACTTTACTTACTTTAAATTGTCGAAAAAAATCGCCATCACGAGATTAAATTTCGTTTTCATAACGAACACAGCATAGCGAATAAACATCTAGTGGTTTTATTCATTACAACCACGCACAAATGCGAGCTCCAATTGATTCTTTCGGAAAACGTGTGTGGGAAAATTATAAACAGCAGCACTTTAATAAATCGGAGCATAATGTGCGTACCACTCGTTATTTTACATTTAATTAATAAATTTATTATTAATTAAGTGATGTTAAACGTTTATGAATTACTACCATTTTATTTTAAAATGAATCATGCAAATAGCAATATGTACACGTTTTGAAATATCTTTTCAATTTTATAGAGATACTATAGAGATAAAGTGGGTGTATTTATGAAGTACTTACTAGCTGTTAAACGAAGCTTCACCCGCGCGGCCAAAGGGAATTAACAATGAGTTTTTTATTATACACCAGAATAGCTCGCAGATGGCAGAAATTTTCCTATTTACTTGACATCTCTTGTTATATTTTTGATAATTTACATTTAATATCTTTATTAATTATAGCCTATGTGTTATTCTGATGTATTAGCTACATCATTGTAAAGTTTCATTAAAATCCATTCAGTACTTTTTGTGTAAAAGTGTAACAAACATCCATCCATACATACACACTTTCGCGTTTATAATATTAGTAAGGAAGTAAGGATCGGTAAGGATTAATTACGAATATTAATTAACGTACATTAATACTTCATTATTTATTATTAAAAATATTCCAATGGCTGAGGATGACTTCTTAGTTCATAAGTTGGTATATATGGATGACGGATGTTTTCTTCTTTTTTTTTAAATTGCCCTTACTTTAGGATGACATTATACTATATTTTAAGGACGTTATACAAACATACATTTCACGCGGACATACACCCAGGTGCGAAACAACTATCTGTGGGTCTAACAAAATTGTTGTCGTTGAAGTCATCGAATGAATGGATTATGGTCCTCTCGAATGAAAATGACATTTATTCCTTGTACTTCTCTTCTCTCCAGTCGAAACATAACTTAATTTAATACAGTAATACAGGAGCTGTCTTGTAGCTGCTGTTACTTAAGCACTGGGAATGCATTTACATAATTTAATATTTTCACAAGATTTTGTAGTGGATTTGAAATAAATTTTAAGAAACCAAAGTAATGGTCTCAAAATATTAGGTACGTAATTGATTCGTGTCAAAATTTTTATGACTATGGTGATGCCTAAAATAGGCAAAAAGTACAATGGTTTGTAGTGTTGTCGGTTGTCCTCTAACATTACATTGGATTCCTTTCATGAACGAGTCTAGCACGTGTTCCATTCAGAAAAAGATACACGCAATTGCAGTAAAGGTGTGTTTTATGTTTTACAAGTATATATATGATGGTAAGAATTGTATTCTTGTTTTCTTGATACAAGTGTGCCTCCATGTAAATACCCCAGCGGCCTAATTACTTCTTTTAAGCATGTTTTGAAATGAAACGCTGTTTACATTTTATGTAACATTTTTTTAAATTTAGTGGCTTTTTTATGTGGATTAATTTTTATTTACGCAATGTTTTGTTAATTATATTTTTCTTAAATACACTTTGGCCGCCATTACGGCATCCGTTTGTTTTATGATTAGCTACTTCAAGGATCAAGAATTTTATAACGGAAATAAAAACATACATACGAGATCGAAATATGGGTACTTATCCGTAATGAAAAAATCTTTCTTTCTTTTCTTTTCTTTCATTCTTTTAAAAAACGTTGCACTTACCTTAGGATAAGATTATCCTGTATAATATAAATATAAATTTACTACAAATATAAATTTCACGCGGACAAACACCCAGATACGAAACAACTCTCTGCGGATCGCACAAATTGTTGTCCCGTGTGGGAATCGAACCCACGACCCCCGAAGCCGAAGCCAACCTTGGCAAATGCGCTACGAAGTCATCAAAACATAAGCCACGCAGAATATATGTATAAAAAATGTTAATTTAATATTTTATGGTCCAAAGCGAACATCGGTCAAAGTATAGGTTTAAAATTTTATACAACTTTAAATTAGTTCAGTGGTTTTATTTTAAACATTTTAGAACTGCGCAAATTAAAAATTTTAATGCTAATTAAGTTTTAATTAAAAGAGCGCGTAATGAATTTTACCGGTAAATACTCGCGAGTTTATAAAGTTAAAAAGGGAGATAAAAATTCTTCTGACATTCACAATGCCGTGTTGGGAATAATTAATATTTTTCGAACTGGATACCATAAAGCCATCTTATCAAGTTTTATCTTTATCACACCTGTAACCGGCGAAATTTGTTTCTCCCCATAATTATATTAAATGGTGTAACTTAGCACACTTGGCCTTTGGGCTTTGAGCTAGAAGAGATAGAATGGAAGGAAAAGACGAATCAAGCTACATATAACCTGTAGGTTAGTAAAGTAAGCCGTTAATCGAAAACTGAAAGACCTTTGAAATATTTTAAAGTCAACGTAGTTTTAAAATTTAATTTAAAAGCTGTATGCGTTCGTTAGGAACACAACCGCTTTTTTAACGGATTCAAGTCACGGTTTGTGACTTGACTACGTTAAATAATTTGAACCTATATAGTTTATACCTCTCCTTTGTAACTCTTAATTTTATACCTCTGTAACATATCCTTTTATGTTTTATGGTGTTCAATAAAGTATAAAATAATTCTCAATTCTCGTAATATCACTTACAACACCTTTATTTTAAAGCTCGAATCAAGTTCATAGCGTTTCTACTAAAAGAAATATTGAACTAACATTATCAGCCAAACTTCACTAACGTTAGTGTTAACACGGCTAACACATTTCCATGTTACAATATCATTGCGCAAAAATAAATTTAGATGCGATATAAAGTGAGTTACGGAAAAGAAATCTGTAGTAGGATAAAACAGGTTTTCAGTTCTCGGCGCAAGCTACACTGAGTTCATATGAAAAATAATACATTGCCCATTCTAGTAAGCTGCTTACTTCCTGTGATAATATGGATTTATTTTAGGCCCTTTCTTTTCGGTTATATTTTTATTTTCACATTTGTGTCGTTGTGATTGCATTTATTTAATTAAAGAATAAGATGCTTTTGATTTTAAAATTGTATTTTATTGAAAATGTGATTTAAAATTTTAAAAATAAGAAGAGTTTTGACGCTTGTATGGCGACTTGATAAAATGTTTTCATGATGGTAAAAAAACAATTACAAATAACCATTTGAAACACTAGTGTCTCTCTCTTTTTCTACAAAAAAACACACTCGCAAATAAAATTTTGTTTTAATTGCCTTTTAGATTCTACATGGATAAATTCAAATAGGACCACCCCTGTAGTATAGAAAATTTACCCTTGTAACAACATTAAATTCAATTTATCAATAAATCGCATTTTGACGATATTCCACTCTTATTTTATCAGTATGAATTTGTTATAAAAAACGTTACCAGTATATATAATTTGTTTATCAAAATGAATTAACAAAGTATAATTACAACTTTACATTAATAGTAAAGTGAAGTGGATATAAAAATTAACTTGAGATGTGGTCCAGTATTGATGATTTGTAACACCTCTTGTGAAACCATGTTAAAAGCAAATAAATAATAAAACAGAAAGGCTTCATATTATTTTATTGCAATCATCAGTTACTTTTGCTCGAATGTGTTTTCAAGATTAACATATCACAGAATCTAAGCAGGAGACACCTTCTATATTCATGTTTTAATTGTTCAAAAGAAAACATTGATTCCAAACATTTTTGGTAAGTTTTAGTTTTTATCAATAGTTTATTAGGAGTTATTATGTTAAGACTTTATATTAAGAGTAATATGATATCTATAAAAAACACCTAAAGACTCGGCGAATTTTGATCTGTTCGAAATCAATTTTAATCGACTTCAAAAAGGTAGGTTTCTCAATTCGACTGTATATATACATTTTATCACTAGTGCGCAGACATTGAATTTCTGAAATCTATAATGGTCTTCCATTGAAACGTTTTTTCAATAAGTATTTAAATTGTATTTTCAAACTTGCTAATCAATTTCTATTAATAGTTCTGATAGGTATATGTAATGTCGAAACATGCACTGCATATTGTAATTTATTACTATTACAGAAGTTTATATATTACTATATTAGACAAATTATGTTATACATACACCAAAAGTACGAAATATTACACCGCCGCGCCGGCCGCAACAATTTTCTCATCTTTATTCATATAATATTAAATAAGAACGGAAGAATTTCACATTCAGAACTGTATTAACCTTACTTCCCTTAGCACCTTCCCTTATCATTTTTAATCAAAAAAGTGCTGAATCTTTGTTCATTTATTTACAGAAGTAGCTACTTTCGTTGGGCAATAATTATTAATAATCAAAAGAATTTTGTGCTCGCGAAAGAACAACGAATTCAACAGAATTTCTCACGTGAATGCGTCACAAAAACTGAAACTAAAATTTCAGCGAGCTCCGAATCCGACGAGGTTTTACACAACCTATTTTTTACATTTCAGTTTTTATTCTTTACCTTTTTATTTGTTTGTACCATTCCTTTGTTATCGTTATCTATGCTTCGGCGTAAATAACGATAATTCTTTTAAAGATGTATGGTATACATTTTCTGACATTTGTATTCAGGTGAATGAGCCAGGTGAGTTTATCACAATATGTCTTACGTAAATAATACTCATAAATTACCTCGTTTCATCGCGAGATACGTTAATTTACTGTGCTAAAAAGTTTACTGTGGTAGGGCGACTCTACAGTCTATTGCACGAATGGGCAGGTCAGTCCTGGGAAGTACGACGACCTCACAGAAGACCGGCGTGATGGGAAGTTATTATCCTTCAGCATTTCGTCTCGTGAGTGAGGTGACCGGCGCCCGGTTTACTAAAAGGTGGCAATGTAACTCAACGGGTGTCACAAAGTTATAGGATTTTATACTACATTTTGGCAATAGTTTCTGCTCTTAGTTTAAATGTAAAATAGAGATTAATTTAAATGTGTTTATTGCCTTAGAATATGTAGAAAAAATGGACGAAAAGTTTTAAAATTGTACGCACGTCTTTCGGATTTGCGAACAGACGCTTTAGCCGCTATGTTTATTTCTTGCATTATTCGTTCAAGAAATCGCCGATTAATTCTTAATATTGCAGACACTCAAAAACAAAAAAACTTTTCGGTATAATCCAGAACCCACATCAGAAGCACTAACATCTCAAGCACTTTTTTTTACTTAAAAGAAAATCCATTTCGAAATAATCCTTGGATCGATCTCCAATCAAGATATACAAGCCCAAATTAAGATGTCAGACTCGCCTTCACATCGATATCTGCGATCTCAAGCATTGAAAACACCTTCGATTAGTCGAAAATTATACAAACCCTTAATTCATACCGTTGTATTTCTGGCTCGGTATTTTATCTATTTTAACGACTTTTCACATGTTTGAGCTGTTAGTTGTTGACAACATAACAATTGAACTGACCGCATTGCAGGGTCCTGACCAGGTTGACATTAGCTTTGATTTATGTAATTATATATCATGTACACACTAGTGAACGTAGTGAAATAAATTGGACGCCTCATGCAATATTGTATCAGGATATGTTAATAGAAATATGTGATTGTATAGTAGTTAGCAGTTTCAAATAAATAAATGAATTTTATTTACATGCAAAAATTATTTACAGCTTTTATTTAGAACATTTAGAACTATATTTTGGACACACGTTTATATTATGAATACGTGTTCTTTTATGAAATTTCTTTTCTTAATTACACTGCGCGCGGTTTCTTATAAAAGAATTGACGCAAGAATCTATTTCCCGGAATGAAATGGTACGGTGTTAGAATACTAGTTGCCTTATTTGTACCTGGATTTGTAATAATACTGTATGCTCTTAACGCGTGCTTTGAATTAAGGTAGTTTACCCGCTACCCCGGCCAGTTAAATGTAAGTTTGCACCTTGCTAATCTTAGTTTTATTGTTCTTCGAGGTAGCGTGTATACTACGAAGACGCATAAGATTTTTCTTAAACTTTTGCTTTAACTCTAAAGAGTTAACTTAAAAGTTAGCAATAAATATAAACCGTCGCAGAACGATCACTAATGCGGGATTTTACTCAATTATTTATTGTGAAAATCTTTGGATGGATAATAAGATAAACATAATACGTATTGTAATTTTGTAAAAACATTTTAAAAGATGATTTTGTGAAAACATTTTACATGGGAAGGTTGGTCATTAGTGGATATAAATTCTGTGTGGCCAAAAAAATATTAAAGATTTAATATAGTTGTTTAGCTATGACTTTACAAATTTAATGCACTTTCAAAAATATCTGGCAAGATTAAACAAATCGTTATTCGGCTCTAGGTATTTATATATACATTTTATCCACATAAATATTCATTGTGCAATGCGATAAAAAATCAAAAGTTGTTGTGTGGTTTTATTTTTATTTTTCAAAATAATTAAAAGCACAATACACGTTCAAAATGTATTTTAATAAATAGTTAATAATAAATCACTTACTATACTTATTACAAAACAATTTAAATCTAAATTCAGAATATCAATAAATCAAAATCAACATTTCCCTTTGAAGACGTTAAACACTAAGTTATGATCACATATTGAATGTACTAAGTTGGTCCTTACTCTGTTACATGTAAAGTATGATGAATACAATGATTATTACATAACAGAACCTTAAGTTCAACACTTGAGGGATGTTACCGTAATTGTCTCCTCACGCTAGTAATTACCTTTAACTTTTCTCCGAGAATAAATTCAGTATGTCCTCTTCTTTAATTTTAAGTGTATACCATTTTCTGACTCCGTAATGATTCTGTATTTAAACAGAGGTTCTGAACCTGGCCCGCCAGGGAGAATTTCGTACCTTCGTATTATATTTGAAAGTGTGGCTTTCATTGCTACCCACGCGTATCGAAAACCTAAAAAAATAATTTTATGAACAACTCATAATTTTAATATACTTTATTCGACGATAAATATTATATGTCGATTTCGTTATATATAATATTAATAGTAAATATGAAGCAAAAACTTTGTACCCCTTTTTACGAAAATTGCGCCAGGGGAGGAGTATAAAAACACACTTATAGTTTACAGTACCTGGAGGACCGTAACGTAATGTATTTTGGAAATAAAAAAAATAAAAAATAAAGAAAATGATCTGGTACAGAACAAAAAGTAAAAAAAAATAAGTGTGTAAATGACCGTGATACGAACCGCGGCCGTCTGTTTTGCGGCCGCCCGATTAGAGACCGAGCTATTATTTTTTTTTTGCGGCGAATTTTACTGTCATATTCGAATATCTATTGTTCATTCCCTGGATAAAAGGACATTTTCTAAAAATGAAACCTAGTGAGATCGATTTTTCGTCCCCGAATCTACGCACATACTTAATTTCATGAAAATGGCTGGAGCCGTTTCCGACAACAAGAATTGCTCGTTTAAAGGATAAGATAGAGGAGTGCACAATGCTAATATTTTTTTAAATTATGCATAAAAACACATTACCTAAATCAATATCGAAAATATTACCCACACTATCATGTATTTAATACACACACGCATATACAGGGTGTTACAGAAAGATGTTGTAACATTTAAAGGCGTGTATATATATCAGACTTTGAATCAAATGGCATAATTTTAAAATACGAATCTAAGCATTTTTTGACGATAAAAATTAAAATTGTATATTCTTCTTTTTATTTTATTTGAGAATTCAAACTTATAATTTAAATTAATTATAGTCGCTCGGCGTCCACTAGTTAAAATAGTTTAGTGTGTAAGTAATGTGAATTATAAAAAAAGCGATTACCGATGCAGTTTCTTGGCCCCGCGCTGAAAGGTACGAACGCAAATTGGTGCATATTGCTTAAAAATCTCTCCGGATCATACCTTTCGGGCTCCGGAAATATTTTGGGGTTGACAAACATTGCCTCGTAAAATACGATCACCGCGCTTTTAGCAGGGACGATTCGCCCATCTGTAATGTCAATTGCACATTTTAAATACGTTATTACCGTGGCACAGTTGACAAGGTATTGACTTCATCGTCGGAGGTCGTGGGTTCGATTTCCTCACGGAACAACTATTTGTGTGACCCACAGATGGTTGATTCGCATCTCGGTGTTTGTCCCCGTGAAATTTATGTTTGTAAAACTTCCTTACAACACAGGATAAGTCTTATTACACATACATTAAATTAAGGGCTTCCCCTAAGGGACGCCCCTACTTATTTTTTTTCTTTTGGTATAAAATTACTTGTTGTATGGGAAGCGAAAGAATTTCAATTGAGGCAAATCGCTAAATTAGTGTGGACTATTGTTCACGACAGTGTTTGTTTGGCCATTCGCAATTTAAGTACATACTTTCCATTCTATATCATTTCATCTTACAGTAAGATGGATGTTTTTATTTAAGAAGGAAAGAAAGTAAGAGAAGTTTTGTAATTTAAGAGAAAGTACTGTGATAATTATAATGAAACAATACGCACCTGCAAGCTCAAGGTCTTTCTCCAGTTGCCTTCCAATTTTAGTCACCGTCGGTATTACTCGAATGCTTTCTTTAATAACAGCTTCTAAATACTTCATTTTACTCAAATCGCTGTTCGTGGGCATCTTCGTGATGTCATTGTTGAATACTGAGAGCTGTTCATCGTACACCCTCTTCTGCACCTGGGGTATTTAGCTAAGCAATATAATGTGTGGCTCATGGTCATCGTTGTGGTATAATGTCCCTAAAACGTCAATTAATCTCTTTATATGTATACAAGGCGGGGACCGTATTGCATTTTTGTTATCACATATAGTTTAAAACTTTTCTAGACGTTGGATAGTGGTTTAGACAGTGACTATAACTGTGGTAGGGTCAGGCAAAAGTTCAGTAGAAGTGTTATACTTTTGTATTTCGTCTGGTGAGTGAGGTAGCCGGGGCCGACTTTATTAAAAGGTAGCAACGCATCTGCTACCCTACTGGAGTTGCAAATGTCCATGGGCGGCGGTTATCACTTAACATCAGGTCAATTGCCAGGTAGCTTGCTTGATAATTTTTTTAAGTGAAAATTTTTGACAATGTATAATTATTATATAAACATGTCAGGACAAAGATTTATTCCCATGAAAATATATACCCTAAGCCATCAAACTTATACTTAACATCTTCAACAATGTGTATCTATGTACATAGTAACCTTATTAGTAAAAAGAAGGTGTTGCAATAATAATATACGTACTGTAAAGCAAACGAGGCTAATTTCTTCATTTACCACCTCATCAGGAATGACGTCATCATTAGATGATTTACTAAGTAAGAATTTATCTAGAAGACAAGCATCGTCCGATAATTTATCAGCTATTAATTTCTCAACTTCAACGTCAACATTTTTGTTGTTCTTTCTCGTTTCATCGATAAACTGCTGAAGTAGCTTCCTTCTTTCGGCAATTATCTGTGGATTTAATGCAGTGAAATCGTTATGGTCATCATTTAATATCCGTTTTGTATAAATTGTCACAACATTCAAAATGGAAGAAGGACTCATCTCGTACATTTACGATTAAGTAAGTATTATTCATATACTAGGCTATACACGCAGTTGTAAGCATACCTATGGTATTATGAAGTCTTATCTAAATATTTGTATGTGGGAATATCAAAATGTCTCATGTGTATCCTTGAACCTTTGCGGTATCTCAAAAAACACAGTTATATTTTCGTTAGCATATAATGTAAATGCGTTGTATTTAATTTGGGCATTCGAATTTATTATTATCTTACATTTGTACTTGTATCCCGAACGGTCTTGACTGTATCCATCATTTCTCTATAGGCTGGCGTTAAGACAAATAACGGACGAATATTTCTCCAGTACGAAAAATAATTCATAGTAACAATTTTGATTACTCTGCAATGATTTAAAACAAAATGAGTAATTGGTTATCAAAGTTATTTATTATGTACGGGATAAAGAAACAATAAATACGTGAAATTTTCGTTGTTTTGGTGTGATAAGCATTATAAAAGACTTACTTCCGGCTGGCTTGTAAATAAGGATGATCCGGATCGTCGAGCAGATTAAAGTTTACGCCCATTAGCGAATCTGAAATAGGAATTCACACTCAAAGTGCCAGATAGGCTTGTACACACCATCGGGGCCTTTTTGTTGAACCGCTCTTTTCGATATCGAATCGAGGGCACCCTCTCCACAAGCCGCCGCCTCACGGCCGGCGTACCACAAGGCTCCTGCCTCTCACCCTTGCTATTTACGCTCTACACGAGCGACATACCTAGAGACCCCCACGTCAATCTCGCGCCTTTCGGGGATGACACGGCGCTCTTTTACTCAGAGCGCAATCTCAGTCATTTAACGACTCGACTCCAAAGCGCTGCCGACCGCCTCGGCGATTGGTTCCGCAAATGGAGAATCGATATTAATCCCGAAAAGAGTGTGGCGATTCACTTCACACGAAGTACCTACCCGTCACATCTTTATAATGGCCCTCGCCAATGCAGAAAGTTGGGGCAAATATCCCTTTATGGCCAACCGCTCCCCTGGGAGAAAAAGGTCAAATACTTAGGAGTCACTTTCGACATTAATAACGTTCGTAATAGAGCCGCGTTCGTCTCCGGCCGGCTACACAATTTAACTAATGCTAAAAGTAAAATGCCCTTAAGGCACAAATTATTATTATATAAGACCTGCGTACGACCTATTATGTCCTACGCATGCATGATCTTCGCCCACACGCACCCTACTCGCTTGTACAAGTTGTAAATAGTACAAAATAAGTTTATCCGCCGCGCAACCGGTGCGCAGTGCTATCAGCGCAACGTCGACCTGCACAGCGATTGCAGACTCCCGACGATTCGCGCACATTTTAAAGATTTGACAAAACGGTTCTTCGATAGAGTCCAGCATCATCCCAACCCTCTGGTGGTAAGCGCAGCAAACTACCAACCGGACATAAACGCGAACGTAAACAAGCGTCGCCCGCGAAACGTCCTCATCGACCCGGTCGTCGAAGAGGACTTAGATACGATGGACCCACCGCCGGGGGTCCCGCCGGATAACACTACACCCACAGTAAGTGTAACAACAATCACACCAGTTCGCCCTCGCCTCCGAGCACGGCGAGACCCACACAACGCGTACACAAGGTACACCCGCGTTCCGGGGCGGTTCTCACCGCTCCCAGCCACCGATTAGCTAAATGCACAGTCGACGGCCGTCGGGATCTCGGTCCGAACCGGCGACCTCGACGGCCCTTAGATGACACACCATAGTAGTTAAACGCACGCATGAGCACATGCGCGACCCTGCCCATAGCGGAGGGTCCAAACCCGTGGGTTCTGGCTAGCCCACCGGTTCTGCGTCCGATGAAGCTTTAATAGTCTCGGGACTGAAAGCAAAAACATCAGTTAATACAAGATACAAGAAGAAATAGGAATTTATAAATACGATACAAGAGTACGTCTGTTTGTGCCATTCATAAGTAAAATACAGTAAAGTAACAGCATATATATGTCCCACTGCTGGCCAAAAGCCTCCTCTGTACAGAGGGTATTAGGGCATAGTCCACCACGCGATCTCACTACAGATTAGTGAACTTCACATATTTTTTTTGCTATTATTGCGAAAATATAGAGGTTTCCTCAAGATGTTTTCCTTAATCGCACGTGCACGTGATAACTCAGCACTTAAAATTAACAATTTCGTTGGTGCCGACTCCAGGGATCGAACTCAGGTTGAGTATATTGAATTAAAAGCGAGCGGAAATGGAAAACGATCATAAGTATTTTATACTAACTGCATAGTAAGTCGAACATGTACGGGCGCAAGTAGCGGTACAAATCAATATCGCCCACCTCCAATTTCTCATCAAGGATGCTGAAAAGATGCTTGCAGTATGCATTCGAATTTTGTACTCTCTTTTCCAGTGTTCTGTATTGGAAACTCGGGGTCATCAGCTTACGCATCAATGGCCATCGTTCTCCTATTAACAAGAAAAATCATTTGACACATATTTTTTAAAGTTTAGTACTGTAGTAACGTACATCGTTACTGCTACCTACAGTTTAAAGTTTTTAGACATCCATTTTTAACTTTTGTGTTATCTGTGCTAGGGACAAAACAATCGAGATGTCATCTTAGTCGGTGATTTACTTCATGGTGTTAATTTGTTGTTAATTTTTATTTTGTTACACGAAAGCTGTACTTCTTAAGTGTGTACACACACATTTTTTATATTTGATACAATTTACAATAAACTCGAAATTGGTAAAACGAGATCCGAAGAATTATTAGTAAGGTGAAAACGTTACATAGACAATTGATACAATATGTTTTACAGTTTTATAACTGAAAAAATAAATGTAACAGAGGGAAAAGCGTATATCAGAAAATAAGATATTTGATTAATATTGTAATAATTAATTATTGAAAATAACTTATATACAAAAAGCATTCAACAAACATTTGATGTGTTAAACTTATGAAATGTCATTTTCATATAATGAAAAAATAACACAGAAAACTTATATTCTGGAAGTGAAATTATTCTGAGCCAATTGCAATGAAACCCATATTAATTATCAAAATAATTGTTTAGCATTTTATTGCACTAGACTAATCTATTAATTTGTAATATTAATAACTTGTGTACTATATATATACCTTCAGAAGTCGACACTGAGTTTCCGAAAAACGGCATCATTGCCACATTGCGTTCTAAAGGTTTTCCAAGTTCCGTGGGATGGCTTAATATTACCTAAAAAAAAATGTACGAGCATACTGCTACAAAAACGTTCTAATAAGTATTAATAAAGAATAATTATCACAATGATTTTTGAATTTCTGAATAAAACTGATAAAAATCAAAACAACAATTTCATTGACTGATAAAAGATCAAATCATTGGAAGCCAGCCACGTTTATGAGTGTAGGATATAATTCGGATAATGAACCAAAACATGAATAGTACGCGGATAAGATATTTAATTTACATAAATATTGATGAGAAGTAAAGTGATAAGTGTTAACCATATTGATTTGTATGTTGTATACTTGTCATGTTTTATGCACAAAAGTATTGTCAGTTATAAATCCGAGCTTCGAGAGATCTCTGATATTTTACCTGCCTCGAATAAACATAGAAGGATAATGTGAATGAATATGTACGATTCTACAAGTTTACTTTGACACGATCTTTGTTACATTTTGGTGAAAATCTTTTGGAATTTCTAAACCACAGCTTTTTCTTTACGTTATATCACTTCAGTTGTAATATAAGTGTTAAAGCATCATTTAATTTGTTGAATTTGAGATAATGTTATAGCATTAACTAACGTATTTTAATTGGATGATAATTATAATTATTTCTAGTGACTTTTATTACAACATTGGCCAAAAACATTTCATTACGTATTAATTAATAAAAATATTATATACATTATAAATGATTATATAAAGTTATCATATATTAATTAAAAATAATAAAATAAAAGTTAAAAGGAAATCTTACACCAACGTCGTCAGCCTCTGATAGAAGTACCCAATCTTCAGAACCAACCGCCAAACGGAAATTTTGTTTACCATGCTTTCTCCACATATCCATTAATTTGTGGGATGCATCTGAAAGAATAGGTTTTGACTTATGTTTTATAAAATCCTTTACAAAAAAAAAAAAACGGGCGCTTTTGTGTTTTCATCATTACTGGTAATCATTTAGTTCGAAAAAGGTTCTAGCTGAATTACGTTACTGGCACTTAAAGAGTCTGGGTATAAAAAAAAGTTTATTCCAAATTCAAAACTTGTTTTTTTTAAATAATAATCCCTTTTTCATGTTGGACTTTTTAATTACTTTTCGCAGGTTTGCGTTTAAAGGGTTAAAGCGGGCAACCAAAATTTATTTTATTAGAATATTTTATGTTTGTCTCATAGCCCTTATTGTGAAAACAGATGTCTTTGTGTCTATTGTAATGGAAGAAAAACCAATAAAAGCTAGTAAAATAATAGCACTGCTGTAAGAGGGGTGTAGCCGATACTACAAATCACAGCGGTTAAACGTGAGTTGTTCAACCGTCCAAAGTAACTAGACGATACCAGATACTACTCGATACCAAGAGGCAGGTTCCGTTCAGAAAAGACAAGGCAGAAAACGTGGCTCACAACCACTTTTTAGTAACTCAGGCGCTGAGGAACCAAATGCAGTTACAAACACCGCAAAGAAAACATGAAAGAGGTACGAGGGGCAGAATTTATCCTATGGACTGTGAGAAAGTGGCTTTTGGCGGCTGATATACGGAGTCGACCGTGAGCACCGTATTGCTCGATTGAGGTCTCTAAGAATTGCCTATCTCGGACACTGGACACCTGGTAATTGGAGAAGCGTACTTCTGATGAGGCTCGAATTGTCTGCATGGTGAGGACCCACTGCGGCGAGTGTTACGAAGACCAGGGGAAAGATATGCCAACGTGTGTTTTGAAGAAATCACCTCTTATGTTGGAGGGTTGTTAGATTTTGGGCGGGCGTTACTTCCAGCTCGTACCGAGATGGTATTCATTGAAAATGGCATATAACAAAATAGTATCAAATTCTATAAAAAGAAAACTGTCTCATCTTCGATTTACTAAATGAAACTGTAACAATTTTTCATTATACAATGTAAAAGGGTAAAATTTTCTCGGGTTAAATTTATTTTGAGGTATAATAAGTCTTTTGGCATTGCCTCCAATTTACAAAAACATATGACAAATAAATTCAATATATTACATGAGGTTAGCCAAGTGTTCTATATTCAAAATTTAAAAGAAGTTTTCATTGTAAATGTTTCTAACTGGCCAATTCTAAAAACTTTCGGAGTGAGCCTAGTAAACGTTCACGTCTCTCATTGTGTATCGTCAACCTAATACGCTTTACTTACCATCAGCATCAAATCCAAGTTCTAAAGCGTTCCCAAATAACGGAAGTGGGTTGTTTCCGGGAAACATGCTTAGGTTTTTCCATCGTTTAGTTTTCCTTGTAAATACTTCATGCAATATTATCATGAATACAATAGCAGCAAATAAAATAGCCAAGAACATTCTCGATTTACTATAAAAAAAAGTACACTATCAGATTCGAAACGAAATTATATTGCCCTCAATTCCTCCAATTTCAGCACACTTAATCAAATCACAATCATCAAGCTTAATCAACTTTTGACAACAAAAAATAAATTCAACTTAAGACGCGCGAGATGTCAAAGTGCAACTGACTGGTTTTTATGAGAGTGTAGGTTTTATAAAGCACATCTTCCCTGTGACTTGGAAAAACTTAAGTGCTCATATGACGTTCCTCTTACATGGTGGGTTTTATCGCAGGTAATTCTGAGGAAGTGGTTTTGGTTTTCCTGTTCCATGGCTGATTTCAGATCTAACATAACGGTATCGCGCTTAAAAGTAAAATATCTGATCTAATAATAAGAAGTAGACTTTTGTAATTTTATTAAAATGTTTTTTTTAGTTACCAATACTTCTTTGTGACATAAAAGCGACATGATGAAGTTGATTGACCCACTTCGAACCACTTTACGCTATTACCGCGGCAACCAATAACATTTTTTAGACATTTACCTGTAAATTCCAAGTTATTTATTTAAACCGTTATCAATTTCATTCAATGTCTTTTCATAATCAAAGAGTACTGGCACAGGGAATAAAATTTTTAGTTATTTTTCTTTTGTTACGCTAAAGATATATAAATTCTTACGTGCAGATTTCATTTCTGTTCGTCCGATTGTGAATCGCTATATTAAGAGCATTTTTAAATTATATGATAAACATTAAAGCGTTAATGTCAAATGAATAAAAAGTGAACAGTTTTATATTAATTTTGGTATTCCGCAAGTAGGATAACTCCAATTGCTTAGCAGTGTCGGAGTTGTTTGTCAACCAGCCCCTTTGTCTAGCATTCGTGGACTATATGAAAGCTTTTGACTCCACAGAAGGCTGAGCTGTTTTGTAGTTTTCCAGCGATGCGAAGTCCAGCCCCCCACCCTCTCATCCTGCACTTTGAGAGTTCAGGACAGGGTGCAACTGCGTCCTCATCAATGAACTCCAATCGGTCCGAAACAAGTCGTTATATATACCGATTGGATGCGACTTTAACCATTTCATTATTTAGTGAATAACGTCGGACAAACAATTTAATAATTTAAACTCCTTTGCTGCCTAGCGTCACCAATGCATATCGACCGACTGATTGGTTCTCTTTCTCTCGGGAGCTTGTTCCAACCAGAGAACCTCGGTTTAAGAGTGCTATTCCAAGATCCAGTTCGTGAATTTTCTCCACGACGTATGTCACTCCTAGCTCGATCGACGAGCGAGCCAACTAGCGCTATCAAAGCTGTCTCCTACTGTCAGCGTTGGATCTTCTATTGACCACTCATCTGGACAACTATCAGGTCTGGATGCCCCTCGATGTCGATGTCTAGGCTCGACAGACCACCCCTCCGACCGGGTTTCCGCCATGGCGAACCCAAGTGGAACCCACACTGGGCCGATCTGTGTAAGAACACTTGAAGCGGCCCTCTTCGCTCCAAATAAGCTCATTGAGCCCACTCTGGAGGCGTGCTATATATAATTATATTTCTATATATTCTTCGTTATTATTCATTTTTAACTAAAAAAAGAAAAGAATAGTGTGCATTAAAATCACGTGTTAATTTTTTTATCACGTGTGGTCTCACAGACCGGTGGCGAAAGATTTTTACGTGCACTGGCGAAACGCGCGCTCGAGTACACTCGCCCAGCGCAAGACTGGATGTGTAGAAAAGGTATATAAACTCGTAATTTCCTACAACGGCCAGATCGAAACCGGTGGTAGGTGGTCAAGAATTAAAAACACGCATTGAATTAAATCTCTGTACCGTCGAAATAACGAGGGAGATTTAAATCGTATTTATACTTGTGTTGAGAAATTTGTATGACAATCGGAAACGGTGACAGTGGCTAAACCTAAGAGAACCGGCTAAATCTTGTCCTAATCTAGGCTAAATTTTGTATATCGTGAATGCCGTTGAGCACTTGAAACTAAGGGGAAAATAAGCGTTTTGATATTCTACTATTGGTTTTCATCATCATCATCATCATCATTTCAGCCTGTTTGAGTCCACTGCTGAACATAGGCCTCCCCCATAGACTGCCACGAAGTACGATCCTGAGCCACCTGCATCCATCGACTTCCCGCACATTTGCACAGGTCGTCACTCCATCTAGTGGGGGGTCGTCCCACACTGCGATGACCAGTACGAGGCTGCTACTCGAGAACCTTTCTTCCCCAACGGTTATCGGTTCTACGAGCTATTGGTTTTAATACATGATATTTTAGAGTTTATCAAAGGGCTATTAATAGCTTTAATGTTGTTTTGAAAAGAAGAAGAAAGGGATAGCTGCTACAGATTAGAGAGACTATGGGTCAACCTCAGTATTGAGCATAACGACTGTTAATAAATTAATAAATTTTGAAAATAGCGTAGATAAGCTATTTTAAAGAATTAAGTACTTATCACGTACGTATCACGGAAATATTTATAATTCTCGACGTTCGATGAGCATTCGAATTTTCTGTACAGCTAGAATAGTAAATGTTTGTCAAGTTAAAAAAGTGCTTCTTTCATTAACTCTTACACTATTAATAAGGCCTTTTTTTCATTTCTATAATCGTACAAAGTGGGATAATATTAGTAGAAATGAAAATCCTTAACCTTATCGTTAGTGTAAGCTAAGGATTCGGTGTAATACGAATAATGTTGTAATACTAGACCCACATAATTGTAATAATCACACGAGAGCTAACAACGTCGGGAAAATAAGAATTTCAGGTGGGCCACTTTTTAGATATGCTATCTCTCTCACTCTCCCGGACGTCATATGGGCTATCTGGCTGGCGGTTGTACTCTTCCAACATGCCACACCATCACTTTTCACTTTTGGATCGGTCTGGCTGAAGGGTTGACAGTTGAATTATTACCAGATAGCCCGTATGACGTCCGCGAGAGTGAGAGAGATAGCATATCCAAACACTGGCCTACCTGAAATTCTCTCTCGAAATCGTTGCTAGCTCTTAGACTATAAGATTATGGTATGATTGATTTGTTACTGCTGAACAGCAAAACCAAGATGTTTAGTGTTTAAATTTAATAGACTTTTTATTGTTATATATAACTATATATATCAATAAAAAGCCTACAGAAAAAAAAAAAAACAACTATTAATGATAATATAATAACTTAATTTCATTTTTATAAAGCACGTGAGTGAACTAAAAGCATAAAATAAACAAGTGCATTTATTCTATCTGCACGTGACGAAAACATTGTTAGTTGCAGTAGCCAGTTAAAAGGGGCTTCGACACGTGCTTTACAGACAATAATGACAATCGCATCATGATGATTATGTTTTTTTTATAATATTATTTTTTACGATGGGGAAGCTGTAAGGAATAATCGTGCACCGCCAATTTTCCTGTTGTGTATTACCGGGAAAATGACAGACATAACGAGTTGAGTGATATCAATACCAAAGACCTTGGGTTTTTAATACACATATTCTTTGTATATATAAAATACAGATAGAAGAAAGATTCGATACCAACTAAGATAGTACCTTAGTTGGTATCGAATCTTAAAAATCACAACTTTAAATAGAGCACACGATTTTTTGTACTGTTCAGATATTATGAATACCACAACGCCGCAACCGAAGTTGATTAATATATAAAGAGTTGAAAGTATCAGCCTATACATGTCCCACTGCTGGGCAAAGGCCTCCTCTGTTCAGAGGTATCAGGGCATAGTCCACCACGCGGCCTCACTGCGGATTGACGGACTTCACATATCTTTTTTTTTGTTATTTTTTCGATAATATGCAGGTTTCCTCACGAGGTTTTCCTTCACCGCTGAGCACGTGATAATTCAGCACTTAAAATTGAAAATTTCATTGGTGCTGACACCGGGGATCGAACTCAGGTTGCTCGAGTATATTAAATTAAAGGCGAGTGCCCGGACACTGAGCTATCACGGCTATTAATATATATATATATTTATATAGATAAAGAGTTAATATATAAAAATTAAAAAAATAGAGGCATTGTTGAATAATAAAATTGAGAAATTTAAGTCTGTCTTGTCGACAGATTAATTGCTATGATTTTATCACGATCATCAGCTTGTAATTAACTAAGTTTTTCTAGTGCATTCGGTAAATAATATTTTATCCTCAATCATAAGTCATATCAGTCGCTAATTATGCAGGTGTAACTAACAACATTCAATAAACTATATATTATAATAAAACATACATGTTCCGTAAACTAGTTTCAGTTAAATTGAATTTTAGTGTCAATTCCTGACGTTACAAAATATTTTTATCACTCACCTTGTTAATTTTCGGATATAAGTATGTCGTATATAGAGGAGATCGTAAGATCTCTTCTGTTCCTACTGCAGTAAGAAAAGTAAAAGTTGTAATTAACCCTCGTACATTTTAATGATATATTGTAAAGCTACGAGAGAACATTTATAAATTAGTAATAATAAAATAAATTAAAATGTATTTAATGGAACAAAAACTAATAATAAAAAAATATATAAAAATGGAAATATTCTGTAATAATTTAAGCTCAGCTAATTCATTAATGCTGTTAATAACTTTATATTTAAATATTCCAGATTTTACTTCCTACCCTTATTCCTTAATAATTATGCAGCCAGGACGCTTGCTGTCGCGTTTTGTCTTGGCCGCTTTTCTACAATGTCATCCTTGCTCAGTTACTACAATTTTTTTGGCTTTTTTTTAACAACTAGCCCTTACTTTAAGATGTGTGCGCACGGTAATGCCGAGGTCGTTTTCCCATACCCGTAATTTCTTTTTTACTTTTTTTTTAAAAACATTGCCCTCACTTTTGGATAACATTATCCTGTGTTGTAAGGACGTTTCACATACATACATTTCACGTGGACAAACACCCAGATGCGAAACAACTGTATGTGGGTCACACAAATAGTTGTACCGTATGGGAATCGAACACACGACCCTCGAAGCCGAAACCAATACCTTGGCAACTGTGCCACAGAGTCGTCAAACTAAAAGAGGATGACCGTGAAAGCAATTAGTTGCAATGTATGAGGTGTTTAGGTAGTGTATCTATATCGGTTTTCTGAAAATGTTGCTCCATCAGAGATACTCTAGAAATAAGATCGGCCAACTTAATTTAGTGTTTTCAGACTTCTCTGGCTGAATCTCTTGGTATTTCTCAATAGCTGAAAAATTCTCTAGAAGTTCATTCGTTTTTAGTTCAATTATATTTTTTTAACTTGTGTTTGAATGCATAAAAACGAATTCACAAAAAGTAAATACCACAATCGAAGTATACGGACTTTGCTCTGTACGGAAGCACGGAGCGCCGTTTGTTAAAATGTATTTGCTTACACTGTATGCAACTGTTTGCTTTAAAGATTACGCTGTATATTGAGCCGAATAAAGCGATCGGAATACAAGGGTAATCTGAGAGAGAACGAGCTGGATGATCCCAGCAAAGCGCTTTGCCCTCGAATATAGTCTCTTCTATTTATTACTAGCTTTTCGCCCGCGGCTTCCCTCGCGTTGAAGCCCTTACATAAATTTCTTTCTTTAAAAAATACACATATATATTTTTTAAAGAAAGATATTTTGAACCCATTATAACACTTTTTCCAATTAAAAAATTTTCTCAGGCTCTAAATCTAAACTATCTGTGTACCAAATTTTATTTAAATTGGTTCAGTAGTTTTGGCGTGAAAGCGAGACAGACAGACAGATTTACTTTCGCATTTATAATTAATTTAATTTTTTTAATTTAAATTAAATTCTTTGTTGTTATTAATAATTTGGAGTAAATTTCAAGTAATTAGCTCTTACTATATTAATAACAATGCCGTAAAATCTGATAAGTTTGTATCCTGTCTTAAATTTGAATCACGTTGGCTTATTTGGCGCTCTGCTACAGTATCCTGTTCGTTTCGCGGAATTTCGTTACATGTTTATCTCACAGTTGGGCAGTGCAATCTATACTTAGAGTGTTAAGACTTTGACAACGACTCGGTATCAGTACAACATCCTGGTGAACTCCGCATAGCTAATTAAACATTTCAATATGTTATTTTTGTATTGCTTAATAGCTGTGCACCACCGCAATTAAAACTTCACCAATTTTTTTTAAACACACTGAGTGAGACGATTCATTCTATATACACAAAACATTACTTGTTTATTTGAGTAATACAGTCATATTGACACAAATGTACTTCAAATCAGATTTTTTTGCGTTAAAATAGCAATATTATCACCTTAGTTGATTAATACATGAGAGTAGTGCTTAATAACAAGTTTTATACTTGTTATTAACTTGAGAAATAGACATGCGATTTTATTACCGTTATGCCGTGATAGCTCGGTGGCCGACCGCTTTCAATTTAGTTTAATATTTATTTATTTATTTTATTTTAAGACTTCATGCACATAACTCTGTACATAGGCGGACTTAATGCTGTCAGCATTTTCTACCAGTCAACCTTAGGGTGGTACCGAGACTTTGAGGTAGGTGCACAAACATTTAAAATATAAATATTTTACTAATTACACATAAATATATACATAATACAATACAATTAAATAAAAGTTTACCTATATAAATATATATATATATACTGTACTATAAATATATACATATACATAAATATATACACATATACGAATACATATTTTTATCTGATGATATCATGAAACTGCTGGCAGCTTTCCCAAAATGTATTTCCGTGCCAATCTCTTAAAAGCAAGGCGATTCTTAGCCATTCTGATTTTGGGAGGAAGCTCATTCCAAAGAAGGATAGATTGAACAAAGAAAGAGGAATGGATAAAATCAGACTGATGAGGAGGACAGAACAGAAGGCGATTGTGTTTAGAGCGAAGATTTTTGGTGTTGACTGAACTAAGGTATTGGAAGTGGGGAGCTAAATAAGAAGGAGTAAATGGGGAATCAAGGTAAGAAAAAAGTGTGGTCAAGGCTCTTAAAGAGCGTCGTTGTCGTATGGTTAGCCAGTTTAGCTGTGAACGATAAGACGATACATGGTCATATTTGCGGATATTGAAAACAAATCGAATGCAGTTATTCAGAAGTTGGTCGAGTTTATTGAGATGATCTGCATTCAGGTCGAAGTAGCACACGTCACCATAGTCGATTAAAGGAAAAATTAAGGACTGTACGAGCGTTACTTTGGTTTTCAACGGCAGGAAATTCTTGAGACGGTAAAGACAGCGCAAGACATTAGTGACTTTTTGGCTGACACTAGCTATTTGATCTCTCCAACAAAACGTCCCGTCAATGAGCAAACCTAAATTATTAACCTTATTTTGTAGTGGGATGTGGGAGCTGTCAAAAATAATCGGTGGAAGGCTAATCTAAATTTACTCTACTAACAGTACGGGAACTCCCAACTATTATGGCTTGACATTTGGTCGGATTTACAGTCAGTCCAAACTTATCTGATCAGGTCTTAATGGCGACTAAATCTTCATTGAGCTTAAGAAAAGCCTCATTAAGAGTATCGATTGATGCCTGAGCCTACAGCTGCAGGTCATCGGCATAAAGATGATACGCACAGCGAAGATTATGAGTGATAAAGTTTATAAAAACGGAGAATAACAAAGGGGATAGAATACCGCCTTGAGGAACACCATTAATCAGACTAAGCCAACGTGATGAGGAATCACCATTATTGACTGCCTGCTGGCGCCCTCGAAGATAGGAGGAAAACCATTCCAGTGCTTCGTCAGAAACCATTATATGGGAGAGGATGGCTAACAGGATATCGTGACTGACGGTATTGAAGGCGTTAGAAAAATCAATAAGAACCATGACGGTAACCTTTGATCCCTCCATGCCCGCCCTAATATCGCCAGTCACTTTAAGGAGATCGGTGGTGGTACTATGACCAGGTCTAAATCCGGATTGGAAAGGACTTAACAAGTTGTTTCTAAAAACAAAACAGGATAGTTGTTTATGGACACAGGACTCAATTACTTTGGAGAGGAAGGGCAGAATAGAAATAGGACGATAGTGGGTAGGGAGAGTAGGGTTAGAACACTTTTGGAGAGGTCTTACCCAAGCTTTACGCCATATAGCTGGAAATGACTTAGAGTTTAGTGAAAAGTTAACCATATGGCATATAGCAGGGAGTAGATGGTCAAGAATGGGAATAATCATACGTCGACCAATGTTATCACATCCAACTGCGTTAGATTTGATAGAGAGGATTGTTTTTTTGATTTCTTCAGAAGAGACAGAAGAAAAATAGAACATATCAATATTGAGACGCGTCAAACCATTTAAATAAGAAATAGTATCAGATATCGCCAAGTGATCCATTGAAGTAGTTGTAGAGAAATGGTAATTTAAATCATCCAGAGAAATAGAGACGGGGAGGTTTGATACATACGACTTGCCGATGCCTAGAGTCCCAAGGAACTTCCAAATACCGGCAGGAGTTAACGAATAAATGGTATAGAGGCTATAACGGCGTTTAGCATTGCGTATCATCTGATTACATCGATTTCTGACAAATTTATAATGAGAACAATTTTCATTGGAGCGAAGTTTTTTAAATTTTCGAAAGGCACGGTCTCTACGTCCCATAGCAATCTGAATACCCTTAGTCATCCAAGGTGCCGGCGGACGCTTCACCTTAAGTTCCTTGAGAGGAGCATGAACGTCATACAGCTTGGTGACCAGGGCATTAAAAATGTCAACCTTCTCATCAATACTGTCTGCGTTTACCAAGGAGTCCCATTTGATTTTAGCCGCATCATTTAGAAGTTTGTCGACGTTCATCCCAGCAAAAGAACGCACGTACAGAACCTTGGGTTTTGGCTTAGGAGGTTTTAAAATGTAGGATAAGTAAATTAAATCGTGATGTGAAAATCCAGGAGCGGGATGTTGTCCATGAGTTGAAACCAGGGAAGGATTGGATGTGAGGATTAAGTCAAGCCAAGTGTCTTCACCTGAGACGTTATGATGAGTGGCTTGGAGGGTTAGAAGGTTTAAACAACTTGACTCAACTATGTGTAGGAATTTACGGGAACGTGGGGAATTGGGATCTAGGAGATTGGTGTTAAAATCACCCATAATAACGTGGTGAACATACTCCAAACCCAATGATTCTAGGAACCAATTCAAAATCGGTGAAATAGTCAACACATGGGGGGCAATATATAACGGCAATTATTATCTTGGCACATTTAACCGTGACCTCAAGGAAAAGGAATTCGGCAGTAGTTGAATTCTGAGGGGAGGAGGCCAGCACTGTATAAGGAAGATCGCTTCTCAGATATATGGCGACTCCTCCTCCTCTCTTACCTATTCGGTCATTACGGATTAAAATAAAGCCAGGAAGGGAATACATGGATGAAAGATGAGGTTTGAGCCAACTCTCAGAAATCAGAATGGCGTGCACATTACAGTTGGAGAATGTATCGTAGAAGTCATCGAAGTGGCTTGGAACACTTTGCGCGTTTATATGGCAAATATTGAATAGGTAACACGGACTTTCTGAGAATTTTGCACCTAAAAAATCACCAAGTGATCCGCATACCGAGCTGAAGCTATCATCAGCTATGGATTCGGCAGTTTCATTTGCAAAAAAATAACTATCATCATCAGATATTATAGACCTGGATAAAATATATATAAAATATAATTATTTAAAATATATATATGTATATATATAAATGGAAATAAAAACAAAATTAAAAGCGCAATAAAATTAGTGATGCTAAGTATAATCTCAGCACCACCCGCCAGCATAACCAATCCTATTAAAATAAAACAATAACAGTAAAAAAAAGATTAACAACAAAAAAAAAACAAAGACTTTACAGTGCTCAAATGATTAAAAAGGAAAAGGAAAAAAAACTATAACTTATTTTTTAAACTACAAGATCGTTAAACAATAATCAGTAACAATATTGAAACGGAACGCTAATTTTTAATCTATCCAGCTATAGCTATTGCGAAAGGTCGATCAATCAATCGGTAACAAGAATAATTGTAAACAAAGAGCTGTCATAACCAAACAAAATATTTATCCTTTAAAACGTCTCGAAACAAAACAAATTTTGAAAGTTAATATGAATCTAGACTAAAACAAAATGAAAAGTAACATAGCAAACATAACACAAAACAAGAGACAGTAAAATAAAAATTAACAACAATGACGTATATATATATATATATATATATGGCGGATGATTGTTTGTTTCCAAAAGTTAAGTACAATAAATTTTGTAATATAATATTATAAAAAAGTAATACGAAAGGCGTTACTATTATTATTACATTACTATTTTGTTTTTCAATGTATAAATAATGTAGCAAAGTTGTAAAAATGAGTTCAATCGTTTATTGTTTTTGTTAAAATTTCATGTCACGCACTGTTACTTCGACGGCTTCCCGGACGCCTTTGGATATTTTGTGGTAAGGACAACTAGCTCCTCCTCAGAAGTGAGTTTATGGATTGTGGCGTCTGATGTCCTGACCACTATAACACCACTCTGGGACCAAACATACCGCATACCAAGGTGAAGACGCGCTCTGCTGAAAACGGCTTGCCTGGTTTTTGTCAGGAACTCCTTGAGAGAGAGTGAAGAACCCTTTAATTTAGTCTTATTTTTCCAGACCACTAATTTAGTGTCCACGCTTGTAAACCGTATTAAGACAGGTCGGTGACGTTCTTTACTTGGTGTACCTAGTCTGTGACACGATTTTATATACGACTTGGAAATGTCACTGAGACCAAGATTGTTATTAAACACTTCAAGAACCCGTTGAGTGCAGTCTTCGTTGTCTTTCTCTGGCATTCCGGATATGATAAGAGCTTTCCTCCGCGATCTGGTGTCAATTTCATCTACCTGCCGTACGCATTCTTTGATCTGTTGCCGAAGAAGACCGAGAATACCGGAAACTATCTCCCTGAAGGACCGGAGTGTCTTTCGTCGACCCGGCGTTTGAAATTTGGGCTTGCAAATCATCAAATCGCTTGGTTATGTTCTCCTCAAGTCTATTTTGAGTGGATATGATCTCCGACAAATTGGACATTTTGGTGAAAAATTAGTGTAGGCCAAATATTGCGATGTACAGGTAATAGCTGGCAGGCGGTGAGTTTTCAAGAAATGTATAATTTACATATAAAATAAAGTTTAAAACACAATACTTTAAACAACTACACTGAATCTATAATGAAATGAATCAAAACGAAAACTGTATTAAATTTAATTTAAATACACGGAGCTGTTCACAATTATGTGTTTACTTTTTTTCCACCTACCGCCGAAAAAAGGTAGTTAATAGTTGTAACTTAAGTTTAAACCTGGCTTGAAATTGTTAATTACAATAAAGTAAAGGCGTATAAAATATGTGTAAATAACATCTTTGATTCCTTGATACTTTAAGTTTTTTAGCCAAATGAAAATAGTCTACCTTAGACTATTTAGTTAAAATTAAAATTTAAACAACTTAAAACAACGTTTTTCAGAATACGGCGCACAGTATATCTGAAAAATAACAAAAAATTTCTTAAGGTTTCTATAATAAAGTATTGTGTGAATATTTTTTATTTTTTACAACGAAAATGGATATCACACAATCTACAAATAAATACGCAAGAAAGAATTATGGGGTAGTTCTTGGAAAAAAGTTAACATAGGGTCATACACAAGAAGTATTCGCAAAATATCACTGTTTCATTCAAAACCAAAACGTCGCCGCTAATCCGCCGATGAGACACGGTACAGTCGAAACATCTGTGACTGCAGTGACGTGGGTGAACAAAAACATGATGAGAAAGGTTCGGAAGAGTCGTATTGTGGCAAGCTGGGATGAAACAGGCCAAGGGAGGGTTGCCCCATTGTCATTGGCCTGAAATCTCGCACTATTGAAACCGAAATGGGCCGTTGAACTCGACAACCTATTGATCTGGAATATATTCTAACCAGTTATTAGACTCCGTAGAGTAAGTAACTCGTTCTTAGGGCTGTGTACGCTCCAATAATAAGATACCAGTAAATGCGCAAAGCCTGCCTAATAACAGGTTTAAAAATATATTTAACTATTAAGTGTACTTTTATTATTATTACATCGAAATATGCAGGTTTCCTTACTATTTCCTCACCAAATAATAAGTCGGCATTTAGAATTATAAGTAATTTCATTGGTGCCGGCACCCGCACTTTATTAACTCAGGTTGCTCGAATATATTGAATTGAATGCCAGTGCCGAGACGCTGTACTAAATAAGCTAAGCGGCCGGTGACCTCACGGTGAGAAAGTCTTGATATATATCTACTTTGCTTTGCTTAAAATGCAATAATGAAATAATTACGTTTTTAGGAATGTTTCCTGTACCAAAGGTTTTAGTTATGCGTACTTTTAATAAGTTTAAACAACACTTTTAATTAACTATCTTAACTTTTTAAGTATCTCATTAACAATGTATTGTTTAAAAATATATGTTTGCGTATTATTCACAAAGAAGTTAAATTAATATTGGTAAATGTAAAATCTATGTAATATGTACATATATCGTAAGAAATAGAGAAAACACAAGTCAATTTAACTATTTTATAAATGTTAGGGCGTTTTTTTTGAATAGGTACCCATTTTATTTTTTGTCAAATACCAAATCATTACTACTATTGATACTACGATGCTGAAATATTTATATGTATTGTAAAATGTATTATGAAAGTAAAAAGTAAAGTAAAGTATCAGCCTATACATATCCCACTGCGGATTGGCGAACTTCACATATCTTCTAAATTTTTTTTTTGTTGTTATTTCGAAAATATACAGGTTTCCTCAGGATGTTTTCCTTCCCCGCTGAGCACGTGATATTTCAGCATTTAAAATTGACAATTTTATTGGTGCTGGTTGCATTGTTAAATTAAAGGCGACCGTCCGGACACTGAGCTATCACGGCTCTTATTTAAGTATTATAATAAAACATATTATAAAACATATTTGAAAAAAAAAAAAATGTGATAACTTTCTTGAATGTTTACAATACAGTAAGTTATTTGTCCGATAACAAAAGGCATGTAAAATCATTTCAAATAAAGATCCGGTAATGCATCACACGCTGGGTTTTCCCCCACGAATATTTTGCAAGATACACCTTACGTAATGCTTAATACACTGAAAATGACTTTCGTAGTGAGCTGCAAACAAAAGGCAGTGTTATTTTTATTGAGATCTCATTGCGTTCCCAAAAGCTAAAAGAATAAAGTCTTTATTACATAGTATAAATCAAAGTAAATAAAAAACATAATTAACTGTGGAATTCCATATTTAATTTGTCCAAATTAAAAACCCGGATAAATATCATATTTTGGCAAACCTATGACCATTGATTGGTAAGAGAGTATCAATTCTGCTTTTCTATACAATTGTAATATACCTTCATTATGTGGGTTTTTCGAATGAACTTTTTTCAGTATCGAAACACTAAGCCCGAGTGATTTAAGATTATTATGTGAAATGATGGCGCTCATTTAAGCCGCTACCAAGCTCATGTGAAGCTCAGGCCATTTTTAATTATAAATTTATAAATATATTTCTTTTCACGACCATTAAGGTAAAATGAAGTTCTTTAACGCGGCTAGCAGGAGATGAAAATTGTAAGAAATCGAAACATAAAGAAATGGCGTTATGTCCCCAACCCATTTGACTTTCTTTGACTCTCTGACTTTCCTCAAAGCTTACCAACTCACGCTAATTAATAGAGCAACGTTGGGTAGTACCAGCACTATGCCATGGACTCGATTTACCACATAATCCTAGTAAAAGCAGCGAGAGTATTGGGAAGTTATATTCTTCTGCAAAGCAATTTAACGCAGTACGGAGCATCACAGGTGCGTTCCGCCGCGCTCGTGAAAGTGACGAAGAAAAAATGACGAAGCTCTCATATTGAAGAGCTGCAGCTACAGGTACGCCTTGCACTACCACAGACATTTTCAAACAGTGTCGGTTTAGATTTAAATTACTGGTGAAAGTCTACGATTTGTTTACACACGCGTTCACCCAGGAGAGTTCATGGAGCGTTACTTTCGAGTAGCGAAAGCCGCACCGTTTGTTTACTTTAGGCGATAGATTATTGCATAGCAAGAGACTACAGCTCGCATGCGATAACTCTTCTTGTGTAACTTTTGCTTTATTCTATAGTTCGTATTTATTCTATGGTCCGTATTTTCTTTGACAAGATGGCATTACGATAACCAAATTTTTGTTAGCCTTCTTCCTTACTCATTTACCTTTATGTAAATAAATTAACTACCATGCCACCATTCTAGCTATTTCTTAGTTTTGTTTTAATTTTTTTATCTTCTTTAAAAACATTGCCCTTACTTTAGGATAACATTATCCTGAGTTGTAAGGACGTTTTATAAATATAAACACATGGGCGAATACCCAGAATGTGTATATAAAATATATAAATGCGAAACAACTATCTGTGGGTCACACAAATAGTTGACCTATGTGGAGGTCGAACCTTAGCAACTACGCCATGGAGACATCAATATATATATTGCATTTTCGTCTGCGCCAAATCTACCGGGTCCATACGTTTCGACTTTAAACATAGCGCCGCCTATTGGAAACTTACTCAATCCAGCCGATAAATTTACCTTATACCACCATCTGTTAAAGTCTTATGGAACTCACAGATAACTATATATATATAATCGAAACGGCTCCAGCGATTTTCATGATATTTAGTATGTGCGTAGATTCGGGGGCGAAAAATCGATCTGACTAGGTTTCATTTTTAGAAAATGCCGTATAAATATTATTCGAATATGACGGTAAATTTCACCGGAAAAAAATGTTATAATAGCTCGGTCGGTAATCGGGCGGCCGCTAACAAACAGCCACGAAACATCTATCACGATCATATTTTTTTTTTTCTTTTTTTTTTTCGATTCAATCATTGCTGTTATCTGTTATTTTTTGTCGATTTTGTTATTTTGTTATTTTTTTCCCTTTTTTTTAAAGTTCTTTCTTTTGTGAAAAACACCAGTTCATATTTTCTTATTATTACGTCGGTAAGATCGAAACATATTATGCATATTTCATTACTTAGTAATTTGTATCTTTTTTTTTATGCGAAAAGTTGTCAAACGAGCAGACGGTTCACCTGATGTTAAGTGAATACCGCCGCCCATGGACATCTGCCACACTCGAAGGTTACAGATGCGTTGACAACCTTTTCAAAATTGGGCTCCGGCCACCTCACTCACCAGACGAAACGCGAAAGTATTTGTCATACTTCCACTTTACGTTGGTCTTCTGTGAGGTCGTGGTACTTACCCGGACGGGCCTGCCCATTCGTGCAACAGCCGAGGCTGTTGCGTGGCCCTACCACCGTAAAAATCTATCTAAATGTAATTTCCAAAATACACGACTTACCAAAAAAATAAAACAAACCGAGCAAAGCTCGGTCCTCCAGGTACTTTATATAATATATTAAGATAGTTATTGTGTGTGTTTTTTATTTAATTCATAACATGTCTTGTAACATGACTTGAATACCATAGACCATAATTATTATGTCATTTGATGTTTCTACTTTTAGAACGGAACATAAAGATAACATGGCGATTGGCTGGGTAATTCGGTTTGGGACTCCGAGGCGGCGACGCCACAGGAAACAAGTAGGGAAGAGGTATGGGGTGTTCTATCATTTATGCATCGTTAGATGATGCATAAGGATGTGGCCACAGTATCCACAGTAATCTCTGGTAGGGCTACGCAACAGCTACCGATGCACGAAGGGTTGCGATTGCACGATTGCACGATGCGTCCGGAGAATTACCAATGCCACATAGGAGACCAGCGTGAAATGGAAGTATTGCACTTTCGCATTCCGTCTGATGGTCATAACCACACTGGTTAACGGCGCACACATAGATGTCCCGGCACTGGAAAAATGGTTGATAAATATTTCCAGTGCTGTGTGGTTCGATACCTTGAAGCTATGGATCTTCGAAGTATCGTACTTTACCGTTTTTCACTCTAACCTTCCGAGATCGGCAGCTGATTACCATTGTAAAATTTTTTTCAAAGCGTTGGCATTCGGTAAAATATGCACACTAGATGGCGCCAATAGTGTAAAATATGTAGTAAAGAATTTTCGACGAAGAGGATTCGAGAATGGTTTAGATTCACATTTAGTTATTGTTTTTTTTTATTTTATTTATTAGTGGTTATTGGATTTAAGTCGCGTGTATAGGGCGTCTGTTGGGTCAGCTAGTAGATTTATAATAATAGAGTGGTGATATTTAGACAAATGACAAATGACAATGCTAGTCAGCTTTTATAAAATGGTCTTTAATTGATTTTAGAAATACTTAATTAGAAAAATTTAAGATTTAACTTAATAAGAATCAATAATGTTTTCATTTAATAATGAAAAATTTAATTTTGATGTCAATATAATTAAACTAAGGTTTAGTTATTTTTATTTTCAATAGAATACATGAAATATTGATTATAAGAAAACACGTGCACAACAAATATTTTCTTCCGATTCATTAGTTGTTGAAAACAGGTCTCAAATTTAACCGATAAAAAGCTTTTAAGCCGGCTGCCAGAAACTATTGCTTTTAAAAGGTTAAAATAGAACGAAGTTTCAATGCAGCACGGAGTCTATTCAAATTATATGTAGCACTGGATTTTTAAAAATACTCCCTTGTTAAAGTAGTGCTTAAATTTTGACTTATATAATAAAGAAAATGGTTTCACTGGTATAAGTTTATATAGATTCAAGCTTTCACATTAGCGAAACCTAGTTCTACTATAACTTGAGATAAAGTGTAACAAACTGTCTGTACAAACTAAACAACTTCAAGTTTCTTCTTCACACAAACAACTTCAAGTTCAATCTTCAAGTTTCAAGCACTAGGCCAACGTGTACACTGGGCTGTTATTATCCCTATACATGACGTAATCCTTCTTTTGTATCATGTACTTATTCTACGAGCCGACTACCCGCCTTGCTGGGAACCCATGTGGGATCAGATCATCATGTGAAATATGGTATTAGCTGTGGGTGACACCTTTAATTGTGATATGGGAATAGAACCTACGAGCCCCAGGGAGAAACCAATCATCATCATCATCATCATTTCAGCCTGTTTGAGTCCACTGCTGAACATAGGCCTCCCCCACAGACTGCCATGAAGTACGATCCTGAGCCACCTGCATCCATCGACTTCCCGCACATTTGCACAGGTCGTCACTCCATCTAGTGGGGGGTCGTCCGACACTGCGATGGCCAGTACGAGGCTGCCACGAAACCAATAGGTAAGAAAATATGCCATATCATGTGCAAACTAAATTAAGGTATTTTGTTGTGTGTTTTCCTTATCGTATTTGTTAAATGTTTTCCTTATCAGTCACTTAATGTCCTCTTTATCAAAATCGTCGAATTATATATTCACAAAGAAGTCAAAATGACTGAAACATTTAATTTTGTAAAAATGGAGTAATTTCAAAAGTTAATTTAGTATATCTTGCATTTAAAGTTCAAAAGGTGAAATAAGACCTAAATATATATTTTTGTTGTTATTAACTTTGTTTCTCTTTGATAGTATTTTTTTTATGGTTACGTCAAGTATGTCGATGAAACTGTCGTTTTTGAGAAGATGATTTTATGTATAGCTATGGGGAAACACATTGCTACAGCACCATCCCAGAAAGTGATGATAACATTTGTTATTATATGTACAAATTCGTATTCAATTATCATTCGTTTTTTTAAGTTTAAATTTAGTAGTTTAGTCATAAAGATATATGAGAATACAAACATCTTGCAGCATTGCTTGCGATCAAGAGTGCAATTCCATTAGCAAACTTTGTCGTCTAAGTTTGTTGGCTGGTGCAGTTTTTCCAGTCTAGGTTTTATTCGGTCGTAGTTGGTCTTACATTTTGGTTAGAGCTTTGCCCTCGGTGAAAGTTTAATTCGATAATATAATCAAGAACAGTTCAAAGTAGTCGCTTTTATTAGTATACTAGCGAGTCAAATTGTTCTTAATTGGGAACACTTGAGAATATTTTCTAAAGCATCCTTTTCAGTCAGTGAAAAGTTCAGTCAATAACAAAATATTTATTTTATAAAGCACCTAAATTGTTAAAATAAAATAACTACATATCGTACGGAAATTGCTTCGTAGCGATAAAGCTTAAAACTTGCGACTAATACTGGTATTAGTCCACAGGCTTGTTATGTTTATGAAACTAATATTACTTTCTAATTAACGGAATTTAATGTGCTTTTATGGTAAAGTTGTAAGACCGTTTAAGGCGAAAGATTATACGGAACTTTACTGCACAAAAATCAAAAATCAAAATCAAAAATATATTTATTCACATAGACGCTTGCGCGTTCTTATGAAATGTCAAAAATTTTACATAAAAATTAATACGTTCGTAAGTTACCACCGGTTCGGAAAGCAGTTTCTGTTGAGAAGAAACCGGCAAGAAACTCAACAGTTGCTCTTTTTTAAAACGATTAGTTTACAATAGAACAAGTATGTCATTTTAGCCTACGTGAGTATCAACAGCATTAACCCCACACATTGGCGTCGTCAAGATATTCTGCAATGGTATAATATGCCTTAGCCATAAGTTCGCTTTTAATTTTGCGTTTAAATTCATCTAGTGGCAGACTTAATACCGATTGTGGGATTTTATTATACATGCGCACACTTTGCCCCATGAACGATCTATTTCCTTTTTTTAGACGAAACAATGGTGTAATTAATTTGTCCGTATTTCTAGTATTTAATTTAATGTCGGTCACTATTCTTTAGATAACAATTAAGATTATGTCTAACGTACAAGATATTACAATAAATATATTGGGATGCAACAGTGAGTATATTAACAGTGAATATCTCTAAGTGTATCCCGGGCTCCGATGCTATAGATTGTCCGACAGCTCTTTTTTGAAGAATAAATATAGAATTATATCAGATGTACTACCCCACAACAAAATGCCGTACGATAAGATGCTGTGAAAATAACTAAAGTAAACAAGTCTGGCAGTGTCGATGTCTGTTAGCTGTCTAACCTTCCGTAATAGCAAAAACAGCGGAGCTTAGCCTACTCGCAAGAGATGATAGATGGGGACTCCACTGAAGCTTTGAATCTACTGTAATCCCCAAGAAGACTGCATACTCAACAGGATTGAGGGATACGTTATTTAAAAATAAACTAAAAGAGCAGCAAACTTGAGCTATCACTGCTCCAGTACAGGATAATGTTAGCGTTTAGTGCGTGGATCGAAAAATAATTATCTAGCTTGCAGTAGCCAGAGCTGAACATGTAACATCTCAGTCTTGCGCACGAACGTGAATGCTGAAAAGCATAAGGAACGTCGTGTGTTTAAAATGAAAATAAATTGCGATAAAGTGTAATTTTTTTATTGAAATGTGTAATATTTGCGTATATAAAAGAAGTTGTTAATATCACTGCGCTGTCACGAGGGCCTAATTGCCATGACTATTGAAAAAAAAAAATAGTAATATTTAACAAATGCATTAGAAGAGTGTTTTGAAATCCGTTACGTTATAACATTCGAAACAACAGATTTCACGGAAACACAACTTGAATAATTAAACCGTGAACAATATATTTTTTTTTCCTTGGGTTAAGGTTTCGCCAAAGTTTTCTAAAGTCTCCACTTTAAAAATCATTAACTGCGTCCATGATTATGTTGTCAACAAACTGTTAAAGACAAAGTGCTTTCAAATCACGATATTAAAATGAATATAATTTATTAAAACTTTAAACTTATCGAGATCTTATGAGGTAAAACTCGTTTAATGCAATATTAAATACGACGGCAACAGTTCAGAAAGAAATTATGTTGCTGCCAATGAAAAGTCCAACACATTTAATTCTGACTAAAAGTGGTAGCGCGACAACTAGGGAGCTTTTTAAAGTATAAATCCTTAAATCGTACTTATATATGCAAGCAGATAAAACATAATAGAAACGTCACGTATGATTTGAAACCGTATTTATTATAATATGTCCTTACAACACAGGATAATGTAATCCTAAAGTGAGGGAAATGTTTTAAAAATATGCATAATGATGTAGCCATGATGCTCTATGAACCCCTATGAAGCAGGAGCGTTAGATTTTTACTTCGATGCGTCACATTTTAAGCAATTAACTTTTTATTTTGGGTTAAATCACTTATATTTGTAACTTTGTGTATTTTTTTTGAAAGGATGTTTTGTTTTTTTAACTTGAATTTTCAATTTGTTATGTTCATGTCATTTATTTTGAATGTTCGTGCTGTTTTTAGCTTGTCAAAATAAAGTTTACGTCTATGTCTATGTTTAAAATGTCTGTTTAAAATCAAAGATGACAAATTTCTCAGCATTAGACTTGGTTCATATAAAATGTCAATTCAAGTATTCAACGAATGTTATTTGCAATTTTTTTAACAATCACGCCAAGTAAAACAATACCCTGACATAGTTAGCTTCATTATATTTCCGACAACTCCTAAATAATCGGTAACGAATCATCATCATCATCATCATATCAGCCGTAGGACGTCCACTGCTGAACATAGGCATAACATGGGGGAGCCCATTGACTTCCACTTCGACCGGTCGGTAGCGGCCTGCATCCAACGCGTCCCTGCGATCTTGGCTAGGTCGTCCGTCCACCTTGTGGGAGGCCTTCCTACGCTGCGTTTGCCGTCACGTGGTCTCCACTCGAGAACCTTTTTGCCCCAACGGCCATCGGTTCTTCGAGCTATGTGCCCTGCCCACTGCCACTTCAGCCTGCTGACTCGCTCTGCTATGTCGGTAACTCTAGTTCTTCTACGGATCTCCTCATTCCTGATTCGATCTCGTAGAGAAACCCCAAGCATTACCCTTTCCATAGCGCGCTGTGCGACCGCGAGCTTCCTTATGAGGCCCATAGTGAGAGACCACGTCTCGGCACCGTAGGTCATCGCTGGTAGCACGCACTGGTTAAAGACGAATAGTTATATAGAATAGTTTGAAATATAATCTATAAAATATAAAACTATTCGTTACCGGTTATTCGAATTCGATAAAGTCTATCTTTATCTAGTTTTGAAAGATTGTAAACAGATGCTTACTTTAAATAAAAATATTAATGATTAAATATCAGTTTACTACATACTGTGATAAACGAAACAGACGCTCTTACGAACTGATTTATGCGACCAATGTCCGCTAGGCGCTAAAATCTCGACATCTAATATTTTATTCTGCATTTTTTTAGCAATTTTTAACGCTACCTAGTTTGATTAAATTTCATTTTGTGTAAGATGTGTAAGTTAAAGTGATAGCCACTACAGCTTACCAATGTTACTCCATACATTTCGTTGAACCCCATCGCAGTGTAGGACGAACCCTCACTACTCCACTCCATCCACACTCCACAACCTGCGGAAATATGCTGGAAGTCGATGAATGCACTAGATTGTGCTTCGTGGTCGTCTCCGGAGCAGGCCTATGATCAGAAATAGACTAGAACAGGCTGAAATGATGATGATGTGCATATTAGCAAAAAAAAAATATCGTTAATTTAAACGCCTATTGATTTCGGACAATCCGTGTAGTTGTAACAAATATAAACTTACTAAAACATTGCTTGAGTGCAATTCCATTAGGGAACTTTGTCATCTAAGTTGCTTCGCTGGTGCAAACTTTAATCCACTCTAAATTTTATTCGGTCGTAATGCGTTTAAGAGACGGTTAAGAACATTAAATGTCATCATTGTATTTTGGACATTGCGCCACTGGGCCCACGGAATGTGGTTGGTGTAGGTGTAGTAGTGTATTTTACGGGAAACATTAAACCAGTGTTTCTCAAACTTTTTTGCTGCACCGCTCACTTTAGGAAAAATGTAATACCCAACTCCCCCTGAAGTTCTTCATCATTTTTTTAACACAAATATGTAGGGAAATAAGAATAACATAACACTGTTTTATTCAACTGGACTTCGCCGTTGTTTAGTTCTTTATGGATGTTATAAAATAACACAATTGATCACGAAAGTTAAGGAATGTTATATAACATATATGTGTATAACATGTAACACAACTGAGGTCCTTCGGAAGACTTTAGAGTGAGACTTATTTGCAATGCGCGCGCCGCACGCGTTCTTTTTTGTGCGAAAATAATCAATTTCCCTTTAAACGTCATTAACCAAGACAATCTTAAAAATTTCGCAGTTTGGAGTATTTATTCAGGATTTGGGTGTTTCAACTTTGGGTTATTTGTGCATAATGTTGTCTTATAGTAGCGTGCAGGTTACTAAAGCAAGTTCTTTTAAGTAAGTTTTGTAAACAAGTTTTAAAAGTATTATTTTTAATTTAATGGAATTTAATTCCTCACCTTAGGTACCGTTATAAATTTTCGCGCCCAAACTTGTCTTATTATAATGATTTGTTTATTATCATTTAATTTTGGTCCAGTCTTTCTAATAATAGTACAAAAATAATTTCCACAGTGATGTATAGATCTCTATATATCTATTATTTCTCAAAGGTTTTTTTGTAGGAATGTCATAACTTTCATTATTCATTGACAACTATTTTTTTACACGTTATCTTTAAAAAACATGATTTATTGCCGCCTTCCGACGTGAAAAAAATAGGAAGGACAAAATCAAGTAATTTTGTAATGCTAATAATACACGGTTTTCATCATTTTTGCATTAAAAGTCAAAGTCAAATTCAAAATTTCTTTATACAACATTGGCTTATTTTAAGCTCTTATTGAACGTCAAAACTACCACCGGTTCGCTAAACTAGACTTGCAAGAGAAGAACCGGCAAGAAACTCTGCGGTATATATATATATATATATATATTTAATTATTTATGTATGTACACAAAATTATTTTAGTATAATTAAATAGCAGGAGCCAGGGGATTTGCAAATGCAGAGCATTCATTTCCATACATCCTTGTCCTTAATGTATTCCTCGACATTATAATAGGCCCTATTCAGAAGTAAAACAATAATTTCAATCCATTGGTTTCTTTCGATGTAAAAGAATGAGGAAATAAAGAAATTATGTTATTATGATTAAACTTCATTTCCTGTGTGAATATAATAATCTCATTTTTTTTAATTTTCCAGATCACCGATACCTACGTCACTCTCTTGACATAAAACCGCACATTAAAAAAATCATGTCAATACGTTGACCTGATGACCAAAATCTAATTAGTACGTAGAGGAGATTAGCTTTTCAAGACCGATTTAATTTGATTATTAGTGCAATGAATACGGATGAAGCTGAAAAAGTTGCTTATATGTAATCGTACAAGTTTCGAAGATCATTAGTATAAATAGTGATAGGTTTTGTCAAAACAATGGTGGAACCGCATCTATAGCCCAGCTAGTAATTTTTATGTTGTTTTGTATCAATAAAGTGAGCCCTGTCGGCTTGCATCGAACATCAATTTTCTGTTTGGCACCAGAGAGTGAACAAGGAGGCAATAGAATTGTTAGGGTGTCGTGACGAACAGCGGTATAACTCAAAGTGGCTGCTGCGGCTTCTATGGGGCTGTGGGTGCTAACTGCGATACGGCTTGTGTGTGCTTCTCCCAACGCCTCAAAGCAATGTAACACATCCAACATGCCAGGAATTGGTTGGAATTGCCAGGAACAATTATTGCTACACTCAACAGAGTTTTTAATTCAACTTTTCAAAATTGTGACGGATATCCATTTTGATAGCTTAAATGTTTTAAGAGGTATGTGCTAACACAGCTCAATATTATTTTCACTTTAAAAGATTTTTCTTTCCTCTCTTTTTTCTATTTATACATTATATAAGTTATGTTTTTTTTTTTCTAATTTTATTATTTTATTGTTGTGCTAGTTTTATAGGTTTCTGTTCTCCTTAAAGGAAGTCTTTTATTCGATGTTGTGTTTACCTTTAATTTAAATGCATATATAGGTACAATGTTTAACGTAATTTTTAAGTGCACCATATCAGAATAATAATTGTTTCTTTATATATTTAGTTGGTAAGCCTTTTTAAATAAATAAATAAATTATGTGGGACTTTCTGCGTTCTCCGCTTTATACTGAACTGATATAAAAACATAACTAAGCAGCCGACATTGTCGCCATATCTTGACAATTCTACTTTTATTATCTTCTTACTACGCCAATCGTATCGTTAATATTTAGACCTGTGGTATTTTTTTTGTAAAAAAGAGTGAAAATGACAATGCCATAAAATGTATGGAGCTCTGCCCCACTTATTAAAATGCAGTGTGGGACGACCCCCCACTAGATGGAGTGACGACCTGTGCAAATGTGCGGGAAGTCGATGGATGCAGGTGGCTCAGGATCGTACTTCGTGGCAGTCTATGGGGGAGGCCTATGTTCAGCAGTGGACTCAAACAGGCTGAAATGATGATGATGATGATGAATATTCTTTTTTTCCCTCCAACTTAGTGTAAGGCTTGTTGCTAGGTTAAATCAGATTTGAGTGTATGTAAGAATATAAGTTCATCATATTTGGAGTGTGTAAAGCTGTAGGTTCTCTGCTTGTAATATGCTCCCATCATTATCAAACAACCTATCACCTTCCCACAAACACATGCTGGTGAAGTGCAGATTGGACTTCACTCACCTTTGAAACATTATAGAGAACTCTTAGTTTCCTCACAAAGTCGTCGGTAAGTAAAATCAAAAACATTCAAAAAAGGTTCACGGTTAACAGTCAACGCCGTACAAATCACCACGGAACAATAACAAAAACAAAGACATGATGGAGTTGACATTTATGATTATGACGTTTCGTTTCACAATTCCACGAAGCGAAGTTATATTTGCAATACAATATATAAATATCGTAAATCATACATAATTATTAAAATATTTATGTATGATTTACGATAACTACATATAATAATGAATTTAAACACTTATTATGACATGTTCAATAGTGTTGTTTTTTCTTTTTTTATCTATTTACTACAAAGCAATAACTTCTTTTTATTGATCGTTTATGCGTAGAAAGTAATGCAAATGGCCGCCCGAGAAATAGGAAAGTCGAAGAAGATGATTAAATTACTTTTTTTTTACATTTTTTTTATCCGCAAGTTTTATTCAATTTCAAATAGTTATATAATATTCACTACATAATTTTTGAATATTTAAATTTTGTGTAAACGATGCAAATTGGTGGGGCAGAATCTGGCATTGTCCTTTGTGCTGTTGTTTATACGACTGTTCTTATTTATAACTACTATTAACCTAACTCTCATGGCTTTATATACGTTCACTCTTGTGTAGGTGGATATTGTTAACATGATCACAGATATATATGTGCGGCTGGAAGTAAACAAATATAGCCGAAGAGGCAGCGTGGAGTGAGAGATTGTGCATTTTCGAATAAAAATTGAAGTAGACTTCGCCTGCGACGGAAAGAAATCGTGGGCGTCGCATAGTAACTATTTTTCCACAAAAACGAACAAAAGCGAATGAAATGGTCGGTTGGCGTTTGCTATCGGGTGCGACAATGAGGTTTTATTCTCATCGAGCCACTGATTTAACTATTACACTCCAATTGTGATATGTATCTGTCTAGTGTTTTGTGCTATAGAGATCTATAGAGATTTCTGATCTTATTAGGCAAAATGAACCTGAATGACACGTAAATACTGGTGCCAAACCTATAAGTATAACACATATAAATAAAATAGGCTATTGAGGGACTTTGAAGATAATTTCCTTGTGGAGGTGTTGGCGAATTAGCGATGAGACGTAATTTATGACGTTTTAATTTCCTTTTAATATTACAGCATTAATGGTACGAGTAAGTATTGCGGTGGGGACACGCAACCGGGGAATTATCACTGCCTCATAGAAGACTGTCATGAAGTGGGAGTATTAAACTTTCGCGTTGTGTGGTACGGTCCGGCAGTTAATATACTCAAGCAATCCCCGTTCAAACCTCGGTGATGGTATTAATGAAATTTTAAATTGCAATTTTGCGTTCTGAAGTATGTTTTCGAAATAGTAAGGAAATAAATAAACCTCAGTGGCGGTATCAATTAAATTGTAAATTGCAACTTTGCGTTCTGATCGATGAAGAAGAATATTTTCGAAACAGTAATGAAATAGATTCGATCATATTACGGGTAGTATGCAAATCCGATACGATTGTTTGAGGTCAGTTCGAAGGTAGTGCAAAACATATGAGTGGTTTCGTAAAAAAAACCGCCAAATGTGATCCAAGCGTACGTTTTTCAACACTTCATGCGATTCAAACGTTCGCAAATGGTCAGGCATTTTTCACTGCACGTTTTGAAAAGAGTTTCCGTATTCGAGGACATCCATCTTCCTGCGCGTTTTCCCGCTTCCGGTGTGTTTTATAGTTCTTTGTTATATATTAAGGCATATCGATATGGAGAACAAGTCTCATCAAATTTTAGTAGCGACATAAGTTTGTTGTTATTGGACAATGTTAAACAACTTCAATTTATTTTGTTAAACACGATAAAATTGAGATAAAATGGAAATTCAATCTTAGATTTCTATGTCTGACTTTCAACGATGTAGCAAAATCAGTACACCCATATTGCCTGTTGGGCCCCTCGAAGCTTCTAATGACATTGTCACTTATCGGTAAGCTGGGCTGTTCTCTCTATAATTGTTTTGTTCAGCGCGCCCAGATAGTTATTTTAATTGTTGCCGTCTGTCCGGGCGGTGCGCTTTATTGCCGTAAGCAAATTAACAGTAATTAACCTAATCGGACACATTATTCGCTTTATAAACTTGTTGAATTTAGGAACTTGTTTTTGTTTTTATCCGTTATCCTGTTAATTATAGTTTAAGCTAGTCTGGGGCTAGTTAACAATATGTTCTGAAATATTTATTCATTTATCATTATTTATTTTTTTACCTCAAATGAAAACAGTTGTATAATATGAACACATTACGAATTTCAATTAGTTGTATACTTGTAATAAAACATCATGAATTAGAGTATCACTATCAAGAGTTTCGGTTCGTGATTATGAAATAATTCTATTGTCATCTAGTATCGACGTGATTATGCGATCCCAAATATTTCAGATTGATTGAATTGAGTAAAAGGTGAAGGTTCTAATGCGAACGAAAACAAACATACAGCAATGCACCCTTCGGGGCTGGTAGGTAGTTTAATATATCGGAACAATTATCTGTGGGTTACATACATACTTATCCTGCGTGGGAATCGAGTCCACGACCCCCGACGCTGAAGCCAATAGCTTAGTAACTGCACCATTGACTCAAGATTTAGATTTATGTGAATATTTATTTGTGTTGTACCTTACACGCAATGCGGCATTGGGTTCATACGGACAAAAGCTTTATGTACTATTCATGAAAATTCTGTGGTGGGCCCACCGTTTTCTGTTGTTGTGTACCACGACCGAACTTCTGTGAGGTCGTGGTACTTCTGAAAGGCATGAATTGGAGGTGGTATACTTCTGCGTTCCTATTGGTAAGTGAGGTAGCCGGTGCCCACTTTATTAAATTTTGCACCGCATATGCAGCCCTAGGGGTGTTCCAAATATCCATGGGTGTCGGTTATCACTTAACGTCAGGTGAACCTGACGGGAATAATTTTATTAAAAAAGATATAGATAAATGAGACATTTCATTTTATCAAACTTGCAAGAGAACAAGTTTGAAAACGGTTCAACCATCACAAATTTATAATAGTTAAATAAAAGTTACCTATTACGTTGCAATCTCTACTGTCCCGTCAAATCGCGATAGGAATGGGAAGATAGATACATATTTTGCAATAAGAGAGTAAGGAATTTCTGCACACAATCGAAAACAGAAAGAAATATAGACAAAGATGAGCGCAGAGTGAGGTTGTGTATTTGTCACTAAATATTGAACTGCACTTAGCCTCCGGCGGGATGAAACCTTATGTGCGGTCGTGTAGCATGCCCGAAAAAGGAACAAACGTGAAACGGCCTTTGCCGAATGGTGTTAAGCCCGACAATAAAGTGTTCGTCTCATCGATCCGATGTTTTAAATGACTGTTTTAATTCCGCTACGGCTTCCCTATGTCAGCAGATTCATTTATTTAATGATTTATTTGTTTTGAAATTAAATTAGCATTTAACTTATACAAATAGCAAATGTAATACTTCATCAAACATCAAACGATTTTCAGGAAGTTTTATTACATCAGTTTATTAATATATAGTAATAATCACATTAATTCAAACCATATGATAATCACTTTCTAGTGTCCGCTAACGACATCATCTTTAGATGTCATATATCTATTTTGCACCAATACCTAATACACGACAGATTCTACCGACAAGAAATTTTGTTTCAATTACAATTTTTCTACATTGCAATGGAGCAGTCGATTTAATTTATAAACTGCAAGCCACGATTAAATGTACTCAAATATGATAGATATTTTATCACAGGCGGCCATGCAAAAACATACAGAGTTAGGTGTCCTAGAAAAGGTGGTTATGTGACGGGCTGGAATAAATATGTAGCAGAACCACACCGTGAGGCTCGGCTTAAATACCAATTATGGATTTTGGCGGGTCGACCGGTCAGTGGTTCGATTTTAAAAGAGATGGCACGGAAGTATTTTAAAGATAAATTAAGATGGTGCCAAAAGAGACAGGAGCAGCTTAAAATGGATCTTTTGGCATCCAATCATAAAGATAAACATTTTAAAGCTTTTTGGAATAACACAAAAAAATTGAATGTTAAACCCAGTCAGCCGGTGACTATTGGTGGCGTTCAGGACCATAAGCAAATTGCTGAATATTTTAGGGAAAATTTCACAGTGCAGTCACCACTGGGTCCTGCGAGGCACTTGATGAGCGGTGGTGGGCCCGTCAGAGCCGGGAGAAATCATAAGTTGATCGCAAAAATAATCAAAAAAATGCAGCGCGGTAAATCTCCTGGTCATGATGGTCTCAGCATCGAGCATTTCAGGCATGCGGGAGTCCATGTTCCTCGAGTCTTATCATTGTTTTTTACTCTGTGCATCGGCCATTCTTATTTACCTGCGACGCTAATGACGACTATCGTGGTACCCATTATTAAGAACAAGACAGGTGATACGTCAGATCTGAAAACTACCGGCCCATCTCTCTGGCTACCACGGCGGCCAAGGTGCTTGACAGTGTGGTGAACGGTTTCCTAACAGAACATATCAATACACACGATGCACAGTACGGTTTTAAAGCGGGAGTATCGACTGAGAGTGCCATTCTTAGCCTAAAGCACACTGTTAAGTACTATACGACGAGAAGAACGTCGGTGTACGCGTGCTTCCTAGACTTGACAAAGGCGTTTGATTTAGTCGCTTATGACGGGCTCTGGGAAAAGCTAGGGAGCACGAGTGTACCGGCGGAATACATTAGCCTTCTCCGGTACTGGTATGCGGACCAGAGGAATCAGGTGAGGTGGGCCGGAGCGATGTCTGACGAGTACAAAATGGAATGCGGTGTCAGGCAGGGCGGCTTAACCTCGCCTGTGCTTTTGAACCTATATGTTAATGAGCTTGTAGTACGGCTAAGCAGCTCTCATGTTGGCTGTCATATCGATGGTACCTGTGTCAATAATATTAGTTACGCCGATGACATGGTGCTGCTTATTCCATCGATAAATGGTTTGAGAACATTGCTGTCCGTTTGCGAGACGTAGGCGACTGAACACGGCTTAAAATATAATGCTGCAAAGTCCGTTATTCTCGTTTTTCGGTCTCCTAAGCAGAATCCGCGTTGTGTGCCATTAATATCTCTCAACAATGTACCATTGAGTATTGTGAATAGTTTTAAGTACTTGGGTCACATTGTCACAAGCGACCTAAGGGATGATGATGATATAGACAGGGAGCGCAGGGCGTTGGCGGTGAGGAGCAATATGGTTGCCCGAAGATTCGCTCGTTGTACTGCGGGTGTCAAGATTACCTTATTTAAGGCATTTTGTCACTCGTTCTACTCCAGCGGTCTTTGGGTGACATATTCGCGCCGAACCTTCAATTCCCTGCGAGTGCAATATAACAACGCCTTCAGGATGTTGATGGGACTGTCGTGGCGCTGTAGCGCGTCTAAAATGTTTGCTGACGCCCAAACTGATGGCTTCCACGCCATTATGCGTAAAACAGCGGTCTCTTTGCTGCAGCGCCTTCGTACTAGTGGCAACAGCATTCTGAAAATGATTGCTGACAGACCTGACTGTCCATTCCAGCAACACTGGGTGGCAGTTGCTATAGGTCTGGTAAAATAATAATACGCAATTTGTTAATGTTTACTAATAATACTTTACTTACCTAGATTACTTACTAACCTAGATTTAAGTCACAATGTTATTTACTAATACTAACAAATTATGGACAATGTACTTAATTTTGTCTATTGTCTGAAATAAACATTATTATTATTATTATTATAAATATAAATGTATCATAGGGCTATGTTATCACTAATGGCTTCTTGAAGTTTTGGGTACTGTTTGATGGATTAAGGCACAGTGAAGGAGGTAAAAATCATTGAAAAATTATTCTTACAAGACATTTTCATTGTTCTACCGACACAATATTTTCCGAGGGACTCAACAGCGATGAAACAATGGACAGTCTTGCAAATTGAAAAGTAACATGTCCGCAGAGTATTCTGTTATCGAATTCAGTATTTTTACGAAGTGCCCAGTTCTGGATACTTTCAGTGTACACCACGTATACCAAAACTATAATACGGAAAATTTTATGTTAACCAGATTTTCTTATCTTACGAACCCAGCGCAAGCACTTATATAAGGACGAATTCGTCTTTATAAATAACATGAATATTTCAAAAAGGCTAACGTTTAAATTACATTTATAATGAAAATAAGGTTTAACTTCCACAAACAACGGGGTCCTCTGGTGACTTTAAGCTATTACCTGAGATTTACATAAGGGTACTCAAAGGATCGCCCTCGAAAGTTAGTTAGTTCCACTTTATAAACATCTCAAGATCCTCCATATTAAATTTTCACGAAATAAACGCAGTATATATATAGTCTACTCGATGATTGGAATATATTGGCAAAATAATAAATATATTCAAGGATCAAGAAATTGTAAAACCAATTTTAAATCTTTGGCCCATGAACTTTACATTTTTATTAAATAATTTTTTCTACATTTAATTTTGCTTAGTCGGTTTTTGATTTTACTGTATACAACAGCTGAGTAAGTAACAGTTGGGTTCTAAACTATTAATTCATGTTTAAAACGACACCGTTTGTACATACCTTACTTTCTGGGACCGTCAGAGATAATAATTAATTTGTCAATTTACATTCGTGGTGGTGGTTATTTCTCTTCTTTTTTATGGGGGGGGGGGGGGTGATAAGCCAGCTGGTGGTTCACCTGATGTTAAGTGATATCCCGATTGCTCACCCGTAAGATAATATAAAGTGGGGCTCGGCTCCCTCATTCACCAGATGTAAATCAGAAGTATAAAAAGTCCACTTCACGCCCTATAAAGGCGTGTGATCGTTTAAAGTTGAGATTACTCCACCACATAGTTAAAGTCACTGATAATACATCCTTATGGTTAAAAATTGTTCGTGGAAATCAACAATATATAATGAAATAAAAACGATGTTGATAAACCTTCGAGATTCCGAAGGTACAGGTTGGACTTTGCGGTGAAAAACTTTTTAGCGATAATTTTATCTACCCATTTTTAAGTGCAGAGACTAGCACTAAAGATAAAAAAATTGTCCTTTTGTGATTAAATACGAATTATAGATAGATATAAACACCCAGAAACTAGTAAAAAACTTTATATTCGCCACATAATATTTTTCAAGTAGTGGGGATTCAATCCTATGGAGCAAGAGACAGGTTCACCATCTAATTTTTAAATCGGATCTTCGATGAAAAGATGGTTGATTTAACAATTTTCACTGTTAAGTTTGATTTGTACATAGTATACACCCATGTTTCATGAATAAGTGCAGTAAATACTAAATTATTTTCAATAATCAAATTAAATAGGTGGTAATTGAAATATAAACAGCCCCGTTAACACAATCGTAATACTTTGGAACAGTTCACATCATCATATCAGTTTGGCTTAATGTAATTTTATGACGACATAATCAAATACGAACTATAATGAGAGCAGTGAAGATTGCGAACTCTCCAAGCCCAATTCAATTATAACTCCGCACTCATTTAATTTTAATTGTTTCACCGCTTTCTGTTAGACAAATTGAAATTTGCAAATTGTGCAAATTGAAAATTGTGCAAATTGAGGTTGTTAGTCGTAGATAGTAAAAAGTGTCTTGAAAAATAATTAGTAGTAACTTAGGAATGCGTCTCCGTTTACCAAAAAATTGTAATTTTGGATATGCCTCCGAACAATTTTCTAATAATTTATATTCCTCTTCATTCGCCGAGAGTCAGTTTTGTGACATGATTCTAAAACTGAAATGGAGTGCCACAACAAGTTTGAATAGTCAGTATACAGCGTGTCGTTACCATCGCGACAATAAATGAACACACGTCTAACGCTACTTGCCAATAATCATAAAAAAATATTAACGTTAAACAAAATCCATAATTAAAAAAAAATATTTTTCAAACAAACTAATTAAGTAAAAAAGAAAAAAAAAATTGTAACATCCTATACAACTCGCGCCACAGCGTCGCATTACAAGCCTCTCCTTCTAACAGTATGTTTTGTCTCTTTTAAATTCATTCTACCCATTCATATGCTTTGTGACCTTTACAAATGAACTTTACGTTACAGTTTTATACGTAAGGATGTTCTAAAATTGTTTTTTTTTGGAAAATTTAATAACTCGGTAAATATTGATGTTTAAAGAATGTAAATGTTTAATACAATTTTAAAAAGTTATCCTCTATATGTGTGTTCATTTATTGTCGCGGTGGTAACGACACGCTGTATAGTAGACGAATATGCGTAAATGATTCAAAATAGACTAATAATCCTAAAATAAGCCCGTTATCATTTCTACTAGAAATCTGATAGCTGTATTCCACAAAAAAAAAACATATTTGGCAAAAGCAGCAACACAACCGTGTTCAGTTTAATATAATATATTGTTTTATGAAAAAAATATTTAAGGCCTCGAAAGGGACTTCGAGCTTATCAGACTAACAAATAACTAGACAACGGATATAATGAACTACTAAAAATGTTATTGCTCTTTTATTTCTTTTTAGTGTTCCTTCTTCTTTTTGTTAGTTAGAAAAAAATATATATATTGTCCTTCTATTCCCGTTTCGACTGACAAGACTTTTATAAAATTATCTCGGTTTACCCCTTATTTTGAGAATGTAAAATATAACCATTTGAAATCTTAAGAAGTTCAGAGTTAAGGAGTGACTTTTAACCACTGCTGGTTAAAGTTATAATTTATGCATCTCAATGAAAATAATATTTATGCATCTCAAAAAAAATATTGATGCAATACAGACGCTAACCGTACTTAGAGATGGCCTGGTTGGCATAGTTATTGAAACTTCGGCTGCGTCCCGAGTTGGAGAGTTTTGTTTGTTGAGTGTAAAGTTTTTGAGATTCTAAATTCATCAACTCATCCAATTATTGTACGCCAGATTGTTTTCAAGCTATTCACGACCTCTAGATCTTGGGTTTTTGAATCAAAAAACACACTAAGTGTTATAATGTTAGAATGTTCATGGTCAAATTTAATAACAAACTATTGTTTATTCGTTTTCGTTCTAATTGAAAGGTCTACTTGAATTAATAATTCCTAGGAATAATATCATGTTTTAATTACGTTTAATTAGGTTCAAATTGAAAATAATTTTTGAACCTGGTAACGAAAACACGTCGACAGTTGTTGAACAACAACTCCAAGCGTGTACAGTAATTACTGAGATTTGTGACGTCACAATTTTCAATCCCAATCATTACTATTTATTTTTATTAATATAGTAAAATAACTCTTTCTTGTTAATGGTAATTTCGTATTCGTATACTGTATTAAAATTTTAATTTGTTTAAAATTTATGAAGCCAAGAACGAATTCATAATAATTATTCATTATACAAGAAACTAATTTGTAGAAGACCAACTTTTAACCAACAAACTTTTAAAAAATGTCTGGTATTTCAAATGGAATGAATATCTTAGCGTAGTAATTTAGAATACATGCAAAATTTCCATAAATATAAAGGTCTTAGGGCCGAATACTGAAACGCGTTTCAGTATACGAAATTTTCACTGAGTAGCGTTTAGGTACAACTTAACTTGATAGATTTTTACATTTAACATAATTATATGCTTAAATATGACATTTGAGAATACGAATTTATAGTTTAAGGGCTGCTCAGACGTTTAAGATGCCGTTAAATATTTAAGTAACGTTTCAGTATTCGGCCCAGTCTCCGAGGTTTCGTGAAAATAGTTTATGAAAATGTCAAAATGGTACATACAGAATTGAATACGAATGAATATTAAAATGTGATTTTTTGTAAATATATGAACAAAAAATATCGGTGCTGCGGCGCTGGGACCTGCGTCTTCTGCATCTTTCGTTACAAATGTTCCTTGTAAAAATTTCTTTGTAATCTGTATAATATACTGTATATAAAGTATGATCACTAGATGGCGCCAAGCATTCCTAAAATTCAATGAAGGAAGTAGATAAAAGCAGTTATTTTCGTGCCGTGGGGTCATCGGCCACTTGGATTGATCGGTAAAGCATTTTAGCAAGTTACCCATAAGACGCAGAACGAAATCACTAGTGATCCGCCCCGGCTTCGCACGGGTTAGTTGTATTAATACATATAAACTCAACTTCCTCTTGAATCACTCTATGTAGTAAAAAAATGCATCAAGATCCGTTGCGTACTTTTATAGATCTAAGGATACATAGGCACTGACCAAAGATTTTTTAAAAGCAAACATCATAATCACAGTGTTTACGACGACGTGATCTTGAATGTCTACATTCCGCCATGCCAGTTTCGCATGACATAAGTGATTTAATTTTAAATTAGTAGTGTAGAGTAAAAAAAGATACGATAATTCACGCCCTGATTCCAGAAAATTATATTGAAAAGACAAACAAAATTCAAATTGTATCTGGAAGATTCTTCCACTAAAATTTAATGGGTTCGCGTGGTTGACTATGTCCAAATACCCTATGTACAGCCTCGACCCATCAGCGAGACATGTATAGGCAGGTAATTTACTCTGTTGACTTTAAATAAAAACTACAAGATAATTATGAAACTCCGACATAAGACATAGAACTAAAGTAACAGATGCTCTATTGTTTTCACAAGATTTGATACATGGACTTTATGACTTCTTCGGCGGAGGGTCCATACGGGACCAAAAGTGTTGGTAGACCTGGCTGTACATAATTAACAGAAAAACATTAAACAAAATTAGATTCAGATATCAATGGACTGAAAAAAAGGGATTCTTTGGGGGTGGTTATTAGCTGGAGGACGTCCATATAAAATTAAATTATTAAAATATTAAAATATATATATATATATATATATATATATAAATATTAAAATAATTTAAATCACGCATTAAATCTATTTTAATATAATTGACTTGAACTTTTTTGTCAAAATGTTATATTGAATTAGCATGAAATTCAAATAACTAACTTAAAGAACATATAATATAATGTTTAACATAAAATTAGTTTAATTATCATAAAATTAATAAAATAAATTGTAAATTACGAATGTATTGTGTTATAAAATATATAAAAATACCATATACTATACAATATACCTATACTATTAGTAGTTACTGTGTATTAAATAAGCAAGAACTAAGTTACTTTTAAGCTATTTATGTTAAAGCAATGTTTTTGGTGGCTTCAGACTTCAGTCGTCTGCTGGAAGTTGTATTTACTTTGTTATAATTAAATAAAAGTCAGTTTAGTAAATAACTAAAAGTGATTCTATATAAACAATATTTCGGGCAGTTTAGAATTTAATGTCGTCATAATATAGTACGAGTATATAACATACAACGGCACAGCAATACGCTTACTTTTACGATCCACGCTTAATCGCGCATGTTAGATTAACGATAGAAATTACATTGACTAACTAAAGCACTATGGATGGAACATTTACAGACAGCGCAAATTACTGCGATCTTCGGCCTTGTTCCTATGAACACAATAGGGATTTACACAACTTTACAACCGATTCATTAATTTGACTTGATCGTTATTTTTTTTGTCAATATAATATCTTCTTTTTCATGTAAATAGTTTTCTTTACAACCGATTCATTAATTTTTGAATGAGAGTCAGACGTTCCGAATAACAGCATAATGGTATGGGTTATGCTGGGGTCACGGCAAAACTCAAACTGCAATTAATTATGATAATTTAATGCGGTACAGTAAGCATTCATGCTACAAAATGACGTTGGCACTTATATTTTACAACGATTTTTTTTTACTTTTAATAGAATGTAATATTTTATTAATTTTATTTCATCTATGTTCAATTTCTTTTACTTTCCATGAAAAGAAATCTATGAAATCATTTTTGTCAAAGCCTTTTTGACTTTACATTTTATTATAGTTTGTCGTTAGTAGTTATGGTTCACATTCAGTACAAAACTTAAAACTGATACATGAAGCTGACGGTAATATAACTATAAAAATGTTTTTGCAACGTTTGATGTTTTTTGATTGTTAACATCGAAAGTTATGAGATACACTTTCTATGTTAACAATCAAAAAACATCAAACGTTGCAAAAACATTTTGTTTTATTGTTCAGTAATTAATTATTAATATATGAAATCAATATAAGTTCCTTACATAACTTTACAGTGAATATTTGAACGAAGGGTCGTTGTTGATAATGAAATTTACGAATATTTTTTTTTATTTTTAATGCTAGTCTGTGACACAAGATGAAACATTTTTGTCAACGGTAATGATACAATCGCTTTGAGTAACAACTCAAAGGATATGTAATGTATTTACAGAACAGCACTTTGTGAAGTAATAAGCATTTACTGAATTTATTCGTACGCAACTTGTGATTGTGAAAATTTTAATAGTATGTCTGTAATTTATGCTGAAATTATACGGTTAGTACAAACCTTGAACGTAATAGGTCTTTGTCTTAATATATCACAAACATCATGATCATCGTCAATAACGATATATCAATCGACTAAATGCCAATAGCAAAGTATAAGGAATTGAGACAAATTTTTTGGTTGATATTCAATATACATATCAAGAGTTGCTGAGCGTCGGGGGTCGCGGGTTCAATTCGCACACGGTTCAGGTATCTGTGTGAACCACAGATTGTTTTTGTTATTGCATCTTAGGGAATCCATCGAAATTTGAAGACTAGTCGAACAAACTTGGCCTATGATACAAGACGGGCCCGAGGAAGCTGCTCTAAGTGAACTTTTTAAGAAACCTTGATGTAAATTAGGTGGATACGTGAGACGAAAGTGGTGAAGAGACATTGCTATCTCTTTTTCTCTATCGGAGTGAAATATTAGCTATCTATTAACCCTCTAGATTCAAAATACTACAGATCTTATATAATCATACAGAGCCATTCAAAGATAAGAAATCTAGAAAATGGTTTCACAAATGACGCTACATGGTGATACATGACTTATTACTGCTGATACTTACTTAAGCATTTAAGATCGGTAGGAGCTAGCGGGGCTTAGTGTCCGACCGTCTCGTATGCATATTACGAGACTTCCTAAGTAATCGAACCTTTCGCTATCACGTCGAGGGCGTGTGTTCGACTACGCATCCCGTTCGAGCCGGTGTGCCCCAAGGGTCGGTGTTGGGCCCAGTCTTGTTTACTCTCTACACCAATGACATGCCGCGTGTCAAAGATGTAGAACTTGCTCTTTTTGTCGACGACACCTGTCTCTATACCACAGGCAGAACAACCGAATTGATCCATCGACGCCTCCAAGCTGCGGCCATCACCATCGGTGACTGGTTTCGGCAATGGAGGATCGAGATTAATTCCGCCAAAAGCGCGGCCGTCCTTTTAGCTCACAAAAAGAATATACCCATTCCACCCCCCGTTAAACTCATGGACAGCCCAGTACCATGGGTTAATAAAGTCAAATATCTAGGCGTCGTCCTCGACTCCCAGCTTAAATTCACCCAGCACGTGACCCAGGTCAGGAACCGGGCGGCCTTCGTACTCGGTCGCCTCTACCCGATCCTCAATAAAACTTCAAAAATGTCCCTTCGGAACAAGTTGACCTTATATAAGGCAGTAGTTCGCCCTATCATGACGTACGCGAGCCCCGTCTTCGCTCACATTGCTCCGAAGCAAATACACCGGCTTTAGGTCATTCAAAATCGATTCTTGCGCAGAGCCACGGGAGCACCCTGGTTCATGCGCAATATCGACCTACATGTCGATCTAGAGTTGCCCACCATCGCGCAATTCCTGAAGTCGGCGTCGCGCCGATATTTCGATTCCGCCGCCGCGCACCCCAACCCACTAATAGTAGGTGCCGTCACCTACAGGCCCTTGCCGCTAAATACTTTCCGCCGCGATTACCGACGACCGCGACACGTTCTCGACTTCTCTGAAGATGAGACGACTATCGCCATCGAAAGGATCAAAAAACTTAAGAAACACACACACACCGCACTCGCCGTCGAGTGCGGCAAACATATACTAGGTTCCGCCAAGAAATAATCTCTGATCGAAATAGTAAATACGAATTGAAAATTCACAACACGCTCGGCAGTTTTCTGGAACAAACCGATTGGCTTTTAAGCTCCTTAGTAAATCGAGTTACATTTTAAAATGTATGGATAATGTATTAAATATATGTAAGGAATTAATAAAAAAGGTGTAAATATCTTAATAAAAAAAATTATCTTATACATGAATTGCCAATTTATGTATAAGATAATTTTTTTGGATTGCTTTTGAATTTGTGTTTTGTTTTGTTCGACTGGGGGAGTATTGAATTCGAAAGAGTGGATTGTCTCGTTTTTGTTGTTGTTTTAATGTGTTAAGTTGTGAGGATGCCGTATTGATGCTGTTGGTTGCAAACATCCTTTTATTACGCGGGAAAATCCTTTATGGATCCCTTGACGCCGGATCGGCGGGGGATATGTGGTGAAACGGGTGTGCTCTAAAAACCCACATTAAACCTGTCTGTGTCGCAACCCTAGCGCGACGGTAGCCTTTGGCATTGGCCCATTCGGTGCCCTACAATACCCCTTACGAGCTCAGTATATTGTGGCATATACTCCGAGAAGGAACGACCTGGGAACCTTCAAGAAGAGAGCATACTCTTTCCGGCCTTTTAGGCCGGCAACGCATTTGTTAGCCGTCGGGTGTTGCAGGTGTTCATGGGCGACGGTAATCACTCACCATCAGGTGAGCCAGGAGGCTTTAGGTGACCAAGGGGCAAACGAGTTGGAGCTCGTTTGCCCGTTTTCTCCATAAAAAAAAGGTTGCGCGCGTCGACCATCGCCCCTGACTCCGGCGGCGGATATCCTAGCAGGCAGTTGGTTCCTTGAGTCTTTCCGCGGGAAAAGCTGTGGCCCGCCTCGCCACGCGAAATCGATGTAACCCTGTTTCGAGAGGACCTGCATCGCGTGGTCAGTAAGGGTGCTGTGTCTCCTGTCCATCTCCTGAACAACATGTGGCCTCCGTGGTTCTCAGACCAGCACTGGGATCATCCAGCCTCTACTCTCCATATGGGAGCTCTATCTCCTTCTCACCCCTGAACTGACAGCTTTAGACGCTTTTTATAATACTATGGGCACTAGTTGACTGATAAAATACGTAAACAAACTTTTCTAATTACAAACACTACAACTAAAAAATCCCAACGCCTTTTATATAGTTTTCTTTTTTATAACTTGTTAAAGACTAATCTTACGAGTAAGTGCATAAATTACGAGTACTATAAACATTTTACGTTATATCAAATCAAAAGAGGAACTCAATTTCTTGTCAATATCAATGGAAATTCATATTTCCTTTTGGTTTGCAAAACATTTAAAAATGGAACCACTCTTATCGCTTAATATTTTCAACAGCTGTTTAAAATTCATGATACGTTGGCACTCGAGCTAATTTGTATGTAAAGTATACAGCTTTATTATATTGGGAAGTCAACAACATAATCATATTTATCAACGGACGTTTAACATTTAATGCGATGTTACTTCATATTCATTTAATTTCAGTTGATCGTGTTAGTCTGGTTTATACCGTAAATTAATAAAGTAATAGATATGAGAAATAGTACACATGAATTTCAATATGTTCTGACATTTAAGAACTTTAGATAAATATGTACACTTTTTGAATGTTCGTTTAAAAATGCATGTAGAAAATATTGGGGGGTGGCTAGCCATCTTAATTTTAGTCATCTTACAATTACGTAATTAGGTATTTAAAATTCAAGATTAAAATACAGTTGTAAATGGTATTAAAGCCATTTCTAGATTTATTTCAACATACTGGATTTATATTTGCTAAAAGTGCTTAATTTGTTAGTTCCTAAAAAAACTTAATAAAAGTATAATTTGAGAGTTTCACACTTAAATCGTGCACTCTAATAAACAAATTTGTAATTTTCATTGAAGGCTCTTACAACATAAGACATATCTTATTTTATACATAAAAATACGTTTTTATTGGCCTTTTACAACAGATTGAGATTAACTATTTTAGTCAACTATTACAACAGGCAGGGTGCTTAATGCTACTGTAGGTCCTTAGTGCTACTTTATCTGCCGAGGACAACAGATCTTGTTTAAAGTACTGTTTTTGGTGCTTTGAGGCCTTACAGATAATAAATTTTAACAAGTACTACGATTACAAGGAGAACGTTTTTAATTGTTTCAATATGATGAAATCACAAATTATAATGGAGGCTCTGTTATCTTCTGGGTTGTAATAAATTCATTTCATCGTACAGTAACATGTTTAAAATTAAATAATTGAAATTTTTATGGTATTGTACGTTTTTAGACATAATCTTAATTGTTGCCTTTTTATGTGATAAATTGCCAAGCGAGCATGTGGTTCACCTGATGTTAAGTGGATACCACCGCCCAGGGACATCTGCTACACCCGAGGGTTGCAGATGCGTTGAAAACCTTTTGAAAACTGGGCTCCGGCTACCTCACTCACCAGACGAAATGCGAAAGTATTATGCTTCCACTTGACGCTGGTTTTCTGGTCAACGCCATTGTTTCGTCTATAATAATTAAATAGTCGGCAAAGTGTGCGCATCTATAATAAAATCCCAAAGTCGATATTAAGTCTGCCACTTGATCAATTTAAACGTAAAATTAAACTAACGTTGATACTCACGTAGGCTAAAATAAGACTTATACCTGTCCTCTTATATTGTAAACTAATCGTTTTAAAAAAGAAATTGTTAAGTTTCTTGCCGGTTTCTTCTCAACAGAAACTGCTTTCCGAACCGGTGGTAACTTACGAAGGTTTTATTAATTTCTATGTAAAATTTCGACGTTTCATAAGAACGCGTAAGCGTCTATGTGAATAAAACAAATTTTGAAAAAAAAAATTTGAAATATTTAAAAAAAAATTTTACCATTCTGATTCCGTAACCGGGGGAGACTGCCCATTCGTGCAAAAACAGATTTAGAGACAATTGTTATAATATTATAGATGTTATAGGTATTATAGATATTATAACAATTGTCACTAAATCTATTCTGTCTGACTTTTGAAATTTCACGAGTTCAAGGAGTCTCCTTTCGTTGTATTTGTTCGATAATAATTTTGCTGCATTAATGTAACTTACGAGCCATAGAATATTAATATATTGTATTTGTATGTAACCTAACCTAATACATTATATTCATAGACGACATAAAAATATTTTGTTAATGCGGATTTAGAAACATCTGTATCTGAGACATTTATTGCCCAGTTTTATTGTCTATGATATACTTCCGAATACCATGAAAGACAACACGTTCGAAAAGTTTGTTTCATGTTTCTGCAACCAGAGCCAACATTGGCAAACGCATATCTCTGAACCAGATGTGTACCGTCCACAGCAAAATGCTGAATAATTTCGATTGTTATTAATTAATTAGTAATTTAGAGTGTTCAAAACCTCTACCGAAATGCTTCTTAATAGTAAATAATATTCACTCATTGTATTACCATTCACTCTCTCTTTTTCAATTGTATGTTATTCTATATCTCCAATAGCTCATGATTATAGTTTTTTTTCTTTTTTTTTTGCGTCGTTAGAATGTTTACTAAGTGATGTGTCCTCGATAATTAACATGGGTCTGGAAAAGAGTGAAACCAATAAAAACTAAAATAATTCTCTGTGAGACATTATTCAAGGAAACAACATCAGGAAGCAAATCTGCAAGCTTTATGATCATTTTTTTTATCATTTGTACCTGCTTGTCTCCAATAAAGTAGATAAATAAATAATATTCTTCCTAAAGGGATATTTGTTGCTATAAAAAACATAGAAGAATAAATTGGATGACACAGAGGGTTCTTCGTTACAAGCGTAAATGCAATGCAAAAGTATAAATCTCACCGTTATTTTATTATTAACACTTGTGTACTTATACTTCTCACTATTCATGATAACTGTTACAACAACGGATAGCCTTTTAAGCGAATAGCGCTTTTATTATTACTATTCTATGAAGCGCAAAGCTCATTGAATTCTTCATAAAAGACTCCGTGGAGCCATTGTTTCAGTTTTCTTACAAAAGGTGTAGAAGGCATTATGGCTATTGTTGTTTGTATCGATCCCTTGGATAGGACCGTAATAGATATCGGGGAACTAAATTTCTTATCGTAACTATTTAAGAATAAAGATTACTCTTCACGTTCACTAAAAATTATCGTAATCAGTAAGTGAAAAACCTAGCTGATTCGCCAGTAGGATGATTTGGCAGTGTCGTAAAAGGCGACTAAAAGGGGACACGGATGGGCAGAGACCACTTCGTGCTGCTGCAAGAGGGTGAGGGGATCGGAGAAGGTTTATCCTTTTCCGAGGCGTGCTCAGGCGTAGTACCGATGGACACCGGTGCGTTCCATGGGAGATCCCGGAATCCCTCCAAATGTACAGAAGGCGGCCACCGAGGGGGTTTTAGTGGGTAAGAACCCCACATAACCCTGTCGTGTAAGGTGAAAGGGTATCTTTCGAAGATTTCCCGCCGATACCAAAAAAAAATGTTGATTTGGCAGATAAATTTTACTTTGTGCACCCTTATTACATAAATAAATGTTGAGCATACATCCTTTACCCATATTGAAAGCATACTTAGGTGAATTGTTGTGGAATAAATATAAGAGCTATTCATGAATCATGATAAAGATGGAGAGAATTAAATAAAATTATACAATTATACAATTGTATTCTCGGATATTTGTCTTCTTACGGATTAAGCCCACTGAAGTTTACCCACAAAAGTTTTCAGCGCCCGAAAGCTTCTGGCTCCTGCATTCCATCGAAAACAAATCTCGAATCTTAACATCTTAAAAGTTTTATTATGTTTAAAGCATTTAAAACTGTCAATAATCCAGAGCCGATTCCTTATCAAAAAATTCATCATCATCATCATCATCATTTCAGCCTGTTTGAGTCCACTGCTGAACATAGGCCTCCCCCATAGACTGCCACGAAGTACGATCCTGAGCCACCTGCATCCATCGACTTCCCGCACATTTGCACAGGTCGTCACTCCATCTAGTGGGGGGGTCGTCCTACACTGCGATGGCCAGTACGAGGCTGCCACTCGAGAACCTTTCTTCCCCAACGGTTATCGGTTCTACGAGCTATATGGCCGGCCCACCGCCACTTCAGCTTGCTAATCCTCTGAGCTATGTCGGTTACCTTGGTTCTACTGCGGATGTCTTCGTTACGAACTCTATCACGCAGAGAAATACCGAGCATAGCCCGCTCCATAGCTCGCTGAGCGACTTCGAGCTTCCTCATACGGCCTGCAGTGAAGGACCACGTCTCGGTTCCGTAGGTCATCACTGGCAACACACATTGATTGAAGACTTTAGTCTTCAAACATTGAGGTATATTCGATGAGAAGATTTGCCGAAGTTTCCCGAACGCTGCCCATCAGAGTTGGATTCGCCGATTGACCTCTGCGTCGAAGTTGGACTTACCTAGCCGGACTAACTGTCCTAGGTAAACGTACTCGTCAACAACTTCGAGCTCAGTGGTCCCAACGACAACCGGTATAGGCGTGACATGGACATTAGACATGATCTTCGTCTTGTCCATGTTCATCTTAAGGCCCACCCGTTAGGAGACACTGTTGAGGTCATTGAGCATAGCACCCAGGTCCTCCAGCGATTCTGCCATGATGACTATATCGTCGGCAAATCGAAGGTGGGTGATGTATTCGCCATTGATGTTAATACCTCGTCCTTTCCAGTCCAGAAGCTTGAAAACATCTTCCAACGCAGCGGTGAAGAGTTTTGGGGATATGACATCACCCTGTCTTACACCCTTCTGCAGATGGATAGGTTTTGTACTACTGGACTGTACATGGACGGACATCGTAGCCTTGTTATAGAAACACCTCAGCACTTCGATATACCGATACTCAATTTGGCACCGCTGAAGAGCCTGGAGTACCGCCCAAATTTCGACAGAATCGAAGGCTTTCTCATAGTCCACATACGCTAGGCACAAAGGCAGATTATACTCTTCGGTCTTCTGTATAACCTGCCGCAAGGTGTGTATGTGGTCTATGGTACTGAAGCCTTTTCGGAATCCGGCTTGTTCGGGACACCTCCCTGAAGGACGAAATTAAAGAGCCTCTGAAGGACTACAAGTACCGGTTCTCCACCCGCTTTCAGAAGCTCTGCTGTAATTCCGTCCTCTCCCGATGCTTTGCCATTCTTAAGATGGTCGAGGGCCATTCTAATCTCGCTCAGACTGACGTCCGGGATATTCTCGGAATAGTGTCGGATAAGCTTTGCTCTTGGGTCGTAACTCACACATGTGTGTGGCTCCAACGACGATGTGTACAGCTGTCCATAGAACCTCTCAATTTCACTCAAAACCTCTGGTCTACTGGAGATGACAGCCCCGCTGTCAGTCTTCAACTTGGTCAGTTGGCTTTGTCCGATAGACAGATCTCTGGCGAAGACTTTTGAGCCTAGGTTCCGCTCTATAGCTCCCTCAATACGAGCTGTATTGAAGATACGTAAGTCTCGCCGCATGCATTTGGAGATCTGCCTATTAAGCCACCTGTAGTCTGACATGTCAGCTAAAGACTGCAGTCGCATCTCACGTCTTTTTCCCAAGAGGTTAAGAGTGTGATCGGAGAGTTTTTACGTTCTATTTGTGCGGCGGGCCTTATAAAATTTAAGGCCCACGGCATGGACAGTTTCCACGAGCTTATCGTTAATATCGTCCACAGTGCTGCAATTTTCTAGGCATTGGAAGCGATTATGTAGCTCGAGCCGAAAGCTTTCGGAGTTCTGGATATGGGCACGAGATGGTCGGAGTGTGGACTTCATTAGACGAGATCTTTCCAGCCTGATGTTAATATTCAATGTGCCTCTCACCAATCGGTGATCACTGCCGGTCTTCACCCTTGTGATCACAGAGACATATTGAATATCAAAAAATTACAATGTTTAAATTTTTTTAGTGCTAATCTCTGCACCTAAGGTGAAACATTAAAATTTGTAGAAAAAAAAGTACCTAAAGCTTTTCGCCGCTGCCCAAATCAAACCAACATCTTCGGGATTCACGACTAGACGCTTTACCACTAAGCTAGGCAAGGCAGCTTGCCACACTGACGAAAATCCCAACATCTTTTATCTACATTGATTTTTCGCATTTCAAGCTATGCCTGGCGCGATAAGAGTACGAAGAGTTTTTCGCCGCTGTGGGAATCGATCCCACGTCTTCGGGATTCGCGACCAGACGAGCCGTTTGGCCAATACCTTGGTCATGCATAAAATATAAATCATCGCTTCATTATTTTTATGGTCTTGTGTTGGCAAAATCATATGTCATTTGCCACTACAAATAACAAGTAATATACGATTTAATAAAAGTATTTTCCCTATCAATTACAAAATAAAATCAAACAGAAATAATATCTAAATAAGTAGGTTTTCCTACCTATATACTTTAATATTTGATAACTTTAGATTAAATTAGAAAACAAACCAATAACTGCATGCTTCTAGACCTCTATTATATTATCAATAATAAATGTGTGTATATGTGAGTACGTCAACACATACTCCACGTTCAGAAGCTGCCAGCCAGTTCCCGGCTGCTGAATTTCACCGGACATAGCGCCAAAAACAGTAATTTCATCCACACCACCTCGATGTTAAGCGTTACAAGTGATTTTCAAAGCATTTCCTGCCTCGCATAAGTGTTCTGTGGAACCTGCTGCCGCCGGCGGTCTTTCCGGACCGTTACGATCTGGGAACCTTCAAGAAGACAGTTTATTCTTTCCTGAAAGGTCGACAACGCGTTTATTATGCCTCCGGTGTTGCAGATGTTCATGGGCGGCGGTGATCACTTTCAACCAGGTGGACCTCCTGTCCGTTCACCTTCTTTTTTTCCATAAAAAAAAGCTAGTTCGTTAAGAAGGAGACTGGTTCCTGGATGCATTATATAATGCCTGCTGTGAATATTATGCAACAACATATCAAGAACAATAATACTTAAGTGAGGGTAAGTTTTAGAATTTATAATTCTTAGGAATCATAAGGGATTAAAATAATTTGGACAACACCTTACCAATGTGTGACTAAAGGAGACAGTGAAGTATCAGACATATATTTGAAGGAAAAGCGGTTCTTTTCAAAGAATAGAGAAGTATAATATTTTATAACAGAAAGAGAAAGAAAATTGAAAGATTTTTTGACGACATGTAAATTTAACAACAGTTTTTAAGGGTGTGCAAAAGCGTGAAAAGGTAACGGAGCAATCTGAAATGACGCAGTAAAAGAAATAACCATTCGATTTTACTGCTAATGAAAGCAACAACAAAATTATTTGTCAGATAAGTAGTAAACACCTTGTTGCCCTTGGTTGTAAATGAGTGAAAATTATTTTGAGTTTAATTTCCTCCGAAGCTTAACGCATTCCTAAGACCTGATTAAAAATATTAGTAACAATTTCATTTGAGATCATTGAGGTGTATTATTGTTTATAATGAAACATATTCAAATATTTAAACGATTAATAAAGACTGTTCGAATATAATAAATGTATTAAATTTTCATTAAATAAATAAAAATATACGTCAAACAGTTAATTTCAATCAAAAATTCTAAAGGACCTTACATCATTAGGCTATGCCTATGCTAATTGGAATACAGACTGTTTGTGGAATGAATGCCTGCTCCATAGAGGATTCGTAAAATTATATAAATATAACTAGTTCCTCAACTAATAGATCAATTATCAAGTTTAATAAATGTCGACATATTTTAATCGCTATTAAGTGGCAAGACTGCAATATTTTATATCTTGTATTAAATGATGTAAACGCTAACAGTTCCGAGACTATTAAAGCTTCATCGAACTCAGAACCGGTGGGCTAGCCAGAATCCACGGGTTTGAGGCCCTCCACAGTGGGTAGGGCCGCGCATGTGCTCATGCGTGCGTTAGCTAAGGAGTGTCGCCTACAGGCTATCGAGGTTTGGTGCGGACCGTGACCCCGATAGCCGTTAGCCATTGATTGTGCTTACTATTACCATTACCATACAACACCATTTCAGCGATTCTAGTATTACTCAAGTCAGATTTAAAGAAAGGTTAAGAGTTTTCTGGCTTCATTTTCCCAGTTCGAAGTGAAGGTTTGCAGCGAAGAATCGCTCACTCGCTATAGCAGACTGGTAGCAGAGGCTGGAGCATCCCTTCTTAATTTTTGAAGTTTTTCTCTTGAATAATTTTTAGTAACCAATTTTTTGTAACGGTATATATTTACATAATGAAGTACAACTTAGAAATGATTTTAAAAACATATTTAGCTTATGTGCATTTAAAATGTTTCGTAAGAAAGTATTACTGAAGAAACTATTTTCTACTTCACTGCAACTGCTGTTTTGTTTAACGACTTCTTAACGTGAAGCGTGGAGCATAATGTAGCTTGATCCCAGCATAAATTCTAAGATCGTTATTGTTTTAGGATTAATTTTTATTTTTAGTGCTAGTCTCCGCATAAGTTCAAGATGAAATTTTTAAATTGTGAATTTTTTTCGTGTCGACAAATGAAGCAAGGACACATTGGACGTAAAACATGTTCATCCTTTTATTTTCTTTGTAAGGTGTTGCATGAGCTGAAGTATGCTGACTAGATGGAGCCACGCATTGCTAAAAATGCAATAGAAAAAACATAGATAGATGTCAAGATTTTTATGGGAACAAATTCATAGGTTTGCGTGGCCGCCAAGTGTTTTGTAATTCTCTGTAAATTATTTTTTTGGGTTTCCTTCATATACACAGTGGCTCAAGATGTTATTAAGATTTCAATTAACGGTTGAAAAAACCGGTTGACGGAGAAAAAAACACAAAACTCACAGAAGAAATATTTTATGCACAAATAACGCTTCACAATTTACTAATATGTTTCGTATTAAATAATGTATAAACAAGAGAAATAGCCAAGCATTCTTATTCTAATACTACCCGGTCCCAAAATATAAATAATTATAACTAAACAAACTTGAAATGTGATACTTTTCTATGAAAATTCATATTGAAAGTTCCATCTTCATAGGTTTGCGTGGCCGCCAAAGACGCTAAATAACAATGTAGAAAGAAGGCGTTAAGATTTTCGTCGCTGTGGCTATCAGCCGTTTAGCTCAGTGGCTAGAGCGTCAGGCCGCGAATGCCGAAGACGTGGGTTCGATTGCCACAGCGGCGACAATCTTTTCGTACTTTCTCTACATGTTTTAATAGCGTTATTCATAAATTGAAAGAGTGTAATGACTTCTTAGGTATACGATATAACTATTATTTTTCTATATATTTATCTATTTATCTATCTTTGTATGTTAATACCTTTAAATGAGCAATAATTATTGTATAAATGTTATGTATAATCTGAACTATAATGTCCTAACCTTAATTATTGCCTAAGGAAAATTGACAGACATTGTTTCGTCTGCAAAAAATAAACAGGTCGTTCATGGGGCAAAGTGTGCGCATGTATAATAAAATCCCACAGTCGATATTAAGTCTGCCGCTTGACCAATTTAAACGTAAAATTAAAAATCAAATTATGGTTAAAGCATACTAATACCATTGCGGAATATCTCGACGACGCCAATGTCGTGTGAGGACGGAGCCAGCGCCTTCCAGTCGCCGCTCCCTCCGCCCCCAGGAACACCACTATACTACCGAAGCCCCAAGAACTGTGGAGGAATCGCAGCGTCACTCCAGCAACTAATACGCACTCTAGCGGAAGCATTAATCACCATTATAGCCGCAATGGCCACTGGACAATCGCCATTGGGAGCATCCCTGCACACCCTCTCTGCGCGCATTACGGTGAACAGTAAATTACTTTTAAACAGTGTTGCGCCATTTTTATGGAGGCTTACACAACACATCCCTGCAGGCCAATAGGGCCCAATTTACCGGGGGCACTGAGTGGCCCCTGCGAAGCTCCCCGGGTCATGAGGATTGCCTCGACACCCGCACCTGCAGGCCCCCTCAAGGGCATGTAGAAGACCCAGTCGTCGTCGCCAATGTGTGGAGTTAATACTGTTGATACTCACCTAGGCTAGAATAAGACTATTATACCTGTATATTATATTGTAAACTAATACTTATGAAAAAGAGCAACTGCTGAGTTTCTTGCCGGTTTTTTTCTCAACAGAAACTGCTTTCCGAACCGGTGCGGTGGTACCTTAAGAACCTATGTACATAATTTTTGATGTAAAATTTGACGATTCATAAGAGCGGGCAAGCGTCTATTTGAATAAATATATTTTTGATTTTGAATCTCGTAAACGGCTCCGAAGATTTTTCATGAAATTTAGTGTGAAATTAATGTAAAATTTAGTGGGGATTTCAGGGGCGTTAAGTCGATCGAGCTTATATAAAAAGATAAATCGATCTATCTAGTGGGATTTCAGGGGCGATAAATCGATCTAGCGTATCTTGATTATATATTCATTCCCATCTAATTTTAAATAGTGTTTTATTAGAAATGAATCAAAATATCGAATGGCAGCACTGCAACGGGCTATAAAACGAGCAGCGCTCATCATGTTCGGTCAGTTTTTCGTCACTTGCGTGCTGAATTTCTCCCCGAATTAATAACGATTGTGTCGATTACTTAGAATTATACTGGCCAATAAGTTTATTAAAAAAATCAGTTATCTTTTCTATTTCTAACAATATAATATTAAATTAGTGACGTGAATAAATGAATATTCAACGTTAGTCGTAATATGATTTTACCTATCCTTGACTTTATTACTCCTATTATCACCCATATCCTTAACGCATCAATCTCTTCATTCAAGTTTCCCGAAGCTTGGAAAAGTGCTCAAGTGACTCCTCTCCCTAAGAAAGCCCATGCATTGCAATTTTCCGATTTTCGTCCTATTTCTATTCTCCCGTTCCTGTCTAAAGTTCTAGAGAAACTAGTTTTCCAACAGTTAAATCTCTATCTGAACAAAAATTCTCTTCTTAATCCTCTTCAATCCGGTTTCCGATCAGGTCATAGTACGACTACAGCGTTGGTTAAAGTTACTGATGACATTCGACGGGGTATGGATAATAAACAGCTCACTGTACTTGTGTTGCTAGATTTTAGTAATGCATTTAATACCGTCGATTTTGACATTCTGTTGAGTGTGTTACGTTCTATTAACATATCTCCACTAGTGATTGGCTGGTTTCAAAGTTATTTAAGTGGCCGACGGCAGCGTATTCGCATAGAGGATGAATTCTCGTCTTGGTGTGAATTGCGCGCCGGAGTGCCTCAAGGTGGTGTGTTGTCTCCTCTTCTATTTGCCGTATTCATTAATTCAATTTCTCAAAAATCACTTCTCTCTATCACATGTATGCAGACGATCTCCAAGTGTACACACAGTCAACTCTTGAAGACTTGCCTACTGCTGTTTCCGCCATCAATGATGACCTGGCCGCTATCAGTGAATGGAGTAAAATCTATGGTCTCAATGTTAACCCTACTAAGTCCCAGGCTATTATTGTTGGTGGTGTTGGTTTGATTTCAAGAGTTGACTGGAATAACCTTCCTTTGGTAAAATTAAATGACGTTATAATACCGTACTGCACGACTGTGAAAAATCTTGGTGTCCAATTTGACAATTCCCTCTCGTGGTCGGAACAATTGAATCAAGTGAGCCGAAAAACATTTGCTGCGATGGGTTCTCTCCGTCGTTTACGTTCTTTTCTTCCCATTCCAACTAAAATTATGCTAGCACAATCCTTACTCCTGTCCATTCTCGATTATGCGGATGCAAGCTATCTTGATTTAACCGAAGAACAACTAAATAAACTTGAGCGTATTCAAAATTTAGCCATTAGGTTCATATTTGGTTTACGCAAATATGATCACGTTTCCGAATTTCGTTCAATGCTCAAGTGGTTACCCATTCGTTTTCGCCGGAATCTACACACTGTCTCTCTTCTGTACTGTGTATTATTTAACCCTAGGACTCCAAGCTATTTAAAGGAACACTTTAAGTTTCTTGGCCATAACCATCCAGAACGAGTTCTGCGATCAGCTGAAGATCTAATTCTAGCACCACATGCGTACAAAACTAAATATTATAAGAACTCCTTTACAGTTAAGGCCATCTGCTTGTGGAATGAACTTCCTCAGCAAATTCGTCGTTCGAAGACGCTAGACAAGTTTAAAATTGACGTAAAACAACATTATTTATCGCTTTGTAATCCATAGTTTTTAATGGAAATATTCAGATTTAATTCTTCTCTCGTGTATTTATTTATATATATTATATATTTATTTATGTTTATGTATGTTTATTATAATTTTTTTTATCTTATTATATTTAAGTCTATTTTGGTATTAAGTAAGTTTATTGAGCACACCACCTCCCACTATTCATTAGTTTATTTTTCCTCGTCCTAAGGTTGTCTGGAAGAGATCGCTTTTTGGCGATAAGACCGCCTTATTGTACCTAGCTTTTAAGACTTATTTCATACTAATTGTATCAAATTCTTTGTGGTGTACAATAAAGTATATAATAATAATAAATAATATTATTATCATGTTATTATCTACAAACTCAAGAAGTATAGTTTTGTCTCTATTAAGCCAATGCCAAAGAATTTGCATTGTTCTGTCTTGCAAAGAGCGGGCTGGTGCCTGTTGAATATAAATTCTGTCCATCCCCTTGACTGGGTCACCGAGCCTCACCCTGTGTTTTCAATAAGTCAGCCGGTGCGAATCCCAATACCAAACTGTCTCACTCGGGGAGCTAGATAGGGATTTTACTTATTACTAGTTTATGTACGTAGTACAGTGATTCTAGAATATACGCGGATTTAAATGTTTGAGTTATTTCCTTTAGAAAAAAAAATTGGCCGTGGTTGCAGCTGCTAATATTCTATTGTTTGTATGCATTTTAAATTTCAATCGTTCAAATTCAAAATTTCATAATCATGTCGAATTGGCGGGAAGGCAAAATAAGTGAGTGACTGCAGTAAAATCTCACTTGAAATATGTTACACTGTGCATCAAACCATAGTATAAAACAAAGTCTTTCAGTTATCTGTCTGTCCCTATGTATGCTTAGAACTTTAAAACTACGCAACGGATCTTGATGCGTGTTTTTTCTAGATAGAGTGATTTAAGATGAAGGTTTATAATTATGTGTAATATATTCCACGGGCGGTGCCCCGGCTTCGCACGGGTAGTATTAAATGAAAATAATTAGCTCCTCCTTTAGAGGACGTATTATGTTAATGTTTTGAAAAATTTACTATACGTGACTCATTACAAGAAGGAAATTGAAACGGTCGGTCTATGCAAGTTACGTTAGCATGTTGCTGACATAAATACTTGCTTTATCTAGGAAGATTATGTTTTATAGTACAACAATTTATTATTAGTTTTACATCTTAAATCAAATGATGATAATATTAGATCATTGCCTATGAAATAGCCGTTTTGTATAAAATAAGTCAAAGTAATTTTTTTTACTTTTTATTGCTATTATACAAAGTAATGCAATAGATGCATATTTGCCAACGCAGTGGTAGTTTATTGATGCCCTTCATGTAAAAATCAGCTGGACGGGCGGCAGCAATCTCGTCATTGGCTTTTGTACTGCCTCTCGAGAATTGAAATTTTTTCCCGCTAAAAAGTTGTCCAAATTTTGGAAAAAGATATAGTCTGTATGTGCAAGGTCTGGTTGAGTATCGCAGATCATCCTAAGAAAATATATTTATATTTTATAAACCTATGTTAGCAACCTGAATATAAGTTGTATGAATTATTATTTACACTATTTTTTTTAAAGAAGGGATAAAAAGATTTTCTCTAAAGAAAACTGTAATATAACAAGACAGGTGTCCAGGTACAGACGCAACCATCGCTCGGTCGAATAAAGGAATTCATTATCTATTGTAGTAGATTTTATGCTTACCTTTGTGATTATATTGAAATATTCAACAGCCACAATTTATAAACAATGACCTAAAATGTTTAAATAAAATATATTCTCTGGTCTGCGTTCGTGCATATGTATTGACTTTTTGATTTTACAACATTATACATATTAAATGAAACTAGTTTACTGATTTTATCGCGTTTTTATTTTGATTTAAAATTCCTGACGTTTCAAACCATTTCCAGCGTTCATGGTCACGGGACAGACAAAAACCTTGACCAAAACATTACCATCATTCCATTACATAAACCATAACATTTATATTCGTAAAAAACCATTTAATCATGCTATTGGTAGATGCTTGAGAACTCTCAAAAATTTTTTCATAAGTTTCCGATAACATTTATAAGTTATTCATAAATTAACTTTAATTTTTGTTCCAAATGTTCTATTTTAATTTTATATATTAATAAATATTTTTCTTATTTATTTTGTTTAAAAATAATCTGAATACGAAATTTGACTATGTGCTTTACATTACAATTTTTTAAGGATAAAAGAACAAACTCAAAGGCAGTAGAATGACCCAATATGCAAAATATGAAATGAGCTAAATTAGAAAGAGCTTTAAGAGAAAGACCTTTTGAGGGTTTATTATGTTAATTTGCTGAAAAATTATGTTCACGTGACTCATTACAGGAACGAAAATAGAACGGGTTGTCTATGCAACCGTACGTACTGTATTGTATATATAGTTATAAAGTTTAAGTGAAATAAATACGGACGATTTATTTATAAAGGCTGTGTTTTGTATTTCCCGTTCAGTTTAGTAAACCTTAAATTTGGTTCTAACAAACCAATTTTAAGTTAAATTTTTCCTATCGGTTATGGTTTTTATATCAGAATGTAGCTATTTAGCTATTTAGAAATTCGTGTATGTGAGACTCTTCTACTACATTTGAAATATTCTTGTACTTAACGACAGTATTTTTTTTTAAATCATTAAACTTGTACAATTTACATATTTGAAAAACTTAAAATATTAAATTTATATTTACGCTTACGTAACGGTACATGTATAATTTTTTCATTAGAAGGGATATGAAATTATTGAGACTAGTCGAAGCAGACTTATTTTAATACGTGTCTACTCTCTACACTTTTTTTTTTTTTACGTGGGGAAATCCGTTATGGATACCTGGCTCTCCGGTAAGAACCAAGTTAGTTCGGACTCGCACCGACTAAAACCCCACGGTAGTCGCCATCTGCTCTGATGAGGGGTCACGGGATCTCCTTTCGGAACGCTACCGCGGCCCCTCCTTAGCTTGCCTATGATAGGCTCGTTTGGGGACTGCATTACGCTGGCCCCAGCATCCCCGTGGTGGACATTAATTAACCACCGATCTCCATGGGAGCTTTACTGGGCAATTGAGGGCTTCGCCCCAATCGCTCAGGACCCCTGAGGCCCCGTTTCTGGTAGGGGAGCACCATTTCTATTAGGAGAGCCGTGACGAGGCGCATGGGCGCGCCGGTGACCCCGTCTCCGAGTGGGATCTGTTCTCTCTCTATCCCGCTCAACAGCCTCTTTCTGGACCATTACAGTCTCACAGAAAGACGCTACGGCGCTCCACGTTGCTTCTCCTCTCATCATCGCCGACACGACTGCAGGCAGATCGAGGTTTCGCCCTATGTGGCCCACTAAGACACTCCGCTCCGCATCCCAGGCAGGGCACATCGCCAAGGTATGCGTTGCAGAGTCTTCGTTGTTCCCACCACAGTGGAAGCAAATTGCCGTCGCCTCACGACCAATCTTCCACAGATAATCACTAAAGCATCCATGCCCTGTGATTATCTGTGTTAGCCTGTAGGTGAGTCTACCTTGTCGCCGCTGCATCCAGGTGTCGAAGACCGGCAGGAAGGCTTCAATTACTCGCTTATGCACGTATTGCTCTTGACTGAGCCGAGACCGCCATGTCGCGAAAGCTCTCCGTTGTTCCTGCCGTTTAATCGATTCAAGCGCCTCTTCTGGCTCACTACCACCACTCTGACGGAGGGCGCGTTTTCGGTGGTACACCCGCGCATCCATTTCCGCCAGTATATCTAGGAGTGGGAAGCGAGCCAAGACAGTTGCCGCCTCGAATGATATGGTTCTATATCCTCGAACGACCCGTATAGCTATCCGTCTCTGAACGCTATAGACCTTAGATCTACAGCGTCGAGTAGAAAGCCTCTTTGCCCAAACGGGTGCCACGTACAAAGCTACGGATCGTACAACCCCGGCATAGAGGCGGCGAACTTCCTCCTTCGGTCCCCCAAGATTAGGTAGCAGTCTGTGCATTGCACCCGCTACCTTCTCGATCCGGGGGACCAGGCGCTCGAAATGTTCTTCAAATCCCCAGCGGCTATCCAAGTGTAGGCCCAGGTACTTCATGTATTTGCTCACCCTGACCTCAGACCCACCCACACGGATGCACGAGTCGGGTGGTTCTCTGCCTCTTGGCATTGTATGGAACCATAGAGCCACGGTCTTGTGTGGCGCTATCTCTAGACCCAACTCGCGGATCTTGCCGACGACAATTTCTGCCCCAAGCTCGGCTAGCTCTTTTGCCCTCGCAAAGGTGTCCCCGCTAGCGACTATTAACGTGTCATCTGCATAGCATATGACATTAACGTTAGATGGGAGATCAACACGCAAAACTGCGTCATACGCCACGTTCCACAGTAACGGACCAAGCACAGACCCCTGTGGAACGCCACAGTGGATCTCCCTCTGGATCTTTCTACCGTCTTTGTCTGTGTATAGGATATACCTTTCCCGCAGATAGTCATTGATAACGCCTTGCAGATAGGGAGGCACATTATGGTACGCAAGTCCCCCACTAATGGCAACCCAGGGCAGCGAATTAAAGGCATTGACAATGTCCAAACTAATTGCCAATGCCACGCCACCCCAGGAAGTCGCCTGCTCCGACAAGGTACGGACGCGCATGACTGCATCTATTGTCGAACGCCCCCGCCGGAAGCCAAACTGGCTTTCGGCGAGATCAGGACCGACGCGTGACAAATGCTCGCTAATACGAGTGGCAAGAATCCTCTCGAATATCTTACCAATCTCGTCCAACAGGCATATGGGACGGTATGCAGAGGGAGAATCTGCAGCCCTGCCTTCCTTTTTCAACAGGACCAATCTTGCTATTTGCAGGCCGTAGGGAAAGTTGCGTTACGGAGGCAGCTAGTAAATAACTGCCTCAACCTTTCCCCTAGTACGGTTATACTCAACACCCAGACTCGCCCCGGTATTCCGTCAGGACCTGGCGCCGAGTTTCGAGCTCTCAAGCGACTTATAGCTCTGTCCAGCTCCTGCGCTGTCACACCCATCTGATCTTGCCACTGCCACGGAACTAGGTTGTGGCCTGAGGGACTTAACTGGCCTATCGGGAATAGTGAATTGATAACTCGTTCCAGCAGGTCCGGATCAAGCATTTCCGTCAATGGAGGCATCCAGGGTCGGAGCTTACCCAGCACCATCCTATGGCTCAATCAGAATCCATGGGCGCCCCCATGGATTCTGATTGAGCTCCTCCAGGAGTTCATTCCAGGACCGAGATTTAGCATGACTGATTGCCGTCTGCAATGCCTTAGTAGTCTCTCGGTACGCATTGTACAGTCTAGCTGTATCCTCAGTTGGAGTTCGCCGTCTTCTCCGGGCTGTAGTGTACTGGCGTCTGCTTCGCAGACATACTGCACGCAGTTATTACACGCTATTTCTACTGACCACCAGTACACCGCCCTCTGCTTGAGGCTATCAATGCGGGGCATCGACATATCGCAAACTTGAGCCATAGAATCCTGGAACCAGTTTACTTCTCTCTCTGGGTTGACAGGAACCTCTTCGGGCTTTTTTGACCATGTCGCAATGATGACGGCGGTTTCGAGCATGTCCCGATCTAGCCGCTTAAGGCACCAACGTCGCGGAGGGCTGTTGCTACTATGGTTGCAGTCAAAACGGGACTGGCGGGTTGCAACATTGAAGACAATGTGGCGGTGGTCGGATAGTGTGACTATCTCTTCAGCAACCCGCCAACCTGAAACCAAATGTGTTACGGAGGGGGTCGCTAATGGGGGATGTTAAGTCTACAATCGACTCCCCCTGCCATCGTACGCAAGTACTTATAGACCCTCAATTCAGTAGCTGGAGGTCCAGGCCAGCCGCCCATTCCTTTATGGTCTCTCCCCTCGGACTATTTCTAGGGCTCCCCCACTCCCTAGCGTGGGAATTAAAATCCCCCAGGACAATAATTGGGCGAGGTAACAACCTACGAATGATGTCAGCCACCTCGTCCAGGTACAACTGATAGTCGGCGAGTGAGCTATTAGGTGAGACATAGCAGCCAACAATGGCCAGTGTCCCCCATTGTACCGCAACATACCCCTGCCCCCTTCCCAACAGGGTGCAGGGTGGGGCATTCTTTTCACCCCCCCAGTGAATAGCTACAGAGCCCAAGTCATCACCGAATCAACGGGGGTGGTCAGGCACAACGTAGGGCTCTGCGACTACGACTAGGGCAACCTTCCACTCCGCAATAGTCTGCATGAGCAGATTTTGAGCGTTGCGGCAGTGGTTCAGGTTACCCTGAAGGACTTTTAGGGGTTCGTGTTTTTGGCCTCCTCAACCTCCATCACCGAGCTTGAACTCAGTTCTATTACTCCTGCCACTGTGTTTGTTTTGTCAGTGGGAACATAAGAGGATTGCTTATTTTTCACCGCACTCTTTTTCGGTGGTACGAAGCATTTCTTACCTAAACGGTGCCCAGAGGGGCGTCCAAGATCCGAGCAGAGTGGACACTTGAGGACTGTTGCCTTGCAATCTCTAGCCCTGTGCCCTGACTCACCACAGGCGTAGCAACGTTCACTGCGATCGATATTGTTGGGACACCGGCTGCCGACGTGACCCTTCTCCAAGCACCTGTAGCAGAACAAAGGCCTGGGTTCTAGAAATTCCATCCGAGCGGACACCCACCCTTTTTTCACGCGCCCGACAGCCGCTATTTTTTGGATTGCCGTAATTGGGCAACGTACCCAACATGTTCCCATGCTAGTTGGAGATCGGTAGACTTGTCCAACTTTTACGTCATCCACTGAGCAACCTCCCGGCTCAGCAATCGCTGCCGCTAGTTCTGGAGGGCTGACAGCGTCGTCGAGGTCCCTCAACCGAACGTCCCCCGTTTTAATCGGACGATTCACACGGACATTCAATTCTGAGAGGACCTCTCGTAGTTTGGCCGCCAATTTTTCAGCCTTGGGGCCGCATTCAGGGCCACTGATTTCCATTAAGATGCCCCCGGTCACAGCGCGCTTTTGTCGTAATGCCTCAATACCAAAATCTTCAAGTTGAACCTTAGTTTTGGCGACCTCCATAAGCTTAGCATAAGTACTCGTGGAACCCTCTACTAGCGTAATGGTTATAGCTGCAGATTTTGGGGCACGAGTAACTTTCAGTTGCCTCTTCTCTTGCCTGGATGCACGGTTGGACCCAACGTTTTGTATTTTTGCCTTCTTAGTCACGTCTGCCCATGAGTTTGTCATTGCAGGTGTAGATGCTTGCAGTACTAGCGCATCTACTGGTGGATGTATGGGCTTCTTCTTCTTTCGCAGTTTTGGTTTTTTAATTTTGTGCTGCGATGGAACCGACGCTGGTTGCTGTATCGTCGTTGACAGTGTACTAGGACGTGTTACAATCTTTTCTCCCAATGGTGGGCGGATTGCTTTATCGGGAAATAACCTGGCCTCGAATGCCATGAGCTTACTCTCGATCAGCATCCCAATGTGCTCCATTAGGTCATTCTGTTCACGAGAGTGCTTTGTAACTCGCGTTGACTTTCCAGGTACGTTAGTAAAGTCTGAATGGGACTGCTCGCGGAAACGCTTTATTTCTTCCGTTAGTTTTTCTGTTCTTATGAGGGGGCTTGAGAGGGCCGAACGTAATTCAGCATTTTCTTTCTCCAGTCTTGCGATAACATCATCGGCCGCTGACCTCCTAGCAAGTTCGCCGGCGGCCGCTTTGAGTTGTCGCACGGCCAACCTTAATCCCTGGGCGAAGCTTCCCTTTAAATTTCGGGATCTGTCCGCTACCTCCTCAATGGCCTGGAGATGATGGTCAATATGGTCCTCAATTACTGCGCCCGATTGAGAACGAAACTCCAGTGCTAACTCTTCCGTGCTGGGTAGGCATTTTTGGTTTGGACCTCGATAATGACGATGAAAGATCGTCGAGATCCTCTTCCGTGTCAATCTCAGCGGCTAGCTCTTCCCCATCAGTCGCTGTTACCGAGGCAGAGGCTGCTACCGCCTTGTACTTAGCAGCCACAGCCTTGACACTCGGAGCCTTAGCCTTCCTCTTACGATTATCTTCTGATGTAGCTGATACGAGTGACAATTGCAAGCCATCAGACTCACCTCCATCACCAGAGAGTGCTAAGCGCCCTCGTCTACCACGCCTTCCCCTCGAACAGCGTGCCGGGACTACAGGTCTCACCGGCCTAGTTCCCTCCCCAATAAGTTGGTCCCCGGATGTTAGGGGACCCACGGACGAAGCAGATATTTCGCCGCAAAACAGTGTGTTGCCCCCCCCAGATACGATGGGGCTGCCTAGGCTAGGCCTAGGGGTGGATTCTCCGGCATTACCGGTACCACCCTGGGGTAGTTGTTTTTTACCCACTGTTTCCATGTTTTTCCTTTTTTGCTAGGGTTTGGTCCCTGAAATTCCCCTCCCCCCTGAGCGCTTGGGACTGGTTTCCCACCAGCCATTCACCCGTCAGCACGCTCGACCTTTGGGTTGGGGGATTTTTTATAGAGGTTACCTGCCTCTCGGCCACTCATGGCCCCCGCTCCCTAAGGTTTACGGGTTGGGGGATTTTTTATAGAGGTTACCCTCCTCTTGGCCACTCATGGCCCCCGCTCCCGAAGGTTTACGGGTTGTGCGGCGTCGGTGAAATCCGAAGTGCACCTGGCACTTCACCGCACTTGTCACGTCCACTGTTCTTTCTTGTAGAAAGAAGCATGGAGTGACAAAGAGCCTTAAGGCCCTCCTCGTAGGCAATCCTTCGCAGGATTCCCTCTTGGCCGTTTCTCGAATCACAATAGATTCGAGGGTACGCCCCAAACGCAGCCAGTTTTGGTCCACGACGGTACTCCGCTACCACCCATATCTGGGTGGCATTCCCCTATCCGCCACCTGGGGACGCGCCCGATGGGAGATCTGGCAACTCCTCACGGGCTATTCTCTACACTACTGTCACAATTACAAAGGTTACTTTGTAAATATTTTTCGTCTGTACAGAAAAGTAAAACGGATATTAAATTTTTTTTTATTCCAGTATATCCAAATAGGATGAAATCAGATGTTGAAGTTTCCTTTCAATTTATAAGAAATTACGATTAATTATATATATATATAAAAAAGCAGAAAAAAAGAACAAAAATCCATGAAATATGCTTGAAATGAGAAAAGGCAATGTAAATGATGACTCCCTGGCTTAGTTGCCAAGGTATTGGCTTCGGCGTCGGGGGTCGTGGGTTCGATTCCCACTCGGGACAATTATTTGTGTGGCCCACAGATAGTTGTTTCGCATCTGGGTGTTTGTCCGCGTGAAATTTATTTTTGTAAAATGTCCTTACAACACAGGATAATGTTATCCTAAAGTAAGGGCAATGTTTTAAAAAAAAAAAAAAAAAAGACGTTGAGATTTTCGTCGGTGTGGCAATCAGCCGTTTACCCAAATGGTTAAAGCATCTGAGCGCGAATCCGAAAGACGTGGCTTCGATTCCCGCAGCGGGGAAAAACTTTTCCTGTTTATTTATACAAATTTTGTAACGAATTATACAAAATAAAGCACATAAAGTACGAAAGTAGTCGTGCTTAAACAGTTACGTTCTGACAGTGGTTGTGGTTTTTATTGTAAAAATAGTAACTAATACCCCTAAAAAAATTAAATTCTTAAATAAAAATAGTTTATTTGGTATTCCATTATTAGGTAAGAACTTATATTTTTTCGTAATGTAATAAGTATAGCCCCCCTGGAATATAGTTTGTATTTATATGGTATTTTAATACGCAGTTTTTAATTAATTTTTTTATTTCTTATTTATTGTCATAACTACTAGCACTTGAAAGAACTACATTCCTGTTATTCACTACAAATAATATCCTGTCACAGATTTATAAAATTAATAATAGAGTTAATCGCTATCGTGTTCAAACGGACAATGCCGACGATCACACTAATTTAAGCTGTCGAATGTCGACAAATGTCCCTCCAACACGCTTCGTATGGTCAATGTAATTGCTATCGTAAATCTGGCATACGCGATCAAGTCACTGATCGTAAAGTTAAGAGTATTGCTGTACCGTGGTGTGTTATTTCTTGTATTATGATGTTCGAGTCATTGAATTGAATCTAAGTCTTTATTTAATCACTATTATTTCTTAAATGTTTTCAACCGATTTCAAAAAGGAGTTCAAAGTTCACATTTTTTTATATTTTTTATTTTGATGATTCTTTTTTAATTTGAGAGCTGGTGCTTCCCATGTGATCCCATGTTAATTTCATTGGTATTGGTACTGTGGGAACCCTTGAAGATCAATTATAAAATGAAAACAGAGCGAGATATTTGCAGTCGGTTTTGTTTTTCGTTGATAAAAATGGACTTGTATTGTTTTAATTAATAACGACGTAAATATGTTCCTAAGAGACACCTCTGCGAACACACAGTAGTATGGCAGCTTGGTTACAAAGTTACTTACTTATTTAATACATATCCATTGTCTTTTAATATTTTAGATGAATTTAAAAAAAACCTACGGGAATCGACCTGCATCTTTTTAGTAAATATTAAATTGATCAACCTCTTCGCCTCTTTGCAATCTAAAACTTATGTTTAACAAAACAAAATTCTTAATGAATATATGAATTTAGTATTGCATTGAAGGGCTTTCCTAAATGATATTTTAAATAAGAGTCTTTACACTCTTACTCCGTATTTGTTATGGTTAACACAATTGGAAGTTTGCGGCTAGCAATGCATTGCGGCAAGTGACGTATAATGTATTTGCGGTTTAGTTGTGGCCGGTTTACAGCTGCTGACACATGTCAGGTGTAGGTATTATAGTTAATGGGATACTAATTATTGATAAAGTTGGAAATTAGAATAAATTCATTTGAAAGGTTTGTGTTTCGACCATACTATAACAAGAATCACCCGTTCCTTATTACAATCCCATATCAGACAGGTTCGTTAATGTTAATTTAAAATTTACGATTCACTATGAATTTCATGATATTCTCAACGATAAATATTCGTTTTTAAAGGAACTATTCATTTTGAAAAATGTAAATGATTTCAAAGCGTTGGGAATTTAAATTTTAAAATCTATATAGGAAAATAGTTTTATTTATTTGTGTGCTGTTTTCTTGCACTTATAAGAAATTATAGTAAATTTCATTAACTTAATAACACTTTTTTATAGATAAACCAAGTGATTATGCAATTGGTAAATAGTAATGTAATGAGATACAAAATGAGTAACGCCCAAATAACAACCCATTACGTTACCATACATAAATACTCGAAAATAGGAGCAATTTACGGTCATATTCACATTTATTCTTATAAGTATATTTTCATTAACAAAAAACAAAGCAGACTTCAAATCTCGCTCGATATACAACTTCTATTTAATTTATAGGAGTTCCCTGACGTATGTCCGGAGTCCATCGTCTAATAGGAATGAACTTCATAAAGGTACTGAGTAGCTAAAGAATGTTTAAAGTAACTTCTGAGATATCAAATATAAAAAAACCAGCCAAGTGCGAGTCGGACTCGCGCACGAATTGTTCCGTACCATTATCTATGAAAATGCCAAAAAAATCATGTATGGGAGCCCCAATTAAATATTTTTTTTCAGTTTTTTAGTATTTGTTGTTATAGCGACAACAAAGATACATCATCTATAAAAATTTGACCCGTCTAACTATCACGGTTCATGAGATACAGCCTGGTGACAGACGGACAGACAGACAGACAGCGGCGTCTTAGTAATAGTGCCCCGTTTTACCCTTTGGGTACGGTAATTTAGAACCACCTCGTCCTTTTTAGTCGGTTGATAATCTTTTATATATATATGTGTTTATCAAAATACCATACTTAAATCATTATTTATTGTGTCTTTCGTTTGCATTATATTTTTTTATTCAAACTTGGTAAGATTGAAAGCCTACAAAAAATATGTAAGTACTTTAGAAATGTTTAGGAAGAGGTAAGTTAGTTTTACAACGTGCTAAAAAGGTGAATGTTTAAATGTAATAAGGAGTTTTAATTAAGCAACATCGTTTAAGGCTAAGTGATCACTTCGCTCTTACGTACGTAGCTGGATTAACAGCACTGGTGTTTCTCAGTAATTGCAGTAGTCCTGCCGACAAATATCTTGTCCAACTTGAGCCTGATAGTTGTTTTAATTGTCACCGTTTATCTGTGTGGTGCACCTCACTTAGCGAATACGAAATTAACCTAGGGCTTATTTAGTACCACTGACCTTTGGTTTATTTGGCATCTAACTGTTTCAGTAATTATGACTTTAGCAAAAAAAATATATCAAACAGTTCGTGCTTAAGCAATTTAAATGACTCTATGAAACCAGTCACATTGGAGCTTGAATCTGCAGTTAAAGTTGCCGCTGAAGTTTAGAAAGATCGCAGACAATATTGACTTATTTGACTTTATTGGCAAGCTTTTTGAGCATGTCAATATTGTCTTTCTAACATATGGCACACAGAGAAATTTCTGCTCAGAGGGCGCAAAATACCAATCAAGAACTCGTCTGCTCTGTCGGCTGTCGGTTCTGCAAGTGATATGATTAGCCCACTGTCACTTCAGCTTGAGGTATGTGGCGGTTTACCTATCCTTCAGCAAAACTCCGAGCATAGTTCTCTCCGTGGCTCGCTGAGTGACTTTTATCTTAGGGACTAGTCAAACGAACTAAAACTACACAAATATTATGAATATATAATTAAAAATCTCTGCGATGGTATTTATTAAAAAAATATTAAAAATCAACTTAACATCCATTATTTATTTATTTATTTAGTCTTTATTGCATTTCCTTTAAAAAGGAACACAATAGGCGGACTTAAATTTAATTCTTTGCCTATGGTGTGGTGAGATCTTTAAGGTGGCAGGTGCAATATTTTATCTCACTAACATGAAGAATATACAGGTTAAAGATAAGGGAGAGTGTATGTGGGGATCAAATTTGATGTTTAGTTTAAAGCAGGTACGTATCTAACAATATAGCAGAAAGAATATTTTCGACCAATAGTTGTAATTATTGTTTATCGTCAATAAGTAATAATACCAAATAAGACTAACATTCAAGCCATACCTTTATACTTTAGACTATTCAACAAAGTTTTTTGATGTTTGTAGTAAAGCGTGTCTAAAGATATGTGATCTTTTCAACTGCTCGACAGACAAGACATCGTATAGTATATGATTTATTGTTTTAATTTCATTACACAGGCTTGTATCTGAAAATGTAAGGTGTAGTAGGTGTGTGTAAAGTATTTCATACACATAAATTCAAAAAGCAATTGCACAATTCTAGATTCGGAATAATCGTGTAACAACAAGCGTCAATTGCACTATGGCTTAATCAATCACAGTCCAACTCTCAAACAGGCAAAATTTGAGCAACTGTCCCAAGGAGGTCATCGATAAATATTGTTAACATCTGGAATATATTTCTATGTCTATGTCTATATTTCATTCCAACAACTTTAACCAGTTGCGCTAAGGGAGTACTTCCGAACAATTCAACTTCTGAAGTTAAATATTAAACAAATCATGCTTAAATGGACCAACACATTTAGCTTGTTTTACAAATACCGTTTTCTGTTTTCAGTGGCTATGACTTTGAAACAAATCGAAAAGTACAATTTTTTATTTTAGTATAAATGTCTAACGACAATTTAAAACCCTTTTGGTCAAATCAGAACCATTTGATTACTGTTAACTAGTTCTTATTTCTTAAGAATTCAGGTGACTTCTATTTATCAAGAGCTCGCTGTGTTCTTTCCGCAAAAAGATAATTTCCAACGTAGTAATAAAACTGACCACGGTTGCGTTGCTTTTCCGGAGTATAAAAAATCTTAAGAAATAGTAGAATTCTCCTGTAAAGTATTATAGAGCTTGATGTGAGAATAATGAAAAGTTTCCGAAAGTGATTAATTTAGTTTATCCTGACTCGACATTTTTTGTACAAAACTTTTTGTACTAGTTAACTTAGATAGTTAGTTAAAACGTGACCATTAGTTGACAACTGCGGTGGTGGGGCCACGCAGCAGCCTCGGCTGTTGCAAGAATAGGCAGGCCCATCCGGGTAAGTACCACGACCTCACAGAAGACCAGAGTAAAGTGGAAGTATGACAAATACTTTCGCGTTTCGTCTGGTGAGTGAGGTAGCCGGAGCCCAATTTTCAAAAGGTTGTCAACGCATCTGTAACCCTCGGGTGTATCAGATGTCCATGGGCGGCGGTATTCACTTACCATCAGGTGAACCGGCTGCTCTTTTCGCAACTTTTCGCATAAAAAAGCAAACTAACTAACTAGGTTAGTTAAAAATGGTCACATATAGAGAGAGAAAAAAAACGGCCAAGTGCAAGTCGGACTCGCACACGAAGCAAAGGAAAAAAAACGGCAAAAAAATCATATCTGTTGTATGGGAGTCCCACTTAAATATGTTACGGTTCATGGGATGCAGTCTGTCGACAGATGGACAGTCAGATCGTTTTTGTATAGCAATTATTTTGTAACCACATAAGACGTTTAACAACAACATAATAGAAACTATCATGTGTCTGCTTTCTTAAACGGGGACCTTTACCTAGATGTTATTTTCTTTGTAGTTATACTTCTTTTGGCATTATCATGACAATAACAACTTTTAAACATTTACCAATAATTCCAAGTTATTTAAATAAACCGTTACGAATTGCATTTCACTTCTTCACAGTGAAGAAGTATAACTTCTTACGTGCGTACATAAGTACGCAAATACTTTTTTTGGTTAATAGTTATTACATAGGAGAAACATTAATAATTTGAGCATTAGTTAGTATAAAGGTTAGTACAAAACCATTAAAATTAAATTAGAGGGGCGCAATAATTGAATTTGCCCGAAATATCCCGAGGAATCTTCACTGCTCTCATTATAGTTTGATTATAGCGTCTTAAAATTAAATTAAAGCTAAGCCGATTTTCGTGTGTAATTATGTTAACCGGCTTAATATACTGTTTGAAACTAACACTTATTTGTTTGAATAGCGATTGTTAAAATTTTATTACATTTGGTATATTTTTATTCGTGAGGGGTAGATGTAGAAGTTTATGTTATCAATGTTAAATTATAAACTTATATTTTTACTAAATATATATTCAAGACAAACAATTGGTTAACAATTAATGACAGCGCGTATGAAGCAAGTGAACTATCCAATATTCGAAAGCTAAGTCCTGGCTCCGCTTGTGCTTCGCAGTTATAAAGCCTCAGGTGTCCCCACTACAGGAACCTCAGCAATATGAATAGGGATGCATCAAAATTTTTACTCGTAACTTTATCAAAACATGAAGCATTTACGTGGAAGTCAAGCAGTCTACTATGTAATTTCCTATCTACTTGTTGCGTGTAACTTGAAAATTCTATTTGAATGTGCTGTGTCCAATTAACGTTCGTAGTAAAAAGTATGAAGAAAAAAATACTTCTTCATTTTGTTATTTCTTCTAACGGTTCTCAATTTCGAGACTTTACTTACGTAAGAGCACTTAACTATTGACGCAACTGATGTACTTTCTGTAACTGTAGTAGGGCTACCGTCAGCTTCGTCTGATGCCCGGATGGGCAGGTCCGTCCGGAAAACACCACGACCTCACAGAAGACCGGCGTGAAGTGGAAGTGTTATACTTCTTCGTCTGGTGAGTGAGGTAGCCGGGGCCCAATTTATTCAAAGGTGGCAGCCGTTACGACCTGGGAACCTTCAAGGAGAGGGCATACTCTTTCATAAAAGGCCGGCAACGCGTTTGTAAGCCCCCTGGTGCTGCAGGTGTCCATGGGCAGCTGTGATCATTTACCACCAGGTGAGTCTCCTGCTAGTCTGCCGCTTTTTTCCCATAAAAAATGGCAACGCATCTGCAACCTACAACAGATGTTGCAAATTTTCATGGGCAGTGGTTATCACTTAATATCAGGTGAACCGCTAGCTCGCTTGCCATCATCTTACATAAAAAAAAAATAAAAAGCAGCAAATGCCATATAAAAACCGGGCTTCGACTCAGTGCTCAACTGTGCGGTTAGAACATGCTTTTAAAATATATACGATAATTGATTATTCTGTTCCACAATAAAATCCTGACCATTCCACTCTTGTCAGTCTTACTAGCTTACTATCTCGACAAAATGAAATCCCCGAAAGAAGTCTAAGAGAGGCGAAACTATTAAATTATGCCCGATAATCGCTATTGATGTTTAAAATCTTTTCAACCAAGTTGGGCACTTTCGATAGTATATATCTTAGTGAGTACACACATCTTGAACTTATGTTAATTGTTAATTGGGGACACGATTGTTAAGCTGGGAAAACAAAACGGTTTATTATTTTAGAGTTTGTCACGATTTTTGTACAATAGTGAAAGAAATGAGTAAGTTCGGAAACGTACAATTTCTAAACTAACACTTTTTTAAGTTCTTCCTACCTGACCCTAAAGTTTGTTGGCCACTTAAAACTAACAAGGCCTTCCTACCCTAACATAAACTTATCCTTTGGCTATATTATCAAGCGGTCAGAGTAAATTTTGATGACGGTCGGTCATATAAATATTTGAAGTGAAACTTCTTTATCGGGGTTGGAAAAAAATTTAGTGTAACATTTTTCCGTTACGCGCAATCTTTTTTTTTTATCTTAAAATGTTCCTCTAACGCCATCTAGTGTTGAATAGGGGGTTTTATGTCGTCTTTATTCTTTAGTGGTTTTAATAGTTTTAATGGCGTTATTTCCCTTGTGTGTTCATAGCAATATATATATAAATGTCATATTAAAGTGATCAGCAAAATCAAAGGGTTTATTTTAATTCTAATTCTAAAATGTAAACAATATATTTCGTATTTCAGTTACCATAAGCCATTAATAACACAAATATATAATAACGACATCAATGATAGTAATAATTCTATTACAATTAATGAAATTCAATAATAATCTTTGTAGTAATGACAGTGCTAGCTCTAATACTTCAGAGCACGACACTGTGTCGACTTCCTCTTCTCCAAAGGCAGGCACCGCCCACCGTGACCTGACTGCGCCTTCCACCGAAGACACAATCTGAAGCTGACCGATGATGCTCTTCGAAACCTCGATCGGCTCCTGGAACTTGCGGTTGCGACGTCGATCCAACGTCCGCAAGTTCGGTTTTCCAAAAAAACCTCACTCACAACACTCGCGAGCGAGTCGTATGTCTGCCTTCTACTCACTGGCTGACTATTCGGCAACGAAGGACCATGTACAAATTCAAAGCGGTTGTATTTTGGGTCCGTGAAGTTAATTGAAATAAACAAGGTTCACGTTGCAAGATTTTAAATAACAATTTTCGCGGACCCTCATACTAATTACAACGGTCAAACCATAGTGTGTTTTAATTCATTACTAACGCCACCTATGTATTACAAATAAGAAACTAAATATTATACAAAGCTAAAATGAAATAATTGTAGAATTTGTATTTATGTCTATGATAATAAAAGCCTTTTATTAAACTTTATCTAATTAAACTTTATTTAACCAATTTCTGTAAAGTTGCACATAGTAAATTATTTTTGAAAAATAACGTCATAAAAAGTTTCACTTCTTACGAGTGTACGCTAGTACACGTACACATTTTTTTTTATCGTATTGTTACGTGTTAGGGGTTCGAAGGATTTGGAGAGAAAGACCTGCTGACTCCTTTGAAGACTTTATTCACTAGCGCTAGGTCCAACACAAAGCACTAGGTCCAATCACTAAGCACTAACGATGTCCTAGGTTGTAGCCAAGTCGTAGGTTTCAATGGTATCGCTCTTGATCACTAGTTTTCGCTCCGAAGTCGCCTCGAAGGTAGCTCAAACTGAACTGTCTTGGCTCGCCTCTCTGCGGCTTTTTATATGGGCCGAGACGAGCCCCAGAATAATCCAGAAATTTCTTTCCTGGAACGTACCCGACACGCACGAACATGTTCGTGATTCTGGAAAGTTCGCGAATGTACCCGGTTTTCGAGACTATAGTTCCACAGTAGTTCCTCTAGCGCCATCTAGTATTGAATAGGGGGTTTTATGTTGTCTTTGTTCCTTGTGCGGTTTACTGGTTGACGCTAGATGGCGCTAGTTTCTTTGTGTTCGTAACACTACTCCCCTCTTAGAGATGCTCGTCCCGAGCATCGTTGTTGCTGCCATGGTAACGCACCAGACGGTCTATGTGTACCACTTTGAATGTCCCTCTTGGATGCTTTTGAATCCTATAAGTCACATCAATCAGTCGGGTAACCACTTTGTATGGACCGTCCCACTTGGTCTGCAACTTTGGGGATTTCCCTTTCCGACGAGTTGGGTTATGCAACCACACCAGTAATCCTTCCTCGAAGCCGTCCGTGTTCGATTTCCGGTCGTATCTGGTTTTCATGTTCTTACTTGACTGTAATCCATATTCCCTAACCAAGGCGTGTATATAGCGCATTTTTTCCTTAAATCGCAGACATAGTCTTGTACGGTCTTTGGTCCCTCTGGTGACCCTCCTGTCAATAGGTCTACTGGTATTCGAAGTTCTCTACCGTAGTTGACATATGCCGGGGTAGCTTTTATGCTCTCGTGCTCGGCGGTTCGGTACGACAGAAGGAAGAGTGGTATATACTTGTCCCAGTCCTTTTGTTTGTCGTCTACCAATTTCGCCAAATGCCTCTCAAGGGTCTGGTTAAATCTCTCAACCATTCCATCAGACTGTGGATGGTACGCGGTGGTCCTCGTCTTATGCATGCCCAAAATTCTGCACACTTCCTGGAATATTTGCGATTCGAAGTTCCTGCCCTGATCAGAATGGATTTCTAGAGGCACGCCAAAGCAACATATCACTTCTTCGACTAACTTAGAAGCGACCGTTGTAGCTTCTTGGTTTGGTATGGTGAACACTTCAGGCCATTTCGTGAAGTAGTCCATGACGACCATAAAATACTTGTTTCCCGACTCCGTTACAGGAAATGGCCCAGCTACGTCAACTGCAATTCGTTCCCACGGTGCACCGACGTTATACAACCGCAGGTTCCCACGGCTTCTGGTCTGTGGTCCTTTTACAGCAGCGCAAGTAGTACATTTGCGGCACCAATCCTGTACATCATCTCGACAATGCAACCAGTAGAATCGTTCTCGCACTTTTGTTAACGTCTTCTTGACACCTAGATGACCTACTGATACGCCATCATGTATTTCACGGAGAACATCTGGTACTCTCGTTCTCGGGACAATTATCTGAAGATGGAACTCTCTGCCGTTAGTCTTCTCCCATTTCCGGTAGAGTATTCCGTTTTGAAGTATCAGACTGTCCCATTGCGCCCAGTACGCCTTAGTGACAGCGCCAGTGGGTGCAACCTCACTCCAGTTTGGTTTTACATCGCCCCGCTTCTTCCATGTGATGATGTGCCGAAGGTCGTCGTCACTTTCTTGAGCCTCCCTCATAGCATTATTCTCCCAGAGACCCAAAGGACTTGTCCTCGTTAGCTTTAATGTTACTTCATTAGATTCCTGCTTAACACAATGTTTGCAGTCTTCCGAACACGGTCTTCGTGAGAGTGCGTCGGCATTCCCATGCGTCTTTCCGCTGCGGTGTTCCGTCTTGAAGTCATACTCCTGGAGCTGCTCAATCCATCGAGCTACTTGACCTTCCGGGTTCTTGAATTGCAGTAGCCACTTCAAGGCTGCGTGATCAGTTCGCAGTAAAAACTGTCTGCCGATGAGATATTTGTTGAAATGTTGTAGCGTCTTTACAACAGCCAAGAGTTCTCTTCTTGTTACACAGTAGTTTCTCTCTGGCTTGGATAACGATTTGCTGAAAATTGCAATAACAACTTCTCTTTCACCCTGTTTTTGAGATAACACCCCTCCAATGGCCGTGTTGCTTGCATCTGTATCGACTATGAACTGACCTTCAGATTGTGGATACCCCAGGATTGGGGTTTCACATAGATGTATCTTCAGTTTCTGAAAAGAATCTTCACAAGTCCCATCCCGACTGAATGGTCGTTTATCTTCTGTCAGCCGCTGTAATGGCTTGGCTATCTCTGAGAATCCCTTAACAAAACGCCTGTAGTATGAGCATAGGCCGAGGAATGCCCGCACTTCGGTTTTGTCCTTAGGGGTAGGCTATTTTTGAACTGCTTGCAGTTTCTCCGGGTCTGTCTGGATTCCATCACTGGAGATAACATGGCCGAGATAGTTGACCTTGCTCCTGAATAAACGACACTTTTTCGGGTTCAACTTTAATTTGGCTCCCTCTATTTTGGCGAATACTCGCTCCAAATTTCGCAAATGGTCCTCGAAGTCACAGCCGACAATGATAATGTCATTTAAGTAGACTAAGCAAGCCTCTCCAACTAAGACTGCAAGTACACACTCCATGAGTCGCTCAAATGTGGCAGGTGCGTTGCACAATCCGAAGGGCATGACTTTGAATTGCCGTAAACCTTTACCGGTCGAGAAAGCTGTCTTCTCCTTGTCTTTTGGATGAATTTCCACCTGCTAGTATCCAGATTTCAGGTCTAGGGTAGAGAACCATTTCGTGCCACTTAAGGTATCCAAAGTGTCGTCGATTCGAGGTAATGGGTAACTGTCCTTCTTAGTGACATCATTGAGGCGCCTATAGTCCACACAAAATCTCGTGCTACCATCTTTCTTTTTCACTAACACAACAGATGAGCACCACGGACTTGTAGACGGTTCAATAATCTTATTCCTTCTCATATCCTCCAAAAGGCCTTCAACTTCTTTTTCCTTTGCAATTGGTATCCGTCTTGCTCGTTGACGAATTGGTCTTTCGCTTCCGGTATCTATCCTGTGCTGAACCATCGAAGTTCTTCCAAGGTCTCCTTCTTCACTGGAGAAGATATTCGCGTAGCGCTGTAAAAACTTCCTAGCTTTCATGCCCTGCGAAAAAGTCAGATTACACTTGCAGTCATCGAGTAGCTCAGTCACTAGTCCGTAGTTGTTGCTGTTTGTCGAGTCTGCGCCTGTCACCGAACTACACTTTTTCACCGAGACAACTTCCTCGCACTTTTCAATGACGTCACCTTTGTTCAAGCAGACCTCGCGATCACCAAGATTCAAAACCTTGACCACAGCGTTACTGCTTCCACTAACAAGGGTTCTCGCTGTCATCAGTTTTTGCGCCGATGTCTTGGTAGGTGTGCCTTCGATCAACACGCATCTGTTTGACATTTTCTTTCCCGCTGGCGGCAGTTTCACCAGCACCTGAGCTTCCGCTCGTCCAGGTATAATGACTTTCTTTATACATGCGACTTTCCCGCAGGTGCCTCCAAGAATGAAGATTTCTTCTTCACCACACTTGAAAACTCCGTCAGCGACATTAACTCTGCAGTTGTGTTTCTTCATGAAATCCAAACCCAAGATGCAATCATCCATAATCTCAGCCACGATGACGCTATGAGAGTATGAGGACCCCCCTACATACATCGTGACTGACATTTCTCCCAGGACGGGTATTGGCTGATCGGAGGCAGTAAGAAGCCGGCAGTTAATTCTCCTTTTGAGTCCCCTTGCGGCTTTTACCAGATTTGGGTTCACTATTGTTCTAGAGGCTCCTTTGTCTAGAGTCATTTTGCAATCCGTCCCATTAATAGTCCCCTGAATCACAAGACTATTCCCGCTGCATGCCTGGGAGATAACAGTTATCGGGGCTTCCTCCGCGTCAGCCAGTACTCGCCCCTTAGTACTGGCTTTTATTAGTTTCCCTGATCCCGGGCAGTGGACGAAGCCTCTCGCTTCTTCAGCTCCGCTATTTGTTCCTCGATCCATTTCATCCTTGCCATCTGGGTCTCCTTCTGCGGGCAGTTGAGCTGAAGATGGCCCCTCTCACCACACTTGTAGCACATGGCTCCGGGACTTTTCTTCGTAGAAGCCTTAACCTCCTTCATTTCCTCAGAGACCTCGCGGATCTTATGGTTCTGCCGTATGTCATAGCGAACAGCCTCGACCTCCAAAGCGTGCGCCAATGCCTCCTTTAGCGAGGTATGGTGACGAAGCCTCACTGCAGCTCTGACCTCCAGGTCTTTGATTCCGTCCACAAATGCCTGAACAATATTCGTGTCTACCATCTTGGTGTTGGCTCCTGGGTGTGCCTTCCTAACGAGTTTTTCAATTTCCAACGCCCATTGTTGTAGTCCTTCTCCTGAGCGTTGGACTCGGTCACGCAGTTGGGCACGGAAAACGTGCTCCAGGTGTCACTCCCCGTATCTGGATTCAAATGCCTCCATCAGGTCTTGGAACCCATTTCCTGTATGTGGCAGTGCTTTCAAGACCGACAAAGCTTGCCCTCTAAGCGCAACAGTGAGAGCGGTCAGGCACTGCTCTTCCGGTCATCCGTTGGCAGTAGCAACAGTCTGGAATTGCCGACGATAAGCGTGCCAAGAAGTAGCGCCGTTGTATGGCGGCACTTTCACAAAATTTTTTTGAATTTTTTTGAAATTCTTTTGAATTTCAGCCCTTTGCAGCTCCATTAGTTCTATTAAACTTCCCAATTGAAGAGCCACTTCAGGGGCTGCAGGGGCTTCAGTCACGGTGCCGCTGGTAGGCGTGGCAAGGTGGGCGGGGCCAGTGGGCGTGGCCCGGTGGGTTGAGCCAGTGGGCGGGGCTTGGGTCCGAGTGGGCGGGGCTTGGGCATGCATGGGCGGAGTCTAAGGGGCGTGGTCGGTGGGCGTGGCCTGGTCGATGGGGCCAGTGGGCGGGGCTTGCCCCACAGTGGGCGGGGCTTGGTCCCCAGTGGGTGATGCCTCCGCAGCTCGTGCCCTTGTCCTGACACCCTCCTTGAAGTCCTCTCTCGGAGTCAATGGCATCTCCAAATCCCACTTCTGACACCAGTTGTTACGTGTTAGGGGTTCGAAGGATTTGGAGAGAAAGACCTCTTTTGAAGACTTTAGTCACTAGCGCTAGGACCAACACAAAGCACTAGGTCCAATCACTAAGCACTAACGATGTCCTAGGTTGTATTCAAGTCGTAGGTTTCACTGGTATCGCTCTTGATCACTAGTTTTCGCTCCGAAGTCGCCTCGAAGGTAGCTCAAACTGAACTGTCTTGGCTCGCCTCTCTGCGGCTTTTTATATGGGCCGAGACGAGCCCCAGACTAATCCAGAAAGTTCCTTCCTGGAACGTACCCGATACGCACGAACATGTTCGTGATTCTGGAAAGTTCGCGAATGTACCCGGTTTTCGAGACTATAGTTCCACAGTAGTTCCTAGTTTAAATACCGCATCATCAGTAAACTGAAATACAGTAAAATATATTTGAATGAGTTCTTACTCTTTGTGCTGGCCTCTGCATTCAAGATGAAACTATAAATTACGTAGCCTGCGCCTTCTGGTTTCGCGCCCAGAAATTGAATCCCGCAGCGCCGGAAGTTTTTGTTCATTTCTTTAAAAAAAGTTACAATTATCAGTAAATATAGTTAATTAAAGAACCTAATTCATCTACCGCTAGATTATAATTTTCAGAATTGACTTTTTTGAAATTTTGTGGACATTTATAACATAATTAATTCATCGGGAATACGTTATCGAGTTTGGGAATCTTGAGATGTCTATAACGTGGAACTTAGCAACTATCGTGGGCGACCCTTTGAGTATCCTTATGTAAATCTCTGATAATAGCTCGAAGTCACCAGAGAACTATGTGGTTTGTGGAAGTTGAACTTTATTTTCATTATTAATGTAATTTAAACGTTGGCGGCCCTTTTAAAATGTTCATATTATTTGCCAAGCAGAATTCGATTAATACCTTATTATTTGATAATTTTATTTTTTTTCGTTTGAAGCATTTTCTCCGTTGTAAGATTAAGGTCTTACTTTTGCCGAAGCTTATATATCCAATAATTGATAACGCCAATAATTGTTATCCAGACTTGAACAAAGACCACTTAGAAGCTTGAATGCCTATTCAATACCTGCATTTGATATATTTTTGGCATTGTAAGTTATGGTATTTCTTATCGGTCTCGTCTGAAGCAGCTTACAATTAAATTATAATTTAAATATAGAATTTTATCACTACATAATATAAATCAAAGTCGTCCCGCTGTCTGTCTGTCCCTCTATATGCTTAGATTTTTAAAAGTACGTAACGGATTCAAGAGGAAGGTATACATGTATAATACATTGTACCCGTGCGAAGCCGGTGCGGGTCGCTAGTATTCTATACATACATATGTGTTTAAGTACTTTCATTTATCTGAATGTGTGCATATATTATGTGGGTTACACTGAAAGTTTTAGCAAATCATAAAATGCTTTAATGTAGAAAGTTGCCAATACTTTTATTGCTGTTCGTAGTAGTCTCCGTACCACTCTATATATCTTCACATTCTATGGAAGCACTGAGACAAGCTCATTCTTTCTTAGAGGTCTCTTCTACTGCATTTTAGATTCCTCCAAAGCTCGTAAAGCGAATACCGGGACGTTTATCTTCTATTTTTGGGGACAAATGAAAGTCGCAGGGCGCCAGGTCGGGAATATAAGGCTGATGACTCATTATCTCGACATGTGCCATAGTCAAGTATTCAATTGTTCGTCTCATACAACAAGAGAGTTGACCGAAACTGTGCCGAAAATAAAACAGTCAGTTAATTACAGTGGATCGATGAGAAGATCATTTAATTGTTGGGGCAAACGTGGAATTCTATGCTAGGAGCATTCGCCAAAGAGTATTCCACGTTTGTTCGTTTTTATGACAAACAGACGGCTACGCGAACACACAAAGGGATTCATTCCGCTGGAGGCAAAGCTCGCTTCAATATTTAGTGGCAAATTCACGATTTCTCTCTTCTCGTCCCCTCTTTGTCTGTATTTCTTTTTTGTTTCCGGCTGAAAGCAAAAAACGTTCCTTTCTTACTTTAATAAAATATATACATTAACACATTTACTCGGCTAAGCTTAAGCACAAAAGATAGTTGAGTTTTAATTTAGTAAAATTTTAAAATTATAGCATGATATTTGAGCCTTTTTGAAGTTGCTGCTGTAAACAAGTTGAATTTTTCGTTTTTAAAAATTTTAATAATTTATATAATTATAATCTACGCTTTGTGTAATTAAACCTGTTTTTGAAATAAAATAAAGTCAAAACTAGAAGAAAGAAGCATCTCGTCGGAAATAAAAGTTGGGGGGAAAGAAAATAAAGATCTTTTGCAGCACATCAAAGTCTGAAGACTTCCGAGAATAAATTAGAAGTACACAATTGATTACTTTCTTATTTCGTTTACTTTTTATAAGTAGTAGTAATTAGTTACACATCAAGTAGAGGTGAGTGACAATTTATTATTATGTGCTGTTTAAAAACTTATATAACTTTGTAATGAAGGAATTTTCAGAAAATACATACAACCGGATAAATGGACGAATATGGGAATGAGCCAGCATCCGCGATAGCTCATTGCCCGGGCACTCGCTTTTAGTTCAATATACACGAACAACCTAAGTTCAATCTCCGGTGCCGGGAATAAACCAAAGAAATAGTTAATTTAAGTGCTGATTTGTCACGTGCTCAGCGGTGAAGGAAAATTTCGTGAGGAAACTTCATATTTTGGAAATAATAACAATAAAAAATATTTCGAAGATATGTGAAGTCCGATAAGGTCGCTCGTCGGACTATGCCTTAATGCCCTGTGCTGTACATAGGAGGCTTTTGCCCACAAGTGGGACATTTATAGGCTGTTACTTAACTTTTAATTTACATAGACGACATTTTTATATTTTTAAAGTACTAAATATGCAAATAAAAGTATGTTTTGAAGTTTTTCGTTAAAAAAATTCTAATAATTTAAAAGTGTCCATACGTAAGATATTAATAAATAATCATTTTTTTATTAAATTATCGATTGTAATTACTGAAAGTTGTGTGTGTGTACTTCAATGAATAAGATTTTTTTTATTCTATACACTCGCATATTGATCTCGAATGTTCCAAACTCAGAAACATTTTTTTATTGAAATCTCTTTCATAGACCTATGCACGTGTTATTTCTTTTTATACAGCTGTGTCCGCTCGAATAGATCATTTAATTTTAATAATATCGAATGACCATTTTGTATTTTAATCTATTTTTAAATCAATATATGTATATTTATTATAATTCCTAAAGCCTGTAAGAGTTATGTTTAAAAATATTTACTCGCTGCACGTAAAATCATTCAATCTTTTATTTTTCTTTTACTCTATTTAATACATCCGAGCCATTTTCAATTCATAATAAGAACAGTTGACAACACAACAATTTCCCAATCACGTACTGGAATTCTCTCGGGAGCTGTAATTTAATAATGACATATTATGAATGTTTTAATAAATATATATTGCAGAACATATTTTTACACAAGACACAAACTTAGCTAATCTTTTACAATTGTATTGTTATATTTGTAATGGTTTAAACATAATTTTGTATTGGAAGTAAATATACATCGGTATGATAATAAACAAACAGCCACAAGAAAAACACAATGATCCTCGAACAACAGTTTTCTAGTAGTGGGGTTTGAGCCCAGCCCCTCACCGTCTGAAGAAATAGACAGGTTTACTAATCATTACGAGTTCGATTTATTAATATAAATATGGGCAATACGACTCATCTAAATGTAGAAATGTTGGCAACCTTTTGATGTTACTAAAATTGATAATGTAACTTAAAATGCACGGCTACTGAGCGAAAATATAACCTAATTACATTAGGTCAGCAGTTAATTTGCGTACGGCAAGCAAAGCACACCGTTCGGATAAACGGCAACAATTAAAATAACTATCAGGGGCAGGAATGGACAGGACATTTGTCGAGAGAACAGCCTCAATTACTGGGGAATACCTGTATCATTTATAACTTCGAGGCGAGACTATATCAGCAAATATCACCAGAAACTCATGAATGTATTTAAAACGTACTGATTTAGTTTGTTCGGAGAAAATTAGACATTAAAACAAGAGGTCAAGTGACACCCGGTTGGAGCGAAATTTAATTCGCTATATATTATATACTAGCTTTTACCCACGGCTTCGCTCGCTTAAATAAATATATTTTTTTATAAAATGTCCTATGTCCTATTTAATACCTCGAAGAATATGTGAACAAAGTTTCATGATAAACGGTTGAGTATTTTTGGCGTGAAAGCATAACAAACAAACTTACATTCACATTTATAATTTATCAGTAGGGATTAATCAATAGGCACAATTAAAAATAAATTAATGGCTTTTGATTCATTACGTACTACACTAGGTATATTCGTGTCCCGGAGTTATGCTCACCGCTCCCAGCGAGTTAATAACGCACTCAACGGCCGTCTATGTTACTGTCTACATGCAAAAACCAGACGGCCGATAGCCGGAATCCCTCTCGTTTTGTAAATGAAAGCATGTCCACATGCGTAACTCTGTTTAGGACGGGCCTATCAAGTTCGTGGAAACTTTGACTTTTGAGCTTTGTACTCAGTGCAGCTTAATACAGTCTCCGGACTTAAGCGCAAACGTCTATCATGGCTCACCGTCGCAAGAATAAATCGGTGAAAATACCGATGGAAGACACTTTCTTCTACTGAAACAATTTATTCAAGAGAGAAACTGCGTTGGTTTACGTTACTGAGAGTGAGAACCTTGGATTGTAAGTACGAACGTCACAACCTTTGACACTGTTTGTGAAATGCTGAAAAATCATTACGCCTTCAATATTCGGCCGTAAAACACAGTGTGTGCAATGTAAGTGACCGATAGTGGTTTGCATACATTCAAAATCTTAGTCTTTATAGCCCATACGATTTAAGAGAAACAGAGAATGTTGAAACTTATTACACAAAAGATCTGTAAGGGAGAATTTTGGCTGTGAGTATCCAATATTCTTTTTTGTAAGTGTGTACTATCTAATAATACCCGAAACATCACTAATACGAACTTATTCATTCTATAACCAGAACCAGAAAAAGAACAGTGGTGTACCGGCCAAACTTAAAGTCAATATCAGATGTCACAGTTTTAAATAAGATTAAGTTCATCTGTGACGATTAGAAATTTACAGCAGGCATGTAATTATCTATTAAAAAACAATGAAATTATCTTTGCATTACTCAATAATGTAAACGAAAATGAAGACTGAAAATACTCTTGCATCGCTATGCAGGGTACTTTTTTGTGCGAAATCCCAGCGGCACACTGTTTCATGCTTTCAAAATGAGCAACACCAAAACAGCATGAAAATGACACGCTTTAAGAATTGCTCATGCATTTTAAACTAAGAACACCGCCAAGTGATAAAGGAAAAATAATTTGTATTAAAAAATTCTTAAGGTACCTTTAAAGTATATACAATGCAGGAGGTCCATAATATTAAAAAAATAAAAAAAACGATCCCTACTAATAACTTACTAACAACTAATAACTTGTAGGTAAAAAAGTATACGCCACTAATAGATTCTACATGGAGCATTAGATACATAGTCAACTTTCTGAGTAGCTTTCCCTTTTCTGAAAAATAGCCATAGCCATAGACAAACGAGAAAGCCATAGAGAACTTATTTCATTTCCTCGGTAGTTTAAGAACCACCATGAACTAGTTTTTGTTTTGTTAACGCGGGCGAAGTGCCTACGCATATTTGCCCTCGTGAAAGAAACCCAATGAATCATACGAGTTTCTGTGATTCTGTTTAAACTTAATGAAGGTGAATAATTTTTGAAGAAATTGTCGCCTGTGATGAAAATTAGATCAGCTACGAGAATGGGAGAAAAGTTGTTCATGGGCAGTCAAGCAAAAAATAATCGGATTAACATGCAATAAAGTGATGCTGTGTTTATTGGAAGGGTATCGTTGATTATGAGTTTCTACTGCCAAGCTCATTACAAACCTTTAGCACTGTTCATAAGCATACTTATTGATATTCTAGTCTCATTGGATGTTCATCGGCTTACCTCTTGGTATGCTTGCGTGCTAACTGGCCTCACATGGATACCTATTGGCGGGTTGCTTAAGAAATAAAGCTTCCAACAGAAAGACACGGTGGCCAATTGTTTCATTAATTTGATGTTCGCTAATCGAAGGAAGAAGCGTTCAATTGCGAACAATGTTGAAAATAAAGGCGATGAGAGCCGGGCATAGATAATGGAAAAGGAATCACATACTCTAAATATCAAAATCATGGCAAAACTTAGACTAATTAATCTTGTTAATGTTGTTTTTCTTTTGTAATTGCTAATTTATGAACAGTTTATTAATAATAAGGTTGTACAGCGTAATGAGTTGTATTCAGTAGAGATGTATCATTTTATTGTATGTGATATTAATCTTAAGTATTATTTTACAGAAGCCTAAATAATTGAATAAAATCGCTTCGAATGCGAATGCCCATGCAGTATAATACATCATTCGGTAAATATAAATGTTGTATTGGTTTTGATAGCCTCGCTTATAAAATATCATCAATATTATTGTATCCAATATTAGTCTTCTCATATTTTAAGTTACAGTTACATAGTATAATGAATTAAGTCTTAACAATACCGCTATCCAAGTAATACGAGTATATTATCCTGGTTCCTAACAATACTTATAATGTATTGGATTTTTTTCTTTTCTCACATTTAGAATTTTTATGCTACAAGATTGTATTATATATAACCTACCATTAATTGTTTGAAAATTTTGAAGAACAACAAATAAAAACTAATATTACAATTAAAAGCCAACACCAATTTAATTTAAAAAATATGGCACTTTTATTTCAACACATTTCCGATAAATTTTTCGATTCGTATGTATTCTGATTAATACCAATGGTCAATTACCCGCAGAGAGACACAAATATCCATAAATATGTTAGCAAATACCCAAAACTATGTTAGTTGCAGGATATATAATTCGCAACTTTTAACGGAGCCCACCGGGATGATACCAAAAGAAAACTACACAGTATGGTTGTCGTGCCTATTTTTTAGCACATGTTTCCATCCTCTTTCAAAGAAACATTTCTCTAGAATTTTTCAACGTTTATTATTCTTTGATGGCTCTATGGCATGAAATGTGCGGAATGCCATTAAATAAAACTCACAAATGTGCTCACTGTTAATTGTATTACATCAGAAGAACTTTAGATGTGTTCACAATATTTTCACCCTTAAAATAATGTTATTGTTAACAAAGAGACAAGTCGACCGTTGTGTTCTCAGCGGCGAGTTCCGAGGCAGAGGTAACTCCCCGGTCGCCGACCAATCAGAGGCGATTCGTTTGCAAACCGCGAGTTGCGCGCTTTTGCGCGCTAAATTTAAAATAGACGCGGCGGTTGTTTTCATCCGCCACATCACCCCCCTAGGCAGAAAATTAGCCCATCCAAAAAAATTAAAACTAAGCATGCAATAAATTCTTAACCTAAATATAAAAAAGAAAAAAAAAACAACATGCTTATAATCTAATTATGAGAATGATGAATGGAAGAGCATTTAAAGTAAATTACAGGTTCAAACGGTCTTTAAAATGGACGCTACGACCTGAGCGAGTAGTGTAAGGAGTTGGTGAGGAGTGCTTAATACAAGCAGGAGGCGCAGCTGGGACAACTGGAGTTGCAGCTGGAGTAGGCAAAGCAGGTGAGTTTGCAGTTGATCTGGGTGCTGACGGTACTGAATTGTCTACGATGTATGCCGGTTTCACACGGTCAAGACTCACTTGCGTGTTTCTGTCACCGACAGTGATCGTTATTGTCTTCTCCGTTCTAGACACTACCTTATGAGGTCCACTGTAGGGCGGCTTGAGGGAAGGTCTGACTGTGTCATCTCTCAAGAAGACGTGTGTAGCAGTCAAGAGGTCCTTCGAAACGAAGACTGGCTGCTGACCATGGCGGGAGGCAGGTGTTGGCCTCAGTCGTGCCATCTGCAGGCGGAGTTGAGTGGCGAAGTTGGTTAAGTCCTCGACGCGATCTGGAGCTGGAGAAGGGGCAATGAGTTCACCGGGCAAGCGCAGGGGTTCCCCGTAAACAAGCTGGGCCGGTGAGCATTGCAGGTCCTCTTTGAGAGCTGCCATGTGGTAAAATCGTGCGGTTGGTGCAGAAAAATTACCAAGAGGAGTCAATGTGTGCCGAGAAATCTTGCTGCGTTGACAAGCAGTACAAGCACGACACCATTTGTAGCAGTCTTTGTGTATATTCGGCCACAAAAAACGCTCAGCTACCATGCGTGCGGTTGCCCGCGCGCCGGGGTGGCTGAGATTGTGAATTTTGTCATAGTAAGGACGGCGAAAAGAAGATGTAGGAAATGGACGAGGTTTACCCGTGGAGACGTCACAGAAAATTTCAACGTCGGGACCAGGAACCAATACTTTTTCTAGTTTTAGGGACGAGTTGGTTTGCATCCTCTGCAGTTCGTCGTCAGTTGCCTGTTCCGCAGCGAGAGCAGCGAAGTCATCGAGTATATGGACGGCTTCCACACGTGACATAGCGTCAGCAACTACGTTGTCTTTCCCATGTACATGAACGATGTCAGTTGTAAACTGGGATATGAAAGAAAGCTGGTTGAGCTGGACGGGTGGAAGCTTCTCTCGTTTTTGTGAAAAGGCGTACGTTAATGGTTTATGATCCGTGTATATAACCACATGTTGAGCTTCCATGATATGGCGAAAATGATGGACAGCGTCGTAAATCGCTAGCAGCTCCCTGTAGTAGGCGGGCCAGGTTGTCTGGCCGGCTTTGAGCTTCTTGCTAAAGAAGGCTAGAGGCTGCCAGGAGTCATCAACGAGCTGTTGTAAACAAGCGCCAACAGCGCGTCGGGTACAGGGTGGGCAAGAAGCGTCGCATTTCGCAAGATGGTCCTTGCATTTCTGGAACGCGGTGTGGAGCTCCGGTGTCCACGGAACTGGTTGCGACCCTTTAAGCTGACCCGACACGTAACTGTCGATTAACGGCGCTTGGAGTTCTGCAGCATGTGGCAGAAAGCGGCGGTAAAAATTCACCATACCCAAGAATCTGCGGAGGCCTTCAACTGTTTTAGGTGGAGGAAAATCCCGCAGGGCTTCGATGCGCTCAGGAGGCGGACAAGTACCCGATTTGCTAACCTTGTATCCGAGGAAAGTTACTTCATCTGCGCCAAGCACACATTTCGATGGGTTGACAACAACACTGTATTACGATAAGCGCTTGAATATAGCGCGAAGATGGTCAACCTGGTCCTCGGGGGTCTGTGAGAAAACGAGTATGTCATCGAGATAGGGAAACACGAAGTCTAGGCCATTGGTTACCTCATCAATGAAGCGCTGGAAGGTTTGTCCAGCATTGCGCAAACCAAAAGACATAAAACAAAATTCATACAAACCGAAAGGTGTAATAATGGCAGTTTTTGCTTATATCTTCAGGTGCGACAGGGATTTGTTGGTAGGCCTTAACCAGATCTATTTTGCTAAAGATAGTACAGTCGGCTAGGTTGCTACCAAAGTCTCCGATGTGTCGAACTGGGTAACGATCGGGAATCGTCCGTGCGTTGAGTCCCCTGTAATCGCCGCATGGTCGCCAGCAGTCCTGCGAGGTGGATGGAATGTCAAGGTGTTTATCCTTGAGCACCATCTGCAGAGGCGAAGACCATGGGCTCTGAGAGGGGCGGGCTGTACCACAAGCTACCATGTCCTCGAAAACAGCTTTGGCTACCTTGGGTTTTTGAGGTGCGAGCCGGACGTACGACTGCAGACAGGTGGTCGGTCTGTGGTCAAAATGTGGTGGACGGTGTTGTGCTTCGCAACGCGGGGAAATCCGGGTGGTCTCGACAGTTCTGGAAACTCCTGTAATATTTTGGAGAAAACGGAATTGTCAGTAATGATGGTTTTTACGCTGGGTTGATTAATAGCTACCACAGTGGCAGTGACGGAAATATTTGTAACGCCGTCTAGTAATCGTCGCTTAGAACAGTCTGGCAACAGATTGTAATAAGCGAGGAAGTCAGCTCCGATTATGGGAGTACCAACATCTGCTATAACAAAGTTCCATCTAAATTCTTGACGGAGTCCAAAGTTGAGACGAAGGATATGGAAGCCGTATGTCTTAATTATGCTCCCGTTAGCAGCGCGGACACCGAATCCAGAAGGTCTGGAGGGACCGCAAAGAAGTCGGCGGGGAAAGCAGCAAATATCCGATCCGGTATCGATAAGAAATCGATGACCCGACTCGGTATTTTTAATGAACAAACGGCGGCCAGTACTAAGTTCACAATCAGACGCCGCTACTGATTGTTCAGGGCGTTTCCCGTCTGATCGGGTTTCCATGTGCATGGAGTCAAATATTTGGCGGCCTTGGTACCGAATTTGGCGTGGTACCAACAAGCGCCCGACTTGCGGTGCCGAGATGCAGAACGAGGCCGGGAGCGTGAGCTGCTCCGCGAACGAGAGCCTGCGTGACTTCTGCTCAAAGCGTCGACCTTCTGTGTCAGTTCGTCAAGGCGTTTCGTAAATTGGCTAAAGTCGGGTAGGGTGGGAACCGCAGAAGCAGAATTAACTAAAGCGCTTTTACCGGGGGCAACGTCAACAATACCGTCAGCTAGCTCAGCAAGCTTGCTCAATGGTAAGTCCTGATGAGCCATCAGGATGCGCTGGACGTCAATGGGCAGGTGACGCATCCACAACTCGCGTACAATGCCATCGTCTCCTTTTCCTGCCAAAGACTGCAGGTGACGAAGAAAAGAAGAAGGCTTGCGGTCGCCCATCTGCTCTTCGCCTAGAAGTTGGCGAATGCGTTGCTCTCTGGAAACTGAAAATCGTTTGATCAACTCGGTTTTCAAGTTTTCATACTTGTCATCTGCTGGAGGATGAGCAATGACGTCTTTCCACCTCGTCAGCCACATCAGGTTCCAGCTTTGAAAGGATGTGACCATATTTGGTTGCATCCTTGGTTATGCCTGCGACTTCGAACTGTGCCTCAGCCTGTGTGAACCAAATTGCTGGTTTGTGGGGCCAAACGGAGACCACTTAACACTGACTGCTCCTACATTTTGTTCGGTGTTACTACCTGCTTGGTTGACACATAATCTAGCAACCTGCCGTTTAAGCTCTTCAATCTGTTGCTTTAATTCCTCTTCCATTATTAAAAAAATAATAATAATGCACTAAATAATATTATAATAAAAGGTAACTTGCAAAATAATAGTCAAATAGTGCACATAACATTCAACAACAAATTAAATTTCCATTATAAAACCAACCGAATAAAATTAAAATTAAATATTTACTAATATACAACTTGTAAAATATTGGCAAACAATGAACAAAAACATACAATTATACCCAAGGACAAATGGTGTCAAACAAACAAAACATATATACAAACAAAAAAATGCAAAGGAAAATTAAATTAAAATTTCTAATAATTTCCTGCCAGCAATGCAAGTATTAAAATTTCCAATGGCAGTTAATGAGTTAGATGGAAAGTAATTTAAAAATAGTTAAAAGTTACTATTTAGCACAGGTAGGTTAGTTATAAAAGTTATTGTACAGTATATTATATATTAGTCCAGTTATATTAGTCTAAAAGTTGTTATAAAACACCAAAACCAAAAAAAAAAAAAAATTGTTAAATATGTTATAAACAAAAAGTATAAACATAAAAGTATAACACACAAAATAAAATAAATGAGAAATATCATAGTATTATGTGCTAGATCCAAGAAAATAAAAGTTAAATTTAAATTGTCCATTCAAATGCAGTCCAATCAGACCTTGCCGTCTGGGGAAAATGGGAGAAAAAGTTCCTTAACCGTTCACTGCAGAAAGTTTATAAAGGGAAAATGCTTGTAAAAAGTCCTGGATTACACTGACACTTGTTAGAAAGTTAGTCGTTATTGTTTGTAATTAGTTAGCACTGTGTGTGTTCACTCACCACTGTGAAAATGTTAGAAGGAGAACGGGCAGGGCAAGAAAGTAGCCCGTGCCGCTACCGGAACGTACCTCAGATGACCAGATAGGTACCTCAACCGCAGGGCAGATGCCGGCATGAACTTGCAAGGGCTGGCCAGCTCGTCCAGTGTGGGAGATATGGACATCAAGAGAGCAGATGAGAACCGCCGTGTCACGCCGCTTGTTCTCAGGAACAATCCTTTTCCATCAGCGGAATCCGTGCATGGAATCAGATATATAGCTGTGCGATAGCTTCTCCAGCGTGAAAATGTCCTCTCCGGTATACGTATTCTCTGGATTTTCACAATTTGAAAAAAAAAAATTCACGAGGGCGAAACGTTTTCTGATCACGTCGGGGTCACCAATATGGCATGAAATGTGCGGAATGCCATTAAATAAAACTCACAAATGTGCTCACTGTTAATTGTATTACATCAGAAGAACTTTAGATGTGTTCACAATATTTTCACCCTTAAAATAATGTTATTGTTAACAAAGAGACAAGTCGACCGTTGTGTTCTCAGCGGCGAGTTCCGAGGCAGAGGTAACTCCCCGGTCGCCGACCAACCAGGCGATTCGTTTTGCAAACCGCGAGGCGCTAAATTTAAAATCGTTGTTTTGCACATCACCCCCCCTAGGCAGATTAAAACTAAGCGCGCTTTTTAAAAAGCGCAACATGCTAAATTATAAAATGAATGGAAGACGTAAATTACGGTTCAAACGGTCTTTAAAATGGACGCTACGACTTTAGTATTTTTGAGGATCCAGGAGGCGCCTGGGACAACTGGAGTTGCCAGCTGGAGTAGGCAAAGCAGGTGAGTTTGCAGTTGATCTGGGTGCTGACGGTACTGAATTGTCTACGATGTATGCCGGTTTCACACGGTCAAGACTCACTTGCGTGTTTCTGTCTGTCACGACAGTGATCGTTTTGTCTTCTCCGTTCTAGACCACTACCTTATGAGGTCCACTGTAGGGCGGCTTGAGGGAAGGTCTGACTGTGTCATCTCTCAAGAAGACGTGTGTAGCAGTCAAAAGGTCCTTCGAAACGAAGACTGGCTGCTGACCATGGCGGGAGGCAGGTGTTGGCCCAGTCGTGCCCTCTGCAGGCGGGGTTGGGTGGCGAAGTTGGTTAAGCCCTCGACGCGATCTGGAGGGGGAGAAGGGGCAATGCAATAGTTCACCGGGCAAGCGCAGGGGTTCCCCGTAAACAAGCTGGGCCGGTGAGCATTGCAGGTCCTCTTTGAGAGCTGCCATGTGGTAAAATCGTGCGTTGGTGCAGAAAAAATTACCCAAGAGGAGTCAATGTGTGCCGAGAAATCTTGCTGCGTTGACAAGCAGTACAAGCACCGACACCATTTGTAGCAGTCTTTGTGTATATTCGGCCACAAAAAACGATCAGCTACCATGCGTGCGGTGCCCGCGCGCCGGGGTGGCTGAGATTGTGAATTTTGTCATAGTAAGGACGGCGAAAAGAAGATGTAGGAATGGACGAGGTTTACCCGTGGAGACGTCACAGAAAATTTCAACGTCGGGACCAGGAACCAACGCGTTATCTAGGTAGAGCGACGAGTTGGGTAGCAGCCTCTGCAGTTCGTCGTCAGTTGCCTGTTCCGCAGCGAGAGCAGCGAAGTCATCGAGTATATGGACGGCTTCCACACGTGACATAGCGTCAGCAACTACGTTGTCTTTCCCATGTACATGAACGATGTCAGTTGTAAACTGGGATATGAAAGAAAGCTGGTTGAGCTGGACGGGTGGAAGCTTCTCTCGTTTTTGTGAAAAGGCGTACGTTAATGGTTTATGATCCGTGTATATAACCACATGTTGAGCTTCCATGATATGGCGAAAATGATGGACAGCGTCGTAAATCGCTAGCAGCTCCCTGTAGTAGGCGGGCCAGGTTGTCTGGCCGGCTTTGAGCTTCTTGCTAAAGAAGGCTAGAGGCTGCCAGGAGTCATCAACGAGCTGTTGTAAACAAGCGCCAACAGCGCGTCGGGTACAGGGTGGGCAAGAAGCGTCGCATTCGCAAGATGGTCCTTGCATTTCTGGAACGCGGTGTGGAGCTCCGGTGTCCACGGAACTGGTTGCGACCCTTTAAGCTGACCCGACACGTAACTGTCGATTAACGGCGCTTGGAGTTCTGCAGCATGTGGCAGAAAGCGGCGGTAAAAAATTCACCATACCCAAGAATCTGCGGAGGCCTTCAACTGTTTTAGGTGGAGGAAAATCCCGCAGGGCTTTCGATGCGCTCAGGAGGCGGACAAGTACCCGATTTGCTAACCTTGTATCCGAGGAAAGTTACTTCATCTGCGCCAAGCACACATTTCGATGGGTTGACAACAACACTGTATTACGATAAGCGCTTGAATATAGCGCGAAGATGGTCAACCTGGTCCTCGGGGGTCTGTGAGAAAACGAGTATGTCATCGAGATAGGGAAACACGAAGTCTAGGCCATTGGTTACCTCATCAATGAAGCGCTGGAAGGTTTGTCCAGCATTGCCCAAACCAAAAGACATAAAAAAAAATTCATACAAACCGAAAGGTGTAATAATGGCAGTTTTGCTTATATCTTCAGGTGCGACAGGGATTTGTTGGTAGGCCTTAACCAGATCTATTTTGCTAAAGATAGTACAGTCGGCTAGGTTGCTACCAAAGTCTCCGATGTGTCGAACTGGGTAACGATCGGGAATCGTCCGTGCGTTGAGTCCCCTGTAATCGCCGCATGGTCGCCAGCAGTCCTGCGAGGTGGATGGAATGTCAAGGTGTTTATCCTTGAGCACCATCTGCAGAGGCGAAGACCATGGGCTCTGAGAGGGGCGGGCTGTACCACAAGCTACCATGTCCTCGAAAACAGCTTTGGCTACCTTGGGTTTTTGAGGTGCGAGCCGGACGTACGACTGCAGACAGGTGGTCGGTCTGTGGTCAAAATGTGGTGGACGGTGTTGTGCTTCGCAACGCGGGGAAATCCGGGTGGTCTCGACAGTTCTGGAAACTCCTGTAATATTTTGGAGAAAACGGAATTGTCAGTAATGATGGTTTTTACGCTGGGTTGATTAATAGCTACCACAGTGGCAGTGACGGAAATATTTGTAACGCCGTCTAGTAATCGTCGCTTAGAACAGTCTGGCAACAGATTGTAATAAGCGAGGAAGTCAGCTCCGATTATGGGAGTACCAACATCTGCTATAACAAAGTTCCATCTAAATTCTTGACGGAGTCCAAAGTTGAGACGAAGGATATGGAAGCCGTATGTCTTAATTATGCTCCCGTTAGCAGCGCGGACACCGAATCCAGAAGGTCTGGAGGGACCGCAAAGAAGTCGGCGGGGAAAGCAGCAAATATCCGATCCGGTATCGATAAGAAATCGATGACCCGACTCGGTATTTTTAATGAACAAACGGCGGCCAGTACTAAGTTCACAATCAGACGCCGCTACTGATTGTTCAGGGCGTTTCCCGTCTGATCGGGTTTCCATGTGCATGGAGTCAAATATTTGGCGGCCTTGGTACCGAATTTGGCGTGGTACCAACAAGCGCCCGACTTGCGGTGCCGAGATGCAGAACGAGGCCGGGAGCGTGAGCTGCTCCGCGAACGAGAGCCTGCGTGACTTCTGCTCAAAGCGTCGACCTTCTGTGTCAGTTCGTCAAGGCGTTTCGTAAATTGGCTAAAGTCGGGTAGGGTGGGAACCGCAGAAGCAGAATTAACTAAAGCGCTTTTACCGGGGGCAACGTCAACAATACCGTCAGCTAGCTCAGCAAGCTTGCTCAATGGTAAGTCCTGATGAGCCATCAGGATGCGCTGGACGTCAATGGGCAGGTGACGCATCCACAACTCGCGTACAATGCCATCGTCTCCTTTTCCTGCCAAAGACTGCAGGTGACGAAGAAAAGAAGAAGGCTTGCGGTCGCCCATCTGCTCTTCGCCTAGAAGTTGGCGAATGCGTTGCTCTCTGGAAACTGAAAATCGTTTGATCAACTCGGTTTTCAAGTTTTCATACTTGTCATCTGCTGGAGGATGAGCAATGACGTCTTCCACCTCGTCAGCCACATCAGGTTCCAGCTTTGAAAGGATGTGACCATATTTGGTTGCATCCTTGGTAATGCCTGCGACTTCGAACTGTGCCTCAGCCTGTGTGAACCAAATTGCTGGTTTGTGGGGCCAAAACGGAGACAACTTAACACTGACTGCTCCTACATTTTGTTCGGTGTTACTACCTGCTTGGTTGACACATAATCTAGCAACCTGCCGTTTAAGCTCTTCAATCTGTTGCTTTAATTCCTCTTCCATTATTAAAAAAATAATAATAATGCACTAAATAATATTATAATAAAGGTAACTTGCAAAATAATAGTCAAATAGTGCACATAACATTCAACAACAAATTAAATTTCCATTATAAAACCAACCGAATAAAATTAAAATTAAATATTTACTAATATACAACTTGTAAAATATTGGCAAACAATGAACAAAAACATACAATTATACCCAAGGACAAATGGTGTCAAACAAACAAAACATATACAAACAAAAAAATGCAAAGAAAAATTAAATTAAAATTTCTAATAATTTCCTGCCCAGCGATGCAAGTATTAAAATTTCCAATGGCAGTTAATGAGTTAGATGGAAAGTAATTTAAAAATAGTTAAAAGTTACTATTTAGCACAGGTAGGTTAGTTATAAAAGTTATTGTACAGTATATTATATATTAGTCCAGTTATATTAGTCTAAAAGTTGTTATAAAACACCAAAACCAAAAAAAAAATTGTTAAATATGTTATGAACAAAAATTATAAACATAAAAGTATAACACACAAAATAAAATAAATGAGAAATATCATAGTATTATGTGCTAGAGCCAAGAAAATAAAAGTTACATTTAAATTGTCCATTCAAATGTGGCAAGGTCTGGGGAAAATGGGAGAAAAAGTTCCTTCACCGTTCACTGCAGAAAGTTTATAAAGGGAAAATGCTTGTAAAAAGTCCTGGATTACACTGACACTTGTTAGAAAGTTAGTCGTTATTGTTTGTAATTAGTTAGCACTGTGTGTGTTCACTCACCACTGTGAAAATGTTAGAAGGAGAACGGGCAGGGCAAGAAAGTAGCCCGTGCCGCTACCGGAACGTACCTCAGATGACCAGATAGGTACCTCAACCGCAGGGCAGATGCCGGCATGAACTTGCAAGGGCTGGCCAGCTCGTCCAGTGTGGGAGATATGGACATCAAGAGAGCAGATGAGAACCGCCGTGTCACGCCGCTTGTTCTCAGGAACAATCCTTTTCCATCAGCGGAATCCGTGCATGGAATCAGATATATAGCTGTGCGATAGCTTCTCCAGCGTGAAAATGTCCTCTCCGGTATACGTATTCTCTGGATTTTCACAATTTGAAAAAAAAAAAATTCACGAGGGCGAAACGTTTTCTGATCACGTCGGGGTCACCAATATGGCATGAAATGTGCGGAATGCCATTAAATAAAACTCACAAATGTGCTCACTGTTAATTGTATTACATCAGAAGAACTTTAGATGTGTTCACAATATTTTCACCCTTAAAATAATGTTATTGTTAACAAAGAGACAAGTCGACCGTTGTGTTCTCAGCGGCGAGTTCCGAGGCAGAGGTAACTCCCCGGTCGCCGACCAATCAGAGGCGATTCGTTTGCAAACCGCGAGTCGCGCGCTTTTGCGCGCTAAATTTAAAATAGACGCGGCGGTTGTTTTCATCCGCCACAGCTCCTTTTCCAATATTTCGAGGAACCTGTTTGAAAACAAAATATTTAAAAAAAAGTATTATCCAACTCACGAACAATATACTAAATATTATTGTAATCCTGAAATGCATTATACATTTATGTATAAACGTAAATTGTACAAGCGCAGAATTTACCACAGTTACCAATCCAACCAAATAAATTTTAATTTGGTTATCTAATAAAACGTTTAACGCTTACCTTTGTTGAAGTGGACGAAATATTTCCATAGATATTTTTTTTCCTTGTTTATTGTTTAATATCTTGTTCAGAAATCTATATTAAAATGTTAAAATTTCAACTTATTCCCTTTTGAAGAACAATTTGCTGCTAATACATTTATGTTACTTACACCGTTTATTCGAACTATCTAACATATGACATTTTTTACAAGCCCGTCTTCAATGGAGTAACAATCGTTTTTAATCGTAAATATGTATAATTATATATACACATTAAAACAACATTTTCTTAAAGATTCACCAAGTCACAGAAAAAGCTTATAATAATTGCATTATTCATTACACGAAGAACTACTGTGTAGAATACTACTTTGTGAACTAACAAACTTTTACTTATGGTCTTGCATTTAAATTGGTTTGAAATTAATTCCGATTACGGGGAATATTTTAAATATCTTTCTATTAGTTGTGTAGTTCGTCGCGTAAGTTTTCTTTAAGACTGTTTGTGTTGGTGTTGTAATGTTATTTTATTTTCCTTTATTAAATTGTGTACCAACATACATCACAATAAGAAGTAACGACAGTCAACTTCGGGCCGGGCTAGTTCCATTATATTCCATTGGTCTTAAATAAAATGTAGTGGTAAAAAACTTTTTAAATCAAGCTTTAATTTAAATGCCCCAAAAGAAGAAAATAAACTTTAAATTAAATCAAAGCAATCGATTTAGTACATGTATTACACAATTCATTACATGATGTTAAAGCTTGTCGCGATCTTTGCACATTTTATAGGAAACATTTTCTTTCATAGAAATACTTATAATGGTATGTTAAGCAAGACTTGTTAGTAAAATGGTAAATCAACAAGCCACTAACACTCACACTGGAACGTCAATGGTGTATTTTCGAAGACGGCTAAACTCCGCACCCTCGCTCAAATGTAGCTGTGAGCATTCACGCCATCCTATTAAGGGCTATAATATATCCTAATAGGATGACATGGATGACTTAGTCCAGGCCAACAACGGGCAAGTCTTTAAAGTAATCTATTCCATCCTACCGTCTTCCAAAGCCACATCTTTGCCCACTTGATATAGGTACAATGTATGACTAGCAGCTCTCGCACATTGAGTGCGATCGACCTAAAAGAAAAACATTTGGGGTTGGGGTTCACACAATCCATCCTGCGACTATTGTTCGCGGTCCAGGAGAGGTTATGATGTGCTCGGTGCTTCAGAGCTAACACTCTACTCCACAGATATGTGTCGTAAACCTGAATAATTACGTATCATGCTTAAACGCGGCTGTCATAGTATGTCAAAGCTTGAAGAAATTTATGGCCTAGACTTGCAACTATACCCGGATATTGATCCGAAAATCTGAATTGAAGGATTTTACGTTGCCCGAGCAGTACATCCATCTATCATTAGGAGGCGAGTCGGCTTCAAACACAATTCCGGGTATGGATTGAAACGATGTATTACCGATACCTCAACATATTTAGCTGAAGCGTGCGAATACTTTACTTAAACTATGGTCACTGTAATTAAATCCCCATCTCTTTTATGCCGTTATGTGAATACATCGTCTAAATAATTTTCGTGACCAAGATAAAGGAAAAATCTCTCTTTAGGATATTTCTAAAGGATAAAATTAACCGTACAATATATCAATGTGATAGTCATGTTATATTAAGTTGGATCATTTTCAACCGATTTCAAAAGAGCAGGAGGTTCTCAATCGGAATGTTTTTTTTAAAGTTTGTTACCTCATAACTTTCAATCGATTTTGATGATTTTTATCTATTTGAAAGCTGGTGCTTCCCACGTGGTTCCGTATTAATTTCCTTGGTATTTGAACTTGGGCTCCGGAGATACTTAGGGAAATCCTGAAAATCAATCATAAAATGAATACAGAGCGAGATATTTGAAGTCGGTTTTGTATTTCGTTTATAAAAATGGACATTATGTTCCTTTAATAACCAGATTCTTTTAGATGTTTCTTGGATGATTAAATATCATTACGAAATAAAGAAATGCCATTGATGAAAACTACTTTTATCAGGTGAACCGTCAGCGTTTATGAGGTTTTATTCCTAACCCTACCACTTCAATGTAATTATTTAATTTACGAGTAATGACATCCGGGGCTTTTATCCCAACCAAAGCGGTTTTGGCTAGGTTTTTTTTTTTTATTACCGGCCGCCTGCCTGACGTCAACTCTCCTTGTGGGTGACACAAATACTTGCCCCGTGTGGGAATTCAATACACGAACCTCGCCGCCGAAGCCCATAAAATGCACCATCGAGTCATCTATGGCTTTATATATACATACACTTCAATAACGTTCACGGAAAACTATGTCGAACATGCGATATCTGATATTAATCATCAACCATTCGTGCGACCCGTAAGCGTACCGGTAATACCGACTGCAGATACAATGAACAGATTATCCATTGACCTAATTATTATAATTGGCTGTCATTACTCGTTCCCATTGCGTATGCTCGGAATAATTAAAGATTGAAATGAAATACATTTTCATCGCTTAAAAGTAATCTCATACAAAATGTGAATTTTCCATTTAAATTACTTTACAACGTGTTCAGGCTTATTTTATTTCAAATTCCCAAGAAATTAAAAAACTTATTTTTGTCTTACCGGAAATCCAAAGCTTAATCTAATACGAAATCCGTGAAAAGCCAGTTTCACAATGGAGCCGCGAAAAATCCTGTACGAGCAAATAATCTGTGGTGTCAAGTACTGTTTGTATATCAACAACATCGGTAGAAAGATTCAGAGGGCACAAAGAGGCCTGTTGACCTGCGACAATCGCTAACGAAAGTATTTTCAAAAGAAAATTGTTTGAGTATATCCTTGCTGAGTCTTAATAGTAGTAATAATCATAATAGTGCTCACTATGTACGAGCATCTGGTACATATATATATATATATATATATATATATATATATATATATATATATATATATATATATATATATATATATAAGTATAATCATCGACGTATGTATGTTTATGTTGGTAGTTTTTAGATTTATTACTTAATTATGGTTATGTAGTGATAACAACTGCTTTATTGCCCTTGTCATTATGTCTTTGTTCTAAATAGGGTTAGCTGGTAGAGAATGCAACATAGCTATAAGCTCGCCTTGGTACAATTTTTTTAAAATTTTTAAAGCTTAAATAATAAATAATAATAATACTCCATGTTCGTTTATGTTATTAGCCGAAAAGTTAAAATCTAACACTTCCAATTCACAGATGTGTTCCAAAAGGACATCCATACTTTCCCAGAGGAGCCTTTCTGTTCGTGCAACAACAGAATTTGCTGCGTAGCCTTACAAAAGTTTAGCAAAATGTTAATTGTTCATAACTTTATTTTACTCGTCATTATGATGGCATTAGCGGAGTGTGAAGTTGATTGAAGATCATTTGGAGGTAGCTCTTAATTATTGTTACTATATCGTAATATATTACTTCTTATTTTCCATCGCTTCCACAAAGAAACGTTCGGCAATTTCCTACGATAATGTTCACAAAATTTCTAAACAAAACCAGAAATATCATAGATCACAAAGCAGCGGAGAAATAATTTGCAACCGAACGAACATTGAAATAGTCGTTAAAAGATAGACGAGAAGAACAATTCATCGATGCGCTAGGGAGCAATCGACCGGATCGTTACTTCACATTGGTTCGTTTTTGTGACAAACTGGCTGCTAGGCGACGCACGGACGATTGCATTCCGCCGCAGGCAAAGTCCGTTTCGACTTTCAGTCGAAAATTCACGATCTCTCACTCTGCACTGTCTCCTCGACTATATAACTCTTTAACATCCAACTGCAGAAGCAAATGAGAATTTTTGTTTAAGAATATCCGAACACACACAAGTGAGTGTTACTTTTGTTAACATGATGCCAATAAAGTTAGGTTAGGTAAAGTTTTATTTTGTAGTTATTATCCGATTTTAGTTTATATTTATATAATAAGTTTATATTTATTATTAAAACCTTAAAAGTCTTGTTAAAATCGAATATAGAGGCTATTAGATATATCTTAGCTATATGGAGCCTAGGCTTTGCGAATAATTAATTTTGTTTGAGACGGTCTTCTGCTATACGCAAACATTTTTATTTTAAGTGCTAGTCTCTGCACTCAAGGCGAAATTTTAAATTGTTAATATACGTTTATATTGTCGGTTGAAATAGTGTCCCAAAATTTTATTATGAACTTTCATTCTAATTATTAATTTCAAATTTGTATGGTTATAAAATATTATATTAGGTTGCCTTTTTCCCCATCATATTCTAGGTAATTCTAAAATCAAAACGAATAAATGAAACAGTTAACACCTCCTGATCTCTTCCCCACCTTTCAGCACAGACTCTAGTTACATAAATAGAGACAAAATGTCCGAGATCAATAGGAGTTGACCTAGCATTGAAGCACTAAACAATAATTAATATATGCTTAACTTCCATACTCAGACAAAAACCGGCCAAATGCGCGTCTCGCGCACCAAGGGTTCCGTATCATCTATAAAAACGGCAAAAAAAATCTTGCCTGTTGTATGGGAGACCCACCTAAATAATTTTTATTCTGGTTTATAGGTTTTGTGGCGGCAACAGAAATACTTAATTGGGGAAAATTTATTGGGCTGCGGGAATGAAAACCACGTATTTCGGATTCGCGCTCTAAGCGCTGTTAATCCTTGAGGCGACAAATAATCCTTGAAGCAGACTAACAGGAATAGCCAAATACATGTCATTAAATTACAGTTTAATAAATGTATGCTATTGAATCACAGTAAAACGACGAGTAAATTGTTTCAATGTCAGATTTGGCAGAAATTGCAACAAAGGTCTATTGCAATTTCTGTCCTCTTCTTCATGCTATTTCATTTCATGGCAAACGGGAGACTGGGCGATGCACATAAGGTTGTCTCCGCCGAAGGCACTTCAGTATTCATTGGAAAAGTTTCAAAATCTCACTCCGCTTCCTTGACTATCGCCACCGCCTCGATGGCTTTATTTTTATTTCCAACTGTACATTTGTGAAAATTGTTAGACAATTACTCGAGACTGAAGACGCTTTACGATGATTGCTAATAATCATAAAATCAAATCTAATTATAAAGGAAAATTACATTCCTTATGTCAAAAATAAAAATAAAAAATCAACATTTTTATTTTATCTATGTCTATCTATTTTTTATAAATAATGACTTCTTAAGATGCAAGATGAACTCATATTTTTGCTGTTTTAGACTGTATGAACTTTGTTGAGATAACCAAGCATAAAGTCAATTTATTAGAGCTTAACATTAACATTTTTTGTATAAAACGAGTACAAGCGAGTTATTTTACTGTTATCAAGCGTTACCTAATGTGTAATACGGTAAAAAATTTATTCGATTTCGTATTTTTATAATTTAAAAGGCAACTCATTAAATGCAATTGGTCAAAAAAAATTAGATTTTTTTTAGGGTTCCTTAATCAAAGGGTAAAACCGGACCCTATTACAAAGACTACGACCGTATTACCAAGAATTCGATGTCTATTTGTCTGTCACCAGGTTGTGTCTCATGATGTTAGAAAATTGAAGTTTTTACAGATGATGTATTTCTGTTGCTGCTATAACAAAAGATACTAAAAAACAGAATAAAAAAAATTTAAATGGTGCTCCAATACAACAGACATGTTTTACCGTTTTTATAGAAAATGAAAATTAAAACTTTACACGTTTAATTATTGTTATGATATACGCACATACATCTATGGTCCAAGACTGTAGAATAAAATTTCCCAAGCCACATGAAGAGTATAGAATGCTGATACAAGGTTTTGCTTCATCCTTACTTCCTTACTAATATTATAAAGGCGAAAGTTTGTATGTATGGATGGATGTTTGTTACTCCTACACGCAAATAGTGTATGGATTTTAATGAAACTTTACAATAATATAGCTTATACATCATAATGAAACATAGACTATAATTTATATAATGTCTGAATGTTACGCCTTCAGCCAATTCTACGCAGATGTAGTCGCGGGGAGCAGCTATTAATTAATAAAAGAAAATCTATGTGTGTGAGTTTTAAGGCAATCTTCAGACTAGTTCAGCTAGTTATCCTGTGTAGTTTGATTGCAATTGGATGAACATATATTTTTTTTGAATGTACACAGTATATTTTTTTAATAAATATTTTAATTACTATCCGTGCGAAGCTGGGGCGGGTTGGACTTTGTCCATAAATGGTCTTTTTTTATTCGACTGGTTTGAATTTATCGTAGTCTTTTTCTTACAACAAAAAACGTCATGAATCTTTTCACCACATAATTTAATATGTAACGGGAGTGTAATGTGTCATAAATAGCCCTAGAGAGAGCTCAAGTTAAATGGATATACCTAAGCAATTTGGAGAATAACGCGTAACGATTAATTATAGTCAATTTCCTTTAATATTTACTGCACATCGAAATCGCAACTGTTCCCACATATTCAAGATCGTACCCACCTCCATCCCGATCCCACATATTCGAGGTCTGCCGCCCATCTTGAGATTTGCATTTGAAAGGGGAGAGGGGGATATTACTATCAGAGATTGTTTTAATACATAAATATATAAATAAATATATATAGGTACATATGATATGTAGGCAAAATTAAAGTAATATTGTTTAATGTCGATTTTGTATAAAACCTTAAGCTTTATTAACCTTAAACTTTATTGGAATTAAAATAATTTTAAGACTTTATCATGCTGCAGAATCAGCTGCCAGTTTAAGTTTCATATTTTCCATCCAGTGCGAACTGTACGCTCACTCACTTGTACTCCTCAAATATTCGGAGAACGGGTTTCAATTTAAATTAAATGCATCCAAAAAAAAACCAAATTATTAAACCTTTTTCAACTAATATTAAGTGAAAACCGCCGCTCATTGACATTTGTAACACCCGTATGGTTGCAGATGCGTTGCCACCTTGTGCCATTAAAGTGGGCCCCAGCTACCTTAACAACCAGACGAAAAGCTTCTGGTAGGGCGTGGTACTTCCCCAGATGGACCAGCCCGTTCATGAAACAGAGAAGAATGTTGCATGGCCATACCATAGTATTAATTTAGTTGGGATTGAATAAATTGAGAATCAATATCATTTATTTATTTATTTATGTACATATTGTAGGTACACAAAACACAAGATACAAAAAAAATGTAATGCACAAAAATATTAATATATTAATAATGATGATATATTTTTTTATATTTAGTCTCCCGTCACTGACCGATCTTTTAAAATAAACGTTCGTTTGAAATAAAAAGTCGTGTGTACAAAAGGATTTAAGTAGCGTAGTCATAATGCAGAAAAAAAAATTAAAAATATCTAACTAATTATTGACGATATAATTTGCTGCTTAGCGAAACACAAGTTAAATATCTAATACAATTCAGTTTTTTTTACTCGAGTGAAAGGTAATCTAGAGTAGTCCTTTATTTAATTACTATTCAGTAATTTTAGCTTATCTATCGGACAAATGACCGCAGTTTAGATCGACAATCTTGTGTACGGTGGACCGAACATTCATTACCCCGACACCTCCAATTAGAGTAACATGGCATCATGATACAAAGGAGTAAAGGCTATTGGTTGATGGCGGAAATTAAATTTAGTACATTATCGTGTTTTTTAATTAGTTGCAAACAATTTGTGATATTATGCACAAAGCTGTCGAAGTGATCAAAATGCGCTAATAGTAATGAGCGCATGACTATATTAAATATTAAATAATAATAATAATAATAATCATATTTATATGTGTATTATATAAAATATTTATATATATATTTTTATTTTTATCCATAACATTTATTTTATATATGCATTATATATCTATATTTTTATTTTTATTTATTAACTCAACCAGACGAGAAAACAAATGAATATCCCCCAATAAATAATAATAATAAAGTTTATTAAAGTCCAAAGTAACAATATACATTTGAATATAAGATTTACAGTTATCAAATTAACAGAAACACTTGGACTGCAGTACTAGACAAAACAAGATGTAACTTGTGGTCCTCACACTAGGCCTAGCCTGTATCGTGAGAACCAAAGAGTACTTTTATATATCTGAAACGATGGTGAGAACCCACTCAATACAATACAAAAAGTCGGATCTAAGCGATCAATTCATTAACAGAGTGTGTTATCATTTAAATTATCATTATTATTATAATAGCCTATAGATAAGATGTTTATTATACGCCTAGAGTAACACTCACTGCTTCGTAATAGATATCCGCAATGCTTACCATAATTACGTACGTTAATCACTACATAGTATAAAACAAAGTCGCCCCGCTGTCTATCTGTCCCCATGATCTTTAAAACTACGCAACGGATCTTGATACGTTTTTTTTAATAGGTAGAGTGATTCGAGGGGAAGGTTCTTGTGTAAAATATAACATTATACCCGTGCGAAGCCGGGGCGGGTCACTAGTCATTAATTAAAAGTAAATTTAGTTATACAACTTTAAACAGGCATCAGACAAAAAAAACGACTGTCAGAGTTTACTAAATACCATAGTACAAGACACGTAATTTCCCCAGAGACTCTGAGGGCGTCTTACTGAATTAAGTTGCCTAAACATTTTGCAATGAAATATATGCTGCGACTAACGGAGACACCTGGATCCTTTAAATAAATGGCTAGTTTGATAATCTTATTCGTTTTTCTTCGCTTTCTTTTCCTTAAGGAAAAGTCAGACTATTTGATTATACAATTAATAGATTAGTTCTTTATTTATGAACGTATTAAATAAGCAAACGCCATAAATAATAAATTTTACTGGACAACATTTGCGAATGTATCGCAATTTGCGCACTTTATCAGTGACCGAAGTAATTAATGTATTTTTAATTAAATGGTTCTTTTTTATTTTGAAGGGCACTAAATTCATTATCATCAATTTTAAAGTCATACTTTGTTTTTATCTCTTTATTTCATTAACGGACTTTCATTCTTGATTTCTTATTAGCGATTTGGGTTACTTGTTTCTATAGGCATATCTGAAAATATCGATAGAAATCAAAATATAAAAGCCGTTCGAATTGAGGGCCAAGATTTATTAAATAAACTACGGAAAAAAACTTAAGTAGAACTCACTCTAACTTCCAGTTAAAAGAAAGGTCATTACGAAATGTAAAGTCATGGTAATTTGGTGTAGGGTCTTTAAAATATATTTGAAAATTTGCAATTAGTCTTAAAACAATCGACATGGCTAAAAAGAAAAATACTACAAGAGTTTTGTGGACTACTATGATTAAATAACTCTATAACGTTATGGTTACAAAGGTTTACAATTTTCATTATATGTATATTGTTTTCAACGGATCTTGAAAAAGTTTCGACTACCACAGGCGATAAACATGGCATGTTGCTGATGCATTTAGGAAAAAAATATATAAATATATTTTTCAAATAATGCGTACCTACTAATGAAGTTTATCACCAGTTACACAATCTTGTTATGGCTTTCAAAAACTATAAACAAGAAGCTGACAACAAATCTTTTCAAATCGTTTTTATGACGCAAAAGAAATCGATTCACAATTGATGAATTGATTGCGATAGGCACATATACAGATACAGATTTCATGAACGATGCTCAGCATAGAACAAAAAAAAAGAATTAAATTACCTCGAAAACATATTTTTCATCGGTATCATTAGGTGCGCAGCGTTAAGTTCAGTTACAACGAAAAGGGCATTAAGCATCTCTCGGGAAATTATGAGTGGCGTAAAAATATCTACAAAGTGATAACGAGAAAATATCAATTTTTGCCAATGACGCTTTACGCGATATTCTATCGTTTGCATCTATAAATATGGCTGCTTTTTTATAAGCTTTTAAGAGAGCGGGTGGTTTCCAAATGATATGTTGATAACCACCACCCATGGATATATACGACTCCTTTACGTGGGAAAATCCCTTGTGGATTCTACCAGATCAGGGGAGTAGCAGAGGTATGTGGGGTCGTAGTCAGAAACGGGTACCTACTAAAAATTCCTCGTAGCACCTGTTGCATTGGCCAATATCCCCAACACGACAATACGTCGACGCAATAATCCGTGGCCTTCATGGGCCGCCTCCATTTCATTCACTCATCTAAACCGGGTACGGCCGTACCGGGCTTAGATGAGTAAATGAAATGGTGCAATACCGGTGCAATTGGCGCAACACTTCACGAGCGAAATTTGGCGACACACACCCCCATGCTGCTCAGGGTCTCACTGTCAGGGGGAAGGTTGAGCGCGTAGACCAGCGTCTTCTATCCTGGTCTACGGCGGTGGATATCTAGGCAGCAGTTGCCTACCTCAGTGCCTCCGTGGCCTTTTTCGGGTGATAACGTACTCGCAGTATACGATGACAGCACCCTCTCCTTATACCATAGCGTGAACAACGGCAGGCAGCGAGAAGTTGCGTCCCACGATAAGACTTAGCCCTCGGCGTTTCTCCGGCCAGGCGGGGGGCACTCTTTTAGCACGTGTTGGGCTATTATCTCGGCGGACGTGATATTCATTTATTTCTATTTTTTTTAAACATTGCCCTTACTTTAGGATAACTTTATCCTGTGTTGTAAGGACGCTTAACAAACTTAAATTTCACGAGGACAAACACCCAGATGTGAAACAACTATCTGTGGAGCACACAAATAGTTGTCGCGTGTGGAAATCGAACCCATGACCCCCGATGACGAAGCCAATACTTTGGCCGCTGCGGAGTCATCGAATGCTTAATGTTTTATGATTTATTTACATTAAAAGAGTATATAATATAATCTAATCTACAACAATTCAAATTCAATTAAATAATTAAACTGTATGTTTACTTAGACTGCAAAATCCGTCACAGGAATATGTTGAAACGAAAACAAAACGAAACTGGAACGGATTCCCATTTTCTCAAGTAATAACCTTATCTTAAAGTAATGCATGAAAATTCGATGTATAACTCGTATAATTTAAACTTTGAGTGCTTACCTTTTTCCATTCAGCAAATAACAAAGTTTTAGATCCAGTTATTCTATATCGTAAAAGCAAAATACTGTTTCGGAACAAGTTTAAAACTAGTTTCCGCCTTCTCCATTTGCCATTTTTATATATTGTTTAAATATAATTGTCATTGTAGGAAAATACGCGTATTAATTTATCCCAAACAAATATTAACATTTACTTTCGGCATTTTTAAAGATATGTAACAATGGAAAATACCTTTGTACAATCACTACGATAGATAAAACTAAAGTGATATGCCAATAAACGGGTCATAATTTTGAGACAGTTTTGGATGGGAAAATCTATAGGTGAGGAATATATTAGATGTGATCAAACTGAGATATTGCAGTATATTCTTGAAGCTCGTTTATGGAATAAAATACGAATTGTAAGTTTAATAACTTCTTTTTGAAAAAAATAATTAAAGTATTTTAAAAATTTTAGTGTTTCTGTAAGATATGTTATCTTGTGCATAAAATGACACGAAGTCGAACACCAAATTATTTAAAGTTACAGAATTTTTCAGCGCAGACAATTTATCTACAAATAATTCACGTTTTAAGTTTCATACAGAGTAAAAGACTAGCATCAAAACAACAAGTTGGACTCGCACATGAAGGGTCGCTTAAATATTTTTTTATTACTTTGTTTTTGAGTATGTGTTGTTATAGCGGCAACAGAAATACATCATCTGTGAAAATTTTAACAGACTGACAGACGGACAGCAGAGTCTTAGTGATAGGGTCCCGTTTTGCCCTTCGGGTACGGAACCCCAAATACAAGAAAAAATAACAATAAAACAAGTTGTTTCTCTCTTAATTCGGTGGGTAAATCCTCGGCTTATATTTAATACCGGTTATGTTCAGCTGGCAACAGAGCGTAGTTTCCTACTCTCAAAATGTACCTACGAGTAATTTATTTTACCCACCAAAATCGCGTAACATTCTTAACGCCATCACGGTGAACGGCACTTAAAGGCAAATTAAATATTTCACTATAGAACAGCACGTTCAGAGTGGCTATTAATTCCTGCCGAGTCTCTCCGGCGTCCCGTTGTCATGTTATCACAGACGAGCAAAAATTCAATTATTTTATAATAGGAGCATCTTCAAAAAACTGTACAAAAAAACAGATAGATCATGTTACATAATAAATTTTGCTCCTAAATCGACATGTTTTTCGAACCTTTTAGTTTATAACATTTGAAAATGAAAGCTGAACTACACATACTTATTAGTTATGCACGACACACTTCACATAAACATGAAGGGATTAAGGGAAAATAGCTTTTGTCAGGTCCAGCTGATCTCGAGTTTTAGCGTGACTAACTAACAGCAATTAATTTTTACATGTAAAGATTTAATTAATAGAAATAATGAGACGACGAAGCCGCATATGAGTGTCGTAAACATAACACACCTGTAACTAAAAGCAGTATGTATTAGTATGCAAGTTTTAGGATTTAATAAAGCAGCGTGTTTCGTGCCATAATTGCATAGTCGTTCTAAGCAGTATTGCTGCCATAAAACATTAATAAAGTTATAATAATCAGTATTTGCCAAAAAAAAAATTGTAGACTGCATTGTCCCAGAAATATGATTTTATTGTTTTGCTTTTTAGTTATTATAATTATATCTATTGTTTAACTATGTAAAGTTGAATACTCATTGTTTTAATTTTTACCATAACTAAGTATTCCTAAAAAAATTCCTAAAAAAAAAAAGAAAAAAAAGCATAAGCTTAACGATAACGATTGGATGTCGTCATTTTTGTTGTGATAGCAGTGTCCGGGCGCTCGCCTTTAATTCAATGTACTCGAGCAACCTGAGTTCGATCCCCGGTGCCAGCACTGAGATTCAAGTTTTTCAGCACCAATGAGATTGTTTATTTAGTGCCGAATTATCACGTGCTCAGCAGTGAAGAAAAACTTCGTGAGGAAACCTGCACATTTTCGAAATAATGAACAAAAAAAAATATTTCGAAGATATGTGAAGTCTGCCAATCCGCAGTGGAGTCGCGTGATGGACTATGCCCTGATACCCTCTGTACAGAGAAGGCTTTTGCCCAGCCGTGGGACATTATATAGACTGATACTTTAATTTTTTTGCATTTTTTTTGACATGTAAGGCACGAAATTTTCAGGATTTATTCTCTAGACACGGGTACGGTTATTAAAATATTTATAGAAAATTATTTTAGGGTAAAAAATTCATTCAATTTCATTTTAAGAAAAATCAAATATAGCACTTTTTTTTCGTTATTATGGGAAGGCATAATTATATTAAAGCCCTATTAATAATTATTTTAGCCCTATTAAACAATTATTTTTGATCCACAGTCCAATTTCAGTGGTAACTCTGATTTTCACTATGGAAAGACAACAAATCAAATAGATTGAGATTCATTGAAAAATGCTAAATGGATATTGGTCCTAAATCTCCCCAAAATATAATTCTATTTAAAAAAAATACATTTTCGTTTCCTGGAATACTTAATTAACACTAATTAGTAAAGTTTTAATTAGCTTTTGTAAATATCAAACAAAATAACAAAATCAAGTCAATGTTTAAAATATGTAGAGCGACTATAAAATATACAACGTGTCGTTACAACGGCGATAATAAATGAACACACGTCTAACGCTACTTGCCAATAATCATAAAAAAATATTAACGTTAAAAATGATTTTTAATAATTAAAAAAAAATATCGACTGTGGGATTTTTTCAAACAAACTAATTAAGTAAAAAAGAAACAAAATTTGTATCATCCTATACAACTACAACTGACCGATTCATACATTCAGAGACTTTTTCATTCGTTGCCACAGCGTCGCATTACAAGCCTCTCCTTCTAACAATACGTTTTGTCTCTTTTAAATTCTTTCAACCCATTCATATGCTTTGTGACCTTTACAAATGAACTTTACGTTACACTTTTATACGTATGGGTGTTATATAATTGTTTGTTTTGGAAAATTTAATAACTCGGTAAATATTGATGTTTAAAGAATGTAAATTTTTAATACAATTTTAAAAAGTTATCCTCTATATTATGTGTGTTCATTTATTGTAAAACTTTGGCAAGGAGCGTAGTACCCATTACGTTTCTTCCGACCCTCATCATCTCAAAACAAATTATTGCCCATATCCACACGTCCAACACCCTGGCAATATTTGTTATTCGGACCACTAATAACAATAGTAGGAAAGGTTTTAACGCCTTTCTTCGTGGTTTCGTTATATTATTCACTATATAAGTGTATGGAACTTTGTGTATTAAATTTACGATACATGTTATGGGTTCAATCGGGTGATTTAATAGGTGCAAATATTATTGCCCTTTAATGCCTATGTATGGTGCATGCAAACATGCTCGTCTATCAGTTTGTAACAAATATAACCTTAAAATTTAAATACCACCTTAGAGTGGTCGATGACTCCGTGGCGCAGTTACCAAGGTTTTGGCTTCGGCGTCGAGGGTCGTGAGTTCGATTCGAACGTCCTTACAAGACAGGATAATGTTATCCCATAGTAAGGGCAATGTTTTTGAAAAAAAAAAATAAAAAGAAAAGAAAGAAAAAATAATAGCTATAGTTAGAATAACTACAGTTGCGGCACTCAGCAACATTTCACTTCACAGGTTTACAACTTGTCACAACTTTCACACCATCAAGTGCCCCTCTACTTGCAAGCCGTTATCGCGGACTACTTGCGCGACAGGTATATTTCATACAAGGATAAAGACGGCAGGAAGATCCAGAGGGAGATCCAGCGTGGTGTTCCACAGGGGTCCGTACTAGGCCCGTTACTGTGGAACATCGCCTATGACGCAGTCCTGCGTGTCGATCTCCCTGCTAAGGTAAATGTCGTCTGTTATGCGGATGATACACTAGTTATCGCTAGCGGGAATACCTTTGAGGGGACTAAGGACCTCGCCGAGCTCGGAGTGCAAAGACTCATTGATAAGATCCACGAGCTCGGATTGGAAATAGCCCCACATAAAACCAAGGCGTTATGGTTTCACAAGTTGCCTCGAAGCAGGGAACCACCCGATTCATACGTCCATGTAGGTGGAACTGAAGTCAGAGTAGGAAGGTTCATGAAGTATCTGGGACTTCATCTGGACAGTCGCTGGGGCTTTGAGGAACATTTTAAGCGCCTAGTCCCCCGGATCGAGAAGGTAGCGGGTGCCATGTGCAGGATACTGCCTAATCTTGGGGGACCGATAGAGGAGGTTCGTCGCCTCTACGCAGGGGTCGTGCGATCCATTGCATTATACGGAGCGCCCGTATGGGCTAGTAGACTTGCTATTCGTCGCTGTAAATCTAAAATTTACAATATCCAGCGAAGGATAGCAATACGAATCATACGTGGATATAGAACTGTATTCTTCGAGGCGGCGACAATCTTGGCTCGGTTCCCACCTCTGGACGTACTAGCTGCCATGGATGCACGGGTGTATAATCGACTCCGCATCCTCCGTCAAGACGGTGGAAACGAGCCAGAAGAGGCGTTCCAACTAATTAAAAAGCGGGAACGGCAGAACGCATTAGCAACGTGGCGCGCTCGGCTCCGTGAAGAGCGTTATGCGCGCAAACGCGTTGTTGAAGCTTTCCTGCCGGTATTCGAAGCCTGGATGGATCCACGAGGAGGCAAACTGACTTACAGACTTACACAGATAATTACCGGACATGGATGTTTCGGTAATTATCTGTATAAGATCGGGCGGGAGGCGACCGCGAGCTGTAAACATTGCGGAGGGAGAGATGAGGACTCTGCATTCCATACCCTGGCGAATTGTCCGGCTTGGGAATCGGAACGCTCTACACTAACGGGCGAAGTCGGACGGGACCTCTCTCTACCAGCTGTCGTGTCGGCGATGCTGAGTAGAGATACGGCATGGACGGCCGTAGCCACCTTCTGTGAGAAGGTAATGGTCCAGAAGGAGGCTGCTGAGCGAGAGAGAGAGAGGATGGATCCCACCCGGAGGCGGGGCCGCAGACATGCTCGCGCATCTTTTCATGGCCCTTTAAATAATAATAATAATGGTTCTCCCGTACCTGCAACAGGGGCACAAAGGTCGCTGTGAAGGCAGCAGACCGATGCAGGTCCTAAATATCTAGCACTGCGAGAATGGGGCTATCTAAGTCATACGAAGGAGGGGCCGCGGTAGTGTTCCGAAAGGAGATCCCGTGACCCTTCATTTGAGTAGCTGGCGACCAACGTGGGGTTTTAGTCGGTGAGAGTCCGACATAATCTGGGTTACCCCTCACAGGGAGCTCAGGTATCCATAATGGATTTCCCCACGGAAAAAAAAAAGTTTACAACTTGTCACTGTTGGATTAAAAACTGTTTAAAAGGTGCTATGTGAACCTTTTTTTAAAAGAAATCTTAGTCTTGCACGTTGACTTTTAAGGCCGATGGAAGCTATGAATTGTAATATAATAAAGGTTATAACCATAGAATTATATGGTTGCAAAGAGACCGCTTGAAACCAACTTCGTGAAGACTACGAAAAACCACAATAAGATGAAGGTAGGAGAGTAAGTCTATGGCGTCAGAATGTTCATCAGTTACGACAGAAGACAAATGCGATATTTGGTGGAGTAAATATTAATGGAGGAGGTTTTTGGATAGAAACCTTTGGTGAATAATTATTTATTGGACGATTAGGAATTTGGTGTCATTGAAATTTATATCTTGTACTTATAATTTTAGTAATACTACTTCATTTTAGTAAGAAGAGAGCGTACTCTTTCCTAAAAGGCCGGCAACGCATTTGTAAGCCCTCGGGTGTTGCTGATGTCCATGGGCGGCGGTGATCACTTACCATCCTGAGCCTCCTGCTCGTTTGCTGCCTTTTTCCCATAATAATAATAAAAAAATGTCAAAGATACGTGAAGTTCGCCAATTCGCCGCGTCCTCTAATACTCTCTTTACAGAAAAGTCCTCCACTTTGTCGAACAGTGAGACATATAAAGGCTGTTAACTTACCTTACCTTACCTACTTATTAATACACACAAATTTTTGAATGGTAGTGTGTATGCAACTGACTAAAAGATTTCAATTAATTAAATAATGAAAATAATATTCATCCGAGTTATTCCATTCGCTCCCTAACAGTTGCTTTAAATGTTCAAAATTTGTAGGAAATCGATTTTCTTCTTTTGTTTTCTCAATAAGGTCAATGGGAAGAAGAACCAGGTGGAAGAACACTACATAATTATATTCATAAATGTTACTTCATGTTATGAAGCTCCATTCATATAATTAATATTTATCTTGGGATTAGATACTTATCTAGAACATAGTTCTCCTAATGATATGGAGAACCTACTACGTTGCTAACAATAATATTACTCGTAACCGCCTCTTCGAGATTGATATCGAAGGAGTAAAATCGCAAATTGGGGAATATTCCCGGGGAAGATTGTGCTTATTCAATTCATGAAAGTTAGCCTTAGTGTAATTATAATATACTGGAAGTTGGTGTCAAATATTATGTTATTTTTACGCATGTTATATGACTGATTATTAACGTGTGGGCATCATAAACGTAAAACAGAGTACAATATTTATAATTACGATATAACGTCTCGGTATAATATTAGTAAGTAATAAGAAAAGTTTTAGTCCCTCCTGTTAAGTAAACAGTTATTTATATTTATCAGATTTCGATATATCTATACGACAAACTCTTTCCGAACCGAAGAGCAGCACTATTACTAATAGTAGTAGTTTTTGTAGAACATTTGTGACAGTATTGTAGAGAATTAGAACACATCAAAACGCACGTATGTAAAAGCAAATTTCTAATATCAGTTGATAATCATTTACAAACATTAACGCGGATTAAAATCAGCACTCAATCAGTTCGCACCAATTCATATTAGGTAAACAGATAAGTAACATTAAATTGAAAATTTTTGTAGATAAATGAACAAAAACTTTCGGCACTGCGGTATTCGAATCTTCGTCTTCTGGTTTCGCGCCCAAACGCTTTTTAGTTTCTTTCTTTTTTTAAAAAAAAAAACGTTGCCCTTATTTTAGGATAACATTATCCTGGATTGTAAGGATGCAAACATAAATTTCACGTGGAGAGACACCCAGATGCGAAACAACTATCTGTTGGTCACACAAATATTTGTCGCGTTGTGGGAATCGAATCCACGACCCCCGATGCCGAAGACAATACTTTGGCAACTGCGTCGACTAAGCTACGCGGCCAATGACCTCTCGGCGCGAAAATCTTGACATCTATCTACGTTCTTTCTATTGCATTTGCTTGGTGTGATCTAGTTTTTTTGTTGTTATTTGTAAGGTGTATAGTCTTTACAGTATACACACCTTACAAATAACATTCAACGATGAATATTTGAAACGAGAGTAAGTAAAGTAACAGCCTGTACAAGTCTCATTTCTGGGAAAAATCTCCTCTGTTAAGAAGATATTAATTTTGAATTCGACCGAATTTTTTCAGAATAAGACGATTTAAGACGTGTTTGTTGATAAAATTTCCTATTTCATCATACCTTTTATTTATTAACTACCTAATTCGGACGCGTAAGTAACTACGATTTTGCTTCCTAATTTATTAATAAAAAAGGGGCTGTTTTAAGTTAGTTTAAATTATCTAACCCCATTAATTTTTTCCCGAACTCTTAACCGTCTTTCACCACTCCTAAAATATAATAAAAATACAATCTAGGTATACTGAAAAATCTGCACCATCCAACAAATTTACGATAAAGTGTGCTAAAGGACATGCACTGCTGATCACAAGCAATGCTTCAGTAAGTCTATTTCTATTCTCCACTAAGATTAAAGAAAACATTTAAACTAAATAAATAAAACTGTTAAAATTAAAAGATTGATAATAAACTCTATTTCTGCAATACATCATCAATACATGAAAGTGCACATTATTTTAGTCAAAAATGTTGTACTGCTTTTTATATTGATTTTGGTTTGATAAAATAAACTATTCAATTACAGGACTTTTAAAAGGATGGATTTATTTTCATTCATTGTGGGCCGATGGAAACTAGTCAGTTGTACACATGAATACATCTATGACGTTAATCGAGTTGGTAAAACTTTGAAAAATATAATTAATCATTGAGTCAATTTAGACGCATTCATGATATTTTCAATCAAGATTAGATTAGACGGATTTAAAAATATATTAAGATTATTTTATTGAAAAATGTGTATATGTTCGAAAAATTTGTCGCAGCTGCCAGAATTCGATTTTATTGATAAAAATACAATAATAACCTATTAGATAAGACGTGGAGATTTCCGATAGAAGCGGATGTCAGCTGCTTAGTGGATAGAGCGTCTGTACGCGTAGGTGCAGGATCGAACCCTGGTCGTGGCGAAAATCTTGCAGCAGTTTTCCCTACACATTTTTAACTTTAAGCATAAGTTCATAAGGGAAAGCACTCAAATTAAAAAAAAAATACTTCAAAATTTTAATCATTCGAAGCGGCAGCTGGTTCCACAGAGTGAGTGAAAATTGCGCTATTGTTGAACGCTGGACATTGGGTGGTGTGCATGAAATTTCTGTTTTTGTCGCAATGTTCGATGGTGAAATTCGCCGACCGGGATAAATCCAAACAAATCCTCGGAACACTCCTCGTGATCAAGCCGATCGGAAAGACTTTAATCTTTGATAACCCGAGCCGCCCTACGTTGAATGCGGTCGAATGTAGGAATCTGGTAATGGGGGGGCTCCCGCCCAGATATGAGAGCAGTACTCCACGTGCCCGACCGAATTTACGCCTTATAGAGATTTAGAGGTTGAGCCGCCGGAAGTACTGTCTCGTCTCGGTATAAATTGTACTAATTTTAGTCAACCTCAGTTTGAGACTGGTTAACAAGGTCTCGACTTCAGACACAAGCTTGTTCCGGCTCTCGTCGAGATATTCCCGAGGAGCACCCCGCACTGACGAAAGCCGTACAAGCGATAATCAGTCGTTAGTAGTAGTTCTCCAAGATTATGGACTCCATTCTCTCAGATAACAAGGAGGTGATAGCTATAGCCTGTAATTGGACGGATCCGAGCGGTTGCCTCTTTTAGGAATCGGTTGTACTAAAGCGGCTTCCAGGATTTCGGGACTACGCCTAATGTATAGAAGTATCGCAAAAGGCGCGTCAAAACCGGAGTGCCAATTCCGGAGCACATGTCTGCAACATGATCGAAGGGATGCCATTGGGTCCACTCGAATTATGAATTTCCAAATAAAGAAGTGCTTTGCGAACTAAACTTTTCCGGAATTTGACCTCTGGCATCGTAGTTTCGCGCCGGGGGATTATCGCCGGTGAATTTCCTTGGTCATCCAGAGTCGAGTTAGGCGCAAAGAAAGAGCTTAGAAGATCCCCTTTTGCCTTCGAGTCATAAGCCAGTGAGTCATTCTACGAGTGCAAGAGTGGAAAAGAGGGCTGACGGAAATTCGCTAATACAGTCTTGGTGAAAGATCAAAACACACGTGTTTTTGAAAGGTAGTCGCCACACTACACGACTGAAGTACCATATCGGTGACAAAATCAGCAATGACGTCTTGATCATCGGGCGAGAAACAAATCTGCCCCCATGGGTAGGACGCAAAGAATCGATCGCATCCCATCCCAATTGGCTGACTAATATTTCCATACGTGATGGCTGCCCGCAATGCGAGGCCGTTTTAAGCGCGTAACTGGCACTCAACTCCGGACAAGACAATGGTCTCACGAAACAAGAGGAGGATTAAGGGAAACCAGGCAGCAAACTGGATGAGAGGTCATCAGAAGGTCAAACAGGGAAGGATCCTCCACATCTGGGATTCACGTTGGCAACGTGACCAGTTGTGTCAGTTCAATTATGCTAATACGAAATCGTGAACAGATTTCCCCGAATGATGGGTGGAAGTCATTTGGCGTGGTGGATGTTAAAGTCTCCGAGAAATACGATCTCTGTGGATGGAATAACCTGCAGCACATTGTATGCCATTTGTATGTTCTCGAAGAGTGCCGAGACGACGAGTGCAGATATCCTAGATTCTCAAGCACACCTAAATAGAATAGAGGAATAGAAGTCAGGTGAAGAAGATATAGGCGTGTCGGTAAGGAAGAGATAGGCCGGCTTCGCCTTCTCAAGATGGAAGTGTACGACGTTTAAGTTAGAATTCAGGCCCCTTATGTTGCAGAAATCCATAGCAATCATGGAAGGGGTGGCATTATGTTTCATGCCCCATAGCGAACGCAAAACTGTTTCAACCCCAATTTTTTTTTATGTGTAAAGTTGCCAAGCGAGCAGACGGTTCACCTTATGTTAAGTAAATACTGCCGCCCATGGACATGTACTACACCCGAGGGTTCCAGATGTGTTGACAACTTTTTGAGAATTGGGCTCCAGCCACCTCACTCACCAGACGAAACGTGAAAGTAACCGGCATAAAGTGGAAGTATAATCTTCCACTTTATGCCGTCTTTTGTGAGGTCGTGGTACTTACCCGGACGAGCCTGCCTATTCGTGCAACAACCTAGGCTGCTGCGTGGCCCTACCATCGTTAAGATACTAACAGGTAAGTTGTTTATGACTAGTTTATGTTTTATTATATCTATAGTTTCTGCTACTGATACACTGAATAGAGACGCCACTTCAAAACTGACCATTATTACCTTATTGTTTTGGATTTTGACATCTTCCAACAGATGTATGACATGTGAGCTAGAAAAGAACGAATAATAGGTATTAAGATTGAAAAATGCTTATCGACAATGTATGTATATTTACTTACGATTTACGTCTAATGAATTTTAGTAAAACAAAAAATTTTCTAACTATCTAAACGTTTTGTGTCAATTAATGTTAGACTTAGGATTGGATTTGTACCGAGAAAACTGTTTCTCCAATAGTATGGAGCACCCATTTCATTGCTAACAATGACATTAAATGTAATGCCTCTTGCAGATTAGTATCATGGCCGTATTACAGTACTTTTTATCTATTGTTCATAGATAGTTTTATTACTTAATAATTGTGGTATATTTTTATGCGATATCTCACACATGCACACACACACACATATATATATATTTATTTTATTTTATTTTATTGATTTGGTTAGGTTAGGTTAGGTGGGCTAAGCCTCCCCTCCGACCGGGTGCCCGCCTCGACGTGGCGGAGGGGCTTAGTAGCCGTGGCTTGGTCACCCACGGCGAAGCTAAGAGGAACCCACACTGGGCCGGCCTGTGGTGTAAGGCTGGCTCGAGAGGGCCGCTCCGAGTGGGCTCATTGAGCCCACTCTGGATGTGTGCTGGAGGGTGCAGGGGACAAGTCGAGAGTGGTAGAGGTAGAGCCACTCTCCCTGTCTTCTCCTACCGGGGAAGAGTCGCGGGGGGAGAGGAGTGTCGCTATTGCGATGTGCTGTTCTCCCTACCCTCCGCGGCCGAAGCGTGGTGAGCGGCGGAGCCACAGACCAGGTCCGCCACTGGGGGCTGGGAGGCTTGCTGCATATTAGCACTGGCTCTCCTGGCTCCCATGGCCCCGGTCAGCGAGCTTGCGGAGTTTGTTGGCCTTGACAATGGGGCCGAGTAGGAAGGCGCGCTGAATGTTCCAGTGCGCCTTACCTGGAGGATAGGGGAGTTGCTCCCCGGAAGAGGGCTGCTGAGGCGGCCAGCGCTGGCAGGGCCGCGGAAGTGAGCGAAAGCGTTCCCGTAACCCTGCCGATATGCTCCTAGGTGGAACATCGTGTGTGGTCGGTGCGAGTCAAGAAAGTTTCAGTATCCTTTTGGACTTATTTTCTGATATTATTTTTATACACATTAAAAACCATTTTTATAGACATTATAAAACTTTTAGGCGCGACTAACGCGTTACGGCAACGGAATTCCGTTGCATATCCTCATATAGCATTCGATTTTTAAAATATTTATTCTGTATGTATGTATCTATGTGCGTGTGTTTAATCTTGTGTGTCTACGTGTTTAATGTCGTAGATGCAACTCGTTGACATTTCTTAACTTTATCAAATCGCGGTTATATTTATACGCGGTTATATATATTTTACGTATTTTTGAAACTGTCTTACTTAATTTTCATACATTTTATACGTTTTGAAGGGAAACCAGAGTAATTTTCATACTTTCAGTGGCACATATAAATTGAAATGAATCGGTGCTGTATTGAAACGACGTGCTATTTTCAACTTTTAAAGACAACAGTGTCTGGCAGCCCGCTTAAAAGCTTTTACGTGGAGATATATTAAGCAGATGATAAATGTGGAGTGAATATTTGTTTCTTAATATAATTATTTACTTATTATAAGTCAAATTTATTTTATTAAAAATAAGATAATCTAATATTTAATTAAATTAAGATCAGTGCAGTCACAGAGTAATCACTACAAATTCGCTAATTAGATGTTTCAAAATTAAATTAGACATTTTTTTACTCTCGGTGTGAGCGAGAGTGTAACGAGAGTGAGAGTAAAAACAATCACAATTATTATTAACTTAAAAATAATTTTCTCGCATTTGTGTAATTTAGTATAGTGTGAATCAAGAATTTCTATTTAATCATTATTTACAGAAACTAGAAATTTCAATAAAATCTTCGTGCTTTCGTTTAGTTTCGACATGATTTTTATTCCTTATTTATAGATAATGGTACGGAACCCTTCGTGCGCGAGTCCGACTCGCACTTGGCCGGTTTTGTTAATAGATGGCGACAAATCTGCAATGCGACTTACTATCAGAAGAAACGCCTGCTGGCTTGTCAACCTTCCACATAAACAAAATTGGACGGCAAACTCGTGAGCATTGTAATACAAACGTTGCAGATGCAAATCATCTGGTCAAATTGACAATATCATCTAACTTAATTATTGTAAGCCAACTGTTAGAGAGCTAACGATCAATAAACACGCAACGAATCTGTCCATTAGCCCCCACACAAATGTTGCTATCCGTTCGGCAGCCTCGTTATCACCGCCCGAGTGCTTCCTTTACTCGGACGTAAAATTAACTTTTCTCTCTGTGAATAACAAAAATCGTTAACAAATCAAATAAAACGTATGTAGTGAAGTATTTATTTCAACTTTTAAGTAATATGAAAGAGTAATATATTTATTCTTCACAAGTAAGATAATGCAAATATTAATTGGTAATAACACAATGAGATGTGTTATGAAGATTTGCCGCTTTGGTTTGTCTTTACTTATATTGTCAATACAAAATGTAACCATTTGAAGCACAAGTTTAAATTATATCTTTATATAATTATACATAAGTTAACAAATAAGCCCTTCCAGATTGTTTGCAATAAAATTTTCGATGCACATTTTGAAAAAGTAATACGCTGTCTATTTCCTCTTTTATTTAAAAATATTATCAATACATTCTTTATTATAAATATTAAAGCATTTTTTCCAATGAAACATCAACTTTAGTCTACTAGTCTAATATTCATCAATAAAGACAAACAAGCTTTTAATTGAATCGTTAAAATTCGTCTTTGAATCATTAAAGTTGATGAAGAAATATGAAAGTTATGGCGTACCGACATCGAAAACTATTTACTAGTGGGTATATCAGGCTAGCTTAATATGTATCCTACTCCATTATTGATCATGCATATGCCTGTGTAATCAATAATAGGTAATACCAGCGATTAGACATGTAAAAATTATAAAGGAAGGAAAGTTTTTAAACGATAAAGAGATCGAAAGCTGGCAATCGGTTCACGACTTATTTTACAGTAACATATTATAGTCTCCAATTCAAGGTAACGTCGAACAGCAGGCCCAAATATTTTACCACGCTAGTAAATGGAATTGTTACGACGTTATAGTAACGTTTTAAAAGGCACATAACACAGCGTAATGCCAATTAAAAAGCTTAAGGCCTAGTCCTTTGTTAATTTGATTACATTGACGATTTCGGACGCGATGGGAAAGCCAGTTCGTTGGAGCGGCAACGCATAGAGGCGCGTTCGATTGGCACTAACCGGCCGTCTGAATCCAGCCCATCTCCACATCAGCGGCTATACAATGATAATCTCCGCGCCGGTCGATGTGAACGCACTGGCTCCGTTCCGCCCTGTTGTGTCCTGGCGATGGCTTTCGTTGGTACTCCACCGAAATCGACAATCGCTATTTAGTCGTGTCATATTCCCGTGTTAGCTGTATTCGGGCGCTTGCCATTAATTCAAAATACTCGAGCGATCTGAGTTCGACCCCGGCGCCGGTACCAACGAAATTGTTAATTTTAATTGCTGAGTTATCACGGCGAATGAAACAATCGTGAGGAAACCTGCATATTTACGAAAAATAACAAAAGAAATATTTCGAAGATAAGTGAAGTCCGTCAGTCCGCAGTGGGGCCGCGTGGTTGTCTATGCCCTGATACCCTCAGTATAGAGGCAGCCTTTGCCCAGCAGTGGGACATGGATAGGCTGATACTTTACTTTAGTGAGAATGTTCTTTTAGTGAGAAGGTGACAAGCGAGCTTGCAGTTTGTTTTTGCTAAGTGATAACCACCGCACATGGACATTTGCTGCAACCTTAGGGTTGCAGTTGCGTCGCCACCTTTTAATAAAGTTATAATTAAACGAAACTTCCACTTTACATCAGTCTTCTCTGAGGATTTGGCACTGCCCCGGATAGGCCTGGCAAATTGTGTGACAGTGATGAGAGCTATATGGCCCTATCACAGCTTAGCATTGAATAACAACGACTAGTTGGATATGAATTATTTTTAATGGAAATAGCTTTAACTGGTAGGAGAGTTTTAATCGTAATACGTATTAGTAAATTATTATGACATTGCCTTTTGATTAATTAACTTGCTAATTATGCTCATGTTATAACATTATATTATGCTCATACTTTTATATTTGATTTATTATAAAATGCGTATGGTATGAGACATTTCGAAACATTAGGATCACATGCAGTCGTTCTTACGTCTTCTACTTCTACATCTTAATCATCAGAGTGATCAATTCAAAGTGTTTAACCATCCTTTTTGCAACTCAAATGATATTTGAAAAACCATTTGACAGCTGCATTAGTTAACATCTACGTTGATCAGTGTTTCAGAAACCGGGCGTAAATGTTTTATCACTATACGATCGTGATTCAATTATAAATATATTCCAACAGGGAACCTGAAAGAGTGATATATTTTGGCAAACCCGTAACCATTGAATGGTAAGTGCGCCTATCAATTCTGCTTATCTATACAATTATATAAGTACCGTCATAATGTGGGTTTTCCGAATGAACCTTTGTCTGTAATCGAAACACTAAACCCGAGTGATTTAAGATTATTGTATGGGATAATGGCGCTCATTTACGTTACTACGAAGCTCAGGTGAGGAAGCCATTTTTTTAATCGTGGATTTATGCGTATTGTAATTTTTGATAGCCACCGTTACGCTGCTAGGGGATTGTTTGCTTTGTAATAAATTAATAATAATAGCTTGTGAGATTTCATATATAATTTTTTTTCTGTTTTTAGAGTTCCATACCTTAAAAGGTAAAAACAGGAACCATTATAAGATCACTCTCTTGTCCGTCTGTCTGTCCGTGTGCCACCACAGATTTTCTCCAGGAACTATTGACCTCATATCTCGTATCTGGTATAAATTTCAAGTTACTAGGTCCACCCGTTTCTTGATAAAATCGGGGGTGATTATTTACCAATTTTATTATGGCGGTATAATGGGTGGGTACGGAACCTTGGACTCGCACTTGACCGTTTTTTATGTAGGAATGAAACAGGTAACATCAGGATGTTAAGTGATATTTACGACGCCTATTGAAATTTACAACACACGTAGTGTTACTCACCAGACGGTACTTCACAGCAGTCTTCTGTGAGGGCGTGGTACTTACCCGGACGGGCTTGTCCATTCTAGCAACAGCGTTTTATAAAATGGCCATGCAACAGCGTTGGGCGTGGTACTTACCCGGACGGGCTTGTCCATTCTAGCAACAGCGTTTTATAAAATGGCCATGCAACGCTGTTGCCATTTTATAAAACAATTTGAAAGATTATGAAAATATGCTTATGTCCGTTCACTCTAAGAGTTTGTCGCATCGTTAAATACATAAAACAGCTAGCAAGGAGGCCAAACTGTTCTAACGCATGGTACAAATACTTTATTTATGCGTAATGACTTTTAAATAATTCAATTTTTTTTATATTTAAGTGAGTTAATGATTTGACAAATTATATAGTTAACAACTATGTACTAATGCATATCTATAAAGTTAAGTGCTGTGATTCGCAACTCTTTATAAATCTGACATTGTTTTTACTAGAGTAGTTAAAACGATAATAAGTGGCCTATTTACAATGGTTGCTTTATTCCAATCACGACATTGCTTCGGCAGTTATCATGTATCATCAAATTTGATAGAATTGTAAATCATAAATTTCAAAATAAATCGTAATTCCACTGCACGCCAAATGTAATAATGGACGCATAAACTAATACCTTGACGCATAAACTAAATCTCTCCTGACAATTGGATACGTCATTTCCATTGTTAATAGCCAAAGGCGCACTTTCATTACTAATGCCCGGTTCCTATATTCAACGAACGGCCGTTAGTTACATAGCTTTGTAACTTTCATAACGACTTGTAGATAAAAGGCGTGTACGCCCGTTTCCTATATTAACAAAACGAGGCGTTTTCCTTACGACCCTTTGCATTACCTACAGAAAGTGAGTTATTAGCGTTACTATAATTTAGTAACGCTAGTAAAGTCGTTATGAAAGATACGAAGCTATGTAACTAAAGGCCGTTCGTTGAATATAGGAACCGGGCATTAGTCCGCCGTACTGCCGTTAGTGTTCCATTTCGAACACGCTTCTCTTAAACTGAAGTGCATTCACAAGGGCATAACAGGTTCTGACTGATACTTTCCGTGTGCATACACTTTCATCCTTTTTAGGGTTCCGTACCAAAAGGGTAAAACGGAACCCTATTACTATGGCTCCGCCATCTGTCTGTCTGTCTGTCACCAGGCTGTATCTCGTGAACCGTGATAGTTGGACAGTTGAAACTACAGATGATGTATTTCTGTTGCCGCTATAATAACAAATACTAAAAAGCAGAATAAAGATATATTTAAGTGGGGTTCCCATACAACAGACATGATTTTTTTGCCGTTTTAGGGTTCCGTACCGAAAGGGTAAAACGGAACTCTATTACTAAGGCTCCGCTGTCTATCTGTCTATTTATCTGTCTGTCTGTCCGTCTTTCACCAGGCTGTACCTGATGAACCGCAGTTTTTATAGACGTAACCCTTACGGAACCATCCGTACGCCTGTCCGACTCGCACTTGGCCGGTTTTTATTTCAGTGTCCCCGGTGGTGCTCCCGCTCGACACCTACTCGCATGTCGGGGAGCCAGAATTCAATAACGAAACGCACTACTGCATTACGTACGTAACGAAAAAATGCAAAGCCATATTCTACGGTTCGTAGCGCTTAAAATAGCTATAGATAAAACCCAGCCTGTGACGTACCAACGAATTAAGATATTGCATTTTGACCTAGTAAATTAAAAATTATTAATGTAAATTAGTTATAATTATAAATGTAAATTAGTTATAATTATATTTATTAACTATCAATAAAGCAGATATTATATTTTTTGTTTTTAAAATGTTTGGCTCTCTTATAATTTAGCGTCCCAGACTCAAGAACACCCTACCCTTCCAACGGTGGCAGGGCCACGCAGCAGCCTCGGCTGTTGCACGAATGGGCAGGCTCGTCCGGGTAAGTACCACGACCTCACAGAAGACCGGCGTAAAGTGGAAGTATAATACTTTCGCGTTTCGTCTGGTGAGTGAGGTGACCGGAGCCCAATTTTCCAAAGGTTGTCAACACAGGGCGGCGGTATTCACTTAACATCAGGTGAACCATCTGCTCGATTGACAACTTTTCACATTAAAAAAAAAAACTATCAACCGACTTCAAAAAAGGAGGAGGTTGTCAATTCGAAAGTATTTTTTATTTTTTATGTTTGTTGCCGTAAAAAATCAGAACTTGACTAAGTGAACTGGTTTTTGATGATTCTTTTCTTTAATTGAAAGCTGGTGCTTCCCATGTGGTCACATATTAATTTCATAGGTATTGGATCTTGGGCTCCGGAGATACTTGGGGAACTCTTGAAAATCAATTATAAAACGAATACAGAGCGAGACATTTGAAGTCGATTTTGATTTTCGTTAATAACTTTCTTTTTTTTTTTTAGTTTGAAACTCTAACAAGTGTGCAGGCGGTTCACCAAACGTTAAGCGATTACCACCCATCAACATCTACAACACCTAGGGGTCGCCTACCATTAAAAACTAGGCAATGCATCTGCGACCAATCAATCATTAGTTCAATCACCAGAGGAAATGCGAAAGAATAATATTTTCGCAACACACCGTTCTTTTGTGTGCTCTTTAAGTGGATTAGGAACGACGAATACTGACCAAGAATTCGCGAACTCTCTTTTTCCATAAAAATAGAGATAAAATACAGAGAAAAACTTTGTAAGCCAATTACAGGAATCCTTCCCATTTTTATAATAATTTTCCTTGAAACTGTTATGACTATCCTACTTAATAAAGATATATTGTCAAATTGGCCTTTTCTTTATAAATATAAAAATATTGTATCCGCAAACGCAGCACTATACACAAGACGTTTTGTCATGTGTGGGAATATAACCCGGGACCCCCGTTGCGAAGTCATAAGAATGACTACATAATTGAGAAATTCAAATTATAAACTAATAAAAAAATCTTGTCTCATGTTGTCTCATGCGCTCTCCCCCCACGATGTCTCGTACCAACTATCCACCACACTAGCTGCTAACCGTAGACAAAATTTACATTTCCGCTTCGTGCTTCCACACGGAACGGACGTTACTCTGAGCCGGAGGGCCCATGCCAACCGACCCGGAAGCCATCTTGCAACCATTGTTGCTAATTCTATTTCTTTTATCTCTTGGTGTGCACTGTTCGCCTCATCGTTGTCGTGTTTCGCGGTCTACGGTTAGGGAAGTCTCAAGCAAGAAGAAAGAAGAAACATTATAGAAGAAAGAAAAAAACATTATAGAAGAAAGAAGAAACTTTGCCCGACTTCCGAGCGGATAGTGTTAGTGTAGTGTTGTGCTCGTAGGCAGGTTCCTGTCCGTAAGTAGAATTCTACACACATTTCTCGTCTCAGAGGCGGCATTGTAATTTTTACCTGTGTGCTTGTTGCATTAGGCGACAGCTAGGTACTCACCCTAGCGCACCTAAAGCGCAGGCGCTTAAAGGTTAATTTTAGGCACACACCTCCCTGCCGCAAGGTGGGGAGGCCTATTTAATAAACCACACGCCGGCGGGGCGCAAGCCCCAAAGGCTCAAGCGTCGACATGGGTTCCCTCATAGAGGAATTCCTGCGTCAAGAATGCCCTGAATTATGGGTAAAATATTTGAATTTCGCGAGGGAACGACGCATCGTCGTCGAATTTTCAAGCGACAGTCCGGCTTCACCGGCTGCCACCTCGCCGCCATCTCCGGTGCCCTCTGCGCCAGTCATCGAGTCGCCCTCTGCGACAATCGATACGCCCGTCGCGTCGACTTCCGCCGCCGCGAACGAACCCAACGCGCCTTCCGCGCAAACCATTTCGGCCCCCTTCCGCGCTGTCGTTCCCGACTCACAATCGGACGGCGGTGCAGACATGGAGGTCGAAACGACCCCCGCTAACAACGCGAACGCCGACGGCTTCACCGTCGTCAAATCGCGAAAAAAGGGCAAGAAACGCCCCGCTACAGACAGCGACCCCGAAAGCGAGGCCGCCCCGTCAAACCGTCCCACCGCGACGCCCGCCAAAAAGGCAGCCGCGTCTGCCCAGTCGGAACTGACATTCGCCTCCGAGCGAAAAATCAAGCCATCGCCGCCAATAATAATACAAGATAAGGCAAAGTGGCACCAGGTTTGTTCGTGGTTTGAACGCCACAACATCCGAGACCCCCGGTCAAAAAATACTAATATGGGTATCCGCGTATACCTCGATTCGTCAGACGATTTCCGCCGCGTAACAAAGTACTTGCGCGAAGCTAAGGTAGGTTTCCACACCTACTCACTACCCGAAGAGCGTAAACTTCGGGTCGTAATTAAGGGCGTCCCAAAAGAGTCGGATGACGATATGGCTAAGGTCGACATCCGCACTCAGGGATACCCTGTCCACGCCGTGCGACGTCTCAGGCACCCTCGCACCCGTGTCCCTATGGACATGGTCATGTTGGAACTTGACCCTACCCCGGAAGGTAAGGCCATTTTCAACCTTAAGAGGGTCTGTGGGCTCAGTGACTTAGTCATCGAGCCCCCACGTACATCAGGTGTTGTGGCACAGTGCCACAACTGTCAACATTTTGGCCACACGGCCAATAACTGCTTCGCTCACCCAAGGTGCGTCAAATGCACCGGTGACCACGGCACAACCGAGTGCACGAGGCCGAAAGATTGCGCAGATCCACCGGACTGCGTAAATTGCCACACTACCGGCCATCCGGCTAGTTATAGAGGCTGCGCTAAGGCCCCGAAAACTCCCGCGAGAAAATCTCCCGCGAAGTCTACGTTGCCGAAACCCGCGCCCGTTAAATACATTCCCGCGCCCGTACGCGTCATTAACGCCTTAATGGGAAGTACAACCGCAGGTAGAACAAAACCTCGGGCTCTGGTTGTTTCGTATTTCAACGCAAACGGCATAAAGGGTCAAAGGGATGAAATCGCGGAATTCCTTCGCGATTATAACGTAGATATTTTCCTAGTGCAAGAGACATTCTTGAAACCTAGCGTACGTTATCCCAGAATCGCAAATTACAATATTGTCCGCCACGACCGGTTAGCAAACCGTCTGGGAGGCACACTAATTTATTATAAACGGTCCTTGCACTGTTGCCCGCTCGACATTCCAGAGCTAAGTCAAATAGAGGCATCCGCGTGTAGGTTAGCGCTCACCGGCCACAGGCCGCTTGTACTAGTCTCAGCCTACCTCTCGGGGAATAGAACCCTCCTTCAAAGCGACCTAGATACGCTTCTTAACTTAGGCCCTTCCGTGATAATTGCAGGAGATCTAAACTGCAAACACGGCTCATGGGACATCAACAGCATCCCAAACAACAACAGAAAGCATCTCTTTAGCTTATCCGATAACCTAAATTTCAGTATAGTCCCTCCCGCGACTCCCACTAGGTATCCTACAGTGGACAACTACCAGCACGCGTCACCGAATGTCCTAGACATAATGTTATTCAGGGAGGTCTCGCTCGACATCGAGTCGATAGAGACAATCCATGAACTAGACTCAGACCACAGGCCCGTCCTGTGTAAACTGGGCCAGAACGCCGGCGCGGTCCCTCCGACCAAATCCGTAGTGGACTGGCATCGTCTTGAGGTCAAACTGAAGGCCTTGGACCCCCAGGACTTAGTAGACTTACTCGAGACGATAGCTACATTCGATGACGCAAATCGAGCGATAGCGAGTCTCCGCGAAACTATTACTTCCGCAGTCGCAGACTCGGAACGGACGGTGAAACTGTCGGGCGACCGACGGTTTAACTTTCCGCCCGACCTGCGACTGCTAATTAGACAGAAAAATGCAGCCAAACGCGCCTTCGACCGATACCGATCGGAATCGAACCGAACCCTACTTCGACGCCTTCAGCTAGATCAAAGATCGTGTATCGGAACACCGACACACAACGTGGGACACTCTCCTAGAGGACATCGAGCCATCGCACACCGCCTACTGGCGGTTGACCCGCAGTCTGAAAGCAGACCCCCGCGAATCTCTACCACCGTTAGTTAGACCTAATAGCGCTTCAGTAGCCCTAGATGCCTCCGAAAAAGCCGAATGCCTTGCGGACAACCTAGAGCAGCAATGTACGCCATCGCGCGAACACACCGATTCGGCCCACCTAACGGAGGTGGACCGCGTAATCGAGACTAAGGCTGCGCTTCCAGCGGAAGGCGAACCTTTAAATTCAGTGACCCCCGAAGAGGTCCAAGATATTATTAAAAATTTAAAACCAAAATCCGCCCCGGGCCCAGATAATATAAGTAATAAGATTCTCAAAGCTCTCCCTGGGCCGCTTATCTGTTTACTGGCGACAATTTTCAATACCCTTCTCTCCAGTTGCTCCTTTCCGAACTACTGAAAGCAAGCCACGGTTATCGGCATTCGCAAGCCGAATAAACCAGCCAATAAGCCCTCCAGCTATCGTCCCATCAGCCTCCTTAGTTGTCTGGGGAAGCTCTTCGAGCGGCTATTGTTAAACAGGCTCAAAGAGCACGTATTTTCCAACGGCCTTCTGCCGACGGAACAATTCGGCTTTCGAGCTAGACACTCTTGTCCCGATCAGCTATACCGCCTAACGGAGCACATCCTAAAAGGCCTTAACCACCAAACACATTAGTACAGGGGCTCTCTTCTTCGATGTCGCAAAAGCATTCGACAAAGTCTGGCACAACGGCTTGCTTTACAAGCTGTACACACTCAAAGTGCCAGATAGGCTCGTACACACCATCCGGGCCTTTTTGTTGAACCGCTCTTTTCGATATCGAGTCGAGGGCACCCTCTCCACAAGCCGCCGCCTCACGGCCGGCGTACCACAAGGCTCCTGCCTCTCTCCCTTGCTATTTACGCTCTACACGAGCGACATACCTAGAGACCCCCACGTCAATCTCGCGCTTTTCGCGGATGACACGGCGCTCTTTTACTCAGATCGCAACCTCAGTCAATTAACAACTCGACTAGAAAGCGCCGCCGACCGCCTCGGCGATTGGTTCCGCAAATGGAGAATCGATATTAATCCAGAAAAAAGTGTGGCGATTCACTTTACTCGTAGCACCCCCAACCCCCATCCGCCACACCGTTACAAAGGTCCTCGCCAGTACAGAAAGTTGGGGCAAATATACACTATACGGTAACACTATACGGCCAAACTCTCCCCTGGGAGAAAACGGTCAAATATTTAGGAGTCACTTTCGACTCGCGTATGACTTTCACTACGCACATCAATCAAGTCTGAAATAAAGCCGCGTTCGTCTCCGGCCGGCTACACAATTTAACGAATAAGCATAGTAAAATGCCCTTAAGGCACAAACTACTGTTATATAAAGCTTGCGTAAAGCCAATCATGTCCTACGCTTGCATGATCTTCGCACATATAAATCCTACGCGCATTAACAGATTGCAAGTAGTTCAAAGTAATTTTATCCGCCGCGCAACCGGTGCGCAATGGTATCAGCGCAACGTCGACCTGCACAGCGATTGCAGACTCCCGACGATTCGCGCTCATTTTAAAGATTTGACAAAACGATTCTTCGATAGAGCCCAGCATCATCTAACCCTCTGGTGGTAAGCGCAGCAAACTACCAACCGGACACAAACGCGAACGTAAACAAGCGTCGCCCGCGAAACGTCCTCATCAACCCGGTCGACGAAGAGGACTTAGATACGATGGACCCACCGCCGGGGGTCCCGCCGGGATAACACTACACCCACAGTTAGTGTAACAACAATCACACCAGTTCGCCCTCGCCTCCGAGCACGGCGAGACCCACACAACGCGTACACAAGGTACACCCGCGTTCCGGGGTGGTTCTCACCGCTCCCAGCCACCGATTAGCTAAATGCACAGTCGACGGCCGTAGGGGTCTCGGTCCGAACCGGTGACCTCGACGGCCCTTAGATGACACACCATAGTAGTTAAACGCACGCATGAGCACATGCGCGACCCTACCCATAGCGGAGGGTCCAAACCCGTGGGTTCTGGCTAGCCCACCGGTTCTGCGTCCGATGAAGCTTTAATAGTCTCGGGACTGAAAGCAAAAACATCAGTTAATACAAGATACAAGAAGACAAAATTTAATTTTTTAAAGTTTTAAATAAATAATCAAAGCGCGCCCGGAAGGACGTTCGGACACATTTGGTAATCTTATCTTATCCCATTAATTACTTAACTAACATAATCTTACTGCACTCAAGTATACGTCTGTGCTCATCTCATAATATCCTGATCAATAGGTTGCCGAGTTCAATGTCCCATTTCGGTTGCAATAGAGCGAAAACACAAGCCTATGACAATGGAGCAATCCTCCCTTCGCCCACTTCACCCCAACTTGGGACAATACAACTCTTCCAAACCTTTCTCATATCGTTTTTGTTTCATCCCCTGTCACCGTAGTCACAGATGGTTCAACTGTACAGTGAGCTATCCACAGATTAGTGGCGTTATGTTTTTCTTTGGTATAAACTGATTTTTAGCGAACTCTTGCAAATCGACATGTTATTACTCACGAGATAATGAAAAGTCAGTTTACTTGTCAAACGATGTATTCGAATTAACGTTCAACCGTTATGACGTGTGAATATGGCGTTACCGCGTGACGTCATTATTACATTACTCACTCAGTCACGTATTATCATGAAAAATATAAGTCTTCTTTCACATATTGGATTATCAGATAAATATTTCCATTTCATTATAAAAAAAAAAAACTATGATTTACTCAATTAATATTTTTAGATAAAAGGTACACCAGCAGGGTTGCAAATGCGTTGCCACCTTTAAATAAAGTGGGCCCCGGCTACCTCATTACTTAACGTCGGTCTGTGAGGTCATGTTACTTACCCGGATAGACCTGCCCATTGGTGCAACAGTGAACAGCTTTTGCATGGCTCTACCACCAAATAAAATTAAGGTTTGGACATTATGTCGCGGAAGATTGCGTCCACGTGTTCCCGTGTCCCCAGCCGATGCGACAGAGACAGGTGCAACGTGGGTTTTTTAGTGGGTACCCGTTTCTCACCGGAACTCCCACATACCCCTGCCACTCCCCCGAACCAGTGGCAGGGGATCCATAAAGGATTTTTTCCACGGAAAAAAAAGGACATTATGCTATTTTACATATGAAATATGAATCATTATCTGAATAACACAGTTAATTTTCTTAGTTTGTCTGATTAAAGTAGACTATTTAATTTCGCTGAATCACGAAAGCGCAGAGATAAAAACAGCATTTGTAGTTAATCGAAATGAGACGCGTGAGAAAGAAATTATTCAAAGGGGCACATTTTATTTTCTTTGAATCGAGCATTTTCGTAGCAACTTTCTTCCTTGCCTTCTCTGTAGGATTACAGGCACTATCATGAAGCCTGGACTTACATATTTTCTCATTAAAATGTATGTCCCTTTAGTTACTCTCTTTCCTTTTTGTTTTTGAGACATTCTATCAAAACATGTTGCGCATCCTTCTCTATGCTACAAGGATTATAATTAGGATAGTTTTTTTCTTCATGAAACATAAGTTTCTTTGACGTTATTATGTCCAGAACATAGGGCCGAGATGGCGGAGGAGGTAGAGCAGCTGGCTGAAATTATGGAGAAGGGGACAGAAAATGGACCTGGTTTAGCCCCGATGGTCCTATCAAAAGCGAGATTGATTCATTACTAGCAAATATTTGTAATTTCATTATTGTTTAACAATTATTGAGTATTCGTATCCATATACTATTACCGTTGTTGCGAGACAAAATATTCTAGTCAGAACTGTTTTCATCCATTCTATTTATCTATCTTTGTTGTATATATATAAGAGATTTCCACCGATAATTCACTCATCACGATATCTCTGGAACCATAAGGCGTAGAGACTTGAAATTTGGTAGGAATATTGCTTTCGCCGAGTAGAGGTCAGCTAAGAACGATTTTACGAAATTCCACAAAACAACTTTTGTCGGATCATTTAGTTATATATTATTAATTATCCATTTAACTGTGCCACGCAGCAATCTTCGCTGTTGCACGAATGAGTTGGTCCGTCCGGATAAGTACAAAGACCTCACAGAAGGTCGGTGTGTGGTGGATGGTGTTATGTATACTTCGACGTTTTTTCTGGTGAGTGTGATAGCTGGGGCCCCGTATAATAAAAGGTGGCAACGCATCTGCAACTCTACGGGTTTGTAAATATCAATGAGCGGCGGATATCACTTAATATCAGGTGAACCGCCTGCTCCGTTGCCATCTACTTCCAAAAAAAAATAATCGCAGTTAACACTATATGCAAAGTAACTGCATATTACTATCACAAGGTAACTGATTACGTAAGCTATCTGATTGATAATCCGGAAAACTAATGGCCCCTGTGTTTTGGGATACTAGGGGAATCTTACTGATACTAAGCCATTTATTATGAACATACATATTAAATTTATTTATACTACATTTAAAATATTAAATCTATCTAAATTACATATTACCTAATACTGGTAATCAAACTTTTTCTATTATTGAAGCTTGAACAGGCGCGAAAACTGGGTACAAACTTAAGGCTTCAATTCAATTTTAGGTTATATCATTTGCAATTTTTAAATAATTATGTCTAAAGTTACATATTATCTTATAAACCTAGTCAGGTTGCTTTATCATAACAACACGCCGATTCAAAAGGGAGAAATTTTGAAGAAATCAATTATCTAACCTACAGCCCGGACCTTAGTCCCTAGTAATTAGCCAACCTCAAGAAAGACGTTCAAGAAAATCATTTTTCCGACGATGAAAAGTTGAAGGCAGCAATTGATAAGTATTTTTCCACGTCGGGAAGAACAATATTTTTATTTAAGATATTAAAATTTATAATTTAGGTATTTTTATTTAAGTAACTCCCTGCTCGTTAAAAGATTATTATCGATACCTCAAGTGGAAAACGGAATTCATTATATGTGTTTAATACTATTAAATAAACAACTGAGTTATGAATTAATCAGTTTTGATTAGTTGAACCTCGTAAACATGCTGCCAAAGCATATAGTGACTATATTAGAATTCGGGAGAATGCATTTGGTATATTACCATTTTCACCAGCTCAGGTGAGCGTTAAAGCGAGGCTGCATTGGCTACAATTACAAAGTCCGACCGGTCCGGTGTCGGGAAAATTACGTGAAAATTTACATAATAGAAAATCCGTGGCTCCCTGGTCCTTTGAAAGTCGCTGTGATGGTCGGCTACGAGCGACACCGTTGCACATTAAATTAAAATCTCACCCCTCTTGTTTGCAAACTCCATAGCAGTCTATTTCGAACGAGCAGCACGTCTAATGCACTGATTTGTTTTTATAAATATGTAATTCTCTCGAACTCTCTATTTCATTCTCGAATTCTCTCGAAGGACATACATATGTATAAATCAACAATAAAAGTGAGCTTTAGCATACTCATTACATTTCAATTCAGATGTGGCAGGGCCACGCAACAGTCTTCGCTGTTGCACGAATGGGCAGGTCCGTTCGGGTAAATACCACGACCTCACAGAAGACCGACGTGAAGTGGAAATGTTATATTTCTGAGTTTCTTCTGGTGAGTGAGGTAGCCGGGGGCCACATTTTTAAAAGGTGCCAACGCACTTGCAACCCTTCGGGTATTGCAAATATTAATGGGCGGTGGATATCACTTAACATCAGGTGAACCACCTGCTCACTTGCCACCTTTTAAACATAACAGAATCCTGAAAACGTGGGTTTGATTTCCACAGCGGCGAAAAACTTTTCGTGCCTTTTTCTACAAATTTTAATAAAAATAACAGTTTAACTTATGCTACAAGCACCCCTATTCCAGTGCAAAGCGTTTTGCGTATGAGACTAGTTCGTTGGCTCTCAGATTACACTTGTTCTGATCGCTTTATCCATCTCAATATAACATACAACGTAAGCCTTAGCAAACAGCTGCATACAGTGTGGGCAAATACATTATAACAAGGGGCGCTCCACGCTTCCGTTGAAAACTTTGCTCGTTATATTTCTATTGTGTTATTACTGGAGCGTATAGTTTGGTTTCGTACTTGACTGTATACGATCTAATTTAAGGTCCATTTTGAAAATTATTATGTTGTCCAGTATTTTTGTCTTTTATTTGTATTATTAAAATTTGTAGAAAAAGTACGATAAGATTGTCGCCGCTTTCGGAATCGAACCCACGTCTTCGGCTTCTGATTTATTTGTATTATTCTAAATATTAGTAATGTCAATGTTAAAAGTTGGCAAGCGAGCAGGTGGTTGACCGGATGTTAAGCAATAACCGCCGCTTATGGACATCTGCAAAGCTCGTGGATCCACACTGGATGCTTTGGCACCTTTCTTAAAAATTGGGCTCCGATTACCTCACCCATAACACAAAACGCAGAAGTGTGTTATTTACACTTGACATCGGTCTTCAGTTAGGTCATATCACTTCTCCGAACGAGCATAACCATTCATATAACAGCTAAGGCTGTTGCGTGACTGTACAGACCGAACCGAGCAGGTGGCTCAGCGATGAAGGATATTGCGTAAACCTGCATAATATTTTTGAAATAATATGATGAAACCTGCATATTACATATTTTCAAAAATATGTAAAGTGCCACCAAAATGCAGTGGGGTCGCGTGAAGGACTATGATACCCTCTGTACAGAGGAGGCCTTTGCCCAGCACTGGGACATGTAAAGACTAATATTTTCCTTTTTTTTTTTAAAGAGAAGGCCTTTTTCCATAAATGTTTAATATAAGAAAATAAATTAAGGCCGATATTCATATCAATATACAGCTAAGGTTAAAGTTCTTTTTGGTATGATTCAATTACTGAATGCACTAATTGAAAAATAAACTATGAAAAAATTGATTGCACTGTCTGTGTCATCATTGGTGTGCAATGTCTAAAACTCATTTAATTAAAAGGAAATCTACTCCACTTGCGCCGTTAAGCCCGTGTTTGTTCTCATCTGCGCTGTGCCCGTGCTTAGATGCTTCACCCGTCAAGTTAATTAATATGATATGTATGTTGTTCAGTCTACGTGTTTGTTAAATAAAACCATTTCCGTCGCGTGGAGAATGCAAAATTGTGAACCACATTGAAATTGGCTATATGAGGTATGTCGTGTAATTGTATTAAATTCGCGATGTCTATTTACATTTTTTTTATGTGAAAAGTTGCCAAACGAGCAGAAGGTTCGCCTGGTGGTAAGTGAATACCGCTGCCCATGGACATCTGCTACACCCGAGGGTTACAGATGCGTTGACAACCTTTTGAAAATTGGGCTCCGGCTACCACACTCAGCAGACGAAACGCGAAAGTATTTGTCATACTTCCACTTTACGCTGGTCTTCTGTGAGGTCGTGGTACTTACCCGGACGGACCTGCTCATTCGTGCAACAGCCGAGACTGCTGCGTGGCCCTACCACCGTAATAAAACACAAAGGTTCAAATGTAGAGTTTAGTTAACTAACTGGAGTTCTGAATTTTTGTGATATGAATTCGATGTCGGCACGGGACAAAAATTTGTGTGCAAGTCTGGTATGGTTTTGTGTACTTGATTATATATTTATGGAACCTCCTGTGAACTGTTTTTCAAAATATAGAAGGAAGATGAAGAGGAGGGAAGATCCCTTCTTCCCTCCTCTTCATCTTTTTTAATCTTTTTCTCTTGTGATTTTAAATCTTAAGCCAGCTTTTAGATATCTAAATATTAATTAGAATGAAAAACCTGAAGATCTAATGTCGGGCAAACACCTTAATAACCAGCACGCAATCCGCTATGCCTGTCATTTTGCTACAAATGTGCACAATATTGCACATAATATTAGTGCATAATTATTCGATAGATCTTCAACATCGTAAAAAATGGGTCAAGTGTGAGTCAGACTTGTGCACGAAGAGTTCCGCACCATGGGAGCCCCACATAAATATTTTTTATTCTGTTTTTTTTAGTATTTGCTATAATAGCGGCCATGGAAATACATCATGTGTGAAAATTTCAACTGTCGAACCATCACGGTTCATGAGATACAGCCTGGTAATAGATGGAGCGACAGACAGACAGCGGAGTCTTAGTAAAGGGGTCCCATTTAACCCTTTTGGTACGGAACCTTAAAAATGATGGGGTTATCGTGATCGTACGCGAAGCACGTGTTTACATCGTTTTTTTAATTTAGGTAATCTTGTCTTTCGACTGTAATAAGTAAAATCACTTTGCCATTCAGCATAACTATACGTCATCTTGCGGCCTACCGAAGTGACCTCACTTGCACACAATCATTTTATTAGTCCTAATGGTTGAGGTTTTTATGACCAGGCGCCTATCTAAAGTGAATTTTTAATTTTTTTTAATCATTACCTATTGGGGCACACACCCCAATTCCGAAACAATTATTATCTATGTGCTAAAAAAATACTTTTCCAAAGTGGAAATCGAGCCCAAGACCCCTAGCGCCACGACCAATGGATTAGCAACGGTGCCACTGAGGCATTCCTGAATAAATGCCTGTTAACTGCTATGTACATAGGCGGTTGGGTGTCAAGAATTATTCCGGAGTATTTTATTGCTATAGAATTATAAGCGTGGGCGATGTGGTGCGGTGAGCGATGGGCCGGCCATATAGATCGTAAAACCGATAACCGTTGGGGAAGAAAGGTTCTCGAGTGGCAGCCACGTACTGGCCACCGCACTGTAAGACGACCCCCACTAGATGGAGTGAAGACTTGTGCAAGGATGCGGGAAGGCGATGGGTGCAGGTGGCTCAGGATCGTGCTTCGTGGCAGTCTGTGGGGGAGGCCTATGTTCAGCAGTTGATCAGACACGCTGAAATGATGATGATGATAAAAATGTTTTTTTAAGAATATTAATCCGACATATGAAATCATATAAAAATTACGTAACACAAAAGAGTAGTACGAGCGTATCTACTAATGATAATGACAATCACTCCTCAGGGTAATTTAATTTAATTACGCGAGAACTAAATATTACAGCGTACTGGTAACCAAGAGCAGTGTAACCATAACAATGTTATTGTTATAGTTGATTTAATCCGACGGCGGGGACTGGCTGCGAAATTAATTAGAATGCTTTGGTGAAATTCATAGGCAAGAGGCTTGAGGGTAATAACGCGTTAATTAAATGGAGCGATGTTTAATCAACCATCGTGGTGTGTTATTATTACTATTGTAACTAATCACATCCCGTTAATCCTTTTTAAATAGAAGTTTTATATGCGGTTCCTGCTGCACTAAACATATGCGTAAACTTTAGTTTGACAAAAAATAAACAGAACTTGCTGTCAATCATCGGTGTCCAGCGTTTGATTCAATAGTATATTGAATCAAACGCTCAATATACTAATCGATATTTATGTATTTATGCGTGTGTATGTGTACACATGTATGTGTTTTTTATGTATTTGATTTAGTCATATTATGTATGTTACTATTGCACCACCTACGTAGGAAACGTATCTTTACGCCTGGAAGAGATCGCTATGAAGCGATAAGGCCGCCAAATTGCGCATTCTATTAATTTGTTTGTCTTTTGTAAATTTTGTGTATCCTTTTATGTGTGGTGGACAATGAAGTATTAATTAATTAATTCATTCATTATACTTGAGGAAAGTGAGTTCAAATCGCTGTGCCAGAACTATTGAGTTTGTTAAATTCCATTCTTGAATTATCATAGTAGTGAAGGAAAACTTCGCAAAGAGACCTGCATATTTACGAAATAATAATAAAAAAATCGAAGATATGTGAAGTTCGCCAATCCACAGTGGTGGACTTTTCCCTGATATCCTCTGTACAGAGGAGGCCTTTGCCCAGCCGTGGGACATGAATAGGCTATTACTTTCTTTCACATACTTTTTGTTTGGAATCGAGACGGTTCCAATTGAACAACCGAGGCCGCAACGTGGCTCTACTGTATTCTTAGCCCTTACCTTAGTAACACTGCAAATTAGGAAGTCAAATAATTGGTTTAGTTATAGTAATAATGGCGGCGACTGGGACTCCAAGCTCAAATATACAAGGCGGTGCTCGATACCGCCCGCATGTTTCGCCGGTTTCTCTCCCTTTCACCCTAACCCTCGGCCGTTTGGTCCCTGCCGTGGGCTTCCGTCTGGTTAGGTCCTATTTATGTATGTATTATATACAATATTTATATCCGTATGTTTATTTTTATTTATAATATTTATTTATATATGCAATATAGTTCTATATGTTTCTTTTTATTTATAAACCCAACCAGATGAGAAAACAAATAAGTATCCCCCAATAATAATAATAAGGGATTTGCTTTAAGGGATTATCGTCATCGCAATTTTGAAATCTTCCATTTCGTATTATAATTACTATAAGCTAAGCAACGGTGATCTCATAAGCTCATTTATTATACACCATAACTTGGCTATTAATCATTTTTCCATTCTTTTTGTTATAACTGAGTAACGCAGGGCTAAAATTCGTCCGAATTTGAACTAGTAGGTATTGACTAATAATGACTGCACCAAGATATTGTAATGATTTTCCATTTTCATGTAGCGTGTAATTATTACGTGTGATCTGAATAGACGTGTTCGTAGATAATCTGAAAGTCATACTCTAGCGTAGCGCCTATAACCCATATAGCTGAGCAGATAAGGATTTCCATTTTCAACGATAGTGACATACATCTTCTGCCTCTTCCACAAACCCGTGTGCCCTTATTTGAGGGAATACGTAATTTTCTTAATGAATTAACATTTAAATAGTATACTAGTTAGTCCATTCGAATGCTGTTCGAAAAGTAGCGAGGTTTAAAGAAATCTATCTTATCATGTTAATGTTCCCTATACAAGAAATAATACAAGAAATCACTAATTTAACATCTTGACATATTTCATATGACGACATAGCTTAAGCTGTGTTACGCTTAATTAGCTACGATAAAATATTCAATCGTATTACATTAATCGCTAATTAATCGGCGTAAGTTTGACTAGATTAGAACAATAATTTATTTTTATTCCTTTAATGCACCTGATCTGTAAAATTTTCCAATGAGTTTATAGTTCGTAATGAAACTTAATTACAACTACACAACTACAAGTATATACATCACAATTTATTTTTCTACTCGCTTATATTATTTTTAAACCCTGTCGAAATGTAGTAACATTTTTACACACCAAATGTCTGAGTGTGGGCTTAAGCTTTCTATATTTTAAATTTAGTTTTTAAGGTTTTTTTTTAATTATATAAATTTATTAACAGCTTTTTTGAATAACGCACTATTGCACGGGTGCAATGTATTATACATAATAATAGCTGTATTATACATTATGTTCCGCATACATTCTCGATATATTGGGCATATTAAAAAAAATCAGATGTATCATTCGTGAAAGGCCATATTTGTTTTAATTGTCAGAGAACAAGTCCATATTTTTATTAACGAAAAACAAAACCGACTTCAAATATCTCGAGTTTTCATTTAATATTTGATTTTCAGGAGTTCCCTAACTAACCAAGAGAGGCCAAGATCCAATACCTATGAAATTAATATGGGACCACCTAAGAAGCACCAGCTTTCAAAAAAAAAAAAGAATCATCAAAATCGATTCAATCAGTTGAAAGTTCTGAGATAACAAACATAAAAAATTTTTTGTCATTTTAATTTTATTTTTTGGTTTATTGTTACTACACAATAAGTTTATTCTAATCGGGTTTAATATTTTTCTGTTTTTGGTGTTTGTTTTGTTCGCCTGAAAATGTTCGTCACATATGTAATTTACTATGTTTTGATGTTTCATCTTTTTAATGTTCAATGTGATATGTGAACGTACGTTGGTGAACCTCTTAAATAAAAAAAAAAAAAAAAAACAGTTGAATTGAGAATCTCCTTCTTTTTCGAAGTCGGCTGAAAAGTAGCGACCAAGTTGCGGCACGAGGTTGAGACTTCAAAGAAATTAATGAGTGTTAGGAACTCTCGACGTGCTAACGCCAACTTGATTAGTTTGGAAGCAAACCGGAACATAGTTAAGGAGAGCTCTCACAGAAAATTTCAACTAATTGCAGATAGTCTCGGAAGTCCGTTACGAACGTTTTAGGATCAAGTTATTGGGGCCATTAGTGAAAAAGTTTCAATATCCAGCCTTAGCCTCGAAGTGTCCTTCATAAAACTGCACTGAAGTGAAATCATCAAATTAAATGTTATTATTTCTTATTTTAGAGACAAAATTAATTATGACTCATTTAACAGACATTTATGCTTAACGAATAAACACTACATCTTTAATTGGAGGCGTGACTCTGTGTATATTCAACACAATTTCAATTAATGCCTTCCAACATAGGATAATGTATTACACAAATTATCGTATTTACACAACATAGCACTTTTGTTACGTTTTAATGTCACTTCCATAGTGTGAATTCGCTATTTTATCGTAAAGACGTCGCTTAATAATAGTTTATAGATAGGGATCGACACTGAATGATTGCGTTGAAATTTATTATTACCCATTGACATCACGAGATTGTTTGACTCAATTAACGCAAATATAAAAAATAATTTTTTTTTGGTAGCACCACCACCCATTAAAATTGTTTAAGTGATGTCATACAATGTAATCATATAATTGAGATTGCATAGCAACGACCACTCCGCTCCGTGTCTTCGGCTAGTCGTACTGTGTAGATATACCTGCGAGGGAAGCTCCACATGACTTATCCCTACCTCCATCAACTTATATTGTTGGATACCCACGGATATGGTTTATATAAACCGCAGCTTTGACCGCTCGCTTGTCGTTACAGTATCGGCGACAAACTGGGAAGTGTGTTGCGAAATTTTGTGCTCGAAGGCAGATTGCCGTCAATACAATTCTCGCCTCAAAGGTTATCCTGTGTGTTGTTAGGTTAAACCTAGGTTTTCATAATATCTAAGGTGAGTGAGAGCATACTCGGAGTATGCTCATTGCCTACTTTGGACGAAGGTTCCGTGCGGGAGACGGAGGTGTTAGAGGCCAAGCCAATCACCCTATCCTCTTCAGTGAATTCAAAAAAAGATTATCCGCATCGCTGCCGGTCCTAGGTGGTATTAGTGTAACATAAAGCTGCATAGCTATATATTTATATTTGCATTTTTGAAAATATGACATTCGAAATTTAATGCTTCTGTTAGGAAAAAACGGGTATTAGGACTTTTATTAGATACGTTTATTGTATTTTTATGTAAATATCAAAATTCAAGTGTGGGTCAATATTCAAATTATATATACAGCGTGTCGTTACCACCGCGACAATAAATGAACACACATATAGAGGATAACTTTTTAAAATTGTATTAAACATTTAAATTCTTTAAACATCAATATTTACTGAGTTATAAAATTTTCCAAAACAAAGAATTTTAGAACACCGTTACCTATAAAAGCGTAACGTAAAGTTCATTTGTAAAGGTCACAATGCATATGAATGGGTTGAATGAATTTAAAAGAGACAAAACATACTGTTAGAAGGAGAGGCTTGTAATGCGACGCTGTGGCGCGAGTTGTATAGGATGTTACAAATTTTGTTTCTTTTTTACTTAATTAGTTTGTTTGAAAAATATTTTTTTTTAATTATGGATTTTGTTTAACGTTAATATTTTTTTATGATTATTGGCAAGTAGCGTTAGACGTGTGTTCATTTATTGTCGCGATGGTAAAGACACGCTGTATATATATATATATATATATATATATATATATATATATATATATATATATATATATACATAATATAATACTAACTAGCATCTTACACAAAGTATCCCTTCAACTTACTTTAAGTGCGAATTTTTAGAAAATCTGAAATAAATTATTTATCAACAATAGTGCAATAAGTAAATTTGAGGTCTTGTTCCTTTCAATGGCTCTGGTGTTAAGTTATTGATATCAACATATTTATATCCAGATAAAGCGCTGATAACAGAAAAGTATAAATTAAAGTCAAGAGATTTCTGACGATCACAAAATTTTTTCAATCAAAATAAGCCCGAAATTTAATGGTGATAAATCGTTTAGTTTGTTTCATTATAATCAGGTTTATTATAGTCAATCGAGAATGTTAGTAACGATTTTGGTCACGGTTATCGTATTAGTGATATTGCATGACGTGTTGAAAAAGAGAACCAAACGATGGAAAAATCTTAGCATGTTTCCCGGTAATCACCCACTTCCCTTAATCGGTAACGCTTTAGAACTTGGATTTGATGCAGATGGTGAGTAAAGCGTCACTTGGCAAAATTAGCCCTCTAACTGCTATAAGATACAAAATTAGTCCTGTGATTGTTTAGTATACAAGCTTTTACGGTACTGTGTTCCCAAGTGAGATATAGTTCAAATATGATAAAATACCTCAGCCGATTGCTCATTTGTAAAGAACGAAAATTACAAAAAACTTCCGAGATCGTGCGTTTTAGAACCACGGTTTTCTCTCATTCCATGGGAAGCTTTGTAAAATCGTAATGAAACTATAATTACACATGGTCAAATATGAGACTATCAGGTAAATACTACAGCAATTTTTGTACTGTAACACAGTGTTTAAAGTGGCTAACACTTTTAACACAGTTAAAAGTGTTAGCCACGCGGGATCTACTACCACTTTTGTACGAATGAACAGACTTATCCGTAAAGTTAACAAACAACGTGAAGTGGTAATTTTTTTATGTCATCTATCTATATATAAGTATCTCAAATGCCATAAGAGCTGTTGTTCATGGATAGACAGTTAATAAACGGTTAAACTTATATTTCGTAATAAAAGAAAAATAACCATAAATATTATCCCCTGTTTATGAAACAGACTTTTTTAAAGATTAAATGCAATTGATAGTGGTTATAGCTCGTAAAATAAATGTCATGTCTTATAGGTAGAATAAATGTCAAAAAGTTCTTATTGGTTGCCATGGTTACAAACAACTTCATGTCGCATTTTAGGGGTTGGTGTGCGCGCGCATCTTAAAAATTTTAGTCTCATAATTTATTCCAAACGCGCCAAATAAGTATAACTTCAAAAATCACCGTCATCTTCAATAATCTTCAAAAATTGACGACCCGAATAGCGTAGTGGGTAGTGTACCTGCCTCCTACGGCAAAGGGTGTGGGTTCGATCCCCACTACCGGGAAAACGTTCTGTGAGGAAGATGGTGTTTTTCTACTGTCTGGGTGTTTATATATATATGTATATTATGTGTATGTATTCATTTAAAAAAGAAAAGTTTTAAATGTTTAAGTATGTTTATCAGTTTGTTTTCTCGTCCGGTTGGGTTTATAAATATATGAATATATTATATTGAACATATTAAATAAATTATTTATGCAATTCTGTACAGGATTGAGGATTACTAGATCTAAGTTTTATAAGAAAGAGAAAATTTTGATTGTTAGTAGTTGTGATGATTTAAAATTTGAATATCTACATTTTATTCGTAAATGTTAAATTAATTTAAAATGTTTTCATGATCATTTCTTCCATACTCGTACTTTTTTATCTATTAAAATATGTTTGAATATGTCTAAATATCACACAAGATCCAAAAAAAACTTAGAGCGACTTGTCTCTTGCATGTCTACAGATAAATCAGATATTTAAAAAGAAAAGGTTGAAAATAGAAAATGAAAAATTATACAGCTTTATGAAAAATTTAAAATAGATCAAAATCAAAACAAATCCTTTTCTTGCAGATGCTTCCCACAAATTAATGAATATGTGGAGAAAGCACGGTGAAAATAATTTCCGTATAACCGTTGGTTCTGAAGAATGGGTACTTCTATCAGACGCCGATGACGTCGGGGTAAGATCTCAGCTACTACTTAAAACTAAAAAATAAATAATAATTTAATTTAAATATTATAATAATTTAAATAGTAACATGTGACAAAATCATTTCGTTCCGGGATTTACTGACACTGAGTAAAACTAATTATGTGATTTAACTAAGATTGTGTATAATGAAATAATCCTTAATTTAACAAAAATAAACTTCCATGTTTTTCTTTTAATATTGAAATCAATGTAGTGTAATTTTGATAATGAACTTTGGTACGTTCTTGAATATATTTAAGTCCAAGCCTGGAGCGATAAATTCATTTCCAGAGTATGTTATCATTTAAATAATCACTAATGCTATCCTCTAGCACACAAACGTTCCTTTACAAGGTTTTTTGAATTTAGAAATTGATTCATTTTGAAAGTTTTCTGGGATTTTGGTGTAAAACCGTATACATCTTCTAATATATAAAATTCTCGTGAAACGGCTCGACCGATTGTCGTGAAATTATGTGTGCATGTCTGCCAGGGTGGAGAATCGGAGATCATCTATTTTTCAGCCCCCTAAATGTTAAGGTTGGTCCACCCCAAACATTTTTTTCTACCCTACAAATTCCTTAGAAATCATTTAAACGGCAAGACAACGTAGCTAGTTGTCCCATAAAAGATTAACTTATTCTATGCAATCTAGATGAGGGTAGAATTAATTTGTGTTGGTTCCTAGTATTTATATCATGTACTAAATCTTAAAAATTCATTCTTATTTTTATGGACAAACATAACATTTGCAAGTATGTATGTTTCTTAGCGACTCTTTGAGGCCCAGGTTCCAGGTTTATAAACTGCCTGAAATTATATATTGATATTTTCATTTAGAAATACTAAGGTGATAATGATGCTAGCCCAAACCCGACACTTGGAACTGAAAATCTTAGTGAAATGCTCGTTGGTCCTGTTAACATTAGTAGCCTGGGTCGGTTTAATGCTGTACTTATTTATACCTCACTTGTGCCATTGTGAAAAACATGACAAATATAACACAAATCTATGCTGAACAGTACTAATTCATAGTCATCAACAATGATGTAAATTAAATCTACGTTAGGTCTTTTACGCATAAATAATACACTGATATGAATCATTTATCAGAGTATTAAATACCTACTTACGCTTACACTGATTTAAATTTTATCAGTCATGTTTTTGTTTTTATATTTATCAAAACCAAAGTTTTTCCTCATGTTGTCATTGTGATAAGTTTTCTCTCTGTTTACCTAATTTTTAATTATTGATAATTTTCTACTAATGTATATAATAATATGATAACATGATTAAACACCAAGAGTTCAATTTTATCACCGTTCACATACTCAATTTTTTCTTCTAAAATGAGGAAACTACAATTAAGAATGAATTTTTATTCCAGGAAGTTAGAAGGCACACAATAATTTCGATTACCAGGAATAAACACTGTAAAGAATTGTATTTAAGTTAATTTATGTAATGTGGTAATTCACGATGCAAGTATTATATATAGTAATTGAAATTTTGAAGAACATGTTAGTTATATAGACAAAATTAATAAATATTATTAAAATTATTATGTATAAAGAATGAACTAAATAAATGCACAGTATTCATAATAGATAAATGTTCTTCTAATAATAAAGTAAATAAAAATAAAATATATAAAATCTCTTGAGAACCAATAAACCAATATAACACATATTATCTGTAATCAGTACATCATTGTAAACTTCATATTTGACTCTAGTAAGAGAGAATTAAAAAACACTATTTCTGTACATTGGTATGAGCTTATCAAGTACTATTAATATTAGAAAGTTTTAGTATATGTACCTTTAGGATTTTAATTTCTTTTTTAGATAATATTGAGCCATCCCACAGAACTTGGAAAGCCTTTAGAACGCAATGTGGCAATGATGCCGTTTTTCGGAAACTCAGTGTCGACTTCGGAAGGTATGTGTCACAGAAGTTACAAACAATAATTATTTTCAGTTCAAGATACGTTAAATATTTATTTTATGTGAGAATGGCGGTTCACCTCCTGCTTAGTGATAACCGCTGCCGACAGCTCCCAGTCTCATGGCTCTCTGCATTCGTGATCTCGGTCTATAGACGGATAGAAATCGTTGCGTTCCTATACAAGTGACTTTTCTACAAAGTCTTCTCGGAACACGGCTTGTCCTGGAGGATCAAAATCTGTTTCAAAGACATTCTTTGCCTATACTATAAGGCAGATGTCTGAGATACCCTCGGGTCAGCCTAACTCTGGCATCCTGGGCTGTTTTGACAATTTTTAAAAAGTTTTAGATGTCAAGTGAGAGAGTTTGAAAGGACTTTTTGTAAAAGCTCTCCCAATTCCGGTTTCGATGGGATTATACTGCCATCCTCGGTTTTCAGTTTTATCATTAGTTGCCCAATAGACGAATGCCTTGCAAACATTTTAGAGTTCTGGTTCCTCCTATTAATACGATATGCATTATAGAACCGCAAGTCGTGTCACATGGATTCATCTGTTGAGTTTGTCATATTACGACATATTAACTAAAGATCACGTCAGCAAGAGACAGCATCTCACCTCAGTGAGATCTTTTATTAATTTGATGTTTTGTGAAGATACTTTTGAGTTATCGTGTGGTGTGAAGCCCGAAAGAACTTTAACGCCGCTGGATTGACAAATTCCACCAACACCAATTTGTTGGTGGAATCCGTCTTTCCGTCTGTTGTTTCTCATTTTATACATATTTTTTATATGAGATAGCTGGTGGCTTACTTGGTATTAAGTGATATCCACTGCCCATGGATATTTGCGGCACCAATAGGGTTTCATATGTATTGCCACCTTTTATCTAAGTGGGCCCCGGTTACCTCACTGACCAGGCGCACGCAGAGTTATAACATCTCCACTTCACACCGGTCTTCGAGGTTGTGGTACTTCCCTGGACGGACCTGCCAATTCGTACAACTACGAAGACTGTTGCATAGCCCTATCACGGTACATGGCACTATCAAGGTAGCGTGGGCCTACCGTGACTAATAACTACACTTGTTATCGAGTTGCATCAATATTTTCGATTCTGTGCAAACTTTTTTTTTAATGCCAAAAGTTTTCAAACGAGCAGACGGTTCACCTGATGTTAAGTGAATACCGCCGCCCATGGATGTCTGCCACACCCGAGGGTTACAGATGCGTTGACAACCTTTTGAAAATTGGGCTCCGGCTACCTCAGTCACCAGACGAAACGCGAAAGTATTTGTCATACTTCCACTTTACGTTGGTCTTCTGTGAGGTCGTGGTACTTACCAGGACGGGCCTGCCCTTCGTGCAACAGCCGAGGCTGCTGCGTGGCCCTACCACCGAAACTTCAGTAATCCATCCATACACAAAGAATTTCTTTATTCATATCAACAAATTCAATTTGTGTTGGTTTCGAAATCGCACTAAGAGGTGAAAGATGAACTAGCAGGTAATGTGAGGTTTTAGTGTTGCCTAGTGGGAACCCGGTGGCTAACGATAGTTTCTGATATCACGTGGTAGAATATAATTTTTCAAAATGTGGTTTCATATGGGTTTTTTACTTGATAGGGGAACGATGGCGATTGATGCGTAAGCTGATGCACCCGAGTTTCCAGTACAGAACCCTGGAAAAGAGAATACAAAATGCAAATTCTCACTGCAAGCATCTTCTCAATCTCCTAGATGAGAAAGTGGACGTAGGCGATATTGATTTGTATCGCTATTTGCGGCCGTACATGTTTGACTTGCTGTGCAGTTAGTATAAAAGTTATGTTTATGAAATGCGTAATTCCCATTGGATGAACTCATTTATCGTGATAACTTCTTGTTTCAGACTCGCTAATGGGCGTTAATTTTAATCTGCTTGATGATCCGGATCACCCTTATTTACAAGCAAGCCGGAAGTGAGTATCTATTCTAAAATATAACGATTCAAATAAATTAAATTACATACCAATATACTTAGGTCAAAACTAATAGATACTTTAAGAAACAAAAAATTATTTTATTTATTATTGTACTATTTTGTATAAAAACGGGAGAAAACTTTTTACACTGCGGCAATTTAATTCGCGTCTTCCAGAATCAAGACCAGATGTTTTAATCACTAGGCTAAACGGCTGATTGGGACGCTGAAGAAAATCTCAACTTGGTTTTTTCGTATTGCTTGTGGCACCAACATTTAGTTTATTGTTAATTCCTTTACAGCACACAAAAATTTCAAATAACGTTTTATAACGATAAATCTAACGAGAGAGGTAGAAAATGGACGAAATTTTTTTGTCTAGGTGGTCGTCGAACGTATTAATTAGACGCTTTAACCACTTAGCTTAAAAGTTTGGGACGATTAAAGGAACGAAAAATTTTCTGTCCATTATTCTACCAATTTTAATGTTTTACCTTAAATAATAAGGGCGTAATATAAAATTTAAACTTATTTATTGTTCATAAAACTCATAATTATATGAGTTTTTAATTATGTTAATGTTCTATCATTGCAGAGTAATCAAAATCGTTACTATGAATTATTTTTCCTACTGGAGAAATATTCGTCCGCTGTTTGTTTTAACGCCAGCCTATAGAGAAATGATGGACACAATTAAGACTGTTCGTGATACAAGCACAAAAGTAAGATGATAATAAATATGAATACTTATATTAAATTCACCGCAATGGCTGATCGTATATGATTAAGCACATGACTTTTTTGTATTCTATAAAAAGAGCTATTTTATTAAAATAAAATTTTATTGCATGGTTAAAACTGCTGATGAAGCTTAGATCGTAAATAATATTTACATTTCCGCAAGCCTTCAACCTGAGTCCTGGATTTCATCATTTTATTGAAGTAACGAAAAATAAATTTTATTCAATTTGGGATGATAAGAGCGAAGACTTTACGACATTAAAATTACAGATAATTAATGAAAGGAGGAAATTACTAGAGCAGTTTATCGATGACGCGAAAAACAATAACAAAAATGTTGATGTCGAAATTGATAAATTAATAAAAGAGAAGTTATCGGACGATGCGTGTCTTCTAGATAAATTCCTACTTAGTAAATCAACTAATGGGGACGACATTCCTGATGAGGTGATAAATGAGGAAATAAGCCTCGTTTGCTTTACGGTAAGTTCATTTCTGTTATAAAAATACAAGTGTAGATTGACGAATACCAAAATTAGTATGTAAATAAATGGCTGTAAATAGCTAGGTATGCACAGGATATTTATTTTGTTAAATAAATTTTACAATCGTAGCTCGATTGTGTTAGTGTTACTAAATTATGTCACGAGTTTTATTAAGTTTTTTAAAATGAATTTCGAATTTATTTACTGAAAAGAAATACTTAAAACGTAAAATCCGACCTCCGACACAATGGCATATATAAAATTAACTAATAATAAACATTAGTTACTCAAGTGCTCGTCTCTCTCTGACTAATCGACAACTCCAACTAACTCAAGGTAATACTAGAATGTGAATATGTGTATCTAATCTGACAAAAACTTTGAACGCCGCGGAAAACGCATGTTTGAATCCCGAAGCCCGAAGTTTTTATCCAAAATTTTATCCATGTAATTCATATTCTATACCAAATTAATCTATGTTTTAGGGACATTATACCACAACGATGACCATGAGCCACACTTTATATTGCTTAGCTAAATACCCCGAGGTGCAGAAGAGGGTGTACGATGAACAGCTCTCAGTATTCAATAACGATATCACGAAGATGCCCACGAACAGTGATTTAACCGAAATGAAGTATCTTGAAGCCGTTATTAAGGAAAGCGTTCGTGTAATACCGACGGTGACTAAAATTGGGAGGCAGCTAAAGGACGATCTGGAGCTTGCAGGTTTCTTACTTTTTTATTTTATTTGCTTATGGAGAAAAGGGGCTAACGAGCAGGAGGCTCACCTGATGGTAAGTGATCACCGCCGCCCCTGACTACCTGTGACACCAGAGGGCTTACAAATGTTTTAATGAAATGAGTATATTTCTTATGTCATAATGAAACTTTATTGTCCTTCGTTCCTTCTTAAATCAAATCATACATATCTCAAAATAATCCTGTGATGTACAAAGTTAGTATAAATTGCGTATGACCATATACCCGACATCGGGAACTATAATTATCATAATTAAGTTTTCGTATTTATGCGAATTAGTCAACTGAACTTATTATTGGACGATAAGAAACAATTAAATTATGTATATGTTACCGGCCAAACCCGATTTCAGGACAAACTAGTTTTGCCTAGGCTTAAATAGTTCTTCCTATACGCGATAAGAGTAACTAGTTTAGCCTAGTCGAAACTAATTCGGCCCAAGCCCGATAGGATAAACCTGTTTAGGCTAGTACAAACTAATTTGTCCTAAGTCTGTTAGAATATACCAGTTTAGGCTAGGCCAAACGAGGCCAAAGAGTGCGCGTATTTATATAAGGATCAACTAGGTCCTGATATAAATACGCGCACTCTAGGATAAACGTATGGCCTAGTCTAAACAGTTTAAGCAAAGAAAGTAATTGAGTAAACATGTCATGTACAACATACGAGTTTCCGGGCTTGGGCTAAATTAGTTTGGACTAGGCTAAACTAGTTTGGACTAGGCTAAACTAGTTACTCCTATCGCGTAAAGGAAGAACTAGTTTAGCCTAGGCAAAACTAGTTTGTCCTGAAATCGGGTGGCCAAAATTTAAGGCCTTAGTTAAGTAAATTACTTAACTACTATTTGCTATTTACGTAAATAATAGTTTCCATTATGTTTTGGAACTTATTAATTCTGAATTTAAAATATGTTGTTACGAGCTGGGGGTTCGGGATTGGATTGAAAACCGGTCGTTTAAATGTTTACTTTATTGTCGCCAACAAAGAAGTGCACAATAAGCCTGTCAATAGCGTTCTAGTCCCTACAACTACCATCCGTGCGACGACTCTCCCGTTCTCAGTGACACGACTGCCGGTGCGCTCCCTCTCGCACCCATCTCGACGTACGCGTCCACTGGTGCACGATCCACACGTTACCGCACCAACCCACCGCGTACGCCTTTACACTACTATAATGTTACGATTACGGGGTTGTTACGGTTTCAAATTTATAATTATATTTTTAATAATTTAAAAGAACATTTTATAAGTCATTCCAAACTGTCATCGACGGATCGTTGACATTTAAGATGTCAACCCCGTAATCGTAACAATATATTAAAATCAATTTTACTAATGTCTATTGATTTTATTATAGATGGACGAATTGTCCCAGCTAAAAGCGCATTGATTATCTTTTATGAAGCGATGTTTGTTGATCCCAAAATGTTTCCCGAACCCAAGACATTTAAGCCAGAAAGATTTTTGAACAATATGCATCAGTTTGCATTCGTACCGTTCAGTGCGGGGCCAAGGAACTGCATTGGTAATTATTATATCACCACTATTTTTAAAATGAAATATTTGTACCTACCTATTATTTTTCATATTTTATTTATGTTTAATTAATTTTATTTTATTAGGTTTCCGATACGCCTGGGTAGCAATGAAAGCCACACTATCAAATATAATACGAAGGTATGAAATTCTCCCTGGGGGGCCAGGTTCAGAACCTCAATTTAAATATCGAATAATCACAGAATCTGAAAACGGCGTACACTTAAAGTTAAGGAAGAGGATATTATGAATTTATATTCTATGAAAATTAAAAATTAGCGTAAAGACAAGATTACCATAACATATTATACAATAACTGTGGTAGGGCCACGTAGCAGCCTCGGCTGTCAATGAATGGGCAGGGTCGCCCGGGTAAGTACATCGACCTCACAGAAGACCGGCGTGAAATCGAAATATAATAACTTCTGCGTTTCGTCTGATGAGCGAGGTAGCCGTAGCCCAATTTTCAAAAAGATTGTCATCTGCAAGCCCTCGGGTGTAGCAGATGTCCATGGGCAGCGGTATTCACTTAGTATCAGGTGAACCGCCTGCTCGCTTAATAACTTTTTCATAAAATATCATATCATATGTGGTTTAACACAAATATGTTATAACATCATATTTATTTACGGTTATTGAAAATATATTTGTAACATAATATAAGAATAGTTTTAACTTTTATTCAATGTTTGGTTCTAGTTTAGTGCCAAGAAGGTTGAAAGAAATATAGAAAGATTGTGTTTTTTAATTTTATAAAATCATATTATTAATTAAAAAAATATTTAAATATAATTCTTTTAATATTTATAAAAGTAAGTAAATGTTTGTAATAAATGTCTCCAAATTTAGATTAAAATTATGATGTAATAGAAATTTAATAAATTATGAAGAAGATTTTATAAAATTTGTAAACATGTTTTGTTTTTAAGTATTGATTAAAAAATAAATGTAATGATAAATGACTTGAAAGGTCTGATTTTTATTATGTTAATCAAACATCTAAGTATACAAGGAATATCCTCGTATTCCAGATAAATAAAAACAGTAATTTTTAAACAAACTTCTTTAAAATTCCAAAATACAGTCTGTCCCGTGACCATGAACGCTGTAAAGGGTTCGAAACGTCGGGAATTAAAATTAAAAATAAACGCGATAAATCCGTAAAATTAGTTTCATTTATAATGTGTAATCGCGTAAATACAAGAAATTATTAATACAAAGTTCATTAAATTTTAGCTTAACAATGAAATAAACGTCACACCAATTTATATCCACTTATAAGACATGATTTATCGCAGATCAGCCTTCCTATTTCAATACATTGTTACTTTTTTAATTACAATATACAGATAAAATGCTTATCAATTATTCACCCAAAGGTTTTCATAATAAATTATTGTAAAATGTGTATTAACGATCAAGCAATACCACACCTATGATGCAAGTTTATGGTTATTTTATACTAGCTGTGCACCGCGACTTGGTCCGCATGCACAGCTAGTATAAAGACAGACAAAAAATGTAAAAAAAAATAATTTTGTTATATGTACTGCATATACATCCATATGCATTTAGTAAAAAGCGGTTATTTTAATATTACAAACAGACACTCCAATTTTATTTATCTGTATAGATATAGATAAGTGCCGTGTATACATTCATATGTATTTAGTAAAAGCGGTTATTTTAATATTACAAACACACGCTAATTTTATTTATCTGTATAGACTTCAAGATTTTAAAGAAAGTTTTTATAAATCTCCGTCGTCTGTATACAATTGAGGACAATAAAACAGAGCTAAGCAAGGTGCAAACTTAAATTAAAGTAAACGGAGAAGCAGGTAAGCTACCGTAGTTCATAGCACACGTTGCAGGCATAGGTACTCACGCTAGTATTACTAAACTAGGGACAAAGAAGGCCACTAGTATTCTAAGTGGCGGTAAGCGCGGCAAATTAAGAATCCAACATGACGCGAACGTTAATAAGCGTCGTCCACACAGCGTCCTCACCGGGTCGAGGACGGGGACATAAGCACGTTGGGGGTCCCGCCAGATAACTCTCTCTACATACAGCTAGTGCAACCACAAAATTGCCGCTTACGAGCACGGCAAAATCAACACAACAAATACACGAGATACACCTAGTGTACGCGTTGTGTTGGTTTCGCTTGCGTTTCAGGGTTCTCACCACCCCCCACCACCGACCGGTTTCCCGACTTGACGTGGCGGAAGGGCTTAGTAGCCGTAGCTAGTTCACCCACGGCGAAAATAAGAGGAACCCACACTGCGCCGGCCTGTGGTGGCCGGGCCTAGGGGGCCGCTCCAAGTGGGCTCATTGAGCCCACTCTGGATGGGTGCTTGGAGAGTGCAAGGGACAGGTGGGTATAGGAGGAGACGCTCTCTCTGTCTTCTGCTACCGAGGAGTCGCGGGGGAAGAGGAGTGCCGGTATTGCAGTGTGCTGTTCTCCATTACCTCCGCGGCCGAAACGTAGTGAGCGGTGGAGCTACAGACGAGCTAAGATGGGGGCTGGGATTTATATGAGATAATATGAGTCTCTGTGTTTACATTATGTATTTGTGCCATTTGCTGTTGAAACTTTGGGCCGGTATTTCAATGTATGGGGGGGGGGACCCGTACATCAAAATCTTTAAAGGGTTACGCCCTGGGCTTAAGCCGCGGCTGGTGACAAGAGAGCTGGTTCTAAAAAAAGTTAAGCAAGGAATTAATAAAAAATAAATAATTCAGCGAGGAAATGCAACTCAGAATAGCGTTCTTGGCTGGTGCCGTTGGATTAGATTTATTACTCAGATTTAATTTTGTAAATGTTGGATAGTTAAATTATAAAGTCTATAAATATATAAATATATAATAAATATTAATTCAATTATTTTATATTCCAGCCTTGAAATATTACACTGTATAAAATGACTTAAAAAAAACAAGTTTCTTAATAATCTTCGTTATCGAAATAATTGTACGCCTATTTTTTTTTATTCTATTACTAGAGTGAAAATTTATCCTTAATCATTCTTTCCTAAATTTTAAAGAAAAATATCAATGAATGAAAGGAGAATGTTTAAACGCGTTATCATATCGCAGAAAATTATCAATAATTAAACAATATGTACCGTTTGTTTAAACAAAAATAGTGATAAGTTCACACTAATCACATGAGGAAATACTGCAGTTTTGGCAATAATGAAAAGAATTTGATTGCCTGATAAGAGTACCGGTACTCTATTAGGGTCATTAGACTTGATTATTTTAGTATTTAATTTAATTGGGACTGTATACAACAAATTAAATTAAATACTTAACATCCGGATTATCCTTATTTAAAAACCAGTCGGAAGTAAGTATCTACACTAAAATATAAGACTTACATTATTTTATTTTAAATAAGGATGTTCGAACAGGTTAAACTTACCCCCCACTAGCAAGTCTGCAGTAGAAAGTAATAACGATAACTACATTCGATGGGGATTGGATATTTCATAAATACAAAATATATATTAACTGCAGAACAAGTTAAACATGTACGCCCGCTTTTGGAAAGCCTGATCATCTATCTAATGGCTTTTCATTCTGATCATTCTGATCAATTCAAAGAGTTTAACCATTTTTTGGCAACTTAAATGACATTTGAAAAGCTATTTGACGGCTGATTAGTGAATTTCTATGTTGATCAGTGTTTCAGAAACCAGGCGGTACGGTCGCAATTAGTGAGTGGTACAAATAAATATCGTCCACGTCCATACTTACACATAAGGAGTAACTGAGGCTACTTTTAATTTTTTTTTTTATTTAAAATTCCGTCGCGGGCACAGCTAGTGTTTTATAAAATATGTAAAAGTAATAACATAAAAGAAATAAATATAAAAGAAATAAATATAAAAGAAATAAAAGCGCACAGTATTCTTGAACTCATATTAATTTGAGTCTCAATAGTTGCAATAATAATTATACTATCAGTATTTTGATAAACTTTCTACAGATATGTAGTACATTTACAAAAACGTTTGAATATCCATTTTTCATCAATCAAATATTCATCTTCTTTGACTTTCTTTCTTTGTAGCATTTTAATTATTTACAGAGATTTGTTAACCATGTAGTAGAAAATAATCAATCATAAAATTGTGGTAGGAAAATTGTGGTTTTGATAAAAAATCAAGCAATATGACTGATAAGAGATAACTGATAAAAAAATAAATTGCAAGTAGGTATTTAATACTATGATAATAATCAGAACATTAATAAACGAAACGTAAATTTGATTATCATGAATATTGATAAGTATGAATTGGTATTATTAATTTAATATATATTAATCTGAATTATGATTATCATATTTTATTAATACAAAGGTGTTGCTTGTTCGGTTTAATATACACTATTGAATCGAACCAGGTTAGTAATGTTAACAGTAAGAATGACTTCTTAGATATTTTATCTTTTTAGACTAGACAAAGATCGATAATATTATCTTCATTTCACCAAGCATAGTACCAAGCGTCGCAACTGGGTTTAGATCATTATTTTGAAACAGACAACATTTAAACGTGAAATAATTACTAGTCTATTTAGTAGTTTATCTATTTAGATTATACGCAATGATTTACACTGCGTTATAAAGATAATCCATATAGCGTTAAAAAAATCTAGGTTCGTTTCCTTGAATGTGCATCCAATTGGAATATAACTTTGGTTATACAAGTTCGATGGCGAAACTTCCCTCGCGTAACGATCTCCCCTTGGAAAGTTTGTGAATAGAAAAAGAAATAAATATATAACGGCTTCTGTGCATATCGACTTTTGTAGTTCAACTTTAAATACCGCTATTTATTATTTATGTTGTTTTACTATAATGCTGTTTTTACCTAATAAATAGGTTAAAAGGTAGTCATATGTATTTGATTATATATATATATATATATATATATATAATCCACCTCAATTGTGAACCAAACTCAAGAGAATGATTTTATGCTCAAATCAGACACTCTTCGACTTGACGACCGATATGGAGTAATTAAAGATGGATTTTATTACGTTTAGGATATCGATGATAGGAATGATCATTTTACGATTCATGCAGTCAGTACCTACGGCATTGGAATAGACCTCAACAATACATTTCTTGTCATCACTATTGTTACTATCAATGTTTCGACTAAATAAAAGCAAGATAATTAACTCAAAGTTGGGAAAAGCTAAAATTGAATTTTTAGTACGTAATTTTGGGGCAATATAAATTTCAGAAGAATATGAGAAGTACCTACTGATGGATAGACCTATTAACATTGACGTTAACCAGCTTAATGTAATACTCTATCCAAATTCCAAAAGATTTAAGAAATGTCCATCAAAGTATCAGCTTATACATGTCCCTCTGCTGCGCAAAGGCCTCCTCTGTACAGAGGGTATCAGGGCATAGTCCACCACGCGGCCCCGCTGCGGATTGGCGGACTATGACCATACTGTGCTTAAATCACCTTCTTCAAGAATATGGCGTCGTTTCATATACCTATACAACCTTTTGCAGTGAGTCCGAATATTTTTATATTTATCTCGATTAACATCAGAATTGTCAACTTTGTATTTAGATTAATAACATTTTTCAAGTGCAATATTTTTCTTTAATAATATTTATTTAATAATAAAAAGAGTTCATTTAGCACTCTGTTTACGGAACACACAACCTACTATACGTATCTATACGCATTTGAGTTTAGAGTATCCAGAACAGAATCCCTTCCTTAAACTTAAAATTATATAAATGAATGTTTATGCTTTCATATATCCGTAAACAATCCGAAATTCAGTTCCCACCAATCATGAATAATTCTTCAGCTTAAGGTTCAATTTCCGAACAAAGAGATTGCATTAACATATAAAAGAATTCATATATTTTCACGTAGTCTCTCACTTTTTGTTCTAAATACGAGTATTTTGAGTAGAGCACATAGTAGAGCAAAATTTAAGCAAAGCGTTATGTTGAAAGTATTCATTGATTTTAGGCATTTACATCTATGTACCTTATGAGGTCCTAAGAGATTTTTAAACGGCAACTTTGTTTTAAAATAAATTGATTGCTATAAATTTTTGCAAGGATGTGCATGTATATTATTAATTTTATTTTTTTCGGCCATAATCGATTATAGATTAAAAATATGCATTTTTATTTTTTAACTTGTAACGTAAAACAACATAAGTTTTCAAATGAGAAAGAAGTGTTTCATATAAGAGAAATTGATAGTTAACACTACTTCCTTCTAGAATATGTCGACAGCAGGCAAAAAAGAGGGAAACTAAAGTTGAAATTACCAACTTGTCAAGAGCGCTTGGATTTCACAATGACTGGAAAAAAAACTGCAAGCTTCTCGACGAGGGTTCGTTACTCATCCACACTTGTGTTTTGCAAAGAACCCCCTTTCTGTTTTACTCGAACATGGCAGTGTACACTAAATAAATGTCAATTGAATGATATGATTGTTTCTCAGTGTACCTTCCTGAATTGACGCGTATTCTACACATTGAAAATAAAACTATATATTTTACGAATATAACCATTGTATGGTGTTTTAATTTTTCAACTTTCGTAGGTAGTTTCCACGATTTATTTCAGCTATTGTAGAATGAACAAACTCATATTAAACCGTAATAAAATACTAGTACAAATTAAATTTTGATAACAGTTATTTTTATAAATTTAAATATTTTATAGTGCTAATCTTTCACTTAAGATTAAACATTAAAATTTGTAGAAAATGTACGAAGAGATTGCCGACGCTGTGAGAATCGGTTGATTGTCACACCGACGAAAATCTTAACGTCTCTACATTGTTTTGCCTAAAGCGTCAGGCCGCGAATGCTGAGGACGTGGGTTCGATTCCCACAGCGTCGACAATCCCTTCGTACTTTTTCTACAAATTTTAATGTTATTTTTATGTTTAAGACTGTTGCGTGGTCCTACCACAGTGAAATGATACGTTAAGTACCGGTGGAGTAAGAAAAATGTTTAAAGTAAAAGGTTACCAACAACTTACTTGAAAGCTGCATTGATTGCTAGAAAATTGATGATAATTTTTAATACAATCCTCAGTTCGTGTACAGCACGACAGATTATTTTTTATAAATACCCATTTTTCTATTCTCCCGGTGTTTCGTTTTAAGACAGCGAAGTACAAAATAAACCTAAAGGCCCATTTACACGGTGCAAGTTTCTTGCCTATTGTATACAATTAAATTGAAGCAATAAATGAGTTGCATGGTCTAAACAACAAATGGTCTAACAAATTATTGCGCGCAATTTATTGCATTCAATTATTGCTCTTGTATGTACAAGAAAATGGCATCGTGTAAATGGGCCTTAAACATAATTGGATTGGTGTAAACAAAAGACATTTGCAATTATTTCTTGTCAAGACTTGCATTCAATAATCGCATTCAATTTTTTTCTACTATATCTGCGTGTAAACTGTTGCTTACAATTCTTGATGGTCAATAATTGTGTGCAACTTATTGCATTCAATTATTGCTCTTGTATGTACAAGAAAATGGCATCGCGTAAATGGGCCTTAATTGTGATGACGCTTTTACGAGAATAGTGAGTTACCTTTAATTTGAATAATTCCTTCGCTATTCTCATTTTCATGTTATAAGTAAAAATGAGTGCGACTTGGACTCGCGCACGAATGGTTCCTTACCATTATCTTTAAAAACGGCAAAAAGTCATGTCTTTTGAATGGGAGCCCCGCTTAAATATTTTTTATTCTTTTTTTTAGTATTTGTTGTTATAGCGGCAACAGAAATACATTATCTATCAAAACTTCACCTGTCTAACTATCACGGTTCATGAGATACAGCCTGGTGCCAGATGGACAGACAGGCAGACAGCACAATATTAGTAATAGGGTCCCATTTTACTCTTTGGGTGTGGAACCCTAATAACACGTAATATTTCAATATTCATCATACTTTGAAGTGCGGGTAGTTGCGCTCCCAATTTATCTTGTATCTTGTATTAACTGATGTTTTTGCTTTCAGTCCCGAGACTACTAAAGCTTCATCTGACGCAGAACCGGTGGGCTAGCCAGAACCCACGGGTGCTCCCAATTTAAGGGACGTGCTATCGTTCCGGATATAATTGGCATCGACTATTCACGTCAATGCAAATTGACTACTTAATAAACATAGTATCATAGGGAACCCTGCTGATCCCTGTTTCTTTTGCCTTTCATCCCGGCCAATATTACCAAAGTGATTCATTATGCATACATGGAAAATACACAGTCAGCATTTCCTTTGTTAATACATTCATATGTATACAAAGGAAATAGTCTATTATTTTATATAATTATGTTTGTTGCATGTATCAAAAATTTACTGGGTTGCCAGGTGTTAAATTACACTGTCCCATGGACTTTGCAAACAGAAGAATTAAATTTCCCATAAATAAAACCTGAGTGCGGTAGAAGTTGTTCTGAAGCGAAGCGAGAAGCGTTCCTGTTGGAGGAGACATCGTATACGGTTTATAACTATCACTTTAGATTTGTCTTGATATAACATGAAAATTTCTGTAAAAGAACATTATACACTTCATCGCTTAGATTATCCCTCGGTTTGTAGTTTTGAATCTACTCTTGGTTGTAATTTTTTCACTCGCTTCGTTATTTAAAAGAGGATAATAATTATATTATAAGGTACATATGTTTTAAGTTCGTGTCCAACTCGCACTTGGCCGGTTTTTTTTAGTTTACGCGCAGTGGAAAATTTTTCTTGGAGTAGATGTCTATCTGCTGCAAGGATGTATTGGTTGTATAGCTAAGAAATCCTCGCCTAATCGGCATGGGAAAGGTCCGAATTGTGGTTTATTAATTAATGTGAAAATTTTCAAGTTTGTAACGATCTTTTTCTAATGGGTCGGCTTCAGAGTACCAATAACTATGTACATAGAAGAATACTACGAGTAGTACTTCCATTTAGAGATATTAGAATGCGTAGTTGTTCACCAAGGTTCTATTCGAAGCGATAAATGTACAGAGAACAAGGACGACTTTTGCATGCAGACAGTATAATCTACTATTTTAAACACACAAACATAATATTTTCATTACAAATAACGCATATTCTGATGTTATATGTCAAAATGTATATCAGATAATTTTTGAGTATAAAAGAAATTGTGCTAGTTAATTCTATTAGGCGCATGCTCACAACTACTAATGATGTTACGATCAGGGTTAAGGTCTTAAATGTCAACGACCTACGATGACAGTTTTGAATGACGTATGTGATTAAATTTTGAATTAGTAGTTGAGATTGAAAGAAATTACTTATTCTTGAACGTTCTATTAATGAGATAATTAAAATTCGGGCACCGATTCCAAAAATTAAAAAATTCTATTAAAAAGATAAACTAAATGAAAAGCGCATACCGCGCCGAGGCTGCTGGTAGGGCCGCACTTTACGGTAGTAGGGTCACGCAGCAGCCTCGGCTGTGGCACGAATGAAGTAGTTAACTTGTAATTTTTATATAAAATAATAAAATAAGTAGTTTTAAGTTTAACTTTGCATTTTTTGCATCCTCCGGCCGCAGCCTTCGTAATTCGCGAACAAACACCCAGATACGAAACAATCTGTGGGTCACACAAATAGTTGTCCCGTGTAGGGATCCCACGACCCCCGACGCCGAAGCCAATACCTTGGCAACTGCGCCACGGAGTCATCAGTTGTTAAGTGACAACCGCTGCCCATGGAAATTAAAAACACTCGTGGGATTACGAATGCGTTGCCACCTTTTGATAAAGTGGGCGCCGGATACCTCCCTCACAATAAGAAACGGAGAAGTATAAAGTTTCCACTTCTCCCGTCGAGCTGCTCTACCTGTTCTTGCAAACGTGTTGATTGCTGCGTGGCCCTACCACATATCTTGATGAAGTTTACACAATATACTGATTTAAGTTTTATTGTTACAAAGAATTTATATAAATACTAACTTAGCCACAAGGTTGTCTGGAAGAGATCGCTTTTTAGCGATAAGACCGCCTTATTGTTACTACCTTATAAGATATTTTTGTAACATTTCTTATATATGTTTATGGTGTTCAATAAAGCAAATAAATAAATAACTCTCCTTAAATAAATATCTTTCTTTAAAAAAATCCAATTAAAAAATAGCCTATGTCCTTTCTCAGGCTCTAGACTATCTGTGTACCAAATTTTATTTAAATCCGTTCAGTAGTTTTGGCGTGAAAGCGAGACAGAGAGACAAAGTTACTTTTCACATTTATAATATTAGCATGGATTTATTTTTTTTATGTGAAAAGTTGCCAAACAAGCAGACAGTTCACCTGATGTTAAGTGAATACCGCTGCCCATAGACATTTGTTACACACGAGGGTGTGCAGATGCGTTGACAAACTTTTTGGAAATTGGGCTCCGGCCACCTCACTCACCAGACGAAAAGCGAAAGTATTTATCATTCTTCCACTTTACGCCGGTCTTCTGTGAGTTCATGGTACTTACCCGGACGAGTCTGCCCATTCGTGCAACAGCCGAGGCTGCTGCGTGGCTCTACCACCGTTAAGAATGAAAAGTGAACGGATGAACATAGTTCAGTTTAAACAATAGTGAAAATGCAACAAAAGTTTGTGGTTTTTTTTTTCTCAAAAGCACCAAGAACAATTTCCGTCATTCCACCATATAAAACATACAAATTCAAACGGGATTGATTCGAGGCACAAAGGTGGCAAAAAACTGTTTTCAGAGGAGCGGTGAGATTTTGGCAATAATTTCCCGAGAGGCAGTACCGTTATCTTCAGAAACGGAATAAATTACGATTACTCCTGCAAAAGTTTTACTCCTGCAAAAGCGAATGTTTCTAAACATTTACAAAATTGAATATTTTAAAATATTCTCTGAGGTAGGGCCACGAATGCACAAGCTTGTCCGGTGAAGTACTACAGCCTCACAAAATTCCCGCGTGAAATAGAAGTATGATACTATTGCTTTTCGCTTTGTAAGCGAGGTAACCAGGGCCCGCTTTTTCTATCAAAACAGTTGTAACGCATCTAAAAACCCTCAGATTGTAGACGTCCATGGATGGCCGTAACCACGTAACATCAGGTGAACCGCCTGTTTGCTTGATAGTTTTTGAAATAAAATAAAACGATAGTGCCATTATTTACATAGAAAACACGGAATGTTGTAGGAATCATTTAACAAATTATCACATATGATTATGAGCTAAGATATGTCACCAATAGTATAAAATGTCAAGAGAATAAAAACAGATATATAATTTATCTAATTCGATTTTTTTTTGGGAAAATTCTCATGTTTGTCCCATCACTCTCGGTTGGATTATGTTGCCGATGGTTTCTATCCTGCCATGTTGCTGCAAAGGATGAGAAGGAAGGAAGAAGGATTTTTTATCTCAATGTAATGCTTTCGGACGCCAAAGCCATATGACGTTTGTTTTTTAGTTGTTGTTTTTTAGTTGTTGTTTTTAGTTGTTGTTTTTAGTTGTTGTTTATTTGTTCTTTGATGTTCCAAACTCATTTGTCGTTGGGTCATCTAAAAAGACACAACCAGATACTACTATGCTTAACGAAATAATATTTGGTTACAATTAGTATCAATGTAGGAACCTCATTTTACACGTAAGAATTAAAGACAATATATATACTAAATTATAATCCGTTACTAAACTATGATAAATACATATATCGAACAAATCTTATACACCAGCTTTTAAATCATAGTTAAGAAGACAATCGTCACATTCTTGTATAATTGACTGTAGGACCTCTATCCTGCAGTATTATACGACCTTTTCGTTAATTCAGATATTTAAGTTGTAAATTTTTGTACATAAATGAACAAACACTTTTGGCGCTGCGGGATTCGAACCGACGTCTTCTGGTTTCGGGCCCAGATGCTTTACCAACTAAGCTAAGTTGCCGATGACCTCACGGCGTGAGAATTTACGTACGTTCAATTGCATTTTTAGCAATGCTTGGCGCCATCTAGTGTGCATACTTTACAGCATACAGATATTTTTTGGTAAAGTCAAAAAAGTTTGTATACGCTAAACAAAATACGTAATAAAAAATTGTGTGCATGCGGCAAGCGAGTTAGCGGTTCACCTGAAGTTTAAGTCATAACCGCCGCCATGGACATTTATAACACCTGTAGGGTTGCAAATGCGTTGCCACCTTTCGATAAAGTGTACCACCCTGTTTACCTCTATCATCAGAAAAAACGCTGAAGTAGTACACCCACTTAACACCAGTCTTTTTTTTATGGAGAAAAGGGGCAAACGAGCAGGAGGCTCACCTGACGGTAAGTGATCACCGCCGTCCATGACACCTGCAACACCCGAGGGCTCACAAATGCGTTGCCGGCCTTTTAAGAAAGAGTATGCTCTCTTCTTGAAGGTTCCCAGGTCGTGACGGTTCGGATAGATCTCCTTCTAGGTCCTGGTACTTCTCCGGATGGATATGCTCATTAATGCAACAGTGAACACCGTTACGAGTGAAAGAGGTTTTCAGGGCCTAGCATAGTTAATATTCATTATCCTTTGACTCGTGCTCAATGGAACAAACCAGTTGATAGTATTAACTATGTATTCCTCGTGTCGTATAATATATTTTCATATTTCTGACAAAGAAAGTTTCTGTATAATATAATATTTCTATCCACTATTGTTATAAGGGTAAGGATAATCATAAAAAATATTTTATTAGACAATCCGAGATAAGGTGTAGTATATAGCGACTATAAATAACAGGGAAAATGTTGCTGTCTATCCTTTCTCCGCGGAATATCTTACGTAGCAGTTTTTGCACTCCGTCTTTCACTTGTCATTTTATAAAGATTTTAAAGATTTAAGTGTGAAAATTACAAGAACAAAATTAGTCCATCCTCAATATTCTGTAATATTAACTCGTCGTTTATTTTTACATTTTGCATCGACAATTACTTTAAATTGTGGAGTATTTGTAGAAAGTAAACCTGTTTCTAGATTGTACAAACAGGTTTGCACCGGAAAACGTACCGAAATATCTGTATTGAAGAATGTTTTTATGTGTGAAGGCTGGAAATTAAAACCCTTTAATGTTTATCTTGTTAAGAAAATAATATATTTATTTATTTATAACATTTCCACTTGACGCCGGTCCTCTGTGAGATCGTGCCCATTCGTGCAACAGCCGAAGCTGTTGCGTGGCCCTACCCTACCACCGTTAAAATAATTTTATTTACTTTAATTTAAATTTAAAACTGTACTAGAATTTTTTTAAAGAAATCCACGGATTGAAAAATAAAAAAGTAGAACTTTCGTCAATAATTTTATGTACTATTTGACTTTTGCACTGACTTTCACCTTTGAAATTTCATCCACACCACCTCGATGTTCAGCGTTCTACAATAGCGCGATTTTCAAGGCATTTCCTGCCGCGCACAGCCACTCTGTGTAAACAGCTGCCACCAGCGGTCTTTCCGAACCGTTATGTCATGGGAACCTTCAAGAAGAGAGCGTATTCTTTTGCTGAAAGGCCGGCAACGCATCTGCAAGCCCTCCGATGTTGCAGATGTTCGAGGACGGAGGTGATCACTTTTCATCAGGCGAGCGTCCTTTTATTTATGTCAGAAAGTGGCAAACAAGCTGGCGGTTCACGTGATATTAAGTGATAAGATACCCATGAACATTTGCAACACCCATAGGGCCGCAAATGCGTTGCTATCTTTATATAAAGTGGTCCCCAGCAACCTCGCTCACCAAACGAAACGTAGAAGCGCAACGTTTCGACTTTACGCCGGTCTTCTGCGAGGTCGTGGTACTTACCCGGACGGACCTGCCCATTAGTGCAACAGTGAATTATGTTGCGTGGTCCTACCACAGTTAAACAGGTCCAGCCCGTTTACCCCCTTCTTTCCATAAAAAAAAACTTTTTCCAAATGTAAAGATCAATCAATCATTGGGAAACTTTGTCATTAAAAAGGAGTAAAATCACAAACCAAAGTTTTGAACAGTTTAAATTAATTTGAACACCGAAAACCATTGGAGATATAAAAGCCCTTTAGATCCGTGATTTGTTCGTCTGGTGCAGTGCGACCGCATGAGCATTAAACTCTGAAGTGCTGAGAAGTTTTGTGGATAAACTTTAGTCGGCTCTTAATAACAAGGCATTACTGACATTCATTATTTGGAAGTAAATAGAGATATACATTAAAACATAATATATTGCTAGTATCTTTTATGCTTAAAAAACTCTTATAATATTTTTGCATATATTTTACTGACTGTAGTAGGGCCGCGCAAGTTGCACTGCAGTGTTCACTGTTGCACGAATGGGCAGGTCCGTCCGGGTAAGTACCATGACCTCACAGAAGACTGGCATCAAGTAGAAGTGTTACTCTTCTGCGTTTCGTCTCTCACAGAAGACCGGCGTAAACTATAAGTGTTACTCTTCTGCGTTTCGTCTGGTTAGTGAGGTAGCCGGGCCCGCTTTATTTAAACGGGCGTTGCGTATCAACTTTAATAAAAATAAATTATAAGCAAATGTATATCAATTATAACTCATAATTAATATTAAGACATGTTCTCTGAACTCATTGAAAAGTGATATCTAATAATATTTGCGGAGTGTTTTAATAATACAAATGTACAATGTTATTCTATGTGGTCGCTGCGTCCTATTTCCCTTTATATGAATATTTATATTCGGATAAAAGTGTTTTATTTTATAATTAGAGAAGAGAAAATAGACCCGTATTGTGTACTTTGTATATTGTAAGAACACGTGTAAGTACTCATGAAACTCAAACACATAGTGTAATGAATTTAGATACCGAACTTGCCATGTTGAGTCCCTATCTATCTAGATTGTATATATTATCTAGATTGTATTTTCTCAATGACTCGACAAAATAGCGCTTCAATGACAGCTGACATCTTCTAGCCTCCTATTACTGTCTAAAGGAAAATTTGTTTGTGAATTGAGTGTTTGTTATCAATTGTTATTTAATAATATTATTAAAAAGTGTTAACAACAAGTGTTATTTTAAAGTGTTAAAGTGTTAAAAAACAGTTTATCACCTTAAAATTTGTGTGATCTCACTTTTTTTTTCTTTTTTTTTTTGAGAAAGTGGCAAACGAACTGGAAGTTCACCTGATGTTAAGTGATAACACCCGTAAGGTTGCAGCTGCGTTGTCACCTTTTTATAAAGTGGGTCCCCGCCACCAGGCAGACGTGTAACACTTCTACTTCACGGCGGTTTTCTCTGAGGTCGTGGTACTAACCCGGATTGACCTGCCCATTCATGCAACAACGAACACTGTTGCGTCGCCGTACGATAGTTTTTTATTTTATGTAAGAAATTGGCAAACGAGCAGGCGGTTCACCTTATGTTAAGCGACAACCGTCGCCCGTAGAGTTGCAAATGCGTTACCACCTTTAAATAAAGTGGGCCCCGGCTACCTCACTCACCAGATGAAACGCAGAACTGTAACACTTCTACTTTACGCCAATCTGAAGTCGTGAGTTCGTGGTACTTACCCGGACGGACCTGCCCATTCGTGCAACAGTGTTGCGTGGCCCTTTAGTTGAAATAAACTAAATGGAACAAAAAACCTTTAAAAGTATAAAAGTAAAGTAACGTAGTTTAGTTAAGTTAGTAGTTTCGAAAATATGCAGTTTGAGAAAATAGTTTCCTCACGATGTTCTCCTTCACCGCTGAGCACGTAATATTTCAGCACTTAAATTAGCAAATTCATTGTAGATTGCTCGAGTATATGGAATTAAAAGCGAGCTCCCGGACAATGAGCTATCACGATTATTTTAAATAAACTACTTTAGTAGTATATAGACGAGTTCCCGATATATGGTAAGTGTTTAATGGCACATAAAACAGAATGTTTTTTAGAAACAGGAATTAAATAATTAGCAGTTAAGGATTAACTGCTAATTATTTAATTCCTGCTTTGTTATATAAATTCTATTTAGCATTTAGCTTTTCACTTTATTCAACCATTCTCATTTGAACTAATTTAATGTTTTTAAACGCTTACAATGTCCGTTAAGTAAAGCTTTAATTCATTTTTTTTTATTTTATTAGACATTTGATTGCTTTCGCTTTCGAAACCCGTTCTGATGGTGACCAACCTCATCGCAAAACTGCTTTGTATTTACTTTCTTAACCGATACACGATGCTGTCGGGAGTCCGGACCAGGAAACGGAAGCTATAAAGACCAGTTTCTGTTTTGGTGGTTTAATAAATTTCAGAAAACATGTCTGGGCAAATCTAGGAATCACATTGCGATCAGATCTAGAATCACGTGTTCAAGTCATGTTTGGGCAGATCTACGATTCACATTGCGATTTGGTTTGGCTGGTCATCTGGTAAGTGTCACGCCACTATCCTTGTTAACTCCCTCGAGCTCCACCATTCCTGTACTTGGCTGCCTACTACAGTCTGCTCCATCACACCGAGGCCACCAACATGTACAGCCCGTCTATGTCATATGGGAGTACAGAGCTGGGGAAGCATAATCAAATCAATATACAGGTCTACAACCACTACCCTATAAAGGTACGGGCCTCCTTCTAAGCTGATCCGTTTATTTAACTTGAGATATATATAACTTGTAACAGATTAATTTTCGTAGGCTAGAAACTAGACACTAACGCCCGGTTTCTGAAACACTGATCATCGTAAATGTCAACTAATCAGCTGTCAAATCGATTTCAAATTAAAATGTAGGTACCAAAAAGATGGTTAAACTCTCTAAATTGACCAGAATGATCTTCTTTATAATCAGAATGATCAATTCAAAGGGTTTAAACATCCTTTTGGCAACTAAAATTAAATTTGACAGCTGATTAGTTGACATCTACGTTGTGCAGTGTTTCAGAAACCGGGCGTAAATATCTGATATTTATTTAAACATTAGATTTTTAACAAAGAAACTTACCTTTGTTAAGGCACAGGCAAAAGCTTACTGTTGTTTATTTTCAGTTTACTGTATACATTATATTTACAATAGTAAACTCCCATACAGCACTCAAAGACCACGTTTCCACCGGCCAAAAGGATATAAATGCACATTTTTACCTTCTAAGCTATACTTATAAAACTAAAAAAACAACACTGACATTAAATTTTTATGAATGAAGAATGCCACGCTTTTCATTTAGCAGTCGTTAACCAAAACCTCACTTGCAGTGAACTGGAGAACACTTTCTACAGTATATGCGAGTATAATTGAATTTCAAATTATTCGTAGATCATTATAACAATTTTGGCTAATCTGCTTTTTACATATAACACAGTCATTCCGGACCTTATCCTTTCTAGTCACACCACACAGCATTTCGACATTCGTACTTTGCCACGTGCATTTTTCTCTTTTGCTGCCCAACACTCGGATCCATAAATGATGACAGGTCTCATTACCATCTTAGAAATGTTCCCCTTGAATTTCAGAGCCATTCGTGGGTTATATGTAACTCTTGAGGCCTGTCGTCATTTCAGCCTGTGTTTATTCTATTTGTAACGAAATAGCTTTGGGTCACGTTACTCTTCTCCCTCATATGTTTTTATATTATATTCTCTCAAATCTTTATATTGTGTGACAAGCTTTATTCTCCTATAATTAGAAAACTTTTTAGCCACTAAAGTAGTCGACTTTCAAGTCGCCCCAGTACTATAAATCATATACTATAATTCATGAATAAAACAGTTGCTTCCGTTTTTTAATGTTTACATTTTTCTTTGCTCAGTGGCTTTATGGTTTATTGGCGCATTACGTTTCACGCTAATGTAACGAACAAATATGGTTTTACCAAAGGAAAGCTGTTTGAAAGGTTTTCTCGTTGTCTCTAGTATTGTTATCTTCCACCTTTATAAACATCTATTCTTTATTAACTTGTTTTGGAAGTGAGGGTATGTTCTCTGAACTTTTTCTGACATTTTGGGTTGTAACTGAATAATAATTAAGTAGTTCTACGTCGCAAACGTATGATTGTACGCCTCATTGTGCGCCTTAGCAAACAAAATAGGCAGTATATAAATCTATTAAATGCGTGGTAATTGTTTAAGATAGCATCACGCACATTTTTGTATATAAATATTTTAATCTATGGGGAAACATAACCGAAACAATGATTAAGAAGTAAATATTTGCACAGACATTTAGGTTTTGACAACAAAAAATCAATCACGCTTCGGAAATCCGCCACTACGTTTTGCACAAAATTTATTTTTATCAATAATATCAAAAGATAATTCACGTTTTTACTTACTTGAAGAATACAATACTGAGATTTTTGATGATGATTATTAAATATTTAGATACATTAACACAAATTAGTTAGGCTCATTAAGAATTAATGTTTCATGAAGATAAGGGGTCATAAACATTTAAAATTTAACATTAACTCTATATCTAAAATATTTCGCGTTATTTTCTAGTGTTCATCTTAAATCCAAGCAGCCCATTTAAGGTATAACCCCCTTTAAGGTATTGTAACATGAACTAAATTAATAATTAAAGCAATCCCGTTTGGAAGCATGCCAATGTTTTTAAATAAAATGAAAAAACGAAATGACCTCCATACCTGATTCTTTAGGTAGGCCCAAATCGATATCGTTCACGTACTCGACCCCTGCTTATTTGATTCTCACTCAATGTTTACAGAGTTTATTGGCAATTCAACGCTCGTTTCCGCCTTTTTGTTTTCTTCCGTACCAAATTACAACGGCTATGAAGGCTATATAAAACACCATAATTGTAATTGAGCGTTAGCTCATGATAATAATAATGCAAACATTGTGATCGTGTTTACCACAATAATTAAAAATAAATATTAAAATTAGGTTCTGTCTTTAAATTTCATTCAGCTAGAGAACTGTGACTACTACTATCCACTAGAATACCTCATTACTTTCAACAAAACATTTACAATTGAGGACTGCTTATATTAAAGAAGAGAAATATAATCCCTTTAAAATGTTAATATTAAAGAAGATAAAAATAATCGTGGTGATAGTTGAGATTAAATTAATATCTGAGGAAATATTACGTTTTTAGTGAGAAGTATGAATTTGAATTCTATGTAGTTTATCAGTTAGACTTCTAGTGTGTTAGTTTAATACATATCTTGAAACACAATGTGGCGCTACTATCGCGACCATAAATAAACATACATAATATAGAGGATAACTTTTTAAAATTGTATTAAACGTTTATTTTCATATAACAAGAGCTGTTTAATTTTCCAAAAAAAATGTTTTATGTAATTCATTTGTAAAGGTCACAAAGCATATGAATTGGTTGAATGAATTTAAAAGAGAAAACAACGAATGAAAAAGTCTCTGAATGTATGAATTAATCAGTTGTAGTTGTATTTTACAAATTTTGTTTCTTTTTATTTAATTATTTTGTTTAAAAGTTAATCCTTTTTTTAATTACGGTTTTTTTTAACGTTTGTATTTTTTTATGATTATTGGATAGCAGCGTTAGAAGTGTGTTCATTTTAGGTCGCGGCTGTAACATCATGCTTTATATATACACCGAGGTAGAGTCATTTCATATTAAAATTGCATGATAATGCAAAGTGCGCTTGCACTTGAAAAAAGTTTGCATATAATTTACATACCAAAAGACGGTCTCGGTTTATGTTTCCAAATTTATTTAATTAGAAAATTCAAATCATCCTCGTACGTAGTTCCAGATTTATTTTTCAATAGCGCCTGACGCCTGCGATTTTTTTTTCTTTACCTAGATTTAGATTAAAACATATGGACAGGTGTTCACCTGTCCATTAGTTGTTTCTTATTATTTTATATTGTAATAATAATGAATAATTAAATACTTATACTAAGAGTTTTTTACTGATGGATTTTAAATTTCTGCAGCATGACATTGTGGAGTACCACAATGAACTTCCTCTACAGTTCATAAATATTTTCAACAAGCCCACGAGCATATATAAAATACAGAGCTATGTTGCATGCCCGATCATTTTTGTCAAGTCAAAACAGGTGCTAAGCTTATATTTGCTAATATATGTGGTACTCGTATTAAATGTGGTGAGGTAAAAAAATGGTTCTTCTTTTTAATCACGGATTATTTCCTTCATTAAATATGGCCTTCTGATTTGATTATTACGTATCCGACAAATTAATTTTGGTTGTATTTGTTCTTTTTCATTAGCAGTAAAATCGTACGGTTAATTTTATTACCGCATCATTTCGAATTGCTCTGTTACATTTGTTTATTTTATCACGCTCTTGACGACCGTCAAAGTCAAAAGGTAGGTTTTAGGTGGACCCAATCACACTCTCTGTTATTTTCCGCAGATCGGAAACGAAAACGGGCGAGATTTAGACATAAATCAAGTGCCTTAATGTTTATTTATGATCTTTAACATTGATAGATAAGCTCGCTCTGAAATAACCGAGATTTGTCAATTGCTCAATACCAATAGTGAATGATTGACTTCCAATTTGAGGTCCAAGGTTTAACCTAGGTCAGTCATTCACTGCAACATGCGTCCACATATTGCACAACAGAACATGTCGGGGAAAAATATAGGAGTTACGACACTACGTCAATGATGCTTTAATAAAGATGACGCATGTCCATACTGCGCGGCGTTTAAAAATTGTTTTGCTTTACACATTATATGACATGATTATATAAGTGAACATGACAGATGATATAGACCGTATGATATGGAAAGAGATAGCAGTCTATAGATTGCAATTTTATTACACCAATTGGCGTAATTTGAGTGCCTCAATTTCGGTGCGCAAGTATCATATTTTACTCGCATCTACCTTGTATTTGTGTATAATATCATTTCACTACATGTATTATTATACACCCTTTCTTAAGATCACGAAAGTGGCTAATACTTCAATGAATTAAACGGCTACTTTCCATTAAAACTTTCTTGTTCTTACTTTATAGAATAAGTATGTTTCTTTCTTAATAAAAATCGTAAAGTTTTTACGAATCCTATTAACCTAAACACTATGAGTCACACTCACAGCTTTTGGTTGTTACGGCAAAATTAGTCAAAGTTTAGGAAAATTGCTGCATAATCTAAGTGTTATTACTTAGACTGTTCTAAGGTTTGCCCGTTTGCCTCTAATTCTTGTATAGATAAATCAGAGTACCCGGAGGACCGAGCTTTGCTCGGTTTGTTTTTTTTTTTTTTTTTTGTAAATCGTGTATTTTGGAAATTACATTTAGATACAATTTACTGAGTAATGAAATGTGCATAATATTTTTCGATCTTACCGACGTAATAATAAGAAAATATGAACTGATGTTTTTCACAAAAGAAAGAACTTTAAAAAAAAAGGGAAAAAAAATAACAAAATAACAAATCGACAAAAAATTAAAAATAAAGAAAGCAATGATCTGGAATCGAAAAAAAAAAAAAAAAATAAATATGTAAATGATCGTGACGCGAACCACGGCCGTCTGTTTTGGGGCCGCCCGATTACCGACCGAGCTATTATGACATTTTCTCTTGCGGCGAAATTTACCGTCATATTCGAATTATATTTTTCATTCCCTGAAAACAGGGATAAAAGGACATTTTCTAAAAATGAAACGTAGCTAAATCGATTTTTCGCTATATATAATCTAAAAGAATTGCTCGTTTAAAGAATAAGATTAACATAATAATAATTACTGAAAAATTAACATAAAGCATACAATAGCTAGACGATAATTTAGACGTTTGACAGTTGAACAAAGAGCAACACGGAACAGCTGCAAGAGGGAACGGAAAATTGGAGCGAACAATTTACAAGAACGGTTTTGTATGTACATTGACAGTTCCTTTCCCCAAAGGAATACTTTTAAATTAAAATCGACAATTAAAAATACTTTTAAAACCTTAAATCAATATTAACATTGTTTATTCAACCAGATTTTGTTTTTGAGATTTGCAAAAAAACTTATCATTCGTGACCAGGATAAGGCTACCATCGCACTTTGAAAGACAAGCACACCAAATGGCATGGCAGCGTGTGCTCATCTCTGAGTTGTGAGCCTTTGAAAATTTCCAAGGCTCTTGCGACTGAGCTGGGTTCATGAAATCTGTAGTATTTTGATATATAGATTTTTATGACACCAATTGTTATCGCTGGCAACACTAAACCGGATATGACGTTATCCATTCGAGCAAAGAGACACATTGTCGCATGCAGAAGCGGCCACTTGCCACCGGACGGTGATATAACCACTAATGCTGCTTGTCGTTATAATAGTTGTTAATATTAAAGTTCAGAAATAGTTAAATACATTAATAATAAGTAATAACGTTAGAATTCTTGTACAATGGTTATCTGCATGAGTGTAAGATGAAATGTAGTAACATTGTGTTATTGTTTTGTTTTTTTCTTTCTTGGTGGTACTAATTTTCAACACGTTATTTTATCAATGTTACAGACATAACTTCTTATTTATTCCTATGTTAGCATTTTATTCACTATAATTATTTTACTTGTGCCCTATTGACTTCTTTAATATTAATTTAGTATTTATAATTTTCAAAATACATATTATAATAACAATACGAATAACAGTACAAATTAAACAAACTTGGGTTTTCGCATGCCGCATCCGGCAAACATGTGAGCCATGTTTATACTTATTAACATTATTATTACACTTTTACACTTTAACAGTCGTAGATCGTATGAAAAGTTTTTTCACTAAATATGCATATCTAAGTTTGCTTCAAATCAGGGTTTCCTTCGATCATTGGCAATCCGACAAATTGTTGATGAATGGAACTGCAAATGATATACAGCGTGTCTTTACAATCGCGACAATAAATTAACACATAGAGGATAACTTTTTTAAATTGTATTAAACATTATAATATATAATAATAATAATAATAAGCCTTTTTTATTATTTCTCATTTTCATGCAGTTTTACATTATATGATTACATGCAAAAGATTACAGTATAATTATTGTAACCATTAATATATTTTATAACAATTTCATTATGGTACATTTATATAAGTTATATTTATAATTATTTTTTTTTAAGAATTTTAATTATAATTAATACATTTACACCTAAGTTTTAATTGTTTTAATGAGAACCCCTTTGTAGGATAAAGGCCTCCTCCAATTTTTTCCATTTTGTTCTGTCTCTCGCCTTTGTTAGCCATTTGTCACCTGATATATCTTTAATGTCATCGAACCATTTACTTGATGGTCTCCTCGTTTTCTTTTTCCCTTGGGTCCGTTCCATAATACGGCGCAACACGTCCATCGGCCGTCCTCTGTTCTAGCTAAGTGACCTGCCCACTTCCACTTCAGTCTCATGGAGTGGTGTAAGAAATCTATAATTTTTGTTCTTGCTCTTATGTCGGCGTGGCGTACTTTATCTATCTTTCGGATTCCTAGAATAGATCTTTCCATAGCTGCTTGACATGTTCTGATTTTTTCTTTTACATTTTTTGTGTATGTCCAGGTTTGACATCCATATATAAGACAAGGCAGTATGCTGCTATCCATTACTTTCTTTTTCACAAAGAGTGACATATCTCCTTTTAGTATCTCTCTATGAGCCCAGTATTTTTGCCATGTTGTATTTATTCTTCTGGTTATTTCTTCCAAATTGTTGTTCTGATGGAATGACACTTGTTTTCCAAGGTATATATAAGTATCTACATATTCAAGGTTTTTATTTCCTGTATTTATGGTTGATTTTAAAGAATTTGTCATTAATTTAGTTTTTTGCAGGTTCATTTCTAACCCCACCCGTGCACTTTCTGCTTGTAGATTTTGTATCATTTGCTCTAATTGCGAACTCGTTTGTGCGAATAATACGATATCGTCAGCAAAGCGCAAGTGGCTGAGGTGTTTGTTATTTATTTTAATACCAAAACCAACGCTCTGCCAGTCGAGTTTTTGGAATATAGTTTCTAGCACGGCAATAAAGAGCTTTGGAGATAAAGGGTCGCCCTGTTTTACACCTCTTTTTATTCTTATTTCCGGGCCATTTGTTTCTAAGCTAACTGTACTTGTGCTTCTCTCGTAAATGTTTTTTATTATATAGCAATATGTTTCCTCTATATTGTTTGCCTTAAGTGCCTCCCATATTGAGATGTGTGAGATAGAGTCGAATGCTTTTTTGTAATCTATGAAGGCTAAGTAGAGGGGTCTTTGGAATTCCTTGTATTTCTCTATTATGCTCTCCAGTGTTTGAATATGATCTACCGTTGAGTATGCTCTACGGAATCCTGCTTGTTCTATCGGTTGATTTTCATCAATTTTCCCAGATATTCGGCTTAAGATACATTGTGAGAATAGTTTGTAGATGCTAGGTAGAAGGCTAATGGGTCGATAATTGCCTATATCTTTTGGATCACCTTTTTTATACAGTAATATAATGTTCGACTTGGTCCATTGCTCGGGGACTCTCTGTTCTCTATTTATCATGTTGAATAAATAGGTTATTATTGGTGTGAGCAATGTTCTAGCCAATTTTATTGTCTCATTTGGGATGCCGTCTGGTCCTGGACTCTTGTCTGATTTCAATCTCCTTGTTTCCCGATCTATTTCTTCTTCGTTCCAATCGATGTTCGTCTTGTTTTGTGAGTGAAAAATTACCGATTCAGAATTTTCATGGTCTTTTTTATCATATAGCTTTGCATAGAAATTCGTTGCTATTTTAAGGATATTATCTCTATTCGTTGCGGCAGAGTTTTCTGATAGGCTTGGTATCCAGGTTTTATGTGTACAGAGTTCTTTATACGCGCGTTTGCAACTTCCACTGGTTGTTAAGTGTTTTTCTATTATTTTTGATCTGTAGTTCTTGTAGTCTCTTCTAATATTTCTATTTGTCTTTTTAAAGATAGAACTAAGTTTCATCTTTTCTTCGCGATTTTTAGGTTTGATAGATAGTAGTTTGTGCCTTTCTTTAATAAGGTTTTGTGTTTCCCCGGTGAGTATTTTGTTTAATTTGCGCTTCTCTGTATCTTTACTTGTTTTCATACTTTCAAGCAAGCATTTTTCTAGCTCGTCGTATAAGGTTTGACCCGAGTATATTTTTTCCAATTTTATTAATTGTATGTTTTCTTTTAGTTTATCAAGGTAATGTCTTGTCTGATGTTGGTTTTTTCGGTGGAAATAGAGCTTTTGTATTTTAAACGACTCTTTTTTATTAGTGTCAATGATATTTTCGATCTATCCATTCTGTGATCCGATGGGAGCATGATGTTATTTAATACATGTTTTACACAATCGATTTGGAAAGTTTGTAAGTATGTAATCAATTTCGTTGAAGGTTTTGTGATCAGGAGATTTCCATGTCCATTTTTGACTACATTTTTTCTTAAAAAAAGTATTCATAATGGATAAATTATATTCTTGGGCATATTCTATCAACTGTTGTCCTCTAGGGCTTCTTTTTCCGAACCCAAACTTTCCAAGAAGTTTGTTTTCTTCAGAGTTCCTCTTTCCTATTTTTGCATTAAAATCGCCCATTACTATTACATATTTGCTTGAGGCTTCGTGAGCTTTGTGTAAAGCTTCATAGAAATTTTCAATTTCCGATTTTTCAGACTCTTCGGTGGGTGCATATACTTGGATGATAGTGATTGGTAGTTCGTTTATATCTAGATTTAAAAGTACTACTCGGTCGGAAAATCCTCTAAAGTTTTTCACGCAGGGTTTTAGATGTTTCTTTATGATGAAGCCAACTCCATATCTTCCCTTTATCTGGCCATTATAACATAGTATGAATTCGTCGTATTCGTCTATACCATAGCCTAATTTCCTCATTTCTGACAATCCAATAATGTCATACTTATACTTATTGTTAAGCGCGTTTGTAATTTCTATAAGTTTGGCAGGACTTGCTAGGGATCTTACGTTGTATGTGCCAATAAAAAGGTTACTTTTATTTCTCTTTTCATTTATGGTGTTTCTAATTTTTCTTGGAGGGTTATAGTCAAGAGGAAAACCTATTTCAGTTTTCTACCCCGCGGTGACTAGCCGTGTTGGGTTTTGAGGTGGTTGAGGGGTTTCCGTTAATTGCTATATGCTTGTATTGCTATACGATGTAGGAGTAACATTTTTATTGTATTCTTCAGAATCTTTTCTTTGCCACATAAAAGCTGTGATTTTATTTTTCTTTGCGGCTTGATTTTCGCAGCTTGTTTCCTCTTCATTTGGAGAAATATATAGGTTTCGTTTCTTTGATTTTTGTGGACTGTTTTGGTTTTTATTAGGTTTGTTTTCGTTCAAAATAATTAGTTTGTCGTACTTTAATACCGCTTTTTTACCTTTCGCTTTATATTTTAATATTTCAGCTTGTAGTTCTTTCCTTTTCTCCAAAACCTTATATGGGTAATCTTCTTTATAGTATATACTACTATTTTTAATATTTTTCTTATTTTGTAGTAACAATATTTTCTTTCCCATGGTAGTAAAGGTAACTGTAATTGGTCTTGGATTTTCTCCTTTTTTGCCTAATCTTTTTACTGATTCAATTTCGCTTCGCTGACAAGAAATATTAGTTTTGCATATGTAATCTAGGATTTTATTTTCTAGCTGTTGATCGGATTTTTCACCTTCCTCAATTCCAAAATATACCAAATTTTTCTTTCTGTTATGTCTCTCCATACGATCCAAAATATTTTCTTGATTTTCTACCCTTTCGCTTAAATGACGATATTTTTGTTCCATTATTTTGAAGTTTTCACTTATATTCTTGTTTATGCTGTTGGTAATATTTGTTTCCATTTGTTTCATTTCGCCTTTTTGCTCTGCTAGTTCAATTTGTATTGATTTTAAAATTTTTGTTATTTCTTCCATGTTACTTGCTATTCGCTGGTAGATGTCGCTAGTGTTACGTTCCGCTACTGTGATGATATTATTAATATTTCATACCTTGATTGTAAGTGTATTTGCTACTTGTTTATAGATGGCGTTAATATAACGGTTCGTCGAAATGTCTTTGATCAATGACTTAGTATATTTTTCAAATTTATATTTATCGGCACAAATTTATTTCCTTCGTTATTTAATTTTAACTTACTATTTCGTATTTATTGTAATCTTCTTGTTTGAATGTCACTTTTTCTTGAGGTTTAGATAACCGTTTTTATTTTTACTTCTACCTTGTATCTTTGCACTGTTAAACTGTCTTTGTTAGTCTTTGTTGTTTTTGTTGGTTTTCTGACGATTTCGTTACATTTCACAAGTATTCACCACAGTTTCTAGCAGACTTTTTTGGTAAGAAATGATTTTTGATCTTATTTTCACTTTTTACTATTTTTGTTTACACTTATATCACGGAGCTTACAAAACAGCTGTTAGCATGGCACGGTGGCGCACTCAACCCCTGTATTAAGCATTACATTCTTTAAACATCAATATTTATGGAGTTATTCAATTTTCCAAAACAAAGAATTTTAGAACACCCTTACGTATAAAACTGTAACGTAAAGTTCATTTGTAAAGGTCACAAAGCATATGAATGGGTTGAATTAATTTAAAACAGACAAATCACACTGTTAGAAGGAGAGGCTTGTAACGCGACACTGTGGCAACGAATGAAAAAGTCTCTGAATGTATGAATCAGTAAGTTATAGTTTTATAGGTGTTACAAATTTTGTTTCTTTTTTACTCAATTAGTTTGTTTGAAATTTTTTTTTTTTAATTATGGATTGTTTTTAACGTTAATATTTTTTATGATTATTGGTAAGTAGCGTTAGACGTGAGTTCATTTATTGTCGCGATTGTAACGACACGCTGTATAATCACTGTAAAATAGCAAAAATTTGTAGATCTCTAGTTCAATCCTTCGTTACTACAACACTCGGCCAAACAGTGCACAACGGACAATGTTGAGTACACACAGTTGTTACGACACCATCCTCACTCGCTCGTGGTCTAACAGATTTTAAGTTTTTCTGAATTAGTAAGGAAAAATTTCAATAAGTTGGTTAAAGTGTCGGTAATTGCTACAGTGGCGGCACGCGGCGATGTGCATATAAAAATGTTTTAATCGATAAAGAAACATAATCAAAACAGTAATTATGATAGATTTGTAGATTTTTTTATTAGAGATTTTGATTAGAGACGTTGCTCCTTATTAAGGTTACTCTTTAGGTGATTAGTTTTCAAAATAAAACATAACTTTTCAACTTTTTATCAACCCCTTTATATCTATAAAATTATGTATGCTAAACGTCACGAGCTTAAGTTCAAATTATACTCTATAAATTCTGTAATTATTTCTCTAAAATTATAACAAATATCAAATAAAATGCAATTTACATAATTATATTTCAACAGAGAACGGTAGTAAAATAATATTAACTGTTAACCATCGAATATCTTACATAAACATGGCGATCAATTAAAAATGTATAAATAAACACATCAATGTAATGGTAATTGATCTTTTTCAATTACCGCTAGAAGAAATTCCTTAATTATGAGAAATATTTCTTTAGCAATGACGGAAAGACAAAAGAGAGAGAGAGTAGATTAATTCTTATTTGCATTGATTTTTATTTATGTTTCTGACAAGAGTACGAAATCATGGATTTCGCGTATTTAATAGTGCTTAGCGGTAATACCTAAGCAACTAAATTGATATTTAGTGAATGTTTTATCTTTTCGCCTAATTTATCACGACACCACCATCATAATTATGACATTATGTAAGCTCGCTGGGAAGTGTTTCAGTTTGTTTAATTTGTGAGATTTTAAAAAACACAAACAATCCTACTTCGTCAGTCCATTATGCACATGTCATGTGTTGCAAAGGTATATATATATATATATATATATATACAGAAGGTATAATCCTCCTCACCTAAAGGGATTTGCATATCTTTGACATATTGTTTTAGATATTTTTATAGAGATTTTTTCTTTACAAACTACCCTGTCACTTCAAATTACTATTAACTTCAAATTACTATTAATTACATTGTCATTTCTTCGTAATATTTATAATACTTTTGCAACAAACAAAAACATCACAACACGTCCAGAGAATGGTCTCAATTTTGAAACAAGCTAAAACATTGCACTTGTTTTATAAAGTTGGTAGAAGATAGCATTAACAGAGAGAACGGAAGAAAGCTTTAAAACAGCTTTCATTCGGTAAGAAAATATTTGTTCGTTAAATAAGCGTGAAACTTACCGCGCCAATAAACCTTAAAGCCACAGAGCAAAGAAAAATGTAAACGTGATGAACCGGAATGGACTCTTTTATTTATGAATAGTTTCTTTAAATAACTTTTTAAATTGAATGAACTTTCAGTTAATATTTGAACAAGTGTGCATAGATCAGGTTTTAGAAGAAGTGTGTTCTCATGTTAATGTAAAATTATAAAGATATATCCCTTTCTACAAATATTTCTGTTTTTTGGGGGATTTTAAAGTCTTTAAGGCCATATAAAATCGTTTTTTCCTCCAGTCTAAGCTATTTTTTAAATTTAAACAACAGAAAGTGTGGTAAACGCTTGGCAAACTATTTTATTAAGATCCTGTTAGATTTATGGTTAAGAAAAAACAGTCGAGTCTCTAAATGAATTTTAATAATTTTAACTGAATTATAATGAGAAAAAAATAGAAAACGTTTTATTATATTTCAACCATATTTAATCGTTGTGTGGAAAAGTTTTTTTTGAAGGAGGTATGAGAGCTGGCGGTTGAAACCAAAGCATACCCATAATGTTGCAAGATTTGCTTGCAACATTACGGGTACCACAGCATACCCATAATGTTGGAAGCAAATCTTGCAACATTATGGGTATGCTGTGGTATGCGTTGCCACCTTTTAATATAGTGGGCCTCGACTAACTCACTCACCAGACGAAACGGAAAAGTATATTAAAAATATACATTGATACTTCACGACTGTCTTCTGTGAGGTCGTGGTACTTCCCCGGACCTACAAAATTGAAAAGTTTTTCAGTCAGTTAAGTTAAAATTCGGTTATTCCGTCTGCATACATCATGTACATTTTAATCCTACGGGTATTGTAAATGTTCATGGGCGGCGGCAATCACATAACATCAAGTGAACCTTAAAATTTGTAGAAAAAAGTACAGTCCCTGTAGGAATCGAACACACGTCTTCGCGCCCTGACGCTTTGGCCACCAAGCTAAAAGGCAGATTGCAACTGAACCGCCAGCTTCTTACATAAAAACAAAGAATTAACGGTAACTATTCCTAAAGAAATCAATATTTTTTTTAAAACCATCGGATCTCGATTAGAAAGAAAGAAAGAAATTTAAATAAATTTCTTTCTTTCTTTCTCATCTTCATCACAAAGACAAAAAGTAAGACATCCGAGTAAAAAAGAAGTACCTACATTAAATTACAAACATTTGGCTATTATTAGTATACGTTTAGGTGCGATGTGAAATGGGTGAAATGGGAATGAACTCGGCTGCTGCTGCGGTGGAAACCACACAACCCGGTTTTAAGTGAACCGTATTGTATTACGAGTCGGGTAAATTAGCTCAAACTAGGCGTTCTAAATAAATTACAAGATGCGACAAGGCTTATCCTTCAAACTGTTGGCACATATCAACTATCTCTAAAGCTCGTTAACAAGAGAGATGTGACAATAAGCTGTTTAGCTCAGTGGCTAGATCATCGGACGCATAACCCGGGCGGTTCAAATCTTCGCAACGGTGAGAAAGTTTTGTGCATTTTGGTACAAATTGGAAATAATAATATTCCAACTCGTGACGACAATGAATAATAAATTTACTATTAATTATTGCCACGAGTTGCCAATCGAGCAAGAGACCACCCAAGAGATATCTAAAGATCAGTGACAGCTCTTAAAAAAATCTTTAATTCACATTTGATTTCGTTTCTATTTACATATAACTTTTCTCTTGGTTATGAAAATTCATTCACGACCATTTTAAATAACCTATCCTATCTATCTCTCGTTTCAGATACTAGCGATTGGTATTTGACGTTAGAGATTAGACTTCGTAATACTTACGTCAAAATTCTATGCAAAATAACCAAATCTACTGATTTAATATTGTGGATTTCAGTTCGTACATATTTAAATAAGGATAAGTTTAAGAATGCAAACACAAAATTATTAAAAATTGGCAGGCATTTAATATTTTTACCAAAATACTTTTCTTTTTTATTGAAATAATAGCATATTCAACAGTGAAATAAAGAGGGATTAAATATAAAGTTTCAATTTCCTACAGTTGGGGCTGCGTACGTGATGTGCCTCAGAAATTATTGCACCCTGTAATCAAGTTACTTTAAGCGTGCTCAAGATCCTAATCTTTTTACACGAAGGATTATAATATGTTTTATGTTTGATAGAAATTTACAATACATATACATACATAATACACATGACAAAAATATACGAACATTTATAAATCTTATATATATAAAAATTGATTGCTGTCCGTTAGTTTCGCTAAAACTCAAGAACAGCTGGACCGATTTGGCTAATTATGGTTTTAAAATATTTGTGACAGTCCAGGGTAGGTTTAAACAATGAGAAATTATGGAAAAATTGCATGGAGAATCGAAAAAGCAACAATTTTATTTTCCCACCCAAACTGTTCCTACCTGTCAAACATTTTATGGGTGCGTTTGGAAAATCAGGTTCAGGTGTGTTCAGATTCACAAGTTCCTTAGAAATAATTTATATGGCAAAATAAAGTTTGTCAGTTTGAAAAAACAATTAAGAGGATACAGATTTTCACGGTTCCATGTCAATATATATTTGCAAATATTATGTATGTTAGGAAAAATATCCATGAATTTATTAAATATTCTGATATTCATGATCTTAATACAAGAAATAAGAATAAATCAGTTCTTCCTCGCTGTAGATCAGCTAAGGTTAGGACTTCATTGGATCTTCTTCATCTCTGTGTGCGCTGCTACAACAAAATTCCTGGTGATATTATAAATGTACCGGGCAAAAAGTACAAATTTATTGCAAGGCAAACACTGTTTAAAAAAGCTTATTATAAGTTAGATGATTATTTAAATGACAAAGAGGCTTGGTGTTACGATACTCCAGCACGGCGTGAGAGACATATATTATAAGACAACTTATAAGACGTCGAAAAACGGTTTGAAAAAATCTTACTTCGAATAAATGATTTTGTTTTGATTTGAATAGAATTTTAAATATTCTAAAATATGGATCTTGAGGATTTTTATATTAGTGATGTAAACTGCTATATAACAGAATGTATGACAAACATACCTTATGTTTCTTATACATCCTGTATTGTACTTAAACTCAATCGTCTAATAAAATTACTTAATTTAATCGAACCATCCATTTGCTTCTATTGTGCATTAATCAATTTTATCAATTAATCATCATATCATCCCCTTTTACTCCATTGCTGGACAGAGGCCTCCCCCACAGATTGAATCGAAGCATGATTCGTCCATCTCCATCCATCGCTTTACCGCATATTTGCACAGGTCGTCATCACTTCACACAATAGTGATAAAAGAATACAATCGGACAATAGTGAAAACATTTTTTGAAGAGAAATGTAAAAGTTCTTGCGCAATTTTCAAGACTGTTTTAGACGAAAAAGGTCGCCTAGGAAATATTTTGAAAGGTCCAACTAGTCAACATTGACAATTCACAACACGCTCGGCCAGTTCACGGCGTAAACCGATTCGCTTATTAGGTACCTACTCACTAAATCGGGTTACGGTCTGAAGTTTACAAATGTGTAACAAGGAAAGAAAGTATCAACCTAATAAAATTAAGTGTAGATTTTTCATTTAAAGAACCAAGTTGTAAATGGTGTATTACATTGTATGATTTTAATGTAAATTCATACGATTTCACGTACTCTTATCATTCTTGTTATATAATTTAAAAGAGATGTTTTGACTTTTGCCATTCTTTATTATATGATAATACAATATTTTTGTTCTGACGAATCAAGACGAAACAATAAAAAGTCACTATTCAACAAATTCAGTGTCTGATTTATGACAGAATTTTTTTATTTTCTCAAAATGTGTGTAAATTGTAAAAACAAGCTAGAAGCGTTGAAAGATACTCAATTTGTTAATAACCAAATGACTGTTGTTCCTATGTAATGTCTTTGGTATTTTGCGTTTGATTGTACGATTTGCTTCTCTAGAGACTGGTGATTATTTCTTTTTCAACCAACAATTGGCTTCGACAAAGGACTGATTTTTTTCAAATAATATCGTCGCTATACAATATCGAAGCTGTACAAAGATATTTTTAAAGGGCGATAAGAAACTATAAAGCTTTGGAAAGGACCAATAAAATTTAGAAAAATTTTACCAATAAAATTTTTAATTAAAAAAACGTACCAGTAGAGATGAATGGTACTTTGTCAAAATAATAATTTGCTCTAAAAACAGCTACTTTTCTAAAATAACTATGCGCATTAACACATGTCTGTAAATAGAGATAACATATATTTTTTAAATGTAGCATATTTTGTGTTTGAAAAATTCTGAGAATTATCGTTTACATTTAAATATATAAAAATTAAGGCGTATATCGAAATAATTTAGAACACAAACTGTAACGTAAATTGTTAAGAGGTTTTTAGACCAACAACGTATGGACGTAAACTGTGTCCTTTCTGTAACTAATTTTTACAGATTTTATTAAAGGTAAAATTTAGATCTGTCTTTAAGGCTGTATTTATGCCAACTTTAATGTCGATCCGTTTAAATAACGATGATAATTTGTTATAACATATTTAAAATTTTAAAGAACTTAAAATCTAGATCTAGAATATGTTTAATACTGCTGATATTTACAACAAAACACTTTTAATGTCCATATCGATAAGCGTGTAACATAATGCATTAGCATAAAAATATGCTAATTAGTTGTTTTAGGCACACATATCCAGTTACGAATACTACAGTTGTTGACGCATTCATTACACTTGATTTTATTAAAGTAAATATTTTTATTAATCCAATAAATAAAAAGTAGATTTAACTTATTCTGAACCACCTAACAACCTAGATTTCGCTAATGAGGGCTGCTAAAAATATGAATCTTATGGAAATGTCTATTCAAAAATTGTCTTCGTAGTTTAAAACAATAAATTTCTCTGAGTCTTGTAAGAAATTAAAAGCATTTTATTTCTTGTTACATCACAATTAAATGGATTATGTTTAATTTTCTTAAGTTTACCCGTACCATTATTTAACCTAGGTATTCTTGTTTGCAAGTTTCTAAACTTAGTCCTGTAAGTTTTCTGTAAACAATAAGGTGTCGTCGACTACATTTCGTACAGATGAGAACAGACACCATTGAACTAGTACTAGGTACGCAAAATTCATTCTTAAAGTGCATTATTTTTAATTTCATGAACTAAAAATTTAAGCCAATTCTTAACCAATGAACTCTAGTTAGTGTAACAGAGTTAAACTGTCTTAGTTCCAAACTCAACATGCGCAATATCGATGTTACGTCCAAGATTTAATAATAGTACTTTAGTTCAAATATGCAAATGCGGTTAGAATCAATAGGTTTGCGGTTATTGTTGTATGTAGTACGACTTTTGCAGGAATGTACTCTATAATAATATCTAAACTAAAATTATGACGTATTGTTGATTATCAACATAAGTACGATGAAAAGTAAAACGTTTCACCTAATCTGCACCTAATTGTGGCCTTCGCACAGGTATAACCAAATTTTTTCCTAAAATAATAGGAGTCGTTGCCGTAACGAGGTGTTTACGACAGTCGAAAGTTGGAATGCTAGTGAAAATAAGTATGTCCACTTTCCCATTCAATTTCAATTATGAAGTATTTAATAGTAACCTATAGCAATATTACATAATTAATATCGTATTTCCGTTGATTTATTCAAGATTTTATTTCATTATTAAATCAAATTAAATACAACAATAATATGGTACCTAATTAAAGTTTCATATTATCATAATGAAATTATCCCAAAATAACTTGCGATACAAAATATCACAAGAAACACAGAAAACAGAAAGATATAATAAATATTTGAATATCTTGAAATAATAAAAAAATTAAACATTGTTTAATTTTTCACATATTAAAATTAAGGTTTGGTTCACCAGCAAGTCACATCTCCAAACCTCAGATTTTTATGATCAGTACCTAACCTTTTAGGCAATGGTGACCCAGTGGCTGCAAAATTTATTGCAATTTACGATAGTGGCGTTGTATCTATTTTTTACTTACTTTAGATTCTTGATTTTGAATTTGTTTTTAAGATGCCTTATGCGTATTCAAGTCTGGTGCATGGTGCCAATTCCTAAGTTTAGCACAAGAAAGCAAGAAGTTCATTGTTGGAACTATGCTCTATAAAAAGTGTAAAGGACTGTTGAGTTCTTAACTTCGCTACGTGTCTCTAAACTCTGTTCCCTTGTCTCCAATCTACACTTCGGGGATAGCCTCACGAAAAAAATTAAACTTCATACCTCTATTTTATTAGGATAGCCTTTATAATTAGTATCAGTATTTTAGCATGACTAATAAAAAAGAGCCGTGGTAGCTCAGTGTCCGGGCGCTCGCCTTTAATTCAATATACGCGAGCAACCTGAGTTCGGCACCAATGAAGTTTTTAACTTTAAGTGCTGACTTATCACGTACTCCGCGGTGAAGGAAAACATCGTGAGGAAACCTGCATATTTTAGAAATAATAAAAAAAAATATTTCGATATGTGAAGTCCGCCAATCCACAATGGGGCCGCGTGATGGACTTTGCCCGATACCCTCATGCAGTGGGACATGTATGTATAGGCTGTTACTTTACTTTACTTTTAATAAAAATCACGATCAATAAGAAATGACACGCACCTGTCTTCTATATATATATATATAAATGAATTGCTGTTCGTTAGTCTCGCTAAAACTCAACATTGGTTGGACTGGTTTGGTTAATTTTGGTTTTTATATCTGAACACATAGAAAACATTTCTAAGTCATAAATGTGGTGCACCCCAAACATTTTTTTCAGACCTATAAATTCCCTAGAAATAACTTATATGGCACAATAACGTTTGCCGGGTCAACTAGTGTTAAATGAAATTGTTATAGATGTTTATGGCCTTAGGGATGCGTTAAAGTTTATGTAAAATTAAACTCCGAAAAATTCTCACCTTTTTTCGATCAGGGCTACCATGTTCTTTACTGTTTTTCCGTCAAATTATATTGTCGTAGCTTTCATTAGCAGTAAAATCGAATGGCTGTTTCTTTTGCTGCGTAATATTGAATAGCTACATAACATTTGTAAACCTTATTACACGGTGAATATCGGTTTTATTCAGATATCGTGATAAACTTTATACTTCTCTCCTGGGTATACTGCACCGTATTATTACATATTAAAAAATATCATTTATTTAAAACTAACTACCGCTTGAGAACTCTTCGTTCATTCTACTCAATAATAACCAGTGATGAACTCTTCTGTGGTCAATACATTAGTGATGCAAAATCCTATGGACTCTTGAATTGAAGACCCGCAGTTAAGAAAACTCAATGCAAACTCTTTTGTTTAGCAAACCTACACATGAACGTGGAAGCAAATCACGTCCTTGAACCTTTCAAACGTCGGGAGTTCCAACGCTCAAAAGGTGGATGCTTAGAGAATTAAAAGATTGATCTCAAATTCAAAACATTCTTATCTATCGCCTAAAAACGTAACCGTAAACAAATTTAGGCAAAATCCATATAAAATGGCAAGTTTTCAAATTATTTGAAACAAACCAATAAGTTGATTTTACTGTGTAGGAATTTGAATAATATGTTCACGGCCAGAAATATGTGTTAGGTGAACTACGGGCTCGATTTGTACGACATTACGCAAGACAATAAGTATTAAATTAGCAGTCAAATTGGAATTTTATCTATTAGAAATGGTGTGCCTATCTTTGAAGCTTAGGTCACTGTATTCTGTAAATTTTTATTTTCACGACATACCTACGTAAAATGAAATTGTATTTTTTCTTAGTAATAATTTTGGCCCAGAATCTAATGATATTTTAAAGGACTGTGAATTCTCTAATTACTTCCTGGAAAAAAAACATAAGAATTTACGACTTTATACGTCTCACTTAAAGTTAAAACTTAAATTGAGTTGATATTTTTTTAATTAGTTAATAAAAAAATAATGAAATTTTGTACTTGGTTAAATGACTAACGGCTTTAATCGCCTTTAGTTTTTTATTTAAATTTCTGAAGCTCCGGAATCTTTGTGCGATATTCGCTAAAATTACTAAAAACGCTCTCCGACTTTGAACCTTTAGGACTTTTCTTTCTCTTATAACTACTAGCCGTTACTATCACCCTTATTATCTGACTAGCTACGATACACTAAAGTCAGTGTTTTGGGAAATTATTACAGAATCTATGTGACGTTCACTGGTACACGCTCTGGGTTGCTCGTTTCCTTTGTGCTCGGAGTACAAATCCCGTAACTTATCTGCATAAATGTATATTTTATCGGCACCGCCGTACAGTGAAGTTATATAGCTTTAAATTATCTTTGGGGAATGACCTTCAAACTTTAATAACACTATACCATAGAAGTTACTTATAGATGTTTGATGAAGGCTTTCGAAGGATATATTATATCAAAGGACGGCAACGGCAATAAAACAAGAACATTTCCCTCTAACATATTTATTTGTTTCCTAGCTCACACAATGTACACTGCCACCCGTAGTCATGCATTCAATTGTCACAAGCATTGTAAATAAATCGTTTTCTGACTAGCACAAGTTACGAAATACACGCAATTGATCAGAAGTTTGATTTAATTGGTCAACCAATTAATTAATCAATCAATATCAGCCTATCGCCGTCCACCGCTGAACGTAAGCCTTCCGTAAAGTGCGCCAACTATCCCGGTCCTGGGCAGCCCGCATGCATCCTCTGCCCGCCGCCACCCTTCTTAGGTCCATCGTGCTGCAGGCCGTCCCACACTACGTTTGCCTAATCGTGGTGTCCACTCTAACACGAATACTTGGTTAACAGTGTTAAAATAATCACAAGGAGTTTAAAATTTCAAGGACGTCCCTAAACTTCAAGGACGTCTCTATCATCTTAGCACCTCAATTTGACTGCATTAACTGCTTTCGAAGACAAAATGCATTGTTGCAACAACTATGCAAAAAGGCCAGAGCAATTGCACAGTTACTTGTTATATACTTATTAGTTACTACTATACTTTTTTTACTTACTAAAATATTTAAATGAGTAGATAACATTTAACTCTGTTTATAATTTTAATAATAAAAAATATAGTGTAAAATAAAGTAGGTTCTATAATTCTAAATTACTGTTCTTAATATATTTTATGTGTATTTCCTATGTGAATCTTATTAATTACTGATATTTCGCTTAATTTCAGGGAAAGAGGAAAAAATGAAGTAGTTATAAAAAAAAGAAGAAAGATGAACGATATATACCTTTATTTATACGCTAAATAAACTAGCAAGATTTAAAAAAAAAACTCAAATATGGTACGGTGTGCCCAATTTAGTTAGAATATATTTAATATGAAATAACACACTCTGGAAATAAATTCATCGCTCCAGAAAAAAAAATTGTGCCGTTGAGTTTTTTTCGCCAGTTCTTCTCAGTTCAGTGGCTTTTTCCGTACCGGTAGTAGTGTTTTGACAATCAATAAGTAAGTGTAATACTTATGTATTGAATAAAGATATTTGAATTAATTCGTCGAATTTCCAACCCTTTGCGAGTTATAGACAAATGATTTAAAAAAAACTTATTGAGCTTTACTTTTTATATCGTTATCCACCATGAGCGTTGCTAAAGCAATATTTTCTGAACAATCTTTATTTAAAAGTTGCTTTACAATCCCTTTCTTCGCGCTACACAATGGCGATGAAACTTGGAACAAATTAGATAAAACTTAGTTTTTATGACTTATGAAATCACTTAAAGATATTGCGGACTTGGTGTAAGAACCCGTTCAAAAGATTAAAAATATGCGTAAAGGTTTGTTTCAAAAATATGATAAATTAATGTAAATTTTAATTTAAATTTTCCATTTGCCCAACCAAAGACCCTGTAAAGTTCTTTGGTCAGGGGACAGATAGTCTGACAGATTTTAGACGCGAATTTAAATCCGACGAATTACACCAACGTGATATTCATTTTAGGCATATATCATACGTACATATACGTTCATTTTAGGGATATATCACGGGTACATATACGTTCATTTTAGGAATGTATTACGGGTACATATACGTTCATTTTAGGGATATATCACGGGTACATATACGTTCATTTTAGGAATATATTACGGGTACATATACGTTCATTTTAGGGATATATCACGGGTACATATAAGAACTCGTACATATCACGTCAATCGTTTTCGTCCAATATGCGGTAACAAGCCAAGGATTAATATTTTTACAAATTTGAAGTTTTGCGTTTGAACATCACTTCTGACTTAATAACACAAAGATTAAACATTACGAACACACTAAGTGTGTATTGTTAGAACGTCTGTCACAAACGTAATACGGTTTTAATTAGTAAGAAAGAAAAAAGAAAGAAGAAGAAAGGCGATAACTATAATTGAGAGGAAATATATATTATGATCACTTATTATAAATGTTTATATATTTTTTATTAGTAAATGTTTTACATTGACTTCCATTTGATTATTAGATAAATGCTACTGAAAATTGAATAATAAATCCTCAATTACTTACTATTACTCAAAACTGTCGTAGGATTTTTATGTTTTTCAGTCAAATTTTTGAATATGACAATAAACATTAATCGTCAAAAATCTTATAATTTTATTAAATTTATTCCAGAATTTTCAATTGTTTAAATTGCTTTGAAAGTCATAAAACTTAAATTGTATCGCGTTAAGATTCGAAATTTGTTCGTCTTTGATGCAATACGGCCGCCAAGGCATTAAGCTTTCGAGTACACAAAAGCTTTGTTGGGAAACTTTAGCTGGCTCTCAGTAACAACACGAATTCGTAATAATACAACAATAGTACAACTAAACAATATATTTATATGAATTCAATATTACTAAATAAATTACCAGATGTGTTTAGTTCGTTAGCGTGGTTGGTAAAGCGTCTGGGTGCGAAACCAGAAGATGGAGGTTCGAATCCCGTTCAAATCTAACTTCAAAAATTTACAATTTAAAGTGTAGTTAGTGCATTTCTCAGGACTTCAGAAACAATTGTTTGTACATTAATCCTACAAAAGAAACTTATATACTACAAAAAAAGTTTCTTTTTTCTTATACAGCAAAATCATCAATTTATTCATTTAAAGATAATGTTGATTTTATAGACAGTACAGGCAAATGATTAGGAGTCGCAATTTCAAAGATCACTGGTTTCTCTAAAATGTTAAAGCGAATTAGTGGTCTTTGAAACAGTATTTATTACATTTTACGTTGATTATTTCATCAATAAAAGTCGGTGCTTCACATTTTTTAATGTTTTAATGCGACGAAATATGATATTTTATAAATTATCAGTTGTAACGTTACTACAAAAAAATGACAAGAGACACAAAAATTTTTATTAGTACTAAATTTGAAATAGTAATGAGTGATCAGAACATAGTTATTATAATTACATATTTTATACTGTTGGATTAAAATTCATAGGTTTGACATGTTTTTATGAAGGGTTATTACCAGTGACGTTAGTCGGTTATATTCTCATTACACATTTTGATTTTATACTTCAAATCTTCATGTACCTAAAGTTCATATGTCTAACATCATTCTGTGTCCAATATAATATAGGGCGTGTAATATATTTGACTGTCATAACCCATCTGTTGGCAAATGTAAAAATCCATATTTTGACTTCTAACGCACTGTTGATTACCGACAGAGACTTATATTCATATGAACATTAGGCGAAATGAAATTCGGTATATGTGTTATATCATTCAAGCTCTTGCAAATCATGTGGGTGTGAAATAAGAGATCTTGAATAAATGATTTTTTTCCGCCCCGAATAAATATTTTTATAAATGTGCAATAATTCTTCGAATCTAGGGAATATGCGATGTGAAGATTGTTTATTGAATATACTTATTATCTTTTTAAAAAATTTCATTAAAGATGAATGTAGCAAATATATTGACTAATCACTACATACTATAAAACAAAGTCGACCCGTTGTCTGTCTGTCCCATACTGATATACTTAGATGTTTAAAAGTACGCAATGGATCTTAATGCGGTTTTTTTTTACTAGATATATTGATTCAAGAGGAAGGTTTATATGTATAATACATTGCACCCGTGCGAAGCCGGGGTGAGTCGCTAGTTTACAATAAACTACAACTAACAAAAACAAACCAACTATCATTATTCAATAATATAGGGCATATAAAGAAATGTTCACTAAAGCCGATCGAGTAAAATTTTACAAATATCCGGTAGCTATCCTTTATCCGATCTATCTGGGCGGATACCGGATTAAAAAAATACGAAATATCCAATTTAGCTTAGTACTTTATTTACATCACTGAACAAATACAATCAGTAATCACAAAATTATAAAATTACTACCCGTGCAGCAATAAGAGCATTTTACAAATTAGATTATTAGTACTTGTACTGTAATAGAGGCAAATAACGTAACATAACAAGCGGTTTCGCTTCATGTGCAAGAAAAGCTTCAGAAAAAAGTCTTTCACTACTCACACTTCTGCAGGTACACTTCTGCTTAAGTATAGATTTTGGCAAACTTTGAACTAAATTTGCATATTGTGTAAATAGCACTAGCTGCCCGACAAATGTAAGACAATTGACTTAAGACAAAAATCAGTCGAAGTTGATCGTTTTGCATCCGTACAAAAAATTTTCTGAGTATCTTGTAATACTGAAATGCAATATTTGGTTTTGGTATAAATCCACATAGTAAGGAAATCTAAACAATTACGTATGCTCACGAGAGTGGAGTTGTGGAAGCAGATGCTCGAGACTAAAAGGGTACCATGATATTAAAACTAGTATAATCGTCCAAATAAAGAAAACGTGTTTAATGGTACTTAGGTTTCCGAAATCACAATCGCTAAGAGATAGAAGCACAAACGCATTGATGGCTGTTGAAAGCGTTGTCTAACATCCTATTCAGGTAGAATACGGCATATTTGATAGGATCAGCCTTATTAGAATAACCAATTGGAGTTGTTTTTCCTATTTAACCAACAGACGTGTTATCGTTTTCTACAAATATTGAAGTTATACTTTTAATATTGAAGTTATAATTTTATTGTTTTTATTATTTATATCCTTTTCCAGTCTTTTTATTATTTTATTGTATTTAATTATTTAATGATACCAAAGAAGTATAACTTCTCACGCACATACATTAGTACACACACCTTTATTTTTTAATAATTATAAAGTTGTTAACTGATTTCCATTTATTCAACTAACATTTTATTGTTTTCTAGAATTATTTTAATTATAGAATTGTTGTAATATGTTTATTTTTAGTTATAATTATTATTTAATAATAATAATATAATAATTATAACTAAAAATAAAGCTACAACATTCATACCGAAACCGAAATTGAATGTGTTATCAAACCTCCATGTTCATAAAATTTCTCTACAAAATCATGATGAATACACGACTACGGTATTTTTCTTTTGTATATTACTCGGACAAAGAGCACAGATGGCTGGCAGTGGACATTAAAATGTATAGTGCTTTCATGTGTAAAAAGATATAGAAAAAAATGGGCAATTTCTGCGAAATATCTGAAAAAGCAGCAGATATAAGAATATTAAATCTTATGTTTTACTATTTTGTGGTTAATGTTAACGGTTTTAATCCATAAAATCACCCCCACGGAACAGATAGCAAGGGTGAGGTGCATTTCTAAGGTTATAGTAGGGCTATTAGTTCTGTCAACACACGTGAAAACTTGTTAAATTTTTGGCACTACTTTTTATTGATCTAAGAATACGGACAAATTATAAAATTAAAATGTCTTTATAAAGCTAGTTTTAAACAATTTACAGTATCCATGGTCAGGAGGCAGATTGAAAGATGCCGAGATGTTACTATTAACCTGAGCTATCGACGCAAATTACACAACCACACTGCGATTTTTTTTTATTACTTCGAAAACATCCTAGTTTCCTCTATAATTATTGAGTTTATGTTGCATCAAGAAGAAATGAATAAACATTACTACAATAACAACCTATTGCCGTCCACTGCTAAACGCAAGCCTTCCCCAAAATGCGCCAACCATTACTAGGCAGCCCGCATCCATCAGCCACCAAGAAATGGACATCTAATTGAAATTATCTACCATAAAGTGAGTGTTCAACAGCGTTCGCCAGTTCTATGATTGATTGCGCGGTACCGAAAAGTAATTAAAGTTGTCTACCGTACTGGATAGAGAGAACCTTTTTCAGACAAAATGGAAACCAAACATTTTGCACCCGTGCGATATTAACGTATGAATATTTAATTTTTATACACATAAAACTCATAAAAGTACATTAAAGGTAAAAGCAAAGTGTGCTTTAGACATTTTTAATGAATATTAGATAATAAACAGGGCATTTTTGAGATCAATTAAAGTTTTTAGTCGATCATGAATATTTAACTTTGCCCTTATAAATTTTTAGGCCATTGATAGAAATTGTCATTCAGTGTGGAAAAATGTTACAATAGTCTATTTGATAAATGTAAATAGAATATTTGAGGTACTTTAATTCATTAAAGCCATAAAGTACTTGCTGCGCAGGTATTCAAAAGCGCGGGTATCATTTTGAATAAGCTTAGTTAGCATAATACTCTATATTTTAGTAAGTTCTTTTCGGTGCATAAATGTTTACTGTGCAAGCATACCAAATGTAACAAAGCATATCTCCTTAAAATTGCGCACAAAACAAATTCAAACACATGCATTGACAATCAAGTAGGAGTGAAGTAAAATTACCTGTAAAGTCTAACAAATAAATTTTAAAGAAATGTTTATGCTACTTATATTTGAAAAGATGTAGTATAGAAATTTAAATTGTTTATAGTGCTAATCTTTGCACTTAAGATTGAACATTAAAATATGTAGAAAAAGTGCGAAAAGATTTGTCGCCGTTGTGGGAATCGAACCCACGTCTTCGGCATTCGCGGCCTGACGCTGGCTAGAACGTCAGGCCGCGAAAGATTAGCACTATAAACAATTTAAATTTCTAAAAAAGGCAATGGCGACATCTCTCGTTCGAATTATCGTTGTAAAACGATATTCGAAATTGTTTGTATGCTGGAAAGGATATAACAATAGATGGCGCCAAGCATTGCTTCAAATGCTAAGAAAACAATGTAGAAGAATACGTTAAGGTATTCGTCGTTGTGGTAATCAGCCGTTTAGCTTAGTGGCTATAGCGTCATGGCTATGGCCGCGAATGCCGAAGACGTGGGTTCGATTCCCACAACGGCCACAATCTTATCGCACTTTTTCTACATTTTTGAATGTTTAAGATGTAGTATAACTTTTAGATTCGTCATCATATTTAGATCACGGTTGTGCGAATAGCAATTGATTCAAAGAACTTTAGCTGTATTTCTGAAACTTAATTTGCAGCGTTTTATTACATTTCTTGTTACAATTTTTCGCTGTTGACTCCCAATGGTGATTAAGATTGTGGGTCAGCTAAGAACTAGCAAATTTGTCATTTTCATTTATATTTTTATGCAGTTACTTAACATAATTTATTAATTTCTTGTATTTATGCGAATGCCATAAAGGTTAAAGGAAACTATTTTTCGGATTTTAAAGCCATAAAATCATCAATCAACACCCGTGAAAATACGATTTTTATGGTATAAGTTACATGGCGTAAGTTGTTTTATAAGTTAATATTATGATGTTAAACATTTTTTACAGCTACCTACATTGATATTTTTATCAAATAAGATTTCAAATGTCTTTATTCAATATAGAAGCATTAGACCTATTAATAAACTATATAATAAATTAATTGTCAAAAAAACGCTACTACTACTTCAAATATAGTCGTTTAGAACCATATTCAAAATCAAAGTGAAAATTTCTTTATTCAATATAGGCTTATTTGAAGCTTTTATTTAATTTCAAAGACAACCACCGGCTCATAAAACTAGACCTGTCCAGAGAGGAACCGACAAGAATATTTGCGTTCTCATATTTTTTTTTACTTTTTTAAAATTATGTAAGTACGTACATAATTTAAAAAAAGTTTACAAAAGTATTTAATTATAAAATTAGCAGGAGACAGCGAACTTGCAAGTGCAGAGCAAGAGTCATTTCCACACATCCTTGTCCTCAATGTATTCTTCAATGTGTTGTGGATGGCATCACTTATTTTATTATATAAGTTCATACATCTTCCAAGATACGGTTTACGACTAATGTCTAATGCCGGTTTAAATTTTTTTTTATTTATTAACATGAACTATTTTCTGGTCCAACATTATTTTCTCAAATACTTAACTTAAGGCTGGCAAGACGAAAATAGGACGGTGATTGGAGGCATTTTCTATTAAGCCTGATAATAAACTGGCACTTGCGATATTCGCAACGTCTAGTATCATGTGATGTCGATAGAATAGTGTCATAAATATTTCAAAAACCATCAAACAACATCTTTTCTAAGACAAATACAGAAAAACCATAACAACACGACATTTTTTCAATAACAGCTTCCTTTGTACATTAAACAGATTTGGGTAAAATACTATCCACTGTGTGGACATAAAACCCTATGGTGTAACTAAAGAATGTTATTAATTGAAATAAAGGTAAGAAAAGTAGATTTGGTTGTCTTTTACAGAAAAAAAAATAATCGGGAGCTCGCAGCACTTCTTTTAAATATTTTTCTTTTTATTTTAACGTTGGCAAATTCAATAATGTGGAATGAAGTGGGCTAAAATGTAAAGTTTCAATTTCCAACCGCGGGTGTCGAGTACGTGAGCAGCCTCAGAGACGATGGCACCTTTTGAGGCAAATTTTTAAGCGTGGTGCTAATATATTGCTAAAGGAGTTATTGCACTATTTTTCATGTCCAATAAAACTTTATAATCGTAGCTTTCAATGAAATATATAAACATTCAATTGTATTAAGGCCATGCAACAGCCTACACTGTTAAACGAATGGGCAGGTCCGTCCGGGGAAGTACCATGACATCGCAGAAAACCGACATCAAGAGAATGTCTAATACAGCAATTTTGAAGTGCAGAAAAGAACATACGGCACAAAGCTACGAATGGGAAATATATATGCAAAAATCATGATTGGTTACGGCGTCGGGGGTCGTGGGTTCGATTTCCACAAAGGACAACGATTTGTGCGACCCACAGATAGTTGTTTCAAATCTGGGTGTTTATCCATGTGAAATTTATGCTTGTAAAACCTCCTTACAACATAGGATAATGTTATCCTAAAGTGAAGGCAGTGTTTTGAAAAAAATAAAGAAGAAGAAAAAAAAGCCTTTATCATCAGCCTACTTGAGTCCACTGCTAAACATAAGCCTCCCCCATAGACTGCCACGAAATACAATCCTGAGCCACCTGCATCCATCGACCAATTTGAAGAGAGAAATGAAAAACAAATATATAAGACATTGTCCTTAAGTAACAAAATGTTAAAAAGAGCACACAACAAAATAAATTTCAGGTTCCAGGTGGCAGAGTTACAATACAATCTTGCGAAACAAATTGCATTCTTGTCGTGGTGTTGGCTAGAGTACTGCATTTGCTTTTCTCCTGGGACTTGTTATTACAATTTAAACTGAACGTAATACCTATATGCAGCAAAATCAAGGCCATTTTGTTCTGACATTTTTTCGCATATTTCAACTTATTAAATTAAAATATCCTAAGTCTCTTTCTAATAACCACAATTAAGTCACTAAAATAAATACTGGCGAAATAAATAAAAATTTTAACAAAAAAAATCCGACTTAAAAAAAACTATTTAAAAATAATTAATGTGCACTAAAAAGTAAAAAAAAATTAAAACATGTAGAAAAAGTACGAAAAGATTGTCGCCGCTGTGGGAATCGAACCCACGTCTTCGGCAATCTTTTCGTACTTTTTCTACATGTTTTAATGTTCAATCTTAAGTGCAGAGATTAGCACTATAAAAAACTTTAAAAATTTAGTAAAAAAAAATTAATAATTGACTTACTTTTTCTACTCATCAATATCTAGGTACGTTCTATGCGTTTACTACTGAAAATTCAATCAAATTATAACGCTAATATAATGTAGTTACATTAATATTGTCAGTTTTGGAGTCGGTGTCAGCCAAGTACTGCAATTTACCAACAGCAACCTTCCCGCCGCGACAACGCTCTCGCCTCTTGTCTCTCGCCTCTCGTCTCATCAAGTCGCGCGTGCGACAAGCACATCTCAAATTTTACTATGTATGTAGTAAAATAACAATAAATGTAACTACATTACATTATCGTAATAATAATTAATAATTGTGAGGGCCTAAAACGAAAGGTGCAGTGTCGCAACAACCTGCTACAGCATCTAGTACGCATTGAGTGGGGAGCTACGCCACATGTGATGCGGCGAATTCGCGTGCCCCTTATAGGGCCGCTCGGCTCATGCTAGTCACACAAAATCCAATTAGAACGATCATTTAAGACACAAGAAATTTCGAAGATTAGAACTTTAAATTTTTTTTATCTTGTTAATCTGATACATAGTTTGTAAGTAAGTAATCTTGCTGTTATTTGCTAATGTTCTATGTGTTAGTCAACTTGCGTAAAAGTGCAGCCTTTAAAGATATTTCACTTCAATTTGTTAAAAGCATGTATGTATGATAATGTATTCGTTTGTAATATCGGTATTGACTTTAGCGTTTAGCTGTCTTAAAGGATTCTTTAAGTCAAAGAAAGTATTAAACTTCACAGCAATACCGACAGAATTTCATAAAATAAATACTTTAGGCGAAATTCACGTTGAATTATTTACAATATTCTGCTTCCCAAAATTATAGCTTAGTTAAATTACTTTTTAACTATATCTTTCAGAAATATTTATTGTTCAATTATCTAATTATTATAACACTTCAAATAAATAATGGCAGATTAAAGAACAAAACAGTTTTAAAACTGTAAGTTTGTTTTACAATAATATTAACCGTTTTCGACAAATATTTTAGTTGTTAAGCTGTAATGGACAATAATAAGGTATATATTTCGTGTTTCATCGAAACATTACTTGCACGACTTTGGTAAAAAAAAATTGCTAAAAGGCAGTAAATGTAATAGAGTATATACTAGTAGTATGGGGTATCAACGTTTCACTTTCTATAAATTTAAATTACTGGCGGAAAGTTCGATCCTAACAACTACAAAAATATTGTGTGATGAACATAGTATTTGTTTCAGTGTCTGGTTGTATATATATTTATAATATGTATTTATTTACAAAAGAAAAGTATGTTTAAGTATGTTCATCAGTTATCTAGTATCCATAGTGCAAGTGTTGCTTAGTTTGGGACTAGAAAAAGTTGTGTAAGATTGTGTCCTGAAATATTTTTTTTTATTTTTATTTATTAGAATTTACGTATCATTAGAGTTTAAAATAAAAAAAGCCACGCAAATTTTTATTTTTTCAACGTCTTCAAAAACGAAGAGGTACTCAACTCAGTTGAATTTTTTTTCTGTTCTTGTTTTGTACGAACGAATATTAAAATCTGCATGAGAAGTCTTATCTCATGCAGATTTTAAAATTCGTTCGACGTTTGATTTAGCTTAATTTTATTGATATTGAGCCTTGGGGTAGAAAGTATTTAAAAGATATGTAAAGTCATATATTTTTTAAAAGTCCGTTTCGTTCTTAGTTATTAAAAATGATATTATATTTTTCTAATCTAAATTTTCACACTTATCAATCACAGAGATACCCCGCTATATGTGAATATCTAGTTTTGTAACGTCTTTGAGAACATAATTCTTGACTTATTTTAGTTATACACGGGCACATAAGTATTTTTGGCTAGCAATTTGTTTTGTCTAGAAAACCCATCAAATTTCCTCCTTCGACAGCCAACGATAAAGATACATTGATCACAGCATTTATAAAGTACTATTAAACTTTTTTTACGAGCGATAACGACTGAAGCTGTTATGTATTTATTTACATAATAAAACTTTAAGCGCCAAGTAAAGCTTCGTCGTTTACAGGAGCGACCACTTATTTTTCTTTCTTCCACACTTTAATTTTCATTAATTGTTTGTCCATCAAACGATATAACGGAAATTCAAGTCAATAAACGAATCCTTTGTTATATTCAAGTTATTCAGTAGTGATAAAAAAAAATACTGTCATAAAAACATTCGAAATTCGAATACCATAAATATTTCGTGCCCAGCATAGAAAATTCAAAAGTATTCAATCTTTGATGGAACTTATGACCAAACTAGGTAGATTAAAAATATGGTAGCCATTTATTTTTTGCCATTAATTCTCTATCCAAGGTATCAGAATGCTGCTTTTTATTGCTTATCAAAAGCTGTTTTTTTTTTTTCTTAATTTAATCAATATTTACATTAATGATTATTATAGAAAAGAAGAAGCCATATAGCTCGTAGAACCGATAACCGTTGGGGAAGAAAGGTTCTCGAGTGGCAGCCTCGTACTGGCCATCGCAGTGTGGGCCGACCCCCCACTAGATGGAGTGACGCCCTGTGCAAATGTGCGGGAAGTCGATGGATGCAGGTGGCTCAGGATCGTACTTCGTGGCAGTCTATGGGGGAGGCCTATGTTCAGCGGTGGACTCAAACAGGCTGAAATGATGATGATAGAAAAGAAGAAATTTTATTTTATTTTTTTATTAAAACTTATTTATTTATTTAAACTTCATTGTTACACCTTAAGCTAAGGGCTACAATGGGCGGACTTAATGCCTAATGGCATTCTCTACCAGTCAACCCTTGTCATGGTGAAAAGTAGATGGTAGGTGCTAAATAAATACTATAAAAATTTAAGTTAATAAATGTGCCATAAAATGTAACATATATGTACATAAGTAAATATATAGATATATAGATATAAACATAGATATAAACATATATATAATCGGAATCTCGGAAACGGCTCGAGCGATTTTCATGAAATTTGGTACGTGCGTAGATTCGCGGGCGAAAAATCGATCTAGCTAGGTTTAATTTTTAGAAAATGTCTTTTTATCCCTGTTTTCAGGTAATCAAAAATATCGCCGCAAAAAAATATGTTATAATAGTTCGGTCGGTAATCGGGCGGCCCCAAAACAAACGGCCGTGGTTCGTGTCACGATCATTTACACACTTTTCTTTCACTTTTTTTTCGATTCCAGATCATTGCTTTCTTTATTTTTTATTTTTTGTTGACTCAGATGATTTTGTTATTTTTTCCCTTTTTTTTAAGTTGTTTCTTAAAAACCACCACTTCATATTTTCTTATTATTAGGTCGGTAAGATTTCATTACTCAGTAATTTGTATCTAAATATAATTTTCAAAATACACGATTTACAGGTACTAATAAATAATACGCACTGCTTTGCAATTGGAGTAGCTTTGCCCGCAAAACGAACCTGGTGATTTCCCCATTTTTAGCATAGGGCGTAAATGTAATACAAGAATTTTTACACCAAAGAAATCCAAAAACTGAAATCCATCTGAAGTATCTTTAACTGCGTTTGTGGTCTTGGTTTTATATATTTCTTTTATTTTTCCTTTTCCTTTAAAGCCAATGAATTGCTCATTTTAAGTGTTGTTTTATAATGCGCTCAGCGCATTGTGAATCGGTGAATTAAAATATCGTGAGGAAGTATAGTTCATATTCTCGAAATAATAAGAAAAAAAAGTATTTCTAAAACATCTGAAGTCCGCCAAAACATAGTGCGTTCGCGTTGTGAAAAAGGCTTTTACTTTACTTTACTTTTTAAAAGTCTATCAATAATTTAATTTTTGATGGAATAATTCGTAATTAAAGTAAATTTCAAGGGAATGATTTTACAAATCTGCAAGCATCCTGTTGTAGATTGCAATCGTATAAAGGTATGCGGTTTAGCGGTTTTGAACATGTTTTCGTCAGTCAGAATATTCAATGATAAATCCCGGTACATTTTGAGCTACGAGTATGCTGCCATCACGCTATACATTTAAATTGTTTTATTTTATAAATTCAAAATACACTGTCTTCATGATGGTGTATTTGTATTAATGTTTATTTTATTTTACAGCAGTAAAACTTCAACAGCTTTACTAATAAAATACTCTGCTGCAAGTATAGGCCAGCGCGGCGAATTGCAACGTAAGTGTTTCATTCCGTAAATCAAGTAACACAAATAATCCCTCAGTGGTTGACAACACGCTTGCAACGTCTCAGAAGATGTGTCAATTACATTGAGGCGAAACTCTTCCTCAATTGCCGTCCTTATATAATTTGCCTTTAAAAAAACACAGTTTGTTATCTCGTAAGGCAGATACTTTACTGAATGATATAATGATACGTACTATAGATAGTCGATATTTACTTAGTTCGATATTGTTTTTGAATACATTAACTAGTAGTAGTAGTTATAGTTAGTAATTTACTAGTTATTGTTAGTTATAGTTTAGTTTATTTATAGTTAGTTTTAGTTATAGTAATTATAGCTGTTAGTCATTTACTAGTTAATAAACGGAACGCATTTAATAAAAAAATTATATTATATAAACCGTAACCGTACCATTATGGGCGAAGTAGATAAAAAAGCTAGGTGGGTGTAAAAGCAAATATTGGTTGCTCAATATGAAATAGTCGAAGGGTATTCGAGCGCGCATTCCACTTTACAAGAAATGCTGACCAGAAAACTAATGGTGCAACCACGTGCTTGCTGGAGAAGAGCAACATCGTGAGGAAATCATGACAGATAGGATATATAAAAATCTATAATAGTAAGACTATGTGCCTTCAAAAGAAGACAACGGTGTCGATAAAACTATATGTAATAGCGGACTATAATAGATAACTATTTGTAATAGCGGTCGTTCAAATGGAAGTGAATTTAAATATTTATACATAACTAGCGACCCGGACAGACTTCGTTTTTATTATAGTTTTAAAACCTTCCGTATACCTTAAGGAACATACAAAAATAAATTAGCTGAATTGGTCCACCCATTCTTGAGTTATGCGCTTACCAACATTCATTTTTATTTATTAAGGTTTGAAAGCCTCATAACTGCACAGAATGAAATAAACAGGAAATTCGTACTTGAAAGTTATTTGCTGACCGGCAAACTTGATATCCCCGGAGAATGAAACATTGGCAATTTTTATTCGTGAAATTCAGTAAAAGTTTCGTGATTCGATTGCTGTTCGCTCGACTATAAACCTTATAGGATCTAATAACGTACAAAATAAATTAGTAGGACTGAAAGTGAAACAGAGCTTGTCAATTGTTACACAGGAAAAATAAGAGTACAAATGTATTTCCTTACAAATACAACAATATTTACTTATAGCTCATGATCCTTTCAAAATTCTTATCTTTAGCGTCAACCCCTTGTCTTGCATATATGTATATCCTTGTACTTTGCAGATGATGTTTTTGCTTTAAATCTAAAAATAACCTATAGAGAAGCGTTGACAGACATAAAATATAAACACAATAGGACAAAACTTACTACGCCTTTTTCGTCTATAAATAAGTCGTTCATACACATAATCTTTGATGTAAAATTTGACGATTCATAAGAGCGCGCAAGCGTCTATTTGAATAAATATATTTTGATTTTGATTTTTATAACACAATGTCTTTTTTCTTATTACTATAAATTTAATGGAAATTTCACCTGCTTCCAGACATTTAAATAAGTAGAAAAGAATTAAGTAGAAAAGTTTAAGTAAAGAAATTACTAGTATAATTGGTACGGTATGAAGATATTAAAAGATATCTTATATTACTTCCATCGATTATTCAGTTTTGTAAAAAGAACAGTTTAACGACTCACGCCGGTAATCTATTTTATTAACATTTACCCTTGATGGGGTAGATAGAGCTAGTTATGTTTATTCTCACCGAGCCCATAGTATTCATTCGACGAAACTGAGGGACCTTTAACTGTAACTTTGGTATGAGAAAAAAGTTCATGTACGAATCTAAAAAAAACTTCTTGAAGCCGCTTTATTTCCTCTGCCTTCTGCAAATAATCACAATGGTTATAAATTTACAGGCTGTGAAACACTAACCCTGGATATAACCGTGTTATGAGTAAACAGCTGATAAATACAAGTTTATGAATTTTATTATCTATACTGGAATTGGCAGCTGTAAAGTTTTATTGTGGCACTTAAATATTTATAGGTATGATAAAGTTCATGTTTTACTAGCTTTTAAGAATAGCGAGCGTTTATATGAATGTGTGTACTGAAACTTATATATTTATTACTTCTATTTCATTATATCTTTTGATTATATGTAGTTACATAATCTTCAGAAGCGAAGCTGCCTCGCTAACAGTATATGATTATCATTTCTTATTAGGGTAAATAATTAGAAAAAAAAGTCAACTAGGTTTTAAAATATGAAAAAAAGTTGGAAAAATATTTAACCATGAGCAATATAACATGGTGATCTTCGATTACGCTTAGCACCTCTTTGCATTGAACACGGCTAAAAACACGGACGAGAAGGAAGTTAGCATAGTTGAAACCTATTATTCAATATCAAAATATATAAAGTAGGCCACGCAGCAGCCTCGGCTGTTGCACGAATGGGCAGGCCCGTCCGGGTAAGTACCACGACCTCACAGAAGACCGGCGTAAAGTGGAAGTATGACAAATACTTTCGCGTTTCGCCTGGTGAGTGAGGTAGCCGGAGCCCAATTTTCAAAAGGTTGTCAACGCATCTGTAACCCTCGAGTGTAGCAGATGTCCATGGGCGGCGGTATTCACTTAACATCAGGTGAACCGTCTGCTCGTTTGACAACTTTTCGCATAAAAAAAAAAAAAAATAAAAAAAAATAAAGTAAAGTAATGTAATAGCCCATAAATGTCCCACTGCTCGGCAAAGGCCTCCTCAAGGTATCAGGGCATAGTCCACCACGCGGCCCCACTGCTGATTGGCGGACTTCAAATATCTTCGAAATTATTCATCTTATATTTATTAGTAAATTTTGCATCTGAAAATATGTATAATGCCACTTATAACCTAGTCAGTGTGAGTAAAATAAATGGTCGAATTCCCCATCTTCTTAATATTAAGAACCGTTGGATAGTAGATCCGTACTCTGGACTCCTATTGTTTCTTCGTCGTTGTACTATATTCATAATCATGACACTGCCCTCATTATTAGTGAGTGAAATTCGAGAAATTGTATATTATGAAATGCTAGCTCGTTGTAAAATAAAAGCGAAAAAATTATTTTACCTCTAATTTAGAATTTTTGTTATATGTACAAATTAGTCTTTTTTTAGATTTGTAATAAGCGTTACTAATAACATACTATACCATTCATAAGAGTGATCTACTTATACAACTTTGGAGATATTGTCATTTTTCTGTGTGGCCTGTTATTGTTGCGGGCCAGTGTATAACGACTTCTTTGTTTTCTAATCCACCATAGTAGATTAGATAACCCTGAGGGTTGTTATTAGCTTGCCCAGTCGTTATTTATTATGTTCGCTTATAATGATTTATCATTTTATATATGTTCCTAAACACGGCTCGGTGCCGCCGTTGCTAAGCTATTGGCTTCGGTGTCGTGGGTCGTGGGTTCTATTGCCACACCGGACAGGTATTTGTGTGACAATTTATTTTTATCGCCGATTTCACATTGTATAAAATTAAGTCGCTTTTGTTTGTCTTAAAATATTGATCTCCGTAAGCTCTTATAACAAAATTTATGAAACGAAAGTGGCCTCAAACGACAATGATGATGATGATGATAATTATGATAGCGAATAATTTTAACCCAATTATTCGAGGAAAATGTAAGAATTTATCTTGTTATATATTCTGAAAGCGTGGCACGTAACTTCACAGTCTGAAATAAAATGAAAATTTCATATCGGAAAGTTCTTAGCTGACCGACAAACTCAGTCTCCATTGGGAGTCGGAATAGAAGTTTTTTAGTTTAAGTATGATAAAACATAGAAATTCAGTTATATGTTCTGTGAACCGATTGGCTCCGCTCAAATGTTAATGTAAAAGGATCAAACAAGTGCATTATAATAATGTTGTTACCTTAAGTTGTTATATAACCACGGTGGTAGGGCCATGCAGCAGCCTCAGCTGTTGCACAAATAGGCAGGCTCGTCCGGGTAAGTACCACGACCTCACAGAATAACGGCGTAAAGTGAAAGTTTAATACTTTGGCGTTTCGTCTGGTGAGTGAGGTGGCCGGAGCCCAATTTTCAAAAGGTTGTCAACGCATCTGGAACCCTTGGGGGTAGCAGATGTCCATGGGTGGCGGTATTCACTTAACATCAGGTGAACAGTCTGCTCGCTTGGCAACTTTTGACATAAAAAAACCTAATTAAGTTATAAATGACTTTTATAGATTTAAAATAGGATATTTAGCACTTCACCTTTTCTTGCTTGTCCTACATATATTTAAAAATAAAGTAACAGCCTATACATTCCTCCCTGCGGGCCAAAGGCCTCCCCTGTATCAGGGCATAATCGCGACCCAACTGTGGATTGGCGAACTATATTTAAAACTCTAAATTATTTGCTTTGATTGCATTGCTTTGATAATATTTTTACTTCCAATCTTAAGAAAATTTCAAGCATCGAAGCTCAATGTTTGTTGTTCTTTTTAACATAAATTATATAACTTATTGGAAATCAATCAAACCACGTAAACGATGTTAACGCTTTCAGCCCTGAGACTATTAAAGCTTCATCGAACGCAGAACCGGCGGTCTAGCCAGAACCCACGGGTTTGAGGCCCTCCACAGTGGGTAGGGCCGCGCATGTGCTCATGCGTGCATTAGCTATGGAGTGTCGCCTACGGGCTATCGAGATTCGGTGCGGACCGTGACCCCGATAGCCGTTGACTGTGCACGGTTAGTCGGTGTCTGGGGGCGGTGAGAACCGCCCTGGAACGCGGGTGTACCTAGTGCACGCGTTGTGTTGGTTTCACCGTGCTCGAACAAAACCACGTCCCAAGCGAGCACGTTGATGAACAACATCAGCACGTTCACCAAAAATTCTCATTCACCCAATACACTCACCAGGCCCGGTTCCGACTGATTTCTCAATGAAAAACTTGTATCGACAATAATAAACAATAATATAAAGTACATTAAATAAATAACATTAATTTATAACATTAATATAAAAAAAATCTTTTTTTTTCTATCTAAAAGAGCTTTATTGGTCAATTTATTTACTTTGGCAGGAACGTCATTTCATCAAAATTATTAAATTGCATGCGCAGATATATCGATCGATATTAATCACGTGCCAAATAGAAAAACTATTTTTTCCTATATTTAAGTGAACTTGGTCGCCCATCCTGGCCATGCCAGGTTATTGCTTTATATATTTTGAATATTATTCCATTAAAAGTTATAATCAATTTTCTTACCATCATATGAGTAGAGTTTTCAAGTAAGTTATTTGTCACCTTTACTAACACATTTCATTATCGCCGCAATTTTGCAACATAAAATCAAATTATGTACTGCCTTGCCTATATTTGAGAATCTGCATTTGACTAAAACAAAAGCTTTTTACAGTATTAAAGTAAATTTCCCGAGGATTGTTGGTATGTACTTCAGTTTATTGGAGAAGTGCATTAGATAACTATTTGGTTGGAATTGTTGTTGCTCTAATTTTTCTATTTTATTGAAATTCTGATGCCGTTTGCATTAGTACAGATTTGTGTTCCTCAAAATATAAAACAACATTATAAGGAAATGAAATGTGTAGTTTTGTATGTGGTGTGTCAAAATTAACAAATGTTACTAAATTTTACATAATTTGAAAACTTTATAGTAGATTTTTAAATCCTTCAATTTTTTTTGTATTTACTCTAGTTATTATTGTATTATTTAAAAATAACGTCGTTTCAAAATTTCATTGCTTGCCATAAATAACGAAAATTTAACTACAAAACTATTATACAGGGTACATCAAAACATTTTCCCTGACGTAGTTTACAAAATTCTAAACCGTGACCTAAAGTTACTCATTTATTCAATGCTGAATAATGAATTTAGAGCAATAACGAACGCTTGATACAATGTACCGAGGAAAGTTTTCAACTATGCCATTCTAATTTATACGGTGGTAAATTGATTAAATTTATATAGAGTGTTTATGTAACAAAATGTGGCATTTAAGGCACTGAATGCAGTGAAAATAAGATTTAAAAATAGATTCAAAGTTCTTTTAACAAAATCTTTACATTTTGAAGGACCTGTATAGGTTTTGAGGGCATTTCCCGCCTCGCACAACCGCTCTGTGGAACCAGCTGTCGTCTGCGGTCTTTCCGAACCGTTACAACTTGGGAACCTTCAAGAAGAGAGCAAACTCTTTTCTAAAAGGCCGGCAACGCATTTGTAAGCCTTCTAGTATTGCAGATATTCATGGGCAGCGGTGATCATTTACCATCAGGTGAGCCTCCTACTCGTTTGCCGCTTTTTCCCATAAAAATATGTTAATCTTGATCTTACATTCTAATGGTCCATTGTATTCAAAACATGTTTTCAATAAAAAAAACACGAAATGACCTTAAGAACTTTATATTGACAGAATTCACGTTGGTGTAATGCGAGGGTGTGCGCCCTACGCGATTGTCAAATTGGTCGATTGGTCAGTCCATCATATTGTTCTAGTTGATGGAGGTTCGAGGTGTAGATGTATGCTGTAGATGCGGGGAAGCCTTGTGATGGTGAGTGACTGGCGATAGTCGTGATGCAGGCAACTTGCTGGTGGGTGAGACAGGCTCTCTCGAATGACATTATACACGACGGCATTTTTATTATTGCAAAATTTGTGACACCGCGTCTTACTCGCTACCCTACCTAAGGTGAACTAAAGACAAGACGTCACAATTAGGACGTTTACGTGGCCTCAATTCGGACTTTAACATCATATTTGTAGTATAAAATATCATTGCTTTTAGTATATTATTTTCTTTATCTAATTCTGGTAGCGGTAATATTTTTTACCGCTACCATTTAGAAACATAAATTGATTTAATTTTTGATTTAATTAAATTTAAATACGATTGATATTCGATGCTCGCATCTTATTTGTTTCTTGATTGTTTGTGCGAAACAAAAGCAAAATTATTTCTTTATAGTTATTTAATTCAAATATAAGGTTCTTAACGCTTATATACTTATCATTATATACTTCTCATTGAAGAATTCAAAACTGAACATCTTATTATTTTAAATTTTAAGACTTCTTCATAGCATATTATTTCAGTGTTGTAAAAAATAGTAAGCACTGTTATAATCACTGTTTTTTACAACGCTTAGCTCATTGGGGTTTTTCATAACAGACCTCGTACTTCCATTGTTTCTAGAACAATGGCAGCACGAGGTCTTACAAAAATTGTAGAAGACATTATGCCCATTGTTTTTTGTATCGGTCCCTCGGATAGATATTAATAAATGCGTAGTTTCTTATGTTACCGCATCAGGAAAATAGCTTTTCTTGCAACTTGTTATAATACTCTTTACTTTAATTTACATATTTCTATTTATGTTCTCAAAGTAAGTGACAAACCGGTAAGGTAACATAAGATGAAGAAAATAAGTGACAAACAGGTAATCACACAGGTAAACCGCCTCACCTGTGTGATTACCTCCGTTCAAAGACATTTATAACATCCGTAAGATGTTTGACAGTTTCGCTGTCGCTACGAGGAATTACAACAACAAAAGCGTTTCCGTTGCGACTTCTTGGCATAACAACGTATATTCATTGTATATACTTACGCTAAAAATATTTGTCTAGGGGGTTTGCAGCAGAAAGACATTTGAATCCGCGACGTAAATATTTACCAGCGAGCGTTGTCGGACGACTCGCCACTTCTATGATTGATTGCACGCCCCCCAAAAGCAATTAAAGTCGTCTACCGCAATGGCCAGAAGCCTTTGCCGATATAAATTGATAGGAGACCGTTTTGTACTGCTGGTAAACTTATGTTTGCACGATTTATCCTTCAAGTGATTTGTTATTAAAAACAAAAATGGTAGGCTACAATATTTAAGTTGACTATATTTTTGAGACGATAGCGATATCATGGTGTTTTCATTATAAGATAAGTGAAATTTAAATGTTTGAAAACTGGTAATCTACATTTTAAAGAGTGTAGTGTGTTGTTTGTAGTTTGACTAATGAAGTTTAGGTGACATTTATTTTTGTATATAATATATCATTCTGTATATGAGTTATTTTATGTTTTTAAATATTCGCAAACAATTTTAACAAATTTCTTTAGGCTGATTTAATCTACCTAAAGATTTTTTTTTAAATGTACAGATAACCTATATTAGTAACTACCTATAACATCTACACCTCGAACCTCCATCAACTAGAACAATATGATGCACTAATCAATCGACCAATGTGACTATCCCGTAGGTCGCACACCTACCGGTAAGTTACGACAATATTAATACTGTTCTAATTTACGCGTTAAAGTTCTATCCTGTAGTAAGTATGTAACGTATAAAATAACTTAAATTATAACTACTGATGTTCAATAACACAGCCCTATAGATGTTGCAAATGTTCTTGGGCGGTGGTTAAATGATAATCGCCGCCCAAGAACCTGTGCAACATGCCTCCTATTCATATTAAAAAAAAAATTCCACGAAAGTCTAACAAAAACATGATCTGAGCACGATCGATGTGAAAGTATAAAGATTTCCACTAACAATCTGCATCTATTTTATTTCTATAACCTTTGTTTCTTCGTAAAATAGAAATGTGTAATAAATACTTGTCCCTGCGATTGTTTTGTATAGGCCTTTGTTATTTTACGCGTTGCTCGAGCTCACTGAAATGTTTCAAGTATAGAATAGTTACAAATTTTAGTTCCAACTAAGTTATTTAAATCGTAAATACATAAAATCGCAGAATTTAGGAGTTAAGAGAAGAACACATATCTCAATTTCTATATTTTCCCTATCCACAATTTTTTTCCCTCTGAACAACATTAACGTTGTCGGTTTCTCTCTTGTCTCTTGATTATGAATCAGTTGTATAGTAGATATTTAGCAAATGGTCAAGAATATACTATATCATCAATGTTTTATTTTTAAATACTTTTCTTTCATTTTTAATACTATTTCAAAACTGATATACGAGATAAAACACAAAACTTCAATTTCCTGCCATGCGGTCGCGTACGTGAGGTGCCATAGAAGCGATTACACACTTTGATACAGTTTCTATAAGCGTGTCCAAGACCCTCCATCTTTTACTCAAAAGAACCTTTATAGTATTTTTATATGCAATAAAGCATTACAATAGAGCCAACAACGAGAATTTCATAAGATTTACTGTTGAGATTTAAAGTATTTTGTAACGTTATGGAAAAATGCCTTTAAGACCGAGATAGCCGAAGCTATTACTTACTTACGTTAATCTTATTTTCTCTGAGCTTATTAAGTCGCAACTTAGATAATTGGTGTGCATGTAAAACATAAATAATATTAAACATTCTCAATACTGTAAGACCCGACTGAAAAAAATTTAAATGAGATAATGAGATACATGTTGAATCCATCGCTCTACTTAGTGTTACATAAATACTTTAATGATTAAGACCAGTTAAACATAACGAACGAAACCTACAATGGAAGTAAAGCTCCATTCAATATAACTATTTTTAACAGATAAAATCATACATAGCTTTGCCGAGCACAATGTGCGATGCCCTCGTTTCTTAAAAAGGGTTTTTTGATGATATAAATCTGTTAGGAAGACTTAAAATACGTCAACATTAATTAAACATAGAAGCAGCATACTTCAATAGATGGTTATTAACTTCACAAGATTAGACTCATTTTTCTTCATTTTATTTATTTACCACGGTTTGTCGAGAATTACTTTCTATGTAGGTACTAAGTATTAATATTAAGGAAATTATATTACGAAATTGAAGATAAAAAAAGCATATCACGAAGAGATATTATGAAAAAAGGTTACTTACTTAAAAAACAGATCAAACGGTTAACAATGTTACCACATTGTACTGGCTTAAATGACGTAAATAATGTCCATAATGAAGTAAACATTATCATATATTTATTTAGTAGCAACCAGTGTTGGTAGGCCTCTTACAAATCAGAGTTGATTTGTTCAACATTGGACGACGACGATGATGTTGCATGTAAGTGACAACTATTTATCCCTTTTAAAAAGTCAATATACATGAGAAATAACATTCTTGATTATACCAAGATTTTAAAATGAAATATCTTCTCAAAAAAGTAACAGCTTGAAATTAACTAAGACAAACTCACCTAATTATTTTTAATCACCCTAAACTTAATTTTTAACTATTATTTATTTGTTTTTACGTTATAAAGGATACAACAATAGATGCGCCAAGCATTGCTTGAAAACCGATATAACAATCTAGATAAATAGTTGAGATTTTCGTCGTAGCAGCAAAAACTTTTCGTCCTTATTCTACAAATTTTAAGGAGTTTTGAAATAATACTCACCTGTAAGTAAAAAAATTGTTACAATATCTTCTTTCTGAAAGGATTTAGCGCATGAATTGTTTCAGGAATTGAATATTGGATCGACTTTATTTATAAATGATCGTAGATTTGTCAAATTCCTTATCGATTTAGTACAATGTCAGCGAAAATCATAAGTTGACACAAAAAGTGAGTTGTAACTTAATGTTCCAAAAGGAATAGATATTGTATGTGAACAGAATATTTATGAATGTGATAATGAGTCGTTATTTGTGAATGGTTAGAAACATTACTTTTGATGTCAACTTTATTTCATCAATTGTTATAACCAAAATTACAATAGGTTAATATAGAAAAAACTTATAAACTCTTTATATAACTAACAGCTCCTTTTTTCCTTAACGTTAAGAGTATTATTTTACTTTTGTATAGAATTGTTGCTATATTCACCATATTGATAATTATTTTTTTTATTACATATGTCATAGATAATCTGCAATATTATAATTATATAATATATAATATACAATATATAATATACGCACATGCTTTGCCAACTTATAATAAAGTGTGCCCCGGCTGCCTCACTAATCAGACGAAGCGCAGAAGTGCGTCTACTTCACGCCGGTTTTCTGTGAGATCGTGGTGTGGTATATGTAGCCGGACGGGCAAATAACGGGGCCTACCACAGTACCTATCTATTAAGTGTCAAACATGTTCTAGATAAATGGGAGAACATTTTCTTGCGTTCAAAGAATCTTTAAATTGGGTTAATAGATAAAGGGTTAAATCACTTGACTTTGGATCCCAAGTCCAATGTTCAAGCCACTAGACTATCAGTTCCAAAGTCTCGACGGATATGGTGCAAGGGTGTCGTCTTATTTTCTGGTACACAATTACTGATTGTATGGACAGTGTCGTCGTTAAAAGAACCGGTCAAGTGCGGGGCAAACTCGCGCACGAAGGTTTCCGCACCATTTTCTATAAAAAGCTAAAAAAAATCATGCCTGTTGAATGGGAGCCCCACTTAAATATTTTTCTGTTCTATTTTCTAGTATTTCTTGCTATAGCGGCAACTGAAATACATCATCTGTGAAAATTTTCACTTTTTACATATGATCATAAATTTTATATCTGTAATACATAATTGTACACTGTGTAACACATAACTATTGGAAATATTTTTTTCTTTTACATATCACCTATACATATATTATGTATCACGTTTACGAACGCTATAACTTTCATATTTCTCAAAAATAATTTTGTTGCTATTGACAAACAAAAGACTAGAAAAATAAAGTACATGTTTTCATAAAATAAACTTGTTTAAAAATTTTTATAAAGAATGTTTGATAATGCCAACTATTGACTTATAATATTAAACGTTCCTCTTCAAAATAAGATACGTTTCAGAGATAAATACTTATTTATACATCATCAAATAACCATTCTATTTGTAGTTCTGTTCGAAATTATCGCACAGGTCGACTACACTAGTTCATAGTTTGAAATAAATGTCTACGACATAAGTATTTTTTAATTTGCTACTTTGCTCAAAGCTTTTTAATCTCAATTTTTTTCTTTTATGAACCCAGAGCAGTGTGTTAATATTAATAACATTTTAAACTTCGAGATAAGAGCACAGTTTCAAATAAACGTACCTGAAATGTGCTTAAGTAAGCTAAATGGTAATTGGTTTGAGTGCCAGTTAGCTATGTTTAATCTCTCTCTTAAGTTCTAAACCCTGTGCTCCGGCTAGTTTAGAAGCCGTTTGAAAGCTATTTGCTCGTATGATAATAAACCCTGCAGCTAGATTTTGTCGTTTGATATTGCATATACTTTGTGATCAATTTTATTTAAAGTGCTCGTCCCTGCACTAATAAGAAAATTAAAATATCAAAAACTTTCTTAAAATGAGAACTTTTGTAGATACATAATCAAAAAGTCGAAAAAGATTTTGATCATTTTTCTACAAAAATTTAAAATTAAAAGTTTCATCGTGTGTGCAGAGACCAACAATAAAAATAAACGTCACGATTTTCGCGCCGTAAGGTCATTGGCCGCATAGCTTAGCTCGTAAAGCACCTTACTCGAAAAACACAAGTTCGAATCCCGTCGTGCCGTAAGTTTTGAGTGCAGATAATTGCACTAAAAATAAAAGATAAATCCTTAATTATAAGATCAAAGGCGACATCTCCTGTTACTAATAATATTCATAGTCGAATATTCTTTGGAAGGTGACATGAAAATGTTTGACTGTAAAGTATGCATACTACATGACACCAAGGCACTCATGCATTTTTTATTTGTTTAGCTAACTGTAATAACAAATATTTCACAGTAAATAGTATTACTTTGTTTTTATTAAAAAGAAAAAATATAAAAAAGGGTACAATTTGCGAAAATCTATAGAGATAATAGCAAAATAGCAAATATATGTTAAGTAGTAAGTTCATGTAAAGTTTAACTTATAATGCGAGTCCCAGCAGAAAAGCAAATGCAGTGCTTTTGCCGGCATCAAGACAAGAATGCAATTTGTTGCACCAGATTGTTCTGTTATACTGCCACCTGGAACAGGAATTTATATCGTTGTGTGCTACAAATGCTGATAATATTTTGCATATCGTATAGACAAACGGTTCTGCTTCTTTTTATGTTTTAATCAGAGAGTTAATCTTACAATGAATTAGTTAAGTATTCTTTAATATTTTAAGGAAAAAAATTGCATTTTATCTGAATTGACCTTTATTGTTTATCTAGTTTCTTTCGTCAATTTTTAAATCTCAATTATATAAAGTATCGCTGTGCAGTCTTTTGTTTTTAGTAATATTATAAATGTGAATGTAAGTTTGTTTGAAACGTTTTCACGCCAAAACTATTCACTCAACCAATTATCATGAGACTTTGGGCAAAGGATTCTTTGTAATAAAAAAAATATTTATTTAAGGGCGGCCTCGCTCGCGTTGGACGCGATATCTTGTAATTAATATGTCATCGCTTTAAGTCTGTCCAGTTTCTTTTACTATGGATTAGGCTTACCAACCCACTTCACAATATAATCGTACGTTGATAATACTAGCTGCTTCTAATAGTTTGTTACCTAATCTTAAAAAATATTTTTTGGACTTAAGAAGTGATAATTAATTGAGTTATTATGTTGTTACTGTTAGTTATCAGGTTTTGCATTAAAAATCAATACCGATATACCTAAACTCATGTAAAACTATAAAAATCCCGTACAATAAATCACATTAGATGACAATTACAATCAATAGTTATCAATTCCGAAAGTGATCATTCGTACAACGTATTAACGTTAGCCACATTTTCGATACTTCCACCGCTAAGGCATGAAAAAATATAGAATATTTTTAAACATAATAGAAATTTTAATATGTGCCTACAGCTTCTGAGCGCCTAAGCGATGCGTCTTCTTTTGTTAGGAATTTATTGTAGACCAACCGTAAGGATAAAGAATTCTCCTTTTTTTATTTTTTTTATGGATTTTGAAAGCAATCAATTCAAATCGCACAGAAAGCTAAAATTGAAAGGCCCACGGTGAAAAATTATCATGAAATTTTATAAGCAATTGATAAAATTAATTCCATCTTGTATGGAAAATATCTTCTTTTGAAGTCCATATCACTGATGTAATAAATAATATCTGTCTACGTTGAAAAGGTTAAAAACGCAATAAATTGAATTTTATTTACATAAGAAGCACTTATATTTTACAAACACATCACCGTCCATAATCCTAGGTCTTTGAAATCTAACGAAACCTACCCCTATCATAAGAACATGGAGTCAGGCAAAAATCCGCGGTACATTTAAACGACGGTAGTAAAATATATTTGGCAACACATTGGCAAAACAATAAATTTAGGCTTAACCACAAACATAAGTCATGTTGCTCAATCCATTTATTGCGACCAATTCGAAAGTTCAGCAGTAACGATCTTTTTGTGCTTGTGTGTGTTACCTTTAAGGAGCCAATTCCTTTGCGAAACGAATACATGTCGCATTGGGGGCTAGAGCACTAGCGATGTATAAACTCGTACATGTTGTGATAGTTTACTTGCTACAAAGCAGTTATCAGTGCGGTTGGAAATCGGCATTCAACTTTGAAATGGGAAATCTTTCAATATTTTCCCCTACATTCAAAGACGAGATATTTCACTTCTATTTTCTTGTGGCTCGTGTCCAATGTATAAAAGCAAAACCAGCCTGTAAGTGTAAGTGTTACTTACAAAATTTAGCATTTTAATTAGACTCTTTACCTACAAAATGGTCCTTTTATTTAGAAAAATATTTTTTTATGTGAGAAAGTGGCAAACGAACCGGCGGTTCAACTGATAGTAAGTGATAACCCTACGAGTGTAGCAAATGCGTTGCCACCTTTTAATAAAATGGGCCCCAGCTACCTCACTCACCAGACTAAACACAGAAGTGTAACATTTTTACTTCACCTCAGGAAACAAATAGGTATTTATTTAATAGCACCTCATCGGAGTTTAAATATGTCAATTTCAAAAATGTGTAAAATAATTTAAAAAGGTAAAAATTTACTTAAGAAATCTAAGAATATTGTTAAAAGTACAGCAATTGGAACAATTTTGTATTTATTTTTAAAAGTAAAAAAGTTAAGTAACAGCCTATACAAGTCCCACTGCTGGGCAAAGGCCTCTTCTATATAGAGGGTATCAGGGCATAGTCCACCACACGACCCCACTGCGGATTGGCGGACTTCATATATCTTCGATATGTTATTTTATTTGTTATTATTTTTAAAATATGCAGGTTTCCTCAAGATGTTTTCCTTCACCGCTGAGCACTTGATACTTCGGCACTTAAAATTAACTATTTCATTGGTGCCGGCACCGGGGATCGAACTCAGGTTGCTCGTGTATATTGAATTAAAGGCGAGCGCCCGGACACTGAGCTATCACGGCAATATAATTTTATATATAAAAATAATATCATATTTTTGACGATAAAGGCATGCTATGGGCTATACATATATATATCTATATACAATTTGAATTATTTAGTTTAGAGTCAATCTAACTCAAACTTCGTTATATGATGTTGTCAGGCCATAAGTAAAACATATCCATATGACCATAATTGGCTCACAGCATATCTTATTAATTCAAATAAGCTTTAAATTTTTATAATTTGCACGACCGGTTACGTTTTAAACTTAATAGACATATTTTTTATGATGAACATTAATAGCGGACATTATCAACCATCTATTCTATTGTTTTTTTGTAAATCTTGTGCGCCATGCACATCCTATTGTAAACTTTTAAGTTTTAAAATAGTATGATATTGTTTCACGTAATAAATTATGGTGTTGGCCACGCTTAAAGAAACTGGATCAGAGTGTGCAATCTTTTCTCTGTTACCTCACGTACGCAGCCCCTACGGTAGGAAATTGAGACTTTATATATTTAAGCCCGCTTTATCCCACTTTTGAATCAACTATACTGAGAACAAGAATAAATCTATTAGAAGCGTAGAGGATTTTTATACTTTTCTACAATTGCTGTAAATAATTTATAGCTAATTCATAAACATAATAACTGACTTCCAGATTGATTAGTAGCTTATAATAATCTGAAAATGAACCTGCGGTTTGGTAATCTACCTGCAATCAATGAACTTGGTTGCTTTTTTACTTGAGAAGGTGGCAAATGAGCTTGCGGTTCACCTGATGTTAAGTGATAACCGCCGCCCTTTGACATTTGCAACACCAAAACAGGGTTGCAGATGCGTTGCCACCTTTTAAACTACCTCACTAGTATAAAAATTCCACTTCACGTCGATCTTCTGTGAGGTTGTGGTACTCCCCATACGGACCTGTCCTATCGTGCAACAGTTAAGGCTGTCGCGTGGCCCTACCACCGTTAAACTTACTACTTACAGTTTTTTGTAACTTACTATAGCAAGAGACAAAGGAACCTAGTAAGTATATAATTATTTTAGGATCTTGTCTTTTGTTGCGTAATTAACGCGCATTAGCATTAAGATTACTCTACCCACCGAAAAGATCTTAATAGAATATGTTAACCCAAGATTTTGGAAAGTTAATGTAAACTTATAGAAATTACTAAGTCATAAGGTAATGGAAAAGATGGACATACTTCCTCCGTTACTTTAAATTTTGTTTCGGTGTTAATAATTAACGAAGCTGGTGTTAATTAACCGACCCGTCTGCTCGTGCAGTTAATTAAATCAGATTCACGTCATTGGGCACAATGCAATGCTAATTGGACTACTGCCTATTTGCGAGTTGTATAAGCGGTTAGCACATACTTTTTTTCGATTTGCTACAAATAAAATTGTTCTATGCTTAGCAGCAGAGATATGACCTAAATTTGTAAATACTTTGATTCGGAATAGGTAAAGATTAAATAAAACTAAGGCTATTTTTTTGATGGCCTATTGATTGTTATTAAAATAGCTCTTTACGCGCATGAGCATAACTTAAAAAAGAAGAACTGTTATATACACTGGATAGTATCAATATTACGATAAAATCTTCTCAAAAACACACCTTGTCGAACTCTCAACTTAAATATGTAGGGTCTTTTTTCTTTTTCCGTAGTATAAAACTGCGCGAATTTTAGCACTGTTTATACTTTAGGGGCATCCCAAGCCTGGATATAAATGCATTATGAGTAAGAAGCTAGTAGGTTTTAGTACCCAACACCTATAGGGTACTTCCGGTAGACCTAGAATTCTCAATTTCGATTAAAAGAAGGTCTTAAAGCACAAATAAAGGAAAAAATCCGAAAAATAAATAGGTTGTAATTTTAAATTTGTAGAAAAAGTACAAAAAGATTATCGCCTCTGTGGGAATCGAAACCACGTCTTCGGCATTCGCGGCCTGGCGCTCTAGCCACTAAGCTAAACGGTTGATTGCCACACCGACAAAAATCTTAACTCCTTTTGCCGAAAATGTAATATTAATTTTTACTCTATTAATCTTGTAAGATTGTTCATTGGGATGAATATAACTCTACTAAGGGAAAATGGGCTCCATTTTCCCATAGTAAAGTAAATATTTTAACTCTTCAATAAAAATTTGCACTATAATAACGTTTAGGAAAAAAGTGACTATTTGTATTAAATAAATGACAGACATTTTTATAACCGTACATCTATCTCCATCCAAAATTCTCGCCGTCACAATATTAGTTGCCATACTCCTCTGAAACAGCTTGATCGATTTTTATGAAATTTTTTTATGTATATATGGTAAGTCTGAGAATCGGTTGTAATCTATTTTTCATACCCCTAAGTGAAAAGGGTGGTCCACCCCAAGCATTTTTTTGCTACCCTACAAATTCCCTAGAAATCATTTTATGGCAAAACAACGCTTGTCGGATCAGCTAGTCCTATACTCCTCCGAAATGGCTCGATCGGTTTTTACGAAATTTTATATGTATGTTTTTGGGAGGTCTGAAAATCATTTTTAATCCATTTTTCACATCCCTGAGTGATAAGGGTGGTCCACAGTAAAAAATTTTTTCGGAAAAATTATGGCAATGCACTTTTTGCCGGGTTAGCTAGTTTTAATATAAAATAAGGTCTTTTCGTATTAAAATAAAATAATGTTATATTTAAAAACATTCCTTTTTTGTAGGGAAAATTACCGTCATATTTTCATTTGTGATGTTCGCTGTCTTATTGAGAAAGATAGAAAGTTTGATAAATCGATGATCATTTGTTATCCAAAATCGATTCCATTTGTAACCCGTAAAACATTACAGGTACTAAATTGTTAGTGGAACGAGATATTGCACTGCTGATTCAAATATTCATGCATAAAGACTTATCATTTTTGTTATATGTATATACTGAAATTTGTTAAACGTAATTTCTACATATTTTTTTACATAATATATAAAACTCATAAGAAATATAATTTATTTGCATTCATTTAATTTGCTGACCGTAGTTCAGTTCGTAGCTAAGATCTGGAACGATGAACGCCAACCAAAAGAGTGGAATGTGGGAGTTATCTGCCCTATACACAAAAAAGGATCCAAAAAACAGTGTTCCAACTACAGGGGCATTGCACTGCTTCCATCAGCATACAAAATATTATCTTATATCCTACTAAAACGACTAGAGCCTTATGCTGAAACCATCTTAGGCGACTACCAGGCTGGCTTCCGGCGCAACAGGAGTACTATTGACCAAATATTTCTCCTAAAGCAGCTGATGGAGAAGAAATGGGAATACGCACAGACTATCCATATTTTGTTCGTTGACTTCATGAAAGCGTATGACAGCGTGGACAAAGAGGCCTTGTATAGAATCCTAAGGCACTTTAATATACCTGAAAAACTGGTCAATATGGTGATGGTAGCCACAAAAGTCAGCAGGATGAGAGTCCGGATAGAAAGAGAACTCACTGATGAATTTGAGTTAGTGACAGGTCTCAAAAAAGGTGACGCTTTGTCGCCGTTGCTGTTTAATTTAGTGCTCGAATACACCATCCGTAAAGTACTGGAGTACGATGGGGGAATAGAATTAAATGGCATACATAAGGTGGTAGGCTATGCTGATGACCTGGCACTACTAGGAAAATCCAAACAAGACCTTGGATGCATGGCGGACATCCTTAAGTTGGAGGGAGAAAAGATCGGTCTCAGAATTAATCTCGATAAAATTGAGTACCTACAGGTTAAACGCTACAACAATATCAGAGGAAAGCGGGATAATCTTGTTGTTGGTCAGGTCATCTATAAAGGCGTTAACCAGTTTAAATACCTAGGTACTACCATTACTGCAACCAACCAGAGAGAGAACGAAATAAATATCCGCACACAAAACGCCCTAAGTTGCACAGCAGCCCTGCACAAACTCCTAGTGTCCAAGCTCATTAGCATGAAAGCTAAGATACGTCTCTATAAGACGGTGATCAGACCTATCTTAATGTATGGCTGTGAAGCTTGGACACTGACGTTAAAGGAAGAGCATCAGCTCTTAGTGGCGGAGCGCAAGATCTTGCGGAAAATTCTGGGACCGGTGAAAGACGAGGATGGGAATTGGAGAATTCCGAAAAATAGGGAAATTGAACGTCTTGTGTCCGAACCCAACATTATCGGCGAAACGAAAGCCGCGAGACTGCGTTGGCTCGGCCACTTGGAGAGGATGGGGGAGGATCATGCAGTCATGAGAGCATATATGGGTCAACCAAAAGGGAAGCGTCCTGTTGGTCGCCCCAGATATCGCTGGAAAGACAAAGTCCACAAAGATCTGAGAGCTCTCCAATCAGCCGATTGGCAAGAAACAGCCCAGAATAGAGAGCAGTGGCGTCTTTTCGTGTCGGAGGCCAAGATCCTCTTTGGGTCGCTGAGCCAGCCAAGTAAGTATGTAAGTAAGTTCAGTTCGACCATTCGTTCGTTCAGCAATTCGACCGGAGGCGTTATTTTATTACACTGTATCATTCTATTCCGAGCGTATGTTATAATATATATATTCCGTTCAAAAGGCTTTAATTTCGAAATTTATAAATTAGTTTAAGTAACATAAATTAGTAAAGATTTTTATCAAAACATTCTATCGCTGGCCACCTTACTGATATACCAGAAGACTCCACCTACAACACATCGTCGAGACGTAATTGCATGGCAGGAGCATCTAGTATATTAAGCGAGCTGTTCCTGACGTCACTTCGACGTACTCCTCGTCATCGCGGTCCGGCATTGCTATTGGCTGCTGAACCTATTCAACAGCAACAGCGGTCATCGCAAGCGCACCTCGACCCCACCAACGCGACACTCGCTCACTACCACCGTCGCAGACGCACGTGCACCGGCCTTCTCAAAAATTGTTACGAACCAAAGACAGTTCATTTATATTGAAGACTAGCTGTGCCCGCGACTTCCACCGCGTGGAATTTAAAATAAAAAAAATCTAATTTAAAAGTAGCCTAAGTTACTCCTTATTACATCAGCTATCTATCAGTGAAAGTCCCGTCCAAATCGGTCCAGCCGTTTCAGAGATTAGCCGGAACAAACAGACAGACAGACAGACAAAAATTGTACAAAAAATTATTTTACTATATGTACCATGTATACATCCATATGCATTTAGTAAAAAGCGGTTTTTTTAATATTACAAACAGGCACTTCAATTTTATTTATATGTATGTATAGATTTTTATTAATCAAGAATTGCCATTTAATCGGAGCTTAATATTCAAACAGAGCCGTATCAATCCATAAGAAGAAGTTAAACTCCTGAATGCTGCAAGGGTCCGCGTTAGAATTGATCCTTTGGAACCTCGGATATGACGCGATCCTGTGGGTTGTCCTAGCCAATTGGTGTCATTTGATATACGGAGAACACCCCCCTTGCCAATGGGTACAAGTTTCAGGGCACCAGTTTACTTATGTTGGGGTGACATGCATCATGAGTAAAAGAGCTAGATCCACAGATAGTAACGTAAACCTTAAAAGTACAAGGCTATTTGGTTACAAAAGCTCCAAAAAAGAGGGAACTACGCAGCTAGTTCTTCGAGACATGTCATCCACGAGAACTGACGTGTGAGGGGGGTGACGAATAATGAAATAGGTATATATAGGTCACATTCTGGATTGTCGCTGAGACTTTGAAGAGTACTTCAATCGCCAAGCCCCTTCGAATCAAGAGGTTAATGGGTTCTATGGGAAAACCGCTGCTTAATCTTGGAAGGAGGCCACCTTATCTGGGTGTTATGCGACCTATGACGCCCGTATGATTTCCATAGCTAGAAATTTAGTTTTTTATAGTGCTAATCTCTGTACTTAAGATTAAACATTAAACGTCCGGGGAAGTACCACGACCACACAGAAGTCCGCCTTGAAGTGAAAGGGTAGCATTTCGTCTGGTGAGTTAGGTAGCCGGGGCCCTCTTTATTGAAACGGGTGTTGCCAACACTATCTATAACACTATCTATATAACACTATTTATATAACATTATCTATTCCTGTACACCCCAAATGGTATGTGAATGGTGAAACGTGAAATAATAATACCTTCATTTCACGCTTGTCTTCTGTGAGGCCATAGCACTTTCCTGGAGCTGATACGTGTGGCTGCGTTAATCCTTGCTGTCCTTACCAATATTATAAAGGTGAAAGTTTGTATGTATGGATGGATGTTTGTTACTCTTTCACGAAAATACTAATGAATGGATTTTAATGAAACTTTACAATAATATAGCATCAGAATAAGATATAGTTAGATATATATATATATATATATATATATATATATATATATATATATATATATATATATATATATATATATAGGCAAAATTTATATACATATTTTATGTATATCTGTCTTTCTGTCTGAATGTTACGCCTTCAGCCTATTCTACGCAGGCGTAGTCGTGGGCAGCAGCTAGTATAATATATAAATATTTGCTTCTTAAAGTCCTTTGATCCTTGGTAATTTGCACATAAACTGTATTCCCTCATTACACATAATATTTTATTTGTAAAAAAATTATAAAGTTAAATTTTTTGTAGTTTAAATAAATTAAGTACTAAATACGGTTACAACGAAGATTCAACCACGTAAGATGCTAACATCATTTACGACTATTGTAACTGCGACGTGTTCGCCTTTTGTTAGCGCTTACTACTCGTAGTTTCGTTTATGCAAACTTAAAGGTATTCGCGGCAGTTTTCTCTTTTAAATTCAACTTTAACATAAAAAAAAATTAAATCCTAGCTTTAAGATAACGAAGATACTCTGTTAAATTTATAGTTTTCCAAATACTATAGTTATAAAAATTATAAGCTTTTAACAAAAGGAGTGAAGTGAAATTGTGTAAGTATAATGTTCATAAAGCCCTCCTCCCACATAATGTCGATAAAATATCTCAGTCATCATGAAGTCAAAGTATATATTATCAGATCATTCCATTTACAAGCGACCTCAATACTAATTATCTTGTTTCATATTCTCATTGCGCAGTTGACAAATCGAGCACGTAGCTCGCCTGACGCTTGTTCCTCGCCATGAATATATTATTCATTTTACCATCCTGTTATTAGCTGGCAACCTAACGGACCTAAAGCTTTCTTTATTATATATAATAAGATCTATGTATATATGTTTGTACGCATTTAACTACAAATTATTTCCGTGATCGTCTAACAATATTTTGATTCCATGAGTCCAAAATACTCTAGGCTGGGCCCCGAATATATTTTTAATTTTCTATCATTTCATAGTATTAAATTATCTTAAATCTCAATTTGCAAATCACATAACTGAAGTTTATCCTTTAAGTAAAGATAGGTAGACTTAATTACAATATTGAAACTGATACTCATAAAATCTCAATGTTGTCAACACTATTTAAAAGAATTCCCGCCTACCTTTTTATATTGTTCATAGTAAAATAACCATTAATTTGGTCTGGAGTAAAGCAATTTACATATTTTACATTAAAAACACACAAACACAAAAACACTCTTAAAAATCAATAAAAATGTGATTTACCAAATCAAAACATTTCTACGCCTCACATTATTTAAAAAAAATATATCTTTATCAAGATTTAATGTTTATCAAAATATTTTTTGTTTGTTGTTCTTATTTACACTATCTACTAAGTGGATTATAAGTAATTTTGGGACGCAGACAGTTCATAAATGATGCTCAACATATGAAATCAATTATTTTGTTTTTAAAAAAATCGGGTGACAAATAATTTTGGACAAAAAAAACCGACTTCAAACAGGAAACTAAAAACATTGTCAACACTTATAACATTTGAGGATTGCCCTCGATTTCTCTGGGATACCACCATCAGATCCGGGTTTCCTTATCATGGTACCACCTTTGAGATATCTGCTTTCCAATAAGAAAAGAATCATCAAAATCGGTCCAGACAAAGTTATCCGCGAACACACATAAAAAAATAAAAATATATACGATCGAATTGAGAAACCTCCTTCTTTTTTTAATTCGGTTAAAAACAAGCGACGATAAACCGTTAATCACTTTAAAAATTATGAATTTTACGCTTCGCTGTGGCTTTTTCATTTCGATTCCGTTGGAACTTCGGCAAACAAAGTTTATAAAAACATTGTCCTGTTCAACAGCTCCGTTGTGAACAAATATCAAGTCTATCCATAAGCTAGTTTTTTAGTTTTGTTTACACAAAGATATGGAATGTACACTTAAATATAAGCCCGGATTTCCTATCTATGGAACAAATTGATTGATACCTTAGAGAATTTTGAAATAAAGAAAGAAAGAAAGAAAACATTTATTGCACAAATACGCCACATGTACATTAAAACATAAAAAATACATAGTAAAAAGAAAAAAAAGAAGAAAAAAATTATTAAACACATATTTTACACACACAATTGTGTGTGGCGTATACGGCAAACAGACCGCACTCAGCTTAACACAGCGCTGGTTTTCAGTGGTTCTGTGAATATAGTGACGTATGGACGTTCACACCGTTATTGATAGACTAATAATAATTAACATAGAGTACATGAATGAACTAACTGGATCTAATGTAAAGAATGTCCGAAACATTTTAAAAAGTATAAGTTAAGTAATTTAAGCATCAAGACTTGCTACAAGGCTTAAGTGAAGTATACGCATCATTTCATATATTTGCTCAAATAAATGAAATGTGTACACTCGTATGATGCTTTGTAAAAAAATTAAGGAATTAAATTATTACTACCCGCCCATGTGGGAAATATCCGTTTAAATATTAACACAAAGACGTAGATTTTTTATGGATTTCCACAAAGTTACAGTTTCTACTCTATGTAGTAAAATTTGAATCTGAATTTTATCGAATCTAAAAAAAAAGTAAATTTAAAGTAAATTTGGAATCCACAGTTAAAAATTTATTTCATATAAGCACTACACCTGGATTTAGTTTTCAACTACGACGGATTGAATTCAACGTTGTAAGATCACGTGTACTCACATCATAAACATTATATTCCAAAATTAAATGTTCTATTTTAGATTACCTCAAAAACTTTTATATACACACGAATACACATACGTTACATTAAGTTTGTTTTCATTAATGCCTTTCCGTACATTTTAGTTCGTAACTCAATTTACCGAGTACCTTAAAAGCCAATCGTTCTGTTCCGTGAACTTTCTGCACGTGTTCTGAATTGTCGATTACTAGTTACCTACTATCTTGATCTTGTAAATTATTTCTTAGAATGCCTTTCCAGCTTTTGGTCGGCTCCAGTCTTGGAGAAAACACAATAACTTTTTATATGACAACTTGTATTAACTAAAAGGCTGACGGTATTAATAATTTTGTTATATTACGATCGAATTGATTTTATAAATAGTAATTTTGTATTCCACGCATCAAGGCTGATGATGCATGTGATTGATATTCTCTGTTTATTTTTTATTTATACTCTCTATAAAGGAGACTAAAAGAGCATACTAAATTCTACTACGACTTATCACTTTACTGGTCCATTTGGCTCTCTCCCCCAGTACGCCCTTTAGCCCATAAACTGCTTTTAAAATTTAACGTATTCCGTGTCCGTCTTCAAACTAAGCATCGAATTACGATTAGTAATTGGTACAACACATTATAGTAATGACATGACACATGCGCGTCGGTTATGGATGGTGGACTCGAACTGGAATAAAATGACCCTAAAATACGCCATTAAGATTGGTATTGCTTAGTACGCATATTGTCGTTACTATTACTTACAGTTAGTTTATATACTATACTATGCGAATTTGATGTAAAAACATATAAAATAAAAATCTTACATGGATACACAAATGCTTTCCTCATATCACTTAGCGCCATAAGTTTGGAACGTGACAGGCGGCGATGATTGGCTCGGCGTGATACGAATGTGAAACATAGATTTTCGCTCCTAAGAACCATTAAAATAAAGAAAAGCACACGTTGATGTCACTTATGGTCAAGAATTAAAATAAATTTTATATGAAATAAACCCAACCAAACACTCTTTTTTTCTAAAAGCTCAGTTACACATTCGTATTTGGAATGACGGATATCGTGAGACGTGATAATTTGAGCCCTTCGCCGTCAGGCGATCAAATTATCACATATACACGTTTTGTTAAGTAATCACGAAATAAAGCAAAATAATACATGTTGTATTTTTTAAAACGCTTCCTTCCAATTTTCATTCCAAACAAAAAAGTTAAACGAACGTTGAATCGCCAACAAAGTCGATAAATGTCGAGTTAAAAGTGATAATTAAACAAGGGTCGAGTGCATGATATCGATTTGATCCTAGAAAGCTACTGGGGCATGGAGGGTGTTCCATATTTTCATCTTATTTGTAAACATTGGCTTGTTTCCAAACGGGGTTGCGATTAACAATTAATTTTTGTATAAAGAAGAAACATACAGTTACAGTTTATAATTATGGTCTACAAACCGCAAAATAACGTTATACGAGGATTTGACGACAAAAACATGTTATGTTATGTTTATCATTTACCCTGCATGGTCACTTTGTTTACTATTGCTTACATTTAAATAAAAAGTTTTTTTTTATTGTGTTGAAATGTTTGATATATAGAATCATTAGTATCAAGAACGAATAAAGATTTTATTCGTACTCGGTTTTTAGGGTTTCGTACCCAAAGGGTAAAACGGGACCCTATTACTAAGACTCCACTGTCTGTCTGTCTGTACGTCTCGCACCAGGCTGTATCTCATGAACCGTGATAGTTAGACAATTGAAATTTTCACAGATGTATTTCTTGTTGTTGCCGCTATAACAATAAGTACAGTATAAAAAAATATTTTAGTGGGGCTCCGATACAACAGACACATTTTTTGTCATATTTATAGAGAACGGTAATGGTACGGAGCTCTCACTTTTTTATATGCCTACACAATTCCTATTCCTAACTAAAACAGGTGACCGATACAGACAGAAGTTGGTCGATGTATAAATGTTAACTAAATTGTATAAATATAAATAGTAACTAACTTTTATTCAAAATATACATTGATTACAAAGGGATATGTATAAATAAATGAATGATTGATTTTAAACTTACTAGGTATATACGCCCAAATTAATATATAATGATTACATTGTTAAAAAAATATTAATCGACTGGGACTCCGGGACGGAACGCTCCAAGCTCTAATGCAGAAAGCGGTGCTCCTCGATACCGCCTGCATCGTCCACCGGTTTCTCTCCCTTTCACCCTAACCCTCGACCGTTTGGTCTTCCCTGCCGAGGGCTTCCGTCTGGTTGGGTCCTATTTATATATGTATTATATACAACAATATATCTATATTTTTATTTTTATTCATAATGTTTATTTTATATGTATATGCAATATATATCTATATGTTTATTTTTTATCTATAAACCCAACCAGACCAGAAAACAAAGAAATATCCCCAAAAATAATTTAATAACAATAAAGATATTTAAATAACTAATTGTGATTACAAAACTAAGAACTTCAATACTCTAAAAATATTTTGACTGCTTGACTGTTTTAAAAACATTGGGTATTTAATTTATTGATTTATTATTTATATAAATCAGATACTTTCAAAGTAAAATCAATTAGAATTAAATAACATTTTTCTGACGCTTATTTTTATGTTTTACGTAATAAATAACATGTGCTTATATTAACTAACATCTTATTACAACTTCGGTTTTCGATCTTTGTAAAGTGGTGTAAAATAAATTAGTTATTTGTGTAAAATAAATCATTTGGGGTTATGTTAAATTCATTATAATATTAATGTTGATTTGAACTATACTTAATAGACAATTAATTATTAATTGTGCAGTAATTTGAATTACACGCTGCAAATTAAATTGCAGTTGTTAAACGTAAATTTTAATGGCAGTTGGTTTATTGGTTTATATAAAACTGATTGCAGCTCATATTGGAGTAAATTCTGTGTTAGAAATGGACCGAAAATAAAGCGACTATAAGCGATATCACGTATGGAGCCTGGACACGTTAATTCTGGCGTAGCACCGACATATACATCAAATTACACTTTGAAAGTGCCAAAAAGTACACGCATTTGAACAGCTTCATGTAGTCAAATCAAATACGTGTAATCAATAACAGATAGATATATTGAAAATGTGTTTTTTTAATTTAATAATATAAGAAGTGTTTGCACCATGGTACAGTAACCATAGTGCACACACCATTTTGAAAAATAGCAATGTTCTATTAATTCAGCCGCCGCTTGCTTTTGATTTCAATTTAACCTAGCCTTGATTTACTGAATCTTATCGATTTCTTTTTGTCGGTGATATATTCCTCCAATCATATGTAGATGCAATCTTAAAGCTGTTGTTTACATAAATGGATGAATACACTTACTACCAAGCGTAATCGTCCATTAGTTATAGGTATGCAATAGAATTATCAATTCCATATAATCAACGTCGTCTCAACCAATTTGAGTCCACTGCTGAATACAGACAGAGTGTTCCCGTTTACTGCTACGAAGGATCCTGACCTTCCACTTAATGGACGCTTAGAACGTTTACTCCCCATCAATTATCGCTTCTACGAGCTATATAGTCGGCACTGCTACTTCAGCTTTATAATCTTCAGAGCTATTCCGGTTACCTTTGTTCTATTTTGAACTAAAATCTTCAATGTGTTTCTACAGAACCGAGGTGCTATTTCCCTGCTGACCGTATAATAAAGTCAATAAACGAGCTATGGCTCGAGATCGTTCGGTATTTCTCTACATCAAAATATGTATTCATTGTAAAAAATTACATTTGATATAATGTGTTTGTTAGAAAGACAGGAAATAATTCCAAGAGATCTGTAAATTATTAGGAAAAAGCAACACTCCATATTATCACCACAAGAGCATTGGATTAAGTTATTACAAGCGGCTTTTTTATGGATTTATCGCATTTATTTTAATTTTAATTCCCGACATTTCGAAAACTTTACAGCATTAGATGTCTGAAAGTAATTGTTAACCCGGGCTACCGTGTGTCTTTAAATTTTTAATTTTGTGTACGATCTATGCATACACAAAATTTACAATTAAATAATTAAGTGCAAATCCCTGCTCTTTTTATTTGTCCTATCTAAGAGAGTGCACATTAACAACTTGTCAAGCTTGTACACTACTGGACATTGGAGAGGGATATTTTACTTTTAACTTACACTAATCTTCGTCAGCTTGTAGAACGTTTTAACCAAAGTCTTATCTATATAGTACTAGCGCCCCACCCCTGCTTCTTACGATGCAATGTATTCCTTCCTCTCGAATCACTCTATCTAGTAAAAAAACCGCATCAAGACCCGCTGCGTAGTTTTAAATATCTAAGCATACATAGGGACAGACAGACAGCGGGACGACTTTGTTTTATACTATGTAGTGATGTAGCCAATCTTTTCGGTGACACCTCTGACATATTATGGTAGAACAGCAGGTACTCGCTCCACTGACTAGTTTCACTTGGTTACTTTGACTAAGGCACGGTGCTCAAACTTGTTATTATGCAGAACTTGTTGAAATAAATTTTGTAATTCAGGTTTAATCTAAAAATGCAGTAATAATAATCGATGGTAAAATTGTGCAGGTTTCATCTACATACCTCTTATAAAATCATGGATAAATAGGATCGGTGGCAAGGGCCTTCTCCTCAAATTCTTCCATGAAAATTTCAAGGCCTTTGCAAGATCCAAGAGTATACAAGATTAACTGTGAATGCATCGAGTTAAATAATTACCACCACCTAATACGCATCCTTAGGTAGGCTTTTATAGAACTAGTGCGTTTACCGCTGCTTACCGTTAGGGATACCATCATTGCATTGGCCAACTTTTGAGTAAAAATAGAAAATGTAAAGTACAAAATCAGAACTTATTCCGTAGCTTTACTACAGTATACACCATTTTTTCAATAAATATTTTATTATGTAAAAGAAATATTTTATTATTACGTGTTTGAACTTTTTGTTCCTTACCTTTTTTTCATTGTTCTTTAGTATTGAAGAATGAATTTAGAAGGAATTAAAATAGAATCTATATCGTTTACTAAGAAAAATGGCGGCAGGCTTCAAAATTATTGGTGGACATTACTCTCTATACTTTATATTAAGATAATAACAAAAATTCGTCTGTTGAACACGTACGGTTTATATTGGTAGTGTAATAGTTGCTACGGCGATGAGCTTACCTTTTTCCGTATTAGTCGGGGCGAGCTTTGATTAAAAGTAGTTTCATAAGAGATAACTTTTCCATTTTTACATACATTAACGATAATTACACCTAACTGTATATACTTATTATACTTTTACTTATTTACTGTTTGTGTATTGTGTACAAATGAATTACGTTTGTAAATATTTCGCTTAATTTCTTTCCGATTGAAACTTTTGCACGTGTATCGTAATGTATTCAGTGTCCCAAGATAAAGGTACTGCCTCTCGGGAAATTATTACCGAAATCTCGCCGCTCTCCTAAAGACAGTTTGTTTGCCTCCTTTGTGTTTTGAATCAATCCCCATTCGAATTTGCATGTTTTATAGAGACGAATGATTGGAAATTGTTCTCAGTGCTTTGAAAACTTTTTTCGAAGGTTTTAAAATAAACAAAATCCACTGTGGTAGGGCAACGCAACAGTTTCGGCTGTTGCACGAATGGGCAGGTCCGTTCGGGGAAGTACCACGACCTCACAGAAGACCGGCGTGAAGTAAAGGTGGCAACTCATATTTAACCTCACGGGTGTTGTCGAATGTCCATGGACGGCGGTTATCACATAACGTCATGTGAACCACCAGCTCGCTAGCCACCATCTCACATGAAAAAATTACTATAAATAATGAGCGCATTGTTTCGGTCGATGTTTCGCAATTGATAAAATTTTAGTAACAAAATATGACCTTATGTTTGACAAATTACTAATAATTTTAAATATGATCACAATCGTTTACTGGCTGAACACATTTCGCTAAGAACGGTCGTTACGACCTTTGAAAACCTCCGTTACTTGTAGTGACATTTTAAAGACCTTGTCTCTCTCGTTCTGTCATATTGCATAACATTATATGACAGAACGAGCGAAAGTTCGTTTTTATCGCTTATCTTCATATCTAGCGAATTATATCCGGTAATAGTTTATTGGGTATTATTTTTTTAATTCATATATATTTATTAAATGATCAGATAAATAATGATGAAATATGTCAACATTTCAGTACATAAAATATTTATGATATCATTAATATTTTAAGAACTATAATATATATTTTTTAAGTGAGAAACGTGGCAAACGTGCTGGCGGTTCACCTGATGCTAAATGATAACCGCCACCCATTGACATCTGCAACACCTGTAGTGTTGCAGATGCGTTGCCAGCTTTTAATGAAGTGTGCCCCGGCTACCTCACTCACTAGACGAAACGCAGAAGTATAAACCTTCACAATCTTCATCCACTTCACAGCGGTCTTCGGTAAGGTCGTGGTACTAATTAAGCAGTTGCGTGGCCCTACCACAGCACCGTACCTTGTATTTGAAATTAATCACCTCACCTAATCAATTAATACCTAGTCCACCAAGATAACATATGTTTTTATTTAAATAAATGCCCATTTAAATTTACGAGTATATATTATTCTGTAAGATGAACCAAAATAATTTTCTGAAACCCAATAACTTTTTTTGGAAAGAAACAGTGTCGTCCCATTTCTAATACTGGGACGAATATATGCATGAAATACTTTTCGATATAAATTAGTATTTGTATTAAAGAAACTATTTTTGTTACACATATTTCTTTAGAATGTTTATACACATATATAGCACACGAGAAAATTTATTTTAGCATTTTTGTGATTGTTCAAGGAAGATCTTCGGAATATTAATTTCACTAATTCTTTTGAAATTTGAAATAAATTTAAAACAATGCACATTTTTATCGAAACCGAAGCTCAAATATACTTAAGGTACATAGCTCTGCTCTGCCCGCAGACTCACTGCCGCAGGCGAGTGGTCGGTACGTAGTTGTTCATGAGATCGGTTTCTATATCGTTGCTAGGAAGTGATGGAGCGTATGTGACGCTGTCGAAGTGTTTCATAAACAAATTTATATCAGCCCCGCAAAGGCCGAAGCAACTCCGTGACTTGCTAACTTCATTAATTACACTACGTCGCGAGCAAGTCCCGCTAGCTCTTCAGAGACTTGGCTGGGTAAATAAAAAAGTTACGTGTCGTATCATTTTTCAAAACGTTTTTTACTCGATGCTTTTGATTTCAAAAACTCAGTTTGCCGATACAATCTATTAGACATTTTATTCGAAATTTGCTGACAAACTGGCATTTTTGAACATTTTTCCGATGCTTCGTCTACACATTTTAAGTTTAAGGTAGTTCTCATTAGGTAGAATAATATAAGAACTCTTAAGCATTTCTCTTTTACAATCACATTCCAGCGAACTTACTATAAACACTTTCAACTTAAGTAAAGTTGATTACTTGATTTTTTATTGTCACTGTGGTTCCTATTAATTCCTGTGGTTATATTACAACAATATTTTATATTAGTTTTATATGAGGTAACAAGATAGTTTAAGAAGACAAATGAGCTCTCTAAGCCTTAAGTAATCGTATAGTAGTCAAGTAGAACGAGGCTGACCGACGTGTATTCAATTAGCAATATGTGCCTACCCGCTCCTACAATTTCCTATGAAGACTATTATTTTGACGACCCGAATGGCGTAGTGGGTAGTGTACCTGCCTCCTGCGCCACAGGGTGTGGGTTCGATCCCCACTACTGGAAAAATATTGTGTGATGAACATGGTGTTTTTCTAGTGTCTGGGTGTTTCTATATGTATAATATGTATTTATTTACAAAGTGAAGTATGTTTATCAGTTATCTAGTACCCATAGGACAAGCGTTGTGTACAAATGTCTCCTAAATATTTATTTAATGTTTATTTGTTTTTCCTAGGCAGCGAATTATCTTTACCTTTTTCTCCATAATTCCGCAGTCAACAATTTACGTTTTGTCATCAATTATCAACAATTGATGACTCGGGGGTCGTGGGTTCGATTTCCACACGGGGACAACTATTTCTGACGCACAGATATTTGTTTTACATCTGGATGTTTGTCTGCGTGAAATTTATGTTTGTAAAACGTATGTACATAATGTTATCCTAAAGTAAGAGCAATAATCTTTCACAGAAATAAATAAATATTGCGATTGCTTATATAATTATTATCATTATAATTTGACGACTTACTAACAATTATCGGTATTATTAACATTCTAACTTAATTTACAGTTACACATATAACAAGCTTGTTGTTTATTTTTATTAAATTTCAACGAAACCATTTACAATATATATCAATAAACATTTTATTTTTTAGACAGCAGGCCCAGTCTGGACAAGGGAAAAAAAGAGTCGTGCCAAATGGAATAAAATTGGAGAGGCGTATGCCCAACGGTGGGCGAACACACGCTGAAGAAGAAGAAGAAACATTTTTATAAAGTCATCATCATCATCATTAATTATCATTTCAGTCTGTTTGCTGCTGAACATAGGCATACCACATAGACTGCCACGAAGTATGATCCTGTGCCACCTGCATCATTTGACTTCCCGCTTTACTTTTACTATGCAAATGTTGCACAGTAAAAGTGAAAAATATAAATACCTTCCCTTCCGCTTAGTTAATATTATAAAATAGTTTCCGCCTTTGTTTTGTTATTAGTTATTATCTATTTTATATATTATCTATATTATATATTTTTAGTTATTAATTATTAGCCGGTTTAGTTATTAGCCGATTTAGTTATTTTGAAGTTAGCCGATTTAGTTATTAGCCGGTCACGACAAATTTATTCAGCAGCTGAACCTTAACGAAATGTTGTACCACAAAATATAATTTACGTAACATACGCTGAAAAATCCGTTAAACTCCATGTATATATTACTTACTTCATCAATATTACATGCAGGAGTGGCCGAGACCGATAGGCAAAAGAAACAAGAACTAGCCTATGATGCTATGTTTATAAAGTAGTCACTCTGAATTAATGTAAGATGCGACTAGCGCCAATTATGCGAGGTTGCCTAAGTTAAAGGCAATCACCAGTAGTAATTTATAGTTCAATGGATAATAATCACAAGAATGAAGCAATGGATATGATTCATATTTTAACGTTATGAGATCGAAAATGCTTTAAATCAATGGATAATATCTATTTTCACGTCACAAACAATTTTTGAGCCATCGCATCGGTGTTAAAATTTATTTTGACTAATATAAAAAAATATTTATATTTTTGTCGCATATATTGGGTTTATAATATGCGTTTATTTATTCGATAAATGCTTTAATATGGGTTCACTTTTTATAAAATCTCTGCGAGCCCAAGTAATTACAAAAAAAATCTGCAAAACTTCTCTTTATTTTGAAGAAATTAAGAACTGTGTCAGGAATATAAAATAAAACAAAAATACAATCAATATCCGTACAATTGTTTTATTTGTCCATTCGTAATATTTACCTAAACGGAAACAATCGCAACAACAAACAGTTACATTTAATTGACATACATTCTGCGGCAACGGCAATGCTCGCATAAATAGGCATAAATAGGAAGCCGGTGTGTGAACAAAAGTGAAGATGAGTAACGAACCCTCATTGCTAAGCTTGCGGAGTTTGTTCCAAGTCAATGTGAAATCCAAGTGCTTTAGTAATGGCAACTCGGTGATAAAAATATTTCCTCTATTTTGGGGTTCCCTGCCCAACGGGTAAAATGGGACCCTATTACTAAGACTGTCTGGTTTGTCCGTCTGTCACCGGGTATCTCATGAACCGTAATAGTTAGACAGTTGAAATTTTCAGAGATGTATTTCTGTTGCCGCTTTAACAACAATTACTAAAAAAACAGAATTAAAAAAAAATTAAGTGGGGCTCCCATATAACAGAGAGGATTTTTGCCGTTTTTTATGATACGGAACCCTTCGGAATTTCGTAAATCGACTAATAAACGAGTGGAATGTTTTTCCTCCCCAAAACTTACTTTTAAAAATTGTTTAATTTCCTCCCATGAATCAAAGCATTTTAAACAACATGCTAATCGCGCCTTGCCTTCGAGTTGCGGTAAAATATACTTACAAAGCACATTCTGCTGGTCTGTACTTGCTAAGGAAATTGCATTTTCGCAGTCAGTTAAAAATGCAGGCAAAGACTCACGATCTCCATCATAAGGTCCTTGGGCATCGAAACTGTTTTTAAACGAGTAAAGAAGGAATTTTTTCATACACTAAGTGATTCGTTCTGACGTAAAACGGCCGATTTGTGATTTACGACGGATGAAAGTTTTAACTAAAAACTCTGAACTGTCAACTTAACCATTTCTAACGAAAAGTAAAGAAACAATTTCTGTTACGCCCCTTCTATCTTTTATTGGGAAAAAGTGAAGTAGTTGGTACCGTTAAGTGTAGTCGGAAGCATAAATTCCAAATATCTTTAAAAACCATTCCTATATTTGTTCGATACGGTCCACATTAGTACCTATTATAGTTTGTTTTCCAAACTGCTGTTTTCCAAAGTGGCGTATGCTTATGTGCACATAGGCATTGTATAGGATTTTCAGCCTTCATAGAGTTAAAATCACTCGACATGCTTATTATATTATTCCATATTAGTCAGGTACTCCTTAAAAAATATTAGAGCTTAATACACTAAATGATTGTAAGTCAGAAAAATTAGTCGTAATCTTTGTAATTCAATTGAAATTTCAGTTTTTCTTTTATAATATTTATGTGGTGTTAATGAAGTATATCACGACATATTGCCACCGTAATATACATTGGTCGCAATAAAATGTCCTTACATAATGCTTGAGTAAAAAGTAGGAATATATTTTTACACTGATATTGAAACATCTTTTTAACTTATAACGTATACAAAAAGTCAAAACGTGCAAAAAAAGTTTCACATTACTTGTTGTTTACAAGGACGTCCCACCATTATACAGAGACGTTCTTTTATGTACTGTATTTAACATTTTATTATAAAGCGAGCTTCACATTACATTATTTTAAAGTAAACGGAACAGCTATTACGCTACCAACTCTATATAACAGCTATAACGGAACGCTTATTAATTAATAATAACCATTTTTTTACTAACGAAAAATAAAACCAACTTCAAATGTCTCGCACTGTATTCATTTTATAATTGGTTTTCAAGATCCAACACCAATGAAATTAATATGGGACCACATGGGAAGGACCAGCTTTCAAATAATGAAAGAATCATCAAAATCGATTCACTCGGTCAAAAGTTCTGAGGTAACAAAAATAAAAAATACAGTCAAATTGAGATCTCCTCCTTTTGAAGTTGGTAAAAAAAATAATTTGATCATTTCCTGAAAGACTCGGACGCACAAATAAACAGACAGACAAATCAATAAACCCTTGAAGCCAACACTGATGACGCTTGTCCTTTTTACAAAGTGAAGGAAATCAAATTTAAACTAAATTGACCATTCCGATACTGCGGAATCGATACGCTTGTAAAATATGCAGATGAGATACGAGAATTGATTCAGAGCACAAAGGCAGCAAATAAACTTCTGCGGGGCGAAAGGTGCAGCTAAGATTCGCACAGTAATTTCCCCTGTGGGCTTACTTGTTTGCTCGTGAAGCTTTTAAGAAGGTAAATTAAATCACTACTTATTGTAACACCTGTATTTCACAATAAAAAACCTTTCGTTTAAACGTCACTTTAGATATAAAAACCGGCCAAGTGCGAGTCGGACTCACGCGCGAGGGTTCCGTAACATTATCTATAAAAACGGCAAAAGAATCATGTCTACTGTATGGGAGCCCCACTTAAATATTTTTTTAATCTATTTTTTAGTATTTGGTGCCATAGCGATAACAGGAATACATTATCAGTTCATGAGATACAGCCTGGTGACAGACGGACGGACAGACAGACAGCGGAATCTTAGTAATAGGGTCCCGTTTTACCCTTTGTGTACAGAGCCCTAAACTCTGGCTCAGACTCTGGTACAGAGCTCTGGCTCAGAGCATAGGCTCTATCCAACTAAGTTGCCCGTTTATTATGTAAACTTTTTCCAAATTGAAGAACAATTAAGCAAATGCGTAATGACTCGTAACCGCACCACACAACAAAAAATATAAAATATATTAGTGGTTGAGCCGCTTTCTATTTCATCATCATTAGGTATTTATTTCATCATCACGGCGGGTGCATTTTCCCTGCAACGAGACAGACCGTCTATGATATTTACACATAAGAAACATTATAATAACTTGGACCATATCCAAACCCATAATGTATAAACTGTCTGAATAGGTATTATGTTAAAGTAAATGTTTTTATTATAACTAAATAACGAGTATATTTCGTAAAAAGCCATTTTATGAATTATTCTGGACTACAAGTTTAAAAAAAAAGGTGACAGACGTCGTGAAAATATATGAAATCTTTTATATGCTAATGCAATCCCATTGTTCGGAAATTGAATCTTCAGCTTAAGAATTATTCATGATAGGTGGGAATTGAATTTTTTACTTTCAACTCAAAGTACAATTTCTTTATACAAGTTAAATTAACAAAAGTTTATAAATTGTAAATACAACTATTTTACGAATTTTGTAAATACCCTACAACACAATACTCTATTTAATAATGGAACCTAGATCTACTCTCTTTGATCTAAACTAGTTTTAAACTCTTAATTTCACGCTACAATTGTCAATTGAAATAACAAAAACAAATCAAAAATACGCGTTTTTTTATAATGATGATGATAGTCGTATATAGCAGGGGGGCCGGGTGGGCCGTGATCGATAGTTTTGAGACGTAGCAGGATAAGAAGCTGAAGAGTCATAATTTTTTTAAACAAATGTGATTTGGATAATGTTCCCATAACAGCACAATCATATGATGTCCATCTCCAGAAAATCCAAGATTTTCAGAAGCGGAAAGCTTAATTACAAAAACCTAATAAAAGAAACGAATATTTATTAAAATTGAATTCCTCTTGGAACACGTTAAACAATATTTTTCCTCAAATCTTTAAAACCCAATAATATAAAATGCAATCCCAATTAGTTAAGACGGATGCAAGCGGTGCTCGGGCGAAGGGTATTTCAGAGAATAAAGACGTGGCTATGGAAGAAGACAGATTCCGAAGCAGTACTCTTCATCATGTAGAAAATAAGGAAGGATTACGTCACGCTGGAAAAAGTTTCAAAAATTTTTTGTGTTAATTTAAAAGAATTGAATGAATTTGTTAATATTCTATTCTTATAAATAAATAAGCATGATTATTGATATTTATTTTTCACGTACACAGAGTGGCTTTTCTAAAGGTGCCCAAATTCACACAGGGGTTCCGACTCGGTATTATAATAGTTCATTCAAATAAAAACAAACTTATGGTTTTCTAAAAAAAAATTCCATTGCATTTCCTAAAAAACAGAACTTGTTAACAATACGGTAGTCATTCATAAATGTTCTTCGTGTTAGTTATGAATGATCGCGCGTAAAAAAATAAGTTGCCCATAAATCACGCACTTTTTGAGATAAGTTCAAATGAATGTATTTAATTAATTACATGTGTTTTTAAATATTTATCATTTTTATATAACATTATTTACGTCTACAATTTAATAAAAAAATGGCACTTAAAAAAGGCCATTTTTATCATATACAGGCATGATAAATAAATATGTTTTTTTAATATAACGTTATGTGTTACAAGTTTTGTAATGAGGGCCCAGGCCCAACCTGAAAATTAGCCCTAGATACACCAATGACGATGATAATAATTTACGTGAATTAGATTCCATCCCCTGAATATAGATGTTTATAGCACCAAATTTAAAAATGCAGCAGAAGAAAAAAACAATTTAACTAAATCAATTAACTAATTAAATAAGAAGAAAAGAAATCTTTTTTTTTAAATATTTTAGCTATACAAAACTCCTAACGGTCCTAGTTTCGCAGTATCAGTCGCTTGTGTAAATGTAAACTCAATATAACTACTAGGTCTGGGGCCTGTTTCATTTTAGTCAAAGTTTAGAATTGAATGCTGCTAGAGAAGTAAAGTTGTGCCATCAAAATCTTTCTATTATTGAAGTTTGACCACGCTCGATAATTGGCACCAATTCAATTACGTGTAACTATGAAAACATTCATTAAAATTTTGATCGTATCCATTGTATTAAAGATCACGTCACGACTCTAATTATTAAAAGATGGATCTCGTCTTAACCAATAATTACATATTTTTTTTTGGGAATCGTTGGCGATAACAAATTAAAAAATTATGTTAGAACTAAAATTATCCATTGATATCTGGAGCATCATTGTCATAAATCAAAGTACTAATAATGATGAATCTCGAAGGAATTTATATGTTGCTCAATTCAGATACCAAATTAATGTTTTAATAATAAATAACTTATGGCATAGTGCGCAAAATTATGTAGTCGGCTGCTGTCACGTGTAATTAATTAATATATTTTATTGATTTCTTGACACAATTGTTTTATAAATGTACTAAAAACATTAATACAAAAATTATAATGTCATAGGTAATATTACAAAACCCGGTCAAGAGCGAGTCCGACTCGCGCACGAAGGGATTCGTACCATTAACTTATATAGTTAATGGCCAAACAAAGTTATTAATATTAACTTATACAGTTAAAGCTAAAAAAAATCATGTCTGCTGTATGGTAGCCCCCACCTAATCATTTTTTTATTCTGTTCTTTTCATCTGTGAAAATTTCAACTGTCTAACAATCACGGTTCATGAGATACAGTCTGGTGACAGACGGACAGACAGACACACAGCGGAGTTTTAGTAATAGGGTCCCGTTTTATCCTTTGAGTACGCAACCCAAAAAGTAAGTGCATAAATAGTCACAGGAGTAGTAGGAAGGAATAAATAGTCACAACATTCTGGAGCATTTAGATTCCAACGATTTCAGAAATTACATGAGAATGGATATGAGGCTTTTTGATTATTTACTAAATTTAGTTTCTGAAAATTTACGAAAAATGTCACGATACTCAGAGAAAGTATCAACGCTTAACAACGATTGGCATTGTGATTTTTAGCGATGGTAAATTCACATCTGAACCAGTTCCTTGATATCTAAAGCACTTTAAACCCAAATGATGTTAGGCTATCTTTAGATGTTAAAGACTAAATAAAGGTAACTTCTTAATCACCGCAGGGAAGCACATACCAGCTCGCATCGAAGGACATGTGGCGACTGAGCGCGCAAGTTAGGAAGCTAACTCCCTAAGTTTTTTTTTGTGAAAAGTTGCCAAGCGAGCAGACGGTTCACTTGATGTTAAGTCCGCCGTCCATGGACATCTGCTACGTCCGAGGGTACCAGATGCGTTGACAGCCTTTTGAAAATTGGGCTCCGGCCACGAAACGCGAAAGTATTATACTCCACTTTACGGCGGTCTGTGAGGTCGTGGTACTTACTCGGACGAACCAGCCCATTCGTGAAACATCCGAGGCTGCTGCGCGGCCCTACCACCGTAAAGTAACTATGATCACACCTTCCCTGTATAAGAGATCTAAGTGTCTAAAAACTTAAAGTATTTGTGATCCGGCAACCTCCGATAAGCAGGACCCCAACTGCCTTACTGCGATCAAACTTCTCCTAAGGAACCTGATAAAGGGCCCTAATTATCGTATAGTGTAATCGCTGCTTAAGTTGCATGCATGGAGGGCCAAAGACCGTTTTCGACTTTGTCTTTTAGGAGTTCAAAAAAAAATTTTGTACCACAATCGAACAGTCGTTGTAACAGTCTCTTCTTTCTTCTGGCCATATCCCACACTAGGTGACATTGGCACAACATGGTGTCCTGTCCTACTTTTTTCCTCTATCAGCCATGTCATGTCAATGCTCACACCTTTCACAGACAACAATTGTAACACAGTCTATACAAATGTTCTTCGGTCTTCCCCTTGTTTTACACTTCCCAACCAAACTCCTAATCATCACTATTCTAGTCACATGACTTTTATTCCTTCTATAAACGTGCCCATACTGTGTCAACGTACCAAATTTTATTTTCTCAGTCACCTCTTCTCAGTCAAATTTTATTTTCTAAGTATTTTACTCACTAAAAATACTCACTTTCTAGCAATATTAAATCTAAACACAAAATAAAAATGTCACATGTACCATAATATTCAGCATGGCTAACATAATTTACATGATGCAATCGAGAACATTTACCATAAGTCCATTTTCAAGAATAAAGTGAAATGTTGAGAAATAACTTGATGATGCCATATTAATCAATTATTTATGGTAACAGTCACATTAAACAATAGCAAACCTAGAAATATTACATATATATCTTTAATAAACGATTTAGTTTTATTGTAATGAATGTAAAAGTTATGTATTAATTAAAGTAAAGTAAGAATAAATTAATAATAAAAAAATACGCCACGCTAAGTACGGTTTACTTTAACAAAACAACTGGGAAAAATGGAACAGAATCTATCAGCAAAAACATAGATTTATTAAATGGATACGTTTGGATCCACGTCCAACATGCATTTCCAAAAAAAGCCAGTATCATTGCGATTGTTTCCTCGGTAATATTTGTATTCTACTAGCGTATCAGTATTGTTGGAATGTAGGCAATCCATAAACTGTGTGGAGGGTTTTATTTGTACACACACGTCTTTCTTACGAACGAGTGAAAACGCAGGATAATGTAATCAGTTTTGTTTTAATTTTATGATTTATTTATGTAGGTTACTTTTTTTATATTTGCAGACGAAGTGATTCTTTGTAATATAAAATTGTATGTACGTATATGCACATGCACAAATGTATCTATGCATGTATGTATGTATATGCACAAATGGGCAATCTCTTCCGGGAGTGTACCACGGCCTCGTGGTACACTCCCGTGTCCCATAGTCTAGGAACTGAAAGTGCGACATCAGTTATACAAAAAAACACCGTAGTGTTGTAATTTTGCGTTTCATCTGGTGAGTTGGGTAAGTGGCCCAATTCATTGAAGGTGCTTAACGTCTCAACTACAACAATCTCAAAGGAGTCATAGATGTCCATGGGCGGCGGTTAGCACTTAACATCAATTGAAGCTCATCTAATTTATCAGATAAAAAAATAAAAACCACATGTTGGTTGGCTCTGGCTCCCAAGATACAAGCACTGTTTAGTCTGGGATCCATGGTTAATGTTTTGTAGTTTGAGGTTAGTTTTTTGTATTAATCTTCATTACTATTTTCTTTTTTAACACATGTTTTGTAACTTACGTTTGTACCTACTTAGATAAATAAATAATAATAAAATAATAATAATGGAGTGGAATTAGTAACTTTTAACGAGAAACCAAGAATCTCTCGTTATCCAGGTCGCACATAGCTTTAACTATCGGGAGCACTGCTTGTAATATATTTTATCGAATTTATATAGTTTAGTTGACGAAATCGTCAACTGCTCTGTAAATTTACTTCTAACAGTTAATTTTACTTATCAAATAGAGTTTTAATTTTTAGTTCTTGATTGGAAGTATAACGTCAGTATCAATTATTATGTTATATGTCAACAATTAGCTGTGTATTCTACTAAAGTTTTAAATACAAGTAGATAAAAAACCGACTTCAAACACGAAACTAATAAAACATTGTCAAAGCCTATAACATTATAGGATTGCCCTCGATTTCTCTGGGATGCCATCATCAGATCTGAGTTTCTTATCATGGTACCATCCTTGGGATATCTCCTTTCAAAAAAAAAATAATCATCAAAATCGGTTCATAAATGACGAAGTTATCCCCGAACACACATAAAAAAAATAAAAATATATACGGTCGAATTGAGAAACCTCCTCCTTTTTTGAAGTCGGTTAAAAAGTATAATAAACTTAACTTTTCGTTTAATAACAGTACTGAACAATTGAGTGGGGGAGAATTCCAAGTCATTAAGTTCGCCCTTTGTAATCCTTGTTTAAGGAAATTGCAATAAAAATAAATAAATAAACATGAAATTGATGTGACTTTCAAATTATAAATACCTGTATAATATGTTTAATATATAAAATAAATACTGCTTAGTATTATTATAAACGTTGTAAAATGTCGATTAATAACTTGTACAGCAAGTTAACATATTTTGAAATATTTGTTAACTTATTTTAATAATGTATCTATTTAGCCTTCACAGCAATTACTTTAATACGAATTAACAATAATAAAGGGCTAACTCAACGCCCTTAGGCATTTTCTCCCAGTCCACCCAGGTATTCAAAGGCCAAAAGATAATAAACTCTAATATTATTTGCAACAAATCTAATTTTAACTTCTACTCTGTGACGAGTATAGAATACTAGTCAATGTACAAATAACAAAAAAAGAATAAGTTACTTTAAATACACCTTTTTTCATATATAATCGTCTAGTAACATATTGAAAAACGTTTGATTTAGCTCGAGATTAGGTTTTCATCCACTAAATATAATGTATGTTATCTACACATTAAAAGTTTTATAATTTATAAATGCAAGTTTAATCAGGATGATTTCTTTAACCGTAGTACGCCTTTTGAGTCAGCACTATTGGTATTTACGATAAAAATCGATATCTAAAAATCTAATATTATGACCTGTTGTCGGGCTTTGAAATTAAAAATCGGACCGTTCACAAACTAAGTGCCAAAAGTAAATCTTGAACATTTTTCTCCTATTTTTTTCAGGCTATTGTACTTTCACGTTCATAATTCTTCACATCTCTATTATAATAATACACATTTCAATAAGCCAAACGTAACAGAACAATTGCTTCTGTCAAGCAACAAAAATAATATTTTATTACATAGACAAAGTGTTTGCGATATAAGTATTTGTTCAAAATCTTTATACAAACATAATAACTGAGAAAACTCCATCTCACATGACATTATTATGATTGGCCTGAGAAGATCTTCCTTCGGAAATGAAATTACTAATGCATGATGTGTAAGTATATTTTTTTTTTGTTTTTATTTTTTTTTAAACATTGCCCTTACTATAGGAAAGCTTTTTCCTGTGTTGTAAGGAAACTTTACAAACATAAATTTCACGTGGACAAACACACATCTGAAACAATTATCTAGGGGTCACACAAATAGCGTGTGGGAATCGACGACCCCCAGCGCCGAAGCCAATGACCTTGGCGACTGCGCAACGAAGTCAACATTAAATAGTTTTTAATTAATTTAGAATGCTTGTCAGTGAATTCGTTTAGGTTACATTAGGATTGAAATGATGATTTTTGTTATTAAACAACCAAATTCTTTCACCATTAATGAAATTATTGTCTTATTTTCTAGAAAGACTCAAGAAGAATTGGAAGTCATGTCTTCATATAAAGCTCAACTATTAAAAAAAATTAAAATCAATATATCTTTTCTGCGAATTGACACATGATGCCAGTATGTAGTAATTATGTAGTTATTGTATATGGGATCGGTTTCTGCACTGATGTTCAGCGCATGTGGGGTTGTAGTAGTATTTTATAAACAAATTTAAACCAGGCTTGCTGAAGCCGAACAAACTTCCTGACTTGCTAACTTCATTAATTACAGTACAGCTCGAGCAAGACTCGCTAGCTTTTGCTGGTCTTGGCTGGGTAAAGAAAGACGACACATGTTGCATCACTTTTGAAAACAACAAAAAAAATGACAAGTACTTACATCTTCACAAATTTATTCTAACATTTAGTGTTAATCAAAATATAAAAAAAGCCTTTATCTGATCACATTCAATTTCTATGAAATTTAAAAACAAATAACTGTTCCTTATAGGTTTTAAAACGTCTTCCATCGTTACCAAAGGATGTAAAGGAAAATGGGTCTTCCCTTTTTCTTATACTTCGGTATTCGACACGTTTTTGCAATCGATGTAACATTTTTTATTGATACAACCAAGTTTCTTACGATTTTCGATAACGAGACAGTTTAAGAAGACAACTAAGCTCATTTAGCCTCTAGAAATAAATAAATAAATAAATAAATAAATAAATAAATACGGCTAATAGTCTAGTAGAACGGGGCTGCACAGGTCGTGTGTTGAATTGGCAATATGTGCCCGCTCCGACTATTTCCTTAGGAGACTATCGTTTGTTTTTCTTACCTAACGATTTTTCTTGCCTCAACTACAAAGTATAACTGTTTTCTTTGCAATCTTATTTCGTTTGTTCACATTATTTTTGTGGCTATTCTTTGATAACTAATGTCAGTTATAAGCATGTTTTATAACAAGATTATTTATACTATAAGGTGACTAAACTGTAAAGTGGTGTAAAAGATGAACTAGATTAACATAGACAGCCATATGGCTGTCTATGTTAATCTAGTTCATCTTATGGTATTTCCATTTTCATTCGTTTTCAAACCAATATACGTTTATCATTGACCACTCATTAAACGCTGCCAACCACGATCATACTTAATGAAGCACATCAGTATATTACTCTAAAAGTTTAATTGGATCAGTCACGTAATAGTGATATATGTTAGAAGTGCGAAAAACTTTTTCATAATCTAAATTTACTTGAACAATAAACACGCATTTATAATGAAAATAGTACGAACAATAAAATGACGTGAAATGCACACAGAATAATTTAAAATGTACATTACTCTACCAAAACATAGCAAGTGTTTTAAACAAAAGGGAATTGATGAATAAATTTATTTTAGTGCTAGTCTCTGCATTCAAGATGAATTTTCGGTGCTGTGGAATTCAATAGCAAAGGCAACATCTCACGTTTAAATTTAATTATAAAATTTTATTTCAAAAGTGTTATATGCCTTGTGACTACGCTACGTATTGCAATTCGATTTGGACATTGAAATGTTTAATAATTAAAATTGAAATATAAAAATTAATACCCGAAGACGAGACTTACGTGCCATAAGATCGCGTTGCCAGAAAAACTCAGGTTCTAATTCCACACCGCTGAAAATTTGCCGACAATTTCCCTAAAAAAATTACATGTAAAATAAAATTCTTTTAGGTTTTCATCGGAAACCTTCGAAAATGTATTCAAATCTTTTTTAGGAATAATGACAGATGAAAAACGACCATGAACTTGCTAAGGTGTTCAAAACGTCGGGAACTTAAACGTAAAATACAGCGTGATAAAATTCGTAAAATAACATAAAATGTGTAGTATTTTTGTAAATACAAGAAATCGATATATATTTGTATCTTATAAATAAATTAAAACAGATAGCAACTTCCTTCTTTTCTTAATATACGATACATATGCTTACTATTTTGGTCTTTCGGACCACAGAAAAAATAAACAGAGAAATGTGTGCAGCGAAGTTTCTGTTTAAAAATTCTATCTATTCTATCTATTCTATTCTATACATACAAAGTACAAAAGAAGTCTTATGATTGAATGATGGTTATTAAAATCATAAGAATAAAAGTTAAACTATTGAAAAATGATCAAATAACAATAATAATAGAATTAATTAATCGTGGATTAATTCCATGCCCAAAGGGTATAACGACCCTATTACTAGGACCAAGTTATCTGTCTGTCTATATGTCTGTCTGTATGTCTATCTATCTGTCTATCTCTCCGTCTGTACGTCTGTCCGTCTGTTTGTATATCCATCTGTCCGTCTGTCCGTTTTGCGTTTGTCCGTCTGTCCGTCTGTCACCAGGCTATTCTCTTAAACTGTAATGGTAAGACAGTTGACATTTTCAGAGATGATGTATTTCTCTTGCCGCTATGTGTCCGGAATCTTCGCTACGTGTACCGGATCTGGGTGTTAGGTTCCCAAAGAAGGTTGACATCAGGCAGCCGGTTATAAAATACATAGCCAAAACCGGTTACAACATGATTCACATGTTTTGCCGACCCCACCTAGGTAGAATAAGGGCAATAGGATGATGATGATGAGTGATCTAATTTAAGCAGTGTTGTAAGCTTATTACCTACTTCATATGCGTGTAAATGACAATGTTATATTAAAAAAAGAACTTATTGTAGAAATTATATATCAGAAATAACAAAATATGAGAAAAAGTTATTAAATTTTTACTTTCCAATTTATGAAAGCACTATATATAATGCGCAATAAATATAATGCACATAATGAACGCTCTTACGTATTCAATGAAATATAGCCCCTTTCTATGCCTATCGCTTACTAACGAAGGAAATTTAAATCAAAAGAATAAAAAAAAACCCGCACTAAAATCTTATTTACCACACATTGACGTTACGTTTGCAAAAAAAACATTTGGTGAGCAGTCGTTTCGTTAATTGGCATACATTCAGTGCGTACGCCATTGCCCGCGTGAAATAGGTAACCGGTTCGCAAACAAACGTGAGGATGAGTAACGAGCCCTCATCGCGAAGCTTGCGGAGTTTCCCGGTCATTGTGAAATCCAAGTGCTCTAGTAATGGCAACTTGACGATAAAAAGTTTCATTTTTCTCTTGCTTTGTTCGCTTCATTTGCTACACATTCGAGATATTCTTGTAAGCGGCGGTCAAATGATGTTTTAATAAAGATGACGCAAGTCAAAAACTGTTCCGCTTTATATTATATGACATATAAAGTGAATGTGACAGACGATATAGAACGTATAATACGGAAAGAGATAGCAGTCTGTATAATTGCAACCTAATTACATCAATTGGTGTAATTTGAGCGCCTCAATTTCGGTGCGCTAGTGTCGTATGTACTACATACCTCGTATTATATAATATTATTGGCGACAAGGGTAGAAGCGATTATCGATTTGAGATTCGAGACAAGTCGAAGATTTTTTTGGTTTGGTTTTATAATAAGAGATCAAAATGAAAAGTACTATTTTAAATTTTTTAACTTGTTCCCTAACCGTTTCCAAGACATTCGGCCTTCAGGTACAAGAACGGAAAGTAAAACTATAATTATATACCGAACAGCTCATACTGAGTTCAGATGTATGTGTATGGACCATAGCATGTCACTCTGCTCTATCTCATATATCCTTTCTAGTCTCAACAAAAACGTAATATTAACAAACACGTTCAATTATTCGCTACCAGTATTCTTCCGTCCACAGCAAACAATTCGATATAAAGTAAAATAAAAGCCCATACATATCCCACTGCTGGGCAAAGGCCTCTTCTGTGCCGAGAGTGTTAGAACATGTGGATGCCCATTGCGGATTGGCAGACTTCACATAATATCTACGAAGTACATTTTTAATTTACTATAAAAATATGCGAAAAAACAAAGTAGAAAAAGATTTTTTTTTATGTGAAAATTTGCCAAACGAGCAGACGGTTCACCTGATGCTAAGTGAATACCGCCGCCTATGGACATCTGCCACACCCGAGGGTTGCAGATGCGTTGGCAACCTTTTGAAAATTGGGCTCCGGCCACCTCATTCACCAGACGAAACGCGAAAGCATTATACTTCCACTTTACGCCGGTCTTCTGTGAGGTCGTGGTGCTTACCCGGACGAGCTCGCCTTTATAAGTTATGTTCAAACTTGATATAACTGGGTCTGGGACCTGTGTTTCAATAGTCGAAGTTTGGACGTCAATGCCACTAGATGAGTAAAGTTTGGCAATCAAACTCTTTCTATTATTGGAGCTTGAACAGGCCCGAAAAATGGGTATAAGCGGCTTCAATACAATTTTATACACTTTTATATCATATACAAAATTAAACATATCCAAAATTACATATTATCCAATAAACCTAGTCCACGCGGTATGGTGCCAAGAACGCTAGCAGAATTTTCTCGTCGAATAGTTATGCCTTTAAGCGAGAAAAGAACCAGTCTTTTTATGATTATGACGAAATTAACACGTGATGAATTAGCGATTAACGTTGCAATTAATGAATTGATGAATTAATCGTGTTGGCGAGGGATTTGGAAACTCGGGTAAATCGATTATTTTATTGAGTATTCATAAAGTCGCGTCAGCAATTTAAATAAAAAAATTAAACAAAACGAATAAAGATTACAGAAAACCATGAAGTAAACATATGATAATTATATGCATAGCTCAGACAGTGGTAGTGCTAGCAACCATCTTTGTTGTTGCATAAATGGGCAGGTCCGTCCAGGGAAGTACCACGACATCACAGAAGAGCGGTGTTAAGTAGGTGTTTATACTTCCATCCGGTTAGTGAGATAGCCAGGCCACTTTATTGAAACGTTGCAACGCACCCGCAACCCTACCCGTGTATCCCGGGTGCTGCAAATATCCTTTAGGCTGCGGTTATCACTTACCATTACCATTGCGGAATATCTCGACGACGCCAATGTGTGGAGTTAATACTATTGATACTCACATAATCTAAAGTAAGACTATTAAACCTGTATGTTATATTGCAAACAGATATTTTTGGTAAAAGGCAACTGTTGAGTTGCTTGCCGGTCTCTTCTCAACAGAAACTGGTTTCCGAACCGGTATATATATATATATATATAATTATTTTTGTAAAATTTGACGATTCATAACAAAGCGCAAGCGTCTATTTGAATAAATATATTTTTGATTTAACATCATGTGGACCGCCGCCTTCGGGATCGATTAAGAGAGGTAATAAACTGAATGCTTTGAACCGTTGTTCAAAGCATTCAGTTTATTACCTCTCTTAATCGAGTTGCCTTAATGCGTTTTACGTTGCCTTGTCGTTACAAGGCAACGTAAAACGCATTACGGTGACGACGCGTTTGTATAGCATCAAACTTTTAAATATTTACGCTATATGTATGGATCTGAACTAAATATTTTAATAAACAACATTTTTTTTTTGTTTTCCTTTAACCGCGTGTAAAGGTTACAAGCACAAATTTTTCTATATTAAGGTTTCCTGTGTGCGCGCCATCTGCTACCGCTGCTGTAGTTCATAGTAAAATTTTAAGAGACTGGAGACTTTTACTTATCTTAGCCAGTGATGAGTATAGGTTAATGTTTGTACTCATCACCGATTTTGACAAGTAAGAAAATGGGACGCCGGCCCCGTCTATCGGCACTCGATGACGTGTCGACGAGTTGAAATTAACTACAACCGTCGAACTCGGTGGATGCTAAGAAACTGTCAAGCGTTCAGTAAGGTTTATCTTTGTTAATTGAGTTTTAAGTGTTGTAACAGTAACTTTACTCACTGAATCAAGATTACAACATGGAAAAGTGGTAAAAATAATGTTTCCAATGCACTGTCTCCGATATAAGATCATTTCATTTGTATTTTAGTTTGTTTCTTTATCGAGATCATTACTATTTATATTTGTTTCATAGGGAACAATATGTATGTCATCAAAACATTTTTTATTTAACCAAAAGTTAGCCTCAAAAGTTAAATGGACTACAAAATCACAAATGTAAACAATTAATTTGACGTCAATTGCGTTCCGTAAAAGTTTGTGAATTGTTCAAAAATATATTGTTTTAAGGCAATAAATAAGGTAAAGACGATTCGATAACTCTCCATGGACACTACACACCATGAAAAAATACAAGCTGCCGAATGCATGAACTAAACTTTTTCTATTTTCACGGTACACTGGCGTTGTTTCATTTTAAATTTTGCTAAATTTCACACCGCTTTAAATATCCACGCTCTCGCCCAACAAAAGCGCTAAAATGCCCACACACACATAATATAGATACTGTAACAATTCAGATCCTCCTTTTTCCTACTTCATTGGTTTTAGCAGCATGTGACCGCTATTGTTTCTAGAGCACTTTGGTTCTCCATATTTTAGACTGAACAAACTCGTTTTTACGAAAAGGTTGTTAACAGTAGTGTTTTATATTAACGCGATGATTATGTTGGAATCGGATTCAACAAAGTAATATAATATAAGCATAATGATAAAAATAATTATCAATTGACAAAAACTTATGTCATTTCTTTTTGATTAAAACTCAAAGTTATCTCGCAGATAACTATAATTTGCAACTAACTCCGTCAGGTAAAAACTGCATATTATAAAATTTTTGCTATCCAGTTAGAAACTGTTGTAGCTTTTTGGAAAAACTAAAAAGGAACTTTCGGTACAACATTTGAAAATATGTAAGTATAAAAAGTATTTTAAAAAGTTAAAATTTATTCTTTTAAAAATTCAATCAGCAATAACTAGCATCAGTGTAGTGTAACTTCACAAATAAGAATAACTGAAGAAACTATAATTGTAGAGTAAAATATTTTCCAAGACAATGATGTTGTGTGTGCTGTCTGTCTGTTTGTTATCAGATTGTGATATGAACCGTGAAAGCAAGACAGTTGAAATTTTCACAGATGACTTATTTCTGTTACCGCTATAATAACAAATACTAAAAACAGATGAAAAAATATTTAAGTGGCTCCGGTTTTTTGTCATATTAAATTGGTGTAATGTACAAGTACATGCATGACCTAGAGTAGAATATATACATGAAATGAATAAATACAAATACTTACAGATTACACGTACCATAGCTACACAAATAAAGAAAATCGAATCTTGGTATTTGAACGCCATTTGTCTACCTGACGAACTCTGAATTTTTATAAAGCCACACGAACATCCTTTGTTCTAATACCATGAAATAGACATCTTTTCATTTTAAATCTATTATTTTATTACCAATTTGAAAATAATGGAATTACGGTTAAGCCCCTTAATATGGTATGGGCAAGTGAATGTTAAATAAAAAAAACCGGCCAAGCTCGAGTCGGACTCGCGCACGAAGGGTTCCGTACCATTATCTATAAAAACGGCAAAAACTCATGTCGGTTGTATGGGAGCTTCACTTAAATAGTTTTTCTGTTTTTAGTATTTGTTGTTACAGCGGCAACAGAAATACATCATCTGTGAAAATTTCAACTGTCTAACTATCACGGTTCGTGAGATACAGCCTGGTGACGGACGGACAGACAGACAGCGGAGGGTCAGTAATAGGGTCTAGTTTTACCCTATAGGTACGGAGCCCTAAAATGTTTGTTACTTTACATTTGGTGGAGATTCAAAAGAGATATAGAAGCTGGTTCTCTTCTTTATCGCCTTTTATCTTGATCATTTTGATTTTGGACATAAACACAAGGGTTTGGAAACAAATCAAAGTTTGAAATAATACTAGAAATAACAAATACCTGTATAATATGACCTAGTTAGATACCATTAGCTCCTAAAATAACACAAAATAGGTTTGAATATCAACTAAATTGCGATTGACTTGTGAATTATTATTTCCTAAATATGAGTCGACGTTCATTAAATATAATAATAGTAATATTCATATTTACTTGTGAATTTTTTTCAATTTGTAATATAATAAATTACTGGAAACTCATTAGTAAGTTTGACACTAGAATGAAAATCGTTCATTATTATTAATGTCAATTAGTCGTATTGTGGCAGAGAAATATTTACATTTATCTGCATACTTAACTTACCTTAATTATATTAGAACTTTTCGATATCACAAGGAATCGTCACTAAAGTAGCGGAGGTAACTGCTGTAATATGTTTACTGTTAAATTGCCAACGATCCTGAACGATACATCCTAAGGGACGTCAGAATTGTGCGGTATTTTCTATCTATGACATTTATAAAGCTCGATTTAAATCTGAATTTACCACAGGTATTCAGCGGTAAAACTGTTTACATACAATTACTAAAAGCAAATAGTAAAGTAAAGTAACAGCCTATACATGTCCCACTGCTGGGCAAAGGCTTCCTCTATACAGAGGGTATCATCAGGGCATAGTCCACCACGCGGCCCCACTGCGGATTGGCGGACTTCACATACCTTCGAAATATATATATTTTTTGTTATTATTTCGAAAATATGCAGGTTTCTTTACGATGTCTTCCTTCACCGCGGAGCACGTGATAAGTCAGCACTTAAAGTTAAAAACTTCATTAGTGCCGGCACCGGGGATCGAACTCGGGTTGCTCGAGTATATTGAATTAAAGGCGAGCGCCCGGACACTGAGCTATCATGGCATGCCATAGTAAAATGGTGCTATATTGGTTTTATACACAAAAATACTTGTGAGAATGTACGTACCTTACGGAGAAAAAAATATGAACAATCAATAAAACGCAACGTATCTGCAACCCTATAGGTGTTGCTAAAGTCAATGGACGGCGGTTATCAGTTAACATCATGTGAACCGCGAGCTCGCTTGGCACCTTCTCACATAAAAAATAATAATAACGCTAATACAATAAATACATGTATCGTATAAGTTATACATAAGAGTATGATTCACATGGAAAATAAATGAACGTTAAAAAGTAATAGGTTAGACCAAAAACACTTTTTCCCACCCTTCCCGTTTCGGATGCAAATTATAGATTTCGATTAAGAAAAAAGATTCGAAGTTAAAAATTTAAAAGCATCTCACGTCCGTAGGAGATAGAGAAATGTATATTTCAGAACACTCTCTATCTATTTGATTATAAAACTCACATTGCAATAGTACCATTGAATCTAAGTATTTCAAGTGCGAAAGCTTTTAAAGAAATCGGGTCGATCGTAGTGGTACTTATCTTCTATTTCGTATCTAATCTCATAAAAACAGCCGGTATTCTTTCTATAGTACTTTACACAGAATTTCTAATAGAACGAGACAAATAAGTATTTATTATATGCAGGAGGATTAATTATGAATTTTATGGCAACTTAGGTACATTAAATAAACTTCATTTAAATTTACATTTTTATATTTCCAAGCTTATAGGGCATTAGATTTTCACTGTCTTACATAGTAATTTTTAACTTACATTAATAATTAAATTTTAATTATTTTAAAATGGTTTAAATTTTTTATTTATTCTAGTAATACCAACTATTTTTTGACATTTTTAAATAATTACAATAATAAAATATCTTTATTCACATAGACGCTTGCGCGTTCTTATGAAACGTCAAAATTTTACAAAGAAATTAACACGTTCGTAAGTTACCACCGGTTCGGAAAGCAGTTTCTGTTGAGATGAAACCGAAAAGAAACTCAGCAGTTGCTCTTTTTTAAAAGGTCAGTTTACAATATAATGGTACAGGTATAATAGTCTTGTTTTAGCTATAATAATATTAGACTATTTAACTATATTAGTTATCATAAGTAGTTGTGGTAGATATTAACAAAAGACGTCCACTACTGTTTACAAATGAAAGATATTTTAAACAATTTCGTATTATCGTAATTACATATTGATAAATTAGTCTCATAAGAATTTTGTTTCATTTCTCAGACATTTAATGTTATCATTGGGGTTTGCGAAACAAATTTTGTTATGACAAAAGTGTATAACACAATTTTGTATAATTTTGTTAATTGAGTTAAATCGAATATTAAAAAATCCAAGGCATTATATCTACTTTCAACGATAATCAATACGGATTCATTAAGCAACACAGATTCTAGTTTCTAGTATATTAATTTATATTCACGGGCAAGGCACGTGGTGGTACACTGGGTCTAATTTACACACATTACTGAAATGATCAGAAGATTATCACCATATACCACCAAAACCTGAGCAGTACAGAGAGGTATTGAAAAAGACCTCTTTGTTTTTTTTTTTCAATAAATACAATTCACAATGTGTAAATCAAAGGTTTTTATACATTTTGCCTTCTGTCCAATTACTATCCGAGATCGTTTTACTTTTGACGCGCTATAGCTACTTTAGAACGCTCGGAGAATACATACTATTTCGAAGCAACACAATCAGATTCAGAACAGAAAGCAAACGGAAATGGAAACTTGATAATACGACGTCCATGTAGCACGATGCAATGCAATTAAATTCCAGTTGCACCTCGACAGTGTCGACCAAATATCGCTTAAATTCCTATTTTGGCTTTGTTATATTTTTGTACTCTACTTAAAACACTGCCTGATGTATTACATGAAACAGGATTTATGTTACCAAAAATGAATTTACTTAAAATCAGTATCATTCAGGGTCAAGTCTGTGTGTTCAACAAGAACTTTTCCAGAAGCCATCTGTTATAAGAGGCTCTTTATGTTTAAGGCGCTATGTATTAAAAATGGGTTTCGAAGCTCTTTTTAACGAAAAAAACACTGGTATGATGTGGTTGCTGTAGATTGTGTAATAAGCAACATAGAACGATGCAACAACGTTCAGTTTGTGAGTTAAGCTATCAAGCAAATTTCATGAATTGTATTTGTAGAGAAGTGTGCTTGTGAAGAAGTTGAATCAGATGTAAAATGTTAGTTGATTTTTACATTTAATATGTTTAATCCAATTTCAATCGACCGTCCATGGAGATTTGCAACACCCGTAGGGTTGCAGATGCGTTGCAACCTTTCAATAAAGTGGGACCCGGCTATCTCACTCACCAGATGAAACGCAGAAGTGTAACACTTCTACTTCACGCTGATCTTCTGTTAGGTCGTGGTACTTACCCCGATAGACCTGCCCATTCGTGCAATAGGAAAGCCTGTTGAGTGGCCTTACCACAGTAAAATAATTTGTATATTGTATAGTTTATCTATGAAGACCAATGAACATATAGCCTCAAGTAACTATAGAAGAAGTAAGCAGTTGGTGATCATATTTTAACTTTACCAATCACTACAGTCAAAGTCTAAAGTCAAAATTTCATTATTTAATATAGGCGTATTTTAAGCTCTCATTAAACGCCAAAAAACTAAAAACTATATTAGATTTCAACAGCCTCAAATCCTCGCAAGACTAAACTTATTGCCCCCATTGATGATAGCTATTACAAATAAACATCCTACTTTCAATATTAAGATGGTTGGGATGTTAAAATTCATAAAATGAAACCCTATCACTGCTAGACCTCAAGATACCATAATCTCTTTTGTGCATAGATAGAGATTGAATTGACGGTAGCTTGGTTAGGAATTTTATCGGACTATTTAACTAAATAGTCCGATAAAATTCCAACGTCGTACAACTGTCATCTTACAACGTAGTGACAACTGTCGTCGTACGACGTAGTGACAACTGTCAGATTTTGGTAGTGTTGTTCTCCACGCAACCATAGCTTTTAAGAGAAGTAATGAGTGAAATTTGTAAATTTCTAATATTTTTATAACCGCGCCGAGACTCTTACTCAGGTTGCTCGAGTGTATTGAATATATCTATCAGGGCTTGCAGACGAGCTCATAATGTAATCGTTAAAACATTGTGAAATTTACTTACTTTGCTACACAATGAATTACTACGAAAACAATATCTATTTTGACACTCAAATGAACATCATTAATCATAATTAACAACAATTCCTCGCTTACTGGATGTCATCTAACACGTATGTTCATCAATTATTTTATTCATTACATTAGGGCTCAACAAATTATATTTACATCAAGTAAAATTACGGGACAAGAATTTTACTTGATGTAAATATAGTTTGTTAAAAACATAGTTTGTTAAAAACATAGTTTGTTAAAAACATAGTTTGTTAAAAACAAAAAATATAGTTTGTTAAAAAGAAACTATATTTACAGGGTTCCGTACTCGAAAGTTAAAACGGAACCCTATTAATAAGACTCCACTGTCTGTCTCTGTGTCTGCCTGTCGGTCTGTCACCATGCTGCACCTCATGGACCGTGGTAGTTAGATAGTTGAAATTTTCACAGGTGATGTATTTCTGTTGTCGATATAGGTACTTAACAACAAATACTAAAAAACAAATAAAAAAAAAATTAAATAGGGCTCCCATACACATGATTTTTTTTGCCGTTTTATAGATAATGGAACGCTCCGTGACCATGAACGCTAAAGGGTTCGAAACGTCGTGAATTACAATTAAAAGTAAACGCGACAAATCCCTAAAATTAGTTTCATTTATTATGTTATTTACAAATTGATCGGTATTTACAGATTAATAATTAAAAAAAAATGATATCAAATTCACTTTAAAGAAGGAGTAACATTAAATGCACAGTTAGGCAAACAGTTACAAGACAGTTTATTTTTTGCAAAACTTACATTTATAACGGTTCGGTTACATTTATAATGGTTTATAATGCGGTTTATATAATTATTTTATTTACCTGTCTATCATAAAAGCATAATTGAAAGTTATTCATAAAACTTTTACTTTAATTTCACATATAGTCATGAAATTTTCATAATTTTTTACACAATGAAGTTTGGCGAAGTCAATGCCCATTTCTAAACTCTAGTATGAAATCTTTCACATTGAGTTACGCAACTTCAAAAGACGTCGATCAGTTATCGCAATGATATGCAGATAACAACAACAGAAACATGTCAAATTAGAATTACGTCACAACATACAGTAACGTCTTAGGTATAAGCGGTGACTTCGAATTAAACCTTATCCACTTGAGTCAATTATTAAGTTTAATTACATTAGAACTTTTCATTTTACCAAAAAATCATTACGGATTTAAAAAAGTAATTAATTAATAGTATGACGGATGCACAGCTCTAAATGCAGATGAATTATAAAATATTCCGACGTTCGGATATGTATACAAAACCGCATAACCGCAAACCTTGTTACTAATCCATTGCACAACGAAATTCTTGCATTTCCGAAAATTCTTAGTTAAACCTGTAATAACATAATTTTAACATTAAATAAAATAAGTAAAAAAAATCTTGTTATGCATATATATATATTCTTACACAACTTTTTAACCGACCAAGTCAAGCTTACACAACTTTTTAACCGACTTCAAAAAAGAAGGAGGTTTCTCAATTCGACCGTATACTACATATTTTAATTTTTTTTTATGTGTGTTCGGGGATAACTTCGTCATTTATAAACCAATTTTGATGATTCTTCTTTTGTTGGACAGGATATATCTCAAGGGTGGTACCATGATAAGGAAACCCAGATCTGATGATGGCATCCTCAGAGAAATGGAAAGCAATCCTCAAATGTTATGGGTGTTGACAATGCTTATACTGACAATAATTTTACTGTTTGAAGTCGGTTTTTTTGTTCAAAATTATATCATTATAATTTAGCTTTACAATTACTAATTGAGTGCCTTTTACTTTTAATACATACACTTAGAAATGTTCAAACATTTACTTATTTTGCACTACATTGGTTGTTGGTTAATAAGACGCGGAGAATAGACTGGATATCAAAGCAACCGAATCGAATTCAGAACAGGAAGCAATGGATATGGAAACTCGATAATATGGTGCTCTCGTACCATGTTGCAATCCAATTAAATTCCTGTTGTTACTCGACGGTAGCGGCCAAATAGCGTTTAAGTTTCTGCATATTTATGGTATAAACTCTCTGAGTTCATATTCAATTTATTGGTAAATTTTGTTGTAATAAATATTAAACTGAGTATTTGGTATAATAACAGCAAATCAGCTATCGTCATAACCACGAAAATTTCAAAAAGTTCATTAAACAAACTTTTTCTTGAGGGCATAACGCATTTCTATATATATACATATATTGTTTATGGTTAATAATAATGATTATTTACCTTTATGCGATAAATTTTAGTTCAATAAAAGTAAATGAACATTTTTCAAGAGTATTTATTCCGTTGCACGTAGCGGAGGCCAAATTGATAATTTGAGCTCACCTTAAGTGCAACTCGAGTAAGTAGTTGCGAAAGTAACTCTGTCTGTCTGTCTGTCTGTCTGTCTCGCTTTCACTCCAAAACTACTGAACCGATTTAAATGAAATTTGGTACACGGATAGTCTAGAGCCTGAGAAAGGACTACTATTTTTATTTTGGAAAAAAGTGTTATTAAGGGCTTCAAAACGAGCGAAGCCGCAGGGGAGAAGCTAGTATAATATATTATTATTAAGGCGAACAGCCGCAACACCTAGGGCGCACCATTTCTGATGAGGGACCAAGGGGCTTCTCGGTGGTATCGCGTCTGATTGAGTCTTAGTTCTGACCTCTCTTGAATCTTGAATCTCTTTTTAAAAGTTCAAATTTTATTATTTATACCGCTCAGTAGATGAGGCCTTCGCAAGCATTGCGTTTTTAGCTCACTTAAATAGATTTCCCTTATTAATAATCAAAATTTAATTTAAATCACATACTAACAAATTTACTTCGCTACCGCTTGCACAGCATAGTTGGTAGTTCTGGTTTAGACTATTCAGTTTAGTGAAAAGTTGGTAGGTGTTTACGTCAAAACAACCGCTAATTTACCTTCATCCTTTGAAACTTAAATCTGTTCAACAAGGCAACAGAAAAGTTTAATCGAATTAACAAGTGAACGTTATTTACTACCATAATTTTATTACTAATTAAGAGTAAGGTTAAATGCCAATGTTTTTATTAGGAGCTGGTCAGTTTAATTACATTACATTTGTGTTACTCTCTTTTTGTCTTAGATTAGTCAAAAACGGTTATACCATGAGTACGACAAATACCCTTGTTGAATGCTGCGACTTTTATGGCAACAGTTTACATGTAATTTCAATTATAGTAATATTTATTTAACTCTGTGTACATGTAATTTTGTTGGTAATCCAAAATAAATAAATAAATAAATAACAGAACTCAACTGCTATCGTGCCTGCGGCTTTACCAAATAAACGATGCAAAGATCGATGCTTTGATTACTTCCGATGAAAAGAATGGTCTTAATGGCGGTCTGAGTACGCAAATATAAGTATGATTCCGAGTACAATATTCTGTTGATTTTCTTACAATAAAATTTTAAATTATTCCTCTTGTTTATTGATGTAAATAATGGTATGCATTCAATTCGAAGGCTATACATATAAAGCTTCGAATGTGGAAGAAACCATGGAGGATATGTTTCCACGAATTTTATAGACCCTACACGAGTAGCATCATAATTCGCGGATTAGGTTAACAAGTACTACAGGCCATTGAGGTCCGGTATGCGAAACGACTGTGTTATTCGTGCTTTATGTGTGTGCAACTGTCACCAGACGGCGATTCTGGTTTGGCCGCGAAAGAGCTTTGTGATCTTAAGAAAATTTAAAACATCACTCGTTTCGCTCAAATATTCATCTTCAAGTGTTATTTGTAAGGTTTTCAGGCTGTAAAGTTTCTAGTGAGAAAAACAACAACAAATGGTGCCAAGATTTGCTAAAAATCTGACAACGAAAGTGAAAATATATGGCGATTTTTTCGTCGTGGGGCTATCAGCCGCTTACTTTACCCGCTACGAAAGACGTAGAATTGAATCTCGCAACGCAGAAAATTTTTGAGTATTTAAAAAAGTAAAAACAAATTTTAACTCTAACACATGCATTTTTGATACTTTGCTGTTTGTGTTAATTGAACACTTAACACAAACAGCAAAAAGTTTGTTACGTAGTTTGACTCTCATTAGTCAATAGGTTGAACTAAGGTGTAATAAGCATTATCCCTGCAACTTCCCATAATATTGACCTGGCAACATTAAGCCACATATAATCACATATAAATAGAATTGTACTGGCACTTGGTAATAATTCTTCACAATGGATTCTCGTAACAAAGAACTATGCTAAGGCCTATTGATACTTGATATCGTAAAAGTGTCAGCTGAAACCCTATCAATACAGGTTAGAAATACTAAATTGTTTATTATAATTTCCCATATAATTATTCTTTTATAATTATTATTTTATATATTGTTTTCCTGCTATTCCTGTTACTGATTTAATTAAATGAGTTATTATTGATTATAAACTTTCTGGGTAAGCCATTTAATTTCCTTTTGGCATTGATTTTTTAATCAATGACTGATTTATGAACATGATTAGCATTAATATTGGGAACATATAATTTCCTTTGTTTTACTTAACTAACTTATACTCATGGGAATGGTTACTTAATTGTTTAAAAATTTAACGTATTTCTTTCTTAACGTAACAATGTAATAAGCATTTAGACACACGCGAGTTTTAACATTAAATATGCTATTGCGGCATTCCGTCGTAATTTACGGAGTAAATAATGAATGAATTTTTTTTTATGTGAAAAGTTGCCAAACGAGCAGACGGTTCACGTAATTTTAAGTGTATACCGCCGCCAATGGACATCTGCTACACCCGAGGGTTCCAGATGCGATGACAACCTTTGAAAATTGGGCTCCAGTCACCTCACTCACCAGACGAAACGTGAAAGTATTATACTTCCACTTGACGCTGGCGTCAAGTGGTGAGGTTGTCTTGTCTTGTATCTTGTATTAACTGATGTTTGTGCTTTCAGTCCCGAGACTATTAAAGCTTCATCGGACGCAGAACCGGTGGGCTAGCCAGAACCCACGGGTTCGGGCCCTCCGCTGTGGGTAGGGCCAAGCATGTGCTCATGCGTGCGTTTAAGTGTGGTATGTCATCTAAGGGCCATCGAGGTCGCGGTTCGGACCGAAACCCCGATGGCCGTCGACTGTGCAATTAGCTAATCGGTGGCTGGGAGCGGTGAGAACCGCCCCGGAACGCGGGTGTACCTTGTGTACGCGTTGTGTTGGTCTCGCCGTGCTCGGAGGCGAGGGCGAACTATTGTGTTTGTTGTTACACTAGCTGTGGGTGTAGTGTTATCCGGCGGGACCCCCGGCGGTGGGTCCGGCGTATCTAAGTCCCCTTCCTCGACCGGGTCGATGAGGACGTTTCGCGGGCGACGCTTGTTGACGTTCGCGTTTGTGCCGGGTTGGTAATTTGCTGTGCTTACCACCAGAGGGTTGGGATGATGTTCGGCTCTATCGAAGAACCGTTTGGTCAGGTCTTTAAAATATTCGCGAATCGTCGGGAGTCTACAATCGCTGTGCAGGTCGACGTTGCGTTGATACCACTGCGCACCGGTTGCGCGGCGGATGAACTTATTTTGTACTATTTGCAACTTGTACAAGCGAGTAGGGTGCGTGTGGGCGAAGGTCATGCATGCGTAGGACATAATAGGTCGTACGCAGGTCTTATATAATAATTATTTGTGTCTTAAGGGCATTTTACTTTTAGCGTGCAGCAGAGGCTGCTACGTGGCCCTACCACCGTCAGAATGCGCGTTTATGGTTTGAGGGTCAAACGTTATTTGTATCCTATCTTAGTTTTTAGGCTAAGGACGATAATTATTTGCTTACTATGATATTTCCTAAGCCCAACTTTCATCCAAACATGAAATGTCATGTTCTACGGTTTTATTTTTTGTTACGTGTATCATAATTCAAAAAAAATAATTAACAAAGAAGAAATAAAGCCAATAAAGATAGTAGTAGTACCAAATAAAATACAATGTACTTGTCCCTTAATTTAGACTTGTTAATATGTTTTTATATTTTTCATATAAAAATTAAGTTTTATACATCTCATCATTATTGCAACCTGTTTGATGTTTCGCGTATGCAAGAACTCATAAGGATAGTTATTAGTAACTAATGAATAGACTGAACTGAATACGGATGGTAAGTAACCATGAATCATCTTCCTTAAAATAAAATAAAAACTGTACCTTTAAGTTAGATAAAGGCCTCCTTAGCCTAGTAACAGACGAAAAAAATATTTTTGGACCCCACTCGGTACAATACGTATCGATTTATAAAAACAATGTAAATATCGGCTCGTAAGCAAGCCTCCTTCGGCGACGACCGATGTTTGGGAAAATGCCTTGTTGTCGTGAGCTGACCAGATTATACGTCGAGATCGTAATTTTATGGTAGAATTATTGCTCATTGTTATCCCGACATACGTAGTTTTAAGAAGATTTTCACTATGTAGTCGGTAATTTTAAAAGTAAATTATCACGCTTAACGATTTATTCTCATGTCCGCACTTGGGCAATATGTACAATAATATGACCTACAATTTTGCAATATAATGTCTACGTAACGTACCTATTGGGTTGAAAAATCGATGGCCAAATGAAAATAAAGAAATCGCAAGCCTTAATCCGAATAGCTCCATCTAGAACAAAGGCAGGCCAGTGAAAATGGACACTAATTTTAAAGGACAAAAACTAGTCAACGTCTCTCACTATAACCACACTCTATATTATGTAACAATTACTTAAAAACTATTGTTAAAACTGAGGGCAATAGGTTAACTTTATATGACAAATTATTATGAACTTATCGAATAGAAATAAACAAAAATCAAAAAAAAACTAATTATACATTATTATGGCGTCGTGTTCTCAAGGGTCTGCTGGAAGAGAACTCTTTTTAGGGTTAAGCCCGCCTTTGTACATATTTTTTGTCATTTGTTCCAATTGTCTGTATTATAATTGTGTACAATAAAGAAGAAAAATCCTTCATAGTTACCACAAAAATACCAGCAATGAGTTGAAATCTTGTTGTATTACACTTATTGATCCCTTTCATTTATATCGTTGCAAACTTACGAGGAGTGTGGGATTGAAGTGAAACGCCGATTTGCACATCTTCATTTTATTTACAAATTATTATTATTATTTACAAATTTACATTTTTTTTTTTAAAGTTTATGTTCTAGGCTTAACGCCGCGGCTGGTGACAAGAGAGCTGGTTCTTTTCTCGCTCAAAGGTTAAGCATAACTATTCAGCGAGGAAATGCAGCTAGCGTTCTTGGCACCATGCCGCGTGGATTAGGTTTATTAGATAATATGTAATTTTAGATAAATTTAATCTTGTAAATATTAGGTCAATAAAGAAACAAATAAACTGAAGATTTGGTAGTGCCACGGAACAGTCTTCGCTGTTGCACAAATAAGCAGGTCCGTCCGGGTAAGTACCACGACCTCGCAGAAGACCGGCGTGAAGTGTAAGTGTTATACTTCTGCGTTTTGTCTGGTGAGTGAGGTAGCCCGGGACTTTATTAAAAGGTGTTGCAAATGTCGATTGATGGCAGTTATCATTTAAGATCAGGTGAATGGAGGTGCCTACTTGCTTGCGAACTTCTCAAGTAAAAAAATACTGCTTTTGGATTTTCTGTGATTTTGATACCTAAATTTATGTGGATCTTAGTTTAATTTACACATCATAAAAATTCAACTTGGAAAATATCATAAAGAAAATCCTTATTTTTTACACAATATAAGAATAAAATTCTCTATCTATAATTAATATTTTAATAAAAATAGTCTATTTACAAATATAACACATAGTTTATAGTGTTAAGTTAAACATTTTGCAAAAAATATGTATATATCATTTGTACGAACAGTCTCTTAAACTTTTCAAGACACGTAATAAAAAACAAAAGCATGCCCAGAAATTATCTTCAAGGTAACTTTTTTATACGATACGGATGATTTATCGTTGCTTGTTTTTGATTTTCGTTCCAATCTAAAAAGGTTTTCTCCTTAAATACTTTCATTACAATAGAATAAGCTATTGAAAAGCCCTTTGTTGGCAGAAGAAAATAATCTTCCAATCGTGAATAAACATTAACTAACGATCTTTGTACATAAGTCATTCTATCACCGCCGGTCGATTTGTCGTGCTCTAATGAAAAGTAACGGGCTTCCTACTTACACAATACAATGAAAGACTCATTATTTAACATATATAATTCTGAATAAAATTTAATAAAAATAAGAAAAAACATTGACATTATTTTTAGAAGTTCGATAACTTTATACTACAACATCAAAGCAAACACACAAACAATATAAATTTTGCAATCAATTTTCAACTGCTTTCTCTTCTTTTCTTCTGATAGCAGGCACTGATGAATTGCCAAATGTCAAGGTGACACATTTAGACTGTGTCACAATTTTGAATTCAAAGGCTCCTTTTATTTATTTATTTATATATACAGCGGACCCACCAGACGTTGTCAACAGGCGGACACAACATAAATAAAAAAATGAACTGTGAATCTAACCATTCTCAAATCGACCTGAAGACACAAAATTTCATTAAAATCGGTCCAGCCTTTTAGAAGTTCAGTGACATACACACATACAGAAGAAGACTATTAGGGATTAGCAAAATATTTTTCTGCGAATTTTTCGCATATTATGACTATTATTTATTGAAATTTAAAATAATTATAATAACTTATAACAGGCATTTAGTAATTTTCATAAAATTCCCTCCCTCCTAAGAAATAAATAAGATAGGTAATAATAATAGATAGGTATTTAACGGTGGTAGAGCCACGCAGCAGCCTCGGCTGTTGCACGAATGGGCAGGCTCGTCCGGGTAAGTACCACGACCTCACAGAAGACCGGCGTAAAGTGGAAGTATGACAAATACTTTCGCGTTTCGTCTGGTGAGTGAGGTAGCCGGAGCCCAATTTCCAAAAGGTTGTCAACGCATCTGCAAACCCTCGGGTGTAGCAGATGTCTATGGGCGGCGGTATTCACTTAACATCAGGTGAACCGTCTGCTCGTTTGGCAACTTTTCACTTAAAAAAAAACAAAAAAAAAAAGGTCACAAACATAATCTCTGACACTGTATACTAGTAGTAAACCGATTTCAATTGACTGATTAATTTCAACGAACAAATCGAACGATATTAAAACCGTTCGGTCTGATCGTTTTGTCAACAAAATTAATCCTTTTCGGATATCAATGTTATGCATTCGTACACAGTATTGCTATTGATACATACACAATTACAATATGTCAAATTATTTTTCAAAACACAATCACTACAGAATATATAAATAGGAATATAACCAATATTTAAACATCTATTATTCCTTACAACTAAATAGTTATTAATAAATCCAAAGGAGGACGTTGAGCGGACGTCGCGTTCACGAACGGTCGCGCAGGTGTTCGGCCACTATTTATCACTATATATTTTTATACAGATCTTTTCAAAGTCCCAAAACATTACAACATAGCCTGTAATCTTTCCGTACAAAAATTATAATCGTAATATGGCAGAAGAAGCTTCTGTGACAGAAATCACTTATCACGCTTGCTCACTTCTTAATTCTTGTTTAGTGCTTAAAATACAAAATTCAAAGATTTTTTCATTGTCTTGTTTTTTTTTTTATTATAGAACATGCCAATCAAACTGTTAAATGATAACTGCCGCAACAGCCCTAGAGTACCGTTACCCTTAGGGATGTTACGGCGGTTATGACGCGACATATACAGCAACGCACCTGTATCTTGTATATTATATTAACTGATGTTTTTGCTTTCAGTCCCGAGACTATTAAAGCTTCATCTGACGGAGAACCGTTGGGCTAGCCAGAACCCACGAGTTGGGCCCTCCGCTGTGGGTAGGGCCAAGCATGTGCTCATGCGTGCGTTTAAGTATGATGTGTCATCTAAGGGCCATCGAGGTCGCGGTTCGGACCGAAACCCCGATGGCCGTTACTGTGCAATTAGCTAATCGGTGGCTGGGAGCGGTGAGAACCGCCCCGGAACGCGGGTGTACCTTGTGTACGCGTTGTGTTTGTCTCGCCGTGCTCGGAGGCGAGGGCGAACTAGTACGCACCTTTATGCGTTCCACCTATTAACAAACTAGGCCCCGGCTATCTCACTACAAGTTTAAATCTTCCACTTCACGCCGGTCTTCTGTGAGGTCGTGGCACTTTTCCGGACAGACTTATTGCCCATTCGTGCAACACCGAAGACTGTTGCGTGGCCCTACCACAGAAAACAATCATAACACTGGACAAAAAATTCCCCCATTAACTATTTATGACAAATACAAAAAATAGGAGTGCCCATTAATACCCTACAAAGCACAATACGTACCTTTGAAATGTACGGACGATTTCTTCGTATTTGTTTTCGATTTTCGTTTCAATATAAAAAGATTTTTGGCTTTAATACCTTTGTTTTGTTGACAATAGTTGGAATAGGTAGTCCGAACGCCATTTTTATCTGTAGTATATACCTATTCATTTTCCGTCGTCAACTTTAATGTTATGTACCAAAACGATATTTTTTAGTTTTAATACAAATGTTTAATACAAAAAAAAAGATAACCTTAATTGTTATCAAAATTGTCAAAACTTTTTTGTACTATATTTCAACAAATAAATTGATGCTGTCCTATTCTATTCTATCACACAAACAATTTCTCTTTAGGGGTTTCTACGACATAACAGGTTTTTAATGACAAATTATTCCATGCCTATTTATTGCTTAGTATCCCAACCTATCATTTAATATTTCGCTATCAAGTACTAACTTCGTAACATTAAAGATATAACGAATAAGGAGCTATAACGAATTCATGCAATTAGTCGTAGTAATCCTTCATATATTTATAAGTTTATACTAACAAGATAGATTATTACTAGACGAGCGGCTGCTTGTACAGGCAAAGTGTCATCAATCTTGATTAAATTTTAGATTCAACAAAGGGCCTATTTGTACGTTTTAACATTTCGGCACGAACTACTCATTAGCGAGATATCGATCTAAGCTTAGCTCTACAAATTCCAGACCGATTATTTTTACTTAATATAAAACTGAGCTGAAGATCAGAATGTATCAATTGGTGTAATTACATTTTGGGTACTACACAGATGAGTAATCTTCGTTGAAACTCTGCTGTCTTTATAGCACAAAAAACTTATCTTATTATAACAAAAGGCTTTTCTCTTTGAGGGAACAAGATGATTTTAAACGAGTAATATGCATTTAAATAATAATTATGTCACATTTTTTCGTCGTCTCGTGTCTTTATACATATATGTATATATACACTAGATTATATTTCAATTTAATATTAGAATTATAACATCACTTCTTTCTCGTACTCGAGCATATTTACATCTACAACAGACATGGTCAAGCTGTAGATTGTCTTGATTATTATTTTTATCCAATTAAAAAGAATTTAAGCTGTAATACCTTGATTTGTAGAGAAATAAATCTTTAATCTTTGTTAACTTGGAAAAATAGTATGCTATGTTCCTTTTCAATTACTAAAACGTTATTCACAACGATGATTACAACTGTTATATGTTGCTCGTATCTTTTTGCCCTTAATTTTCGTCACGATTGTACCCTTATAAACATTTTGGGAGTTTTAGTCTCTTTATCCTCTTTTCGTTTCGTACGTGTGAAGAGTATTTAATAGAAAGTTCAAACTTTCCTTCCTTTACAATAAATAAATCCATTTTGTTGTGAGCAATAAGAGTTCTCCTTTTTCGGTAATTTGAATTTATATATCCCCCTTCCCTCGGACCACAGAACTGTGCAGACGTGTTAAAGTGATTGATGTTAATCAATTAAATTGTAAATTGCAAATTTTGACGGAAATAAATAAGTGCAAATAATAGGAGTGCATAACATCAAGGAGACATCGACTTGCAAACATTCGGCTACGTTGGTATGAGTGAGTGCATGTCATATTAATAACGCTCTAAAACGAGACGGCAAAACTGTAAAGTAATTGAACTTATCTGCGTTAAAAAGAGTCAACAAAGATATTCTACGAAGGCTCATACTAAACTGGACGGAAAGAAAACTTCTATGAATTCGTCGATTGCATCCAACTACTGCAGATCCCTCAAGTAATGAACGTGTTCGCTTAGAGCGCTCTAATTAAAAATACACATATATCGTACGGCATACGCACCTCTATCAATAAGGCACAATACGTTATTTTAGCTTGCGTCGAACAATCCTTACTTATGCGATTTATTATTTTTACCTGCGACCCTATTACTTTTGAATCAACATGCCCGTTGATCGTACGCCGCCTAAGGCAGGTACTTCTGACCAGTTGCATTATGTTTCCGAACCTAGTTTATGTACCCGCATTGAAGACGAACCAGAGCCAGGTCATATTGCCCAAAACTGTCCCAAAAGGAAAAGGGATGAAAACTTAAAACAATCAGAGTTTACCGAATTCAAAAAAGACTTTATGAACATGTTTTCTGAGTTAAAAGAAGAACAACGCCGATATTTCACAACCTTTCACTCATCGGTGGCGGAAATCAAAACTCAAAACAATAAGTTACAAGAGTCCGTAGAATTTATGTCAGGAAAATATGATGAGGTTATACAAAAACTATCCCAATTGGAACTAGAAAGAAAAGAGGAAAAAAGGTACATTCAGCTATTAGAAGACAGAGTTGACTATTTGGAACGTCTTTCTCGCTCTAATAGTTTGGAAATAAGAAACGTACCAAACAAGCCATCAGAGAACAAGGAAGGTCTTACAGATATTGTTGTAAACTTAGCTAAAACCACTAGCGTACAATTACATCCTTCAGACATTAAAAATGTTTTTCGCACTAATACTAAGTCCGTAAATAAACCGATAATTGTCGAATTCTCATCGGCTATTATTAAGGAAAAGATGCATAAGTCAGTAAAAATCTGATAACTAAAAACATATTGAGGACAAACTGAATAGTCGTCACCTTCACATACAGGGGACAAAGACAGCAATATACGTATCCGAAAATCTAACAACTAAATGTAAACGTTTATTTCTTATGGCTCGAGAGTTTGCTACTTCACATGGGTACAAGTACTGCTGGACTTCTTTTGGGAAAATACTGCTGCGCAAAGAAGATGGATCTACAATGAAACGAATAAGCTGCGAGAACGATCTTGCTATGCTCAAAATGGAAAAATGACTGTACCGATTTTTAACAAGTAGACTATTTACATTTTTAATTTTTTGTAGTACTTTTCTTTACTTTATATTATTGTTTAATATAATTGTATTACTCTTTCTTACACATGCACACACATATTCACACAAAAGCTCTCCTTATCTATTTGCTGACAGCCATAATATCATAATATATTTGAATAGTACTCGAAACACTTATTTAATATGTAAGTTGGATTTAAATCTATTATTAACGACTAATATATGCAATACTTTTAAATTAATTACGGATTATTATTATAGATTGTATGTAAAGGGTTATATTTCACGTATTATTTATTATTATCTACATAATTTTATATATATACGTAAGCACATTTACTTTCAAACGCATATGTGCAGCTTTAATACACATATAACATTTCTGGATAACGGTTATTATAAAAATACAACTTTTGAAAATGGCTTTTAATGTAGAAAATTTAACAACTAATATAGATAGTATTTGTGTAGCTAAAGCATATAGTTACAGTACAGAAGAGTGTAACACTCATATAAAAAAAATGTCGCTGGTCGTTAAAAATTTTGGCCCAAAATATTCGTAGTATTTATAAAAACTTTAATGGATTAATAGCACAGTTACAAAGGTTTAGTTTTGAATGTGACATTCTAATCTTAACCGAAGCCTGGGTTTGTGTTACAAAAGCTATACCAACAATCAAAAATTTTACGGTTTTCTGAACAGTATTGACAACATTTTAAGACCCATTAAGGCTAAAAACATATATCTTTTAGGGGATGTCAACATTGATATTAAATCTACTAATAATGATAAAAATAGCGCCCAGTATTTAAATTCAATGGCAGAGCTGGGTCTATTGCCTGGGCATACCTATCCTACCCGACTAAAAAACTGCCTGGATCACGCCTTCGTTAAAAACGTCTCTTTCGACCTCGATCTATGTTGTAGACTCAACTGTTACGGACCACTACTCTGTCATTATGAATATTATATTTAATACCAGGAAACACCAGAAAACCGCCACACATATCACCAAAACAGATTTTGCCTCAGCAATTGCACATCTCACTTCAATTGACTTTTCGTTCATCAATCCAAACTGCAACGCTGATATTGCTAGCACTCTTCTTGTAGAAAAACTATCCTCAACTTTAAAAAATCATACTAAACATCTTCTAATAACTAGACGTAAGAGGATACTTAAACCTTGGATTACACCAGGGATACTTCGCTGCATCCATAACAGAGACAGACTCCACCAAAAACTTAGGCAAGATCCAGAAAATAGCATTTTAATCTTATCATACAAACGGTATAGAAGCTTTTGTAATGCTCTTCTACGAAATCTAAAAATCTGAACCAAATAAAATATGACAAATCTCTTCTTCAAAATGCACAAAATAATAAAAAGAAATGGGAAGCAATAAAAAAAATTACGAACCAGAATAAAAGTAATTCATTAGCTGACGAACTTATAAGCAAAACTGATGATGATGTGAAAGCAATTAATTCTATCAATAACTTTTTCTCTAGTGTAGGAATAGATTTAGCTAAGAAAATTTCAACTGATAATAAACAAGTTAATAACCATAATTTTAAGATCCCCCGTGTTGTCAACTCCTGTGTGCTTATTCCACCGGATGAAAATGAAATCGAATCCATTATTTTGAACCTTAAAAATAATTCAGCAGTTGGTTGGGATGGTATTTCTGGTGATTTTTTGAAGTTAGCTAAAAATATAATGGTACCACCATTAATAAGGCTTTTTGGATTGTGTCTTGAGCAGGGAATATTGCCAAAAGTTTTAAAAAAAATCGCTTATAACTCCAATCCATAAGAGTGGAGACCGAAATAATGTAAACAATTATCCTATTTCAGTCCTACCTGCACTGTCAAAAATTCTGGAAAACGTGCTAAACACACGTCTTATTAATTCATTAGAAAGCCAAAATGTATTGTCCAGTAATCAATAAGGATTTAGGCCGAGAAAATGTACCGAAAATGCTGTAAACGAACTAGTACACCACGTTACAACAAAACTAACCAGCACAGGCAAGTGTATTGGCGTCTTCATAGATCTTACTAAGGCTTTTGATACTGTGTCTATACCAATCCTACTTGATAAGTTGGAGAGAGTAGGTATACGTGGTGCAATGCATTCAATTTTTAAGGACTTCCTTTGTGACCGGGTTCAGAGTGTAAAAATCGGAAAGTTAATAAGTTCAGATGCCGTTGTCAAGTGTGGTGTTCCTCAGGGTAGCATACTTGTTCCAAGTCTTTTCCTGATATACATAAATGATCTGTGTCAACTGCACCTACAAAATGGCGAAATATTTGCATATGCAGATGATACAGCTCTAGTGTTTCACGGGGAGACTTGGGACAACGTATGTAAAATGGCCGAAATGGGACTCCACCAAGTCATTTGTTGGTTAAAATCTAATCTCCTTACTCTGAACATATCAAAAACAACCTACATTCAATTTTCTATTAACAAGAGTCAACATCAAGACGTATCACTTAGAGCACATTCGTGTAATCTTTTATCAGGTCAACAATGTTCATGCAATTTGCTTAAACTTTCCACAAACATTAAATATTTAGGTGTCATATTGGACAGTCAACTTGATTGGCGAGATCTTATAGACGTTACTACTCATCGAATTAGAAAGATTATTTGGATTTTCAAACAGCTACGACATGTTGCAGAGTTCGAAACACTTCGCACCGTGTATTATGCACTTGCACAGTCAATTATAGACTACAGCATCAGAGTATGGGGAGGTACATGCAAATCCTACCTCATACAACTAGAAAGAGCACAGAGGTCATTATTGAAAACAATGATGTTTAAACCATATAGATACCCTACTCAAGCCCTTTATAAAGAAAGCCAAATTCTTTCTGTTCGACAACTTTACGTTCTAAGAATTGTTAGTCAATTACACTTATGTACCACTTACGATAAGGAGATGTCAATTGCGAGACGTTCAACAATTAATGTTATCACGCCTAAAGTTTATTATTATGGGGGGATATTCATTTGTTTTCTCGTCTGGTTGGGTTTATAAATAATAAATAAAAATAAAGATATAGATATATATTGCATATATAAAATAAATATTATGGATAAAAATAAACATATATATATAAATATATATATATATAAATAAATATTTTATATAATACATATATAAATAGGACCCAACCAGACGGAAGCCCTCGGCAGGGGAGACCAAACGGCCGAGGGTTAGGGCGAAAGGGAGAGAAACCGGCGGACGATGCGGGCGGTATCGAGGAGCACCGCCTTCTGCATTTGAGCCTGGAGCGATCCGTCCCGGAGTCCCAGTCGCCTCAGATGTTTAGAGAGGCTGACTGGGATCAACCCATTCGCAGACACGACTATCGGGATAATTTCGGTCGGCACACCACCCCACATGTCGGTCACCTCGTGAGCCAGGTCCAGATACTTCGTCTTCTTATCTGTTTCGGCTTTCACGAGGTTCTCGTCATATGGAATGGTAATGTCGACCAAAAATACCCGCCACTGTGCCCGGTCCATCAACACGATATCAGGTTTGTTCGCGACAATTGTCCTGTCTGTGATGATGGACCGGTCCCAATAGAGCCTGGCGCGGTCATTTTCGAGCACGGCCTCCGGAGAGTACTTATAATACGGCAGTTTCCGTTCCACGAGGCCGTATTTCAGAGCGAGCTCCTGGTGTAGGATTCTGGCTACTAGGTTGTGTCTATGCAGATACTCAGAGTTAGAAAGCATGGAACAACCGGAGATAACATGCCGAAGCGACTCCCCGGGATGGCGACAAGCTCGACAGATGTCGACGGTGCCATCCTTTAGGATGTATCTCCTATAGTTGTTCGTCTTAATAACCTGATCCTGTATCGCACAGACAAAACCTTCGGTTTCCCCAAAGAGGTCACCGAAACGTAGCCAGTTCAGGGAGGCAACAGTATCTACGAAAGGCTCGTGTAGAGCCTTGTAGAACCTCCCGTGGAGCTCTTTCTCCTTCCATACAGCCTCTCGGTCGGAAACGCTCAGTACTCCCGGGTCCTGCCATTGCTCGTTGGCTAAGGATAGAGGGGTAAGTCCTTTATCACAACTAATGACGTCCGTGTAGATTGACTCATCCGATCTCGCCAGAAAGTAGTTACGGAGGCTGCACACCTCGCGATTGTGCATGGTGAGGGCGCTTAAAAAGCCCCTCCCGCCATGCTTCCGCGGAAGGTACAGCCTCATCACTGACGATCTCGGATGATGCATTCTGTGGGACGTCATAGTTGTGCGGACTTTTCGGTCCAGGGCGTTGAGCTCAGTTTGAGTCCACCTGAGTATGCCAAAGGTATACATGAGGACTGGCATGACCCAGCCGTTAAAAGCACGTGCCTTGTTCCCGCCTGACAAATGGCTATTAAACACCTTTGTCAGTCGTGCAAAAAACACGTCACGAACTGACTGTTTCATGCCAGCCTCATCGATACACATATTTTGTGACATACCCAGGTATCGGTATGTTTCAGCCTCAGAGAGGGTCCTTATGTTAACGGGCATAGATAAGTCTATGCCCGCCGTATTAGTGACCTTACCCCTTTCGACATGAAGGACCGCACACTTATCCGTCCCGAGCTCCATTTTGATAGAATTGCTGAAATCACAAGTGACTTTAAGCAATTCCATCAAATGGGAGCGATTGGAGGCGAATAACTTGAGGTCATCCATGTAGAAAAGGTGGGTCACTTTTGTCCCTCCTCTCCGAAGCTGAAATCCTCCCCCCGAGCCCTCCAGTAATACGCTGAGAGGATTCAGGGAGAGGCAAAAACCATATTGGACTCAAACAGTCGCCCTGGAAAATACCCCGTCGTATCCTTATCCGGTATTCCGCAGCCGTCATCCGCTCGCCTAGATGACAAAGGATCGTACTCCATTGCCCCATACAGTGCTCGAGGAAGTCTCTTACTGTACAGTCTACTTTGTACAGTTCGAGGACCCTCTTTAGCCACGTATGGGGCACCGAGTCGAATGCCTTTTTGTAGTCTATCCAGGCGGCGGAGAGATTCCGACGGTTGCGTTTAACCATTTTACCAATGACCGCGTCGATGAGAAGCGGTTCCTTGGTTCCACGACCGCCGCCCCGACATCCATTCTGAGTACGAGACATAATCCGATTCACATTAATATGCCGGGTGATTCTCATACTCAGAATAGATGTCAGTGTCTTATAGATGGTAGGTAGACACGTAATGGGGCGGTACTTACTTGGGTCTGTGGTAACCTGATCTTTAGGAACCAAATGAGTGACCCCAGTAGTAAAGAGGCTCGGGAGCGACCTCTGATCGAGAGCCTCTTGGAACTGCCGGGCGAGCACAGCGTGACACACCACGAACCCCTTCAGCCAGTAGTGATGCAGGCCGTCGAGTCCCGGACTTTTCCAGTTCGGGGCTCTACGGACTGCCTCGGATACGTCGTCGGGTGTTATGACGACGGGGTCCATGGGTGTAATGTCTGCACATTGGCTCGCCACGACTTGTGTCCAAGGGCCCTCACTGTGGTCTACGGGCTCTGACCACAGGCTGCGCCAGAAGGCGACAGTGTCTGCCTGGTCCGGTCCTTGGCCCGTTCCACAACTCATTGGTCGCTCCAAAGATTTGTAGAGCCTCTTTTGGTCACTCTGGAAGAGGTGATTCTGGCTAAACCGCGCCGTCCTCTCGGAATATCTCCGAATCCGCTTCCCCCAAGCAGCGATCCTCTGCTTCAGGTCATCTATGCGCTCCGTTAGTTTTTGCGTAATGTCCGGCTGGGACAAGTTTATGTTGGTCCCAGCGAACGCCATCCTAACGGTGCACACAATTCTGGGCCTATTATTGCCCGACCTGAAGCTTATCAGCCTGCCGATGATGGCCCTTACCTTTGCGATACGGTCCTCAATTCTTCTTCTCCATGCTGGGATAGTGCTACCTGGTCTGGTAGCACGTCCAGCCTTGGGAAGTTTGGCGCCAACGATTCGGCATACTGCCAGTGCAGCGCCAAAGAGAAATTGAGTCCGTATCGCAAAGATCCCGGCTAGCTTCCAAATAGGTTGCCAGCATCGGGTTAAGAGACCTCACGACAGACCGACTCCGCTTACTTAGGGGTATGCGGGGGAGACGTGGTCGATTCTCGAGAGGCGTTTCGCGCACCTCTAGAATTGCCTCCTCCAATATGCTTCCCATCTGCTCTATTTCTTGGGCGACTATTCCATCATCGCACGAATCTACAGGAGCCGGGGGGTTAACCGCGGCCTCCGCATCTGCTTGTAACCCTGCAGGGTCCGCAGCTTGCGGGGCCGTATCCCCAGCCACTACATTCTCATCCGATGAGGGAACAGCCTCACGACGTAGTCGTTCGAGCTCGGTATCATCAAATATTTTTGAGCGCATGATGTACCGAACTCGGTCTGCCAGGTTTTGCTCGGTGACGGTTATAGATGGCTCCAGCTCAGCAAAAAAGCGATGCATCCTTGCCCGATACGCAAACCCTCCAGTCTCACTCCCTTTCGCCCTAAGATACGCCCCCATTGCGTTCCTATTCATATCTACAGTCCAGCGCAAGCGGCGTATTCCACCAGCGGCGGGTGCCGATTGCTGGATCCGAGAGGATCCTGCCGACACCAAGCCAACTGGTGGGGATGATGGATGCGAGGTACTGCTTGGTGGTCGTGCAGTACCCCGCGCTTGGCTGGCGTCCCGCATGCTGCCACGTCCAGCGCCAGCTCCAGACGCGCCCTGGCGGCCCCCAGGCAGCGGCCCTATGCGCTTTCTTTTTTTTTCCATCATCCATTTTTAGGGCGTCGTTTAACGGAAGACGCCCCCAGACCGGCACCGTTTTCTGTAGTGTGGCCGAACGCACAGACGGGCCTATGCACCCTCACTTATGCCGAGGCACGGTGCAAACACCTATTGGCAAGGCACTGACTGATTGCGCCGGCGCAACAGTTCTGTCACTTGAACTGTTACGCTGGTGGGCGATGGGGTCGTCACTTCCCTACGCCATATTACTTATTATTATTATTATTATTTTGGGGGTATTTATTTGTTTTCTCGTCTGGTTGGGTTTGGGGATAAACAATAAACACATAAATATATATTGCATCTATAAAATAAATATTATGAATAAAAATAAATATACAGATATAAATATAATATGTTATACATAAATAAATAGGACCCAACCAGACGGAAGCCCTCGGCAGGGGAGACCAAACGGCCGAGGGTTAGGGTGAGAGGGAGAGAAACCGGCGGACGATGCGGGCGGTATCGAGGAGCACCGCCTTCTGCATTTGAGCTTGGAGCGTTCCGTCCCGGAGTCCCAGTCGCCTCAGATGTTCCGAGAGGCTGACTGGGATTAACCCATTCGCAGACACGACTATTGGGATAATTTCGGTCGGCACACCACCCCACATGTCGGTCACCTCGTGAGCCAGGTCCAGATACTTCGTCTTCTTATCTGTTTCGGCTTTCACGAGGTTCTCGTCATATGGAATGGTAATGTCGACCAAAAATACCCGCGACTGTGCCCGGTCCATCACCACGATGTCAGGTTTGTTCGCGACAATCGTCCTGTCCGTGATGATGGGCCGGTCCCAATAGAGCCTGGCGCGGTCATTTTCGAGCACGGCCTCCGGAGAGTACTTGTAGTACGGCAGTTTCCGTTCCACGAGTCCGTATTTCAGAGCGAGCTCCTGGTGTATAATTCTGGCTACTAGGTTGTGTCTATGCAGATACTCAGAGTTAGAAAGCATGGAACAACCGGAGATAACATGCCGTAGCGACTCCCCGGGATGGCGACAAGCTCGACAGATGTCGACGGTGCCATCCTTTAGGATGTATCTCCGATAGTTGTTCGTCTTAATAACCTGATCCTATATCGCACAGATAAAACCTTCGGTTTCCCCAAAGAGGTCACCGAAACGTAGCCAGTTAAGGGAGGCAACGCTATCTACGAAAGGCTCGTGTAGAGCCTTGTAGAACCTCCCGTGGAGCTCTTTCACCTTCCATACGGTCTCTCGGTCGGAAACGCTCAGTACTCCCGGGTCCTGCCATTGCTCGTTGGCTAAGGATAGAGGGGTAAGTCCTTTATCACAACTAATGACGTCCGTGTAGCTTGATTCATCCGATCTCGCCAGAAAGTAGTTACGGAGGCTGCACACCTCGCGATTGTGCATGGTGAGGGCGCTTAAAAAGCCCCTCCCCCGCCATGCTTCCGCGGCAGGTACAGCCTCATCACTGACGATCTCGGATGATGCATTCTGTGGGACGTCATAGTTGTGCGGACTTTTCGATCCAGGGCGTTGAGCTCAGTTTGAGTCCACCTGAGTATGCCAAAGGTATACATGAGGACTGGCATCACCCAGCCGTTAAATGCGCGTGCCTTGTTCACGCCTGACAAATGGCTGTTAAATACCTTTGTCAGGCGTGCAAAAAACACGTCACGAACTGACTGTTTCATGCCAGCCTCATCCACACATGTTTTGTGACATACCCAGGTATCGGTATGTTTCAGCATCAGAGAGGGTCCTTATGTTAACGGGCATAGATAAGTCTATGCCCTTCGTATTAGCGACCTTACCCCTTTCGACATGGAGGACCGCGCACTTATCCGTCCCAAGCTCCATTTTGATAGAATTGCTGAAATCACAAGTTACTTTAAGCAATTCCATCAAATGGGAGCGATTGGAGGCGAATAATTTGAGGTCATCCATGTAGAAAAGGTGGGTCACTTTTGTCCCTCCTCTCCGAAGCTGAAATCCTCCCCCCGAGCCCTCCAGTAATACGCTGAGAGGATTCAGGGAGAGGCAAAACCATATTGGACTCAAACAGTCGCCCTGGAAAATACCCCGTCGTATCCTTATCCGGTATTCCGCAGCCGTCATCCGCTCGCCTAGATGACAAAGGATCGTACTCCATTGCCCCATACAGTACCCGAGGAAGTCTCTTACTGTACAGTCTACTTTGTACAGTTCGAGGACCCTCTTTAGCCATGTATGGGGCACCGAGTCGAACGCCTTTCTGTAGTCTATCCAGGCGGCGGAGAAGTTCCGACGGTTGCGTTTAACCATTTTGCCAATGACCGCGTCGATGAGAAGTGGTTCCTTGGTTCCACAGTTCTAGCAAAACAGTATTTTCAATAATTTTATTTAAGTTTGTACATCTGTATACAATTAAGTTTATAAGTGATTAGAAGTTTATATTATGAGATCAACACCATAACAAAAAGAACATTTGCTAAATTAAAGTTTACGCCCAAACAACCGCTCACCTTAACTCGTTTGAAACCTGAATCTGCTCAAGGAGGCGAGAGGAAAGTTTAATTACATCAACAAGTGAACGTTCACTGCTGCTTTAATATTTTTATTACTTGGGTACATTCTGACCTTTTAATGAAGAACTGATTAATTTTGAACTATTACCGTACTATTAGGGCCTGTTGGTTTCACAACAAATCGATGCAGAGATTACTGCTTCGATTACTTCCATTGAAAAGCCTTTAGAAACCGTTTCAGCTAGCATAAATTTGTAATATAATAGTATCGTTAATAAACACCCCCTCACTAGAAAAACACTATGTTCATCACACAATATTTTTCCAGTTGTGGATCGAACCCACACACATTGGCGTGTAAACAGCCATTATCCACTGCAGTCAGTCATATTTCTTGACGAAATAAAGTTGGCTGTCCAATGACCACATTGAAGGTCGCCAGAAGAGAAGATATTCAAAGCAAAAAATCAATTTTAACTGCAATTCGAGCCCAGAGAAAAAAACTTAAGTCTCGAAAGAATCGAAACAACAGCGGTCACGTGCATTTCACGAAAATAAAAGTCAATGGGGCTGCCAAAAGGAAATACGGGGATCGTTTTCTTTCTTCACGTAATTGCAACAAGCTTTTTAACGTTCGATTCTCTGAATAGGGAAACGTTTAATGTACATTTGTATCTAAATTGTAGAAGTATAATGAAAGACGGATCCGGATTTCGTATTTATTTTCTGTCATTATACAAGTTATAAAATTTATAATTATTCATTTATCTAAAATATATATACAGTTAAAATTGTCAAAAAATGTTTTGGTTCTCCCAAAAGGATATAGAATCATTGTAGCGAAGATCCTAGATCTTTCCTTGTATACACCTATGTATAACAATCTAACTATCGGAGTTTGTTTATGCGTTTATGCGAAAAGTTGTCAAACGAGCAGACGGTTCACCTGATGTTAAGTGAATACCGCCGCCCATGGACATCTGCCACACCCGAGGGTTCCAGATGCGTTGACAACCTTTTGACAATTGGGCTCCGGCTACCTCACTCACCAGACGAAACGCGAAAGTATTTGTCATACTTCCACTTTACGCTGATCTTCTGTGAGGTCGTGGTACTTACCCGGATGGGCCTGCCCATTTGTGTAGCAGCCGAGGCTGCTGCGTGGCCCTACCACCGCAAAAGTTCTTGATCTTGTGAGAGAGATAACGCAGTATCCACCTTAAAGCAATATAACTCAGATATTCATGCAGGGTAGCAGAAACTGATAAATGTTTATGATATTTTATAGGGTTGTTATTCACGGAATCCGGATCTCACTGGTACTCCGCTATACTATACGGGAGAACGCTCGCAAGAAAGTAAGGAACACCTTACATAACATTTTTAACAATTATTATGATTCACTATTGTTCTTTGCGAGCTCTAGGAGAAATACAAATACATAATGATATGACATAAATTGAAAAAACCGAAATCAAAATCAAATCGCATTTTCCGTCGATCAATTCAATTCGGAAACAATTCGAGCGTAATTAAAGCTGTTTTGTTTTGTCATTGAGATTATATGGCTTATATGGGATTAATATGGCTTATATCTGTGATGAATGCGTCTGTTCTATTTTGTTGAACGCCATCTGAACAGAAGTCGGAAATAATATCAACAATTGCTTAAATTAAATACAGCTCAAAAAGAAATATAATTGCATTTTTTATGGAACGAAAAAATTCAACATCCCTTTTTTAAAGGTAATTAAAAAGGGATGTTCGCATGTCTAATCTGTGAAAAGGAAAAGAAATAGACAAATTTTGCAATAATTCGGACCGAGCATTCAAGATAAAGTTAGCAACACGGAGCACAGTGTGCTGAAGATGACAAGAGTTATTTATTTTTCTGTTAATCAGCCCATCAGCAGTAAAATAGTTAAGAAATACTGGAAATAACATGTAAGTGAAAATAAAGAATGATAAGTTTAAGATAAGTAATTTGAAAATTTACACATGTCAATAAGTTTAGATATGCTGCAGGTTTTTGTACTCATATATAAAAACAGTTGTACGGTTATTGTAAACTTTGAGTGTGATAAAATAAATCTTCGAATTAGATCCCAGATCGTTGGAATATGGTTTGGATGGATGGAATAATACAACCGCAGTTGCTTGCTCACGTGTAGTGAAGGCTTACACCTGTTTTGTAGACACAGTGGTATTTAATTAATTATATTTACAGCCTTTGCTGACCTTACTTATTAGGAAGATATGTAAGAAATGAGTCTACAATTTAATGTCAGCTGACATGCTAACGTAAGAAATTAAAATTGAACAACGCTTAGCAATAAGTTATTTTGATATCTTAAAGTGCGTGACAGTGAACTGATTCTAGCAACGTTTTAAGTTATTAATTAGGATAGAACCTTAAACAAGTACGTGATACGTCTAACAGGAGTCCCCTCTTTGTCATTACTGTTCCAATTATAAATTTCAAAGCCACGGCTTGTGCATCTCACACTTTGTTTTACTTACAGAGAGAGATACATGTTAAGTACTATTAACACAAATCTGGTCCTATTTTGAATGTCTTCCCTTTTTAACTTCGGCAATAAAGAATATCTTCCCTTTTTAACGTGTATTTCCTTGACAACAGTATGTGATAGGAAAACTTCTCAAAACTGTAAACGCAGGAATATTCATTTTAAACGGGGTCTCAGTAGATAACAATTAACATACACATTACATAACCGATATCTAAAAGCGCATGTGTTATTTCAAACAGAGTGTTAATAATTGTTATATATGTAGGGAAAAAATTGTTGAAAATAATATAATCTTGAGCAAATTGTACAGTCAAGAAGAACCTCAAAGAATAAACTGATAGGAGAATACAGTTGGGTTGCGCTGCATACAGGCAATTTGGCAAGGTTTCTCGTCGCCTACGCTACGCTCCCAAAACGTTCACAATATCGACTGGGCTGCTTTCTAGTAAAGAATCCATCTGAGGGCAATCGAGAGATTTATGTGTAGCGTGTCTTTAGTTGATACGATTCGGAATGGAGAAACGCACGTGAAAACTACGTAAATCGACATAGTTTTGGAAATATTCCGTCAGAGGTGGCAATGCGCTGCCCACGATTTTTTTAAGTGAAAAGTTGCCAAGCGAGCAGGCGGTTCACCTGATGTTAAGTGAATACCGCCGCCCATGGACATTTGCTACACCCGAGGGTTGCAGGTGCGTTGACACCTTTTGAAAATTGGGCTCCGGCTACCTCACCCACCAAACGAAATGCGAAAGTATTATACTTCCACTTGACGCCGGCCTTCTGTGAGGTCGCGGTACTTACCCTGACGAGCCTGCCCATTCGTGCAACAGCCGAGGCTGCTGCATGGCCCTACCACCGTAAAATTCCTGTACCCGTAAGATTCCTGCTAAGGGCATATTCCAAAAATTTTACTGTGTTACGAGCTAATGGAGACTTTGTCTTACAAGTGAATTCCACTACCTGATGATGATGACAATTACACTACAATTTTTTACTGTACTGTCTTTCAAATAAATTTTTCATAAAACAGTCAATAAGGAGCTTTATATTTATTGATGTTGAATTGTGTCAACATTCAATTAATAAATAAAATTATTATATTCACTCACTGGTAACTAAATAATGCAATTACTATATTTACTATGAAATCTGTTTTTTTTTTTTATTTGTTTGTTGAGTTTTACCAGCACTTACACCCGTATATTAACAATAAAATAATTATAACTAAGTGTACAACTATTTTAAGGTGCATGCATACATAATGTATTCAAAAAAAATTAAAATAATAAAAACCTACTTTATTACATTAAAAAAGAAGCAAAAAGTAACAAAAAAATAATCGGTTTTTAAAATTAACTTACAATAAGTACTTGCTAGCTATGTTCAGCCAAAAGTTAAAATTTATTTGTTAGTTTAAACTAACACAATATCAAGGCTCATAGAGCCATCAAAGTTTTAAGGATCTCTATATTTCCACGCCACATAAATTTCCTCGGAAGAAAACAATATTAATCGAACTGATAGTATAAATGCGAAAGTTTATGTGTAATTTATTATCTCTAAGCGCCGCAGCAGCTAAACAGATACCACGTAATAAATATAACTTGTACACTACATTAAGAGAAATTAAATTTTATCCCGTTATTAACGAATGAAATTAACCATTTCATTACGGAAAGAATCAAGGTGTCATTTCGTAGTAGTTATATACATACACAATACTCATAACTGATTTGTTGATCAAGAATCGTAAAATTAGTAGCATGGCAAGACAAACATAGCATGTACACAAGTACAAGCTCATTTTGAAACATCGCCCTCAATTCCAACTCCAACCAATCGACAGCCACTGGGCTCATAGTCCACATACGTTAGGCGACGGTTTTCGGATTTCCCTATGTGACCCTACATTTCAGTATACTTTATATTACATAATTATATTCATATTAAAGTCTCAACCTCTGAATTATGTTGCAGAATAAATTTTGATAATTATTCTTTTTGTTTGAATTCAATACGAAATTCATCCAAAATACCTTTGTCCTTGGAGAATAATTCATCGACGTCCTTTGTTAGCTAAAGAAAATAATTTTCTGTTTGCCGTTTTGGGTAAATATATATCATTTGCAAGGAAGATTACAGTAATACAAAGGTATTCAAACTTTGTGTATTGCTCGCAACTTTTGTCGTTGATTTCTCCGCACGATTACGTTTATATATTTATTTCAAATTATTATTACATTTTAAAAGTATATTAAAATACATATACTAAAAAAAATGTGTCAATTATAAAAAATTGTAATGAAGAACATTTTTCGCCCATGCCCGATATAAGAAAAAGTGAGCGAAAGCGTTCCCAAATCAACGTCGTGCTTCACCGAATTTACGATTCCGCATATTCTAGTTCAGGCTTCTAATGTGGATCTAATAACGCATCCGCCATTAAGTCTAGATCTAGCGCCTTTCGACTTCTATTTACTTATGGAAATTAAAAATAAGGTTTATGATTAACAAGTGGTCTTAAACGCGTTCCACAAAGTGATTGGAGAGGATCTCACTGTAAAGTAGACCGATTAAGTCTAGATCTAGCGCCTTTCGACTTCTATTTATTTATGGAAATTAAAAATAAGGTTTATGATTAACAAGTGGTCTTAAACGCGTTCCACAAAGTGATTGGAGAGGATCTCACTGTAAAGTAGACCGATTAAGTCTAGATCTAGCGCCTTTCGACTTCTATTTATTTATGGAAATTAAAAATAAGGTTTATGATTAACAAGTGGTCTTAAACGCGTTCCACAAAGTGATTGGAGAGGATCTCACTGTAAAGTAGACCGAATGCTTCACGCAAAGATCTGACGAGTGCAAATGTTTCAAAAAAGTGAGTGCAAAGTACTTCAAAACAATTTATTTTTCATACATATGAGATCAAATCTTCTAGTCGTGTTTATTAAAATCCAGAAACTTTAAAAATTACCTCAATAAGTGACTTTTCTTTATCTACGCATTTATAAAAATCTTATTCTCCACCGTGCCTCTATAGTTTATTATCTGGAGTATTGTGCGGATACTCAATAAATCAGACTCATCATTACATTATTACACATTTCTAACTCTGGCCGAATCAGACATCGGCAATCGAGTTATAGCCTCAGGTCGCTATCAGGTCTAGTGTTCTGGACATATTATACAAACGATGTTTTTGGAAGAAGGGTAAAGTTTCCCCACAAATATACTCCATCAGCGGTTGCCGGAACAATTTCGAAATAAAACTTTAACTATGATTCCAAAGTAAACGGCTCGATATTTTAAAGTCAACAAGTGGGCAACACGTACCGTTCTGAAACGCCCAAAACACGTAATGCATTGAATTGAGAAGATTGATGGTCAAAATAAATAAAGGGAAACTAAACAGCAGCAACGACCTAAAACAAAGGCTATTACTCTTTCAAAGACCATAAAGTTTACAATATTTTTAGGGTTCCGTACCCAAAGAATAAAACGGCACGCTTTTACTAAGATTCCGCTGTCTGTCTGTTTGTCTGTCTTTCTGTCCGTCTACTACTACTACTTTTTAAATTACTTCCCTCAAAAAAACCCAGACTGTGTACTTGCATGAAACAAAGCTTTACCTAATTTATATTATTCTTACTTTTAGAATCTAAAATCAAACAATTTTTGTGTACAATATAATTAAATACTATTAGCACTCTAATGATAAATTGCACTGAAGACAATTCGAAGATTATGAAATCCTTTCAAACGTTTCGATTGTTTCGTCAAAAAAAATTATCATATTTTTTTTAATGTGAAAACTTGCCAAGCAGACGGTTCCCCTGATGTTAAGTGAATACCGCCGCCCATGGACATCTAACTATACCCGAGGTTTTGAAGATTCGTTGGCAACCTTTTTGGAAATTGGGCCCCGTCTACCTCACTCACCAGACGAAACGCGAAAGTATTTGTCATACTTCAACTTTACACCGGTCTTCTGTGAGGTCGTGGTACTTACCCGGACGAGCCTGCCCATTCGTGCAACAGCCGAGGCTGCTGCGTGGCTTTACCACCGTTAAATCTATAATAATTATGATATATCCCTATTAACTTACATTAACGTTGGTCTGTTACACAAATATTAATTGAATTACTTCAAGGTGAATAGACAAGGGCATCCGACTGAAAAGATTATGTTAATTAATATCTGAACCGAAACGTTTGAAGGTGTTAAATATTTCTTGCTATTTTTTTGTAGATATGGACAAAGATTAGGAGGTTAGTTTAATGACGCATTGGAACCGATGCGATGTTTCAAGAGTTATGACATCCTGTTTCTAAACTTTGAAAAGTTAAAATTCCGTCAACAGTTTAAATGCTGTCAACTGAAAGGGTTGAGTGATCTTATCAGAGCTGTGCCAAATCCACATAATAATGATCAGTCATGCAACAGTCATTAGTGAGGTAGTGATTGAGGTGAACAGCGCTTGTCTTCACTTAGACCCATTATTACATAAAAATTCACGTCTTTAATCCTAATGATAGATGATTTAGTTAAGGCACATATAAGCACACACATAGCCTTATCTTTGCACCCTCAGAGTTCAGGTCTCTTGAAGAATATCTGGTTAGTATCAGCTTAATCAAAAGAGAACTGTCAAAACTACAGCGATACATCGATCTATCTCATTTTTTATTATTGAGAACTTTTCGTTTCAAATCATAAGCAAATTTTTTTGCTTTGACGATTTTGCTGCCAAAGAACTGAGTCGACGTCCTTTGTAGGCTTAGGAAAATTTTATTTCTATTGAATTTTATTTCTAAAAAATGTAAAAAGGAAAAATATATAAAGTTACAAAAATGTTAATACCAACGAAGCAGCAAGAGTATCTTGGGGACCGGTATTCGACTTTCATCACTACACAGTATAAAACAAAGTCGTCCCGCTGTCTGTCTGTCCCTGTGTATGTATGCTTATATCTTTAAAACTACGCAACGATCATGATGCGGTTTTTTACTAGATAGAGATGATAGAGTGATCCAAGAGGAAGGTTTATATGTATAATACAATGAACCCATGCGAAGCCGAGGCGGATCGCTAGTATATTATGTATCTTTTGTATTGAGATGTTCAAAGTATTGCAAAGTAATTATGTGAAATATCTCATTCTATTTTTAAGTAATACGTTGAACTAGACAATTTAAGTTTAGAACATCAACAATAAACTCCAAGCCTTGTGTTGTTCTCGTAATCACCCATAACTTGGTCTTTAATTTATATGATATTTTAGTGATACGCTTGTTTGTAGGCCTATTCAAATACTTATTTTTATGGAAAAAAGTGGGCAAACGCCTGGAGGTTCATCGTGATGGAAAGTGATCACCGCCACCCATGAATATGTGCAACACTGGAGGGCTTTCAAAAGCGATTCCGGTTCTTTTAGGAAAGGATATGCCCTTTGTTGGAGGATCCCAGGTCGTTATGGTTAGGAGACTTCAGCGTTCCACAGAGTGGTTGTGCGAGGCAGGAGGTACCTTGAAAATCGCGCTATTTTAGAACGCTGAACATCGAGGTCGTGTCGTTGGAACTTCTAGTTTTGACGCGATGTCCGACGGTGAAATTCAGCCGCCGCGATCAATCCAAACCATTCCAGAGAGGGCCACGCAGCAGCTTCGGCTGTTGCACGAATGGGCAGGCCCGTCCGGGTAAGTACCACGACCTCACAGAAGACTAGCGTAAAGTGGAAGTATGACAAACACTTTCGTGTTTCGTCTGGTGAGTGAGGTAGCCGGAGCCCAATTTTCAAAAGGTTGTCCATGGGCGGCGGTATTCACTTAACATCAGATGACCCGGCTGCTCGTTTGGCAACTTTTCGCATTAAAAAAAAAATAGTAACAGTCTATTCACCCTTGTGAATGAGGAGACAATAATTGTACGGATGATTTCATGCTGTTTATTTTTGATTTTCGTTTCAATGTAGAAAGATTTTCCATTTTAATACCCTTGATACTGGCATAAGTCGTTCAAACGCCTTTTGTTTGCTGAGGAAGAAAATTTTCCAATCATGAATTTTAGCGTTCGGTACAAGACGTTAAAATTCGTGATTGGAAAATTATCTTTATATATAGATGAAGATTGGTTGCTTTGAAATTTAATGACAAAACAACGGAAAATGTAATTTAGGGAAAACATAACATTATCATTATTTTTTTCTTTTTTACTTCCACGACTTAAAAATTTGCTTATGATGTGTCACTTAATCCATATACGAGTCAAGTAAAACAAATTACAGCCTATATATGTCTCACTGCCTGTATGGAGGGAGTGAAGGCACATTCCCATATTTAAAAAAAATATTTCTTAGTTATTATTTCGAAAATATGCAGAATTTCTCGTGTCATTCTTTCAATGCTGAGAAGGTCATAAGTGAGGACTTAAGATTGCAATGAAAAATATCATAGGAACGGGTTCCTGGATTTGAACTCAGGTAACCTTAGTATATTGGATTAATAACGCATGCCCAGATACTGAGCACTCAGCAATAAATAATTATCTATACTATAATAAAAGAGAAGAATCGGCGTGTCTGTATATTGAATATATTTATGAAAAAATTAAAAAGGATATCGTAATTTCTGTGTAATATTGCGTGGGCTATGTTTATGTTTAGCGGTGGGTTATCAGAATATCTTAAATTAGACAAATTAGAAATGTTTATGATTTTTTTGACATACCAATTATAGAAGTCGCTGTCGGAGGACTCAAAAAAAAAACAATTTGCTTTAACTTATTTATTAGAACTTACAATTTAAACTTATGACTAAACTATAGCTAGCCTAAGTCTGATTCCGATCGATGCTAGATCAAGAATGACTGACTTATTAAAATAATCATTAACCAAAGTTCTTGAATACGGTAAGCAGCAGTGTCGACTGGCAACGTTTCCATGGACGTCAGGTATATTGGAAGTCGTGGAGAATAGCGGTATCGCCTGACAACGCTTCCACGAACGTGGGCGCGGCCTGGATGTGTAATCCGTTTACATGGTTTCAGCAAAACTTGATCGTGGGATTGTGTCGCGATGTTGCGAAGAAGACGCTGCTTAGTTGCATTTTTCTATGGGAACGGATATGAAACATACCAATGATATTGTATACAAATTAGTATATAAGTTAGTTGTGACACAAGCGCAACAAAATTGAGACAACGAAATAACGCTAGTAAATTTTTCAACATAATTATATTGCAAAATTTACTATTAATTTCATACTCTTTGCGACTTTGAAAGACAAGTCATATTATTATCAACATCACAAGATTTATGTCGAAATACATTGGTACCCCAAATTACTGGCCTGGCAGAGAAGCTTGTTAATTGAGGAACGTATGTAATAAGGCCAAGTTGATATTCCATTAACTGATATATGGATCATTGTTTGTTATAATATATATATATATACCATGCAACCAAAAAGTATAAGTAGAATTTTTTTGTGGTAGAACCGTGCATCAGATTAGTGATTTGTATACCGATAGGGTCGTCCTAGAAGTACCACGACAAGCAACCGGGATTCATTTCATAAATGATGTTCCAAATTCAACATCCGGACAACATGCAACAGATGTTACACAAATAAAGTGAACGGAAGTACTGAATTAAGGCCACGCAACAGTCTTAGCTGTTGCACAAATGGGCAGGTCCGTCCGGGTAATTACCACGACCTCACAGACAGCCGTAAATTGGAAGTGTTATACTTCTACGTTTCATCTGGTGAGTGAGGTGGCCGGAGCTCACTTAATGTGGTAAAGTGTCTGCAACCCTACCATCGACTAGAGACAGTAAAGTGTAAAATATGAATATACATATTTACCTTGATGCATTCTATTCTGATCTACGGTAATGTTCAATAAGATTTTATAATATTAACAAGTTACTTGGAGACTGACGAACTCCCGGAGAAAAGCGCAGATCGATATCTCGGTAATGAGTAGTTCGTCCCGAAATGTTCTAATACGTACAAATTCGTACTTATTTAATTTTTTTTTATGTTTTAAAAGTTTATGTTTTTAAAAGTTGCCAAACGAGCAGATGGGTTAGCTGATGGTAAGTGAATAACGCCGTCCATGGACATCTGCGAAACCCGAGTGTTAGAGATGCGTTGACAACCTTTTGAAAATTGTGCTTCGGCTACCTCACTCACCAGACGAAACGCGAAAGCATTTGTCATACTTCCACTTTACGCTGGTCTTCTGTGTGGTCGTGGTACTTAACCGGACAGGCCTGCCCATTTGTGCAACAGCCAAGGATGCTGCGTGGCCCTACTACCGTTAGATTTTTCTATTTTATCTATATTAGTAACATAAACTGATACAGATGCATAAACATGAAATTGGAGAAGGAGTTAGCTAATTAGGTAACAGCCAAGTTATCTTTCCTAAAATGCAATGTTATGTATCTATTCCACCAAAAGTATTTTTGCCACGAATCGAGCTTTTATTACTGCTAATTATTGCTTACGTTTTGTACAATTGATGTAAGCCCATTGTTAATGCCTTATATCTGAAGTAGGGTTTAGTCAAATTATAAAAAATATGTATAAACAACCTAATTACAACAATCTTGCTAATATCCATATTATCAGATTACACAAAATTAGTATGATCATTATTATTATTAGTTTGAAAATTATAAAATGAAAAAGTTCATGGAAGCGCCTTTGAAATCTTAAAAAATAATGTCCTGCCTGATTGATGTTTTCATTTCACTCCGCTAGATAGACTACGCACGTTTTTTTTAAATAACCTATACCGTTTTATTCGAGCTATATTTACACAAAAGTATAGCCTTTCTCGATAGCGTTTTTCTCCGCGTCTATTTTAAGCTATCTGATATAGTTTAAGTTCTGTTTCTCGTAAAATGAAAACCAAAGAGTGAATAAAAACATACATTTGAATTAAAAATTCTACATTTGAATGATATTTTTATCTTGTGAAGTGTAATAACAGTGGTTTTACCGAACTAAAAGCCAGTGCTTAGACCACACCTCGTCGCCCGGGTTTGATGACCCCACTCCCGCAATGGAACAATAAAATAGTATACAGATACGACGTTTCAGAAAATGCTTATAGTTTACAAATGTTTATCTCTACTGGCGATGGAAATACGTGGTAAAATATACATTACAATATATTTCGATATATCCTAACGTCGATAACAATCATTTTCCAACGACCAAAACACGTTAGGTACGTATTGAATTCAGAAGATCAATGGTCGAAACAAAACGATAGAAAACGCCGAGCATCGAATAGCGGCAAAACATTCTAGTATAAAAGCTGTTATTCGCTCGACAGCGAAAAGGGCCATTAATTTTCGAAAACAAAAACTATTCAACATCCGCCAGGCTCGTTTCAAGCTGTCTACACACAAGTTGTAGCACTTACTGAATACTTGAAATTGGGGTCAGCTTAGGTCGAATTAGCTTTATTAATTTACAATTAGGTGAGTATTACACGGGAATACTACGTGTGTTTTTCTGATATAGTTACCGGTGTTACACTTTTGGATCGATTAAAACTTTTTAACTAAGCCAAGCGTACAAATGCGACTAAATCGCACCGCGCATACTAGCTTCAGCAGCGTTCCAACTAAATTTGAAAGTTGGCGACCGTTGGGTACCGGTTCTAACATTATACAACAGCTCATAACCAATCTCAAATTGGAAACGGGCTTTGAGCATAGTTGTACCTGGAGCAAATTTTCTAGATTAAGGGAGCCAGCGGTTACTTTAAAATGTTTGTATGCCCTGTGAACAGTTAATCTTAGAATGTCGTTTTATTTGTTAGTCAATAATTTTTAACGTAAACAAACGTTTATAGATATTTAAATATTTTACGTATCTAATACAATACTGACAGAGCTTTCGTACTTTTGATTATTAATTTATATCAGTCCTTTTACCAGATACAGGCACTTATTTTAACATCATAAGAGGCTAAAAACAGATAATGCAGTGAGACATGGAAAGTATAGTTTCAGTTGTATGTACTTTTTGCTTCACACAAACAACCATCACTGAAATATCTTTTATTGGGACGTGGTAATTAATCAATTACTCGTTAATTGATCGTTAACTCTTCATTTCACCAATGATTTCGGATATTTTGGGAATAATTTCACATCGAATAAAATAAAGGACAGAAGTGCTTGCAATAAATTACCGCTCATACAGAATTAAAGCGAAGAATAAATAATGGTTTTTTAAAGTGATATAAAATATGTTGACTGATACGACCCTATAAAGGACTGTATAACAATTACTAGGAAAAACTAATCCATTGACTAGTTATAATTAAAAAAATTTATAATGTTCACAAATAAGAGGTAGATATGACAAATGTAATTACATAGCAACTCTGTCCACTTCTATCTCTTTCCGTATCATACGTTCTATATCATCTTTCATATTCACTTATATAAAATATAATTCATATAATGTAAAGCGGAATAAGTTTTAAACGCCGCGCAGTATGCGTCACCTATATTTTTACATCATTGCAACACAGATTTCGAATTAAACTAATTATTTTCTTATATTTTTTTTGTTTTCTTAGCTTAATAGCCTTTTCCAATTCCACGAGAAAAACATATTTTGTTGTAGAAATATATTTTGCAGCCATTCAAAGTTCAGCATCAGTTTTATTTCGTTTTGTTTTGGTCATCGATCTTCTCAATTCAAACACATGTCGTATTGTAGCTAAGCAATTCATGTTGAACGTCGAACCAAATTTAAAACATTGAGTTTAATATTTAATTAAAAACTAGCTGTGCCCGCGACTTCGTCCGCGTGGAATTAAACTATGTATGTAAAAAAATATAAAATATAAAAAAAATAGTAAATCCAAAATAAATGTAGCCTAAGTTACTCCTTTTTACATCAGCTATCTGCCTGTCAAAATTCTGTCCTGTTAAAATCGGTCCAGCCGTTTCGGAGATAAGCTGGGACAAACAGACAGACCGACAGACAATAATTGTAACAAAATATTTTGGTATATGAACATGCATACATCCATATGCATTTAGTGCAAAGCGGTTATTTGAATATTACAAACAGACACTACAATTTCAATTATCTGTATGCATAGATTTATGTCGGAATTTGTAGCACAAATGATAATCACTATGCGTGTTACAAATTTTTAGGCTAATAACCTTTTATCTAAGGCGATGTTTTTCGCATTTTCCTAGTATTTTTTTTATGCGAAAAGTTGTCAAACGAGCAGACGGTTCACCTGATGTTAAGTGAATACCGCCGCCCATGGACATCTGCCACACCCGAAGGTTACAGATGCGTGGACAACCTTTTGAAAATTGGGCTCCGGCTACCTCACTCACCAGACAAAACGCAAAAATATTTGTCATAGTTCCACTTTACGCCGGTCTTCTGTGAGGTCGTGGTACTTACCCGGACGGGCCTGCCCATTCCTGCAACAGCCGAGGCTACTGCGTGGCCCTACCACCGTATATTATAGTTATTGTTCTATTCTAGATGGAGTCCCGTGAAATCTGGGTGGTGTGTGAGCGTGTGGCTAGGTACTGATGGGAATTAAATAGGTTGTTATATAGATTGTGCATAATTACGTCTTGTGCCTCTGCGTATTTCATACTAGTAATTATCACATTTAGATTAGACGTTTTCTGTGATAAAAATGTACAATATATTAATACTAATAATAATAAGACATTATTCTTTTTAAGATTAATTTTCATTTAAAGCTAGTCTCTGCACTCAAGATGAAACTTTAAACTGTATTTTTCAACAAAATCTTTCGGCGATTCAACCCTGCGCAAACTTTACAATTTAAAGACATTATTCATCAATTTCAAAATTAAAAAGACAAGCAATTGATTATTGTTTTTATCGGCATCTAGTGAAAATTTTGTGATAATGCTGTCAAGGTTGAACTTGCAGCTCAGCCTCGAAGTTACAGTTTCGAACAAATACGTTTTGCATAAAGATCAAATAGTTTTGAGGGAAATAAAAATAGATAAAAAAATAAAAACTGATAACTCTTCAAATAGTAGGTACAAATTACGTCAATTTTCAAGCAAGTTCTTTTAGTTTGTGTCTTATAATTAATGAGAACATTTTTGTGCTGATACCAATCTGAGCATGGCAATGAGATAACTTTTCATTATAAATACTAATTTTTATTACAATACACGAGTAGCCCGAGTTCTCATCTCGCCAGCACCAATGAAATTGTCAAGTTTAACAAAACACATTTAAAACATCGTGAGGAAAGCTGCATATTTTCGGAATAAAAACAAAAACTCGATAATATGTAAAGTCCACCAATCTGCAGTGAGGTTGCGTGGTGGAGCATGCCGTATGCCATGGGACATTAATTGCCTTTAACTTTGCTTTTTACTTTATAAACAATGTTATTAGTGAGCATGAATTTAACATCAGTTGCACCTATATAATTGTATTATAATTCAAAAGATTAAAATGCCTTAAATCTAAATATAAAATAAAATCAATTTTGTTTTCGAAATAAATTCACATAGAGTTTATTTCTTATTATATAAAGTTGTTTAAAGTTAGTTAAAAGGACATGATGGAGAATGGAAAATCAGTTACAAATACGTCTGCGAAGAAGGATCACTTACGAGCAAATAGTACAGAACTTGTATATAAATTGAGTCGCATTCTACCAAGCGGAGTGAATGGAAAACATTTATCAGCTAGCGGTTTTAAGAAAATAGTCTTGGAGCACCTTAAGGCACAACGGAAAGTCTCAGCTGAAGACTTAAAACCCCGAGCAAGTACAACAAAGCAAAGAGATATATTGAAAAACTGCGTTAACTCTAAATTTTTGAATTGGGATTCGAATTGGGATAATACGCTCAATCACATCAAAACCCATAAAAAGATTTAAGCTAAGTTAAAAACTATGTTGGTTATAAAGTTGACACGTCGTTAACAGAAATGGAGCTCTCGCGTGAACATTTCCGTGCAATAATTTTTCACAATTTTCTTCGCGGCTTATCTCAAGATAAATGTCTCTGCGCACTTGTTTCGATTTATGATGTTGAAGCACCGAGTCAAACGACAGTATACCGCTGGTATTCCGAGTTCCGACGCGGTCGTGTGTCGCTCAGCACTGTTTCTTCTGCAGGTCGACCAAGAACAGCGGTCGCGCCTGACAACATCGCAGCTGTGCGAACTATTATATTAGATGACACTCATGTGACATACGAGCAGATCCGGGCTGTTTTCAGTATCGGAATGACTGCAATTCAGTCGATATTACATAATGAACTATGCGTAAGAAGGCTAGCTTCCCGCTGGGGTCCCCACATTTTGTCCGAACAGCAAAACGCGGCGGGTGTAGGCTCGTGTACGCTTCAACGGAGGGAAGTCAAATGCCGTTTATAATATCGTATCAAGTGACAAATCAAGGATTTATTCATACGAACCTGAAAGAAAACCTCAGTCAGCAGTTTAGGTCTTCGAAGACGAGGTCAAACCAACGAAAGTGGTTCGCTCTCACAGCGTGTCAAAGAAAATGGTCGCTACGTTTGTCTCGAAAAAGGGGCATGTTGCTACAATTCCTTTACAGGAACGCAGAACGGTTACCGCTGAGTGGTATACGAATGATTTTTTAAGCAGGAAAACGTTGAGCTTATGAGCCATCCACCGTACAGTCCTGACCTGAGCCCAAATGATTTCTTCACATTCCCTAAAATGAAATATTTATTACGTGATCAACGGTTTGAAGACCCCGAAGCAACTGTGGAAGCGGAAATTAGCCATATGCTGGAAAGGATATAACAATAGATTCGCCAATCATTGCTTCAAATGCTAAATAACAATGTAGAAGGAGGGCGTTAAGATTTTCGTCGCTGTGGCTATCAGCCGTTTAGCTCAGTGGCTAGAGCGTCAGGCCGCGAATGCCGAAGACGTGGGTTCGATTCACACAGCGGCGACAATCTTTTCGTACTTTTTCTACATGTTTTAATTAGCCATTTTGTCAACATCAACTTCAGACTGTAATTACTGTTTTAATGATTGGTTTGCACGAATGGAAAATTGCATTAAGTTAAACGGATATAGCTATACCGTGCATGTGGTTTTTCTTATTCCCGATCATTTCAGTGTGCACCTCCGTACGTTCAACACACAATATTTTCCAGTAGTGGGTAACGAACCAAACTTTCTCCTTATAGTCATATAATTCCTCCTATTTCGCGTTCTACTAATGTGTTTGTCATATTATCTCTCCTTATTACTCCATTTGTCAAAGTATTGTGTGATTTTATCCATGTAAATTAAATTTTAATGTTTTTAGATTTTGTGATGTATGCATCTTTGACGTGTATTATTAAGGTTATGGGATTTAAATGTAATGTGCAAATGTATCTTTACTTTCACGTTGGAAATCTCAATATAATCTAAAAATTTTATCTGATCTTTAAGTATAAACGTCACCCTTAACTGACATGATATTGGCAAAATTATTTTAAGAAAAGTTATCTATAAAAGAAAGAAAAAGAAGGGTATCGGACCAACACCTTCTGGCGCAAGAGACAGGGCCACTACCCACTACACCAATTTAGTCGTCAAAATTTACTAAATTACTATTTAAAACATCTTACTTAGTCTCTCTCTAAATTATTCTTATATTTTATGGTAGCCTTCCGTACAGTTAACTATTATAATATTTAGAACGATGTATTTCGAATTAAAGCTCGTAGTAAATTTAAGCTATACGGGTTGAGAAATTTGCGTTTCCCGTACTAATGTAGGTATCCAACGAAACCACAGAGTTTTTTCACTTAAAAGCTACGGTGGCTCCAGATATTTTAGTTAATAAACTCATTTAGCTATCTATTTAACTGGCTAGCACTTTAATATTCTCCAATGTTTATAATATGAGAAAAAAGCAAGGCGAAGCAAGCTAGCAGGTAGTTCAAGTGATGTTAGGTGATTATCGTAGCCTATCAACTTGATTTAGGTATTCATAGGCGGCAATTATCACATACAATCTATGGTGTAACAATATCAATTTATACAAGTTATTTTTTTTATGAACGAAAAACAAAAACAACTACAAATATCTCGCTCTGCATTCATTTTATAATAGATTTTTAGGAGTTCCCTTCGTATCTCTGGAGACCAAGTTCCAATAGCAATGAAATTCATATAGGACCACATAGGAGGCACCAGTTTTCACATAAAAAAAGGAATCATCAAAATCGGTACACCCAGTCGACAGTTCTGAGTAAAAAAAAAAAAAAAAAAAAAATACAGTCAAATGAGAACCTCCTCTGTTTTTGAAGACGGTTGAAAAGAGCGGGCTCCAATTACCCTCTTACAGACAAAAACGTCATTAGAAAACTTCCACTAAACTCTAAATGATGACTCCGTGGCGCAGCTGCCAAGGCATTGGCTGCGGCGTCGGGGGTCGTGGGTTCGACTCCCGCACGGGACAATTATTTTTGTGACCCACAGATAGTTGTTTCGCATCTGGGCGCGTGAAATTTATGTTTGTAAAACGTCCTTTACAACACAGGATAATATTATCCTAAAGTAAGGGCAGTGTTTTTTTAAAAAAAATAAAAATAATAAAAAAAAAAGCCGCTTGTCCCTAAGTACCACAATAACCTGATGATAGATAGTTTCGTAATATAAATAGCTCACAGTTAAATCGAGGGCATTATTAACCATTTTGTATAGATCAAACCTATTTTATGTACCTACTAGCGGAACCGACAGACGTTGTCCTGTCCCACGCGACTTAAATCCGACAATTTAAAAAAATTGAGAATCTAAACCATTCTCGAATCGACCTGAACACACACAAAAAATTTCATTAAAATCCGTCCAGCCGTTTAGAAGGAGTTTAGTGGCATATACACGTACATAAGAATTATAAAAAAAGTAACAGCCTATACATGTCCCACTGCTGGGCAAAGGCCTCCTCTATACAGAGGGTATCATAGCATAGTCCACCACGCGGCCCCACTGCGGATTGGCGGACTTCACATATTTTCGAAATACATTTTTTTGTTATTATTTCGAAAATATGCAGGTTTCCTCACGATGTTTTCCTTCACCGCGAAGCACGTGATAATTCAGCACTTAAAGTTAAAAACTTCATTGGTGCCGGAACCGGGGATCGAACTCAGGTTGCTCTAGTATATATTGAATTAAGGCGAGCGCCCGGACACTGGGCTATCACGGCTCTTCACGGAATTATAATACTATATATATATAAAGATAGATAAGGGTAGAGAGGTTATCTAGAACAGATTTCGCACTGTTAGCGGACTATTTAGCTACGTAAAGATTTCTTGTGCTAAAAATTATTGATTCATGATATACTGCATAGTTAATAACGAAAAGATGAGCAATATATAGTATCTTTATTGCTTGGAATTTGAAAAAGCGATTGGCCAATTTAGTTTCTATTTGCATTTTAAGTGCAAAAAAGTGTCCAATTCGCGTGGCTAAATTTGTATTGTCCTCTTTGCAAATTCGCATGGAGTATTCATAGTGAAATGGTTATAAACTAAACGTTGATGAATCCCACTGGTTCAGTCAGATAGCTTGCTTCTATTTTTCATCTAAATTAAAAATATTGACAAGGAAAGTGTACTCAATAACCAAAATTAGTATTACTAATTGATTTTTTTTGAGCCGGCACCAATAAAAAAATGTTTTCATGAAATTTTGTATGTGCGTAGATTCGGGGGCGAAAAATTGATCTAGATAGGTTTCATTTTTAGAAAATGTCCTTTTATCCCTGTTTTCAGGGAATGAAAAATATCATTCCAATATGACAGTAAATTTCGCCGCAAAAAAAAATGTTATAATAGCTCGCTCGGTAGTGGGGCGGCCCCAAAACAGACGGCCGCGGTTCGTATCACGATCATTTACACTTTTTTTTCTATACCAGATCATTTTCTTTATTTTTTGTTTTTTTTTTATTTCCAAAATACATGATTTACCAAAAAAAACCGAGCAAAGCTCGGTCCTCCAGGTACTATAGTTATAACTGCTTAGTACGAGACTGAAACAGCGGAGCTAAGCTTAGATCGATATCTCGCTAATGAGTAGTTCGTGCCGAAATGTTTTAACACGTGCGAATTGCCCCGAGTTGAGACTAATTTTAACTCTAACTAATGATATATTGCCTGCTTCTCCCAACTGCTCATGTGTTCTAATTATTGAGGTAAGAAATTCAGATGTAGGTCGTAATTAATTTTAATCAGTCTTATCACGTCAACGTACAAATGATTAGTTTTTGAATAATAATTTAACAGTATCTAATTGGTAATATCATTAGCATCCGAAGCATTGATAACAAACGAAATTGTTGTGAATTGCATTCAGTACAATTAAAAAAAAACAGTTTTTTATTATGAACTTGGTTAAATAAAACCCAGAGGTGTTTTTCATAGATTTGTCCATCTTCGACCAACTTCAAAAGAGTAGGAGGTTCTTAATTCGACTGTATTTTTTTAATTTTTGTAACCGCATAACTTTCGAGTGGTTGAACCGATTTTGATGATTCTTTATTTTATTGAAATCTGGTGCTTCCCACGTGGGCCATTGGTATTGAATGTTGGGCTTAGGAGACACTTAAATGAATACAGAGCGAGATATTTCAGTCGGTTTTGTTTTTCGCTAATAAAAATGGACTTGATAAACTTAAAACTATAAGTCAGTGATTAAAATTAAATGAAAAACATTAAATGATTATACACATTTATGCTATTATTCTGATAACATGATATTAAACAATAGATATTGTATATTAAATTACTATAGACACTTCAGCGATTAATTTCACCAGAATAATTCGAATGTTATTAAAACCGTGCTGTCTGATTGTTAAGTCAACAAATTTAATCCTTTTCCAATTACTCTTTAAATTCGTACACGGAATACGCGCATTGTTGTCACACAAAAATGTTGTTTGATATGATTAAAGCCAAAGCACTATAACTAAAAAGGAACTATAAGCTCTATCCAATATTCGACACATTTAAACTTCTTAAGAGAAGTGATGTTAATAACTGCAACATTTGGTGTTCTGCTAAATATGTTAAATCTTCATACTCGAATAGCAAATGTGCTACAATGTATCTACCGACAGATGAATGCGCTGGTTACAAAAATGATTTGCCTGACAAAGAATTATCATTTTGTTTCATTTGAAAATCAAAAAGTGATCTCGACTCCGCAAAAGTGACTTATTATATAAAATATTCTCTGCTACGGAGCCGCGTTATAAATCTAATTGGAAATGTTCCAAATTTATCCAATTACCTTAATTTGATTACAGTAATACTCTGATATATTACATATTTAAAAAATATGTTTCTAATTAAGAAATATATTCACTGCCAATTAAGGACGTGATAGCTTTCAATTCAATAAGCAACCTAAGTTCAATTCCTAGTTCCGATACCAATGCAAGTGATCATTGCAATATTAAGTGCTGACTTATCACGTGCTCAGCGCTGAAGGAAAACACCATTAGGAAAACTGCACATTTTCAAAATATAATAAAAATAAATAGTATAACTGTACTAAAATTCATGAACTAACTTTCTCTGATCTTTTCGCATCTTAATAGAGAAAATTTACGATGTCCGAGAAGATGACTTCGTACTCAATCTTTCTTATTGAGTACGAAGTCATCTTCTCAACACACGCCGTTAATAAAACAAACAAACAATAAAGTAACGTGAAGAAAAATAGGACAAAATCTAATAATGGCAACTCTGAAAACAGTCACTGTTCTGGAGTTAGTTAACCGCGTTCAATTATTTCGGTATTATTTCCTTCCGGACGTTCGACTTATAACGTATTATGAAAAAGATTACCTACCTTTACAAATTCAAATATCATATTCATAATTATAGTTTAAACATGTTATTCGAATATAAATGGTAAACATACTCATCATTATTAACCGAAAATGTTCGATGAAAAGGAAAAATACAAAGAATTCTGCCATTATTTCATCGCGAATTATTATTTCATCCCGAACCGAGATACGCGCGCTGGCCTTCAAAGTTGTATATCCGTTATAGACGGTCAGATCTCTTTTATTGTTCAGTTTTATCCTTGTTACCGAAAACTGGGTATTATATGAAAGAAAAATAAACGGAGATATATTATGATTATTCATTAAATAATACAATTTTATATAGGTACTATGATCATATATTGTATATACATGCGTCATAAATAATGCATATGTTTACTACGCATAGTGTTATTTTTGTCTGCGGGGAAGGGCTATGTTCAGCAGTGGACTAAAACAGGCTGAAATGATGATGATGAGGAAATATAAATAAATCATATTTTTTTAATTTGTGTGGTTATTGTGTACATCAAAATGAATTCTTATTTCGGGTGGTATTTTTCAATTAAATGCATTAAAAACACTGGTTTCTTAAAATAGACAAAAAAAATCCCCCACAGTAATCTCTCACGAGATTATGTAACACCTATCCTAAAATTACTGCCATAAAAACTGACATGTAAATAATGGCATGCAAACATCATGCTCTCCAACAATACAAAACGTCGCTTTAAATAATTGCAGTAGGTTTTTGCTTCGCCGCATGGAAATTCACGTCTCGGTCGTATAAAATGAAAGCAGGCCTCACATTTTCAAACAAAATTTATGAAATTATTTGATTTATGTGAAGAAATTGATTAATGTAAATCTTTAAGTCATAGCAAATGGTACTAAAAAGTATATGCAACTAACACGATGGCTTGTTCGAAGTGAAAAAAAAAGTATGAATAATCCTCATGGTTATTCGCTTCAATTAGAGTTAACATTAGCTGTCAGGTCTGATAGATTTAATTTATAAAACGGCTAATTTAGTAACTCCAACAAAGTAAATTATTAACAAGATAAGATAGGTTAATACATATGAAGATAAAATAGGTTAATATATCTTTAAAAACCACACTACAGAAGCGGTTAAATTGGAAATATCATCTTAATGTGCATTTTTTATTTTTTATAATCAGTCTAAATGGAAATTACGAGATCCATGTTGATGACGTGGTGAGTATAAGCTACTAATATAAAGAGACTCCAGCGGAACATTGAAACCTTCCTTTCTCGAAACCTTTGCCAACCTCCTATGAATAACATAGGTATAATACAGAAATAAATGACAGAAGTAATTAATGATTAACAACATACTTAGCATAGTTGACAAAAAATGTGCTTATAGCCGAGAGTTTGAAAAGTTGGCTAGCCTTGCCGGCCCATATTGAGCAAATATTGAGCAACACAGCAAATATTGAGTGATATAATATCACTCAATATTTACGGTGGCAATCGCAGAAATTTATTAACAAAGAAAAATCGAAACCTTATGAGATTAGCGATGTTAAATTTTGACAGATAAAACTTTAAAAGACTTTTAACAAATTAAAAAATAACTACATTTGCTTAACAGATTATAACAGTAATAAATTTTTCCTGACACGGAGACTATAGCCAAAAACCCGTCTAACATAACTCTATCCCTATCTGATTTCGTTTATTAATTGACCAGAAACGCAGATAAAACCAATACATACCTACATAGTTCAATCTACTACACTCCCTATCATATAATTTTTGAAATACCTCCTAAGAATTCTGAAAGAAATATTTATAACATACGCAAATTTCATTGGAATGGATTCAGTTTCAATTCAGTCCACAATGCTGATAATACCATCATATTTTCCTATCATTTATTTGCCTTTGCTCTTAAAAAACTTACATAAATTTTCTTAGTGTTCTAAGAAAATTTATGTAAGTTTTTGTCACGATAGAAGTTTGAATATCTGTGCGATGGTCTGACAACCGTAGAATCCTACTGACTCCCTACTACTGATGTTGAATGTAATCTTATCCTTTAAACGACCAATTCTTGTATATATATATATATATATAATCGGAATCAAAGCTCGGTCCTCCAGGTACTAATGAATTATTACATGTATCGACCATTTAAATTTTTATAGTGCTAATCTCGGCACTTAAGATTGAACAAACTACAAATTTTAATGTATTGAAAACTTAATTTACAATATTAATCAAAAGCAAACTAAACTTTTTAGTCTTCTCTGATGAATTTATAACAAAGAGAATTTTTTTTTGTGTTGCCACGTCTATTACAGAAAATTGGAGAAACTTTCTACGGCTAAGTTTGTAACTGTAAATGAAACACGGCACTCCAAAGGCAAGGTTTAATCATGGTCCAACGTATACTGAATGAACGGACCCATTCAATGTAAAATTTTGCAACTATATAATCACATACTTTACAATATTTACAGACACATACAACGAATACAATTGAACACCGAGGGCGGTTAGCTGTTTGCGAAGAAAGCGATCAGGGCGGCTGTCAGCGCTAGTCTATGGGGTGGTAGGTGTACGGTGCGGGTTGCGGGGCCGGCACCGGCCGCGGCTCTTGCTCTAGCACTGCCGCCTCCCTCCCCCCTACATGCTGCACCGGCCGCACTGGACAAGCTGCGCCCGCGGACCTTCAGCGGCGATATACAGAAATTCTCGTCGGCAAACTCCGGCGACAGAGCCAGTGGGTTCGCCATCGGGTCGCGGCCGCACTCGCAAGGCAGGTGGTTGCCCCGTATCTCGACGATGTCCACCTCGAGAACGACGGACTCGGGCGACTCCAGCATGTGGTTGCCGGTGAGCTTGAACGTGTGCACGCTGTTGTTCTGCACCAGTGACAGCTCCTCGACGCCGTCTATTTTGTTGTTGCACATCTCGAGGGTGTCCACGTGGCGGAGGCCGTCGAAGGCGCCCTCCCTGATAACACCCAGGTCGGACTCCCTCAACGCCAGTCGGCCGATTCGCGTCATACCGAAGAAGGTGTCTCGCAGGAGCGCCGGCAGATCCATGTAGGCCAGCTCCAGCACGCCCACCCCCTCGAGGCCGGCAAACGCTTGCGGCTCTATCGCCCGGATCCCGGAAGGCAGCTCTATCTGATTGACATCGTTCAGGCCGGAGAAGGCGTGCGCCAGGATCCGTTTGATCGGATTGTTGCGGAGGGAGATCAGTTTTATGTAATTGGTGCCGGCGAACGCGTAGCCCTCAATCTGGGCGATCTTATTGTGCGTCAGGACGATGGAGCTGATGTTTTGCAGCGCCGCGAAGGCGAAAGCGTCGACTGTGGCGAGCGGCGTGTGTTGTATGTAGAGCTCGTTGAGCCGGGGCAGGCCGCGGAAGGCGAACGGCTTGATCCTAGTCAGGTTGCAAGCGTCCAGCGAGAGCCGACGCAGCTGCCGCAAATGCGCGAAGGCGTCTGATCTTAGAACGCGTAGATCGGCGCGAGACAACGACAGCTGCATCACGCTAGGACTCAGCGTGGTCGGAACTCCCCGAAGCGTTGCACTGTTGCACACCACCTGTTGAAAAGAATTTAAAGGCTCAGCACTATAGTACATAATAAAACGCTGATATTATCCGTTTAATAAAATGATAATTATTGATCTGGTCATTAGGTAAGAAAAGTGATGTTTTTTTATCAATAGTAAATTTTTATTTAAAAAAAACACAAAAATAACTTCAAATATCTAACTCAATGTACATTTTCTATTTAATTTTGTCTCTGGAGTAAAAGATTCAATGCCAATGTTTGATATGGGACGACGTGGGAGCTAAAACGAACCGAATACAAAAAGAATTTTTAAAATCGTTTCATAAAGGACGGAGTTTTAGGGTAACAAATAAAAAAACTACAAACGAATGAATCCTCTTTTGTTGTAGTTGTCTGAAAAATCATTTTTGTACTTATTGGTACCCAATATTACTTAATGGATTATATTAATTCCGAATGTACAACTTGTACAAAGGACAATATAAAAAAATAAATAAATAGTAGGTACTTCATTTATTTTGTATAAATACTTATTTGAAATAAAGCAGTTGAATAAACTAAGCGGATCACATCACGAAAAGAGCAAGTGACTATTGTATTAGAATTTAATTTCGCAAAAGCAATTAACGGTTGATTATATTTCCCAAGAGCGATCGGTGATTTTCCAAAGCTCTACGACCGATTTATTCAGTCAATAAAATGATCCCGTCCAAATAATCCTCTCACACCAAACACAAACATCGAACCACATTTTGATTGAACTATTTAGGTGGCCACATTCAATAACAAGTAAATTGAATACGCACTCTACACAATAACAATAGAATTCTGATCAAATAAAGGTAGCCGTCGTTTCGATCGATATTCTAAAATTAAACCAATATTAACTTAAAAAATAAACGAAGTGGATTTCACAACGTGTGTTCAATTTTTTATTTTATTGCTATTCAGTGCTACATATTGTAAGTTGACGACTGATTTGTCTTTTTACTTGGAAAAGATCTCGCATTATTACATACATTCATGGCAATCTGCAATGATGATGAATGGCCTTAATTCTTTATGATTTGTTACATTACACGCTTATTCGTATCTAGGATCCGGTGAAAGGAATTACTTCTGACACGTCTAATTTATTGTATGTAAGGTTTTCGTGTTGAGTGCGCGAGCAGTAGGGTTACATCAACAACTTCATTCGGGTTTATAATTTAATAATTCCCCTGACTTAAACTTTTTACACCTTTTCGGCCCGTTTTAACTTCCTAAGAACGCTTGCACAGATCGCGTTTATTTAGTTTGTGTTTTCAATGAAATATAAATTGTATGTAAAATTTTTTATGCAGGAATAAACGATCTTAAGGTTCTTTTAGAAAGTTTAATGATATAAAGTTTTATATAAAATAACTACAAATTCAATATCAATCTTCATTTTCTAAGTAAATTGCGAAGGTAAAATATTGATGACTCCGTGCCGTAGTTGCCAAGGTATTGGCTTCGGCGTTGGGGGTCGTGGGTTCGATTCCCACACGGGACAAACTAAAGATAATTGTTTCGCATCTGGGTGTTTGTCCGCGTGAAATTTATGTTTGAAAAATTCACTTACAACACAGGATACTTTTTTTTTATTGATAATCGACCACAGTAGGTCTTTATTTTAAATTCAATATAAGATTAAATTGAAAAATAAACACGCATCTTTACAGATTTCAAATTTAGCAAAATTTACTTTATTTAAATTCGGTGCGTCAAAAACTGACGTCCGGACATGTCGATGCATGCATGTTTAAGTTACCTGCGACTGGGACAGGCAGATGCATTGTGGTGGGCACGATGGGACCAGCGTGGATGTCAAGAGTTGAGCATTGCTCGGTAGCGGGAAGAGGGCGCTCCACGCTGCGGCAACCACCAGCGAGCGCAGCACCAACCTGATGTTCATATTAGTCAGGAGACAGTGAAGGTGCCAAAAGACTTGACATTAACATTCAAAAGACTCCGTGGCGCAGTTGCCAAGGTATTGGCTTCGGCGTCGGAAGTAGTGTGTTCTATCCCAACAAAAAACAACTACTTGTTAGGTAGGTGTTTGTCCACCTGTTTGTAGTTATGTTTGTAAAACGTCCTTACAACACAGGATAATTAATGCTATCCTAAAGTAAGAGCAAATCTGTAAAAAAAACAAACAAAAAAGAAATTCTACTATACATAAATTCTACTATACATAATTTAACGGTGGTAGGGCCACGCAGCAGCCTCGGCTGATGCACGAATGGGCAGGCCCGTCCGGGTAAGTACCACGACCTCACAGAAGACCACCGTAAAGTGGAAGTATGACAAATACTTTCGCGTTTCGTCTGGTGAGTGAGGTAGCCGGAGACCAATTTTCAAAAGGTTGTCAACGCATCTGTAATCCTCGGGTGTGGCAGATGTCCATGGGCGGTGGTATTCACTTAACATCAGGTGAACCGTCTGCTCGTTTGACAACTTTTCGCATAAAATAAAAAAAATATATAAAAAAATGCTAGTAGGACAGTCAATGACCATTATTTCCTAGTAGAAGTATCATTTGTCTGAATGTTGAAATACTTAGAGAAGAAGTGATATAGGAAAATTTCGCTCTATATCCTATAAGACTGCCCTAAAATAGGTATATTAAAAAAAGTGCCCTAAAGTAGGTACATCACATTGAGTTTACGTAACGTCGCTTCGTGTATATAATGCTGCCAACTGAGACGGCCTTGTTCGATCACTGTCTCGTAAATATTTCGACGTCACACAAATTGAAGGTTCGTGTGTGTGTGTGTGTCTAGTAATTATCCGGTTTCAATGATGCGGCGTCAGAATCTTCTCCCTATCTCAACGCAAAGGGATTATATCAGATTAAGGAAGGAAGGCGGATGCCTGTGTATAAGACCAGAGAGATACATTATAATGTAGTTCAATTTGTATCTTGTGTAATTAGGGCGCTTATGAAATGATCACAAAGTCCCCGTGTAATTGTATCCTGATGTAACATTATAAAAACCAACGGTGTGAATAACAAACCAAGACAGAAAAAACGTGCTATTTTGGACCCAAAAAACTATGCATTAACTTTGTGCAACAGTCTACACTGTAGCACGAATGGACCAGGTAAGACTTGAAGTAGAAGTATTATACTTCTGCACTTGGTCCGGTGAATTAGGTAATCGGGACCCACTTTATTAAGGGGTGGCAGCCCGTCTGAAACTCTACGGGTGTTGCAAATGTTCATAAGCGGTGGTTATCACTTACCATCAGGAGAATCAAAAGCTTGCTTGTCACCTTCTCATATAAAAAAACAAGAGCTATAATACGCAGTCTTAATAATAATCCCCACTTGTAATACGCAAAGCATTAATTACACCGTTAGCAGTAAAGGACCAAAGCCAGCCCTATAATTTTCAATTTTTTAAATTAAACTTATAAAGCGAACACAAATAATGGGCTTATAAATAAACATTAAAGTAACTAAATTCCATTTAAGTTCACTTGTGAATACACTGGCTACTTATTAACCTGCTTATTAAGACGGTGGCCATGGGCGGGCGCGGGCGTGGGGCGGCGCCCGCCTTGCGCCCTCACCTACGCATCTCCATTAGGCGAACCACTGGAACCTGTGGAACAATTTCCTTTTATAATAGAACAGTCGTAAATTCGATTATATATGCTACGAGTGACCCGCCCCGGCTACGCACGGGTGCAATGTATTATACATATAAACCTTCCCCTTGAATCACTCTATCAAGTAAAAAAAAATGCATCAAGATATTTTGCTTAGTATTAAAGATCTAAGCATAGATAGAGACAGCGGGACGACTTTGTTTTATACTATGTCACTACATAGTAAATGTCATTTACTGCACGGGCCTACGAGTCTTTTAATCCTTGAACAGAGCATCACAAATAAGTAAGCACGTTTCGCCAAGCTTATTTAGTCGTGACGTGAAACGTGACAACATTTATGAGGTTGTAACTTTAAAAATAAATATTTTGTTCGTTATTCTAACGGCATTGTTAATGAGTTTACTTAATGATTTCCAGTATTAAATTGACTGTTGGACCCTTTGATTAATGACCCTGTTTTAATACCACGTTTGATTTCATTTTTTTTTCAAACCTTTCTAACACTTTAATGTGATTACGGGATGGATTTGACGTCGTAAAGATGATTTATGACGATAAATAATGGTTATGCACTTATATTTCAGCTAAGAATGTTATAATTAAGTATTAAAATAATACCTTCACAAACCGAACTATCACTAGCCGTTATAGATGTGTCCAGCCGCTCGCCTTTAACTCAATTTACTCGAGCAAACTGAGTTCGATCCCCGGTGCCAGCAGCAACGAAATTGTTAATTTTAAGTCCTTACTTATCACGAGCTCAGCGAAGAAGGAAAACATCGTGAGAAACCTGCGTATTTTCGAAATAATTCCGAAAAACTATTTCGAAATTATGTGAAAGCCGCCAATCCGCAGTGAGGTCGCAAAGTTGACTATGACCGATACCCTCTTTACAGAGAAGGCCTATGCCCAGCAGTGGGTCATTTATAGGCTGTGCTTTAATTACTTTACACCGAAAAATCAAATTTATCTTTTTTTAACGGTCATGACTTTAAATGTAATTAAAGAACGAGACGTATAAGAATTAAAATAAAATGTAACATTAAACTTTTTAGAACAGCCCACGGTAAAAAATATTAACACAGTTTTACTTTTTTAGTATAAAGTAAAGTTTTTAGTATACTAATTTTTTAAAAGCTTAAACAACACAAAATTAAATAAGTAATTTTCATAAAAGTTTCGTTCCTCTTCATTAGAATGATCATAACAAAATAAAATAAAATAAGTGAGTAAATAAATAATGTAACTATAAGCGTCTGCAACGCGCTATAGGTGTTGTATTTGTTAGTGGAACAACCTAGAACAAACGTACCGTGACGTGCCTGAAATATAGATGTCAAGAGAATCCGCGGCAGTTAAAACATATGGGCACGTGTTTTTTACTTCAACACCGACAACAAAACAATCCCACGTCATAAATGCTCGCTTATAAATAATGCATGCGTATGCAGATGCTATATTTCCCAGACCACGGAATTTCGTATAAATAATTAGGGATTTGGTCGGTGTTCACTTTAAAATGTAGCGGTTTCAGAAATCCGTTAAACTCCACCTAGTATATGTAGAATTGCTCAACACTGTTTCTAACCTACATGTACTTTTGACTATTGCTGTTCCATTTTTAAACAATAGTTTACAGTCCAAAGGTCAAAACGCAGGACCTGAGTGGATTAAATTATTATTATTGTATACTTTATTGTACACCACAAAGAATTTAATACAATAAATAGAAAATAACTCTTAAAAGCTAGGTACAACAAGGCGGTCTCATCTCTAAAAAGCGATCTCTTCCAGAGAACCTTAAGACGAGGAAAAATAAACTAATGAATAGTGGGAGGTAGTGTGCTCAATAAACTTACTTAATAATACCAAAATAGACTGAAATATAATAAATTAGTCTTTGAGCAACAAAAAACTATCTCTCCTGACACCAGCCACGGATAAGTCTTAGAACTAAACCTTTCGATGTACGGGGACCCACGGACCTAATGTTTCAACAGCAAATGGCATAAATACTTAATCTGAACAAGGATGCACATTTGCGCCGCTTACATACTTAGAGGCAGCGCTGGTGATAAGAGAGCTGGTTCTTTTCTCGCTCAAAGGTTGGCACCATGCCGCGTGTAATAGTTTTATTAGATAACATGCTATTTAGTTTGATTTTTTTATGTGAGGAGATGGCAAGCAAGCTGAACATTTTGTTATAATTATGGCACATATTTAATCTAATTAATAATTTATCAATAATTTATTAGTACAGTTTGTTGCGACTTATTTAAAAGTTGTTGGTTTGATACCTACTGCGTCGTGATATTTCCTACACCTTAGAATGGGGGATAGTTGGTATTGGTTTTGGAGGGGTATAAATTCAACTCTCACAGCGTACGCTGGTTAGTTTTTGGCTATTGGGAGTTAAAGGCTGTTGCTCTGTTGGAAAAACTAAGTGCTATTGTTATCCACTTCTTGAGTCATCGTTGAGTTATAGTTGTATAAGTCGGTAAAAGCTGTATTTTTAAACGGTTTTATTTTGCTCTACACGTACGGAATTTATTTGTTTATTTGGGTCAAAATTAGAAATTGAAATTTAAGCACCTTTCTGTTGTCAGATTGATCTGAAATTTGGTACACACATTTAATTCAGATGACAATATAATATTGTAGTTTTCAGTGCACAAAAAAAAAACCGTTTAACTTAAAAGTTTTTAAACGGTTTTATATAACTTGTCTCCAATAAACTCTGTTGGAAAAGCTAAGTATTTTTGTTACCCAATTATTGAGTCATTGAGTTATAGTGATACAAATCGGTAAAAGCTATGTTTTATAACATGTCTCTAATAATTTGCAACACCTGTAGGGTTGCAGTTGCATTGCTAATTTTAATAAATTTGCCCTGGTTACCCCAATCACCGGACCTGCCCATTCGTGCAACAGCGAAGACTGTTGCGTGGCCCTACCACAACGATACCAGGCGTTCGGCCTCAGGGTTTGTAGTTTTATAATTCGTTAAAAACTTTAATGTTTTAGATATTGGCATTAATACACAAAACAATAAAACCAAACCGTGGCCGAATAAACAATCATTTCCCCTTTTTCTTTCACCAACATTTCTCGACGGACTGATTGACAGATTGATCCCACCCTTTCAACTCCACTATAGATCCGTACAAAAGTTGGTAAGTGATACCTTTTTGTATGTATCACCACAAATCGCAATCCTATGGAAATTCAACGTCTTTAGAAATAAACATTGGTGGAAAGTGTTTTATTGAAATTTTAAACCTGCCATTCGTATATTTGCATTATTCATATTCATCATCAAAAATAATGGTCCGATATGTGTTCTGAAAATTGGTATGTATTGTCGTATGTGAATGAATGAAAGAATATTCTTTATGGTACAGTAAATTATTAATTCTTGTAAACGACAATACGCGGTAAATTCAGTTACTAAAAAGCAACTTCTTAAAGTTTATAATTTATGTGTATTAAAAAAGGCTACAAGAATTATGTAGGCTTAAAAAAGTATTCATGTCTAACAAGAATAATCTGAACAGTTATTCTTCGGAAAATAATTACGCGTCAAAAGGAAGACAAGATCAGGCAGTTCCACTTTCATCGACTTCTCGACGCCTAAGAGCCATTGTCTCCGCTGAGCCGCATGCCAATCAACTTTATTTTCCGTCTCTCTTGATTCCATAGTGCGATTGTACTTCGTCTTTTAGTTGGCGCCATTAATCTCTATTTTGCACGCTACATCACTACATAGTATAAAACAAAGTCGTCCCGCTGTCTGTCAGTCCCTATGTATGCTTAGATCTTTGACACTACGCTACGGATGTTGATGCAGTTTTTTTACTAGATAGAATGATTCAAGAGGAAGGTTTATATGTATAATACATTGCACCCGTGCGAAGCCGGGGCGGGTAGTTAGTATAATATAAATAATCTGCTAAGCCATCTACGTAGCTCGGTGGCGCCGTTTGCGGTCGGGGCCCGTGTCTGCAAATCACGGGCAGCCGGCGAAAGGTCCTTTACTGCCCAACTTTTTGTTTAGCTTTCCATAAATTTACACTATAACGGCGATAACTATTTGAAAACCAGTAACACTGCGATTTCATATTTGTTCCCACGCGTTCGAAAGATAAAATTTCTCAAAATGTTTTCATAAATTGTTTTGTACATTGCATAAGTTTTACTATTAAAGTAAAAGCAATGACATAATACATCACTTTATACTTTTTAGTATTATTTTCTATCTGACATTAAATAAGTTACAATGTCAAAGAGCTTTTTCATTAAAGGTACAAATTTAATACAAAATGTTACAGTTTGAATTTAACAGTATCACTACTTACTTGGATCACGACTCTACATAGTTTTACTTTTTTTAAGAAGATTTTTAGGTGAGATAAAATCTCTGGACTCGCGACACCGTTACGTGACGCAGCTTTAGTGTGTGCCTTATTGAATTTTTGAATAGAGAATTTGATTTTACTAGCTTTAGTGTGTGCTTAATTGAATCTTTGAATAGAGAATTTGATTTTACTAGCTTTAGTGTGTGCTTAATTGAATCTTTGAATAGAGAATTTGATTTTACTAGCTTTAGTGTGTGCTTAATTGAATCTTTGAATAGAGAATTTGATTTTACTAGCTTTAGTGTGTGCTTAATTGAATCTTTGAATAGAGAATTTTATTTTACTATGTCCAGTCAACGCAATATTAGCACAACGAGATATAAAAGTACAATTGATACGGTGTTCACGAGATATTGAAATAACTTCGAATCAAAATTGTTTATATCCTATTTTAGTTACCATGAACCTATAGTTTCTATTACAGATTGTAATGATTTTAATGACAATGATGATGATACAAGAGTTGTCGAAATTGTTAACGATGATTCATAAAAGAATATTAAATGTATTTTATAACTCAATTCATATATTCATAACTCAATAACCCTAGTACCCATCTAAAACATCTAACGCGCCAAAATAAGTTTTCACTTCTGTCGGCACTTGCGGAGTGCAACCCGTAATTTTTTTTGTTATGTAAGTTGATGAATAAATCTTTTGTATTGTAATTATTTTAGCAATAATTTTGAATGAAGATAAATCATTCATATTTAGATTTTGCTATGTTTACACAGTCATTTGTATGAGCAACAAATGACTGGTTACGATAATTATTATGTTTGATTCTGTAGAACTTACAACTCTATTACAAAATAATATCATTTCATTTTCACAATCCAGTGCTTATACTTTGTTCTAATACGGAGGGTTGTATGAACTTGTACTGCACTAAATGTTTCAGACAATTCTTTTATTTTATATAGGACTTTCAAGGTTATTATAAGCTAATTATAATTAATAGAGAGATATAAAGTTATCCGTGTTACATCCCCAGTCACCATCGTCCTGCACCTGCATCAATTGTGCAATGATCGGTGCCTCCTTCCATATTTTTGTTAACTGAATGGTTGCGAGCAGACAGTTCACCTGATGTTAAGTGAATACCGCCGCCCATGGACATCTGCTACACCCGAGGGATCCAGATACGTTGACAACCATTTGAAAATTGGGCTCCGGCCCCCTCACTCACCAGACGAAACATGAAAGTGTATATACTTCTTATACTTATACTTTCACTTCACGCCGGTCTTCTGTGAGGTCGTGGTACTCACCCGGACGAGCCTGCCCATTCGTGCAACAGCCGAGGCTGTTGCGTGGCCCAACCACCGTGAATATAATCGATATAATCGAACACTGGCAAAACGCGGCGCCTTTCGTCATCCTTACTTCGGACTATTTGGACACCCCTTAGTGTGTAAGTACTAAACTTAGTTAAGGACTTTTGTAAGCCTTTATTAAATTCTATGTTTATAGACAACCAACCCAACCAGTCATTTCCGTATTAATCACAAGTATATTTTTACTAACAAAAACAGTCAGTTTTCTTTTTTTTTATGTTTTCTATTTGTTTTTGAGGAATTTCCTGATGTAAAGTCTGTCAAGATCCTAAGGTTCAATACCAATTAAATTAATACGAGCCCACATGGTAAAAACCGAACGTAATGTAAAATATAATCTTTAAAAACGGTTCATAAATGACACAGTTCTGGGGTAACAAACATAAAAAACAGCCGAATGAAAATGAGTCGGTTAAAAACAGTTAAACTATTATGACAAACGCGAGAAGTGTCGAACTAACTACATGCTTCCAGTGTCAACATCAGATGTTGAGTATCCAATTAATCTCCCTAAATTTCTACGGGCCAGTGTAGTGGACAACTTTAATTGGGTTTCTGGCGGCACACGATCCATCATAGGATCGGCGATCCGTGTCCTTCCTCTTAATTAGCCCCTGTCATGCCGCAAGTACCGAGAAAAAGAAATTATTGGCAACCAAATAAAACGAAATAAAAAGAAATAAAAAACAAAAAAATACATAGAAAAGTGTATGACATACATATGACAAGTATTTATTATTATTTATATATTTTTCTATATACCCGCAGACCTTTAACACTTTGAAGTTGGTTTAAAATATTGAATAATTAAATAGATACATCGTGGTTATAGAACAGAAGAAAAAGACTCTTTTTAATATATTTAATATATATTTTTAATATATATTTTTAATATATATTTTTAAATAAAACTTCAATATGTTTTGAATTTTTGCTCCGTGAAAGATTCTTATTCAATAAAGGCTAAAAATATTAACGTATAAAATCAGAAGCAGCTAGAGGACTTGTAAGTGCGGAGCAAAATTTGTTGGTGTCAAAAATCGTCGGCAAAATAAAATCAAAAATTCTTAAACATATTCTTTAGAATAATTATCATTCAAACAGTAAAGTCAAAGTCAAAGTTAAAATTTCATTATAAGCTTTTTTAAGGTTTTTTTGAATGTCAAAAAAGTACCGCCTAGATGCTTAAATAAATACTAGAATATCGAAAAATAATTTACATATGGAGAAAAATATCACATAGAATTTCGAAACTATATTTAAGGACTATCAGAATTAATTTAAAGCGGTTACGAAATAGGAAACTGAGTAAAGTTCGGCCAGTGGTTTCATCGTCTGTAATTTATTAGCTTAGCTGCTTCGTATATAATTATAAATTAATGCATCCGTTTTTCATAATTGAATCAAAATAATGATTTACGATTGTATGTCTAGAAGTGTAGTCAGACTTTGTGGTTTGTTTCCAGTGATGATACATGTGTTTCAAATCTTTTTTATTTGAACGAATTGATTTGCGTTCAGTTCTTCTTTTTAAATTGAGAAGATGAGCTGCTGATTCACCTGAAAGTGTGCCCTGGTAACCTCACTAAGCAAACGAAACGCAGGCATAATAACTCTTCAACTTAACGCCAGTCTCATGTGATGTCGTGGTATTTCTCCGAGCCGACCTGCCCAGCAAAGTCTGTTTACTGTGGCAGGGCCACGCAACAGCACGCTGTGGTACCCGTCCGGGGAAGTACCACGACCTCACAGAAGACCAGCTTGAAGCGGTGGCTATCACTTAACGTCAGGTGAACCGACAGCTGGCGTACCAACTTCTCACTTAAAAAAAAAAGAAACTGTTGCGTGGCCCTACCATGCTCTTCAATTTAGTGCACATAAAAGTGTTAAGATTATATTACAATATTTCCACGTTAGTTTTTTCGTCCGACTACAATTTGTTTTTCATTGCGATAATAATTTTATTGATCCGGTGCGTTTTCTAAGAATAGTCTTCATCAGCCGGGATTGTGTCGTAAAAAAATGGCCAGTTTGTAATTGACGTAAATATTTTGATAAATACACTGAAGTTAACGTTTATATCGATGACTTAAATTGCTACATATAGCTGCTAACTTATGAGCTTAATTTAACCTTCTCTGATATGTCTTTTACAATTACTATATTTGTTGAAGATATGTGTGAACTTTCCCAAATAATTTGAAAATTTATCCTTTCACAAGACGGTTTGCTAAACCTTTCTACCGTTCATTCAATCTTATGAAATATGGTAGTTGTTAATGTTCACTAATAATACTTTACTTACCTAGATTACTTACTAACCTAGAATTAAGTCACAATGTTACTTACAAATACTAACAAACTATGGACAATGTACTTAATTTTGTGTATTGTCTGAAATAAATTATTATTATTATTATTATAAGGTCTTCCTCGAGACGTGTTATCATACACTCAGCAGGTCTTAAGCGTGTAAACTGACAACTCTTAATGTCTTTTGCAAATATACCTGTCTACGACGTCCATTTATCCTTCTACACCTACTTTAAAGTTTTGTACTAAAATAAATTGTAAAATTTTAGAATCGTTGAAAACATTGTTGAATACAATCGTCTTACTGATTTTATCGCGTTTAAATTACTTGAAGTATTTGGTAATTCCGTTAAATAGTTTAATTTAAAATTTTGTAAAAAAAAATTATCCCGCTGAGTTTCTTTCGCCGGTTCTTCTCATGTCGCTTTTCATTTTTTTTATGTGAAAAGTTGCCAAATGAGCAGACGGTTCACCTGATGTTCAAGTGAATACCGCCGCCCATGGACACCTAGTACACCTGTTGACAACCTTTTGACGATTGGGCTCCGGCTACCTCACTTACCAGAAGAAACGCGAAAGTATTATACTTCCACTTGACGCCGGTCTTCTGTGAGATCGTGGTACTTACCCGGACGTGCCTGCCCATTCATGCAACAGCCGAGGCTGCTGCGTGGCCCTACACCGTAGCCTATCCTATTTCCGAACCAGTAGTACTATTTTTACTTTCAATGAGTGTAATGCTAATATATTGAATAAAGATGTTTGAATTTGTATTTTGAAAAATCGAGATTTAAATAAATACCAACTGAATGCCGTATACGATGGCATTTGGCTCCTTGTAAGAATAACATCAAAGTCCATTATTCGAGGGTCGAACGAACCGAATAATCAGTCATTGCCAAACCGATGATCAAACTCGTGAAATATTGGATTTGCTAAGGCGAAGTTAGATAATTAATTTGAAAAATGAGGGTGAGGCGTAACGAAAAAGATAAGTTCTTCGTGTATTATTCACGCTTCAAAAACATAATTTATAGGCGTTTTTTCTTCTCGTAGAATAATGAGACGTCACGTCTTTAACCCTAAAAAGGAATAGACAGAGTTATTTCGTATAGTATGTTGTTCATACCAATCAAAGATGTTAAGGTCAATTTGTACTACCTAAATAGCTTTTGTATGTATGTTTTCCCTTTTAATTTGACCCATCTTACAAATTTCATCGTCACGTTTATAGTTTTAAAATAAACCTGTATTATTAATCCAAATATTAGTAGATATACGAAAGTCGGATATATGTATGAAAATAAATATAAAACATAAAAGTTTTTCACCGTAAACTTGATGTGGTGATTTTCACATAATATAACATCCGGAAAAAGGGAAACTCGTTGGTCAACGCTGATTCGCATTCACGACCTCACATTGTATATCGACATCCTCAGGTCCTAATCCTAGTAAGCAATTGGTCCCTTTACTAATAATATTCCACTATATTATTACAGAGAGAAACATCTTACCGAGTTCTAATTCGAATCAAAATCAAATAAAAAAAAATGACCTATATGATGATACATAAATAAGTTACTAGAATCAGGCGTTCAATCATTAAAATAATACGGAAGCAAGTAAGTCTGTAAAGCTGTGTTATAGAATAAGTCAATGGAAACGTAAAAATATTTATGGGTACCTGTGAAAATACTAATGTATATTGCTTATTTCAGAAGTTTCAGACTGCTTCCATTTTCAGTTCGCACACTAGCCAGCACTGGTCTGAAATGTGACGGTCTATCGAAGTGTCGTTTTCTATATAAAAAGCTTAACTAATCAGTTGTTTGCGCGAATTTACATAAAGTGAGGTAATCGCTATTTTTGAGAACGAATTTTTGATCCCTGGCCCCGTCGATGGATAGTACGTACCATATATGTACGTTTATTATACGTAGCACATATTAGTATTTTATCTGTGGTACGTACGGCTTTACAGTTGTTATAGGGTCCTAACAACTGTAAGTACCGTACGTACCATAATATATATGTTTCCGGCCAAAACAGACAAGGCCAATAACGCTTTCGAAAACAATGACTTGCGTGTTGTTGATCACACTATGAACCTAAACAAATTCTTTTCTCATCCTTCGTAGTGTAAATATAAGTTTTCATTTAATACAAATAATTTATCCTCACCTTGGTCACGGCTGCTAGTGTCAACAAATCCAAAAAGAAGTATTTACTAACGCTAACATTCTTTGTTTCGCGACTTGAAATTATAAAACCCCGTCGCCATTTCGGACAATTTCATCCGTTGGCATTTAATCAAAGAATGCGACGCTAAAAAAAGGCGAAAACACCCTTTCATTATACCTTTGCCTGAATAAAAATGAACTCATAAATTACGCAGTAGAATAGGTTCAAATTCGCCAATTTTTTTTTGCCTCCAATTACTCAGACGACCCTCCATGCTTAGACAAACTTTTTAGCATATTATATTTGTTAATTACGCCACAACATCACCGCATTAGAGTAAGTTAATGATGTTTGCGCTTTTTAACATATTTTATTACCGTGCTAATGAATTAAAGCCTGTTTAAAATCTATTTCGGTCTTTATTATTACAGCTTGTAAACTAACAAAAACATGAAATGAAATAAACGTTAATAATTAGTACATATCTTTACAATTGTGGGCTGATATGAATTTAAAATGATTATATAATTAATATGTTTAATGGCGAAAAATAGAATGAAATGGTGGTCACAGGCTTATAGGTTACTAGCAACCCGTCGCGGCTTCGCACGGGTGCAATGAATTATACATATAAACCTTCCCCTTGAATCTCTCTATCTAGTAAAAAAAAACTACATCCAGATTCGTTGCGTAGTTTTAAATATCTAGGCATACATAGGGACAGACAGACAGCGGGACGACTTTGTTTTATACTATGTAGTGATATTTGAATCCCTATAAAGATATTCATAATAATATCTCTGTATATTATTTCTGAAAGATGTTACGCGATACGCCATAAATTCCATAAATCATCGTCAAATTTAATGATTCAAATACCATTTTAAAGCTTGTTTATCGCTATTGACAAATAAAATAAGGTTTACATAAAAAATTCGTCTAAATTTTAATTTTTTTATGAATGCTGAAGTATGATAACGCCATCTATTGACAACGTATTTAAATGAAAGATAGTGAAATGGACTGAAAATTTATTCTTTAAACTAATTACCTTTGATTATTTATTGATTAATACTTATTTATCTATTATTATACTCTATCTAAGTATTATATATCTATTATTATACCATTCGGTACGGTATTGTGCAAAAGTTTCATTTACAAAATTAAAACTTGTCGATGCTCTAAATAATATTCAAAGTTATAGATGGTATACAATTCGATTGTTTCCATTCTCAGCACTGAAACTCAAACCACGGCGACAGCAATGTTGACGATTCTTATTCAGAAATTCGCCCTGAGGGCGGGTGTTACTAGGTAGCTGCTTCGCCCATTATTATTCAGTTGCGAAAACCTTTTAAAACATTTCATTTTCATTAGACCTCCCGCGTGGATCTTGTCGGGAAATTGGGAAGGGGCATGCTTAAATTCACAAAGTAAAAGTACGTGTTTATTTAAAGATTTATGTAACACTCTCAGCGATCGCTTCTTTCTGATATGTTTATATTTATGTGTGAACTAAGTTTGATGAAACGTAATACCTTCGATTCCCTAACACTTTATTTAATATCAATTAACTTTTTTCATTTTCAAGTTTTAATTAAAATTGTATACTAATAATGTCTATCTTAGACAGAACCTTTGCTATTATAAAACTAATTTATATATGTCATTGTAAATTGAGGTTACGTGAGTTTAGATTGGGACAAAATTCGCCTTTACGCATGGATTTTTAAATCTTATTTTAAATGTTTTAAATTGGATATGAGATTTAAAAATCCAAATAAAATAAAATAAATAGACACAGTGTTATTTGAGTTTAAAGTTGAATAGCCTCGGCACAAGCAGTATCACATACACATGGTATTATTTTATTTCCCCATTTGTTCAAATCAAAAGCTTCCAGTTAAAAATGACATCAATGAACACTAAACAAGATGATGCCAGAAATTATTCAGTCATGATGTAAAATGACAACATGTAGACGAAACCTTAAAGAGTGGAAACCTAATAACTGACGTTAAAATTTGTAGAGGAAAGGACGAAAAAAACTTCACCGCTGCGGGAATCGAACCCATGTCTTCCGTATCCGCACCCTGACACTTTAACCACTAAGCTAAACGGCTGATTGCTACATCGAAGGAAATCTCAACGTCTTTTATTTACATTGTTTTTTTGGTATTACTTCAATGCTTGGTATACAGCGTGTCTTTCACCAACGTGACCAACGCGACAATAAATCAACACACATATAGAGGATAACTTAAAATTGTAACAAAAATTTACATTTTTTAAACATCAATATTTAAAAGTTATTAAATTTTCCAAAAAAAAGAATTTTAGAACATTCTTATTTAACATGAACATAAATTTTAGAACATAATTATAAAACTGTAACGTAAAGTTCATTTGTAAAGGTCACACAGCATATGAATGCTTGAATGAATTTAAAAAAGACAAAACATACTGTTAGAAGGAGAGCCTTGTAATGCGACGCCGTGGCAACGAATGAAAAAGTCTCTGAATGTATGAATCAGTCAGTGGTAATTGTATAGGATGTCACAAATTTTGTTTCTTTTTTATTTAATTAGTTTGTTTGAAAAATATTTTCATTTAATTATGGATTTTTTAACATTAATATTTTTTATGATTATTGGCAAGTAGCGTTAGACATGTGTTCATTTATTGTCGCGATGGTAAAGACACGCTGTATATCCCTTACAGCATACAAAAAGTTTCAAATATCGCTTTACAACGATAATTTGAACGAGAGATATCGCCATTGCTATATGAAATTTAAAATTTTTATAGTCACTCTGCGCACATAACATGACCCTTTGATTATATACTTGTATGATAAATATGTAATGAAAGCATGGAAATTCAAAATTTATAAAAATCTCTGTTCTATAAATAATGTTTCATCTTCAATACAGAGATTAGCGCCATAAAAAAAATAATATTTCATCACTGACGTGTAAATCAATTTGAATGGTTGATTCTTTTGGGTAAACTTGGTAGAGTTCCAATATTTTTTACATATACCCTAACCAACAGTATATACAAGTACCAACACACTAACTATTTAAGTGTTTGTCGTTGTTTTTTAAACGGTTTTATTTAGCTCGACACGTACGGAATTTATTTGTTTATTTGGGTCAAAATTAGAAATTGAAATTTAAGCACCTTCCCGTTGTCAGATTGATCTGAAATTTGGTACACACATTTAATTTAGATGACAATACAATATTGTAGTTTTCAGTGCACAAAAAAAAACATAAAATAAAACCGTTTAACTTAAAAGTTTTTAAACGGTTTTATATCCCATTATACATCATCATCCATAATTAACTGTATAAAGTGTGGCAACCGAACATGCAACTCCCAGTGCTCAAACCAACACCTTAAGAACTGCGCCACCGAGTAATTTTGTTTCATCGTACATAGCTGGCATATCTCAAAATGCAACGTTACTTTCACCTATTAACTATTCAGTGTGCACGGAAAGGCTCTCTTATCACTGTTCGTACGCAGGCTTATTATTTATTCCTTGTATACCCTCTGCTTCCTATATACGCTTCTGGTCCATTAAATACGATGAGTAAATGGATACGGAGAACACACGTGCGTGCTCTCAACATCTGACAGGCTAGCATCACTGATTTGGCGTTGGACTCTTTCTAAAGCAGAATTGATTGGATAAAAAATACGTGTGCTAAGGCAGAATTGATTGGATTCAAACTAAAAAAAGTGCGTGTGCATTTAACGCAAGTGGCAAGTTTTAGTTGTTTAGCGTAAAGACATTAAGTGCGATCGATAACGGTTTATATAAATAACTTGGAATTAACGGTAAATTTCAAAAAGTTGTTATTGGTTGTCATGACAATCGAGCATGATGAACTTCCTTGGTACCGGTTGCTCCGTAACGAACTTCGTCGCTTTTTGAGGTTAGGTGTGCGCGATCGTAAAAATTTTACTCTCATAATATTTTCCAAACTCAATAAAAGAAGAACCTATAACTGCAATAACAAGATTAGGAACTTCTTTCTTTGTATATACATGTAATAATGCCATAATGAGTTTGAACTATTTATTTGTTCATTAAATAAAATATAATGGGTTATTTCTAACAAAATCAAAAGAATGAAACCGAAATAAAATCATGGTTTAGTAAGTTTATAGTTTTCAAAAAAACTTTTGACCACTTGCGTTCAAATAAAAAAGAAGCACATTCGAAAACATGGCGAATGCTTAACCAAAACAAAAGATTGTCAATAAATATCAACGCGGGGAGTGAACGTGAAAAGACGGCGATAGATATCTTTATGGCATGAAATACGAATGGATACCGTACTATCCATTCATCGCCCGTTTAACATTCAGCACGGATCACGGCTTGAAGCTCGGTATTCCTGCAACAATGCCGCGGGCGCGAAATAAAACCTTCGCACGTACAGCTTCTGAAAGGGCGGGCGGCCCCCGCCTTGCGCAAGCAGCGCCGTGTCACAATTATTAATTTCGAGAGCTGTTCTATTTTCGAATGAATTTCGAATGTGATTCGAAATTCATTCGAAAATATTCGAGAGCTGTCACTAAATTCGAAATTCATTCGAAAGTAGAACCTCAATAATTTTGAATGATTCAAAATCCGAACGTACCCACTCCGACGCGGAGTTCGTAACTTTCTGAGAGCGTGTGCCCGCGGCGGCGTGAAATGCAGGTGAGTAAAAATTTTATTACGAAAACGAATTCCCATTCTACTCAAGCGGCTGACAAATGTCCCCTCGCTGAATTTAAATTCAGAATGCAATTCGAACGCCGCATCGGGTTCGCGTTCCTTTTTAGCAGGTACTCTTATATGAGGAGCATTATATATTATAATGCTTTTGTAACTGAGTCCAAACAAATGTGAATCCATGTCGACGTAGAGATTCTGAGAATATGTGAAAGTTTAAGCGACTTCAAATTGTTATAATGATAACGTACTTACAAACCTATTAATTTTTATTAAACGGTTTTATTTAGCTCGACACGTACGGAATTTATTAGTTTATTTGGGTCAAAATTAGAAATTGAAATTTAAGCACCTTCCCGTTGTCAGATTGATCTGAAATTTGGTACACACATTTAATTTAGATGACAATACAATATTGTAGTTTTCAGTGCACAAAAAAAACAGAAAATAAAACCGTTTAACTTAAAAGTTTTTAAACGGTTTTTTTATTGTTTATTATATAAAAGGTCTACGTTACATAAGAATGCCCAAGCGTCTATATATTGATTTATACCTGAACATCACATTTATCATATATCCAGGTCTATCGTTATAATTTGTATAAAAATATTTTAGACGTAACTTAAATTTCAAAAACAAACCGAACCGCAGAAGGTCATAAAAGTGTGATTCTTCGTAGATGGAATGTTGAACATAGTTGCTTATATTATTTACGTTAGTAATTAGTAAAAAAGTATTCCAGAAAATTCTTCCTTTAAGGAGGACTACAGGATAGTACAGATAAATAAATAAATAATTAGGACACATTCTTAGGCAACGTTCTCTAATCCCAAACTAAGCAACGTTTATACTATACTAACAGACCTAGATAGTACATAGATAACTGATAAACATACTTAAACATACTACTTTTTGTAATTGAATACATATTATACATATATAAACACCCAGAGACAAGAAAAGCACATTATTTTTCCAGTAGCTAGGATCGAACTCACACCTGGCGCAGGAGGCAGGTACACTACCCACTACGCCATGCGTGCTGTCTATAAGAAATAATGAAATATTTCCAAAGGAAGTCACATGGCGAACTATCTTTCCCTTTGTACCGAGGAAACCTTTTCCCAGCTGTAGGACATCACTACATAGTATAAAAGAAAGTCGTCCCACTGTCTATATGTCCCTATGTTTGCTTAGATCTTTGAAACTACGCAACGGATCTAGATGCAGTTTTTTTTACTAGATAGAGTGACTAAAGAGGAAGGTTTATATGTATAATACATTGCACCCGTACGGAGCCGGGGCGGGTCGCTAGTACATAATATAGGCTTTTACCTTACTTTACTTTGTGTTTACGACCATTTCGATTTGAAATCTTGCCGTCCGTCGTGTTTGTTTACTACTAAAGATGTTTAATATTAAGTTTAAACTTTCCAAACAGAATACTTCAAGTTTGACGACAACATTGCGAGGGGTCGAGGGTTAGTAGTAGAATATTTAATTAGTAAGATCATTACAGAGGTGGCTTATAACTTCACCCAGCAAAGGGTTAAAGATTAAATTGGTGTTATTTAAAATATGCTAACGAGGATACCCGGTACATACCGCTGCTCACGCTTTATTAACCATGACCTGCCAGGACTTGAAACTGGCAAACAAATGTAAGAAACGGTACTTATTTCATTTAAAGGGACGACTGTACCGTTGTTCTGTTAGGTTATTAAATGTCATGTTAATTTATTTAAAGTAATAGAAACGAATTGTACACAGAGTGCTAACAGTTCATAAAATTTGTCAGTGTTTATATTCCAAACACTGCTCTAAAGTTCCTATTAACTTTATTAACTTTTTGTATGGATAACATGAAATAATTGTTTTAGTTTAGAAAGATTTCTTGTCGCAATCAAATGAAAATGAATATAAAATCGATAAGTTAGATACTCTTGTACACATTCTTGTTAATGTTAAAATGTTTTATTATTATTTATTGATATTTTTTTCATCCATATGATTCCCTCGTTCCATCAATATTTTTAATCATTGTACACTTCTGAATGCATAGCTATTAGCTAATGGTGAAAACTTATTTGCCTTAACTTCTACATAAAAGCGTGTGTAAATCTACTAATTATTTTACAAAAGTTATGTCTTGTTCATTGCTTTTCCAAACCATTAAAAAAATAAATGACGCATCATTTAGTTTTCTGTCACAAATTTAACAAATTTAAAACTAACCTAGTTAGTTGAACTGCATGGAATGAACAATATTTTCAATTTGACCGCATAGCTTAGTGCAGAATCCATCACACTATCCAGTTGGAACAATACTTATCCACATCAATATAATACCTTTAAATACCTTTAGGAAAGATATTTACTAGCTTACAAATTTATTAATGATAGATTGATTATTATTATTAAGAGCCGTGATAGCTCAGTGTCCGGTCGCCTTTAATTCAATATACTCGAGCAACATGAGTTCGATCCCGGGTGTCGGCACCAATGAATTTTTTAACTTGAAGTGCTGACTTATCACGTGCTCCGCGGTGAAGGAAAACATCGTGAGGAAACCTGCATATTTTTGAAATAATAATAATAAAAAAAATATTTTTCGAAGATATGTGAAGTCAGCCAATCCGCAGTGGGGCCGCGTAGTGGACTATGCCCTGATACCCTCTGTGTAGAGGAGGCCTTTGCCCAGCAGTATGACATGTATAGGCTGTTACTTTACTTTACTTTTTTAAATTGATTTATTAAGAATAGACCTTAGATACTACGAGCGTGATGTGCACGGTCGTAAAATAGAACAAAGCTTTGACAGCTGCATTTTCCGTTCTCTATAAGATTAAACTTCACCATTTCTCTTCCAAATTAGTCGTGATGATATACCCAAAGTGAAAAACCCGCAGATATGGTGGATAAATCTGTGTCATTTAATGAAGAGAGATCTATTGTAATTATGGTATTGCTAGTATTCCTAGCAATATTTTGACATTTGATTATTGTATTCTATTATACAAATAATTTTTGAACATTTTGGATTTATTGATTAAATATTTTTTGTTACAGTGTTAAAATGCATTATTCACATATTGAAAAAGTTTTATTATTTAGGTGAAAGAAGTTTTTAATTTCCTTAGTTATTTTACAGCTTTTAAAATCTGTTATTTGTTCCCATATCAGTTTTTTTTATTTTTTTGATTCGCATGACTCAGCACTTTTTCTATGAACGTATATCGCTGTGTGAATATCACTGTATTGATATAAATGTTATTTTACTTGAGCTAGATAAACATATTATAATGTCAAGTCGTCAGGAATAATGTAAAATGTAAATTAGATTCCAAATTCTACTGATTATTTAAGTAGATATAGAATAAATTCTTTACTAACTGCAAATAGTCAAAACTGATTTTTAATCGATTTCTATTGCTTATCTTCTTTTTCAATTTCGGATAACCATAGACTCATTAAATAATTTACTAAATAAGATTTTCAACACTAGTGTGAAATAAAGGTTGTTACAAAAAAATTGTATAAAAATGGCACATTTTTTAAAATTAAGTGATGTTATGACACGAAGCAAAATAGGGAGCCCATCAGCAGATAACCGCCTTTTCTACTTACATGATTCCCATCTAGAAGAATAAAATTACATTATTCCAAGGTAACATTAGCTTTGGACCGAATTTTAAATTAGTTATAACTTATTTCATAATGGAATAGCATAGCTTAGTATATTATTCCATTAGCTATAGCTTTGGAGCAAGTTTTCCATAATTCAGTTACGTGTTACCCATATGTACAAAAAAACCTTCGAGAACTTTCTAGTGTCCGTGTAAGGTATTTATAATAAATAAGTAAACTATCGGCCTTTATACGTTCCATTGCTGACTCTAATACGACACTTGCATGCTCCCTGAAGGGGCTATTAAGCCCAGATGCCATTCGCTGCCACAAAGATCTTAGTGTTCATATCTGTAAGCTATTTCTTCTCAATATGTTTATACTATCTGGATTCGCGTCCAATTAAATCTTAACGTAGCTTATATGTATATCTCAAATGGAAACAAATATAAATTTTAATTCAAAGATCCATTTTAATACAGCACTGTTTGACTTTGTAAAAATATGTATGAAACTAGAAGTTATCAAATTTTCCCAATAAGTACCAACCAATACCTGATAAGATGTCTTGTACTAGATCGTTACATGTTCGTATTGACTTGTAACGAGTTTATGGATAAGACTCCACGCTTACGAAACTAGTAAATGCGTGAACCGTTTCAGGTTTCCGTACCCAAAGGGTCAAACGGGACCCTATTATTAAGACTGCGCTGTCTGTCTGTCTATTTATCTATCTTTCTGTCTTTTTATCTGTCTGTCTGTAGGTCCGTCCGTCCGTTTGTCACCAAGCTGTATCTCATGAACCGTGATAGTTAGGGAGTTGAAATTTTCACAGATGGTGTATTTCTTTTGCCGCTATAAGAAAGAAAATAACGAAAGACTGAAAATCAGAATAAAAAGGCTCCGATACAACAGAAATATTTTTATACCGTTTTTGTAGATAATAGTACGGAACACTTCTTGCACGTGTCCGACTCGCACTTGGCCGAATTTTTACAAGAAATGTCTTATGGGTTCGGACATTGGTATGTCTGATTTAGGTTTACATCTATGAAGCTCACCGCCAGTCAAATTTACCATTAAATAAGTTCGATATTAAATTTTATTGGAAAAGCTATCTCTGTTTACCCCATTAGAGTCAAAAGTGTGAGAGATGAGGGTGGTTATATAAAAATACGTAACTGATGTCATAGTATTGAATATAAGATATACGAACAGCAAGACTTTTAAACATGTCGAAGGAAACATTTTTAATGTCCCAAGTAAAAGTTAAGGTTTGCTTTTGAAACCTACTTCTTGTTGATTTTTCTCGTACAGCGTTTCCACATTGTCTACAAAATATTGTCAATATTCGGTTACTCATGAAACTTTGGAAAATTACCGAACTGTATGCCAACGGGACCATCTTATTCTCTGGGATCGGCCAACACGAAACTAGTTATTTAACACATAGTTATGTACTACTTCTGACGATAGTGTAACCTATTTAACTCCTAAGTTATCCAATACCTTAGAAGTTCGGGTATTGGCGTAAAGTTCGAGTTGCCACAGCTGCCATAGCCGCAACGATACTTGTATAAGCGCTGCTAGTGCCTTGAAAATTATTACTGACAAAGCAGCGGTTGAATAAATATGCATAAAACACGACCATCCTCCTCGCACTTCTACGGCTCAGTTATTTCAATAACTATTTGTAGATTTAATAAGATATTTTTCTCCTCTAAATGTTCAAATGCGTTTTGTTTAAAGAAAGTGACATAAAACCCAGCGATGTTTTATGTGTGTTGCTGTTTAAGAAGATTTTCATTGTGGCAGGGCCACGCCACAGCTGCCACTGTTTCAGGAATGGGCAAGCTATTCCAGGAAAGTAATACGGCCTCATAGAAAACTATCGTGAAGTAGAAGTATTATATTTTTTCGGTTCGTGATAAGTGTGGTAGCCGGTACACAACCGCTAGTGCTCCGTATCCATTACCAGCGGTAATCAATGAACATCAGATGAGCTGCCTACTAGCTATAAAACACGCAAGTTTGTCAAGTAAAAAGGAGATGAGCTTACGTTATAAACACCAGATGCCAGCCACGCAGAAATACCCTACCCAGTTAAAACCAATCTTCTGTGACATCATGTTACTTCTCCGGAATAGCCGACCCATGAATGCAATAAGTCCATTTCTAGAAACAAGTATCACAACATTGTATAAAACAAAATATGCATATGTATGCTTAGATCTTTAAAACTCCGCAACCGATCTTAATGCGGTTTTTTTACTAGATAGACTGATTCAAAAGGAAGGTTTATATGTATGATACATTGCTTCCGTGCGAAGCCAGGGCGGGTTAGCCGACCCATGAATGCAATAAGTCCATTCCTAGTAACGAGTATCAGAAATAAAGCAGTAAAATACTACATAATAGTTAATTTTAAACTTCGCGACGCAGTCATAGGCGTAATTGTTATGAACGGACCTCATCCTAACGGGGAGCATTACAAAATGCTCACCCGGCGGAAAGACATAACGTTATGGTAACAGGGTAGTATCCATAAAATTCCGCCCTCAGAACGTCCCTTACCGCCACCTTCTTTTTTTTGCCGTAAAATAGGCACATTATTTGTGTGTAAACTTCATTCCACAAAAGGTTACAACTTACTTGATTGATTTACTCGAATTGAAAGTATATCATTCTTTGTATGTGAAGTTACGTTCATATAAATTGAATTTATACACTACCAATTTAACAAGAGAAAAGTGTGTTTGTTTGTTTGTCCCACTTTCATCCAACAATGGAGCAAGGGATAGAAATGATGTTTTACACAGACCAACGAGGTTGGTGAAAGACAGAGATTACTTTGTATATAGATAATAGATTTCAACATAATTCTAGATCTCAATTAAGATTCCACTTGATCAACAAAATCGATATTCGATGGAATAGCAACAAACAACAATAAAGAACTCTCGAAAAAAACAAAAATCAATTTTAAAAATGACTGAACATTTCAATTACGACGTTAAGAGCATTAACCGCTTCGCTCGGCAGTTACTTTTAATAAAATTAATGTCCGATCGTGATTATATCAATGTCAACATGAAATATTAAATGGGCAGTAAAAGGCCTATAAAAAATCGCATTTATCATACGCGAATGACCGCACACTCCCCACCACTTGGGTCACTGGGAAGCCTTATGCAACTTTGTTATCAGCGTAACAGAATGCACAATTAGCAGATATTATTAAAAGCTGTTATTATTATATTAGCTGTTATAGTTATATTCACTCCCAAATTCACAGATAGCTTAATAGCACGATACTCGTTGCCTCGTCAATCTATTTCTTCGTAAAACAATATGCGGTGTGCCGTAGACGTATCCAGAAATAAATTATACGGCATTTTCCGCCGCTCGGAAGTTTCCGCAACAAAACCGGGCTGTACGATTTTATACAAAGTAATATTCCGGTTAATTATGCCGTCGCTGCGAAGGTTAGCGCGTGGATTTCCTCGTTTACGTCGCAATCTTTTCTGTCTCGGCTAATGAGCGAAATGCAGAACGTTATTACGGCCTTCAGTAAATACTTAAGTGTTTTTTTGACATCTCAGAAAAGATTAATGACGCAACGATTAACCGCGACTTTGAAATGTTATCTTAAAAAGTTTTATAATTATAATGTGATTTTTGCTCTATCTCATTTTGGAGCGTGGTTGGTGTACGGTATGACTTTAGGTATCTATCAAGTTTGTGATATTAACAAAACGAGGCGTTTTCGTTACGAGCCGTTGCATTACCTACGAAAATTGGGTTACTAGCGTTTCTTTAATCTACATGTCGTTATGAATGTTACGCAGCTATGTAAATAACGGCCGTTCGTTGAGTATAGGAACCGGGCAAAAGTCGCTTGGTGAGACGTGAATGAGTTGTAAATGTCGTCGGGTTCATGGGACATCTCGTACAAGTTTTATTGTCGCCATGAAGGAGCGTCCGTTAAAATGTTCCATGTGCAACGAATAAACGTTTTCGCCCAGCGGAATACAATGCCTGACAAATGATCGCTACGGGCGGAACGCGAGGTGAGGCGATAAAACTCCACGTCGCTCTGTACGACACGAATGTTACGTGTAAATTTAAAACAACGCTACGCGACACCGATTTCATAATTGACGCGATAAAATTCCAAACGAACGCGAAAATAAACAGCGTACACAGACGTTGAAAAAACAAGAAACTTCTACTGCCACACAAATGCCAATAATCTCGTTATCGAGGAATTTCAAAGTCTCCAGACTAATTCGACGCCGCGCCTTTCAGGATCAGTTATTCACCCGACTTCTTTGCAAAGTCCCTTTGATATATTAAAATCATAATGCGTTACCGAAACGCTACTCGGTGTGTTGCATGTATATTTTTTTCTCAATTTGCCTTGAGACCCTTCTTCGAGCTTCCGCCAAGTTTTATTTATACATCTTCCTACTTCTTTCTACTTATTGCACAGTGAACCACAAAATGATCTCGCTGTCAGTAATACTAAATGCAAATATAAATAAAGTAAATGTGTCATGCTGTTAAGCTATACAGATTTGTACCGTTTTTATTGCAAATGAACAATATAAAAATTATATTAATAAAGTTAGTAATAAAATAGTTATCGAGAACACTGTTCTGAAATTTAAAACAGACTCTTTTGTAAAGAGCAAGCTTTTTGCGGAGAAACAATGGATTCTTTACTGTTGAAACTAGAGCACTCGTGTCAAAAAGTTTTCGCCTATATTACCAAAATTTTACTACCGCAGCCATATTGTTAAAATTTTAGACATAACGTAAACTATAACTAGTTTAGGTTTCTGCTCTGACGGGGCTAAGTTAACAATGAATTAAATATAACTATTGATTAGCTTAAACGCGTTCTAGAAGCCTACACATAGTGTATGATATATATTATGTATGTTTTTTTATGTAAGAAGGTGGCAAACGAGATGGCGGTTCAACTGATGTTGAGTGATAACCGCCGCCCATGGACATTTGCAACACCCGGAGGGTTGCAGATGCGTTGCCACCTTTTAATTAAGTGGGCCCGGCTATAGACGAAACACAGAAGTATCACTTCCACTTCCGGTCTTCTTTAAGGCCGTGGTACTTGCTCGGACGGACCTGCCCATTCGTACAACATCGAACACTATTGCGTGGCCCAGTGAATTATTTAAGTAAGTGTCAGTAGCTAACAATGACATAAACGGCTTCCGCGTAATAGTAAAGATTCAAACATCCAGAACCAGGGTTTTCAGAAGAACTAAAGCTCTCTTCTCTCTTAAAGGTCACAAGCATCAGAATAAGACCTCACATGGCTTGAATAAAATTGATGAGTAATTTAATTTCCGAGTGATACGATAATACTTTCATCAATATTATCAAAACATTTAACATAAATCTTAATAGAGATCCAAATAAAAACACGCAATACAACAAAAATATTCGAACATGAAAGTTGAAAATTATATTTAGTTCGCGGAAAATTAAATTCATTATCTCCGTTGCGTTCCAGGATATTTTTCTAACGTTTAATTTTCTGCCTCTGAATCTAACGGTAACACAAAGAAGTCTCCAATTTCGCGGTTGGATTACTGTTATTTTAAGACCTGGTAACGTGCCGACGTACGTTAAACACTCCAAAGGCGAGGGCTCGGATGAGAGGAATGATTGATGAAACTGGCGAAATTGGTATGTCAGAATTGAGGCAGTTGCCGCTCTATTTTGAGTTTCATATGCGTATAGGACGGTCGTAAATACGATTATGACAAAATAAAAACGACAACAGAATACATCATCTGTGAAAATTTTAACTGTCTAACTATCACGGTTCATAAGATACAGACGGACAGACAGACAGACAAACAGATAGACAGGCATCGAAGTCTTAGTAATAGGGTCCCGTTTTACCCTTTGGGTACGGAACCCTTAAAATAAATAGTTATTGCTAAAACACACGGCTGCAGAAAACAGCGTTGTTTATTTAGAGAAATTACGAAGGTCGGCGAAAAATTTTCATCGTATTTTATATTCAAATTCGACACGCTTTTTTTTTTCAAAGTTTAATGCCTACTCGCACTTGGCCGGTTTTTTTCGATTTCACGACGGCGCATAAGATACAATCAAAATTATTGAAACATTATTTTATTAATAAAAATTTTAGGTTGAATGAACAACACAAAATAATACAGATATAGTGGAAAATTTGTTATTGCTATGTACAACGGAATACAGTTGTCATCTATTCCTTTTGCCGTGCTTATGACATAAAATGCGCTAGACAGCTGATAATGATCAAGGCGGAAGACGGATGTAATTTTTTCCGCGCATTAATTTGACGTATGGCGCTCTTTCCCGCGCAATAATATAAAATAGGAGTAACAATTGAAATAGAGGGGCCGTGGGCGACAATTGCAAGGAGCAAGGGGGCAACGATAGGGCGGACGACGCATAAGTCACTGTCAGTACCCGCGACCGGCAGGCGTCGACTCCTTTTACTTTTTGCGACGCTTAACGCGACGGAAAAAATGAACCCGACACTATTAAGATAAATTGCGGGGATGAATATTTCATTGTTTATACACAATCCTAGGATACTACTGTTTGAACTTCCCACAAATAGTCATTCCTTAAATACGCGTGAAAATTATGGTCGGGTCAAGGACTCAAAAAAATGCGTGCGAAACGCCTTTTATGCGCAGGACACCATCCTATAAAGTTCTTACGACACTAAACCTTACAACGTTGACTGCGATATTTATCTAAGTCTTTTTACGGGGTTTTTACGTTATCAGCGGTTTATCGTTATTGTCGTAATAATATATCGTTTCGTTTGTTTTATAGTTTTATTACGTTTTGCTATTGCAGACAAATGTTGGCGATGGAAGTTAACTGACGGAAACAGTGGGATATTCCTCTGTTGTACAGCATATTAAAAGCAATGTTTCAATATTTAAATGGCTTTTTTTTTTCAATATTTTAATAGCTTTTAATCAGAGCTATTGGCTTTACGCTTTAACAGCAAGTAACTTGGGCACATAACTTGACGATGAAAGCTTACGAATTGCTGTAGGAATCCGTCTGGTCACACTGATTTGTCACGACAATGTTCAATTGATGTCAATATAGATAAATATGGTCGTCACGGACTTTCTTGTCATAAAAGTGCCGGCCACTTTTCCCGCCCTGAAGGACGTCATCCGTAGGGTTCTCGTTTCAGCGTTCCACGTAAGTGGTACTAACAGGAGTCTGTGATAGATTATGAATTTGTGAAATTTTCTGTTGAAACTGTCGGTCTGTTAAGTTCCTGCACAATAACATTTTTAAAAGATGTATGTCTTAGACTTATCACTGCGGCTGATGGGGCTAATTCTTTCCTCGCTCATGGGTTAAGAATAACTATTCAGCGAGGTAACCCAGCTAGTGTTTTTGACATTTTGCTTTATTGGATAACATTTTAATGTGATTTTAGTTTTTAATGTTGTAAATATTTTTATTCACTTAATAAATAAATGAATCTTATTAATTCCTAAAGATGTGATGAGATTGGAATTTGCCACCGCTTGGGAGTCTACTTTTCAAGTCCACAAAAAAACACAATTGTATGTTATTTAAAAGTGAAAGTGAAGTAAATAAAATAAGATACAGTTTATACACATTCCTTTGATCTGTATTAAAATGAATAAAACTTTATATCCAAAGGCAGCATGGATGTTAAAATATTGTATATTTCCGAACGACTTCAAAAAAGAAACATCTCGGTCCTCAATTCCGCTGTATTTACATTTTGTTTTATGTTTGTTACCTCAGAACTTCGTCATTTATTAGCAGATTTAAATTCTTTTTACGTGTGCCTTTATGTGGCCCCATATTAATTTCGTTCGTAATGGACCGTGGAATTTGGAGATATGTATATGAAGGAATTCCTCAAATTCAAATAAAAAAATTTACAGTATATTATCAGTATAGATATTTTAAGTTTTGTTTTTTTTGGTGAATACACGGTGTTCGTGTAATGTTTAAAGTCTTTAATTTCTTCTTCTAAAAATTTCTTATTCAGCTACCCGTTATACGGGTCAGTAGTGTAAACTCTTAAACGTGCCCGTGGGAACAGTTTGTTCATTTCCTCATCTGACCCCACCAAGTCTCACCTAGCTAGGGGATCATGAACTTGCGCTCTCTGTATTAATATAATAATCTGGATTCAATACATATATAACTTTTTGAAATATCAAACAGTATAAAACGTACATACTTTTAAAAATGTAAAAAACTCTCTGTAAAATCTCTACTCTACTCTATCTAACTGTACTCTATTAAAATGTGGCAACACATCTATACCCTACAGACTTCGCATATTTTCCATGGGCGGTGATTATCGCGTAGGTAACATCAGGTTTGCTCGTTTGGAAACTTTTCACATAAAAAGGTAACATCAGGTGAACCGCCAGCTCGCTTGGCACCTTCTCCCATAAGAAGACAATTCCCTAAAACATCTTTACTTAACATGAGACGAAATTAGTTAAACAATCTTATACTAGTCGTGATGCGGTTGATATACATTCACCGAACATTAATTTAGCCGTTAGTCTATTAAAGTGCCAACAATCGTATGAAATTTGATCGGTTCGTTCACAGAGTTGCGTCACAGAGCTTCGAAACTGCATAGATGTATGTATGTACATAATATTTGCTTTGACTCAATTATTTTGAAACGTGCCGTTGATACCGCTTAACTAACTCCATTCGACGACATATTTTAGTGCATAATGCTTTTGAATAATGTCCTGTATGGCTTTAAAAACATTACACAAATCACGGTGACGTCATTTGTTGTTATGGTGACAATATATGTTAAATGTGGATTAAAAGAATTTGACATTTAAATATAGTATCAAATGTTATATATTTGTCTATAGTATTACCAAAGAACTTTTTCTTTGGTAATGCTACAAGGCATATAAAAGTTTTATTGTTTCAGCAAAATTTTCAATCACGAATAATATGAGAAACACTTAGCAGGAGAACATACGTAAGACGCCACATGGTGCAATCTTCCACTCGTGAATATTACAAACGGCCGGATGAAGTGGAAAAAACCCCATTGGTGGTATTCATAAAACGCGTAGTGTTCTGCATAAAACATTCAAAAGATTACGGGGGTGGAGGGAAGAACAAAATATTCACATGTTTCGACGAGGCTGGAGCACGCTACGAGACAAGAATGTTGAAGAATGTTGTTTCACCAAATTATGATAATTAAGATCACAATGTACTACCATATTCTGGCAATAAAGACATTCATTAATTCAAAGAAGAAACCTGCCGTGTTCAAAACTAGAATGTTGTTAAAACAGCTCAGCAGGAGAAACATTCTTTTGTGACTAATCACAATTTTTGTTTATGTAACTACCAAGTCCCGCGTCTTTGTTACATGCGAAATTGCGCAAAATCAGTTTGCTCTGTCGCGCATAAAGTAGAAGACGCTTGAATTATTTTTATCACGTAGGCAATGGGCGGCAATTTATGAACATGTGGGGTATGTGAGAACACAGTGCTTTACTATTATTTTTGTTAACATTAAGTATACGTAGCGGTGTCAACGTGGGAAAATTTGTGTATATGAGTATTTATATTGTTATCTTTATATATTATATATAATTCTGCTGTCCGTGTGTATATCACTGAACTCCTTTTAAACAGTTGAACTGATTTTAATGATTTTTTTTGTCTTCAGATTGATTCGAGAATGGTTTAGATTCAGAATTTTTTTTTTATTTATTTATAAGTTGTTGTCGAATTTAAGTCGTGTGTTCAGGACAACGTCTGTCCGGTCTTCTTATATAACTTCAAGCTATATAAGAATAGTCAGTGTTTATATATAACTTCAAGTTAAACACGTACTCGTATACAAGGAATAAAAATGCAAAACTATGCATTCAGCTCTTATTTAATCCTTCATATTCTATACTGGGTATGTAAATATTTTTTTTAAATCATCGTCATATTTAAACTGGTGCTATCTACTCTTATAAATTTCACATGGATTCATTCTGCTTGCAAAGAGAATACTTTATGGAATTGAAGCACTATTTGTAACGCTAATGAGGAAATGTTTTAGATATCCATTAATTTTAAAAAGTATAGTACACATCAGTAAATTAACAGTATACATGTCCCATTGCTGGGCAAAGAGAGTCTGTGTAGCCTGAACAGAGAACACAAAGTATTATGGCATAGTCCACCAAGCGACCCCACTGCAGGTTGGCAGAATTCACATATCTTCGAAACAGTTTTAATGTTTTCATTATTATACAAAGGAGTTTATTTAAATTACAATTCCACCAGCCAAACCCGATTTCACATTTCTACATTAGAAACAACCGTGTACACCGAATTTTCTCAGATTACTCAGAACGTTTCCATTAAATGCCATCCTCGCGATAATCCCGAAATAGATGTTAATAAAATGTTAATGTACATTTCGCCGCAATCATCGAGTTTCCACCGAAGGAGAGTTCGTAACGAAATCCGAATCAGTATTACGAACGCTTTCCGCCCGAAATGCCATTTGACTAATTACGTTCGGCCGCCCCGTCTCCCCACAAGGCCAGTTTTATCAATCTCTGATTTTGCGATAAAAATCCAAAGATTATTTCTAAATAAGCTTCTTGCTCCTAATAAAGGACAAATGAAGCCTAGAGAAGTAGAGACTGATTAGACGACTCGCGTTCGGGGGTCGTAATAAAAAAAATAAAAAAAAGATTACCTTTGAATATCTTATTCAAAGGTAACCTAAACCTTTTTTTTAATGACTTTCTCCGCTGCATAATGGTGTCCGTTGAACAACGACGCCACAATTTATTAATTATTCTGCGTATACAACTTAATTTTACTTAATAAGCTTGAAGAATAACTAAGAGGTTCGCTACATTGCTCATAATGCGTACAACAAAGGCAAAGAAATTACCTTCATTATGTCTTTTATTACACCGTGAGTGCCCTCGAGGGGAGAGTGAGTGGGCTTCACCAAGTTTAGTGCGTTTATCACTAAAGGCAGCGTTATTTTTTAATTGGCTACCTCACTCAACAGACGAGTCGCCAAAATGTGATACTTCCACTTTATTCGTCTTCTGTGAGGTTCTCCCCCATATGGACTGCCTGTTCACCACTGCCACCTGTTTCCATAGTATTTATGGATAACCATCTACCATTAGGAGTGGTAGTCAATGGTAGCACTACCGAACCCATATTAAATAAGCATATGTTAATACATTCAATAAATAATCGTCATATAATAATAATAGAATAGTATTGTAATGTAGGTATTATCAATCTCTCTTTCTATCATAACTGTATTGAAAAATTTAGTTACAGGATTAAAATTAAAAATAAACGCGATTATTCCGTAAAAATAGTTGCATTTAAAAATTTGTAGTGATAATTTAAACCTAATAAAAAAGAATTTAACCGCACGGCACGGAAATTTATTTACTGTCAATTTTTGAAACATTTCAATTGAGCATGCTGAAATGTTTATTGGTCTCACGATTTATCCCCGGAGTATAATATAAAAGCTCATAAAAGTTGTACTACATTGTTAAGAATGGTCTTTTTCACGTATCGATCTCGCATGACAACCGTAATATGTACTTTTGTTAACATATTGTATCAAATATTTTAGAAGAAGATTAATACAGTAAATATGTTCAAGAATACTCGAATAAAGTTTTGATTTTGATTTAACTTCTAGTTGGGATTCAAACCTACAACGTTCCTATTTCACACTGCATTCATTTCACTCAATCTTGTGTACGCAAAAAGGCTAAAAATGTATAAAAAACGGCATAGACGAGTGCACAAATGCGCTTCGAAATGCAGAAACTTTAAAACTTTCCATATTATTTAATATAAGCACAATTTTCTCCATCAAACATTCTGTGCACCCGTATTTATTGCACTTGAAGCAGTACTCTCAAAGAATGCAAATTAAAATTAAAGCGCATTGAAAAGCTATTTAAATGGTTTTATTTCGCGTGTTTTGGTATCGTGCATTAAAACGATGTAGTTTTTTGAAAATAGACCGTTCTTCGTAAATTATAATTATAAAATGTGATTTAAAATGTATTCTACATATAAACTTTAAACCACTTTTTGAAGTGGAACTTTCCACATCTTTAATTTTTTATAACGTTGAAACATAACAGATTTGTTTTGAAATACTCAAGTGCAAACAAACGATAACGTTAAAAAGTTAGGAGCATTAACAAACGTACCGAAACTTTGTATCCTTTAGGCTTAAGTTTTCTATCAAACAAGGTACTGCCATTCGGGCCGCGAATATTATGAAAACTGGCAACTGTGTACACAAAGTTCACTCTTTAAATATCCTGAAACACTTTGTATGTCACTTTTAAGTAACAAAATGAAAGCAGTCACGCGTGTACCAACATTGCGTTAACCGCGATTCGCGTAGGCGGCTACGCAACCACTACGGAGCCTACGGCCTCGGAGTCCCGACTGATTTAGCCTCGCTCTACGGGCTACGCTCTCCGTTCTCCAACGGTCCGCGCAGTCGCATCGCTTGTACGCTATCTATCTCGGCGCTCTATTAAGTACTATTCTGACACATCCATTTCATCTTGTTTCGTAGGTAGTGATGAAGAGAGTGATATATGTCGTGCTTTATAAAAAAAATATCGACTATATACATTTTTATGACAATGTAAGAAATGGTGTACATTTCTTGGTTTGGTTGAATGCTGTTACTTGTTTTAATGTTTTATACGAGTTTAACACTGAAGTTGTTACTTTAAAGATATAAGAGTCGGTAGTTGCAACCTTAATTTCTCTTCTTCAATATTCCCGTGAATAATTCCCTCGCAGTTAATCTTTGGTTACGCAAATATGAATTTCTTTTTCTACTAACCAAAGTAATTTTGACTTCCACAGTTCCCGTTCGCAGCCAGCTCCACAGTTCCAGCCACAACTCGGCGATTATATACTGCGAATAAATCGATGCGATTGCTAGCTGTGAAAATAAGCTTTAATTTATTACGTACCCAGCTTTAAACTGATCTGTAGACGCTGTCAACATGTACATACCATAGAGATAAAAAAGTGTGTAGGTACTCATTTTACGCACGGAAGAAGTTAGAACTAACGTAAGCGTAACAAAATAAAAATAACTGAATACTTTATGCCCTGTGCCAGTAGTAGGTTATTTGTGAAAAAGACATTAAATGCAATTGATAATAACAGTTATAACATGGAATTATATGTAAATGTCAAAAGATTGTTAGCCAAGTAGTTGTTCCACCGACCCCCAAAAAGCGATACCTTCATCGTATCGCTTTTTGGTGGTCGGTGTTCGCGAGCATCCTAAAAATTGTACTCTTATAATTTTTTATTACTTTATAACTTCAATAACGAGACTCCGTAGGTTAAAAATATTTCTTTACATTCGTGCTATCTTTATAAAAATATTAAATCTCTATAAGTCAATAGTAGATAAGAATTGATCTGAACAATAAACTTTCAACTATAAATGTATGTTTAACGGCTGCTCGTATATTTTATGTAAGTATTATATATTTAGAAAGTAAACCTAACCTGTTTAAAATATATCAACAATATATATGTAAACTTTATAAACTAGTGTTATCGCTTTCGTTTCAAATTTCTTCTAAACACTTCTTCGGACACAGATCCCCTAAAATTGCTTCTTTTTGCGGGCTTGCTTATACAGGCATATTGCAAACAGGGTGTAGAAAACTGGTGTACAGATTTCAAAACAGATGGTCGTTGACTTCTTTTAACCGTCGCCAGGTGTGAGGTTAAATACCACCATGGAAAGTGAATGCACTCACAGTCCGCCATAACAATTAGCTACACATTTTTTTTAAGATGTGTGAATCATCACATCACATTGATGGGTATCAAGGCGTAGTTATCACTGCGAAAGCCAATCCGCAGTGCTGACTACGCCTTGATACCCACTGTACAGAGGAGGCCTTTAGCCCTTAGAATTTAGCCGATAGGCTACAAACCAGCAGTGGGACATTTTTTTATAGGTGAATTACTATTTTTATTAGGGCCAATCCGCAGTGCTTTCACACAAAGGTAGCCCAAGTGGGACGTTTAAGACCCATTACACAAGGTAACAGTCCATTACTGTCCGCTGTCTGTCTGTTGCCGCTATTACAACAAATACTAGAAATTTTTTTTTGCCGTTTTTATAGACAACGGTACGAAAACATCATGCACGAATCTGACTCGCACTTGGCCGGTTTTTCTTAAAGGTAAAGAACGATACCAAAAAAATTATTGCATTCTATGCGTAGGTGACTTAAGTCTTTTCTACTTAATATTATATCATAATTCGACTCAAAATTTCATATAAGTAGTAACCATTTCGTCTCAAACTCATTGCAAGATAACAAAAGACTAGAAAATAACACATCAATGATGTCGTAGTCCTTCATAATTTTTCAATCGAAATTAATAAATGCTTCCTTTTTTAATTATAAAGTTTATTAATAAAAAAATGAATTCATAAAACGTCTACGAATCCTTATGTGCAGATATTTGCAAAAAATAGCTTGATCACTCGTCCCTCCATACTTTTGTCATGATTTGAATCTCTCATTGATTTTGAGGTAGGACCATGCAACATCTTTGGCTGTTACACGAATGAACAGATCCGTCCGTATTTTCACACCGCCGCCGGTCATTGTGCAGCCGTGGTAATTCCCTATATAAACTACCCACTAACGCAGAAAATCTGACGTCCTACCACAATAAAAACGAAACATTGAAGTTAATAAGAAAAATTGAACAATTACAAGCCCTAAAAGAACATTAATGGACACATTTTTACACAACATAGTCCATAGTACAAGCGTTGCTTCGTTTGGGTTTCTAGTCCCAATACTAGATAATTGATAAGCATATTAAACGTACTTTACTTTTGTAAATAAATACATACAATAGGTATTTAAACACCCAGACAGTAGAAAAAACACTTTTTTTCACACAATATTTTTCCAGTAGTGGGGATCGAACCCACACCCTCTGGCGAAGAGGCAGGGTCACTACCCACTACGCCAATCGATTTTTATACAGGGACTAATTCAGAGAGTAATTTACTTTACATATAAATCCAATCCTCTGTTACTAAAACTGGCTGTTTTCCGATGAGAAAGTATCGTTGTAATTTTAAAGCAATTCTTAATCCGGTAACATCACAAACAAACAAAAAGCTTTCGATAAGCGGAGCGTCGTTTTGCTTGAAACTTTTCCACCGACCTAACATTTAAAAATTAGTTATACATCAGTACAAATTAACTCGCTACCAAGCGCTCTATTCAACCCGTATCCTTTAAGATTTTTGATAGTCTTCGTCTTAAGCCCATGCTTTATGCAGCCCAAGTACCATACCACTGTGTACGACAATATATTTAAAAAAATATAAATTTTGTTGTTCATATTTTTGAGTTTTGCTCTAAGTAGAGTATAGTGGAACTACATTATTTTAGCGATATGTCCCAAAGGGTCTATCTTGCACGCACGGTTAAACTGTCCTGCACTAAGTTCAAAGTAGAGCACCCTTAAGGCATGTCGTACATCACGACTAGAGCTTTGCACTGCGCCGCCGAGCTACTTGCCGCCAAATTATGCGAAGCTATAACGTCATCTTCGAGATTAAAAGTAGACAGAATAATTCACTGTTGCGATTTAAGCATTATCTTGGTCGGGTTAAACACTAATGCAGGAAAGCTCACGAAACCATCCAATGGGCGCTATGTCTCTACTGCATTAAATCTCACTGATCTAATCTTTTGGGGCGTCAATCCCAATAAAATTCAATATATTTAGTTTCTGGTGGCCTGGCCGCTTTTCCCTATGTTAGGATAGAGAAAGTGGCAAACTTTAAATAAGAACTGTAATGAACTTTACGTAACCGAACTTAAAGCCAATGTGCAATAAAGTACTGTAATAAACTCATATTGCCTTATTTGAAAGATAATCTAACCCACTCGTAAATAAATTAGAACGCATTTATGTCTATGTACTACGCTTCAACCATTATTTAAAATATCCCAAAAACAAACTTACCACTAATCTTACATTACAGTCGTATGTTGAATATTAACAAGCTTCTCCTAACGTAAGATGCCAAATTTAAAGGACATCGTTCAACGGTGGGGACGATGTTGGCGTCTAAACACAACGACGGGTGGCGCCTACAAAAAATAAGGTCAAGAAGGAACTTCATTCAAGAATTTACCTTATATTTATTTTCGGAATTATTCTTAATTCTTCTGTCAAACTTTTTTACTGATAATGTTCTATTTTAAAAACCTATATGACTATGACACTCCAACATTAAAAATCAAGAACAATATTTATGGAGTTTATATTGAAAGAATAAATAGCAAACGTGAATCATTAACGGTTGTAAAGTTCTGCGATTTGTAACCACTGTTCAACTCCACCCGATTACATTCGATAAGAGTTCTTCAGAAAGCTCCGGCACGTGTTTGACTTTCGATGTGTTGACTGTACACGCAGTAAAGAGAAAAAAAACAAGTATGTGCAAGCTATTTATAGGCTATTTTGGCTAGAACTCGCAATGTTTTCATGCAAAGTCTGTACCAATTTTGAATCTAGTATCTAAGATGATCATAAACAATAACTTTAGGTTTTACATTTTTTTTTTCTCTTTCTAATTAAGGAAACAGTTGTAAGCAGGAATACAAAAAAGCTTGTGACAGCGTGTTGAGGTCTAAGGAGCAATTTGTGTGGAACAGGAACACTCCTATGGACACTCCTATCGCTTACATCGTGTTATTTTTGCTATTTAATAGCAAATCTCCATACCATCTTACACTCCTTGCGTAATTAATATCGAAACTTAAGTGAAAAAGATGGTTTTTGTTAATTGTTTATTTTCGTAAACCTTGTTTTGTAAAAAAAATTATAACAAACTAATTGTTTTTGTAATTTAATTTTGGTAACCGATCGTTTGCAATTAGTATATTGTCGCAAAATTTACGTAAAACTGTCGTATCTCCTGATCAAATCGTAATTTAAACCTTGAATAGGACCTAGACCTAGATATAGACCTCTTGATAGTTTTCACAGTCACTCGCAGTCCACGAACCTCTGTCAAAATTTCATATGAGAGGTCCATGGATCGTGTGCTCCCCCTTATTTTTTGAATTGCTCATCTTTCGTTACCAGGAATCGCGGATCATGCGGAGGGTCTAATATCCCCGAGTCGTCTCCATGCAAAGGAAACTTCTTTCGTTAGAGCTGTCAAAACCTTCGGGCCGTATTACTTAACAGCAAACTACATTAAAAAAAGCCCACGCTGAAACCCAGATTCGCAGGATCTTTTTAAGGCCATGATCAGCACAGTTCGTCCGTTTTTACGAGAAAGACATGACATTAGACATGGTATTTCTAGAAATTCACTAAATATTCAAAAGATACTTAAATAGAACAAATATATATATTTTATTTGAAAAAGTTTTTATATAAACAAATAAATAGTAATAATTCTTTTATGTTTCTATAAAACAATTTTTATTTTTCGGTAATGAGGCACAGTATTATCAATATGTCTTATAAAATAACTACTTATTTAAGTAAATAGCATATTTTATATGGCAGCATTGCGGTAGTTTTCTGACATCTGTTATCATTCATTTATTTACAGTAAGCTGTTCCGTTAAAAACACTGGACGTGTTTGTAGGATTTAACATTAAAATTCTAGATTTTTTAAATTAAAAAAGCTGTATACAATATGAGACCTAACACGGGCCTTACGCGATTCCACAACTGTAATATTCTCCGTGAAGGCAAAATAATAAAAGAAGATTTATGGATACGCGAAGGGAAAATAGTTAATCCTGAACAAGTTTTTTATGTAGAACAGTCGGAAGCTGATATAACTGTAAATTGTGATAATTTACTTATTGCTCCAGGGTTTATTGACTTACAAATTAACGGTAAATATATTGCTTTTTTCTATGAAATTAAAGTACTTTGTTTCTAATACCACTAAATTTACCGTAGTTTACCTTTTATTATTAGGTCTTGTTTATGATTTGTATCAGATATTATACCAAAAATCTACGCATCTGATTAGAAATGTATTATGCAGTCTTAGAATATTAATTTATATTATTTTTAATATAAAACATTACTTTATAATGTTGTGTAAATTAACATATTATGTTAATATTCATGGCGTTTGATCACTGTTTCATGAAAACATGAACAAAACTTAATATTTATTATTACTTAAATCTTGCCATGTGCCACTGATAAACCAGTCTCGATATTTTTAACAAGGTGGCTGGGGTGTTGATTTCTCATTTGACACTGAAAGCATTGAAGAAGGTGTATGTAAAGTGGCAAAGGAGCTTTTAGCTCATGGTGTGACATCCTTCTGCCCAACAATGGTGACATCGGAAAGAGAGAAATATTCACAAATTCTGCCTCGTATAAAAAGAGCCCAAGGAGGAAAGCATGGGGCGACTATATTGGGAGTGCATCTTGAAGGTCCATTTATAAGTTTGTCAAAGAAAGGTGCCCATGCAGATGAGTTCATCATGAATCCAGTTAAGGTTAGTTTTATGGTCTATTTAATTGGCACCACTTTTTTTTTTTTTTTTTTTTTTTTTTTTTTTTTCAATTCCCAATTTAAATAAGAACAGTTCCATAACATGTTATGTTTGGAGAGAATACTCATTGTAAATCATTTTAACAAATTAATTTAAAACCATCATGTAAATGTATAATATAAATCTTAAAAATTACTTTAAAATATTTATTTTATCAATTCCTCTTTATTATTTTAAGAAATCTTTTTCGAGAATATTGTTCCCGAATTTAGATAATGTTATATGAATGCCTTTCTTTGGTGACTGACTTGTTAACATTCCTAAGAAAATGGACACAGTGTAAAATACAATCATTGTCAGTCTATAATTCACTGGTTAGATTTATTATTTCATAATGTCAGTAAACTTTCATTTTTGTTTTGCAATGTTTATCACAAGTTATAAGTTAGAGATATCATAATATCATGACCCAGTTTAACAATTTGCTATCATGGTCATTGAACTTGTTATCAATACCTTTACGTATTTAGATAAAGCTTAAGAGAGAAAATATTAATCAACAGATCATAGTTCAATCCATATTAGATGTTATTATAAATATTTTATTTCAAGGATATGCTTTGCCAAAGTATGATTTTTTCAGAATTTAAAACTAAAAGCATAAATGCTCCACCTATTTATTCTTATAAAAAAATAAATATAAGCCTTATGTTTAACTGTATCATGTTGCTTACTACAGGGTTTGGAATCAATGCGTGAGGTTTATGGTCCATTGAATGACGTAATTATTGTCACCTTGGCACCAGAGTTGCCAGGAGCTATGGATGCAATCAAGAGTTTAACCAGTCTAGGAATCAAAGTAGCACTTGGACACTCAGCAGCCAATTTGGCTGATGGTGAGAAAGCTGTGAAGTGCGGGGCAAACCTGATCACCCATTTGTTTAATGCTATGCTACCAGTAAGTTATTTAGAGTGAAACAAATATTAAACATTTAAGGTATAAATGCACTGTGTGTTCCAAACAGTTTTAGTAATTTGTGGCGTGTCCCAAGGCTCCTGCCTCTCCCCTGTGCTCTATTCGCTCCTTACACGAGCGACTTCCCAAGAAACCTAAAGTTAATGCTGAGCGTTTTCCGACAAACGCGATCAATCACAAACGTCGCCCGCCCAACTAGCTTTCGACCCAATCGAGGAAAGGCACGTCCGAGTATACATATAAGCATATAGTTCGTTGTCGTCTACGAGCACAGTTTAACCGACAATGTGTACGCAAGGTACATCTGCGTTTCCGAGTGGTTTCCACTGCCCCTAGTCACCGATTTATACAGTCGATAGCCAGGATTTTATATAAGAGTAAGAAGACTTAATATTCTACGGACTGTAGCATAAGCATCAGTTAAAGTAATGTAAGTTAATTAATTTTTCCGTGTATTCTGCTGTAGAAATTTCTGAGAACTGTCTTAAACTTCTACTGCGTATTCCCGTCAAGTTTTCCTATCAGCCCGAAATGAGTGTTTACGTAAAAGAAAAAGGAGCGATGTACCCGTGATATTACATCTGGTTACTGGAGATAGAATTTTGACATAAGACAAAACATTTATGGAGATTATGTCAAACACCTATCGTTAGTAACCAAATCTACAGATAGATAGAATATTAAAACCGGCCGTAAGGTATACCGCCGCCAATTAACTATTTCACCGACATCAATTTCGTACTCGATAGTAGAATGGTTGCACTTGAAGCATTAAATATTATAATATATAAGAATCTGTGAATAATAATTTGGGGAATGTATATGATAACATTCCCCAAATTATTATTCACAGATTTTTACTCGTTACTTGAATCGTTGTGGTTGAAGTATGCTCAATACGCGATGCCTCACGGGCGCAGTTGCTAGGCTATTGGTTTCGGCGGCAGGTGCCGTGGGTTCGATTCCCACACGGGCAAGTATTTGTGTGATGTATGTAAAACGTACTTACAACAGAGGATAATGTTATCCTAAAGTACGGGGCAATGTTTTCAAAGGGAAGACTACAATAGATTGTCTGGGTTGTTGGGACTTACTAACCAACCCCTTATTTCTGGGTTGATGGGACTTAAATAACCGAATCCTTCCTCACAAAAACCCTTAACACAATATGTTATTAACGATTTTAACGCCAGTCACCTGCCATATTATTCTTCACCGTTCACAAATTTTCCAGTTCCACCACCGCGACCCTGGTCTCGTGGGGCTGCTGGCGTCGTCTACCGAGAAGCAGGTCTTCTACGGGATCATCTCCGATGGCATTCACACTCATCCGGCGGCGCTGCGAATCGCCTGCAGGACCAACCCTGAAGGTATCGTCTAGATTTCTCGAAGCTCCAAACAAGTAAATGCTAAAACAGCGGCTACGTGTACAACTCTGAAGCGTGGAATATTGCATGAATATGCAAACTGCTTCTTGGATCGAACAATAAATCGCTGTAAGCAAACCTGAAGGTATAGAATTAGCAACGTAAAACTATCGGTTAATAAATGCAACACAATCTCCGTCTTAATACTTGGCAAGTTGGAATAAATATATATGATTAACTATGTAGCTATCTCAATTCCATTGGGATTGAGATAGCTACGAGAGAAGTGAATTGAATGTTTGATATGTGCTCAATATTGTTGGCTCAGATAAAGATAGAAAGTCCTATCCAAGTTTTAGGGTTTTGAAGGAACGATAAACCTGACAGGTGTCGAGTATATCATGACTAGAGACAAATTTGAGATATTGGAATTTTTCAATAAGCGCTCGAAGCAGGCTATAATAAAAAAAGATTTAAAAAGTTAGCCCTGCCTACCTCACCAGACGAATTGCACTCAACTTACGCCGTCTTTCTGTGAGTTCAGACGACGCAGTGGTTCTTCACCGGACTGGTCTACCCAGTATGTAATATGTACGATCTATGGGTCTGCCCGTTCTTGCACAAGGTGTAATAACAGATCGTGGTCATTGGTCCGATTCCCACACGGGACAACTATTTGTATGACCCACAGTCATACAAATATTTGTCCCGTGTAAGTATAATTATTGTTTCGTTATCCTTTCAACATAGGATAATTTCATCCAGTATATACATTGGGGACAGTGTTTTCAAAAAAAAAACCAAAGGAAAACGTTCTCCTTACAAAATATCCACCAACCCGTCAATGCACCTATCCACCTTCCACAACCCGCCACCAGGGTTGGTGCTGGTGAGCGACGCGGTCCCCGCCCAGGGTCTGGCGGACGGCGCGTACACCATCGGGCCCAGGTCGGTGACCATAGAGGCGGGCCGGGCCTACGTCACGGGCACCAAGGTCCTGTGCGGCAGCACCAGCGCCCTGGACCACTGCGTGGCCAAGTTCAAGGACGCCACAGGTGGGTACAAGTACGAGAACGCCACTGGCGGTCCTCTAATGTAGCGTACATCTGCCCATTCGTGCAACAGCGAAGACTTGCGTGGCCCTGCCACAGTTCCAAGTTCAAGGACACCAGAGGTGGGTCCAAGTCCGAGGACGCCACAGGCGATCCTCTAAGGTAACTTAGATCTGCCCATTCGTGCAACAGTGAAGACTGCTGCGTCGCCCTACCACAGTTCCAAGTTCAAGGACACCAGAGGTGGGTCCAAGTCCGAGGACGCCACAGGCGATCCTCTAAGGTAACTTAGATCTGCCCATTCGTGCAACAGTGAAGACTGCTGCGTCGCCCTACCACAGTTCCAAGTTCAAGGACACCAGAGGTGGGTCCAAGTCCGAGGACGCCACAGGCGATCCTCTAAGGTAACTTAGATCTGCCCATTCGTGCAACAGTGAAGACTGCTGCGTCGCCCTACCACAGTTCCAAGTTCAAGGACACCAGAGGTGGGTCCAAGTCCGAGGACGCCACAGGCGATCCTCTAAGGTAACTTAGATCTGCCCATTCGTGCAACAGTGAAGACTGCTGCGTCGCCCTACCACAGTTCCAAGTTCAAGGACACCAGAGGTGGGTCCAAGTCCGAGGACGCCACAGGCGATCCTCTAAGGTAACTTAGATCTGCCCATTCGTGCAACAGTGAAGACTGCTGCGTCGCCCTACCACAGTTCCAAGTTCAAGGACACCACAGGTGGGTCCAAGTCCGAGGACGCCACAGGCGATCCTCTAAGGTAACTTAGATCTGCCCATTCGTGCAACAGTGAAGACTGCTGCGTCGCCCTACCACAGTTCCAAGTTCAAGGACACCACAGGTGGGTCCAAGTCCGAGGACGCCACAGGCGATCCTCTAAGGTAACTTAGATCTGCCCATTCGTGCAACAGTGAAGACTGCTGCGTCGCCCTACCACAGTTCCAAGTTCAAGGACACCACAGATGGGTCCAAGTCCGAGGACGCCACAGGCGATCTTCTAAGATATTGTAGAACCGTGGCCCTGCCACAGTTCCAAATTCAAGAACGTCATAGTTGATTCCAAGTTCGAAAACGAATATAATTTCCTGAACCTTTTATATACTAGGTCTATACCTTTTAAATTGTATTAACATTATGGTTATAATAATGTTAATCCACATCATTCCATTTCTATTAATTATGTTATGCGTCTAAAGCTAAGAAATAGGTACAACCTTACGCGCAACGTTTTATCCATTACCACGAAATCACTAGTTACCAACAGATGGTATGAAAGTGTCCCACAGAGTGGTTGTGCGATGCAGGAAATGCCTTGAAAATCGCGCTGATGTGGAACGCTGGACCGATGTCCAGCCTCGATAGGTGGTGTGGATGAAATTTCATTGACTTTATACCTTACAGATTGCTCGCTCGAATACGCTTTGGAAACGGCATCATTGCATCCCGCCAAGGCTTTGGGGATAGAAAACCGGAAGGGCAATCTGAACTTCGACTGCGACGCAGACTTCGTTATACTTGAGCCCGAAAGCCTCAAGGTATTGTCCACGTGGATAGCGGGCGAATGCGTTTATACGGCTCCGAAATAAGTAGTAAATTTTAATTATACATAAAGTATATTTGTGTATATATACTATATATACAAGAGTCCAACAGCGTTGACTGTGTATACTTTTTTTTTATTTATCATATAGATAAAATCTATGCTTAATGCCTAACAAACAAATAGGTGATTTTATTTTTTTACTTCGTAGTTGAAAACTACAGCACAAATCCTCGGTAAAAGTTGACGGTTTATATTTTATTTTTCTGATTTGAAATCTTTTTAGAAATGTATTATTTTATATTTGTGATTAAATTTTATTATTCCTTCAGTTTAACAACATAGTTGTTGCTGAACTGATATATGAAAAGACATTGTGATAAATTTTTACCTACTTATTTTAACATATTTTTTACTGTACACAATTGCATTTACGATTAAGAATTTCATGTTCCAGTTTCAAAAGAAATTACTTTTCGTATTTAGAATTTTTTTTTTATTTGAAATGTTGGTCTGTGAGTTGCCCCGGTTACCTCGCTCACCAGACGCAACTAGAAAATATAATACTACCCTTCATTTTCACGGCCATTTTCTGTTAGCGTGGTACTCCCCGGGCGAGCCTGCCCATTCGTGAACCGGTACAGCTACCACGTACGTGGCAGCTCATGCAAGTGCTACATTTATATTAGAAATTATCATATCTATATTAACAAATTATATCGAGATTAATTTAAATTATAACATGGTCAAACCACACTTAAGAATATATCGAAGTTTATTATACAATATTATAACCACACTGCCACTAATAGGATTAAGCATCTCATTTTCCCCCAATGTTTCTTTTTTATTTTTTACACATTTATTATTCGTCAATACATTACAAATTGGTATGCAAATAAACTCGAAATTGCCTTTAAAAAATTAGCCATTAAAACATTGTGATTTATTGTTACCAGTGACTATTAATTTGTATCGAATAAAACTTCATAAAGATCGTGTTTTCTTTGTTAATTCCATACGAAAACCAAAATGCAATAAATATTACAGTGATGTTATAGATCCATACGGCCATTGCTTCTAGATGAAGACTGCCGGAGCTGTTGCTACAATAGGTGCGGGTCTTCCCTTCAATCCCCGTAAAATATGTACTTACCTATAACCACTTATTTTTAAACTTGAAAGAAAAATATGTTACACATTTCGGAGATCGCGTGGTAGACAAGCCGTAATTAACATTCGCTGTACACAGGTCTGCAGCAATGAGACATATAAACTGTTTTACTTTACCACGAATAATTACTTCAGATCTCATCCGGAGTGTTTGTTACTCTACGGCTAAGAAAAGCCACCCCGCCATATGATCACCGGAATGTCTTCAATATAAACTAAAATATGGATATACAAAATCTATACACGGTAGCATATACAGCGTGTCTTTACAATCGCGACAATAAATGAACAAGCATATAGAGGATAACTTTTTAAAATTGTATTAAACATTTACATTCTTTAAACATCAATATTTACAGTTATTAAATTATCCAAAACAAAGTATTTTAGAACATCCTTACGTATTAAACTGTAACGTAAAGTTCATTTGTAAAGGTCACAAAGCATATGAATGGGTTGAATGAATTTAAAGAGACAAAACATTCTGTTAGAAGGAGAGGCTTGTAATGCGACGCTGTGGCAACGAATGAGTCTCTGAATGTATGAATCACTCAGTTGGAGTTGTATAGGATGTTAGTAATTTCGTTTCTTTTTACTTAATTAGTTCGTTTGAAAAATATTTTTCTTTAATTATGGTTTTTTTAACGTTAATACTTTTTTATAATTATTTGCAAGTAGCGTTAGGCGTACGTTCATTTATTGTCGCGGTGGTAACGAACGACACGCTGTATACCAGGCTGCACTAACAAAGAAGATCGCATTAATTTTAGTAAACGACTTCATTGCACTTGGTCTCAACCAAGTAACTATTAGTAGACAGATAATTGAATAAAAAAAACAAGCGTTTAGTGGCATGGAAAATCTTTATTGAAGTAAATATATTTATAAAGTCAGTACAATTTAAGTTCAATAGTTTCCAAAAATATTAAAGTGCAGGTTGCTGATCACCTGGCAATGTTAAATATGATTATTTCTTAATTAAAATACAAGCTAATATCGAGAAAACTGTAATATGTGAATAATAACATGTATATACCTAAATAAAATCATGACAAAAATATATTTTAGGCAGGCTCTGAATTATACTGCTCTGTGCTGTTGTTAACCTGGCCACAGTACACGAAGGAAAACTTAATAATTATAACACCGCAAAATCGCCCGAAAACCCGCTAGTCTTGCTTACGCGAGTTTTGCCCGCAAATTCTCACGAGACTTCCGGCGGTTAGTGAATTTGGTCAAATTAAGATGTGCAACTAGTTAAAAGTAAACCTTTTCCCGTCCACGTGCTTACTAATGAAAGCTATCGTTTGAATAAGACGACTTAATAGAATCAATTCCCCTACAGCTTCGCGACGTCGTGGACAATATACGAATTGGATAACCAGTTGGGCATCTTACTTTACAATAAAACCAAGTTACAAACTACGCAATGTATATTAATGTATACAATATTACTAAGTGTATGTATGTATATAATGTAAATACATTTTCATGAAAAAAAAAATAATATCATGGAATATTCAAAGAGCCAAAATATCTGAGATTAACTCTACCTCGTTACCATTAACTTCTAAGATCTAGGCACAATGCAACAGAGACTCCTGTATTGAATAACAATTTTTTCGTTGACTTTCGGGACAAAAACACTAATTCCGCTCGCCAACGCCACCACACCGAGCTTACTGGAGGCGTTATCTAAACTGCGCTTCCACGCTCCAACGTTAGATATGTAGAAGGAACGAGTGAAAACAAAAAAACATAGAATTCTCCCGCGCAAACGCTGGGTCAAGATTTCAAAATGGCGGAGCGCGCGCAGAGTAGGACATTGGTTCCAGAGGCGCCCGCGAGATGGCGCCGCGACGCCCCGCGCGTTTCGCTCGCAAAACACCGAGACGAGGCTGAACAACTACATCTAATAATAATAGAAAACTTTTAAACATTTACAATGTTCTCAATCTTCACGGAAAGTATTGTCTGTAGATATATTTTACTTGGCGCGCGTGCACGGTCGCGCGGACTACTCTACTAAGTTTAAAATACTTTCAACAGAATTAAATTATTGAGCAATATATATATTCCCGCGAGAATATTGTAAACATTTGCTCGGCTGCACCAATTCTAAGGAGAGAAAGAGTTATGTAATCCTACTCGATCTTAAACCAATGCACACTCCACAAATGTCATTTTCGTACGTTGAATTAAATATTAATTAAAATTAGAAAAAAAATAATCAGTAAAAGAAATCTTTGGATCAAAATTAACATATGCATTTTGAACATGCACCTTCCACGCAATTACAGTAGATTTCAATGTTAAAAATTGAAAAAAAAAAAAAAAAAGGAAAACGAGAAACTAGTGTGTTATATATAACCTAAGATATACTTAAATCTAATTTGAAAACAAAAGCCATTTCACTGCACGTAAAGATTACAATGAGGAAAATCACGGGGTGTGAAGTAGCAAATTCAAGTGAATGCAAGTACCACTATCTTTTGCAAATGTATGCCAAATATACATTACTATTACTAGAACATTGTAGGCTTTTGGGTAAGTTCTGAAACTGAAAATTCCATAGAGAGTTAGCGTCAGGGCTACTCACTAACAGACCCCAAGCGCGAAGATGTTAAAAGACTCGGTGTGAGCAATACAAATGTACATTTCGCTTACATCGTGCGGGTAGTTTTAGAAAAACGTATGCAATGTACACATTTGGTATGATATGTTTTGTTTTTTTTTTCGACTGAACAATTTGCGAGATGAGAATGTCTAAATGGCCGCTTAGTGAACAAAAAAAATTATGCTTACAGTTATAGAATCAAATCAATTAAAAATAAGACACTACAATACGTAAATACCAAGAATTGTATATTAAAATATTTGTACTTTTACTGACTAAAGGAAAAAACATTGGCAACTGCTAATAATCCTACAATTGTAAAAAAAAATAACTTGTATAATGTAGATTGAAAATGGTCATCTCAAATTCGTTCACTCTAGGTGTGGAATGCAATTAGAATTCTTTAACAATATTAAAAGGTATAATAATATATTAAATTTTTATAATCAGCTCAACAATGTATATAATCTATAATAATTTAAAAGCCTAGATCCAAACTGTGATATTTATTGCACAAGCACTCGTGTGGCTTAAAATTCCAAGGGAAACAGAGCTCACAACCTCACGTTTTATGTTTTTATGTTGGCTTCAGAACAGTGGAGACGCGACAAATAAAGTTATAGCGAGGTGGGTGAAAGTAAAGTCAGTTTAAACGTATGATAACGTCTAAACTCACGCTTGTAAAGGAACAAAAAAATTATGTATTCGCATTACAAATGGTGGCACAGAATGCCGCTCCGATGATGCTACACCCAAGGGTTACCTTTAAGAGTACCGGGACATGACGGGCTACCGTAGTTAGTTAACTTTAACTATAACAGAGATCACTACACTTGACGGGCAAGCAGGTGATCAGCTTACTGTGTCCTAACCAGACCGGATGTGCTCAAACGAGTTTTAAAATTATAAACAGCTGAAACCCACCCGAGTCTTGTAAATAGCGTACATATACATATATATCGAATATATATATAGAGGCATATAGATATAGAAATAGATATATTTATTGAAACTCTCCGCCACAACTCCACCGAAATTGCAGGGCTGTGCCTGGTGCCACAGAAGTAGGGCAAATAAGCCCACCTCCAATAGGAGGGTAGCTTTAAAGAGCTCACCTTGTGCGCCTCCCAACCCTAACAGCATCGCATCAATTGGCACTGAGCACGTGTCCCAAACTCCCCCCACCCCCCCCCACCCCCTCCCTCACCGCACCAAAGCCGCCCAGTGCCATCCAATGTGACGACTACAACTACAGAAATTTATTGCTGGATACATAAGGGCGTACAAGATCCGAGGGAAAAATACAATTCGCCCAAAAGAGATTGCTTCTCTTCAAATTTCCCTCACAACGTGTATACATACATAGGTAACTTTAAATATTCCCGAAGAAAGGCTACTACCGGTAATGATACACTAGTGATAAGATTATTATCGAGCGGTGTCAATGGACAATAGATACCATTCGACCCGGCCATCAACTCTGCAACAAACGGCCGGTTTCCAATACTCGAGACAAAATCCTATCTCCAGTAAACTAATCTATCTGCAGATTGGATATTGAAACCGGCTGAATATTGAAATTGATTCACAGCAAGAACATACAATAGCCCCCCGCGAGGGCGACAAAATAACAGCCGCCGCCCGACCAATCCAAAGAGACCTATCTAATCAACACCACCACTGGCAACCACTGGATACCGTTGCAGTATATATAGTTATTTATATGTATGTATGTATGTATAGATATATATATATCAATTGAAAAATCACTAAACACTACGGAAAATTTCTACACTGAACCCTACAAGATACATGGCAAGAAAGGAGGAAACATTGTCAACACGAGGTATCACCGAAACAATCAATTAAACGATTAAGGTTAAATCATACAAAGATAATAATACTTTCGAACACGCGTACGTTGCAACGCAACGTCCGCGATGTCCCTCTGAAAATTACACCATATAAATATGACATTTTAAACTTCAAATTTATCCATATTGAAATTCACACATAAAATAGTATAATTTGTAAAATTATCCAAAACTTATCACACCACATTTTCAATAATTTTTATGCAACCCTAAGCAATATAATTAATAGCGTCAAACGCTCCCTTTGGGGCTCTCATTAAGTTCCATTTCGGTTAATTTACGTCACTAACACACAATAATTTTGATCAATGGACAACAAATTAAAAAAAATGAACATTATAATATTAAACCCTGAATATTAATAAAACAAAAAAAAATTGGCAACAATTAGTAACTAATCTTTACGCGTATTATACAATAAAATAATTACAATGTGCATGCACAAATATCGTATGAAAATAATTTGGCAGTAAAAATTCGTAACTCTAAAGGCCTGAAACACACTGGCCAAAATACTATTCAAATATAGGCCGGGAACATATTTGAAACAAAACAAGTAAAATGACAAAATCAGAGTATTAATCACACCTATCATCCGCGAAGGTTATGTATAGACTCATTTTAACCTAGTTAAAATAAAGAAAATAAAATTCCCTAATACTATCGGGACAAAAATCCTGAAACAAATAACTTAAAAAATATATGAAAAATAAACCCAAAAGTTACTCACTAATAAATAGAGGATTCAGACTCAACGTCAAAGTTCCGATTATTACTGAATTGCCCTCCAAAAATCCTCCCTCCGTTTGCTGATGTCTTTTCCGTCGAAGTCTCGTATCACATCGAACGCGTCGAATGTTCCAGAACCGTTCCAATACGCAATATACACAAGGAAAAAAAAACAAATACCACTAATTAAGTACGCATAGGTTAGACGCGATATCATTCATACGCGGAATAGATATTAATATAACCAACTACTACATTAAGTTAACTATCTGTCGGATGACGATAATATTATGGCGTGTGATGAATAAACTATGGCGCGTCTACAATAGAAAAGCGAGCCACATAGTACGGTGCTAAGTAAATACTAAATTGCTTACAAAATCAGGAACTTAAGTTGTTCAAATTATTATTGGCGCTTAAAAAGCCCAGAAGCAATGTACGGTCGCCCCGGTTGCGTTTAATACTCCGAACGGAAATTAGAGAGCACGGTGTAAAATAATATATTATATAACAAAATATCACACTTTATTATCAGGTGGTCTGGTTAAGTACAATATTTTTGAAAACTTGGAAACTTAAAATGTTACATCGTAGAACCAAATAATGGCCAAAACGACAACATTGATATACTGCCGAGTAATTGTGACTAAAGAAAATATCCGTTACCGACCAAATGTTAAAAGTTTCGTTGCTGACAAACGACATAAATTCTCTAAATTTGCCTAAACGCCGTACAAGTTGGAAGAGCCAATGTCACGAATCACTAAAGAGATTACCGCTACAAAAATAAACTAATTGACCATTATTTAGAATTACAATACAGATCCGTACCGTATTATCATCGATGTTTTCCCTTCCACCTATCTCTACAAAAGTTCGAATGACAAATCGGGGGGGAAACAACTTTCACGTGACAATGTAAAAACGAACGCATTTCATAAATGGCGCAGTATTCTAAAAGTTATGAATCTCAATTTGGAATATTAAATGTGGTTAGCTAGAAAAATATATAGTTTTTTTGGGCTTACTGTATACGAATACCGAACATACATGGATGCGAAATGGGAATAAAGTGTTCACGATGCGAATACGCTAACTAAACGATAGGTTATGAAATTTGAAACGTTACAATCACTTTGGTTCATTTCGGCCGGTGGACTGAATTGTAAATTTTTTTCGCACAAAAACAAATGCAAAACAAAACAGTTTGAGCAATCGCAAATAAAAATAGACGATCCGTAATACAGCTAACATATCAAATAATGGAATCGATGCCGTCTCGATCGCTAACCTTACCGAGTAAAAATAAAATCACCTAAAAACAACCCATCAACAATTTCTACCGCTTGTCCGAGAAGCGAACAGTCCACGCGTCAACGCCGCCACGAAAACCACCAGTCTCGGTGAAAACCAACCGGAACCGATAGAATCGCTACCAGCGCTGTACAAAATTATTGCAATGTTACGATGACACCGCCCTCCCCAATCTGCCCAGCATCCGTCCACATAACAACCAAACCCCAAAAACATCATCGTTAAACAGCCTAATATAATAACCACGACAAACCTTCCGAATATAGGCTCTCAAAACAAGAGTACATGGAAAACATTTTGTATAGACACAAGAATTCTGTAAATGGTAAATATATTTCAACGGACAATATATAATAATATTGTATACGCAATTAACCTAAACTAGATGGCACGTTACTATAGTGTCGCCTCACCTTTGGTCGTAATAAGACTAAAAATTTCCGTTAACAATAAAAAATCAATTGTGCGTTTGAACGTGTAAACACAATCACACAATGGCCAGCGAGTAGACCAGGTCGCGAGCGCGGTCTTCGCTGAGGATCATCACCAAGCCAGAGCAGTTAGTTCCTCGGAGCAAAGCAACGTTTCTAAGGCGACACCCCTACGCGGAACCCTAATTGACATGTATTATTAAAAACTTCACTCGAACTAGGAACCATACCAGCTGCTAAATTTAGAAAGGAAACAACCAACTCCAGTCAGTCAACGGGTTTTCGAGTTCTATAAGACAGCATAGTATTTGGTAGGATGGCAGAAAACTGCAAAGTTGTATGAACGAGCATCTTGTAGATTTCTTTCTAACGTTATTATATTATTAAAGAGAATCTAGAAACGCCATTTGGCCATTTCGAAGATACTCCGATACAAAATGAAACGGCTATGGCAGACAAAAAGTAACAAGAAAGATCCCACCAAACATAAAAAAGACATCTTATGACTGGAACATAAAAGAATATAAGGTAAAAATGAATATCATTAGCCTAAACTTTGGATTTTCTGTTACTAAAACTAAATGCAACCGCAAGGGTATGAATATAAACCAAAAAAAAAATACGAAAGTACTCAGTGCTTTGGGAATAATAAATACATCGATCCACAAGCAGTGACACCAATTCAATCTTAAAATTCTAGAGTTCAACAACTTAAACGATAAAATAATCAAGAAATAGGAAAAATTGGGATCACTGTAGTTCACTGCGTTCATGGACAATGTTCGTTCGTTTGTTTGTTTTTTCTTTTTTATACATTCAGACTAATGTGTGAATTTAACACGAGATAACAAAAAAAAATATTAAGTAGTAGTCAAATACTGGTTTAGCAAAAAAAAGTTAAGCTTTGTAAAATCAGCAATTAAATATAAAAATAAGGGAATAAACGTGAGATCTTGTCGTATGCAGACTTACGGTCGCCGAGCGAGGCCTCAGACTATGTATAGGGTGTTTAGGACTAGAACGTGGTGATTATTCTTAGCCAAAGTGACGATGTAACCTTCGGATGTTATTTTCAGGCCGCAGCAGCGAGAGACCTGCGAAACGAAAACATTGTTAAAACAAAATATTGTTAAAACGAAACGTTGTTAAAACAAAACATTGATAAAACAAAACACTGTTAAAAAAAATTTATACAACAAAACATTGTTAACCAATTTCGTGGTTAACAATGTTAAACCACGAAAAAAAAAACAGCCGTGAAGGCTAGTTTGAAGGCACTTTTATGATAATGGCAACTGATTTGAACGATTTGTTGACGTTGAGGAAAAATTTTACCATAGTAATTTTTTACCATCACAACATAGAGCACCAAAGAGCTGGTTCAATGACTATATAGCAATATAGCAATAGAAGGGAACAAAGAGGGCATGACCAAAAAATTTAAGACAAACCTAGGATTTCATTGGGCATCTAATATGTTCTCAATGAAAAAATGAAAAAATGAAAAAAATTTTTATTACAGCAAAATATAAAACACAGTTGTTATAGAAAAAAATAAAACAAATCAAAATATTTTGCTGACGACGGATTGAAACACTCAGAATAAATATGATTTCCATTAGTTTCCTCACTAGGCAAGCCTGTATCGAGGAAACCGAAATACGAAATGACATAATTATTCGTATATAATGGTCAGATTAGAATAGCAAATTATACAAATTAAAAATTACACTTACAAAATTACTAATTACTACTACACATTAAAAATCAAGAAACTTATATCTAAAGTAGACTAAAAATAACAAAGCTTAATTATTTACATTAAAATCAATATGTAATGTATATAATATATATTTTATAAATATATATAGGTAATGTAAATATCCTTAATAATATATATAGGTATATAGAAAACAAAATATATAAATAATACTTAATACTTAATATTTATCATTGTATATTCAAAACCAGGTCTTCAGTTCTATCACATGTAAGGGAAGGGAATTGAGCCACTTAGTTAATAACAATTTTACTTTTTTGGATGTTTTTTCTTTTACGTTACAATATTTTGTTACATTGTTATATATATATTAAATTTAATGAAGTTACCAAACCTCTGTGCGAAACTTGTGTTGACTAGCGGAGTAGTGAGTTTGTAAGTTCTACGACTATTTATTAGATTATATTCTTTGGCTAGTATTGATTTATGTACTGAAAGTGATACTTTCAAAATGTAGAGCTGTCGAACACTTAATACTTTTGCGTCCTCGTACAGTTGGCTGGTCAGGTATCTATACGGTTTGTGTAGCATTACAACTCTCCGCTTGAATCATATGCGTTTTTGCAGCACTACCCCAGCATGTTATGCAATAGCTTATGACCGACTGGCAAAGCACATAATAGACAGTCTTCAAGGTATTGACAGGTGTTAGGTTGCTCAAATTTCGCATTATGTGGACAATTTTTCGAATTCGGCCCGACAATGATTGTATGTGCTTTTTGAACCTAAGGTTTTCGTCAATATGAACTCCAAGATATTTCGTGTATGATTCCCGTGTCAATGATTCACAGAGGCAGGGAGAATTCATGTTGCATTCAATATCATGGATTTTAATTCTGATGTCATTTTTCGGGGCAGAAATGGAGGTCTTATGAAAACATAGGTAAGTTGTTTTCTTTGTATTGAGGGTGAGAAGATTTTGTCGTAACCATCGATATATGACCGCCAAACCCGTTTCGACTAGAGAAGATACCGACTCCCAAGAAGGACCGTGAAAAATCACTGCAGTGTCGTCGGCGTAACAAAGTATATCGGCATTTTTTATAGGTAGCTCATGAATATCGTTTATATAGAGTAAAAATAATGTAGGACCGAGAATACTACCTTGTGGTACATCAAAATTAACATATTGCGGGATACTAGTTATTTTACCTATTCTTACACATTGTCTTCGAGCTAAGAGATAACTTTTGAACCAATCCAAAGCGACTCCTCTGATCCCTATACCTTCAAGTTTTCCCAATAGGATTGGGACAGACACAGTGTCAAATGCTTTAGCTAAGTCTAAAAACACGCCGACACAGGTTTGTTTATTATCTAAATGGGTTGACACTGCTGTAGTTAACAACGTCACTGCGTCTTCTGTACTTTTCCCCTTACGAAAACCAAACTGCTTGGAAGAAAGTAAGTCGTGTTTTTCGACAAAATTAACTAGGCGTTTATTAACCAACTTCTCAAGTACTTTAGAAAATTCACCTAGGAGCGATATAGGTCGATAGTTATCTACGCTGTTCTTAGGGCCACCTTTGTGAATCGGATAAATTACTGCTAGTTTCCAATTATGGGGGAAAATACCTTTCGAGAGGCTTGTATTTAAGATGTGGGGCAATGGTATTACGATTTCATTAATAACGTATTTTATGAGTGCGTTACTGATTCCATCTATGCCAGGTGCCTTATTATTCTTAAGTCCGAGAAACATTTGTTTAACTTCTTCAAAGTCTGTTGGATTCATAAAGAATGAATAATCTGGTGAATTAGGGACTCTGACGGCTTTAACGAGATCAGCTTGGTTTTGGCTCATAGAGGATAAGATACGATCGGCAAACGTTTGGCCTACTGTGGCGAAGTGACTGTTTATGTAATTAATAGAATGTTGTGCATCTCGACAGGCATCCAATGATAATAATTCGGACGGCTCGCTCATACTATTAGACAGATTACAAATGTTTTTTATTGATTGCCAAAATTTCTTGGGATTGTTTTTATTTTCTTCTAATAGGTTTTTTTGATATTCTGATTTCAATTTACGTAACAGACCCACAAAGAAATTTTATACCTTGTGTAAATTTTTTTAAGCAATTCGTTTTCCGGATCCTTCCTATATTGTAAATGTAAATTATCCCGGTGCCACATGCATCGCATTAATCCAGGAGTAATCCATGGTTTTAGATTATATCGAGTTCTGCTAATTTTTATTTGACGAGTATGTTTGGATATTGTATCTGTAAAAATGCGCATAAAAAGGTCAGTAGCATAGTTTACATCGTCACAATCGATAACCACAGACCAATCAGTGTTAGCGAGATCTCATTTAATAGCATCGAAATCCCTTTTTATTATAAAACGATCAGGTCTACAATTCGTTGTTTTGTTTAAACTGATTCCTAAAGCGACTGGGTAGTGATCAGTAATATCAAGGTGGCACACAGTGGCTAGAGGTGCTTTCAAGGGGTTTATATTTTTGATGTAAATGTGGTCAATACAAGACGAAAATCTAGTGGGCTCAGTTATAGCTGGGAGCATACCATGTTCAGCCATGAAGCATTGATATTCCAAACTACACGGACTGCTGACGGTATCCATTATGTCCACATTTATGTCAGCAACAAGTACAAAAGGCAACTCATTTAGTTGATTCATATAACTATCAAGTGAAAGCAAAAAGCTGTCAATATTTCTAAAAGATGGTGTACGATATACACATAGAGCATTAATCACCTTAGGAATATATACTGATAGACAGTTAGCATCATTAACAACCGGTTCCGAAACCACAGCACTCCAGACATCTCGCAGATACACAACAACCCCGCTATTTTGGTTGATATGTTTATTACATCTGTATGAGTTATAGCCAGGTATTTGGGGATATATTGACAATATTATATATTGACAATATTATATATTGACAATATAATAGTTCACTTAGCCAACCAAAATATCTTCAGTGACTCAATTTACGGATTCAATCATAGAATTCCCTTTCCATCTTGCTCGTAATTTTATTTGTATTGCTATAGTAAGGGTACAACAGTAAAGAAGTCTCCACGAGTGGTCCATAGTATAAATGCCCATGGTCCATAATAAAAGCAGGGCATGGCCTGAGCGAGAATCGGCGAGCGGAAACAACAAGCTATAGTTAGTTTGCGCGACAAAATCCGAAATGAGGAAATTCGCCGAAGGACCGGAGTCACCGACATAGCTCTTCGCATTTGCAAGTCGAAATGGCATCGGGCCTGTAGGAGGACCGACATCGTAAGAGTCGTGGGCAACCAGTGGATGCAAATGGCAAACGGGTCGTTCGTTGTGGCGTTTTAAGGGGATGGCCTATGTTCAATAGTGGACGTCTAGCAGCTGATGAGGATGGATGACCAAATAAATAAATGAATATTTTAGGACACATTTTAACACACACATTCTCTAGTCCCAAACTAAGAAACACTTGTTAACATATAAATGTACTTAATGATACTTTTCCTTTGTAAATAAATAAATATTACACATAAATAGACACCCAGACACTAAAAAAAAAACTATGTTCATCACACAATATTTGTCCAATAGTGGTAATCGAACCCACACCCTCTAGCGCAGGCGGCACGTACACTACCCACTACGCCATTCGGGTCGTCGATGATGATGATGATGAAAGTTAGTTTAGATAGCAACTAGTAAAGCAACCAGATTGTGGTAGGACCTTGCAAGTGTTCACTGTTACAACCGGTTAAGTATCACGACCTCACTGAAGACCGGCGTATATTAGAAGTGTTACAACTTCTGCGTTTCGTCTGGTGAGTGAGGGAGCCGGGGCCCACTTTATTCAAAGGTGGCAACGCGTTTGCAACCCTACAGGAGTCGTAAATGTCCATGGGCGGCGGTTATCACATCAGGGAACCGTCATCTTCTCGTTTCCTACTTCCTCACATAAAAAAAGAAAACAAAAAAGAATAGTGCGTGGACTAACTCCCTCCGCGCGGAAGAAGCTTATTCGAGTGCCACGCATTCATTCTCGCTCCGTCTCTTTCTAACCAGGGGCGTCGAACGTTGAACAACAGTGCTCTCACACCCCCTCCACGGTAGCGTTAACCGTTTAACGCAACCTCGTCGCGTCAGAAGGTTCATTTCAAAAAAAAAAAAAAAAAAAAAAAAAAAAATCGAGCACCTTGACGTAGGGGCACTCGAACTCCGTGACGAGCACGCCGTCGCGCGAGAACACCGCCACGTGGAACTTGTTGCCGTGCGAGTCGCCGATCAGCACGTCGCCCGCGTCCGACACGTCGATCCCGTTCGGGAAGTTTGTCACGTTCTCGCACCCGATGCGGCGCAGGAACCGGCCCTCGTCGTCGAACACTACCACGCAGTGGCCCTTGAAGTCGCACACGTAGAACTCCTTGCCTGCGGACGTGGGCGACTCTATGCGGGCATTGTGATTGTGATTCGAGCGGAATGGGTCGGCCAGTGAGTCGCTGAGATCCATTGTGGTCTTCCCTTCGAAGCGAAGAACTGTGGTGGCCACACGACAGTTTATGGGCTGTTGCACGAATGAGCAGATCCATCCGGGTTAGTACTCATAAAAGACCGGCGTGAAGTTGAAGTGTTATACTTCAGCGTTTCGTGTAGTGAGTGAGGTAGCCCATGCCCACTTTATTAAAGGGTTCTTTATCATTTGTTTCATATTTTAATTATGTATTAATTTGGCTTTACTGAATTATTTATAAGTATTTTTTTATTTCTTTTATTTTTTGTTAATTTGTTTTTTTTTTATCTTTTATTGTGTGCGTCCTTTTTTGGTAAATAAATGGATTTTCTTTCTTTCTTTCTTTCTTAAGGTATAAGTTACAAAAGGCACTGGTGCTGCAAATGTCCATATGGGAGGCGGTTATCACTTAACATCAGATTGTTCGTTTGCCATTTTTCACATAAAAAAGCGAGATAGCCTCCTCCGAACCAACAACCCTAAAAAAGTTGAAGTCTAGAAGAGCTAAGAGTCTCGGCTTTCCCTGGTTGCCAGCTTGGTTATTAAACAAATGAAATGAAGAAATGATTCGCTTACCGCTAATGGCGATGTCGGATGGCTCACGCATGCACTCACTGCAATCGAACCAGCTCATGAGGTCCCCCTCCTCGGACAGGATGAACACCGTCGGGGTGACGCTGTCCACGGCGACGATCAGACCCTCGGCGGTCACGGCCAGACCAGCGACGATGTCGATGAAGCGTACCTAAGAATGGCACCCAAATCAATGATCTCCCAGAAACATCCAGAGCTGTTCATATCAATTGCTTGCATATTTTTAAAGCCATTTTACTGGTAAGTGAAGGAAAAATTGATTTTCTAATCTGTAGTAATACAGTCATTATGTAATTGTTCGACGAACTATTGTTAACCTCTCAACCATCAAGTGAAAACATTTCCGCGGGGGTCGGGGGGGAGGAAAAATACGCTGAGATAATGACGTCACGGAGTTAGTGATGGCGACTCGAATAGAAGTAAGTAACGACGTCACGGAATCAAAAATCACGGTCTCAGTAGGAACACGTCGCGGTGACATTGTAGACATCACGGAGTGTAGCAACGTCGCGACAGGGTCAGCAAAGACGTCACAGACTGAGCAACGTCGCGGCATAGTCGGCAACTTCGCGACGTAGTCAGTAAAGACGTCACGGAGTCAGCAAAAACGTCACCGTTTCAGTAAAGACGTCATGGAGTCGGTGAAATGAGGTTGGTGGTGGGGCGGGGGCGGCGTGGGGCGGGAGGGGAGTGGTGTGCACTCACGGCGATCTTCTTGAGGAAGTGACCGTTCTTGGTGAAGATCTGCATGCGCGAGCGCTCGTTGCCGCGGTCGCACACGACGAACTTGCCGGTGGCGCGCACCACGGCCACCTTGCGCGGGTACCACAGCTGGCCCTCCTCCTTGCCGGCGACGCCGAAGTTGAACTTGTGGGTGCCCGACTTGTCGAACACCTGCCACCGTGGACATAAAATTAAACACACGTTATTGTGATAACAAAAAACCGTGGTAGGGGCCACGCAACAGTGTTCGCTGTTGCACCAATAGGCAGCTCCATCCCGTCCGGATGAGTTCGGCGACCTCACTATAGACCGGTGTGGTAGAAGTGTTACACTTCAGCGTTTGAATGGTCATTCATCAAAATGATCTTAATGTTCAGAATGATCAATTCAAAGAGTTTTATCATCCTTTTGGCTGATCAAATTACATTTGACAAGCCATTTGACAGCTGATTAGTTGACATCTACGATGATCATTGTTTCACAAACCGGGCGTTAGTGTATTGCATTGAAATACATGAAAATCGTCGCAGTAATATTGGTGGTGCAAATATTTCAGTTTTAATTAAAGGTTACATTCCGTACCTTGAAGTAATTATGTTCAAAAATACACATGAGTTAACGTGTGGACAATGCTTGAACTTTTATGACGTAAAAAGTAAAAAAATTAAAAATACATCATTTCCAATTTTTTACCAGAAACACTCGAAGACATCGTTTCAAGATAATACATTTTTTAATGGATTTCGTCAACACAAAAAGATAAGCTTTTAATAGTTTGTTTTTACATACATCAAAAAAACTACTACTTAAATAAAAAAGAATTGTGGTGTTCTGGAAATTAAACAATACATACATCGACAATTTAAATATAGTTCAGTTTTGTTACAATAGTCGTAGTTTTTCAAAATTTTACATCCGATTTTAAAGTACCCGTTATTACACAAACACGATTAAACAATGGAAGAATCTCGGGTGATCATGTCACTCCCTTTAGGGGCACTCCGAAAAACTATTTTAACATCACGTCAAAAATATATGCGCGTGGGTGCTCGAAACGAATTAAGCGTGACATGGGATTAGTTTTAGTAGTAGTCTAATTTTTCAGTAGAAATACAAATACAAACTTCCATGTCAACTTTAGGTGGGTAAGAAAGAGATAGCGCTATTCACAGTTTCATTTGGCTTATTGAGTTTGAAAATATATAACAGGTCAGTTCGTAGATCGCGGCAATAATTGCACGAAAAATGTATAAAAAATTCACTAGCGCTGCAGACAGAAATGCCATTAAAACAAATTCTTCAATGCACTTCAAATTGCAATGCGAAATACTAAATACAGTTTCGATAGTGTGAAATTTGTTGTTGGTTATTAAGTTTCAATCAACTTAGTAACGAACGGCAAAATTTGAGTTAAAATATTGGTTGGAAAAAAAAACGTCCACCGGACTTTATCTAAACCGCCAAAATCAATGGGGTAGTCATTGGAAATCTGCAGTGCGGACATGTTCGCGCGGCCATGGGTGTGTTGTCTCAGTGAAAAAAATAAAAAACCCTCAACGGAGTTACTTAAAATACTCTTTACTAATAATTGTAATTGTACCCTGATATTTTTGAAAACGAGCAACTGTTGAGTTTCTTGCCGGTCTCTTCTCAACAGAAACCGCTTTCCGAACCGGTGGTGCCTTACGAACCTATACACATAATCTTTGATGTAAAATTTGACGATTCATAAGAGCGCGCAAGCGTCTATTTGAATAAATATATTTTTGATTTTGATTTTTATAATAATAATTCCATTTGGTAACGGATGGTGATGGTGCAAGAAGTAGCTAGCAAGTGCACGTAACATTCTCACGTCACTGCACGCGGTACATTCAGTGGGAATCAGATGAAATTGGCTTTCATGTATTTAAAATGCAAATAATAATAATAAAATTTTATGAAAACAGTTTTCCTAGATTATATTTACTTTTGTTTTTTTTTTTTTTTTTTGTATGTTTATAGTGTAAAATGAAATATTTGTACACCAGAAATGGTAGAACATAAAGGATCCACAGCTTTTAAAACCTATATTGTACTATGTTCTAACAAATAAACGTATCTTTCTTTCTTTCTTTCTTTCAAAATTATTGATCAAGTTTTGTTGGAATAACCGGCATTTACATAACTACCACCTCGGTCCGGATTAACAACTTAAATGTCCCGAGTATAAAATTGAGAATGCACGAGTGCTGTTATATAACAGTAGGCATCGTATCAAAATATCTATAAAGATGTCCTATGGTCCATTCGAATGACTCTCTAAAATTCCGTTTCTATCGCTACTACAAATCCTCAAAATAAATTTTATGTAAAAGGTATAAACCGACGTCCTTAGACCTACTGGCCAAATGGCAAGAAAATTGTCGCGGGCCACTGAGATTTGAACCCCGGAGCTAAGAATACGAGCCACTTTTCCCACGAGAGTCACACCACTCATCCAATTCTACGGTAGTGATAGATTAATAAAACGGCATGGTTCAGTGTAACTAACACCTATCTAAATGAAGACATTTCCTTACATTCCTGGTGCTTCCAATGCTTTGGAAAAATCACGTGGAAGGACAATCGAAACGTCAAAAATTTATGTTTAAATTACGTGCGATAAATTGCGTAAATATATTTTCATTTGTTAATTTGTAGTATTTTGTTGATCCGCAACGAGTCAAAATATTTGCAAAAAACTATTTTAAAAATTGCAACACATCATGGTAAAGGCGAGCTATGATGAAACGAAGATTTTAAAAGTAAATTATTTACATAATTAATAATAAATGTGTTTTAATCACCAATCGTAAAAATTTTAACATTTTAAAGTTTTAGCTAGGGTTGCCCCCTCACGAGGACTAGCGGTTAACTATCGTTAATATACAAATTTACACCAATATCGTATACTAGAATAATAGAGCAAATTAAAATATGTAGAAAAAGTGCGAAAAGATTGTCGGGAATCGAACCCACGTGTTCGGCATCCGCGGCCTGACGCTCTAGCCACTGAGCTAAACGGCTGATTGCCACACCGACGAAAATCTTAACGTATTCTTCTACATTGTTTTCTTAGCATTTGAAGCAATGCTTGGCGCCATCTATTGTAATATACTTTCCAGCATACAAACAATTTCGAATATCGTTTTACAACGATAATTCGAACGAGAGATGTCGCCATTGCTGTTTTTTTTTTTAATAGAGCAAAGTTGATTGGAGCTTCAAAGCGCGAGGCTTTAGGTGTAAGTGGCAAACGATCTGACGGTTCACCTGATGTTAGGTGATAACCGCCGCCCATAGACGTTTGCAGCACTCGTAAGGGTTACAAATGCTATTCCACCTTTAAATAAAGAGGGCCCCGGCTACCTCACTCACCAAACGAAACGCTTCTGCGTTGCAACACTGCTACTTTACGCTGATCTTCTGTGAGGTCGTGGCAATTATACGGACGGACCTGCCCATTCGTGCAACGGTGAACACTGTTGCGTGGCCCTACCACAATTAAAAAAACAAAGGCCCTACAAAGTATATATGTATGTCATCTTATATTACAAATAGGTCCGAAAATGTTTCGTGCACATTAAGACGCACAATAAAAATTTACACGTACCACACGTAACGTTACACATGTCAGAATAAAAATAAACGATATATATTTCATATAAGGAAAAACACAAGAAGGTTCCACTGTTCTTAATGTACACGCAAAAAACAACTGATATGGCGCTTAGGTGGTCGCCACGCTTCGCACCGTGTGGTAAAAGATGGTAAAGTTTGCACACATCCGTTCCGACTACGGGTCTGCGGCCCCATGTTCGTGCAGCCTCGCGCCGTACGATTGCAAGAACAAAAAAAATAAATAAATAAATACAAACCGTTATCCGGTGGTTGTTCGTGTCGGCGACGATGATGTCCTCGTCGTTGCCCAGGCAGAAGCCGTGCGGCGAGTTGAATTGGCCCTTGCCGCCGCCGAGCTGGCCGAACTTGAACCTGATGTGCATCGGCGTCGCCTTGGTGGCGCGCACCAGCGGCGCGGGGGGCGCCACCAGCGCCGCCTCCTCGGCGGCCGTGAGCAGCGGCCGCCCGGGCGATACGCCGCGCGGGCCCACGCCCCCCACGCCGCCCATGCCCCCCACGCCGCCGACGCCTCCCACCCCGCCGACGCCCCCGAAACCGTTCACCTCTGAAAGCGACGCAACGCTGTATACGCGCAACTAACAAAAGTAACAAAAAGAGGTTTATCAATCACCAAACTGATATGAACGTGGGCCTAATAATGTTCAAAAAATACAGTGAAAAGGAGAGCAAGATTAAATGCCAATTTAATCATATTTATTATAAGTAAATGAGAGGGAACGGTGTTCGAACGGGAGGATAAAAGTGAAATTATTTAGAAGGAAATTTGAAATAAACCAATAGAAAAAGCCTATTATATCCCATTGGTATAAGACACGAATGGCGAGCGGACAGATTATTAGTAAAGCAAGCAAAAACAAAGCGCCCACCGGTATTGAGACCGAGCTTAGCGAGCGCCTGCAGATTGTTGAAGGCCTGCGGCGAGTTGAGGTCGCCGGCGAGCAGCTCGGCGAGCGTGAAGGGCGGCGCCGGGGAGGCGTGCGGGGGCGGCGGCGGCACCTCCTTCTCGGCGATGCTGGCCAGCTGCTGCAGGTTGTACTCGACCATGGAGGGCAAGCGCGGGCACGCCGCCGACGCCGGGCACCGCGCCCACGCCCGGCACGCTGTTCACGTTTACCACGCCGGGCATCACGCCCGTGTTGGCCACGCCGGGGATGGGCACGCCCGGCACGCCGATCGGCGGCACGCCCACCAGCGCGCCGGGGCCCGCCACGCCCGTCACCCGCCTCACGTTGCCCAGCGGGAAGTCGTCGAACACGGGCGCGCTGCCCACGGATACGGCGGGCGAGTGCGCGTTCGACGCGGCCGCCGCGATGGCCGACGACTCGCTGGCGCGCTTCCTCTCCTCGGCGCGCGTCGCCTCCGTGCGGAAGGCGCCGAACGTCTCCTCCGCCACCGCGTCGAACCGCTCCGGCCTCGCCACGAACTCGAGCGAGTAGTCCACGTCGAACTCGGGCGCGCCCTCGAGCAGGCGCGCGAACTGCGACGCCACGGTCTTCTTCAGCATCACGATCTCGGTGCCGTCGCCGCGGCGCAGCAGCCGCGCGGCGAACTTGCACGCGCAGTCGATCCGCTGCACGGTCTTGTCCACGCGGTCGAAGAGGTCCATCACCTTGAGCTCGCGCTCCTTGTGCAGCCGCTCGAGCTCCTCGAGCGCCTTCTCGCGGCGCCTCTCGAGGGCGGCCTTGTAGGCGCGGAAGGCCTCGTCGATGAGGGACTCGGCCTCGTCCCGCTGCCGCTGCAGGTCGCCGAGCGCGTCGTCCAGCCTGGCCGAGGCGCTGCCCGCGGCCTCGGCGCGCGCGTTCGCCTGCGCGATGAAGCCCCTCAGCTCGGCGCGCAGGCCCGGCTCGGCGTCGACGATCCTCTCGCAGCGGTGCTCGCCCACCTTGTGATCGACGGTGAGGCACTCGGTGCACGCGCCCACCTCGCACTCGCAGCAGTAGAACTTTAGGCTCTCGCCGACGTGGCGGGTGCAGAATATCGGCTTGTGCACGGCGGACTTCTCCTTGGACGCCCTGAGAGCGTCGAACGGCACGACACGGTGGTTCTCGAAGCACCTCATAAACTCGTGGGCCGAGTTGCAGTTGGAACAGAGGAAGTGGGAGCAATCGGTGCACCTAGCGACCGCCGGCTCCTTGCTCTTGCAGCAGGTGCAAACAACAGATTGATCCATGGAAGAAACATCGAGTATGTTAGTGAGAACATAATCGGAAGGCAGTGATGCGGCTCCTCCACCAGGCATCTGCGTAAAAAAATCGTATAAAATAGAGACTACATACCTACCAAGACATTAAAACAAATCTCAGAAAAATTTTATTTTATTACCACCTTAGTTTCTTGTTTGCATAGGGGGCATTCGACAGCCAAATCATACTTCAGGGAATCACCGGCTTCATTTACCATCAACTTATCAATGCAAGCCTCACAGAATACATGGAGACAAGACAAAACTCTGGGACTGCAAAGTTTATTGCTGCAAAATAAAATATAAGAATAAAATCAGACGAGATACCTTACTTCAGCCAAAATAACAATGGCAATACTATTTAACAAACCATAACTCATTATAAGGTTAACAAGAATATGAACCCTAAATACAATAATATTATTCAGTCATGAATGATTTTCACAAACGGTGAAAATAAATGACATTAATATGGATAAATCAGTTACTTACTCGCAAATTTTACAGTTTTGTTCTTGTTTGCCATTCTCAGAAGATTCTAAAGATCCTTCATCTCCAATACTAACTAAACTATCACCATAAAGATCTCCATTTATTTCTTCCATTTTGACTTATAATTATGATGGTAAATAGAAAATATAACTGAATGTGATCACACAATCTGCAACAATCAAAAGTACTCAAAAACAGAACACATTTTAGAAAATTATTTTAAATATATCACTACTCCAATGCATAAATTAGCAAAATCCTAGTTTTCAAGATTTTGCTGAATTTGAATAGGTATTTCTTGAAGTAGTTTTGCCTATTCAAAATTAGATAAAACATGAAATTCATTATCAAATGTATTATAAGAATACATCTTAAGTAAGCTCACATTTTCTAAAATATAACTCAATTTCTTTAACTCATATTTAGGCCTCAATATCATTTAACTTTAAATCAAACACTGAATCTATTGTACTGCTCTATATTATAGACATTTCATATCATTTTATGTGTCACACTTAAACCAGATCTTATTGTTAAACCTATCTTAACTTATTGTAAGATAATTAATGTATTATTCCAGGAGAACAACAAAGTTAAAATATTTATACTATTGTTTCATCTGGTAAGGGTACCAGAATGTATTATTATCAAAACTTTGAAATGTAACTGATACCTCATAAATGTAGTAGCAGTCATTTACCAACAGGCAAACTTTGCTCATAAACTGCTGAAAATCCACAACTAGGTACTATCCATTAAAATTATTTTACTTTTATAGTAATGCTTGAAGTTTGATTTAAATACACAAGAAAAAGCATGTAGGCACTATGGCTGTCTAATAAAAAAAACCTTTCCTTTTATCATTAAAGGTAAGTAACAAGTCATTATAATTTGTGACTTATAAAAAAGTACCAAGGTTGTAGGTGGCCCAGGATCATACTTCATGGCAGTGTATTTGGGAGGCCTAATTTCAGCAGTGGACTCAAACAGGCTGAAATGATGATGATGACCACAGGAAAATCTTAAGTGTAATTACAAATGTGCCTTGTGTTTCAAAAAAAATTATGTAGAGCCTTACTATATTTTAACAACTCAATGTGATATAACATACAGATTTAATCATTTATAAACAGAAGCATTTAGCATAGCTTCAAATCAAATCAGAAAAAAAATGTCTTTGTACAGGTTCTCTGACACAGCTCTTTTTTAACTAGCTAATGAACTTACCTGGTGATGCAATAATGTTAAAATTAAATATCCATAATTCCATTAGGTTCACTTAAAAACTTTTAAAAAATATTAAGATATTTTATTTAATCAATTATGCATTTATGTTAAAAAATTAAAATATTTTTTTTATCCAACTTCAAAATTTATAACATGAAAACTATCACATTAATTATTTTGTAGATTGAGTTTTATATATTAAAATTTGTTATTCCTTTTCTTCATTAGTTATCGGATTATTCCATAGCGAAAATTATAAATACGCGGATGACTGTTATGAACATTATACATAAAAAACATTTTTACATAATTAAATTAATGTTATAATTATACACTGTTTTCAGTTACAACAAAATATAAATATTGATTTTTATTGGAATGAGCGTTGTGTTTAAAACATTGGTTAGCTTTTATATATCAGTATGCACAGCCTTATTAGATATTCTTGATCCCAGACAAAAGATAATATCTAAGATTTATAACTATACTGAAATAATAGCGAGTATAATAGCAAAAAGGGCAAAACATAGAAAAGTATAGGGCGTAATATACATACCTACGGCTTAGGCTTACGTATATATCAAAAAACGCAATGCACCATGCACGATGCAGACAATGGCGAAGGTCGATATTTTACATATATATGCAATTCACTGAGAATAATCGCGTATACTCATAATAAATTTATAATATTTAACGGATTTACTAACCTTTAGTAGATATTTTGCGGATAAAGCAGATACTGAAACACGCAGTTCGTTCTACCACGCCGTAACTAAGAGAATATTCATCACTATGTAAATAAATAAAAAATGAGCATCAAGCTTCAACAGATATTTTTTTAAATAAAATTGTTTCTTCGATGAATTAAAAGTAATGTTTTGTCAGGTTCTCATTTTAAAAAGACATCACTGTTGTATTGATTTTCTTCCCTGGTTGAGCTCAAGTATAGTGCTGCCATAACAAAAATTGTAAAAAATTATTCTTTAGCATAAGTCTATTTTAATTTTATTCTGTATATCACATTTTACCTTAAAAAAGATATAAAAGTAAAGAAAAAATACGTTAAATTAAGGTATAAACACATATTTTAATATTTCATTATAACCTTTTCCCTGCATCTTGCTTTTTCGGCGATTCTAATTTACTGGATACGATAATTTGTTACGCGAGATGTCACTTTTGCTCTTAAAATTTTAGGATTAATTACTTTTATTTTTTAGGTTGAATGTTCATCTTTGAATCGTCCGTCGTCGAACGAATTATCTAATTAAACACTAAGTTTTTTCACAGTGGTACAGTACTGTATTATAACGCCATTTAATTTTACTAAGGGCGGGATATTTTAGTCATAAAAAACAATTATAGCCTGGGATTTAGAAGGATTAACATGGAGACCAAAGCTCTTACTCCATTCACTGATAGCGGCTAGGCAGTGGCAGGTTTGCCCTTAGGCCCAATAGGCCTGGGCCTAGGGCGGCAACATTTTAAAGGCGGCCAATCGTGACAAAAAATTCACTGATGATACCTAACAAGATATATGATGGGCGCTGAGAAAGGGGCGGCTAGAACTTACTACTTGGGCTGGGGCCTAAGGCAACCAAGACAACAAATCCGCCACTGCGGCTAGGTCATCATTGATGGCGGAACTAGCAGTATCAATGTCTTCAAGAGTTGACTGTGTGTATACTTGGAGATCATCTGATGGTAGATAGAAGTGATATTTTGATACAATTCACACCAATACGAGAATTTATCTTCCATGCGAATACGTTGCCATCGGCCACTTTAATAACTCCCAGTCACTAGCGAAGATATATTAATGGAACGTAACACACCCAAAAAATGGGAAAATTAATGGTTTTAAATGCATTACTAAAATCTAGCAATACTCATACAATAAGCTATTTTTATCCATACCTCGTCGAATGTCATCAATAACTTTAATCAACGCTGTAGTCGTACCTGATCGAAAACCGGATTGAAGAGGATTAAGAAGAGAATTCTTGTTTTCTTAGAGATTTAACTCTTGAAAAACTAGTTTCTCTAAAACTTTGGACAGGAACGGGAGAATAGAAATAGGATGAAATTCGGAAAAGTGCAATGCATGGGTTTTCTTAGAGAGAGGAGTTACTCGAGCACTTTTCCAAAGTTTGGGACACTTAAATGAGGAGATTGATGCGTTATGGAAATGGATTGATAATAGGAGTAATAAATTCGAATGATGTTATGATGATTACGACACGTTTTATCACCAAGATTGAATAAAAAATGTTGTAATTTAAACTCGCTGTCTTGATGCCATTTATTATAAATTTGACAGTGTGCACTAAAAGTTTTATCATAATGTAATATCAAATGCATCGTTTGAAATATTAATTCATAAATTGAAATCAATGATTGTATTATGATTAAATTCCCTTTATTTCTTAAATTTATGTCAGAAGGTGACAAGCGATCTGGTGGTTCACTTGATGTTAAGTGATAACCGCGGCCCATTTGCATTTTTAATACCCGTAGGGTTGCAGATGGGTTGCTACCTTATTATAAAGTGGGCCCTGGCTACCTCACTCACCACACGCAACGCAAAAGTGTAACACTACTACTTCACGCCGGTCTTCTGTAAGCCTGTGAGCTCGTGCTACTTATTTGGAGTCGGACGGACCTGCCTATTTTTTCGATCCATCCAGGGTGATTCTATCACAGTTAAAAAACTACTAGAAAACTACTAGAACGCAAATCTCAAAGTAGGTAAAAAAAGGTGTTATAAAAACTGTAAAGAACCATTGCAACTGGCAGTAATTTTAAAACCCTTAACATTAGTATTAAAAAAAGACAAAAATAAAATGTCAACGTGTTTTTTTTTGAGTGATGTGATGCTATTTCCTATATTACAAAGTACTCTGTGGATGCTATTGTCAAATTGTCATGTCAGCATGTCATCGTATTAGATTATAAATGCAATTTTTCCTAATAGTAAGAATGTTATAATAACTTATTAACCGAAGTGGTTATAATTTTGAGTACGTATCGTAAAGAAATAGGTATCGATTTCACAATATACTGAAATAAAATTTCTTATAATGACATTTATACCTAACTGGGAAGAGTTTGAAAAGTCGGCAGAGATGTTATACTTACATGATCCATTAAATACTCGCTACACTATGAAATATTCTCATTCAAAAGGCGTATTCCTAATTAAAATAACAGACAACAAAAAGGTAAAAGATTGTTGAATATCCTTTTTATTATTCTTAGCATAATTAACCATGAGCATAAACGAAAAAGACACGTCTTATACATTAACATTTTCATCATAACCATTAGTCTATATATACATTGCATACGCTAACTGCTATTTTGTGTAAAATGAACTTAGTTATTTCAATCAGCCAGTGATAAAATCTTAAGGGTTGGGATTCAATTAAGTTTTCACTTTAGGTATTTTTTAAATATAAACCAAGAGTCATGCCTGTCACCAAGAGTGATAGGTAGGTGTGATAATTGATTAGTATTGAGTGTACAGATTCCATTTTCATAATACTTGTACATACCTTTTGTATATTGTGTATATTGGATTCTTATGAAGCACAGTTACCCTCCTATTTACAAACAAATTTAACTCATTTTAAATTTCAAAAAATTGGACTGCATATCTATCTTTATGTATACAGCGTGTCTTTACAATCATGACAATAAATGAACACATATAGGGGATAACTTTTTAAAACTGTATTAAACATTTACATTCTTTAAGGTAAAGGTAAATAACTTTAACTCCGGCGTAATTCAAATCAAATAAATTTTAAATTATTAGAGATAAATCTCTAATGAATTAATCAACAAGCAGAATTCGGCGGTCGCTTATAGTTTTCGAGAAAAAAAATATTTAAAACTTGTTTTTTGTACTAAGAAATCCACCATTTTATTTGTTTGACTTCAAAAACTCAATACACAGTTCTGCCAACATGATAAATATAGGAAGCGGGCGATATTCCGATTTTATTAATTTAATGAATCACAGAACCGACACAGAGCGGATAGATTAGGTTAGAAGGTTAACCTTCGATGTTAGGTTTTTTTTTATGACCACCAAGAAATACGAGCTGAATTGACATATTGACAACAAAAAAATGGCGGATTTCTATAGTAAAAATCACACTATTTCATTATTTATTTTTTCGAAAACTAGAAGCGACCGCCGAATTCTGCTTGTTGATAAATTCATAAGTGATTTTTCTCTATCGTTTAAAATTTATTTGATTTGAATTACGCCGGAGTTAAAGTTATTTACATTTACCTTCTTTAAACATCAATATTTACAGAGTTATAAAATTTTCCAGAACAAAGTATTTTAGAACACCCGTACGTATAAAACTGTAACGTAAAGTTCATTTGTAAAGGTCACAAAGCATATGAATGGGTAGAATGAATTTACAAGAGACAAAACATACTGTTAGAATGAGAGGCTTGTAATGCGACGCTGTTGCGCGAGTTGTATAGGATGTTACAAATTTTGTTTCTTTTTTACTTAATTAGTTTGTTTGAAAAATATATTTTTTTTTGTTATGGATTTTGTTTCAAGTTAATAATTTTTTATGATTATTGGCAAGTAGCGTTACACGTGTGTTCATTTATTGTCGTGATGGTAATGACACACTGTATAATTCTTATGTATTTGTGTATTTCACTGAACTCCTAAACGGCTTGACCTCGGTTTTCAAGTCGATTCAAGAATGGTTTGGATTCACAATTCGGGTTACTTACAACTTATTTATAAGTTGTCAGATTTAATTTGTGAGTACAGGATATTGTCTATGGGGTCCGCTAATATATTATAAAAGTCTCCTACTAAGTCTAAATGAAATAAACTCAAATACTACTTAACAAATTTTTATACAGTTTTCACCAATAGATGGAGTGATTCATGAGGAAGGCGTATGTGGCTAATTCATGTAGGTTCATATTTTAGCAAATTAGTACAAAAATTTTTGGTGAAATTTTAAGCAAGGGTAAATAAAATTAGGCATATGTGTGTCTACTTTCTTAGAGAATAATATGCTGTGCTATTAGTAAGAAGTTAGGGTGTAGCCCACCCTGTAGTGAATAATGTTTTCAATTATAGTGTTACTAAATGTGGAATGTTTTATAAGGCGCAGGTGATAAAATGTTTGTCCACATCAATGAGTTAAAACAATGATATTTTGCTTTTGTTGTTTTAGTATGTGAGTAAATATTTTTAAAAACATTAGGCTGATGTCTGGTTTGCCAATTGTTTATTATATTTTACCATGGAACAACATATTTTAGGAGTGTTGCAAATATTGTTTTTTGATTGAATGGTGATTGCTTAATTATAAATAAGTGAAATTCAATCTTAACTGTTTTAAATTAAATTACTATAATACATAGTTAATTATCAAGTACCACAAACAATTTTATCACTTTTTTTATAATTTGTGTATTGTTTGTTGCAGTGTCTTCAATACAAAACGGAGGTACAACAAGATGTTCGAAAAATAGATAAATTTATCACCAACCTTATTAGGCATATGGCTTCGAATGACAACTAGGTGTTTATAATTATTTGTAAATAAATTTCCATATTTCTTACATTATTGTGGTTCATTTAGAACATTTTACCATGTTGTCAATATTTTAGTGCCATCACAGTCACTAAAAAACACATATAAAGTAACACATTTCTATATTTACTCCCAGATATAGGCTTGCAAACGTTTACTGTAATCCCTATGATCAAATGTAAAAAAAAACTATTGCAATGAGTATGATTAGCAGAACCTTCCATCTCAATTTTATTAATTTTCACTCTACTGAATAATCAAGAATATTAGGAATATTCTTTTTTATTATTTGTCATAATTATATCTGTATGTCATATAATCATAATAGAGGTGGGAAGTAAGATTTTACAAGGGTCATCTTATAACTAGAAACAAAATATAGATTGTTCACTTTACACTTTAAAACCCAAGCACCTAACAGCTTTATTCTGCAGGCCCCCCACCGAAGCCTACGATATATTCGGCCAGAAAGACGCTCGTATTCAATAGGAAAAAGTGTACCGTTTACGACGTGAAATGTATATAATGTACTATGGAGCCGCGACGACTGTTAAAATCTCAATCATTCAGTGTGCAGAGGGTTTTGGTGGCGGTAAATCGATCTAGCTAGGTTTGATTTTTAGAAATCGTTGTTTTATCTGTGTTTTCAGGTAATGAAAAAAATCATTAAAATACGAAGGTAAAATTCGCCCCACCGACATTGTTATGATAGACTGCCCGATAATCGGGTCCAAAAGACCCCCGATCGAGACCAGGGCAATATCGTCTTCTTTTTCGAGTCCAGATGATTATTTTCCTTTTTTTTTTTCCAATAACTCTGAGTCCGTGGCGCCGTTACCAAGGCATTGGCTTCGGCGTCGGGGGTCGTGGGTTCGATCCCCACACGGGACAACTATTTGCGTGACCCACAGATAGTTGTTTCGCATCTGGGTGTTTGTCCGCGTGAAATTTATGTTTGTAAAACGTCCTTACAACACTGTATAAATTTATCCTATAGTAAGGGCAATATTTAAAAAAAAATATAAAAAAATTATTATTAAAGGAATGTCTACTTACGCACACTTATACCTGTAGAAAATACAAGCATCCTTCAGATCTTGATTCGAGTTTAGTAAAATTGGTTCTAATTATAAAAATGAGTTTTTGTAGAACTTTCCGTTAGCAGCCGTGGAAATGACACGAGTTGTCGTAGAGTTAAATCTCAAGGGACGTGGCATCGCCAAATTTAGAGTACCTGCAATGTAAAGTCATGTATATGTAATATCCAGTATCTTATTTATACAGGGTGGCTTTTCTAAAGGTGCCCAAATTCACACAGGAGGTTCAGACTCGGCAGTATAATCGTTTATTGAAATAAAAACAAACTTTTTTTTTTTTTTTTCAAAAAAAAAATTGCCGTTCTATTTCCTAAAAAACAGAACTTGTTGACAATGCGGTAGTCATTCATAAATGCGTCGTATATATTTGAAACGAACTTGTGTTCGTGTTAGTTATGAATGATCGCGCGTAAAATAAATGGATTGCCCATAAATCAAGCACTTTTTCAGAGAAGCACACATAACTCACGCGTGCGTTTAATTATGGTGGCCCTTAGATGACACACCATAATTAAACGCACGCGTGAGCACATGCGCGACCCTACCCATAGCGGAGGGTCCAAACCCGTGGGTTCTGGCTAGCCCACCGGTTCTGCGTCCGATGAAGCTTTAATAGTCTCGGGACTGAAAGCAAAAACATCAGTTAATACAAGATACAAGATACTTTTTCAGATAAGTTAAAATTAATGTAATTAATTAATTACGAAATAATGTCGAAATATTTATCATTTTTATATAACATTATTTATGTCTTAAATTTAATTAAAAAAAATGGATACACTTAGAAAAGCCTTCCGGTATAGTTCAATAGAAAAGTACTCCATTGGTTGTCCGTTCGGCAGAGCATTTGCCGAGTAATAACTGACTGACGTATCCAACAATCACAAAGCTGAAGTAAATATTTATAACTAGGGCTCGGATTAATATGTAAATATGAATTTTTAATGAACACTATTTTCGTTCTGGAATGTGTTCTGTTCTCTACATTGATTATCATATATACTCGTAGATTGTGAAAAGCTAATTTTAATTTTCCATATTTTTCCATATTTCATGGTTAAGTCCATATTTTTCAAATAAATATCACAATCATCCATATTTTCGTTTAATATCATGAAATATGACTTAATTCACAAAAATGACATAATTTTACGTGGTTGCATCCTCACCACCACTCGGCCGTTTTCATTTCTCTCATGTATTATTCGTCGTAATTTGATTCTCTAACTTCATTTATTTATTCCACATTATCTGCCCCCGTGCCGCCGAACCGCAGTACTAGCGCGTAGGGAACGCGCGCGGCTCAGCGGCGCCGAGAAACCAAGGCGCGCTAACTAAAGTGTATTATACGCAAAATAAGCATTTGATACCCTAAAAACAATTAATAAAGTACTGTGCGGAAGTTTTGAGGGTACTGCGTGCCTAACACAATTATGGAATAAGGCGTCTTTAAGTACGCTCCCATTACATCATGTAACGTGGAAAGATCTTTCAGCATAAGGCTGTTTTAAAACCAAATCGAAAGAATTTCAATTTCGATAATTTTAAAAAGCATATGATTGTGTACTACAATAAATTTAATAAGACAGATTTAATCGAAGATGAATAAAACTTTATTATTTAATTTGAATTACCTAAACATTGTGCTATCTTTTTATATATTTTTTTTTATGTTATCGTTACTGTAGTCATTTTTAACAATAAACAATGTTGAATATGAAATATATTCTTATTTAATACTCCATATTTTTTCAATATTTTACATTTTTGGTCCATATTATATTATGTACATATTTTAAATNACAACATTCTTTTTAGCTCTATAAAAAAAGTACTGAAGGAGAGTCGCGTGAGGTTACTTTTGTCAACGTAGTGGAGCTTTTCGACTAAGTCTGTCATAACAGCTTCTTGTATCTTGTATTAACTGATGTTTTTGTTTTCAGTCCCGAAACTATTAAAGCTTCATCTGACGCAGAACCGGTAGACTACCCAGAACCCACGGGTTTGGGCCCTCAGCTGTGGGTAGGGCCGCGCATATGCTCATGCGTGCGTTTTAACTATGGTGTGTCATCTAAGGGCCATCGAGGTCGCTGTTCGGACCAAAACCCCGATGGCCGTCGACTGTGCAATTAGCTAATCGGTGGCTGGGAGCGGTGAGAACCGCCCCGGAACGCGGGTGTACCAAGTGTACGCCTTGTGTTGGTTTCGCCGTGCTCGAAGGCGAGGACGATGGTGTTTGTTACTGAGTGTGTAGTACAATTTAGTCGAACCCCCATATGAGTGTATGTTTCGAATATGTAAATTCTCGTTAATCACCTGAAACCGTATATATCCGTATATATAGAGTGATCCAAAATCTATCTCACCATCGCACAACCAGCCCCATAGTATATGCGGAACGCCGAATTGCATCGCGACCTAATAATAACATTCCCTCAAACTTCTTTAAAACGAAACATCCGTAACCCAATTTAATATAATCAGGGTCAGCATTCAGAACTTATCCTCCACAGGCCCGAATTGGTTAACGTCATCAATGCCTCACCGCTCACGGCGCCTAGCGGCATGCAATTTTTCTGCTATTAACTTATATTTTTTTATTCTATAAACTTCTGTCGGAATATATCTTCCAAATAATTGAGAATTTTTTATAGTTTAAGCGAATACGTAGGCTATGCGGGGCCCCCGTGACGTCAGGGGCCTTAGGCACGGGCCCCGTGTGCCCTTATGATAAAAACGGTACTTCCCGCTATTTTAACTAGGCAGTGGCTATTCGGTGCTTAATGTTACATTCCAAGTCCTCAGAGCTGTGCACCAAGCACCCAGATACTTGTATTATCGTTGATGAACATGGTTATACTTTTTGGCTATCGATGGAATCGGCCTGTTGTTGCTTAGGTCATTAAATGAAATGTTATTAAGTCTTTTCGGCTCTTCATCACTACACCACCTCGGAAACTGATATTGTCCTGAAAAAGTCCTCATGCCATCTGCTTATATGAAGCTCCACGAAGCTGAGATCTGCGCTTCTTAGGAGTGAATATAAACCCAAGAAAGTAATCGAAGAGGTTAAACCTATTAGATTATATATCTGAAATCAGTACTGACCGGTAAAGGCGTACATTTAATATAAGGTGGCAGTCTTCACTGGGCAGTCTAACATGTACACTACTGAATTTTTTTTATTGTGCTAATCTCTACTGCGATTTCCACAGCGGCGATAAACTTTTCGATTGACTTTTTAGGACTTGTTACTTGTTGGTTAGTTAGCTTTATTTTTGCAGTTTGTGATGTCACGATTTTATCTAAAAAAGATTAGGTTTTTGTACCAAATCCCTAGTCAGCTTTGTGATTGTTGGATACGTCAGTCAGTTATTACTCGGCAAATGCTCTGCCGAACGGACAACCAATGGAGTACTTTTCTATTGAACTATACCGGAAGGCTTTTCTAAGTGTATCCATTTTTTTTTATTAAATTTAAGACATAAATAATGTTATATAAAATGATAAATATTTCGACATTATTTCGTAATTAATTAATTACATTAATTTTAACTTATCTGAAAAAGTATCTTGTATCTTGTATTAACTGATGTTTTTGCTTTCAGTCCCGAGACTATTAAAGCTTCATCGGACGCAGAAACCGGTGGGCTAGCCAGAACCCACGGGTTTGGACCCTCCGCTATGGGTAGGGTCGCGCATGTGCTCACGCGTGCGTTTAATTATGGTGTGTCATCTAAGGGCCACCATAATTAAACGCACGCGTGAGTTATGTGTGCTTCTCTGAAAAAGTGCTTGATTTATGGGCATCCATTTATTTTACGCGCGATCATTCATAACTAACACGCACACAAGTTCGTTTCAAATATATACGACGCATTTAGAATGACTACCGCATTGTCAACAAGTTCTGTTTTTTTAGGGAATAGAATGGCAATTTTTTTTTGAAAAAAAAAAAGTTTGTTTTTATTTCAATAAACGATTATACTACCGAGTCTGAACCTCCTGTGTGAATTTGGGCACCTTTAGAAAGCCACCCTGTATAAATAAGATACTGGATATTACATATACATGACTTTACATTGCAGGTACTCTAAATTTGGCGATGCCACGTCCCTTGAGATTTAACTCTACGACAACTCGTGTCATTTCCACGGCTGCTAACGGAAAGTTCTACAAAAACTCATTTTTATAATTAGAACCAATTTTACTAAACTCCCCCCCGACGCCGAAGCCAATGCCTTGGTAACGGCGCCACGGACTCAGAGTTATTGGAAAAAAAAAAAGGAAAATAATCATCTGGACTCGAAAAAGAAGACGATATTGCCCTGGTCTCGATCGGGGGTCTTTTGGACCCGATTATCGGGCAGTCTATCATAACAATGTCGGTGGGGCGAATTTTACCTTCCCTTGGCCCTTAGATGACACACCATAATTAAACGCACGCGTGAGCACATGCGCGACCCTACCCATAGCGGAGGGTCCAAACCCGTGGGTTCTGGCTAGCCCACCGGTTCTGCGTCCGATGAAGCTTTAATAGTCTCGGGACTGAAAGCAAAAAACATCAGTTAATACAAGATACAAGATACTTTTTCAGATAAGTTAAAATTAATGTAATTAATTAATTACGAAATAATGTCGAAATATTTATCATTTTTATATAACATTATTTATGTCTTAAATTTAATTAAAAAAAATGGATACACTTAGAAAAGCCTTCCGGTATAGTTCAATAGAAAAGTACTCCATTGGTTGTCCGTTCGGCAGAGCATTTGCCGAGTAATAACTGACTGACGTATCCAACAATCACAAAGCTGACTAGGGATTTGGTACAAAAACCTAATCTTTTTTAGATAAAATCGTGACATCACAAACTGCAAAAATAAAGCTAACTAACCAACAAGTAACAAGTCCTAAAAAGTCAATCGAAAAGTTTATCGCCGCTGTGGAAATCGCAGTAGAGATTAGCACAATAAAAAAAATTCAGTAGTGTACATGTTAGACTGCCCAGTGAAGACTGCCACCTTATATTAAATGTACGCCTTTACCGGTCAGTACTGATTTCAGATATATAATCTAATAGGTTTAACCTCTTCGATTACTTTCTTGGGTTTATATTCACTCCTAAGAAGCGCAGATCTCAGCTTCGTGGAGCTTCATATAAGCAGATGGCATGAGGACTTTTTCAGGACAATATCAGTTTCCGAGGTGGTGTAGTGATAAGAGCCGAAAAGACTTAATAACATTTCATTTAATGACCTAAGCAACAACAGGCCGATTCCATCGATAGCCAAAAAGTATAACCATGTTCATCAACGATAATACAAGTATCTGGGTGCTTGTTGCACAGCTCTGAGGACTTGGAATGTAACATTAAGCACCGAATAGCCACTGCCTAGTTAAAATAGCGGGAAGTACCGTTTTTATCATAAGGGCACACGGGGCCCGTGCCTAAGGCCCCTGACGTCACGGGGGCCCCGCATAGCCTACGTATTCGCTTAAACTATAAAAAATTCTCAATTATTTGGAAGATATATTCCGACAGAAGTTTATAGAATAAAAAAATATAAGTTAATAGCAGAAAAATTGCATGCCGCTAGGCGCCGTGAGCGGTGAGGCATTGATGACGTTAACCAATTCGGGCCTGTGGAGGATAAGTTCTGAATGCTGACCCTGATTATATTAAATTGGGTTACGGATGTTTCGTTTTAAAGAAGTTTGAGGGAATGTTATTATTAGGTCGCGATGCAATTCGGCGTTCCGCATATACTATGGGGCTGGTTGTGCGATGGTGAGATAGATTTTGGATCACTCTATATATACGGATATATACGGTTTCAGGTGATTAACGAGAATTTACATATTCGAAACATACACTCATATGGGGGTTCGACTAAATTGTACTACACACTCAGTAACAAACACCATCGTCCTCGCCTTCGAGCACGGCGAAACCAACACAAGGCGTACACTTGGTACACCCGCGTTCCGGGGCGGTTCTCACCGCTCCCAGCCACCGATTAGCTAATTGCACAGTCGACGGCCATCGGGGTTTTGGTCCGAACAGCGACCTCGATGGCCCTTAGATGACACACCATAGTTAAACGCACGCATGAGCATATGCGCGGCCCTACCCACAGCTGAGGGCCCAAACCCGTGGGTTCTGGGTAGTCTACCGGTTCTGCGTCAGATGAAGCTTTAATAGTTTCGGGACTGAAAACAAAAACATCAGTTAATACAAGATACAAGAAGCTGTTATGACAGACTTAGTCGAAAAGCTCCACTACGTTGACAAAAGTAACCTCACGCGACTCTCCTTCAGTACTTTTTTTATAGAGCTAAAAAGAATGTTGTAGTCACAGCTATTGTAATTATAGGGCATGGATAAATATGTGTTAAAAAATTCAAAACATGTAAATATAATATAGACCAAAAAATGTAAAATATGGGAAAAATATGGAGTATAAAATAAGAATATATTTCATATTCAACATTGTTTATTGTTAAAAATGACTACAGTAACGATAACATAAAAAAAATATATAAAAAGATAGCACAATGTTTAGGTAATTCAAATTAAATAATAAAGTTTTATTCATCTTCGATTAAATCTGTCTTATTAAATTTATTGTAGTACACAATCATATGCTTTTTAAAATTATCGAAATTGAAATTCTTTCGATTTGGTTTTAAAACAGCCTTATGCTGAAAGATCTTTCCACGTTACATGATGTAATGGGAGCGTACTTAAAGACGCCTTATTCCATAATTGTGTTAGGCACGCAGTACCCTCAAAACTTCCGCACAGTACTTTATTAATTGTTTTTAGGGTATCAAATGCTTATTTTTGCGTATAATACACTTTAGTTAGCGCGCCTTGGTTTCTCGGCGCCGCTGAGCCGCGCGCGTTCCCTACGCGCTAGTACTGCGGTTCGGCGGCACGGGGGCAGATAATGTGGAATAAATAAATGAAGTTAGAGAATCAAATTACGACGAATAATACATGAGAGAAATGAAAACGGCCGAGTGGTGGTGAGGATGCAACCACGTAAAATTATGTCATTTTTGTGAATTAAGTCATATTTCATGATATTAAACGAAAATATGGATGATTGTGATATTTATTTGAAAAATATGGACTTAACCATGAAATATGGAAAAATATGGAAAATTAAAATTAGCTTTTCACAATCTACGAGTATATATGATAATCAATGTAGAGAACAGAACACATTCCAGAACGAAAATAGTGTTCATTAAAAATTCATATTTACATATTAATCCGAGCCCTAGTTATAAATATTTACTTCAGTAAACCTGGACAATTTCTATATTTTTAATATAATTTTTAAGTGAAATGCTTCGGCGTAAACTGGATAAAAATTATTTTTAGTGTTACCTGCTTTTACTGAATTTCAATTTAGTATTTAGAGTTTTAATTTAGTTTCAAATTATTAATTAACTGCATTTAGATCTTAAGTACAAATTTACATGCTGTTTAAATATATTTACCTAAATCTTAAAAGATGATGTTCAAGCATTTTTTGCCCGAAACACGTAACATATTTGTGAATATTAATTGCCCAAGTTGGTTTGCTCGTAGTATCCAACACTGACAACTTTCAACAGAACTGTCAAAAATGTTGATGGACATTGGACATGTTATTTTACTGTCATGCAGTGTGAAACATAAATAAAGCGTATTAGTTTTCTATAAATCATGACTTAATACTCAGGCCTAATATGTTAAAATGAAATAATATTTCTAAAAACGCAACTGCCACTCATATATTTCTTTTTAATTAATGACATTATGGATGGTTTAATTCACGCGGCATTGGAAGCAGAGGCAAGTGTTGAAGTAGTTTTCAGCTTGTTTTTGAGGTTTATTTCCAATGAAAATTTTAAAGTACTTTTAATTGTAAAATTTCAGGTAATACTTAACCGAGTTAAACATGCAAATTCAAACTTAACGCAATTGGACAGTGGTGTTCCTAGCCATAAAATGACTTGGAGCCATGAAAAAATGCACCTAGCAGAAACTGTTGATGATGGAAGGATGAAGTTTCAAAGGAATTCTACCGTTTTGGCATCTACTAAGCAAGAAAAATTTGATTTATTTAAAAAGCTTCATGAGTTGTACAATGAATTAAGTAGAGATGAAGCGTCACAAATAAGTTATGTGAGTATTCATAAATTTTATAATTTCACTTGTACTGTCTCTTTATTTCTGTATTTTTTTACTACTCAAGCATGGCTTTATTAATTTATTGTTGTCATTATATATTTTACATTAATAATTTTTGAACCGTCATTTTATTGTGTTAAATAATTAATTTGAGACTACAATAGTTGTTTTTTTTTATTATTTTTCTTTAAGTTGATTAGTTTAACCAGTATTTTTAAATTACATACAGTGTAAGTAAAATACAGTACTTTTAAATATTAAAAATACATTTGATTTAAGTTTGATATGAATATATTTGTTTCTAAAATTGATAATTTACATCTATCAATTACTATGATATAAAAATTTAACTGAATTGTATCAAATTGAAAGGATAAAACCTCTAAATCTTTGAATGTAAGATTTTCTAGTTGTAAGTAATACAATTATAACATTATTTAAAATTATTATTTAATTATATTTTTGGATATTCTTATCAAGATCTTTAATTTTTATTATTACAGCAAGGACTTAAAACTACATCATATTTGTTGGAAAAGTTATTAGCAACATATAATCTCAATACATTAATAATAAACTTATATCCAGGGAATAAAGGCTACTCGTTATCTCTTAAAGTAAATGGCAATACACAGTATCTACAACCTCCAGATGTAAGTGTAAGTAAAGGAATCATAATGATATTTTTGTACCAAATTAAACACTACACCTACATGGTTTGGTATATTGATGTCAGTGTTTTTTAAAAAGTTATTTTTACATAAAAAGGTATAAAAAATTGTTTCTAATATGGTGGTAAGCTTGATATCAATGGTTATTTTGGTAAAGAAGTGTGAAATATTTTTTTATTTACTTTTTCTGTTTAATATGTCCACTATCATCAAAAAAATCTTTGAAAATATTTACAATTTACCTGATATCCATTAAAACTATATTATTTACATAAATATGTAATTTATTTTTCTTGATGTTTAAAGCAACTTCCCTTCAACAGATATCAAGTCAAGAAGAGACTTTAATAGAAACACCTCGATGGCCATATGAGGAGGAAGAGTTGCTAAGCTATATAGATAATGAAGAGTTACCAGTGATCCTCCTTGACCTCTTAGAGTCTGAACACTCATCACTGTTTTATTCTGGTTGCATAATCGCTCAAATAAGGGACTATCGGCAGGCATATCCTAGTTTTATGTGTGATACACATCATGTTTTATTACGACCTACTAATCAGGTGATTTATTTTACTTAACAAGGTCTTATTTTGCTTAATGAATTGCTCTACTTATACAGATTTAAGTTAATATTTTATTGCAAAAGACATGCCTTATGTATAATGAATGGAAATGTCCAGGCTTTCTTTTTAAATTTTAAAATGTCTTTCTATGGGAAACACTGCATCTATGTATTCATCATTTAAACAACTCAGCGGTACATCATTTTCAGAGTATAATAACGGACGCAATGTGCATCGGGGGTCGGTGTGGTTGGGCGGCCGAAGAGAGAGGGGCCCTTGAGGCGGTGGAGGCGGCCCTGGTGCATGCGGCGGCGCCTCCTCTCTGCTTGGACCCCAGGCCGGCGGTGGGAATTCTGGCGGCGCGCCTCCACGCCGCCCCGCGACTTTTCAACACGCCCAGGATACGACGGCAAGCGAGGCGATTTTCACAGGTACTTTTGAACACACTTCCCAGTTAGATGATTGAACTTTGGAATATGTTTTGTCATTAACACTATAAAATTAAATTGTTTTTTGTTTTACAGTAGTCATCTTCTATAATAATTATAGTCTCTTATAATAATTGTTGAGTTATCGTACAAATTCGTCTTTATACACATGTTGTAACAAAATTGTTATTTATTAACAAATATTTTCAGGTAGCAGTAAATAGGAAAAGAAAACTGGACCAATTCACACACCATCATGGGCTGGAGTTACTTGAATTGATTCATAGACAAAGAGCTAAGAATAGCAGGCAGTCTGTGCCACTAACTAGGCTTACTTCAAAATATCCCAAGAAACCACCAGAGGTAAATTTTTCTTTATTATATGTCTTATATGTTGTTTTTAGTTTCATTATGAGGATGAAAATACCCTATTCCTAGGAATTTAGCTCCATTGTCCTTATTATTGGGTTGTTTAGCCATACTTATCTTGAGGGCCGTAACACCAACTCTCTCATCTTTACTTATGATCACTATCCTCGGATGTTCAAATTAAATTTATTTGTATGATTACAGAACTTCGTAAAGAAATCTCAATAAATGGCATATAAGAATAACACGCGCAGTTCGGCCTTTTCCCTAGTATTTATGTTATAACACTAACATCCCCTCTCCCTGCGTTGTCGTTAGAGTCATTATTCAATTTTAAAATAAAATTAAAAAGGATTATAACTGTGGTAGGACCACGCAACAGTGTTCGCTGTTGCACGAATGTGCAGGTCCGTCGTGGGTTAGTACCACGACCTCACAGATGACCGGCGGTGAAGTACAAGTGATAGACTTCAGCGTACGTCTGGTCAGTAAGGTAGCTGGGGCCACCTAATTAAAAGGTGCAACGCATCTGCAACACTACGCGTGTAGCAAAAAAAACTAACCCCCCCCCCCTCCCCCCGCGGCGCAGGTGTTCAAGCCGATCGAGCCGCCGCGCGCGGAGGCAGTGCCGCTCGCGCCGCCGTCGGAGGCGGGCGGGCCGCTGCGGCTGGCGCGCGCCTACGAGCGGCCGCGGCCCACGTCCGACTGCCAGCCGCAGCTGGTGGAGGAGTACGTGCTGGAGACGGAGCGCGGCGCGCAGCACCCGGCCGGCGGCTGCTTCCACATCAAGCTCTCGATACTGCAGCGGCCCTCCGACCAGGAGTTCCTCGGCGAGCTCTACGTGGACCGCGACCACGTCGAGGGCGAGAGGAACGGAGCCGCGTGCCGCTTCACCTTAGGTTCTACTTACCCCCCGCTAACACTGCTTTTTCGTCTATTCGATTGACGTCAACGCTCGTTCGACACTTTATTCGATTGAGGTCATCGCTCGTTCGACACTTATTCATTTGAGGTCACCGCTCGTTCGACACTTTATTCGATTGAGGTCACCGCTCTTTCGACACTTATTCGATTGAGGTCTTCACTCGTTCGACACTTATTCATTTGAGGTCACCGCTCGTTCGACACTTATTCGATTGAGGTCACCGCTCGTTCGACACTTATTCGATTGAGGTCACCGCTCGTTCGACACTTATTCGATTGAGGTCACCGCTCGTTCGACACTTATTCATTTGAGGTCACCGCTCGTTCGACACTTTATTCGATTGAGGTCACTTTCGACACTTATTCGATTGAGGTCACCGCTCGTTCACACTTTATTCGATTGAGGTCGACACTTATTCGATTGAGGTCACCGTCTTCACTCGTTCGACACTTATTCATTGAGGTCACCGCTCGTTCGACACTTATTCGTTCGTTCCACACTTATTCGATTGAGGTCACCGCTCGTTCGACACTTATTCGATTGAGGTCACCGCTCGTTCGACACTTATTCGATTGAGATCACCGCTCGTTCGACACACTTCATTGACACTTATTCGATTGAGGTCACCGCTCGTTCGACACTTATTCGATTGAGGTCACCGCTCGTTCGACACTTATTCGATTGAGGTCACCGCTCGTTCGACACTTATTGATCACCGCTCGTTCGACACTTATTCATTTGAGGTCACCGCTCGTTCGACACTTATTCGATTGAGGTCACCGCTCGTTCGACACTTATTCGTTTGAGGTCACCGCTCGTTCGACACTTATTGATCACCGCTCGTTCGATACTATTCGTTTAAGATCCCCGCTCGTTCAACACTTTTCGCTTATTCGATTGAGTCCCTGCTCGATTGCCACTGTTCGTTTATAGAATTGAGGTTCCCGCTCTACCGACTCTATTCGATGAAGGTACTCGCTCGTTCGATACTTTTCATTTATTCCATTAAAATCCCGGTTCGTTCGATTACTCAATTGAGCCCCCACTCGTTCCACAATTGGAATTCATTTTATTCGAATATCGTACGTGGGTTTGTGAGAGGTTTTTTGAGTATTGCAAGAGCAAACGATAGCAAGATGCGATACGCATGCGGGTATTCACTTAATATTAGATGAACCCTCTTCTCGCTTGACAAATTTTTACATAAAAAAAGAAAAAACCAGCTAAGTGCGAGTCGGGCTCGCGCACGAGTGGTTCCGTACCGTTATCCAAGATGTTGTTGTATTTGTATGAGCGCCCATAAAACTCAGAGGACTATGCTAATTGGCGTCAATTCGTATCTGTCTTTCTGTCTGATTGTTACGTTTTCAGCCTATTCTACGCAGACGTAGTCGCGGGCAGCAGCTAGTTTTTAATATTTTCATCTCTTCCGCCGAAGCTGTCAAAACCGTCGGGCTAACAGCAAACTACACATCACAAAATAATTAACTTTTTTTGAATTTCTCCATTATTTGTGCGGAAGTTTTCCTTTATTTGTGTAATTGTGTAATGCTTTGTGTAATTGTTATTGTGTAATGCTTTTCGCCAAATTTCCTGATTCTAAGTCAACGTTTAGATTTTCGACTCAAGACCCCTATAGGTCTTACGGTTAACCTAGAAATAGCAATTTTACAGTTTGGTACTCACCAAGCTTTAGTGAAAATATAAATTTGTATATAAATATCATTTTATCGTGTTGACTCAGGACCTTGATTTTATATACAAATAATAGGGACTAAAGAACTCAGTATCTGGTACAAATTTCAATTTGCTATAAGATCTTATAAGGGTTCCTTTATTACCTTTTGAGGTACGGAACCCTAAAAATCAGCTAATATAAAAGAACATGCTGTCCGACATCCACTTTTTCGTTTAGAAAATATGCATTTCGTTCATTATATTAACTGATCAGACTAAAATTAATAATTTCAAACTGAAGGTAGTTCGGGTTATTAGTATCATAAGCATGTCCAACGCCTCAGTTCGCCCCTTGACATGAAAAGCATTCTAAACGACGAGAGTTTTAAAATAAAAACATTATTGTTTTCGAAATCTCGTTTTGATATAACGTATAATCAAGAAAATGAGAGAAATTCTTAATTTTTTTTTTACATAATTCCATTTTATTTTCAGGATCGAGACTCCAGGCGAATAAGTATATACAACAGTTCACGGAGATTTTCACAGAAGAAGGTCGCAAGTCAGTCAGGATAAAGCACATCGTGCCTGGACAATTACCCAGGGTGTCCTTCACCGGTGGCATGAGGGAGATGGTATTTTATTTTCACTTGTAAACAAAATATCTTAGATTTATTGTAAAACCGATCTTATGCATAATTAAATCAAATTAAATTTTCTAGCCGTTTGGATATAATAAGAAAGATTTTCTGATTGTATTCATTAATTTTAAAAGTTAAATAATTTAATTTTAAATGGTTTCAATTTTAATTTTAAAATAAAAATGACTTCAATTTTAAATTTAAATTATTTTAATTTTAAATTTAAATTATTTCAATTTCAATTTATAAATTATTTCAATTTTTAAATTATTTCAATTTTAAATTATTTCAATTTCAATTTTAAATTATTTCAATTTCAATTTTAATTATTTCAATTTTAAATTTAATTATTAAATGATTTTTAATTTTTTAAATTTAATTTTAGAACTAAAAATTTGTACATAAAACTCTCGCAATTTTTCGCCGTTGCCAGAATTCGAAACTGAGTCTTCCGGATCACGGAGCCACCAAACTAAGCGACATTACGGTTGACATATTCTTCATTTAAAACTTTGTTGATCGAACTACAAACTTTTTAATGATAAATGATTGATTAATTTAAGCGGAAAGCTCTTTTGTACGATTGCCTCTAATTTACTTTCTCGTTTATGAAAATTTTAGCTTGAATGAAATTAGAACTTTTCAACTAAATTGTTGTGGTCCAATTTAAAGTATCCTTAGTTGTCTGCATGTTAGTTTTCTGTAAATATTGTTACAGCATTAACATAAACAGGACAAGACTCAACCACCAGCAATATAATGAATGAATATTAATTCTGTATTGAGTAGACAAAACCAAATAGCTTATAATATAGTAATATATTATAAGCTATTTGATATTGGTAAATAGATTTGGTATTATTTATTACCTTTACATATATATTTTGTGTTTATCGAATTTGAATAAGGTGCAATCTACCCTTAAGGGTCGATAGTGTGATGCTTTGTTTGTTGTATTTGCTTCATTTTCATAGGGCCAGCAGTTACTTCTGCAGCAGAGGTCTGCCGCCGCGAATAGCTCCACTGTCCAGACGCATTCGACCGCGGTCCCTGTAATGTGAGTAACGAAGACCCCACGACGGTGTAACTGTAACGTTCCATGGTGGCTCACACCCCCATTTTACAAAACAAGACCACAGACTTTGCGGTACCCGGTTCTTCTCTGCTCTGGTCTAGTTTAGTGAGCCGGTGGTTTTTTTTTGGAATTGAAATATTATTATTACTGTTGCAGTAAGAGTACTACAAACGAACTAGCTACTTTTGAAGTGTGTTTTGCTTCACAGGACTTCCGCAATTGCCCCCACTCCTAATGCACACACAAACGCGCGGCAGCTTCCAATTCTGGTTAGTGGAGCTAACCTTTTATAACTATATCGCTTTCAAACCGCCGGAGCTAGACTAATATATTGATTGACTTTCCATTTAGCAGGCCCAGTTGCAGCAAGTTGGCAACGTGGGGGGCGTCTCGAGCGGCGCTGTCGTCGGTGCAGTGGGGAGTGTGGGCAATATGGGCAATCTGGGCAATATAGGCAGTGTGGGCAATGTGGCGGCTGTAGGGGCCGTTCCCGCTGCGGGCAGCGTGGGAAGTGTGGCGAGCGTGGGTAACGTGGGCAGCGTGACAAACGTGGGCAACGTGGGCGTCGTGCCGGCAGTTGCCAACGTTGCGGCCGCAGCTGGTGTGGTGGCTGAAGCCGCCCTCAAGCAGCAACCTTCACCGACAACGCCCCGCCTCTCTCCACAAGTGTGTATTCGCCCTTACTTTTAAACAATAACCTCATTTTGCGGCGTACATAATTATAGTATTTCTATTTCCCAAACAATTCTACCTTCTGTTAGTATTGACCAAATTAATACTGATAGGAAATAATGATAATTTAAATTATAAATCAAATGCTTGCAAAAGAACTCCGTTTCCTTCCAAGGATGAATCGCGAGGCTATTGACATTAAAAATACCCTAATTTCAATATAGAAGAGGGTTGAGTGCTGCCATCTGGTTGGGATCTTATCATCAATAAAATTAAATGAAGCCCAAACGAACCACCACTGCAATACCAAGATACAGTTAGCTCCTTCTGCATAGATCCGACACAAAATTAATAATTCAACAACTGACGGAAGCCCGGGTTATGACATTCAGACATCCAAATCTTCATTCCGTCCCGTGACCATGAACACTGCAAAGAGTTCGAAACGTCGGGAATTAAAATTGAAAACGGCGATAAATCCGTAAAATTAGTTTCACTTATAATGTGTACTCGCGTAAATACGAGAAAAGATAATTAAATTTTATATAGGTTAAGTTATTTAATGTTGTTTTATGTTTTATAGTGCTAGTCTTTGCAATTGACGATTGGAACATAAACACTTGTTCGTAAAAGATGGCTGATGCAGGCGCATGTGAAAGATTGATTCTTTAGTTATCCATTTCATATGAAAAAACTTGGATTTGATTATGTTAGGTCGATTTTTTTTTTGAAAGATAACGCACGTCTTTAATAAAAACGGCCGCAGGAAATCTCTCACAAAGTTATAGGCCTAATGGTTTAGAAAAAATTAAATTACCTGTAATGATAGTGTAAGGTTTTGTAAATGAATAAATGAATAAATATACAATAAAACGAACTTTCTAGTTTTTGGACACTGCTTTAATATCGGACGGTGATCGTCGTTTGTAAAATCAACTAATACGCGGTTCCTACATTCAACGAACGGCCGTTAGTTACATAGCTTCGTAACTCTCATAACGGCTTGTAGATTAAAGGAACGCTAGTAACTCACTTTCCGTAGGTAATGCAACGGCTCGTAAGGAAAACGCTTCGTTTTGTTAATATAGGGATCGGGCGTACACACCTTTTATTCACAAGTGTCTATGAAAGTTACGAAGCTATGTAACTAACGGCCGTTCGTTGAATATAGGAACCGGGCATAAGATGTTTATATAACAGTAGATAGGTCGTCGTGCTCTATTTTAGGAATATTAAAAAAAATAATGATGACTACGTGGCACACTTGCTGAAGTATTGGATTCGGCGTCGTGGGTTCGATTCCCACACTGGACAAATATTTGTGTGACCATCAGATAATTGTTTAGTTTTTATGTGAAAAGTTGCCACGCGAGCAGACGGTTCACCTGATGTTAAGTGAATACCGCCGCCCATGGGCATATGCTACACCCGAGGGTTCCAGCTGAGTTGACAACCTTTATAAAATTGGGCTCCGGCTACCTCACCAGACGAAACGCGAAAGTATTATACTTCCACTTTACGCCGGTCTTCTGTGAGGTCGTGGTAATTACCCGTACAAGGCAGCCCATTCGTGCAACAGCCGAGGCAGCTGCGTGGCCCTACCACCGTAAATTTCGCATCTGGGTGTTTGTCCACGTGAAATTTATGTATGTAAAACGTCCTTTCAACACAGGATTGTTTTATCTACAGTAAGGACAGTGTTTTTTTAAGCATATTAAATAAAGCATAAGGAATAAATAATAAAAGTAAAATAAATTCTTTCTAATACCATGGTTATGATACCCTTACTGCTATCTCTATGTCTCTTTCTGTTACAATGTTTAGCAGAGCATATACGCTACATTTCTTTTTTGCCGTCTGGTCGAGCATTTTCTGCGTAGGACGATGTTTCCGACATCTTCAACAATCATCGTCATTTTAACCAATTTACACATAGGCTTACGGCCGCTTTTAATATTCTATTTACAGATTGATTGGAGGTAGAATTTTGACATTGGTATTATGGAGCTGATGTCAAATAATTATTCATGTAATAATTATTCATTAATGTCAAATATTATAAATTTGCGGTGGTAGGGCCACGCAACAGTGTTCGCTGTTGCACGGATGGGCAGGTCCGTCCGGGTTAGTATCACGATCTAACAGAAGGCCGGCGTGATGTAGAAGTGTTACACTTCTGCGTTTCGTCTGGTGTGTGAGGTAGCCGGGGCCCACTTTGTTAGGGTGGCAACGCATCTGCAAACCCACGGGTGTTGCGAATGTCCGTGGGCGGCGCTTATCGCTTAACATCAGGTGAACCGCCACTTTATCAAAAAAAAAAAAAATAACGAAAATATGCTGCCCCTCACGATATTTTCACCGCTGAGCGCGTGATAATTCACCGCTTAAAATTATCAATTTCATTGGCATCGGGTACGAACTCAGCTAGCTCGAGTATATTGAATTGAAAGCTAGCGCCCAGACAATGAGCTATAGAGCTCTTAGACATACGGACGGGGACATTTTGTAATATGCAGCGATGTTGCCACCCAAAGGTCCACGACATCCATTCGACGCAGGCGTCCACCAACCAACTGCTAGCCCAGCAGTTGACCAACCCGCCGCAGCCCCTCAACCCACAGAAGATGCAGTCGACCATCATCCATATACAGCATCCTCTCATGTCCTCAGCGGGGACTTCCCAGGTAACATTTATATTAGGAAAAGCCTTTAGGGTTCCGCACTCCATTATAAAGAAGCGGGACCCCTCCTTTTGCATTTCTCTCCTTTTTAAGAGAAGGAGAAGGCACCAATTCTTGTCACAAGTTAGAATCGAGAATAAGACCCGCAGCCTACCCTTTAGCAAATTATTCACTTTTCTGCCTATTTCGTCGCGAAAGTTGCAATTGGAAGATTCTGTCGAATTCAACATTGCTTCTAAAAATGGATGGTGGTAAATGTACCAATAATGAATGAAAGCGTTCAAAAAGAAATCTTACAGTTCTATTTGTATAACGTCTTATGTCCTCGAGGCAAGCGTGGTTTAGAAACAAACAAAGAAATACGTTGAAAAGAAGTATGTGTTTACTTATGTACGCACGAAACAAGTAGGACTTCTTTAGCTTACCAAAGAAAAAATAACTAAAAATTTTATCCTTTGTGCCAGTACCATTTGTTTGTGAAAAATAAGTTAATGCAATTGATCACGGTTTATTTAAATAAATTGGAATTATAAGTAACTGTCAAAAAGTTGTTATTACAAATTCATCATGTCGCTCTTTGCGGGTCGGTGTGCGCGCTCGCATAAAAATTTTACCTTTTCCAAACGCTCCAAAAGATCTTCGAACAAGTAAATGCGTAATAAATTGTGTAATTTTTTTTAATATTTTTCTAGTCTAAGCACTCTAAATGTCGGGAATTTCATTTTAAAATGAACGCGTAGAAATCCGAAAAATAGTTTCATTTAATAACGTGTAGCGTTTGCGTAAATATGAGAAATTACAATAAAAATATGTGAAATACTGATTTAAATACCGGACTTCAAAATTAGTCGCTAAATTATTATTTGATCGAAGAAAATTGTTTAAAAACACCCGCCGCCCAGGTGCAAAACATCCAATACACGAACACCTCAACGACGCAGCAGAAAGCCACCGTCACCAAACCGCGCACGACGAATCCCGCCATCAGCGCTCTTGTCACCAGCCTTATGAACTCTGCGCAGCAGTTCCAGCAAGGTTTGAAACTCTTCTTTCTTTTTAGGATCTTTTAAGGTTCCAAATTCCCCCCATACCTGGAACACGTTTGATGTTTTTATACGATACTGAGCTCGCACTTACCATCAGGTGGGATGGCATTCAAGCGCTGGTCAGTTTCATATAAAAAAAAAAGTTTACTCGTTAAATGTTGAGTTTAATTATTATTATTAAAATTTAAATGTTATTTACCTACCGTTATAGAAACTGAAACATTTATTTTCCCACAGTTAATTATGTCTTTTTACGGTATAGCAAATAACAACCGACAATAATAGAATCACTTGTTAAACGCAGCGGCGAGCCAGAACGCGGCGAAAGCGGCCGTCAGCACGCCGAGCAGCAACGCCACCATCCTCAACCTGCTGAACAGCGCGCCGGCCGCGATGACGCACGCCGCGCACGCGACTCACGCGACTCACGCAACTCACGCAACTCACGCGACTCACGCGACTCACGCGACTCACGCAACTCACGCGACTCACGCGACTCACGCGAGTCACGCGACTCACAGCGCCGCAGCGGACGGCGTCGACGCGCACAAACTGCTCGGCAGGACGGTGTCGATATCGGGCGCCCGGCTGCTGTCCACTACCACCGCGTCGGCGGTGCCTACGTACACGCAGCAGGTTGGTCACCACCATTACGTGGATTCTGATTATTACGGCCTTTTGGTGCATACATTCTTACAATACTAGTGCTATTTCTTGCCCCTTATTACGGTTATAATGCGTGTCGTTACCATCGCGACAATAAATGAACACACGTCTAACGCTACTTGCCAATAATCATAAAAAAATATTAACGGTAAAAAAAACCATAAATAAATAAAATTTTTTTTTCAAACAAACTAATTAAGTAAAAAAGAAACAAAATTTGTAACATCCTATACAACTACAACTGACTGATTCATATATTCAGAGAATTTTTTATTCGTTGCCACAGCGTCGCATTACAAGCCTCTTCTTCTAACAGTATATTTTGTCTCTTTTAAATTCATTCAACCCATTCATATGCTTTGTGACCTTTATAAATAAACTTTACGTTACAGTTTTACACGTAAGGGTGTTGTAAAATTCTTTGTTTTGGAAAATTTAATAACTCTGGAAATATTGATGATGTTTAAAGAATGTAAATGTTTAATACAATTTTAAAAAGTTATCCTCTATATGTGTGTTCATTTATTGTCGCGATTTTTGGTGCGTACGTTCGTACGATCCTAGAGTTATTTCTTGTTCTTGATTTTTCTCCCATAATGTAATGCGCCGAATAAATATTTCTCTTTTTCTTTCTTATTCAAGAACAATACTTAGGAAAGGTTGATAGCATTTCTCGCTGCGTTCGTAATGGCGGACCATGTCATTCACAAACAACATTTAGGCGGCACTTTACTGTGCGTACACACTGCGCCAATTACAGATCTGTGATTGGTCCGTTTAGCAAAATTGACTTAACGTAACCTGACATTTGTCAAAGCTAAGCTATGCGTTGGATAAACAGCTCTCTGCCTAATTTACGTAAGGGTCGTCCGTATCGAACGCATCACTTAAGTGTCGTTTAAGAATTGTAGCGGCCCTATGCGTTCGTGCGCTGTGAGACCTTATAGTATTGTTCTTGAATACGGCTGTGACTGTCTTTTAGTGACCACACATACACAAAGAGACATCAATACTATCAATAGCGGCCGTGTGAGGAAGGAGTTAGGAAGTAAGACCCAACGTAAAACGGCGACCTAGAAAGATCTATTGTAATCTTCCATTCCCGTCTTCCGCCAGGCCGCCGTACTTACGGACCTGCGTTTAGCTGCCCGAAGCACAGCATGTCACTACCACGGTTAAATATAATGTATTGTGTGTGTTAATACTTGCAGGGTCTGAGCTTGACGTCGCTGCAGGGTTTGCAGAGTCTGCAGGGGCTGCAGGGTCTGCAGAACGTGCAGGTGCAGATCCCCGGCCTGTCGGCGCCGATCTCGCTCTCGCTGAACGTGTCCGGGGCGCCCAGCGGGCTGCTGGTGTCGGTACCACCCACCACCTCGGTGGTGCTCACCAACCAGCCCTCGGTGCTTTCACTGCCAATCGGTACGCAACATCAATAGCGCGGAGTGCAAGTTCAATTCCAGATTGCCTACACTTCGACATAAGCCGGCATCAAATTTGCAAATAAATGTAAATTGGTCTTCAATGACGTCTCCCATCTAATTCTCTAAATTGGAGCTTTTTTGCCCGTCGGTTACAAATAATGAAAGGATTTTTACGGGTTACCAGATGCCCCTGTTCCGCTACTTGTACAATATTATGGGGCAGTTAACTCTCGACACGATCTCTAGGCTACTGGTAAAAGAGTTGTCAGTAGTAGTTAATTCGGGTACATCGCCCAACAAACACAAGTTCTTATGTTTTTGTCTAGTGTTGTCAAAGTTTCCGAGGAAACGGTTAACTACTTCTAGTTGCGGGATTTGAACCAGATCGCCAGCTGTATTTATCCTTTTATTCCGCGATTTTTGCACTAAATCAATAACATACAAGGCGATTACCCTTGTATCATATTTCTTTAAAGAAAAAACAGAAAGTACGTACGTTCGACCGAAGGGTTAGCCTTTTGACTGCGACCATCTGGGATCCACACTAACGATATATAAGCGGTGAACGGCACGTTTGGGTGTGGTTGAATCGCAGCGCCGTTTCCAGCGCAACTGATGCCCGGCGGCGTGAAGGGGTCGGTGCGGGGCGGGGCGGTGCAGGTGGTGCGGGGCGCGAGGCCGGCGCGCCTGGTGCGCCCCGCCCCCGCTCCCGCCCCCGCCCCGGCGCCCTCGCCCTCGCCCGCCGCGCCCCGCGCCCCCATCGCTCCCCACGTCGTCGCCGCGCCCACAGGTGAGCTGTCGCGCCCTCTTTTTCCCACTTCCCCCTACCAAGCTCTCATTCTCCCTCCCTATCATTCCATTCCACCTTTCCCCGCGGCGCGTGCTCGCCTGCTCCGCCGCTGCCGTGCTGTCCACAGAAGAACTATCCACGCTTCACTTTCCCACTCCTACCATATCCCCTCTCACCCACCCTCTCATTCCTTTCTCCCTCTTTCCGTGTCCCGCGCCTTGCTCGTCTACCACGGCGCCACTGCGCTGCCCATAGCGAAGCTACCCCTCCGCCTCTCTTTCCCACACTCCCTTTCATATCACCTCCCTCCCTATTATTTTCGACATTTCCCGCGCCCCGTGCCGTGCTCATCTACTACACCGCTGCCCTGCTGTCCACAGGTGAACTACCCATGCCTCTCTTTCCAACTCCCCTCTTCCATATCACCTCTCTCCCTCCCTTTCATTCCTTTCCACCATTTTTCGCGCCTCGCGCAGCACCCCCACGCCGCCGTCGCCTCGCCCACTCGTGTGCTACCTCGCTTTCTCTTTCCCACTTCTCCCTTCTATATCACCTTTCTCCCTCCCTCTCATTCGTTTCCACGCTTTTTTCCGCGTGTTTCTTTTATGGTTACAGGGCTCCATAACATCTCACTGATGGATATTACACGTAATAAACAATGAACTTAACATCATCACAAAATTTGTTCGAAATCGTATGACCACTACTACAGGAAAATTATGAAACGTCAAAATGAACTTAAATTTGAAAGATTATAGCACCATTCATGCAACAACTATGCATAATAAATTCCCTTTAATGACTTGTTGTATGAACACAAGCTTTATTCTAAAGGCCCATTTACACGATGCCATTTTCTTGTACATACAAGAGCAATAATTGAATGCAATAAATTGCGCGCAATAATTGTTTAGACCATTTGTTGTTTAGACCATGCAACTCATTTATTGCGTCAATTTAATTGTATACAACAGGCAAGAAACTGGCACCATGTAAATGGGCCTTAAATAAACATATAATCGTCTGAATACCGGCGGTGGCGCAATAGTTGTGCGAACGCAGTCGCACACTCTGAACACGTGAATATGTAAAGCGTCCGAAAAGTCGGGATCCAATAACGGCCATCGAATCCGTAAATCGCTTTCATTCGGCAACAACCTACTGTCCGAATGACCGAGCCGTTTGAATTTCAGCGGTCGCGCAACAGTTCATCACACAAACGCAGTCGCAGAGTCTGAACGCGCACCAAGTGCGGCGGAAATCGAACCCGGAGAGCTCTTAGTGGGGCCTAACGACTGAAAAACGCCCGCCCACCCCGCCTAGCGAGCCGAGTGTGAATATGTGCGGACGACCTAGTTGATTTCATCGAACAAACGTGTGCGCAAAACAAAAACTGTTACCATACGTCCCCCCCCCTCCCCTTGTCTCCCAAAATGGTGGTGTGCGCAAAAAACTGTTACCAGCCCCCCCCCCCGCCCCATCCCTGATTCGATGTGTATAATAAAGCTGTAAGTATAGACAACGGGTCTAAAAATCAACGACTAAATGACGCTGTAAATAATTTGACATGTCACAAACGAGCGTACGTTTTATGTAACGCTCGACCTTGGAGTGATACCATGACAGGTGCGGCCGATCGGAGTTGATAAATGGATATTTTATTTCTTGTTGGATTCGTTTTTAAATGTATATAGTTGTTGCGATGGCTGACGGTGTGTCATTGACCTCTGGTACTTAACGACTTCGAGATTTTTTCGGGTGAACATTGAGGGAAATCAATTGGGTGCTTTTTTATGCGTAATCAGTATTATATTCTACTCCCTCAACGCTGTGGTGTGGATGTGCATAATTTTATGTATACATAATAGCGTCGTTCTGTTTGTCCTTATGTATGAATAGTTCAATCCACGAAGACTCGACCCACCAATTGTCTTAATCACCTCTACATGTGCAAGTTATTACAAATGACGTATTAGTTCTATCACTAAGGACTTATTAGCTCACACTAAAACAAAATTAGCTAATCGAGAGAGAGAGAGAGAGAGAGCGGATCATCTGAAAAGGTACTCTATTTCAATATTTATTTTTAATTACCAGCATTTTAACATTAGATGGTAATTTTGTAAATGAAATATTACCAAATTGTAAATAGGAAAAGATCATAAATAAAACACGACCTCTTAAAAAATTAACTATTTATTTTTTCAATTGTTAAATTATTCAGCATTTCCACATATGTTAGAGATATCCGACTTAGAATTTGACGTATCACAGACATATATGGCAGAATTGAGATTAGAATCAAAGTTTTCTGACTAATTGTTTTCTATCTTTTGACCGGGAAATGTTTCAGTCGTAATTTCCATACGATTCGTCTGTGGATACAATAAAAGGGGAATAACGTGAAACATAAAAGGAGAAATCTCTCCGCAATCAGCGTAGGCCACCTTAACAATTGAAATTTATGTCTTTAACACCTCTCTATTGTTCTCAGTTTTGTTCCATTTCAACCCTAGTGCATGTAAAAGTGGTTGTTGTACATACTCTCTTAAAATATTTCATGGTGGTCACTGTGAAAGTCTTCATTGGAATAATTAAGCGTGTAATTATTGCGCAGATAAAATAACTCGCATCGGTGATTTTTATACGCTGTGAAAAAAACTGTGATTTGTAAGGAAGGCAACATTCTATATTACTGCTGAATAGTTTTCGAATTCTGCAAAGTTTTAATATGCACATTCTGTTATTGTTAAAATGACATATTCGAAATAAGTAGAGTAACTTTCCGTTCATTTCGGAAAGCTTTGAGAGCTGTTTTAAACACATCTACAACGAAGCGTGGTCGGAGCAAACCCCCCCCCCCCCCCCCCCCCCCCCTCATCCGCGGACTTCCCATCGTAAAATAGTGGGGCGCGTCCCGATGGATTGAATTATCGATACGTGGGTTTGTTAGTGCAGTTTATTGAAATAGTTGGACGCTAAACAATTAACGATTCGATTTGCAATTGTTCTAAGCAAATATATATAATTATAATATGTTCCTTCGAGTTAAAACGTATATGTATATGTGTATTTGTTGGTGTGGGGAACTATTTTCCTAACCCTGTATGTAACGAATGCTCATATTTGAATGTACTCGATCAAAGTATGTCTGGAGAGGTTTAGCTTATTGACAAACGGATGATAGATTCTAGTGAGATGGAGATATAAGTCCATAGAGACCGGTGTGCTTGGACAATTTTATACCCGGGTGTTCAATTTGTTTATATTAAAACTGTTCCACGTCTTAAACATAAGGCTTTCACGACCGTTGTGCTGGTTAATTTCAAAGTTAGCGTTGAAATTTAGTTTCTATATTTAGGCTTCTATCTTTTATGAAGGACAGTCATACTTACGGCCGGTTTCAATATTCTATTTACAGATAGACTTGGTAACTAGCGATAGGTATTTGACATTAGCTACATAATACTTACGTCAAAATTAGATCTCCAGTAACCAAATCTATCTGTAGATTGAATACTGAAACGTCCGTCAACCAAACCAGTCTAAAAGTGAAACTTAGTACGGTAGTAGTATTAATATCAAGTAACAAATAATGCGTGTGTTTATTTATTCAGACAAATGTTTCTATGTAACCGCTGTTTTCTTTTAACAAAATTATCATGTCTTCCTGAACTTTTGAAGCCACGATATATTTACGAAACATTTTAACCATTTTAAGTGACCAATTCAAGAATCCTTTTAAATGTTTTGTGAGTAATTAATAATTTCTACGCACTTATGTACTTCACAATGTCACACATAGCATATATTTTAAGCGTAAAATGTTAAATAGTTGATCTCTAAATACCCTCGTTGAATAGATGGTCGTGCAAGCATTATTACTCGGCTGCCATATCAAAGAAGCAATAATGTAATGAAAAGAGAATGTTGTATAAAATTTTTGTAAAGGTTTATGACATTCCTTACGAAAAAAAAATGTTTTTTACATATTGTTCTCCCTGGAAATGGTATTGTATTGTGTTAAATTTGTAAAAAGTGAAGCCGGGATATTGGAGTTATATGTGTTCTAGTACATTTTCAGTTATCCAATTTTATATGTACAAATGCATTTTACACTTGTATTTCGTCCAATTGATAAAAGAAAATAAGACTAGGAAACGCAGTTCTATACCTCTTGTTGCAGATGTTAGTGGGTTGACTGTTTCTTACAAACTTCCTCCTTAACGTGAATTAGTTGTTAGCGTAGTTGTCTGTTTATATCAAATTTAAAAGTGTTGTGATTTGTTTGTAACACCTTCGTTCTCATCCTACCGAGTTTACAACGAATGTAATGTTAGCTTACGTAAATAGTTAGCCGTTTGTATCTATTATGGGTATAGTGATACGGGGTCTTACCGAATGCGCGTTTTGAGGTATCTCCGAATTCGGGAATATTCTCGAATAGTTTTGTACGTAGACTGGTTTTTACATTTATTTGCAATGTTAGACACTTTTACAATTGGCTATTCCAGCCCCAGGTGCGAACCTTTAATTGCAATGTTCGTTAGGTTTATTGTGTTGAATTGCTGGTGTACGAGCTTTGCGACGATCTTGTCACGTGTCACCGACACAGACGACCTTGTCACAGACACGTGACGAGATCGTCTGTGTTCGAATAAGAGGTATTACGTTCCAAGTTACACGACCATATGTTGCTAAGCCACTTAGTGTATAGCGAGATATTGATATATACAGGTTGCGATAAGTTCTCAAGGCTGAACTGAATTAGCGACTATTTATACAGTTATCAAGTCCCGAATGTGACAAGTGTTGAGCTTATCGCCCTACATCGGCTCAAAATCGGAAGGTGATACATAGCGCTTACTTGGACTCAAATACGGAGTCGTATTGCCAGCCAGCAATGTAGGTTTCAAAGCGGTGTTGCCATTTCAAAAACTACGATTTTTTTTCGATTATCTATGAAGGTGATTGTTTTGAAGCTTTAATTAGCCGTAAAGTTTCGATTCTTTACCACCTAATTTTACCGAATTTTTATCATATTACGCATAGAGTTATTGCGTTGTAAATAAAATGTGTGAGTAAATATACAGCGTGTCGTTACCATCACGACAATAAATGAACACACGTCTAACGCTACTTGCCAATAATCATAAAAAATATTAAGGTTAAATAAAATCCATAATTAAAATAAAATATTTTTCAAACAAACTAATTAAGTAAAAAAGAAACAAAATTTGTAACATCCTATACAACTAGCGCCACAACGTCGTATTACAAGCCTCTCCTTCTAACAGTATGTTTTGTCTCTTTTAAATTCATTCAACCCATTCATATGCTTTGTGACCTTTACAAATGAACTTTACGTTACGCTTTTATAGGTAAGGGTGTTATAAAATTCTTTGTTTTGGAAAATTTAATAACTCTGTAAATATTGATGTTTAAAGAATTTAAATGTTTAATACAACTTTAAAAAGTTATCCCCTATATGTGTGTTCATTTCTTGTCGCGATGGTAACAACACGCTGTATTTTATAATTGCACCAACAGAGCTATTTTAACCGTGGTAGGGCCACGCAACAGTGCTCGCTGTTGCACAAATGGGCAGGTCCATCCGGGTAAGTACCACGACCTCATAGAAGACCGGCGTGAAGTGGCAGTGTTTCCTCTGGTGAGTGAGGTGGGGCTCACATTATTAACAGGTGGCAACCCTACGGGTGTTTCAAATGTCCATGGGCAGCGGTTATCGCATAACAAGCAGGTAAACTGCTCGCTAGCCACTTTCTCACATAAAAAAATAATACTTAAGTCAGTTTCCTAACTTTGTAAATCTTTAAAATGGCTAAATATGAGTGATATCGTATTAAAGCTTCAGACATCTCACCGTGAAAAACTCTTTTAGTTAGTTAAAATTTCTTTCAAAGCGAGTACTTGAAAATACCGACGCGTCTCTCTTCATTCGTTGCTTTTTGTTTGGACGTTGAGCGACGGTGAACGTCTTCGATCTAGGGATGCCGAAGGTGAAGAAATAAATCGATATATCGATATTTATAAAAATATTAATATCGGCCGCGTTATATCTTTCTGGGCCCTGTTGTCCAAAAAAAAAGTATGCCAAGTATTATATTTGAATGAAAGGAATCTGTCCGGATTGGAATTTTAAAAAAATATAATATTTAGGTACGATTTCGGCTATAAATATCGATATATTGATACTTTTTCGGCATCCCTACTTTTATCAGTTAATGCGCATGCGACGTCGTAGGTTCGAATCTCGGCCACCAAGCAAACGGTACGTAATAAGGTGCGTACGTTAGTTACAAACGCGCTTAGCGTACATTGTATATAGTCGCCTCGGAGTTCAAATTATGAATAAATGGATGTGAATATATATGTGTTCATATTAGAAAATTATGTCGCATTGTGTCTTTACTTTAACGGCGAATTCTCTTACATTCAGTTGGCTGTTCGTAGCATAATATATTAGTGTTCCTAATGCGAGATCGCATCCTCGGAGGGTTTTTGGAAACACCTAGCATACTGTTAAGGCGCCCGAAGGACACAATTGAACAATATCAATTTCAAAATTACCGTTTCGACCCGATTGGTGTAATGGATGGACCCTGTCTCTTGCGCCAGAGGGTGTGCGTTCGATCCCCACTGCTGGAATAATATTGCGTGACGGACATAGTGTTTTTCTAGTATCTGGGTGTTTAAATATATGTAATGTGTATTTGTTTACAACATAGTACTTTTATCAGTTATCCAGTACCCATAGCACAAGCTTTGCTTAGTTCGGGAGTGGATTACGTTGTGTAAAATTGTGTCCAGTCGTGTGTTCCTTCATCAAGTTTGAAGGGGTTGCGAAAAGTTATCGTTCGCCTAAAACTTTTGCTAACAGGTCCAAACCCGCTGGCAGTGCCATCTGGTCGAGGACGGTGACCATTCGTCGTTCATGAGAACGAAACGAGTCCTTCAAGTGACCTTGACAGTGTGCCCCAAGCAGCTGTATTTCGCCCTCGGCGTTCCCAACTTGTAACATTTCAGTTATCCAGGAGAGTGACCGCCGATACGGAGACGTCGACGTCAAATTAGCTCGTTCGTCAGTCGCAGAGTCGTTAATAAGGCCCATTCCGCGAACGGACGAACGAACCAATTTAATGGTGGTTAAGTTAATTGACGTCTCCGCGCGCGGGCGTAGACGTGCGTAATGCTGATCTCATTCGTTTACGGACATTTAGCTCAATGTAGTGTGTTTTCTTTTTGTAAAAAAGTCAACTCGTGAACTCTTTATGCCGAATGTAAATGTTTTTATTTATAAGATATAAATATGATTGTACATATATTTTTTAAAGGAGATTTTTTTATACAAAATAACCCAATTTATCCGGTCGACGGTTGTATAAAGTGTCCCGTATCCGTCAGCTGTAAGTAATTTCGTTTTAAATTTTTAATGTAAATATTATTTTGTAATGTGATAGGCGGTCTTATGTTTATTGCATAGAGATGTATCATAAAATTTATATGAATGCGTTGACTTGAATTTGTGTATAAATTAATATTGTAAAAAAAAATAACTTGAGTACGTTGTTCAAATATTGACGTTTCGAACATAAATAAATAACTTTTACACAATGTGCTGTTTATTTATTGATCAATTTCATAGATTTTTTCAATCTACGAAAAGTACAAACACAGTAAACAAAGTAATGGTATCGGCTAGAGATGCCGTAAGTAAAGAAAAATATCGATATATCGATCGATCGTTAGTTTCTTTTTAGGCCCTGTTGTCCAAAAAAATATCGTTTCTGATACGATTTCGATATTGAATATTTTATATCGACATATCGGATCAAAATATATTGGCTATAATATCGATAAATTTAATAAACAATATCGATATATCTATATTTTTTCGGCATCCCTAGTATCGATTAAGAATTAAGGACTATTTCTAATTTTAACAAAATTTGTTGTTTTTAAACCTTAAAAAATATTGACATTACGTTCTGTAGCGAAGATATCTGACAAGGGATGAAATGCAAAAGAAATGAGTGGTAAGAATGCTCCAAATTGAAGCAAATCTAATCGGAGGTGGCGCGGGCATTTAGTTTAAATCGTCGTACTGAAATTTAATTGGGAGCTATTACCGCAGGATGAGATCAATAACCTCCTAGAATCGTTGAACCGCCGATGTCGTGAGTTTCTAAATAACTGTGGTGGTCATATTTATATTTTTACGGTGCCTCGGCTGTTACACGAATGGGAAGGCTCGTCCGGGTAAGTACCACGACCTCACAGAAGACCGCCGTAAAGTGGAAGTATATTACTTTCGCGATTCGTCTGGTGAGTGAGGTAGCCGGAGCCCAATTTTCAAAAGGTTGTCAACGCATCTGCAAACCCTCGGGTGTAGCAGATGTCCATGGGCGGTGGTATTCACTTAACATCAGGTGAACCACCTGCTCGCTTGGCAACTGTTCACATAAAAAAAAAAAATATGAAAAACGTGTAAAATAAGTGAAGTGGAAGTGTTATACTTCTGCGTTTCGTCTGAGTGAGGTAGTCGGGGCTCGCTTTAGTGAAAGATGGCAACGCATTTCCAACCCGACGGATGTTGCAAATGTCCATTGGCGGCGGTTATCGCTCACCTTCTCACTAAAAAAAATATTTTTCTACTCCGGCGCTGCGGATCGTGGTTCGATTCCAACTTGGAACAAGACGTATAATTTATTTAAAAGATCTAGAAATATTAAATTGTGTAGAAAAAAGCACGAATAGTTTTTCTCCGCGATGGGAATCCTAACCACTTCTTCGGGATTCGCGTCCAGACGCTTTAACTCTAGTGGAAGAAACAAGTTTGAAGTTTTAAGTTCATTATTACCTTGGGTTCTATTTCCGATTATAAACTTGGGTTCTATTTCCGAAACATTCAATTGTTTTATTTTATCATAGTTTTAAAATAAACTTAACGAGTTCTCGATTTACTTGAAAATTAACAATTTAAAAACCAGTACTTAGGCTAGTAATCATGGCCTCTGTAAAGTATTCGAGACATTAAACCATAAAATTACTTTTATTAGGGAATATTTATTTTTATAGTATATCGATTTTTTCTTTGAACGACATTATGTCTGCTTCTCCTTTTTATAAAACATCTGTTTAAAGAAAGAAAGACTTTTTTTGGATAAGAAAAGATTCTGATCATGAGTTAAGTCTTTGATGTGGTTATAGTTACAGGGATTAAAAATAAAACGACACATCATTGATTTTGGTTAAAAAAGTATGCCTTTTTATTATTCTTTCAAATAGTCTTCATCTAAATTTTATAAGAACATTGGACACAATCGAAGCTTTTACCGATAAATAAGTATAAATAATTTCATATTCACATAAATCGTCTTATCTATACATACATTACATTTATCTTTTTTTCATCTCTATATCAGTCCTCTCAAAAGGTCCTCCCGCTCCCCGCAAACTAAAAAAATCGATATTTACACAGGCGATAGGGGTCCGCGTCTACCGTACGTACATACATCAACATTTAACAATCATTTGGGGGCTATTTACAAGGGCACACACACAGCCAGGCGTCCGTCGCACACGCATCGACATCCAGCGGCTCAGTCACACGATTTGGCACCCGGGCGGCGGCGGGGCACTAGCACGGCGTTTCGCGCGCCAGCCACCAGGGGCCGCGGCAGTCGCGCTTCCGGCGGCGGCGCTCGGCGCGCTCGCTGCGCCGCTTCACGAAGCGCACGTTGTACGGGTCCTCGGCGAGCTCGGGGTAGCGCGCGACGTCGTGCACGTACTCGCCCTCGTAGCCGGCCGCCGAGCCGGCCTTCTGGATCTCATCGAGCTCGGCCGCGGACCAGTCGAGCGCGCCGAGCCCGCTGCGCAGCGCCTCGCGCTCGCGGTGCCACGCCTTCCTGATGGCCGTGGCGCGCGCGTGGTGCAGCAGCCGCTGCCGCTCCCTCTCCGCGCTCGTGCCGTACCGCAGGTTCACGACGCTCGTCCGCCCGTGGATGCGCACGTCCGCGTACGACCTGCCGCCCTCGGTCGCCTCGTGGAACGTCACGTTCAGCTTGCCCTGCATCCGCTTCAGCTGCTGCTTGTCGTCCGCCGCGCGCCACGTGTCCTCCTTCACGAAGTAGAACACGTCCTGCTGGTCGCCGTGCACCACGAACGAGAAGGGCAGCAGGTGCGAGCGGTTGAACACGGACGTGTACACGTCGCGGTAGATCGCGTTCGCCGACGGCACGGTCGTGACCACCGCGCGGCCGCGGGAGTTCCGCGAAACGAGGATCCCGCGGCCGAAGGGCGGCTCCGAGTCGCAGCCAATCCGCTTCGGCGCTAGGTTCAGGGCGTCCGTTTTCAAGGCGGACATCGGGGGTATCGAGAGGCTCCTGAAGTCCGCGATCCTCTTGTTGGACATGTGCGACAGGAAGCCGGACTCGATGGAGACGCTGGGGAGAAGCGACATCGCGGAGGGTAGGCCGGGATTGCTGTCTACGGGAGCGGAGCCCCACACGGGCCGACCGCGCGGTATGCTCGGCATCACGGAGCCGCCCGGCAGCTCGTCCGGGTAGAGTTGCGGGGCTAGGCTCTTAGTATCGTAGCCTAACAATTCAAGCCAAGATAGATGATCTGAAATAATAGATAAAAATGGTTTTATCTCCTGTATTCTAATTTTCAAGGTACAACAATGCCTCATTAATAATATTTACCAATCGGTTTCTTGTTTTGAGGTCGTACGTTAATTGGGTCGTTGCCATTAAATCGGTACAGGTGCAACTGAGTGGGATTAGTAATTCTCTCGATAAGGTTCTCCCATAAAGGTGACATCCATTGGCCTATTAAAGGATCATACACCTTCCCATTTGCCATGTGAACTAATGATGTCACTTGATCCAAAAGTCCTCCGCAGAAGTCTACTGGCAAGTATAAGTACGGGTTAGAGTCGTAAACAATGTGTCCATATGGTGACCTCATAATTTCTCTAATTCCTTCCCCATATTGGTTGAATACCATTACAGGAGTACCACATTGATCAGTCGCTATATAATACTTGTGTCTGGCCACCTACAAACAAGGCAAAAATATTAAGCATAGTTTAGATAAAAACATATATAATAAAGACCATTTTAAAAATATGGTATAAAGAAATATGCATAAAATACAACACGGGAATTATTAACTTTTAGAAGCTTCGCGTATTGTTCTCACCTGAGTATAGATAAGGTGACCTCTGTCGTCATAAACCAGCGTCATGAACCTATTTTCACGGGGTGAATAAATGTGGCTGACCTCGTGGGGTTTTTCTTTATTGGTGTAGAAGAATTGCGTAACATTACCGAAGTTGTCTTTCCTTGTGGAGAGCCTGAAAAATAGAAGCAGCAAAGATTAGTTGCCAACCATTAAGATAATGTATACATTTTATCATACAACTTACTGATTTTAATTAAAGTAATGCTAGTAGTAGTAATTAGTACCTGTCTAGGTGGTCGTAGTAATAACGGACGTCAAATCTTCCACGCTTGGTCGCCCTAATCAGTAGACCTTTGGCGTTGTATTGGAATCTCTCCTCCCTAGCGTTTTGTGATACCAAGCCACGACTATCGTAGCGATACTGGCCCTCGCCGAACTTGATAATTCGATCCATGTCGTTATACTCCATGGGAATGGTGTTGCCCCTGTAAGTCAAGGACAGCATGTTTCCGTTGTCGTCATATCTAAATCCCCACGGCTCTTGTGCCTCCACCCCAGTCAACTGCCCATCGCAGTCCCAAGTATAGTTCTTGACGTTCGTGTAGGTGTTGACACCGACGTTTCTTGTGTGAGTCCTAGTTTGAGATATTCTCCCGTGCCTGTCGTATGAGAACTCCATTCTGAAGACCTCCATACGGTGAATGTTGACGGTAACTTCCTTCTCAAGGAACTGATCACTTAATACACGCGAAAACATGGCGATTCCGTCATATACGGACGTTTCGTTCCATTTTTGTTTTGAAACGGTAAACTGGCCTAGTATTTCGGGTGCACCCGTTTTGCTATTGTAAACGATGTGATGGGGAATAAGTGTCTGTCCGCCTATACGGCCTTGCACGGAAACAATCCTGTAGTTGTTGTCATAGTCGTAAATAATTTTCGCATTGCTGAGGCCAGTTTTGGCTCCGTAGTCTAGCCTCTCTTCCATCAGAAGGCCACCAGCGTAAGTAGACTCCCAACGGTAATCAACATCTCTATCCACGTGGAGTATTTCAGACGGGAGTCCACTGGTCTCGGAATAGTGTATTTGTGTTTGTCCATCACCATGTATGACTTCGGATACTTTGTTGTTTGTAAAGTAACGGTAAATAACTCGAGCGCCGTCACCAGGAAATACTGTTTGAAGCAACTCCCCTGTATGAGAGTAGTGCTGCAAGTATTTCTTAGAAGATCCTGGCGGGGTATACGTGACTCTTAGAAATCCGATGGAAGGCTGTACGCTAAATGAATGATTGGTGCCCGATGGCAAAAGGACATGTGTTAAGCCACCATCGTCGTCGTACAAGTACTTGAAGCTTCTTTGGCTAGCCAACGTGATCTTTGATACGAGATTTCCTTCGTTGTAGTATATAAATTTGGTGCCATCTTGTGTGCTCGTTATTTCTGACAGCATGCCGTGGGGGTCGTAATTATACGTCTCCTCGGTAACACCCCATTTCCAACCATTGATCCTATAGAAGCGGTCATATGAAATATTAAGCGGTACACCAGCTCCGTGAGGAGTGAAAGACAAAGGTAATCCAGCTACGTCATAGGATATTGTGAATAGAGGAATTCTGTCGGCGTTGAAGAATGTCTCCCGGCTCTTAAATTGGTCGAATTCTATTATCAGAACCCGTGAGTCGTTTACCCATATTTCGCGATTAAGGGTTTGCTGTGGATTTCTTACGTCACCAACCAACGTGTATAAGGAGTACATGTTATTCACCAATCCATCACCAAATGTTGTGCTTTGGTGTGACCACATGTGAAGCATCTCGGCTTCTATCGGTAGAGCTGCCTCCAGCAACGGATGTTTGGCCGCTGCAATACTCTCAAATTTACCGGACCAAGGTGTTTCGAGCACTAAAGTGTTGTTCGAGTAAATTCTACCTTCGGTGACTTGCTTTCCGTTATTTATTGTGATCTGTTTGAAGGATTGTCCGTGCAAAACGTATTCGCACTTTTTCGCTACACCAACGGGAATGGTGCTTGATGGGTTAGCGACGGTTACCGCCAAGCCGTAGTTTTTAGCTAGTCCCGATGTTATGTGCACTTGTTCTCCAGAAGGCATTATGATCTTCATTACCCGGCCTAATTCATCGTAGTTGTAGATAACAGTGTCACCAGCCTAAGGGACAAAAATAATGAATTATTAGTAAAGAAATTTTATTTATTTATTGCACATCCATTAAGTAACAGAAAGGTGTTAAGATAATTAGTAAAAGAGTTCTTTATGGGCCCTGTTTATAGGGCATAGTACAAAACAAATTCGGAGAGAGCAAGATGTATCACATAGGTAATTTAATTAGTTACTTGTATAAGTAGTTGGTATTTCGAGCAGCTATTTATTTTTATAAGTAACATTTATTAATTTTAAGATAGAGTTAAAATTTAAGATTTATACTATGTTTTTAATAATAATATTCTATTTATTTCTTGTTCCTCAGTAGATATTACTTATAAGTAATTTGTTTAATATATTCATGTTGTGAGATCATTTAAGTAAAATCGTAAACAATTTTAGGATTGAATTAATAAAATACTGACCCCAGATCGACTGTTAAGTAGTCCCGTATTTGCGTCATAATCCAATTCGATTTCGTAAGTGCCCTTCTCCGTTATTTTAGTCAGATAGCCAATGCCGGAAATTTTAAGTTCCAGTTTGTGATCTTGAGTGTTTTCTATAGAGCTGACAATGTTGCTGTAATCCCTCAAAAGTTGTATTTTATTTCCCGAGGCGTCAGTCACGGTTGATAGTTTACCGAAGCTGGTATTTTTCGAATATAAAAATGAGTATCTCGTTTTGCTGGACGTCAAGTCTTTAGTGGTGATATGTTGCCCGTATCGGTTAAAGACGTAAATTTCGGAAGTGGGCGGGTACGGGATTCTGAACTCGCCATTTTCGTCATGCGTCGGCAGGTAGTGCTTTAACGCCAATATGTGAAGGGAGCCTGGAAGTTAAACATAAACATTAATTATATTGCTAATTAACTAGATTACATATTACAAACAAGCGACTTCAAATATCTCGCTCTGTATTCATTTTAAAATTGATTTCCCTAAGTATCTCCGGAAGCCAAGATCCAATACCAATGAAATATGGGACCACGTGGAGAGCACCAGCTTTCAAATAAAAAAAGAATCATTAAAATCGGCTCGCTCAGTCAAAAGTTCTGAGGTAACAAACATAAAAAAAATACAGCCGAATTGAGAACCGCCTCCTTTTGAAGTTAACAGACTTCTTAGATAAATAGGCGTGGAAAGAGAGTTACCTTGGTCGACAACGTTAAGCACGCCATCAGGGGTGACGGCTAGAGCGGAGATCGTTTGGAATTTGGCATTAGACGACAGTAGAGTTTCTGTGCTCGTCGGCGGCTCGTCCCCACCGACGACGCTCAGCTTGCAGGGGCAGCCGGCGCCCTCCTCGCGGAACATGACCGGGACGAATGTCGCCGAAACAGATGTGTTGCACTCGCAGCTGAGCTCCTTCAGATTCTCCTGCAGCTTGCCAGCGAAGTGCATAATCTTCCCGGACGGATCGATAGATTTTATCGTGTTCGTCTTCTTCGAGTCCGACTCCGCCACGTACAGGATGCCGCTGGGGGCGAACGCGATCGCCAGGATGGTTCCGAGGTTCGAGTCCTCGCGGAATTCGGTGTTCGTTTTGTTCGTCGCCTTGCTTATCGGCTTGCCGTCGCTCCCGATGCGGCAGTGGGAGGGCTGGCCGGCGACCACTTTGATCTTCATGTCTACGGTGAGCTTCAGTATGATCCTGTCGTCAATGAAGTAGAGTGAGCCGTCTAAGGGCGATAGAGCGACACCGGTCGGCCATTGCAGCTGAGCCTCGTAAGGGGGTATGGCGCCGCGGCACGGGACCGGTGACCAGTGGTTGTGGTGCCCGTGGTGGCCAACCAACGTGTGGATTATGCCGTTCGGGTCGACCGCTCGGATGTTCGTCCCGTCGGCTATGTACATCGTCCTGTCCGCCGCGATGGCTAGTCCTGAAAACAAAGTTTTAAATACAATACCGTTAGGTGTATGATTGATAGTTTGTTTAAATGAAAGCTATTGAATAAGATTGAATTTATCGTATTCTTTCAGCATAAGCTAAACATCCTTGTCTGTTAATTATTATATTACCATACGTAATACGTAATAATTTGGATCACGTTACCGTGAGAAACTCGCACGGGACAACTGGTTATATTTAAAACAATTACTGATAAATCAGAGAATAGAAATGAATATGGACATTATTATTGGAGAATTTATTAGTGTTACTATAGGTTTGATTCGAACCTTTGGTAGAGAATATAATAATGGACAATTTCTTAATAGTGCGTTATCAGTTTAATGTACGACTCGATGCGCCTGTGGTTGGCTATTGTGTTTGGCGTCGGAGGTCGTGGTCGTCACAGATAGTTCCGGATTTGATTTGGGTGTTTGTTACTCAAGGAGGGTTGAGCTCAGACAGGCGGCCGGTCGTAAAGAACACAAAACATCACATGTTGAGGGTTTCACTTAGGAATTTCTTATTGGTACTATGAGTTTAATGTACCTTTGGGATGGGACAGCTTGGCTTTGATCGCGGGCCCTTCGTCGCCGCAGTTGGTGTCGTCGCCGGGGACACAACGGTCACCGTTGCCGACCACCGGTTCGGAGTTCGCCGAGGGATCCCTCACTTTCTCCAGCACCAGCACCCTCCGCACCTGATGCCTCTCGGAGTCCGACACGTAGAGGTAGCCGTCCGCAGGCGATATGCAGATGTAGTATTGGTACGCGACCTGAGTTGTCCTGAAAAAAAAAAAAAGAACGTTTTTAAATAACGTGGGCTAGTGCGTTGACCGGTAACTGTTGCGTCGCAGCATGGTAGTTTGGAAAGCGATTAGTCACTACCGGTTACGGGTATAGTAGTGCGTTTATAGGTAACATCTAACTATGCCCGAGTGGCAGGAATGGGGGCGTCTGCCGCTGCACACGGAGCTCGTGAGGGTCGCTGTGCTAGTTACACCGGCACAGCACCATTTAGCCGGACTGGGTGGCCTAGCAACCGCGAAGAGGAGGCCTAAAAGGCCATAGTCGTGCCGGGGTCGCGGAAGATTGCGTATTCGTGTTCCCGTGTCCCCGGCTGATGCGACAGAGACAGGTGCAACGTGGGTTTTTTAGTGGGTACCCGTTTCTGACTGGGTCTCCCACATACCCCTGCCCCTCCGCTATGCGATGGTACGGAATCCACAAAGGATCTTTCCCACGTAAAATAAAAGGCAACATCTAACTATAACAGTTGGAAAAGCAATTAAGCTATTCTCTACCAGTTACGGGTAAAAAAACAGTAATATTGGTATAGGCAAAAGTTCAAAAACTTACTCTAGCTGCAGAACGGTGGTGACCACACCCTCGGGTGTTATCCGTCGCACTAGGTTGAAATCGCCGACGTAAAGGGAACCGTCCGGACCCGAGGTCAGCGCTGTTGGCGTCAGCAAGCGGGAGTCCGCTGCCTTGCCGTTGCAGTGGTCGGGGCACTCCAAGGAGCGTTGCAGACCGGTTCCCATTACCACCTGCAACACGCGACGATATTGCAATAGTGGCAAAACTGCAGTGAAACCGATACGTCGGAAGTTAGCTTTATAGACGTTAGCCTGTTCACTTCTGAAGAGCTGATAACGTGACTACAACACCTGTGTTATTCTCAATATTTCTGTGCGGCGGTTATCTCTTGATAATAGTGCTAGTAAATTAGCTTATAAAACTATGTAATTGTAAACTATTAAATTTTGCGGAGCAAATTTTAACTTAACAAAAATTAAAATTGTTCATTAAATTTTTTTTGCTACTGTTTTTAATGCTTCATCTATCTCAAAAAATTCAATTTCATATAGCAATTGCGATATCTACCGTTCGAATTACTGTTTTTAAACGAATTTTAAAATTGTTTGCACGCTGTAAAGGATGGATGCACTAAAATGAGAAAAATCAATGTAGATAAAAAAGTTGAGATTTTCGGTCGGTGTAGCAATCAGCCGTTTAGCTTAGTGACTAAAGCGTCTGGGTAAAAGACGTGGACTCGATTCCCGCAGTGGCGAAAAACTTTTCGTACTATATCAAATTGCAATTACAAATGTACAATTTACCTGTACAGTGCGAGGGTATTGCTTCAGATGCAGCAGGGCCCCATCGCCTTTTTGCAGTATACCCTCGTGGAAATTGTAGTGGTGGTGGATGTCCAGACCCCAACCACCAATATCCGAGATGTCAACATCGAAGCCGGCCAGTGTCGCGGTTTGAGTCTCCCACACGATAGAAGAACAAGACGTGTACTCGTAACCGATAGAGATTTTCGCATGCGCTTGGCCGTAGACCTAAAAATATAAGGAATTTGTTACAGAAAATAGTTTGATAAATTGATTGAGATATTATTATTATGATAATCGGCTCGGTTTCACAACATGATAGGCTTATCGATTTCCATTTGGTTAAAAGTGAAACAATGATGATTTTAGTAACATAAGGTCCTCGCAGCTTTTCCCAATTCTATCCAGTGTGCCAGTACTCAATCAAAAAAAAAAAAAATTCAATGCATTGACAACGCTTTACCTGACCCAAACGCGCAAACACGTACAACATAAACGACCACTTTCTAAACGTTCCCCCGTCAACTCGGCCACCAGCCCACGCACCTTCTGCTTGTACACGTTTCGCTTGCTCCAAGCGAACACGTGCGTCAGATCCGGGTCCGCTTCGTACGTGTGCGTGTGGAGCGAGCCCTCGATCTCGACGCGCACGTGCACTCGGGAGAGCGAGGCGGGAACAACGCGCCGCGTCAGCTGCACGTGCACGCACGACAGGTAGCCGGCCGCTTGGGACGAGCGGTACGTCAGTTTGACGGAGGAGCCCGGTATGCCGATCGACTCGCTGACGATCTGGGAAACGTTAGGCGGTGAGGGAACGCCCAGCGGCAAGTTGGAAACTTGCTTCGATGGTTTTGCATTTATTAGCTTCGTAAAGCAACAGCCTGTACGTACAACACACTGCTGAGCAAAGGCCTCCACTGTACAGAGGTTGGAGGGGCTTTCCATCACCGCTGAGCACATCATTTGTCAGCACTTAAGATTAATAAATAAAAATACTTCGTGACGCAGTTGCAGAGGCATTGACTTCGGCGCCGTGGGTCATAGATTCGATTCCCATACGGGACAATGTTCTGCAATTTAATCCGATCTAGGTATTTGTCCACGAGAAATTTATTTTATAACAGGATTATGTTATCCTACAGTAAGGGCAACGATTTACACAAAAAAAGTAAAAATAAAAAGTAGCTTTCAGCACAGTATTTTTTTTATTTAAGGATCGCAATGTGAACATTAAACTAGGTACTTTACAAAATAATAGTTCAGATGATACGAAACTCAAAACAGAAGTGAATGTTCTTATATAAGCGAACAAAAGATGCGAAAAAACATTCTAAACAATAAACAATTTTACAATGTAGTATATTAAATTTCGAACATAAAAAACTAAAATAAACTTTAGAAATGAAAGCTAATAACAATGCTAAATAACAATGTAGAAAGAAGGCGTTAAGATTTACGTCGGTATGGCAATCAGCCGTTTAGCTCAGTGGCTCGAGCGTCAGGCCGCGAATGTCAATGAGGTGGGTTCGATTCCCACAGCTGCGACAATCTTTTCGTACTTATTCTACATGTTTTAATGTTCAATCTTAAGTGCAGAGATTAGCAAGCACTCTAAAAAACTTTAAAATTTATAAAAAGCAATGGCGACATCTCTCGTTCGAATTATCGTTGTAAAACGATATTCGAAATTGTTTGTATGCTGGAAAGGATATAACAATAGATGCGCCAAGCATTGCTTCAAATGCTAAATAGCAATGTAGAAAGAAGGCGTAAGATTTTCGTCGCTGTGGCTATCAGCCGTTTAGCTCAGTGGCTAGAGCGCCAGCGTCTGTGGGCGAATGTCGAAGACGTGGGTTCGATTCCCACAGCGGCGACAATCTTTTTTCTACATGTTTTAATGTTCAATCTTAAGTGCAGAGATTAGCACTATAAAAAACTTTAAAAATTAAAGCTAAATTCAAAATTATAATAAAACAACAGTTACAAAATAACATTAAATACATAGCTAATGTATCACTGAACTCCGTGACATCTCAGAGTCCGGGCGCTCGCCTTTAATTCATTATACTCGAGCAACCTGAGTTCGATCCCGGGTGCCAGCACCAGTGAAATTGTTAGTTTTAAGTGCTGTCTCATCACGTGCTCAGCGGTGTAGGAACACATAGTGAGGAAACATTTGAAATAAATTTGAAAAATAAATACATAAAATATTTCGAAGATATGTGAAGACTGCCAATCCGCAGTGTGGTCGTGTGGTGGACTATGACATAATACCCTCTGTACAGAGGAGGCCTTTGCCCCATCAGTGGGACATGTATAGGCTGTTACATTAATTTTACTTTTAGATTCATCTACTGTTATCTTATTTTAAGTAACTTTGTACTTAGGAATACGTTTGAATCCCGATACAAAAACGTTCCCAAAGATAATGTGTGACTACCATTTACATCATCTGTCGTACACACCTGTGCTTCAGGGTATATTACAGTAGTCGTTGTGGCGGACGAGGCCGCGGGCGAAGCCAGTGGCGGCATCGCGACAACTTCGGGCCTCAGCCGCTCGTGGTCGTGAGCGGCACACGGCGGCGTCTCCACCTCCCACCATTGCGGCATCGGCGACCAGTCGAGTCGCGGCGGCGCTCTACATTCAACATATATTGGGTGTTTATATATTTATAGGGTGTATTTTTTTTTAAATATATAGGATACATTTTTACACAACGTTCTCTAGTCCCAAACTAAGCAACGCTTGTACTATGCGTACTAGATAAATGATAAACATACTTAAATATACTTTTCTTTTGTAAATAAATACATCTTATACATATATAAACACCCAAACACTAGAAAAACACTATGTTCATCACACAATATTTATCCAGTAGTGGGGGTCGACCTCACACCCTCTGGCGCAAGAGGATACCCACTACGCCGTTCGGGTTGTATTTACAAAAGAAATGTATGTTTAAGTATGTTTTTTGCACGTAAAATTCTTAACGGAAAAATACACGATTGTAATGATGAATACGATTATTTAATTAAGAATCTGTCTCAGCGATACGTAATCGATAATTTACGGTAATTTACCGGATCGAGAAAATACCGAGAGCGCAACGTGATCGGCCGTGTAATTCGTAATAAATCGTATAAATTCCGTTGTTTGTATCGGTTATTTGGTTTTTCGATAAAACCATGCAGTCAAGAAAATTTTATGTTACTTACATCCATTTTATTCACTAGCTCTATCTAATATATAAAATTCTTGTGTCACAGTTTTAGTGTTTATACTCCTCCGAAACGGCTTGACCGATTTTGATGAAACTTTATATGCGTATATTCAGTAGGTATGAGAATAGATTTGTAACAATTTTTTTTATCTCTTACAACTAGCTGATCCGGCAAAACGACGATTGCCGGATCAGCTAGTTACAATATAAGTCCGTTTAGATGTACGAAGTTTAGATATGTTAAGAAAATTGCTATGTTTCTTCGAACCGGTAGTAGTACAATTTTGACAATCTACGAGTATCATATCATATGTATTATGCTTTTCTAATGAATAATGATATTTGAATTTGAACGCAAAAAGGTCTGAAAATGTCCGCCCTAGGTCAACATCGTTGAATATATCTGGCGAGTTTAGTGTGAGGTCGAAGTTACGTCACCAAGTTATGTAAGTCTCAAGCCAAACAATGGTCCAATTTTTTTTATCTCTTACAACTAGCTGATCCGGCAAAACGACGATTGCCGGATCAGCTAGTTACAATATAAGTCCGTTTAGATGTACGAAGTTTAGATATGTTAAGAAAATTGCTATGTTTCTTCGAACCGGTAGTAGTACAATTTTGACAATCTACGAGTATCATATCATATGTGTTATGCTTTTCTAATGAATAAAGATATTTGAATTTCAATTTGAACGCAAAAAGGTTCTGAAAATGTCCGCCCTAGGTCAACATCGTTGAATATATCTGGCGAGATTAGCGTGAGGTCGAAGTTACGTCACCAAGTTATGTAAGTCGCAAGCCAAACAATGGTCCAATAATTACTACATTATCATTAGAATACTCTGCCATTTGTTACATTCATCAAAATGTCACCCAGATCCAATTAGACAATTATGTCCATATAAACGTGTACCTAAGTTTGCCTGAATAAATTGTTACTTTAGCAATAAGGCCGCCTATATCTACACTACGTTTCCTGAACTATCTTTCTAAATATTTCCTTGTGTGCAATAAAGTATAAAATAATAAATAAATATTTTCGGACGCATTTTTTACACAACATTGTCTAGTCCCAAACTAAGCAAAGCTTGTACTATGGGTACTAGAAAACTGATAAAAATACTTAAACATACTTTTCTTTTGTAAATAAAAATACATATTATACATATATTAACACCCAGACACTAGAAAAATACTATGTTCATCACACAATATTTATCCACTAGTGGGAATCGAAGCCACAACACAATTCTCGACATGTACGACCGATAATTTACCAACCGAACTGAAAGTATTGACCATCAACTGACCTCGGGGTTGGCACTTTGACGCTGTCGTCGCTGAGCTCCATCTGCACCGGAGGCAGCACCACGATCTGGTTCCACGGCACGAAGACGGTCCTCCGCAGCGGCTTGAATGGTGACCGTTGGAACTGCAGGGTCACCGCACCGCCGCCGTTCACCAGCACGTCGAACCTGGAACGCGTCGGTGGTCTACTGTCAAAATCCGAGTTGAACCGATTTTTTTTTAAATTACACAGAGTTATTGCGTTCTAAATGAAATTTGTAGGTGAAAAAAAAGTAGGGTTTCTTGAAATATTTTATTACTGCACCAACAGAGATGTTTTAACTGTGGTAGGTCAGGTCTTCGCTGTTGCACGAATGGGCAGGCTCGTCCGAGTGAGTACCACGACCTCACAGAAGACCGGCGTGAAGTGGAAGTGTTATACTACTGCGTTTCGTCTGGTGAGTGAGGTAGACCGGGGCCCGCTTTATTAGTGGCAACGCATCTGCAACCCTACGGGTGTTGAAAATGTCAATGGGCCGCGTTTATCACTTAACATCAGGTGAACTGCCAGCTCATTTCCCACCTTATCACATTAAAAAAACTTTGTCAAACTGCGTATAATTAGTTGTCACTACTTCTGTCGATCCCACTACTTGTGTTATAACATGGTGTTTTTGTATACTGTATATGATGTTTATTTATAAAAGATACGTATGTTTATTATGAGATAACATAAGTATGTATATTAATTTTGTTTTTTTGCGATGTAATGCTGAGTTTAATTGTTATTTTTATTTTATTTATTTTTTTGTTATGTACCAAATAAATATTTCTTCCTTTCTTTTTTTCTTTATTAGTTATCTGGTACCCATAATCAAATCAAATCAAATCATCTTTATTTGAAATTTATTATGTTTGTATAGTGCAAGCGTTGCTTATTTCGGTACTAGAGAACGTTGTGCGAAATCTGTTCTCAATTATTTATCGTATGTTTAGTTTGTTCGTGTTTGAAATGCATTCCCATTTTGGATAGGTTTAACATGAGTCGTAACGTTATGTACACTGTACATACTTTTTCAGACGTAATTACAAGGTGTTCATAATTTTACGTATATATTTTTTTAAAGCTTCAGCATTTTATGCGAGTTTGTTCGTTCTATTTGATTCTTCCATATTTGTATAGCCTTGGGTAAATATTTATTTATTCGTTCTGTATAGAATAACACCGAGTTTTTACGGTGAAATTAAAAAGAAAGGTCTTTTGACACTAAAATGTAAGTTGTCAAAATTTTTTCTTTCGTACCACAGTCGACTTTTAAATTTTGTTCTATTATTGACTTGTTATGTTGTTTCATTGTTCCTATCGATTATTTAATGCAATTTTGTGATAGGAACAAAGCGCGTGTCTGAAATAATTACTGTTCTTCGTGACACGCTTAACCTCCGTAGTTATAGTTCCAGGCTTGATGACTCCGCGGCGCAGTTGTTAACTTATCGGCTTCGGCGTCGGGGTCGTGGGTTCGATTCCCACACGAGACAACTATTTGTGTAACCCACAAATAATTGTTTCGCATCTGGGTGTTTGTCCGCGTGAAATTTATGTTTGTGAAACGTTCTTATAACGCAGGATAATGATATCCTAAAGTAAGGGCAATGTTTTTAGAAAAAAAAAAAAGAAAAAAAGGCTAATTTCTTACTCAATTTACAATACCAATTACAATAGCAAAGTAGCTACCGAAGTTCATTCTTTCAAAGAATTTATTTTATTACTTGTAAGAACAAAATAGTTATATTTTGCTCTGGTAATAAAAGACCTAACCAAAGCCGAAAGTTTTTGACTGAAATCGGTTTACTAAAAATACTTACGTAGCCGTCGTCCAGAATTGTGAACTGACGAGAGTGTAATAAAACATTTACGTCAATAGCACAGAGCACTACATTTTCGTATATTGTTTCGCTAAAACTCGCGACAGTTTCTTCAAACACGTCAATCCCGTGCCAAATTGTTTGCATTTCGTATTGCGGGTCGGTGTTACGGGATTTTTTTTGTTTACGTGTTTATGTTGTTATTTAAGCACTTTCAGTTCGCATGCATAGTTTTATTTTGGCTTGTTCATTTTCGCGTTGTGCATTTGTGCGTTGTAAAAATTTTTTGGAAATTGTTGAATTTAAAATTTTTACTGTGCCAATTTGCACTACAAATGAAACATTAGACAGAAAAATGGGTCGAAAAGTTTTTGCTTCTCTTTTACATTGCTTTATATGGAATAAAACAATGTAGATAAAATTCGTTGAGTATTTATATCATTGTGGCAATCTGCCGTTTAGCGAAAATGCATCTGGCTACTAATCTGGAAGGCGTGGGTTTGATTCCCTCAGCGTCGAAAAACTTTTCGTGTATTTTTCCTACAAATTTGTTTGTTGAATTTGTTATTTGTTGTTTTATTTACCGTACGTATTCCCGCGTGGCTGCCGTGTCTGTTGATTACACGTAAGGAATTCGTAATACCCGGGATTTAGCTACGGTTATTACGAATTAACGACGCTTTAACGGTATTTAGTTGAAATATCCACATAGAGTGCTATTCCTGTTCAAATATTTCCTCTTGTCACGCCATTCTTTATGGTAATCCGCTTTTTTCCTACGCTATGCGTGGAACATCAAATTACTGTGACGCTTTTAGGAACGTTTCTAGATGTTTGGTTATTAAAGCGTTCATTTTCATCAAATGTAACATGGAACAACAAAAACGAGTTTTTAAACGAAAATAGGCAACACAAATTTCTTTTTGTTATGAAGTGTGTTTAGAGGTCTTGGTTCACAGTAGATTTGCTTGACGTAAATTTGTTTAGTTTAGACTGCTTTCGCGGATTGTTTATTATGATGTTTTATTTATATATTACATACTTTTATACATTCATGTATAACTCTCTGAGGCATGTTCTTACATAATTGTCCTACAGTAAGGGCAATGTTTTAGAACAAAAAACACACTAATTGTTAGTATTTAATCATGTGAAATTGATGAACTTTTATTCTGTAGCGGCATACGATACGACGTACAACTCCACTGAATGAGTAATTATAAGTTATATATTAATGGAAAAACAACTTTACACAAGAGTTTGAAGCTTCGCTGTTAAAGTTTCATGATTTGGTTCATTAATTTTAATGAGCCATTTTAAAATTTCATTGAACACAGTAACACCGAATGATATAATTAATAGGCGTGTCCTACGTTTTCAGTACGCTATCAGCTGACGAAGCAATCGCTTAAAAGTATAAAATAAACGAAACTATTTAAACGTTTTTATTTTTAATTTTATTTCTCGACTTTTCGAACCCTTTCCAATTTTAAAAATGAACAATAACTTACTGTTATAAATAAAAACTGAAACCAAAAATAAACGCGATAAATTCGTAATAATAGTTTCATTTAGCAATGTGTAACCGCGTTTACAAGAAGTTGTGAAGAATAAAACTCCTCAAAACAGTGTGGCAGTCTTTCAATGGCGGCGCCGGGTACAAGGCAAGCTGCGTTTTAATTGTTCCCCCTGCGTATTACTTTGCGCGGGCTTCCGTTCTTTCACCTGGTGGCTTTAGCCTTTTGCTGCGTTGAAAGGCTGGTCTGCGTTTACGTCGGCCCAACTGCAAGCCAGCACAGAGCTTAAAAGTAATATTAATACATGTTCACGTGTATTAATATTGCTTTTTAACGAACGCAGCTTTTAGTGCCGAAGTTGCCAGTTTCAATCATTCACGAGTATGCTGATGCCTTGATTATCTGTCTGCTTTTTAATATTTTGCCGATAGTTGGCCTATCGTAAAAGGGATACGAAATGACCCATTAAAACTATACTAATTTATTATTGAAATTATTTATATCGGATAAATAAATTAGAAGATAAATAATATAAATAAATTAGAAGCCTAAGAATCCAACAATTTGTATAGTCTATGATTGTATATGATCTTGTTGAGGATTCAGGATTGTTCCTACAAAATTATATGCAAAGTAACACAACATAGGTGTCATGTGGCTTTATATTCAAAACTACTTTAGAGCGTTTATGACTATATTCCTTTTCAGTCATCATTCTAGTTTCACAGTATAGTAGAAACTTAGTTTTAGCTCACGATTAATTACAAACATAAAATGCATAAAGTCTTCTCTTTAAAAATGATTTGTAAACTTAATTCGCTTTTACAAAGTTAATTTTCAATATATTCTATTGAACTTCCACGTCATACAAACTAATCAATAATTAGTTTACTGTGGTAGGGGCACGAAACAGTTCTCGCTGTTGCACGAATGGGCAGGTCTGACCGGCGTGAAATGTGTTTTACTTCTGCGTTTCGTCTGGTGAGTGAGGTTACCAGGACCGACTTTATTTAAAGGTGGCAACGCGGTTGTCACCTAACATCAGTTAAACCGCCAGCTCTATTGCTACCTTATCACATTAAAAAAAATATCAACAGTTAACAAATTTCTACGTACAAAAGTCGTGTTTCAATGTGTTACGTTTATATTTCAACTAGTCGTCTATTGTTTTGTTACACGTCAAACGGGTGACAGGATCCTTAAATTTCTCTCCAATTTCGTGCCAAATTGTTTGTCTCTCATATTCATGACATCGTAGAGTGGTGCTGTTACAGACACATTTCACTTTATAGACATGTTTCTGTAGTAAGCGTTTAGTTTACGTTTACTCGCGACACCTTCCTATTTTTAATGGTTTCCTGTGTTATAAAGGAATTACGCGCACAAATAACACGGACAAACATTAAAACCTACAAAAATTGTTTTCATATATAAATAAAAAGCGGGAATTGCATCGACCTATACTATAAATCTAATGTGGCCAGTTTTTGACGTTCAATAAGAGCTTAAAATAAGCCTATGTTGAATAAAGAAATTTTGACTTATGACAAAAAAATGTGACATGATATTCTTGTTATCAATTTATTACAAATGAAACTTTTTTTCAATATGTGAACATAACTTCCCAGAAATTAAGATTTATTTAAGTTTCTTTTTAGGGTTAATTTATGTATAACTTTATACTTTTACCCTATTTTTTTATTCCTTACTAGTGGCTACTAAGTAATCATTTTGCATTTATAACGTTTCTACATTTGTTAGTAAGTTTTCGATAGCAGTCATGTATTTCAATACGTCTCGAACGTTGTCACAGAGGAGAAAACATGTTTTCACAGTTGCAAAATAGTGCACAAAAGGTATATATCAGGTATTAGAGTATGGAGGACGAAACAGTAATGAAATATAGAACTTAAATGTACACTCACCATCCGCCTTGGCGCGTCAGCGTGAAGCCGAAACGGGCTTCCCGGTCCACGGACACGCGTATGCCGATGATACCGAGCCCTTGTGGGGAGACAACTTGCCCCCGCATCACGGAAACTCGGCTGCACACATTAGGTTACGTCAGTCCACCGCCAGAGGGCAGCGCACGGCGTACAAGGCGACACGCTCCGGCCTACTTTCGCTCAACCAACTAAGTGGATGGCTTTATAATGTTCGCTCAGGTGTGTTGTTCATATAATAAAGGGATAGTGTGTTGCCGTAATATATATATATGTGTGTGTTCTATATTTAAAAGTGGTACATCAAAGAGATACATAAACGTTGAGTGATCCGTGTGTGTACATTAATATATAAGATGTTATCGCTTATAAAACATAGTTAATGTATTTTGAGAGCGCCTCCGGTGGATTTTCCAGGGCGGCGAGCTAAGATCACAAACATTTCCAGCGCTATGTTTAGCTTTAATGTAAATGCGGGCGGATTCAAACGTTAAATGGAATAAAACGCGACGCTCGCACATCTGCGCGGTGCATAGATTGAATTAGCGATGCCTCACTGATTAATCTCGCGTTTCCTCGAGCGTCGTGTTGGAAGCATTTTGGAAGTCATCGAGATATTCAGCTGTAAGCGACCTCTGCGGAACGCTGTTAGTTTTAAGCCAATCAATATTTTATAATACAATATTATTTCTGTAATACAATAGATTTTAGCAATGGTTCTTTTATAAATCATATACTAACTAAGCTTTTAAATCTGAAAAATCGATTGGGATTTTTATCCACAAAAATAATATTGAAGCTATCTGTGAATGATTTTATTTCGTTCATAGCTTTTTAATCTTGTGTTTAGTATAAAATAATGACTGGCTATACATCCTACCATAAGGTGTACATTAATGCAACAAAGCTTACGAATTTTTCGCGTGTAGCTATTAATTTTTATTTTTATTCCCGACGCTTCGAACCCTTTCCAGGGTCCACTGTAACGGGACAAACTCTCACCATTAAATTTGAAATTATGCCATATTAGAGTATCCATTAAAATAGTAATAAATAAATAATATATGCTCACACACTTTTAACTCTTTTAGGTCCAGGCAGAGACAGCAAGTACTATATATACTTTAATACGATAATATCATATCATATAATATTGTATGAATGAGAAAATTATTGAGCTGATTTTGACCATTTTCCATCAAGTTCGTGATAAATCTTATAATCATCAAATCTATCGCAGTTTATAACAGATATAGCGTAAAATCCCTTTGGGGTCTAAGACCGCATTTTCGCATTTGTTACACTCAAGTTTTAAATTCACTGTTTAACTCTATTCTTTATAGCAACTACTAGAGTACTAGTCAATGAATAGAAGTTTCGTTGAAATGTCTTCTACATATCAAGAAGATTATAATCTTGTATATAATATATATTAAATAGTTTAATTTTAATGCTTAAAAGCTTGGTAGTAGATACTGAATAGAAAGTTATAATATAGAACGACATTATAAAACAAAAGCAGAAATAGCGTTTAGAACAATTATTGATAACTGATAAAATTTAGATATGTATTTTCTGGGAAAACAAGGTTATTACAATGTAGGAAAAGTAACATTTTGAGTTTCTTTGATAAACTATATAATGTTGTAACATTTGTATTTGTATATAATTGGACCTAGTTCATAATTAAAAAGGATGTATCCTTTTTATTTATGAACTAGGTCCAATTATCTCAATAATAGCAACAGATTTTAAAAATTGCGATTCGAAACAACGCCTCAAATAAAAGTCGGTTAAAAAGGTTTTAGCATCATTACAAAGGCAAGTCTCTTTTTTTGTCAAGGTAATAAGAGAATCAAAAGAAAGCTGCGATTATCTTGTGAAGGATAGATTTTGGTACAAGCCTAGTAATAAAATGCGAAAATAGAAAGTTTCAAATTAAAACAGGAAATTTTCTTCACGAATGGAAGTTCAAACTGATTTTGGTGGAAGTCTGAACTTCGAAAACAAAACGTAAGAAACGTTTGTTTGTCAAGGGTGGTGGTAGAATTAGCTCATTACCCTACTTTATAGAAAATTTTAAATAAATAACTTAAAAATTACATTTGACAAATGTAATTTTTATAAAATAACACACTAATATGTAAAAATTGTGATTGAGGTCTTCAAAACAATATGTTATTGTTGATGATTATTGTTATGTTGGGTTAAATTTGCATTAAATCATTTTACTAACATCAATTGCTAATGTAATTTAACGCATTAATACGTTCTGTAATAAAAAAAATACTCTGTGTAAATTAAATAACGATTTTTAGAGATCGCAAAGGGAAAAACAAGTCATTAATTGAAGGTAGTAGGAACAGAAATTTAAGATTTCATGGGAAAAGATAAAACTGATCGAAAATACTGTATATTATTGTTAATTGTTAATGACAAGAAGTTATTAAAAACAAATAGAAATGATGGCACTTGATAAAATGATAATAATTGAACTGCTTTAGTTGTTTAAAATAGCTAGTACAGATAATATCTCAAAAGCCCTTTAAAGCCCTTAAAATTATTACAAAGCTAACCATTTTTTTTGCAATTCTCTTAATTATAAGACTCGGTTTTAATGGCTTTGAACATTGTATATGGATCGAAAAGGGTAATAGACGTTCGGCGCAGGCAATTCATTAGGCATTGAGTTTTGTTATAACATAAATTCAATATCCAAAATTGATTACGTTAATAGAAAAGTAACTTGTCATTTATAACCACAATAGTGGAGAGATGTGTTTCTGGACCTAATTTTTGAAACTTAACGAACTCGATTATTCTTAGAGTTAACATTTTTATTTAATTATTGGGTCGGTGATTTGAACTACATTTGTTCTCACTAATTTTTATTTTTTCCAACGACCCAGTCTATCAAACTATCTGTGAATACAATATATTTGTAGTCAAGAACACCACAGTTGAGGAACATATTGTTTACACAAGACTCGCGTCACTCCAAAACTTTTTATGCCGAATAAACATTAAGATGAAGATCCTTCGACCTATTAATGTAACCATTCCGCAGAAAACTTAATAAAATTGAGACAAAATATAGCCAAACTATTTTTCTCCATCTTACATTGCATAAACCTCATCGAAGACCATTTTTGACGACGCGCCATTACAAAAAAACTTTCTCAAATCGTAAGTGTATCGAATCCACTTCTTCCGGATTCGCGCCTAGACCCTATAACCACTAAGCTAATCGGGTAATTACCACACCGAGAAAAACCTAGACGTATTTTATCTACATTGATTTTTCGCATTTAAATCACTGCGCATCTATTGTCCTTTGCGTAATACAAACAATTTCAAATATCGTTTTATAATGATACTAGCTTTTCGCCCGCGGCTTCGCATGCGTTGAAACCCTTAAATAGATATCTATCCCCTTTAAGAACCTTTTATAACCCTTTTTCCAATTAAAAAATATATCCTTTCTCAGGCTCAAGACTATCTGTGCACCAAATTTCATTTAAATCGTTTCAGTAGTTTTGGCGTGAAAGCGAGACAGACAGACACAGTTACATTCGCATTTATAATATTAGTATGGATTACGAACGTGAGATGTCCATTGCTATTTGAAATTTATATTCTATTCATTAATCTCTTCACTTAAGATGAAACATTAATAATTATCTTCTAATCAATAATAAGCCACCAATACTAGCAAATGATTATACATAGAATCGGTACCCTTACAGCGAAGAATATAAGAACTCTATCAATATTCATGGCCGTACAATGGTAGCGACGCTGAGTGATATATCAAATGTCTTCTAAGCGTCAAGACTATCCGTATAGTATCACTCCGACCCAAATAATTAATTACTGTGCTTTGTTTCCTTAATATAACATCTCGCTATTGATCTCACAGTGATGGATTACTACTGCGAATGTGCTTTTGTTACGAATTACACCAACAGTATCGCTGCCATCGATAAACTTGTGTTGGCCGTGTTTCATTTAAACACTATTAAAATGGAGCTAGTGTTACAAGACGAAACAGTTTTATGTTGTTTAGTTAATTTATGAAACCGATTTACGTTTACGTTTTCTACAATTACGTGGACGGAGTTGAAAAGTTTACGTTTGATGCCGTGCCAATTGTAATTAATGGTTAAACAGAGAGAACATTTTCATAGAGAATATATTCCTAGTAATTATTCTAATTGACGCGAATACTACACTACACTCATTAATGAAACATTTTTTACAGATTTTATTAAAAACATCGATCATTTTCATCGAAAATAACCGCGCTGTAACCCGTGAAATAAAAATTGTATAAAGGTGTACTTTGTCCGAAGTTTTAAAAAATTTGATATCTTTGCAATTAATAATGTAACGTTAACCCTCATTTAATACTAATTAAAATTTCTAGATCAGACCACCGCTCCCAAAAAAGTAATTATTAAAAGTTAAACTTGACAATACTATTTTTTTTTTCTAGAACTACCGACTTGTTTCGTTTTACTAATAATTAAAACAACTCAGTTTTTAATAACTTTTAAAATTATTTTTGCCCATAATATTTACACTGTACGCCAATTTATACATTGCATAAGTTGTTCTATTGTCACTTTTATGTATAGTCTCATTTGTGGTGGATATTAAAACCGTATTCATTCATTCGTTCATTCATTTACTCTGTCTAAACATAAACACATTTTCACTTAAATATTCCTCCCGTGTTACATACAATACACGACGTAAGCGCCCTAGGTTATACAATAACAACTCAACGTCAAGAAGGGCTTGGCTCAATTCTAGCTAGTGAGTAGTTATAATATTGAAATTTTCTAGGTTAATTTAGATTAATGTAAAGAGGTGTCTTTATCTTAATGGTCTTTCGAAATAAAAAGTTTCGAGTAACGTAAGTTATGTTAGTTGTATATTTGTAGTGTTCCGAGCTGCAAATATACTGTATTGTATTTACATCCAATATGAAATATAAATCCGCCATATTTGAACTCGTGTTAACGTCTAACATATGTGTCCACATTAAGAGTGTAGGACTTAATAAGATTATTGAAAATGCACTTGCTGTTTTTCTCTCCCTCACTAGTAAAAAAACACGAGAGTCGATATATTATATAAGCTTTAATGGTAAACGATAGTTAAAATTGCATCCATTATATGAAAAACCGTTATATGAAAGACTAAATAAAATATAATCTTTTATTTAGTCTAAATAATTTAACTTAGAATCAAAATTGTATTTTAACATTGTAAGGTCATTTCTATGAATTTCGGGGTCCCAATTTTATTAATGGTTGGCAACGTATCTGCAACGCCATAGATCTTATTGACGTAGTTTACTTATTTAACATCGGGTGGCAACGCATCTGCAACCACACGGGCGTTGCAAATTTCGATGGGCAGCGGCTATCACATAACTTCAGGTGAACCGCCAGTTCGTTTGCCATCTTCTCACACAAAAAAGGTCACATTAAAAGCCATTTTTGTTATTCGGTCATTTTCACTTAACATCAGGTGAATCGCCTGTTCGCTTGCTAACTTATCACGTCACAACTTGTGTCTATCTTTTTGTACGCCTAACGTATAAAGCTGTAGTATATAATATAGATAAATAGTATATAATACATATAAATAAAAATACAATGTGAATATTACTTTACTTATTAATAGATTATTTGTGTATTTCTAAATAAACGGCATATAAAGTTAATTTAATACAGAATGAATTAATTACAAAAGAGTTCCCGGAACGTATCGCCTTGTACACTCCCTCGACAACAAACTGAGCGAAGTTATCGTGCTAATGCGTTTAATTCGTTGTAATTTCTGTGAAAGTGAAGATTGAAATAAAAAAAAAATGAAACTGAACAAATAAAAACAAAAGAAGTTTTTAGCATTGCACATTCTCTTATCAGGATCAGTCAGCTAATCATCTAGATCAGGTATCCGTTTAAAGATTCCAATAATTACTGTAACATCGCCATTGTTTATCTTATGTATGCAAAAAAACGGGTACCGATCTAGACAGGTATGTATGTAGGTAAATGCATGTTACAGCTGCCACACAAACCATAGTTGAATTTCTTTTAGATACACCCTAGTATTATATTAAATGAAATCATTCTTTAACACTCGAAATTGGTGCAAATACCTTAACTAAAGGTTGGTATTAAATAAATCGTAATTGAAATACAAAATTAGGTCAAAGTCAATTAGGAAATAATTATTTCGATGTCGTGTTACTTAGTAAAATTTGATTACTATTATGCGGGAATTTATTGTATATTCTATAGATTTTAAAATAATCTCATCTTTAATATATAGTCATTAAAAGTAAGAATGAAATAATTACAAGAAGTAATCAAAATATATCGTGAAAATAAATAGACATAAATTTCATAATTAAACTTTTAAAAGTCATTATTTAAATAATGACTTTTAAAAGTTTAATTACAAGTGTTAAAATTACAGGCTTACGCTGAGACGTTAGTTACACTTAATATAAATTTTAATATTTCATCAGTTTAAGATATATAATCCGTATTTCAGTCTTGTTTTTGATCTTAAATTAATTCAACACAAATTAATTGTCAACGTATGTTTCCGAGTACGGACCTCCATTTAATTTGTATTCTTTCACGTAAAATTCTCGGCTGTCAGGTCGACTACGTTATCATGAGCTACCAAGCGACTTAGTTCATTTAATCGCTGTACACATCACAATGCGCTCGTCGTAAACATCGGGCCCCTCACCCATCCAGCCACCGACCGCCGTTTTGTCTTCAATCAGATCTCTCGTGCACTTGTTCGCGTTTTGTTTATGTCAATGCGACGACGCCATCGAAGGCATTTCAATGGCGCACTGAGAAAGTCGGCGGCTTTGCGACGTCTGCCCGTTATCTCCGAAGACCAGGAGACTTAATTGCTATTCCCTTTCTACATCATTGTCGTTCGTTTTATTCATTCGTTTGTGCAACTCATGACATAATGAGTAGCACAAAGCGGCATTCGTGGTGTAGACTGCGTAGATCTCTATAGGAATGACACAATAGTTCCATTGCCACAATAATAATTATTTTAAACATACGGTTAAAGAATTAATAAAAAAAGATAATTTAATAAAGTATAACCTGTATTGAAATGTTCGTCAGATAAAATACCACAAAACGGAAACACAACACGACACAAACGATTCAGAAAGTATCAAAACGTGTTCAAATGAATTCAGATATTGAACAAAATATTTGCACCAATTTCACAGTGTTAATATGTATAGCACGTAAACGATGACCAACTGATGGAAGCGATGGTTTTAATGTACAATATCCACGAGATTATTGTCATCTCGTTATGAGGTTTACATTTGAAAATTCGAGTTTCGGTTAGTCACAGGGGTTAGGATCTAAACACATAGAGCTCGGGCAAGGGTAAGGGGGGTTGGTTCACAGATGAAAGACGCAGACAAAGGGTAAGGAACACATAAAGGGGTAAGTTTATTTGAAGCTAAATTTGCGTGTTCGTCGAGAATTTGCTCAATCGACACAAATAAAGTTCGCGTCTCGTATACGTCGTATCTTACAAGCCCTACGCCTACCGATGTGTTAATTACGTTCTGCGTGAAAGCGTAAATGATTTTCCTAGGTTTTATATAGTATAACATAGGTATACTATAGTGTGAGCTAGATAACATAAGCACAGTAGACGAGAACAATAAACATTACAAAAATACTATTGCGGCGGCGGCAAAACGTTTCCCGTTGACTCGCGTGACGATTCAATGTCGGCGTGACGCGAACAAGATATCAACGTGACACGAACAAGATAAGGTGCTTGCACTTTTGCGAATTGAAACGAGCGGAGTGGATGCACTTTGCCGCGACCGCAAGCGACATACAAGACAGACATACAGATGTTACATACACATAGAGAATGAAACGAATACAGACAAAGGAGTGAACTAAAAGTGAGAAGCGTTGGGGCCGTTCGCGTGCCGGTTGGCGGCCACGCGGCGGGCTTGGCATCACACACATATGCAGGATTCGCAACAAAAGGGGAACAGGTCAACATATACTGAACACTGAGGGGCGAGGGCGGGCTGACTGACACTTACCATGGTGTAAAGGAATTCCAGAACTCGCTAGGAGTGGCGGACACACGGCGGCACAGGGACACAGAAAGACAGGACAGATTACTACACAGATACCTACATCCCTCAGTGCAACACCACCCCGGATTCGCAATCCCACGGCTGTACCGTCTACGCTGGTTAGTTTGCGTTTCAACACTTGCTCGGAACGGAGGGTTCGTATGCGAATCGATATGCGAATGTATATTGTCGGCTCCATCACAAGCCCGTTTGCATTAGAACAACACCACCGCCACTTTCGATCGTTAGCTCTGTGTGTATGTTTGTTACTTTTTTTTCCCTCGCTCTGAACAAAAGGATCAGGCGGATAGTGGGTCCATTGTTGCACGGAGTCGGAGAGACATGCCGGATGGTGAACGCACGAAGGCACTCCGTCAAGTGAAACGCACGTTTAGGTTGCAACGGAACAAATGCCAGAACGCAATATAACCCTCTAGACTTTTTCAACTTAAACAAAATAGTTAAGCGGCTTGTGTTTTAATGCAAACAAACTTTTTAGGCGCTTTTGCATATAAAGCGAGGTGGGTTGACTACTATTATTATTCAGTTTTGCTTTGTCTTATTTAATATTTTTGAGATCAGACAATGTTACTTTGAGTTTTGAATATATAATATTCTTTTTTTGTAACGTTCGAAAGTAGGGCAGCTAAAATTTCGAATTAATCAAGTCATAACAAGAATCATAACAGACTTTGTAATAGAATAGGATAACCAGAGTGACTGTTTAATAATTTGACGTTTTTTAATTAATTTCATAAATTTTAGAAACCGTCTGTCATGACTCGAGTCGTGTTTGGTGATCCTTAAAAAAACAAATGTTAATTTACTCGACGGGAAGACAAACAAAACTGTTCGAAAGCTTCGAGCGCTCATTCAATCGTATAATCCATTTAACATTGTTATTATTAAGACGCATTTGTTTTGTTTAGACAAACAGGTAGGGTAAGACACACACAAGGGATAAACATTAGACAATACACAACACATCGGATCTGGTGTGAAAAAAAAAACAATAAAATTAATGAAAGAATAAAAAATAAAATACACCAAAAAAAAAACAATTATGGGTAATTTTGAAAACAAAATCATGCGGGGATCGCAAATCAAAACAAAAATCTTTATTTTACACGCGACTTAACACAGGAAAATCAAAACACTTCCACCAGATGATAAAACAAATATTAATTCAGAAAGTACATTTATGAAACAACTAAAAATAACCACACCAAATCCACGGAGAGGTCTAGGAAAATGAGCGGGATTTTAAATGGTAAAGGTGCTAAATCCTAATAAACATCATGGAATGAATTTTTTTCCTTATCTTGACAGATCAATATAACTGTATGACGGTGAAATATAAGATCTTATAATCTTTTGGAATGCTAAAAAAAGAAATCATTTCTAAATCCTAAGCCGATAAAGTAAGAGACATCGTCGGGTGACTATTTTGAATGTATACGTTGACGATATCTTTTACGTTTTACTAGTGATTTGGTGTACGTTGACGCGGCTGCGAAATGTGGCGTGCACTCACCTCTCTGAGTACTCGTCCATGTGCGCGTAGCTCTGTACAGAGTTTTCCTCGATGAGGAACTTCACGCGCTGGTAGAAGGAGGCGGTGACAGAGGGCGGCTGCTTGCGAAGCAACACCTCGACGGGATCGTTGGACGCGAGGCACATTATGTGCTCGGAGCACTCCGGTCGGCTGCAGCACTCCGAGTCCGAGCAGTCCGTCATGCCATCTTCGAAATGGTGCGATCGTCAGACTTATAGTGTTTCTGCTATTGTGGAGCACGCAGCTCCTGATGTAGCGCGGATGAATCGTTGCGACTGATAGTGATACGAACTCAAGTGTACTCCAATCGGGTACGGTGAACGGTTTGCTACATTAAGACAAACTATGCATTTGCGATCATCCTGGTGATATACCCAATAGTGCTCACTTACCATGAAGTGCAAAGCTTGCTATTTTACCACTAAAACAAGCGCGAAGGGTACGAGATGGTGCATGTGAAACAGGGTGGAGACATTACCTTCGTCGTTGTCTTCGTTGTCGCTGCAGGACAGCTCGAGGGTTATGGAGCAGTCGGTGCCCGCCCAACCGTCAGCGCAGGAACAGCGATAAACGCCATCCTCTAAGAGACACTGGCCGTGACGGGAGCAGCCGTTTGGACAGCCAGCTAAACAAGGGCATACCGTCTTTAACTTCTACTTTAACTTATTACAATTTTCGGTGAAGGAAAAATCCTAGACCGAAGACACATATTCATACAAACATTCGATAAAGACGAAGATGCACAGAGTCTAGTGAAATATGGGTTCTGAAAGCAGGAAGGGCTTACGTAGTGTGCAATGTTTCCCGTTCCAGCCCTGAGTGCAGACGCATGTGCCATTTTTGCACTGGCCGTGCTCGTGGCAGCGCAAGTCGCAGGGGCGTTGGTCGCACAAAGATCCCGTCCAGCCGTCATCGCAGCGGCACACGCCCTCCGCGCACACACCGTGGGGCCCGCAATCCAACGAGCAAACAACTGCCAACAGGTACACGATTAAACATCGCAGAAGTCTAAATTATGGTGATAGTTTCTTTTGTGGGGCTATGCAGCAGCTTTTATGCTACCAAAGAAAGCTTTGCAGAAGACAAGCTAGAAGTAAAAGTATTTATACTTCTGCTTTTTAACTTGGCAAAATCCGAGGCAAAACCTATCAAGGGATGGAAGCACACCTGCCATCCTATTGCACGCATTGTTGTTGTGGATATCCATATACTTTTTAGTAACAACTTTTATCATCTACGTTATATGTTTCTTCTCGCTCATGTAACAGATTATGCTAAATCGTGACGCGATTAAAATTTCCAATTCTCGTCCAATTTTCGAACCTCTTTCATTAGAAAATTTCGAACTTTTACACCGGTGCGTCCCGTAGGAGATCCCGGAATCGCCAGGTGCCCATCGAGGGGGTTTTAGTGGGTACCAATCCCTCATGGCCCTGCCATGTAAAAAGAAATAGGTACTTGTTTCTCTTACCTTGCGAACAATCGTCTCCAGTGTATAAAGGATCGCACACGCATCGTCCAGCGTCGAGGTCGTACACGCCACGTTGCGAACAGGCTGGCAAGCAACGTTGCACCCGAGCGTCCCTCTCACTACAGGCCGCACCGCGCCACCCCGCGCGACACACGCAGCGCCCGCGAACACACGAGCCGTGGCCACCGCAGCTCGGATCCAAGCAATCCTCTACAAAGGCGGATAACACAATGAAATAGTCCAAGTAAAAAGTACAGTAAGTAAAGCAACAGCCTAAACATGCCCCACTGGGCAAGGGCTCCTCTGTACAGAGGGTATCAGTGTCCACCACGCGCCCCCGCTGCAGATTGACGGAGTTCACGTATCTTTTTATTATTATTTCGAAAATATGCAGGTTTCCTCACGATGTTTTCCTTCTACGCTGAGCGCGTGATAAGTTAGCAGTTAAAATTAACAATTACATTAGTGTCGCCACCGGACATCGAACTTAGGTTCCTCGAGTGAATTGAATTAAAGGTGGACACTGAGCTATCTCTGCTTGAAATTGTATTATTACCTTGCTGATATAATTGTATTACCTTCGTCGCATTTTAGTCCTTTCCATCCTGGCTTGCAATGACAATGCCCGGCTATGCATTGACCGCGTCCGGAGCAATCTGCGGGCTCACAGTCATGCGCTGGTACATCACATTCCGGCCCCTTCCAGCCCTCGGAGCAATGGCAGACCCCTCCTGCGTAAGCTCCGTGACCAGAACATAGCACCGGACAAACACCTAAAAGTAACACAATAGTCCATTACCTCTCGGTTAGATACAAGGAAAGTTATATGATTATTAGTAGGATTTCACCAATTAGTTCATCCTATTCGACTTCTTTAAAATTAATTGAATAATTATACTTTTTTCATTGCGAAAACGAGCCTTACATACGCCTTATTTTTTTTTTATTAGGATCATTATTAGTACCATTTTGCATTTTCTAATATAACTTATGTTTCATATTATTCATCGTCCAGTTTTTAAGTCCAGTATTTATAGTGTTAAATATTATAAATAAAAACTAATGTGAATAATAACTTACTTTTCGAGCAGTCATGTCCTTCAAAGCCGTCCATGCAATCGCATTTCCCGAGGTAGCAGGATCCATGTCCCGAGCAATCATCCGGACACGAGTTCGTCACGCCCTCGGCTTCAGACACAATCATCTCGACGCTGTGCGGTTGCAGCTCGTCGTTGTATATCGATATGAACCATCTGCCGGTATCCAGGTACTGCAGTATGCTGACGTTCACCCTCATGTCTGTCGATCGCTTGCTAATCGTGTGATTCCACTGGTGGAACGGATTGATCGTGCCCAGCAATGTGTCCCACTCGTCCAGGCTGCGTTGGAAACTGTCGCCTTGGTACGTGCTCCTTCTTTTCCGTAGCCTGTGGTCCACGCGTCCGCCACGTATGAATTCCACGAAGTCGTACTGAGTGACGCTCGGTGCGACGTTCCGTCTGCCGTACACTGCGAAGTTTGCCCCCCAAGGTACTGTAAAGTTAAGGCTGACGTACGCCGGCTGCTTGCTATGGAATTCCGAGCTCCAGAACTGGTAGGCGGGTATGGTCGCGCTGTGCAACTCATCGAATTCCCGGACTTCTAACGCCGGCGACCAAGGGGGCGGCGCGGCTTGTTGCGCCTGCTGAGGAATCACTGCGGAGTCTATCGACGCTTCTGCCGTCGTCGACCATCCTCCCAAAGAAGACGTCGATATTGATTCTGCAAATTAAATTTTTGTTACAAATGATTGTTCCAAAGTACAATTGTTCAGTGAAATAGGCGAATGGCTGACATTACCATCAGATGGTGAGGACGTTGACAGTGAATCTCGGATTCCCTGAGCGTGCGTCACCGCTTTCACGTCTTGGACCAGGATACAATTCGAATTGTCTATATTAGTTTTAATTGACGATAAGGCTGTAACAAAGAAAATTCTCATTTTAAAACTCGAAAGTCAGTGTACCGTTCTTATAAAACATCATCAATCTCGCATACCAATCCCAAAGGAATCTGTGGTAAATAAACACCAAACACGCTCACGACGTTATCCGAATAACATATCGACGGTGCAATGTTAATGCCATCAAATCGAATACAATCAACAATGTCAACGTTTGGAATTTCTTCAAATTTATCGAGCACGTTGACGGTTAAACTTGTGTCATTGAAGAGTTGAATGGGACGGGAGAGATGTCGCGACGCCCCGTCGGCTTTTAATTAGGCGGAGCGGGGCCCGAGCGCGGTTGAGGCGCGTAACGAATCAATCGGCCCCGGCCGTTGAGCCTTGAGAGCACGTAGGTGGTACGGTTACACCCAAACGTTTCTTGCTCCCGGGAATTTCGTTGTCTTCTCATTATGCGACGCGGACGACCCATTATCCGACGATCGGCCTCGGATCCCGTGCTGCTGCGGCTAATTGTATAATTTTTTTTCGACAGACGGAATCGAGAGCACGGGCTTTAATAACGGGCGTTAAGCGGACCGTTAAAAATCTCCGGAAATAATGTGAAAAGTTTCAAAGTGCCCTTTCTTCGGCTTTGCTGCATTCGGACGGTCTACGGACACGGTTTTCACCCTCTGAGGCGTTTTTAAAACGCAATTCGCCAACAGAAACTTGGAAAGGGGCATACAAACGGCCCCGGTATTGTTATGCAGGGAGAATTTATTGTGTACATTTATTAGTTCGGCAAAGAGTCTACGAGCAACGGGGATTTCCAGGCAGGATGCTTAGCTTGTTCGCTGGCGTGTGCAATTCGTGCTTAGCAATATACGCCAAATTACGGCCATAAGTCAATCTTGCCGAAATAAAACAATGAATTTGTATATTTTTCCTCCACAAGCTGTGGTAGGAGAGCAAGTTTGTGTGCAATAAATAATTCGGTTCTAGTAATATTGTAAGTTTACAATTTATAAATTTTCAATTCATCGCTTTTGTGATAGTGAAGGTGAACGGATTTATGTAAACAAAGTAATGAAGTAAGAATAATATACCAATTACAATAATCGCACCAAATTATACTTCTGACCAATATAATAAATAGACCAATTATATTCCTAAACTAAAACGTGGTAAAGTTTCTAATACACTTGAAGAAATTTTGAGCTTTTCCCAAATCATTTCGGCTATAAATTTCGGGAATGAGAAAATAATTGTTTATATTTCAAAATATATTATATAAGCTATATTAAAGACCTCACCAGGCTTAAAAAAACGCTAAAACAACTTCAATGACATTAATATACGTTGAAATAAACGTGCTTATGATGTAGCATTTGTTGCCAGTAAACAAAATATTGATGTGGCTCTTCGTCGTTATTTTCATTGCTCGCGCGTCAGCGAATAACAACGGATGTCGTAGCAATTAAGTTATCATCTTAACCCCCGACAGTCCCGAGATTCACTCACAGATAAGGATCGCCATTTGGCCGTCTGCCTCCGGCGCAGGACAATTTAGATACGCGAGTTAAGGGACGACGGTTAGCGTTAACTGTTATTGACGCACGAATCGATACTGTAAATGAGCCGTTTATATTCAAAGCCGGCGACTGCGTTTAGGCGATGATAAAATTTAAATCCCGATTATGGGCGTTAGCGGAGATAGGGGTTTCGGTGGAGATAAGTTCACACGATCAGACAGAGGCCGAAAAAAAACTAGTTCCTAAACACTTTTTTGTGACGCCTCATTATGTACTTACGAGAGAAGGTCGTAAATGTTCGTTTACCTGACGCTAAATGATTACCGTCGCTACTCGATGTCCAAAACATCCATGATATTGCGTTTGCGTTGAAAATAGTCATAGGCAAGTTCACTCAACAGATAATATTTATGTGTCATCTATTGTGGTACTAGTATTACAAATACTTTTATTTTACGCCGATTTTCAGAGAAGTTTTGGTTCTACGCAACTAAGCTAGCCCATTCTTGACGCAGTTTAAGCAGGCGTGTGTCTTCAATCTATAAGTTAAAACATACAAGAACTGAGATAACAACCATATACAACACAAATTAATCGTATGATGTAATAAAAATTAATCAAAAAGACACTAGGACCGATCTATTGTCTTGGATAAAAGATTACATAAAGATTAGTAAGTACTTCTTAAGATTCTCAATAACAATATGGTGTTGCCATGCCGCAATAATAATAGGTGCTTCCCAACAAATAATACTCGAGTTCAACGTCAGAGGCGTTCGCTTACACGAAAACGACGCGTTACATATTTATTTTTCGAAGCAATAACGCGGGTGACGTGCCACATAAGGAAGGTCGTGCGACACGAGAGAAAAGAAGCCGAAATGTCGTAATATCCGCTCGGAAAAGTGAAATATCGCGGCGCGGTCGACGCTAGTCCGCCGATGATCCCTCGTAAAACCTATAAATCTCCTTCGCTGAGGAAACGGGGGGGCGCTGCGATGCACGTCGGTACAATCGTGTGCAGATGGACGGTGTTTGCTATCCGCGCTATTTTTCGAGTTAATGCAATTTATTGTAATACGATTCAGCGTAGATTGCATCGGGCCGTGGGGGAGAGAAACTCGTTTGATGGAGTCCCGGGGGACTGAGAGGCGGCCGTCTATGCGTTAGGCATTAGTCACGTGATAAATCTCTTGCCGCTCGCCTGCCGTCCTTGTCTGTTAACGCGCAACTTCCTAGCGCCGTCCCTGTCTATGAGTGGAGGGTCGGGCTCGCCTTGCCCCAAATTCGTAAGAAGCGTGGACACATTTCTATATGGTGGTTGTGTGCGAAAACATGATTTAAAGGTCTCGTGCTAGTCACGTTGCACTACTTATACGGTTAAATGTTTGTTGGGAGTTCCCAATTGACAATCAATCCATGCCGCATCGAGAGATCTCAATTAATTTAATCTGGCTGTTGAGTAGTTGATAGTAATAACATCAAATGTCGTAAATGCAATGCTCTTTTCAGTTTTCACAATTGAATGTTTGACAACAAACAAAGATATTTATAGACATTAACTTTTTTTTTAACTCAAAACCGCGATTTTTAACAGTTACGTAAACACTCATCAATTAAACCATTAGAACATGAGTTGCAAACAGTTGAATTGAAATTACAAAGATTATACAGGGGCTGCCCGAGGCAATCAGTCGCAGTGCTTCTCCAAGATTAATGTTCCACGTCTGATGCACCCCGTTAATTAACGGAACGGCTTTTCTTCGCGTTTTTAACGAGGACAAATGTGTCGATGCGTTATTGCGCACGGAGGTCGCCGGGAAACGTTATAGACGTTAACTTTAGAATCATCGGATAGTTCGTCGGAAAGCGTCAACAGTAGATGTGAGGAGGGCTTAGACATCGGGGTCCGCCAAATTTCAATTACATTAAAAAACCCGACGCGGCTCCAACGGGCCCCCGTTCAACACGGTACGCAATGAAGGGTGCAACAGATGGTGCCAATATTTTCATTACACCACTAGAACTATCGGCGAGAAGTAGATTTATGTCGGATTATAAACTACACACTAGCTTTGTGCATTCAACGCGGCCTTTTCGAGTTCCGTTCGAAAAAATGCCCGGAATCGATACACTTTCGGGCACTGAGTGCGCGTTTCGAGCTTGTCACATTACGAATGGAAGTTTAAAATAACGCGGAACGTAAGAGAGCTTGGAACACTTCGTGACTCTTCAATCAGATAAGACCGACAAAGGAACACGGATGAGAATATACATTACACGTAGTTTTGAAGTCTGTATTTGATACACGTGACACGTAATAAAACAATACGAGTACAAACATTTTACGCTGAGTTATTTCGGTTTGCATCCCGTTAGTGACGAATGTATATGTTGTTAATTCTAATTAAATTGCTTTAACTTTCCTTATGTAATAACTTTCAAATAACAACAACATTTTTACAACGCTGCCGTTTTAACAAATAGCAAGCATGCGGAAAATCATAACACTATGGCGATCTTCACTACATAGTATAAAACAAAGTCGTCCCGCTGTCTGTCTGTCCCTATGCTTAGATCTTTAAAACTCCGCAACGGATCTTGATGCGGGTTTTTTTAAATAGATAGAGTGATTCAAGGGGAAGGTTTATATGTATAATACATGGCACCCGTGCGCAGCCGGGTCGCTAGTTAAGTATAACTTCACGACAAGAAAGTCACCGCACTACCATTCTCCGTCAAAAAAAAGGAATGACTATAGAGTGAAAACAAATTACCAGAGCGTGTTATAAGCGGGCGTTTGTCACCTAAGGTAAGTTATCGGAATACGTGAAAGTTATCTAGGCAGTTCGGCCGTCGCCGATAGCGGCGCAGTTTATATCGGTTCGGGTATCTTATGGGGATCTTGGCGCGTCCGTATAAAAGCGTAAGTCATTTAATTAGAGAAACGGGATTAACTTTTCCCATTGGGAGCTCCGCCGCCGCCGGTTCGGACTTTAAACGACATGCATCTCTTATCTCGCCTACCCATAATTTAATGGGAGTCTAAACGAGCCGAGATCCGATGCGATAACGGCCATCGACTTGGAACACCTTATATTGGGGCCCCCGCTTCATTACCTCGTTTTAAAGAAACGGAGAAAATGTAATGTTGCCTTTTATGCGCTATTCCAAGTCGGACTTTCTTCTCCACGGCCAAGTTTTACTTCACATTTAATTGGAAAGCTTCGACTTTGAAGACATATTTGATCGCTGATACTGCATTGTATACTTATTTTTATGTTACAGTTAATTATAAAAAAATAAATCCATCGTACATTGTTCGATTTACGGAAATTTATTTTACAAAATAATTTTTGACAAACAAAAACCGACTTCAATCAGAAAATTAAACACATTGTTAATACAAAAAAAGAAAATAAAAAAAGACAAAAAAAGAATCGTCAAAATCGGTTCATAAACGAAGAAGTTATCCGCGAACACACAAAAAATATATATATACGGCCGAATTGAGAAACCTCCTCCTTTTTTGAAGTCGGTTAATAACGTTGCACTAAACACACTTTGAAACAAACAAAACTTTTTATATTCGGGGAAAAAGGTAGTCTTTGATTTTATTTACTTCAGAAGTCATATAAAGTATTTAAAAACGCTAAATAACGCTAACGCTATGCAATAAAACTAATCTTGATTAACTTAAATAATAACAGACTTATTGTTTAATCTAAATTGTATTCATTTACAAGAAAAATGTAAGTAGAATTTAATTTTGCATTAATTGATAATACAAGTATATTGAATTACGAAATTGATAGTCATCTATTGCAAACTGAAGTTGAACATGTGACTATAAATTGTGTTCTTTATATGCCCTTGCACCTGCAAAACGTTACGTCAGACGTTCCATAATTAACTTCTTTCCCTCGACATTTGGAAAGTTACAAAGTTTATTTATTGTGTTCTTTAAAATAAATATCCATTTGCGTCTTCGCATGTACTATTCATAATGTTAAATTGATGTTGGAATGCGTATTTAATATGAATAGCATATTGTACATTTTGACCGTAGTTGTGTCAAGGCTTTTATTTTGTTTCATTTCGTTCTTATAGTTTACTAAATTTAAAAGTCAAGATAAAACACTCAATATTCATTTATTCAACAACGAACAGTAAGGTTTCAAAGGTTTTTTTTAGAAATGTTTTTCAATAAATAAAGTTAAGCGGATCAAACAGGCGAGAGACCAACGGCAGGTAAATCACTATAAAAAACTTATTTTTGTACGTATACTTTGTATATTATGTTTAATTTAATTTACTTAAATTGCTATTTTTCCTCCGATAGATGAAAGTTTAATAGTAAAGATCCATTTAACGCAGAACTGGTCGATGCCCAGAATCGCATGTGTTCATGCGTGCAATATCTTAAGGTATGTAACCTACTGGCTATCGAGGTTCCGTACGGACCGTGATCCAGATGACCATCGAATGTACTAATCGTTGGCTGGGGTCTGGAACGCAGGTGTACCGTGTATCTTATGCGCGTACACATCATGTTGGCCTTTTCGTAGGCTACTATGAATTAATCGGTTGTGTGTTAGCACTATATGTACAGTGTTCTCTACAGGAAGCGCTGCTGGGTCCAATATTATTTATTGCAATAGTACATAATCGGTAAATTAAATGTTAAAGTAAAAAAACAGCCTGTACATGTCCCACTGCAGGGCAAAGGCTTGGCGGACTTCGCATATCTTCGAAATACTTTTTTATTTTTTATTTCGTTATTATTTCGAAAATATGCAGGTTTCCTCATAATTTTTTCCTTCACCGCTGAACACGTGGTAAGTCAGCACTTAAAATTGACAATTTCATTGGTGCCGGCACCGGGGATCGAACTCAGGTTGCTCCAGTGCATTAAATTATAAGCGAGCGCCCGTAGAATGATGACAATGAATAAATAGAAAGTGGAAGAATTATAGAAGAACCTTCGATATAAAGTTTTGGTTTTTGTTGTCCTTATTTCCCATTTTAAATGGTACGGTATAAATATTATTTATTTGCTTTTATCACCGTCCTGTCAAAATGGCTAGCAGCTTACAACATGAAAGTAACTTGATCAAATTTCGCGCTCAAGTGTTGTTCATAATTGAATCAATAAAAAGTATATACGCAGCTGTTCCATTGCAGTTACGTTTCGGTGCGAAAAAACCTCTCTGTTCAACGATGAGTTGTCGAAACTAGTTAAGTTGGTGCCGTGTTGGCGTGCTACGGGCGCGTTATTTGGTGTTCGCTGGAACAGTTCAACCGTTCTGCGGCGTAAGTTAAATTGAAACTGTTGTCGCTGACGTGACTTTCGTTATGTGGCGTATTTTTTCTCTTTGCGTATATACGATGCTTATGTAACGAGCGGAGTGAATTTGCATTACAATGCAACTGAGATATACCAACGGCTTTGATGAGTTCGATTGGACTGTTATTCATAGATTGATGATTACACTGTCATGGTTTAGATGTAGATATTGTAAACAGATAAAGCTTACGTTATTTGACAAGCGAACAAAACACGATTGAATAAATTTACGGATGTGTTGATAATTTTCTCTTATGTCTTCTTTCTGACGCAACTAGTTGTATATATGTTTATTTTTATCCATAATATTTATTTTATATATGCAATATATATCTATATTTAATTTTTATTTATAAACCCAACCAGACGAGAAAACAAATGAATATCCCCCATAATAAGAATTACAAATAAGCGAAAAAGCGCTTCAGTATAACTTAATGCCACACTCAAATGAAGACTAGATAAAAGTGAACCCAGATAAAGAACAAATCAAACTAATAATCTGCAGATGAAATAGCGTTTAAATTTAACGTAAACCGAACTCGGCTAGAGTGAAATCGAATTTCTCAACACGGCGCTTTTAATGGCAAGTGTATATTTGCTTTATCTAGTCCGGGGCAAATAAGAACTTGACGGGTGATTCCCGCCTTAGCATGCGGGCTGCAGTGCAGAACTGATTCAATTAGCATATTCAATGGATCCCGTTATTTCCGTTAACTTACGAACAGTTTTAAAACAAATAACATCCATTTTCCGTTTCGAGTGTTTGCTTTATATAGCCGGGGCAGCGTGCCCTCGAAATGTTTAGGAGCGTCGCAATTTGCTTCGTTTAATAACCCGGTGTATGAACGCAACATTGAAATAATTTAACTTTAATGGCTTGCTGATATATGCTTTTGTCGGCGTGTATTGAAACGATTATATCCATTACGTTTTTTGTCAATTAGTTCCTGAAGATAGTTAGTAAGAGTGAATCGTATTATTTGCGACTCAAATGTAATTTGTTTTCCGTGCAAAATATCGATCGATTGTGACATGTGACCTTTTGGTCGTGATTTAATGTTGAGATAGGAAATGAGAAGATTTTTAAATGTTTATGTCGTTTTTTTATCGTAGTAATTGTTAGGTTATTTATGTCAAAAATATCTGTGTGATAACAAAAACGTGCACTGCACATAAAAACAAACACGGACGATCACAAAATAATGTAACTGGCTAAGGAGTAACATCGTTCGATTTATTACAATTCTTCCCCAATAACGAAAACCTTTTAAATCAACCCAAAGGGAATTAATCGCGGAATTATTTTCTGATTATGTGTTTTACTGTGTGTGTGGTCATTGTTAAAGCACGTATTTTATACTTATTTTTCGCAACAAAAGTGTCGTCATAAAGAGACGATATGAAATATACGTAATAACATCATGCTTACGCTACTCACGAGTTGCAGCTTGCGGCGGGCAGTGCATTGTTCCTTTGAAGGTTTTTGCTGTTTCATAATAGGAGCTTTGCGTGACGTCGTGATAGAATGGCTTCAAAGACTCGTATTTATATTTACGGTTCTCTTTTTATAGTTCACGGTTATAGCATTTTTCTAACTAGCCGACTAGTTCTAGTTGAATAAAAGCTTTTATTTTATGTGAATTAGATTCACTCATGCCTTAATTAAAGGCTTTGGCCTTTTAATTAGAAAATATAAATTTAAGCATAATATTTTATTACATACGTTTTTTTACGGTATACCAATGAAAAAAGTTAATGAATTATCTGTAAACTGTGGATGAAAATCGTAAGCCCTCGTGTTTAAGAATGTAGTCAAATGTCAAACAAGTTGTTTCTCAAGTTTTCAACACGCGTGGTTGTGGCTGTCACGCTTTGTTGGCTCACTAGAGTTTTTTTTATCATTTTATCGATAGCATAACGCTTTTTCCGTTGTAAAACGTTAATGGTAAGCATGAGCTTCACCACTGGGAGAATGACGGACCTGCCCATTCGTGCAACAGCGAAGACTGTTGCGTGGCCCTACCACAGTGGATTTTTATTATATTATTAAATTTAAGTGCGACTTTCTTTCCCGAGTTCTTAATCTTATATTAATATTAAAGACATAGTGTAAATCTTTTATTCGAGATCCAATGGTACAGCTTTACTCGGGCCTAAGTAGGCCAGAGGCAGTTATCTACACAGTTGCGGTCGAGTTAGACTTTGATGCTATTTTTGCGACCTCTTAAACGTGTCTGCGGTTTGGAGTTTTATCGCTACGAACTCTCGGGTGCGGTCAACGAAATAAAGCCCAGAAATAGCCTCATAACATTATGACGAAGTACGTTTCCGATATATACGTAACGTGTGTGTTCCAAGATAGTTACGAAACGCAAAAAAATTATAGTAAATCCGTAATTTATCCTCACTAATATTATAAACGCGAAAGTTTGTATGTATGGATCGATGTTTGTTACTCTTTCACGCAAATACTACTGTATGGATTTTAATGAAACTTTACAATAATACAGCTTATACATCACAATAACACATAGGCTACAATTTATACACATATTTTTATGTAAATCTGTCTTTTTTATTATAAATAAATAAATATTTAAGGACACATTTTTACACATTTTCTAGTCCCAAACAAAGCAACGCTTGTATTATGGGTACTAAAAAACTGATAAACATACTTAAACGTACTTTTCTTTTTTAAATAAATACATATTATACATATATAAACATCCAGACACTAGAAAAACACTATGTTCATCCCACAATATTTTTCCAGTAGTGGGGATCGAACCCATACCCTCTGGCCCAGGAAGCAGGTACACTACTCATTACGCCATTCGGGTCGTCTGTCTTTCTGTCTGAATGTTACACTTTCAGCCTATTCTACGCAGACATAGTCGCGGGCAGCAGCTAGTTCTTCATATATGAGCTGATGTTGTTATTCCTTAACGTACATAATCGCAAAATCACCAGATATTTTTGGTGACCAATATAATAGGTTAATAGAAATATTCGAATTTATATATATAACGGTGGTAAGGCCATGCAACAGTCTTCGCTGCTGCACAAATGGGCAGGTCCATCAGGGGAGGTACGAGCACCACGATCTCACAGAAGACCGACGTGAAGTGGAAGTGGTATACTTCTGCTTTTCGTCTGGCAAGTGAGGTAGCCGAGGTCAACTTTATTAAAAAGTGGCAAACCATCTGCAACCCAACGGGTGTCGCAAATTTCCATGGCCGGTGGCTATTACTTAACATCAGGTGGACCGCCAGCTTGCTTGCTAACTTCTCACATTTTTTTATGTGCGAGATTTTTTATATCGGGCCCTTAATGGTTTCTAATTAGTTGGTGTTATTACAAATTTCTGTAATATTTTGTACATATAGAGCACATAAAAGTACGGTGTTGCTACTAGTGAAAAATTATGTTAGAAAATCAGTACATTTCAAAACGATAATATGCAAAAATCAAGCGTCGCGTTGAAAAATTAACAGAGAGATAATGTCACGAGAGTCGCCGAAGCACGAGATATTGCGACGATTTGCGAATAAAAAGTTATCCGGCTCTAAATCGAGATGGGATTACTTTCGCGATTTATGGAGCTTTAGGTATGGTACACGTAAATTATGATTGGTCGTTCCGCGTATAGGCCGGGATTGCGAGCCTGATATATCCGCAGTCAAATGATATGAGACGGGGAGGCGTGGATAATTTATGGCCGCGCTAACGCGGGGGCGGGGGCCGGAGGCACGTTGGTTGGATTTTTTTTTCCTCTCCGCATGTTTGTATAGTTTTTACGACGCACCCCGTGAACGGCCGATCAGCTAAACGCTGAATGTTGGAGGCGTCCCGTCAGCTAGCGTTGCAACATCAACGTTTACCCGTCCAATTTGCATGTACGACGCTTACTCGCACGTTGAGAGATCGCCGGTCGTCGATCCGCCTCCGGACGGAATGTTTTGACCCGAAGGTTTACTGTGTATCGAAAGCATGTAAAGCGCAGCTTTCGCGTTCAAAACGCGTCCGCTGTTTGTTTAGCTCCTTGGCTTATTTGCATCGTTCGGCCGTTGATGACTCGGTGGTGTTGGCTAAGATTCGACGTCTGGGTTCGTCGGTTCGAGTCCCACACGGGACCCTCAGTGTTTGTGTCCAAGGAATGTAGACGTAAGGTAGGCGGCCGGTTGTAAAAATGTAAGGCAATACCATTGTCAATATTATTCACGCGTTTTGCCGACTCCACTAGCTGGAATACGGGTAGGAGGAAGGAGAGAAAAGGCATGTATCTGTTGCGTTTAAAGCCATACGAATCCTGAAACTCGTTGACCGATCTAGAGTTCGTAGGAGATTAAGGTAAGTTCGTTTTATAATCACAATGTTACGAATACAAGTAAAGAGTGTTGAAATAACACACTTAACAATTGTACTATTTTACCATTTGAATAAAGGTGGGACTGTAGAATGGGTATTGTTAATTTCTTTAGCCGTTATCTTTAACTTAATTAATAAATATTTAGAGGTTTCAGTTAGAACCCGTATATAATGTTAGCAGTTGATTACAGTAGATTAAAATTTGATATAGTATAAAAAGCGAAGTGACAAGCCTATATATGTCCCATAGCTGGGAAGGCCTCGTATACAGAGGTTTTTAGGGCGTAGTCCACGCGACGCGACCCTTCTGTGGATTGGCAGACTTCACTTATCATCGAAATATATTATCTTAATTATTATTATTTCAAAAATCTGCTTGCAATCAATATTTTCATTGGTCTCGGCACCAGGATTTGAACTCGGGTCGCTCGAGTGAATCAAAGCCAGTTGTTTACGACCTAATGTCATAGGTAAACCCGGGAATTTTTCTATGATCACTCGTACAACGATCTTTACTACTAAAGTTAGAAAGAGTTCCTGTCTGTTTCTTACTTATTAAATTATATGTATTAACGGGGAGTTCCCTCGTAATATTTCTTTATGGGTATTAAATTGCTGTTGCATTGAAAAAAAAATATTTATACATTTACAAATATAAATTTAAAAGAGCCAATGATAAATTTTTGTTTTTACTGTATTCAAAAATTAATTAATTACTAATAAAATATGTCAATAAATTTCATTGTTACAACTGGCTATTTTTTCTTCTTTTGCATATACCTATAACGTCATGAAAACGTCGAAACATACAATAATGACTGATTAGAAAGGAATTAAATACTTCAAAACCAAAGGGAAACCACTCAATAAAGCGATAACGAATAAAAAGGCCTCTACCGACCATATAATTTGATCGGCATTCGATGTGAGTTATTAAAAGTACGCCTTAACAATGTATTTGGACAGCCCGCTGGGATTTTATGAACAATGATAAATTGTTGTTCTACCATTTCTTACGGCATCCTATTAAAATATGGACTAACTAACCCGTAGAGAGTTACAAATTATTACTGAGCCGGCGATGGGAACACGGAAAAGAGGTTCTTGGGGATTGTTCGAAGTTTATAATTTCGTGAAACGTTAATGAACATTCCGTCATTAGCTTTGCCGTTCAAATCAATTTCCAAGAGCGTTTGTTCAAACGTTCTTTGATAATATTAGGCAGATACAGAATGACGGAGCATTTGTCAAGTACAAATTCTGATAAATCAATAACGTTTAAGTTTGTACAGTTTTTTAAAGTTTTTATTTTTTATTTGAAAACACAATTTTAAGATACAGACGAATTTGGATTTACATTAAAACGTTTTTTTAAATAAATCGAGTTTATCCAATTTCTATCATTGAAATGGAATATTATCCGTGGAATAATCTTTATATCTTTCCTCGAACTTTATTGCAGAATAGTTAATTATCACTAATAGGTGTATTCATTTGTTTTTTACCCAACAAGAAATCAAAATGTTATATACACGAACATTTAAATATAGATTCTTATTTTAAATCCTATAATTTTTTATTTTTTATTGATATCCTCATACGCCAATTCGTAACCTCTTCGAAAAGAATCCATTTCAATTTAAATTTTTTGAATCATAAAAATATTTCATATAAAAATTGGTCTTTCATTTTGACATTACAGACAGATAGGTAGTTAATTTTATTATTGTTTCTTCCAATAAATTACTTGAATGAATAATGCCGTAACAATATAACATTAGAGGTAAACAAATATTTATTGCTATCCAATTCAAATTACTTGTTTTGGGGCATGTTGGATGTTGAAGAAATATTTAAGCTAAATGGTTTTAATGTTAAACATTAAAAGAATTTATAAGTTGTTCAAAATTAAACTTAATTCGTGTTTGTGGTCAGTATTTATTCTTACGAGGCCATATTTAACATAACCTGATGGTCTTTAAAATATGCTTTTGTTAAGCAAAGTCTAACTTTTAAGCGCTTCGTAAACATTGCTCTTGAGAACTGTCATCAGACGCGAAAGTTAGTCTCATTGAACTAGTATTCATAACAACACACATCGTTAAACTTCCGCGTGCTAAACTTGACGTTGCGTAACTGATTTGTTTACTTATAAATACACGACAAGGTCGAATAGAGATATATGTATTTCCGTCTCATTCACACAACGAGGTCCGCGAGACGTGTCTAGATCTCATCATTATAGTTGTGGAGATTTAAAGCTTGGTGTTGGTGTGGTACCACGCCGCACCTTCTGCTGTTGCACGGACGGGCAGGCTGGTCCGGGGAAGTACCACAGCCTCACAGAAGATCGGCGCGAAGCGGAAAAATATAATACTTTCGCGTGTCCCCTTTTTCAAAAGTTGATAACGCAAATGCAACCCAACGTTGATATCCAACGGCGGCGGGTACCACTTGACATCGGGTGAATGGTCTAGTCATTTACCACCTTTCAAATTTAAAAAAAAAAAAAAAACAAAGGACTCTTACTGACATGACATTGGCAGAATTCTTTTAAAAGAGGCTATTAATCAAAGAAGAAGAAGAAGAAAAAAAAAAGGACTCACCTATAAAGTACGCCAGCATAGCCGCTAGTATGACGCATAGGCATATCATGGCTATTGCGAGGCACTTCCACGTGCAGCGGTGCTGGCAGCGCTTGTCTATGTGGAAGCGCGACGGCGAGTAGACCGGCACCGGGCTGGGCTGCGTCGCCCGCAGGGGGAACACCGGCATCACCAGGGGCTGGTTGGCCAGTTGGCAGTGGCCGCTGCCGAGGGTCCCGCCGCCCATGCCGCCTGGCATGCCCGCGCCGGCCAATCTGAAACGAACCTTACGGTCAGAGCTGAGAGATGGTTTTCCATTGCCAGTTGTTACTTGGAGCATCTTCGCAGGGTACCCATGCTAATCGTTTTGTTAGCTCGTGTTCCATTCGCTAATTGATGCAGAAATGTACTCTTGCCTCATATACGTTTATATGTAATTTAAGACCCCTGTACGCACAATGGGATGTAAGATGCTGCTTGAAACGTAGGTTTTTTTTGGTATCAGTCTATTTAAGACAAAAGTAATATGTTGTGAATTAAGTAACGTAATTAAAATAACGGCACATACACGACCAATATCATAAGAACATCGATTTTTTTAATAAAAATCGAAGGTTTTCCAAAAGAAAAAAATCAATTGTTTTAAATGGGTCAAGCAGTTTATGATATGACCAAACAAGACGTTGTCACCGCGATAAAAAAGCAGCCTTTTCACGTAATCAGTGTTCATTTCCATTTATTTTTTTTTATGTTCGCAAAAATAGTATTAAGAATATACAAATATAAAAAGAAACAAATGGGTAAGTAATAGATTGTAACAAAAATCAATATTTTTTCACAAGCTTACATATCTGTACACGGTTCGTAGCAAATAATAGACGCATTACGAGTCGCGCCATTTCGAAACGGCGTACCTCGACCCACTACGAGCAATATTTCCAAGATCCGCAGGTTCCTACGTTTCGCAATTAAGGAACTCATCGGCGCCGAGGCGGTTCATTTGGAGCGGAATTTAAACTCGGCTCGCTCGAGTACAATGAAATTAAAGGCGAGCACCCGGAAACCGTTTACAGCGCAGCCAGTTCCGTTTCATGTGACTTACGCGCTTTTAAATTTGAGCCGGGATTTTTGCTATGCCCTCTATTCTAGGTTGCAGAAGTTGTTAGTGTTCAATCTCCGTTTTTATGTGTAGTGCTTTGATTTTAAACAGAAATAAGTATTATAAATTTGAATTGTGTTTATTCTCGATGTGGCTGTGTAGTGTAGTGCCATGATGTGTTTTTTTTAAATAAGTATAATAATTTTTAATTGTGTTCATCCTGAACATGGTTATGTATAGTGTAGAGCCATGATGCGTTTTGAATAGAAATTAGTATTATAAATTTTAATTGTGTTTATCCTCAAAATCGCTCTGTATAATGTAGTGCCATGATGTGTTTTTAATAGAAATAAGTGTTATACATTTTAGTTGTGTTCTTTCTCAACATGGCTATGTATAGTGTAGTGCAATTATGTGTTATGAATAGAAATAAGTATTATACATTTTAATTTTGTTCATTCTCAACATGTCTATGTAACGTGTAGTGCCATGATGTGTTTTGAATAGAAATAAGTATTATACATTTTAATTGTGTTCATTCTCAACATGGCTATGTATAGTGTAGTGCAATGATGTGTTTTGAATAGAAATAAGTATTATATATTTTAATTGTGTTCATTTTCAAAATGGTTATGTATAGTGTAGTGCCATGATGTGTTATGAATAGAAATAAGTATTATACATTTTAATTGTGTCCATTCTCAACATGGCTATGTATAGTGTAGTGCAATGATGTGTTTTGAATAGAAATAAGTATTATACATTTTAATTGTGTCCATTCTCAACATGGCTATGTATAGTGTAGTGCAATGATGTGTTTTGAATGGAAATAAGTATTATACATTTTAATTGTGTCCATTCTCAACATGGCTATGTATAGTGTAGTGCAAAGATGTGTTTTGAATAGAAATAAGTATTATATATTTTAATTGTGTTCATTTTAAAAATGGTTATGTATAGTGTAGTGCCATGATGTGTTATGAATAGAAATAAGTATTATACATTTTAATTGTGTTCATTCTCAACATGGCTATGTATAGTGTAGTGCAATGATGTGTTTTGAATAGAAATAACCTATTATATATTTTAATTGTGTTCATTTTCAAAATGGTTATGTATAGTGTAGTGCCATGATGTGTTATGAATAGAAATAAGTATTATACATTTTAATTGTGTTCATTCTCAACATGGCTATGTATAGTGTAGTGCAATGATGTGTTTTGAATAGAAATAAGTATTATATATTTTAATTGTGTTCATTTTCAAAATGGTTATGTATAGTGTAGTGCCATGATGTGTTATGAATAGAAATAAGTATTATACATTTTAATTGTGTCCATTCTCAACATGGCTATGTATAGTGTAGTGCCATGATGTGTTATGAATAGAAATAAGTATTATACATTTTATTTGTGTCCATTCTCAACATGGCTATGTATAGTGTAGTGCAATGATGTGTTTTGAATAGAAATAAGTATTATACATTTTAATTGTGTCCATTCTCAACATGGCTATGTATAGTGTAGTGCAAAGATGTGTTTTGAATAGAAATAAGTATTATATATTTTAATTGTGTTCATTTTCAAAATGGTTATGTATAGTGTAGTGCCATGATGTGTTATGAATAGAAATAAGTATTATACATTTTAATTGTGTTCATTCTCAACATGGCTATGTATAGTGTAGTGCAATGATGTGTTTTGAATAGAAATAAGTATTATATATTTTAATTGTGTTCATTTTCAAAATGGTTATGTATAGTGTAGTGCCATGATGTGTTATGAATAGAAATAGGTATTATACATTTTAATTGTGTCCATTCTCAACATGGCTATGTATAGTGTAGTGCCATGATGTGTTATGAATAGAAATAAGTATTATACATTTTATTTGTGTCCATTCTCAACATGGCTATGTATAGTGTAGTGCCATGATGTGTTTTGAATAGAAATAAGTATTATACATTTTAATTGTGTCCATTCTCAACATGGCTATGTATAGTGTAGTGCAAAGATGTGTTTTGAATAGAAATAAGTATTATACATTTTAATTGTGTTCAATCGCAACATGGCTATGTATAGTGTAATGCAATGATGTGTTTTGAACAGAAATAAGTATTATAAATTGTAATCGTGTTAATTCGTTATGTGTTTATGCGTAGTGCCTGAAGTATGTATTAAAAGTTTTAAGTTATGTTGGGAAGCTGTAGAGCTTAGTTAGATTGAAAATTATATTAAACCAAATCATTGCAGGTCGTCTCTAATGTGAACATAACTTCAGTCTGATCATAGAAGTTAATTTGTGTGTGCCTGTATCATGAAATAATTGAATCCGAATTAAGTTATTTCATTTCACTGAGCATGGCGGTTTGTTGTTTGTTGTTTATAAATAGAACGAACGTAAAGCGTGCTTATTTTTATCGTTTATTGCGCGTGCCCCGCCGTCTTACCCTTTGACTTTTATTTCAGTTTTAAAAATATCTTTCCGCAACTTGACTTTAATTGCGTCACTCCTGTTATAATGCGCCGCTCGTAGAAGCACGAACTGGGCCCACATGCGGCCGGTAATAAATTATTACCGCATACTTAATTAGAGCTGTCAAGAGTCCACGGTAAGGTAAAATGTAGGTACGTTTACCATGACGCGGACGAAATATCCACCGCTGCTTCGTTAGCCGTTTCATTCAACGGTCGACCGAGGCTCCGAAAATTAAAGCTGCGAATAAAATTTTTGTATGAGAAATTTATTTTTATTCCTCGCTTTGTATTTCTTGCTTTTTTCGCAGAGCGCAAGTGATAATTGTGACATTTCGCATTTCTTGCCAGCTTCGTGTGGCTCTATTTTTTGTTATAATTTTATTGTTTGTTAAAATTTTAAAAGTGTGAAACTATAGCTGTGAAAGATGGAAGATATGTAAGCTAATATATATAGGTTAAGTTAGCTAGTCATATTCAAGGCACAGTGAGGGTTGCTCGAGGAAAAATCAAAAGGGAATGAGTGAACAACATCACATTAAAATTTCAGCGTCTGGCTAAGAGCCAGGAGACGCAGTTGTGAATGGAATTGTTCAGAGTAGACTACAAATATACCACACATAGAATGAGAGCGCGTACCGTCGATATTTTACGATCTTATATGTATCGAATCATTAATATAAATCGACATGTATTACTGAGCATAAGTACAGTACAAAATGCCTCATCAACATATCGATTCTATTCCCACACTCGCACTTACATAACTGTAATGCCTCCAGAACCCTCAGCAGAATCGGAACAAAAATCTGGAATTTCCTTTCCTGTGTATAGCAAACTGTCGCAGTATAAAAACTTAGATTACGACAACTGTTGCGAAACCAATCTCTGCCCGTAGCCATATGGTGGCGTTGCATTGTTACGGGCGTTTTTAGACAATCAAAACCTATCATTAACAGGGATTCCGACAAAAAATGGATGAGACCGTCCGGGTCGTCCGCCCCGAGTGATCGTTAATCAATTGCTCGAACGGAGCTGTCGCTTCTAAATTTGAACTTTTGAAGGCAGCCAACATATGGCGTATTGGATGTCCGCGCTAGCCAACTGACGCGCCCGTAATGGTTCGGCCCGGGCGATACGAAAGTGGCAATAATTGGTCCTGGAACTCGGCGGACGGAGCGTGACTTGTGAAGGGTCCACTTGCCCGTAATTTTCTTCTGAATTCTCCAAGGACGGCGGAGTGCGGGGGGAGTTAAAATCTTCTTTTTTTAACGTTGCCCTTAGGATGATATTATTCTGTGTTGTACAGACGCTTTGCAAATGTGTATTACACAATTGTCTGCGGGTCACACAAATAGTTGTCCCGTATGGGAAATGAACCCACGAACTCCGGCGCCAAAGGCGATACTGCAGCAATTGTAACAAGGAGTCATTCAAAAAATCCTACAATATCACAGAAGCGGACACCGCAAGCTGAGACGTCTTGTGGAATTCTCCGTTTGTTACGCTCGAGTTTATATTTCTATTTCATCGTTTCACAAATGAGTAATATGCCTTTTCCCGACTGCTGTAATGCCAGAAAAGGAAGGTTATGTAATTGACCTACCAGTATCTATTTCTATAGTTACGAGGGTATACATGATGAACTGCTAAATGGCTAAACTACGTTTGATGAATGGCATGTCATTACATTAGCCTTTTTAATGCATGTTTCCAGGGATATTTAAGCATTAAAAATCAAAATTTACCGTTTTTTTAACCGTTTTTGTACCGTAGTTGGGATTTATTAGTTTTTTTTAATTATTGCTTGTTATTATTATTCATAAGTAAAACTTAGATACTGTAAAGACGTCAAATTATAGCACAACAATAAATACATCTTCCGCTCACTGTTCAAATTTATGGTGAAAGTTATATAGTAAGAAATAATAATGAAGTAAGAAGTATTAAACTTTAAATACCCCATGCTATCTTCTTCATTGGTATTTAAACCATTATCCGTCCATCGTATGGTTATTCATTTAAACTTTCCACCATAAAACCGCCTTACGAACATTCTCCATAATTAAATTACTGGAAGATAAGGCCGGGCTGTTGAATTATGCCCGCTTAGATTTGAACAAATACCGAGTCTTTCGATTTATAGTGCCCATATTAATTCCGTCATCGATACGCAGACGTTAATTCGGATTGGATAAACGTTCCTAATTCTAAAATCCCCAATTTTAACTCTCCCCTGCGTGGGCTTCGATTAATAACTGAGCAACGGTTCCTGCGACTAATGAAAGTTCAGTAACCCGAGATATCGATTGTTAGTTTATCATTCGGACCATTTGTAACTGTGCACGCAATCGATTTCGTTAAAATCCGTCCTCGTTTTTGTTTTTTTTATTGTTTATTACGCCCGCGTGGGTGTCATTACTGGCCGGTATGCACCATTTCCGCGCATTACCGAAATGAGCGGGCGCGTTTCGCTTAGCCCGTGAGATTTCGTGGCCCACGGTCATTACCTTGGGCAAATTGGTAACGTTATTCTGTTGTGGATTGCGGTTTGGCCTTATTACTGTGATGCTATCCGTTGTTACTTAGCTGTGGGTCTTGAGTTTGAATCCCCAGTGGCGCGTGTAGAGCTAAGCATCTAATTAATCTAATGTAGTATATATATAATAACAATAATAAAATATCTTTATTCACATAGACGCTTGCGCGTTCTTATGAAACGTCAAAATTTTACAAGAAATTAACACGTTCGTAAGTTACCACCGGTTCGGAAAGCAGTTTCTGTTGAGAAGAAACCGGCAAGAAACTCAACAGTTGCTCTTTTTTAAAGAAATCAGTTTACAATATAATAGTACAGGTACAATATTCTTGTTTTAGCCTACGTGAGTAGCAAATACTTCGATATTTATTCACAGTTTCCTATTGTCCATTTTTTGTGATACTTTTCACGTTTAGGAGTTGAAGACGTGACATGCGTCCGCATAAAATATATTATGACACATAATTAATTGATTTCATGTTTGAAATTAATGTCGTTATATGGTCAAATTGACCAGGAAAACATAATTGAACCGAAAGTAAAATAACTTTTGGAAGTCATACTCATACTATCATTGCGAAAGTTTGTGACTTTGTTCGTTTGTTGTCACTACGCAACTGCTAAAAGCATTTTGAAGAAATTTGAAACGGAAGACGCAAGCTGCGCCATAAAAAAGTCACCATACTATTCATCTAGTAGAAAATTCGACCTTTCTATCTCGAAAGGACAATTAGCGACGGCGAAAGCTTCGTCTATTGTGGTCAGAGTGCAACGATATTTCAAGCCTCGACGTGTGTTAATTTCGACAGGCCTTAGTCCCGTCCGAACTCTCAATGAAGCGGTAAATAATGAAGTGACGTTGCGCGGCGTGCCTAATTACCTTGGCCCTTAACCAGTCCACGCTAACTACGCACGTTGCATACGACGATTCGAACGAATTTAGACTCTGTACTATATTCCTAAGGTCGATTATTGGAAAATATGCTTTTAACGGACAGCTTTTTTCAAATCCAGGAAGGTCAAGAGGAAGAGTCATCGGTCACGACCACCTCACTTCCTCTTCTCTCTCCCCTTTTCATCTTTTTTAAATACAGTAAAGTTCTATTTACGTTTAACATCTTTAATTAATGCTCTGCAGATGTTGCAGTATCTCTTCGTATCACGTTATTTTATTTGGAACGGCTTCTCTTGAAATCTTTACATCTCGCTACTATCTTGAATCATTCAAGAAATAACCCAATACAGTTACGTCGCGATGAGATTAATAACATGGTCGGGTTTACAGGGTGGACTGTCCCTTTTTAGTTATATAGTAACATAGCCAAAGTTAACATGTTTAGAAATGTTCGAAAGAATTCCATCTATAAAGATTCAACTCTAGGTTCCAGTTACGACGCGGTGGTCGTAGATAGTCCAGTGGTTTTTGTGCTTATAGCGCATACGGTGGTCACTCGGCTGTCTTGAACTGTACTGGCTCGAACGGGACTCTGGCTCGGGAGCCAGACGGGACAAAAAGCGATAGCGCGGCCGTGAGAAAGCGACCGCGGGCAGACGTTTCTACCGCCCATTTATCTCGTGGTCGTGCCGGAATGGGATGGAGGGCCTTTTTTGCGCCCCCTTAAATATAGGTCTGCGGTGGCTGCCGCCGCGCAAGACCTGGAGCTACGGGTGCCTGTTATCAAAAGATTAGATGGTGAACCGTCGATGGCAGTTAATATAGTTTCGATTTCAAATGCACAAGTTTACGCTTCTAATATTGCTAGATATTTTATTATGATAATGATGCTAGGGTAAAGATAGTTATTGCGACGTTGAAACTGTCATAATATAAAGTTGATTCAAAAAACTACGCCTGTATTATTATAGAGAATAAGGTTTAAACTTTCGTAGATATTCATAGTTTTTAGAAATCCGTTTCAAAGACAGTGGTTACAGATAGATTGATAAAGAATTTATACAAATTATAGGTGCAGTTAACATTTAAATTCTCTTTGTGATCTGGGGCTACACAGCTTAACTTTTATAATACAAAAATTGGGCTGTAATAGTAGTTAGTAATAGATAAAGAAGCTTAGAAAATTAATATTTATAAGAAAAAACGGCCAAGTGCGACTGTACTTGCGCACGAAGTGTTCCGTACCATTATCTATAAAAACACTCCACTTCAATATTTTTTTATTCTTTAGTATTTGTTGTTATAGCAGCAACAGAAATACATCATCTGTGAAAATTTCAACTTAACTATCGCGCTTTATGAGCCTGGTGACAGACGGACAGACCGACAGCGGAGTCTTAGTAATAGGGGTACGGAACCCTAAAAACGTATAATTCACTTCTACTGAAACGTTTTCCGTTGACAGTAATAAGAGAACGCCGTGCTTTAGCGGTTAATATTACAGGGAGAGCGTATAAGGGATGCACCATCCCCCTAATACGGGAGGGTGATACGAGGCATCGTCGTGAACCCTCAGGTAAAAGAACAAATCGATATAAGCCGCCAGCTTTGCTTTAACAATCTAGTACTATACGTAAGCCCTCGCTTAGTGTGATGTGTCGTATCAAAAACTCGTAATAGGCAACTTAGTAAAATTTAAAAATAGCACAATACTACTTTTAATTTGTCTTGTTCTTTGGTTAGTTATCAGGGGATGATAAATTTGGTATTAGGAAAGCACTTTAAATGTTAGTTACGATTAAGTTAAGAACTAACTTGAATTATTGGTGTAGGTATTTATGTATGAAGGGCGTAATATACATAGGAATGAGAAAAGTGTGGGTTTGTTTTCTTCTTGTTTCAGATGAAAATAGATTTTTGGACGGAACGGTGTAATTAATAAATAAGCACCGCCGTACTTATTGCGCACAATGGGGAAATTAAGGAGGCTTCAACTTTACAAGGACCAAGTTGAACAATAGCTTTTCTCTTAGATTACGCATTTAAACGACGGGGGAACAAGGAGCACCATTACCTGACTCTATAGTAATTAAAAATAATCGGAATTAATGTTTTGTAAATAGAATAACGATGAAACAGATTAAAAATAAAAACCTTACCTATTCAATCGTTCGACACACGCGGGTTTCGCGGCAAAACGTTTTTTTTTTTAAATCCACCCATGGCTTTATTGACGGCGAGGGGCGAAAGAACGCTGGAGATCCTATCGACATTGAAATGAATCATACGTACATTGTAATTTAATAGTGGGGCTTTGCGTTTCAGATCCTCGAACTAATTGTGCATTGGAGGAGGGACAATAAACAACCTTGTACTCGGTCGATTGTTAGCGTTTCGGAACGACGCAGTGTGATTATTTTTAAAATGAAAGAATTAAATCGAGTGCAATTAAAATGATTGCAAGGTTCATTATTCAAAAGAAGCCGAATTGATATTTTTTTAAAGTAAGCAATGTGACAGCTGGGCAGTGGTCGACCCTTTTTACATTTTTTTAGTAATTATAGTTTTTCTTTAGTACCAGAATGCGTTTAAACCTATTCTTATTCTGGGCCTTTATTTTTATTATTTGATTATTATATTGTTCAATTATAATAGACTAGCGACGCGCCCCGGCTTCGCGCGGGTGCAATGTATTATACATATAAACCTTCCTCCTGAATCACTCTATCTAGTAAAAAAACCGCATCGAGATCCGCTGCGTAATTTTAAAGATCTAAGCATACATAGGGACATACAGACAGCGGGACGCCTTTGTTTTATACTATGTTGTGAAAGACATCTTGTGAAGAAAACTTAAATAACTTTTTGGTAAAAATTAAAAACCGTTCGGAAGATACGTGTATATAGGTTTGTTTAATTACATTCCTTTAACTGGCAACATGTGCGATCGAATAACGAAGAAAAGACATGTAAATAAATCAATCGATACTGGCCGGATAAGTGGGTAACACCCGCCGACCCCTGCCGTTGCAAGTTATGGCTGTAAATGTAAGAAAGCCCCCCAATTTAAAACGAAATGTTTAACAATGGCGCGCCCGTTCTGCCAATTTCCGCCTTCGACGAGTGCGCGGTGTAGAAGCGCGGAGTGAAATTATTGCCGACGTCCGTGAAAATGTTAGTTTGTAATAGAAAACGAAATTGTTGCCATCTATGTCGTAAAAATAATAAGTTAATTTATTTTAAAGGGCACGATGTAACATTTTTTTAATTTATTGTGCCACCACGCTATAGTGAATAATTTATTCAAATAATTTTTAATTTAAGTAATAAATATATAATTTAACATTTTTATCTATACAGGCTTTGTTTATACATAGTATTGTTAATATTGTTACAATACACGTGGCCGAACCACATTATAAAGAAATAAAAGATATAAAATAAAGAGTACATACTGCCCTAAAAGTTAAAAAAGTAAAGTAACAGCCTATACATGTCCCACTGCTGGGCAAAGGCCTCCTCTATACAGAGGGTATCAGGGCATAGTCCACCACGCGGCCCTACTGCGGATTGGCGGACTTCACATATCTTCGAAAAATATTTTTTTTGTTATTATTTTCGAAAACATGCCAGGTTTCCTTCACCGAGGAGCACATGATAAGTCAGCACTTAAAGTAAAAAACTTCAATGGTGCCGGCACCGGGGATCGAACTCAGGTTGCTTGAGTATATTGAATTAAAGGCGAGCGTCCGGACACTGAGCTATCACGGCTCTCTGCCCAATATACACGCATACTGCCCTACATTTTCCCAATTTTTTTTTAGGAAAATAGATCTGTATATTAAATAAAATGATAAACAGGGATAATATGCTCTATTATTTAATAAAAAACGTTTATTTTTTTATTTAATAATACATAATAGATCGATATCAATTTGATTTTTACACCTTTCATTTCATTTATATGTCATTCTAACAAAAATACACCATTTTACCAAAGATTTAAAAGTGCTTTGAAGAATAATTCTGAAAAATATACTAAACAGTTCAAGGTTCATAAGCAAAAATAGGAAAATTGCTGTCTAGCTTGCCAATCACTCAAAAGCTGATGTGTCTTGAAACCGTCTCGACAGAAAGTGATTGGAACTTATCGTAAAGGCTACTTCCAAAACAATACTAATATTATGAAATCTCAGTTAAACTGTCTCTCAGAATGGGTATGCGCGATGAGACATAATTTTATAAATTATTAAAATAGAATCAGATAAGAAGCGTTCCAGGGCGGACTCACGCCCAGCAGATTAATAAAATACATTAGTCATAATGACTTTTAAAATGGATTCTTGTTCTTGGAACGGTTTTTGTGATATATAAAAACTAAACGGTTACTAGGAATCGATTGGGAATGTAGCCAAATCGACAGATTTTTTACTTTTAAGCACGGATGAGTTGTTACGCAGAAAATGAATTTTATTGGTACGTACTAAGAGACTATGACTAGAAAGCGAACTAAGCATACAAGGGAATAAACATTGAGTTGTGACATTTGGAGGGGAATTACTTTTTTCTATCATATATTTCCTCGTGGGAAATTCCTGGTTATTACGTTACGTATAAATAATATTTATTAGACTGTACGTGTATTGTTTTTGCCTTGCGTTGCCTTTTGTTTTCCTTATATTTTACGTATAATTTATTCTCGTACAACATTGATACATTTTGTTTTTATTCGGTAAGCTAACTACATACGTTTATTCCTTGGTATTTACTGATACCGACGCCATGGTTATTGTGACAGCGTCAGTAAAACTTCGCCATAGAATAAAAACATGTTTGTTTCAATTCTTTGTACATAATGCTATTTTATTTGGATAAACATTGAATTTTTTTACTTATTTTTATAAGTTTGACGTACTCATATTCATAGGGGACATACTCATTTTACCGTGGTAGAGCCACGCAGCAGCCTCGGCTGTTGCACGAATGGGCAGGCTTAACGGATTAGTACCACGACCTCACAGAAGACCGGCGTAAAGTGGAAGTATAATACTTTCGCCTTTCGTCTGGTGAGTGAGGTGGCCGAAGCCCAATTTTAAAGAGGTTGTCAACGCATTTGCAACCCACGGGTATAGCAAATGTCCATGGGCGGCGGTATTCACTTAACATCAGGTGAACTGTCTGCTCGTTTGGCAACTTTCACATAAAAAAGGAGGATACCAAAACATTTCGACATAGCAAGCTACTTGACACATTTATTAATTAAAAGCAAAAAACAAAGGGGAAAAGTGACGTGTCTTGAAAGACCCCTATGTCATGTACACAATGAAATACATTTCCACAAACCATTTTAGGTCCCACATTTATTTATCTACAGTTGTGCCTTAGCGAGCGTGTGCGGCGAAACTTTGCTTGATAAATTCGCGCTTTGCTCTATCCGACGAGCCGGGTTGAGGTTACATGGCGGCACTCAGGGAAACGTTGAACCCGTTTCTTATTAATAACTCCCATTGCTCGATGTTTGTTTTAGCTCCGGGGCCCGGTTAGGTAATGCTGAAGTTGATTCATGAATGGGTGAGCGAGTCGCGCCTGTACATGCGCAACTGCTTAAATTTAGCGAATATCCCGCTAACAAGAATAAATCAAACGATGTCCATTACACGGCTGCTTTTTCTAATATGCATAAGTGGAACTAAACCGACAGTAAAGATAATTATATTTATGTTTTATCATGAGCTGTCTAGTGTTACAACAATCCCATCTACGAGAAAAGTGTCTGCTTAGAAGAAGAAAGTATAGACCCTAACTAAGCTATGGCTCATTCATGCAATAATTGATATTGCATAATTATTCGTAGTTAATTGAAATCACAAATACTACCCATTGTCATAGTAATTCAACAATCATAACTATTATATTAATTCATCGCGTTTAATTCCAGTCTTTAACGTCGGATAAATTTTTCAAAATCTGACACAAACACACTGCTTTATAGTTAAACTCGTCAAACACCTGAGACCATCCCGTAACAATGGATGCTGGAGAGCATTCGAAACAACTTAAATTTAAGACTAAATTTTAAAATGATAAAATTCGTAAAGATATGCTATATAGTTTCTTAACAATAATAATACTTGTCAATGCAAGTAATAATAATAGCAGTAATAATTTTCCAACGTGGTAGGGCCACGCAACAGTCATCTCTGTAGCGCAATTGGGCTGGTCCATCCGGGGAAGTACCACGACCTTACAGAAGGTTGGTGTGAACTAGAAGTTTTATACTTATGCGTTTCATCTGGTGAGTGAAGTAGCCAGGGCCCACTTTTTTGAAAGGTGACAACGTAGTTGCAACGATTACGAGTGTTGCAAATGTCACGGGCGGTGGTTATCGCTTAACATCAGGTGAACCGCCAGTTCATTGGCATTTTCTTACATAAATTAGTATCGAAATACAAGACCAACTTCAAATATCTCTTTATTAATTTTATAATTGATTTTCAAGAGTTCCCCAAGTATCTCCGGAGCCCAAGATCCAATACCAATGAAATTAAAATGTGACCACATGGGAAGCACCAGCTTTCAAATAAAGAAAAGAATCATCAAAATGGGTTCACTCAATCAAAAGTTCTGAGGTAACAAACATAAAAAAAAAGAATACAGTCGAATTGAGATCCTTTTTAAATCGGTCAAAAAGAAAATAACCGTTGCTATAGGCTTAAGAAACAAAGTATCAACGAATTTCTATAATTGGCAATAAAACTTATTAGTTGCGATACAACATGTTTTGCAGTGTCACGTGAGGTATGAAAAAAGAACAATACTATTACATACGTACGTTTGATTAATAGTGACGCGTTGTTATTTGGGTACCAGTTAGTTTTTTACCGCAACGTACTCTCATATATTTAACTTTAACGAGAAAATTAGACACAGCGTTTTTTTTTTGTTTAAGCTCGACTCTGTATGGTAACTTGTCGCCAAACGCTGAGCAATGAATTGAAAAATGTATTCATGTATTTTAGAAATCGATCGATGAAATTTGTATTATAAAATTGATATTAACGGTCTAATTTAGAAAGCTCCTCCTTCTCTGAAGTCGGTAAATAACCAAGTTGCACACCTCTGGCCACGAGTCGTCGTCCGCAACAGAACACTATTGCCGTGCTCTTTCCCCCTTCAAAATCTATTAAACCACTTGAATGCAACGGTTATTTATGTCCCGTAATAAATTGCCGCCACCGGTGCTCACGTTATTCAGCGTGGCACTTCATATTTACAGCGTCGCACTAAATATCGTTATCTTGGCGATATCCACCGTTGGCGTCGGGTGCGCACTGCAAATGGCTAGGCGGCTTTATCGCACCAAATGAATGGAGGCGATACAGAATACGCGACCAATTACTGCCCGCCACGGACGTCGCGGATCCGCGTCTAAATAGCTGTGCCACCGCGCGGAACTTAATAAATTTTCTTATGCACTGGTTACTATTGCTTTGTGACTGCGTTGGTCGGGCAGAGGGATTGATTTCAAGTCTACACACTAACGACATGGTATAGGTGACTGTAGTTTTTCTGGTCGTTTTATTTATTTATTTATGCACATGAGCCGTGATCGCTCAGTGTCCGGTCGCTTGCCTTTAATTCAATATACTCGAGCAACTTGAGTTCGATCCCCGGTGCCGGCACCAATGAAGTTTTTAACTTTAAGTGCTGACTTATCACATGCTCCGCGGTGAAGGAAAACATCGTGATGAAACCTGCATATTTTCGAAATAATAACAAAAAAAAAAAAATTCGAAGATATGTGAAGTCCGGCAATCCGCAGTGGGCCCGCGTGGTGGACTATGCCCTGATACCCTCTATATAGAGGAGGCTTTTGCCCAGCAGTGGGACATGTATAGGTTGTTACTTATGCACAATATATAACGAAATTTGTCTTAATGCCGTCAGCTTTATTACAAACTAGCGACCCGCCCCGACTTCTCACGGGTGCCAATGTATTAGATATATAAACCTTCCTCTTGAATCACTCTATCTAGCAAAAAAAAAAAAAAACACATTACAATCCGTTACGTAGCTTTAAAGATCTAAGCATACATAGGGACAGACAGACAGCGTGACGACTGTGTTTTATACTATGTAGTGATAATAATTTGTGTGTCATTGAGGCGTCGAAGGTAAGGACGTTAACGCTGTGTTAAAAAAAATTTTTACAATAGATTTTTTTAGTACCTTGGCCATCTTACAAAAGTTTCCTAACAATTGGACATTGGTTAGATTAGTTTTAACTAATCTTTATTTATAAAATTAAAATGAAACATTTGAATCTGATGGTGTTAAAAAATCATGTACATCATAGGGGAAAATCTTCATAAAGAAGTTGTAATAAAATCACAGGTGTTTTTACGCGGTGACTCGAGAAAAGCCTATTCATTCTTGCCCTGAAAATACTCTCATTGATTCTGATGAAGAGATACTCTAAAAGAATTGTCTATTTCTTGCATTTGAGAATTTACGCGAGCACACATCCTAGAAGTTTCAGTAAGAATTAATTTGAACGAAGAGTGAAGAGGTTTTTTTGGACGATGTGAATTTTTATTTAAAGTCGACGAATCGGCGATCGTGTAAGAATGTTTACTAAGCAAAAACGCGACAGTTTTTCTCATTCTTCAATCTAGCATTACTTGTTAAAGGTTTTTTACCCGAGCTTTTTGTACAATTTGCCGGCTAGCATTTGCCTCTAAGCTGTCATGATGGTAAATAAGCAATATGCACGAAATAAGCCGCTTAAATAATAAAATTTTCTATAATAAGAACTCTTTTCGTACATCAAGCGATATGCTAAGCGATGAAAAAAAGACATGCCACAAAATAAATGTTACGTTTATGTAAAGAATAACATCGCAAAACGTTCAAAAGTGGCTTCATCCGACAAGGACCAACCATCCGTATGAGGGTTTTGTTGCGGCGAGAATTGCCAGTCTTAAAGTAAACTTTTGATATTGTTCGAAAAGGCGGCGGAGAGGTTCGATATTATTTCGACAGCGGGCACAAAGAGACCGATGGCGTCACCGCCGCGGGCCGCTCGCCTGCCGCCCCACAATATTGTACTCTCCGCCGCTTCGGGTTACACTGGCACTGTAAATATTATTCGGCCTGATTGAAAAATTTCTGTCGCATCCCCCGTCGCATCGAACGGTGATAGAGCTCAGGTTTCATGCGACACGTCCGATATAGATAAAGGTGAAATCTGTCAGGCCTTTGACCGTAGCCCATTTTTGTTTTACACCGGATAGGCGGTAATCCTCTCTGCATAAGCACAAATGTCAGAGAAAAGAAAATTTATTGGGGCACATAACTTGCATCCAAAAGCTTATTTCCTGAATTGATACAGAACATTCGTTCTGGATCTTCTTTGGTATACTGCAAAAATTGGTGACAATAATGTTCTATAGACATTTTATAATCATAAAGTATTTCATTCCTCACAAGAAGTTACGAACGCCATTAAATACGTCGTAAGACGCAATCAAGGAACAATTTACGACGTTAGGACCTCTGACATTGAAATGATAGTATTATCCGACTGCTCATTATTGCCAGCCATTAGTTTGAATGCAGGTCAAGCGACGTTTAGTCGCACAGCATAAGAAATGTTCTGAATTAATCGATAATGGACTCCATTATTTCTCCAACGGCCCGAGCCGTGGATACAAATGGCATCATTAACACATCTCCACGATCTGAGCTTAATGAATGACAAATAGGTCCCGTTACAAAGCAAATCAATAAGACGTTAGCTGCTTTGTCTCATTTGAATTCCCGGCGGTGACTGACTCGATTCTGGTGTAACATTTACAATAGGTGACACCCACAAACAACTAAGAGTAAACAATTTCAAACATTATGTAAAAGCTACCCTAGTGGAAAGGGTCTATTATAACGTCGAAGAATACATTGATGACGAGGATGTCGGATGGAAATGACTCTTATTCTGTACTTGCAAGTCCGGCTGATGCTTATTTAATTATCATCATTAAACTATTTTGTGTTTTTACATAATTAAAAAATATAATAAGAAAAATATCTTGCCGGTTCTTCTCTGGTCTAGTTTTTTTTGACATTCAATGAAAGCTTAAAATAAGCCTATATTGAATAAAGAAATTTTCATTTTGAATAGCACGGGCACCGGGTTCGATATCGAAGTGGAGCTAATAAAACCCTGTCGTCCGTGTTTAATGATGTCGACATTTAGAACTTGGCTTGTATTACAACACGCGGTACCAGACGTCAAGTTGAAGGCACTCGTAAAAATAATGCGGATCTAGATACGATACTAAAACGAGATTGTTTTCAAAACAACCTGCGTCGAGGTTATCTTTAGAACGGTGAAATTTAATCGTAAAAGTGCGTTATAAAACCGGAATAAGTACGACGGTGGAACTCAAATGAGACGGAACAATGTCCCTCGATTCGATACGACCGCTATTGACATTCTGTCTCATTTCCATTTCGCATGCCCCGTGAAATTCAGTATGAAGCTTCTCCCACCCTTATATTTTATCAATTAACCACGCTCGGCTTCGATTTTGGAATTACTACCGACCATTTGATCGGGCCCGCAATTTATTGCGCGGAATAATTTCACAAATGAAAATTTTGCGGTCACATTGCGCAGTAGTTATAACTGGTAATTAAGTTAGCCTAGTCGGCGGAATGTAGTCATCCGGTAGATAAATTAATCTGAATCGGCAAGGATATTATTGCGAGTAAAGACTTATGCTTTTATATTTTAAGTTATCTTACAACAGTAAAAGCAATTGAGAAGCAAATCAATTATGAATTAACAATTGAATTGTAAATTTAATTAAATAATTGTAGATGGCGGCGATCATGGGGAACAAACCAACTGCGAAAATCCTCGTATAAAAATATATAAAGTAGCGCTGATATTGATTTAACTTTCATTTGTGTTGTGTTCTTCAAAAACTGACCTTGTAAAGTTTTCGAAATGTTTTCATATTTACTATAAATCAGCTTGGCAGTAGGCAAACATCTAATGTATCGAATACAATAGCTGTGTCGCGGCTTGATTTAAGCTCTGATGCATTTCGAGCGTCTGACTGTTCTAACTTGAGGGTTCTGTGAAGAGAATTTTAAGCTGCATAGGGCGCGATATGCCCCATCGATTCCCGTGAACGAAGAGGGTATTGGGTCATTGGTTTCGTCGGGCGATTGAATTGGCAACGCGTCGGTAGGGTCGCCGTTGAATATTTACACGTGCAGCAACTGTGACGCCCCTAACGACTTATAAAAACCAAACGGAGTCCGTTTAAAAACAGGTTGTGAGGAGACGTTATCGGCGTTCCACGATCGCGACTCGTGTAAGCATGTTCAAACAGCCGATCCATCCACATCAAAGATTATAGGTTGTCAGATCTACGAATGGTCATGGTTTACTTATATTAATGGAATATGATTTATTATGGGTACACAAACATTGTGGAACTTTACATCATCCTTGGGATACACCGTATCCATCCGTAATTTAAAAGTAAATTAGGCGGGATAAAATCTGTGAAGTGGATTTATTTAAACGTGTTTAATGTTCGCGTTAGATAATCAATATGATTTTTTTTTATTTTAATGTTATTTAGCTAGTTTCTTTCAGAATCCAATTCAATTCTTAGGCTTAAGTAAGGCTTATTTGAAGTTGTAACGAACGACAATATAACAAAATTGTCGTTCGTAACAGCTTCAGGCCTGCAAATTTGTACTAATCCCGAAAAAGAAACACCAAAGAAGAACCGGTAAGAAATTCTGCGGTTGAAACTTGTTTATATGTGATATGATGCACATTATTTAAAAATAAAACCGTTACAGATCCTATAGCCAGATGACCTTCAAGTGCAATATTAAAGTCAGTTCATGCCATGTTCTACAGGCAATGTATTGCTCCATGGTTTCTTATATGGCTTTTCAATTGAGATTACACTAGAAATTAAATATATTTGTTAAAAACATATCGAAAAATATTTTAACAGATAACTTATTTAAACAATAACTAATACTTCTTTCTACAGTTGCGATCGCTTTAAAGCTTTTAGTTATAATTTTATCTTGTTAAGTTACGTTCACACTACCCATTGTGTTTTTTCCAATTCAAATCATTCATTGGTTTAGAGCTATTCATGCGTAAGTTACGACTGTCTCATTACATGTTTTCGAACTATTGGAATCCAAATGTCGTGTATAACATGTCATTAGCGTGCCCTCTGAGGCGTCAACCCTTTCGAATCAAAACAGATTGATATATCTAATGCGAGCGGCTATTATTGGTGGCTCTAATTACGTTTATGGGTCGGTTGGAGTTATGTTAATGTTGGGCCATCGTTGATACGGGGCTCCGCCGCCGTCACTGATACTTACGAGTCGGAATTTAGGGTCTGTAGGGCGAGCCATTCGTTGGTCACGCCCGATGACGTGTACCTTGGACAAGACCAAAACTGTTATTAGAAACGTTTCGCCGACAGGTTCTCTCTTATCTGTCCCTCTAAGTGTCTAACGCCCGCCGAGGAGTTGGATTGTACCGGAATGGAATTCGTCGATCTAATCCCGGTTCGTTTCAACGTGTGTGTAGAAATTCATTGTCTTTTCATATATCAGGTCGGACAACCCGATGTTTACTTTAAGTTATGTTTATTTTAATTTTAATGTATCGATTTGGTTTGATATTGTTTAGTATTAGCATTAAACTGCGTATGCCCAACGTCTTTTTACTGAGAATCGTGGTGTCCACATTCGTTCCGTTGCATTTGGAATTTTTTCTGCATTTCTGTTGAACAGCACGCGCACTGCTCTTTCGGTGCGTTCTATTTTTAAACCTCGCCGGTGTTTGCCGCGGCGATGGAGAATAAAACAACAAAAGGACATTCCGCGGTATCGTACCTATGCGTCTTCCCTTAACTGCGCGTTGCGGCGAAATGCACGAGTTTCCGGACAGAAACAAAGCCACTCGACACGCGAGCCGCTGCACTGCGAACTTCTAAAGGGTAAAAAGTAAAGGCGTTACGTGGTAAAAAGTGAGTTAGGGCGATGTTTTGTTTGTGCACAGCGGTTTGAGTGTTTAGATAAGTGCAGCGGAGAGCGTGCGTCGCGGTCGTTTGTTATCTCCGGCGTGGTGCTTGGGCAAATGGATCTATCCTGTGTGGTCCACCCTTTAGACGGAGTGCGTTACCCTCAGGTTAGAGCGGGCTCGGTTATGGATCCATTGTCGGTAACACACTATACTTCGACCATAGCCCGTGTTAAGTTGAGAGCCTAGTTTTTACTTTCGTCCAATCGGTTTACTATACATCGTAAATAGTTATTTGGTCCCACGTTTTGAATTCATTTACGATCTCACTAACTTTTAACATTATTAATACGCGTTTATTACATAGTTTGTCATGTATTCTGCTTTTGATAGCGATATTAAATGTGCCGCATAATGCAATGTTTGCTATGTGACGTGTTGTGCAGGCCGTATTTAACCCGGTACCCTAAAATCAAATTAATTTATGGGGCCGTTTCGTGACCGCTTTTTGTGCGGTGCGGCTTTACGTTGCTTATTTAGACGGGGTATAAGTCTATGGACTTCTGACATATAAATATTCAAATTACGAACGGAATAAATCCGGGCGAGGATACGTCGCCATTACATATTACCGCGGTCATGCCAGCAGCCTATTCATTACAAGTTATTTATAGGAGGCAGTGTCAAAGCGTGGTGCGTATTTATTCGGACGGTACGGCGGTTTGTTTATTTTTGAAACGGGTTGGGCCGAAATACCATGCCGATAAGCGTATGGCACCACCGCCACCGAAATATCCCCGCGTCGGAGTGTGAGCGACCGATTTGCCGCCATTTTAGTCACTGCCAGATTGAATACGCTTCGCCTGTCAAGTCGAAGTATTATGCGCCATATTTAGATATTCATTATTTTTTTTAATTAATGACACTTAAGGAAGGAGGTAATGGAAATTGTTGATGAAATAGTATTCATTTATTCTTTGTGAAAACTTTGAATAGTTGCCTATTCAAATGTAGCTTTAATAATTGTTTTTTCACTTTTTATAAATTGCGTAACTTCAATTAAGCCGCTAATTTCTAATGTTATTTTTTAACAAACACCAAATGAAATTTGTTAAGTGAATAAACGAAGTGTTCAAAAGTCATGTTTTTCTTAGCTCCGCTTAATCAAAAACAATTCTACACAACCTGTTTATAGTTTTTCGTTCAAAATATAAAATGTATAAATAAACACATTACATAAACATTACGAAACTCGCAAGGAGAGTTTTATTTTTGAAGTAAGAAAGATGAATCATAAATATTTATAGGAATACATAAATAATGTTTCAAGAAAAAAATAAAACAGAAAATTGATTTGTTTCGAGAGACTGTTGCAACGTCATAAATATTTATCCGTTGCAAGGCTCAGTTGAATATTCGACACAAAAATCTTGAGCAATGGTTTAACCGGGGCACGTTTTACAAAAGCTGGCACCAGTAGCGCATAGAGACGAGCCCAATCAATATCGGACGGAGACAATGGGCGTTTCTTATTCAAAACGGAAACTATTACCGTGTCGTCATTGTATTCAGCCTCGCCTCGACGGGTGAATTATTCAAACGAAAGTGGTTTGTTTACCAACAAGACGAGATAAGGAAGGGTTGGGATGTGATTGTGTGCGTGAAGATATCTCGGATACGTTGCCTGTCGAACGACGTCAACTTGGGAGATTTACGTCTACCTGTGACGGAGGTACAGTCGCGTTCGGTCCCGGATTATCCCGCTTTAAGCTGCGCGTCACGCTTTCATGGTTACAATTACTATCCGAGTCAGCTTTGTTTCATGATTTTCATTTTCATCATTTTCTTTCACCAGTGTCTATTTATCGTGTGCGCATCGTGCGGCTGTTGCATAACAGTCATTTCGACGTGAGTGTACCTAGCGTCCGTTTATATCACAGGCCTTCGTTCACAATGGGCGCATTCGAAATGTGGGGCGTCGCGCCGCGTCCCAGAACGGACATAATGCACGCTTCCGAATATCTCTTTCGGTTTTCAGGCTTCCTTCCCTTGCAGCCGCACCGAGCCAATATATCTGTACGGGGAAATTTCAAAGCGGAAATGGGGACCCGGTCGGTCCCGAGTTGGGGAACTGAAACGAACGTCTAGCGCTGAGCAATGACTCATGGCAATCAACAGTAGCGCTGGCGGTCGATTATTTGGACGCTCAATTGAACCAATTGTCGCTCTCATCTTAACGTGATCTAACTGCTTCGATGTGTGACAAATGAATTTATACATAGAGTCCATGAGATTTTCACAAGTCCTGTAGTAGTTTACATTTACGTCCTAGCTTGGCTTCGGCTTTAGTGATTGTTTCCAAAACTAGAGTTAAAGCGATTGGAGAGTAACGTAATAATAAGCTTAATATTTTTTATCCGAAGCTTTGGTAAGAACCGGACGAATTTCCTTGTCTAGCCAGCAGCTTTCCATTTAGCCAGACGTGAGAGCTGATTCCTGATGGAGTATTAAGAATAGCTGGAAGCTCATATCTCCCCCCATAGAGTTCTGAATTTAACTAGCGGTAAGTCTTGATTGACAAATGGCTGAGATGATAATATTTTCACATCATAAGCCCATCTGAGTTTGTAAGCTGTTCGTTATTAGAAAACCTGTTAGTGTATAACATTGTGTAACATTTAGGTGGCAAATAAATGCAATAAATGCAAGTTCGATAGTGCAACGATTGCACATGAAGATATACAAGTTATATATACACTATTGTTAACTGTAAACACTATAGTTAAGTGTATACACTATAGTTAAGTGTATACACTATAGTTAAGTTACTATGTATGTTGCAGTCTTGCATGAAACGTGAAACATTCGAGTGCTCGCAAAACAACCCACTAAAGTTTCCTACGGCATAAACGAGGAAATATCGATTATATCAGTATCGATTTCTTAGTATCGTACTAAATTTTGTGAGGCACGTATTCGGACCGGTCTATTTCAGTAGGACAGACGCTTATACAAAACAGACGCGGTCAATCGCGGCTCGATGAGCCATTATGAGCTGTACGGGCGGCTGGATTCATCTGAATGAAATGATTGTGTCGATATCGTGCGTTGAAGACGAAAGTGGATAATTGAATTTCCTGCGTCCAGCGTTGGAGCCGAACGTGCCTCAGTGATCTTTCGTCGGCGGGGACACTCCGCTTACGCTTTATGGCCCATTTCCTCTAATTATTCGCCCCGTTAATAAGACCACGTCGAACAATCGATCACCATCTCTGAAGCGTGTACAGTAATAAACAATCGTTCCTTTATTTGGAACACTATAGAACAGTGATATTTTGGAAGTTTCGAAGATTGATCAGTTTGAAAGTTTGAAGTTCATCGTGAATATAACGGTAGTATATGTTCATTTATAGTTTTAAAATATTTTTCATTTCTTCAAGTATGAATTTATATGTAAAAAACATTTTTTTTTATTTTCTATGAAACCTTAATAGGAAGTATATTAAAAGTGGCCCTGCAATGTTGGTTACTGGCTTATATTTTATATTACGCGAATACTGCATACTATACATAATATATGTATAAAATAAAAATAAATTTATAAAAAATCCAAGTATTAAAAATTGTGCTTTGAAGCAGTATATATTAATGATTAGTATTAAGAATAATAAACTAAATACTTAAATAAAAGTAATAAAGAATTTATTTTACAATTATTTTTATTGAATCAATTTAGTTTTTCCGGATTATCGTGTTCGATTTCCATTTTAAACTTTCGAAGTTTTGAACCCGTAGTTGGTTATATTAATAAAACTTTTATTCGATGAACGCAGTAGTCATCTATTGAGATACAGCACCCTCGTTTTAAACTTCGCGCAAGTGGGAAAATGGGCCGGGTAAATAAAAGAGACAATTCTATGAGGAAGCGAAGGTTTGAGCATCATTACAAGTGAATTTTGATAATGGTGACCGCAATAAACATAGAACATTTATCAATATACGAGGAAGACTCAGAAGAACTAGTTTTAGTTGATCTCGGTTCAAAATATAATTAGGTTTCAACTAGTCTTCGACGCGATCTACATAGATTATAAATGCATATTTATCTCAATGCAATACCAAGTTTTACCACGTCATAATAGTAATCTAACAACCGACAGTGTAAATTATATGTTAATTGTATAAAGTGTTAGAGATTCTTGGGTGTAAACTCGAAGCGTAACTCGATCGAAGACAACCACATGACGACAACAGATAATATAAACAGTTATAATAATCTGAAAATAATGATGAACTCTGCTTATATATATATATATATATATATATATATATATATATATACGTATGTATACTTAATATACTAATGACATATACTTACCTTTTTAAATATTTTCATTTACTGTTTAGTTACAGGTTTTATTCTTATATTTATGCATATTATTTATATTAATAAAAGGAACAAAAAAAAAAAGGATTTATACTAACGACTAGTTAAATAAATATATTAAATAATTTGAATTGAAGTAAAAACGGTTATAAACATTTATTTCATGTGAATAATTTTAAAAATAGTTTAAATTGGAACGGATTAAAATGGTGCCAATGTTTAACCATATCAAATGGGTGTAATAGTAACTATATTACTTAGACTATAGACTTATGACCAATTTGACTGACCAATCATTCAAAGCACAATCCTTTATCACAGTCAAGGCAGCCTTCAGAGGTCTGTTGTTACGAGTAACTCCGCAATCCTGACGCGTCTAATAACGAACACAATCGTTCCGTTTGAGGCGGGCAGGGCGACTTTGGCAGCCGACTAGGCTTTATCTGCAAGCTAATGAACGCAAAGCCCGTGTTTGCTGCTCCATTATGCACGTTATTTAATGTACAGTCGCCGCCGTAAAGGGTGGGTTCGCCGTTTGCCATTATTATTAATTAATGATTTTTAAACGTGGCCACACCGTGCGCTTTTGTCTACACCGTGTACAATATATTCTTGTGGACATTCTTGTTATACTTTTATATGTTGTGTGGAAATATCATCAGCAGATGAAGTAACTTTCGTTGACAAAAAGAAAACAAGTTTAATGACCATTTACTGTAATCAGTCAGCTATTAGTTCCACATAATTTGACTAAGGTCACATGAAAAGATATTGAGATTTGAAAAGAAAATACTCAAGTGACAATGTTATAATATATAAGAAGGTAACAATCAATATAAAAATATTGATTGTTACTTTCTTATTCATTTGGCGATAAAATTTTTACATAGTAAAATGTTCTATTCAAATCATATAAAAAGCCTTTGTTAAATTCATTGTGGATAATCTTAATTGACTTTGTCACGTTTAATCTATGGCAATCCGTTTTTGTTTATGGCATTTATTCGGCAATTCCTTTTAGTCGACTCGATGCTTTCCGGATTACCATATTCAAACCGGGCTACATTCGATTTCTTATTTCGGTTCGAAGTTGCCGCTACTTGGTTTGTTGGACGAAACAGATTATTCTTCGAATAACGTATACAGGTCCGACAGTTGGGGCCTTTGTCGTGGTTAAAAAGAGACAAGTATTGCGATTTAAGACCCTTGCGGCACGCTCCTTTATTCTATATAAGGGATACTGTTTACAATGTAGTTAGTTAAATGAGTTTTCTAGTCTTAAAGCGTCTTTTAACTGGCTTGTTAGCTCTTAAACAAGTAAAGGAGCTTTCGTAGTATACTAACTGCTGTCAGCATAATAAATTAACTGAAGCAAAAATGAGGTGAGGTAGTAATTAACTTTTAATAAAATTTTAAATTTAACTCATTTTTAAATTTTACTCAACATTATTGTTTATTAGTATAAATTGTCAGATAAGTGTTTTGAAAATTAAATAAGTTTGTAAGTTGCATTAATTATTATATTATCCTTAAATATTCATTTAAAAAGACAGTTATTCCAGTTCTTAGCTGTTACTTCTGTCGGCAGTCGAAATGACTGCTTATTTTTTTGTAATATTAGCACTTTTTAAAACGTGGAATGTCATTGGCGCAAAATATGTAAGAGCATTTCCTTTATGAACAATACTGAAAGACGATATAAAAAATAAAACAAACATCTATTAAATTATTAAACTTTAAAATTATAATTAGTTTTAAATTATTTAGTATTCCTGGTATAATTTATTTAAAACAACAGAAAACATCATCATCTTTAAACTTGGTCAAGCATAAAATTTGGGAGTAAAAAGGTTAGACGTCTTTAAAAATGTTACAAGGCAAAGATTTTGTAAATCTGGTTTGCTTAAAGTTTTTTAGACTCCTTTTTAATATTCAGAAACTTTCACGGTAAAGATAGCCGACTATCGGAGTATCTTAAAAAGTTCTTTTTCGTGAATAACAAGTTTTATTTACTCAATATCCATCTTAACTTCAACAATAAAAAATAAAGTGAAATCAGACGATGATCTTCAATGTCGAAAAAGTTTATTTGACTTCATGGTTGTTTATATTGTATACGTTTAAAACTTTCTAGTATAAATGTCTTTTCTGGATGAAAATAAAATTCCTCGCACAAAAAACATAAATTTCAAGCATCCTAAACGAAATACATTCATACTCTTTGTGAGTACGAAATTATACTGGGCAACGCATAAAAAACGAGTTTTCAATTTGTTTGATGCAATGACTGACAGATCAAACGTCAATCGATTAGGGCGCCAGCCATCTTTACATAACTATGTGGCGTCTTGTAATGTGTGTGGCTTATGCTTGGCTTTGTAAAAGTGTGCAGTGTACAGACATTTATGGAGTCGTCGTACGTAATTTAAAAAAAAAGTTTCTTTATTTGTCATAGCAGCTAGATACGAAAGATCGGGGCGCTGATACTATCTTATGCCTATTGAGGCAATGACAGATTAAACGTGACAGGTTTAAGTCGGCGGCCATCTTTAAATAATTTACGACCACGTGTCGACCACGCGGCTTAAGGCATATAGCATTTAGGACTTACTAAGTCCACTGTATTTTGTGTGGAAGGGGTTTGGGTAGTAAGTCCCAACGACTACACGCGACCTAGAACCTAGATCTATTGGAGTATTCGCTTCGAAAACGTTACCCGTTAAGTAAGATATCATTATCCTGTTTTGTAAGGACATTTTAAATGCATAAATTTCACGTGGACAAACACCCACATCCGAAGAACTATCCCTGGGTCAAGTTGTCTCGTGTGGTAATCGAGCCCACGACCCCCGACGCCGACGCCAATACCTTGGCAACTTTGCCACGGAGTCATAACGTCGACTGTAAGTACCGTAGAAAGTTTATTGGGGTGTACAGACTTCGAATGAGGACACGATAAAGACGGCGATGCGATTTGAAAGGTTTCCCGAGCGGTGAGGCGCACCACACTGTGTAGCGTCCGATGCTATCTTTCACCTATTGTTGCGTGCACTTAACCGTCACGTCTGTGTGCAGGCGACTTTCGCGCCTTGTTAGCACGTCGTAGAGGAAATTACGCCCTTTGTACGACTCGTACTACGCCGTCAAACATTGTTTCCGTTATCGATCATCGCGATTGCCTGTCGGATTGCTGTCATTACATAAATGGGGCGGTGCGGTGCATCTTATTTTACTACTATTTGAAGTACAGTCACGAGCATTTAAAGTAATGTAGTAGTCATAATATCACGGAGTTTTATCCATGTATCACCGGTAAAGTTATATTAACGGATACCGTATGTATTGCGTCTCTCCAATGGTCTTATCATCGTAACGCTATTGAGTGATCATCGGTTACAGCATATAGTCACTGTTGCTAATCTCACTTGAACTTATTAGTCTATTAATAATTTGAAAATGAATATATATATACCAAAGATAGGTAAAGAATGTAAGAAACAATCAAAAAAACAATTATAGCTAAGAAGAACTCGGAAGAAATGAGGCATCAAAAATCGCGAATCATAATAGTACAATGTGTTCTTTCGTCAATAAAGTGGATATTTTGCATTGGTTTCTCCCTCATTAATAGCGGGGATCCGCCCTCAGTGTCTGTCCAAATTAAACTGAGCGGCAATTGGGGTGTCGCAGATGGCCATAACTGCTGTGCACGCCGCGGGCCTTGGCCGGGCGAAGTGTAAAAATATGATTTACGCCCGACCGTACAGAACCGCACGTCCGCTACGCCTCGGTATGGTCGAATGGTATAGAATCAGTGGAATTTGGTTGAGAATACCTACCACTAACAACATATCTTAACGGTGGTAGGGCCACGCGGCAGCCTCGGCTGTTGCACGAATGGGCAGGCCCATTCGGGTAAGTACCACGACCTCACAGAAGACCGGCGTAAAGTGGAAGTATAACAAATACTTTCGCGTTTCGTCTGGTGAGTGAGGTAACCGGAGCTCAATCTTCAAAAGGTTGTCAACGCATCTGTAACCCTCGGGTGTAGCAGATGTCCATGGGCGGCGGTATTCACTTACCATCAGGTGAACCGTCTGCTCGTTTGGCAACTTTTCACATAAAAAAAAAAAAAAAATCTACCGATATCAAAAGCAACCGATAGGAAACTAAAAAAATAAGGTTCAAACAATTCAAATCAATGCATTCAACAGTGCACATAACAGGCACTCTTCATGAATATAAGTATGCCAAAAAAACTTAAGCATGAATAATATACGTTTTACTTATATCATCTAAAAAGTAAAAGCGAGAAAAACAGCGAAAATATACTATTAGTGGCAACCAAATATGAAAACAGTTTCTTAATTAGTACGGTCACTGACTATGATGTATCTTGTTATTTAATACCTAACAAATTTGAAACCTCCTTACTTAACGATGCATAATGCTAAAGGCTTCAATCAAACAAACACGCTGTGTCATCCTCTACAGAAAACCATTGAATAATACGTATGCAAACATGTATGCGAGAAAAAATGGAGCAAGTTTTCTTCTATATTGTTTAATGATACAAGTCGTGTGTACACGGCACTTAAATAAATGTTCAAGTTTTCGTCATTTCATGATGTTTTTTAATGGCAACTACATTTAATTTATCTTGTTAATACCAAAGTTGTTATTAATTTATAATATATTTAAATATTAATTTGGGTGCTTTTTCCAATACTATTATATACAAAACAATTATATTGTTCCATTGTGTAGTCACAGTGGACGCTTATTTTAATAACTACTGTTTGGTTTCAAGAAGAGCCCCGACAAGGTCTGTGAAATTAGTTCTGAAAGTTAGTTTAATAACGTTGGATGGTCTTTGGAGGTTTGCGGGGTTTCTGGCCCGTCTGTGTTTACAATAGCCTCACGGCATATGATGTTTTCTGGCTTCGGGCACTTTATTATTGCTTGGGAGAGCGCCGTTGTGCTAGTCGGAGGGCGGACAAGCTTGGGGTCGCGAAAGTAAACAAGCGCCGGCTCATTTGACGACATCGATGTAGAGTACAATGCCCGTTTGAACGCGAACAAATTTCAGAAAATCACGGCCGATTATGAATAAGTCTGAATAGGTTATACTTTAAGCTATCCACTTTTACCCGTGGTGTATTTCGATATTTTTGGAGAATGTTTTTCGATTTATTGCGTTACTAGCGACCCCCGCCTCGACTTCGCACGGGTGCAATGCTGAATGTTTGCTTTTGACATCGCATTAGAAACATCTAAAATTATCAGTGTTTCTCTATAATATTATGCATTAATTAAACACATAAACCTTCCTCTTGAATCACTCTATCTATAAAAGAAAACCACATCAAAATCTGTTGCGTAGTTTTTAAGATCTAAGCATATATAGGGACAGACAGACAGTGGGACGACTTTGTTTCTACTATGTAGTGATGACTGTGCGATACACGATTCGACGCTGAGACCGCGAAAGTATTCGACTCTAGCTTTGTTTCTTTTACACAAACACCGCTGAATAGTTTAGTGTCTGTGAGTATGCAATACTTCGTCCATTTCGGAGCCGAAATTGCTGGCTGGCCATGCATCGCGTTTCCAAAGGACGCGTTTGTTCCCCGCCGGGCCTCGGATGCCGACGTTTTTATCAAAAGCTCCGGTTATTTATTGCGTGAATGGCTTAACGATGACTCTTACAAGCTTTATCTCGCCGCTGCCTAATGTTCTCTCTATTTTTTTCGGATTTCAATAATTTATGTCGCTGTTATCGGGATGTGTAAACAGCCGCGCCCTTATAGGTTATCCAGAGCTAAAACGCTTTGTGCGGTGTTTTAAAAAAGCATTATTACACCATTGTTAGAATATCTTAAACATAGAATTAACCGTTTAATGTAATCGGGGAGAGGCCAAAACGTGTGATGCGGTACTATGCTGATCGAAAAGTCACAACTATGTGTTACACTGATACTATGTAACAGTCTATTCCAATAGTGTTGAAAAACTGAGAGTTTTTTAATATTTTAAAATGAATGAAATTATATTATGCCATCATAATTAAGAATTTATTCTTTGCAATTTCATAATTTAATTCTTCTGTGCGTATGTTACTGAACTCAAACGGCCGGACCGATTTTGATGATATTTTTTGTGTGTGCTCAAGTGTATTCGAGAATGGCCAATGGCAATACGTTTCGGTCCACTACTAAATGTTTTCTTAAATTACTCTTTTATTTATACATTATAAGTTGTTGTCCCATTTAAGACGTATGTGCAGGACGTCTGTCTGGTTCGATAGTATGTATATACACATATAACAAGCGAACGAAAATTGGAAAGGCTAGCGTAGAGTCCAATTACTTTTCTGTACACGGTGTCCAACTTACCTAGGGTCCACGAACGGCTCCGCGTAGATATTCCTCACGGGCTGACGCCTTGGCAGCGGTGGTGGCACCGGGCTGAAGCCCTCCATCATGTCCTCCCTCTCGCTGTACTTCAGCGATTTCATCGTCATCTTCCGCACCAGTCCCTCAAGCCACCGCACTACTAGATTCCCGAGCTGGTCGACATCACACACATACCGCGTCCACTGCACTTACATTATAACACGGCACTTCTCCGTCCATTCGGATGGGTCTAAACGGCCCCTAGCGTCATGTCGGACTCGCTTTCGATCTGGAATGGAAGCGTTGCACGTTGCTAAGCGACCGCGCCGACCCCGCGTCCTATCTCCTCGCGATCACGCGCGCGACTGACGACGGAGAGGAGACGGACTACGGAGCTTAGCGACCCTTTGTGTTTTTGCGCCCGCGCCGAGCCTGAGGTGCCACGAAAGTCGAAAGCCCGCCGAGCCGTAAGCGCGGCAAAAAACGCAAAAGCACACGAAAGGAACGCGGCGCAAGTAATAGAACAGAAGTGACGCAACCGTACCGCGACGCGCCCCGCCCGTGCGCTCGGATTTTCGAATATCGAACAGCGTGTTTGCGAGGTGTGAATGGAGTTTTTTTTTTAAATCAGATCCTTGAATAATCTTCCAAGCGGCCGTTAATAGAGGATCAGTGTAACAGACGTGGTGATTATATTGAAGAGTTCTTGTGTCGCACACGCGAAATAACGTGCGAAGTAAGAAAATGTTGTTACTGTGGAATGCAACAGTCTTCAGTGTAACACGAAGGTGTTCCGGGGAAGTACCACGATCTCACAGAAGACCGTGAAGTGGAGGTGTTACTTCTGCGTTTCGTTTCTCGTGAGTAATGTAGCCGGGGTCCCCTCTACTATAAGGCAGCAAAGCATCTGCAACCCTACGCGTGTTGTAAATGACTAAGGGCGGTGGTTATCACTTAACACTAGGGAACCGACAGCTCGCTTACCACCTTCTCACATAAAAAAGTGCACCCTGATCGAGATCAAGTGTTTTTGGGTCTCGCAAATGTTTGTCCTGTGCGAGGAACGAATCGATTCAAAGCCAGTCAACTATTGCGCTATCCGTTGTTAAAAATATTTGCTTTGATTACATAATTATAGTTAACTGTGCGGAGATCTACACTTCGCTGTGTCGTACGTAAAATACTTATTAGCAGTTGGCTGCCTAAAGCCCGATTTAACATTGTCGAGTGTTTCGGACAGAGGCGAGATGCAAGTTGACTCGCCACTGTCCAACGATTTACACTGTACTTGTCTACTGTACTAAACAATTGACCAGTGTAAATCGGGAACAATAAGCTCTTTGTATTGAAATGGAGCGTTCGACATTCGGGTTAGCAAGAAACGTACGGCGAACAACACTACTGTTGTGGGCTGTGTGTGTGCGTTTTATGCAATGCGGGTGAATTGCGCATCAGTCCTCATCTCCCCCGAGCGATGGCTTCGTCCCGGCCCTTTGCATGTGAAACAATTGCGCTCGCGTATTTGTTCGCGACGTACGCGCTCACCTATTGCCCTATTCCCCTAATAAGCTTTCAAAACTCGCCTGGTACGACACTATATCCGTTTAACTGGAAACACACAGCTGTCACCCAGAAAGGTAGAAATTAAAATGTAGAGTATAGGGTTCTCTCCTAAAAAGGTTTAAAAGGATGTAGGGGAATACCCCATCGCCACTTGCACAACGATACATGTACACCTCGTGAATTTCGCTTGAGTAGTTTAATTTACGAAGCGATAAAGACATAAACACTCGCGTTCTTATAAAGGTTGGCAAATATAAGAATTTAGGATGGCATTACTGTTTGCTGAACTTTTAAACACTTCTTTCGCTCCCTAAACATAGATACCTACACCGCGCATACCTTTTAAATTGCGTAAGTTGTAAGTTATATAGAATCGCGCACATCTTTGCATGGATACATCAACGCACATAGCTACATAAGTTAATTTACGAGGCGAAAAAACGAACAAGAATGGCCCAGTCCGTTCCTATGACCGAGAAATATGCGCGATGAGACGCGAGTATTCGCAAAACGTGCCTCCCATAGTGAAGGGTGGCGGCGAATTATGCAAAAACCCCGTCCTACAGCCTCGAATTATCCCGTAAGGATAAGGAGTAGGAATATAAAAAAAGGCTTACAGTTTTCCATACGCCCCGGCCTTTTTTGGGGTCGCGACGAACACAAGATTTACATATATACGCGCGTAACCACGCGTTACCGAAGTGTCTCGGAGCACCTGTATAATAAATTGATTTAGGCACCTACCGACAGATTTAAATATGTTTTGACAAACATTACAAAGTTTAAACCTCGCGCTCGTGTGACGGAGCTTTGTGTTCTATCAGAAAAATCGCGTAGCGATAGAGCCTTCTCGTCATCCAAATCACATCGCTTCGAATTATATGAATTGTGCTCTTTTACATGTCCATATTTTTATTATCGCAAAACAAAACCGACTTCAAATATCTCTCTTTGTATTTATTTTATAATTGATTTTCAGGAGTTTCCTAAGTATCTCCGGAGCCCAAGATCCAATACCAATGAAATCAACATGGGGCCACACGGGAAGCACCAGTTTTAATTTTTTTTAATTTTTTTTTCTTTTATTTTTTAACATTGCCCTCACTTTAGGATAACATTATCGTGTGTTGCAAGGACGTTTTACAAACATAAATTGCACGAGGACAAACACCCAGATGCGAAACAACTATCTGTGGGTCGCACAAATAGTTGTCCCGTGTGGGAATCGAACCCACGACCTTCGACGCCGAAGCCAACACCTTGGCAACTGCGCCACGGAGTCATCATAATTACATAAATAAAAAAAGAATCATCAAAATCGATTCACTTAGTCGAAAGTTCTGAGGTAAAAAACATAAAAATAAAATACACTCGAATTGAGATCCTCCTCCTTTTTTGAAGTCGGCAGAAAAATAACACGGAAAATGAACGACCGGTTCACCTGATAAGCGGTCACCGTTGATGTGGACGCAAAAACAGAAGGGCTGTGAGTGCCTTTCGGTCATTGAGTGTGCGTACCTCACTTAACGGACGAAAAGCTAAAGTATGATTACTTTTATCAGTGAGCGCGTAATATTTGTCCTCTCGGAGTGGTCCATTCACGCAATAGAAAAATCCTTTAGCCTGCCACTGAGTGGCGAATTAGCAGCAGCTATGGCAGCACTAGTATATTTCTTTTTTATATTTAAGTTATAAACTAGTAAATCACCAATTGACTGGTTTATAACTTCCGTCTCGCTGCTAGTTGTAGGCACAGCTATTAAGGCAAGGTTCACATGCCTTCGTAATGATGTTTTCTCACGGCCCTTCGGCCACGAGGTGATTCGGCACTTATATTGAAGATGTGCAAAACAGATAAATGAAAAAGAGTTCATCGCGTGATCGGAGACGCATCGTGGCCCGAGTTCGAATCATGAACTTTTCGTTTCGATTAAGTGTGTGCCGTGATTGCCCCGCGTGGGCAATATAGAAAATTGCCAGGTTCGAACGCAAATTGGCTGCTTTGAGGTGTTGCTATATCGTCATTGATTGTGGATGAGCCTCTTGCGCATTCTTGATTCGTAAGTAATAGCCTTATGTATAAACAATTACATGAACAGTAATTTTTCACGTTTTGGATTTCAAGGTTTAAATATAGAGAGATGTTTTACGTGTTTTAAGATTTCATAAGGATCAGAGACTAGGTAGGCTCCAATTAAATTGAAAACTAAACATAGAATGTAATTTATTCAAAGGTATTTTCCATTGTAAACGGAAATACTTTAATACCCGTCTTAAAATTGAATAGAACTTAGCTAAAGGCGTCATGTTACGTCGCGTTAAGGATTATTTATTGCAGAGTGGCAAAGATCAATAAGAGATTAAAGCAATCGAGTAGGATCGGATCGTCAGGGAAGTCTTCTCGGAGCAAAATGAGATACGGCATGAATTTCACCTTATTAAGATTTATCTTTTATCCGCAACAACATCCTGAGCCTTGTATTATTTAGATGGAAAGCAATAAAGGCTGAATAACAACCGGCCGATAGATATGAGAGTGGCAATGTATGTTTATGGCTCAAGCAATTGTCGTCCGTACGTATAAGGCAACTGGGAAGAGTACCGCATCGCGTGCGATCTTTCCCATGGTGGAGACGTTTAGTGACGTATTTCTTAGCGGTCTGATAGATGGGGTCTTTTCTTGCACCTGAACTTGCGCAGGTATACCGCTAATCGAGAAATGCCATCGCAATCCTTAACCATTCCGAGATGTGCCTCGCAACATTGCGATGTTACGTCACGCGAAAGTGTGATATTCTGCCGCGCGTTTCTTTTTAACCGACCTCAAAAAAGGAAGATAAGTAAGCTAATTCGTTGAAATCTTTTTTTTTTATGTTCACCGATTACTCGAAGACACCTGAACCGATTTGGAAAATTCTTTTTGTACTGGGTTCGGTAAATCTTCTATGTGGTCCCAAATTAATTTCATTGGAATTGGATATTGGGCTCCGAAGATACACCAGGGAACTCCTCAAAACCGAGTGGAAAATATACAGTGAGTGAGATATTTGAAGACGTTTTAGTTTGTGTTAATAAAAATGTACTTGTTTAAGACGAGAGACATTCAAAGTCATTTATCTGTAAGAACATCGATAAAAATCTCTGATTCCAGCTCTAAACGGTTGGAATAAAACGGATTGAACGAGCGGCGGCTAATTCATTCTTAAATCCGTTCGTACGCGTATCGCGCAGTCTCACGGGATCCGGTTAAAAATAGACCTCCTTATTCGTTGTAAACAATCCCGCACAGCGCCGCGTCACTCAAACAATGCGATGCAATAACACAACAATTAACGCGGCACTGTTTAAATTACAAGCGCTTTGTAGTTCGGATCAAGAGAGCGTTTACTCGGCAATAAATACGTTGCTCGAGTGCTAACGCCGGCGTTAACTGTGCACTTCTCGGCGAGAACACAATTAATCGCCGCGTCCCAAATAAATCCCGACCGCCGTCAGCCGACTGCGTCACACAAAAAATCACTCAGCTATTTTAATTGGCGCAAACGCTCCGATTTCGTCGCTGCACCTACGATACGGAGGAAACGGCGGCGTCAATGAATCTTCTCACATTCGACATCTGCGTTCGCGGCTCCGATGATGGAACGTAAGAAATGCGCCCTCGAATTACGACCGGCCTCCCATTCTGTCGGAAAGTGACAGTGAATTGAAAGCGCCGATTTAGGGAATCCACTGCGCGAAGTGTTCGCGTCAAATTTTATGGCAGACGTTAATTAAACGCCTCCGGTTTCGGGGGCCGTGCGAACAGGCACGTGCTGTTTCGAAGAGATTCGGATTAATTATCGCCATCTCCCTTTGTGTTTGTTCGTTATTCCCGCGTTGGCAGCCCTAGGTGGTCGTCGCGCCGTTGTGCGTCTCAACGCACATGTGTGCGTCGACGCGCGTACGTGTGCGTCGACGCGCGTACGTGACGCCGCCGCGTGCGTGTGCGTGCGGAGCGCGTTTCACGAGATAAAAGACGATATTGATTCCGTGACGAGCCGCGAGCGGGCTGTGGGAAACGATTCCTGTCTGTCTTAATAGATGCCTCGGGGAGACGAGTGTTGAAACACTCCAAGACGCGGCTGCAGTTTAAAAAAGGGGCCACCTCGTGCGTGCACCACCACGATGAGGAAAGCTCTAAACACGGATCGATAATTCACGAGATGAGACATTAATTTCTCACAAGTTAGTATGGAAAGTAAGTTACTAAGAGTTTAGTTTTATAATTATATATTTACGGATTTAATAGCATTTAATTTATAATAATAATAAATAATAATAATAATAAACCATTTAATCAGCTCAACAAACAACACTGGCAAAAAATAAACAATCGACATGTACATATGTAGAAAAAAAAATAAACAAGTATAATTAATATTAGTGAAAAACAAAAAAAGAAGAAAAACTATAATATTCAAAGAAAAAATATAAACTATGTGCAGAAAATGTGAGCGTTGCAATGCTGAGTTGATAGGGTCAGCTGCTCAGCATAAGCTGACACCCCCATTGGGATGATCAGCGCTGGTATTCTGCAGAAACCCGTGTGTGTTAACGCGTCGGTCAGTGGCAGATGCGTGAGTGAATTTTTGATGCATAAATAAAATTGAATATTATTCATTTCCAGCGAATTTCTTGATGTAACAAAGGCATAAATAAAATCGAATTGTATATGAGAAGTGTATAATCAATAAATAATCAATATGCGGCAACCACGATTTTTACATAAAATCTTAAAGTGAACATATTGTATAACCTAGTTTTTTCTTATGGGAGTCTTACCTGTTTTTTCTAAGCTATCTTTTTTTAAACGACGATTTCGGATTTGATGTTAAATACGATGTTTTGAGTTCTTAATCCCATTCTAGGTCTTGTGAAGTACTTAAGTATTTGATGTCTTAATGCCAATCTTAAGCCGTGCTGTGGTAAGCTTGAAAGTTTCTTATTCTACTCTTATCCATGGCTGTACTAAGACCAAGCTTCGGGAAGTTAGTCCACGAAACACACTCACACTTTTATGAATAAAACGGTGAGAATGAGTTGTTTTTAAAAAAAAAAAAATACAGAGCGAACGCGACCCGTTCCGATACCCGCGGTTTTAATTAAAACCCGCATTACACGCGAATGGCGGGACAATTAAAGTCGGTCGAGTGCCGGAGGCGACGCGCGGTCCGCTGAGGCGACGCCGACGTGACAATTTTTGCCCGCGTTAGTTGGCGGGAATTCGCATCACGTGCATTAAGTTTTCGCGTGTAATTAATGCGCTGAGGACACTAGCGGCGGTGGTGGGGCAATTATGCGCAGTTTAATGGGGGGCTTCCCCGCCGCGGGATGGCGCGCCGGCGGATAATCAGCCGCCCGGCCAGCGTTTCACCTCATTCCATGTTTTTTTTTTTTTTGGGAAAAGTTGACAAGCAAGCAGGTGGGTCACCTGATGTTAAGTGTATACCGCCGCCCATGGACAATGCTGCACCCGAGGGTTGCAGATGCGTTGACAACCTTTTGAAAATTGGGCCCCGGCTACCTCACTCGCCAGACGAAACGCGAAGGTATTTGTCACACTTTCACCTAACGTCGGTCTTATGTGAAATCGTGTACTTACCCTGACGAGCCTGCCCATTCGTGCAACAGCCAAGGCCCTACCACAGTTGTGTCCGTGTAAGTCCGTGTGTATGATTTGCCAGCGTAATAGCCGTGGGAGCGATCGCCGGTGAATCTCATTCGTTCACCATTGCGAACCGCCCTTTTGGCATCGACCGATTGCGAATAGTAATGAAGTCATTACGCCACGGCTGTAGCAGAGGTATGCAATTTTACGATGCCTCTGTGCCGTTCGACGGCCATTGTTTGTTATTGGAATGCTGTTGAATTCCATGATATTTAATATGTATATTGATTTTATTTATGTACGCTTATTTGTCTGTTAGCTTTATGAGACGGCGATACGATCTTCCTATTACATAAATCTACAGAAGGTAAATATAAAATCGGTTGGTTCTTTTTAAATATATAAAATCGTACAAACATTTAAAATTAATCGCCTAAAAAGTAATAACAACAATTTTTTTTCCTTGATATGTTTCTGCCGTTTTACGCATAAATGTTCTTAATCGTTAAGAATGATCGAAATGTTGATGATGAATCGATTCGTTAAAAATGTATTTTTTTAAAATACATTAAGGAGTGCAGTTCTGTTATTTTGAATACTGATTAGATTCCGAACGCGCGCCGTCGATTTACTTTTATCGCCACATAGCATCGCGCATTAGAGCGGTCGGCGTCCCTAAATAACTCCACAAACAAACCTAATAAATAACTCCCCGAGTTCACTAGCAATTTGCCAATGAAGAAATATAAGATCAAACGCTTTCCGTTATATCACATCCGACGGGCGATGCCTCGGCTGCTTTCGAGCGTTCTATAAGCGATGACCGCTCTGCATCAATCAAAACGAATTTCCGCGCGAAATATGTTCCGGAGGCGCGACGATATTCTTACTACTCCTTTTCCCCCCCAAGCGTCTCGCCTATTTCTAACGGTTAATTTGTCATCAAGCCCTCCATCTGTCAACGCGGATTCCAATTTTAAAATGCTCTAAAGTCACGAGTGAAAAAAAGAATCGTTTCTTTTAAATCACCTGTGCGTTTTACTTTTCTGTGTTGCTTAATCCGCATCGCGAAATACTTAAGTTTTACATTTAATTAGTTGTCAACTTTTTATTTCGTTTTTATGATATTGTCATAGTGATATCTTAACACCATCACAGTATTCTCAATACAAAAAAAAAAAAAAAAAAAAAATCGACTTCCATCTAAAGTTTGATCGAGTTACTTGGTCGAATATTCTATGATAGCAGACAGGTCGATGCAGCAATGACCGACGGAACCTAGTTAATAGCGACAGAAAGAAATGTATGTGAACGGACGATACTGGATGGCGGCCGCGGTGTCATTAATGATTATAATGGTTATGGAATTGTTTCCACGGCGTAATGGCGGGAAGGTAGGGGCGGGCCCGGAAATTGTCCTCTTGTCGGGCCACCGTCGCATTAGCCGAAGACATTAGGCCGAGCCGGGAACAAACAGTATGTGCGTGTCGTTTTATTTGTGTAAGGCGTGACCAGTCACGTCACTATACGAGAGATTACTTTTTTATTCGCGGCGGAAAACTGACTGCCAGCGTGGCGTCTTTGACCGCTCGAATTTCAAAATTCGATTTCTCTAGTCTTTTATCTTTTAGATGCGATTGCGTTCTTATCCACAAATGTTATTTACGAGACAAGGCACGATGTATTTTCCATATATTTATGTAAAGCAGACATCGCATTGTGTATGAAGTGTTTGCCTTCCAAAGGTACGTCACATTAGAATGTGATGCTGTATCGTCCGCCACAATCCAATGATGTTTTAATAAAGATGACACATGTCCACACCGCGCGGTTTTAAAAATTGTTCCGCTTTTCATCATTAAATGATATTTAAAAGTGAATGTGACAGATGATATAAAACGTATTATACGGAAAGAGATAGCAGACCAATCAATCACAACGATTGCCGTAATTTGAAAGCCTCTTTCCGACGCGTTACTGCCATGTCTACCGTTTATTTGGATATACCCAATATCACTGCCACGATCGATCTTACACGTGTTCGAAGCGGCGATGGCACAAGACATTTTCCAGTAATTTACGCAGAGTGTTTAATTGCACGAACAAGTCTTACTTAATTGGGGGCGGGTTGGGTCAAGATCGCTCGTTATGGGAGGGGAGAATATATATTCTAGTAAAGTCACTACAGGACCAACTGTACCAAAAAAAAATACCCTAAAACAATTCAAAAACCCACTAAAATTCACTAAATGCAAACCAAAACTCTTAAATGAGAAACGTTTGGGAAGTTTAGGTTTGAATTTACCCCCTAAAAATTCCTAAATTTAGGAAGAAAACTCCTAAGTTGGCATTCGTTAAAGACTCAGGTTGTGGATGTGTGATTCAACTCGGATTCGACTCCATCTTCGGCTTCATTTCATCTTCGTCACTTTTAGAAGAATATTTTGTCTACTAACTTAATGTCTATTAATTTTACTCTCTAGTGTATTTCAATTGTTTTATTTTCTATATCTCCAATAGCTCAAGATTGTACTTTTTCGAAGTGAAAACTTCTTTAGGCGGTTTGAGCACTTTTTGGGTGAACAAAAATCATGGAACGCACGTCATCGTCACCGAACGCTTTCCATGAGCTATTTTCAAAAAAGGAATACGCAAAAATATATTTGTAGTTATGGATATGATATAAATACTGTTATTATTGTTCGGCGTGCCTATAATATATCTTTTATCTTCAAAAAAGAGCTGTCCGAGCAATCTATAACATCGGAGCCCGGAATACACTCAGAGACCTTTTTAAAGAGATTAATATACTCACTGTTGCGTCTCAATATATTTATTGTAATATTTTTGTATGTTAAAAATAATATTAATAGTTATCTAAAGAATAGTGACAGACATAAACTAAATACTAGAAATAAGGACAAACTAACTACGCCGTTGTTTCGTCTACAAAAAGTAAACAGGTCGTTCATGGGGCAAAGTGTGCGCATGTATAATAAAATCCCACAGTCGATATTAAGTCTGCCACTTGACGAATTTAAACGAAAAATTAAAAGTAAACTTATGGCTAAAGCCTATTATTCTATTGCCGAATATCTTGACGACGGCAATGTGTGGGGTTAATACTGTTGATACTCACGTAGGCTAAAACAAGACTATTGTACCTGTACTATTATATTGTAAACCGATTTTTTTAAAAAGAGCAACTGTTGAGTTTCTTGCCGGTTTCTTCTCAACAGAAACTGCTTTCCGAACCGGTGGTAACTTACGAACGTGTTAATTTCTTGTAAAATTTTGACGTTTCATAAGAACGCGCAAGCGTCTATGTGAATAAAGATATTTTATTGTTATTATTATTATTATTATAGAATTAAATATTATACAATTTTAATTTTGATATTGTTTTATGTCTCACTTCTGTCGGCAGTCTCCACGAGACTTCCTATGTTTTTTTTGCGATAATTATAAAAGGTCTTCTGTTAATGTACTACCAATTTTGTTCTCTGTAAGACCATAATAATGGAACAACTGTAAACATCTGCGATTTATGTTATTTTCTATTTATTTTTTGTCTTTTGTTCCTGTTTGTCTCCAATAAAGTAAATAAATGTCACTGATTTGCTTGAATGACAAATCAAAGCTAATCCATCCGTTATATAAATATTATGAGATTCATACGAGAATTATTTGTTTTATAATCGAATCGTTTTGCAATTAAAATTATTTTTCATTAAGTTACTTTTAAGTTAAAATGTTACGTAATGGTCTTAAGGAATTGTAAAGCAATTTTTTTTAGTTTATATACAAGCGCGAAAGAAATTAAAATCATAAAATTGCTTTCACACTTATTCAAAAACTCATTTACAAAGTTTTTATATGAGAAAAACAACGTTTGAAAAATTAGGATTCGTTAAAAGTTTAATTAAAGAGCTAATTAAGTGTGGATGGGAAACTGTCAAAAATCTACTGGCGTGTTAAAGAGAATGGCTTTTGAAGGTTTTAGACCGATAAATATCAGAATATATATAAAAATGAATTACTGTTCGTTGGTCTCGCTAAAACTCGAGAACGACAGGACCGAGTTGGCTCATTTAGATTTTGAAATATTTGTGGCAGTCCAGGGAAGGCTTAAACGATAAAAAATTATGGAAAAATTGTATTGAAAAACCGAAATAGCACACCTGCCGAATATTTTATGTGTGTGTTCCGAATACTTTTTCTATGTGTCCAGATTCACAAATTCCATAGAAATAATTTATATGGCAATACACGTTTGCTGAGTCAGCAATATAAAAATCAAATAGAATAATTCATGATAAAAATATGAAAGCACATATATGCTATTTGCTTTTGCACAAATGTGCTTTCATATTTTTATCATGAATTATATTTCGTATGTTCTAGGGCCACCAGTCAGATAATAGCTACCGATCGAGCCGAGGTCCGGCCCTCTCGGGCACCCTCGAATCGGAATGCTAAACGCGTGCTGAGTGACAGCCCAAGCCGAGGTCCTCTCTCGGGGACCCTTGAGCCTGATCACTCCATGGAGCCCCCGCCAAAGCGCCCGAAGAGCTTGGCGGCCTCCCAAACCGGTAACAATAATAGCGTGACGGCCCGAGCCGAGGCTCCCCCGGGAGCCCTCGAGCTTAGTCACCATAACGCGTAATAATAGTACGCCGAGGTTCAGGCTAGGCGCCTCGTGCGCCAGGCCACCTCAAGTCCGTCGGATGTGTAAAGGCCACTAAGGCCAACAGTGGCTCATCCAGCCCAAAAAAAAAAAAAATCTAGGGCCAACTACACAAGTGGTGTAACACAAATAAGTTTAGATAAATGTTAGTTTAGAACCATTTTCAGAGGATTGTGTATATAAAATATTAATACATGCTTATCATATATTTTCCGTAATTCACTAATACGTATAGTAGATATAATCTCAAAGTTAAGGTTATACTGTGACGAAAATATTTTTATTATAGACTACGTCTTAGTAAGATTCATAAGTGTCTAAAAACCCAATTAAATGAAATGGAGATTTGATTAATTACATTAAACAGAAAAGCACAGTACAGTTTTCCTTAGTAACTGAACGAAATATAATAAACTCCATATCATCCTTGTTAAAAATCATAGAAATATTATCCTGATTCTAAATTATTTTATATCTAAATTATTTTAAATATATTATTTTAAGTATATTTTAAGTATATTGGTATTTAAGTAATTATTTTAAGTATAATGGCCACAAGTAATTGTGGCAAAATTACTTGTGGCCATACTAAAATAATTTAACTATTAATTTAGCTAGTAAAAAGAAAGATGATTATTTTAAGTTGATCACACATTTCTTTGATCGGTTATTTAACAAAATCAATAAACGGAATGAAAAAAGAATAGAAAGGTACTAAGTTTGCAGATCAAAGAGAAATTGCTCTTAAAGTATAATACACCACTCGAAAGGGCTGAGTATAATTTTTTAATCTATTTAATAATTAACTGACCGTTATTACAGACGGTTGTCATTAATTCGATGATTGCGGAGGTCATTACTGTCTTCTACGGACGTTTAGTAGCGACGGTAGAAAGCAATTGGGCCGAGCTTACTAATAAATGGCTCAAGTATGTAATTGGTCGAAATTAACGACCCTCCATTTAATTCTGGATATCGAAGAAATATTTACATTCGAACGGCGATTGAGAATCAAATGAGTGCAAACGATTCACATTTAATTTAGATCTATTGAAATTTTACACGCGCGTGTTACGTTCCGCCTTTGAAATTTCACATCTGAATGAAGCTTTGACGGAGCTTTTCATAGTAACGTTTCAATTTTTCCTTCTTTACACCGTCCAATAGTTATTCGATAAATTTAAGAAAAATTAAAGTAGATTGTCAATGTAACAGTGTGAATGGTAAAATATAAAACACAAGCAAATTTCGAAGAACGGAATATGGACGCGAGAAATAACAAAAGTGTTTGTGAAAAACATGAAAACGTCATCACGAAAAAAATATATCATTATTTCACTTGTTCATTTCCTTACGTGTTGCTCGAGCGTTTTTTACGAGTTATTAGCGTGACGTCATACGGGTCCGAAACAGGACGTGCCGCTTGCGAGTTCCTCGACGCGATTACACGCTGACCATCGGCTATCGGCGAATCAATTCTTTCGTTACACGCGACCGTCTAAAAACGAGATCATTTAGTCAGTCCAGGGAGACACTCGACACGGGAGCGCGGCGCCCGAAGCGGGCACGGTAAACACGTACTATCGGGGGCGCGGGCGGTGAGCCCTAGCGCTGGGGCGGCTCGGCGGCGACGGGGCTCGCGTTCGCTGGTCGGCCGGGGCCGTACCGTCGGCTTGGGCTTTCGCGCGACGACGGACGCGGGCGAGCGGCTCGCCTCCCGTGCGCGGTTTGAGGCCCTCCGCTCGCGACGCCGGTGCGCGCGCACCCGCCGGCCTAATGCCGCCCTATCTACGGCTATCGAGTTATCCGCGGGACTACTACTCGGCGCTTAGCCCCGTCGAACAGCAGAAGCCCCCGTCCTCAAAGGAGCCCGATAAGCCCCGTGCACCGTCTATCAATAGTCCTCCGCGACGCTGCGGGACAATCCGATGACATTTTAAAACTACCCTTCACCGAGCGCCGTCAAGGATTCCGCCCGCGCAAGCGATTCGTCGGGAAACGTTTCAGCGATTACATTTGGAAATCTGCGAGTGATTCTTTTCCGAGATAATGTAAATTTTAATCGACAAAAGACATCCCTAAGCGGATTATAATTGGAGCATGCGTGGTGCGCGCTTCGATGGCGAGGGTGTAGGGTGGAAGGGTGGGGCGGGGGGGTTGTCACCCGCGGCCGTGCGGCGCTACGGCCGCTACGACGTGATCTTGACACCGCGTATGCAAAGCCTACAGTATTCCACTAATCTAGGCTGAGGGCGAAGCATGCAGCGGCCCCCAAAGAAATCGACCCATAAAACTGCCCGGCTCTGGGTAATTACTCCAACGTCTGAGATAAAATACACTCCCACGTATCACCAACAAAGGGGGCAATAAGGGAATTATTAGAATACCAACATAAACATTGATTTATGCCCAATCTTTAATCGTATCGTTACAGGAATTGAGCGACGGTGATATATTTAAATCCCGTGCCAGATGTGAAATCGTAAAGAATATCGAATACAAAACATGTATACGCCGGAGTGTTAGTACTAAAAAGGAATTGCGGCCGAAAGGTGGCCTATTTTCTTTTGGAGGTGTTCCGTAATTTTTTAGAGCTTCGAATGCAGCATTTATAAGCATGATTTATTTTTCTAAACAGTAAAACATAACGTATTGAATATTAAGTTACACAGAAAACATAGTACGCATCGTTGAGATTATTTCAATTCGTACACAAAATAGTGCTATACATTAGTTGAAATGTCATCGAAACACGTAAACAACGTACAAATGTATAAGCGAGGTAAAAGTTACATAGCAGTCGGTAACGAGCAATGTATATTCGGTATTCCACTTGCACGGAACTTGTGATAGACGCTAAAAGAGCAGACGAGATAAGTCGCACGAGAAGCCGGAATTTATTAATGAGGCCTTAAGTTGGCCAAGTTTTGGGCCCTCCACGGCGGAGGGGGCGCTAGTAAGGCGCAGAGTGTGTACAAGAAATCTGTGATGCGTGACTTTAGTTCACGCTCCAACGGTTTTTAGGTATGCTGCATCAACCTGACTCGAACATTTTAATCCTAGAAATGCCACGGCCGTGTAACAGAAATACTTAAAATAATCTCACCTTTGGTTATCAGATATTCTCAAATATCGCAATGATTTGTTTATCCATCTGTAGATTGAACAAAAGACACAATGTAATGGATGCTACATATGTAGTACCCGTAATGTAGAGTGGGTTATAAAGCAGATTAAACGCAATAAAATCGTATAAATGGTTTAAACGTATCCGCGTAAATAGGATTATATATTTTTTTTAAATTGGCTGAATTTTTTAATGCGTAAAATTTGTTAGTATTCTTCACGACCACGCGTCGTTTGTGATTTATCTGATTGTCTTGTATCTTGTATCTTTTATTAACCGATGTTTTGCTTTCAGTCCCGAGACTATTCATCTGACGCAGAACCGGTGGGCTAGCCAGAACCCACGGAATTGGAGGTCTGATTGTCCCATACGTATATGAAATATGGAACGATGACATAACTTATTATTATTGAAATAAAACTATAAATTATTGTTAAATTATGATAATATTTTATTTTAACATAAAACAATAGGGCATGTTGTTTGACGCGAAATTATTAGTTAGGCAGGGTAAATGATGACAAATACAAATACCGTTAAAAAATAATTAATAGTAAATTAAACCTGAGCATAAAAATGATAATTTAGATGAAAGATAACAAGATATTCCGTTGATAATTCGATGTTCACTTATAGTTAATTATGCAAATGTAATACACACGAAAGCTATTATGATATTTCTGTCGGTGCCGGCGTAGTGCTAAGGTTTCGTGGTTCACCGCCAGCGACCCCGTGCTTCTTCGAGGGTTGTGTTTTCTTTACAAACAAGCGCGAACGTACATTTAACGACCACACGAACAAATACGATATTCGATCTTCCATTACGCACCGGTCCCCCTTCTAGCGCCGTCTTCGTACCGTGAAAGTGCTGTCTACATTTCAATTTGGTTTTCACGTTAAGCTTTGGATGTTTTTATAAGAAAAACTGGCAAACGGCTGGGTGGTTCATCTGACTCCTTGGTAAGGCCATGCATCTTCGTCTGTTGCACGAATAGGCAGGCATCGTCTGGGTAAATACCGCTGCCACAGAAGTCGAAGTATTATTCCATACGTGCAGTAGACGTCCATAGTAATCACTTAACATCAGGTGATCCTTTTAACATAATAAAAAATATCCATACATTTGCAGTTCCCAAGCGCAAGGCCGTAAAGCAGATCGTACACAGTCGTGCTACAGCCTAGCTAAAAGCTAGGCGCAATGATAACGTGCAAAAATACTATTTTTACATTCATATTTTATGATTAAAATTTGTAGAAAAAGTACGAAAAGATTGTAATGGCAATCGAACCCACGTCTTCGGAATCCGCGGCCTGACGCTTTAGCCACTAAGCTAAACGGCTGATTGGCACACCGACGAAAATCTTAACGACTTTTATCTACATTGGTTTTTTAGCATTTGAAGCTAGATATTTTATGAGTTCACGGTGCGTCTGGGACGAGACGCAACTGTCACGCAACAATAAGGAATTAAGATTGGATCAAAGTTGCACAGTTGTAGATATATTCTAATCGCTGTAAGCACATATTTGAGTGCCCGCCGCTGGACCGGCGGAATCCCTCGTAAATTGGTTTGACGTTTGCAGACCCTTATCGCCTTATTGAATCGTTAAAGGAAATGAACGAAACGCCGGAGAACACTTCGAAAATGAAAATGTCGCATCTTCCGAATCCTCGATATTTCCAACGCCCGTATCGTTGAAATGTTCAATATCTTTAAATAATAAATTTGGAGAGCTTACAACGTCCTACTTTCGTACGGCGCGTCGCCTCGCTTTTTCCGCAGAAAGAGGAAAGCTATACCAACTCCACTACGGTTTTCCCTTCAGATGCGTTAATGGATCCATAGACAAACTACAAACTGTCGACACTTAGGAAATATTATTAATTTAGCACGCTGACGGCGCCGTCATTTGAGAGATTGTTCATCGCGAGCAATTTGATCCGTTGCAAAGGGAAACGGAATGAATATTTACTGGGACGCTGCCATCGCAAATCGAGCGCGAGAGAGACGTTAGCGGAAAAAGCTCAAGAAGAAAAAGTAAATCGAAGTGTTTCTGTTGAGGGGCGTGACGCCGCATAAACGTTGGGCACGCTTCTTGTTTGTCACCGGCGCGTACCTATCGGAAGATAATGCCGCTGGTACCTGCAGACGTGTTAGCTCAGTCTCCGGTCGCTCAACTTTAATTCAACATACTGGCACCAATGAAATTGTTAATTTCAAGTGTTGCATTGTCACGTGCTCAGCGATAAAGCAAAACATTGCGAGGAAACCTTCATGTTTTCGAAATAATAACAAAAAAATGTTTCGAACATATGTCAAGTCCGCCAATCCGCGGTGGGGATAACTTCTGGTTTACAGAGGAGGTCTTTGCCCTGCAGTGGACATAAACGTTGTCTGTTACTTTACTCTTTACTAATACCTGCAGACGACCGGGTAATATATATTGAAACGGTCCACGCACTCGTTGTGACGTCACCAATATAACGATTTATCTGTGCAACTTACTAATCGTAGGCGGTGTGGAGTCAGTGGGCATTACTGCTTTCACGTACTGCCATCTCGATGCGGTAATTAAGACTGCCAGTTTGTTAAGCATATCATTTTTAGGGTTCCGTACCCAAAGGGTAAAACGGGACCCTATTACTAACACTCCGCAGTCCGTCTGCCCGTCTGTCACTAGGCTATAGTAAGATAGTTGAAATTTTCACAGATAATCTATTTCTGTTGCCGCTATAACAACAAATACTAAAAACAGAATAAAAAAGTATTTAAGTGGGGCTCCCATACAACAGACATAATTTTTTTTATCGTTTTTGTAGATAACGGTACGGAACCCTTCGTGCCCAAGTCCAACTCGCACTTTTTTATTTAACTCTCTTTATGTTTTACTTTTCTAATAAAGAACTCGGTCTTAATAAGACAAAAGAACCAAGTAATAGTTGCGTTGTCCTGTTAATAAATGATTCAGCTGAAATGGATATCGTCCCTGGAAAATTTGTATGTAAGAGAATTTGTCCGTCGAAATCCGTAAATTCTAAATGTCTACAACCCTTCGTGGAAAAGGGAGCCTGCGACGGACGTATTTCTTTGAATGGAACCTTAATAGGATACCGAGAGTCCTGTGAGAGTTTCAACTATTCGGATGGATATGATAGTTTCTTTAGAAATAATAATTTCTGATTTTATTCTTTTCTTCTATGCATGTTTGTGGTTCTAAATTGGTTTATATATGTTACGAATTGTGTTTTTATTACTGGGCACCACATTTCTGTACACCAAGAGAATTCTGTAAGTAAAGGTGACATTACCACTTTGGACTCAGTTATCTTCGAGTTGTTTTTATAAATATGCGATTCAGTGGCACATTGTGCCGTTCATTAGGTTCTGTAATACTCAATATTCAAAAAATATGTTTGAACCACAAAGTCAGCTTTCAATAAATCCCATTTCATAACGCATTACATAAGTAACTGTTAAATACTTCAAATGAACACTTTTAAATACAGATTTAGTCGAGCCTTTACTCCCAAACTAAGTTATCCTGTATTTCAGGAGCCAATCCCACCTTTTAAATCTTCGATAGTTACAATAATTCAAACGGTGCTATTTCGAGTGTTATGTATAACGAACATTGTAACATATACTGGGACGCCTGTTAAACAGTAGACTTTGAATTGTGGCGGCGTATAAAAGATTTTTTTTTTATTCGCGCAATTGCTCACGATTGCGTATCACAATCGGAATACCTTTTTCGAGACATTTCTCGGGCCATATTGAATCTCAAAGTATCAGATAAAATGATAAAGCTGCGTAGCGCTTGCAGTTTCAATAGATCTAAAATATCAGCGGAGTACAAAGAGCGAGGAATAAATGGAAAGGGAAAAGATCCCTTTTCGGCATTTTTTAAAAGGCGATATTGTGCTAGCCTTCTTGTAATGAAACTGGCTGAGGCAATACGTGTTATGGCTTCAGCTTTGCGTTGACAATTATTTTGATGAACAGTTTTTTTTATTTAAATTACACTGCTAAAAGTATTTGATGTAGATACATTCAAGTAGTTTCCATCAATGATATTTTTTTGTTTTTTTTTTTAATGCGAGGAGGTTTTTTTTTAAAGTGATAAACGCCTGCCCATGGACATTTGCAACACCCGTAGGGTTGCAGATGCGTCGCCACCTCTTAATAATGGCGGCCCCGGCTACCTCACTCACCAGACGAAACGCAGAAGTGCACTTCTACTTTGCGCCGGTCTTCTGTTAGGTCGTGATACTTACCCGGACGGACCTGCCCATTCGTGCAACAGCGAACAGTGTTACGTGGCCGTGCCACCGCAAAATATTACATACAAGTACGAGGTAGACGGATGTCACTGGCGCACAGAAATTGAGGCACTCAAATTTCTCCAATTGTTGTAATTATATTGCATTTTATAGACTGCTATCTGTTTCCGTATGATACGTTCTATATCACTTGTCACATTCACTTACTATTTAGCTATCACGACTTTATAAAAGTCCGGATAGCAAAGTGATTGAACGCTCGCTTTTAATTCATTCTACTCGAGCAACCTGAGTTCAAACGCCGAAATCCCCAATGAAATTGTTAATTTCAAGTGCTTACTTATCACGTGCTCAGCGGTGAAGAAAAACATTGTGAGGATACCATATATAACCATAGGCATATTTTCGAAATAATTACCAAAAAGAAATTGAAGAAATGTAAAAGTAAAGTATCAGCCTATATATGTTCCACTGCTGGGCAAAGGCCTCCTCTGTACAGAGGGTATCAGGGCATAGTCTACCACGCAGCCCCTGCGGATTGGCGGATTTCATATATCTTCGATACATTATTTTTTTTGTTATTATTTCTAAAATATGCAGGTTTCCTCACGATGTTTTCCTTCACCGCTGAGCGCGTGATAAGTCATCACTTAAAATTAACAATTACATAGGTGCCGGCGCCGAGGCTTGAACTAAGAATACTGGAACAAATAGCTATTTGCATATTAATATTAACATTCGGTAATACATTCAGAAGTAGATGATTCGATTTAGACGCAGGCGGCTCAGGATCGTGCTTCGTGGCAGTCTGTGGGAAAGGCCTATGTTCAACAGTGGACTCACATAGACTAAAATGATGATGATGATGAATCGATTCAGGTACTATACTCGAAACTATATTCGTACTCGAAAACTTCGAAGGGGTCGACTAGTTTGTATATAATAAAAAAAAATGTACTTTAACGTACATTTCTTTTTATTTAGGGTCAGCACATAGACACAGAAATAAATAAGGTGCATAGGGACATACAGCGTGTCGTTACAATTGCGACTATAAATGAACACACGTCTAACGCTACTTGTCAATAATCATAAAAAGATGTAAAACGTTAAAAAAACCCATAATTTAAATATTTTTCAAACAAACTAATGAAATGAAAAAGAAACAAAATTTGTAACACTTATACAACTGCAACTGACTGATTCATACATTCAGAGACTTTTTCATTCGTAGCCACAACGTCGCATTACAAGTCTCTCCTTCTAAAAGCATGTTTTATCTCTTTTAAATTCATCTAACCCATTCCTAAGCTTTGTGACCTTTACAAATGAACTTTACGTTGCAGTTTTATACATAACGGTGTTCAAAAAATGTTTGTTTTGTAAAGTTTTATAACTCCATAAATATTGATGTTTAAAGAATGTAAATACTTAATACAATTTTAAAAAGTTATCCTCTATATGTGTGTTCATTTATTGTCGCAATTGTAACGACACCCTGTATACGTACGTGTACGTGTGGCGATCGAACGCGACCAGAGCCTGTGCAGCAAGGCTAATGGCTGGAAACGGATTAAGAATTAACTGGCGCGGTACCCGAGGCCGGAAGGTGGAAGAGAATTAGTGGAGAGCGGACATGAGTACTAATTGAAAACGATTCAAAAATGTACCAGCGAATAATTCTATGCTGTGTGTATGTATTATAACTAGTATTAATTATTACTCTCAACATTTACATTATTTGAGTTGTTTAATTAAAATTCAAACAATTCTTTATTGTTTGTCAAAACGCCACCAACGCCGCGCTTCGAAAAAGAAAAGTCACTAACCTGAGAAGAACCGGCGAAAGAAACTTAAGGGAACATATTTTTTACAATTATTTGTCAAGAAACAAGTTTACAGTGTATTAAAGCCTAGATCGATCATTTGCAGGGTGTTTTTATTAAATAAATAGATATCCGTGCAAAGTTTTAGATATGTGTTGATTTTTGAAAAGCTCAAGGAATGTGAAACGGCTAACTGCGAAATTTTAAAATAAATCGGCGTAGTTTCAGTTTGAACGAAACAAAAGTTTCTGTGCTAAATGAATGGGAAACTAAAATGAAAACATGACCTTTTAGATTTGAGCTACAGCGCCCTTTGGCGACAATTTTTTTTTGCCATCATACCCAAATATTTGGAAAGAGTTAAGAAGGAAAAATTAAAAAAAATATATAATACGGTGACAAACGGTCACACATCTGCATTACAATTTTGAGATATCTTTTTACGGAAAATTTACGGAAAAGGATGCAAACGATCTCGCTGGATACCTGATGGTGTGTTTTCCTGTGTTTTCGCCCACTGCCTATGGACACTCGACAGCATATATGATAATGGCTGTTAGTGCTTTATGTAGAATTATTCATATGCTTTACAAAACACCGAACTTCATCTATCAAAATCAAAGCAAAGTGCAAGCCTTAGAACTTTAGAGTATATCAACAGGCTAATATGATTATGATAATGACTTTATAATTTATAGACCAACGCAAGTTGTGATTTTTATGTATAATTTATTTGTGTATCCAGGCAACCTTGTTTATGTTGTTAGCAAAGCAAATGTCGTAACGCGCGGCCGTTATCCCGAAGGAATGATGACATTCGGTCAAACGGTCTAGCAGGATAACAAATCAAAGTCGAACACGAGTCGGCCCCGCGTTCGTTCGCGTATTGCCCGATAAAACGCCGAAATTAACAATAAAGCACAATTGAATGGAATAAGCATACGTCGGCGTCGGATTTATGGGGCGACGTACTATTGTGCCGGCGCTGATTGCCCTTTATGGAGATTCGCCGTCCTAACACGGGGCCCTGCGCCGCGTTTACGTTGTCAACGGGTTGTATGGACGTAAAACTTTTATGTACCCGCCCCCCCCCCCTCCTCGCCTCGCGTTTTACAACAGGCCTTTTATTATTTAGTGGAAGGAGCAACGGTGACGTCATAAATCTCCGCACCCGAGCGAACTCCGACCTCTTATCTCGGCGAAGGAATTACGGAACTTTCCGGCTTCTTCGCGACAAAGTGTTTGCTTTTTTTTGGGTCTTCCCCAAGCAAGCTGATGACGTTATTCGCACGCGATGAGATTTCCAAATTTTTTTTAAATTGTTAAGTTTAAGGAAAAGCATTATAATACAGCATTTTTGAAGTACATTAAAACTTGAAACGCGCCCTTAGAAATGTTAACTCGACACACGTTCACAATACCGCAACAAAAAGGTCTGTCAGTGTTGTTGTTTTTATTTTTTTTGTATTAATATGTAGGACGTAAACCGGAAAATTTATGGTCACATTTTAAGAATTTAGATGTACACTCTCAAACATTTCGAACACAGCTCGGGTTTAATGAGAAGAAAGAAACATTAAAGCAACATAATGCATTCGTGTACCTGTCCCAATATAATTCATTTATCTTGTATGAGAAGGTTGTGTGGGCCGTATGACAAGCGCCGCATGTAATTAAATAGCGCTCGACGTCGCCCCGAGCGGGTACTTTAAATCATAGATGAGAAAAATGTAATTGGGGATCAGCGAAACATATTGGATAGGAAATTGGTCGAACGTACGACGGCTTAAAATTAGAAATTGTGTTAAAATTATGGTTTATATTGTAACGGGTCCCGTCTGCCTTAGTTTAATTTAAATCTACGGAGTGATGTTTTAATTTTAAAAAAGTCTACACGATAATATAACGCAAATTAATGGTTTAATCAAAATGATCGGCGTTTACGGTTTCCATTTGAATTTGAAGGCGTAGAAGACACTGGCACAAATGTTAAATTGGTCCCTATCAACTTTAGGTATCCCAAGCTCATAATAACTTGTGTCCAAGTAAGTGCCGCCGTAAAAGTTGAAATAAAAAAGAATGTGACGACGTTAATAGTGATGAACGCATTCGGGGCTGAACTATATCGGTAACCACCAGATGTTGTGAGCAACACGTCGGCGCAACCGCCGCCGGAGGCAGCCACAATTAAACAGATAACATAAAATTAACGAAGCCGGCTCGTAAATATGCTCGGTTTTATTATCTATAAAAGTCACTAATTAATTAATTGAATAATGATTGAGCGCCTCGCCGTGCGATATTGGCCTTATATAGATAATGAAAGGCCCATTGCTCTTAGCGCAGTTGTAAACGCCCGACATAAAGCCGGCATAACGACACACGGTCTTGGTGAGACGTAACGTTTTTATATTGGTTCGACTAACACTCCACGTGCGGGGTGACTTTATTAAATTGGAGCACGTACCGCTGTTTGTTCGGGCTGGCCTCTCGTGAGCGGCTGAGCTATTATTTAACTTGCGCTTTCGCAGTGCACTAAATCCCGGTCCGTGACCGTTAATGCACTAGCCGGCAGCGGATAAGCTAACAAGCCTCTCTGGAACAAGAGGCGGCCGAACGGTGGGATTTAGCCACGTGAAATACGGCGCGATAACTCAGCGCCTCCGGGCCGCTTCTTTTCCCCTAATTAGCCATTCAATTCTCGTAATCTTGTTTACCCGCCGCCCGCGCTGCCCAGGTGCGATAATGGCCGAGCTATTTGCATGCCGCCATATTGTTTCCGCGCTCCGGGCCCGTCCGACTCGACCCCCCGTTGTTTTGGCTGGGCTTATTGGATCCGCTCGCGATTACTCCGTATTGATCCCGGCGTCCATTATCTGCGTCCGTTTATTTCGGTATCGCCGGTAACGCTACCCGTCCGTAGTCACAAATCTTATCGGTCTTTATTTAGCGGCCGTCTCTCCGATTTTTACTGTTCCCCCTTTCAACACCAGTCAGGGTCACGATTATGACAAGTGCAAGGTCAGACCATCATCACTGTAGCGATGTCTTATCTAAACGCTTGTCGAGTGCTAAAACAATTATGGCGTTTTATCATTTGAATTATTAACAACGCTTCGGGAAGTTGTTTGGAATTTTCCAGAAGCTCCCCCCTTTTGAAATTAACGCCCCGCGACATTTGATCTCTATTGGATTTACGAGCAACTAAATGGGTTTCAGCCGGTTCACTCGTCGCGTTGCGTAAATGTTTTCAAAACGTTCAACGTTTGCGTATAATATAAAAATGTGGATGGAGTTCAAGATATCGACGTACGTAAGGTGTCGCTTCTATCAGAGAATTCCTCGGTCGAATAAAAGTCAAATGTAAATTGTGAGTTATCTTTAGTGTCGAACGGTTATCGGGAAGTTGTATGGAATCAGCACGTACCGGTAGCTGATCGTAATCTCGAACAGTAAATTGAAGTCGATCCCGGCGCAGGCTGGATGAAGGGAGATCTCCTATAAATACATTACGGGACACGCTTTATTACTCCGCCATCTTTATCCAATCCTGTTAGGTATTTGTTCGCGGGCTCTCATCTCGCAGTACGTGTTTGTTATGAGGGCGGTCATTTTTTAAAATGGCGTCAGCGTAGTATAATGGTTTTAATACGAGCGCGCGGCGAGCGGCAATTATGGCCCGATATGGATTTGGCGAACGCAAGGGATATGCTAAACTCAACGCTGTCTGCTGACTGCGCGTCTAGTGGCGAGGGGTAGCGATTACTTCAAGAGATCGTAGTATTTCAATTGAGAGGCACTACGACGATACTTGACCGCGAATGCACTTTCCTAATCCAACACTTCAAATGCAAAGAGAAAAGAGAGGATTTGTATTAGATTTGATTCCTCCACGGATTTCTCTCGACTCAGCTTTTATTTTACTTTCTACTACGAGTAAGCAGTGTTGTTGTATTGTCTGGGAGGTCGACTTGTAGACTACGTGTTAGTATCTCAGTGGCGAGAGTATTTTCCATATTAGTAACTGTATTGGGTGTAAAGTGACAGTTTCGTCACCTGCGAATTTGGATTTTTAATATTGATCCCCCGTATTGACATGTCACATTTCTCCTCCGACGTCGATTAAAGATCTGACGAATGTCCACCAGCAAGTAACCATTATATAAATCTACAGAGAATACGGATTAAGCCGGCGGCGGCGCAAATAAATCCGAAAATCCGCGCAATTCAAATCCGCCACGGGCATTACATCGACTGCAGCCGCCCAATCTCGTATTATCGGACCTGTATAATTAGGGGCGACGACACAATGCCCGACGACAAACACAATACGCCGGCACAGACCGCATGTCAATTTAATTTGACCCCCCGATTCAAGATGGTGGACGACCCTCGGCCAATGAGCCCAGCAACCCCCATTACCTGCACGAGCTCGCCCGCCATTCCTCTTAATTGACGCATTTAAGTGATGAAAATGTTGTGTACATTTTACGCCGAGTGTTGTCGGTTCCGATTCGTTGGCTGTTTTTAACCAAACCGTCGCGCAATCGTGCCTCGGTACGTTTGCATTGCGAAAATTTTATAGTAATCTAAAATAGGCCACAGTTGATTTATTTATTTTTATTTCGATGATAAACACGACAGACGTGTTGAGTGCGTTTTGTGAGGTATATCTTTCTACACCTTTATAATGGTTGTTATAAACGTTAAATTATGAGCAGCAGATTTATGTGCAACGAGGTTAAAAAATTAGATGAAATAAAAACAAATATGCACTAATTTATGCTGTAGTCTGTAATATCCTGGGTAGCTATTATAAGATATAATATATTGGGAGACATAATAATTTTAGTATTCATATCATTATGAATACTAAAATTTTTTGTTATTTTAACTAAAACTCAAAAATTCCCTCATGGGAATACAACGGAGTATGAAGAGCCTTTATTGAAAGATGGAGATAATTATCAGTACAGGGGTAGTTGCAATAAAATGGGCATAGCTGAACATCTCTGGCTGATAATGACAGAGGTTGCGTGTTAATTGCAAATGAGACAGGGATTCGAAGGATTTGTGCCAGGTTGTTGCCAGAGCATAAACTTGTTAAATTGCCTATACACTCATATGGGAGAATAATAAAAATTCCACACGAGTCCAGTTAAAATTCGCCATGTATATGGGAGCAATTAAGATAGCACAAGAAGGTGATGTCGTTAGCACAGGGGGCTTAGCCGAAAAAAAATGGGTGTGTAAGCGTTCCTTAGCTTAGTCCCTCAAGCGAATTTAAAATTGGACCGAGTGGATAAAGCGGTGTAATTATGATAATGTTATTGCAAATTACCAGCAGACAGAGTTTTGGCTTTTTTCTAAACAATTTTCGAGCCTGCACGACTCGTCTGGTGTATTACAAGGTCTAGCATTATTGTTTTATAGAATATCGGAGATATTATACCAATTTTAGTTGTATTTGTTGTTTAGATAAAAGAAAAAATAAATAATAAAATAGACAGAAGAAAATAAGTTTAAATTAATTTAAAACATCTTTCTCTACATTCCTTTGCTATGGAATGTTATAAATCGTAACCAGAAAACAATTTCAAAATACTACTAGAAACAGCTAAAAGCGTTCATCAAAAAGTAATTATAATTTTAAGAACACACCACCCTTTTCATTTTTAGAAGGTACAATTGCTTTCGCTTTCAACTTAACCCCGGTGCGTTAGCAAAAAGCTTTTGAACTCGAAAGCTCGGTGAGTTTTTGTTACGGTTGCGTTTCGGTTGGGGTCCACGTACCTGCGAATTAGTATGGAGAGCTTTACTCAATTTTTGATGTCGGTCGTTTTGTTAGTTGCGACTCTCGTGTCGAGTGTCATCTGATTTTCCACTCACTTGCATCATGAACAATCTGGTCGTTCGTTGAACGAATCATTATTTGTTTTTCAATCGCCGTTAGCGGTTTAATTTCGATATAATAGATATTACATTTTGGGTTGGTTCATAATGGGTTCGCGGAATGTCCTTCCTTCGTCCGTCGTCTTTGGCCATGGATCGACGAGACGGACAGTGATTTTGTCGTTACTTTGTCATCTTAATACCTGTGGGGACCAATTCGAGTGTTTTTTATTCAGGCTGAGGGATTAAACCTTTTGCCGTGCATTCATCGTCTTTAAATAACGTTCAACGTAATTTTAGAAGTGGAGACGCGTGGACTGTATTTCCAGGATTATAATAAATTATTTTTTCCTATATTGACCACCAAAAGTGGTGAAGTAATATTTGGTTAGGTAAAAAGTTACCGTCACAATCGGAGATCTCTATAGGATCATTAAGAAATAATTTGATTTATATTTCATTTAGCGGTCTTGAAGAATAATCATATTAAAATAAAATAGAATTTCATTGTGCTTATAAAAGTTCAAATGCAAAAACCATATTCAATTTAGGCTGACCTGTTATGTATGTTAATATTTATCAAAAATTAACTGCAAAGAAGTCTAATATAAAAGCGGGCAGTTAACTCTGGCGTCTCCATATTTAAGAGGTAATTAAAACTCTTATTTTTTATATACTAAATATCATTATGTTATTTATAAGTTTCACCCAACAAACAGTATTGTGTTAATTTATAAAATTATTTGAACACGTTTTACGTAAATAAATTTACATATTTTCTACACACCGGTATCCAGTCCTAAGAAACTAAGCAAAGCTTGTACTATAGGTATTTTTTCTTTTGTAATTAAATACATTTTACAAGTATATAAAAACCCAGACATTTGAATGATACTATGTTTATTATACAACATTTTTGCAGCAGTGGGGATCGAACCCATACCATCTGGCGTAGGAGATAAGTCCACAATCGGGTTTTAGAAGCACGTGTTTATCTTCAAATGTAGTTCACCTCCATACATCCTCGTAGTCAATGAATGTATAAGTATTATTTGATATATGTCCAAAACTTAAACGTGACGTAAATAAATATGTACTTTTACTGGAGACGGACCAAAGTGACACTGTGAAATAGTTTTGACTGGCGGCGTACTCAATTTTATTGTTCGTGTAACTCGCACCGAGATAGGAATAAAAGTAAACAACGATATAGAAGTCGAAGTAATCTTACTCGGATTTTATGGCGGTGGGTAAATGGTCGTAAATATTTTACGGCGTCTCGTGTGCGCGAACACAGCGGTGATTATGATAAAGAGCTGGAAGGTTCCATTCGCCGCGAGTCTTACGCTAGCATGCACTGGTGGAGCCAGGAGGGTCGATGCGGTCTCCGCTGGAAAGTCATGACCCAAACCGAGGGTTTGTGGTGTCGAGTGCAGTCGCGGCATGATGCACGTCCTGATGAAGCCTGAATTCTTCCACTTCACCACGGGACTACTGCTAAGTTTGGTCTGGTGAGGCACGTAACGTTCCGTACCCACAGGGTAAAACGGGATCTTATTACTAAGATTCCTCTGTCTGTCCGTCTGCACCCGACTTTGCACGGATGACGTATTTCTGTTAAAACTAAAAAACAGAATACAAAAATATTTAAGTGGGGCTCTCATACAACAGACATGATTCTTTTGCCGTTTTTTTAGATAATAGTACGGAAACTTTTGTGCGCGATTCCGACTCGCACTTGGCTGGTTTTTTTTTGTTTAGATCGTTCATTGTTGGCCTTTAGGCCTTTACAGATCCACCGGGTGTGCGGTGGCCAGGAGTTGAGGGAGCCTAGCCTGAACCTCGTTTATGAGTGACCAAGCTCTAGGGTCACCGAGGGAGCTTCGGCTCTATTACGAGTAGTACCCGCCGCCATTCTATTGCTATTAGTACCGGATTGTGACGAAGCGTCTGTACTACTGATGCTGTTAATATCTTTGGGGGTAGTCAATTAGGGTGGGGTTGACGGTAGTCAATTACCATCAGATGGACCGTTTCTTCAAACAAAGGTACCGTCCAAAGGCCAAGACACGATGACGAGGCACGAGCTAAGTTCGACGACACAGAGCAGTTTAATTTTAATGCGGTGCCGATGAGATTTTTAATTGGAATTTAACGGCCGATTAGTATTGAATTTGTTATTGATGTGCGTGACGTCCAAGGTCCGTTGTCATTTCAAAGAAGATCTGTGCCTGAAATGACATATTGCAAAGGTTCAAATGATGCGAATAATGTGTTTTAGAAGTTTCATGATACTCTCATTTCTGAATGAAATTTTTGCAAGAGCTAATAGCGAAATCTATAATCAACAACTGTTGATTTCTCTCCACAATCTTGCTTTTGTAAGAAGATATAGTTATCACTTCAAATCTGACGTAAAGATATCTAACTAACATCTGAAACGGGAAGATTGAGATTATAGTGACTTGCGGACAGTTTCAATTCATATGTATAAAATAACTAGATACACGTTCATCTTATTATTAGTGATAACAGAAAAAGCATTAACCACTTTTCATAGGAAATTTTACGAATGATTTATTTTTTAAAACATAAATAAAACTCATAGTGCACTCAACAAGGATAAGCAACATTAATTAAGTATCTTGTATTAACTGATGTTTGTGCTTTCAGTCCCGAGACTATTAAAGCTTCATCTGACGCAGAACCGGTGGGCTAGCCAGAACCCACGGATTCTGGCCCTCCGCAGTGGGTAGGGCCGCGCATGTGCTCATGCGTGCGTTTAATTACGGCATGTCATCTAAGCTCCAAGGGTCGCGAGACCCCGATGGCCGTCGACTGTGTTTTAGCTAATCGGTGGCTGGGGGCGGTGAGAACCGCCCTGGAACGCGGTTAATTAAGTCTTTTCTGGGTTGTGTCATTTTCAGTTCACTTCTTTACGACCCAATATGGTATTAAGTTTGAGTCACTAACTGCGAACTTCTTGGCTTCGGTTCCAAGTAAAACCTTTTGGTACTATATCATTTTGGTACTATTTCAGACTAGCTGAATCTAGTCAGAAAAGCGAAGACAGGCCCGACAGGTTTGACCCGACGAAATAAAAAAAAAACGAAGCAGACTACATTAGGTGATATGCGAGAGTTGGCAAGTGTTTGATAAAAAAAAGAAGTTTAAAAAGAAAAGAGACGGTCTGCGTTCGGGGATACGATACAAGCGCATTGAATATTTCGACGCCGTTATGATTTTATCATTTGGGGCTTATAAAGGGAAATGGCGCGCGATAAATTCACCCAGTTATTATATTTATTCCGCGGCGCACACGTTTCACGTCCAAGCCGATTACGCTTATTTACGATACGATACTAAATTGAAATGAGAACAGCTGCGAACATAAGCTAGGTATTTATCATTTGTAATAACAAATCAATAAGGAAGACGAGCGCTATCGAGACAATCGAAACGAATAGCGATGTAGAGCGCGCATAAATATGAAATATGACTTATTTTGTCGGTAAACGTCAATTTCTGAGGGCAATTTCGTTTTATTAGGTTATAAGTTGCGATGCGGGTTTACGATGGCTTTAAAGATATTCGAATTCTAAGAATAGCGTACAGCGAAATTATATCGCGCACGCCCACGCTTCCTTGACGTTAGAGTTTATTGGAAAAATTGATCAACAAGTGCTTGTATGTTTGCTAAGCTTATTTGTATGTGGCTTAGAATGTATTTGCAGACTTCAACATTGTATAAGCATTTATAAAAGGAAGATATAAAGAAATCTTGACACAGTGCAACTAACATACAGAATCAAAAAAGATTTAAAAATCGGATGAGTAGCTTAGAACACGTACATTTTTGTTTGCATACATTAATGGGCACGGATGATACAATTTGTTTCTTATACTTGCACTAATATTTGATAACGGGTGACCTTAACATTCTTAAGTACGTCGTTGTGTTGGTTCAATGCTAGACCGTCTCTAAGTCTCCATTACAGCTATATGAATATTTGCTATTCACTTCTAACATTTGAATTAAGAAGATAACTGGAAGTTCAATGTCAATTTTGCCGTGATCTAAATCTATCGAGTTTACAAGACGTTTTTATATATAGTTCAGACCGCCGCAAGTCGCTGCGCGATAACTGGAATCTTTTATCGTGAGTGGTCTTTTACTAAAACTAATTATCGATTTATGTCATCGGCCGGCCTGTGGGGTGGTAATGGGCTCGCCGACTGTCACTTTATTCGAAATAAGCGCCGTGGAAAAGTGGGTTAAGACGAGTGAAATGGTCCTAATCTGTCACCGCCCCATTAGGGGCCGTCATAAGTAGGGTTAATGTCGTCGCCTAATCCACCAGCCGGATGATACGTCGTATAGCACGCGATCGTCGCCACGAAGCGAATAGCGCATTAATATTTTGACGATATAAAAGCAAGGAAGAACAAAAAGAGACGGTCCGACGCTACACATGGTAACAAAGAGACAGATAGGAGCCGCCAACGTCCTACGGATTGCATTGACGTGTAAACACTTCGCCGATCTTTTTAAAAGACTGGATAGTATCCAGTCTTGTATGTACCGCGTAGTATTTTCGCAATGGCAACACAATGGCGTCGTCTATTTTCGAATTAGGAGCGCGGGAGACCGTCAATGGGCGCGGACGACATTAAATTGGTTCAATTGCCCCGCCGAGCTTGCCTCCGTTATTCCTCAGGGATACTGGCGTTGTCGCGACGATCTAGACGCTGTCTGCCGACGCTTGTGTATATTCCAGCTCATCTATTTTTCTTTATCAAATGTAAATGTCGTTCCCCGCGTCGATATAGATTCTACAATTTGCTCACAGTTTTCTATAATATTAACATAAGGATTGACGGTCCACTATTTGTTATTCTCTTGTCTTTGTTTGTGATGGGAAATGTTTAAAGCTTATAATTAGATCATCGCCATTCATTTACTAATGAAAGGCTATTATATATATTACATGTACTGAATATAGGCTATGTTTGATGACATAATATTATTTATTTTCATTTACTACTACAAATATCTTTAGGTCAAATCAGTAGAAAATGTTGATAAGTCAGTCGTCATGCAGTGTTTTAATAGGTAAGCCTGTTGACTAGCATTACACAATAAGGTATTTACAATTATTGTTCATTATATAAATTCCCAACATCTATACTGTCGGAATTATAATATTAAATTATAATATTTGAAGTTTTAGTTAACTTAGGCTTGTCTAACAGTGTGAAGCAGCGCAAACTAGTATTCAAAACTGTGTTTTTTTAAGTAATCGATACAGGGAAAGGTTAAACTGATAAACCGGTGCTAGCGAGAGTCGAATCTGTGACCTCAAGACTGTAAATTTGACACCTCACTATAGCTTTGGCACTGACGTCATCCAGATTTTTTTCATATTAACCAAATTAATGAAAACTGGACCAAGACGCCGACCGCTTGAACACTGACATCTTTTATTATTTTTTACTAACTCAAAGAAACTGTGGTAGGCCCCTGCAATAGTTTAAGTCGTTACATGGATGTTTTATTATTTTTTTTTTATGGAGAAAAGGGGCAAACGAGCAGGAGGCTCACCTGATGGTAAGTGATTACCGCCGCCCATGAACACCTGCAACACAAATGCGTTGCCGGCCTTTTAAAGAAAGAGTACGCTCTCTTTTTGAAGGTTCCCAGGTCGTAACGGTTCGGAAAGACCGCCGGCGGCAGTTGGTTCCACAGAGTGGTTGTGCGAGGCAAGAAATGCCTTAAAAATCGCGCTGTTGTGGAACGTTGGACATCGAGGTGGTGTGGATGAAATTTTTGGTTCTGGCGCGATGTCCGATGGTGGAATTCAGCCGCCGGGATCAATCCATACAATTCCTCAGAACACTCCCCGTGATAAATGCGGTAGAAGATGCAGAGTGATCCAACATCTCTACGCAGAGCCAGAGGATCAAGCCGATCGGAAAGACTTTGATTAAAAGGTGGCAACACATCTACAACCCTACCGGTGTTGCAAAGGTCGATGGGTGGCGGTTACCACTAAACACCAGGTGAACCGCCAACCTTGCTACCTTCTCGCATAAAAATAATAATGAAAACTAGACCAAACATTGCGTGTATCTTTTAATCTCTACAAATCGCTTGGCCTATTATGAAAATTTTTAATCTCGCGAAACATCTCTGTCCGTATTTGGGTTACGATTTTGCACGCGAATCGCAGACGGCACTCGGCAAGCGGACGCTTATGGCACTTATAGAAGAAAATTGGAAACAATTTCGCGGAGTGATCCTCGATGTCTCCTTAATTAAATCCCGTGATGGTAGTTTTGTTTATCGTTATGAATTATCGGTTGTCAAATTTTGTTTGAAAGTTCATACTGGTGAATACGTTTAATTTATCATAGAGCATATTTTCTTTGTTTTTAATTATTTCAACTGAAAATTGTCAAATGTGTGATTTAAAAGCTTACCTTGGCTACTGTTATGTTACTGATTGTTAAGGGTATGGAAAAATGTTGTATTTATAATGTTGTACTTACGAGTCAGCACTGTCTTATCAAAAACAACTCGAGTACCAGATACTTCGCGGAGCGATTCGTCTCCCCATCTGATTGATAGCGAACGTTGTCACCGATCTATCAGAGACGGGTGCACGCTCTAATTGAACTTTTCCGTCGGAGCGTGGCGATCCGATGGATAATTGGCAGAGCCGTGAATCACACGCGACGTTTAACCAAGAGACATCACGTGACATATCCGTTCCCATAGAAAAGTGGAACTAAGCAGCGTCGTCTTCGCAACATTGCGACACAATCCCACGAGTCAAGTTTTGCTGAAATCACATAAACGGATTCCACATCCAGGCTATGGAAGCTTTGTCAGGCGACACCGCTGCCTACCGTATTGCGTGCACCGCACGCAGGCGGCCGAAATTAAGAGGCGGCCAAATCGTTACAAGTTGTTTACTGGGCAAAAATACAATCGGTTTGTTTTCATTTGTAAAAACAGTTTCTCTAATAATGTATAAAAACTGATTAGGTCGTTGTAGTATTTTTATACCTAGTCATGCAGCGAATCCGAATTTTTTCGAACATTGCACGAGCGACGAGCCGAAATAGTCATTGACCGGCGTCGCTAAGCTTATTAGTCGTATTAGTCTATAGACTAGCGATGATAAATCGTTATTTGTGTCCTGTGTGTGATCCGATATTATTCAGGATCAGACGCTTATTCCTGACTTTTAGGCGTGTGGTGAAATTTAATAAAAAGTTTATTTACTCGACAAAGCTATAGCTTAAAATTTGGGTAGACTTTCACTTTTTGGGCCCGGGAAATTTTGGCGGGTTTTAAATTGTAAGTTCTAAATAAATAAAATATTTAATAATATTAAAAAAAATTAAAAAAAAATTAAAAGCAAATTGTTGCAATTATTTTATTATTTTATTTTTTGAAGGCAAATTTTTGAGTAATAAACATTTCTTCGATATTTCGCATCGATCAGGGCGAAAGTTAAAAGCAAATTGTTTGCAGGTGTTCTATATTTCGCGGCGAACAGTGTTCGCTGGCGTTCGTACTACGCCGGACGCCGGATTAAGTCGACGAGGCCTTCTAGAGCCGAGCGAGGAGTGGACGCATTAATAATGGCCGCTGTGAATGGAGCACTTACACGCTCCACCGGGATCCGAATGTGCGACTCGCTGGGCGAAACGAACATACGGTCAGGTTCATCATTTCACGGGGCCTTGAGAGACGGCCGGCCGAAAATTGGACGAGGACGCTTTTGATACTTCGATGCCCACCATTGGATCAAAGGTAATCTTGAATAAGAAATGTTTTGAAAAGTAAGTAGTAAGCTCTAAAGTTTTTTAAATTGGGGCGTTGACAGTGACGAAGGCGTTTCAGTGGGCTTGTGTGGAATCAATATTGGCCAGTTATTTAAGATATCATACAAGCCAATAGAATCGCACACCGGACCTATTGCAAGCGAATATTTTCAAAAGTATTCAATTCTATAACTATACGTAGGCTAATTTTCCTGAATAGAAATTAGCCTATGTCGATCTCACTGCTATAAATTATCTCAATGCAAAAAAAAACATGTCAATCCGTGAAAGAAATATGAACCAGGAAATATTTAGCAGAGAATTTTCATATTGTAAATATGAAATCATGATTGATAGTCACGAATTAAATGAAAGAATCGCTACGTCACTGGGAGATGCCGGTTTCAGATAAGTTGTGCCTGGTTAAATAAAACTTACACCAGATTTTATTTTCTTCGCGTTTTATTTTCATTGTTCTGCGCTAATTGCAGGTTGAAATGATATAAATAAAAAACTTGATGGTAGTGCGGGCGAAATGTGATATTAAGATTTAAAAAAAAAGTTTGTTTCGTGGTCATGAAACGCTAGGATTTAAAAACATAAAAAATTTTAATCGTGTGATACCGTTGTGTAAAAACATATGAGATAAAAAAAGTGTGTACGTGTAACCTTTACGTGCGATTGAAGTAAAACTTCTTTGGCATTGACGGCTGAAATGATTAAATATTTAGTAACGTCATAAGTATATATCATATTTTAAAAATATGACATATACATATGAAGTTACTTCCGTCAGAAAAAGCGTTACTTCCGTCAGAAAAAATCTGAGTTACTCCCTAGTCGCGCCTAAAGAAGTTTTACTTTAAAAAATCAATAATATTCGTAATATGTTATTGTCACTAAATTACAGTCAATGAGAACACATACATAACAAATGTAAATGATAGTTTGATAAGGAATTAACTATTCACATTACGTTCGTATTCCACATTTATAAACAAACGTAATGTGATAAGATCCATAAAGTGGTGTCATTTCGGTGTGTAACGCGGAATTTTTTCCCAAATTCAAAAAATAATTAATATTTCGACGTTTATACATCGCGAATGCGAACATAATTCTAAAATTCCTATTTATATACGCCATTTCCGAGTAAAAAACAACACGTGTATCAGGGCACAGAGTATTAACAAAACGTGTACGCTAGCACAGAGTACTAATAAATTCATGCGAACGGTTGAAGCGCGACCAAGAAACAAAGATTACCTGTAATGACACCGAATTATCCTGCAACTCGAGACGGGCGGGCGGCGCTGTCGCATGGAAATCACTGCACTTTGCGAGGGTACTCCCCGATAATGGTAGCAATTACGGCCGCCTCGGCGCTACAGCCGTTTGTTTACGGCGTGCCTCGGTCACTGTAGGCGTCCTTTCCGTTTCTCGGTAACGACTTTGCGAGAGTACAGTTGAAACTTCCAACAGCGAACGCTGAGATAAAAATGTTTTGGTTGACGGTCTTAGGACATGAGAAATTCGAATCCAATTGGTTCATGCTTATGAGAGGCGCATCGCGATATTCACCGTCACCTGTGGGGTCACGCTATAGCTTTTGCTGTTCCAAAAATGGGCTGGCGGGCATTGAAAATTCAAGTTAATTGGACCTTGTCCATGTTTTGAATATATGTTAAATTTTAATAACTATTACCTTTCGACTGTGATCAGAGCTTATATTATTATATACTTAAACGTCACTAAATATTTTCTTGAAACCTTAAGTTTGCTTTCTTATTATTTATTATTTACAGTCTTTGCATATGGACATCCAGAAAACTATGAACAATTATCCGTAGGTAATCAAAAGGTCGAGAAAATTCCATCTAGAAAATCTTTAGGAAAAACTTGTTTTAACGTGCGATATCTGAACAAAAAAGGTGAAAAAAAAAAATTGTTACATACCTCTTTTTTGTTTTTTTTTTACAAATGTTGCCACAGTCGTTACGCTAAGAAAACCCGCATTTCTTTCCATAGCGACAATTGGGACGTCGAAATTTTAGGTCAACTGACTCAAGTTTGAGAAGAAACATTTCAACATTACTATTTTCCGTATTTAACGAACAGCTTTGTGCTCTCATACTTTTATCTTTATTAAAGTACTATCTTAAGTTACAGGGTATATTTTAAATGAAAAATGTGTATACACAATTAAAAGGAGCGAAACTTCTTTGCGATTTTTTTTAAACTTGATTCCCGGACTACTAATACAGCTACGGTTCAATACAAACAACTAACTTTGTCATTAGGACTCGTACATCAAACTAGTGTCCGGTTTTCCATTGTTTTAGGGGTATATACATACGGATGATGTAAAACGGGACCCTATTACTTATCGGTTTGTCCGTCTGTCACCAGGCTGTATCTCATGAACCGTGATAGTTTGTTGAATTTTTCACAGAAGATGTATTTCTCCCATACAACAGACATGATTTTGCCGTTTTTAATAGATAATGGTGCGGAACCCTTCGTGCGCGAGTCCGACTCGCACTTGGCCGTTTTTTATATCGGTCTAGTCATTTTAAATCTAATTACATGGAACGTGCCTTCTTTTAAATAAAATGTGTTGTATTTTCATATACCGAAAAAAGTAAAGTATTGATTGTTACATATAGTATTATTCATTGTATTTACAAGATTGTTTGCTTTGTATAAGAAATCGTAAATACAATGAATAATTCAACTGCGGTAGATTACCGACAGATTACAAAAGTACAACACACCTCTCCGGCAATACAAGGGATCAGCCGGAGACCACGGTTGGGTACAAGTATATGTTTGCTTTTTGTCCTGATAGTGAGGTATCCCGGAGGGTCACAGCGATCGGCAACACGTCACATCTCTGGTGGTCTCGAAACATCTATGGTGTTGTCCACTGCAGTCGGCCCTTACTTACCATCAAATACTTGCTCAGTTGACATACCTTTGGAATAAAAAAAATCAAGAGTAAATTAAACATGTCCTCGTTTCCACGATTTGATCTAATAAAACAATTATACGGCCAATTTAATTAAGGGTTCGATCTCGCTCTATCGGTTTTAATAATCAATCAATTGGCTAGTATCGTAACGAATATCCTTAAAGGGTGCCTTAATAAATCCAGTTAAAGACTTCTCCATTCCTTTATAAGGCAATTAAGGTTTTAGCATTTGTATAAAATCAATTGGACAAAGATATTCATCTAAAGAACTAATCGCGAACGTAAAGTTGAAAACGTAAAAGAAGTTTTTTCAATTAAACAATTAGTACTTACAGTTTTAATTATAAGAAGTTATTATGAATAAGGTTTATTTAATTTAGAACTTTTAATGGAATATAAGTGAGAATTACGCTTTTGTAGTTAAGGGTCATATTTACGTTTGTCGTTTACCAAAACATTATTTTATTATAAGTAAAGATAAACCAAACCCGTTACAAGTATGTATTTCTAGGTCACATAAATAAATTTGCCATTGTTGGTTGATTCGTATCCCAATGGACTATCTATTGGGATCTGAAGCAATGACCCCAAGCCGAAGCTTAGAGTTTCGTGACTGCACCAGCTGGGTTACGGAATTATATCATACCAGTTCGCAAATTTGTTAGTGCTAATCCGTATGTTATGGGACGCGATAGCTTGGTGTCTTTGCTTATAATTTAGTACACTCGAGTGACCTGAGTTGTAATCCCGGTGCCGATATCAATGAAATTGTCAACTGAAATTTTAAATCCCGACATATCACGTGCTGAGTGGCGAAGGAAAAAATCCAGAGGAATTCTGCACACTTTTCAGAATAATAACAAAAAAAAAATGATCCGAAGTACGTCAATCCGCAGTGCGGTCGCGTGCCGGGCTATGCCCTAATACCCACTGCACAGTGGTGGCCTTTACCCAGCAGTGTTATTATTATGTCGAATTAAATTAACAGTCGTATATTAGCAGTGCAATATATACAGGCTGTTACTTGAATTCGTATTGGCTGAGCCACTCGGGCGCGCGGCCCAGCACCTTGCGAGTACTACAGTCGGTGTGCGCGAGTAAGATGTTCAATTCGCACGTGTCGCAAACTCTGCGTGTTTGTTGCAAAAGTGGAAAGTTGACGTGGCAGCAGCGCGGGAGCTCCATTGAAAGTCAATTTTCGAAGTTGTTCGTTTGCGAACGCGGGTCGAATGCGGAGCGACGGCGCTCGCCGTTTGCATACGAGACGGCCGCACGTGATGCCAGAATAGACTCCGCGGATTCGGAATAACGGCCCGATGCTGCTGCTACCCTGTTCATAACGCGACACCTGTGAACTTTGCGAAATCCCAAACTGCAGATCGAGTTTTGTTTTAAGTTAAAGACTTAGGCTCCCGTTTAGGAATTATTTGCATTTGGCATGTGTACATAAACTGGTTACAACTGAAAACACATCTGTAAGTCTATCAGGTTGTATACACCTGTGACTCATCAAAGTAAGTTTCGTTGATGATATAACATTTTTCACAAACCTTGTGCATGATCCTGATGTAAAAGTTTGGAGCAGATTACATTTTTAAGTTTGTCGAACTTAATAAGGACGCAAGATCAATTTGTAAAAAATTTGAGTAAAGAATCAAAAAAATGCCTAGTTTCCGAACGACTCTTCATACACACCTTTTTTTCAAACCCATACACCGAATATTTTTGATGTAATTGTATATATGTATATTAATAACCTGCATCAATAAAGTATTCCTTTTACCTAAAGTTATGCCAGGCGAGCTTTTGCTTAGTTTTTCGGGGAAGTAATTGCGACGGTACGAGTATTATGCATTCGCATTCGTCCGACGTCAAAAAACAACGCATCCAACGAAATTTCAATTCCATTGTGTTTTGTGGAAAATTCGCTGGAGGAAAGTCCTCTTTTTATTCAACTGCTCCGAGTAAGTAATACACAGGTGTGTCGGTGTCTTTATTTTGTCTGTTTAAGTAGTCCCAGGCGAATCGAGTGATCCCAATCTGGATATTTTAATATTCAACAGAGATTCATAATGGTGAATTTTCATCTTAAAATAATGAAGATGCGAAACCATGTAGGTAAATTAAGAATTTTTGATGTTTATTTCATGTTTTTTTTTGCTAATTACTATTTTGTATTTATTTGATAGTTATTTACTTCAAGTAAGCTCTTTTATGCTTTACATCAACTTAAGCAACGTACTTACATAAGAAGTGTATTAAATTACTTCGTATTCCGCAGCGTCTTACTGAAAATGAATCTACAAACTCACTTTAAAAACTCCCAGTTAAAAATCCAGCAGCTTCTTTTCATGATAAATCCGGGGCGAGCAACTAATGGTCTCATCAAAACGCGAGTGGAAAAATATGCACGAAAATGAATGCAGCCCGCGGAATGAAGACAAACTGCGGGGTAGTTACACCCGTTTGAGCATTCGACAGCGTCATGAAGATGCATTATGGATAGAAATACCTAGACGTCGCCGCTCCACGTCTTTCCCAGTTCGACCGCACAGTTCGACCCCGCCGAAAGTTTTCATATTAAAACACAAGGGGAATCGGAAAACTGTATTCAATCGTAAACGTAAATATAAATATTACATTTTAAAATCAACAACATTCAGATCCGAGAGGAAGTTTTTGTTGTACTTAGTTCGGAGTCGAATTGTTAAGTTATCGAACGGACAAATTTGAGGCCTCTAGCAATGTTCGGCTGGGAACAGAGCGGGCTGTCTGTAAGTTTTACAATTGTGAAACAGTTTTCTGTTTTCTTTTTGTTTGAGGTTTCTTACAATTACTTGCGTAAGAACATTTAATAAAGAAAGCTATATAAAAGCTCTTTCCTTAAATTTCCCGTCTAACAGAATATGTAAATTAACTACATTCATATTATCAACTTGACTAAAATTTACATATAAGTAAAGAATTACATATAAGTAATTGATTCATTGGACAATTACTATGTACGATGAAAGCTCAATAGTATCAAAATGCTATAGAACAGTTACAGGCTCAGTTATTTGAGACTGACAGGCGTATAACGTTTCATGAGTATGAGTGACGATTAAAGATAATAGATTTTTTTAAAAAAAGCAGTGAACAATTTTTACAAGAGAAAAAGCAGAGAAGTTCAAAAGAGGAAGAACGAAGAACAAAAATCAATCTCTATTGATTTCCCTACTAAAACTACTGGACATCGAGAGTAAAGCATTCGCTGTGCGCTGTGAGTCGTGCAATTAAAGAAATATCTTATGTAAAAACAGGCATTAGCGTTCTTGTTTTTAATTCTAATCTTATATCTTACGTGGGCTGAGCGTAACTGGAATCATTCGGTCATTCCACACGGAAACCCGGTAGGTGTTGGCCATAATTCTTTCTCAACACTTTTAAGGTTTACAAAGGATGCGCGGGTCACCGAAGCCAGGTGCCAGGCGCGTGCGCTTCCGTTTCCGCGGCAACGGTCCACGTCCGATGGACAGGTGCTATTGATTAACGACGGCTCGCTATCACTACACGTAATAGGTCATCAATATGTGACTGAATATGTAGAAGATGCAGTGGAGATAAGACATCAATAACAAGAGAAGAGGTCGAGGATCGAAGCGGAACGAAGATCAACCAATATCGAACAAGTGAAATATTTTTTCAAAGCATACTCCTTATATATATCTTATACTTTTGTGATTAGTCAAGCTTGCAACGGGTGTCGTTAATGTTGCTTATCTTAGAAATAAAATCAGCACAAATACAAAAGATAATAGACGTATAAGACATTTGATTAAATCCGATTAATAATTAACTCACAAACGATGCCTTCATATTCACGGAACTCAATAATAATAATAAAACAAACATTCAATGGATGTTTTATTTGACTTGACTTTCATTAGATTTTGACGACCCAGTTGTCGTTGTGGATAATGAAATTGTCTCTTGCGTCAGAGCTTGTGGGTTCGATCCCCACTAGTGAAAAATATTGTGTGAGCATAGTGTTTTTCTAGTCTCTGGATGTTTATATATCCATAATGTGTATTTTTTTGTTGTTATTATTTATTAAATGAAAAATACGTTCAAGTATATTTATCAGTTATCTAAAACTCATAGTAACAACAAACTTTGCTTAGCTTAGGACTAGACAACGTTGGGTAAAAATATGACCCGAAATTATGCAACACTGTTTTAACAGTCTTGATTACAAATGCGTGAATTGCTAGCTTCAATAATGCAGAGACGTGGACGTTTGAAATTGTTTTTGGTCGCTAGAACATGATGGGCTCATGATCCTGATTAGATAAAATGGTGAGCGAGGGATTATGAAGAGTTTCAGGGTAGAATAAATAATTCGTGCCTATAAAAAATAACTACATATGTTGATAGAAGAAGTGTTTTAGTTCCATTTGCTTTGAAATGTATATAGATAGGTTCGATTGTTATTACGATTGTTATTCAGCGAACTGATATTGAATTGTTGAATATTTGTTATAAGAAAAACTAGCAACTTGCTACGGCTTCGCAGGGGTAGCAATAATATTTAAAAAAATCTATTGATCCGATTCATACCAAATTTCATAGGATTATCTGCTGGGCAAATCAGAAGATATCATGCCTCGATTTCAACAGAATTGTTCCAGCCGTTTTGGAGTCCAGTAACATAAATTTACAAGAATGAATTTTATATTTTGTTTTGTACTTTGATATTAGTGACAACGTTTTGTGTTCTAATCTAATTTACCGACTATTTTCTATTCATATTTTTGTACTTTATGTTTCTTTCTTCTAAGATAAAGAAATAAGTTTACAGCTAGATTAAAATGGATAATCGTTGTATATTTATCCCTTTTAGTATAAGATATTTGTACAATAAACATCGTTGCAGAGAAGATTCGCAAAGTTTTATGCATCACACGCTGTACTTTAAAAATTAAGGAGCAAACTGCGCGAACAAAGTGAAACGTATTGCTTAACAAAACAAATTAAAGCAAGGAACACTGTGGGCTTCCTATTATGAGAAAAGTTGAAAGTGAGCGGCGCGGACAGAGTACGAAATAATTTAATAATGCTCCGCGAGAAGCTCGCGAGCGTCTCTCCCTTATAGTGTGGGAATAACAAAGCTGCCTCTTGGAGTCACGTTGCTATCGGGGCAGGAGTGGAGTTTCCACCCGCTGAACACCACTGCCCAGCCCGGCGCGTATTGTTGCCATTTCGAAAAATCCCCATCGGCCTGTAGCGGTTAAGGCAGAGGACCGTCGCGCCGGACAAAGGATGGCCGGCTGGCGGGAGACGCACCGCTGCCTCCAAGCAACTCAGACGGTATTATCTGTACACGTGTCGTATGTTTTCTTCATTTTGCGTACACAACACTTCGTATAAAGTTAGCGGCTGCGTAGAAACGTGTGTACGTAAATTTTCAACCCCCTCTACTGTGAATGTATCCCGTCTGCTAGTATTATGTATTCGATTTTCTTTTAGACGGAATCCCGGACTCAGGAGACTGTTTGTGACTCATCGAGTCGTATTGAAATTTATTGTTTAGCGGTAGTTTGTATTTTAAAATGCCTATTTTTATTAGCAAGATATAAAGCAATAGAAACATTTATGTTTTACGAGGTTTCCGAATGCATTATGGTGAGCCTGGTCACTCTGGAAATGTCTTGTTCTATAAAAATCTATTGTTGATATCAATGTAGTAAAGCTCAAACACAGAGCTATAAATTGAAAATATTCAGCTTAAGTCGGTGCGTTCAGAAATATGAAACATTGCATGGAATTGCGTGACATTTTCTATAGGAGTTTCCAATAACACTTGTGCCCGACTTTTACTTAAGACCTACATATCTCTCAAAAAGGCTTACTTGTTTTCATAGACCTAGTCTGCTTAATTAAGTTACATAGTAAGCGATCATCTAAAATCGACTTTGGAGAGGTTTTGGCAGCCCAAGCTTTGTTGATGGGTATTTTAGTAAACATTTTTCATGTTTTCTAATTATTTCTGAACATTCAATTCAATAATTATTTTTGATTATTCATTACTAAACAGAGGGCAACGTCGTATATACACCATCAAAAGTAAATAAAATCTAAAGGAAATGGCCCTATCTGTATTTAAATAAGGAGGGTCGTAAAAACGAAACAATTAAAAATATTGTTTACGCAGCCGTTTCAACACTGTGAACGAGCTGTTCACTTAAGTTTCATGTTACGTGTTCAACGAAGATCAATAACCGATATCGAACAATTTAAATATATTTTTCACGTTTTCAAAGCATTCTTTCAATATTTTATGACATGTGAAGACTGTTTTCCTACGTACATATGTACTTGTCATACAGTTAAAGTCAAAATTTCTTTGTTCAGTGCAGGCTTGTTTTAAGCTGTCATTATAAAACAACTAGGTGTATATAAAATTTCGTTCCAATTATGGTGTTAACTAACGTATAAACATGTACAAGTTTGGTATGTCTATGACTAAAAGGAAGAGAGAAAAGAGATAGGGAAATAACAATTGCACATTTTCAAAGTATACTCTCAGTAAGTATAAGTTTTGAACAGTATGTGACGAATGCTGTAATACCTGTCATAGTGTATGATGCTATTTGCTCTTATTAAATGTATAAATATTTACACTACTGGTTAGTCTATAATAAAAAATGAAAATGAAGATGATTGTAAAACAAATTATTAATCTACCACTGAAAGAGAAGAATATTTCTCAGTGTTAGATGTTATCACGCAGTTCAGCCTCTCGCGGAATTCTGAAATAGTGAAACGAACGTTGGAATGTAATGAAATCCGTAAATATAGTTTAAATAATGTCAGGTTCCTAAAATCGTATATACAATATGACTATATTACGCAAAGGTTAGAACTTCACGGTAAGTCTCCTCCGACTGGTTTTCCGGCTTGATTTCTTGGAGGGGCTTGGCTTCTAAGAAGTAGTGACTTGGTCTGCCATAGTGAAGCCAAGACCCTTACTGGGCCGACCTGTGGTGTAAAGGCAGCCCGAGACGTCCGCTCTGAAGTATACTACTCAGGATGGGTGCAAGGGGTTGAGGTGGAGCCATTATCCCTGTCCTCTGTATCCAAGGTGGAGTGGCGGGGGAAGAAGAGTGTTATTGCGATACGCCGTTCTTTCTACTTTCGTGATCGAAACGTCGTGAGTGGTGGAGCCACAGACCAGGTCCGCCGCTGTGGGCTGGGAGGCTTAGTGCTTATATGTTAGTGTTGTAGTTTTAACCCGTATTTAACCCATTTCAGTAAAGAAAATGTAGAGTCATAATCATGCGAAATAACCGAATAGACGAATATTTATTTTTATCTTTGAGATAATTTTATTTAAATCAGTCGGCAAGACAAGCTTTTTTGTGACAAGCTTCGTCTGCGACTGTCCTTGCGTTTTCGCTTTCCCAAATCAAATAAAATAAAACCGTACGAGACAGCACATTTTCATACTAAGGGTGAAAACGCTTGAACCGACAGACAGAGCGACAAAGAGAGTTTGTGTATAACCATTTAAAATATACACGGATTCGACCTTCGCTACTCGGTACCGCGACTTAGTTAGTGACGACTTTAATCGTCCGCATAAACAACATCGGACCCTTAAGTGGACCTAATTACTTCGCGCGAGACGGTCGGTAAATTACTCAGACGCGCCTCTTGTTTTTTCGTTCCGTTACGCGTAAAAAAGGCGGGGAACCGCCCGCCCGTTCGGCCGTGATGGACGGTGGAGTCGCGTAATTGGGCGCCGAAGCCTAACGCTAAATAGCATACACGTGTATCCAGATCGCCGCTCCGCCTGATGCCCCATTGTCTGGGCCTGTGAGCGGGGTACGCGATAGACCGGCCGTGTTGCATTGTGTCCGCTAAGTGGTATACACGGCCGCTATCGGGCCGCGTGAAATATTGTTCCGGCGCGAAGAGTCGTGTTAGACGGTAGAGTGTGAGCGGCGGATAACCGACGATAGTAATCATGGACCGGTGCAAGACTTTGGAGATTCAATTCGTGTTTCGAAACCGATGAGATGGGGTTACCGATGCGTTGACTTTTGAAAATTGGGCTCCGGCTACCTCACTCACCAGACGAAATGCGAAAGTATTTTACATACTTCCACTTTACGCTGGTCTTCTGTGAGGTCGTGGTACTTACCCGGACGGGCCTGCCCATTCGTGCAACAGCTGAGGCTGCTGCGTGGCCCTACCACCGTACATTTTTATTAAAGACTTTCAAGGCAACATATACCCTTGTTAGAGAGGTACTGATGTACATATCTCGTAATCTAGTAATATGATTGGTTAAACATATTTATATCTAAACTCTATTAAAATTATCCACGTTTTTTTTATATTATTATCATCATGTATTAGTTTATCGGTGGTAGGGCCATGTAAGAGCCGTGATAGCTCAGTGTCCGGGCGCTCGCCTTTAATTCAATATACTCGAGCAACCTGAGTTCGATCCCCGGTGCCGGCACCAATGAAGTTTTTAACTTTAAGTGCTGATTTATCACGTGCTCCGCGGTGAAGGAAAAAACACCGTGATGAAACCTGCATATTTTCGAAATAATAAAAAAAAAAAAATATTTCGAAGATATGTGAAGTCCGCCAATCCGCAGTGGGGCCGCGTGGTGGACTATGCCCTCATACCCTCTGTATAGAGGAGGCCTTTGCCCAGCAGTGGGACATGTATAGGCTGTTACTTTACTTTTTTTAGGGCCATGCAACGGCTTTTGATGTTGCATGAATGGGCAGGTCCACTTCATTAAAAGCTGGCAACGCATTAACAACCGGTTATTATTTAACATCAGGTGAACCGCAAGCTCGTTTGCCACTTGTTCACATAAAAAAAGTAAAGAGATCAAACCTGACTTTTTGCTCTTTTTGCAATAAGATGGAGATTAATAAATTATGTTTTCTCCATTTAAATTGCGCTTAAATATTTCGTGCCGTATAAATTTAATACATATACAGAATAACATAAGTAATTTTGCACCTAAATTCTTTTCCTTCTAGAACCTGATCTTTTTATTTGAATTTTAATTAAATTTTGACGCACTCAACTGTCCAGACTAATCTGTCAGTGCAGACACGTTGCTGGGAGACCGCAAAACCCGATGCCCGACGATGCCCGCTTAATTGACTATTGTCCGGTTAAAACTAGTTATGCATTTCTACCTACGCTTTTTGAATTGTTGGGCGGGATGGTATTGAATTTGCACTCTTTGCAATTTCAGACTATGTTTGTTATTATGATATTTTTGTTACTAACATGAGTTTACTGTAATAAAACACTTGAATTGATATTAAGGCATTGACTCTTTGAGTATTGTTTAAAAATTCATAGTTAATTATTCTTTAATGTTCGTTTGATATTAAAACATGTTTAAAATAAAAAAAATAGGTATTTAAATAATGGTATAAATATAAGCAGATCTTTTATTTAAACAAATTGTCAATAGCCATCTATTGATTATATGTTTTATTTTAAATTATGATAGGTAAAATTTTTAAACGGAAGTTTTATAAGAAATTTAATTGTATTCTACTTGTACCATTTTCATCAATGACGCCGAATAGATAGATTTATGGTATTTGAATCTTTGAATTTGATGAAGAATTATTGAAGTTATGGCGTACCGAAAAATAATAATACAGAGAGACCTTTAAAAAATAATATAATAAATATAGACGTAATTATTTTATAAATACACCAATTTACTTTATTGATATACTTCTATATATATTGAATACACCTGTGATAACAGTTTGGATGAATATCGATTACTTTTCATCACTATTGATTTCAGAGATAAGTAGCAGCGTAAGTTTATGTTTCTTGTTTAAAGGTAATAAATCAACACCGCTGGGTATTCTCTATAACGTTGGTGCATGTTTCTCGTAATGCCTCTTAATATTCATTCTGACATACTTCTGTGATTATTTGTAATTTTAATAACCATTTATTTTTTTAAGAGAGTATTTGGAAAAGGAATATTAAAGGCATATCAATAACTGTCATTTAATCATCTTGAAGACTAATTCACGTACACACGCACACAAACGCAAACGTAATAGTACTTTACGTCAATCATACGTTAGACTGACGGCTTCGCCACAGTAAAATCTTCGTTCTGCCAAACATCTTATTGACATATTATGGTCGTTAGGGTCAGTAACGACCGGTTTCAATATTCTATCTACAGATAGGCTTGGTTACTAGCGGTAGGTATTGACATTAGCTCCGTGATACTTACGTCAAAATTCTAACTCCAGTAACCAAATTAATATGTAGATAGAATATTGTAAATAAAAACTCCTATCAAGAACTAGCTACTAATTGACTATCGTCGTACCTTAAGATGTTCAGGGGTGTTGCATTCGGAAGCGTATGAGCAATGGTAAGCTTTCAAATTCAGTTAAATTCTATTCACCTTTGCCTAAAAGAGAAACTCACTGTAACGGACCACAGTCGGCAGAAGCTCTTAGGTTTTTTATGCGAAAAGCTGCCAGGCGAGCAGACGGGTCTCCTGATGTTAAGTGAATACCGCCGCCCATGTACATCTGCTACACCCGAGGGTTACAGATGCGTTGACAACCTTTTGAAAATTGGGCTCCGGCTACCTCACTCACCAGACGAAACGCGAAAGTATTTGTCATACATCCACCTTACGCTGGTCTTTGTGAGGTCGTGGTACTTACCCGGACGGGCCTGCCCATTTGTGCAACAGCCGAGGCTGCTGCGTGGCCCTACCACCGTTTGTAATCAGGTAAATAGACCAATCAATCGATTCTCTCCTAGTCTTTGCCTTTCTTCTAGATCCAATTAAAACGTGATGACATTAAAGCGAGTTCACGTCCAAGCGTTTCAGTTGCTGCACGCATCGGGAGCAAACAACGCACGCCCGGATTTATAGCGTGGGCCATTTGATACGAGCTCCGGGCGGCGCGCTAACAGCTATCTTCCCAATTACGCCTCGGCGTGTGACTAATTGTGTCATTTATAATGACGGAGGGCCTAACAGCGGTCGCCCGTCATCGGTGGGGTGCGACTTAATTGTATCGGGAAATTCACGGAAGCCGTGAAGCGCGCGTCGCGATATAAAAGGTGTCGTGGAAATAAAAAGCTTGTCTGCCCCCCCCCCCCCCCCCCCCCCCCTCCACTGACGTCATTAAGCGCCGCCTTCGCCTTCATTTCACACGCGTCAGTGGGCCCGTCTCAAAATACGAGCCGAGTGTAGTGAGACGTGTTAAGCGAAGTAATGGCTTCGAGTCACCGCTTGCGCCGTCGACTGTACACGCGTTATTTCGCGCTTCGACGTTCGATATCTTTTATCGGGCCCGCGAGACTGCGTGGCGACAGTTCTGATGACGGAATGACATGAAAATAATGCTCTTCTACTCTTGAAATAATGTGACGTTTCAGAACAATGCTCACTCAGCTAGCGGCTGTACGGCTATGTCGTCGATTACCATAAGAAGAAAGTGTTGATTTACTATTGATAAAAAAAAAATGCCTTAAGCTATTTTATACCTCAAGGTGTGCTCTCAATTTAGTTATGTAATAGTGTAAATTATAAGGTTTTTGATGTTTTTATCCCAACAATTATATCGGTTCGATAACCTGCGACGAAAGATGATCTAGTTCCTTAAAACATGTACAATTCTTTTAACAAGAGTGGCTTATATAATCTTCAATTATCATGAAATCATTAGAATGAAAGCAACTGTTATCTATGTAAATATGAATTTAAATATTAAAACTAAAAAATAACTCTTTAAGTTTCATTTCTAAGTAGTCCAAACAATAATAAATTTCACAACCTAGATATAATATATTCAACAAAAATAAGGGGCGTATTAAAAGTATTGGTGGAGGAAATGTCATTTTAACCACACACTGACTCAACACAGAGATGCACACACACACACACACACACACGCACAAGTGCGTGCGCTCGTACTTACTTAATACATAATTCGTACTTAATACATAATTCTATTGTAATCCATACTCTAAGTATTAAAGTTGTTTGCTTATTGCTGTCGTAATTAAAATATCATAGCTAAATAATGTAAAACCAAATTGGCTTTAAGCTGTTGTAAGTAAGATGTATATATATGTATATATTTAACAAAGCGCTGGATTTTGATTCAAAATAAAATAAAAGTAAATATCTATGAACAATTTGTTAAGTCTTAAGCATACTCCAATAAGGGCGCCATTCCTCCACCATAAGATACGGAGAAGCGGAAGAAAGTAATTTAACTAATTACTTAAGAATAACATTTATTTAATATTATAACGCTAAAACGTCGCTTAATTTGAATTAAAGAATTGCCCTGTTAGCGACTTCGCTTTGCCTGCAAAAGTCACGTTATGCACCTCCCCCGCTCAAATTTCGGCGAGAGGGCGTCATTCACGAAGCGTAATAAACTACTTGGCGCTAATTGTATTATAACAAACTTGGCGTTAGGGTAAAGCCAAAGAAACGTTGCGTGTAATGAGTTTTTGCATGCTGCAGTTATCAAGAACTATATGATGGTGGAACATTTTGGATAATTTATGAATATAAAGATTTGAACGACCAAGTTAGATAGATACAGTAGTTTTATGACATGATGTTTTTTTTCTTAGTAATATTTATATATATAAAAAATATGCACATGGTCAGTGGCACGGATGGGTAGGTCCGTCGAGGTAAATTCCACGACCTCACAGAAGAATGGCGTAAAGTGTTACTTCTGCATTTTCGTCACCGCCAAGTGAGGTAGCCGTGGTCCACTTTATTTAAAGGTGATGTTACATGAACATTTGCAACCCTACGGGTGTTGCAAATGTTCATGGGCGACGGTTATCACTCAACAACTTTCTCACATTAAAAAAAGAATTAAAAGCAAAATAGTTTTTTGTTATAACTTAGTTTACTATTATCTAATATTTGCCTATTATCTAATATTTGCCTCATCAACTGAGGATTTTCTTTTATCCTTTTTTTATTTTTATCATCATCGTAAGTGCAAGTTGAGCTACTTGATAATAAGAGATTTGTAGGAATTTCACGGGTCTTTTTATTTTTTTGTAAAATACAGTTGATCTTTAAGCGTGGCTTGGAGGCAACAGTTTATCATAAAACATGTTAATGCCCGTTGAACAATGGCTTACTCTTATTGAGTTTTAAGTGTGATGACGATTTTTGTAGGAAAATTTACGAAAAATTCTTGCCACTGCGGGATTCGAATCTGATAATTCCGGGTAAAGAGCCCAGATGCTCTAATCAATTAAGCAGCCAATGACCTCACGGGGGTATAATATCGACCTCTGTCTACTTTTAATCCTATTTAGCCATGCTTGGCGCCATCTAGTGTGCATACTTTACAGCATGTAAGCACTTTTCAAATAAAATTAAACGGTATATTTGAACGAGACGATGTTTAAGTGTGGTTTGAAGGTAGATAAGTTTGACGGATTAATCCATTTAACGCTTTCCGATTATGTTAAACAACTCGATTACATTATTGCGTACATTTTGTATTACTGACATGTAACACGAATAAACGTACGACGATTCGAACGACGTCTGACATACGTCCACTTATATGTACTACGTAGAGGGCTCTGTTGTGAGATTACATCTGATGTCGAACAATCGGTCTGTTGTGTAAAACACAAGAGCAATACTGGCGCCGTCGCCGCGACTCGTCTCCCGTGACGTCACGCGTCACAATGCAGATAAACATCGGTTCCCGTCGTCTGGTGACGCCCAAGTGATTTTTATTACGTTCGATTCGGTTGTCGTTTTGGCCCTTCCACCGTATACGGTGATACGCCGTTGTAGATATCGCGTCGCGAGCTGAGCGTGTCGCGCCCGCTGGGAAATGTTACAACGATTTTGTGCACGGCGACATTTTGTGAACAACGATTTGTGACAGCCCTGTTGTGAATGTACACGCCTGAGTGGGATTGTCTTTGGGCGGTCGCTAAGCGGTTTTGAATGATATTTTGAATGGAGATGGCTTATATATTTTAACTAGCTGCTGCCCGCAACTACGTCTGCGTAGAATAACGAAGGCGTAACATTCAGACAGAAGGACAGATATACATAAAATATATAAATTATAGCCTATGTATTATTCTAATGTATAAGCTATATTATTTTAAAGTTTCATTAAAATCCATTCAGTAGTATTTGCGTGAAAGAGTAACAAACATCCATCCGTACATACAGACTTTCACCTTTATGATGTTAGTAAGAATTATGTATTTATTTTAGTTATGTATATGTTTTAGTTATATATGTAAGTGTTTTTATTTATTATTTTATTTTATTTGTGTACCTACCTCAACTCCTCTGGATCACTAATCAGTTTTTTCTGGCATTTTTTAGCATTTTCTGCTAGTCAACCTAACTAGCAGAAAATGCCTATGGCAGTAAGCTCTCCTTTGTACAAATATTACTTTTGTGCATTAAGTTTTAAATATCAATCAATCAATCAATCAGCCTTTTGCAGTCCACTGCTGGACATAGGCCTCCCCAAGAGTACGCCACAGAGTACGATCTTCCGCTTTCCTCATCCAGCCACTACCAGCGACCTTTCTCAGGTCATCGGTCCACTTGGCATTTTAAATAAATGAAAATAAAATAAAATAAAAAGTGGTCCACCTTGAAAACTTATTACCTTATTAGCTGGAGGCTTTTTATCATAGCATATATGTTCATCACAACCATCTGATGAGACGCCTGCGCGTTTATCTTGTATTCCTTAGAAAAAACTGCTTCGAACAGCATCACAGAACATAGAGTTATAGTAGAGGTATTTCTATAACTGCCTTTCTTCTAATATTGTTGTTGACGCCTTCGGGCTGCGATAATCATGTAACATCAGCTTAACCACTTGCTAGTGGTATGTACGGTTGCGAACTTGTTTTTTTATGTGAAAAGTTGCCAAACGAGCTGACGGTTCACCTGATGTTAAGTGAATACCGCCGCCCATGCACACCCGAGGGTTACAGACGCGTTGACAATCTTTTGAAAATTGGGCTCCGGCCACCTCACTCACCAGACGAAACGCGAAAGTATTATACTTCCACTTTACGCCGGTCTTCTGTGAGGTCGTGGTACTTACCCGGACAAGCCAGCCCATTCGTGCAACAGCCGAGGCTGCTGCGTGGCTCTAGCACCGTACAACAACTTGTTTCATAATTTTATGTATACAACCAAACGGTCAATTCTTTTATTTATTTCTTTTATTTGATAATGAATGATGATTACTTAAAAACTCAATAAAATTAAATAAAGTATCTCACAGAGATCCTAATAATTTATCGTTTTAATTCAGCATTAATGAAATGTTTTGATTTATATAATTCTTGTATATCGTGTGCTGTGAAAAAATCGCTTAAGTAGGTTAGATTAACATAATTAAATTTTTTGGTGAAGCCAATATTCAATTGGCCATCCATGTACAATCCTGTTTTTAACTTTATGGCGTATAAATATCGACATTGCGAAAATCTACAGGGCCAAAGGAAATTCTTAATTAATTTTTAATTTTCAATTTAATGGATACAACGCCATTAATTGGATTTCTCCGTCCATTGGCTTGTTACAATTAAGTCACTTAAGATTTTAAGTTGCTTGAGAGTGGCATACCTTTTACTTGTACGTTTGAAGTATCAATACGATGAAATCATTTAAATTGATCAGTAGTATCAATATAAAGATTCATTATTCTGTGCTTCAGAGAAATTAAAATTATTGATATCTATCTTAACCGACGATCCGCGTGAGTAAACTCCTACCATCTGGGTTAATGAAACCATCTCAATCAAGCGCTGGCCAATTCGCGATCAAAATCACATTACCTATCTTATTTTTGTATGCATACCTATGGTTATCATAGGCATAGTCTAGAAGCGTGTGTTCTTGTATTGCATACTTTCTTTTTATTTGAATAATGATAGGTTTATTCACGACGAACGGTACAGTATGGAGTGGAACAATTTGCGCCGGTCTTCCGTGAGGTCGTGGTGCATCCCCGGGCGGAACTGCCTATTCATGCGACAGCGTAGACTGTTGCGTGGCCTTACCAAAGAGAAATTAAAACGCAGTTATATTTATACATACTTCTTTAGCGTAACGAAAGAACAATAACTAAAAATTTTGTGTCCCGTGCCACTCTTTGTTTATGAAAAATATATTAAATGCAATTGATAACCGTTTAATTAAATAACGTAGAGGTAAATGTCAAAAAAATGCTTTTGGTTGCCATGGTAACACCGAGTTGGTCACTTGGCAACCAGCTTCGTCATGTCAGATAAGATAAGATGAGATAGATAAGATACAGCGCGCATCGTGTAAATATTACTCTCATATTTTTTTTTCAAACTCGCCAAAAGAAGTAGAACTTCAATAACAACGACTATAGAGATTCGAATGTTATCTACTGGGAATATAAAAACTCCGAGTGATTAATGGTGGGTGCGCTTCGCACATGTTCCCTGCAGGTGTTAAGAGTGTTAGTGTCGATAAGGCTTCGGACACGGCCTTATGCTGCGTCGGCACGCGACCCTTTGGGCAGATACGCAATCGACCATGTGGTGTTGTGTACCCTCCTTGGTATCGCGTACTTCGTTGATTTCACGTATCCTGTCCACGTCTCCTGCTACGTAAATTAAGCTGTCGCAAACATGGTGATTTGTTGCATTTTAATAAATTAATTCCCGACGTTTCGAACCCTATTCGGCGTTCATGGTCCCGGGACAGACCAACGCTGTAAAGGGTTCGAAAGTTTGGGAAAAAAAAAAATAAAAATAAACGCGATAAATATAGCTTGATTTGTCGAAAACAGTTTGGGCAGACAGCACTTTGACAAAATTGTAGCGGATGGGAATTTAAACTCGTTCAAATAGGCATTAACAGCAAACTTTCAGCCAACGAAAAGTCCTTCGATCGTAGGAGATGTGAAGGCGTACTTTAATTATTTTATACGTAAAAAATAAAATGGAAAAGTACTGGTGCAACCCATTAGGATTCAAACACACTATACTACACTATACTTGCAGAATATACACTATACTATACTTACCGAAAAACCAACACTTTTTCTGCGCACTCCTCGAATACTAAGAACGGATTGCGATGCCAATTAATATGGAGTGTAGGATGGGAAGTCAGAAGGGATTACGTGTTTTATTGTATGGTAACGTAATACTTCCGATTTATATGCGCAGAAGAGAGCAACGGAACGACATTGGGCGACAATAACGTCTGCAACTTCCGCGTTATAACAGCCACCGATGGCGATACGTAGAACTGTAATTATCATACAATGCGTTAGAAAACTTCACGATCCCTTGTTACGTATAAAGTTATGCATGAAGTGAACATTTCGAATATAGTTGAAATAGGCCGTGCCTGAAAGTGGCAGCTGAGCATAAAGGAATGGGAACGGTGTACCTCGAGATAGGCACTCTGTGCCGGCTTGTAATTTTAGATATCGTACCACCCCCCGCCACCCCACTCCCGCTCCTGAGCCCGCTGCGGATTAGAATGAAAAAATAACGCTTTATTATCTTCCCTTTGACCGTATGTCTTACCTTTACGGATTCCTTCTCCCCTCCCCAATTGAGGTTGTTTTTTTCTGTTTTTTTTTTTGGTTATTTTACGTGCGTGGGCTGTAGGTTTTCCCGTGATCGTATGCTGGAAAGTAACAGTGTTACATATGTTGAGGATTAATCAAAGGTTGCGTTCCATAGCAACGTTCCATTGTAGTTTTTAGGGTTCAGTCTGTTTGTCTGTTTGTCACCAGGCTGTATCTCATGAACCGTTATAGTGTGTCAGTTGAAATTTTCAGAGATTATGTATTTCTGTTGCCGCTAAGACAACAGATACTAAAAACAGAATAAAAAATATTTATATGGTGTCCATACAACAGACATGTTTTTTTTTTTTTTTGCCGTTTTTATATATAATGGTACGGAACCCTTCGTGAGCGATTCCGACTCGCACTTGGCCGGTTTCTTTTAGAATAGTCCTCGATACGTATTTCAAGGACGCGGCCCCGCAGTGGCAGCTTTTGTAGAGTCGGGAGATTTTGCTATAAATGACATTTATCCGGTCGCGAGGCACGAGGGTGTCTCTTTGTTAAGCGTTCGAGGCTGAAAGATTTTCCTCCTTTTATTATTTCACATATAATTTATGGCACTTCTTGCGTTCACGTATTTCCCCCGCCGGAGGTTAGGCGAAAACATTTTTTGATGTTCTTTTGATAACGATGTTTCCTTGGGCTGGCTTCTTCCCCTCAATCGGGAAATTAATGTAAAATGATTCCGTTTGTTGAACGGGTGTAAGCATTGGCAGTTAAATAGATGGGGGACATCACAGGCGGTTTCAGTTCGATTCCAGATGTATCTATCGTGCACCAGCGTTTTATTGGTTGTTAACCAGTTTATAGTTGTGTGATATTTTATTTTTAAAAAAACGACAAAAAAATAGGTTCCCTACGGAGTTTCTTCTCCGTTAGAGGAACGTCATTACGAAACGGTGGTAGAAAAAAAATGTGACTATCGATAGATGAAATGTATGTTTCTTATGTCGATGAATAAATGATATTGATTTTGATTTGGGATTAACCAACTCTGTAATTAACTAAGGATGCATCAAGCGGGGCATATGTTAGGAATCAATGCGTGATAATGAACAGTGGAGTATTCAATAGATACGTGTCCGTTATTCCGATTTTAATTACGCGATAGCCAGCACGTTCATTTTCATAAAGGGAAAGTTTACGGCACATCCCATCTTCCTCGGGCGCTGGCGAAGTGCTGAGATCAAAGCATCCCATGCGATATATTAAAGTTTTATTCGGTGCCGCACGGCCGCCCCGACTGGCAATTTCCTTTTCAATTACGTCTACTTGAAGCCGGCGCGGGAGAGGGAGATGGAGAGAGAGAAAAAAAAATACAATTTTTATTTGTGCGGCGGTAATTAAAAAGGGATTCCGTAATGAAAAGGTACACCGCTAGTTCCGGCCGCTCCTCTCCTCTCAATTTCGCTTCCGTTTGTTTGTTCCACGAGGGCCACGCCTTCGGGACCGCAGCGAAGGGTTGCCGACGCTAACCACGGAATACCTCAATACTCGTGTACCGCCGCCCTTTAATCTTTCGATAAAACTTCTTCTATGTATTTATCAAAGAGACATCTTGCTGTCTGTCTGTGTGCTTATTGCTCTATATCCGATATGTTTGATTTCTTCAAATATATATCTTAATATATATAAATCTTCTGTACGTGTGTATGTCATTGAACTCCTCGGTCCTCCTACGGCTGGACCGATTTAAATTAGATATTTGTGTGTTGAACCTGTTCACCTGAACCAGGTGAATTCGAGAATTGTTTAGATTCACAAAGTTATTCAAAAAGTTTGAAAATTTCGATTTTAAGACGTGTTTACAGGACGTCCGTTGGGTTCGCTAGTATTTTATATAATAATAAAGCAGTTACGCTTTCAGTCGGTCTTTCCGTTTGTGACAATATTTGTGAATTACTAGAGAGTTCTCCGAGTAGTTACTTGTCCGATTGATATATTATTAAATGTATAATTAAGAATTTTTTACCGATTTTTAATATGGATTCAAATGCTTTATACAAAGTTCGTAATTCATGCGAGACCGCGGTCGCAGTAAGTGGTGATTTATGTTCAAGCAAAAAATTATGTATTTTTCTTGACCTATTTATGACGGAGATAAGCCGAGTTAACCTCATTCCTTACAAAGTCGACCTATCTTGGACCGAAACTCACTCTTTTGAAATAAGTCAATTATGCGTTGATTGTTTGAGTGTGCAACACTGCGGGTAGATCTTTCAGACCATAATGAGTTTAGAAGGTTTTTATATAATTTTTCTTTATTAATTGTGCAATACAAAGGGACTCTGGACACGTTAAGTAGCTTCCCTGAATTTTTGCTAAATAAAAGCACCGACGACTTGATTGACATCTTGGTAACTGTGTCACATTAGCAGTATTCCACGCTATTTATAATGTAATACCACTATGAAGCGATCTCCACTATTTTTAATTTAATTATACGTGCTTACTAACTTTACCGTGTTAATAAGCAGCGGTGGACTAGTGACTCCTCTATGAGGTTGTAGGTTCTCATCTGGATGCGTCGTTAAGGATAGATTAAAATAACAGTTTAATTAAGACAGTAGTGGCCTAAATCGTGGATTCATTTCCTGAAAGGTTTTACAAAATAAACAATTTTAAATAACTAACAAACAAAAAAAAACAAACAAACAAACAAAACAAGAAAAGAGATAACAAGACCGCAGAGTTTCTTGCCGATTCTTCTCTGTTCAGGTATAGTTTAGTGAACTGGTGGTAGTTTTTTGTCTTTCAATAAATCTTTTTTAAATTAAGCCTATGTTGGATGAAGAGATTTTGAGTTCGACTTTGAAACACTTTCACGCTTGAGAAGTTGTAATGTACACAAATCACTATAGTAATTCTGTACTCGGTGCTCGCCGATACTTTTATTCTCGTCATCTGTCTGTTATAGGATCAACAATATATCTATGCCTATCTTATACGTTAAGGTTAGTTTCGTAGTAGACATATCCTTTGTACATCTTGTCTATATTTTGCTTTGTTCGAATCTTTGGACTTTAATTTATCACAAACCAGATAAAGCTTACAACCCTAACTGATTATAATAATTTGTTTCCGCTTCGCTTGCTTTTGGCTACGGCGCACTCCGAAAAATATTTCTGTTTTTTTTGTTCTCGGCTTAAATTAAGCATCTGTAAATTAGTGCATCCATAGAATAATCGGCAATAATTAAACGTAGAACTAATTTATTTGTAATCTGACGATAATTAAATTTATGTCAAGTAGTGTAAATAATCAAGTCCCTAGCAAAGACTTGCCAAAATCCACGATCCTACAAATAATTTAATTTATATTTGAACTAACTATAAATGAACCTATACAAAATAAATGTTATAACTTTTAAGTTTCTTTTTATTTTAACGTCTTGTTTATGTGAAAAATTGTCTTCAGAACAGAGTTTCACCTTATGTTAAGTGATTACCGTCGCTCATGGACAACACCTGAGGGCTTGCGGATGCGTTGCCAAGTTTTAAAAAAGTGAGCCTTGGCTTCCTCACTCACCAGAAGAAACGTGAAAATATACAATTTCCACCTCACGCTTCCCTTCTGCGAGGCCGTGGTTTTGCCTGTCCATACGTGCTAGTAGAAGCTAACGAGAGGATTACTTTCGGGTGGTAAACGGGCCCACAGTCCTTGTTTCACTAACAAAAATAATAAGTAATGAACATTAATAAAGTAGTGAGTAAAGTTATCAAGAAAAGTTTACAGACACAATTTTAACATTCAAATTTATCAAGAAAAAAAATTCTTTAGTATTAAATAACGAAATTAATCCCAACTTGCATAAGCCTCAAACTCTAAGGTTCTTTTAGGTATCCTATTTATTTCAGTTCGGAACGCAGTTCTCTCGTAAACACGAGAAAGCTTCGCGAAAGCCCTGGAGACGAGCACAAAAGCTCTCAATCTAATCCAGGCTTGCCAGTATGAGTATTAGAGCGCGGGCCGTCGACAAAGGCGCCGTGATCAGGCGGAAGTGCGACCGATTGCCTCGTCTGAGTCGCCTTCCGCCGCCTCGGGTATTCCCCGTTTAAGTTCTGTTCCGCCACCCTGTTTGCTGCCAGCAGCTTTATTTGCAGGTAATCACGACGCTCCGCTGCGTTGAAGACTGCGAAGCGAGTGATCTAAGTAACGTCGATAAAGTTGGAGCGGAATAAGCGACGTAGATGGAATGGCGGCGTTTGCAGGCAGTTCAAAGTACGCTTAATGTAAATCGACTATGAGCTCTGAGTACGTATTAGACGAGTGTAATCGACAGTAAGGTAAGTTAGGTATAAAAATCTCGCTAAATGTTTCAAATATAACTAATTAAATATTACAAACACATCGGATATGTTCCTTTATGTTGGTGGTTCCGTAAATACAAACTTATAATTTCAACTTAGCTCGTTCACATATTCTCCGCCCCTTTATCCGTCTTACTTCTGTCACTTTTATTTTACATGCATAAAGTTACAGAAAAACAAGAAATTCAAAAGAAAGTATATGAAATAACCGGCGTTTTCTCTGCTTCATTTTCGAAAGTGCTGAGCTTAAGGTTTTAAAATGAACAGAAATTTAAAACGAAAATTCTTAAACTGCCACGGAAAACCGGAAAATACTTTAGTGATACTATTTCCCGTAATTGTGACTAAAAATAAAACATGAATCATATTAAAGAGAAACAGCACTATCTAGAGTACGGGAGCATCATCAAGTTGTACCACAGTTTTTTTATTTTCTTTTCAAATACTATTGCATAGAATATTATCAGTTATTACATGATGTTACTGTTTCGAATGTTGGTATATCGTTTTCCTGGTGCTCTTATAAACCGTCAGTATTCCTCGCCGTTCCCAGTCAGAACAAAATGTGTCAGTGTGTCAGTGTGCAGGGCTCGAATTTTTGTGTTACAAAATGTCTGTGCTTCTGTAACTGCAACTATCCAATTTTAATCCTATGGACATTTCCAGTCATTATAAGTACTCTTGTTTTTCAAATCGGGACAAAGTATGTGGTCTTTATAATTAGTTGTAGCAACTGTTGCTCCGTGCGAGAAAAGTAAGTAATAAAATAACTTTGACAAGGTTCTTATTCCACCCCTAAGGTACCACGGCCTCGCCGACGACCGGCGTGAAGTGAAATCGCTATGTTTTCACGTTTCAGGTGAGTGAGGTAGCCGCGGCCAACCTATCAAAAGCTTTTTGACGCATCCAAAAGCCCTAAGGTGTCGCATATGTCCATTGGCCGCTGTAATCACTTTGTATCACGTGAACCGCCTGCTCACTTGACAAGTTCTTACAAAAACAAAAAACCGGTCAAGTGCGAGTCGGACTCGCGAACTAAGGGTTCCGTACCATTATCTATAAAAACAGAAAAAATTATATCTGTTGTATGGCAGCCACACTTAATATTTTTTTTTATTCAGGTTTTTTAGTATTTGTTTTTATAGCGGCATCAGAAAAACATTCCCTGCGGAAATTTCAACTGTATAATTACTATGCCTGGTGGCAGACAGACAGACACACATACCGACAGATCAGTCTTAGTAATAGGCTCCCGTTTTACCCTTTGTCTGCGGAACCATATAAACTACCACAAGCAGCCATCACTTACTAAATCGCGAACAACATTGCGAAATCAATAGAAGGGTTTTAGGCTTCCGCGCATTTTCATAATGCCGTCCCGGATTCGAACCCATTAATTATTAACCCCGCTATACGTCCTCAAGCAGTGCGATATTTTATTTATAGTATATTATGATAATGCGCGGCGCACGATGCCATGAATAACATGCTAGTTGTAAAAGACTCGTGTATACCCCCGCACCGGCGCCGTCGCGTTCTGATTTAATATTAATGCGGGCTCCGTATATCCGATATATACGGATAGTGGGAGCGGTGTAAGTCAACTCGATTAGGCTCGCGAGCTAACGGCGTATAGCGTTATAGGATTGTAATGATTACGTATACGGCATGTTTAAACATGACATTCGCGATCCGGGCTGCTTTGTTTCGATATATGCATTTAGTTGTTTTTCTGGGCTTAGGATTACAGAATAATTGTTTATGTATAGGTTTGGCGTTTTATCGATGAGGTATTTCAGTAAGTTCACTCACTGTTACACGCATGGAGGTTTGTTCATAATTTACATTTGAAATACTTTCATCTATCTTTATCTTATCAAAAAAATGTTATAATAGTTCGGTCGGTAATCGGGCGGCCCCAAAACAGACGGCCGCGGTTCGTATCACGATCATTTACACACTTATTTTTTCCCACCGCCGGGGGTCCCGCCGGATAACACTACACCCACAGCTAGTGTTAACAACAAACACAATAGTTCGCCCTCGCCTCCGAGCACGGCGAGACCAACACAACCCGTACACAAGGTACACCCGCGTTCCAGGGCGGTTCTCACCGCCCCCAGCCACCGATTACCTAAAAACACAGTCGACGGCCATCGGGGTCTCGGTCCGCACCGCAACTTCGATGGCCCTTAGATGACATGTCGTAGTTAAACGCACGCATGAGCACATGCGCGGCCCTACCCACAGCGGAGGGCCCAAACCCGTGGGTTCTAGCTAGCCCACCGGTTCTGCGTCAGATGAAGCTTTAATAGTCTCGGGACTGAAAGCAAAAACATCAGTTAATACAAGACAGACTTATTTTTTTTTTTACTTTTGTTCTATTCCAGATCATTTTCTTTATTTTTGGTCCTTCAGGTACTATGTATAATTCTTCTGTACATGTGTATGTCACTGAACTCCACGGCTGGACCGATTTTAATGAAATTTTATGTCTGACTTCGGGTCGATTCGAGAATGGTTATATTAACAATTCGGTTTTTTTGTTTTTTTATTAATTATAAGTTTTTGCCACATTTAAGTCGCGTGTCCTGTACACGTCTGTTGGGTCCGCTAGTAGAATATATAATAAATATAATAAAACTGAACAGTTTGTTTGTTTAAACGCCTTAATTTTTGTAACTACCTTCTGGATTTGAAAAAATCTTTTTGCATTTGATAGCCCAATTCTGAGGAAATTCGCTACAACCTACGGGGATGAAGCAGAAACGTTTCTCGCGAATGAAATCGTACGTAAAAGGAAGACGTTTCACAATGTGAATAAAACTGTTTTAATAACGATTTAAAAATTTGCGGAAAAATGGACGTTAAGTTCTTCGCCGCTGCGTGGATTTGAACTTTCCGTGCATTTTTTGCAAAATTTTAAATTTCGTCTTGATTGCAAAGATAAGCACAATAAAAAAATTTATATCATTAAAAATTATAATAACCAATGATATTATGCAAATATGAGGTAGATAATGACACAAGCGCATCGAAACTGAGGCGCTCAAATTACGCCAATTGGTGTAAATATATTGCCATTCTATAGAATGCGATCTCTTTCCGTATCAAACGTTCTAGATAATTTGTCACATTTACTTATATATGTCATATAATGTAAAGCGGAACAATTTTTAAACGCCACACAGTATGGACATGCGTCATCTATGTTATTAAACATATAATTATGCTCGTACACGTCCAATAATGACTATTACGAAATACACTCATGGAAGGTCCTCCATCGCAAAGCCAATGAAAGGGTCGATGTATTTATTATATACAGATGAAACTTCATATAGACCCGTGATCTGAAAGGACAAACATTGTACGGCTTAATGGTTGCGTATTATTCCTTGTTATGAATATAACCAGGAGTTTCCAATGGTCTGTTCTCAATTTATTGTCAAACTTACGTTTAAGATGTTGTTGCTGAAGGACGCAATAAATGACACATGTTATTTTAAGTCGTAAAAGGACACTTTTATGGCATGCGATGTTTTACGTTTTGAAATTGAGAGGTCCACGACAAGATAGAGTTGAAACATTTAATGTCTGTTCTTCATATAAATAGCCAATGGTTTTAATAGTTTACCTCATAATGCTGAATTTCGATAATAATTAAATAAATAATAAACAAACTAAGCAAAGCGTGAACTATGGTAACTGATAAACATACTTACGAGTAAAAATACTTTTTCATATTAAATATATATTTAGTATAGATAAATAAACACCCAGAAACCAGAAAAACAATGGTCATCACTTTGAAGACATCCTTTGATCCAAGAGATAGGTCCACTATTCACTACGCCGATCGGATCATCATAATCGTGTTAAAATTGACGTTTAATAAGTTAGAACCGTAATGACCGTTTAATTTTATGCTCATGATGCCGGTTGGCACTTTAGACGAGTGCTTAACACCTTGTTGCCAAAAAATAATTTCTTAGAAGACGCTCGTTATACAACAGGCCGAGGGAGAAGCACGCCGCTATATTATTACGGTGATCTTGAATTTTATGAAGAGATAATGTCCTCGAGACGCCCGGGGTCCCTCGCGAAAATATTCCGACGAATTTGCGATTCAAATGCGCAAAGCCGTTTAGAACGCCCAACAAATTAAAGTCGGACTCGTTAAAGCGATAATTGCTGATTGTGTTATGAAATTACGCCAGCGCGTGGCCATGGCATCGCTTTTAGTGTGACTTTATTGCGGTCTCCTGAAGATTGACGCTCGAGGAAGTGTCACATGTCGCCTAAACTGCACCTTGTTATTGTTTAAAGTTGTGATATTTCGCTGAATAGTCGAATGCGCAAACAACTATCCAAAACTAGGCCTTAACGAGCATGAAGTGGCTTTAAGTACAACAGGCCTGAGGCTAAAAGCTCTCTTCATCCCTCCCCTGTTCTCCTGAAAGCGTAAACGGAATCCGTGTTAAAGGGCGGTTCTCAGCGTTCTCAGCCAGCGATTAGAGAGTCGACCGACGTAAGTGTTGAGGTTGATTGTGCAACCTAAGGGGAGTAACCGACACTCAGTCGAAAAACATATAGATGCGCGTGTTAAAAGCTCACATAAAACTGACAGCGCATTGTCTCTATGGTGCAGCAAGCCATTGGCCTCGGCGCCGGATGTTATGGATTGGATTCTCACAAGTGCCCCAACAATAAATGTTGCAAGTCTGGATGTTTATTCCCGAGGAGGGTTGGCAGCAAAAAAGAGTTGAGCCGAAAGCGAAATCATCCTATAAGTGTAAGCATACGGTACCGATATTAAGACACCGTTCGCTACTTAGAAAGCGGTCGATGGGGATAAGTAGAGTTGTCGTCTCGTCCCAGACGTATTCCCGTATCATAAGTCGGGCTAGGGCAAAATAAACACGCGAGAGATTTAATCTGTGAGCGTTTCGCTGTTTAAATAGCGGCCACGGGGGACGGCGTCTTAGCGTCGGGCCGCGCCTATTTGTCGAGCTGCATCTGCGACGTAACTTCCCTTGTTTGCCAACTCGGATTGGATCCCGCGCCCCACTCACCCGCAATCTAGTTTTACGACTTTAAAGCGCTTTCAATGCTGACCTGAACGGCGCTTATGAGCTTATCGCCCCATCGCGGGTCGTAATCGAGTTGTTTTTCGCGGGCGCCTTCTTCGTGGATCGATAAAAGATTAACAATTTAATGGTAGAAGTTTTAAATGTTATGATTGGACGTCAAACATCTCAGCCGCCTTCGGTTGTGGATGCTGTTAGCTTTAAAATTCTATTTGGGCTTGCTTCAAGCTCTTATGAATTTTAAGTGCTGTCACCATTTCATTAGTTTCGACTCCGGAGAACATCTGGCAAACGCGGTGCGATGTCCAATTTTGACTTAGAACTTTTTTTATGCGCCGGAACGTCAGTACTTTATTTACAAATTAAGCACGAGAACAAGTGCGAATACGTTGCGTGGCCTTATAATACTTATTAGGTCCAAACTTAGGGCATTAGTGTGCTCGTTTGGAGGCATTTTGTGGCCAACGGCGCATCGGAAATTGACTCCGATTAAAAGTCAAAATATATTCCAATGAAAGCAAAGAGTTAGATAAAGATCCACATGTAATGAGGTGTCACGCGTTCGATTCGGAGAAGCAACAGTTCCGTGGTGCTGGAGGCGGCGAATGTCGTCACAGTGGGAGTCAAACCAGACAATGGAACTGTGAGACGATGGCGACAATACCCGGACCGCTTTGAATGCACAAAACGACTTTGACCAATTGATTTTCACAGCGCTTTAGCGTTGAACATAAAAGACGCTGCACCGTACTTACAATGGATATACGCTTTCGGCGAAAGCCGACGTGTGCGTATTCAGATCGAATTAGAAAAAAAAAACTCCGTTAAAATATGTGCACATGTACGTGTGAATGTCGAGGATGCCTTTATTTATAACGGTGTTTTGTTGCCCAATGTCTAAACACTGGTAACACAAACAGATCCACGTGTGGACACATGTTGAGCAGGATGAGAGAGGGGCGCAGCGAGCGCGGGTGTGCGACCCGGGGGGCGAGAGGGGCGTTGTCGAGCCTTTGTTTAGAACGTAAAATTATACGACACCAATAAACTCTCTGTTTACCGGACGACCGGGCGCGTCCGCCGCTGCTAGTTGGATCGGATGGTCGTGATTTGAAACGGGCTCATTAGCTACATCGATTACCGAGGAATTTCGAACGGGGCAATTGGATTAAATAATTTGCTTTCAACCCCACCAGCCGGTAAACCGTTTCATAACCGGGCTAAGTCGTTTTTGTATTACGAAAAATTCCTTCGTCCAAACCAAAGCCGGCTGCAAAGATAATGAAATAAGTTTGCTTATTAGAGGCAAAAGTGGCTTTTGACCGCTTCAGCCTCTGATCTTTTCCTTTTGAGCAATACGGTGATGAGATAACTTGTTTTTGAATATGCTTTTCTTCCGTAAAATATCGCGTACGACAGGTAACTTAATGAAGAGTCTGTCCTCCAAGGAAAGCTCCCTAAATAAACAAGCGATATCAGAGACACTCCACAAAAGGTTAAGAAGGGAAATGTCAACTCTTTGGAGATAATGCCCATTATGTGGTTTACATGAGGACAAAGCCGCTCAACAATGGGACTCGGCAGATGTCTCCGCAAAATAAACTTCACAACAAAACTCAAATCATAGAGTCGGATAGACAGTGGGGGAGAGAGATAGCGATAGAAAAAAAATCACGGGATTAATTATACCGTGTACTGTTGGCGGAGCGTAACAATAAATCGTCATCAATGACGTGGGACGCGATATAAAATGTTAATGCCGCATTATGTCGGACAACAATGACGCATTGTGCAAGGAATCCGTCCGCGCAGACAACCTCTTCGGCCCTTTTTACGCGATTCCCCATTGAGTGAACACTTGTAAAATTTGTGACGCGGAGAGTTTTCTTTGTGTTGTATCTATCAGTCGCGAATGAGGAATGTTGTCACAACGCGATACCGATAATAAATCCCTGGGAATACACTTTGTTTACAAGGCTACATATGTGTCCGTATAATGGTAGACTTCACTTCATCCGTTAAATGAGAAACATCTGTTCGAGCTCACTCCGTGATATGAGATCCTAAACAGTGTTTACATTTTTTCGCGCAAGTTTTGGTATATTTCATTAGTATACGACAAAGCACAAGTAGGCCTTATATATATATATAGGAGTATGTTATTTTTTTCCATGTCATTTTGGAAAAATTTCGTCTCATGTCAAAGATGAAATCGAACTAAATAATAGTGATAAATAAACATATGGAATAAGTAGAAAAAATTAGAACAAGGTTCATTCATTAAAAATTGAGTAAAAATGAGTACACATTGCGAGTCGGATGGCTGTTGAAAATATAAAAAAAGCAATATATAAACTGTTACTATTAAAAACTTTGTCCCTAAGTTTTTGGTACATTAAAAAAAACATGTTTAATCTTATTTCAATGCCCCTCTGGTGAGGGTATTAGGGACAGTATAGTTCTAAAGGCCGTTTACCTGACAACGGCACATCACCCTGGGGCGGATTACGTGCGTATTATTTATTATTACATTTGAAAACATCATCGAAAAAGCTTTGCCTCGATGGCCAAATGCATTGATGTCGGCGTTCGAATGAACAGAACCACGTTTGGATCCGTTGCAGAAGGTCTCCGCGTACTCGTACATTACGCAGTTATCACAGTTAATAGACACGATTGAGGTTTTTTTTTGATTTTTGAAGAGCGTTTTGGAAACATAAATTTCAGGTGGACTAACACCCAGATCCGAAAAAGAATATTTGTGGGTCACACAAATACTATTGTATCTTATTATTTGGTATATATTAGTATATTATCATTACACAAAAATGTTTAGATGTTAGTATGTAAATTTATACCAACCGTTGTCCAAAATAATACTTTTAGCCACAAGACTGTCTGGAAGAGATCGCTCCTTAGCGATAAGAATAAGACGGTTGTTTCTACCTCAAAAGTTTTTACTTTAGTGACGTTTCTTTTTATTATTTTATAGTGCTCAATAAAGCATGTATGATAACATTATTTGTCCCCTTGGGAATCGAAGCCACGACCTCCGGCGCCGAAGCCAATACTTTGACAACTGCGCTATGGAGTCATCAAAAATTTTGCTTGTTTTGTTACCATTTATCACCGTCGTACGTTAAATTCGTGTTGAGTTTGATGTGGACTAGATGTTACGCTTTTACAGAATATTTTTGCCATAAAATAGACCGATATTCTTGTTTATGAATAGCAAGTTCGGGACAGATTCCTTTTAAAAAAGGAACCCTCGAATATTTGATTAGGGAACGGTATACTTTATCTATCCTTTGCATTATTATTCCATTCAAAATAACCTATGGAGGAATGTCGGCTGTATATTTTGTTTTTGTATTTTTTACAGTAAAAAATGTCACAAGTGTCTCGAGGTTGTTTGTGCTTTTTTTTGTAAAAACTTCACGCTCTCTATCTATTGACAGAATCGGTAAAGTAAATAATCTTTCTAATGCCAGCAAGCCAATGTGATAATGATCATTGTAAAAATATTATTATTAAAAATTGTTTTCGAATATTTTATTAATAAATTTTGAAAACAAAATGAAGGCACTTTGATCTTCTTAAACTGTAAAGCAAACGACAGATAAGCTTGATATACTTGTAGAAGGGTACTATGTTAATATTATTAGGGCAACGTCTTATTAATTAATAGGAAAAACGAAACTTTTGTTTTTTCAAATTCACATCATGGTATCATCACCAGTCATGGTATATCTTCGCGAGCATCATCTCAAGTCGCCACTGCATTAATTTATTGATAACTAGCTACTGCTCGCGACTACGTCTGCGTAGGCTGAAGGTGTAACGTAAGCTTCAAACGTTTATATACAAACTGTTTGCGTAGGTAAGTGCGGCTTATCGTGCCAAAGGTAGTTTTTTCACCGAGTATTGTTCCCGAGAGTAACATAAAAACAGATTATACATAAAATATGTGTATAAAGTATAGCCTATGTCTTATTCTGATGTATAAGCTATATTATTGTAACGTTTCATTAAAATAAATTCAGTAGCATTTGCTTGAAAGAGTAACAAACATCCATCCATAAATACAAACTTTCGCCTTTATAATATTAGTAAGGATTAAAATATGAGCTAAAAATCGTAAACTCTCTACTACGACACCAACACAACATCAATGCACTGCTTTATAAGACAGCTCGTAAAATTTTATCCGACCAACGACGGATATTCCTCCAATTAGATCTTAATTAACTCTTTTCATTCGCATCTATTTCTGAGACGGTTATGTTGATGAAAGTTATACGCTTGTAAGACGCTCGCGCCTGAGGAGGGTTGCGTATTAACATCAGATACTCCTCCCGGCTTCGACTTGCATCATTACAGGTTGCTACAGGAGTTATGGCTTTATTAGTTGAAGTTCATATGTCGCACATGTCGCCTAGCTCCGCGTGTTCGTTACGGGCTCAACAGGAAAACAGTGGAGACGGAATAAATGTGACTCCTTTCGGATATTGCCGAGTTGTTATTTGCGGATTCCTGTTCCGTATGGCTTATAATCTTTTACAGAATCCCCATATGGCGGCCTCCCCTCTGAACTCTCATGCTCCTTAATATTGATAAGTAATATTCCAAATGATGAATAGGATATCGTATCGTATTTACACGTAATTATCTAATACACTATAAAGTGGTAATGGTCTTTGTGAGAAAAAAATCTTTTAGAAATAAAAAATCTTTTAGAATAAACTGAGAAAGAGAAAAAAAGAGGACGTATCTTGCACAATTGGAGTTCTAATCGAAATCTTCATCTCTTTAATTTCTATGTGATATTTACGTTTCGTTACGTCCCCTTTGTGGGGTGGATTGACGAGATCGGATGTCTATACACCCAATGTTGTCTAGTATTACAATTGTTCTCGGGAACAATACTCGGTGAAAAAACTACCTTTGGCTCGATAAGCCGCACTTACTTACGCAAACAGTTTGTATATAAACGTTTGAAGCTTACGTTACATCAAATACAGAATTCAATGCGCCTAGATAAGTAAGTTTATATTTATTAGGCCTACGTAAATTTAGAGTTCATCGTGACGTAAATTAATGGTGGTATTATAATACAAGAGTTACAAGCTCTACATACTAGCAGAGTTAAAGCGCATTTTGATTATGTTTTCAGTTTGTCTTCTAATGCTATACGTACCTACGAAAGTTACAAAGTCAAAGTCAAAGTATCTTTATTCAATAGAGGCTTAACTTAAGCTCTTATTGAACGTCAATAAAGAATCTACCGCAGATTAACTGAACTAGACCTGCACAGAGAAGAAACTCTGCGGTCTTGTTCTTTTTGTTATTTTTTTTGATTCGGATTCTAATATAGTTTTCATTAATAGATTCAGTAGTTCAAGATGATTGATTCGTTTTGTGGTAATTTGTTGATATATGACGATAATTGTGGAATGCTGTGTATTTCTTTTGAAATATAACAATAAAAAAGAAATGCGTGAGTGTCGTGGAATACTGCGTTGGAACGAAGTTCCCTTCGTAGTATATTATTATGTATAAACGTATTACATTTTCGTGACGTCATCACCGTGACGGAATATTTTACAATTTTGTTTTGCCCAACCGCCATCCGCCAAATCCGTACCGTGCGGTAAAGAACTTCCAATAATGTATTATGGAATAGTTCCTCTTTATTAACTCCATGATGGAACCACATTAGTATCTACATTGCACCCGTGCGAAGCCGGGGCGGATAACTAGTAAATACAAGCAAATCCGTCTGATTGCTCGATTAAACTAATATTTTAGAGGTCCAATCTTCTTAATTAATCTGACTGCGATGTCGCAGTGCTCGTGATTAGTTTGTAAACAATAGGAATCGTCCCAGGGCTGTGTTCGGAAGGTCGCTTAATCACCCAAGGGCACGGATACAGTTCTAACGCAAATATTAATTAATGCCACCATCCCTACTTACCTAATTCGGGAATTACTTCGTATCTGAATGTATAATCGTAGTGCAATGAAGAATCTGTGGGATCCTTGTGATCGATTGGCCACTGCAGTTTCTTGTAACATGATAGGTATATGGCATTTGAGTTATAACAGCAATCATGGCTAAAGTGCTACGCGAATTTGGACACGATATATCATTATGATTCAACGATGAGAGATCATCAAATCGATCGAAGAATGTGTTGGTATACCTGCACATAATATTTCAAATTCTTTTGTGGTTCTTATTGCATTTAACATGAATGTGGTTAGTTTTTATTTGTGACCATATATCCAGTGCATTAATCAAAACGTTGGGAATGTAAATGCGAAGATTATTATAGAGACTTGATTTTTTTTTTAAATTAATCTAGTTTTATTTTCGGCTAAAGAAGTAATGTAATCTGTCTTTTCCAAATGCGTGGTTAATATGTATTAAGTATGTTATATATATTTTAGATTCGGTATATATATTCGACTTTGATTTTGAACAAATGCAACTTCAGTAATGGGATCGGATTCTCTGTCCGATAAATAAAAATAATATGCCTATTAAATATTTTTTTAAAATATTAGCAATCGCCGGAAATTTAAAATCAAAAGAAATGTGATAAAATAAAAATGTTAAAAAAAAATATATTTTACCATTTATAGTAATCGCGCAAATATATCGAATTACTAAATGAAACTATGCTTAAGGATTTATCGCGTTTATTTTTGGTTTTAATACCCGTTTCGTAATGATTCAAACCCATTACATCGTTCATGGTCACGGAACGCCAGGAATTAAAACCAATAATAAAATCGCGATAAATCCGTAAACATAGTTTCGTTTAGTAATGTGTGAACGCGTGAATACAAGAAATTATTACGGTTGTATTTTTGTTTAAAACCATGTTGATAGACGAAATCGATTCGGAGAATAGAGCCGGGAGGCGAACGTCAAATATGGCGCGGCGGTCGCTTGACGAACCGTGCAAAATGATAATTAAGAGAAACCGCTCAGTCATCGTTAATGCGATAGCCGCCATGTAAATTACAACGGCGGCGCGTTGCTTACAACAATGGCAGCAGTCGATGGTTTTCATTAAAATTTAAAACTCCCCGCGGAAGAGGGGCGTTTTTCGATGGACGTTTTGAAATAAAAACGCGGCTAAAGGCGATGCTGATTGCGCCCGGTGGCCTTTTCCGGGAATTCCCCGCTGTTAGTATTTTAATAATCCGTATACGTAAGTGAGTGTTCATTTGAATTTTAGTTCGCTAATGAGGCCCGTGTTCTTATCTCACACGATTATTGAAATGGCGTTATTAGTTTTTAGGGTTCCGTACTCGAGGGGTAAAACGGGACTATTGCTAAGACTCCTCTGTCTGTCTGTCCGTCTGTCTCCTGGCTATATCTCATGAACCATGGGTAGACGGTTGAAATTTTCAGAGATGATTTATTTCTGTTACCGTTATAACAACAAATACTAAAAAACTAAATAAAAAAATGTTTAAGTTGGGATCCCATACAACAGACATGATTTTTTGGCGTTTCTATAGATAATTGTAAGAAACTACTTTGGGGAAATGCAGCCGACATAAATACTATTTTCATCCTGCAAAAGAGAGCTATTCGAGCGGTTTATAACCTGGGCCCCAAAGATTCACTAAGAAACCTGTTTAAAGAAATAAAAATATTGACTGTAGCTTCTCAGTACATACTTGCTAATGTTATGTATGTCCACAAAAATAAGAATGACTTTTCAATATTTAGTAATGTGCATGATGTAAATACTAGGAACAAGCATAAATTAGTTCTACCCTCAACTAGATTGCGTAGAATAAGTAAATCTTTTATGGGAAAATGTACACGCTTTTACAACAAAATCCCAGAAAACGTTCAAAATGAATCCGTTGCTAAATTCAAAAAACTTGTAAAGGAACGTTTGTGTGTTATTGGCTATTATAGTATTAGTGATTATATGAATGATAACACACTCTGGAAATGAATTGATCGCTCCAGGCTCTTTCAAGTGGAGTTTAATAATTGTACACATATTTGTAATTTTTTTTGGCAAGTAAAAAAAAAATGTCCCGCTGAGTTTCTTACGCCGGTTCTTCTCAGGTCAGTGGCTTACCTTCCGAACCGGTGGTAGTGTTTTTTGACTATCAATAAGTAAGTGAATGCTCTTATATTGAATAAAGATATTTGACTTTGACTTTGACTTTGAAATGAGTCTGACTCGCATAGGGTCCCTATTTAGCCTTTCGGTACGGAACCCTAAAAACATATAATCGAATTGAAAGCCTTCTCCCATTTATCTATGTTGATTAACAGTACCTGGATGACCGAGCTTTACTCGGTGTTTTTAAAAAAAGTAAAAAAAATAAGTGTGTAAATGATTGTGACACAAACCGCGGCCTTCTGTTTCGGGGCCGCCCGATTACCAACCGAGTTATTATAACATTTTTTTTGCGAAATTTACCGTCATATTCGAATGATATTTTTCATTAACTGAAAACATAGATAAAATAACATTTTCTAAAAATGAATCTAGCAATCAATTTTTTTTCAAAAGATCAATTTTACGCCCTCGAATCTACGCACATACTAAATTTCATGAAAATCACTGAAGCCGTTTCCGAGATTCCGATTATATACAAGAATTACTCCTTTAAAGGTATAGATTTTTATTTATTCTTAGAATTTGTAGACAATTAAAACAACTATGTACGCGAATGTTATGAACATAACTATGTACGCGATCAATCCATATAAGTTTTTCAATGAGAAAACTATATTGGGGAAGCCAGTTTTTATTAGTATCACGAGTAGAGTTACTGCTCTACTAGGGGGTGCCCCGTCTGCGAGTACTAAGCGACCGCAGGGGTAGGGAACGGGTGTGGCTTCCCACCTCACATTCATTCCCACCATCGTGTTCACAATCACAAATTATGGGTTATAATTAACAGCGCATTATTCACTCGTTTACTGATAGCTGACAGAAACCGTTAAGCAGACGCATAACTGCTTTTTAGTTATTTTGTAACAACTTTCAGTTATGGGTATATTTTAACGTCTTCATATGTAGACAGATAGAAAAACCGGCCAAGTGCGAGTCGGACTCGCGCATGAAGGGTTCCATTATCTATAGAAATGGCAAGAAGTAATGTCTTAAATATTTTTTCATTCCTTTTTTTAGTATATGTTGTTATGGCGACAACATTAATACATCTTTGAAAAACAACTGTCTAACTATCACGGTTCATGTGATACAGCCTGGCGATAGACGGACAGACAAACAGACAGACAACCAGCGACAACCAAAGACAGTCAGCGGAGCTTTAGTAATAGGGTCCCGTTTTACCCTTTGGGTACGGAAACCTAAAAACAAAAGATAATCTCACGTTTTATTGTTTTATCGGCAAAATTGTTAAACGTTCCATTTCGACCGCTGGGATTTGAATGTCTGCCGAACTCAGGTCGCAGGCGACGTTCTGACGTTATTAAGAAAAAATACTTTATTGAACAATAATAACAGTATATTAACTGAAGTGGAATAAATATTTCAGAATGAAAAGCAATGGGTATATTTATGGCAAGATTTCTTGCTTGCAGTTAATAGAAAGTGAAAACATATAATAAAATTTTAGAACAAACTTCAAGCAACGTATGATGCTATTTCGCCACATCTAACAGACGTACTAAAATAACTTTACCAATAAAATATACACGAGTTTTGACTGGAGGAGATTGGATTGAAGTGTCATTGAACTCTCGTGTTCAAGCAATACGAAATCTCTGTAACAAATTACGTAAATCAATTTTAATTAATTTCTAAAGAAACTAAACAGTTATTAACTGTTTTCTAATTCCCTAACGTAATTAATGAGTTGATTGTTGTAATAAAGAAAACATTATCAAATTTTAACTAAACGTCAACGATTATTTATAGAGAAGTTTGATAAAATAAACATAATTTACAGCTTGCCGTCGTTGTTAATGTGCGTGTATAATATTAGGTAACAATTATTAATTGAAACAAACAAATCATTATGAAATTTCTATTTATTTACCTAAATCCGTGAAGCAAAATCTCAATTTCGAAATTACTTTTTGGACTAAAGAGAAGAATAGACTTTACTATCCTGTTAACTAAGGATGCCTGGAAGAAGTTGCTACCTTAGCAATAAGGCATCCTAAACATACAATGTTTCCTGTATTTTCTTTCTATGTACTTCCTAGTGCGCAATAAAGTATATTCTATTATATTCTATTCCATTCTATTCTTTTCTAAGAGTCGTGACAACTCAGTGTATGGGCGCTCGCTTTCATTACAGTATACTTGAGTGTTTTAAGTTCGAATCTTGGTGGCGGCATTATTGAAACTGTTAATTGAAAGTTTAGGTGGTTATTTATTACGCGAAGGAAAACATTGTGAGTAAGCCTGCATATTTTCTAAATAATAGTGAAAATAACATTTTAAAGATATGGGAAGTCCGCTAGTCTGCCGTGGGATCGCGTGGTGGACTATGCTTAATACCCTTTATGCAAAGGAGGGATTTTCCAAACAGTGGGACATGTAAAGATGTTACTTTTTATCTCACTGTTAAAATAATAAATAATCTTGTTCCAATCGTGTGCTCCATATACAATTTTTATTTCTAGTTCTACCTAATATAATTTTTATTATAAGATACACCTCAAGATATATTTTAGGATCTATCTGTATACTTAATTCAATAAACTGCTTACTCCCTGAGGGCGTGAGAAAGTTATCGAGCTCTGTATAAGAAGTTCTTTTGAAAGTTGTCGACCTTAAGGCCTTTGCACACGTCGCGTTAAATCATCCCGTTACTTTTTGGGCCCAAAAGACTCACGATCTGTTAAAATAAGGGCAACTACGTACGTTACTACAATCGCGTACCGGCGTAGAAAGGGAAAAAACCGGCCAAGTGCGAGTCGGACTCGCGCGCCATTAATCCTGTACATCAATAAAAAAGGCAAAAAATCACATCTGTTGTATGGAAGCCCCACTTAAATAATTTTTATTCTTTTTTAGTATTTGTTGTTATAGCGGCAACAGAAATACATCATTTGTGAAAATTTCAACTGACGAACTATCGAGGTTCATGAGATACAGCCTGGTGACAGACGGACAGACAGCCAGCGGAGGCCTAGTAATAGGGTCCAGTTTTACCCTTTGCGAATGGAACCCTAAAAAAGGTACAATCCCATACGAGTTCTCTCGATATGTCGCATCGTTTAGCGTAACCATGGCAGCCCATGGCATGGTGTGCCCTCGCCCTAAAGTTGTCAGGGGGCCTAGTGCCTCTAGAGTGTCATTCCGCTAACACATTGTCTAGCCTCATTGTGCGCCGCGGCGTCTCTCGTTACGGCGACGCTCAACTTTTTATTTACGCGCAAGTGCACTCCGGCCCTGTCGCGAGGAGAGTCTGAATTAAGGCTCTCCGCGCTGATATGGGATCATTCAACCCGAGAATATCGAATTACACAGGGAACTGGGCGCTTTGTTGGATACTTGCACGTGATATTCCCTTTATGAACACTCGAGCCAGCCCCGATTATGATGTGCCCGCTCGGCGTATTAGAAATCGATAGTAGGTTGGCTGGTGGGTTTAAACTTAAATAGGATTTGTCCCACCCCATTGGGAGGACGCGACGTTTGAAATGAAATAGTCGAAGAGAATGGAGGCAGAAAACTTGTTTTGATTCCTTTTTTTTTAAAAGGAAAATTTGTCTTTTCTTTTAAATTCAATCCTGTTATTTATATCTACTTTCTTAATCGTACTTGAGGATTTTATCACATGTTTAATTTCCCGACGTAAGCATGGTTATGACAATATGGACTGAGATTGTTTTGTAATTATTAATGTCAAAATTAACATGGGCTGAGGAAAATGAGCATCATTCTAATTAGTATAGACATACTCATTCTATAATCTATAGGGACCAAAGTAAAAGAAGCCGAAAAGCCTATGAAGATCTGGTCAATTGACAAACAAAAAAACATAGCAATTTTAACACTATTTTTATAGTAAGCGAAAGAAACACTTTTAAAATATTTGACACCGACTATTCTCACACGAGACGAAAGTCGGCAAACCGAAGATACAGCCTGTATATTTTCAACATGTTGATATTTCCCTCGAATGGATGCTCAATAGCGGATTTATTAGGCCACCGGCGGTGGAAATTGAATTGGGAGCTACGCAGTTTCCGGTCGGCGTAGCGCTTCCGTTTCACTAGCTGCTACGCCACCCTTTAAATTTTATTTGAAATAACGAAATTACAATATCATCACTATAAATTCACCTGTTGAATGAATCGTACAGAATTATGATGGAATTTTTCTGTTGAACTGTGACCAATGTCTTATGTTGTCTGGGGCGGATTGCATTTTTATTAACGGCATTTAGTATTCATAATAGAAATTAATATCAACTATAAACCATAGTTGATATTAATTTTTATTAATAAATAAATAAAAGTATAGCTCATTTTCTGATCATGTAAAATAATAATGGAGGTTCATAACAATACACTTTCACACAAAAACTGTGTTCTATACGGCCCCGTCAATCCACGGCAGAGTTAGACGTTAATAACTGCTAAACTGGCCGATTAGATTAACTACATTTTCTCACAAATATCATACACTACTTAAATAATGTTGAATTAAAAAAAAAAAGTAAACGCATTCTACAAATCCAAAGGATATTTCATGACTTCCATTACCGGTGCATGTTTTATCTGCAGAGCACGTAATGACGTGAACAATGTCATTATGCATGCCGGAACTCCTACCAACTTCCGCCGTTTCAACCCTGTTGATTGAAATAATTAATTATATAATCTTTATTGCTCCACTGTGCAACTGTGAAGAGTCACGTACGTGTCGGATAAATAAATGAGCTACGGACCTCCACAGTTGTCACTACGGAACGTTAATCATTATCTTTATGTATTTACAAAAAAATATTACATAAATTCCAGCCAGATATGAACATGTTTAAGTCATGTATCATGTTCATGTATCATAATCAAGACATGTATCCAACAATACACATTTTTTTAATGTACGAAGATGGCAAACGAGCTGGTGGTTCACCTGAAGTTAAGTGATAACCGCCGCCCATGGACATTACAAATAACATATAATTAAGTGGGTACCCGGCTACCTTACTCAGCAGACGAAACGCAGAAGTATATCACTTCCTCATCATGCGGTAATAATAACCGATATATGAAATAGTTGCCATATACTTCGAGTTATAGTTCGATATAAGCCCACACACAGTTACAACCACCGAAGTGAAATGACAATGAACTCTCGCCATTTCACTAATCGTAATTATTTATCATTTAACCGTCATTTCGTATCGTGACATAATAGTGAAAAGGTTAAATGGACAGAGGATGGAATTTGAACTACCACCATACGGTTAAATGGTTTAATAATTAATATGTTTACGATCGAACGAAAATATAATTTTATGGGCGTGGTGGTTTTTGTAGCTTGGGAGGTCTATGCATGGTTTGAGGTGGAATATTTGAATCTCATTTGGGTTTATTAATAAGACTTCTTAGATACCATTTCTGCTTAATTACTCCTACGAGTAAGAAGGCTACAGTTTGTATATTTATACTTATTACTAACCATATACAAGCGAGGTGAAAACATTATTATAATGAAATATTCACTCATGTTTAGATAGAACTGTGGGTATGTAAGAGCTAGTAATAATAACCTATTAGATTCAACGCACATTGGTATAACAAATCATTGTATTTATAAAATTATTCCTGATAAAGCAAGGCGAAAGTAATTACATGAGCAAAGGCAACATACGACAAGAAAATAGACAGAACACTGACCAGTTATTGAACAGAAAAAGGTTTCAGAACAGAAATATTACTTAACACACTGGCGGTGAAACCATTACTAATACGAAAAAAATTGATTTCACAATGAGAAGCGGAAACAGATTGTGACGTGGCGTCCATTACGCGCACAGTTGGACGCCGTTTTATTCGAAGCATCTCGGAACCGTCAATCGCGAGGCAATTTATCAGTCATAAAATATTTCCGATGTCCGTTCCGTGAGCGTTACTGGAAATCAATGTTCACGGAAGTAGCGATGTGTCTTATCCGCCTCCGTTGTAGCCGTGGAGGGGCAGACAGAGAAGGACGAAGAGCCAAGCGAGAAAGCGCCGAACTTCTTGGCGGGCCGCCAACACGCAACCCGTCAAAACGATTCTAAATTTATGAAATCCACCTACCCACCTAATTTGTGAAAGGAAATTCGTTCTGATAATTTGAATTCTTTCGGGCCATCGGCGGAGAGATCGTTATTTTTTGTTTCACGACAAATCACCAGCATTCGGCGAAGGTTCAATGATTCATGATTATAATGAGAAAGTATCTAAACATACATTTGTTCATAACCACATGAATAAACCAACTGTGATAAAATCCGTAAACTAGTTAAATCAAAAATTTCAACATTCGCATAATTATATAAAATCATCATCATAATGAAATAGATACAAAAAGAAATGCGTCAATGTTTCATACATAATCTGGCTATATAGCTGTAACTGAAAATGTTAATAGAAAAAATAAGCTCTTATGAAAGTTTTGTTTCACTAAGCCTACTTAATCCCAAACTGGAGAAGCCTTAGTGTCAGACAACATAATTTTGAATGAAAGAGATTCTAAAAATAGATAAAACATGCATGTCACAAGGGTTCGCCACTAGGTTATCACTGTCTGTTTTCACACTATTATCACACAAACTTATGGAAGACTGGCTTTAGTTTGACGTGAAGTTGGTGAGTTACTTTATAAGGTGCCTACTCCTGCCTACTCCTTGTTTGCCCCTTGAAGTTAAGTGGGAATGCTATCGTCGGTGTATACTTAAAAGCCAAGTAAAAGCCTATTCACGCGGCACCATCGGACAGAAGGATAGACTTCGGAAGTTTTTCTATAACTTAGCAAAGTGGTTGATTCTCATGCGTGGATTGTTCTAATAGTTCAAAAACGGAAAGGGGAGGGAGGAATGAATTCGGATAGTTCCACTGCATACTTCCTAAAATTTAACCTGTAGAATACCGTGAGGCTTGCCTTTCTTATAGGACACTTATGGTAGATGCTAGTTTTATTAGTGCTTACGAAATAAAGGTCACTAACGAGCTTCTTCGCACACCTATCTTTTAAGTTCAAAGCAACAAGACGGCAATATGACAGCAGTACTTCGCAAGCGACAGACGGGCTTCTGCTTTATAAAGAGTCAGAAGCTGTTCTAGTAATTTTAAGATCTCACCTTCTGGTGTGAAGTACTGCCATCCTCTAGCAAGGGTACCCAATTTATTTGCAGCTGCTTTGGCCTCAGACTCAATAAATGCCACAAAGTTGGGGTATAAGAAATATCTACTCCCATCAACAGAAGATACATTACCAGGTCTCATTTACAAAACTGTTTCGGATCAGGTCAAAACAGACTGGGCAAACCAAGGCGGCTCAGTTCTAAAAAGGAGAAAGGATATAAATACAATGTTTTTTTGGAAATTGATTGTAGAAAAAAAAGGTGACGATCAGCTAGCGTGAAGGTTTTAAAAATTCATATTGTTTCCGTCAATTAACATTGTTTACCTTTTAAAGAAGCTTACTGCTAGTAACAATAGAAATTAAATCTTCAAATGCTTAGGATAGAAATGTATTCATACGCTTCGCAGCTGCACTTTATTTGTTTTTTATACGAGGATAGACAAGTACACAAGTGTAAACTGTTACTTCTCATATTGAGGCCAATGTTCACAATGCTCACAAATCATGCCATATGTGAATTCTTAAAATTGCCTTTTTCCGACCTAATTTGCGATTGTTCTTCAACATTATACAATATATAATGATGATAATTCGGTAGCAAATGTGTAACTATAAAATCACTTGTATATCAGTGGTGATTCAAAAAGATATACTGTGATAACTCCAGTGCTTTAGAGTGCGCTGGAAAATCTTAAGGTTGAATTCTTGCACTTGGGTAAACTGCATTTACCCAACTGTGACCAAAACAGTGTTAAGTGTTTTTCGACTAATTATATCAGTAATACTCAATTAAAATGATGACAATTGAATTGTAGTATCCTGATATTTTTGAAAAAGAGCAACTGTTGAGTTTCTTGCCGGTCTCTTCTCAACAGAAACTGCTTTCTGAACCGGTGGTACCTTACGAACCTATACACATAATCTTTGATGTAAAATTTGACGATTCATAAGAGCGCGCAAGCGTCTATTTGAATAAATATATTTTTCGTTTTTGGTTTTGATATATTTTTTTTTTAGTTTGTCGTGCGTCAATGATAGCCACTGTAGAATTTCAAGTTTACCTTTTTATTACGTACAAAAATACCGTGTCATGATTGAATCCGATATACCACACGTCACATAAGGACGTAATAACGAAACGTGGAGAATTAAGCTTTCATTGTGTACTGATAAAATTTAGATAATTAAGCCGTGTTTTATCTCTTTAATTAAAATTAAGTATCCCTTTACCTCTTGTTAAGAAAGATGTAAGCATTATCAGGTCAGTATTATTAACCCGATGGTTCTACAGCCTCCTTTTCCTTAAACATACACATTAAATTCATATAGAACCTGAGAAAAAAAGAGGATCACTCCAATGACTCGACTTGAGTGGAATAGCACGTTCAAGCAGCTTTCAATTGCCGGATTTTCCAAGTCTGCCACTTGTCAGTGCAAGCGGATTTGTGGCATCTCGCTGCGGAGTTCTCGAATACGTTTAACCAAACGGCGTAATACAGACATTTAGTGCTCTCCTATTCTGAGAGCTTGCAATGCCCTAAAGATAATATGTATTAGTGATGCAAACAGATCAATAAGGATTTGGGTTATAGGAACTTTAAATTTTATCTTCTTTAGGTAATTGCCGTATTACGATTTATTTGCTTACTCTCATGTCTTGGTGGCACAAAGCACTTTTTAGTGAAATACCCGTTATATTTTATGAATCAATATAAAATAAAAAAAATTATAAATCATTGTTGCTAACAAATACAAAAAAAAAATGGGTGCGTGTACTTATGTGCGCGCGTGAGAAGTTATACTTCTTTGGCATCATTAAAAAATAGTTTTTAATTGCATGCAAATAATTAATAACAATAAAATAATAAAAAGACTGGAAAAGGATATTAACAATAACAATAGTAAAATTATGAAAGCGCCATCTTCATTTTTTATTGAGAACTGTAACGGGCGAATGTGATTGATGATATACAGCCAAGTATTATAAACGGTTTAGCGGGCAGTTTCAAAGGTGTGAATTATGTGTTACGGTGATGCGCGCGCATCTTAAAATTTCACTCTCATCACTTTTTCATAACGCGCCTAAAGAAGTATAACTTCAAAAAAGTTCTTATAACGAAACACAAAACCGACTCCAAATCTCGCTCTCTATTCATTTTATAATTGATTTTCAGGAGTTATCTAAGTATCTCCGGAGCCTAATATCCAATACCAATTAAATAAATATGGGACCACATGGGAAGCACCAGCTTTCAAATAAATAAAGAATCATCAAAATCGATCCAGTCAGTCGAAAGTTATGAGGTAACAAACATAAAAAAAATACAGTCGAATTGAGAACCTCTTTTTTTGAAGTCGGTTAAAAAAAAGGATTGTTAAATATTTCGGAAGCAGCGACGGACGTTGCATCAACAAAGAGCCCGATGAACGTTCGCCCATTCCGTCCGCGTTTCGGCCTTCGCCGCGAAACGTAACGAGCCCAAATGGGGGGCAAAGTAAAATATAATGATGTACGAAAATTCCGGGATGCGGGACGCGACCGAATCGCGATCACCGGTCCCACCTTCGTTCGCGATTGGCATTCGGAGCACACGCGCCGATGTGTTGCTGTTTAAACATATTCCGGTTGTTTGCGGGCGGCGGGCAGGGGTGGCCTGGTGGGGTTGTCAACAGTGCCGCGTCGCGTTCGACGGAATGTTTTTCGGTGTGTTGCTTGTCCCGCGCTGTTTGCCTTCTCGAGGTTTACGTTTTGTACCGCGTTCGATCCTCAGCGTGTAATTTTATTTTGCCTCTAATGGACGTCACAGCTGCGTCAAGTATTTGAGCTAGGGCTCAAATTTAGATGTTAGGACCGCTGTACAGATTCGTAAAATTATAGCAAAAGAAAAGTAAAAAAGTATTTTATTTCTTGTATTTTATTTCTTGCACACCTACGTAGTATCTTTAAATAACACACCCTCTACATAGTTCTCGCATTGCTACATAAATTAACACCTTCACACGGAGTAGTTTTTCGACCGATTTTCATTCTCGTTCTCAAAATCAGTGCTCGCAACACCATACTATATATTAGTATACCAGGGTTCATAACGCTTCGTGGCAGAAGCGGGATGAACCCTTTCCCGGTGTATATTCGTGTGATAAACCCATGAATACAAATCCCGTCGGGGGATAGTTCGCGTAATAAAGTGTACCCGATCAGAGGCGACGGCGCGAAAGAGATTCTAATAACATTCAAAACTCGTCCCTCCCGGGACAGCGGTGTCAGTTTAATTACGGGCCGGGGACACGCCACGCCGTCTCCGGTGCGGATTTTTTCCTACCCGGACAAAGGGCGATTAAAAAACTTAGTAATGAGAATCGCCCGCCGAATAAAGGGTGGGATCGGGAGCGCGCTCGCACAATGCTGGGTTATCGTTATTGAAGCCTTTCAGGAATAATGAGTTGTGTGTGTGAGTGTTTATAATTAATAATAATAATAGAGAAGTCATGTGCCCTAAATATTTACATGTGCAAGCATAAGTATGTACGGTTGATGGAAAACTACTGAGTCTTTGGTCATGGGGCAGGTTGAGTGTTGTACGTCTTTATAGTTGATCCGGGCTACCGTCAACTTTTTAATAATTGTGGCAGGGCCACTCAGTAGTTTTTGCTGTTGGACGAATTCCTCATCAAGTGAGGGAAATTAAAAGTACTGAAAAAATATTAATAATACTTCTGTGTTTATTAAGGTAACCGGGGTCTACTTAAAAGGTCGCACCGGGGCAGCAAACCTATGGGTGTTACAAATGTCCATGGGCAGCAATTATTATTAACATCAGTCGATCAGCAGGTTCACTTGCCACCTTCTGTCATAAAAAAAAATAATATTCCTTAATAAATAATAAAAATAAGGAGCTTATATTATGTGACATGTGGTCACCCATAGACATGCGTTACAGCAAAAGACTTTTGCCAGCCTTTGAGGCAAAAATAGGTCCATATTCGAAGGGCATCGGGAAATTTTGCCAGTAACAACTGATTTCATGAATGCCGTTGTACGAGGGCATCCCAAAAAACCTTGGCGCATTAACGCTCTACATGTCTATAACGCCGACTTCAAAGGGAACAGCCTAAAAATGTAATTTATTTGGATGAGGCCGCCTCGTCAAGCTTTTTCCGATGGAAATTACGCGGAACAAAAAAAAGCCTGGAAGGCACACCCGCGCCGGTGGATGCCTTAATAGGATTTAAAATGTAACGACGTGGTAATAATATTCGTAATTTCGCAGGTGCGCCGGTGGCTGTGGACGCGCACATGTGCGGTATAATGTGCGGGAGGAAAACGAAATGAGCAATCGTAGCGCCGGAAGACCTCTCGTAGCAGGAAGAGAACAGAGATAGCGCTAGGTCCGTTATCTCTTTCCCTTCCAGTAACGCGAAGCCTTTGGGCGGAATCGACGCCGTTATTCGAATAACGCGACGCTAAGCCACCTCCGGCGAATAAACGAGAGTCGGGGATAAAAGTTCACCTTCATTCCACCGCGCGGTATGCTTCGATTGCTTCTCGTCTTAGTGTTATTGCGAAAATGAGCGCTGCTTCGGACGTACATTTTCTATGGAGTTTTCATTATTCTTCATTTTAAAAGTTCGTACCGTCCCCGCCTCTAGGCTTTTCGCTTCGCAGCGCGCACTTGTTGCGATAACCTTGAGACAGGTCTTTGACTTTTATTTCTATTATTTTTTATTAGCTATCGGCCAGTACTTAGATGTGATGCTAAGCTATTGGCTATGGCACCGTGGGTCGTGGGTTCTAAAAAGAATGTCGGTGTTGTGTTTTTAGCCGCCCTCCCTATCCTCCCTATCCTCCCTATCCTCCGTGACTCGACGAGGCTGCACCGCTCACGCAGTGGTGGAGGAGCTGCGGGGGAAGAGGAGTATCGGAATTACGATTAGGCCTTCTCCCTATCCTCCGCAGCCAAAACGTGTTGAGCGGCGGAGTCCCAGGCCAGGACCGCCACTCCCATGGCTCTGTTCAGCGAACTCGGTGGATATCGTTGGCTATGAAAAAGAGGCCGAGTAGGAAGGCGCACTGAATGTTCCAGCGCGCCTTACCTGGAGAGAAGGGAGTTTATCCCCGAAAATGGGGACTGCCAAGGCGGCCAGCGATGGCAGGGTCGCGGAAGTGTGCGAAAGCGTTTCCGTGGTCCTACCGATATGCGCCTGGGTGGAACATCGGAGGGTTTTAGTTGACGCGAGTCCGACATAAGCCGTCCTTGCCCCCGCGAGGGCGGAAATGCGTAGGCATATCTCGCATGTTCAAAAAAAAGGCTCATCCAGTACCATCTTTCAAGGATAAATAATTTTTCTTTTTTTTGTATGAGAATGTGGCAAGCGAGATGGCGGTTCACCTAATCTTAAGTGATAACCGCCACATTTGCAAAAATCGCAGGGTTGCAGATGCGTTGGCACCTTTCAATAGAATAGGCTCCGGCTGCCTCACTCACCATACGAAACACAGAAGTATGACACTTTTAATTTACCCCGGTCTTCTGTGATCCGTGGTTCTTACCCTTTTTTTTTACCCGGACGGACGGATCCGTGGAACAGCCGGAGCTGTTGCGTGGCCCTACACGTAAACACGGCCAAGTGCAATTCAGACACGCGCACTGGTGGTTGCGTACTATTTTTGAAACTGGCCAGCGCTTAACTGCCACCCCCCCTGTAGTTATGTACCTGTTTGACAAACACGGAAATCGAGTAGGTACAAGGTAAGGCGGGCTATCTGATAACCGATAAAGCCAAGGGTGCTAGGATTGCCTTCACCTTTTGATGACTCCATGGCGCAGCTGCCAAGGTATTGGCTTCGGCGTCGGGGGTCGTGGGTTCGATCCCCCATACGGGACAACTATTTGTGTGACCCACAGATAGTTGTTTCGCATCTGGGTGTCTGTCCGCGTGAAATTTATGTTTGTAAAACGTCCTTACAACACAGGATAAATTTATCCTACAGTAAGGGCAATGTTTTTAAAAAAAATCAAAAATCAAATCCTCTGTAGTAAAATAATGCATATTATCTGTTTAAATTACTGTAACTAACTTTATTTAATCGTAGTTTGAACGGATGACAAATCAAGGAAATTAAGTTACGAAGACAAAATGAGTAACAACATTTTGCTTTGTACGTAACTTGTTACAATGTAAGCAGTTAGAATGGTATTAAGCTGTACAATACAGCTAATTTCAACAAAATAATCAAGTAACATTGGTGAAGTTCATTTGTTATAAAAGCACCTAAAATTCCTCTAACGAAAGGATAAACTAGATTGGAGGACAAATTTAATTTGGTTTAGTTAGAAAACTATTTTCCCATAAATTTATTTATTACTAGCCACGCCGAGAAAAATTAAAGACATGCAAATCATTAAATATTTTTGATGATTTGCCTGATTGCCAAAAATGTCTTCTTTGCGACCACAAAACTTACACCATGTGCAAATGTATGGTTCTCTTATGTTACAACAACTAACGAAACTGTTTGTCGGCATTTCATTATTAAAATTACAGTGGTAATTTATATTATTATTAAAACTAAAATTTCTAATCCTTTCTTTACTTCATATGTCCAAAGTAATTTCGATTAAAATTTGTTTGGGCGCATACGAACCCATATATGACCTAGATTTTTTTTCAGTTTTTATGAGTGTTTTTTTAAATCTCGTGATTGTTATTAATTTACTATGATTATACTTAAAATAGCCTATATTCTTTCTTGGGCTCTAGACTATCTGTGTACCAAATTTCATTTAAATCGGTTCAGTAGTTTTGGCATGAAAGCATTTTTTTTTTTATAAAAACATTGCCCTTACTTTAGGATAACATTATCCTGTGTTGTAAGGACGTTTTACAAACATAAATTTCACGCGGACAAACACCCAGATGCGAAACAAATATCTGTGGGTCACACAAATAGTTGTCCCGTGTGGGAATCGAACCCACGACCCCCGACGCTGAAGCCAATACCTTGGCAAATGCGCCACGGAGTCATCGTCATATATTTATAACAATAGTATGGATATCTACTAGATGACCCGGCAAACGTTGTTTTGCCATATAAATTATTTGTCGGGTAGAAAAAAGTGTTTGGGGTGGACCACCCTTATCACTTAGGGGTATAAAAATTAGTTATAAACTTATTAGTTATATACCTACTGAACATACATATAAAATTCATCAAAATCGGAGCCGTTTCGGAGGTGTATAAACACTAAAACTGACACAAGAATTTTATATATTAGATAATAGGTCGCAGTCAGCTTACCAACAGCAAATATGTTTAAATTTGCACGTTTCCAGTAGTGAGGATCGAATCAATAGCCTTGGGCACCAGATACCAAGTTCACTATCTTCAACGCCAATCAGGTCATAAGTGTTTGTACTTGTGCATTTTGACTGATATGTGGTGGAGCTGACGCCATCGTAAAATATTGGTAACGTAACTCTAATCCCGATGGTGTAATGAATGTCCATAGGCGATTGTAATCAACCATTACCGGGAAAATTGACGGCTCGTTTTTAGGGTCCGTACCCAAAGGGTAAGACGGAACCGTCTGTCATCGGCTGTGGCTCATGAACCGTGATGGTTAGAAAGGTGAAATTTTCACAGGTGATGTATTTCTGTTTCCGCTATAACAAAAAATACTAAAAAACAGAATAAAAAAATATTTAAATGAGGCTCTCATACAACAGTGTTGTTTTTCCCATTTTTTTAGATAATGGTACGGATCCAGTCGTGCTGGCGCTAGACTCGCCTTTGGCCCTTTTTTATCTCCTTTATATATCCGCTTTTAAAGAAAGAAGATTCATCAAATCTCGGATAAAACAATACGTGCAGTCCTATTGATTCTTGTTTTATGTTTCCAGTTCAAACGTCGAATTAGTTTTTAAGTAATAAACTTAATAATAAGTATTATAAGGGAACGCGTTTATGATTTATTTTCCGTCGATTTTAGTACATCTCTTTAGCAGTATATGACTTGAACAGTTTGCCAATAAACGGAATACTAGTCGAGACACCGCGTCAAGCCGGTATAACTTGCGAATGTCATGTGTGTATTGTTTTGAGGCTTTTCAACCGAGTCATTGAACAGATATTCTGTGAGCACAAATATGATGTAATAAACGGAAAGCGTCATTCACGAAGTCTTTAGGAGCGTGACTGCCCCGAGAACTTACAGAGTGGAATCCGTTACGTTCTTTGACATCCGACATTAGCAGTTTCATTGTATAACGTACTTAACAAATCCCACGCCGTATAAGTATTTAATTGAGCTTCATGTATCGGACGCAGTAATTGAATTTATTATACGTTTCTCCATAAAAAGACTGAAGAATTGTATAAGTATTTAATTGAGCTTCATGTATCGGACGCAGTAATTGAATTTATTATACGTTTCTCCATAAAAAGACTGAAGAATTGTATAAGATTACTGCCATGTCTACTTTTTGCCTATCCTCGCGTAGTCGGCAAGTAATCGTTAGCATTTTAACACTTCTACGAAGGACTGTTTTAATTACAAATGGGGTTCACTCGACCCCGTTTTAAAATCAGAATATATTTCAGTGTTAATGTCTTAATCAAGTCTACTAAAGTAGACAGATTTATCAAATATTCTCAGAACGGCGGGGGGACTATGTTCAGACATCTAAGATCTTCTAAAAGTGTTGTGGATTTAAAGTTCACTACCCGTACTTATACACTTAGCAGAATATGTCGGTATACTTGTTTGGTTGGCAAATATATTATAATATTTTGAAATCAATTGAAGTAGTTTACGCAATTTCATTAATTGGTCCTAAACGTGATAAATCGGTTTTATTTTACAAAGATAAAATATTTTTTTCTGTTTAAAGCGGATCCTTTTATAGAAATCATTGAAAAACAATCATCACTCAGATCACATCAAACTATTTTAAAAAAAACGTAATAGAAATTAACAATATTACATTTAATTTTATTTAAATATATCTTCTCCATAAGATATAATGTATTTTGCGTGTGGATTTTATAAACTAACTTTGTAGAAGAATTGTGATAACAAGTTCAACGTTGTCCCGTGTTGAATTAGAACTTCTGACCACCATATGAAACCAGCGACGTGCTATCGCTAACAGTGTCAAATATCATAATATTGTGTTTTACGTTGGGTTCCGCATCCGGTTTAGACACAATATTTGTATTACAAAACCAAGCGATACGGCTTGTCTATGGCTTAGGTCGAAGTGAGTCACTACGCAATCTTTTTAAGCAAATAAACGTTTTAACGCTCCCGTCGCTATATTTATTCTCAATCATCATGTATGTACGTAATAATATCTATCGTTATTCGAACACATATCACATCGCGTCCGGGACGTGGTGACACTTTGAAAGTACCGCGGTTTACCAGCTAAAACCAAAATGGCCTTTCTTGGTAGATCTATTAACTTGTTGACTAAAATAAGTGACATCCACAAACAACTAAGTGCAAACAATTTCTCTCTAACTCTTGCTCTGCAATTGCAAGACTCCTGGCTGCTTCTGATTTGGATTTTGTAGAAATCTTAAAAAAAAAAGGTAAGTCCGCGGAGCTTTTCGACGGTTCTCCTCTAAACAGGTCTTATTTATGTAATAACTAGCAACTGGCCCGGCTTCGCACGGGTGCAATGTATTATACATATAAATCTTCCTCTTGAATTACTCGTATCTAGTAAAAAAAACCACATCAAGATCCGTTGCCTAGTTTTAAAGATCTAAGCATACATAGGGACAGACAGACAGCGTGACGACTTTTCTTATACTATGTAGTGATAATGTCTCATGAATGTTTGAATAATTTTAGGTCCAATTCAGTGAACTAGTGGTAGTTTTTTTTAACATTCAATATCAGCTTAAAATAAGCCTATATTCAATAAAGAAATTTTGACTTTTTAAGTCCAGAGACGTCCTTAATAGCCACTCATAAACTGATACGAAGTATGGTCATTGAAAGGCCAATACAGTAGGTATTGTTCATTTATGTTGATATAACCTTTTTCATTTCGTTAGAAAACTAAAAGGAATGCTCTACGATGGGCTGCACAGCCGAGTACTAACCACTAAGCCGTCGGGCCATTATAGGTTTCCCTATCGCGAATTATCAGACGATCGCAGCCCCTAATTTATCGCGCCTATTCCCATTTTAAATGAGAGAGTATAAGCCGGGCCCACCGCTAAATGTAAATGCGTAATGTATGCGCCGACGCAATTTAACTCTTTCCCCGGATAAATTGAGGTGCGTGGGACGGGAACGCCGAGGCTGCATAATTTCAGCGAGGGTTGGATGCGCTTTGGCATAAATTGAATAATATTAAAGCATTACAAATTCGTTTCGACAAATAACGCGAGGCTAGGGGCGTATTTTGTTCCTAAAGAGCTCTAACTAATGAGCTACCGGTAGAACTGATGTTGAACCATCACAGATATCATCGTGGAACACAAGAGTGTTGTGTTTTTTTAACCGACTCCAAAATTGGGGTTCTCAATTCAATTAGACTGTGAGTTCTGAGTTAACAAACTTTTTTATGTTTGTTAACTCAGAACTATCGACTAGTGAATCGATTTTGATGATTCTTTTTTTTTAAAGGTGGTGCTTCCCATGTGGTCCCATATTAATTTCATTGGTATTGGATTTTTGGCTCCGGAGATACATCGGGGAAATCCTGAAAATCAATTGTAAAATGAATACAGAGCGAGATATTTGAAGTCGGTTTTGTTTTTCGTTAATAAACAATGGACTAGTGTTAGTTGCTGATTAAAACCGGGTACCTTTTGTACCATTAATAACCGGAGTCAAAGAAAAAGTGTTTCTTTCCTCTCAAAAATGGTTTCTTTACTAAGACCATCCGTTCAAATATGGAAAAAATAAATACCACAAGATTCTGAACAGTATGAGGAAAGTGTCCTGGTTTTCCGCGACTTCACTGAACAACTACATGAATTAATTACTTATAAAAACTTACTTTTTCTTGGGGAGAGAAATTGGTAATTTAATTATAAAGATTTTTATATTAAATTGTATTCGTAGAAACCGATAGTAATATATTTACGTTAAATATTGAAATTCATATTTACTTTTGCTAAAATACCACCATGAATAAACAATTAAAGTTGTACCAAATACGTTTTCACTCACTTGGTACTGCTTTACACTTTCTACAGACCTCATTTAGTGATACTCCAGTGTTAATAGTAACACCGTAACGCTTAATTCAATTAAATTCGAATATTTAAATTGGGACATTAAAATAACTGTGGTTTTTATTAAAATTATGGGGCACCAAAATATTTGGTTATGTTCCATCTGCAATGCTAAAATATGTAAAGTGCCCGCCCATTCACGGGTTTGCGCGTCTTACGAAAGTCTCAGGATACCCACCCACTTCACGATGTCAGACGTACAATTTCGTGTCTATTTATATAAAATTTTGCGGACGGTATAACGGAGCTGTTGCAGCTTTGAAATGCTCAACATATTCTAAGCGGGAATCTAAAAAAAATATTGAATACGAAACGGAAGACGTGGAGAATGGCTTGTTGAATATTTTAAGCCGGGATTACAAGTGACGTGGTTAATTGACATTAACTATATGATAAATTTTTATTCAGTTTAAATTGTATAACATTTGCGAATTTATTAATTAACGATATAGCATATGTTAGTTTAAATTTTCTATTATCATACAGTTTTAGTTAAAGCAATTAATCATTAATGAAAATTAGCCCTTATTACAGAGAGAAACAGCGAGGTTTATTTACAATTTGTTAAAAAGTAAATTAATTTAATATTAAAAAGTTTCAGTACCTAAATATTAATTGTTTATGGTACTTAAAAGAAGCTTAAAGAATAAATACAAAAATATGATTGCATGCGAAACACTTTCTTTGCACCATAATTTTCATCAACAATGCTCTTAGTACATATTGTTATTATTTTGTTAACCGACTTCAAAAAAAGCAGGTTTCTCAATTCGACCGTATATATTTTTTTTGTGTGTTCCGGGTTAACTTCGTCGTTTATGAACCTATTTTGATGATTCTTTTTTTGTTGGATATCCCAAAGGTGGTACCATGATAAGAAAACCCGGATCTGTTGATGGCATCCCAGAGAAATCGAAGGCAATCTTCAAATGCTATAAGTATTAACAATGTTTTTCAGTTTCCGGTTTGATGTCGGCTTTTTTGTTAAAATTTATTATTTATATAAAAGTCCACATTATAATTTAGTTGCAAAATTTAAAGAATCTTTTTCTCCGCACTATTCTTAACAAATATAGTTCATATTAAGACAAAATTTTATTTTTGATTTATGTAATCGTATATTCCGAGGAACTCGCTTTTCATTTCCACCAGAATTATTTGATCCATGTCCTTTATAATTTTGTTAACATCCGTATTTATACATTCCCGTTTAATTGCGTTGCGTTTATTTGCGTTTATCGGTCGTTTTACCGTCGAAATTCCGTTCAAAAAGGCCGCAGACTTTCGGTTTAATTTGATCGCCGCTTCATTGTAAATATAATTGTGTGGGCCAGAACATTAACTTTTCAATATTCCTGGCATATCCATGGGGGTGTCTAAAAATATAAACATACTTTAAATTAGGTTAAGAATTCGAAACTCTTAAATCTTTGAAAATCTTTGAATTGTCAAAAAAATCTACGCTGTCTCTTTGTACCACTCCATAAATGGTTGATTACGAAGTGAGTTTATTCCTATCCAATACTACTATAATGTTTGAAACAAGTACATTTTTATGAACAAAAATCAAAACCGACTTTAAGTATCTCACTCACTTTACATATTCAATTTAATTTTCAGGAATTTAAAGTCCAAGATCAATTTCATTAAATCAAATGCAAAAAGTTATTTTTTTTAAATTCTGTTCGTAAATAACGAAGATCTGATGTAACAGACTTACAAAAACAACATAATTGAGAACCTCCCATTTTATGAAGTTCACTGCAAGCATTATCAACTATTATATTAAATCTATGCGTAATGCATGCTTAGTCAATAGTCAAAGTCAAAATTTCTTTATTCGATATAGCCTTAATTCAAGCTGTTATTAAAAAAAACTTGTGGTAGACAAGTTCACTGAACTAGACTAGAAAAGAACCGACAAGAAACTCTGCGATATTGGTGGTCTTTTTTTAACGATACAAGTATTCAGTATACAGTTACAGCAGTCCCGAAATGTACTGTAAATAGTTTAATATATGCCGTGAACAGTACAGTACATATTTGTAAGAGGGTCGTTTTTTATCTGTGCAACGAAGTTTTTCCACTATTTCGTAGGTCCACGTTCTCACGCCCACGCGGTCACGACTCCGCTGAGGCGCTGCGCCGCGCGACAAATGACGCGGGCGTCCGCATAACAAACTACCGGATTTATCAGATACAAGCGTGTCGTGACGACGCGTCTCCCCGCGATTCACTTAGCTCTATTGTTCCGGAATTTACGGCCGCGGAATGCCGAGTTTGTTTCGGCTGCCACATTATATTTTGGACCGGAAATAGAATGGTATCGATTATGTCTCCTATTTGACGATCGGTCAATACCTGGCTACGTTATTTTTAGATTTTGATTATTTATATATGAGCTAGAGTGTTTTAAATATACGATGTGTAATCATAGGTTTTAAATTCTATTAATGTTAAAATTAAATGCAAAACTAGAATGTCTTTATTTGTCAATCTATTTAATTACAATTGTCTCAGGATGTAATATTGTTTCATATTAATTTAAAAGGCTTTATTTTGAGTTTATGTTTTTGTTTCGTACTCATTAATATTATTTTAATAAGAGTAATACACTTAGCGCTCTCCAATGTATGATCTTAAACTTTTAAATTGATTTCGACCGGCGGATTAAATTTCATTGGGAACTGAATTTACGTTTAAAGTAATTTATAATTTACTTTTTTATCTTTAACGGTGCTAGGGCCACGCAACAGCCTCGGCAGTTGCACGAATGGACAGGTTCGTCCGGGTAAGTACCACGACCTCACAGAAGTCCGGCGTAAAGTGGAAGTATAATACTTTCGCGTTTCGTCTGGTGAGTGAGGTGGCCGGAGCTCAATTTTCAAATGGTTGTCAACGCGTCTGCAACCCTTGGGTATAGCAGATGACCATGGGCGGCGGTATTCACTTAACTCGCTTGGCAACTTTTCACATAAAAAAAGTTGCGACCTTAATAAAAACAGTTTACGTACACAGAGATAGACATACAGTAATTTTTAGCTTTCTCACTATGTCCTATCTTGCGTCTCTCTTTTGTAACGGAATGTGCCTAAACGCATTCTTGAATTCGTTGTCTCTAATTTCACATTTAAAAGATTCAGTATTGTTAAAAACATAATAATAATATCAAACGAACTCTACCTTGTTTATAACTTTTCTCTCTTTCTTTTATTGTAAATAATTTAGTTAAGTTTCTCATCTAAGTGAACTATGTAATGTTCTTTTGGGAAATAAATTCTTTGAACCGAATCAAAAACAACTTATTTCGCACAGAATAACGAGCGGACGATCACGTAACGGTAACGCGCGCGTCACGGGCGTAAGCGTGAATAATTAAAAGACAGCCTATCGTGCGTCCAGCGTGCCGGCCGTAACGTAACGAAACGTAACGCGTTACCAACGTGCGCGTACAGGCCGAACGTGCAAAGCGATCGCCGAACCGAGCCACGCGCACGCCGCAGCGGCGTAAACAGGATCGGAAGGGCGGCAATTTACCCGGCATTCAGAGCCGCGCCGCTGTAAAAGCGCGCCGTATCTAATTATCGTCGGGTTACACTGGCCGTACCACGAGCACATTTTCGGCTCGCTTCAGCTTCCCGTCGGCTTTCGATATGTTTTTATTTATTTTTAAAGTCATTACTCTTTTTCTCTCTTATATTTTATGCGGGGAATTGGCAAACAAGCTGGCGGTTCACCTGATGTTAAGTTATATTCGCCTGCCCATGGACATTTGCAAAACCCGTAGGGATGCAGATGCGTTGCCACCTCTTAATAATGTGGGCCGGCTACCTCACTCACCAGACGAAACGCAGAAGTGCAACACTTCTACTTTACGCCAGTCTTCTATGAGGTCATGGTACTAACCAGGACGGACCTGCCCATTCGTGCAACCCTGTTGCGTGGCCCTACCACCGTTAAAGGCAAATTCTTCTCGGCTAGATCTGTTTTATTGATTTTTAAATTCTATTCACTCTGAATTAATTCATAATTCTTGTCGTCCTTGTTATAACACTCTGTTTTTTTTATTACTCTGTTTATTATTCGACTCGGTTTTTATTTTTAAATGTTTTATTTTTTCTGTACACGCCTATTATCCTATTGGGTCCGCACTCCCTTTTATCACTCGGTTTATTATTTTATTCGCTTTCACTATGTTTATTGTAACGTCGTTACTTTTTATGTTTTATTTTTGTTTGTTACGCTATTATTTATTCGGTTTTACTGCATATACTTTATGTGGCACTTTTATTTTTTTTACTATATTATGCTGTATTCTGTTACTAAGTTACTCAGTTTCAGTCTATATTTTATTAAAATCTTTTATATTTTATCTCCTTATAACGCTATTAGTTTTTTATAGAAATAGCTTCGGACACTTTCATAAGATTGCTTTGTGACACACAGTACTGGAACCTCATTCGGGCTGAGATCTCGTGATCTAATAACAAAGTTAAGGCACATGAATTTTACGATCCGTAAAACGGGGCTCATCAACCCAGAAGGCCTTTGGCGGTTACGAACGAATATTTTGTAAGTCTCTAGTAATCTGTGCTTTGCGACTGTGGTCAATTCTATTGGACAGTGGTTTAGGAGATCCAACCCTCATCCCTTAACGACTGTGATTGAACAGTATGTTCAATGTTTCGCAAAGCTATCATGTCTAAAAACGAATCAGAAATTTAGAACATTAACACATTTTTAAAGGGTAAAATTAAGTTCGGGGGCGGTTCTCACCGCTCCCGTCCACGAACAACAGTTGGCGGCCTCGAAGCGTAAATAACCTCGTTACGTTAATAAACGCATGTCCATACGCGTGACTCCACTTGTGCAGGATCCATCAAATCAGTAAAAACAAGTGAGGATAATTAGAAAATCTAAAAAAAAAACCGACTGCGTTTCTGAGTATTTTCTTTATTTTGATATACTGGGTCACTTTCACAGTAAATACAAATCTAACGACTCCTCTCAAGCTAAAATCCATCAAGCCGTTCAGGCTGCAGAGCGTGCCAAACAATTATAAATACATACATAATTACATAAACACATCCTTCTTCTGGCGCAGTCGGGTAATTAGCCTTCACACGAAGATGAAGGCTCTGGATTAAAGGTATAAAATTCATCACAAGACAGAATTTTAACGGATGGAGACATATTCGAGTGTGCGATTCAGGGACCATGGTTGGGCCAGCGCACTCCACAGCGCTCGGTAACTGAATTACGGGCGACGTTTTTAAAGCTTTTTGCAGCGCTCGCTTCACAGCTAATCAGGCTAATACCGTGTGTCGGGTCAGTAGAGCCCCCACCTCTGTGGTCCCTGGTCGTGGGCACTAACTACCTTATTCAATTAAAATCTTTGGCGAGGCGCACGGCGCAAAATGAGAACCTACCTACTTATAATACTGTTTCCAGGTGCAGCAGACTAAGCCCCCGATTTAATTCCGAAGTCCGCCTTTTCCACAAACTCGATTATATTCCGTTGAAAATTGAAACTAACACGCTCTGCTGCTGAAGAATTTGGAGCAAAAGTGGGCTAAAACTTGGATGGTTTTTTGTAATTACCTGAATCCAAGTTATATTTCCATAAAACTGAGGAGACGTTTAACATTTTAGTATTTTAAATTTTTTGGTCCAAAGATACATTTTTTATTGTTACTGAATAAAACGTAATCCCGCGAACCCTGACTTTTGAATCATAATGATGAACTACAAATTTCTATTGTTCTATTACATGTTTTGAATGTGGTAAAGTTTTTATATAATTCGGACGTTATTAGTATGGGAAAAGTTTCAACTGCTGAATGATTTGAAACATCTTATTCGAATAACTATGCTTCTCAAATGTTGTCCCATCTCGAAATCGAGATTTCACATGTTCTCACATGATTTGATTTCAGATTTTTTTCAACTGTTTTCTTTTTGGTGTGTTGCAAAAGGTCGGTGCCAAACGCATGCGGTTAATATCAAAGGATAATTGCTAAGCTGCAAGTGAGTTGCAGACATTTTGAAACGAGATCATATTAGTGTTTGCCATAACTTAAAGTCGTAAGGTATTGGAATTTAAAAGACCATGGATAATTCCCTGAAACCACACTACAAAAGGAATAGAAAATACGTTAGCCGACCCGATAGTGATATAGATAAGATAGACTCTTAATACATACCGATCCATCGCTCATCACAGCGTATATTAGTTGTTTTGGTAATCACATCCGCCCCTAAAATATCGAGATTCAATTATCCGCGATGTAGTGCGCTCCAGCCGCTCGGAGCGTTTCAATCAATCACTCTTCAGCGATTCGGCGTCAGCGTCATTTGGCAAATTCGATTGCGCCTCCCGTCGATGGCGATGGGGCACAAAGCCAGGCGACGGCTGTCGCTGACGCCCCCGACAATGCACCAAGACCACCCGACCGTTTCGGGCTTGATTAATCCGTTCACGATTTAAATGGTCCACCCACCTGATTATCGTGACGGCCTAAACGGCGTAGTGGGTAGTGTACCTGCCACCTACGCTAGAGGGTGGGTTCGATCCCCACTACTGGAAAAATATTGTGTGATGAACGTAGTGTTTTTCTAGTGTCTGGGTGTATATATGTATAATATGTATTTATTTACAAAAGTGAAGTATGTTTATCAGTTATCTAGTTCCCATAGGACAAGCGTTGCTTAGTTTGGGACTAGGGAACATTGTGTGAAAATGTGTCCTAAAATATTTATTATTCATGGTGGGGATATTGATTTGTTTTTATTTTTTTATTATTATTATTCATGTGTTGGGGATATTTCCTTGTTTTCACTTCTGGTTGGGTTTATAGATAAAAAATAAACATATAGATATATTTTGCATATATAAAATAAATATTATTCATTATTATTATTATTTATTGTTATGCGAGCGATAGATTTGGTTCGCAAATTGGCTGGAGCGAAAGGCCGACTTGTATTTTAGACGAAGTAGGGTCGAAAAAAGTGCTGGTGTCTCATCCGGTGTACTATTTGGTAATAAGCGGTCGTAAAGGTTAAGGGATAAGAGTACTAAAATACTCTATTTCTTTGAACACTTACAGAAAACGATAAGATATAGCAATATCCTAGATTCGAAAAATGGAATCCTTCGTTGTGTTAACTAGAAGAGCAAGATTTTGCAAACTGTAAAGCCACGTAAGGTTGCATATCTGAGACATATGTCACATGGCAAAAAGATACATCAAGAGCTGACTGCTAACTACACTAGTCGGTGAGGCACCGTAAGAAGAAGAAACTTGCTTTGAACATTCATTGTCATAAAACTCTTTCAAACTATACTATTGCACTTTACGGTAAGTGGTAACTCGGCGTTAGCGGTAAGGGAAGACAGTAACTTTGTTATGAAGGCTTATTTTACTCATCACGTCTACGAATCACCAACGGTTAATAAAAAAACTCCTTTATTTGAGTACGGGGAATGTCAACAACATTAGTTAATCTCTCTGTTGGTGGGAGGAAGAAATGAGACATATTTTTACACGAGGTTATCCACTCCCAAAATAAGCAAAACTTTTAATACGATCTACTAAGTACAGAAAAACATACTTAATAATATATTTCTGTTGCAAATCCAGACAATTGATAAAACCCTATGTTCACCACATAAGATTATTCTAGTATTGGGGATCGAACCCACACCCGTCCTTTTTTAAATGATATTATTCGTTATATTTTTGAACACAGGTATTTTGTTTTCACAGAGGACTCGCGTTTATAGATCGGTCGGTATATTGTTCAGTGACAGATTCGTTAGGAGGCGAGTGTTTGTATGACGTATAAACATTCAGTCTAAATATCGGTATTTTTCTAAGTAACAATTCACCGTCAACACTCTACATTACATGAATATTTTAGATTAAGTATATTTTTGGAAAACTTATTTGCCTTAGATCAATCACTTTGTTTTATGTATCAAGTTCCCGAAATGTAGACGGATAACTATGGGCACGGTGGATAACAAGAGGAGCCTGTATACCGTTTCAAAATAATAGTAAGCCCGGATGAGTGGTCGAGCTAATGATACAAATTGGGAAAAAGTTGAAACAAACAGAATTTTTCCTGCGAATACACCCTGCATTGCTTTATGAAACACTACACTTTTTGTTTGCGAAAAATCAATGTGCGCAGCTGAAGCACTGTTTTAACGCGGGTTTTGGAATAAAAGAATGTTATATGTTCCTTTTTTGTTTTAACACATTAAGTAGACACAATAAAGGGACACTTTGATATAATAATTTGTAGTATTTTCATTCATTAAATATTGTACGGTGTTATTTAAAGATGGAGTTGGTATAACGGTTCTAATAAGTAAGCCTGGCTGAGTTGTCGATTTAATTCCCGTAGAAAAACCCGTTTGGTTAAAGAGGATTTAGCTTGACGAATCGATATAAATGAGGTTTGTTATATTACAATTAGCAAAAATGTCACTTGTTGCAATGCCAATTTTTAGTTAAAATTCATGCATTAACATTTTCACTTACTTCGATACTATGTCTTTTTTAACGTCAGTACTCGATAATAGAATAATACAAAAGTGTAATAAAGAAAATAAGGCAAAATCTTCAAAGAACTGTCATGCCTAAAAGCCTCTGGGATTGAATTTACACTATCACAAATGACGCCACAAGAACCGACTAATCAGACGACCGCCGTAGGAGCTAAGGTCCGAATGCGCTTTGATGGCACGTAGCCGACACTCAAACGACCGCAAATATTATATATTTGCAGTTGGACCGAGGAGCTTCACTCAGTGTCTAGGATTGAAGACGAAAACATCACCCAATAAAGGCGGAGAGAGAGCTAGCAACTAAGTCAAATATAAACAACACAAAGCTCGTCTACCAGCTAAGTCCCAATATAAGCTACGTTGAAAGCTCGTCTACCAGTCAATGGTAACAAGACGGATGGTAAACATCTCAATATCCGCGGATCATTGCTCATTACGCGTCGCCTCCGGCTGCGAGCGTATCACAAAAAGCCCGTAGCACGTAGGCCCTATATCGCGCATTAACGATACCTACACGGTGGTTTAAGCCGGCGAAATTGCTACGGCTGGCTTGGTGCTACGCGCGAACGCCCCTGGCGCTCTCATTACGCCCCTTCCCCCCATTCGGTGTACTCCATTATCGATCACCGTCAATATCCGTGAGATCATAAACACCGTATGCATAATGCGGCGATTTTATTTCCGTAAATTTATATTTGTAAAATAACAGTGATGGAATGGTGGATGCAATGTAGTAAATGAAATTCAAGGGTCGTTTGCATCTCTCTGCAGGAAGACAGTATTTTTTATTCTAACGCCCCTAGAGCCGGCTTAAGGCGTAGAGGTATAGGAACTCTCATGATGCAATATGCTACTCATTAGTTACAGCTACTCATTAGTTACAAATGAACTTTTTTATGTCAGAAGGTGGGACGCGATCTGGTAGTTTACTTGTTGTTAGGTGATAATAGCCCCCATGGACATCTGAAACAACACAACAACGTTGACAACAGATACGTTGCCATTTTTTAACGCCTGGGGCCTCTTTTACCTCACTCACTAGACGGAACGCAGAAGTGTAATTTTTACACTTCACACCGGCCTTTTGTGAGGTCGTGGTCTTCCCCAGGAACCCTGTCCGTTCGTGCATCAGTAAAGACTGCTGCGTGGCCGTGCCACAGTCAAAAACTTACCGTCAGTAAAATTATGCAATGTGCCACATGTAACCAAGTGCGGTAAACAAAAATATAACAAAGGAACTTTAGGTGGGAGTTTGGCAACGCAACTTCATTTAAGCACATTTTCCACTCTGCGTCACGTGGGAATTTTAACCCTAAATCACTCAAGGTGACGTGAGACGTGAGTGGAAAGGTATTTGACAACCATGTGAGCTGTTCTGAACACGTCACAAAGTTGAGCTGAAAACGAGAAGTGCTTCAGCATAAACGTGGACTCTAGGAATAATCAGCCTCCACATGATATCAGATATACAAGTAATCAATGCAATTGAAAATATATTTTTTTTTTATCTGAGAAGGTGGCAAAAGGGCAGGCGGTTAACCTCATCTGAAATGATAACCGTCGCCCATTGACATTTGTCCCACCCTTAGGGTTGCGAGATGCTTTCCCACCTTTCAATAAAGTGAGCCCCGGAAACCTCACTCACCAGACGAAACGCAGAAGTGTCACACATCTACTTCACGCGGTTCTCCTGTGAGGTCGTGGTATTGTGGTGGTGGTAAGGCGGTGGTAGACTGTTACGTGGCCCTACCATAGTAAATAGATCAAATCAAATAACAAATCAGAGAATAGAAAGTGCAGGTGTTTATTTTTGAAAGCGTTTAAAAATTATGTGACATAAAAGATTCTTTTGAAAGATTGCCATAATAATTGTGCAAGGCGCATTTGACTACGTCGACAATACTTTAGTCAAGCAAAAAGTTGTGGAATAACAATTCCAGAACTGAGTTAAACTAAGTCAACTAATTAAATAGGTCAATAAAACAAAAATAAAAATTAAATCCTTCTTTCCTAATTATTGTTGGACAAACGTTGACACGAGATTTGGAGCCAATATATTTGAGTCGGAATTTTCGAGATCTAAGCTACGAACGAAGGCAATTCGAGAATTGGTTCAATAGACGATTCAACTGGGTCGGAAGCAATTTAAAGTTTTTGCCGAATAAATACACCAAGTCAAAAATGCTCGCATGCTTAGAACTCTACGTGACTGTGCAAATATAATTCTCAGATTAATGATCGACTCGTTCTTTTATGAAATTTTAAAATTATCGTATTATTATTTTTGGCGAAAAAACTGTTCGTCAATAAAATACTAGTTTGAAGTCGCAAATTACGATTTAACAAGTATAACAATGTTTGATTTATAAACATATAAGTCTCTAAATTGCGTTTATAAAAGTATATCGTAACAATGTTTGTTTTATAAACATGTTCAATAAAATATTTATTGTGCCTTATTTCTATGTCGCTATATATTGTACTAGTGATGTGTTTAATATAATCCTTTCATTAAAATTATATTGCAGATAATTAAGCAGGCGTCAACAGATTATTCACACGCACGCATTTAACAGCACTTAAATAATTGTTACACTTCAAAATGTGAAGCGCTTACTTCTATTTTCGACTTGTTCGGTGGCAATTCTGGCATTGACAATCTCCGCGTTAGTAAAAGTAATGCTATGCTATAAAATAATTGATAGAGATGAATAGTGATTCTCAACATAAATAAAAAGGAAAGAACCAAGCAAAAGCGAATCAAAATTATAACAAAACGTAAAATAAAAACAGATAAGTTTTACGCAAAAACGCCCCGAAAATGATTCCCGTTATAAATACTTCCTTTTTTTTTAAATCAACAAAGAGGGAAAGAGCGTAGTTTAAATGCCTTTTGAAGTCTGCGAATTTTCCTACGGGGCATCTAACGAAATTGTTCTTTTGCTCTTCATAAGCGAGCTCTTTGCACCCCCGGCTTTTTTCCAGTGTGAGAGTGGAGCAAAGTGTGACAAAGAGACCTATAAGCTACCTTTCGACGGCAGACTTCTAATAATCGAGACGCTCCCTTTTCCTTTTGCGAAATTCGATCCATTAAGCTTTCTGCGTACTGTACGGGCGTTCCTCGCAGAAATTTTAGCGCTACCAGGAATCCGAATAATGGGAACTAATGATAGAAAATTTATTGATATGATATAAATAAATAAATAAATAAAAATATCTTTATTCACATAGACGCTTGCGCGTTCTTATAAAGCGTCAAAATTTTACAAAGAAATTAACACGTTCGTAAGTTACCACCGGTTCGGAAAGCAGTTTCTGTTGAGAAGAAACCGCGCAAGAAACTCAACAGTTGCTCTTTTTAAAAAAATAAGACTTGAACGAGACCCTATTGGAGTGAACCTATCTCTTGCGCCATAGGTTGCGAGTTCGATCCCCGCTACTAGAAAATATTCTGTAATTAATGTACATGGTGTTTTTGGTGTCGTGGTGTTTTTTTATGTGTTACATCAATTTATTCATAAAAGAAAAGCATGTTAAAGTTAGTTTATGAGTTACCTAAATATATTTACGGGACTAGCTATCGTTTTGTAAAAATATGTACTGAAAATATTATTTATTTATTGTTATTTATGTATTAATTAATGTCAATGTTATAGCTTTGTATTTATAAAATTAGAACGGCTTTGGCGACCTGGGGTACCTGTTTTCGTTTGACGGATATTTTTACTCGAAAATATCTAATTACAGATGATGGGATCTAATTACAGTTCTTTAAGGCACGGACTAGCAAAAGAAGCATAATAATAATATAATAAAATAACAATAGTGTAATAAAAATCAAATAAATATCCCTCCATAAACTTCCTTACTATTTCACGCTTTAAATTACAGGCCTACTTACGCGTAATTTTGCCGGTTTTTTTGGAGGCCGTAGTTAATACACGGATGTCCATATGTGCAACAGCACAGGCATTTTCATTTTTAAAGTATTTACATAACGCGTGTTATTGTACAATATCACAATTACTAGAGACTTCTAGAGACTTCGAAAGACAGCGCTGGGCTATTAATCAAAAGCAAGATTACCGTGAATTCCGCCAGACGAGTCAGTCACCAACTGAAAATTTTGACGTTGTTTTTGCTGGGTAACTTTTTCTCAATTATCGGAGAGATGTGGCGTTCATTTGCAAATAACACGGTTCCTTGATCAAACAAAGTTTATTAAGGCAATTGATCCGTATCTGGAAAAAAATATTATACGTTTTATAAGCACTATAAATTTTAAAACATGAAAGATTAAGAAAATTTCTGTTTGATGGAAATATATTCATATAACATAATATGATTGATTTAAAGCTTAGCGTCGAATAAAGATTCATCTTATTACAATGCTAGTATTGACGTCAAAGATATTATTAGCAGTTTATGAGCACGTCTCCAGTCTAGGTGTTGCGGTTCCGTTTTCGTGCGTTTTTATACGATAGCCGACGTGACTTATTTTGGCAAAACATCTGCGGTTTACTATAATAACGAAAGAATTTATGGAGATGTTACATTCTTAATGTACAATGTGTAGTATGTAGAGAATCGGTTTATGATTAGATTACAAACATTATTAATATTTAACAGAGTTACTTCGATGCATAAAACGGTTTTATTTATTGAAGTGATTCGCTCGAATGTAAGAAATTACTTGTTAATAAGAACAAGTGTGACTAAAAAAATAAGAAAATCTGCATGAAAAACATTTGAAGAAAGCAATCCTTATTGCTTTTTTTTTGCAACATTTCTATGTTTTCGGGCTCTATACCGGAATAATTTTTTATGATAGACACAATATCGCACAAGCAATATGCACGATTGACGTCCAATTTTCCGCAGACCGCGCCGACCTAATTACCTCATTTCGTAATTGCCTTGTTTTGACGTTCACCCTTTGAGAGGCGGTCGCGAGGTTCCCCGTTCTCTAAAGATATTAATAACCTCCTAAGACGGCTTGTCTGTCTCCATCCCGCAAGTGTACGTCGGTACGTCCCCCTCGCAACTCCCGTTTTTAAGTAATACCCTCGGAGGAGATAAGATGATGGTTTTACAAGCAAGCAGTAATTACTCTAGACCAATTAATGCTCATCAGTTGGTAGGGACATTGTTCACGCTATTGTTCTTAGGAATTCCTTTAGCTTTAACTAGGCTGATTGTATGCGGGAACCGAGACGAAAGAAGTCTTAGTTTGTTCACGTTGAAAGGGTTGGGTAATTCGTTTGGTGTTTTAGAATATTTAATGTAGCCCCGCTTCATAATCTGCATTGGCCGTTTACTGCATTTGCCACTGACAAATAGCGGAATGGTTATTTAGAACGTTTGCAACGATAATATTATATACAAACTAGCGACCCGCCCCGGCTTCGCACGGTTACAAAATATTATACATATAAACCTTCCTTTTGAATCACTCTATCGGGTAAAAAAAGTCACATCAAGATCCGTTGCGTAGTTTTAAAGATCTAAGCATACATAGGGACAGACAGGCAACGGGACGACTTTGTTTTATACTATTTAGTGATACGAGGTAAATATGACTCTATGGCGCCGAAATTGAGGCACAATTAATCAAATTACGGAAATTGTTGTAACTGATTAATCTGCTATTTCTTTCCATATTATGTTCTGTATCATTCACTTATATTTTATGTCATTGATGAAAAGCGGAAAATTTTTTAAAAGCCGCGCAGTATGGACATGCTCCATCTGCATCATTGGAGCACAAATATCATTGGTTTGCAAGCTCTAACGGCTGAACTTTGCAATTATATGACATAAAATATTTAAAAAAAAAGTATGCACTGGTGGTTTATCATTTCTGGGAATAAATCTAAAATAAAAAAAATAAGATTACTCAAATAAAATAAGCTCAACAAGAAGATGTTACCTAAATTCATTACATCTATGATAAATCTATGATAGATTTATCTTTATTACATTATTATAGTTATATTTTCATTGTTATAGTGCCTCATCGTATTTATGTTATGTGAGTAAACAAACTATTTACCGTTCAACTACTTAGTGTTTTGCAATTCACAAAGTTGTCGAGGAAATCTTTTTAATTTGTATAATTAGCTCCTCTAGTGTTTACAGATTCAGAATCAAAGCGCCGACGGCGGGTAAAAGGAAACCATAATTAGAGGAGACAAGTTGCTGATGCTGGTGGAAGTTGCTGACATCGGAGGCGGCCCAAGCGGATGCGGTAGCGGGAGCGGGAGCGGGCGCGGGCGGTGGCGGAGCGGAGAGCGCGCGCGCCCTGTAATTTCAACGTACCCCTCACCGGGCGTACGCTAACTAATTTGTCATCCGAATATCAAATTACGCACGAAATTGCGCGTAACAGTAGAACCGGCGCGGCGGCACCACTGTAAAATAAAATTCAATCATCCACCGTCCGTTGTAAAATAATTGCGGCCAACTGAGCAATCCGAGAGTCGATATACACAGTGTAATGCGTCAACTGTCCCTCGAAAACGGCGCTTTGAATGTTTAGTTCTCGAATTTAGAGCCGTTGACAGCGTGTTTTCTTTTTTATTTTTTTATTTTAGCGTTTGCCGTAAAAGTGGCCAGTAGTGAATGATTGGGGTTGCAGTTTTAATAAACATTTAAAAGCGATTTGCAGGTTAAAGACATTTATTTATCACAAAAAGAACATTACATAGTTCACTTAAAACGTGATAAACATATAGAAGTCTTAAATATATATATGACACAAACAACAGTCTCAGACGGATAACAGTGCTTATAAATCTAAGCAGATAGTAATTTGTTTAATAGGCGTTTTTTGAACAATGCAATGGTTTTACATCCTTTAATTTCCTCAGGCAGTTTGTTGTATAGTTGCGCTTCCACAAATCGAATATTTTTTTTTCGTACACCAGTTCTACATGTTGGTAATTCAAGGTTATGTCTATTTCGGGTTAAATAACGATGTGATCTTTTAGTAAAATTTATAAGTGAGTGCACTGATTTTAAAAGTATTTTTTTTTACAAAAAGACATGTACTGTATGTATATAATTTATTGATATTTAATATTATTGTATTTTTGTAAATTGTGTCGGTTGATGTTAGATAATGGTAGTTAAAAAGAATCTTTACTATTTTATTTTGTGTTCGCTGTAGTTTATTTAAGTTTGTCATTGCTGAACTTCCCCAAACTTGTATTAGGTATTCTAGGTGTGGCTTAATGAGCGAGTTGTATATAAGTTTTTTAACGGGATACGGAAAACATTTAGCTATTTTTCTTAAAGATACAATCAATGGTGTCAATTTAGAGCGTATTTTATCTATATGGCTTTTCCATGTTAATTTACTGTCCATTATTAAACCCAAATACTTTTCTTCATCGGAAATTGCTATCGGTTGATTCGCTATGGTAAGTGGTACATGCTCAGCAATTTTTTTTATTTCTTGCAGTAAAAATCATGTGGAATGTTTTATTGATATTAAGTGTTAGCAAGTTTTTTGTAGCCATAACTCAAATTTGTCAAGATCACGTTGGGCTTCATTGATAACAGATGTTATTGAATTTCCATAATGAAAAATACTGGTGTCATCTGCATAAAGTGTTATATGCCCAGTAATGCCTATTGAATTAATATCATTTACATATATAAGAAATAGTAATGGCCCTAAAATAGATCCCTGCGGTACACCGAATGAATTTTTTTTGTGCTGACTTTCAAATTCACCAATCCGAACAACTTGATACCTATCGTGTAAGTGTGATTCAAAAATTTGTAGCGCTTTTCCAACTATCCCTATATTTTTAAGTTTTTTGAGTAGAAGTCCGTGACTTACTTTATCAAACGCCTTCTTTAAATCTATGAAAATTCCTAAAGCTACTTGCTTATTATCAATAGTTTCTCTGATTTTACTTACTAAATCTATCGTTGCAGTTAGTGTGTTAGATTTAGGTCTAAATCCGTATTGCTGATCAATAAGGAAATTGATTTTGTTTAAAGGTTCATACAACCTTGAGTATATAATTTTTTCAAAAACTTTAGAAATTACTGGTAGCACAGATATTGGTCTATAATTGCTAGGGTTGGTTTTATTACCATTTTTATAAATTGGGCTTACCTTTGCTATTTTAAGGCTTTCTGGAAAAAATGCATTTTCTAAACATGTATTTATACACGATTTTAAGCTATCGCATATTAAAGTTTTAATACACTTAAGTGCCTTAGTTGAGATGGAATCTATTCCTGAGCTTGTATTATTAGCCAAATTATCTATTATTTTTATAACTTCTTCCCGTGTACATGGTCTTAGATTGCTAAGCGTAAGTTATTTTAATAATTTAAAACCAGTGACCTCCATTATAACTAGGTATGTGTGTGAATTAACTATTTCATAGCGATAGAAAATTTCATAACAAAAACTTGCAAGTGATGTAATAAATATAAATTATTTACATCCCATACTAATAAGTAGCCAATCCCATACAATTTAGATTAAGATAAGATATATAACATTGTTGTAAATCGCTATATTAGAACAAAACTGATATTAAGTAAAAATATTCTCAACTAAATATTGTCATTCTCAATTGCTACTGTAATGTCGCCATTTCTCTCGGAAAATACGTTCTCAAAAAGACCCAAACTCAAACTTCATAGGAGAGGAGACATGACGAATGACTGAATTACTAATCAATTTTATGCCACTATTGGTCCGTGAGCACCGCATAACTCAGCCCTAGAGGGCGCCGCGTGGGGGAATTCCCGTCGCGTGCTCTTCCGCATCCGCAGAATGAAATGGCATAAGACGTAACGACATCTAATTAATAACGTCTATCATATCTCTATTGCACGGCTTATGTGAGGAGGGCCCAAGAGCTTAGCTTAAGGGGATTGTTTCGGGCGCATGATTTGTGCCAAAGGTCGTTAATGCGATATTTCTTTTGCGTTATCGTAAGGCGGATGGTTAAATTCGCGATTGCGGGGGTAACGTCCGACCGTTCACCTTCTCTCTCCCTTTGTATTCATTTAAAAACGATTAAAAAAATATACTGTAAGTTCTTATTTCAGAACGATTGATTTAGAAATGTATGAAATTTGTATATATAACTCTTATAATGTATATATAACTCTTATAATATATATATAACTCTTTTTATATAATCATCATCATATACAAATAGTATTATCCACTGCTGGGTATTGAATTCACCCTTGTGTCATATACCTATGTTTTGAGCGGATTGCATCTAAGTCGTCCTGCAACCGTTACGATATCGTCGAACCCTCGGGACTGTGGTCTACGGACGTCACACCTACCTTGACAGGGAGTCCATTCTACTCCATCTTTATTATTATTATTTTTATTTATTAACAAAGTAAATACATGATGCGGACATGAAACTCTCTACAGCCCGTTGTGCGACTCGCATTCTGTGCACTGAACGTGAGCGTCTATGTCTCAACCCGATAGGTCATGATGAGAGAACAGACTGATTTTTTCTATGGAGGAAAGGGGCAAAAAAAAGCCCCACCACCACCCGTGGACACCTGCAACACCAGAGGGCTTACAAATGCGTTGCCGGCCTTTAGAAAAGAGTATGCTATCTTCTTGAAGGTTCCCAGGGCGTAATTGTTCGAAAAGACCGCTTATATATCCGACCGATTATAGATCTTAGATGAAATCTACTGGGGCTTTCGGTCCCTAAGGACGTCTCCCAGCTTGCCAAAGGCGGCCCAACTTGAGTAGTTACATGATTTTATCATTAATGAAATATGATGACATTGAACTATTTTGCTACTATTCAAATCTTAACCGCAGGTAAAACGGTCCTTACAGAGCAAGTAAGGTAATAGTTAACCGTCCAAAACTTTTTTCGTTTAAATGTAAGCAACAGTCTAGCTCGTATGGTGAGAGACTAATGTGTCGTGTCGTATGAAACAAAACTAATAAGAATTCTATCCTTATCGGCGACTGTTTATTAGTATCAGATACTGGCCACGAGAGCAAGAGATATTTAAAAAGAAATTGACAAAATTATTTCATTTGTCAACTTGTCACCCGCTCGTGTGTTAAAGGGTTAATAACTTGTAGAGTACGAATAAACGGAAGTACAACGAATAATGGCGGCGGACAAAAGGCAGCGATAATTAGTGACAAAATGGTAACATCAGTCCACATCGATGTGCTTGACATGTTTCATGATAATTGGATAGGACAGGACAATGGCGATGCAACCCGACGGGGGCCGACGCCGCGTTATTATGACATATTGTTTCGAAACAAACTGTTTTAAATATGTCAACGTGCTCGTGTCTCGCGTGTATTCGTGTTTTGAATTGCGACCGCTTACCTCAGTACAGGGTGGTTTTACCCGCCGCATCGAGTCTATTAATTTATTTATGTATCTTTAATTTACATGAAGGGCAACAGTGAATATATGTATATACATAACGTTCACTAAAAATGATAATCAATAACTATTATATATTTCGAGGTTTATCGCAGTTCATTTGAAATATTATTTAAAAACATTTCATTGTTATAGGTAAAAAAAAAATCAAAAAACCTATAAATGTCCCATAGACAATATTTAATACAATTGTATAAATTCAAAACTAACAGTAATAGTTTTATTTCTAAGTCTATTTATCACTACTTCACCCAGTGATCGAAATTCTACCATAGTTAATAGTTATACATGGTAGTGTGAGTAACGTTATTTTTATTGATTTAATGTATTTTTTATGCATAATTTAAAAAAATATTAGCATTCTGCACTCCTCTACATAAACTGTACAAATGAGTGTATAAAAAACTTCAATGAAATTAAAATTAAATAAAAGAAAAATATTGAAAGAAGATGAATAAAAAATAGATCAATGGATGTTCCATCTATAATTACCCGTCATGCCCAAGCGACGTTTTATAAAACTTTTAAGGCACTTCGATATTGCTAAGATTGGATTTATTTACCTTAAAAACAAAATTAACGACACCAAATTGATGTCGGATTCGATAAATTAGGGTCTACAGAATTTTCATATTTTTCGTTGCTAAGCTTTTCAAGTTATAATGGAATTTCCAAAAAGTTGTAGTAGTGGGTATTATAAATATTAAATTATACGTAATGTTATGATCCATATAGCTTACTGTGGTGCAATGCCAGTTGATTTCTTAACTATAATCATACAATTTAGTCAAATATTTGGTTGTTACTTAAGTAATCGCCGATTTTCATGATTTGCTCTTTTAAACATCGATATTGTTTATGGTACTCGGAATTCAAAATTCAAGTTAATCTTAAAATTCAATGATATTTAAGTTCATTAGTTGTTAAATAATCCTAAGCCACGGTAACAAAAAGTAAAAGCAAACTCAACTCAAACCAGTGATCTCCAAAATAACATCTTTCTTTTTTAAATCGTCTTAAAAAATCGGGAGGCTCAATTCGACTGTAGTGTTTTTATTTATAATTTGTTACATCATAACTTTCTATTGAGTGAACCGATTTTGACGATTGTTTTTTTTTGTTTTTTTTATTTGAAAGCAGGTGCTTCCCATGTGGTTCTATATTAATTTCATTGGCATTGGATCTTGGGCTACGGAGATTCTTAGGGAACTCCTGAAAATCAATAAAGAGCGAGATATTTGAAGTCGTTTTTTTTTTCGTTAATAAAAATATCAACTTGTATAATATAATAAAGCTCAAGAGTTTGTTTTTTTTTGTTTTTACTCGCTTGTTTGTAATCTCTGGAACTAGTAGTTGGATTTGAAAAAATATTTTTGCATTTAATAGCGCAATACTTGATGAAGATTGTAGGATATTTAACATCATGCTATGAACTACGAAGGTTAAGTAGAAACGTTTGTCGGGGCTGCGGTCGTATGGAGCAGTATAGTAAGTTCATGCCATAGCTCCTGCTTTTATCCTGCCCTCAAAGTGAGGAAAGCGGTGTAGTTCTTGATATAATACGCAACGCAGAAGCAGTCATTTATATTGAATTAAAATGATTTACAACAGATTTTGCATTACAATGAATAATGCCTGCACGCTTTAATTATTTTAATAGCTTACAATTAGCGGCGAATTACATATACATATAGCATTGTATTCTAAAACCACTCCGCATTTTAACCGGTAACTCGATAACTGCGCATAGCGTTTCCAGGCTCTAAAAGCGAAGGCCCGCGATGAAAGCAATTAAAACTTTAACAACATCAAGCCCCTGCTCTTCCCAATTTAGATATGTCCCGTAAATTTTTGCGTCAGCCATACAAAGTTAATATTTGAGAGCCGCGAACGTTTCTACGCTTCGACGCCACGGAACCCTAGATTTCAGACAAAACTCGGGACTTAGTGGACGGAAGGCGGTCTCACAGCCTCGTGTCGTTTATAGTTCTAAACAAATTTTCGTTTGCCTTTTATGACGGATAATTTGTCAGGGTACGCTGGCGCGAGTCAAAGACAATTTATCTGTCTCTGCCGCTTTATTTATTGCGGCGCGTTCGCATCCACGCTGAGCCCTTGAAGTTAGCGGTTAATGGAGCCTCTTTGAGGTCGGCACGTCACTCACTTTGGTTGGCGCGGGGGCGGAGGACGGCCATTCCGTATGTGGCTCCCTCGCGGACTCGCTTATTTTTTCCACTGCTCCACTGAGTGACGGGTTGATGGGAAACGAATGGGCAGATCGGATGAGCATTATCTGTACTAATTCGCTTCGAGTTTCCCTCGGCGAGAGAAATAAAAACACGTGAAATGGATTCGACGGGCTATTGAGGTTATGCGGTTTTAGCGTTTTATTTGGCTCGGCACTGCTTAGTTATGACTTGGTTCTCACTCAATAGTTTAATTAATAATTTTAATTTCTTAGTATCCTTATGAGAAGACATGGACTTCTTTATTATTTTAGTTGGGTCAAAACACCTATCTAGATAGAGTATTTGCTAAACTACTGGCTTCGGCAACGGGAGTCGGGGATTCGATTCCCATAGAGGATCAATGTTTGTTCGACACTCAAATAATTGTTTTGGATCTGGTCTTTGTTCCAAAGGAGGGTTGGCGTCAGACGAACGGGTGGACGTAAAAGAAAATCCTAGCCGAGAATCTAGGTGGGATAAGGGTAGGAGAAAGTAAAAAGAAGACCAAACTATAAAGTTACTTAATCCAGAAATAGAGATTTTGTGTCGAACTGGTTTGCAGTAACGAATTTTCACCTGACCCCGATTAGAACTAAATGTGTGCGTTTTGTGTTCTCTAAGGAGCCACACTTCGATTATTAATGTATGAGCAAAGATTCTTCCACATATGATTTTAACAGTATCTCTCCCGAACATGACTGTCTCCAAATTAGAATGGGAAGTTGATCTGTAACGACATTTCAGCTGTTCCGATTTCAAATTAATCGAGGCGGATGCAACGCAGATAGTTCTATATCCATTTTTAGGATAAATAACGCTTAGTATTTTGATGATTTCAACGCAAGAAATATTTGTCACCTACCATTCTACATATAAAGAAATATTAAACCCCATTTACACACATCACTAAATAGTAAATGCTTCGCTCTTACATTATGGAAACTCATCACTGTTATGCGGCGAGATAACGTCTTTGGAATTAATAAATGTAGGAATACGTAAAAGCTGCAAATGTATTAAGAAGCTTACAAAACCAATTTAATATTTTATCTAGTCCGAGATTAACCTTCTTCGCGAATATTTAATATAACACGCTCACCAAAGGACCGGTCGGGATTAAGAATTGTGGCTACATATTATGAAACATGCTCTCGAATATACCCATAACGGAGACTTCTTAAAGAGTGATAATACATAATAAAGATAAAGTTTACAGCCAACAGAAATCAAAGGTTTTCATAATGACAATAAACTATATATTAGTTGGAGCTGAATGCTACATAGTTAACATTACTTATGTAGGACCGCTAAAATTGCAAACTCATTGCAGATTATATCATGCAACTACGAAAACCTTTCAGTTAATAAATAAATCAGATTACCAAAGTTTATACACCATACAATAGATTTTTTTTTAAAACATTGCCCGCACTTTAGGATAACATTATCCTGTGTTGTAAGGACGTTTTACAAATATAAATTTCACATGGACCAACACCCAGATGCGAAACAACTATCACTGCGGGTCTCACAAATAGTTGTCTAATTCTATTCAGATCATTAACAGCCTAAAATATCAACATTTATCTACTTTCTTGCATTTTTTAAATAGTGCCATCTAGTGAGCAACTGTAAAATATGGAGGAACTTCCATATACTATTTTACAATGACCATTACTATTTTACAATGAAAATTAATGCCAATTTTTTATTCTTATTCTTGTTATAAGTCAGCCCAACAAATATTTCGATGTGACTTTATTATGATTTTTTTTCGGGACTTCAGCTTGCGTCTTCCGGTTATAAAGTTAAACATCAATTTTCATAACCTCAAGCAATCTTCATGGCTCCACGCTGTGCCAGAATCAATCGGCCAAGGTGGTCGGAGGCGCGATGAAAACTAACGATCGGCTAATACCATTAGTGTCGCTTCGTATTCATTTCACCGAAACGAACAACTATGATTAATGGTGCAATGCATCGGTAACCACTTACCACATAAAAAAACCGGCCCAGTGCGAGCCGGACTCGCGCTCGAAGGATTCCGTACCATCATCTATAAAAACGGCAAAAAATTGTATCTGTTGTGCGGGAGCCTCATTTGAATATTTTTTATTCTTTTCAGTATTTCTTGTAGCGGCAACATAATTACATAATTTGTGAAAATTTCACCTGTCTTACTATCACGGTTCATGAGATACAGCCTGGTGACAGACGGACAGACAAACGGACAGACAGACAGCGAAGTCATAGCAATAGGGACCCTATTACGTTTTACCCTTTGGGTACGGAACCCTAAAAATTTTATTTTCACTGCATCCCCCTTGTTCCAAAGAGGTCTAATAACTAATGGGTGCCGTGACTCGACCGTTTCGCGTTTGTTTTCCGCGCCCGTGTAATTGAATAATTCGAAATTGTAATGGGTAAATTTACAAGTCTCATAAATATATAATTCGTTCTCGAGACGTCTAAAATAACGAGATTAGCTCTGAGCTTTACTACAGTTACTCCTTAATGATATCTGTATTTCGGGAAAATCTAATTTCACGAAGATCTCAAGAACCACGACAAGTGGTAGGCGAGAATATTGTAATTTGATCTTTTTGGCTTAAATACCTTCGGGCTTAGGATTATTCTCAAGTTCAAAAGTATTATAATATAGTTTTTTAGCTTAGAGGCAATTTTAGGGACAATAATAACATCGGCTTGTACACATTCTGAAACAAAACTTTTATTTCTTTTTTTAAAAGGACAGATATCATTTCTCTAATTTACAAATATTTCTTTATAAAATGTTATGTAAAGTCGTGCTCGTTTTCTGTAAAGGGACTACACTAGACGACGGCCAAACCTTGGTTAAAAATTTATTAAAAAAAAAAGTATATGTATAAAAATATTTTTCTACTGAGGGTAATAATCTGTTACAAAACGAGAACTCCTGATCGGGCTTCCAATATTCTACTATTAGTTGGAAAATATTAATAACCTGAATAGATTTTGGAATTATATTTGGTTACTATAGTTGCATCTTTCACATTTGTGTACCCGTGGACACAATTCTTTCGATACAGGTAGGTAAGTAAAAGGTTGTAATAGTACCTTAACTGTACTTTTATAGTTACGTTAACTGAGTCAGTAGTTTAAAAGCTGAAATTTCTATAACTAGTGACAATATAACCAATTTCCATATTGGGTTTGGTAGGTGCGCAGTGTTTATGGATATGCTTTGACCACAAAGGCGGCGACCTCCGAACATCAGATGGGCCAAATGAACTGCGGTCAGGACCCTGTGCCAACGGGTCAATCAGTTTCAAGATCCCCTACCCTAGAGTAAATAGTGTAGACCCGTAACGTACTGGGATTTGAACCCGCACTAAGGGAATATGCAGATTAATTCCTTGTATTGAGTAAGTGTAAGAGCCGTGATAGCTCAGTGTCCGGGCGCTCGCCTTTAATTCAATATACTCGAGCAACCTGAGTTCGATCCCCAGTGCCGGCACCAATGAAGTTTTTAACTTTAAGTGCTGACTTATCCCGTGCTCCGCGGTGAAGGAAAACATCGTGAGGAAACCTGCATATTTTCGAAATAATAACAAAAAAAAGAAAAAATTTTTCGAAGATATGCGAAGTCCGCCAATCCGCAGTGGGGCCGCGTCGTGGACTATGCCCTGATACCCTTTGTGCAGAGGAGGCCTTTGCCCAGCAGTGGGACAGCTATAGGCTGTTACTTTACTTTACTACTTTTATTGAGTAAGTGTAAAATTGGTTAATTTAATCTCGTTTTTTTTAAATTTTGTAATAGGTTTGATGTTAGTTCGTCATTGCCATTATTTTTGTTTGAAGCTGTTGTCTTTTATGTTTTTACATAGTACATTTAACCTACTTTTAAAGTTATCAGGTTAAGAATCTTGTGTTTTTTTTTCTTAATTGTATGTTTTGGTGATGTGTAAAATTTATTTTTAAATTTTCTAGAATAATTGATGGAACCTTAATTCTTCTTGTTAATGTTCTGTTGCGGCGTGTATTTTACATGATTAATTATTTTTATTACTTTTGAATTAAATACAGATTGAATTATCACTGTTACTATATTAGAGATGAATTCGACATTTAAAAAAAACACTTCTCACTACACGGTGTTCCACAGCCTCTATTTAAGTTGTTTTAGTAAGTTGAAATCTAATAAATATCTAGGATAAAACAAAGGCAAATATGTTTCTGTTATTAGCTAAGACATTTAAACAATAATTCCTAGATTCGTCAATTTCATAATAGTTCTTAATGAACTAAATAATGTCACCATAATATGGTGACATTATTATGGTACAAGTTGTATCATATTATGGTACAACTAGACGTATTATAATATCGTTAATTTCATAAAAGGAACGGTTTAACGGAAGCATATATTCTGATTGGTAAGGGTCAAACGCCCCTAATTCTTTTTGATATCTTTTGTCGTAAGCTAAGCAGATCAATACTATCTGAGGATACAATGTTCATTCCTATTATCATTAGGTCCAGTACAAGGGTACTCCCCAAGGGACGGGGAAAGAGAATACTAATAAATAAAATACTGGAGATAAATTATAAAGTAATAAAATTTAAGTAGTGAAAGTAATAAATTTAGTTTTCGCGTACTTCCGCCGTTTTAATATATGTGTGACGCATTAATTATATGGAATAAATTGATGATTTACGATTAATTTATACCGAATAGGTGCGTTTCCTGGAACATGTGGGTTTGAATCCCGAAGCAACTGTGGTAGGGCCACGCAACAGCCTCGGCTGTTGCACGAATGGGCAGGCCCGTTCGGGTAAGTAGCACGATCTCACAGAAGACCGGCGTAAAGTGGAAGTATAAAAAATACTTTCGCATTTCGTCTGGTGAGTGAGGTAGCCGGAGCCCAATTTTCAAAAGGTTGCCAACGCATCTGCAACCCTCGGGTGTAGCAGATGTCCATGGGCGACGGTTTTCACTTAACCGTCTGCTCGTTTGGCAACTTTTAACATAAAAAAAAAGTTACAAAATTTCAAATTATAAATTTATGATATTATTAGACTGTCTAGTCTAAATAATAATATAATTTTTAATTGCTTAAATTTATGTATTAACATAAGTTTAAGAAATCATTATTTAACGAAATCATTGCGTTAACTTAAAAAATCGTTCAGGATCTTGATATTTGAAAATGTTTTTAATTTGTAGTCATAAAATACCTCTGTACAGTGTAAATAGTATAATGTTATACTGTAAGAGGTCTAGCGTACTATTCATTAAAATAATCAAGTCATGAATGGGATTATATTCGATATTTATTATAAAGGTCGATGTTGGTTGTTAATTTGGTAAGTGAACGATATTGCACCGTGATTAAGCGAAAATAAGGAGGTATGGGGTCGCGCCCCCATAACACATTAATGACCTACCGCTGCATGTCCTGCTCAAACTCAAGATACGACGGGAAAGCCCATTAATTATTCCGGATCGGCGTCGAATTACAATTTCGTTTTAGTACCGCTATCAATACGTTTCCCTCTAAAGGGTTTATGCAAATTGTGTAATCATATTTTCCAATTAATCTGCTTTATGGCGATGGTGATTTGGGGGGAACTTTGTTCAGAATCGTTAAATTTCAACGTTGAATATATTATTTGTTCAATCGATTAATGCATGACATTGTTTTTATAACATTTCAGTTAGTTTAAACACCCGGCAGATCCACGTAAAAGAGGTAATTTTTTAATGTTAAAAATTGCTAATTATATATTAAAAATACTATATTTAAATCAATATATACCTAATCTCAAAGAATAACATATGTCTGTGCATATATTTTGATGTAATTATTAAAAAGCAATCGCTTTACAATGACATATTTTTTTTACAAAAGTAGACACTTCACCGACAATTTCAGCTGTCGGAAAATTCCACCTTTAAAATAATGGCTAATTCTGGAGCGCACAATTGCATTGCACGTTGGGGTTTAACAAAAAGTAGTTGAGTGGTTTTGGCGGGAAATAGATTCACTAAAGCATTTCCGTGTCCCTTGTGCGCGCGGCAGCTGAGATAGGGCTATGTGCCTCGTGCACGACTTACCTATGTTGGGTTCCATTGTGAAATGAGCGAATTCTAAAGTTTTCCTGCAAAAATGCATGAGGTGAATTCAATTGAATGTATAGTCGTTTTCAAATTTTTAAAACAAAAGAAGTATTTTAGGTTCGGTTCGAGATTTCGATCGAGCCGTGGTAGTTCAGTGTGCGCTCGCCTTTAATTCAATATACTCCAGCAGCCTGGGTTCGATACCCGGTGCCGGCACCAATGAAATTGTTAATTTTAAGTGCTGTTTTATCACGTGCTGAGCGGTGAAGGAAAACATCGACAGAAAATTAAACAGTAAACTTGCATATTTTCGAAATAATAACGAAAATGAAGTCCACCAATCCTAAGTGAGGCAGCGCGCGCGATTATGCCCTGATACCCAGATGTACAGAGGAGTTTGCCCAGCAGTGGAACATGTGTAGGCCGTAACTTTACTTTGTGATTTGCTTAAAACGCTCTTTTGGACTCGGGCAGATGGTCTACGCTACGTAGAAGCATGCTGGCGGTTCGGCGGATATTTAGTGGCAGCCGCCTATGGACATTTGTAACACTAAGAGGTTGTATGGTCCGATTAATACCCATATGCTGAACGCGTTTACTGGGTTATATTTTGTATGTGATTGCTTCTTAATTCCCTACCTCTTCTAACAGAGATTACTAGACGCGACTTCCATTGTTGTCGACCAACGCATTCGAACTTAGGACTAGCTTGCGCCGTGATTCGTTTTGCGTACTACGAAAGCTAGTTAGATAGTTAATAATATCTAATATCCACGTTAAAAAAATCTGATATGGATGACATTTAATTTAGCTTCTTAGGAAATTATACATTAGCTGTTTATTTTGTTCAACTTAGGAAAAATTAATTAAGTTAATACCATAAGTGAGTCATTGCTTTACCAGCTATTAGTCATTTTTTGAAAATCTAGTGAAATATTTTTTTTAAAAATTAATTCGCCTCTTTACATTAACCGGTTACCGGTAATTTGAAGAGGCGAATGAGCTATTAATATATGCTTACAATGATACTCATGCCGCTACAACATTTTCCGCATCGGTGTACACTCCAATAAATGAAGTAAAATATTGTCGCGTTCGAAATGAGATGACGGATTATCATTGCGCGGATCGACGTTCATCCTCGCACATTATTTGGATTGACCCAGTTTTCGGCGGGCGCTGTGCTATTTTCGCGCTACTTTCGAAAACATAAAACGCATTTCGAACTGCGGCTCGATGGTCTTGAAAAAGGAACAAAGAGGTTGGTAGAAAAAAATTGCGTCGCCTGCATCAGGGATTTCTCTACGAGTTGACAACGAGGCTCCTTGCAGCGGGGCTGTTTAATGGAGAACAAAACCCTCGGGATGAACTCGCGAATGTATGTTCGCATTCTGAGCACGTATACCGTAATGCATTCGGATAACGGGAGTGGTGCGCCCGGCCAACGGTGTGCGTTAACAACGGTTAATTACGCGAAATTGTGACGTCACCGGGGAAATGCCGTGCCCGCCTTGCACGGATGAAGTTGGACCGCTAAAGTTCCGGTGTTCACTAGTGCCCTAGCCAGCTCTTTACGGTTCATTGAAATCGTTAATTTTGTCCCCCAGTGAGGAGGCGGTTGCGTTATTAATGGTTCCGTTTTGTCTGTATCAAGGCGACACTTTTAAATCATTACCTTTGTTCGAAAGTTATTATCCTGAGTTTTGGATTCGTAGCTAATAGAAAACAATTTCAGTATGATTAATATTGCAAAATAAGATTTGAACATCTCAATTTTATGCTCGCTTTGAAGGCTCATCAATAATAAAAGTTCATACAAATGTAACTAGCATTAACCTCTTCTTCGATATCCTTTTTACACATCCCAGAGGCGATGCGTTCGTGAAAATATAAGTAGGCAATTTGTATGTGTAGGTCAAGTGGCAAATAAATAATTTCGCACTGGAGGGAGCGAGCGCGAAAATGGCGATCGCCGAAAGATACGGGTCGCGAAGTGAATTACGTTTGCGAATATCTAAAACGGGAATAGTGAGGGCATCAGCAGTCATTCAAGATTCAGCATTTCGAAAGGGTACTGCGACTCGCAAATTCGCCTTGCAAACAAAACGGCCGCTCCTCTAGAATGAGCTCAGAGAGCTAACCTTTTATAACGTACGTCGCGGAAATGCATTTGTTGGAACCGAAAGGCGACGGGGGAATGTTTTATATTCATCGCGAAAATCGCTTACCGTGTTAAAACAGATACGTGTTCGGCATAATCATTTGATTGAAAATACCCGAAGAGTTGTTGGTAACTCGATTACTCTTATATATATTGCACGATAATAACTTAAAGACAGGAAATATATTATACTTATCAATATTTTTTTTAAAACATTGCCCTTACTTTAGGATAACATTATCCTGTGTTGTAGGGACGTTTTACAAACATAGATTTCTCGCGGACAAACACTCAGATGCGAAACAACTATCTGTGGATCGCACAAATAGTTGTCCCCTATTTCCGCCGTGGGATAGAACCCTAAAGTCATAAAGTCAGGGCAATGTTAAAAAAAAAAAAACAAATAAACAAGCATTTGATTATTTCGAAATTTTCTAATTATACCGAATGTGCTCGTACACAAAAAGTCGTGAACTCTAACCTCGTAAATATTTACAATGTTAAACATGCAACACTTTGTAAATTCTAAGTCGCAGCGGGACAAGGAGTAAAACCCCGAGTCCATTCATTAGGCAAGCCACTAATTCCCCCTGCTTGTACTGTACACAGTGCCAGGATTAAAAATGTAAATTGGAGTACATTTTCAATTCTCAACTTCAAAGTATTTTCTCTCGGATAAGTTTAAATTAATGTGGAACGTCACGGCACTTTTACGGGCGCGGCCGAGGCCGAGGGTCCGTCAATTTTTTACTAGCCTTGGATCCTGTACAAAAATCGCGGGGAATCTTACGATTTGATGGGCGCTATTATATTTAATTAGAGGCCACGCGAGGCGTGTCATTGGATTTGACACGTGGAAATTTGCCTCGACCATTGAAGCTCGCCGCGCCCACTTTCAGTTCGACTTTGGAATGCGGAACATTCGCGATCCTTTTGATGAGCGCTAAGATTAATTTCGGAGGGTTCGAAAGCTCAAAGGAGATTTTAGAATATAAGTGCATTAATAAAGGTTTTTATCAGTTCGCCGATAGGCACTCTTTTATACTCAGAAATGTCTTTATTAAATTTGTGGGCTTTTATATGCGTGCTCGAGGCCTTTGAGTGGGAGCTGGTGATGTAATTTTAGGTTTCTACTTTAGCCTTTTTGTTAATGCGATGGGGAGTGTGCTCTAAACGGCACTCAAAACGGGAGTGTTTGTTGAAAAATTATTTTAAAATCTACATCTGTTCTTTAATATTAGTTTTTATATGAAGGGCTAAGGTAGCAATGTACTTAAAGCATTTTTCGAGGGACTCACCACTGTGAAGGGGGCAGTTTAACGTTTTTAACTTGTTGTAATATAATTACATACCACAAATATCGAGATCAAATTTTTTTGTACCGTTCTCGCACGTTTCTTTATTGATTGATACTGATAGTACTTAATAAATGAAAATACTTAATCTAATTTAAAATTTGATAAAGTCAGTCGATTAACCGCAGAGTACATGAAGGTGTTGCTTCATAATATACAGCTGTTACATGACTTGACGATTTAAAGAAACCGAACGGTTGTCGAACTTCAGTTAATGGCAAAGTGCTAGAAGAAAATTGGTCAAAATAAAACTGAAGACAATTCACTATAGTTTTTGTACTTTTTCAAACTACTTCATTTTCGTGTAACTTCAAGTGTCACTACAAGTGTTGTAATTACGCTGCAGTGCGATTACCACTATTTGTTGCCAATTTTTTTATTTGCTTTTGTCATCGCTCCTCCTGCTTATGATATGTTACCTGTGGTGGCTGGAGCTGGAGTGGCCCGTCGTAGAGCTGGACATCGGGGATCGTGCCGGATAAGTGCCGCTTGCTGTATGCCCTCCCTCGGACATCGCGAACTCTGCAAAAAAAATTGTAAAATCAGACTCGACTGGACTCCATCACTTAGGTATATTCTTTAAATCTATACTAATATTATAAATGCGAAAGTAACTCTGTCTGTTTGTCTCGCTTTCACGACAAAACTACTGAACCGATTTAAATGAAATTTGGCACACAGATAGTGTAGATAGAGCCTGAGGAAGGAAATAGGCTAGTTTTTAATTGGAAATAGGTGTTGTAAAGGGTGTAAAATATCTTTCCTTAAAAACATATACATTTTTAATTAAAGATATTTATTTAAGGGCTTAAACGCGAGCGAAGCCGCGGGCGAAAAGCTAGTATTAAATATTTGGGACACATTTTTACACAACGTTCTCAAGTTCCAAACTAAGCAATGCTGGTACTATGGGTACTAGATAACTGATAAACATACTTAAAAATATTTTTTTTGTAAATAAATACATATTATGAACATATAAAACACCCAGACTCTGGAAACACTATGTTCATGACACAACATTTTTCCAGTAGTGGGAATCGAAACCACACCCTCTGGCACAAAAGGCAGGCTCACTACGCCAATCGGGTTGTCAAGAATGAGGTGTCTTTGCTGTTGACATTTTGTGTGGAGCCTCGATGCAATAAACTGTGCTAATGCATCAGTTAGTGGGGAGAGGCCAGCTGTCGAGTCGAAGGATTCGTGAGGATTAAGTATTTTATTGTGCTTTTTATATGTGAAAAGTTGGCAAGCGGGCGGGCGGTTAACCTAATGTTAAGTGATTACCGCCCAAGGACATGCGTTGCTAATCTTTAGAAATAAGTGGACCTCGTCTACCTCACTCACCACACGAAACACTAAAGTATAACTTCCACTTTACTCCGGTCTTTCGCCCGATAGGAACGCCAGCAATGCTGGACGAAGAGAAAGCCGAATGCCTAGCTGACAGTCTAGAGGCCCAATGCTCCCCCAGCTTGCTTCCGACCCACCCCGATCACCTCCGTAAGGTGAACGAAGAGGTCGAAAGGAAAGCATCGGAACCACTCCGCGATCCCGTTTCCCCGGTCACGTGCTCGGAACTCGCAGAAACAATTAACAAACTGCGCCCACGCAAAGCGCCTAGCTCTGATGGTATCACCAATAAGGTGACCAAACTTCTCCCTACTAGCATCCTTCAGATACTAGTCTTAATTTACAACGCGGCTATAACCGAAGGCTTCTTCCCGTCCGAGTGGAAAGAAGCTGACGTAATAGGGTTCCTCAAACCTCACAAACCCGCGACCCTCCCAACCCCTTATCGTCCAATAAGTCTTCTCAAAACATTTGGGAAGATCTTTGAAAGTCTAATATTAGCCCGACTAAGATCCCTTATGGACGCCAAAGGGCTCCCCATCCCTGAACAGTTTGGCTTTAGAGTCAAACATTCTTGTACCCATCAAGTGCACCGCATCACGGAGCACATACTAGTCAAACGCCAACGCGGACTCAACACCGGAGCACTCTTCTTGGACGTGGCAAAGGCCTTCGATAAAGTCTGGCACAACGGGCTCGTATACAAGTTATACGGGCTCGGAGTGCCCGATCGTCTCGTATGCATAATACGAGACTTCCTAAGTAATCGGACCTTTCGCTATCGCGTCGAAGGCGTGTGTTCGACAACGCATCCCATTCGAGCCGGGGTGCCTCAAGGGTCAGTGTTGGGCCCAGTCCTTTTTACGCTCTACACCAATGACATGCCGCGAGTCAAAGATGTAGAACTTGCCCTATTTGCCGACGACACCTGTCTCTATACAGCAGGCAGAACATCCGAAATTATCCATCGACGCCTCCAAGCTGCAGCCATCACCATCAGTGACTGGTTTCGGCAATGGAGGATTGAAATCAATCCCGCCAAGAGGGCGGCCGTCCTTTTTTCGCATAAAAACGTAGATAAACCACCCCCCGTTAAACTCATGGATAGTCCGGTACCATGGGTGAACAAAGTTAAATATTTAGGTGTCGTCCTTGACTCCCAACTTAGATTCAACCAGCACGTGACTCGGGTCAAGAACCGGGCGGCCTTCGTACTCGGTCGCCTCCATCCGCTCCTCAACAAAACGTCTAAAATGTCCCTTCGGAACAAGGTGACTCTATATAAGGCAGTAGTTCGCCCTATCATGACGTACGCGAGTCCAATTTTCGCACACATTGCTCCGAAGCAAATACACCGGCTTCAGGTCATCCAAAATCGATTCTTGCGCAGAGCCACGGGATCACCCTGGTCACATGCGCAATATCGACCTTCATGTCGATTTAGAGTTGCCCACCATCGCTCAATTCCTGAAGTCGGCGTCGCGCCGATACTTCGATTCCGCCGCCGCGCATCCCAACCCGCTAATCGTAGGTGCCGCCACCTACAGACCCCTGCCGCTAGGTACGTTTCGCCGCAATCACCGTAGACCGCGACACGTTATCGATTTCCCTGACGATGAGACGACTATCGCCATCGAAAGGATTAAAAAACTTCGCAAACACACCAACACAAACCGCACTCGCCGGCGAGTGCGGCAAACATACACTAGGTTCCGCCACGTACCTGGCAGGTTCTCCCCAGTTCAAGATAGAAGCGTTGCTGGAGTTTCTTCCGCCACTTCTTCTCCCAGCGCCAACGCTTTACGAAGTGGTAGTAACGATAGCTCTAGAGATCCCCCCAGTCAGATAACAGCTACCGATCGAGCCGAGGTCCGGCCCTCTCGGGCACCCTCGAATCGGAATGCTAAACGCGTGTTGAGTTACAGCCCAAGCCGAGGTCCCCTCTCGGGGACCCTTGAGCCTGATCACTCCATGGAGCCCCCGCCAAAGCACCCTAAGAGCTAGGCGGCCTCCCAAACCGGTGAATTAAATAGCGTGACGGCCCGAGCCGAGGTTCCTTCGGGAGCCCTCGAGCTTAGTCACCATAATACGTAATAATAAATACGCGAGGTTCAGGCTAGGCGCCTCGAGCGCCCGGCCACCTCAAGTCCGTCGGATCTGTAAATGCCAACAGTGGCTCATCCAGCCCAAAAAAAAAAAAATACTCCGGTCTACTGTGAGGCTGATGATACTTTCCATTTGTGCTTGCCCATTTGTGCAACAGCTGAGATCGTTGCGCGGCCCTACCACAGTGAAAATCGTACCGAACCTTATTATTGGACGTTGTAGAGAAGTGGATGTATCAATGAATAATAGGTCGCTCGTAGATGATTTAATTTCTGACAATTATTGATGTTGCACTTGAGCCGTTGAAGATATAAGTGACGAGGCAGAAATTGTGTGTCTCTGGGGGCCCCGATCTATGCGGAAGTGATGTTTGGTGTTGCCGTAACAGACGTTTTGAATACTTCGCAGCATTATGATTACAGAATAAGCTGAGGCCTTTGCCATCCTGAGTAATCAGTCAATCCGGTCCACATTCATCGCCAAATAAGACTTTAATCGCGACAAAACTTTTCTTTTCTTTCTCTTGTTTGCGCCAGAGGGTGTGGGTTCGATGCCTGATAGTGGAAAAATATTGTGTGAAGAATATAGTGGCCGGAGTCCATTTTAAAAGGTGGCAACGCATCTGCAACCATACGGGTGTTGCAAATGTCCGTGGCTGGTGATTATTACTTAACATCAGTTGAACCACCAGTTCGCTTGCCATCTTATCACATAAAAAAACCGTAAAGAGCTTTTATTAAAATACTTATTTAAATTGAAATAAGTTTAATGACTTTAAATTTTATTTAAATATACATATATACGTAGTTATATTAATAAAATAGTAAGCGAAAATTTAAAGTACGAGAAATAGAAAATAGTGAAAGCATTTTCGGTGCCACGTTGTGTGAAATTAGTGCTAATTACGCGTGTACATTTTCCTAAATTATGTGTCTTTTAACGACAATGTCCACGCGAAATTATTTTTCTTAACCGCATGCGTATAAAAGTTTTTATTTATAAATGAATTCACGATAATTGAAACAGATCTTTTACAATAATTCGGTGGAAAATATTTTATTAATGGATTTTTGATAATTACGTGTATTTAATTTATAAAAAAAAATATTTAATTGTTTTTGCGCTGTGAAAATCTAAACGCCGAAAAGCGATTTGTCTAATTTGTCTAAACTAAAACTATTTTCCATCGATACCTTCGAAACTACCTACAAATTTTCATTATTTCATTCGTTCAATCGATTCAATTTAACTAAAATCCGATATTTCCTGCCGATACTCATACCTATCGCAGAGGTTGGCCGTTTAATAATATCGCCGCTTTGTACAATTCATTTACCAATATTATCCTCACTTTGTTTTATCGAGCTAAGAAGGTAGAAATATAAATACTTTTATCAAATCACCGTAGTTTTACTTTGTACTACAATGACACTGATATAAATATCACAACTCTATTCAAATTGTGATACCGATTGGGCAGCACTATCGCTACTTCTTGTTGACAAACCAAAAAAGACCATGACATGCTTCGTGTGGCTTCAAACATGGAATGAAAATTCCTTTAGTGTTACCAATATTGCTGCGTTCGTCTCATTCCGTAACGAGATCGGAGGCGACGAACGTCTGAATGGGCGCGAACTGCACTGATATCTCCGTATCTTATTTCTGTTCGAGCGAGCTTTATGCATATAATACCTCGCGGAATCCGATTATGGCTCTCGACGGACGTGTCGCTTGTACGTCGCATCTTCACTTCTACTCTCTACTACGAGAGCTCCCTTGCATCTTCTACTTCAATGCTTATGCTGACGTGACAGTCAAACTAGTTTAACCGATGTTGATTTGCAATTCTGGGCGAACGGCTTATTAAATCAGTCGGTTAGGTATACGAGTGAACGGCTTGGATCAATAACTTTGCTTTACGCTTGGATAAGTACAGTCAAATTTGAAAACTATACGCTTTTTTGATGTTTTCGGTCGTGTGTTTTATTAAAAAAAATGTTCGCAACATTTATGTATACTGTTTTGGTTACTGCTAATGAGGCTTTAAGTTACTAGTAAGTTACCCATGGAATTTTAAAGATTACGGATTTTTTGAAGTCGACCTGGTTTCGGTTAATTTGGCATGGCAAAAGGTTATTCAATTTATTTTAAACTTAAATTTAGAATGAAATCAATGAGGTCTTAGTAAAAATACGCATACGAGCTCATTTCAAATACAAAATTTCTTTATTCAATACGTTGTTTTAAGATCTTATTGAACGTCTAATAAACTACAACTCTGTAAATGTAAAAAAAAATACTCGTGTAAAATTAAAATTCTATCAGTCTGAACGCATCGCTATACGCTGTATGAAGGGCTGGTAAACAAAAACTCCTAGGAAGCTTCGAAATTCGAACTCATCCCAAATCGAGAGGGGGGGCGGGAGGAGAGCGGCAACCGCGGCCGCTCTGCCCGTAGCATCAATCCTACTGTCAGGCGATCGACAGAGCATTTGTTTGCGACCGCCATTTTTGTCCCGGCGTCGCCGTCCCTGGGTGTATTTGTCCTGGTGGCCGGCGATCGATCCGGGTCACCGCTGAGCATGATGGATGGGAACTCTCCCGGAACCGCGCGTCGACATTTCCAAGGCGACGTCGCTGTTTGCTGTCTATACACGGCCTAATGAATTATTTACCTCGCCGCACGTTACGATGCGACATCAAGAGTTACTTTGCGATTTTTCCGGATGTACAGATATGTATATTCTCGTTGAGAGACGTCGGTGACGAACTATTGCACACTTGATGAATGTGCAATGATCACTTTAATAATTGTGTGTCTAGCCTAGCCTTTCAGAAGGTGCGTTACTTTGTGCATCTGTCGTAGAATCCGCGGCGCAGTTGTCAAGGTATTGGCTTCGGCGTTTGAGGTCGTTGGCTCGATCGCCACACGGGACAACTATTTGTGTGACCCACAAATAGTTGTTTTGCATCTGGGTGTTTGTCCATGTGAAATTTATGTTTGTAAAACGTCCTTACAACACAGGATAATGTTATCCTAAACTAAGGGCAATATCTTTAAAAAAAAAGGTGAAACGCAAAGGTATAAACAATTCTACTTCAAGGCGATCTACTGTGCTACTATGATGTACACTATGCCAAATAGCGTTACCCGATCCGATCTGTGATACATCACAAAACGGTATACGAAATAGAAAAAGACGGCAAGTGTGAGTCTACACCTGACTGGTACAGACCGGATTTTAAAATAGTCGTTATTGTACGAAAGATCTCGGTAAATAGACTCGGTAAATGTTGTACAGCATAATGCTGTCCACCGGGATAAGAACTCCTGATCGATTAGAAGCAGAATAAAATCTATAGTATTTTATTTAAAAAAAGGTAAGGTAAGGATTTAATTTTTAATAAACTTCGGAGATGTACGAGACGATAGAATATACAGCGGTTCCGCGGCACCCCACGATATTAATGCCAGCCGTCGAAACTCCGTAAAATAGAGCTTCCGGTGCCATCGCGCGGCTTATCATCCCCCGAATGTATTATGTAGGACTTCCGGTTTGTATAATATGTAAATAAGCGAACGAGGAACAGGAAGAGATGAAAACAAATCCGCCGGATCACCCTCTTTCGTTGTAAGAAGCGTCTGTACAAGTTGTACTCGTCCTTGCATTAACTCGCATGCTTTCAACGGAGGATCTCATTTATTTTAATCTCTGGTCTCCTAACCCTTAGCCAATCAAAGCAAAATACGTATTATTTAAAATAAGATCCGATGTGACCTTTGCGCTTTCAATAAAATAGCTGTGCAATGTGCAACACTATTTATTACAAGATACCATCACTCAATTTTACAAAAAATTTCATTACGACGATGAAAATTTCATTGTTAGAGAAATATTTTACACCATAAATGAGTTTTTAAATTGTAGGGACTAAATATTTTAAATATATTTATAAAAATACTACAAAGATGTTTTTAGTTATTTGTAAAAAAAATATTGCGACATATTCTATCATCATGTTGTTCAAATGAAATAGGGGACTTTTAAAATGTATGCAAAGCTACTTACGGATTATTGTAAAATAAAAATTTTATTTATATAGATTATATTAGACACTCACTCTATATATATTAAAAGTATTTGTTATTTAAAAGGAAAAGATAATTAAAAAAAAAAAAACAGTTGTTCAAATTATTTTATCAAAAAAATTGTTTATAATACTTCTATGTTTTCCGTTATCTCTGCGGAAAATATTTTTAACACATTTCTATTATAATTCTTACACATAAATGGATATGAGCAAAGCAAGTGAAGGTAGGGACTGCTATTACTAGTAAGTTAGTGCTATATAAGTTTCAGTGCTCTACCAAGATAAATGAATATCTGTTAGAAACATCTCCATTTAATACTTCTCTACAGACAGACTGTTTTATTTTTTAATTATATCTTGGATCAAGTTATAGGGGGGAAATGAAAATTGATCACCCTTAACTAAGATAAGTTTCTAAAGTTATGACGTAATGGAAGTTCTACGGCGCGACGAACGCGAAGGGAGCAAAAACATCCGAGACTCCCATTTAGTTTCTTATATTTAATACAGTTTCTTATTGTTACATATTGTTCAATTTAGGAATGTTACTAAATATTTTGTCAAATTCAAATATCATTAATTATTCATTATTGCATAACACTTACTTCTTAATTTTCAAATTGTCAAAACACCGCTATGCTTTCTTCAATAATAAAACTGTTCGTTTTTTCCGCGAAACACACTCTTTTTAACTTTTTGGTAATCAATTAAAAATATTTTGACAGCTCTGTTTTGGTGATGGTATGTTTTATTAAGATATTAAAGGCGAGATAACTAACGAATTTACTTACTTCTTGTAAGTAATAATTGATTTTGGTATTTGTTTTATGCGAGAAGCTGGCAAACGAGCCGGCGGTTCACCTGATGTTAAGCGATAACCGCCGCCCATGGACAGTTGCAACACCCGTAGGGTAACATATGCGTTACAACCTCATAATAAAGTGGGCCCTGGCATAGATGCCCGGCTCTAGCAAGACGAAACGCATAAATATAACACATCCACTTCACGCCGGTCTTCTGTGAGATAATGGTACTTCCTGGACGGACCTACCCAACCGTGCACCAGCGAAGATTTTTGCGTGGCCCTAACTCAATGATGAACGCACACGAGTGGTATTTTTTATTCCGCGCGAGATGTATAAATGAAAAATTTTCAATGTTTTTCGATATTCTAATAATTTTACCTCGACTAACAAATATAATCGTAATAAGAAATCGTAACAAATAATAAATAAACAAAAAAGAATTTTGATACAAAAAGTAACAGTCTATACATGTCCCAAAGCTGTGCACAGGCCTCCTCTATACAGTGGGTATCAGGGCATAGTCCACCACGCGGCCCCACTGCGTATTGGTGGACTTCACATATCTTCATGTAGCAGTGGGACATGTATAGGCTGTTACTTTTTACTTTTTTATATATATATTTTGTTATTATTTCGAAAATATGCAGGTTTCCTCACGATGTTTTCCTTCACCGCGGAGCACGTGATAAGTCAGCACTTAAAGTTAAAAACTTCATTGATGCCCGCACCGGGGATCAATCTCAGGTTGCTCGAGTATATTGAATTAAAGGCGAGGGCCTGGACACTGAGCTATCACGGCTCTATTTTGAATAGAATTTATCTATATTTAGAATTTTGATACACATTTATATAAATCTCTAATACAGATTGTATTTAAGCATGCTAGAACCAAACTAGGAAGTAAGATACTTTGACCACTTAGTCATCAGACGTCAGCATTACGTAAGCATAACGTTAAGCAATCATTGAAAAGTTGCAAGACGGGTTGCGAATACAAATAGTTGGAGAAAACCTAACGGATGACGAGATAGGACATTCTGACAGCTAACAGGGCCCCATAAAGCGTCTTGCACGGAAGCCTTTACGAATACGATATGAGGAGAGCGCCATTTTTACAGACAAAAAAGAATCGGCACGGAATCAGAGTGCATGTGTTCGTGCGGCCTACCTTAATTTTGCTCCACGCGTCACGCCATGAATACCGAAGGAAGGACGGACATCAGCTACCCCACGGACGGTCTGTCCATACGGATTTTCCGAAATCATTATACGCGGAGCATACGTGACCGTAAAATTCGTTCATGCATAAAATAAAACTTTTTCTATCCGTTGGCAACACTGTATACCGGATATGACATTATCTACTCGAGCCAAGGGACACATGGTCACATGGAATAGCGGTCACTTGGATTTCGGCCGCGTTCCCATACGCTCATATAACCACTAGTGCTACTTGTCGTTATAACAGTTGTTAATATTCACGTTCAGTAATTGTTAAAATATTCCGATCAAGGTAAAAACGTTAGAACTCTTATAAATACAAGTCAATTTTTACTAACGAAATCAAAACCGACTTCAAATAACTCGCTCTGTATTCATTTCATAATTGATTTTCAGGAGTTCCCCTCGTATATCTGGAGCCCAAAGTTTAATACCAATGAAATTAATATGAGGTCACATGGGAAGCACCGTCTTTCAAAAAATATAAAAAAAAAGAATCATCAAAATCGGTCCAAGCAGTTGAAAGTTCTGAGGTGACAAACATAAAAAAAATACAGGCGAATTGAGAACCTCCTCAGTTTTTGAAATCGGTTGAAAATACCATATTTTTTTCGAGATTTTTCGAACCGACTGCAAAATAAAGGAGGCTCTTCGATTCGGTTGTATTTTTTTTATCTTTCCATTGGTATTGCACCTTGAGATTCGTATATACATCAGGTAACTCCTCAAAATCAAACAGAAAATGTATAGTGAGTGAAGTATTTGCAGTTGCTTTTGTTTTAGTTAATAGTTGCGGTTCTTGCCCGGACGGCCCTGCCCATTTGTGCAACAGCAAAGTGTTGCGTGGCCTTACCATAGTTAAAAAGAGTATTTTACTTTTTTTTATGCGATAAGTTGCCAAACGAGCAGACGGGTCATCTGATGTTAAGTGAATACCGCCGCCCATGGACATCTGCTACACCCTAGGGTTACAGATGCGTTGACAAGCTTTTAAAAATTGGGCTTCTTTTTTTCTAAGGGATACTTACTGTGCAAGCGGGTATCCTGATGCGCTTAACAGTACCCATAGGCACTGACCACACTAAGGATATTGCAGTTGTGTTCAACCTTGCTTCAGTTCAATACCTACTTGGTTTAGATAGAATAAAGTAGCACCCAAAATATGCCGAGGGCGTATTAAGTATTTCATATATATATATATATATATATATATATATATAATATATACATGGTGGCTTTTCTAAGTGTATCCATTTTTTTTATTATTATATATATAAATATTTAAAATCACTCGCAAGTTATTAATTACATTGATTTAAACTTGTCTCAAAAAGGGCGTGATTTATACGCAACTCATTTATTTTACGCGCGATCATTCATAACTAACACGCAGACAAGTTCGTGCACAGTAAAATTTTGGTATATTTATGAATGACTACTGCATTGTCAACACGTTCTGTTTTTTAGGGAAGAGAATGGCATTTTTTTTTTGGAAAAAAAAACTTTGTTTTTTATTTCAATAAACGATTATACTACCGAGTCTGAACCTCCTGTGTAAATTTGGGCACTGCTCAAAAAATCTCCCTGTATAATTAATGGAATAATCACTTCGTACGAGTTACGGGAACACATCTGCCGAAACGATTCATCCTAATGTTGTTCAGAAGCCAACAATACCAGAGTAATTTTGCTTATTGCTCCTTAAATTACTTGATCTCGTTTACGGCCCTTTGAAGATTGTACCGAGTTTTCGCGAAGTTTATGTGTAATTTATTGTTTGGCGTCACCCACTTCTTCTTGTTCGACGTTAGCGTTAAACTTTTTAACTACATTTAATTAGCATCCGTAACGTTAAAAAATCACCGTATTTTGACTCTACAGTGAAATGTCAACAGTTTTTAAATCGAACACAAAACTGTTGGTTGTTGGTTTATGGAAAACTTCTGAATAAAGCACGGAACATACAAAGGTGTGTCTATTTACCGTTAGGATATTTATTTCCGTTATTTTCTTCGTATTGAGATTATCTAAGATTAAAGATTTTTTTTTATATTGTTTGTCTTTTCTTCAATTGAGTTAGTAATTCAAAGTAACGTTTAATTTAAGAAATATACCTATATAGCCATATGACATTTTTAGTAAAATTTTAAATACCTTTTTTTAATGTGAAGAAGTGGCAAACGAGCTGACGGTTCACCTGATGTTAAGTGATAACCGCCTGCCCATGGACATTTATAACACCCGTAGGGTTGCAGATGCGTTGCCACCTCTTAATGATGTGGGCCCCGGCTACCACACTCACCAGACGAAACGCAGAAGGGAAACACTTCTACTTTACGCCGGTCTTCTGTGAGGGCGTGGTACTAAACCGGACGGACCTGCCCATTCGTGCAATAGCGAACACTGTTGCGTGGCCCTACCACCTGCTTATTTTATGATATAATATCACTTATTCCACGCTTTTTATACAAAATATATGTAAGTCATTATAAAATAGAATTATGAATTATTCCGGCAAAGGAAACGGTTTGCTTCGGTAAGAAAAAAAAAATAACGATGAAAATTTTGTTAAGAGGAAGAGACCACAATTTAATTAAAATTACCTTTAGATGAAAGGAAGGAATCGTTATATTATTTTTTACGCTCTTTATGCGTTCACATAATGTACCCGTGAGATTAATATTTGATAATTTTAACATTGGTTTCCGTGTTCCGTGCAATTTTAAGTATTATTTTTTACTCTTTTACTGTGCGACTACCGTACACTATTAAATTTTTATCGAATGTAGAAATCTTTGGATAGCCGGATACCACGTGCTTTATATGGTGGAATACCGATCAGTTCTTATAAAAATCGTTTAGCCAAGGTCAAAATTGATTATCAGATCATTATCAAAGTCCCCAACAACAATAAAAAAATTAACAGTTTTATAATAAATTTCAATATACCATAAATGTAATATATCTTTAAAATATATTTCCGTTCATCTGTCCTAAACTTGTAAATTAGTTTTATATAGTCTGTGACGAGCATCATTGTGCTTTATCCGTGGAACTATCCCTAACCTCTGTTGCAAGTATGTATAAAATACAGTTGTTATAAAATTATTTTCATAATCAAAATAATAATGGGACATTATTGAAACTGAAGCATATCTTAAACGTACCATACGCATTGACTTATAACGATACAAAATATAGATTTACCGCGGTGTCCTAAGGAATTAAGAATTTAATCTTAACTTAAATGAAGGTGATTCCCCTATAACTTTCCAACACAGTCGCTAATAACGAAACTTGCGGTTAATGGCGTTGGAAGGAAGGGGGGAGGCGTTTGGGGGGGTATCGCGCTGTGCTCGGGTAAATTTCCGAGACAATTCAATAGGAAAATCGGCCTTTGTGAAACTTTCATTCTAAGATACATTTTCCCAGAAACATTTCATAAAGACGCGTAAATTGATATAATTTTATAGTATCGTTATTGTATAATATGAACTTTTGTTCGCCGCTATTCTGTCTTAGAAGCTTCTTTCCATTTCTTTGAAAAGTTATTGTATCTGTATTACTCATTCTTGATTTCTAGTTAAAAACGTACAAAAGTCTTGTAAAGCCTTACTGTGGACATGCCTTATTTATTTATAGATATCTAATAAACCATACCAAAAATTAAATAACTCTCATGATTGTAAGTTAAATTACGAATTGATATTTGCACAACAATACAGTCAAACGGTAACAAAGATAAAGGTAATCAAATGTATGAAAAGGTGAGTTATTAAGTTATTGTTTAGATTTATATTTGTATTAATATAAGTCTTAACAATAAATTAATAACTCGAATTCTTACTTAATAACTATATACTTAATAACTAATTTTCTAGATTTAAATGTTAATACCGTATTGATTTGTTTCGAACTTAAAAACAAATATGAAATGAAATTTAATAATAAAAACCAGTGTTTATATACGATTCTTCTTTCTTCGATTGAAAACTCAATTCATAGTATGTATGTATAAATATTATATTTTGTACACAGAATTACAGTTTTTTCTCATTTTTTTTTTAATTTAAATTGCTGTACGATAATACTATACTGTGCTGTATGAGCGTTTTACATTTCTCGTGGACAAACACCCAGATTAGAAACAATTATTTGTAGGTCACACAAATAGTTTTCCCATGTGGGAATCGACCCCACGATCGAAGCCAGCATCTTGATAACTACACCACGGAGACATCGTTAATAGAATTAGGTATATAAATAAATAAATAATAAATATTAAAAGACATTTTTGCACAACGTTATCTAGTCCCAAATTAAGCAAAGCTTGCATTATGGGTACTAGGATTTCTGATAAACACACTTAAACATAATATTTTCTTGATATATAAATTGATATATAAACACCTAGACACTAGAAAACAATATGTTCATCACACAATATTTTTCCAGTAGTAGGGATCGAAGTCATACCTCCTCTAGCGCAGGAGACAGGTCCACTACCCACTACGCCAATTGGGTCGTTAAATATATATATCATGTATAATTCTATGCACGGTGTGCGTCTGTGTGTGTGTATCTTTTGTGCCCGTGTACGTTGTAAGGGTATTATAACATTTACTACGTTGGCAAAGCATAAAGCGGCGTTTTTGAATTGCTGCAATGCATTAATATTGAAGAGATCATTACGCCGGGATCGAATGTAATAAAAGCAAACACTCGCAGATTTATAGATACGTATAATGTACTTTGAGCGGGAGTACGCTTTCAGCGCAACGCCGCACGCCGTATCGTATGTTTACGATGTCATTAAACATATTTTTATGAGGACACAGCGGTGTGCTCTGTTATTACTTTGAGGGCGAGCGGGCGACATAATGCCGTCTCATTGGTCAGTTGTCCGGAAGTGGACCTAGGCGGGAAAACGGGCCGAGTCATCCGCGGCGAAATTAAATCGTAATGGCACCCCGTAATGTTATAATTGAATCTCGTTTATTGCGCCGCGATAAATGGACCGCGATCTCGCTTATTTGCATCCGAACTGCACGAATGAGACGCCCGCCCGGAAACTGTAAACAGGGCAAGGCTAATTGAGTTAGCACGCGACGCGGGCAACTCGGATACTCTCATCGGGAAAGTTGCCCACAAGTTGCGGAATTACTGAACCATTAGCATAACCTGTGAGCGGCCAACTTTAGTGAATTCGAATTAATACAATTCTGCTGACTCTATCCATTTCGATGATTTCTTTTATTTTCTACTAGCTGCTGCCCGCGACTACGTCTGCGTAGAATGAGCTGAAGGTGTAATATTGAGACAGAAAGATAGATATACATGAAATATGTATATAGATTGTGGCCTGTGCCTTGTTATGATGTTTAAGCTATATTATTGTAGTTTCATTAAAATCCATTCAGAGTATTTGCGTGAAAGAGTAACAAACATCCATCCATACATACAAACTTTCGCCTTTATAATATTACTAAGGATGAATTTTGCACACTGTTACACAAAGTTTTTCAGTGTAACTAAAGACTTACCCGATATTAGGCGCAAACGGCGATTTGTTTTGTGTAATGAACATATTAATGCGATTTGAAGACTTCAACTTCAACAGAGGTAGGGCCACGCAACAGTTCGCTGTTGCACAAAAAGGCAGGTCCGTCTGGGGAGGTACTACGACCATTGGCATATCTAGAATTATTTTACAGGGTGGGTTTGGGCCTTTACTACAAAAAAAAAAAGGAACATTATGCTTATTAAAAAAATAACAGCTCGTTATCGTTAATAATTTTTATTAATTTTAGATAGTACTTAGTATTAACTAATTAGTAGTTACTACGTTGTGTATCGTATTTACAAGTAATTGTTTTCAATGATTTTTTATGAAATTTCTTAGGTATCCAGCCTAAAATTTCGAATCAGTAACCCAAAATCCTGGGGTGGGCACTAGACGATTCTGGGGTGGGCATGGACCTACCGGCCACCATGTTATATACGCCTATGACTACGGCCTCTGCATTTCGTCTAGTGAGGTAGCCGAATCCCACTATATTAACAGCAGCGCGTCTCCACTACGGGTGTTGCTATTGGCAACAACTCATGGGCGGTGGTTATCACTTAATAACAGACAACTCGCTTGCCACCTTCTCACATAAAAAATCTCTTCAAAAGAGGAACTGTAACGAATAAAGTCATCTAAATTACCAAAAAAAAATGCACGGATATTAACTAAGAATACATAAAAGTACTCCAACAAAATCTAAAAGCCATTCAAAATCGGATCAAATTAAAAAGCTTTAGTTTTTCAGCAATAGGTAAATTACGTCTCCCTCGACGAAACGTCGAAGAAGCTGATAAAATGCCGCGTCAATTTACCAAATTACGGAGTAATTGAACCAAATTTCTCAGTGAGGCTGATGTAATGGAAGCAGATAAAGGGAACCGTGCCGAGTGAGAGGGGCTCATGCGATTCGTTCGCGAAGCCGTACTGACACTGACTTAAGTAGATAGTTAAGATTTCGCCAAGAGAGCACCTAGCGGGGCCCACTAATGTGTACTTGGAAAGTAGTCTCGAGTCAGGAATTGGCCGCTTAAGTACCTACAGCTGAAACTTGCCATCCATTAGTTACTCGCGGGAACACATTATAGTTGAACTTTAGCTCTTCGCCCGCGGAAAACAAATCGAAACTGGGCAGGTGCTATCCGGATTGTTTTATTTGCTCCGAATTTGGTTTGTTCACAAGAAACGCTAATAGTATTACATGGGCTGTTTTACTCGAATTTGGCAGTTCTTTTTGTTCTGCTTTTGAAATTTCTACGACATGTACTAAGTTTAATTAAGGGGTATAACAGGTTTAAAACAACAACTATTGTGATACCTTATGCTGGCAACACTAAAAGAATTGTCATTCTGTGAGGTATAAATGAAGCTGCAAGAAGCATTTCATGGTCTTCGTCTTTTCTGGCTGTCAACAAGAAGTATACGCGGTAGTGGTGCCCAATCGGTATCACAAATTAAATCGTTAGAGTGGTGTTTCATTAGTGATATTAAATTGATAAAATAAGTAATTATACCAGTGTTATTGTTGTGCAATGTAAAACTACAGTGATTTGGTAAAAGTATTTATATTTCTACCTTCTTAGCTCGATAAAACAAAGTAAAGCTATTGGGTTTTATTGTTATTGGGCTGAGAATACACTATGTGGGTTTCGATTTAGAAAGAGTATGCTTTAACTTATAATGAATAAGCGCGTAACTCAATGTAGGTATTCTAAGTCAATACCTCAGTTGAGTTCATCTGATTTTCGTGACAAAGTTTATCAGATTTGAACTAAGCTGCCGGAAATTTATAAATTAAATCCTACGGGTTACAAAGATATCTAGAGGAGGAATATCCCTACAATCTTTTGTATATATAAAATTTTTATCAAAAATTTTTTGCAGTGATTGTACACTAGCAATTCTCAAACAAAATATCTAAAATATCATTTAGAGTTGACAAACAAAGCGGTTGTCAGTCACCCTGAAACATCTATTCATTTACTATTATCGAAATGCCACATAATAAATTCAAGATCTTGCGTTTGTTGTATAAGTTCGGTGAAAGTAAAGGTCAGATATCAATGTCATAATTACAACATATTTTCACTGTGGTAGTGCCACGAAGCAGCCTCTGTTGTTGTGTAACTGGGCAGGCTCCATGGAAGTACCACTACCACTGCTTTACAGAAAACCGGCTTGAGGAAAAAGTATTGTATTCTCGAGTTTTGTTTGGTGAGTGAGGTAGACGGCATCTGTTATTGTAATGCCTTAGGTATTGTATGATGTTCATGGGCGGCGGTAATTCAACCCTGTTCACTTGCCAAAGTTTCAAGTTAAAAAAACAAACACTGATACACTACTTCCAATATGGACGCTGGAACAATGTTATAAAGCGTTTGATTCCCACACAGTGTTCTATTTTGTGAAAATTTATGAAAAAGCTGCCTAGTCTGAATATTTATTGCGTTAGTGATGTTATGTTTATTAAAACATATTAGGGAAGGAAAAATTATTGAAATAGAAAAATAAGAAGTCGGACGTTATTAGAATATTGTTTGAAATATTTTTATTTTTATTTATTTGTATTTTAAGATCTATTCACTCGTCGATATAACCGTTGAAGGTTTCCAAAGTAGCTTTAACTTTACTTTTAAACTTAACTACATAAAAGAAAGAACAGAATATAGAATATAGAATCAAACACGAACGTTACAATTTACTTTTCAATTCTTTATCTCGGTGACGCGCGACATCTTGTATTGGACGAGGTCCAGTGATCCTCAGATGACCGGAGACTTAAAAGAAATTGTTTCGTTCTCTCGGCATAAGCGGGTCAGATAAGCTGGGAAAATGAAATTGCTCGACATTTAAGAAAGCGACATTGAACGTTCGACTCGCCGTTAACGCGGTGTCAACAACCAAAACATTTTAGTAGAATACCTCGAAGGTGATTCGTACCGAGAGGCCGGGCACTCTATTCGATTGAATCGAGGTGGACGCCGTGCTTCGATTGCGAGAAGCGGATAGCTGGGAATAAACGGAAACAATGAAGACGAAATCTCAATTACTCTTAGTGAAAGTCAAAGGGCGCGTCAAATTTGAAAAGTCCACCATATTTGATATTTCTTGGGTGGTTTTGATATGGGTGCGCGTTGGTTTAGTTACATTTAAGTTATTGATTTATTTACTTTTCTAGCTATCAAAGGCGAGATTTTTGTTTTGAAAAGTATAATAGTTTTTATTTTAAAATGTAAATTACGTGTATTGCATATACCTTTAATTAACAAATAAAAATGTATATATTTTCATTGATGACTAAAAATATTTATATTTATTTTTAAAATTTCTTGAACGCTTTGAAATAACGCTGTGAAGTTTCCTAATAAAGTAAATAAATAAATAAAATCTGGCACGAGCAAGCGTTTCACCTTATGTGACGATTACTGATGACATATACAACACCTGACGGTTTGAATATGCGCAAGAATTTGCCAACATTATGAAATTGGGCCACGGCTACCTCATTCACGAGACGAAACGCGAAAGAATAATACTTCCACTTCACACCGGTCTTCCGTAAGGCCGCGGTACTTGATAATTCGTGTTAATTAATGCAATAGCAGAAGCAGCTGCGTGAAAGGCATAGTAAGAAAAAAGTGTTTCTCATAATGCATGCATGGCCATAGTTAACATAGGGCAATGTCATCAATCATCATACGCAGGAAACATGACGATACGTCATTCGCTGGTCTTGTATACGTGTTCTACAGCGTGAAATAATAATCGATAGTAAGTTGTCCCCAGACGATATCCTGTATTGACAGGTAAGACGCAACTCTCAGAACTAATTAAACGATAATGTAAACACAATCCCTCGGCAAACTATTTTACCAAACACAAGGGAATACAAGTATACCATAGTAAATTAAAGCGATTATCTAAAAATGGAGCGATAAAAGTAATATTACAAGTGAAATCCGTTGATAAATTGAAATAAGAAACTATTACATGCTTCATCCGAACGGATTATTGACGCCCGGATGGAATATAAAGAAAAGGATACTCGACCGAGGGATATTAAATTTCGAAACGCTGTAGCGATACCAACAGAGGCCGATGTTCTGGTTCGAGCGCAATAAAATGTATAAAGCGAGAATTATTCGCATGATAAAATCGCCTAATAAGTTGGATCCCACAACGCTCAATGTGGCGGCAACTAAGAACGGGGGCTGCTAACTCTCATCCCGTCACTCCCACGTCCACCCCGCTAAACAATTATGCCCTTCTCTCTATTACATTTAACTCGCTTTCTTATGTGCGTTTCATGTTGTCTTGTTACTGCTTTGTTAGTAGACATATAGAGCAAAAGAAAATATGATTATAAAACATAACTAAACTTCTGCAAATTTAGTCTCTGTAGTATAACGTCTGTTACACTTTATCAAAAGCACTTGCAAAGTTTAAAAATGCGTCTATACAAAAAACATCGAAAATATTTTTTTAAATAATTTTTGTCGTTTTAATAAGATATGATATTAATATTATAATGTATGTAATTTAATTTAATGGACATTAATTGGTTATTACGAAAAAAAATTTAAATTGCACAGCCTTCTTCCACTGTTATGTTTTGACGTCGATATTTTTATAAAGATTGTGAATTTATATTCATTTATAGTAGTAACGTCCACAAGAAATAACTGTGCATAGCGCTATAAGCATTAGGATGGTTGATATCGGCTGTTTTTGTTTCGGCGGCCATTTTGGTGTTAGCCTGACGCGTGTGCCATTCGTCACAGATTCCGGAGCGTGAAATGACACGTTACTTCGGTGGTTTGCGGCCGTAGCCGGGGTGGGGTCGGCTTCTGTCCTGCTGGCGAAATTAATTATCTTGCGCGGGCTTACCTTCGCATCGGTTTATAATACGACACTATTGCGACAACGTTCCTCCATTAAACCATTAAGGCGGGTGTCAAAGAAAATTCGGACTCGAGCTTAATATTAATTTGTCGCTTCTTCATCGCAGATTAATACAATTAGAACATCGTAGAACTTCGATCTGAATTATGAAAAGAGACCTATGCAAAGACCTTTAATATTGGATTCCATATTAGTAATAAAAGTTTGTGTTATGATGTAGCAAGTTATATAAAAAAATATAAAAACAACATTTCCAAAAATCCAGCTTTATATCAAGCTATAGGTGCAGTTGTAAAACTTCGGCGTCAAATGTCTTGAGTTCAATCCTCAATATTTTTGGAACAAAATATTATCGAGTCCTACGGTAGCGTAATAAGTAATTAAAATAAAACTGAAATAACAAATGGTTGCCGTTTATTATGTGCTGTGAATTCAATTCTTCTCCCCTATTTATTAATCCATACTAGTATTTTGTTACTTTCTCCATTTTTATAACTTACATTACAATACTAAAGCTTATAATAATTAAAATAATTTTTATAATTAAAAGAAATTGTCAAATTAAAAATGATAGATGATAATAAATACAGCAAAGAAAAGTAATTTTCTATAAAGTTAAGATCTACTTAATATTTTAGTTTATCCTTTCAGTTAAAATCATCATTTAATATCAGTTCAGAAAGATAATATTTTTGAATTATACATTTAATCAACGACCCGCCCCGGCTCTGCACGGTTGCAATGCTAAATGTTTGTTTTCGACATCGCATTTATCCTCTAAAATTATCAGTGTTTCTTTACAACATTATGCATGAATTATACATATAAACCTTTCTCTTGAATCACTCTATCTATTAAAGAACACTGCATCAAAATCCGTTGCGTAGTTATAAAGATCTAAGCATATTTATAGGGACAAACAGACAGCGGAACGACTTTAATTTATAGTATGTACTGATGATACTTTTTGAGACTAAAAACCTAGCATATAAATTAAAGCAGTTTAGCTCTACACGAGAAATCTTGAATATTACAGTACCCTCGTAAACGGGACGGGGCGCGTTCGAAATTCCAGTAATTCATTTGCTATTTTATTAATGACGCCGATGGGACACTTAAAGCTACTTGTTGTTTCCAGGCCTGAATACTAAATGTCCATTTCCGTCCACGCGAACACGACATTAAGGGTGTCAGTCAAGAAGTCTGCGTTTATCGAGGGGAACATGGCGACGCTTGGCCATAAATCAGATCGACGCAATTCAGATGTATTACTATGGCAATAAAAAAGAAAACAATAAGTCAGCGAGTTTGTCGATCGATCAACACAGAGCGTTAGCGGTGGAACTTTTTTTTTATTTTTTTATGCGAAAAGTTGTCAAACGTGCAGATGGTTCACCTGATGGTAAGTGAATACCGCCGCCCATGGACATCTGCCATACCCGAGGGTTTCAGATGCGTTGATAACCTTTTGAAAATTGAGCTCCGGCTACCTCCCTCACCAGACGAAACGCGAAAGTATTTGTCATACTTCCACTTTACGCTGGTCTTCTGTGAGGTCGTGGTACTTACCCAGACGGGCCTGCCCATTCGTGCGACAGGCTGCTGCGTGGCCCTACTACCGTAAACTGAGAAATGTTTACAAAATACATTTACCGTAAATGAGGTATGACTTGTCGCAGTCGCTAAGTATTTCACGTCATATTTGTGCGAGTAGTAGTAAAATTGTTACCAATTTAGTAAATACTTCCTATTTATATAACTATCCTATATAGGTATCTAACATAACAAAGAGAAAGTCTGGCTGACTGACCTGAAAAGAACCGGCGAAAGAAACTCAGTGGGACATTTTTTTAACTTAACTTGACAAAAAAATAACAAACGTGTACAATTTATTAAATTCCACCTGAAAGAGCCTGGATGGATCAATTCATTTCCAGAGTGTGTTTTCATTTAAATGACTAATAGTATAATAGCCGTTAATACACAAACATTCCTTTACAAGTGTTTTGAATTTAGCAACAAATTCGTAATGAACGTTTTCTGAGAACGGTTTGTGGTAAAAGCGTATACGTTGTCCCATAAAAGATTTACTTATTCTACGCAATCTAGTTGAGGGAAGGATTAATTTATGATTGTTCCTAGTATTTACATCATGCACATTACTAATTCTTGAAAAGTCATTCTTATTTTTGTGGACACACATAACAAGTGCTCCCGCTTGTTCGTTTGCCCCCAATTTTCCATAAAAGAAATGTAATGTCTGTGCCTCAAATCGCCCGTGAGTCTATCTGGCACAATTCAAGCTAATAACAGTTTTTGTGACACTAAACACGAAAAAAGCTTTCCCCATTTAACGTACCGTAAATGTGTACTCCGTGTTACCGCCGCCCTTAAGCAGACATTATTGGAGGGGGTGTCGGGCGACGAACATAAAATTTTGTTGCGATTTTTTCCTTAACGCCGTTAGATGTATTAGAGGCCATGTTGGCAACACAAGTTTTACTACATGCGAGGAATATCAGCAGTGATAATATTAAAGGGCAGGCTAAAGATATTCTAAAAAAAACGGGCTATGTGCGAGTCGATCTCGCGCACGAAGGGTTCCGTACCATTATGTATAAAAATGGTAAAAAAATCTAATCTGTGGTACAGGAGGTCCATTTAAATATTTTTTTATTGTTTTTTTAGTATTTTTTTTGTTATAGTGTCAACAGAAATACATCATGTGTGAAAATTTCAACTATCTAACTTACACAGCCTGGTGACAGACAAACGGACAGACGGACATAAAGCGGAGTCTTAGCAATTGGATCCCGTTTTATCCTTTAGTTACGAAACCCTAAAAATTTTCAAACACAAACAGCTATTTTTAGGGACCCGTTATTTTTGCGGCCCATTGTAGACTTGCGACACGTATCCACTTCACGTCCGTCTTCTGTGACCGTGTGGTATTTCTGGACCCTTTTGTTTAAAAGCATTTTACATGATTTTAAATTAACGAAGATTTCTTGTCTTAACGCAAATAAAAAAGAAAAAATTAAACAAAAGTTTTTTGAAGGAATTCGTCACACTTAATTTCGTTTAGAGTATGGTTACAAGATACATTTATTATTCTATAAAGTTCTCGAAACATCGGGAACATTAAAATAAAAATATAATTCGTTTATGTTTTAAAGGTTGGTCTTTAGTTAAACTTAAAGGCGATTTGACTTAATCAAGGTCTTAATTATTCAAAATGATTTAGAATATAATATAAATAACAGTACATTCCGAGGTATAAAAACTAATTTAAAACGCTTTCCATTATTGCCAAAAAATTTTATTAATAACATCGGCCATTAAAAGAAAAATGAAATACTATATAATTCGCTTATGTTTTAAAGGTTGGTCTTTAGTTAAACTTAAACGCGTTTTGACTTAATCAAGGTCTTAATTATTCAAATGATTTAGAATACTAAAATAAATAACAGTACATTTCCAAGAATAAAAACTAATTTAAAATGCTTTCCATTATTACCAAAATATTATAATAATTAGAGGCTCCAGTTTATGGTACATTCGAAATGAGGGTCCCAAAGGTTTACGCCACACAGACAGCAGAGGGCGTACACACAGAAATCCTTGAGGATTACGAAGGACCGGCGGATTAAAAAGTCGCGTTAAATGTAACGAACGAACTAGAACGGACCGTGTCCTAGAAGGTCCTTATTAATCGTAATTAGCAATATTTGTAAGCGGCACAAAGGCGCGTTGCCGCGGGTCACTGGTCGCGACACAAAAGGACCGCGCGGCGCACTACAAAGGGCTTAAGGTTTTAGATGTCGCCGCTCTGAAAATTTGTTTCATTAAGCCGCCCAGCCGACATTTTCTTTTCGCCCCTTTTAAGTGAAAATTAAATTCCCCTTAATGTAGAGTCAAACATTCCGCGGCTGTTCAGCGGATATTTTTCTAGGCGCCCGTTGGTAGAGTTAAGTAGCGAAAGAAAGGTAAACGTGTTTAACTAAATGGATCGGCGTAGCGCTTTGTCGATGAAACTCTATGTAATAAGGGAATTAATTAATAACGCTTTTTTTATTCAGTATTGTGCCAGATGTAGATGTCAGAATTTATGATCGTTTCACTCAAAATATTTTTACATTTTAATACTTGTGAATTTGAAAATTATATTTTAATCGTGTAAGCAATGCACATAGGCAAAATAATTTTAAAATAGATGTCAAAAAGTACTTCTAAATACTAGCCTGTCATAAAAGCTTGACTTTTTCATTAAAAAGTGTCAAAAGCTATGAACCGACACGACAATATATGTTTAAGGAAATTGAAAATATTATAACATAAGAAAGCGTCTCTATAGCAACCGTATCAATGGAAGGAAAAGTACGTACCCAATCTACGAAAATTAATACACACAAAGGCTATGACACAAATTATACGATTCTCGAATGAAAGTCTCCGTCAAGTACCGTACAAGGTTTGGCGATTTCTATAGCTTCGTGTTTGATGATTTCAAGTTAGGAGTTAGTCTAGTTATTTTATTTTTCGAAATATTGAAAGTAGAATTTGAAAAAAAAATAATCAAATCAAGATGTCCGAAGTGTTTCATTAGTTTGATACTTAAATCCAAATGTTTGTTTTGCCCCTTAAGCTATTTTCTTCCAGAAAATTTACTGATTATTATAATAACACGAAATAACATCGTAAAATAAAATTGACTTCTTTTTTTTATGTGAAAAGTTGCCAAACGAGCAGACGGTTCACCTGATGGTATGTGAATACCGGCGCCCATGGACATCTGCTACACCCGAGGGTTACAGATGCGTTGATAACCTTTTGAAAATTTGGCACCAACTACCTCACTCACCAGACGAAACGCGAAAGTATTTATCATACTTCCACTTTACGCTGGTCTTCTGTGAGGTCGTGGTACTTACCCGGACGGGCCTGCCCATTCGTGCAACAGCCGAGGCTGCTGTGTGGCCCTACCACCGTAGAATATGGATTATATGTATATGGATTATACTTATATGGATACAACTATTAGGAAAAGAAAAATTTTCGAATAGATTATGTGATCAAGTTATTATATCACATAAATATATCACCTTATGAGAGAATAAGGGGGGAAGGCCAAAGATACATTTTTTACATATCATCGAGGCCTTTTGGACTATGTTTTATAAGATTTGTCAGTTTAAAAGAAAAACCAGTTTTAACGAAGAGCTACTTAAATAAATGAAAGAATTAACACAGCGTTTTAGAAACTTCGAGTGATATAACTTTTGATAAAGTGGCATACGGTGGGGTTGAATATACATTTTCGATCTTGTGACCTTAATGATTTCGTGATTTTTCTCTGGACAATTACCTCAAAAACTAAACAATTAGAAAATAGTTGAACATTCCACTATGTGAGATAGTATTTTTTCATTTAAACGCAACCGTGAATAAATTCTGTCTGATCATGAATAGACCAGTCCCTTAGAATACCGACGCAAAGCATAAAGTAGATCGGCCGCAACCAGATATTCCCCAAGGGTTGACAAAGCATCTGAGCTTTGATTTATCACCAATGAATTCTCCCAACGGTTTACAGTTAAATTTGCAGTATCTTTTGATTTAAAAAAAAATCTGCAGTGACTTTGAGACGCGATGTTATTTATTTATTTCCTATTTTGTATTTAAAGGTATACCTTACCATGTGTTTGCACATGGTCGCAAAAGCTTTCTATATATGATTTGATTATTAAAAAAATAAAGTTTACACAGACTTATTTATCTACATATACATATAGGTACATATATTTACATTTACATACGTATGTACATTTATATATATACATAATTATATGTGTATGAATATGTAATTATATATATATGTTTTTATTCATATATGTGAGTATGTATTACGTATATGTTGTAGTATATTTCTTATGTTGTATATAATTTAGTGCTGTATTTAACATATGCATATACATTACATAGTTTGTAAATATCAGCGTTTTCCTTCTTGGATATCTCTACCGTGCACCTACCTAATTTTCTCTGCACCACCCCAAGGTTGACTGGGAGATAATGCTTTTAGCATTAAGTCCGCTATTGTACTATTTGTGCATAAAGGGTAAATATATAAATAAATAAATACATCTACATTCAGGTGGGAATGAATATTATCTGTGAATGCAGCCAAACGAGAAAATGAATGCTGTGTGCAAGGTTTTGTCTGTGGTAGAGCCACACTGCAGTCTCGGCTGTTGCACGAATAGGCAGGCTCCCGTCCGGGTACGCCGGTCTTCTGTTAGGTCTTGGTACTGACCAAGACCTAACAGAAGACCGGCGTTAAATAGAAGTATAAGTAATAAGTATTTTTGCGTTTCGACTGATGAGTGAGGTAGCTGGAACTCAATTTTCAAATGGTTGTCAACACATCCAACCCTCGGTAGCAGGTGTCCATGGGCGGCGGTATTCACTTAACATCAGGTGAAACACCTGCTCACTTGAAAACTTTTCGCATAAAAAAAGGTAAGATAGGATAGAAGTTAGCTTTGTGAGCGACCGCTAATGATTAACGATCAAATTGATAAAAAGCGAGTAAAGAGTCTTGTTTGTTTGTTTTATTTCTTTATTGTACACACAATATAAAATATACAATTTGGAGCAAATGACAAAAACATGTACAAAGGTTTAACCATAAAGAGTCTTGTGCAAGTAAGAGCCATCTTTTATTGCTTTTATAAACATCCCACGTCATTGCATATCTTTGCATCTAGCAACGCACGCACGGACTTCAATCCCGTTCTAGATGAAAGCGTGCCGGACGGTAGGACACGAATTGTTGTTCTCGATATAAGGGCGATATAAGGTTAAATAAAAACCTGCCCCGTACGAACAAAGGGGATACGTGAGGCAAATTATTTATGTATTGCCGCGGCCGGTCTAATTATGTGGGGCTTTTGTTCTTTGGCCTGTCGTAGAGGCTCCGCCGCACCCGCCGCACACAATAAGGCCCTCGATAACGTAACGACTAAGTGGTCCACTAAGAACGCTCTAACTTTATTTCTTAAAAATGATATATTTATTCGTATTATGTATATGTTTATATTTATGTATTTATAAGTCTATATTTATGTGTGTATATGTATGTTTATATGTATATATTGTTAGCTTTTTGCAGATACATAATTATACTTATTAACTAACATATTTGTTTTATTATTATTATACTTTTTTTATTTTACTTTTATTGTAGTTACGATATTATTTAATTCCTTTATTAAAATTAACCTACACCTTTTATTTCCTAATTAATTTCAATCCATACAAAGGATGTCTGGAAGAAATTACTTTTAGTAATAAGGCCGCCCATTGTACCTATCATTTAAACTAAGTTTTAGTTATATTTCATTTCGGTGAGCGATAAAGAATATTTATTATTATTATTATTATAAGAACTTACCCACTTTGTTAGCTTTTCAATATTAATTCGGTGCAATTAATGTTTTCGGTTCCATTGCTGAATGGTCGATAGTGTTTAATTTAACGGTATTAAATGAACAGTTTTGAAACTGGAAATATTCTTTGCGAACAAAACGCGATGATTTTAAAATCATTTAAATGTTAATTTTAGATAATGATTTAAATGTATTTTTTAATACTACATTATGAATTTAGCTAATAAAGGGATTTACTTTTATGTATAAGTGAAACCGTTTCACAGATTTTTTTCGAGTATTATGCGTTTTTAGGGTTCCGTACCCAAAGTGTACGGAACCCTAAAAACGCATAGTACAGGTCCCTATTACTAAGTCTCTGTCTTTTTGTTTTTTTGTCCGTCTGTCACCAGGCGGTATCTCATTAACCGTGATAGTTGGACAGCTGAAATTTTCACGGATGATGTATTTGCGGTGTGAGCGAAGACCGGACTCGCGTACGTCATAATAGGCGGAACTATTGCCTTATATAAGGTCACGTTGTTCCGAAGGGACATTTTTGACGTTTTGTTAAGGAGCGGATGGAGGCGGCCGAGAACGAAGGCCGCCCGGTTCTTGACCCGAGTCACGTGCTGGCTGAATTTTAATTGGAAGTCGAGGACGACACCTAAATATCTAACTTTGTTCACCCATGGTATCGGACTATCCATGAGCTTAACGGGGGATGGTTTGGTTACGTTTTTATGTGAGAAAAGGATGGCCGCGCTCTTGGCGGGATTGATTTCGATCCTCCATTGCTGAAACCAGTCACCGATGATGATGGCTGCGGCTTGGAGGCTTCGATGGATTATTTCGGGTGTTCTGCCTTTGGTATAAAGACAGGTGTCGTCGGCAAATAGGGCAAATTCTACATCCTTGACACGCGGCATGTCGTTGGTGTAGAGTGTGAACAGGACTGGGCCCAACACCGACCCTTGGGGCACCCAGGCTCGAACGGGATGCGTAGTCGAACACGCGCCCTCGACGCGATACCGAAAGGTCCGATTACTTAGGAAGTCTCGTATTATGCATACGAGACGGTCGGGCACGCCAAGCCCGTATAACTTGTATACGAGCCCGTTGTGCCAAACTTTGTCGAAAGCTTTGGCCACGTCCAGGAAGAGTGTACCGGTGTTGAGCCCGCGTTGGCGTTTGGCTAGAATGTGCTCCGTGATGCGGTGCACTTGATGGGTACACGAGTGTTTGGGTCTAAATCCAAACTGCTCTGGGATGGTGAGGCCTTTGGTGTCCATAAGGGATTTTAGGCGGGCTAATAATAGCCTTTCAAAGATCTTCCCAAAAGTTTTGAGAAGACTTATTGGACGATATGAGGTTGGGAGAGTAGCTGGTTTGGAGGGTTTGAGGAACCCTATGAGGTCAGCTTCCTTCCATGCGGATGGGAAGAAGCCTCCGGTTAAAGCCGCGTTGTAAATTAATACTAGTATCTGAAGGATGCTAGTAGGGAGGAGCTTGGTCACCTTATTGGTGATACCGTCTGAGCCTGGCCCTTTGCGTTGGCGTAGGTTTTTAATGGTTTTTGCTAGTTCTGAGCACGTGACCGGGAGAACGGGATCGCGAAGTGGCTTTAAGGCTTTCCTTTCAACCTCTTCGTCCACCTTACGGAGGTATTCGGGGCTGGCCGGAAGCAAACTAGGGGAGCATTGGGACTCTAGGCTGTCAGCTAAGCACTCGGCTTTCTCTTCGTCCGGCATTGCTGGCGTTCCTATCGGGCGGACTAAACAGAGGTGATTTTTTTGCCGGTTTTATAGATAATGGCAACGAACTTCGTGCGCGAGTCCGGCTCGCACTTGGTCGGTTTTAAAATTCACGATGTTTTGAACACAAAGCTTTTATACTCAGGGGGCGGGCAGTCCGTGTCGAGATGATCTTGGGCTTTCCATGCACCTTACATCATACATTCTCTCTATATATAATTATATTCTCTATTAGATATACTCTATTAGCGATACTCTATTAGCTAGCGTACGTCAAATGCAACTCTATAGACGCTCTGCTAACTCTTACCGTATCGTATCGTCTTATCGTCGTCCCGCTGTCTGTCTGTGTATATATGCTTAGGTTTTTTTCTTTAATAGATAGAGTATTCAAGAGGAAGGTTTATATGTATAATTCATGCATAATGTAGTACAGAAACACTGATAATTTTAGAGATTTACAATGCGATGTCGAAAACAAACATTCAGCATTGCACCCGTACGTAGTCGGGGCGGGTCGCTAGTGTCATGTTATAATTTAAAGCGGAACAATTTTTAAACGCAGCGCAGTATGGACACGAGTCATCTTTATTAAAACATCATTGGCTACAGACGCAATGAAAACCTAGCTTTATTTCTATGTCCTCGATCTACCAGACGGGTTTACGGGCAGCAAACCATTACCGAATGTGGGCACAGGGCTTTATGGCGATAATGGTTTGCATACAGACGGATGTCGGATTACCGTTTGGGAACGGCACAAGGAATTCTATTGTAGGCCATCCTATTTACAACGAGATTTCTCTCGTATGTTGTCATCAATGGCAGCTATCGAAACAAGATTTAATTGTAATATATAAAACCTTTGAGATTTTTCTGTATAGCATATTATAACGCATATATATACATCAAAAGTGTCTGAGATGTTTATGCCAATACGCGTATTATCATGTTATTCTTATTTAACGTATTTCACCGACCAGTTTCATCAAATTTTAATGTCTAATTCTTCAGTTAGTTTTAACAATAAAGTTTTAATTCATAATTAGTAAATAAATTTCATAACTAGCCAACAAAATAATTATAATTAATAACTCGTCACGAGCAAGCGGTTCGCCGGATGCCTACAAATTATCCGAGGTTTTTTGCACGCAATACAATTCCGAATAGGTGTTTGGGTATTGGCTGAAATTCAAATGTTGATGGTCGGATAAAGTTTTTTACCATAGGGAAGGTCCTCTTAAGGTTTGTAGCCGGATATGGGCTGTATAGGATTTTTCATTGAAGTGTTAATTATAATATTCAAGTTATTGATTCGTGAGAGTTGCACAAGTTTTATCACAAGATGTGTCCCATAAAGACATTCCGAAACATTACACATACAGCAAATATTTACCACCTTTTTACTAACACTGTCCCTTAATTCGCATCGTTCGTGCAATGGGAGTGCGACGCTAATAATAACTTTTAAACCGTTCATTGTTCTGTTTGGTTTAAAAAGAAAAGGTTTTTCAACATAAGTATTAATTTATCCTATTAGAATTACTTAGTAAAGAACAATGCCCACTTCCCATTACATTTAAAAACCTGATAATGAAAGTGTATGTATAGTTACAAGGTATAGCAGAAAGACTACCTTTAAGTTAGTAAATTAATATCATATAGTAATTTTTACGATTGCTGGTCTACGAAGTCCAAAAATTATTAAAAAATGTTACTTTATAGGTTAGGATTTGCAGTTACCTAATGTAACGAAATAAATGTGCTAGAACTAACTATGTAGGCTCAAGTTTATTCTAAAATAATAATATTAGCCTATCTAAGGTCTAAAACGTCTTTTTTACTTGTGAATTCCTAGAAACCGACTGCCCTTACGTCACTGCTTAGACTCGATTATTGTCACTATAAATTGAGTGAAGAGCATTATCTGCTGTTTCAACAGCTGAGTACTTACTAAATTAACGTAAGTTAAAAGTGATCATTTATCTGCCCTACACATTTCATTGGCCTGCACTACAATACATAATAATCGATAATTATAATTCCTGATGAATAAAACGGGGGAAAAAATAAAACACTATGTTACATGGAATGCTTTATTAATTATCATCATCTTCACTTAAATTTCTAATAACTATGTTATTCAGAAATTCTGCTATGACAGAGATATTTTCTTGATAGTTCATCCGAAGTACCACACTAGTCATAACATGAGTGCAACATCCTATGGTTCACCAACCAACAGTATTCGACTATACTATCTCTGCCAGACACATTATTTTCTATTAAAATGTAGACATAATATTGTTTTCTTTAAATGTGCCAGGACTTAATTTTTCCTCTTATTAGTGTTATGTCACCACTTCCTCTCAGATTATTCCTAGAAAACTCCTGTGTCCCTACATATTTCTATTCTATATGATCCATGAAAGCGAATATGTTCGCCATAATAGGATTTGGCTTGCCTTATTTGGTACCTAATGCAAATAGTATAAGTTCACTAGTAACTTAATCTCAGAAACATAAAAAATAAATTATCTTCAGAAACATGCCTAATATGTGTGGCAGCAGCACTCTTACAACTCATCCAGCATGAATGGCATATTCTATCAGATGATGATATCTACAAAAGAATCAATATACAAACAAGTAATAAAGCAATAATTATTATTCATCTTAAAAACATATTAAAAAAAAAACAATTATGTATTTATTTGTGGTTAAAATTATTACAGCATCAGTCAATTAATAATAGATATAATAATTTACATATAAAATACAAAAGAGAAATAATCTAGAGTAATAGTATCAAGTTTTATACTGGCAAATGATTAACAATGTAGAAACATGAATGTGATGTTGTGAACTTGTTTGTATAATAGCATTAATCTGTCTTTGCTTTTTATGAAGGATTATCAAAAACAGTCTTCTTCGACCTGGTTGAGATAATCCTGAAGCTTGAGCAACATCACAGCTTGTTAATTCCTGATTTATTCTTCTGATAAAGAGTTCATTACAAGATTTACAAATGTGATCTTCCTCAGTAATCTGAAATAAAAAACATATATTGAGTTTATAATATTTTGGATATATAGATCTTTTGAACAGTAGCTTGTGTTATGTCTCACAGGTATAATTTATAGGAGCTTTGTTAGTTTCATTAGGACTTGATTGACATTTTTAGATTAAAAATAAACATAAATACTCACAATTATTCGCGAATACCGATGAGTGGCGATGAGTATGTCACTCGCAGAACTGTCAAATGTCAAAAAAAACCATCTATGTCAGCCGTGCGAACTTTATTACATGCTGCATTAATAATTTATTATTTTATTTTTAATAAATCTGTACTACTAATAAGATTGATTTTAATTTTTATACAAATACTGTTAATTACGTGCTTACTCACTTCTCTAAAACGTAAAATCACGTACAAAACTCAGAAAAAGTTGAATACAGTCAAGTAGGTAGTGTGAAAAATGGAACGTCCTATGCAAAGGATTGTTAAGGTGCGTTCAAAACATGGTAATATGTTTACCCTTGAAGTAAAATAAGCGTAAAGAAATATCAAAAAATATTTTTTTCCCGACCTTCTTTTAACATTGTGATTAGTGTAATTACTATAAAATGAAATTAGCTAAATTTTAATATTTATTTCACTTCTATACACAATCAGGTCAAAAATGGGCATTGTTCTTTATACTGGGCGTTACTTTGTTGATATGAAAGTTGATAAGTCGGGACCGTCTGATACAAACATGAGAAATAAATATAAGTTTTCAACATTGCATGACATTAACGATGAGGATGTTCGACTCTTTATCTATAATAAAATATTTCACAAGTAACTAATATGACGTATTTCGATAGATTACATCCTGTTGTTCATGAAATAATTTATTAAAATGTTAGTTTAGCATTCGCAAGCTTGGCGTCTTTTCTTATACTGATATACCAAGAGGGCTATAGGGGCAAGAGATAATAATAAAATCGTTTACGTAAAGTGAACCGTAAGGCAACTAAAAGTCACGAACGAATCTGTCTCCATAAAAATATCCAAGATAAAAAGCGCCAAGGCCGCCAAATTGTAGATTGCATAAATTTGTTGTTCTGTTGTTACTTTTATGTATACTCTTATTTGTGGTGGACAATAAATATGTGTGTTCATTCATTCATTCATTCATTCATTCATTCAATATAACTTCGATAGAGCAATATGTTTTCATGTCCTTGATGCCAGCATCTTCAGTCCTAACCAAAAGTTCGCAAACCAACTCAGCGGGTCGAATTCTTAAACTGTACCAAGGCGCCATAAAATCAGAAAGTACGTGCTAAAATGTGTCGATCGGGGGCTTAATACGTTGGGATACGACAGCTACTTTGCATTAATACGTCATGACCCCATACGTAAAACGCGGGAGGGGCTTACGATAAAGGCGCGGAAAGGAAGCGGCATATGATATTCACAGGTAATAAATATTAGAATAGGTGCAGTGATTGCTTGAGCAGGTGTCGACGCGGAGCAACGGACGGGCCCATTACGTATTTCTTTTCAACTATACGTTCAGCTTGTAAATGAAACGATTTAACGGATTTTATCGCATTAATATTTTTATAAATTCTTTTTTTTATGTGAAAAGTTGTCAAACGAGCGGGCGGTTCACCTGATGTTGAGTTATTACCTCCGCCAATGGACATCTGTAGTACCTGACGGTTATGCGCTGACGATGAAACGCGTGAGTATCATTTACTTCCATTTTAAGCTGTTTATCTGTGAGGACGTGGTACTTTCCCGGACGAGCGTGCCCATTCGTGCAACAGTAGAAAGTGTTGCGTGTCCCTACCATAGTGTAAAATGCAACTCTTCGAGCACAGTTTCATCATAATCATCATTTCAGCCTGTTTGAGTCCACTGCTGAACATAGGCCTCCCCCACAGACTGCCACGAAACACGATCCTGAGCCACCTGCATCCATCGACTTCCCGCACACTTGCACAGGTCGTCACTCCATCCAGTAGGGGGTCGTCCGACACTGCGATGGCCAGTATGAGGCTGCCACGAGAACCTTGCTTCCCCAATGATTATTACTTCTACGAGCTATATGGCCGGCCGATCCGGCACAGTTTATTTTTTAAAATATACTGTTTCTTTTTCTTTTGCCTGTTTTATTATAGTTTTTATGGTCAATGAGAAACAGAGTTACGTCCTAATGTCAAAGTTACCTCGGCCTTGTAATATTCACGTAAATCCAAGTAATCGTTATACACAGTCAGTGTTAAGTTAGTACAGTACATTAGCGTTAAGTAGGTCTTAGCGCGATAACTTCCGAACACTTAAAGCCTATTTCAAAGTTTTGTTTATGTTCATGTTATATGGTACGTGAGAGTCATTTATGTGAAATAGCTATTATCTTTTGGATAATATCTGGTGAGTTAAAACATATTTTTGAAACTTATCATTTAAACCAGATAACTTATTATACATGCTGTATATAAATATTACATGTAGACGTGATAAGTCAGCACATTAACAATTTCATTGGTGCCGGCACCGGGGATCGAACTCAGGTTGCTCGAGTATATTGAATTAAAAGCGAACGCCCGGACAATGACCTATCACGGCTCTATCACGCCTCCGCCGTGAAGGAAAACATCGCGAGGAAACGCTCATATTTTCGAAAAAACAAAAATAAAATATTTCGAAGATACATGAAGTCGTCAATCCGCAGTGAGGACGCGCGGACTCCTCTGTATAGAGGAGGCTTTTACCCAAAAGTGGGCCATTTATAGGTCATTTTAATTTGCTTTTATTTTATATTTATACGCCATCATAGTTTTATTTTTATGCACCTTACTAAAACTGCCATCGGAAAATTTACTGTGTAATGAAAACAGACTTTTTAATATATTTACATATAAACAGATTATTTAATATATTCTCTTATAATAAAAAGAAAAAAATAATAATTTTGAGTAACAGATATAAATTTTCTAAATTATAACACCGATTCTAAGAGATTACATTAGAGCTTAATTTTTGATTATCAGTACGTCAGTTTACGACCTCTTCAGGATGGTTCCTAATGATAAAGGAACTGATTTTTATGACTTTATACACGGCAACGAGTTCATATTGGTTTACATGTGTATTTTAGCGGCGAATTCGTTCACGCCACATTTCCCGCTAAAAGCTTTGCCGTCGGTGACGAGCGGACGGTAGGAGCGTGAGCGATTGTCACACGAGTGATGCGCGCGGTGCGCCCGCGGGGTGAGCGGGAGGGGCGCAGGGAAGGGGGAGGCCTATCCTCCCCCCGCGCCGTGTTATCGATTGCCCCAGTTGAGAGCGGGGCGGAAGTAATGATAGAACGGGATGCAACCACCGCCGGCCAACTCCACGGGCAACTGTATAGTGCACTACACAAATATTGTTCGAGATAATATTTAATCCTCCCTTTCTTTCCTCTAATGTAATTCCGGATAACGCTCCTCGAGCGGACTCCTTAGCAGCGTTAGTAGAGTTGAAAGGCGGGCTTTTTTCCCCGGTGTTCGTGTTTCCATAGATTCGGTAGTCAAGCCATCACCGAACGTTTGAACGGAGCCGGACCAACCGACAATATCTCACGCTTCCAAATAAATTAGCCGAAACTTGGAGCCATCAAAGTAAACAACTTCGCAAAGTCGAGCGTGTCAGTGACATCCTGCTTATATCCATCCGAACGGGCCCGTAATAGCTTCCTCAATCTCAGCGTCAAAGTTCTCGTAAGGCGCTTCTTAACTAAGGTTGGGGTAGTTTGAGAGGCCTTCGGCGCGGTCTTAAAACTTGCCGAAACTCGGGTAACTCGATCTCCGAGATCCGACGGGGGCGGTCAATGCCACGCTAGCCCGCAATGCCTTATTAGCATGACAATAATTGACTGTGGAACTGCGGACGAGTGTTGCCAACGCTCTGGCGCTTTCTAAGTTGGAAACCAGCGTCGACTCTAGTTCGTTTATCGGTGTTCTTATTTCGGCGAATGCCGCGTTCGCGAAGTAAATAAGGCGGGATGGCCATTTAATGTCTGTCGTAAAACCGAGTTCATAAGTCATGGATTCGCTCACGGAGGCCGCCGTGGGCGATATCGATTTTACAATAAAGCGCCCGACAAGCGGGTGTCTTCTTCGCGGCGTGGTAAATTGCGATAGAATCTGAGCCGGGCGTTCACATCCAATGATAATAAAGCGTAAAAAGAGTCGTCGTTTTAATGCCCGCTTTATGGGCACTTCCGGAGCCCCGAGGTTTAGGACGCGCCGGGATATATGGGCCGCTGTTAAAACTCCTCCGCCAATCGCCGACGCTCATTGTTGTCGAGCGCCGACGGTGTGGAATGGCACCGTAAAACCAACCCGAAACCGAACCAGCACCCCACAATGGTGCAATCTCTACACCCTCGGCTACGTCCAATATAAACCAGGCAGGATTCTTAAACTTTCACGTCCGACAGTAATTGATTTATTCGCTCGAACTGTGCATAAACAAAGTAAGGGTCGTAAAGTCGTGTACTTAAAGGAGATAACTGTGTAAGTAAACTCGAGAATCCAATTAAGAAATGAGCGCGGCTCGGATTCATTTCAGTACTTACTTTATCAACGTGTCCGTGCGTCGCTATTAAGAGGGTTTTAGACGTAACAGTAGTTGATCTGCAATTAGAATGGAGTAAATTGGAGTGTTTTCTCGCTACAACTTGTTCTATGCCGGCAACACGATAGAATTATGTTAGTGACCTTAGATATTTTAATGTATTGGCAGTTTTATTGGATGTACTGAGTTACTAAAAGGGAAATAATCAGTTTCTGGAAGGTTTGCGTCTTGACTTCAACTTGACAGTTCATCTTGAGGTCGTTTATAACAATATAGAGTATTTCGTTTTATTTTTTAGTCTATGGACTCTTACAGCAATGTTGGACGAACAGATAATCGAGGCAAAGGTGCAATATGAATATTAGTTGACTCTATTCACGTTTTAACCTGACGCCTAACGTAATCTGCGGCTCAGAGTAAATTAAGGTTTATAATGGCTGCGGAAACTAGCATGTTAGCGGTGTCGTCATATCAAGGACAGCCTCATAAAACTAAACTGTTCCGACGTCAACAGCTTAATAATACCTTGACATGTAACAGTCTTTATTAGTTTGTGCGTCTGCTGCGTTGCCGTTCGATTGATGTTACTAAATAGAGCGGTAGGCGCCTCTTACGCACACAACCGCAGCCATTAAACTTTTATGGGTGAACTGGCGAAATTAATTCTAGAATTAGGTTAAGGAGCGCCGTGCGCTGGGCTCGCGTGTCCTCCGTTGGAATTACCGCTTATTTAATTCCGAATAAATGAGGGTATATATTTAAGGAACGTTTCGTTCCAATGCAAACGTAGCGTTTATTAATCGCACTACTAATTGCTTTGTCGGCTTATCGTTTTCCCGATAGCGTTTAAGGCGGAAAGGATTCAGTTTTTCCGCGATAACGTTATTTCTCCGAGTGGGGTTTCACTGTTGATAAAGTAAAAGAATCCCCAAAGCCTCGATATGATTGTGTTTTGGATAGCAACGTTATGTTTTGTTAAACATCCTTACTAGTCCTTACTAATATTATAAAGGCGAAAGTTTGTATGTATGGATGGATGTTTGTTACTCTTTCACGTAAATACTACTGAATGGATTTTAGTGAAACTTAATATAACTTATACATCGGAATGAGACATAGGTTATATTTTATATACATATTTTATGTATATATGTCTTTCCGTCTGAATGATGAGTATGAGGCGTAATAACGCATTCAGCCTATTTTATGCAGACGTAGTCGCGGGCAACAGCTAGTTTTATATAAATATTTGGCTTTTACGCCAAAACAACTCAACCGATTATCATGAAACTTTGTACACATATTCTTAGAGGTATTATAAGGTCATAGGATTCTTTTTTTCTCTTTTTCTTGTCCATTTTCAAGCAGACCCTGGCAATTGCTGGGATAAATGCTAGGTAGAAGAAGAAGGATTCTTTTTTTCATTAACATAAAAACATGTTTTTTTATAAAAGAAATTTATTTAAGGCTTCAATGTGGGCGGAGCTGCAGCCGAAAAGCTAGTATATAAATAAATCAATCAAATGCTACGTAGGTGAACAAGAAATTTTATATTTACTGTTTTGAACAACTGTTTGTTGGCAATATTTAATGAACGATTTTTCCGCGAACAACAAAAGTGAAATGAGTATAAAAGTCCATGTCTTAACTAAATGGGTGTGTTGACTAATTAATTGTAATGTTATCTAGTCCCGGGTATTTTGAAGATTGTGATATTCCTTGCCTGTTTTAAAATTAATAAGTGCAGTTTATTATTAAATTCCGTTCGTAAAATGTTTCTTAACCAAAACGATGGCCCTTTTGTTACTAGTTGCGTAAGATAGATGTAACGACCATGTATGTTTTAAATTAATATGTCAACAAATACATCTTTTTTTGACGTTTCTTTTGATGAAAGAAGTTTGAGTTTTTTCCGCAGTAGATTCTATGATAGACGCTACCTAAGCAGAGGCACGCATGTGGACATGCGTAAATTAATAGAAATGAGGTTAGCTGACTTTCCTCATGATTTCATGATGGATTCTACCTTAGCAGAGGCACGCATGTAGACATGCGCATATTAAAAAAAAATTAGGTTTGCTACTTTTCTAATCATTCCATGATATACCTTTACTAAACATAGGCACGCATGTGGACGTGCGTAAATCAATAAAACTGCAGTTTTTCGCCTACGGGCCTTGGAGATCAGGTATACGGAGCATGTCATCAATGGCCGTCCATTGTTTATCAAAATGTTTGAAGTGAAGTTTGGTATCGGGACGCTAAGTTTTTAATTCATCGTTTTGAGTAACTTGGTTCAAATCCCGGTGCCACTGGAAATTAATTTCTTTCCTACATTTTCAAGTGAAAGTCTACCGCGTGCTCTGTGAGAGTAAACATTTTGAGAAACGCTACATTTCAGCTTAACATTCTAATTTCTTTTTCAAGAATATAATGTTAAGTTTGCCATTTCACAATGAGGTTGTGGCAGTGTATGACCTAATACGAGAGCGAGCTTTGCCCAGCCGTTAGATTTTTATAGGTTACTTCATTATTTATCGCTGAGAGTAAGGAGATTCTATAACTACATGGGTTAGGGTTATAACTCTGTCTGGCGTCAGTTCTGTGTTAGTTTCATTGAAACATATAGGATGTTGACCTATTACTAACATATCTTATAAACAGAATTGGCATAAGCAGAAAATCAAGACACTATTTCATTATTTATGAACTAAATGTCCCGGCCAAACGTTGTTCTGCCATATAAAAAATATTTCTAGGGAATTTGAAAACTGTTTAGGGTGGACCACCGTTATCATATAGGGGGATGAAAAATATATGTTGTCCGATTCTTTACCCTGGCCGATATGTACACAAAATTTCACAAAAATCGGTTGAGCAGTTTCGGAGGAGTTCAATTACAAACACCGTGACACGAAAATTTTATATATTAGATATTACTATTGCGTGCTAATTTTTAGTTCAAACACTTGAGCTAACTGATCCATCCCGGTGCTGGTACCATTGAAATGGCAACTTTAAGCGTTCATGTGATGGTGCTCTACTGTGAAAGAAAAAATGCATGAGGAAATCTTCACATATAAAAGATATATTATAAAATCTAAGATATGTAGTGTACACATGAGGATGCCCATCAATGTAATGTATGTTTGTTGAAGCGGCATTTATTTTTTTCTTGTTTATTTCCCATTTCATCAAACAGTACAGGTTCTATAGGTATCATCGTGAAAATATTATAGTCGAAATGAGGGAAATTGAATATTCCTACAGTGTCCCCGAATTAATGTATATTAAGGAGCTAGATGCATCTTCGAGGAGCTTTAAGCATTTCGCGGGCAGCCTCGTCTTTCGCATTCTGGGCACGCGCCACTTTCTTTGTTTCAGTCGCGTATAACGAGATATTGTGATTCGCTGCTATTACCGCGCCGCGTACAGTCGGACGCGAATATCTGACACAACATTAGATACACGTTTTCTTATTAAGCCGACACAGGCACTGAATAGCAATGACCGTATTGATATCCTCGTTCATTTTCTTTTGTTTTTCACGTTACGGCCAGTGTACTGATGGACTGCGCTGTAAGTGGAAGACGTTATCGATTGCACAATATTATTAGTTCTTGACTATAATAGCGTCGATGCTATGAACTTAGAGGATTTATGTGGTACATCTGTCGTCATGCCCACCATAAATGAACACGCGATGAGGATTCAAATCCACTATAAAGGTCGAAATTCTGATGACTTAAGCACTAAGCTGTCATAGATTTAATTAAAAATTGAATTTGAATTTGAAACAACATTTCAGTAATTTAAAATATATAATTGAATTTTGGGTTCACAGAATATCAACTTCGTTTACTTTCAACTATTATGAACTAAAGTTTTTTAATTAATGGACTTTTCACAGATAATGAGATCATTAAAGTTTAAAATAGACGAGTGGTGCTTAGATATTACATTAGTTTAAGATATTTTTTTACTTATTGTAAATTTCAAACGAGCGATGCCTTCAGATTTGGGGCAGACGGGGATAGTAACATATAAATATTATAGCCCATAGCACCATTTAGCTTACGAATGGAGTACCTAAATAAAGTTTTTATTATTAATTTCGCAGGAACTGTCCAACTGGTTTTCCATTATTGTTTTCATTGAAATTCCTTGTAAACCTGATTAACAATATATTGACGACTTAGATCTATAGAGTTTATTTTGGCTGTTAACTTGAATGTTGTTCTAATCCCTCAGTTTATTCTAATATTGTAGGATTCATATTAAGCAACAAATCTCGCCATTTTAATCATTGACTTCATATTATAGGAGTGATGATCGATACAAGATTAGATATGTATATTAAAATACGATTGAATGAACTACGCAGTCTAAAAAGATAAGCATTCCGTTGGAATTTCTCGTTGAAGAAAAGTTGGGAATGCCTGAAATAGGGTGCAAACAGCGTTGCGATAACAATTCCACGGCACCTTACAGCGAACGTTGCAACGTGGTTGCGCAAGGCATATATATAACTCAGATAAGCGGGAGTGAAACTGTATCTTATTTGCGGCCTCGAATTAAAATTAAACCTCATACGGAGGTTTGGGAAAGTCGATCCCGCGGCGTGGCGTACGCGCGCAACTTTCTTTGTGTTTACAGTTTTAATTTCGCACGACAGTGTAATGAACGCCGGGCCTGATGTGTGCTAATGAATCCGTTATTTATACCTACTCGTGCCGGCGAAATTTCGCGCTTTGCCTCAACGTTTCCATTGTCTAATTAACGCCACAACACTATTGGACCTACGTGTACGATGTTAAAATGTTGTCATTATTAGCTTTTTAATTCCAATATTTATATTGAATGCGTTATATATGCTCATGTTTTTAATGTATACACAAAAACATCAGGTTGTATCGAAAAGTTTGCAGCCTTAAAATATAGATTTATTTTAGTCTTATTTTACTAGTGCCATAAGGTTATTTTTATTTTTGTTGTCACAGTGCAAACTTTCGTTACGGTATCATTTTTTTTTGTTAAATTATAACGACTTACACCAAGTGCGCTGATTTCATAAAATTGAAAAAATGTAAAAACATGCTGTCGTACATTAAGTTTTCAAAAAATACGCTAAGAAGATCAACAATGACAGAATACAACACATTCTGATTTTGCTGCTTCTTATATAAAAATAGGTGAAGAAATAGGTGGCCCTTGCTCCGGCCTTCAACTTATACAAGTGAATAAAACATCAAATAAATGTAAGATCTTATATTGTTAGACCGCATTCGACGAAGTCTGGCACAACGGCTTGTTTTACAAGCCGTTCGCACTTAACGCGCAACATAGACTCCACACCATCCAAACCTTCTTGTCGAATCGCTATTTTCGATACCAATCAGAAGGCACCCCCTTTACGAGTCGCGTTCTCGTGGTGGTCATTCCTCAAGGCGCCTGCCTCTCCCCTTTGGTCTTTTCGCTCTTTCGAGCAACATACCCAAAGATCCACACGTATATCTTTCACTTTTAACGGATAACACGGCTCTATTTTACTCCAATACGAACTTCAATCCAGTTGTATCGCCCCCAATGTTGAAAATGTGATGGTAAATATTTTTATATTGCAACTAATAAGTTTACATACATTTTAGTAATATGAATTGAATTTGGAAGAAGGCATAAAAGATGATACTAAAATGAATATAAGTTATAAAAATGTGACGTTTCATGTACGTACTTTTATCTTGTCCTCAATATGTGCTGACCTTATTTTTCTATACAGCTATAGCCATGAAGCCTGACTATAAGCTTATCAACAGACACGCGCAATGTATTTTTTCTTTCCTTTACTTTTGATATAAAACTTATGTTCCGAGAACTGATTAAATAGGCCTCGTAGTAAAGCAACATTTTTTTCCTTTCGACTTTCATGCTTTTGAGTGTATAATACATGATGTATTAAAGATGCATTATCACTAATCGTGACAAATGCCACAATATTTATGGTTATCGTACTTATGATTAAGTTTTATCATAAACAATAAAAAAAAAATTTACAAAGATTATGCCAATGTAAAACATGTCGAGAAAGCATTGATTCATGAATGAAAATGAAAAATGCGTTTTCCCCCAAACATAATTTTTGAAATAATTCTTGCTATAAAATAATTTGAAAACAATAAAAAGTCCGCCACTTACTTGGGTTACAGGCATATAAGAATATTGTAGCATCGAAACGACCCAAAAAATCCACTCCCATCCTTGTATTACGACCGCGTCAGATAATTTTCATGCGAAGACATTTCATAAATCACATATCAATATGGGAAAATGTAATATCATCCGGCAGACGGGCGGCGTGAGCGGTGTTTGCTTCGATGATTTACCTACGTGTACTCATGCTATTCGAATATACCGCGACTTCGCCTCCATGGGCTGAATTTATTATTGCACCGGCAAAATTGAAAATCTATGATCCGATCGTAATGCATTTTCATTTTTCGATTGAACCATTTCCGTTTTTAAATTTTTGTGCAAAAATTTATTCTTCGAACTTTTGCCCGTGAGACGTGCTATCTATCTCTGTCTGTACTTACTTTCTCTCCTCAGCTCAAGTGGTAGATAATCAAAGAGACGATATATTTACTAGCATTAAAAGCCGGGTGGTAGGGCCACGCAGCAGACTCGGCTGTTGCACGAATGGGCAGGCTAGTCCGGGTAAGTATCACGACCTCACAGAAGACCGGCGTAAAGTGGAAGTATAATACTTTCCCGTTTCGTCTGGTGAGTGAGGTGGCCGGAGCCCAACTTTCAAAAGGTTGTCAATGCATCTGGAACCCTCGGGTGTAACAGATGTCCGTAGGCGGTGGTATTCACTTAACATCAGGTGAACCGTCTACTCGTTTGGCAACTTTTCACATAAAAATCTGCAGTAAAGTCTAAAACGGCTTCGCGCTAGCATAGTTTTTTTTTTTTTTTTTTTTTCATTAATAACGACTAACATCTATTTGTCTAACCAAGCATGCGTGTACATTCAGAACAATTATATGTAAAACTTGTATATTTGTAGTAGAAATGGAACCGATGTTGATATATCTACGAACAGCTTAAAACTTTGGAGTTAGAAACTTGCCCCTAAACGTTAATCCCTTGAAGAAAATCACATATGACTTTCCATTTAAACGCAGGGAGACAAGCCCTAAAAACTGAAATTATTATTAAATATGGATAATACATTAAGTATGTATGTAAGTCCCGGTTCCAGAAGTCAGCGGTGAAATAAATACGAAACGTGTTAGATATATAAAAAAATCCTTATGCATACGTAAAGTGTAAGACTCGATGCGAGAGGAAAAATTCACGGAGCGACTAAAAAAACATCAGCTCGCGTTCGAGTATTTAGAGGCGACGTTCGACGCCTTGGGATGGAATTTCCGCTTGCATAACAGGTGAACACTGAAAGGCTGTTTCCGACGGGAATGCTACACGGAAATGTACTAGGGGCGGTGAGAAAAACGCGGCACCTCGCGTAAACCAGTTCTGCGTATTCAGCCGAGAAACCCTATAAAGATTTTCCTAGTAAATACTAATATTCAACCTATTATTTCTAACATAGGTAATATTAAATAGGTGGTATTAGGGTTCATTATTTTGGTTTTTTAAGGTTCCCGAGTGGCAACCTCGTACTGGCCATCGCAGTGTAGCACGACCCCCATTTCCACATTTGCACAGGCCCTCAGAGTGAGGGCCTGTGCAAATGTGCGGGAAGTAGATTGATGCATGTGGCTCAGGATCGTAATTCGTGACATTCTATAGGGGGAGGCCTATGTTCAGCAGTGGTCTCAGACAGGCTGAAATGATGATGAGACTAGTATTTTATTTTATCTTTATGTCAGAAGGTGAAAAGCGAGCTGGCGTTTCACCTGATGTTAAGTGAAAACCACATTATTTATTTACATTTGTAACAACCGAAGAGTTGCAGATGCATTGCCACCTTATAATAAAGTGGGTCCCGGCTAAGTCACACTTCCACTCCACGCGGGTCTTCTGTGAGGTCGTGGTACTTACCCGGACGGACCTACCCATTCGTGCAAAAGCGAAGACTGTTGCGTGGTCCTACCATAGTAATGTTTAATCTATGTTATTATAAACTAAGTTAATATTAAACATTAATAATTGCTAGCCATCCCCATTATCAAGAACATTGGGACTAAGAGGTATTTTATGAAAAAAAAAAAAAAAAATAAAAGGCTGCATCCTTTATAAATAGTAAAATGTATAAGTTCATAATCTAGCGATAGAGCGCCACGAGGAATGTTGACAAACGGAATGTTGCGGATTTGGGAATTTCTTGGATAAGATGGTTCACTCACGATGTTTTCCTTCGCCGTCAAATACGTGATAGATGGGCACTTAGAACTTTCACTGCTAACGAGATTTGAACACGGATAACTTGAGTATAGTGAATTAAAATGCGAGTGCCAGGTTGTTTAGTTAACGCGACTTCGCAACGCTCGCTACTGCTCACAATTCTTTATTTAGTGTAGATTAAAAATAGTTAAGTAACAGCCAGTACATATCCCGCTGCTGGGAAAGACTGTACAGAGGGTACGGAAGGATAACAAAATTTTAGACAACCACCACATAAATATAGCCTTGAAATACTAAATTTTTTGACTTATTTCACTTCTGCTATTTATTTCATAAATTTCAAAATCATTTATCACCTTTTTAAAATGTTTATTACAGTAAGACTTTATATTTCCATCTTGGTGCATTAGCGATCTTCAGTTGAAAATAGCGACCGATCACTTATTTTAAAAGTGAACTGAACCTCGTAAAAAGTACTTTATTTAAGTGTCAGTAGTTATCAAAGGGTATTTGCCAACAAAGAAAATTCTATCTTCGCAGAATGTTTCCACGTCTATTATATCCCTGGTTGGCAGTTATTACTAGACGTTACTGGGATAAAAGATAAAGCGGGGATCACGCGATTCATTTCTCTAATTGCATCCAGAGGCTATACCTCGTACAAGTCTCTCTCGGTTGTTAAATCGAGACCACTTCGTACAGACAATTAGTAAACATCCGTAGCGAGCAGGTATCTAACTTGCACATCGCTTGTTTTAAATAGAAATAGCTAACAATAAAAAGTCATTTTTTAAATCTTAAATTTAAATTAAGCTTTTGCTTTTTTGAAAAACATTGACATGGTTATATTAATATATTATTATGTATTAATATACTATTATACTAATATAATTTTAGGATTGCGTACCCAAAGGGTAAAACGGGACCTAGGGAGTATGAATATCGTTTTACAACGGTAATTCGAACGGGAGATGTCGCTGCTGGTGATAGAAATTTAAACTTTTATAGTGTAAAAAGTACTTTTAGTTTTCTACACATTTCAATGTTTCATCTTAAGTGCAGAGATAAGCACTATACAATTTAAATGTATAGCTTATTCAATCGAATAAAACAAACACGTTCGCATAGAGTTGCCGGTAGATACGGGACCCCCATTCCCTCGTAAGGGGCCCATTCTTCTGTTCGAAGGATAGGGTGTCAAAACATCGCGCCTCTAAAGTCTCACTCGGCCTCCAAGTGTCCATTAAGGCGCCGAGACTGAATGTCGCGTAACCCTATATGTTTGACGTACGGCATGGGCCCGACGCAAATGGGCCTGATAACGATGCCCCTTTCAGGTTGCTCTGATATTCGGGTTACGTGGAGCACATTACTGTTTTTATACGATAACAATGTGGCTGGATGGAGATTTTATGACCCCAATTCGCTAATGTGTACGGAGGAATAAAATAGGCAATAATTGTATTCCTTGCACAGTTGACGATAGCCATAAGTAATAGAAGATAATACCATTGTACTCGATTTCGAATTTCGAAAATGGACGTAAGAAATGGTATGCTCCAGCGTTAAACACTATTTAATTTTATATTTCGGTCAAAACTGTCCCATTTTCACTAAAATTCGATGGCGTCTAGAATCCGAGTTCTAATTAATTCATTCCGGGGAGTGATTAACATATTTTATTTATTTACACATAAAAAAAGGAATATAACTAGTATAATAAGTATTGTAAAGTTATTATGCCTTCCATCCATATACTGAAATGTATATCTTCTTTAATATCTTCTCAAAATGTACCATATACTGAACGTAATAAGAATTCATTCAATGAAATGTAATAACGCACAAAGAAAACATTCGCATGCCTTAATAAAAACATATTCGATTCTTTTAAAACAGAAAGGCGAAAAGTTATTCTAACGGACCTCTTCAAAAGGGAGAACTTGACTAGACATCATTCAGACAGTTCTTTGAAAACGTAATTTACTTCTGTCTGCGAAATTTTAGCAAAATTACATACCTACTTTGTGTATTATATCTCGCAATTGCGATATTACCACAGCGGGAGGGTTCTTGTCTAGACAACTAATAAGTGTTCTATAAATTGATGGCGCAGTCTTTGATACGTGCTGGTCAATCTATATTTTTTCCAATCTAAGGAAATATTATTGGTTATATTGAAACTGTCTTACGCTCGAAATTGTTAATTTGAGAACCGAATTCATGTTGAAAATAAACTAGATTTAATCACAAATGTATTTTGTGATTATTTTTTCTAAACGTTTTCTTTATATTATGTTCTCAGTTTTATATTATTTTTATAACCTCAATATTAATTTTATTCCGTTTCTACGAATTACTACTACGCTTAATACTTTGTCTTTTGCTCTAACTTAAGAATGTATTGAATTATTATTTTTTGTGAATAAATGATTAGTTTGTTATGTTACAATCTGTATACCGATAGCATGGCAGTAGCAACATTTATCGCACACCCTTATAACTGACGCCCTGGTCATCGATTTTCCAAATCCAACAATTAAAAGTCCCGCTGATCAACGCAAAAATAAATTATTATTTATTAAGTAATAATCAAGAATCAAGAAGAAAAGAAAAGGAGGATAATGCATTGATCATTTTAAATTTGAAAACAATTGGAAAGAAGGGAAATTTATGATGGAAACTGAATTTCCCCATTGGTCTGTACCGTTTGCACAAACTCTCCGAACATGAACATTATTGATATTAGATAGATCCACGAGTTCAAGCTTTTCCCGTGTTTGAAATTGAATCCTTCCGGTGCGCTTGTTCTTGTTTGCGAAAGTATTGTGTGGCGAGCCATGCATTTGTGAGAGTCGGTAATATGTTATGTCAGCCATCAATGCCAATTGTGATATGTGCTTTACGTTCTATTAATATGTTAAACAGATGTTTATCCGGCTGATATTTTTCAACATAATTTTGAACAAAAATAAAACGAATTCAAACAGGAAACTAAAAACATTGTCAACACCTATTATAACATTTGAGGATTGCCTCCGATTTCTTTGGGATGGAATCATCAGACCTGGGTTTCCTTCACCCTTGAGATATCTCTTTTCCAACAAAAAAGAATCATCAAAAAATAATTGGCGAAGTTATCCCCGAACACACATAAAAAAAATATACAGTCGAAGTGAGAAACCTCCTCCTTTTGTGAAGTCGGTGAAACAAATGTTCGTTTCAGTGGTATAAAAATACTTTTACTCAATAATTTATAGTCATTCAAAATTTCATTAGTTTTCATTCTTACAGGAGATGACTCGAGAATAGGATACTACTTTTGAGTTCAAAATATTCGTTCTTTTTCGGGGTTAACTCCACTTAACATGCAATGTTCTTTAAGATTGACTTTTTTGAGAGAATTTGTTAGGGTGATCAAATCATAACTTGCACCATAAAGATAATAAAGCTTCAGATTGAAAAAAGCGTTAAACAAATTAGAACAAATACCTAATTATTAACGTTCTCCCATATACTTTCTAGAAGATTTTGCCGTGTTCTGCAAAAAACAAAACCAAAACCAATTTCATTAAACTCGGGATCATGCAAAAAGCAACAATAAAGCGATGCGAAACAATAGTTTTTGGTCGTCCGCGATACAGTCAACAACAAGCGACATGTTCATAGCGGCAGATAACAGATGCCATTCAGAAAACCCACTGGATGCCGCTTTTCAACAGTGCTTTTAACTCACATATATGACAGTTTCACTCATAATGGAAATGTTGAGCAGCCTCAAAATTCAAATGTGTGTATTACGGTTCGCACGAGGGTTTGAAGAAGCAGGATTAATTTTATCCTTACAAGTGTTATACTGCGTGACATTCGTAATACTTTTTTGTAGTATTGAGCATGGGAATAGAAATTTTCGGTCTGTAACAAAAATATTGCCAGTCTTATTCATTACTAAATGATAAATATAAACATGTGATAAAAAAGAAATTATTAGGTAATCATTATCATTTCATAATACTTTATATTTTGTTGTATAAATAAATACAGTTGCCCTTTGTGTATAGATGCTCAAAACGAACACAAAGTTATAGTAAATATTATGTGATATAAAAAAATGAGATGTGGAATTATAATGTGCTTTGTACAAGATATTCGTTTGGTCAATAATTGTAATTGTATCTGGTCCAATATTGTATATTTATTTGAAATATGGTGAATAGATTTCATTCGCAATAATGGAAATCTACTTTTCCCCTTCCTTTTCAAGATCTGAGCTCCGATTCGCTTATGTGAATCTATTACTGACTGGCGTTTGAAAGAGTGTTGTAACTGGATACAACGTACGAACTCTCCTTTGATTCCGATTTCCCTGCATGCTGCCTTTCAACTGACTCTATATGTGAAAGTTTCAACAAGGCGTCTGGTATCAAAACGCGTATTATTAGGTACCCTAAGCCAGAAAATAATCATTAATTTGGCTAATTAACTTTTCTATATTCCAGTGTGAGAGTTGTAATCAAACATTAATTAAAAAACTGTAAACTTATTCCTCATTATAATTATCGAATATAATAAACCTCGCGAAAACAAAGGCCGGTTAGAGATTTGGTCGAAAAATAAAATAATATTTAATTTATATATTAATTGGGCCCCAACCAACATTATTTACCTTAGAGTGTTAGTAATTTTATGCTTTCCTAATTCTATTTATCCATGAATTAACGGATTAACACAGAACTGTGAAATAAGATCGGGCGAAACTTGTATTTAATATTTTCAGCGAGAATGCCGAGTAAATAAGATGAAATTTAATATATCCGATTAGTATTAGGCAACAAACTCGTTTCTTTAAACAAAATGGAAGGAGTTATTTAGCAATAATATTGCTACGGAGATGGCAGTCGCCATATTGTTATTGCAGCCATTCGGATACCGGCTTTACCGAGGCACAAAACACTTAAGATGCTCTGTGCGGTGCTCTGATAACCTTTATTTCGTTACGTAACCGTCGGCTCGTCGTATTGTTGCAGGTATATTTCGCTAAACACTCCGATCTTGGGTATTATATAACATAATACAGTTTGACTGAGCAAAGTAGGTTATGCTATTTAAATAAGAAATGTACTGTAAAAGCATCTTTTTCAAGTTCTTTTTACGTATTAAATATTTTTACGCTATATTAAAATATCACGATAAAATAGAAAGCTACGAGGAAATTATTTTTCTGTTATGTAGACTAGTGACGATCACTTATATACTCAACGAGTAATTATCTAGTCATCAACAAAATCGAACTGCCATACATTAAGTCTCTATGGCCACAGCCATACATGTGTAGACTAAGTGAGCTACTGCTACGATGCGTAATTCAACATCTACCTCTTTACATTTTCTATTGGATATTAGTTAAACAATAGCCGGTTGGTGAAAAAACCATCCATTATTCGTCGTTTGGAGCGTATAGAGGTTTTGCGTTACACGGGATAAAAATGTGAGAACAAGCGAAATAACATCGGATGGGCCGCGCCGCGCCGTGTCTGCCGTAGACGCCGACGTAGCGCCCCGCTCTACGACACTCGCCATTAGTTAACATACAAATAGGTGTCGTTTTACATAATCCATCGTGTGCGATGGCGGTAATTTGTCGCAAAACGTCTGTATAAGCAAATTGATCCCTTCTCCCGCCATAAATATTCAATGGGTTCTGTTATTGCTGTATCGGCAAGTTGAAAACATTTTTTCTTGTAGTAAAAATCACAGTAATTTTACATTTTAACCATTTAAGAGGTTCAGGTATTTTGGTAAAAAAAAAACTGAAATTGAAAATCTGGGTTTTCAACAATTTTACGCAGATTGTATGTTACACTATGCACCTCATTACAAGCGACAGGAATGAATTTTTCTCACGCTTATCAACTTTTTAAAGTTGTCATCATAAATCACTTTCATAAACAGACAGGTTATTCGATCAGCGTAAAAATCTCGAAATAAATTTCAATACCACAAATATTTACATTACTGAACATCAAACACGGTGAGCATGACAATTGACGAGGTGACCTTTACGGTCATTATTGGGGCGTCCAAAATTCTACGTAAAGGGTACAATTATATTCGTGCGTCATGGTATAAACCATAAAGAAAGCGAGCCAAACTGTAACCGTAATATTCGGGACATACGTGTGCATTTATTTTATTGTTCGTCGTCACCGAGCTAACTTTGAATTTCGGCCAATCGTCGCTGGGGTTGCATTCAAATGTAAATGTGTACATGTGCGAACAGAAAGACGTGGCTAACGAACGCCATGCAAGTTGTCACGCCATGTGTCTGCGGCCCGCATCGCCACGAGGCACGACACTGATGTACAGCCACAGAATAAAGAATGCGTGGTTTACTGTACTCTGAATCACACGAGCGACACGAAAATCACGCTCGCGTTTATGTTTTGGACTCTAGCTAACATAGGTGGAAGATAGCAGTGCTTTTACCATAAAACATGTTTTTTTCTAAAGACATTGCCCTTATATAGGATAACATTATCCTTTGTTGTTAGGACGTTTCACAAACATAAATTTCACGTGGACAAACACCCAGACGCGAAACAACTATCTGTGGGTCACAAAAATACCCGTGTGGGAAACCCACGACCCCCGACGCCGAAGACAGCACTTTGGTAACTGCACCACGGGATCATCAGATTGTCAACAGAATGTCAACTTTTACCGTCGGGAGAGGCAATTAATTCACCTCCACTAGGTTGTTTTGGGGTTTTATTCACTATGCACAGCCCTACCACCGTCGAACGTTAAACTTTCACGTTTCATCTGGTGATTGTGGTAATGGGGGCCCACTTTTACATGGGGCCCCGATTACGTCACTCACCACAACATCAACAAGCCGTCAGGTATCTGATACAGATGTCCAGGGGCGGGTAATCATTCAACATCAGGTGAACCACCTGCTCGCTTGACAACTATTCACAAAAAAGTAAACAAAAAGAAAAAGATTATATAGATAGGGAAGATTAAGGGAACGCTCAGTGAAACCATTGCAAACACAAAAGCAACAAACAGACGTATTAGAATTACAGAAGACAAGTATAAAGTGTTTGAGCGGTTCAAAATTTTACATCCAGGAATGTTTCGTGACTGCTGAGCGTCGGCAGATATTAGCCTGCGCGCCAAAGTCGGTGCTGGAGGCGCCTGCGAATGGCGATATACAGCGTGTTTGCGAGAACTTTATTCGCGTTTGCACCGCCCGCGCCGCTGTCTGTCATAACCGACGAAATCGAGGTTCAAAAATACGCAGCAGTTTGGATCCGGCGGCGGTCGGAATTCTCTTCGATTTTAACTGGCGGTTTACGGTGTGTCGGTATTTTGCTGGTCTGGAAAAATACTAGATTATTATTTATAATCTCTCTCGTTACAAATATTTATCGTTGAAGTTATTACATTTTTAGGCAATTAGGTCATCGGCCGCTTAGTTGGACGTTTTCCGTCTGGACGCGAAACCAGAAGACGTAGGTTTCGATTCCGCAGCGCAAAAAGTTTTTAACAGACTTCAAAAAAGAAGGTTTCTCAATTCGACCTTATTTCGTACTTATTTTTTTACGTGCGTTCGCGGATAACTTCGTCGTTTATGAAAGGAAACCCGCATCTGATGATGGCATCCCAGAGAAATCGAGGGCAATCCTCAAATGTTATATGTTTCGGTGTGTAGTCGTTTTTTTTTGTTAAACATTATTGTTAATTTATCTACAAAACGGTCAGTACCTGGAGACCCGAGATTTGCTAGGTTTTTTTGGTAAATCGTGTATTTTGGAAATTAATATAATAAAAAATAAAGAAAGCATGGAAATGATCTGGTATAGAAAAAAAGTAAAAAAAAAAAATAAGTTTGTAAATGATCGTGACAACGAACCGCGGCCTTCTGTTTCGGGGCCACCCGATTACCGACCGAGCTATTATAACGTTTTTTTTTTCGGCGAAATTTACCGTCATATTCGAATGATATTTTTCCCCAAACCCGTGGGTTCTGGCTAGCCCACCGGTTCTGCGTCAGATGAAGCTTTAATAGTCTCGGGACTGAAAGCAAAAACATCAGTTAATGCAAGATACAAGATGATATTTTTCATTCTTTTCATCACCTTATTAGATACAAGAATTGCTCTTAGATAACTTTAATATTTAATTAATGTTAAATTTACTTGTTTTCTGTAAACTAATCAATGGGGTCGTATTTAAAAGGGAATAGAAATATATCTCAAAATATTTGTTATGACTTTTCTGAATATTTCTGTTATTTCTAACACAATAAATGTTTAGAAATGTACATAAAATTAATATTGTATCTAACAAGATAGCTCCATAGGGCTTTTCTGCTTTATTACCGTCGGTTTTTTCACTTTTTCCTTTATAATAAAACTAATGGGTGAGGTCTTTGTGAACGATATAAAAATAGGTTGGAAAAATGGCGTCCTCGCTGTGAGAGCGTATCGGTCGGCGCATGGTCGGCTGGCTTCGATCTACGCGTCACTATTTTACATATAAATGGACGCCGGCACATAATCCATCTAACACAATGGCTTTAATTTGTCCCGGCGCTGTGTGCGTAGGCAAATGAAACCTGAAATTGACGCGAAGGTGTCAACGTCGCGTCGGCGCGGAGACAATTACGTTGCTCGGTAATGTTTTGTCTGCTAATCGAATGGGTGCACAAAGTAAGCAGTTCTAAGATTGAATTAAAATCTGCTTTAGCGGCTTTATTTGCAGGGCATGATTACGATTGTCATGTAAAAAATGAACATATTTTAAATTGACCGCCTACACATTCGTAGTATGTTTATTACACAAAATTCAAAATTTATCGCTAACTTCAAAATTTCAATCCGCTTTATCATGATGTTGTTATATCAAGTTAATTCTATCATTTTAATACTTTATACAAAATTTTATAATGTGCCCTACATAAACGGTATTCTTTTTAGGGATTTTACCGCGTTTTAGGGAATTTACTATAGATTTTTAACTCCCAACGTTTCAAACCCTTTCCAGTGTTCATGATCACGGGACAAACTGAGTTGTTTCACACCCAGATCCGGAAACATTTTCTGTGGGTCACACAAACACTTGTACTGTCTTCTTGGGAATCGAATCCACAACCCCCCTAGGAGCATATGGCTTAGCAAGTGCCACCGAGTCATCTTCTACATTAACAGTAATAAGTATAATTTATAAATATCAATTACAACACAGGTACACCAATTCACACTGTTCATAAGTTTTGTTTAACATAAGTGAGGAGAATTTATAAATAATATGTTAAGAATATAAATTGTTTATATATACGTATACTTTCTTATATTTCCATTCTTATAACTCATTGAAACGAAATGAACTCAATGGAATAAATTAGTTTTTTCAAACGATTTCTTTTTATAAATAATGCACCTTCATTCATTCATTCATTCATTCACCTTATTTTGTTATCAGATTTTTTTAGTTACAGACATAGAAAACTCCCTTCTATCTAACTTAGGTGGCAATGAATAGTCTTCATTTGAAAACAGACTACATCCCCCGTAGTTTAATCCACTGCCAAATGAAATATTCATAACCTTGTTCGAAAACCTAAGCACCTAGTACGACAGTTGACTATGGTTTAGCGTGGCAATTGGAAACTTTGAAAATGATACAAGGTAATTGTCGCTATAATATGAAAATAACACGGCAGTTAGTTTAGCTCCCGTGAGCCAGAAATTGCTGGCGTTGTTTAGTTTGAGTTAACAAACGGAGAAGTTAAATTAGTAGGAGTATATCCAAATGCAAATCCTAGCGGGGCGTAGCAGGAGTGGGGCACCTGCGCTGACAGTTTGTGTAATAGCTCGGAACCGCCGAATTAATTTACAAAACTCGTACACGTCGACCGCAAAATAGTTTTTGACACTGGCAGTTTGTTGGTTCGAGTGGTATATGTTATGAAAATTTGTTATGAATTGCAGATGAAGACATTACATGTGCTGCAGTCAGATGTATATAAATGGGATTGAGGATAAAAGATTACTAAGATATATTAATTACGTGTCCTTGTGACATCGTATATGTGTAGACTGTAGGTATTTATGAATACATTTTCCAATGCATATATTATAATATGTGATTGAAGGTAAGGTCTAAACATATATTTATCATGATGTGTAAAATCATCCGATAAATCGATATGTGTGTATAAGATTTCTAACGTTTTTACCTTGATCCTAATACTTTAACTATTACTGAACTTGAATATTAACAACTATTATAACGACAAGCAGCACTAGTGGTTATATCACCGTCTGGGAACGCAGCCGAAGTCCAAGTGACCGCTGCTCCATCCGACCATGTGTCCCTTGACTCGAGTAGATAACGTCATATCCGGTATACAGTGTTGCCAGCGCCAACATGTGTGACGAGAACATCTCCATATCTCAGTAGATAACACCTTTAAACTATAATGAAGAACGGCGTATTATAATAGAAGGCAGTGACATAAAAATTGTCCTGTATTATTCATCCGATACGGTAGCAATGGTATAAAGAAACACGGCGAATAAAGGCCAAGTGGCCCCACACAAGGCGTGTGTTACAAACAAAATTCAGGGCTCCCGTTCGCCCTTTGAGCTGCAATTTCCAACGACCGCTGCACGTGACACCTGGTCGACAGTGCGACTACAAAATGAATGCTTAGCAAAAACGTAACAGAGACTCGAATTAAAACAGCAGCAGATGCTCGTGAATAAATGAAATACTCACATGAAAAATGCATAAACTTGAACTGGCTACGAGGCCTTGTATACTTCGATTAATATCAACAAGAGATTTAATAGGAATTTGAGAAACTCTTTTAACTTATTATTATTAACTTGTATTTTAAATTCAAGACAAAGTATAAATGAAATTAAAACCGTCGGTGAATTTAAATCGTTTATAAACTTATATTAATTAACTCTTACAACACTTTAAGAATAACTTTAATCTGTCTTCAAGTAATATTGAAGTTAAATATGTCAAATGGTAAATAAGGCCTGACAACAACCGAACAAACGACAGCTAATCCAAATCACTTGTACTATAACTTCTATAACTTGCAGACATGTTTGAAATTACCTATAATTTACTTACAAAATACCGATTTGACAGTAATTACTTTGGGAAACTTTAAATTAAGATGCGAAACTTTTTTGAACATATCAAAAGTTTCTAAGTAATTACTGGGCACTGAATGAAAGGACTCTCGAAATGTCCATTCGCGTTACTTTTTTAACGTCGACACAGGTGGGCCAGGTTAAACATCATCCTGTTTAATAAGAGCGATCCCAAGCGGTGCCGCAAACAACTTTGAAGACTGGCCCGCCGCGCAGATGGGGATGACATCCCTTTGAAGATAAAGACGCGAGATAATTTCGCAATTTTCGCGTCGCGAGTTTCGCGACATGTACCTGTCGTGTTCCCGGAATTAACTTTGGCCGGAGAGAGCGCTAATTCCTCCGTTTGTTGCGTCGAAATCTCTACAGTGTCGTCGGAAGCCAATAGAGTTCCAGTTAATCTCAATATATTATTTCTTTAAGGTGTTTTTATGGAAACGCCAAAACTTCTATAATTTTTCATCAAATTAAACATCATGTTAAAACTTACATTAGACTAAAAATAGCCAAAAAGAATTCTTTTTTTGACAAAAAATAGACAAATGGAATCAAGTTAATGTTTTGAAAACTTTCGTTTACAAACTTCTTATAACGAATGAATAATAATGCCATCAGAGCCGTGATAGCTCAGTGTCCGGGCGCTCGCCTTAATTCAATGTATACTCGAGCAACCTGAGTTCGATCCCCGGTGCCGGCACCAATGAAGTTTTTAACTTTAAGTGCTGAATTATCACGTGCTCCGCGGTGAAGGAAAACATCGTGAGGAAACCTGTATATTTTCGGAATAATAACAAAAAAAAATGTATTTCGAAAATATGTGAAGTCCGCCAATCCGCAGTGGGGCCGCGTGGTGGACTATGCCCTGATACCCTCCGTATAGAGGAGGCCTTTACCCAGCAGTGGGACATGTATAGGCTGTTACTTTTTTTTTTTTAATAATGCCATCTATTGACAATTTGTTTCAATAAAAAATAGAGTTCAAAGTAGATTGAATTTTACCGTTATTATTCAAAGAAGATACCTTTCATTGATAAATACTTGTATGCATATTATTATATTACCATTCGATGGCTGATCAATCACGGTGCTGTGCAAAAATGTTGCACGAGTACTTATTTATTGGAATTGGATAAATTTCGGTAAATGGCCGACAGATATTAAGTAATGTTATCAATAAAATAGCCCAAAATCTGCACATGAATGTTCGTTTTTAATTGTAAAGTTTTGCACATAAATTAACAAAAACTTACGTGCGGGATTGGAATCTGCGTCTTCGGATTTCGCGCCCAGACGCTTTGACAACTAAGCTAAGCGGCAAACGATACGAAATTAATCTTTAAAATAAATGTATTTGAAATTTTAATCTTTACTATCGTAACTAGCGATCCGCCCTGGATTCGCGTGGGTGCAATGTATTATACACATAAATTTTCCTCTTGAATAACTCTATCTAGTAAAAAAAATCGCAACAAGATCCGCTGCGTAGATTAAAAAAAGGTTTGAAGTATTGCATCCTTTTTGTACGCTTCATCCTACTTGTATAGATTATATATATAGTACAACCACAGCATACTAATAAAAGCGTGTTAAAATATAATGATTTACTACACTTAAAGGTCAGCAAAGCGTAAGTTACCAACGTTATATCTTAACAATCGAAAATCATGGGGTAAGTACGGGGCTAGGTCTATAATCCGCCCTCAACCCTCTTTAAGGGGTATGCGGTCATACGTATTCGACCGAATCGCTCGATGAATTCACCCTGTAGTTTAGTGTCATCCCACTTCATATTTTGGGAAAAATGTAAGGGTGCATTGCATTTTTTTTATTATAACACTCGTTTGTTCTAAAAATGCATTCTATCCCTATATACCGGGTAGTTAGAGACTGAAGTTGTAAGGTTGCAGGCTCGTATTTTTGTGCGGTACTGTGGTTTACTGTTGTAAGTTTTTCAATCACTTTTCTCTATATGTAAATATTCAATCACTTTTATTTTATTATTATTTATTAATTTGTATCTGTTGTACGCTGCTGGGCTTACCACCTACTAAGTATAGCGTAATATTTTGGGGCACTCCTTATCTAATGTTTAAAATTCTCGTGTCACGGTGTTTGTAATTGAAATCCACCGAAACGGCTAGACCAATTTTTGTGAAATTTTGTGTGCATATCGGCCAGGGTGGAGAATCGGACATCTACTTTTAATACCATTTTTTCCACCCTACAAATAATTTATATGGCAAAACAACATTTGCCAGGACAGCTAGTCTTAATATAAAGATACTTATAACAAAACCTTTGTCAATAAAGATTTGAAAACTATATTCTTAAATAGTGTACGAATAGATATGTGGGAATAGATATTTATTTAAGGGCTTCAACGTTAGCGAAGCCGCGGCCAAGAAGCTAGAGATGAATAAAGATCTGGCAAGCCATGTCTCCGTCTCCCAAATGTCAACCTACCTACCAAAACACCTAATGAAGATTAAAGCAGCCATACACAATCACTCCAGGCGCCTTTCTGCACACGAGCACATCAAAGTGCGTCAAATATGACAACCCTAAGGATAAATTTGTCACTACGATTATGTCAAACACAGAAATAATCCCGTCATCTATTTGGCGTGTGACGCACCCCTGCATTATGGGACTTGCAAATTTTAGGGGGGCAAGGCATCGCGGGCGCGGGTGTCGACAAACGCTCGGCACGAAAGATTATAGACTGCTTTGTATAGGTGATCAGAGATCGTTAACCGGGCGATGTTTGGAAAAAGTTGCGCGGGGTGGGGCGGGGGGAGGGGGGACGGTTGTCATGGTTAATAATACCAGCGCAATATAATGCGCCCGGCAAACATGTCTGCGACTGCGAAATGTTTTTTTTTTCTCTCCGGCGTCGTCTTTCGCATTAGCAACAGGTCTCCGTTCAAAGGCAGACTTTCAATATTTCTATTCGACTTCGAAATAAAGGAAGATGTTATGGAAAAAAGTCATAAAAATCTTTGAGCATATTTCGTTGGGTTTCAATGGCAGAATGTTAATTTCACATGAAATTAGTTTGTAGACCTCTTAAAAAAAAACAGTTCAGTGAAACTTGGATTGAATTTTTGATGTCATTCGGCGAATAGGGAATTTCAATAAATATGAAAAGGTTTGACATCCCTTTCTATTTCATTGGGAATTAAATATTTTAAAGTCTTATATTTGCACTTACTTCTGAATTGTAAGACTCTTTCAAAAATATTTTAAGCTTACAATGAAATGAATAAAGAAGTTAATATATTTTCAGAAACATTCTTAATGAAATATTGTAAACATGAACCTCTTTTGTTTCGAGATTATTAAATTTTATACGAAATTCTTGCAGGGCAAAGGGCAGAAAAGGCATGGCGGCCGCAAGGCAAATTTCTAATTAGGAACGAATTTCCGATTTTTGTTTTTTTTTTTTCGAACAATTAAGAACGAGTTCGTGTCTTCTTAATTATTAATCAAAGAAGCTGAAAGTTTAGGAGTTTATAATGCTGCTTGAAAGTTACCCATTGCTTGAGTAACAGTTTGTTGTGTTTTTAGCAAGCATTGTATTTATTATTATTATTGACAAAGAAACATTATTGAGGCATCTAATAGTTCAAAAACATGTTATTTATTTATTCAATCTTTATTGCATGTCCTTGCAAACTGTAGACCACAAAAGACGCTCTAGACATTCTCTACCTACCGTGTGGTGAGATCTTTTGGCTACTCTATTATATTCACTATGCGGGGCATTCGGGTTTAAAAACTCAATTGAATCACTAACTTATCAAAAATATTTAAGCTTTACTATTCTCCACGTAGGTTACAGAATAAATTTCTATAAATATCAACTTTAGAACGGTGGAACACTCTTCATGTCTATTTGATTTTCGCATTCTTGACTGGAAAAGTTAAGACAGCTGTGTGACTTGGAGTTCTCTGTGTGTCAGCTTATCAACGCATAGTAAAAATCAAAGTTGCCCCTCTGTCTGTTTGTCCCTAGAGCTTTAAAATTACGCAACTGGTCTTGATGCGGATTTTTTACTAGATAGAGTGATTCAAGAGGAAGGTTTTTTATGTATAATACATTACACCCGTGGGAAGCCGAGGCTAGTAGATGTATATATTGGTAATTGGCAGTTTAATGTTAGAAGTTTTTGGTTAAGATGGAAACTCGATGAAAAGACCTGACATAGAGTTTACACACATATCAACACAATATACAATTTACCTGCCGTTTATTCCTATATCATAATATTATTAAATAATACTTCATCCTAATTATGTTATATGAAGATAAGCAAGAAAGAAAAAGCCTTGGGAGTATTTCATTAAACATCTATATTTCGGTGCGTCCCCTGATCAAATAAGTTATTGGGGAGAAGACGGTTGCATTGTATTGCCGCTTAGAAATCGATAGAATTTGTCACAAATATTTTGGCGTAGGGTAAGTATTTTAGGAATTCAATTATGTAAAAAGAAGTAGTCTATAATCTTTTTATATATTCGTATGCACATTCGTTGAAATTTACTAGAACTTGGATGATTCAAGTTCATTTTGCACACAGTGTTTGTTAGAGGATAACTGACAATTATCCATGCCAGATCGAAACTATCGAAATGATTTTAACTTCTACCAGGTAAAATAGTGTACTGTTAAAATTTCTTATTATAGTTATAATATACATTTGTGGCCGGTTTCAATTTGTTATCTGTCTTTACATTTGGTTACAATCGACGGGCATTTGACATTAAATCCATATCACGTCAAAGTTATATCTCCAATAACCAAATCTACGGATAGAAAGAATATTAAAAACAAACCGTAAGACAATAAAATAATCAGGTAATTACCGCTTTAACTTTGGGTTCCAAATTTAATTTTAACTGGCAATATTTTTGGTGTGTATCTTTTACTTTGTTCAAGGTTTCCTTATCGATCTTGAAAACCTCGAATATTTTTTATCATTCTGTTTCTTTCTTAATGTCGTGTCGTCTGTACTAAATTTAAAGTTGTGTTTACGAAACAAAATTATTTCTTAACAAAGCATGCAATCGAACTACAGAATGCAAAACATACAATTAAAAAAAAGTTCGTTCATGTAAATGGAAACAATAAAGGCGGCCTAATAAACGCGGGTAAACATCGTAACGCACGAAATGGATGCCATCTCCATAAAGGAGAGTCGCTTTACGCCGCCCGAAGTAACGTTTTAATCAAACACTGCCACGCCCGAGCCTGTCATGTCGCTATTTATGAGTTGTAAAGGGCATCCGTCCTTTCGGCTCACTTTGTTCGGTGCGTTAATAGTTTGGTTATGCTCGCGTGTGTCGGGAATTGAGTTCGGGAGAGTGGACCACGCCAATATCGTGCTAGCAGTGCCAACCGCTTCATAATCTCGGCTCTTGTGCGTTGCATAAACATAACATTCACTCGCTTACTATCTGACATCGACTTTATAGCTCGTGTGTAACACGTGAAAGTCTATCTTTGTCGTGGTTGCCTTTAGAAAAAAATATTAGATTTTTTAAGTCTATATTTTTCGTTGTTCCCTACTTGAATTGTAGATGTTAAGAATATATGTTTGTTGGTAACTCTTTTACGCTATAATGGATTATCACAGGTGCTATAATTGGCATTAGGGTAGTTGTGGGCTGGTTGCATCATCCCCGTGTTTTTTTGTAAAATTTTCAATATAAATTCTTTTCAATATAAAGTTCACTGATTTACGTTTGTAATCGAAATAAAACAAGCACAGTCGGAGGAGCTAGCTACTTTACTGCTAGGTCGTAAAATTATTGAAATTTTATGCTAGTGTGGTATTAAGCTAGAGGTAAATTTTTAACTAAATGTAATGCATTTAACATCCCCTGAAAAACTTGAGGGATTCGAAGTAATAGTCAAGTTCTAGTTCATTTGATGAATCCACTCCGATTCACGTTTATTTCCAACAAGGATTTTGATAATCTGCTTCGGAATATGAATCCATTTCAATTCAAGCTCACCTCGTGATTACCAGTATTAAATTTTCAAATGTTGTATATAATTCACATCTTTGTTGAGGCTACTACGCTGGCAGCAACGGTAATACGTTTACCCCCGTTACTGGGCAGAGTAAGCCGCTTTTAAAAGGAAACAAGCTCACTTCTCTAAGAAAATATTTTTTTATTCACAGGTTGCTCCTCGCAATTGAGCCAGCATGAAATTCTAGCAAGTTAACATTTCCACATTGTTCCACGCATAAAAGAATTCTCGGGAAAGCGTTAAACTTTGTAAGAGTTTAAAAAAGTATTTTAATATAAAAATATAGCATCATAAGATGTACATAATAAATTTTAATATGATTTATATTCATGAATAATTAGTTTAATATAGAAATTTTATATAATTAAAATAATTTAGACAAAAAAATAGGTCTTAACTGATTTCGGAAAGCGAAACACTAATCAATTTTCGGCCTGATTATTATAAAAGATTTACCCAATTTTGTACAAAACCGAAGATATCGGGGGGAAGCGTTATCCCGTTTGTTTAGTATGCTTCATATTAAAAAGGTAATTTCGACGAAGGAGACGTGGCGGCCAACCATTTACATATCGCGTATCCGGCATCGCATTTTCCCGCGGGCCGCTTTATTTGCCATGGGGGCCATTTTCTGACACTAGCACGTCATTACGGTCCGAATATGACATAATGGAATGTTGTTACGTGTCGGAGGGGACAATATTGAGCCGACAAACATTGGCGACATGATGACGGTGTGGTGTATTAATGATTGTTTATCAATTCGGCTTCGTATTTTTTTGTTAATGTAAATTCAGTTAATGCTATTTTATTTATTTAAAAATTTTATGTTTATACCGCAACTTAAGGCTAATTAAAAGGCAAAGTTAATGCTAATAAGCCTATTCCCTACCAGTTGACCCTGGGAGTAGAGATAATTTGATGCAGTTGTAAAGGTAATAATTGTGTGTCAGATATAAATTACTCGAAATTGAGACTAGCGAACTTGATTCGTGTTTTCAAATTTCAAAAATTTAAAATATCTTTATTCAAATAGATGCTTGCGTGTTCTTATGACACGTCGAATTTTACATAGATAATTAATACATAAATTCGTAAATAAGTTACCAGTAGTTTTGATACAATTTTATTTATGGGTAAAGATTTTTGGAACACATAAGTGCAGATCGATATGTATAAAAGACCTATAATAAACTAAATTCGGGTAGAACAACCTATTAAATAAATGCATATAATTATTGATACATACGATTTAATAACGATGTTCTGATAAATTAGATCAGTGTTTTATTGTAACATTGTAAAACAAATACTAATAATAACCGTGACAGCAGAACTCTTGCATCTATTTAACATAATATTAAAAGCATTTCTAAGACCTAATTAGAAGTACCTACGCATCAGGACTTGTTAAAAAGGTACGCGCGGTCTGAATGATTACATGAAATGCGTGCTCAGGTCGGACGTCGAAATCCCCCATGAGATGCGCTAGGCGGTATTTCTTCCACGTCAAAAGCAGGCAATGCGTACGTGAGAAATGCCGATAACGCTTCCAGCGGGGCCGCGGGAACAAAGCGATGGCGGCGCTCGCGTAAGGAGAGGTAATAGCGCGGATCATTGCCTTTTCACTCGGTTACTCAAACGCGGATGGATGAGGTCGTTGGATAGGCCGTAGGGACAATCGTCGGGCATCCCTCAACGTCGCCGCTAATTGAAAACTGTAGCGGGTCCCATTTGAATCCTTATTATCGGAGCGTTGCTCTGTCGGTACGCATTAAGCCCGATGTTATTTAATTATGGACCTTCCTCAGATTGAATATAGGAACTCCCATTTGAATGGATAACAAACGTATGAATTTGTTTTAATTCATAATACGTAAACGTCTATTCACTCTAAACGTGAATACTTTAGGTATCGTTCATTTTATTTTATATGCAAAAGAGCATAAGCGGACTCGTATTACTGAGTGTAGACAGATACAAACTGCAATTCGCCCAAGCTATATCCAAAGAATTACAACTATATAAACGTGTATATCATTGCGCATTGTTAGAATCGAGTTGTGATTTGGGCTAAGGAAGTAATAAAACACACTGTTACGATTAATATTCACAAAACTCCAATAAATTTGTTTTGTTCTGACGAAAGAAATTATAACTCGAGATCATCGAACTCATTTTGTTTCCTGTAGAAATTGGAAGTAATCAAAACTTGTTCCGATGCCAATTAAGAGTCCCTTATACATAAATACCCTTTAAGTGGTTCGTTGGAGGGAGCGGGGCGCGAGCTAAAGAAATCCTCGATAATGGGGGGCGAAGAGTGGAAAATTATTAAACATTTGAGAGTTTAGACAGCAAGGGGGGGATGTTATATTATAATCGTTTAATTCCGTAACAATAAAATAAAGCTGGTGTGATAGCACTTAGGAGTGGGGGGGGGGGGGGGGGGGTATTTAAGTCTACAGCGTAGACTCTACACTGTCGTGTGAGGTTAATTGTGTGTATAATATTTTGTTCTTCCAATATACTGATGAAAAAAAAATATGGATCTTTTTATTGATCACTTCTAACTTAACACTATTTGGAAGATTTGGTGATCTTGTAATAAAAGCAATGTTTGTATGTATAATATACGACAAACACCAAGGGTCACATTCACAAAATATCCTCTCCTTGTTGGGACGATAGTAGTAACGATGCTATCAGCTACCATAAAATGAATGGTAAAATTATTACAGTCCATACTCTTAACACTTTCTTGACACCTCCCAGAATGTGCTACCCACTCTCCGCGTCCACTGAAGACAAAGTGTCAGCGATAACTGGACGTCGATTTATAAACGTGTCCAATTAAACCGGGCGGGGGAATACCATTTCATCCATGGAAAAGCAATTTCCGTCATGAGAATTTTATTTATTTCATTCGGCATTAGCGAAAAGTTGCGGACTCTGAAGTTGGCGGGGGTGATGAGAGGGATGCGGGGGACGGGTGATGGGGGGGGGGGGTTGCGTATTAAAATATTTTAAGCAGGCCATGAATATGCAAAGACACGGCCCACGGCAGCGGCGGCTAACGATTCGCACGCTCTCGGACCGCCCGCTAATTGCGAATGTGAACGAACAGTTGGCGAGTGTAATTGCTTTCGCCGCTACCTGCGACGATATTTGGCTCTTCCGATGGAATCTTTTAATTGTATGGTGTAATCGTTTTACGTTATCTGCCGTGGCACGGGTCAAGGCATGACGCGAACGGCAGAAGTGATTCAGTTCAGTCACGGGCGGCGGTTATCACTTAACATCAGGTGAACCGCCAGATAGCTTACCACTTCTCACATTAAAAAATCTTTGCTGCAATAAGTCGATTGTTTCACGTCCGGTGTGATTGGTGGCGTCGTCCTACTGAATCGCATTTCTTCCAGATCCATGCCATTCAGTTAGGACCGCGAGAACTCCATTATCATGTTCTTGTAACGAATGCCATTCACAGTCACTGTAATTTCGGCCACATTTTCAAAAAGTTAGGCCCAATCACGCGCTTATCAAAATTAACGGTGGTAGGGCCACGCAGCAGCCTCGGCTGTTGCATGAATGGGCAGGCTTGTCAGGGTAAGTACCACTACCTCACAGAAGACCGGCATCAAGTGGAAGTATAATACTTTCGCGTTTCGTCTGGTGCGTGAGGTAGCCGGAGCCCAATTTTCAAAAGGTAGTCAACGCATCTGCAACCCTCGGGTGTAGCAGATGTCCATGGGTAGCGGTATTCACTTAACGTCAGGTGAACCGCCTACTCGATTGGCAACCTTTCGCATAAAATAATTCGCAACAGATAGTTACTTGTCATGGTGAAGATGACTATTTCGGGATTTTCACATTCGCGCTTTGCACGGTCTGCTGGTTTATGCTCCTGAGTAAGCTGAATCTCGTATGGTTCAAGAAAGAAGTCTTTGTCCAAATTCACCGTGAAGTGCTTCGTGAAATTTCAAGTTGTTGAAAACGATACCGAATTGATGTTTCGGGTTTTATGCGACAATCTGCTCTAAAGCAGAAATATTTAGGCATACACCAGTACGACTAGGCAGAGAGGACCTATCAGTCTTCGAACTGCTGACACATTACATGATCAAGAAACTACCAATTCTTTGCGAGTGGTCTCAAAATAACTTTCCCTATTTTTGAAATGGATTTTTACAGCGATAACGCGTTCGTGTTTTGCGTATAGCTCTATTTTTTAGTTAGGGTTTTCACCCCGAATAAAATGCATACAATTTGAATAAGTACTGCACCCCTATTGAGTCACCCGTTAGTAACTTTTATGACAGGCACCATCTGATAAGAAAAGTCTATAGTGGATGCTCAGCAAGTGACATTTTGGAAAATAACAAGTTAAATCGTTTTAACCGTAATATCTAGGCAAGTAAGCTTTTACATTAAGAAAAATCAAAAGACTCAAATATAATATTCCTAGTTACGTTTCTTAAGATGGTAGAAATAGGCAGAAAGAAACGACTATTACCTTATTCATTTCACGCAGCTATGAATACGAAGCAAATTTAAAAATATTAATATTAAGTGGACGTACTTTACGAATTGGCAAGCATTAATAGCAAAGCTTTCAAAGTGTGTCCATAGAAACGGGTACACAGCTGCTCATCGGAAAAAATATACCAAGGAATTCTAGAAAAGGGAAACTCGCTGCTATAAAGCTCGTTCCGGCTGCTGCGGCGGTTAACGAGATCAGAATCAAAGTGCGGTACGGTGTACCACATTAGGCGGTTTGTTGAGGAATTGGATTCCGTCGAGCCTTTTCAAGTGTGATTAAGGTTGGATTGAGGCGGGCGGCGGACGTATCTATTCAATTAGCAGCGCAGTTCGAAGTCAGGTCGGCTGATGCTCCAATTTATGGCGCTGTGAATAGCGCAACCATTCGTGTACACTTCCTTAGCGAGCATCGCGAACGGATCGTCCAGCCCGTGACTGAAATTTAATGTTCCTTTTGAAACACCCCCTAATTCCGTCTGCGTGCGAAACAGCAGCGTTGAAATTGGTAATCCCATTATATCTTCGGATAGATTGCAGTAAGTTGAAATATGTTTTAATTCCTGCAGTGATTTTAGAACCGACATCATTGTTATTGCAATTTTGTACACCTTTATAGACGAGAGACTGAAAAATGGGTTTTCTGCGAATTTTGTAAGATTATATTATTTTGTTTTGGGATCTCACGATACAGGCTGGGCCTAGTGTAAGGGCCACAAGTTACACCTTGTTTTGTCTAGTGCGGCAGTCCAAATGTTCTGTTTGTTTTATAATTGGAAATTCTTATATGCAAATGTATATTGTTACTTTGGACTTTAATAAACTTTATTATTATTATTATTTTATATTTCTCATGCTATGGGTGGTCTCGGTTAAGAAATGGAGATCTAAACCATTTTGGACCCAAATCCAGTGAACAGATGATTAAAATTAGGCTCGAATTTATATTCCGATTTTATTCGGTTATGTTTGTACTTTAAATTGCAACATATAAAGGCGATAGGTAGGAAATGCAAAATGTTCTTGAATGGAATTTGAAAACCAGAAGCAATCTCAGCGAACAGGACACGCTTAGCAGGGCATTTCACCACTTGGGTGCATTTCCGAAGGGAAATTACAGTAATTTGTGGAAAGTGGAACGGCTGCCAGAAAACTATTAATACATGTGTGGATGTCGTCCACAAGAAAGAAGCTTACATTTATTCTTCTGTTGTAGTTTACACACGAAAAAAGTTTTAATATTACTAATAATTATGTACAATTATTTTTAAAGTAAACACGCAGTTTAAATTATTGATGCCATTTTTAAAATCGGCCCACTGTTCAGCCATTTTTTTTGGTCAAATTAATGAAGCCGGTCATTAATTGCCCAAAAAAACTGGATGAACCGTTCGCTGTCAAACCTGAATTTCCTGAAAATTTCATACACGCATCGATTTTTAGCCCACATTGATGTGAAAAATTGGCAAGTAAGCAGAAGATTCACTTAACGTTAACTGATTATCTCCGTCGGCCACCTCATACATCAGATGAAACGTAAAAGTATAATACTTCACGTTTAATTATGTCAGGCATGCTCAGAAAAGTCTTTTACTAGCTGCTGCCCGCGACTAAGTCTGACTGAAGGCGTAACATTCAGAAAGTTAAAAGACATGTTCTGTATGTATTCCATGGTAAGCCTTAATAAATAAAATAAAAAAAAAATAAAAATAAAAGTATAATACTTCACGTTTAATTCTGTCAGGCATGCTCAGAAAAGTCTTTTACTAGCTGCTGCCCGCGACTAAGTCTGACTGAAGGCGTAACTCAGAAAGAAAGACAGATATACATAAAATATGTATACAAATTATAGCCTATGTCTTATTCCGACGTATAAGCTATATTATAGTAAAGTTTCATTAAAATCAATTCAGTAGTATTTGCGTGAAAGAGTAACAAACATCCATCCATACATACAAACTTTCGCGTTTAATATATTATGTCCGTTTTGTGATTGTCGCCAGTAAAATTGACTTTATCGGAGTATGCTGAAAACGTGCAGGAAGAGAACTTCACTAGACACACACTAATAGGCTATTAATATCATAGTCATAACTATTAATATCATAACTGTGAAATACTACCACGGACAGTTAATTGGATATGGAGTTTTTACGCAGTGCTCCCAAATTTGTTCTGTAGTTTTATTTATTTGAAGGGATGTCTCGTATCTAAGATTTCCCGGGATCGGGAATCGTTCCGAAGGCGTCGCTAAATCTGATCATAAAAATAAATCCCGGCAATCAAATCGCGAACAGCGAAAAAGGCGAGGCTGTTTGTTGCCGTCTTACATGAAAATTGCCGAGAACTATTTCGTAGCGGGACAAAAAGGTTCTCGGACCATGAATATAAATATGTTCGGGTGCGTTCCTACGTTGTTCCACTGCGATGTGGGGCCGAGAATGAAAATTACATACGAAAAGGTATGTTACACGTTCATTTCGATTTTTATCAGTAGGCTCTTAGCAAAAGTCGAGAATTATACTTTATTTCACAGTACCTATATATTTTAAGAAAATCTTATTAGTTACTCACCCACAGACTAATGCTTGTCTGCGCTACAGATAGTTCAAATTATAAATAAATTTAAAGTTATTAATAAGAAAAGTTATGTCGATCCATTACGCCGTTGCTGCGTAAAATAAGAGTAAACAGAAATCACACTTTAACATTTGCAGTAGGGATAGTTCTTACATGTTTTACGAGAAATCTTCTTTCTTCTAATATATAATGTCATAAACATCAATAACAAAAATCGAATGGATACAAAACAATTAATTAAAAAATGCTAGAAGATGAAAACGTATATATCTGTGTTATTTTTAGTATATAAATATTGGATTTGTAACACTCAAAGCAAAACAAGAAATACTGTAATAATTTTTTTATGCCAGTTCAACTCACTCGAGCAAATTTGTTTTGGACATCTAATTGTATATTTTATTTAACAATGCTTTGTTGCATTGTTAAATAAAATAAATTTGACGATTTTCTCACATTTAAATTCCATTATGATTCCAGACGTTTCTGACCCGTGACCATTGACTCTGTGTAGACTTCGATACGTCGGGAATAAAAATAAGAATTGAGATAAACCTACGGTTAGTTTTATTTCACATGTTTAGACTTCGAACTAAAGAATTTAATATAGGAAAGCCACTTGTTCAAAAATGTATTAGATGTACAACAGGCCTTAATAATAACAACGACAAAAATAGAAACGCAGGTAGTACGCAATATACAAGCTTAACGGTTGTAGGGCCACGCAGCAGCCTCGATTGTCGCATGAATGGGCAGGCTCGTCCGGGTAGATACCAAGATCTAAGAGAAGACAGGAAGTGGAAGTATTTTCAATAGTAAACATACTAGACCCTTTCCACACACGTCAAGGTATGCATTTTAAAGTTGAGGCGAGACTGGCTGAGTACACGTTGTTTCTTGTCCCGCGCGCCTGAACGAGACAGCGTCATTAAATTAAAGTTTCATTTGTCTTCATTTGCTAAACAACAGCAATTATACAGAGCCCCAGCGGGTGAGTAATCAAGCGTCCCTTTAATTAAGTACAGAAACAGTGCCGAGTAATTGGATCTGAACAACTGAGTAAACAAATCGAAATGGAAGCTAATAAATCTAGCAAACACCTCCTTTGGCATCTTCGAGCATCCAGATTGTCCCATCGCGAGTAATGCCCCGGTAATCGTGAGCAAAATAATTAATCGCAATAATAATAAATAATAATAATATAATAAAATATCTTTATTCACATAGACGCTTGCGCGTTCTTATGAAACGTCAAAATTTTACAAGAAATTAACACGTTCGTAAGTTACCACAGGTTCGGAAAGCAGTTTCTGTTGAGAAGAAACCGGCAAGAAACTCAACAGTTGCTCTTTTTTTAAAAAATCAGTTTACAATATAATAGTACAGGTACAATAGTCTTGTTTTAGCCTACGTGAGTATCAACAGTATTAACCCCACACATTGGCGTCGTCAAGATATTCGGCAATAGTATAATAGGCTTTAGCCATAAGTGTACTTCTAATTTTTTCGTTTAAATTCATCAAGTGGCAGACTTAACATCGACTGTGGGATTTTATTATACATGCGCACACTTTGCCCCATGAACGATCTGTTTACTTTTTGCGAAATAATGGCGTAGTTAGTTTGTCCTTATTTCTAGTATTTAGTTTATGTCTGTCACTATTCTTTTGATAATTATTAATATTCTGTTTAACATACAAAATATTACAATAAATATATTGAGACGCAACAGTGAGTATATTAATCTCTTTAAAAAGATCTCTGAGTGTATTCCGGGCTCCGATGTTATAAATTGCTCGGACAGCTCTTTTTTGAATAATAAATATTGAATTTATATCAGATGCACTACCCCACAACAAAATGCCGTACGACAAGATGCTGTGAAAATAACTGTAGTAAACAAGTCTGGCAGTGTCGATGTCTGATAGGTGTCTAACCTTCCTAATTGCAAAAACAGCGGAGCTTAACCTATTCGCAAGAGATGATAGATGGGGACTTCATTGGAGCTTTGAATCTACTGTGATTTCCAAGAATACAGCGGACTCAACAGGATTAAGGGTTACGCTATTCAATTTTAAGCTAAAACTTTGCCTTCTTACGTTGGTAAGGGCAAAAAGAAGGCATTTAGTTTTTTTAGCATTTAACACCATATTATGGTAAACCAGTGGAGGATACGCGAAAGTGCACTATTCACGTCGTCATAATTCGATACATTTCGGTCAACCTTAAAAATAAGCGATGTGTCGTCAGCAAGCAGTACAACATCACATAACTCACTGGCATAGAAGGGGAGATCATTTATATATACTAAGAATAATAATGGGCCCAAGATCGATCCTTGTGGGATACCCATATTCATGGGGGACCCTGCGGAATTTACATCATTTATAGATACTTTTTGAATTCTATTATTAAGGTAAGAAGCAATGAGTTAAGACCGACAACATTAAATAAACAGTAAGACAGCTTTTTATGTGAAAAGTTGCCAAGTGAGTAGCGGTTCACCTAAAGAATAATAAGTGAATACCGCCTCCCATGGACATCTGCTGTACCCGAGGGTTACAGATGAGTTGACAACCTTTTGAAGATTGGGCTCCGGCTACTTCACTCATTAGACGAAACGCGAAAGTATTTCTTCTGCTTCCAACTTACGCCGGTCTTCTGTGAGGTCGTGGTACTTACCCGGATGAGCCAGCCCATTCGTGCAACAGTCGAGGCTGTTGCGTGACCCTACCACCGTTAAATTTTACTTGCAAACTTCAGTTTAAAGTCATCATTCCATGGTTTAGTTTATTAGCAACCTCTTGACTTCAATCATAGACTACTCTACTTGACATTAATAAATTTAATGTTAGTTAAACGCTTATTGTTTTTGAAAAGCATCTCTGAGTGCGGCGGTCAGTAAATACTTCAAGTTTAAAAAAAAAAAAAAAACGAGCTCTCGTTTTCGATTCTTTTATAGTAGTGAAACAAAAAAGAGCGGTGTGAATCAACACGAGGAGCGAATGTTACTTCGCCGAGTTTCGTCCGTGAAATTGACAAAAGTTCCTCCGATTCGTCGCCGCGTCGGCTCATTAATTATTTTCGCCGGAGGTTGATAAATGAAAATAGTTCGCGGGAGCACTTTAATTATCAAGTATGCCCCGGTGTTTGTTCGGGAGCGTCTCGGGGGGAAGTAACTCGATTCTGAGTCGGGCGGCGTACTTTTAATAGGCCGTAACGGCGCCCGCTCGGTGGCGTTATCGAGTTACTGCTGGACTCCCGCTCGGCGGCGCTGCAAAACAAGTGAGTGACGTCACGGGCACGCGTACACAGTGTACGGGTATATGATAACCACACCACATCGTTTCAGTACAGAATGGTGTGTGTTGTTTAAAGAAGTTTATATTGAAACTGAACACACGTTTCTTATTGGCTAACCGCGAGTGTCCGATACAATAGCGATAGTGCGACCCACAGATAGTTTTTCCCATCTAGGTGTTTGTCCATGTGAAATTTATTTTTGTAAAACGTCCTTACATCACATAATAATGTTATCCTTAAGTGAGGGCAATGTTTAAAAAGACTATTCAACAATACGCAGTATTCGAGTAAAATCAAAAAATTAAATTGTTATTTTGTCGCAATTTAATTTTTTGATTTTACTCGAATACTGCGTATTGTTGAAAGGCACGTTTATACGTTTGTTTAATTTCCGAAGCATAAAGCGTTGAGAACTTTTATAATTAATGATATAAGTAACTTGAGCGGAATTGATAATCATTTTAGAAGTAACAGTATCTCATTTTTTGTGATATCATGAAACTCACATGCATCACAACATAGTATAAAACAAAGTCGTCCCGCTGTCTGTCTGTCCCTATGTATGCTTAGATCTTCAAAACTACGCAACGGATCTTGATGCGGTTTTTATTACTAGACTGAGTGATTCAAGAGGAAGGTTTATATGTATAATTACATTGGACCCGTGTGAAGCCGGGGTGGATCGCTAGTTAATAATAATTTTTACACATGCACACCTTCATTTCTTATGCTTGAAGTAAGAATATGAAATAAAAATATATACTAAAAGGAAAAGAAAGAAAAAAACACCGTTAAAATATGTAAAAATTAAGAGTACTTTAAGATTTGTACATACTCTCATGAGGCTTTGAATCTAAAACGTTTCACCAATTTGAGCTCATACGAAGGAGAAATGACAAAATAAAAATGTTATTTCTTTCTTTTAAAGAAATGCGTGTCAATAACTAAAACGAAAAATAAAGGAATGTTGTACTAAACAGTGGACACATCGCATTCATGACTACATAATGTATGCACACACATCCGTACATATGCGTATATATGGTCACACCATCATTTCAATATGTGCGTTAGGTATAAAGTCCCTAGTGCTTGTTTTCAACTCGTTGAGATAAACCGGTTAGGCTAACTAGGAGCTCGCGTGTACGTTGTTTATAGCCGGTGGAGCCGGGCGTAACAACTTGTTTAACGGCAGCGGAAGCGTTTCCGAGCGAGCGTGCGTACGTAAGCGGTAGCGGGAGCGGAGGAGGGAGCGGCAGCGGAGGCGGGAGCGGGAGCGAGGTCCTTCTATGGCCGAAACACTGTCGGGCTCCGGCCATTGTGTTACTCTACCCGCTCAAGTTACTCCACTGTAATTACATCAGGGAATACGGCGTTGACATCGCTTAGGTACGCCTACGCTACCGGTTTTTAACTGGGTATAGAACTGATGCACTTCAGTCCCAGACGTAAAGTTATCGCTAACAGTGTTTACATTGTTCCATTAATTACCATACTAAGATAGACATCGGAATTGCTAATAAACATAGCTAGAACATATAATATGTATGGTAACGTTTATAATCTGTAAAGTCTTTTATCATTTACGGGCTAAGGATATGGAACTTATATATCAGTGCTTTCGCACACATACGATTAATAACAGTAAGTTAAAGGAATGTGTCGAAAATATTGATATGGTTTTTTAATTAAGATAATATTAGGGCGTCCATCTTGCATTATGCCACAATCAAAAAACAGTATTAAGAGATTTAGGCACAAAAGAGAGACAGTAATTACACTTATGAAAAATAAAATCTAAAAGCATGCACGGGTTTTGAAGTTATAGCCCCAGCACGACATAATTTGCCCACTAGAAAGAGCTTAGCTTCTACAACCCTAAGGGGGTGTAAGTAAGAAAATAAAAGCGATAAAGTGCTAAATAAGCGCTTACTAACAACTGGAATTACTTAGGCGCGGGCCAAACTTTTCCTGGTGTCCGCCATCAACACATAATTCAGGGCAAGATTAAATGCCTCTTGGACTGTCGGCCGGAAGGCCGACGCTCCATTAGACAGGCTTGCATTAGACCCTGCAAACTTGCGAGCCGCTCTTTTATAAAACTCGCTTAACAAATAACGAGGAAAATTCTTGTGTCCGATTCGCCATGGTTAGATTTTGTCCACTTTTTTACTGTGGCAGCAACAGAAGAGGGTCTCTTCTGTTGCACGAATGGGCAGGCCCATCCGGGTAAGTGCCACGAGCTCACAGAGGACCGGAGAGAAGTGGAAGTGTTATATACCTCTGCGTTCCTTCTGGTGAGTGAGGTAGCCGGGGCCCACTTTATTTAAAGGCGGTAACGTATCTACAACCCTATGGGTGTTCAATGGGCGGCAGTTACCATTTAACTTTATTTCGGTGGTAGGGCCACCGAAATAAATTTGGGCCACGAATGGGCAGGCCCGTCCGGGTAAGTACCACGACCTCACAGAAGACCAGCGTAAAGTGAGTGAGGTAGCCGGAGCCCAATTTTCAAAAGGTTGTCAACGGATCTGTAACCCTCGAATGTAGCAGATGTCTATGGGCGGCGGTATTCACTTAACATCAGGTGAACCGTCTGCTCGTTTGGCAACTTTTCATATGAATAAAAAAAAAAAATCATTACGTGAACCGCCAGGTCATTTGGCACTTTCTACTATTAAAAAAAACCTTCTTTTGAATGGGATTTCGCGAAGTATACATTGTCGAAATTAACAATTTTAGATTTGAGTCTGAACACGGCAGGCAGTGATAGCATTTAAAAACGGTGTTTAAAGCATTATAGTTTTTTTAATTTCGAACTAACATTTGGTAGATAGCCTTTTTAATTAAAACTTTTAATTTGATCGTCTTATTTTTATACGATATGATAAATTTCTAACTGTTTCTACCTATATTTGTTTTTTTTAATTGATATGTTCTAGACGAAATAAAAAGTACCTATATGTTATTAATTTCAAACAGTTTGTTGTATAATGAATACCGATATTTTGCAACATTTTGTCTATGCTTGTAATTTACTTGCTTATGACATTTGATTGGAATCCGAACTTATTATATGATTTACCACATTATTCACTATTGTCGTACTAAATAGATTTTTTTTATTCATATCCAAAGTCAAAGTCAAAATTTCTTTCTGGAATTATAGGCTTATTTAAATTTCTTTTTAAACGTCAAAAATAAGTATCACGTACCACGAATGGGCAGGCCCGTCCGGGTAAGTACCACGACCTCACAGAAGACCAGCGTAAAGTGAGTGAGGTAGCCGGAGCCCAATTTTCAAAAGGTTGTCAACGGATCTGTAACCCTCGAATGTAGCAGATGTCTATGGGCGGCGGTATTCACTTAACATCAGGTGAACCGTCTGCTCGTTTGGCAACTTTTCATATGAAAAAAAAAATCATTACGTGAACCGCCAGGTCATTTGGCACTTTCTACTATTAAAAAAAACCTTCTTTGAATGGGATTTCGCGAAGTATACATTGTCGAAATTAACAATTTTAGATTTGAGTCTGAACACGGCAGGCAGTGATAGCATTTAAAAACGGTGTTAAAGCATTATACCTTAATATAATAGAATATTAGTAGACAAAATTGTACTTATACTATGTAATAATTTTGGTTAAATTTTCTTAAAGGTATTTTAAGTCTAGTTTGATCAAAACAGTTTTTTTAATTTCGAACTAACATTTGGTAGATAGCCTTTTTAATTAAAACTTTTAATTTGATCGTCTTATTTTTATACGATATGATAAATTTCTAACTGTTTCTACCTATATTTGTTTTTTTTAATTGATATGTTCTAGACGAAATAAAAAGTACCTATATGTTATTAATTTCAAACAGTTTGTTGTATAATGAATACCGATATTTTGCAACATTTTGTCTATGCTTGTAATTTACTTGCTTATGACATTTGATTGGAATCCGAACTTATTATATGATTTACCACATTATTCACTATTGTCGTACTAAATAGATTTTTTTTATTCATATCCAAAGTCAAAGTCAAAATTTCTTTCTGGAATATAGGCTTATTTAAATTTCTTTTTAAACGTCAAAAATAAGTATCACGTACTACGCACTAACTTATTTATTCGTAGATCATACTTTAAATTATTACGAAAATTTTGAACGTTTTTTAATTTGCATGAAGTAAATACAAATTCATTCGCTAAAATATTAAGCCAATGTAAATAAGTTAAAATTGGGTCACCTTTACGTATGGGCTTAAAGGAGAATGTTGGTCTTTCGACCTCGCTAGGTTGCCTTGCGCCCAATTATCTTACGTTGCTTACATTTCGACAAGGGTGTCAAATTAACTTTGGAAATTCGGGGGACTTCCCGTCACGTGTCAGCTGAGTATAATATTTCCCGTCGGCTTAGTTGACATTATTTAACTATGGGCAATCGTAAGTTAATACGGGAGTTTGAACCGAATTAATTTCCATTGTGTATGTTGTGCTTTGATTTGGTTTTGCATGATATTTGGGCCACTTTCCTTCCTTTGATCGTTACGAAGTTTCAGGCTTCAATTGCTTTAGGATGACATTGTGATGAAACCTTTATTTCTGAGGTAATCAATCATGATATGCCTCGTGGTGAATAACCCCCTTAGGTCATACTAAGTTATAACCTTCTAAAAGCATTGCGGCATGTCCATATAGGATTCACGACGCTTTTAAAATCATATCTGTCATCAACTTTGTATGATACAAGTGCTCCCTAAGTCAAAATGACAAAGTTTTCCTTTGTAAGTAAAAATAGGCATGTTGTATTCGGTGGTATAAAATCGAGAGACTTAATCGATTATTGTATAACACAAAGATAGTTTTTATTTAGCTATTGAACACTACGGTGGTAGGGCCACGCAGCAGCCTCGGCTGTTGCACGAATGAGCAGGCCCGTCCGGGCAAGTACTACGACCTCACAGAAGACCAGCGTAAAGTGGAAGTATGACAAATGCTTTCGCGATTCGTCTGGTGAGTGAGGTAGCCGGAGCCCAATTTCAAAAGGTTGTCAACGCATTTGTGACCCTCGGGTGTGGCAGTCCATGGGTGACGGTATTCACTTAAGATCAGGTGAACCGTCTACTCGTTTGGCAACATTTCGCATAAAAAAAAACACCAATAACAGGTTAGGTTTTTATTTATTTCGCTAACGAAACATTACTTATAGTGTCATTTAACTGCAGAATGTTAATATAATATGGATATTCCAAATAAATCCAGTTTCAATATTAATACGGGTTATAAAATATTTAAACCGGTTTGAGAACGGAGTACAGCGCGAAAGTTTTGACAACTGTCAGCTTATATCACCTGAAAGCGATATACAAATATTTAACATTTTTAAACGGAATATTTTAACTTATATCCGATACGACGAAATTCACCATTATTTTCTAATTGCGCTCTTGCGTTATTTTTTTTGGGCTGTATGTTTACGCAAATTAAAACTTGCGGTTAAAAAAAGTTGTAAATGAATCTTATGTTATTTATTTACCTTTATAATATGCATTGGGTCTTTTCGCATACGAAACGCTCTTTTATAAAAGATTTATTATGATAAAAATTAATAAAATATTCGTTTAACTCAGTATTTTCGGTTGTTTTTTTGCGCTCATAGACTTAGTGGGAAAAATAATTGAGATGTAAGAAATTACCATAAATAAAAATAGAACAGCACTAGTTTCTTTTTAGATAATTAATGTCGATTCGAAGCAAAAGTTGTTCTAGAGGATTATGTCCGCTTACTTGATTAGTGGTTTAGTCTGATAAAAAAAAGAAAAGTAACAGCTATTTACGCCTCACAGCTGGGCAGAGGTCTCCCAAAAGTGGGTATTACGAACGTAACCTAGTCCGTGACCCCAATACGGATTGGCACTTCAATATCTTCGAAATATTCTTTTTCTTAAGATTTCAAAAAAATGCAGGCTTCCTGACAATGTTTTTCTCCACCGATGAGCACGTGACATGCCATCACTTAAAATTTGATGTAACAATTTCGTTCGTGTCTTTTGTTCCCGTTGCCTTCACCAATGAAAGGTTGCTCAAGTATAGCGAATTAATAGCGAGCACCTGGACACTGAGCCATCAGTTTATCCAATAAAAATAATAAATAATAAGCATCAATCGTAAGTAAGAGCGGTGATAGCTCAGTGTCCGGGCGCTCGCCTTTAATTTAATTTACTCGAGCAGCCTGAGTTCGATCTCCGGTGCCAGTGCCAATGAAATTGTTATTTTAAGTGCTGACTTATCACGTGCTCGGCGGTGAAGGATAAACATCTTGAGGAAACCTGTGTATTCTCGAAATAATAACAAAAAATATTTCGAAAATATGTGAAGTCCACCAATCCGCAGTGGGATCGCGCGGTAGATGACCTGATACCCTCTTTACAGCGGAGGTCTTTGCCCATCATTGGCACATTTATAGACTGTTACTTAACTTTATCAATCGTAATACATTTATATTTGTACACCACAAACATCACCCAATGACAGGTGGCTACATAGGTATTCATCCTAAATGGAGAATCTAGATGTCATTGTCATCCCTTAGGACTGCGAATGCATCGGCTATGGTTTCCGTAATTGCGTTTCCGGTTGGCAGCGTCCACCGTACGTAGCAAACTAGTGCTACGCCGCCATTTCACATCTGTATTCAGCAAAGCGTAGTCCTTTCTCCAATCTCCAAATGAATCTTTTACTATTTATTTATGTAAATGATGAAATATCAGTTTATATAATTGCGTCTACGATCACAAAGCAATGATTTTATTTCGTAATGGAAATTAGCCTGCGTCCGACTTTATGACTTGTAAAATAGTATATTACATCAAAATAATGATTATTCATTGCCTTGTTTCTGCATGGAAGGATAAAAAGGCAAACTCACTTTCGCATTTATTATATTAGTAAACATATGAAATTGTAAACAAGGAGACTCACATGTGCTGCTTTAAAATTCATTTTCAGCGGTGACCTTGGACGGGATTTGAATATTTTAGCAAAATTAATTAATATATTTAAGATACGTATAGTATTCATATATATGTTAGATTTCGGTGGTAGGGCCACGCAGCAGCCTCGGCTGTTGCACGAATGGACAGGCCAGTCCGGGTAAGTACCACGACTTCACAGAAGACCAGCGTAAAGTGGAAATATGACAAATACTTTCGCGTTCCGTCTGGTGAGTGAGATGCCGAAGCCCAATTTTCAAAAGGTTGTCAACATCTGTAACCCTCGGGTGTGGCAGATGTCCATGGGCGGCGGTATTCACTTAACATCAGGTAAACCGTCTGCTCGTTTGACAACTATTCACATAAAAAAAAACATATGTTAGATTTTTTTCATGAAAATATATATTTGCATAATACTGTACTGTATTATTTTCCTCACGGTTGATAAATCATGCATTAAAAATGGATCACATTCAGAATTTATAAACCTTTGTCATTGCTATAAATTCAGATTGCTATGATACCGTAAAGCGGCCGGATATTGGCAGATATACATGTTGTTGTATCACACGTTATGAGCTTGTTATTTTAGGTTTATATTAAGCGAGGCTTAAAACTGATTTTAACGTATATAAAATGATGCCGGTGGAACCCGTTACGCTGCGCATAAATATTTAACGTGTACGCTCCTTCCTGAGCCATACTATATTTGTTTTTGCAATGTTATATTCATAAAAGATAAGCTTTTAGCTGGTTTAATGTTTATTTGAAGGCAAGGGGAACGATGTATGAGAGTTTGAAGTGTTTGTATATGACAAGAAATATAATTAATTAAAACGTCGTCACTGTTTGTAGTTAAATATGTCAAATGCATAAAAAAGGGTTTTGAAACATTTTTATTATTTAAAAAAATTACTAAGTAATTGTAGTATAGCAATAATTGATTTTGTTTTATAGCTTTATTCTCTCGTAAAGAATAATTTTAACGTTATAATTAGAACACACATACGGCATTTGGGCTATGTGATGCGATTTCAATGAAAGCCCGTAAAAGGAGAGCAATGTATTCCGGGGCCATTCACTCCGCTGTACTCTTTACAGCTGTTATAGTTGCCGTTCATAAGGCTACGTGGTTACGGCGTCTATTATGCTGTCTCTGCGCTTTGAAAGCAAACAATCAACGCTATACGCACGGTCAAAGGGCTCACAATGCTAGACTGTCTTCTTCTGATACAAATTCGTTTTGGTTTTTCTAAATTGTTAGGTGCTCGTGGTTAATAAAAAAAAAGCGTTATGTATGCTTACCACAAATTTAACAACTACCCAACTGTTTATTAGCTAATCTGTGCAACAGCCAATATGCTGCTTAAATGCAATATTTTTTATTCGATGTTAAACTTTTATCACAATATGGCGCCTGGTTGTTGCTACAAAGAATTTTGATTACTGTAATTTTTAAAGACACATGCAAGATTGAGACAATTCGTCGGACGTATATCGAAATCAGTACATGCGTTTGGAGCGATTGTAGAGCAATTCTAGAGCGAAACAAAAGAACAAAATATACATAAGCTGATAAACATTACCCTCCTTTGAGTTGCGCAGTCAGGTAAAAATAAAAGAATTCTAATTTTATGGTGGTAGGGCCACGCAGCAGCCTCGGCTGTTGCACGAATAGGCAGGCCCGTCCGGGTAAGTACCACGACTTCACAGAAGACCAGCGTAAAGTGGAAGTATATACTTTCGCGTTTCGTCTGGTGAGTGAGGTTGCTTAGCACAATTTTCAAAAAGTTGTCAACGCATCTTTAACCCTCGGGTGTAGCAGATGTCCATGGGCGGCGGTATTCACTTACCATCTGGTGAACCGTCTGCTCGTTTGGCGACTTTTCACATAAAAAAAATCTCTTCTTTTACAGATACGACAAAAAAGCTTATGTTAAACTGCAGTGTTTATTAAGTTTCGAGTAAGACTGATGCTAAACTATTCCCTATTTATAATTGATTTGTTAATTATTGATTGATAATTATATTTATTACATCATTATTATTACATTATTGGGGATATGAATACAAGATAAACCGTGTTTTATAAAGGACAAATAGTTATTTTTGCTTAATTTTTTTTAAATATTTATTTATTACGTAAGTGTAAGGGAAACAGAATACCTATTATAATTGTGACTATGCAAAAAAACTTTTTAACTTTTAACTGACTCATACTGTCTTATTCATAATAAAACGGTTATCGAAGGTATAAACCTATATTTGTTAAAACGTCTTTTAAGCGTATCAAACGTTTGATAAAAATCTTATTATTTCACCATAACGTAAGTAGTTTTCATAAATTTAAAAATCGAATTCTTTCAGAAATAGTGCTAGCAAATGTCAACTAATCAGTTCAATATTTCTTCCCTATTTATTATTCCAACCAGTGTTTACGATATAAGAGGAAGTCAATTTTATTATATTCTTGTTAAAGCAAGCCATTGGCAACATTTTGTATCACAATTTCAACGCGACCGATAATTATAAACTAGGTCTTAATTTGTACCAGATTCGAGTCTTGACATAATTTTAACCTGAAATATAATTGGAAGCAACTGCAACTTGGCTAGAAGCCATATTTAATTTTTACTATCACACAAGAAATATGCGAAGTTATTTTTTTTAAATTTTGCAGTTGCCAATACATTATTTGAGTTCGCAAGTTTATTTTTCTGCGTCATTTAAATTGAAATTTGTAAAATGTTACTTGTAATGAACTTGGCAACAAGAAAACGTTATTGCAATACTATCTTCATTTACAGTATAGTACCTGGAGGACCGAGCTTAGCTCGGTTTTTTTTTGGTAAATCATGTATTTTGGAAATAAAAAATAAAGAAAATGATCTGGTATAGAAAAAAAAAGTAAAAAAATAAGTGTGTAAATGATAGTGATATAAATCGCGGCCGTCTGTTTTGGGGCCGCCCGATTACCGACCGAGCTATTATAACATTTTTTTGCGACGAAATTTACTGTCATATTCGAATGATAGTTTTCATTCCCTGAAAAATGAAATAGATTCAGGTATTAGCTATTTTAACCTAAATAATGAACATTACTCGGATTTAAACCTGCTACAGGCTTTGTAGCAGGTATTGTTCAAAATTTATTTTCAACCGACTGCAAAAAAGGAGGAGGTTCTCAATTCGACCATTTTTTTGTTTGTTATCTCAGAACTTTCGACTGAGTGAAACGATTTTGATGATTTTTTTTTATTTTAATGTGGTTCCATATTGGTATTGAAACTTGGGCTCCGGAGATACTTAGGGAATTACTAAAATCAATTATAAAATGAATACAGAGCGAGACATTTGAAGTCGTTTTTATTTGTAGATCAATGAAAAAACAAAGTAAAGCGTCTAAAAGATGCAGCTGCGAATCCCAGTATGAATTTTTTTTTCCATTTATGTAAAAAAAAAATTAGGTTCTGCCATATTGAGTGCAGAGACTGACGTTAAAGTCCATTTATGTACAAAATTTTAGGTTTCCTTTCAAGTTTTTAAGTGCGGAGATTAGTGCTAAAGTAAAATAAATCATAAAATGTGATATAAATATACCTTTAACTTAAAAACAAAACATTACAATTTCAATTCATCTTAGTATATACAAATAAATGTGGCTAATATATGTTAAGTTTTCTAACATAAATTAGCCACATTTATTTGTATATGTTTAGAGCAATCTATCATCTTAGGGAATAAGTAAAAGGGCAATTGGTGGTCACTTGCCACTGCTTTTGCCTGTGCGGTGTCCATGAATGTAAGCTTCACAATACTCGGTAAGAATAGAATATTCCCGTTTCTAGGTCTTATGGATCAAGAAATACGGCAGGCGACAACTGATTCCACCAAAGGGTCGTCACGTTATATCTTGTAACCTTGTTAGATAGTTAAAATGTTTTCTAATGAAATTCTATGATCGTCCAAAAATAATCGGCACCTATCCGGTGACAGTTAGTAAACAAACTTTTATAATAGTAATAGTCTTTTATTGAGATCATCTTAACCTAATAACAATATTCCAAAGCAAACTTAAAATTCAAAACTAGAACTTATTCTATTATTTGCCGCTTTTTTATCTTTTAAGAAAAGATTTGCAGATCTGTTTAGGAAACTATTAACCTACAATTTAAATAATGCAATGTCATTACTCATATTTACCACGTAAGCTCGGATGTAATTCGCACGATAGCGCACTGTCCGTTTTCTGGAATATGTATGAATTAATTCGGGTAAAAAGGAAAATTTGTTTTCGTTTGTCGATCGTTCGTCATATGCGTGTCATTATTGTTGTATAAAATTAAATTCGTGCGGACATTCCGCATGATTAAGCAACCCGATATGAAACTGTTAATGGAACTTCATTATCCGTTAAGCGTTTATTACTTACTATTCAATATTTTTATGCATTCGTGATGTGTTTAATTCATTTACAAATATATTTCAGGACACATATTTTACACAACGTTTTCTACCAAACTAAGCAACACTTGTACACTTATACTACATGACTGATAAATATACTTAAACATACTTTTCTTTTGTAAATAAATACATGTTATAAATATATAAACACCCAGACACTGGAAAAACATTACGTTCATCACACAATATTTTTCCAATAGTGCGGATCGAACCAACACCCCCTGGGGCAGGAGGCAGGGTCACTACCCATTACGCCAATTGGGTCGAAAATAACGATATGTTTTATTATATCAACCACGTAACAGTTTTAATAAGTCTGCATCGAAGGAGAAGATTAACTGTACTCTAAGTAACGAAGTTATGTTAAGACATGAGGATTGTTAAAAATTTATTGTTAGGGAATGATAAAACTTTTTTAATGTTTATTTTTTTATTTATGCTATATCGGCAATCTTACAAAAAGGTAACAAAGGGCCGGCTTAATGCCTGAAGGCATTCTCTACCAGACAAACAAGGATGTAGTGAAAGCTTACCTATGGTAGGTGCAGCAAGGGATGCAAGTTACAGAATATAATTATATAAGGAAAAATAAATATATATTTGAGCACAGTATTAATATAAATAGTATATAAAAAGATATGTATTCTTCTTTTAAATGAAAAATCATATTTCGTAAATGCTAGTAAAGTTAGGTAAGGTTCACCTCATAATACGTGATTACTGCCGCCCTTGGACATATATTATACAACATTGAGTTGGAGATGGGTTGCCAATAATTTTCTACTGTGGTAGAGCCACGCAACAGTTTTCCGTGTTTCACGGTTGGGCAGGTCCGTCCAAGTAAGTACCACGACCTCACAGAAGACCGGAAGTGTTTCGAGGTAGCGGGACCCACTTTATAAAAAAGGTGGCAACGCATCGCAACCCTATGGGTGTTGCAAATGTCAATGGCCGGCGGTTATTACTCAACATCAAGTGAATCGCCAAATCGTTTGCCACGGTTGTCAAATCACTACCTAGTATAAAACAAAGTCGTCCCGCTGTCTGTCTGTCCCTATGCATACTTAGATCTTTAAAACTACGCAACGGATCTTGATGCGGGTTTTTTTACTAGATGGAGTGATTCAAGCGGAAGGTTTATATGTATACTAGCTTTTCGCCTGCGGCTTTGCTCGCAATGAAGCCCTTAAATAAATATCTTTCTTTAACCTTTCAACCCTTTACAACACTTTATTCCAATTAAAGAATGTCCTTTCTCAGGCTCTAGACTATCTGCGTACCAAATTTCATTTAAATCGGTTCAATAGTTTTAGCGTGAAAGCGAGACAGACAGACAGAGTTACTTTTGTTAGTCTTTTTGTGAGGCTGTTTAAATTAATGCTTATCTAGATACGATAGTTTATAAAGATAAAATTAAACGTATGTCAGATAATAAAAATATAAAAAAATATATATTAAAAAATTTCAACATTTATGTAAAATGTCCAATTATTGATATTTCGGAATTATGTGCATCGTTTTTCTTAAAAACAAATAATGTACTCGTAAAATTCGTGGAAAGATATCTTATTAAACCACTTCAAAAGGAAGACGCTATTCTCATACCACACGACTACCTATAGATTAGTCATGAAAAAAGCATACATCGCATAATCTCTCTGCTAACTCTATTTGTCTGCAATGCGTTGATTGCGAAATGCACCTACGAAAAATGAAACTCGAAAATGTACTCACCAGGCATAAAATAGAATTCCGTGTGAAACGCGCGGCCGTTTGTGTTCTTTTTTTTAATACACACGTGCCACTGTCAAAATGTAAATGGAAATTGGTTATTCACGAATAATGCTTGATGCCGGTTCTTTAAAGTCTTCGACCTCATACGCCATGAGTTACTGTCGTGGCACAGCTTATATCTGTCCCATACAATCGCTTATGAATATCTTATTAATCATATTGTGGTTTGTATCTATACAAATTTATTTCAATATAACATAAACTGACCCAGTAGTAGCAAACACAAAATTTAAACGCGTCACAATTTTCCTTCTGTATTCATAATTAAAAAACACTGGATATCTATTTATGTGACACGCGGAGTATTTGTTTGTCACATACCAGCGACCCGCCCCAGTTTCGCACGGGTGCAATGTATTATACATGTAAACCTTCCTCTTAAATCACTCTATCTAGTAGTTAAAAAGAACCGCACCAAGATCCGTTGCGTAGCTTTAAAGATGCATACATAGGGACAGACAGACAGCGGGATGACTTTGTTTCATACTATTTAGTATGTCAGTTTGAAACTGCTGTCAATTTCTGAGCCAGTCACTCAGGACTGTGACTACAAAATGTCAGAGTATCGTTATCCGTTGAATAGTAAGAACCAACTGTCACTGACCATATTTATGATGTCGTCTTTGTTCCAAAACTTTGTCTAAAAATAAACTGTTTTCCTTTATCTGTTTAGCTTCTTATGTACGTTTAATCTTATTGATTGAAGTCATTTCAATTTGGTTCGTGATGACCTTGTTGTTGATTAATACCATGGTTAACTGATCTTAGATCATGGGTCCCAATGGGTTTTCGGATGAGCGAAAAACACTGTCTAGTATCAGGGACAGATATCTGGTGACAAATCAACACGCGACAAACTTGTTCTTGATCGAGTTTGTCATTTGTTGATGTCGATGTGAAAATGGTAATTGTACATATTTTGATTACTTGTAAACTTAAATATTGTACTAGTATCACAAAACATACCCTGGCTACATAGCCGGTTTATTTACGTAAACAAACAGGTTTTGTTTAATATGTAGAGAAAACAAACAAGTAGTCTAATCGAAAACATATTCGTAATTCATGTTCCCGAATAATTCACTCGTTATTAAAACAATTCAATTACAACTCGGGGTGTCAAAGATACTGTATATGCTAATATTACATTGAATATACCAGAAGCATAATATTTTTCAAAATAACTCATATTTATAGTAATACTATTACTACATATTTATAGTAACACCGAATATTCGAAACGCCACAAATTAAACCTAAATCTACACGAGTTTATTTCTTATCTATTGCTGTACGCATTACAAAGGAAAAGACAAATAACTTCGTTCGAAGGCAGGGAATGTCAAGGACAAAAGAATGGAATACAGCAGAGTCTTTTGGTCCGATGATGGAATGGGGAGGAGAGACTGCAATAATGGCGATTTCTTTGCACACTTTTACTCTGTGAAACTGTGGTATTCAAAACCTCTCTGTCGAATGGAACTACATCTATTCCAGTCGAAATATTCGGTTTTTAATCAGCTTATCAATATATAGCAAGAATATAGCCAATAAGATAGTTGAGGTAATTTCCACGTAGGGACGTGGAACTCTGTCTGTGTGAGAAAGAGTACTAACGTATTTGGTATGGGAATAGTCAGTACTGGTGACAGGCCTTCAAGTTCCTTTTTTTTTCGTAATCTTCATAAGATACCCTATCATTCTGTGATAGGGCTATGTGGGGTTTTTACCCACTAAACCCCCTCAGTGGCCACCGCCTGTACGTTTGGAGGGACTCCGAGATCTCCTACGGAACGCACTGGTGTCCTTCGGTACTGGGCGTGAGTACGCCTCGGAGAAGGATAAACCTTCCCCGATTCCTCACCATCTTTCAGCAGCTCGCGGCCACTTTGTGCTGCTGCCAATCCATGTCCCGTTTTAGTCGCCTTTTACGACAGGTAGGAGATACCTTAGTCCTATTCTAGAGCCCGGGACTACAGGGCTGACGGGGCAGCACGTCTGCCCCTGCCGGCCTGGTGCCGCCGTCTCCGAGCGGGATCGGCCCTCTCTCTTTCCCGCTCGGCGATCTCCTTCTGGAGCATAACAACTTCACAGAAGGAGACCAATACCCACCAAGCAGAACTCTCCGCCAGTGCAGCTGCTAATGCTGCTGAAGGAGAAAGAGCCCTAGGAAAACAAACTACTCAGTAGGATATCAATGACCGGCTATATCAGGGACCTCACTAAATTGTGCAAATAAATAAAAAATAACATAAGAGTCATCTCCTAGTCACCACTGTTCAATCGGTAGACACAGGAATATATCGTCTTATCGGTTCCTGCGTCTACTACTACCCATAGAGTTGAGAAAGTGATGTCTTCAAGGTGACGGAGACGTTGCCAGCAGACTTTGTTTTGGACGTACACAGATTCCAACGCTCTGCTGAAAATTATGCTCCAAAATGAACCCAGCATCTGGAGGATATCGAGTTTGCGTCAGCATTAAGAAAAGCGAGTGCGGCTTATCATGTCTCTAGATTGCGGTAGACTGCAGATTATAATGTCTCTAGCCTGCGGTAGACTGAAGAGAGGTTGGAATGGGTGTTCACTTAAAATTATACGCAATATCTGATGGGTGGTAAAATATAGGTAGGCTCGTCCAGGGTAGTATCATTTTGTAACAAACTGTCAATTATGCTATTTGTATTTTATAGCTCAATCAAGCGCACTATCTATATCACGCGCATAGATAATGACTTATTTATGAAAAAAAAAAAAAAATAGTTGTTTGCTCATTTAACTGTGGTAGGACCATGCATCAGTGTTCGCTGTTGCACGAATGGGCAGGTCCTTCTGGGTTAGTACCACGACCTCGCAGAAGACCGGCGTCAAGTAGAAGTTTTACACTTCTGCGTTTCGTCTGGTGAGTGAGGTAGCCGGGGCCCACTTTATTAGAGGGTGGCAACACATCTGCAATACGGGTGTTGTAAATGTCCATGGGCGGCGGGTATTACTTCATATCAGGGGAGCCGCTAGCTCGTTAGCCACTTTCTCACATTAAAAAAAATTGCTTTTATTTTCAGTAGCAGAGTTACTGAGGAGCTTTTGCTGATGTATAATGAAGCCAGCTTGAAAGGGGAAGAACAAAAAGAACATAGAAGACACGCATCAAATAAATTGTGGTAGGTATTTATCTTTGTTATATCATTAATTTGGCGGCTGATGTTACTATAACTTTAAAACTGCATTCAGTTTTCATCGAAACTATAGTTCACTATGATATTGATGCACTAATACAATAATAAATGGTAATTTTGTAACGTGTCTTATAAAGTTTGGTCCGAACAACTGCTTGATTGTTATCGCCAGCCGGTACCGCATACCTTGCGATCTAATTTCTTGAAAATTTATCATTTTAACCGACTTCAAAAGATGAGAATGAAGGTGGTTCTATGTTCGACTTTATATTTTTGATACTATTTCTAGATAATTACAAGTCAATCGTCGGAATGAAATGTTGCAAATTTTAATGATTAGCTGAACAAGAAATAAATTCAAAGCAATTTATGCATCTTAAGTATCGTAAGTGCGATAATAACGTATTATTACGTGTCATATTATGGCAAATTATTACGTGTTATATTATGGCAAATTATTACGTGTTATATTATGGCAAAGGGTTAAAAGTTTATAGTTGAATGATATTTTTTGGTTGTACCTAAACCGAACACTATAGCCGAATGCCTTACCACAACATTCCTTGGCCTCAAAAGATGTAATCAAGTCTTATGACACCCCGGGGAGGGCGGTAAAGTGATAGGTTCTCCCATGCACTTACTGAGAGAGTTCCTTTTTCATTGATTTGATATACCGATTTGAAGGACTAGTCATCTTACTACAATCCTGGAGTTCAACTTTACCTTACGCTTCGATGCAGATACGAGCTTGATTTAGTCAAAACACATAGTTAATTGTATTTACTTACGAGCAAATTCAGCAAAGGTCTTTGTCTGCAGTTATTTCCATTAGGCTTTAAATTACGTTAAAAGAGTTAGGAAAACAGTCTCAACTAAAAATTATTATTTAAAAATTAGATGACCCGAATGGCTTAGTGAGAAGTGTACTTACTTCCTGCGCCAGAGGGTGTGGGTTCGATCCCAACTACTGGAAAAATATTTTGTGATGAACATAGTGTTTTTCTAGTGTCTGTGTGTTTATATATGTATAATATGTATGTATTTACAAAAGAAAAGTACGTTTAAGTATGTTTATCAGTTTTCTAGTACCCATAATACAAGCGTTGCTTACTTTGGGATTAGAAAATATTGCGTAAATATAAAAAATAAAATAAATATTTATAAATATTTATTTATTTAAAATAGCACCAATCGCTTAAACTTTCAATAACACCTTTAACCGTCTCTATTAAATACTGCAAACGTTTCCACAAGAATAATGAATGCTATTGATCCGTCCGTTATTGAACTCGGGCAACAAAATTGGGTTACGAGTCAGGCATTGTCGTGACCGAAGTTTCTCGAGTGTGAATTGTCTTAATAGGACTGTTGATTGGCAACAGATTACGGTAATAGTACATCAGTCACAGGTTGTGTCGCTATTCAAGCTGCGGGTCTCTACAGTAATGGACGCTATTCACGTAGGCTGGGGCCGCCGCCATTGTGTCGTCTTCGTGGTTGGATGAACGTAGATAATCAACGATGGGGCATGCAATTCCTCCCCTCGTACCGCACTAAAATCCATGTGCCCGTTATGAACTCACTTACTACATAGACATCATAGCAAGTTCCGAAAGGGTGTATTTAATATTTACCTCTCTGAATTAGGAAATTAGTTAAGAGGAAAAATTAGCACCGTTAGAAGTGATGGACTGACTCGAAATAACCAGAATTCTTTTTTAGGGTTCCGTACCCAAAGGGTACAACGGAACCCAAATGGTACGGAACCCTTTATGCGCGAGTCCGGTTCGCACTTGGCCGGTTTTTGTGTATATATTTTTTTCTACTATTATCTGAGAAATGTAATATAATAACGATAAAATCCCGTTTTCAACGTTCATATGTTAATTCGGATATAAGAAAATTAAGTTCTTGTATTATGATATTGTATAAAAATATCTTTAAACCGTAAGCTATAAATACATAATTCACAATTTCATATTTCCCCCATAGTCGTCTATTTTGACGGGATGTTCATATTCAAACAAAAATGTACTGAAAAGCTTTGCGTTGCGTAGCGTCCTCTGTTTGAAATTTTTCTATGAAAATATTTTCGCAGCATATTTTTTGTAAACAAAACACAATTGAAACAAATATAAACGGGGATTGGGAATGAACACCGTCTCTTTTTAATTTATATCACCGACTTACAAACATACATACAATCAGAATGGTCGTTAAATTGATTTTTTCAAACCAGTATGTTTTAATTACTACGTAGTAATTAATTTATAGACCATCTTATAGGACCTATGCATAAGCATAGCATAATACTATGCATCAAATAAATGCCTATGGCTTAATCATACAATGCCAAGTGTAGTTAAGTATAATATAGGGAAACTAATAAATTGTTTTAAACGGGAGTGAAAATAAAAAAAGTAAAGTAACAGCCTATACACGTCCCACTACTGAGCAATGTCCTCATCTGTAAAGAGGGTATTAGGTATTTGTCCACCACGCAGTGGATTGACCAACTTCACATAGCTTTGAAATATTTTTTTTGTTATAATTTCGTAAATATGCAGGTTTCCTTACGATGATTTCCTTCACCGCTGAGTACGTTATAAGTCAGCACTTAAAATTAACAATTTTAATGGTGCCAGAACCGAGTATCGAACTCAGGTTACTCAAGTATATTGAATTAAAGCCGAGCGCCCGGACTGTAAGCTATAGTAGTTGTAGACGAGAGTGTAGGAATAACGAAATCGAAAATATATTTTTTCTTTCACCCACAGTAAGCAGATGAATTAAATGAAACTAGTTTGCGGAGTTTATCGCGTTTTAAAAAATAATTTTACGGTGGTAGGGCCACGCAGCAGCCTCGGCTGTTGCACGAATGGGCAGGCTCGTCGGTGTTAGTACCACGACCTCACAGAAGACCGGCGTAAAGTGGAAGTATACTACTTTCGCGTTTCGTCTGGTGAGTGAGGTGGCCGGAGCCCAATTTCCAAAAAGGTTGTCAACGCATCTGCAAGCCCTCGGGTGTAGCACATGGGCGGCGGTATTCACTTACATCAGGTGAACCGTCTGCTCGTTTGGCAACTTTTCACATAAAAAAAAGAGTTAAACAACTCAGTCTGTCCCGTGATCACAAACAATGGAAAGGGTTTGAAACGTCAGGAAATAGAAATATAAATAATAGCGTAAAAAATTCATGAACTAGTTCGTTTAATATGCATAATATTCGCGTCTAAAAATCAAGAAATCAATAGATAAATTAAGTTATTTTATTTACTATCTATTAAGTACGACTCTGCGAATCAGCAAATTTCATTTAAAGTCGAAACTACGACCGTGGAAATATGTGCTTTATTCAGTATTAATTAAATTGATTCTTCGGCTTCACTGCGCGCATTTATTACGTCATTCACGCGTTAAGTTAAACCCAACGTTTCAATAAGGCACACGTCGAATTCTATATAACATAAATACTATTGTATAAAAGCGTGTTTGATAACGTCACAAACGTGTTATGAGATAAATTTTATACAATGATTTAAATTAACCAAACTAATTTAGTTTATAAAGTTTTATTGATTGCGTGTGAAGAAATCCATGATCTCTGCCTACACCTTATTGATCGAAATACATCAATTTTTATGCAAAAAATAGTTTATACTATAGTATTTTACTTATTAACATTCTTATAAACCTTGATAATGAAACTAAAGACTTCATTTTCCCTTTTCAAGACTTGACTCTATTAAAAATCTCAATCTCAGATTTAATCGATATATTAAAATTAGTTAGAATTACAATTAACTCATAGATATATTATATTAAAATAAAGATATTTACTTTTATGTTTCTTTATTTTCGATGTAAATGTAGGAGACAATTGAAATTCGCCATATTGTTTTTCCTTTTTGTGTATTGCCGTCAGAACTGAAAAAGTATGAAAAGTTGCAAAGTCTTAAGTCTAAAGGAATTGGTTCTAAAGGAAGGTTTCAAAAACCTCGTAAGGATGTGTGTACACGAAGGTGTTTGGATGTACAAGAGGCAAAATGTGTGAGGAGATCGTATCGATAGATCTTGATACATAGATAGTAGATAGATAGATAGATCGTAGTTTAATTTCCACCTGCATCTGCCTAATAGACTTGATTATTCACGTACGACTCTTCTAAATCATAATATTATAATTTTTAGGGTTCCGTAAACAAAGTGTAAAACGGGGTCCCGTTTTACACTTTTTATTACTAATACTCCGCTGTCTGTCTTTCTGTTCGTTGCCAGGCTGCATCTCATAAACGGTGATGACATTGATGACAGTTGAAATTTACACAAATGATATACATATTTCTGTTTCCGCTATAACAAAAAATATTTAAATGTGGCTCCCATACAACAGACATAATTGTTTTTCACGTTTTTATAGCTAATGGTAGGGAACCCTTCGTGTGCGAGTCCGACTCGCACTTGGCAGATTTTTCTTCCCGTGGAAATAAATGACTTATTTCTGTATCGTCCGCTCTATCTTTTCATTACGCGAAGATGACTACGCGATGCAATAGCAACGGCGGAACTGAATTGATTTCAACGTTCCCCATCTACGTCGTTTCTCTCCGATATTTTTCGTTGATGTTCTACATTTTACGTAAACTAATTTCCTCTGCAATATTGGTCTCGCGACAGTCCGTAGGCGCGGCCGTCTCCCTCTCCCTCTAACTCCAAGATGGGGGACTCCGAAGACCAAATCAAATCAGTCGACCTCACAGCCGAGCTACAGAAGAAAAGTTGCAACTAAATTTGTTTTGCATACATCCACTCTTTCAGTAGGTACTCGTTTGTTGGATTTTTTCGAAAAACGGCCCGAGTGAAATCAGCGGATATTGTTGAACTTTAATATCCAATTCAATTAAGAGCAGAATAGAAGTAGATTTTTATTGGCGTTACAAGTTTTTTTTTGGACATTGTTAATTTAAATGCGAAAGTGTGTTTGTTGTTCGATATTTTATGCATGAAGACATGCATGCACTAATTTTTAGATATATTCACGATTCCTGATGTATACGTAGAGAGGTGACTTTTTTGCTAGTTTTCACCGTGTCGTATTATGGGCATACGATCGTCACAAGTGTAAAAAGCTTTAGAAATCAAAAATTTACAAAGTTATGAAGACGTTGTGTAAGATTGAAGGAATTATTATCATCATCGTCCTCCACATAACCCTCACTTCGTCTTGGCTATCCAGTTACCATGAGTTCTACAAGTCAACGCACCATCTGGTCAAACCCGCTCTGCATTTCTCGTTTTGACAATGTTCGTCATAATGATTTCTTGCATTTATCTGAATACTAGATATGGTTAAATAAATAGTGTAAAAATTAACGGCCTAAAAACCATTATGGATATTTTTTTATGTGAAAGGTTGGCAGACGGTTCATTGATGTTAAGTGAATATCGCCGCCCATGGACATCTGCTACACTCGAGAGTTCCAGATGCGTTGAAAACCTTTTGAAAATTTCGATGTAAAACAATTCGTCACCATGTCCGTCGTGAACGGCCGGAAATAAAATTAAAATACGCATCGATTAAAATTTTTCGTATTCTTATATGTACACATTAAATAACAAATAATCTTTTCAAAATATCGTGTGAAAATGTAACCTTCTAAGGATAGTTTATAATTCTATCCTGTATGCCGCTATAGGTTCACTATGTGTAAAACACGCAAGGACGTAATAAAGATAGTGATTTGCTATGTCCAACTTTTCCATCAGGCTTCAAGCTGTGAGCTTGATATCTCTGTACTTATGTCTGATTAAACGGAATTATGAAATGTCGACTTTAATTTGCGCCAATTATTGAGTTAGCCATCACAGTGTGGGACGTCCTCACACTGGTCGTCCCACACTGTGTCGATGGATGCAGGTGGCTCAGAATCGTACTTCGTGGCAGTCTGTGGGGGAGGCCTATGTTTAGCAGTGGACTCAAATAGGCTGAAATGATGATGATTATTGCATTAGCTTTGAATCAATTGAAAGAGTATGAAGAGCTGTGTCCGGGCGTTCGCTTTTAATTAATTATACTCGAGCAACCTGAGTACAAATCCCTGGACTTATCGTGTTCTCAACGGCGAAGCAAAAGATCATGAGTAAACCTGGATATTTTCGAAATAACAAAAAAAAATATTTCGAGGAGACTGCTGATATTTTAGCCTTATACTACATATCCCTTTACCCAGCAGTGGGGCATGTATAGGAGACAGTCTTGTAAAGTTAAAAGTAGAGTTACAACTCTACTTTTACTTTACAATTGAAGGTCGAAGTTTAGCATACATAGTCACAGTGGGCATCTTAGTGCATTAACGGATGGACTCCATGTCGTTTTTAATCGAATAGCAGCTCTGATTTAATGCAATCGCCGAGGTTGCGTCCCCTCCGTGGCCCATACTCCCGGGCCCTGCCCTACGCAGAAGGGGAAAACGTTAATATGAGGATATGAGAATTTACTGTTTAATCCGGCTCCGGGCCAATTTGTTAATATTTCCATTCAATCCACTTAAAAGCGATCCGTTTGCAAATTCCACTGCAATAATGGAATGCACAGTTTTTTAGAGCCCGTTTTGTTTGGTAAAAACATATTTCTGTTCGCCACCCGGTCACGTTTACCTTTCACAAACGGAATAACTTATGAATTTATTTCACTGCTTTATACTGCTATTTGAAACTTAACACTCACTATAATCAATAGAAAGCGCACGCCTAAAGATTAGATCTTTTACTAGCAATTTCCTATATTTACGGGAGTAGTACAAATTGGTAAATAATACTGTTTCGCGGATTTTAGCACCGAAAAAGTTTAACGCAACAGATTATATGATTTCTTAATTAAAATTCAAGAAAAGGAAACACGGAATTAACTTTTTCTGAGATAATTAATTGTAAGTTATTGTACTGCAGTACGAAGCTACAAGAAGTGCCTAGGTAGGGTAAGGCGTTCGGAGGCACAGGTTTGCCGTTCTGTCCGGGCCGGCGCGCCCTTTATCAATTACGGCTAAATAAGAAAAATGACCGTCCGTAAGCCTACACGGGCCTAATTAAAGCAAGTAGGTAAATTTCGGGAAGAGCGAATGCCGGTGTACTTGCCTCCCCGTCCACCGCAGCCTAAACAAAAACAGGTGGTTCAACAATTAATGAAAAAATGATACAAAGGAGAGTATCCTTTGGATTATTTTTTCATTAATTTCACATTATTTTTAGTCTTTGTACAAGTCTCTAATATCACTTTAATTTTTATGCATACGATATGCAGTTTGTCCCTTTATAATTTCCTTGAAACAATAAGACAAGATGAGCCCAACAACACGTGCCATACTGTAAGACAACCCTCTATAGGTGGTATTAAAATGTTTGACAAACAGAAATGCGCAATTCAAACTCAGCAGTCGTTAATGAAAATTCTCTAATGTAGATTTAGGCTTGTTCATATATATTATAACAAAAAAAATATATATGGATATACGAAGTATACCAATTCGCAGTGGGGTCGCGTGGCGGACTGTGCCCTTATAGCCCATATTCAGAGAAGGCCATTGCCCAGCATTCGGACACATATGGGCTGCTGCTTTACTTTACTAACTTATATATTAAGTATACATATATTAATATATTGATGAGTGATGAACATTTTACAACCAAGTCCTACGAATAATTGTTATGGAGCTAATTAAGGTTATCCCTACTACTAAGACTTCGCTGTCTGTCTGTCTGTCTTTCTGTCTGTCTTTCTGTCTGTCTGTTTTTCTGTTTGTCCAACAGTCACCAGGCTGTATCTCATGAACAGTAATAGTTACACAGTTGAAATTTTCACAGATGCAAAATTAAAAAAACGAATCCGACTAGCTGACTAGCATTTGGCCGGTTTTTTTTTACGTAAAACTCTAATACAGTCAAACAGCACCTTAGAGCTTGCTTAGCAACAGATAGCGTTTCAATTGTTTGCGATCGTCCAATCGTTTAGCAACTGAGTATCAAATGATCGACATAAATTTCATTCTTTGCGAGTTGACGTGTTTAGTAAAGTAAAGTATCAGCCTATACATGTCCCACTGCTGGGCAAAGGCCTCCTCTGTTGAGAGGGTATCAGGGCATAGTCCAGCATGCGGCCCCGCTGCAGATTGTCGGACTTCACATATCTTCGAAATGTTATTTTGTATTATTATTTCGAAAATATGCAGTTTTCGTCACGATGTTTTCCGTCACCGCTGAGCATGTGATAATTCAGCACTAAAAATTAACAATTTCATTGGTGTTGGCACCGGGGATCGAACTCAGGTTGCTCGAGTATATTGAATTAAAGACGAGCGAACTCGACGTGTTTAACGTTATATTTTTTTATGTGAGTTAGTGCCAAACGAGCTGGCGGTTTACCTGATGTTAAGTGATAACCGCCGCCCATGGACATTTGCAACACCCGTAGGGTTGCAAATGCGTTGCCACCTTTAAATAAAGTGGGCCCCAGATACCCCATGAAAGATGAAACACAGAAGTGTAACACTTCTACTTTACGCCGGTCTTCCGTGAGGTCATGGTACTTACCCGGACGGACTTGCCCATTCGTGAAACAGTGAACACTGGTGCGTGGCCCTACCACAGTGCGATATGAACAAAATACAGGTCGAAATATACTGATCGTAATATTATTAAGGCAAAAATGAAACATATATATAAAATGGCAAGAAAAACACAAATTATTATAATGACGTTCAATGACAAACATAATTATAAAATATATATTTATCTCTTAAAAGTCCATTTTATGCGGCACCATATCAATGTTCTTTTAAAAGTGTAATATATCATTTACGGTACATTTAATATTTGTCGAACTCTCCCTTCCAGTGTAAACACTATTAAAGCGTCGTGTAGGGTGTGACCGGTTACAGCCCCTAAAATTCTTGCATTTCACGCACATGAAAGTGCTGAACGTGAAATCTTTCATTTATGAGACTATTAAAGTTGTTTATGAGAGATAAAAGAATTGAATTTATATAAAAAAAAACCTACAATGCTAATACAAATTGACTTATCAGTTTTATGAAAAAAAAAAAAAGAGAAATGGCAAATGCAATGTAAGTGAAAAATATTGTAGAATCTGTTTTAACTGTTACTTTACTTTTCAATGAAGTTCTTCTACAGCACTCAATGAACAGTTAGCACCTCTCCATAAACCGAAACTTCATTCTTATTTCAATGTTTTACATTTGAGAAATGGTAAATTTTAGCCCAAAATAAATATGAATATACAAGATGATCACTTTATTTATGTACTATATCAGTACTTTACATTAAATAAAAATAAATAAATATCATAGGTAATTATTACATACCGTTAGTGAAATATGAATCCCGGGGTAGAAATGTGGGTTCAAATATTTCCAAACGCAATTCCAACTTTCAAATCAAGAGATACAAAACCTCCTCCTTTTTGAAGTTGGGTAAAAAGTATGTTTTAATGCATAAGTAATTAAATTTTCCCGTTTATTAGTCGTGAAATAAAATACGACAACAGTGATGCCCTAGAGGCAGTGGGTCCAGCTTACGATTTTAAGGCTAGGTTCGAAAATTATTGGATGTTTGTGACCGCTGCCAGAGTCATAGCTGCTGTCATATTTCACACTAAACGGCGTTTATAGAAGAACAGAACCACAGCGAGAATCACAGAATCTTAATCTCACATAGGGATTAAGTTACGTAAGAATTTATTTGTATTTGTCGTAGAAAACGATATCGTAAAGCTTTAATATTATATATGTTGTACTGAAAAAGTGTTAAACATCACGATATCAGCTGTAAGTGTAAAAGGGCACGTAGTCAGTCTTATTAGAGGATTCAGCTGGGTCAGTTGAAGTCGAGACAACTGGTCACTCCGACAAATCGAAGCTAACTTTGGCTAAGTTAACGTTTCAATAAAGTGTAATGTGCAATAATTATTCCGTCATAATGGATCATGCACCGCCTAATTATTATCGCTGAGCCATCGCTGACGCCTACATTTTAAATCAAAAGTGGTCTCTCTTTCTGGATTAATTGATATACCAAGTACAATTTACTTGATGATGTTGCTCCAAGCTCTTCACAACGCTGCGTGGCCGAGCTTCCTCGTAAACAACACACGCGCATCGGGCTGTCATGAGCGCAGCCGGCTACTTTGCATCATAATCGAGTCCCCACAAAGTGAAACAAAATCTCAGCACCGCATTAATATTCAGCGATAGGGCTCGACGCATAGCCTACGGTTTGACGTTTAACATGCAAATTGCAATCTGAAAATCTAGCGGAATTGCGTGCGACTAAACATTTTCGGCATTATTAATTCGGAACGCAGCCGTTCGAATCAGTGGCGGTGATATAATTTAAATGCTAAACAAGTTTATCCCACTAACACAAAATCGGATGGGACCGGGCACGCCGCGCCGCGGGAATTGAAACGGACAGGTGTATTAACCGAAGGCTCTCGCGCCAATGTTAATTTTAATGAAGTGAATTCTAATAACGCGATTAGACCCGCTGAAAGCAATTTCGATGCGCGTGTATATTTTAATAATATTAACAGCCAAGCCTACCCGCCCCAGCTACGCACGCGTAGGCGTGGGTTCCATGAAATTTCCCGTTTCACAATCTCTGAAACAAAATACTAAAATCCCTACTTTCTAATATTATAAACGTGAATGTTAGTTTGTTTGTTGCGCTTTCACGCCAAAACTCATATCATAACATTTGCAAGTATGTACTGAGAAGTTACAGTCAATATTTTTATTTCTTTAAACTAATTTCTTAGTAATTCTTTGGGGCCCAAGTTATAAACTGCCCGTATAGCTCTCTTTTGCAGGATGAAGATAATGTTTATGTTAACCACATTTCCTCAAAGTAGAATGCCATAAGACATCATACTGTGGAAATAACGAAAATATACCAGACGAACCGTATCCACACCAGGCAACAGTTAACAAGAGAGGGCAGGTCATTTATGTAGATGAAGAAGAGAAAAGACCCCAGAATAGATCCTGCGGTTAGAGTCTTTATGTCAACTCCGTACACAATCAAGTAGATGTTAGAAATTGACGCTTTTGTTTAGTTACTGTCCAGAAAACATACCTTTAAGGTATCCTATAGGTATCCTATAACTCTTCCCAGGCTTCAAAAATATTCTTTAAAAGCTGGATACCCGCATCTGTTGTTGAGCGACCCCTAGTAAATCCATATTGCTTGTTATACAACAAATTATGTGTACTAAAATGCAATAACAATGGATTCAAAATAATTTTTTCAAAAATTTTACTGAGAGTTGGTAGTACTAAAAAAGGACGACGCACTATTTTTATTAAAAAATAAAGAAATTATTTCAGGGCTCCAACGCGCGTGAAGCCGCGAGCGAAAAGGTAATAATTAATTAATATTAATTAATTAAATATATCACATTTAGCGATTGTAATAATTTGTTGTATTACAAACTGACATAAGGTATGACAAACGTCGCGTATGTCGCTTTTTGGTATTTCTCTCAACTGGTTCTATAAACATTCTTACATTCAAATTTAATTTGAAGAGCTTTTAATAGTTTGGTAAATTGTGCCGGTGCGTAGTTTGACGAATGGGTAGGCTCATCTGATGAATCCTCATGTCCTCATGAAAGACTGGCATGAAGTGGAAGTATCATATTTCTTTCACCTCTCTTGTGGCAGACACATAACCGGGACCCACTTTTTTAAGATTGACAACGACTTGGCTACTCGTAATGATTAAACATCACGGTGGTTTACACCTGCTCGCATGTTAACTTTGAAAAAAGGATTTAATAAGATATAGACTACGTTATTTTTTCGGATTATTTCGTTTGTTTCAAACAGAAATACAAAAATATTTTTAAATAAATATTTTTTTCTCGTCAGAATATTAATGGTAATCTCCATCCTGCCATTTGGAATTAAAATTGCAAATTTTATAGGTGCACCGATAGTACGAGGCGATTAGAAGACGGGGGAGAGACAAAATGTATTAGCCGCGCGAAAGAGTGATGGATCCTAGAAATAAATCAAGTCTCAGCCCTCGTCCAAGGATGTCCAGACGCACCCCGCGGAAAATATATTGCCGGTTTCTCACGTTTCTTTCCAGCAATGTGGACTTGGTCAAATTTGGACATGCGAATCATTCGTGAACTTTGTATAATAGGAATTGAAATTTGATTTATTTATTTGATTGGTTTGGATAGATACAGCATAACATAAACAAAATTGTAGATACAGATTAGTGGGTCAATCAAAAAGTTTTCACCACCTATTCACTTTGCATTTGAAATATACAATTTTAATATGTCATTTAAACGTTATTTTTATTCATAAAAGTATTTTTTTTTTATGTTACAAAGTGGCAAACGTTCATCAGCGAAGGCTGTGGAGTGGCCTTACCACAGTGATGATTAAATTTTGAAGATGAAACTCGAATAACAGACAAAAAATATTAAATTAATAATAATGTTTAAAAAGCACAAACACACACATGCACGCGCGCGCTTAAACACATTGGTTTGTTGCTTGTACTTTATTATTAAGTCTTTCGAAAGGAAAACTGTATTTCAAATTTTTTATAATTTGTTTTCACGCTAGTAGTAGTTTTCCATATAACAATAAAATGAAAATAAATTAATCATACAAGATACTCAATTTACAATGTTGGTGAAAATAGGTTGCGAATAAAAATAAATACAATCATACATTATCTACTTATTTCAAACAACAGTAAAGCGGTTGTGAATATCGGAAATAATCAACTCGAATCGCGAAGCGTTAATAAAGCAAATTAATGTCGTACCGCGGAACAAGGCGGAGTTTCGGGCTACCGCGTATGCTTGCAACAGCGGCCTAACGTAAAGCTGAATTTCCATTCTACCGACGAGCATTCCGATCGCACGAATAACAACAAACAGATCGCCGGCGCGCACTACACTGCAAATATAAATGGGAAATGATTCATTTCGCATTTCGACACATGCTCGAATTGAAAGCTCGGCTGCGAGTGACGTATTTTTAATTACGACCGACCACGCGGGTGCATGGGCACCATATTCAATTTCTATAGTGGACAATAAATAAGTCGCCCGCCTCCTCGTGCCGGACAACCATAAGAGTCCGATTGAAAGCGGTTTTCCAATTAACGGGCGATATAGCGCGTTCGCAGTGTGCTTTTCGTTTGATAAGTCTCGCTTAAATCAAGTCAGTCAGGTAATACGAAAATGTTCACCGAGTTGGCTCTTCTTAAATGTTTGATACTTAGAAACGCTAGAATTGATCAAATAAATCGTATGTTCCGATAACTTGAGTGTGAATCGGGCATATTTTAAACTTAACTACTTTATGACGTCTTAAAGTATATTGAAAATAAAATGTCTTACTTTACTAAACTTACGATTTTACACCTTCGCGAATACACTTGTTCACGAGAAACGCTTCCTGTGATTACGAATACGGGCATATTCTGAACGTCGGTGTTGAAAATAAAATTAAGGGCGATAAAAGCTTCAAGACAATTTCGATGACAAATAAAAATTGGACCCTTTGCGGGAGGGTGTTTCGTTAATTCACTCGCTCGGTACCAGGCTCCCATAAACTGGTGAGCCGTGTTTAGGTGGAAAGGTAGCTATTTTAATTACCCCAATCTTGATCGAATCTCCGTGCGGGCTTGATTGAATTTCCGGACGGGGCTATTCGTATTTGCGGAGCGTTGTGGCGCCCGATGCGTTCGTTCGCCCCGGCTCACTGGTCCGTGACGTCACAGCGTCGATTACCTTTTTTTTATCGCCCATGGTAAACAGCCCGTAATGAAGTTAATCCCCTGCTCCAAATATACAGGAAAGCCGAAATTACTTTGTATTGCGATCATCAAAACATGCACGCAAGAAATTAAATCAAATCATTTATTCATCGAAGTAAGAAATATACATTTCATCTATCGATAGTCATTTTTTTAATCTCACCACCGTTTCGTAATGAGGTTCCTCTAACGGAGAAGAAACCGGCGAAAGAAACTCCGTAGGTTTTGTTCTCAAACAGTTACATTGTTATACAGTACATATTTATTTTTCTTAGAAACAGCTCCTAAGCTGTTTCTAAGAAAAAAAAAATATGCTGTCATCTCATTCCAGGAAGGAAATGAACGTTAGTAATTGTTAATGTCTTCCGGTCGACGATATAAATGTGCTCACAAGATGTAAAATAAGTCCTCCATTTTCACTAATCAGATGACGACAGGTTGATGGTAATCGCTACCAGGTATGGAGATGGGGCGAATGGCCAGACCCGTACAGGACTACTGTCCTGTACGGGTCTGGCCACCAACCACGGCCTCATAGAAGACCAGCGTAAAGTTGCAGTATTATACTTTACAAAATGCCATTAAAATTCAAAAATGCACCAAATAGACGATGGCGAATATTTAAATTTGATACATTAGATATAGATAAACTATCTGAAAGATATATCCGATAATATATTGCGATATTATAATAAAAACGCAATCGCTACCTGCTATTGAGATGTAGGCAGGTTCAATGAGGGTTCTATGATTGATGTGACGCATAATAAGGGCCGCAAGTATCGCAATTTGTTTACCCTCATCGCCTTACTACATAAGCCCGCGTATGTGGGAGCAAACAGACAGGTTTTCGCGTCGTATTTTATAATGATCAACAACCTGAGCCCCCACGTTTCCCAATAATTGGACAAAAGGTCCCCGAGGAACCAATTCCGCTGTATCCAGCCGAGCTGATGCCCGAATGCCTTACATTTATTTATGAATTAATGTTGGTTTTATTTGATTTCTCATATTTAATTATTTTTATGATAAAGACCCTTAATTTTGGCCCTTAACAGCTAAGAGGGATTTAAGTAATTTTCATTTACAATTCAATTTAAACAGAGTAAAATAAACTGGACGATGATGGAACACATCCATCATCGTCATCATTTTAAAGCAGGGACAGGTCCGTCCGGGTTAGTACCACGACCTCACAGAAGACCGGCGCGAAGTATTACACTTCTGCGTTTCGTCTGGTGATCGAGGTAGCCGGGGTCTACTTCATTAAAAGGTGGCAACGCATCTGCAACTCTACGGGTGTTGCAAACGGTGGTGCACCCAAGGGGTGGCGGTTATCACTTAACATCCGGTGAACCGCAAGCTCGTTTGCTACTTTCTGACATAAAAACGAAACTTCATCGTATAGAATATTTTGAGCTTAGAAAATATTCATCATTATGCAGTGCCGCCGTGAGAAGTAATAAAACATTAGACTAGAAAAATACTTCTCAGTCTTTATTCTTGGTTCTGAGCTATAACAAAAGTTTGGATTTAAAAATTAATTATATATATTAGTTAAAATAGTTAAATAATATATATTAGTTAAAAATATATAAAAAACGCATCTAAATTAAATACGTATCCCCTTCTTCCAATTATTTCAATTGGCGAAGCATGTACATTTCTATCAGCCCCTATTAGTCGATATCAGATTTTCGTGTTCATGTTTCAAAATATCTTACATAATGTACATGTTATTCATCAGTTGTTCCCTAAAATTACATTTAATTATTGTATGAAAATGAGGCACTGTTTGTAATACGGATCGGACAGTGTAGTTTCAAAACCTTGTCTGATCGATACCGCGTTCTCTTGGCTGGACTTTTGTTGGTGCGTGTCCGTCATAAACCTGCTTTTACGGGAAGCACACTCCGCCTTACATAACCGACGACGCATAAGGAAAACGCTATCCCCGGATAAAAAGTGACACAGTGGCGTGGCTTTTTCACGTCGTCTGGCTTTTTGTAGTGAAATATACAGAGCGAAGAGACAGATGGCCCTAGTTCTGGGGAACGGCGAATTAGTAAACATAATTCTATCCGAATGTTGTCTCACGTAAATTGTGTGCTCGGTAAATGTCTCTTGGATAATCAACTTGTAACGTCCGACTTTTATGTGATCCGAGTAATTGCAGAGGACATACATTATGTTTAGTTAATATATTAACGTCGGATCTATTTCATTTTATACCCAATGAAATAAACAACCAAGTAGGCCATGAAAATTGTACTGAAAATTGTGCTTAATGCTTGACGCTACGGTGCATTGTATTTCTTGGTTATGATAGCACGATATTAAACGTAAACGTGCCTCATGAGATAACACTGAGGCACCAAGAATTTTCATTGCCGCCGGCCTGTAGGCGCCTTGGCAATATATAGCAACGACATTCACTAGAGAGAGAGGGCCCGCCGCCCCTACGCCCTGTCTCTCGGGTAAGAAAGAAACGTCCAAGAATTTACTCGCGTCTCAAATTTCCAAAGGTTTTATTGCATTCCCCGCGAGCGCAGACGCTTAAACTTTATTGCCGTGGGATTAAAGTAATATTTGCAGCGGCTAAATGATGTTGAGGCAATTTTGCGATATTAAACGCTATGTGCGAGGCCCCAGGTCAATAGTTCGGTGTTCCGTGGATGTTTGCGCAGTATAATCGAGCCGGGAACTTTCCAACGCTCGCATTCTTCGAGTGCGGCGTGCGATAACAACACGTGCCTCTCCAACTATTTGCCATACTGCAGTTTGCCGCTTAGGAAACTTGGATAGGCGTAGAACAAGTATCCAGACTTTTACTGTGTATCTACACGAGCTATCTGAACTCAACTCGCTTTTTATCTAGTTGTATTTTACAAACAGGGTTTGTAGTGTTCTTGTTGTTTAAATCTATTAAATAATCGTCCATGAATGATATCTATATGTATATAATTTTCTACAGATATTTAATGGTTTCAATTGATAAATTAATGATCGATCACACTTTTCGTAACGCGTTTGCCTACCCCTATCACGCTTTTCGTAACGCATTCACTAGCTTAATTCCCAAGTCAAGCGTGCGTAAAGAAGATTTACTTTAAAAACATCGCTACAAATCAAACTAAACATTTCGAACAATTGTGGCTTGCAGAGCTTCAAAGAGTTCGGTTTATCCAATTTCGGGCTAGAAACGTTTGAAAGGTATCGAAAAGAGCGCGCCGAGAAGTGCATCCGCTATCGGTGTCACCCGATTTTACCTTTAAAGCGCCTTTGTCGTATATTTCTATGACCCAGATATTACTTCGTCCCCTCCAGAGCGGTATAGATTTTTGCATGCTATTGACAAACGATACAGATTTTAATACAAATAAAACACGAATAGTATTTTTTTTTAATCTAGCATTTTAAAAATTTTATATTTTTTTGAAACCTTTTAAGTTTATTTCACAGGCATGCTTCATTCGCTTATCAAAATTTATAAATCAACCTCTAACAAATTCATACTTATTAAATGAATATTTTTATATATCAATTTAATGTTCTAATTTGTTCGGTAGTTTTATTGGAGGTTTTAATCCGTCAGATATATTTAGACGATATCGATATTTATGTCCATTTTTAATACATTAGAAGCGTACCCGTGGTTTATAATAGTTTCTTACGGATAAGTATTTATCAGAACATAGAAAAATACAGTGTATCTTTATAGATGACCAACAATAAGAAACTATTAAATGGACACAGTCTTCTGCCGCACGAACAGGAAGGTCCATGTGAGAAATACCACAACCTCACAGAAGACCGGCGTGAAGTGCAACTGTTATACTTCTGAGTTTCGTCTGGTGAGTGAAACCGGAGCCCAATTGACTAATACGTTGCAACGTATCTGCAACCCTATAGATGTTGTAAATTTCGATGGGTGGCTGTTATGTACCAATGTACTTAACATCAGCCAGCACGTTTGCCACCTTCTCCCAAAAAAAAAAATTATTTGTTTTCTGCTTTTTTTAATTTTGTGAACGCCTAACTTTGATTTACTAGGAAGTTTACGTTTGATCGATTTACCTCTGGCTTGGTTTTTAATTTGGATTCGGATCTAACTATTCAAGTTATAAATGACCATTCACCAGACCAAGATAAAGGGCTCAACTTTAAATTTAACTTACAGAATCTTTATTCAGAAAAGCCATACATTGAAATATATTTGTGAATACAATTTTAACTTACAAAAAACATTAAGAGGTGTCAAGGGACACCCGGATGGAGCGAAGTTCCTTTTGATTAATTAGTGAAGGAATTATAATATTTTTTTTTTAAGTTATAATAATATTCTTTTATTATTATCAAATATAATGTAATATAAACTTAATCAATAGGCTCAATTTTAGTAATAATTGGCTTGTGGTAACTGAAGTAGGAAACATATGTTTGGGATTCTATTTTATTTAAATGTCTTGCAAAAACTGCATCAATGGTAGTATTATATTTTGTTGTTGATTCTGCTCGATTATTGTTAATTCTTAAATCAAATCTTCCTCTATAAACTGTCATGTTTGTCTGTCTAAGAGACAAACAACAGACAGAGAAACATGCGCACGCCGCACAGCTTACAATAGCTTACTATAGTAAAAAGTGTCGTTACAACTTTTCGTGAGAATTTTTTCCGTCTAGCCCCCTTTCACAACGCGCGATAAGGAACTTCGTTCCAATAGTCAGAACAATTAAACAGAGTCGTATCAAATGGTAAGAGTAGTTACTTTCCTTTTTTATTTAGTTAGAATTACAAAAAGAAAAAATAATAAGACAAAAATGAAATATAATGAATTAAATGAATGGCAAAAGGTGCACGAACGCGGATAAGTTTGATAAAAGTGAATGTTCAGAAGTTGAGGTGTGGGTTATGTGTGCGTGTGCGAGGTGTGTGTGTGCGTATGTGTGCGTTTGTGCTTACATTTTTGTTTTGGTATTGGGCGAAAGTTTTTGATTAATAGTAATCTTAATAGTAAAAGAAGTAATGAGTAAAATAAGAGTCTATTTTACACACAGCACGCTAGCACATTGTAAAACGATGACAGAATTCGATGACTAACCAATCAAAGCCCGTCATGTAGCCATATTTATAGCATCATCCGAATGTTATCCGCGGAGACATCCGATCGATTCACACCCTTCAGATATGATTAGCAGCTAATTGGAGCCGAGGGTGGGAAGCTCGCAGTTTAGTTTTCTAATCCACGCCGCTCATTTACCGGTCGCGGGAGGAAGGGTGAAATTTAATTATTTCCATGTCGACAACGCCCAAGTTCGAGATGCGAAAGAGGGTTGAAACTGCATTTCGATTTGGAAAAAAAAATATCTTCGCTATCCGGAAGTCTCATTATTCCGTTCACAATGGACTGATGGTAAAAGTTTGAAGCCCGACGCGACGGTTAGTTAAGCTCCCGCTCCTTTACTACAGATTGCTATTTGATATTTTTAATTTAATTCCTTTCAGAAACGCAACGCATTTGTATTTTAACAAAAGCGTAAATATCATAAAGCGATTGAGAAAATTATATTTCTTATAAGCAAAACTTTCTCAAAAATAAACATTACAATTGCAAATATAACAAGTACCTACGCGGAAAGTTTTTAGAACCCAGATCGTTTTAAACCTTTCAATTGCGTATTAATCTACTGATAGGATAAAAATCAATATCACATATTATCTGTTGTAGTAATTCAACCGATCCCAATCCAGAATATTATCGTATTCCTCGCCCGTAAATATATCATTTCGTCGAACGCCTCTAATCTGGTATACGCAACGCGACAAATTTCCATAAAACCAGACCCCCCCATAGTTCTGCAGCCTTAATCTGGTGTCCTTTTTTGCGTGGAGTCCGCTGATAATCATTTCCAACTTCGACTTTGTATTCCCGCCGCGCCGTCCGCCCCTCACCGAAGGCGCGAATTTGATAATGAAAGGCGCCCCACTTGTGTGTTGCAGAGATAATGTAAATAAGTATGCAAATTATATACGAAACTCCGTCCAAATGAACCTGCGTGACTCTTTAAAGTTGGGCACGAGTGAACACCGCGTTAGATATTTGCGTTCAGGATAACACGCGGCATTATAGTATAATATATGTCCCCGTGGAATCGGATTACCCCTTACGCTGAAAAAAAGATACAATTAAATTTTATACCCTAATAAAAGCACTGATTGTGTCGTATTTAAATACTATCACTGTTATGAGTTATGGTAAATTGTGTTGACGCTATATGGAAACGTATACATACTTAATCTATACGTTTTCACATTCGCAGGTTAAGGGAATCGAATATAACTAGCAAAATTCAAGATACAGAAATTTTTTATGTGAATAGTAGCGAGCCGGCGGTTCGCTTGAATATAACTGGACCGCCCATGGAGATCCACAGCACCCGATGGCTTGTTTATGCGTTGAGAACCAAAAATGTGGGCCCCAGTTACCTCACTCTCCAGATGAAATGCGCAAGTTTAATTCTTCCACTTCACGCTACCTCACTGGACGAGCCCGCCGATTCACCACCACTCTCTACCACAATGATCATATCATCATTGCAATGACGAAACGCACGAAACTTAAACCGATGTTGTTATTATTTATTGATGCAGTTGAAAATTTCGGCGAACATACGAATGCAAATATAAAAATACCTTTCTCCATTTGGACTACTATGAAAAACTAACTACAGAATTTTTCAATCCGAAATTCACTTACGGTTCAATTAGCGTGAATAAACATTGACAGAGCAAACAATATTTAAATATTGAAATTCCTATCAGCGTTCAAAAACCTGTGTCCGACGGATTCAAACTGGCCGTTAGCGGGAAACAAAAAAAAAGAAGTTAAAAAAAAAGAAAGAAAAACTGCGATGTGGCTTTAATTCGCCATTCGGCGCGCGGGACGTTTAGGTGGCGTGTGTAAAATATTTTCTGTGTAAGTGAAAGTCGCGCGTCACAGCACGCCGCGGCGCGACGCCATATTGCTATCAATCATTTATCCGCGAGTCGCTTCCAACGTTACTGCGAAAAGCTCTATGGCGGCGGCGCTTTGATAATGTATTACGTTTGAAAGCGACTTTAAAAGGCTCCCCATCCCCCTCCCTCCTCCGGTCGAGTGACGAAAGGCGCCGCGCAAATATAATAGACTGATAACGGATCTTGATAAGCTCGTATTGAGTTTATTTTCGTGAATTCCATCGGCTCCCGAGGTGGAAATTCATTTGATGGCGAACGCTATTCGTATTACGGTTTTATTTTGCGAAATTTAATTTCCAAATACCCCTCCCTTATCGCCGTAGATATTCATCGCTTTCAATATTCATTCCTGCCAATCGGGATTCCTTGTTGAATTGTTTATGGTGTGTTATCACAGAATATTGGTTCTTACCAAGCCATAAGATTCCAATATATATAAAAGTGTCAAAGTGACGCGACCAAAAACCTTTAGATCTCACTCATCCTACCGTTACAATGTTTTCCGAAAAATTATTAATAGCTCACTTTCTATTCTGCCTCCATTAAGAGGACATAAAAAATTATACTGCGAAAATTTCAAACGCTACGCAAAAATAGCTTCTATCTTTTTCCATTCACAGTTGCTTTTTAATAATCACCCAGGAGGCGTCGCGTCATCTAAGAGTACCTCAAAAGCAATGTTAACGTTATAAAAGTAAAAAGCACCGCCCAAGAATCGAAGTCTCGCGTTACAAGAAGACATCTCCAGTTTACAAACGTCGCGAAGTTGTTCCTTCAAATTGTTCCCGATAACGAGCGAGCCAGACGAGATTGGCCGTACACAAAGGTGTATCGACATCGTTGCTCGCCATTTTCTTACAATCTCGGCGAGGGGCTTGGGACAGCGCTCCTAATGGACCAATATATCAAACGGGATTAACTATAAATGAGAGAAGCGCAGCCGCCTGGTACTTTGTAGCGACAAGGCCGGAATACTCCTCTATAGCTTATAAGTGTATTTAACGCTGCGCGGACTTTAAAAGTCATTAGATTCTTCTCATCATCGAGATACTATAGACATATCTTGTTATGACTAACATCGCTTACACGTATTTAAACGTGTAAACGATAAAATGTCCAAAAATAAATCGACATGCAAATAACCTTAATTGAGTAATTTGTTTACTAAATTGTTTATCCTCTACTACGAAAATAAGCATATTTAACTTAATTTATTAATTCAAATTTGTATTGGTAATGTATTGCTTATACACATATATTTAGACTAAATTTACGATATAAGTTGAAAAAACTCACAGGATAAAAAAAACATGCGTGTTCATAGAATTGAAATAATATCAATTACATTACCGGACTTGAGAGACGTTGTCCTATACACACCGCTTAAATCGGAAAACTTATAAATAAAAAAAATTAAAAAAAGTTGTACTTTCTTGAATTGTAAATCGAAACCTTAAAATCGGTCCAGCCGTTTAGGAGGATTTCAGTGACATACACACGTACAGAAGAATATATATATATATAAAGATTTGCTTTTTCTTGACAACACCTTGAATTATTGTTTTATAAGAAGATGTTAAACACGAATAAACTTTCACCAAACGATGCCACTGCCCTCAACAGTACTAAAGGAGTTGCAGATTCATTATCTACTTTTAAGACTGCAGGTATCCGGTTACTTCAGTCAACTCTGCAATACTAGCCTGCCAGTGCATACTCTTCAAAACACTTCCCAAACATTTCTTTAGCGTAATGCCATTGACTTCTCTAAGTGGGTTCATGCGTACCAAATCGCTGAAACTAAAAGTTACCACGGTGAAACGATAGTTACGGGCGGAAACACTGCATGACAACTTTGGTAAACTACTACGTCCAAGGCTGTCAACATTAGTCGAAATCAAATCATCTTTAGGCACCTATACATATCATCATCATCATCATCATTTCAGCCTGTTTGAGTCCACTGCTGAACATAGGCCTCCCCCATAGACTGCCATGAAGTACGATCCTGAGCCACCTGCATCCATCGACTTCCCGCACATTTGCACAGGTCGTCACTCCATCTAGTGAGTGGTTATCCTATACATATATAACAATATAAAATTATACGAATATCCAACTTGTTATATCTGTTTTCAAAAACAAAACGTCATACTACATATACAATGCAAACGCGGAAACCTAGCCCAAACATCGCGCCAAAGGGAAGGTTAACGGTGAACTTTAGTTTGCACCTGTAGACGAAATTCCTTTAGCGGATAGAAGGGGGCGGGTGGAAAACAAAACTACATAATAAACAGACTGCAAAGTAGCCCGACTAAATCGCATTTGATGGCGAAAGAAGAAGCGCGGGCGGCGTGGGGGAGGGGGGCGCAAACGGCTCGAGTTATTCCGCCTCAGCGGGCACCGAGAGCGCACTCTATCAAAGAAAACGATTTGTACACACCCTTACTCCACTGTCTGAGGATTGGTTTGTTTGAGTTCTTACTTACGGCGGGCGAAATACAAAATTTCCCGAAGCGCCGCCGTGTTTACGTTATCGCGAAATTTCCCCGCGACTCGGCGCGCCGCGTTTGAAGTGTTTAACGATGAAACAGGTACTCTGCAATTACCTAAGCGTGTATAACGCCATCGAATAAACCTAGTGAGCGGTACATCAGCTAGATTTAGATCAATCTCATACAACTCCATTTAAAATACAGTGAATAGAAGTGACAGATTACGTGACTAGTGTATTCTATTTTAGATCACATGTATTATGTCCACGACTCCTTTATATGGAGAAGCAAGTACAGAATATTCTGTATTATATTTTCTCGAGCCAAATGCATTACGTTATGTACATTATATGAAATGAATACTTTTTTTTTACTTTTTTAACATAAACGGACCGGTAATTAATGTTCATCGTAAAATTACATAAGTGGTGGTGTAGGCTGTAATTAGACTCAGTAAAAGACCCTGCTTTTTCACCGCAGAACACGCAGTAAGTAATTACGCGGAATTATTACGAGTCAAGTTTTCGTTGCAGCTGAAACTTGAGATCCAAGCGTCAGCACAGCGAGTCGTGATGTAAACGTATGGGATTCATAGACCTTAATTCGATTACTTTATTTAAAAAACCGTTCAAATGCGAATCGGAATCACACACGAAGGGTTCCAGCCCCACTTAAATATTTTTTATTCCGTTTTTTAATATTTGTTATTGTAGCGACACCAGAAATACATCATCTGTGATAATTTCAATTGTCTAACTATCACTGTTCATGAGATACAGCCTTGTGACAGACGGATTGATAGACAGACAGCGGAGTTATAGTATCCCGTTTTACCCTTTGGGTACGGAACCCTAAAAAGAAACAAAACTATTTTGTTCGGTTTATGTAAACAACCTTTACTTTTCATTTTCATCAAAACATTGAAAGTAACAAAACACATTTTATTTATTAATTTTGTAATATAGGTACCGTGTACTACATTGAGTTATCAAGTTGATAACATTTAACAAGAAATAACGCGAAAGTAAATGTTTAATTTCTTTTTTGTGATCTATAGGATTTGATCTGAAACTTGAAAGCAATGTATCCTACATACAGACGACAATGTGTATCGAATCTTGGGCGTTCATATAAAAGCCCCAAAGCAAACCGTAAATATCGAATGTGTTACGTAAGAATTTGGAGGGTTTCTAAGTGAACTCAAAGTTAACATTTATTCGGATCTGTACAGTTTACTTACGTACATACTTATACATAATATAATCTGTTAAGATTTGTGATTGTACCAGAATAAAATAAAACACCTTTTTTTCTAAACCAATTTTTCAAGACCATATTTTTCCAGGGGAATAAAAAGGAATTTTTGCACTTATATGTCAAATTAAGAACCTATTTATTTACCTGGGAAGAATATATATCACAAAATTTAGTGATATATATTCTTCCCAGTGTAACACTTCCGCTTCACGCCGGTCTTCTGTGAGGTGGTGGTACTTTCTCCAACGGACCTGCCCATTAGTACAGTAGTGAACTGTGACGTGGTCCTAGCAAAGTTGGTTCACCTGCATGATACCATTGCAAGGATACCTTGTAAATATGAGAAATTTGCTCTTATACTCATTATAATATAACATTAAGGCGGAACGCTGCCAGTATCTTCGGAACCTTTTTTTTTTTTTTAAATATATTTAGGACACATTTGTACACAACATTTTCTAGTCCCAAACTAAGGAAAGCCTGTACTATGGGTACTAGAAAACTGATAAACATACTTAAACATACTTTTCTTTTGTAAATAAATACATATTATACATATAGAAACACCCAGACACTAGAAAAACACCATGTTCATCACACAATATTTTTCCAGTAGTGGGGATATAACCCACACCCTCTGGCGCAGGAGGCAGGTACACTGCCATTCGGGTGACGACCCGAATGGCGTAGTGAGTTGCCTAAAGGGACTCCTTTTAATAATATATTTTAGTTTTATATTATATATTTTTTAAGGTTTTTAGTTTTAGGCTACAGTTATATTATGTGAACATATTAGTAATATCCTTTTGATGAAAAAGTAACAATCAATGTCAAAACAAAAACATGTCGTTATAACATATAAACAAAAAGTGAAGTAATTGCGATTATTTAGAAACAAAATAGATTCCCGTTTTAGGATTCGATTTGTGACGCGGGTTCAAACTAGACGGCATAATTTCCAATCCATTACGGATAAAATAGGTCAGAGTTGAAGTTATGCATGCTGCTGTTTTAATTAATCATACATGTCCTGTTGTCTCTTAATATTGCATTGTCGATAAGTATTGCAGTATGAATCATTTCTAAATTACGTTTTGATACGCCAATAAATGAAACGGCTAAAATATTCCCGAAATATGAGAAGAACAAACCTATGTGAAGAACTTATTTGAATATTTTGCACGCAATTATTGTTGCATCTGATTCTGTCGGGGCACCGTGGACGCCTCCGAGACGGGCTCATCGTGGTTTCTTGATTAAAACTTGGAATAATCAACGTTGAATAAATACTTCTTCATTTTCACCTTAGCATACTGCGTCTGAGGAAAATTTATTCATTTATTTATCACTAAAGTTACCAAAGACGTGTTCAAAAAAGGCAAAAGGGTCACTCGTTTAAAACTGCTTATAAATATAAACAAGCACTTGCAAAATATATGTGTTTGTGTCTAGTATGGAGGCCTGTATGTATAGAGGAGTATGTTTTTAAAAATTCTAAATTACAATTTTGTTTGCGCGTTTATGGACATAACTTCGGTAAACATAAGTGAAAGAAAAATCGGTTTAGTTAATATATTATTTGAGTCTAACAATGTTCGTTTTTATAATTATTATTTATCAAAAATAGTTGAATTTAGTATCAGCACAAATCCGTTTTCTACGTCTTATCTTTACCATTTGAATAAGTAGGATGTAACACGCGATTTTTTAACACGTGATGGAAGGCGTACGTGTCAGCTGCACACCCGATGGGAAGGGGTCACCTCGCCCATGGATAATGCCAGAGAAGGTGCCAAAGAGCTTTTGGCCTTCAAATTAGGAATGCGCTTGGTTAAATCAAACTATTTTACGGATTTTATCGCGTTTTACTTCGATTTTTTCAGGGCTTCCATGTCACTGCACGGACTGAGTTTTTTCACAACACCCCGGTTCTAATTAAACCATTTAAAATATTCGAGTAAAACAAAAATCAACATACGAATAGGCAAATTTATTGAAAGTGCCAAGTGAAGCTTGTTGAAGTACGTCTGTTGCTGGCGACAACAAATGTCCACTGACCTTACGTCAAAATGTACTCTTATTTCTCAATTGCGAATCATGTTGCTAACGGTATTGGCAAGATTATTTACGACTAGCCGCCTGTATCCTCTTCAGGAACACACACTCAGATCAAGAACAAATTATCAGTGGATTACAAGACACTTGTGCTGTGTGGGAATCGAACCCACGACCTCAGCGGCGAAGCTAACAGCTTAGCAACTGCGCCACGGAGTGAGAAGTCTGTTGCGTTAATATCCATTATGTTAACATTGTTAATATCCATTATTAGTGCTCACCAGTTTGATGACTCCGCGGCGCAGTCGTCAAGGTGTTGTCTTCGGCGTCGGGGGTCGCGGGTTCGATTCCCACACGGGACAACTATTTTTGTGACCCACAGATAGCTGTTTCGCATCTGGGTGTGTGTCCACTGGAAATTTATGTATGTAAAACGTCCTTGCAACACAGGATAGCGTTATCCTAAAGTAAGGCCACTGTTTAAAATAATAAAACATAAAACACATATTAGTTGGTACATATTTAAGCGAACCAATGGATTATTCATTATTATTCCAGGCGTAATATTGCTAAAATTAGAAAGGATAATGTTCCATTTGCATAATAACTAAAGCTCGCATGAAAGTTAACATCATAATGTGAATGGGCTTACCCTCCATTTTTAAAATTTTAGATACATGAAACTGGATCCTTTTTATTTCGCAGAACTCTCGCACGATGGGTTCCATAACATTATCTACAAATTCGGCATAAAAAATCATGTTTGTTGTATGGGAACCTCACTTTGATATTCTTTATTCTGTTTTTTATTATAGCGGCAACAGAAATACATCATCTGTGAAAATTTCAAGCGTCTAACTAATCACGGTTCATGCGATACAGCCTCGTGTCAGATGGACAAACAGCGGAGTCTTAGTAACAGGTTCCGTTTTACCCTTTGGGCACGGAACCCTTAAAAGTGCTGTGTAAATTCGGTGACATTATAATAACTGACATGTCAAACAGTGGAATAAAATATCAATACGATATTTCTACTACAGCAACAATACTTTCCGGTGTTTAGCTGCAAAGGGGGAAAGTCCTCGGGTCGAGGCCCCGCGAGATTCGGCGTCATTGATATTCGACACAAATATGATTCTCACGGGTCGATTCTTCGCGGCGAAAGTTGCGAATAATCCCGCGCCGTCGTTATATAAAACTTGTGAGTTGTTCGCGTCGTCTCGGCGGATAATCGAGTTTATACTTGGAGGGTCTCCATCAATCATTTATCGTCCGCTTCTCGGATGGATCCGCCCGTTGCCTCGCTGCGAAACTTTAAGAGTCGCGAGCTCTCGTGACGTAATGTGTTCGCTTGTTTGTCCTCCTTACCCAAGCGTGTATCTTATTACTGTTTCTTATATCGCAAACTGTCTAGTGAGCTACACAATAAAGCTCAGTTAGCTTCTTTCTCTGGACTCTGTTCTAATAATATGATAACTATTAACTATTACTTAAGTGTTTTATTAAGATGTTCTACAAATATGGCAACAGTGGACTGTCGTATTTAACATTTCAAGTCAAGTCTAAGGACCCCATTTATAATAGAGTAGAATATATGGGTCATAACTGATTATTTCTGACTTATATTAAACTAGCTGCTGCCCGCGACTAAGTCTGCGTAGAATAGGCTGAAGGCGTAATATTCAGACATATATACAAAAAAATATGTATATAATTTATAGCCTATTTCTTATTCTGCTATATTATTGTAAAGTTTCATTAAAATCCATTAAGTAGTATTTGCGTGAAAGAGTAACAAACATCCATACAAACTTTCGCCTTTATAATATTAAGAGAGGATAATTTGGGTCACAACAAAGGACCTTGTGAGTAGCGTTGTTTGGTTTTCCGTCGCGGTAGAGAGGGGAGGGATATGTTCAACAGTGGTCTAAAACAGGCTGAAACGATGATGACGAATCTTCGCTATCACAATCGTATGGAACAATTCTACTATGCACATGTTCTCAAACCTATGTGTGATTAATTGCGGAAGCAGCAATTGAACCTATATTGTAATTATAATTCAGTGCTATTTAATTGAGCAGCCGCTAGGCCACTACATCCAATTTTTTTTATTGAAAATATTTTTTTTGCAGTAATGGCTGTATACAATCGGTTTCATTTAACCTAAATGTGCAATTTAAAATATAATTCAGGCCAATTATTGCTAATAGCACGGGCGCCACAGTCCCATTAAAACTATCAAAAACGTACGTGGGAATTGTTATAATGTAGAACGGATACAAATGGCATTTGTTTTTATAACGTAAGCCGATTAATGGAGTTCGATGCTATTGGAGGATTAAAGTGAGCATATTTATTTAATTTGTTTCTGTGTCTGTTGTTTTTTTATTTGTATCTTACTTTTATGTGAGAAGATGACAAGGACGTGTTCGCAGGCCTTGCCATATAAAACATTCAACGCCCCTTCAAAGTTGAGTTCCGCTTACCTCACTCACCAGGAGAATTTAAAAACTACAAATGCTTCTATTTATGTCGATGCCATGTTACTTCCCCAAGCGAGTCTGCCCATTAGTGCGACAACAAAAGCTGCTGTTGTATGTTGTATATTGTTGCAATGCACAGACTGCAGCCTGATCTTGAAAGAGCGACGGAGAAATTTCTCATCTACGCAGGGGTTTTGCGTTCATTGATATTGCATAGGGTGCACATGTCGTAGTCAATCAAGCATCTTACGGTGCAGATCTAATGTCTACAGAATCCACAGGCGGATAATATAATCATATTTTTGAGGCGGCAACTATTTTCCACCCCTACACAGGTACGGGGGGCAATGAATGCGAGTAAATTCAATCTGTCGTATGCTGTCTCATCCACCTCAGACCACACGTAATAGTGTTTCGTGCTTATATCTGCTTCTTCACTTGCGTGATTACTAATTTAATACCAAAAGATACTCTAGCTTATCTTTATTTTAAACTCGCTGCCCGGACAGACTTAGTTCTTAATATTTACAATTTTTACGTCTATATTTAAAACGTGATTAAAATAGTGTAAACAGAAGAAAAGCACATCCTTTGATATTTCAAACTATCGAAACGAAGTCGTGAGAGCTTGGGTCCTAGAATTATTTACACATTAACACACTAACTGTTATTGTGTGTTTTATATAATATCAGTGTGTATTTATCAGTTAGTTTTATGAATGCACGTAATACGATGTTCAAATTCATTGTTGCACGGAGAGCCGCCACTTAAATATTTGCATCCCCGGAGAGACAACGGTGAACAGATAAAAAATCAAATTAAAGCAATACCTCGCGGTGGTTGAGTTTTCGAGTAGCGTCTCAGCAAACCGAGACTTGGATTCTTATTGCTCGTTGCGATTATATTGCATCTGTTACTACCGTTGGCGGCACGGAGCGCTCCCCGGCTAATTGGTGTGAACAGATCTCAAAATTGAATACACACCTCTTAAGCTTTTATTTTTCGAATACGTAATAACGGAACACCGCTTCCCGTGCAAATTGAAACTAATATTAAATATTACTTGCGGGAAAAAATGGCAGTTTGTGGTTTAACGGGATACAATATTAACAGATAAATTTAAAGAATAAAAAATAGTTGATTAAAGGGATGAGAAAACAGTAGGTAATAAAGGGTTATTTATATCATCCCATGCCCCTTCATACAACAGCAGAGGTTTCTGCGTGACTCTACCACAGTAGTAGATTCGTTTATTGTTGAACGTAATGTGTTTTTGTTGCTTGCGTATATAATATGTGCACGAGAGCAATTATTATTTGTCATTTCTCAATTTCAAGGTCTAAACGAACTTATTAAACATGCGTTCACTTCGAAAATAGATAAATAAACCAATCTTAAAAGCCGGTACGTTAAATTGTAAAAAAATAATGATCCAAATCAAACAGACAAATGTCAATACGAAACAATTAAAATAGCCACCTCAAAAATTTGTAACAAATGCCTCGAATCTTCCTTTAAGTATACCATATTACTGAAAGAGCAAATACGAACACTTTTAAAATAGCGAATATAATAAATACAGCAAGAGAATAGCCACGTCGCCGGTGAAAATTATCCCGTAAGCAAATACACAGAGCTAATTTAATACGGCGTAAACCGTTGCTACGGCGTAGCAAAAGTACAAATTAGAGGGAATGGAATATAGTTTACTTTAAGTTAAACTTATTACGGTCCTCGTGGAACAAGCGCTCCGGGTCCCGTGCCGCCCGGGTCAAGTGCCCAATTTGTCACCCGTGCAAACTTCCCACTACTCGGGGCCTGCTCCCGTTCGATTCCATTAAACTTTCAAGACCTCTCGAAGCTATTTTCCCGTTCGAATCGGGATTTGCCTAATACAACACGGCCGGCGTTCATTCATCGGCCGATTAGACCTCCCACCTTCGGGTTGCGTCGCGACCGGAGACCTCGACCGAAGACCGCGACCGGAGACCGCGACTAGAGACCGCGACCGGAGACCGACCCCTTCGCCGTCTACGCCGTTTCGCGCGGGCCCAAATTTGAAATCGTAAAATTTACGCCCGGTGTTATTTTCGCGCTCCCGCCCGGCGTTCGGAGAGGGAACAAATCAAAATAAAACCCTCTCAGGGACACTTACAATGCGCTATCATAAAAATTAAATTACGGTAAGAGTTTCTCTGTAAGTGCGCGCCGTTTTAGGTGGGTAGGGATGGGAGGGGATGGGTCGCGACGCGGCCACGCCACATCAAAGTGCCTCATCCTGCGTAGAGCGCTCCTCCAAATCAAATTTACCAGCTTCATTCTTTCATAACGCGCCTAAAGTGTATACCGGACCCTCATAATACACCTGGCTGCGTATTTACCTGTGCCCATTGCACGCTACATGTATTTAAATATTTGTCTTTATCGCCTTCCACTTTTTTAAAACATTGCCCTTACAGTTGGGAATTCGTGTTGGAATCGCACCCACGACATGTCCACGTCGAAGCCAATACCTTGGCAACTGTGCCACGGAGTCATCATTTTGGGGTCTTAAAATATTTTTGTCTCACCGTACGTTCACTTACGAATATTACGCATGTTATATCTATAAATTGTCGAAGGATGTTATATGTGTCTTAGATGTTTAAATTCGTTTTGAAACACGGAGTATTCGAGTTTTAACTCGTCAGTAACAATTATCGGCCGTCTAGTCGGAGATAAGAGCGGAGAGAATTGCTCTTGAATACGTGTGTATCTGTCTAGTGCACGTGCAGAGATTTTGCAGTGGTCGTAGAGGTCTTATTACAAAAAATAATTCTTAGCAACGTACATTGGGAGTTGACACTACATGACAGCGTAATCGCTAATAATGCAAATCAATAGTCGATGAACGCATCTATTACATCTTTTGGCTCGTAAAGTATCATACTTATAACAATAAATCGATACAAATGCAAAAAATAAATACATGTTTGTGTATATTATTATACAATTTTATATATAAAAACTGATAGGTAATTGATAAGCATATGAATGCTTTACTCCTATAAATAAATACAATAGAAACATAAAAATTCAGGCACTAGAAAAACACATTTTAATTATGAAGAGTTTTTCCAGTAATCGCAATTGAACCCATTCTACTGAAGAGAAAATTTCACCAAACAAGTCGTCATTAACACCACTCAAAGCTGCAGTAAAATTTTATTATTACGTTGAGTATCATTATGCCAAAAAAAAAAACAATCGGAAACATATTCTACAAACGGAATCTTGCATGAGACTTTCACGTTAATATCAAAGTATGTGTCAGGACACAAAGTGGAAAAGCGTAATCTAGGCCCGCGGGGTGGGGAGTCATTTATTTATTACTTCAGAAACGAACACAACTCCAACGGTACGTCGAAATAAATAAAAACATATTGCAAACAGACCCGGAGCGTGGCGAGATCAAGAGGTTAATTTGTCAACTAGAGAGCGTTCCAACTTCGCGGCGTTGCGGGCGCGGGCGGCCGTTGCAACTCGATTAAACTTCTACCGAAGTACCTTTACAAGTAGGCCCTACTTAACACAACTCGGCTGTACATTTACGTCGGAAATTTAATTAGCCAACTTATCAAGAGCGGCTGCCCGAACAACGGGAGCCGGGGCGTAACGCCCTTGGGCGATTGGTAGTTGCGGGGCTTAATGCAAACTCACGGGGTGGGCAGAACCTGGGGCAGGTGGATGTGTATAGTGTTTTCTTAGTTTCTTTATGTATTTTTGTTTAATGCTCATTTGGGCATATGGTAGAGATATGTGTTTATCTCGATCACGTTACCAACCAAGTCAATATCAGGAATTTATTTATTTATTTTATTTATAGTTTATTGTTACACCTTAATCTAAGGGCCACAATGGGCTGACTTAATGCGTGATGACATTCTCTATCAGTCAACCGTCATGGTGAAAAGCAGATGGCTGATGCTAGACCGAAGATTAGGATAATAGAAAGTAGAAATAAAAGAAAAAATTAATTTCCTCTGAAATCAATATTTATAGGCAAATATTCATATAAATAAATTAATATATTTATGTGTAAGTAATCATTCATTCATCCAATCATATAATTATGTGTATATGTGAATATTTGTATTATTGTGATTGAATCCAGTTCGTTTGAATTTTAAACGAGCGATTATAATTCAGTAAGAAGAAATAGAAATTATTTACTTATAACAGGCACAAACAGGAGTTTAAGTATTACAGTTAGAACAAGTTGAGTCAAGCTAAGTTATTTTATATTCCAAACGAACCATAACATAGTAGAAATATTTAAAAAAAAGAGAAAGTAATACCAGCGATACTTCAGACCAATACCGCCGGGATGGAAATAAATAAACTAGACATTGTACGAGTGGCTTAAAGTATCAATTTCGTTTTTCAATGTAATTCTGTTTTTGTAATATTATATATGTTACCCGCCAAACGCGATTTCAGGACAAACTAGTTTTGCCTAGGCTAAACTAGTTCTTCCTATACGCGATAGGAGTAACTAGTTTAGCCTAGTCCAAACTAATTTTGCCCAAGCCCGATAGGATAAACCAGCTTAGGCTAGTCCAAACTAATTTGTCCTAAGCCCGATAGGATAGACTAGTTTAGGCTAGGCGAAACTAGTTGATCCTGATATAAATACATACATTCTAGGATAAACTGGTGTGGCCTAGTCTAAACATTATAGTATATCTAGAACGTCAAAACAAATAGATAAACTGAATAAAATACTCCGTAATTGGAAAAAAATAATCATTTTTATTAAAACCATAAAGGCTAAACTAGTTACTCCTATCGCGTATAGGAAGAACTAGTTTAGCCTAGGCAAAACTAGTTTGTCCTGAAATCGGGTTTGGCCGGTAACATATATAAGATGTTATCGCAGCTTATTTATTAAAAATAAGCATGCATTTCACTACAGATATCACAACTGAATAATTATTATTTTATATGACTATAAATATATTATAAAGTATGTAATAAAATCTTCCGCCTTCCCCATCCAGCCACTACCAGCGACCATTCTCAGGTCATCGGTCCACCCGGCAGGGGACGTCCGACACTACGTGCTCGTGCTCTGTGGCGTGCCCTTGGGAAGGCCTATGTCCAGCAGTGGACTGCAAAAGGCTGATTGGTTCGTATTGGTATGTAATAAAATTGACAAAGCTATATAAATGTGTATTAAAGAGTCAATCGTAAACTTATAATAAAATTTAAGCATTAAAAAGAGACGTTAAGGTAGACAGCAGTGAAATATATATTTTGACCAAAGTTTCCGATACACAAGTTATAACTCGATTTTTCACGCCTTGAAAATCTCATTTCTAAACATGGGAAAGAGCAGTATACTCTAGAATTTGTTTTGCAATACTTTCTGTGGGTGAATACGAACCATAACATCCTGTATCATCGTACGGCGCTCACTCAAGTGTAAAAAAATACAGAATCCAAGTTTCACAGTCGTATCTTCCATGTTTTACTTGTATACCAATATTCAAAATCAACGCAACCCTAGTTATTATTCATTCCATTATTACCGATACTAAATATGTATTAAACTAAATAATGTAATAAATTTTCTCATATAAAAGCCTTTCTAATAATATAACACTTATAAAAGTCTTATTCGCATAAATACATACTTTATCCCTATTAAGCCAGAATTGATAGTTTCTAGAGAAATTCTGAAATTAAACTTTGCGGATTTAATTACGACAGCTTTTCAAGGACTTTTAAGTGCTTCACGGCCCCAACTATGCATCTCAGTTACTGGGAAAATAGCAAACAAATCGAAGTTTTGATAGTCATTAGAAAGTAAAGTGAATACTTTTGTTAAGTGTTTAATTTTCAAACGAACCATATATGTTTATGGTTCGTTTGAAAATTATGTATTTCTTACTTTTCTTTCTTTTTACATACATCAAACCGCAAACTAAGCAAAACTTATATTATGGGTAGTAGGAAATTTAAAAACATTCCAAACATTTTCCGCGCTGTAGACATGATCACTGTTACCTACAAGCGTTTCGTACAAGTTTCTGTTTGACGGTCGTATTTTTACGGAATTTACAACGCTTTAAAAATAACAGCTGATTTTAAGTTGACAAACCGAAATAAATTACAACTTTGCAAGTTCAAGGTTTCCACTTTTCTTTCGGCAGTTGTTTCAAATTTAATTACTTTACAAACTTCGACTTTGTTCGAAACAAAACTAGCGTTAAAAATTATTCTTGTAATTATCAGGACAAAAGTTGAAATACGATTCGAGTCACGTTCGGCACGCACTAGGACTAAATAAAACGAACTTCACCTATTTTTTGATATTATAGGGGTGATTTTGAAAAGAAACTGAAAGCGTACGTAATAGCATTGAGCCGTTGAGAATTCGAAACAAAGAAAGCGTACGGTACACTAAAGTAGCACTGAATTGGTTTCACTTTACATTGTTGCTCTTTCCCGCCTTATGCTATATGGTGTACACGCTGCAACTAACAGGACACAAGTTTAATCACAATAAAATACAATCATACCGATATCAAAGTTGACCAGAGAAACGGATACATTGCAGTTAGCTGCTCTTCGCCGCCTGACTGTATAAAATTCTCTACAGACTGAGAACGCCACTCGTAGACTGCAATTTGTTGCTCTTTGCCGCTTTATGGTAAATGTTTTCGCTAACACCAACCGCAAACAGTGCCGTTCGTGTTAGTAACACCGTACGGTCACACCGAAGTGTATAACGGCTTACGCCAAGATTTGCAGCCCACCTACCTTCGGACAGGAACAGACGGTCGGAGTCGTTGGGCGGATCGCAGGGGGTGGTCCGGTGGCGGAGCGTGACGTGGAGCGACGGGCCACGCGGTGGCACCTCGGGCGGCGCGGGCTCCGGCGGCGACTCGCACTCGCGCTCGCTAGCCTGCCCACCGCTGGGCCCTGGTTAAAGGAAACGCCATCTACCGTCAGTACCAGGTACAATTGACAAGAAATGAGAACTAAGGAACTAACAAAGGCCGGCAACGCATTTGTGAGCCCTCGGGTGTTGCAGGTGTTCATGGGCGGTGGTAATCAATTACCATCAGGTGAGCCTCCTGCTCGTTTGCCCCTTTTTTTTCTCCATAAAAAAAAAAAAAGAACTGTATCGGCTATGTCAGTCTACAGCAGACGGTTTGATAGTTGAAGATTGATTTTTACGATACTTATTTAATTTATCTCCCCCCCCCACCCGCCTCCGAACCCATGAACGGGAACACCTCCATTATGTTGTACAGATTTAGGTTACTGCCCGTTCGTACAACAGTAGAGAATAACGAATGTAGTATTTAGGTTTTATTACTTAGTTACGGTGAGCGACTAAAGTAAGCAAGCTAAAAGCTTAAATAAGTATATATTGGTGATATTTCGAAATGCATAGAGTACTAATGATTTAAATGATAACGTCTGTGAGAATAAAACATGGTTTTGTTGCTTAATAATAAGTACTTTAATTTTTATATAATAATAAAATTACCCGCCTAATTTGTCGTATTTTTTATATTTGTTAATTAATTAATTTTGGGACAAACAATTATAGACAAAACCTTTAATAATTTAAGTGTTTCATTTTTTTAAATTATATTAGATTTAAATGTTATCAACATATCATCATCTAAATCGAAATACATAATGTGTACGTCTATTTTTAATAAACTACTATGATACAATATACGCCAAAATTTAGATGCGACTTAGGTACACATAGAAGTGATTCCTAAAAATAACAATTCGCAGCATTCGTGTCTTCGCCATGAAAGTGGAATGTGTTAGCGCACGAGAATTCAACCTGGCAAAATATTATTTCTTCACAAGGGTCGGATCCATATCCCGTACGGCGCGTCGCGGCGAGACGCGTCAGCCCGGAGGAAACTATGCAAGGCATCCTTATCAAAGGCATGCACCCACCTCCGCATCACATTGACAACAGATACACTAAACAGAATGCCTAGCTAAAATAACTAAGGCGGAATCCAACGCTGCTGAATGTGTGTAATGCGTCATTCATACCCCACATATCTGAATGGCGTTAAATTAATTATATTTCTGCGAGTTATGCGAACAAAGCGACCTCGAGTCGCGTTAGCATTCCACGCGTTCCGTTAGCGAATAAAATATAAACATCAAACAATGGACCGCTGTCGCCAACGGTATTACGTTTGCGGCTTAGAATTCAATAAGAAGTCAAAAAAGAAATAATTACCACATAAGTTAGGACCGCGTTTGTAACTACCCCGGTGTTATTAAAGTCCTTGGGCGGCGATGGTCACTTCTCATCACATCACACCGTTTTCACGGCTACCTTCTTTCCATAAAAAAACCGTCGCAGCAAAAGGGGCTGATCCCGCGTTTTGCTATTTCTTTAACGTGTGTGTTATAAAGTCGTAAAGAGTCTCTTCTTGTTAACCGACTTCAAAAAATGTGGAGGTTCTCAATTCGACTTTTTTATTTTTGTTACCTCAGAACTGTCGACCGAGTGAACCGGTTTCTATGATTTTTTTTATTTCAAAGCTGATGCTTCCTGTTTGGTCCCATGTTAATTTCATTCGTATTGGATCTTCGGCTTCGGAGATACGCACGGAACTCCGGAAAATCAATTTTAAAATTAATACAGAGCGAGAAATTTTCTCATCGATTATACTTTTCGTTAATAAAAAATGACTTATTCACACATGATTCACATTGAGAAACGGTAATTGTATCTTATTATACGCATACACGGGTGGTCTTATAAATCTAACTTAATGCAGGCAACTGGCGATAACGCCACCATCGATCCCTGTATTGTAGAACTAGCATTTTTATATAAACTAATTTTAATTATCAAAAAGCATATTACAACTCTTAGTTAATTTTCAAAATTCCCTTGCCTGTTAAGTAATAACTTTAGTCTTATTCAAACTCCTCTTTAACAGGCCCAAAATTAGATGTATTAACGACCATGTCGAATAAATACAAAAGCCTCCCCGTTAGAACGCAACAACTAATGACACTTTTTTTATGTGAAAAGTTGTTAAGCGAGCAGTCGGTTAATCTGATGTTAAGTGAATACCGCCGCCCATGGAAATCCGCAACAGCGGTGACAACCTTTTGAAAATTGGGCTCCGGCCACCTCAGTCACCAGACGAAACGCGAAAGTATTATACTTCCACTTCACGCCGGTCTTCTGTGAGGTCGTGGTACTCACCCGGCCGAGCTTGCCCATTCGAGCAACAGCCGAGGCTGCTGCGTGGCCCTACCACAGCGACACTGCCGTTTGCAAACAGCGATTGCCCGTGACTCTTAAGATTACGTCAGTCCACCTAATAGAGGCCTTTATTCCATATCAGACGTTTTCCGGCTGATGACGATGAGGTATGATGATAATGATGAGGGTGCTCTTCGCAAATATGTTTACCATTGAAGTGGCAGTGACGGGAGGCCTGCGCAGGGTTGTGGGGGAAGTCGTCTGGACGGCGGCTGCGGCGTGATAGCGTGCCAGCACCAACTTCAGCGGTGAACACCTCTTCACCTATCACCGATAAATAAACGAGGTTGGAATTAATTAAAACAGCCAAACAGCCTTTTACCGCCGAAACTGTATAGATACAAGGTCAAATGCTTAGAAATTGGTCGTATTATTAAGTAAAAATGCAGTATTCCCGCACAAGAAAAAAATAATCGTTAAGAAACCAGTGACCGTATAAAGATATTAAACTTTCACATTTACAGAAAAATCATATATTTAGTTAATTCAAAAGGAAAAACTAATATATTAAATAATAAGCCTGATATTGGTAAATTCCACACGAAATAAGTATAAAGATGTAGGTACACAGCTTAATAAAAATAATAAAGAACTAGTTGAATTCCCCAATGCGAAGCGAACTTTACAACTATATTTGCACGAATCGTTATGACCAAAAATATTTAATAAATTAATGGGCAATAAATTTCAGGCACAAAAATAAACAACTCTCACACTACGAAACTATAAATATCCAACTTTTTAATAAGTTAATCAGATAAGGTTAGTCTTAAATAAATGAACTCATTTTACAGCTCATTATATACTTAGGCTTAAAGTTTAATGAACAACAACAATAAAATATGTAGAAAAAGTGCGAAAAGATTGTCGCCGCTGTGGGAATCGAACCCACGTCTTCGGCATTCGCGGCCTGACGCTCTAGCCACTGAGCTAAACGGCTGATTACCACACCGACGAAAATCTTAACGCATTCTTCCACATTGTTTTCTTAGCATTTGAAGCAATGCTTGGCGCCATCTATTGTTATATCCTTTCCAGCATACAAACAACTTCGAATATCGTTTTACAACGATAATTCGAACGAGAGATGTCGCCATTGCTTTTTTTTTTACAACAATGATGAATGAACAACAACAATGTTAAATTTAAATTAACTTAAAATAATTTCTGCTATATGTGCTTGGCATCACTTTCTAGTTAATTATGGGATATGACCCATGCTCTTGCGAGTTTCATTTTTTAGATTAATCCTGGCCAAAAACAATAACTTACATTCGTTCTCAGTATATAATGACAGGCCCGTGAGTTAAGCTTGGAACTCGCTAAACTCAGTAAAATTCGGATAGCATTAGCTATTTCTATATTTCCATTAATTTATTCTTATCACTGTGGCTGCGATTGTCAGCAAAGACTGCTCTCTCTAGAGAAGTGTCATGGTCTCACAGTAGATCGGCATTGGGGAGTGTTATACTTTCGCGTTTCGTCTGGTCAGTGGGTAAACGGGGCTCACTGCAAACCCGCGGGCGTTGCCGATATTCATAGTTGGCTTTAAGCATTTAGCTGAACCAGTTGCTTGGTAATGAAAAAACTTAGCAATAAATGCTTTGATATACAAAACAATTAAATACTTAGATGTCCCTAAAAATGTGAGTGGAACCATCAGAAAATTGTTTGCGTACCTTTGGAGTTTCTGTTTCTTCTGTAGAACCTTCGGTTGGTGCTTTCTAAGGGAAATGGCGAGGCTTGCCGCTGCGGACTACTGATGTAGCGAGGTGGGCCATCCCCGTTCTCCGACCCGTATATCCGACGTTGTTCATCTGAAACAGGAACATAGTTTCATTACAATGACCAGATATCGTCCTGCCAAAACATTGCTAACACTGCATTCACAAGTAACTTATATATAAATTAGATTAATAATAATAATAAACAACGGAGTAAAATTTACACGAGCGTTTAGTAGATAAAGAATTTTGTCAGGACAGGCAAACTGGGTCTTTTGGGTAACGCGCCCAAACTTTCTAACGGCTCTTACGAGTCGAACATACGAAAATCTCAAATAATTTATATTTAATTTGTATTTCTAGCAATACTTCGCGCCACCTTGTGAGCATCTTAAGTCTACTATGTAGTATGCCGACGCTCTCGAATAGGACTGGTGTTTTTAATTATCATTAATATCTTTTCTGCAGCATTGCATTCAATAAATTTCCGATACTGCCTAAATAACTAAGCATTTTTTACTCATTCGGCGAGTTTTTCGCTGTTGTACACTTAAATGTACGAGCCAATTCAAAGTTGTGGATTTATAAAGCGGCTCCTTTGAGCGGGCAATTGTAAACAATAATGAGCGTAATGTGTACGCGTGCAGGAGGTCCGGGAATACGAATCCGGCGGGCCCCGGGCCATTCCGGACCGCCCCTATACTTCGACAAACAAGCTATCCTAACGGAAACGGCTGGCCCGAAATGATCCACGAACAAACTGAATATTCGTTCGCCTATTCTACATACAAAAGCACATAAAAACGGTGACAAATACAAAGAGGTATGTTTATTTTGTAGTGGAATAGAGGTATTTTGATAATTGTATTTTCACTAGGTGTTACCACGCTTTCTTGTGGTTCATTCTGGTTGAAGGAAAATAGATGATAAAAGGTTCTTAGATTTATACTTCATAATCGTTATTTTTAAAGAGTTAAAAGAAAAATTGCATTAATTATTTCGGAATGTGAAGGTTTAAAATTTAAACTAAATTAACATTTCAAAGTCGAATGTTGGGGTAAGAGAAGTTCTGATATTATGTAGCCAGAGGCTTTGAGAAACTAGCGACTTGCTTTAGTTTACACTTGGGTTTTAGAACAAGTTACCTACTTGTGTAACATTAGAAAATCATTTATGTAAAGTTTAAAAGTTTGTAAATAAGCCGTAGCCAGCTCTGTAGCAACTTGTTGCTTTCTATTTATCATTAAATAAATGTCAATATTCACATTATTATTATATTATCATTAGACGGGTATTTTTTTAGTTTAATATATTTTAGCATATATTATAAATTTTATTTATTAAGTAAAATAAACCGTACCAGCTGCGTAGCAAGTTGTTGCTTTGTATTTATCATAAAACAAATTTAAATATTCACTTTATTATTGTATTATCATTAGACGGGTATAATTTAGCATTTATTATATATATTATTTATTTAGTAATATATGTTTAAAAAGAGTATGTGTGTATTTATATACTTACTTCTTTAGCGTAAAGGCATTAAATGCAATTGGTTATCAATTATATAACTTTTAATTATTGGTAAATGTCAATAAGTTGTTATTGGATGCCAAGATTAAATTGGTTAACAAGCATCATCTCGCTTTTTGGGGGTCGGTGGGCGCACGTATCGTAAAAAAAATTACCCTCATAATTTTTGCAAACGCGTCAAAAAAAAAATAACTTCAATAATGCAAGGAAATTAAGAAATATGTTAGAGAAATAAGATAAACGCGATAAATCTGTAAATATGGTATACTTTAATAAAAGTTTCATCGCGTAATTTTTTTTTTAATGTGAATAAGCGGCAAACGAGTTGGCGGTTCACCTGATGTTAAGTATTAACCACCGCCCATGAACATTTGCAACAGCCGTAGGGTTGTAAATGCATTGCCGCCTTTAAATAAAGTGGGCCCTAGCTACCTCACTCATCAGACGAAACGCAGAAGAGTAACACTCCACTTTACGCCTGTCTTCAGTGAGGTCGTGGTAATTATCGAATACGTTAAGAATAAAATATTGTATATAGAAATAATTTTCATCTAACCAATGATATATAAACTAATCATCTACAATATTCTTTTTCATTCCGTAAATTGAAATGTATAACGCAAAATAACCATTCAAAGTAACGAACGCAGCGTTTTAACGTATTCAGCATTGGTTAACTATTAACCAACTTGGTTTCAGTATTAAGAGTGATTCATTGTTTCAGCTGCACAATAAAGTTAGCTTAGTTGACCATAAATATGAATGAATTGGGGTCAGGCAGGTTAATAACCGACTGTAGACAAACACTCCCCTGACTCTGAGCATAAGGAATGGCATAGAACGGAAATGTTTAGTGGGAGTGCTTGAAAAATAGCTTTATGCGATTTTAAAGGAATGTTTTTCATTTATTTTGATTTCTTTTTGAGTATCAAATAACCCGATTGGTGTGGGGAGTAATGAAACTGCCGCTTGTGCCAGAGCGTGTGGGTTCGATCCCCACTTCTAGAAAAATATTGTGTGATGAACATAGTGTTTATCCAATGTCTGGGTGTTTATATACGTACAATATGTATATGTTTACAAAGAAACGTATGCTTAAGTATGGTTATCAGTTATCTAGCACCCATAGTAAAAGCGCTACATGTTTTGGGACTAGTGAACGTTGTGTAAAAAATGCGTCCGAAACATTTTTACTATTTATTTATTTATTTTAGAGATTAAATAAAAATTCCTGAATGGAAATTGTCAGGATGTTTTAATTACAACTAAAGTAACAGCCTATACATGTCCCACTGCTGGGCAAAGGCCTCCTCTATACAGAGGGTATCAGGGCATAGTCCACCACGCGGCCCCACTGCGGATTGGCGGACTTCACATATTTTCGAAATATATATTTTTTTGGTATTATTTCGAAAATATGCAGGTTTCCTCTCGATGTTTTCCTTCACCGCGGAGCACGTGAAAGTCAGCACTTAAAGTTAAAAACTTCATTGGTGCCGGCACCGGGGATCGAACTCAGGTTGCTCGAGTATATTGAATTAAAGGCGAGCGCCCTGACACAGCTATCACGGCTCGTACTTAACAACTAAAATTAACAACTAAAATAATAAAAACTGTTCACAAAATGAACAAAATAAATGTTTAACCCGTGCGAAATCATGCCTTAAGGGCGGCATGTACGACGTAAGTAACGATGCACGGCTCATTCGGAGAGCGTCTAACATTCTCGGGTTCCGTTTGAGTGCGGGACCGGCGACGCGGCCCTCGGCTGAATTCCAATTTTCCTTCCTGTCTATTCTGCTAAAATTTTAAACTACGCCGTCCTCACTTGGTTCGCCCGTGTACGTGCATCTCGAACATAGCTTGCTATCTACGAACGGATCTCTTGAAAATAAAGTGTTATCAAATCAGAACATTTGAGTGTTTTCCGAAACTATTTTCGTTAATATATTTGTTTCCAAAATAGACAACATTTTTTTTTTCACTCTTTCCAACTTTCGATTCAAACGTAACAGATGGTTAAGGCATAAACTATTAATTTTATCATTTTTAAAGATAGTAAATATTGACATCATAATTATCATCTCATCTAAGAAAGCATATTACATTAAAACATTTATTATTATTATAGTATTACTATGAAAGCCAATTTATTCTAAATAATAAATTAGTTTTCATCGTAATATAAAAATTTATCATACATCAATCCATTGAAATATTTCCATTATCGTACAAAAGAGAAACGTAGAGAAGATTTGTCTGCCCGACTATTGTGACTATCATAGCCTTTGGACATTGAACTTAATTTTGGACATTAAATAACATATTGTATGACTCACAATCATTGGTACTGAATAAAACAAATTGCCTGTTGCGAAGTGCATTTACATAGACTTGTAACCGGCTGAAAGATGGAGGTAAATAATGCTCTCTGTAAACAAGCGCAAGGTTATATCCGGTGAGATGGCAGACCGCGGGCCCAACGTAAGTAATGGATATCTCCGTCTACCAGATTTGGTACCGATCCTCCCGAATAAATTATGCATGATGCCAACAATATTTCGGAGTTATGACGGTCTTTGTTGCCGTATGTATAATGCAAACAACCTCCGGTTGTCTGGAAGCCTTCGTTTTTAATAATGATGCGCGATAAGCTATGGTATAACGACGATTGGAACCTAATTTATTGGTAATTAATGTAAACTCCTTTATTTTAATTACTTTTATATATATTAACTTAGGTTGAACGAAATAATAAGACGGCTGAACTCACGCTAAACCGGTGTGTGTACCGAGTAGTTTTTTTATTTATTTAAGTTCTCAAGTGCCATACATGGTTCAGCCCGCTAGTTCGGACGACCCCCACTAGATCGGGTGATGATGGATGTACGGGAAGTCGATCGATGCAGGTAGCTCAGGATCGTACTTTGTGGCAGTCTGTAAGCTGCATGTGTTTACTAAGTGGACACGCTAAAATGATTACGATTATGGTATTTATTAAAAATTCGTATTTTGTACTCCTTGTGTGATTGTATTGTAACACGTTTAAGGATTGTTATTTCATACACTTGCGAAATGTAAATGTTGCAGTTTTTGGCTTGCATTTGTTTCAATATAAAACGTAGCTAAGTTTCTTGTCGATTACATCCCATTCAGAATATTCATGCAGTCTTTATACTTGATAATTTTCACTTTAAGCGTGGCCTTACAACTTACTTGATCGTGAAGGAAAAAGTCTTGAGAAATATGCATGTTAGAGAAACAATCGATGAAATATTTCGGAGATACCTTTTTAAAATAAGATAAATATTTTTCATTGCCTTCTTCATTATGATCAAATAATGAAACTCTTTCGAAACAAATAAATATAGCTGCTCAAAACCGTGTGTAAATTATCATCAACCTTCACCCGGCTGGAAACGTGAATCGTTACCTTAATTATGCATAATATTTACAACATCCGTTACCGAATAACGTTCAGAAAGTTATGACGGTTTTTGTTATTACATTTGGCATGCCAATCGCGCCGTTGTATTCTACACCTTTTGCTCGAAAGAATAGAAACCAAATAGAAAGTGAGGGGTTAGACGCGATGCGTGCCTTCGTGTAAACAAAGAGATTGAATATGAAAATTTAATGGATTAATTTAATCTGAGAGAGATGTTGCTGTACTACGCTGATTTAGTAAAAAAAAACGATCGCATTTTAAATATTGCACCTAAATAATATAAGGCCAAGGACAGCACAAGATGGTGGTGTCACCATAGATGTTGCAAACTGTTTGAAACGTTGAAAATTGAAAAAGAAACAAATGTAATAAAATCAGTAAGATTGTTACTCAAAGCGTTCGTTCTTGATCGTTATATTGCAATCATTACCTTATGACATTTAGAAATAACAACTCTACCATACGCAAAACTAATAAAGTTTTCGAAGTGATAAGTTCTATTGGGATATTTCTAGTTGTTCAATGTAATTCTTGTCGCACATTATAAAATTCTAAAAAATTTTATGAAAAAACTTGGGTACTCAAATTGATTGTTTACTGGTTTAAAATGTCAGGAATAATTTGAGTTAGTATTTTGTGTTTTCAATTATTGATACTATAATTAATTAAAAAAACAGACATTCCAGTTTGCTTCTTGTGCAGTCCCCATGACTGCTTATTTTATTTTGTCTTCTCCTTACCAGATAACTCGTAGACATATACGTTATGTAAGAATTTTAACATGAATTTTAATTGTTATGTATTGAATTGTATTTCTCCAACACGCAATGCCGTTTTAAACATGCAGACGATATATTATATTTGAAAAAGTTAATCGCCGTTTTATCCACACAAACAATACATATCCCCAGCCCTTTTCAAATCACCGGAGATATTCATTGAGTCCGGGCATTCATTTGTGAGGTTGGGGAACTTTGACAAGTTGGGTTGCATTTAAATGCCGGGCGAAACCGCGGGCCGCGCGTAGTCTGCGCTGTACTTCGGGAGATTTGCATTTCACCGCACTCGGCGTCCCTCAGTTTGAACCTTATTGCGTCCCTTCGACAAGACCACCTCCCGACTGAACATTCTTTGCATACTTGACATTTTATTGGACGCGCAATAACCTGTAGTGTTTCAATTTCAAGCTCAAAATCGACTGCCGTCGACATTTCTAATCTAGTCTTTGTAAAATATAAAAATTTTTACAAATATGAAACGTAATAGATTTATAATGATGTAGGTTGTAACTTTATTAAAACAAAAAAAAAAAAAAAAACAACTTATTGTTTTTTTAATTAAACACTTTCATAAGTATAAACATTGTTTGTATAAACTAAATACATATTGCTGGCTAGTTACATACATAATTAGCCAGCAATTCGCTTGTTTGAATGAATGAAAAATCGAATACATTTTTCTCGATGTCTTCGCAAAAATAATGTGTCATGTGTAATATATATCCCTATCGGCAACGGAAGAAAAACAAAACCGTAAAACCATTTTCCCTTCCAAATTATCTTAAGGAATTTAAATATCCTAAATTGAATAAATTATTCACCTTAAGGCTTACAAGACGTTGAATTCAGAGAATTGGTCCGCCACAATGCATTAAAATAGACTTTAATTTTCTTCTTTATTTTTTATAAATCTTCTCGTCATGTATCCACTCTTTCTTAGACATTTTGGGTCTTTTCCTACATATTCTTGATATCTCAGTACTTACCATACTCGCACTATATGACTATCGCCTCAAACCCGACAAACAAAAGATTCCCTTCACCCCACATTGAAAATGACCCGTACCTATTAATTTTTTACATTTAATCGCCCCGTCTCTACTGTTTACCCCCTAGAGCGATAGATGGCGCATCTGCCCGCCGCGGCGCTGTCAAATCTATTTTTAATCATTGCAATATTTTTTTCCCATTATGATTCGACGGAATCAAACGACAAGCACAGCTGATCTTTGTAATGATTACATCAATCTCACTTTTACCCAGCCGGTACGTTTGAACGAGATAAAATAGTGAATAATATATACGTAAAAATGTGTCTAGCATTTAAAATACCATCGTTCATTGAAAAGCATTCCGCCGTTTCAGCGTTGGTAAAGACAGAAGATAGCACAATTTCTGAGTTTAAAAAAAAACCACTGGAGACATTATCAAGTGGCGTCCTTCGAAAACTCCCTTTTTTCGGTATTGCCATAAACAAATCTTTATAGTAAGGGAAGCATTCATTCAATCATTCACAACATTTATTCTTTAAATTAAATAATTAGTCGATTTGAGCCGAGTCTCCTTGATAACATATAAATAAATTTTTCGTTCGGATGTAAGTTATGTAATGTAGCTTAAACTATCATAACTATAGTATTTATAGTTTTCCTTTATAGCAAAATAATCTGTTGTTTAAAATCCACGACATCGTTATTACAAGCATCCTAATAGCGTACTTATAAATATTATAAACTTACCCCCAAGTTGTAGAAAGTATCGTAACAAAAACTAAATTAAGCGCCAATCTAAATACCTGTTTACTTTAACTTCCTCTGCGGAACCGAAATGAAGGTAGGTTTTTAATATTTTTAATTATGAAAAACCCCGCTCCAAGGTGGCTTAAGCCAAAGTAAAAGCGCGTAATATACGAGAACATAAGCGAAGTTGCGGAAAGAACGATTCACATCCTCCAAGTTAAAACGTATCGAATACTGAGGAATGATTTGACACAAATTATCCGACAATCATACCCTAAATAGTAGTCATTAAGTCGAGCCCGATAAAACAGTAGATCGTGCACCGAAACCACTTAAAGCGGTTCCCTTGGAATTGCGTGATAGCAACACTTAATTTACAAGCTCCGTTTAATTTGAACTATTTTGAGGCTCAGGTAGGAATTTAAATATCACGAGATAAGAAGCCCGCGCGAATTATACACCGCCATAACACCGTACCTCTGCTCTGCTGGAATTACAGCGCCGTCGGCGAATAAATTCTAAAGAGCTTAGACCGTTTTCGAGCTGTTCTGCTTTCTTCGTACAAAATAAGAGCAAAACATTTGAATGGCGGTACAGCACTAGTGGAACTCATTTGTTGTTATTATTTATATCCGTATTTACTGTTGTTTAGTTGCAATTTTGACATATAAATGAAAACATGGTTCAGTTGTCCATTTGCAAAGTTATTGGCTGGATGCCGGAGTGCGTGGGTAAGATTCCCACACGGTAGGAGTATTTATGCAGTCCACAGATTATTTTTCGATATGGATTTTTATTCCCAAGGAGGGTTGACGGCAGGTGTTCTTAAAAAACCTAACCAATACCATAAATAACATAATAAACATGTTGTACCGACCTCAAAAAGACGGAATAAATTCAAAAGGAAGAAGAAAACGTACAAAACACGAGTGCAAAAGTTCTTAACTATCGGTTTCAGTATATATATACATTATTAAGAAAAAGGATAAGAATTCTTTTTTCAGATTAGGCCTTTTTTATTTTGGGCCTTTGTCCACGTGAAATTTATGTTTAAAAATTCCTCAACACGAAATCTCATTACGAAACGGTGGTAGATTTAAAAAAAACCGGCCAAGTGCGAGTCTCACTCGCGCACGAATGGTTCCGTACCATTATCTATAAAAACGGCGATAAAATTATGTCTTTTGTATGGGAGCCTCACTTAAATACTATTTTATTCTGTTTTTTTTTTTACTATTTGTTGTTATAGCGACAACAGAAATAAATCATCTGTGATAATTTCAGCTGTCTAACTATCACGGTTAATGAGATACAACCTGGTGACAGACGGACAGACAGACAGCAGGAGTCTTAGTAATAAGGTCCCGTTGTAAATTTGGGTACGGAAACCTAAAATGACTATCGACAAAATAAATGTTTATTTCTTATTTCGATGAATATTTAATTTGATTTGACTATGATATCATCTCTTGTTTGATCGGACAGTAGTGAAAAACTCAAAGGCAATCTAACGTCACTTTAGCGATCAGGTGTAAGATATAATGTTGTAGCCTTTCACACGTAATACTTGAAAGGTCTTGAATCCTTTCACTGAATTATAAAGAGAAGGCCTGGGATAGTAAACAGCTGCAGAATTTCTGCTTCCCTTCTTGATTTAGATGTTACGCGTATAATATTTCTGTATCATGAGACTACGATAAAGGATTAAATAAAAGTCTTTATAATTCTCGATAGAAAACGTTGTTTACTTATCCTTTTTTGAAGCGATATTAATTTAAACCTTTAACCAATTATCTGATAACGTTAACAGGTTATATAACTAAAATCTACATGATTGTTTAGTTAAGAAGTTGATAAAGATTACAGTTTCAATGTTTACAACAATTATGACTTGCCTACTGGGCACCTCAGTGTATATTGCAGATGTAAGGTATACTTAATAAATATATACCCGCATACTGGCTAGGCGTGCGGTGGTGGGGGTGCAGGGAGCAATAGCTCACCGCACACTCAATCTCCAGCCGCCAAGCGAGTAGGAGTGACTACGGTTGTATCTGTGTGTTTTATTAGTGCATACATAGTGAACGTTACAAGTGGCGACCCTGCCAGGATCTAAAAATACCAGGGTACGTGAAAATAAACTATAAAATAAAACTTAGAGGTAAATCAATAAACAGGACCTGTTTTCTTACCTTATTGTTCGATAGTTAGGAAATGTATGGTAAAGTTATATGAACATTAACAAAAAAGCGTGAGTATTTTTATCTAGTTATAACTACGTCCAATTGTAGTCCCAATATATTTATTGTAATATTTTGTATGTTAGACATAATCTTAATTGTTACCTAAGGAATAGTGACAGACATAAATTAAATACTAGAAATAAGGACAAATTAATTACGCTATTGTTTCATCTACTAAAAGTAAATAGCTTGTTTATGGGGCAACGTGTGCGCATGTATAATAAAATCCCACAGTCGATATTAAGTCTGCCACTTGATCAATTTAAACGCAAAATTAAAAGTGAACTTATGGCTAAGGCATATTATACCATTGCGGAATATCTTGACGACGCCAATGTGTGGGGTTAATACTGTTGATACTCACGTAGGCTAAAATAAGACGTAACCTGTTCTATTATATTGTAAACTAATCGTTTTAAAAAAAGTTTCTTGCCGGTTTCTTCTCAACAGAAACTGCTTTCCGAACCGGTGGTAACTTACGAACTTTTCTGTAAAATTTTGTCATTTCATAAGAACGGGCAAGCGTCTATGAGATTTTGATTTTAGTTGAAGCATATTTTTCAATATAAAACTGGTCCTGTAACATTGATTGGTACCTAAAATGTGTCAGTGTCACTGAAACGTTTTAAATACATCAGCAATGCCTCATTTTCTTGACGAAATAAGCGAATAGTACATTGTTATCTGCATAGCCAGGCAATTTAAATTAAATTTAAATACTACCCTATAAAGTTGTGACAAACACTGAAAGAAAAGTAATAGTAGTCGTGTTTTTGTTTGTCCACACTTGTTAAGGCAAAGCTAACACGATGGTGCAGCCTAATAACGTAAATAATAGCAAATATATGATAAAAGAATTAAACTATTTTAAAAAAGGATTTTGATTTACAAGATAATAAAAACGAAATTTATATAGAACGACATAAGTCGATTTTCATAATACATTAGAGTTGATTTAACTGAATCCGTGAGCGTCACATTTTGTTTCTTAATTTTTCGAAAGTGCTTTGAATTGTTCTAATGAAATTGTTCCATGTTTATTAGTTACCCATAGATATTGGAAAAATTTAAATTGATTCTTCGCTTATTATTTTGACACCATTTGAGGTTAATGCTGAATGTCAAGAGGTAGTTTGGATTACCAAACGGTACCTAAATGATCTTTTTAATGCTTAAAAATACGTAAAGCAAATAAGGATCAAGAGGTAGTTCGATGAAAATCGGGATGGTACCTACACAAAAAAATACAGAGGTAGTTCTATGGAAATTAGAATGGTACCTGTAAAGGCAAATAATTTGCTTCGTTACAGTTAGTCCCAAAATCATGTCGCAAATACCACCTATGTCTGTCTTTAGACTGTGAAGGTGAGCCAGCTTCAATTGGCTTGGGAAAAGTGGAAGCGGGGCCTAGAGCTATTATATCTTATGGTGACGAATGTCACTACGCCGGGGGCAAAGAAGGCAACGTTTTTGCATATGGGCAGTTTAGCTTTGCAGAAAATTTATTATAACATACCAAAAACAGCAGTTGATGGCGATGTCGCGTTTATAATGGCTGTCAAAAAGTTACATAAATACTTTGCCCCTAAACAAAGTCGCATTTTTGAACGTCACCTCTTTAGGGTAATTAAGCAGGAGGTTGGAGAGAAATTTGATAAGTTCCTCGTCAGACTTTGATAAGACATTCATGGCTGATGGAAGTCAACAGCCATTAACAGTCCTAGGGTGCTTTGACTCTACTATAGCAGTTGGCAATGGGTCTATTTCAGACAAAGAAACATTCTAAGTGGAAAAAAATGGCACCAGCGACTTGCAGGGGAAAGCTACTAAACTTGGTATCTTAAGAGTAGGCTAGAAGTGAATGCAGTTGATTGTACGTTCTCCAAAATTAAATATGTTCAAATCCATCGATAAATCCGTCAAACCAGTTTCTAAACCTTGCTGCAGATTCCCTACCCCCTAGTCTAAAATAAAAAAAAATATAGCTTATCAATACAGATATTATTGAGAGTTTGTTAATGCACCATCAGATTGGATTTCTCCCTTGGTAACCGATTCTCATAGGTGACGGAGATGTTAGAATTTGCATCAACATGAGACAAACTAATCAGGCAATCATTAGAGATGATTTCAAGCTAATTCCCAAGTTTCGAAACGCTAAATTATTTTCAAAATTAGATTTAAAAAATTCATTTCATCAGCTAGAATTGAATGAGGATAGTAGGTATATTACAACTTTCATTTGTAGTCAAGGTCTATTTAGATACAAGCGTCTCATGTTTGCTTTTTCTTGTGCTCCTGAATACTCTCAAAAAAAGCCCTAGTGTTATTACCCTGTGAAGGTGTAGTAAACTTTATCCACGATGATTAATGAGAGATGAGTAATGAGTAATGAGGTCGAACACAAAACGAGACTCAAAAAGGTCCTACGGGTCTTAAAGGACAATAATGTTCTACTATATGACGCCAAATGCTGTTATAGGGTAAAACGTATAGAATTTCTTAGACACCAATCGTCATTCGAGGAGGTTAAACCTCTTGATAAATAAGCGAAAACCGTTGAATTTTTTAGAAAACACATCGTCATCGAAGAAGTTCAGAGTTTTCTGGGACTAGTAAATTATGTAGGAAAGTGGATTCCTAATCTAGAGACATGGACTGAGCCATTGCGCGAGTTATTGAATTTAAGGTTAAGCAAGGGCGCAGACATTACCACGTACTGGTGTGATAATCAAAGGCAGGCATTGAACTGTTTGAAACGGGCTATGACTCAAATCAGATCGTTAGGGTACTACGATCCACATGACAGTCGGGCTAGTATCGCTGTGAAAAGCGTTATTGTTAGACTGAGAAAGAGGCTCTTGCATTAGTCTAGGCCATAGAAAATTTAATTTCGTCCCCCCACTAGATGGAGTGACGACCTGTGCAAATGTGCGGGAAGTCGATGGATGCAGGTGGCTCAGGATCGTACTTCGTGGCAGTCTATGGGGGAGGCCTATGTTCAGCAGTGGACTCAAACAGGCTGAAATGATGATGATGATAGAAAATTTTGACATGTAATTTTTTGGGAAGGATAGTTCCGAATTAGTTAGTGACCATAAGCCTCTCAAGTCCAAGGTCAAAACCATGAGCCTAGATTGAACGCTGGATTTTACGCTTACAGTCGTACAATTTCTTTGTAAGAAAATTATCGCTGACTCAATATCACAATTAAGTTCTAGTATTCGACCATCACAACCGTTTGATGACGAAAATTATAGCAATCTAATAAATCAATCAGTCTCGCCCCGTGGCAATTCCCTTAATTGAACTGAAGTAGGCTTGTGAGAAAGACCGTGAAATAGAATTAGTTAGGAACGGTATTTACCATAATAATTGGAACCAGAGTGTAGGCATTTACAAGATCTTTCAACATGAACTATTTTTTCAAGATAATTTACTTTTACGGGACAATAAAATAGTGACTCCTTCCCATTTAAGGCCAAAAGTACTCGCAGCTGAGCAGCTCGAGCAGCTTCTTGAGTACGAAGGCCACCCTGGGATCATGGCTATAAAAACGCGACTACGTACAAAGCTGTGGTGGCCTAAAAATTGACATGGATGCAGAACGTTACGTAAGAGCTTGTAAAAGTTGCACTCTGTTATCCCCACCAAATCCTCCCAACCCTATGCGCAGTGGGCAACTATCATTTCAACCGTAACCGAGTGGGCATTACCTTTCTGCTATTATAGATTACTAGCTGGTGCCCGCGACTACGTCTGCGTAGAGTAAGGCTGAAGGCGTAACATTCAGACAGAAACACAGATAGAAATAAAAACACGTATATAAATTATAGCCTATTTGTTATTCGGATGTATAAGCTATGTTATTGTAAAGTTTCAATAAAATCCATTGAGTAGTATTTGTGTGAAAGAGTAACAAACATCCATTCATACATACAAATGTTCGCCTTTATAATATTAGTAGGGAAAGGATTAGTAAGGATTTTAGCAGCTATAAAGAAGTGAAAATTTCTATATACTACTAAAATTACTATGTACTATAGATTCTTTATATACCATAAACACGCTTAAGGCAATATATTCACGGTTAAGAGTTCCAGTTAGCATCACTGCTGATAATGGTCGACAATTGACCAGTACAATATTCATTAATTTTTGTAATAAGTTCAGCATACATCTATTCCATAGTATCCCCAATTGGCCTCAACAAAACGGCGAAGTTGAGAGACAGAAACAGATTGCAAAATAGTCAAAATCAGAAAAATCAGGAATTGGCCAGACAATTTACTAAAATACTTAATCATGTATAATAGTACCCCACATTCTGTTACAGGAAAATCTCCTACATAACTTTTTTATAGGCGTCAATTAAGAGATAAATTGCCTTCAGACGTAGAGTTTGCACATGTAGATTTGAAACAAAGGATCGAGACGTAGGAATGAAAGCAAAAGGCAAAGAGTACGCGGACAGGAAGAGACAAGCAGCTGAATCTACTATTGACATTGGCGGAAAAGTATACATACTCGAAAAACATAACAAAAGAGAATAAGATTCGACTGATCAGCCGATAACAGCAATGTGAACGGGGAATTAAAGTATAAGATGTATATGTAAGAATATGTAGTTTCATCAGTGTGAACCCATTTTATGAACCCTGAAATATTATGTTGGTTATTGTTGATCAGTTTAAATGCTTAGAATTCAAGTAATGAAAAATTGTTTTGTTCGTTTTCAATTTTGTAAAAGGTAGATGTAAGGTATACTTAATAAATATATACCCGCATACTGGCTAGGCGTGCGGTGGTGGGGGTGCGGGGAGCAACAGCTCACCGCACACTCAATCTCCAGCCGCCAAGCGAGTAGGAGTGTCTACGGTTGTATCTGTGTGTTTTATTAGTGCATACATAGTGAACGTTACAGCAGACCTTCCTTTTTCAACAAAAAAAGAGTAATCATATATAAATACGTAGTATTATGAAACCCATTCAATATACTTGAGCAACCTGAGTTACTCATCACGTGCTCAACGGTGAAGGAAAACATCGTGAGGAAACCTGCATATTTTCGAAACAAACGAAAGAAATATTTCAAAGATACGTAAAGTCCGTCAGCCCGCAGTGGGGCCGCGCGGTGGACTATGCCCTGATACCCTCTGTACGGAGGAGGCCTTTGTCCAGCAATGGGCAACCTATAGGTTCTTACTTTACTTTACTTAAAGTAATTGCCAACTCTGAAATCCCAGAAGATATTAGCTATAATGCTTTTCACAGTGGTAGGGCAATTAAGCCGCTTTTGCTATTGTACGAATGGGCAGGCTCGGTTGGAAAAGTACCTCGGCCTCACAGAAGATCGACGTGCAGTGGAAGAACTTGGACATTTCGTCTCAAAAGTGCGATAGCCAGAGCCCGCTTTTTTAAAAGCTGGCAACCCATCTCCTGTCCCTCGGGAGTTGTAGATGCCTCGCACGGCAGTAATCACTTAACATCGTGTTGGCAACACTAAATCAAGTGCCATTCTATGTGTTATAATTAATGAAGCTGCACCAAGCATTTCATGGTCTTTTTCAGCTGTCAACAAGAAGTAGCTATACGCGATAGTGCTGCCCAATCGGTATTACAAATTAAATCATTAGAGTGGTGATTCTTCAGTCTAAAAAAATTTTTTCAAATGAGAGTTTCAAAGTAATACTGCGGTGATTTGATAAAAGCATTTATATTTCTACCTTCTTAGCTCGATAAAACAAAGTTAAGCCAATGGTAACTTTCCACATAGTAAAATATACAGATAATAAACGTATAATAATTAAGTCTTAAGTTTAAAGGGCCTCCATTCAATCTAGACGCGAAAATAGGCGGACCAACGTTATTATTATTACATAACCTATCAGGAAACTTCATGTGTCAACATTGCAAACGGCGCTAGTTGAAACGCCCCGAAAAAGGCACGTTCCAAATTCGAACCTCGTGGAACGGGCACGCGCCTTAATCCCGCCCGACGAACGTTTCCAATGAAATATTCAAGCGCTTCAAAAAAAAAAAAAACATTTCGCGCGAAACGCCGACGATAACTGTTGAATATTCAAAGTGACGTATGAAAACAATCGGAATTCGTTGACACGGTCGGGTTTTTCGCAGCGAGCCGCGCTGCGGCACGGCGCGTAGATTAGAAAACAGCTCACATCAATTACGGCTAATCCTAGACACGTGCGTTTCGCTCTTCGCAAACGTAGTGGGATTATTGAAATTTTCTCCCCTCTCTCGGCCCTTGCTTTGTGCTCGAGTACAAATTCGAAATGTAATCGTCTAGTATCGTACGACTCGATTTTTTCATTATCGAAAATCTGTGTGCACTAAGGCAAGCTCCACCCTCGCCTCGACAATAAGAAAGTGCGAGTCACCGAACCTAATTACATTATCGCAGTCATTTTAAAAGTGAAATATCTCCCAAGTTAGTCTTAAGAAGGTACGGAATCTTATCCTTTAAACGAGCAATTCTTGTATATATATAATCGGAATCTCGGAAACGGCTCCAGCGATTTTCACAAAATTTAGTACTTATGTGCGTAGATTCGCGGGCGATAAATCGATCTAGCTAGGTTTCATTTTTAGAAAATGTCCTTTTATACCTGTTTTCAGGGAAAAAATATCATTCGAATATGACAGTAATTTACTGTCATATTGGAATTCGCCGCAAATATAAATGTTATAATAGCTCGATAGGTAATCGGGCGGCACCAAAACAGACGGTATCACGATCATTTACACGCTTATTTTTTTTACTTTTTTTCTATAACAGATCATTTTAATTTTTTTATTTCCAATATAATGTATACATGATAATATACATGATTTACCAAAAAAAAAACGAGCAAAGCTCGGAATCCAGGTACTATCAATTATACAATCCAAGTCTTAGTCGTCACACAGAAATATAAACCTAAAATAAGATTATTTTAAATCTAAATAAGACCTTAAAATATGTAGAAAAAGTACGAAAAGATTGTCGCCGCTGTGGGAATCGAACCCACGTCTTCGGCATTCGCGGCCTGACGCTTTAACCACTAAGCTTTAGCCTTTAAGCTAAACGGCTGATTGCCACACCGACGAAAATCTTAACGTCTTTTATCTACATTGTTTTTTTAGCATTTGAAGCAATGCTTGGCGCATCCATTGTTATATCCTTTCCAGCATACAAACAATTTCGAATATAAATATTTCGGACACATTTTTTTACACAACATTCTCTAGTCCCAAACTAAGCAATGCTTGTACTATGGGTACTAGAAAACTGATAAACATACTCAAACATACTTTTGTAAATAAATACATATTATACATATATAAACACCCAGACAATGGAAAAACACGATGTTCATCACACAATATTTTTCCAGTAGTGGGGATCGAACCCACACCCTCTGGCGCAGGAGGCAGGGTCACTACTCCCCACGCCAATCGGGTCGTCAGTTCGTTTTGCAACGATAATTCGAACGAGAGATGTCGCTATTGCTTTTTAGAAATGTAAATTGTTTATAGTGTTATTCTTTGCACTTAAGATTGAACATTAAAATATGTAGAAAAAGTACGAACATATTGTACTTTTAAGTACGAAAATATTTTAATGTTCAATCTTAAGTGCAAAGAATAGCACTATAAACAATTTAAATTATCAAATAAGACCTTGCTTATTCTGTTTTCTAAAATATTAATTATTTTTTAGTAATGTGTTTATACGTAATTGTCATGTTATTGTCATGCGTATACTGACATATACTGACGATTATATATGCATGTTTGTTTTAAGAGACTATTTGGTTTAACAAAAAGTAACAGTCTATAAATGTCCCATTGCTGGGTAAAGGCATAGTCCACCACGCGAACCCACTGCGGATTTGCGGTCTTCACATATTTTTAAAATATTTTCTGTTATTATTTCGAAAATATACAGGACGTTTTCTTTAAGCACTGAGTACGTGATAAGTCAGCATTTAAAATTAACAATTTCATTGGTGCCAACACCGGGTATCGAACTCAGGTTGCTCGACTAAATTGAATTAAAGGCTAGCGCCCGGACACTGAGCTATCATGGGTTTTAATGGGTTAACTTAATATAAAATATTTATTTATATCCCCAGCACCAGAACAATTTAGAAAAGTTTTTAAATACATAACTTGATGTGCCCGCCGCGTATCCGCGCAGCGATCTTCAGGACTTTCATTCAAACCCCTCGGATGTAAAGCGGAATACCCAATTGCCTAAACCCTATTATTCAAGATTGGGGTGAATCCAATTTTGTAGGCATTATGTAGTTACTTCAGTGGCAAGTTATATTTACGAGTGAATGCTGCTATTTACAGCTAAAAATATTTCCCAAGATCTAATTCGCGTGGGTAGATACGGGAAAATAGAATTCATATACGACATGAAAGTACTCCCTAGCAACTTTTCGCTTAAACTTTGTAAGGGTAACTTGCATCTTGTGATATTTTGAAGGGCACTCAAAAATATATTAAACTACTTTCCTGTTTTCGAAGCATTTCAATTCGAATATTTTATTCGCACGGAAGTGGTATCAGAACATAGCGAATAAAATAGTGGACTTTATGTATACACCGACGCTGTAGAACATTCCTGACGTCGGAAATTTCATAGCATAACGGCATAACATAAATATAAAAATATTATTCAAGGAAAGTATTATTTAATATGATACCTATATTAATACCACGATTTCTCAATGGTTATTCAACCTTTTCAAAAATCAAAAAGTGTTACTTTCCATTTTATGCATAATTATTACAAAGTTATTTTATAATATTAAATTATTAAATAAATATGTAATAATTATGCATATTTATGAAGTCGGTTTCTTTTCGTTAAAAATTATACTTGTTTAGAGTACTGCGTGTAAGATGAAGTGTTAGACTTGGCATTATAGTAAAAGTTTATAAATGTAGAAAGAAGAGAGTTAACATTTATATGTGTAAAATTACTTACAAATTCATTGCCTATTATTTTACTGTCAATTCAAACGCATAATCGTGTGCTCTCAAAATTTTCAAAAAGGAAACTGTCACCAATGGGTACTCAAAATTATTTTTTAGTAGTGTAGTCTAAAAAAATAATAATAATTCATTAGAAATTTCAATGAAATATGGTCGAATTACGACCAATTAGCGAGGACAACTAGTAAGTTAAATTTAAGAAACTCTTACTCGACTAGCAATGGTTAAGAAAAGTAACTTGATTTTCAAGCGGTGCAAAACTTCAAGAAGTGTAATTATCTGGATTGCATACGGTTCGAGCAGATGTGCACACCGCAGCATTAATGGTCCGTTGAGGCTACCTGCCTCAGTTTGCGGTTCCACGGGAGTCAACTGCGACCGGCCCTCTTAAAGAGGCGAATGGGGTTGTCCGTGGCACCCTCTCGTGACCTCGCAGCGAACAAAACGACAAAGCGCCGGCAACATTTACGGAGAAAACGTCCGCAGGGCACCTCACCCCCACCCTTTGTTTTTGCACGCCGCACCGCCCTGACCGACGGAGAACTTGCTCAACTTTTATAATAGGAGAGCGTAATAAATTTATTTATGCAGCGAAGTTGGACCCTTTGTTGTAACGTTGAAATTAATGAAAGCAAATAAATAAACGATCTCGCCTCTGGCACGCCCACGCGTATACGCGCACTTACCGTGTACACGTCTGACGCTTTTCGAAATGTTAAATTTGCCGTTGGCTCCGAAAAGAACTATGTTTGATAAAAGATGATATTTCATTTATTTATTTTTTATTTATAATTGCTGTGGTAGGGTCATGCAGCAGCCTTTTCTGTTGGACGAATGGGCAGGTCCGTCCGGGTGAGTACCACGACTGGCGTGAATTGGAAGTTTTATACTTCTGCGTTTCTTCCGGTAGCCTGGTCCCACTTAATTAAAAGGTGGCAACGCATCTGCAACCCTTTCGGTTATCACTTTTCCACGTTCTCCCATAAAAAAAATGTATATATTTATTTTCCCCGCATTTGTTGCAATTAAATTCGAACAACTAATGCAGGCTGCGCTGCCGAATGTTTTTCAAAGTAACAGCCCCCATTTATCGTATCTACCGTACATTTATCGGAGCTTGTTGCAGCGCGTGCTAATTGTGCTGTAATAGGGGAATAACTCGTCTCATTTACAGAATTCGCTGCGCTCTTATTAGCATACGTAATATTCGGTGCTCTCGAAATGATTCAGCTCATTTATTTACGCTGGACCTTTATTAGAACAGCCGGTTTTGTGAAGTACAATAAAGGGATTAAACTGTGAAGTATTTGTACATAAGCTTTTTCGTACTTTTTTATGTAAATGATAGTTAATATTAAGAGGAAATAGCAAGACTTGGTATTACACTGTGGAATAGTAAAGTAAATAAGTTATATATAATAAAATGTCAGTCAAGTTTATCTCAGGTTTTTTTGTTTTTCATTAATATATTGCACTATTCGATTTATCATGGCTTACATGACACTTTTTATCGCGTCTCATACTGACAGCAGCTGTAATATTTTATTATAATTTATTCTAATTAAACATGGACCCCAAACATGATCATTTCATATAAATGTGACTATTAAAATAATATTATAAGTATATACGAATATTACTTTGTGGACTTGAACACGAAATTGAACACGAACACTACAAAATCAAATAATTGTTCTCATAATATTTGAAACCTTTTTAGTACTTTTATAAACATCAGCCACGATCACGAAAAAATGGACTCAGTTTACTCAGCACAATATTTGAGGTTTGTAGTACTTTCGTAACTATCAGATATCATCAGATATCTTTTTACTATATATTTTTACTTTGTGATTTTTGCACGCTTAAGATTGAACCCAATACCCCAGGTCGAGAGTCGACACCACTGTCATTTGTCATTAAAGTAAAGTATCCGGAGGACCAGAATATTGGTAATGACATTTAGATACAAATTATGAGAGGTATTATTTTTACTAACAAAATCCTCTGGATCAACAAAAAATAAAAAATAAAGAAAGCAATGGTCTGGAATCGAAAAAAAGTAAAAAAAAAGAGTGTGTAAATGATCGTGACACGAACCACGGCCGTCTGTTTTGGGGCCACCCGATTACCAACCGAGCTATTATGACATTTTCTCTTGCGCCGAAATTTACCGTCATATTCGAATTATATTTTTCATTCCCTGAAAACAGGGATAAAAGGACATTTTCTAAAAATGAAACCTAGCTAGATCGATTTTTCGCCCCCCCGAATCTACGCACATACTAAATTTCATGAAAATCGCTGGAGCCGTTTCCGAGATTCCGATTATATATATATATATATATATATATAACGCGTAATAAATGAACACACGTCTAACGCTACTTGCCAAGAATCATAAAAAAATATTAACGTTAAACAAAATCCATAATTAAAAAAATATATTTTTCAAACAAACTAATTAAGTAAAAGAGAAACAAAATTTGTAACATCCTATACAAATCGCGCCACGGCGTCGCATTACAAGCCTCTCCTTCTAACAGTATGTTTTGTCTTTTTTAAATTCATTCAACCCATTCATATGCTTTGTGACCTTTAGAAGTGAACTTTACGTTACAGTTTTATACGTAAGGGTGTTCTAAAATTGTTTGTTTTGGAAAATTTCATAACTCGGTAAATATTGATGTTTAAAGAATGTAAATGCTTAATACAATTTTAAAAAGTTATCCTCTATATGTGTGTTCATTTATTGTCGCGGTGGTAACGACACGCTGTATATATATATACACAATTGGTGGCTAAGTAATGCCCTGTACATTATATGTCGCACTGCTGGGTGATTTACTGATATTTTTGAAAAAGAGCTAGATTTTGAGCTTCTTGCCGGTATCTTCTCAACAGAAGCTGCTTTCCGAACCGGTGGTACCTTACGATTTGGGAAAAGATTTGTTGTGAATGACTGTTCAGTCACAGAAATATGCAGATTACAGTTAATAATCAACTGAATTAAACTGATAGATTCTAATATCACTTTGTAAAGTAATGTTGCCATGTTTATTACAATAGTGATAATGCAGCTTAGTATTTATTTTAGTACGGCCAGGTCTGGTGGGGAAAGTACCACAACCTCACAGAGTACCCGCATGAAATGGAAATGTTAACTTCTGCGTTTCGTCTGGTGTGAATGAGGTAAACAGGGCTGCTTGTTAAAAGGTGGCAAGGTATCTGTCAATAGGCTGCGGTTATCACTTAAAATCAGATGAACCGCCAGCTCGCTTGCCACTTTCTCACATAATCTACCACCGTTATTTAATGAGGATCCTCTAACGGAGTTCATCTACCACCGTTATGTAATGAGGATCCTCTAACGGAGTTCATCTACCACCGTTTTGGAATGAGGTTCCTCTAACGGAGTTCACATACCACCGTTTTGTAACGAGGCTCCTCTAAAGGAGAAGAAACAGGCGAAAGAAACACAGTACGTGTCCTCTTTTTAGAGACAAACAGAATAAAAAAAATATTTAAGTGGGGCTTCCATACAAAAGACGTTATTTTTTTTTTCCATATTTATTTAGATAATGGTACATAATACGGAACACTTAGTTTTCTTGTCATTAAAAATAAAACTTAGCTTGAAAATTAAAAATTAGAACGTAACGTTAAACGGCATTAACATCACAAACGCGAGCGTTCACGTTCAAACTGTGCTCCGTTCACGGCGAACAGTGGCTGTGAAGTAAGCCGCGGAAATTTCTAAATCTTCATAAGATAATTGATCTTTCCACGGAAGAAAAGGACCGGGCGGCCTCGGAACTCCGCTGAATTCCCGACTCGTAATTAATAAAATTACTTTTTGGCGAGCCCTCGTCGGCTTCAAAGAATTCCCTCACAAAAGGGAAAAAAGTTAAGTAGATGAATTATTTTTGAATGATAAAAGGAATAAATTTGGATATTTATACGCTTAGCGACGAAGTTGTTCGGGATTTTTAACGTGATGCAGTGCTGGAGTAGGCTTTAGGGTATACGATGACTCTGTGACGCAGTTGGTAAGGTGTCATCGACGCCGGGGGTAATGGGCTCGATTCTCACACGAGACAACTATTTGTGTGACCTACAGATTATCGGATAGAGGTGTTTGTCGACGTATCCTACAGTAACGGGCAACGTTATCGAAGGGAAGACTACAATAGATCTTTCTAGGTCGCAGTGTTCGCTGGAACTTACCCAACACCTTCCACACAAAATACAATACAACTGTGGGTTGGTATGCTGTAATAAAAACTCCCAATAATAACTGTCGTTTTTAGGGTTCCGTACCCAAAAGGTAAAACGGGACCCTATTACTAAGGCTCCGCTCTCTGTCTGTCGCCAGGCTGTATATCATGAATCGTGACAGTTAGACAGTTGATATTTTTACAGATGGTGTATTTCTGTTGCTGCTATAACAACTAATAAGACATGATTTTTTTGCCTATTTTATAGATAACTAGTTTTTCGCCCGCGGCTTCGCTCGCGTTGAATCCCTTAAATAAATATCTATGCCCTTTAAGATCCCTTTATAACCCTTTTACTAATTAAAAAATAGCCTAGGTTCTTTCTCAGGCTCTAGACTATATGTGTACTAAATTTCATTTAAATCGGTTCAGTAGTTTTGGCGTGAAAGCAAGACAGACAGACAGACAGAGTAACTTTCACATTTATAATATTAGTATGGATAATACGGAACCGTTCGTGTGCGACTCGCCGGATTTTTTAATGAATGAACACATTTGTCAATTCTAGAAGTTGTATAGCTGATAGCTTTCGTAATATCCGAGATCGAGTGTTTTAAGGCTTGAAGATATCAAAGTTTGTCAGTAGGTGTTCGTATTTATGTATGTGCGATTTTTACGAGCTATAACATCGTCATTTACGGGGACATTGTAATAGTCGAGTATAAGTTCATTTACAAATAAATCTATCCCATCATACTCTGAAAGACGATTCAACTTCTCTTTATATCGGAGCAAAGCCAGACAATAGTGAGAAGCAAGAGTTGCAATTTTCACAGAAACGTACATAGTTCAGTGAAATAATTTGTCAGCGTCACTGAATCGTTATTAGTGAGAGGTCACTGGCTTATCTACGACTACAGACAAGTGATAACAGCCCGCATAGCGCGTCTGACCCACGCCGGGTCAACGACACCACAAATAATTGTACTTTCATTATATTAGTGGATCTGCAAATGGGGGTGTGCGTTTCGATCTGGTATCAATTTAATTCCCGTACTCTTTAGCTAGTTAAGTCTAATAAAGGAATTATATTTGTTATATTCGAAAAAAAAATATATCATTATTCCGAACTGAGTTAAAAATATATCATCAAAACAAAAAACACATCTATTTTTTCCCCTTAATTATTTTTTTTAACTTAACTTTTTTTTTTTGGATACATTTTATACAATTCCCCGGACTAACTATGAGACAAGCCTCCCGTCAAATTTAAGCACAATTCAATCAGTGTTGAGTTGGGATCGAGATTGTGCACAGGGAATAGGACAAAATATATCCTTACTAATATATGAGAACATAATTGATTTATATCGAATTTAAAATGAAAGTCACGTTGAAAATCTGCTTTTATCGTTATTAAATTATATTTCCCAGATAATAACAGTTAAAAATAGATAAACGAAAACCGGCCAATGCGAGTTGAACTCGCGCACAAAGGGTTCCATACCATCCTTACTAATCCTTACTTCCTTACTTATATTATAAACGCGAAAATTGGTATGTATGGATGGATGTTTGTTACTCTTTCACGCAAATACTACTGAATAGATTTTAATGAAACTTTACAATAATATAGCTTAAACAACAGAATAAGACATAGGCTATAATTTATATACAAATATTATGTTTATCTGTCTTTCTGTCTGAATGTTACGCCTTCAGCTTATTCCACGCAGACGTAGTCGCGGGCAGCAGCTAGTCTTACATACATACATAACATATACAGTTCATCCATGCTGTAAATATGGACCCAAAAGTCGGATGTTTATTTTTAATTTTATTTCTCGACGTTTCGAAGCCTTTACAGCGTTCATGGTCCCGTGAACGTAATATAGTGTGTAATCGAGTAAATAAAATAAATTATCAACAAGTTTTGAATGCTTTTACAACGTATGCTGGGCTGGCAGTGCAACTAGACGGCGTTTTAATAACGAGCATTAAGTACAATAACTGAATGAATGAGGCGAGACTAATTACATTAGTAGACAGCTCTCCAAGTTATGAAACAATTATGCACGAAGTGTGTGATGGTAGTTTTTATAAGATCCCACGTACTAAAATCTAGCTATAGCCATACGCAACCTGATTGTTTACTAGTGGTGTATGAAAAATAGGAAGGATATAAATGAAACAAAACTATTTTACAGATTTTATCAGTGTACAGTACTCGTGTAATACAAGAAGTCGTCGTAGAGAGTAGTTTTGTGAATCATCGGAACCCAATTTCGAATAATAAAATCAACTAAACAAATTTATTAAGTAATGAACGTGATGAATGACTGTGCCTAATCGTTTCATCTTCGTTGGCATGTATCTTTGATATTTATCAAACTTGGTTGATCAGAGTTATGATCGAAATAAGAGAGGCTCAATATAAATTCTTATTGTTATGAAAAAAAAAAACTTATACAACAACACCAATTATAACTGAATTTGGTGACGACTCCATTAGTGATATATGACATAAGGAGTCGTGATAGCTCACTGTCCGGGCGCTCGATTTTAATTAAATATACTAGAATATTTTTTTCTTTTTATTGGGCCCCAGTGCCGGCACTAATGAAGGGAAACAGGGTGAGGAAACCTGCATATTTTCGAAGTAACAACAAAAAAAATGTTTCAAAGATATGGGAAGTTGAACAATACGTAGTTGGGCCGCGTGGTGGATTGGTGGGGACTCTCTGTGCCTTTGGCCAGTAGTGGGACTTATACAGGCTGTTAATTTTTTTTTACATGTCATTATAATATCGTTACCAAATATGTACTTAAACCCAAAAAGTATAAAGACACTACGGATAGTATCCATTGAACGTACCTTTGCCTTTTTTGTTTCCTTTTATTTATTTTACTTTTATTTATTTCACGTATTTTGTTTTGCACCTGCGACAAATTTTCTCTACTCCAATGGTCGACTGGTAGACAATGCTTATTAACATTAAGTTTGCCTTTTGTTTAGCCTTAAGTTTAGGTGTAAAAATATTTTTTTAAATAAATAAATAGTATCGTTTAACTCGGATCAGTAATTTTATAACATTAAAAGATGTGTCACAACATTTTTTTCTATTTTATGTCAGAAGAGCAATGTCCAATATAAATAATCAACCGGAATAGCCGAAATTAAGAAACGGTTTTATTATACCAACTCGAAACTTAACAACTTGTAACTTTTAGGCGCTATTGCTCGACAAAACAGTTCTTACCTGTAGGAATCCCAGTTGCGTGCTACATTCAGTTTATCGATTTCTTACGAACAAAAAACACACCATCCTATCTTTATGCGGCGACATGTTCAAGACCTGCCACGCTTGGAATTAAATGAGCTCAGTGGGACGTAGAAAGCGTTAGCTATCTTCACCCGTTAAGGTTAAACGTGAGAATTTATGTTTAAATTTGAGCGATAAACCTCTATTGCTGCTAACTTTAATGATCTAACATAATACTAACCTGAGTCATAATTGTAGTCGATGAAATCATACGATGATTTTTACAGTACAGCATTAAAGTACAGCTAGGAAATTTCGATATCATCGTCTAATTAAAGACCTTGACAGACAGATAGAAAGACAGGCAGACGGACAGACAGACAGACAGACAGACAGAGGAGTCTTAGTAATAGGGTCCCATTTTTACCCTTCGGGTACGTAACCCTAGTAATCGATTTAAAACTCGTAAAATCCGTAAAGCAGTTTCATTTAATCAAGATGATGAACTCTCAAAGCTAGATTTCAACTAACAGAGTCTCCTCGTACTCCTAAGTAACTAACTCCTCGTGAGTATCTCTTCCATTTCTCGCGCTACGTCTATAACGCACGAGTAAAAGGAATCGATTAGTCGCGTATGGAAAGCGTCGAGGAGAGTGCCGTCTGGCCGTGTGTAGTCGTAGGCAGCAAAAAGCTTCGGGCATAATCACATTACCAGCCGCCGCCAAAGTTAGTGGCGGGAACAACGTTAAACGCTACTATTTCCATGTCGCCAATGTTCGAATCCCTGGGAAGAGTTGAACATTTATTTTATTTTGTTCCTGCACGATGTAAATTCTTAAAAGCCTTTAATTTATTCCTCAATCAATATCAACTGAAGAGTTTCATGCATACCTATTATTCGTCACGTGCATTTTACTACTACTTTACCACTACTATTCAAATGTTTCAGTAAAAGAAATATCTGTAACAAACTTGGTTGCCTGGAAATCTAAGTGTTTCTAATAATATAAACTTACATAATGCACATCTTGGAATAAGTGACTTTTTATTGTTGTTTTTAAGCGAACCAGTGAAATCAAAAAAGTCAGTATCCAGTGATTATGAAGTGTCATGCTAGTATTATAAGCTCGCAAGCCTTGAGAGCCGGCGTACGCTGTTGGACATGGCTTTCTTGGAGGGACTGTGTATGGGAAATATTGACTACGAATATTTAGCTGCAAAAGTTCTCCGATTGTCTACTCCAAAAGTTAGAACCAGACATACACGCTTATTTGCTGTAGCCAAGTCATCGACTCGCTATGCACAAAACTCATTAGTGAATCGCTTGCAGAGTGTCTTCAATAATAAATTTTACAACCTAGATATATTCAACACAAATACGGACAAATCCAAAAGTGGAGTATTAAAAGTATTGGAGGAGGAAATAGCATCTTAACACACACACACACACACACACACACACACACACACACACACACACACACACACACACACACACACACACACGCACACACACACGCACACACGCACACACACACACACACACGCACGCACGTACAAGTAATCCATAATAATGCCTAAGTATCAAAAGTTTTCATGTTTTCTACTGTTGTAATTTAAATAATTTAGCAGAATATTGTAAATCCAAATTGGCTTTAAGTTTTAGTAATAAGATTTATATATATTCAAAAAAAGTGCTGTGGATTTTGTTACAACAATGAAATAAAAATAAAAAATAAAAGCTGTCCATGGCTGTTGATGTACATGTGTGGTTTTAAGTATTTTCTTCAAGAAAAGATTTATAAATCAGAACTCTAGGTACGACAATTGATTCTGATTCCAATTAGGGTTAGAGCCTATAGGCCTTTACCTTACCTGAAAGAACTGAATGCTTTCAAAAAAAAATGTAATTTAGAGAAATTTACAATTATTTTTAATTACACACGTTAACATTTGTATAAAAAGTACGAAAAGATTGTCACCACTGTGGGAATCGAACCCACGTTCGGCATTCGGGGCCTAGCGTTCTAGCCATTGAGCTAAACGGCTGATTGGCACACCGACGAAAATTTTAACGTCTTTTATCTACATTGTTTATTAGCGTTTGAAGCAATGCTTAGCGCATCCATTGTTATATCCTTTCCAGCATACAAACAATTTCGAATATCGTTTTACAACGAGAGATGTCGCCAGTGCTTCTAAGAAATTTAAATTTTTTATAGTGCTAATCTCTGCACTTAAGATTGAACATTAAAATTTGTATTCGTCTTCAACACTATAAAAATGTAAATTATACGTTGCACTATAAAAAATGTAAATTATACGCGTTTTTAATATTTGTTTACGCTTATTGTACGCTTATGTTAATTTAAAGTTATAGAAAGGATTTATGAATTAAACATTAACGCCCAGTTTCTGAAACACTGATCATCGTATAAATTAGTTTTGATGAATGAATTAAAGATGATCATTTCTGATCATTTCAAAGAGTTTAACCATCCTTTTGGCAACGCAAATGACTATTGCAATTCAAATTCGAATGACATTTTAACAGCTGATTAGCAATATTTATTCGAGTTAATTTCTACTCTGATCAGCGTTTCAAAAACCGAGTGTAAGTCTCAGTTATTGACTGAGGTCACAATTTTTTTTATAGTGTTCAATGTATACATTTTACAATAACGACATCGAGTTCATTTAGTTCAAAATAAAACATAAATACCGTTACACGATGTACGGTTATAAAATAAATTTCATATAACCCATGAGGAATATTAGATTCGGGCAAAATAAGCCCTCATAAATTCTATTTTCACTGAAAACTCAATCTTATCTTCGTGATTTAATGCATTTTCCAGATCCATTCTTTGATATGGCACTAAAACGTCAATTATATGGAAAGACATTTAAAGTTATTGCTTTATTATTGCCTTCGTGATGTATTGAAACTTATAAAGACGAGAAAATACAACCTTTCACATTTTTGATCTAAATGGGGTAGACCGAGATAGTTATTTAAAAAAAAATGTTTCGTTACGAAAGTTAAAGTAACAGACTATATTATATGTCCCACTGTTTGGCAAAGTTTTCTCTTTGCAGAGGGTAATAAGGCATAATCCACCACGCGACCCCATGGCGGATTGGTATGCTTCATATACCTTCGAACTATTTTTTATTACTATTTCGGATCCGAATGGCGTAGTAGGTAGTGTACCTGCCTCCTGCGCCAGAGGGTGTTGGTTCGATCCCCACTACTGGAAAAATATTGCGTGATGAACATAGTTTTTTATAGTGTCTGGGTGTTAAATATAAGTATAATATGTATTTATTTACAAAAGAAAAGTATGTTTGAGTTTGTTTATCAGTTATCTAGTACCCATAGTACAACCGTTGCTTAGTTTGGAACAGAGAACGTTGTATAAAATTGTGTCCTAAAATATTTTATTTCTTAATATATGCAAGTTTCCTCACGACATTTTCTTTCATCTTTGAGCATTTTAAATTGTTATTAAAATTTTCATTGCAGCTGGCACTGGGATTCGAACAAAGTCACTCAAGAATAGTAAAGAAACACGAGTGCATACGTAAAAAAATTCAGCAAGAAAAGCTGGTAAATTCGCATTATAACCATAAACTATTAAAGTGCTAGTGTGTGAATAACTGTAGTGTCATAGTGTGAATTTCACTCCCTTTGGGACCTAATTCGTTAATTAATGTATGTAACGTATACAGTTTGCGTATGTGCTTAAGCGTGTGCACATTTCAGGCCTGTTATCATTTCCAATATGGTGGCAACTGTCTAATTGGCACGAGCTGTTTGCTCTCCGTGACATTATCAAATTAGTTACCTATTTTCAACATAGCAGATGCATTTTTTGGCAAAGTTGCGGCTCTGATAAAATACTCAGTGTTTTTATAGACGTATTGAGTTTGTTTGCCTATTTGTGAATTCACTTCGTCTAGCAGATTCCAGCACAGATTTTAACGACTAGTTTTTTCTATGTGTAGTATGCGGTTAAAGTACAAAATTAAACTTTGAACACTGAGATTTAGCCACTTGATAAATTGTTGAGATTAATATTCACAAACTAATTACAATAAAGTACTGTAATCTTAAAGCATCTATTGTACTTTTATTATTTAAAGGAATGCAAACTCCTAACAGGTAAATAATGTACAAAAATTGCTAAATAGATTTTATGTCATTTCGTTCAGACGCATTATTATAATAATCAATTTTTATTATTTTTTTTTATTAGAAAAGTTGCAAAAGTTTGAAAAGCGGGCTGGCGGTCCACCTGATATTGAGTGATTACCGCCAACACTTCAACACCTGAGGAGTTGTAGATGTTGCAAGGTTTAAAGAAGCGTTGCACGTTTGAGCCAATATATGGCAAAGAATATGGCCTTCTCTCTACTGCCCTTATCACATCTGAATGGCAATAAATACAACATGTGAATCATGTTGGTCATAGCTAAGATTTTTTTTACTACCGGCCGTTAACTGACGTTAACTCTCCTTGGGAATAAGCATCCAGATCCACGTGGGAATAGAACCCACGACTCTTGACGCCGAAGCCAGTAGTTTTGCAACTGCGCCCCCGACTCGTCATATTATACGGTGAAATTGCTAAATCGAGCTTGTTTCATTGTCATATAAACCGAATATTGTTTACTTGTTGAATATTGTTTACATCCGTGTACAAAATGGCACGCAGTAATTATCTAGATAACGTTTACGTAGTCCGGCCGCGCGGCTACAAAAATACCTACGCGCGGCGAGACTAATCATATTAACGGCCCTGCCAAAGGTAATGTTGGTAATAGCTTTATTAAATGCATTCCCGTCTGATTCCCCGGTCATAACTGAAATAAAGTGTGTGCGGTAGTTAATTACACAGAACGTTGTGAGACAAATAGGGAGTTGTATTTTAACTGTGCAATTATGTACGAAGTGAAAATTACAAACATAGTAGAGTCAGCAAATCGAAATGCATACTTATAAATTAATAAACCATATTATAAATGTGTAAGTTTTAAGTGCAAAAGCATGAATACATGAATAACAATAATTCTCGTTTAATATTAATTCTAGTTTTAATTACCGGCCTATTTTCGAAACTATTAACAGCAGCATCCGGTAATACAAATAAATAATTAAATATAGGATTTTGTATTTGGCTCGTCTGTTTGATTGTACGTAAAAGAATTAAGTTCCTTCTGAGCGCCTCTGTCTTTGCGCCATGTAAAATGATATTACATCTTTATACATTTAGTATCTGATTTTTCACAGGAATAGATCTGTGGATTTTATTATAAATCCCACTATACATCGAATTCCGGAAGCTGACGGCCAACTTCCTGTGATGGAGGGGCGCTCAAAGAACAACACATAGATTTCTAAGTTTGAAATTAATGTCTTAACATCTCAATAGCTTGCATTGGAAGAATGTTGACGAATAGGCGTGATCTCTGTTGAATGACGTCACCAGCGTCGTCCCAGAGTAACACGACTTATGGAACGCTTTGGCAAATCCTGTGGTGCTACGTATTGCTATGGGCGGTTTACATATACCATGAGATGACCCTCTATCTCGTTTGTCCTCAACTGCGTAACTAGAATCATGATAGATCTCTTTCGGGGCCTTGCGTCGGTGAAGTGCAGTTTTTAATTCTGAAAACTATTTATATATTATACTATATTATATATTAAAAAAAACCTCTGAAATAAAATCTTAACACAGCCTGCAGTTAAGGATAAGCGCTTTGGAATAAAAAACGCGAAGATAAACAAACAAAACTTAAAACTAAATTCCCTCCGTCTATTCTTGATTCATCGTCGTAGCCTTTAAGTCAAGTGCATAACTAACAAACAACAATGCGAATATATTTCATTCTAATACTCCATTATTTTGCTCTGTGCTTACATTGTCCGATACACGCTGAAAGGATACGCAATACAATACGGTCACAACGCGCTGCGGTTTTGCGAACTAATTAAATCATTATAATTAATTAGCTGTACAAAGTTGATTAACCGCAAATTTACACGGTGCATTAAATATATATCAAATATGTCATACCACTTGTGCCTCATAAATTGTTTTGTTATTCATCCATGAATTCTTGAACAGTAGTGTTATTTCTGGTTAATCATACCTGTGCAAGTATTTTATTAGCGTTTTTGGCAGACAAAAAACTTACTTAATTCGTAAACTCGTCTTTAATTTCGGGATTTCTTTAACATTGGGAAACAAACACTCTGATCCGTACCAATTATAATTGGGCCACACAAATTCACATAATAATGTAATAAATAATAATAAATATTTTTAGGACACAATTTTACACAACGTTCTCTAGTCCCAAACTAACCAAAGCGTGTACTATGAGTACTAGATAATTGATGAACATACTTTTCTTTTGTAAATAAATACTTATTATAGATATATAAACACCTAGACACTAGAAAAACACTATGTTCATGACACAATATTTTTCCAGTAGTGGGGATCGAACCCACACCCTCTGGCGTAGAAGGCAGGTACACTACCCACTACGCCATTCGGGTCGTCGCTCTAAGAAATCCGAAAAACTTACTTGTAAACTTTTAAAAAGTACACTTGTAAATAAAGGTAACGTTAGAACAACGGATTTTCACCCCAATCCCGCAACTCTTGTCTCGTAACTCGTAGCAATAAAATAAATAGAACGACTATGCACTTTTTTTTTTAAATGAAATAACCTTTTTACAACAACCGTTATTTACAAAATTGACTAAAGCTCACTTAAATAACACGATAGAAAACCTATCTCACACGGCATTTTGCCAAGAACGCTACCTTCATTTCCTCGCCGAATACTATATAGTATGTACACTGGGTAACTTTCGTTCGAGAAAAGACCCGACCTTCTTCTCACAAACTGCATCAATTAGCCGAGCCAAAATAACTATCTTAAAAGTATTGAGGAAAATACTTTATACTTAATAAGTTTTACTGACTTACGCGGTGAATCACGTAGTGTTTTTAGGGTTCCTTTTATTACTCCTATCCTATTACTAAGACTCCGCTGTCTGTCTGTCTATCTATCACCATACTGTATCTCAACAATCGTTATAAACTATCCTAACCGTCTAACTAGACGGTTGAAATTTTCACATATTATGTATTTCTGTTGCCGCTATAACAACAAATACTAAAAACCAGAATAAAAAAAACTAAGTGGGACTCCCATACAACAGGCATGATAACTTTTTGCCGTTTAATTCTTTATTTATTGATAATGGTCGGAACCCTTCGCGCGCTAGACCAACTCACTTATCTGGTTTTTTCATCACATGTAACGGATATATTACAGATGTATACAGTATACGTTGGTAGGCCAGACGCATCGATTACCTAAATATGAAATGGCAAAGCGGCTGAGCTCGCTCGTGCATCGAAGCGATACTAGCTAGCTACCTACTAGTGGTCTAATCACATTACTGACCACGGTTTCCGGTGATATATGTTGGAATCTCTGTAGTTAAAATTAAAAATAATAAAGATATGCAGAAATGTTCATTTATACGTTTAATGTCATTTTATCATCTACATCATCATTTCAGCCTGTTTGAGTCAACTGCTGAACATAGGCCTCCCCCACAGACTGCCACGAAGGACGATCTCGAGCCACCTGCATCCATCGACCTCCAGCACATTTGCACAAGTCATCACTCCATCTAGTCGTCCATCGCCCCACACTGCGATGGCCAGTACAAGGCTGCCATTCGACTGCCGCTGTCATTTGATAGAGAATTATAAATAGACAATAGTGTCCGATTTAAAAAGAATTAAAAGTAATAATAATTTTGAGCACTGACCAGAATTTACAGCGCGTCCCTTTAACCGAAATTATCCAATAAATAAGCAACTTAATAGAAGTAATTTGTATTAAAGGTACCTAAGCGTTAGGTTATATTAAAGGTAACTAAGTGATTTTTCTCTATCGAATAAATTTTTAATCGAGCTCTAAAATGATGTATAAAATTGTAAATAATTACTATTTGCGTTCTATAAAAATACTGAATGAGACACACAATTTTTGGTTAACATTACCCATTTCTGTTAATTTCGTTAGGGTCAAAAGATTCATTATAGCTTGCTTAGCGATCGTTTCAGGCTCAAATTTTAAGATTTCATATTATGGCAACTATATCAGTTTAATTAATAAATGGAAGCGAAATGAGCGTAATCTCATTAGCTAGACGGTCGCTTAAGAATTCGGGGTACGCGCGCGACGCGAGGTCAATAGCCGGTGCCACTGCCAAAGAAACTTATTGGATTTATAGGCTGATCTTCATCTGAAAAATAAGAAAAAACGGCAAAGTGCGAATCGGAGTCACGCACGCCGGGTTCCGTACCAATATCTATAGAAACGGCAAAAAAAATCATGTCTGTTTTATGGGAGCCCCCTTAAATATTTTTATTTTATTCTGTTTTTTTAGTATTTGTTGTTATAGCGGCAGCAGAAATACGTCATCTGTAAAAATTTCAACTGTCTAACTATCACGGTTCATGGGATACAGCCTGGGGACAAACGGACAGACAGATAGACAGCGGAGTCTTAGTAATAAGGTCCCGTTATACCTTTTGGGTAACCAACCTTAAAAATACCCGTAATAATCACTGTTTTACGTAAATTTAGACGACGCCCATGTGCAGTGAGTAGATTTCGTGTCCCTGCCTACAGAAATAGCTAAGTACTAACGAACTAATTAAAATTAACTCGTCCTTAACTGTGTAGTATGGATAGCACGAATGCCTTTTTGCGATTTATCCGTTTGAAACGAAAACACGTTTGCGAGTTTAGTTTAAGAATGCGAATGACATTATGTTAACATTCTCATTTCGCCATCGCGAGCGTTGTAAGCTTTGAGGGAAAATCTCCTTAGTTGCAAGGACGGAGAATTTGTAAGAATACTGTGTTCAGTTTTGAAGTGGAAGATTTTATCAATGTTATTAGCTTGTAAAACCTTAGGAATGGTGTATGGTACTGCTTGAGCTTTCAGTGAATTTGTAAATAAGTTTAAAGTACAGGCCTTTCGGTTCTTTACCGTTATAATATGAATGCAATGATGGAATGGATCTTGAAGATAAATTCATTAGTTAAACTTTCTTATGCATACTTATTTTTTTTTTTATGTGAAAAGTTGCCAAGCGAGCAGACGGTTCACCTGATGTTAGGTAAATACGGCCACCCATAGACATCTGCTACACCCGAGGGTTCCAGATGCGTTGACAACCTTTTGAAAATTGGGCTCCGGCCACCTCACTCACCAGACGAAACGCGAAAGTATTATACTTCCACTTTACGCCGGTCTTCTGTGAAGTCGTGGTGCTTACCCGGACGAGCCAGCCCATTCGGTCAACAGCCGAGGCTGCTGCGTGGCCCTACCACCGTAAAAGATGATCCTTGAGATGCTCTTTAAAATAATATAAATTTAAAATAACATAAATCTAGACATTGTTGACTGGCTGCTGGTAATATAGCTGGTGGTTATCCCTTATGTTAAGTGATAACCTGCAATTTGCAACGCTCGTAGGGTTGCATATCCTTTGCCGAATTTTAATAAAGTGGGCCCCAGTTACCTCACTCATCAAATGATAGTGCCACGGAGTACATACCTTCTGCAACTGAATTATCTGTCCTGTTGAACTAAGAAATACCTCGATAGATGTGAAGTAAATTTAGTAGTATACAGTATTGATACTTTTGCAAGTCATCTGATTAAGATGACTGGATGAATACTTTCTTACTTATATCCAAACTTGAACTGTTAAGTGTAAGTGTAGTGTAACATATCATTAAGAGATCCACTCGCTTAATTAAACTTTTATATAAATAAAAAAATAAAAAAATATTTGAAGCCTATATAAAATAAAGTGCCATCTTAAATAAGGGCACTGGGGCCCTTTTTATATTAATGTACCTGTAATTAGTTTCGTGTATAATTCGTGCATGATTAGTGTACCTGTAAGTAGTAGCGCTAGTGTTTGTTCCAGTAGCATGTTAGTGTCGTGTCAAATAGATGAGTAAATGTTGAAGTATTCGTTGAAATAGAATTTTTCAGTTCCTAAAAGATTTTTACTACAATTTAACTTTACTTAATTCCTTACTTAATTGAAATGAAGATTGTAATTGCCGCATATTTCTTAGTGTTTAACGAAGTTAAAACACTAAAACACTAAGGAATGAACAAAGTTATTTTATCATCATAAATTGAATAAAACTTCTCAAGTTTAATTAAGAACATCTTTGTTGATATATTACAAGCCGTAATTTTGCTTGAACTTAGAGTTTCTTATATAAAAATAAAATTGATTTGTCACTGACTAATTCAAATGATACATACAGTACTTAAACAGTTCATGTACAGCAATTCGGACTTTGAACTATTTTTTATATTATGTTTTAATATGGTATAGCAAGTTACGACTTGAATTGATTATAACAAATAGTCGCGTGTTATTTTTAATGTAATCTGCTCGAAATTCAAAACAGATGCTTACAGCCGGAGATAAATAAAATATTATCACCTTTTAAAAACTGTACAGTAGAAAATGATATAACTTATTACGAAGACTACGGTCATGATGATTTAAACCAAAATCTGTATAACAGTTTAACACATTTTTAATGATATATTTAGACTGTAGTGAGATAAATATTTCTTAAAAATATTTAACTTAAAATGCTTAACAGATTGATTATAGAACATAAGGAAGGACTCTGAAAATATCTATAGATAATATATAATCTATCTATATCTCCTATCTATCTATATCTATCTACCTATCTATCTATCATATCTATCTATCTATATCTCCAGAAAATATCTATAGATTTTACAATACTTGTCCGATGCAAGAATCGAATCAACGACTGACTGGGTACAAGTAAATAGCTTAGCTACTCCGCCAACCGAGACGCTAACAGTAAAATATGAAAAATGTTCAGAAGCTATTGATATAGATGAGATACAGTAGTAATTTTTAGTCGTTCTATTGCAACTAAATCATAAAAAAGCGAGCTGTAATCGCATCGATCCGTTTTTTCGCCCAGGACAGGTAATATCAGGTGCTTGGCCGGCTTTCGAGAAACAATAACCCGGCAGCATTACGCTGGAGCCTCTACACAAAAGGGGGTCGCTGAATGGAGTTGAACGCCGAAGAATTTCCATGCAATAACGGAGCGTGGCCCCGGCAAGGATTCTTACGGCTCGGGCCGGAGATATTGCGTACTTAGTGGGCTTGCTCTCTAATAAAACCACCGATATCGTTTGTGTAAGAATAACACAAAATGAAATGAAAACTACAACCGAGCCGTCTACCAGTTTCCCATCTTCGATATTAATTCCGGCTCGGTTTATTTTTCAATATCCCTCGTGTTCCTCTTTATTGTCTACTCAGTTAAATAGAGTGGATTCTGTGACAGCTTGCTTTGTACGCAATTTGTTTTTTCTAGAAACTTTTTTACTTCTCACGGATATGTTTTTTTTCTTTTGTTATGCTAAAGAAGTATTTAGTACTTATTAAGTGCGAACATAAGTATACACACCTTCATAAAATTAATTGACTTTTTGGAATTACAAATGCTTAAGAAGAATATTAGGTAATTACTTATTTTTTCAATCCGTAATAAACAACACACTAGATTTCTATTTATTATTTCTTATTGTTATCTATTTCTTATTTTCTAAGACGGAAATTTTTAAAAATAAATTTGTAAATTTTTGTAGATAAAAGAGGAAACACTTTCGGCGCTTCGAGATTCGAACCAGCGTCTTTTGGTTTGGCGCCTAGACGCTTTAACAACTACTGCACTCAAAATGAAACTTACAAAATAAAATATGTAAATTGTACGAGTAGATAAATGAGCAAAGCATTGTCGCGCCGTGAGGTCATCGGCCACTTAGCTTAGCTCGTAGCAATGGCGACATCTATCTTTATAAATATTCATCTTTGGATATTATTTGTTAACTAATGTATGCTGTAAAGGATACACACTGGATACTTACAATTTTAAAATTTCATCTTTAGTGCAAAGACCAGCAGTACTGGGAATAAAAATTAATCTTAAAAAAAATAGCATCAACGAGAGAAAATGACACAATAATTAGACATAAAATTAGAAAACGCATTATTTTGCACTCCCCTCTTCCGGCGGCTGTTGTAAAAGGCGTCAGAGGGAATAGGTACGTCCACTGGATTTCGGGCTTGGAATAATATTGTTACAATGCTGCTACGCGTAGCAACTGAAACGTATGTTCTACGTTTGACCTCTTTGATATATTTATACGGGGTACTAAAACCACAAAGACTATTTTATGACTCGTATCATAATTGTTACTGTTAGCATCCTCGTAGAAATAGTGAATGAAGGCCCCCGACAAAATGGAGCATAGAACTAATAATATTGCAGTAGTCGACCCATCAGTTGATTCACGACTGTGATTAGTGTCACTCTTTGTGGGAGGCCTATAGTTCAAATTCAAATATCTTTATTCAATATAGAAGAATTACAACATTTACTTATCGATTGTCAAAAATACTACAATTCGGAAAAAAACTAACTTTGATCTAATTGTCTAATTTGATATAATTTGGGATATCCGACTCGTTTTAAATTTCGTCTAAATTTAGTATAATTTCCGTTATATGATATATATATGATATATATGTAGTGTTTTTGACAATCGATAAGTAAATGTTGTAATTCTTCTATATTGAATAAAGATATTATATATGTATATATACATATATATGTATATAATGTCAAATTTAATAAAATTTAATTTTTAATCAAATTTAAATATTGATCGCCCTTTTTTTGTAAAAACACACTTTTTGTTATTTTAAGCAAAGGAAACGATATTTGAACAAAATGAAACGTAACTTTATTTTAAAATGTAATAGGTGATTCAAGTTCGAAGCACGTTAGTAATTGAATTTTGAACTGTGAAGCATTTTTTTCGAATAAAGTTGGAATCGTTTTCGAACAAACGTTCGCGTGAACACTTACAAACGTACGTATCGTATTGTACTCGTACACTTAACGTTCCGATGCACAAATAACCCGGTCCCAATAAAGCCGTAATTGTCGAATTGACCGCGCAGGCTGTGTGCACTCGGCCTTATTGTATTGAGTCAATCGTCAACTAAGTGCTTATTTGCACATAGTAAACCAAATGAACATCATTTATTGTGATATAAAATTAGAAAGTCGTCAAGCACTTGCCACTTTTGGGTAAAAAAAAGAAAAAGAAACTTTTACATAAGGCGTTTACAGTAGCTAAATATATATGAGTAAAAAATCATTTACTGCACTTCAACTATGTCCTAATACACATCTAAACACTATTACACATCTAAATATTAACAAAAATACTTACAGCATTTCTTTTTATAATAATATTACATAACAGAATTTTTAACTTTTTATACTATGCTCAATATTAAAACTAAACAACTTTAACTTAACTTTGAATTGACTTTAGAACATTTGTTAATATCTACTCAATATTCAGAGATAACCAGTCAGGTACTGTTCAATCGCTTACTTTCAAAGGCATTCATGTCAATAGCGGTCGAAAATAACAAGTAATTGGCTTCTTACGAAACATGAGAGTTCATATTAAGGGGGTTTTATTTCCAGCGGTATATAATTTTTCCAGTAGGAGGAATTTCGAGTTAAGATATTTCGAATATAAAATTAACTGAAAACATAAAATTAACCGTTATTAGCCTAAACTATTGATGTATTATTATTTTAACACATATTCATAACTAACGTATTAAGTGGGTACATATGGGCACAATTCCACATTGACTATTACATATCTTCGTCTTATCTTTTAATTTTTATTAAATTGAAGAAAACAATGAAGATTATTAAAGGAAATTTATTGGTTTCAATATCACAAAACACTGAAGAAGATTAAACGTAATTTGTTGGTTTCCATATTACATAAATGTATAACTTACTCTTAAATGGATATGTTTAATAATAAAACTCATTTAATAACTCATATAGCGTTGAGATTCTTGACATTTTCCATCTCATCGAACTTGGAATGCTTTTACGATTTGCAATATTAATGCTAAGAGACTGGCAAAGCGATTTCAATGGGAGCTATATTACATTTTATTTGTATACGAAGGATTTCAGATAAGAGTGACAGAAATAATAATGATGACAGAAATAAAAAAAAATAATATTTAAAAATAAAAAATAAAATGCGTAAAATACACATTATTAAGTTTCAATGTGCAGAGACTAGCACTTAGAATTAACATGTGCGAGTCGAACTCGTGCGCCGAGGGTTCCGTACCGTTGTACCGCCCAACGTGATTCTAGGGCAACGGGAACAACCTTGTAGGTTTTTGACGCAAAACCTATAGGGTACTTCAGTTTGATAACCTCAGTATCTGGTATACAGCGTGTCGTTACAATCGCAACAATAAATGAACACACGTTTAACGCTACTTGCCAATAATCATAAAAAATATAAAACGTTTAAGAAAATCCGTAATTAAAAAAATATATTTTTCAAACAAACTAATTAAATAAAAAAGAAGCAAAATTTTTAACACGTGTACAACTACAACTGATTGATTCATACATTCAGAGACGTTTTCATTCGTTGCCACAACGCCGCATTACAAGTCTTGCCTTCTAACAGTATGTTTTATCTCTTTTAAATTCATTCAACCCATTCAACCCATTCAACACAATATGCTTTGTGACCTATACAAATTAACTTTACGTTATACAGTTTTATACGTAAGGGTGTTTGTTTTGTAAAATTTAATAACTCTGTAAATATTGACGTTTAAAGCATGTAAATGCTTAATACAATTTTAAAAATTTATCCTCTATATGTTTGTTCATTTATTGTCGCGGTTGTAACGACACGCTGTATATTTCATCTTGGTAGTTCCAACCGTTCCTGAGAAAATCGGCGGTGACACGGACAGGCGGAGAAGATAGTCATCTTATAAGGGTTGTATTTTTTACATTTTGAGGTACGGAACCCCAAAATTAAATTTACATGGTAAAAACGGCATGTCTATTTTAAAATATACCTTAAAGTAACAGCCTATACATGTCCCACTGCTGGGCAAAGGCCTCTTCTATACAGAGGGTATCAAGGCATAGTTCACCACGCGGCCCTACTGCGGATTGGCGGACTTCACATATCACAGGTTGCCTCACGATGTTTTCTTTCACCGCGGAGCACGTGCTAAGTCAGCACTTAAAGTTAAAAACTTCATTGGTGCCGGCACCGGGATCGAACTCAGGTTGCTCGAGTATATTGAATTAAAGGCGAGCGCCCGGACACTGAGCTATCACGGCTCTTATACCTTGTAAAAATTAAATTCGAAAAAGTGTACACACTATAAATAAAATACAATAGATAATACCGAGCTATGCTTAAAATGCAATAAAGTAAAGTAGATAGATAATAAATACATTGGGAATGTCGAAGGCTTAGCTTAGTGGCTAGAACGGCTGGATACGTAATCCGTATGTGCAGGATCTTAGCAGTGGTGAAAAAACACGACAGTTTTATGTAGAAATTAAAAAATGTTTAATACATTCACAAAAAACTGTATTCAAAGTATTATTAAGCCATAAAACTTTATTTCATTATCTTTTTTCTTTTTGAATTGTTTCATTAACCATAAAACTCAAAACAATTTAAATTTCCTAACCTCATCATATTTGCAGTGTGATTAGAAAAATATTGATTGTTTTTTTTTTTTTTTCTTTATTTAATGGAGGGGGACAGTCCACAATTGAAGACGTAACCCCCATAACCAAATACAATATTAAATAACACGATAATATTAAACAATAGCATAATCAACAAGTATTTACACGGTTCTTTATTCCTGCTTGTGTCAGCCGGTACAGTAATTTGGCTTCCGCTGAAAGAGGCAGAGATAAAACACTGTTACACCAGCCAACATTAAATGCAGCCGAAATATTTTGAGACAGAAATATCTGTCTCCCACACGGCTCATTTCCACAAAATATGGTAGACATCTTCGACCACATCGTATTCGAAAAATATTGATTGTGGATATAGACATATTGTTGATATCCCATAACATAGGAAACACAGGTTCAAACAGATGAATTTGTCAGTCAATGGTAGATTATCCCATCGACTTAACAGAAAATTAATATATTGTTATATGTATTCTATTAAGCAACAAAGCGTTAGTAGTATCTTAAACTTCATCATATCCTTAGTTAGTTGACAGAAAGATGGCAAGCGGAGGTTGTGGAGAGTTTACGTATAAAGTTTTCCTCATAAGCTCACCGCAGGGCGCTCCCCTATCAATTGCCGACCCCCTCCCCCCTTTCCACCCAACTCGCCCCCCTTAGCCCGAAATGCTACACTAATGATGCCACTTGTTAGGGCTCAGCGCGGACCTTCGACCGTGTCACACGGTGAATAACAAATTTCAAGCTAATCCGGGCTACGCCGTAGCTCGTAGCAGACGCTACGCGGCGCCTTTGATATATGAGAAGCCAAAATATAATAACGCTGCAACAAGCGTCAGACGTAGTTACACCGTTATGATAGTTTAAAATGATATTCAGTCTTACGATATACATGTTGCATGTGTCCCTTTAAATAATGCAATTTTACGAAGTATAACTCCCTAAATAAATGCAAAAACAATTATCAATGAATACTTGAAATTGTGATGCTTGTATGTGTTGTTTTAATTCTGTCTGAATTTCTCACTGGGTTTTCTTTTACTATTTTTGTTATATTAAACTTATTTTTTCCAAATAAGTAAATTAAAAAAAACCATTATAAGCAAATAATATTATGCGTTAAGCAATCTAAACTACAATCAACCCGTCTCATAGCTCCCTTTGACAAATATATACTTATGTGCTATTAAGTGGCCCACGTTACGTATTATTGAATGTCGTTAGATTAATGAATTTATAATATATATTAATAATACATTAGAACATTTATGATTGTAACTTGGCGTAGCAGTCTTTATTCCCGACTTCTTGGCCAACCATGCCCAATCTATAAAAGCCGACAGAACACTGGCAAACACTAATATTGCGAATACATATCAGTGGTATTGGTTTTTGAATTTTCATTTGACACCGTCTTCTTTAAGAAATCGCTTTAGATATTCGACTGCCAAACGCACAAACTTGATTTGTTACATACTTGCTCCCGTTAATCTTAAAGTAAGTTAATAATTGAATAAAAACGTAAAAAAACCAAATAACTACAAAAAAACAAACAAAGTATTGGACACATAAGTATTTAGCTTAAAATCCTCCTTTTCATTATACCCAGTAAAACTTGAGAAATAAAGACGAACCTAGCGACATAACATTCGTTTAGTTGCATCAAGGTAACGAGGAACTAAAATACATACAGGTCACAAAACATTAATCTCCTTTTTCTTTCCGCCGCAGTCGGCTACAAAGTTTACTCACTGTCGAACTGCTGCGTGGCCTGCGCTAGTAGGGAGGCGAACACGCGGTCTGCTATTTTCGGCTGGGCTGGCTCGTCGTCACTGCTGCTGTAGCGGTCGCCAGTCCACTCCAGCGAGCGTTGGCGGCGAACGTTGCCACCAGCCACGGGCCCCAAGCCACCGGCGAGGCCGCTCAACGAGCCCGCCTTAGCTCGCCGCCCTGCCCGCTCCATTCTCGGGCCGCTCATGCCATCGTTTCAGAACATCTGAAATAGATACGGGGCTCTTAGAACATGCAGAAGGACAAGAAGGTTAGTTACAAAAAGCTGTTTTAAGTTTTGATTAAACACTGAATTACTTATACTTTATGGGATAAAGGTGATCGACATTTTTAGTTGAATTTAAATGGCTCCCGTAACATTTATGATAAATTATTATATTTTGGAGACATATACATAGAAAGTAAAAGAAATAAAGCTTATACTGGAGTTGCCATCGTGAAATACCTTTGATCCTTAACTTGTTATTCGGAGGGTTAGAAATTATCAAGTATGAACGTCGCAACTTGCTCAGATATCTGTTTTATCACAAATATATTTTTCACTTAGTTTATTTAGCCTAAAAATGTGAAGGACGAATGTGAGAACTATTTAAGAAAGAAATTTTTGAAGAACGGATTCAAAACTGTGATCTCAAATCGCATGCTGACACCAAAGCCACAGGCCATCGCTATTCTTTCCTATTTTACGTTTGTTAATTTAGTCAATTGCTATTGTTTTTCATCATTAAAAAACATCCTACAAAAATATTTGTCGTGACAAATAAAAAACTAAATTTATTACGGTGGTATGGCGGTGTGGGCGGAAAAGAACAGCTGTAATAAAGAGCCTACAAGTTGTTCTGTTGCGAACCAAACATAAATAGAGGAGTCGGCTCTAGGGTGCGTGTTGAGGGCCTAATCCATCGGATTGCGCCGCGGCCTCGCTCGGATCGCGGACCGCTAGCAATCTAACAGACATTACTTCTTATATTTACTCAGCATAGATCTGCTTAGACCTGACACAGTTTGCTCTCTCAATGCCTCGCTCGCAATACAAACACAAATTCATCATAACAAGTTGATTCAAATTAATAACAATCACCCATGTTCTATGTAAATGGAAGCCTCTCATAAATGATATTAATTCGGCAGAGGCCTCTAAGACCGAAGTCAAAATTAATATCCAGACATCAAATATGGCGCGAGCAGCGATTGTTAAGGTTTGCTGCACTCATTTCTCATTTCGTATCGGCAGAATAAACAGAAGCGGTTTCATTAGAGATCACCGACGCACCATAGAATTACTGATTAACAGAAGTGATTGATAGAGAACTTGCCAAAGTAATTAATATTGCAATATGATATAGAAGAAACTAAAAAAATTATGAGACATACCACAAACATAACGTTAAGATTAATATTTTATTTTTTTCAACAGGTTTTAAAAACCACAGCTAATTAAAAGTTTTCTTAGTTAACTAAAATAGCATCCGTTTATAGTAAGAGTGGTGGTGATAAATATATGGAGCCCATATCGAAAGATAACATATCGCGATAGCCAAAGAGGTTTGATTTTTTTTCTTGGGATAAAAAAGCTCAATTCAGAGCAGAGTAACACATACCAACAAATATTTGCCAATAACAAAACAACAGACGCCAAAAAAACAAATCTACAAATGCTTCTGTATAAAACATTTAAATGCAGTTTTTCAAACGAAATTCTTATTCTTTCTATTCCTTTTTTCAAATGCATTTATCAACGCTTTGCATCAAAACCCAATTGAGAGTGATAAACGACTGTTCTATTATTTTATATATTTCTAACTAGTTTATTAATATCATACTTACGTCAAGTGTTTATAGAGATAAAATATAGGTAACAGAAAAAAGACCTTAATTTTTTTTATTGTTTGTAATGTTATAAATAGTCATAAATTAAATTAATTCCAAATTGAAACGAGTAACTTCAGCGGTGAAACGGAAATGAGTAATTCTAGGCCTTTGTAAGCGTTCGTTAGCAAGCGCAGGCTAATAGCTCCGATGGACCGCCCGGTTTAATATAAAGTACATTCCCTGTTTACTCGTCTGTGTCGCAGCGTTAATAAATACTCCGGTTGCTTCAGACGTCCCCAGTTTCCCCTTCCGTTCAATGTTGACTCCCATTATGCACATTAAAGCACTATATTAGAATTTCCACTGGTTAGGCGCGTTTAATATACCGGTTATTTTGCGTTTTGTTGTACATAGCTGAATTCGTTTTTATATGGGTAAAGGTATTTAGTAACCACTGGATTTACAGTACACTGGGGCTGCAAGAATAAGGTCCTGGGGCTGCAAGGCGTGGCAGAGAGTTGGTCAGGTTGGCTACCGAACGAAATGCAAAACTTCGAGCAATATCTTCCATGACCAACTTAGACGGAGAAAATGTTGCGTGCGTTTGACACACGTATCACTGTTTCTTCTTTTATTTCTCTTTGTCTACGTACGTAGAGGAACTGTCTTACTATTTAATGGAGCAAGGAGATAAGGGGGTTGCTTACCAGTATGATAAAAAGAAGGGTTAAGTATACTTTATTAAAATCCTTCACTTCCAAATTGTGCTATTTTAGATTTTTAAACGTAAGAAGAAAAATAATTAAAAATCTTAAATAATGTACTCTAAACGGAACACTTTTATTCTTATTCTCCTTCAATAGTATTGTTTATTATTTTATAATAAAGACATGTGGAGAACTTTTGACTTAAAAGTATGTTCGGTAATTAACTGGCTATTTATGTCTAATTGTGTGTTTGTTGTTACAATGAGTATGGCTAAAACAATGCTTCTACTAATACACTAGATAATTAAATAAATGAATAAATGTGATTTATAAGAAATGAATGTTTTTTATGTTTTAAAAAGGTCAAATGAAATGTTAGACTAGGATCCGTCACCCAGATCTATTCATCTTTGAAATGTGTGCAAGAGTGAGTTTTCAGTTATAATTTCCGCATACAAATACAATCTTAAACTTATAGCAGGCCATAATTTTTATGTATATCATTATCGTCTCAAAGCCAAAATTTCTTTACTCGTATAGGCTTCTTTTAAGCTCTTTTTGAACGTCAAAAAATTACCACCCGTTCACTGGGCTAGACCTATCCAGAGAAGAACCGACAAGAAAATCAGCGGTCTTAAATGGCTTTTTTTAATTATATAGGTAGTCAAAATTATATAAATATAAAATCAGCAGCAGTAGTAAGGGACTTGTAAGTGCAGAGCAAGAGTTATTTCCGCACATCCTTGACCTCATTATATGTTTCGACATTAAAATAGGCCCTTCCCATTAGGGTAGCTTTTACAAAACCTTTGAAAATGTGTACACTTAGTTGTTTTTACAATAAATAGCTTATCTTAAGTCCAAGGCATTGTCATAGCTTGTCTCACTCATAACCAATTAGATGCTGCCCGCGACTACGTCTGCGTAGAATAGGCTGAAGGCATTCAAACAATGTATACAATACAACATTCTGATGTATAAGCTATATTATTGTAGTTTCATCAAAATCCATTCAGGAGTATTTACTTGAAAGAGTAACAAACATCCATCCATACATAAAAACTTTCGCCTTTAGTAGTCGCCTCCATTATTCAGTTGAGTCTGTATTTGTAAACGGGGAAGAAAGTCGTCTTGACCTATTTCCATATACATTTAAAAAATCATGCGCAATTTGATTTCATATTTCACATAATTTTTTTTTAATATTTCGTATTTTGTTGGTTAGTATATCTGTAATTAATATTTATTGTTAACATTATTGGATAATGGTATAACCATTAATTTGTCAGTGAATATTTTGCCATCCATAACGATAAATGAACAGTCGCACGTTGTAATAATAACGTGTTCATGGCCAAGATAACATGAATTCCATTGTCACCTGTCACTAACGTATCCGAGGATCCAGTTGATTGGTTTATACCACACGTCGCACGTGCTAATTGGGCAGTAGTGACAAATTAGTGTTCTCAATTTCTCCAAACAACGAAGCCAATACTCATCGTTTTAAAATGTGTGATCTCGGTTACTTGAAATAAACAAAATTTTATCCTATATAATTCTACAACAGAAATAAGGATTCATTTCTTTAACATTGATAACAGATGTTCAATGGTATTAAAGCACACATTAGACATGTATCAACACCATCAACTAATAACTTGTTTTAAAGCTAAGTTTTTTATAGTGCTAATCTCTGCACTTAAGATTAAACATTAAAACTTGTAGAAATAGTACCGAAAAGATTGTCGCCGTGGGAATCGAACCCACGGCTTTGGCATTCGCAGCCTGACGCTTTAACCACTAAGCTAAACGGGGTTCGATTCCCACTGTGGCGATAATCTTTTCGTACTTTTAATCTTTTTCAAATATTGTTGACTTTAAGTCCTGGCGTTTTAAATACTTCGCAAAGTTCATGATCACGTTATGGAAGGGTGTTTGACTTCCTGATCTCACAATAATTGAACAGAAATATCATCAACTTGAATTATTAATTACAAAAAAAAAGCAAAAATACTGCTAACTGTATTTTAGTAATCTTGTTTCCATTTAATTTACAAATGACTTAATTTTGTTGATTGCGGGATCCTATAAACGATAAAATTAAATCCATTCTGTCACGTGAAATTATTCATAATTAGTGCTAAATATTTTTATTCCTTTTTATTACCGTTTATAATTAATATCAAAGATAGTTTATAAAAGAAGTTTAAATCTTACTGGGAAGGTATTTTGCGTAATCACCATAACTTTTTACAGTTATTGATTATGGTGTCAGTTGCATTGGGAAAATAAATTGGTAATTCGAATAACTTTTAAAGAGAAATTGTACTCGTTATAAATTGTAATGTTATCCCAAACTGAAAAAAATAGGCACATAGAAATAGTCAAGAATTTAATAACACTAGACAGCGCAGCAGTTCGTGTTGTAAATAATAGATGGCGCGAAAAGTGTTTTTGTCAGTTTTCCCGCCATTATCATCTGAGTTGTTACATATAAAAATGATTTACAATCGAATCATTTTAAATTATATAATTTAAGTTCACAGCCTCAGTATTCTATGGTAAAGGCCTCCTACGAGGGATTGGTGGATTGATAGGCATCAGATATTTTCTAATTCATCTCCCTCGTAATGTTTTCATTTCTTTCTTTCCCTTCGTCGGTAACAACACAGAAAATGATGATTGTGTTCAAATGTTATTTGCAATTTATTTATGTTTCATGATTGAACGGTGTTACCTTAGTTTAAAATGCAAAACTGGAAAGGAACTTGTAAGCTGAATCATCAAGAAAACAACCCAACGCAACCGAAAGCTTCTTCATATCTGATAGAGTTTTGACGTAGCTATCAAACTGCTCCAATATGGCATTATAAAAACGTAAAATAGCTAGAAGATCGCCGAGGCAAGGACGTCTTTCGCTGTAATGATGAATAATGCATCGAACGCATTAAACTAAGACACATCCCCGCCGAAAGGAAAGCCATTAGAAAGAGATACGATACAGGGATTGCGGTGCCGCGTCACGTATGAAATAAGCATTAAACCAATGGGGAGCAAGGCGAGCATGAAATATATGAGCCGTACGCGGCAAACGAGGCCGTATTAAAACTGCATTTCAAATATGCTGACACTTATTTAAGCGTTGACTTTGCTTTGGAACGAGCGTGTCATACATATTCTAACAAGAGTTGACTTAAAATATACTTTTTAGGGTTCAGTACCCAAAGGGTAAAACGGGACCCTATTACTAAGACTCCACTGTCTGTCTGTCTGTCACCAGGGGCTGTATCACATGAACCGTGACAGTCACAGAAATTTTCACAGATGATGTATTTATGGTGCCGCTATAACATCAAATACAAAAAAACAGAATATTTTTATACCGACAGGATAATAAAATATTTAAGTGAAGCTTCCAGACATCAGATATTATTACCGTTTTTATAGGTATATACGGAACCATTCGTGCGCGAGTCTGACTCGCACTTGGCCGGTTTTATTAAATTATTGTTTGCTTCAGAATTCAACGTGGATTCTAAGGCAATTTTGCAGTGAGTTACTAGACGGTAACAGCTTCTTCAATTAAACTTGTACTTGTCGTTTATAAATTAATAATTTTATTGCTTACGTGACGAGGCGTACAAAGTTTATCTGTGGTCTAAACAATCACAGAAGTTCTCTAGAATCTATTTGGCCGTGTCAAGGTTCCTACGTCAAGAGTACAGCATGTCAAGATGCATTTAATCATACTATGATAACATTGAGCGCATAATTACTTGCACGGATAGCTCAACTTAGATGAACCTTGCCAACTGTCACTGCGCGTGATTTGCTATCTGTTTCTAGTTGGGTGTTGTTTTTTGGCCTGTGATTTTTATTTTTCAAAACCTACTGCGGCACTGGAATCATATTCTGTTTTCCCAAAAGGCTAAAAAATAAAAGGGTGAGAATTGAGATACCTATTACTTTTTAAGATTTGATGAGATAACGTTTCGAACAGATAGGCTATGTCAATATTTCAAAGTCGAATCTATGAAAGAAACTACGAAAAAACAAATCTATGAACAGCATGAAAACAGCGTAAGTAATAATTCTAATTGAGAAACGATATGTCGACACAGTGCGCCAAAGCATAAGTTTTATATCGATCCATTAAAATAGAGCAACCTTATAAAGTCGCCATCATGTTCAAATTTAACACCAATATTTCGGTAGGAATGACACGATTTAAATTATTTGAAACTATTAAAATGAAAAATTACAAAACAACTAGAGCAATCCACAAGTGAAAGATGCGAACACAAAACTTGGAATAGTTTTAAAAACGCCAGCAACATGCCGAGTGGCACGAATGCTTTTCACCGCTACCCGTGAATTCGGATCACGTGCAGCGTAGGTGGGGCATGCACCGGCCCTCACGCGATCTGAATCAAATGCAAACGCTAATTCCTGATTCCAATGCAGGAACATTCGCGAGTCATAATTATTATACGTTATCAATATTACATGTTCCGTAGCGTACATCAAAGTTTTATGTAACGTGAAGGAAGTGACGAAATAATGTTTGAAGACCGCCGAAATTCTTGCTGATTATCTCCAGATACATTAGTTTTAGTGAACCAGTTATAGATTTTTATGATTACTGAATTTTGAAACATAATAAAAGTTGAGTACACGATTATTGTTACTAAGCCCTAAACTTTTTTTAAACAACTTCCTTGGAAAGCCTTCCATTGATCAAAAACATTATTTATAAATAAAAAAAAAATATTTTAATTTTGAACATCATAAATCTCAATAAACCTTTAAGCCAATGACCCAGATCTATCAACTTCTTCTTCTTCTTAAAATAACTCCTTAAAATGACAACGAAATATAAGAAAATGAGAAAACGCCATCTAGTGCTTTAAAAGTAAACAAGATATCAATTATTACGATTTTACTGTCAGTTGATGCAAAAGCGTTCAAGCACTGAGTAGTTTTATATAAAATATTATGCATTGTGCTAACACAATTTTGAAATAAATATTCGACCCGGACGAAATTTCTGACTAGAATTACCCACTGTGATTAGAATTACCGTGATTAGAATTAAGGAAGTTATAGCGCACTTATCATGTGCTAAGTGGTGGTGGAAAACATCTAGAGGAAACCTGCAAATTTGCGGAATAAATCGAACTCTTACTGGCCATCACTACATGACCCCCCACTAGATGGAGTGACGACCTGTGCAAATGTGGGGGAGATCAATGGATACAGGTGGCTCAGGATCGTGCTTCATGGCAGTCTGTAGCCTATGTGGACTTAAACAGGCTGATTTTTTTTTAATGTGAAATGTTGCCAAACGAGCACCTGATGTTAGGTGAATACCGCCGCCCATGGACATCTGCTACACCCGAGGGTTACAGATGTGTTGACAACCTTTTGAAAATTGGGCTCCGGTTACCTCACTCACCAGACGAAACGCGAAAGTATTATACTTCCACTTTACGCCGGTCTTCTGTGAGGTCGTGGTACTTACCCGAACGAGCTTGCCCATTCGTGCAACAGCCGAGGCTGCTGTGTGGCTCTACCACCGTTGAAATGATGATGATGCTGATGAATGTATCGAATTTTGAAACTGATAACGTTACATACGTAACATTATGTGGATTAACAAACCATGATATCGATATAAAGTAGCAATCCGTTATGAATAATGCTAATTTCTAACGGTCGGTTTCCAAATGGAGGCTAAATTTCCCGGTCGGGTGAATTCCGAAATCGACTGTACCGCTTCCATGCGACCACATATGACACGCATTGTACCGCCTGAGACGACAGACAGCAAACGCAATTAGGAGTTAATTAATTTATGACGCCGCCCTAATTAGATGTCCAATGATATAACTCGAATTAACATATTAACAATGCCCGCATTGATTCGCAAACCGCGGTATTCAGTGAGGAACGTGGACCTCCTTTATACGCGTAGGTATATAGTTTGAGCACAATTGCTTCAATATGAATATTGTTGCCTTTTATATACTCTATATTTTCTACAGCACCAAAATAATTCATTTAAAGCTAATCTAAGTCTAAAAAGTTTTATTAAAGACTTTTTTGAACGGCATCAATTTTTTGTTTACACATTTAGACCAGTCAAGGGAAGAACCTTCGTTGTTAGTATAATCATTGGTTTGTATTTCTTTTTATATTTTATGAAATTATTAATTCCATCGGCGGCGGTATTCACTTAGCATCAGGTGAACCGTCTGCTCGCTTGGCAAATTATCACATTGAAAAAAAATCTGTATCCTATATTCATAACTTGGGCCACTAACCCACAAAAGGCAACCAAAAAAATCAACAAATTATAGGGATTGAATTTTAATTACTGACGGACAAAATTACACGAATGTGTTATATTAAATGGTATTCTCTTTTTTTTTTTTATGGAGAAAAGGGGCAAACGAGCAGGAGGCTCACCTGATGGTAAGTGATTACCGCCGCATTACTCATTCCATTGAGCTTATTTAGTCCTAAATTTCTGGGTTTACCTACCTATTTTTTCGTATTTTAGCTGATGCACAATAAGAACATCAGGTTTCTGCATTTATAACAAATAGAAAAAAATATGCCATCTATCTAGTATACCTTTTTATTAGTTCTAACATAAGACAACTATTTATTTCAGTATTTTCTTCATTGGAAACTGTTTCCTATTTTCTCTAATGGTAATTTAAGTGTTTTCGTGTGTAAATCGATTATATTTTAAACTATGAAGCGTTGTTTTTTTACGAAAAATATTTTTTACGAATAATGTATAACTCTTTCAATATTTTAGGGAAAGATAGAAAAGGAAGTTTACTGGCTACTGTTTTTCCTTTGCTTTACGATGGTCTTCTATAAAATCATTGAACTTCTCCAGACATCCATCAACCAGCAGATTCCAATGTATGGACATTTTATTGTGTTTCAATGACTAATATTTTTCAGTTATTCTCGTGCTGAAAATTATTCTAATATATAGTTCAGTAAAATAAACACTATAACATATTTTGCATGCAAAATTCGGCAAGCTCTTTTAATGAAATAAAACTGAAATCTTTTATTAACAATTAAAAAAATTCAAAAGTATTCATTCTCTCTCGATTATTCAAATTTAGTATTATGGCGTATTACTAAATGATTAGGAATGTAAATTAAAAATCTTTTAAAATGCGTACATTTTTGAACGCGTATCCCTATTTAGCGTATCCCTGTAACTAAAATTGTTAACTTTTACTTACAACAATGTTTCTTAGAAAAAATTAAATTTGTTACCTGTGGCTAACTAGTTTCACAAATTTGTAAATGTAATCAATAAGCAACATAAAGTATAAATTTGGGTATCATTTGTCAAAGGTGTTTTTGTTCCAACGCCATAACGTAAAAAGAAAAGTAAAAAAAAAAAACTTTTTATTTTTTAAAAAAAATCTTAAAAATAATGCCATCTGTTGACTATATGTTTTAGTTGAAAGTAGGAAAGTTGAATGAAAAACTTTATTCTTCAAAGCGAGACACCTTTCATCAATAAATACTTATTTACTCATTATTCGGTGAATGATTACGGTGGCAGGGGACAATAATTAGTTTCCTTTAACGTAATAAAAACTAATACCGTCTACGAAGAACAAAATTATGGCAACGCTCACGAGCATCGAAGCAGATCAAATCTAATCGGGATGACTATCGAGACTTGCGGAGCTCTAATAGAATGGAGGAAGATGCTATATACGCGCAGTATGACGTCCACTAATGTAATGGCGTGAGCAACTAATCTGATATCGGAACGGACCAGGCACGGACTCCGCGCCAGTTAATTGAGTTGCATTTAATCCCCCACAATGCAACTTCGGACTCGTTTCGGACGTGCATTAAGCCCTCGCCGCAGTCCGGCGCTGTTTATTAAAGTTATCAAAAATTAACGGAACTAATTGCAAGGGGAAATCCCGTCTTGTTATTGAGTGCAAGCAGTTCTGGTTGATTTTTATAGCTGTCGGCCATGGACACTAGACACATCAGAGGTGTGATAGGTAAGTTTGCAAGGGTTTTTTTGCCAGATAAATTCCTCGAGGTGCATGTACCCTGGCTTGGGTGGACACTGACTGATAGTAAAAACTATACTAGAAGAGCAATTCTCTGCGTGTCCCTCTGGCTAGCACAAGGCATATTTGAGAAGCAAGGGTGTAAACTAAACCTGTCACTGAGTAGGTGACGCGGCTTTCGTTTCTTCACCACTGTCGGCTGATCAGTTCCATGGTCTTGTCTCGTAGATTTGATCGGGAACCAGGGCATTGCCTTCATAGGCCGGAAACAGAAGAAAGGGCCTTTACAAAAGTCCCCAATACCAAGCGGCAAGAGCAGTGCGAAGAGACGCTTGCTTGAGGGTTTGTATTCTACCCAATTCAATATCAATGTCTACTGAACACTAAAGCATTCGGGGATAGTGCTATTTCCAGGGGCTACAACATTCGCTGTAAAGCATCACGTTTGCTGTAAAGCACTACCTTGATTATCTTGGTGAATTATCAATTATACATAATTATTAAAACATAACACGCTGGTGACAATAGGGGCAACTTTATTTAAAAGATTTCACAAAGTTATAAAAGTACTTTTCTGTTTATTCTTTTTACTTATTTATTTATGATGAAGAATTTATGTAGCATTCAAAATATAATATTCTTATAATGAAATGAGTGCGTAGTACAAAAAAATTAAATATTTTTATGCTTAACGAAAAGATTTAGTATTTCGGATATTTTTCGAGTTAGTAATGCGTCGTATTGCCTGATGAAAATTAATGACGTTATCCGTAACACATGTGAAATGAAGTTAGATCGAAAACTGGTTCGTTCGGAACAAGGTTGAGATAGAATCGATACTAGAGTTTCAAGTTTAACGTTGTTAAGTCGTTTAAATACGATCTGTTTTCAATTCAGTTAATAAAGTCATAAAATAAAAGGTTTAGATTATCCTGGTTATCCTAGTTATCGTGGTGCTTCCGTTAACAATTAAATTTTATATTAATTTATTGCAGTCAAATTCGTGGTTGCCTTCTTTTACAGGCTTTTTTTTTTTAAATTAAATTTTTTTTATAGTACTTATCTCTTAAGATTAAGGCTTTTTACTGTTTACTTTTCACGTCATCAATATCACAATTTACCATAATTTGAAATAACAACGTGTAGTCTAGATACGTGTATTGAAGAGTTTACTTTTCATTCACCGCCTTGCCAGTGATTACCTGATGATAAGTAGTCGTTGGTGATAAAAGGGAAACCGGTGTAACGCCTTTTCACTCTTGACGAGAAAACATTGGCGTTGTAATAGCAGATAACAGATAACAGTACGTACAAACCGGCCAAGTGCGAGTTAAGACTTGCGCACGAAAGGATTCGTACCATTATCTATAATAACGGTGTAAAAAAAAATGTCTGTCGTATGAGAGCCCCTCTATATATATCTATCTATCTATCTATATATATATATATATATATATATATATATATACACAATTTCATTAGTGCCGGCGCAACTCAGGTTGCACGTGTACATATTGAATTAAAAGCGATCGCACGAACTCTGAGCCATAATTCCCTATGAGAACGTGCTCATAGAAACAATGCGGTCTGTTCCAATGTTCACGTAACAAGACGCGCCAGTTCTCTAATGTAATAGGTGATCGCGCCGCCCCCAGATACGGTCAATTCACGCCGACCATTGAAGACCGCAGCTTGAAATATGGTCGGTTGACCGAGGCTGAAATTACATTGGCCACGGTTCGACTTTATAGTTTCTTTTTTTTTTATAAAAACATTGCCACCTTAGGATAACATTATCCTGTGTTGTAAGGAAGATTTGCAAACATAAATTTCACGTGGACAAACACCCAGATGTGAAAGAATTATTTGTGGGTCACACAAATAGTTGTCCCGTGTGGGAATCAAACCCACGACTCCCGTCGCCGAAGCCAGTCCCTTGTTCCATTGCAAATTCAAAGTAAAAAGTAAACTATTAAGCCTATATGTAGACATATATGAAGATATATGGGTGGTATATGTTTGTACATATTTGTATATGGGTGAAAAAGCAGTGGTATAAAGGAGGCCTGCCTTAAAGGCCTGCTCTGTACAGAGGGTATAAGGTCATAGACGTGATCTCACCGTGGATTTTACGTATCTCCGATTTTTTTTTCAAACCGTTTTCTAAAATATGCATGTTTCATCATGTCCATGCATATTTCATGATATTCCATCACCGCTGAACACGTGATAAGACAGGACTTTAAATTACAATTAAATGTTCATTGGCCAATGATTTTATATACAAATTAAAACATGGTTGGATTTCGACACCGGGATTCAAACGCTCGAACAAATTATTTAAAAAAAGGGGGAAAAGGAATATTAATTAAAAAAGGTCACCCAGATACTAAGCTATCAATGCAAATGAAGAAGTCAGGCGTTTGTCAACCCTACCAAGAACCCCCGTCTGGCATAAATTCAATTGTAGGTAATATTAATGTTTGCTTGTCTATTTCAATGTACTTGTTTATGCAAAAAAGTTGACGAGCTGGAAGGCAGTTAATCACAAGTTAAATGATGACCACTTCCCATAGACGTCTACGCCACCTGGGTTTCTAAATGAACCTTGAAAACGTGGGCGCTGGTCACCGGAACGAGAAGGCATATTACTTGACGCCGGTCTCTTATTGTATTTATTTTATGCGACAAAGTGGCAAAAGAGCTGGCGGTTCACCCGATGTTAAGTGATATCCGCCGCCCATGGACATTTGCAACAACCGTAGAGTTGCAGAAGCGTTGCCACCTTTAAATAAAGTGGGCCCCGGCTACCTCACTCACCAGACGAAACGCAGAAGTGTAACACTTCTACTTTACGCCGGTCTTCAAAGTCAAAGTATATTTATTCAATATAGGCCTAACTTAAGCTCTTATTGAACGTCAACAAAAAATCTACCACCGGTTCACTAAACTAGGCCTGCACAGAGAAGAACCGACAAGAAACTCTGCGGTCTTGTTCTTTTTGTTTTTCTTTTATGCAAAGCTTCTGCAAGGCCTTGGTACTTCCACGGACGAACTCGCCCATTCGTGCAAAAGAAGCTGCTGCGTATCCCTGCCGGCTGTACCGATGCGTACCGATTCATGTGCGTTCCAGTCCGATTCACAAATCGGTCTTTTCGTGTGCGTTCCAGTGGATTCAGATTCACAAATCGGTCCACTGAAAAATGTTTTTAAATTATGTTTTCTCCGAGGAACATAGTAACGTTATTGCGGGATAGGTGGTGCTGGTGGCAGTGATTTTTATTTTTTGTGGGTTATTTTATAAAATTTCTAGAATTTATTTGTAAAATAAATTCTAGAAATGTGCACCGTCGAAACGAAAAAAAAAAGAGGCCGCTTAAACTGATTGAACTAATTTGAACTAAAGCTGAAATAATGAGAAGTTCGAAATTCGAAGCGGCAGCGAATCATTCGGATCGCACGTGAGCACGTGGATCGCTACCGGATCCGGATTCCCTTTGAGGCGCAGAGCGGCGCGGAGGGGCCCAACTCCGGAATTCCAATTTCGAAAAGTTCCCCGGCGAGCGCGCGATATTCACAACAAATGTCAAAGAGCGGCACAACAACTGCGAGTTGTCATCGGGCGGGATTCCCCGAAGCAGTACGGCCGTGCAAGTGCGCAACTATTCATGATCAATATAACAAGACTTTATCTGCTCAACCTCATACGTACGCATCTGTAAATATCTGTGAATTTTAAAAGTTTCCTTCGATATAAATCAACGACATTGCTATTGTCAACATTGCCAGACATCCGACTAATTTAGACCTTTTATACGTGCTCAATGCGCTAACAGCGTAACAATCTCCCAGTATCATCGACAGGAACAATTAGCTCATCATTAACAAACACTTGAGCTGTGTGATTACTTTCTGTCCTTCTATATATTTCTTGGTTTCCTCTAGAAACGGTCTGCATTAAAACAGTATATATACCGCTGAAGAAGTCGTCAATGTTTACGGTTTGTCTAGTGTAACTGCGCACTACAATATCTATGAACTGTAGGCAATCTTGATGTCAAATACATCAAGATTGCCTACAGTTCATAGATATTGACCTATACCTTTTACGGCTGGTTGAGGTTCAGATTAGGCGCCCCGTGCGCCAGGCCACCTCAAGTCGGTCGGATCTGTGAAGGCCCCTAGGCCAACAGTGGCACATCAAGCCCAAACAAAATGGCTGCCAGTAAAGGTACCATATCAAATAATACAGTAATCTGCGAACACAATGTTGATTGCTACAAACATCAGAAATGAAATATCACAAGTCCATGGACTATCCATTCAAATCACTAAAAATTCAGAATCCTATAGATTTTTTTACACCAACAAATACAGTTGTTTGGCTGGTCTGAATTTTGCAAGATTTCAAAATATAACTAAATATAAATAATAATATACTCACTATTTGCTGCACAGTTCGAATTAGAATTAAAACTTTTCAAAATAATGGTAGCCTTGGCTAAAAGCGGCATCAATGACTAAAGAACGTTAAACTCTTTATTCCGTCACGTGAGAATGAATTTATAAACTATATTAAATGTCGGGAGTTAAAATAATAAATGTGCCACGATAAATCCATAAAATAGTATTATTTATAATAAGAGAAACATCCAATGTTCTATGAGATTAATAAATGTTACTGTGCAAATACTTTTTTAAACTAAAACATATATTCAATGTAGTATTTTAATTTGTGGTCTTCTTATTTCGTATCGGGAACAATTGTATTTTTTATACATTAATTCCTAATTTTACGAACCGGTACGATTTAGAAGATACGATTAAAATCTAAATTGGATTTTTTACATACAATGCGTCTCAATACAGCACATACATGCCTATTTCACGTTAATGTGATCCTATTTAAAAAGATTGTCTGAAAAAGTTGCGTTCCCATCCGTTAAATTCCTACGGAGGCCTCTCATATAGTGAACAATTTGTTAGAGTTCACACATTTGGCAGGTAGTGTGATCCGCAAGTACCTTATTTAGTGCTAAGCAGAGTATCTACATTTACTTATTTAAAATATTAATAAATATAATATTAATTAATTATATTGTTAACATCCCAGCATAAGGCGAAGCAATAGGTAAATTCAATGCTTATAAGCATTCTCTTCCAGTCGTAGTAGCAAAAGTCAAATTTTACGTATGTGCAAAAGAAAATACTCCAAATATAATTGAAAAAATGAAAAGAAAAAAATTCTTCTTTTAGTTTAGATCTTACTTTCAAAAGTGTTTAAACACTTTTATGAATGATATTGACTTACAAGTATTCTACACCAGTATCGTAATAATTTCCCGAAGTGACATTTATATTATGTAAATGCAGATTATTATGCAGATATTTATCAATAAATTATGATCAACATTTAAAGTCTTAATTTGCTACACTAAATAAAAAAAAAACAGATACTACAGATGGCACCACCTATGATTATAAGCTTTGTAAAAAGCTTTTAAAAATAATATTAAATTTAGGAAAATATTGAGGACTTTTGTTAAATAAAAATATCCATCATTAAAGATGTTGGTATTGTTAATAACAGTTACTATTAACGTATTGTTATTAGTCAATAACAGTTTCATAAAGCTTTTATAGTACAAGAAATCAAATTAAAATTATTTAAAATCTCATGTCAAATTTAACTATGTTTTTAATTTAATCGAAAGCCAAATATGTTAAAACAGAAAACCAAATTTTATTTATTATAGCGCCATCTTGCAGTTATTGTATACACTTAATGGCCATTCGATATCATGGCGCCACCTAGTGAAAATGCTTAAAATTACTAAGGGCGCAATGCAAACTTGTAAATTCTTTTTTGTCTATAAATAAAGAACTTGATAGAAAAATTGTACATAATAACTTTTTTAGAATTAAAAACAAGAAACAAAGTTAACGATAGAATTATACTTAATGCAATAATTTAAAAACGAAATATATTTTAGTTCCGATCTCCGACGCGAGTAGCGCTGTATTACGTTTAAAATAAAATTATGTAAAATTGGACTTTAAATCTTAGTTGCAAAGTTTTATATAGTAGATACAAGTAATTTCATGACTTCGACTCGTGTTCTTCTATTGCACTTATCAATAGACCAGATAATTAATTGTGTCAGTTAAATCAATATACGGTAGTGACAAAATGTCGTGAAATCAATTGATTAAAAAATTGGAAAGGATCACACAATATGCTTATGTAATACACGGATGGAAGGATGTTCCTTTTAGCAAATAAGAAAATGTTTATGATAAAGGTTGTTCGCATGCGACGTGTGTAAAATAGATAATCGTAAACCCTCTTGGTATAACGGCGTAACTGTTTATATCTAAACTATAAACATAAAAACATATTAGAACTTACTGCGGCTGTATCTTCATTGTTTGCTCTAGTGTGTCACACCACAAGGTAATAAAATTTTATGGGAATTATTAAATTCGCCTTTACTGTTTGCCCACCACATATGTTGTTCAATATGTTTTTCATAACAATAAAAGTGATTAGATGTTTTTTGTATAGTTTTTCTGCAAAGGGAATCGTGTAAACCAAATAGGGCTACCCTTGTTTTATTTTTCCCTAAAAGTATGACTGTGTTTTAGCAGATCAATTAAACTTCTAGACGTTTTATTATTAATAATTTCTTTTCAGATACAAACCGATACCTTTCCAGTACTGTTCTGGAATGGGTGACCGTCACGGCATTTTAAACAGTAAATAAAATGCAATTAAAAATGTTCTGAGCTTTCTTGTATTTTTGTTAAAGCTATGCATTGTTAATTGAAACTGTATTTGTGGATTTTATTGCACAGTTCATCTGGACCTCGTTAAACTCTTTTCTGATAATTTCTTCCATATATTTATAACATTCATGTATAAATGGATACATTAATAACAGAGTATTCCAACGGTTGGGGTTACTTTGCCGGCGTGACGTGCGGTTAGCGCTACGATGGAACGTACAAACCGTTTATTTATTCAAGATGGTAACTTGATTAATTAGGAAACGGAGCCAAGCGCCTAATTTGAGTTGCTTTTAACTACTAGAACTGACATAAGCCTTTGACCTTAAACTTATTTAACGGTAATGGTTTGATGGACGCCATAGCTAGAGAGTGTTATAGTTTCGACAATTATGCGACGTAGTTATTTTATATACATTAATTATTATCAATTAATGTAAAAGCACAATTTAATGAACAGACAGATGGCTAAATAGGATGATTTGAAGAGGAAAGTTTAGACTCTAACACAAAGTGGATAATATACTCGTAATTATGTTATATGATATAATAATAGATAATATAATAATACGATAGATAATATGACTCTAGGCTCAAAAATTTCTAGATTAATACATTTTTTACAACCATTTCTTTTACCTGGTGCCGATTAAGGCATAGTTGAATGAATGAATTATGAAATATTTGAATGAATGAATTGTCTACATAAAAACAAATAGATGGTGTAACCTTGAAAATATTGAATATTGAAGCGCGTTATCGTGGAGTAGAAAGCGTTGTCTACCAAAATTGTTGCGAATGATATACTAGCTGCTGCTCGCGACTACGTCTGCGTAGAACAGGCTGAAGGCGTAATATTAAGACAGAAAGAAATATATAAATAAGAATATGTATATAAATTATAGCCTGTCTTATTCTGATGTGTAAGCTAAATTATTGTAAAGTTTCATTAAAATCCATTCAGTAATATTTGCATGAAAGAGTAACAAACAGCCATGCATACATAAAAACTTTCGCGTTTATAATATAAGTAAGGATAACACACACGTGAGAGTTTCTTATGTTACGGAATAATTTAAAAGTGACGCTTTTATCGATTCGTTCAACACGTAACATCAAAAGTGAGTGCTCGACACGTCGAAAAGTGTTTCTTGCGTTCGGTAGGCGTGTTTAGTACGGTCTATCGTTTCATAACATAATGGTCGACGTTTGTGTCGGATCCCAACACAGTTTAAGCATGAGTTATGGGCGTTTGGCAGAAGGCGGGTTTTTCTTGATCGGTCAAAACTGTACGGGCCCTGGTAAAGTAAGAATTTTTATGAGGCTTACGTTATTAGCATAGGTTACGTGGTTGTTCAATAGCTTACGCATTCTATATTATGGTTAAAAATATTATGGATAGAGAAAAAGAACTTTTTACATTAATAATAAACAAAATTCGCTGCTCACCTACCGAATTCTAGAAAAATACATTGTTATTTTCCCTAAGAATATCGGCTATCACTGCGCTTGCGTATAACATTCGGTTATAAAATTGGTAACTCACGTATTTACTTTGTTGGAAGATACAGAATACTCATTAAAAATAATCACAAACACATGTTTTTTAATTGAAGAACACACACAAACAAAGATAGCTCAGAAGATTAGTAAGCTGAAGTGGTTATTGGCTGTTCATGTAGCTCGTAGAATCGGATGGGGGAGAAAAGTTCTTAAATGGCAGCCTCGTACTGGCCATCACAGTGTGGGAAGACCCCGCTAGATGAAGTGACGATCTATGCAAATGTGCCGGAATTCGATGGGTGCAGGTGGCTCAGGAATCGTGCTTCGTGGCAGTCTTTAGGGGCGACCATATGTTCAGCATTGGACTCAAGCAGGCTGAAGTGATGATGATGAAGGCCAAACTTCCAACAATACGTATTATATGATGTAACTTATAAACGGATGGATATTGAAGAATGCTATATCCCTAGATTCTTCAATTTTGGTTGGGTGTCATTGAGTATCTTTAAATAATAATAAAACAAAAAGGGCTGTTTTTGGTGTCAAAATGTGTGTTTATATTAATTTATTTTTTTACCAGTCGTTAGTTTTTTTTTTTTTAACTATCGGTTTGTTCCTGAGGCGGTGGGCCTATTGTAAAAGGCAATAAGAAAAAAATGTTGATTATGCCTGTTGGAACGGAATTTTAGACTCGTACTGTCACAACTTTCATTTAATTTTCTCGGATCTCTCAAGTACCAGAGTTGTTAGTTAGCGGTATCAATAACTCGTATATTCTATACATGAGAACGCTGAAATGAAGCTGTAGATACTTGCGTTATTACATAAGTTTCCCAATAAGCCGCTGGCGGATAAGGCGCCTGACAAAAGAGTTCGATAACTTTTTTTTTTTAAATGAGTATTTGAAAGTGTATTGATTCCAAAAGCTTTTGTTCCTAAGTATTGAAAATTTGCGTCCGTGTCGTAAGATCACTCTGTGGCGCAGTTGCCGAGGTATTCTCTGACCTTTTGTTTGATCCACACATAATTGTTACAGATCTGGATGTTTGTCCGCGTGAAATTTATGTTTGTACAACGTCCTGTGCAAGTGTGCGGGCAGTCGATGGATGCAGGAGGCTTTTTGTGTGATCCACACATAACTGTTACAGATCTGGATGTTTGTCCGCGTGAAATTTATGTTTGTAAAACGTCCTGTGCAAGTGTGCGGGCAGTCGATGGATGCAGGAGGCTTTTTGTGTGATCCACACATAACTGTTACAGATCTGGATGTTTGTCCGCGTGAAATTTATGTTTGTACAACGTCCTGTGCAAGTGTGCGGGCAGTCGATGGATGCAGGAGGCTTTTTGTGTGATCCACACATAACTGTTACAGATCTGGATGTTTGTCCGCGTGAAATTTATGTTTGTACAACGTCCTGTGCAAGTGTGCGGGCAGTCGATGGATGCAGGAGGCTTTTTGTGTGATCCACACATAACTGTTACAGATCTGGATGTTTGTCCGCGTGAAATTTATGTTTGTACAACGTCCTGTGCAAGTGTGCGGGCAGTCGATGGATGCAGGAGGCTTTTTGTGTGATCCACACATAACTGTTACAGATCTGGATGTTTGTCCGCGTGAAATTTATGTTTGTACAACGTCCTGTGCAAGTGTGCGGGCAGTCGATGGATGCAGGAGGCTTTTTGTGTGATCCACACATAACTGTTACAGATCTGGATGTTTGTCCGCGTGAAATTTATGTTTGTACAACGTCCTGTGCAAGTGTGCGGGCAGTCGATGGATGCAGGAGGCTTTTTGTGTGATCCACACATAACTGTTACAGATCTGGATGTTTGTCCGCGTGAAATTTATGTTTGTACAACGTCCTGTGCAAGTGTGCGGGCAGTCGATGGATGCAGGAGGCTCAGGGTCGTTTCGTGGCAGTCTGAGGCCTATTTTCAGCAGTGGACTCAAACAGATTGAAAGATGATGATGACATAAACAACACAGGATAATTTTATCCTAGAGTAAGGGCGATATGAAACCAAATATGTGAAGACCAACTGAAAATATGTGAAACATTCAACGGATAATCGAAGTGTGAAAATGCTCTAGGTCCGGGAAAAGAATTGCCGTTCATTCCGTTAACGCAACCCGATGACGCTCTCCGCACGGTTTCCGATTAAGGTGATCAGTTCCAATCATTATTTATAGACGTCGATCGGAATAAATCTTTCGGTTAGCATCTCTAGCTCCAAATTAAAAGCGAAGTCAGACACGTTTCTTTATTAAGTTTCCTTCAGTATCGATTTTATGAACAGGTTATCTAAGTATTAGAAGCGAGTAATACAATTTCAGTGTCTATTGGTTATTTTAAAATTTTCCCGTGTTAATCGTTTATATGTTGGCTTATGCTTAAGGAAATTTCAACTATCCAATCAATCAACCTTTAGATTGAAAAGGGAAACGAAGTTGGCGCATAAATGGAAATAGATAACAAATTGAATTATAAAATAAAACTTTAAAATAAATAAGCAAAAAAAATTAGGTTGAGAAATTTTGAGAGTGTGGCGGCTAAATATTTAAAATAAATATCTATTTGTTTATAATATTTATTCATTAAATCTTATTTTATATATGTTTCTCATATCTATATTAAGTATATATTATTTTCACGTTTTATTATTAATCACATGTAGCGTATTCATTTTACTAATGTTATTTACCAATGTTTACGATCGCTATCAACGTTCAGCTGTGCCGCGACGCGACGCGGCTCACCTAACGTTTTTTATATACGATTCACCGATCGGGGCGCCCGGCAACAGCGATTCCGTCCGAGCCCGTGCTACGTCATAAGACACTCGTGAGGCGCGGTACATTAACTCCTATCGCCAGTCGCTTGTTGCTTCCCGCTGCGCTTACGCTTTATCAGATATTACGTGTTGTCATAGTTCCGCTGTAGTTGCTTATTTTCGCTATCCTCTTTTGTTATTGTTTTGTGCTATCTTTTACTCCTTCTGACTTTCTTTTGTGGTCGTATATGTGTGTAGACAATAAATGTTGTGAACAGTGTATTGACTTTATATATTCACCCGACACACACGAACTCACTTCCACCGCCTACCAAACTGGTGACCCCTCAAAGGACATTAAATCAAGCACAAAATGAGTGATAGCAGCGATAATGTGAAGACTGCCGGTTCAGGGTCAGACGCTAAGGTGACCCTAAGAAGGGCGCGCTGCGTGCGTGCTTCTACCCACCGCGAAATAAACGAATCGGCAAAAATGAATTTGAAAGTACCACCTTTTTCGCCCGAAGACCCGGAATTGTGGTTCGCGTTACTCGAAGGTCAGTTCAACTGTAATAATGTAAGTGACGACGACATAAAATTTCATAATGTCACCAACAATCTAGACCTACAATACGCGAAGGCAGTGAAAGATATTATCATCAACCCTCCTTCAAAAAACCGTTATGAGAAAATTAAATCCGAATTGATTAAACGGTTATCCGCCTCACATGAAAAGAAAGTTTAAAACAACTACTGACCCACGAAGAACTCGGCGACAGGAAGCCTTCACAGTTTTTAAGGCACCTCCAAGACTTGGCTGGACCTTCCGTACCTGATGACTTTCTCAGGACGATATGGAGCAACCGGCTCCCGTCTAATATACAGACAGTGTTGGCATCGCAACCTACGCACTCACTACAGCAGCTTGCAGATTTAGCAGATCGCATACAGGAGTTGACGTCACCATACAACGTCGCCGTGGCATGTTCGAGCAGGGGATATGCGTCACACAAAGATGACGAGATCGCAGAACTGAAGCGGATCGTGCAGCACCTCACACTGAAGTTGGAGGAACATACCCATGCTGCCTGCTGCTCAACCGAGCGTGCAAGGGCGCGGGATCGTCGGCGCTCCACTTCTAGACCACGGAGCCGCTCAAACTCCAGCTACCGCAAGTACCCTTTGTGTTGGTACCACGCTAAGTTTGGTGCACAGGCTCATAAGTGCCTAAAGCCCTGCGACTTCCACAAGGCGGGAAACTCCAAAGGCAGTCGGTAGAGGCGACAAACGATTGCCCATCATCCAATGGTCGCCTGTTCGTCACCGACCGCAGTTCGAATATGCAGTTCCTGGTAGACACTGGTAGCGATTTATGCGTCTACCCTCGTTCTGCACTTCGGGAGCGGCGAGCCAAGACGAACTTCGAACTCAATGCTGCTAACGGTTCGGTTATCGAAACATTTGGTTTTATAGAGCTAAAATTAGATTTAGGCCTTAGACGTAATTTTGTTTGGCGATTTGTTGTAGCTAATGTAACTAAGCCAATAATAGGCGTTGACTTCCTTAGCTTTTATAACTTAATTGTAGATTGCCGTAATCAACGCCTAATTGATAATACCACTACATTAATATCGAATGCAATTTTCGCTAACGATGATATATGTTCCGTCAAGGTTGCAACAGGCGATTCGCGATATCACGACATTTTAAGTAAGTTTCCGGAAATCACTCGACCGTCAGGCACACCGGTGGCCCCAAAGCACAATACGGTACACCATATTAGAACCACACCTGGTCCTCCTATCTCATGTACCCCTCGCAGACTGGCACCGGATAAACTTAAGATTGCCAAACAAGAGTTCGAGCTTATGATCTACAACGGCACCGCGCGTCCTTCTGAAAGCCCCTGGTCCTCCCCCTTACACCTGGCGCCTAAGAAGGATAATAGCTGGCGGCCATGTGGCGATTACCGGATGCTTAATTCACGGACTATACCAGACCGTTATCCTATTAGGCACATCCATGACTTCTCCCATTCCATTTCTGGTTGTACAGTCTTTTCTACGATCGACTTGACGAAGGCGTACAACCAAATCCCAGTGTTTGAGGATGACATCCCTAAGACCGCCATCACTACACACCTTTTGGCCTGTATGAATTTCCCTTTATGAGTTTTGGGTTAAAAAACGCGGGCCAAACATTCCAAAGGTTTGTGGACGAGATGACAAGAGGTCTGGACTTTTGCTTTTGCTACTTGGACGACTTTCTTGTCTTTTCCAGGAACGAAGCAGAGCACGAAACACACCTCCATCAGCTCTTCAGCCGCATGAAGGAATACGGTGTTCTGGTTAACACCCCTAAGTGCGTCTTTGGGGCATCTGAGGTAACATTTTTTAGGCTACCGAATATCCGCCTCTGGCACTAAACCTCTAGAATCAAAGGTTCAAGCCATAACGGACTACCCAGTGCCTAAAAACATAAGGCAACTGCGACGATTTTTGGGGATGCTGAATTTTTATAGAAGGTTTGTACCACACTTCGCTTCAGTTCAAGCCCCCCTTAACGCCTTACTCGCTGGGAGCACAAAAAGCTCTCAACCAGTCGATATTTCTGGCGACACTTTGTTGGCATTCAATGAATGTAAAGAAAGTCTCGCTAACGCTGCACTACTGGCACACCCAGATTGTCAGGCCGAACTCGCTCTGGTAACAGATGCGTCCGACCTGGCAATGGGAGCAGTTTTGCAGCAGCTGAAAAATAACGTTTGGGAACCGTTAGCTTTCTTCTCACGGAAGCTAAGTCCAACCCAACAAAAATACTCACCGTATGACCGTGAGCTTTTGGCTATCTACGAAAGCATAAAATACTTTCGTCACATGCTTGAAGCCAGACACTTCGTGGTGTTTACTGACCATAAGCCACTAAGTTATGCCTTCAGTGAGAGGAAAGCTAACTGTTCGCCTAGGCAGTATCGTCACCTCGACTACATCTCACAGTTCACGACCGATATCCGACACATCTCCGGTAAGAATAACGTCGTCGCCGATCCATTATCTCGTGTCGATGAGCTACAGATGCCTGTCGACCTAAATGCGCTGGCTGAATCACAAGCTTCAGACAACGAACTGACACAACTGCTTCAAGGAGAATCATCACTCCGATTAAAAAAGTTGAAAGTTCCGAATTGTCACACACCGAACTTTATTGTGACGTCAGCGCAGCTACTCCAAGACCATTCGTGACCAAGCCATTGAGGAGACAAACCTTCGACTGTCTCCATAGTCTCAGTCACCCAGGCTCTAACGCATCGGCGAAACTGGTCGCCGATCGATTTGTTTGGCCTGGGGTGCGCAGAGACTGTCGGGAGTGGTCTCGTCAATGTTTGGCATGTCAACGCGCTAAGGTCCATCGACATGTGTCATCTCCTATGGGCACCTTCGATCTTCCCAGCGCACGATTTGCCTTTATTCATGTGGACATTATTGGCCCTTTACCAATTTCTCAAGGCTTTCGCTATTGCTTCACCGCGGTGGATCGTTTCACTCGCTGGCCAGAGGTTACACCTATGGTAGACATGTCAGCTGAAACAGTTGGGAAGGCATTATTATCCTGGATATCCAGATTTGGATGCCCAACGGATATTGTCACTGATCGCGGCGGGCAGTTTGAATCGTCACTTTTCCAATATCTTGGGAAAATGATCGGATTTAAAACACCGCAGGACAACCGCGTACCACCCAGCTTGTAACGGATTAGTGGAACGATTCCACCGTCAGCTGAAAGCAGCCATAATGTGCCACGCTGATTGCAACTGGGTAGACTCATTGCCTTTGGTGTTATTAGGCATTAGAAGTGCATTTAAGGAAGACCTCCAAACTTCTTCCGCCGAATTGGTGTATGGCGAGCCATTACGTTTGCCCGGGGAATTCTTCCTCCAGGCAACGTCCCCCCACTCCACCGACGTTTCGGAGTTTACCACTCGCTTGCGCCGATACGTATCAAAATTGCAACCAGCACCAGCAGCACGGCACAATAAAGGGAACATCTTTATTTATAAAGAGTTGACTTCTGCCAGTCACGTATTTTTAAGGGACGACACAGTACGTGGGGCATTGCAGCCACCCTACACCGGTCCCCATGAAGTATTGGAGCGAGGGGAAAAGACCTTCAAAATACAGGTCAAAGGGAAACGTATGACGGTATCCATAGACCGCCTCAAGCCAGCCTACATATTGTCTCACACACCTGATTCCCCTTCCACCACCACGCCCAATTCCCATCCTAGTTCCCTGCCTGATCCTGTTCCTATAGGGCAAAATACCACACCACAGGATCTCGTCAGAAGAACGCGTTCGGGCCGCAGAGTCAGATTCCCCGATTTTTATCGCCCGTAGTAACGGTCTCCGGGGGGGAGTGATGTGGCGGCTAAATATTTAAAATAAATATCTATTTGTTTATAATATTTATTCATTAAATCTTATTTTATATATGTTTCTCATATCTATATTAAGTATATATTATTTTCACGTTTTATTATTAATCACATGTAGCGTATTCATTTACTAATGTTATTTACCAATGTTTACGATCGCTATCAACGTTCAGCTGTGCCGCGACGCGACGCGGCTCACCTAACGTTTTTTTATATACGATTCACCGATCGGGCGCCCGGCAACAGCGATTCCGTCCGAGCCCGTGCTACGTCATAAGACACTCGTGAGGCGCGGTACATTAACTCCTATCGCCAGTCGCTTGTTGCTTCCCGCTGCGCTTACGCTTTATCAGATATTACGTGTTGTCATAGTTCCGCTGTAGTTGCTTATTTTCGCTATCCTCTTTTGTTATTGTTTTGTGCTATCTTTTACTCCTTCTGACTTTCTTTTGTGGTCGTATATGTGTGTAGACAATAAATGTTGTGAACAGTGTATTGACTTTATATATTCACCCGACACACACGAACTCACTTCCACCGCCTACCAAAAGAGTACTTTTGACAATGAAATCGTAATTATCAGGAGTCTTCCTGGGAAGTCAAATAAATAGATCTGAAAGGGAAGAAGGGCTTTTAAAAGGATTGGACGCACTAGTCAGAGCTACAGTGAGGAAAGTGATGAGATTGTTTTAAGAGTACAGGATCCTACTCTAGTTGTATAAGACAGTTAAGCAGGTAAGTAGAAATAAATATACACCTATTCATGAATCTGAAATGTTTTGAAACCTAGTTAATGTTGTATTATTTTAAAAGCACAGTTATAAGTAGGTTTCGATCGTTCTAACGATGTAAAGTAAGAGATAAAAGTTGATTCTGTGCTAAAATCTACAAGTGAGAGATAAATTGAGTGGCCTGATTACAAGTAAGTGGGTACCACTTGTGTTTTATATCATAGATTCTTGAAGTTTCATATAGGTGGCGATACTGTGGCCACGAAACAGCTTCCGCTTTCATTATTGGTATGACGTGCGTGTTGTGTAGAAATCGTGTATAATAATTTTTAACAAAAAAAAACGACTTCAATGCGAAAATTAAAAACATGGTTATAACATTCAATGATGGCCCTCGATTTCTCTAGGATGCCATCATCAAATCCGGGTTTCCTTATCATGGTACCACTCTTTGGATATCTCCTTTCCAACAAAAAAGAATCATCAAAATCAGTTCAAAAGCTACGAAGTTATCCACGAACACACATAAAAAAATGTATACGGTCGAATTGAGAAACCTCCTCCTTTTTTGAAGTCGGTTAAAATGTGTTTGGTAAGGTCACTGTGACAGATTTTAAAGAAGGGCAAATGAATTGCTACTCCACGGATGATGTGCTATAGGAAGTGCCGATCACTTACTATCGGAGACATCATTGTCTTAATGTTTTATTTAAAACGTAATGTAGCGATAAAGTGACAACCACCGTTTATTTTAGGAAAACGCAATAGCTTCTGTCGGTGCATGAATAGACCGGCTCATCTAGGAAAGTACAGTATCACAGAAGACCGGCGTGAAGTGGATACATTATATTATCCCCTTTCATCTGTTTAGTGCAGTAACCGGAACCCACTTTTATTTAATGGTATTATAGTAAGGGAAGGCATCGGCAAACCAATGTTATAGACCTTCTTTGTCGGCAATAATCACTTAACATCAGGCGAATCGCCTGCTCGCTTGCCAATTTTTTCACATGAAAAATGCAAGCACAAAAGATAATAGAAGCAAGAATAAAAATTCTTAAAGTTCTTTGGCGCATTTGGAACTTTTTTCGCTCACCAACAAGCCCCAAAAAGCGACATAATGCTTGGTAAACTATTTAATCTTGGCAACCAATAACAACTTTTTGATATATACCAATAATTTCAAGTTATTTAAATAAACCGTTATCAATTGCACTTAATGATTGTCTTTACGTTATAGAAATAAATCTTACGAGCGTAAGTAAATATTTTTGTATAGATTTACGGAGTACAATCGGTCTTCTTACACAAAGTAGATTCTTTTGGTTAATCTTTGTAAGGTAAAAGTATACATTATGTTTTAAGTAAAAAGTTTAGGCTACTCTATAATAATTACATTATTACAAGCTTTTACAGCACAGACTGTTTGAAAAAAGAACTGGCCCAGAATCGAAATTCAGATCTGGGCGTGAATCCGGAAGGCTTCTCGCAGCGGCGAAAGACTTTTCGTCCATTTATTACAAATTTTAAGATTTCATTTTTAAAGTACAAAAATTTTTACTTATTTTATAAATTTTACAAAATTCTTCTAAAAAGTTCTTAAAGTATTTGATTGTTCCATTCATTTCTATTCTATGCTCAGTTTAGGAATGCATTAAATTCACCCGGAAATGGCAGCGAGCTGACATCTGTGGTAGCGTGAGTAGGCAAAGATCAGTTTTGATATTCTATTACCGCTATGTGATTTTACGATTACGAGGGTTTATCGGGAGTATCCCGGGTGACTAGATTAACGCTGCATGGCTTCAAAGCTTAGGGGAAGTTTACTGTATAAACTAGCAATGACCCACGGCTTACACGCATTTCAATTTGAATTCGACGCGTCTCCGTTGCATTCGGTCATGCCGAAGATTGGCTTCATTTACAATTTTCATATGAGTTCGTTGTGTCTGAAGTAAAAAAAAAAGTTCTGCATTTTGTTAGTTTTTTTATTATACACGCATCTTCTTCTTTCTCCTGCCCTTATCCCATACTAGGTGGGGTCGACATCATGTACTTTCCTTACACTTTCTTCTTATCAGCCATATTCTCAATACTCATTCCACAAAAACATCATTCTGCACAAACAAATTTTAGAGATCACTTCTACGGTGTCGCTTTAAATAGATATAGATTAACTTTAACTCATTTAACATTTCCTCAAAGTTTTATTAATGGTTATGTGCGTTATGATGTCCCATGGTAGCTGCATTTCCGAATGCACAGTGTGTAGAAATGTTTTAACAAAACTAATTTAGAATGTAAAAAGAAATTGAGACTTTCGGTGGCAAGCCTGGTTTTGATTTTTCAGTGCACATAAAACAATTTTAAAACACAATTCTTTACGTGCCCATATTTTATTTTTAAGGGGAAAAAGATTTATAAATGTTTATCCATCATGCAAAAAGTACAGTAATTACGAAAGCTTGAACATACTTACTAAACAAACAAAGCCAATAACGCACGACGAGATTGAATTTGAAATAAACACGGTAAACTCAGCATCCCATGTAGGTGACGTTGATTGATTTATTAAATTATAAGGGAGCGTTTTATTCACAAGTAGAGACGTTTTCCTTACATTGTTACATGGCAATTTTTCAGTTTCAACAAATTTTGTAAAATTTATTTACATAGATGAGCACTCGAGCACTTGGCTGATGAAGTAACATAATTGCCATTGTGTTACTTCATCAGCCAAGTTCTATTATTAGGGGACTTGGAAATATTTATTTATTTACCTGTTTAAAAAATTATTGGGTTCACGTATACTTTAGGCTAAACAAACGGCAAACTTAATGCTAATAAGCATTCTCTTCCAGGGTCGACCCTGGGAGTAGAGAAAATTTAACGCTGGTGCAAAGCAAAATACGCGAAATAAATTATCGGTCATTAAGAATAGAGAAGAGAGTAAGAAGAATTCTAGAAATACGTCTTTGACGAATAGTAAGCCATTTGAGCCGGGAACAATATTGATGAGATGTGTGATCAAATTTACGTAAGCCGGAAATATATCTAATACAGCTACTGTAGTGACGCTCCAGCTTATTAAGGACATCTTGGCTAAGATTCCAGCATCAGACATATGCATAATCCAAAATGGGTAAAATAAGGGAAATAACCAGCATAAGTTTGGTTTTGAAAGGAAAAATGTATTTTAAACTCCTTGCGACCGATCTCCTTGACGTAGACATTCCAGCTCATAGAATTGTCCATGTAAAGGCCGAGATTTTTCACCGCCCCTCAAACGGTATTAATGTATCGCCGTAGTACAGATTAGGGATATAAAAATATATTAATGTTTTTCTATTTAATTTTTCAAAAACACGCAGTCACGTACAAAAACTACATATTTCTCTACTTAGTCCCCAGGAGTGATGACCTCAGGCAAAAGTACTCATGCATGTATTTTTTTATGTGAAAAGTTTCCATGCGAGCAGACAGTTCACCTGATGTTAAGTTAAAACCGCCGCCCATGGACATCTGCGACACCCGAGGGTTGTAGATGCATTGACAACCTTTTGAAAATTGGGCTGCGGTTACCTCACTCACCAGATGAAACGTGAAAGTATTTGTCATACTTCCACTTTACGCTGGTCTTCTGTGAGCTCGTGGTACTTATCCGGACGAGCCTGCCCATTCGTGCAACAGCCGAGGCTGCTGCGTGGCCTTACCACCGCATATAATATAATTCAAACGGTTTCACAAAGTATATTACAGTGTGATAATACCGAAACAAAATCATGTAGGCGTAATATGACAACTATATTACAGCAGATACAATGATAAAGATACCCTCCTACATGGTACGATACGATTGAAACTGTGATACCATACAAAGTACTACATAATCGGCCAACATTCAGACTATATAATCTTTAATGAGCCCGTAAGTTCATTTCGCAGTCGCCTGCTTGACTGGACTATTAGAAGGTAGAAAGTTTTTTTACGAGAACATTCGGAAAGTCACTCGGTCAGCAGTGGAAAATCACCGGTCATTTGAGTAAGGAGGTGCGTGACGTCACATGCTCAATTTCTGATTGGAGCGATCAATCGGTGTCCCTTTAATAGAATGCCGAGAGTTAAGTCTACGTCCGTAATAACGCTCTCGTCGGAAAATAATTGAGTTTAGATTAACGATCCAGTTCTTGATTAACAAGTTACTGTTAGAGGATTCGCAAACTAATTGTGTTTAATGTTTACTGTTTAAATGAAGTGGAAATCCTTTCAGTAGGATTTTAGATAGATTACGATTAAGTAATGGATACTGAAGGGACCAGTAGGAAACTTAGTGCGGAAAACTTTCTTTGGGTTGTAAGTAGTAAGTCTGTCGTCGAGTGTAAGTAAGCTTGGCGAATATTTGCAAATTGATATCTCCAGCTATAGGGCCCTGTCCTAAGTTTCTTATGTAAAAGGGTAGTCCATGACCACACTATCTGTTATGTTATACGGGATAAGCACCTGTTCTGTGTTAAAACACTGCCTTACTTTAACTTTACAATCTTAAGATTTGAAGACATCTCTAAACTCAAAAATGAAGGCAGTATACAGGGTGGCTTTTCTAAAGGTGCTCAAATTCACACAGGAGGTTCAGACTCGGTGATGTAATCGTTAATTGAAATAAACTTTTTTTTATTTCAAAAAAATTGCCATTTTATTCCCTAAATAACAAAACTTGTTGACACTGCGGTAGTCATTCATAAGTGCATCGTAAACTATTGAAACGAACTTGTGTGCTTGTTAGTTATGAATGATCGCGCGTAAAATAAATGAGTTGCCTAAAAATCACGCACATTTTGGGATAAGTTCAAATGAATCATCATCATCATCATCTTTTCTGCATGTTTGAGTCCACTGCTGAACATAGGCCATAGACTGCCACGAAGTACGATCCCGAGCCACCTGCATCCATCGACCTCCCACACATTTGCACAGGTCGTCACTCCGTTTAGTGAGGGGTCGCCCTACACTGCGATGGCCAGTATGAGGCTGCCACTCGAGAACCTTTCTTCCCCACCGGTTCTACGAGCTATATGGCCGGCCCCTCGCCACTTCAGCTTGCTAATCCTCTGAGCTATATCGGTTACCTTGACCTACGTATGTAGGTGATGACCAACGGAACCGAGACGTGGTCCTTCACTGCTGACCGTATGAGGAAGCTCAAAGTCTCTCAGCGAGCTATGGAGCGAGCTATGCTCGGTACTTCTATGCGTGAAAGAGTTCGTAACGAAGACATCCGCAGTAGAACCAAGTTCAATTGAATGTTATTAATTAATTACGAGTGATTTCAAATATTTATGATTTTTTATATAACATTATTTATGTCTAGAATTTAATTAAAAAAATGGGTACACTTAGAAAAACCTCTCTGTATACATTTTTTTATTCTAAAGGTACACCAAAAATATTCAAAGTATAATAAAAGGTTAGAATTAACAAATGAACACATCAATAACAGACGTACATATCATTCACGACATCATGATAGCATATTTTGAACATCAAAGTGTTTTAATGCTTTTGACAAACCTTTAAAGGAACTAACGCCTGTAGAAGGTCGACACCTTTCCAACCATCTAATGTTATACAGCGTGTCGTTACAACCGCAACAATAAATGAAATAAAGGATAACTTTTAAAATTGTATTAAACATTTACATTATTTAAACATCAATATTTACCGAGTTATAAAATCCAAAACAAACAATTTTAGAACAAATGTCACAAAGCATATGAATGGGTTGAATGAATTTAAAAGAGATAAAACATAATGTTGCTGAAAATGAAAGTCTCTGAATGTATGAATCAGTCAGTTGTACAGGATTAGGATGTTACAGTTTCTGTTTCTTTTTTATTTAAGTAGTTCGTTTGAAAAATATTTTTTTAGTTGTGGATTTTTTATGATTTTTTTTTATGATTATTGGCAAGTAGCTTTAGACGTGTGTTCATTTATTGTCGCGGTTGTAACGACACGCTGTACAAACAAAATGCATTCACTATCTAGAAACAGGTACTGCCGACGTGCAATGTTACGTCACACAATTTCTGTTTGGACCGGGACAAATTGGGAGAACGGATGCACCGATCCCGAGATTAAGTTTGACGAAGTTAAACCATTAACAAGTCGCTAAATCATCCGCGCCAGTCTCGAGTTTGCTCGCGCACTCCGCGAAATTATTTTAATCACCTAACGGAACAATTTCAGCGAGACGGAAGTGTAACGGTGGTAATATATCAAGTCGCGTTAGCGAATTAATGAACATAAAAGGGCTCAAGCGATACGTAAATGTTTTCGTAAGGAAATTGGACTAATAAAAACCAGGAATTTCCATAATTCCAATCGTGAAATATTTTTATTCCATATATACCCTCGAGGTACGAGTACAAATGTATCTACAACGCCAGTTTAAAAGGCAGCTCAAATAGGAACATTAACGAATAAAATTTGAACGGAGTACAGAAAACGGGCCTTAATCAATCAATATCAATCCTTCTGGATTCCTTTGGTGAGTGAGGTTACATGGAGCCCCTCTTAAATCTTCACAACATCACACCCACAGTTCCTTTGTACCTTTGTATTCACTACCTTTTCTCATATAAAAAGCAGTTTAGGTTAGAATCGTGAAAGCGATATTTTGGACTTAACTTCAAGTGTCGTAGAAACTTTTTCCTTGCTGAATAACCATTGAACCAGTATTACGAATGATATAGGCACTGTTTTAAAAGCGCCGTAGTAAAAATGTCTACCTATCAATATAAGCTTATTTATTTTAGTGAATTGTGATGGCGTATGTTTTTAGACACAAAAAATAAACAATGGCAACAAGGGTCTCATAAAGAGAAAAAGACGACTTTACTCGTGTATAACAATGAAAATATCTGCCATCGAAACTTTAGAAATACACGGCGCACGAATACAAATATATTTCTTCTCTTGGATTACATGGAATTTTTCTTGTAACATTTTATCGGCAGTAACTTATTTAGTAAAATTATAGGTAAAATTTCAGCAGCCCACTACTTTTATATAGCAAACAAAAGAAAATTTTAAACGACATATAAGTATAGACATATCACTAAGTAATCAATAAAAAAAAATTGATAGTCACCTATATTTTAAGAGAAAAAAACGTAATTAAATCTTGTTATTTTCACTAAGAAAATCCGCCATTTTACTATTGTCAACATTTTCACATTTAAAAACCTTCCGTAAAACACTGTCTTGTCCACACTTAAAACATTCAAATTTCTTTACAAGAATTCATGATAACACAAAAAATTAAAAAGCACTGAACGATTTGATTCTGATTGGAATAAATTTTTATTAAAAAAATAAGACTAATACAATAATGTAGGTATAAACATATTTGATTAATATAAAATGAGCGGGAAATACTTTTGGTTATAAATTTGACATACAATTAGGCATCAAAAAATAATGATACAGCCAATATGCTAATATCGATTTCAAAACTCGATTACAAATTTTATAAAATGTTTTTGTTAAAAGCTCTTAATGTTACCATGGTGTATTATAAAGTGATTTAAATTAAATTCGTCTTTACGTAACTCAAGCTGATGGTTTTATATGTGATTTTTATAAATCAAAATGAGTCACAGATCCGACACAGAGCACCCCGACTCCAAGTGGTCTTGTGGTCCCTACCCCTAGAGGGAACATAAAAAGGCGGAGCCAGAGTCAAACTTAATAATGTCATATGTTTTTCTATTTCTTATATTTTTGATTTTCATTTATTAAAATTACAAAGCTTTTAAAATCCACATCTTTAAATTTTTTTTTTGTTGTTTTATGTAAAAAAAATGTAAGAAATATTCAAAATTTATTACTTCATTGTAAAGTTTGACTCTCCCACGTGCTTCGCCAGAACTCTCGCTATGTCGCCCCTGAGTGTCGCTTCACCCACTCGGCCTGCGCTCCGCTACGGATCTCGCCGGCTCGCTTCGCTCGCCCCTTCGCTACACTTGGCCTCGCGGGCTTGCGCCACTCAGGACCTCCGACGCGAGGTTCTGGCTCCGCCTTTTTATGTTCACTCTAGGGGTAGGGACCACAAGACCACATGGAGTCGGGGTGCACTGTGTCGGATCTGTGACTCATTTTGAACCTTACCTAATTTTATGATAAATAAATGCAGAACTCAATTTATCTTGATTAATGACAAGTCCTGATGACATCTCCAAGGCTTGCCATAAACAGAGATAAATTATTTATTTATTTTAAAATTTTAATTAAACAACTAAATTTTTGTAATTTATTTAATAATCGATATAAAATCATAATAATTAATCGATACTTAAATTAATTGATTATCTGTGGTATGTAGGATGTATGTGAATCTGTATTCAATAGTATTATTGTTATTCATTCCGCTTCGTGCTCTCGTACGGAACGGACGTCTCTCTAAGACGGAGGGCACATGTCACCCGAATTAGACGCTACTCGCAACTTTGGTTGCAATTTAAATATTTGTGCAAGTAGTGCAATAGTTTAGTGTTAGTGTAGTGTTGTGCTCGTAGGCAGGTTCCTGTCCGTAAGTAGAATTCTACACACATTTCTCGCCTCAGAGGCGGCATTGCCTAATTTTTAACTGTGTGCTTGTTGCATTGGGCGACAGCTAGGTACTCACCCTAGCGCACCTAAAGCGCAGGCGAATTAAGTGTTATTTTTAGGCACACTCCTCCCTGCCGCAAGGTGGGGAGGCTTATTAAGCTTACACACGCCGGCGGGGCCTAAGCCCCAAAGGCACATACGTTACGATGGGCTCCCTTTTCGAGGAGTTCGTCCGACAACGCTGTCCCGACATTTGGGAAAGCTACCTAGCGTTCGAATCCGAACAACGATTAGTCGTTGAATACGCCAACGACAGCCCGCCTTCACCGGCAATCGCATCGCCGCCATCTCCGGCGCCCTCTGCGCCCGTAACCCCGTTGCCTTCCGCGACGCAAGAAGCGCCCGTCGCGTCGACATCCGCCGCTGCGAACACGCCCGTCGCGCCTTCCTCGCAAGCTACCCCGGCCTCCTTGTGCACCGTCGTACTCGACTCATACTCGGACGGCGGATCGGATATGGAGGTAGATTTAACTCCCGCCTGGTAAACCCAATGACGACGGCTTCACCGTCGTCACTGGACGAAAAAAGAAGGGCAAGAAACGCCCCGCCGTAGATAGCGACCCCGAAAGCGAGGCCGCCACCTCAATTAATAGATCCACTGCGACGCCCGCCAAAAAGGCGGCCGCGGCAGTCCAACCGGTACCCGAATACGCCGCCGAAAGAAAAGCCAAGCCTCCTCCGCCTATCATCATCCAGGAGAAAGCTAAATGGCATCAAATTTGCGTGTGGTTCGAACGCCACAATATTCGAGACCCCCCCCGGTCGAAGAACACCCATCAAGGTATCCGTGTATACCTCGATAGCATCGATGACTTCCGCCGCGTCACTAAATATTTACGCGAAAACAAAGTAGGTTTCCATACCTACTCGCTGCCTGAAGAACGCAAACTTCGGGTAGTCATAAAGGGAATCCCGAAAGAGTCGGATGTCGACAATGTAAAAATCGACATCCGCACTCAGGGATACCCGGTGCATGCCGTTCGTCGCCTACGTCACCCCAGAACCCGTGTCCCGATGGACATTGTAATGGTGGAGTTGGACCCTACCCCGGAAGGTAAGGCAATTTTTAATTTGAAGAGGCTCTGTGGGCTTAGCGAACTCGTCGTTGAGCCTCCACGGAAGTCAGGCGTTGTTGCGCAGTGTCATAACTCCCAACACTATGGCCACACAGCCCGCAACTGTTTTGCTCACCCTAGGTGCGTCAAATGCACCGGTGACCACGGCACGACAGATTGCACGCGTCCTTTTTTTTTTTTTTTTTTTCGTGGGAAAAATCCTTTATGGATCCCCTACCACTGGATCGGGGGAGTGGCAGGGGTATGTGGGAGTCCCGGTGAGAAACGGGTACCCACTAAAAAACCCACGTTGCACCTGTCTCTGTCACATCGGCCGGGGACACGGGAACACGTGGACGCAATCTTCCGCGACCCCGGCGCGACTATGGCCCTGTTTAGGCCTCCTCTACTGTATCGTGCTGTGCCGGTGCAATTGGCACAGCACACGTCTCGAGCCCCATATTGAGCGACAGACACCCCCATGTCTGCCGCTCAGGGTCTCGCTATCAGGGGGGAAGGTTGCGCGCGTAGGCCAGCCTCCTGCGCCCTGGTCTCCGGCGGCGGATTTCCAGGGTGGCAGTTGCCTCCCTTTCTCTCTCCGCGACCTCCTTTCGGCTGATAACGTCCTCGCAATATGCGAGGACAGCACCCCACGCTCTCTCGCTGTCAACCATAGCGCGAACCACGGCTGGCAGCGAGAGGTCGTGCCCCACGATAGCGCATAGCTCTCGGCGCTGCTCCGTCCAGGCTGAGCACTCCTCCAGTGCGTGTTGGGCCGTCTCCTCGGCACATACGTCACAGTGGTGACATTCCGCTGTGGGCTCCCTCCTCGCCACGCGAAACAGGTACCTCCCGAAACAGCCATGTCCCGAGAGGATCTGCGTCGCACGGTAGGTGAGGGTGCCGTGTCGCCTGTCCAGCCACTTCCTGAGGATAGGACGTATGGCCTCTACGGTTCTTAGGCTGGCACTGGGGTGCTCCAGCCTCTGCTCCCACTCCCCGATGGCCCTTGAGCGCAGGCGATCCCTGTGCTCCTCCAACTCCTCCGGGGCCGGCGTATGGCCCTGGGCTTTTGCAGCCTCCGCCAGGAGTGCAATGACGCGAGGATCTTAGCTTCCAGATCCCAGGGCAGAAAGCCGGCCAACAGGCAAGCCGCCTCACCGGAGATCGTCCGGTAGCCCAGTATGGCCCGAATAGCCAACACCCTCTGTGGTTTGCGCAAAAGCGCTTGGGTCCGGCGCTTCAGGGTGTCAGCCCAAACGGGAGCTCCGTACAGGGCCATGGACCGCACGACTCCGGCGTATAGGCGACGGCAGGAGTCATTGGGGCCGCCAACGTTCGGGAGCAGCCTACCGAGAGCTGCCGCTGCTTTCGCCACTTTGGGAGCCAGACGCTCGAAGTGGGCCCGGAAATCCCATCGGCGATCTAGAACTAGGCCGAGGTACCTCATCGTAGATGTTACATCGACACGGACCCCACACACAATAATGTGAGCATCCGCAGGTGGCGCGTTCCGAGGCCCATAAAAACATAGAGCCTCGGATTTATTCAGCGCCACCTCTAGCCCTAGTCGCCGAATGCGTCCCACCACCTGAGCCACTCCCGCAGTGGCGAGAATAGCGGCACGGCGAAAGTTTGTGCCACGGGCGGTCACAAGGGTGTCATCGGCGTAACAAATCACCTCGACACCCCTGAGATAGGCGCCACGTAGCACCCAGTCATAGCCTATATTCCACAGGAGTGGCCCTAACACCGACCCCTGTGGAACACCGCACGTCACCTCGTTGGTCCGATACCCGTCTTGGCACGGAAACTCAACACGGCGATGCGATAAGTAGGCCTCGATGGTACGGCGCAGGTAGAGAGGCACTCCATGGAACCGGAGCGCCTCCCTAATGCAAGCCCAGGGCAGAGTGTTAAAGGCGTTGGCGATGTCAAGAGACACCGCCAAGACAACTCTGCCCTGGGAAACTGCTTCCTGTGCGATTGACCTAACTTGCAACACCGCGTGGATAGTTGACCAACCGTTGCTGAACCCGAACTGCCTCTCCGCCAGATTCGGCCCAACGTTTTCCAGATGATCGATGCTGCGGCCAGCGACAACTCTTTCAAAGAGCTTCCCCACATCGTCGAGTAAAACTATCGGCCGATAGGCGGAGGGCGAGTCCACGGGACGCCCCTCCTTCCGGATGAGGACGAGTCTGCCTGTCTTCCACTTCTGTGGAATTATAGCTTGGGCCAGACAGGCAGTAAACATCGCCCTCAGCCTGGGCTCCAGGGCATCCCCCAGGGCCAAGGCCCAGGCTCGTCCCGGGATACCGTCGGGACCCGGGGCGGCGCTTTTGACTTTCATCCTAAGGACGGCAGCGCCGAACTCGCCCGGAGTCACCTCAGGTACATCCAGGCTCTGGTCGGTCACCTCCGTGCCGGGTCGAACCATCGCTGGTGGCGTGTGCTCCTCCCGCTGTGGAAATAAAGCTGCGGCGATTGCCGTTACCAGTTGTGGCTGCAGGCTCTGTGTTAATGGGGGGCCCAGGGGCGAAGCTTGTTCATCACCATCCTGTAATGCCTCCCCCATGGATCACGGTTGAGTGCAGTCAAAAACTGCTCCCTAGCAACGGCAATCGCCGATGCTATAGCCACCTGCAATGCCATCTTGGCCTCCTCCGTACTTTCGGCAGAGTCATCCAGGCCAGATATACGCAGATCAGCACATATTTCCGGCCTGGAGATCACAGCGACATCTTCGTTTATGACCCGGCGCAATTTTTCCGCTAACAAATTAGCCTTATCGCTGCTGGTGGCTCCCGGAACTTCCAAAATTCTCGCACCCGTGATAGTTTTTCTAAAGCGGATGGCATGGATACCCATATTCTCCAGGTCCAAAGCTTCTTTCGCCTCTTTTAGGATGCTGGCATAGGTGACCCCTTTGCTCGCTGCAACCTGCTGCAGCTTAATGACTACAGCAGAAGAGCGTGGGGGTCGCAAATTTGGCATCCTCTGACGCTCCTGGGGCTTTGCGCTTTTCCCACTCGTTGCGGGTTCCGTGCCGTTCCTGACTGATTTGCGCCGGGTTACTAGAGTCCACTCTTCGGAGCACCCAGGAGTTGCCGGTGGAACAAGACTTGCCCCTTGGGTGGCAACGGCTGGAGTATTCCTTTTTGTTGGCATTCCCTTTTGTGTCTTCATTTGCAGCGAAGGACAGGAAGACAAAGATCCGGATATAGCTTGGGGAGCAGGTTGGACCGCTGGCTTCACCACTGGCTTGGCCAATTGCGGCGCTGTCCTGGTTGAAACGGCATATGACGTCACCTGTTTGTCCGCGGCGAGTGGCGGGCGGAGGCGCTTTTCTGGTAGAAGGCGGCCCTCCAAGTTCTCCAGTCTGGCGTTTAGCATAGTGCCTACCGCCTCCATAATTGAGCGCTGCAACAATTCCAGGTCGACTAAAGCTCCTTGGACCTGAGGCCGTTGCAGATCCGCACGCAGTGCTGCTAACTCGTTACGGAGTTCTGATATCTCCACCTTTAGTCGCTTATTATCATCCGAAAGCTTTTTCGTCTCAGCTGATGTTTTTGAATTGCTGAGAACTTCAACGGCATCTTTAATCGCTGAAGAGGCCTCCTTTAAAGTCCGAACAAACAACCCCTTTAGGTTTGATGTCTTCGAAGCCACTTGGGTGATCAGAGCAGTATGATGAAGGATCTGTTCCCTAAGATCCTCCGCTGTAGGAGCTTCGTCCATCCCGTCTGTTGAGGACCTGGTAGAGCAACCCAGGCGCTGATCATGAGTTTTTCGTTTCCCTCCTGAAGTCTCATGTCCAGCCTGAAACTCGAGATCTGCGACTGACAGGGCAGTTTTTTTCTGAGGCCTCTTTCGATCATCATCGTCTTTATTCCGAGTAGTCTTATCTCGATTCCCAGTGGAGCCCAGCCTAGGCTGACTTGCCTGAGGCACCTCTTCTTGTACGCTAGATCGCTTGAGGAAGCGTCCTCTAGCATCTCTGCGTAGAGCTGGGGACGATGTACGTCCTCGGCCACTTTTCCCAGCCACCGCCTTCTGTGCTGGCTCCTCATCCTCGCTTGTGACTCCACTGAGATTGGGGTCACCCTCTCTAGGGCGCTTGCGGGACGTCCCCGAAAAATTTCGAGGTTCTATCCTCAGGCAACCTTATTGTTTCCCCTGCTGACGAAGACCTCCTCCGGTCCACATGACTTATGCTAACTAAATCGCTTATCAGATCCGTTTCCATGCCTTTATCGTTTTTATTTAGTTTGTTTAATTTTTCCATTAAAATCCCACGAGTATTAGGTACATAACAGTCCGCCGGGCCAGTGACCTTGTAGCCCGGTAGCCCTACATACACCTGGGGGTCGGGAGGTACCCAGGGTTGGCCGCTATGACTGGTTTGTCGGTCCAGCCGCTCTTTTGAGCATAAAGGGACGAAATCGCAGAATTCCTTCGCGATTATAACGTCGATATATTTCTAGTGCAAGAGACCTTCTTGAAACCTAGCAGACGCGATCCAAAAATCGCAAATTATAATATAGTCCGCCACGACCGGTTAGCAAACTGTCTAGGAGGTACCTTAATATATTATAAACTGTCCTTGCACTGTAGCCCGCTCGATATCCCAGAGCTAAGACATATAGAGGCATCCGCGTGTAGGTTAGCGCTCACCGGCCACAGGCCGCTTGTACTAGTTTCAGCCTACCTCTCGGGGAATAAAACTCTTCTACAAAGCGATTTAGAAACGCTACTTAACTTAGGCCCTTCCGTGATAATTGCAGGAGATCTAAACTGCAAACACGGCTCATGGGACTCCCAAACTTACGCTAACAACAACGGTAGGCAGCTCTTTAACATATCTGACGATTTAAATTACAGCATAATCGCTCCTGTGACTCCCACAAGATATCCTACGGTGGACGATTACCAGCATTCGACACCGAGTATTCTTGATATCATGTTGTTCAAGGAGGTCTCCCTTGACATCGTGTCGATAGAGACAATCCAAGAATGAGAATCAGACCACAGGCCGGTCCTGTGTAAACTGGGTCAGAACGCCGGCGCGGTCCCTCCCACCAAAACCGTAGTGGACTGGCATCGTCTTGAGGTCAAACTCAAGGCCTTGGACCCCCAGCACATCGCCAACCTACCCGAGACGATAGCTACGTTCGATGACGCAAATCGAGCGATATTTCGATTCGCGCATCTATCACTTCCGCAGTTGCAGATTCGGAACGAACAGTGAAACTGTCGGGCGACCGACGGTTTAACTTTCCACCCGACCTAAGACTGCTAATTAGACAAAAAAATGCAGCCAAACGAGCTTTCGACCGATACCGATCAGAATCGAACCGAACCCTACTTCGACGCCTTCAGCTAGAAGTTAAGATCGCGTATCGGAACACCGACATACCGAGTGGGACACTCTACTAGAGGATATCGAGCCATCGCACACCGCCTACTGGCGGTTGGCCAGCAGTCTGAAAGCAGAGCCCCGCGAATCCCTACCGCCGTTAGCAATGCCTAATAGCACTTCATTAGCCCTAGATGACTCCGAAAAAGCTGAATGCCTTACGGACAACCTAGAGCAGCAATGTACGCCATCGCGCGAACACATCGACACAGCCCACCTAACGGAGGTGGACTGCGTTATCGAAACTAGGGCTGCGCTTCCACCGGAAGGCGATCCATTAAACTCAGTGACCCCCGAAAACGTCCACGATATATATCAAAAATTTAAAACCCAAATCCGCCCCGGGCCCAGACAGTATTAGTAATAAAATCCTTAAAGCTCTCCCTGGCCCACTTATCTGTTTACTGACGACCATTTACAACACTACTCTCCAGTTGTTCCTTTCCGGACGACTGGAAAGAAGCCACGGTTATCGGCATTCGCAAGCCGAATAAACCAGCCAATCAGCCCTCTAGTTATCGTCCCATCAGCCTCCTCAGTTGCCTGGGGAAGCTTTACGAGCGGCTTCTATTAAACAGGCTCAAAGACCACGTGTTTTCCAATGGCCTTCTGCCGGCGGAACAATTCGGCTTTCGAGCAAGACATTCCTGTCCCGATCAATTATACCGCCTAACGGAATATATCCTAAAAGGCCTAAATCACCCTAAACATATTAGCACGGGGGTTCTTTTCTTCGATGTCGCAAAGGCATTCGACAAAGTCTGGCACAACGGCTTGATTTACAAGCTGTTCTCACTCAAAGTGCCAGACAGGCTTGTACACACCATTCAGGCCTTCTTGTCGAACCGTTCCTTTCGATATCGAGTTGAAGGTGCCCTCTCCACAAGCCTCCGCCTCACGGCTGGCGTTCCACAAGGCTCTTGCCTCTCACCCTTACTTTTTACGCTCTACACGAGCGATATACCAAAAGACCCCCACGTCAATCTCGCGCTTTTCGCGGATGACACGGCGCTCTTTTATTCAGACCGCAACCTTAGTCAACTAACCACTCGACTCCAAAGCGCCGCCAACCGCCTCGGCGATTGGTTCCGTAAATGGAGAATTGAAGTAAATCCCGAAAAGAGTGTGGCGATTCACTTCACACGAAGTACTTACCCGTCACATCTTTATAAAGGTCGTCGCCAATGCAGAAAGCTAGGGCAAATATCTCTTTATGGCCAACCGCTCCCCTGGGAGAAAAAGGTAAAATATTTAGGAGTCACTTTCGACTCGCGTATGTCATTCATAGCGCATATTAATAACGTCCGTAACAGAGCCGCGTTCGTCTCCGGCCGGCTAAGCACTTTAACTAACCAGTCAAGTAAAATGTCCTTAAGACACAAATTACTTTTATACAAAGCTTGCATACGGCCAATCATGTCCTACGCATGCATGATTTTCACAAGTTGCAAGTAGTGCAAAATAAGTTCATCCGCCGCGCAACCGGTGCGCAATGGTATCAACGCAACGTCGACCTGCACAGTGATTACAGACTCCCGACTGATTCGCGAATTTTTCAAAGACCTGACCAAACGGTTCTTCGATAGAGCCGAACATCATCCCAACCCTCTGGTGGTAAGCGCAGCAAATTACCAACCCAATCTAAACGCGAGCGTCAACAAGCGTCGCCCGCGAAACGTCCTCATCGACCCGGTCGAGGAAGGGGACTTAGATACGTCGGACCCACCGTCGAGGGTCCCGCCGGATAACACTACACACACAGTTAGTGTAGTAACAAACACATTAGTTCGCCCTCGCCTCCGAGCACGGCGAGACCAACACAACGCGTACACAAGGTACACCCGCGTTCCAGGGCGGTTCTCACCGCCCCCAGCCACCGATTAGCTAAAAACACAGTCGACGGCCATCGGGGTCTCGGTCCGCACCGCTACTTCGATGGCCCTTAGATGACATGCCGTAGTTAAACGCACGCATGAGCACATGCGCGGCCCTACCCACAGCGGAGGGCCCAAACTCGTGGGTTCTGGCTAGCCCACCGGTTCTGCGTCAGATGAAGCTTTAATAGTCTCTGGACTGAAAGCACAAACATCAGTTAATACAAGACAAGATTATTGTTATTATTGAATTGTTTTTGTTATGATTTTAATTTTGAAAGTTAAACCTTAAATATTAAAAATTGTTGATAATGCCCGCTCGCCAAGTAAAAAATATGTGTTTGTGATTTGATTTTAAGTATACTGTATCCCTGTATCATCCAATAAAGTGAAAACGTGAGTTACCACGTATAAAATTAATGTTATTAGCGTATTAATGGCGGTTTTCTTTAATAAAAATAACAAATTTTAATTATGTTTTTTCTCGAAAACTATAAGTGATTAGCCAATTTTGCTTATTGATTTATTTTTTAGGTATTATTATCTATATCTCTCTATCATTAAATTTTTATTTTTCTTTGCTATATAAAAGTAGTGGGCTGCTGAAATTTTACCAAATTAAATTTATTCGTTCATATAAAATACATGAATTACTTAGTAGTTCGTAGTTTCTTTTAATATATTTTATATAGAAATTAAATCCTGTTATAAAAATAAAATAGTATATTACCGTACTTCACGATGACCTTGATCAAAAGCCATAATCCAATCAAAATTTCATTCAAAGCCATTCAGTCGTGACGGTGTTGAGGAAAAAAGAAAACACCCACCCTGAGTGTGTTTACGTAATTCTACTCGCTTTCGATTACGAAATATATCACGTTTTATTATCGTTTAAAGCCGAAAGCTAGATATCGAAATGATACAAGTAAGCTTTAGGTCACACTAATTGTTTTGGGAGAATTTTGGCGAGTTTTGTATTTAGATCCAATAGCAGCGCCATCTCGTAACATTGTTGCTATTAGATGTTAGCCTTTCGTACCTCCAAACTTTGTGAAATGTATCCTATTATCCGAATCTCCTTTCTTCTTCTGCGTCGGTGGAGTTGTGCTGCAACTGGTAATCATTTTAAATATAAATATAATATGATAATAAACTGCCAAACTCTGCATATAAGACCAAATGATAGTTGCCAATTGCAAACGCATTGACAGCCAATCTATCAAATTGTTCAGTGACTGGCGCAGTTTTTTAACGATGGGTTTATTTTTGCGAAAGTGAACATCGGTGATTGATAGTTCTAGTTTTTTAGCGATAAATCGTGACAAAAACCGAGAGACTTTAGTGTGACCATCCCAAAGGCAAAGCGATGTATGAAAATAACTACATAATGATTTAAACAATATGAGTATAAGTTAATGCTTTTAATAAAGTCTGATTGAGTCGGATATAAGTACAAATATATATAGTAAAGTAAAGTAACAGCTTATACATGTCCCACTGCTGGGCAAAGGCCTCCTCTATCCAGAGGGTATCATGGCATAGTCCACCACGCGGCCCCACTGCGGATTGGCGGACTACACATATCTTCGAAAAATATTTTTTTTTGTTATTATTTCGAAAATATGCGGGTTTCCTCACGATGTTTTCCTTCACCGCGGAGCACGTGATAAGTCAGCACTTAAAGTTAAAAACTTCATTAGTGACGGCACCGGGGATCGAACTCAGGTTGCTCGACTATTGAATTAAAGGCGAGCGCCCGGACACAGCTATCACGGCTCTAACATAACAGCTCTTATCACAAATATATATAAAACAAGTCAATTTTCTTATTAACTAAAAACAAAACCGACTTTAAATATCTCGCACTGTATTCATTTTATAATTGATTTAAGTAGTTGCCTACGTATCTCCGGAGTCCTGGATCTAAAACCAATGAAATTAATATGGTACTACTTGGGAAGCACCAGCTCTCAAATAAAAAAAGAATCATCAAAATCGGACCATTCAGTCGAAATTTCTGAGGTAACAAACATAAAACAAAAAATACAATCGAATTGAGAAAGTCCTTCTTTTTTGAGGTCGGTTGAAAAGAAATGTTTTTGCTGCTAATTTAAAATCTGTTTTAAGTCCTATAATATTCTATTAATAAATTATTTATTACAATTGTCACATGTTTTATTAGTTACGGATAGTGTTTATTGCTATTTTCATAACAAAAGTGTGAAAATTGCCTTTTCCTGAAATTGTTTAATCCAAGCTTGATTTGCTTGATTTTTCTAATTAAAAAACCACGGGCACCTTTGATAACGACGATAACACTTTGCGTTTAATTTTTATTCCACATTTTGATCAGCCAACCTTAGATTTGTTCCTATTTATAAGTTATCCTCCCTAGAAACCCCATAAATCATTGGAATTCTGAGTAGGTACACTTGAAACGTAACGCTAAGTAAAACGCCAAAATGGAAACAAACGCAAAATAACTTTACCACGCCCCGTTGTTAGTGTTAGTCGGTAAGTTTAAAGTATACTTAACAATCCTCAAATATTCGAATCTGTATTGATTAAAAGCTGTTTAAAACTAACTATAAACATTTATTTACACATATAGATTTTAGGTTGCCTGGAAGAAATTACTCTTAGTAATAAGGCCGCCCATTGTACCCTACATCACTTCTACATTAAGTTTTAATTTTTGTTTGTTTTATTTTTGGTGTGCAATAAAGTATATTCATTCATTCATTCATAGATAAATAAAATTGGAGTGTTTGTTTGTAATATTAAAATATGGTTATTTTAACTAAATGTATACGGATTGCATTTTTTACAATTTTTGTCTGTCTATCTGTCTGTTCGTTCCGGCTAATCTCTGAAATGGTTGGGCTGATTTTGATGGGATTTTTACTGCCAGATAGCTGATGTACTAAGGAGTAACTACTACTACTTAGGCTACTTTTACTTTGGATTTTTTTTTATTCTAAAATAAAATTAAATTATATAATATACACGTGAATAAAATAGTCTGTAGGCGAATAAAGCGGAACAATTATATATGTAGGTACGCTATTTTAAAATGTAAAGGAGGTTAAGACTCGATAGTATAATCGTTTATTGAAATAAAAACAAACTTTAAAAAAAATGCCTTTAGTCATTCATAAATGCGTCGTATACTTTAAAAAGGAACTTGTGTGCGTGTTAATTATGAATGATCGCCTGTAAAATAAATGAGTTGCCCATAAATCACTCACATTTTGTGATAACTTTAAATGAATGTAATTAATTAATTACGAGTGATTTTAAACATTTATCATTTTTTATATAACATTATTTATGTCTAGAATTTAAATAAAAAAAAATGGATATACTTAGAAAAACCTGCCTGTATTTAAATGTTTTCATCAACATAACCTCTCTAAATAAATCCCCATAATGTTTGCGGTATCCAATTCTAGCAGTGTTGTCAACATGTGTACGATTTTGGTGTCGTTAATGGGCTAACTTTGTTTGAGTTAGTCTTAAAGTTCTAACGCTGCTATTAATACTTTGAGCGCCGAAGTTATGATGTTATTCTGTTTTACTATTACGGACGTGATATCATAATATCTTTAGACAATTTAAAACTTATGCAAACTTTGATAGAACAATTTGTTCAGGAAGAGATAGTACAAAAGCCATTTGTAAGTTAACTAAAATAATTTAAACGCAGTAAATGTAATGAAACATGTACCTAGTTATTTTGTTATTTCATTTTATGAAAAGATTTATTTATATTGTATTTGGTAAAATAGTTGTTGAAAAATATGTTAAAATTTTGATTTTCATGCTACTAAAAGAATTACGGAATGTAATAATATTCTTAAAGTGAAATATTATTATAATTTATTTGAAAAAGGCTTTATTTTAAATAACAACTACCTACCAAACATAATTAACTCGTGCAGGAGTGACACCGCGAATTCTTCTATTTTTTATTTAATATAATTTTTGCGGTGTAATATATAATTTTGTATCATTACTGACAATTTATTTCATTAAGAACCACTTTAGTCGAAACAAAACCTTTCATATTTCTCAAAACTTTTTTCGTCCCAGTACGGAATAGTACGATTAAAATAGAAAGTACATCGTTATGTATCGCTATAATAAGTTCACGGAGAGCCATTTAATTTGATCGTATCGGTTTTAGAGGTAAATCTCATTATAGCGAAATGACGTAGGGGATCGATAGAATTTCCTTTTAGCTCGAGTACTTCTTAATTACCTGGTAGTCAGTTTGCAACTGACAGATTCGATTACAGTCAAGCCGGTATTGTTTAATACTGCGGCAACGTGTTTCCACAACGGAGAATATTTTTAAAACTGAGGAGTGTCTTTCGTTGTTTTAATGAAGAACGATTCCTTTAGAGACCATAGTATTGTTCCTCGTGGGATGAAACTTATTTTTAAACCTTTTTTTTATGTGAAAAGTTCCAAAACGAGCAGACGGTTCTCACCTGATGTTAAATGAATACTGCTGCCCATGGACACCCGTGGGCTTGCAGATGCGTTGGCAACCTTTTTGTAAATTGGGCTCCGGCCACCTCACTCACCAGACGAAACGCGAAAGTATCATACTTCATAGTCATCTGTGAGGTCGTGGTACGCGGACGAGCCTGCCCATTCGTGCAACAGCCGAGGCTGCTGCGTGGCCCTACCACCGTTAACTTATAGCCTAATATTTGGTGCCCAGTGTACGGTCACACGCTAACATCCCGCTATTTTTGAATTTGTGATTTTTTTTCAATCCCCTGTTTTAGATGCGTTTCACGAAGAAATTGTAAAAAGACAAACAACTCAGATCCAAATCATAAAATTTGGGCAATTTTTGATATATTTTTCTTACAACCAAAAGAAATGGGTCACACAAATGATCGCCGCTGTCAATGGACGCTCCTATAAGAGTTCTAACGTTTTCACCTTGATTCTAATATTTTAACTATTACTGAACTAATATTTATAGTTGTTGTTAATATTCATTACACAGTTGTTGTTAATATTTAGTTATAATAATTGTTAATATTAATTAACAACTATTATAACGACAAGGTAGCACTAGTGGATTTATCACTGTCCGAGAACGCAGCCGAAATCCAAGTGACCGCTGCTCCATGCGACCATGTGTCCCTTGGCTCGAGTAGATAACGTCATATCCGGTATACAGTGTTGCCAGCGCCAACATTCGCAAGACCAAAGTGCGTTCCCGATCTATGAAATAGACAAAGGCTCTCATCTTGAAGAGCCTTAAGTCAAGATACCTAAGAAGTTGACAGTTAGTTATGGAGTTCATTATTGAAGTGAACAATGAGGTGATGATAATAGGCGTGCAGTAAGACGGATGAGCGTTCACTTTTTAGGGGATTGCATATATTTAAGACACGGGCACAAAGAGGTTTTCCAATATATAACCCGAGTCGGAAAGGATATATGAGTACCCACTTATTTGAACGGAAAATAATAATATTTAATTTTAAAAAGATAAAAAAAATTGTGTATCTTTAACAAAAATTATTTTTGCAATGGTTCTCTGGAAGACATTGATAAGACCGCCTATTTATTGTACTTCCTTTTACATTCATTTGTAAATAGCTTTTTATATTTATTTTTTGGTGTACAAAAAGTATTGATAAAAATAAATAAAATATTTCTTTCCTTAGAATAGCCCTTGTTTATGCAGCGCCCGTAATATAAGAAAATACCTTTGTTTTACTCTTAAACGATATTATAAGCATTCTTGCTGTATAATACATAACCTACACGAAAACGTACGCTACACTTTACAGCTATGATAAGCAAAATAACCACTCCTCAAATAAAATAGGTCAAAGTTACTTGTTTTATTGAGGAATAAAAAAGGGGATAGGGAGGGCTTTCAAGGGTTTTTAATAACTGAAACACTTGGCGGCCAGCCTAAGTGTTTTGGGGGGTTCATAATTGAAATAGTTATCTAAACGAAATGAAATTGACTTCACCCAATTAAATAATTTTGTTCAAATAATAATTGCTTAGATATGCACTAAAATTATAAAAAAAGTGTATTGAACTCCATCAAAAGTAGTAGCGTATCTCTTCAGCAACATCTCTTTTTTACGCTGGGGTGGCTAGAGATAGCCATGTTTGTTTTTATTATAATAATTTAATAAAAAGTATCTTGATTTGAAATAATAATTTACGAGTGTAAATATAAAGCTTAATAATTCTAAACCGGTTCAACTTCAAATTCATTATCATTTCAAAACAAATCCGCCTTTGTGAATTAGACAGGGCATTATTACGCTAAATTGTATTAATTCGTATTCCGATTGTATGCGGTTTAAAACATTTCAACAGCGTATGTATAAATTGACAGAACGTTTTACCTCTAAATCTGTTCAATCTAAATTCCATTCAATATTACCGAAAACTTTAATGTTCAGAAATATACTTGTGCTTTATTTATTTCCTAAACTAGTACCTTTAGGACTACTGTACATTAGGACTAGAGAACGTTATGTAAAAATGTGTCCTAAAAAAAATATTTAAGTATATATATTTATTTATTACCAGAGACTAGATTAAGAAATATAACTTTATGACACTGAATCACAATCGTTCGAGAACAAATGGTGACCTCTGAGTTGTCTAAAGGTGATTTTTCTAACTGTTTATTGTGCTATTCTTATTTGACCATTTCCCTGCGGCTCAGTATCGCGCTTCGTGGCAGTCTGTGGGGACGGCCTTCAGCAGTGGACTCGAACAAGCTGAAATGATGAAAGCGATGATGAATGATAAAAAATGATGAATGATAATAAAATTTAAGATGATATGTGAAGTCGCAGTGGGTGGAGGGACGGTGGGGCGTTCGAGACGTATGTACAGAGGACTCTTTTGCAGGGACATATCTAAATAAATAGGCTTTTTCTTTACTTTTTTGAATTTATATCTTATGTGTAATGTCTGCCAATTCATACTGCGATCGAGTGGCAAAATACTCTAAGTTGAGGGACCTTTTGCTCAGCTTTGTGACACACACGTACGGGCTTTTCAAGACGTTAGACTCTCACTTAATGGTCAAACGAGTGTATAATTTGGAAAATTAGCAGAAATAACAGTTATTAGAATAAAAACAGAAGCAGCTACTTTCTCTGGTAACATTTCACCTTACCCGAGGTCATTCAAAATCTGTAAAGGCGCCTATAACAATAGATACAAGAAGTATACTGTATATAACGATAGATAAAACATCTCACCCATTGGAGTCAGTTACTAAGCAGTCAGTTACTGTCGCTACATCTACTCTACCTAACAGTCTGAAAAAAGAGATACCTTGTAATCGTTTAAATAATGTTCTGATTAAAGAAGTTTCTTTAACCTAAAATTTAATGTAATTTTTTGGACATCGCGACAACCTCGATATTAAACAGTTTAAACTTAAGTGTAATTGGACCTGTCAACGCCAAGGCATCCAGGCAATTAAGAACAGGCCCGCGAAAATACAAGGAAACGGATATACGAATTTGCCATTAATGAAGTTTAAAACTCTTACTTATTTTTCTCCTCCTTTAAATTTTGCTTCTCTAGTTATTTTATTTATTTATTAATCATCCTTTGCCTCGCATTTTTAAAGAAAGCGAGCGTAAAATCAACAGGTATTACTTGTATTAATACATGTTGGTTTTTATTTGTTATTAAGCACTACATACATAATTTTTTATTTTTTTTATTTTAAATAAAATTAACGGTCTGACCCATAAAATATATAAATTTCATTTTAATATATCTTTGTGAGGAGCTCTCTTGAGATAGGATCGTCAGTTCGTGATTTGATGTCACGAAAACCCTCGAATCCCAGTGGATGAATGAATTCTCGGATTCAGAAGCACAAGATATTATTATTGCGTATTAAACTTGTTATACAGGTTACGTTAAAATTATGAATTAACGAGATACTTATTCCCTTTTGTTATCGTCTAATAATTTTGATTTAATAAAATGTATGCATGTAAGATCCTAAAAATTACATCACAGCTTTTTATGTAACTTATTTATCACTTTATAAAATATGTACCTCTTGTGTGGTGATAATATTAACCACCTGCCGAGCAGCTTATTAAACTTTACGCAACTTAGATAGTCGTCCAAATTTCAATGATTTTGGGAGGGCTTATTTTTTTGGGTTCCGTATCCAAAGTGTAAAAAGTAACAGCCTGTACATGTCCCACTGCTGGGCGAAGGCCTCCTCTATACAGAGGGTATGAGGGATGGACTATGCCCTGATACCCTCACGCGGCCCCACTGCGGATTGACGGACTTCACATATCTTCGAAATATATATTTTTTGTAATTATTTCGAAAATATGCAGGTTTCCTCACGATGTTTTCCTTCACCGCGGAGCATGTGATAAGTCAGCACTTAAAGTTAAAAACTTCATTGGTGCCGGCATCGGGGATCGAACTCAGGTTGCTCGAGTAGATTTAATTAAAGGCGAGCGCCCGAACACTGAGCTATCACGGCTCTTAAAATAGTGTGTAGTCAAAGTGTAAATCGGGACCCTATTACTAAGACTCTGCTGTCTGTCTGTCTGTTCGTCTGTCCGGCTGTCAGCAGGTTATATCTCATAAACTGTGATAAACAGTTGACATTTTCACAGATGATGACTGTATTTCTGTTGCCGATATAACAACATAAACTAAAAAGCAAAATAAAAAATATTTAAGTGGGGTTACCATACAACAGACATGATTTTCTTGTCGTTTTCATAAATAATGGTACGGAACCTTTCGTGCCTGAGCCCGACTCGCACTTGGCCGGTTTTTTTTTCTTTACTTGCATCTGATATTTTGTATAGTTTTCCAAAAGACTATACTTGGAGTCTGTTGCACCCGATACAAATATCCTTAGAAGAAATAATGCCCCAGAATTCGTATATAAGCTGTAGAAACGAATTATCGTTCCAGCCACCAAGCAATACATATTGATGAATCAAACCTTTTAATATGTCAACGACTCATTATTGCCTGGCGACGTCAGTTATGTTTCTATTTACATATTCATTTGTTTAACTGTATCGGAAGAGAATACATTCTGTGATGTACATTATTACATGTATGGATTAATTTTGTAATTTATACTTGATTTAGACGCCTTAAGTTGTTATGAAAGTCATCTTTATTATTCTGCCCTTTTCCCACTTAGGTGGGGTCAACACAACACGTGAATCATGCTGTAAGTGATTTTGGCTAGTTTTTTTCCCTCCTTTGCAACAAACACACATCCGGAACCATTATCTGTAAGTAACACAAATAGTTGTCCCGTGTGGAAATCGAACCCACGGCTCCGGTGCCGAAGCCAATAACTTTTAATGAAAGTAGTTATGGTTTTTTGTTCTAGCAATGGAACGAGATCGGAGATTTAGACCTAATGTTATAACATATTTATACCATTAATAATTGAAAAACAATATTAGTAAAAACCGTGCTCTGAAGTTAACTTAAGATTCGTGATAGATTTTGTGAATTAAATCTAAAACAATAATGACTGATTTTTCGATAAGACGACATCGCTGCAAATAAAAATTCAAGTAAATGCACATATTTATTAATCGATAAACGCATTTATATGCGTTCATGTAAGCTTTACGGCGTTGTCGATCGAGAATTAGGATGGAATGCCTTGTCGATAGTAATTGGGTCAACGCCTCGGTCAACAACGCGCGAAGTGTGTTTAGCGATGGGGCGGTACAATATTAAAATATCAACTATACTTAACAACATCATACATGTCCCATAAAATATCAGCCTATACGTACATGTTCCACAGCTTGTCAAAGGCTGAGCTGTGCAAATACTATGAGTGCATAGTACAGTGCAAATATTTTATCTTCGAAATTGACGGGTATTGGATGTTCCTTTTTTTATGTGATAAGGTGGCAAGTGAACTGGCTGTTTTTTTTTCTTTTGTGTAAAACATTGCCCTTACTTTAGGATAACGTTATCCTGTGTTGTAAAGACGTTTTTAAAAACATAAATTTCGCGAAACAACTATCTGCGGGTCGCACCAATAGTTGTCCCGTGTGGGAATCGAACCCACGACCCCCGGCGCCGAAGCCAATACCTTGGCAAATGCGGCACGGAGTCATCGCGTTCACCTGATGTTAAGTCATCGCTGCTCATGGACATTTGCAACACCACCTTTTACTAAAATGGCCACTGGCTACCTCGTTCACCAGACGAAACGCAGGAGTATGACATTTTCACTGTACGCCTTCAGTGAGATCGTGATACTCACCCAGACGGACCTGCACATTCGTGCAACAGCCAAAGAAGTTGCTTGGCCCTACTACAGTTAACTATTTCTTAAATATCGTTTGTATTCAGTTTTACCGGCACAATCACAAGGTCGTAAATATGAATTTTAACTCACAATTAGAAAAGTAACTTCCGTTTGATTTCATTGGGTTTTGAATTTGGACCGCTCAACCACAGCAAATCAAAAGGCGAACCATCGAATGCCGAGCTAACGCGTGAGCTACCACAGCCCCGTTTTTGTAATACGGAGTGGCAATAATTTACAAATCACGGCGAGGGAACGACAAGGAGCGGTGTTTAAAATTAAGCAACGTCGGCGAAAGAAAATTGCAGGTCGTTTCGGTAACGAGGTGCCCGATTGACGCCCCCTCCAGCCGCTTCTTGATTAAATCGATCAGTTTTTGTCCCTGGCAAAGGGAATCCGACGTGACCAAGATTTAGTCTGTATCAGTAATATTGGATATTTCGCCTTTGAGAAGACTTCTCACACGTAAAAAATCACCGCTGAACATTTGTTCTCGACGATGGGCTCGTTATTTTTTTCGTTCTCTTTTATTCTTATCCTTTTTTTGTGGATTTTCTCTTCCTTTTTTTAAACACAGCCCGTACTGTATGTAGGATAACATTATCCTGTGTTGTAAGGACGTTTTACAAACATAAATTTCACGTGGACAAACATCCCGATGCCAAACAACTATCTGTGGGTCACACAAATAGTTGTCCCGTGTGGGAATCGAATCTACTACACCCGACACCAAAGCGTATTGGCTTGGCAACTGCACCACGTCTTAATCGTTAAAAGTTGTTTTCATATATAATATTTAAAATATGCATTGGATTACATTTTTTCTTACAGAAATTAAACACATACAAAATTTAATTTGAAAATATTTCGACTGGTAATGAAGCTATTTTTACACTTTTTAACGTTAAATACTGAACTAAATATGAGTTTTCACATCAAATACGAAAGTTGGTTTTATGTATTGATTAACTGTTGATTGAAAAATTGAAAAAAAAATAATTATAAAATACTATCAATTCAGGAAAGTGATTTGCTCACGTGATGTTACACAGCAAGTCAATCAGAAAAGCTTTACAAAGACCGTACCGAGTTACGTACCTATTTTGTTTCATGTCTTAGATATTCAAGTAAAATTCAAAAAAAATATTCATATCTTTTAATTGTTAACATAACTGTGTTTGTTATTGAAACTAAATAAATATTCATTCATTCATTCATTCAAAACGACGAGTAACACTAATTTATTATATTATTCGTACTTCTAAACAAATATTCGAACGAAAACGTAGCAGTGTTTACCATAAAATCATACGCGCGCTCCTAAATCATGACGCAATAAAATTTATGGCGCGCGGAAGGTCCGGTCTCGAGTGCTGATAAATCCTTTTCCACGTTTTCCTTATGCGACGGGGACGGCGCAAAATTTTTTGGTGAACATCCCAAAGGGAACGAATTGTTCACTTTTATTTTCGGGGCATGGTATAAACGTTAAGTCGAATTTTATACGAGTTAGTAAAACGGGACGAAATTGAACAGTATAATAACATAAAGGAATTGTCTCTAAACAAATGACTTAAAAGAAGCGTAAGGCTTCGTACACACGGCATTGTCCAACACGTTTTTTGCAGTGTTCGATTTTAACGCATGACCGTACGAACGTAGCTTTATATACAACAAACTAAAACTACACCAGTTTGTGACTCCTAGACTCCTAGTCTGTAGAATTACACAAATTGGTGTAGTTCTCCTTCCGTATCATATGTTCTTACATCACCTGTCACATTCACTTAAATATGTCTTAAAACTTAAAGCTTTTTTAAACGCCACAGTATGTATGTACATGTTTCATGTACATTATTAGACCTCATTATATCAAATACGAATTGCCGCAGTTTTCTCACAGCTGCCACGTCTGTAATGGATCTCCGCTTGGTTGCACTTTTATACGTTATCGAAGGCCTAACAACTATTGTCCCACAATTCCTGTGAATCCGGTTAGTATTCGTTAAAACGTACAAGCGGTGTATGTAATTTGCAGTGTGAACCGAGTGACAAATGCACTGTACATACATAGAACCTATGTACAATGCATACTGCTCATTCGTTAAAACGGACACTGTAAAAAAAAACTTGCATAATGTCCTGTGAACGTAAATTATTAATTTAATAAAAAAAATTTGAATTAGGAACACAGCGTGATATTTGCATAATCAATATTGATACGAACATCGTTAATTTTAACCTGCGTATTATGTTTATACGCTTTTGTGGGGAAAATTCTTTACCTTATACTGACATGAAATTTATTAATATATTAAGGTATAAAAAGATCAAGTGTTCAAATTTCTCTCACAGTGACGAGAAAGAATTAGAAATAATATAAATACATTTAAAATAACTTTATTATAATAACATTTAAAAATTATTACTTTTACGATCTTTAGCTTAAAAAAAGTCCAAGTAATATGTAGAGGTACCAAAATAATATATATTCCATATATAATAGATACTATTCCTAGGTCTCAACAATGCCCCATGAATATTATATTACACCGTTATCATTATGATTTCTTGTATATACGGTAATATCTATATATATAGATAAATACAAATTTGGTACAAAAGTTATTAATATTAAAAGAGTTATCCAAAATAACAAGAAAAAGTCAACTCTACGAAAAGCCTTCAACAAAACGCCCTACCGTGTACTTCATTATGAAGACAACTAGAGCATTATATTATGTCCCTGAGCCTTCATTTACATAATATTCTGCAAAGTAAGGTGGTTTCACCTTTGTAGATAAAAAGTCCTTTGAATTTTATATATACCTGGACTCTGCACAGTTTTCCTGTAGGCAATAAATTTAATTAAAATCGAACCATCAGTATAGCCTTAAAAATGTGTAAAAGAATTTAGATGCCGTTTTCTTATAATATGAAATGAAGAGTGATAATATGAATTGATGATAATACTATGTAATGATGGATTTTAAATAAGAAATACTACACCTTTTGACGTATTTTAACGATAGATTGAAAGATATTTGAGGTTAGAGACCGGTTTAGTTAGAGGCAGGCACGAATATCCGAATACGTTACCAATATTCGGGTATCCGTGCCAAAAAATCGTGATGAAAAGGGGTATATCGCCCGATTAAATTATAGCAATTTTCCATAATTTACTACGTAAACTTGAAGAAAAGGCACATCGAAGGCGTCTTTCTTCTTATGCCTCATTACGTGTCGTAAAACTAGAGCGATTTCGCACTATGTTCAGAAATATCATTTACATAATAACTGTTAGACGTAAGGTGCGCCTTTGAAGATAAATTGTATTCAACCTTACTTGTACTCCATTATGTTTGAAGAATATTTTCCTTGATGACATTTAATGCTAGTTGACGAATTTACGAATTTTATTCCGAGTACTATATGAAGGGTGTTAAATCTACATATTTTTATCATTTAATTATTCTTGAGCTGATGGTAATGGTTCTATTTATCAAGGTTCAAAGTTCTATTATTCAAGGTTCTATTATTGACGGATAGTCAAAATTATAAGTTGGCCTTAAAAATAAAAGTTGTCTCTGAATGTTTTTATGCTTAAAAGATCCTATGAAGAAAAAGTTTTTTTTTTTAAAGATGCCCCTACTTTAGGATAACAGTATCCTGTATTGTAAGGACGTTTTACAAACATACATTTCACGCGGACAAACACCCAGATGCCAAACAATTATCTGTAGGTCACACAAATAGTTGTCCCGTGTGGGGATCGTACCCACGACCCCCGATGCCGAAGCCAATACCTTGGCAACTACGACACGGAGTCAATGTGATACCTTATTTCCGTACGCATCAGGCTAGGCCAGCTGCGATGTTCTAAGTCCTAATAGGTTTTGTACAGCGTCAAAGTACTACCTTAGACATACAACGTAGTGTATTGTATTTTATATTATAATATACGCTACGTCCAATTTTCCTTCAAAGACGATTGGAAACTCAGTGTCTCTACTCCAATTTAAGTTTTATCCAGGCAAATCATTCAAGCGATAAGTTCTACCTGGCAAAACGATACATTTGAATTGCAATATCGATGTTAGTAATAAAATAAGAATAAAATAGGTCATCAATAACAGTAGAGATACAAATATCCAAAAGAAAGCTATTCCCGAACAAACGAAAAGGTTATACAATACTGTTAATTGTTAAAAAAAAACTATTGTACGGATTTAATAGCGATTTTTTTATTAATTCCTGAAATTTCGAAAACTTCACATAGTGGTTACGGGACAGACTTCTATCACTCAACGTGTTACGTCATTGTAATTTTTTAACAAATCCCTTATTTATCTTATTAGATTTTTTGGTATTTTTGGGTGATTCCTCTAAAACAAGTTTAACATATAATTTTTAAAAAATGCTTAACATAATCTCAGATGCTGGGCAAAGCTAATCATTTTGATAACAATTAAAAAAAAACTGCTCTACAGTGATTGATAGTATGCGTAAGCTAATATCTAACATTTTGTGCCGTATCATGTTGTTATTATTACGGCAGAAATTGTTATAAGTTTATAAAATTAAGTATCTTTTTGTACTCGTTAGCCTGACCGGTGTCAGCATTGCAACGCATGTCCGATGAATGTCCGATACACCAAAGAACTGCTTAATGTTTGCGCTCTGGGTCACGGCCACAGCGTGTACTGGTGACATGATCGTGGTGACAAGATCGCGGTGACGTCGTCACGGTGAAAATTTACAAAGGTAGGACTCCAGATATCTCAGTTAACAAACGGATTTCGAAGTACTAATGTGATAAATTAGGCTGTATAAGTCATTTCTTTCGCCACGCTATATCGCTCTTATATCCTCTCTCCTTAGAATCTAAAACTAACCCCCACTGTAATCAACGTTAATGGTTTCAAGAAGAAAAGTCATTCAGTCTTAGACTAACAGACTAGACTTAACTTAAAAAGAAACTTTCAAGGTTTGCCAGAGATATGTGGTGAATGGCACTTGAAGTATCTTTGGGTCAGTAAAAATTGCGACTCGTTTCGGTAACGAGGTGTCTAAGTAACGACTTCTTCTCGCGTCCCAATTAATCTCATCGCTTTTTCACGGTATAATTTAGGTGCAAATACGAACTTCTCAGTTAAAGAGTTCATTAATCACTTTTTTTCGTATCTGATATAATGTAAGCGACAGGAGCAGTCAACGACCAATAAAATTAAGGATTTTCGAATGTCATTGCATAATTTTTGAACCGACTGAGATCACTTCTGAGATATAGAAACAGATACTAAGACTGATTGGATTAGATTAAGAATTTTCATAATCTCTTATATAATCCTTTAGAGAAATTACTAAAACACAGAAAGGAACTAAGGAATTCTTTAAGATAAAGTAAAGTCCGCTTTTACCTCATTTTATACATTCTAGATTCTCATTATGTTAATTTAAACCATGCCGTAGTTGTATTAATTAAAGTTTTCACTATCGTAGGACCGTGTTCGTTGCTGCACGAATGGGCAGGTCCGTCCGGGTAAGCACCACGACCTCACAGAAGACCGGCGTGAAGTGAAAGTGTTATACTTCTGCGTATCGTCTGGTGAGTGAAGTAGCTGGGACCCACTTTATTAAAAGATGACAATGCATCTGCAACCTTTCGGGTGTTGCAAATTACACAGTCATCAATTAGCATCAGATGAACCGTCGGCCCGCTTGTCATCTTGTCACGTAAAAATATCACTTTAAATAATATAGGTCAGTTCTTTTTGAATATAATATAGTAGTAGTTGCGTGATTCAAACCAGGAACTTCTGGATAACGCGTCGGTATGCTAACCAACTAAGCAAAGCGATGATCTCACGGCGTGTGAATATCGAAATCTATGTACTTTTTTTTTACATTTCAGCAAAGCTTGGCCCCATCTAGTATTCATACTTTACACAGCATAAAACACCTCTCGAATAACATTTTTAGACTGAATAGTTGAAACGAGAGCCGTCTTTACTATTGAAATTTATGATTAATTTTATTTCAAGCGCTAGTGCTCGCACTCAAGATTGAACTTGAAATGTGAAATTTACAAAAACTTTTTTGTAGCTGTCGGATTCGGACCTGGGGAAATAAAAACCGTTTTGTTATTTTATTGTCATTTCAATTGGCATTTTCTAATCCGTTTAATTCAATTTCATTTTTCGACCTACCATGTGAAGTACAACACTTAATAACTAAACAATTGTTCTCACCAGCCTTAAAAACTTTATCAACTATATATAACATTTGTGACTCAATTAAATTCATTCAAGGTGTTAATTCTATAGATTTATAGTCTGAGTATAGACAAATATATTGCGAGCTGAATAAATGTCTGTTGAAAGGAAAACTCCGCAAATATTAAACATGATAATTTGGTGGAAAAGTACGGTACCAAAGTTTTCGTAGCTTCAGCATTAGTTGGATCAAGTATGCAAGCCGTAGTCTATACGCTGGGCAAGTCTGTCTTTTAATATAACTTATTTGTTGAAAAATTGACCAATTCTTGATCTAACATTCTTTTTATCACTCATTAGATGATTTGAGTCCACATACATCTCTTCGTATTTACCTATATTAATTACACTGTATGATAAATCAAGTATGTATTTAACAATGGTCCATAAATGTTCAAATTTATGGATCATTGTTAAATACATACTCGTACTTGTTTGTTACAATTCAGTTTGCCTAACGCTTTCTAAAAGAATATTATACAGTCTGAATAAGTTATATTCACTTTCAGTGCAATATCCTGTCGGTGCACCGCCTTTTGCTTACTCGCATTACGCTGGCAATAATTTGTCAGTAATCGCCCATATGTTACTTTGTTCCCGCCCTGGGGTCTCGGCATAGATTTGAGTTTGCTCCAGTTTGCGAAAGAATGCACGGCATAACGTGGATTTGTTCACGCTGTCGCTGTTTTATCGAGAAGGAAACTTTAAAGATTTTCCAAATGTCTATTTTGTAAAATATGTGGAAGAGATTTGTTACATGCCTTCCAGAGGTATAGCCGGCGGAAATAGAAGTTGTTACATAAAAATCTTGGCCCAAAATAGAGATCATTGGCTTTCTTGCAAATAAACATAAAAAAAGTAATATTTAAAAAAAAATTACAATAATATTATAAAAAAAAATCTGTAAGTAGATTTAGCGTAGTAGATTATAAGATTTTTTTTGTTCTAATGTATAATTTTTTTGCAAGAAATATAAAGGCTTTTTATTTATTTATTTATACATAAAAATCTTAACGCATTTTATCGCATTGAGTTTCTTGTTAACAGGTGACGGGGCAGAATTGTGACTGATACCAACCATGGATACTGTCAAGCTTGAAAATGCTGGAAATCGGAGTCAAAAGACGTATTAAAATGCTTAAATTCATTTTCTACACCATTGTTATTTGCGTGGATACAATAAATTATATTAAGCAATAATAACTTCAAAGCATTGTCGATAGCAAACCTACTTCTAATAAATTAAGACAAAATATAATAATCAATTAATACCCGAAAGTTTTGCTTAAAATAACCTTCTTAGATGGCGCTCCTCCGATTTTTATGTTGGTAAAACTGTCGACAAACATTATGCGCAATGCATTCATATTATTTATGCATCATACTTTTCCATGCAACCAAAAGCCTTCCCCGAAATTTTACACGTGCACCACATTCTTAAGTTTCAAAGCGCTTTGTGATTTTAGAAAATACCTTTTGTATTAAACGTATACAGGCATGTAGTTCAGCAGCGAGTTTGATGACTCAGTGTTACCTCAATTTCGAGACTTGATAAAGTGCGACAAAGCGTGCATAAGACTACATTCTATTTAATTCACATAACGGCTTTTAATATAATAATTATTAAATTTGGACGTAGTTCCGTTTATTTATAAATTTATGATTTTTGTCTTATATTAAATCTGCAACTTGTAAGTATGGTAATCTCATCTACTATTCAATTTCATCATATTCCATACAACTGAATATACTTGTTTTTAGCACACATATTAAGAATCGATAACAATGAAATGACTCTATAATTCCAGAAAAATGCCTTAATTTTGTAGGTATGATAGTAAAGACTATATATGGACCGCAATTTCTTGGTTATAACTTTCGGTTAAAACATTCATTTATTTCGTTAAAAACTCAGAAAATAGCGGTAATGAATAAGTTTAATAAATAACTTTCACTAAAAACGTACCCCGCTGTTCGCGTAAAGTTTTCATGTCTGAAACAATTTCGTAGAGTTCAAGAGCTTGTCCGAATGAATTGGTGAAAGTGAAATGGACTTTAACAAATGCATGAGAAAATAAAGATAAAATAGAACATCCGTGATATTTGTAATGTTTTTTTTAGCGAAAATTCTTTTTTCAACTATCGCATCTGAATGTAAATAGTAGAGATGAATGTAAATAGAAGTATAATAGAGATGTATCTCTTATTCATTCACCACACATTTCTAGTCTTACGAGTTTTATACAATACGAAAGCATTCTTTTGGTTTGTCTTTGTTTACGCAACAATTAGGCAAAAGATAAGCATAACTTTTTTAGGGTTCCGAACCAAAAGGGTCAAAACGGTCCCATTACTAAGACTGTCCGTCTGTCATCGGTTCATGAACCGTCGTGATAGTTAGGCAGTTAAAATCACAGATAATGTATTTCTGTTGCCGCTTTAACAATAAGTACTAAAAAACGGAATAAAAATATTTATGTGGGGCTCCCATACAACAGACATGATTTTTGCCGTTTTTATAGATAATACGGAACCCTTTGTGCGCGAGCCCTACTCGCATTTGGCCGATTTTTGCTACCGGCGTGGTCGAAACAGGAATCAGCTAATAAAAAATGGGTAGGCTCGACCGTAGAAGCACGATGGCCTCATAGAAGAGAGACTTGAAGTAATAGTATTTGTACTTATGTATTGCATTTGATCAGCGAGGGCGTACAGTCTGAAAGAGAAAACCACGGATGTTGCTGATGTTTTATATATAATATCAGGTGAAACGCATTTGTTATCTTCTCCCATAAGAACGCAGACATTTATATCTATTGACAGGATCACCAAGTCTTTGAAATATTTAATTTCTGTATCTTAAATAACATGAATGACAAGGATGGCATTGATAGCCCTTTCAAACTTCTTTCATATGTAAGAATTCATATATTCATGTATGTGCAAACAAGTAATAAGTAATGTGTCAGTTAATAAATAATGTGAAAAACATGCAAATCTTTGAACAGACATTGCGTAGACAATAAATTACAGAATGCGCTCGTAATTCATAATGATTTATATTACAGTGTAGCGATGTGTAAAACTAACTGGAGCATGCTTAAAATCGAGGCCGGGTCCCGAGGTGACTACAAAACGACATGCGGCCGATTAAAGCCAAAATTATTACCGCCATTAAAGCCGGAGACCCCATTCAGATACGTTCGGTAATCACGGTCTCTTACAATGCATTGTGGGTACTTATTCGCCTACAGTATGCGACACTATTATGTTCACAGCACCTGTCTGCGTGATCGCAGATATCCTTTCGAAGTAAAACTTCTTTACGCACTTAACTTGGGGAGAAAGCTGGTGAATGCGTGACGATAGCGTTACGATAAGTGTGGTCGGCGTTACGAGGTGTTATGTAACGCAAACGGTGATTTCTTGATTATTTCTTTGTTTCATTTCGTTCTTGAACAATTTTATAAAGTAATATTTTGTTCAATACGTTAAATATTCTTCGTTTAAAATGATAAAATTGTAAATTCATAAAGATGAAGATACATAGATAGATGGAGCTAGATGATAGATGATAGGTAGATGGAGCTAAACAAGTTTTACCTCAGTCGTGTGGTCTAAAGCACACTCGTTATTTTTGTGGTACTTACTAACTTGTTTATTATTCTTATTTTTACATTATTTCGTGTGCTGTTTTGTGATGGAATAAAACAGCAAAAAACCAATATAACTGAATATGCAATTTTTCTATTGTTGTAGGTACCCATCTCAATCCACTCAAAATAACTTCGGAATTTTCAAAAATTTTAGGTTTCACCTTGTTCTACATTTGTAGAAAAAACGACACTAACAATAGAAAAAAGGCATTAAATACATTGAAAATTTTATTATAACACATTATAAAGTTAAATAAAGTTTATTTAAATATCACAAAATTAATATCGTGAATACAGTTGTCGGTTCTCACGCGAACATACGTAGATGTCTAAATTTACTCTCATCATTTTTCACTAACGCTTCAAAAGAGGTATAACTTCAAAAAACAAAATTGCTGCCCCTGAGCCATAACAGACTACTAAGCAAAACTAGCATTTAAAGCAGTTGAAACCTTCTCCCGTTCCATGTAAATCGATCTGTCAGCAGCAAACGACACGCGGGTAATTACGTTCAGCTCATCTAATGGCAAGACAGAATTGCGCCATTGAGTAATACGATGCTTCTATCGTTTACATGTTGCATATAATTTGCGGACTGTATTAAGTCAACAATTATTATAATAAATAAATAAATATTACGTGACATATTTTTAAACAACGCTATCTATTCCCAAACTAAGCAAAGCTTGTACTATGGGCACTAGGCAACTGATAAATATACTTAAACGTACTTTTCTTTTGTAAATAAATACATATTATAGATATATAAACAGCCAGACAATATTTTTATTAATAGTGGGGATCAGATCCACACCCTCTGGCGCCACACAGGGCCACTATCCACTATGACATTTGGAGCGTTATATGTTAAATGTTGAAACGTTCTTAAAATTCACTGGTAATGCTGTGTAAAGACTCTCAAACGTATCTTATACTTAAATATAGAACATACAATAGAGACTGTAGGATCATGTATGTAATTGCAGAAATTTTGGCGTAGTTTAACCACAGTAGATATGGAAAATTTACAATCTATTGAATTTATTACACTGCATTCATATTTTAATGACAATAGTTTTCTTATAAGTACCCTTGTAAGTGCGTTTAGACTAAACTTCAAACTAAATTATATCAAATTAATAGACTTATTTATGAAAACGTTAAGAAAATCAGGTTATGTTATGGATATGGTTCGCCTTTCACAATTCAATATGTTATTATACACTTATTTTAGTTTATTTTAGCACAATATGTTTTATGTAAATATTTATTTATTTATTCTTTATGGACAAAAAGTACAAAGGCCGACTTAATACCGAAGGCGTTAATAATTAGAAAAAGGTTTAATAAATTTCTGTCAATTTCCATTTTTCCTATCCTAATGGTTGTAATAAATTCACATCCACCTTTAAATGGGTTTCTTTCGTTTATTTAGCACGAAAGAATAGGTTCTCTAAAACATAAAATATATTCAACTGTTAAAGAACCGAGAAACCTTTATTGTGTCGGTTACGTAATATCGGAATGTTTTCGTATACAAAAGATACGGGTTCAATGCAATTCTCTCATACGAGTATTCAACAGTGCTGTATTTCACCCGAATCTTTGCAATTTCGTATTTCGATTTCTATAATAACGTACATCGATATATCGTTGGCATTTATTTATTTATTTATTTATTTGTTTGAATATGGTATAAAGATGTTGACAGTTATATTACACGGTTCAGTCATATTCAACCATTTCTGGTATACAAAATGCTTAGACATATTCAAGATTACATTCTATACTTATTTTTAGTTAAGTTTGTCACAATTTACTTCATATATGATAACAAAAATATCCATACAATGTCCTTTTTATAAACTACGTCTTGAGAAACTATGTCAAAATTCAATTATTTGTGGGTCAAGTTACATAAAATTAGACAAAATCAGATTAAAGGTATTGTTTGGAACTGTATTCAAAATATTCTTGAATTGAATAAAAGCATGTGTTCTTTAGCCACTCATACAATTTCTTTTTAAAGATTGTACACGGTAAGTTTATGATTTCCCTTGGCAATTTATTGTACACTTTTATAGCCATTATATAGCAATTTCTGGAAAAAAATTTTTTCTTTGTTTTTGGAAGTATCAGCCTTTCTCCGAATCGGCTACTATACATTGCGATTTCATTTTGCTCAACAAAGAGGTACCGGTTATTTTTTACAAAAAGGCTTAATTCATATATGTACATCCCAGTTAGAGTCAATATACCTAGTTTTGGAAATAGCGTTCTACAGCTTTCTAATGGCCCAACATTACAAATTGCACGTACACACTTTTTCTGCGCTAAAAATACTTTACTTATTTTTACAGCATTTCCCCAAATTATCAGACCGTATCGTAGAACTGATGATATGTATCCATGGTAAGCTGTTAATGCGGCTTTTTGTGAAATACATTTTGATAGTTTTCGGAGCGGAAATATGAATTTATTTTTCTATTCGCAAACACATTCTATATGCTTCTGCCATGTACATTTGTGGTCCAAATTTAATCCTAGGAATGTAATTTCATTAACCTCTTCTATATTTTGACTATTGTAACTAATTTTTAGATCTTCCTTTTTCCCAATAATGCTGAATTGAATTAGTTTGGTTTTATTAATGTTAACTGAAAGGTTATTTTGTTTTTTTAATTCTTTTTACTTATACTATGAAAAGTACCTGGAGGACCGGTTTGACTTTGCTCGGTTTTTTTTTTGTAATTCATGTATTTTGGAAATTAAAAAAATAAAAAATATAGAAAATCATTTGATATAGAAAAAAAAAGTAAAAAAAATAAGTGTCTAATGATCGTGCCAGAACCACGGCCGTCTGTTTTGGGACCGCCCGATTACCGACCGAGCTATTATAACATTTTTTTTGCGGCGAAATTTAATGTCATTTTTTTCATTAACTGGAAACAGGGATAAAAGGACATTTTCTAAAAATGAAACCTAGCTAGATCGATTTTTCGCCCCCGAATGTACGCACATACTAAATTTCATGAAAATCCATGGAGCCGTTTCCGAGATTCCGAGATATATATATATATATATATATATATATATATATATATATATTTATAAGAATTACTTTATACCTACTTTAATTTAATTAAATAAAAAAAAATAAAAAAGCAGGGCAGAAAAGGTGGAATAAAAGCTAGTGAAAAACGGAATAAAATGGGAGCCATGAATTTTTCACAGTCATGCTGAGTGTTTCAGTATTTTTAGGGAGATCCTATAAGGATTTTTTTTAACCTATAACTTTACCAATTTTACCTAAGGTACGGAACCCTAACTATTGTAACGTGATGGCTGAATGGCCGGGCGAAAACTTTTAATTCAATATACTCGAGCTACCTGAGTTCACATTGGTCCCGATGACGGCACCAATGAAGTATTTTCGATTGCAATTATTGAGGGAAAATTTTCTCACGGTAATTATCAAGATGATATAAATAAAAAGTTAATTAAACCTTTACAGTCTTAAAGTATTAAAATAAATATATCCATGTTATATATCCAAAAACGCGCATAGCGTGAGCAGATCATTCGTGTATAAAAATTATGCAAAGAGAAAAAATACAGTGGGATTTGTACTTATACCTATCTCTTCCTAGATTAGGGATACAAAATCAGTAGTATATAATTTTGATCAAAAAAAAAACCCGACTTCAAACAGGAAACTAAAAACATTGTCAACACCTATAAAATTTGAAATTGCTCTCGACTTCTCTGGGATGCCATCATCAAATACGGGTTTCCTTCACCACGGTACCACTTCATCATGGTACCATTCATGGGATATCTCCTTTCCAACAAAAGAAAGTATCATCTAAATCGGTTCATAAATGACGAAGTTATCCGCGAACACACATAAAAAAAAATAAAAATATATACGGTTGAATTGAGAAACCTTCTTTTTTGAAGTCGGCTAAAAATATTAGCACTCGTTACTTCAAACATATAGAATATCTAATAACTTATGCGTTTCAACAAGCTTAATTGCCCGAAAACACGATCCCGTGGCTCTAACATGAGATAATGATGTATGCAGGTAGGAAATTCGAAGAATGATGGATGAGCTGCAATTCGAGAGTACACATTAATGGCTAGATCATCAAAGGGTACAGTAATGATGAATAAAGTAATTTAAACGTATTTTAAGGCTTTTGGAGAAAAAGAAAGTAATGCAGAGTGTGAAATACGCATAAAAAGCAAAGAAAAAGCAAAATTACTAAGTTTGTTTGACTTGACAGCCCAATTTTCAAAAGGTTGTCAACGCAACTGTAGCCCTCGGGTGTGGCAGATGTCCATGGGCGGCGGTATTCACTTACCATCAGGTGAGTCGTCTGCTCGTTTGGCAACTTTTCACAAAAAAAAAAACTTGACTGTGGTGTATTCAGCAGTTATCGTATACACAAGTGCAGAATACACAATAATAAAGAGGTGTTACGAAGAATATTCACTCACTAAGGTGATTTCTATATCCGTGTCCGAATATTTGAAAGAATTTGATACGTTAGAATAGAAAGTTTTGGAAATAGAGGTGTTGTTAAAATTATCAACGTATTGTTAAGATTTAAGTAACGGTCGCCCAGGACCAGGTTAACGAGATATAGAAAGATGGAATAGTAGATGCGCAGCGAAATCATTAACCGTACCCCCGTGATAGGTTTAGATGTTAAAGAGGTAAAAAAGGTTGTATTCTCTTTATGTATATATCGAATCTGAAGAAAGGGAACTCACAGGTGCACACTATTGGTTTATGAACCTATAACCTCAGGTCCTTAGTCTGACAACCAAGCCACTACGCTATTATGTATAAATAGCGCTCCTTATATCTATAAAGGATTTACCTTTCATAAATAAATTCAGAAGAGCGTTTAAAATTAATGCCCGCTTCCTTACATAACATCTTTACCAGCGGAAAGTCTGACAAAGGTAGTAAATTAATTTTGATGTAATTTACTATTCCCGAGGTAAATATGAAAGGGAAGGACCTCGGAAGCTGTAATTTAAGCATAAATTTCTGGGAAAATAATATGTTATTCTAAAACTGTACATTTTATTAAAACTTCTAGAAAAAATGAACGAAAAGTATTTCACCGCTGCGGGTATTGAAACCCACATCTTTCGGATTCGCGCCCGGTCGCTTCAACCATTAAACTCAATGGCTGATGGCTGCAACGATGAAAGTAACAGCCTATACATGTCCCACTGCTGGGCAAAGGCCTCCTCTATAGAGACGGTATCAGGACATAGTCCACCACGCGGCCCCACTGCGTATTGGCGGACTTCACATATCTTCGAAATATATTTTTTTGTTATTATTTCGAAAATATGCAGGTTTCCTGAGCCGTGATAGCTCAGTGTCCGGGCGCTCGCCTTTAGTTCAATATACTCGAGCAACCTGAGTTCGATCCCCGGTGCCGGCACCAATAAAGTTTTTAACTTTAAGTGCTGACTTATCACGTGCTCCGCGGTGAAGGAAAACGATGAAAATCGCAACTTATTTTATCTACATTGTTTTATCGCATTTTAAGCAATGCTTGTCGCATTTATTGTTATGCCCTTTTTAACACAAAAAATTTCAATTATAGTTTCTAATAACGAGAAATGTCGCCATTGCTATTTGAAATTCAATTTTTTAAAACGCTAATGTCTGAATGTAAGATAAAACATTAAAATTTGTAGAAAAATAATACTTTTCCGATAAACTTTAATGTTTCAAATTAAGTGCAGAGATTAGCGTTATAAAAATGTAACTGTTTCAATAATTTATATTATTTATATGCATAAGTAAATATAAAAAACAATCATAGAAAATTTAACTTGAAGCAAATAAAAATTTTGAAATTGAGATGTCACTTCTGTTTTCCGTTGCTGCATAAAGCTCTACGGAAAAACATCTCAATCTTGAAGAAATTTAGCGTAAATAAGAAGGTATGTCTAGTTTTAAGTTGATACGTGAGGTAATCAGATGCCCATTATATTAGGGGTTCTGCAGTTCCCAATACAAATGCAGCACCTCAGCTGTTGCGTTCCCACTTCCCAGCCGGTAAATAATACGGATCAGAATCTATATTCGATATTTGATAGTTCGACGGCTCGTTGGCGCAAATGTTAAACAAACCTAACAAGAAAAAAAGTATTTCGTCACAGAAAAATACTGCCTATTAGTATATTAAAATTGCGGCGACCTCATCGACACAGTGGTATTACAGCTCTTACTTTACTTAGACAACTAATTGTTGTCTAAGTAAAGTAAGAGTTGTAAATGAATACTGTGAAGTGGAGATATCACTTCTGAAACAAGTTGAAAACAACTTAGGTTACGTTTTATGTATTGCTCACTTGGCCTCGAGCTAAAACAATAACATTCTTGTAGGTGTTTTTTTTAACTTATTTACAATTTGGTTAATGTCAGCCGTTTGTCCTGACTAAATAAATTAAAACGGAGCTATAAATTTTAAATATATACAAGAGAATGTATATGCAACGATTTTTCAAGCACATTTCAGTCCAATGGGGAACCTTAGACTAAAATGTTACATGCTTAATATTTCCTTCTAAACTCAAGTTATATCTCAGTTGAGTTGATCGTGGGTTCCGTGATAAAAGATTTATAATATAAGTATTAAAGTTACGCTCCATATTAGATGACCGTGAATGTTACTTGTTTTTAGAACATTCCTGACCATGAAAGATGTTACAATTATGATTCAGTGACTTAACCGACTTACCAACTTGCTTCGATCGAATATGTGCAGTTTAGAAAAATACTTTTTAACTAAAAAATCAAGCATGATACCTTCAGCTATTACTTAAAAAGTATTCATGGAAATCTTAAACATTTTTAACTGTTAAAAGCTGCAAATCTTAATAACAAAAAAGTAGTCACAGACTGGTATGCCAGCTGCTTCGTTTTATATTATTTTTTAGTAGTTAACAACGGTCTAAAGTTGCTCTTCGGAATCTTAGTAGTTTTGTGGATTTGTTTATATCAAAGCAATGTGGGAATCGTAAATATTGATAATAATATTACAATTAATAATGACACTTAGTCATTACAGTTATTTTTAGCGTTATATTTCTACTTGTTTTCATACAGTGTTAACGTAAATTAATTATGTTTTATAATACCATCAAATAACATCACTTGTTATATTTTATTAGCATCACAATGTCATAATTTGACGCTATAAAAACTGAAAAAATAGTCTAGAAGAGGAAGCACAACTTAATTCTGGTGGATCTGCAAAGGGCACCGTTTCAATTTTTGTTAAAGAGAATTGGGATTGCTGATGAAAATTCTGTCTACAGTACGGTAATAATATTTTATTTTATTTATTTATTTAAAATTATTGTTTACACCTCAACTTAAGGCTAAACAAAAGGCAAACTTAATGCTAATAAGCATTCTCTTCCAGTCAACCCTGGGAGTAGAGAAAGTTTGACGCAGGTGCAAAACAAAATACGCGAAATAAATTAAAGAAAAATAAAAAAAAGAAAACAAAAAAATAAGCAAAGGTACATTCTATAGAAATATACTTTATTCAAAGAAAAATACTTTACATATAATCATTAAATACATATAAATTTCAATACATAAACATGTTATAAAATAAGTATAAATATATATAGGTACACTATTATACCTATCATGGGATCATCAAACCCGAGTACAAAACAACGCAAATGTTATCGGATGGGTTTTGATTTTTGTAGTTTCTTTTTTACAATTTAATAAATAATGATTGCTTGCTTGTGTCAACCTTTTAATATATTAAGATCATTCTCTTATATATATCATCTTTATATATGTGTGTGTGTATGTATGTATATGTTTATAACAAGTATAATGATTTAATCCCTAAAATTGACCGACTTCTTTTATAGATATAAAACATTAGGATTATGTATTATTTGTTTATCGCTTAGTGTAATAGCCACTAAAGTTAATTTGGCACCTCAAGTTCTTTTACAAATTGCTAGTCTCTGCACTTAACTTCAACATCTGTAGATTTAACTGTTGCAAAAGTTTTCACCACTAACAGGGTTCGAACGCCCTTACGCTCTTTCGATCAGATCAAGACCTTCGAAGTTCAAACCAAAAAAAACCAAACCACCACTAGTTTACCAAAAAATACTACCGTGATAATGCACCAGGCTTCTATTTTGAACATGAATATTGTCTTATCGATTGATAATCCAACAGGAAGAAATATCTAATAGACCAGTATTAAAATTTGTAGAAAACGTACGAAAAGATTGTCACCGCTGTGGGAATCGAACCCACGTCTTCTGCATTGAATATCGTTTTACAACGATAATTCGAACGAGAGATGTCGCCATTGCTTTTTTTAGAAATTAAAATTTTTATAGTGCTAACCTATGCACTTAAGATTAAACAATAAAATTTGTAGAAAAATTACGAAAAGATTGTCGCCACTGTGGGAATTGAACCCACATCTTCGGCATTCGCGGCCTGGCGCTTTATCCACTAAGCTAAATGGCTGATTGCCACACCAACGAAAATCTTAACGTCTTTTATCTACATTGTTTTTTAGCATTTGATGCAATGCTTGGCGCATCCATTGTTATACCCTTTCCATGGCCTGTGACGTGACGTAGACGTATTATACTTCCACGTCAATGCACACGAATTGCAAGCATTGTAAATTGTCACATCTGTCCATAGTTTGCAAAATTCAGTCTTAATTAACTAGTTTTTACATCTCACTAAAGTATATATAAGTAGTAGCCATACAATCGCCGGCAAAATGATGAACCGCCATAAATGGAGCAGAGGGGCTAATTTAAATGCTAATTCCGCAATTAGAGTAAGAACTTGCACAGTTCACAAAAGAGTTGAGAGAGATTAAAATCGTCTTTACGATTTCTGTCAGTCTTTTAAGGTCTCCTTTTAAAATTATAAATCTTCTGACGTCGTGTGAATAAAAGATCCAAGAGTAAAAATAATATTGAACACTAGTTGGTTAACGTTAACAAAATAAACAACACAAGATAAGCAGCAACAGAAATATATCTGTGAAAATTTTAACTGTCTAACTATCGCGGTTCATAAGATACGACCAGGTGACAGACGGACAGACAGACAGACAGCGGAGTCTTTGTAATAGAGTACCACTATTACCCCATTTATACTTTACGAAACCCTAGAAACATACGTTTTCATGTAAGAAATTGGATTTAGTGATTCCTACTAAATACAATAAGATAAAATCACTCTGCGGTGTAATATTCCTACCATTTTACAGCTAAAAGATTAACCATTAAAATTCCTTACCAAACGGTGTCAGCTAGGTCTTATAATTGGTTACGAAAAAATTTAACTCCATCACTTTGCTAGCATATTAAAACTTATACAATGATGTAACAAAAAATTGCTACATTAATTACTTTTGTGGATTTGAAACGCTTTGTTAACATTTCCCGATTTATTATTGTTAAGGTAAGTTCCGTTTGTGATTTCAAATTCGATTATGCTTGAAACCGAAGTGTTAGTATTTTATAAGAGTAAAAGTAAAAGAAAAAAAAATATAAACAATAATATTTATTAGAAATGTTATAAAATAAACCTAACCATTTATGACACTGAAATAAGTACATTTATTTGACATACTTATACTGTTTAGAATCGTGTGTATAAATTTTAAAAAATACAGCATATGTAGTAATTACCAGAGCTAGATCTACAAGAGAATATTTCAATTCTTTAGGTATGTTTATTAAATTTCATTCATTATTTTAGAGAAGACCGGCGTAAAGTGGAAGCAAGCTTTCTCGGTGACTACTAGGCAATTACTTCTATCATTTATAAAACTGTTAATTAAGCCCAGACACAGTTCAAAGGTGTAAGGAAATATGTTCAAACAATTATATGGACACTTCTGGAGTGACGGAAAACTGGAAATTTAACGCAGTGAATTTCCTCACTTACGAGTAAATATGATTTTATGCAACTTCATTGTACTACGTCATGTACACTTTTGCAAATTTATTACATAAATTTTATAGTTTTATAGTGCTAATCTATGCACTTAAGATTGAACATTAAAACATGTAGAAAAAGTACGAAAAGATTGTCACCGCTGTGGGAATCGAACCCATACATGTTTTAATTTATTACATTTTTGATCTAGAAAATAATAATTTGCAATTAAAATTTTGAAAGTCTTTCCGTTTTAAAAAACGCGACAAACAGACAAACAGAAACATTACTCAGTTATATACAATAACAATATTTTATAATTTTACAACAGTTTTTACTTTCGTATAATTAGATAGAACAAAACAAAACAAAATTTTGTTCTTATGGGTAAATCTTTACAGCATACTAACATAATATTAATACTCTACGCAATTTGTACACATTTCTTTCGTCATTCATACAAGTAAAATACTTCATTTTATATTTGAACCATATTTTTTTTTTTTTTTTCATTTCAATTAAATAATGTAAGTGGTATCGTTCTTCTGGTATCGTTTTATTATAATAAATAAATGAACATTTGAAATATTGAAAAAAAAAAATTATTCATCTGGTATCCCTCACACATAGGTTTTAAAATGCTTCACTGTTGCTATGTGTGGCATGGAGACTTTTTGTATTTGTAGTCTGTGGTGCAGGCTTTTAAATTAATGGAAGAATGTTTTCTATGCAATTGATTTTTTTAAAATCAAATATAAGTACATTTTATCGTTGCATTACTTCCATCCCACCTCTTTCTTTGGAATCGGCTTTTGTAGGATTATTCTGCATAGGAGATCGTAGTTAATTATCTATAAATAGCTTTTCGCCCGTAGCTTCGCTCGCGTTGAAGCCCTTAAATAAATATCTTTTTATTTTTTTAATAAAAAGAATCCTATGTCCTTTTTAACACATCTAATATGTGTACAAGTTTCATGATAATCGGTTGAGTAGTTTTGGCAACTAGTTAGTTTTAACAAACAAACTTACATCCACATTTATAATATTAAATACTAATATTATAAACGCGAAAGTTTGTATGTATGGATGAATGTTTGTTACTCTTTCACGCAAATACTACTGAATGGATTTTTACGAAACTTTACAATAATATAGCTTACACATGAGAATAAGACATAGGCTCTAATTTATATCCATATTTTTATGTATATCTGTCTTTTTGTCTGAATGTCACGCCTTCAGCGTATTTTACGCGGACGTAGTCGCGGGCAGCAGCTAGTATTAAATAATAAAGTAGGGAAGTAGGAATTAGGGATTGCCGAAAGACGTGTTTATTCTATGGCACCCTAAACGTAGTCACGGCGCGACGTTTCGCTGTGAATATATTAATTTTAGTGTATCTGTAATGCCTTTCTAGGAATCTAGACGTGTATATATAGGATCAAAGCTCAATTATAATTGTCTAAATAGTTTTATTTAAAGTATTCACTGTGAGATAATAAAAATGCGAAATGAAGATGTCACTTCTGGAAACAAGTTGAAAACAACTTAGGTAACGTTTTATTTATTGCTCACTTAGCCTCGAGCTCGAGTAACGATATTCTCGGAGGTAGTTTTAACTCATTTACGATTAAGTTAACGTCAGCCGTTTGTCCCGTGACGCTAAATGAATTAAAACGGTGCTATTATGCAACGGTATTAGAAGCGCAGTGGGAAATTTTAACTCAAATAAATATTTAAAGCGAAATTGTTCCATTGAAACCGTACATCAATCGGTCATAAAAGTTCAGAATATTTCACATTCGTTTTGAAATCATAAAACTGAGAGTGAAGCGAGACGACGCTAGTTATCCTTTGTATAAATATTGAGACCCTTTAATATACTTTTGATTTATTCGTAAAAAATCTCATGTAAAAAAAAAAATGCTGTTAATATTTATTTCATAAGGGGTGAATTTTGAATTTTATTTTAAAAAAACAAACACTAACTGGAATACCAGCTGTTTTGGTTAGAAGATTCTTTTTTAATCTGGCAAATATCTATTAAAATTCATTACTAAATTTAAAAGAAATAAACCAATACGACTTTTATTGTAAGTAATCTTATATTCGTCCGTAATTTTCAATAGAAAACAGTTTAAAGCAAAGTTCAAACGATACAAACAACAAAAAGAGAACAAAAATTTTTCATTCGGTCATCCCGAATTAGCGGACTTTAAAGTGTCCGAAGTTAAAACCAGTGGATTTCATCAGCACTGGACGTCGGAAATTCCAAATGCAGTCAGGGCTTATGATTAAGCGACAGAAATGAAAAATAACTGGACGAACAGAATTTTGCAGTCTTGCTAACGGTAAACTCGACTGTTTACGGCTACCAAGAGAGCACTGTATGACGCGTGTCGTCAAATTTTATTACGTGCATCTAACGCTATCTTTTCACCTATGGAACTGACATGCTCGAAATTTTATGTACACGAATTGCGGATATGTTTTAAAATCGATCCTCACAAGAACGTAGCGTCGAAAAGCAGCTTTCTAACTTGTTCCGTGTCCCGATGAAGTTTCGTTAGAGTAACCGTACATTCGCCGGCAATATGATCACCCGCCATAACCGACGCCGAGCGGCTAATTTAAATGCTAATTCCGCCTGCACTCGCAAAAGAGTTTCGCAAAGTGGAGAGATTAAAATCATCTTTATAATTTTGTTAGTCTATCCGGTGAAGTCAATTCGCTTTCTGAAATCTAATTAAAGTATCATTAAATAGTACTTAATACTATAATTATAAGATTTACGATGACACAGCGTTATGGTTAATTATCGACATCAGAATAACCCATTTAGTCAATTCTTGCGTACGATACACACTTATAAGTAAATTAACAACCTCCTCTGCACAGAGGCTATTGGGGCAACCATCACGCGCCCCCATTGCGGATTGACGGACTTCACATAGTCGAATGCGGACAAACGCCCAGATGGGAAACAACTATTTGTGGGCCGCACAAATTGTTGTCCCGTGTGGGAGTCGAACCCACGACCCCCAACGCCGTAGCCAATACCTTGGCAACTGCATCACGGAATCATTAAGTGTGAGTACGATTAATTTTTTTTTGTTCTCTGCACTTTAAAAAAAAACAATGGCCTTACAGTATGTGGATTACGTCTTTTAGTTTCGCGCCTAGACACTTTAACCACTAAGCTAAACATCTGCTTGCCACACCGACGAAAATCTCAAGGTCTTTTATCTATATTGTTTTTTCGCATTTCGAGCAATGCTTGGCGCATCTATTGTTATATCCTATAAAGCATACAAATATTTTCAAATATCGTTTTACAACAATATTTCGAACGAGCGATATCGCCATTGTTATTTGATTTTTTCTTTTATATTGCTAATAATAAATTTTTCGTCCTTTTAACAGTAAACTTGTTATTGTTAAAAGTTTAAAATTATAATTTTATTCATTTTAAAATTATTCTCTTATCTTATTTTGAGTCGCAGTTCGCCATTAAATTCTCTTTAGGTACTCGAGGAAGAGGAAACTTGAGTTTAAATCCTACAAATTTTTGCAATGGGCTGATTTATCGCTTGCTCAGTAGTTAAACGGCGTTGGTAGTAATGCGACGGACAATATGCTGATATTATCTAAACAGGCTGCAGTTTAAGTTGTACCTTACATTTCTTGTTTAAACATGACCATAAAAGGGATTTAATGGCTATGGGTTTTGTGTAGGTACAGTAATAAGTAGAAACTTATCGATACATCTGTTGACAGTCGGAACTAGTTAGTTTTCATTGTACACACCTACATGTTTTCCTTTAATTACTTATTTATTGTTGATTATTATTAAAGGTTTGCTGGCAGAGAATTCTGTTTAGGGTTAAGCTCGCCTTTGTACAGTCATTTTTGTAATCCTTCATTTGTAACTGTAATTTTTTTGTGTACAATAAAGAATAAATAAAGAACTAAGGGCCCAGCTAACATGTTTGTTGTATTGGCACAGCTACTTATTCTAAATGTAGTAGAAAGTGTGTTAGTAAATGAATTTGGGTAAGAAGCAGTTTCGCGCCTTGTGACCACATACAAATCTACAAAATCAACAAATAAGAAATCCTTATTCTTTGTTATAAGAATAATTTGTAATAATATATAATTTGATATATCCTGTTCTGGCCTATTAACGGAGGCTTCTAAACTTATTTACAGACAAACTTCGCTGACTGAAACCTTTTTAATGTTAGAGGGTAACCCTCTAACATTAAAAAGGTTTCAGCGACATGTAATTTTTAGGTTACAATTAACTTTTTTTTTTATATTTTTATTTATAACTTAGTAATTTGTAACAAAACTGGCATAGGGCAATTAAGGAAAAGAATACATTATAGATTAGACGATGTAAGATACATAAGTAGGTACCATTAATGTACCCTTGCGCAATTTAAGGAAAGGATAATTGTTTTATGTTCCAAGTCATCGTACAAACGTAACTTACAATAAATAGAGTAGGTATACCATAGAGTCGATCCGTTCATAATCAAACGAAGATTGAAAGGAGCCTTAAATGATTTATGATCTTATTCTCTACTACACTATTTTAGTTATATGTAGTATCAGTGGGTTTTCGGCCGGTGTCCTCGGACATAATGTGGGCAGACGTAGGTATCGCGCAATGAGAGAAGAGTACAAATCAACAAATCAACACAGTATGGTAACACTGACGAAACGAAGGACAGTTCCGTGACGCGTCTTCACTTGTCGGCGTCCACCAAAAAGTGTCGCCTCACGACTCTGTCGAAGCGCACCGGCCCCGTAGTTGCGTGATTTCGCCGCTAGAGGCGCGCTTGCGTTCCGTTTAGCGACCGTACTCATGACCGGATACGACATATATATATATTAGTTTTAAGTTTTTACCATGTTCATTCTTTGTCACTTTTCTAGTATATACCATCAATTTTCTCGATTTGGACTTGGAATGTCAACTGACTGTTGTAATAATATCTTTTTCTTTGTTGTCATTCTGCTTTGTGATGCTATGAATAAATAAATTAGTATAGATAAAATTTATTCCATTTATAACACTCGAAGTTCCCATACGTATTTCAGTGAGTTATGTCCCTAATGAGTTCTAGGGAAACGGGTCGTAAGTTTCAAGATTTCAGGTCATCTTACTAATAAATCCGACGTCGAATTCATTTTATGGTAGTTGCAAACTCGCGTCATGCTTCAGGGATTAAAGAGAATTAGGGAATTGATGAGATTAGTTTCAGAGTTATTAAAACTTGTTCCGTCATTATTTATATTAACATATAATCTTCCGTTATGAAATTATTTTGTTCCTTCCTAACAGCCTTGTAACTTTCATATTCAGACATTGAATCTAACCTACCGGTATTTTTGTTATTAAAGAAGGTGGCAAGCGAGCAGGTGATTCACCTGATGTTAAGTGACAACCGCCGCCCATGGACATTTGCAACACCCGGTGGTTGCAGATGCGTTGCCACCTTTTAATAAAGTTGGCCCCGGCTACCTCACTCACCGGGCGAAACGCAAAAGTATAACATTTCCACTTCACGCCTGATTTCTGTGAGGTCGTGGTACTTACCCGGACGGACCTGCCCATTCGTGCAACAGCGAAGACTGTTGCACAAATGGGCATTAAAAGCATCACGAGTTTATTTTATTTTAGTTTATTTATTACATTTATTCATTTTTTTACGTGCATGCACCACTATCTCACGTCTGTACCAGGTCTAAGGCGACAGATTTATCACCCGTTCCATATACACACAATAGAAAACATTTTGAACGTAGAAAAGAGAAATTGCAATGGGATTACGACATAATAGTAATGGACTAATACAAATCTGTCACGGAGGTACATATATTATAACATGTTGAAAGCAGAATCAAGCAACTTAATCTGACTTAATCCGTAACTAGTACATTAAGTCGTCGGTATGTATCCAGCTATAAAGGATGGTTTATGTAACACCAAACTTAGGTTACAAGTTTGCTATGCAAACCTATAGGCTACCCCTGTACGCTATTACGTAATAGATGGAAGATTATGAAGGTTACAAACGATTGAAAGAAGCTTAAATTCAAATTGTTTCATAGGTTGTATAGAGTATAATTTATTTTGTTTTCAAAATCCTGACGTTTACTTCTTATTACCAATGGTGGCTTATCGAATAATATTAGTATTTTGTTATGTTTGATCATGAATGAGATAAAATGGTTTTATTTTACCATGCTTGATACACGCGTAATTATAATAAATTGTTGTGAATAAAACAAATTTCTCTTTGATTCTGACTGAATTATTAGGATTATCTAAGATACCTATTACGCTCGTACCGCATTACTTAAGTGAATCAAACGCTAAACCCTTCCTAAAGCATAGTTGAGGACTATCGCAATGCGAAATCCCTTCACATTAACGGGCGTCTTTTGGCCAATTAATTTTAATGCATGGTAATAACTCCCACTCAGGCTTAAAGACGATTTATTGATGCATTAGCGATTTAAACTCTAAGCCAGACAAGAAAAAAAACTGTTTTAGAAATAAAGCTTTAAATAGTCAATACAGAGTTTAATTACTTCACTTGTACAAACGAAATGAGGCTGTAATTACATAAAGGATTAGGATAATTAACTAACAATTATATCAGGTTTCTTGGCCAAGTTAATTGCTTGAGGCCATATGCATAAACCCTAATTCCAATAACAGCTTGTCCAAGCGAATATTAATAGTAATTTAAATGTTATTGTAATAGGTAAATTGTCGAAAAATTTTCCTAGACCCAAACTTACCCATCCTTACAACAGAGCGAAGACGACCGAATCGATTTCGAGTCGATTTCGACCGAATTTGACAAAAATTTAGACAACTTTAAAACTTTATTTTACATTTTTAGCAAATTCTTAACCTGATATAAGACCATCAAATACTTCTGAGCCATACATTTTATTCATGCTTATTTATCACTGTCTCTAATGTTGATTATATAATAATATATAATCAAGACTTAGAGACAGCAAGTACTTAAATATAAGTACTTGCTGTGAAATAGTGTGAGTGATATGACCCAATTAATTAGTCGATACTCGAACAAGTCTACGTTATATCTTAAGAGGGCTAGTTGGCACTATGGTAGGGTCCGTTCGGGTACCATGACCACACAGAAGACCGACGTGAAATGGAGGATCAAAGACAATGAGAAGTATTAATAACTTTTCATATTCATCGAGGTTTGCAATGCGAGCACAAGATATCTATCTCCGCGTTTAATAACGCGCTAAGTCAAGTCTTGGAAGCTAAGTCTTGGAAACTTCATAATTATTCAAAATAGTTTCTTTATGTATTAAAATCTGTGCTGGAATTATGTTCATGTTCCTACACCTCATTCTTCTAACCTTCAATACAGTTTTTTTAAGAGATAAACGATCCATCGTATGGTTATTAGCATTAGGTTCTCTAGCACCAAATGAATTATTGGAATTTGAATGCGAGTTCACCACGTGGTCGACGGTAAAAGAAAACAACAATTAGTTAACAATATCCCATTAAATTGTCGAATTATACGATTCGCTTTGAAAATGAATTAACAAACAAAAACAAAATAAAACCTTAATGAGCTTTGACATCCAGACTGGAAACCAACTTTACTTTGATCCAATTTAATAATAATCAATTGTTAATACCTGAAGTATTTTTCATTTTGAAATATTACATATTGAAGATCATTATAAAAAAAGTTCCATTACACATTCTCAAGTTATTGCGATGTTTTTAATATATTTTATATTCTTCGCATCTCAAACACCGCCGATATTCTGGGCTACTGATATAACATGGCGGAATGAATTTTGATACCCCGTTGACGCTCGGAGTAAACGAGATACTTTTGTGGCTTCAAAAATGCTTGGTAGCCGGTGTAAAGATTGAAAATTGCGAACAACCTACAACCCGCCGTATCGGTTTCACAGAATGTGCTAGAATATTTACCTTAGAAAGCGATGTTGACAATTTATAAACGTAATACTTCTACTATACAATGTAACAAACAAGGAAAATTACAAATTGTAAAACAGATTCCTAAATTATGTTTCGCATATATAAATGTAAAATGTAATGTGCACCAGAAATAGTACAACATAAGCGACGTTACAACTTTCAAGACCTATATCGTTTTAACAAATAAACGTCTTTCTTAAAGGTTGTTTATTCTTTTCACTTACCATCGAACTTATATTAACTTCAGCTCAGAAGCAAGGAAAATATCGAGGTTTCGATCTTGCAAACTTTGATTTTACCGCGGCTCAATTCGCCCTTGATAGCACAAAATTAAATAGTATGGAAAAGAAGTTTACAGACATAAGAGGGTCGGTGGCTCGTAATAAGAAACACCTAAAACTACAAACAAAATGACACGTTACTTGCGTTTCATGGAGGTGACGAAATCGGGTCTACGGTACGCCTTAGCCGAACCGGGATTTTCTTAAAGTTGTACGGTATAAAAAACAGGTTCCATAAAACGCAGTTCCGAGCCTCCGTACCACAATTTGGACTAGGAATACAAAAATCGAATATTTACTATAAAACCACCAGCCATTAATACAAATATTCGGAGAAGTAAGAATTCAGTAACATCAGAGTGTCCGTTTCTGTACATACGTACTTACTAATAAGATTCATTTCAGATTTTCTCTACATAAACTTCTACAATGCACCACTGCAGATAAAATAATTATTAACTTGCTTGCAAGTGCATAGCGTAGTCTTTGGCTGGAGTGACAAAGTAATTAAACACTCAGTAATCAAATTCGAATCCAAAAGATGCAATAAGTTATATACGCGGCAATACATTAACGCGTTTCACGTTCAAGCGTTCACTTAAACTTTTACGTGTCACGTTTCACTTTACATTTCGCGTTGCCACTTTAAATCTTTAACTTTGGCAGAAGTTTCCGGAAATTTTCGTATCGCGAAAATGAAGGAATAGTGCACTGCATAGCATTTTAACAAGTATAATTATAATTATCATTACCAGTGATAATTAAATTGCGAGGATTATGAGTTCACATGATAATTTCTAAAATTGCAGCAGATAAAATAAAAATTTCAACTTTCTTTAGTTTTTTTTACTTTATATTTTACAACCTACAATAACTAGAAAGAATAAATAACGAATTAGGTACTTCTCTTCTTTTAATATGTAATAGAAATAAAAAGAAAAAAATCCGTGAAGTACTTTTATAAAAAAAAGATGTTATTTTTGAAGTTTATTATTTATATTCCACGAAGAATAAATTTAACCTTTGGCGGTGATATTATGGTCTTTTTTTATGTAAAAAGTTGCCAAACGAGCAGACGGTTCACCTGATGGTAAGTGAATACCGCCGCCCATGCACATCTGCTACACCCGAGGGTTACAGATGTGTTGAAAATTTGACAAACTACTTCACTCACCAGACGAAACGCGAAAGTATTTGTCATACTTCCACTTTACGCTGGTCTTCTGTGAGGTTGTGGTACTTAGCCGGACGGGCCTGCCCATTCGTGCAACAGCCTAGGCTGCTGCGTGGCCCCACCACCGTTTGTGGGCCTGAGATGAAAAAACAATAAATAATAGACAAAATATACAGTTTTAATGGCTATACGTAGCTTCGTAATTTAGCTAAATTAGTTAATTGAGGAAAACATAAAAAAGAATACCCGGGAATCCAATTCACGATTACCAATTAAAAGTCACAATTTTTACAACCTAAATATCATAGGCCATTTAAAAACTTTACTGTAGTCTTCAACATTAACAACTATAAATACAAGTTAGCAATCATCGATGTTACTTATAAAAGACGAATGTTGGATGCATACTGCACTCCAGTTTTCCTCGGAGCTCAAAATTAAATTATTATTCAATCCATTCCGATTCCAATTAAGTAAACCGCATTTATTCTCTTCTCACTTTCAAAATTTTATTAAATAAAAATGGTTATTGAATTCTCATTTATTACTTATCGCGGAATGGAAAATCGTTGTAGCACCGATAATATATATTTTAATTACTCGCCTTGAAATATGGAGTGTCGATTTTCTTAACTTATATGAGCTTGTTAAGTGTTTTATATAGTAGACTACTACATTAAATGATTGTTTATTATTTAAAGTTTAGCGTAATCGTGAAGTTCAAATTATTTGCTTTAAATCTTAAAATGAAAACCATATTGCATCACTGAATTACTGTATTGTTTTCTCAGCGTTTAAAAAATCATTTAATTCCAAACAACAAGTACGATTGAACATATTACATCTGTAAAGGTCAAAAGAAGTTAATAACCGAAAAAAAAAAGATTTTCAATATCTTCAGCAATTAAAGTTTCCAGTACAGGTTTTGCCGTAGCTATTAAAATTTAGGATTGCGTTTTATTTTTAGGGCTAGTCTGTGCTCACGACGATATTTAAAAATGACCTTAATAGATAAATTGGCGAGAATTTTTGGCGTTACGAGGATACCTGAATCTTCTCGGGTTGATTAATCACATTAACCGTGAAGTAAGACATGAAATTTTTACACAATAAAATTAAAAATATTTAAGGGGGCTCCCATAAATCAAACGCAAGACAGCCCGGCAACCTAGAGGTACATAGCAATTTGTTTATTATAGATAATGGTATGGAACCCTTCGTGCACGAGTCCAAATCGCTCTTGGCTTGGTTTTTTATTTGTTATTTTTGCACTTAAAATAAAATTGCAACATGAGTTAAACGTGTAAGAAATTATTTTTTCGACAAATTATAATATATACATTACATTTAAATTTCATTCATATGTTTAGAAAGTTTCAGAAAGTTTTCCAAACCAATAATTATTTTTGGAAAAACAGAAATATTAATAATTACTTACTATTAGCCATAATTACTTTTGATGTTTTGATTACAGAGACGTTTTCTAATACGTAAGACCCCTTTAGCGCCTTTCATTCGCGTTTACAGCCTTCAGCCGTGAGAGTGTGTGTGAGTTGTTACTCCATTTTAAACTTTCACAAAATACGTTTCATTCAACTTTTACACTCACACGTGATGTGCAAAAAGTCAACCCCAACGAACTCTATTCCGTTTACGGTAAATAAATTAGCGTGTTACTACAGTATGGCCGACAGAATTTGTTTTAGAATTACGAGGGAAGCAAGTTTCGGAGGCACGTTCACTGCCATTACGTGGTTTTGGTGCCGCGCTAATTTATCCTAGGGTCAATTAGCGTTGGACTTTAGATAGTGTGAAAACGAATAGGAATATCAGAAATATAAAGAAAATTATTTCAAGCCTTGATAGCTCAGTATCCGGGCGCTCTCCTTTCATTCAATATACTCGAGCAACCTGAGTTCGATCCCCGGTGCCAGAACCAATGAAATTTTCAGATTTAAGTGCTGAATTATCACGTGCTCAACGGTGAAGGAAAAGATCGTGAGGAAACCTGCATATTTTCGAAATAACAAAAACAAAATATTTCGAAGATATGTGAAGTTCGCCAATCCGCAGTGGGGCCGCGTAAAAAGGAGGAGGCCTTTGTCCAGCTGTGGGATATGTATAGAATGATTCTTTACTTTTTTTTATTTACTTCAAATATTTACTGTCTTTATTTTGAGTCTTCGTTTTATAGAAGACTTATTTTTAAGAACATGTCATCGTACTTCTGCCTTTATCCCACCTAGATGGGGTCGGCATAATATGTGAATCGTGTTGTTAGAGGTTTTACTAGATTTTTTACGACCGGCCGCCTGCCTGACGTCAACCCTCCTTGGAAAACAAGTATCCAGATGCGATACAATTATTTGTGAGTCACACAAATACTTTTCCCGGGTGGGAATCGAACCCACGACCCTCGACGCCGAGGCCAATAGCTTAGCAACGGCGTCATCGACGTATCATCCAAGTCCAGTCTATATTTGTAATAGTAAAATGCTAATAAGGAAGTGTTCAAGCTAAAATTTAGGTAGCAGACCCTTGAGAATTAAAAACTATAATGTTATTATACTATAATATAGATTATATAATATTAAATCCTTTTCTTCATATATTGTTCATATGTACCGTTATATTTCGTATCAATTATTTCATAACATAATTTTTACTACTAGTAATTTGTTGTCTTATTTTTGTTAAGTATTTTATTACTATCGTCATTATCAATTACCATAAAATGGGAAGAACTCCAGCACTAAACAATATAACGACTCGAAAACACGAAAATTGCCAAAGAAAACAAAAGTACGCAGCGGCACTTGAACTGAGTAATATGAAGGGGTACTTAATACTATTAATGTTTAAATAAGTAGGCATTAATATACATCCGTATTCCTTTTATGTAATAAATACTAAAATAGTAAAACTACACTACATATGGTGACATGTAATCGCATGTTTAATTAATTCAATAACTACCGAACAGTAATTTAATAAATCGATTAGTATTGTACTAAAAATATAATGAAACACATAACCTTTCCAGTTGCTTACTAGCTACTTATTAGATAACTTGAAACATTTTATATGGGTACAAAATAGTACGGCACGCACTTTATGTTGGGGACCGTAGACTTCCCGACCCAAAACACCTATCCGTTTCTGTACGCTGCTAAATAAATTCCGTTGACCCACTTGCTCCCTTTTATTTATCGCCAAAGGGATCGACTTGCATTAGCTTAATTGTAAATAGATTAATGTCACCTACGGGGACCTTCGTGCTCCGGTTAAGTGAACTATAAATAAAACGTAAGTGCCACGTGGGTAATACAATTAGAAGCAGAGCCGACCACTTAAGCCCGTTATTTCGTACAAATGTCCGGTTTTAATTTACAACGCTGTCAGGCTGCGGTTTCATGTGTTTTTTTTTTTTTTTTTTTTCATTCAGGCCATACTTAGGTTCATTGGACATGATGGATGCGTTGCGGCATTTAAGAATATACTAACGATTGGAAAGATTTTTTGAATATCTAAAGAAATCCTCAAACGAATATTTTCAGAAATATGGAATATACGCCGTAATTGCAATTCGCCTATTTGCTCGTTAATTAAATTATATATTGTACTAGCTGGTGCGTGCAACTTCGTCTGCGCCAAATCTACCGGATCCATACGTTTCGCTTTTTACGCCATCTGTTGGATAGGTACTCAATCCAGCCGACAAATGTACCTTATTTATACAATCTTATGGAACTCATTAATATCTATAACTCTTTTTTATCTAATAACAAATAATTTGCAATAATATTGCGACTATAAATTGAGACGTAAGCTATCTATATTCAATATATCTTTCAAGTTGGATCAAACTGCACACGTTGCGACAATTTGTTTAAAATCGGTTCAGTAGTTTAGGAATCCATCGCGGACAAACAACGTGACGCGTAATTTATATATATTAAGATAGCTAAAACTGTCACAATCAACTTTAGTTCATAGTCAAAAATGATACTCGAAAATGTTACTTGGAGTTGCTCCACTATTCTATATTTACATTAATTTGCATACAATGTCATTTATCCATTGAACTACTGATTTAGGTCTTCAGTGAATAGAATGCTTCTGAGCTTTGTTATATCTGCCAATCCTAATAACGCATACAAAGCGTAGAAGCACTACATTACGTTGAGGGATACCGAATCTACTTAGTTTTAAGTGTGATTTATGTATTTGTCCAATATTATTGAAAGCCTTATGTCATTTCGTCCCATTTGCTCTGTATGCAAATGCCACTACTTGTTGTCAGCCATTACTAGATGGCCTATAAAAATTACAGGTCTTTAGGATATGTAATTGGTCACATTATTGTGCCATTTTCGTATTTCAATAGGAAATGTAAATCGTTCACGATATCATCGTCGTTCCGGTAAACGGCAGTTTAATTAATTTGCGGTTGGCTTCCAATCGTTTTGGTTATCAGGCTATCGTTATGTAGAATATGGCTGTTATACTTTATGTTGTTTATGTTTGGATCAATATTGTAACAGAACCACTATCGCGTTCACTTAACATCAGCAATTGGAATGAATTATTAAAATTATGTGTTGTAAGATTGTGGGTTTGATTCCCACACTCAACAAGTATTTAAGTGACTCACAGATAATTTTTCCGCATCAGGTCGTAAAAACATAGCCAATACCATTACAAGTATGATTCATGTGTTGCGCCGATCCCACGAAGGTGAGGCAGGAGAAGGGAAGAAGAAACATGTCATTACAAAACACAAATATTACAAAACTCATATATTGTACTTACTCGCCGCGTGATGAAAACTGTATACTATTCAAAACGTTTAACGTATACACGTATTCCGTATATGTATTTATTCTCTCTAAATCTGTCAATAGCTTATAAACGTTGCGGTATCCGCCGCTCAGATAGCGGGCACTGAGTTATGGTCGAGACGATAGCACTGCGATAGTCGTGTATACATCTGAAAGCTGCAAAATTTGCTACCAAAACCCGTTTTGCTTTGCTTGTTTTGTGCTGTATTTTTGTTCTCGCTTTAAAAATGATTGACTGACCATAAATAAGTAAGCCAATCATTATATTAATGATTGGCTCACTGATGATGACTGACTCAGCAAACGTCTTAAAATATTGTGACGGAAAGAAACAGATTTAAGAGATAATCTTTACATAGCTGTCTACCCAGGCAAACCAGCATCTTTTAAAGCTATAGATCACTTTACACTTAGACATAAAGACATCGCGCTACGCAGCACAAGTTTTACGGATGACAACAGTACGGCTATTTCAGGGGGAAGGAGGAGGCTACTAGATCGAGAAAATATTAATTTATGATATTCCGATGAATCGACTGAGTCAAACCCTGGTGATTTCGGTAAAAGGAATACCTAATATAAGCTCGGATAGTTATTAGAAGAGTACGTTCAATTTATTTTAATGAATTCAATTGAACTGCCCCGTTAGTACTGGAACTAAAACGTACGGCGTGTGACCCGAGGGCGATGTATGTTCGCCCTCGGGTATATTGTATATTTTTGGTATCGAAAACTGTTCTAACGATTTTGTTCAAGCCTTTTATTACTGCCTACTGATACCCAAATCTTTTTAAGATAAGTTTATAGATATAATATAGATATAATTTAACACATAATTTTATAGAATAAACGTCAATTTAAAAAACGACCTTTCTAAAGTAGAAAAGTAAAGTAAAGTGAATTAAAAGAATTTTTCACCATCTCATCTGATCTTCAGTGCAGAGTGCAAAAATTTTAATGTGAAACATACATCAAATTTGAAAACACCGATTGAAAACGAATTTATTTAACACTAAAGATTATCCTAGTATGAGAATTTTTTAATAAATTTGTGCAGCTTACTACCAGCTGTCACTTCAATTAGATTGCATATCTCGGACATTCTTTGAAACTGCTCTCCACCCGGATCGCTTGAGTGCAGAAATTAGACAAAATCTTCTTCCTCATACAACGCTTCAAGAGAGCACCACGTGATTATAATTTTCTCATTCGGCCACCTTCTAATTAACCACACACGAGGGCCCTCAAAAGCATTAATTAATTTTAAACTTAATTAGCCAATCCCTCTGGCGGTGAATAAAGTACCTTTGTTCGGTTAAAGTAACTCATTTGCAAAAGGCCTGAAGACGTAACCTGTCCCTGATATAAACACAGATCGCACACACACGCGTCACATAAGAGATACGAGTAGTAAATTTTGGGGAGTGTGAGAGGGAGAGGGCTTGTGAATGAAACAGATTATGATTTCCAGACAAATAAATAATAAGTATCATTATTCCTTAAAAAATATCCTGAAACATGCCTAAAGTCAATTTAGGCATGTTTCAGGCACATAGGAACATCACAGTCTACCACCGAATAAAAATACTGATCTGAGCAGGGAAGAAACGACCAGAAGCGTCGGTCGACATTATTATCATTCAATATTTTTCAAAAGATACCATGCTACAGCCGTGATAGCTCAGTGTCCGGGCGCTCGCCTTTAATTTAATACAGTCGAGCAACCTGAGTTCGATCCCTAGTGCCAGAACCAATGAAATTGACTATTTTAACTGCTGGATTATCACTTGCTCAGCGGTGAAGGCAAACATCGTGAGGAAACCTGCATGTTTTCGAAATAATAACAAAAAAAATATTCCGATGATTGGTGAAGTCCGCCAGTCCGCAGTGGGGCCGCGTGGTGGACTATGCTCTGATACCCTCTGTACAGAGGAGGCCTTTCCCAGCAGTGGGACATGTATAGACTGATACTTTACTTTACTTTTAACATGCTCCAAAGTGAGTATAAATTAATTAGTAACCAGGGAATATACAATTGCAAAGCAAGAGTTATCTATATTTGGTACAGGCATGCAATAGGTATAAATTAAATTTTCTTTTAAATAGTTGAAAGCCTAAGCATGTAAATAGGCCATCGTAATGTAAACGAGACTTTGCAAAGGTTTCTTTGTTCATCCTCTATCAATCTTAGTAAAGTACATTACATTAGACCAATCCAGAATCACATAATTTAAGAGAGACGTTTAAACCGTTCATTCATCGTCATCATTTCAGCCTATTTGAGTCCACTGCTGAACATAGACCTCCCCCATAGACTGCCACGAAGTACGATCCTGAGCCACCGGCATCCATCGACTTCCCGCACAATTGCACAGGTCTTCACTCCATCTAGAGGGGGGTCGTCCTACACTGCGATGGCCAGTACGAGGCTATCACTCGAGAACCTATCTTCATCAACGGTTAAACCTTTCACAAAAATATAAATTATGAATTACAATAGCAAAAGCGACATCTCTGAAATTTCAAATCGTCTTTGTAAAATGTTATTTGAGAGTGTGTGTGCTATAAAGGAAGCACTAGAGGGCGCCGAGCATTGTTAAAAATCCAAAAAAAAAAAAAAACATAGTACATAGATAAAACTTCGAGATTTTTGCATTAATAACGACTGTTTAGGTTGTTGGTTAGAGCCCTTTAAAGCGTTACCCGAGCCACATTTTGGGAGGTCAAAAAATTCGACAATTTATTCACCACATTTTAACTATTCGTACATAACATTTGTAGACCATGCATCGGTGGAAATTGTTGGTACTCGTTTCTATCGCGTTTATTCATATAAAAATAGAGAATAAAACATTTTAATATGGAATTTATAATTCATTTAAAGAAAGTTTAAAAACATAATTTTACAAAAAAAGTAATCGAACCGTTATCATAACTTAATTAAAGTGGTAGCACGGCAACGATTAACATGAAATTAATTTATTGATTTTAATAGCGTCGGTGTAATTCAATGGCTTCCTGTGCCATCACTGATTAATTAATTACTGCTTTCAAATTTCATAACCAAAAACATTCCCGCTAGATAGAGCACCATTCAATATGTGAAAGTTTCGTTTGAGCTACCTGCTAATTCAGATCACTGGCACCATTTTGTAAATTGATTCAATCCATTTTGAACTTCAAATCCTTAAATTTTGAGCTAAACTCGCTAAGACTTATAAGCAGACATCGGGTCTGACAATAATCACAATACGAAAAAAACGGCTATCTCTCTTCAAGTAGTTAATTTATACAATAAAATTAATAACACTTATTTATAATATCTTAAAATGATTGAACTGTTCCAAGGATGTGATTTAGAAAAGTCAAGCTGAATAGTTCAATTGTAGAAAACATCAAACACTTCATATGTTTATAGATAAATGATTGATTATTTAAGTTCCATAAATGCTTGAGAAAATTTAACTCAGCCTACAAAGTGCAGGTGCAATGAACTCGTTGCGTGTTTCCATCCAGTGTTGATTGGAAAGCGAATCGCTTTAAGCTCTCTTTGCTCGCCTCTGCCATTAGCTACACCTTATGTCATGGTTCACGGTCTTTGAAGGAAAACTTAGCAAGAGTAACCGTCACGTCTCATTGATTTCGTAGCCTATGGTAAAAAAACGTTTGTTTTTTTTTCTACCATTTACGACGACCCGAATGGCGTAATGGGTAGTGTACCTGCCTCCTGCACCAGAGCGTGTGAGTTCGATCCCCACTACTTGAAAAATATTGTTCGATGAACATAGTGTTTTTCTAGTGTTTATATGTTTTCATTTACAAAAGTAGTACCCATATTACAAACGTTGCTTAGTTTGGGACTAGAGAACGTTGTGTAAAAATGTATCCTAAAATATTTATTTATTTATTTATTGTTTTATGAAGGAAATAAAATGAAAGAGGTCTAGCCAGATAATTGCCGCAGTCTTTGGCGACGCGTCAGGGAAACTGTAAAAGCTTCGGTCGCCTCTAATCTAGGAAAAGGTTCTTCTCTACAAAGTGCCTAAGCTGCATCCCTACGGAAATACGCCTGGCCATAATTCTACAATCGACCCGAAAGGAAAATTTCTTGAAAGTATTTTATTTACGATGCCGACAGGTGAATATTATCGTCTATCATATGCTTAGAACACATCATTAATAAACTTAGATATCGCTGTGAATAAACCGAGCTAACATCGAGAGAGATAAGATTTACTCATTACGTATTTTCATTGATTTTAGTTACCTTACACAATTTCACAATGAACGGAAATGCTCCGTCAGCTTCCTTATTCACGTCGTGCTTACCTGCCCTAATATACCTGAAACAAATATGAAAAGATTAATCTATAATTTTTAAAAGTGTTACATTCTAACGTCATATTTTCAATTAAATATGTTTTAATTCTTAAAGGCATAAAAATATGAAAACTTAATCGTTAATGTATAAACATTATTAACTAATTAAAGACTAATTGTTGTGATTTTTATTTCATTTTCCAGTAATTTTCAATTTAGTCCATTTTTTTTCATATAAGAATGCAAATATGAAAACTTAATACTTAATCTAATAACTTTATGAACAAAGAACATTACAAGTACATTTTATATATCTTTCGCGTGTGTCCAAAATTATACTGTAAATTGACAGCTGCTATGCGACAAACCAAAGCTGATTGAGAGTAATTTCCATATCATATAGTCCCATATGATGACTTCGTTGCGCCGTCACTAAGCAATTGGCTTCAGCGTTGGGAGTCGTGGGTTCGATTCCCTTCCCACGCGGGAAAAATATTTTTGTGACCCACAGATTGTCCCAGAGATTGTTTGTTTCCCAAGCAGGGTTGACGTCAGGCAGGCAGCCGGTCGTAATAAAGATAGCCAAAACAGCTTACAACACGGTTCTCACGCTGTGCCGACCCCACCTAGGTGGGAAAATGGCAGGAAGATAATGATGACGACCCTCCCTTATACCCTAACTTTACCCACAAAATTCATCAGCATAGTGTACGGCGGTGGACCATCACTTATCACGTTCTATGATCTTAAAATCTCTTTGCACCCTTAAAGACATTAACGACTCAAAGGTTTTCCACTGCGTTACATAACACATTTCCTTTCTAAACTACGTCTTTACACCGGAGTTCATTCCTACAAATACAATTAGCCATTAGCAGATATCACTGTGATATCACAGGCTAACTACACGCGATTTAAAAACGCAAAAAAGCAACCCGACAAAGAGTTTCCACCGAGTCGCTTACACAATAAGGTCACAACTCCGCCGTATTTCACCCATTGCGGTCGCATTACTTCCCCAGAGCTCTCTGCTTTTATACACATGTGCAATAACTTTGCATAACAAAGGAGAGGCAGTTACGTCCGAGCTCCATTACTTAGTCTTTTATTTTTAAATTATATGCAAGTTAAACATAATTTAAGACATTGTCTATTAGATGTTAAACATTAGCGTATTGTAGAAAACTAGCGATGATTGATACAGTATTACATTTTAAAAAAATTAAATTAGATAATTTTGCGCATTTATCTAATAAATTTACAATTGAAAATACAGCGGTATTTTAACTTTACTTTATATGCCCTTTTCCTCATTTTACCCTTTTTCCATTCAGTGTTTTTAAGACCAAAATCCTTTACTAAAAGTCACTGAGATTAAAAGAGATTTTTAAGAAACAAAAAACACGTCAAAATTTCAATGTAAAACTTGGAAAACCTCAATAATCCTACCACATTATACTTTTCATGTTGTATAAAAACAAAGCCATGATTAATATGAAAAACAAACCACCTCTAATCTACCCATGATGATAAACCGTGATGTATTCTTATGTACTAAACGCCCTACTATTATTAATTGCCTTGATAAAGATGTCCTCTGCACCTATTACAGATACGATGAATATGTTATAATAGTAAACTGCATCTAATTAGGAATATGAATTTCTGGTAGGTGAGTTGGATTAGAGATATAAGCTTGCTCTTACTAATTTCAATGGCATGCCAATGAGTTTTGGTTAAAGTCCATCTTCTGATGCCCATCTGAACACGGGGCGTAAGTTTGGTTTAAATATTAGTTCTGAGGCAACGGACGGAGGTAAAAGGGATCGTTTGAGGGGGGGCTTTGAAATTTCCCTATACCTTTCGGCTTGCAAAATACTGTAAGAACTGTGAATTTTACAAACATGACGAATCTTTGCTAACAGATTTCACAGTCGACCCTATTTAGTTTTAAGATCGTGAGAGTTTTTGGTCACGCTTAGGAGGTGAAACAATTTGTAATAATTTGCCGACATAAATAACGTCTAAGGCGCTCGTTAAATTTCTCATTCCTGAAAATGTTAAGTCATTTCTTCTATATAATTCTTTGTCTGATACCTCACTTTTACAATTTTTAACATCGAATATTCCTTTCAATTAGTTTATTTATAGAGAGAACAAAGATTTTGTTTTTCCCTGCCTTGATTCTTTTTAAGTTATCACATTATAACCTAATATTTTTTCTACGGTCTTCTAAAATTAGACTTATAACAATTGAAACAAAAAAAAAAGATTTATCCAGTTATACTTCTTTTGGGCCGTTTGGAAAAAATTGAAAAAAATTTTTAAGATGCGCATGCCAACCCCCAAAATACCGATCATGTTGGTTGCTTTGCATCGGTGTTACCATGGCAACCAATAACGACACAGCACCGTTATATGAATTGCATTTAATGTCTTTTTCACAAAGAAATTTTCTTGATACATTAAAGAAGTGCACGACGACCCGAATGGCGTAGTGAGTAGTGTACCTACTTGCTGCGCCAGAGGGCGGGTTCGATCGCCACTGCTGGAAAAATATTGTGTGATGAAAATAGTGCTTTTCTAGTGTGACTTATAACTTGTATACAAAACAAAAGTATGTTAAGTATATTTTTATAAATTATCTAGTGCACACAGTACAAGCGTTGCTTTAAAATAAAATTTAACTTCTTACTAGCGCTTATAAGTACACAGTACCTGGAGGAAATATATATAAATATATGTATATATACTGACATCAAAAAAAAAAATATGTATATATATATATATATACTTATAAGATAAAGTATGTGTGTTTTATTCTGTATAATACATTCTGTCGCGTCTTCCACATGGATACAAAAAGGCTCGCCTGTTGCTCTGAATTTGTCATAAACTTTCTTACCGGGCAAAAAGCTAAATGACGATATTTTGAGGAATTACATAATATCCATTATAAGTTATAAATCTAGAGGTGTTATAATTCCTTTTCTAATTGAAGAAATTATGTTTTTTTCATGAAATAAAATACAAGGCAAATCTACTTTACAACAAATTCACCGCCTTAGGGTATACTAGCAGCGTTTCAGTGACGTTAACTGGCCATCAAATATGATTTAGAGGTGATGGACAATTTCTAACAAAAATATCTTTTTAAAAAAGCTTTTATATATTTGAAAAATACCTTGTTTTATCTATAATTCAAAATCACCATTAACAGAAGATCTGTTACAGAAAACTGAATGTAAATCGAAACAATAAATTGATTTATTCGATTCGATTTTATTTCGTATTCACATATTCACCGGCATAGTTCTTTTGGAACTATGCCGGTGAATACGTGAACTGACGCTCATTAAGAAATTCAAATTCAAACTATAGAAATGCGTGTTTGAATTATAGGAATACACATTTTTGAAACGCGCCTAACCAACGCATCAGTTAATTAGTGTGACGCGCGGGTGACGTTGAATGCGACATTTAAAAAGCGCGCCATTGTTTCAAACCCGGTCAAGTGTGAGCGAGCATCGAGAATTCCGTATCATCGTTATGTAGCGATGCGTCGTGATATTTTAATATCGTAATCGATTATAGCACTAAATTTCAACGAAATTCCAATTTCTATTTACTGTTTATAATTCCTTCTTATCCAAAAAGCTATTTTTTATATTTTTTTTTTAATATTTCATGTTTGTAAATTAATGAACAGGGAATTATTGACTTCTTACGACCTTTTGCATTGATTACAACGATGGATAAAATGTTTTTTTTTTTTTCGATTAGATTATAGGTAGGCAAAGCAATCAGCTACTCGATATCTGTGGACTCGACTGATCGATATCTGTGGACAGGGGGTAACCACTAAACAGGTAGACTGTTCACTTGCCCTTTTCCACACAAAAAGTACTCGCGTAAACGCATGTGTTCGAGAAGAAAGGGTGGGAGTAGACGACTGTATTCTGAAAAAGTTCGCAAACCTTCCACTTCGCTGTAGAGCCCTATCAACGTTGCCTATAAAAGCAAAGAGTCATGCGACATTGCGATAGCACTGGCTGAGTTATGCTCGCGACGATAGTATTGTTTTTTAAACTTGGCAATCGAAAATGCTTTATGTCCGTCCGATTAGACTTGTTTTTCATTTTATCGTATTTCCGATGCCCTAGTCTATTTATTAATGGTATTAGTAACTTTTTATTAGTACTTAACATTATTAATGGTATTAGTAACTTTTTATTAGTACTTAACATTACATTTACAAGCATGAAAAAAGAATATTAATTCGGACCTTTTAAAACAGATAAACTAGTCACTGTCACGTGACAACGTATAGAAGTGAGAATGTTGCAAAAAATAATTCATCAAAACAGACATAAAACTTAACAAAACTAAAACGTGTTTATGAGATTGATGGTTTCATAACAAGTAAATGGTATTCTGTCCTTCATACTTATAGTTTGCTCCCGACGTCATATATTCATCGATCCTAGCAAAGGAGCAAAGGCAAAAGGACGAGTAGGACTCTTTGTTTGAGCGATGGCTTAATGTTGCCATGATCCCCTCTTATGATTGTCTCTAGAAGTAGATGTGGATGGGGCTTAAATAGGGAAGTCAATCTCTACGGCTGCAGTTGGTAGTTACTTGGGGTTCTTAAACGAAACCTAATACGTGCATGCTAAAGACGACACAGTACACTTACTTTTATAGCTAAATTTCAATACATTTTGAACAACAGCTTTACGAATTTCATTTGATTTGTTAATAGCCAACGTTTCAAATTTTCAATACATACTTCCAACATTTTGGAATCACTTTTAATGTCCGGAAGGTAAGAAATAAAATTTTTAATATTTAAATAAAAGACGCGAAGTTAAATCTATTTAAGTGATATCACCTTTTCCTATATCAACAAAATTAAGACGAATCTAGTGATGACTGGTACTTTACATCTGTTATTATACTTTACAACAGTTATTAAACTAAAGAGCGAGTTAAAAATTATAGAAAATCATAAATTTTAAGTAAACCCCCCAACAAATGGATGGCCTCGATCATCTGTCTAACAACTTCTCATTGAGACAATTTTTCTGAGCCTAAACACACTATATCCCGACATGGTATGAAACAATGTCGTCCCGCTGTCTGTCTGTGTCTATGTATACTTATATCTTTAAAAGTACACAACGGATCTTGATGCGGTTTTTTTAACTAGATAGAGTGATTTAAGAGGAAGGTTTATATTGCACCAGAGCGAAGCTGGGGTGGGGGGCGCTAGTCTGCTATAAAATTCTTTGCTATAAAACGCTTTCAAAGTTTCAGTTCGGTTTTAATTAGGAAAAAATCCATTAGTTCATAATTTAACATTTAAATTCCCCAAATTATGTGGAAAGTTTAACATAACTCAGATTTGTACACTCGTACGAAGTAGGGGCGGGCAAGAGATAGTGTACAAATAAATTGAATATCAGACTTTCTGAAAACTTTAACTCCCGGGAGTCCCGTAAATGTTTTATCTTTGTATGTTTTAGTATTCTTCAAGCGTTTGCATCTCGTTAAATACTTCAGACAAACGTGGCGCTAACGTTTGTTACTAAAGTTCCTTACTAAAGTTTGTTAGTTTATTCTCATAGACTATTTACTTTATGTTAAGTATGAACGGATAAGTAACAAAGTTGTTTATTTCTTTATTCAGTCAGACATTTTTATTTTGTTTTTAATTAAAAAACGGGATGCTGTTCATCTCGCAGTAAGTAAACTCTTCGTGTCCTTGACACCTCCGGGTGTGGCCACATTAGGAGCGATTTCAGGTGAGCTAAGTTGTTATAAGATAGAGTATATGGATACTTGGCATCAACGGATGAACAACGAAGGTAAATGTGAACTTCCACTTCATAACGATCTTCAGTGTGCCTATAGTAAGAGAGTTCCTCGAGTGTCAGCAGAAGTGACGGAGTGGCTCCACTGCGTTGAGTGATAGTGTGGTTAATTTTGTTATTGAGGCATGCAACAACAACCAATGCTAATTTACTCAAACTATCGTGTAAGTGTCACACGATAGTTTGAATATAAATTAGCATTAATATTTCAAGAAATTATTCATTAGTATTTCATGAAAACAGTTCATATAACCTATGATATTATCTTGTAATATTAATATATTCCGTAATAACAATTTTATTTAAAAAAACTGAAAATTTTAACTAAATCGTTTCATTTTGAAAATACAAAATACAGGCCATCGGACTGATAAATTGACATTTACGTCAAGATCGATTAAAAACATATAAATGTAAACATATAAATGTGGTAACTACGTACTTTATTGATTTATACCGATATGAAAGTAAATCGTAGAGCCTCTACGGCGTAGAGCTTAATTGCATCGAGCATGAAAAATAAGTATTTAAAATTTAATCTTACAAAATTCACCGGCCGCATAAATCTCGTTTGAACCTTGCAGCGTTAGCCCCTGAGCCACTTGATTTAAAATAAAATTAAGATACGATTACGCAAACGTTTTAGCGACGGGGATGATGGGTAATATACACTTCTATAAATATGTTTTACAAGTTTTTACAAGTAAGAGTATATATGTAGTACTTTACCTTGTGTTAAAGATCTTTATGGTGATTAATTGTACCAAGAATATTCAACAATTTGTGTTAAAGATATTTATGGGGATTAGCTGTACCAATGTTATTGAACCAAAAATTTGATCTAAGTTTTGAATGTAAAAATAAGCATGAATATTCAAGAATTAGATAAAATCCTGCAGTCTTCTTTAACCGGACATCCTTCATTTGATGCGTAGATTGGGCAAAAATTATATAATTACTAACTATAACATTAGCACGTAAAATGTCTCGGTCTGTCGCATGGCCATGAACTCTGTAGGGTTCGAACTATCATTAAACGTGAAAAAAAATCCGAAACTTTAATAATTTATACAAATCTTGTGTAAACTTTACTTGAAGTATTTGTATCATTAAGTTTTCATTTGCCCCCAGATGTGTCGCACAACCTTATTAATGAGCTCAATACAAAATATGCACGTAACATTTCGTAACCTAGTATTGTACTATAGTATATTGTAAAATATGCGTTCCTCAGCTGTAATTTGTCACCTGACATGGAAAGTAAATATTGACGCGTACTAATTGCTGAAACTATTCATTCTTAATGTTAATTTACACAAAAAATTTAATAAGCAACTTACTCTTGTGCAAAAAAATAAGTCGCCATAGTACGACGTATAATGTATTGATATGAATATATATATATATATATATATATATATATATATATATATATATATATATATATATATATATAATAAGTGAACTTTTAAATATAGTCAGAAAACGTTATTTTTCATCAAAATCCGGCTAGTCTAAAGATTCATAACGCCGCGTGAAATCAGATTGCATTGCGACCGTCATTAAATATACAAGGACAGTATAAAGCCAGGTGCGGAGATTTTCCTCGTACGTATATTTACGGAGCTTTCCCGAGATTTTTCTAATTCATTCGAGCTCACTCGCTTTGTGAAAATCTCAAGATTAATATTTTGTTTACGCTTTTTTTTACGTCTCATCCTTTTTTAATGCTACCAACACAGATTACGTTACAGAGATCTGTCGATGATGGTGGATATTATGACAAAGTTACAGATTGTTTCAAAATAAAAAACGATTGTGAAATAATCTTTTCTAACCTTATATAAAACATCAAATTAAGGCAAAATAAAATAAATTAAAATTTATCGCCTATATATATATATTTTATGGTTCCGGACCCAAAGGGTAAAACGGGACCATATTACTAAGACTCCGCTGTCTGTCTGTCACCGTGCTGTATCTCATGAACCGTGATGATAAGACAGTTAAAATTTTCACACATGATGTATTTCTGTTGCCGTAATAACAACAAATACTAAAAGGAGAATATAATCGGTTTAAGTTGGGCTCCAATACAAACAGGCATGATTTTTCTTTTGCCGTTTTTATAGATAATGGTACGTAACCCATTGTTCGCGAGTCCGACTCGCACTTGGTCGGTTATTGGATTGTTATTGGATGCCGGAAACAATCGTAAGAAAAATAACATTCATAAATGTTCAACAAACGCTCCAAAAGAAGTATAATAACTTCAAGAAAATCCCTATTTTAAATCTTATTAATTTTTATTACTAGTGCCATGATCAGTTACCGAATGGTAATTTAATAATATGTAAATATGTAAGTATTTATAAATGAAGTGCTTCATTTTGAAAAATAACGTTTTTCAGTCCAATTTCAATTTGATAACAAATTGACGATATTATCACACATTATTTATATGGAAACTTTAAGAAAAGGTTTTTTTTTTATGAAAACAACAATAAATCTATTTGTCCACTTATCGTCACTAGCAGCAAACACAGCTATAAAGCCAATATTTGAGTAATTAACTTTTATCAGGAATTTTGGATGCTATGGCCCTCCATAAAAACATCTTTAAAAAAAATATATAGAGATTATGAAGGTTACAGAATGTTTCAGGCTGAAGAATACGACCAAATGGTATAAGTATCCGATGGTGCAATCATAATTTGTATGGGGCATATGATCAAAGATGCCGCCGAGCCGCCTTCATTACTTTGTTAGAACATCTTGTAGGCACCCTGAGCACACTTGCCGTACAATCGGCCCAAAACATAACATTTTTGATTAATTTTCTTTTATTGCGCTGAAGGAATAGAACTACTTAGATACGAGTAATTGCACATGCACTTTTTATGTTTTCTCTGACGTGTTGTAGAAAGAACAATATTTATCAATTATACGTTATCATTTTATGTGTATGTATTTGTCGTATGTACAAGTACATGAATTCATTATCTACTTCATGAACAAGTCACAAGTTTACGAAATGACATCGAGGTGCGGGGGTTGTGTTTGCGACCGCTGCGGCTAAATTATGCGTGAAAAGGGCCCCACTATCGTCGAAAACGGGGAGTATTGAGCGATGGAGCGATTCCTGTATGCCGTTCGCGAAGTTTCCGAGTCGTACGGACCTCCAACTTGTGCAGTATAAACAGAAATTGTATCTAAACTTTGCAAGAATGCTATCTATAATTTCTATAAATAGAAAAGTAATCATTTTTGATAAGTATTAATTTAACATGAGTACTGTGTTTCATTGATTACCACGAAAATAAATGTAGATCTAGTCACGGAACAGCTTAATAGAAGCAGGACACTGGCGCCCGGTTTCTGAAACACTGATTAACGTGCAAATCAACTAATCAGCTTGTTAAATGGCTTGTCAAATGTCATTTGAGTTGAAAAGACTGGTTAAACTAATCAATCTGATCAATTAAAAGATCAGAATGATCAATTCAAAGAGTTTATTTAACTATCCTTTTGGCAACTCAAAAGACATTTGACAAGCCATTTGACAGCTATATAGTTAATTTCTACGATGATCAGTGTTTCAGAAACCGGGCGTTAGTATTTTTATAATGTATCAGCGATGCGGTAATTGTTTCTTCCTCGAAAACGCTGCATTCGTGCATAAACTTCATCCTCATAGCGTAAGCATTTATTTACAGAACAGCCATGTCTTAGAGTGCGGCGTATTTTCTTATCTCATTATATTACGGCCAACACCAACGAGGCTCCGGTCTTAATTCCTGAGCTCTAGTTTGCACAGAAACGGTATACATTATGGGATAAAAGCGGACCGCGGTATCTCATGCGTGGCATATTTGTGGTCGCGTAAAACTCATTCCAATTAAATTTATACCGCAAATTCTTTTGTCTTAAACAATCTAAGAGGATAAGTTTGTTAGATGCGAGTACAAAATCATATAGTTAACTGACCGTAGACATCATACACAGCCAATGTTCCTTTGTGTTTAAAAAGTATGTGTGTAAGTACACAATGTATAAAAAAAAGAAAAAAAAAGGAAAAAGAAAAGAAAAAAAAATCAATAAATATGAACTGACTGCTGCACCGTTACCAGCCCGGTTGATGTACGCGGCGGTGACTGCCCAAAAAGAAAATTAAAAAAAAACATTTAACAAAGTAACTCTACAGACACGAGTCTGTAGAGTTACTTTGTCAAAATAATTTAAAAAAAAGTACACAATGTAAGCACGTAAGATGTTACATTTCTTTGGCATAGAAAAAGAAAAACAACTAAAAATTTTATCTCATGTGCCAGTACTCTTTGTTTGTGAAAAAGGAATTAAGCAACCATTAATGCAATTGATAATTATTTAATTAAATTACTCGGAATTATCGGTAAATGTCAAAAAGTTGTTATATATCGTAGTATATCGTAAAAACTCACTCTCATCATTTTTCCCAAATGCGCAAAGAGCAGTATAACTTAAAAAAATGTTAAGAAATGCATACCTTACAAAAGCTCTATTATTCATTACATTTTTAATTCACCTTCAAGACCCCCAAGATTCTAATGCATGCCTGATTATATCAGGGCTTGTTTTGTTTATGTAATTGACCTGTTTGTATTTTATTGGGACCGAATACCGAAGCCGAATCGAATATTTATCAAATAATCTTTAAAAGAAAAAGGATGATTTAAATAAAAACAACGTACTTCACCGGCAGAAATTGGTAGAAAGTTTATTTACAGATGTGCAGTTATAAAAGTCGACAAATTTCATTAAATGAAACCTAAATAACTGTGCCGGGAATTATAGACATTAATAAATATTATATGGGAGTTATATATATAAGTACTACGAGATAAAACAGTTATCTATCAAAACGGATGATTTCAAATTAGATGGTTACTTCAATTTAAATTCAACGTAATTTTGTTAAACTGTTAATATTTAATTTCTTCGTGTTTCATTTAAAAATTAAATCATTTACTTTCTCGTAAATTTTTTTTCACTTATTTTGAAATATTTATATATGTTTATTTTAATAATTACCGTGTTCAACAATACACACAAGAAATTTTATTGCCAAACCATTTTTCATCTCAAAGTAAGACAAACTTCCTAAGTTACAAAATATATCAGAAACGTGAGCAAAATAAAAGTGCGTCGTGTACAGTCCTTGTCTGTATTCCTAACACTTCCGTAACTAGAGACTTATTGCTATTACTGCTTTCTTTATATTGCACACTGTTGTTTTAAAAAAAAAAAACCTTTTTTATTTAAGCACAGTGGAAGTATGCACTTTTTTTCTAGTTAATACTTTAATTTGACTCTACCATTCGAACTAATCTTAATGACAAAGATACATCAATAAAATATAATTTTAGTTTAAAATAAAAAAAATCTTTCTAAGATATTCAAAAACAATAACAGTAAAAAGAACCACAAAGTTACAACAACCTAATTAAGTATTATCTTACAAGAACATCTGTCCATAGACAAAAAACAAATGTTCCAATTTAAACGAATCACTGGAAGTGATTTAAATCTTTCGGGACATATTTTTACAAAACTTTATCTAGTCCCAAACTAAGCAAAGCTTGAACTATAGACTAGTAACTGATAAACATACGTAAACGTATTTTTCTTTTGTAAATACATATTATAGATAAATAAACACCCAGTCACTAGAAAAACACTATGTTCATCACACAATATTTTCCAACAGATCGAACCCACACACCCCGGCGCAAGAGACAGGGTGGGTCAGTCAAATGTTCCATTACATTTACTTCAATATGGAAGCTACTCTTCTACTACTAAATAACTACGAAATAAACTCAGCGGGGCAATTTTTTTACCGTTATTTGACAGTGAAAACATGTTCAGAGTATGTTAAAGTCCACTTGGAGCGATTAATTAATTTCCAAAACAGACTCTCATAACCTAGACCCATCTAATTGGGGATGCACGCACAGATAAAAAAACATACGTTTTTGAAAGTATCACATTCGCAAAGATTCGACAAAGTTGTGTCGTAAGAGCGTTTTACAAACATTTCAACAATTTCGCGTGGACAAACACCCAGATTCGAAACTATATAAATATGGGTCACACAAATACTTGTCGCGTGTGGGAATCGAACCCACGACCCCGGCGCCGAAGCCAGTACCTTGACAAGTGTGCCACGGAGTCGTCAAAAATCAAAGAACCAAACCCAACATGCACGTGCATGTTCACATATGTATGTGTAAACATTTGTATTATATAAGTACCTTCTAATCTTCGAGATGCGCCAGTATATTGGCAGCAGATATTTTGGTTCTGGGATCAGCACAGAAAGCAGAGAAATTTCAAAACAAAACCACGTGTATTTGTGTGCGTTACAATGTAAACGCGTGTGTGTATATATGTACTAATCGTTCTGTGCGCGCCTCAGTTCGCGCTCTAGGTATTTCGCTCGTGCGTTGTCAGCACAGAAACATACGGCGGGCGATAAACGTCACGATACGTCACAGTCGCAGCGCAAGGGTATTAAATAATTCAGCCGAGCGGCAACAACGCGCTCGCTGAATTCAAATGGGCTAAGAACTACAACTATGTCACGTGTAATGACTACGTAGTATTTTCAACCGTGTTTTTGGCCCCCCACCGCCCCCTCCCTCAGGCTTTCATTTGTAATTACGAAGGAATCGCTTATCTTCACACTTAAGATTATCTTTATCTCACAAAATTACTAATGGAATTTTGAAGGAAAACTTCTTTAGGCGCGACTAAAGGGTAACTGAATGCTTTGGAAGGCGACTCGTATGTATGTGTCTGAACTAGAAATTTAAAATAAAAATAATGTTAGTTATTTATTATTTATTAATACATTAATAATAAATTAAATTATTTTAATTAAATTACTGTTAATTGTTTAAAAAAAAGAAATAATTAATTTTCAATTAAAACATTAACAGTTTGATAGACTAATTTCATGATTAAAAAATAAGTATATTAATTAATCGAAAATTTTTGCACAGCCTCCGATATCTAGAGAATGCTTTTACAACTAACCCATTCCAATGCTTTTTTAATTTGTAAATAACTATATTCCGTGGGCGACGAACACCCTTAACAAGCTTTGGTATATTTGATGTTAAAAAAACTTTTCATACATTAAAAAAAAACTAGTTGAACCCTTTCGCATTTCCTCTCAACTACTCAACTATGATATAATTGTAATAATTTACTATGACTAGTTTATAAGTACGCTAATAATAAACACTGTCTTGGATTCTATCAGATTTTAATAAGTTTTAATATTTTACACCAAACTTTGACGGTCATTCTTTAATGAATAATTAAAGGCTCCGGGAATTAAAAGTTTCTCTAATTTTTTTTGTTATATTCACAGTTGGAGAAGAGTGTTATTGTTCTGTTATGCAGTCTAGTCAAAGAGGACACAGGAATAGCTAGAAAACTACTTTACGCTGAAAAAGGCCAATTGCAATTTTTACATCAACTCTTTTGAAGCATATATTAAGAGGTTACAAATATCAGAGGGTAGTTTTCGTTTCATGAACTAATAAGTAAATAATTATAATCATCCTTCTGCCCTTATCCCGTCTAGGTGGGGTCGACAACTTATCCAACAACGTATGAATTGTGTTGTTAGTGGTTTTGGCTGAGTTTTTTACGACCGGATGCCTGCCTGACGTCCACCCTCCTTGGGGATATACACCCAGATCCGGAACAATTGACTGTGGGTCACACAAACACTTGCCCCGTGTGATAATCGAACCCACGACCTAATCCAAAAACTTAACGACTGTGCCGAGTCATAATCAATGATCAGTACCAAACTGAGCTTAAAGAACTTCAAGGAAGTTGATACGAATTTCATTTTATGAGTACGGATGTTTTAAAGATCTTAAGTAAATAAAATTAAAAAAAATAAAAAAAATTAAGTAACCCATTGTGTGAAAATACTAAAGCGATAACTTGGTTCCACTTTAAAATATGTAGAAAAAGTGCGAAAAGATTGTCGCCGTTGTGGGAATCGAACCCACGTCTTCGGCATTCGCGGCCTGACGCTCTAGCCACTGAGCTAAAGGGCTGATTGCCACACCGACGAAAATCTTAACGCATTCTTCCACATTGTTTTCTTAGCATTTGAAGCAATGCTTGGCGCTATCTATTGTTATATCCTTTCAAGCATACAAACAATTTCGAATATCGTTTTACAATGATAATTCGAACGAGAGATGTCGCCATTGCTTTTTTAGAAATTTAAATTGTTTATAGTGCTAATCTTTGCACTTAAGATTGAACATTAAAATATGTAGAAAAAGTGCGAAAAGATTGTCGCCGCTGTGGGAATCGAACCCACGTCTTCGGCATTCGCGGCCTGACGCTCTAGCCACTGAGCTAAACGGCTGATTGCCACACCGACTAAAATAAGTTAAGAATCTAAGGAACGATACGAAACATTAAATTAAGGCGAAAATAGTATGTCACACAATAAGAAAAAACCAGCTGAGTGCGAGTCGGACTCACGCAAGTAGGGTTCCGTATATTAACTGTAAAAACTGCAAAAAAAAAAAAAAAAAAAAGGTCTATTATATTTTTCCACATTTTCCACACAAATCCACTTAAATATTTTTTTTCTGTTTCTTAGTACTTGTTGTTATAACGGCAACAGGAATACATCATTCAGTTTTTTCTACAAATTTTAACGCGGATACTATCATTTTGGTAAGCCCGGCCTATGTAGTATCATCCTCGCCAAGCGTTGATGATTAAAATCATTAGATGCCATTATCAGAGTAATCACAGTTTGCAAATGAGATTCAGCTGACTTTATGATCGACGATATTTCGAGTCACGGTACTATTACAGTGCAATTACTAATAACTCTGCAGACATTATGAAACTTATTAAAGGTAATAAACGTATATTCGACTTCCGATAGTTAACGATTATCGTGTATTTGTAGTTATTGAGTATTTCTTACATTTTTATCCGCAACCAATGATGAATAAGTTTTGAAGTCATTTATAAGTAATAGGTATTACGGAAATAGAATTTCAATAGGAAATTGAGGAGCAGAATTATTGATTAATATCGTTTATACAACGTGTCGTTAGCATCGCGACAATAAATGAACACACATATAGGGGATAAGTTTTTAAAGTTGTATCAAACATTTAAATTCTTTAAACATCAATATTTACAGAGTTATTAAATTTTCCAAAACAAAGAATTTTAGAACACCCTTACCTATAAAAGCGTAACGTAAAGTTCATTTGTAAAGGTCACAAAGCAAATGAATGGTTTGAATGAATTTAAAAGAGACAAAACATACTGTTAGAAAGAGAGGCTTGTAATGCGACGTTGTGCCGCGAGTATCTTGTATCTTGTATTAACTGATGTTTTTGCTTTCAGTCCCGAGACTATTAAAGCTTCATCTAACGCAGAACCGGTGGGCTAGCCAGAACCCACGGGTTTGGGCCCTCCGCTGTGGGTAGGGCCGCGCATGTGCTCATGCGTGCGTTTAACTACGACATCTCATCTAAGGGCCATCGAAGTTGCGGTGCGGACCGAGACCCCGATGGCCGTCGACTGTGTTTTTAGCTAATCGGTGGCTGGGGGCGGTGAGAAACGCCCTGGAACGCGGGTGTACCTTGTGTACGCGTTGTGTTGGTCTCGCCGTGCTCGGAGGCGAGGGCGAACTAGTGCGTTTGTTGTTGCACTAACTGTGGGTGTAGTGTTGTCCGGCGGGACCCCCGGCGGTGGGTCTAGCGTATCTAAGTCCCCTTCCTCGACCGGGTCGATGAGGACGTTTCGCGGGTGACGCTTGTTGACGTTCGCGTTTGTGTCGGGTTGGTAATTTGCTGCGCTTACCACCAGAGGGTTGGGATGATATTCGGCTCTATCGAAGAACCGTTTGGTCAGGTCTTTAAAATATTCGCGAATCGTGGGTAGTCTGCAATCGCTGTGCAGATCGACGTTGCGTTGATACCACTGCGCACCAGTTGCACGGCGGATGAACTTATTTTGTACTATTTGCAGCTTGTACAAGCGAGTAGGGTGCGTGTGGGCGAAGATCATGCATGCGTAGGGCATAATAGGTCGTACGCAGGTCTTATATAATAATAATTTGTGCCTTAAGGGCATTTTACTTTTAGCGTTAGTTAAATTGTGTAGCCGGCCGGAGACGAACGCGGCTCTATTACGAACATTATTAATGTGCGTAGTAAATGACATACGCGAGTCGAAAGTGACTCCTAAGTATTTGACCTTTTTCTCCCAGGGGAGCGGTTGGCCATAAAGGGATATTTGCCCCAACTTTCTGCATTGGCGAGGACCATTATAAAGATGTGACGGGTAAGTACTTCGTGTGAAGTGAATCACACTCTTTTCGGGATTTATTTCTATTCTCCATTTGCGGAACCAGTCGCCGACGCGGTCGGCGGCGCTTTGGAGTCGAGTGGTTAGTTGTCTAAGGTTGCGGTCTGAATAAAAGAGCGCCGTGTCATCCGCGAAAAGCGCGAGATTGACGTGGGGGTCTTTAGGTATATCGCTCGTGTAGAGCGTAAAGAGCAAAGGTGAGAGGCAGGAGCCTTGTGGTACGCCGGCCGTGAGGCGGCGGCTTGTGGAGAGGGTGCCTTCAACTCGATATCGAAAAGAGCGGTTTGACAGGAAGGCCCGGATGGTGTTTACGAGCCTATCTGGCACTTTGAGTGTGTACAGCTTGTAAAGCAAGCCGTTGTGCCAGACCTTGTCGAATGCTTTTGCGACATCGAAGAAAAGAGCCCGTGTACTAATATTTTTAGGGTGATTTAGGCCTTTTAGAATATGTTCCGTTAGGCGGAATAGTTGATCGGGACAGGAATGTCTAGCTCGAAATACGAATTGTTCCGCCGGCAGAAGGCCGTTGGTAAACACGTGTTCATTGAGCCTGTTTAATAAAAGCCGCTCGTAGAGCTTCCCCAGGCAACTGAGGAGGCTGATGGGACGATAACTAGAGGGCTGGTTGGCTGGTTTATTCGGCTTGCGAATGCCGATAACCGTGGCTTCTTTCCAGTCGTCGGGAAAGGAGCAACTGGAGAGTAAAGTGTTGTAAATGGTCGCCAGTAAACAGATAAGCGGCCCAGGGAGAGCTTTAAGAATTTTGTTACTGATATTATCTGGACCCGGGCCGGATTTCGGTTTTAGATTTTTAATAATATCTTGGACCTCTTCGGGGGTCACTGAATTTAAAGGTTCGCCTTCCGGTGGAAGCGCAGCCCTAGTCTCGATTACGCGGTCCACCTCCGTTAGGTGGACTGTATCGGTGTGTTCGCGCGATGGCGTACATTGCTGCTCTAGGTTGTCCGCAAGGCATTCGGCTTTTTCGGAGTCATCTAGGGCTACTGAAGCGCTATTAGGTCTAACTAACGGCGGTAGAGATTCGCGGGGGTCTGCTTTCAGACTGCGGGCCAACCGCCAGTAGGCGGTGTGCGATGGCTCTAGGAGATTGTCCCACGTTGTATGTCGGTGTTCCGATACACGATCTTTGACTTCTAGCTGAAGGCGTCGAAGTAGGGTTCGGTTCGATTTCGATCGTTATCGGTCGAAGGCGCGTTTAGATGCATTTTTCTGTCTAATTAGCAGTCTTAGGTCGGGCGGAAAGTTAAACCGTCGGTCGCCCGACAGTTTCACCGTCCGTTCCGAGTCTGTGACTGCGGAAGTAATAGTTTCTCGAGACTCGCTATCGCTCGATTTGCGTCATCGAACGTAGCTATCGTCTCGGGTAGGTCTACTAAGTCCTGGGGGTCCAAGGCCTTGAGTTTGACCTCAAGACGATGCCAGTCCACTACGGATTTGGTCGGAGGGACCGCGCCGGCGTTCTGGCCCAGTTTACACAGGACGGGCCTGTGATCTGAGTCTAGTTCATGGATTGTCTCTATCGACTCGATTTCGAGCGAGACCTCCCTGAATAACATGATGTCTAGGACACTCGGTGATGCGTGTTGGTAGTTGTCCACCGTAGGATACCTAGTGGGAGTCGCGGGAGCGACTATGCTAAAGTTTAGGTTATCGGATAAGCTAAAGAGATGCTTTCCGTTGTTATTTGGGATGCTGTTGGTGTCCCATGAGCCGTGTTTGCAGTTTAGATCTCCTGCAATTATCACGGAAGGGCCTAATTAAGTAGCGTATCTAGGTCGCTTTGAAGTAAGGTTCTATTCCCCGAGAGGTAGGCTGAGACTAGTACAAGCGGCCTGTGGCCGGTGAGCGCTAACCTACACGCGGATGCCTCTATTTGACTTAGCTCTGGAATGTCGAGCGGGCAACAGTGCAAGGACCGTTTATAATAAATTAATGTGCCTCCCAGACGGTTTGCTAACCGGTCGTGGCGGACAATGCTGTAATTTGCGATTCTGGGATCGCGTACACTAGGCTTCAAGAATGTCTCTTGCACTAGAAAAATATCTACGTTATAATCGCGAAGGAATTCCGCGATTTCGTCCTTTGACCCTTTATGCCGTTTGCGTTGAAATACGAAACAACCAGAGCCCGAGGTTTTGTTCTATCTGCGGTTGTACTTCCCATTAAGGTGTTTTTATGGGTCTAATTAACGACGCGGCGGAGCGCGGTTTTAATGCGCGGACTATTGTCTTTTACGGTTGGCTCGTAAAAGCCCAAAGGGTTTCCACAAGCGTTTTATGTTGGCTAATTGCCCTAAGACGCTCGTTGCCAGATGTGGCGGCCGCTATTTTAGCGGACAATACGGCGAGTTCCTGCCTATTGATCGTGTCTAATAGGCTGCAGATGTTTGCGATTTGCGCGAATGGGTCGTCTTTATTTTCCGCGAAAACCGACGGAGTTGGCTGCACCTGCGGCTGCGGCGCCGTTTGACAGGCGGGCAGCGATTGTGCGATCGGTCGTGAGGCGACCGGGATTACCGGCGTGGTTACCTGCGCGGCCACCTGGGGTTTCGCCCAGGCGTTTATGACGGGTACGGGCGCGGGAATGAATTTAACGGGCGCGTATTTGGGCAACGTAGATTTCGCGGGAGATTTTCTCGCGGGAGTTTTCGGGGCCTACTAGCCGGGTGGCCGGTAGCGTGACAGTTTACGCAGTCCGGTGGATCTGCGCAATCTTTAGGCCTCGTGCACTCGGATGTGCCGTGGTCACCGGTGCATTTGACGCACCTAGGGTGAGCGAAGCAGTTGTTTGCCGTGTGGCCAAAATGTTGACAGTTGTGGCACTGTGCCACAACTCCTGATTTACGCGGGGGCTCGATGACTAAGTCACTGAGCCCACAGACCCTCTTTAGGTTGAAGATGGCCTTACCTTCCGGGGTAGGGTCAAGTTCAACCATTACCATGTCCATAGGGACACGGGTGCGAGGGTGTCTGAGCCGACGTACGGCGTGCACAGGGTATCCCTGTGTGCGGATGTCGACCTTAGCCCTATCGACATCCGATTCTTTCGGGGCGCCCTTGATAACGACCCGAAGTTTACGCTCTTCGGGTACCTTGGCTTCGCGCAAGTATTTTGTTACGCGGCGGAAATCGTCCGTGGAGTCTAGGTATACGCGGATACCCATATTAGTATTTTTGGACCGGGGGTCTCGGATGTTGTGGCGTTCAAACCACGAACACACCTGGTGCCACTTTGCCTTTTCTTGAATTATTATTGGCGGCGGTGGCTTGATTTTTCGCTCGGAGGTGAATGTCGGTTCCGACTGGGCAGTCGCGGCTGCCTTTTTGGCGGGCGTCGCGGTGGGACGGTTTGACGGGGCGGCCTCGCTTTCGGGGTCGCTGTCAGTAGCGGGGCTTTTCTTGCCCTTTTTGCGCGATTTGACGACGGTGAAGCCGTCGGCGTTCGCGTTGTTCGCGGGGATCGTTTCGACCTCCATGTCTGAGCCGCCGTCCGATTGTGAGTCGGGTAGGACGGAGCGAAAAGAGGTCGGGTTCGGTTGCACAGAAGGCGCTATGGGCGAGTAGGCGTTAGCGGATGCCGACGCGACGGGGGCTTCTAAGGTCGCGGAGGGCGATCGGGTAACGGGCGCAGACGGCGCGGGCAATGGCAGCGACGCGATATCAGCTACTTGCCTATGCTCGGCTTTATAGGCAAGAAAACGTTCCCACATAGCGGGGCATTCCTTGCGTACGAACTCCTCGAAAAGGGAGCCCATCGCGGCGTAAGTGCCTTTGGGGCTTGTAGCCCCGCCGGCGTGTGTGAGCTAAATTTGTGAGCTAAATTTGCTTAAAATTGTTATTTTTAGGCACACACCTCCCCACCTTGCGGCAGGGAGGTGTGTGCCTAAAAATAACAACTAATTTGCCTGCGCTTTAGGTGCGCTAGGGTGGGTACCTAGCTGTCGCCTATTGCAACAAGCACACAGTTAATAAACGAAACAATGCCGCCTCTGAGGCGAGAAGTGTGTGTAGGGTTCTACTTACAAAACAGGAACCTGCCTACGAGCACAACACTACACTAACACTAAACTACTGCACTATTTGCACAAGATTTAAATTGCAACCGAGGTTGCGAGTGGCGTCGAATTCGGGTGGCATGTGCCCTCCGTCTTAGAGAGACGTCCGTTCCGTACGAGAGCACGAAGCGGAATGTGTGGCGCGAGTTGTATAGGATGTTACAAATTTTGTTTCTTTTTTACTTAATTAGTTTGTTTGAAAAATATTTTTTTTTTTTTAATTATGGATTTTGTTTAACGTTAATATTTTTTTATGATTATTGGCAAGTAGCGTTAGACGTGTGTTCATTTATTGTCGCGATGGTAACGACACGCTGTATATTATTTATATATATATACAACACGCTACCTATTGTGCGTCCACCATGGACAAAATTGCATATAATCTGGCGTCCACCTGCTTTGGACGTCCGATATACGGACGTCGGATCGGAGAATGTTCTCAATGATCGCGGCTTGCCTTGGTGATATCAGAAAGTCAAAAGTAAAAAAATAATTTGGACGTCGGTTCATCGGCAATCTTGCGTTTCTGTATATTCCTTTAGTTCCACTAGATTTCGTACCAAAAACTAACGGCGCTGTCGTCATTATTCTAACCTTTCATTGCTAGCCGTATGTGACGTCCAGCGATAGATCGAAATGCGACGTTGCGACATCGTGCACACCACTTGAATTTATACGATTTTGTTAATTGTTTATTATATTCGCGATTCGTGAGTATACACACTTTTCACAAGCTTTCACTTGATATGTGATATTGCGTCCGCCTTTTTAAGCGAAATGGATTGTTTTCATTTTGAGTAGATACTATTTTATAATATGAATTCAAGTAATGGTAGGTAAAAACGGACTTAACCGAATTCGAAAAAAGAAGGAGGCTCAAATTTTCTGTCCTTTATATTTAAGCCTGACTGGTTTTGTTTCTACTTTTTGACATACCTACCTTAATTTTTATTATATGTTAAGTACAATAATTATTTAATTGCCAAATATCAAAGTCGTTATGCCTCGACATAGAAGAATACATAAAAATGACTGTTATGACTAAAAACGTACTTAGTTAAGTATTATTTAGAATATAAAATAGTAAATAATATAAAGCAAAATAATTGTTTATTTTCACCATCGACCGTGGCATATTGTTGCTCATATGAATGAAACCGATTTTTTTTTTATTTTCTTGGATTTCCTAAGTTTCGTTGCCTCCATTGTCCAAATATTATATTTATGATCATTATTATAAAGATGAATCCGATTGTTGTTGTTAATTTTACACTAAAACTAAAACGTTATTGGGTCAAATTATATAAAAAAAAAATTTATGTAATTTTTTAAAATAAAATTAAAATGTTATATTTGAATCCGCGATTTTATTAATTTTACATTTGTTTCTGTTTATTGTTTAGCAGGCTTTAAACTAAGACATATAATGGTTATACACATATACGGACGTTACAATGTCTTAAAAGTTTTACAACATTTGTCATTTGACGTCCAGGATGTCAAATGAATAATAGCTTGAAACTTTAACGACATTGCAACGTCCGTATACTCGTATAATTACATCTAAATACCTGTAAAACGTGCAAATGATTACATAATTTATATAGACGTTTGAAGCTAAGCGCAAGCTCTTGGCTACATGTATATTATTTTCCCTGCCCTGCGTCAACCGAGTCTGATCATCAGTGTTCGGGATTGGCGCCCAATAAGCTTTACGGCGGGTTGCGCTTAACTTCAAACGTCTATATAAATTATGTAATGCAAGTTAAGACTCCGCTGTCTCTCTGTCTGTCTGTCTCTCCGTCTGTCTCTCCGTCTGTCTCATGAACCGTGATACTCAGACAGTTGAAATTTTCACAGATTATATATTTCGTTTTCCGCTATAATAACTTAAAAATAGAATAAAAAAAATTCTAATTGGGGCTCCCATACAATAGACATGACTTTTTGCCGTTTTTATAGAAAATGGTATGGAACGTTTTGTGCGCGAATCCGACTCGCATTTGGTCGGTTTTTTTTAAACATCTTTATTAGCAAAATATAAAGCAATAATTTAAAGTTTTATACCAATTTATTGTTTTTTCATTAACACCTCGTTCGAGCCTATTCCTAAGTTACAAATTTTTAGGTAAAAATAATGATCATAACTATACATAATTTTTATACGAATGATCATTTCTAATATAAATTATACTTGTAAATTGTGCAGAAATATAAGAAAAAAGCTCTATTACAGAAAATATGCCTATAGAGAAGATCTAGGCACTTCTACATTAGGCTGAACGTTTCTAGAAAATGTTATATGTAAATTACCAAAGCTATATAATGTAAGCGAACTGAACTGTAACGCGATATGGATGCATCACTATGCATGAAGTCTATTATATTATTCCATCATAAACCGATCGATTGAGCGCAAATTAAGTTTATATCTGTACTTAAATTTGATAAAATATCGCCATGTACAGTTGCTCTCTGTATTTGAGGTTCGAATTGAACTCACAGATGATCACGTAACCATCGCTATGTACCTGAAAGGGCGGCCGCTGAGTTCGTGTTAGGTTTTTCAAGTAAACAGTCTTCTTAGCAAGTTTCTCAAATTATCGTATCATATCATAGTCTCGTAGTACATAATCACATTGTCGTGGGTTCGATTCCCAGACAGGACAATTATTTGTGTGACCCACAGGTAATTCTGTCGGTTGTGGGTTCTCCTTACATCACAGGACAATGTTATCCTGTGTTGTTGTGTTGTTCGTATGCCCCTTTTCTCCATATAAAAAAATCCTACAGTAAGGGCGATGTTTTAAAAACTATATTTCGTAATGAAGTAGTCCAATAAATTCTATTATCTTTAATTATGTCTTAATATCATCAAAACCGGCGTTAGGAATTAGCCGCATCCCCTCGGTTACAGAATCCGCTTTTTGTTTATATGCTGGAAAGGATATAACAATGAATACGCCAAGCATTGCTTCAAATGCTAAAAAGCAATGAAGATAAAAGGCGTTGAGAATTTCATTGCTGTGGCAATCAGCCGTTTAACGTAGTAGTTAGAGCGTCAGGACGTGAATCCCAAAAACGAGGGTTCAATTCCCACAGCATCGAGAAACTTTTCGTTTCTTTTTAGTAGAAAAATTTTAATGTTTAATCTTAAGTACAGTAATTAGCACTTTGAAAATTTAAATTTCTCTCTTCATCAATTAAATAAAATAGTGACGAGCTCTCTAACATGCACAAATAATAAAATTAACCAAAGCAAAAGGCTTACGAGGTGATAAAGAGTAAAATATTTTTTTAATAATGAATCATTCAGACATTTGAAAATGAAATTTATGCAGCGGTTACTAATTTGCAGGCAAATGGAATCCTGAAGGATTTAGCAAATTGCAAATGTTACGCCCAGTGAACAGCGTAGGGAATTGTATATAAGTTTTTATGTTTTTAAAACAGCTCTCTAGTACAATTGACGCGACTTTCAGTTCGATAGCACGGTGTCAAAGGTTTGGATTTAAATGTTCTTGTAAACTATAAAAGGGTTTTAGTTGTGTCGCTTATACACTTTCATTTATTTTATTTGGCGATGGATTTATCCTCCGTCAGTCCCGTGGTGAATTAATAAATTATGCAATAGAATTCTTTAAATGGTATTTAACTTAAAATAACTGTTAACGTAAGGGTACTCCGGACGAATAACAATAAATTATGTTGTGTTTTGTATGGAAATAATTGTGTGTTAATAATTGGGTCGTAAGTTCCTACGACCACTGTGATCTAGAAAGAACTATTGTAGTCTCCCTTCGAGAAGATTGTCCCCTTAATGCAGGATAATATTATCATGTGTAGTAGACGTTTTACATACATACATTGCTCGTGGAAGAAAAACTATATAAAAGAACGTAAAGTATCAGCCTATTCATGTCCCACTGCTGGGCAAAGGCCTCCTCTGTACAGAGGGTATCAGGGCATAGTCCACGCGGCCCCACTGCGAATTGGCAAACTACACATGTATTGGAAATATTTTTTTTTATTATTTCGTAAATATGCAGGTTTCCTCACGATATTTTTCTTCACCGCTGAGCACGTGATAATTCAACACTTAAAATTAACCATTTCATTGGTGCTGGCAACGGGGATCGGTCGAACTCGGTTGCTCGAGTATATTGAATTAAAGGTGAGCGCCCAATTATCTGTGCGTCACAAATGTCCCGTGTCGGAATCGAACCCACGACCGCAAACAAAGTAATATTATTTGATACAACCAATTGAAAAGAGATCAGATCACAAATGGACTACGAATATCAAAAGAATGCAGAAAAAATTATAAGCTTGACTTTTTATTATTAATATAATAAATTGCGCTGTTTCCATCGTCCACAAACGAATGTAGAATTTATTGAGAATTTCCTAATAATTACAAAATTGCATTCAGGTTCTTGTCTTTTCTTCCTACTTAGTTTTAGCGTTATTCTTTAATGATATTGGCAACCAAAAATTCCACCATAAAAAGAAAATTAATATTTAGGTGGTTTCGTACAAAAAAGCGTTTACAAAACTTTTATATCTCCTGACCAACGACCTATATTTTTATTCCGAGATGGCATTGTACCAAAATAGCCGTTCTTACATTATACCTTCACCTCACGAATTACGCGAGCTTTGCGCCTAACGAGAGGGCATTACAATTAAAGCCCATTGTTGTGGAATTTCTCTTGCTTGCCTTAAACACTGACTTACTTATGTTTTAAAGTATTATACCCAGCGACAAACGAAACAATTATGGTATTTTTTGCTCACTTTCTCGAGGATTTGGTATTGTTACAAACCAGTATCGCAATGGCGTTTATTACATTTTCGTACATATTTCAAATACGCACGAAAATATAATAACCCTTGTTAGAACGACGTGCACATAACATTTATGGTAATTAGTGAAATCATTTATTTACATAGTGACGTTGACTATTTTTTTGTATTTGTATGTGTATAACTGATGTTACGCTTTCAGTCCTTAGACTATTGAATCTTCGACTTGACGTTGACTGCGCTGAAGATTGCAATGTGTTTCCTTGATTTTTAATTGAAGACAATTTCAACGAATCAAAATTAAAGGTCATTCGTACTATATATGATAGAGGATACTTCTGCATCAATTACATTATAAACATTATGCTTAATTTAATAACTTAAACAATTACCTAACATAACTTAAACCATAGTACTCGATTTCGGATTCTGTTTTCTGTTTTTATTCACAAATCTTTTATAAGGTAGAGGGAGAGTGGTTCATAACTAGACATCTATCTATCTAATTACAGTTGATCTATCTATCTAATTTAATAGCAAATTCATAAAACAAACGTCTCCGAAAAAATAAAATGTCTAGTTTAGTATTAAACATTTCTATTTAGTGAAATTCTCCCCTAAAATTGGAAATGTATAGTATTCACGTATGTAAGCGAAAGCGCTGTTACCACGTGCTAAGTAGCGGTATTAACTACCTAAGAGACTGCGTCGAAACTGCATCATGTTATGAATATTTAGTGTCTCAGCAATGACAACGCCTACAGACGGTGTATATAAGCATGGCATACGAAATTTAACTTTAACAAATCGAGTGTTTTTAGGGTTCCGCGCCCAAAGGGTAAAATGTCTGTCTATCACGAGGCTGTATCTCATGAACCGTGATAGTTAGACAATTGAAATTTTCATAGATAATGTATTTTTGTTGTCGATATAACAACAAATACTAAAACAAAGAATAAAAAAATGTTTAAGTGGGGCTCCCATACAACAGACATGACTTTTTTGCCTTTTTTATAGATAATGTTACGGACTATTCGTGCGTGAGTCAAACTATCTTTGTCACTTTTTTCAAAACAATCATTACACATCACACTCTAATAAAAGAGATAGAGCGTGAGTAAGCATTTAATCTTTAAAAGCCATTTATATATTTAAAAGTTAATATAACGTTAAGTACATTTTGTCAATTTTCTCGGAACTCAATAAAAAACATTAAGTGTTAATCCTGTTTTGACGGAACAGGTAAGCTGCTTCGTAGAATCTCTATGTCAAATTTTTAAAGGTGTTTTTGTGGTTCGAACGCCGCAACTTACATAATTATTCATCAAAATAAGTGATTCAAACATAATTTTGAAGCTTATTTTTGCCGCTAAAGTTATTGTTTACTCAAAAAAAACTTCTGATTAAAAACTTCTTATAAACAATCTATGACAATACCATGTATTGACATACTAGCTGCTGCCCGCGACTATGTCTACGTAGAATAGGCTGAAGGCGTAACATTCAGACAGATAGGCATATATACATAAAAATATGTATATAAATTATAGGCTATGTTTTATTCTAATATTAAAGGTATATTATTGTAAAGTTTCATTAAAATCCATTCAGTAGTATTTGCGTGAAATAGTAACAAACATCCATTCACACATACAAACTTTCGCCTTTATAATATTAGTAAGGATAGTAAGGATTCGTGGATTCGTGAGTGCAAAATGTTAGGCGTTACGTTTGTTAAAAGGCCCAGTAAAGTCTGTTAAACATCATTCTAACTTACTACAAATGGGCTTCTTAACCAGTAGAGACTGTTGACTGCATTTTTCAAAACTAGGTCACAATACATGCCTTAGTTACATTTTTACTCTACTCTAAGTTCATCACTGAAAGATTGTAACTTTATAATATCAGCGAGACACTACAGATGAGTAGTTAAACATATGTGTTGTTATAATATATGGGCACGTCCCTAGGAATAACGATGGCCTGTTTGGAACATCTTATTATTGGACCACTTCCTTGTTGATAAAGGTTAAGAAACTAATTTCATGCTATGTCTTATAATTGTTTCCACTAGGAAAATCTGAAATAAATATCAAGAAATCTGATAAATTTTTGTGTATGAAGTAAAATAATCGAAACGCGTTTGATAGACCAAAATTTATCCCGGCTGTAATTGCGAAGCACGGATAGATGGTAAATATTATAAATGTGAAAATTGTTTTTAAGCGTGCTTCTTCACAACAGCAGCTAAATGAAATTTGTAACAGACAGTTAACTCAATGGATTAATATTAGTAAAATATCTATGCTGAAAAGTTAACTTTTTCATCCCGAATCGAAACATTGCGGAATTTTTTTATAGTAATAACCTACTTAGAGAAGTAGAGAAAGCGTCGTATAAGACTTTCACTACATAGTATATAGCAAAGTCATCCCGCTGTCTGTCTGTTCCTATGTATGCTTAGATCTTCAAAACTACGCAACGGATCTTGATGTGGTTTTTTTACTAGATAGAGTGATTCAAGAGGAAGGTTTATATGTATAATAAATTACACCCCGTCCGTATCCGGGGCTGATCGCTAGTTTATAATAACCAATATTCTTCTTGAGAAATATGTCATTGTTCGCACATGGAAGAACTGTTGAAAAAGAATTTTTGTACACGACACTGAATGGCTGTGACATAACACCTTACGGCCATTCGGCCAGTTTTGAAATGTATCGAAACTAAAACTAATTACTAAATACCTATGCGAGCCATAAAACAAGCACACAAAGTGTCTCCAAAAACGATAACTCCGTGGCGCAGTTGCCAAGGTATTGGCTTCGGCGTCGAGGGTCGTGGGTTCGATTCCCACACGGGACAACTATTTGCGTGACCCACAGATAGTTGTTTCGCATCTGGGTGTTTGTCCGCGTGAAATTTATGTTTATAAAACGTCCTTACGACACAGGATAATGTTATCCTAAAGTTTTGCTGCAATGTTTTTAAAGAAAGAAAAAAAAGTATGCCTTTATTATTCTTCTTCGTGACACGTCACGTCGGCTCACAGAAGTGTACCTTGCCCATCAATATCGCCTCCGGGCCTATTAATCAAACCCCATTCACATAGCCAAATTGTAAACGGAAACCGTATGTTACTGCATTACAGCGACAAGGATATAAGATTTATCGTTATCACAGTGATGTATCACGGCCACCAATTGTTGGGTCGTAAATAATTCATTGGCGAGGTAACAAGCCACCAATACATTTACAACAGCGGGATGGATCGACCTAGAAGCTACTTGTCGGTTGCTGGCACTTTAATACGTCTGTACTATACGTGTCTAGATACAACTAGACTGTTGTACAAGTATAAATAAAACTTTTATGGGACAGTATGTAAGTTTTATCAAATAAAAACCAAGATAAGGTCCAAAATGTATCAGTTCCTAAAATCCAAAACATTGTAAAGTATCGTTTGTGTGTTAAGTTATTGTAGTGTTAGAAGATTTTAGTTATTGTAGTGTTAGAAGTTATTGTAGTATTAGTGATTACTTAATTGATAGCACACTTTCAAAATTAATTGATCGCTCCAGGCAAACTTTCAAGTGGCCCCTTTTATATTGTAATCATATTGATTTCTTGATTTTACGCGAATATTATACATATAAAATGTAATTAATTTCCGGATTTTAACGCGTTTTAATTTAATTAAAAATAAGAAAACATGTTTTATGTGAAAAAATGATTCAAAAAAATTGTCCCACTAAGTTCTTTCACCTGTTCTTCTCGGGTACCAGTTTTTTTTCCAAACCGATATTAGTAGTATTCTGACAATCAATAAGTGTTCTGACAAAAAATAAATTTAATAACATCTTCATTCCGAATCGAACGATAAATTCCCATTGACACCACAATAGATACGAAGAAAAGCGATGAGTTAGAGAGAGATAGAAATTTAAATTAATATCTTGCTTTCAATAACATGAAACTACGTTTTATTGCTTTATATGACAATACTAGAGCGAGAGCTCTCAAACAATGCTTGTGAAAGAATATCAAACTCATGCTCAGATAATTTTGAATGAAAGAACAAAACGTATATTATAGGATAGACAAGTATTAGAAACAACAAGTTTATCTAGTGTAAACAATATACGCTTGTTCTATCACAAAATGGGTGTGAAAAATTCATTCAGAACGGAGATTATTTAAAAATTACTTAGCCAAAATCTAACTTTTCGACAACTGTTACTGCCCGTTGCTCAAATCAGACCGTTAATTATACGACTTTAATCCCTTTATCGTTGATCACTTGATGACCGTAAATTGAATGTTACCAATGCTAGAAAACGGTTGTTGCCGAAGGTGGTCTTTCCGAACCGTTACGGCCTGGGAACCTTCAATAAGAGAGCATACTCTTTCCTAAAAGGCCGGCAAAGCATTTGTAAGCCCTCTGGTGTTGCAGGTGTCCATGGGCGGCGGTGATCATTTACCTCCAGCTCGTTTTCCCTTTTTTCAATAAAAAAAAAACATTAATGCCGCTTGTCACCTAAAGTCTTAGGCGGTGCTGAAAACGAAACTGGCACATAATTTTTTTTAGGCTAGAGATCAATGGTAAAAGCGGGCATAAGTCATATATAATCAGTTGTTTGTTTGTAGAATTAATTAAAATAATACGAGCATTATTTCTGCCCCCAGACACCAGTTATTTCCTGTCTATCAGAACTTAAAATAACAAAACAATGCACGAGGTATTATTATACCAGTGAATTTTCCACGAAATCCCGTTTTATATATTTTTTTCGTATTTAGCTATTTTATTAACAATTGCACAGATCGTACAATGTTAAGTTGAACGACTGTGAATATAAGTTTATCTTTTTCCATACAGTGGAACCATATTACTCCAGACCTTTCCAATATCCAATTAAGTTATGGATGAAACATTCATAAAAAGTCAATCATAAATCCATCTACAACTCAAGTTGTTCTTACTTTAAAAAATATACATGCATATATATTTTTCTAGTCTAGATGAATTTAATAAAGTTTTTGGGCTAAATTAATTTCAGATCACGTTTTAACTCAACGGTTTAAATATAAAGTTATTATTTATTAGTGTGATGATTAATTAAAATCGCTATCATTATGAAATTTTATTTAGATATGCTTCTTAAGGCTTTATCCGGTAAGAATTTCCGGTGATTCAAAATAGACTTACATCAATTTGCTACCGGTATTCCTTTAGATGAAGGGTAACTAGAATCATTAGACTAATTACATTTCGAAATATCACTGGGTTTTATAAAGAGATGTTTACTATCCACTTCACTTTTTTAAGGTGAATAAGATTAAAGAAGATTAAAAACATTACAACCTAAGACCGTTTTGGGGGGCCCCGATAGCTCAGTTTCCGGGCGCTCGCTATTTAATTCAATGCATTCGAGCAACCCGAGTTCGATTCCCGGTGCCGGCACCAAAGAAATTGTTGATTAAAGTTTTAAGTGCTGACTTATTACGTGCTAGGCGGCGATGGAAAACATCGTGAGGAAACCTGCATATTTTCGAAACAATAAAAAAATATTTCGAAGATATGTGAAGTCTGCCAAGCCGCAGTGGGGTCGCGTCGGTGGTCTATGCCTTATTAAACTCCGTACGAGAGGCATTTGCTTCGCGGTGGGATGCATATACGGGTAGGCACAAATTTTAAAATTTTCATCTTGAGCTGCAGAGATTGGCACTAAAACTTTAAAATTTCTCCACGGCTTTTATTCGACGCTTTGCTTTGTTGACAACAATTATAAATTCTGCTGACGGTATTGACAGAAATTTTAAATTTCTCCACGGCTTTAATTCATAACGCTTTGCCGACGACAATTATACATTCTGCTGACGGCATCGACAGACTCCATCGCTAGTGCGGATCTCGGGATTATTCGGGGCATTCGACAGCCGAAGTTACCGGGATTGGCAGACATTTCGCAGCGGCCGCTAAGGATTCCGGGCACGTACCCGAAAACAGAATTACCGGCGGCGGGGAGCGGGAGCGCTGCCAACACTCATCATATTAAGGCGCTTTGATAATGAACACACCGCCTCTGTTACAGCAGTTTACAACGCGCCACACCAGCTGCAACTTTTTTTCAGGCGTTTCCTCACAACGCTTGTTTTCAAGTGTTCATATTGTCGCGATGAGAAGTTATTTAGCGCCTGAGACTCCAACTCTCGGTCTAATATTTTCCTATAATATACTCGTTCACTTTCCGACTCTCTTTCTGACTTCGTACTAATTGGTTTAGAAATTAGGCTCCGTAAAAAGTGGACAACGTCTGACGGAAATAAGCACTTCAAATATTTTTAGTGATATTATTTTAAACATTTCATTTGAATAATATTTACAAATGAGTCTTATTTAATTTGCTTGCCGAATAATATAATTTAAAATCTTTGAATGTTTTTTTGTAAATCATATTGCAATGCAACGTAAAACTTATAATAAATAATATGTAAACTTTAGTGCGCTTTACATTTTTTGGAAAAGCGTTAAAGTTAAAGTTAAAGTTATCTGATATGACATATTTATTTAAACTTAAATATGACATGTATCTGTACATATACATACAAAAACTGAAAAAACAACTTTACTTTAATGTTACTCTTATTTTTAAAGTTGACATAAAACCTGTAACAAATTGTACGCAGCACTATAAATGTAATTTGTCGTGAAAAAGATCAATACATTATTTAGGGAAGAGGTTTTTTTAATTATTAAAAATTATCCTAATAAATTATACAACGTCGTTTTCATGAATGACACGCGTACTAAAAAGGGGACATTAGAAAAGGGGTAGTCCTCATTTCTGTCAAGTTTAGAAACAAAACGTTCATTTCTTGCGTACATAAATAAAACAGGTACAGACCATAAACATTGATTTCCTTTAAACCTTTATGTAAATTCATACTTTATGTCATGCTGAGCCCGATATAAATGAAAATATATCACCCTATAAAACAAGCCCCGGTTGTAAAATAATGTTCGCGTCATTTTCCCGAGAACATTTCTTATCGGCGTTCTACGCATAAAAATGTGGCTTAAAAGGGCTTATTAAAAAAAAACACTAAACGAAAACACAGACAGACAATAAATCATATCGCGGCCCGTACTAATTGCTTTCGAAGTCGAAAAGCTCCGTTATAAAATTGCACCGATTCGTACAATTGTCACTCGTTTAAAAGTTAAATTACTTCGGTCAGTAGTTTCCCTCGAGCGGTGCTTGAATAAAACATAAGTCTTTTTAGCTGTCCTAATGAGCCCGGGCCGTTTGTTTTTCTCGCTGGCTGCATAAGTTGCGGGAGGAAGTGGGATCAGCAGTGTTGGCGGGTGCTGGATCAAATCGTACTTCATTTGTCCCCGTCAGCCACCCGCCCCCTCTTGATAGATGACAGTTGCGGCCTCTACGTAGCCTGCTTTTAATTGATACCGTCATTTTTACGCCGGCCACTGCCCCGGTTATGCTTTGTCCGTTCCTCTGCGCATTCACAAGTTCTGAGCAGTGAAAGCTTTGAGTAAGATTGAAACTTTCGTAGAAATTGTTCAGAATCACACCCGCGTGTGATCTATTACGGTTAATAGGGAATGGGTTTTTATTTTATGACGTGGAAGTTGACTGAATTTTATTTATCAAAGCGCATTATTAGCGTTAATACAATAAACTTTATTTAAGCTTTTTCTTCTGAATATAACATTTTGGGTAGACCTGAGAGTCTGGAAGAAGCAAGTGGAATTTTTATTAAAAAAGTTATTCTATATATAAACCAGTTTTTCTGTAACTCTGTTTTCATTACAGGGATTGCCAATAAAAATAATATTCTTTTAATCCGTTTTCAAACTTATTAAAAAATAAAAGATCGTTTCGAATTTGCAAATGTCTGCAGATTTATTCTTTATTATCTTATTAAATTCTCTATGTAATTAACCTTTCAAAATAACACCCTTATATTAATTTGATTCAGCTCAAAGCCAGTATAAATAAAGAGAAGTCTCTACGATAAATTTTAATTGAAATTTACTCATCTCTCAGAGAACATTTCCATTCCACCGACGACCGCGCATCAGGTATGTCGACCTTAAGCGTTTGAATTAAAGCCGATTTTTTAATATTTTTTCTTACTTCATTAAACAATACGTTTATGTCCAGCTTTTTATTTAACAATTTTTCAATAGTAATTAATAAATTTTTTATTTAGGTGGCATATACAGTATAAAGTCAAAGACGTTGTGTTGTAGCAGATTTTAACCTTTATCAATTTTGTGTGATATGAAGTTGTTCTTAAACTTAAAAACACTAAACTTAGTCTTACGATATAGAAATTGTTACGTGAGTCATCGAATATAATATGTTTACGCTTAAACTATGTAAATGTACTCTGAAAATGACAACAATTTTACCTAATTGCTAGCAGGGAAAAAAATTCATACGCGTCTTTGAAACTGAATTTATTGAAATCTACATGAGAACTTAAAACGTACATAGAGAAAATTTACTCTTATTTACACGAAAAGTTAAAAAATAAAAAAAGCAAAAAACTTTTACCATTCAAAAGAAATCGGCAATAAAGCGGCTTGAAAGCGGAAAATGTTTTTTCCCTTTTCACGCGTGATTCTTAATCGCCTATTGTCGGTAATAACGCCGCTATTTATAACTGCAGCTGGACGATATTGTCTATTAGCACGCTACGGTAACAGGCCTATACGACATTACCGCCATGTGCGTATGGTATCAATTCAAGCTGCCCACTTTAGTGCTTGCTACATTGCTACGCATTGCTACGCTATTCATGCAAATTACAATTGAATGTCGGTCCACATTCAGACAATAGGTAAAATACGGGAATAGTATTATTTTTAATTTTGACAATAATACACTGTTTTTCTCAATAATATACTGTTTTCCTATTTCTATACACTTTCTACAGTGATTACCTTCTAACATATTGTAAATGGATTCAGATCCTTGAGATGTGATCTAGAGTCGGCGTTTGATTCCACTGAGACCTAGCATAATTACTAAGAACATAAAAATGAATATAACTGATAGCATAAAAATGAATTAATATTGGAAGCGATAAATAATTTGAGTAAGTGAAATCCTTATAAGACACAACTGAATATTCATTTCGTTTTCGTGCTTTGATTTTATATTTCAGCACTACATGTGACAAACGATTCTTCAATAGAAGAAGGACATTAAATAAAAATGCATTTTTTTGCTATTTACTCTACTCTGATGTTACCTGTTTTATTTGCAGATAAAAGACTAAGGCTTGCGCGCTCAAAGTAAATATACGTAAAAACGCTAGGCGACCTTAGTGATAATAATATTTAAACGCGCTCCTAGTTTGAAGTTTTTACAAGGGAAACGAATCAGAAAGCTGAGACGATTCCGCGATAATGTGTTATAAATTTACTTTCAATTAAGATTTGGAGTCAACAAAAGTTAAACAATTAATCACATCGATGAGCTTTCAAACAACGCCATCTAAAACGGGTAATAGGCGTCTAAAATTACCGATGATAGTTATTTAAATTACGAGGCTCATTATTATTTTATGCTAATCAAAGTCACGCGCGTTATCAAAACTATACGACCATCCGCCATTAATTCGGTATGAAATTTACGATCGGCATAATTTCTTCGGGGCCTAAGCCGGATAAATTTAAATCCAATTTGCGATACGTGATACCTATGTGTAATTAGTCTTGAATGATAACATATTAATGTTAAGCATGAAATGACAAGCAAGTTTAACTGCGGTAGGGCTACGGAACAGTGTTGCCTGTTGCAAGAATATACAGTTCGTCCGGGTTAGTATCAAGATCTCACAGAAGTCCGGCGTAAAGTAGAAGTGTTACCCTTTTGCGTTTCGTCTGGTGAGTGACGTAGCGGGTACCCAATTTATTAAAAGGTGGCATGGTATCTGCAACCCTACGGGTGTTGCAAGAACCACGAGTGGAGGTTATCACTTAATATCAGGTGAACCGCCAGCTCACTAGCCACTTTGTCACATAAAAAACTGTTTCTTGTGTTTTCGCTATTTTGTTCAACGTTATTAAGTATTAACCACGTTAAATTTTTTTTATTGCAATCGGTTTCAAACGCTGTGACAAAATTAGAGATATTCATGTGACTAAATTAAATACCATAAAATCTTTAAACTACATAGTTTCGTTCTACTTAATTGAGTTGAATATTTTCAAATACGCATAGATGTTTCTGAAAGACGTTGTACAATGCAAAACGTACATGCATATTTATTGCACCAGTGCTAACGAATAGAGAAAGTTCTACGGGTCTCGACCTACATATCCATTAATGTCAAATAAAAAAAAGTTAGCGAACAATTATTCACAATGGAAGGCACTTGTCGCTGTGCAAGCTACGGCGACGCTACGCCGCAATAACCGTAGCACGTAGCAGGAAATGGAGTTACTCTCACGGTGAGCGTAGGATTCCTGCCAAAGCCACTAAATGATAATGAATGCAGTGTAATTTAAATTTTGTTCGAGAGTCAAACCAAAAGCTAATGGTGAATAAGACTTAACCAACTTTATATTACTATTTAATTACTACTTCAATTTTAAACTAACTTCCGTAATGCTATTAATACGTGCTTTAAACAACAAAATTAAAATATAGGAACATTGTTTGCCTTTTTGTTCATGTTTAATAACCAGTCACACATACAATTTCATGCATGGATTTATAAAGAAATCCTTCTTAGAATAGGCTAGTGAGAAATCCTTGGAAGCCCCCGGGTGACATGTTATGTGTCATCGTCGCGTGTTATGATGTTATTTAAATATATAATATTCATTCATTCAATCAATCATAAGTATGTACCAATATCAGCATTTTGATCGATTACTTAATAGTCATCAAATACAAAGGGTCAAAATTATACGAGTAATCTTATATAACAATATATGCAATGCCTATGAAACCTTTTTGAATTCATTGATGAATTTCTGTTCTAGTATTATTTTATTTTAAGTACTTTTGATATAAAATTTTACAAAGTTTGTTTCATAAAAATTTTTAGCAGGCTAAAATGTATGTAACCGTCTATGTGACTAGCTGTGACCATTGTACTTCTTATAAAATATTTCAAAATTAAGATAAAATATTGGATTTGTGTTAGTTTGGTTACATAACCAAACCTTATTAATCGAAAGCATATAATGTTATTCGTTGAAACTCCGATTTTTCAAGGCTGAAATAAACTTTCGTGACGAATAAAGATGCCTTCATTAATCTAATGGTAAGTATCGGCTGACTGCATAGTTACCGCCCCAGAGTTGAAAAATATTACATAAATTTTAATCTTCGCCCTGATTATAAAATTTTGGAACAAAATATTATATCCTTAATTTAAAGTAATTGGTATATAATGTATTATAATAAAAAATACCAAAACCCCTAATCTGGATGTACACAATAAATTGTCATCGAAACACAGGCTGGATCACAAGCAGCGAAAACATCATAGTCATTAAAAACCTTTTAACCTATACTGGAATGCATTGTTGGATTTTCTACGAAATTAAAGCAAAAGATGTTAGTGTAGTTTTTTTTTTTATGTAAACTGCTGGCCCAAAATACAGATGACATATATATCTTGCACATTTATTACTACAGGCCGTTCTTAATTTTAGACCACAAGTTTATTATTATCATTACATGGTGTAGCATCCGGAGCATCTCCTTGAAAAGATAGTCCCACTTGAAATTCCAAATTAATAAATTACGAAGCCTTTAGCCTTTTCCTTAAAAAATGTGCAATGCGATTTTTATAACTCGTCCAACTTCGAACAGATTTCCAATAAAGGTAAAACGATGCAATGCTCGGATCGTAAACTGAACGATTAACTTAATCCTTTTAAGGTAGCAACAAAACGTAGCGAGGCACGGAGTCTGCAAAAATTGTCTTAGTTAGCCGTTAAACATGTCAGTGTCACACATACACAAGATAATCTCAATCATTACACAAGATAATGTAAGCAATGACACTAATATCACATAATTGAACAAGCATAATTAATGATGTAATTTTCTAAGACACACCGTATCTTAAAGTGCTACGTTTAATCGAAGTATAAAATTGCTTCAATGTAGACATTACGAAGATATTTAAAATGTTTTCTTGAACAAAATTAATTTTTAAACTAAAAAATATAAGTTATGCTGATGATAAAAAGACACGTTTTAACATTAGCCAAAAAGTTCCCAGCATAAGTTTCCACGGTTCATTGGCCAGATAAATATAGTTGAAAAATTTGTCCAGTACGATACAGTGTTACAATTTGCGTCAGTAAAATTCTTTTAAAATTCTAAGGGATTATTTTTAACGTAACTTCAAAAAGGAGGACTGTCTTATCAATTCAGAGGTTTACATGTTTCTTTTTTTTATGTATATTTATTAAAAGATGGTTGTGTATTTAATTATGTATCTAATCCATCTAAATTATATAGAATTTAGATGCATTAGATATCATTCGATTAGAGATATGTGCTATAGCACAGTTAAGAGAATGATTTTATGTTCAGATCAAAGATATTTGGCTTGGCACCAACTCCAAAAATTGTTAAATTTTGTTAGGTTAGGTAGGTTAATTTATATAGGTTAGATTTTCAACATTTGATTATGCTAATAGAGCTTTTTGATGTCGGTAATTTTTTGGTTAAGAAAGTTTTTGTATTGTATAGTAGTATCACTACTACTATATAACCATACTATATTTTACAAAAAAAAATTATGAGAGATATCTGTCAAAGATCAGACAGTAAATGGCACTGATAATCGACTTTCAATGTTAAAAATGTAGATACGTTTATCTTGTATGTATCAAAAATTTTGTTACTGAACGTCAAAATTACCTAAAGGCAATAGAAATTTATTTAGTATTATTTGAACAACACTTAAATGAGCTTATAGCCATTACGCGAGTATTAAGTGATGGATTGGGTTGGAAACCAACAGCTAAATGAATTTTAATTAATTTTAAAATTTATACAAGTAGTTAACTTCGGGATTTTAATCTGGGTTTCGTATTCTAGCGCTTTTATTTTATCGTTGCTTTAAAATCACATGTTAAACTTTTAACCTCCTTTCTTTAATTCAAGAAACTTTGAAGAAGTTCTTTCAGAAATGAGGAACTGAATTAAATAAAGAGTTTAATTTTAATGCACTAATGCGGCTATGTATTGAATGTCTCTGTTATACACATTCAGATTTTAAATAGTTAAATGGCATTAAAGTAAAAAAAAAATCAAGAAGTGGTAGTAAATGTAACTAGTTTACGGATTTTATCGCGTTTTAATTTTTTTTAATACCCAACGTTCTGAACTCTTACCAGTGCTCATGGTGACGGGACAGACTGAAAACCATGAACGCTGGAAAGGATTCGAAACGTCGACAAATTAAAGAAAAAACTAAAAATTAAAACGTGATAAAATCCGTAAACTAGTATCATTCACTATGTATAATATTCGCGTAAAATGAAGAAATCAATTGAGAATTCGTTTCAAGTTTTTCAACTGAACTATCTAAGAAAATATACTACGGTGGTAGGGCCACGCAACAGTGTTCGCTGTTGCACGAATGGGCAGGTCCGTCCGGGTTAGTACCACGACCTCACAGAAGACCGGCGTAAATTAGAAGTGTTGCACTTCTGCGTTTCGTCTGGTGAGTAAGGTAGCCGGGGCCCACATTATTAAATGTGGCAACGCATCTGTAACCCTACGGATGTTGCAAATGTCCATGGGCAGGCCAGTGTCACTTAACATCAGGTGAACCGCCAGCTCTTTTGCCACTTTCTTCTACCTAATACGTAATTCTTACCTACTACGTAATTCTGTGACTACATACAATTTACATAAAAATCATACGTATCTTTTAACCTGACCCTGGCAAAATAATATAGCCTCAAATATAAACCTTACATACGCATAAATATCTATGTTAAATCTCCATAGAGTCATGACCGTAAACGCCAGTACACCAAACGTTAAATACGCTGTCAAATTACTCATGGTCGTTTAGGGTTGAATTTGAATAAATGAGAGCGGTTATCACAAATTATTTAACTAGAACATTCTCGCGGGCAGTAAATTTCACTGAACTATTCAGGTCGAGGGAACCCCGTTAGAGCAGCTGCTAGCAGTACTAAGTTGAAACTTTTAACACGTGGATAAAAGGTCGTGCTCTGTGCACGTGTCGCCGCTTTGATATGAATAATTCTGACTGCATTCGAAATTTTTGGTATTCTAGAACAGTTATAACTTATCATATTCATAAAAACGCGCAAACGTCTATCGTGAATAAAGATATATTGAATTTAAAATTTGAATTTGAATATATGTATACAATAGGTCTTGGACAGTACGCACTTACTCTTTTAAAAATCGAAAAAATTTACGATGGTAGGGCCACGCAGCAGCCTCGGCTGTTTCACGAATGGGCAGGCTCGTCCGGGTAAGTACCACGAGCTCACAGAAGACCGGAGTAAAGTGGAAGTATGACAAATACTTTTGCGTTTCGTCTGGTGAATGAGGTAGCTGGAGCCCAGTTTTCAAAAAGTTTTCAACGCATCCGCAACCCTCGGGTGCGGGGGTAGGGGATGTCCATGGGCGGCAGTATTCACTTAACATCAGGTGAACCGTCTGGTAGTTTGGCAACTTTTCACATAAAAAAAAATTTACCGAGATTTACAAACGAGGTTGTGCATTTTTGCCATACTTGTTATGTAACTTTTTATTACATACATGAAACAAGTAATATCATGAAAAACCTTACTAAGGATAAAATGTTCTACGTTTTGCAATTCTAAAAATACTTATGTATTATAAGCTATTGGAGCTGACCTTCAACTTAAGTCGAAAATAGGTGTCCGCAGCCACCATGCTTTTAAGGCGAAATTGTACAAATTATTATATTTCAAATCACCATAAGTAAATAACAACAATTGTCTACATAACAAAAAAAATATGAAGATTATTTGACTTCGTTTCATATATTTTAAGTTATTACATTTCATATAGTCCAAGCTTATATGGATAAGAACGTACCTATAAAGTAATTTTATCTCGAAACTATGCTAACGAAAGAAAACAATTTATTTCACAATGGTAAGGAGAGTTCAAATTTAATATTTTATTAACACATGTATAAAGTTTATAACAGTCGGTTCATAAGTTATACTATTAATTTTACAATAAATATTCATGATTAGAATTTACTTTAATTCCGTAATATTGGATATACAATTTTGGTTATAAATTATCCAAACGCAAATCATTATACTGCTATAACGTACTGCATATGTTACAACACGAGCCTTTGGAAATTGCAATAAGCTTTGCTGTTTGACTTATGGCATTTAATATCAAGCTTTGTATCTCAAATATCGCATCGAACTAAGCTATAAACTAAACTATGTCTCTCTTATAAGTCAGATCTGCGAAATCTTTACATTTACACCAACAGCCAAAATCCTTACTAATATTATAAAGGCGAAAGTTTGTATGTATGGATGGATGTTTGTTACTCTTTCACGCAAATACTACTGAATGGATATTAATGAAACTTTACAATAATACATCTTATATATCAGAATAAGACATAGGCTATAATTTATATACATATTCTACACAGACGTAGTCGCGGGCAGCAGCTAGTTTCAAATAAACATGGAGAAATGTCTTTAAGAACAACTGATTTGAAATAAGTTGTAATAACAAATCAATTGTTATTCTAACTTATGTGCATATGTAACAGAAGTCAATAAAACTTTTACAACTGCATCGTTGTACTTATGTTGCATAGTTAATGTAGTAAATTCTACCCGCATGTTCGTATTGTACAGTAAAATATATTGCCACATCATGTTGGCTCATGAGACTCATATAGATGGCTAAGGAATTAATAAATAAATGGTGAGAACGTAAAACACTTGACAAGGACTTGCGGTGCAAGCTCTTACGGGTAGTAGGGCCACGCAGCAGCCTCGACTGTTGCATGAATGGGCAGGCTCGTCCGGGTAAGTACCAAGACCTCACAGAAGACCGGCGTAAAGTGGAAGTATAATACTTTCGCGTTTCGTCAGTGGTGAGTGAGGTGGCTGGAGCCCAATTTTCAAAAGGTTGTCAACGCATCTACAACCCTCAGGTATAACAGATGTCTATGGGCGGCGGTATTCACTTAACATCAGGTGAACCGTCTGCTCGCTTGACAACTTTTCGCATAAAAAAGGAAGCATTTAACCCATGTTCCGTTTGGATTTTCTATAAAAAAATTTCATGTACTATTGTATATTTTGTAAAAATTGGATTGACACGAACAAAAAATAAAAATCAAAAACTGTAAATTGACATCGAAAATGCTGACTTTTTGACCGTCCGCGTTGTCTGAAAAGATATGTTATCTTTAAAGATATAAATGTCGTAGGCGCGCTTTATAAAATCGTAACTCAGAAACTAATTTAAATTAAAGAAGCTTTTACGCACAATCAGGGTTCAACTCTACTAGGCTTATGAGCAGATGTTCTATGAAATTTATTTTACGATTAAATAGGTAACACATTATAGTAAAAAGTAAGCCGTTAACTTCTTTTTACTTTTATGATAAGCTGTTTACTGTCCTGAAAATGTTACGCTTTTAATTATTGTTATAATATAAGCATATAAGTAATCGAATACGCTTTGAAGATTTAACTCTTAAAAAGTTTTTATTAAAGACCGTTCACCGTCCACCGTTTCTTGATGTTGATTTGACTTGTATAAAATAAAATAAAATAATTCAAATTTAAGACGTAAACATCGGGTTCTTTGATGATAACATATCTGTCTCGATATTTTCACGTGGAAGGAAATATTTGAAGCCAAAACTTATAACATAACTATGCAATGTGTGTGCAATGTGTTATACATATAAACCTTCCTCTCGAATCACTCTATCTAATAAAAAAAAACCGCATGTAGTTCCGTTGCGTAGTTTTAAAGATCTAAGCATACATAGGGACAGACAGACAGCGGGACGACTTTGTTTTATGCTATATAGTGATAATACTTAATAAAACAAACTGCCTGAACATTTTTAAATAACATTTCCCAAAAGTGTAGGAATATTTAAGTAAGTTATTATGGCAACAGCGTAAACAAAACATGATTAAAAAGGCCTATTCTTTTGGTAATTAACCATAAACAAGATTTTAAAACAATAGAAAAATGAAAATAATTACTTAGGTAAATTTTAAGCTTACTTTGTTATTTTATCAAAATCTTAATTATCACCATTTCATTATAAATTTAGTAGTACAAATTCGTAATGATTTTCACGAGCGATTTATTTCTGATGATATGACTTGAAAGTGTTCACCGCAGAGCTTGTTTGTACCATGAAAGGCATAATAAAGTGTTAATAGATAATAGAGTATACGTCAGGAATTATCTACCTAATAAAATAAGAAAAATCATCATCATCATCATCATTTCAGCCCGTTTGAGTCCACTGCTGAACATAGGCCTCCCCCATAGACTGCCACGAAGTACGATCCTGAGCCACCTGCATCCATCGACTTCCCGCACATTTGCACAGGTCGTCACTCCATCTAGTGGGGGGTCGTCCTACACTGCGATGGCCAGTACGTGGCTGCCACTCGAGAACCTTTCTTCCCCAACGGTTATCGGTTCTACGAGCTATATGGCCGGCCCATCGCCACTTCAGCTTGCTTATCCTCTGAGCTATGTCGGTTACCTTGGTTCTACTGCGGATGTCTTCGTTACGAACTCTATCACGCAGAAAAATACCGAGCATAGCCCGCTCCATAGCTCGCTGAGCGACTTTGAGCTTCCTCATACGGCCAGCAGTGAAGGACCACGTCTCGGTTCCGTAGGTCATCACTGGCAACACACATGGATTGAAGACTTTAGTCTTCAAACATTGAGGTATATTCGACGAGAAGATTTGCCGAAGTTTCCCGAACGCTGCCCATCCGAGTTGGATTCGCCGATTGACCTCTGCGTCGTAGTTGGACTTACCTAGCCGGACTGTCCTAGGTAAACGTACTCGTCAACAACTTCGAGCTCAGTGCTCCCAACAACAGGTATAGGCGTGACATGGACATTAGACATGATCTTCGTCTTGTCCATGTTATATGTGCAAAATATGTCTGCTTATTTTCACATTATCCGCGCACATTGTGATGTGCCAATCAAAATTTTATTCCAATAGAACGTAGTCTACATTACTTCGAGATAATACAGTTTTTTCATTACGAAAAAACATTTCAGAGCCGATCCATATGTTAAATATTGCTCGCTAAAGATAATTTTACCTCTGTATAGTATAAGAATAGGATATATTTGCTTAGTTTGTCGCCCATACATGTAGTAATTTTATCACTTTTGGCTACAACTTCCAAAAATCAAAATTTCTCTACCCAGATCCAAAATGATTGGTGTATTAAATTAATATCATTATGTACAAATTTTGTTGAAAGAGTTCATCTTCAATGAACATGAGCTATTAAAAGAGAATTTACTCATGGTACCGATCAGAGACTCGAGCTAACATTATATTACATTAGAAGAGTTATCCTACTATGCTACTTACATTAGAAGAGTTATATTAAAACTAACAAAACCGAGTTTCGAGTCAAATTTTTGAGTTTTATATTTTTACTAGCGATCCGCCCCGACTTCGCACGGGTGTAATATATTATACATATAAACCTTCCTCTTGAATCACTCTATCCAAAAAAAAAACCGCATCAAAGTCCGTAGATATGTAGTGATATCACTACTTATATGTTTAAACCTATACACATTGGTAGTGATATATAAAACATTCAACAACATAGATATAGTCGAATACATTTATAACGTTGAGTATGGTCGGCTACTTCATTATGATAAAATTGTTTAGCTACAGTTTTCTTATTTAATGTGTACATTACATTTTATGTACACATATAAGCTACGAACACTGCACAAAAAATCTTACCGTTTTCAGATTCATAAATAAATTTTGACAGAATGTAATATCATTTTAATACTGAAGCCAATCAAATATTTTTTCTAAACTATCCATGCAGGAGTAACAAAGAAAAAAAGGAAGCAAGATGTATATAATTATGTAAAAAGAAAAATACAACCTCAAATTTCAACTGAAGTATAGCCACGCTACAGTCTTCGTTGTTGCACGAATGGACACCTTCGTCCAGGAGAATACCACGACCTCACAGATGACCAGAGTGAAGTGCAAGTGTCATACTTCTGCGTTTCGCCTAGTGAGTGAGGTAGCCGGGGCCCACTTTATGCAAAGGCGGCAACGCATCAGGTGAACCGTCAACTCGCTTGTCACCTTCTCACATAAAGGGGAACCTCGGTAATTGTGTCTTCGTCGTAAATGACGTAATCGAAGTCTAAAATAAGAAATTAAAACCATATCATTTGTTAACGATCATAACACGACGATATTACAACGTACAAATTACTGTAACATCTCAATTTGTTTAACAATTCAATAGGTGTTTTAAACTTATAAGTACTGTTGGCTACCGTGGCTGCTAAGCCAATCGTACCATACTCGGCCTTACTCGAAACATAATTCATTTTTAATCATATCGCTCATGTTTCAGATCACGTAATGCTGCCGACATAAAAGTTCACCACCTGCAAATTGGGAACCGTTCTTGACGCGCAGCATTTTTGGTATTTTAATCACGCCCCTGCTGACATGGCGAATTTGTACAAAATTCCAAGTTATTGCTACATATTCATTACAGCATGCACGACGTCAACTTTTAAGAACGGGCAAAATATGTGGGTCTGCGAATTTTTTCATTTGAGCCCGTTTATTTATCGTCGTTTAGCTTAATCCCGCGACTTCGTCCAATTGAATCTCAGAGGTGGCTTTATATGCGAACTACTTTAAAAAAAAAAACAACTACAACACTGCCCTTACTTTAGGATAACATTATCCAGTGTTGTAAGAACGTTTTACAAACATATGTTTCACGCGGACAAACACCCAGATGCGGAACAATTATTTGTGGATCACACAAATTGTTGTCCCGTGCGGTGATCGAACCCACGACCCCTGACGCCGAAACCAATGCCTTGGCAACTGCGCCACGGATTAATTTAATATTTTATTTAAGCGTAAATAGAATTCACACAAAGCTTCCTTGATGAATGCCTACAATAAAGTTTTAGTACTTGTCGTACTTACAATTATAAGAAGACATGAGTACGCAGGAGTATTACTGTAGAATCGTTAGTTAAGACGAAATCTTTTAGAATGATTAGAAGGAATTTTCAAATGTAATTAACATTTTGACAAATTACAGTGAATTCACACGTAATGTAGATTAAAATTAAAGTAGTATTTCTTTTCTCTACTTCCTTCTGCTTACAGAAAACGATACAAAAAGTCAGTGTCTAGTTTTAAAAGCCCTCAAAATAGATAAAATCAAAATAAATAACTACGTATCGAAAGCTATTGAATTGATCCTGATACGTGATATTATCGAATTCATGTGTATCAACATGTCGCATCAAAACCGAATAAAATACGTTTATAGTATAAACAAATGTACAATACTTTGGGTACTCCGATAGCTAAAATATGTTAAAAAATTTCTTCAGTATATATTAATTTTTAACAATGTTTTTTTAGAAATTTAAATTGTTTATAGTGCTAATTTTTGCACTTAAGATTGAACATTTGATTAAACATTGATTGAGCCGTTTAGCTCAGTGGCTAGAGCGTCAGGCCGCGAATGCTGAAGACGTGAGTTCGATTCCCACAACGGCGACAATCTTTTCGCACTTTTTCTACATATTTTAATGTTCAATGTTTTTTTAATTTGAAAGAAAAAAGTATACATTTAAAAAAAAAGCTTTTTCACAGTTTCAATAATAAACACTTAAACTAAAGAATTCTTCTGAAAATGCGGATTGAAGGGTACGGAGTTAGCCAACTTCTTTTTATAATGTGAATCTAAAAATTAGAACGGACTGAAACATTATTATTGTTTGACACGACATGTTAACATGATATATATTTTTTAAAATACAATGTACCAAGTATTATCGTGTGACCAAAACATGATATTATATATCGACATATCGTTTAGTGTTCTTTCGATGACTCGGCGGTGCAGTTACTTGGGTTTGATTTTGACACTTATGGTCGTGAGCTTGACACAGAACCAGTATTTGTGTGACCCACAGGTAAGAGAGAAAGCAGGTTGACGTCGATAAAAATCTAGCCAAAACCACATAAAACATGATTCACGTGTTTTTCCGACCCCATCTATGTGGATAAGGGCAGGTGGATGATGATGTATGGTTCTGTATCGATGTTCCGACACATTGTACCGTGTTGAGTATAATAATGTACAAGGGTGGTACAGAAATTTAATATTCCTTTATCGCTGGATACTTATTACTTTTGATGCCTAAACTAAAGATTGAACAGACGCATCCTTATGAATATCACGTAACATCTGCTTAATCTCTAAGAAACCCTTAGTAATGGCTTCGAACGTTAAATTTGGTTTTCTCACAAATGGGTTCTTGTTCAATCCCCCGTAGACAGATTGGATGTTTGCAACAATGGCGGGAACGTCTGTTAGTTACAATGTAAATGAAAGTAATCAAATCACGACACTCGACGATTTTCAGCGAAAAATAAAGCGTAATTCTCCGCTCAGTAAAGTCATTATTGCAAAAGCAACTTTCGGTATCAACACTTTGCGGAGTTTTTTTAATTCTAAAACGTGGAAAAACATTCCGAAATTCTCGTTATTGTTATTTGTTTTAACGTGGCGAATGTTTTTGTTTACAGGTAACTTTAGAACAACGAGATGGCTGGCTCAACTTCGCTCGGAGCGGGGTACTTCAATACGAGTTGCCAAACTTGGGGAAACTTGACACCAAGTTACAGATTTCCGAACTGCCTTCCAAGCACTTATTTGTTTTGTTCCATTTGACCGTAAACAAAAGTCCTTCTCGATCATTCCACAAACTCGACGCTGTGAACACTTTCGCCTGGCCGGTGGAAGTGACGCCGCTAATTACGAGTGAATGCAGAAATTGAAAAATGAACGGGTGAAAAGAAAAACAAGCTCCCAAATCTGATTCTACTTGGTTAAGTAGAGATTCATTTCCAGAGTGTTGTCGTACAAATGTTTTCGTCAATGAAAAGGAAAGATGACCTCGAAATGCGTGTAACAATTTATTATAAATTTAAAAACGTAACATTTAAGAGCATCGTTTAGTTAAAACATTCGTACGGTCCGTTCTTACGCAGCAAGTTAAACGAACTCTGAACAAGGCCAGACGCATGTATGAACATCTGTTCTCCGCTCATGGTTAACGAATTCACTTGCAATTAATGAATAATCAATGGTTCAGCAAATAAGCCTCAAGGCCGACACTAGGTGAATATCTTCTCGTCAAACTTCTATAATATATATATTATTTATACTGTATAATATATATAGTGTAGTAACTAGCGGCCCACATACAACACTACAGGCTACATTCCTCTTGAATCTCGTTAAAGAAACCGCATCAACATCCGTTGCATAGTTTTAAAGATCTAAACATACATAGGGACAGACAGACAGCGCGATGACTTTGTTTTATACTATGAAATGATAAAGCTGAAGAGTTTGTTCGTTTGTTTGTTTCCTTGAACCCGCTAATCTGTGTAACTACCGGTCGGTATTGAAAATATATTTTTGCATTTGATAGAACAATTTTGAGAGAGGTTATAGGGTATTTAACATCACGCTGCGTACAGTTAAAGATAATACATATACGCCAGATAAAATAACGAGAAATCAACGGAGATATAACCCCCATTGAAATTTCACTTAACCTTTAAGCTTGTAAACAAAACACTACCCACATACAAACGGGAGGCACGAAGCTATCACAAATATTCCCGAAACGACATTGACACAATTTCAGTGGGGGCGTAAACGCTTTGACGTTCGAGTCGACCGAAAGTTGGAACGCGATCAATTAAGGTCAATAGATACTACATTCGCGTGCACGCTGCCGCGGTGTTTCACGTGAAATGAGGGTCGACGCAGTCCTGGCCGTAAAAACTGGTATCTGGGATGCGGGCGACAGTCGTCTCTACGTCCCGTCGCTAATTTACGACCGGCCCGCGATTACATATCCACACTTTTTAATCCACTCTATTTGATTATCTATACCGTTTTCCCGATTACTTACGTAGAGGCCTAATATTTATAGCATTTTAAATTACTTCCGCTAAGTTGATATTAAAAACCATCAAATTTTTTGGGTTCCGTACCCAAAGGGTAAAACGGGACCGAAGCTATTGCTAAGACACCGCTGTCTGTCTGTCCATCTGTTACCAGGTTGTATCTCATAAACCGTGATAATTAGAAAGCTGAAATTTTCACAGATAAAGTACTTCTGTTGCCGCTATACCATAAAAATATTGAGTTGGGCTTAAATATTAATTGGGGCTCCCATACAATAGACATGATTTTTTGCCATTTTTATACATAACTAGCTTTTCGCCCGCGGCTTCTCTCGCGTTGAAGCCCTTAAATAAATATCTTTCAACCATGCCATCATCCCAACCATCTATGCCCTTTGTCAGGCTCTAGACTATCTGTATACCAAATTTCATTTAACACAGACAGACAGACAGAGTTACTTTCGCATTTATAATATTAGCATGGATGGTACGAAATGCACGAGTCCGACTCGCACTTGGCCGGTTTTTTAACACTTAAGCAGGCTGACGAGGGCGTCCTAGCGCTTCGTAGCAATTTACTTGGTTTGTAATTTTCATGCAGTGCAATTGAATTACACTTCAACATTTAAAATTGATTCATTATCTATATAAGTTGTAAATGGCTATCAACGCTTCATAGAATTAGTTACAATTGCCCGTTAACTGGAAACGTTGTGGTACACCTTGAAAGTTTCAATCCATAGAAACACCGCAAACTTTCCAGACACGTAATCTCATAAACATAAAAGAGCGCTTCGCTAAAATTGTCAGCTCCTAATCTCGGGACATTATTATCGTAACCGGCCCTCGATTTACACGCAATGCATATACAAAGTAACCGCAGAGTAAAAAAATGCGTTGTAAATTAACAGAGATTGTCTGTTAGGCAATGGATCGTAGGGAACGTAAAAATATTTTTGTAATATATCTGAACCTGGCATCTGGGTCAAAACGTAAGTCTTTTACGTTTTTCTGTTTTAAACTTTAAGAACTTATTCATTCATATCTAATGTATGAACATAATCTAATGAAAATAATCAAATGAGGTTATGGTTTGGGCCATAAAAACAGCGAAGGAACCATATTTTTACATTTACTTAACCATATATTTACTTATTACTACGAACATTATTAACTTAGAAGAAACTAATAGTACATGTAGACTGCGCATTTGTGCTACTGACGCGCGTCTTTTGAATTAGCCAGTCTTGAATCCGAAACAGATGTTTGTTTCAATTTGTACCCTTCGTGGCTTACAAGGCACTCCAGGTCAACTGGCACCGACTGCGAGGGATCTTTCACGTAGCCCGTACGAAATTATCCGCCTCGAGAGGGCGCCCCGGGGCTTGGGGTGAATGTGAAAGCAACTGACGCCTAAGTCGAGCGCCCGCTCTTTTATATTAAGACGGAAGGCCCGCTAATAAAATGTTTATTCTGAAAGCGGCCGTTCGCCCTTTGTGCTTGTAACTAAACGACAAGGTTCTATATGCCAGGAAGTCCCCGTCAAATCTCACTGGCCAATGGACTTTTAAAGAAAGACAAAAAATACCGGTCAATTGCGAGGTTCCGTGCCTACCAATTATACGGCCATTATAAAATTGGTAAATAATCACCACCGATTTTCTCAGGAACGGGCGGACCAAAATCTTGAATCCTGATCCTGAATCGAAAATATAAAAAACTAAAAGTGATAAAAGGAAAAAAGATAAAGGGCTAAATTTAGACCTCGGTGACATCTTATAAGGTTTCCCTTTTTCACCTTTTATGGTACGGAACTCTAACCAATATCTTACTTAACAAAACCGGTATACGATCACAAGTTCAGGATTTATTCTAATAGCAATAGTTGGCTTCACCCTTTAAGGTTGAGACATGTGTTGTTTTCGCTTGTATATAATACATTCCCAAGGACGCATTAGCACAGAGAGTGCGCCCCAAACATAAATTTAGCAACCTCAAGCCGCGCGATATTAAAACTATAAACTGCGGCTGGCGTACGAACCAAACATCCTTTACGATTCTCGCGGAGAACAACTTTATCTTTACACTTGGCCAACTTGGTATATGCTGTACTTCAATAGATACTTACATATAGCCAACCCTTTCAAAGTAACATTTTCATATCGCCATTTCCCTTCGATTTCCATTAAAGTAACCATACCAAAACCAAATAAATTTTATTTAAAACCAAAAATATTGACATAAAAATTATGTTCGAACAAATGTTACTATTTTTAGGTTTTCTAAATAATTTGGCCACGTGTATTTCTGTAGCATTAGAAGTTCAAGTTCTGTTGTAAGTAGCACTAATTTTCAACCGAATTCAAAAAAGAAGAAGGTTCTAAATTCACTTCTATGTTTGTTACACCAGAACTCCGTCATTTGTGAACTGATTTTAAAAACTCTTTTTGCATCTGTTTTTGTTTAGATCTAATGCACCGCGGGACAGGACGGGACAGGTGACATCCCAAAATCAAAGACAAAATAAATAGTTTGTGAGATATTTGTGAGACGACGGTTTGATTTATTGTTACTAAAGAGAATTTTCTTTTACTTGTTTCCACCCTCTGTAACCAAGCTGTATCCTTCCTGCTACCAAATGTCGACTTAATATCTTGATCCCATGTTTACAGCTGTACAAAGGTCATTCGGCAAAGTTGTGAGATTATATTCCGCGAAAAGCACACGAAATAAGTTAACTTGGCGCGTCATAAAAGATAAGAGATTCCATTTACGCACCGGAGGAAATAAACAAAGTTTTTTTCGGAATTAATATTTCCGTCGCCGTCTAGCGGCGCCGGAAAGGGGCATATGAAAACGAGATTCAGGTCGAATTCCCTTCTAATGGAGATGAGTCTTAAAGAAATGTATTCAAATGGAAGATGTGAAAGGATGCGTGTTTATGACTGTCCTTAGGGACGCGTGCGTTCATCCCGCCGAAGTAAGTACGTCTAAGCAAGAAAGTGAACATAAAATGACTAAGTTATCGCTCTCGGAAGACATATGCATAAAGTCGTAAAGACCGGATGGCGCTTCTTATATAGAAATAATCAAGCAGATATCGACGCCCGTTTGTTTTTATGCCCCCGTATTACATTGGTGATAAAGTGTAAACAGTAAAATGAATTGGAGACCCATATAGATCAGCTGCGCCCAAACAATTTTTATTAAACTCTTTTCATACGACATTGGAATGGCATTCTTAATAATCCACAAAGTAAACGGATAGTGGATTCAACCAGTGAAAGAATTTTAAATAATAAGATTATATCAAATAATTAATTGGAAAAACAACTCGAAAAACATTTGTCTTCAAGCTCTTTTAATACGAAATACTGAATAGTACACAAAGAGAATGGATAGCGGAGTCAACCAGCGAACAGAAAATTTGAAATAATAAAATGTTTGATCAATCAATCGTTAAAGTATTAAAATGCATTTTGAGTTTAGTACTTTTATATTAAAGAAGATATTCTCAATATCAGCATCGTGAAAGCAATAAAGAAAAAGTCTTTCTCGCCTTAACTGTTCCTCCAGGCGATACGCGAATGAATACTACGGACAACCCACTTCAAATATATGAGAATAATACATACATAAACTCGACAACATTAAGTTCAAAATAAGCGTAGACTTCTGAATGCTAAAGTTCTTTGCACGCTCCGGTAAACTTTACTACAATCTTGATAATATGATTAAACTTTAACTTGCTAATAATATATCAGAGAATAAAATATATCACAGGCATTTAACTGCTTTCACCAAAATTCCTCGCCTCCGTCAGCATAAGGTTTAATTAACTTTTGTAATTGATATTTAAATGTATTTATAGTGCTAATCTCTGCACTTGGCACAAAAAATTTAAATTTGCAGATAATTTTTTCCAAAAAGTTTTTTCTGCAAATGGAAATAATAAATATTCTAGTTAATGTCAACCTTTAAAGACATAAAGGAATAATGTAAAAGTCTAAAGTATTTTAGTATGCGAAATATGAAATTACTAGCAAAAAGGGCAGAGTTACTGGCATTAAGGTTTTACTTCCAGAGTTTATGTAACCAAACTCAAATGGATAAACATTATGTAATTTAATCAACTGAGAGTATGAGAATAGATATGGGAAAAGATTTATCTTTTCACATGTCTACTACTCTCACCATCATCACACTCTTAATTAACTGATTTTATTTTTTAAACTTCATCTTTATAACTTCAATTTTCATTGCAACATTACAACTCGACATCGGCGTTGAATGAAAACCTAATGAAGAGACTTATCTGTTAAGCTATTTTATTTATTTTTTTATTTTTATTTCACACAAAATCCACAGCTCTTTGTTACATCGTACGTACATCGTACGCACATCTTATGATCTAAAATTATAGCCGAAAACGGATTTACATTATTCAAGTAGTATTTTAAAGACTTTTAATACCCTTTATGCGCGGAGAGATTTAGACACCTTTAGAGAGACCATTTTTACATCAAAAACGTGAGATTTACGACAACTTGCGTCTTCTCATTAAAGGTGTCAGATTCGCGTAATTAAAATTCAGGGAATCTTCGCTACGGGCGAAGTTCGAGGGAAGTAATGAATTAGTGAATTACAGTAGACCGAACTGAATGTCGCCTAGCGTCACGTAACCACCCCAAATCCCTCCATTAGACGTTGTTTACTCAGTAGACGCGCAAATCTTGAGAGGTCGACTCACGAAAATGCCCAATGAATATGCGATGACACAAACCTTACAATGTTTTTCCATTTGGGCGACATAATGAAAACTCACGTTCGCGCCATGTTCATTTGCTAAGAGAAATATTTGCGTGCATCAATTTGTTTGCCTTCGAGAACGAAAAAAGTACAAAATAAGAGCAACGCGTCATATGTCGTAGGAGACGATCGTACATTGCCCTTACTTTAGGGTAACATTGTCCTGTGTTGTAAGGACGTTTTACAAACATAAATTTCACGTAGACAAACACCCAGATGCGAAACAACTATCTGTGGGTTACATAATTAGTTGTCCCGTGGGAATCGAACCCACGACCCCCGACGCCGAAGCAAATACCTTGGCAACTGCGCCACGGAGCCATAAACGATTTGTGCAAGTTTTCTCGCGATATTTTTCTTCGCCGCAGTGATAAGTTAACACTTTAAATTAAGAATTTAATTAGGCCGGCACCGGGAACGGAATTCAAGTTGCTCGAGTATATCCTTCTTAATATTATAAAGGCGAAAGTTTGTTTGTATGGATGGATGTTTGTTACTCTTTCACGCAAGTACTACAGAATGGATTCAAATGAAGCTTTGCAATAATATAGCTTACACATCAGAATAAGACATATATACAGGCCTTTTCATCTATGTCAGATGTTTTAAGCAGCGTCATGTTGACGACACCTGCGTTCATGGCTGTACAGGCCTATGCGAGAGAGTATCCCCCGACCGCACTTACGACAAGTGTATGCTCTCCCAGGTGGGCGAGGATGGGAAACCTGCTCATGGCGCTTCATGCATTTCTCTTTTAATACCTGGAACCAGGTGTCGTCGTGTTTGGACTGGCCCTCGTGGATAAGGCGACGCCACTCGAGACGATCCTCGGCCAGGTCCTGCCACTGGTCGCTAGGGATGTTAAAGGCAGCCATGTCACGCTTGGCGCAATCTTTATAGCGGAGTATTGGCCGCCCGACCGATCTTTTTGCGTTTGCGATCTCTCCTAGTAGGATTTGGCGTGGTAAACGAGACTGCTCCATTCGATACACATGCCCGAGCCACTTCAAACGCCTCTTTTTTAATATGGCTGCGATGCTATGGAGCTGTGCGATGCCTAGAATAGACTCGTTTGTCACATGATCCTTCCACGTGATGCCCATTATGCTCCGAAGACAGCGCATATGAAAATTATTCAGTCGCCGTTCTTGTTTTGCGTATGAAGTCCAGGATTCCGCTCCGTACAAGAGAGTGCTTAGGCCGCACGCTTGGTAAATAAGTATTTTTGTTTTTATCGTGAGGTGTTTATTGTCCCAAGCCCTTCTACGAAGCCTCCCGAACGTAGTGGCTGCTTTACCGATGCGAGAATCGAATTTCACGTCAAGCGAAAGATTACTCGATACGTGCGATCCGAGGTAGCGAAACTTACTGACCACCTCAAGGGGTGTGCCGTTTAGCAAGATCTCTGGCTGCTCAGAACACCCCTGCGCCAATATCACAGTTTTCTTGGCATTGATTGACATAGAAAATAGATCGCACGCTCTAGCGAATTTATCCACGAGGATTTGGAGCTCCGTCTGGCTGTGAGCAACGAAAGCAGCATCATCAGCAAAAAGAAGACTGTCTACGAACAAGTCTCTACAGTGTCGCTTGGACTTCAGCCTCCTTATGTTGTACATCTTACCGTCGGATCTTGTGTGTAGATGAACACCTCGTTGGTCGTCTCCAAATGCAACTTTCAAGAGCGCAGAAAAAAATATTCCGAAGAGGGTAGGTGCCAAAACACACCCCTGCCGAACGCCTCGCCTCGACGTATGTTAAAAGAAGCAGATGTCTCGCCATTATAAAGGATTGTCCCTTCCATACCCTCGTGAAATGACTGCACTATCTTCAGTAGTTTCGGGGGGCAACCAACGCTGACAAGCACTGAGTACAGCCCCTCTCTGCTCACCGTGTCAAAAGCCTTGCTTAAGTCTACAAAGGCGACGACCAGAGGAGTGTTCTGCTCTCTACACTTTTCCTGCACTTGTCGAAGAGAGAATATAATGTCGACAGTAGACCGTTGTGCCCGAAAGCCGCATTGTGCCTCTGGATATATGCGGTCGGAAAGCCTTTGCAGTTTAGCCAAAATGGCCGTAGCAAAAGCCTTGCCGACGATGCTAAGCAGAGATATTCCGCGGTAATTATTGCAATCACCGCGGTCGCCATTGCCTTTGTAGAGAGTGACGATGTTATCATCACGCATGTCTTGAGGCACGCAGCCCTCTTCCCAGCATTTGGTCAAGTTGTTGTAGAGGAGGGGTAGGACATACTTAAGTTTGACGATTTCCGTGTAAACTTCGTCTTTGCCCGGGCTTTTACCATCTTTAAGCTGCTTTACGGCCAGGTAGAGTTCCTCTATAGTAGGAGCAGTGTCTAAATCATGCCAAGTATCCAGATTCGGGATTAATCCCACCGTTTCAGGCTGGATGTCTACTGGACGTGAGTAGAGCCCCGTGTAATGCTCCACTCATCTTGTCATCCGGCGGCTGCTGTTTTTTATGACGGAGCCGTCGGATTCTTTTAGAGGTGCCGTCTTCTTTGAGGTAGGTCCAAGAGCTCTTTTAATGCCTTCATAAACTCCGCCGATGTTCCCCGCGTCCGCACATGCTTGGATGCGTTGACATAGCTCTGTCCAATATGCATTTGCGTAGAAGCGAGTGCTACGCTGAATTGAGGCTTTTGCCTTATTAAGCTCTTCCCGCGCAGCATCGCAAGGATTAAGGCGATAGTTTATAAAGGCTTGACGTTTTGAATCGATTAGGCGCAGTAAATGCTCCTCGTTTTCGTATATCCAGTTGTGAGATTTCACCCTTTGGTACCCGAACACTGTACCTGCAGTGTCTGTGAGGAGGGACTTAATTTTATCCCACTCGGCATGTGCTGACATAGAACTATCCCATGTTGCAATTTCATCACGAACTTTTGCCCCGAAGGACTCCACTGCTTCCAGATCACGGGTCTTAAAAAGATTAATCTTCTTTCGACCGAGTGGCTTAGATGAGTGAATTCTCTTGGGAACTAATCGGACTTTAGTAACAACTATGATCACTGTCGCAGTCAGCACTATGAAACGTCCGTGTATGGAGCGTTTCTCGCAGGTCCCTCTTTTTGGTAAGGACAAGATCTAACTGGTGCCAGTGCTTTGAGCGAGGGTGCATCCAAGAGACTTTTCGCATCAGTTTGCCTTTAAAGAACGTATTGGTGACACCCAACCGGTTTCTAGAGCAGAACTCCAACAATAGTTGTCCGTTGTTGTTTAGCTTACCTATGCCGTGCGCACCTAGGCAGTCAGGCCAGTTAGGTGAATTCTGACCGACACGAGCGTTAAAGTCACCCAAAATGTGTAGTCTGTCGGATAATCGCACATTACGAACCGTTTCTTCGAGCTGGTTGTAAAACTGGTCCTTGGTCTCGGATGTAGCGTTGAGTGTTGGTGCGTAAGCGGAGATAAAAGTAACATAGCCGCTTTTAGTATTAAGTCGCAAGATCATGCGTTCAGATATACCAATTGGTGGCTCTATCGCGTTGATTAAGTGATTACGCACCGCAAAGCCAACTCCGTGCTCTCTTTTTTCTGAGGAGCTCTTGCCTTTCCAGTAAAAAGTGTAGTTAGCTTCACGGATAGAGCCTTCATCCTCGATTCTGGTTTCCTGTAAAGCTGCAATATCGACATTCAGCCTTTTGAGCTCTGCGTCAATACTGAATGTTTTGCGCAGTTTTTGAGCGCATTCTGAACTTCCAGAGATGTTCGGGAAGCCTGTCCTCATTGTACGGACATTCCATGTCGCGTAGCGCATGTAAGAAGCATTATTGTTGGTTTTGGGAGTATTTGCGTTTTTTCGAGCAGGTGATTGATTTTACAGCGCCAACGTTGAGCTGCGAAGCCGTTGTCCCGTTCACCCAGACGGGACGAGTTAGCGCTGAGGCGGATCAGTACCTTATTGGTCGGGGAGTGCCCAACTTGTAGCAGGCGGTAACTGATCAGTAGATCTTCGATGGATCCTCCCACTGTCGAGAGTAGCCCCTGGCGCCCGCACGTATGACGCCTATTTGTGCGAGCTTATAACCGGTAACTTCCACTCCCCGTGTTGTTTCCCCCCTCAATAGCAGGTGGGCGAAGTATCCTCTCCGCGGATGCTGCTGCGCCTGGGACAGACGACTTTATGGCAACACGGGCTTGCCCAGAGCCCACACCACCCTCTCCTTCCTCCCCGACAGGACCCACAGGAATGACGAGTCATTACGTGTGGTGCCGGTTTGGTCTCAGGTGCCTGACTTGCGTCTTAACGGAGGCACCGTTTCCGGGTTTATTCTTAGTTTTCCTTCTTTTAGGAGTCTAGGTGTTATTATCTCGAAATAAGTCCTTTCAGGGTTTTTTATTTTCCCTCCCCTCGTCGGATTTAATCCCGTTTACCGCCACGGGAGATTAGGCGTGGCTGCTGCGGTGGATTTGCAGCGTCTTATAGCCACCAACGAGAGAATGTAGAGAGCAGCGATTTTAACAGAATTTTGCATCATAGAGATGGTTGGCAAAAAGCGACGCTGTATCTCTACTACGCCAAAGAAGAACCGAAAGTAAGGAGGGGTGAAGGATGCACAGCACCCACGAGGACGAGGTGGAGGATAGGGTATGGTTTAGGATACCAGTGCCACGGAGGAAAAAGGAATGTGGCACTAGTAGCTGGAGCAGTCCGGGGTCACGTACCCGTAGTGGCTTCTGCCAGGTATCGGACAGAGACCTGGTTAGTCCACCCTCTGAACTCATCAGAATAAGACATAGGCTATAATTTATACACACGTTTCATGTATATCTGACTTTCTGCCTGAATGTTACGCCTTCAGCCTATTCTACGCAGACGTAGTCGCGGGCAACAGCTAGTTTAATCCGGGTATATTATAGTCCGGGTAGTATTATAGTCCGGGCCCTCACTTATAGTGAGGGCCCGGACAGTGAGATGGCCATATTAACCTATTGATTTTTTATAGTGCTTATCTCAGCAATTAAGATGAAACATAAAAATTTGTACAAAAAATAGACCAAACTATATCTGAGTCAAATCCGACCATCATCCTCATCATCTTAAAATCAATTTAATCGAACCCACGTCTTCAGGAATAGCGCCCTGATGCGCGTGGGGAGATGTGGGTTCGATTCCCGCAGCGGTGAAAACTTTTTGTCTATTTTTCTACAATTTTACCGTGTTTACTAATATAAAGTGGTGAAATGGAGGTTGCTGGAGTATACTGAAGTACAAGCGAGCGCCCGCACAATCACGACTGGTGGGGTCGCAGGCTGGACTCTACGTACAGAGGTAGCCTTCGCCCAGCCGTGGGACATTGGCCGTTACTTCATTTTACTATTACAAATAAAATAATAATAATACTTCAATCGTATGTACATACATCGTGTTTTGTTCATCTTTACATGTACCTTCTTTTATTTTGCCGCTGATATCGCGATAAGTCAACATGTATGCTTCAAATTAGCAACTTTAACAAACACGAATTACTTTAAAACCGGCACAATGGCTACACCAGTGAGCTAGATTATCAACATTTTGTATGGTTTTTACTTTTTAAGCCACATATTTATACTTTCACGAACTCCACAAAATAATGAATAAAGTTATTGTACGGATTTTATCGCATATCATTTTAAATTTTAATTCCGGCTTTGAATGCTTTACAGCATCCACGATCCCAGCAATTGATGCGTTTGGCATTTTAATGCAAATCATGGGATACTGTTGCTAAAAAAGATTTTCTTAATTTAAAATAATATAAGCTATCTATATTGATAACATTGTAATAAAAAATTAAAGTGTATCATATATGTATATGTAGCTGTGATAGGTCCGGCCGGGGAAGTAACACAGACGATCAAGTGGAAGTGTGTAACACTTTTTTTTCGACGCCTCGTACCCTTAAGATTCGAGTGCCTTATATTGGCAATCCATAGTGGATCGTATAGCGATATCTATCGTGAACAATATAATTTAGTTGAATGGGATCCTTAGAAAATCTATATTTCATTTATCATAGATGGCGTTAGGTCACCTTGTTGTTTTGTCTTTGTTTATTTCCTTAGATTATTTCGGTACTAGTGATTTTATTGTCTTATATATAATATATAAGACAGTAAAATATAAATATAAAATACTATCATTTTAATTATGTTGAACTGATATCAATTTGTTTTTACATAATTTTCGATTAGAAACATTGTCTTGTTTAGCATAGTCTGTTGTTTGTATAATCTGTCGTTCCTGCGAGAACGGCAGTCAGCTTCGTCTTGATCATTTCTTATTGGAGCTCTGAGGCGGCCGCCGCCTGGCGGCAGCGCCTCTGCATAGTTCGAGAATGTAGGAAAGGAGTTTGTGGCATCCTAGGCCACATCCTTTTACATCCTACTTGTATATGGCTTCTTGGCCTTTATATTTTATATAAAAAACCCACATCGTTGGTAAGTTTCCTTTGTGCATATATTTTTGGGATCTGACTGTTTTCGGTCCATCATTCGTTTGTTAACAATTGGTATTTTGTTACAGGGTTTTTTTTTTATTGGTTTCTCTTCTTTAATGCTACCTCGTATCACTCTAATCTGCTTCTCTCTGATGGCTTGATATCGAACCGCGTGTTCGCCTTATATGCAACTGCATATATATTAAGAGTCTGAGGTCCTGCTGTCCACGTGCAACTTGAAGCCGCGGACTAGCTGAATGCCCCTCGGTGGCATGTGAGCATTGCTGAGCTGAGGTCTTCAGCCTTATTTGGAAAGTGGGAAGGCAAGCCTGGTTATGTTTCCTTCTGGTATGTGTTTGCTCTAATCTAACTAGCCATTAAACTCATGATTATATTTATATACTGCTTTGTGACAGTGATTAATTTAATGTATACTTAACTCTCAATGTAACTATTATTATGCCTGATTGGTGAGATCTCACTCCTTCTATATTTTTAACTTGATATAGTTTAGTTTTATATTCAAACCTTGTATCAATAAACTCTAAAACTTTTAAGGAATGTATCTTTTATTTCCACTAAGTAAATCCCTTAGAATAAGCATTATTCTGTCTTGCACGGGGCGGGCTGGCGCCTATTTAAAATAAATTCTGCCCGTCCCCGTGACTGGGTCACCGAGCCTCACCCTGTGGTCTCGATCGGTCCGATTGAGTCAGCCGGAGCGAACCCCTACACCGATCTCCCACTGGTGGAGTCGGGGAGGATGTTTCAAGTGTTACACGTCTGCGTTTCGTCTGGTGAACGAGGTAACCGAAGCCCACTTTATTATTAGGTGGCAACGCATCTGCAACCAACGGCTGTTGCAAATGCCCATGGGAGGTGGTTATCACTTAACATTAGGTGAACCGCCAGCTTGCTTGTCACTTTGTCACATAAAGAAATATGTTTATTTTCAGTCGTTACAATTTATTAAACAAGAAATATAAACAAAATTAAATACTAAATTTGGCCGCCGTTTGTACCAGTTAGTACAAAAAAAAAAATGTTATTTAATCATCCTAGTCTACGTGGCATGGTGCCAAGAACTTCTACCTGCATTTCCTCTCTGAATAGTTATGCTTAACCTTTGAGCGACTAGAACCAGACCTCTTGTCATCAACCGCAGCGACAAGTCTAGGACATAATCTTCGCAGAATATGATGTGCCCGGACCCCACGGACTTAAGAATTCAACAGGAAATGACACAAATTATATAAAAGGTAGTAGTATTTTGACAATCAATAAGTAAGTGTAATCCTTCTATAGTGAAAAAAGATATTTGAATTTAATTTTCAATTTGATTTTGAACAAATGATCTGAAAAAATACTCATATTTTCGCCCATATTATACACAATTTTATATTTGTTTACATAAATTAACTTTGTTAAAAATAAAATTTTATAACTTAGATATGAAATAAAACTGATTTATGCAAACCATCATATATACAGCGTTGGGGGAAAGTCATTTGTAAAAAACAGAATATAAAAGTTCTATTCGCAACTTCCCGTTTTATCTGCTAATTTTCAAAGCTGTTTTTGTCCGTAGAAACTTTTCTTGTCGCCGGCCCCTTAGTTCGTAAACAATAGGCACAAAGGGACGCTCAAGCGGAAGCTGAATCGTAAACGTTACTTAGTTAAAAAGATTTTGATTGTGTCAATAAAAGATTTAATTAAGGGCGCAGACAACTAATACACAGGCTAACTCGCCTTCATTGTCTATGCAGCGACTCATTTCGGGGTAAAGGAACACCATTCCTTCATATAAATAAGTAATGACGTAACGCAGCGGAGCAGCGAAATTAGATTGAAAAGAAAAAGCCTGAGGTTCGTGTTAAAAATTCATCTCTCATTGCGATCGTTCCTCACATCGGCCCTAGAGTGTAGGTGAAGTTTCGCAAAAATCTTGATACTTGATTGCAGTACCATATAAATAAACTTCAGTGCGGAATTATTAATGAGCGATTTATCATTTACGTTTCAAGCATACCTCTCTTGAGATATCTTTCATTTCACCCACTATATTTTTTATTGTGAACGGGCTAGCATGATTATAACTTACAGCTGACTGTTTATTGTTCAATCTTGCATGAAGACATTCGCATCAGTGACAGAATGGCGAACAATAATTGTTCCATTTGATTGTTCTAAACATTACAAGATACGAAGCAAACGATCTCCGAACGAATCATCCTATCATAGTAAATTGAGGAAGCACATACATCATAAAATTGGCTATAAAATCTGCTAAATACTGCATTTAACTCCGAGCCTAAACATACCAAAATAATTACTCGTATATACACAGCACTTTACACGAAGAAATAAATTTTTTTATGAAGCCAGTGTGATGTGTCGCCGCCATTTTGCAAATACCCCCAATTTCTTTGAATCGACCTTGAACTTAATCAAAGGCACCAGGTTTATGCTTCAGTGGTTCTGCTCTAAATCAAAAGTAAACGGGGTCTTTCTAATTCAGGCACATTTCTACAATATGACCATATGATATTGTTATTTATTAGATGTAATATTGCACGATGAGTCAGGCAGCTTAGTCGCATTGACTAACGATCTTCGGTCACAGATGTGATCTCCATAACGGTTACGGCATGATACCTCTGGCTTGAATCTTGTATCTTATTTTTAAAAAATTGAATAAATAAACTTAAGTGAAAAGTCAGTTGGTGACACTTAATGATCCAGTTTGAAAGATTAAGGATATTAGATAATGTTTAAAAAGCCAAGAAATAAAATTAGTAAGCATGTTAATAACATTGTGAAATTATTAAAAACCGAATTGAATGTCATCACGACTCTTTCAACGGCAAAAATGTAACAGTCCAATGACTATTAAAATGTTTACAGCAGCGTGGCCGCCCACAATACGCCAATATTTATTCAACTCCGCGCTATAATACATAACCGATTTTAATAATTATACCAAATAGAATACGTTGTACACTATAAGCAATACAAACTCCTACTGCCTCGATAACTTTGCGTCGACAACTTTAAACTGTCCAGTCTAATAAATAACGAAACGTTCAAAAGTTACGTTTTAAGAACGGGGCAGAGGGAAAAAATCGGACGTGTTTTGTGTGTACGCCACTGTAAATAAAGTAGTGGCCGCGCTGTCAAAGAGTTACGCGTTTCACATTTTAACCGTCACCGGCAGCTAGTGGTGCGGATGAGGCGCGATTTCTGTTCGCCGTTTTTCCGGCTAACGAACCGTACGGTAGCGATCCAACGGGAAATAAGTCACCATTATTGATACAGCATCACCGATTGAGACGGCATCCAGTTTCACGCTACAGTGATGTCGATTTCGGGCGACGCTTTCAGACGGCAATTCCGAAATCAAAGTCGGATTTTTTTATTCAACTTGGACCGCTTTTAGCTAGAACTGTATTCGTATTTACCTCAAATAGCTGTTATTAGATTAAACTGTATTCATCTCGAGTGTTTAATTTGAATATACGTAATTTCAATAAAAATATAATTTCAACCTATTATATTTTATGGATTTATATTTCATGGATGGTGAAAGGCCGAAAGAACTCGCTCAAATATGTTTTTTTTTTTGCTTTATATTGATAATTCGACAGTAGCTTTACATGATGCTGTAGGTTCTTATTTAGTCGTTTGGCACAACTGGAGTAGGCTCGCCTGCCAAAATCGCAGCTGCTCGGCGCGTTTGGGTGTAAAAAAGTTCTCCTTTTTATGGAAGGAACTAATAAACAATATTAAGTTTCAGATAAAGTTCCAAACAACTATTTACTACATAAAAAAATATCAAAATTATAAAGGTGATTGTAAAAAAGTTCTCCTTTTTATGGAAGGAACTGATAAACAAAATTAAGTTTCAGATAAAGTTCCCCACAAATATTTACTACGTAAATAAAAAATATCAAAATTATAAAGGTGATTGTAAAAAAAATATTTTTATAGAAGGAACTAATAAACAATATTAAGTTTAAGATAAAATTCGCCACAACTATTTAGTACATTTAAAAAATATCAAAATTATAAATGGTGATAACTTGTGTATTTAAATATAGGAGAAAAACGCTCAATGAATTATCAGGATATTTTGGATTCATACATCGGGTAAAAATTCTTTATCAAAATAATTAATATTATTAAAATAACCAAATCCATGAAAAACAGGTAAAGATTAAATTGGTATAAAATTAAACACAGTAGCCACTTAACATGTAAATGCAAAACATTTATTTTGTGTACAAACATTTCGGACCGTAATGTGTCTTTCCACAATTCAGTAGAGCTTTTCAGGTCAATTGAATTGAACTGAAAAGTCAAACTTGCCTTGATCACTATCTCATCTTACCTCAATCGCTTTTCATTTCGGCTATAAATATTTTGTTGTTGTCCTTTGAACTACGCCCACGCTGCGATAATCAATAAAATGTTACATTATTAATTGCGGCTGGTATGTTTACGGTCTATTTTAGAAATCGATAGCTAAAATCGGTCTAATATAGAATTCTCTTGATAAGTTTAAAGTGTTAAATGAAGCTATATTGATTTTCTTAAATTTTAAATTCCGTAAAATCTGACTAATGTATGTATAGTTTTTTATGTATTTATGTAGGTATAGTTAACATGAGCACATAGTGAATAAAACATAGCAAGTTATGAAATTAAGTTTTGTCTTTATTGTGAAAACAAATTTTAAACTTTTCCTTTTTTACTGTTTCTTCTGAAACAAAGTCTAAACTGTTAAATATTCAAGCAATGTCATTTACTGAACTTTTGAATTGGGTTAAATTGGGCTAATGTATTTACTGTTATAGTTTACATAAACGTAAAGTTATTTTTGTTTATAAACGTTTGTTTACATTAATTATAACATAAGTTCGTGCAAATTAATTAGACGAGCTATATTGCGAAATGTTCTCGTTGTTACCTATTTGTCTTTATTGTAAAAATAATGAAATAGTGAAACTATTTACTGTAAGTATTGAATGGAGATTATATTATATGAGATATTAATATAATGAACATTCAGACAGAAAGACATATATATATAAAAATATGTATATAAATTATAGCCTGTCTTATTCTGATGTATAAGCTATATTATTGTAAAGTTTCATTAAAATCCATTCAGTAGTATTTGCGTGAAAGAGTAACAAACATCCATCTATACATACAAACTTTCGCGTTTGTAATATTAGTAAGGATTATTTGGTCAATATAAGTTAGGAGAGACCATTTTCGCATCCAATCTCCGTTAGTACTAAGGAATCTTTGTCATCGCGTTGTATATGCACACTGCACATAAACATACCCACTATCGCTCCGATCTAACAATGAGCCACAGTAAATGCTTATCATCAGTAGGGATTTTTGCTTTTATACTCGTGTCTACATTCCGCTTGTATATAATTGTGTTTGCTATATGAAAACCAATTTTAAAAATGTAATGAAATGGCTTAAATTTACGATCTAAAGTCTTTAAGGTTGTGAGGTGTTAGAAATTATTATATAAAAGGAAAACCGCGTTTTCTATTTAATAAATAATAAATGTAACATTTTCAGGACGCATATTTTACACAGCGTTTTCTTGTCCCAAACTTAGCAACGCTTGTACTATGGGTACTAGATAACCGATAAAGATATTTTTTTTGTAAATAAATACATATTATACATATATAAATACCCAGACACAAGAAAAACAGAATTTTCATCACACAATATTTTTCCCGCAGTGGGGGTTGAACCCACACCCTTGCTCACAGGGTGTGGGTTCGATCCCCATACAGGAGGCACGTACACTACGTACTAAGTCATTTGGACATTACTGATTCAATTCAAATTACACTGACTTTTAATTAAATCACTGTCCCATTATTGCTAAGTTTAATAGGGCAGGCTCCCGTATAAAAAAGTCAAGCAGGTTTAGATGGTATATTACAACCTTGAAGAATGCATAAATTTAGAGTTAAAAAGTTAAAGCAAATTGTGATGAAATAGCAATACTTTATACTAGCTGCTGCCCGCGACTAAATCTGCGTAGAATAGGCAGAAGGCGTAACATTCAGACAGAATGATAGATATACATAAAAATATGTATATATAATTTATAGTCTATGTGTTATTCTGATCTATAAGCTATATTATTGTATATTGTCATTAAAATCCATTCAGTAGTATTTGCGTGAAAAACAAGCATCCATCCATACATAAAAACTTTCGCCTTTATAATATTAGTAAGGAAGTAAGGACTAGCGAAGGCGACAGACGTTGTCCTATCCGCACGTCTTAAATCCAACAACATCTTTTTGTCCTAGACCGAATTGTAAATCTAAACCATTTTCGAGTCCACATTCTGAACATACGTGAAAAATTCAGAAATTACGTGAAAAATCAGAATCAATCCAGCCCTTTAAGAGGAGTTCAGTCAGATACACGAGCACAGATGAAATACATATATATATATATATATATATATATATATATATATATATATATAAAGATAAATCACAATTAGTGACAAGCACTACAGAAATAATACGTACAATGGCTAACCGTACCATAATACATAGCTAGCCTGTTTCTTTCCTTTAAGGTAATAAAATTAACATAAACGGAAGAAAACACGCTAAAAGGGCAAAGTAAATAAGGAACTTTGTTACCGAGCGGAGTTTGCTTAAATCCTGTCGTGGCAACTTGCCTCGGCGTTCCGGGATAAAAAGACATTCGAAACATCCCAGCATCCACGGGCTACCGTTGGTGGCCGAGTGCCAAATGAGTTTTGCTTTGTGGACCTATTAAAAAAGCCGGACGGTGTTGCGCATTCGCTACTTGCGTTCACATTCAGGTGTTCAACGACCCACTTCATTTGCATGCAGCTGATGCTAATTAAAGCGAGTGCAATGCTTCCTTATTCCGGCACTGCTTGGTCTTGAGTAGCGGTAGCAGCTTTGGATAATGCTATAAGTTCTTATTTAGTCGTTTGGCACGGCCGAAGTAAACTCGGCTGCCAAAATCCCTGTTACCAGCCCAATCGGCGCGTTCAGGTAAGAAAGTTCCATGTTTTATTGAAGTACTAAATAGACAATATCAAGGTAAAGTTCTACAAAATAAATTTTATTTAGTATATTAAATACACTAACATTATAAAGGTATTTTAATATAGCAAAAAAACTTTCAATGAGCTTTGAGGATTTATGGACAAGTCACTAGATACATCGCGTAAGAATTCTTCATCTTATTTCCTAACTAGCGGCCCGCCCCGGCTTCGCATGAGTGCAAAGTATTATAGAAATAAACATTCCTCTTGCATCACTCTATCTAGTAAAAAAACGCAAGCATCAAGCATCTGTGTAGTTTTAAAGATTAATGCATACATAGGGACAAACAGCGGAACGACTTTGTTTTATACTATGTAGTGATGAGACAATAACTGTATGACGAATCCCACAACGCTGAATTTTTTTTGTTTATTTACCTACAAAAATTCACAATTTAAATAATCGTATACGTAATAGATTGAAACATATTTAAACCAAAAGCTGGCGCCTTAATCCAGCGATAGCGCAATAGTAGAGAGAGAGATAAAGAGTGAGATAAAAAATTTTGAGCCAAATGGGCCACAATTTTTTCTCGGCCGCCTCATAAAACGTAGAGGTAATTTCGCGCGGGCTCAATTTATATTTCGCCAGCAACGGTTCCGCCTCCCGAGCGACCGGACAAAGCCCTCGACACTTGCACAAACTCAGCCGTGCCGTACGGACGAACGTAAAACTTTTGCGAAACAATTCGAATGCACTTATCAATATAACGCGTTCATATTACGCAAGATTACGCTTCCCAGGCAAATAATTCCTCTTTTTTTGTGAAAAAGATACGGTGCCACACTTTTTTAGTGATAGCTTGAAAATGTTACTTCAAAAATCGTTTTACTTAAAGTAATTTTTCAATTATTCATTCACATTACTGTCCGTTTTAGTAATAAAAACTATACTTCACAATAGTACGATACTTCTCTCTACTAGCTGGTACTCTGTCATCGCATCTTGCTATAATTTCAGACAGTTATTTTTGCAGTCCATACAAAAGTGGACATTTTCAATCCAAAGAACCGGGATTCGAAGCTTGGATTCTCGTGCTTAGCTTCTACTATGCCATTGGTGTTTTGTACATCGGCAAAATTTATTTTCTAACAACATAAGATAAATCTATTCATTTAGTAATAATGCAAAGAAAGCTTTCGAAAGATAGGTAGATATGAATTATAACTGCCTAGCTGGTGTTAGCGACTTCGTCTGCGCAGGATTAGTACTTCGGGCACTAATTTTTACTAAAATGCATCAAAATTGATTCAGCGGTATAGTCCTGGTATAATAAGGGTTTACAATATTAAGTTAGGAAGTATACTGAAGCTGAAAATGTACTATATGTATTATATTATCGGCAGTGACTAGTTATTAATTTATAAGACGTAAAAGTTCAGTAGATACAGTATTTCGATCAACTGCAATTTAATAAACTTTTTTGTTCTTTCAAATTTCACGCTAGCAAAGTAGCGGGTGGAAGCTGGTAATAATATATCGCTCCCCGAGGCCCCAAGCGAACCCCGAGGGTGGAGTAAAGTTAAAAAAGAAAAATAACATTACTTTAAACAGTCCTAGTAAACTTTTGTCACTGCATTGCTACTATTGATTCAGACCTGAGCCTAGATTCTATTCTTTACACAAATTATATAAAACATTACTTATTATTTAACTGGGAACATTTATAACACTAAGCTCTCTCATACAATGATACGTAGATCATCACTATATACTAAAAAAAAGTCCCACCACCGCGTTTGTCTACCTGAACGCTATAAACTCAAAAACTGCTGAACAGATTTAAACCGTTGAGGTGGTGTAAAAATATTGTGCGTTTACTTCATTAGTTTTACGTACCTACTTTTTGGTTTTATAGAGAAACAGAGTATGAAATGATAAAACTATCGCCATTTGTACTCATACGTTTAAGTTCTGGCCAGATTTCTAAAATATTTAAAGAAACGAGCTGAGCTTAAATCAAATTTGCCAGAGCATAAACTTTTCTATGATACAAAGGCGACATAAGTTCTTAAATTTGCGTAGTTTCAAATCGAAACTTTACAGTTTGCTGCTTTATGAATCAATGAAATTAATCTATTTTGGTTCTCGGTTATTTCGATTCGGGCAAATTTTATTTGGAAATTACATTTCACACTGTGATGCTTTCAGTAAAAGTATGAAAGGCTGTCGAAATTAAATTTCTAAGAATGATGACAATTTGCTAAACGCTCATACTGAGAAACTTGATCCTTATTTCCTTGAAATGTAGAAAAGTGAAAATATTCTTTACAAAACGGAAACTGCTCACACTGTGATGCTTTCAGTAAAACTATGAAAGGCTGTCGAAATTAAATTTCTAGGAATGATGGATGACAACTTTATCCTTATTTCCTTGAAATATAGAAAAGTGAAATAACAGGAAAATATACTTTACAAAATACTTACTCGTAAATATTTGCTGTAATATTTACTCGTAAATTTAAAAATGAAATAAGCCTTGATCGTTTTACATTGATTTACTTCTAAACGCTTTTAAATATATGAATAAATGTCTTCGTAAATGTAAAAACGAAAGTAATAACCATAAAAATGTTTAAAAACAATATTAAATAATAATCTATTTTAAACGACAATAAAAGGAAGTCCTTGTAGAGATATTAAGGATTTTACTTTAACTTTCTATACTTTTTTGGGCTCTTTTACATGCCTTCGTTATTTTCCATATCAATAGAATCATGTAAAATTTCAACAATTGGGTTCCTTCGAAAAGTAGCTAAATATTCTGGTATTCTTAAGGACGAAGGTACACATTGTGGTAATCCTATGGATGTTTGTACCGTTATTTTTCAACTTTTGCCGTCATTTATCTCTGTTCACTCGCTTCGTCCACGTCATCACAAACGGCAGTTTCGTTATTACAATAATAAAGTTCGCTCAACGCATTCAGCTGGAGCAATGCGAGGTAACGCAAACTTGGTGCACAATAATCCGGTGGCCGGGATACTAGAGGCGACGAATCCGCGGCGCTCCCATTATTTACCGCGGTGGTTCCCGTACAAATGAATTGGACGATAAAGCAACGGAGCGCCCGTCAACTCTCCCCTTAATGAAACTTTTCGATGATAGAACGGACGGCGAAGCTCTAGAAATTTTCGACGCGCTATACGTCGTCTTGCTTTAATGTAACTCATGGTTTGCTAACAGTTCGTAGACTGTTAAATCTTCATCGAACGCAGAATACATGGGACAGCCAGATCCCACGAGATAGATACGGCCTCATCGATGCATTATCAAATGGAAGGGAAAATGTCTGTATGTATGTCTATAAGTATGAATATGATATGATTGACTTTAGTAATCGGTGGCTGGGGGCATTGAAAACCACCTTGGAACACGGATGTTACTTGTGTACGCGTTGTCTTAGTTTTCACGGACTCGAAGACGACGACCAACTAGTTGATAGTGTGTACCAGATGTGAGTATAGTGCTACTCCTGGTGGGTGAAATATACCTGTTTCGGTCCTCATTTGGTTCCATAAATTCCGTTCACATGCACTCACACAAATTGCCTACCGTGCGTGAATTCGTTCAAGTACGCACATAATAGAAATCATCTTAGTTCAAGTAAGTGCATATGTATGTACAAGTTAAGGGCAGTAATGAAATTTTTCAACGTTTTCGTGTACGCTGCAGATGGAGTTTGCGATCTGGGATATACCCCCGTAACCGGACACTCACGCGGTGAGGTGGCGTGTCTGTCGGCCGACTTCTGGTATTGGAAACAAAAAATCGAAAATCTCGCGAAAACACCCCAGAACTAAATCAAGCCTAAGAACAGTGGACGCCTTGGTTCTGCCTCAGGAGGTGACTTTATTGGTGAGACGGGTCCTACCACGCGACGCAGGTCCTCTCGGGATACGGTTGTTTGGGATTTGTCTGTTTTACCGAGGAGGGTCCACTACGGAATGCCACCACCGTGACGTAAGAACCCTACTCGCGTTGGAGAAGTTACCAGCCTAGATGGAGCAGCGCTGAGAACTGTGTGCTATCGTGGGGCCTGACCTCTCTCTGCCTGCCACGATTCTAGCTTTAGTTATCAGTGAGTGGGTGTTGGATGCTATTCTCACGCATAGTGAGGACGTTGGCACCAAGAAGGAGCACGTGGAGACTCTGAGGGCAGTGGCGCAAAAGGCTGGTCGTCCCCCCTGATAGTGTGCTCCCGACATGGGGGTATCTCCCACTCGATACGGGATTCTTAAGAGGTCTTGTGCTATACCTAAGAATTCTGTGAGGATACCTAAGAATTTACCATTTACATAGTTACACCGTGGTCGCAGAAGATTACGTCTTAGTACTCGTCTCCCCAGCTGATGCGACAAAAACAGTGGGAAGGAACAAGGGATAACCGCTATGCTGACAGGAAAACCATAGGATTTTCCCATGTTAAAAAGTATTTTCTCCTTATAATTAAAAACTGGGCCAATGCTCTTCTAACGAAGAAACGCTTCTTTTAAAAGCGGATGATTCTCTATAATCCTATTGGTATAATTTCCAAGTTCTCTTACTCTTGCTCATTTGACAATTGCCATTTGAAAGAAATATCTACTCAAAATTATTCCCCATTACATTGTAATGTGTACATTGAAAGGATAATTAATGATAAAAATTTATAGAAAAAAGGAACTACCTTTTTTCAAACAAATTTTAATGTTTAATCTTAAATGCGCTATAAAAAAATTTTAAATTTCTAAAAAGCAATGGCGACATCTCTCGTTCGAATTATCGTTGTAGAACTATATTCGAAATTGTTTGAATGCTGGAAAGGATATAACATTAGATAGAATAGATGTAGATAAAGGATGTTGAGAGTTTCGTCGGTGTGGAAATCAGCCGTTTAGCTTAGTGGCTAGAGCGTCAGGGCGCGAATCGCGAACGTGGGTTCGAAAGGCTTTTATTATAATATTTATTGGCGGCGAAAAACTTTTCGTTCCTTTTCTCTACAAATTTTAATGCGTAATCTTAAGAGCAGAGAATAGCACTATAAAAATTTAAAAACAATTAATGACATTTTTTTATTTACTTTTAAATTAAACAGTGTAGTAAAACGAATTTCATCGCTTATAATATTGATTATTAATTCTCGTTGTTTCGATTGCGTCGCCGTACTCATCGCCACGGGGAGGAATGACGTGTTTGACGTCCTAATGTCATAGTGACATCGAGACATGTTCCAATTGCAATACTGACATTTCCAAAAACTACGATCATCAAAACAGTAGAAGCTGATGGAATCCGTAAACTTATTTTATCCGACAGCAAAACATTTTTCATTCAAACATTCGAGTTTTGCGTTTTGATTGATTTTGATTTGATTTGATATTTTTTTTACAATTTTGAGAACTCTAAGATCATTGAAACCTAAAAAAGCTAATGGGACCCGTAAAGTTCTTTCATCTAACTGCAAAACATTTTTAGACATAATTTCGAGTGCTAAATTGACAATTTGTGAACTCTTAGGGCATCGAACCCTAGTAGAAGCTTATCCCGAATAATCCACTATTTATTTTCCTTTTCGATTACACGCTGATTGAACTATACAATTGTAATCCCTTTACGAATTCGTATTCATTTCGCTTGTTGAGTCACAGACGCGTTCCAATGGTTACACAAAAATGATAGCTTGCTCACTCCGACTTCACATGAGTAATTATTTAGTATAAGCCAAATTATTTTTACTTAAATAATAATTACTTTAATAAAGCAAACATTAAAAAAACAGTATTGTAGTGTTTGTATCTATATAATAGATATAATAAATTGTCTCATGTACACCAGTAGAGGGGGTAGCGACAGTCTGGCAGTTTAGCATTAGACGCAGTACGGATAGGACGTGCGCCTGCGCTCGGAGCTGCGTGTAGTAGTGAGCCAGTGAAACACAAATCCTTATAGTTAGTTCCTTTTGTTAACTTGCGATCTACATAAGTGTAATTAAAATTATTCGGATGGTAACCGTTATTATATTCCTATATAGCTTAACAGTATCGACATACACATTTCATATTAAATTTACTAAATTTGGCAGCATCTACTGTTGCAAGAATAGGCTTGTCCATAAAAATACCTCAGTTTCACAGACCGGTGTGAAGTGATAGTATTATACTTTGCGTTTGGTCTAGTCGAGTAAGGTAACCATAACATTTTTAAAAGGTTAGCAACACATCTTCAGCCCCACAGTTATTCAATGATGCCAACTGATTGATGGAGATCATTGATGTGCATTGGCATAATCACTCGACATCATGTGAACCGCTTGCCACCTACTCACTAAAATCAATAATTTTGTTTGAAAATAATAGAAATTGTGTTAGTGCGCAGTACAATAGCTGAACCTTTATAACAAACATATAGAAGTTATTAAAAAGTATCGTAGATGATCAGTTACAAACAAACAAACTTTACCTCTAGTATAATAGTGCAGATAAAGTGCAAGATTTAAACGGACGTACAAATTGTTGGCACGCTTGATTTGGTCAACGCACACATACCTGCATATAATCACGCACGCACACATCTACCTACGCAGCACGATGCGCAAACCCTACTCAATTCGATTTAACTTATTCTACAAGTATACCAAGTACTGTGCCGCGATAGCTCACCGTCCGGGCGATCGCTTTTAATTCAATATATTCGAGCAAACTAAGTTCAATCTCCGGTGCAGGCACCAATGAAATTATTAATTTTAAGTGCTGACTTATCACGTGATCAGCAGTGAAGGAAAACAGCGTGAGGAAACCTGCATATTTTCGAACTTATAACAAAAAAAATCGAAGATATGTGAATTTCGCCAATCCGCAGCGGGATCGCGTGGTGAACTATGCCCTGATAACCTCTGTACAGAGGAGGCCTTTGCCCAGCAGTGGGTTGATAGGCTGTTATTTTACTTTCACTTTACTATACCAAATACAACAGTAAATATTTATTTATTATTTATTTAAACTCTGTTGCTACACCTCAAGATAAAGGCTACAGTGGGTAGACTTAGAGCCTAATGGCATTCTCTACCAGTCAACCCTTGTCATGGTGAAAAGCAGATGGCAGGTGCTAAAAAATAATAAGTAAATAAAATTGCTCCGAAATCAATAGAGTAGGTACGTAGGTTTATACCCGCGAATACTAAAGGAGCGTTATCTCAACGTAGTTCTTTGTGATCTCATACTTCTCGAAGTCGGAATTAGTTTTAGGTTATAACAGAACGCATTCGAGAATGAGGTGCTAGTGTTGTCATTCCCAACTATAACTGCAAAGGTTATCAAAGTTTTCAGTATTTGTAGTGAAACGTAATTGTATATGCATGTCGAGAAACACATGCATGCATCCTGTGCCGTAGTTTTATGTCAGTATAACGTTAGTACCAAATATAATATTTGCTTAAAAAGTCTAATAATAATGAGTGATAAAGGTAAAATTCTGTAACAATTAAAATTATCGGTTTCCATTCTGGAAGTTCTGTTTAATAATGCGTATTTTAATTAAAATTTGTAGAAAAAGTACGAAAAGATTGTTGCCGCTGTGGGAATCGAACCCACGTCTTCGGCATTCGCGGCCTTTACGCTTTAGCCACTAAGCTAAACGGATGATTGAAAATCTTCACTGACGAAAATCTTAACGTCTTTTATCTGCATTTGAAGCAATACTTGGCGCATCCATTGTTATATCCTTTTAAGCATACAAACTTATGACTAATAAAAACTATACAAAATAAAAAATGCGTATTTTTATTTTATAAAATATACATAAGAGTTTAGTGGTACTTATAAGGGTTTAGTGTTGATTCACTTACCACTACGGCATCGATGGGTATGCTTTTAAACGCTCTCTATTACGTTCCACGTTTATATTGTATGGGCATAGTTGCAGATAATTTTACTTTTTCTACGTAATTTCACAAGTTTAACCATTAGTTGACTTCTCCAGAATCATCAGGTAATGAAAATGTTTTAGCTTTGGGTTTTGTGATGAAATTATCTATTTTAATATGTGCCTATTTTTTTAATATTTTTATAGTATGGTAGGGGACGTAGTGGTTTCTGCTGCCCTGTTTTCCTCACTAACTGCTATGCAGTCGGCATAGCAATTAGTGAGGTAAACAGGGCCTACTCTATAGAAGACCAAAGACGTTTCTCTAACTCCTCAATTGTTATGGGCGGCGATTACATAATATCAGATGAATAAAAAGCCTTGCCCCGCAAAAAAATTTAACAGATTCTGAACAAACATAATTTATTCAATTTTGAAATCTGCATAAATAAACTACGCAATATCGCACGATGTAATTGTAACACAGGGTATGCTATAACAGCTACCGCTATCGAACTGTGGCTTTATTCCATGTGACATTTGACATATGACATGTCATGGAGACGTGACTCGAATAAAAAAAAACATTCATTCAAAGACTTTATTTAGACAGATATTTGCGACTTCCTTTTACATTGTAACGCTTCTGAAGGCTGAAAATATCGTGCTAACCAGACAGTTACATCAAGGCTAGGGTGGAGACGCGGCCCGAAGACAAAGTATTTCTAACGCGACTCATTTCTACCAGGTCTGCGGCCATTCGTGACATGCCCCTATAAACTGGGTAGTCACGAAAGGGCTGCTTCGTGGACGTGAACTGGATCGACTTCGATTGAACACACCACAGCCACTCAATACCGATTGATTGTTTATGGTCTATATATTTCGTTCGTTGTTTTACTTTAATATGCACCTTTTTTTTTATGGGAAAAGAAGGCAAACGAGCATGTGGGTCACCTGATAGTAGGTGATCACCGCCACCCTTGGACATTTGCAACATCGGTTGACTCGCAATTGCGTTGTCGAACTTTAAATTATAGTATATCTTTGGAATTATAGTGACCTATTTAAAAAATATCAATATCTGGGATAGGTGAAATAAAACTTTGCGCACTTATGAACAAACACGGTGGGTGTAGGGGAGTGTAAGAAACCGGAGTGTATGTTATGTATCTTTTTACGCCAAAATCAGCCTTGCTTCCTGACATAATGACAAAATTATGATTATCTTAATTAGGTCCCTAATGGCCCAACCATTAGATTATATGAAAAGTATTCTTCAAGGCTCTAGTGACCAGTGAGGCTCAACAGTCTTCTAAGCAGATGAAATCTTACTCATCAAATTCATCATCATCATTTCAGCCTGTTTGAGTCTACTGCTGAACATAGGCCTCCCCCATAGACTGCCACGAAGTACGATCCTGAGCCACCTGCATCGAGCTATATGGCCGGCCCATCGCCACTTCAGCTTGCTTATCCTCTGAGCTATGTCGGTTACCTTGGTTCTACTGCGGATGTCTTCGTTACGAACTCTATCACGCAGAAAAATACCGAGCATAGCCCGCTCCATAGCTCGCTGAGCGACTTTGAGCTTCCTCATACGGCCAGCAGTGAAGAACCACGTCTCGGTTCCGTAGGTCATCACTGGCAACACACATTGATTGAAGACTTTAGTCTTCAAAGATTGAGGTATATTTAACGAGAAGATTTGCCGTATTTTTCCGAACGCTGCCCATCCGAGTTGGATTCGCCGATTGACCTCTGCGTCGAAGTTGGACTTACCTAGCCGGACTAACTGTCCTAAGTAAATGTACTGGTCAACAAGTTCGAGCTCAGTGCTCCCAACAACAACCGGTATTGGCGTGACATGGACATTAGACATGATCTTCGTCTTGTCCATGTTCATCTTAAGGCCCACCCGTTGGAAGACACTGTTGAGACTGACACTCATCAAATTATCGACTTATATCCGGTTCCTATATTCAACGAACGGCCGTTAGTTACATAGCTATATAACTTTCATAACGACTTGTAGACAAAAGGCGTGTACGCCCGGTTACTATATTAACAAAACGAGGCGTTTTCCTTACGAGCCGTTGCATTACCTATGGAAAGTGAGTTACTAGCATTTCTTTAATCCACAAGTCGCTATGAAAGTTACGAAGCTATGTAACTAACGGCCGTTCGTTGAATATAGGGACCGGGCATTAATGTAGATGATGTAAACCACTGAACATGGACAAAGTAAAAACAGGTAAGAGTGATTTGTATCAAAATAATTTCCTCTGTGCAGTGTCAATTATTATTTAAACTGAAAAGTCTAATTTGGTCTTTTCTAATTTCAATCAAAATCAAAAAATTACTCTTTACAAGTTACAGTCTTGACATTGCTTGACTTCAGTAATGCCTTCAATACTGTAGACTTTGATGTTCTACTCGTTGTTCTCAGTTCACTTAACATATCTCCTGAGGTAATTGGTTGGTTTCGTAGTTACTTGCATGGACGCCGGCAGCGTGTACGAATTCAAGATTCTTTTTCTGACTGGTCTGCTGTCACGGCTGGCGTCCCGCAAGGTGGCGTGTTGTCTCCTTTATTATTCTCTACTTTCATCAATTCGATCTGTTCCCGCATTATTTCTCTCTACCACCTATATGCAGACGATTTACAAATCTACTCACAATGTAAGATTGCGGAACTACCCAATACAATTGGCTTAGTTAATGAGGATCTTATCCGCATTTCTCATTGGTGTAACTCGTTTAGGCTTAAAATAAATCCATCGAAGACCCAAGCCATTATTGTTGGAAGTACGAAATTAATTTCTCGTTTATCTTTGTCACAGCTCCCCCCAATCATATTCGAAGGAACTGTTATCCCATATAGTGACAAAGTTAAAAATTTGGGCATCATATTTGACCAAACATTATCTTGGATGCCGCAAATTAGTGAGTTAAGCAGAAGGATGTTTGCCGCAGTTGGCTCACTCCGAAGGTTGCGTAATGTCCTCCCCATTTCTACTAAAATTGCGCTAGCTCAGTCTCTTTTTTTACCGATCCTTGACTACGTGGACACTTGTTATCTGGATCTAACTGAGGAGCAACTAAATAAACTTGAGCGGCTTCAAAATTACTGCATAAGGTTTATATTTCGGTTGCGAAAGTATGACCACATATCCGAATTCCGCCATAAGCTCAAGTGGCTCCCGATTCGCCTTCGCAGGAATACTCATTTTCTTCATCTTCTTTACTGCATTCTGTTCAATCCTACCACTCCTCGTTATTTAAAGGATCGATTTATTTATCGAAATGATTTACACTGTTTTTCTCTTCGTTTTCAAAATAATTTTCTGCTTAGTACTCCTAGTCACTCCTTTTCCTTCTATGCTAATTCTTTTACTGTTACTGCTATACGTCTTTGGAATTCTCTCCCCTTAGATATTAAACAATCTAAATCTCTTAACATTTTTAAAAATAAATTAAAATTACATTACCTTTCGTCTTAATCTTCTATCTGTCGTCCATTATATATTATTTTCTGGTTATATGTATATAATATTATGTATTTATATATATGTATGTATTTTTCTGAATATTTATTTAGTACACCCCTGCCACTTTCTTCTTTTTATGAATTTCTCTGCCCTAAGGTTGCCTGGAAGAGATCGCTGTTTAAGCGATAAGGCCGCCTGTTGTACCCGTGTGTTTTTTTTTTAATTATAAATACTGTAATGTTTCTATGGTGTACAATAAAGTATATTTTACTTACTTTACTTTACTCTTTTAATAAAGCGTTCAGTTAAACAAAGATTCAATGAGGATTTTAATTGTAACAATACAGCAAAAGTTAATTCAAGGTATCCTGCTATCTAAACAGTAACAGTGAAACGGAACTGTCCTTATAATTAAAAAGAACAAAGCGGATAAAACCGAATGGGACGTAAACGTGGAAGTTGTTCTAATAAAGGTAATCCATGCATGCAAAAGTTACACATAACTCTTTTCACTTGGAAAATTAAAAGAGTTACGTTGATAATTAAGAAGCTTATTAGCTTTAATACTATGAACAAACATAAATTATTTCTACTAACAACTTAGAATAAGTTAATATTATATGGGACGATGTATACGTATTTTCAACAGCATCCCAGAAACCGTCCAAAATGAAACAATATTTGAATTTTAATTAATTACTATCACTAGTTTTTACTTTAACTTTGATGTTGTAAATTATTTAATTGTATTATATTTATTGCATATCTTTCGACTATACAAAGACCTAATAACGATATTCTTCTTCTTATACTAACTGAAGGTTGATAGACAGCTCTGCATGTTTACCACATAGTTACATTAGATACACCAAATCTAATTTTGTTGTAAATCTTTAAACAAATAAATTTAACCAATTATAAGATACTGTGTAATAATTAAAATCTTCATATTAAGTAGATAATTAAAATGAATTACTAGATAGTAAATGAGATTGAACTTTACTCAATAGGATTTTCTGAATGGAAAGTCGAAAGAAAACGCACCACCAAAAACTCGCGCACCAAATTAGAAGCTTGCATTCAAAAATTGAAATACCGAGCACCGAACGCTTTTCACGATAAGACGGGCGAAATTTTAAACACATAAAGCCAACTGTGAACGGTTACCAGTCTAAATTTTCTTATACATGCACATGCAAGACTTTCTCATTGTTGAAATTTTACTTTACTTTCGTACCAAATGGCGTGAGAGTTTCGCATGAAAGAAACGATTTGCGCATCTCATTATTTCGTCTTGGGGGAATCATGGTATTTGATTAAATGATAAAATGTCATATTTGTGCAGTTGAACAACACAATTTATTCAATTATTACTTAAAATATTTTTAATTACATAGGTAGTACTGTTGTGCATGGATATAGCTATGGATGATATAGATATGAGACCGTTAGACAAATGATAGTTACGTTACCCACTTTGAATTTTTTAACAGGTCCTCAAAATTGGATACTTTAAAAGAAATAACATTTATTGGTAATAAATGTTACCGTATCTCCGGATATTTTAACGTGTTGAGAAATGTATTATTTTTAAGAGATATACGGATACATCTCTTAAGAATAACATCATAATATAAAACACACAGTATACACCAACTATATATCTAAATAGTGTTAAAACTGTTATCGCAATTGGATCGTTTTCACGACACCACACCGAGAGTTAATATTGGCAGCAACCGCCTTTACCTACAACATCTACGTCATAAAGATTATAGCTTAGTCACTATGATTTTCAAAAACAACGATATATTTCGGGTCACATACATTTTTACGGTGGTAGGGCCACGCAGCAGCCTCGGCTGTTGCACGAATGGGCAGGCCCGTCCGGGTAAGTACCACGACCTCACAGAAGACCGGCGTAAAGTGGAAGTATGACAAATACTTTTCGCGTTTCGTCTGGTGAGCGAGGTGGCCGGAGCCCAATTTTCAAAAGGTTGTCAACGCATCTGTAACGCTCGAGTGTAGCAGATGTCCATGGGCGGCGGTATTCACTTAACATCAGGTGAACCGTCTGCTCGTTTGACAACTTTTCGCATAAAAAAAAAAAAAAAAAAAAAATGTCTCTCAATAAGTTTCTTCGCATTTAACAGTTTCATTTAATCTACTGCAATTAAAACAGCGTACTCCGACAATGCTAGTATTGTAGCACTTACCATGAATGACAATGAATTAAGAAACTAAATACACGTCTTGTAGTGTTTCTTTGTTCATGAATATATTAAATACAATCTAACTATTTCACTTTCAAATATACTCGTATATTCTTTAACACTATACCTGTTTCTATTAGATGACTTCTATGACAGATATTCAAACTATATACATTCATATTAAATTAAATATTTTGAATATAAATGGGTACCATTTGAATTCAATTAAAGAAATATATTTCTATAGGAATATTCTATTTATAACACCAGTATACCATCTGTCTCCATTCCAAATTACATGCGAATATTTTTGTCAGTTGAACGTGAAGGGGATGCGTATACACTTATTTATGTTCATAACATACGTGAATACGCTTGGTTTTCTAATATAAAGCAATAATTATATTCCTGTTTGAATAGTTTTTGTTTCAATTTGGTGTTGCAATAGGTCTGGGTACACAGATTATTACGCCTAAGAGTGACAGAGTACTTCCACTTCACGCCGGTCTTCTGTGAAGTCGTGGTACTTACCAGGACGGACCTGCCCATTCGTGCAACAGCGTAAACTGTTGCGTAGACCTACCACCGTGTGAGGGAATTACTTACATTAAATGTGTATCTGTTATCTTCTATATAGGTATATAAAAATGGATTGCTGTTCGAGACTAACTCGCTAAAACTCGAGAACGGCTGGATCGATTTGGCCAATTTTGGTTTTGAAATATTTGTGGCAGTCCAAGGAAGGTTTAAACGATGAGAAATTAATGCATGGAAAATCGAAATAGCAACAATTGTATTTTCCATACAAGCTGTACCTGTCAACCTGTCGACTGTGTCTGTGTAACCTATCAAATTATTTATGCGCGCGTTCCGAAATTCTTTTTCTATGTGTTCAAATTCACAAATTCCCTAGAAATAATTTATATGGAAAAACAACGTTTAGCGAGTCTACTTGTAACTAATAAATAAAAAAATGTGTTATCGTGACATATATATATTACATTTAAAACCCGGTTGTAGTTGGAAAATCAGATGGCAAAAACCACCTGGGCGATCACCTACTCGTTGGTTTGATCAAATAAAAGTGATAACCGGGCTTCCTGCTTCCACTGCCCCTGAAGAAAGCCGAAGACAGAGTAATAATATATGGAAGCAGCTCGTCATTGATTCTGTGCAGGCATTTCAAGATGACCTTCAGTAATGAAGACCACGAATAAGAAGAAGAAGAAGAATTACATTAAATCAAAGCCATGGTCACATTCGTAAATATATATTCATATGCCTATATACACGTATTTATGTTGTTGTAAACGTGTACGTATAATCTCATTGTAGCCCATTCATTAAGAAGTCAGGCAATGTTTGCTATATAGTGTGTCAAAGTTAGTCGTTGTATATACAACAGACTTGTATCTTTGTATTTTTTATCTTTATGATTTTTTTTTAATAATACACAAAATTTTGTGTGCAAAGAATACTTAGAATTGAACTGATGTTTGTTAGTTCAAACAAACGTCACTCAAACTGCAAGGAATCACTTTCGCTAGATGTAAATGACAACATGAGGGTCAATAATCATGCTATAATGATGAATGACTATGTAATGATTATTGATCATCATGAATTATATTGATGGATGTAAATAACAGATATGATGTCATTAAAAATCACAATAACAAATGACAACTGTGAAAATTTCGTCCACGTGTATGATTGTAAATAAGTTAATAACGCTTTGAGACTGTTTATGTAAATGACCTCTGACATCAAATCAAACAATCTCCTATACAATGTTAAAAAAAAGTCTTAACGGCCCACCAATAATTACGAAAACGTTATCTTAATATCTTCCCTCGAATTCGCGTCGAGAAAAAGACATTTCATCCAACCATCCTTTCGAGAATGTCTTTTGGGTTTTTCCTTTATTCTTTTACATCCCTTAAAACTGTAAACGAACACGTGTATTAAAACGTAACTTTTTAACTTTGAGAAAAATTACGGACTATTCGAGTGAAAAGTTTATGTTGTAACGTCCACAGAGATATTTATTAAGGTAAGAAATCAATGAAACTAAAACTTTTTGTATTCTATAGGTTCGCTATGATATGTTGAATTAGATTCGTGAAACATATTCTAGAGTTTTTAACGTACGTACATAATTTAATATTCTTATTTAAAAGTATGTTGTATGCATATATTTATTGTTGAAAGTTAAAATTATGTTACTAATTCAATGTAAATAACAAATCGGCTGTCAAAGCACTCATACCCTCATGTTAACAAAATAATAAATAAGGCATAAACTACTAAGTTCAGCTAAGTTACATTCAATATGAACTAATTTTAAGACATTAAAAGTTTACAAACAACAGCGCAAAACGATCAAAACGATTATCCCTTAACATCACGTCGCAAATGGATCCGCTGCGATCATTTCATTATTCATCATAAAAAAACAACCATTTCAACTTTGGAACAACGACCTCGGGCCGATACGGCTTGATGAACGACTGCTCATATCTTAATCATTCCGCTTAAGAAAGTTTACGAGGCACGCGACTAAGCGTGCTCAATGTTTACAACTGAAAATGCGTTCGCGTACCGGCTGCGGCGGTTGCGCCGTGGTCATCCTCGATGCTCGCAACCCGCCACTAATCCCAGCTGCTGCACTTTACTGGCGTCGGCGACTGGTCCGCGACCGCGACGGAACGACGACGCGACGGCGACACGGCGGCAACGCGACGGCAACGCGGCGGCAACGTGACGACGTTCGCTCGCGACGGCGAAGCGGCCAGCACTGGCGCGGCCGCCCGCCCCTCGGCAGCCCGCCCAGCGTGGGACCCCTTGTCCTTCGCGGGCGCTCGACTGGGTGCAGCTTAGCGCCTTAAAGCCCAAATCGCTGACTGTTAACGGCCCGAGCACCTTCGATTTACATAAACCGACATTTCCCCACAATAAGCGCAGCTTTTATAGTTTTAAGTAGGTCCTTAATTGCAACTGAAATTCGATGAATGAAGCTAAAAAACATATTTAAAACATGGAGTCAGATCGATATTACAATGTGATATGACAATTGTTGTACGTTTGTTTTGATTTGACTTCTGATGCGATGGTTATTTTATTTTTGTAACTTCGTGTTTGCATGTAGAGATATACGTCGGCTCATGCCTTCGGATAAAACTTTAGTTAGATGGAAGATTTAGGAAGTACTCGCAATATTAATATGGCTACTTTTCGAAGTTTTTACGTATTTTGGAAATTGCGAGCTAAACCCGTAAAACTACCGGCACAATTTTAGTTGCTAGTCAAATATAAATGAATAAATATAAAACTAATATAAAGAATATTTTTTATCTAATATTTTAGATTGAATGCCATTTTAAATTTTAAGTTATGTTATACCCAGCTATACAGCTTTTTATTAGAGCACACTTATTTAAGTACGTAATTATTTTTTCTTGTAATAAATTTGGTATTAAGCACTCCAACAAACTGATTTAAATTCTCTATTAAGCGAAAATATTTCGGCTTTGAATCGTGCTAAACGACTGGGCGCTTTAATTCTATAAATGAAACAGGTAAAAATATCTTATAAATTTTGGATAAAAACGTAAGTTATCCCATATTTCGTGGGGATCTTTCAAAGCTGCCATTAGTTCAATTAACGTTCACGTGTAACGAACAATTAAAGGTTCGAGATTTCGGGCGAACACAAGCTCAACAAACTGTGGCATACGTGTCAGCCGTGTGACGTCACGGATACGCGGAGTACACGGTGACCTACTTCGGACTACAGATGAAATAAAGGCGGTATCAATGATTGGGTTGCGGTGGCACATCACGTGGCTATTTGTATTCAAATATTTGCCACATTTGACAAACAAACAAGTACGGATATGTAAAAAGACAAACAACCGTTAAACTTGGTCGGTTTCTCGATGATAGTACCGGTGCTGAATAAACAAACACGCAGAGTGAAATATGAACCTGACAAGGATATTCCTTAATGGGGGAAGCCCTACATTTTTGTCATAACACAAATTCCTCCGAGAAAGTAGTCGATCTTACACTTCTTTAACAATTCTAAATTAAAATTTGTTCACTATTATCATTTGTAATCTGGCAATTTTTCAAACGAGCGAGGTAATCGTAATGCGCTGCCCTAGTGATGGAAAACGTAACAGAAAGCCCACGTTGACGTTTTTCACCTAATTTAATAGAAAAATATCTGCAAGTCTATCAGTTCGCCGAATAATTTGCCAAACACAACCAACATCCAATGGTAAACGTGATTACACGTGCGCTGAGGCGACCGGGCTGGCACGTAGACGAATGGCGCGATACCGGAAGTGTGCTATATTAATAACGGCCAACTAGACAAACGATCACTGCAACGCAACAACAATCGAAATTTCGATACACGACAGAATTGCCTAAGACGTATCTTAGTCATATATGGTAGACAACACAAATTATGTACAGAAATGTCTTAATTTAAAAACAACAAGAATAAGAGAATCGTCAAGCTTAGACTACATTCTTAGTATCTACGCACTACTAATTAAGTAAATAATAAAAACTATAAAATATACAGCGTGTCGTTACCACCGCGACAATAAATAAACACACATCTAACGCTACTTGCGAATATGTATCATAAAAAAATATTAACGTTAAAAAAATCTAAAACATAAAAAAAAATTTTAAAACATTTTCAAAAGGAAATTCAACTATGCCTTCTGCAACTTAACCTATAACTTAATCATAACTTATCATTTTCTCTTCCGTGCAGCATTGTAAAGAAGTACATGTAAGACCGCAAGTTTTTACGAGAATGACATCTGAGAAAATGTTGTATTAATATCCTAACCAGTTTCAATTCCTGTTTTTCGCCACGTAAAAATTATTCGCTTTTTTATTTTTTGACTCATCTTAAATGAAGTTAATATTTGAAGCACTATAAAAAATTAAAATGCTTGATCACATTTTAATGACATATTAGGTTCAAGACGTTCATTATCTTCCATCAAGCTATGTTTTAAAAGAGAAATTGCAAAGGAAACATCTCAAAACTATTATATAATGTAACGTAAACGTAAATGATATATTGGCGACAGTTCAACATAAATAATGCTTGAGAGCACAGATATTTTATTTTCATTGTAACCGAGAGCAATATTCCATCTTTTGCGAAATTCTAAATGTGCGTTTTATTGAGTAGCTTTATAAATTTTTACGACAATTTTATAGCACTTTGCGCAAGGGAACCTTTGAAGGAACGCCGAAAAATGAGGCAATTTAAATTTTAACGTAGACGAAGTTATTCGTCATTCTTGTTTAAAAACATCGATTCAGATGTAACCACATAAAACATAGAGGTAATCCCAAGTCCTAAAAAGTGCATGTGTGCTTCACACAAACGTACGGCCGACGACACTATACATACATGTAACGTTAGACACACACACCACTGGCAACCCACAAATAATTCAGTCGACGTCATGTCAGTCACAGTCCCCATACCGGGGTTTCCATGGCCCGTAGCCGACAATCCCTCGTTTTGTTAATGCAAACATGACAACATGCGTGACTCTGCTTAGGTTGGATCTATCAAGCTCGTTGAAAACTAGCCTTAACAAGAGCTGCGCCCGTTAAAGCTTTAGGTAGCCCGCAGACTAACGCCCGGTTTCTGAAACACTGATCATCGTAGAAGTTAACTAATCAGCTGTCAAATGGCTTTTAAAATGTAATTTGAGCTGCCAAAAGGATGGTTCAACTCTTTGAATTGACAATTCTGATCATTAAGAAGATCATTCTGATATATCTGTATAACATTGTAATTGTTTAGGAAAAAAATTACAAGAAATAAAAGAGGATACCTACGGAGTTTCTTTCACCTGTTTCTTCTCCTGTCAGAGGAACCTCATTACGAAAAGGTGGTACTTAAAAAAATACTATCGATACATGAAATGTATATTTCTTACTTCGATGAATAAATATCTTCCTAAGCATAATTATTAAAGCAGAATTGTTCCGTAAATAAAGGTTGCCTGGAAGAAATTACTCTTAGTAATAAGGCCGCCCATTGTACCCATCACTTCTACATAAAGTTTTAATTTTTTGTTTGTTTTATTTTTGGTGTGCAATAAAGTATATTCATTCATTCATTCATTCATAAAGTAAACGTCTTGTCTGATACTTGTATGCTTTCTTTTCTTGTGAAAGGTCGACCTGCGATTAGCTCGCGTTTGAAGTCTCTGTAGCCAGGGTCATTTCCAGAATAATGTGCCACTCAAATTCAAATATCAAAGAGGAGCTAGCAAATTCTTTCAGGTCAATTACAAACACCGAAACTACTGTTCATTTACATTTATTAACATTTTATTTTATTCACGAAAAGATATGATTGACATTTTGATTATATGAATCATTCATTTAATTTGAACGCACTGCGTCAATTAAACTGTAGTTTATTAAGGATATTATTTGTAATTTTAAAATCAACTCCTTTTATTGTTTTAAATTGCAGTTTTTAATAGTATTTTTTTTTTTCATTAATATCATCTCTTTAGTTATAAAACGTAAGATATATGTTTGTAGTAAGCTGTAGTAAGCGATATCTTTTAAATATTGTATTTATTTGAATTTCTTTTATTTATTTGAATATTTTGTAAAAAAATTATGACCTTTAGAATTGGGCCGTATTCTTCTTCTTCTTCTTCTTCTTCAGCGTGTGTTCGCCCACCGTTGGGCATACGCCTCTCCAATTTTATTCCATTTGGCACGACTCTTTGTTTCCCTTGTCCAGACTGGGCCTGCTGTCTCCTTTATGTCATCGGACCATCGGGCTGGTGGTCTGCCCACACTTCTCCTGCCTAGCCGGGGTCTCCACTCCAGAACGCGCTTGCTCCAACGTTCCTCTTTTCTTCGGCACATGTGTCCGGCCCAAGCCCACTTTAACTTCGCTACTCGGTGGCCCACGTCGACCACTTTCGTGCGACGTCTGATGAGCTCGTTCCGGACTTGGTCCTGTAACGTTATGCCGAGCATGGCTCGCTCCATGTTGCGCTGCGTCACCTTGAGCTTGTGGATCAACCCAGCAGTCAGTGTCCATGTCTCGCATCCATATGTCATAGCCGGAAGAACGCATTGATTAAACACTTTTGGTTTTGGGCCGTATTATCGATTATAATTTGTATCTTGTCTTCTTGTATTAACTGATGTTTTTGCTTTCAGTCCCGAGACTATTAAAGCTTCATCGGACGCAGAACCGGTGGGCTAGCCAGAACCCACGGGTTTGGACCCTCCGCTATGGGTAGGGTCGCGCATGTGCTCATGCGTGCGTTTAACTACTTTGGTGTGTCATCTAAGGGCCATCGAGGTCGCCGGTTCGGACCGAGACCCCGACGGCCGTCGACTGTGCATTTAGCTAATCGGTGGCTGGGAGCGGTGAGAACCGCCCGGAACGCGGGTGTACCTTGTGTACGCCTTGTGTGGGTCTCGCCGTGCTCGGAGGCGAGGGCGAACTGGTGTGATTGTTGTTACACTAACTGTGGGTGTAGTGTTATCCGGCGGGACCCCCGGCGGTGGGTCCATCGTATCTAAGTCCTCTTCGTCGACCGGGTCGATGAGGACGTTTCGCGGACGACGCTTGTTTACGTTCGCGTTTGTGTCCGGTTGGTAGTTTGCTGCGCTTACCACCAGAGGGTTGGGATGATGCTGGGCTCTATCGAAGAACCGTTTTGTCAAATCTTTAAAATGAGCGCGAATCGTCGGGAGTCTGCAATCGCTGTGCAGGTCGACGTTGCGCTGATACCATTGCGCACCGGTTGCGCGGCGGATAAACTTGCTTTGAACTACTTGCAATTTGTTAATGCGCATAGGATTTATATGTGCGAAGATCATGCAAGCGTAGGACATGATTGGCCTTACGCAAGCTTTATATAACATTAGTTCGTGCCTTAAGGGCATTTTACTATGCTTATTCGTTAAATTGTGTAGCCGGCCAGAGACGAACGCGGCTTTATTTCGGACTTGATTGATGTGCGTAGTGAAAGTCATACGCGAGTCGAAAGTGACTCCTAAATATTTGACCGTTTTCTCCCAGGGGAGAGTTTGGCCGTATAGTGATATTTGCCCCAATTTTCTGTACTGGCGAGGACCTTTGTAACGGTGTGGCGGATGGGGGTTGGGGGTGCTACGAGTAAAGTGAATCGCCACACTTTTTTCTGGATTAATATCGATTCTCCATTTGCGGAACCAATCGCCGAGGCCATCGGCGGCGCTTTGGAGTCGAGTTGTTAATTGACTGAGGTTGCGATCTGAGTAAAAGAGCGCCGTGTCATCCGCGAAAAGCGCGAGATTGACGTGGGGGGTCTCTAGGTATGTCGCTCGTGTAGAGCGTAAATAGCAAGGGAGAGAGGCAGGAGCCTTGTGGTACGCCGGCCGTGAGGCGGCGGCTTGTGGAGAGGGTGCCCTCGACTCGATATCGAAAAGAGCGGTTCAACAAAAAGGCCCGGATGGTGTGTACGAGCCTATCTGGCACTTTGAGTGTGTACAGCTTGTAAAGCAAGCCGTTGTGCCAGACTTTGTCGAATGCTTTTGCGACATCGAAGAAGAGAGCCCCTGTACTAATTTGTTTGGGGTGGTTAAGGCCTTTTAGGATGTGCTCCGTTAGGCGGTATAGCTGATCGGGACAAGAGTGTCTAGCTCGAAAGCCGAATTGTTCCGTCGGCAGAAGGCCGTTGGAAAATACGTGCTCTTTGAGCCTGTTTAACAATAGCCGCTCGTAGAGCTTCCCCAGACAACTGAGGAGGCTGATGGGACGATACCTGGAGGGCTTATTGGCTGGTTTATTCGGCTTGCGAATGCCGATAACCGTGGCTTGCTTCTAGTCGTCCGGAAAGGAGCAACTGGAGAGAAGGGTATTGAAAATTGTCGCCAGTAAACAGATAAGCGGCCCAGGGAGAGCTTTGAGAATCTTATTACTTATATTATCTGGGCCCGGGGCGCGATTTTGGTTTTAAATTTTTAATAATATCTTGGACCCCTTCGGGGTCACTGAATTTAAAGGTTCGCCTTCCGGTGGAAGCGCAGCCTTAGTCTCGATTACGCGGTCCACCTCCGTTAGGTGGGCCGAATCGGTGTGTGTTCGCGCGATGGCGTACATTGCTGCTCTAGGTTATCCGCAAGGCATTCGGCTTTTTCGGAGTCATCTAGGGCTAATGAAGCGCTATTAGGTCTAACTAACGGCGGTAGAGATTCGCGGGGGTCTGCTTTCAGACTGCGGGCCAACCGCCAGTAGGCGGTGTGCGATGGCTCGATGTCCTCTAGGAGAGTGTCCCACGTTGTGTGTCGGTGTTCACGATACACGATCTTTGACTTCTAGCTGAAAGCGTCGAAGTAGGGTTCGGTTCGATTCCGATCGGTATCGGTCGAAGGCGCGTTTGGCTGCATTTTCCTGTCTAATTAGCAGTCGCAGGTCGGGCGGAAAGTTAAACCGTCGGTCGCCCGACAGTTTCACCGTCCGTTCCGAGTCTGCGACTGCGGAAGTAATAGTTTCGCGGAGACTCGCTATCGCTCGATTTGCGTCATCGAAAATTCGGGTAGTGAGTAGGTGTGGAAACCTACCTTAGCTTCGCGCAAGTACTTTGTTACGCGGCGGAAATCGTCTGACGAATCGAGGTATACGCGGATACCCATATTAGTATTTTTTGACCGGGGGTCTCGGATGTTGTGGCGTTCAAACCACGAACAAACCTGGTGCCACTTTGCCTTATCTTGTATTATTATTGGCGGCGGTGGCTTGATTTTTTCGCTCGGAGGCGAATGTCGGTTCCGACTGGGCAGACGCGGCTGCCTTTTTTGGCGGGCGTCGCGGTGGGACGGTTTGACGTGCGGCCTCGCTTTCGGGGTCGCTGTCTGTAGCGGGGTGTTTCTTGCCCTTTTTTCGCGATTTGACGACGGTGAAGCCGTCGGCGTTCGCGTTGTTAGCGGGGGTCGTTTCGACCTCCATGTCTGCGCCGCCGTCCGATTGTGAGTCGGGAACGACAGCGCGGAAGGGGGCCGAAATGGTTTGCGCGGAAGGCGCGTTGGTTTCGTTCGCGGCCATTGATACCATTGCGCACCGGTTGCGCGGCGGATAAACTTGCTTTGAACTACTTGCAATTTGTTAATGCGCATAGGATTTATATGTGCGAAGATCATGCAAGCGTAGGACATGATTGGCCTTACGCAAGCTTTATATAACATTAGTTCGTGCCTTAAGGGCATTTTACTATGCTTATTCGTTAAATTGTGTAGCCGGCCAGAGACGAACGCGGCTTTATTTCGGACTTGATTGATGTGCGTAGTGAAAGTCATACGCGAGTCGAAAGTGACTCCTAAATATTTGACCGTTTTCTCCCAGGGGAGAGTTTGGCCGTATAGTGATATTTGCCCCAATTTTCTGTACTGGCGAGGACCTTTGTAACGGTGTGGCGGATGGGGGTTGGGGGTGCTACGAGTAAAGTGAATCGCCACACTTTTTTCTGGATTAATATCGATTCTCCATTTGCGGAACCAATCGCCGAGGCCATCGGCGGCGCTTTGGAGTCGAGTTGTTAATTGACTGAGGTTGCGATCTGAGTAAAGAGCGCCGTGTCATCCGCGAAAAGCGCGAGATTGACGTGGGGGTCTCTAGGTATGTCGCTCGTGTAGAGCGTAAATAGCAAGGGAGAGAGGCAGGAGCCTTGTGGTACGCCGGCCGTGAGGCGGCGGCTTGTGGAGAGGGTGCCCTCGACTCGATATCGAAAAGAGCGGTTCAACAAAAAGGCCCGGATGGTGTGTACGAGCCTATCTGGCACTTTGAGTGTGTACAGCTTGTAAAGCAAGCCGTTGTGCCAGACTTTGTCGAATGCTTTTGCGACATCGAAGAAGAGAGCCCCTGTACTAATTTGTTTGGGGTGGTTAAGGCCTTTTAGGATGTGCTCCGTTAGGCGGTATAGCTGATCGGGACAAGAGTGTCTAGCTCGAAAGCCGAATTGTTCCGTCGGCAGAAGGCCGTTGGAAAATACGTGCTCTTTGAGCCTGTTTAACAATAGCCGCTCGTAGAGCTTCCCCAGACAACTGAGGAGGCTGATGGGACGATACCTGGAGGGCTTATTGGCTGGTTTATTCGGCTTGCGAATGCCGATAACCGTGGCTTGCTTCTAGTCGTCCGGAAAGGAGCAACTGGAGAGAAGGGTATTGAAAATTGTCGCCAGTAAACAGATAAGCGGCCCAGGGAGAGCTTTGAGAATCTTATTACTTATATTATCTGGGCCCGGGGCGCGATTTTGGTTTTAAATTTTTAATAATATCTTGGACCCCTTCGGGGTCACTGAATTTAAAGGTTCGCCTTCCGGTGGAAGCGCAGCCTTAGTCTCGATTACGCGGTCCACCTCCGTTAGGTGGGCCGAATCGGTGTGTTCGCGCGATGGCGTACATTGCTGCTCTAGGTTATCCGCAAGGCATTCGGCTTTTTCGGAGTCATCTAGGGCTAATGAAGCGCTATTAGGTCTAACTAACGGCGGTAGAGATTCGCGGGGGTCTGCTTTCAGACTGCGGGCCAACCGCCAGTAGGCGGGTGTGCGATGGCTCGATGTCCTCTAGGAGAGTGTCCCACGTTGTGTGTCGGTGTTCCGATACACGATCTTTGACTTCTAGCTGAAAGCGTCGAAGTAGGGTTCGGTTCGATTCCGATCGGTATCGGTCGAAGGCGCGTTTGGCTGCATTTTCTGTCTAATTAGCAGTCGCAGGTCGGGCGGAAAGTTAAACCGTCGGTCGCCCGACAGTTTCACCGTCCGTTCCGAGTCTGCGAACTGCGGAAGTAATAATAGTTTCGCGGAGACTCGCTATCGCTCGATTTGCGTCATCGAACGTAGCTATCGTCTCGGGTAAGTCTAATAAGTCCTGGGGGTCCAAGGCCTTGAGTTTGACCTCAAGACGATGCCAGTCCACTACGGATTTGGTCGGAGGGACGGCGCCGACGTTCTGGCCCAGTTTACACAGAACGGGCCTGTGGTCTGAGTCTAGTTCATGGATTGTCTCTATCGACTCGATGTCGAGCGAGACCTCCCTGAATAACATTATGTCTAGGACACTCGGTGACGCGTGCTGGTAGTTGTCCACCGTAGGATACCTAGTGGGAGTCGCGGGAGCGACTATACTGAAATTTAGGTTATCGGATAAGCTAAAGAGATGCTTTCCGTTGTTGTTTGGGATGCTGTTGATGTCCCATGAGCCATGTTTGCAGTTTAGATCTCCTGCAATTATCACGGAAGGGCCTAAGTTAAGAAGCGTATCTAGGTCGCTTTGAAGGAGGGTTCTATTCCCGAGAGGTAGGCTGAGACTAGTACAAGCGGCCTGTGGCCGGTGAGCGCTAACCTACACGCGGATGCCTCTATTTGACTTAGCTCTGGAATGTCGAGCGGGCAACAGTGCAAGGACCGTTTATAATAAATTAGTGCGCCTCCCAGACGGTTTGCTAACCGGTCGTGGCGGACAATATTGTAATTTGCGATTCTGGGATCGCGTACACTAGGTTTCAAGAATGTCTCTTGCACTAGGAAAATATTTACGTTATAATCGCGAAGGAATTCCGCGATTTCATCCCTTTGACCCTTTATGCCGTTTGCGTTGAAATACGAAACAACCAGAGCCCGAGGTTTTGTTCTACCTGCGGTTGTACTTCCCATTAAGGTGTTTTTATGTGTCTAATTAACGACGCGGCGGAGCGCGGGACGCTAAGACCCCTAAGACGCTCGTGACCAGATGTGGCGGCCGCTATTTTAGCGGACAATACGGCGAGTTCCTGCCTATTAATTCTATCTAATAAGCTGCAGATGTTAGCTATTTGCGCGAAGGGGTCGTCCTTGTTTTCCGCGAAAACTGACGGAATTGGCTGCACCTGCGGCCGCGCGGCGCCGTTTGAGAGGCGGGCAGCTTTTGCGCGATCGGTCGTGAGGCGACCGGGATTACCGGCGCGGTTACCTGCGCGGCCACCTGGGGTTTTCGCCCAGGCGTTTTAATGACGGGTACGGGCGCGGGAATGTATTTAACGGGCGCGGGTTTGGGCAACGTAGACTTCGCGGGAGATTTTCTCGCGGGAGTTTTCGGGGCCTTAGCGCAGCCTCTATAACTAGCCGGATGGCCGGTAGTGTGGCAATTTACGCAGTCCGGTGGATCTGCGCAATCTTTCGGCCTCGTGCACTCGGTTGTGCCGTGGTCACCGGTGCACCCTGGGTGAGCGAAGCAGTTATTGGCCGTGTGGCCAAAATGTTGACAGTTGTGGCACTGTGCCACAACACCTGATTTACGTGGGGGGCTCGATGACTAAGTAGAGTGGACAGGGTATCCCTGAGTGCGGATGTCGACCTTAGCCATATCGACATCCGACTCTTTTGGGACGCCCTTAATTACGACCCGAAGTTTACGCTCTTCGGGTAGTGAGTAGGTGTGGAAACCTACCTTAGCTTCGCGCAAGTACTTTGTTACGCGGCGGAAATCGTCTGACGAATCGAGGTATACGCGGATACCCATATTAGTATTTTTTGACCGGGGGTCTCGGATGTTGTGGCGTTCAAACCACGAACAAACCTGGTGCCACTTTGCCTTATCTTGTATTATTATTGGCGGCGGTGGCTTGATTTTTCGCTCGGAGGCGAATGTCGGTTCCGACTGGGCAGACGCGGCTGCCTTTTTGGCGGGCGTCGCGGTGGGACGGTTTGACGTGCGGCCTCGCTTTCGGGGGTCGCTGTCTGTAGCGGGGGGTTTCTTGCCCTTTTTTCGCGATTTGACGACGGTGAAGCCGTCGGCGTTCGCGTTGTTAGCGGGGGTCGTTTCGACCTCCATGTCTGCGCCGCCGTCCGATTGTGAGTCGGGAACGACAGCGCGGAAGGGGGCCGAAATGGTTTGCGCGGAAGGCGCGTTGGTTTCGTTCGCGCCATTGATACCATTGCGCACCGGTTGCGCGGCGGATAAACTTGCTTTGAACTACTTGCAATTTGTTAATGCGCATAGGATTTATATGTGCGAAGATCATGCAAGCGTAGGACATGATTGGCCTTACGCAAGCTTTATATAACATTAGTTCGTGCCTTAAGGGCATTTTACTATGCTTATTCGTTAAATTGTGTAGCCGGCCAGAGACGAACGCGGCTTTATTTCGGACTTGATTGATGTGCGTAGTGAAAGTCATACGCGAGTCGAAAGTGACTCCTAAATATTTGACCGTTTTCTCCCAGGGGAGAGTTTGGCCGTATAGTGATATTTGCCCCAATTTTCTGTACTGGCGAGGACCTTTGTAACGGTGTGGCGGATGGGGGTTGGGGGTGCTACGAGTAAAGTGAATCGCCACACTTTTTTTTTTCTGGATTAATATCGATTCTCCATTTGCGGAACCAATCGCCGAGGCCATCGGCGGCGCTTTGGAGTCGAGTTGTTAATTGACTGAGGTTGCGATCTGAGTAAAAGAGCGCCGTGTCATCCGCGAAAAGCGCGAGATTGACGTGGGGGTCTCTAGGTATGTCGCTCGTGTAGAGCGTAAATAGCAAGGGAGAGAGGCAGGAGCCTTGTGGTACGCCGGCCGTGAGGCGGCGGCTTGTGGAGAGGGTGCCCTCGACTCGATATCGAAAAGAGCGGTTCAACAAAAAGGCCCGGATGGTGTGTACGAGCCTATCTGGCACTTTGAGTGTGTACAGCTTGTAAAGCAAGCCGTTTTTGCCAGACTTTGTCGAATGCTTTTGCGACATCGAAGAAGAGAGCCCCTGTACTAATTTGTTTGGGGTGGTTAAGGCCTTTTAGGATGTGCTCCGTTAGGCGGTATAGCTGATCGGGACAAGAGTGTCTAGCTCGAAAGCCGAATTGTTCCGTCGGCAGAAGGCCGTTGGAAAATACGTGCTCTTTGAGCCTGTTTAACAATAGCCGCTCGTAGAGCTTCCCCAGACAACTGAGGAGGCTGATGGGACGATACCTGGAGGGCTTATTGGCTGGTTTATTCGGCTTGCGAATGCCGATAACCGTGGCTTGCTTCTAGTCGTCCGGAAAGGAGCAACTGGAGAGAAGGGTATTGAAAATTGTCGCCAGTAAACAGATAAGCGGCCCAGGGAGAGCTTTGAGAATCTTATTACTTATATTATCTGGGCCCGGGGCGCGATTTTGGTTTTAAATTTTTAATAATATCTTGGACCCCTTCGGGGTCACTGAATTTAAAGGTTCGCCTTCCGGTGGAAGCGCAGCCTTAGTCTCGATTACGCGGTCCACCTCCGTTAGGTGGGCCGAATCGGTGTGTTCGCGCGATGGCGTACATTGCTGCTCTAGGTTATCCGCAAGGCATTCGGCTTTTTCGGAGTCATCTAGGGCTAATGAAGCGCTATTAGGTCTAACTAACGGCGGTAGAGATTCGCGGGGGTCTGCTTTCAGACTGCGGGCCAACCGCCAGTAGGCGGTGTGCGATGGCTCGATGTCCTCTAGGAGAGTGTCCCACGTTGTGTGTCGGTGTTCCGATACACGATCTTTGACTTCTAGCTGAAAGCGTCGAAGTAGGGTTCGGTTCGATTCCGATCGGTATCGGTCGAAGGCGCGTTTGGCTGCATTTTCCTGTCTAATTAGCAGTCGCAGGTCGGGCGGAAAGTTAAACCGTCGGTCGCCCGACAGTTTCACCGTCCGTTCCGAGTCTGCGACTGCGGAAGTAATAGTTTCGCGGAGACTCGCTATCGCTCGATTTGCGTCATCGAACGTAGCTATCGTCTCGGGTAAGTCTAATAAGTCCTGGGGGTCCAAGGCCTTGAGTTTGACCTCAAGACGATGCCAGTCCACTACGGATTTGGTCGGAGGGACGGCGCCGACGTTCTGGCCCAGTTTACACAGAACGGGCCTGTGGTCTGAGTCTAGTTCATGGATTGTCTCTATCGACTCGATGTCGAGCGAGACCTCCCTGAATAACATTATGTCTAGGACACTCGGTGACGCGTGCTGGTAGTTGTCCACCGTAGGATACCTAGTGGGAGTCGCGGGAGCGACTATACTGAAATTTAGGTTATCGGATAAGCTAAAGAGATGCTTTCCGTTGTTGTTTGGGATGCTGTTGATGTCCCATGAGCCATGTTTGCAGTTTAGATCTCCTGCAATTATCACGGAAGGGCCTAAGTTAAGAAGCGTATCTAGGTCGCTTTGAAGGAGGGTTCTATTCCCCGAGAGGTAGGCTGAGACTAGTACAAGCGGCCTGTGGCCGGTGAGCGCTAACCTACACGCGGATGCCTCTATTTGACTTAGCTCTGGAATGTCGAGCGGGCAACAGTGCAAGGACCGTTTATAATAAATTAGTGCGCCTCCCAGACGGTTTGCTAACCGGTCGTGGCGGACAATATTGTAATTTGCGATTCTGGGATCGCGTACACTAGGTTTCAAGAATGTCTCTTGCACTAGGAAAATATTTACGTTATAATCGCGAAGGAATTCCGCGATTTCATCCCTTTGACCCTTTATGCCGTTTGCGTTGAAATACGAAACAACCAGAGCCCGAGGTTTTGTTCTACCTGCGGTTGTACTTCCCATTAAGGTGTTTTTTTATGTGTCTAATTAACGACGCGGCGGAGCGCGGGACGCTAAGACCCCTAAGACGCTCGTGACCAGATGTGGCGGCCGCTATTTTAGCGGACAATACGGCGAGTTCCTGCCTATTAATTCTATCTAATAAGCTGCAGATGTTAGCTATTTGCGCGAAGGGGTCGTCCTTGTTTTCCGCGAAAACTGACGGAATTGGCTGCACCTGCGGCCGCGGCGCCGTTTGAGAGGCGGGCAGCTTTTGCGCGATCGGTCGTGAGGCGACCGGGATTACCGGCGCGGTTACCTGCGCGGCCACCTGGGGTTTCGCCCAGGCGTTAATGACGGGTACGGGCGCGGGAATGTATTTAACGGGCGCGGGTTTGGGCAACGTAGACTTCGCGGGAGATTTTCTCGCGGGAGTTTTCGGGGCCTTAGCGCAGCCTCTATAACTAGCCGGATGGCCGGTAGTGTGGCAATTTACGCAGTCCGGTGGATCTGCGCAATCTTTCGGCCTCGTGCACTCGGTTGTGCCGTGGTCACCGGTGCATTTGACGCACCTTGGGTGAGCGAAGCAGTTATTGGCCGTGTGGCCAAAATGTTGACAGTTGTGGCACTGTGCCACAACACCTGATTTACGTGGGGGCTCGATGACTAAGTCACTGAGCCCACAGACCCTCTTAAGGTTGAAAATGGCCTTACCTTCCGGGGTAGGGTCAAGTTCCACCATGACCATGTCCATGACACGGGTGCGAGGGTGCCGGAGACGTCGCACGGCGTGGACAGGGTATCCCTGAGTGCGGATGTCGACCTTAGCCATATCGACATCCGACTCTTTTGGGACGCCCTTAATTACGACCCGAAGTTTACGCTCTTCGGGTAGTGAGTAGGTGTGGAAACCTACCTTAGCTTCGCGCAAGTACTTTGTTACGCGGCGGAAATCGTCTGACGAATCGAGGTATACGCGGATACCCATATTAGTATTTTTTGACCGGGGGTCTCGGATGTTGTGGCGTTCAAACCACGAACAAACCTGGTGCCACTTTGCCTTATCTTGTATTATTATTGGCGGCGGTGGCTTGATTTTTCGCTCGGAGGCGAATGTCGGTTCCGACTGGGCAGACGCGGCTGCCTTTTTGGCGGGCGTCGCGGTGGGACGGTTTGACGTGCGGCCTCGCTTTCGGGGTCGCTGTCTGTAGCGGGGTGTTTCTTGCCCTTTTTTCGCGATTTGACGACGGTGAAGCCGTCGGCGTTCGCGTTGTTAGCGGGGGTCGTTTCGACCTCCATGTCTGCGCCGCCGTCCGATTGTGAGTCGGGAACGACAGCGCGGAAGGGGGCCGAAATGGTTTGCGCGGAAGGCGCGTTGGTTTCGTTCGCGGCGGCGGAAGTCGACGCGACGGGCGTATCGATTGTCGCAGAGGGCGACTCTATGACTGGCGCAGAGGGCACCGGAGATGGCGGCGAGGCGGCAGCCGGTGAAGCCGGACTGTCGCTAGAGAATTCAACGACAAGGCGCCGTTCCCTCGCGAAGCTTAAATATTTTGCCCATACTTCGGGGCATTCCTGCCGAAGGAACTCCTCTAAGAGGGAACCCATGACGACGCTTGTGCCTTTGGGGCTTGCGCCCCGCCGGCGTGTGGTTTCTAAATAGGCCTCCCCACCTTGCGGCAGGGAGGTGTGTGCCTAAAAATTAACGTTTAATTGCCTGCGCTTTAGGTGCGCTAGGGTGAGTACCTAGCTGTCGCCTAATGCAACAAGCACACAGATAAAAATTACAATGCCGCCTCTGAGACGAGAAATGTGTGTAGATTCTACTTACGGACAGGAACCTGCCTACGAGCACAACACTACACTAACACTATCCGCTCGGAAGTCGGCCAAAGTTTCTTCTTTCTTCTATAATGTTTTTTCTTTCCTCTATAATGTTTCTTCTTTCTTCTTGCTTGAGACTTCCCTAACCGTAGACCGCGAAACACGACAACGATGAGGCGAAAAGTGCACACCAAGAGATAAAAGAAATAAAATTAGCAACAACGGTTGCAAGATGGCTTCCAGGTCGGTTGGCATGGGCCCTCCGGCTCAGATTTACGTCCGTTCCGTGTGGAAGCACGAAGCGGAATCGATTATAATTTGCCTTTTTAATGGAAGTTAATTGATGCCCGAGTTACAGAAGTTGCTGGGGAGGCAAATCGTACGATGAATTAAACTCTCTATAGATGTTAGGTCATAAATTCTGTCAGATGTTTGTGACAATAATGAAAACATTTTTTGTTTTTACCGTAACCATTTATGTACCAAAATGAAAATAGACTCTTAGGTTAATGAAGCTTATTTGGCCCCAGCGTTTTTAAATACAAGCCTTCAACCTGTGTGGACACTCGTGTATCGGGCACCACGAACAAGGTCCTATAATAAACACCAAAATTGTGCACATTTTTATTCTCAACTTATAACCCGATTTTATATTAAGTAGCTGAAAATTGCTAGTGAAAATTGTGGTAACGGCTGGTAACGCTAACTTGATACTGGCTTAAAGATTATGAATAACAAAATAAAAAATGATAAGCAGAGACAAAAATCCATTTAAAATCTACAGATCCAACAGAAGAATACAATAAGCCATGTGTTATAGAAGCAGTTAGAATAAAATCAGTTAACAATTGATGATACATTTATCACAAATAGATAAAAGTGATATTGATAATATGACGAGAAGATCGTTGTTATCCTCACAATCTGTAGGAAGTCATCAAAATGTATAATCTTAAAACGTCAGAACAATCACATCATTGTAAATAACTAAAATTTGAAGCAAAGCAATCTGTTTGAAGCAATCTGTTCATAAAATTTTATCAAAAACCTTTCTACTTGGATGGGGTTTGGATATCTAAATCAATGTGTGCTCTTATTAAAAAATACCTCTTTATGATCAACTTCTTGATTTTAACTTTTACTTACCCTTGAAATAAAACTTGGTGACTTGTATAGTAAATCTTGGGGTAAGAATTTTCGCGTTGAATTAATATTCACTGCTGGCGGATACACCAACGAAAAATGTCCGTGGACCCTCGTTCGAGAGTGTGTTTGATACTTTTATAGCCCCTCGAAGTTACTGTGAATTATTGCTGAGTAATTTGAAAATTAATGAAAGTTTGACAGTTTTACGTCTACCCATCGAACAGGTTGAGTATTCGTATTTTCTAAATTAAATTCATCAAAAGTCTTTAATTTGTGTAACTGTAAAGCAGTGAACTTTCACATATATTTAAATGTTTGTATTATCTGTATATATAAAATGGTTGTTAATATATAGGAATATATGTGAGGCAGATCTATATACAGCAGTAAACTTGATCAGGCTAAAATTATAACGAAGTTGAAACATCAATACTAATAGTATCGATTACAATAAAAATTGATGCTCACGGGCTCAGCAGTGAAGGAAAACATCCGCATTGGGGTCGCGTGGTGGACTATGCCCTGATACCCTCTATAAAGTAGGCCTTTGCCCAGCAGTGGGACATGTATAGGCTGATACTTTTATACTTAAAGACCTCTGTCGGGATATCCTAATTTTTATTGTATTCAATACATTGAGATGAAAATTTTCATTGCTTTCCCTCTTGTGAATAAGACAGTTATGTCTTACAGTTGCATTAAATATAAAAACTAATAACAGTCTGAATCTGTCTAAAATTCACTTAAATACATATATCTACATGATAATTTCTGGTATTTAAGCGATTACACATTATAAATGAAACTAATTTTACGGATTTATCGCGTTTATTTTTATATTAATAATAATAAAATATCTTTATTCACATAGACCCTTGCGTGTTCTTATGAAACGTCAAAATTTTACAAAGAAATTAACACGTTCGTAAGTAACCACCGGTTCGGAAAGCAGTTTAATTTTAATTCCCGACGTTTCGAGCCCTTTACAGCGTTCATGGTCACAGGACAAACTGAGGCGTTGGACGTCTGATTGTCATAGTTAGCCCGGGCTATCGTCAGTTTTTGAATTATTAATTTTGTATCCGATCTATGCAGAGGGAGCTAATTGTATCTTGTCTTGCAGTAGTGGTTCGTTTGGGATTTATTTTATTGATGACAGGATCCCAAGCTGATGGTAGCACCCAACCCTCTTCTCTATTGAAATTAGGGTGTTTTTCTAATTTCAATAGCCTCGCGAATCATCCTTGGCAGGAATCTGTGTTCTTTTGCAAGGATCTGTGGTCTATCAATCCTGATGTAGTGGTTGGGCCGATTTAACGTGTGCTCAAAAAACTGCAGACTTGTTCAATCTATTATGTTTTATGTCAGCTATATGTTCTTTCGCGCGGGTTTTTATTGCTCTTTTCGTTTGTCCTATGTAAGAGCCCAAATTCACAGTCAAGTTTGTACACTCCTGGATCTTGCAGAGGGATATTACACTTGACAGATGGTAAAAACTGACTAATCTTCTTCAGTGGCTTGTAGAATGTATTAATTGAAGCCCGCTTTAAGATATAGCTAATCTTGTCGGTGACTCCTCTGACATATGGTAGAACAGCAGGTACTCGCTCCACTGTGGCTGGTTTCACTCGGTCATTGTGACGTAGGCGCGTTGCTCGAAGCTTGTTGTCATGCAGAACTTGCTTGACATTTTGAAGCTCAGCGGCCAGGTGTTGTTTGTCACAGATCCCTTGTGCTCTCCGAAACAAAGATTTACCCACGGTAGCTAACTGGGATGGAATGCATTAACTTCACTTGTTGGTAAAATGGTGAAGGTGTCATCTACATACCTCTTATTAAACCTTGGATAAATGGGAACTGGGAGAAGGGCCTTCTCCTCAAAGTCTTCCATAAATATGTCAGCGACAATGGGAGATACTGGGCAGCCCATTGCATACATATATCTACACTTACATATATTTACACTTGAGTAATTATTAATATTACATATATCTACACTTGAATTTTAGTTTACCAGATATTACTAATATATTAGTCTGTTGAATTTAGTGACCCAGTATACCTTCAGTGTTGTTGTAAGCCAATGTTTCTTATACAAAACAAAAGACCAGCCAAAATAGAACATAAACAGTGCTTACTCGAAATGAGCGCGAAGAAACTAAGCGAGGAGTGCTCTCCAACTCCCAGAACTGTACAGTTGTTGGAGCGACCTTACTCGGCGTCGCTTGCACCAAATTATTAAGTGTAGCATCTTTTCATTAAATCTCCAGGAAGCGAATAAGCCTTAACCTAGCAAGACAATATTTTTATTTAATATTAATTTTATCATTTTTTTTTGTAAATAATATAATGTATGTCTATTTATAGTTAATAATTATAGTTCATTTATAGTTAATTTTTAGCACAGATTTAATGATATTAAATTGTTGTTTGGAGTTGAACTTTTAACAAGAACCAATTTTATCGATAAATTTGAATATCGTTCATGTTAAGTGATTACTCACAACCATAATGGTGGTTTATAAAATGTATTTCAAGTACCTACATTGGAAGTAAGTAGTACCTGTTATGTTTGCGAGTAATCCCCTGTTAACCCAATTGTTTTCTAGTTGGAGTAGCATTAGTTGCGTAGATTGATAATTCACTTTACACACAGATAGTTGACTAAGTCGATTCAATTCGGCGTGTCGGCGGCATTTGATTATTATATAATAATTTGTGAAAGCCCAAAAATTAAGTTTCAACAGAAAATATAGTAGTATTCATAATATTTGTACCATATGCTTACTTTAGCTGACTGTTACACCGCCCCTGCCATGACCAAAGTATTCCTTAGAAGTTAGCCGTCAAAGCGTATAGGCAAGTAGCATCCCAAATTCCAAACCTCTATCTCACAGGATCAAAGTCAAGCCATCGGGGCTCTTGCTATCATGAAGGAATGCCACAGGGGTCTAGAATTGGAACATTTACAACGGAGATGATAGAGAACCAAGATCCTTGACTCAAATCCTTGCCTCTTCGGCTATGGAGGAAAAGCGAGAAAAGAGAGCTAGTTCTTTTCTCACTCAAACGTTTAACATAACTTTTGAGTGAGGAAATGCAACTAGTATATTTGGCACCATGTCACATTAGGTTTATTAGATAATATTATGTAATCTAGATAGATTTTTTTTCTTCATTTTTTTCAATACACAAATATTTATTCAACATTTACAACATTTAATCTATCTAAATTGCATATTATCTAAGAGACCCAATCCAAGCGGCTTGGTGCAAAGAACGCTAGCTGCATTTCCTCACTGAATAGTAATGCTTAACCTTTGAGTGAGAAAAAAACCAGCTCTCTTGCCACCAGACGCGGCATTATGTTAAACATCAGGCTAGTCGGTAACCTTTCAAAAGTCAAAACATTTCATCATCCCACGGGTCCAAAGTTTCAACAGCAAATGGCACGAAGACATAATCCGAACAAAGAGACTCATATTTGCGCCACTTACTTCAGCTGCCTCCGATGCCGCAAAGTATATACAGGCTTTGTTTGGTCAACAGGGTCATTCAATCAATAGAATTAAAATTATTCCATAGGTCAATCTTCAGAAGCACGTCATCGATATCAATATTAGTTACGAAGGCACGAACAAAATTTACCGCCATCTCACATTCACCTTCACTAAGCACAGTTCAATAGTCTGATTTCAATTTCGATTTCGAATTCATTTTAAGGCCGGAGATTATGAACCTGCTTGCTAATTTTCAACTTAACCGTCTGAAAGTTGAACCAATAGCGATAGGACTGATAAGGTCTTCTTTTCTTTTCTTCTTCTTTTTGAAAACACATTAATTTGTCCTGCACATAAGCGGAAAATCTAAGAAATTAGCTATTTGAAAAGTTTAAATTATGTTGCAGTTCTTTTTTTGTTTTATGCAGTGGCGGATTTCCCCCAGGGCCCAATAGGCCCGGGCCTAGGGCGAGCACATATTAGGGGCGGGCAATCGTGACAAAAAATCACTGACAAGATATAAGATGGGCTCTGAAAAAGGGGCGGCAGGAACTTACTACATGGGCTGGGGCCTAGGGCGGCCAAGACTACAAATCCGCCACTGGTGTTATGTGAAAAGATCACATCAAGAAGGCGGTTTATCTGATGTCAAGTGATTTCCGCTGCCCTTGAGTTGAGTTATAAAAATTACTTGTTATTTTGTGCTAATAAATTACAATTTTAAATCTATTCTGCGAGTTTAATGTAAATAATAAATTATATCACGCATTAATACACAAGTACTTTCTTTATAACAAAACTTTCAGTGAAGTACTCGTAGGGTCAACATTACATACATATATCTATAAAAAAATTAGGACTTAAAAACATTACGTCCGCAAACACATTTTTTTATTATAATTTCGAATTAATGTTATGGACACAGTCTACATTAACAGAAAACATTTTGTGGTCGTTTGTGCAGAACATATACGATGCTAATATAACTTTGAAAGCCTCCTGCGTCACGGAAAGAAGACGCTTTTGATTATGTCTAACTTACTCGATTCAAAAAACCAGCCAAGTGCGAGTCGGGCTCGCGCTCGAAGTGATCTATGAAAACGGCATATAAAATGTCTGTTTTATATGAGCCCCACATAAATATTTTTTTATTCTGCTTTTTAGTATTTGTTGTTATATCGTCAACAGAAATACATCATCTGTGAACATTTCAACTGTCTAACTATCATGAGATACAGGCTGGTGACAGACGGACAGGCAGACAGCGAAATCTTAGTAATAGGGTCCCGTTTTACCCTTACTCTGTTTTAGGGTATGAACCCTAAAAACAGAATGACATACTATAAACAGAGTTCCGAGTGAGGGATACATGTGGCTATCACAAATAATGTAGGCCATAAGAGCAGTATTACATGCCCATAAGCTGTATATTGCTTGATGACTCAGTGACGCAAGGTATTGGCTTCGGCGATAGTGGTCGTATGTTCAAAACCTCTTACAACATGATTCACATGCAGTGGCGATCCCACCTAGGTAGGTGGAATAAGGGCAGGATGGTAGTGTGAAGACGAAGTTGTATATTGCTCGAGTGTAATAAATAAACCATGCATGCCCGTTGATGAGAAATTGGTAGCTCTATTGATTATTCACTATGAAAATATCCTTATGAATAATTGTAACGTAATATATATCGCGTTAATACGACACTTAAATGTTAGTGAGCTAAGAGCAATAACTACTTATTTATTGTGTTAGTCCTAGAGACTCAGTATACATTCGAGTTTGTTATTAACCAGTGTTCCGTTAGTAAAATGAAGACGAAACCAAAACGCGTAAACAGTGCGTACTCGAAATGTGCATGAATGCGAGGAAACTGTTCGCGGAGTGCCCATCAGCTCTTAGTCATTACTACAGCCATTAGAGATCTGGCGCGGCGTCACTTTCAGCGAATAAATTTACTTTAGCATCACCTTACTCTCGCCAACGACGTTTTGGTAATTAAAATACTATTTACTTATAAAATACAATTTTAAAAAATAAAATAAAATAATCTAGTTTAGTAATTAGAGTTCATTTACCTTCATTTAAATCCGGCAAACGTTGTTTTGTCATATAAATTACAAGCTATAGCAAGGTGCCAATAAATAATTGGGTGGAATTTCGTAAAATCCGTTCTTAGTTGACCTTTACTCGGCGAAAGGAAGTCTCTACGCCTTATGGTTCCAGAGATACTTTTTTACTTTTTCGTTAACTTGCACTTAAAGAGTACAGCAATAGAGTAGCAAAAAGTTTTCCTTGGAGAAAAAAAAGTTTTTATTGTAATAAATTTTTGTTTAAATAAACTTTTTTGATTGATTCTCTGGATTTTCTTCATAATCAGTGATGAGAACATTACTCTTCTCGCGTTTTAAGATTATAAATGTAACTAGATTATATCCACAAATTAATTCACGCCGACCCTGTGTTAATGGAATAAACGTAAAATGTATATGCTCTCAAGTATAGTTTTTACAAACAACCATTCTCACAGTTAGAAGATCAAAAAGATTTACACAATGACATTTAAACCTCATAAAATTCGAAAGTTTATCATATAACAAATTGTGTGAATAGGTTTTTCTCTGACTGCTCCACGGTAAGTCAGTGATAGAAACTTTGTTATTCTGAGGTTTAAAGATTGTAAATTTTGTTTTCAATTTTACTTCCTTTAGAAATGTTGTATTAAAAGCACTCTCCTAATCAAATAATATTAACTCTTCAGGATAAGTCAATGGGATCTTTCTAAAACTGACTTTTTATGATATGCCTTATGGAATTTTATTCAAGAACTAGCTGATCCGGCAAACGTTATTTTTGTGGAATTTCGTAAAATCCGTTCTTCTTTCGTAAAATTAGTTCTGACCTCTACTCGGCGAAAGTAATATTCCTACCAAATTTCAAGTCTCTACGCCTTATGGTTCCAGAGATATTCCAGAGTAATTTCTTATATATTTATAGAAGATAGATTACATATGAGAAACTATCTAAGTGAACTACAGTGATTAATTTATCTCCATTTATTGATTTTAGAGTTGTCATATACCTTCAAAAGTAAATTGTATTTTTTCTCATATTCTTTATGGCTTCAATCATTTGTTAGAGTTTTTGCAATATAATATATTAAAGAAACGCTAATCCTTGTTTTTACCCAAACGCATATAGGAAATACGTTAGCGTAAATACATATAAGACAGGTTCTGTTAAATTATAATTTACATGACACCATTAGCATTCTCTGTGTAGGTGATTCTAAAAATTAATTCCATGCATACGAAATTCTGTTACCCTTTATTCAAAAAACTCATCCATAAATCTTTGCCGCATCACCTTTCTGCTTGTAATGCGGAAGTTACCTAAGCTAGTATAAGTGTTTTGGTGTTATATAAGCTATAATTGAAGATGTATTTTTAACGTGTATTACAAGTTCATTTCTTTAGAAATTCTAATTTTTATAGTGCTTATATCTGCACTTAAGATTAAACATAAAAAATTGTGGAAAAAAGTACGAAAATTTTTCGCCGCTGTGGGAATCGAACCCACGTCTTCGCGTTTCAGGCCCTGACGTATAGCCACTAAGTTAAACTTGACTAATTGCCACACCAACGTAAATCTCAATGTCTTTTATCTAAATGTTGCTGTTTTAGGATGTGAAGCTATGCTTGAAGCAGTCATTGTTATATCCTTTCCGGCATACAAACAATTCATTACTTTGTTTCAATTATTGAAGAAACATAATTTTGATATGGAATTTGCTTCGCATATGAATCGTGTATAAATTTTGTAAAAAGTGCTGTAAGTTTTTCTTTCATCGTTTTTTTATGTGAAAAGTTGCCAAGCGAACAGGCGGTTCACCTAATGTTAAATGAATACCGCCGCCCATGGACATCTGCTACAGGCGTTGACAGCCTTTTGAAAATTGGGCTCCAGAAAAAGTGGATTTCAATAGTTAAGGATCATTTACAGTAAGTTCTTTACATTTAAAGTTTTAATTTACGTCTCTTCATTTATCAGTTTACACATAAAGCGTTTTACCATTGCGGTTCGTTAAAATTAAAGGAATGATTTTCTTCTTTAACACACCAATCATATCGTCCGGAGGAAATAAAATGTTAGAATCGTCTCGGTATTTATTACAGAGCTGCAGAGATTTGCCCCTCTTTGATATACGAATTTGAACGCCAAATTATCCTGGAAATAACTGGCAATAAAGACTTCAAACGTGAGCTAATAGCAGCTTCCGACCTTTCAGGGAGCAATGAAGGATCACAAGAAGTAGGCAAAACGTTTACTTATTTCACTGAACAATTCCAATTTCATGAATGATAATTTTAAGGTACCGAGAAGAATCAGTTTATACATATATTTTTCGATAATTTGAGCATTGGTGTTATTAACAGGACTAAAACAAATAACTCTGTCTATATTATCAAATAAAATTGCCTTCCTTCTCCCCGTCGCCTCAACGGTGTTTTAATGTGCGAATTGCTATAAAAGTTGTCGAAAAAATTTACAATGCTACTCAATAAAACGGGCGTTTATAATTTTGCTGGGGATGGAATATTGCTTTCGGTTACTATAAAAATAAAATATCTTTACTTTCAGTGTCATTTATGTTCTACTGTCGTCCGTATATCACTCACATTTACATAAGGTTTTGTTATAGTTCTGAGGTGTTTTCCTTGAATTTTAGGGTACCCTACCCAAAGCGTAAAACGGGACCCTATTACTAAGACTCTCTCTGTCTGTCTGTCACCAGGCTTGAACCGCAGTTGGAAAGTTGAAATTTTCACATATGATGCATTTCTGTTGCCGCTATAACAACAAATACTAAAAAACAGAATAAAAAAAATATTTAAGTGGGGCTCTCATACAACAGACATGATTTTTTTTCCGTTTTTATAGTACGGAATCCTTCTTGCGCGATACCGAATCACACTTGGCTTTTTTATTTATAAACTCATAACATCAGTTTGAATTAAAATTTCTGTATATTTTGTAGTCAGAATCCTTTGTTTATGTCCTTTGAGAGTGAACTTTTACTAGATGTTGAGCCAGTCTGTAAGTTGGGGAGTCGATTTGGCCTACAATTAGATTTACGGAACATTTTGTCTGTGTACTTTAGGCAACCTATACAATTTAGGGGACTTTGCACATGAAAGTGTCATCGATTTCACGTCTAGATTTATTTATTTTTTTAGAATTTTTTAATGCGGTCGCTAGTTGACTTAAGCGTTTAAGTCGTTGAATCTGTTTATCTGTTTGTAGATGCTTACATCCGACAACATTTCTTGAAGTAATAAATTATAATCTGACTTTTTCATCACCACCATATGGCATTCCCTTTATCTGCGCAGAGAGAAGTTAATTCTGTGTTATTGCGTAAGCTGTTCAACTCGTAAAATTGATCTTTAGGAAGGTTAGATTTCTGAACTACGACGTTATAAAGACGAATCTGGTTGAATACCTTCTAAATTTACTTAACGATATTGTTTTTATATAAACCGTCCTCGACACTTCAGATTATTCCTTCGCGGCGTTATTGTGAAATTGATATATTTCGATAAAACTGTCATGGAAAATCTACCATGAAAGTCCATTTGAAATCTATTACTATGTCCGTGGTCAACAGTTGCTTTTCGTTTACGCGTTGCAACGATCGTTTGACATTTGATTTGTTGACTGATTTGTGATATTTTTCACTAAGTTTATTTTTGAATTGCTTAAATTAATTTGTTTTTCACTGTGTCAATGCAGTTTTTATAATAAAATGCCGTTAAAATTATTTGTGATTTCAAGCTTTATATATAAAGCCACCATAGCTTGCATTTAAAATCAAAGGTGGAGGGCTAGATATCTTGATGCGCCCCGTGAGGATTAAAAATCATAAAAGTTTTAACTGTATTATTTGCTAATTAATAATTCACATATCAAGTGATTACTTTCAACCATAATGACAATATCCAATGGTATTTCGAATAGCTATTGCCTTATTCGTTTATTTACAAAACTGGAAGTAATAGCACCTATCCCAATAGCCGACGCCCGTAACTTCCACTCTGTTATGTCGCCGAGTAATCCCCTGCTAACCCAATTGTTTTCTACCCGGAGTACCATTACTTGCGTAGAATGATAATTCACTTTACCGCATCACTCGCTCGTTAAGTCGATTCAATTCAGCGTGTTATACTCGAACGCTTAAAGTCATTTAGGAAGCTGATGGAACTGTTACACACCTTAAAACTTTACGTATCTATACATGGATTTCACATGAATAAAAAAAATGTTATCGCTTATAGTCGCTCGAATAAATGCTATCAGCTCGGCGATCAATTTCAATAAAAAAAAATAACTTTAATTTACATGGAGTTTCAAAATGTAAACATAGCTTTTTTTGTGAACAACGATAAATAACATCAATTTATTTAATTAATCATAGTTGTATTTACGCTATTAAATCTGACTATTATTCTGTTATTGGTATTTGTTGTTTTAGCGGCATCAGAAATCCCGTTTAACCCTTTAGGTACGGAGCCTTTAAAATTATTCTCCCGTCAATATACGTTTAGATACGCCAATTCTTATCAGTGTCTTACCAGTATTTCCACTTCTCAATATCATCGATCGTATAATTTTTTTTTTTTTTTCATATTAATTGAGTAAATATAAAGTAATATATATATTACTACGTAATAAAATGAAATATAAATACTTATTAAAATTTTATAGTGCCTATCTCTGGACTTAACATGAAATATGTAGAAAAACGTTTCAAAAAAACTTTTTCCGCTGTGGGATTCGAACCCGCGTCTTCGGAATTCGTGCTCAGATGTTTTAACTAAGCTAAACGGCTGATTGGCACGCGAATGAAAATCTTAACGTGTTTTATCTACATTGTTTTTTTCGCATTTCAAGCAATGCTTGGGGCAGCTATCATCTTTTTTATCATCTAAATTCACATAATTATTTGACCATTTTTGGCTCCAGCTATCTGTTTAAAGAGAAAACTCAACAAAAACACCTTAAAACTAGTTAATAATATGATGTTATACATTTTAAGCCTGAGTGATATACGGACAGCAGTTAAACCTAAATAATACTTGAGAGCGGAGATATTTTATTTTCATTGTAACCGAAAACAATATTCCATCTCTCGCGAAATTCTAAATGTGCGTTTTATGTTTTCACTTCTGTCGGCAGTACCCATGAGACTGAAGATTTATATTTTATAAATTACAGTTAAAAAAAACTATGAAGATTAGTATCTTCACACACACAAGGACAATAATTAAACTGGTTACTTACTCCGCTTTTTTACACAATTGTTCAGTTACGCAAGTAAACGTTTCGTCTGCTACTTGTGGGCCTTCTTTGCTCCCTGAAAGGTCGGAAGCTGCGATTAGCCCTCGTTTGATGTCCTTATAGCTAGTAATTTCCAGAATAATGTACCGTTCAAATTCCGTTCAGAGAGGGGACCAGCAAATCTCTTCAGCTCCGTTATAAATGGGGTAATATTCAAAGCGTTTTATTTGAAATTCACGAAATGTTTTAAAATGTTTTGATTGAATGGTTCATTTCGTTGGAACAAAAAATGGCACCACGATAAAAACCCGCTGTAAGAAAACTTATTAATAAAGAAACGCTTTAGTTTAAAACTCTTCGTAAAGAAATTAGTGTTTTTTTCCTACTCAACATACTTTTACTTTTGATTTAAATATTACTACAAAATTCACGACTATAAGACTTACATTCAACTAAATTATTGTTCCTTAACGTATTTACACGAAAATTTATTGAATTTAATGTATTGTTTTAACTACTTTTTTAACAAAGAAGTGTTGGATGATTACTTTTCCCATCCCGTCCCCAACTTCTTCACGTAGTGTGCCAAGCTGTTGTACAGACGACGCCCTGACTGGCTTCAAGAGCATTAGATATTAGAAAGAGGTCATAAAAAAGTGGTCTCTGCTGTAACTATCATCTTGAGTGCACAGACGACCAAAAATAAATTTAATCAATTAAATAACAGAGACCACACCGCAAAGCATTCTTGAAAAAAATGAGATAGAATACGATTTTGGTGGTCAAGTGATTAACAGGGGCCCATTTTATTAAAAGATAACAACTCATCTGCAACCCTGCGGATGTAGCGATTATATCCTAACATCAGATGAGCTATCAGTTCGATTGCCACGTTTTCACATAAATCAATGTCAGTTTGCTAGACGTTACAACAAAACTTAACACCCGGGTGACCAAGTATGCCTGTACTTTTGATGTTAACCAGTGTTCCATGCTGAATAAAAGCCAAGCCAAAATAGGGCGTGAACAGTAAAAACGCGCAAACAAAACGGCGATTTCTTACTCGTTAAAAAGTAAACTGGTACTATTTATATAAATATTATATAATATAACGTCTCTACAACTTTTGAAGAGAAAAATGAGATAAGAATAATTGAATTTAATTTTAAATGATGGAAAGATTTTATTTTTACATTAATTATTCATAAAATACATTTCTTACAAATTTCTTCTAATAAATTAGAATGAGACTGCCAGTCTATTTATTAATTTTAATGAGGGTACGGTAATATTTCACAAACTACAGAAATAATAATTGAATTATTTAGTAACCTTTACAACGCTAGCACTAGAGTAGAAACATAATGATAAGTTTGAATTTATACTATAAATGAATACCCGTCAAGTCATATTGTATTACAGTACATAATATAAGTAAACAATTACTTATTTATACTTAATGAGCAATCTGTATGAATTCATTCATAGAAACAATTAAAGTGAGTACTTATTTTTCTATTTATTTATAACATAGTTGCATATAAAAATTACACTTATCAATTACTAATTATTATCTTATATAAGAGTTCTAACGTTTTTACATTGATCCTAATATTTTAACTATTACTGAACTTGAATATTAACAACTATTATAACGACAAGCAGCACTAATGGTTATATGACCGTCCGGGAACGCAGCCGAAATCCAAGTGGCCGCTGCTCTATGCGACCATGTGTCTCTTGGCTCGCGTAGATAACGTCATATCCGGTATACATTGTTACCAGCGCCAACACTTATTGTTCTAATCTGAAATAACACACGCAAAAACGATTTTTGAATTTACTCATAGCTTATAATTTTAACGGTAGAAAAATGGATAAAGCTATTTGGTATGAAATCATCCAGTGAGCATCAAGAATGAAGAACATGTATTAGGAGCAGTCAAAAGCATTTCTGTTAAAAGTATAGACTATAAACCAAAGTGAAAGTATTAACTTAGTAATACTCATAAGTATTACTAAGTTAATACTTATAAGTATTACTAAGTTAATACTTATAAGTATTATAGTGTTTTAGTAATTTTAGTTATACTTATAAGTATTACTCAAACTAATAATTATAATTAGATTAATTCAGGTAGTTACGGCGTGACCGTAGGTCACGTTGTTCCTCGTAATTATTTTTTTTTTTTTGGAAGCATTGCCCTTACTTTAGGATAACATTATCCTGTGTTGTAAGGACGTTAAACAAACATAAATTTCACGCGAACAAACACCCAGATTCGGTATAATTATCTGTGGGTCACACAAATAGTTGTCCCGTGTGGGAATCGAACCCACGACCCTCGACGCCGAAGCCAATAAATACCTTGGCAACTACGCCACGGTGTCATCGACATGTTTCCAAAAAAAAAATTGAAATGCACAAAATTTTCCTGGCGGTTTATTTTACTAAACCGTCTTACTCTACGTGGCAACCACCCATTAGAAACGTCATAAGCTCTCACGTTTAAATATGAATGCAGAAGATAACATTACCAAATTCGAATATTAAAGAAGAATAAATATATTAGTCTCTTCGAAGACAAATCAAATTTTTGTAACTAAGTGAAATAAGAATTGTGTTTCCGTACGCGATTTTCAACTTCTAACGATGTTTTTTTGGATTCAAAATATTATGCTGGGACCTGGGTATTAAGGAGGGACCTTGGAGGTCCTGCACGTCAAATTATTTAAATGTTCTAAATATAACACCTTAAATTTGGATAGTCTGATTATACAGCATCTGAATAATGAACCAATCACTGCATGAATTACAAAAGCTCCCATTGTTTCTGTCAGCGTTAAAAAAACAGGGCGGCATTGTGCTTTTATTCCGTGTTTATTTCGAGAACACGTAGTTTATTCGGCGAAGAGGATGTATTGGGGCTGTCGTGGTAATTGTCTTAATGGAAATCGGCTTTCGCACGCGAATTTACGCATACCATTTCTGTGAAAGCAGATACGACGACAGACAATGGTTGCATCATTCTTTATTTTATACTCTTCACTTTTGATATTTGTTTTGAAAGAATTAATCCTAGCTACAGCACAAAGCAAATTTAATGCAAACGATGAAATACACACAAGTCCATTTTTTTTTTTTTTTATGCCAAAAGTTGTCAAACGAGCAGACGGTTCACCTGATGTTAAGTGAATACCGACGCCCATGGACATCTGCCACACTCGAGGTTAACAGATGCGTTGACAACCTTTTGAAAATTGGGCTCCGGCTACCTCACTCACCAGACGAAACGCGAAAGTATTTGTCATACTACCACTTTACGCTGGTCTTCTGTGAGGTCGTGGTACTTACCCGGACGGGCCTGCCCATTCGTGCAACAGACGAGGCTGCTACGTGGCCCTACCACTACGGATTTTTATTAACGAAAAACAAAACAGATTTCAAATATCTCGCTCTGTATATATGATTGATTGAATTGATGGCCCTGAAGGGTTTCCTTATGTATCTCCGGAGCCCAAGATCCAATACCAATGAAATTAATATGGGGCCACATGGGAAGCACCAGCTTTCAAATAAAAAACTAACCATCAAAATCGGTTCGCCCAGTCGAAAGCTCTGACAGCAGTCGAATTGAAAACCTCCTCCTTTTTTGAAGTCGGTTGATAATGGAGAAAATCATCAGCTAACTTTTGTACAGACAGAATATTTATGCGCTTTGTCTCGAAAGTGAAGTTAAATGTTCATTAATAAAAAGTGAGTTATAAGAAAACATTACATTTAACGTAATTTTCTATTAGGGTTACAATATAACCCGTATTGGTGATCACGTTTCTCCCGTTAAATGACTACAGTGAAGTGAAATAAATGAAATCACCTTGCACAGTCGATTTAGCAAACGTTTCATCGAATTCTAGTTTGAAAGGAAGAGTGAAAGGATTTTTCCTGTTATGAAACGTTCGATTATATATGATATACATACATATACATCATTTAAAACTCTGTAAAAAGATTAATGAGACATTCATAAGACTCAGGATGGCCTAGAATCGGCATAAGCAACGTTTCTCTTTCGACATAAACATAGTCGGAATAAATCATGTTTGAAAATGTAGATGACGCGAACGAAATGAGTAGCCTATGACATATATAAGTGAATGTGACAAATGATATCGAACGTATGATACAGAAGGAGATAGATCACAGTCCATAGAATTTCAATCTATTTTCACCAATTGGCGTAATTTGACTGTTTTAGCTTCGATGCGCTAGTGTCACTATATTAGAAAAATATGTTTTTTCAATAACCTTTATGTATTTTAATTTAAAGAAGATATATATTTTTAAGAAATATGTATAAAGAGTGAACATACTTTTTATACGAAGAAAAAAAAACAACAATAATCCTTGTAAAAGCTTTGTTTTCGAAACGTTTTGAGATCCACCCAGCAGTTTCTTCAGTCTTCTCAAAGAAGATCGGCATTTAGGGAAATTGTTATATTTTTGCGTTCCTTATGATGAGTGAGACGTTACAGGTGTTTTATTGTAAAAGAGTAATATTTATAAACGAATAATTTATAATTATAATCACAGACAATAATGTTACAATAGAGGAGCCATTTTTTTTAATGTTACTGATGCAAATAGACAATTTTTGTTGTTAATAATTGTTGTTGTATGTTAATGGGTGGCGGTAATTACTTAACATCAGATGAACAGGTGATTCTCATGTGGATATTTATTAAAACTTCTTTACCCCTTCATGGGAAATCACAATTCGTTTATTTTTACTTATAACTCTGTGGAGGGTCGTAATAATTTGCTTACGTAATACTTCAACGCGCTCTAGCCGAAACCAACCTAACTGTTAACTATTAAATTATAATACAACATTTTGAAATAAACTTTGCTAACAAATGATGGAAACAGTGTTGTATAATGATTCCTGGAAATACAGTACAAACGCATTCAATATTCCGATAATCAAAACTTCAGTAGCTTAATCAATTTCAGCTCCCGAAAAAAATAATGAGTTTGTATAACCGGTAGCTCATCCCACTGATTTTCACGGCTCTCATACAACAGACATGATTTTTTGTTTTTTTTTATAGATAATCGTACGGAACTGACCGACTCGCACTTGGCCGGTTTCTTGTTAATTATCATTCAGCGTCTTAGGCCGTTTGTATTTACACTCTTAAACTATTAACGCGCAATACTCAAACATTTGCTTTTTGTTACCCGACTTCGTGACACGTACGTTTACGGTACTCGAAAATTTTTTGATCCTAATAAGATTGGTATAATGTAAAGTATAATGAGGGTAAGAGTTAAGAGACTTGGGACCTTATATTAAGACCTTGTTATTATGAAGTGTTAGTATAAGTTATTATTACTATGTCATGTTGTTTAAACATGTAAAATACATTAATTAAGGCAACGGGAACGAGATGGATAGTACTCTGATGGTAATCAAAACTATCATGTTACCATACGCCATGCAAAAATGTAGGTATATCATGAACGCATTTATCATAATACTATGAATTCAAATTCAAATCATTTATTCATCGAAATAAGAAATATACATCTCATTTATAGATAGTAATTTTTTAAATCTACCACCGTTTCGTAATGAGGTTCCTCTAACGGAGAAGAAACAGGCGAAAGAAACTCCGTAGGTATCCCCTTTTTTGTCATTTTTTTTTATCAACAAATACATTTTATACAGAACATATTTTTTTTAGAAACAGCTTAGGAGCGATCATGTCATTCTTCACATTCAGTTAGAATGACTTAAGTATAACTAGTTATATTTTAGTTTGAGATATCCATGAAACTCTATCCAACTGCCTTCTGCCGACGGAAAAACAATTCGGCTTTTACTCTACTAAGAGAACATAAGCTCTTTACCGTGTTCCTTACAATAAATGCTCTAAATTTAAAACGGTAATTTATGAATAAAAAAACAAACTGAGTCTAAACAGGTATTACTAATTAATTCGCATTTATAATACGGAGAACAGGGCCGGCTAATTTTAACGCGAATTGCTTTTAACTAATTAAAATGCTAATACCCGCTATTGGTTCTACGAAAATAATATTGTTTTTCGTAAACACGTAGGTAATTTTTATTATGTTAATTGCAACTAAAACATAAAATTTACGTAGTGGTGAGATTTTGGAACGTAAAACATTATTGGTATTATAATTTACAATTAGAACAATAGTCAAATATTAAATTACCTTATTTATTTCTTCGAAGTTCTTACCGACCAATGGAAACTTTAATTTCTCTTTAACAACAACAGGGCCAGGGGAAACTGAAAATCAGCGCTACACAGTCAGCCTTTTGCCAACGAGATTTTCTTTTTTTTTTTCTATCCCTAAGTAATTTTAACATTTTTCAATTTTTTTTTTTTGTTATTTATAAAGTAGTGTTTTAAATTCTCTTTTTTTGTTTTCACGTTAGTTTAGCACTTAAATTTATTGTAACATTCAATTTTTTTTCTTGGGAATAACCAATTATTATTATTATTAAATCATGACAATTTCTCTTTGTTGTTTACTTGAATTAGTAGAGGAGTGTTTTGGTTCAATAAACAATGTCATATTCTTATGTGGTGCCAAGCATTGCCAAAATTGTACATTAAAACTCATCATCAGATCTATATAAAATTTGAATGGTCCCATTAATCGGATAAAAACGCTTTCGAAAAAAAAAAGAACTTTGCAAACCCGTCTATAAATTGCCGAGTTATGCCTGAACATCCATAGAAACGAAATGTCGATGAATGCAAGTGGCTCAAGATCGTGCTTCGTGGCAGTCTGTGGGGGAGGCCTATGTTCAGCAGTGGACTCAAACAGGCTTTAATGATGATGATTACGATCCATAGAAAAATATATAAACATCCGTAACCTCCTCCTTTTTGAAATCGGTTAAAAAGCAGATGATTGTTGAGATTTTACACGATGAGGACGTCGACCGCTTATCTCAGTTGGCTAAAGAATCTGGCTGCGTGCTTTTAGATGCAGGTTCTAGTCCCACAGCACCGAGAAATTTGTCGATAATTTATCTATTAAACTCTTATTTCAATTAGAATATAAACAATAATAAAACCAGAGAATTATGTAATAATTATAAGAATAATATAAATACAAGAAAACAGAGCATAAAATATACTCATCGTAAATGAGCCGTATAAAGCAAATCAATATAATACGAAGTTTTTAAGATTGATTTTTATTTTGCGCGTAGTCTCCGAGTTTAATATTAAACCTTAAATTGTACATTTTTGTAGATAAAAGAACGAAAACTTTCGACGCTGCGGAATTCGAACCTGCGTAACGTCAGACGCTAACGTAATATGAAGTACATCACTATTAGTCATGTGTTTGATATTCGAATACGTACTAGAAACTCTACATTTTTTAAACTTCCTAGTAAATAGAAGTAATGCAACTGACACAAAAATTCTGCACTCAAGCAGTTCCCATTTGAACAACACTCGGAACACGCCGCTTGGGTATGCAAACTACACCGAGCTTGCAACAGAGCAGTTGTAAGTTGCGGGATGGTTTTCTTTTTCGCAAAGAATTATATCATACTAGCGGAACGGACAAACGTTGTCCTGTATACACGTCTTAAATTCGAAAATTTCAACTTTTTTGAATAACTTAGTGAATCTCAACCATTCTCAAATCCACCTGAACACACACAAAAAATTCCATTTAAAACGGTCCAGCAGTTTATGAAGAGTTCAGAGACATAGTACACAAGATTAACAAAGTTTAAAACAAAGTAGTCCCTCTGTGTCTGTCCCTATGTATGCTTAGATCTTTAAAACTACGCAACGGATCTTGATGCGTTTTTTCTAATAGATAGAGTGATTACGAGGAAGGTATATATTTATTATACATTGCACCCATGTGAAGCCGAGGCGGGTCGCTAGTTAGTTAAGTTTGCATCGCATATTTAAGAAATATTGAGCAAAAATGTTATAGAGGAAGAACTTGAACGTAGATTAAAATTTGTAGAAGAGTGTTTTCCGTATTTCCGTGTTTACTTTTTCTAAAAAAAACATTGTTTACTCATAAACTGCTCAATTATTATTGTATATATATATTCTACCTATAAAATGTAATTCCTTTCTTGGCTGTAAGTTAAGAATATCTGATATACATGTAAACAACTAAATGCTGTGGATTTTGTTGCTCAATAAAATAAAATAAAATAAAATAAAGAAAAATTGCGAAAAGAAACCAACGTCTTCGGCATTCGCGGCCCGACGCTTTAGCCACTAAGCTGATTGCCACACCGACGAAAATCTTAACGTCTTTTATCTACATTGAACGTAGATTGGTAAAGAACGCATATTTTTTTTAATGGCAAATAGGTGGCAAACGGGTAGGAGGCTCACCGTGGAGGCTGAGGATGGCTACGGATGACTCTCGTGGAGGCTCAGGATGACTCTAGGATGAAAAGCTACCACAGCCACACATGAACATTCTCAACAACGAAGGGCTTGCGATTGCGTTGGCGGCCTTTTAACAGAGAATATGCTCTCTTCTTGAAGGTTCGTTTAATGAAGGATTAATTGCATGAAGAAAAAGAAAATCTTATGTTTTATGCGAACATTACATATTCCAGTGTGAATACGAGTAAATTTATTGCCTACTGCCACTGATGCGAGTTTTTGCTATACGAGTGGTGCTTATGCCAGAAAATGTGTGCTTTATCCGGGAATAAATAAAGAGCGAGAATTCCTGTGGAATCTGTGGGTTTAGTCGCTTTGAAGATGCGCTGCGTTTTGTTGTTGTTGCTCATTAAAAACAAAAACAGGTGCTACTTTTTATTTAAAAATTTAAACCATTTCACTATTTTACGATTTCATTTAAATATGAATGTTAACTTGTTCTGTATAACGTTCATTGTTGATTAGATAAATTGATTATTGATTAGATAAACCTCGCTATAACAGTTATAAGCATTAAGATAACATAAAGAAGAATTTTTGGTATATTTTGAAACAGATTGTGGCAATCTATTTCAAAATTTACCAAATCATATACTCAGCCTGTCTTTAGTCTTGCTTCTAGACATCATCATTGTAATTTTAATTCATTCTTTACTTTGTAATAGTGACTTTTAATGACTTATATTTTCTGTGGATGGGGTTGGGTAGAAGTCTCAACGACGACTGTGACCTTGAAGATCTATTGTAGGTTTCCCTTCGAAAACATTAGGGGGCAATACTGTAGAGCCGTGATAGCTCAGTGTCCGGGCGCTCGCCTTTAATTCAATATACTCGAGCAACCTGAGTTCGATCCCCGGTGGCGGCACTACTTTAAGTGCTGACTTATCACGTGCTCCGCGGTGAAGGAAATCATCGTGTGGAAACCTGCATATTTTAGAAATAATAACAAAAAATATATATTTCGAAAATATGTGAAGTCCGCCAATCCGCAGTGGGGCCGCGTGGTGGACTATGCCCTGATACCCTCTGTGTAGAGAAGGCCTTTGCCCAGCAGTCGGACATGTATAGGCTATTACTATACTTTACTGTAGGTTAAAATCATACTGTGTTGTAAGGACATTTTACAAACATACCTTTTACGTGGAGAAACACCCAGATCTATAAATCTGTGGGTCACACAAATTATTTTCCCGTGTGGGAATCGAACCCACCCCCCTGGCGTCGAAGTCAATGCGTCACGGAGTCATAAAATCGGAGTCGTTAAAGACTTATACTAATGACAACAACTACAAGGTACTATATGTTTGGTCTAAAGAATTAATAAAAGATAGCCAAATCTACCCTTATTTCTTAAGGGTTATAGCATGTTGCCGTGAAATGGGCAACTAAATTTCTCTCAAGATATCTGTGAATAATTAATTCCCAGGGAATGGAAAACTTGTATGTGGAATTAAAATATTCATACCATTTAAATTTCAATTATAATTAACAATCTATGAACTTTAAAGTTAGTAGAAAAAAGGATGCAAAAAGTTTTTTTTTTTCGCATTTCCTACCTTGTAATTTATATAGAGAAGGAGTGCAGAATGCTAATATTTTTTTTTAAATTATGCATAAAAATACGGAATCAATATTGAAAACATTACACACACGCATATATACTCTTTTGTTTATTGTGTATTGTATTTGAGAATAGATAAATGTTGTTCAAACTTATAATTTAAAATACCTAATTATTATGGTCGAATTTCAACCACTCGGTGTCCACTAGTTTAATTAAATAACTCAATAGAGGTGAGAGTAAACTTTATGAGTCTGCCACGAAAGAAAAATGATCCTAAAATTGTTTAAAAGCAATTGCTATTAAGCAGAAAGGTGATAGTCTCGCGTGCTGCATTTAAAGTGAAATGATATGTGCAATACAAAACGCTGTAAAAGCTTTTAACGCAAGCGGAAGCGTTCATGTGAAAGAGAAGAGAAAAGAGTTAAGTGTTCAAAGAATCCGGTTGGGTTTGGGTGTTTGTAATAAGGTTATATTATCAATATAGTATCATTCTCGTGGGCTCCTAAAAATATAAAAACCGGCCAAGAGCGAGTCGAACTCGGGCACGAAGGGTTCCGTACCAACGGCGAAATTATCCGGTTCGTTAAATAAATGTCAACTGTGCACAGCATGCGGCGGGCACAAGACAGACCTGTCCACCATGGCGCCGAGCTTGTAGTTACCGCACGTTAACAGCTGGCGTCCTATCAAAAACAATTGGACGTCTAACTACCTTGATACCACACCACCTACTAACTACCACATGACAAGCAAAGGTTATAGTTCTTCTTCGTTTACACTCCTGTAGAAGTGATTAAAAACCAGTGGTTAGGGGTGGTCAGGAAACCGAGGATACAGAATTTTTCAAACATAAGTATAAGTGACGTATCCATCACTGTATTAACGGTGGATCCAAAGAAATAATTAGTCTAACAAATGAAGATTGTAAGTAATTCGACACTTTTCCTTAGAGTCCTGAGGAAAAGTGTCGAATTACTTACAGTAACTGATTGCCAGTGGCCGATTTGCCCTAAGGCTCAATAGGCCACTTATTAGGGGCGGCCAATTGAGAAAAAAATTCACCGATATCAATATAATTACATGATGGGCTCTGAGAAAGGGGCGACTGGAACTTACTACATGGGCTGGGCATGGCCTAGGGTGGTCAAGACTACAAATCCGCCACTGCTGATTACTATGACAAAAATAAAAAAAATGTTTGTACTTATGCACGTAAAAAGTTATAGTAGAAGGTGGAAGCCAAACTTAAAAATACTAATCCAAAACTATCAATAAATAGTTTAACTACAGCACATAATATCTAAGGCAATCTTTAAACTGGCGCGTTGACAATAATAAGCTGTATAAATATAATTTTACTCGTTAACTTTGTTGGCATTTTTTAAATTGGATGCAATGATTATTGGTAAACGCAATGAGCAATCTTTCAACCTAGTCTGAAAAGTAGCACGAAAAGTTTTATCGTCAAATGTTATCCACAGAGATTTGGATGGTTTCGGATATCTTCTTTAGGGGCGAAACTTTATTATTCGATAAAAGTCACTTCGGAATTAATGTTATTTTTTCAATTTATCCAAATCTAATGAATTGATATTTTTCAATCTATCAGTTAAAGACCGTGAAGGGACAGTATGTATTAACGAGTGTTAATTTAAGGAGAAGTAATTTTCGTAGCTTGTACTGGCAATTACTAATAATGAAATTAATATAAACGACTTATTTATCAAATATTTAATTAAAAAATGACATATATTTATTGGTAGATGGCTCGGTGGCGCCATTGCTAAGCTGTTGTTTACGGCGTCGGGCGTCGTGGGTTCGATTCGCACACGGGACAAGTATTTGTGTGACCCACAGATATTTGTTCCGGATCTGGGTTGACGTCAGGCAGGCGGCCGATCGTAAAAAATATAACCAAAACCGACTGTTGTGTCGACCCCACGTAGGTGGGATAAGGGTAGGAGGATGATATATATATATATATATATATATATATATATATATATATATATATATATATATATATAGATATATACAAGAATTGCTCGTTTAAAAGCATAAAATACAAAAATGTATGACTGGCGTTGATACAAAATATAAGTAGTAAGTGAATACGAGAATAAACGAAACAGTCCCCAGTTGAAAAACACTATACATGCCCGCTGAATAACATGCCACTTCTGTATGCAAAGTACACCGAGCCTTACGAACTGTAAGTTGCGAGTTGGCTTCTTACTGACTATCAATTGTATAATTGCACGTTTAAGAGAGTCTAAGCAAAACTGTATGCATGTATGTATATTCTTTATTGTACTAAAAGTTTGTACAAAGGCGAACTTAATGCTAAATAGCATTTTCTTCCATCTATCAGAAAGAATATGGCAAAACTAAATACTGTAATGAGGAATAGCCTGAAGAGAAGCTTTAACAAACTTAAATTAATTTTACATCTTCATAGTGCTAATCTCTGCACTTAAGATGAATCTTGCAATCAGCCGTTTAGCTTAGTGGTCGAAACGTTTGGACCTAAATCTTGAAGATCTGGGTTCGATTCCCGCAGCAGTGCAAAAATTTTAGTCCTTTTTACTATAAATTCTAACCTTAATCAGCCCAATTAAGGCATAATTTGTGGAGAAACCATCATATACGTATAATTTAATGATAACATAACTTTAACTCTTGTTGGTAAACGCTTATGCTTTATGCTTATGTTCCTGTCATGTTTTGCTGCACATCGAAGAATATTTTTTTACTAAAATGTTACCAATGATTCGAGTTTTTACTTTGTCAGTGGGCGTTAATTAGCACAAACGCGGGAAAAAGGCAATTTTGTATTTCACGAATAGGTATTACGATGCTTAGTTTTGGAGTGTCCTTAACAGTTTGAAGTGGCCACTGCGCTTTATCCGTGAATGAATAACGAGCGTGAATGCCCATTAAAACGGCGTGTTACATGCTTTTCTAGATGGACAGCGTGGTGTCGGTATTCATTTTTATCATTAATAACTTATTTATTTGCTTTAACCGTTACCATTTTCTAATGCTTTTACTGTGGTGGAGGTCACGCGAAATTCTTCTCTGATGCACGAATGGGCAGATCCATCCGTGGAAGAAACACGACCTCAAAGAAAATCGGCGTTTCGTCTAGTGAGTGAGGTAGCCGAGGCGTACTTCAGTAAAAGCTGTCAAGCCTACGGGTGTGCAAAAGCCCATGGGCGCCGGTTATCACTTAGCATCAATTTTATTAACATGTAACAGATACCATATTTACTATTATCCAACTTGACGACACGAGTAAGTGCTGGAGTACTCATTGGTGGTTCAGCAAGCCAGCCATATACTCAGATGTTTATATATTTTTAATCTTTGTGATAAAACTAAGAGCGAATGGCTCTTTTAAAAGCCAATATAGTTTGTACACACCGCTGAGGCTTTTATTAAAGTCTTGTAATGCTAACTGAAATTTTATGTAGTTTATGTGTATTCAGTAAACTTTATTACTCAGCAAAACTATGAATGTTTAATTATTAAATAAATAAATAATAAGCCTTCCTACCCTTAATTTTTACATGCTTTAAAATATGAGTGTGCCTTAAACTTGATTAACTTAAATCAAGTAATGTATATTTAATTCAAACTTAAAATTAACATAAACTTTATTAATAATGATAACATAAACTTAATTAATAATGATAATAGTTTAAAAGCATCGGCAAACGGCCGTTAATCTGGTGCAGCTTGTCCTTCGACAAAGGTCTCATCTAAAGATTTCCATTCTGTTCTGTCAAGTTTAATTATAAGGAAATGAAAATTAATTATACGGACAACACCGATGAGAGATAGCGTATCTGACTTTAATGGAAGAATTATTACTGCAAGTGCATGCATTTATTTTCACCTAACCTAACACGTTGAAGTTCCCGCCTATGAATCTAGACGTATATAAATATAATCATTACTCAGTCGTACTTCTAGACTACACCGAAATAGCCCTACAATAACATCAACAATAGCAAGCTTTTGTGTTTGACTTCGTATGCACAATATATCGCCAAAGTTGAAACACAAAACATTGGTCTTCTTCTGATATCTCTGATGTTCCGTGATATCTGAGAACCGGTATCGGCAAACAAGCCCAAATTTGAATCCAAATGTTTATTGACTCATAAATGCCTTACATGTTTAGAAGTTTGCGAATATTTGACTTCTTTTAACTGCTGTAGTAAAACAGTTGCGAATGACAACTATCAAAAATTTACCTTATGAGGAGTTAGTTATACAGATTTAAACAAGAATTTTACATTATCACATATTATTAAAATGTTTGACAACGGAATTAAGAGCAAGAAAAGAAGAAAAACAGAAAAGAAGTTATTGAATGAAAAACCGGTACTTACGTATTAACGCCACCGTAGTAGAATAAGTTGCGCTTATGCGCCGACAAGGAGCGATCTTGTTGTACGCACTCGAACGCAGTTATCTTAGTTTAGGTTAGGTTTCGATTTTTGACAAAGTGTTTTATTTATAATCAAAACATATCCTAAACTAAACCACCAAATCTGTAGCGGCAATGGCGTTAATACGTAAGTACCAAAACACCTTAAAGATAGTGAGAGTGAAAGACGGTATGAGTAAAGCGTAAAGATAATATTTAAGATATTCAAAGATCAATTGCGTATACATATAAACGTATATCTTCATATATTTTACTTTTAAAATGATATGTACTAGGGCTGTCTTATACAACGCTGTAAAAGCTTTCAACACAAACGAAAGCGTCATGTGAAACAACGCGACCTTTGCGAAGAGAATTTTTGTTCATGGAAACCGTATTTGTGTACATAAAATGTTGTAGTCTGGTTTGTTATTTATATTTAAATTTATGATATGTACTGAATTCGGTAAATCGTACCAAGTATATACCTATGTGGTTTCATGCCATAGTTATTTATTCTTTTAATTGTTAACATAACCATAACTGTGTTTGCTGAAACTAAATAAATATTCATTCATTCATTCAATTTATAACATCGGAGCCCGGAATACACTCAGAGATCTTTTTAAAGAGATTAATATACTCACTGTTGCGTCTCAATATATTTATTGTAATATTTTGTATGTTAAACATAATGTTAATAATTATCTAAAGAATAGTGACAGACATAATAGTAGAAATAAGTGACAGACTAAATAGTAGAAATAAGGACAAACTAACTACGCCATGACCTTTGTACAATTTTGACGTTTCATAAGAACGCGCAAGCGTCTATGTGATAAAGATATTTTATTATTATTATTATTCAAAATACTCTTCGTCTCTGGACTAAACAATATAGACATATCTCTACTAAAGATATCTCAATCTTGGCGAATGTCCCGAAATATTATATACCTCACAAACTATTCGCAGTTAGCTGGTTCATTTAGTGAATGTCATCAGTTTACAGCGGCATGCAGCAAGCGCACGGCAGATCTATGAGCCACGGCGCCGAGTTTGCGGTTATCGTACATTACAAGCGCGGCTTAGCGTCCTATCTAAAACAATTTGCTGTCTAACCGTTGCTTGAAGCAAGGGTATTAGTTTCTTTAAGTTTCCGGGTGTTTTTCGACGTAAAAAAAATGTAATTAGGTACAGAAAAATCATTAATAAAATACCCACGAAGCAGAACTTGGCGGTCGCTTAGAGTTTTCGAGAAAATAAAACGTAATTTTCACTAAGAAACTTCACCATTTTTACCAATTTGACTTCAAAAACTGAATACACAGTACCGCCAACATGAAAAATATAGGAAGTGGGCGAAGATTAATTTTCTTTTGATTTTAAGAGTGACAGATCCGACACAGAGCGATCCGACTCGGATAGGTTAGGTTAGAAGGTTAAGGCGGGAGCGAAGCTCCCGCCTTAGCCTTCGATGTTAGGTTTTTTTTTATGACCACCTAGAAAACTTTAGTGTAACAGTACTTTTAGTATTTTTAAAGACTCTTTTTTAATAATGCGAAGGTTATAATTTGGAAAAGTGTGTGAATTCATAAATTTATACATGTTGTCAAACACAAAATGGCGGATTAATTTAGTGAAAATAACAAGTTTTAAATATATTTTTTTTCTCGAAAACTATAAGCGACCGCCAAATTCTGATTGTTGATTATTTCATTAGTGATTTTTCTTAACCGAATAAACTTTTTGTTTGGTCGAAAACACCCGGAAACTTAAGGAAATTTTTACCGAAGCAAGTAACGAAATTTAGCACATTATCAATATTGGAAGTAAAGTCTCTTAATAGCGTTTGATACTATTGTCCTGATCGCACAGAGAAATTAAATTAAGGGCATGGTCCCCTATGAACTATTTTGAGAACCATCTAAATTATTATTATATTGATGATCAATGAAAAAAATAAATGTGATAAAGATTTTCTTACATTGACGGTCTTCAGTCGTTCAACACTATGTTATTGATTTAAGCGGTCATCTGGGGAGTAGTGATCTCAACTGAGCGTCCTGAGCGTTCAAGATCACTTTTGCTTGTACCACACAGAAAATCAAAAATCTACCACGTAACACGTTTATTAAGTCTTTGTTTAATTTCCGTAACATTAAAAAAATAATATCAACACAAATAATAATAACACACACGAAATTCATTTCTGCATCTTTACGATTTTGTGTTTAATTGTTTTTCTTTTATGGTTGTCAAAAAAATAACCAGCTGTACTGGCTGAAACTTTAGTCCGTCAAAAGAATTAGAAACAAGGAGGTTTGCTACATTTTTTGATAATTTTATTACAAAACAGATTTTTAGTCTTTAGTAGGTCAAAAAACTTCTAATGCATTTCGGCTACACCTTTTTTCAATCATCAGAAAATTATCTAGGACCATGATGACGAAAGAGAGTGAAAAGCATTACTTAATATATATACACTCCAAAATGTTTTCAATACGGTTACTTCAGAAACACATATCATCATAGAACATTGTCTTACTTCGTGAGCCAATAACAACTTATTAATTTCAGTAAAAGTTGATGAAGATAATATTTCTTTTTGCCTACCTAGACCTTTTAGGGTTTCGTAACCAAAGAATAAAATGGGACCCTATTACTAAGACTTCTCTGTCTGTCCGTCTGTCAACAGCCTGTATCTCATGAACCGTGATAGACTGTTGAAATTTTCACAGATGATGTTTTTCTGTTGCCGCTATAACAACAAATACTAAAAACAAAATAAAAAAATATTTAAGTGCGCTCCCTTATAACAGATATTTTTTGCCGTTTTTATAGATAAGGGTACGGAACCATTCGTGCGCGAGGCCGACTCGCACTTGGCCGGTTTTAAAATCTAATTCAATGTTATGCAATATACCTCAACTAGGTTGGTAAACGCAATAAAATATTTTCCGAACAAGGCTGTAAGGTATCGTGAAAAGTTTTACCGTGGAGATTTGAATAGTTTGCGGTGTTCTGTTTATAGTCAAAGCTTCGTTGTTTCGTGAATATACTTCAGAATAAATATTTCAGCTTGTTTTTTTCTTTTGTATAATGCGTTTTTATATAATACATTTTTGTATATTTGTTATTTTCTTAAAAAATACTTTTATTTTTTGTTTTCTTTATGTTTATTTCAGTCTAAAATCAACTATTGTACCAATCCTTTGTTATTATTAGTTGTTGTTATTGTAGTTGTTAGTGCATTTAATTTAATTTAATTGTTTTTTAACTGTTGTCAATATAATAATTTTTGAATATCGTTTCACCTGTAATTGAGATACCATTTAGTTATTTATGTATTTCTAAGCATGTTTTTATGTGTATCTTGTTGGTGAAGTAAATTAATAAATAAATAAAAAAGCTTATTTGAAATCGAGGTATCAGCGTTAAGGACCTCGTGGTCATCACATTGCCGCGATCATAGGCGAGAATGAGCGTTGTGTTATATATTATGGACGTATGTGTTTTTGGGCGAGATCACCCGTGGGTCCAATATACTTCTGTTCTATTTCTTGACAAATTCGACGATGTTACATGAGCGACATACGATAAGTTTGACTGTTAATTTTTGACGCTGCATTTACCAACAAAAAATTGTGATCGAATGTTTGAAAAAAAAGTGATAAAGTTCATTTATATTCGTAAGTATTAGGTAAGGTTTTATTTGATTAAAAAATAAACGACAAAAATCATGAACACAATCACTTCATTTTATTTTCATTCTCAATTTTATCTGATCTTTTAATTTTCCATTCAAAATAACATAAAATAAATAACAAATATATGATGTTGTAGGTACCTTTGTAATTGAAAAAAAATACGTTTCTGTATTTCAAAAGACGAAACATTATTAGCTAAAAGTTGCAATCTTTTTTTCAGTCTAATTAAAAGACAAACTCACAGCTAATGAATTTCTAATGAAAGCGATAGAAATATAACGAATGGTCATTCGATGAACGAATAATTTAAAATCCAATCATGGAGGTTTTCTACAGTATTAAACGTAATAATTTCTTGTTCAGTATCAAACGTTCTCTTCCCTTTTGGTAAAACGGTAGCAATGATAGCAAAAAAGTAAACTTCGACCGGTTAATTCACTACCACCTATTTTATTTTGCAATAAAACACGAGCAGTTATTGACATATAGGTGAAAATGGCGAACTTTTATGTTAACTTCAATTACTCATTTTATTATTTAATCACTGAAATTTACAAAACCCTTTCAAAGTAAAGTAACGTAACAGCCCATGTATATCCCACTGCTGGGCAAAGGCCTTCTCTGTACAGAGGATATTAGGGCATTCCACCACGCGACCTCACTGCGGATTAGCGGACTGCGTATAAAATATTTTTTTATTATTTCGAAAATAAACAGATTTCCTCACGATGTTTTCGTTCACCGTCTAGCGCCTGATTAATCAACGTTTAACAAATGAAATTGTTAATTATAATTGCCGGCACCGGGACTTGAGCTCAGGTTGCCCGCGTATAGAACTATTGCGGCTTCAAACTATATGTATAAAGCATATACATGTCCCACTGCTGTGTAAATGTCCCATCTGTACAGAGTGTATTAGGGCATAGTCTACCACGCGGCCCCATTGCGGATTGACATAGACATTGACATAGACTTTATTTCGACAAACAACACACAGCAAGAACATTCAAAATAAATGACATGAAAATAACTTAATTAAGAAATAAAAACAAAACATCGTTTCAAAAAATACAAATTAAAATGAAAAAATAATTGGCGGACTTCACATATATTCGAAATATTTTTTTTGGTTTATTTCAAAATTATGCAGGTTTCTTCACGATGTTTACCTTAATTGCAGAGCACGTGATAAGTCAGCACCTTAAAATCAACAATTTCATTGGTGCCGGCGCCGGGGATCGATATTAGGTTGCTCGAGTATATTGAATTAAAGGCGCCCGGACACTGAATTATATATGGCTGTTTTTTTTATAATTTTTCATTACGTCTGCTCACTGAATATTTTAAAGATAGGCAAACCAGTGAACGATTACTATTGAGCATTTTTTTCAAATACTGAGATTAAATTACAGGTTCAAGTAGTAAAAGAGAACAAATTTGACAGCACAAATCTAACTTTTCGAAGTTTTATTTATGTTTGTAAATATTGCTCAGGTACATATTGTGAAATTTAATTCAATAAGTGCAAGAATTTTGAAAGGTAAAACCTTTTTACGTTATTACTCTAACGTATGTCCCCGATGCGAATGTGTGTAATATCAGATAGTGGTGAACCTTTTCAAAAGCATGGAATTTTAGGTTGATTTATAAGAATTTTTGAAAATATTATCATGAGCACTGTGTTTTAGTATTTTTTAATGGAAGAAGGTGCCAAGTGAGGAGGTGGTTTACTTGATGTTAAGTGTTAACCGACCCATATGCAACACCCGCAGAGTTGCAGATACGTTGCCACCTCTCAATAAAGAGGGCAAAAAAGGCTACCTCACTCACCAAATAAAACGCAAAAGTATGGCTTCCACTTCTTGCCGGTCTTCTGTGAGGTCGTGGTACTTACGCGGACGGACCTGCCGAAGTATCCAGTATTCTTCCGTATTCTTAGCAAGTTTCTACCGCTGCCGCAATATTCGTTACCAGGATTCATTGGCCTTAATTGTAACTTAGTTGTTCGAGGGTTAGCTAAGCTTGGAAGGAGCTAAGCTCGTGGAAGGATTTTACCCATCATCGCAACATAACTACGCTGATCAAGCAGGGCGTTGATTACAGTGTCACACAAATTTTGAAGCCAGGCGGCATCACTAGTCTTTCGTTGATGATTCGTTGAGATTTTCTCTGTCTGGTGCCAGTATTTTACCAACTATGATATTCCTTTTACGAAATCGATCGAAAGAATGGAGATTGCATACATACGCAAACATAGTTCACTACCACGTTTTGCACATATATCTGTTTTATTCTATATATAAATCTTCTATACATGAAGCGTAAACTTCGACAGTTATCACTTAAGATCAGGTGAACCGCCAGCGTTTGCCACTCTCTCACATAAAAAAGTAGCGTCTGACAAGTGACAACACCAGAATTTTCCAGTTTTTCTTTCATTCCGAGTAAAAGGTATCTTTTCGTTCAATTTTCTGTTTCATGTACAATCAAAATTGTACTAGTAGTTAATCACCCATCACGCATAGGTACTATGTGTGATGTTTTGCAAGAAGGTAGAGCGCAATTCAGGGAGTACTATTAAAACCCATTCAGCTAGAAAAGTTGGAAAACTGAAACAAGGGCTCTTCGTATGAGACTGTTTAAATTATTTTTAATTTAGACAGGGGTCTGTATATATATTTTACTTCATAACTATAATGTATATAATGAATTTAATTATATCAGGGCTGCTAATAACTAAAAGATTTCAATAGATAGATATAAAATAAAACACCGTTCATTTATATGTTCTTCCATTTCCTATTGTTAATTATTTCTACCGTGGCCTATTTAGAGCCGTGATAGCTCAGTGTCCGGGCGGTCGCCTTTTATTCAATATACTCGAGCAACCGGAGTTCGATCCCCGGTGCCGGCACCAATGAAGTTTTTAACTTTAAGTGTTAACTTATCACGTGCTCCGCGGTGAGAGAAAACATCGTGAGGAAACCTGCATATTTTCGAAATAATAACAATAAAAAAATACATTTCGAAAATATGTGAAGTCCGCCAATCCGCAGTGGGGCCGCGTGGTGGACTACGCCCTGATACCCTCTATATAGAGGAGGCCTTTGCCCAGCAGTGGGACATGTAGGCTGTTACTTTACTTTTTTTACTTAATTATTTCTACATTATTGAATATTTGATGACTGATTACGATACTAATGAATTTGCAACATATCTTAGGACATTACAAACAGAAAATGGCTTTTTCATTTAAAGATTAACCCTGCCAATTGTATTATAGAGTCCCTATTATTACTATTAGTATTAAGGTTTCATTATTAAAACCCTTTGTAGTTCTTAAACAAAGAACACAATATTATTAGTGTAAATTCAATTTATTTATCACAGTGCTTCATACCAAACAAAGGTTTGGAATTCGTTGGATTAGTTTGGCGTAGGATCCAATATTCGGTCAAGCGAGAGAGATAATGCCCACGTTTACCCGTCTTCATGAAATTCTGCGACAACCATTCTATTTCCGTAACTGTATTAAATTTTGTTTCGCTCATACGTCATTCAAATATTTGGAATTTGCTAATACTTACTTATACACTATTTTAAGTTTCAATTAATTAATCCCCAAGGAGATATTCTAGTTGATTCCAAATCTCGTATCTGTATTCAGATGGTACGGGCTGACAATTTTTAAATGCAGAACTCCAAAATAGGGTGGTTGCCCGTTCAAGTGATTTACTATTTCTCTTGATAATCGATAAATCGACTATTTTAAATAAAATTGAGAACCTAGGAGGGTTTTTAAGTACATAATATCAATCACATTATATAAAATAAACAGTAAAATTTTCAAATATACGCCGAAATACTATTTTTGGAGTAACATCTCCGCCAGCCATAGTGTACGTCCTCAGACAGATCTGTATTAATCGGAATCAGTATGTTTTTAAACGGTTTTATTTAGCTCGACCCGTACGGAATTTATTTGTTTATTTATTTGGGTCAAAATAGAAATTGAAATTTAAGCAACGGTATTAATTTAAGTAACGGGCAGGCCGTTGTCAGATTGATCTGAAATTTGGTACGCACATTTAATTTAGATGACAATATAATATTGTAGTTTTCAGTGCACATAAAATAAAACCGTTTTTAAAGTTTTTAAACGGTTTTATTATTAATCAGGATAATATTGTGAACAATATCATTAAACAAAATAAACGACGAGAACTTTGCATGATAAAGTTTTTATAACATTTAATCTTACTGTAATCATTAACATCAGTCTAATGTAATAAAAAAAACTATATCCCCAAATGTACAGACTGTGATATCTATTATCTGGGATGTATATCACATCTTGATGGATTGTGTTCGGAATGAGGCAGAACAAAGTTCATTCATTAATAGCTATAATATCAGTTTGTACAACATTGGTTGTTTGTAATATCATTTTGGCAAACCCTTGGCCTTAGAAAACCAAATTAATTTATAAAGTTAACATAGATATTAACCGTAGAGAGAAATTTATCGTGTTAGTATTCAAGTTGTTCTCATAATTAACAAATCTTGTTTAAAGTAAATGAAAATTACATTCACACAACAAAAATAAAGCTTCAAAAACCCACGATCACAATCGTAAAAAATCTGTAGGTTAGTGAGAAAATTCCAACAGTGACGAGAAAACAATATTCACTGACTGACGTTTTAATTTCGAATAATACGAGACGCATTTACTGTCAATAATCTCCTGGGTGGTCAATCCCGGATTTATGAATATAGTATCACATTTGGCTAGCCTAAGCAAGGCTTTCATTCATTCATTCATTCAACCGACAAGTAAGAGAACTTAGTAACTAGAACGTCTAAATGCCTTTCATTTAAAAGGACTCATTTCCTTTTAGATGATATGCCACGATCCGTATAATTAACCCAACAAACAAAACATACTAGTCTTATTTCGTTTTATTATTTCGTTTTTTTTTTTAATTTACTTCACATCGAATGTAAAACATGCCTTAAATAACAAAAGCCAAAATAATTCAATGACATTTGTAAATCAATTCACACGCTTAGCTCACACATTCATAACTATAGTGTAAAACACTATTAGTCAAAAGCAAAACAACGCTAAGAAGAAACACTTGCTGGAAATAACGAAAACGTTCGGCAAGACATTGACCCAAATCCGGTCACGCTTGGAAGATAACATTGTTAGGCCGTGAGTTACAATGCTACTTTATCTTTTCAATATATCCCACTAACCGTTACACGGGGTCATGCGTCACCTAAGCAGACCGTTTGATTCAGAAAACACTCGTAGTAATTGATAACAGCGAGCTCCCTAAAACTCTATTGCTATTTTTTTATTGTAACAAATATTTTGCGCTAATCTTGTGCCTTAGTTATAATTATGTAACTATACTAACAATGCTATTGTTATTACTCCTGCAGGATTATTGATATCTGAACCTGAAATGGTGGTGGATAGAAATTCCCAAACAAACGCCTAATATTACCATTATATGAATACTAACCCATATTCACCCGAAAAACCAAAATTATGACAACTACTTATGCACTTGTTAATGCGACTAAATCACGAAATTAGACTATATTATATATAATATAAACTATTATTAGATTAAGTTAGGATAATCACGATTAAATTATTTTCAAATTAGCGAGGTTTTTAACGATCTACATTATCCATGGTCATATTTACCATGTTAGTGAGCAAATTGTTTAATATTCATATGCTGTAATAAATTCATTTGATTTTAATTCCTTGCAGCTTCCGTTCATTTACCACTATAATTAATTACTTAAGCAATGTGTGTATCGTGTGGGGTGTGCTATAATACGATTCTATATGAATGCAATGATGATTAGTTTACAAATAATTGTGGCAAAAGATGGTAAAGGGTTATAAATTAGATTTACGTATACGTTTTAATATAAACAAATGTGAACACTACACAAGTAAACGAGGATTAATAGTATACTATGCAAATCCCGTTACCTATGACATCGAACTAAGGTTTACTATTTCATTAATATAAATTATATTGTTTGCTTGTTAATTATAATTAATACACCTTCCTTGGAGTATAGTTCCAAAAACGCTAGTGGTTTCTAGCTGGATAGTTATATTTCACCCTTACCTGAGAGACATTATGTCCTTCCTTCCTGGACCTATAAAAATACACAACCTGAAAAATCTGTTTTATTACATACATTGGTGACTCGATATGAAAATCAAAAAAATTGTATTGACTATATCTTGCCATGACTTTGATCTGAGGAATCTATAACTTATAAATGAACAAATTAAGATATGGACAAAAAAATGTTGTACGGTTTTGAAAGCGAAGCAGAAATTTGAAGAGATACGGCCGTCGGTAAACAATTTCATTTGTTGTTTGCGAAATTTATGCGCGTCAAGACACCGTATCCCAATTTCGTGCGTTGGAAAACATTCGAATCGTAAATAATCCGTGTTCTATTTGTACACATAAAGTTCGATTTTCACAAGGCATCCAGAGATTAGACAGGAAAACTTATATATCATGGTATCGATAAAATATTTCCTGACTGTCAATCTGTTTTCACATTAGAATTCAACAAAAAAATTAACATACAGAACCCACACCAATTTTAGACTTGCTTAGTAACAATTGAGTTAGGGAACTGGATGACAAAACGGAATAACGGATGGTTAAATAAAATTATTTTACGTATTAGTGGAATATGCCCATCGTAAAAGAGTAAAGTAACAGCCTATACATGTCCCACTGTTGGGCAAAGGCCCCCTCTGTATAGAGGGCATAGTCTACCGCGCGACTCCACTGTGGATTGGCGGACGCCACATATCTGCGAAATATTTTTTTGTTATTAATTAGAAAATATGCAGGTTTCCTTACGATGTTTACCTTCACTGATGAGCAAATTGTAATTCAACACTTAAAATTAACAATTTCATTGGTGCCGGACAGGCACGGGGGCTTGAACTCGGGTTGCTCGAGTATATTGAATTAAGTAAAAAGTATTTAATTTCATTAATTAAATTATCAATCTATCATACTAAATTCTTACTTTATAAATACATTTAATAAACATATAAAATGATGGGCGAATTTAAATTGATTGTTAATGAAATGTTAAATTTTTATAGTTCAGCGTATCGCGTCGTGTATAACTTGGGTCCACCCTCTTAAAAGTTGACAGAGCAAATAAAGGTGTTACGATTGCTCTATTCACGTTTGACAGTTTTAAAACACGTAATTATTCTCGTACTAAATTGTTATTCTAGAAGAAGAACGAAATTTGGTTATTAAAAGGGCAACACGCTGAAGCGGTGAATTGAGTGGTGATTCTTAAGTAAAAATAAGAAAAAGGAAGTGAAGAAACGGAAAAGTGAAAATGAGAAGATGTAGTGGACTAACGAAAGAGTAGAAGTGACAGAGAATCAAGACGTGGAGTTGGAGGTTTTGTGCGGTATCAAGAGGGTTTTCGCACATGTCAAAAGATCGAAGTAAAGAGAAGAGTAAAATATCGATATAACACTAATCACGCTATTCGTAACTCGTAATTATAACTAAAATCAAAACGAAAAACCTCAACTGCATTAGCTAGGCTTTTGTCGACTTAACACGACACTTTACACTTGCTCGCTCGTCTTACAACATTAATGTTTGATGAGAATGAGTTAAAATAACATTATGTTTAACAATCGTCTGATTAGTCAATCCAGCATTGATTAATCAAACATTTGGATCTTAATAAGGCCGGTGAAAATGGGCTAAATATTGAGGATCTTCCTTCTTAACAGTATGATAAAAGCCGAGTGTGTGATTAAACTTAATTTGAGTTAGTGTGATTCGGTGATCGAAAGCTTGCAGTTAAGTAGCAATACGCGACGTAACAACGGCCCTCTGAGTTTATTGCTGTCAGTACTCACTAAATAATCTGTTTACAAAATAAAATCTACGGTAACGGAAAACTTCAATTGGCAGTAAACATTAATTTAGGTCAGGGTTTTTTACGTTGCGACGTAATCACATTTCATTGCAGACGCTTTTCGGAAAAAAACTCAGTTGTAAAAGGAAAAAAAACACAAGTTTATTTTTTGTATTCCATAGAAGTAAATTATATAGTTCATTTAATAGAAGACATAAAACATTTCACATTCCTTTGGGTTCTTTGTAAGGTCTATATAATAGCTACTCTAGGCTATGTAACAGCTGGTACCATGGTTTGAACTCCAGTTGCCCAAGAATATTGAATTAAAAACGAGTGTCCAGGAACTGAACTAACAAAACTCTATTTTTCTTTTTTTTTTTTCAAACTCTTGAGCTACTAAAGGACTCAAATATAATTTTGATAATACTTGACACATGGTAAGTTCTAGTCAGCAGATAAGTTCTAGAAGGCCATCGTTATCAAGTCAGGTTTATTGCAGCTCCTGAATCCATACTAATATTATAAATGCGAAAGTAACTCTGTCTGTCTCTCTGTTTCGCTTTCACTCCAAAACTACTGAACCGATTTAAATGAAATTTGGTACACAGATAGTCTAGAGCCTGAGAAAGGGCATAAGCTGTTTTTAATAGGAAAAAAGTGTTATAAAGGGTTGAAAGATATTTATTTAATGGCTTCAACGCGAGCGAAGCCTCGGGCGCAAAGCTAGTATAGAATAAATCACGAAACGAATTAAAAAAGGGTCTCTACTCCCCAATCCTAGCTTTCACAGATAAATACGCGGCAACGTTTAGCTCTTGTTCTGTTCTACATTAAATTTTGAACTATTGCTATGACTAATATTGATTTCTTTTCATTGATTCCATTTCTCATTATTCTGTGTAAAATGTTTAAATTAAAACGAATAATGACTTTCCCTAGAATATTAAAAAACGTAATACTTTATACAAAGATTTACATCTATATAATTACTTCATATAAAGTATTATATTTTAGTTTACGTTTTTAGTACATAAGTATCCTTGATGCTATCTTTTATCGTTGATATATCCTGTTGCTTAGAGCAAGTCCTACTGAGTTCACGGTTTTGAACATTTCCTTATTGTCACCGCTGTGGAAATCCAATCTACGTCTTCGGGATTAGCTTAGTGGCTAAAGCGTCACGGTGCGACTTGTCGCGCTTTTTTCTACAAATTTTAATGTTTAAGTTCGAAGTTTAAGATTAGCAATGTAAAAGTTTTAAAATCGTCTAATATGTTTTGTTTGATCTCTTTAAAGTGACTCTCTCTCCCTCTCTCATCCATAACAACGTTCCATCCGGTAAAATTTAACATCCCCTAGTGCACATAAACAAATGGAATAATTTTCCACGTAAAACTACACGGGAATGCCCGCAACTGACGTAAAAATTCCGCTGCGAAGCAGTTCCCAGTTAAACAACACTGGCCTCCCCGTAACGTGCCACTTGTGTATGCAAACTACACCGAGGCTTACGAGGACTTGCAAGTTGCGAGTTGGTCTTTTCACAAATAATTATTGAACGTTGTCTTCAATGAAGATCTGAATCAAATAAATTTCCCCTAACATGTAGAAATGCACGAGGTTTCGCGTCGGCGCCGTGGTGACACGCTGGAAATACCGAATAGGTGACATCCACAAACAATTAAGTGTAAATAATTTCAAACATTTAGTAAAAGCTACCTTAATGGAAAGGGCCTCTTATAATGTCGAGGAATACATTGAGGACAAGGATATGTTGAAATGACTCTTGCTCTTCAATTGCAAGTCCCCTGGCTCCTGCTAATTTTATACTTAAAGACTTTTGTGTATAGACCAAAATAATTCAAATAAAAAAAATTTATGACCGCAGATTTTCTTGCCGGTTTGTCTTTGGCATGTTTAGTTTAGTGAACCAGTGGTAGGTGGTATGTCAATAAGAGCTTAAACTAAGCCTATATTGAATAAACAAACTTTATTCAACTTTTGACCTTAATATTCATTTTTCGCTGATGATTCTGAGGTGAATGATTCCCTTCAATAAAAGCTTAGGTTTGTTGCCAACAATTCTCCTCGTTTTATTTCAGTGCAAGGTGTTCCTCTCCATTTCTTTTCTATTTTTTGTGAACTTTACCAATCTTTTTATAACATAATTATTAATAATAATGTCACAAATTAATTTTATCTAATGTTATTATTCTTATATTATTATTTTAATTACAATGTTACAGATTAACTCTATCGTTTACAAGAAAGTTTGAGTCCTATGTTATAATAATAATTTACCGAATACCGTTTTAAGCAATGTTTCAATTTAAGTATAAAACTTAGAGAAGTTAATTATGAAACTCAGAGAATGAAATGTAACATTAATAGAGATTAAAGGAAGAGTTCATTCTTTGGGATATAAATGTTGGATAAGATCCACTTAACTAACTAAACTTAATTAATCATAAAATATAACATACTGTCAGTTATAGTAGATAATGTGTTGCACCTTACAGTAACAGTAATTATAATAACAAACCAAATTCCTCACAAAGCTGATACTACAAAAATGATACTTAACAGAACATTATTAAGCAGCGGTCTAAAGTGTTGGCTAAGCTCTGTGAAGGAACGTAAAAACTATTTATTACATTACTGTGATTTTGCAAATTGCAAGCTCATATGTGAATAACACTGGAATACGAATTACTTTTTTATATATTATTCAATGTTTACCATAGAGGAGTAAAATATAAGAAGTTTTGTAAGATTTTGATAACAAATTAAAATTGCTTATTATTTGATATTATAACAAAATATATGTGAAGTTACTACAACAAAATTTAATGGGTTATGAAAAAAATTCTCAGACGAGGAGAAAAAGTGTTGGTACGATTGCGAATAAAAGTTAAAACTATTTAAAATACAACCATGAAAATACATAAAGGTTAAAGTCTGAGGTGCTCTTAACCTGCGATAAAAATACTATAGAAGCTTTCAACACAAACGGCAGCGTTCATATAAAACAGATACATTTAAGAAAATTGTTATATATTCATGGGAACCTGGGCGTTTTCTAAATAGTCATTATGAAAAACAATTTAGTCCTTATTTCTTTATCAATTTAATAATAATATTTGTAATTATTTCATAATTTTCATGAATACCAAGGCACACACAATTTAATGTCACGTCGTTGTGTCCTTCGTAGATTATGACGACAAAATTATCACCGATGATTCCTTGCATCACCGATGACTCCTCGCGGATGTTAGATTCAGAGCTTAATTTAAAAATTTTAAAACTTCTTTGTAATTTTCAGTGGAAAATGTTATATAATTTGCTTCATGTCGTTTCTTAATCCCGCCGAGATCAGTGGGCCGGTGGCATATTTTCTTAGCTGTGGAAGTGATTGAATTTTGTTTGTCAATCAATCGCATGAAGGAGAAATTTTTCCCGTATTTATTTACTCGTTACGGTACACAGAGGCGAATTGCTTTACTTTGTAAACAAGAGTGCGTGCACTGACGGAAACGGGGCAAAGGCGAGATCTCATAAAACCAAGCGGTATACTTTTATTTTGTCGTAAAACATCGATACCTGTTTAAGAAATTATTCTGCCTTAAACACGCTTCTTACGTATGTAAATAAAAAGCTTAATTTCTTTTCAAATTTATAAATAATACTTGTACTGATCAAGAGAATTGATAACTTACCTAAAAGAAATCGAATCAGTAACCATCGAAGCTGATCATACAATAATCTAAGCTCTAAACAAATCTCCTTTTAGTTTCTAAGATAACTAGCTAAATTATTTTTTTTATTTAAGCCCCTTTCTAAAAATCTAGGATTGCGAAGGACGGACTTAATGCGAATTGGCATTCTCAACCAATCCGACTGGCCTTGAAAAGAAATAGTGCTAAGTGTAATAAATGAAAAGTGGATGGATTCAAATGGGCAAAAAGATATAAACACATGTGTGTATATATGCAAATATTAAATACAGTAAGTACTAAAAAGGGTACGTACCACGACCTCACAGAAGACCAGCGTAAAGTGGAAGTATGACAATTTCAAAAGGTTGTCAACGCATCTGTAACCCTCAGGTGTGGCAGATGTCCATGGGCGGCGATATTCACTTAACATCAGGTGAACCGTCTGCTCGTTTGGCAACTCTTCACATAAAAAAAAAGAACGGATTTTACGAAATTCCACAAAACGACGTTTGCCGGACCAGCTAGTATCTATATATATAAATAAGTACTTGCATATCAATATACTCTGATAATTAAAGATAAGTTTTTAGGGATGTGCTCACAATTTTTTTTAAATACAGAGCGACTTTAAGCCAAATAATATGGTAACTAATAGTAGCCCTGGACTAGTTAAGCAACGCAAAAATAACTAAAGACACGATTTGATAACGATTCCAGTAAAGTGGTTTCCTGTATATCACATATAAATACATAGTTTATATTAGGTGCAACACACAAATTGAATCGTACTCTATGGTCCACGCAACTGCGTCTGCTCTTGCACAAATAGGCTCACAGAAGCCTAGCGTGATGTGCATTTATTATTTATTATACCTTTCCATTTCGTATAATGAGGTAACAAGGCCACTTTCTTTGTAAGTTGTTAACGCATCTACAAACCTTGAAGGTTTGTAGATGCGTTAACAACGTGTTTCGAACCATCCAATAATACCATCTGCACTGTTCAAACAATGATTTTTTAGGTTTCAAAAAACATTTAACGAATCTGTGTCATAAACAGATAACATAATATAGGTTACCGTTTTAAATAATATGACTCACGAAAACTTGTTTTAATCGTTTTAAAAATTCTTACTTCTCCTTTTGAAATATTAAAAAAAGTAAATCTTAAAATGTAACTTACCTACGAAACAAGAAACAAATCATTGTGAGAGCTACAAATCTCTGCAGTGTTCATTTAAAAGTCCATCGCAATTGTCGTTCCTTACTGTGGTGCTATAATCCAAACGGCTCCGTGAATTACGCCATTGTGGGAAAAGAACGGACCCGCTTAAAATATGTATAACATTAACCCGATAAACGTTTTCGCTTTTCCAATTTGTGCCACTTCCTGTTGAAACTTTAAGTCCGTGGTGTCCCCGCACATCCAAATTTTTAAAAAGTTTATGTCCTTTGCTTAACGCCGCGGCTGGTGACGAGAGCTAGTTCTTTTCTCGCTCAAAGGTTAAGCATAACTATTCAGCGAGGAAATGCAGCTTGCGCTCTTGGCACCATGCCGCGTGAATTAGGTTTATTAGATAATATATAATTTTAGATACATTTAATCTTGTCGAATCGAATGTCATTTTGTGTTCAAAATCCTGTAGTCAAAGATCTATATATATAAATCAGCGACACAGGAATCACGACGAACACCCAAATTACAAAAATATTACCAAAAAGCGAAAGGAACGGGATAAAGCACGTCATGTAAATGCCAATTGTTCTAATTTGTACAGAATCTTTTGTTTATCGGAAGTCATTATCACTTTAATAACTTTACATTAAATGAAAACATCAAAATAACTTTTAAGATAAGGGCCAAGTAACTAAGAAATTAAACTTAGAAGAATTCATTGAAACCTATCTAGTAGTTTTTCTTGATGCGCGCAAAAGGTCATAATTTTAATTTGATAAATGTATTCTATCCGGCACGTCAAGAAAACAGACATCGTAGTGCGTAAAAAATTGTTGCTTCTTAAAACTTTAAAATGAAAATATCACAATATTTTTCATTCATATGGATTTTTATTGTCACATCATAAGTTCCTTATAATATAATCCATTTGCAGTATTAAAAGTGATGATTTCCAATAAAAAATTTGCCACTGTCGTAAAAATTTGCATAGTTGAATAAAACCTCCAAAACTATAGTTCCCTCAGCGTGCCCTTGAATGCATGAATGCGAAATACAAAAGTACTCCATATCCTAATACTGAAATGTTTTTACTGACATTAAATGCATTGTAAACAGTTTCAACCTCATAAGTAAATATTAAATGCAGCGATGTCTTAGCCAGCCATGACGGCGGTTTACGATCTAAGGTTATGGGTTCGATTCTGAGTGGTGGAAATCGACTCGTTTCTGTTTTTGAATCGACATGTTTGTTTTTGAATTTCTTTCGAACAAGAGCAAATATTAGCATTATTATTACATTTTTATTAGGCAAAAATATGGTGTCGGGTTTACCAGCTACTTATTGAATTACAGTAATTAGTGGAAAATGGATAATTATAAGTGTAAGGTGAAGTAGTAAATACTTTAACGGATTAACTTCCAGTCAACCAACCCAGATATCGAATAAACAGAATGAGTTAATTATTTGATATATTTATGTATATCGTCAGTTTGGCTCCTTATACCTAAAAAATTGAAAACATCTTGGCCAAAAGTTTAAATAATATGATTATGATTTAGGGTCCTAGAAAATGACCTCAAAAATGTGCTACTAGTACCATATTTTCCAAAATATTAATCACCTAATTTATTCGTATTTATTGAACAACCATTCCCTCAATCAAACCACCTTTAATCTTACAACCTTTCCTTGGAAATTCCTTACCCATTTTAAAATGACAATAACCAATTGAATGATATTGTAAAACCTTTTACTTCCAATTTTAAACGGTGCCATAGTAATTAATTTATACTAAAGGAATTACACCTTACACATTTGCGAATAATTTTCATTTTCGTAACGTCTTATTCAATTTTCGTCCGTCCATCTTATTCATAGGAAATCAGCCATACTTCTCAGATACTTTTTAAGCGTCATCCGACCATTGTTTTGATGTTCAAAAGATAAAAAAAAATAGTGAACGCAATCTAATCGGGTGGAATTCGATTCGAAATTTATCTGCGAGTACGTAGCGCGGCGTGCACATATCGGCGCGCTGGCAGAATCTGTAATGAGCCGCGGGAGTTCGGAAGGCTATGAGAAAACTTAACGCGGAAATGGTGACCCACAGCGGTCCCAATTCAATCACTTACAGAGCTATTTCCAACCAGATTCTATCGCGCCTTCCGTCGTTTTATGCGATGAAACGAAGTTAATGCAACTGGTGCGGTTTTTGAACTTGCATTGTACTGTACGTTTTCCCCTATAAAGCCAGTGTTTAAATTTATAACATAAGGACAGCTTCGGGTTTGATAATGACAATGTAATGGAAACCTTCGTCTTGATGTATTAAGCAAATAATTTTCAAGCTGACGGTAGGCCGGGTTAACAGGGACATCAAATACTATTGACTTAACAATCACCATGATTGCTATAAAATGGACGAGACATCGGGTTTTTTAAAATCAAAATATCCGTGAATCATTATAAAAATCAGCCACCTCATAATGGATTTTCGAAATAAACAATCTTTTTAAAATACAATTGTGTTGCACGACAAAAATATAACATGCTTATAAATATTATAAGAGCTATAAGGCGTTGTTTTTTAAAGATTAACTGTAAAAAGGTGAGCTATTAGCACATTGTGTAACATTTTATATCTTTCACATTTAATAAACTTGCAGAGAATTATCAGAATTTTAACTAAAAATCAAACTGTAAAAAGTCCGTGTAATAATTTCATTTTTCAATTTCTGTCAAACTTATACTGGTAAAGCATAAAACAATTTTTATAAAAATAACTGTTGGAACCCGTATTTTTCCGCGCACCAACTACAGTTGTTCGTAAACTTGAAGTTATAGAAGCATCTGAAATAACTGCGTATTTTGAATCGTTAAATATCACTAGTGCAAACTTTAATATAAACGTAATTCAAAAATCTCCATTAATGTTTAATTTTTAATGTTCCTCTGCCTGTAGTAGACTGTGTAGTTTATCTTTCCGTTTATAAGATTTTTTTTAATATCTGAAAAATGTTTGAAATCTTTAAATATTCTTATTTGAAGTTCATTTACTTATTTCACTACTTAACTTTTATTTGAAACTATAAGGTGTCTTTTGTTTGGATGAGCATTTTATAAACTTACGGTTCTATGGTCATGGTCAGAGCGTGGGAAAAATCACTTAAAAAAGATGGTTGAATAACACAAAAAATCCCAGGTGACAGTAAAAATTACAAAATATATTTTCGAAGTTATACTTCTTTTGGTGCGTTTGGAAAATTTATGAAAGTAAAAATTTTTATCAAAAAAAGCGGCATGATAAAGTTCAACCAATTTCAGTCCTCCTGCCCTTATCCCACCAAGGTAGGGTCAGAACAACATTTGAATCATGTCGCAAGTTTTTGCCGTGTATTTTGCCGGCCGCTGCCCGACGCCAACCCTACTTGGGAAACAAACACCCAGAACCGGAACAATTATCTATGCCGACGCCGATGGCTTAGTAACAAATCTGAAGGAAAAAATCACGTCAAATACATTTTTAAAAGATCTTTGAAACTTTTCAAGTAGGTACTTACGAATAACTATGTTTCGCTCTAATGCACTTATGCGTTTATAATCGCCTGAGGGCGAAGAAAGATATGAAAAAAAAAGTCAAGAATATAAAACGAAAGTCAAGCAACATAACGCGACGGGGCTGTTTAGTACAATCGTAGTTGGTGTCACTTCCTTTGCGATTTCCATAAGTTCCCACGAGACTTCGCATAAAAGCGGCGTTCTATATAACGGTCCTTAGAATTTTAAAAGAAATTTTTAGATCTCACTTTTACTTACACTTTATTTCGTTTTAAATTATTTAAAAGCTTAAGGAATTTATAAAATAAACATTCAGATGTTCACTTGATACTTGTTCTGATTGTACAAATTAGGAAATGACCGTTTTATTTAGAAAAAAACAAAAGAAACTTATATGTTAAATTAATCAAGTATTTGCCATTGTATTCGATACGACTATAATTGGAAATTAGTTCGAACGTGGTCTGAACAGTACAGTGGATAAAAACAGAATTTTAAGGACGCTCGACATATTTTAAGATGACGGGGCTTCCACTTTGGTATAGGAAGCTTTGATAGTCTACAGACTTAAACGATAACTTCAGTAACAACATTAAAAAAATACATAAAAACTATGGTGTAACCAAAAACGACCTTCATCTTGGGTCAGCCACAGGGCTCATGGTCGAGATTAAAACTTCAAAAAGAGTAGCGGTCAAACCAAATGCACCATGCATTCACTTGCGGTACATAGTCTTTACTGCTTGCTTTCTAGTTCTACTACTAAAACTATTTTTTTTATTACCACAAAAACAGCGATATTAAAGGAAGGGTGGGAAGACAAATTACCAGCTGGTTATTGAAAAAATATATCATACATATATTTTAAAATAAATGTTAATTTAGAATTATAAATAGAATGAATTACGGATATTAACGCTAACTTGTAGTAAAAATCTGTAATGTAATACCTACTACAATACATGTACTTCTTCTTGTGTTGTTAGGTTTTACAATAGACATATATTTAGACAGACTTTTGAGATAAATTTGTTTCAAAATGTGAAACATGGATTTGAAAAGAAAGAAAATAAAGTGTATATACAATTATTTTTAATTAAAAAGCCATTATTACGTCCTAAAATATCAAGCAACAATAAATAGTACCACATACTTTATCTTTGGTAGGGCCTGAGCAAGTTAAGCGGCGTGGCATTACCATAGTTAAAGTAGATTTAAAAATGCGGTAGTAAAAGCGCTTTCCGGAAATATACACAAATATTAGGCAAGACACTGACCCACATTTTGTCACGGCCGGGAGATAACATAGGTTATAACGCTACTTTATCCACTTAATACGTTCCGATAAGTTATCCGGCGTTCTGTATAACTAACGTAGGTCACTTTGTTATGAATACACTTAAATTACACTTAACTCCTCAAATCAAGATCAAAATCCAATAATTATTCACCGAAATAAGAAACATACATTACATCTATCCATAGTCATCTTTTTTAAATCTACTATCATTTCGTGATAAGGTTCCACTAAAGGAGAAAAAACAGACGAAATAAACTCCATAAGTATACTCTGTTTTATCATTTTTTTCCCAACGAATTCCTAAGAATTTTTCCGAGAAACGTCCATGAGTCCAGACATTTTGTATTTATTTTAACGACAGCTATCTAATACAAACAATATGAGTAAAACATCATATCAGTTTTGGCTTACCTAGCCTTACAACGAACTCTGTAACACGGACTGAAAGCGCAGAATAAACAAACAGCCGGTTGTGTTCCTTTTATGTTAGTTGATTGCGAAAATCCGTTAGAGACTGTAATCACACAAAACACTTCTTCAATTTAAACGGGCCACGAGTATTTTAAGGAACGCGAACGCTTGTCAGTTATAGAGGTCAATGACACTTGGAATTTCGACTACTTATTTAAGTTATAAGTATATGCCATATTTGTTGGTATATGCCAGGTGACAGCTCAGTGTCCAGGCGCTCGTCTTTAATTCTATATACCGAGCAACCTTAGCTCGATCTCCGGTACCGGCACCAAAAAAATTGTTAATATTAAAGTATCAAATAAAGTGCTGACTTATCACGTGTTCAGCTGTATATTTACGTAATAATAACAAGAAATATTTCGAGGATATGTGAAGTCTGCCAAGCCGCGTGGGCTCGTGTGTGGATTATGTCCTGATACCCTCTATAACGAGAAGGCCTTTGCCCAGCAGTGGGACAAATATAGGCTAGTACCTTAATTTTAATTGGACTCGAAACTTCACGACCTTAATCAACTGAATTATTTCACGAATATGGCGGTTATTTACATTGGTTTTGTAATAAGATCCACATAAGATTTCCATCAACCATTATTAATTATGAATTCTCGGCTAGACCAATCTTAAAGCATTTTCTATATATTTGTTTTTGTTATCTGAGAAGCATGGATATATTTTTAATAATATATCTTTTATATATACTAGCAGAACCCGGCCACGCTTCGCTGTGGTTTTTTTAGATTCCATCGGAACTTCTGAATAAAAGGTGTATGAAAACACTCTCGTGTTCAATAGCTATGTTGTGAACAAATATCAAGTCAATCCATCTGCTAGTTTTTGAGTTTTATGGACGCGAAAATTCGGAAGCGAAACTTTTACATAAATAGGTTTGTCCCTACGAACGTAAAGTGTATTATCCTTACCCGCTAAATGTTACTGAGAACGAGAAGTCGTAACATGTATTTTTTTTTGTAAAGAAAATATGTACTACAAATGATTATTGTACTAGTTAGTTTTATTTTGTAGGTATGTACCCAACTATGCAACACTTACGCCCGGTTTCTGTAACACTGATCATCATAGAAATTAACTAATCAGGTGTCAAATGGCTTTTTAAAATATGTCATTGAGTAGCTAAAAGGAAGGTTAAGCTCTTTAAATTGATCATTCTGATAATTAAAAAACATCGTTCTTAACAATTCAGAGAGTTTAACCATCCTTTTGGCAACTTAAAAGACATTTGACAAGCCATTTGACTGCTGATTAGTTAATTTCTACGATGATCAGCGCTACAGAAACCGGGCGTTAGTCTCGAGCATTGTTTGCAACAGTTTCGAGGACTAATCGAACTGAGGTTGTACTAAGTAGTATAATTACGTAATTAAAAAAATGTTTCCCATTTTTTCCCTATAAACTAAAATGAATAAATTAGTAACTCAACTTTCAATTTATGTCATGGAATCATACAATGAAATTAATGAATACTAATTTAAGAATATTCACAAACAAAACATTTTAAAACAGCGAAGTTCTTAACAGTAATTATTCATTTCTTGCTCTACAAGTAAAATGAAAGGAAATTTCTTCTTTAGCACCTACTGATATACACATTAGATAGTCTGTTTCCAGTATTATTTTTATAAGTTTAAAAACATATTTATAGTTAATGGTTCAGTACTAAATAAGAATTCATCTGTTTTTTCTCGTGTTATTTTAATCTGCTCAAGTAGCAACTCAGCAAGGACTTCTACAACCCACGTGAGGCTTAAAGGTTGGCAGTGCATCTGCATTAATTTAAAAGGTTTACCATTTCCACTTCGCGGCGGTCTTCTGTGAGGCCGTTATACTTCCCCGCACGACCAGCCCATTTCAATAAAAAATTTTTTTTTCGTTTGCAAACACATACAATAATACTTGTCTATGTTTTTCTGTGAGGTACATTGATACTGACTGGAAAAAAAGCGTTCGTTTGTGTTAAAGAAAATATTTCACGAAAATCATTTATAAAACATCATAATCTAGCTAATATTCGGTGTTTTCCTAATTCAATATCCTCCGATGTAGTCATGACCCGCTACATAATGGCGATGATTTCTTTCATCACAGGATTTCACAAAATACATAATCTATATAGTTATCTGACTGATATTTAAGATTGGATAGCTATTTTTACGCGCATTGTGTTTAATTCAAAGTTAATTAACTAAAAATATTTCTTTTCTACAGTGGATTATGTTATGGAACTAACTTATTTTATAAAAAAAAAACAATAGAAAATATTTCAACTTATTTATTGAAAGGGAAACTGTAAATTGTTATATGTTTTCAAAAGCATAGCAGAAAGTTAAAGAATAATGGATGGCCGACGGGAAACTATTTCAATTGTTGTCGCTGAAATTTACGAGCATCGAGACACCGAAATGCTATTTCGTGTGGTAGAAAACATTTCTTACATAATTCATACATATATTACTACATAAATTTTGCTATTCGCATCATTGTGCTGCCCATTGTTCCTCTCTACCCATTAGAGATTAAACGTGAGATTAAACGTAAATCTTGGTTTCAGAAAATAGTCCCTAAATTGGTAATAAAATGTTGGGTTGTAGACTTTGGATTACATCAACACTTTACAACAAAAATTCGACTGTATTTTTATATATAATTATAACTTACATTTCGTCTATCGAGTCATATATTTTTTAAATCTACCACCATAATGAGGGTCCTCTAGCGGAGAAGAAACAGGCAAAAGAAACTCCTTATGTATCCTCTATTTTGTCATTTTAATTATTAATCCGATAAGGCTTCCACGATTCACTCCGTTTATGGTATAAGGGCAACGCAAGACACAATGTTGTAAATGTTTATGACTTATAGAAGCATTTACCACAGGCACTAGCCCCCTTACCATTTACCTGCTCATCAATAAAAAAATTAAGCCATATTTATCATATTTTAAATGTCGCAAACATATAAGTTACTACATGGATAAAAGACATTTTAATTTAAAAAACTCAGTTATTTTTGACGAAGCAAAGGATAATAAAGCGTGCTACAGAGAAAATCTCCAGCCAATTATCTGCACACAAGACTGTTTCACTTTACAGCGATGTACAAACGGATAATATTCCCTAAGCTCCGCAACTGCAAGGGAATCCAATTTCTTACGTAGTTGGTACGCTATCACAATTTCAACTGCATCTGCGATACGTTACTTGCACAGATTACACAGAAAGAATAATTGTATGCATTATTTCTCGAACGTAGGAGATATTATAATGGAGTTTTATTTTTTTTTCTTAGACAACTAGTTGCTGTACTTTTATAACACTGACAGGTAATATTCAATATCAACATGTCTTACTTTTAAGTCATGTTCATTTTCCTAATGTAGACTAGACCTAATGTATGCTCTAGGGTGCAGTGGGGTAATTCCGACATAAATTTGTATGACATCACTAAGGGTCCAGTTTTGGATTAATTATTGAAAGTAGTTTTATATCTAAGACCATAATTGTTTTACATCTGTTTGCGTTACGAAAATAGCTGTGATAAATATTTATTCAATTCTTAAAATGCAATTGGGGTTTTGCACTAGAGCATTTGAAATATTAAGCTAATATTCTTTTAGTAAAAGGGATAATTACGAACTATCATGGGGTAATTCTGAAGTATTTCTAAAGTTGTATTTATTGAACTCTGGCCTAAAGTTCATATTACTTTTTCAGTCGTAATTATGTGTTACACAAAATATACGCAATATTGTACATAGAAACATTAATCTAATTTATTACAGCTTTTTTATTTCGTAATTACCCCTTAAAGTGTATGTGGTTCTCAAACTTTAAGTTACAATTGTACTAGGATACTTTTTGTTAAGCAGTTTGTCCACTTATTTTGTACTAAATAATACAAAGTATTGGAAAAATCAACATAAATAAGGACGAGGAAGATCAAAGAATGTAATATATATTTATTTAATTTATAATCTTTTCTTCAAGATACTTTCCAGCAAATCGAAATATTCTGCAATGACGAATAGATTGACGAATTTTTCTTCTTACAAATTCTACCGGCTGTGCTTCTTTAAAAGACCATAAATTGTCTTTCCGGAAATTAATTAACCAGGGATATTATTCTTAAATGGTGTCGGAATATTGTTTACCTGCACATATTCAGTGACATCTTCCATAGTTTAATTGTTCTGCTAATTTATTTTCTTCTATAGGTATGACGGTAGGTCTTCTTGCATTAAACCTGACTGTTGCTTTATTTCTCTTAACGTATTCATGAAGGGGATTTTATTTATTTGAGCTGCAGTATATTGCGTTAATTCTCCCTTTATAACTTTTTCGTTCGCTTGGGCCAAATCTTGTGAAGTGTATTTTTTAATATTCTTTCTTATGTAATTTCGGGACATGATAGATAATTATGTAAAACAAATTTGTTAATAATGCAAATACATAAAAATAAGTTTGAGAACCACTGCTAATTACTATGTGAAAGCTAAATGGGGTTATAAGGAAAATGATATATATCGGAATAAACCCGGAAGGGTATATCCGAAAAAAAAATTAATAACAATTAGAATGTTATGTTCCTCGTACATAAACGCAAAAAAATAATATAATTAATAGAAATTTAACGATTTCGGAATATACCCGTTTTCGGAATTGCCCCACTGCACCCTACTAAAAATAGGGCGGTTGTAGAAATAGTAATATATTATTTCAGAACATGTGAATAACAATCAGACCCCTACTGAGGAAATGTGCGGGAGATCGATCGTGAATGGTAGATGTGGCTAATGTGGCTGATAATTCCAAATTTCATTTAAAGTAATTCAAACATAATACATAAACCAAAACGATCAGAGCTGACATCAAAAGAGTATGTATAATCTGAGATTACCAATCAACCATCGATGGATGCAGTAGGCTCAGAATCGTAATTCGTGGCAGCCTGTGGGGAGGTTATATGTATATATACCTTAGGAGGTTATGTATATACGTTCATCAAAGAAGAGATGTAGAAGTGATAAGAGGTGTAATGATGATGACGATGATGATGATAATGAGTAAGGTAACGAGAGTTAAGGCGAGAGTTCAGCTCCATACAAAGCATACCAGACAGCCAGGAGACAATATTTTTTTTATGTGAAAAAGTGGCAAACGAGCTGGCGGTTCACCTGATGTTAAGTGATAACTGCCTGCCCATGGACATTTACAACACGCGTAGGATTGCAGATGCGTTTCCACCTCTTAATAATGTGGGTCCCGGCCACCGCACTCACCAGACGAAACGCTGAAGTGCAACACTTCTACTTTACGCCGGTCTTCTATGAGGTCGTCGTACTAATCCGGAGGGACCTGCCCATTCGTGCAACAGCGAACTCTGTTGCGTGGACCTACCACCGTAAACGATATCGTAAGATTCTCTCCGATCTCCGTCCGATTGCATATTGCCCTGGAGTATGTTGTTTCACCCAATTCGGGGCTGCACAGGGGAATGCTGAGAGTTGCCGGCCGCTCATCGACCTACCCGTTGTGTGGTGTCAATGGGCTCTTTTCTGCTTGTATATACTGCCCATGTTATAAAGAACAAAGTCCTGTCTACAGTCAGGACGTGGCTTCGCTGCTTATGACTAATGCGGAAGGTGGTGTGTGTCAGAAGTAGTATTCTTTTAGTGGTTGTTGCGGAACTAGTCTCATTCGCACACCCTGGATCTTTTATGCGGGGAACTGTTGCCGATTTCATTCGACCTGTCTTCGAATTTAGTTGTACTCTAACTACTTGAGGTTATGTATAACTTAAGTATGAGACACGTGAAACGTGCGTATAAATCTATAAAATAATAATTGTATTTTTATGATAATAAACTAAGTAATAACTCGTAGGAACCAAGAGCAATATTTTTTGTTATAATAATGTGAATTATAAAACTAGAAATAAATAAAAATTTGCTATTGTTTGAAATGATATGTCACCAAATTTAGATTTTGATAAGTTTTGTCGTAAAAGGATGAATAGAATGTTGGCTTGGATTTGAATATTGATACAGTATTATACATCCAGCTGGTGGTTCCTCTTATCTTATTAATTAGGGTTCGTAGCCAGAGGGGAAAATGGGACCCTATTACTAAGACTCCGCTGTCTGTCTGTCTATCTTTCTATCTGTCACCAGGCTGTACCTCATGAACCGTGATAGTTAGACAGTTGAAATTTTCACAGATGATGTATTTCTTTTGCCGCTATAGCAACAAATACCAAAAAATTAAATAAAAAATATTTAAGTAGGACTCATACAAAGACATGATTTTTTGCGGTTTTAAATGGCCAATTGCAAAGGGTTCTTCAAAACTAAGAGTGTTCTCCTCGGCCAAGTTCCGTATTCGCTGCGCAGGCCAGCGATGCAGCACATTTAAAGAAATATAAATCTGTTTATCCGATACAAGACCAACTTTCTCCAAGATTTTGAAATTATCTTACTTTGAGCGTTTCATAAAACGAAAAATCCTTCCACGCTTCAAAAATCCTTTTGAAGCTGGGAACCCAATGAAATATTTGCTCAATCGGCTGTGCAAGATTGTTTTATTTATTTCACTTTACTGTAGTCAGTCAAAAGGAAGAGACGTGTAATCTCTATTACGGGTTATATTATAGCTTTCCCAATGCAAATGGATGAACATAATGTAGTTTTAAACTACATCAATCATAAGCTCTAACAAATTAAACTATACTAGTTTAAGTAAAGGTATAAAACATTCAATAATATAATATCCGATCTGGACTGGAAAGGACGACGGTATTAAAATGAATACACCCACCTCCGATTTGCCGACGATACAGTCATCATAAAATGGAGGACTTATATTTCAATTAACATGTTACATGTAAATAATGAATTAAATTGTGCTATAATGTGAAAATGTTAAAGTTAGTAAGTGAACTATTACTTAATTTCCATTCATTTAGATAATTACCATGAGATTAGTTTCTACATTAATTTAGAACAGCTTTCTTTATTAGGTCTCCGTACAAAAAGGGTAAAACGGGACCCTATTACTAAGACTTCGCTGTCTTTGTGTCCATCTGTCCGTCTGTCACCAGGCTGTATCTCATAAACCATGATAGACAGTTCACAGATGAGGTATTTCTGTTGCCGTTTTTATAGATACGGAACATTCTAGATTTAAGGCACAAAAACCTAGACTGCAGCTTCATATTTTGTCGAGACTGTTTTAAAAGGGTTCTTACAGAGCACATTTAAGATTTACGATTACAGACGCCTACATAATCAAATACTCAACTAACTCAATTTGCCAAATTTCAGAAAGACAAAATATCGTTGTATGGTCAACGTTTACGTCTGGTAACAATTTCCCTTGTAGAAGCAGATTTGTTACCACCAATGTTTTCAGATAATCTTTACTTACAAAAATGTTAAGTGTTCACGCAGTTAATTTTGCGCGAAAACTCGTTTACACTTATAAGTTTACATTGAGTGCAGATTTTGCAGTATTATTATCAACTTTACACCAAATGAAAACAGTTAGAAAGTACAAAAACGAAAGAAAATCTGTCCTTTCCTATGCAGCAATCCAATACTTGCTAAAAGCATTTAGATTTTGATTGGTCTTAAACATATCGTAAAACAGAAAACTTTTCAATTTTAGTGAATAAATAAATACCATCGTTAACGTGAAACGTGCTCTTAAAAGGCGTAGACTTCCTCAAGGAGCTTCAATTTGCCCGATCTTATTTTGTGTTGTAGATATTAGTATATTTTTACTCAAGTTGCACTTAAAGCAGCGCTAACTATGCTGATTTTAATGACAATATTAGTACCGTAATATCGTAGAGGTCGACAGAGAAGATAAGATGAAAGGTTAAAAGACAAAAATATATTTGTATTCCATTTTTCAAAGAAATTACAACTTATATTTTTGCACTTGCTAAGCTGGGAAAGGCCCGCTTATCTTACATAACTTCACATTTCAAGTTAAGAAGGTTAGGATAAAAAATATGGTGGTATTTTATTTTTAAAGAGATGAGAATTTAACAAAAGGGCTCTCTTTGAACATAAATTAGTGCAACTTAGATTTTTCTGGCGAAGCTGGGAAAGGTCTGCTTATGTTGCGTAGTTGCCATTTAAACGTAAGAATGTATGAAAAATATTGTATTAGCAAACAGCTTTCGTTTTGAACGCATTCCGTTACGGACGACGGGGCTTGACGCTGTTTAGATTTGTGTTTTGCCTTTTTTACGTTTCCGCGTTTACCTAGTTACCTTGAAGGCACATAATACGTAATAAATAAAAACGGCTAGGCAAGTTGTTTTTGAGCCTTGCTCTCACAAGTTGTTGATCACTAGTAGTGGCACGCCCCCGAGACATGAATTTCTTGTAACAAATCTTCTCAAATTTCCACTTATCTAAATATTTCTTTAACTACAATGACAAAAAGTTTTTTTTTTCCGATTTAGGTACCACTTTTGTTAAATGTATTAATTTTTGTCTTAGCTTTTATAAAACCATGAAAATTTTGTCCAAGTCAGACGCTCTAAAATTAAATTATACATTTTTGTAGACAAATGAACAAAAACTTTCGTCGCTGCGGAATTCGAACCTGCGTCTTATGGTTTCGCGCACAGACGCTTTATCTACTAAGATAAGCGGACGACGGAGTTATTTTAAGACGACCCGAGTGGCGCAGTGGTTAGTGCACCTGCCTCTTGCGCCAGAGGGTGTGAGTTCGATCGCCACCCTCCTACTGGAAAAATATTTTGTGATGAACATGGTGTTTTTCCAGTGTCTGGGTCTTTATATATTTATAATGTTCATTTATGTATTTACAAAAGAAAAGTATGTTTCTCAGTTATGTATGCCCATAGTACAAACTAAGCAAATTTGGGACTAGAGAACGTTGTGTTAAACTGTGTCCGATATATTTATTTATTCCTTTCAACAACTTCATTATTTATAATGTAGTAAACGTGTAAATTTAAGAAAACAAACATATTATAAATGTTAAAATTTTTGCTCATTAAAATATGTAAAACGTTTTTCTTAACAATGACAGATGTAAAACTTATATTTTTACTGCCATAGTTAAGAGACGTTTCTAAAATGAAATATAAAGATGATTACGAAATAGCCGGGAACTTTGTATCGTTAATCATCGCTCGTGGAACTGTTACTTACAAACAATGTTCAATTACAAAACTCCATCATGCTCGTAAAGCATAGCTCTTAACGTTTATTTCAAATGCAAAGATGCTGTTCGCAATCGTCATTAAACTTTGCAGTCTATTTATAAGTGTGTTAAGTTTTATTTCTCGACGTTATAAATCCTTAAACATAGTTTCATTTAGTTATGTGTTATCGTGTTAAAACAAGAAATTATCATATATGGTCGTTTTCTTGTTCCGTCCAATTTTTTTTTCTGTCCCAATATCCGATATCGATGTTTTCTAGTTCCTTCCATTTCTTTCTTTTTTTCTGTTCCCCAATATCCGATATCGATATCTTCCCCTTCTCATCTTTTCCACGAGTTTGTAAGAAACATATGGTCATAGTTAATTGCTAACAATATTCATAAAATTTGTAATGATCTTAATGAAAACTAACAAAGATCATTTCCTCAAATATATATAAAACAATATTTAAAAATTGAAAAAGAAGTTTTTCATAGAAAAATTTTGGTAGTACAAATGTACTTCTAATTTTACCTTTTGCCTATTTTTTTAAATTTAATTCAATAAGTACATCGAATATAGAAGATGAAACATTTCTATATTATTATTCCTGCATATGTCTCCAAAGCGAATGTATGTAATATCGGAAAGTGGTGAATCTTTCTTATAGAATTTAAGCTCCAACTCTGAAAAATTTATGTCGCAAAATATACCTTTTTTTATGTAGAAGGTGGCAAACGAGCTGGGGTGTCACTTGAGGTTAAGTGATAACCGCCGCCATTTGCAACACCTGCAGCGTTGCAGATTCGTTGTCTTTTCATAAAGAGGACCCCAGCTACCTCACTCATCAGACAAAGTGCAGAAGTACAGCACTTCGACTTCACGCCGGTCTTCCTGTGGTGGTACTTACCCGGACGAATCTGCCCATTCATGCCACAGCGAATAATGTTGCGTGGTTCGACCATATTGGAAACTATTGTAGCCCAAGTTAACAGTGACAATAGGACGTATCACTTGACTATAAATGCTGCAGTATTCGCAAAGTCGAATATTAAATTTTTAAATAAAAGGCATACATTTACATTTACATAAAATGTCAAATGTTTGTTCAATATAACTTCCTTAAAATGGACAATTATTGTTGTGTACTCTATTTCTTTTTCTCGTATCCTGTGAAGTTTTGTGAATAAAATAAAATAGAATAAATAAAACAAAAAAATACTACTATTACAGTCACGCCTTTAATTCCTTCGTGTGCGGCGACAGGCTTGCCATCCATAAGATATGAAAATTCTCAGACAAGAGGGAAGTATTATAAACTATTTCGTTTACCTTGTTTAGGTAGAAGCCAATTGTTCATGATCAGATAAGCCCCAATTTTTGGGATAAAATGGATACATTAACAATACTTTTTTAATAATGTTTTTTTTTAAATCTATATAAATAGTAATTCTAGTTAACAGCAAAAAATAAGCGCGACGCTGTACAAAAATAGGTTCTATGGTGATGACATCTCTATCTCTGAACGTGCTCATCACAATCGTGCATTTATTTTTTTATACAAAAAGACATTAACATTCATACACTTAAATCTATATAAATATTTTAGTAGGTAAATAAACGCACGTTGCCATTTGCTTTTATTTTACACTAGCTACTGCCCGCGACTACGTCTGCATAGAATAGGCTCAAGGTGTAACTTTAAGACAGAAAGACAGATATACAGTAGTAAAGTTTCATTAAAATCCATTCAGTACTATTTGCGTGAAAGAGTAACAAACATCCATCCACATATATAAACATTCGCCTTTATAATATTAGTAAGGATTTGCCAAGATAAGATACTGAGTAGAACACAAAAAAACAGTTAAGTTGGCAGTAGCCCGAGGACATTCCAAGTGCAGCGCATTTGATATTTTCACACATTGATCCTGAGATCCGAATTCTTTAAAAGTTTAGAGGGCATTTTATTTCTATGTCCCTTTTTTTTCTTTCAACTGTTTTGAGTGTTACTAATTTTGTTGCACATATTTCATACATTTAATAATATAGGAGTTTTAGATATTGCAAAGTCTGTAAATAGAAGAGTATAACAGTGGTGATAGTTTTAAAATGCTTACGGCTTCGAAAACACGTGGCAGCGCCTCGCATACACCTCAATCGTAAACATGTCTTCTAACCGACACAAAAATATCTCCTCTAAAATGTGACCGGAATAAACCATAATGTTGCAGAAGTATGAACAATAAACTGATTTTGCTGTCGCCTAGTCAGGTAATTGTCTGATATTGCGTTTAGCAAAATTTTACATTTCACCATCATCTTTATTTAGCCTGATCTAGTTTACTGCCAAACGTAGGACTCCCCACAGACTACCACGAAGCACGACCCTGTGTCAACTATATGCAGTTTGTACAGGTCATCACTCCATCTCTTGGAGAGTCAGTCTACCGATCTTCTGAGTTATGTCAACTACCTTTGTTCTACTGCGGATATTTGCAGAAAAATAAGTGCTTCTAAAACTCAGATCCTCAAACAACCGCCGAGAGGAATTGAAAGCGATCCAACAGAGCTGAATCTAAATGGGAAACCATTAACCATAACCATCAAATGGGAAGCAATATCCGAAACGATAACACCTTGGCTTCGGAAATACCATCACGCATCGCCAACGCAGCAGCCAATTTCGGGCGACTCATGGCCGTGTCTGGAAGACCCATGATCTCAAGTTAGAGACAAAGATCAACGTCTACAAAGCTCTAATCATCCCTGTCCTTTTATATGGAGCAGAGACATGGTGCCTCTACAAAACAGACATTAAAAAGCTAGACACTTACCATCTCTGGTGTCTGAGATACATTCTGAAGATCAAGTGGCAGGACCGAGTTCCTAACTCTGAGGTTCTGCGTCGCTCCGGAATGTACGGCATGGAAGCTCTCCTAATGCAACGTCAGCTCAGGTGGAGTGGGCATGTCCTTAGAATGAACGACCACCGCTTGCCTAAAGCTGTGTTCTATTCAGAATTAGGTCAGTATTTACGCTATAAGGACGTGCTCAAACGACATCTGAACGCATGCGCTATTGCTCCTTTGTGTTGGGAGGAGCTAGCAGCAGACAGGTCGTCTTGGCGATCTACCATCTTTAGTAAGGTTAAACTCTTCGAACAAAACCGCTTAACAACCCTAGACACAAAACGCCAACTGCGAAAGGAGAGGCCTAAACCTTCCTACGTGTACACCTATAACACGAATGGCCAACTCTACTGTTCCCCGTGTAAAAGAGTTTTCAAGACTAAGTTTGGCCTAGCCAGCCATATCAGAGCTCACAATAGGGCAAATCCGTAATTGCTAGGGTCGCCGTCTCTAACTGCCTTCATCTAATTACTATAATAGGAGTATAGTAAGTGATGTATTAACACATTGTTACAATTTTCTTCTGTATTAAAAATACAGAAGAAAATTGTATTGAATACAAATTAAACTAAAAATGTTGATGATCGTAGACGTAATGACATCGCAATTAATCCTGATAACTTGCATATTCTGAATGAAGAACCACTCTCTACATAACACAATATGGGCAAGGTCTCCTTCGCAATTAAATGTCATTAGTTGCAGCTTTTGAATAAAGAACCAATCATTATAAACATTTTTCGTATAGCTGTAGCGTGTTCCTTGAAGAAGACCCATTGGAACCTCTAGAATAACTGCACCTTAACGTAAATACAAAAATAGCTGCTTTAAAAGTAACATCTTAATTCGCTATGACTCTCAAGATTCCATGTGTACAACGTGTGCCGTCAGGTTTATATTTATACTATCAGATTACATAATTATATAGATATTTGGCATTAACAAAGGAATCCTAGTCTTTTAGTCTTACTAATTTGCGATCTTGAATAAAAAAATTATATGTCTATTCTCAATAAATATCGCACAGTTTCAGTATCGAAGGAATTTGCAATAACAAATCGCTTACGTGGCGACACGATGCGAAGGATAAAACGCGATACAGAGAAAATCTCTAGCCAATTATCCGCGCACAAGACTGTTTCACTTTACAACGATGTACAAATAGATAATATTGGCTACTAAGCTACGTTCGAATCCAATTTCTTACGTAGTACGCTATTACAATTTCAACTGTCTTCTATACCGTATTTGCACTTATTAACAAAAAGAATATTGTGTCACCTGGTACAAAGAACATTTTTTTTATGTACCACATCTCAGAGGTGGGTGACCAGACTCGCGTTTTGTTTTTTTTTTTTTTTTCTAAAATCTCGTTTTTGGTTACTACTCGATAAGATTATTCGTATTTGGATAATATCCCATGCTCAGAACCATAGAGTTATGAGGTACTGGCACCTGTAGGCTAACATCAAATAGCAACAATGCAAGTGCCCCAACAATTTATGATGAGATGGCGTTCAACAGGTTTCTTATGATTTTTTTTTTTTTATGTAAAATCTTCTTTCATTAGTAATGACAAAAGTCGTAAATAGTTTTCATAGTCGTCATTTCCAAACTGTGAAACCAGACCTAAAAACAAAATTTGATCTAATAAATTACATATTATATTAAAGATGAAAAGTTCAAAAAAATTGTAAAAAATCGTAAATGAAATAAAAATGTGTTGTATAAAATAAAATATGATTGATACAATTATCTCTCACTAGTATAAAACCAGCATTACAATAGTAACTGCTACGGTAGTGGTTACATGTGTTTTCATATTGACTGACTGTTGTGAAGTTAAATAAATAAAACAACTTTCGAACGCCTATTTAGCAAATATTTCATCAAATATTTTCACGGAAAGAGTATAAGGATCGCTTTGTGAAGCTTCGAAAGAAATGTAATTAAAAAAAGTCGTGTTTAAATTTCGCCATGTCGGATAAGCAGCTTGCCTCTTTTGTTGAAGTAATACTCTAAGGCGCACTGAGGTTTTTTGGCCGGAAAAAAGAGATTTCTATAAAAGTACAAAATTGCACACCACGCTTGATGTTTGTGGCTTGATTGGTGTTGAGGTTCATAGAAGTACAATACGACAACACACCGAATACCATTGACGCATTGTATTTTCAGACCGATACAGTAGCATACACGCAGCAGCCTCGGCTGTTGCACAAATGATCAGGCTCGTCCGGGTAAGTTCCACGACCTCACAGAAGACCGGCGTTAAGTGGAAGTATCATACATTCGCGTTCCGTCTGGTGAGTGAGGTGGCCGGAGCCCAATTTCCAAAAACGTTGTCAACGCATCTGTAAACCCTCGGGTGTAGCAAATGTCCATGTGCGGCGGTATTCACTTAACATCAGGTAAACCGTCTGCTCGTTTGGCAACTTTTCGCATAAAAAAAAAAGACTGGCGACGCATTCGTAGTCAATGATTTTTAATAATATAGATCACGCATGTCCATACTGCGTGGTGTTTAAAAATTGTGCCGATTTACATTATGTAACATAGTGTGCCAGATGATACTGAGTGCCTCAGTTTGGGTGCGCTAGTGTCATATGTACTTCGTATCTGTATATAATTGGTCGTAGCTCCTCTGGTGTTGTAGGCCGCGATGGTCAGTTGATCGATCTGATCAATAAGTGGTAGTACCATGAAGGGACCCAACCTTTTTCAAAAAACGTATTAAATAAAAAAGCTTTGCAACTTTTACAAATGATTTACAAGGATACATGTAGCAGAAAAATCTCACTCGATGCCTACAAATGCCAACTGATAATGTAATATAGATAAAATGCCCAATGCCATATTTTAAATTGTGATTTTTTCGTAGATAAATGAAGAAAAACTTTCTGGGCTGCGTGATTCAAACCTGGTCTTAACTTAGAACATTGTATTTGGGAGTCGATGTTTATTATGTATTGCTTAATGAACTTGAGTTTCAAAGCACTGTTGGCCAGCCTCTACGGCTAATACACGTACGGTACTCGACCGAGGAGAGCTCTTATAGTTTTCAAGCGCCCTCGGTAGCTGGTACACATTTAATACGTTTAAATAATTCTATTTATATAAAATTTCAACATTTTAGCTTAAAATTTGAACGCTTGGTTTATTTTTTTAAAAAGATCATTAACTATAACTAATGTAATTTCATTATAGTGTATATTAACCAGTGTTGCTACTTCTTCGACTAATAATTTAATACTTACTAAGCAAGGATCAACAATTTGGATAGCAACAAAATTCATCATAGGGACTCCAAGGACATTGAGACAAATTTAAGCCTACAGACAGCTGTTAGGCGATACACTGTTAATTCCTATTGTCGTTTCGTCGATTTGATTTTACAAAGTTTATACGGCGAGGTTAGGACAATAAGGTCACTTGAGGTCCCAATCGCCTCAACACAACAATCCTAAAAGATTCATGCAGTGTTGATTGATCATCGGGTACAATTCTATCACACTGTTCACTTTGAGACACATTCCAAGCTATGATCATTTATTTAGCTGGAGAAATGAAAAAGGGACGAAGGAGGATAATTGCTTTTTTTAACTGTCATTACCTAAGTGTTGAACTTTAATATTTAACACTGGCTAAAAAGATGAATGTTTAAACCTACACAATGTTATCTGTGTAGGTATTATCAAATAATTATTATCTGAAAGAAAGACCCACAGATTAATAATTTCTCCAGATCTGGGCGTTCATTACCAAGGAGGATTATCTGCCAATCGGCTGGTAAAGGCTAGCCGATAGCAATAACAAAATGATTCACATATTACCTAACCCAAATTGATGCACTGAGATGAGAAAGAAAGAAGAAGTAATGAACAGAATAACAATATACCATAACGGCCACGATTGTAAATTGCCAAAGGAAACAATTGCTCACGCGTCATTTCCCTCAATCGGAGCTGCCGGAACTAGTAGCATTCAAGTGTGAAAGATAACTGCTGTCCTTTTCTCGCAATCGACTTCCCTTCACCATTTCCGCAACGGCCATGAGTTTCATGGGTTCCTTTTTTTCACGTTATTTTCTATGTGGGTTAATTATGTTATGTGTTTTAAATGTGACTGATATTAAACGATTTAAAACCAGTTAATATTTTCAATTTAAGACCACAGTAGATCAGCAACAATAATTATGTTTGTGGGTAGATAACACTTCGTCAAAATCGGTGCTAGATAACTGACTACGAAGAAGGCAAGCTTCCCTTTTTTAAAAAGGGAAGATACAACAAAAAGCTTTGTTATGAGCATGTAACGGCTTGTATGTATAAACGTTACGGCTTGCTGACTGTGCTTCCCTTTCGATATGTGGCAGAGTCCTGTCATTTTTCTAGTCTTGGTCGTTAACATTGTTGTTAAATAAGTTTACAACATTATTGTCAAAAAAGCTGCCTTTTATTCTTTTCCTTAAAAAGAGCTAGTTTTGAAGAGATAAAACCATTTACTTGATTAATTTAATTACATAAAGATGAACAGGTGTGACAGTTTTTAAAAATATATCTCCTGACATATATTTGGTTGTGCTATACGTATATCCGTGTTATTGAGTCCAACGTTAAACTATAGACTGTTACAATTTCATTTCAACCGCTAATTTCAAAATTGTCAAAGCAGTAACGTAGCAAGTAAACGCAACGTTTATATTTTTTAAAACTAGTTCATAAAGTTTTGCCAAACGTTTCGCCGTTAAATGCTGTCCATAAAAACAACATTTAAATACTTTGCGGTGTGATATTTATGGCCGAAGCTCGCGGTACGTTACGTTAGAACAAATTGTGCAGCAGTTTTTTCATTGATCGCCCTGTAAAGCCTTTACACTATTAGATGTATATTTTCACATCTTATTGCTATGATAGATTACATTTCATAAAACAATTTTTGTTATAAATTAATAGGAGATCATTTGTGTAAATTTGTGCAATCAGGAATAATTATAGATTAGTTGGAATAATAATTACGGAAAGGCAATAAATAATTAAGCAATATTGCCTGATATTTTAGGGTGTTTTATTCTATAAACAGATGATGATTATCTATTCAATTTTATATTTATTTCGGTAATTAAAAAACTAAATCTTGTCAATTAGTCTCTGCTATTTTGTAACCTATATTTAAAAGTTGTAATTTCTATTACTCTTAAGAGCTTATTTTGTCGTGAGTTTTTACATTTAACTGATTTATTTAATTACTTTATTTATTTGATATATATAACCAGGTCCTTTTTGATTTGATTTATTTGAGGGTTATAATTGTTACGTGATTCAAATATACGAAATATAGATAAGGATATAGGCAATCAAAAAAATCAGGCAGAAATAGCAAGTAAGATTCATGATCTGAAACATGTTGAAAAGATTTAAACTCAGACACATACCAAGCCTAAAATATATTATCCGATACATTGGAGGAGTCGTAAATTTCATTATCAAGAAAGAAATTTAAGGTTTGTATAAGTAAATCGCCCCATTTGGAATTTAAAAGCCCGTCATTATCACCGGGACATAATTCAGACGGAAGTCTCCGCAAGGCCCTATAAATTTTGGTCTCGTGCGAATAGGGTGTACTGGATTTGAGTAAATGCTTCTTTGTTATTTTGCCGAAAGCTACGAACGATATCTTTTATTGATTACTCATGGAGGATTAAAAATATCTCTTTTATTATTACTTCAATTTTAGAGATCTATGGTAATCTAACATTAAACCCTTGTTAAAATAAAAGAAAATAATAATGACACTTTGTGACTCAACCAATGTTGCAAGTGTCCATGGGTGGAGGTAATCGCTTACTATCAGGTGACCCGCTTGCTTGTTTTCCTCCTTTTTCCATAAAAAAGAACACTAGTATAAATTAAAGTAAAGTAACAGCCTATATATGCCCCATTGCTGGACAAAGGCCACCTCTGTACAGAGGTATTAGGGCACAGTCCATCGCGTGATGGGGTCTTCTTACGATGTTTTCTTTCGCTACTCAGCGCTTATTATTATTTATTGTGAACTGTTACTTGAAAGTGTCAATAATAAAAGTGCTATAAAAAAAGTGCATGTGTCATATTTAACTGTCACTTAACAAAAGTTTTACTTGGAAAACATACATTTCTAACCTTCTCTCCCTACTAGTGGAATCGAGCATGTTCCGAAGTTTGCTGTCGTTAAAAACAGTACATCGGGAGCAAAAACACCGATCCTAATATCCGATATGCGTCGCTTTTCCCTCTGTTGTGTCGCCGAGTTGTTTCCTGCATTGTTTCCTAGCAGGGGTATGTGGGTACCATTAGTCCAATCAATCAAAAATCTTTAATCAAATTATAGTTATTATAGTTGCATTCGGTAATTCGCTTTAACGCATCGCTCTCAGGTTATGTATTTTATAAGTTCGTCTACAAAAAATACTATAATCAATACGAAACGTACATGAGGGAACCAGAAACAGTTTTGTATAGATACATAGGAAATATCGCAACGTTAGACTGTAAGCCACAACAAAATAATAAATAATAAATAAATAAATAATTTAGGACATATTTTTACACAACGATCTCCAGTCCCAAACTAAGCAACGCTTGTACTATGATTACTAGATAACTGATAAACATGCTTAAACAGACTCAAGAAAAACACTATGTTCATCACACAATATTTTTCCAGTAGTGGGGATCGAATCTATTCCCATCTAAGTGGTGTCAGCACAACTTGTGAATCATGTTGGTACTGGTACTGGTTAGGATTTAAAAACCGGCCGTCTGCCTGACGGCAAACCTCCTTGGGAACAAACCCCAGATCTAAACTATCTGTGGAATATGGCAATACCTACAATGTGGAAATCGAACCCACGACTCCCAACGCCGAAGCCAATAGCTAAGGGCCAGGGCCGAGTCATGAATAAAGGATTATCTATCATTATTTGACAATTAATTAATATTTTTGAATAATATAAATTGCTAATATTGACTTTAAAAGAAATCATTATTTTAAAGTCAAAATTTCATTTTAATATTTATACAGTATACTCTGCTGTGTATGTCTTTTTTTCTTTGACTTCCGTATGTTCGTGTCCACAAAACTCCACAACTAGCCGATGGATTGACGAGATATTTGTTCACAGCATTGCTACTGGTCAGGAGAATGTTTTTGTTTCAAAGTACCAACAGAAAGAAAAAAAACCATAACGAAAATTGGCTAAGGATTGTGCTTCGTGTCAGTCTGTGGGAAAAGCAATGTTCAAAAGTGGACTAAAATAGGCCGGGTTCAGCTAGGTTTTAATTAATACATACGTTGAAAATTACTATTTTGGTTATCTTGGTTTCCTCACGATGTTTTCATTTACCGTTGATCACGTGACAACTTAAATATAACAGCACTTAAATATAATATATAATATAAACATAATATATATAAAATTAACAATTTCATTGTTGACTACACATGGAATTTGAATTCTGGTTGCTCGAGTATATTTAATTAGGAGCGAGCGCCCGGACTCTGACGGCTATTACGGCTCTTTGTACAAAATCACCATACAATTACAAAATAACTATTTCAATACTTTTCATACCCACCTCGACCTTGAAAAATTTTAAATAGTGATGTAATCCTTAAATAAGCTCAAAACCTCGTTCGTTTCGAATACAGTTTGAGATACATCGATAGGATCAATACTACGTCTGTATTCAAATCAAACGACCTACGTATGTTCCGTTCGGCCCGGATAACTGTTTGCGGGAATATATTGAAAAGATTAAGTGGCATTGTAACTCACGAGATCGAAATGTTATCTTCCCAACGTGACCGAATTTGGGTCAATGTCGTGGCGAATTCCTGCGCATTTTCAGCGAACGTTTCGTTCTTTGCATCTTGTTTATAACCATTTTTTTGATAATTTTTACAGTGAGAAACACTTCTTGAAATATCCAAAGTCGTATTAAACACCGTTGTCATCCACTGATTTAACATTTTTAAAAAGAATCATCAAAATCGGTTCATCCAATCGAAATTTCTGAGGTGACAAACATAAAAAAAAATACAGACGAATTGAGAACGTCCTCCTTTTTTGAAGTCGGTTAAAAAGGGGCGGCGTGAGACAGGATTTTTTGTGAAGCATTTGTACCTTATTGTGGACTGCCAACTGTCAACGTAGTATCATTCGAAATTCAGCTATTGGTATAAATCCCCGTCATAAATATGAACAAAAATGGGGGAGAACGCAACATTTCTCTCATAATCAAAAAGTCGAAATTTAAATCACGGCCCAATTTTGTTTTAAATGTGAGATTTCGCCTAAAAAGTCCGTTTAAAATATTTTTTTAAAACTTTAGTGTTTACTTTTATACTGTGCATGCTTAAAACACGTCACAGTTAAACCAATTACGTTCTACATTTTATTTATACGTTTTTTAAACATATCATTACATAATACATCTTATTTATTTGATTTATTATTTGTTGATTTGATTACCCCTACGCTCTACCAGTATTGAACAATTCAAATTAATTTGATATGAACAAATAAAAAACATTTTATTCTTCCTTAAAAAAGTTTGTTATTCTTTAGAAATTAAGGAAGGAAGGAAGTATAAGGTAAGTTTCAGCTGGATAATTATGTCTGTAATATGTAACGGACACATTTTTTTTAATATCAGGTGAACCGCCAGGTCACTTGCCGCATTCATACATTGATTTCGGATGTCAGCGTTATATATGTTATTAGTATTTGAAGCGTCTTTAATTAAATATTGGACAAATATAAGTAACTTGGATTGTTTTTAAATGAGGTAAGAACGAATGGTCACGAACTATTACTTACGGATACAGAATTGTTTCCAGGGAATTTCATGTGGCATTCCTTGACCTTCCAAACGAGGGTATTATCTCTCTCGCTTGAAGGAATATTGGATCCCACACAACTAAATTTTAGACCTTCGTCTAGAATGAAGCGGTGTGACAAACAAATTGAATTTACAATACATAATATTGCGCCACCCATTACCGCATACCTCTGGAGATAGAGAGTAGAAGTGTTTTGTGACGTGGGATTCCCGGAACTAATATTGAAACTTTATGAAAAAATTAACCAATAACCAGAGAGTTTCAAACTTCTTCGTCATACTTTTTTCACGCTTAACCTGTGAAGTTTAAAAATATAAATAACGCATGTCCATACTGCGCGGCGTTTAAAAAATGGTCCGCTTTACATTATACGACATATACAGCGTGTCGTTACCATCGCGACAATAAATGAACACACGTCTAACGCTACTTGCCAATAATTATAAAAAAAATATTAACGTTAAACAAAATCCATAATTATAAAAATATATTTTTCAAACAAACTGATTAAGTAAAAAAGAAACAAAATTTGTAACATCCTATACAACTCGCGCCTCAGCGTCGTATTACAAGGATCTCCTTCTAACAATATGTTTTGTCTCGTTTAAATTCATTCAACCCATTCATATGCTTTGTGACCTTTATAAATTAACTTTACGTTACGCTTTTATAGGTAAGGATGTTCTAAAATTCTTTGTTTTTGAAAATTTAATAACTCTGTAAATATTGATGTTTAAAGAATTTAAATGTTTAATACAACTTTAAAAAGTTATCCCCTATATGTGTGTTCATTTATTGTCGCGATGGTAACGACACGCTGTATACGTGAATGTGACAGATGATGTAGAACGTTTGATATGGAAAGAGATAGCAGTCTATAGAATAACATCAATTGGTGTAATTGGAGTGCCTCAGTTTCGGTGCGCTAGTGTCATGACTAACCAGTTTATATATACAGTGAGTCTTTTCTAAGTGTATCAAAGTCAAAGTCAAATCAAATATCTTTATTCAATATAGAAGCATTCACTTACTTATTGATAGTCAAAAAACTCTACCACCGGTTCGGAAGGTAAGCCACTGACCTGAGAAGAACCGGCGTAAGAAACTCAGCGGGACATTATTTTTTTTTACTTGCCAAAAAAATTACAAATATGTGTACAATTATTAAACTCCTATTAAACTCCACTTGAAAGAGCCTGGAGCGATCAATTCATTTCCAGAGTGTGTTATCATTCATATATAATACTATAATAGCCATAACACCAAACGTTCCTTTACAAGTTTTTTGAATTTAGCAACGGATTCATTTTGAACGTTTTCTGGGATTTTGTTAAAAAGCGTATACATTGTCCCATAAAAGATTTACTTATTCTACGCAATCTAGTTGAGGGTAGAACTAATTTATGCTTGTTCCTAGTATTTACATCATGCACATTACTAAATCTTGAAAAGTCATTCTTATTTTTGTGGACATACATAACATTAGCAAGTATGTACTGAGAAGCTACAGTCAATATTTTTATTTCTTTAAACAGGTTTCTTAGTGTGTCTTTGGGGCCCAGGTTATAAACCGCTCGAATAGCTCTCTTTTGCAGGATGAAAATAGTATTTATGTCGGCTGCATTTCCCCAAAGGAGAATGCCATAAGACATTATACTGTGGAAATAGCTAAAATATACCAGACGAGCCGTATCCACATCAGTCAACTGTCTAATTTTTTTACTGCAAAGACTGCTAAGTCTACTCGACAGTTTATTAATATGGGGGCCCCACTGCAATTTGGCATCTACGGTTATGCCAAGAAATACAGTCGAGTCAATGAGGTCTAACGCTTCCCCATGTAAAAGTACATCAGTTTTTACACTTTTTACGTTGGGAGTTGTAAATTTAATACATTTCGTTTTTTTTACTATTCAACATTAAGTTATTAGCACTAAACCAATGCACTACGGTGGAGAGAGTATTGTTAACGTCGTCATAATTTGAAGAATGTCGTTTAACTTTAAAAATTAATAAAGTATCATCAGCAAACAATACTATCTCATGATCATTATTTACAAGATAGGGCAGGTCATTTATGTAGATGAGGAAGAGAAAAGGCCCCAGAATAGATCCCTGTGGAACCCCCATACTTACCAGGGCCCCGGGAGATCTCTTGCCATTCACGTCAACTCTCTGAACACGATAGCTCAAGTACGATGTCAGAAGATTGAGTGCGGCATCTCCATTTTTTTTTATTAAACTCTAGACATAAATAATGTTTTATAAAAAATAATAAATATTTAAAATCACTCGTAATTAATTAAATACATTCATTTGAACTTATCTCAAGAAGTGCATGATTTATGGGCAACTCATTTATTTTACGCGATGTCATTCATAACTAACACGCACACAAGTTCGTTTCAAAAGAAAGTATACGACGCATTTATGAATGACTACAGCATTGTCAACAAGTTCTGTTTTTTAGGGAATGTAATAGCAATTTAAAAAAAAAAAAAGGTTTGCTTTTACTTCAATAAACGATTATACTACCGAGTCTGAACCTCCTGTGTGAATTTGGGCACCTTTAGAAAAGCCACCCTGTAAAATATCATTGCACTTAACACAATGATATTATGTAGTATTACATAATATCATTGTAGTAAGCGTAATACGAGTATCATCAATTGCGCGCATCATTAACATTGCGAGCCTAAATGTGCCATCGGGCGCTTTCAAAATATAAAAGTAAACAATAAAATGTCTGAATTTTACTTATATAAAAATCCAAAGTACCTACGTTTTATTAAACAATTTGTACAAATAAAAAAAATTGACAGAAACAAGTTACGAACATAATACGTTAAAATTAACCGTAGACGGTATGTATTACGCGCTTGGCGAACTTTTGTAATTGAACATTGCTTGTAACAGTTTCACGAACGATGATTAGCGATACGAAGTTCGCAGTTATTTCATAAGGATCTAAAACTTTTAATACACAAGCATCTCTTGTCGATGGCTGAAAATATAAATTGCAAAGCTATCGTTACAATAGAAAAAATGTTTAAACTGTAACTTTAACTGTAACTTTTGCAATAATGTTTTAATATCTTGGAACGAAGCGGAACTTTAAAATAAACAGGACATAAATTCCTAATGTCTTATGTCACGCAAGATGAATCAGTAAAAACGTAAATAAATAGAAAACATTTTGTTACATCTTATTATTTTTTATATTCTTCGGTATTATTCGGTCATCATCCGCTATAACAACAAATACTTAAAAATCTGGATAAAAATTATTTATGTGGGGCTCAAATACAACAGACATGATATTTTGGCCGTTTTTATAGATGAGTACGGAACCATTCATGCGCGAGTCCAAATCGCACTTGGACGGTTTTTTCAACCGACTTCAAAAAAGGAGGAATGTTCTCAATTCGAAGTTTTTAACCTTATATTTTGATATTTTTTTTATTTGAAAGCTGATGCATCCCATGTGGTCCCATGTTAATTTCATTGGTACCCCGGAAAAACAATACAGAGCGAGACATTTGAAGTCGTTTTTGTTTTTCATTTATTAATTATTATTCAAACCAAAGAATTATTAACCAACTTCAAAAAAGGAGGAGGCTCTTAGTTCGGTCGTATTTTTTATGTTTGGTACCTCCGAACTCCGTCATTACTGAACGGATTAAAAAAAAACTTCTTGCATTGGGTTCGGTTTGGCTGCCATGTGGTCCAATAATAATTTAGTTAATGTTAGACCTTAGAATTCATATATAAAATTTATTTTAATAATAGAAACATTGGAAGTCTTTCTTTTTAAGCTGAAGGCTAAATATTTATTACACTGTATCTATACTGATAGACCAATTACTGTTCCACATGTTAAGATGAGCTCATCAAATTACCTCTCAAGCTGTAATCCAATCCAGGAAGACAGGTGTAAGAGATTTGATTGATAGCTGCCTTCAATATTTTTGTACACAATTGAAATTCTCCGAAATACTTTCTATGTAAGGAAAAATATTTTCTTGTTTAAATAATTTCTACGTAAGTGAAAATATTTTATTGCCTTCATCTTAAAAGTGAGGTTAATATTATATCAAAAGACAGACGTTAACAAGAAAAATTATAAATGATGAATTATAAATAATCATATTGATGCAACTTAACTGAAACCAAATGACTAAATATTTTATAAATTTGCTAAGTTGGTTATTATCATTCATCACCATCATCATTTAGCTTGTTCGAGTCCAATGTCGAACGTAGACGTCCCCCACAGACTCCCAGGAAGCACGATCCTGAGCCACCTGCATCCATCGACTTCCCGCATATTTGCACAAGTATTCACTCCATCTAGGGTGGGTCTATACTACGATGGCCAATACGAGGCTGCCATTCGAGAACCCATCGGTCAAGAGTTTCGGGGATATAACATCGCCCTCCCAAACACTCTTCTGCAGTTGGATAGTTTTTGAACTACTGACCTGTACTCAGACGGACATCCTAGCATCGTTTTGTTGAATCGGTAAGCGGGAAGAAAACAGCGTGAAATTACTTTTTCGAATGAAAAAAATAACCGTGGAGGTGTTCTAAAATAGACACAATGATTAGGTGCACGTCGGCAACAGTGGAAAAGCAAGCAGCCACATACCGCGTGCCCAGCAAGTCCATTTTCCATCGTCACTCATGCTTTAGCTGGGAATCTCATTTTCGGATTTAACTGAGGTATATTTTTGTGAGAAAGGCGTAAAAAGGAATGTAGCCGTGTATCAAAATCAAGTCCTCATAAACATTGCGGAATCTCTTCCTTATAGCAATTTCAGCAAGATTCTGCGCTAGCTCATAGAACTAATAACACGCAAAACCGTCTGACGGCGCTTGAAATTGACTTCATCCGCGACGAAGACTGGCTCTCCTCCAAACTAGACTTAAATCTATCGGATTGTAAAATATGCCTACATACATATACACACATAATTATATGTGTGTATATGTATGTAGGCATTATTTCAAGTATATTATATATATATATATATATATATATATATATATATATATATATATATATATATATAATATATACTTGGAGAAAAAGGCTCAAGGGCCCCCATCTAATAAATCGGTCCATTTTTTCGGCCCCATTTTAATTGTAAACCAAAGCTTCGCTCATTAACATTACAACGCAAGCCATCCATACGTTATTTACCTTTGTGGACGACATTTTACGGTGAAACTTTTCTGTTCTGTTTCATAACTGAACTGTTAAGATATTCGGTATTACGTTGAAATCTGTTATATAATTTTAATCTCCTTTGAACTTTCAATTAAATGTCTGTCCACGACATAGATGTCTCAAAAGGTAAGAAAAGCAAATATTTAATATTAAACTCGAACCCATTTCATCCTAATGGGGTAAATTAATTAATTGAATTAAATCACGCTCCTAAGATTATAACGCTGTTGTTTTATCTTATAAGCTTGTTTAGATATAATTATTTTGTTACGTACCAATTTGTGTTCGTGTCCAAACAGTGCATGGTCCTGCTTCAACTTGTTTGTAACAAAAGTTATTGCAGTTTGTAAACTTTATCTTGTAAAGGGTGTTTGAAGAAGAACTGTTTTCCAACAAATCATATTTGGAATTACATGACAGTTTTGACATTTTACTTATTGAAATATCAGTAGTGGAAAGGCAATTATTACAATGAATCCAATTCCGTTCGAAAATCGCTTTAGAATATTAATAATTCAATATGAAAATGGTGGGTCTGTAAAATTCGTGATGTTTTCGGTAAACATTTTGTCGATAAATTTGAGTAGAGTGGTTCGCTATATTAGACCGCTATTCCCTCGATTGTGACTGGAATTCCTAGTGAGCGTAGCCATTTACGCATCGACATTGTCTTAGCAACCAAACTAACCATAATATTGTTAACTCGCTGGTAATAGCCGCGCGTTAGTACCACGATCGAATGCCAATGAAATTACTATTTAATAAAAGAAATAAAAAGGGAGGCTTTTCTGTGTGTTTATTATTTTCACGTTTAATCTATCATTTTAAAATGACTAGTTAAACACTGCTAAAGATCGTAATAGGGATAACGTCGTACATATTTCAGGAGGATCCGCCCTCTTCGCACAAAGGTAATTCACAGGGTCGCGTGGAGTAGAGAGCCTTATTTATGGACCGACAATTGCGATGAACCTTTAAATGAACGTTGCGACGTTTGTCGCATTAATAGCTATCTTTCTTTTCATTCGCGCCAAACATTAACATTTCTTTTTTCAATATAATAAACATGAAGAAATGAAACTTTAAAGCCACAAAGCCAAGATTGACCATATTTCTAATGATGAAGTCACCGGCCGTCGGGATGTTGGAAAAGCTCTGTGTCTTTGGATGGGTTCTTGACCGTTCCTTAGACCAAACGGGAAACCCGTCAGCTTACGATGCAATTAGAACGATCCAGACGCTACAGCATAAATTCCCTTCAAACGTTCACGAATTATCAATTTGCAATTCCAACTAAACCAAGCGACTAGGCAAATTATTTTGGATAGGACGCTAAGCAGCGTTTGAAATGTACGATGACCGCAGGCTTGGCGCCGTGGCTGACAGATCTGTCTTGAGCCCGCCGCACGCTTTAACACTGGCGACATTCGCTAAGTGGACCGGCTGCAAATAGTTTGTGGGGATTACAACGTTCAGAAATGTTCGGGAAAGTTACAATTTATTTCAAAGGAAGAGAGGAAGAAAGAAAAAGAATAAATTTATTCACCAAAAAGGAAGACGCAACAAAACAAAAGGATCATAAAAATCGGTTGAGAAACAACAAAGTTATCCGCGAACAGACATATAAAATATATATACGGTCGAATTGAGAAACCTCCTTTTTGAAGTCGTTTAAAAAATGCAATTTTACAAAAAATAAAGGAAATAAAAAAATTATAGTAACACATAATGCAGTAAAAAAATCAATACATAATTCAAATATAAAACGGAACGGAACAAAAGGAAAAATAAATAGTTTAAAAAGAAATAGAATTTATCTATTATCGATAAATTAGTATTATTTATTTATTGATTTATTTTATTTATTCTTTATACACACAAAATATGTACAAAGGTAGAATGCATTATCTACCAGTCAGTCAGTCAGTGATAGTCTAGCGCGAGATATTTTTGTAACAAAATAAATTTTCCAGATTTATTTTCTTCACATGTTTCAACGTGTTTAATCGGAAAGTTTATCTCCTATGCCGGAAGACACGGGTTCGATTTTCCGCGATGGCGAAAAACATTTTGTACCTTTATCTACAAATTTTAATATTTCGTCAAAGTGTCATCACTATAACAACCTAGTATAAAATGTAAACATCAAACAACTTCCATTAATTATGATGATAATCCTCTTATTAACGTAACAAGTACATGCGTACGCAACTACACACCCGACTTCTATGAACACTTATCAGAAACGTCACTTTGTTTTTTACACTTCTGTTTGTGTTGAAAGCTTTTACATCGTTTTATACCGCAGTTTAAGAGCGCCCTTTACAGATTGCTTTTCAGTTTTTACGCAGCGTGTGATATTTTCACCTTCATATTACATTCGCAGCCGCTTTTCACTCTTTCACTCACTTGCTTTTTCTACTGTACTTACATGAGGTGTTTTTTTGAATTTTTTTTTTTTTTTATTTATTGTTATAGAAAAAAGGTAACGAAGGGCGAACTTAATGCCCAACCCAGGATTTAGTGAAAAATAAAATTATAAAATGAATAATAAATAATAACATTATAACGAACTTATGCTAAACTAAATTTTAATGAATCGTCATAAAGTAAAGTAACACTATCTACTAAAAGACATTAAAATGGAAAAAATGTGAGAGTGGTCATCAGAGCCATAGGAGGTAGCGCTAATAAGCAGCAAGATTCCTGACCCCGCCACAGATCTGGTGTGTGGCCTCACCGCTCATCACGTTTCTCGGTTACGATTGGCCATCACAATACCAACCGCGTCACCACTACTGCAACAGCAGTGCAGCTTCGTCAATACGCAGAGGACTGGGAGGGCGTCCAAACGCAACAACAACACCCCTTTTCCCCAACTCACACACTCACTCACTCTCAACCCCGCACCCCAATACAGAGTTGCACTTCCTGGCCGGCCTACACCACAGGCCTACGCCACCCTCTGTGGTTTCCTTGTGGCTTCGCAGCGAGTAACTAAGCCAGTGCTACGAATCCCCTACTCCATGACTAGGCAGGAACCCCGTCAGAAGGGGCGGTCTGCGCCAACAAAAACTATTAAATCCTTCACTAGAAGCTCACTACGCCCTAACCAGGTATTTTCATTAAAATTTGTAGAAGGAACAAAAGTTTTTCGCCGCTGTGAGAATCGAACCCACGTCTACGGGATTCGCGCCCTGACGCTCTAGCCACTAAGCTAAACGGCTGATTGCCACACCGACGAAATTCTCAACGTCCTTTATCTACATTGTTTTGTAGCATGTGAAGCAATGCTTGGCGCAACTATTGTTATATCCTTTCCAGCATATAAACAAGTTTACATTACAAACCATCGTTTAGTTTGCATAAAGCAGTGGCGTGTTACGGGGAGACGACTGTTGTCAGCTCGGAACTACTACACTGCCGAATTTTAACGTCATTTGCGGCCATTCTAGAACTAGAACTACGTGCTAGAATTACGTGCACTTTTTCTAAGCCTTAAGAAAATATAAAAAATAATCTAATTGTAGCCAGTAGTTAAAAAGAAGATTGGTTGATTATAAACAATTGTCTGTTAATTAAAAATGTTATCGATGATGATATATAGATTGATCGATTTATTTAATTGAATAATACAGCAGATTTTCAGAACTTAATAATTTAATGCTAAGCGGGGATAGTTGAGAGTCTGTTGCCGTAAAAACATCAAAAAGTGAATCAAAATATTAAGCCACCACTAACTCAGGATTGCTAGAAAACTTTAACGATACCAGTTATTTTAATTATTCGAGGTTATCCTTAAGCAGTCGACTTGGGACTTAATCAAGTTTAGTTAAAATATACGAGGTTAAGTTTAATTGCATCAGTTACATTCCCCTCGGGGCCAGTTTGCATGGTAAAAGCAGTTTCTCAGCTCCGCTATTTTACAATTGTCCTTGTTTCTTGTTACATTACTTATTAACAAACCTGGGAAAAGGGTTCTTATATAGTATCCTAATGCAGTATTCATGATCAGTTCGTTCGAAACTACTTGACTCTATTAAAATCTAATGGTCTATTATCAAAAATGTAATCTAATCATGATACTGAAAAGTTTCTATCTTAAAACGACTCACGATATGAGATTCTTCACTGTGTCTCCTATTAATGTTGAGAACGACAGCTTATCGAGATTATAACTTTATCTCCTATCCGTTCCGAAGTCCCTACCTGCTGCCTCAATGCACATCGGCAAAGAACGGTATTGCCAATTCATATGCTACAAAGAAACTTTACATTTTTATTTAACGGATCAAATATAGCTACATTATTATTTAAAATCATAATGAGAGAAATTATCATAAGTTAAAGATTGTAGAAAATTACATTACGTATGAATTACTAACTAAATTACTTGTTACATGTTACTGACTTCTTACTGGAAGATAAATTGAAATTATAGATACTATCAAAAGTGAGAATTTTCTTGTGAATTCTGTATTGTCCATATATACAGATACAAAATATAAAAAAGATTATTCATTACACAAAAAGCTGTAATCATAACATAAAATTATCTTGTATACATACATTTTTGTTGTATGGATCATTTGTATTATGAACGTTTGAAATCGAATCGACAGTAAAGCCTTACGTCCATCGCGGAACTATTGAGGGGAAGTTGTTCGTAAGAAATTGACAGCAAAGTTATCTCTTACACTCGACTTCCACCGGTTTCTACAGCTCCAATGAAGGGAAATGACATTTGAGTGATTGTTTCCTTTCGCAATTTACAATCGCATATATTCTTCTTATGGTGGCTTTCCGCGCTACTATAGTACAATAAATACTACATAGTCTAGATAACTCTGGAAGGGATGTGGACCGATATGAAAGAGTTACATTTTTTATTAAAACGCAATAATCTTTTACTAATCCCCACTAAACAAAGTAAACAAAATGTAATGACATAAATTGAAACAAAATTACAATTTATCGCCAACTCTCTTACTGCTCGTAGTTTAAATGGAAGTAAATCATTAAGTAAATCGATATGCAAGTAGTCCACTACCTCCTTTATTGATTTACATTCCATTCGTCGTACAACCACCGTTTGCCAATTAATGTAACAACATATTATTATATATTATAGTTAACAACTTATAAATTAAAGTATATTCACAGATTATACCGTGTTTTTTTTTTAATAGGTACCTAATAATTCGTATGAAAGTCAAGATATTAATTTCTTTAGATATTTATTTTTAAAAACATTGCGTTTACTGAACGATAACATTATCCTGTGTTTACTGAACGATAATATTGATGAGTCACGTGGACAAAAACTCAGATCCGAAACAATTATCCTTGGGTCACAGAAATAGTTGTCTCGTGTGGGAATCGAACCCACGTTACCAGCGATAAGCGAAAACTTTGGCAACTGGGCAGGGAGTCATCCAAGAGAATTAAAGTAAGTCAAAAATATAAGAGATCTAACGTTATTACTTCAATTCTAATATTTTCACTATTTATGAATTTGAATATTGACAACTATTATAACGACAAGCAGCACTAGTGGTTATATCACCGTCCGGGAACACAGCCGAAAAGTAAGTGACCGCTTTTCCATGTGTCCCTATTCTTTTCTAGAAATCTATACTCATAGTTCGTCACGTAAACGCGTCAAGGTTTCATATGCAGGAAATGAATGTACGTTTGCACACTATGGAATAAAAACATATTTATGGCTCCGAAAAAAATATGACGTTCTGTGCAGTGAAATCTTGCAAAAATTCACAAAAATATAGAAAAGGCTTGGAAGATTTCCTTTCGTGATTAAGTATTTTGATTCCACCCACATCAGTCACATAAATTCAATGTAATTTTTTGAAGCTCTTGTAACTTCAAAGAATATTTAAAATTATAGAACTCATTTCAATAAAACGTCGTGTATCTGAACAGTTGAACATGGTTGGTGAATGCAAGGAAATATTTTCAAACTAATTTGTAAGGTATCGCGGAAAGTTTCGCCATAAAATGTCGTCCACAAAGGTCAATAACGTATGTATAGTTTGCAATGTAATGTTCATGAGCGTAGCTTTGGTGGTCGATAAAAGTTACTTCGAAATAAATTTTGCTGTGTCATTTTTATGTTGCACTCCAATTTATACATTTAAAAAGAATATTTGTGGTTGCAAATTAAACAGATTAGTTATGCTCATATGTACCATTTCTTATTTAGCATTGTATATGCACAGATATTAATGTATGTAAAATTTTATTGTATTCGACAATATTTTAACAAAAAAAAAGATTTTGAACGAGTTTTAAATCAATTTTCTTTTATTTGTATGAATTTATTTTCTAATTAGATAGAAAAACCGTTGCAATTAATTGTTTATTTAACTTATACATATGTAGATTATAAACCTGTTTTTGTTACTTCTTATTTATAAGGCTTCATTATGTTACAATAATTGTACGAGTTGTAAATACGAAATACATTTATCATTATATGATAAATAATAACACATTGTCACATTCAAAACATTAAATAAAGATAGAAAATCGTCAACGTAAGATTCGTCACGTTTAAGTTTAAACACTAAGAAGTTCCATACAATTCATTATATAATTTATTAACAAGAAAGTAATGTCAGGTTTGTTTAAGGAAATTGTTCCATTAGAAATTTAAAAGCCGGTCATTATCAAGGGGACATAATACAGGCGGAAGTCTCCGCAAGGCCCTATAAATTTTGATCTCATGCGAATAAGGTGGAATCGATTTAAATAAATACTTCTTCGTTGTTCTGCCGAAAGGTTTTATGCGATCTTTTACTAATTTTTAATGTGGGGATAAGCATATTCTTTATGTTGTTCGATATTTAAGAACTTTTATTTAAGCTAATGTGAGATAAAAAGCAATGTAGAGTAGTAAGTAGTAAGCTAATATTCTTTCGCGTGTAAACTATCCGACTTTTGGTGTAATGTTAAATCATTTCAATTTTTTTTTTTTACTACGGGCATCTTCCATGACAGGTTATAATAGTCGTTCAAAATGCATACATAAGTCATTCTCAGGTTTTTAAAATATTTTAAAACTATTGAAAAAAAATGAATTTCTGGTTACAGATAATCTATACAAAAGGCACTTAGTCACGTAGGTTGCGGCGCGATATAGTATGTATTTTTACGTAAATACATAATGTTTTTAAAAATGTTTTGCGAAGAAACTCGGGAGCGAAAGTGTTTATTTTCTTGAAAATATTGCATGCCGGCTCGCGATGGCACAGGTTTAAGACGTCCCGTATCGCATGCTTTTGTAGTATGAATGCAGTGGCAAATGCAGAATTTTATAGTAATTCATCGTATGTTATAACACTACGGGATATTTTTAAATTGTAAACTTTTGTAGTTAAATGAACAAAACGGTGGCTCTACGGTGGCAGGACCACGCAACAGTCTTCTCTGTTGCACGAATGGGCGCTCCGTCCGGGTAAGTACTGCGACCTCAAAGAAGACCAGCGTGAAGTGGAAGTGTTATACTTCTGCGCTTCGTCTGGCGAGTGAGGTAGCCGCTGCCCATTATTAAAAGGTGGCAACGCACCTGCAACTCTTCGGGTCTTGCAGATATCAATGGGCGGCGTTTATCACTTAACATAAGAAGGAGCGCCAGCTCGTGTGACACCTTCTCACAAAACAAAGTCTTTCGACGCTTCGGATTCGAATTCGTCTTCTGCTTACGCCTACCAACGCTTTACCAACTAAGCGAAGCGATAGATTACTAACTTAGAATGTTATGATCTGATAGTCACTGTCCAGCACATGTGCAACGAAACGTGAAGATTGTGGTATTGTAAGCGCCCTGTATGGCCTCAAGATGAAACGTGCTGTTGGCTCAGGGTCGTGTTTCGAGGCAGTTTATGGCTTATGTTCACCAGTGATTCGGACTGAAATAATGATGATGATGATAGTCCTTTCAACATATAAACCTTCCGCTTGAATCACTCTATCTATTGCTGAAAACCACATTAAAATCCGTTGCGTAGTTTAAAAGATCTAAGCGTACAAATATCGGGAACGACTGTTTAATACTATGTATAAAGATATCTTTATGTATCGTTTATAAGTCCCCTACATTATGATCAATATATTTGAGGTTGTGTTCTTTACATTTGAGGTTTTTTTCGGCAAGTGTCCGTAATAAAATGTGATTACGTGGCAACGTAGGCCCTGACCCAAATTAATGTTTACTGCAAATTGAAGTTTTCCATTGTCCTGGCTCGTTTATTCTGTGAACGTTTTATTTACTGAACAGCAACAATATAGTTCGTCTTTAAACATCGAATCATAAAACATGTAATTGCAAATTAAAGCATATTGTCGCGTTTGAATCATTAAACTAGATCGAGACTGCTTGTTCCAAGTAATGTTCACCAAGCTTATCCATATAAAACACCTCTTTTGTTCGAGAAATGGCAACTGGACTACGATTCACCTGATGCCAAGTAAAAACCACAGCCCATGGACAGTCCAAACACCAGAGATGTTGCAAATGTGATGCGGACTTAGAGCCTGGGCCTCCGGTTACCTCACTCACCGGACGGAATGCTAAAATATAAATTACCTACTGCACGATGGTCTTAAGGGACTGTAATTCGTTGTTGGATTATTGCTTTATGACAGGAATAAATAGTCAATTTCAATAGTCAAACAACGATTTTTTGATTAGGTCTTAATCTGCTTAGTTAAAAGCGGTAATGTGTGGCCTGTTCGAAATTAAAACATAAAGTACCTACTGCACGTCGGCCTTATGTAGGGCTGATGTAATTTTTACAAATGGGTTGTTGATTTACCACAGGAATGAATAGAATGTTGATTTTATACATTTATGTACTATAAAAATATAATAGTGGTTTATAGTGTTTGATTCAATTAAATTTTGACTAAAACTCATGTCATGTCACAAAGAAAGATGAAAACAATAACAAAAAAATTAAAAAATAAATCATATTCTAATATGATTGCAACATGAAAACACGCTTCACACCGCCCTGTGGGCGGTATATTCTGACATACGCTTAATATAAGAAAAATCTTTGCAATATTTTTTTAAATTCAAGCAGACACTACAGATTATTAAATGCAGCATCACAATACAGCCCCATTCGTCACAGGGCCATGAATACTGGAAATGTAGGTACTTGGAAATTAGGGAATTCAAATTTAAAAAAACGTGAAAAGTCACAAAATCAAAGTTTCATTTTATAATCCTACCTCGTCTTATACTTGTTTAAAACTGTGCGGTCTAGTGTCTATCTATTTTTAACCGACTTCAATAAAGGAGGTGGTTATATGTTCAATTGCGTGTATTTTTTTATGTAATTTCACCGATTTCTCCTCCATTTAGGGACCGATTCTCAATTTTTTTTTTTAATAGATAGTTAGACGAGGCAGGAATTTTATTAGCTGAGATCGATTTCAATACGCCTAATAACTTGTGACAACGCTTTATCCACTCGACTTGCGATCCTACATTGAATCTGACTGAAATATTCTCGCAATATTCTGAGTTAACAGAACGAAATTCATCTATTAAATCGCACCGTGCGTAGAATAACGTTCTGTGGTCACATAGAACGAATTTGATTTTATCATCGGAAAGTCTTAATTATTGTCTGACTTATAGATATTGAGATTCAGAATAGAACAACGTTCTATCTGATTTGTGCTTCGCAGTACAAGGACATATGTACGTTTAGACACTGTTTTTGTAGTACTGACTAGATTAAGCTTACTAATGTTATAGACGAGTGTAAAATACTCTATTAGAGTCAATTCATAATTATTGCACAATCACCCACTTTTTATGTTTTTTTCGTTGAAAACAGTGCTACATGCGTTTGTATAATACATATCTTCTGAGTTTTTAGTAGAACAACGTTATAAATGAACGTGTGACCTATTATTTTTTGGTATGTTTCGTTGAACAACGTTATATAAACGTGTATATGTGATCTTGTGACCCATTAGTTCTTGCCATTTTCCGTAGGAAAACTTCACTATTACACATGAAACCTCTTATTTCCTAAATTTATATAAATATGAATTCAAAAAGTGTACTGTTTGTTAATATACCCAATTATATCACAAACCTCAAAAATTGTAATAGCAACTGCTATGTATAAGAAAACTATAACCAAAATTAAAATACTAATTTGAATCGGCCGTCCTGAACAATTACAATTTTGTAGATGTCACGTTGCTCTACGCAGGGTGCGAAATGAAAATTTTCTTTGCAAAAGTTTCACATATATATTTTCTTAATACGGAAAGCTGTTACGTAATCATAAAACTTTATAAGTGTATTAAAATCATCAGAGTTAAGAAACCTTAATTCCAAAAGAAACGCAAAATAGCAATTTACAAGTAAAACGGGATGAACAGTTTTTGCCGCTGCGGGAATCGAACTTACGTCTTCCGGAATTGCGCCCAGACGCCTTACCTACTAAGCTAAACCGGCTTATTGCTACGTCGGTGAAAATATCAACGTATATTATCAACATTGCTTTTTTGCATTTTAATCAACACTTGTCAGCACATAGTCAGGATCTTGCAGAGATTAGCACTTAATTATTGCAGAGATTGGAACTTAATATTAAATTTAACCATTGCATAATTTTACATATTACTAAACCTTCTTTGTGTAAACATCCATAAGATTTTTCAATCTTTGAAAGACTTAAATTCAAGAAACTTAAAACAGTCTATGGAAATTCCTCGCTATGCGAGCCATTGCGCTTAATGAAAATGTTTGGCGATTTATTATATTGTATTTCGTATACCGAATAATACGTGTAATGTGTAACGGAGGGCCTAAATAAACAGTACAATATTATTGTTAGCCAACTGGTCGCCACAAGGCGGATCCTGAATAAATAGAATCACCGTTTAGGGTCCACTGGTGAACATAATCAAAGATCGCCTTCCACCTTGTTACAATATTGCCGGCATTAATTGCTTTGGTTATTGATTGGGTACGAAACATTGTCGGCGTACACATTAGCTAATAATTCGGGCCTTCAATTGTGAACGTTGTAGTTGAACGTAATTATTAAACGGGTTAGCTCTCGTATTTCATTACTAATTCGTGTTATACACGTTACCGTTAATCAACTAATACAAACCTCTTTATGGTATAGGCTTTATTATGTAGCACAAGGAACGTTTCGATTTTTAAAATCGTACGAAAGCAAAGCAAATTTTTAATTCAAGTACTTCCGAGAGTTACTTGTATACTTAACCGTTATCCAACTGCTCGCAATATGAACTTCAACACTCCATAGCCTCTCTTTCAGACTAAATTACATCTCCCATGGCTCCAATAATCGGTTTTAGTTTACGACAATTGCTGTTTGTACTATTATGTATTGTGACCTATAGATGTCAGTTGTCATCAGGTTCAATTTTATCCAGCCAGAGAATAATGTGAAAAGGACTTACCCCTGCGGAATTCTGGTTTTGTTTGACATTTGCTCATATGGGCACTCTTGAACGGCCATTGCCTCCCCGTTGATTTACAGGGCTTTGCCTTTCATCAATATAAAAATGTTGCTGAGAAGCTCATTCTATTCTTTGATTTTTTATGTGAAAAATTGCCAAGAGAGCAGACGGTTCACCTGATGTTAAATGAATACCGCCGCCCATGGACATCTGCTACACCCGAGGCTTCCAGATGCCTTGATAACCTTTTGAAAATTAGGCTCCGGCTACCTCACTCATCAGACGAAAGGTTAAAATATTATACTTCCACTTTACGCCGGTGTTCTGTGAAGGTCATGGTACTTACCCGGACGAGCCTGCCCATTCGTGCAACAGCCGAGGCTGCTGCGTGACCCTACCACCGTAATTGTCATAAGTCTGGCATTTAATTAGTGTATGGAGATTATTGAAATCAATATACTAATTGCAGAGAGCATACATAACATAGCAGAGATATAAGAATTGGCATCAAAAAATTATCCTGCCCGATGTTTGTGATATGAATACGATCAAAGCTCTGTCGCCTTTTTTGAAGACTGGTTAACTTGCAAGAGATAAAATACTCTATGACTTGTACTTACTCTACTCTACACTACTCTATACTCTATGACTGTACTTCCGTGCAGCTCGAAGGCTCTCGAAAGGAAAATTTTGGCGCCATCTAACCTACGAGAGAGAGGGCACTATCTCACCCTAATCTGCTGACTTGTATTGCCGTATACGTCGTGTACCAAGGTCTTCGTCATCGGGTGGAAAACAGAACAATCGGGTGGAAGAATTCTTAATGGGGAGGAATCCTGTATAATGTACTTAGCCAGCATAGAAACATGAAGGACGTTACATGTGTGACCATCGACATAGGACAGCTCATCTCGCATTACCACTTCAACCAAAAGTATGCTTATAATCATTATAACTTCTCATTGGCATGCAGTGAATGACCATAGACGTCATCACAAGAAATCTAAAATATTGTTTATCAAACAAGACATTTAAAGTGTAAAAAAAATAATATCTGTCTCGACATTTTCAAAAAATAATTAGCTATTCCTTTTTTAAATTTCATTTTGCATTATTTTCAGAGTATAACTACGTGTAATAATAATATTAAGTTCACGTAAACGTTACACGTATAGATTATATAAATCATTGTAAATGCGGCAAATCGCTGCAGTGCTCATTTAAAAGCCCATCGCAATTGTCGGCCCATAAATCGCGCTCTTGACTCCACGCGACTCTGTGAATTACACCTTGCGCGAGGAAGGCGGGTCCGTCTGTAATATTTACATCACCTTTAAGTGGTCCTCCACTCTTCGTCTTTTTTAACGCGAATACGTTTTTAAAATTGCTTCCATAGTGGAAGGCAATTCAAAAAATGGATGGGGCTGTGTCATAGACACGGACTTGGGTTCTACGGGTGAATACGTGTACGTAAAGGGTAATATATTCAATATAAAAAATTAAAAGCGTTATTTTATGTAGGTATGTCATAGTCATGTTTGAAGAACTAAGAAGTCCTTCGGATTTTCACGTTTTGTTTATGATGGCGAACTAATTCCTTTCGTCGGTTTAAGGAAAGAAATCATGTTAACAGATGACGACCCCAATGGCGTCGTGGTTAGTGTACCTGCATCCTGCGTCAGAGGGTGTGGGTTCGATCCCCACTACTGGAGAAATATTCTGTGATGAACATGGTATTTTTCTAGTGTCTGTGTGTTTATATATCTATATGTATTTATTTACAAAGGAAAAGTATGTTTTAGTATGTTTATTAGTTATCTAGTACCAGTACTACAAGCATTACTTAGTTTGAGCCTAGACTAGAACGTTATGTAATAAAAGTGCCCTATAAATATTTATTATTTATATTAATTACTTAGATGTTGGGCCAGTCTCTAGTACTAATCTCGTATCTCTAGACACCTGACCAAATCCGTGATAAAACTTGAAATCGTTCTGGGCTTTGATCATAATATAAGGCCACATAACGACGTGCAGCGATTCAAAGCGACATAACTACTTGGTTTTGCTTGCGATCATACTGGTGCACGATTTGATCGAAAGTGCCTCCGTTTAGATATGTGGATTGTGATCGCACACACTGGCACGATGGGAAACTGTATTAGGTGGCTCCCTAGGGTCATTCCAAATGTCCGGCGACGGTTATCACTCAACATCAGGTGAACCGCCCGCTAACTTGCCACTTTCTCGCACAAAAACTGTCGAATACATTGAGGACAAGGATGTGTGGAAAAGACTCTTGCTCTGCACTCGCAAGTACCATGGCCGGTGCTGATTTTGAAATTAAATTATTTTTTATAAGTACCTAACTACATAATTAGAATAATAAGACCGCTTTTTCTGTCGGCTCTTCTGTGGACAAGTCTAGTTTAGTGAACTGGTCGTAGTTTTTTCACGTTCATTAAGATCTTAAAATAAGCCTATATTGAATGAAATTTTGACTTTGACTTTAAGATACCACTGTAACCTGTTATTTTTTTTAGTATTTAGCTCTATTTTTTTATTAGTATTTTAGCTATTATAGTATCTTATGTCTTTTATTGAACTCCTCTATAACTACAACGAAATCATCTTCTTTTTTTTTCGAATGAACACTTACTGGAACTAAAAACTACTTCGTTTTTTGCCGATCGATTCGTATTGTATTTTCCTCGTCTATAACTATTCTACATATATTTAGTTTTTCAAAATTTCTCTTTTTTAGCTAAACAAACAAAAACATACATATTACATTCAAATCTGAAGTGAATAAAATGCTTGTAAAATTAGATCAACTTCTTAAACCTCTCTTTAATTTTGCCGCCCCGGGAATCTGAAGGGCTTGGTCCGTTACTGCAACGGGCGTCTAGTTGCAAAAAATGTAGACGTGCACTAATAACCTTTATATTATGGTGTCTTTTAGTCTGGAGAAGGCGTATATCGGAGTACCCCGGTAAATTCTGCGATGGGTTTTAAGAGAAAATAGTGGAAAGTACCGAAAGATTGTCCGTGTCATGTTCAGCCGAGCTTGCACGCAATTCTGAATCGTTACGAACTTTTTGGAGCTTTAAACCCTCATCTCTTATGTATACACTGACCTATCCTGATTATGGATACACTGACCTCAGACATTGGTACAAGTTCCACCACCCATTTTTCAAAATTCTCGCCATTCATTTGTCCGTGATAGTCGCCGGTACTGGCCTTGAAAATCAAAGACGCACAAAAGTTTTACTATTCCCCTTTTACTACTATGTCAATTCTCAGTAGTATCTGTGAGAATGCTTTTTGTTCTAATCAATTGAAAACACTTTTGGAAAGTTAAACGTTTTTTATGTATCGATAGCGTGTGAAAACTATAAATCTGGTTTTTCAATTAAAACAAATCGCTTACTTTAACATTAAAGCCACCTGTTACCATCCTATTCAACAGCCAAATAAATACGAGTACTCAATACTTTTGGCATCTAATCTTACGATACTTAATCGGTGTCTAAACGAAAGTGCTTGGAACCCAAGAGAATCAGACTGAAAGATATGTTACTTTTTAAATTTTTGAACGCAATATAAGTAGTGGCGCTTATATCATACTTTCTATATTGCAAATTGTATTAATTAGTTGTAGCAGGATTTGAAACCGCAATACACTGCTTAAAGAAAACTTGCAAATGAAACGCCAAGTATACTTATGTTAAGATTTATTCTTGGCTAGCGTCAACATTTTCTGTTTGCAAGCCTTTGATTGACGCAACAGGCACGTATGTCACAAGTGTGAATAGTTTGTGGGCTGAATCTTCATCGTCATTACGTCTGCGCGATAGCCTTACGCGTACGCGGAATGGTACATTTCTGAAACAAAACAGACGGTAAATATTTGGTTTTTATAATGATTTACAGAAACCAGTGTCATTCATGATATTGAAAAATAATAAGATATGATTAAAACCTTACCATAGCATAATACTTAGTGTCCAAGAATTTTAAAATGACTGATTGATAGATAATTATGAGTAATTAATTCAAAATTACTTTCCATTAAGTTTGGTTTAATTTCTAATGGTAATAAATCATCATACTAACTGTCTATCTCCCTTAGAGTGAAAACAACAAATTTAAATATGCAGCAAGCAAATATTTTTAATGTATAGTAAAGTACAAAAGTAGTGATTTCTTTCGTATCATTGCATCCAGCAGCCAAGTAAAAATGTGTTTTGAAATTTAAATTGTAGCATACAATGAATGTTGTAAGGTAATGGTGGATTTTGTTATTATGCTTAAACTTTAAATATTTTGTTTCTTGAAATGGAAAAATTTTCAATTATTAACTACTTCAACATTACTTGTTCATTAAAAAAAAATGAAACACTGCATGTATCAATGTAAATAATTACCCTTTTTAACAGAAATATAGCAATGCCAAATATAAAATGAAAACGTAAAATTGACCATGGTGTAGCATTTACAAATTAAAATTAAAAAATAACTTTTTTTAGACAAAATTTTCCATGTGTGAGGTGTATTTCAAAAACCATAATTTTTAAAAATTTAAAAAAAAAACGAAGCAAACCAGCGAATCCTGCTTGTTGATTATTTCATTAGTGATTTTTCTCTACAGAATAAAAATTTTTGTAAGGTGGAAAAACATCCACTAATGGAAAAAAAATCTTGCCTAGTTTGAAGTCCTACCATTTGTATCAAAAAATAAACAATCAATTTTAATTATGAATAAAAGAATTTTGAACAAATTTATTGTTTAGCTTAAAATGAAAGTGGTTAAAATACCAGTTAAAAATAGGTTTAAGGTTAAAATAAAAAACGGTAATTTTTAATTTAAATATTTAAGTTCTGTAGAAAATTATGTTGGAAACACATTTCAGCAGCACTTGATACATACAGGTGAATATTATTTTACTCATCAATAATCACTACATAGTATAAAACAAAGTCATCCCGCTGTCTGTGCTCCTTGTATGCTGTCCCTATGTATGCTGAGATCTTTATAACTATGCAACAGATTGGTTTTTATGCTTTATATGTTTAATAAGCTGCACTCATATACAAATATGTATATGGGTGCCATATATACAAAGAGATTTCATAAAACTGGTCATAAAATAAGATTACTAAGAGCTTGAAACATCACATTGGGCATACAAACAATCAATACATCAAAAATTTTGTAAGTAAATTAGGTACGTATGGTATAAACATCTTACCTCACACCCTTGGACCACAGAAACTTGTTCAAACGGGTGTCCACACGGACATCGGGAGTGCCCATTTGTTGTTCAGCAAACTTACGAATTTCTTTAATAGCTCTTGGGGCGCGTTTCTTGAAACCAACTCCGTGGAGGCGTTTATGTAAATTTACCGTATATTCACGAGTAACCACTTCATTTATTGCGGATTTACCCTTTCTCTCCCCCTTTGGTTTGGCCATCGTATTCTGAAATTACAAAATGGAAAAAGTAAAAATATCGTCGTATAAACACACACCCGATGTCGCGATTACATGTACTACTGCAAAAAAATTTAATAGCAAAACAGTTTATGAGATTTTTAAAGATTAAAATACATAAACACACCTTTGCAATCACTTGCCGAAACGAAAAGAACTGTCAACTACAACTGTCATTGAAATGTCAAAATTTCTTACGATGACATTTATGTGATGAATCTATGATTGTTATGTACATGATGTTATGTTGTATTAAAACAATTTAAACTTAATTGTAAATAAAATTCCTAATTTTTTCTTAAATAACCTAAACTTCTCTGTACGACCCCAAGGTTGACTGGGAGATAATACCTTTGGCATTAAGTCCGCCTTTGTGATAGCTGTGCATAAAATTTGCATATTTGTGCATGAGGCAAATATCTAACAAGCTATAGAAATCTTAATATTTAATATATTAGTAATATATACTTCAATAAATTTTTTTGTTATAACTTTTTTATATTATAATAATTAAATTAATTAAATTATAAAGTTGGTGCTACGGAAATAACAGATGTTTTTAATCCACATTAACCAAGACGAAGCAGCTAAAAATCTATTCGGTTCACCGCACTTAAATTATACTCCGGATAGGATTCACAGAAAATTTCTTTTGTGGCAATCTCCAATCTTGCATCCTACATCCAAACGCTTGGTCGCGGTCATGAATCGCCGCTTCGAGTTGCCGGAGAGACTAAGATGGCTGTTGTAGAAGAAAATGTCAGAACCCGTGCTTTCAACCATTGTCGGACTTACAATTTCCCAGTGCGCAACACGCAACGCATCGTCATTTTCCTTTCCTTGAGTATGAGAGCGGTAGTGATTGACTGTTTGAGTAGAAACCTGGATACCGTTCAAAAAAGACTTGACCCTGAAGTACGTGATGCTTCTTTGGTCGAGGAGCTTAGAAACAATTCTCTAATTTTCTTCATCCTGTATTATTGGAGGCGGGGGGGACCTGGGAGCTTGGAACCAAGGAGCTATTAGTTCTGGGAGCCTGGGAGCTGGGGGGTAAAGTCGAGGTGTTCATATGAGTACCTGTTGGGACTTGGGTCAGGACTCCTACGTCCCTATAAGGCACAGTTGCTGCACGCACATGGTCGATGGGGATAATGGCACTAGGAACTCGATGCCCAGTCAAATCTGGAAATTGCCAGAAGAATTTGATGAGGGTCTCACGGAAAGCAATCATAGATAAGTTAAGACTCGATGGTTCAAGGCGAATTCGAATCTCTCCATATGGTTGGATCGTGTAGCTTCCCGCCCTACTAATAGTTAATTTTCCATGTTTTGTGACGAGAGTCTTGTGTGGAGTTGCAGCGGAGCGTATGGTGCTCTTTGAGTGTTCTGTGGTATTGTGTCAATATGTAATCGTCACTATAATAGGTAAATTGTTTCTCCTGAGCCCACGGAGTGTATGCCTGTATCCTGTGTATGCGTGCATCTTCCTGTAAAGTTATGAAAGCCTCGGGCCATTACATCAAAAATATCGATTTTTTTTTAACTTCACAGATGTTAATATTTATTATGTCATCAAATGTCAACATCATTTTTTAGACAGCAGCTGTCACGGATTTGTTTAGCCGTGTATTAGAAATTAGTATATATTATTTTAATAACTTTCCAAGCTTTAATAAAGGCTATTTTAGTAGTAATGAGATTTAAAATTAAAGTTGTTTTCATATATATTTTATTGAATAAGACAATGCGCCTATTACTAGCATTTTAAGAGAATTCAAAGTGGTTGCAGTTATCCCTCCTCACTTAATTTACATAGCTTTTTCATTTACAAAAATCATGTTGCCGTCAAAGGTTGCAATCTTTTATAGAAAAATTGGCAGAAGATGTTTTCACATGAAAAGATGGAGTTACTTATGTTATGGATCTCCTGGAAGCATACATCAAAATGGTTTATTATCTTATATAGAGAGAAATGTTATTAATCGACATTTGAAAACGTCCACTACTATATTTGAAAAAAGCGATACATCTAAAAATTATAAGAAGTCTATAGATACTGTAGAGAAATTAACTAAAGCAAAAAGTGTAAGTGGAATAGTAGTAAAGACTGAAACAGATGAAAATAATGTTGTTACAAAAGTAACAATTGAAAAACCACAAGCCGCACCTAAAAATGAGGTAGCCCCTCAAGGTAGGCTGAAATATCTTTTAAATTAAAAACATAGCTATTGTAATAAAAATAAAACTTAAGTACTTATTCCTTTTCAGTAAAAAAAAGACTGCTCATTGACTTTTCGGCATCGTATACTGAGCGAAATTTTATAACACCAATGCGAGCCATGACTGAGTACTTGCTTAAGCAATCTGATTTGGAAACATTACCTAAAGTACTCCGAAGATCACCATATGAATCAGAGCCTCCAATTACAGTGTATTATCGTAAAGATGTTGAAGCTAAGGCTATAGAGGTCTGTAAACATTTTGTTTTAAAAATGGTTGTGTTCTTAGGAATTATTGACTGGCTTGTGTTTAATTAGGTAAATATTTTTTAATTATGTAGGTTTACGGAAACCTTTTCTTTAATTGTTGTGTAATGTGACAAATTATGGATGCACATGTTTATCACTAATCATCATCATCATCCTATCAGCCGTAGGACGTCCACTGCTGAACATAGGCCTCCCCCATTGACTTCACTTCGACCGGTCGTTAGCGGCCTGCATCCAACGCATCCCTGCGATCTTGGCTAGGTCGTCCGTCCACCTTGTGGGAGGCCTTCCTACGCTGCGTTTGCCGTCACGTGGTCTCCACTCATAAATAATAATTATCACTAATAAATATATTTCATTGGTAAAGAAATATATAACCATTGAAATAAATCATAAGGGTATATAATACTTAGGGGTATATAATCTAAAATATAAGTCCAGCCCACTTTATTTAAAGGTGGCAATGCATTTGCAACCCTACAAGTGTTGCAAATGCATGGCGGTTATCAGTTAACATCAGAAGAACCACCAGCTCAGCTTATGTATAAAATTATTATACATTGAAGAGCATTAATAATATATTTAGTGTACTTCAGTTGTGTTTTTCTTGCAAAAAAGTTTTGTAACATACTAAAATCATTGAAATCTACTCATTCGGTCTTCTCAGTCTGCTGTTAAAAAGGCACTGATTTTAAATTGCCACTTGTATATTGTAGTTATAAGCCGTGATAGCTCATTGCCTCGGCGCTTGCTTTTAATTCTTTCTTTAGTATATTGTAGTTTTGATAAATTAAAATGTACAAAATGCATATTGTTCATAACAAGTTTTGCAGTTAAATTGTAGCAGCTTACATATTTTGGTACTGATATTGTAAAATGAAATAACCATTCAATTGTTTTTATTACTAAATTACCAAAAGCTAAAAAATAAAATAACTGTCCATTATTTTTTTATTTTTTCATGTGATCATGACCTTCCGAAAGTTTAAATTACAATTTTAAAAATTATTTCCCTTATAAGATAAGAAAGTTAAATGCATTTTTCTTCAGGTTTGGGGCTCAAGGGAAACATTAGAAAAGGAGTTACTACGTAGGGAATTAGATAGGAGAAGATATGAACAAGGTATAATATCAGAATATTCATATGTTTTATTATTGTTGTCATGTTCTAATATGTGCCTTAAATGTGGGTACTCTTTACTTTGTTGTCAAATAAAGTTAAATAAGTGAAGGTAGTAGCCGAAGCGACAGACAATTTACATATTGTGTTAAGCTACCAAGCTGATTAGATTTTAGTCCATACTTAACGTCTTTAATTTTATTCTGGACATAATAATTGTGACAAGTAAAATATTTTACCTAATATAATATAATTTCATACATTATCATTTACATCTCATCATCAAACATAATTTTTTTATGATAAATAACATCTAAAATTTATATTTCTGACTGATCTTTTTACGATATTTCATATAAATGTTTGTATGTTTCTGACAATTATTTTACCATAAATTCTCCTTTTCAGATGTTTTCACTGTTAAGCGAAGGTTAAGAAATTATAGAAGAGAAATGAGCCATAAACGTCTAAAGCATGGTGTGGAGGAATTAGGCTTAAGAACCAGATCAGGGAGAGTAGTTTTAACAGCTATAGGAATGTAAGTAAATAATTTTGTTTTATGTTTTAAGAATATTTATTTTGAAATAGACTTTTTTTTTCGATAAAAATAATTAAATCATAGGCATGTCTTTGTTTCAGAAATGGATGTAATTTCATATTTAAACTCTGTGCATGGTTCTATACTGGATCTCATAGTTTGTTCAGTGAATGCATCCACTCCCTTGCGGACACTGTTAATCAACTTATCCTTGCATATGGAATACATAAATCTGTGCAAGTATGTATACTCTATTGTACAAGCTGTAATTGTAAGGACTACGGCTAGGCATATCAATTTCACTCAATGAAATTAAATATGTTAAAATCCTCCACCAAATGTTGATTTCTGAATTGCACCATGTTTGAAGTGATCATCATTCACTGTGCATAGTGCTCATGGCTCCAAAGTTATTGAATAATAGAACTAGAAAATTGTATGAATGGGCATGCTCGTCCGGGTAAGTACCACAACCTCACAGAATACCGGCGTAGAGTGGAACTTTAATGCTTTCGCCTTTCATCTGTTGTGTGAGGTGACCGGAGCCCAATATTCAAAAGGCTGTCAACGCATCTGCAACCCTCGGGTGTAGCAGATGTCCATGGGCGGCGGTATTCACTTAACATGAGGTGAACCGTCTGCTCATTTGGCAACTTTTCACATAAAAAAATACAAGATCAATGTACTGTTGTGTAGTATAGAAAATTAATGTTGTTGTTAATAATAATGTAATGTTAATTTATCAAGTACTATATCACAATACAACTAAGGAACTAATAATATAACTAAGGAAACTAATATAACTATAAGTGTAAGGTTATAGAAATCACCAATTTTGTTGTACAAAATTTTTAAGCTTTAATAACATTAGACTGTAATTTTATTTTTGGCTGGTTTTGTTTAAAAAGTATCTTATTTCATTGCTATGTACTATCAGTTATTATAAATATTTAGATTGCTGATCCAGACCATCCATACGGTTATACAAATATGCGGTATGTGTCATCGCTGATATCCGGTGTGGGGATATTCTGCGTCGGCAGTGGTCTATCCTTTTACCATGGAGTAGTTGGCATTATGGACCCACAGCCTCTCCACGACTTCTTCTGGGTGAGATATTTTAAATCTTTACCCAACACCTTCTTATTTTACCTGCCTGGTTCATTGTACAAATAACTATGAGAGGTGTTGTAACATTATTATCTATCTTATGCAGGCATATTTTGTTCTTGGTGGAGCCGTTGTTTCGGAGGGTGCAACTTTAATGGTGGCTTTAAGTGCCATACGGAAGGGTGCCAAAGAGGCCAACATGCCCTTGAGTGAATATGGTAAGTTACATTGATAGAACCATTTACTTTATTTCAAAATTGTTATAATCAACTGACAATAGGTGTAATAATATTCATTTTCAAGATAAATTGGTTATAAAAATTGATTCTTGCTGTTTATTCTCTGGCTGAGTAAGAGTATATGAACCCATAGTAGATTTATTTGTTCGTAATTGTTTTTTTAAGCAGCGACTCGCCCCGGCTTCGCAAGGGTTTAATGTATTATACATATAAACCTAACCTTCCTCTTGAATCACTCTATCTAGTAAAAAAAACCGCATCAAGATCCGTTGCATAGTTTTAAACATCTAAGCATAGGGACAGACAGACGACTTTGTTTTATACTATGTAGTGATGTTAATATACGGCAACGAGCAGAAGCGAGCAAAAGCTACACCTGATATAAAGTGATTACCGCTGTCCATGAATAAAAAGTGGGGCTCGGGTTACCCCACTCATCATAAGACTGGTTTTCTGTGAAACCCTGCTACTTCCCGTATGCCATATGTAATGTTAACCACCAATTTTGGTCATGTGTATTTTTAATATATTACCCTCTCTTGCAGTTATGCGCAGCTCCGACCCCTCAGTGAATGTTGTTTTGCTTGAAGATACAGCTGCTGTTGCCGGAGTTGTAGTGGCAGCAAGTTGTATGGCCATCTCACAATATACTGGCAACCCTTTGCCGGATGCCATTGGAAGCATATTGGTGGGAACAATATTGGGTGGTGTTGCCTCATTTATTATTTTAAGCAATGTTGGAGCCCTTGTTGGCAGGTAAAATACTTTCGTTTTATTTATGTTTTTCTGAATTTTTTAGTTCTTTACTATAGAACTAAGAATACAGTTTTTGAAGTAAAACTTCTTTAGGCGCGACTAGGGAGTAACTCAGATTTTTTCTGACGGAAGTAACGCTTTTTCTGACGGAAGTAACGTAGTCATATTTTTAACGTATGTCATATTTTTAAAATATGACATATACTTATGACGTTACTAAATATTTAATCATTTCAGTGATATATGCCGTCAACGCCAAAGAAGTTTTACTTCAATCGCGCGTAAAGGTTACACGCACACACTTTTTTTTTAATTCATTTGTTGTAAACCTTGACTATCATTAACACAATACTTAAAAATTTTCTTTACTTTTCTATATAAGATGTTGTGTTCTTCAGGTCTATTCCACAGGAGCAGTTAGACGAAATTAACAGTGTTCTGGAGAGAGATTTCATGATTCGAGCTATTCATGACGTTAAGGGTATAGATATAGGAAGTAATCTTATTAGATACAAAGTAAGTTTTTCTGAAAAATTTTAATTACTATGCATGGTGTAATTTCAAAATATAACTCGTGTTTGCTATGAGCAAAAGTTTTTTAATGTTACCTATGTTGCTTATCCTACAAATTAGAGTTGAGCTTAACGGTAAAGACAGCAACTTAAACAATTTAATAAAAATTACTAATTTTATCTGTTTAGGCAGAAGTTGATTTTGACGGCAGAGCGTTGACGCGGTCTTATTTGGAGAAACACGACTTAAATGTTTTATTAGAGGTAATTGTATAAACGTTACCTATCTCAGTATTGATGACTTTTCGTTCAAAATATTTTTGATTATTTTATGCTTTTTTCTATTACAGGACATAAAGAAAATTGAGACCATAGATAATGTAGAAGCGTTTCTACTAAAACACGGCGAAAATATTGTGGACATGTTAGGCGGGGAGATTGACAGAATAGAATTGAAATTACGGGTTAGAGTTTCTTTATTACAGTACAGTTACAGCCTATTAATGTCCCACTGCTGGTCAAAGGCCTCCTTTGTAAAGAGGGTATCAGATCATAGTCTACCACGCGACCCCACTGCGGATTGGCGGACTCTGAAAATATGCAGGTTTCCTCACGATGTTTCCTTCACCGCTGAGCACGTGATAAGTCAGCACTTAAAATGAACAATTTCATTGGTGATGGCAACGGGGATCGAACTCAGGTTCCTCGAGTAAATTGAATTACTGACACTGAGCTATCACGACTCTCTTCTTAACTTAATTTTCTTTTTTATGTTACTTTATTAACTGGCCAGTTGATAAAAATAATAACGGCTTCTTTCTTTTGTTTTTAGAAAAAGTTTCCGCAAATCCGACACTGCGATTTGGAAATTTTGTAATTCGATGTTGGGACGGGCGCAAGAGCCACTATTTAATAATGAACTAAGAAAAATATTTAATGTTTACTCGCTGTAATGATTATATTATTTTAGTAGGAATATTTCGTGCTTTGGGATGGCTGTGCTAGAAAATTACTACTTCGAACAGTTTCTTTGTTTGTTTGAGCGATGTTTACATTATCTATAGGACGGCGTTGGTATGTATAAAGTTGCAAAAACTGTATTGAGTAGGAACGTCCGTTGTTAATTAATAGTGGCATATGTATGTTAGAAGATATCTCGCGACCTTCTTCGTAATTAAGACGGTCAGTAACAGAGATTGACTTTTCTGAAACCAATTTGTAACACAAAGTGTTTGATCAATTTGACTTGTTGGTGTATTGTACTGTTTTTTAAGTCAAGGATAGTGAGCAAGCTACTTTACTACGGTTGTATATACAACTAGGCGACATGTTGAACCAACAAAAAATAACACACCCTCTATAAGCTTTTCACGTCTTAAATGACGCTAAACGCTTACCAACTGTGATGTGGTATAACAAGTATTTATCATTCATTTTTTAGAATTAATAGATAGAATATCTTAGTGGTTTTTTAATGTATCGTTGGTTTAGTGAGCTCTATGTTCGAATATACAAACGATTTGTTAATTTTCTGTTACATGGATGACATGAATGTACAATCTTCGGTGAAAATCGTTAATTATGACGTCAACTTAACCGCCAAGCAATTGTTGTCGGTGTGGTATTTTAAAGTAAGCGTCGACTACACACACCAAATCCAATGATATGTAGCAAGTTAAGAGATCAAAATTTCATAAGCCACCATTCATTTTTAAAAAGTAAAACGGCCAAGGACTAATTAATGTTTCGGTGGCGCCTTATACAGCAATATCGATTTTGTAACTAATCATATTTTATATACTACAGATATGTTGCTAACGCGCCCAAAGTGAAGCCGTGGAAAACGTCCTAAGTGGGACGTCTCGTCTTTAGTTTAAGTTAGACGCGGCGGTGAGTAAGTCACCGTGTCCTAATTTTTAAATTTATGTAGGTTAGAAAACTAAGAAAGAGGCAAGAGATAAATTTAATACGGGAACGAGAAAGACGGATGCATCTCGAGAGTAAGTGTAAAACTTACGCTAAAGTGGAAAACTCTTGCCGTCCTCTTTCTTTCTTATCGCTTTAATTACGCTATCCTTTTTATACCTTTCGACGTCTGTCTGTTTGGATATTGGAACACATAGGATCGGTGATTTTGTAAGCGTATAACATATCTGTAGTATAAAATATAATTTAAACATGTTTCCGAATACTGGCATGTATCGTGATGAGCTCTTTTATATTGATATATAATTATTTTACCACGGTTAGTTTTGTAAGAACCATAAAATCTATTTTTATTTCAAACAATGTGTAGCTGTTTTATCAAAACATTCACTTAGACGCTCTTTTGGAATACATTTTTTAAAAAACAAACGTAAGGGCATTTCCTGTTGATAGGTCAATCAAGTAATCAATCTCTTTTAGTTTTATGTTCGAAAGAGGTCAGACGCTCACTTAAAAGATTCACATCACTTCTTTTTACAACTTAATATGATAAAATCTAATATATAAAATTCTCGTGTCACAGTATTTGTAATTGAACTCCTCCGAAACGGCTCGACCGATTTTCGTGAAATTTTGTGTGCATATCGGCCAGGGTGGAGAATCGGACAACATCTATTTTTCATCCCCCTAAATGTTAAGGGTGGTCCACCCCAAACATTTTTTTCTACCCTACAAATAATTTATATGGCAAAACAACGTTTGCCGGGTCAGCTAGTAAAACCTATATGATCCATCTATCCACCATTAGTTTTAGTTAAATTCGTTAGTGTCAAGCGGTGCCTTTTTGAAAAGGCTGAACCTTGAAAATCAATGACGTCATTGCTATAAAGCTACCTGACGTGCGCTTTAAATCGTAGTGTTGAACGGTAGCCGTAATTTTTAATATTTTTTTTATTAATAATAAAGTATTGTGCCCCGTAAAAAAATCTGTCTGCGTCATCTTACTTATTCTAATTGATTGCACACTACAAGCATACGGTATGTGGACTTTTTTTAAATAAAAATAATTAAACTTATCGGTTCAAATCTTTCACTTTTGAATTATTGATTTTCTCAAAATAAGGAGGTGAGGTGAATTTAAAAGGGATCGTAGAGTGTAAAATTGTTAATTTTGAACTCAAAGCATTTTAAAGGGACTATAAACTTGAGGTATGGTCCGGAAGCGGATGCGAACGCGCTTTCTGTTACGGATACACACCGACGCCCTCGAGGGGGCGGGAAACTATTGAATAGCAAATTCACTAGCTTGTTTATGGTACTTAGTACTGAAAATTCAGTGCTACAAAAAAGATTTTCGATTCGAAACATCTCGTTTTCCCTTACTTCATATCTTCGCAAAGGTTTAAAAAAAAATAGTATATATACGGTTCAGTCTATGGTTCGTGTTGATCACTGTTACAGATAGAATATTAATACACAATTAGCAGTTCTTCGTAAAGTATATAAAGTAAATATTTATTATAAAATATAGTAGACGTAAGCATTAAAAATAATTCCACGTTTCTAACTCTTCAATCAGGAAATTACTATACAAATACGATATAGTGTATAGTTAATCTCAGCTTAGTGTTCTGTGATTTTGTTGTATGTAGCGTTTGTAATAATTACATAAGGCTACAAGTATACCGTTACTATTGGTGTAAATAAAGTATTCAGTGAATTACACGTGTTTTATTACTCATTTTTTTTTATGGAACTAGTCAATTTTTTTTCTAACGAAAAACAAAACCGACTTCAAATATCTCGCTCTGTATTCATTTTATAAAAGATTTTCAGGAGTTCCCTACATATCTCCGGAGCCCAAGATCCATTACCAATGAAGTTAATATGGGACCACATAAGAAGCAAGAATAAGAAAGCAGAAGCAGCAAGAAAAAAGAAAAATAAAAAGTCCTGCCAGGTGGCTCACCTGATCCAAAGTAAACAACGCCGTACATGATCATCTTGCGAATGCGTTGCCGTCAGTTCGGGAAAGAATATGCTCCGTTACAGCGCCACGTATCGTGTAAAAGATGCAACATATGCTCAAACATCTTCCTTTATACTTTTTTATGTTTTTATTTTCTTTGTTTAACGTCTTTTTCTCTATTATATTGCTTCTGTTCTGTTCCATTACTTACTTGCAACAATACACAGTTTCTAAACAGTCACAAGTTCCAAATTATTTCAAAATCCATCTCGTTAGTTCTCTAAAGAATTAACATGCTCTATTCTTGAAGGTTCCCAGGTCGTACGGATTCGGAAAGACGGCCGGCGGCACCGCGTTCCATAGTGGTTGTGCGAGTTAGAAAATGTCTTAAAATCGCGCTGTTGTGGAAAGCTGGACTTTGAGGTGGTGTGGGGGGAATTCCCGGTTTTGGCGTAACGTACGCTCGTGAAATTCATCAGCCGTATTCAAACTCCGTGGCTTAAAACAATCCATCAGATATCTAACACGTTTCTATTTATAATCCGCTCTGTTTTAGAAACATTAAAATTAAGTTTTAGCCTGATATACACTTAACTCTCATACTTCATATTTGTGTGTTTTAAGTTGTATGCAGTTATTCAAATTTTCTAGTAAAACGTATAACGTATGATCGTTTTAATGTTATATCTGTATAAGCAAATTAAGGCGAGGTTCGACTACCGCAGGGGCGAAAAACTTACCGTCAATTTTTTCTGCAAATTTCATGAATCCCCTTTTCAATTGGCAAAATTTTGCATTAATTGGTTGGTTAGTTGTATTTTCATTAGGTTGAATGGCATGGTTAACCTACGAAATAACGAATGTTAAAATCGTGTTTTCTTAAATTGAAAGTGGTTAAATAACAAAACTTATGGATAAAAACTACATTACAGGCGGTCTCTGAATGGGGCGATGCCAATCTTGTGAGATTCAACGCCTCCAAAACAAAGCCGCAAAAAGAAGCCCTTTCAACTTGGCTCCTACTTTCCAGAATGTGTCGTTGGAATTCACCGACCGCCTTCAGTTGTTGGGAGTCGAAATATCCTCAAACCTCAACTTTGGGCGGTTCATTGAGTCTAAAGCCAGGGTAGCTACAAGGAAGTTAGGCGTCCTTGCAAAGGTGCGACGGTACTTCACGCCGGGACAGCTTCTTGCTCTATACAAGGCTCAAGTCCGATCGTGTGTGGAGTACTGTTGCCATATCTGGGCTGGGGCTGCAAAATGCCATCTGGCTGCCTTGGAGACTCAATGGGGAGGCGTGCGAAAAGGCTCATTGGTGACCATAACTTGGTTAAAACCAATCTCACTAGCCTCGAGCACAGGCGCAAAGTCGCCAGCCTCTCAGTTTTCTACAGGATACATTTTGGAGAGTGTGCGTTGGAGTTACATGATCTTATTCCTCCCGCCCCTTTCCTCCATCCTTATGCTGTCGACGTCCCACGTACAAGAACAAAGCGATTCGCTTCTTCATTTATCATCCGTACAGCTAAGGAATGGAATAGCCTGATGGACGGAAAGACGGACGTCTTTCCGTCCAAATACAACGTTGGCGTCTTCAAGGCAAGAGTGAATAGGTTTCTACTGAGCTAGCGCGCTTACCATCAACGGCTGCATCGCCACTTACCATCAGGTGGGATGGCAGTCAAGTACTGAAAAAAAACTGATCTTGGTAACTGGGACACGATTTTCCCGCATAATTGCGACACGTTTTGATGACAAACCGGCATAATTGATTATTTTTCGTGAGCTCGTTATTCGTTAATGATTCAAGTGACACGTATAATTATACATATTAAATGAAACTACTTTACGGATTTTATCGCGTTTTTTATTTTAATTTAATATGTATAATATTCGCGTAAAATCAAGAAAACAATACGTATAATTATGTGAAAGGCGACTCTACCAATTTTAAAAAACATTTTTTGCGCCGTTCGGTACGGCTAATGTGGTATCCGTACAAGTATATTGTCAAAGCTTAGTATATTTTACAAAATAGAACAATTTTACGAAAATCGCAAATTTGAATTGAACTACAGTCAAGAGGCAACTTAACGTTGAACATATTAAAGTGTATTTCGCCTTTTCAAGAAACTTGCTACTCAAGTACAGTCGCGATTTGTATTTAATTGGAGTGTTATTTTTTATTGCCATATTTCTATTATTTTTCCTTAATTAAATGATAAATTCACTATACACATTTGGACGCTCTATACACAGCGAAAAACATGTTGATAAAGAATTTACCACGGTGGTAAGTAAAATATCAATAAATTTAATTGAAGTATGTGCATCCCTAACAACTAAAAATAGAAACTTTGTGTGAAGTCGCAATTATCTTTAACTCCAATCCAAGACGTTTGTGAATTCATCTTACGTTCGTGACATCTAATCCAGCGTCGAGTGGCAGTCGGTACTCGCTTGATATTTTTTTCTTGTAAGAGTTTAAAATGAAAAACGTCACAAATACATTGTACGTCATTCATAAAATGAAATCTAATATGCACGGTTTAAGGAGTGTTTTTCAATGAACATTTAAGTTTAAATAATAATCGCAATAGCAGATAAGACATATTATTAGCTCAAAATACGACACAAGTAGGTATTACTTGCGTGAGTTTGGCGACAGCGGGTCCGGTACTAGGCTGTAAGAACCACTTCCACTGTTTTCTCTATTCCGTGGGATGGCATAATTTCGCAATTTATTATTTTTATTAAAACTACGTCACTCTTTCGCGGCAGGCAGATGGCCGAGAGCCCGTCTTCATGTGACCGAAATCAGAATTTTATAAGCGCAATATCTATACTTTTTAAATAAAAACTTCTTTACGCACGCTTGACTTGCGGAGTAAACTGGCGAATGCGTGACAAAAAGTGTAATATTACACCAACGGCGATTTCTTGATTATTTCGTAATATCATTTCGTTCTTGAACAATTTTATAAATTAATATTTTGTTCAATATATTAAATATTTTAAGTTTAAATTGAATTAAATTGTAAATTCATACAGATTACATATAGATGGAGCTAAAGAAGTTTAACTTCATTCGTGTGATCTAAAGCACTCTCGTTTTCTTATTGGTGTGAGTAAATTATATTAATGTACTCTGAAACTAAACACATTTTTTAACTGGCAATCCTTAATTTCATACACCCTCCCTCCCTGTCAATGACACAGTATTGATTATTCATATATTGAAGTTCCAATGGCGGATTTCCGAAGTAAAAACAATTAAATCTATAACATTTCACCTTTAAACCCTTATTTATGTCGTTTTTACAGTAAAAAAATACATCTCATTGGCTTTTGCGTTCTTTGTTATACTGAGCCCAACGTTATAATAATGCAGTCAGCTGACTCTGAGCACTTGCTTAAGCAATTTGATTCTGATTTAGAAAAAACATTACCGAAAGTACACAAAAGGTCAACATCTAAACCAAAGTCACCAAAAAGTCACAAAAAGACACCAAAAGGCGTATATTATCATAAAGATTTGCAAGATGAAGCTGAAGAGGTGAGTAAAAATTTAAACCCATATTTTAATTTTTGCACGCAAATTAATTTGATTAACTTAGTTTTTTCATTATGTAGATAAGAAGGTCACTTATATAAGTACAAGTAAGGAGGGATCGAGGCCGGCATAGGAATCCCCCCAATGGGTCGTCGGAAATCATAGTTTTTTTCCTAACGATTTTTTTAAAAGGGATATATTTAACATTGGATTATACTAATTAAAGGTTTTGAATCGTTTTTTTTTATGGAGTCACCATTTATTTATTTTTAGGGGCGCGTGACGCCTGCGCCTTTGTCACGGCAGGCGGGGGCTGCCCCCCCTCCGCGCCTGCGGGCTCTAAAAACACTCTAGGGGTAGGACAGACCAAGACCACGGCGTGTCGAGGTTGAGAAAGTCGGTTCTGAAGTTTCAAGTTCGTTGTAAGGCCATTTATCAAACCATCATCCGCCATTCCGCCATATTAAAAAAAAGAGTATAAAAATACTAAATCTACTGTTGCACTGACGTTCTGGGTGATAATAATTTAAACAAACCACGAAGGCTTAGGTAGGAACTAGCTCCCGTCTTAGCCTTCTAACCTATCTATCTACCCGAGTCCCATTGCTCTATATCGGATCTGTGACTCCTTAAATTTATCAAAAAAATTTAATTTCTTCCGATTTGTTTTAATAGTTTTAAGAAATCCGCCATTTTTTATTTTTTTTTTTTATGTGAAAAGTTGCCATGCGAGTAGACGGTTCACCTGATGTTAAGTGAATACCACCGCCCATAGTCATCTGCTACACCAGAGGGTTACAGATGCTTTGTTGTTGGTGATGTTACAGAGGTTTGGAAAAGCTCCGGCCACCTCACTCACCAGATGAAACGCGCAAGTATAACACTTCCACTTTACGCCGGTCTACTGTGAGGTCGTGGTACTTACTCGGACGGACCTGCCCATTCGAGCAACAGCCAACAATATTGCGTGGCCCTAACACAGTTAAAAGTAAGTTAAAATAACAAAGCCTTCATTTTTTTCTTTGCTTTGTATATGCAGTGTTCCTTAATGCCATACTTCTTTATGATTTTATTATATATGAAGGATGCTAAGAATGGCGAAAATCGCTGCGCGAATCCAGAGACAGGTTTTACCCTTAATAGAGTCACCCCAAATTTCCCACTGCGCCAACTGCGCCAACTGAAGCTCATAGCTTAGATAAGCCAAGCTACAGATTATCATAAGTTCAAAGTTATTTATTTATTTGCAATACACAAGGTACAATTTGTGATGGTACAATTATAATTATTTTTATTTCCACTTGTATAGCCTCTTAAAAATAGAATGCAAATGTAAATTAGTCAATATTCCAAAAAAATAAATGCGATTAAAACATTAGCCACGTAAATACAGATACATAACAATTGGATCAATGTGTACTACAATGTATATGTAGGCATGTAATGCTTTTCAAATAAGACTAGGAATATCAACGACCTCAAGATAACCATTTCGAGATGTTTAGTGATGATGATGATGATGACAACGATGACTACTCAGACAGTGATGCAGAAATGAGCAGAATTGTAGTGCTAGAATCCAATTAAAACTTATTCTTTCATGCATTAAATACAACTTAAATACTGATATATCAATTTTGGATCAATGTACACATTAGTATTATAGTACACTATTAAAGAATGTAGGTTGGTTGGCCCAAATAAAATAGAGATGATAGCGTAAACAATTTTATTTATAAATTTGGCTACTTCATACTTATTAGAACAGTAACGTCCAGTGCAAAGGAAAAGAGTTCTTTTCTAACACTGAAACCTTATTTGCTGATATACAAAAATAAATGAGTCATTACACTTCAAATCAATGCACTCATAAAATTACGAATGCAGTTAATCAGATCGGTTTATTAAATTATAAATTATTATTAAACACGATTTATTATATAATATACCAGGTATGGTTTAATGTTTATTAGGTATAATTGTTATTACTCGTATATTAAGCAGTGTTGCCAGCCGGCTATCCTGCTGCAGCCATGTCCCACGACGATCTTCCTGGCTTTCCGTATTGACATCAGAATCCTGAAAGATTAATAATACATCAGTCACTGTATAGGGACAGAATAAATTTTATTAATGTATATGATCTGCCCCTTGATATTATAACACCCTCGATTCAGGCTTGAACAAATAGCCGCCCTTCTAAGTAACAACTTGTATGTTATTTTATGAATACGAACTTGATCGCACAGCCGTCCCGATCACACATTTCTATACTTTGTGCATTATGGACTTGATCATTTAGCCGCCCTCTCAAATTTGGATTAGATCACAGTCAATAATATTCTCTTCTTTTACTACGTACTTCATAACACAGCAGTCCTTTCACAATGAAATAAGATCACACAGTTTATTTTTCCCCTCTTATACTATGAAATTGATCACACCGTCGACCCTTTTTATGAAAAAAAAAAAATATGTATGTATAACTTTATATACGTTTGTTAAATGCCTAAATGTGACCCTATTATCAATATTAAGGCTTTCTTAATTGCATGCCCAAGTCGAAATTTTCCAGTTTCTCCAAATTCACAGAGTAGCTGGGACGACATAAACTGCAAATTGACTTATGACAATCTTTTGAGCTGTAGTACAGGTTCAACGCGTGCTTGGCTTTTGGCCGTGGGGGCGCATGAGGCTGGCTACTGGCTTCACGCGTACCCTTCGCCAAATACAGGAACATTTCTTGAGCTTGACACGCTCCGAATCGCAATCTGTCTACGGCTTGGGGTTCCGGTCTGCGCTCCTCATATATGTCCCTGTGACAGTGATGTCGACAAGCATCACGGACTGTCATGCCAAAAAATTGCAAGCCGCTTCTCGAGACATGCCGCACTTAACGATATCATACGCCGGTCCCTTGTCACCGTCAACGTGCCAAGTCTACTTGAACCGACTGGTATTGCAAGAGACGATGGCAAGAGACCGGACGGTATGAGTTTGATTCCATGGAAGATGGGCCGGGTGCTGGTATGGGATGCAACCTGTTCAGACACGCTGGCCCCTTCCCATCTACATGGAACCAACAACAGAGCTGGTGCGGCTTGTGAAGCGGCTGAAAAAGCTAAAGCTTGCAAATACAGGTGCTAGGCTCCGAATATGTTTTTGTCCTATTCGGTGTTGAGACCCTTGGTCCGTGGAGTCCTAGCGCTATAAGGCTTTTTAAGGAAATAGTAAAAAGGTTAGTCTTCATCACAGGAGACCGAATAGCTGGCAGCTACCTCGGACAAAGAATTAGTCTAGCTATTTAAAAGGGGAACGCTGCCAGTATCTTCGGAACCTTGCCAAAAGGAACGGACGGGAGGAAGGTTGCCAAAGGCAAAAAGGGACTCCTTTAAATAACATTATTTTATTATATTTTTTAAGGTTTTTAGTTTTAGGCTACAGCTATATTAAATTATACTGAATGTATCAATAAAGAATAAATACTAGTACTTCGGGCGGACCTAATATTAAGTATATATCAATATTTATACTCGAATTTTAATTGTGATTTATTACTTTATCTACTGCTTAAAACATCACCAACCTTTGCGTATGTTGTCTAGATGCTCCCGGTGCAAACCAGCACATAGCCGTCGTGTGTCATGATGACATTAATCGGTTCGCATGTAACACTGTTTAGGTTGGAGTTGATGTTGGGTTGGTGTTTTACTGGCCGCATTATCAGTTCCTCTTCTCCATACGGACCTTCGTGCATTGTATATAGTATTCGTCAGCTGATACTTCTCCAGCGGTGATAAGTAGCCGAAGTAAAGTTGTTCGGTGGTATCACAACGTTACTCTTTCGCGTTAGCTTGCAACTCCGCACGTAGGGAACGAATTATACAGTTATTCGCTTGATCGCCATGAATACCACATTTTTAGGAGGATATTTTTTGGGGATATTTTTTCGTGATAGTACGCGGTTTCCGCATCTTGTTTTTTTCTAGCCAGCATCTGTGCCAATCTATACACATATATCTGTCGATCGTGGGAACACAACAAAAAAAGGCTCCTTTCCATTCTTCCCAATTATCCAACTCGTCATACTACTATTCGCGTGCAGCGCCCGTTAACCTTTGTTGCACAACGGACTACCGATCAGTGTTGCTCCATCCGTAGACGTCACCGACTTGATAAATTTTATCTAACCAACCCTTTACATTACTACTGCTATTTTCAGGTCGAAATTCGGAGATAATCTGCGCATCAGTTGTCGTCACGTGTGTTCTTTCCAAGGTTGAACGACGGTTTTCAGTGGGGGGGAAAAAATCGATCTACCTCCGTCGTAGTTTAGTCTGCTCCGCAGAATGCGTGGATAGTTTAGTTTCCGCTTTAGTTTACCTATGCCGTCGCTATATGGCTGAGACATTTTGAAACTGTATCCCACTTCTGACATATTAAATTCTGTAGGTTGGTTGGCCAAAATATAAAAAGGTTTTAACAAAATAAAACCGACTTCAATGAACACTGTTAGCACTAAAAAGTTTAAAATAATAATAAATGTAATATAATCAAATCTTGAAAATCTAATCTAACCTCTAAAAAATTTAACAATTTTTGGAGTCTGTGCCAAGCCAAGGATCTCCGATCAGAGCATAAAACCTAACGTTGTTACACAATTCAGCTGGAATAGATACATAATTAAATAACTATATCTATTTTTCTTTTAACCTATTTATTAGACAACCGCAGTATTCATTGTTGCTTAGCTTCTTTGTATTTTTTTAGCAAGGTGTTACGGTGCGCAACCATTACCCATGGTGAACAATGACACGTAACCCAAAAAATTTTTAAATTGTTTAAAGGTTAGGTTAGGTTATTGGTTACATTTTCAAGATTTGATTATATCAGATTAAGTATTATTTTAAACTTTGTAATGCTAACAGAGTTTTGTGACGTGGGTTCCTTTCTTGTTAATTTTTTTTATTTTATTTATAGTTATTTAATTTGAATACTGAGTTATTATAAAATATTGGCCGACCTAAGGTGAGAGGCCGAGACCAGCGCTTGTTAAAAAATATATATGTTACGTAGGTTAATTGAAGAAAATCAAGAAAATTACATTGATCGTCTTCGTTTAATTCGCACTCGTTTGGCTATATATTTATTTACAAGGATTACTAATCGCGTTGGCGAATTGACAACGGCTCAACTAGTTCCTTTGTGAGCGTGAAGGAAAGCTGTTGATAGGAGATTTACGACGTTTTCGCGTTCTCGGCAATACTAAATACATCTGCTTAAGATTTTCGAGTGTACAAATGTGATGTTTGGCATATGATTGCGTAAACATATGCATATTTATGCGATAGCAGCAATCGCGGTTGATTTCCTGTTATCTTTTGAGTTCCTTTGTCTATCTCCGAAACTCATCATCAGATCTATATGCAATTTAAATTGTACCATTTCGGAATAAACCCCTTTTGAACTTTTAAGACCATAGGGTTCAAAAGCACTTTAAATTTTAAATTCTAGATAAAAAATCAATGTATATTACCAATTTCTCTTGATTTTTTTTTTTTGGGCTGGATGAGCCACTGTTGGCCTTAGGGGCCTTTACAGATCCGACGGACTTGAGGTGGCCTGGCGCACGAGGCGCCTAGCCTGTACTATTATTACGCGTTATGGTGACTAAGCTCGAGGGCTCCCGGGGGAGCCTCGGCTCGGGCCGTCACGCTATTATTGTTACCGGTTTGGGAGGCCGCCAAGCTCTTAGGACGCTTTGGCGGGCGCTCCATGGAGTGATCAGGCTCAAGGGTCCCCGAGAGGGGACCTCGGCTTGGGCTGTCACTCAGCACGCGTTTAGCATTCCGATTCGAGGGTGCCCGAGAGGGCCGGACCTCGGCTCGATCGGTAGCTATTATCTGACTGGATTTCTCTTGAGGGAAACCAAAATTATAGGCAATACAATTATATTCTTGGCATTTTTCTATTCCATTGAAATCATTGCTTTTTTTTCAGGTCTGGGGTATAAGGCAAGCATATGAAAAGGAGGTATTACGTGAGAAATATGCGAAACAAAAATACAAGGAAGGTTGTCGGAATATTAATTTTTTTCTGCATTATTAAATGAATGATTTGAGCTTACATTATATATTTACAAACCTATTTATATTACTCACTAACAAGAATATATGTTATTCTTATTTGATGTTGCGTCTAAATTTTATTTTTCCGACATCTTTTGAACATACAATCTCATTCATGTTTTTTCAGATATTCGCGCTTTTAGGGAAAAGTTAGATAATTATAACAGAGGAATCATTCGAAAACGTCTGACGCATCATGTAGTGGAATTAGGGTTTAGACCTAGATCTGGGAGAGCCCTTGTGACAACTATTGGAATGTAAGTAAATTACATGTTATTTATGCTTTCGAAAATCTTTGCATTAATATAACTGAACTGTTTCTTTGTTTCAGATATGTGCTCAATTTTATACTTAAGCTATGTGCTTGGCTTTATACTGGATCATATAGTTTGTTCAGTGAATGTGTCCACACTTTTGCGAACACTATTAATCTAGTTATTTTTGCGTATGGAATCCGTAAATCTGTGCACGTATGTATACTTTATTATTCAGCACAATGGTGATTTTTTGGATGGGGGCATGAAAGTACTAAAAAGCAATGTTATATAACAGCACACTAAAATCAATTCATATCCATTTCAATTTAATGTAATTAAATATTCAATATAATTTTTAAAACTGTTGTAATATATCATTAGGAAGATTATTATGATCAGTTAAAAAAAAATATAATTGATAAATTAGTGCGACAATAATAAAAAAAATAATTATTTCGCTCTACACTATCAGTAAAAAATACGTAAGCAGTCTAATTAAAAAAGGCTAATAAAAATGTCAAAGCCCAAAAACATCCAAAGGCCTCTTTGAAAAACATAATGTACATTTGGCAGAGGGGACCGCGATTTAAGCTTGCTTCATTTTAGCCTCTAAGTAAATTTAGATTCACTATCGTTTTTTAGATCCTACCAAATCAGATGTACCTGTCATTCTCGTAGTATATAATTTGTTTAGCTTAAGTCATACTTATTCCTTTTTCACAAATTAAGTTTACTGAATAAAAAAACAGGTAAATCATTAAACCACACTTAAATATTTTTCCTTTTTTACGTTACATGCTGAATGTATGGTGAATTTTACCCCTTATTGTTTATAGAACTGTTTACTACGCGATTTCATACGAACTAATTCTTATTTGTTAATTTCACACACTTAATAGCACGTCTTTATATTTATCTGCTCAGTATTTATTTATTAACCCATTTCATTATTTTTATGCCTCAGTTTTGTTCACTTTACTGCAAAGTTTTAACTGCAGAGTTTGTTCATAAATGCATTTTGTAATTTCTCACTTACCAAAACTACAATATAAAGATGCCGGTTTAAATCAGTGAAATAAATTATTACCAAGAATAAAAATTAAGTAAAGCAACAGCCTATAAATTCCCCACTGCTGGGCAAAGGCCTCCTTTCTACAGAGAGTAAAAGGGCATAGTCCACAACGCGACCGAACTGCGGATCTTTTACTTCTTCTTTTGGAATTTTTACTGTCGTTTTTTTGAAAATATTTACGGTCCCACACGATGTTTTCCTTCACCGCTGAGGAGATGATGAGTCAGCACTTAAAATTAAAAGCCGATTCTAAAACTCTGGATTCTGCAGTGTTTAATGCACACTTGACTCCCCCATGAAACAAATATTGATGTTATCCAGAATAATTTATCAGGGCCGTGGTGTACTTTGTGTTCATATTTTCCAGTTATTACCCCATGGCACAGAAGCCTCTTATCTACGCTCGGTTTCTGAAACACTGATCAGCGTATTTTTTGACACAGCGTACCTTTTGACAACTCAAATGTCATTTGAGTTGTCAAAAGGATGGTTGAATTCTGTGAATTGATCAGAAAATGATCTTAATTATCAGAATAATAAGTTCAAATGGTTTACCCATCCTTTTAGAAACTGAAAATCCATTTGACGCCCGGTTTCTGAAACACTGATCATCGTAGAAGTCAACTAACCAGCTGTCAAATGGATTTTCAAATGTTATTTGAGTTGCCAAAAGCCATGTTAAACTCTCTGAATTGGTCAGAATGATCTTCTTAATGATCAGAATGATCAGTGTTTCAGAAACCGGGCGTTAGTGTTTCAGAAACTGGTCGTTAGACATTTGGCCCTTATCTAAATAAAAAATGTGATATCTTCATTTAATATAGCTATTAAAGTTTTATCAAACGACTTTTATGAGCACTACATGTTCATTGATGTGTGTTTTCTTGCAGTGCAGAAGTGGGGCAAGCTGTTTATCTGTTAATATAATAAGCAACGCATACGAGGTCGCGGGTATCAGCTAGTATTTTATAAAGTTTGTTTTTTTCTTCTTCCCTTTTTTTTGAGTCATTTCTCTTCATTAGCGAAACTGCAGAACACAGGATCTATTGTACATCAATCTATACCATAATGTTTATATTTATCGATATATATATATATTGTCATCTGCACACTCATATTCCTTGGCAGGGTAGTAATATGGTAATGACACTTTTCTGGGCCTTTACGACATTGGGCTCTATTTTATATGTATTTATTTTGGTTCACCTGTCGTAAATAAAATTGTGTTCAGTTTGGGATTTTTTTATGTAATGAGCTTGTAAGTATGCAGTTGTAAGTAGGCAGTTCACCCGTTGTTAAGTGACTACCGCAGCCCTTTCGGTGTATGTGCATTACCGTTATTTCAAAAATTGGACACCCGGGTACCTCACTTAGCGAAGTAACGAAAAATTATAACAATTCCTCTTCCCCGGATAAGCCTACCCATTCCTTCTACAGCAAAAGCGGCGTCACCCTGCCACAGTTCGTATTATGTTTATTAAAACGAAATTAATTATTTCAACATAATTTTCTTAAACCTTTTGCTTAAGGCTGGCATTGTACGTCGTATTTAGTACCTTAATTTTGTATGAACACAATTTTATTATGTTCAATTAAAGTCGGAAATGTACTCTGAGTCAAGGCAAATATTACAAATAATTGCCAATGTGGTTAATATTAGGTATAGTTATTTTTTTTCTCATAATTAAGCCTTCTTACCATAATTAAATCTTAAAATAATAGTATTTAAATATTCGGTAATTATTCGGCGTTATACCCGAACAAGAATACGCGACGTAGGTCTACTAGAAACTCATTTGCAATTTTTAATTCGTTGCAATTGTTAATCATTTTTTTTATTTTATTACCCATTGACATTCATTATTACAATGTATATTATCATTTAATTGTTAATTTTTAGACTATGTACTCGGACTGCCCATATTATGGTAAAACACTTTGGCGTTACGCGTCATTTTCGATACACGGTGCCGGTATACTTTACATTTGCAGTGGTCTATCCTTTTACCATGCAGTAGTTGGCATTATGGACCCACAGCCTCCCCACAGCTTTCTTTGGGTGAGATGTTTAAAACCATTTGCCACTTTTCTTTTGCATGCCTAGTTTTACAAATGAGTTCATGAAAGTTCTAATAACATCAATGTATCAGCATAAGTTTAACTTTTAACCATTATTCTTATACAGGCATATTTGGTTCTTAGTGAAGCATTTGTGTCGGAGTTTGCAACATTTTTAATGACTTCACATGCCATATGGAAGGATTTTATAGCGGCCGACATAGTCTTGACTAATGGTAAATTACTTTAATAAAATTTTTTTTTATGTGAAAACGTGCCAAACGAGCTGGTGGTTCACCTGATGTTAAGTTCAGACTGCCGACAAACTGCATCACAGTTTGGCAGAGAATAATTTATGTTATTGTACTTTATTACTGGATTAAATAAATAAAAAAAAAAAAAAAAAAAAGTGATAACTGCCGCCCATGGACATTTGCAACACCCGTAAAAAATGCGTTGCCACCTTTAAATAATGTGGGCCCCGGCTACCTCACTCACCAGACGACACGAAGAAGTGTAACACTTCAACTTTACGCCGGTCTTCTGTGAGGTCATGGTAATTACCCGGACGGACCTGCCCATTCGTGCAACAGTGAAAACTTTGCGTGGCCCTACCACAGAACTGTTTATTTAATTTAAAAATATATACAATCAACTGACAATAATATTAAATCAAAACAATTTTTGTAAATAGTGATTAGAAAATAAACTGCACCAGTCATAGTCTGCATAAATGTAAAATGATGTCATTGACATAGAAGAAAGAATTTCTAGATTTCGAATACTCCATCGATGTTGTACCTTTGCGGAAGGCGATCATTAAAAATCTCGGTGTGATGATATGTTTTTCATAATTTGATTAAATTCTACATTACTACAATTAAATCAAATTATGAACGATAGAGAAAAATCAATAATAAATTTATCAACCAGCAGGATTCTCCGGTCGCTTAAAGTTTTCGAAAAAAAATAATGAAATTTTATAATTTTAAATGAATTTTGAAATCCGCCACTTTGTTGTTGTCAATAATTATGTCAATTCTGCTCCTATTTCTGGGTGGTGATAAAAAAAATAACCACGAAGGTTAAGATGGGAGCATATGAGTCGGATTGCTCTGTGTCGGTTCCGCGACTCATTGAAATTAAAAAGAAAAGAACAATTGATACGAGTATGACGTTGCCCCCTTCCTATATTTATCATGTTGGCAGAACTGTGTATTGAGTTTTTGCAGTCGAATTAATATATTTATTTATTTTATTTGGCTTACTGTTGCCGATTTTATTTGTGGTTTCTAAATTTAATTATATCACTCTGAGCACAATCTATACATACATACATACAGATAAATAAAATTGGAGTTTCTGTTTGTAATATTCAAATAACCGCTGTTTACTAAATGCATATGGATGTATACAGGGTACATATACCAAAATAAAAATTTTTACAATTTTTTTTTACGTCTGTCTGTCTGTCTGTCTGTTTGTTCCGACTAATCTCTGAAACGGCTGGACCAATTTTGACGGGACTTTCACTGGCAGATAGCTGATGTAATAAGTAGTAACAAAGGCTACTTTTATTTTAGATATTTTATTTTATATATATATATTATAATTTCACGCGGACGAAGTCGCGGGAACAGCTAGTAAGAACTACAAGGCAAGCACACCCATTGTTTATAGTAAAAATTTAAGATTTAACCCGTTTTATATTATTAAAAAAATAATACTGTTGTGGAAGAGCGATGCTTCCTAATACAAGTTATATTATGCTTCAAGTGATGCTCCAGCCTTATAGGTAGATCATTTTAAATTAAGGAAATAAAGTCTACTTGATGAGACAGTCATCTTCCTTTGGTTTCAACTGTTCAGCTCAGTTCTACTCTAGTTTGGTAAAATATTCTAAATTGTTCTTTGGTATTATCAATTGTTATGATGAAGTGAAGAATATTGAATATTACATAATAGAGTTTTAAAAATATTGAACTAAATATAACATTCTTTAATCTCATTCAATTGAGTAGCATATTGAGAGGCAATATGAAAACGAATCCTTATAGTAAGTTATACTTTGATGATATCGGAATACCAACAGTCTTGGTCAAAGGAACGACTATATTACATTATAAACATAAGACAAGGTTATCTAGTCCCAAACTAAGCAAAGCTTTTAATATGGGTAAATAAATTCATATAAAATTAAATATTCAAGTGTCTTTATTCAAAATAGAAGCATTACACTTGCTTATTGATTGTCGAAAAACTATTACCGGTTCAGAAAAAAAGCCACTGATCTGAGAAGAAACGGAGAAAGAAACTCAGCGGGACAATTTTTTTAACATAATTTGACAAAAAATAAATATGTGAAAATAAAATTCATTCTTATTTTTATGGATATCTGCAAGTATTTATTTGTTTAAACAAATTTCTTAGTGATTCTTTGGGGCCCAGGTTACAAACTGCTGGAATAGCTCTCTTTTGCAAGATGAAGATAGTGTTTGTCTGCCGCATTTCCCCAAAGTAAAAAGCGGTAAGATATTATATTGTGCAAATAACTAAAATGTACCAAACGACCTGTATCCATATCAGTCAATTGTCTTATATTTTCACCGCGAAGGCTGCTGAGCTAACTATACTCGCCAGTTTATCAATATTGGGGCCTCATTGCAGTTTTGCATCTACATTTATGCCAAGGCATATTATATATAGTACCTGGAGGACCGGTTTTGGTAAATCGTGTATTTTGAAAATATATAAAATGATCTGGTATAGAAAAAAAAGTAAAAAAAATAAATAAGTGTGTAAATGTTCGTGATACGAACCGCGGCCGTCTGTTTTGGGGCTGCCCGATTACCGACCGAGCTATTATAACTTTTGTATGCGGCGAAATTTACTGTCATTCGAATGATATTTTTCATTCCTCGAAAACAGGGATAAAAGGACATTTTCAAAAAATGAAACCTAGCTAGATCGATTTTTCGCTCCCGAATCTACGCATGTACTAAATTTCATGAAAATCGCTGGAACCGTTTCCGAAATTCCGATTATACAACGTGTCTTTACAATCGCGACAATAAACGAACACACATATAAAGGATAACTTTTTAAAATTGTATTACATTCTTTAAACATCAATATTTACAGAGTTATTAAATTTTCCAAAACAAAGAATTTTAGAACACCCTTACGTATAAAACTGTAACGTAAAATTCATTTGTAAAGGTCACAAAGCATATGAATGGGTTGAATGAATTTAATAGAGAAAAAAACATACTGTTAGGAGATTCTTGTAATGCGACGCTGTGGCGCTAGTTGTATAGGATGTTAAATTTTGTTTCTTTTTTATTTAATTAATTTATTTGAAAAATATTTTTTTTAATTATGGATATTTTTTTAACGTTAATATTTTTTATGATAATTGGCAAGTAGCGTTAGACGTGTGTTCATTTATTGTTGCGATGGTAACGACACGCTGTAACATACAAGAATTGCTCGTTTAAAGGATAATATACTCGAAATACTAGAAAACTCATATACTAGAAAAACACAATATTCATCACACAATATTTTTACAGTTGTGGGGATCAAACCCACACCGTCTGGCGCAAGAAACAGGTTCACTATCCACTACTCCAATTGGGTCTTCTAGAGATTCAATACAATACCTACTTTTTAGAAGCTTTTTGATTTCAACTACGTACTGATCATTTTTATTTAATGAACGTTGCTTTCAAATAAATCTAAAATTAAGCTCATTTTAATTTTACTTTTATAGGTTTCAATTTCAAATATATATATATTTAGCAAAGAATTTTGTTTGTTGCAAAAGTAATTTAAAAAGAAACAGAATTGCCGATTTTTAATGTATAAGCCACATATGGTAGAGTTTTGTGTTTATTTTACAGATACTATGCATGGTTCTCAGAACGAAACCTTTTTACATAAATGACTATAATGGTATAATTCTGATCAAAAACTGAGTAATAAAAAAACCGAAAATTCAGAACGGACATAAAAATGGGTCATGAAAAATATATGTAAACTAGCGGACCGACAGACTGTCCTGTACACACGACTTAAATCCGGCAACAACTTACAAGCAAAAATAGACATTGTAGTGGGCCGAAACGTGAATTTAAAACATTCTCGAATCTACCTGAAGACACAAAAATTCATTAAAATCTATCCAGCCGTTTCGAAGGAGTGTATCTTGTATTAACTGATGTTTTTGCTTTCAGTCCCGAGACTATTAAAGCTTCATCGGACGCAGAACCGGTGGGCTAGCCAGAACCCACGGGTTTGGACCCTCCGCTATGGGTAGGGTCGCGCATGTGCTCATGCGTGCGTTTAATTATGGTGTGTCATCTAAGGGCCGTCGAGGTCGCGGTTCGGACCGAGACCCCGACGGCCGTCGACTGTGCATTTAGCTAATCGGTGGCTGGGAGCGGTGAAAACCGCCCCGGAACGCGGGTGTACCTTGTGTACGCGTTTTGTGGGTCTCGCCGTGCTCGGAGGCGAGGGCCAACTGGTGTGATTGTTGTTACACTAACTATGGGTGTAGTGTTATCCGGCGGGACCCCCGGCGGTGGGTCCATCGTATCTAAGTCCTCTTCGTCGACCGGGTCGATGAGAACGTTTCGCGGGCGACGCTTGTTTACGTTCGCGTTAGTGTCCGGTTGATAGTTTGCTGCGCTTACCACCAGAGGGTTGGGATGATGCTGGGCTCTATCGAAGAACCGTTTTGTCAAATCTTTAAAATGTCCGCGAATCGTCGGGAGTCTGCAATCGCTGTGCAGGTCGACGTTGCGCTGATACCACTGCGCACCGGTTGCGCGGCGGATAAACTTAATTTGTACTATTTGCAACTTGTACAAGCGAGTAGGGTGCGTGTGGGCGAAGATCATGCATGCATAGGACATAATAGGTCGTACGCAGGTCTTATATAATAATAATTTGTGCCTTAAGGGCATTTTACTTTTAGCATTAGTTAAATTGTGTAGCCGGCCGGAGACGAACGCGGCTCTATTACGAACGTTATAAATGTGCGTAGTAAATGACATACGCGAGTCGAAAGTGACTCCTAAGTATTTGACCTTTTTCTCCCAGGGGAGCGGTTGGCCATAAAGGGATATTTGCCCCAACTTTCTGCATTGGCGAGGGCCATTATAAAGATGTGACGGGTAGGTACTTCGTGTGAAGTGAATCGCCACACTCTTTTCGGGATTTATTTCTATTCTCCATTTGCGGAACCAATCGCCGAGGCGGTCGGCGGCGCTTTGGAGTCGAGTGGTTCGAAGGAGTTCAGTGATATAAACACGTACAGAAGAATTAGTCGCACTCTCCTATTTTAAATAATTCTACATTAAAACACGAACATGCATTATTTGTTCTCAATTTCACCACGCGGTCTTCTTGCCGTGGTACTTTCCTGGACGAGCCTGCCCATTCGTGCAACAGTAGAAACTGTTACGTAGGCCGTTGCCCCACCCCAGTTCTTCGGAAAAAAGCCACAGCGAAGCGTGGCCGGGTAATGAGATTATCTCATCAATACTTAAATCGTTATGTACCTTAGAATTATACTAGTTACATACTTAGTTACTCGTTTTATTATAGTTTACTAAATATTAATTTGAGGACATTACTGCTGGTTAAAAAATATTAAATAAAGAAAAAAAATAATTTCAAATTGTATGTTTTATATCTAATCCTTCTCCGGCTGGTCTATGTTTCTGAACAAGTAGAAGTTTTCTATAATCTATTCTCCAATGCTATTTTAGACTACAGATTTAAGTTTACACTCCCAAAGTGTAGCCACGAAAACGTCTCAATGTGGTGTGGGACGTCTTGTCTTTATATAGGACATATAATACATATATTATACTGTCTTTAGTTCACGGCAGGGCAAGTAATAAGTCGCGGTGTCATAAATTTTACAATAATAAATATTCCGTCGTGTCTTTAAAAGATGTACCAAATACGACTCGAAAATTAATAAAATTCAATAAATCTCATATCATGTAATATATCGTAGATTTATTAACATATTTCAATAATTTTCATAATATTAAGTTAGAAAGAGATGTCAAATAAATTTAATACGGGGACGGGAAAGACTGATGCACCTGAAGATTTTTTACTCTTACGATAAAATAACAAACGTTTGCCGTCCTCGTTATTTTCTTATTGCTTTAATTTAACTGCAATAGCAGTTTTACCATCAGACATGTGTGAGAAATTGATGATGAACGAAATGTGTGAATGTTTGCCGATACTTTGTAAGTGTGTAACATATCTTTAGTATAAAATATTATTACATAGTATTATATAATAATTTCTTGTATTTACGCGAGTATTCGAGTACGCGAGCGACTCGAGTATTATATCTTAAGAATATTATAAGAGATGTGTTCTATTATACTATACATTAGTTCCCAAATGAAAACAAAGTGAGTACGGCTTTCAGTATCTGTTGTCTTTGTCAAGCCTTAGTTTCTTCACATACGAATTTGATAAGTCTATGTCAAACGTGCTGTGATTGGTTTCCTGATATTTGTTCACACTTACACTAAAGTGACAAACACTTGCCGTCCTCTTTTTCGTATTAGTTTAATTCTTATTATGATATTCTTTCTAAACCATTCGATATATGTGAGAAAATTATATTGAACGAAACGTGCTTTGACTTTTGACCGTCGATTTTGTATAAAAGTAATTGTATAAAATATGTATAGCATAAAATATCGTAACTAATAATTGCTAAAACGTGAAAAATTACTCAAGTATGTACTTATGACTTTTATTTTATATAAGAAAGTAAAATTCGCTATCAACCAGTTTTCGTTGATATTTGTTGTTATTGACATAAACTGTAAGAGAAGCCGATACGGTATGTATCGGCTTCTCTTACAGTTTATGTCAGCTTCAACCCCTTTGTGACATTTTTGTAGAAGTGGGCGATACAAATCGTATATACTCGTAGCTATCAAAACTATATATTGGTTCAATATCTAAAAATCGCTTAATTTGGCTCGTTCGAAATCTATGTAATACAATATCTAGATCTTTCCGATGTACCTACCGAATACTCGCTCACTCGCGGTGCCTACACGAATCGCGCTATGATACGCGTCCGCCGCTTGCGAGCGACAAAGCACGAGATATAAATATTACGATAGTTAAGGCGATACACAATATCATATCTTTAAATCTTAACGTTATGCAAATAAAGGTCAGTTTCTGTTGAATACTTGTGATATTGTCGTATCGTATTTAAGCCGTGTACAAGATGAATATGCGAACGTAAAATATGTAGATATTAAAATACATAGTTTCGAAATCAGATATTGAAAATCGAAATCTGATTCAGATCCGATTCTCAGATAAAGTAATACGATCCACGTCTAATTAAAGGTAAAGCCATTGCCGGAGTTGTGGTGGCAGGAATTTCTATAGCCATTTCCCAATATAATGGCAACCCAGTCCTTGATGCCATTGGAAGCCTAATAATCGGAACAATAATGATTGGGGTTGCCACATCTATTATTTTTAGGAATGTCCGATCCGTTGTTGGCAGGTAAATTACTTTGTTTTAATTTTTTTCTGTATCTGTATTGTATTTGTAAAGAGGCACATAATATCTTTTTTAATTTATTTCTTGTAAATCATTATTATCTTTTAACACCTTGAAGTTTTTTACTTAACATTTTTCGATATTAGATGTTTTGTTTTTCAGATCAATCCCGCGGTATGAGTTAGAATTAATTAACCGTGCTTTGGCGTCAGATATCATGATTGGAGCTATTCATGACATTAAGGGTATGGAAATCGGTTGTAACGTAATGCGATACAAAGTAAGTATTCGTAACAAACATTATTTACATATAAAATGTGTAATTTCAATGCATAGAGCTTTGAAATTACAACCATTACAACCAACAAAAATTAAAACCTGAAAAGAGTTTGGAATTTTTGGAAATAAAAAACACGAATGCACGAATGGGCAGGCTCGTCCGGGTAAGTACCACGACCTCACAGAAGACCGGCGTAAAGTGGAAGTATGACAAATACTTTCGCGTTTCGTCTGGTGAGTGAGGTAGCCGGAGCCCAATTTTCAAAAGATTGTCAACGCATCTGCAAACCCTCGAGTGTAGCAGATGTCTATGGGCGGCGGTATTCACTTAACATCAGGTGAACCGTCTGCTCCTTTGGCAACTTTTCACATAAAAAAAAACACATAGCTGCCGTGAAGCACCAAAGGTTGAAGAAGTCTGCAGTTTGTGATGCAGTAGTTGACTGCATTAGATTTGATAATCCTCGAAAAAGAACGCCGATTATTTCCAAGGACGATCCAAATAAAATATTTTTACATTGATATAAAGAAACTAACTGCAATAGAGAAGATGGTTGGGGATTGGGAAGTTGGCCTGGGATCCCATAATTTATAAAATGAAATCCAAGCACACCAACACTGCAAGCCTTTAAATAAATACAAATAAACCTCCGAAACAAAAATAAATAACTAAGTAATTGACGGTAGCCCGGGTTAACTTTGACATCAAAACATGTAACTGTCTGCCCCATGACCATGAACGCTGGAAAGGGTTCTAAAAGACGGGATTTACATACTCCTATCCTTCAAAAAAATCACAACTGCATCTTTTGCTTTTTGTGTGTCGATAGGAAGACTTTATTTTTCGGAGAGCTATGTCGGTGGCTCTGGTTCTTCGTTGAATTTCCTTGTTTGCACTTTGCTGAGCTTTCTCTATAACTCGTTGTCTGACTCTGGGCTATTCTAAAATGCCTTTAAAGATCACATCTCTGTGTCATACTTCATCACAACACAGTGCTAATCTTGTCTTCAAACATTTCGGAATCTTGGAAATGAGATAATTTAGCGTAATTTTCCCCGAACGCTTCCCATTCGAGAAACTTTCAAGCTTGAAAACATTCCCCAATGCGATCGTGAACCGTTTCGGAGAAATGACGTGTCCCTCTATCATACCTCTCTGCAATTGGATTAGTTTCGTGGTCTCTTTCTCTAGTCGGATATACGGACGATTCATAATTATTATAAACCTTACTTAAAAACCTTAAACCACTAAAATAAAAATTTAAGGTCATTCGTTAAACCTCTTGGGACACACTAATGATTTATATTGTCACTATGTGTATATTTGGTGCTCTAAATAAAGTGCGAATAGGAAAATTGAGGAGGTTATCTTCAAAAAACATGCTATAATATACACTAAGTTTCTTCGTTCTCGTGAAAATCTAATTGTCGAGGTTGCTACGCCGACCATATACTTGTCGCCGACAGTTGCGCTAATTGGCTCTAATTCTTACCACTGCAGTAATGGCGTAACTGTGGGGTGAATATGGCGACTGGAACTAGGGGTGATGCTGAAATCGAGCTCTCCTTCTATGGGCCACGAAATGCGCTAACTGCAGACGGCCAGATAATTGTGGTCGCTGTCAAGGTGACGATGAGATATCTTGGCTTAGTCCTGGTTCCCCAATAGGATTTCTTTTTCCCAATTCGAGCGCCTGCCTGGCTACAAAAGTGGAGAGGGCAGCGGCAGCTTTCAGGTTGCTCCCAAGCGTATGCGGTCCCAACGCCCCCTGCCGTCGCCTATACACCGGGGTCGTGAGGTATAGCTAGCCCTGTCTAGCGCTCCGAGCGGGTCGACAACCTGAACCGGGCCATAGCTATAACTCAGTTTCCGATAAAGCAACCAATATCACCGGCACTGGTTAAATCGTCTCTCAGGCGCTATCTTTTGCTTTTTTGTGTGTCAGGAGGTACTCATTTATGTGACAAGAATTCAAACACATATTACGATGCAAGAGATGAATTTTCTTCATATTACTCAGATATCTGAACATCCAATCATCTACAAATCATGCGAATGGGATGAAACTTGAAATTTTGTATAATATCCTTCCCGATTTAAAAAATTTGAACTAGACAAAATTGAGAAATTATCTATCACCTAAACAAATATTCCAATTATTTCAGGCGGAAGTTGATTTTAACGGCAGAGAAGTGACACGGTCTTATATAGAGAAACACGGCCTAACACTGCTATGGAAGGTATTAACTGTTTAAATATTAACTAAGTACTTGTGATTTTTGTTCAACATTTTATTTTCTTCGTTATGATCTTTTTTCTGTTACAGGAGATACTAGGTATTGGGAGTATTAATGAAGCACATGACTTTCTACTAGAACATGGTGAAAATATTGTAAATTCGTTAGGCGAGGAGGTGGACAGAATAAAATTGATGTTACGGGTAAGAGTTTATGTATTAACTGGCCAGATGACAAAAAAAATATGTACACATAATCTGTGTGTACTAAACCCACATAAACGTGTTTGTGTACGCACGTAAGAAATTATAGTTCTTTAGTGTTGGTTCAATTAACTTCATAATATTGCTTTATGGCGATATATTCAAAGCTATTATAATATTAGAGATTATTTAAATGATAACACACCCTGGAAGTGATCTTTCCAGGCTGTTAAAAGTGAACTTCAATACATTTGTAAACATGTTTTGTTTTTGAGAAATAATGGTAAATAAAAAAAAAGTCCCGCTGAGTTTCTTTCGCCGGTTCTTCTCAGGTCAGTGGATTTTCTTTTCCGGACCGGTGCACCGGTTTGTCAAAACGCAACGTTTTGACAGTCAATAAGCAAGTGTGCTTCTATATTGAATAAAGATATTTGAATTTAATTTGGCTGTCAGTGTGCGCGCGCATCGTCAAAATTTTACTATCATATTTTTTTATTTTAAATTTTACTACTTATATTTTTTTTCAAGCGCACCAACTGTTGTTTAACTTCAATAATGACATTTTTGATTCTAGAAACGGTTTAAGACAATTCGACACTGCAATTTGGAGTTTTGTAATTCAATGTCGGGATGTTGTCCTGCAAGATCCTCTTCAAATTGAAATTTATGTTGAATTTATGTATGAAGAGAATGTCTTAAGTTTACTCACGGTAATTTATATGTTATTTAACATTTAAATTTCATATTTCGGTCTTTACTGGGTAATTGCTAAACTTTTTTTAATTCAACTTTTTTCATTCCCAGATCTATAATCTTATAACTCACACAAATTGCAATCTAGCAACCTGCAAATCTGTTTAAATTGATTACATTTGAAATGTTGAATTATTTTCATTCCGCTTCTTGCTCTTGTACGGTACGGACGTCTACCGAGACCTCTTTGCTTTCGACTCTAGTGATCCAATACAAACAATTTATTTTACTTTCAAATATACAATCTACGTGTTCTTTGGAGGCTCACATGAATGATTCGAGTCATTTATTTGTATGATTTAGTATGAAATAAAAAAAAATATGTCCCATTGTGAACGTAAGGACCCCACAGTTATCACAAGTACACATCTAGGTCATTCGTGAATAACTTGGGTTAAATTCATTAGGCTCAAACGGAGCCGAAATGTCTGGCGTTATACTTAAGTCTGCCAGATCGGTGGCCGTAATTATAGAGTTTACAATTAGAGTAACAGTAACAGATGTAACACAAATCTATCACCTCCACCATCTATCTATCATGTTATAGTGTACTTATTGTAATTGACAATGCACCCTACAAGCAAACGATTAAAATTGGACAAAGGCAAAACAGGAGGGGAGACCGAAGGGATGCGAAACAATATCGATATTAATTTATAACATTTTATGAATACAATAGTAATAAGAATTAGACCCATTTCTTTCACGCTCATATTATCGAATTAAAGATAGTTTATAAGAGTTCTGCGCAGAATAGTCCGCTTTGACTTGACTCGTAATATCGTTTTCTGCCGTCTTCATACCGAGGTTAATTAAAGGGGTCGAAGAGTTGAAAATTTTTGGATTTTGAACAGACAAATTAGGGGTCGAATGGGGAAGCAGACGCGAACGCGTGTTTTACGGCCCTAGAGTGCAGGTAACTACTGAATTGTAACTTTAATTGCCGCTAATAGTACTAAGCTATGTAATACTAATGTCACATTATTGTAAATGTTGTACACGTGTGTTATAAGTGTAAATTAGTGCCATTTTTCCTTTTTTGTAAATTGTATAAATATGTATACTGTTGGTGTCTACTACTATAACAATAAAATAAAATTGAAAATGAAATAAAACAAGTTCTGAGAATTATGCACTGCTTAGATTTATGTTTCTTCCGAAACATCCTGTTTTTTCCTACTTACTGTTAGTGTCACTGAGTTTTCGAAACAAAATAGTACACAATTATATATGGCCTATTGTTAATATTGATGAATGTTATAGATAGAGATTTATTACACAATTAGCAGATCTTCTATATATATATATATATATTATTACATTTAAAGTAAATATTTACTATAAAATGTACTAGATATAAGCATTAAGAATAAATACACGTTTCTACAGGGCCGGATTTAGGGGAGGGCAACCGGGGCAGCAGCCCCGGGACCTCCACAAACGAGGGGCCCCTACAATAGAGACTTCGGAAAAAAAATCAAATTCAGACTAGTAAACAACTTTTCATTTCATATTTTTTTTTCGCGTTTTACCTTTAGTCCATTGTACAAGCATGATTACATTAAATATTAACAGAAATCAATAGAAAGTAATTTGGGGCCAAAGGGCCTACGCTCCTTTGTTGCACTAAGGCCTCCAGACCTCTAAATCTGGCCCTGCGTTTCTAACTCTTCAATCAAATCATTACTGTAGGTACTTTACAAACACGACATAGGTATAGTTAATCTCAGCGTAGTGCTCTGAGTTTTGGCTTGTATAGAGGCTTGTAATTATTACATAAGAGTAAATATAATATGCTGTTTCAATTGGTGTAAATAAACTAGTCAGTGAATAATACGTGTTTTATTACTCGGCAATTTTAAACAATCCATCAGATAACTAAGATGTTTATTTGTAGGTATAAGGCGCTTTGCTTTAGGAATATTAACGTGAGGTACGCGTTAGGCCTAATGTGGCCAAAGTCTCGTACTATTCATGCACCACTTCACATCTTTCTAGTAACATTGATTGCGTTTGATGGTTTTAATTTTTTGTTTTTACAAATAATCTGGTAATAAGTAAAAAAACGCTAGTGCCACTATGCACACTTTAGTGTCGGTAGCCCTTAATTTTATTACTGCCCGATAAAATAATACAGCATCTGATATTAAAATAAAAAACAGCGAATCGTTCAAATTATAGTTTTAATCGGTACAAAATACAACAATTCCATTCAACTTACATATTTCAGACTGTGGTCACAGTAATTAAAAGAAAATGAACATAGTTAATGTTACAACAACTCAGCATTTTCTGCAGTAGGTACAATAATATCATATACATTTGTATTAATTGGTGCATTAATACATTTTCACGGCGGTGCTATTTAGTTTATAAAATAATTGATTCATTTATTGATTGATCCATTGTATTAAACAAATATTATTTTTAAAAAATGCGTACATCTGGAATTATCACATAAGTGGGAAGTCCATTATTTCGATGAAACCACAGATTGTGTATACAGTGAGTTTTCTCCGCCATAGGCCAAACTGTATTTATTATCTTACTTTAAGTAGATTTATTTTCTGACATTACAGATTTTATTACGTTACGTTAATTACGTTATCAGTCGAAGAATGGACAATTAATTTAAAACAAATCCATTTAAGATACATTCTCATATCAAATTGATTTCGTATAAAACATCTTCACGCTAAACGCAAGGTCTGGTTTGTGGCAAACAAAGATTGTAATGAGCAGTTTTGTTCCAGAAATCGGAATTTTTCCATCCGCACCAGCCCTTATTTAAAACTGTCGCTATTTCATCAGCCCCCGTATAATGTGGGTCCAGAATGAGATAACGCGTTTCATTTTTCTCCGCTTTGTATTCAACGCCGATAATTGTATGCGCCAACACTCCGCCACCTGTAAGCAGTTTAATTTGCAAAAAAAAATGATATTTTTTTAGAAATAATGTTTTAACTAGAAGGTTGGTATTTTTAAATATCTTTGAAGAAAAATCAGTAAAGAGCGATGTTTCATTTAGGGCTTTCACTACATAGAAAATGACAAAAATAGTTTATTGAACTTTTTATGGAGTAAGCTTTATTTTATAGCAGTCAATGGACGCCAGCCATGACATCCATTGAGTTAACAGGTGTAAGTTGTGTTTGACATTAGTTGTTGAGCGAGGAAATAAATAATTATGAAATAACAATATAATGTAGTAGTTGTAAAATATACATTCCTGAAATAAGTTTATAGGCTACAAGGCCCCCTAGTACACGCTAGGGATGTCGAAAGTGTTAAAAAGCTAAAATAAAAATAAATATATCCACATATATTTTTATGTTATCTTTATTGATAATCGAGAAAAAAGGTATGTCAAGTATTAATATTTGACACTTCAGAGCCGTACTCTGTGCCAGGTTCGAATTTGAAAAAATACAGTTGTTGATACGATCGATATTGAATATTTTGTATCGATATATCGGATCCAAATATATCGAGTAAAATATCGACAGAATATATAATCAAAATATCGATATATCAATATTTTTTTCAACAATCCTATCAACTTAATAAACAATATATTGCACAAACAGGTATTGATTAAGGTTAAAATTCAACGCTGCTCTCGGTAAAAGTTAGTTTGCGCGAATCTATGATCAACTATTGTCAAGTAAGGGTTGTCAGTCTTATTGGCAGATTTAAAAAAATCATAAATTCTATAAATAGGATTTTTATTGAATTTATTTACATAGATGTGGTTTGAAGAGTTGTATCAAAAGGAAATCCATTTGCTCAAATAACACCACGAAAATCAACCTCAAGAACAATGTTGTACAATCTATAGAGATGTAATCAAGATTTCGCAAGCCACATTCTTGGTTGTACTGGTTCATTCTGATATGTACACAAGGTATGAAATATCCCTATCCCATGTACGAGTTATTTTGCTTGTGTCAAAATCATTTTTTTATTGATATTTTATGATCCGATTTTGTATAAAATGAACATGGCTTTAAAAAAAACTCACCAATCATAATAGGGCTTCCATGCTTTTGGAAATGATGAACCAACTCAGGTGTGTAACTCTGCAACTCCGCACCAGTGTTAGCGAATATAATTCTTGACGAGACACCAAGGAGAGTTTCCAGACAAAACATCACTTCAGTGGATCCAATCCATTGCTTAGAGCCTACAAATGATGATGGCTTGTCACCAATTCTAACAAGGCACTGTTGGATTTCTTTGTGAGTGGGTATACTGCTTGTACTGTAACCTTGGTACCTAAAATGTTTGAAAGACAATTACGTTTCTATTCACAATGAAGTAAAAGTGTTGATTTATGACAGTTTTGAGTGTTCAGTAATAGTAGAGAAAACGCAAATATATAAATATTGATTTTTTTGTATGAGCATAAACCAGCATTAACGCAGGAACCACTATCACTTAATTTTTTTTACAATGTGAGAAGGTGGCGGTACAACTGATGTTGTGTAAAATAATGGCCGCCCATTGACAACACCTGTGGAGACTTGCAGATGCGTAGTCTGTCACCTTTTAATAAAGTGGACCTTGGCTACCTCACTCACCAGACGAAACGTCGAAGTAAAACACTTCCACTTAACGTCCATCTTCTGTGAGGTTGTGCAACATCGAAGACCTTGCACAGTTAATTAATAATAAAGATATTCATGTGTTCACTTACCTAAACCATGAGAATATTGTTTGCATTGAGCGATAGGCACAGCCCCATCCATCATCATTGAAATTGTCCTGCATGTAATGGTGGTAAGTGTATCGGCCCCTTACTAAAGCTACTGTAATATCAGGTGAAGTGGATGGCAGCGGCATAGACTCATGAGGATTAACTAATCGCCCTGGATTATTTGTGTATGCATTTCCTCTTCGGAAAAAGGGCCTGTCCAAAGGCAGAGCAAGCTGTTCATGCAATGCCTTTCTTTCTTTTTCTAAAACCATTAATATAAGACTAAACTGTACAGATTTACAAAGTAACAACAACTCTTTATAAACATGGTTGTTGTTTCATAAGTTTTTCATGCATTTTACAGTGGGTTTAATAAACAGACAATATGTTGTTTTGATTGCCCCATCACATCTGTGACCAGTGAGCAGTGATCTTTTTGCGTGAAGTATTTAACTTGCATTTGAAAACTTATTCCTGTGCTTAACCCATGTAGGGCGGAATATTGTATATTTGATAAATGTCTTATTAAGTTATTTACTACTTACCCATACTTTCATCAGGTATGTCTTTAGGCACAACTCTTGTGAGAAAGTGACCCAATTCTTGGGGTAAATAGTGGAATGTTTCAGGCAAACGTAAACCAGCCCCATCACCAATGCCTTCTTGACCTGTTTCAAAATGTACCAATATTAATATTTATTTGCAAGCTACAAAATACAATTAATATGATGTATACGTACCCAGTTGCTCAAGCAAGACACTTTCTAATAGCCTAAGAGAGCGGCATGCTGCTTCTACTAATACTGTGTACAATTCAGATAACTTAGTGTTGCGGTGTATCATGGCTAATGTGTCTATTTTCAATGGCATACTGATGCAGAATGCAGCTGTAAATAATTCAGAAATTAGTTTTTTTTTTTAAATGAATAGAAATAATTTATGAATTGTTTTAAAATAGACCTTGTTCATTAATCAAACCTTATTAGTTCAAAGATAATAGTTTAATCTTATACTGTATGTCACTCTCTATAAAGATTCACAGTTTCAATATTACTTTTAGTACTGTTATGTTATTAATGGGATAGGCTTGGATCAAAATTAAAATTAATAACAATTTTGCTATTGGAAACATTTTGAGTATACATGATATTTGAAGTACAGGTGATATTTCATGTTTTATGATATATAATTATGCCAAGGGATTGCCATTGCCAATTATGGATATTTATATGGAATAAAAACCTCTCGGAAATTAGTGAATTGCTCAAAGTGCACTCTATAAAAATTATATATATATATATATACAGGTTGATTTTTTTTATTGAGTATTTAACATGAATATGCCATTATTCACTTACGTTTTCTTTGAGTTGTCATCATTTTAACAGCAGTTTTAACTAGCTTGTCGGATAGAATATCCCTAGTAGTTTTCATAACTAAATTGACTTGAACTATGTCCTAGAATACACACAATGTAGAAATTTAATGTCTTCGAAATAAATAATTAAAAGATGTCAATTAATGGAATATGGATGAAGAATTGTTATTCACAGAAATTTACAATTTACATTTACTACATGAAAAATTATTCATCAAATAACAGCTTAGATTTTGGTACCATTACTTTTCCATTACTTAAATACTAAAAACCAATAAGTTAATAGTAAAATTTTATATCATTAAAAAATTTACATAATTGCCATATTTTTCTATGATATATTTTTCTCAGAACCCAATGTGGGCCGGTGTAGGCCCCACATGAATATTATATCATAATTGATATTGACTTATATTATATAATACGTAATTAAGAAGTAAAAACCCAAGTGAACACTTACCAAGGAATGAATATTGATTTTTTTCTTTTTTGATGGTTGTTCTGGGCTTAAAGAGTCTAACAATTCCCCAATATTGGCCTCAGTACTTGTGCCAGTCACACCAACATCGGATGCAATTCCAAACAAATACACCATTGTACCATCTAAATGGAAAGACACTTGGCCAGAAGCTATCTGAAAAAAACATTGATATAAAAATGATGCTCAAGGCAGTTCTTGTAATGATTTTACTTGAATTTAAAAATTTTATTTAATTTAATACATTACCTTTTTTCTTTTATTTTGAAGGATATTCTTAACTCCAGCTATAGTTGCTTCACAGGTAAGAGGTAGCACAGTATTTAAACGTACATGAAGAAATTGTTTCCATAACTCTTCTATTTCCATAATTTCATAATTTGTCTCTTCAAACTTATCATGTACTAAAAAATGTGCTTTTATATCTTTCTCTTTGCTGATTGTTATTACAAGTGGATTATCGGTTATATCTACATCCTAAAATTATCAGGAATAAATAACTTTAACAACAACAAAATAAAAAAATATTGTGTATTATATGTTACCTGACCTCACTACTGGAAAAATATTGTGATGTAACATAATGTCTATAATATGTATTAATTTACAAAAATCTATGTTTAAGTAAGTTATTTGTTATCTAGTATCCATAGTACAAGCTTTACTTAGTATGGGAGTAGATAGTTGTGTAAATATGTCCAGATAAATAAATATTATTTATAATCTACTTTTTATATTTACAAATGTATTATCAATCTTAAATACTCGGAGTACATTTAATAACAACAAAATTTTGTTACCTGCAAGATTTCCTTTGTTTTATTTTCAATAGCCAAAGACTCGTTAAACTTTATAACGCCGCATAGCTCGATCTCGGCGGGAAGATTAAGCAACAGTTGGTTATAAGAGTTTTTCTCATTTTCAAATAATTCTAAGCTCAGTCCTACGACCAGTAGTATACCATCGTACATAAGACCGAACAAACATCCTGTACTTTCATTAGTGTCTATACGAGACAACCTCTGAAATAAAATTTTCCAAATTATTATACTTCAAAACCATGTTTTCATTGTAACAAATTACATTAACAGTACTAGGTAAGCGATGATTCCTCATATGATGACGTATAGTCACACTCATAGAAATGTACGAAACTAATTTATGTGTATTTATACCTAATGGACTTAACAGATCTTACTTCAAACTTTAACAAAACTAATAAGATTTTATACCGATTTAAGCATTAAAAACTTACCTCAACAACATATTTTGATATTTTGAGACGTGGTGACATTTTGAATATGTTGGTGTTGTCATTGTCATGGTCTGATGACAACTTTTAAGTTGCCATTTTTATAAATAATGTTTATGACTTGGTCGGCGAGCTCGGAAGGATTCGGACGTTGACACGTGCTTTAGTGATATTTTTCTTGGAAGTTTGATTTAGTTATTTCAGTTGTGTATCCATATTGTTGTTGGTTCTTGTGGTTGTGGGTTTATTTAATTTGGTAAGTGTCTTATATGTAATCGCTTAACAAGAAGGATGTGTGATGCAGGAGATGATGATCCTCCCCCTGGTGGAGACATCCTCTGATATAGACATGGCGCCTACAACTGCCGAGTTTATCACCCCTAGTCGTCCTCATAAAAGACCAGGGGACTTAGAAATCGCTAGTATATCCAAAAAAAACGTTACTCCCGCTGCTTCAATTCAGAATACTTACACTAGACCTGGTTTTGAGCCTGACAAAAAAATTAGGTATACTGAATTTAATCAAGGTCCCTTCACTGTCCATGTGTCTCGTATGGAAGCTCATCCTTCTGAAGGGCTCTCTATTAAACTACTTAATTTTGCACAGCTACTACATAAAAACAAGATTTCTGGTATCGTGTGTGATGGCTTCAAGGTATTAGGCCGAAATAAAATTTCTGTTCAATTTCAAAATTACGTAGAAGCCAATTCCTTTATTGAGAATTCTATATTACAAAAAAAATAATTTCAATGCAGAGGTCCCAAAGTTCCTGGTTTCTCGAATGGGTGTTGTCCGCCAAATACCATTGGAGTGGTACCTTGAAGAACTGGTCTCTGGGATACAATGCCCTCCAAATTGTGGTCCTGTCATAAGAGCTAGAAGGTTAAATGTGAAAAATCGGCAAAACAATAATGTTAGACCAACTTGGGAACCATTCACCACAGTCGTGTTGACCTTCCTAGGTCAAACTCTCCCACATAAAGTTTATTGTTTCCATGCTTCTCTCCCAGTCTCCATATACCAACTACCTACCATACAATGCCATAACTGTTGCAGATTTGGCCATGTCCGTGCTCAATGTCGATCTAAGCCTAGATGTTTTAAGTGTGCTCAACAACACCCTGGGGACTCCTGTACAGTACCTGATCCTGTTTGTCTCTTATGCAGAGGCCATCATAAAACCACAGAGCCTATCTGTCCAGAAAATTTGCGCCAGAAAAATATCAAACATGTAATGTCCCAAGAGAATGTTAGTTATACTGAAGCATCACGCCGCTTTCCCATTTCTAAATTATCTTTTGCTGATGTAATCTGCTCCTCTCCCAAAAATTCACCCGTCCCTTCTTGGGTCCCATGTAATGTCTTCTTCTAATGCCTACTGCCCTCTCCCTTCACAACAATCCCCGGTTTATGAACATTCTTCATCCTCTCATAGGTCGCCATCTGTTGTCTACAATAAATCTCCTCCTCAGCAACCCCGTCCTAGATCCCCTCAGAGTCAATCTTATGATAAACATGCTCATCAAGAAATTGTTAGAACTCCCAAATCTTCCCAACCTAATGGCAGTGCACTTGGAACACTTAGTCCTACTCCTTATGCTACTCCTAACGATAATCTGATTGAGCTACTCACATGCTCTTTGATTAACATGGTATCAAAATTTAGTGATTCACTACCGAACAATGTCTTGCCCTTATTAGAACAGCTCTTAGAAACCATAATTAAAAAAAACCGTAACATTCAACATCCTATCCTTCAATGGAACTGTAGGAATGTTCGTCATAAAAAGGCTGATCTAATATTTTTAGCTAACAAATATAACCCTGTAGTTTGCGCTATTGCAGAGACTTGGTTGAGGCCTCGTTCCATTTTTAGGCTCTCAGGCTACTCTTGTCTGCGGGATGATAGGGATGATGGTTGGGCTGGGTGTGCTCTTTTTATTAAAAGACCCATTCCCTTTACCAAGCTCCGTATTCCCTCTCATCCCCCAGAATTCCATATTGTTGCCTCTAGAATTAATGACATATCATTTGTTTCTGTTTACATTCCCCACCCCAATCCTAACATCATTTCAAACTTAAGCTCTATCCTTTCCTCTCTTCCTGCTCCTCTCTTAGTGATGGGAGATTTTAATTGTAAGCATACTTTGTGGGGCTCCCTCGCTTGTGACATTTCATCTCACTTTATCATAGATATGCTGGACAATTTAAATCTTTGTTTATTAAATGATGGGTCACCTACAAGGAGAGTTTCTCCATTACAGAATCCCTCGGCTATTGATTTGTCTCTTTCTTCAACTATTCTGGCATCTTCAATTAATTGGATGGTTCTGCCTAACTCCTATGGTAGTGATCACTTCCCCATAGTATTAAATTTATGTAAAGCTATTCCTCCAACAGTCAATCAAATCCCTCTGTTGAAGTACAGACTTCATTTAGCAGACTGGAACAAGTTTTCACAGTTAATGGATCAAAAACTTGCATCTCTTCCCCCCAATACATCCTTATCCCAGTCTAATTTACATGACATTTACAATTATTTTGTCACTTCTCTACTAAGTTCAGCTGACCTCGCCATCCCCAATAAAAACACTTCTCTTAAACGCCTTCGCTCTCCCCCCTGGTGCGACAGGGATTGTACTATCAGTGTTCAGTATCGCAACGAAGCTGAAAGCAAATATGTTTCAAATCTAACAATGGATAATTATTTACTTTATCGTAAGGCTTGTGCACAAACCAAAAGATTGCTTAGCAAAAAAAAAATAGGTTGGCAGAGGTTTTGCGAATCTCTGTCCCCACGTTCTTCTCCATCCTTGGTGTGGAAACGTATAAAATCTTTTCGCAGGTCTTGTGAAAATAATTTTTCATGTCTTGCTTATCATCACACATATAGTTGGTTACCAAACTTTATTAGTAAATTATCTCCTCCTTATGTTCCGTTCCGTGACTCCCTTCCTACGGATTATTCTCATTCTTTTATATATCCAGATAAAATGAATGATGAATTTTCCTATCTTGAACTGCTTTGTTCCCTGGACCATCTTCGTGACTCTTCACCAGGCATAGATGGAATTCCCTATTCTTTTATTATCAAGTCAAGCAAATCTACTCACCTTTTATTTCTTAAAATCATTAATACTATTTTCTTATCCTGCAGTATACCTGACTCCTGGAAAACCCAAATTATCATACCTATTCTTAAACCAGGCAAAGATCCAGAAGAAGCCTCATCATATCGCCCTATAGCTCTGTCTTCTACCTTATGTAAAATTATGGAACACTTAATTAAAAACCGATTAGAGTGGGTTCTAGAGAATAGGGGTATATTATCCAATTATCAATTTGGCTTCAGGAGGGGTATGGGTACACTGGATAGTTTAAGTATCTTTGTCTCCAGTATCCGTCAGGCTTTCAGTAATAGCCAGCATGTTATTGGCGCTTTCTTGGATGTTACTTCTGCCTACGATAATGTCCAGATTCCAATACTCAGGCATAAAGCTTCAACTGAGTATCCCTGAGAGACTGGTCAATTTTATATCTAATCTATATAGTGGTCGTTCTATTTCTGTCCGTGCTAATGGATCAATTCAAACATCTAGATTGGTGTGGAAGGGGTTACCCCAGGGCTCTGTACTCAGTCCTCTATTGTATAATGTGTACACTTATGATCTAGACCACTCCGTTTCACCCTATTGTAAAATTTTACAATATGCTGATGACATTGTTCTGTACGCCGTATCATCTTCATTAAATGATGCTGCTGGCAAAATTAACTCTGCATTAGCATATTTGAGTGATTGGCTTGACAATCAAGGTTTATCTTTATCAGTTTCTAAATGCAATGCGGTGGTATTCACGAGAAAGCGCCATGTTCCAAGCATTAATTTGTTTATTGATAGACATCCTGTAGCTGTACTAGACCAAGTAAAATTTTTAGGCGTTATATTAGATTCTAAATTGTCTGGCGTACATCATCTCAACTATGTTAGTAATAAGTGTGAAAAAGGTGTAAATATTTTGAGATCTTTATCAGGTGTCCATTGGGATCACATCCTTATAATCAAAAATTATTATATAATGCCATTGTCAGATCACATTTCGATTATGGTTCTTTTTTGTTAGAACCTTGCAATAAGAATGCACTAAACAAACTTCAGAAAATTCAATATAAATGTCTGCGCATCATCACTGGTGCCATGAAATCCTCTCCGAATTTGGCGTTACAAGTTGAATGTCTAGAACCTCCCCTTCATCTACGTCGCAATATAGTTCAATACAGCTATCATCCCCTTTTAAAAATCTTACATTCCTTGTCCCAGTTAGCAACTACTTCTGTTTACTGGAAACATAAGGACTTGCCTCTGCTTATTAAGTCATACCGAAAAATAAAGAACCTTTCTAATCCAGTTTTCAAAATTGTAAAATACCCAATTTTTATGGTAGATTATGAGGCGCTAGTTTATAGGCCTAGGGTTATTCTATCGATGGGTATAGATAAGAACTCACCCAATGTCCATATCCAATTTAATAGAATTCTTGAAACTGAGTTTAATGGCTGGATGACATTTTACACAGATGCCTCAAAGTTGAATGATGGTGTAGATGTGGGTGCTGCTGTCTGGTTACCTAGGTACAAAATTATATTGAACTTTAAATGCCCTCCTCAATGTTCTGTTTTTAGTGGAGAGGCAATAGCTATTTTAGAAGCTGTATCTTATATTGAATCCCATCAACTAAATAGATCTATAATTTTCTCTGATTCATATAGTTGCTTACAAGATATCTTGAAGCTCCCATTTCACTCTAAAGATAACTTTTTCTTAACCCTAAAAATTAAGCAAGCATTATATAAATGCTACTGTGCTGGTCTACAAGTAGTTTTAGCATGGATTCCAAGTCACTGCGGCATTCTTGGAAATGAAAAAGCAGATTGCTGTGCCAAAGAAGCAATTCAGCTCGGAATCCCTAAGTATAATAAATGTTTTGTGCGTGATCTGCGTCTCTCTGCCAAACATAATATGATAAGGATTTGGGGTGACATGTGGCGGGCGATTGGACGTGAAAGGTGTAAATATTACAGTCTAATTCATCCTTTTATACCTACCAAACCTTGGTTCTTTAGATATAGATGCTATCACAAAAAGACTACATCTATTATCATCAGGCTCAGACTAGGCCATGTATGTTCACCGGTGTTTCTGGCTAAACTGCATATTCGAAATACGTCTTTGTGTGAATGCGGGTTAGATGAGGGTACTCTTGATCATTTATTCTTTAGTTGTCCTATGTTATCAGTCCCTCTATATGATCTACTCCCACCCACTATTGTACGTCCTGTGAATGTTAGTTGTTTGTTAACTCTTGTCTATGCCCCATTCATTAAAACTCTAGTTAGATTTATAGAAATTAACAATATACGGCTTTAAGCTGGTTTATAAGATTTTTGTTTTTCGCCTTTTTTTGTTCCTGTTCCTTTTTTTTGTTCCTTTTTCTTTCTCTTTATTTATGTATGGCTGATGTCCGATGACTAATGACCATATTACTAATTACTAATAAGGTGTTTTCTTTACAGGTATGCAACTGAAAGTGGTTTAATACAGTAGGTTATTATTGTCATGTCCTTAGCCTAATCGATCTCCAAGTACCAAGTTGTTGGCAAAATCACTGACGTATCAGTGGAGCGATAGTTGGGAAAACAAAAATAATGTTTATGTACCATTAATATTTTTTTTTGTACTTTAATTTTAGCTCATGAGATAATTTTACCTTTTCGTCGAAATAGTTCCGCAGATAGACAAATATCTTAGCTGGTGCACGGCTCTCCGCTACTCCTGTTAACGAAAGATGCAAAACAATATTAGACTAAAGGACTTGTCAGATTTGTATTTGGTTCTGAGGTTTGAATTAAACTTTGGCTTTGACTGCGATCGATAGTCAAAACATCTAGAGAATATAATAAGGTTGAAATTGCAATCTAATCACGACAGACGTAATAACGTCCATCGACCGCTTTCGAATATCAGATTACAATAATAATTAGATTACGAGGATTAAAATAATCTATATTACGACAACCATCTATCTTCGAAAGTTACAAGATTCTTAATTAATTAGGTAGAGTGAACAATCGAATGTACACTCGCTATTATCAAAATAATATACTTAGTTATACTTAATAGAACGGGTACGAAAACTTATGATGTCGAAATTAAGCTATTATTTATGACAAAAGATTCTGAAAATCATATTAGTGCCTCACACTTTAACATGATTTCCAGAGCGGTAAAAGGCCTAATGTGCATTTTTTATTTGTAAATCAATTAATGTGTTACTTAATTGAAATTTTGTTCTTTATTGTTTTTCGTCGGTGTGGCAATCAGGAGTTTAGCTTAGTGGCTAAAGCGTCAGGCCGTGATTGTCGAAGAAGTGAGTTCGATTCCCGCAGCGGTGACAATCTTTTCGTATTTTTTCTACAAATTTTAATGTTTTATTTTAAGTGCAGAGATTAGCACTATAAAAAATTAAATTTCTTTATTCCTTTTCACATTTTAGTTGTAATATAATACGCTAATGCGAGAACATGACCGGCGACTTGTGCCTTGTCGTAGATCAGAGGCGCGCCCAAGGAAAGATAAAAGTCATCATTATTTTGTATTATCACGTGATTATTAACTAAAACCACAACAGTGCGTAGCTTTCCTGCACATGTTGATTACTTAGGAATTGGATTGCCAATCTCTTGCGCAATATTAATGTTCCTAGGTTAACTGCAGGGATAAAAAATTATAGATTTTCTACCTAAAAAGAAAGTCAAGAAAAATTCGAAAACACCTCCAGCAGCTACATTAAATGCTTACAAACCACCAATGCAACCTGCTTAGGACACGTGGTATCGAGAGTTGCCTGTGAAGCCGGGACTTCACGTTTGCCGGTGAACGCACTGAGCCAGCTGTACCTATGTATAAGAGTGAATACCGTGTGTCGCGCTAAGTGCGGTGCGACCTGGTGTTGAACGGCGGCGGGATAGTTGTATAATATTAATTCATTGCCGGCATCATCTACGTGTATATTACGGCGTTGTCTCGGATGCACAGTTGAAGGGAGTGCGGGTTTGATATCGAAAGGTTTAGTGAACAGATTTGATTGACTATAGATTAGTTTAAAATGTCTTACTGACGCTACTTTAATGACGCGATACAATTCTGGGTTCCATATGTGGAATTTATGTACCACATAAAAGTACCATGGAAGGAATAAATCGATTTTTAATTATTCGAAAAGATTTCAAGTACTTGGCGGGGATATGCGATAAAACAGACGCTCACTTATTTCATAATAGAATGTTGATATGCTCTGTATATATTAAATTTGATTTTTAACTTTAATTTAGTGTCAGTTCAATACACACTCTCTTAAAATCACTGACGTATCCGTGGAGCCACACTACACACTGTCTGTTTTCTATAAATTGCAGTTTGGAGTATTTATCGCAAGAGTATTTCCTCCCACCTCTTTCCACTTTCGGTCGCCCAGCCGGTCAGCAGTTCCACCCTTTTGTCGTCAACATTCTATGCACTTGAACTAAAAGTTTTACTGTGAAGTATTCATTACATATATAGCAAAGAAATGGAACAGTTTGCCGGCATCTATCGTTCAAACTGAACACAACATGTCTTAAAGTTAATCTTGAATAGGCTTTTACCAATAGTGCGATAACCATTTATGGTTGCATCGCTACTTACGGTCAGTTGGGATGAAGTCAGGCACTAGGCAGTCTCCAATGGATAGAAAAGGGTGTGATTAGTTGTTTTAGTAAAGAAATGGTTAGATGAACTCATACTGAAATTATGACTATAGTTTAATTGATCATGTTTCGAGTAATTCTACTTTGGTTTTCTGCCAAGTTGCAGTATAAACATTCAGCTAGAGGGATATTTTTGAGATAAAGGGATACAATTATTGCTCTATATTTTCATTTTGTATACATATATCAATTAGTTTCTCTACAAGCTGTGTTCTTTGTTTAGCTATTTTTAGGGCCTCTTTTTCATCTTCAATAGAAAGACTGCTGCCCCCAAATTTATGTGTTCCACAGAGAAATCCTTTGTTCCAACACACTATGAAATTGGCACCATTTCCCCCACACATATCTTCTTCATAAGCCGATGGGTCAGTTAACAAAATACTCCTGAAATAAAGACAAGCCTTAAGCTTAATTTAAACTTTTAACTTTTTCTTAAACTTTTAACAACTTTTTTACTGAAACTGATACAACTTGGAAATTACTTTTTTCAATTTTCAGTACTATCTACAGTAGAAGTTTTATGAGAAATTCCAAATAAGTTTTCGAAATATTTTTTTTTTGTTAAAGTTTCCTGAAATTCTAATTTTAATTTATATTTAGAACTTAATATCGTACCTTTCAAAAAATGGAAATATTGCAAAACTTGTTGCAACTGGTAAACCATTTACCTTTAATGGTGTTCTCACTTTAGTATCAACTTTTATATTCTCAGTTTCTTCATCATATGACACAGTTGGAAGTGATACTAAAATTATACAAATTATTAGTGAAAAATCAGAACAGAAATGAAGTTTATTAAGGGGGTTATTAGAAATAAAAGTAAGCTTACATGTCTTGAGGCTTGAAATTAGTGCCATTATACAAGCGTCTACTAGACTGCCATCATTATCTATACAGACAATATCACAATACAAAACCCAGGCAAATTTATCAGAAATTATGCAAAGGTCTTTAAGATCAACACATTGAGAGTTAATAACTATATCAGATACTATGTTACTAATAACTTGTGCATAGTCTGAAGGTGGGCCTGGTCTGAACTTTGAGGAACATAAAGGAAGTAATTCGACATTAGTGACCAAAAACCCAGCATCAGGATCTTCAGCTTTTGGCGTAGCCAGCTCCTGAAATATTACATATTTTGATACAAAATTAATATACTGTAATACCTAACCTACCTATGACATCCAAATATATTTAAAAAAAGAATTGAAACTGTTACCAATTTAATACCACAAATAACTGTAGTATTTCCACATTTTACAACTGCGCTTGCTTCTGCAGCTTGAATTGAATTAACATTTAACTTTATATTTCGATGTTCGTAGAAGTTCCTACCGTCTGGCCGAACGTTGCGTGATATATAATCATTAAAATATTTAACTGGATGAATGAGTCTGTAAATACAAGTAACTTTAGAAAGAGAAGAGTAATTTTTCGAGGTTATTTGAAATATTATTACTAACTTGTAAATTTCAGACATTTTTATTTGTAATAAAGTAATTAACAAAGTTAGCTGCTTTGCAGATGTTATAAATAATGTATTCTTTACAGTTCTTTCAAAAACTTCACATCAAAGCATCAAACCGAACATTTTTCGATGTTGTTTATCTCGCTTGACTTGGTTGATCTTGATTAATTAATTTTAATTGTTTTATTAGTTACTAATTAACTTTAAGTTTAACTATAGTTCAAACTAGTGATGTCGAAAAAATATCGTTATATCGTTATTTTTGATAAAATATATTGATATTTTAGCCGATATATTTTGATCTGATATTTCGTTAGAAAATATTCACTATCAAAATCAACATTTAAAAAAAAAAAATTTTGTCCGTAGACTCAAATATTTAGTAGTTACATACGTTTATTTTTGGACAAGGGGTATTAAAAATGAAATATCGATATTTTTTCTTGATATATCAATAATTTTTTTCACTTTCGGCTTCGGCATTCATAAACTAGCGCCTAGGGATCGGAGACACACGTAGGCTAAAATAAGAATATTATTTTAAATAATATGTTATATTGTAATCTGATCTTTTTAAAAAAAAAGAGCAACTGTTGAGTTTCTCGCCGGTCTCTTCTCAACTTTTAGAAACTGCCTGTTTCATAAGAACGTGTGAGCGTCTTTTCGAATGATGAATCTTTTCGATTTATGAAAATATGCTATGTTGTAAAGGGGAAGAAAAGTTCTCGAGTGGCAGCCTCGTACTGGCCATCGCAGTGTATGACGACCCCCCACTAGATAGAGTGACGACCTGTGCAAATGTGCGGGAAGTCGATGGATGCAAGTGGCTCAGGATCGTACTTCATGGCAGTCTGTGGGGGAGTCCTATGTTAAGCAGTGGACTCAAACAGGCTGAAATGATGATGATGATGATGACATAAGTACACACACACTTTTTTTCTTTTTGGGTCATACTATGTGTGTCAATGACTTCGAATTGTCAAAGATCACCAAAAAAGTGCACTCCAGACAAAGATCTTATACTTACAAACTTAAGAGTTAGTAAGTGTAAGGTCTTTGACTGCCGATAGCAACATAAAATATTTGTGTAAATGTTATCATTACGGAGTGTAGCTATGTTGTAGTACCGTTTTCAAATATTAGCATTAGACTCCATACAAGGGATCTTTGCGGCTCTAGGGGTATTTTTGTAACTTCTGTATACTGAAACTGAAAGAGATACACAAACAATCAAATTCAATAGATACCGTTATAGTTAGCATGAACTGGTCCTTGTATCATGTTATTTTCTTAACAGTTTTTTTTTAATCTACGTTTAGTTCACTCCTTGGATTATAATATGTGGTGTGGTCTGTGATGTAGTGTCATAGATAGTGTATTAGATCGTACAACGTTGTTTGCGTTTTTGAATGATTGCAGAATCTAACGAAAACAAGGAGCAGTGAGGCGCTGACTGAGTTTTGTCGAGGTTATCCAAAGTGCAAGTTATATTAATAACTGCTAAAAGGATATTTATCTCCGAATTTGTGAATAAAGAATATATATCTAAGCCCATAAGCTCAAATCTACTCAAGCGAAGATTCAAAATCACAGACGTCAACAAAATACAAGAAATGCCAGCAAGCAGCATTGACTTCTTTAACATCCAGGACGCCAAAACCAATTTCAACGCTATGCGACCTGCGCCAATTTGCAATAACAATACTCCTAACCAGATAATGGGTCACTGTCAAAATATTCATGTTTCAAGAAATTGTTACTATGGTTATCATGACACAAAAAGTTCCGGAAACGTTTACGAGAATACTGATTGTGAAATGAAAGAAGTTTCACAAAACAATGAAGTTGAGTCTTCACCAAAAAATGCAAGGAAGCGATGTGCTGACTATTATGCCTATCCTCAAAGCAAGCGGTTGCGAGAAGGTAATTATTGAAATAAATATCTTTACGAATTCTCATTGAATCATGTTTTAAGGGCGACCAGAGACGTTTCTATGAGTCATGGTTATATTTATTTTAATTCAATGAGGTTTCGTAAAATAAATGTTCCATACGTAATTAATATTACACATGTTTTATTATCAGACAATCTAGAACAGTGTCACATGTTTTTAAACAATGCAGCAGGAATATAGTGTAGTGGCTTAGCTATAATTTCGTGCTTTGGGAAGTCTCACGTTTAAGAATGTTAAAATTTGCACAAACATTGTTATTGCATAAAGTTTTGTTGCAGTTTCTTATTAAAAGAAACATATTAGGAATTCGTATAGAATTTTATTTATAAATGCACTTGATAAACCTGTTGCATTGAGAGTTTTTTAAGACCTATAAAATTTGTGAAAACTACATGCACAGTTCTAGTACAGTTTTCTGTAATGGTAAATTCTACTATAGTTACTCAGACTTGTCTTACATTTGTGAACATAACTAGAACAACAAACTAGTATGGCGAACAAGAAGAAAGACTACCAAAAATAATCAGGAACAATAAATTGAGGTTAAACTTTGCTTGCGCAGAAGCATTCAAAATTGTCCAGCATATGAAAGCACCATGCATGCTGCCACATAAATAATTATATGGGGAATGAGTGGGTTATGAACCTCGGTTTGACTCCTGTGCACAACTTCTATTTTCTACTGTGCAGTGCCTTGCCCTAACTTTTTAGCCAAAATTAAGTTTGGCATGGCCAATTCATATTGGGTTATTAATAAGTATGAACTTAAATTAAAAAAGTGATTGCAAGAAAAAGATGGTGTATGGATTAAATTTTCTCTCAGTGCAAGGTAAGTTGAGTGCATTTCATTTTTATATTTAAGAAATAGGTTTGCATAAGTTAAACTAAGGTCTCTTATGTATTGTACTAATTTAAGTTTTGGTTGACTTAAGGTTTTTTTGTAATGATTTATTATATATGGAGACTGCTTGTATATAATTGATCATTTATAAATATCAAATACTTTTAACAACAACATTCAACATTTTTCAGATGCTACTGATAGTATGCTAAGTACATAAAATACTTTCATTTGGTACATAGAAAACTTGTGCATATATTTTATATTGTAAAGCATATTTGATGTCATAATATCCTAAACTGATGTTCATATATGTATATCGGGTGATATTTAAACATGACTATCACCTACATACATAAAATGTCATGTGAAAAAAAAATTAAACTAAAACAATACCCTCGACACTTACTACTAGTACAAGACCTTATAGAAAATTGTTATACTTTGTTGTGTTCCTGGAAATAAAAATATTAAATTGTCGTGTTTTTATCATAATGATAGACAAAAAAAGTAACTGAATATATCAATATTAGTTTCAAATTAAATCTCATATCCATATTTTTTTAATATTTAATACAGTCAATAATACTTACAATTAGTATAAAATTGAAGTTATAATTATTATTTTTTAATTCTGTTGTATAAATAATAGATTAGATAGATTTTTACATCTTATTATGCATTTTTTTTCTAAATGTTTAGGAGAGTTGTATATTATTTTTGTTACAAATTAAACCAATAAGTTTCAGTCATCATGTTTTGTATTGTGTGTGTATACACAATACAAACCATATTCCAAACCATACAAAGGCAGTTCATTAATGAAGAAAGATGAAGAAATTGTCTTAATCGGTCTCAGCATGTGTTTTCGTTTTGTAAAAAATATGTTCAATGATCAAGTTAGCCACAACTTGTTTTATGTGGAACCCATTTATAACTGTATATTTTAATTAGCACATAACTTTGAATGTTCTATAAATTCTAATTATATTTTAATTGGATTTTAAAGAGGGGTAATTGGAGCAAAATATTAGTTTACAGTAATCAGGGGAATGTTTCAATTTTTAATGTCCAATTTATTAATTTCTTGCAGAGAATTTTGTTTAAACTTCATGTGAGTGAGTTTGAGGGTAATAAATACCTACAAAATATGTAATTCTACTAGTGACACTACTTAAATGAAGGGTAATCTAAAATGTTAGTTTATAATTTTATGATTAGTATTACAATTTAAAAGACTTTTTTTGTTTAAAGAAATTTTACAGCTAGTTAAAGTAAGTGATTAACAGTATTTTTTTTTAATTTAGAACATATGTATAATATAGTTAAAGTTAAAGTTATTCATAAAAAATAGTTAAAGATTTATAATGTAATTGTATTGTTCCCCAATTTCATGTCAAAATGTGACTGTTACCATTTTGCATACATTTTTATTATTATAATACTTTATTTAATAATGAATTTTTTAATAATTAAGTATTTGAATTAACTATTTATTTATATCTATAATTTATCTGGATGACATCTTGTTCCTACACACGAATTGTCATATTTTATAGGAATGGGAACATTACAAGTCTATTTTTATTATTAAGTATTGGAAAAGGCAACAAAACTTTGTGAGAGACTTCCCTTTCACACTTAATACACCAAGTGATGAAATTCGACTTTATTTCAGAGGGTATGGTGCCATCAACCTCGAACCACAACCCCTGTTTACTACGTCCAACCCACAACAATCCAGATATATCTCGTTGTCTCATGGTCCATATGATATAATTTAATTAAAATCTCTAAGCAGTTGATGAGCAACAAAAATTAATTCAAAATGTCCATTTTATCTGCAGAAGTACAAAGAGAAAAATTAATTGTACCTGAGACAACTGAGAGCTCAAGATTGGATTCAAGCTCTGAAGACTTGTTGGAAAACCTTTATTGGAATCTTCATGGAGGACATGTGTTTCACCTTTGCCGTGTCTGTGAATAATATTAGTGATAGTGTGACAAACTATATTGGAAAGATTTAACAAAACTCTAAGGGTTACTCTAAGTTTATGTTGAAATTTTTTTACAAATCTTTAGTGATTAACAATAAAGCACATAGGAAAAGGGATGCTTTTTATTTATATAACAAAAAATGCAACATTTATTGTATGTATGATGTAATGTTTATTGCATTAAATAAATATTACATAAATGAATCAATACAAAATGTAAACATTGACAGCATTTTAAAGTTTATAGGAAAATTGAAATTTTAACAAAAAATATTCCGGCAATTTCTGAAACCTCGAGTATTTAATCTGCAAGGAAAACAAATTTTAATTAATATGCATTTATTTATTTTCTGTTACAGATGCCGATGAAGATCTAATAAAATAACATTTTTTTTTCAGGATTCACCTAGACATAATTGGACCAAAGAAGGTTCCAAGTTTAGGTGTATGCTCCACTTTTATTCAATATTAATATCACCTTTTTGCTTTTCAGATGATTCTTCTGTGTGCAGCCTTGTTGGCACACGGTCAAGCCCGAGCCACTCTGCTTCCGCCTTTAATATAAACATATCAACACTTTACATTCTGCAAATTAAATCTATATTTAAATATATGGCATAATATATTTATTTTAGAAATTTATGTAAGCCTTGTATATATAGGATAATTGTACATTGCATTTAATATTGTACCTGATTAGATTTTAAATGAAATAATTATATGCAAAACAATTTGTACTTTCATTTTAACCTTCTTACTTTTAATGTTTTATTTTTTTTACTTTCAACCTCTTGAAATAAACAGTAAATGGAACATCAAAGAAAAAAATGCATTATACGTATTTGTTTTTATTGTATTTGAATATTACATTTTCGGCAAATCGGCATTTGTATACAATATAACAAATTATAAAAATCGACACAGTGCAGTTCAGACAAGTTTTCCATGTTCAATCAGTTACAATGAGTAAAAGTATTAACACAATAGTGTGAGGCTGTCCCTAGTTTCTGTTAGAACAATTAATTAGAGGGAGACATCTACAGTACAGAACGTGTTGCATTACCTCTGTCGGGGTGACTTCGTCAGTGTCCACGACATCGGGCAGGCCCTCCGCGTTGTTCGACACCTCGTCGTTGCTATTCGCGCCGATTTCTGCGACGTCTGCGTGGCAGCTTTGGTCCGCTTCGGCCAAGTCGCCGTTGTTCATCTCTGAACAGTCGATCAGGTCCACTTTGCCCTCTTGGCTCCGAGCCCCGTTCGAGTCTGCGCCGTCCAGGTCCACGTGCACGTGGGCGTGGGCGTGGGCGTGGGCAGGCCACATGTCGTACGGGCAGCCGTTGAGCTGGTGCAGTTGCGTCTCGCTGGAGCTGAACAGGTTGAGGGAGCCGGCCACGTCCTGGAGGATGGAGGATTCGGACATCTCGCTGGTGAGGTGGGCGGAGTCGTCGCCTTCGCTGCTCCCCGATATGAAGAGTGGGAGGCTCTCGATGATGTCGCCGGATATATCACAGACACGCATCCCCTCATATTTCGACAGCAGTTCCAGGAGCCTCTTCTTCGGCTGCTTGCAGTCCGTCGCGCTGCTAATTATGAGCGACGCCAGTGCCTCGAGCAGTTCCGAGGTGAATATCTCGTCGCTCTTTATTAGCAGGAAGCGAACGATCTTGTTGTCGATCTGCATCGCGCTCTGCACCGAGTGGGAGTTGCAACCGTGGTAGTTCGCCGCGTCGTCGGACGTGGTGGTGACGGCGTCCGCGTCGCACTCCTCCCCGTCGTCGTTGCGTTGGTTTTCGACGATTGAGCTGTACGAATGGAGCACGTTGCGAATGGACTGCAGCACTTTCTGGCGCAGCGGATCCGAGCTGATCAGCTGCAGCTCCCTGAATAGCTGTATGAGGAAGTCCGGATGGGACTCGTTGACCCCAATCAGGGTCGTCACTTCGGAGTAGACGTTCTCCCTCAATAGATCGAACAGCTTCGAGGTGGCCTTCTCCTGGACCTCGCGGCTGGTCGAGGCCAGGTTGGGGTTGGGCGCTTCCGACGTGCCGGCTATGTTGACGTTGCTCGTCTGCGAGAAGTCGAGCGACGAGCAGTTGCGTCTGTTGGTCGAGTTCTTAGCCGGCAGCTTCGTCGAGGACTTCCTCTTGCTGTTCGCGGTGTTGTTCAGGTTGTTCGCGTGCGACTGTATTATTTCCGGTATGGGGTTGGTTATGTTCAGGTTGCGGAAGTTGGCGGCCGCCTCCTGCCGGTTGAGGTTCACGTTGGGGGCGGCGGCGTCGTCGACGTTCCTCGGGTGGGGGGCGGTCTCCGATTCGCTGTTCTGGTTCACGTTGAGCACGTCCGGGGCGGAGGAGAAGGAGAGGGACCTCTCGTAGGTGACGTTCCGGTGCCTGTTGGGTGGGTCCTCGTTGTTGGCCTGAGGGGGCGGGGCGGCCGGCGGCTGCGCCGGGCCGGCGGCGTTGCTGTTCCTCTTGGGGGTGACGGAGGGCGAGGTGGAGGTGGAGGTGTGGTGCAGCGTGTTGTGCGAGCGCTCCACCAGCGGGTGGGGGTTGTGCGCTCCGCTGGAGCCCAAGTGCCCGTCCGCGTTCGTTTTGCTGTTGGCCGACAGCAGGTTCTGGCGGGAGTAGCTGCAACCAACGGGCGTCAACTTTAAATGAGACTCATTTACACAGTTTATCTATGTTAGTAGAAAAGTATATATTTGTAGAAAGCCAATAGTTAAATATATATGGGAGTATATAAAAATCTGCTATTCGGTTAGGAGCAAAATTGTATACATAAGAAGAATAATATATAAGCTGTAAGGGTAGGTAGGTACACACTCACACAACGCTCACCCGTGTTTATGTGAACTGCGGTGATAAATATATAACATAAAATACATATACTACAACTATTGCTTAATAAGTATGTTATTTTGCTTTTTCTAATATCTGAAATGAGAAAAACAATATATTATAAACCATGTGGCAATTTAGAAAGGGGTTGATCTGACCGATCGAGCTGAATGTACTTGCCTTCTAAAGTTGTCCCAGTAGTTGTTAGCTCGGTTGCCGGGGGGCACCTGGTTGTTCAGCGTGTGGGAAGCGGTTTCGGCGCGCCAGCGTTCTTCTAACTGGAAACGAGCGTGTCGTTTATTAAAACTTCATTGCCACCGCTTTAGCTAAAGGCTAATCAATCTCTACTAATCAACCCTTGTCATAATGAATGGTAAAAAAAAAAAGTTAATAAATTTTCTCTAAAATCGATATTTTTAGAACAATATATGAGTGAAAGTGTAGTAACAGCCTATATATGCCCCACTGCTGGGCAAAGTCCTCTGCACAGAGGGTATTAAGGCATAGGCCACCACCATTATTTTGAAAATATGCAGGTTCCCATCTTTTATCACGATATTTTCTTTCATGATGAGCACGTGATAAATCGTGATAGCGATAGATCCCTGGGGATCGAACTCAGGTTGCTCGCGTACATGGAATCGAAAGCGAGCGCCCGGACAATGAGCTATCACGGCTATCAAAATACGGGTCGAACGGGTGTCTACCGTCCGAGCGGAGGAGGGCGGGACGGTTACGTACGTGCGCCAGCTGGTCCCTGAGGCGGTGTATGTCCGCCTGCTGCAGGGCCAGCTGCTGCCAGCACCAGGCGCCCCAGGCCGCGCAGCCGCACCCGCCGCCAGCCCCCAACAGACCTGCGGCCGCAATACCACACCATGTGTTTCGCGAGCGAGACTGCTGCGTTGCGCGAGCGAGACTGCTGCGTTTCGCGAGCCAGACTGCTGCGTTTCGCGAGCCAGACTGCTGCGTTTCGCGAGCCAGACTGCTGCGTTTCGCGAGCCAGACTGCTGCGTTTCGCGAGCGAAGTTACTGCGTCGTAAGCGGGATTATTGCGTGGTGGTTCCTCACATATGAGGCAAATATTTGTAATCCCTACAGATAATTGTTACGATTTTGGGGATTTGTTTCAAAGCAAGCCAGTCATGAAACACCTAGCCAATATCATTTACACGATGATTCACACATTGTAGCAAATCCACTACGTGGAATAAGGGCAGCAGATAAAAAAACAATTTAGAAACTACTTCTTCAATACGGAAATAAAGCTAGGGTTACGACAGATTTCATAAACAACAATTCTAAATTCAACTGCAATAATATGTAACTGCAGTACCAGGGGTAAAATGGTTTCAGAGTTATCGAAACTAATTACAACGCCATCTACCGAAAAGACAGAATTATGTATTACATTTAAGACAGAACATTTACGTTAGCCATGTCATGCAAGCTATTGGATGGCTATTTTAAAAAGAAGTTGATTTTACCCTCAATATTTATGCAAGTTTTGTTAAGATGTATATGTATACCTAGCATCCACATTAAAAAAATGGTAAAAAAGGTCCTACATTACGACGGCCGTACTACTATTTGACTTTCACTTCGATGGCTTGCTTCAAAAGGCCGAATGAATCTAGTTAAACGTAATCCCAATGACGGACACAATAACTTCCAACGGATTCGTTCGGTCTTATGAAGTAGCGGGAGGCGCGCGCCGAGCTCACCGTAGGGCAGCACCATGCCGTAGGGCAGCGCCGGCGGGAAGGGCAGCTGCGGCGTCGCCATCAGCCGCTCCATCGTCTGCGAGTGGCTGTTCTGCGTGAACTGGTTGCTGCGCGCGTCCTGCGGCGGGTGGAGGAACGCTTGGATAGCAGCATCGAGGATACAGGCTGTACGGTCTTCACAATAGGCGCACACTAGGTGGGGCCACGCAGCAACCTCGGCCGTCCGGGTAAGTACCACGACCTCACGGAAGACCAGCGTCAAGTGGATGCATAATACTTAGGCGTTTCGTCTGGTGAGTGAGGCGGCCGGAGACCGATTTTCGAAAGGTCAACGCATCTGGAACCCTCGGGTGTAGCAGATGCCCATCGTGAACCGTCTGCTCGCTTGGTAACTTTTCGCATAAAAAACAACGAGTCCCGTGCCAACGGCCCCTTGCGGGGGCCCCGCACGGCCTACGTATTCACTTAAACTATACAATATTTTCCTTATTTTTGCTAGATAATATATTCCGACAGAAGATTATAGAATAAATAAAAAATATAAGATAATAATAGAAAAATGTTTTGCTCATTCACTTCTTTTACTTTCCATCAGGCCCCCATATTTTTGTGTGCCCTAGGGCCTCGATATCTCTAAAGCGGTATTGGATACAAGTGTAGATATGACAACGAATACTGGTGTACATATTATTATAACGGATGCAGGTGTATATAAAATAATGGATACAGGTGTACAAATAACAACGGATACAGGTATACATAATAACGTATCGATATAACAACTGAAAGGGTTGGTAATATAATAAAGGATACATAACGTATACTGGCGTAGATAAAATGACGTATACACATGTAGATATAATGATGGATACATGTGTAGACATAATAACAGAAACTATTGTAGATATAATAAGGAATACACATGTAGGTATAACAACGGATACATGTGTTGTATGAAGGGATACTTTACTACGGTTACAGCTGTTAATTTAAAACAAAAACATATGGTAAAGTTTGGTCACTTCGTTGTTAAAATCATATGCATAATCAGTCTCACATTTTTTCACAAGTATATTAATTACAATATAACATTGTTATAATTACAATATAATAAGTTAAAACTTTTTTTCTTATTAACAAATGTTTTCTTTTAATTCTATCCAAAGCCGAGAAAAGATTTAGTTGGGTGGGTAGTGCTATTTTAGAGAATGTCACAAATTCTTTGCAAACATTGTGCATTTGTCATTTTTGGCGTTTACCTGATTGGATTTGGTGCCGTTCCAGCATTGCGGCGGCAGGTGACCGTACGGCATATTCGATGGGGCGTCTGTTGAACAAATTAATAGTCATGAAACATCATCATGTATATTAAGGTATTTCTCGAAGGTTGCGGCAACACTCTAATTCTTTTTGTTAAAATTCAAGTACTAAAACACCGTCTTAAAGCTTTTGTGCTTCGCCTGTTGACGAAAAATAAAGTTAATATTTTCGTTAACAAAAGTTTAATAAAATTCCGTGCATCTATTGACAATTGGCTTTGATGAAAGGCAGTGAAGTGGACGACATGACGTTGAAGACTTTAAGGCTGATATTTGCCACCCATTCTTCACAATTCCGTCATTGATAAATGGTTATTTCCACATTATTTAATTTTCACTGTTGTAGTTGTGGCCACGCATCTTCTGCTGTTGCATGAATGGGCAGGCTCGTCACGGCCACAAAGAAGAACGGCACCAAGTGGAAGTATAATACTTTCACGTTTCGCCTGGTGGGTGAGCATCTGCAATGACTTATAACTTAACATCAGGAGAACAGTCTGCTCGCTTCACAACTTTTAACCTTCTCACATTAAAAAAAAAAATAACATTATTCTTATGTGAGAAGGAGGAACGAGCTGGAGGTTAACATGATGTTAAGTGATAACCGCCGCCCATTTTCACGTAAAAATAATGATTATATTACCATAAAAAACTATTACTGACCGTTGTGCGCGATGGTGGGGGCCATACCGCTGGTGGCGGGTTCGGCTCTCGGCGCGGTCGAGTTCACCTGGGAAGTCTGGAATGTTGAAGAGGCTCAAGTATAATCGCGGTTAATATACCACTGTTCAATATTCAAGTTCACAGAAGTTACAGGTCTTTAAAGAAAGAAACTTTCGACACTTTATCTATTAAATTCATATTTAAATTGATTCTTGTATCTTGTATTAACTGATGATTTTGCTTTCAGTCCCGAGACTATTAAAGCTTATTATTAAGACGCAGAACCGGTGCGCTAGCCAGAACCCTCGGGTTTGGGCCCTCCGCTGTAGGTAGGTCCGCGCATGTGCTCATGTTAAATTGTTTCATTGAATATTCTTTATTATACATATTAATATTCTTTATTTACTAATATTGCACATACGATGGTAAAAAATACATTAAAAATAACAATTACATAAGCGTTGTACAATGGGAGGCCTTATTATTTAAATTAAGATCTTGTGGATGGAATGGAATATTTTGTGGACTAGCTGCTGCCCGCAACTATATCTGCGTAAAATAGGCTGAAGATGTAACTTTCAGACAGAAAGACAGATATACATAAAATATGTATATAAATGATAGCCTTCGTCTCATTCTGATGTATAAGCTATATTATTGTAAAGTTTCATTAAAATCCATTCAGTAGTATTTGCGTGAAAGAGTAACATACATCCATACATACATACAAACTTTCGCCTTTATAATATTAATAAGGATGGACACAATATAAAAAGACTATTTCAGAGGTGTGAGGATAAAATTTTACACATCCTAAACACATTCACAGAGAGACAGATTACTAACCTATTGCAGGGTTCGCTAAGCAAATGTATATAAAATTTGCATAATTATGTACATGTGTACAATATTATAAAACGCTATGTTTTTGTACTCGACTCTTCGTTTAAATAAACCATTAAAGGTTTAATTAGTTTTATAAACAAACACATTAAAAGTAACCTACGTTGTCCTCGATCTGTCGCTCCTGGGTCTGGCGACGTCTCGCTCTGTTTCGCTGGTTCGACTTGTTCCTGGACGCACTGCAACGTGGAATTATAACCGTTAAAATTTGTAGAAAAAAGGAGCGAAAAGTTTTCGCCGCTGTGGGAATCGAACCCACGTTTTCGTTAGCCCTGACTCTCTAACTAACTAGCTACTAAGCTAAATGGATGATTGTCACACCGACGAAATTCTCAACGTTCTTTATCTACATTGTTTTTTTAGCATTTGAAGCAACGCCTGGCGCATCCATTGTTATATCCTTTCCAGCATACAAACAATTTCGATTATCGTTTCGTACAACGATGTTTCGAACGAGAGATGTCGCTATTGCTTTTTAGAAATTTGAATTTTTATAGTGCTAACCTTTGCACATGAAACATTAAATTTTTTAGAAAAAATACGAAGTTTCTCGCCGGTGTGGGAATCGAACCCGCAGACACCACGGGGCAGAGCTGGTGCTCAGTGCTGGTCAGTGTTTTGCTTATAACAGCCATATTCACTAAGTTAAGTGACAATGGCAGAAACTCACCTGTCCGTATCGCTACCGTATGCGCTTTCCAGTCGCGATGGTACCGTGTTTATGGATCGTCCGCAAATTGCGCTTTCACCGCCGCCCTGGAATGGCGTGAAGATACGTAATGGTTAAAAAATTTATAGTGCCAATCTCTGCACTTGAGATTAAACATCAAAAATTTGTAGAAAATATGGACGAAAAGTATTTAGAGAGACTTATCGTCCATTTTTAGGGTTCCGTACCCAAAGGGCAAAACGGGAGCCTATTACGAAGACTCCGCTGTCTCTCTGTCTGTCTGTCCGTCTGTCAGTCAACAGGCTGTATCATCATAGATGTTGTATTTCTGTTGCATATAAATATACATACAAAAGACACGATTTTTTTTTGCCGTTTTTATAGATACCTTTTCCGGAACCCTTCGTGCGTGAGTTCGACTAGCACTTTGGGTCCCGTTTTACACTTTTAGTACAGAACCCTAAGAATTACAAAAAAAAACATGGGCGAACACCAAGGGCGAAAGCTAGATTAGTAAATAATACACAACCGCGAGTACTGGTATCGCCGAAAAATTTTATTATCTGAAATTCAAATGTGACTTTAATTAACAATTATTATTAAAAAGTAATCATAAACACATACCCGATAGTTTTCGTTGTCCCTCAGATTTTGCGAGTCCAAAGGAAGTTGTTCAGATCTAGATTCCGGCTCTTCTTGCTCGCTGGAAGGAGATTTCATAATCAATTAATTATTATTTATTTATTTGTGTAGGAAAATCATCACGCCGACCCCCTAACGGTTGTGGTCAGACGAAATCAATAAAATCAGTACACAAAAGTTATCTTCGTGACTTGGATGTCTCAACTTCGATCCTAACAGAAAAGTTTATTGACCATTAGCTATACCTATTAAGTTTCATTAAGCGCAGAGAAAAGTACTAATAATTAAAATAAATTTATCAGCAAAGTTAAAAATAATTGACTAAACTTCTATAATGGGCGTATTTTTATTTCTTTAATTTTGCTTAATTACAATATCGTTTTTAAATTCGATTGTGAAATTAAATTCGAAGCTTGGAAAATTAGTAATAACATTATAATATAGGACTTGTCACTAGCTGATGGGGAATAATTGTGAATTTTTATTCTGCAATACATTTAGAAAGTCTGTTGAGACTTGACAATATTTAATGATAAATGAAAATAATTCGAGAGGCATTTCAACTAAATATTTTTAAAAAGCAGCGCATTTTGTAAAAAGTAAGAGCGAGAGGAAAATAAAGACATAAAGAAACTGGAGAGAGGAGGGAGGGAGGGGGAAATTACTTTTAGAAAGTCTGTAATGAATCGATACTGAAAATGATAAATGAAAATAATTTAAGGACGCGTTTACGAATTCACGCGCTTCAATTTTAGGTACAGAGGCGTACTACTACACGTGCACGGCTCACGCACACAGCGACAAGCGCGAAGCAGCGAAACTTTATGTAACTGACGCAACTTGATACTTTTATTTAATTTGAAGTCATTTATTTTTTAAGCTTACGTTAAATTTGTTTTCAACAAGTTTTTAAACTGAATATTTTTTTATATATTTAGGTATAATTTATTAAATTTCATTTAAAAGCTCGTAGCTGTTGATAATTTGCGTTTTAATTAATTATGTATATAATTTAATTTTATGTTTTAATTAATTTTTATGAAGTAAACGAAGCTTGTTTTATACATGTTTGATTATGCGTGCGGTAGGTAGATAGCTTGATAGGTAGGTAATGGTAGGATACGTAGGAAGGTAGCTATGTAGGCAGATAATTAGGTAAAACCCGCTAACGAATTGAGTAAAATACTTTGTACGGTATTCTGAATGCATTTTGCTGATTCAATAATATTCATGCTAAATGTTAAAAAAAATAATTTTCTGTAAATGAATTGGAAATAGCATGGCGTACGAAGCCGGGCCAGTATCTAGAAACTAAAAATGAAATAATAAAACGAAGGAAACAAACTAGTAAAAATTAAAAAAACATTTTTATAAAAAAAAAACCTGTCGCACTCGGCTCAGCTGGGGTAAAGCTATAGCATAGCATCTTTTATCAACTTATGCGATTATAATTATTTTATTATGCAGTATTTTTTTCTTTGATATTTATATTTATGTTAATAAATAATAATATTTTAATAATATAATAATTAATATATATTATAATTAATAATATATAATTAATTTATATTATTTACAAAAATGATAAGAACTACTAAGTCAGTCACTAAGCTCTGGATAGTTAAATTACAATATACTAACATTTTTAAACTTGTGATATCTTTCGAATGGAATGTCCGAATTTAATCATTCAAAAAGTTATATAAAGATATTGAAACAGTCTTAAATATAAAGTAATTTATTTTTATAAGAATTAATACCAAGATACACAAAAAAGAGCCTTTTCTAGCGGCGGCATTTCAATCAAAATTTTAAAGTAAAAGAATACTTATTGTGGCATAACTATAATAGTTAGACATATACTGTCGCAACACTTTTTATAAATAATGATGTGTTCTGCAAATTCGTAGTACATTATTTTATACAATTATCAATAGTTTTAGCAGCGCACGCGATGCAAACAATATTTTAGGTAATTTTTGTACACTTTGGTTTACATTATTCAAGTTTTAGTAAGGATTCCTAGTTTTTTGAAAATTTAATATATCCTATGTCATCCGGGGATAATGTAGCTTCGAGACATTGAAAGAAATTTTCAAATCTGTTCAGTGGTTTAGGAGCCTATTCAATGCATAAAAACAATCAAATTTTTCCTCTCGCGTGGTAGGCGGAGTGGGTGGTGTTAGGTTTTATTTTCGTTACGGAATTTATTGATTCGTTCGCCGCGCTCAAAGCCCGCGATAAAAGCTGTGCAATAGCTTAAAAAAATATTGTTTCATTTTTAATTTGACTCTTCCATGCTCTTCGCAGAACTGTCGCTATGTCGATCCTGGGTGGAGCAAGCCCGCGAGGCCAATTTATACCTCCGACACGAGGTTCTGGCTCCGCCTTTTGATGTTCACTCTAGGGATAGGGAAGACCACACGGAGTCGGGGTGCTCTGTGTCGGATCTTTGTGATTTTTCTTTATAGTTCTCTATCATTTAATTATTTTTGTTATCTATATCGAAGTAGTAGCCTGCTAAAATTTTATCGTTTTAGGCTTTGGCATCTGAAACAACAATTGAGTTATAAGAGGTATAAATGTTGTATGTGATAACTGTGCCATAAAAATAAGTCTTTGATAATTTAAGTTGATACCCACTACATTTTTACATAACTATTTTTTTTTCGTGTTTTGCCTATTTTAAAGACGTTCTTACTTATTTTAAATTAAGTATTATTTTAGGCAGAATCCATGATCATAAAAGTTGATCAGTGCGAAACACGACAAAACAATAAACGATAAATGGGGTCATAAACGTGAAACAAAAAGTTTGCCACATAGCTGTCGTTCGAAACTTTTGAAGTACATGTTTATTACACCTATTCATTGAAACATACAAAAAAATGACCTTTTAGACATGCCAAATCTTACAATTTGCAGGTGTGCAAATTTGTTTTGTATTACTTGTATTTTTAATTATCCATACAACTTTTCTACATGTGGTGTACTTTTGGCCAACATTTGGCTGCATGGAAATAAGAATTTATAATAAAATACCAGATAGTTTCATAGGCCTCCCGGAGTATTTAAATTTAAACGAAAATTCTAAAATCTGTACACTGTCAAATTAGACATTTAAAATATTTAATCATGTCTAAGTAATGTAGAATGTTTATATTAAAAATTCATTACTTTGACTTGTGATTTACTTTGACTTATATTTATACTCTATTGACTCATAATTATAATCTAAATTTCAATTTTTTTTTTTTATATTAACATGTTTCACAAATATTTATACACAGAATTGATGTAGAATACGTAGTTCCATATTTTAAATAACTTTTTTACTGTATTCTTACACCTTCATGCCAATACATCAATTTCAAAGGTAAGGTCTCAAAAAAACTCACAAAACAAGCCCAAACTCGACACATATAGCTCATCTCGTCTGTTGTTAGTTCCAGTAGCAGTTCTCGAAGTACACCTTCAGGTCACTCCATCTAGTCAGAAGGCAAGATCTCACCATACCTAACAAAACAAGCCCAAACTCGATACACATAACTCATCTCGTCTGTTAGTTCCAGTAGCAGTTCTCAAAGTACACCTTCAGGTCACTCCAACAAATCAGAAGGCAAGGTCTCACCATACCTAACAAAAAAAGCCCAAACTCGACACACATAGCTCATCTCGTCTGTTAGTTCCAGTAGCAGTTCTCAAAGTACACCTTCAGGTCACTCCATCTAGTCAGAAGGCAAGGTCTCACCATACCTAACAAAACAAGCCCTAAACTCGACACACATAGCTCATCTCGTCTGTTAGTTCCAGTAGCAGTTCTCGAAGTACACCTTCAGGTCACTCCATCTAGTCAGAAGGCAAGGTCTCACCATACCTAATAAAACAAGCCCAAATTCGACACACATAGCTCATCTCGTCTGTTAGTTCCAGTAGCAGTTCTCAAAGTACACCTTCAGGTCACTCCATCTAGTCAGAAGGCAAGGTCTCACCATACTTAACAAAACAAGCCCAAACTCGACACACATAGCTCATCTCGTCTGTTAGTTCCAGTAGCAGTTCTCAAAGTACACCTTCAGGTCACTCCATCTAGTCAGAAGGCAAGGTCTCACCATACCTAATAAAACAAGCCCAAATTCGACACACATAGCTCATCTCGTCTGTTAGTTCCAGTAGCAGTTCTCAAAGTACACCTTCAGGTCACTCCATCTAGTCAGAAGGCAAGGTCTCACCATACTTAATAAAACAAGTCCAAATTCGACACACATAGCTCATCTCGTCTGTTAGTTCCAGTAGCAGTTCTCAAAGTACACCTTCAGGTCACTCCATCTAGTCAGAAGGCAAGGTCTCACCATCATACCTAAAAACAAGCCCAAATTCGACACACATAGCTCATCTCGTCTGTTAGTTCCAGTAGCAGTTCTCAAAGTACACCTTCAGGTCACTCCATCTAGTCAGAAGGCAAGGTCTCACCATACCTAACAAAACAAGCCCAAACTCGACACACATAGCTCATCTCGTCTGTTAGTTCCAGTAGCAGTTCTCGAAGTACACCTTCAGGTCACTCCAACAAATCAGAAGGCAAGGTCTCACCATACCTAACAAAACAAGCCCAAACTCGACACACATAGGTCATCTCGTCTGTTAGTTCCAGTAGCAGTTCTCGAAGTACACCTTCAGGTCATTCCATCAAGTCCGTAACGAAATATGAATTTTTAACCCCTACTAATTTCTAGTAAAAATATGACAAAGTGTGAATTATAGTTTACTTTTGTCGTTCGTAGTCCGAAGTCCGAACATGATGTGTAAAGTATCAACTTTGTTACGACAAATATTTTGTATTCGTACAGCGATCTTTTTCCTCACGAGCTGCTGTTTATAAGCGACATAGTGACCACTCATGACGGCAGCCGAGCGCCGACTAATATTTCTTTAAATATTTTTGTGGAATAAATCAAAAATTGACCAGTAAAATAACCTTTATGTCAATCACTTAAGATTCACGCGTAAGATATAAATGTGAAAGAAATAGATTTTAATCTTTATTTTTTTCTGAAACTAATTTCAACAATTTTGATACGTAATGTAGCTACCTTTTTGAGTTGAACATGTGGGCTTACATAAAATATTTTTAAATAAAAAAAATATGTTATTAAATAAGAGAAAAATGTTCCTAAACCCAACAGGATATCGTCCATTTTGAGTGAAGTGGTCACGAAAATTCTCATTTACAATATTATAAACCAAAATTTTCGATTAAAAACTATCTACCATTTGAAGATGAAGGAGGGATCTATATGTGATAATTATTACTTACATTATATTCGTTTCGTTTTGCCGCAAAATGTACCTGAAAACCCCCTATTTTTGCAGATTCCGCGAGATTTCGCAAACACGCCCTTAATGGCCAATTTAAATAAATAAGTTTCAAAGTCACCTGTTGTATGACTGGTTTACTTCGGACATTGCTCGCGAGTCGGGATTTTTATGAGCGTCCGACGCACAGAGCACCTTCTGGAAAAGAAAAAAAATAATAATTTAGCCTGACGTAGCCAAAGACTTGGAGAAGAAAGGGGGTTCTCTACTCGAGCGGAGTGTGCATTCTCACAATTGTGAGTGTGAGAGCGGGGAGAGGAGAGATTGGGAGAGAGCAGTATGTGACTGGAGAGAGAGTAAGTGTATGAGGGGCAGAGAGAGAGAAACGTGTGTTTGTTGTGGCAGACTGGTTGACGTGATTTTTTTGAATTAACTGTGGTGGGGACACGGAACAGCTCGCTGTTGCACGAACGGGACGGAGTGGAAGTGTGAAACTTCTGCGTTTAGTCCGGCGAGCGAGATAGTCGGGGCCCAGTTTACTATAGCTGGCAACGCATCTGCAATCCCACGGGTGTTGCAAATGTCGACGGGCACATCAGGTGAACCGCCAGCTCGGTTGCCACCTTCACAAATAAAAAAAAGACCTCTTTGTTGAGCAGCGCCTCGAGCTCCCTCTGCTTGTCGGCGAGCAGCGCCCGCAGCTGCAGCTGGCGCCTCTCGGCCGGCCCGGGGCCCGCCTCTCTCGCCTCTCTCGCCTCCCTCGCCTCCCTCGCCTCCCGCACCTCTCTCGCCTCTTCGTTCACCTTCTTCTGCTTGCGGCTCACCTCTGCGCCCACAATTTGGGATTACACCACAGCCGATTGTGCGCTACAGTCACTTTTAATTCAATATACTCGAGCGAACTGGCTTCAAATCCCGAACAAATTGTTAATTGCAATTTTAATTGCCGACTTATCCTTGTGCTTGTTGTATAGGACGCCAGCAGTGGACGATCAAAAGTAAAAAGTATTTTAAATCCGTTACAGTTCTCGAGGGCTCGCAAACTTACCACGCATTAAGCTTACTTTTGACATAGATATAATATGAAACCAATGTGTCTAAGGTTGCACCGAACAGTTAAATTGAACCTATGCTAGAAGACGTTAGTTTTGTGAATATTTTACAATAACTTTTAGTATTTAAGCTGTTTGTACTCGTATAAAGTAAAGTAACAGCCTATACATGTCCCACTGCTGAGCAAAGGCCTCCCCTAGTGCATAGTCCACCCGGCCCCACTGCGGATTGGCGGACTTCACACATCTTAGAAAAACATTTTTTTGTTATTATTTCGAAAATATGCAGGTTTCCTCACGATGTTTTCCTTCACCGCGGAGCACGTGATAATTCAGCACTTAAAGTTAAAAACTTCATTGGTGCCGGCACCGGGGATCGAACTCAGGTTGCTCGAGTATATATTGAATTAAAGGCGAGCGCCCGGACACTGGGCTATCACGGCTCGTATTCCTTCGTATTTTATTCTTTAATACTAAGCATACGTTTTTTTCTACTTTTCTTTACTCTTTTGTTTGTACTTTAGTAAAAATTAAATTGTGACTTGTGTATAGTGGGATTTTAAATATACGTTTTTGTTTGTGGACTTTTTAATAGTACGTGGGTTAATATAATGCTTCATGAGACATATTTTACGCAAGAAGATGACGAGTAATAACCGCCGCCTATGTACACCTTCAACGCACGTGGGGTTGCAGACGCGCTGCCATCTTTTAATTAAGTGGGCCCCGGTTACCTCACTCGCCGCACGAAATCAGAGGTACAACTTCCACCTCACGCCGGTCTTCCGTGAGGTTTTGTACTTCGGACGTGCCTGCCCATTCATCTCGTGCGTGCAACATCAGAAGCTGATGCGTTGCCCTACCACAGTTTGCTACAGCTACCACACCTAGCTGCTGACCCTTCAGCCCTGTAGAATAGGGCTAAGCTATCCTCTGCCCGTCGTAAAAGGTGACTAAAAGGGGACACGGATTGGCAGCAGCTCGAAGTGGCCTCGAGCTGCTGCAAGATGGCGAGGGAATCGGGGAAGGTTTATCCTTCTCCAAGGCGTGCTCACGCCCAGTACCGAGGGCCTACACTTTTTACCAACTACTGTACCTCCAAACGTACAGTTGGTAAAAACCCCACATAACCCTGTCATGTAAGGTGAGAGGGTATCTTTTGAAAGTTTCCCCCCGATACAAAAAAAAAAGGTTTAAAAGGCCCACCCTTATTGGAGACCATGTCCTTGATCCTGGCGCGCTCGCCCATTATCTTCTCCGTCTCCAGCCGCAGCTCCTGCGCCAGCTCTTGAAGGCTTGCGATGTTCGCCTCGTGGCCTGAACAAACGAATATCAATCATAAAAGCAATAGCAATGGAAACTCTTTCTTAAAAAAGATTTCTTAAAGCAGATTAAACTCTTCCAGAAAAAGTTTTTCAAATTACACTTCTTTTGGCGCGTTAGGGAACCGTCACGGAAAACCGACACCCTGAAGATAGCTAGACATCAACGTATGTTTGCGTGAGAACTGAATACTACATTCACTATACTTATTTTTTGTTATTTAAATAAAATTTATTTAACTATATAAAGCGTTATAATACATTGAAGTATTAAATACCTTTTTTCTATTGTTAGTGTCGTTTTTTCTACAAACGTAGAAGGCGAAAGATAAAAAAAATTTGTAAAGATTATTATCTTGTTCAGCCAAAGAAGTATGACTTCTAACGTTTTTTTTCTTCTTAAGATTACTTTATTTGGTCCGTCGGGGTTAGTACCACGACCTTACAGAAGGCCGGCGTGCGTGAAGTAGAAGTGTAGCACTCGCGTTTCGTCTGGTGAGTGAGGTAACCGGGGCCCACTTTTTTTAAGAGGTGGCACGCATCGGCAGGCGGTAATCACTTAACATCAGGTGAGCCGCCGGCTCGTGTGCCACTTTCTCACAAAAAAAAAAACATTGTTTAACACCAGACGTAAAAAGCGGCGTGTTATAAGTACGACGTGTCTGGCTGCGTATCTGTGTGTATGTCTGTGACACAGTAGCTTCTAAGCGAATGGTCCGATTATGATACGATTTTTATTGTTTGAAAGCTGACGGAATAGTTCTTAGCTATAATTTAAGTTTTTTTTTTAGCTATAATTAAAGTTTTATGTTATCATCAAAAACTAAAACTTTGCCACTGTGTTTTGTTGTTTCTGATGTTCAAATATTCCTAAACTGTAAAATACATTTCAACATGTATATAAATAAACTTGAAATGTACACTATTAAAAACAGCATTCATCGAGTTACTTTCTATTAGTCGTTCGAGTTTAGGGTTATCAGTTGTTGATTTATTCAGCAATCACCAGATATCACTTTCTAGAAAGATGCTTTGTGTCTGTGAGGCATTACTTTGTTGTTGGGGATTGAGTTGATGCAGCTGTTGGTGGTGTGGCTGCTGTTGATGGTGGTGCTGCTGTTGTTGTTGCTGAAGTTGTTGTTGATGCTGCGCTTGTTGCTGCTGGTGGTGCTGCATTTGCTGTTGTTGGTGCTGGATTTGTTGTTGTTGGTGCTGCATTTGTTGTTGGTGCATTTGCTGTTGGTGCAGCTGCTGCAGCTGCTGCTGTTGCTGGTGCTGCTCATTGGTGAACTTGTGCCGCTGCGGAAGGGTGTTCCGGACGCGGCACACGCTGCCCTCGTTGGACCATCCGGCCAAACTGCCGCCGCCATCCGATTTACTGGAAGCGATACAACAAGTTGAGACTACTTATATTTTGTGCGGAAGAGATTAGCTAGTAAGTCCCAACGACACTGCTAGAAGATCTATTATAGAGGAGCGCTTCCCTATCAGGGACGCCAATCTCACCGACGCCGAGGTACAACCACTTGTCTTATTTCATCGTAGAAATCGGTAAACGAACAGGGGTTGGTTCCGCAAGAAATTAGGTAATTATCGCCGCCCATGATTCGTTTCGGGCGACGTCGGGCGGTCGTGGGTTCGGTTCCCACACGGGACATCTATTTGTGCGACCCACAGATAGTTGTTTCGCATCTGGATGTTTGTCCTCGTGTTTCGTATCTGGATGTTTATGCTTGTTAAAATGTCCTTACAACACAGGATGATGTTATCCTAAAGTGAGGTAGTTTTATTAAAAAAAAAAACGTTTTTCTAGTGTCTGGGTTTTTATATATATAATCAAAATATTTTTATTTTTATATATATTCTAGTGTATGGGTTATTATATATATAATCTCTTATCCCTTTAAACGAGCAATTCTTGTATATATATATATATATATATATATATATATATATACACATATATATATATATATATATATATATATATAATATATATATATATATATATATATATATAATCGGAATCTTGGAAACGGCTCCAGCCAGATTTTCATGAATTTTAGTATATACGTAGATTCGGGGGCGAAAAATCGATCTAGCTAGGTTTCATTTTCAGAAAATTTACTTTTATCCCTGTTTTCAGGGAATGAAAAATATTATTCGAATACGACGGTAGATTTCACCGAAAAAAAAATTTTATAATAGCTCGGTCGGTAATCGGGCGGCCGATAATAAACAGCCACGAAACAGAAGGCTGTGGTTCGTATCACGATTATTTACACATCTATTTTTTTACTTTTTTTTTCGATTCCAGATCATTCCTTTCTTCATTTTTAATTTTTTGTCACTTTGTTATTTTGTTATTTTTTCCCTTTTTTTTTAAAGTTCTTTCTTTTGTGAAAAACATCAGTTCATATTTTCTTATTATTACGTCGGTAAGATCGAAAAATATTATGCATATTTCATTACTCAGTAATTTGTATCTAAATGCAATTTCCTAAAGACACGATTTACCAAAAAAAAAAACCAACCGAGCAAAGCTCGGTCCTCCGGGTACTATGTATTTATTTACAAAAAGATAAGTATGTTTATCAGTCATCTAGTACCCATAGTACAAGAGTTGCTTAGTTTGGGACTAGAGGACGATGTGTAAAATGTCTCCAAAAAAATATTTTAAAAAATTACCGTAAATACATAAATTTCACGTGGACAAACACCCAGATCGGAAAACAACTACCTTTCTGTAGGTCACACAAATAGTTGTCCCGTGTGGGAATCGAACCCTTGACCACCGGTGCCGAAGCCAATACCATGGCAACTGCGCACGGAGTTTTAAAGATTAAGAAAATTATGTTATACAGTGTTCTGAGCACTGAAGGTTGGTACAAATTAATATTACTACAACTATAACTGAAAACTCACTTATCATGTATGTTAGAATGGTTAGACATAGCGTAGGATTCCTCATGGGAATTCGCAAGGTGTTCCGTTTCGAATGTTTCCACTGACCTCATCAGATCTGAAAAAGAATATAACCAGATATGTAATGATTGCATTGATATATTATAAATGAATATGTTTTTATGTAACTAAATTAAAAATAAATGCGGTAAATCCGTAAAGACAGTTTCATTTATAATTTGTTGTGGCTTAAATACAAGAAATGATCAATTATTGATTATAATACTAACAATATTTGATATGGTAACGTTAAGACTTGTCTTTACATATAAAATCGTAGTTTTATAAATGGACTATTGAAGTTGAAGTTTTTTTATTGCATTGCTTTATCAGACATGTAATATCAGTGCTGACGATGTATCCAAATTGATATTGCCATAATTCTTCAACTGCATTACCAGTGGTATAAATGATGTTATATGAGATATTAGCATTTTAACAGCGTTAATGATAAAAAATTTATTGATCTGAAATTTTAGGCCAATGAATGTCATCAAATAACGATAACAAATTGTTTGATTATGTTGATCATGTCATTATAACATGTGCGATATATACCTTTAGTTTTTTGCAAAGCAGTCTTGATGGCGTTAATCTCCATCAGTTTAAATGGATCCTCGTTTTTCATACTCCCACCGGCTTTGTTGCTCACTGTTAATATTGAAAAGAACATAATTATTTAAGATTTTTAATGAAGAAAAATAAATGATAAAGCAAATATAAATAATGTAATAATATAATTTATATATGGAGGTTTTTTAGTGTATATCTCAAAGCTAAAGAATATCGTCACTATATTATGATCAAAAATTGATTATACTTCCCACTATAATTATGATTGTGGCTTTTTTATATGTATAGTAGAGGTAAAGGTAACTAACACCATGTTCTAGATTAAACCAGAGACCAATACTTTGGAGACCAATGGATTATCCGGTGGTCCAAGACAAAATTTGTTAATTTAATTCAATGTAGGCTTATTTTACTAAACTCATCAATCAATTTAACTTCAGAGAAGGACCGCCAATTAACTCTGCGGTCCTGTTAGCTGCTGACGGTCTCTAGTGCTATCAATAAAGAAAATTTCGAAACATTTAGTACATCCTTCCGATAAAGGATGTAATCGCAGCGGATGGAGGTTCCGTGTATTGCAATGGAAATAAAAAGGTCGTACATTTTCCCGATGTTTCCTCGTCGGCGCTGTCTTCGCCGGAACTGGAATAGGTGTTGCGAGAGCTCGCCAGCCCGGTCACCATCTGCAGCTTCTGGAACTCCGACACCTGCGGATACGTTCCAGTCGTGAAGAAACGCTCTTGCATGGAGATTGGCATTTCTTTTCTATTATATACATTCAGTCGTTTTATATCTGAGAGTACACTTATTTGTAATTACAAAACAAAGTAGTTTAGCGTGAAGTGACTTCTGCATTTCGTTTGTGCTGAGTAACATAGCCGGAGCCCACTTTATAATAAGCTTCTGAAACCCTACGGACGTTGCTAATGTCAATGGGCGGCGATTGTCGCTTGACATCAGGTGAGCCGCCAGCTCGTTGGCCACCTTCTCACATAAAAAAGCTTTGAGGACTCCTGAATTGGCTTCGGCGTCTGGGGTCGTGGGTGATTCCCTTACGAGACAACAATTTGTGTGACCCACAGATAGTCGTTTCGCATCTGGATGTTTATGCTTAAAACACAGGATAATTTTAAGTTTTGTATGTATTAATTTGTTTTTAGACCGTGAATAAACGTTTCCCCTTCTTCATATTGTTATCCTAAGGTAAGGGCAACGTTTTTGGCAAAAGAAACTAGTTGACGGTGGAGGCGGTGCGGGTACCAGGTTCTCCATGTGCTGCTTCTTGAGCTGCAGCTTGCGCAGCTTCATCTGCAAGGCCCTTCCGCGCTCGTGCAGCACGCTCTCCTCCTCCTCGGGCTCGCTGCTCACCCCGCCCCCCTCACCCGCCTCACCAGCCGCCTCCTGATGAAGAACGCACTTCTTACCCATAGCCTTCGTTTAGTTTTATTTATCTTTCTTTTCAGTTTGGTACTTGTTTTGGTTATTTTCATTAGATATACATTCTATACCCCACATATTTTCGTCCCGTGTGAGAGTCGAACTCAAGACCTCCGGCGCCGATGCCAATACTTTGGCAACTGCGCGACGTATCATCAATTACGGGCGGCGATAAATGTCTTGTGGAACCCCTGTATGTTCACAACATTCTACCACGAAATAAGAAGTGGAAATGGTCGCACCTCGGCGCTTGTGAGATTTGCGTCCCTGATGGAGAAGCGCTCCTCACTCCGGCCCTGGCCCTCGGCGCTGGTGGTGGGCGCCATCTGGTGGGCACCATCGGCTGTTTGGGGCAGCGTCGTCGCCACGCCCACCTGGTTGGCGCCGTACATGCGGCTCGGCTGCTGGTAGTTGCCGAACGCCATGTTCTGCAATTGGTACACAAAAACACAAATTTGAAAGTTAGTCCAAGCACTTAAACGATATTAAATTACGTCATTCCTAAAACATATTTAATATAATGGTCCCGTCCGTTCCTCACACCATTAACATCTTTGTTTCAACAAGGTTTCGTAAAAACTATACACGTAATAACTTCTTTACTCGCTGTATAAATAGACATGATAATGAATCTTACGAATTTCGGATATCTTTCACATCTCTGAATACTTTTAAATGCAAATTATCACAAATAATGTTTTTGTTACTTCATTTGTTGTTTTTCTTCTTATTTTTAATTTATTCAATTATTACTGCTTGTCTATTACTTTTAAAATTCATTCTTTTGCATCATATTATCTTATGATAATATTGACGATGTAATATTGACTGTTTGATGCAAAAAAAAAATAAAAAAAATACATATATTCTAACCGCAATCAATGTATAATTTCAGCCAATTATAATGTACTGATAACAGAACCATTTTATATATTTTATCGATTTCTGTGCCCGCCGTGGGCATACCTGCATGCCGACAAAATTGTCGTTAACGCCAGTTTGCATTTCTTGTGCTTGTCTCTCCTTCATCTCTTCTAGTTGCTGTTTCGCCTCGGCCTGTCCAAAAACACATTTAGTATTTATTTTGTACAGTAGACAGCTGCATTGAAGTGTCTTACATATATACATGCACTAAGACAAATTTTCAGACCCAGAAAGTATCCCAAAGAGAAAAGTGAGTTTTTTTTTCTTTTTTTTTATTGTGAAAAGTTGTCATACCGCCGCCCATGGATATCTGCCACACCCGAGGGTTACAGATGCGTTGACAACTTTTTGAAAATTGGGCTCCGGCTACCTCACTCACCAGACGAAACGCGAAAGTATTTGTCATACTTCCACTTTACGCTGGTCTTCTGTGAGGTCGTGGTACTTACCCGGACGAGCCTGTCCATTCGTGCAACAGCCGAGGCTGCTGCGTGACCCTACCACCGTTAAATAAATAAAAAGCCTACATAGTCCGTCATTTGTTAAAAATTAAATGTTTAAACAATTTTACAAAACGTCTAACTTTTTTTGTTTAAAAAGTTATCCTCTATATGTGTGTTTATTTATTGTCGCGGTGGTAACGACACGCTGTATATCGCGTTTATTTTTAGTTTTATTTCCATTCATGGATGTTTAATTTTTAATGTTATCGATGTAACATTTCAAATTATTACATAAAAATGTGGAATGTTACAATATGAATAGGCAATTGCAAACGCACCTGGTACTTCAACAGGCGCTTCTGCTGGTCTTTCAAAATCGACAGGCGCACCTGCGACATTTCCATTTTGTTTTTAATCTCGTTCTGCCACAGCTCGCTTTCGCTGTACGTCGACCCGTTGCTATGGACGGATATGGGCCTGACAACGACGTCCTGAGGATGAGAGAGAAATCATTAGGTAGGCGTTGCCATCATGGAGCAAGAAGGAAAGGGCCTGGACGTCCTGAGGGCAATTAGCAAGAACTGCTTCATTGATGACTCCATGACGCAGTTGACGAGGGTTCGATTCCCATTGATATTGTTTAAGCTTATTTCAGTTCATGATATTGTGTGACTCGCGGATAATTATTTCGGATTGTGTTATTTGTCCAAGTGAAACTGAAGTATGTAAAACACTCTTACAACAGGACAATGTTATCCCGCAGTAAACGGATAATTTTTTCGAAGAGAAGGCAACAATAGATCTTTTCATACATATTATCAATTTCCTTCCACAGAAATAAAAAAAACCATGTCATCATGGAGCAACAATGAAAATTGGGAGACCTGGGCGTGCACCATCGCCGGTAAATAGAGTTATTGATTCAAAAAATTTGCTCTCAACTAGGAATGTGTAGGAACGAGACAGGAGGATTTACAATACAGAGCAAATGAGAGGGCAATACTTTTCCTTTCATCATGATTGTAGGCTATAATACCAATAAACAGATTAATGCGCAATAAATTGAATAAACTTCAGAGGCGAACTTTAGAGTTCAGCAAACAGATCAAAAAGGAGATTATGCATGAAAGGTTGATATGAATTTTGGGGGAATGGGTGATGGAGAGAACAATTAGGATTATGATAAGCACACACATACAATACAATATTTGTTAACATATAAAAACCACTCATCAATAGGGCACAACATTTGGGTTCATACATTGTTAAAATTAATATTATAGAAGAAACAACAACACGACACGGTTGCCAAACAATCTCTATTAGGAAAATATAATAAAAATTGTTTTTTAGCAATGACAATTGGCCATTCGATGCATGCTATGAACATTTTCCAATCGACAACATATAAGTTCACACATTCTAACAATTATCCACAAAACCTGTTGGTGTTGGTTGTCATTATGTTTATTTTTCATTTCCTCTATCAATGCAACCTTTTCTGCACAAGACATTATATTTTTTCTCAGCTCATCATTTAGGCATTTATCGTTATGCTTGGGGTCATTGTGACCACAAGCAAACGACTCTAACTCCACAATCTCGACGCCCCCTGTATCCTTATTCTCTTCGGCATAATTCTTTTCATTCGATTTGGATGTATCTTTCGAGCCGTTGTCTCCGTTCACTTTAGAATTAGACAATGACTTATTCAATTGTTCATTCTCTATGTTCGTCACTTTTTTTAGATTAGTGCTCAGGCTAATCTCGTTGATATTTTTAGAACCTTGATCAGGATTAGGTTCTTTAGTTGTAGTATCAAGACGGACATTTTCAGAGCTAGCATTATCTATTATGACAACATTATTGGAAGTGTTTGATTCTTCGGATGGAACTTCTATATTATCTGGAGAAATATCAGTAAGCATCATTTCCAATTTGCATTTACTGTCAACTAGTTTATTCACCATTTCAACAAGTTCATCATATTCTTCTTTAGTTTGTTCTATAAACGCCTAGATCAGGAATTAAAAAAATGATACAATACCAAAAGTCCATACATCTCATACAGGATTAATTTTATATAAACAAAATTAGTGATAAAAATATACCTCATCTTCGGAATTGCGCATAGTATCCACAAGGGAAGATGTCACTCGTATGTATTCTCTTATTTGTCCAAGCCTTCGCTCCACTGAGGCAGCATCTGGGCACGCTGCCACAATAGCCTCACCGAGAGCTCTTGCAGACTCCCTACGAACCTTAATGTGAAAAAAATAAATAAAAAAAATTAGTCTCAATTTTTTTCTTGTATTTATGCAATCACACATTATAAGATGCGAAGAAAAAGAAGATATGATGACTCCGTGACGCAGTTGCCAACGTATCGGCTTCGGCGTTGGGGGTCGTGGGTTCGATTCCCACACGGGACAACTTTTTGTGTGACCCACAGATAGTTGTTTCACATCTTGGTTGTTTGTCCGCGCGAAATTTATGTTTGTAAACCGTCCTTACAACACAGGATAATGTTATCCTAAAGTAAGGGCAATGTTTATAAAAAATAAACGAAAAAAAAGTGAAACTGTTTTTACGGATTTATCGCGTTTATATTTAATTTAAATTCTCGAACTTCGAACCCTTTACGGCGTTTATTGCCGTCCAACTGTACATTCAATGCCTCAGCTCGTGACCATGAAGGCTAAAAGAACTAAATAAACTAAATAAATCCGTACAAATAGTTATATTTATAAAAAAATTTAATTAATAGCCGTGAAAGCTTAGTGTCCGGGCGCTCACCTTTAAAACAATATACTCGAGCAACCTGAGTTCGATCCCCGGTGCTGGCACCAATGAAATTAATAATTTTAAGTGCTGAATTATCACATGCTCAGTGGTGAAGGAAAACATCGTGAGGAAACCTACATATTTTCGAAATAATAACAAAAAAAAATTATTTCGAAGATATGTGAAGTCCGCCAATCCGCAATGGCGCGTGGTGGACTATGCCCAGAGACCCTCTGTACAGAGGAGGCCTTTGCCTAGCAGTGGGACAGGTATAGGCAGATACTTTACTTTTATAAAAAAAATGTTTCTGAAAAATATTAGCTTTCTTTTCACTACTACATCTATGTAAGTTTCCTGTTCTAGCATGCTACGATAAAATTATTGGAGAGTTCAAATAGTTTCAGAGACATTTGTTGGAAGCCATGGTGTGAGTCATTTTAGGTTTGGATATTTCATCCATTGTTTTTTTCGTATCACCTACAGGTCTTTCGGGTAGTCTAGAGGAGTAGATTTCACACTTGCACATAATATGGCTTAGACAGGTATATAGCTACATAAAATACGCAAAGAAAACCGACACACAATATTATCTAAAAAATAACATTAAATAAACAAAAATTGTTGTTTTAATCAATAAAATAACTAAATCAGCGCAGCACTAACCTGATTATTTTCATTCAAATTATTAAAACTTCCTTGTCCTTGGTCATACATGTTGTTCATCAAATTAATTGTTTTAGTAACGGACCTTGAATTGGAAATTGGTGGTGTGATATTATTGTTGTTGGCCTGTGTGTTGGCGTCAAAAGTGTTGCGTGTGGAATTCAATGTCCTTGTCAAATTATTCCTATTTTGGTTTGGTGCCTGTAACAAATTAATTCTCAGTTGAGGATTAGAGGTAAGCTTAGACTGGGGGGGCTCATACATGATTTTAATTATATGTTTTGGTGTGTATCTGTTCTTAAGGATGTAGTTGAGATGTTTGTTTAATGTGGCAATGTTGTTGTTTTATAAGTAACAGCACCTTCAGGTTGAGGTGGAGCTTTATACTCCGATATAGAATAGACTGAATATACCCTGACACGAGTCACATTGCATATTTTGAGTTCAAAATATGCAGCGTGACAAACAAAAGATATATGAACAAAAAACCAAAAATCTTACCCATACGCATGTACAGTTCATACTCTCATGTAAATCATAAAAATATTACTGTAATAATTATGTAATACATTTAAAAAAAAAACTTACATTAAAGGGTTGAGACATATTCCCTGTTACAGCATTTGGTGTTGTTGGATTCACTATCATAACAGCAGCGGCAGCATGATTGGAATGAGGAATTAATCCTAAAAGGGTGATAAATTCAGGTATTAAATTTGTTTATAATTACACATACAACAATTAAATAGTACAATATAAAACACAAAAAGCTTATATACAGTTTGAGTTAGTACTATTAAGTGGAAAACTAGGAAATTTGTATCTGTTTATTTGCTTCTATTTACATAAATGTTGTGTGATTAAGACAAAAAGGGATTTTAAATGCAGTGTAAATGAAAGAGTAATATACTCCTGCACTCAGCATATATCCCATCCAATTGTCTGATCTCAGGAATTCCTCATCTCTAAATTGACTCTCAACTAACAGTAACCCTAGTTAACATGAATATTTGTCTACACATATCACATTGGCCTCAATTTCATGACTTGATTCAAAAATTTTGAATATTGGGAATTTCAATTAAATATAAGTTATAGTTTAATTAAATGAATAAGGCTGAAATGACTGAAAAATGTGATATGAAAATTAATTTAATGTGAAATTTAATTGAAACCTTTTTTAGGAGCTTATAATGATTTAAACAATTTAACACATTTCATAATCCAAACCTACACATATGAATCAGAGAGGTAATGGGAAGTTCCACCTGGTAAGTACCAGGACCCCAAAGAAAAAAGAAGTTCCACTTCACATGGAAGTGTTACACTTCTGCATTTCATCTGGTGAGAATGTAAAAGATGGCAATGAATTGTAACCCAACAGGTGTTGCAAATGTCCATAGGTGGGGGTTTCATTTAACATCAGGTCGAACAGCCACCTCGTTAGCTATATTTTCACATAAAAAATTCATAAAACCAAGATACTTAAACTTATATAGTATACTTAAAACCTTAAGTAAAACTGTTACTAAGCATCACATTTAATTTTCAGTTCTGTCTTTTTAATGCTTTTAGTGTCCATTGTCACAGACAGACTATAAACTACAACCATAGGTACAAACAATCCGGAATTAAAAACATGACATGATAAAATTATCATAAGTTTTAATTATTTAGAAAAAAAAACCAATTGTTAAATGCAATATTCAATTTAAGCAGAAATTAACATTGGCACATTAAGACAGCTTCAAACATTTAATAATTATGAAAAATATTTACCATTTTGAAAGTGATGTAATGTGTGTGAAGAAATAGATGATCCTACACCATCATCATTGTGGTCAGCCGAAATGTTGTCTCTATTCTGGACAGTCAAGGGTAATGCACGCGGCTGAGGCCTTACAGGAACAAACCTTCCAAACCCACTTTCAAATGAAACAGAGTTGTCTAAAACAACAAAATAATTAATACATGTATGCGCTATAAAGTGGTAATAAATAAAAATTGAACTATTTTTCTTACCTAAATCTGTTAATTCTTGATCTGAAGTATTGTTGGTTGATTTTCTTGACTGGTTACAATTAGTTCTTGTATTGTACTCAGAAACAGGGACCCAATCCAAAGAAGTCTGAAAGTGAAAAATAAAATTGAAATAATTAATGTCCAAACTAAAACACTTTAAGCCTGTGTGATGGACCAATACCTTCTTCCTACTGAATTTAGAAAAGCATGCTCCCATATGGCTAAATGTTATATTTTATAACTACATACATTTATAACTACATGTATCCAAACATACTTCTTGAATGTAATCTAAATCATATAAAAATACCTTTTAGTATATATTTAGATGAGAATGAAGTTCTGATATGAACATAAGTATTTGAAACTACACCAAACTGGCAAATGTCCAAATTCTGAACTCTCCCAGTTTCTAAAAATAATACACATCATGTGGTCTGGAAAAACTTCAGATTGAATTGTCTAACAGAAATATTGTTGTGTTCATAGAATTTAACAAGGCATAAATGTAAAAAAACATGTAATATACATTTTTAATATTAGTTATGATTATTGTATTAAGATATGGTTACTACCGTCACCAGATTCGTTGTCATGTCTCGTCTCGTTGGTGTCACTGCTTCTTGCGGTACGTTACAGTTGTTTCGTGCTTTTGTTTTGGGTATAGTACCCGTATGCCCTGGGTGACGCTCTTTATTACCAGGAGCCATAACACCCTTTTTATTAATCCTTCAATGAACAAGAACTATTTATTAGTCGGTAATATTTCCAAAAAACATTTTTTTTATACTTTAATTTTAAGAGACAATACTTTGTTTGGTTTTAAGATAGTTGGGCGAAAAATTGTTTTTCGATGGCAGTCATTCAAAAGAGAAAATATAAACTATATACTTTTTCGTTTAGCTTTTAAGATAAATATTTTATTCTAGTTCTACAATCGAAGTCGACGCAGACGTAAAAATGACAGGTGTATGACATTTCATGTAAGATGCATTCATTTGAAAAGTTTAATATTAACACTATCTGAAAAATGATAATATGATAAAACATAAATAAGCATATAAAATATTTTTTAATTAAAAAATAATTATGATTAATATCATTGAATCAGGAATGTTCTATGTATATTGTGTGGTTAAAACAACGTTATAACAGATTATCGTTGCTGCTATTAGCAGTTATTTTTGTTCACATATCACCCCATAAAAATATCGTTGTGAGATTGTTAACAATAGCTGCTATTGCTACTTGCTAGTTGCCGCGAAACTGCACTTAATTTTATTTAACTTGTGTTCCGATTCATAGCTGCGCGGTCGTGTTTGTGGCTTTATATTTATGTGTATCATAAATTCGAATGAATAATTTTATATTGCATTTGGTAAATTGTGATAAAAATTGATATGCCTATTTGTGTTCTACGAAGAAAACATAAGTTAGAGTGAGTGGAAAAAGAAAGCATTTCCCAATTTGGGTAATTATTTTTTTTTTTGGAAAATATATTTGGATATATTTTATATTTTCAATTGTTAATAATATCTGTAAATGACTCCATAAAATTAGTTAGCAAATGAATTTGCATACGTTACATTACTCAACGTTACCGTAATTACCTTAATATTAAATGAATATGAAAGAAACTCTTAACTCTGCATAAAAATAGGATGGCCAGAAGCGAAAAACTGTTTTTATCACATTTTGTTATTTTTTAAAGTCAACTGCATTGGCGTGGTGGTAGAGTGGTGTTTCGTCGAAAAAAATTGTAGACCCCGGTTCGAATCTTGAATTTACTAGTGAATTTTTCTTCTATAATTGGATACTAGCTATGTTACTCACAACAGTATCATGAGGAATTAATGAATTTATGATACGACAAAGTTGTCCATATTTCTAAACATTTATCGAAGCAGTAACGCTTATTTTTTTTTAATTTTGCAACGGCTCTAGTATTAAAATTACTAAAAATTAATTTTTATTATGTTTTTATTTTGCGTATAAAAGAAGCGAGAGAAAGTTTTTTACATTATTAATAGAAAGTAATATTTAACGATCTTTGTAAAACTTACAACTTGATTAAAAAATATATATACAGTGACAGTTACAGTTAAAAATATACAGTATTGTTCTTTCGTTAGTACGAATTCTTTGTATAATATTATTTAAGTCGATATACTCATAAATACGTTATTATATTTATTTACTTAGCTTTTATTAATACGAAGGTATAAAATAAGAAAAGTTATTTACGCTTATTTATTTTTACTTGTTTAATTAAAAAAAAATAAGATAAATATTATGATATTAATAACTAGTTGCAATATTGTGAGCTACAATACTTTTATGTATTTTTTATTATCATAGAATCGCCCTATAGGCCGCCAACATCGGTAGAAAATAAGGCCAAAGACATTTTGAAGTCAATACCCTCAAGCATCGTGTCGTATACTACTGCTTTTTGTGCTGTTTCAAGATTGTTTTCTTGAACTAAAACGCTTAAGCATAATCTCAATATATTCGTGCAAAACCTTGCAAAGTAACCACTTTGATAATGTTTATAGAACTGTAGTTTCTAAAATAATATTTCATAACTTTGTTTCTAATAGTAAACGTAAATAAAAAAATAAAGTCGCCCGGTGCAAAATTTTCGCTCAGTATCGTATTATGTCACCGTATGGTTATTTTAAATGTGACCATAATTAAACGTTGCTTACATTATGAATTAATGGTATTTTTATTTAAGAGTAGCAGTAGTTAATTTCGATGTTATTAAAAGAGGTTATTCTTTTATTTAGTTATTATAAAAAAACATCATCATCAATTTCAAATTCAATCGATAGCAGCAAGACATGAAAATTAAATAAAATGTATTCTACCATTGATTTATTTGTTGTAGTAGTATTAGTATTTTGAAATATAAGAGCCGATATAATGCTGCTTGCTAAAATTTTACTGAGTATTTTGTTTTCAAGTTAGCAAATATTGGTGTCTAATTACAATATTGTATAAAAAAAATAATAAAATTAAATAATTGTATAAAGTCTGTACGGAGTACATCCGTAAGAGGACGTCTCCGTCTTATAAATAATTTTAAATAATTCTATAGGGAACGCTATCATTAGATACCCACCAACCTGTAAAATTTTCGATTTTAAACGAAATTTATTAATTAACTCAAATAGTTAATACCATGAAACGGGAACATGCGAGTAATGCAATAATATATTATGTGAGTGAATATCGGTTACCAGAATTTTTTCAAACATCCTATACAAGGATACCCTATAGGTGCGGGTTCTTAAATATTGAAAGAAAGGGGCCACGGGAAAGTCGGGGGCGTCATGGGCAGGGTGATTGGGAGTGTCTTCTGACCTAAAAACCGTATTTCGTGCGCGTTTACACTTGTTTTAATAGAGACTAACGCGATAGCCGCCGCTCCTTTTTAATATAATACATTAAATATCACAACAATTTGAAATCATGATTGTTTGCATGTCGTCCTAATCCATTTACAACGTGTACTGTCATATTAGATGAAGTATAATTTTCTACAGTTTGTTTGTTTGTGTAAATTTCGTCAACCGTGGAAACTTTGTCAATCATACGAAAAATTTAAATGTTGTATAGGAAAAAGAATAAATAATAATTATGGATTAAGGCATGACGCCGTAACAGGTTAAAAAAGTAAAGTAGGTAGGTAGTAACTACTTTTTTTTAATTCCCTTAACGTATAATTTGAGTATAAGAAATTATGAATTATCAAATCAACTTTCAATAAAAAACATTACACGTCAAAAATTAACCTAGTTAACAGTAATCGGCAGCGGAAGCTGAATTTTTTTCGTTCGAGATATTCTCGATATTGTCAAAAGTTCGCATGTGGTGATGATGTCAGCGATGACGTCACATCCCAGCCATATTCGAAAACCGGTCCCGGCGTCGCGCCGACCTCCAATTATGTTAATACCAGTCCTCACCACTCCTCGCTTCTAAAGGTTCGGTCTCATATAAATATTTTGTTATGCTTCATTTATACTGGACATTTCAAAAGTAATGTATTCAAATTCAGCAGAAATATCCTACTCCCTGATTTATAATTAAAGCAAAAAATCAATATTTTTTTGCAATATGTTTTTCAGGTTTTGTTACGGGTAATTTCTCTGCTGATGTTTCATTGTGACTAATATGTATATTAGAGTTATATATATAGTAACATTACACGCTACTCCGACAGGCTTGTATGGTTAGCGGGATTGATTCATTTTGCATTATAAGATACTGCTAGATGAGTCACTTTGGCTGAGTGAGCTTCAGACAGAGTTTCTGCATCCATCCTTTAACTATGTATTTGTTTTGAGTGCATTGGCAGTTTTCATACTTATAGTAATTTACTTTACTTTAAAAAATTGTATTTTACTTCAAACCTATGATACTCCAATAATGAAAGCAGATTTTTTAACTACTTATTTAATTATGGCTGCCATATGAAACATTTTAGAAAAATTGAAAGTGTAAAATTGTATTGAACAATTTAAATCGCAAAAGTGTTACTGTAATATAGGTAGGGTCAAAAGAAATATTGTTTTAATGTGTTTTACATTTCAAAGACATTAAACGAATCTTTTTTCTTCAACCGAGACACTTTCACCGTCACTGTTTGTTATAAAACATCATTAGCATTTCCGTAGTTGTGCGACGGTCTAATAAAAAGAACGAGTTTCCCGCCTAAAATTAATGAGCCAACGGCCAAAACGCTGTACGTATGCACGTGGTTCTGAGCTACAGATGTTATGATCTCAATTTTATTTTTCCATCCCACAATGTTGCAGTCGTCAGGGAATGCCTAATCACCTTTAGAAATATAGTGACCTATTTAAAAAACAACAATATTTGGGAAACGTAAAATACAGATTTAATTTTGTGCACTTACGAACGAACGCGGTGATTGGAGGGGAGTGAAAGAGACCGAAGCATACGTTATGTAACTTTCTAAAATCGGAACTTGTTTTAATAAGAGTCGAAAAAGGTAGAGTTGTTTTAGGTCATTTCCTGACATAAGGTCAAAATCGTCAAAATTTTCCCCTTTAATTCTAAAGGCGCGTATCACATAGTTTGTTTTAACTCTTTGTAGAAAATTATAAACTTAAGCAAAGAGCTTTTACATCGCCTCACTTAGTAAATTAGGTAAACCTTTAAAAAAGAACATTTTATATGTGGTAGGGCAACGTAAAATTCCAGTGTTGCACGATTTGACTGGCTCGTCTGGCTCAGTGATTGCAATACTTCTGGTGAGTGAGCCCACAGTTTTTCAAGATATGCAACCCTTCAGTTGATGTAGAAGTCCATCGGCGACATAATCACCCAAAAATTAGGTGACCATAGTTTAAAAAAACTAAAAAAAGACAAGCTTTTGTATAAGCATAACCGCTTGGAGTCAATTGTATGATATTTTAATTACAGATGTTGGTACAAGTAGGAGTCATTGTGGAAATTTCTTGAAAAGCACCTTAATCACACTATTCTTAATTTAAATTTATTGAAAATAAATTTATACTTTTTAGTTCGGTCATCTACAAGAGCGTGTTTTTTTATTTTATTAAACCATTGTTTATTTTTATTTTGAATTTAACATTTTTTGAACGCATACTTGGCACAAAGACACTACCGGGTTTCGAAAATCGCTAATCCTAGGTTTGGAAAATCGCTAATCCTAAAAGTTCCGATAATGGAGTAAACTATTCAAATTATTGTATTGTTATTGGCCCTTGATAAGTGTACAGTTTCAATTTAAATCGACTTTTGAATTTGGTCAAAATCATGTTCGAAAATTCCGTTACATACATACACACATAACAAGGTAATAAAACCGTCTTAAAAATGAAATAAATGATGTATTTAAATTTTATTTGCTTATTTTCTTACCCTTTCTACGTTTGCATCATTTAACGGGATAAAAGGAATGCGCCACCATTATTACTTTCAAGTATGTACTTTCAACGTGGCATTTATTCTTCTCTGTTTTGTCTCGTTTTCCAAGAGATTACATTTCATTTGGTCGATTATTTCCTATTGTTGCCGGTGTCAAAAAATAAATAGCAAGTTTCTTTTTAAACCTCTGTTTCTAATACTTTAATTATATAATAGCACAATTTTTATTCGTAGTTCATAATAACCTGCACCTGCACACGATTTTTAATAATAATACTAGTGGTCGAAACTCGAACATAATTATACATGGTAGTGTGTGTATTTTTTTAAAGTATTTTTATGCACAGATTAAAAAAATCTTAGCATTCTGCACTCCTTCTATATATAAAGTATAAGTGTGGGAAATTTCATACTCTTCCGTCCGCGCAATTTTCATAAAAAGGGTACAAAGATTATATTGATAGATTAGTAAGTATGTGGGTCATTACATTTAGCATCTGCTCTTTTGTACGGCTGTTACAACTCGACCTGTTATTGGACTTACACGGCGAGGCTTTGCACATGCGAAGCTTTAGTTCAAACCGGTTAAAGTAACTTGTTTGAACGTTTGGCCATATAATAATACAGTTTCATAAACAATAATTCTACAGTTCCGTTATATTACATCAGCGAAATTTCACTCAAGGCCTTCTTCAGACGAATAGTTTCGGACAAAATCCAGAAATGAAAAGTCTATGTCATGAAAGAGTAGCCAGACCGAAAAAATAACCAGTGTTATATCGTCAAATTTAAAAAGAAAATTCCGCACATGGAAATAAATTATTGTGGCGTGCACAGAGATTTCAGACAGGGCATGTACTAAAAAAACTTCTAAGTTCTCTAAGTGAGCGATGATAACATAACAGGTCACTTAAATGGTATCCAGTGGTCTTTGATAAGGCCGTGAATTTTAAGATTGTTTCCTTTAACTCCAAAGAAAAACGTAACGTAACTATATAGTTATTATAGTGAAGTTATCATTTTACTTAACTTTATTATATTATAACTCTGAGCTTTCGGTGTTTTGTTGTGTGTTTGTAGGGGATAACACGGTATGCAAAGATTTTTTGCATGTATGCAGTACACGCTCATCTCTCAGAGGAGTTATTTCCGTGTGTTATCTATTCCACAAGCAATTTTTCTAATTGCGGATATTTCCTAGGGCTTATGTCACGTGGTGTTTTTTCTGTGCGCTTATTTCTTGTGCGGTAATGTGCTGTGCGCTATTTTCCGAACACGATTATTTTTATCGATTCTCTTCAGCCACGTGGGACATTAAGTACATCAATACATGTAACTCCTTCATCTGTTTCTATCTTTCTCTATGATTGATATTAAAAATGTTTCACCGCATTCTTCAAATACATCATCCTCCTTCCCTTATTCGAGTCAGGGCAATATGTGAATCATGTTATAAGCACTCTTGGCTATGTTTTTACGACTCCTGCCTGACGTCCACCATCCTTGGGAAACAAACACCTAGATCCGGAAAAATTATCTGTGGGTCTCATAACACTTATATGGATTTCGAATCCACGACCCCAAACGAAACCAATAGCTTACCAAACGGCGCCACCGAGTCATCGCATTCTTCTAACACAACAAATTTAAGATGAGGATATTTTTAAATTCTCGAAGTTTTAACCACATTGTAGCATATACAGCTTATTTATTAATAACTATATCTTTAGATTTCTGAGACCGTGACATTGTCTTAAAACCTTGGAATCTTATTAAACGAGTCGAACTCTTTCGTTGACCATATACGAGAGGGTACTTAGATTCGTTTCAAGAAAGTCTTTATGGAATTAAGTGGACGGCTGTGACCCAGTTAAGCGCGCCGTGACAGCATACACAACCAATGAAAACGGTCGCAAGTAATTTCACCGATGTACCTAATGATTGCATGGTAAGAGGTATCTAAGGTCTTTTTTGTTTTATTAATCGACGTAAAAATGGCGTTATAGATCATTTATAATACGGGCTGTTTATCCAAATTTTAGATAGAAAGAAAAATGCCTTCTTTACTATTATAACTTCGAGACAAGAAATCGGAATGTAATTATAGTTAATAATGTGTTTCCTCTAAATCTGTATAACATTTGTGGTAGTGATTCCATAACATCATCATTATCGTGACGAGCTTGCGGCAGACCACTATTGGACAAAAGACTCGCCCATAGCCATAGCAAACTGTAAATCTGCAGATTGGTTCGAATGTTTTAGACCAAATTCCATATGATTTTTTTAAATTAATTTATACTAAATAATAACAGATGTTTGAAGTAAATGATTGATTCCATTTGATCGACTCTATATCCGGTTTTGGGTCGCAATGAAACTGCATAAATTGAAACTTAATCAGTCTCGCTATAAACCATCGAACGAAATGGAAAAAAAATGGAAATAATTTTAAAAATATATATGTAAAAAGATTCTTGAAAACTCTTTGAAAGCGCGTTAAGAATTTACAACATGTTTTATGAAATAATTGTGGAAAATTATTTGTTTGTTAACAATGAAATAAGCGATCATATCGTACGGAATGAATGTTTCTATTTAATTTTTTTAAATAATAACAACTTTGGATACACAACGATTTAGATGCAAGTCAGATTGTATGATAGAAACTTCGGGATAAGCGGACTCGGAACTCTTTAAGTGACAATGCAATGAATTAATGAGAAAATCATCTGGACACACGTCTCTGTCTTTATCTATAAATAGTGCTGCGCTGTTCAAATTATCGTGAATGAACGACGTGAGGACTGTGCAAAGGTTATCACAGACGTAGACCCGCCTTCAATTTATGGACGTTGCGAAGACGTTTAATTTATTGTCATACCTAAGGAAACGTGTACCAATTCATTTACATGAAACGGCTAGCGCAATTACGTACTATATTTCAGCTCCCTTTAAAAAAAGTATGTAAAAAATTTCTAAATTAATATAAGTATAGAAAATAGCATAAATTTAATCTAATTTCTTATTGCTGATAAAATGCGTGATTGCAGCCAAAGTGATTCAAAGAGCTTTTTACTTACTATAACTATATTTTATTGGGCAATATGAAAAGAAGGAAATGCTATGGCTCTTTCAGTTTATCGAATGTTCATTTAATCATCATAGTCAACGTCTTACGTCTGGGCGTTAATTTGTTGAATTAAATAAGTTTTAAAGTAAGTAAATAAGTAAATAAGTTAATAAAGTTTTCTTCGGAATTCATTATATTGGAAGTTTTTGGGTTACGATCACCAATATCAAGCGTAACTGTAATTAAAATCTTGAAAAAACTTGAAATCCAACGGAGCACTGCGTCTATAAACTCCGTCTTAAACTGTTCCATAGCGATGAAATTTTTTACGTGTGTTGTAAAGCAACTTCATTTCGAATCTGCATTTCAACTCTGTAAAACGAATAATAAGTAGTAATTACCTGCGTTTCGTATACCTGCATAACAGTATATCGTAGTACTTGCAAATAATACAAGAATACTAAAATTTGTCATTATTGAAGTAGAAAATTTTTTTTGGTTTGTAAAAGTTTAACACCGGTTGACAGATCTCTGTAACGATACTCAGTACAGAACAGTAGCTTAGTTTATCACAGTTAAATGTCTGACAGTGTACTTAATAAATTTTACTTATCAACAATCTATTCGATTTTAAGTGTGAATAATGATCGCTTTTTTCGTCACAATGGTAACTAAGATACTATCTAAAAAAAGCGCGCGCGCGTGACTTGCATCCAAATGGCGTACGGACAATTCAATGTATTAAATAATCATTCCATTGTAAGGAACTATTATTATTTGTTAATTGAACTTCAACACCTGCTTATTTGTAGTAGTTATAAGCCGAAAGTTAGTTTGATAGACAAGTATATTTGCAGTTCTTTGTAAAATAATTACAATATTTGCAATTAAAATCTTTGTTTCAAAAAAAAAAAAACAATGTAAAAGATTTTTACATTGTTATTTTTTTACATTATTTGTTACATCTGTTATATGCGAAAAATACATATACATGGCGGGTTGCTATTATTGGGTTGCCAATATTAAAAAAAAAATATATTTTAATTATACATTTTTAAATAAAATAAACAACGTAAAATTTGAAACAAGAACAAAGTACGAGCTTCTCACGGAACAGGCCATCTAGGGGAAGGGTTCTTAGGCTCAGGTCGGCGATAGATTATTATACTTTTTGACGAATCTTAAAGAGCTCCTAAGGTTTTATTGAGCTAGTGCGTCTACCATCTACAGCTAGCAGGTATAGCAATCTAAGTAAAGTAACAGCCTATATTTGTGCCACTGCTGGACAAAGGGCTCCTCCGTTCAGAAGGCATTAAGGCGGACTTCACATGTCTTGGAACTTTTTTTTGTGTTATGATTTCGACAATATGCAGGTTTCTTCACGATGTCTTCCCTCAACGCTGAGCACGTGATAGGTCAGCACCTAAAATTAACAATTTCATCGTTACCGGGGATAGAACTCTTGAATTGAATTAAAATGACGGGCAGTGAGCTATCACGGCTCACTCTGTTTTCCTATCAACACGTATGAATCCCTCGCCTTTCACCAAATGCCTTTAGCCTTTTACTAAGCGGTGCCTTAAAAAATATCTCGGAATGAAAGGGAACCAGATGCGTGTAATAATCAGAGGCGCGTCGTCGGTCACGCATTGGCGACGGACCTTCGACGGTTATAGCGGTGACGGCATCGACCGCTCCCGGCCGCGCGGCTCCGGCGTAATTGTTTTTAAGGTTCCGTATCCAAAGGGTATAACGGGACCCCATTACTAAGACTCCTGCTGTCAGTCTGTCCGTCCGTCTGACTGTCACCAGGCTGTGTATCTCATGAGCCGTGATAGTTAGACAGTTGAAATTTTCACAGATGATGTATTTCTGTTGCCGCTTTAACAACAAATACTAAAAAACGTAATTAAAAAAATATTTGAGTGGGATTCCCGTACAACGGACATGATTTTTTGCCGCTATTATAGACTAGCTGCTGCCCGCGACTATGTCTGCGTAGAGTAAGCTGTATAGTCTATGACTCATTCTGATATATAAGCTATATTATTGTAAAGTTCCCTTAAAATCCATTGAGTAGTATTTGCGTGAAAGAGTAACAAACATCCATCCATACATACAAACTTTCGACTTTATAATATTAGTAAGGATAATAGTACAGAACCTTTCGTGCGCGAGTCCGACTCGCACTTGGCCTGTTTTTTTAGAATGGCTCCGTTGCATGTTATTTTATTTTATGTTAGATAATGTGGCAACGAGCAGACGGTCCGCTTTACGATGATTACCGCCGCCAACAGTTGGAGTAGGCGCCAATTACAAAACGCAAATTGGAGATGTAGAAGTGGGCGATACAAATCGTATCAGATATGAAAACTAGATATTAGTACAATATCTGAATATCGCTTACTGGCTCGTTCAATATCTATGTATTTTACAATATCTGATATTTCCGAAATCTGATGTACCGTGCTCGCTCGCTATACCGACACGAATCGCGATATCATACGCGTTTCCCACAATATCTGATTTTTAAACAGATTTCGAGCGACAAAGCGCGTGAGATATAAATACTCACTAATTAGAGCGGGACGGCAAGCAATGCACGATATCAGATATCGAGCGACAAAGCGCGTGAGATATAAATACTCACTAGTTAGAGCGGGACGGCAAGCAATGCACGATATCAGATTTTTAAACAGATTTTGAGCGACAAAGCGCGTGAGATACAAATATTACACTAGTTAGAGCAGTACGGCAAGCAAGGCACAATATCAGATTTTTAAACAGATATTATGAATAAGTTAAGTAATTTTGAATCTTAACACCATGCAAATAAGATCCGTTTTAATTAAATACTAATCATGGTATCAAAGATTACTACAACGATATTATTATATTTCTATTGTTTTGTTTAGCCTTGAGCCGTAACGGGCGACAAAGCGCGCAGTTAAGTAATTTTGAATCTTAACAGCATGGAAAAAAATCTCTGTTGCATTTAAATACGAATTACGGTATTAACGATGTCTTTAAATTTTGTTTAGTCTTGAGCTGGATTGCATTGGTACCTAGCACGTAATAGTAAGGGATGCCAACTTACTACTTAAGAATTTTCTGCCTAAATTAAGGGAGAAAAATATAAATGGAAATTTTTTAGGAGGTAAATTTTTTGTGAATATTTTTATCAGTTAAATTTTATTCATATATTTGGAAAAAAATAAAAGTACACAAAAAGAAAAATATAATTTAATAGTGTTGTGCTGCTTGGGTCTAAATCAGACCAATGCTTATGTGCTTTGTGTGTATATTTTAAATTCTTCCGCCCTAAGTTATAATACTGAATGTATTATTTCTTACACAAATTATAAAGATATTGTCACTCATGATTGCGTGTTTTAAAAATATGTTAAAGTCAATTATTAAGCGATATATAAGATGTTAAAATAAATCATTTTTATATTACTTCAATTTCTATTTTTAATGAAATTTTTAATTTTATCAGGTAATGTTTTAATTTTACCTTAATAGTATAAAAAAATCGTGATTTTAAATTCAGTAAGTTTTTTGAATTTAGTCAATTTTAGTGGGTTTTCGAATTTATTTAGAAGTACATATTCTTTTTGAACAGTTGGTATCACTGGTAATAGCTTTAGTTATGTATAGGTATAACGATCGTCGAACAAGACTTTCGACGATTAAAGTCAAACAGCTTACGTTCGTAAACGTGAATTTAAACCCGGAGGAATCTAAATAATTATTAACCCACACATCATTGTAAATAAGTTAAGTTTTAAATAACAGGAAAATTATGTACATAGAATGAATCAACTTTTAAATACTCTTTATTTTTTTTTTTAGAATTCAAGGTGGATACGGGACCGTAAAATATCTAGATATTAAAATACATAGTTTCGAAATCTGATATTTGAAATCGATATCTGATTCAGATACGGTACTCAGAAAAAGCGATACGACCCATCTCTATGGAGATGTTTCTAATTTACCCCGTTCCAGTAAGCCGTGGTATCAGCTCGGACCAGCGGGCCAATTCAAGCTTCAGTTTTGGTACGCGTAACGTCACACGCTTTGAATACGTACGGCCACACTAATATAACGGCTAATTGGCCGAAAATTAATTAAATTCACAATTTGAATCGTTGGATTCAATTGTGCGGTTTCAAAAAAAGAACATTCATTTCGCTATTATTTTTGTCAAGGAAATGAACGGTAACGGACGAGACGAATTCCTGTAGTAGTCAAATGTGTTTGAGGTAGGAATAAATAATCTTGTTTGCAATTAAATAAAATTAAAAAGACTAGCATGTTCTAAGTAGTTCCTACCCTTTTCGACTGTTTTTATGTAACCAGTGTCGTAACCAGGTTAAACTTGAACATTTTAAAAAATATTGTTTTCTCGAATTTTGAGTTAGAAAAAAAACCAATAACTGCCGTGTATTGTATCAAACGATTTTATGTTTTGTACTGGGGCCATCAAATTCAAATACGTCTTTGCTAGCCACATTCGGGCGCATAACTGATTTTAAAGCCAGGTTCGACCTTGTCCGATGCGACAAGGAGGACAGTAGTGTCGAATGGTGAACAGAATGGTGCGTATTATGGCAATTTGTTTAACACCAGCAATCGTGACTGTAAGGATACTCCGCTGATTTAACATCCGTTACTGAGTACTTATCTGATTTAAAGTGGGTATAGTAACGCCTCCGTGGCACAATTCTCGATTCCGTGAACGCTTCTTACGACACCGACATGGCTTCCGTCTTCCGCCAGTTCTTGTTCAGGATAGAACAAGGATAAAGAAATAATGCTTCTGAACGTGTTATATTAATATAATTTCAACTAAAACAATTAAGTTTGGATTCGAATGTGAGTCCGTTACTGTTGGAAGGTCAGTGCGAATGTACAAATTTGAATGTAGGTCGTTTAAGATTGAAAGTGATACGATATGTATGTACCTTCAAATCGTTTTACTCTGCGGAGAAGGAAGATAAAGATTGAGTTTATAATGCTATTTGCTAATGACGTTTGTTTTTTGTTGTTTGCAAATAAGTAGTAGGTAGCTGTATGTGAGATAATTGTGATATGCGATGAAAGCTAGCAAAATCTTATTCGCGCGTTTGTGAAATTAGCTTTTTAATGCCGATTTAAGCACAAATCGAGGAACTAACTTCATTGACTTCAAAATAAAAGAGGAGTTGTACTAGGAAGTAGATAGGAACGGACTCACAGTTTGATAGGCAGACAGGCGGTGCTGAGCACGGTGTTTCTGTGCTGCAATGCTGCTGACTGCTGGCCGCTGGCTCAGTAGATCTTGATCGCGTGGAAGTTAATCTCAGCTTAGTAGGCAGACAGGCGGTGCTGAACACGTCGTTCACGTGCTGCTGTGCTGCTGACTGCGTCGTGCGCTGGAGATCTTGATTGTGTAGATTGGATGACCGATGTTCATAGGCAGACAGGCGGTGCTGAACACGTAGATTACGTACTGCGATGCTGCTGACTGCTGGTTTCGGTATCCCGGTAGATAACGTGTGCGGGAACAAAGAATCTTCTTCTTTTTCTTCAATAAGGATTAAAAGTCCTATCACGGTCGCCAGATTCGTCTTTCAATTCTTGTTCATTGTATGTTACAGCGTCTGTTAAATTCGACTGCACGCCGTTGATTTTTGGCACGATATATAAGACCTATTGCGGATAAACTCAATAAGGAATTGACGTAACAAAACTCATTCAAAGCTGATATATTGGGGCTGTTCGATCGAAAAAGAGAAAGAGAAAAAAAATATGTTCTATAAATAATCTATCTAATGATCCAGTTTGTTACTATAAAGATTGTTGGACTATAGTTGCCTATGGATTTTATGCATTTAATAGTGTCTTCATTTAACTGTCTATGAAAAAGAATTGACTAGACGTATATTCTGTACCAAAACTGCAAAAACTTCAGTGTTTTCTAACTATAGCTTCTCAATCACTGAAAAACAACCATTAAATGTCCTACGAGCAACTGTGGCGATTTTATCAAACTACTCGCAAACACGCAATCTAGCTAAGAGATTAAAGGTTTTAAAAGTTACTTCAGTAGTTTTCTAATAAAGATAGCATTTACGAAATTGCTTTTAATGCTGATGACATTTAACATACTATACTTTTAGATACGTAGCACATGGTAAGGGTAAGTTGAAGCCCATTTTTACGGTTAAAAAATGTGATAAACTTCTTCCTTCTATATGTAAAAAAAATTAAAGGCCCTGAACATGGTGATTGTCACTGTTGGCAGTCAATACTGTTCTTTAAATATGATAGATAACTTTTTTGTTGATAATTTATAAATTAAAAAAACTTATATTCGAGATATTAGATAGATAGACGAATAGATACTAGACTAAAACGAATCGTCTATCGCTGGTGTATCCGTAGTATTTATTTTAGATTTATTTTCAAATTGCAAATGCACATGCAAATTTTCCCAAAGGCTATAAACAGATAAACCGAGTCTTCAATTAATGCTTTTAAAAAGTCGCACTACAAACCATCCCTTATTAATGACTCAATTGATCAAATTGAAACGATTTCTTGATTTCGCGTGACAACTCCTCATGTCGACGAAAATTACGTGTCTGGTACGGAATGTTGTTTACTAGCAAAAAATAAACTTGTTTTAAAGTCTCAGTAGCAGCTATGTTATATTCATCCATAACATACAACAACAGCATTTATCACCCCTTGGCTTGGAGGACAGGAAGCTGACAAGTTTGTTGTTTTAACTTCATAGATATATTGATTGCAAAGTGGACGGGATCACTTTCTTCGTTAGGTTTCATGAATTGTGCCGTTTTTGTAAATTTCGGGAAAAAAAATTGTGGTGTTCCCGTACATATAAAAAATATTAAAAAGGGAGTATATTTTATATTATTATAAAAATAATATTACTGACGTGAAATACATAAATTGAAGCTAAGTTTGATTTCCGCAAATATTTGGAATGATTTCAAATTGAAAAGCTTTAAAAAGTATGTCATATACAAAAACTGTATTTTTTCTTACTATAATTTAAGTCTCTGATTTAACTCTCTGAAATTTTAAGTTTGTCCCTGAAGTATTTAAATGATATTTTCACACGTATTAGCGTAATGTGTAACAAGACACACGCTGAAGTTGTTATTGTTTACATTCAGTGACTGGTTCGAAATAACGTTTTGAGAAATCGCATCGCACTGGCGGTCTGCCATGACTGTTCGTGTGAAAGTCTCATGCGCTCGCTTATTCCACGGCGAGACAACCCAGATACTCCGAATAGCGTGCCGTGTGCGATCGCTCCCAATCAGGTGTACCACAGGGCACAATAATGTTGCCAATGTTTATGAATACTTGAGAGAGGCCTATATCCAACAGGATACTGCCGAAGATAAGTAAAATTGCTAACAAATTCAATTGAAATGAAATATATATCCGGGTCACATCTGCAAAAGATTTTAATATGACTATTAGAATCTTCGAAACTTCTTTGATTGCGTACCCTTCATAAATGATACAAGTGAAAGTTCCTTAACGAGCTCAATAATTTTAAATTTAGTTTAGTAGATAATGTGGAATTATCTATAATGGCTTATTTTCAATGCAGTAGTGGATAACAAACTTGTTATTATTGAGTGAATCTTTATTTATGGCTTGTAGCTAGATTCGTTTACATTTAACTTTAAAGAAGTTCCATATAATTTTAAGAACAAGGAAACGGGAAGTTAAACGCGATAAGATCCAAAAAGATTTTTTATATAATAACTAATTTGTAAAGAGGACAAACATGCGACGAATTTTTTTATTCCAGTAACATTCGCAAAAGTAAGCAAAACAACTCGGCAAAGCTATCATCTATTCAGACGAATGTTTCAGGAGCTTGTAGAGGACAAACACTTTTTTTTGGGTCACAAGGTTGTGTATAGTTTTGGCGTAAATGTAAATATTTTTTTTTGATTATACCAGTCTCGACGTATTCCTTGTCCGATGTTAATTTCATTGACTCCTAGACCTTGGACTCCGGAGATGGATCAGAGAACTCCTCAAAATCAAATAGAAATTGTATAGAGAGTGTGATTTGAAGTCTGTTTTAGTTTCTTTATTAATAATTTGTTTTTGTGCTTGATTGTTATATTGAACTTGCTGGAGAAAAAGACTTGCAACGGAAATTTTAAGCGATTGTGTAAATAAGACGGACCGGCAATTACTATTTGATGACTCGAGGTTAGGTAACCGAGGTCACCATGGTTTTAATTTATTCTAGCTGATCCGGCAAACGTTGTTTCGTGGTATTTCGTAAGAAAGGAATATTCCTACCAATTTTCAAGTCTCTACGCCTTATGGTTCCAGAGATATCGTGATGAGTCAATTATCGGTGGAAATCTCTTATATATTATATATAAGAATTTGTAGAAATAATTTCACAATTCAAGTTGCGCTGTACTCACCATTCATAATTACGACAAAATTTATATGTGCGTGCTTCTATCATAAGAATAACTGGTTTAATTGACACGGTTCATTAACCGCCGTTGCTAACGTATCTCCCTCAACATAAATCAGTTAAACACAGTGCGCAGTGACAATGACGTCATGATTCGCAGTCCGAGAATAAACTCCGGGCATACGTTTCGTGCTTATAACATAGCTGTCACCTCTCACAGCACCCAATTGCAGATTAGATGATCCACAACAGTCAATTTAAGGCTGGAATCTATCATCAATGACACATACGTGAACTTGCAATCACTCGCGGTCCACCAGTTCTGCGTTAGATGAAGCTTTAATAGTCCACGGAATAAGAGCAAAAACATCAGTGAAAGAAACAGTAAAACCTACTATCAAAACGTGCGTGTAGACTTGCCTTTGGTTTACAAACACCGTCTAGGTGTTTGCCGGTCTGCGAAAATGTTACGATACTCGCTAACCTCTGACTGAAGCCTCAATGTGGGTGGTGGTACTGGATCTAGAAATGGATGTCATTCACTGTGGAAGGGTCACCTACTTCTGCTATTACACTATTAGCAAGCTCGGAGTACCACGACCTTACTGGCCGACCTTACAGACCGGCGTAAAACAGAAGTATCCACGCTTTAGATTTCATCTGGAGAGTCAGACAGCCGGGGCTCCTCTGAAAGTTTGGTAAGGCAACTGCTACCTAATGGGTGCCGTGAGTGTCCACGAGGGAAGGTTATCACTTAACATCAAGTGAACCGCGTAATTTTTGCCATCCAATGAAGAAATATGACGCCTTATCGAGGCAGATCCACCGCCTATTCAGTGCCCTCGACCTGTTCCTATGAGATCACTAAGGCGATTGCGTCAATGCTGTCAACTATTTAAAAACTCGCGTGTCATTCGTTACTTCACCAAACTAGCAAGTGGGCGCGTGGTCTGTTGACCATGACCCCCTTACATTTCATAGTGTATTAATAACCTCTATCGTCAACAGCAGCAGTTATTCGTATTAGCTAATTACATGCATTCGAGACTCGAAGGCTTACTCAGCCATAGTGTCAGATGACATTGTAGAATGTTTTTTTTTTATGTTACAAAGTGGCAAACGAGCTGGGCGGCTATTAGCGGCGGGTAGGGTTGCAGATGCATTGCCACCTTTTAATAAAGTTGGCCCCGGCTACCTCACTTACCAGACGAAACGCAGAAGTGTAACACTTATATTTCACGCCGGTCTTCTGTGAGGTCGTGGTACTTACCCGGACGGACCTGCCCAATCGTGCAACAGCGAACACTGTTGCGTGGCCCTACCGCAGTTCTCTTCTCTTGCACAAGTTAAAACTACACTTTTAAATTTCCGCGTTCTCAGTTAAATATTTTTTTCAGATACAAGATGCGCAAGGGCTGAGCTACACCGCGACTCGACAACAAGAATAAAGAAAGAAAAATGACGCAGCTTGTCAACAAAAACCTAATAACACTGAAATGTGTCCTCTTCTGTTTCCTCTCAGGTGAGTTACAAACGTTCCACCGCCAAGTATGATTCTAATCGATGAAAATCGTGGCGAAAACATTTAAATTTGCAATTCATAATGACTGTGAGCCAATATTCTTATACAAATTGATACTTTCGTTGAAATACCGCAGTATTAAATTTGTATTTATTTTATTGTATATTTAAAAAATATCTGCTCTTTTGTATATAGTGTTACATAATAGTACCTGATACCTTTCTTGACAATATAGAAATTTCACTGAATATGATATGAGACACTCAGCTTTTGTCATCATTTTATATTGTATTATCTCAAAATACCACAAGTTTTCCGTCTGAATCAAATTCTGATACAAGAATATTTTCGAATACGCCTGACTTTTTCCGGATATTTCCGAAACATAGTCGATTTCGCTTTAATTTTGGTAATTTCCTCTCATTGTTTTCTTTCTGGATATTGAATTGGATTACCTGTTCTTTCCGTGATTATTTTCCTATTCTTTCAATATCAGACCGAATCACAGCGTATTGTGATCAGGTTTAGTAAGTGTTTTAAAAAAATTGCCTCTTCGACATAGAAACATTTCTCGTAAAGATATATGACTTATCAGAAATTTACCCCTCAGTAATGACTAAACACTCCGTACGGCTTCAGCGTTTTAGGTTTCGTTAATTAAGCGACTTTTCGTTACTTTACTGAAATGAAGCCAGTAAATATTTGTATAATCTTATGTAACTTGGTTCTGAGTATCTTATTACTTCTAAATAACGGTTCATATACGAGCATCATCTCAGGTCACTGATGACTCAGTGGCGCAGTTGCTAAGCCATGGGATACGGAACAGGGGGTCGTAGCTTCAAATCCCACAAGAGAAACGTATTTGTTTGACCCGCAACTGTTCCGGATCCGGATCTGGATTGTTCCCAAGGAGGGTTGACGTCAGGCCTTTCATAAAAAATTCTGGGGACGGTAAAAAAAACTAATTGATACAAGTACTTTTTTTTAGATGACAATGCTTACATAGTATCTAAAGATTCAATGCTTAAAGACTAAAGTACCTGGTGTGGACACAAGTATCTAGTATTTATCTATACTTGTGTCAGGTTATCCATGATCCATACATGACATATCCGTCCTTGTCCTTTCGACCGAAAATTCGTATCCGTTTGAATCCATATTCGGTGCACCTCTAATATTATTACTTAATTATTCGAAGCCACAGTAATCTCTTATTATCGCGTAAATAGCTTGTACATTCATCAGCTTTTGGCATAAACGAGATCTTTTTCTAAAATAGGAACAATAATGAAAGGCTATATTACTAAATACTATTATATGTTGATATTCAATTGAGTCGTCTGGCATGAATATCTAAAATATTTGAATACAGTTGAAAACATTGATACGACTCGCATGTATACAATGTTGCCGGACTGAAAAATAAAAATAAAAAAGAGGATTCTAAATTCGAACCTGGTGGTGTTTTGCGTTTCGCTCAATTTTTTTCTGAACTGGATCGAGCTAGGTGGCCGTGGTTTAACGTCTTGGAGCCAATTACTAGGCCATGCGGTCATCTTGTATCTATAAGCTTGCTTCCACTCCTTTGACGTGAACTTCGCAGTGGCAATAAAAAGCGGCATACAAAACCTGCCATGCGAGTCGGACGCGCTCACGGAGGGTTCCGTACCATTATCTATAGAAACAGTACAAAAATCATGTCTATTGTATGGGAGAGCCTTAAATATTTTTTTATTCTGTTCTTTAGTATGTAATGTTATAGCGACAACAGAAATACATCATCTGTGAAAATTTCAACTGTCTTACTACCACGGTTCATGAGATACAGCATGGTGATAGACGAACAACGCAGACGGACAGGGCAGTCTTAGTAATAGGGTCCCGTTTTACCCTTTGGGTACGGAACCCTAATAACCGGTTAGGTACGGAGAATCGCTATATACGTTCGCAACAAGCCTTGTAGGGAGCTTGGGTCCAGGTAATGAATGATTTAGGGAACGTTCACCTCGACCGGGGACACTGCAATGCGGACCCGCATCGATTTGAAATCCAGTTTACAGTGTTGCCAGTTTTTATGAGTGCGTAACATGTCCATATCGCCTTTCAAATGGTAACAGTTATGCTCAATCCATAATGTATATATTATGGAAGAAGGTGACAGACAAACAAGCGATTCTCACGATTGTAATTGACGGCGATCCGTCTACCTGTTGTTTTTTATGTTAGAAGGTGGCAAACGAGTTCACAAACGGGTTCACCCGATGTTAAGTGATAACCCATAGACATTTGCAACAGCCGTAGAGTTGCAGATGCGTTGCCACCTTTTAATAAAGTGGGCTTTTGTTACCTCTCTCAAAAGACTAAACACAGAAGTCCAACACTTCCACTTCACGTCGGTCTTCTTTGAGGTCGTGGTATTTTCCTCAACGGACCTGCCACATTAATGCAATAGCGTAGACTGTTGTGTGGTCCTTCCATATTATATAAACGTAGCATTGCGTCGCCAAGCATAACTATGGCGGGACTGTTCAAACGAAATGCAAAAAATAGTGATACATTACGCTGCTATATAGGTTGCTGGCCTATTAAGCAAAAGCTGCTGCGTAACTTCGCAAAAGTAAAAAGGATTCAGTTACCTCACTCGCCTAATGAAAAGAAAAAGTTTAAATATTTATTTTAAATTTTACGCCACTTTACGGTACTTTACATTTCCATTTGTTAAGACCTTTGTATTCCGCGTCCATTCTTGCAACAGTACAGGCTGAATATTGAAACTTTAGACTGTTGGTCCGCAAGGTCAATAAGTTTATTGACAGATAACAACGAATTGAATGGACTGGACCCTATTTCTGTCGCAGTCCTTCTGAGGTTCCGGAATTTGACTCAACTGAAGACATACTGTTATGTCACTCGCTAATGCATTGGAAACCATAATATTAATCGCCGCCAAACGACACTCAAATTTAGAGAGAACTAATATTAAATCATGTCTCATGCCATTACGAACTTCAGTTATTTATGAAGTTACATATGTAAATGTGAATGTTTAGGAAGATTATCTTTCTTTAACTTCGATGTATTGTGCTATTAAACGTTTCTCGAGCGACAAAGCATAACACCTGTTACTGAGTTAATTTCGTTATTCTGTGCGGGCTATTTAAAATTGCTCTAATTCCAGCGATTGTACAGCGATTTCGTGTCGTGAGCAAACGCGACGTTTACACATCGTGCTATTTTCGTTTTAAACATGGAATTTTTGAAGAATTTTGAAATCCATCAAGCCGTGATAGCTCAGTGTCGCCTTTAATTCAATATATTCGAGAAACGTGTGTTTGATCCCCGGTGTCAGCACCAATGAAATTGTTTATTTTAAATGCTGACTTATCACGTGCTCTGCGGTGAAAGAAAACGTCGTGAAACGTCATTAACAAAATTTTCGAAATAATAACAAAAAAAATAGTTATATTTTTTAGAGGGGGCCTTTGTCCAGCCGTGGGACATAATTATATAGGTGACTTTACTCCTTTTTTTTTAAATCAATGACCTGAACATTTCATGGCAAACTAACACAAAAGATAAAGATTTTCTGTTCCCGATTGATTTAGTCCAAATACGTGGAATGCGATAATAATAATGTGCGGGGAAGTGGCTAAGCTTCGCACACATTGACCGTGAAATTTAACACTGCGAAAAGGGAGCCTGTCCCGTGACCATGAACGCTGGAAAGCGTTTAAAACGTGCGGAAATTAAAAATCTAATTTAAAACGCGATAATATCCGTAAATATTTACATTTAATATCTACGATGGGCGCAGGTGGCACAGGACCGTGCTTAGTGGCAGTCCGTGGGGGAGGCCTATGTTCAGCAGTGGACTCAAACAGGCTGAAATGATGATGATGATGAATATCTACGAAAGGAGGCTCCTTTTATAATAATCAGTACCTTTCTTCCGTCTTCTGTTAATTTTCCCAACCAGTTTATAGCATTCCCGGCCGTACTGTGCAAGCCACAATCCGCCGTTTAATGTATAATGAGTCAACTGGGGCGGCAGTCGATGAAGCAGATTATACAGGTCACAGAAACGTACGATCCTTGAAGAATGTCGTTCCCGTTCGAACCCCGGCGGTAACCTACGTCGGACGATAATAAAATAAGAAAACCGGCCAGCCTCACAATTATCTAAATGAAACACAAAAAAAATTATATCTGTTGTATGGGGACCCCACTTAGTTATATCGGGTTTTTGTTGTTATACCATTTATAAAAATGTCAACTGTCTTACTACCACGGTTCATGAGCCTGCTCTGTCACGGACAGACAGACGGACGGACAGATGGATAGAGAGACAGCGGAGTCTCAGTAATAGGGTCCCTTTTACCCTTTGGGTACAGAACCCTAAAATGTGTCCTAAGTATCGATCTCAGAAACATGTGGCTATGCACCGCTGGGGTTTTCTCACTCACTATCCCGAATGGCAACGATATTCGTCAATGGTCTTACATTATTTTGCAAAACCGGATAGTACTTGAGAAAGTGTCACCATATCTTGCGTGATAACATTTTCTGTAGGGCGAAGTCATAGTCCATCCATAATGTCATTGAATGTCATGAAAAATAAAAAAAATGTAGCAATATTGATTGGAAAGTTTGTTTTATTTCAATTCAAAGTCCGACAGCTCTTAAGTAGTTTCGTCTGGTGAGTGAGGTAGCCGGAGCCCAATTTTCAAAAGGTTATCAACGCATCTGTAACCCTCGGGTGTAGCAGATGTCCATGGGCAGCGGTATTCACTTAACATCAGGTGACCCGTCTGCTCGTTTGGCCACTTTTCGCATAATAAAAAGAGTAACCGTGTAGATCTTTGGTGACGTTAAAACTTTCAGTGTTGCATCGCAACTAACATGGTCTACGAGCTGCCCTCATTCTCATTTTCTTTAAGTCAAAAAATATAGATAAGTAATCGCTAACATGTCACATACTAAAACGTTCTAAGTAATAAGTAGTAATAATCTTATTGTCTAAGTATAATTCCGATCGGTTCAGTAGTTTTTGCAGTATAACCGAACAAAAAGTCGGCTCTACATTAGAATAGATTTTGTGTTGATTAGATTTTGTTGATAGATATATTTTGTTGCATCAGGCATGTTTAACATATTACGATCTATGTGTTACGTTATCATAATCTGATATTCTCTTAACACTACGCTGAGCAATACCATGGGTATTGTTAGAGAATGTATTACATTATATATTACATTTATATTATACATACATTAAATTTATTTTTATTTTTTATTTATGTGGGAAGGTGGCAAACGTTGGCGGTTCACCTGATGTTAAGTGAGAACACTGAGTAGATTGACATTTTTAATACTCGAAGGGTTGCAGATGCCTTTTTATTACGTAGGGCCCTGGCCACCCCAGACGTTCTCTCACCTCTTTTGTGAGTTCGTGGTACTCACCCGGACTGACCTGCCTATTCATGCACCAGAGAAGTGTTGCGTGTCCCTACCACAGTTAACATTTGATTGAAAAACAATGATTGTAGTCTAACCTTGTTACAGGCATAGGATGCATATACCCGTTCCTGCCGCTGCATATGCTGGCGATTGGTCTGGACAAAGCCGAAGCGCGTCTTATATCTGCTGTGACGCCTTGCATCGCCTTACTTGGACCAGCGATTCTGGGACCCCTCATTGACAAGTGAGTGTAGCGGACTGAGAGCAGTCTTTGTACACAGAGGTATACGGGATTTTCACTTAAATTAGCAGCTTTTGATGCATTTATGTTGCTTCGACTGGAGAGGTATGACCACTTTTTGATACATCTACATGGAAAAATTAATACGCTTTTTTTTGTTACTTCCTCTGAGTATAACTTTTGCTCATTACTCTTTCAAGAAAGAATCGCAAGAGAAATATCGCAATAACAATCATATATCTCTACCGTGTGTATGTGTATTCGTAAGTATGTTTGAAGTGAAAACTTACGTTGGGCATTTTTGGATGAAGGAAAATTCATAGGTACGCTTTACTGACATTCTAATGTCGCGTGTTTTGTCATTGACGCTGGCGATGTTATTTTGGTATAATTTATATTTCTATTGATCTCTGTTAAACATTTTTGTCGCGCAAAATAAAACTCTATTAAAAAAAAAAACTGTCGGTTTAAGTTGTCAGAAATACAATAATCAGGTCTTTTGCAATGTGAATTTGTGTTTTGTGATTTTAATTACCTAATCATACAACAGTTCACTAAAAATTAAAAAAAAATCGGTATTTATTGAATCTTGAATAGGTATAAAAAAGTAATTTCACTTAAAGCTCGAGAAATTTAGAACATGGAAAGCACCAAAAAGTTTAGGAGTTGGGTCGATGTAGAAGCGATGCTAGTTGCAACTTTGTCGAAATTAAATCCAAGATTATCGAAATATTTGAAGGCCGTTACATTTAAGATTTTATTACGCCGAATTTTACGGGGGTAGGGCCACGCAGCAGCCTCGGCTGTTGCACGAATGGGCAGGCTCGTCCGGGTAAGTACCACGACTTCACAGAAGACCAGAGTAAAGTGGAAGTATGACAAATACTTTCGCGTTTCGTCTGGGGAGTGAGGTAGCTGGAGCCCAATTTTTATAAGGTTTTCAACGCATCTGTAACCCTCAGGTGTGGCAGATGTCCATGAGCGGCGGTATTCACTTACCATCAGGTGAACCGTCTGCTCGTTTAGCAACTTTACATAAAAGAAAAAAAAGAATCAACAGCATTCCAGCGTCATTCATGGTCGGTTATTTAGAGTACCCAATATGGCTATCTTTTTACTCTTGTTGTTGTTTGTGTACACTATATAATAATTTAAGACACAGCCAACACTTCCACGCATCTCGAATCTGACGTTGCGTACACATGACAATAACATAATGAAACAGTACACTGCTTTTTTTGCTTCGCAGCACTTAACGTTACGTTTGCTCCATTGATCGCTCAATAGAGGCTACAGTGTTTTTATTGCGGTCACTCCGTGGCCAAGGTAAGGCGATATCGCTGGTTTGCATTCGTTTTTGCGTATCGCTACACGGTCTATCGACTTGTAGTAGGGAAATGTCCAACTGCAGTCGTGTTTACGAGAACTTGGCCTAATAAAATCCTAGTAAAAGTGGCTGGTCGCTTTTCTTTCCAAATCCCTACGGACTTTCCTAGTGCTATGAGATCGCAAGGTTATTTGGACAATTCGAACTGTTTCTCAAAGATGCAAAGACGTTGTATTAAACAAAATACGCGATATACTTATAATTATAAAGAAAGAGTTGCGCCATCTTATTTAATTTTTTATTTATATTTTTAAGATAATAGAGAAGAAAATTCGTTCTCATTGAACTAGTTTTTGTGTCTAGTTGAGAAAAGACATCATTCTCAAATTTGTTGACGATAGAGTACTTTTAGTGTAATTTTCAACTACCTATAATATTTCGGATGGAGTATTTAATTTTGAATTTAAAATACGTTTCACTACACTTTACCTAGTTTAAAACAGTAAAAAGTGGTAGTTCCCATAACAACAAGTAATACTCTTAAGATGAACGGTCATTAATTGATATGTCATCCGACATAGATGCGATGCTCATATACAAGTAGTAATGCGGAAATTAAAACATCCATTTCTGTTTGAAGTAGGTACGCAACAGCCCACTGTGACTAATAGTTTTGATTCGGCACGTACTAAGTTGATAGCAACCGTGCATTGTGTAGTTCTTTTGCATAAGCCAGAAGCGTTATATGAATGAATTGTTATTACTAAGTTGGCACCCTTTTTGGGTTAGATGCGTAAACTTGTTTTATTTGGTATTGCGTAAAACATACTTCATTACTGTCTATTAGCGACAGCTGCAACTATTGCTAACGGCCTCTCTTAATAAAAGCCTATTTATTCATGCAGTGAATACATCCACCTGATTTTGGTAAATTACAACAACATTTGTTAATTTCGCTCTATAATCATGCTCTAGAAAGTGTATTGAAAAGTGAAAACTTTACTAAAAACACAGCTATAATAATTCTAGTCTAGTAATATTGGATGATGTTTTTAGTTTCCACCCTAATAGTCGAAAGTTTCACTGATGACCGGGAATTACAATTGACTTTAACAGCGAAATTAGTAACAATTCCGCGAACTTGTTGTAATCTAGACGCAATGATGTTTTAATAAGATATTTTTTAAATGTTTTATATAATACCATTATCTAGACATGTTATGCAACGCACGTACACGTCTGATCTGTTTTGATCCAAGTCGCTTGTGCGTTCAATGCTGAGTGATCGTATCACAACTTCTAGACTGTGTGTGACTGATCTTACTGGAAATCTGGTGCAGCTAATGTTTGTTATCTCGTGTACGCAGGCGAGATCGAACTACAGGATGTTTCGTATTTCATTTGGTGCTTAGATTTAGGGCGTTTAAGAGGCGCTGTCTCGTTTTCAGATTGTCTGTGGGACGGGGCTCCACCGGCGGTAATACCAGCCCCAGCGGATCAAGCCGCTTACTGCGCACCGTCACAGCTCTATGTCTCGTTCTGAGTGCGCTGTTCTACTCTCTGCTGCTGGCGGTGCCTTACACGGAGCGACACGATGTAAGCATGACCCTGGGCTACTGCTATTGATCAGGGCCGGCTGGAGAACCCCTGCCTCAAGAAGACCGAGAGACACAGCAGTTTCTCTTACTCTCTCACGCGCGCGGCGAATTAATTGCGATTTTATTTGCGAATCGATCGCTGGTCGGTTGATCGGTGATGATGTTCGCGTATAGTCAGGTGAACCGCTCGTTGGTTTGCGAAATTCCAGTTAACGTGAAGAAGTCAGCTGTTTCATTCAATATGGCCAAGACGCAGTCTTCGCTGTAGCACGATTGGGTAGGTACGTCCGGGGAAGTCAGACCTCACAGAAGATCGGCGCGAAGTGGAAGTGATACTTCTGCGTTTCGTCTGGTGAGTAAGGTAACCAGGGTCCGCTTAATTGAAAGGTTGCAGAGCACATGTAAACCGTAGGGTTTAGTAGGGTGGACATTTGTAACGCCCAATATCGATTGGGTGTTACAAATGTCCATGAGCGGCGGTTACCACTTAACATCAGGTGAACCGCTAGCTCGCTTGTCGTCTTCTTAGGTACATAAAAGAATCAGAGAAAATGGGGAGACCACAATTGAGCGGCCTCCATACTCAATGAAGCAGTCATTTACCAAGAATTAATATATGTCCATAATTTGTGGAGTTTTTCGCTTTATAAAACCTGGTATTCCTCTCAGCATAACGTCCATCTGGCGACTAAATTATAGTTCCAACGGCTTGAAATATTCGCGCCAACATGCGCAGTAACTACAGTGATCACTTAACCGTCACTTCGAAAATGCCGTTGAAATTATGCACTTTTGTCGGCGCGTTGCGTGTTTTAACGATCCCTAATGGATTCCGAACCCTGACCCCACTGTTGGAGTCAGGCGACCGTAAACGTTTATGTTATCCTTCACCCGTGTCTCCGCCCATGTTTGATTCGAATTGGTTTCTCAATTTTCACTAGATTATTTTTGTGCGAAGATGCAAGCGAGCCGGCGTTACACCCGATGCTAAGGGATAGCCGCCGCCTATTGACATTTGCAACGCCCGTATGGCTGCAGATGCGTTGTCACCTTTTAATAGACTCCGTCTATCTCACCCGCCAGACGAAACGCGAAAGTATAATACTTCCTCTTCGCCCTGGTCTTCTGTGAGGCCGTGGTATCCGGACGAGGTTCCCCATTCGTGCAATAGCAGATGTTGCGTGGCTCTACCACAGACATCAACACCCCCTTGCCCTAATCCCAGTTAGGGGTCGGAACAATATGTGGATCATGTAGTGGTTTTTTACGACCGCCCGCCTGACGTCAACCCACTTTGGGAACAAACACAAATGCTTGTCCCGTGTGGGAATCGAACCCACGACCCCCGCCGCCGGAGCCAACAGCTCAGCAACTGCGCAACCGAGTCGTCATCAGTCGCGTGCATATGAATTTCGCGCGATTCTCAAGGCATTTCCTGCCTCGAATAACTCTGTGGTATCAGCTGCCGCCGGCTGTCTTTCCGAACCGTTACGACCTGGGGACCTTCAAGAAGAGAGCATACTCTTCCTAAAATGCCGGCAACGCGTTTCTAAGCCCTCGGGTGTTGCAGGTGTCCATGGGCGGTGGTGATCATTAAGACATTTAATCCGACACTTCATCTGCACACACTACATTTGGTTACAATGTTTATAATTACAAAATAACAAACTAAAAAAAAAATAAAAAAAAAATAAGCAAAGCAATTAAATAACCTAAGAGTAATTACAAGACGAAAAAAAATAATGAGCTAAAGTAAAACAAAGAATAAAAATAAAAGGAATTTATAAATCAGGATGTAGTGACGGAAAGGATCATTTACCATCACGTGAGCCTCCTGCTCGTTTGCCCCCTTTTCTCCATAAAAAAAAGAATACACCGTAACCTCATTAGAATGCGCTTAGTTAGAATTCAACCTCTTCAAGTTTGCCTCAAGTGGAGTCGTAAAGAAGGCTTATATACGATGTCCTGTCGGATCTACAGGCGCGCCGGCCCCAGGTCCTATTCATGTGCGACGCTGAGGGCGCGTACGTCATGCAGGAAGCGTGCGCCGAGGGGATGCGGTGCAACAGCTGGCCAGGAGTCAAGGTGAACCAAGCAATTTTTTATTTTTAGACATTTACTTTGTTTTATTTTTTTGCCTTATAATGTTACTGGATTAATTTAAAAAAAAACATTAAATAATACAAACTCCTAAACCGCTCAATTATTTTATAGGTATATTCTAACTATAAAATGTAAATCCTTTCTTGGCTGCAAGTTATGTATAAATGATATACATGTAAAATTAACTAAAGGCTGTGGTGCGTTTTTAACACGGACCGGAGAAAATGTAAGAGCATATTCTGCATGTTAGTAAAACCTTCGTGAGACATTTGACGAAACAGTTGGCGTAGTGGATAGTGGACCCGGTCTCTTGCGCCAGAGGGTGTGGGTTCGATCCCCGCTACTGGAAAAATATTGTGTGATGACCATAGTGTTTCATTCACCATTTCTAGTTTTTGGATGGATGGATCTATAATATGTATTTATTTAAGAAAGAAAAGTACGTTTTAGTACGTTTATCAGTTATATAGTATCCACACTACAAGCTTTTCTTAGTTTGGGACTAGATAATGTTGCGTAAAAATATGTCCCGAAATATTTACTTAAAAAAAAGACATTATTAAGGAAATATTAATGTATGTACAGCAGTTTAAGACCTTCATCGATTAAACGAGAGTGCATACATATTTCATGCCTTTGGTTATATGTATATTTTTTAATTCTTAACTCTAACTCTAAGGCAGTTCTTAGGTTCTAAGCGGTCCTTATGATATCGCCAATGACACAATAATGGTAAAATAAATTCATTCATTAATTCAGTTCAGCTATTATTTTAGTTATTATTTCTGTCATATTACATTAATCGAAATAAAGATAAACGTGTTAATAAATAAATGTTATGTCAGATGGGTTGATTTATTAAGCTCTCTCAAAGCTGTTTGCGTACAGTTTTAACTGTATTTTTATAGTAACAACTTGATGCAAAAGAGATTCGGATCGCGCGAAACGGATATCCCTCAACTCTGGCGATAGAAGTTGTTACGATGGTAAAACAATTCAATATCTAACGCAACATGAATAATTCATAGCTATTATGTTTGTTTCCGCATGTGTCATATGAATGGATTCGTCATCCCCTGATGCGCGAACGTTGCTCAAAACGGTAAAATTAGTAACCTCCCCTTTGGGTCAAATTCGCTTAGTTTCTTGTCTGCTCCTTCCATCTGCCCGATCTACTTTAGTGAACCGTAGTTGTTTACACTAATTACAGCTTGATCAATATTAGCTTGCCTCTACCCCACCTCGGTGGAGTCGGCACCCGTAAATGTTGTTAATGGTCAGGGCCGGATTTAGGAGAGGGCAACCGAAAATAATCTGGGGGCAAGGGGCCTCCACAGGCCTCCAGACCTCCAAATCTGGCCCTGGTATTGGCAAAGTTTTTATGCCAACGATCGAACATCAACACTACTCGGGAATAAACACCCAAGTCCGGACTTTTTTTTCTCTGGGTCACACAAATACTTGTCCCGTGTGGAAATCGAACCCAGTACACACACAACATGCTTGTATATTTCTATCGTATTGCTATTAATTTTCCAAATAAATTGAAAATATATTGTCATTTTGAGATTTTTTATGGCCTATAATTAATTTTATTTTTACCGCTTGCCTCTGTACTCAAGATGAAACTTAAAATGAGATTTTTTTTATTTATTAGCTTAGTTAAGAAAGGTTCTGCGGGACGTGGGTTCGATTCCCGAGCGCCGAGAGTTTTTTATGACTCTAAGCATTGTAGTACTAAAAGACTGTTAAAAGTGAGTTTGTTATAACTTTGTATTCCAGAGAGGCGTGCTAGCCGTCGGCGCCTGCGAATACGGCTGCGCTGACGAGGACATGTCCTGGCTGACGGAGCCCTTCACCACCACGTCCACCAGCACCACGTTAAGCCCCATGTACAACAGCGTGGCCAATGTGACCGTGAGTTGTCCACCCAGCATTGTTGTCACCCGCGATTTCTTCCACTTTTTTCTTCTATTCTCTCCTATCTAGGTTTGTTGTCACCAGCGATTTTGTTCCCCTACTTCTTTTATTCTATCCTATCTAGATTTTATCCGGCGTTTCAATAATCGATATGTAGTTATTAAGATTTGAAAGTCTTGGTAACGAGTCCACGACTAAAAGAAACAAGAACTCTCCGTGGAAATCGATTCAATAAATGGTCAAAATTTAAGTCGAACAAAAACCGGTAAAGGTAAGATTTTTCTTTAATATCGTGAATATATTTATAATGACATAGAGCCATGTCTCAAAAATTAGACAATGATATAATTATATAAATATATAAACTGTTTGTACAATTTAAACAAGCACGTTTTTATAAATACAAAACAAAAACGACTTCAAATATCTCACTCAATATACATTTTATATTTGTTTCCTGACGTACCTCCGGATTAAACGGTCGAATTCAAATGAAATCAATACAGGGACCAAATAAAGGCTAAACCTAACCCAATGCAAAAAAAAAATCGGTCCATAAATGACGGAGTTATGATAACAAACAACAAAATACAAGCCAATTTAGATCCTCCTCCCTTTTTGAAGTCGGTTAAAAACAATAGACCGGTGTAAATTTTCGTTGGCGACAGTCTTATACTCTTTCTTGTATATAATCGCTTACAATAAACAATCTTATTTCTTGTTACCTAAAACGTTTGGTGATACAAATAATATGCAGCTATTGCACTTTCGGAAAATTTCGTAACTCGGCCAACATCCGAAGTAACAATGTGTTTACGATGCAAATGTAGTCGAAGTGATTCTTTGCGACATGCTTAAAGTAGTTAAGTAACCGAATTATTAAACTGTGAAGTAAACGATCGCCGTTTTTAATAACTGTTCTTTTTATAAATTCGAAACAACAACGCATTGACGATAAAGTCCCATCACTACGATGAAATATTCATACGAGTTTTTTTGTTTTAAACAAATGGAATTGTTTAATAAAACTATCACAAAATCATTACGGTACGTGTCATTTAAGAGACTTAACAACTAAAACTACTTGAAAGTACAATAAAAAATCTCTTAATAATTTGGACAAAATAAATAGAAAACTCGTTTTTTTATTATTAGGTATGTGGATTCATTAGGACTGAGTGAATGCTATTATTATTACTAACGGAGGCAGGTTTATGCATGTGCCGGATTCTACATAGCGCGGCAAACGTATCGTCGAGCGATCGCAAACGCTTTCCCCGATAAGCAACTAGGCCGCGTATTGTGAAGCTGGCACACACTCCGAATAGACCTTTTCCGCCAACTCTTTGCCTTATGAACCTTTATAAAGGTTATATATTTAAAGAGTATATATTTCAATTATTCCAGAAGTTCTATTTCAGTCACGATAAAGTTTTATAACTTTATCGTGACTGAAATACTGTATGTTTTTAGCCTTCGATGACAAAGGTCAGTAAAAAAACAAATACACATACAAGTTCATCGGGCATATGTAGGTGCTGAAACCACAAATATAATAAATAAAAAAAGAATAATACAATAATTTTAATGTTGATATTTTATCTATGCGGTTCCGAGAAAAACGATTGAAATAATAATTCACTTATTTTGCACTATTTATACTGTTATTGAAATTGTTAATCTTTTCTATTGAACAATCTTTGTGCAATGTTACGTTATGTCTTATTAGTTGATTACTACCCCCTTTTGTGGGTGACATCAATCAATTTTTTATGTTGATATATGATAAAGTAACGTAAATCCTATATATCTCCCATTCCCTATGTCCTATATTTTAATTGTTAGACTTCATATATCTTCCATTTTTATACTGTAACAACAACATGAAGGTTCCAAACCAAGTCCACACAAAATGTAAAAAAAAAACGAAAGCGACCTGGCCATCGACAGACGTCGACAGAGCCCCCCAAGACTGTCTTCGGACCTTACTACCCAACCCCTTCCACACAAAATAAATTATAGCGACCTGGCCACCGACAGACGTCGACAGAGCCCTCCAAGACTGTCTTCGGACCTAACTACCCAACCCCTTCCACACAAAAGAAATTAAAGCGACTTGGCTGACGACAGACGTCGACAGAGCCCCCCAAGACTGTCTTCGGACCTTACTACCCAACCCCTTCCACACAAAAGAAATTAAAGCGACCTGGCCACCGACAGATCGTCGACAGAGTCCTCCAAGACTGTCTTCGGACCTTACTAACCAACCCCCTCCACTCAAAAGAAATTAAAGCGACCTGGCCACCGACAGATGTCGACAGATGTCGACAGAGCCCCCCCAGGAGGACGCCGAAGACGGCGCCGACTTCGAGGTGAACCCGCCCCACCTGTGCACGGACGGCCACTGCCTGGTGTACATGCAGCACGCCGCCCGCCTCCGGGTGCCGCTCGCCCTGGAAGCAGACGCAGCCAACGCCACGGCTGCCAACAGCACGGAGGCCGCCAACGCCACCGACGACGGCTGGTGCCGATACCGTCAGTATAACGACCAACCGTTTACGCAACAACAGCGTGGTAGGGCCACGCAGCAGCCTCGGCTGGTGCACGAACGGGCAGCGTCCGGATAGGTACCGCGACCTCGCAGACTGGCGTGAAGTGGAAGCGTGAGACTTTCACGTTTCGTTAGCCCAGTTTACAAAGTCAACGCATCTGCAACCCTCGGGTGTAGCAAATGTCCACGGGCGGCGGTATTCACTTAACATCAGGTGAACCTTTCAGCTTGGCAACTTTTCACATTTCACTTTTTTCACATTTCACAAGTCCTTAAAATATGATGTTAATCTGCAGTAACAAGACAACGTTTTCGAAGGGGCCACCCCTTCCACACAAAAGTACAAATCCCGACGGAAATGCTCCATTGCCGACAGGCGGGCCCTTCCAATGCCGGGTGCCCGAGGAGCGGTTGGCGGAGGTGCACACGCGCGACGTCCCGTGCAGGCCGGCGGTGCGCTGTCAGGTTTTGGACCCCTACGACGAGCCGGACGCCGTCCTCTCCGACGCGGAGTGCCGCTTGGTCATCGGCAACCCCGCTTACACCTTCTGGGTCTACTTCTTACTAAGGTAATCCGCCGTTGCCTATTTGCCTCCTGCCCGTGCGGGGAATCAACCAAGGCCTAAGAGCATCTGGTACATCTAGCACACCCGGCTAAATGTTAAAATGCACTTAGAACACGATTGGATGACAACGTTGGTTGTAATCCATATGCAACTCTTTAGTTCGTTCGTGTCATTTTGAAATTTATATCGACCATCAGCATAGAGAGCAGTCGGACTCGTGATTGTATATTTTTAGACCTTTTTAGAGGTTACGTTACAAGCCATTACGTTTATTGCTATTACAATACAAGTAGGATTACAAATGCATGTTGAAAAGGGAAGTCTCCGGCTACGTCACTATGCAAAATTATTACGGTTCCATCTCACGATCATGCCTTGGGACTGTTGAGTCTTCGACCATCGGCATTCACAGGGCGCTCGCGGACATATGGCCCACCGCCACGCTAGCACTGCTGGTCACTGCCATTATCTAAAGCAGTTATCCACGATTACCTCACTGGTCGAACGAAACGCTTTCGTTGGTCTATTGTATCTTCGACCGTCGGCATTCGCAGGGCGCTCGCGGACATATGCCTCGCACCGCTGGACACTGCCGGTGTCTGAATGAGTTATCCCCGATTTGTTCACCTTGGATCGTCCGCGTCGGCAGGGCGCTGGCGGACGTTTGTCCCACCGCGGCGCTGGCGCTGCTGGGCACCGCGTGCGTGATCGCCACCCGCGAGACGTCGCTGGGGCGCGGCGACGTGGGCCGCCAGCTGGCCTGCGGCACGCTGGGCCTGGCGCTCTTCCCGCCGCTGGCCGCGCTGGCGGCGGACCTGGTCCCGGACGCCCCGTACGCGGTGCCCTTCGCGATGCACGCGCTCTTCATGGCGCTGGGCGCGGCGGTGCTTCTGGTCGACAGGTTCCTTTGTTCACATTACCTTTCTGGGCTTCCTAAGTCTCCGCTGTCTTTTTCTTCGTCTGCCACCAGGCTATACTGCCTTCAGGAGCCGTGATAGACGGTTGAATTTCAACTGTCATTCTATATAAATTCAATAAATACTAATAAACAGAATAAAAAAATATGTAAGTGCGACTCCCATACAATACGGATAAGACATACGGAACCCCTTCGTGCGCGAGTCCGATTCACACTTGGTCGACTCAGCTTAGGATAGCAGAGCGTTCGTTATTAGTTTTTACTACATCCAGTTAATACTTTTTACGGCAACGGGTTACAATTATTTACTACAACCAGCGTAGGGTTTCCGTTCCGTTGCCGCCTTTCAATAAAATGGGCCCCGGCTACCTCACTCACCAGACGAAACGCAGAAGTATAAGGCGTGCAACGGCGAGTTGTTGCGCGGCCCTGCCGCAGTCGAAGGTAGCGAGTGGTACAAGCGTGTTGGTGGCAGCGGGATGCCGCTGTCGGCGCCCGAGTGGTGGTGGCACACGGCCACGGGCGCGCTGGCGGTGCCGCTGAGCGCGGTGAGACGCGCCGGCGCCGAGACGGCGGCCGTGCTCGCCGTGCTCGTGCTGCTCGGCGCGCTCTGGAGCGGCATCGACACCTACCTCCCCTGGTGAGCTACCTCCAACTTACTCCGCGAGCTCACATTCACTCACACACACACGGATCCAATGCTAATTCTACGACCTCCCCTGATAAGGCCCAACTCACACTGCATACGCAATGATCATATCTACGCCACAATAATACCCCCGGGCCCGCATATTAGTTCAGACACGCATACGCATCCAATGTAAATTTTACTACCTCCCCTGGTAAGGGACAGCTGACATGCTGCATAAGCAATGCTCCCATCCTCCCCCTCTACGATACTCTCCTCATAGTATCATATTCATTCACATACGTGCACGGTTCCAATGCCAATTTTTTAGGATGTTACCAAGTTATTGTCCAGCTTTTTCTTTTTTTTTTTTTCATTTAGCACACACAAGTCCATGTCATATATGGTTCTGTATCCCATGATATGTAAGTGAAATAAGACATACTCTGTTTAAAAGTTGATTTCATCATCAAGCAGTTATCATTTAACGTTAAGTGAACCACTTGCTCTTTACCTTGTCTTCAAGAAAAGACTTTGACGCGACCTGTCATTCTATTGGTTTAAACTTTACCGCTGAGCTTATTTGGCCTGTACTTGGGATCGTGCTAGCTCTGAACGGGTGTTCTTTTGGCACCTTCTCTTGTAGAAAAGAACAACTAGTTACTTAGAATTCCATTGCTTCGACCTTACCGCTGACCCGCTTTCGGGATCTTTCTCTTTTGGCACTTTCTGAAGAAAAGAGTGGCGTTCCCCGCCCAGGACCATACTGGCGCTGAACGGGACGGTGCCGGATGTGGGCCTGGCGCGCGTGGCGGCCGCCCTGCCCGCGCTGCCCGCCCTCTTCTGGGCGGAGGCGCTCGTCGACTACGTGGGCCACTCCAACGTCTTCATCGGCGCCTTCACCTTCTACAGCCTCCGCTACACGGGTGAGCACTTCTGACAACGGTCGGAGTCCATCCGAGGCATATATGAGGCTAGCTGAAGACGTAACATTAAGACAGAAAGACAGATACATTAAAACATGTAGAAAAAGTACGAAAAGATTGTCGCCGCTGTGGGAATCGAACACACGTCTTCGGCATTCGCGGCCTGACGCTCTAGCCACTGAGCTAAACGGCTGATAACCACAGCGACGAAATTCTTAACGCCTTCTTTCTACATTATTATTTAGCATTTGAAGCAATGCTTGGCGCCATCTATTGTTATATCCTTTCCAGCATACAAACAATTTCGAATATCGTTTTACAACGATAATTCGAACGAGAGATGTCGCCATTGCTTTTTTATAAATTTTAAAGTTTTTATAATGCTAATCTCTGCACTTAAGATTGAACATTAAAACATGTAGAAAATCGAAATTCAATCTTGATTCCGCTTGATTACTCGTCCTTGTTACAGAGAAATGCCACTGGACTAAGTCCAGTATAAACAGTCACCTGTACTCGCTACGCGCCACTGTCCTTGACCAATGTAAATCTTCTTTACTGCCATAAGCAGTTTGGATGTTGATACGACGAGGAGAGAGCCAGTAAAAATTCACTCTGACATTTCTCCCAAACGCGCCAAAAGTATAACCTGAAAAAAACGTCAGGAAATATTTCCATACACAATTCGCACCAGGCTTGGCGTTCAGCACGTCGTACGCGTGGGTGGTGGTGAGCGAGCTGCTGGAGGTGTTCACGCTGAGCCTGGTGTGGGCGACGGCCGTGCTCTACTTCCGCCACCTGGTGCCCAAGAAGTACACCACCACGGGGCAGGCGCTGCCGGTGATCGCGCACTTCTGCGTCGGTGAGCGTCCCAGCTTCGTTAAACGGCTAACTATTGAGGTGAAACTTCTAATGCGACTTGCAAGGTTGCGTTAAACGTTTAACGCCACCACGGAGGGGGTATGAAGCACTGTTGCGTTAAACGTTCGACGCTTTTGGGGAGGGGGAATGGAAAGAGACAGAGCGAGAGTGAATGCGTGGCTCTCAGTTTCACTTCTTCCGCGCGCCCATTGGTCTAAATTCGACCATAATTAATTATACGTGGTAGTGTGTGTAATGTTTTTTTTTTTGCATCGATTTAATGTATTATTTTTTATGCATAGTTAAAAAAAATAACCTCATCGCCAGTTCTGATAAACGGTATTTATTTTCACTAGTGATCGCCCATTGGACGAAATTCGGCCATAATTATAGATGGTAGTGTGTAATGTTTTTTTGTTTATTGATTTAATGTATTTTTTAAAAATATATTATAAAAAATATACAGCGTGTCTTTACAATCACGACAATGAATGAACACACATATAGAGGATAGCTTTTTAAAATTATATTAAAGATTTACATTCTTTAAACATCAATAATTACCGAGTTATCAAAGATTCCAAAACGCATACACGTTATAAAACTGTTATGTAAAGATCATTTGTAAAGGTCACAAAGCATATCAATGGATTGAATGAATTTAAACGAGACAAAACATGCTGTTAGAAGGAATAGTTTGTAATGCGGCGCTGTGGCAACGAATGAAAAAGTCTCTGAATGTATGAATCAGTCAGTTGTATAGGATGTTACAAATTTTGTTTCTTTTTTACTTTTTTTTGAAAAATACTTTTTTAACTATGGACTTTGTTTAACGTTAATATTTTTTTATGATTATTGGCAAGTAGCGTTAGACGTGTTTTGATTTATTGTCGCGGTGGTCGGTTCTTCTCTTGCGGGTTTAGTGAAGCGGTGGTAGTTTTTGACGTTCAATAAGTGCTTGAGACAAGCCTACGTTGCCAGGTCGGTGCATCGGGGCCATAGTGGGCGGGATGGTGGGGCTGGAGGAGCCGCTGGCGTCCGCCCGCGGCACGTACCGGGCCCTCGGCGTCGCCGCCCTGCTGGTGGCGGCGGCGTACCTGGCGCTGTACCACCTGGTGCTGGCCCCGCGCTGCACCGCGCCGCCCGCCGCCCCGCCGCGCGCCCTCCTGCAAGGTGACGCCCCGATCACAAACAAAACACCCCGAACGAGAAACGTTTAGCGACCAAGAACTTGCGTTGTGATTCTTCCCTTACTAAATTTAGCAAGAGAACTCCTAAGTTGGCACCCGTGCCCCGCGCGGTCACTCCCGAGCTGGCGTTGCTTGTTTTTTGATTTCGATTTCGTTGATAGTTGTCTCGAATCTCGTGTCCACTTGAAATTTGTGTACGCAAAACGTCCTTACAGCACAGGTTAATTTTGTCACGCAATAAGGGGGTAATGTACGGAGGGAGGATTGCAAAAGATCTTATAGCTTGAAATGGTTGTTGGGACTTACTACCCAACCCCTTCTACATAAAATACAAATACCGAGCACCCCGACGCCATCTACCGCTCCGTGGACCCTACGTATAAAGACGACAGAACATTCCGTGAGCAGAAAACGCACTAGCCCCAGCAATGGCCTCTGACGACGTTACTTTAAAAAAGGACCACGCCACACAAGATACGTGTAATGCTTAATATCCGCTATATTAAGCATAACACTACTGGACAAATAACGTTATAGTGTCTTTGGTGCTATGTTTCCGATAACGTTCATAATTAAAAATAATCAAATATTATAATGGGTATAATTTATTTTAAAGCCAGCACCGTCGACGGACAACTAAATGGTAAAGGTATGTGCATAGTCCAAAAGCCGAGGCGTTCGCGGTGAAAATTATATTTAACGCAACATATCCAACTTTGACTATTCAACAGCAAGTAATTCATACCAAGTTATCTTCCATTACACTATTTGTAGTATCTGTGGTGCAAATGGAATATTTGGTACAGAAGGGGTTGGTGTCGCTACTGTAGCAAGTGGCTACTAGGCAGTGATAGTGAAGTGGGAACTAACATTTATTATGATCACTAGTTCCATTCCATTGAACAAAGTAGTCTCTTACTGCTCTACTGCCATTGAGGGATTTGAAAGACATTTTTATAGCCGTTCCATATGTGTGGCCCTTACATCTACCCTCCTTATTTTAATGGCTATTCAACTCACGTTTATATTATCTGTATTAATGTTAAAACGTTCTGTGCCACAGGTATAGGCGCGAACGGCGCCTCCAACGGTTCGTACTCACCCATGAGAGTGTACCACGAAGAGCGTTCGCGGAAGGGGCATTTCCGCTACTGATTCACTTCAAGTCCGACGCACCGCTTTCGATGTACTAACTAATCAATAAAATATCTTATTTAAGTACATCGATACCTTAATTGGCAAACAAGCTAACTTCACCTTTGGTCAAAAATATTTTTTGGCTTTGTTTGTACGCAATAATAATTCCGCTTGATTTGCAAAAACAATAACTCCGATAAAATCACTATTTCTTTCTATAAATCGCTATTCGCAAATTAGCCAACTCCGCATGTCACGGAACGTTACAATTTTAACAGCCAACTCCACTAATTCGGCTATTTCGTATGGCGTCCGGGTCATGTTCGGTTACGGCCTTACGTTATTTGGAAAAAAAATTATATAAACGCATCAAAAGGAAAGGTAGTGTTGAAAAACAATTGAACATTAATACACAGTATGGATACTTATTTTATTTCTTACAAAACATTGCTAGGTAATTGAGCAATTATAAAATTTAATATTGGCTTTGAGTTGGCCGGCTTGCTTCTTACTTTATTACGCTACGGTTGGATGTTATACATTTTAAAGTTTATTAAAAATTTAAATTAAATTTGATGATACCAATAAACCTGACTCTTTTCTGGTTCTTAATAACCAACTTTCAAAACCGTACGACGCTTTGGTTGGGCATGATAGCGTAGCTTCTAATTCATCGAATTTATTTGTGCAAGTGTGCGGGAAATCGATGGATACAGGTGGCTCAGGATCTTACTTCGTGGCAGTCTATGGGAGAGACCAATTGATTTTTGTTATTAAACCGAGTGGTTTTAATTATGTCTATTTGGAGTAATTTATATTGCGAAAATAATTAGCACGGTGTGGCTTTATAGCGTGCGAAGTTATTGGGCGATGGCGTCTACCGGTCGGGCCGCTCTGCTGGGAAGCTGCGCCTCTTAATTGTAAACAAGAGCTTTTTCGATTGGTCTTTGTTCTGCAGTGGACTCAAACAGGCTGAAATGATGATGATGATGATTTGATAACAATATCTATTGTATTGGAAATGAACTGTCTGCCATGGAGTATGCGCAAACATATGAAATTGTTGTTAATGAAGACATATTTCCGTTTGATAAAGAACAATTCAGTCCAAGTTTGCTATCTGGTCACCTTACAACATCACTTAAATACAATCTTGAAAATGCCTCTAAGTTTAAGCCAGCTCACCTCTCTACAAGTAATGATAAATCGGATAGCGATTAGGCCGTTCCTTTGATACAGAAACTACTAAAAAATCATGAAACTAGACTACTGTAAGTAAAAGAGAAATAGTGTTATCCAATGTCATAATATTTCTGAAGATGACGGAAAAATATTATTTGATAAATTTTTAAATATGACGGCACAAAACACGAATTTACGTTGATAGTTTAATAAAAATTTTAGGTACAATTAGGCAAAGAGATAGGAAAGACCCTTAAAAATGTAAAAAAGTTAATGCTTTTATATACCACCCTTCAAAACGTGTGTATTTATGATATGAAAACTAGAGAGGGAGAGAGGCAAAGGCTGAGTTCTGATTAGTTTGCAACGATTTTAACCAATTTCTTAGTTGATAAAGTAATTCTAGCAATAGAATTACTATTAATAAGAAGATGACAACAGATATTAGAAAATTAAATTAAATTTGATGATACCAATAAACCTGACTCTTTTCTGGTTCTTAATACCAATTTTTAAAACCCTACGACGCTTTGGCTGTACACTTGAAAAGAAAAAGAAAGTTTTTATTTAAAATAAATCTATCAAGAAAACCAGCTAACTCCCAGATCACATACTTTTGCACGAAAGAAAAAACGGATAACTCCTAAAAAACGCTGTAGTATGGTAATGAAAATGTATAATGGATTTTATAATATCAAAAATGACAATTTACGATAATATCTACCCACTATATTTTAGATTTTCTCATAAGTAGTCTAAAAATAATATTATACAGTTTTAAGTGCCTCCTGTAAAATTGCCCATATGGAGTTAGCTTGTTTGCCAATTAAGGTATCGACATGCAGAATTGTGATATCGTAATTTTCTAATGTTTCCGATTCGATCAGTTTGTTTCGAGCCATTCGGCGAATGCCTTCAAAGCATTTGTATAATGTAAAATTTGTTTCTAAGGACATTTTAATTTAAATAAACTATAGATACGTAATAAGCTTTCGTGCATTTTAGTTATTGTTCTCGAGCCTTACCCATTTCTTAACGACGAACTCTCAAGAACATACGATGAATAAACTATTTATACTTGACATTTATAACACCTAAGGGGTTGTAGATGCTTTATCAAAGCATCTTTAAAAAAGTTCGCCCCGGGCACCTCAACCACCAGACGAAATGCGAAATTGTAATACTTCACGCCTCACGGTAGTTTACCGTAGTACGGGCTTAAGGATTATGCAAACATACCTGAAATTAACTTATATAAACATGTATGTACAACAAAGGTATTATATAAATTAACTTATATAATACTTTTGTTGTACAATTTTTTCACTAACCCAATTTCTATACTTTTTTCAATTTCGTATTTTCGATTCGAAAAGATAATTTTGTCCAGTCAAAACATAGAAGCATGATCTTAAGCTATGATCTTTCCGAAATGGCATAACGAAAATTTTACCGTGATGGGCGGGGCTTCTAAACTGTACCAAGGGCGGTTTTGCGTAATGAAATATGAATTCTTTTAATCAAAGATTTACCTTTACCAAATTTATAAGTTTGGTAACGGTACTTTCCACTTTGCAACGAGTTTTTCTGTGACATTGTACGAGAGGGTAAGAAGACAGCCTAAGAGAATATTTTTGGCTCATATAGCAGTACATATTCAGGTCATAAGCAAAACAAGAGACGTGGAGAACATAATGTGACAACAATGTCTATGCACGAACTATCTCATGCACATATTTTAAAATTAAAAGCAGATGGAGATTAAGATATTGCTGAAATATTAGCAATTGATTGGGAATGAGAATCCACAAGCTATTGCGTAGAAAATAAAGATTTGTTTGTTATCTTTTCAATAACGAATAACACTTTTCTCAAATTGATGACTCCGTGGCGCAGTTGCCAAGGTATTGGCTTCGGCGTCGGGGATCGTAGGTTCGATCCCCACACGAGACATCTATTTGAGTGTATTGTTCCACATCTCGGTGTTTGTCCACGTGAAATTTGTGTTTGTTTAAAATATCCTTATACAACAGGATAATGTTATAGATTATTATATTAATATTAGACTGGCCTCCACAGCCTTAAAACAAATTTTTGTCTCATATAATTTTAAGAACAAATACTAATTCTTTCCCAGTCTCCTATTAACCTGTTATAAACTGATGCTAGATAAGTCTCTTTTCATCAGATCGCAGCCAGCACAGATATGGTCGAGATGTTAGCATGATTGCAGTTAACCAAGAGGAAAGATGTTACACGTCGAAAATACAAAGTTTTAAAATATTAGACGACAAATAAATAACTGCAATTACTTTAAACTTAAATTTAATTGAAACCGTACTATTTCATTATTTATTCTAGTACCATAGTCAAATCTTGGAAAAAAACTTTTAAAAAGCTATCAAAATCAAAATCAAAATCGTAAATGTATTTATTCAACATAGGAGCCTTACACTCACTTATTGATAGTCAAAACACTACCACCGGTTCGGAAAAGAAAGCCACTGTACTGAGAAGAACCGGCGAAAGAAACTCAGCGGGCTTTTTTTTTTTTTTTTTTTTAAAGTAAGCAGTTTGACATAAATTCATTAAAAATACAATATAAGAACTCCGATTGAAAGAGCCTGGAGCGATCAGTTCATTACCAGAGTGTGTTATCATTTAAATAATCATTAATATTATAGTAGCCTTTAAACACACAAACGTTCTTTTACTATTTTTTTAAATTTAGCTATTGATGCATTTTGAACGTTTTCTGGAATTTTGTTGTAGTAACGTATACATTGTACCATAAAAGATTTACTTATTTTACGCAGTCTACTTGTGGGTAGGATCAATTTATTTTTGTTCCTAGTATTTATATCATTTAACATTATTATGTCTTAAAAATTTATACTTTTTTTATGGACATACAAAACATTTTCAAAAATGTATGCATGAGAAGCAACAGTCAATACCTTTATCTCTTTAAACAAGTTTCTTAACGATTCTTTGGGGCCCAGATTGTAAACTGCACGAATAGCTCTCTTTTGTAAGATAAAGATTGTATTAATGTCGGCCGCGTTACCCCAAAGCAGAATGCCATAAGACATTATACTGTGAAAATGACTAAAATATACCAAGCGAGCCGTATCAACATCAGTTAACTGTCTTATTTTTTTGACCGCGAAAGCTGCTGAGCTAAGTCTACTCGCCAGTCTATTAATATCTATATAAAAACCGGCCAAGTAATAATCGGACTCGCTGACAAAGGGTTTCGTACCATTATCCATAAAAACTGCAAGAAAATCGTGTTTATTGTATGGGAAGCCCCACTTAAATATTTTCTTATTTGCTTTTTATATTTGTTATTAAAGCGGCAACAGAAATACATCATCTGTGACTATCACGGTTCGAGATAGCCTGGTGACAGATGGACAGACAGCAGTCTTCGTAATGGGGTCCCGTTATACCCCGTGGGTACGGAACCCTAAAAACGTTATTTCTTATTGTACGACGGTTACCAGCCCAATCGAATGCACCTGGGCCCATGACTTCGATTACAGGATTGGGCAGGCTCGTCCGGGGAAGTACCACAGCCTCGCAGTAGACCGACGCGTAACTTATTACACTTTTGCGTTTCGTTTGGTGAGTGAGGTGAATGGGGCCCGTTTTTAATGATTGGCAACGTATCTGCATTTTTATACATAATGGAACGGAATCGTTCGTGCGAGAGTCCAACTCGCACTTGGCCGAATTTTTATGCTTCTTTATAATGAACAATGGTTTGGTGAATAAGAAAAAAACGCTATGTAGTTTTTACGAGTTTTTGTATACACCTTTAAATATGCATGTCATATACAAGGGAAATACTTGACTAACTAGTAATACAATTGTATCCTTTGATATTGTTGAGTGTGTATTTAACTCAATAAATAAAAACAAAAGGAAAACTCAAAGAACCGATTCACTTGACGTTAGTTAAATGAGGATTGAAATAAAAAGGCTATGTGTCATACCACCTTGTATTTTTCAAAAACCATATTGTTTTATCACAATATGATGACTTTCTTCTTATCACATTTCAATGTGAAAAAATCTTTTTATCTCAACGGAAAGCTCTGGCCACCTCTGTCCACATACATCCCAAATGCACACATTCCTAACTTTTGTCTTATACACTAGGTACTATATATGAAACGGAGAAATCTTCTTTGAAACCCCACTTTTAAATTCAAATCAACTAATGTTTCAACCTCGGCAAGACAACAAACTCCTGCAATGCAAATGCACGCGTAACGGAATGGAACGGAAGTGTCGATTTCGTCAACTGTCTCGGTCATGATAGACAATTCGAGAATTCTCGCGTATGTACCTTAAAATTATGGAAGAAATCATAGAGGACGTTCAGATTTTTAGTGTCTCTTCTAACGGATTTCTTGCCACTTCCAGACGATTCCACAGCAGTAATGGGGACCCTCGAGAATGCGCGATAATTATCCGCAAATACACGAACACTATTTTGTATTTTATTGACATAAAACTAATTATAAATTACGTGCAATTTCGGTACAAAAATTAATTTCCATTCCGTTCCAGGGCAATATAAATTGAGGCTTGTCGCCATACATTTTGGCCACAATTTACCAATACAGAACACATTTACAAACTCTTACGAAAAACATTTCCAAATAGAGATCGATACAGGGTCACTGTCCTCATAATGTACTTGGTATAATCCGCCAAATACTTTGTCAGCTTAAAAACTTTTTTATGTACACAGATCTTTAAATTTAGTTTAAAATTCCTTGGATTGATTCGCTTTTACAATATCTTCATTGCTTCTGTCAGGTTTGAAAGTAATATAAGGTGTTTCTATATTAGTCTAGAAATAATTTGTGTTCCAACAACCACATGAACCATCGCAGTTTAAAGAGAGGATTCAAGTAGATGTTTTCAGTTCTTAGCTAAAGCGGGTTTATAATTTACTTTTTTCTTAGATAGATATCAACTTAAGATACTGAAATTCTATTGAATATATTTTGTAAACCTTATGCGCCCAGAATTATAAAAAAAACATATTTATACATATTTTAATCATGTTTGAAATACCATAAAAGTGTATATACAGATATATACATATACATTAAAGTTGTTTTTCTACATTAATACTTTATTGTATATATAAGTAATCATGGCCTACAGATTTATAATTTATTATTGGAATTAGAATTTATTATTAATTTAGTATTGGAGGACTCTACATTTTGGAAATATATAATCAATGATTCAATTTGTTACTGTTACTTCAGTTCAAATTCATAAATGCCTTTTCTCAAAAGCAATTAAATGTGCGTTCAATCTAAATTTATTTCTCAGACATAGAGTGCAGATAAATATACTGAATTATATTTTATTGGAAATTTCCGGGGCATGAGTGCTTTATAACATATAAGATAATTATAATATTCATTTTAGTGGAGATTTCACAAAATATTTATAGGAAAAAAAAAATAGAAACAATATAAACTAATACAAGTAACATATTCCATCAGGCTATGTAATAATGAAATGCTAAACCCAACATTTTTGTTAAAAATTCATAAATTAAATAATAACCAATAACTTCCAATCGTTTACCGGCACCACTCTACAGCTTTACAAGGTTGTCATTGTTTTAACAAAACATGTATGATAAATTGAAGAAATTGTTTATTAATCTTTTAGCTACCTAAATTAATTTGTCCTTTGAGTAATTGCAATGTTTTGTATCAGTAAAATGACGAACGTTACAACAAATATTGTCATATTTGTTTACTGTAAGAAAAAAAAATGTAGGACACAATAAAATTCTTTGCTCTTGTTTCTACCAATGAAGATAAAGATTTTGTTTAATAAAGCCTTTTATTTTACTTTTATTATTTTATCGGTGAAGTTTAAAGATTAATTTTAATCAAATTATAAATGCTTAGTTTTAAAGGTATATATGGATAAAGAAATAAATTGATACTATTAATAATAAAATATACTTACGGAGTGCAAACATGTTACATATGACATATTGGCGTGACTTACATAACCTACTAAAATTATTTTCCAATTTGATATTAACTACTTTGCTAGAAACAGTAATAAATTTTTGTTACTATAAATCATATATTTCCATCTACTTATCGGGGCTAGATTTCTACTCAAAGGACACAATTGCACTTATTTGCATCATACCATTGGGTCAATTATCTGTTCGAGTAGTTACATATTTAAGCTTAGAAGTAATTTACGCTTTAAAAACTATCATTCAACGTAACATACGTCTAAACGCTACTTATATTTATGTACAAGATATTTACGAGACACGACGATGGGGGCTGGGAAGCACCGTATTCCGCTATTCCGTCGCTTCTGTTTCCACCTTGTTCGGGGCCGCTTCTTCAGTAACCGCTTTATCGTCGTGGTGTTTCCGTCGCGTCGTCGTGTCGTCCGATTTCAAAGGGCTGCCGATACTCTGTTCTCCGCTCGCTGCGCTGGGATCGGTGGACGCCTCGCTCAGTTCACCGTTCACTTCCTTCTCTGTTACTTTGGAGCCGCTGGCCGCCGAGCCGTCGGATTCGTTCTTGTCACCACTCTCCTCGACCGTGTCGTTGTTGTGGTCCACCGCCTGCCCGGATAGCTCCTTGCTGAATGCGGCGAAGTTACTAATCGAAACGTCGGCCGAAACAATGTTCGCGTCCTCCGCGTCCATGTTGAGGCAGTCGGCGGTAATGTTCCCGGCGCTGTCCGCCCTGTCCATCGACTTGTCCGAGCTGTTGTTGTGCTCGCTCGCCCCGGTCAGGTCCACCTCCTGGCTCTCTATGGCGCTCGACTCCACCGAGTTCTCGTCAATGAAGATGGGATCGTCGTTCTCCTCCATGTCGGGCAGTATTTCGACGTCGTCGTCGTCCTCGCTCGTGTTGTTGTTGTTGTTGTTCGCGAGGCCCATCTTCTCGGAGACGTACTGCTTCATCTCCTTGCCGATGTTGTCGCGCACCTCGTTGAACCTGGCCACGGAGGTGCTCAGCAGGCGGTCGAGGCTCCTGTGCAGGTTGCGCATCTCGCCGAGCGAGCGCGTCCTCAGGTACATGGTGGTGGCCTCCTTCTTGAGCTTGTGCAGCCTGGAGAGCGAGTACTCGAGCGCGTCGACGGCGTCGATCAGGTTGTAGCGGAACCACTCGACGGGCACGCTGAGGTCGCACTCCCTGGCGGAGGCGTCGGTGCCGCGGTGCACCTTGGCCCGCGGCGAGGCCCTTGGCTTGGCCTTGGCGCCGTAGCTCTTGAGCGGCGGCGGGCCGGCCGCCGGCGGCGAGCCCACGGCGCTCAGCTTGGCCGCGTAGGTGGCGCCCTTGGGCGCGCCGCCCGCGCGGCCGGGCGCCGTCTCGGTGACGGCCACTATGGTGGCCGAGTAGCCGCCCGGCATGGCGGGGTTGGCGTTGATGGCGAACACGCGCCCGTCGGGCAGCCGGTACATCTTGTTGGAGGAGAGCGTCTGCGGGTCGACGCGGAACTTGAGGCCGCCGGTGGCCGCGTTGACGGTCACGTCGTTCTCGGTCATCTGCACGATGTTCTCGGGCGTGAGGTCTGGCACCGCGTGGAGGGCGCGCGGCGCCAGCGGCGGCAGCGGCGCCAGCTGGGCCAGCGCCCCCATCGGCCCCATCGCGCCCATGGCGCCCAGCGCGCCCAGCGCCAGCTGCGACGCCGCCTTGGGCGCCGCCACCGGCCCCGGCGTAATGCACTGCACGTCGTCGTCCGCGTTCTCCTCCAGCATCTGCGGGTCGGATGCACGCCGTTGAGCACTAACGATGTTCCGCGAACCCTCCCAAAGGATCCCAAAGGGCTTGGCGCCCGTGGTTCAGTCCCGTGTATACTTCGTTATTTTTTTCATCTCACACGACGCGTAATTTAAATTCCACTCTCAACCATTGAATTACTGCCCAGAAATATAACTTCAAAAACGTTCATTTTACATAATTGTAGGCATTTCAAAATCGCATTTTAATGTCCTTTAAGATGTCGATTGGTATAGCGTCGATTTTATGTTTATTTAAAAATTAATATAGAAATACGATTTGGACAAAACAAATTGTGCATTCGTGTGAAGTTGCCACCGCACGCCGTATATAATTTTAGGTGCATATCTAAAATGAGAATCTGTGCGTCGTGTGGAATGAAAAGCATTTCGAGCTTCGACTTGATCTAGAGGGCAACAAAGCCGCACATAAGACCGACGTGAAGTGGAATTATTAAACTTTCGCGTTTCATCTGGCGAGTGAGATAGCCGGGATCTACTTTTTTAAAGGTTGTCAAAGCATACGAAAGTCATCATATGTTGTCCTAAACGCCCCCCCCCCCCCCCTCTCCTTTCCCCCCGTTCATAAAAGTCGCGACATAGTCACCTCGCATAGCGGCTCCAACGGCAGGTCCGGCGTGCACACGACGTCATCGTCCGGAGCGCCGCTCGACATCGCCGCCACGGCTGCCATATCCAGACCCTGAGAGGATTTCAATCATTTAATTCAATCTAGTCTACTCTAGGCCATCCTGTGCACTTGTGGTGTGGATACAATTGTCCAAAAAAGCTTTTACCCGCTGCCCGAATTTTATCCTGTGCCTTCCGGATTACGAGTCCAGACGCTTTAGCCACTAAGCGGTTGATTGTTCACGTGAAATTTATGCATGCAAAACACCCTTAGACATTATTATCATAATGTTATCTTACAGTACAGGGGCAATGTTTTCCAAGGGACAAACAACAGATTTAAAGGAAACTACAATACATCTTTACTGGTTCCAGTGGTTGTTGAGATTTGTAGTACGAACTCCTCCCACAGAAAATACAAATACAAAGCGGTCGATACCATCGACTCGATCGCGTAAATCTCGACTAATATTATTCCTTTATTGCAATTTTTATCAATGATTGGCGACATGTAATGTGCTTCCATTATAGTGTTATGTTTCATTTAATTCTTGGCATTTTACCGGATAGAGTTCCTCATTGAAGATCACTGTCTGATGTTTGTGCTTGATTAAGAGCAAACAAGACTCTAGGAAGATGATCAAATCCTTAATCAGAAATGCCTATAATCTGAAGTATACAATGTGAGGGAATAAGTAATGCTCTGCTCTTGCAGCCTGGCCATTGAAAATGTTGTATGGCCGATGAATGTAAAATTAAATTTATTGAACTAAGATTTTGATATTCATAAGTGTTTGTAACGGATTTAAATTCAATAGACTCTTTTCACTTTATTATTTTACAATAATGGTTTGTGCCTCATGTTATGTTTTCATTTGAATATGCATAATATTGAATGAACATAGATAGATAATATGAGCTATGTCTTCCACCTATCAGGACAGTCAGATCTGTCAATACTTTCAAAACTTGCTTGGTCAACTACCTGTTGATGCATTTGTTGACATAGTTTTACAATAACTTTACTGCATCATACAAACCACAAAACAATATTTATATTTCATGATCAAAGATTTATTTTACCTGTGTTAAATTATCCAGAGATAAGTTTATGTTATCATTCGAACCAACATTACTGTAGGTGCTTGTATTATTGAAGCCGTTAAACTGATTACTGTGAGATAATATGGGTATTCCAGATGGCTTTGGTTTGAACCGACTGATTATAACAGGATTTTGTTTTCTTTCATTGTTGAATCTAACTGTATTCATCATTGGAGGGGGTGTCATCTAAAAAGATTCAACATTATAATAATAAACACAAATGTAAGCATGAAAGACTGTGGAAATGTATAAGTTTTATGTTGTCATACCCGTATTTTCTTCGGTTGCGGAGTAGGCAGGTTCATGGGGTTCAAACTGCTCGGGCCTGAGATTGCTATGGGATTCTTTATGAATATCGTCTTGTTTTTTGGGCTTGCAGGCCTCTTTTGTGGTTTTCTCTCCTGTCTGTCATCGGGGTTAATGGATGCAAATTTTTTCACCTTGAAATGGATAGAGCATTAGGGTGGGCAGCTTTTTGAGTAATAAAATAAAAAAAAAATAAAACGCAATCAAACCTGAATGGCGGGAGAGATTTTTGATATTATTGATGCAGTAGTCTTCTTGGCTGCTGTTTCAGCTTCTTTCTTTTTAATAACTTCTGGTTTCTCTTTCCTTCTTGTTTTATTTTTACAGCATTCGGAATAATCTACTGCACAGTCCTTTTGATAAGTCTCTTTTAACTCAGGATCTTGAGTGTTGTATGCAATTCTGAAATATTTGTTTGTTGAGTAATTATATTCTTAATCATTACACACACACAAAATTAAGAATTCTTAGCAAGATAAATCTTATAACTCTACTCAAGTCTTTCTGTTTAACTTTACTCACTCATAAAGTTTATTAGAAAAACCTTTATAATGCATAGAAAGAGTAAAGCAAAGATTCATTATGGTTTCATTGTCCAACATTAATTTTTTGCTAATATTAGGACAGTAAAATCAATATGTCAAAGAGCACAAAAGCAGCTAAAACCCCATCATTAAAAAATAATATCACAAACAACATTCATTAAACTTAAGGGATATAATGAGAAAAATAACATTTTTACTTGTTTTTCTGATCACAATAGCGCAAAACGGCCCAGCAGATAGCGCGGAGATCCCATAAACATTTTGGATTGCATTTAAAACATTTCCAATCATCAGCTTGCTCTATTTCTTTAATTTTAGGAGTGCCTAAATTTCTTCTAATACATCTCTGAAAAAGAAATTAAATGAAGACATAAAAAAGACATTTATCAAATAAAGATGATGTATGGAATGTTATAATAATATTAACATGCACTGCTTATGAATTACTACAGCATCATTGACTTTACAGTAAAAATGTTATGTATGAAACTTATTTCGATTTGTTGTAGTCAGAATTTATAAACTTTAATTATACATCAATATAACAAATCATGATTTCCTAATAGGTATATTTGAATGTACCTTACTATATAAAAAAAATAAACAATTACCGCACAAAACACATGGGGGCAATCGGAACAGCAATAAACTTGACCACCCTGGCCACACCATCGACAGTAGAGCTCCGAACCGTCATCGCCCTTTTCAAATTCTCCACTATTGTAAAAAGTATGGCAAGTATGACATACAAGGGTTCTGAGCATAGGATGTGGACGCATACGTGATTCATTACGTGTCGCACAGCCTAGATGTCTATCACAAGCAGAGCAATGTAACCGCTGAGTTTTTATAGTATTTAAATCTGAAAAGACAGCATTGCATTAACATTAATTAATTACTTTACTATAGTATAGTAAAAGTTAGGTAGAGGGCAACAATGCCAGCAAATTCAGGAAAATTTTATATTCTCTTAGAAGACCAGTGTAATGTAGAAGTATTCATGCTTCTACATAGTACCCATCCTTATTAAAATTGGCATTAGGACTTTCCATGGGTTGCAATATGTTACTACAGTTTATATAATTTGATGGTAATATTTATAACTTTCGTTACTTCACAGTTTTTAGTAGTTTTTAGTGGTGTTAGGTTGTGACACTTTCTTAGTGAAAATATTAAAAAAGTAACAGCCTATACATGTCCCACTGCTGGGCAAAGGCCTCCTCTATATAGAGGGTGTCAGGGCATTGTCCACCACGCGGCCCCACTGCGGATTGGCGGACTTCACATATCTTCGAAATATTTTTTTGCTTATTATTTCGAAAATATGCAGGTTTCCTCACAATGTTTTCCTTCACCGCGGAGCACGTGATAAGACAGCACTTAAAGTTAAAAGCTTCATTGGTGCCAGCACCGGGGATCGAACTCAGGTTGCTCGAGTATATAGAATTAAAGGCGAGCGCCCAGTCACTGAGCTATCACGGCTTATTGAAATAGTGAAAATATCAAGTTTTAAATGTTCATTTTTCTCAAAAACTTTAAGGGACCAGAGAATTCTGCTTGTTTATTATTTCAAAAGTGATTTTTCTCTACCAAATAATATTTGTGTTAGGTCGCACTTCTTTCTTTTTCACTCATTTTTTCTTTCATTCTCACAATAATAATTAAATATTAACAAACTTTGAAGATGTTTTCCCATTATTATTCATCTGAAAATGTAATGGTTCATTACCTTTAAACTTATCCCTATAATAATTCCTTTCCTCTTCAGTAATATCTTCCTCAAAATCGTCATCTGTAGGCTCTGTGAAAAAAATATTTTTTTAATTACAAGAAGTTTAAAATTAAATGTATATACACCATATTATATCAATAAAATCATAAAATAACAAATTTAACTATAAAAGCTACAGTCAGTTTTAGCTATCTAAGCATGATATCAGGGCTTAGTTTTTTTTATTCATTAACTTAACTCAATCTATATTTGTTATGAAACAATTACTTCGTTATTGCTTTTCACCCTTAAATTCAGTGCTTACAGAAAACCATTTTCAATCAACTTAATTTTAATTTCATCACAGATTTAAACAGAAAGGTAAAAAAGTTAAGTTAACCAACTAGTATATGTATAAGTTGTTACTATTTATTTTTGTAAAGTTTTATAACAAAAAACATATTTCATTACAGATTCCTTCATAAATATTTATGGGCAGGCATTCAACAACAATTTTTTTTATCTATAACGTAGGTTTAATGAATAACGCATTGTATTTTTTATCATCCTTAGTTAAACTTTAGGATTTTATCAAAATTTTATATGAGAGGAGATATTATGTTGTGTTATCAATTATTTTTATATCCAATCAAGAAATTTGATCTGAAAACTTTTTCGATAACTATAAAAATTTACGGTACAATATAAGAAACATTAAAAAGACATACCTGGGAAAGGCGGGAATATAACATCGTCAGGAAGTTGTACCGGCTTTTCAGAATCTACAGAATTCTCACTGGCGGTTTCGCTCATTGTAGAATTGGCTGTCAACACCACAAATATTCACTGATTGATACACATGAACTTATAGATATAAACAACTAGGGTATACAACTTAATAAAGATATGTTATCAAACTTTATTAATACAACATCGAACTTCAGCTACAATTAGAAAATTCAGCCATTTTGACAATGGCGAACGCAGGCATGGGTAGAAAATATCGATATTTTTCCAAATAAATATCGATACATCGATATTTTTATTCCCGATATATCGATATTCGCTATTTATTTTCGACTATCGAATTTGTATCTATTTCGATATATTTTTTAACGCAACTCTGATTTGGTGTTGTGTTACTAGATGCGTGCACGATAATAAATATTTTTTTAATAAAGATTATATGGCCTGGTAATAAGACCCTGATTATAACGAACAATTAACAATTTTCAAATCTTTTTTTTTAACAAATCAAAAAAAAAGAAAAAATTTGCAAATGTAGAAATTAAAAAACTCTAAGTACAATTTTTTATATATTTCCTTTTAAAATTTATCGTTGGAAAAAGTTTCAAATATTATAACTTCAGTATCATGAGAAGTTTAGCGTGATACTTATGTCAGTTTCCACGATTTTATTTAACGCTGCGACGTTCAATGAGTTCCAAATCGTCTGATTGATTAATATTTTACAATTTTATACAACTAAAAATTAATAAATCTCAAAAAAAACACCTTAAAAAGAAGTGAAATTTAAAAATCGTTAAGTATCTAATTTGCCAGGCTTCTGCGGCGTCCTCAGAAAGAGTTGGTTCACCTGTGAATCTGACAGTACCGAACAATAGAAGCCGTTTGACAGGGAAGCATATTAAACAGAGGGTGCTCCTAATGTCCCTTTCAGATGATTATTGGTTCGAATAAATTATATGTGATTGAGTCGATTACTAATAAATATTACTTTTTTCTTCATGTCTATTCTTTGAATGAATTTTGAATGGTTTGGAAATAGGCTAACGCCGCGGCTGGTGACAAGAGAGCTGGTTCTTTTCTGGCTCAAAGGTTAAGCATAACTATTCAGCGTGGAAATGCAGCTAGCGTTCTTGGCACCATGCCGCGTGGATTAGGTTTATTAGATAATATGTAATTTTAGATAGATTTACTCTTGTAAATATTAGATCAATAAAGATTGTATCTTAACATTCGGAAATATAAATAGCAAAAAAATCGATATATCGATTTTTCACTCGATAGTTTTTAAAAATATCGATATATATTTTTTTACTTGCCATCACTAGGCGAGGGCGAACAACATATGAACGAACAGAGTAGATATTATACAGACACAAATTTAATGAAAAGAATAGAAATTCAAATATCGATAACTCGGACGCGTGTTTTAAAATGTTAATTTGAAACAAATCAAAAACAACAAATGGTTACAAAATGTTATACAGCATTTAAAGTTATATTAAAACGTCGAGAATTGTAAAGTATTTATGAAACAACGATGAAAGTGAAACTTTTTTTCGGATCGTAGGCATTCAACCGAAAACGTTGAGTTAAATATTAATTATCAAATAATTAATATTTCTCTAATATAAAGCTAAACGGTTACTTGAGCCATGGGCAGTGGGTGGAAACTTTATACAAAAATTGAAATGTATGAACCTAGACCATTTTCTCAAATCTCAACTACACGAACCAAAAATATGAAAGCCGTATGAAAAAAGTATTTAATATTCGGTGGATAACATATTAAACACCTTCCTTTTAAATAACATGAATTGGACATCCAAATAATTGTTATTGGCAACTTAATTTATTAAATTATTGGAAAAATGGAAGCTTTATAAAATAAGCATTTTATAAAGCTTCCGAATGTCAACTGCTTTGGAGATTGTGTTGTTTAATTTAGTTCCTTCCTTGTTATTGTATAAACTTTTGTATTTTGATTCAGTTCATTTCTCGTGGCATTATTGAAAAGATTACGTCTCAACACCTGAAATACACGCGCCAACTGTTCAACAATACCTCATACAGGATTCTTTTACACCACAAATTTCAAATTTTTGATATTTGTGGTGTAAGAATCCTGTATTGAAGAAAAGTTTTTTTGCAAGATTTCCATTTAAGAAAGTCGTGTAAATAAGGTAATTGTATACTTTTACGTTACTTATTAATATAAAGATATGCGTCCGCGTACCTACCGTTAGGTACTTAACAGAACCTTGGAAGTAAATACATAACTGGACCAAAAAAATTGAGGAGTGACATAGTAGTCTCGGTCGCATTTTTTTTTGTTAAATTGAAACCTTACTTTGTTGTACCTATTTTTCAGGGAGCAAAGGGCAGGGGAATAAGAACCAGTATTTATTCAGTCAGTTCAGAACCTTCGCCTTGGCGTAACAAAGTCACAGGCAATCACGGCAGGCGGGAGCTGCCCTCCTTCCGCGCCTCCGGGCTCTAAAACACTAGGGTTAGGACAGACTAAGAACAGGTTGTGTCAATGTTGACAAAGTCGCAGTGGCGGACTAAGGCCTTCAGAGGCCCGGAGCGGTAAAGCTGAATGAGACCCCTAATTTGAGGAATCGATCCAATAAACAAGCTTTTTAATCACTTGACATTTGCATTATCAAACACTTATGCATAGTGTTTATGTTTATTTAGTTAAAATCTTGTAAGTAAAATTTAAATTGGACTTAAATAAGTTTCTGGAACTAAAACAATATAGACTTTATAAAGATTAGTAGCAGTGGCGTAGATTGCCCTAGAAGGGCCTTCAAATCCAAATGTAGCCTCTACTGTATCCGAAATAATTGCTAGTAATTGAGCTTTTTTTTAATTTAAAAACAATACTAGCTGTCCCGGCAAACGTTGTTTTGCCATATAAAATATTTGTAGGGTAGAAAAAAATGTTTGGGGTGGGCCACCCTTAACATTTAGGGGAATGAAAAATAGATGTTGTCCGATTCTCTACCCTGGCGAAAATCAGTCGCGCCGTTTCGGAGGAGTTAAATTACAAACACCGTGACACGAGAATTTTATATATTAGATTTTTCTCAAACTGCGTTAATCGACTATAGCATTAACATTATCAATTTCATTTTGAATGGGCCAGTCACATATAATGGCCTGTTAAAGGTAGATTACATGATGTGATGATGCCAAAGTAATTTTAACATTACATCTGGCCATTACTGGGCAAACATGATCAAAACTCATGTATGACTTTATTTTTCATGTAGGAGAATGAGTCCATAGATGATATTGTATAAGTTATCATTTATTTTTCCCGGGAAGTACGACTTAAGAATTTAAGTTATTGTGGAATTTTTGCTTTCACCCGTTTCTCCCCTGCTCGGGAACCCCGTATCATTGATACGACTGACACAGCGTTAGCTACGCCCCGATTATATGATTTTATTTACGTTTTTATCTGAAAAAAAAAATATATTTTTGGGACCTCCAAACTCTAATCTCTTAGATAGGTACTACGCATAATTTTTAAGTCTTGTTTAGGATTTTTTCAAGGAAACAGGAAGCCGTTTGGGGGCCCCCCAGACCCGGGGTGGACCGCCCCTTCCGCCCTCCGGTTAGTTCGCCACTGCAAAGGTTCTAAATTTAAGTTCATTGTTTTTAATATTATCATGTGTGCTTTGTTCGCTGAACATTTTACACGTATGTTGTACTCTATGCCAAAATAGTCTGAGGTGATCAATGTCGTCTTTTTCAATACAATGCGACCAATAGTTCTACAATTAATATCGCCAAAACTATCCATTTACGACGGTTGAAATTTGGCAAATCGTTTTCTTATATTAGTAGGAACCTACAATAAAAATGACAACATCCTAGGTTAATGTTCATATACAGGGTGGCTTTTTTAAAGGTGCCCAAATTTACACAGGAGGTTCAGACTCGGTAGTATAATCGTTTATTGAAATAAAAACAAACTTTTTTTTTTTTTCAAAAAATTACCATTCTATTCCCTAAAAAACAGAACTTGTTGACAACACAGTTGTCAGTCATAAATACCTAAATTTTACTGTTCACGCGCACACGAACTTGTGTGCGTGTTAGTTATGAATGATCGTGCGTAAAATAAACGAGTTGCTTGCGTGTAAATCACGCACGTTTTGAGATAAGTTCAAATTAATGTAATTAATTACTTACGAGTGATATAAAATATTTACCATTTTTTATATAACCTTATTTATGTCTAGAATTTAATTAAAAAAAATGGATACGCTTAGAAAAGCCTCCCTGTATAAGTGACTAGCCCTAGTAAATATGTACTGACGATTTTATTTAAAGTAAAATATTTACATAATACCAAAATCAAACCACAATCTTCACAGTCACAAAGTGTAGAGTTACATAAAAAATGTTTATGTACTTGACAACCCACTTTCACCAAAGCTTTTTACCAATACTGGTAGTAGTAGTGAAAACTTTTAATAAAAAACCTATGACACTCGGGAACTAATGCTGTAAAGCTATATTGCATAACATTTATATATATTATTTATTTATTTAATTATAACTATTTATTTATTTTTTATTTATGCAGTATTTTTTTTCTTTCATATTAATTCAAGTTACACTTTTTGAGCATGGTGACCGATAAGAAAACTATTTTTTCTTCTTTTATTGAATAAGTGATAAGTTAATATCGTTTAAAATATTTTTATTATCTTACAATACGTGTAGGTTATTCAGGAATTTTTATCATTCAAATCTTTAATCAGTTTTATCATTGTTTATGGTAACTGAAATAAGACACGTAAGTTTGAGACTTGATATCCTCTAAATATCTGGAAAACACCGCGTTAATGGTGGTCAATATTTTGTTTTGGATTCTTGTGGATAATTATTCATTTTCAAATTCAATTTTTCCGAAAAAAAAGTTGTCAACCGCTCTGATTTTTATCCACGAAGTTGATGTTGAAATCGCCAGGATAAGTGGAAATTTATTACCATTTGTACCAAGTATTTGCGACCCTTCTTCAGTGTACTCCAATAAAGTGCGATAAATAAAATGCTCTACCTCGACCAATTTTGGATTCGGCGAAATATAAACTGCTACCATGACTATGTGTAGGCCATTTCTAAGTTTGCATAAGCACGCACAAATATCTCCAACAAATGAGCGCCTAACATTAACATCGCTAACATGTACAATATTTATTTCAATATTCGGAGTCATAATATTAGTAACATTATTATTTTTGTATATAGCTACCCCACCTTTTGGAACAGTATCTCATTTGAATTGAACAATACAATTTAAATTAGGTATTTCAATCGGATTATCATGCGCCATGCAAGTTTCGGTAAGAAGTTGTCTCGTAACTGATTCTTGTAAATCGTATTTGTGAATATTTAGACTTTGGCAATTGAAAGTCATTATTGAAATGCCATTTCTATTACAAATGAAATCTAAGACACTTTAAGCTGTTGTCTGAACACTATTTAAAGACAGTTTTTTGAATTCTTGCAACAAAGATGCAGTCGATGCAGCTTGCCTTCGATTATGATAAAACTTGAATGTAGAATTATCGTTTTGTCGTGATATACGATTATATATGATTTTGTCGTGTCGTGTGTTGTTCCCGAAGATGAAGATGAATCCAGTTTTGTGTATCATTCGCGTTAAAATGACAAAAGATAGTGTCTTAATTCTTTGTCATTATGTTGTACAAACAATAATTTACACAAACATTTTGATTGTACATTTTTGAAAATAAGTACAAACAATCCAAATCTCCGTAATAATTAGTGCTTGATAGAATGTTATATGCTTCTTGCGGATTGTGGCAGGATTTTAAATAGGGTGAATCGCGTAACTGATTTCTCAAGTCATAAGTCTCAATTTGAAGTTGCAAAACACTTATGAGCGAGTGGAATAGACAATTACCATCGTCAGGAATTCCTGTGTTTCTGTGTAGAATAACTTCGGGAGTAATGCATTCATTACGCTGTTCATAAATTTGAAGTTGTTGGCTGTGAAATTGAATTTCTTGTAGCGTTATACTTTCAACAGCCCTACATTGCACGACATGCTCTTCATTACTATCCAATTTTTGTCTTTTCCTGTGAAAATGAGGAAATCGTCAAGTTAAATAATATCGAGGCATATATTAAAATTTGTTTTTAAATATTATTAAATCAAATTACATATCCACGTAAGATTTTTCTACATTAACTGCTTTGCGCGCAGCACGTAAGATTTTTCTGCGTTGACGAAATTTCCTTTGACGTTCAGCATTTGATTTTGGTACTGTGTCTTTTTTTTTTTCGTTCTTTTTTTATTTTTTTTTCATTATTCTTCAAATCTTTCTGACGATGATAAAATGCCCTTTGACGTTCACGATTTCTTTTTCTTTTAAGCTCTTTAAGTTTTTCTTCTCTGTAGAACGAAAATAGCTAGTTATAAATAATAGGTATAATAGGTATACATAAAATTCAATATAGAAGCATTACACTTACTTATTGATGGTCAAAACACTACCACCGGTTCGGAAAGAAAAGCCACTGACCTGAGAAGAACCGGCGAAAGAATCTCAGCGGGACACTTTTTATACTATTCTTTATAAAATAACATGTTTACAAATGTATTAAAGACAATTGAAAGAGCCTGGAGCGGTCACTTCATTTCCAGGATGTGTTCTCATTTAAATAATCACTAACATTATAATAGCCTTACTTTTTTAACCGCGAACGCTGCTGAGCTAAGTCTACTCGCCAGCTTATTAATACTGCAGTTTGGCATCTATAGTTATGCCAAGGAATACAGTCGAGTCAACAGGGTCAAGTGCTTCCCCGTGTAATAGTACATCACTTTTTACATGTTTCACATTTGGGGTTGAAAATTTTATACATTTGGTTTTTTTATTGTTCAATAGTAAATTGTTGGCACTATTGTTTACATCGTCATAATTTAAGGAATGTCGCTTTACTTTAAAAACTAAAGAAGTATCATCAGCAAACAATACTATGTCATGATTATGATCAACGAGATAAGGCAGATCATTTAATAAGGGAGATCTCTTGCCATTCACATCAACTCTCTGAATTCGATGGCTCAGATACGATGTCAGAAGTTTGAGTGCGGCATCTCACCATAGTGGTGTAGTTTCCTGACCAGAGTCTCATGCTATACACACTCAAAAGTTTTGGTTAAGACACAGAATATGCCTTAGGCATCCTACGACTCTTCCCAGGCTTCAAAAATATTCTTAACAAGCTGGATACCTGCATCTGTTGTTGAGCGACCCCTATTAAAACCATATTGCTTGTTATGCCCATATATGAAACTATGTATGAACTAAAATGCATTAAAATTTGATTCAATAAAAATTTTTCGAAAATTATACTAAGTGTTGGCTGTACATAGATAGGTCTAAAGTTATTGGGGTCCGAAGTACTACCAGACTTAAACACGGGAATGATTTTTTTTCTTTATTCAACATAGGCTTATTTTAAGCTCTTATAGAACGTCAAGAACTACCACCGGTTCACTAAACTAGACCTGCAAGAGAAGAACCGGCAAGAAACTCTGCGGTCATATATTCAGGGTGGTTTTTTTAAAGGTGCTCACATTTACACAAGAGTTTCAGACTCGGTAGTATAATCGTTTATTGAAATAAAAACAAACTTTTTCCAAAAAAAAAGTGCCATTCTATTCCCTTTTTTAGGGAATAGAATGGCAATTTTTGAATGAGATAAGTTCAAATGAATGTTTAATTAATTGCGTGTGATTTTAATTATTTATCATTTTTTATATAACATTATTTATGACTAGAAATTAATAAAAAAAATGGATACACTTAGAAAAGTCTCCCTGTATATATATTTTTTAATTATTTTAAAATGAACCTACATTAAATTACTTTAGTATAATTTAGCAGGAGCCAGGGGACTTGCAAGTGCAGAGGAAGAGTCATTTCTACACATCAATGTATTCCTCGACATTATAATAGGCCCTTTCCATTAAGATGGCTTTTACAAAATGTTTGAAATTATTTACACTTAATTGTTTGTGGATGTCACCTATTCTATCATATAAGTTAATACATCTACCAAGAAACGATTTCCTGGTTTTAGCTAGTCTAAGCCTCGGTATTTTCAACGTGTCACCACGGCTCCGACGCTGACCTTTTTACGAACAAAAAAACATATTTTGTATGTTTTTTTTCGTACATACATGATGTTCCCAAGTATGTATAGCGAAGGGAGCGTTAAGATATTTATATGTTTAAAAATATGCCGAAGGGACTCACGTGGACCCAGGTCATAGACAGCCCGTATCGCTTGCTTTTGCAATACAAATATCGTGTCTAAACCGGATGCGGAACCCCAAAGTAAGACACCATAAGACATAATACTGTGAAAATAACTATAATAAAGTAATTTAACTGTTGCCTAGTTTGTTACTTGCCTGATCTTGAGACGGCAGCGCTCAACTTCTTAGCTAATTTATCTATATGAGCTCCCCATTGCAACTTGGAGTCAATGCCAAGTAATGCTATGCAATCCAAGGAATACTGTTGAATACTCAAGAGGTAGGATGTTGTCATTAATAAAGATTCCTGGTTTGTGAGACAGCTTTGAAAAAGTAAATCTGATACATTTAGTCTTAGTGGCGTTCAAAAGCAAATTATTGGTCCCAAACCAGCCCGACACGACACTTATTTCATTCGGTTGCTCTAATGTAACATCTTTCCTATTAACCTTAAACAACAGTGAAGTGTCATCCGCAAACAAAGCGATTTGAGACCTTTTTTCTACCACATATGGTAAATCATTTATGTAGACTAAAAACAGAAATGGGCCCAGGATCGATCCCTCAGGAACACCCATTTGTACTATTGACCCCGATGACAGTATACCATTTATAGTTAGTTTTTGTTCCTATCGCTAAGATATGAGGAAACAAAATCAATGGTAGATTTTCGAATACCACAATATTCCAATTTCTTAGTAAGAATCTAATGACCTACACAGTCAAATGCCTTGGAGAGGTCACAGAACACACCAATGGTGTCATAGAACGTTTCCCAAGACTGCAGAATATGCGAAATTAATTATACTCAAGCATCAGTTGTAGATCTACCTTTCGTGAATCCGAACTGATGCTGGTTCAAAATTTCATATTTATTAAAATGATCAATTTCATATTTATTATAATAGCATCTGATACAGCATCTCAAATATTTTACTTAAGGCTGGTAAGATAGAAATGGGAAGGTTTAGAGGCATTTTCTCTTGAGCCTGATTTATAAACTGGCACAACTTTGCTATATTTCATAAATTTTGAAAATTTGCAAGAATCTAACACAAATGACATGAACTAAATATTTGGGCTAATGAACAAGCAATATAACAGATTATAAGATCCAATTGCCCATATTTATAAGCCCCATAGGTCTTCAGTTTTTTTTTAAATTAAATTTTTAAAAGTCTTAATAATAACATTGACTATGTTGCAAAACTTTAAATCTGGAATGGAAATATTAACATATTTATCCAGATTATGTTGCTGCCTCTGTGGGACAGTGTTGCAAATGCCTAGAAGTTTCAAAAGGTATATTTGTGAAAATTTTTCTATGCTTCATAAGGTCAGGAAACTAGCCACGTTCAATACAAATATTAAAAATAGTTGCTAGGTACAATGAGATCACATCAATAATAGAACTAATCACCTTGACGGAGATCCCCCATAGATCGGCAGTTCTTTTAACATCAAGAGATTTAAAAGTTTTGAGAATATCTTTCTTATTTATAGTGGTAAATTTAAAGTTTTCTTTACATTCTATAACATTTTTCTTTAATAATGACTCGGCAACTGTCGGGGAAGAGAGAAGTGACTTGGTTGTTGAAACTGGAATGTCAGCGAAAAATTTCTCGAAAAATGTTGCAACCTCTTGAGGAGATTGAATAGTAGTATTACCATTAGTCAAAATTAAATCAGCGATGTGCTTCGTAACTCTTCCAGATTCGCTATTAATTATCATCCAGATCATTTTGACTTTATCAGATGCAGTTTTTATCCTATTCCTAATATATAAGGATTTAGCCATCTGAAGGACTTTTTTAAATATTGATTGATGAATGATTTATTATGGTTATATGTTTTTTCACTATAAAGTGCATATAATCTTCGCCAGCTCCTATGAATACCGACAGTTACCCATTCATTGAAAGCTAAAGAGCTTTTAGGCTTGACTGTCTTAGAAGTAAATTCTGTTTTAATTAATTTACATAATACATTACAAAGCACTTCTGGGCTGTCATTATAATTTAAGTAAGTTTTTTTGTTATATTACTTCTAAACTTCTCAATACAAATTCTGTTTACAAGAACAAACATAGTTTATTGCATATTATCATTACTACTACTTACATAAGATTTAAAAGTGGCAAGTTGTCCAGAATGGTCTGAACTTAACATATTAACAATTGACTTCTTATTAGGTTCAAAATGTTTTGATGCACCAGGGTTATACATTTTTTGTTATTATTATAGTTAATATTTCCAGCTATTTTTCTTTGAAAATTTATTAAATTATAACAATAGTTCACGTTTTTAATCAATGTGCCAGAGATTGCCTGTGTTGTCTTGTTACTTAATTTAAATTACTTGGAATAAGTCAAATTTTGTTACTGTTCAATAGAAACAGCAGTCTGGTTACCCAAACAATTGGCTGGGTTTAAAAAAATACAATATGATAGCATATCAGCTATCTGTTTTGTATAAAAATGGGATAGGTTGAACCTATCATATGTCAAATTACATATTTTATAATTTATTATGTAATAAAAAATAATTTACATGTTTTATTTGATAACATATATATAAGCTAGTGTGAAGGCTATGTCTATAGTTATTTTCCTGTGGCAACCCTTTAATGTAAGGGAATGTGAACATTATAATTTTTTTCACATTTAAATTGCTTAATGTGATAATTATGCAAATGTTTTTTATTAACATTTCCCCTTCTCCCAATTAACACAAAGTAGTTTTGGGACAATGTGTACTTGTTAAAATAGTTCTCATTATTTGAGAATAAGTAGCTCCGGCTAAACAAAAATTAGTTACAGATTGTCCCATTGATATATTGTGAAGCAACGGCCCCATATTCCTTCCTAATTTATCACTGGAAACATTAATAATATTATGAATGGGAATATATTGCATTGTCTCTTCATGTCTGATGCTGTTATGAATCTCAGCAGAAGGAGACACTACATCAACATTCAGCCCAGAAAGACCATGGGAGCTCTGACATTCACAAACACAGTTTTTTGTGGGTGATTTAAAACGGTCTGAGTTGAACTTAAATATATCAATCAGGTTGTTCATAGCTGAGATGTGTCCAGCAATTTCTTTTTGTGATATTTCATACTTTTTTGTTAATGAATACATAGAACTCTCTAAGATATCTCTGCCTGGAGAGAATTCACATCAGCCTCATAGGATAATTGAACTTTTTTAGCCTTGTTGTAGCAAAAATGCATTTTTGATTTAATTGAATTTCTTTCTTTACAAATTTTTTAACTTTTTGATAATATTATGCCTATATCTTAGTAAACTCTGTGTCTTTCTGATAATTTGATTAATTTTGACATATTTCTTAAATTTATTTTTACTAAGAACTGTGTAAGATGGTCCAGAGTCATCAACAGTCAGATCAATAGTAAAAATGTCATTTTTAAAGGCAATGACTAATGATGTCAATTCAGGTGTTTTCTCAAACAGTTCAGTGTATAGACACGGGGCTTGAGCGGCCTTTAAATTTAAATTATCCATTTCAAGTAATTTAATGGTTTATGGCCTCATTTAGCACAGCAGTGAGACCGAGGGCTTCCTCATACTCAACCCTGCACTGGTCAATCCAAATGACTATTTTTTGCAGATAATCATTCAATTCTTAATCATTAAGTTTAAGTTTAAATATTGACAATGCAATTTTAAAAGTTTGTTTTTAAATTCTTAATTTTTATTAATAATCTGCAATGTTTCTTGTTTATTGTTATCCCTCTCCTCTAACTGTTCATATAGAGTTTTGCTTGCCTTTAACTCCTGAAGCGCCAGCTGGAGTTGTTCCTCAACCTGGCGCGACTTTAAATTGAATGAAATTTTGAATTTAAATTGAGTGTGTGTGTGTGTGTTTGAGTGTATATAATCGCGAAGAGCGATCTTCAAAGTAGTCCTCTGGCTACTTTTAAGATCAAAAAATACTGCATTTGTGATAATAATAAAATATATGTATATAGAGTACTCACTCATTTTCTTTCACTATTTTTTCATCACTTTCTTCATTAATAAATGCACTTTGTTTATTCATATTTAAAACACTTTATACACAAATTTTACCCGTACAGCTATTAACATTATCACGTTGTACATAGATAAGACATGTATACTGATTTCAGTTACATATATTATCTATGTATAACATAATGTAATGAAAGTAAATATAATGAAAGCGGAGTATCGAAAAAAAACAGTACCATTCACGGTAAATCATCGTTAATTGTTCATCGATGACAGCTTGACAACTAATCTATGTATAATCTATGGTAATAATAAACAAATGATTAGTCAAGTGGTAATACAGCTTTCTGTTGGTGGATAGAATCTTATAAATTACAACGTGATTACAACCACAAAAAATTTCTTTTAATGTTGTTTTGGCAATGAAAGGTATAATATTGGTCATTTAAGTAAAGTAATGAATTTTCGTACTATCCTTAAATATGTGTTATGTATATGAGGGTACATAATTATATATTACGCGAGGCGCTGGCCGAGCGCGAATAAAGACAGTGTGTAACTGACTGAGACAAAAAAAGAAAACTTCCAGATGACACTAAAGGTAAGGTGCTTGAGAACGCAGGACGCGTTCTTAAACAATTTTCTTTCTTTGTTCTTAGTAACAAATTGATAAGTCTCTTAAAATCCGGATTTAGATCTAGCCGCAGTATCACCACCTATTTTGGCAAGTATGGAAAATACCACTGTCATAGTTTTTATTGATTATTCGAACGTCTTTAATGCCGTCAGTCAAAACATCCTATTAGCAGTCCTCCTAATTAATGGTCTCCAATGAAGCGCTGGAATGGTTTTCGTAATACCTTTGAGGGTGCCAGCAGGCTGTTACTGACATTAACATATTCAGAAGTTAGTATTTGCTCTTTCGTTATATTTTGGCCCTTTTCTCACTCAAATACGGATAACTTTCATGGCTAAGAAGAGCAAGTGGCGAGGAGTAACTTCTCATTGATCAGAATGTCGCAGTTTTCTTGTTGCAATTGATTTGACACCTGATTTTAGCCGCTTGCGTTTTAAACGATACCTGCGGTATCTTAAAGCATTTAGTTGCTTTTGATGCAGATTTTCTTCTGCAACAATATTTTCGGATACGGGCTTGCACTTTGAACGATTTTTTTTTATGTGAAAAGTTGCCAAACGAGCAGACGGTTCACCTGATGGTAAGTGAATACCACCGCCCATGGACATCTGCTACACCTGAGGGTTATAGATGCGTTTACAACCTTTTGAAAATTGGCCTCCGGCTACCTCACTCACCAGACGAAACGCGAAAGTATTTGTCCTACTTCCACTTTCTTCTTTCGTTCGGGTAAGTATCACGTCTTCTGTGAGGTCGTGGTACTTACCCGAACGGGCCTGCCCATTCGTGTAACAGCCGAGGCTGCTGCGTAGCCTTACCACCGTAAAATAATATATATATAATATACAGGACTCGACGCTGGATTCCTACTAGTACTCGGCATGGTATCTGTTATCTGTCTACTATTTATTTCCAGATGCACACAGCTTAGTCATATTTAAGGCTTGTGAAGATGACGAGGCCTAAATATATTGAATGGACTGGATATAAATTGAATTACTTCGTCATAAACAACAAAATGCTAATTCATTGTCGGAAATTTTTTCACTATTCTTGTGTTTTCCATCGATGACCCGCTTTATTTGACTCACTAGTTGTATCGTTGTCCATCACGATCAATTGACCAACAACATTTAAATCAATACACTGATCAAAAAACACGAATAACGTGGAGCACTTGCACGAACGGGTGAGAATATAAATGCCACAAAACAAAACGGTTAGCTGATGCGAGCCATGGGCACCGCTATTTTGGCCTTGGCTGCTCCGCCGAGGGCCTTAAACTTTACCCCTACTCCGTGGCCGGCTGTAATGCGACATGCGATACATGGCCGAAAAATTTGAAGCGATAGAAAAAAAGTTTCACTTTCAAACGCGGTATATTCTGTAAAATAGTTAAATTTTTTACAAGAATTAATCAAATGATTAATTCACCAACTGGGGGCGTTACCTAAAAAATTTATTCACTTTTTTAATGTTAATGTTATAAAAAACTTACCATTTATTTTATTGCTAGAGCAATTAATTAATTCTTCTCCTTTAATATGAATATCGTAATCTTTTCTTCCCACCTTAATTTTATTATTAATCGTTTGTATGAAACGTAACTCAGTCGGATGGTCGTTCCAATCTGTCCAAATAAATCTACTAGGAACTGCAGTTTTCTTAAGGAAAACTATAGCTGTAAAAGTAGAAAGAAGTACATGTGAATATAATTTATATCATACTAGCGGACCGGACAACTGTTATTCTGTACACAAAACTTAAATGCGACAACTTAGAAATATAAAAAAATTGTAAAATAAAAAGGGATCGAATCGTGAATCTAAACCTTTCTCAAATCGACCTGATGACACACAAAAAATTACATTAAAATCAGTCCAGCCGTTTAGGAGGAGTTCAGTGACATACACCCGTACTGAAGAATTATATATATAACTAACGACGCGCTCCGACTTCGTACGGGTGCAATTCATTATACATATAAACCTTCCTCTTGAATCTAGTAAAAAAAACTGCATCAAGATCCGTTGCGTAGTTTTCAAGATATAAGCATACATAAGGACAGACAGACAGCGAGACAACTTTGTTTTATACTAGGTAGTGAAGTTAAAAAAGATTGAATGTATCATACAATGAATGAATGAATGAATGAAATATACTTTATTGTACACTAACAACGTATATTAAATAATCAACCAAAAATAATACAAAACTGTACAATAGGCGGCCTTATCACTAAAAAGCGATTTCTTCCAGGCAACCTAGTAAAAGGAGATAATAAAAACAGTTGTATCAGGTAACGGTCTACACTGACTTGATAACAGAAACTAATAAGTCAAAATATAAATACATATTAATAAATTTTATATAAATGCAAATGCAAACACCATATATAAATATATACGTTAATAATCTATATATATAAAAATGAATTGCTGTTCGTTAGTCTCGCTAAAACTCGAAACGGCTGGACCGATTTGACTAATTTTTGTTTTAAAATATTTGTGGCAGTCTAGGGAAGGTTTAAACGATGAGAAATTATTGGAAAATTGCATGGAAAATCGAAATAGCAACAATTTTATTTTCCCATACAAACTATACCTGTCAACCTGTCAACTATGTCTGTGTGACCTGTCAAACACTTTATGCGTAAGTTCCGAAAATTCTCTTTCTATGTGTTCAGATTGACAAATTCCCTAGAAATAATTTATATGGTAAAACAACGTTTGCCGAGTCAGCTAGTAACATATAAATATTCAGATATAAGTTGACAACATCGAGGAATGGAAAACAATAATTATGGAGGCATAAAGTGTTTTCTTTAAAGTCGCTTGAAAACAGGTAGCGATTGTGCCTGCCTAATATATATTGGGAGAGAGTTCCAAAGCCGTACAGCTTCCACAGAAAAGGACTTGGGGTAGAAAGATGTACTATGGGGAGGATTTCTGACGATTAAATTGTCATCGGAACGGAGAGATCGATCTGGGTGAGAACAATACAGTAGATAAAGGTTTTTGAGCAAATGGAGGAAAGATTTGCTGATGGCAATGGAATGGGCATAGCCATAGAATTTGGCAATCTGTAGGGCGCGCCTCCGAAGCAGTCTTTGTCCAACACTCCGACATGCCTCTCAACATTCGTACTCAACGTGTACATTGACATTCTCCCAAGTAATACTAAGTGAAAAGTTGCCAAGGGAGCAGTTGGTCCACCTGATGTTAAGTGGATAGGCCGGCCATGGACATCTACAGGACCTGATGGGCTGGCAGATGCGTTAACAACCTTTAAAAAACGGGGGACCCGGCTACCCCACTCACCAGAAGAAACGCAAACGCATAATAACTTCCACTTTACGTCGATTTTATGTGAGGCTGTGGTACTTCTCCGGACGAATCTGTCCATCTGTGCAACAGCAAAAGTTATCGCACACTCATTCATTACATCGTGCTTACATTGCGTTTTGAGTAAATTTTTGGGATAATGTTATTTTTTAATTTGTTTTAAGGGAATTTACGAATTAAATCTATCCAGGTACAATGCATTGTTTTCATTAACTAGTCACTAATCATGAGTCCGAAACAATTTTGTGAACAATATTTTGTTTTATTCATTTGCAATATTTTGTAAGATATTGTTAAATTGTATATTATATGAAACGCTTATATTAATTAACACTTCAATGATAAAATTTAACCGAGTTTCAATATTACATTATTTATTAATTCAACAGGTTTTAAGACATCTGTATTACATACTGTAAAATAAAATGTTTATTATCTGTTGCTGAGCTGTAGGAGCTTGCGCTTTCGTTTGCACTTATACGGATACGCTGACTGACATGACATTATGAGTAGAGTAAGATTGAAATGAATACAAAAATAATAAACGAATGAATGTCGTGACGTTATAAAAGTGATTTACTTACAATTCGGCTTTGTTGGTTCTTTTGGATACCCATAATCTTCTGGCTTAAAATGTTTCTTACATACACGAGCATGTTTTGACGGGACATAATCTTTTCTACCTATCGCGTTTAACCATTTCTTTAGGCGTTCCTCGTCGATAGGAAATTTGTGCCCACCTTTAGTTTCAGAACAAAACGGTACTGCACAACATTGAGGCATATTATACTATATGAACAATCTAGGCCGAAAAATACAACAATATAAAAGATTAAATGAAGAAAATTTTGTGCGTACTGTGATGTGAGGTAAACTGCTGTAACTAGTTTGCTTGCGACACAGACTGTTACCTCAACCTCATTTCTCAGTGCTGCCCCCTATTACATGTTGGCGTTAGTAGGAATGCCTACATCTGGCTTAAGTAAGGTGTCTCAGTGTTACCCATAACATCTTACGTCGTTAAATTTCTATTCCCGTTTAATATTAAAAGCTAATCGAAATCTGTAAAGGTAAATTTTGAAAATGATATTATGCTTTGAACTTTAATACATACATCAAATTCAAATGTAATAATATGTAACATTTTATAGCGATATTTTTGGCCATTAATATGCAATCTATTTGCAACTTTACAGTTTAATTCAATCCTTTTCATTATTAAAAAACTCTCCTTTTATAGAATTTAACAGCAAACGGCGACATAATCCTTAGATTAGACAATTTTTTACTCTTAAGAAAACGTAAACATATGTAGACAATAAAACATTTTATTTTGTTTTAGAGAAATGGAAATACAAGATGACGCGGTGCCAACCTTTAAAAAGAAGGATTCCCGGCTATCTCACTCACCGGGAGAAAAGCAAATGTATAAGATGTATAATACGGTTTTTGTGAGGCCGTGATAATTTACAGGTCGAGCCACAGAAACAAATGCCGTTACTCTTCTACGAAAAACTCGTTTATATCTTGATTGTATTGTGAAACATCCAAGGATATGTACCATACCATATACATAAGAGAGTGGATCAAAAAGTTCGGTTACTTTTTTATCTGCACTAGATGTGACTAACTGTCACAACTAGTGCACGTAAAAAAAGTTTAACTTCAGTCCGTCAGGATTCATAACAGTCAGTATAATAGTCTTTATTCACTGTGCTTCAGTCCTATAAACAATTCAATCCGTAAGATAATCTAATATATAAAATTCTCGTGTCACGGTGTTTGTAATTGAACTCCTCCGAAACGGCTCGACCGGTTTTCGTGAAATTTTGTGTGCATATCAGCCAGGGTGAAGAATTCGGACAACATTTATTTTTCATCCCCCTAAATGTTAAGGGTGGTCCACCCCTAATTTTTTTTCTAGCCTACAATTAATTTATATGGCAAAACAACGTTTGCCGGTTTAGTTTACAATATTGAGAAAATTAGCACACCAGTCCGGATTAGTATAAATATAAAGTCTCGAGTTTAGGTAAGACCATCGTTTACAATTGGCAATAGACGCAGTAATGGCGTTTGATGATTTCGTGGCGTAGTTGCAAAGGTTTTGGCTTCGGCGTCGGGGGTCGTGGGTTCGATTCCCACTACAACTATTTGTGCGACCCACAGATAGTTGTTTTGCATCTGGGTGTTTGTCCACGTGAAATTTATGTTTGTACAAACGTCCATACAACACAGGATAATGTTATTCTAAAGTGAGGGCAATGTTTTTCAAAAATACAATAAAATACAATGAACAGATTTAGATAAATGAGGTAACGATTTTAACAATAAGAATGGGCATGCTCCTAAATACCATGGCCTCCTAAGTCGTATTGTTTGGTACATTTTACTGGCAACTCATGGCATAAAGTCTTCGTGCGCGCGAAAAATTTTTAGCTATGCGCTCAATAGTAACTATTTTTACCACTGCGTGCGATGATAGAATTGAGAGGTTCTTACGTTTGAATAAAACTACAGAAAATCTTCCGTTGTCAAGTACAACGGAAGATTTTTGTACGCAGTACATATACTAACTCCTCCCTTGGTAAATGCTGTACGAAATATTATTTTCTTATTTGAGAAGCTGGCAAATAACTGGTGGTTTACCTGATGTTAAGTGATAAACGTCGCCCATTGACAATTGCAACACCCGTAGGGTTGTAGATGCGTTGCCACCTTTTAATAAAATGGCCCCTGCTACTTCACTCACCAGACGAAACGCATAAGTACATAGCAACAGCATGACACTTCGATTTCATGCCGGTCTTCTGTGAGGTACTTACCCGGACGTACCTGCCCATTCTTGCAACAGAGAAGACTGTTGCGTGGCTACCACAGTTCGGGATGCTCGAGTATAATGAATAAGCAAGTGCCCGGAAACTGAGTTATCAGAGCCGTTATAATGGCGCTTTACAGCTGGTTTCAATACTCTATCTATCTGTAGATTTGGTTACTAGCGATAGGTATTTGATGTTAGCTCCATTATATTTACGTCATGTGTGACGATAAATTCTATCTAAAGTAACCAAACTTAGAGATAGAATATTGAAACCTGGCCATTAGTCCCTTAAAAAAAAATACCTAAAGAAGAGAGAACAGATGATGTTTAGAGCCCGTAAGCTGTTTTTTGTTTTTAATGCAAAAGTAATCAAACTTACGTTTATTCCGCAGTTCGACATTAATTAACGCCATAGCGGAAGTAATAAGGCAAGCATAATCAGACCTAATCTACTAATACCGATATGTTCAAAGTTGCTTAAACATATTTAACCCTTTGATTATTTAACCTTAAATAATCAAAGCAATAACATCCTGACAGTGTTGACTGTGTTATCTTAGCATCATCGTATCAATTTCTATTATAACACAACATGCTCATTATCACAGTAGGTATTATTAATATTTCGGTGAGATTAAATGTTTGGTTGGATATCGGCGATATTCTTGGCGGAAAATAAATAGGCGTCTTTGAGCAAACGGCTCAAATTCAAATATCTCTATTCAATCTAAAAGCATTAAACATTATTCGTTAAAGAAAAGCCACCAACCTGAGACAAACCGGCGAAAGAAACTCAGCAATGTTGGCGGCTGTAGTATCTGTTTAAAAATTTTGTTAAGACGTAGAAATTTTTTTATAAATAAGGGTGGGACTGAGAACTTTTTGGGAAGATCTAAAATTTGTTGAAAGTCAATTACAAACTTACATATTTCCATCATTACTCAATTTAATGAAATAAAGAATTAATAGGTGGGTATTTACATGTAAAAACACATCAATGAGAAAAATTATTCATAAAAAAACAGTAATTATTATTAAGCTTTTACTGCCATCTATTTTATAACATAGGAATGAATTGTATTGGTATGATATAGAGATCAACAAGATGGCGCTACTTTAAAAGAAAAAACTAAGAATACGGTGTGGCATTTTTGCGCTCGTTTCTCACTTCACATGGCTAAGTGATGACAGTTCAGATGGTTTGACAATGTATATGCTATGTGATTGTAATAAACTTCAATCCAATTCAGTACATATTAGGTAGTGTCATAGTGTAACGTTTTGTTGTTTGTCTGTTAGTTGGTAATTCGGTTTAAAAAGCTGTTGCAATTTTGTGATTTTTACGAAGTAAAGTGTGCGATTGCATCTTTGTTTTGTACACAGTTAGCCTTTAGATATATCATATATATTGTGTAAAAGTTAAAAAATGCTGTGAGGGGTGCTTTTTCCGAAGTGATAATGTTTTTATCTGCCGAATTTAGGAAAAGCCATCATACATTATGAACAAAAATAATAGTATTTTCTATAGCTGTGTGTATACTTAGACAAAAATTAAATTAAAATGACTGTAACATACACCGGCGAAGTAGCTACATGCCGTGGATTTGGAACGTTTTTAAAAGTTTTGTACAAGTAAGTGAAGATAATAAAATTAAAAATACTTTTCTGTTTCTCTTTACGAAAACTAATCGATGCATTTTAAAAACGAAATACTTAATACATTTAACAAATATACGGCATGATAATTAGAAAGTTAGTTCAATATTCGTATTTTTATTTATTTATAATATTTATAAAACTTGGTAAGAAATGCTTTTCTTAAGGATCACTTTGAATTTTAAATTTGGTGTCGTTTTTCATGTTTTTAAAATCGCACGTTACTTACTATTCCTCTACTTACATATCTTAATTATCAATAATAATAAGAGATCAGGGTTCGATAATCGCCCCTTTTTATAAACTAGATTTTTATAAGATTTGTTTAATACATTTCTAATAACTTTCTGATCCGTCAATAGTAAAAAGGAAAAAAAATATGTAGAATATAAAAGCACAACAGTAAACACAATGATACTTTTAAGTATTAAAAACAAATAATTATAATGTAATAAAGTAAATCGGTGCTTTATTTGTTGTTAAGAATATAAGAATAAATATCATTATATTCTACTCTAATAAGAAATCGATGCAAAGGCCGTAAATTTCTGTAAATAATTTACAAATGTGAGACTAACCATATGTTGACCTATTTCTGATAGGTCGTCATTGTAAAAAGAAAACACACGTCTACTTTATTTCTTTACATCGTACGTAAGTGATTTCCGTTATGTTCAGTCGGCAAACCCATCGTTGCCGTCTGGTCAATTAACACGGAAATTCATGCCTCATTTAGATATCAGGCAAGGCACTCCACAAACCTAAAGCCCTAGTAGTTATCGATTTATTTTTTCGTGTATAACTTTTTTAATGAAAATATTTCCGATGCATCGAAATACAGTTTTGGCCTATATAAGTCATCTATGGTTTTGGCGTTAGACAATTTTCATATTGCATTTTGATATATTTATTCTATACCACGATGGAAGAGGGTTGTTTTTTTTTTTACCTTGTGCCTGTTTTTGTTTTTAGCTGCCTTTATTCTATTCCACAATGAAAGAGGGTTTTTTTACCTTGTGCTTGTTTTTGTTCCTGCACACAAAATTCAAGCCAACCTCTGCGTGTAAATACATAAATATATGTATACGTACGTAGTGTAGCTAGATAGCTAAGGTGCGACTAGCTGAGGATCTCCTCAACTTAATCGCAGCTGCTTTTGACTTGAAGTCAATGAACTGCCCCCTCCCGTTTAGGTTCTAAGGGTGTAATAATTTTATTTTTATTTAACTCACCTTTGCTATAGCGCGTTTCTTCTCTAAATTTGTTGTAAAATAAGAAAATCGTCGGCTTCCCTTATTGCAACAAATGTTAAAATTGAATTGTAATGATTCTACATTATAATTTTATTACGATTTGTTAGAAATGTATGTCAAGGTTAGAAATCGGATTTTTTTAAACAAAGGCTGGTAAGAATATCCTTTAACTTGACGATAAAAACTCTATCTGTGTCGTGCCTCACCCACGACTGCATATTTTCAAATAATTTTAAATGAATTCTTTATTTAAAATGTTTGTATTCTCCGATATCAACTAGATCATACATCGTATACTATAACAGAGCTGAATATAGATAAAATAATTAATTTATTTTTACTATTTATTTTATACAAATAAGACACGTCAATGCATTTTACTTCCTCAGTATCGTAAAGGTAAGATAAGACGTTATTAAAATTTTTGAACGAAAGAACGTTGCCGAACTATGATTTTTAAACGATACAATCTTAGCGTCGTCAGCAAAAAACATATCTAATGGAACTCTTTAGCAATTGTAATTGTACATAGTCATTGCTTAGATCATTATTATTCGGGCTAATTATGTCATGAGTCGAGTTGTGCGTTCTGAAATCGTACAGTGGCAAAGTAGCAATTACCTAGATTGTAAACATGCTGTAAAAGTGTGAACATAAATTTAGTCTATAACCGTAGTACAGTTTGAAAAAAAGCCCAATAACCTCTGCCTTTCGTGTCGATTTAAGTATAAGATTCTATTATGTTACTCATATTTACGTAAATTCTTTATAAATCATTGATACAGGCCAAGGTTAATGTTGTAATTGGTTATGTGTAGAAAACTTCATCGTCATTATAATCGGCATATATTAGATTAAACCACTGTAGAGGATAAGAACGATCCGGTGAGCGAGTTCTGTAAAAAATCCAGTGTTAACGAACTCAAATACTTCGTGAAGCCGATGCTTAAAAAACTCGTTCCGCTGTGAAAACAATTTTCGCACTTGACAATTGAATAAAGTTACTTGTTAGCGCCTTGTTAATATAATATTTTGAAAGAAAATAAAAACGTGCTGCACGAATATAATACGCTTCTTTGATTTTTTATTATCTGTATAGATATATAATATATTGTGTATTTCTCAAATGTGTTTCTTCGTTGGTGAGCCATTACTCTTCGTTAAACTATTGCGTGGCCCTATCTCAGGCTTTTTAAATGTCTAATTGTCCTTGCGATATATTTTCGATACGTGAATACTTAGCAACGCATAGCCATTAACTAAGTCTCGGAGCCGACAGAGATCGAAAATCTGTAGAAAAATTGACGAAAACTTTCTCGCCTCTGCAAGGATTTGGACCACACTGCAGCGAGTCTAAAATAGATGTCTTCACCGTCAAAAGGAGCAAGTGAACTCTTCCAGAGGTTTTTACTTTTGGAGATATACTGTTCGCAATCTCCTTAACTAATTCAATTAATGACTGTTCATAGCAAGGCTAACTCAGCGGAAGTTGGCAGTCCTAGCAACGAACAGTGGTGGTACACGCCGACTGTTCCGGTGAGTATATCACCACCGGTGGAACAGCTTTCCTTTCATGTCGGTGAGCCGTGCATAGAGACTTATTCCTGACACTGACGTTTAGAATATCCTCAGTTTTGATCGCAGGCGCAGAGTAGCCTCTCTGTATTTCTTTTATCGTTGTAAAAGCTTATAAGCAAGAGCGATGGGCAGACCATCGATGTCAATAACACCCGAAGGATTGCAAGTGCGTTGTCAACCTTTGAAACAGTGGGGGGCCCACCCCAATTATACATATTTCTACTTAACGCTCGTCTTCTGTGACGCTATGGTATTTCCCCAGACGAGCGTCCTCACTCGCGAAACAGCGAAATCTTACCTCCATCATCTTACGTCTAAACGCCCAACAGGCCTCCATTCCTAAATTTTCAGAAGGCATAGTCTTCGCATTGAATCAGCCAAAGTACTGGTATATAAAAAGTTGTTAATGTATACAAATGCAGTTCATTTATTTGAGTTCATTCAATTGAATATATAAAGACACTGGATAATCTCCATCTTTTATTAAATGTGTCATTAAAACATGATAAAATATTTTAGGGATTAATCGTGACGTTTATATGAATAATCTATTTGTGTCTTGACGAAATATCTATTACTTAATATTAGTAAGCAGAAAAGACAAAAAATACTGAAAAAAGTTGCCAGGACGATGACGATTCAAACTATTCAAAGCTTTTATTGGATATTTGTGTATAATATGAACATAAAATGAAGGCGTAATATTGAGCACAAGTCTTTCTTAAGGCCCATTACACGATGCCATTTTCTTGTACATACAAGAGCAATAATTGAATGCAATAAATTGCGCGCAATAATTTGTTAGACCATTTGTTGTTTAGACCATGCAACTCATTTATTGCTTCAATTTAATTGTATACAACAGGCAAGAAACTTGCACCGTGTAAATGGGTCTTAAGAATCAAGAAGCCATAGGATATTATGCTTATTGACCATACGATTGACGAATATTTAGTAGTAGAAACCGTTTACATTAACCAATAAAGATTAAAGTTGCTAAACGATTTGAAATTTAAGGTTCCGTGAAATGTTATAAAATAACATAAACCCTTCTACATAATCAAGCAGCTATCGCTCTAAGCAATTAATTATTGTTCAAAGAAATAACATTCTCACAAAAAATACATTTCAACAAACATATTCATCTTAGTATTGTTCGAAACAATGAATATTTAACTGCAAATAGCGCCTATTAACTTGTCACGTCTATTAATATCGTTAATGCACTTTTGTTAGTACACTTTTTATGTACTCGCTACATTATTAACGTATTAAATTGAATTACCCATTCTTAAGCATGATCGAACGATGTTTTGTTAGCAACTTGAGCAAAAAAAAAACGTCTTTGGATGTGGGTGGACAAAGTAATGTAGAACGGAACATAAACTTGCTCTGTTATATCATTTAAGGCATAAAAAGTTAAAGCAGGTGTCCAATTAGTTGTAAGAGATAACACGATAAAATATTAAATGGACGTTTGCGTTTGTTTAAAAAATATAAAGTCTAGGACCTAGACTCTAGGTTGATGTTCATATATGGAATTTACTGGGGGGCGTGAAATGGAAATATTATAGGTACTTTAACGTTTCGTCTGGTTAATGGTGCAATTCGGGGTCCACTTTCTTCGAGGTTTGCAACGCATCTGCAGCCATAGGGGTTGGACATCTAGCCCATGGGTAGGGTAATAACATAACATCAGTGAACCGCCAGCTCGTTTGACCACCATCTAACAAAAATGCTGTCTCAGTTAAACTGTTATAAGATTCTAAAAAAACGTTTTCACAAAATTCTTAATTAAAACTTATAATACTTTTGAAGTCTATAACTATATATCTACTTATAAGTCTATTTATAACCTTATAGCTTACGAATAAAATTGTATGATCATGAATGGATGAAAACTTCGGCTTGCTTTCACGTTTCATTCAGTTCTGTTCTCGTTTCTATCTCCTCTTATCTCTATCAAAATTATTCGATTTTACGAAGAGATAAAGAAGAGACTTTTTTCATAATATACATCTTGGAGAGGACGAACTGGAAACGCTTATGTAAGGACATCCAACAGTAAGAGGCTTTAGAAATTTCATCGCAGGTAGACATTACTAAGAGGCATCAGCAAATGCACTAGTACGGCGGCGTACAGTCTGATTACGTCCGCTTATCAATCGATTTGAACACAGGAGGAGGTTCTCAATTCGACTATATTTTTTTATGTTTGTTACCTCAGAACTTGCGATTGGGCGAACCGCTTTTGATGATTCTTGTTTTATTTGAAAGCTGGTGCTTCCCATGTGGTCCCATTGGATGTTGGGCTCCGGATATACTTAGGAAGCTGCTGAAAATCAAATACTAAATGAATAAAGATCGAGATTGAAGTCGGTTTTTTTTAGTTAATAAAAAATGTACTTGTCGAAATCTGAATCGCCTAGCAAACGAAGCGGAGTGATATCAAACGATAATGCCGATGTTAACAGGATTTAAAATCGACTCTGTTGGAACGGCAACATGAAGTAATTCTGCACACAAATGATTCAACCTGACGATCGTATTCTGTCGAAAGCCGAATGTTTATCTGTCTAAGGTCGCTTGACTCACGGAACTAATTACATTAATAGTCCATCAGCGCTTGTGTTTTGTTAACGCACGCTCTGAGGTAAGTGCTAAGCCGAATTGATTCCGGTGCAGATCAGCCCGATATTTTTTCTATTAGTCATCGTCTGTTTTATTTCGGCATGCGATGTTTGGATCCGCCCGAAGAGGCGGCAGCTGTTATGTACTCTGGAACAACGAAATTTATTAATTTTTGCAACGATAGGACTTTTAATGCTAGGGTCGTCTTCTGTTTTACTCTAAAGGTATTGTTGATGTCGAATGGAGTGTTGTTAGCAGGCCTCCAAGTGCTTTTGGTATTTTCGAAGAAGTATGTTCTTCGAAAAACTTGATCGAAGAGGAATCGGCATTTCAAAAATAATGGCGCATTCAAATTTAGAATTCTGAAGACGGCAGTATACTTCTTATAACTGCTTTCCTTTTGTCAGAAAAAAAAAACGATCATTCATACTGCCATTGATCCTTAACATGCTATTAACCGCCTATCTGACATCATAAAGTTCACAAAAAAGACTTCTATGTATCAATCATACTTCATATTAACAATAATAATAAGAAGGCGGTGGTGGCTTCAAATTCCGTAGTGCGTTGATGCTTTTCTGATTAAAAAAAACTCAAGTTTAACAGTGATTTTCGAAACAGACGAACGTTTCGTAAGTTATACTTGTATCAAATATAAAAACAATGAATAAAGCAAATTTATAAGACAAGCGCAAGGCTGCTCTAACCTTCGGCGGTATGTTGGCTTCGGTCATCGCGTGATAACGGCAAACTCAATCTAACAATCGCTGCTCGATATCATTGTTATAGTGTTTCCTCGAATTAGAATGATCACGATCGCGCATAAATATAGAGCGTCGATTAATAAAAACCGCGGGCTCTGTGCTTAGTTGACTATGTCCGCGTGGTCAGAACTAAAAATAACAGAAGATATTGCCTTAAAACAAGGTATAACAAAATACAACAGACGTTTCCATTGGTATCAACTAGGCAAGACTGTTCTGTGGTTGCCGGTTTCGATTACCGCAAGAAACATCATTAAGATACTGAATGAGATAGAAATGAGAAAGACGTGGTAATTGTTTAGTCAATTTTAGAACGGTGTAAGTGTATTAGGTATTAAAAATTCCTGCAGTATATTTCTGATGAGACGGACCGTGTGTAATATAATTATATACATTATGGACTATCTCTACGAATTTTTACATAGTCACGGGTTGTTAATTATGAATGGTGCAAATAATTCGAAACGCCGGAGAAATTAATCGTGAAGATTAGTTTTATTAAAATTATTAGTTTCGCGTAAAGTTAAAGTCAATGCACACACTGATACACTATTATTCACGTGTATACATCCATTGTCTTATACGAGCATCCGATAACTGTTCTTAGTAATATAAGTACGTTCATTTGCCTCTACGAGAATTTTTCTATCCATTTCCGCTCCTTACCTTTTTATATTAGGTCCTTGCATCCTTGCGAAATTGGCGTTTTGCCGAACTAGCCACTTTGATTTCATATGTCTAGCGTTTGTCTATGAATTCCAAATTCAAATATATTTCAAAACTTGTCTACTCAACAGATGTCGTGTTATACACGACTTAAATCGGACAACAACTTATAAATAAAAAAACCGACCGATTTGTATTCTGAATACGCACAAAAAAATTCATTTAAATCGGTCCAGCCGCTAAGGAGGAGTTCAGTGACATACACATGTACAGAAGTATATATATATAAAGATTTAGGCTTGTGTACTTCAGACCATTTGATTTTTCTTCGACATCGGTCTAGTCAAAATGGAAAACTTTAAATATCGCGTTTTTTACGAATACAATTTTCGCTGTGGTAGGGTCCCGCAACAGTGTTCGCTGTTGCACGAATGGGCAGGTCCGTGCGGGCGACCACGACCCCACAGAAGACCACCATGACGTGAAAGTGTTATACTTCTGCGTTTGTCTAGCGAGTGCGGTGACCGGGGCCCACTTTATCAAAAGGTGGCAACGCATCTGCAATCCTACGGGTGTGGCAATCACTTAACATCAGGTGGATTGCCAGCTCGCTTGCCACCATCTCAAATAAAAAAAAGAAATACATTCACAGAATTCATCATGAGATGTATTATAATGAAACGTGATAAAATTCCTTAATTGGTTTCAATCAACTAAGTGGTGCGTATACGCGTAAATATAACGATTAGCGAGGTCACAATTTGTATTTTAACGGAATTAAAAAAGGACCTTCTCTTTATGTAATTTATTCGAATTGAGATCTTCCGAAATTGTAGTGCTATGTGCAGTGATAATTTTACTCGTTTGCTTGATTTCAATGATACTTTTCTGCAATAAGGGTATCTCAGGGGTAATGCTGCTTAGTAATTTAGATCAATATTTGATCTGTAAAGCCATAAAACTCCAATTTTCATCTGTATGAAATTTTTTTTTTTGCTTGTTTTTATATAATTTGTTCGAAGTGGAATTTATGAAATTAATTACGTCGTCACTCCGTTGGAATCATCATCGAATGGAGTGTCTTCTAGTATTGATTGGAGTTTCTCGGAGAGACACACAACAGAGATGTTGCAGACGAGTTGCAGGAGGCGGGCCTCACTTAAGATGAGAAAATCTGTTAGCTCAGTTCTCAGTTGTCTGCTAGCTCTTGGAATAGAAATAATTTGTATCGCGGACGCGCGATAACTATAATAGACTATGAAATTAGCCCATTCACACACTCCGCGCCTTGACACGGCCGAGTGATATGCGTCATGGCATGACGCAATATCCCTTCTGTGATTCCCATATTTGCGGCGAGTCGATGTTGAACACTGTGAGAATCGCTCCTTTGATTTTTGCCGTAATACGGTGTTCAAGACGTTAGTTTCGCTGCCAGTTTGAAAACGTGAATAATTCTGTTCTATTTTTCTTTCACGAGGATCGGTGTTTGCTTATCTAGGCACCTCGATGGCCCGTAGGCGACATGCCATAATTAACGCACGCATGAGTATATGCGCGGCCCTACCCACTGTTGAGGGCCTCAAACCCGCGGGCTCTGGCTAGCCGACGGGTTCTGCGTTCAATATACCTTTAAAGGCCTAAGGGCTGCAAGCGTAACATCAGTTATACAAATTTAAAATGCTTATATAGGCAATATGACTAAAATAATAGACCGTTATCACCAGCTGACGATACCGGTGAATAAATCCGGTGCTGGGAGCTTAAGGATTAGGGATTTATAGGAATTTTTACGTTTGATATGTTTGTGAGAGCATTGCCTGCTTTTAATATGAGAACTAATTTTCTCACTAATTGGTGTGGAGAAAATCAGTTTTATTAGGCCCAATTTCATGGTTCGTAGTTCAAGAATATTTTGGACTCTATAATTTTATAATTAAAATATAAAGTTACGGTTCATCAAGCCTGTGTCTCCGATTGATTTAACGCAATATATCTCGAAAATTTTCTGCAATTTTTTTGTATTTACGTATGGAACACAATATTGTTAATCAATAGATCCTAAGTATGGTTTTCCTTGTGTTATCTTAGTTCTTGCTTATGGTTTATTTATATAGGTATGTACATAAATTATATAGTTTAATAACGCCTACATTTACTTGTTTGAATAATTTTCCGGTTGGCCGGTCGAAAATACCATACGGAGTGATCCCGCCGTTTGTACATAAAGTAACAGCCTATACATGTCCCACTGCTGGGCAAAGGCCTCCTTTATACAGAGGGTATCAGGGCATAGTCCACCACGCGGCCCCACTGTGGATTGGCGGACTTCACATATTTTCGAAATACATTAGTTTCCTCACGATGTTTTCCTTCACCGCGGAGCACGTGGCACCGGGGATCGAACTCAGGTTGCTCGAGTATATATTGAATTAAAGGCGGGCGCCCGGACACTGAGCTATCACGGCTCGTTTGTACATCTGGACGATAAAATGCAAATTAAGAAATAAATGTGGTGTCTGTTTAGAAAACACAAATAGGCAAACTCTATTTGTTTGTATAGGCGTAGATAAAAAATTCCATAGTAGGAAAAATGATAACGTTCTTACATTGAGCAATTGTGTATCACTTAACGTCAGGTACTCGAGCACCTGTTCATTAAGTGATAAAAATTGCGATAACGTTAATGAGATTGTAGTTAATATAGTATTTGCATTACTCTCATCTCTATTGTTAAAGCATGGAAGGCGAAATGAAACCAACACGCCTATTATATTCTGAAAATTATTCAGCATTTATGGGCAGATTTAATTTGTTATGACGAATTTATGACTGCTTTACATGAACGCACAATATTGATAGCTTATGGGGCATTTAAATTCGGTCGAACACTCGCCTCTCTGGCTTTGATATAATTATATTTGAATGTAAATTCATAATTTTCAGTCACCGAATAATGCAATAATGTTAAATAAATATTTATCCAATGATATTATATACAAATACGAAACTGAGAAATTTTCACTCAAATTACACCAATTGTCGTAATTAGATTGCATTTATATAGACTGCTATCTCTTTCCGTATCATACGTTCTATATCATCTGTCACATTCACTTATATATTGTCATATAATGTAAACAGGTTTAATTTTTAAACGCCGCGTAATATGAGCTTGCGTCATCTTTATTAAAACATTAATTAATTTATCAAAGAAAGGAATTACATCTTGAATAATAAAGTTTTTCAGTCTGCTTCGCTATCTTTCATTTAAACTAATTGTCTATAGATGGCAATATCATACATTATTTATAAGAAATTCTAAACGACAATTTTCTTAAAAAAATAACTTCATTCAAAAAATATCAAAAAAATAACACTTGTTATTCGTCTATAGCTAATCATTTGTTGAATGATTAAATTTGATGACGAACTATGGAAGTTATGGCGTACCACAAAACATCTTTGTGAAATAATATATAGAGATAAATATATTAATTTCGTACCATAAGACAAAAAAACGTCTCTGAGGAACGGAGAGGACAAAACGGCCGAGGGTAAGAGAGAACAGAAACTTAATGAATATTGACTGTTTGTTATTAATGTATCGACAGCCGTACTCTGAAAATATCTTTGTGGACTTGCAAATGTTTTATCGAATTTACAGCACTGTTAAATGCCACTGCCATTATAATTTACGGCGGTGGTATTATATATACGCAGAGTGCTTGTGCATAGTTTAAAAGACGAATGGTTGATTACTTTTTTAGGGTTCCGTACCAAAAGGGTAAAAGGTGACCCTATTAATAATACTCCGCTGTCTGTCCGTCAGCAGGCTATATCTCATGAACCGCAATAGACAGTTGAAATTTTCAAAGGTGATGTATTTCTGTGCTGCTATAACAATAGATACTAAAAAACAGAATGGAAAAATAATTAAGCGCGGCTCACATGCAACAGACATGATTTTTTTATAGTAATATTTACTCTTAGGGGACCTTAAAACTATTGAAACACGAGAGTGAATGTTACAATTGAGGGTAAACTGTTTATTGTAGAGAAGCATTTTGACAGAGCTCTCGCTGCCTGAGCGGGAGCAAGAATACATGTTTAAATTATTTATTATTTTTAGTTGTGTTCTTTCAAATTCGCAAGCGATACCAAAGTTGGTATATTTGCAAGTTTCGTTCATTCGTCCCGTTCAGGTGCCGTTGCCTTCGCCGCGTTATCTGGCCTCTCACGCTAACACTATTCTAGATACGTGCCAGTTCTACGCGAAGTACTTGACACCATTCGATGAGAAAAAACATCAACTGGCTCCTTACGCATACTTATTAGCGCGGTGGTTCCCAAACTTTCAAGGCACAAAATGCTCATATATATATAAATATATAATCTGGGAAGTATGACATAGATAGGAGATCGGCGTGTAGAATTGTTTGGATTATTGTCCGAAAAGTGAGATTTCAACTACCCCGCACTTTATCGAACTAAAATAGCGTATTACTTATTTGTCGTGGGTGCCATTTTTATAACGATTTTGCCGATTTTTTATTAAGGACAGGGATTGTTATCCGTTAATTTCCGTTTGTTATTGAATGCCAATTTAATTAAATATTTCGGTGCATACATACACAATTGATAAAATACATATACAGAAGCATTAAATATCTAAATATATAACCAAAATTTGAATAAACCCGATTGGCGTAGTGTGTCGTGCACCTGCGTCTTGCCCAAGAGGGTGTGGGTTCGATCCCCACTACTGGAAAAATATTGTGTGATGAACATGATGTTTTTCCAGTGTCTGGGTGTAAATAAAAAATATATAAATTTATAATATCTATTTATTTTGGACTAAAGAAAAATGTGTACTTTATTTATCTAGTGTTTTGAAATTTACGACCGAAGCGAACAAATACTTCTACATTCATTACAGATATATAAGTTTTCATTTTTATTTTGCTTTCATTATATTCATTCAACTTTGGGTACCTCTGATCTAATTTACCTATTCGTAATCATGGATTTAGATCCTAAGTATGGGTTTCGTAATACATAATTATAGATTCCCTCAAAAAGTTCGCTCGGATTTTCCCCGCGTTCGGAGCAAGCACAGCCACAATTATTGCAAATATATTTGCTATTATCCTAGGACAAGGTTAAATGCAGTAATTTAAGACGTAACCTTTGATTTCCTCTAAATCTATGACCTTTAGAGTGTGTCAGGTCTGTGATATATAACGGAACTTCACAATGAATTCACAAGAATGTGCCTATTTAGTTAAGAGCATTTGATTCTACTTTTCACGTATTGTTTTATTTTAACAATGTCACAACAACTGCTGTGGCCTTTAAAGGAATAAATAATAAATATATTTAGTATTGAATGGTTTAGTAATACAATAGCAATGTAATCCAGAAAGAAATATCATGGATTTTAATTCAGCGAGGAATTTTTGATTCATTTCACAACGAGAAAATATAGTAGATAATCGATTAATTACTTATTGATTGCTAAGTAAAACTAATTTTTATTTACATAGTCGGATGAAACTTATCATTTCGAATACCTTTTGGACCATGATTGCTATAACGTTAATATAAAAGCAACTTAGAACATTTTGTAAATAATTTTAGGGGTAAAATATTATTTTTTTCTGTACATACAATAAATAATTTTCTATTCCACGATAGTGTGGATGAGTACTAGTTTAAATAATTTATTTTTCTTAAGAATAAAAGCAAGAAAATAATTGTAAATTAACGCCAAATGAAAGCATGGATAAATTATTAGAAAGTAATAAAAGAAATGTTCCGTTTTTCCTTCAAGAATTCCTAAATATGGGTTCTATATTCACCCTTATAGTAAAATTCGATCAACCGAGCATTGACCTTTAGGTTGGGGTCAGATGTTGGAGCGAGACAATTTTCAACGTAACTCATTCAAGAAATTAAAGTAAGGGGTAGTGAACCCATTATCCTCATTTTTCACACAAAGTCTCGTCTAAGTCGATTTAAGCGCTTATCACAACCATTTACAGTTATTTACAAACCTAGGGGCCGTCCATTAATCACGTGATGTTTTTTTAGCATTTTTTAACCCCCTCCCCTTGGTGATACGTGGTTAGGTAGGACTACACGAGCACGAAAGGTTTCATACCATTGTTTATAAAAACGGCAAAAAAATCATGTCTATTGTATGGGAGCCCCACCTAAATATTTTTTATTCTGTTTTTTTTTTTGTATTTGTTGTTATAGCGGCAACAGAAATACATCATCTGTGAACATTTTAACGGTCTAACTATCACGGTTCATGAGATACAGCTTGTTGACAGACAGCGGAGTCTTAGTCCCGTTTTATCCTTTGGGTGCGGAACCCTAAACACAAAATAAAAATTCAAGCGAATAGTAACCCTCATCCTTTTTTGAAGTCGGTTGATAATGTAGTACGACTGGCATAGAAACGATATCAAGTCATCAAGTATTATTAAGTGCGAGATCTCCGAATGCCTGACTCACGATCCATCTTAATGACTATGAGTACTTCATCACTACTAGCGTGATGTCAACTCATTAATATAAGACGCAAAGCCCGAATCCAACGCAAATGGTTTACGTAGCGTCGTTACGTTTTAATTATTATTTGTCAAATAAAACTGTTTTAACGGATTTCACAGCGGCGCAGTTATTGGAATGTCTGACAAACCATAATCTTGCACAACAGTGATTGACGCCTTGGTCGTCCTAGCACTTGGAAAATTGCCGCTGTAATCACTTTAAAGCACAAAAATTAAACTAAGTTAATTAAACGAAGTTAATCAAATGCTAAATAACAATGTAGAATGAAGGCGTTAAGATTTTAGTCGCTGTGGCTATCAGCCGTTTAGCTCAGTGGCTAGAGCGTCAGGCCGCGAATGTCGAAGACGTGGGTTCGATTCCCACAGCGGCGACAATCTTTTCGTACTTTTTCTACATGTTTTAATATTCAATCTTAAGTGCAGAGATTAGCACTATAATAAAAAACTTAATTAAAATTTAAATGTAAAACAACGAAAGTGAGTAAATCATATCTGATCATGAAGCCGAAGAATGGTACCTACTTATCAGGTCCGCTTAACTCATTATAATTTTTACGGTATATTTCCTACGTGAAGGAACGATACCAAAGGCGCTAGTACTGAAAAAAATTTCAAGTTTTGCTGCCTCCTAAATTTTGCCTATTAGGGATGGGGAAATCCGCCACCGCTTGCCAAATGGAATCTGTTTTAGTTTTTGATCGCGTTTATTAGGCATTAGGACGATTTAGATACGAGACGAAAAACAGCTGTATTCAACAATATTCGCATGAATGTGATTATAACTATTTTATTTCCTTATATATTTTTTATATAAAGCTACGAGTATTTATTCGCTAACAATTTTTTGTTAGATATTGGTAAAAGTAACTTAAGACTCTTTTTGTGTATGATTTTGTGTTTTTTTGACAGTAAATCTGTGACGGAATCCATTAAGGTGATTGTAGAAATAAACAAAAATGAATTTTCAAGACATGCGAATGTGCATGATATAAATACTAGGAACAAACATAAATTGATTCTACCTACAACCAGAGTGCGTAGGATAACTAATTCTTTTATGGGACAATGTATACGTTTTTACAACAAAATCCCACAAAACGTTCACAATGAATCAATTTCTAAATTCAAAACATGTTAAAGGCTATTATAATGTTAGTGATTATTTAAGTGATAACACATCCTGGAAATGAAGTGATCGCTCCAGGCTCTTTCAAGTTGACTTTAATACATTTGTAAACATGTCTTTATTTCATAAATAACGGTATAAAAAAAGAGAGTCCCGCTGAGTTTCTTTCGCCGGTTCTTCTCATGTCAGTGGCTTTTCTTTCCGAACCGGTGTTAGCGTTTTGACGATCAATAAGTAAGTGTAATGCTTCTGTATTGCATATAATATATTATAAGCCGGTAATGTTTGTTCTGATACAATGGGGCAGACGGGCGGAATTCGTTCCCTGGTCGTCGTTTGACAATGATTTTTTATAAAAATTTGCAATCGGTTATCCTTGTAAAATTTATATACATATATATAGCCGGTATCTGATATATATGTTTTAAAATATATATATATATTTATAATGAAGTCAACTACTAATGGTTTATTTCTTAGCCTTCGAATGTTTTGGCGTTTTTGATTTCCATCATAGTTTTTTTCCCTTTTGTTTTTTAATATTGAAACAATTAATTGACGTCGTTTAATTGCAGATGGCGGGGCAGTATATACAAATTGGTATGGCTGGATCTACTAGTGTTTCTACTGGTCTACTACATACTCAACTTAACCTACCGACTCCTCTTGGATGATACTTCTAAAAAGTGAGTCAAACCGCTACAACATTTGCCCAATTATTTATTTACGAAACCTGGTGCCGGCACCAATGAAATTGTTAATTGCCATTTTAAGCGCTATCATATTAACTGCTCAACCGTTACGGAAAACACCGTGAGGAAACCTGCATATTTACGAAATGATGACTAAAAATATTTCGAAGATATATGAAGTCCGCCAATCCGCGCAGCGATTGGGAATGTATACTCCGCCCTAACACCTTCTGTACAGAGGAGTTATTTGCACTGTGGGGGTTTATGTCAGTCATGAAGTTATGCGAAAGCTCCGGCTATTTGCCGGTAATAAAGTGGACGACACTCTTGGCACGTGGCTGTTATAAGTAAAACTGGCATCCGATTATAACCTGTCGAGACGTCAAAAAAAGAGGTTTATGTGTTTGACTTGCATGTATGTATGTATGTATTTCAGTCCCTATGTTTCCTCGCAACTAATATACTCCTCAACCGATTTTGATGAATGATATTTTGCTAGATTCTTCTTTATAGAGTGTCAATAGATATATTAAAACGATAAAAAAATCAATATCGCGGATTTTCGGCGCCAAAGTGTATGTTTCCAAAATAAATTTTTCATAACTCATTGGTGAAGTAAATATATGTATCAGTTTTCCTAATGAGTTTTGCATTCTCGCCATTCTCTGTTAACTTTCGAGTTTCTTTCAAGTACTTGTTTTAGAGTCTATTTCAAGAACAATATCTATAATTATGCGAAAATGGCGACACTGTACTTTCAAGCAATAAGTATTTCAGTTTCAAATCACAAAAAAATTAAACAGGGCAAAGGGTTTTTTTTTACTTTCGAATTTTCACATCATCGCTCCCTCCTTTACAATCTATTCGGCGTAATAGGCTCGCAATAATAAGAGAAAATCCGAATACTGAACTGGTACAATACAAAACGAAAACAATTATTTCGTTCGCTCTAAGAAACATCGGGAATTGACGCGTTAAAGAGAAAACCTGCTCGTATCTTTAAGTTGCATCGAGTAACATTTACATAGCCGCCGGCCTCAAGTCCGTCCGCTGAGGCATAACTCTCGCGCAGAATGTTCGAGGGTGTGGTGAACTACTGCAGCTTCCACGGCAACGTGATCCCGCTCTCGTTCGTGCTGGGCTTCTACGTCACGGTGGTGATGAACCGCTGGTGGAGCCAGTACACCACGATACCCTGGCCTGACTCGATCGCGGTCTTCGTCTCCGCCACGATACACGGGCAGGTTCGTATCTGCTTCCAGAACGTTCTTACGTTTCTTACTTTTTGTGGAACACACGCAGACGCTAAACGGGAATTCATCCTTGCCTCAAAGACGCCCAAGCTTTATTCAGATGGAAAGATTGTTCTGTATGACTGTGTTTGTATGTAATATGTGTGTATGAAGAGTTGCTGAGCGTTCCGCTTGTTTCGAGCTCGGGAAATGCAAACAAGAGGATGATTTTTATGTTGAGAGTTGGCAGACGAGCGGGGTTCAGACGGTGTTAGTGATCTCTGCCGCCATAGACAGCTGCAAGACTTGACGGGTTGCAGATGAGTTGCCAACATCAAAAAATTGGGACTCAGATACCTCAAAACAGACGAGACGCGAAAGAGTACTTCTACTTCACGCTGTTCCATGTTGTGGTGAGGCCGTGGTGTTCCAGACGAGTTTGCCCATTTACGCAACAGCTGAATCTGCTGCCTTGCCCTATCACAGTCGCCCCGTGCGTCTACTTGTCCGATGATGGAAAAGAGGGGACGCATATTTGAAATAACCTTGATAACATGTATGAGTGTTTTTATTGATGTGGAAAAACGAAAGACGCCGGCATCGACTGAAATACATATCTCTAATTACCGCCCACTCGCGCCTTAAGACAGGTGCGATTGTTTATTCATATTACGTATGATAATTGTTATACGTCCTCGCTATCGTCGGGTCTTATTCGTGTGTACTTGAGGAATTTAAAGAATTTTTATTTTGTTTCTTTCATATGTTTGAAAATGTCTCGCAAGGAATTCTCCGTGTGATCATAGGATATTTATGTGAATAGTGTAACTTTATAATCCAGTCAGTGCAGTTGTCGGCTTATTTTTTTCATATTCTTCTTGTATTATGTTAATCTGTCTTAATAGATTTGCTTTGTTACATTTTAGTCTTTGTATTTATTTCTCTATATATATATTTATAGTGTTAAGAGAAAATGTGTAGCGAAAAAAGTACACTACTAAGAAATCTAACCACTATACAATTTTCCAAAGTATTTAAACGTCAAAGACATTTGAAAGATTCTGAAAATCCTTCACAAAGATTTTAGAAAACTACTGCTGTCAATGCTAGAAACCAAAATTTTTAATTCTTTTTCTTTACTTTTTTCATTTATTGACATTCAGCTCATTTTCTTTTTATTATTCTCTTTCATTCATTTCTAACGGTCCGTCTTTTCTCTTTGATTTTTGTAATATAATTCTGTTTAAAACGGATTCTCAAATTGACTCGCGAACATACCACACCATTCTGTCTCATTTTATCATATTTTCACAATAATTCTATTCTATAGTCTTCGTATTCGCAAAGATTCCGTTTACAAGCGTCCGTTGCGTCTCAACACCTCGTATGGAAATTTCAACTGCCACATCTGTCTCACGTAACGCGTGACATCCTTACGTAAGCAGAACCGTATCATTGGTGCTGACGCCTTGTACAAACAATGTCGTCCGCAGATAAGCAGATGCGACGGGCATCCGGAATCTTGATACACATTACTTTGATCTGTCTTGCTGTAGAAAAACCATGCGATGCGACAGCTTCTATTGTTGCACAGGACCCAATGCTTCGTGGGACAGTGCACTTACGTAAGAGCCATCAGTACCATCGACACCACCACGGTTGGCAGCCCACCACTGTGCGTTTTTACGAAATTTTCTAAACCGCACAACTAGGTACATTGTGGAACGAGTTGTCGCCAGCGGTACTGCCGATACGACTTAGGGACCTTCAAGAAGAGAGCCTACTCCTACTTTAAAGGCCGGCAACGCAATTGCGACTCAACCGATGTTGCAAATGTCCATTGGCGGCGGTCATCCCTTATCACCGGGTAACCCGCATGCTCGTTTGCCTCTTTTTCCATAAAAAGAAGTAATTTTACTTCCCTTTGCGTCTGGTGCCTGTAACTGGACCTTCTTTAGGGCCGTGAATATTCCATAAGATATCCATGTCATGTGAATTGGATATGACCATTTCAAACGCTTCACCGTTCTACTGAAAGGTGGCACTGTTTCAGCGATTTTTATGATTCATCCACTGGTAACTAAATAGTTATATTAAATGAAACTAGTTTACGGATTTTATCGCGTTTTTATTTCCCTTTCCACTTGACCATGAACGCTGGAAAGGAATTTCCAACACACCACGCTGAATTTGAAAACAAAAAGAAACACGATAAAATCTGTAAACTAGTTTCATTTAATATATATTATCGTCAATTACAGTCAATAAATAGTTATCTTAACGTAAGCCTTAGCTTAGACTTAACTTGCTGATAGTTATTGTGTAATTAGTATAATCGCTTTTCAATGTGTGCAACCTCCAATATTGTACGAGTGGATGAAAATTAAGTTGAAAATATTAAAAATACACACTCATAAATACTAAGTCCACACGAACAAATTGAATGTAGCAATCAGAGACGGAACAGTTTTCTGCTTACAGTTCAACACGATAATTTCTCCTCACAAGAAAATTACGTGTTAAAAATAAACTTCTGTCCGTTCATAATTTCTCTAATATTCCTTTAAACGAGTGGCTTCGGCGAAACTCAGCTGACTAATACAACGATAGGGAAGCTGATGAGTCATTAACGTCAGTAACATTTGATAAATGGTCGGTACTCCCTCTACGCATATTACTCTCATTTCTCTTTCATCTTAACTAAGTCTTAATTATATAAGATAATGATAAAAGTAAATTGTACAACATTCTAGATGTATTATAAATTTTACTTGAAATGTGACGCCCAGACGATGACGTAGGTTCAAAGTTATTTTTAATATTTATATACAAAATTCACATTTAAATATTTAAGAAAGTTTATTTCAAGAAAATTTCAAGTGTGAAATAATTAGTTGCCAAGATATAAAATAGTACTTCAACAACCATTTTCAGTTTTGTTATGAACCAAAACTGGGTTTTATTTTCTGATCAGTTGTCGCCAGCAGTATTTCTGAAACGTTAGGGGCCTTTAAGAAGAGAGCCTTCTGCTACTTAAAAGGCCGGCATTTCATCGACATTTGCCGATTCCTCTGGAGTTGCGAGAGTTCAAGGGCGGCGGTGAACACTTAGCATCAGATGGCCCGTCTACTTGTTTGCCTCCTTTCCTTAAATAACACTACGAGAACCCAGAGTATTTTGCTATTGATATTTCCTTTATGGCCTAGTGGTCGTGGCGTTGAATTTTTGATATCGAGGTCTCTTATTCTAGGTCGAGGTATCGGCACACTATTGGGTTTGACTCCTGTCAATCTTTTGCCTTTTTTAACCCAACTTTGTGCAATATCAGAGCTTGTCACCTTGTTATGGAAGATCCATAACTGATGGGTTACAGTAGATAGCTTTGAAGTCTACGGGCGGCGGTAATCACTCGACATCGGGTGAACACTCTTCGCATACTAAACGATTTTTCGGACGACGCCGGTGACATTACGCCATCGCTATATTCGCTGTCTCACAGCGGATTATTATCCTATCTGTTCTTTAAATAGCCAGCTCCACATCCTCAGGACGAGCGTGGGCGGTTGATGCGGCGAACTATAGTCCGCTACGTGTGCCTCTGCCTGACCATGGTGCTGACGATGATATCGCCGCGCGTGAAGAAGCGCTTCCCCACCCTGGACAACCTGGTCGAGGCAGGTCTGCTGCTGGACAACGAGAAGACCATACTGGACAACCTGAACAGCAAGTTCCCGAAGCCCTCGAAGCATTGGTGAGTGGTGCTTCCGCATTTTTGGGCCGACTTCGATAAAGGTGGATGTTCCCGTTCCGGTTGTTTGTTTTTGTTTTGTTTCTCACCTCAGAACTAGTCATTTATGCTTTCTATGAATTCATTTTAAAAATTATTTTTGCATTGGGTTCCATTTAGCTTTTATGTGGTCCCATATTAATTTCATTAGTATTTGACCTTCGACGACGGAGATATATAAGAACTTCTCAGAATCAAACAGAAATGCATAGTGAGTGAGAGATTTTAAGTCGGATTTGTCGTTTTACTAAAAATGTACTTGTACTTCATTGACTTTGTTTTTATTTTACTTTAAAATTTTCAGTAACGGCGTTTCGAATACTTTACAGCCACGGACATTTAATGGTCTGAAGTATTTTTTTAATGTGTGATGTACGCGAACATTAATAATTTAGAGAAATTATTGAATAACTCTTAATAATCCAATACATATTAAAAATCGATTACAATACAATTATTACATAATAATGACCAACAAATTTAGTCTTATCTGGATCAGTTTATTTAAAAGAGCCTCATGTTATTCGCTAAATATCTATTAATTGAAAAAATAAAGTAGCAATATTCCATAATTTAGTAGTTTCATTAAAAAAAAACTATGGTGGCTCCAGTGTTCGAAACGTCCGAAAATTCAATTTAAAATAAAATGCGACACAATTTGCGAGTTTCTTATAACAACGTGCTTTATTAATACTCTTTTTTTTTCACTCGCCAAACACTACTCTTTCAAACTAGCACAACTATTCCTTCATTCGGTCGTTTCTTTGAAACAATTAAGACGCTCACATTGCGACAATTAAGTTTAATCCATTCACTTTTCATTCGTTCACTCATTATTTTATCAGTCGCATGGATGCCAACTTAGGAATTTTCTTCCTAAATTTAGGAAGAAAAATTTGCAATGTAAGTTTTTTAGTATTTAAATTAAAACCAAAACGTCCTAAACATTTCCCATTTAGGAAGTTTTGGTTTGAATTTAGTGAACTTTAGCGGATTTTTGTGGGTTTTTGAATTGGTTTAGGAGCATTTACTTTTGAACAGTTGGTAACACTGATCAGTCGGCGCGTGTTGTTTTAGGTTACCCATCGTGTGGGCGACGAGTATAGTGACGAGGGCTCGCAAAGAGGGCAGGATCAGGGATGACTTCGCGGTCAAAACGATAATAGACGAATTGAACAAATTCCGAGGGCAAGCGGGACTGCTGCTCAGCTATGACACAATTAGCGTGCCTTTGGTGTACACCCAGGTAAGGTGTTGACTCCGTGACGCAATTGCCGAGATATGCAGGCTAGAGTTTAGCTCTGCAGCGTCGAACGCCCGTCAGTCGGCGAGACCGTACGGGCGCCCCGTAGAGGGATATAGCGACCCCTAGGAACCTTTGGGAATCCCTAGTTTACATATAGACGGCTCATTTATTCGCCAATAAACCTAAATTTGTGAATGGTTGTAAGTATTCCTCTCCTATTAATTCCTTTCTATATTTAACTCGTATATTTAATTCCTTTCCTTTGGTCGTAACAAATTCTTCCTATGTTTAATTCCTTACCATTGGTCGTAACAAATTAAACAAAGTAATAAATTAATATCTTAAACTACAATACTCGTTTCTTTTTTGATTTTATTTTAATCTTTTTGCTTTGAACCAATGATCTGTCATCATAAAATAACAGTGACTTCTTTATTGGTGTCGGTTTTATGTTTTCTGTAGCTCCTATGCAACGTCATTTGATTTCCGTGTTCACGTAGAGTTCAATTTCAAAAGGCACTTGTTTTAGTACTTTCTGAGCGAATACGTAACGGGCATTCTTTAATTACGCACTCGTGCAAATATTTGTACGTTGCAAGAGTTGAGATTATGATCAAATAAGACACATTTAATCACTCAATGAGTTACAAATTGTATATGTGTGTGTATTTCTGTACGTGTGTGTGTATATTTATCTTATACTGATCTTATGTAATAATGAGATGATCGCTCCTAAGCTGTTTCTAAATAAAAAAAATTGTACTGTATAACAATGTATTTTTGATTGAGAAGAAAAAATGACAAAAAAGAGGATGCCTACGGAGTTTCTTTCGCCCGTTTCTTCTCCGTTAGAGGATCCTCATTGCGTAACGGTGGTAGATTAAAAAAAATGACTATCGATAGCTGAAATGTATATTTCTTATTTCGATGAATTAATGATTTGATTTGATTTGAATACATAATAAAATAAAAATAATTATAAATTTTATCCCGTGTGCGTTAGTGAAAAAAAAGACATTAAATGCATATTATAAGTAAATTTCAAAAAGTTTTGTTATTAGTTGCCATGATAACACCACGACGTTGGTATCGCTTTTAGGTACCCAAGCGCGTCAGAAGTATAATTTCAAAAATGAGTCAATAATTATCTGTTGTTATAGTGTTGGATGCAACGTGGCGAATATTTTCATTCACCTTTCCATCGATGTTCTCAACCATACATAGATACGCTGCCTCTGTGCTCTCCGCCCATCGCTAATGAGCGCTAATATGAAATGGGGCGAACAACGTATACAAATACAATTCCCGTTAGTTTGTTTGTTTTAACTACGAAAACACGCCAAGAGAAACACGCACATTTCCAGAGATTTCCATGTATAAAGGCCAGTAAAAATGGGCGTTTTTTGGTCGACCGCGCGCTGAACCAACGATCCAACTTTTTTTATAGGTTTAAACACACAGTGTCAAAGTCGTATAAAAATTCAAAGTAATGCGCTACGCTAGTGTCATATCTACCTCGTATTTGTATATAATACTAGCTGACCCGGCGAACGTTGTCTTGCCGTATAAATTATTTCTAAGGGATTTGTAGGGTTGAAAAAAATATTTGGGGTGGACCACCCTTAACATTTAGGGGGAATGAAAAATAGATGTTGTCCGATTCTCCACCCTGGCCGATATGCACCCAAAATTAGACGAAAATCGGTCGAACCGTTTCGGAGAAGTTCAATTACAAACACCGTGACACGAGAATTTTATATATTAGATTGTTGTTTACTCAGTAAGTGATACTAAACCTTGTAACTAGATCGGTAGTTTAGTTTCGGAATTAAGTTATTTTTTTTCTGGCATAGTAACTAGATTGGGAACCGCCCCGTGTACGACTTGGAGAAATCCACTATGCTGTGAAGTTGTTTAAAGCTGCGTGTATGAGATCAAGTTTCTATCTCGAAAAGTATCGCGATGTTATCATAAGCCTAGTCTGCGTGGGGAAGAGGTGTGATACATACTTTGTTTATACACTATCTAAATATCAGGTGGAATCTTGCAAGCTAAGGACAGACGAGCAAAATATAAATTCACAGTTTAGGGCCTTAAATTACTGCTTTTGTGATTGTTACGTACTGTCGGCTAATTCAGGCAGCGTTATTAATACCTCAGGGCAGGGATTCTATTGATTTTATTGGAGAACTCTCGCCTACTTTGACCAAATCACATTTTTGTATGAAATATTTATGAACCTTAACAAACTCCTTTAAGTTTTATATCACACTAGCTGCTGCTCGCGACTACGTCTGCGTAGAATAGGCTGAAGGTAACATTCAGACAGAAAGACAGATATACATATGTATATAAATTATAGCCTATGTCTTATTCTGATATATAAGCTATATTATTGTAAAGTTCCATTAAAATCCATTCAGTAGTATTTGCGTGAAAGAGTAACAAACATCCATCCATACATACAAACTTTCGCCTTTATAATATTAGTGAGGATTAGCAGTTTAGTGGTATTTACAAGTAATAAAATAATAAACCAGTGTAAGGGATAAGTGATAACGGTCCACCGACATCGACATTTAACTGACGGGGCTAGCAGCCGACATTAGACTTTTGAAATTCGAACGGTCAATATGACTCGAACATTGCCTGCCAGTATGTTCACGGTATATAAAGCCTCGTTGCTGTGTTCCGATGGTACTGACATGCAAATGAATAAAACTTCGTTATGGTCTAATAAGCACATTTGTCTAAAACTTTTGTAAGTTAATTTTCATATAATTGATAGTAACCCCAGATCTAAGCTACCATGCCATATATTGGTAATCGTGTAGAGTAGAGTAGAGTCCGTAGAGTTTTCAATATATGCTCCATTGAAAACAACTGACTCTTTTCTACAATTTTGAAAATGTCGTAACATCTGATTTTTCGGATTTTGATTAGAAATAAAATAATATGAAAATATTTTTATATGCTTGTATGCAGTAGGGTGTTAATTTCTTATCGAAAGATGGGGTGCGAATTTTTATTTAAAATTTTAACATTCGTTATCATCATAAAAAATAGAATTTAAAGTGATATATAATCTGGGAAATTATGGATATAATAAAGTTTTTAGGTTAAGTTGATTAATGTAATTAATGCGGATACTAATAACGTATTGGCCTACGTACCTATTTAACTTGCTTTACAATTGAGTGATTTTGTAGTATAAGAGCACATCTTTACGTTAAGTCGCCAGTAGTTTGTTAATCAACGACCGGACTTTGTGGGCACTACTTAAATTATATCAAGTGTCGTTCCGACGTTCTCGGTAATATGAAACCGTCAAACAGAAAGCTATATAGTCGGGCTATAACGTAGCGTTTTTCATTAAAAAGACATAATCAAAGACTTTGTTAATTATTCGATATACCGTAACCCGCGATGGACTGCTGTAAGTTGCAGTTCACAATCAACCCGCCAATTAAGAACAATTAACTGGGTATTCTGCTCGTAGAATGTAGAAATATATTGTTAAACAAAACTATCAGTCTCAGAACTTTATTTAATTTTTGATACGTAATATTAAGTAGAGAAATACATTAAAACAGGAGGCTCAAAGTCGCCATATAGCTCGTAGAACCGATAACCGATGGGGAAGGAAGTTTCTCGAGCAGCTTCGTACTGGCCATCGCGGTGTAGGACGGCCGACTACCGGATGGAGACGACCTGTGCAATTGTGCGAGAAGTCGATGGACTCAGATGGCTCAGGATCGTGCTTCGTGAGAGTCTGTGGGGTGGCCTATGTTCAGCAGTGGACTCAAACAGGCTGAAATGATTAAAACACCCTGTAGGAACCAGGCACTCGCCGTTAGATGAACTTTTTTTATTGACGCACCGAACGAGCAGGCGGTTTAAGTTATTCAGTACTCACAGGATTCCTAAACAAGTATAACATTACAACGCCCGTGGTGTTGGAGTCGCATTGACAACCTTTAAGAAGATTGTCCCCAGTTACCTCACTCACCAGACGATATGCAAAAGTTTGACAACTTCGATTTGTTCTTGTTTCTGAGTCTGTCAACTGTGAGACGGCAGAGACCTCTATGACTCTACTATAGCGTACACACGCGTATACACTATATACTGGTGAGTGAGGTGGCCGGAGCCCAATTTTCAAAAGGTTGTCAGCCCATCTGCAACCCTCGGGTGTAGCAGATGTCCATGGGCGGCGGTATTCACTTAACATCAGGTGAACCGTCTGCTCGCTTGGCAACTTTTCACATAAAAAGAAATAAAAAATAGCGCATTGGTCGTGTGTGAAATACATCGAAATATATAATACAATTTCATTAAATTTTGGCTTGTTTAAACTTCGACCTTCGCAAATTTAGACCAAACTAGCGTGTAACGACAACACTCATATATACACATACGAGGTATCGCGCCGAAACTGACTTAACTTTAACACTTAAATTAGGGCAATTGTTGTAATCAATCCTATCCTTTTCTTTCCGTATCATACATTCTAATTCAAAAATGTTCATGCAATGATGAAAATCGGAACAATTTTAAAAGCCTTTATTAAAACATCATTGACCGACAAGAAGCGGTCCGCCTAACTTGTTTTCTTAAAAGACACGTTATAAATTGGAACGAAACAGTCCGGCCAAACGACGATCCCCGCCAACTCTGCTGTACAACCGCGTCTCTTCCAGGTAGTCACAATAGCGGTGTACTCGTATTTCATAACGTCCGCCCTGGGCAGCCAGTGGGTGGACAACAAGCTGCAGTCCGCCCACAGCGACGTGTACATAAGCAACATAGACCTCTACTTCCCCGTGTTCACCACGCTCGAGTTCTTCTTCTACATGGGCTGGCTGAAGGTGGCCGAGTCGCTGATCAACCCCTTCGGAGAGGACGACGACGACTTCGAGGTTAACTGGCTCATCGACAGGGATCTGCAGGTACGTTGGGGTTTTATAAAGAGACTAGCTGCAGCCCGCGACTACGTCTGCGTAGAATAGGCTAAAGGCGTCATATTCGGACAGAAAGACAGATATACCTAAAAATATGTATATAAATTAGAGCTTATGTCTTATTCTGATGTATAAGCTATATTATTGTAAGGTTTCATTAAAATCCATTCTGTAGTTTTTGCGTGAAAGAGTAACAAACATCTATCCATACATACAAACTTTCGCCTTTATAATATTAGTAAGAAAGTAAGAACTGGCGACCTGCCCCGGCTTCGCACGGGTTTATGGTAATGGTTATACATATAAATTTTCCTCTTGAATCACTCTTATCTAGTAAAAAAACTCGCATCAAGATCTGTTGCGTAGTTTTAAATATCTAGATCTAGACTTTGTTTTATACTATGTAGTGAAAATAACTTTTTGGTAACAAACAACGGAACCTCCTTCTTTTTTGGAGTCGGTTCAAAATAGGATGTGGCATATTATTTAAATATAATGACCGCGAAAAAAATACGAGTTTATTTATTAAATGCAGCAGGGGTTTTTGTTTAATTTATTAATTTACTTTCGTTCATGAATAATTTAAATCGGTTTAGTATAATAAAATGTATAATCACGGCGAAATTTGGAAGTTTTCGATAAAAAAGTCCATTATAGCAAAATTCAATTTAAAATCATGTATCTCGTTGATTCCCTCTCTTTGAACTTTAAAGTTTAGTTTAGAGACTTTCTATTTGTCGATTATTACGAGCCCCAGGAGAAAATAAGTTTTAATCACTTGGTTTATTTTCTGTTTGTACAAGATGTAAATTACAATAATCTATGCAACTGTGTTTTATGAATCGTTTCCGTATCGTTCCGTCATAAATTAAACGTGCAATTCTACCTTGAATCTCGCTCGCGAAGTATTCGCTACCTCCAATTTGTCTATGGAACGTTCTGGTTTTTTTATAAATTCGCAATTTGGACACCGTCCAATTCAAATCGTTTGTGTTTGATGATATCATTGTATTTCTTTTTTTTTTTAGCAAATTATTATTTATTGGATCTCTATCAAAAGAGGCTATTTCGATAGAGATTTTCGCGTATCCCGCTAATTGCTTTACTTATTACTAATTACTACATTATCTTGCGTCTCTAAGACGTAATCAATTTAATGACGTAATTAAATTAATTAATGTGGTTAAAATGGTAGTGAAATGCGGTCGACTTTACCGTTTACTATAAGGACTCGATTAAAACCCGCTAATAGTTAATTAATAATATTTAATATTAATAATAATACTATATATAATTAATAATAGTTAGTTAATTAATTATGTTAGTTAATAGGTTCGCTCTAGCGTTAGTGTTAATCGTTTTCCATTTCAATATAGCGATTATATTACATGAATAGTGTCTCCATGGCAAGGTAATTATTGTATGAACGGATTGGTTTTATGGAATATTTTTTTACTGGTGTCCAACATAACATAATATGTATTGACGTAACATGTTTTTACGTACGTACGTATATATACTTTTAGTAAGTGTAAGTCGGAAAAATCTCCCCGATTTTTGAAGTTTACTTTTAAAACAACAAGTGTGGAGTTTTATAGTATACTTACCAGTGTCTGCAAAATTATTTCTAATCATAATAGTCATTGCTGCACCACACTAGATTACCTTAGTAATCTATTGAAGTATAGTAAAAACGGCAATGCGGCTTATCGTACACTAGGCCACGCGAGAAACGTACAAGGATTATTGATTATGTTTACGTTTAACGTAAAAACTTGTTTGTGTTTGTATGGTGCAGAGATTGTTTGGGTCGGTTCCAATAATTCATCGCACGATTATGTTCGCGAAGCAGCAGCTTTTCCGAGTCCTCGCTCATTCATAAAAAGTTGTATACGATCCGATTTTACAACCTACATTTTGATGATGACCTGAACCTGATGACATGACATTAAAATTAATTTCGCTAAGGTCGTAAATGGCCGATGGGATTGAAAATAAATAAAACTTAACGCAAGTGCATAGTATAGTCATATATACTAATCAGCATATATACATATTATATTACGTATATTATGATTATGCATACATACAAGTCTATTTGTTAGGTTACAGCCTACTTTTAGGGCTCCCAAAGAGTAAAACTATATTTATATTACTAAGACTCCGGTGTCTGTCTGTCTGTCCGTCTGTCGCCAGGCTGTATCTCACGAACCGTGATAGTTACTCGGTTGAAATTTTCAGATTACGTATTTCTGTTGCTGCTACAACAACAATTACTAAAAAAACAATAAAAAAAATTAAGTGGGGCTCGCATACATCAGACGTGATTTTTTTTTTTTTTTTATGTGAACACATATCAAGTGAGCAGTTCACATGATGTTAAGTGTTTCCGCCGCCCCTGGACATCCACAATACCTGAGGGGTTGCTTACCTCTCATTGCTACCGAACTTATCAGATGAAACGCAAAAATATAATACTTCCTATTGGTGTACCATACAATGCAATGGTATATATAATTTTATAGACGACGGACATATTAACAGAGCATAAGCTGAATTTGATTCTAAATCTGAATCTGGTACGTACTTGAGACCTCATTTTATTTTTCAAAGATTATCTTTAATTTTTTTCAAACATTGTGGACACCCTATTAGAAATTCGTGTCTTACCGTCTCAATACAATAACCTATGTTTGAATTGATATTTTTCCTGTTATTTCTTGTCAAAATAGAATATTAAATTTTTTTTGGAATTACGGAGTGCTCAATCACTATTATGTCAAAGTATGTGCTTCGTCTAAAAACTCACCCTGTATACAGTGGGTACAATTGTGCCAAATTAAAAAACACAACCGCAGGTGTCCTACATGATAGTCGACGAGATGCACCACGAGCACCCCGAGCTGATCAAGGACCAGTACTGGGACGAGGTGTTCCCCTCCGAGCTGCCGTACACCATCGCCACTGAGAACCAGAGGGAGGAGCACCCAGAGCCTTCCACGGCGCGCGTGGCCGTCCCGGCCCGCCAGCGCAGCATGGTCACCGTGGCGCCCTCCAGCGTGAAGATCGAAGAGATGGCGCCCTCGAACACCGTGAGTTACAAGTTCGCCCCAGCCGAGGTTAGACTCCCGACCAGTATTAAGAGCATGCTGCACGCACGGCTGTACGCTTGCCGGTGGCAGGGTGACGTCATCGCGGTGACGTCACCGCACGGTGGACGGGCTGTCGCGGCTGGCCTCTTTTAGTGTTAGTGTTAATGTTACAGTTTCAACTTTCGGAGGTGTAGGTATGGCCCTCAAGTGTTGTAATACATTTGTCTATACTTCATACGGTAGTAACGTATACCAACACTAACGCCCGGTTTCTGAGACACTGATCATCGTAGAAGTCAACAAATCATCTGTTAAATGGCTTTTCATATGTTATTTGTGTTGCCAAAAGGATTATCAAACTGTTTAAATTGAACATTCTGATCATTAAGAAGATCATTCTGATCGATTCCGGAAGGTAGATAGCGTAGAATATATTTTTTTAAATTAAATGATATGCCAATTAATTGCTCTTGAAATGCTCCATTAGAATCCGTAATTGCTCCACGTTTAGTAGTATTCATTAATAATAAAAAAATTAAATAATAAAAAAAAATTATGAATTATAAAAAAATAATAAAAACATTAATGAATACTAATAGCGCTAACTTCCTTCCGGTCTGATCGATTCAGAGAGTTTAACCATCTTTTTGGCAACTCAAATGACATTTGAAAATCCATTTGACAGGTGATTAGTTGGCTTCTATTGATCAGTGTTTCAGAAACCGGGCGTTAGTCTCGCCCGCGTTTCTGTCTGCATCATACTGTTTCTTTATACAAATAGTATGATATAATAGAAATTCCACATAAACCGTTCAGCGATGTGCATTGACACACACGCAACTTTCGTTTTTATGTCTGTGATATTACTATAATTATCGCCAACGTAACAAGGGTATCGACACGGCATTAGTTAATAATATTACTGGGAATTGATTGAAAGTGGACATAACTTCAATTCGTTATCTCTAATCAACTACAGCTGAAACATTTTTATTTATAAATAACGCCGACTACACTTCTTATCTTGTTCTTTATTGATGTTGAATTAAAGTGTCCGATACAACTTATCTAGTAATACCGGATAGGAGTTAATAGTGAAATATGGTTCGCATTAAATTGGTGACTAAGATTGGCAACTTGCCGTTGAGTTGATACCTAGATATTATTGTTCTCCGGCCTTGTCGAAATGTCGTGTATTTAATTACATACAAACCAGATGTGGTCAATCAAGTGTGGTTGAAGTTAAGCATTGGTTAGTTTGAGAAAGTTTTTTTTTTACGTAAATAAACTAAGAAAGTCTATTTACACGTAATAGCTATTCGTTTAATCTCCCTCCATTCCCTTTAACTTGGCATCCTTATCTAATTGGTGCCTTATCATTACGGAAGAGATTACAGACTGTATGAATATTCCGTAACAAAGAGTTACGTATTAGACATTATATTTCTGTAGAACAGACGAAGTTATCAAAATAACCTATCCTGCCTACGTTAATATGAGGGTTGGCAAACTTTTTCTTTATATCATACTTTTTTAAGTATATCATACTTTTTTAAGTATATCATACTTTTTATCTCAAAATTAAACGAGGAAGTTTAAAATATGTTTAGACAATTTTTGGGGTCCTAAATAATTACTAGATACTGGGATTTTAGGTACTACGTAGGTAATTTAGCTTCAAGGTCGACGTGTTGCCCACCTCTGGCCCATAACCAGAAATAAACCTTATTGTGTTTCGTTTGTTAAGACGCTTGATCTAAATTTCAGTGTTTTAAATGATATATGAACATATTAGTTGAGTTACTTTGACCGTTTAGATAACTGTACTAAATCTACTAACTGTTATATAACGCATATAAGTTAGCTGTTGTAACTATCTTCGAAGTGCTGTGCTTACCTATACTAACGACTTGGTTTGTCTGTTCTTCACTTTGACTAAATGTATAATGTCACTATACTCAATGTTTGTGATATTATTTAATTTCTTAGCTGTAAATAGGCTTATATTTCTTGGGTTTGTTATGTTTATATGAATTGTTAAGTCAAGGTGTTAGTAGTGTTAAGTATTTTTTGGTCACTAGTAAGTAATACAAAATTGAACTGTGGTCTTACTGCGGGACTTATTTACACTTAAAGTGTAATATATTTAAATACTATCGATATATTCTGCAGACTTTCAATTTATTTTGAAGACGTAAACTTGTGAAGAACAAAATCTCGAAGAAAAATGTTTATATGTCCTCGTAAAAAATATAAATCTGCCAATAAACTGAGTACCCAATGATTACGGGCCGTTAGCAATAACTTACTAAAATTTAACTGAATTTCGCCACCCTATCATCACTTCCATAATAATCAGTTAAAGTTACAGTTACTGCTGTTTCAATGATAAAAACTGCGAATGCCTATCCGAGATGAGAGATAGATAGCTTGTGTATCTTTAGTAGATACGAAGGGTTTTGTTTTTGCATTGAGTATTAATAAAGTTTTGATTTAAAGTAATCTTTATTAGTTCTTCTCACACTCTTAAGAATTACATTCGGTATTTTCACTATATTTTAGCAATTGATGTTACATAAAACACATTTTTCACAAGTTTATTACTTCAATAATACTTGACAATCTGTTTCTCAAAGAATTAATGGTCTTTAATTTGGTCATAGTAGAAACATCGTGAGAAAACCAGCATATTTTCGAAATAACAAAAAAAATATTTCGAAAATATATGAAGTCCGCCAATCCGCAGTGGGGTCGCGTGGTGGACTATGCCCTGATACCCTCTTTACAGAGGAGGTCTTTGCCCAGCTGTGGGACTTTTATAGGCTGTTACTTTTTACTTTTGATCACTTTATCTGACAATTGTTTTGTATGTTTGGAGGGAGTAAACTACTAATTATTATATGTTTCGATCATGTCCCGCCTTCAACTGTATCTGAATTTTGTGATAAATCGTAGACATACAAAGATATCCCCTCAAAATTATACATAACCACAAAACATTTCAAACGAGTTAATGTGATTGATGAGTACTTAATTAACATTGATAAACGTGACTGATTTGAAAATGAGCTGTCCGTTCATCAACTTTGTACAACACCTTCACAAAAATATAAAAATACAAAGACGTTAAATCAAAAATGAAATCGCCACTACTATCACACTTTGAAACACAAAAGAAATCCATTTATCAGATGGAGTTTTAGATAACATTAGGCGATTAACTTAAAGCACCTTAAACTTGCTCAAGACTCGATTGGCGTAGTAGATAGTGATCCAGTCTCATGCCCCAGAGACCGTGGGTTCGATCCCCACTACTGGAAAAATATTGTGAACGTTTTGTCTTGTAGTATCATGTCGTGTATAAATAATTTTTAATAAAAAAAACCGACTCAAACCGGAAACTAAAAAACATTGTTAATACCTTTAACATTTGAGGATTGTCCTAAAAATAATCACCAAAAAATAATCACCAAAATCGGTTCATAAACGAAGAAGTCCGCGAACACACATAAAAAAATATATACGGTCGAACTGAGAAACCTCCTTCTTTTAAGAAGTCGGTTAAAAATACTGATACACTACTTGTTAACTTGATTTGGGGACGGGACAACTTAGCCTTAGTGTCAAATTCGGCTCAACTCTAAACCGCAGCAGCTGCAAATGAACGACGACGCTGTCTCCGGGATACACTTCATCGTGTCCCGGGGCAGCAAGCGCGGCAAGAAGGAGGAGCGGAACTCCATGGGCTCGAGCAACTCGATGGCGTCGCTGCAGCAGACGCCGCTGACGCGCGTCAACTCGGTCACCTCGATGCTGAAGAGGCTCTTCTCGAAGGAGGAACAGAGGCAGCCGGCCACCCCGGTCACCACGCAGACGGACGGTGGTGAGTGGACTATGGTCTATTGCTTCTAGATTATAGGGGCAGAGGGCGTCTAGATCTTGCCGATAGTAACGACTCCAGACGGTGGTAAGTGGCCTATGGTCTATTGCCTCTAGGTGGGGCAGTAGACCAGATCTTGCCGGTAACGACTCCAGTTAATCTTACCGCCACGTACCCTCTTCCCTTCTTGAGTCTATTCCAGAGCTTGCCTAGGAATGTGGTTGGGAGCTCTTTGAGGGTGTCCTACCTATCCACGTCGACTTAAGTCGTTTGGTCTACTAACCGATCGGAGTCTCACGACAGTGATCCTTCCAGGCCAGTAAACTCCAAGGATCTGTCGTAAGCAGTACCGTCTTTACAATAAGGGCGCACGGGGCCCGTGCCCAGGAGGCCCCGCATGGCCTACGTATTCGCTTAAACTATAGAAATTTTTTTTCGTTGATATATTCCGGCAGAAGTTTATAGAATAAATAAAAAACATAAGATAATAGCAGAAAAATGTTTTTGTCATTCACTTTAACTTTCCATCAGGGCCCCAAAGTGTGCCCTAGGGCCCCGATATGGCCTAAGACGGCATTGGTCGTAAGCACCGGTTTATGAGGATTTGGATTCGCCGCGTGGTATCTCTTGTCACCCTCCACGGCTTTGACGTTCGATCGAAACATGTAATCAACTGCAGCTCTTTTTTAAACGTTATTATCCTATTAATAGTAGAATGTGCCAAGCGACGCTTTTCATCTGATGTTGAGTGGAACAGGGTTCGAGTTTGCTGGATCAGTTTTCGCCAGCGGTATTTCTCGGCAAATTAGGCACCTTTAAGAAGTCTGTTCGCAACTGCACTGCCGGCAAGGAATTTCTAAATCTGTAGTTTTCTCATATTAACGTGTCAATAGCCTTGACTCCTATTTACCATATACATAGTTATTGCGTGCGACGCTTAGCGTATCATATTTTTTTTATTTTGCTTTTATATTTCGATGTTTAATGTTTCTGTATATTTCATCTATTGTATGCATCGTAATATTTAATAACATTGGCATGCAAAAACTAACCGGAAATTAACGGATTACAATCCCAGTCCTTAATAAAACGCGCCAAAATCGTAATAAAAATGGCACCCACGACGAATAAGTAATACGCTATTTTCGGTCACAACAGCGTGTGACCGAATAATAGCGAAAGGTCGATGACCCCCACTCCGATGGAGTTCTTTTAACGACGTGCCGTGTTTTGATAAAAACTCCATTGATTTTCGTTACGTCATCAGTGCGTTCAAAGTAAAATGCGCAGTACAACTCTCCAGCATAGTTAATACGGCTAGATCCGTTCCAAACATCGTGACTTGAATAAAAAGGCGGGAATGCTTCAAAAAAACTACAATATGGATTGAAGCTTAACAACTAGTAATAAATGATCCTTGTTAAATTTTGTGCAAACGGTGTGAATTAACTTGAAATGATTTTTATTATTAACCAGGTTGCAACTACTTCTTTAAGTTTGCGCCGCATCAGCAATACTAACTAAATAAATAATAAAGAAAAGAAATAGTCTAGACGCCGAGACACTTCCTGAAAGGTGACTGCGTATACAGAGACGTTTCCCGCCAATAATGCGTCATAAAGCGACGTTTCCAAATGGCATTGTCTAAGTGCCGTAAATCAAAATATCGTATTTCCCAGTCCCACACAAACGGTTTACTGTCGATGTCTTCGTCCATCGTAAAATTAAAATAAATTTGCTAAATTTAAACTTGATATTTTCTTTCCGATTTCAGCTTATTTTAACTCCTAAAATACATGTACGATGTTTACGCTGTTTGTGATAGCAAAGTGCAAGGCTATCAACGATAAAATATTATTGAGATTGATAAAATGTCGTGTTAGATAACTAAAGTTTTTTTATGTTTTTGTTATTTATCTATTTTCGGGAAGTATGGATTTATGGGTACAGATTGTTGAATTCACCGATTACGTAACATATTGCCATGTGTTTATAATTATAAAATGACATTTGCTTTTCTTATTACACGATTTATATTTTTTATATTATAAATTTGAATACATGAACAATATGATGTCACAAATTTAAACACGCGAGTCCAATGTAACCAAAAATAAATATTATTTTTAATAAATTGTTAAAAAATCATTTTGCCCTGAACATCCGGTAATTTATTTTGTCAACAAGGGGTGTTTTCGTACGTGCATATATTAATTGATATGTGAAGCGTAAATAAATGTTTTGAATTCACTATTTATCTCACAGACAGATCTTTTATAGATTTACCGTGTACTCTGTATGAGTAATTTTCTGACGTAAGGTTTTTATTGAGGTTACTTAGGTTAGCAGCCAAGCACTGCAGTCCCTTATAAATAAATAAGTAAGACTATTAATAAAATAATAGACTACTAATAATAATACTAAGATATTGATTGTCCTGAAGCAATAGTTAAGTTATGGAGTTACGGATGGCCACAGGGCCAATGAACCCAAGTCACCAAAGACTAAAACAATTACCGACTTTAGGTTTCTGTATATCAAAGGGGAAATAGGTTAATATCACTCGTTTTATATAATATTAAATATTCAAGTCGGCATTCCTTTGGTGCTGTGAAAAAAGTCAAACTATTAATTTAACGCAAAATATTTGGCACTCGCAAGGAAATCAAAACCTATAAGGCACTTCCTATTGGCATTGAATCATCAAATGTGACAAGAAGCAAGTTCCCACTTGGAGTCCGACTCACAAATGGCCGCGGTTTTTTTTATTGGAAACATTTCCACGAACGACAAGTAATAAAAGCATCGGGTGCGTCAATGTGGGATTTATTTCATTCTTACACATAACAATTAAATAGTAATTTAAATAATCAGTTGGTATAGTTGCTATCTCACGGATTTGAACTTGGCGTCAAATGGATTCCCATTTAAACTAATTCCATTGAAACAAGTGTCAGTTCTTGTGGTTTCATTCGTACATTGCTGTACACCTATATCGTGTATATACACTTAAGCGTGTATACAGCACAGAACTTAAGCGTATTCAGAACGTAGTCATAGCTAACAACGCAACTCCATACGTAAGTTACGAATGTACGTAACCACTTAACATCAGGTGAAACGTTTGCTTGCACTCTAGAAGTTTTGAACCAAAAGGCGTTCAACGGTCCTAAAAACAAGTCGCACCTTCAGAATTATAGTCACCTATTACAAAAAATCGGCCAATTGCGAGTCGAACTCGCGCACGAAAGTTTCCTTACCATTATATATAAAAATCATGTCTGTTGTATGGGAGCCCCACTTAAATATTCTTTATTGTTTTTTAGCATTTATTGTCATAGCGGCAATGGATATACATCATCCGTGAAAATTTCAACTGTCTATCACGGTTCACGAGACACAGCCCGGTTATAGACAGACAGAGAGACAGCGGTGTCTTAACTATTACTAGGTTCTCATTTCACTCTTTGTACAGAAACCTAAAAATATCATTTTTAGGGTTACGTAACATAACGATTTTTGTACTTATAAGTAAGTGTCCTAAGTATATGTTGTGTAGCTTTCTAGAGTCGGCCCTTGTTTCCATGACTCATTTGTCATCATGATTCTCTTAACTAGATCCCTTTAATTCTAAACAAGGGTAGTTTAATTCAGCGCAATCTAGCGCGAAAAGGCGTCAACGGACCAACACGAGCATTTAAAGCAAGGGCTGTTTCAGGCGGGCGCTTCGTGATATCCGCCAGCAACCCGACCCTGAGCAAGCCGGCTGCCACCGGCGGCAGCATGAAGATCGCCAACGAGGTCATCGAGGAGGTGGACGAGCAGGCGACCATCACCAGCATGCACAAGCAACGCCACGACAACAGGTGAGACGGCCGGTGGCTGCGGCTGCTTCCATTCCCACACGGCGAGTCAAAGTCAATTTCGAACATCTTTATTCAATACTAGCTGACCCGGCAAACGTTGTTTTGCCATATAAATTATTCGTAGGGAATTTGTCAATCTGAACACATAAAATGTTTGACAGGCTACACAGACACAGTTGACAGACACGGTTGACAGGTACAGTTTGTGTGGGAAAATAAAATTATTGCTATTTCAATTTTCCATGCAATTTTTCCATAATTTTTCATTGTTTAAACCTTCCCTGAACTGCTATAAATATTTCAAAACCAAAATTGGCCAAATCGGTCCAGCCGTTCTCGAGTTTTGGCGAGACTAACGAACAGCAATTCATTTTTATATATAAAAAGATAGAAGCATTACACTTACTTATTGATTGTCAACAAACTCTACTACCGGTCCGGAAAGGGAGCCACTGAGTATTTGCGTGACCCACGGATCTTGGTGTTTGTCCACGCGAAGTTTATAAACGTAAAAAGTATATTTACAACTTATAATGGTTTTAAAAAAATAAAGAAAAAAGTACTATATAATATAATTGTCTAAGAGCCTGTAAGTATCAAGTAAACTAAATCTTTTAAAAATAAAGATTTATTTTACTTGATAGATTTATTTTACTAGATCTATTTTACTTGACACAATAGACAGATCGTTTGTATTGTAACCTTGTTTTCCGAAAAGTCACAGCCTATGTAGGTCCCACCGCTGGGCATAGGCTTAGCAAACTTGATATAATTCAACAGGTTTTACTCACGATGTTTTCCTTCATCGCTGAACACGTGATAAGTCAGTAATTATAAAGATTCAATTAATTTTAAGATTCATTTAAAACAATTGTCTCGGATGTAAGTGTTTGTTTTCCAAGGTTGGTTGACGTCAGTCGTAAAAAGCATAGACAAAACCGCTTACAAAATGATTCAGGCGTTGTGCCGACCCCACCTAGGTGGGATAAGGGCAGGGATATGATGATTTCATTGGAGTCGATGCCGAGTTTGAATTGAGGTTGCTAAAAGCGAGCGTCCGGACTCTCAACTATCACGGCTCTATGATCGATGAAACTATAAAAATAAGGAACCGTTTCGGCAATTGCAGGCCGACAGCGATGAGTTTGTTCGCGACTGCCCCCAGCCAGCCCGTGGACGTGCCCAACCGGACCTCTGACCGCGGCTCTGGTAAGGCTTGCACCACCACAGCCCACCACCACCACCCACCACCACCTCCTACTATAACCCACCACCACCGTAACCGCCAACTAAATAAATCGCCGACTGCCACTACACAGTCGGCACGTCCCACTTGACGGATGTGTCATCAAACTCCACTAAAAACGTTATAAGCCGAAAAAACCGCGAATCCAAGTTTCTTTAAACCATTTCTCCGGTTCAGGCAAAATTCTTGTTCAACGCCTCCAAAAAATACAACAAAGTAACACTTAGACATTACATTATTAGGGATGTTAAAAAGGGTCGACGATAATTTATGTCGTAATGCTATGTTTTTTTTTTATGCGAAAAGTTGCCTAAGGGATGGCTCAAAAAACCGCCGGGACATCTGCTACACCCGGGGGTTACAGATGCGTGGACAACCTTTTGAAAATGGGTTCGGTACCTCACTACCAGACGAAATGCGAAAGTATTTGTCATACTTCCACTTTACGCTGGTCTTCTGTGAGGTCGTGGTACTTATCCGGACGGGCCTGCCCATTCGTGCAACAGCCGAGGCTGCTGCGTGGCCCTACCACCGTTGGTATATATGTGGTAAATTGTTAGAGTAAAACATTTTTAATAGAGAAAAAAAACTGACTTCACAATTATTTCACTCACTATATATTTTCTATTTGATTTTTAGGAGCCACATGGCAGCTAAACTGAACACAATTCAATAAGAAAGTTTAAAATCTGTTCGTGACGGATTTCCGAGGTAACGAACATAAAAAAAGCATACAACTGAATTGAAAACCTCCTCCTATTTTTCAAGTCGGTTAAAATAATTTGATTTCCCTTTTATCTCGTGCGCGTCTCCTATCTTCTATTGTATTTTGCTATGTCAAATATTTGAAATACATAAATACATACATTTTGATTGGCGCGAATACGGCAAATGCTTAATAAAATACATACGGAGTTTTTCGCGTTCGAAATAAATAAATGAGAGACGACGGTAGCTCGGGCTAATTTAACAATTACATTAGGATTTTATCTTGTTTTACACAAGATAAAATCGCTAAAGTTGATTTGTTTACAATCGTTCATTTACAGTTGATATTTTATAAGCAAAATGTCGTTGAACGGTATCCTTTACTATGAATAATTAACATCGCTAAAAAGTTTATCAAATATCGCAATCAAAGATAAAGCTTTTAATAGCTTAAATGAATTCTTCATATTTACAAAAATGTTCAACGCTGATAATATCTGTAATAAGAGGAAAAATCTGTTAGATCCTGAAACGACTCAGTCGTAGGTACTTTATCTTCGAGTTACACGACAAGACAGAAATATCGGCTAAAGCCTACTCAAGATAAGATACAACGTGACGTAATCATCAATTAGATTTTTTTTAACGCGTCCCCAGTCTCTGTGACATCCAGTGACATTGCATTGTTTCGCTTATGTAAGGCATTTGACGAAGACTTTTCTGCCTGGACAAATTTGGCTCGTTAACAAAACTATCGCATTTGAGTTTCTCAACTAACGGAAGGAAATGAGTCAAGACTAAAACAATTAATCTTCTTCCTATACCTCGTAACTTCTAGTTAAACGACAACAATACAGCTGTCAAGTCAAATCCATCACTAATGTTACAGCATTCGTTAACAAGTTACATCAACAATAAGCGCTTTACTAAAATCACGTTCATGTGACGAGGACGAAACTTAATGTTGGAGCAATGTTAAACGTTATTTTAACAAACTGATTCAATTAAGAATAGGACTGAACTCACGCCATCTTGTGACGTAATCCTGTCAATTTAAACCAGTTATTTTATTATTTTTTTTAAATATTATTTCTTTACAAATTGATTTTGTATTAAAACCACGAAAGAAAAAGTTTTTAAAAGTAGCAAAATTTTTAATCGGAAGGTAGCACTTCAATTGCCGCAATAAATTGTTTCATTTCTGCAATTTAATTACTGTGGCACCTGTAAAGGCCTTAAGTCATCATCGACAACCTCATCATAAATCACTGCTGCTTTTATGTATTTATCTAAGTATTTAAAATATCCTACAGATTGCCTTTACATAGAAAAATATGCATTTTATTTCGTGCCTTGAAATTAAAACTAATTATAATTTCCAATAAATTTGGTTATACTTTTTATGAATATACATTTTATAGAAATAGATTTTAAAAGTGGAAAATTATTTTTAATTTGCAAGCCGCACTTTTCAAATCACAGTTGACGGATCGCGGTCATTGACGTTCCTATTACTTGAAACGCATTATACATAGAAAAGTCTATAATGGAGATATTGTCCGATATTCGGATGACAAATCAATGTTATCTTCACGAGATAAGTGAATACGTTTTTACTGAGCTAGCGCGCTTACCATCGAAGGCTGCATCGCCACTTACCATCAGATGGGATGGCAGTCAAGTGCTGGCCAGTTGCAAATAAAAAAAAATAAGTCCTCGTAGAGTGTGTAACGGTGGTGTTTCGCGGCAGACTCGCGGCTCTCCTCCTCTGCGCCCACCCAGTGGGCGCGAGGGGGCGCGGGAGGAGGCGAGGGGGGCGAGGGGGGCGACAAGTCCCTCCGGGCGCAGGACTCTTTCTCGGCCCTGGAGCGGCCGCGGCTCGACAGCGACGTAGGCCCCTCGCTCAGCGCCGCCGGCAGCCAGACCCTCAGTGAGTAACGCTCGGCGCCGTCATTAAATGTGGATTTTTTTTATTGTGACGTAGTTTCCCGCTAGCCCGGCAGCTTGGCGCAAGAGGTCCTGTAGTCTCGGGCTCATAGGATAGGCACGACACGATCCCCTTAGATGGAGGTTCGAACTTCCGCTTGGATCGCAATCGAAAAGGTGTCAAAGCGTCTACAAATGTCATTCCCCTGCATTGCTCACAACGGGGAAAGTACGAATAGGCAAATAAATCGTTACAGTTAAAAATGAGAGCAGAAATAGACAACTGCAGTAGGGCTACGCAACAGACAGGCTAGTCCGGGTTAGTACCGCGACCTCGCGGAATACCGGCGAGAAGTGGAAGTGTTACACTTCCTCGTTTTGTCTGGCGAGTGAGGTAGCCAGAGCCCACTTTATTAAAAGCAAACACATCTGCGACCCTGCAGTTGTTACAAACGTCCATAGGTGGCGTTTATCGCTTAACAGGCGAACCGCCAGCTCGTATGCCACTTTCGCACAAAAAAAAATTAAAAAGCGAGACAGTGCCCCGGCCGGTATGCAATGTAAAATCAAGCTTCAAAATTGGCAGAAAAAAGTACGGAAAGTTTTTCGTCGCTGAGGGAATCGTACCCAACCTAAACTAAACGGCTGATTGCCACACCGACGAAAATCTTAACGTCTTTTAGCATACAAACAATTTTAAACATCGTTTTATAACGATTATTCGAACGAGAGATGTCGCCATTGCTTCAATCTCTAATGTTTAATCGAAATAATAACAAAAAAAAAATTACGAAGATAAGTGAAGTCCGTCCAAACCGCAGTGGGGCCGCGTGGTGGACTATGCCCTGACACCCTCTGTACAGAGGAGGCAGTGTGAGACATGTATAGGCGATACTTGCTAAGTGCAGAGATGAGCACTATGAAAATTAAAATTTCCAAAATCACCCTTCCGCCCCGCAGTGGACGAAGTGGACGGCGTGGACGACGAAGACCTGGACGACTTCGACCGGCTGCGCAGCGTCCGAGAGCAGGAGCGGCGGGAGAAGCACCGCCAGAAGCTCATGGCGCGGTCCGTCAGCGCACAACAGGTGATAGCCGGTTTTCGTCATCGGCACTTGTCAATAAGCTTTACATGCCCTGCCGTCCTAAACATGCGACAACACACTGAATCCCACGAGTTTAGAGTTTCATTTTTTTGAGTTGAAACTTAACAGACAGCCACTTTTCAAATCATTTAAGTAACCCGTTATGTTATCATTAATCAATAAGTATTTTAAGTGCATACCCTGTCTGAAATCTCTGTGCATGCCACCTTGTAGGTGATGTGTGACAGAGATAAAACAAGAGGCTCTACAAAACATTTCAAGACATGTTATATTTATCACCAAGTACTGTACATTTACTACTGTACATTTACTAACAGATATTTCATTATATGAAGTAATTCATTGAAAAAACAAATAATGTTATAAAATATTATGCTGACGGTGTGTCAGTTTTTCCTTCTTTGACGTGCGGGTTAAAGCATCTATCAGAAAATATTGCATACGAGTTTATGGAGATACACCATTCCCAGATTAATCCAGAATTGGTTCCATTAACAGATAATCTCAAATGGGTGCAATGCACATACATTTCACATATTCAGAAAGATAAAACACAAGTAAATTCATATAACTTTTAAGAATCAAAAAGTGGCAGAATGTCCCATTAAACTATTTTTTTTGTCGTGGATTCGAATCCAGCATTAGTCAGGCAGATCGGCAACGATAGCCAGTAAACTACCACCACCTAGTGTTACACTAGAAACTTCACTATTTTTAACAAATTCTTCTTTACTGTTTTCAGCAAGCTGGCAGTCAAGAACTAATAGATAATGTATTATTGCTGGAAGAGTTGCTCATGCAGTCGGAGGCATTGAAAAAGGAGAAATCGGAGAATGACTTCAAAGAGACCACTTGACACAGTTTTATATTCCAATGGGATTGAGCGTTTTTAAGTCAGTATTATCAAATGTGATACTTTACTTTTGTATGTATTACTTATAAGTTAACATCGACGAATCATGTGTTATTAATTTAATTATATAGTGTAAATAGAAAGAAAACTGGGGAATAAAAATCATGCAACCATCTGAAGAGAGTTTCTTTTACCTTAATTTTATATATGTGACAGTGCCAGATTAGCCTTGTTGTGTATTTATTAGATGAGCGGTAGGTGCAATCAATTTAATCAATATAGTTGGTAGTTAAAAGTGCGTGAAGTAGGCCAAAATTATATTGTAAATTAAGACCACTATATTTACTGGGGAATATATAATATTTGAGCTGTTTAAGGAACACCGAAGACGATTTAGCCATATTTATATTTATCACAAAATCAGGATAGGTACCTTTCAATTACGTTTCTGTAAATTGATGATTGCTCAGGGTTTTTTTGGAATAAATATGTTTTATACATATTCATTACATTGTCTGCTTTTGGCCAATTGAATATAGGCACCTACAGCGTCACAGGCGTTTAGTAAAATATTACGTAATATCATATTTTCGTACATAATCCTCCTGGCCTTATTTTGGTCGGCACACGTGGGTATTGAGTTTTGGCTTCGCATTTTCGTATCCCACACGTGCCCCGTGTGGGATACGAAACCACGAACGAGTCTCTGCGCCGCCTAGCAATTATACCTTCGAGATAGTTATCTACATGCCGAAAATTCTTTAATAAGTACAATTAAGAAAGGAATGATTACAAAAATCGTGTACAAAGGAGTATAGATAGCTTTTCTTTATTTTTTTTTAACAGTTTTCGATAGGTACATAATTATTCCCATATCGTAACTCTTAAATCCTTATAATTTTTGGTGCGATGTCCTGTTTTTGCCATTTTTATTGCTTTATGAATAAATATAGATTTATTGATATTATAGTGTTTTTGCAATAGATGCTATGGAACAATTTGGCGTAGTTTTAAACTCATCTTTAGCTTCCTTAATTACTTCAATGTCATGCGATACTGTTTTTTCCGTGGATCTGGTTTATAATTTAGAGGCATTTTTGTAGTGATTCAAAAGACATTGAGATTTTCGTCGGAGTGGCAATCAGCTTAGTAGCTAGTCAGGGCGCGAATCACGAAGACGTGGGTTTGATTCCTACGGCGGCGAAAAAATTTTCGTACTTTTCTCTACAAATTTAAATGAAATTTGGTAAGTAGATAGTCTAGAGCCTGAGAAAGGACATAGGCTATTTTTTTAATTGGAAAAGTGGTGTAAAGGGTTGAAAGGTTAAAGTATTTAAGGGCTTCAATGCGAACGAAGCCACGGGCGAAAAGCTAGTACTAAATAAAATAAATACATTTTAACTCCACCAATTCTCAATCCCTTTAGCCTCTAGCATCTAGATTAACTAAGCTATATTCAAATATCTATTCTCTTAAATGGAAGCCATGGAAACACTAAAGAATAAATAAATAATTATAAAGTATATTTGATGTTTATTAATTTAGTGTTCATTAATAATTAAATACCTATAAGATTTTTAGAACTTTATTCAGCTTAACAAGACAATATTGGTAATTACAGCTTGAGCTTAGTCCTTCTCCAGTGACGCCTCTTAGCATTGTATCTGAAATTATTAAAAAAAATAATATTTCAAACTTCAATTATGGTAATTTAAAGGACTCTTTACTGAAAAGGTTCTTTACTGAAGCTCAGGAAACCGTTAAAATTAACCAAATTCAAAAATGTTATCTATATAAATACAATGTCATGTTTAATAGGATTTAATTTAATATAAAAAACTCCTATTCTATTTATATTTATTTCCAAAAAGTAATCTGAGTTTAGATACAAATGTTGCACATCCAGTGGATCTGTCAAATTCTCTAAATATAATTATTACAACAGAAATTACTTCAAACTGATTGGTTGTCTTAGTGCTGTACACTTTTGAACATAAGATGGAGCCTAACATACTGCACTACGTATGAAAAAGAAATTTATAAGAAAATTTTACCTAAAAGAAAATTATAAAATAATACATATACAGTGGGTTCCACCCATAGATTAGTTTAAATTACTAAAAAATTTTAAAAATCATTTAAGTCTTTCAACAAATAGTTATTTCTTACTTATCTCATTAATGGAAAAAGTTTTTTAACTATGTTAATAATAATTTCCTACTACTTTGATTATCATACAAAAAGCAACAATATTTTATCTGGTTACTGCATCGATAAAACTTTATTAAAGAGAATTATTTTTTTTAAATGTAATATTAAAAAATTATAATTAAAATCATAGGACAAAAATTTAAAATCATTGGAGAAATAATGTTTTTTATTTACTGTTTACACTTAGGCAAGTGACGAGTAAAGTACCCTGTTGTGGTTTAAAGGGGGCGCGCGAGAGGTGCACTTGCACCAAAAAATAGAAAGTCATTCTATTTGACTCTAGTTGCAAGGCAGCTTGCATTACAAGTTCGACACACTACTGTCCAATAGCTTACACCACTGTACCTACTTCTCCAAACACTTGACCAGTGTAAATCGGTCTTTATCCTCTCCAGTTACCTCAGTCATTAAATTCATTCATCTCATTGGACATTTATTGTTATTTAACATAAATACATATTAAGTTTATAAGTACCTGAGATGTCACTATAATTTAAGCTAACTCACAATAATAACACACTCACATGATGCCCATTATAAGTGCGAAATAAAGATTTTGTCAAACTTTATTGCCATTATTAATGGTTTATGTTTATGTGACATTTAATTTAGATAGTCATATTATGTTAACAATCTAAATGACCGTAAACACATTGTCTAGATTGAAAATTGGGATTTAATGAAATAAAGACAAATTTTGTTTTGATCAGTTCCTATCCTATCGAAAATAGCCAATTAATTTCGATCACCATACTATCCACCTAATTTCATTGTAATCCATTGCAACGAAGATAAAATTCAACAATTTTCAGAGTAAATTGTGATTACCGGACATATTCCCAAGAGAACACAAGCAACGTAAACAGAAAAATAGCTAGTTATATTATAAAACAATAAGTATTTCTTTTTAACACTATTAACAATGGCTCATAAGTATATTTGGTTTTAACGAACACATCTTGAATATAAAAACTACTTACCGGATGGTGTTTCCTGTACGCATTCTAACCCATTGTGGAATTGGTCTGTTTTGTTTCAATTTTTTCGCAAGCTTGCGCTTAATAATAAATGTCTTGTGAGCCGACTGAAAAAAAGTAAATATTATATTTAGATTAAAACAAAGTTAATTATAAAAGATTACAGAAATTATTTAAGATTCAAAATAAACTTGTAAATACCATTGCGCCGTCTCTCGCTGTCAAAATAGAAAGAGAATAGGTTAGAATTTTTTTGGCTTTGGCAGTCTATGAATATTGTGTATACTTTTTCTACAGCGTATTTATGAAAGGACAGATTAAATCAATCGTAGGAGAGTCGATGGTTTGGACTTTAGTATTTATCGATTGAGATAATAAAAAAATCATCAAAATCAAAGCGAATGTATTATCTATTAGTTTAAAAGTATTAAGAGAAAATGAGATATATTCGGACAGCGACGAAACTGTAAAAAATATTTATTCCAATGCCTACATAAAAAGCTGAAAAATACTTTTTATTCAATAATATTAAGTTTAGAATATGTTTCAAATCAGTGATGCTTACGCCCGGTTTCTGAAAAACTGATCATTCTGATCATTAAGAAGATCAATCTGATCAATTCAGAGAGTTTAATCATCCTTTTGCCAACTAAAAATAACATTTTTAAAAGCCATTTGACAGCTAATTACTTTATTTCTACGATGATCATGATATAGCAGAGAGCGTTTAGCGTTAATGGAATGTATTATCAGTCCAAGAATAAAAATAATTGTATTTACGAAACGACTTTATATTTTCGTTTAGTTAAGTGACATGGCTATCAACACCACTGTTGCTAAGCTACAACAGATCAGTGTTTCAGAGACCGGGTGTAATCTCGTTTAGTTTTGATTTAACCTATTTGGGGCCGTATATGTCGACAAAACATGCCATGGCCTCTTAATCTTGTTTCTTAAATAGCCACTTAGTGTTAGAACCTAAAAAAGCACTTGGATCGTGTCGCATAGAACTCCTAGTCAGAATTCATTTGCCACATTAAAATGGTAGTTTGATTTGTAGTATCGTATTCTAGTTCTAATTGAGAATGATTAATTAACTGCTCGTTTGGCAACTTTTCACATTAAAAAAAATTTACCGGTCTATTCTAATTTTCTTTTTATGTGTTTTTTTTTTGTGTGTTCTAATGTGGGTGTGGCGTCTTAAGTTGATAATCTGTGGATCGACGCGTTTTTCTCATTTTTTTCATTCTTTCTAATTGATTCTTTTCACTTCAATCCTCGTTTCGTATGTTGGTGTCTTGACATCGTTCTGTATATTCTAAGTTACAGATCCATCGATACTGGTGTCGTGTGTACGCTGTAATTTGGATTCTATTGCGCCGTAGTTAGAGTTGATAGTGCGCTCGTATTTAGCGTGGATACGTAGCACCGCCTTGCCGTGTGGATACGGACTCCCATCGACGTGCTTTCTTTTCACGGTCGTTGACACTTGACGTGGGTTTTGGCAGACGTCTCAGAAAAAAAATCGAACATTTGGTCCGTTATGGCTCACAGATTTTCATCAGATACTGTGCCATCGGATAGCCTTAATGTCCGGTATAATAATTCAAACCATTTGTAAATATACGCCATTTATATACTGGAAGTTATTTTATTGACCAACATTCACCTATACACTCTTCGGTTCAAATCCCGGCTTGTTTGAACCATCATCTTTCATATTTGAAATGTCACTGGTGAAAATAAAAAGAAACGGCAATAAAATGCATAAATGAGCTATTAAAAGTGTTATTACGCATTAATTATTAAAAGGACCTATAACAATTAATATTCAATTTACACACAAAGATTTTTGTAAATGATAATAATTTGTGAATCGTTCTTCTTCTTCTTTGATTAATGGCCTCTCTTTAAAGTAATTTTGAATCCTTGTCATGAGTAATTGATTATGGCCTAACGGCGTAATAGTATTTAAGTCCGGAGTACTGAATGACATTGACATTGAGGTTGGTTATGATCCGAGTAGGTACCAGATTTCCGTACTTATCTAATACTCTGTGGTATTTACCGAACCGAGTACCGAGTTTCAGTTAATTAAAAGTACCCTTGCGATACCGAATCACATTGACATTGACAATTTCATTTGACATAAATGACAATTGACATTGGGTTGGGCTTGGTTATGGTATTTAATTAAAATCTAGATGGGGGATAGTTACCAAATGTTTTTTTTGTCCGATAATAATTTTATGTAATACTTGCAGTAGCATAGTTTCCAAAATGAATAAAATATTTGCTTTGAGAAATTTTCGTCGTTTGGTTGACTTCAGAAGCATAACAACTAGAATTACGGCAGAAGGAAAAGATGTACCCAAGACAAAGAATACTGAAAATAGAATAACATTAATTGGATCAGATAATTCAGTTAGTATCACAGATCTCAAGAGCGCTCAGAGTATATCACTTAGACGAGAATTAAAATTAGTTAAGATTCAAGACATTGACACAAAAACTAGGCGACCAGTATATAAGTATGTATTAAAATATAGCATAAGAGTTTAATTGCTGTGCCACATTTTTCAATATTTAGTAGTTATTACGGATTTGAAGAAGTCTTAATTACTGTTGTTATACCCTTATCCATTATTTCTACTCATATGAATAATACACCCGTAGTTAATACTTATAATACTTGCAATATTGCGCCATTCTAATTGTTATAGATATTTTATGTTTAATTTTTAAATTTAATTAGGTTATTAACAAATGCTCAATACCATGAAGAGGAACTTGCTAAGAGAAAAGAAAAACAGGTTAAGAAAGAGAATGAGTTGACAAAGGGGCAAAAGTTAATTACTTTATCAACTCGCATTGCTGAAAATGACCTTATGACAGGTGTAAAGAAAATGATAAAGCTCCTAGAAAAACAATATGAAGTCAAGGTTGTTGTGTCAGGCGCAGAAGAAGACTCTACACAAAGCTTGGTATGTTTTATATCTTGATCAATTTAACTATAATTATTATTATTGTCAGACCACTTCTGCCCACTGGTGCACATGGGTGTCTCCCAGATAGGAATCAGTAGCCCTATACTTAACTTTTTATTTTCAGTCACCGCAGGAAGTCTTCCATAGTTGCTAGATTGTGTCAGAATAAATTGAATAGCGTTCCTAATATATCCACATTTGCCTTACTAGGCAAATGTTGATATATCAAAAAAAGTATTCTTTTAAAGTTCTTCATTTATGTTGTTTAGCAGTGGTGCCATGCTTCATTCCAAAATTATTGTTCTAAAATTTAGCTCTTATAGTTCAGTTGATAAAAATATAAATTATACCAGGAAGTTGGTTGCATTTGGTTGTTTTAATATCAACTTTATCATGTCATATTTTGATTGAAATCTCTGTCGCTAGATAGGCAAAATGGCCTTCAAAAAGCCTGTGAGATGTTACATTTATTTTCTTTGACTGAAAAAAAAAAGATTAATGTACTATAAATGTTTCAGCGACTTGGGGTGTGCTTGTAATATTTTTATTAAATTATGCCTAAAAATATGTTTAATATAAATAAAATTAAAAAAAAAAACATTACACAGACTACCATGTATTAGTAATTAATCATGGTCAAATTTCGACCACTGGGTGGCCACTGTCATATTAAATGGTTGACCAGACTTAGAAGACACAATTATGTTTTTGCAGGAAAAAATATATGCAGTTATTGAAAAGAATATCAAGTCTGTTGGTAAAGCTGTACAAAAGAGAAGCAAAGGCAACAATTTGAAGTTTCAGATGATCCCCTTGAGAGAGAAGCCATCTCAGGATGAAAACCCTAGTTCACAGCAGAAACGTAAGGATGGTGACAAGGGTCCCCTATGACTAGTTGTGGTTATCTTAGGAGTTTTGATTGTAAAGTATACAATTTACCTGAAATATATTTTTTTACCAAACAGTGAACAGAGACTTAAGCATAAGAGAGACAAAGATGGCAAAGCTAATCAAAAGGCTGAAAGTTTCTAGACAATGTTACGCTTTTATGATTTAATAATGTAAATTTTTTACCTTGTAATTATGTAAATAAATTATTTTTTAATCATATTCGAAATTGTTTGTATACCTATAATAATGGATACGGCAAGTATTGCATATAATGCGAAATAACAATGAAGATAAACAACATTGAGATTTTCGTTGGTGTGGTAATCAGCCGTTTAGCTTGGTGGTTAAAGCGTCTGGATGCGAATCCCGAAGACATGGGTTCCATTCCCACAGGGGTGAAAAACTGCATACTTCTTTCTACAAATTTTAATCTTTTATTTCATGCCTGTCTTATGCTATAATATATCCTTGCCATATCTATTAAAAAATATCACAAAGATATACACATTTAGTGCCCATGCAATCTTCTGGTGGCACCAGCGTATTCTGATGAGCGTATGGGCTGCATTGATGAAAAATCCTTTCTCACAGAAAAAGAAGCCAGTGGAGACTTGAGTTTCAGTTTAATTTTTTTCTGTCGACATTTAGGCCCAGTTGACACTAGTTATGATTAGAGGTAACATTAAAAGAGTTCAATACAAAAATCGAGAAGAGTATATTTTGCGAAAGTACTGGCTGATTTATATTTTCCCATGTAAAAATGATAGAAATAAAACAAGGTAATAGAAAGAAATGAGAGATTTAATACAGCATCCATTAATTCAGTCACTTTTTTCTAATTAAATAACTTAAAAACATACAAAGGTTCTAACATGGCAAGGAAATACTTTATTCTAATTGTGGTATTACTAAATAGTTTATAAGTTAATGTTTTATTTTTATCAATTGGAATTATCACAGATGCTTAAGAGATCTTTAAAATCTTATGTGGTAGTTGATATAATAACACAAAACTTATAATATATATATGCATGGTTATATGGTCAAGTAAGCGCTATACATAAGATGGTCAACTTTTCTGTCACTACGCGTCAATAAGATTGTCGGTTAATAGAAAATTAAAAATATTTGGCTAGGCTTACTAAAGTATTAGATAATATTAAAAAACTATTGTTTTAGCTCACAACATGGATTTGAATAATTTGTATACGGCATAGTAAACATACACATATTTAAAACTTATTTGTAAATTAAATAGTGGACGATGTAGTCAGGTATTATTTTAAAGCATTCACTTAACTATAGTATACGCTTAAATTACGTCTGTGAATTTCTTAGCCCTAACGAAAGTTCAAAATGAATTAACTTGTTTATTCGTTAGCAAATATTTTTTATAAAAATAGACAGCTTTGTAAAAATGTATAGTATTCAACATTCGTGTCAAAAATAACGGCGCAAAATTAATTATGTTCCATTTTACATTATGACCGCGATTGTACTACAACGTGATAAGACTTTACTATTTTTATAATAATGTCAAGTAAACAAGCATCGAGTTCACGATACGCGCAATTAACACTTTAAATATCTGAAGTTTATTTTTGTAACATATATGAATGAAGACAAATTTTGTGTCGTGGATAATTTTGAACCGTCTTTTCAAACAGAAATTATTACTGTGTTTAGCCGTTTCCACGGTAATATGGTATAGTCTACGTGTTGTAGACTGGCTGAAATTTTGCAAGACAAGTCGGATTATCAAATCGGAGTGTCTTAGGTATAGTGTTGCCAACGAAACCATGTTGCCAACGAAACCTTGAAGTTCGGATTTTTTTAAGCCATACCTTGATCGTTAAAGTTTTGTTTTTGAAGTCACATAGGTGTTTTCAGACGGGTTAACACCTCAAGTTAAGAAAACACCATACAACATACAACTATACACGAACCAAGTTATGTCGTATATTGTTCATACATAATAATTGGCCGATTTCGGATTACAAAGGGCCCAGAGCCAGATAGCCGTCTTGATTTACATATTGATATCACTTGACGGCTCAATTTTTCTTATTGTATCGCAATCTGCCCTTATCTGACTAGTTTTCTAAATATCTTGAACATATCAACACAGCTAGTTTCACAAAGACCACGAACTTGACAGAAGACAATCACACAAATGTTGAAGAGATTAGGAAGCGAGTAAGTCATAACATAATCACCACTACACTAAATTTCGATAATCTAACTTGTCCGAATACACTCGCAACGGCATCTCCCAACGCTACTCTATCTTATTCTACTATATGGGCAGACGACGAGAGTGAAGCTCATTTCCAAGTCATTCCTAAGGTACGTCTCAACCCCTCTGCAAGGTGCCAGCGGAACAGTCCTCCGACGGGGCACGTACACGAAGTGCGTGGACTCCTGAATACAAACAGAGTTTGTCCTTCTACGCATATATGACATACGCGTATCGGTCATTGTTGGCCGTTGGCAAATCAGTGTTGAGGGTCCTGCCCCACGTTAGCAGAGGCGACACGGTGCCCACCACGGGCGCAGCGCGCGCTGCACCTTTTATGATGTCCTGGTAACAAGATGACGGTCATATTTGTCAAGTTGCAAATTAAAAACAACTATGGGTTATTGTTTTATTACAAAAACTTTTGAACGCACACGATTATTACAGTAAACTATTGTCACGAGATATTTTAAAAGGGAAAAAAAATATTCTGATAAGAAAAATGAAGGAATTAGGTGCTTGATTGTAATTGAATTAAAAATAAATACTAGACCCAATGTATGGCGTAAGATGCCGTATTAATCGTAAAATATGCATCAAAAAAACTAAAATGAAAAAATATATTTTAGTTATTAATTACTCAAATAAAATAATTATAAAAACCATGCACATAAAGAGTTAATGTGATAATTTTGATGATAGCATGCAGACTAACAAAGATATTTTGATTATTTTGTTCAAAATATTAATGTCGTTATTATTAGATTAACCAGAAAAACCTTGTTTTGCGGTAGCACTCTATTTATTATTTATTGAGAATTAATTTATCTTTTCCAATCTAACATTACCGTGTTATGTTTTTTGTAAACAGGAACCATTTTAATAATGCGCGTGTACCGCCTTAGAGCTTATCAATGGATAATTGGATATTAATCTATTTAGAAGGAAGCGAGAATTAAGTCATTACTTATTTTTTTATTCAATAATCAAATCTATAATAAATATGTATTTTTTATATACTTTTGGAAATTGTGTAATTTGATTCGTTGTTAAATGTAACAAGTAGAACTTTTCATAATAACAATAATAATAGCGATTAATAACGTAACGTAATGAATAATGATATCTTTTTTTTATAGATACTTTATTTAAAATATAAAATATTGTTTTCAATAAAGTTACAAAAGCTATTCACAAACGACAGAATAAAACATTCTATTATTAACTTTGTTAATCATTTGTGATTAATTGATAATTTCGTGATGGCGAATGGTGTTGCCATGCTGATGAATGAAAACTGTTACGTGAATGTAATTAGTAAACATGCGAAAAGCATTAGTATGAGGGTTAGACACCGCTCTCTTTTTCTCTTTATCATGTATTGGAGAAAGAATTTACTCATATTAAACCATCACATTAAGATTATAATAAGTTGAAGTTATAATAAGTGATTAAGCCAATTTGAAATTTTTATAATTTTTAAGCCAATTTTAAATCTCATCTATTTTATTGCCACTAACAAAACCAACTCTTGGAGACGGGATTTTCTTTAGTAAGTAATGGATATCTTCTTCAATCTCTTGGCCTTATCCCACACTTGGTGGCGTTAGTAACTATTTGATTTAATTTACCTAAATAATGGATTCGCATTGACAGTAAAAAAAATTAAATCAGAAAAGACGCTATGTGTGTTCAGTTTTAGCGTGAAGGTATCGTAACCGAATCTATAATGAATTTAAAGAAACTAAGATTTAGCGAATCGACAAGGTTACGGATTACTTTTTTATGTGAGGTGGTGAAAACGAGCGGCTAATGCCACCCATGCACATTTATACACTACATTGACACTGCAGATGTGACGCTAAATTGAGAAACATTATGAACGTTTCTTTCCCTCAAAATGTAACATTAAAGTGCTGATTATGTTATTACTCTTTAATTTTTTTTTACTTCTTCGCGTGTTCTGAACTTAGCCACTTCGATTGCACAATTCGTGGCGTCTATCAAATCCTGCCAGGCGAATGTATGAAGTTTCCACTTCAATAACAAAAACGAAGTTCGTTTCGATAAACAAAACTTCCTGCCAAAAAAGTTTCGGTTTAAATTTACCTCCTAAAAACTTCTATCGTAAATTTTTTTCCTCCTAAAAATCTGGGAAGATAAGTGGCCAAGTTGGCATTGCAAGTAGCGGCGTTGCCGTCCGAGAGCGAGAGAGCGGCGCGTCCAGACACACCGTGTTACCCATGAGGGCGCGGCGCCGGCCCGAGCGTCGCCCGCGGCAGCGGCAGCGGCGGCGCCACCCCGCGCGCCCGTACCCGCGGCTCCGAACGCGCCCCACCTCGCGCGGCGCCGCCGACGCCCCGCCGGCCCCCGCCGCCCCCACCCCGCCGGCCTCCGCCGACCGGTCCTCGATCATGTGCGACTCCATCGAGCCCAGCGGCGACTCCGAGCTGCGGGGGGAAGGGCACCGTTCGACAATCGATAGGGGCCGATGGGCCGTCGGCGGCAATGGCAACACTCCGAATGGTACGGATGTCGAAAAAATATCGATTTATCCATGTTTTTGATTCTGTATGTACATTTTCAGCTGATATATTTGGATCCGTTACATCGATACAAAATATTCAATATCGAAAATAGTATTAAAACGATATTTTTTCAAATTCGAATCCGGCATAGAGTCGTAAGTGTTAAATATTTAATAATGGAAAAAATTGACATACTTTTTTTTTGGACAACGAGGTTTAGGACGTATATTTGATATATAGAGGTCGGTATTCATATTTTTATAAATATCGATATATTTCTTAAAATTCGACACCCCTACCAAATGGGCTAAGGCTTCCAAGCCTCTGGATGCTATGTATTACAGATAGGGAATAGTAAAGAAAAGTAACAGCCTACACATGTCCCACTGCTGGACAAAGGCCTCCTCTATACAGAGGGTATCAGGGCATAGTCCACCACGTGGCCCCACTACGGATTGGCGGACTGTCTTCGAAAAATATTTTTTTTTTTGTTATTATTTTAAAAATATGCAGGTTTCACGATGTTTTCCTTCACCGCGGAGCACGTGATAAGACAGCACTTAAAGTTAAAAACTTCATTGGTTCCGGCACCGTGGATCGAACTCAGGTTGCTCGAGTATATTGAATTAAAGGGGAGCGCCCGGACACTGAGCTATCGCGGCTCTAGGGAATATAGTTTTAAAATGCTGTACGTCTCAGACAGCGTTCACACACACAAAGCAGCGTTCGGTAGCGACGATATCAGTCGACGCTACCGAACGCTGCTTTGTATGTGTGTCACTTTTATGTATTTTAAAATGTTGCCATCACTATCGATTGACGTCTTGTTATTATTACCAGAGTGTCAGACGGAAAGTCTAAGTGCAATGGAATAAACTGCTTTATTAAATTGGGAAGATTCCAAACGTACACGTGTAACATTTATGTTTTTACACACTACGATTCGGCTCAATGCACCTAATCGAGAAAACAGTTTAAAAAAAGTTCTTTCGCGGCCCGTGTTTACAATATTGCGTATCTTTATGGGACACTTCAACTTCTTAAAGGTCAACCTTTGACCGCTGTAACATAGAGTTTAGTCTATTTATCAGTGTTTTGCTCCGCCTCAAAGTCAAAATTTTTATTAGTTCTTACAGTGATAACAAAACAAGTTTAAAACATACGAATGTTTCTTATGTGCGAATTCTAAATGAAATATAATCATTAACCTTTGATACGATATACAAGACATTTATTCTTATTATATTTACTTTTTGTAATCGTGGGTAATTGCGGGTAAAAAAATCGGATAATTGTCTAATAGTTATGATTAATATTCCAAAAAAAAAATATTGGTATGACGAATCACTAACTACTCCTGGGTATAATAGCATTTTTATTAAATTATGTGTCATGAAATAGTAAAAATTAGGATTGGGAATTTCGGAAAACAAAAACTTCTTAGCCTGGTTGAAACCCTCATTGAGTAAGCACAATTTATATATTCGTATAATAATATGGAACTAACTGATAATAACATGCATTAAACACCCCAAGAAATTCCTGTACTAAAAATAAACCATCAATAAAAATAAGTCATCAATCAATGACAAAACAATTCAGTCTGACTGATATACTTCAAAAGAGGTAGGTATGTCAGATTTTTTTAGATTCACACCTTTAAAAAAAGTATGATGTATATGCTTACTTGGCGCTGACCGCACAGTACTCTGTGAGCTGTTCCCATGTGCATCCGTAATTGCAACACTCGTCAGCGATACCGGTTTGCCGCCTTCGTCGGACCACCGCCGCTGGTTGCTCGACCACTGCGAAATTAACGCGATTGCTTTCATTTTATCCTGTTTCTAACTGTCCTGCCTCCGTTCTTTGCATTTTACATTGCATAGTGCTACAGTGGAGGTCTCGTTAATAAGTCAAGTATACACTTTTTAATTTTTTTAAGAATGGCGAAAATTCCCGTAATAATATCTACTTTTTTACTTAAAATGTTACGTCTAAATTCGGCCAGTGTCATTGCATCTATTGCACTATGTACTCTGTATTCATAAATAGTGAATGTAATCAATTTTTAGACATAAAACATCAACGAGCCCTTCGTGCTGAGCCATTACAATGTTTCCCTTGTTAGAGTTACCGAGCTTATCATTTTGAATGCATAAGAAGTTAATTGTATCTTGTATCTTGTATTAACTGATGTTTGTGCTTTCAATCCCGAGACTATTAAAGCTTTATCTGACGCAGAACTGGTGGGTTAGCCAAAACCCACGAGTTTGGGGAGTTAATTATATTTTGTTAGACCACAAGATATTAGGGGCGGGCTGTAGCTAACTGTTAGTGTTCTAGGTATTTATCTAACGCTTTGAAGCACAAACCATTATTTTGTTTTTTACACATAAAATGCTATTGAATATTAAAGCAAAAAAAGTGTAATCCCAAGAGTGTATGCTCAAGAATTTTTCGACTTTGAATCTCGATGTTTTCATATTATGCCATAAATCATATTTCAGATTTTGTATGTTTACGGACCTTCGACGATTTCCTGTCTGCGCCGTCACATTTAAATCTATACAAACAACTTGAGATTGTTTTTCCACTTGCAATATAAATAAGTGTTACACTTATTTATGTTATAGAAAAAATGTTTACTGACATGATGCATGTATGTAGCTTGATGCTTGAAATGGCGAAGATTTGGTATACATTATTAAGGTGTATTTTCCTTTTTATTAAAAAAAATACGATTTCCAAATTTTGCACGTAATTATTATTATATAGACGTTTAGTATTTATTTTTATTTATCCCAAAATGGCGACCTTCAAGCAATAAAGATATGTCACGGAATAGTTTCGTGATTGAGTGATAAGGACAGAATGTGGGGTCATATTAAATAAGAGGACGTGCACCTAAGTAGCCGCCTGTTTTCCTGTGATTGTTAGATGTAAACACTCAAGAGGTCGCTGAATGCTAAGATAAAAACGAACTACAAATGTATAAATCTCTGCGAGGTGGCCATTACGTGAATCGAATGAAGTTGTGGGTTTAAACACTTTCATTCAAAGTTAAACTTTATTTATAAAATTATGGACGCGCATTTCAAAGCTACCGGAAAACATCTAAAATTCTTAGTTTTTCATATACATTCATAATTTATTTAAATAATATGATTTATTAAATAAAACATAAGTATATATTATCGTTAAATTAACATTTGTAGGATAAAAGGGTGAAAACTTTTCGACCCTAGACTGCGTCCAGAACTGAATCCGGAAGACGTGGGTTCGATTCCCGCAGCGGCAAAAAACGTTTATTTTTATAATGTTTCATCTAAAGTGCCGTGATTAGCAATATAAAAACATAATATAAAAATTAAAATGATTATATCTTATCGCGTTTTATTTTGATTTTAAATTAACGACGTTACGAATATTATAGTATTCATGGTCACGGGACAGACTGGATCAGAGAAAAAAAAAACATGATAATATCCGAAAAATAGTTTTACTTAACCATGTTTACTATTTGTGTAATGCAAAAAAACATTGTAATTAAATTCAATCTTTATTTTCAACTATCTTCAGAAACTTTTGTGATATTTGAGGAACGTTCTTATTAACGCAAATGTGAACGTGTACCCGTTTTTATTATTTCACTTAATTTGTCCTGTGTAATGAAAATATAAAAAGTTTTATGGCACATTTTAAATGGCGCCTTTCCGTTCTTAGACTCACATTATTTAAATTGTTATCTCAGATGAATTATAACCGGATAACCTAAGCTGATCCAGCCTTAGCATTAGCATGATTTATTAAGATCGCTTGCTAAGGAATGCACGGTCGTATCTAGTGCATGCTGTGGTCACATGCACGGATTAGGTATAATTCTAGCCGCATGGAATCATTGTATGACGTTTTATTTAAAAAAAAACAATCTAAACTTGAAAACCCGGGATAGCAATGACATTCCTGACTGAATTAAAAATAGACGCCATAAACCCGTAAAAATATTTCCATAAAACATAAAAAAATATTATGTAAACCATTACGGACGGGAAATTACAAGAAAACTAACGGGTTAATAATAACATTCGAAGTTAGACATTTAAAACATTAATTTGCGGGAAAAATTTGAAAAAAAAATTGAGACGTTTGTCTCGCGACCATGACCTGCAAAACATGCGAAATATCGGGCATTAAAAAAAGATTAAGGCGTTAAGTCCGTAAAAATAGTGAAATAACTTTAGTCTCTTTAATATTTAAGTGCAAGCCTTAAAATATCATCTACATTATAATTTATTACATTTTTATTTTAGTTTGGATAAAAAATATTATTTAATTTTTTTCCTCAAAAATAAATTAATTAAAAAGAAATAATATCTATCTTTTATACTATTTTGCAGCATTACGAACGAGTGTGTTATTTATAACCTTATTTTATTTGAGGTTCATAAAAAATTATAACGAATAAAGCAGCCTGACCTTTGTGCTCGTGATTTGATAACAATTGTTGTTAGGTGGATGTTATCACTACATACATCCTTAGATTTTCATTCTAGTTTGTGGTTTAATTGCGAAGATAATGATATTGTATATAAATTAAAATTAATAGGATCGGGCGGTACATTGCGGATATATATGGAGAGCGTTTTATTTCGCTTTAACATTGTTGACAACTTTAATTACTTTGTTTGACTTAATTAATTTAATTGGCTACACACCAGTTCGTAAGATAAAGTGTTTCAGAGCAAGGCTGCCATTTTATCACAGGGCCAAGTCCTGATTGTTGCAGGGCCCACCTGTCGGGACGTCCCAGGAGGGGCTGTTGTAAGCGTGGCAGACCCTGCTCATGATCTCGCCGAGCTGCCTGCCGCATAACTTCACTGGGGCAGCGTCACTCCGCGTGGCAGACAGCACCGCCGCGGCGAGCAGCGCCAACTGCACTGTCGCCGAAACCAGCATAGTTTTATCTGAAACGATTTTTTTTTAATTTTGTTACTTTTTTCACAGCGCTAGAATCGTAGCGGCCAGTTAGAGGAGGGTTTGTTTCGTTAGATAATAAGCTGGCCGCATTACGAACAGGTTTTTCGTTCTAAATTCGAAGGCAGATGCTACGACACTGCAGTTTTATCTAAAATTTTTTTTTAGTCGACTTTAAAGGTATATACTATGTAATATATAAGTATAATAATTAAAAAGGTATATTATAGGTTAAGGACCATAACCACACCGGATGGATTTTTGTTAAAGTTTCGAAAATCATGGCGTTCAGGTAAAAAGTAAGCTCTAACGGCCGATAATATGTTGACACAAGTGTTTTTCGGCTGGGGTGGCGGAACGATAGGACTTAGGGACCTCCAAGGGGCCTATTAATATTAAACACCTTTGCAGTTCCTTCGATGTTACGAATGACCTTGATCTGCCGTGATCGCTTATCATAGAACCTTGTCCGTTTTCCATAAAGAAAAGCCAAAGATCCGCAAACGAAATAGTGGAGAGTTAAAAAGTAAGCAGCAGTGTCAAGGTATACACCAAGTCAAATGATCTGTAATCTATTTGCGAAATGTATAATCGATTCTAGTACAGATGCGGGTTCTCCCGATTTCCACACCGCTTATCCGATTTTCAACCCGAAATAAAGGCAGTATGGTTTAATACATGTCGTAAATGTTATTTTTTATATAATCGTACCCAATGTCTAATTTATAAAATAAATTATAAAGAAAATCAGTACAAAATTTAATGACTTTTTCGCAATGTTTATAGCAATATAAAAGGACTATTGATATAGCGAGTTTATTGCAAAATGAAAATATTATGAATATTAAAAGCTAACATCATCTATAATTTCCATTATGTAAGAATATAAATTTAATATAATAGACGTCTAAAGCAAATCTCGATACCTCAATGTTGCACGGATTTTGGATTCAACGTTGCAGGAGTGGACAACAGAACGCGTTTCACGCAAACAAAACTACCGAATGCAAGTAATTCGAGTAGCCTATGCTTTTATATTGAAGGGCAGGTGTAACTTGACACCGGTACGCCCTTTTAAATCCAACACCGATGCTTTTCATTTCCTAAGTATAGTCGGCGCGTATCGTGAAATGCATTTTCTCGAGTATCGAAACGGAAAGGAATCCAATCCATCTCATTTTCCTACAAATAAACAGTTACATTAGTGCACGATCATTTGAGTTGAAAAATTACTGTGTGACGTTAGGCAAATCAAACGATAACCTTTTAAGAAACTCATTTACAAAGACGCTGCGGAAATTTGAAATGTAGGCTGTATCAAGTTTGTTTCTTTTTATTGCAGTATTATTTATCTTCCAAACAATGGTCGAGCAAATTCTTGTCTTCCGATATGAATTCTAAATTTGTAGTGGTTCAAGAACCTTTATTTATCTAAACGCGAATAAGACTGTTCTCATTACACATCGCAACAAAAGAATACATATTAAGTTACTCGTGTGTCCTAATTTAGAAACATTGTTTTTTTACTTAACTGAGTTACTCAATTAGTTCATATTAGCCTAATTTTTATTACAGACAGCAGTGTCTTTAGCTCTTTCACTCGACGTGATTTTAAAATTTTGAGCTACCCCATATAAAACTAATCGAAGTGATATAAAATTACCTCTTACTCGAGAATAATATAGCTTTGCATTGGTGGACTGTTTTTAGAATAATTTCAGTACTCCCAGAAATATATGACAAACAAACAGAAAGTACCCTTTGAAATATTAGTAAAGACAGAAACTAATAAAAGACAGCGTAAAAGAAAATAAGTACGCACGTGTCAAATGTGTTAGATATTTGCAAACGTGGCGATATGTATAAAGCAAGACAAGATGACTTCACCTACCTCGGCTCATTTATAAAAATGCAAATCAGCTTCATCCTCTCTTCAAGTGCCATTCCAAGAATAACCAGAGTGGGTGCGAATTTATTTTTATTTAGATTTGTCTCCATGGTCTTTCGTGGATGCAGTAACTAAAATAAAAACAGTGTTTTTATTTTAGTTACTGCATAATACGGCCACTTCCACGCTGTGCATCGTTTACGTATAAGTTGAGGCCAGTTTTGTACTTATCTTGAAATAATAAGTACATCAGTCAATCTTGTGCGTTTCGTGATCTGTTTTGATTCGAGTAGAACGTGGATGCCAAAGAAAAAAGCCTAACATCTTTAATGCCGTTAGACTTATCAAGCTCGGGTTCGATACTCGGTTTAATTTATACCTCGTTTTATGAGAATAAATAACTAATGAACCTTTTGGGTACTTTTTACATAATTATAAACTTAATAAAGAAAATATACGAAACTTTTGTGTGTTCTGTGTCTGTGGCAATAATTTAACTAAAGAAGGAAAATAAACCTCTGAAGTGTTTGTTATGAAATTGTATCTTTTAAAAAATATACATTCTGTAGCGCAATCATTTTATATCCCATAATTGTATCTAGTTATAAATAAACAGTTCTTTTTTGCGATTGAATTTTAATATAACCCCTTAAGATTGCGATGTTCGGTCTCTTTTATTTGCGCAGTCTTTTATTTACAATGCAGCGACTCCTGGTGTTTGTGTCGGCCCTTAATAAAGTTAACGAGACTGTACCAGCGTCTGGTCGAGATTCGCCGAGACGTCAAACAAATGCAATTGGACGTGAATTGGCGGGACTATAGGGTCTGTAGGCAATACCGTCTTAGGCCCTGGGGCACAAAAAATTTGGGGCCCTGATGGAAAGTGAAACAGTGAACGGCAAAATTATTTTTCCGCTATTATTTTATATTTTTTATTTATTCTATAAACTTCTATCGGAATATATGTACCAAAAATATAGAATCTTTAATATCTAGTTTAAGTAAATTAGCGAATACCGTCATTTTCATAACGCCCCGTGTGCCCTTATGGTAAACGTGTTTAGCCCGACGGTACTGTAGGCTGCCCAAGTTTGTCGTCGTGATTTAGTGAAGGACCCAGCGGAACTTGCTTCGCTTAGGGCGCGGCTGTCGCCGAGGGGAAGAGGCAATGCACTTTACTTACTCCACTTTGATGTTTTTGCCATCAGTCCACAGACTTAAAGCTCTTTCGAACACAGGAGGCGTGGGATAGCCAGATTCTCCCAGCTCGATACGGGTGTTTAGTAGGTGGTTGTGTCCACTGGTAATTATGTATAATGCACTTTATTTGAACGCGCCTGTAAATCAAATTCGAAAAACGATGACTGTACTTTTTAGCGTTTCGTTCCAACGCTACGGCGTGAATACGATTCCGATTGTTTCGGAGTGGCATAATGCTTCACGAAAGTCGACACGGCGCGGTGGTTGTAAGTTTTTTTTTTAATTTTTGCGGTGATGGAGTACATTTACAACGGCTTTTTGCTTATTTAGAGTTTACTTTTCGCAGTTAGCGTTTTGTTTTGATCGACAAACGCTCGCGTGAAGCGGCCATTGTGCGCTGATGATGCTTTTAAGAATTGATCGTTTAAATATAAATGACTTGAGACTCGTTTCTATTTCTGTTTTGTTTCGCAAAATTTCTTTATGATTTAAGTACAATTTTCGTATATTTTACTTTAAATCAAATAATTTATGGTACGCTGTATCGTTGTGCGAATATCGTCTGTTACGTTCTTATATGCGTATAATATATAGTTTATTGGAAATGCTTTTATTTAATTTACGTGTAAAAATATTATTAACATTTTTGTCAGTATAGAACCAGCTAATGATTTATTTATAAGTAATCATTAATTTAAATGAAAATAGTTAAGCTAAAATAACTCATTTTTAACAAGGCTGTAAGTAATGGATTCTCCCTATTAATATATCGGGAACGTTATTCAGTGATGATATATTTTTTATATTAAATCATTTATTTGTGATACATGAAACAAGGTTATAATTGAATGCTTAATCCCGCAAATTCCTACTATCGAAACTAGAACTATCGATATATTTTAACATAATAATTATATTATAACGCTCAAGAATAAAATACAAATATTGTAACAACTAAATAGTAACAATTAAATAAAAAATACAAATATAAATGAAAATACAAATATAAAGAACATCCTCTATATAAATAAAATGATAGCTGTCTGCCGTGCGCTATTTTATTTAATTCATTTAAGTTAAAGTTTTTACTTATTAATTAAAATTATAGGGGACAAAGAAGTTTTACGGACACTTGGCCCATATCTAAAAAATATTGTGATATCTCATTTAACGAAAATTTATTAAAGTTTTGAGTACCAACGACATTAATAAATCACTACTTGTTCAGTGATGTGTGTTTTCTTGCCGTGGGGAAGTAACGCAGACAATGTATGTATCAGGTAGTAGGTTATATAATAATGACACAATAAAACTACACATACACATATAACAATCTTGTCGTACTTTTTCTACAAGTTTTTTTACTTTTGTATCAAAGTAATAGTTCAAAACTTCATTGGTGCCGGCACCGGGGATGGAACTCAGGTTGCTCGAGTATATTGAATTAAAGGCCCTGAGCCCGGACACTGAGCCGTGATAGCTCAGTGTCCGGGCGCTCGCCTTAATTCAATATACTCGAGCAACCTGAGTTCGATCCCCGGTGCCGGCACCAATGAAGTTTTTAACTTTAAGTGCTGACTTATCACGTGCTCCGCGGTGAAGGAAAACATCGTGAGGAAACCTGCATATTTTCGAAATAATAACAAAAAAATATATATATATTCCGAAGATATGTGAAGTCCGACAATCCGCAGTGGGGCCGCGTGGTGGACTATGCCCTGATACCCTCTGTATAGAGGAGGCCTTTGCCCAGCAGTGGGACATGTATAGGCTGTTACTTTATGTTTATATTATGTATTAATAATGATATGTCAGAAAAACAAAAAAATGATACGTTAATTTAAGCGATATGTATATAACTAGCTACGTACCCGGTGGACGAACTATATTATAAGACTAGCCGGATAATTTATAAATAGATCTTATGGATCCGACCACCGGTCGTCCAATTTAAAAGTTTTGTTTTATTTATAGTTTTATTTAAGCCGGTATAGTGACAAATTTTCATAGCAGCAGTAGGTATTGAGAAGCCGTCGTGTGTTATATTAACAGAATTGGCATAGGTACAACGCATCTGTTAGCGGCATCTGTTCCTAGACACTGGCGTTATAAGATCCTTGACAAGGCTCCTCTATGCGTGATAAATTATCGTAGATCCGCCAGCATGCGAAAGGTTACACATTAGCGGATTTTTATAAACATTGCTCTTGCAGAGAGAATATTGTGGTATTATATAAAGACGTTTCACACACGTAAAGTTCTTTAATAATAATTTCTGGATTACTGAAGCAGTCATGTCATGTAAAAAGCTGTTAAATTTTGCGCGCGCTCGTATTCAGTTATTCACATACACACACACACGAACAAATCATCAACTTATTTGTCGGCACTGGTTATTTTATTTGTCATTGTATTTTCTATTCATTCCTCCGTTTCCATTTATAAAATTTCATGAAGCGCTTAATATAGTTTTTAGCATTCCGTACCCAAAGGGTAAAACGGGACCCTGTTACCTACTAAGGCTCCGCTGTCTTATCTGTTAGACAGTTGATATTTTCACCGAAGATGTAATTCTGTAGCCGCTATAGCAACAAATAGGTACTAAAAAACAGAATAAAACAATTTAAGTGCGGCTCCCATACAATGAACATGATTTCTTTCGCTATTTTTATAGAATCCTTCGTGTGCGATTCCGACTCGCACTTAGCCGGTTTTTAATTTGTAACTTAATGTTATGGTACAGCGGTAACACAAGCCAGTATTTGCTTAAAAGGAATGTCACAAACATTTGTAAAAACATAATATTGATAAATTGAAGAAATAAACAACGTTTGAATGCCTTGACCTTATTAGGTGGAATAATCCAGCCGGGAACCATGAAAAGACTGACCGAACTAAGTAAACACGAGATTGTTATTGTACAACAAGCTCTCACTTCCTTTTGACTTGAAACTTAATCAACTGGACAACTATAGCAGTTTTGCACGTTTTACTAGACCTAGGGAAGGTCGCTGCCTTCCGCCACCTTGTTCGACCCACTGGATACATCAATCGAAGTATACAGTACCCAATCGGAAAGAGTAAATTTTCACGCGCAACGGATGCCATTGAGATTCAAAAAGAGACATTGCCATTACTGTTTGATAACATTATCCAGTGTTGATAGGACGTTTCACAAGCAAGGTCAACGTGAAATTTAACGTCGACAAACACCCGAAACAATTATTTGCGGGTCACACAAATATTGGTCCCGTGTGGGAATCGAACCCACGACGACCTTGGCAACTGCGCAACGGAGTCATGTAATTAATTTGATTCGAAGCGCATCGAGATCACCAGGAAAATTTATGGAAAAAAAGCGGGCAAATGGACAGGAGGCCTGATGGAAAGTGTTAACCGCCGCCCATGAATATCTGCAACACCTAAGGGCTTGCACAAAAAGGAGGGATTATACTCTCTTTTTGTTCGGAAAGACCGCCGGTGGCAGCTGGTTCCACAGTGTTTGTGTCTTGTGCGAGGCAAGCAGTGCCTTGAAAATCGCGCTGTTGTGGAACGCTTAAGGTCGTGTGGATGAAACGTCGATAACCCAAGCCGCCTTACGTTGAACGCGGTCAAATAGATGAAGCTGGTAGAATGGGAGCTCCCGCCCGAGATGAGGGCAATAATCCATTTGGGGCCGGCGTTGACCCGACGTGAAGTAATGTCTTGCCTTGCTGAGCACACCAAGCTTCTTTTAGGCCAATTTGGCCTTACCTTCCAGTTGACCGCGAAACTGGACGTGCTCGAAATTTCGTCGTCAAGTATTCCGATACAAGCTGCGACAGACAGGGTAGTGTTATCAAAATGAGTATTATGTTCTTATTGTGTATTGTTTAAAATTCGACGTCGCATAAGAACGCGCAAGCATCTATTTGAATAAAGATATTTAGAATTTATGTATGCTTATTATGTTGCGAGAGTTTACTACGTTTACAAGCAGTTTACTCTTATTCACGACAGCGTGATCCGTATGTCGCGTGGCTTCACAGGTATGGAAATTACGGACGCAAAGTGTACCCGGGCTCGGAACAACTTTTGTGGAAAGCTTAAATATTTCTGTGGCATTCGAACCTATTGTCGGTGCGGAATGGCGGTTGCCAGGGCGCTTAAGCCACGCTCCAATTGTTCGGTTAAATTTATTTCATACAATATTTTTCCATTCGGTCGTAAACAGGAATTTTTGACGCATTATTATGAACGACAATAACATATCGATAAACTTCTTGTTTTTATTTCTTTTATCTTATGTCATACTTATAATTGTAATGCATTGTTATATGAAACTATTTTTAGAGATGTGTCGCGTTAATTTTTGACTATCATTCCCGAAATTTTGTATACTTTGCAGGATTATATGGTAACGGGACAGGCTGAGGCGATAGACGTCCGCCGTTTAGGGTTCCGTAACCAAAGAGTAAAAGGCGACCCTACTACTAAGACTCCGCTGTCTGTCTGTCCGTCTCGCCCGGTTTCTGAAACACTGATCATCGTAGCAGTCCAGCTGTCAAATGGATTTTCAAATGTTTGTCACTCTGATCATTATGTTTAACAATCCTTTTGGCAACTCAACTAAGATTCAACTAACCATCTGTCAAATGGATTTTCATCCATTTGACAGCTGGTTAGTTCACTTCTACGATGATCAGTGTTTCAGAAACTGGGCGTGAGTCTATCTGTCCGTGTGTCACTAGATTGTATCTTATGAACACATGATGTATTTCTATTGCCGCTATAACAACAAATACTAAAAAACAGAATAAAAAAATATTTGAGTGGGGCTCACATACAACAGACATGTTTTTTTTTTGCCGTTTTTATAGATACTGGTAAGGAATACTTCATGCGCGAGTGCAAATAAAAAAATAACGCAATCAATCCGTAACAATAGTTTAATTTTATTATATCAGTTCTTGTGAATATTAAAAATTAATATTGCTATTTATATACATATTAGGTGTTTTTGTCGGAACGTCGTTACTTCCACAATTCTTGATTAAATTCAATGAATCAAATACTACGTAATGCTTACGTTTGCCGTTAGATGAGCCGTGATAGTTCAGTGTCCGGCCGCTCGCCTTTAAATCAGTATAAAACCTACTCGAGCAACCTGAGTTCGATCCCCGGTGCCAGCACCAATGATATTGCAAATTTTAAGTGCTGACTTATCACGTGCTCGGCGGTGAAGGAAAAGATCGTGAGGAAACCTGCATATTTTCGAAATAATAACAAATAATATGTGAAGTCAGCCAATCCGCAGTGGGGTCGCGTGGTGGACTATGCTCAGCAGTGGGACATTTATAGGCTATTACTTAACTTTACTTTTTTTTGCCGACGAAATTTTCTTAAGAATACATGAACATATAATATATATAATATAATACCAACTATTGATGATTTGTTTAAATGAAAGATAGGCTGAAAAACTTTATTCTTCAAAATCATACTTGTTTACAAATTATTATATTACCGTTCGGTGAATGTGCGAATTTCACACGAATCATCTAGTATAATTGTAATGGTTAAACTTTCAGTACGATATCTTACAGTTCATTCGTAATAACTAACTTTCTTTATATCAATTGGGTATTCATTAATAAATTTATTGTAACATCTATATCTCTGATGATAAAACGTTGAAAAAAAAACAAAGCAAAATATATAAAGTGAACCGTAAAGTTTCTGGTCAGTTCATCTCTGGACTGCTCTAGTTTGTCGTTGGCAACACGGATGAAAACAACTCTAAATTGAATAAAGGAACGTTGACATTGACTTTGAAAGTCATTTAAATGATCAACACTACGGTATAGTTAATAAATAAGGTTATAGATATACCATCCGATAGAGAAATAGATAAAATATTTAAATAAAACTATTAACAAATTATAATGATTAGCTTCTGCAATTTTTAACGCTGGCTAGTATCACAGATCTAAATGCCTAATTTTTTTTTATTTTTTAAAACATTGTCCTTTGTTGTAAGGACGTTTTACAAACATAAATTTCACGTGGACAACACCCAGATACGAAAGAACTATCTGTTGGTCACACAAATAGTTGTCCCGTGTGGGGATCGAACCCACGACCCCCGACGCCGAAGCCTAACTTAAGGATTCGTATTTCGTAAGTTGTTGTGGCCTGTATAAGTAACGATGAGGTTTGCGTATCTTTATAGATAAAAACCCCATAAAAATAAAGATAATAAAAAAAACCTTTCTGAAATAAACGAAATAAACAAACTAGATGCCTAACACTTGTCATGAAGCCCTTATACGATCGCTTTATAAAGCAACACGCACGGAGTCGTCTTAGATGTGTCGTACTACAGAGCGATGTGTGAAACTGGTGCACGCGGCGGTCGCCCCTCGTAGGGTTGCCAACCATTGTAATTTTTGATCCGCTCGATAAATAACGCATTTTAAAAAAATAAAAAAATATATTCAATGTGTACTGGGCGGTTGAGAATGTGCTAAGCGGCGAGCGACAGGAATAGACAGTTATTTAATTTATTAGTTCAAATTATTCACGTAACACTCAAACTAGTACCCAAAAAGCACCCTTGTTATAGTCAGTCGATCAACGGATGGCGTGTTCTAAAACAACATCTTTGTGGAGATGTGCTGAAAAGGTATCCAAAAGTCCATATGTGCCTGATAACGCTGTAATTCTCACAAATTCAAATAAGAATATTATAACTATTGGAAAATCTAACATTAATTAAAATAAAATTGAATTTATACATAATAATTTTCAGTTATTATGTGTAATAATTAATATATAAACAATTCTGTTGATATAAGAGTCACACCTTATCAAAATATTTATACTTTTTTAAATAAACAAAACAATAGTATCGTATTGTGTATTGTAAACAGCGGTATTCGCGAAAAGCTCTGAGAAATATAAATATTTAAAACCATTCTGGATATTTTTATTCTCCGGCCGTTAAAAAATCCAGCATTCAATCGTATAATATTATTACATTTCCCATGCGTCAAATTGTTATTTAGTTTATACTTTAATATAGTGCAATTATTAAAAGTTTTCAGTTATAGTCAATAAGTTATTTTACTTTATATGACCCATGAGATTGCCTATGTTTTTATGTTTTTTTTTTTAATTTAATATAATATGGTTTTTAATAGAGTTATTATTATTATAGGATATATGTTTCATTTTCGTCTTATTGGATTCATTAATAAAATATAAATAAGTACATACATATTATCTATGAAAAAACATACAAAAGTCGTCCAACTCGCTGTCATCAAACAATGAGTACGAAAATTGTGATCTACTGTGTCATGTATATTATAAAATTACTAAATCCTCTTTATATATACGAAAGCTTATGTGCAAAATAATGCAATTAATTTTAAAAACATCAACTTCTTAGCGGGTTGCAATCACGTATATAATTATAAATATTACTAGCTGACTCGGCAAACGATGTTTTGCCGTTTAAATTGTTGTAAGGTAAAAAACAATTAAAAAATATAAAACATTGTTAAAAACTAGGTATTCTCATACCTACCGAATAAACATATAAAATTTCATCAAAATTGGTCAAGCCGTTTCGTCTGAGTATAAATACTAAAACTGTGACACAAGAATTTTATATATTGCACTAGCTGTATAAATGATTTCTAGAAGAATCTGAACGCACGTATAATGTTTGACAGGTTACACAGACATAGTTGACAGGTTGACAGGTACAGTTTGTATGGGAAAACAAAATTGTCGCTATTTCGATTTTCCATGCAATTTTTCCATAATTTCTCATCGTTGATACCTTCCCTGGACTGCCACAAATATTTCAAAACCAAAATTAGCCAAATCGGTCCAGCCGTTCTCGAGTTTTAACGAGACAAACGAACAGCAATCCATTTTTATATATAAGAAGATATACATATAGATTATGCTGGAACTGGCAACCCTATGGTGCGGTCACACGTGGGGCGCGTGCGGTTGCCCTGAGCCGGTGCTCGCGCACTCTATTGGATAATTACACGAATCTCGCCGGCTGGGCTCGGGCAGCCTTCGGTGCGCCTTCATGCGGCCGAGTCGCGTTGGCAATTTAGCAATCAGCCGCCTGGCCGCCTGACAACAGCTCGCCCTAACTGTGCCAGCGGCATTAGCGGTGAACATTAGAATGCGCATGTCGATATCGCCAATTAACGCGCGATTACGTTAACTGCCTTATAGACTTTAGAGGCGGCTTTTTATCGCAAATCTGGATGGTATCATACATTGTGTTTTTCATAACGACAGATCCCAATAAAATTTCAAGGTTTATTCACACTCGATTAGCAGCTACTCATAAAGTTCTGATGTAGTCTATGAAATGTAAAATAAGTATAAAAAAGGTTCATCGTAAAAGATTGTAAAAGCTTTTAAAATATGATGAAAACTTACAAGAACAATCTAAACAAATATATCTGTAACTTAATGTATATGTAATGTATATGTAATATCCTTAATGTAACTAACATTAATTAGATATAAATGATCTGTACTGATATTATTACAGAAATAAATAAACAAATAAAATATATATATAGGTACGTTATTCATTTTCGAATGAGAGAGCTTACCAATACCAACGTGCTATTTTATATAATTACTAGCGTCCAGCCTCGGCTTCGCACGGGTGCAATGTATACACATAAACCTTCCTCTTGAATCATTCTATCTAGTAAAAAAAACGCATCAAGATCCGTTGCGTAGTTTTAAAGATCTAAGCATAAAAAGGGACAGACAGACAAGCGGGACCACTTTGTTTTATTCTATGTAGTGATGTGTGGCGTAAAAAATCGCTCATCCCGTGCTTAATACGTAATAAGTTCGATTAATGAACATAAACGTTGATATTGCGTATTATTTAAGCAGACCAATGGCTGTAATACTATGTTCGCAATGTTACTTAAGCGCTATCAGGACTTAAAAGCTCAATTAGTGCACGCTGTCATGTGCGAACAGTGTAAACACGCGACCGATAAGAGTATAGTTGAAAGTTCGGGTCAAGTGTAGAGGCGAGTCACAATTGGCGGTTTGCGGCCGGTCAGTGGCACTTACCACTTAGCGGTAGAGAGTCCGAAACGTTCATATGAGCTATACACCGGAACAGCGCTTCCCAAACTGAAGGATTTTGTTCTAGAACGAATCCTTTTTTTATTTAAGAACATGGCGGAGCTTACCCGATGGTAAGCGATAACCGCCACCCATTGACATTTGCCACACCCAGCAGCATGCAGATTGCCACCTTTTAATAAAGTGGGTCCCGGCTAACTCACTCACCAGACGAAACGCAGAAGTGTAACTAACGCTTCCACCTCACGCCGCTCTACCGTGAGGTCGTCGTACTTAGCCGGACGGACCTGCCCATTCGTGCAACAGCGAACCCTGTTGCGTATCTACCACCGTATAAATAAAGGGTAGTGTTACAAGGAAAATCATACACCGTGCCCAGTTTGAGAACCACAACTCCAGACGTTCGGTCAACGGCAATTCATGTGTTATTACGAGAGACTTGAATAGTATTTCTCCACGTGTTCGCAGAAGCCGTCAAACTTTTTTTTATATTCATATCAGTAACAATGACGTTGTGTGTCACGAGGCCAAGTCTGGACCGTGGTCTTATTACCGAGTACGATTTATTGCGGCCCAGAAGGTTCTTAAGTAATTACACGTGCCTGATCAGATTAGCGGTTTTAATATTCTATCTATCTTTAGATTTGGTTCGAGCGATAGATATTCGACATTGGCTCCGTAATACTTACGTCAAAATTCTATCTCCAGTAACCAATACTAAGGATAGATAGAATATTGGAACCGGCCGTAAATTAAGTATTGTTACCGGAGTATCGCTTTGAGTTAGGTAATTCATCAACGGAATGTTTAAAGGACAGTTGAAGTATGCCATTTAATTTATTCGTGTTATGCTCCTATCACAAGCACGTAAATTGTTAATATTAAATGAAAATATTTTACGTATTTTATCGCGTTCTAATTTTGATTTTTATTTTATTTTTGGATTCCCGACGTTTCGAACACTATCCAGAATTTATGGTCACCGTACCATAATATTTGTATAGTATTCGTGTAAAAACAAGAAATCTATACTATTGTTATTCATGTCATGTCATTGTTTTGTGTGAAAGTATTCTTTTTCTGACCGAAGTTAATATTATGGTTATTATTTATTACTAGTGAGACTTAAGTATAAATTACGCTTCAAATACGACGCGGAACCCGTTGTCTGGATATCGAATATCGAATCCAACTAATAGTTTTTAGTGCATGACGATCAGAAATATTACAGTTGCGCTCGTTAAGACACGAAACTCGTTTACGTTAGATTAACGTGACGTTACGAGAATATAGATATATACAATCTAAAGAGATTTGAAATTCATACTGAATACACTTCGCGAACAATGCACCGTTAACGAACAACTGTTGAGTGTATTATGATCGTTTTACTTGAAAGATACTAAATTGTTTGCTCAATTTACACGATAGTTTCTCTACGCGTGATTTTTAATGTACCTTTATATATATAACTATTTTGGCGTATGCGACTGAACTCCTCCTAAACGGCTGGACCGATTTTAATGATTTTTTTGCGTATCTTCAGGTAGATTCGAGATTGGTTTAGATTCACAATTCGGTCCAATATAATGTTTTTTTTTTTTTTTGTTTATAACTTGTCGGATTTAAGTCGTGTGTACAGGACAAATTCTGTTGGTCCGCTAGTGTTTTTATATAATTTAATAATGTAACACCATTCTGTCCCGCTTAATGACTTGCTGTAGTGTAACAGAGAATTGGAGAGGTTCCGAGGTTATAGGCGTGTGGTGAAGCAGACGGTAGATGAGACGGGAAGACAGGAGAGGGTATAGAATATGTACAAAACGAGATTTTTAAAGTTGGAGGCGTGTGGTGGGACAGAGGGTACACGAGGCTAGAATACAGGAGAGGGTATAGACTAAAAAACGAGATTTTTGATATAAGGCTGTAGTTATTGTGATAACAGCTATAAAGGTAGTCACTGTTCGGCCGTCAATTTATTTTAAAATGTTCTATTTAAATTTAGCAAATACTTGACGCCAGCATTTGTAACTTTAACTTTGATCAAACGAACTGGCTAGTCTATCACAGCTATTGCACTTGTCGGTGGGTGGCGATGAATCTTAGATCGTAATCATAGCGACACGATGCTGCCTAGACCATTCATCACGTATCGTCTAGATAAGCGGCGGAAACAAGGCGTCTTGTTTTGTCACATCCAGACGGGCGGATGACACGGGACAAGGTCACAGGTGTTTGGACGCCAGTGGCCGTCTACTGAACCCTTTCGACCTCACCGACTGACGAATGATTGACTCCGCGATTATGATTGTATTCACCATTAACCCCATTTATTCCGAGTTTCGACCATGCGTCTAACCCGACTTTAGAGTCGTATAAAAACCAGTGGGAATAATGACTTATTTGTGTTGATTTTTTCACTGACTACTAACGCCTGCGCTATCTTTAAGCTATAACCTAAATCGTAATGTTTGAAATGCTTGATTTCTTCTAAATTTCGTGACTGAGAATTAGCAATGGGTTCAATCTGAGACATGTTGATGGTAAATTTGATAATTGTTATTTAATAATATTAGGCTAGTTAAGGTAATGCAAAAAGTTAACTTACAAACTTGTATAAACAATACAAACCAGCCAGTAACGATTGAGTATTCTATAAAAATGATATAGAAACGACTCGAGTATGATTGCGACAATAGGTTAATTGGGTTGAAATAGTTATGGATATTATATAATCTTTAGAATTATTCTAATCTAAACACAAGTAGTGCTCTATCCGCGAACCGAGCAGTTAATACAATGATTTTAAACTAATTTACGGGCGAAATCTCAGTGAAAAATGCCCCGTAATTTCAAAAATAAGCTGACATAGGCGATTCCGCGAATCAATCATCTGGTTTCTAACGTCTGCCTACCCGACGAGTTTAACAGCCGACAAAGTGGGAGAGACGACCTGTGTGACAAATATGTTGCACATTTTCAATGTCTGTGTCGCAATTTACAAAAAGTTTAAATAGTTTTTATATATTATACTATAGCTTTTCGCCCGCGGCTCTACCCGCGTTGCTGCCTTTAAATAGATATCTTTTTTTAATATATTCTTTTTTAATAAATAGACTCCTTCATCCCTTTTAATACCTCTAAGAATATGTTTACAAAGTTTCGTAATAATCCATTGAGTAGTTTTGGCGTGAAAGCGTAACAAACAGACTTACATTCACATTTATTTGTTTTATTATATGTGTAAACTGACACTGTTTAGTGCAGAATCAGTACAAGTCGATGGTTTTAAATTATTTTAAATGAGATTCCAAATATTGGGTGAAGTTTAAGAAATTTTGAGTGATACTTTTGTAAGTAAATAAATTATTATTTCGAGACATATTTACACTCGGCGTTATCTAGTACCAAAATACGCAACTATGGGTGCTATATTACTGATAAACATACTTTTATTTTGTAAATAAACACATGTTATGTACAAACTAATACCCAGATACTAAAAGAAAACTATTATAATCACAAATTACTTTTCGAGTAGTGGATATTAAACCCATACCCTCCGTTGCAAGAGACAGGTTTACTATCCGCTAAACCAATCGGGTCGTCAAGTCGGTTTTATTGATAAAATATACAGGGTGGATTTTCAAAATGTGGCCAAATTCACACAGGAGGTGTAGACTCGGTAGTATAATCGTTTAATGAAATAAAAACAAACTTTTTTCCAAAAAAATAAATGCAATTCTATTCCCTAAAAAAACAGCCGCATTGTCAACAAACAAACTTGTTGACAATGCGGTAGTCAGTCATAAATGCGGCGTATACTTTTGAAACGAACTTGTGTGCGTGTTACTTATGAATGATCGCGCGTAAAATAAATGAGTTGTCCATTTCAATGCCCATCACACAATTTTTGAAATAAGTTAAAATAATGTAATGTAATTAATTACGAGTGATTTTAAATGTTTATCATTTTAATGTTATATAAAAATTTATGTCTAGAATTTAATTTAATAAAATGGATACACTTAGAAAAGCCTCCCTGTATAACGTCAATAAGGATATAATTATATAGTTGACTACTTTAAATATTCTACACATTAAAAAATTAAGTTTACTGTTACTTTGAACATATAGTTAATTCGAGATTTTCTAGTTGATTTCTTGTTTTTGTAAATTTAGTAAACTAAGAAAAAATAATGCAAATATACAATATGTCATTGAGTCAATAAAAATATAGTTTAAAGTGCTTTAACCATGTATGCAAAAAATAATTTTTCGTTATTTTCCTTCATGATTACAAAATTTCTAACAAATAACACTGGGAGACAATAGTTTAGTTTAAAATAATCAAAACCCTGAGCTGTTCGGCTAGAACATCAAGCAAAGTCAGTGCAAGGGTACTCACAGTTTCCAATTGACCACGGGCGCGGGAAAAGTCCTCTAATATCCCGGGCACATGCACATGTTCCGGCCTGGGGAGATGCTGCGGGGCCGGCGGGCATGCGCTGCGCCAGACGCGCTCGCGACTGTGGACCGCTCCTCCTGGTGACCAGGGCTGGTGGTGGGAACTGCGCGCCGTGCACGATCGCCGCTCGCGCTGTGCCGGCGCGGCGCCCGCGCGCGCTTATAACCGCGGTGGGCGGCGCTCACCACGCCCCGCCCGCCACCTCCACGCTGCCCTCCGGCTTATCGCCCGCCGAGGACCTGCAAGAACCTGCGGCGGGGACCTGCGAGAACCGCGCGGCGACGATCCTCGACGACCGGAAGGCCTCGAAAGTGGTGGTACTTGTGGCAGGTCCGAGTAAGTTAGACAGTTCCCCGAGGCTTCTTTGGCTGTACTCTTTTGAACAGGTGGACCACCTGGTGTTAGGTGACGCTCGTGAAGATTCGCAACTACCGTGTGGGCCCCACCTTCCTCGTTCCCCAGTCGAAATGAAAAATTATAAATATTCCTTAAGCCGGTCTTCTGTTAGAGAAAATTCATCCATGTTATACATTGTGTTGAAAAAATACTTGACAAAGACTAAAACGTATCGTGGCTGATGTAGATTCTAACGTTTCAAAATACAGTGAGGGCCAGTGCCTCGTAAAACTTCAAACAGACCATGATATAGATCTGAAAAAGTTAGACCTCACGCTCCGTAAACAAAAACACTTAAAATGTAGGAGAAGGAGGTGAGGCTATTGTCTTATTTTGGGTGTCGTTAGAACTCCTACCGATTGACTTGGTCTGGAAAGAATTTATCTTGGTTACTGTACATTCTCAAAAACTTATAATGGACAGGTAATATAATAATCATCTCAAGTAATTCATCCATAATGTGGCAAATTATGGTAGCTACCAATAATTCCCGAAGTTTAATTTACACCTGACTACCACAAAATTGGGTCTAAAGTGCACTATAAAAGGTCATAAAGATTTCAGAAAGTTTACACATTAAATCTGATAGAGGTATTTTAATTAACAGGATTTATTTCTAACAGAAACAAAAATGATACTGTTCTGGGAGCTGGGAGAAGAGATTAAATTCTATCTTCTCACTCACTAAACAAACGAACAGATTCGAAAACTATTAAATATTATTTATCTCTTTTCATAAACTGGTAATGTAGAATAACATTATATTAATTAGTCACCATAATTATAATCGAAAATTAATTTGGGAGCCTTACAATTTCAAAGTTAATATATTTTTGATTTAAAAAGATTCCAATTACAATCAAAATACATTTGGTAGGTCTTTGTCCTACATCACGTAAGTTATTGAGTTTGTGATCCTATAATTTATAAAATTGAATACCTGCACAGAATACCAATACTGCAACACTGTAATTTAGCGAAAAACGGTTAAAATAAATGATCAAAATTTGTCTGTAGTCTGTTCCGTGACCATGAGCTCGTCAAAGTGTTCGAAACGCCAATAGTTAAAAATCCAAATTAAACGCAATGCAATCCCTTACATTCTATTATTCACCACTGCGTAATATTCGCGCAAATAAATGGTTTCATAATCATCGGATGATGACTGTCACAGTTAAATTTCATTAAGGAGATGATTCGTTATTAAGCGAGTCAAACACAATCGTGCCGTGGCAATAAGAAGAATGATGTCCATAATAATTCGAACATGAAAGCCGCTTCAAGTGAACGAACACGATCCTTGTTTCGTATTAAAAGAAAACATTGCGGCCATATCATATTGGATTTCAGTGGGTGGTCGATGCCTCTCGCCTGTTTCCAACCGGCTTTTTCTTTGCTTTCAGAGCGGCTGCGTGTTGTAAAATCATCGTTTCATCGAGTTTTGTATCTGAAACATTGTAAATGTCGAATTGTATGAGTGTGTGCATTTGTTTTTCATTTAATTATTTCGAAAAATTTGAAGATGCATCATTATTGAAATATTTGAGATATGGACCAGGTAGAATTTTTAGTCCAATATACTTTATCTTGCTTTTAGACTTCGCTTTTATTGTGAAATCTATTAATAACGATTTTTTAGTTTTATTTTTTAGTTGTAATAATATTTTTTAGTTTAGTTGAATTTCAATATCATTCTTAACTATTTTTTAATTGTTTCCACAATTCAAATAGTTGGAAGAGTTCAGGTCTATTTGCAATAATGTAAAATCTAATATTGGAAGTAATAAATATAGAAATATGATCATTAGGAATTGCAAGCAGTTTACAAACACAAATGCAAGCAGGTATTACAAATTGTCAACTTTGAGACTTAGGTAATTTTCTGTATATCAAGTAGAACGGACCAGCCGTATGCCGTACTTGTTCCGTAACAAAAGACGTTGCATCCCACATATAAACTTGTCTTATTTCATAATTGATCATTACAAACTATATATAATCTATCCTACAATGAAAGACTGTCATCGCCACTAGCCATTGACGAATTCAAGTAATTATTTGATGACTCCGTGGCGCAGATGCCAATGTATTGGCTTCGGCGTCGGGGTCGTGGATTCGATTCCCACACGGGACAACTATTTTTGCGACCCACAGATTAGTTGTTTCGCATCTGGGTGTTAGTCCTCGTGCAATTTATGTTTGTAAAACGTCCTGACAACACAGGATAATGTTATCCTAAAGTGAGGGCAACGTTTTTAAAATTATCATTAAGAAAAAATTGTCATTATCTTTATTCAACATAGGATTATTACACTCATTTACTGTTTGTCAAGATACTTCTACGAGTTCGGAAATGAAAAGCTACTGACCTTAGAAGAACCGGCGAAAGAAACTAAGCGGGAAATTTTTTTTGTACCATTATTTGACAAAGAAACATTTTTACAATGTATTGAAGTCCACTTGAAAGAGCCTAGAGCCATCAATTCGTTTCCAAAGTGTGTTATCATTTAATTAATCACTAATATTATTTTTTGATTTAGCAATTAATACTTTTTGAACATTTTCTGGGATTTTGATGTAGAAACGTATACATTGTCCCATGAAAGGTGTACTTATTCTACGCAGTCTAGCTGTGCCTAGTATGAATTTATGTTTGTTCCTAGTGGCAATATCATGCAGATTACTGTCTTGAAAATTCATTCTTATTTTATGGACAAACATAAAATTTTCAAGGATGTACTAAGGAGCGACAGTCCATGTTTTTATCCCTTTAAATAATTTTTTTAATGATCCTTTGGGGCCCAGGTTATAAGCTGCTCGAGTAGCGAAATACTGGTTTCGGTACTTTTTTATTTATGAAAAATTTGGTTAGCGAACAGGCGTTCCGTTTAATGTCAAGTGATTAGTCGGCCTTATAAAAGACCATAAGGTACCTTTATGAGGCCGTTGTACCTCCCTAAACAAGCATAACCTTTCTTGCCACAGCTATTGCGTAGCCACTACTATTCTGTATGTATCGTATAAATAATTACGATACTGGGCAGTTCAACCCTGTCGGTCTCTGTTACACTATGTATACGTACTAACATACTTAAGACTCATATAATGGATTTTCGCAGTTCTTCAAATTATTAGATTCCTAATCACAAATGGCAGTTTTTAGGATTATTATCTATATGTCTGTTTAAAGTTTTTTCTCGAATAACAAGGCGATAAACTATTAATCTAAACGACTCAATGAAAATGTTAGGGGAATATCTCTTGTGCAATAATTTCTTGTGAGTCAATTATTCAGATTAAATTATAGGGTTTAAAACTTAAACTTTCTAATAACAAAAAATTAAAATATAACACTATTCCATTTCTTGTGAGATTCAAAAGATATGAAGTATTATATGTGGTATTTAAGTTATCATTTTAACTCTGTTACATAATCCACAAAGAAGAATTAGCGGACGTAAGCTAATGAAGAATAAAAACTATTTACTCTCAATTATTGCTGACGACTTAATTGAATAAACATAATTTTATTTAAATGTAGGGCTAGTGTACGCAAATTGAAATATGCTATGCGACGAGGTGCCTCATATTAATAACGATGCTTGCAATCATTCAAAGCTTAATTATGCGTTCTTCACTTTCTTGTATCTGTAGAGTTTCTTGTATCTGTAACATATCGCACGTTACAGATAGAAGAATCTCTGGCATAGGTCAGTAACGAGGCGCACCTAAGATATCATAGAGGCACAAGTGTCGGCCGTCGATCTTTTTAACAACTATTAACTGCAGCGACCGATCACGGATCTCAACTTTTGCTAAGCTTTTGTGTTCTTTGTTGTTATTGACTATACGGTTTTCTTATGTTTTATTAGCCAGCGTTTGAAGCAGAGTCTTCTTTATAAAAACAGAATACAAATATATAATAGCTTATTCATCGATATTTGTTATCTGCCTCAAGAACTAACAATAACTTTAAACACACAGGCACACTATTGTATTAACTGAAGTTATATTTGTTTGCAGGTGGCTCAGGATCGTACTTCGTGGCAGTCTATGGGGGAGGCCTATGTTCAACAGTGGACTCAAACAGGCTGAAATGATGGTGATGATGATGATATTTCTTTACGGTTCGTTGTCTTACTTGCTTGCAATAATCACGGTTAAGACTCTGTAGCCTGAAGTATGGTGTCAGCTTAAGTCTGTGAGAGCTTAGCGGCGAAGACATCGGTCTTGCGATGAAAGATCGCGCTTAGGAGTCCTAGTGACTCAACGAGTCACCCATTTTTGGGGTTCCGTACCTGAAAGGTAAAACTAAGAGATTAATATTACTCGCACTCCGCTGTCCGCCTGTCTGTCTGTCCGTACGTCACCAGGCTGTATCTCATGAACCGTGATAGTTAGACAGTTGAAATTTTCACAGATGACGTATTTCTGTTGCCGCTATAACAAAAACAGATAAAAAAATATTAAGCCCCGCTTAAATATCCCATACAACAGACATGATTTATTTCCCGTTTTTATGTATAATGGTACGGAAAACTTCGAGTCTGACTCGAGCACGAATTTTTCCGTCTTGGCCGTCGAAACTTGGCCGTTTTTTATTCATAATATTTGCGGCTTAGTGGCTGGGGACGCCGGAGATGCGAAGAAGAGGTTCGCATCTCCGGCGTCCCTCGGTCGAGGAAAATAGGAGTTTTTATTGAACAAGTGTATGGTTATAAAGACTTGACTATAAGGAGAAAGTTCAGTAGTTTTATAACGTTTGCTTAATTTGACGTCTCGTAATTCGTCCGTAATGACCATAGAAAGTGAGTGCAATAGAGATATTAAAATAAGTCATAGTATATATTAATGGAAGAAAAAGGGAAAATATATAACTGCTTGCATAAAAGCAACCGGAGTAGGGTTAATTCAATTTAATAACCTCGCAATTGACATTATCGATATTACACGAGGCGGCGAGTGGGGTGCGCCTTTTGTAAACATTACTTTGTTTCGTAACTCTGCGATAAATTTATACGGGACGGCGGGAACTCGGTGTCGTAAAACGGATCCGCGATGCCGTAGAATGGCAAAAAACCGGCCAAGCGCGAGTCGGACTCGCGCACGAAGGTTTCCGTACCATTATCCATAAAAACGAGCATCGACGATCCATAAAAATCATGTCCCTTACATGGGAGACCCACTTAAGTATTCTTTTATTTTGTTTTTTAGTATTTGCTTGTTATAGCGGCAACTGTAATACATCATCTGAGAAAAGTTTTGCTGTCTAACTATCACGGCTCATGAGACACAACCTAGTAGCCAAACAGACGGACAAACAAACAAAAATTTCAAATTTCTAACTATCACGGTTCATGAGATACAGCCTGGTGACAGACGGACGGACAGACAGACGGCGGAGTCTTAGTAATAGGGTCCCGTTTTACCCTTTGGGTACGCAACCCTAAAAAAGCGAAGAACTTGTTTACGATAGCCTAACAGGATAATCTTGGGAGATTCACACCGTAAAGCTGTCGCTTCGTCGGGGGTCGAACAAAACCACAATGTTACGTCGCGCCTTACATAGTTAAACAAGTAACACCCCCAATAACATCTATAGACGCGTCATACGCTAACATTTATGTACTATAAACAAGTCACTAGAGGATGATGACCTTTTCTTTCTCCTGCCTTTATTACCTAAGGTGAGGTCGTTACAACATGTGAATCATGTTCTTGATGACATCGACTAGATTTTTTAAGACCAGCCGCATGCCCGTTAAGGCTCATTAGGATCTAGAATCTAGAAAAATCATCTGTGGGTTTAATATTTCTATCGTTGACAAATCGAACCTACGAAAAAGTCATCTGAATAGTAAGATTTTTGAACTTATTTACTTTAGTACTTCTTTCGGCGCGTTTGGAGAAATTATGGGAGTAAAATTTTTGCGCGCACACCGACCCTAAAAAAGCGACGTGATGCTTGGTAACCAATTACATTTTGGGAACCAATGCGACAACTTTTTGATGTTTACTAGTAATTTCGAGTTATTTAAACTAACCGTTATATATTGCATTTTATGTCTTTACGCTAAATTGACGCTAAAGAAGTATTACTTTCTAAGTGCGTAAAAAAGTATGTGTGTACACCCCCGGCTCTGAAGCCCATACCGTTGGGAACTGCGCCACGGAGTCATCTAACAACTAACGCCCGGTTTCTGAAACAATGATCAAATATTTGAAATGCTCATTCTGCTCATTAAGAAGATCATTCAGAGAGTTTAACCATCCATTTGGCAACTCAAATGACATTTGAAAAGCCATCTGACAGCTGATTCGTTAATTTCTACGATGGTAAGGCCTTGAAACAGCCCCCGCTGTTGCACGAATGGGCAGATCCGAGTAAGTACCACGACAGAAGGCCAGCATGAAGTGGAATTGTTATTCTTCTGCGATCCGTCCGGTGAATGAGATAGACGGAGTCCGTTAAAAGGTGGCAACGCATCTGCAACCCTGAATCCTACGGGTGTCGCAAATGTCAATGGGCGGCGGTTATCACTTAGCATCAGGTGAACCGCCACCTCGTTTGCCACGTCCCCACATAAAACGTACCATTTCGGCCGTGCCATTTACGCAATCTTGAAGTGCGTGGCACCGCGCCGTTATCGCCTCGTAAGAAGCGGGGGATGGAATATCCCGTACGGGTCGGTTCACTGACTGTTTGGCGTATGCCAGACGCCGCGCCGAGTCATCGACTCCCGCCTATAAATACGTATTCGCAAGTCCGCGGCGCCCAATATAGCCCGCTCTATTTACAAACAGCGTGACAATATCGACGGAAGCGTTAATGAGAATTAATTACGCTGGAAGTGTGTCGTTCGTCGGTGACGTGACGCCGACAAGATGGACGGCTGACGCGCTGGAACCACAGTATATAATTATTAGTCTATGGCGGGAACTGCGCTTCTTCCGATTTTGCGGGCCGCGTGAAGTGCTAATCTTTGCACTTAAGATTTAACATTAAAATATGTAGAAAAAGTACGAAAAGATTATCGCCGTTGATGGAATCGAACCCACGTCTTCGGCATTCGCGGCCTGACGCTCTAGCCACTAAGCTAAACGGTTGATTGTCACACCGAAGAAAATCTATATATATATAAATAACAATGGCTGCGCCAAGCATTGCTTCAAGTGCTAAAACTGACGACTAGACCGCTTGCCCTACTTCTCCACGGCAAGAGAACACATCACTGAAGACGTAGTTCTTATAAAGACCGTAGTTTAATAACTTTACACTAAGTGAAGATATCAAAATACTTTTTAGATAAGGAACAAGTGTCTAGGAAATAGTAATTTAGGAGAATTATTCAAATCTATCCAGTAGTTTTTCTGTGATGGGAGCACAACGCAAGATGTCTATCATTTTATTTGTATAGAAGATACTATAAATTTATTAGGATTGATTACCGTGGGGGATAGCCTCTCTTTTTTACCAGAACCTACTCACGGTTAAATATATGTATAATAATGAATAATGTAGTGAAATTGAAAAATTGAGACGTTAATTGTTAATGTTAATAAATAACGTTCATTCACCTTTAGGTACTCAAAATGAAATACATGTATTAGGTTTAATATTAATTTATAAATTTACATCAGCGCATTACTTACGTGGTATATACATTTAATTTTAATATTTATTCAAACATAATGATAGTAAAATCCTAACAGGTAACAGGATTCGAAATGCCGCAAAATTAGAGGTAGATGGCGGGACGATAGAATGAAACTTTTGTCGTTTTTCTCAATATACAGCGTGTCGTTACCATCGCGATAATAAATGAACACACGTCTAACGGTACTTGCCAAGAATTATAAAAAAATATTAACGTTAAAATTTTTGTTTTTTCAAACAAACTAATTAAGTAAAAATGAAACAAAATTTGTAACATCCTATACAACTACAACTGACTGATTCATACATTCAGATACTTTTTCATTCGTTGCCACGGCGCCGCATTACAACACCTTCCTCTCCTTCTAACAATATGTTTTGTCTCTTTTAAATTCATTCAACCCATTCATATGCTTTGTGACCTTTACAAATGAACTTTACGTTACAGTTTTATACGTAAGGGTGTTCTAAAATTCCTTGTTTTGGAAAATTTGATAACTCGGTAAATATTGATGTTTAAAGAATATAAATCTTTAATACAATTTTAAAAAGTTATCCTATATATGTGTGTTCGTTTAATGTCGCGTCGGTAACGACACGCTGTATACAACGATCGGGAGTAACGAGAATTTACGTTATGCAACTGCTTCCCGCGCAACGGCGCAGGAATAGTCGTTATATTTACAAACAAACAGGCTAAGCGATGATTTAGGTGGACGCGACGTGTTATAACAGTTTGTGAGTGGTCCTAGAAAGTCTCACTGCGGATCAAATGTTGCTCAATTTCATTACAATGTAACACAACACTATAATGGTTATAGCATTTTGAATGGTAAAAAAAAATAAGGAAATAAATCACGCCTTCGAATTCAACTCGAACGATTCTCTACTGATTCTCTGCGAAAATTTCCTTGGGAACTTAATTATTGTTATAGAAGTTTACTACCCTATTATGTATACCTTTTAAATAGGTATTCTCCGAGAAAGCGGGAAGCAAAGGAAAATTTATTGTGTTACATAAATGATAAGTTAAAATGATCATGTTAATTTCCACAGTGGATGAATTTGTGGCTAATTAATATCGCGTCTATCTCTCGTCACAACGTCCTTATCGTGCTTGTCTATTATTCTCTCAAATTAGAATGATAATGCTGACGGCGTCCCAGCCGGCGCCATCACTCCTGCCCACGGCTGAACAGTAGGTAATAGGCATGTCCAACAATTCAGGCGCGTTTCTTGTTATTCTAAATTTAAAAAAAAAAACGTGTTTACTAATGTACGCGCGCAACAAGTTATACGTATCTGGCGTAACAATATAAAAATCTTTTCAAAAAATTTATCTTTCGCCTTATTCTACGTTTGTAGAAAAAATGACTACTAACAATAGTAAAAAAGGCATTTTATACCAAGTTTTATTATAACTCATTATCTAGTTTAATAAAGTTTATTTAAATATCACAAAATAAATATCGTGAATACAGGTGTCAGTTCTCACGCAAACCTACGTAGATGTCTAGCTAACTTCAGGGTTTTTCGTGACGGTGTGCGCGCGCATCATAAAATTTTACTCTCATCATTTTTCCCTAGCGCGTCAAAAGAAGTACCTACAACTTCAAAAATTTGTCACCTGTGGTTTGATTGCCACGGTAATAACTGGAAATTGGTCGCTTTTCGGAAGTTTCTTTACTGAAAGTATTTGCAAGCCCTCCGGTGTTGCCGGTTGAAAAAATCATGTTTGTTGTATGGGAGCCCCCTAAAAAACATTTTATTTTATTCTGTTTTTAATATTTGCTGTTATAGCGGCAACAGAAATACATCAACTGTGAAAATTTCAACTGTGTAACTAACATGGGTTCATTAGTTGCTAAGTCCCGTTTTACCCTTTGGGTACGGAACCCTAAAAACTAGCATCACCAAGGTAGAACATTCCCGATTTGACTTTCGAAAAAGGTTTAGCTTATCGTAACCAAATTAACGTTACTTAAAAATTATGTCGTTCAATATGTACATTATTTTTCTATATTTCGGTTATATTTCTCGCAATAGCAATTTCGTTACACTCAAATCAGGCCTAAAGTGCATTTATAAGATGATAAAAACATGTTACGTCTGTCAATATAACTGTTGAAATATTACTTTTTATTAATATATATACCTAATTCCCTAGGCCATCATACCGTTTATGTTTAGAGAAACCAATTACATTGTTGTTTGTACTTAGACAGGATTCATAACGATATTTTGTGTAGTGATTAAGGTTACCATGTTATGTTATGTATGGGGATATATATTTGTTTTCTCTTCGGGATGGGTTTATAAATAAAAATAAACATATAGCTTAGAGCCTTGTAGAGGTATTTACAAGGCTCTACACGCGGCTTTCGTAGATACTCTTGCCTCCCTTAACTGGCTACGTTTCGGTGACCATTTTGGGGAAACCGAAGGTTTTGTCTGAGCGAGGTTATTAAGACGAACAACTATCAGAAATACACCGTCGACATCTGTCGAGCTTATCGCCATCCCGGGGAGTCGCTTCGACATGTTACCTCCGGTTGTTCCATGCTTTCTAACTCTGAGTATTCGCATAGACACAACGTAGTAGCTAGAATCCTACACCGGGAGCTTGCTCTGAAATACGGTCCTGTGGATCGGAAACTGCCGTACTACAAGTTCTATCCGGAGGCCGTGCTCGAAAATGACCGCGCCAGGCTCTATTGGGACCGGCCCATCATCACGGACAGGACGATTCTCGCGAATAAACGTGATATCATGTTGATTGAACGGGCGCAGTTGCAGGCGAATATTTTTGGTTGACATTACCATACCATAATAAATATGACGATAACCTCGTGAAAGCCGAAACACATAAGAAGACGTAATATCTGGATCTATCTCACGAGGTGACCGACATGTGGGGCGGTGTCTTGACTCAAATTATCCCGATAGTCTTGTCTGCGATAGGATTGATCCCAGTCAGCCTCTCCGAACATCTGAGGTGACTGGGACTCCGGGACGGATCGCTCCAAGCTCAAATGCAGAAAGCGGTGCTCCTCGATACCTCCCGCATCATCCGCCGGTTTCTCTCCCTTTCACCCTAATCCTTGGCCGTTTGGTTTCCCCTACCGAGGACTTCCGTCTGGTTGGGTTCTATTAAATTATGTTATTAATAATTTATATTATTATGTATTTTGGGAGCGTAACTTAATGTCGTGAAATTGACTGTGATCGAATCCAATTAGTCAGTTCTACACTGCGATGGTCAATACGAGGTTGCAACTCAAGAACAGTTTTTAAAAATGACGGAGTTTTACTGAAAATTTTAATATGAAAAATATTGCTCTGTGCCATACGACCACACGGTTCCACTGATACTACAGTCCTTAATGGAAAAAATAACACCACAGGGCGTTTTGGGCGTTGAATAAAGATATACTTAATGATTTCTTGAGTTAACACATTAACTATTACTTAAAAACTATTAAATAAAACTAATACTAAGAATTTTTTCCCCTTTACTTTTGATTTTAATTCAGAACTTTACTAGCCCTTTACCGGGTAAGATGATGACGGTACAGAATGAGATGTTTTTTCTCCAAAAATGCCAGTTAGTCCTGGTTACCGTAGACTTTTAATAATTTATTTAATCCGATCTACGAAGCAGAGTCTTACAGTATATTGGAGTCTTACATTAAAGGTGTTTTACAGTAAAAGATAAGGTGTCCCAAAGGTACCAAAGTCATCCAATATGAGATACGCGGCCGAATTGCCTGATGGCATTTCGTGCGCTTCGTTCCGGATTTTCTTGCCCTAGAAATATCTAAATTCGCCACAGCAGTGTGAAGATCCAACCGCTACGCCACGACGTACTCTGTATTGTATATTTAAGTTTACGAGTAAACACGAAGCGTTTCCACAACTTCAGTTTGTATTCGAAATGACTTACTTTGTTGCGAACGCCACCGGCGATTTCTCGTAAATGTTAATTTTAAACTTCGTCGTAATAATATATTGTAAGTACAAATAATCTAAATTTGTGTTATATATTATTTATAATTGTAAGTATAAATAATAAAACATAACTCAGTTCTTGACCCATTTAAACATTTTAGCTCGGTGAACACAAACGTCGTTTTATCCGAATTGTGAATTGCGAACGTTTCTCATTGAGGTTTATTTAAATAATTAAAAAAAAAACAAAACGAGTGTCCCGATAGAGACAATGAACCAGTTGATTCATCGAAAGGAAGGGAACTACCTCTTTTCCGGGGGACTGTAGTATCACGCGAAGTTTTTAGTAACGAAACAAACAAAACGGACTTCATTTATCTCACTCACTATATTTTCTATTTGTTTTTGAAGAGTTCCTTGACGCAGACAGGAGACAAAGGTCCGATAACAATAATACAACATTATCGACCGTGCGCTTCCCGTTTGAAAGTTGAATGTATGTATGTTCACCTAAAACTCGATAATTCGACAGTTAGCCCAATTGATACAAAACTTAGCACATATTTAAATACGAACATAGTTAAGTTAGCGGCATTACGTGGCGCTGGTAGCTGTGATTTTTATCTTTCGAATTGATATACTTTTTATGATTGTCGAATCGACATACGGTTACACGTAAGATGCTTTTAGGTGACACGACGCACACCGAGCACCAGCTAGTACCTATACAAGAATTGGTGTCTCCTTTTATTCACTTTCATATGAAAAATGAGATCAAGGGAGAAGGAGGAAGGACGGCGTCGATCCCAAAACGACCCAGATCCCGCCGACGATCCGACATCTGTTATCTTAATAAACCATTGCCCTAATTTCGCCGTTACGAATTGTGACAGCGTTAAACTATTTACGGAATGCCGTTAAAACGATTTTGATTGATGCGGACAATCTAGAGTGCGACAAGGCCATGAGATATCGGCGTGTTTTGTTTCTCTATTAACATGCAATAAATAACTCCTCGTTAAATGCAACTAAGTGATGGAAATAGACGTTAGGGGTCAATCTCTGACATGCGATTTATCATTCCGTTGCGGGAATATTTTAGCCTGTGCTCTCAGACTCGTGTCTTCTTTATCACGGATCAAATGGACTCATGTCTAGCGCTGATAATTTTCCGCTGCATAGAAACAGTTAACGAACAATAAAACGTTGAATCGTTCGTCTAGACTGGAACCGCGTCATGATTAAAGTGTAAAGATAAAAGAAAGCTTGTTTTTGTTTATGGATTGTCGAAAAATTATCAGCTTGTCAGGATTGCAATCTGCGTCTTCACTGTAGGCGCCCAGACGCTTTACCCACTGAGCTAAGCGGTGTGAAGATATCAGCCGCTTAGCTAATTTTAAGTCATGCTAATTTTTTTTGGCTGGATCAACCACTGTAGGCGTAGGGAGGCCTTTTCAGATCCAGGGCTTGAGATGGCGCTAAGGCCGAATCTTTCGTCTAGACTGGTACCACGTCGTGAATACAGTTATTAAATCGAATGGTCATTTGTTTTAAGCTTACTTATTAGATTTTACCTGTGTAGTACCTTATTAGGAATATACATGATTATAACATGATGTTAACTCAGAAATGCTTATTGCTCGACAATGACGCTTGGTGAACCCTCTTAATACTGGAAACAGACTCCGTAACAAGATGTCAATAACATAAATAATTTAATCCCATCAATTTATTCTCCTATTACCGAATTTAACTAATTGCCATTTAAGCCCATTAAGTAACGAATACAATTTAACTAATTGACATGAAGCACCGACCCCTAAAAGTTTGCGAACTGTACAGTTCACTGTTCGGAGCTTCTAGATAATATTTCAGCAATGTAGATTCATATAAAAATGGGTTCTATTGCTAATTAAAGGCAGCCAACCTCCAACCTCAGTCCGATTAACACATTTTTGTAAAATTGTTGTTAACAGTACTTTACAGCCTTTAATTCTTAGTGTTTTTTTTTAAAGACCTACAGTGCGTCATCATTACATAACGTCTTTTGAACTATGCGCTGACGACATAAAAAGCTATGTGGCTCGTGAAGATTGATAAAAATTATAAAAACTACTGAGGCGGATAATATTAGCCTAATCTGTCTAAACTAAATAAATAATCGATGCTCTGCAAAAGTTCTGGTACATTTTTTTTATGTGAATAATTGTCAAACGAGCAGACGGTTCACCTGATGTTAAGTGAATACCGCCGCCCATAGACATCTGCTACACCCGAGGGTTTGCAGATGCGTTGACAACCTTTTTGGAAATTGGGTCCGGCCACCTCACTCACCACTGACGAAACCACCACTTTACGCCGGTCTTCTGTGAGGCCGTGGTACTTACCCGGACGAGCCTGCCCATTCGTGCAACAGCCGAGGCTGCTGCGTGGCTCTACCACCGTTACCTACCTTTTTAGTTACATAATTCCTTGGATATTATTAATTGATAAAATAATCTTAGTCAATTGAACTATTTATAATAAGTAACTCAAACAATCGAATAAAAGTAACCAAAGGAGTATAGGCAATATAGTAAATATCACGATGACACTGTGGCGCAGTTGCCACGGTAACGGCTTCGGCGTCGGAGGTCATGGATGCGATCTCACACGGGGCAACTGCACGTGTGCCCTACAGAAACTTTTTCGTGTTTGTCCACGTTTAATACATATTTAACAACATAGGATGAGGCTATCCTACAGTGCTGTTTGTCGTCCAATTTTTTTTAAATAAAAAAAAAAAAAGAATAACCCTATTAAATCGACGTAAGCCGACACACCTTCCCTTCAGTACAGCCATACGGGCCCTTTCAATCGATGTCCCGTCTTGTCGTCGCGGAGGGGCTGAATTGAGGTCCCCCACGATGAAGCCAAGATGACACTGGGATGGCCTAAGAGAGACACTCCGAATTGACTTATTTTGCCCACCCAGGATGCACGCGGGAAAAGTTGAGGTAGTAGAGATGGAGCCGCTCTCCCAGTGCTCTGCAACCGAAGTGGAGTCGCGGGAGGATAGAAGTTTTGGTTTTGCGGTACGCCCCTCGCCCTATTCTAATAACCGCTCTATACAAATTAGAGCCGTATTACCACCAGCAAGCGACCCTTTGAGGAAGAGGAAGAGGTCAAAGACAGTATTAAAAACTTAAAGACAGGTCAACCTCAGGCACAGTCCCGCTTATACATTTATCGATACTACTCTGTAACTGCGCCAACCCGTATGCCTGGAAAGAGACCGTAGTTACGACATCCCCAAGCTGAATAAACCACCCAACCAGGCCAGCAGCTGTCGCCCCATCAGCCTGCCCCAATTATTTTAGGGTAGTTTTACGAATATGTCATTCTGATCATTAAGAACATCAATCTGATCAATTCCGAGACTTTAACCACCTTTTTGGCAACTTAAATAATATTTGAGAAGCCATTTGTCAGCTGATTAGTTAACTTCTACGATGATCAGTATTTCAGAAACCGGGCGTAAGTGTATATATTTAATAAAGAATTAGAATATTTGAATTAGAACTTCATTTGAAACAAACTTACAGAGAGACAAGCGGACCAAAATTTCAAAACATGGCCATTTATGACGATACGATATAAATAGATGTTTTGCACGTTTTTAAATGACAGACAAACACTTCAGTTGTATTATTGGTAAAGAGAAAAGATGATTTACATTAACCAAGAGCACGCTTCAATTTTCTTTGTATGAACAAGTGGTCTGTGATTTGGGATATGATAAATACAAAAACAATAGCCTTGTTCATTGAGAACAAACATCTGGACGTCCTGTTATTGCCGCCAGCAATTGCATCATTTGCATCAATATCAAAACAGTTTAAAAATTTAAAAACATAATTCGCAGTGTTAACACAGTGTACTTAGGTTCTTTGTTTTTTATTAAGAAGGCCGATATTACACTAGTAAAGAGATGACATTCTGAAGCCATTTGTATTTATTCTCTTTGGAAAAGATTGTTTGTAAAAAAATTATTCATCAGATAATTCTACGTTTCTAAATGAAACTATTTTTATAGATTTATCGGAAGGTCATTCGAAATGCCGGGAAATGAAATTAAAAATAAACGCGATTACCTAATCCGTAAAGGACCTAGTTTCATTTAGCGTTAATAAAAGAAATTATTAATTCTACGTATAATGAATGGTTGTCAATAAATCATGAGACTTCTTAAGTTTTATGTTCTGCAATTTAATTACTTAATTGTTGTTGTATGTAGCTTGTACACTCAATGTGTATACTACTTTATATGTAACGATCGTTTCATTGACCTTTTCACAATTTAGAGTTCCGCCTCATTCGGCATAGAGCCTGACCACCCCTGCATTCGATTCCCGGTATTAACCGTTAAAGTTGCAAGAAAGTAGATTAGACGTGCGCGAAGTGTGAAAAGGTTGGTTTTACGACGAACAGGCGTAAACGTCCACGCGGGCGTTCCTGTCAGACGCGAACCCGCCAAAGCGCGGGGCGGCCATGTTGCGAAATCTATTTGAGTGATCCTCGGAAGCTACTTCAGCTCGTATAAAAGGATCCTTATGCGCTAACGCCATTCGCAAATGCTAGTCGAGCGTTTAGATAATAAACAAACGTTCGCGGAGAAAGCCGCATTTGTAGTTTTAATAGTCTGGCGCACCACTTGATGCGGGGGACATTCAATACTAACAGTAGCTATTCATCGCTATTTGTGGAGTAGAGTACATGTATGTATTTATTCCAGCAACTGTGGGGTTCACTTCGTACGATTTCTTAATAAAAAGGGGAAAAAAAAAACAATTTATTTATACGAACAATTTGAAATATTACTTTATCTATTTTGTGTTATTAATCTGTGGTAATTTTGAAGTCTGTCAAATGTAAACATTTTTTATTTTTTATTTTAGTTGCTTTTTGTCTGAAGGTACAAAGTAGTAATAAATGCCTCAATAAATGAATTTTTTTTCGTATACGAAATTCACGTATTGTACGCTGTATTTACATTGCGACTTCTTGAAATGAATAGTAAACAGTTGAACGGTTGCATTTTGTGTCGTAGTTATTGCGAATATAGCTGTATGTGGGCAGTTGTACAATAAAACATTCATTAATCACGAGTTAACCGGGCATCCTTAGAATTACATGTGACATAGAGCTTCATTAAGACTAACCTATAGTTCAGTAGTGTTTTATAGACCAAATAGAGGTATTTGTTACAATTTCCTAGCATTCTGTACACAGACGAGGACATAAATATGCATGCGTAATAGGCATGTAGGCCTATATACAGCGTGTCGTTACCATCGGGACAATAAATGAACACACGTCTAACGCTACTTGCCAATAATCATAAAAAAATTAACGTTAAACAAAATCTATAATAAAAAAAATATATTTCAAACAAACTAATTAAGTAAAAAAGAAACAAAATTTGTAACATCCTATACAACTCGCGCCACAGCATCTTATTACAAGCCTCTCCTTCTAACAGTATGTTTTGTCTCTTTTAAATTCATTCAACCCATTCATATGCTTTGTGACCTTTACAAATGAACTTTACGTTACAGTTTTATACCTAAGGATGTTCTAAAATTATTTGTTTTGGATGATTTAATAACTCTGTAAATATTGATGTTTAAAGAATGTAAATGTTTAATACAATTTTAAAAAGTTATCACCTATATGTGTGTTCATTTACTGTCGCGATTGTAAAGACACGCTGTATATTAGATGGTTTTGATCCAATCTTCATTTTAAACTAAGAACTAAATCATTAGTAAGAATATAATACCACCTGTAAGTATAATTATAATAAGTACTAGATGAGCTGATATGCTACGTTCATCCGGCTTTGTCTGTTACAAAAACAAAAAAAAAAAGAAAAGACCTAGTTGTCTTGTCTTCAACTTCTGTCACATCCTCTTGTTTCATTCATAGCTTAGCACAGCTGAGTGGGTTTCATTCAATTTGTTTTGTACTGAGTCCAATGCCATATTGAAGTTTTTAAAGCCAGTCCAGATTTGGCTGTTTCGCGTGTTTTAATTAATTTACAGTTAAAAGTATTTTTATGCTAAGTTTTTCTCATTAGGTTGTTTGAAGAATAATGTAATTCAATTGACTAATAAAAAACATTCTTTAAAAAAACAATATTTGGTAGTGGTATTTGCCTCGTATACAGGCCGACAGCTCCAGTCATCGGATTTTAGGGTTCCGTACACAAGGGTAAAACGAGACCCTATTACTAAGATCGATTTTCTGTCTGTCTGTCCCTCTGTCACAAGGCTGTATCTCATGAACTATAGTTAGACAGTTTAAATTTTCACTGATGATTTATTTCTGTTGCCGCTATAACAACAAATAATAAACATCAGATTAAAAATATTTGTGTGGGGCTCCAATACAACATACATGATTTTTTTGCCGTTTTGATAGATAACGGTACGGAACCCTTAGTGCGTGAGTGCGACTCGTACTTGGCCGGTTTTTTAATTGCTTTTCGACGATTGACGCTCTTTCATTAGGCAATAGAAAGCGTCGTGGAACAAGTAAGTTTTTGCGGGCTTTACGGACCCTACGCAAGCAGTCAGCTATATCAAAATTAAAGTTCATGGACTTAAATGAGGCGGCTGTCGACTAAGAGGAAGTGCACACTGTGCAACGGTGCAAGCAGGGCCGGATTTAGGGGAGGGCAACCGGAGCTACAGCCCCGGGGCCTCCACAAAAGAGGGGATCCTACAATAGAGACTTCGGAAAAAAATCCAAATTTGGACTATTAAATACTTTAATAGTAAACAACTTTTGTTTCCATTTTTTTTTCGCATTTTACCTTTACCTGCAGTACTTTGTACAAAATGATTACATTGAATATTAACAATAATCAACGGAAAATAATTTGGGGCCAAGGGGCCTCCACTCCTTCGTTGCCTCGAGGCCTCCAGACCTCTAAATCCTGCCCTGGGTGCAACAGATCGCGCCGCAAGCCCATCTCATTGTGGACTATTTATAACGCAGTAGACCGGCTGGATGTACCGGCCCCGTTGCATTAATCTTCCGTGGACGCGGCCTATAAACGTCGCGACCGCTCCTAAATGGACCCTCGTTTGTAAACAAACGTACTCTACGCAATGACATTTCATCTAGAGACGCGCTACACGTCAACATCGTTGCACTTGCTTTAACACCATTATAAAGTTTAACATATTAATCTGTTCTCAAATAAAATACACAATAAACAAAACACATACTGTTTGTTTCAAATACATCGTAGTGTGTGTAATGTTTTCTTTAATGATTCAATGTATTTTTATGCATAATTAAAAAAAATATTAGCATTCTGTACTACACTATAACTATAAGTGTGGGAAATTTCATATATAGATGAAGAAAGTGAAAGCATTTCAAACCATCGTAAACTGTCTAATGGCAGTTGGCCCGAAAAATAAAAGCAGGGCCTCGCGAATCCTTACCATCTTTAGTTCGATCTAATAGCGCTTTACTATCCTTCGATGACTCCAAAACAGTCGAATGCGGACAACCTAGATTTACAACTTACATCGATCCAGTTTACATGTCTGCCGAATCGCGTTATCTAACATAGGGCTGGTTACCACCAGCTTTGAATTTAGTGACCCCGCAGAGATGTTATTAAAAATATAATCTCAAATTAGCCCCAGGCCCAGATTGTCAGCAATAAAGTTTTAAAAGCTCTCCCTGACCTGCTCTTTCACCTGACGAAGTATATATTTTTATCATTATTACAAACTATGTGCGCCCTAACTAAGACTACGCTGTCTGTCCGTCTGTCTGTGTGTCTGTATGGCCTGTAAGTAAGTCACCAGGCTGTATATCATTAACCGTGATAGTAAGACAATTGAAATTTTCACAGATGATGTATTTCTGTTGCTGCTATAACAACAAACACTAAAATCCGATTAAAATAATATTTGAGTTGAGCTCCTATACAACATAGATAATTTTTTGACGTTTCTATAGATAATGGTTCGGAACCCTTGATGAAGGCATTCGACAAAGTTTGACAAACTTAACGCCTCTCTACAAGCTGATTGCCTCAACATAACAGATAGGCCCGTGCACACCATTCGAGTTTCCTGTTTACCGCTCTTATCGATACCAAGTTAAAGGTACTTTCTCTACGACCCGCTGCAACACGGTGGGCGTTCCTCAAGGCAAAGTCGTTAAAGCATTCGACAAAGTCTAGCACAACAGCTTGCTTTACCAGCGGTTCGCAATCACAGGCTTGTGCACACAATCCAAGCCTTCCTGTCGAATCGCTCTTTTCGATTAAGAATAGAGGGCAAACACCCCACAAGCTCCCCACGGCAGGCGTAACGAAAACGCGACCGTTTATACTTATATTCTGACCTTAGTCATCGAAGGCGAAAATGAAGTAGTATTTCAGTCACGATACAGTTATAAAACTTTATCGTTTTCGTTCTCGAAGATTTAATTTACCACCAGATGGTTTTTTTTAATGTATTGGTTCCAACCAATGATTTATGGAAAGAGTATTTATGGTAGTGGTTAAACGGTTTATCGAAAGAACCAAAAATCTTTCGAAAAACCGTTTAATTAACGCATTAAAGTTTTATAACTTTATCGTGAATGAAATAGAACTTCTGTAATAATAGAAATAACTGTAGAATGTGTATGAAATTTAGACCTAAACACAAGGAGAAAGCGCAGGACCCTTATTTTTTTTAAACTAGCCGCGACTCTGAATACGTTTCAAAGAACAAAGCGATAATTTGTTAACATTATATTAACAAATAGATCGCTTGCCCCACTTCCCCATGGCCAGAACACACACTTAACTGAAGACATATAAATTTGTACATGTAAGTTGTCTCTTAATACTTTAATAATTTTATATTATACGAAGATATCTAAGTTATTTAGATATGAGCCAAGTGTATAAAAATAAAACTTAGAAGAAAGAATTTATATATCCCGTAGTTTTCCGTGATGCACGCTCAACGGCGGACCTCTATAATTTTGATTATATTATTATAGTTTATCGCTATGTAAAAGTTAAAAATAACTAACATATCCTTAACAATCACAAGATGAACCACAATTGAGCGATACGTCGTAGAATTGCACTTCCACTCTATTTGTAGTCGCATATAGTAGAGACGCATGCATCTGTTATGGACGCGTAGATTTACGGCCAATTGGCATAATACGATGCTAGTAAACGCGTTACGAGCGCTGAGAACAACAACGTACCGCGGTTGGGGTGACAAAACGTTCACATTACTTGAGACTTATATATTGTTATGTCACATGTCTTGAGTTAATTACATTGTTACGTTCAATAACACAAAACCCCTTTGAATGATTACTTTCAGAACTTCAACCAATTTAACCATTGTATTTAAATTCATTCCTGAAAACATAGGAGCTTCAAAATATGCGAAACTCACCGACGGTCGAAACACTCAAAAAAAACTATTTTAAGTATATCATCGTGTTTAATTTCCCGCCGTTTAGCACATTGTGACATCCGTCAGTATGGCAGTATGTCAGTAAAGCTGACAATTCGAAAACCAAAACGATGTGACAAAATTCATTCAGTTTTTAAAGTTTATGAAGCTTCGTAATGAGCAAACATATAGCAACACAGTTCATTTAAATAAGCTTCTAAAACGTAAGACGTGCTTTTATTGTTATGTACTTGGGATAAGTAACCGTTAACTTCCGAACGTTTAAATAAATAAATTCCAGAGGATATAGGTTCCATCTGTACTGAAAAATACCCCGTGATGAAAGTAGAGTTTTTATAGTGTGTGTGTCTAATGTTGTTTATACATTCATATTATATATTTATTTACAAAAGAAATATAACATTTTTTAAAACCAGCTTTGCAAGCAATACCATAGATGCATAGAGAATGCTCTGAAAGTGAAACAGACAAATGAAATAATATCTGCATTTCTTCACGCACTGGAGGTCTTGTGTGTGTGGATTCGCGATCTGCGGTCATAAATTCGATTGGCAATGAACATACGTGCTTTCAATTTTTCACATGCAGCACATCACAAAAATTATTACCTTGGATATTATCACAGGGTCAAAATCTAACAGATTTGAGGTTTAGTTCTCAGAAAATCGGACAGCATTATCACCGTCTAACCAGACGAGAATTTAAAACATAACCATCTCTCTAATCATTTATTTAACAATCTAATCGATTTAAGATATGAAGGATAACAATTGAGTCTTTATATTTATTTCTATGTCAACTTTTCATTTGTGTTATATGGTAGAAAATAACATGCATTCTATAATGTACAAATTTATTTGAAGATATAGACAGAAATTTGCCACAACACACAATAAGTTAACACCCAAACACCTTAATTTAGACGCCATGTGTGCAAGGATGCGTCGACCAATTGAACAATCGGTTCAACCGAGTATTGAATACAGGAAGCCATTGCTCATATAACGTTAGTACAAAACGCATCTGAGAGGCGACCGACTTCTGCATAATGTTTCCCAAAATTTTCTCGTTTTTTGCGAGTTTTCAAATAAACTATAACATTAATATATGAATTAAATACCCACAGTATACATATATGTTATTACATAAATGTGGCCACAATTGGTGTTTGAAAACTGACGATTTGAACATTGGCATAACCTTGTGATACTAAATATATTATGTCATAAATCGGAAACCTGTAGGTACGTTAAGATCTGTCTCAACAAACATTGCTGTCCTTCATTATGTGTGAATGTACTTTAACAAGGAACTGTTTTAATTTGTTTTCAATTTACAGAAATATAGGTACAAAAATTTTAATACGTAATTCTAATATCAATATATTTCAATATTTTTATAGATAATTTAAACATTTTAGCAAAAATGACATAATCCGACGGTGCACAATATCTTTGCATGTAGTAATGCTTGTTAAAAAGTGTTTGAAAAAAATTTTTAGAAACAAACGTACCTATTCTATTATTATTGAATAGCATTTGGATTTAACACAACGAATTGGATATCATAATTACACGCCCCGGGCATAGCCCGGACAGACCTGCCCATTCGTGTAACAGCGAAAACTGTCGCGACACACAGAACACCAACGTGAAGTAGAAGTATTACATTTCTGCGTTTCGTCTGGTGAGTGAGGTAGTCGGGGCCCACTTTATTAAAAGGTGGCTACGCATCTGCAACCCTACGGGTGTTGCAAATGTTCATGGGCAGCGGCTATCACTTAACATCAGGTGAATCGCCAGCTCGTTTGCCACTTTATCACATAGAAAAAATCTTACCATAAAGTGAACAGATTTCTATTGTGCCTTTTCTCCTATAAAAATACCAAGGTAAGGTGAAACGGGTCAATAGTTTGTAGAAAGAATGGAAAAATATTACTTATCCTATCTTTCTTCACGGATTGCAATGCAGTTCTGTCCTGAAAATTCATTGCTTATAATATAAGCAATGAATTTCAGCGGCCGAATTCCACCATCGGACATCGCGCCAGGACCAAAAATTTCATCCACACCACCTCGATGTCCAACGTTCCACAACAGCGCGATTTTTAAGGCATTTCTTGCCTCGCACAACCACTCTGTGGAACCAACTACCGCCGGCGGTCTTTCCGAACCGTTACGACCTGGGAACCTTCAAAAAGAGAGCGTACTCTTTCTTAACAGGCAACGCATTTGTGAGCCCTCGGGTGTTGCAGGTGTTCATGGGCGGCGGTAATCACTTACCATCAGGTGAGCCTCCTGCTCGTTTGCCCCTTTTCTCCATAAAAAAAAATATAAGTAAACACATATTGCCTATTTTTTTCACATATTACAAAATTTACGACATTTATCCGTATCTTTAAAAGTAACGTTAATTAAAAATCAGTTCTTTTAATCGCCCATAGAAGCATTAAATGCCATTGTGTTCATATCTATTACAAATTTAAAGTAATATTAACCATCTAGAGCCGTGATAGCTGTGTCCGGGCGCTCGCCTTTAATTACACTTATACTCGCAACCTGAGTTCGATCCACGGTACCAGAACCAATGAAATTGTTAATTTTAAGTGCTGAATTATCTCTGCTCGGCGGTGAAGGAAAACATCGTGAGGAAACCTGCATATTTTCGAAACGATAATAATAAAAAGGTTTCGAAAAATATGTGAAGTCCGCCAATCCACAGTGGAGTCGCGTGGTGGACTATACCCTGATACCCTCTGTACGGAGGAGGCCTTTGCCCAGCAGGGGGACATTAATAGGCTATTACTTTACTTTTTTTTGTTAACCATCTTAATCTTCATCTAAAATTAAAAAGATATTTGATAAAAACTAATTGAAAGTGCAACATCTACTACTGATATCTTAGTAGGTTTTCATTTTTGTTTCAGATTTAAAATCTGAACCTAAGAAGTTCTTGCTTCAGGCTCTGTAGGTAATATACTATTGTCTCAAAATTTAGTAGAATTCATTACAGTATACATGTCTTAACTATGTAATATATTTCATAATCGTTTAACAGTCTATGATCAGAACGAACTAGTACCAAAAATTTCAACTAGATGGCACTACTTGTTAGAAATTGATATTTGTTGTGGCAATCCGTATTTACAAATTACAAAAAGTGGCGGTTGTCCGTTATCTGTGAATTAAAAAAGATAATTAAAATTGTTCTGCTTATGTTTTATAGAGAGGTAAGTATTTGAAGTTTATTGTGTAACGTTATTTTTGTACACTTTTAACGTATTATTTTCTTTTTTGGCGTTTATAGCGATTGTTGCCCGTACTATATACAGTGGTGGCTTTTGGTGTATCCATTTTTTTTTTATTAAATTCTACACATAAATAATGTTATATAAAAATGATAAATATTTAAAATCACTCTTAAGTAATTAATTTCATTCATTTGAACTTATCTCAAAAAGTGTGTGATTTATACGCAACTCATTTATTTTATCGCGCGATCATTCATAAGTAACACGCACACAAGTTCGTGCACAGTAAAATTTAGGTATTTATGAATGACTACCGCATTGTCAACACGTTCTGTTTTTTTAGGGAATAGAATGGCATTTTTTAGAAAAAAAAAACTTTATTTCAATAAACGAACTACCGAGTCTGAATCTTCTGTGTAAATTTGGGCACTTCTCAAAAAATCTCCCTGTATACTTCAGACGAAGTGTAAAATTTTCTTTGATACCTGTTATGCTCATTGCTCAAGTAAAATAGTTGTCGAAAAAGTTCTGGTGCCTTGGAATCATACGCGCTAACCTCATGACGATGTCACATGAGTCACTCAAATCTGGCTCTCCTTGTAAGAACAGATAAGTACTCTCTACATGTTTCGATTTCTGTTTCATAGGCAAAGATAGAAACCCCACCATTCCATTGTGCTTTAGTGAAGCACTTAACTGTGGTACCACACAACAGCTCCTTTTCATCATGTGCCTCCGAAAGCGGCCCAGATTAGGCAAACGTCCGCAAGTCTGATAAGAATCTGCTTGCAATTTTAAGTGTGTGTGACAAATGCGGGGTGAACTTATGCTATACAAAAGAAAGAATTACTTCAGAAACTTTCATCTTTCGTAACAATTAACATTTCATTCATTGTACAGTTCGACAACTTACATCAGTGTTGCCTAAAGGCAACAATCTTTGTAAAGCAAATTTTTGTGTTTTTTTTTTTGCAAACAATATGAATTCTATAAGATGAAGTAACAGTTTTACAAAATAAATGCAGGCATTTTGTGTACTGAAACAAAAAAAAGGAGAACAATATTTTTTGGAGTTATTTAATAAAATAATTGTGACTCTCGTCTCATATACAAAAATAATCTGTATTGTGGCAGCACTGTGCACACTAAAAATAACAATTTTAGCTGACTTTGGAACACTAGATAATGCTTAAATACAATAAACTCTGTATTGCCAAGATAGAGTAGGTTCATATACACGGTCGTAAATATATTAACTAAAACCTCTAAGAGACCAAATAACACAATAACAACAATACTTTAACATAACCTCGTTTTGAACCCACTTAAAACTAATACGAACAATAAAATATTTCAAAATAACATCTGTTTTTTTTTTTTGGTAACAGGCAACATTGGTATGATTTTATTCAACTATATATTTTATAACCTATAATAGGGGGTCTAAAAATAAATATAGTACCTTTTCGTTCACATTTATAAAGGTCAGTCCTTTAAGTCGATTTAAATTATGTTTTTCTTTCTTTATGGAGTTAATTACATTTTTTTTTCGATTATCGAGTATTATAGACAAATATAAGTACAAAAGTCAAACGCCACACTTATTAGAAAAAAATCCCTACTAATAAAAAATAACTAATAATGCTTGGTAATGTGCAGAGTAAATATTTACGTAGTTAAATCTTAATTATGAAAGCCTAATACTCTGTTAAACATTACATCGGTGACCAAAATCCAAATCGATGTACGAAAAATATTGACCCTGTACTTGAAAGAATTGTTGCTACACATCTTATGTTCTTGGAGACCTTTAAAAAACTCATTTATAGTCTTTTTTTTAATTGGGTTAACTTGTAAAAAGAACAAAATATATAACATCATATACTTAATCATTACAAAGCTAAAATAACTTGTACTTGTTCCGTTAAGAATTTAAAATAAACTTTTAATATGGTATACAGAATTATCTATTACATTCAAGTCAATAAACACGAAGTAAATCGTACAAACCAAAGTGTACTTTGTCTTACAGTTATAAAAAGTTAGTAACTCCAAATTTTTAGTATCGCTTTTAATTCTGAATATTTAATCTTTTTTTCACTTTCACGGAATAAGGATCGATTATCAATAACCGTTCAAACTTTATTAAAAGATTGTTTTTTTTTTTCACTTTGATGACGTTTTTTATCATAACGAAATAGTTAAGTGATCTAACCCATTGGATATGAGTATAGATAGAATCTCAAAATTACCGTGCGTCTGTTGATGATACATTACATATTGTTCAGTGAAACTATTTGATAGATTTAATCGCATTTCATTTGTCCAATGGTGACGCCGTAAAATATATTTATATCATTTAATACTTAAATATAGGCGCAAGTATTATTGTAAAACAAAACCTGTGCCGATACACTAACCGCCCTAAACTTACAAGGCACTGACAATATTGAAAAAACAGATTAAAAGCACAATCATCATGACGTCGATATATTCAGTAAAAAATCATAAGGTTTATCTTAAAATTGGTTTTCTTTCTTTTTCCAAATTTTAATTAAAAGGATTAAAATCGAAACAGAATATATTGAAGTTAAAACTATTTCTGTACGCCATATAACCTTATTAATAACAATGCATATTGAAATACAAAAATATATCTGCGCGTCAAAATTTCGACCTAGGCGTAAAAGGAACAATACGTGTGTAAAAAGCGTACATCCGTGAATGATTCCACAATCAATAAACATAAGCCCACAAGTTGACTTTAACCACCATCTATAGGCAAGACACAGTCGAAACAGCGTAATCCAGACCCCCGCGAGAGTCTAGTCGAGGCCATCGACCAGAACGCCCGACGGAATCCCGGACCATAGACAAGTGAACGCGCCCCGCGCTAGGGACTAAACCGGGCATAGACAACCCGATCAGCACTCGATGGCGCTGTAGCCGACGACCCTCTGGTCGGATTCCGGCTGCTCGCCGTCAGACTCTGAGCAAGACCTTTGCCTGGTCCACTCGCTTTCGGGATCGGAGAACAGACCGTGGTCCAACAACTCCTCGCCATCATCGATGTCCAGATCGTCTGCGGGTAATGTTGCGACGCACTCCATTTAATACATTAAGAAAGAAAGAAAGAAGAAACGTTTATTCAGATGTTGCATACAGAACATAGAAAATAATGTAACTACACAGTATATAAAATAATATTGGAAAAATTTAAAATGAATGTAAACATAATAAATTTCATAGTTTTGAGATCTGTTGGTTTTTAAGATATTTGTGTAAGCTGACGGTATCGCCATCTACCTTCTTAAGGTTCCACTGAAAAGCAGCTTTCATGAAGTTTTTTTTATTATTAATCTTCGTGAATTTAACGCTGAGTGGTAACTTTTTTGGTGCACTAATAAGCATAAAATATTTTTTCTCTTTGTAAATAAATTACTGTGTTTATGTGCTTCATGTATTTTTAACGTTTATGTACCAAATAAATATTTTTCTTTCTTTCTTTCTAAGAACAAAAATAAAAGAAAAATATAAGTGAAGGTCTGTGTAGCAGCATGAGACCGTGAAACCAACTCGAGTACACACATTTGAACAATTGATGGCGTGTACTGATTATCAACTAAATTACTTACTCACTAGGAGAGATAAACAATAGTATTTAGAGATGGCGTGTCAAGTCAATTGTTTCCATCAACTCAATGGTTTCCCTTTTTAAAAGTTTTTTACTTCCCATATATTTAAAATCAATTCGCTTAGTATTAACATTTACATATCTCGTATTTTATAAACTGTGTTAGTAACTAAAACACGTTATTTTTACACAATTTACAATTTCTCCTGACCTCGTCCTGGCAAGTACCACGACCTCACAGAAGACCGGTGTTAAGTAGAAGTATCATAACTTCGCGTCTTAACTTTTTATAAGGTTTTCAAGGCAACTATTACCCCAGGGGTTGCCATATATGTATGGCAGTAATCACTAAACATATATAGATGAACAATCTACTCGCTTGACACCGTTCCACGTAAAATAATAAAAATCCAATGCTAAAGATGCAATGGTGTAACTTTGTAAGGGCCACGAAACATTCTTCAGTGTTGCACGAATGGGCAGGTCCATATGGAGAAGTACCACGACCTCACAGAAGAACGGCGTGAAGCTAATGTCCGTGGGCGGCGAATATCACTTAACATCGGGTGAATCGACAGCTCGCTTGCCACATCCTAACACAAAAAAACACGCTTTGCAAACATTTGAAATAGATTGTGGAAATTTTACTTTGATTAAACGGAGCGGTCTGATATGATAAGATTATTAAAATTCGTATTCTTGCAAATAATTTACAAAACACGACCCCAGCGAATGTGTTCGCTGATTACGAAGTCACATTGAAATGTTAACGCAATCAAATTTCCACGGCGAATTTAAATTTCCACCGCGGATTTTTAGATACATATATATCTTCGAAATATTTATTTTATTATTCTTTCGAAAATATGAAGGTTTCCTCACCATGATTTTTTTTCGCTGAGCCATAAACTTGGACGACTTTAATACGAATGAGATTTTCACCAATTTCTACAAATCACTTTTACTGTGGTAGGGCCATGCAACGGTAGTATATATATATATATTATATACTACCTGCTGCCCGCGACTACGTCTGCGTAGAATAGGCTGAAGGCGTAATATTCAGACAGAAAGTCAAAGTCAAAGTCAAATATCTTTATTCAATATAGAAGCATTCACTTACTTATTGATAGTCAAAAAACTATACCACCGGTTCGAAAGGTAAGCCACTGACCTGAGAAGAACCGGCGTAAGAAACTCAGCGGGACATTATTTTTTTACTTGCCAAAAAAATTACAAATATGTGTACAATTATTAAACTCCTATTAAACTCCACTTGAAAGAGCCTGGAGCGATCAATTCATTTCCAGAGTGTGTTATCATTCATATAATCACTAATACTATAATAGCCATTAACACACAAACGTTCCTTTACAAGTTTTTTGAATTTAGCAACGGATTCATTTTGAACGTTTTCTGGGATTTTGTTGTAAAAGCGTATACATTGTCCCATAAAAGATTTACTTATTCTACGCAATCTAGTTGAGGGTAGAACTAATTTATGCTTGTTCCTAGTATTTACATCATGCACATTACTAAATTTTGAAAAGTCATTCTTATTTTTGTGGACATACATAACATTAGCAAGTATGTACTGAGAAGCTACAGTCAATATTTTTATTTCTTTAAACAGGTTTCTTAGTGAGTCTTTGGGGCCCAGGTTATAAACCGCTCGAATAGCTCTCTTTTGCAGGATGAAAATAGTATTTATGTCGGCTGCATTTCCCCAAAGTAGAATGCCATAAGACAACTAATTTATACTGTGGAAATAGCTAAAATATACCAGACGAGCCGTATCCACATCAGTCAACTGTCTAATTTTTTTGACTGCAAAGACTGCTGAGCTAAGTCTACTCGACAGTTTATTAATATGGGGGCCCCACTGCAATTTGGCATCTACGGTTATGCCAAGAAATACAGTCGAGTCAATGAGGTCTAACGCTTCCCCATGTAAAAGTACATCAGTTTTTACACTTTTTACGTTGGGAGTTGTAAATTTAATACATTTCGTTTTTTTACTATTCAACATTAAGTTATTAGCACTAAACCAATGCACTACAGTGGAGAGAGTATTGTTAACGTCGTCATAATTTGTCGTTTAACTTTAAAAATTAAAGAAGTATCATCAGCAAACAATACTATCTCATGATCATTTTTTATAGAAAGACAGATATACATAAAACTTGTATTTAAATTATAGCCTATGTCTTATTCTGATGTAAAAGCTGTATTATTGTAGTTTCATTAAAATCCATTCAGTAGTATTTGCGTGAAAGAGTAACAAACATCCATCCATACATACAAACTTTCCTGTTTATAGTTTTAAGTAAAGAGTGAGGATATTCGCGAACGAGCAGGTCCGTCCAGGTAATTGCCATGACCTCACAGAAAACCGGCGCCAATTAAAAGTGTTATACTTGTGCGTTTCGTCTGATGAGTGAGGTAGCCGGGACCCACTTTATTGAAAGGCGGCAACGCATTTTAACCGTGGTAGAGCCACGCAGCAGCCCAGGCTGTTGCACGAATGGGCAGACTCGTCCGGGTAAGTACCACGACCTCACAGAAGATCAGCGTAAAGTGGGAGTATGACAAATGATTTCGCGTTTCGTCTGGTGAGTGAGGTAGCCGGAGCCCCATTTCCAAAGAGGTTATCAACGCATCTGCAAACCCTCGGGTGTAGCAGATGTCTATGGGCAGCGTTATTTACTTAATATCAGGTGAACCGTCTGATCGTTTGGCAACTTTTCACATAAAAATAAAACGCATCTGCAACCCTTAAGTTGTTGCAAATGTTCTTGGGTGGCGGGTATTGCTTACCATCGGGTTAAACGCCAGCATATAAAAAAAATTCACATCTGACCACCTATCTGAAGTTACGAGCTTTCATTTCTAAGTAAAGAGGTGCTTTTCACCAATATAAGGTTCCACACCATCGTTGACGAATACACTTCGAATGGGATTTTTACTTGATTGCTTAAAATCACTTTACCCCTGTCTGAAGTAACGAGCTCAGGACATTTTTCCCGGGCGCAAAACTGACGGTATCCCGGTCTAAAAATGACACTAAGACGTCAAAGCCTCGGTCTGTCCCGTGACCATGAATGCTGAAAAGGTTTCGAAACGTCGGGAAGTAAAATTAAAAATAATAATAAATCCGTAAAAACAGTTTCATTCAGTAACAGCGAACTGTTGCGTGGCTCTACCACATTAATGGTCCTACAACAGTAATGGCCCTACCACAGTAATGGCTCTACCACAGTAATGGCCCTTCCACAGTAAAGGCCCTACCACAGTAATGGTCCTTCCACAGTAATGGTCCTTCCACAGTAATGGCCCTACAACGGCAATGGCCCTGCTGCAGTAACGGTCCTACCACAGTAATGGCCCTACCACAGTAATTGCCCTGCCGCAGTGGCATTGCACCAAGATAAGGTTCCTCACCTTCGTTGACGATGAGGTCCGAAGACCAGTCGTTGTCGAACTCCAGTTGCTTGTTGACGTCTCGCTCCGTCGGCGACTGTACCGCCTCCGTGTCCGCGTCCGTCACGTCATAAATCTCCGTCATCTTCATCTGGAAGTGAGTAACTTCCATTGTCTCATTTGATACGCTTTCTTCACCATGCAATTTAAAATGAAAAAATTATGTACATGATTCCCGCGTTTCGTGGTCTTCACTGGAATGGTCAAAATTTGTGCACTGATAGTAGATTTTGATGTTCAAGACAATGCTAGAATGAATAAACATCGGCTTTGAGCATATAAAGTGAATTATAATAAACATAGATTTTGATTTTGGCATTTTTGTGCGATGTTGACAACCCGCTCTCCGTCTACTAGGCACTCAGTAAGCTAATAAGCTTAATAAATGAATTAAGGTTTCTACAAAGACACTTACTGTACACAATTACTACTAGACGGATAAAAAAGCAGGTAAGAGTCTGTCAATTATATGCTGTAATATATTAGTAAGCAAATGTATCTGTAAATAGAATATTGAAATCGGCCGTTATGAATTCATAAAGATCGGGGATGGAGATGAATTCATAAAGATAAAGGTCTAAGAGATCATCCGTCAATCACGTGATGTTTTTTTAAGCATTTAAAACCGGCAGTAAAACCGGCGAAAAAAACTCAGCGGGACTTTTTTTACCATTATTTTACAAAAAACATGTTTAAATGTATTGAGGTCCACTCGACTCATTTCCAGGGTGTGTTATCATTTAAATATTCACTAATATTATGTTATAGCCTTTAACATACAAACGTTCCTTTACAATTTCTTTTGAATTTGTTGTAAAAACGTATATATACATTGTCCCATAAAAGATTTACTTATTCTACGCAGTTCAGTTGTGGGTAGAAATAATTTATGTTTGTTCCTAGTAAGTTTGAAGTAAAAATATTGTACGGTGATTAACGTCTCAAATGTCAGGAAAACTAAGACTACGATTGGAGTTTACAACCCATTTGTACAATTTGGGACATCGAAAATTATGTCATGTGTCAAATGCAGCCTCAATGACTTTATATTTTGTAATTGAGTTTGACATGACGTTGATTTTGAACACTTCACGGTCGCGATAATGAACAAACGAGACTGGTGTTTCATCAAAAAAGTTTCATCAATCAATTGTGTACTAGGATCCAAACAATAATGAGTACTTCGATCTTAAATTCAAAACTGATCCAGTATGTAAACAAGTATGTTGCTCGAACTTTTCTTTGTTCAATTTAAATGACCACAATTACAAAAACAGACGTTTAATGACTGTTAATCATTCAATCTTTATAATCGTCGCCTGCAAACGATCTGCTCTATCGAAAGTTTCCGTTTCTGCGTTTCACGTTGTAATTGCCCTTTAAATTTTTCGATATAAAGATGGACAACAACACAATATAATAACTATGAAATAGTTCAATGAACATGCCCTTTTAATTTTTCCATACATACAAAGATGGGCAACAACACAATATAAAAACCATGCAATAGTTTAACGAATGACACAATGAAATATCTTTCTTTTTTTTAGCTGGATGAGTCACTGTTGGCCTTAGGGGCCTTAACAGATCCGACGGACTTGAGCTGGCCTGGCGCTCGGGGCGCCTAGCCTGAACCTCGGGAAATATCTTTCGTTAATTATTTATATAACGCACTCCGTATAAGCGTAAAACGCAGTCGGTGGTCCGTTTGTCGGAAATAAGAAGAGAGAGATGCTGGTGTAAACAAAAATCGACCCGCTGACCCTAGACAAGTGCGCGAACATCGGACGATGCCGCGTCGAGGCGTGGACGCAGATAACGATTGCTACGTAGCAAAGGCGGCCGTGAACATTCGCCCGCATTGCTCAGAACGGGCAAAGTACGAATAGGCAAATCAATCATTAGAACTAGAAACATACACATCTAAGTAACACGAGAAGAAATAGAACAATAAACAAAGCCATATTTTAACAGCAAACACTGGAATCGTCCTCATACAGCGATATTTATCGCGATATTTGATTTTGCCTTTTACAAATTTTCGAACTGTTATCAGGTCTGGCTCTTACATGGTCAACGCTTTCAGTATTTTCAAGTTTGTAATGTCAAACTTACTAGAAACGGATTAAAGTTATAGGACATGTGGCAGATGTTTTAATGAGAATTAGTGTCCTGTAAGGCGTTTAAATTAGGTTGGCAAACTAGCTGATAGAATCCGAAATCACGGCTTCTGACACGGTATCCAGAAAGAAAGACACGATTATTCTGTTAAACATGGAACTACGGACACATGGATAATGGGTCCTAAGGAACGTTACAGCTTAAAACGTTAGAACATAAGTAGTATAGCATTTCTGGTACATATTATGTTTATGTGTACGAAGAAAACAGAATTTAGGAACTTTTTCACAATTTTTTTGTCATTTAGATAATCACTGGAATAATAGCATTGTTTATATATTGTTAGTTATAGCTGTTTGTCATATATTGTAAGCCGATTATTTCGATTCCCAGACGGGACAAGTATTTGTGTGACCCACAGATAGTTGTTTCGCTTCTGGGTGTTTGTTTGTCCACGCGAAATTTATGTTTGTAAAACGTCCTTACAACACAGGATAATGTTATCCCATAGTAAGGTGAATTTAAAAAAAAAAGGAGTTTCGCACCTTGTTATCGCTGTCGAGGTAGTAGTAAGCGAGCAGCGCGTCGTTGTGCGATGTTACGTTGAGTATGTGCTCGAACGTATCACCGTCGGCCACCACGTCTCCGTAAGTCACTCGAACCTCGCTCGCGCGTCTGAAAACACGGATGGACTTCAATCCTAATAAAAACAATTATACTTGCTGCCTCTTTCAAACGTCCAAATCTAAAAACAAATTCTTATTGTAAAATGTCAGCTATATAATCCTGTATATATATCATAGAACATATTATTATTATATACATTTAATAGGGTATTTCGAAGATAAAAGCTAGTTATAGACGTTTCAATTTTATTTTCAGATTTGAAAGAAATTTACGAAGCGTGCCGCAAGGACCTCGCCTCACTCCATTGTTATTTAACAGGACATTTTTACAATGTTTTTCACTACTTCCGTATAGCTTTCTGTGTAATATGGAGTAGAACATAACTCAAAAGCATAAATTAGAACGCAAAAGTGTCTCCATTCTACGCGAAACTAAACCACGAAACATTTGTGTGTGGAATACACACAATGTTTATATGCTTATCGACAACTGACACAATTAGCGCAATCAACCAGCTGCGATGAGAGCGGCTTCACGATATCGGCATTTGCCAGCTGATATTTACTGGCATATTTTCAACCTCAAAATTATTTCTTTACATTGCTCAAAAGGGATTAAATACAATTTTGGCTCCAAAATTCTGACAAGCACATATTATAATTAAAACCACATCATAAAAATAATAAGTACTTTACGAAAATTCTGAAACAATAGTCCTTCAAGTTTCGACCAAATTTGGACGAAGTACAGATATTTTAAGCGTAAATTAACGTCCGTGCCTTCAAATAGGATTCTAATATGCGCCGTTCCACAAATCACACGAGATCCATTTGGGAAGTTGAGAGGATTCCGAATAGAATATATCATTTTCGACCATTAAAGTCCCTCCGGCTGGTCATAAATCATGCAGGCTCGGGGTATAAGACGGGCGTGTTTACAGCACAATGTATGTTGACAGGACCCCTAACAAAGAGCAAAGCGGTGACGTCAGGGTGGCGGAGATAGCGCGCCAATTACTACCGCCGCCACTTGACCTCATCGCTGCGTAATGAATGCTCCGTTATCTGTGTAAATTTGCTTTTAATGCGCCGGATCGGAACGGCGGCGCGCGTGCATTGTTTGGATATTTACACGAAAATTTCGAGTCACGCGATATTTCGAATTATAGAAATCACCAACCAACGACTTCATGAGTGTGGATCAAAATTAGATTTAAATGGAGTAAAAAAATTTTTCTTAAACGAATGGCTGAACATCAGTTATTATGGTTTTCCCTTAAAAATTAAACATAGCAACAACCCCATATTTAAATCATCCGCTGTTTTAGCTGTATACATTCTTCTTTTCTTTTTTCCAGCTTAATTGTTACCATGTGACAAGTTAAATTTAATCCAAAGAAATATAAATTTTAAAGTTTTTTATAGTGCTAATCTCTGCACTTAAGATTGAACATTAACATTCGCACTTTTTCAAAGAAACATAAATATAAAATGGAACTGGAGATGTGAATATATCTTTTGTGGAAGAACTGTCAACTGATGAAATTCCATAGACTTTCCCTAACACCCAGAACCGACACATACATCTATTGGTCACACAAATAGTTATCTCGTGTGGGACTCGAACCCACGACCCCCGGCGCCGAAGCCAATACCTTGGCTACTGCGCCATGGAATCACCTTCAGTGATTCTTGCTGATACTAATCTGAATTATTGAACTGTTGGTAGATCCGACTGGCAAATCAATCTAAAACAAAACTTTGCTAGAATTTGAAACACAGTCCTTGAAAAGTTCTGTAGAATTCACTTTGACGAGGTTTTGTGCACTTATACGGGCTATTGCTCGTACGTGAACATCAAATAATAGGCCAAGAGTCATAACATAAAATGTGCAAATCGTTAGCAACATTATTCAATCGCTTTTTATCACTTCATTATTTTCTAAACAAAATACTATCGATATTTTTATTAAAAAAATATAATACGTCAATTAGATATGGCAAAGCTTTATAATACTTTCAAGGATAGTTTCCAGATAACTGATTACGTAATGGGCAGTTGTTAGCTAATAGCCCAGTGACACAATTTCGCGTAAACGATTCCTAAATGCAAACGAAAATTGGGTTTTTGCAAAAAAAAAAAACTATAACTTGAAAGAATAACATATAGTTTTACGTTTAATCTTTTTTTTTTTTTTCACTATACTTAGAGCCACATCAAATTGAAAACTGTAATCAGTACTGAGGAAGCGCCGAAAGTTCCCGAACAAATGGGATCGTGCGTGACGTCACTACGTTTAATTCTACATTACAAGCGGCTGATACGATGCCGATGTTTTAAACTTTTAACGATTGATCTTTTTAATAATCGTCAGTGTTTGATAAATTTAATAAAAATATGAAATCCTAAAAGCTATAATGTTAAACGTTGACAAGTAGAACCTAGTTGCTAATGCATGATCATAACGACCTACAACGAAACACATATAGGTGTAGATACACATAAATGAAACAAAAAACTCGGAAATATGGGAGAACGTATATAAATTGAAAGAAAGGAACAGCCTATAAATGTCCCTCTGCTGGGCAAAGGCCTCCTATGCAAAGAGAGATTATCAGGGCATAGTCAACCACGCGACCCCACTACAGATAAGCGGATATCACATATCTCCGAAATATTATTTCGAAAGTGTTCAGGTTTCCTCACGATGTTTTCCTTCGCCGATGAGCACGTGATAAGTCGGTGCCAGCACAGGGTTGCTCGAGTAAATTGAATTAATAGCGAGCGCTCGGACACTTAATTATCACGGCACGCGAACATAATTTGAAAATCGAAAATGATTGAAAAATACCAAACAACTTAATATTGACGCCTGTATTAAGGTCAGTGAATGTTCTTGACTCAAGCAAGGTCGATCCTATCGTTACTATAAAATGTGAGTCATCCACAACAATGCATTGTTGTGACTTTAAAGGAATTAAAACCTGGCAAACGGTCAACGTCTTTGGACTTTCGACGGCTAAAAAATCGATAATGACTGTACGTTGATAATCTGTTCCACGTTTATTAAAAAATATAATGAATAACATGTTTTAAAAGGTGTTAAATACATTAATATAGTTTGTACTATGTGTGTATGTTGTCCATGTAAAAGTTGCCGGAAATAGCGGTTGGTAGATGATAAAGATGGGTAAGAGCGATAGAATGTATGGGCACCACACCGTTTATACAGCGTGTCGTTACGACCGCGACAATAAACGAACACACGTCTAACGCTACTTGCCATTGTTCATAAAAATCATAAAACGTTAAAAAATCCATAATTAAAAAATATATTTTTTAAACAAACTAATTGAAGAAAAAAGAAACAAAATTTGTAACATCCTATACAACTATAACTGACTGATTCATACATTCAGAGACTTCATTCGTTGCCACAACATTGCATTACAAGTCTCTCCTTCTAACAGTAGGTTTTATCTCTTTTAAATTCATTCAACCCTTTCATATGCTTTCTGACCTTTACAAATGAACAGTTTTATACGTAAGGATGTTCTAAAAATGTTTGTTTTGTAAAATTTAATAACTCGGTAAATATTGATGTTTAAAAAATGTAAATGCTTAATACAATTTTAAAAAGTTATCCTCTATATGTGTGTTCTTTTAATGTCGCGGATGTAACCTGAATAAGAAGGATGCAATTTATCAGATATAGGCCGTTATGTATTGAACTATGTATTGACGCGCTTGGGTCAATTCATAGTGCGCACAACACTTTATTTTCTATAATTATATAAATATCTATTATTCTATTCCTCTTTTCATAAATACCTATCAAAATTGGATTCTGATTAAAAAAAAGTTGGAATCCGCAGGTGGATCTCGCACTATAAGCACCCGAGATATCGCGGATAAGTGATATAGTTTAGGTACTCTTTTTAAGAGTAGGTCTTATTTTTGGCGTTAGAATATGATATTATCAAATATATAAATTGATGGCAAATCAAAATGCCTATTTCTCCTAAAACGACTATATACTCGTTTTATATAATTTATATATATTATAATATACGTATTATGGTCCGCCGGAACCGCTATGGATATGGCTACAGGTCCTCCTCCAGTTTTTGATACAAAAAAAGGAAGAAAGATCATAAAAAGCAGTATGTATAGAAGTCTTTTCAGATTATATTTTGTTTTATTTTAAACTACCTTTTCGCCCGCGTTGAAGCCCTTATATAAATACCTTTCTTTAACATTTCAACCTTTTACAACACTTTTTTCCAATTAAAAATCCCTATAGCCTGCGTCCTTTCTCAGGCTCTAGACTATCTGTGTGACTAGACTATCTGTGTACCAAATTTCATTTAAATTGGTTCAGTAGTTTTGCTGTGAAAGCGAGACAGACAGACAGAGTTACTTTCGCATTTATAATATTAGTATGGATTTTCAGCTAGCGTATGCTTGCATATAGATTTCCACCAGCGAAAATTAAACGCAATAAGTAAAAACTGTTAAATAACATTAATTACGTAAAATAGAAAATTATGCGATTTTCAAAATCGCTTTTAGATGTTTAACAGTCTGTCTGAAAGCTAATCTAAATAACTACTCTAATTATTCGAATAATCCTATAATACTTCTTATCATATTGATATCATTCGACCGCGGTGTAATTTGCTGACGGATGTTTATCAGTGAGATATAGGTGCATTAAAACGTGATATCAGTCCAAGTTATGCGAAAGTCAAACGATTGTACAATTTTCCCCTTAGAAAATATTTGTATCACTACACGAAACAAATAGAAACCGTGATTTAGTCGTTGGAATGGCGTTGTGAACAAATCCGTCGTTTCCGAGTATGCTCAAAAATCTTGTGCATTCTCTCTTCTTACAAGTCAATTTTTAACCGACTTCAAAAAGAGGAGGTTCTCAATTTGACTGTATTTTTTTTTATGTTTATTACCTCAGAACTTTTGATTGGGTTAACCGATTTTGATGATTCTCTTGGCAAATAAAGAAGGGGGGGGGGGGGGGGAGGCAATTACCATACCTATACATATTATAATTATGTTTGTGATTTGAACTACATATAGTTTCGGTCAATGTGGACAATTGGATAATTTTATAATGCATTATGTTTAGTCCTCGGTTAACTTTTCAATTCACATCTGTCGGAGCAGTATAAAAAACATGACCGAAGAAAACCTCCAAGTGTACACAAAGTTCTTCAGTAAACGAAAAATTTTAATAGTTTTTAGGGTTCCATACCTAAAGGGTAAAACTGCACCACTAAGACTTCACTGTCTATCTGTCGGTCTCCCATACAACAGACATGATTTGGCGTTTTTGATAATGATGCGGAACCCTTCCTGTGCGAGTCCGACTCGCACTTGGCCTTTTTTTTTATGTGTACGTAAACAAATATTGTATAACCTTAGGTTGTTCCCTTTCTTTGTAAAGTAAGCGAAATCAAATGAAGGTTAATTGATATTTTACTATAATACTTGAAGCGTTCAAGAACACAGAAACAATGAAAAACTTATTTCTTCCTATGTTAGCTCCGTATCGCTTTACTTCTATGTAGTATCATACTTCCAGAGCAGGGAATAAAATCTGTCTCCCTTAAGGCCCATTTACACGGTGCCAGTTTCTTGCCTGTTGTATACAATTAAATTGAAGCAATAAATGAGTTGCATGGTCTAAACAACAAATGGTCTTAACAATTATTGCGCGCAATTTATTGCATTCAATTATTGCTCTTGTATGTACAAGAAAATGGCATCGTGTAAATGGGCCTTTACTCGTAGTATTTGTAAACTATGTGACCAATTGCTCATAAGTTTTTTTTTAGTTGTATAGCATGAGGACCGATAAGATAGTGAGGGCAATTTGTAAGACTTGTATTGTTTGATTCTTAATTGTTGTTATTATTAAAACATAAAAAGTCATAATTGACGGAACGTAAAACTGCACATGTTTATAGTTTTTAAACCTTATCAAAGTTTTGTTTTTAAATTAATTGCGTATATTCAATAATCATGCAATTAAGAAATATGAAAAAATTCAAGATATGATTCGTCATCGACACGTGAATAAGAAGAAGAATTAAGAAATTTCCTTCACATATTATATTGGATTCTCAACGTTTTCTTATCTCTCTTGGGCAGGTCCGTCCGGGTTAGTACCTTATGCGTTTCGTCTGGTGGGTGAGGTAGCCGGGGCCCGTTAATTAAAAGGTGGCAACGCATCTACAACCCTCCGGGAGTTGCAAATATCAACGGGCGGCGTTTATCACTTTAGCCCGGGGCCCACTTTATTATTTGGTTTATTATTTGGGCCCACTTTATTATTGGGCGGCGTTTATCACTTTACTACAGGTGGACCGATACCTCGTTTGCCACCTTCTCACATAAAAATCCGTTATTTTATCGAGTGGAACGGAGTCACGGGAATAAAGTGCTATATAGCAACGAAAATTCAAACAAATAGAATGTCAAGGTGAAGTGGATTCAAGGACTCACCTCCTGTCCAGCCTGTAGTCGTCAGCGTCCTTCTTCGCGTCCAGGGCCAGTTTGTAGTAGATCCTCGCGGCGGCTTCGGAGCGGTCGTGAGCCGAGTAGACGAAGGCGTGCAGCTGCCGCAGTAGACTCCAGCTGAGCCGCCACAGCGACTTGCTCATCTTCGGGGTGCTGGTCACGAATCTGTTCGTTCGGGAAATGGTTTACGGCTGGAGACTGCTGTTTAAGCGAGACAACTCGAAGGGCAGTTAAGCTACTGGCTTTGGCTGGAGTCCTGGGTTTGAATTTTGAAAAGTTTTCTGATTTTCTTTCTTCGTCCACGTAAATGATAGGGCTATGAATTACGTCCAGGTAAAGGCAAGTTTTAATTCAATATACTCGAGCAACCTGAGTTCAATCTCCGGTGCCGGCACCAATGAAATTGTCAATTATAAGTGCTGAATTATCACGTGCTCAGCGGTGAAGGAAAACATCGTGAGGAAACCTGCATATTTTCGAAATAATAACAAAAAAAAATATTTCGAAGATATGTGAAGTCCACCAATCCGCAGTGGGGCCGCGTGGTGGACTATGCCCTCATATCCTCTGTATAGATGAGGCCTTTACCCAGCAGTGGGACATGTATAGGCTGATACTTTACTTTACTTTTTACTAAAGGCAAGGGCTTTTGTTTTATTTATTTATTTATAAAGGAATAGGCTATAAACAGGGAAGGATGGAGGGTGTTCATAGCTGAACTATTAATGCTTCACCGACAAGAGCCCATCTTGAATGAAGGAAAGAAAGAACCTTGGGTTTGATTCCAACGTGAGACAAGTATTTGTGTGTTTGTTGCCAGCATAAACCACTTACATTATTTAAATGTAGTACCATCCCCAGCTAAGTGGGATTAGTGCAGGAAATGACATTTTAATGAGAACTTTATAAGAAGTGGAAAGTTTATAACAAGTAATTTTTGGATGAAATTGCACGCTGTCCGTTAGTGTTACTTTATATTTGTATGTCCTGTATAAATGTATTATTGTATGTAATGTCTATCTGTTATCTTTGGTTTACAATAAAATATATTACGATCTGTACAATTGATGACGGCAATCTGACGGCGCGGGACACGTATTTTAGCGAGAAATGAATGTAGTGAGATTATTTGTATCCTTAGTGACAATAATTAGTATCTGTCAGTTACATATATATATTATACATATTTAATAGAAAAGTTTTATTTTATTTTATTTTATGCGAAAAGTTGTCAAACGAGCAGACGGTTCACCTGATGTTAAGTGAATACCGCCGCCCATGGACATCTGCCACACCCGAGGGTACAGATGCGTTGACAACCGTTTGAAAATTGGGCTTGGGAAAGTTTGGGAACTAAGAACGTACGTATGCTAAAGTTGCATCATTATCTCAAGTTTAGCAAAGTCATAAAGAGCTTTATGGGGAACTTAATTAAGACACCATTTTGTTTTTCAATCAGAAATAATGTTTCGAGCGGAATAATATTAAGGATATATCTGAAGAGTATATTGCGGAGATATGCTAACAGTGACCACATGTATGACCAACAGTTGTTATTGTATTTTCATACGCGATATCTTGTTTACCGCTAATATATCGGAAGCCTTGTTTCTACAAGTCCTAACAGATCTTTAGCTTCGTGATTCATGTAATCACCAATCACGTCAACACCATAACCATGACTATTGTCATGTCTGATGGCAAAATTAAGTCATTTTTCCAAGAACATTAACGAACCGTTTAATTTTATAATAATAACGCGCATTTTAATGGAATTTGGCGGAAGCTTAAATAATTCCAAGTGCCTTAAGTAATTTATATAAATACGCTAGCCTGAGGGTTAATCGCACATTGTTCTGAGCTATGATGATAATTATAAGAAAATACCTTATACAAATATTACTTTACTAGCTGCTGCCCGCGACTACGTCTGCGTAGCTGAAGCCGTATACATAAAATATGTATATAAATTATAGCCTACGTCTTATTCTGATGTAAAAGCTATATTATTGTAAAGTTTCATTAAAATCCATTCAGTAGTATTTGCGTGAAAGAGTAACAAACTTCCATCCATACATACTTTCGCGTTTATAATATTATTATTAAGGGAGGGTTACTGTAATCCACGAAATAGGGGCATTCCACGGTCCACCAGAGCCTATCGAAGCATATGATAACATATTTTTTCGTCCGTAGCTTGTAGGACATTAGATACCTATTGTGTTTTCAAATGTTAAAAATCTTGTCGATAAGTTGGCGAAAAATTACATAAATGTTTTCCCGAAATGGCGTAACAGACATCCGGATTTTTTTAACAGTAAACATAACATTTTCTTGCGTTATTTTCTTAATAAGTATAACAAAGTGCGAGTCGCACTAGCGCACGAAGTGTTCCGTACCATTATTTATAAAAACGAGAAAAAATCATGTCTGTTGTGTGGGAGACAACAGTACGTTGTAATAACACGTAAGTTTAATTATTGCAAAATTATATATAAAACTAAGTTTCAACATCGTTTATTTTTGTATTGTTTCAGCATAATTACCACATGAAGGTATAGAAATTCCACAATCATTCTACGAGTTGACCACAGTTGAAAACCGTAGGAGAAATTGTTTTTAGCAATCGTCCGCGACGGTTTTCTTGAAATGTTTTCACTGCGAATGGGCGGACTTCAAACATCCTCAAAATATTTTTTTTCTTATTATTTCGAAAACATGCAGGTTTCCTCACGATGTATTACTTCAACGCGGAGCACGTGATAAGTCAGCACTTAAAGTTTACATCATTGGTGGAACAATTTACAACATTATACCCCGGGGATCGAACTCAGGTCGACCGAGTATATTGAATTGAAGGCGCGCGCCCGGACACTGAGCAATCACGGCTCATGCATAACGTTATTTAGCTCATGCCCATGTGTAGTGTACAGAAATTATTTTCAAACGAGGTTTATATAGTACTAGCGACACTTACTTCACACGGGTGTAATATATATATACATATAAAAAGTAAAAAAAAACCGCATCAAGATCCGTTGCATACTTTTAAACATCTAAGCATACATAGGGGCATACAGACAGCGGGACAACTTTGTTTTATACTATGTAGTGATGTCGGTCAGTCGGTTAGTTCACGAAGCGGAAACAGTCAAGCGCTGGCGGTTCCAGCGTTACCAACCGGAAGTCGCTGCTGGGCGAAGGATAAGTTATCGCGCGATTCGGCCACATTTCGATACAGATCGCGCAAGGTCGAACGGAAAACGTCGGGTGGTGTAACAACAGAAGTTTCGAGGCGCGCGAATAACGCGTTCTATTATCTATGATAGTAAATTATCTATAACGTTAGATAGATAATATATCGAATCGTGTACGATGGTAAAGCCTGTATGTAAATTAGACGAGACAAAAGCTATGTAATTTGAATAATATGGTGTACTTTAATTTGAATCTTTAATTTTTTTTCTGAACTTCATTTATCTTACTGCTTACAGAATCTACGACCAGCAAGAACTGCTGGCCCCGGTAACCTCACTCACCAGACGAAACGAAGAAGTGTAACACTTAAACTTCACGCTGGTCTTCTGTGAGGCCGTGGTACTTACCCGGACGGACCTGCCCAATCGTGCAACAGCGAAGACTGCTGCGTGGCCCTACCACAGTATAGTTTTACTCGCTTCGTGTGTAACGCATTTTTATTTAATCGATAATCATTCATTATTTACAGCCAAAAATATAAATAATGCATGATTATTGTTAGCCTGCTACCATTCTTCCATATTCCTCAACCGAATAACCTCCCGAGTAAAACCATTGAAAAAAATTTTAATTGAAAAAAATGGCAATCAAGAGAACTATAATATTATGGTAGGTAAAAATATTTTGTGTTTTGTTAGTAATTTAGGAAAAAAAATACAAACTAAACTTAACAAAAAAGTAAGATTAACGGCCGGTTCTAATATCTAATCTACAGATAGATTTAGAGCAAATGTCAAATAACTTTCACTAGTAACCATTGAAACCGGCCCGTAATTTAAAAAAAAAGTTAATCTACATCTTTCTACACATTAGTCTAGGGATTATTTAAGTGAAAAAATAACATAAGTGAGTAAAAACAATAAAACTGTAATAAATACTTTAAAGTAATTACACGTTTTAATGTCATAGTTCATTACTCGGTTTCTTTCCATTCGTGTGCAATGAAAAATAACAATTTCATAATTATATCGTAGTATTAACAATTAAATATAGAACTCGAGAGTAAGAAAATTACACTTCGCTTCAAAACAACATTTCTCCGACCACTAATTGAGTCATAACAACACATATGTAAAAACAAACACATAAGACATTCCACACAACCAACACTACTAAGATCCACCACCGACGGTCAAAGGAACTGATACCACACTGACATTTTTGACAATGCACAAAGCGAAACGTCAAAACCATGTGCCGAATTAAAAATGGCGGCTCTTTAAGAAAACAACCGGACAAAGGACGAATCGACCTTCAGCCACGGAGCACGATCCATCACCGGTTGACCCAATAGAGGAAAAAAAAAACAAGCAATCACTGACCTAGTCATTACGTTGTTGTGACGGACACACCTCCTTCTACGCACGCGCACACTGCCGACCACGGCGTACTGCAGTGCGTGCCTGTCTACCTTATCACCGATATAACTAAAAAATTGATCACAAATTTAAATCTTCACAGTGCTAATCTCCACGCTCGAGATGAAACATAACATATAAGACTGAGGTTTTCGTCGGTGTGGCAATTAGTTTAGCTTAGTGGCTAGAGCGTCCGGGCGCGAATCCCAAAGACTTGGGTTCGATTCTCACAGCGGCGAAAATCTTTTCGTTCCATTTTTTCTACAAAATTTTAATATTTTATCTTAAGTGCAGATATTGCATTCATACCTCATAAGCGTTAGAGCTTTGTAACACGACAACAAATCGTGTTCATTATTTTATATATACAGCCATTATATATAAATGAAATATTGAAACTGTCCATCTAGAGCAAACCGCACTTGTGTATATGCCCTAAATAATAAAACTGTCTGCATCAAATGCTAACAAATTATCAGGGCTGGGGCAAACGTTTGCACAAGCCTTAATAAGCCGCACAGATTAAAATTATACGATTTCAAATGGACCCAAGAAATTGAAGTTGTATTTGTTTCCTGATAAAATACATCGGTTTTAGTTTGTCGGCTAATATAATGCCAATATATTATTAATAACGGGTAAAAATTTTAGCCGAAGCAAACTACGTTTAGTACTAAAGGTTAGTTAAGTTCAAGTAAATACGTGATAGAAAAGACTGATAAAGTCAACTGGCATTTCAATCTGATATTTTTATATCATAGAAAATAAAAGAACCTAATAACGCTGCTGAAATTTTAAGATTAATAACTGACATCACTAACATGATCTTATCATGGAGGTGTCTACCCATAAAGCTGTTTTATAAACATTGCCAAGTAAAATTTTCATCCACAACTAAGGCAAGGGCATAAATGCGAGGCATGTATAACTGCACGCGAAGAATTCGAAGCAGATTGAATGGGAATAATATAAAACAATAGATGTCAAGTAACCCCCTGATATAAAAGAAACTAAAAAGCTAACAACCATCACGATCACGTCAGTTTTAAAACAAAAAAAAACCGTACCATAATCACCTTTTGAAGCTACAATGCCACAGACAGACACACAGATACCACTGACAGGCGCGTCAAACTTACAACACCCCTACCCCTCTTTATACGTCGGGAATTAAACTGGGTTATAAAGCAGTGACATTAGATCGTGAGTTGACCACCCAGCCGAATAAATACATGGCATAATGAGTATTTTGACGAGTCTTCTATGGTCAGGTCTAGTTTAGTAAACCGGTGGTGATTTTTTGAAGTTCAATAAGAGCTTAAAATAAGCCTATATTGAATAAGAAAATTTTGACTTTTTTTTGAAATAATAGCATCAAACAACTCCAAGCGATTCGCAAGCATTCAGAATCTAAACGAAACCTAAACCCATTACATCGGAGAAGCTACAGAACAAAGCAGGGGCGGTGACTAATTAATGAACGAATTTCCTAAGTCCTTTCGAAAAGAAAACGCTTTAAACTTTTTGTGAAAACAGCATACGGTATATATGTAAACCAAAAGATCTAGGGATGAATAGAACATTTTCCAATAAGAGACACAGATGATCCAGCCTTTAGAAATACTATTTCGAAGAAACCAGTGCTGGCCGTATGAGAAAGCTCTAAGTCGCTTCGCGGGCTATGGAGCGAGATATGCCCAAGCATAAATACCATTATTTCTCTGCGTAATAGAGTTCGCAACGAAGACATCCGCAGTAGAACAAAGATAAACGCCATAGCTCAGAGGATTAGTAAGCTGAAGTGGCGATGGGTCGGCCCCAATAGCTCGTAGAACCGATAACAGTTGGGGAAGTAAGGTTCCTCGAGTGGCAGCCTCGTACTGGTCATTGCGGTGTAGGTCGACCCCCTACAAGATGGAGTGACGACCTGTGCAAGTGTGCGGCAAGCAGATGGATGCAAGTGGCTCAGGATCCTGCTTCATGGCAGTCTATGGGGGAGGCCTATGTTCCGCAGTAGACTCAAATAAGCCGAAAAGATGACCACAGTGTAGAATGTAAGAGCAGTTTCGTTATCTAAATGGGAACAACACAACCAATGACCCATGACACAATTACTCCGCTACGGTTCCAGCTTCCAGGGCGCAAAGAGAACGATCGCGATATGGCGCTGACGTCACAGCTCTATCGCCGCTCGAAAATGTGACAAAATAAAAGCTACGAAAACGATAAACCTCGAGGTCGCGCCGCGCGTTTCGAAACGCCAAACCGTCCGAAAAAACATAATACCCGACAAAGTAAGCATCCACATAATGTGCAAACCACCGCGCAGATTTCCTTATCCGTCGATTGATCAATGAAAACATCCTGACCGCTTCCCGCGTTTTATTACTACCGGTATTGTTTAGGTATAACAGAAATACGTTATCGCTACGAAAATACAATACTGCGTGTTTCGAGTGGAATATAAAATTATGTCCGCCGTCATCGTCAAGCGCGCATATCGAATATGGAAGTATCACAGAAAATGTAGACAATTTCCATTTACCCAAACCAAATCAAATCAAATCATTCATTGATCAAAATAAGAAACTTACATATCGTCTATCGATAGTCAGATTTTTAAATATAATTGAATGATGTGCCTCTAAGGGAGAAGAAACAGGCGAAAAGAACTCCGTAGGCCTCGTTTTTGTCAACAATATTGCTTTATATGAAAATAAATGTATAAAAGTTTTGTTGACCTATTATGTATAAATTTCAAGAGAAATTAGTGCTTGATGAGCGCCGAAATATAGCTTTAAACGGCGCAGTATTGTACTTATAAAACATCGCACTATTTCTTCAATATTAGTACTTTGTAAAGCGATAAATTGTGCACACAAAATGATCTAGGGAACAAATGTTGACCTCACGTATCAAGAGCTAACGAGGGATTATCTCTATTTCTAACTTTAGAATTACAACAGTTCCAGCTAATGTAAACTGATGGCTATAAGCTAAACGGTACCAAACTCTTTGAAATCTGTTTCGAATTTTAGAAGCCATTCAAATACACGAAAAAATTTAGATGCAGTAAACATGTTTAAAATTTACCTACTAATTTAGTGAAGTTCACCCGGTGATGAAACAATATTGTCACATTTAAAAGTATTGGAACCTACAAGTAAAACTATTGACAATTTATAGATAGATTCTAAGTAGAATGTCACGTGTGTACAGTTCCAATATCGGTTAGCAATTCAGTGCTAGCGATTTTTATTTTCGTAACAAAATCGACAGCACTACGTTAAATATATATATAAATCTTACTTACATAAACTTCAAGCCAATTTGGATTTACATTGTTCAGTTAAATTATTTAAATTAGGACGGTAGAAAGACGTTAAAACTTTTAGCACTCGACATTATTATATTACTTTTTGTGTGTGTGTGTGTGTGTGTGTGTGTGTGTGTGTGTGTGTAAATGTGATCCCACTCACTTTGTGAACGTCGCGTACATGATGTCCACTGGTACCCTGTAGGGCAACGTCATCACAGAGACGCACCTCATCCCCCGCTGCCTCATCAGCCAGCTCACTAGCCCGCTGTTCGCCGACTCGATGGCGTTTTGGAATATCGTCATCACGGTGTCCGGTAAATCGTCGACGAGGGCGTCCTAGTTTCAAAGCGAACTTTTGACGCGGCAACGGCAAAACAGGTACAGTAAACTTATAATGAACACATCGAGAGCAATCACGCGTATCGTAGACACACACAATTTTAAAAGCCAGAGCAAGATACAAATGGAATTTTAGTGTCGATCCGTTTACACTAGTTTTGATGTTTTGATTTCAAACCTAGTTCTATACTCGTATTTTCTACATTGATCATTTTGACAATACAAGTAATAGTAGACAAACAATCCAGTTAAAAGGACCAGCATAGTGTACGGTTTAAGACTTAAAAAAAGTATTATTATATCAAAACTTCTAGAAGTTTTGATATAACTTATAGCTATAGACTATAGCTAGACTATAAAAATTGAAATGAGTTAAAGGACCGACACATCTTAGGGACGGACTTCAAGAAGAGAGCCTACTCCTACCTCAAAGGCCGGCAACGCAATTGTGACGATCGCTTACCATCAGGTTTTTTTTATATGAGGAAGTGGCAAACGGGCTTGCGGTCCACCTGATGTTAAGTGATAACCGCCGCCCATGGACATTTGCAACACCCGTAGGGTTGCAAATGCGTTACCACCTATAAATAAAGTGGGCCCTCTACCTACTTCACTCACCAGATGAAACGCAGAAGTGTAACACTTCTACTTTACGCCGGTCTTCTGTGAGGTTGTGGTGAACCCGCTTGCTCGTTTACCTCCTTCTTGTAAAAGAATAAAGGAAAACTCACCTGTCGATGGGTCTTGCACTCTTCGCACTCGGGGTCGTACTCGTAGGTCGTATCGTCAAGCACATCCTGTAGCTGAAATGTGGTCTGCACCGCCAGGCATCTGGTGCACGAGATCAGGTTGTTCCTATGGAGGAATCGGAGCGCGTCGTCGAAGCCCTGCTTGCACATGTTGCTGAGCACCTCGGGCTTCGGTGGGAAGAGGATCCGCGCGAAGCGATTCATGTTCTGCTTCGACAGTTCGATGCTTGTGTTGGCCAAGTTCACCTGTTGTTCGATATAAGCCAGCGTGACTGATTTGCCAAGTTGGGATATTTGTTATCCTAACTTTGCTCCACAACAACTGGCCATTTAGCCGACCAATGAGTTATTTGTCCTTTTTTTCCCTTAATTATTTATTAGGTTCAAGCCCTAAAAAATCCTGTCCCGTGAAGGAAACAGAAAAAAATCAACCCAATTAAATATAATACATAATGTATATTTACTAATTCAAATTACACATCACCTCATCCAGATCCGAAAGATTTATCTGAACCGTCCGTCATCAACCGACGCCGAACACACAATGCACATATGATCGCAGCGATTACCTCTCACTCTATCATCCCCTCTCTTTCGCGAAAAAAACAAAAACGCTTACGTGGAACAGCTGCGAACTGAGGTCCCGCGGGCAAATGTCGCTCTCACCGCAGAACGGGCTCACGGTGACCGTGTTCTCATCCAACACCGGTAGGTTATCACTGAAGCCGCCGTCCATGTAGCGGATTCCGTGAAAGCGTGGCGGCAACATGCCAGAGAACACTGGCACGAAGCACGACGCGAGCAACGCCTGGTGTAAGGATAGAAGTCACAATACCGGAACGGTCACACAAATATAACAATCGACTAATTTCTTTGTTCCAATGTTAAAAGATTTTACACTCCAAACTTACAGATCCACAGGTTTTGAAAAGACTGAATAGTGAATATACTGTACCCACTTATTGTCATTTTGATAACAAACAGTTGGAGAATAGGAAAGTACCTAATTGGAATTAACACTTAAATTAGTATAATTATATAAGATAAGATTAATACAATATTTCAGCGTATTAATCTCTACTTATCAAAACCTTTAGTCTCCTATGAAATAAAATCAAAACTGACCATAATATGCCAAGATTTAATAAGGGGTAAAATAAATGACAAATAAGTTATTGACATGAATCAAATTCCAATTCAAACCATACTTTCTCTTCTTATGTACGTATCTAAAAAAAAATCTCTGAAAATCGCCAATAGAAACATAGTCACCTGCAAAAGGTCTTCTCGGGTGGGGTAGTCGGAGACAATAACATTCTTTCCATCATAAACCCTGGTCAAAGATATGTGCAGTCTGCCACTGACGATCTTGTGCACATCATCAGGCAAGTGCCTCTGCATGCTGGCCAGAAGCACATTCTGAATGTTGAATGAAGGGCTGAAGGGCCCAAGGGACCCCGCCCTTGCTTCCCCAACTATCCTCAAGACATCACTGGTGATTTCACCTACCGAATAGAATGAAACCTGTTTATTTTCAGTTATTCAGGCTCAAACAAAACACCTTTTATGACTTGATTTTATATACAAATTCTGTACATTCCTGTATATTAGTATTCTCTTTACTTATAACTCCTTTGCCAATAGGATTTTTTGTAATAAATTATGGTGAATTTAAATTAATTACAAGTAAATTTTATTTCAATATTAAATTAGAATACATAATTGTACAATCTGATTTACTATTAATATATGTAGACCTTAGAATTTGCTGGTTTCAAGCAATTAATGAACATTGGCAGCCCTAACTATATATGACTCTTTATATACTAGAAAAGAGTAGATTTTTAGCAGACTGTACAAAATAAGGATTTTGTCAATCGGACTATATTATTTGTTTGCTAACTCGTAACTCTGTTATTATAAACCAATTTGGGAATTTTATTTCTGTTCGAAAGTCCGCAATCAACATCTAAATAACTTTAATTGCTTTACAACTATAAACATACAATTACTGTGATTGTATACTGTATTTTTTCTAAAGGACCAACATTTTAAAGATATGAAATCTACACCTTTGTGAGGCATTGTCCTCTACAAATAATCTCTATTTACCGTTATTATCAAGTGGAAGACAGTTCTTATCTAAATGTTGCAAAATATTAGTTACTAACCGAAACATATTTTCATTACAAACTATATACTAAATTTTTTTATGTAATTTTAATAATATAAAAAACTGTCTAAATTTTTATTTACACTAAATGTGTTGTAGTACAGAGAAAACTTATTATTACAGAATATCTGAGTTACATTAACTATATAGGAAAGTTCAAAAGGTTAGTAAATAGAGAATAAAAAAGAGTATTTACAACATTTCTTCCACTGAATAATGTACATTACATTCTTATGTAACAATCCATATAGATGTTCTGACAAAACAACAAACCACTTCATGTGCATAATCTTTTTTCTTACAATAATCAACATTACGGCTGCACTTACAAAATCATAAACTTTATAACAAGACTGTTAAAACTGGTATGTATCATTAATAAGCAAAATAAACATTTTAGATTACCTCTAAAGGTTGAGCACTGTTACATTGGGGCCCGCCCAAATTGCAACGGAAAACTAGATTTTTAACATGAGTGAAAGTCTAGATATAGAAATTATTTATTTTTATTATCTTTGGAATTATTTTTGACTAGTCACTAGCAAAAACTATGTTTTCTTCTAAAAATCTCATATTTTTTATTAATGTCTATATGAAAATATGCATTTTTCATAATTTAATACAATAAACATTTTGCTGATTAATTATGTCATGTGCACAGAGTTATAAGATCAAGACCAAGCTTTAATTAATAAGTAATACGGAAGAATATTAATTTTAAGGACATTTTTCACAGAAATGGTCATTGTTTTTAACACTTCCTTTAATAAAACTGAGAGCAACAGTCTAAAATTAATATTAAATAGGAAAATTGCTATATTCAGACTACACTTTCTAAAATAAATTGAATTATTTCAATCATATTTTTTTATTTCATCTTTTACATACATACAAATGAGCGACGAAATAATATTATAATGATAAAGAAGTATTTTGATATTATAATAAAAAAACAGAATTCTTAAAATATATTAGAAATCTTAGAAACAAGTATAAACTATACACTTACCGATCGGTAGATCACAAAGTAGGGCACATGCTGATATAGCACCAAAAGAAGCCCCGGAAATCTTCCCTAATAATAAATGTGGCGCATATTTTTTGAAACACACAGCAACACCAACATGGTATATACCAAGAAAACCACAACCCGCAAAAGATAAGTTCATTATTTACGCATACAAAATAATACAGTCAAGAACTATGAACGCAACAAAACGAAATACGACGTTGATTAAATAACTTATCAATACTTTAGATTAGATAATAATAATCCAGAAAGTATTATCGTAGCCAATAACATAAAACAAATTTCTCTAATTAATAATATGAAACACAACAGCCATGTGTAAGGTTCCAATATAAATAAACAGTTGTTAATCAGAATTATGACGGAAAACAATAATGAGTGAGTAAAAGCGTCAAGCATTGTCACTTGTCAATGACAGTGACAGTTGACACTGACAATTACTTATAATTCTTTTCACAAAAGTCGAACTTTGGTTGTTGGTGTCTTATTAATTTTGTTTATTCTGATTTTTCAGTGTATAATAATGAAACAGCTTATGTATATTACTAATTGCTGTTTGTGTGTTCAATCTTTTTGAAAAGGTAGTCATTCTAAATACAAAGGCTAATAAAGTAAAGTAAGGAGCCTTTGGTTAGTCCATTTTCAACTTTCTTACTCGACGTTATCGAGTGGTTGAAGTACGCCTGCTTGATTGTTATATTTTTGTTGTTTAGACGGAACACGGGTAGACGGATCCACAGACTTCTTTCAACGTAGCTATAATCTTGTATCTTGTATCTTATATTAACTGATGTTTTTGCTTTCAGTCCCGAGACTATTAAAGCTTCATCTCACGCAGAACCGGTAGACTAGCCAGAACCCACGGGTTTGGGCCCTCTACCGTTGGTAGAGCCACGCATGTGCTCATGCGTGCGTTTAACTATGGTGTGTCATCTAAGGGCCATCAAGGTCGCGGTTCGGACCGAAACCCCGATGGCCGCCGACTATGCAATTAGCTAATCGGTGGCTGGGAGCGGTGAGAACCGCCCCGGAACGCGGGTGCACCTTGTGTACGCGTTGTATTGGTTTCGCCGTGCTCGGAAGCGAGGGCGAACTAGTGTGTTTGTTGTTGCACTAACTGTGGGTGTAGTGTTATCCGGTGGGACCCCCGGCGGTGGGTCCGACGTATCTAAGTCCCCTTCCTCGACCGGGTCGATGAGGACGTTTCGCGGGCGACGCTTATTGACTTTAGCGTTTGTATCGGGTTGGTAATTTGCTGCGCTTACCACCAGAGGGTTAGGATGATGTTCGGCTCTATCGAAGAACCATTTGGTCAGGTCTTTAAAATATTCGCGAATCGTCGAGAGTCTGCAATCGTTGTGCAGGTCGCGTTGCGTTGATACCACTGCGCACTGGTTGCGCGGCGGATGAACTTATTTGTACTATTTGCAACTTGTACAAGCGATTAGGGTGCGTGTGGGCGAAGGTCATGCATGCATAGGACATAATAGGTCGTACGCAAGTCTTATATAATAATAATTTGTGCCTTTTTACTTTTAGCGTTAGTTAAACTGTGTAGCCGGCCGGAGACGAACGCGGCTCTATTGCGAACGTTATTAATGTGCGTAGTAAATGACATACGTGAGTCGAAAGTGACTCTTAAGTATTTGACCTTTTTCTCCCAGGGGAGCGGTTGGCCATAAAGGGATATTTGCCCCAACTGTCTGCATTGGCGAGGGCCATTATAAAGATGTGATGGGTAAGTACTTCTTGTAAAGTGAATCACCACACTCTTTTCGAGATTTATTTCTATTCTCCATTTGCGGAACCAATCGCCGAGGCGTTCGACGGCGCTTTGGAGTCGAGTGGTTAGTTGACTAAGGTGATCTGAATAAAAGAGCGCCGTGTCATCCGCGAAAAGCGCGAGATTGACGTGGGTGTCTTTAGGTATATCGCTCGTGTAGAGCTTAAAGAGAAAAGGTGAGAGGCAGGAGCCTTGTGGTACGCCCTCTGTGAGGTGGAGGCTTGTGGAGATATCAAGTTGAAAGCACCCTTCAACTCGATATCGAAAAGAGTGGTTCGACAGGAAGGCCCAGATGGTGTGTACGAGCCTATCTGACACTTTGAGTGTGTACAGCTTGTAAAGCAAGCCGTTGTGCCAGACCTTGTCAAATGCTTTTGCGACATCGAAGAAACTGAGGAGGCTGATGGGACGATAACTAGAGAGCTGGTTGGCTGGTTTATTCGGCTTGTGAATGCCGATAACCGTGGCTTCTTTCCAGTCGTCTGGAAAGGAGCAACTGGAGAGTAAAGTATTGAAAATGGTCGCCAGTAAACAGATAAGCGGCCCAAGGAGAGCTTCGAGAATTTTGTTCCTAAGATTATCTGGGCCTGGGGCGGATTTCGGTTTTAAATTTTTTAATAATGTCTTGCTGCCGGTGGAAGCGCAGCCCTAATCTCGATTACGCGATCTACCTCCGTTAGGTGGGCTGTATCGGTGTGTTCGCGCGATGGCGTACATTGCTGCTCTAGCAACTAATTCGCCTGCGCTTTAGGTGCGCTAGGGTGGGGACCTAGCTGTCGCCTATCGCAACAAGCACACAGTTATTAAATAAAACAATGCCGCCTCTGAGGCGAGAAGTGTGTATAGAATTCTACTTACAGAACAGGAACCTGCCTACGAGCACAACACTACACTAACACTAAACTACTGCACTGCTTGCACAAAGATTTTAAATTGCAACCGAAGTTGCGAGTAGCGTCTAATTCGGGTGGCATGAGCCCTCCGTCTTAGAGAGAGGTCCGTTCCGCACAAGAGCACGAAGCGGAACACGACAATACGTAGCTAAAAATTAAGTAATCGTAGGTATAGGTACATTACTTTTTAGTCTGCGCTGTGATCAAGTTTTTTATTTTTTGTCTCGGGCTCAGAGCAGAACATAGATAGCTCATTTCATTTTATACTCTATTATATGCTCTTTTGCACATTCATTTCGTATATTACAATAGAAAGAAAAGTACTCTGTGGCTCATTTATTCATTAATCATTTTCATTCGACGTCGACTTTTGTATTGTAATACATATTAAAGATATATTATTCCAAATGGATGATTTCGGAGATAATTTTGTCCAGCCCGAGGTAGATCCTGCAGCAGATTTTCTTGCCCGGGAACAAAATCAATTAGCAGGCCTCGAAGATGAATTGGAAACAAGTGCGCCGCCCCCAATTGCTGCTCTGTCTTCTAATGGCTTAGAAGATTTTGTGGGTAAGAAAAGATTCCTCAACATCAGAATACCCTAAATGTATGAATGGTAATAGAATACCGCAGTCACTCAAAGAAGCTTCTTCCCAAACTTATTATGAATTCTACCTTTTCTGCATCATTATTTGGTAATTATATTAATACAAACATGGTGAATAAAAAATTTGATGAATACCTGTAGTCCGGCAATCCCTTGTGGGATCCCGTGGTGTTCTATGCCATAATACTCTCTGAAATAACTAAAATATACCAAGCAAGCTGTATCTACATCAGTTAACTGTCTTATTTTTTTGACCACGAAAGCTGCTGATTTAAGTCTAATCGCCAGTCTATTAATATGGGTACCCCATTGCAGTTTGGCATCAATAATTATGCCAAGGAATACAGTTGAGTCAATAGGGTCCAACGCTTTCCCATATAAAAGTACAACCGTTTTAACACGTTTAACATTGGAAGTTGTAAATTTAATACATTTAGTTTTTTTATTATTCAACAGTAAATTGTTAGCACTAAACCAATGTACTACAGTGGATAGAGTATTGTTTACATCGTCATAACTTAAAGAAAGCCGTTTTACTTTAAAAATTAAAGAGGTATCATCAGCAAACAATACTATCTCATAATTAGTATTAACTAGATAAGGTAGATCATTTATGTAAATGAGGAAGAGAAAAGGCCCAAGAATAGATCCCTGCGGGACCCCATATTGACCAGGGCCCCAGGAGATCTCTTGCCATGCACGTCAACTCTGAATACGATGGCTCAAGTACGACTTCAGAAGATTGAGTGCGGCATCTCTTATACCATAGTGGCGTAGTTTCTTGACCAAGGTCTCATGCTGTACACAATCGAAAGCTTTGGTTAAGTCACAGAATATACCTAAGGCATCCTGCGACTCTTCCCAGGCTTCAAAAATATTCATAACGAGCTGAACACCCGCATCAGTTGTTGAGCGACCCCTAGTGAACCCATATTGCTTGTTATGTAATAAATTATGAGAGCTAAAATGCTGTAACATTTGATTCAACATGATTTTTTCAAAAATTTCACTAAGCGATGGCAGTACAGAGATAGGTTTAAAATTATTGGGGTCAGAAGTACTAGGTACCAGATTTAAACTTATTGTAAGACTTATTGTAAATTTCTGCCAATTAAACCAAACAGCCTGTTTTCATGCCTGACATCTGAATATTGTTTGAAAATCTCATCAAAATCTTTTTTGCCATTTTAGTATATGAAGAACATACATCCAGACATAATTTTTTACATAATATGTAGAGAGAAGCATGCATTATTAAGCTTCATACCATATACTATGTCTTTATAGAAGTCCCAAGTGCAGCAGTTTTTGAAGCAAATGGCCTTATTGATGCGGAGCCTGCTCCTGTCCCAGTTTTCCGACAAGAGCGAGAGGAGCCAGAAAAGATTAGGATATGGCGAGAGGAACAAAAGAAAAGGTTAACAGAGAAAGGTAATTCAAAAATTTGCTGATAATTTTTTTTAATACATTTGTTAATTGTCTTTAATATTGTTCGTACAGTATAGTTCTAATATATTTTTGTTTATGCATCTAAAACATAGCATGGTATTGTGCTAGATTAAGGATGTTTGCTTGACTGAAATCCTATATTTATATTATATCCTATTTCAATCTTAGTTAAATTACTAAGTTGTGTTGATTACATGCCAGAATTACAACTGTGCCAGTTATGTAAGGTACCTTTACTTACCACTACTTTTAGTGGCAGCAACAGGCAGAAAGATATTCAGCAATCCATTTTACTAATTAAGGAGTAGTTACATAAAAATATCAATTTCAATAATTTCTCCATTATTTTTTTAGACGAGGAAGAGGAAAGAAAAAAGGAGGAAATGTTGAAGATTGCCAAAAAGGAATTAGAAGACTGGTATAAGACCCATGAAGAACAAATTGCTAAAACCAAAGCTGCTAACAGGTAAATTTTAAATTAAATAATTCCAAACAAAGTTTATTATAAATATATTAACATTGCATGGTATATGTAGTTACTTCAAAGCTGTAAAATATCTGTAGAATTAAAGTTTTTTTTTAATTTATTTATTATTATTGGATATTTAAAGCTGTAATTAGTATATTATTGTAAAATCTATTACTAAAGAGTTTTTACTTAATGATTGATTGTACATTTTTGGGCTGGAACTAATGCATCCAAATAAAAATGAACTTGTACATTATTGTAAATTACATTTTAATCAAAACCATTACTTATTTATACTTTTAAACTTTATTTTTGAAAATAAAAAACACTTCTTTGGAATAGTGATGAATGAGAATATTAGATTTGCTTGTCATATTCATAGTAAGTCTGAATTTATTCCTTTTCCTATTATATTATACAATACACAACAAGTTTATGTTGAATTCACAAACATCTCCTTTATAGTGTCTATAGAACACAAATTGTATATTTCATAGTTGGAAAACACTGATTTTAATTTAATTAGTTCAAAAATCTTGCTGATCCTTAATTTTAAAATGTTGCCAGACTGGAACTTTCATTTACTTAACTTACTATATTCTGCAATCTACTACATTTTAAAATGTTTTTGCGACCAAATTGAATATGCTATATTATATTTATACTACTACATTGTAATTTTTATATAATAAAAATTATAAAATTAATATGGTATGGGAATTGAATAAAAACATGATGTATATACTAGTTAAAAGATGTACTGTCAAAATTAAAATGCAATATAAAACCTTTATCTGTTATATCTTTTTCATGATATTATTGATTTCATATCATTTTCATGATATTGTTCAATCAAATTTATTTATATATTTTTTATACTAATTAAATATTGTATTAATATGCTGAGTGTTCTAATTATGCTCTATTTTTCTTTCAATGCTGTCAGGGAGTCTGCTAAGTGAGTATTTTATGAAGTAGTTTGGGTACATACTAACAAACATGGTGGTTGTATGGTGGTCAGGTAATCATTTGGTTACATTTTGATCTTGATTTTGTGTTTAATTCTGATTACTAATTACAAATTACATACATGTTCATATAATAAATGATTATTCACTATTGTCCACAAAGCAAGAAGAGAAATGGTGTAAGTAAATAAAGCAATAGGCCAAATAGAAGATTTCACACACATTGATTAGTATACAAAAATAATATCTCAATGCTAGTCTAATAATTTATTGAACACTTGCCTTACGCCACTCAGGAAAGTAATGCCAGAAAATCAACAAAGTTTATCTCTGCTGTGTACATATTCATTTATAATTCAGGATTTGGGTAATATTGAAGGTGGTATAAAAGCATTTGTTTAGACATTTATCAGCATTGATATAATTCCGTCTGTAGGAATGCAGAACGTGCATTGGCACGCGGCTCCGAAAGTGGCTCCACTGAGGGCAGCGAATGGGCGCGCGTCGCAGAGCTTTGCGACTTCGGCCCTCGGCGAGGTCGAGACGTCGCCCGTCTACGTTCCATCGTCCTCCAACTCAAACAAGCCGGAGTCAGGCCTAAGTGCCCACCGCGCGCCACTAAAGTGTGGGTATAAATGGTGAAAGGCGACAAATGATGCCCAATACAACATGATTTTTAGTCTTCTACAGTTTTAAAAACTGTGACAATCAATCGCCTGTGTTGTCATGTTCAGATCATACATTTAAACAAGCAATGGATCTTTAATGTAGGAATTACTAGACTTTGATAGAGAAAAAAATTTTGAAAACCTTGATATACTTGTTTCATAGAAAGTGGTTATTATTATGCTTAGGCATTCACTGATATATATAAGACACAAATAGCGCAAAAAAGATAATTTTGTAAATGTGTTTAGTAGTTTTGCCTTCGGCTGCTGCACAAATGAGTAGGCTCAATCAGGGAATGACCATGGCCTCACAGGTCTGCTTAAAGTGGAAATATTTTCACATTTCGTTTGGTGATTAAGGTAGCCATGGTCCACTTTGTTGGCAACACAAATGTCCAAAGGCTGCATGAACCATTTAACATCAGGTGAACAGCCTGCTCACTTGCCCACTTTTATATTATAATGTATATAAATAATTAATACATTATACTGATAACTATCTGTTTATGGGCAAATAGTTTTTTTTATGAAATGGCATAACAGTACAGAGTATGCCATTTCATTTAAATAATATATTTACCAATCTTGACATACATACAATAACATAATTTAAATATTTATACAGAGGAGCAGAAACTATAGATGAAGAGGTAAAAATATATAATGTAAGATGTAGTCAGTATCATGGCATTTTATACTAGGCCTCTGTGCTTTCATATGCTAGACTGCAAAAAATTAAAAATGAGTGCTTGATTAACACTACTATACAACATTAGACCAGTATTCAAGATATAAGGATGATGGACATGTACATAAGCTATTTTGTGATCTATGCCAATGTTCAATAAGAGACCATGCCACCCTTTTAAATATATCTTACATTTTTTTTATCTATAAGTCATAATTCAAGGTAATTGCGACAAGTGTTAATTCCCATGACCTGTTGTGGTATGAATATGCTATGTATCAATGTATGCTACAAATTATATGTACAATATCATCAATTCTAATGGTACATTTCTAATAATGGTCTAAATTTTATAATTATTGTTTGCAGGGCTTAAACTGTTGGAGCAACGTAGAAGGAACATTATTGGAGGCCTGAATAATAAAATAAATCTTGCAAGTTTAAAATCACATTTACTTATAAAAATACATGTTTAAAATAGCAAAATTATTATGATGTGTTGCTATAACCATTAACATTGTGTCATAGTGTTTTGTGTTATCACAGAATTGTTATTTATTTCAAATTAGGGCAACATAGCTCATTTTGACTTGATTATAGCAAGCAAAAATATATTAAACATTATTAATAACAAATAATCATTCCAAACCAAACTTGTGTTTTATTAAAAACTTTCATAAATATATGATGCCCGGACCATCACCACATACACTACAATCATGTGTAGCTATATTTTATAGTAACCATTTAGCAATGTTTCACTTGTACAATTTTTATTGTACTATCAAGATACATTTGTGAGATATATATAAGAAAATAATTGATTTCATTGTGACAAGTGACAATGATTACATATTGTGCCAAAAGTATCGGGTTATATTGACTTATAAAAAAATTGTAATTCTAAAAATGCTGTCATGGGAGTATGGCCAGCAATAGCTCAGAGTTTTAAATTTAATATAATTTTTATAGAACCTCTCTTTGTTTCCCATTTTTCTAAACAATACATACATAATGGTGGCACAAAATGGAACATCTCCTTTGGTAGATTCCTTTGTTTGGTTCCATTATCATGCCTTTAACAAAATCTGTTAAGAAAATACTTATACTGAAAATACTTACTGCTATAATTTCAAATCCTTTGCAATGTCAATATGCTTTCTTTTATATATCTTCTCAACTAATTGCAATAACAGATACATTAGACTTATAACTAAAAGAAAAGGCCAAACACCACTGTTGAGGTAATTTTTTAATTGTTGACCCAATGGTTTGTTCTTATTAATCAATATTTTATTGTAAACAATTTCTGTTCTCCTTGTTACATCCATCCAGTTGTACATCTTTCTAATCATTCTGTTACATTCATATGGACACAAAACTTTTCCCTTTTTTATGTCATCCATTGCTAATTCTATACCCTCTACAATACTGGTAACATTGGGTTCTGTTAGGTAAATCATATCTGCTGGTAGCACCTCTGGTATACCCCCGACTTTGGTTGACACTACCTTTAAGCCACATGAAGCTGCTTCAACTATTGCCATACAATATGCTTCTGTCAAAGAGGTGTTGAGAAATATATCACCTTTAACTAATGTATCCCTTACTTCGGAGTGTTTTAAACTGCCCAGTAGTGTAACACAGTGTTGGAAGCCCTTTCTTTCTCTCACTTCTTGTAAAAGCCACATTTTAGGCCCATCGCCACCAATTATAAATTTAAGACTTGGATATCGAGGACACATATCAGCTATTACAGCAGCCATCAAGTCTACTCCTTTTCTATAGACTAGTCTTGATACTATAACTATGGTTATTGAATTAGGGTCCCTTTGACTTGGATCTGGGGTAAAATTGTATGCATCAACAGCATTGGGAATAACTGAGACTTTGTGGGTACTAACTTTTGCTCTCAAAACTGTGTTTTCTTTCCCTGTATGTGAAACACAAATGCAATGATCACACTCACAAAGACACATCTGCAGGTACTTGTTTGTTAAAACTGCCGATGTGTCTGCAAAACCAAACAAACTGTGATCCGTAAAAACTGTTTTCAAACCCATTAACTTTCCTATAATTGACACTTCATGCGCTAGAACGCTAAACGCTGAATGCCCGTGTACGATTTCAATGCGCTCTCGTATCAAAATGTATCGAACTAAGGCTATATTACATATCATAGTTGGTAAAACGCATTGGGCGTAAAATACCCTTATCGGTAAGTAATATACTTTAAGACCTCCTGTTAAATACCTGACTCCAACTCTATCGCCATAACAATGCGTTACAACGATAACTTTATGTCCACATTTGATAAGGCATTGTGATAAATTATAAATATGTTCTTCAACTCCACCGTATTTGGGTAGAAAAAATCGGAAGCCATGCAGACTACGTGCCGTTTCTTGTGATACGAAGTTTCCTATAGAAATTGAAAAGATTAGAATGTCATAAATTTGAACTACATATAAAAAATGAATAAAAATAATACCATAATTGCATTAATTTCAAAAATATGTAGGTATAAACTTTATTTATTGTTTGTAAACAATTATGCTGACAAGTTGACAGCAACAGTGATTTAATTTTTCTTTTTTTTTTATTGCCTGGTATCGAGGACCTCATGGACAAACTACTATATGATACTATATGAGTCCAGATCAGATTGCCAGCGTAAAGAAAAAGCTCTATAGTATCTTGTATTAACTGATGTTTTTGCTTTCAGTCCCGAGACTATTAAAGCTTCAACTGACGCAGAACCGGTGGGCTAGCCAGAACCCACGGGTTTGGGTGCTCTATAGTATATTAGCTCTGTTGATTGGTAATCTCAGATTATACATACTCTTTTGATATCAACTCTTGACCTATTTGATTTATGTATTATGTTTGAATTACTTTAAATTTGGAATGTTAGTTTTATTTGTTCAGATTGAATTGTGTCATGTTTGATTAATTCCGTAAAAATCATTTGTAGAAGTAACATGTCTAGCTGTCTGACATAACTCTTGTATTTTATATAAATTTCATAATCATTACGTTTGGTCTAAAATAAGTTCTAAATGTTTAAGTTGAAATAAACAGTTTTCTTATCACTCCTTAAGTGTCTTATTGGTTTGAGAGCGATCCCATTAGCCACATCCACCATTCAAGAAGCTCTGTAGTAGTATAGGTCATCACATGAGTGCTCTTTAATTCATACTCAATCAGTGTGCATTAAAGAACGAATAATTATAGTTCAAGGGGTGGTGTGCTCTATGCCGGTGAGCAAGCAACAATGGATGAATTCTCATTTCAATAACCTTATAGACAATCAACTGTTGACTTTTCATCATAATGATCACACAAATGACGGTTGAAAAAGTTTTTCTTCAAAGGTAATTTTGATCACACATATGATGGTCTAAAAAGTTTTGCTGCTTAATCGGCGACTTTGACAGTCTCGCTGGAAGTGTTTCGAAGGCACAATTTTGGATCATGAGAAAAACATAGATAGCTGGTGAACGACGACGAATGATGATGCTATCGTCTCCGCTGCATCTCTGCGACTCATGTTAACAAATTATAGATAATTTGACTGACAACAGGCACCACAACATGAAACACAAAATAGATGAAAATAATCAATTCATATAATCAGTAATTTTCGAAATTAAGAGTTCCATAATTATTTACACAAGAAGCGAACGATCGTATGCATCAACACGTCGTAAGCCATTGAAACGGACTGATACAAGGATACATAGTTTGGAGGCTCGAATCGAGGACCTATGGGCGGGGACGGGTTCATCGGCAAACGCGATATCCTGGCCTGGTGTTTATTATAAGCTCAGTGGTGCAGTGATCACTGATCAGTATTGATCAATATCCCGTTCGGACTTTGAATACAATAATCTGAAATTACCAACGTCATGTCATGACTTATAATTTTTATGATTTTTAATGTATGTAATATTATTTTTAATTGAAGTGAAATTCTAGACTGTCGCTTAAAATAAGTGTGTTGAAAGGAGTTTAATCATATTTATAATTTTTTAAAGTTTGTTTTACAACTATAAATTTAGGAATCATGTTGACAATTTATTGACGTGGTAAAAGTGCCAAAGCCAAATGAATGACAAAAGTAAATAATGGTTAATAATTTCGCAGGTTATCTCTTGTTATTAGTAATTTATTAAATGTAACTAGTGACCGAATAATTGTTTTAACTTATATTAAAAAAGAGAAGTTATATACAATGAACATCGATAAAAAAATAGACCGAAAGTACAAAAGGTTTGCAGCGAGGTTAAAAGAATCTAAAGGGATTGTTTGCTCTAACACACCTGGATCTGTAAGTTTATACACAACAAATTCCTTTCAATCTTAATAAGTTAAACTTAACCTCGTCTTCCGAACATAAAAATACTAAAATTATAGCATTTTATACTTATTTTTATTGTCTAACTAGCACTTATCCTATGGGTGTTTTTTTCAGAATATAGTTTTATGCAATGTTGGTCAAGCCACGGGGATTGGTGAAAGACGACATTATTAATCTCTTACGTAACTTCCCTATAATAAACTTAAAAAAGTTTGTAGCAGAAAAAGGAGAATCACATTCCTTCTTGGTGTTCGAAAATGAAAACAGCGCTACAATGTTTTTCCATGAATATAATGGAAAGAAGTGTTTTGGTGATAACACTTATTTATATATGTACTATGTTGATAATGGTAATTGTTAATAATTTTACACACAACATGGCCAACATGGTAAAATAATTTTGTTCAAATGATTTTTTAAAAATAAATGTACAACAAGATATAAATTTGACATTTATATAAGTTCAAAATTCCATTTATTACTAGAATTTACTGGCAAACCTAAGAGCCATCATTATTTTAAAATGAAAAAGTTGTCTCATACAATTATGTACTTAATTGCATAAAATATATTTTTAAAATCTTCTAACAAAAACATAACTAATCAAATTATATATATATTTAATCTTATAATATTTCAGTGCCAAACACAGAAATTTTGTGCCCACATGATAATCCTCAAGGTCTCCATCTGATAGAAGATTTCTTAAGTGCAGATGAGGAAAAAGCTTTCATAGAACTATTTGATTGGGAGGACACAGATTCAAATCTAAAAAATCGCCAAGTTAAACATTTTGGCTATGAATTTCGATATGGCAGCAATGATGTAGATCTGGACGCTCCGCTTCCTCAAAAAATACCAAAGGATTGCGATATACTCTGGACTAGATTAAAGCAAATTGGAATTGATATAGGGCCTCCTGATCAGTTGACTGTAAATAAATACATTCCAGGGCAAGGTAATCTTGCATGCTATAAAAACAATGTATATAAAAGACATTAAGATTTTCGTCGGTGTGGCAATCAGCTGTTTAGCTTAGTAGCTAGAGCGTCAGGCCGCGAATGCCGAAGACGTAGGCTCGATTCCCACAGCGGCGACAATCTTTTCGTACTTTTTCTAAATACTTTAATGATGTGAAGATGTGAGTAGAAAGAAATGTAGCATACCACTTTATACATGTCCCACTACTGAACAAAGGCAGAGGCCTTTGCCCAGTATTGGGTAATAGGCAACAGAGGTACAGAGGGCATAGTCCACCATGCGGCCCCACTGCGGCTTGGCGGACTTCACATATCTTTGAAATATTTTTTTTTGTTATTGAGCGAGTCCTAAAAGTTATCATAGATATTTTTGTAAAGTTCAAATTTTAAGGTATTCCATCTCACGTGGACAGGCACAGTCCGTTTGAGCCAACAATATTGTCGCTTTCCCTGGCTTCCTCAGTGGTGATGGATTGGAAACATCACAGCGGAATAAATCTACCAATACTTGTACCAGCCAGGTCGATGCTAGTCATGCAGGGAGAAGCGAGGTATTCAATGCATTACAGTAATAAGTCACAGGTCATTAGTATTATTTTATCATTAGTATTTTTTTTTCAAGTATTATTTCATTTTTCTTACTGTACACACTCCCAGTGATTGGCTTGTAGGTACGGGTATGTTCGCCTTAGGAAATTTTAATTTCACAAATTAAAATTTCCTAAAATGGTAAATCCGCTACCGGGATTCGAACTTGCGCCTTACGGGTAACGCGCCGACACGCTTTAACTACTAAGCTAAGGGGTAGACTTCTTCACCGCGCGAAAAACTGGACGCCTTATCCGCCTTGATTTGTTGCATTTCTAGCAATCCTTTGTTCGCTCGATATTTCCCAAGCCAATTCGTAGCCGTATTGTCACAACAGGTACGATTGGCAGCACGGCATCCAGCCTAGAACCTGGGACCCGGTGATCGAGAGGCGCACCGTGCAGGGCCGCGCCGTGAAGGTCATCACGGGTGACTCCGTAAACCGAGGCGTCAGGATATCCCTGACGTTCCGCTGGACTCGGCGCGGAGAGTGCCCTTGTCTGTACAAGGCCCTGTGCGATACAGCGCCGGAGACTGGGGAGGACCTGGACGACTTGGTCGCCGCTAATCTCGAGGAACTGCACGTTCACCAGGTGGATAACGGTCCAAAGAATACTAGTATTTTTTTCAATCGACTTCAAAAAGGGAGTTTCTCAATTCAGTATTTTTTTTAATGTTCCTTACCACAGAACTGGGTCTGTTGGCGCCCCTGCGCATATGTAATATTGTATGTAACTACCAATTCAGTATTATAACAAATTCTGGACTATTGTGTCTGTACACTATTTTCATTTTTTATATGAAAACGTGGCATACCGTTCACTTAATATTAACTGATAAGCACCGCCCATGACTACAACACCCGTGTGATTAAAATGCGTTGCCACCTTTTATAAACTGGGCCCTGATTACTTCACTCACCAGTCGGAGTACAGAAGTATAACACTTCCACTTGACGCCATCTTCTGTGAGGTCATGGTACCTCGCCGGAAGGACCTGCCCATTCGTGTCCACCACACCACAGTATCAATTGAAAATTCAATATGAAAGACTCGCTGCTGTTGAGTTTTACGGAAGAAAGAAATAACACTAACTTTCCCAAGTCCCATACTGTCATCATAAATATCGTCATCGTCACTCGCCAGGTGTACGAACAGATCTCCAGACACTTCAGCAGCACCCGCCACTCCGCCTGGCCCAAGGTGGTGGAGTTCCTCCGCGAGGTGCCACCCGGCTCCGTGCTCCTGGACCTGGGCGCTGGCAACGGCAAGAACATCCTCAATCGGAGCGACATCCTCCAGGTGATAAATAAATGTATGACGCGTCTCTTAGTCGTGCCCTTGTTGTGTTATACGTGGTCGGTTTTTGTAAATACATAGCGATTTCGTTTTCAAGTTTCAGCCCTTTCCTTCTCCCTCGTAATGCTGTTTGGCGTTTGGCGTTTTTTTAGAATGTGACTTTCCTTGATATGGTCTATCGTACTAGGTACCGTAGTACAGTCTTTTGAGGAATTACTATAAGTAGATCTTTCAGTTTAATTCCTCAAAAGTTAAGTTTTCCCACTTGTTCAGACATGCACTATCGGCGTTACGACGAGTTGTGATAGTAAGGAAACGGTACTAAGCTAAAAAAAAGATCACGGTTGAAACGAATGTGGAAAATATGGACAGCCAGAGGATGGAAGCTAACAATAAAACTCCATCTCAATGGTCATTATGACGATCGACAGCATCTACGGGTGCGATGGTGATGGCGAGAAGAATTTATTTCAGCCAACGACGGATGATGATGGGAACATAAACAAATGGGAGTCGACCTTTTAGATAGCCGGCGAGCGAAGCATCGGCCTATTGGAGGAGTGTAAACGCAACGTTGGCTCAGTGGCGGGGGCCGACTGCGTGCGGCTTGACATGCTGAGGGCCGGGGTTCGGGACGGCTGCGCCGACGTCGTCATCTGCATAGCGGTCGTTCACCACTTCAGCAGCCAGGTCGGTTCCGAAGCCAGACTATGATGAATAAAAGACGAGGCGTACTTGTCCGTGGAGAAAAAAATCTGTGTATATCTGATTAAAAAAAATGATCCGTTATGTCACACTGCGCGATTTCGAAAATTGTTTTATATGGCAACACCTACCTTTTTATTTAGAACAGCATTTTGTTGTCTAATCCCAATTATCGCAATTTTCTTGTTCTTTGAGAATATTATACAGAGCAAAGACTATAGAGGTATTATCTCTTTATTAAAAAATGTTAGTAAAGGAAGTAAACACTGAACGACACACAGAAACTGACAAATTATCCAAGTTCTATTTATTATCCTAAGTTACACTTTACTATAATGGACGATAATCTGTTTCACGTCCTTTTAACCTTGTAAAAACACAACATAAATATGGATATGACGCAATTAAAATATTTTTTTTATAAAGTAAATAAGCATAATGCATTTGGCTAACCATTTACCTAGGCATTGTGGCTGACGCAAGTCAATATGAGTGTTGTTAGGAACCATTGAATCCCGCAAATTTTTGGGTAAAACGTCGATATTTTGACAAGACAATACGAACTGGTGGTTCACCTGATGCTAAGTGATAACCGCCGCCCATGGACATTTGCAACACCCGTAAGGTAACAGCTGCTACCGTGCTACCGTTTAATAAAGTGGGCCCCGGCTACCTCAATCACCAGCGGAAACGCAGAAGTGTATCACTTCCACAGTCTTCTGTGGGGTCGTGGCACTTACCCGGACCTGCCGATTCGTGCAACAGCGAACACTGGTGGCCCTACCACATTTAAATGTTTAAAACGGAGAATTATTACTTTTTCAAACAGTCGCGGAGGGCCCAAGCGGTCGCAACAATCGCGCGATCGCTTCGCCCCGGCGGTCGCGCCCTCATTACCGTGTGGGCGAAAGACCAGATGAAATCCAATTACTTGTGCAAGAAGAAAGAGAAGGAGGTCCACACGAACAGCGTAGTCGAAGTAGCCGGCCTCAACCTACCGGTCCACGAGAACAGAACCCAGTTTCAACATAAGGACCTGCTTGTACCGTGGAAACTTAGAGGCGTCAAGGAAAATAAACTGGACGATAAGCCGAATAGCACGCTTCTAAGGTTCTACCACGTCTTCGAGGAGGGCGAGCTCGATGAACTATGCATTTTATCCGACCTGATTGTCGAGAAAAGCTTTTATGAGGAAGGTAACTGGTGTGTTGTCTGTAAAAAGATATAAATAAAAAAAAATTGTCCACAATTTTCTTGTATTATTTCGTAACAGCGATTTACAGAACAATTTAAGAATTACACAATTCAACAATTATATATTAGATCATTACGTATTAAAAAAAACGAACACACTAATGCATTTGAACAATTAACGTAATAATTATGTTATGGTTTCATCAAAGCCAATTGTAATAAAGGAACAATAGATATTGTCGAGAGGTCCGCCAAAACAGCGTCAACGTTTTGTATAGTGTTCACTTGAAATATATTCTCCTTTCTGAAACTCAAAATAGCGACGGCGAGTAATGGCAGTATGTACAAGGAATCGTAGCCTAAAATGGCGTCCCATAGAAATAACAGCTGATCCGGCGGCAAATGGCCGCTGAAAGCGCGCATCAGCCATTTGAACACGACCCTTATTCTGAAAACAATTAGGTTGAAATTTAACGCCAGCGCAAAGCTAGATTGTTCAAAAAACATTTTTATATTTACTCACGGGTTGATGTTGATATTTCTAAAGTGTATCCAGAGAAGTGGTTCATTGGCTTCCAAAAGCCTTTCGTATAATAGGCATAGTGATACAATTCCCTGAAAGAATGGAATATAGTTCATCTGGCTTATCTTTTTTAACATTCCTCAGTCTAGTCTAAATATTTTACTATACATTTTGGCAGCACAATTATGCAAAAATGTATTTTCATTGTGGCGACACCATCGAAGCATTATTTTTATTGTGAGACCCAAAATATTAATATAGTACTTGGCTTATTAGTGGAGCACCAATTCAGCTATGTGCTCACAAAATAATTTAGATAAAGCTAAATAATTTTGACTTTGTGAAAATAAGTTATATAAACGCGGATAACAGTATATTCTCAACTATGAAATGTTCTATTAGGTACTATTTTGTGGTGTTTGTGTGAAGGAATACTAAATTGTTATGTTATAACAGAAAATCGCTTAAAATTACCTGTGGATGTGTGGATATGTAATGCAGACGGTGCCAGTAGCGGATATAGAAGGCACGGAAAGTGTAATATAGCTGGACAGGCTCGTCGTAGAGATAGCAGAACGGAGTGGCTGTTAAATGTTACGTATTATGGTCCATCTATAAATGACTTTCGGATCTAGACCTTTTTATGATTAGTATTTGTAAAACGTCTTCAGACAAACAAGGTATATTTATATTTAGTAGGTGATAACGTTAAAAATAGAAGAGGACTATTATTACAGCGTTGACTCATCAACAATTAAAAAATTTCGCATTTACACATTAGCCTAAAATAATGAACTAAATGGTAGAATATTTACAAAACCACGTTTTGTCGTATTTAGGTCATATTTCCTTATGCATTAAAAACCGATCAAAAGTTCCTGATCTTATTTTCAATAAAATATTAATCAATCCCGCACTCCGTGGCGCAGTTGCAAAGGTAGGCTTTGGCGCCAAGGTTTCCGGTTCGATTCCCACACGGGACAAATATTTGTGTGACCCCCTGATAGTCGTTTCGGATCTGGCTGTTTGTCCATACAATTTTATGTATATAAAACCCTTACAACACAGGATAATGTTATACTACAGTGAGGACAATGTTTTTAAAATCATATAATTTTTCTATACTCACCATACATTGAGAACCCGTGGAAGGGTATGATACCGCTCGGCGGGAAGACGGTGACGCTTTCGGGCGAGGTCTGTTTGCCCTTGATGGTCACCGTCAGTGCGTTGCCTATGCTACCCTTGAGCTGTTGCAACACCTCGCCGTCGCGCGAAAAGCACAGCATAACCTGTGTCGCCGTTCGTATGCAAATAAGATTTTATAATGAAAAAGACAAACACAACACGGCGAGAATCTTATTCCGTTTAATCTTGTACCGGTTTTGATTTTAAGGTTCTAGTAACAAAGAAACATGCTCTGTGTGGCGTTAAAAAGGAGTAGATCTTTTTTGTGATGAGCTTATGTGGTAAAAAATATAAACATCCGAATTGATCCTCCTTTTTGAAGTCGGTTATAAAACCTTGAATCCATTGCCCTTTGCTATTAAGCATCTCCTGTGCAGTAAGTTGGCCAAATTCAAGGATAATTACAAATAATTATGTCACATGGATAGTAAAGAATAAGTAACGTAGCCTATACGATATACGTAGGTATATCGTATAGGCTACGTTACTTATTCTTAAAACATAAATATAAACTTCATATAATATAAAATTTTCATATAACATTCATCAACTTCATAATAATATAAAATTCATAAAACATAACTACATATCTTTTTGATGTGAAAGTCTAAGCTCTAAAATTAGCGGTGTGGATCAGCTGCTTTGTAAAAGGGTTGATGCTGAATAGAGGGATGGGTATTGTTGGTAGAAATCTTTTGTTATTGGCAAACCTGGTAGAGGAGGTCTTCGAAGACGAAGTACTGGTCGTCGTTAGAAGCGGTCAGCTGAACGTCCTTGAATATGAGCTTGTCAATCATCAGATCAACCTCCAGAACGTTTCTTTTCAGTTGGTTGAAGTACGCAGTTTGCTGGTGTAAAAGTATTTTGCTAAAACAATCTTTAACTATGTTTATTTTATTATATTTTTTGCCTATTTTTTGCCATGCCACATTTGGTTTGCCAGCTTATTTATTGGTTGCAAATGTTACACTGGATGGATCACGCAATAGTCTTCATCTTCACTGTTGCACGAATGGGCAGGTCCGTCCGGAGAACTACCACAACCTCACAGAAGACCGGCGTGAAGTGGAATTGTTACACTTCTGCGTTTCGTCTGGTGAGTGAGGTGGCCGGAGCCCACTTTAAAAATAGGTGGCAAATGACGCGTTATTAAATGGGTGTTGCAAATGACCATAGGAGACAGGTATCACTTAACATCAGGGGTGAACCCTTAGCTCCCTCGCCACCTTCTCACATAAAAAAAATATTAAGATTGCACAAAAGAATGTTGAATGTAGGAATTACGTGACGTATATAGAAATAAAAAGAGTGCAGGTTGTGAATTTACTCGACAAAAGCCTTTTAACTGTGATAATCTACCGTCCCTGAGTTTCATTCGCACCGTCGGCGGATATGATGATCCTCCTAAAGAGTTCACCATCGGAAGGTAGGTACAGATGTATGAAAGTGAAACATAGCAAAAAAACGACTTGAAAGGGGAAAAAACTGCGACAGTGTGAAATAATATCGGAGACGTTTTCGACGTTGCACGATAAAGCTGAAATACTGGTTTTCTCGTCTTTTGGTTGGCGCAACCACTAGTGGTACCGCTAGTATGTACATTAACATCATGAGTCGCATTCGGTTTTCATCTCAATAGTAAACTAACAGCCTTTATATGTCCCAGTTATGGGCAAAGGCCTCCTCTATGCAGAGGGTATTAGAGAAATTTTTTTTTTTAATATTATTCCGATAATATGCAGATTACGTCGTTGGTGATAATTAAGCACTTAAAACACAATCAACGAATTCGTTAATGCTAGCACCTGAGTTTGAGCTAGTTGCTCGAGTGTATTGGATCGAGAGCGAGCTATTGAGACACTGAGCTCTCTAGCTCATCTAGACTCCTTTATCTAATTAGCTCACTGAGATACCTGCGCGGTGACCTCGACCCCCAGCACCTGTGCCCAGAGGCCGGCCCTGAGGCAGTGGGGGCTCCCGCGCTTGAGGAACTCCTGCGCCACGGGGGCGTAGCGGAGCGCCGTCACGCGCGCCCCCAGCGCCGTCCTCTCCGTCCCCAGGGGGCCGAGGCCCGACGCCCCATTGCACTCGGGAATCGCCCCCAACAGCGGCTCACCGCTGGCCCACTCCGGGTATTCCTTGCGCTGTCCGACACCGACAAAACACCGGTAGCGCGATAAGCTCCCTAATAATTTTGCCCACGCGAGACGGAAACAATTTGCGTATAAACACCTCAAGTCACGGGAAGTCCACCCGACATGGTTCGAATGACGGCCTCGCAGAAGGCGCCAGTAAAGGTATTAATTCTTTTGACCTTTCCTATATTAACTGAGATCAAAGGCCGGACATGCTCTGGCGACCCTTCTACCGTGCACACCATAGACACTAAAGGCACTAGAAGACACCCACATTATACATGAAATACCTTTTGGTGTACGTTCACGTTAAAACACAATCAACATATAAAATTACCAATTGTTCCAAGTTCTTCACTTGAAGAGGCAGATGCGCGAACTCCCATTTAGGCTCGTCCCTAAATTGCAAAGAAATCCAATGTGATCAACAAATACAATGCTACGGCGCATGCTAGCTTCAACAAAAATATAACTTACTCTCTCGTAAATGGAATATAACCCGATAATGTCAACAATACTTCCAAAAAGTCCTTCGGTGCGTATACTGGCCTGTATTTTGAAAGGTCTGTAAAAACAAGAATAAAATAATTAACTTCCTAACGTCCTTGCTTCCTTAAATTCAGTAATGATTCTCGGCAAAGGCCTTTTTTATAAATGAATATTTCAGGACGCGTTATACAACCTTACACATTATCACACGACGTTCTCTAATCTCAGACTAAGTAACGCCTGTTCTATGGATACGAGGCAACTGACATACTTAACCATCCATATCTACTTTTCTTTTGTATATGAATACATAGTATAAATACATTAACGCCCAGACACTGGAAAAATACTATGTTTACAGTCCATTGCACAATAATTTTCAGGTATTGATGATTGAACCCACACCAACTGGCGCAAGAGACAGTTTCACTTTCCATTGCACTTATTGAGTTGTCTTTATTAACTGTGGTAGGGCTACGCAACAAACAGTCTTCGGGCAGGTCCGTCCGGATAAGTACCACAACCTCACAGAAGACTGGCGTGAAGAGGAAGTGTTATAATTCTGCGTTTCGTCTGGTGACTAAGGTAGCCGGGGCCCACTTTATTAGATGGTGGTCTGCAACCATTACGGGTGTTGCAAATGTCTCCCGTTCTCACATCAAAAAAAGTATGCAAGATTTACGAAGTCCAGTAAGTTGTATAAAGTAACATTTGATTGTAATTACGATCAAATTTTACTATTACAACAAAACTACTTGAAAATAAGATTTATAAGTCCGTACACACCTAAATTATATGTACTTAGCTCATGCCATTTGTCAGCGATGTCTTCCTGCTCACTTTGTGGCCTAAGTTTTGCTAGAGAAGTTTCTAGATCTGAACACATTGAATTAAGTGATTTATGTATTCTTTTCTCCCATTGTGCGCTGGCTTTTGATAACGACGTTAGTGGATCTAACTTCTAAAATATTGCAAAAACGAGATAATTTGATAAGTAAATTATTTATGGAATAGTTTTTAAGCCATAATTTTATACATACAGTTTGCTTGCTCTGCGTAGTTCGTACCCAATGATAAACAGTATTTCTTAGTTTTGTATCCAAACCTTTTTCTTTCATGGCTTGCTGTAACGTTTGTTTGAAATCTTCCTTGTTGACGGTTGGGGACGAAACTAATTTCTGTTGTTAATGTAAAAGTTATGATGTTATTCAGATAGGTGATTAAATTTAGTGTTACAGAATTACCTGTATGTCGCTGTAAAAGGATTTGTAAAGGGAAAGATTTTTTATTTCCTCTGCTAATTTAAGCGCTGTATTATGAATACCATCCTCTTTAATAGTCTCCATTATGAACTAATTTGCTTTTTAATTTTATTATAATGGGCCAAATCGGTCATTTGAGCACAGTCTGATTAGGCTTTTGACGGAGGGCTAACGTTGCTTGGTAACTCATAAATATTGAGTGCAAAGAGAATGTAATCACTACGTTTGATTGAGTGTTTAGTTCGTAATTATCAATTGTGATTAAGAGACTTAAAAGAGATAAAAAATATATATATCCAATTTATACTTAATCTTATTACTAATAATTTTACATGAAACTCTTTAGTATTAACAATATTTTTGTGTTGAGGTTATAATATTATAAATAAAATATAGATTTTGTATTTGGCTTTCTAAGCTCTATGGCTTTGTAAGCATATTTTTATTCATGTATTCTAAGTTTCTATTTATGTATGTCGTAGAGAACCATAAAACTGACATAGAGGGGAAAAAGTTTTCAATATTCCCTGCCCTCCATTGGTGCTACGGAGAGACCAGAGAGAATGTAATCACTACGTTACGTGGGAGAGACCTAAAAATCAATCCGTTATCAAATGCATTTATCATAATGTTTCGCCGATTACCTACTGAACACACTATACAGGCAGCATCGAAAACTTATGTCTTGTTTTAGCTTACTGCTGGTTTCAGTTTCTATTTCTTTGTCGGGTTAATTTACTTCCTGTGCAGTTTAAATATCATTCATTTATCCAACACATAAAGTATCATAAACAATTTTAAAAATCTTGCTGAAATAGTAATTAAAATAAATTAAAATCTCACATAGTAATTTTTTTTAACCCCGCTAATCACTTGAAATCCCTTCAAGTAATTCAAATTTGATTCTTTCTCCCGCCGACGCGCCATCCAATAACATGTCGCCGCAAGGTCGTACACATCGCTTTCACCTACAAACTTACACCAGGTATAGCGCGTTGGCCGATGAACGTGAGATCCCGAGATTCACAAAATACACACGATATCCTAGAGTACCAGCTTTTCGCATTTTTTTTTGGTAACAAGTGAGCTGATATTAAGTGATAATCGCCAACCATGGGCAGTGGGCCCCGGTTACCTTACTCACCACACGAAACACAGAAGGTATAACTTTTCCTCGTCACCCCGTTCTGTGAGGTGGTCGTACTTCCCCATGCTATTCTCTTGTGCCCGCGAGTCGTCCGGACGTCTTCGGTCTTCAATCAAAGCTATAAAGGCAATCAATACTATTAAAAAAGTATTTGTTTTAATAAAATTTCAATACATTTTATTTCCCTATGTTAACATCACATATTATATCGTACACGTTTTTTTGTCAGTATCATTTATATTTCGGGTTTTAGTTTCTCGGAAATAAGTCAGTATTGTAGTTTTGGCAATGGCAACCCTACCCTGTCAACATCAGTCGCGATAGAAATAAATACGTACAAAAAAGTTTTGACACTCTCTCTCTGCCTGTTTTGAAAACAAAGAAAATGGGGAAAATATTTCTGCACCACATTGGTGGAACCCGTTTATTTTCATGTGCTACTTGTGATATTAATCTCACAAACCGTGCAGAGCTAATTAGTACAAGATTTACTGGGGCGACAGGTTTGTAAAAGCTTTTATACCTAAGCAAACATTTCATTTTCTTCCTCACAAGGCTATGTTGGTTACGCAAATTTTAATGCGTAATTAAATTTTAGTGCATCGCCTGAAAAATTAAGTTAATTTATTAGAGGTACCAAAAGTCCCTTATTTTCTATGGGTAAAATTTTAAAATAACAGGAATTAAATAATTAACTTAAATTTCTCTATTTATTCTTACAATCATCGTTCTATGAAAAGTATTACTAGATCGTTAACAATATTTAATAGGTTGTAATTTTTCCCAAGGATTTAGTACATTGTTCGTGACAAATGTTTGATGTAATTAAGTTTATTTACATTGTTCTGAAATGAAGCCTAAAACTAAACTAAAACTTTTTCAGGTCGTGCATTTTTGTTCCACAAGGTAGTCAATCTTGTATACTCCGAAGTGCAAGACCGAGTGATGCTGACTGGTCGTCACATGGTCCGTGATGTGTCCTGCAAAAACTGCTCTAATAAGCTTGGTTGGGTTTATGAGTTTGCCACTGAAGAGAATCAAAGGTATAATTATTGAAAACTGTCATATTTTTATTATATGGAATGTAGGGTTATACACATATATTCATAGATCTCTAATGGAGTGTGAAAATACTATTAGTTGTTAATTTAAGACACAATTTTTCAATGCTCATTAAGGAAAGAGAATAATAATAATAAGTTCTATGTTTTTTTATATTTATATTTTTTTAATTTGTTTTATTGACTTACAAGGATTTATTCAAATCATAAAATTATAAAATAGATTGAATGTTATAATAACAATTCAATTTCAGGATTTCACACATAAAACAATTATAAACTTAACAATATAATTATGGTTTATGAACTATTATAACATTTATTGTACTTTAAGTATTACTGAAATTTACAATATTGTATAGATAATGTTATAATGTTATTGTATAGATAGTTTTGGCTATGAAAGCGAATACATATTATTAATTAGTTTCTATATTTTCAGATACAAAGAAGGAAGAGTGATCCTGGAGAGGGCGCTGGTAACAGAAAGTGATGGCATAGATGAAATACAAGTGAACAATGATGATTAGATCATCTGATCAAATATCTCATAAATATGCACATTATATATTTGAGTAATCTGTAGATTGTACATTTTGATATAGAAAATGCAGAATTAAATATACTGCAATGCCAATAAGAAATGCTTATTACATCAAACACTCTAAACTTAATTTAAATTAAACACTATGAAAAGTATTTATTTACATATTATTGCTGCAATTGATACTTTGATTTTTGTTTTAATAAATATTTTTGTATTCTGTTGTAAAATTACAATTTAATTTAAAATTACCAGGTAATAAATAATAGGTATTTGATTCAATTAATTGTATGTAATACATTTCTAAAAAAAATATTTCTAGATTTTTTGCCTCTATAAGTATATAGTTACTTTTGTCAATGATTTAGAACCTGATTTAGATTATGATGAAGAAACTATTAGAAAAATATTTAAATTTTTAGCAATTAAGTTATAAAAATGTCACAAAACAGCAGACACATAAAATTAAGTAATTAAAAACACCTAATTTTCAGATGTGAAAATTGTACTATCAAAATACTTTTATTTAAAAGAGAAATTCACAAAAATATGTGTATATCTATCTATATAGTGAATGCATTAAATATTAAAAAATAGGATGTTTTTGTTGTTTCTTAGATAATATATTATTGATTTAATATTCATTGAATTGAATAAGGGAATTGAGAGCCTCACAAATTACTTGTGGAATCATCAGGATCTGTATAAATAAATTTCTATGAATCCATTGTGATCTGATGACCATTATTTTATATAACATTTAACCTTCACTGGAAAATAAAATGAAATAAACATATGCAATATCACATTTTATTCATTATTATATTATATAACACAACATATATCTTTAGCAGATAACATATTTTTTTCTCTCTATTTATCTCCATGCTAATACATAAGCTCAACTTTACAAATTGGAATATAGTATAAATAAAATGCCAACAACGTAAAATAGTGCAGGGCGAATCGAGCAGTGGAATTTTGAATTTGATCAGTTTAATCACAAAATTTAGCACCTAAGGTAAAATCGAAATTTTAAAAAATAACTAGTAATATTAACACAAATAATTAAATGTAGCTTGATTATTTAAGATTAAATAAATTTCTCAAAACAGTTTTTTTATTCTACAGATTTCATATGTATCTTCTTATTAAGTTTACAGTATTAGATTTCAATATTTTAATATTTCATCAGTAATTTAATATATTTGTTATACTTAATAAATAATATGTATTATTGATAAAAGCGGGACTTACCAAGAATTTGGTTTGCCTTTGTCAAAAAAAAAGGAAACAAAACTTATTACTACACCTATTATGATAAAATGTTTGCATTACACATGAATAAAATTGCATTTTAAGCATTATCAAAAGCATTTTGCATAATGTCATATAACCAATATTTTGATGATTTTCAAGAATTCCACTACTTGATGCAATCCCTTTACATCATAAATCTATGCTTAGAAACAGAAAATAAATTTCATAAAAAATATCGCACCATCATCCACGGCGAGCCATGGGCCAATTTATTCACATAAAGCACCGCATTTTAACATGTTGAAAATTAAAAAAATAAAATACAAATCAAAAATTCAATGTCGTATCAAAAACAAAAGACTATAAAGATGGATTTTGTTATTTTACAGTTTTGGCGGTTATAAAATTTAGAGAAATCGTTATATATTTTCATTACTTATTTATTGTATACTTAATGAGCATCAATAATAAAAGCGTGTTTATATTCTTTTTGATCTTACGTGTATTTAACGATTTTTTTTTTGTTGTAACGAACACCCAACTGTTAAAAAATGTATGAAAACTACTGCAGAAATATTCAGACAGATGGGATTATGATTAAGTTTCTTGTTTTAATTTATCTCAATTACACGTCAATCATTTGGCAAAATAAAAAAATTATTCTGTCTAATTCAAAATCCAATTCGAGATCATATTGAAGTCACTCTCCCGACTTCATATAGTACATATTAAAGCAATATTTTGAAACATTATCAGGTCTCCATTTTGTAATAAAATTATTTGTTTTTTTAAATAACATACAGTTATAGTTAAACTTTAAAATAGTATCTTTCTTTTAACATAGTATAATCTACTAGTGATGTGTAGTAAAGATATTTTCGATATTTTTTTGAGAAAGTGTTTTTGTAGTAATAATGATTAAGCAACGTGTACACAAGCTGTGGCATAGTTTTGTCGCGGCTCCATTATTTATAATTTCTTTTGTGAAAAAGTACGCCGTAATTATAAGTGGTGAAGACAAGTAATCAAATTAAAAAAAACTTTCGAAATTCTATCAAATGCCCCAGATATGGACTTGGTAAAACAAGTTAAAACGCACATATTTCCCGGTTACGTTCGTCAAAAGAAAAATCAATCCCCCAATGACATTACCTCGTTTTGCATACAGAATAAAAAGGGGAGCATTAATTGCCGTTTGGCACGGTACGAACGTAATTGGATTGTTAAAAATTTTCATATACATATATTGTGACTGCAGTTCCGCGGTAAATTCTAAATGAACTGACTAATTTAAAACTTTTTAAAAGTATAGTACTTTCATACCATACACACATGGATTTTGCAGTAAAATGACTAACAACAAATTATATATCCGAAAGAAGATTTGAAATTTACATTTAAAGAGATAGACTTTCCGTGTTAGGTGATATTAGAACCTACGAATCCCTACATGGCCGATAGATAAAGCTTTCGATAAGAACCCTTTCGCCTTCCTAGCGCGATTCATAAAAAAGGTACGGGATGTGTACGCATCCGGGGCGAGTCCTGCGTAGACTCGGGGCCCAGGCCGACCCTCTGCTTTTCCGTTTCGATAAACTCAAGCACCGCCATGTAGATGAATTTATATTGCGCCTCATTCTGCACCATACCGGAGCGTTGGTCTCTCACCATCTGGACGGTACGGTGAATGTCGATTTCGCAGTCGAAACCCTCCTTTCTGATTTGGTCGAGGATCATGTCGATGACTATGAAGGTGCCAGTTCTTCCGATGCCGGCGGAGCAGTGAACGCAGACCACCGCCTGTTCTGGTGGGTCCTGCCCTGTCATTATTTGCTGGAGCCTGTAGTTGACGTCCAATAGTATGTTCAGAACGCGCCCAGGCTCCGACGGGACGCCGTGATCGGGCCACGCGGTGAAGTGGAAATGGTATATCGTCCTTTTGACGTTCGGCTCGTCCTTTTTCGACACTAGAAAGCGTCTGAGCGTGTAGTCCTGCGTTGACGATTCCGATTCGTTGAAAATCGTGTACTTCTTGATGACCTCGGTCTTGTTCACGTCGGGCCAGTATCGCTCGCACTTGACCTTCCCCCTCTCGATCTCTTTCGTGGTCATGATTATAATGCGCACGTCCTCCTGCCATATCATGGACCAGAACTGGTAGATCGTCGAGGAGAGGCAACCCTGGGTCGCGATGTACGTCTTGTTGTAAACGTGTTCGGCGTCGCCGTTTTCCGGTGCGACCGCGCATTTCGGGATGGTTGTGTTAACGTAGTTTGGGTTCGGTCGGATAATGAACGACGGCACGATCTTGTGGGTTCCGTTCTCTTGGGCTTTCGTTATCTCCTTAGGCTTCTCTTCCGTTACGACGACGCTTATGTGGTTGGGCGAGGTCTTGTCCTTGTTCTTAGACGAAGCGCCCTCACCCCGGGAGTGAGGGGAGTTCTCGTTGCTTCCGTTCGAGTCTTGGGAGTCGGAACTGGCGTCCGTGCTGTCGCATCGGATGTAGTTAGCGTTGATGTAATCGGCACCGGACGGTGCGTCGCTCGGTATGTCGCGCAGCACGACACGCGTGTGATCGAACGGTATGATGTTTTTGTATCTGTTCTTCCGGATGTTCTCGGGTTTGGAGCCCTCCATCCGGTCGAACAGTTGCAGGTTCTCCATCATCTGCAGCGTTTCGAACTCCTCCCAGAAGCCCTGCTTGTAGGCCATGCTCTCAATGGGACCCTCGTTCTCCTTCTGCAGCTGTTTGACGCGCGTATGGAAGTGTCGCACTTGAATTCGGGTGGCATTGAATGGTTGGATCAGCCGGAGAACTTCGCCCGTCGTTTCCACCATTGGATAGTTTCGGTAGTGCTCTATCAAACTGACGAGGTCATCGAACTGCTCGCCCCCACCAACGTCATATTTGTTGTCCTGCCTCCTTATTATCACGTGGGTCACGCGGTCCCTTGTCCTAACCGATAAAACGAAATCTCCAGGCTGCCTTTGAGACTCTCTGACGAGGAAGGATCCGTTCTTGCCATTTTCTAACATCATCCTCTCGGCTTCTTTTGCTGTAAGTTGTCCGTGGTACCAACGTTCGGTTGTGGGATCTGCACAGTTTAGTGGAGTTTTTAACCTAATAATGTTTCCGTTCTTCTCACGCAGCTGACCCTGATTGTCCATATAATGTTGGACTAGTTCCGATAGTGTGGCAAATTTCTCACCGCCGTAAAGATCTAAAAATTCACCATTGTTCTGGATTTTTATGTGTGTAACTTCATTACCCCTTCGCACAGAGAGTGTAAAGTCTCCCTTGTTGCTCATACTGGGTCTTGCCAGGAAATAGCCATCGCGACCGCACTCCAGCAGTAGCTTCTCTGCATCCACACCACTCAGTGATGGGTGGAACCATCTTCTAGTGATCATCTTACAATTACAAAAAGCACCAACTGTATACTTACAAAACCTAGTTATCTATCAAATTAATATTTTTATTTCTTGCTTCTTAAATCTCCAAGCATTCTCTTGAATCATCTGAAAATAAAATTTTAAATTAATTAAGATAATATCATTGGGTATATACTTATAAAACACATTTATTCGATGTTTGATCTCATTAGGGACCTAATTAACGGAAATCCTAATATAATACTTAATATTCTTTGAAGTCACATCTTATGACCTCAACTAAAGACAATCAATACAACTGACACTATATAAAGCCTAAATTTACAAATGAAACATACATTGATGAATAGCATTCAATCCCCTATTAATTTGTCTTCTATTAATGTGTTAAATATATGTAATTGATTGTTTTTTTTACATTAAATTATAGTTCCTAAGTCCTGTTTCAAATATTTTATCTTTCTCTTTAGCATTTCTTTTATAAAATTTTAGTTTAATGGTACTGATATTGTACAGGGAACATTAACTAGAGTGATTGTAAGGGGCTGGCTATGGATATACAATTGAAGAGTTTGTGGTGTTTTAGATCCATGAAAATGTGGATATTCATATTGCATTTTAAGTAGTTTTTATAACAACTATATAATTCATAGACATAGTCTATATCTATATCCATTTTGCTTAATGGAGCTTGAACAAGATAAAGAATGATCTGTCGTACAGCAATTGCAAATTAAGTCATTATGATTCCATATGATGGTCTCTGATCAATTATAAACTGATTAGTTTGTTAAAAAAGGAATTGAATATTACAGTTAAAAAAAGATTCGCATCTTTACATAGGAAAAATAATAAAATAAGTAAAGAATATTTAACACAAGATATGAATAATATATTACAACTGATCATGATCATGAGCTACGAACATTGCCGTGGCCCATAGGAAATATACTTTTACGACAAATGTACACACGCTACCACTGCCATACACAGACATACTTATGTACAAGGCAGTACACAAAGGTTTAGTTAAAATACACATTTTAATATTTTTAATGAAGATCACAACTTTGGAACAATATTTTCTTACCTCCTGAAGGCACCCGAACAACGAGCAATACGCAATATTCCTTAAATTAGGAGTTATAGTGATCGAACTGTTGTTGCTAAGCTGACTTTAGACTTTTTGTTACACTGTTTTCAAGGGCGTATTCGGTCGATGCACATTAAATAAAATCACTCTATAATATTATAAACCAAAATTCACATTGATAAACATTTCTAAAATGTTATTAAAATGGTAAAACTGAACATATTTTGTATGAAAATCCAAAAAAAATAATTTCGGTTTTGGTTGCTGGAAATGTCACACAACTTTTTATCCGTTTTTTTTTCTCCACTTTGTCAGAATTGTCAAATGTTGACATTACAGATAATAAATAGTCCAAAAATAACCTGCAAACTTTCGAGTCAATATTTGTCATATATAATATTAAAACAAAACATCATTGATTGAAGTCATCTTGTCAAATAACAGCTTAGGCTGCTTATGATATATTTTATATGCAAATTGTCTATTAAACGACGACCCGCGCGAAACAGGAAAGGCTAAAAGCTATATTTAGTTCCTGCAAAAGTTTATTATGTAACCAATGATTAATAATTTAATATATCGTTGTATACTGCTGATATTATTAAACACATGGATTATGCATAAAACGGCCATGTTCCGTGTGTCCCAACTCACACCTGTCCTGTGCCCCTTCTTTCAAATTAAGTTGACTTTTCCCTGCACTGGCTAATTATTACTTTTCTTGTGTTTCAGGCTGTCTTAATCGTATCATTATGGTTATAGAGTATTAAAATTTTCAACAATATTAGCGTTTTGGTTACCTCTATAAAAACTAAACACCAAAAATATGCAAGCTTTCTAGTTAGGTGTATTTGTTTTTTGGAGCTACGGTTTCGTTAAATAAACCAAAAACAAGTAATGCTATAAAACGTATTACGTGCACTTTCAATGTATTGAATTATTACTCATTTGAATGAATTATCTTCCCTATCGACAATAAAAAAAAGTTTTGCAAAAATTACACGATTAAATTATCATAAAATACTTAAGAAACTGACATTGAGTGTATTTGTAATAAAACGATGTTAAACCAACAGTAAATAATTTTTATTATATAACCAAATATTACTTTTCATCATTATTTGACATATTTTTTTGAGATTTACCAAAATAACTTGATATCACCTTTCTGACAGCCAATCGCTTATTTTGCGTAGAACTTTCCCCTTGGTGACTTGAATTTTTGTTCCAATGTTCAGCGAAGCTTTGTCGTCTAAATACTTTCCCCAAGGATTGCCATTTTTGATCAGGGCTCATTTGTTTATCTTGGAAGGTTTCTTTGCTGCCAGAAGGCCGATCACCCTAAAACAAATAATGTTACAAAATATTTTAACAGCTTTATTAATGTTTCGATGAATTATTGATAGAGAATTAAGAATAATTTAAAAAATAATGGGTAAATGTAAATAACTAACTCCGGCGTAATTCAAATCAAATTTTAAACGATAGAGATAAATCACTTATGAATTTATCAACAAGCAGAATTCGGCGGTCGCTTATAGTTTTCGAAAAAATAAATAATGAAATAGTGTGATTTTTACTATAGAAATCCGCCATTTTTTTGTTGAACCTTCGCCTGAACCTTCTAACCTAATCTATCCGAGTCGGATTCGCTCTGTGTCGGTTCTGTGATTCATTAAATTAAAAAAATCGGAATATCGATACGTGTATGTTGTCGCCCGCTTCCTATATTTATCATGTTGGCAGAACTGTGTATTGAGTTTTTGAAGTCAAACAAATAAAATGGTGGATTCTTAGTACAAAAAACAAGTTTTAAATATTTTTTTTCTCGAAAACTATAAGCGACCGCCGAATTCTGCTTGTTGATTAATTCATTAGAGATTTATCTCTATCGTTTAAAATTTATTTGATTTGAATTACGCCGGAGTTAAAGTTATTTACATTTACCATGTAATGATTAATTAAAAAGTACCCGGAGGACCGAGCTTTGCTCGGTTTGTTATTTTTTTTTGGTAAATCGTGTCTTTAGGAAATTACATTTAGATACAAATTACTGAGTAATGAAATATGCATAATATTTTTCGATCTTACCGACGTTTATTACGTTATTGTAAGAAAATATGAACTGATGTTTTTCACAAAAGAAAGAACTTTAAAAAAAAAAGGGAAAAAAAATTACAAAATAACAAATCGACAAAAAATTAAAAATAAAGAAAGCAATGATCTGGAATCAAAAAATAAATTAAAAAAATAAATGTGTAAATGATCGTGACGCGAACCACGGCAGTCTGTTTTGGGGCCGCCCGATTACCGACCGAGCTATTATGACATTTTCTCTTGCGGCGAAATTTACCATCATATTCGAATTATATTTTTCATTCCCTGAAAACAGGGATAAAAGGACATTTTCTAAAAATGAAACCTAGCTAGATCGATTTTTCACCCCCGAATCTACGCATATACTAAAATTCATGAAAATCGCTGGAGCCGTTTCCGAGATTCCGATTATATATATATATATATATACAAGAATTGCTGCTTTAAAGGATAAGATGTGCTCTCACGTCATTGGATTTGGTTGAACGTAGTTGTCCTCGAAAAAAGCTGGATATAGATTTCTTCCAATTTCTTGGATTTCTTAAAGAATTTAATTCTAAGGCACCAAGCCCATCTGCCGGGACTTTATTTTTCTTACAAATCGAATCTTCATCTTTTTTTAAAGCATCGTTTTGATATTGAGCTCCTTCTGGACATATCATTTTGCTATATTGTTATAATAGTTTTGTTATTAACTATGGGATATTTGAAAACGTTTAAAAATGGTTGCAAATGTCTGTCATGTTATTTTCCTTAATTGGTTCAAGTAAAAATGTCACAATTGAATTAAGAATTTTGATAACATTTTTAAACAAATAAGTGGCCAAGTTTATTTTTTACTATTTTTAAAACTATTAATATATATAGGTGTAATAACTATTTGAAAAAGATTGCGATGGTTTAATTAATAAAAAATGCAATATTTTAGTAAGGATTTCTTTTAAATATTTAATAACCTCAACATAATTTAATCTGCGTAAAACACAATCATTGTTTAGTCTATAATTCATTCTTGATTTATAGTGGCGGGCGCGGGAAAACATAATAATTAAGTTTTGTAATACTTTCTGAAAATATTAAAGAGTTCATTAATTATAATATAAGATATTTATTATTCGAAAGGGATATTATAGATATTTTTCATTTATAATGACGGCCACGGTTTTAGCTACTTCCCAAGTCTCTAACATTTTATTTGTTTTTTCGAGTATTCAGTTTTGTTAAATTTATTACTTTTTTATTCTGTTTTTAGTTGCAGGCGGTGGGAGAATGGGCTAAAATATTTCCTAAACAGGTTACAGAGAATTATACAAGTTCCGTTACTTTCATGAAACAATTAACTGTCATAGCAGTTAGTACTATAACTTATCTGAAAAATGTATTTCCTGAGGATAGTTATACAGTTGAATCGTTCGGCGGTATTAAGTTAAGGATCTTAAAAAAGAAATGTCGTGATGAACTTGCACAATTTGTAAGTACTGCGCTGATGCAGGCTTTTGAAGCATTTGATAAGAAATATGTAAGTTTTTACTTGTTATTGTAAATATGTACGTCTATGATATCTCGTTAGGAACTACGCGACCGGGAATTTTTCGTTTTTCATAATGTTTTTCGATAATGTTATTCGGTAAGGTACTCGTATTTGGATAATGTCATATAGCGCCATATCATAAAACTTTGAATTATCTTTAGGCTAACATTCTATAGTAGCATTGCAAGTACCTCAAAATTACATGAGATATGTGAAAAACGCGATCACTTCGTAATGGAAAAATGTTTTTTATTTGGTGCAAAAAAAGTTTTCGTTTAGAAGAAGCTGAGAAGTGAGAATGCTTTGTAAATTCGTTTCAGAATCTAATTGCTCCGAACTTACGCGTATTCGATAGTTTTCCAGTTAATACCGATCGGAGTTGAAATGTTCTAAATACAGTTTAATACTTGTGGTAGGCCTCCGCAACACTTCGCTGTTGCACGAACGGGCAGGTCCCTCCGTGGAAGTATCACGACCTCACAGAAGACTGGCGTGAAGTGGAAATTTTATACTTTTGCGTTTCGTCTGGCAAGTGAGGTAGCCGGCCACTAGCCGGCCTACTATTAAAAGGTGGCAATGCTTCTGCTACCCTACGGGTGTTGAAAACGTCCATGGGCGGCGGTTATCTTTTGACATCAGGTGAACCGCCAGCTCGCATGCCAACTTCTCACATAAGAAGTAATAATTTTGACCTGCCAATAGAGGCACACGCGAAAGGAATTGCCATCTTTTATCTGTTTCTAGTCCTTTCCTGCATACACGGGGCTGCTGAGGCGGCCAGCGCTGGCAGGGTCGCGGAAGTGTGCGAAAGCGTTCCCGTGGCCCTGCCGATATGCGCCTAGGTGGAACATTGTGGGGGTTTTAGTCGGCGCGAGTTCGACATAACCCGCTGTTGGCCCTGCGAGGGAGGGTATGCGTAGGCTTTTCCCCCATGTGAACGAAAGTATCCTTTCCCCGCCCAACAGTTAGAGGGGTATGCGTTTCGCCAACAAACACGCGTTTCAGCTCCACCAACTGGCGTTGTGCTTCTACGAGGACGAGTGCAGAGCCGAGAACCTGGTCGAGTACCACATCTTCGAGTACGCCTACCACGGCGGCGGGGTGACCATGAGCGTGCACTCGAAAGGCCGGTCCGGTCCCGGACAGACAATGAAGTGCACGTTTGAGGACGTCAAGGAGAGGACTGTCCACATGATCAGGGCATGCGTGGTCATAATGCAGTCCTGCCAGCAGGAGCTGCCGCCTTGCTACGACATCAGTCTGCGGTTGTACTATAACGAGGGTAACGGTCACCTTAACCTTACAGTTAAGATGGGTTTAGATGGAATTAGGAAAAGGAAAAAAATACCAGTAGTATTTGAATCAGTTTAAATATGACGATAAAATAAGTTTGTAGTAAATATTACAATTCGTAAATTTAAAGCATTATTCGACACGGAAATGATAAAATTACAACCTATACAGGATGTATTTTGTTATAATTATATTGTCTTGCATTCCTTTTCCTCTACAAAACGTATTTCAGTCTTTGAGGGAAGTCATCAGAGCACATGTATTTAGTAAGGAATCTCATTTTTTTTTGTGCACTTGTTGAATTTTCCATGGTTATCAATTTTTAAACATCACTTTTTCACGAACAAGTTTGCGGTTTGTGCATGCTAATTTCAATAGAGAAGTGGGTTGGGTGCTACGAAGCTCTGTAACCTGTCATCAATAAAATCAAATTTCGGCCTAAACGAACGCAACAAATCCGTAAAGTTTCATTTATAAAGCGTACACGTATATTAAGTAGAAGTGTTACACTTCGGTGTTTCGTTTGGTAGGTGAGGTAGCCAACTGTATTAAAAGGTGGCAACGCATCTGCAACCCTACGGGTGTTGCAAATATCCATGTGCGGTTATCACTTAACATCAGGTGAACCGCCAGCTCGTTTGCCACATTAAAAAAATCAAATTTAGTGCGTACTTACCGGTGATAAAAGTGTAGTGTAGTTTGGCGGGTCTATTAGCAGTGGCGGATTTCCCCCAAGGCGCCACTGTCTACTAGAATTTAGTGCGTACTTACTGGTGATGAAAGTGTAGTGCAGTTTGGCGGGGCGGTTAGAGAGTTCAGTGCGTGTTTGGAACGGCGCCACCAGAAGCGCCCGAGGAGTACCAGGCGCCAGGGTTCCTCCGCGCGGAGGAGCCCGCCGACCACCTGGCGCCGAGCTTGGCCGACGCGGTGCTCCTGGGCTGCGTGGACACGCCCTACCATCGGATGCTCGCGCGCTCCTACATCAGGGACGGCCTCGCCAGCAGCCGCGACGCCATCGTGAGTCACACACAAACACACAACGCACTCACGCGAGTATCATACACACACAACGCACTCACGTCAGTGTCACACACAAACGCACAACGCACTCATGTCGGTGTCACACATAAACACACAACGCACTCACACACTTCGCTCACTACACTGGAGCTTCACGTTCATCACTGACGGCTCGCACTGAGTATCATAAACTGACAGAAGACCGATTTAGAATGGAAATGGCAGAACCGGCAGCATCTTCGTAGATGGATCGTTCGCTGGCGGCTTAAAATAAAAATAAAACACACAGACACAGCCTTTTTTGTAGTTTATTCGATGACTCCGTGGCGCAATGCCAAAAGTATTGGCTTCTGCGTCGGGGGTCGTCAGTTCGGGGAAAACTATTCGTAATACCCACAGATAGTTGTTTCGTATCTGGGTCCTGGTATTTGTCCGTGTCAAATTTATGCATTTAAAACGTCTTTACAACGCAGGATAATGTTATCCTAAAGTAAGGGCAATGTTTTTAAAAAAATTAAAAAAAAGTATCGGTTAGACGTTAACGGACGTTATAAGTTAAAAGTCAACGTCGAACGAACAACTTTACGCAGACGATAACACGGAGATACCAGTTGAAACGGTTTCCGTGTAGGGAGCCATTTCAAAAGAGCAGGTGGCATACGATTAATTGTCTCACTAAATGCCCCGTGGAAAACGGCCTCTGCCCACATGGTCCAACATTCACCTCTCCTTCCCCTTTGCCTATCTCAACTCAGCTCCAGTGTGGGTTGCAACGCAGCGTATCCTGGAAATTTTCTTTTTAGATGTTCTTTAAGAAACTCCATCATTTAACTCGCAAGCCAAAGCACTTTAATGCAAGATTAACTAAACCGCAACGGCCTTAAGATTAGTAGTTTTATATGTAGTATTCGCCAAGTGGTCGAGATTCCACCGTAATAATGGTAGAAAGTTATTCTCAATGTACTTTGATTTTTATTGATTACACTAATACTCGTCACAAACAGTTGTTCGCTGTTGCACGAATGGGCAGGTCCGTTCTGGTAAGTTCCACTTCTGCGTTTCGTCTGGTGGGTGGGGTAGCCGGGGCCCACTTTATTAAGAGGCGGCAACGCATCTGCAACACTACGGGTGTTGCAACTGTCAATGGACGGCGGTTATCACTTAACATTAGGTCAACCGGCAGCTCGTTTTCCACCTTTTAATAGAAAAAAACACGACACTCGTAACTTTGAACACTTCATCAATAAAAAAATCTGTTAAAACCAATCATATAGCTGCCCATCGGCTATTTGTGGTAACAAAATAAAAATATACGACTTTAAACATACGACTGGCAACCATGGCAGAATCACTCCGCTGCCATGCCACAGCATTGCCATATTGACTGTTTGCAGGCATCACAAAATCCGCCGATTATGACGCAGAACGAAACGCCGGAATTGTCGGGTGGGTACTTTTTGGTCAATTTTATTTAATAAAGGTAGTTATGTAGGCGCGCTCTGATAACGCAATAATAATTTAAAGTTAAATTTACAGCCAGTACATGTCCCACTGGGCAAAGGCCTCCTCTATACAGAGGGTATTAGGGCATAGTCCACCACGCGGCCCCACTGCGGATTGGCGGACTTTACATATCTTCGTAATATTTTTTTATTATTTCGAAAATATGCAGGTTTCCTCACGATGTTTTCCTTCACCGCGGAGCACGTGTAAAGTGAGCACTTCAATTAACAATTTCATTGGTGCCGGGGATCGAACTCGGGTTGCTCGAGTAAATTGAATTTAGGGCGAGCGCTCGGACACTGAGCCACCACGGCTCAATGATAATTTACACTTAATTAACTAGCTAGCGTTCAATTAGTTAATGCTACTAAACTTCTACTACATTTTCGTGCGGTTTTCATCAACACCATCATCATCATTTCAGCCTGTTTGAGTCCACTGCTGAACATAGGCCTCCCCCACAGACTGCCACGTAGCAAGAATGCATCGACTTCCCGCACATTTCGCACAGGTCGTCACTCCATCTAGTGAGGGGTCATCCTACATTGCGATGGCTGCTACTCGTGAACCTTTCTTCCCCATCCGTTCTACGAGCTACGGCCGGCCCATCGCCACTTCAGCTTATTTTTTTATGAGCTATGTCGCTTATCTTTGTCCTACTGCGGGTGTCTTCGTTTCGAGCTGTACCACGCAGAGAATTACCGAGAATAGCCCGCTCCATAGCCAGCTGAGTGAATTTAAGCTTCCCCATACGGCCAGCATTGGAGGAATTCGATGCAAGAACCCCTTATCCGTCGCAGGTTCATCCAGGAGGTCCTCTCTCGAGGGGACCAAGGGTGGGATCAGCTGTCCCTGTAATAAGTACTGCGCCGACGACGCAGAGGATCCAACGGAGTTGATCACATGCGTGTTCGTACTTGTTTTTTTTTTAAATATGACTGTGAACGGTTACGAGGGGCGACTGGTAAGTTCGCGAGCTTGTTACCCTAGTTACTACAGTCGCCGGCTCGTAGTCCTATTTCAGAAAAATGAATGAATGAATGAATATACTTTATTGCACACCAAAAATAAAGAAGCAAAAATTAAAACTTAATGTAGAAGTAATGGGTACAATGGGCGGCCTTATTACTAAGAGTAATTTCTTTCAGGCCTACCTTTGGATGGATTGAAAAAGAAATAATTTAGGAATAAAGGTGTGGGTTAACGAAATGAATGAAAAAGAAAAATACTTATCTGCAATCATAATTCATAATAATAAGATAAGAACAATACCGGCGATAAACATATATATAATAAATAAACATTTCAAGTAAATTCAATTCAATATACCACATCTTAGTAACCTAAATGAGTGCAGTTTCGCCTATAAACTGTATTCTCAGTTTGGTGAACTTGAAACAATTGTATTTACTCTGTTAATAAATGAATAAAAATAAAAAAAATAACTTTCATTAAAAAGATTACACTGAGGCAGAGAGTTTGAGTATGGTGGGCGGGGCCCGTAGCGATCGCGGCTAACTGCACGGATTCCATGCCTCCTGCAGCTACTGCAGGAGGCAGCAGCACGCGGCCTGCTTCGGCGTGGCGCCGGAGAGGGCCGTTCTGCTGCAGCGGCATTGCTGCGCGCGGTGCTCCGACGGGGACCCCTCGCGGGTCCCCACCGACCCTCGTCTGGCATCCTTGGCGCCCAAGCAGAGGGAGGTACGGCTCTCCAGACCGCTTACCAGCTTTCAGACGGGACCTATATTAACAACGAGGCAGTTTCTTTAAGAGTCGTTGCATTACCTACGGCAAGTAGGTTACTAGCGTTCCTTTAATCTGCAAATCGTTAAGAATGTTACGAAGCTACGTAACCAACGGCCGTTCGATGAATATAGGAACCGGGCTTAAAGTTTACCTTCGCTCAGAAGAGTTGCAGATTGATAGATTTACAACCAGAAAAGGGACGGGAAACGGTAAGTTTTTTTCAATTTGTTAAAGTATAAAGTTGTTCGTTAAAATTTTACGCGAAAAGTGCTGGGACAGACTTGTTGCTTTAGACATTAAACTGTGTATTTGTATTACTCATATCCCACGATACAAATATCGCATATGTCGTGTTCTATCGAATCCAATCGTTATCATAAATGCAATAGCCGTGAAAATTTTCCTTGGTCGACCTTAATTATAATTACAATTTCGATGACTCCGTGGCTCAGTTGCCAAGGTATCAGCTTGGACGTCGGGGGTCATGGGTTCGATCCCCACACGGGACAACTATTCGTGTGACCCACAGATAGTAGTTTCGCAATTTATGTTTGTAAAACGTCCTTGCCTGTATCCTGTAATAATGTTATCCTAAAGTAAGGGCAATGTTTAAAAAAAAATCCATTTTCCAGTGCGAGCGAGATGCTTTTGTTCGTCGATCGATAGGTCGGGTGAATTTAATCGATCAACCGACACCATTCCCCCGTCGATCCATCGATTGTTTTACTTTTTTTCGCATCGGGAGGAAAATGTTCATCGATTGAATGGTGTGGTAACACCAAACCGTCCGGCTTAGTGCCTGTGCACGTTCCGGCGCACGCTGCGCTGGTGCTGGGCGTGGGGCGAGGCGAGCGCCGCGCTGCTGCGGGCGAGGGGCATCCCCGCCGCGGGCGCCCAGCGCCTGCTGCGGCTGCTGCGCAACCACCGACTGCTGCCGGACCTGCCGGACCCGGCGAGGTGCGTCCTCCTTCAGGATACCATCGTCCTGTGTTGTGAGGACGTTTCACAAGCGTACATTTCGCGCGGACAGACACCCGGATGCGGACAACTGTCCGTGGGTCGCACGAATAGTTGTCCCGTGTGGGGATCGAACCCACGACCCCCGAAGCTCTGAAGCCAACACAACACATTTGCCACGGAGTCACCTTATGTGCCTTTTTTTTGGTATCGGGGGCGAAATCTTCGGAAGATACCCAGTCGCCTAACGTGACAGGGTAATGTGGGGTTCTTACCCACTAAAACCCCCTCGGTGCCCGCCTTCTGTACATTTGGAGGGACTCCGGGATCTCCCATGGAACGCACCGGTGTCCGGTACTACGTCTGCGCACACCTCGGAGAAGGATAAACCTTCTCCGATTCCCTCACTCTCTTGCAGCAGCACGAGACCACTTCGTGCTGCTGCCAATCCGTGCCCCTGTTAGTCGCCTACAACAGACAGGGGATACCTTAGTCCTACTCTATGAGCCCGGGTCTACAGGGCTCTGAAGGTGCATATATGCCTGGTTGTCCTGTATGCTTGTACAAGTCGTTATGAAAGTCACGAAGCTGTAACTAAAGGCCGTTCGTACAATATAGGAACCGGGCAATGCACAACTATATATGTATAGCACGTGCCGCGTAACTCGATGACGTCACCCACAACGACCTTTTCGTACGCGGATCCAGTGACGGTCGTGGGGTATAGACGCGCCCTCCCCAAAACCGAATCTATTTTTTTAAGAATCTTTATACTAGGTACTTTAAATCTTGTAGAAAAATGGATGAAAATGTCTTCGCCGCTGCGGGAATCGAACTCACGTCTTCCCGGTTCTCGCCCGACTGAAATCTCTACGTATTTTATCGCGTTTTAAACAATGCTTGGCGTATCTATTGTTCCTTTACGCGCAAAAAATAGGACTATAAACACTTCATATAAATTTTAATTGTAGATACGTCTCTTTTAAGAAAACCACTTAACAGCTTCAAGAAAGAGAGAAAAGCGGAAATTGGATAGCTTGGATGGAATGTCTTGAATCTGTAAATTGAAAATATAAATAAATATTTCAAGGACACATGGTTACACAACGTTCTCTAATCCTATACTATGCGACGCTTGTGCTATGGGTACTAGATAACTGATAAACATACTTAAACATACTTTTCTTTTGTTCTTTTGTAACACCCCGATACCAAAAAAAAAAATAGTTTTCCAGTAGTGGGGATCGAACCCACACCCTCTGGCGCAAGTACCAGGTTCACCACCCACTGCGCCGATCGGGTCCAATTACTCTGTTCACACAAGCGACTCCCCTCAGGCCCGACTCGCCGCAGAAGATCAACAGGGAGCAGCTGAGGGCCGTCATGGAGAAGTTCTTCGCGAGCGCGCCGGAGCAGGGCATCGTGGACCGCCTCCTGGCGGAGACGTTCGCCTCCCAGGAGAGCACGGACCCCCTCGGCGAGCTGCTCAGCCCCGTGGAGAAGGTGTGGCGGACGCATCAGCTCGAAACTGTCACTATTCCGATTTCATCCGGATCGACGAGCACAAACACGCGAACATTCGCATTTCTAGTACCGATAGTTTATAAGACGGCTGTATCGGAGGGATTTAGGTTTTTAAAATTGCAATGTAAAATTTAGTTCGCTATCACGGTGACAAATTTATTACATGTCGTGTGTTATTTGTTATATGAGAAAAAATATTTAACACTAATAGTAACCACTACACTACCCTTTCATCAATCAAAGCCATGACAATTTGTGCTTTATGTATTTTGACATTGGTACGATAACTGAGCTTAACGGACTTAGCCTAGTTAACGTATGTACCAATTTGATTGTTTATTAGCAACATCTTCCTCAATTAAAAGATTCTGAGGAAGTTCTTATCCTAAATTTATTTAATTAATCCTAAAGTGAAATAACTACGTTGTCTTAAGTTGAGCTGAAGTCGTATCTTATATTTCTTTTTTTCTTTCTTTCCTTATTTGAGCAGAAACATCTTTCTGCCACTTCTTTCCAATACAGATCAGCCTCCAAAAGGCAGCGACCGTAGGCCGCGTGGTGGAGCCAGTGCAGCATCAGCCCGCTGCAGAAGACGCGACCTTGAGGGAGTACAGGGACGCAGTATTTTCCAAAGGCATGGATGACCACGAAATGCCTTTATCCACCATCTTGAGTGAGGGAAAGACATCCAAAGGGAAGAGGAAGATAGAGGAACGGGAGAAGGCCAATTTGAGGACAGGAGTCCGAACCAAAAAGGCACGGACTCTGAAATAAATTGTGATTTCCGTAATACTAATTGTTAAACCAATATTAATATGTTTTTATGATTAGATTAGATTCTAACTTAAGAATTATCTTAAGATAAGAATAAAGTAATTGTTATGTTTACTACTTTAGTTGATTCAACGGAGAATGTTACGTTTAATTTGTGATTGAATAAAAATTTGATTTTATCAACAGCAATATTTTATTTTATTAACATCTCAATTGGCAGGATTTGCAATGTTTAAAACAAAATCTTATAATATAGGCACAATAACTTCTATAATTACGCTCCTCTGTTATAAATTTCATATTAACACAACATCATTTTGTTATTGTCATAAATTTAGTGCACACAATATTTGTACAAATGCAAGAAAACAAGCTTTCTACTGTCGAAGAACAAAAGAAGAGAGACTATATTTATAGTTTCAGTACTTAATCACTATTTTTGAAATGGGTTTATTTACATTTAAGTAGAAATTAATTGGGAAATTAACAGACAATCAGGGTTGATATTATAGCTAAGTTCAGTCCAATTCAACTCAGTACGTAAAAAGGCGACTATAATTAAAATATATGTACTATAAGAATATATATCATAAACTAGCGTTTATGTATCGACGACTTTGTTTCGTACTTTCCCATTCCCTTTCGGGATTCCCCGTGCCGTGCCGGGTAATTCCCCGTCATTCTAAATACACTGCGTTGCGCCACCACATTGGTGCTCCATAAACGGTATAGCTTTTCGAAGCAGCCTTTCCCGTACAACGAGATTTTACTCGACAAAGGTATCGCGAAGACTTCTAATACGGCGAAGGTGCAAAGCGTGGTGGGATTCCCGACATGGCAGTTCGCTAGGAGTAGGACTAGAGGTAGTTCGCGCTGTTCCGCATCGCTTCGTAGTCGCCGAAGTTGGTGTAGACGCGGCCCCAGTTCTTTTGGGTCCCCGAAGGGGTCCCCGGGCCTGTTTTTGGGCGGCACCGCCGTCCGGTTCGCGCGCTGCAGCTCCTCCACCAGCAGCGCCAACGTCACTGGCTCTCTGGATTATGATGGCGTTAAGTTTATTGTGAAAGCGCTGATTGCGTACGTGAGGATTTTTGATGTGGTTCCAATGAGGCGGCTAGGGTCAGACCTAGGGTTGCCAATTGTTTTTGAGATAAAGAACGTATCGCATTTCTAAAGTAGCGAAAAAATAAAATGTATGTGGAAGAAAAAAATTGTATCTTTCAAAATTTTATTTATTTATTATTTATTTCAAGTCATGAAGGCTTTATTTTTGTGTGATTCTAGAACACTGGCAGTTTTTTATTATTCTTAAATAGATGATTTGAGGATAGTGAAAAAATTTCAGGAAATATTTTCTTATACTTTATTTTTGTTCAAAAGTATAGGCATATTTGCCAAAAATAAAATAGGATACGTTATTATAAAGTAAGGTTGACAACCGGTCAGGTAGTCAGACCGGCTGTTGGAGGTTGGTTGTAGTGACAAGTGAAAAGACAGGGATTTTATTTTTTTATTTTTTGTAAAGTAAAAGTAAAATATACTTTATTGTACAAGAGACTTATTTATAATTAAAAGGTACAACAGACGGCCTTATCGCTTAAACAGCGATCCCTTTAAGTCAACCTAGGGATGTTGAATGAATGTGAAGAAATATTTCGATACATCGATATTTATAAAAATATCAATAATAAAAAAATACGGGCCAAAAAATCGATGTTAGAATTAGAAGAGTTGCCTTTTTAGTCGTCTGTTGCATTAGTGAAACCACTTATCGGTTGTTTAAGGACGCAATCCGTAAAAGGGAGATAAAACTGACTATATTAGATCTACCAGTGAAAGAATAAATGTAAGGTAAAAAATGTAAGTGTTATTGGATATTTCGACGTACAAAACAAATTCGTGATGTATAATTCCACATTTCAGACATCATTTCCAAATCTTCAATATTTTTTACAATATCATTTATTTCTATAACTAACTTTTTTTAAGACTGAAAGCTTTCTCATTTAATGTTTTTTAACGAAAACATTGCCCTTACTGTGGGATAACATTATCCTGTGTTGTAAGGACGTTTTACATTTCACGTGGAAAAACACCCAGATGCGAAACAATTGTCTGTCGGTCTCACTAATAGTTTTCCCGTGTAGGAATCGAACCCACGACCCCGACGCCGAAGCCCATATCTTGGAAACTGCACCACGAAGTTATCGTTATCACGAAGTATCGGAAAAGCTTTCAAAAAGCTATATTCAAAGAAGACTATACAAAACCACAATGCTAACATTAGCTAAGTCGCACAAATAAGGCACATAAGTATACTTACAAATCAGCCAAATTTCTCATTTCACAAGGATCTTCCTCTATGTTGAACAAGCATGGCGCCAACAAAGGCTGACATGGAATTGCCACGATGCTGGCGTTGCATTTAACTGTTGCTTCTTCTCTAAGGGAAAAACCAATATACAGCGTGTCGTTACCATCGCGACAATAAATGAACACACGTCTAACGCTACTTGTACTACGCTACTAATCATAAAAAAAATATTAACGTTAAACAAAATCCATATTAAAAAAAAATATTTTTCAAACAAACTAATTAAGTAAAAAAGAAACAAACTTTGTAACATCTTATACAACTCGCGCCACAGCGTCGTATTACAAGCCTCTCCTTCTAACAGTATGTTTTGTCTCTTAAATGCATTCAACCCATTCATATGCTTTGTGACCTTTACAAATGAACTTTACGTTACGCTTTTATAGGTAAGGGTGTTCTAAAATTCTTTGTTTTGGAAAATTTAATAACTCTGTAAATATTGAATTTTAAAGAATTTAAATGTTTAATACAACTTTAAAAAGTTATTCCCTATATGTGTGTTCATTTATTGTCGCGATGGTAACGACACGCTGTTTACAGTTATCAAACACTAAAGTCCGTCTTTGTACAAAAACATTTTTTGTGCATAAAGTTTTTAATAAATAAAAATAAATAGACTCTATCAGTTATGCTTCGAGCTACTTGGATACGGTTAAATCGAGGAAGCTGTGACTGGTTTACTAATGTTACTACGAATTCTAAGATTGTGGCGTCAAATATACAATAGTTGGCTGGAAAGAGGTTATTCTCGCTCAACCTTCCATAAACAATACTGATGATGTTATTGTTGATCGAAGTTCTCAAATACAGAAGACACTTTATACAATTTTTTTTTATATATGGAACTGACTAGCGCTTGACTACCATCCCACCTGATGGTAAGTGGCGATGCAGCCGTGGATGGTAAGCGCGCTAGTTCAGTAAAAGTATTTTGGCATTAAAAATTCCATTCTTTTTCCTAGTAGTGTTACTACTCGTAAAGTGTGAATTTTAAATGAACAAAATTTTCGGCGCCTTTCGGAACCTAAGTCTTCCGGGTAACGCGATCGTAACAGAAGAAGTTAATAAAATTTGATCATGTACTGCTAACAATCAGGTCATGAAAAATGTTGCCTAATCCTTTTATTTCAAACTGAACCGTGGCCCTAAAGAATATGAAATGACGTGCAAGACTTGCGTGGTAAAATATTGAATACCTGAGTGTTAGCGTTTTCTCTCTGGTAGGCATGAGGCCCAGCTTGTCTATGGCCCGTCCAGCGTCGCTGGTATAGACCAAGTCTACATTATAGGACCCTTCGCGTCCACTTGGCCCGTACCAGTTGTCCCAAGCGCCGTTATAATTCGTACCTAGTAATGCACAGTTAAACTTTTGGTTACAAGATTCCGTATTCAGTTTTGATAATTATAATGTCAATGGCGGACTGCCGACCTATTTTGCGCGGACGTGAATAATGTAATTTTCTTAATATTTGTAAAAACCTTCGTATTTTCTTTTTTTATCCTTTTATTTTATTTCTTCATATACATTTGTATCTATATTAAAGTTTGTTTATTGTAATTGTAAAAATGGAAATGCACGTGACGATGTATTTTGATTGGTGGCTCACCCTCTACGATCTTAAAAGTTTCAATGAAAGGACAAGCAGTCATATTTTTTAAAATAATATCACATACATCAAAACCTGTAGGGTAGGTACTTCTTTTTTATATATTAAATACGTTCGTTTTCCCCACGGCAAGGCTTTGCAGTTGTCAGATTTTTTAAAATAAACAATTAAAATCGAGTTAATCCTCCATCTAAGAGTTATCTAAGAGCCGTGATAGGTCAGTGTCCTCACCTTTAATTCAATATACTCGAGCAACCTGAGTTTGGGCCCATCCCCGGTACCGTCACCAATGAAATTGTTAATTTAAAGTGCCGACTTATCACGTGCTCAGCGGTGAAGGAAAACATCGTGAGGAAACCAGCATTTTTTTCGAAATAATAACAAAAAAAATGTATTTCGAAGATATGTGAAGTCCGCCAATCCGCAGTGGGGCCCCGTGGTGGACTATGCCCTGATATCCTCTGTACAGAGGAAGCCTTTGCCCAGCAGTGGGACATGTGCAGGCTGTTACTTCACTTTTTTTTTAATCCTCTATTGTAATATAAATATTATTAAATAATATTTTAATCCTTGTTTCACAATTAGACAATATGAGAAAATATATTAAAACATACTTAAAAAGAAGTTTCTTTAACAGTTACTACCTTCATGCGTACGTGCATAATAAAATGTAGGTATGGTTAAATACTTAGAAGTTTCTTTCACGATCCCTCACCCATATGCAGCTTCCATTGGTCGACAGTAATGGAGGCACTTCCGTAGATGTCGTCGATGTTGTGAACTATAGACTTCCTTTCGGAGACCAGATCTTCAGACAGAGCGGTCCATTGATTTACACCGTCTATATCACCAAGCTCCCTATACATTTGAAATTTAAATAAATTATTCATTCCCTGTATATTACACATTGTCATATTATTTTTTGATATTGAACGAAGTTCGTGCGCTATTACGGGCCCGAGACATTGACCGTTTTCAATTATAAGAACTTAAAAATAATCGGTAAGAAAAATTCCGCCATTTTCAATATTTAAGATAAGATTGGCGTAGTGTACGGTTAACCTGCCTCTTGCGCGCCAGAGGGTGTGGGTGCGATCTCCAATATTTACAAAGTAATGTGTTGTACAGTGTTTTTCTCTGGGTGTTTATATATGCATTATATGTATTTATTTACAAAAGAAAAGTATGTGTAAGTATGTTCATCAGTTGTCTAGTACAAATAGTGTCAGCGTAGCTTAGTTTGGAACTAGAGATCTTTGTGTAAAAATGTGTCCTAACAATAAGACGTATTTTGTACTTCAAAGTTTTTTTTTTTACTGTTTATCAAACGATTGATGTTGATCTATCTAATTTCACCTGACGTTTCCACCGGCCGCAGCTATTAGCGTGGGCAGCCAGTCAGAAATGTGGAGCCGCTGAGTGGCCACGCGGGGCTTGTTGGTGAACAGAGGACTCCACAGCAATGCGGCACCTCGCACACCACCCTCCCACAGGGTATTCTTTACCTGGATTAAGAAGTATCTTTAAATACAACATGTTATGCAGTCTATACCAATAATAAAATGAAGTGTCGGTCGAAAGATTCGTTTAATAATTGTCCGTAGCTTTGAAAGTTTGTGTCCGAAAGGCTTTCGGTACAAGATACGTCACTGTTGACGAAGTCGTAAGTGCTAGAGGAAAGTATTCAAGTGAGGTGTAGATAAAAAAAACCTGCCAAGTGCGAGTCAAACTCGCGCACGGAGGGTCCCGTACTTTTATCTATAAAAATGCCACAAAAATCATGTCTGTTGTATCTCCCATACACCCACCTGAATATTTTTGTGGTTTTTAGGTTATAGCGGCAACAGAAATACATCATTCGAGAAAATTTCAACCGTCTAACTCTCTCGGTTCATGAGATACAGCCTCGTAGCAGAAGGACGGACAGACGGACAGATAGCGAAGCCTTAGTAATAGGGTTCCGTTTTACTCTTTGAGTACTGAACCCTTAAAACTATCCATGCCAAATGAACATTGCCCAAATTGCACTATTTAAAAATGTTGTCAAAAAAAGAATAAAAATGTGCGTCGGCCATAAGAACTTCGCCACACGGCTTGACACTGTCTCAATTCAAATATGTATATCATTCATGCATTGCAGTGAATTACGGTTTTGTGATTTGTCCTTTCCACACAAGAGTATACACACGTAAATGTAAGAGATTTTCACGGTGGTAGGGCCACGCAGCAGCCTCGGCTGTTGCACGAATGGGCAGGCTCGTCCGGGTAAGTACCACGACCTCACAGAAGACCGGCGTTAAGTGGAAGTATAATACTTTCGCGTTTCGTCTGGTGAGTGAGGTGGCCGGAGCCCAATTTTCAAAAGGTTGTCAACGCAACTGGAACTTTAGGGTGTAGCAGATGTCCATGGGCGGCGGTATTCACTTAACATCAGGTGAACCAACTTTTCACATGAAAAAGGGGAACTTTCACTCGGTTCCCTGTCAGTATAACTCGTGCCAGCCGTGCGTGTTACACGTTGATTGTAAGTTAATCTAGTCGTACTCACCCCTTTCAGGGGGTAGTTCGAGGCCGCGTTGTTGTTGAAACCGGCCGCAGCCCCCCCGTTGTCGGTGGTGAACAAAACGATGGAGTTCTCCAGCATTGAGCTCTGTTTGAGCGCCTCGACCACTTTGCCCACAGACTCGTCCAGTTTCGTGACCATCGCTGCAAGAACAGGACAACTTCTAGAGTTATCTACAACGCACTGGGTGTTTTGCCCAAATTTAGCATTCAAATAACAGTTATGTTTTATAGACATATAACAGTATTGTTTTACATAAGTAGTATATATATATATATATATATAGTATAAGTATTGTTTTCACCGGGGAACTTTTTAAACATTTTTTCTTGCTTTCAGCTAAATTTATGAACCACATCTCTATTAAGGTTCCGTACCCAAAGGGTAAAAAGGGATTATTATGACTTCGCTGTCTGTCAGTCAGTTTGTCTGTCTGGCTGTCTGTCTGTCTGGCTGTCTGTCTGTCTGGCTGTCTGTCTTCAGTCTATCCGTCTGTCTGTCTATCACCGGGCTGTATCTAATGAACCGTTTTAGTAAGAGAGTTGAAATTTTCACAAATGATTTATTTCTGTTGCCGCTATAACAACAAATACTAAAAAAACAGAATCTTTTTTTTTTTAAATGGGGCTCCCATACAACAGACATTATTGCCGTTATTATAGACAATGGTACGGAACCTTCGTATGCGAGTCCGACTCGCACTTGCGCATTTTTTTTAATTCACAAAAACTAACTTTTCACATCGCAATAATTCTTTAAGTACAAAAGTATTATGTCCAGTAGCGGAATTAATGTCATCAGCATAGATAATGCTATATGGCATTTTCTGCGCGCGCGCATCGTCAAAATTTTACCCTGATAATTTTTTCGAAACGCGCCAAAAGAGGTACAACTTCGGGGAGGTTTTAAACTTGGTCTTACGCGGCAGTGTACGTTAATTGTGAAGAATCGGTGGAGTGGCCTGCCTACCGGCGAACTTCTGTCTCTGCGGGTGAGGTATATGGCTGAAGTTCGCCACTAGGGCGTCGGGCGCGCGCAGGAACTCGTAAGGGTTGCCGCTGTGGACCGCGGAGTGCGCCACCACCAGGAACATCGGCGAGGTCCGGTCGTGGTCGCGTATTAGCTGGAGGCGGATGGAAGGTCGCATGTAGGAATCAGGTTTCCTAGAACTTGATATCAAACACTTCACATTTCGGTGAAATGATCTGACAGTAGTCAAAGGCCGTTTCCAGGACCCGTTCGATTGCTTCAGCACCAACTTTTGTCGGCCGGCTTGGTCGACCGGCTTCCCTCGAGGCTGCTGACCCCGAAAGAATTACTTCTCACTTCATCACTATATACAGCGTGTCTTTACCATCGCGACAATAAATGCATATAGAGGATAACTTTGACGGCGCGTCTATGAAATCATGAAACACAATCGTCTATATTCGTTCATCATTCATTCGTTCATTCTTTTAAACCCTAGCTGTCAACCGTTGACATTTGACGTAACACCGAGCACTGGGGAGGCGGCCATTTTCTCGTGGGTCAGTCATCATTGAGCGGTTGTGAAGCATAGACGTTGCGCACGCGCCCCACGTGTTCCGGTGGAACGTCATTTAAGAAAACAATGTGTGTGATCAGTGAATAATTCAATTAGTGATTGTTAATTATCGAATCATTAAAGAAGTGTCTTGTCGATTTAAAACGTATTTCGTCATTTCATTAATCTTATCCGTCGCCCGTTTAACTCACGTAAAAGATGGAACAGTCAAGTGAAAATACCGACTTGTTCTACAACTTTTTACAATTGTATTAAACATTCACATTGTTTAAACATCAATATTTACCGAGTTATTAAATTTTCTAAAACAACGAATTTTAGAACAGCCTTACGTATAAAACTGTAATGTAAAGTTCATTTGTAAAGGTCACAAAGCATATGAATGGGTTGAATGAATTTAAAAGAGACAAAACATACTGTTAGAAGGAGAGGTTAGGTGTTGTAATGCGTCGCCGTGGCAACGAATGAAAAAGTCTCTGAATGTATGAATCAGTCCGTTGTAGTTGTATAGGATGTTACAAATTTTGTTTCTTTTTTACTTAATTAGTTTGTTTGAAAAATATTTTTTTTAATTATGGGTTTTTTAACGATAATATTTTTTAATGATTATTGGCAAGTAGCGTTACGACGTGTGTTCATTTATTGTCGCGGTGGTAAAGACACGCTGTATAGTATCACTACATAGTATAAAACAAAATCGTCCCGCTCTCTGTCTGTCCCTATGTATGCTTAGATCTTTGAAACTACGCAACGGATCTTGATGTGGTTTTTTTTTACTAGATAGAGTGAAAGGATGAAAGGATATAAAAATGGATGCGCCAAGCATTGCTTCAAATGCTAAAAAACAATGTAGATAAAAGGCATCAAGATTTTCGTCGGTGTAGCAATCAGCCGTTTAGCTCAGTGGCTAATGCGTCAGGCCGTGAATGCCGAAGACGTGGGCTCCATTCTCACAGCGGCGACAATCTTTTCGTACTTTTTCTACAAATTTTAATAAGACGTTATTCAAGAGGAAGGTTTATATGTATAACACATTAAACCCGTGCGAAACCGGGGCGGGTCGCTAGTATAGTTTAAAACAGTCAATAAAGTACTTGATACTTATATATGAGAACGCGTGACATGCTTGATGATGAAGCGAACTGAATGTCGATTATTTTACAATGAAACAAAAATGATAAGGCGTCTAGTAATCATGTCGAGCGTAGCTCGTACAAATGCTAACGAATCTTTCCGGTTTGAATGTACGTAATTGATGCGTTAAATTACTAACATACAATAAATATTATGTAAGAACTGTGGTAGGGCCACGCAGCAATCCTCGCTGTTGCACGAATGGGCAGGTCCGTCCGGGGAAGTACCACGCCCTCACAGAAGACCGGCGTGAAGTGGCAGTGTCATAATTCTACGTTTCGTCTGGTGAGTGAGGTAGCCGGGGCCTTTTTGGTGAATGGTGGAAAAGCATCTGCAACCCTACGGGTGTTGCCAATGTCCTATATCGATATTTATAATAATATCAAGATCGGTCTCGATATATCGAAGGGAAAATATCGATATGTCGAATATAGGTCCTTTTGTCCGTCCAAAAAATTATAAATGTTATGTCAAGTATTATTTGACACGTACTCTACGGACTCTGTGCTGGATTCTAATTTGAATAAATGTCGTTTTTAATACGATTTTCGTATATTGAATATTTCATATCGATATATCGAGTCCAAATATTTTTAATGTGAGAAATTTAAATTTAAAATTAAATAATTTTAGTACATTCTTATTTAAGAAACGTTTTGATTGTATTGAGTTTTGTTATTTTAAGACAAGCAAAGGCGGCGAGATAAGACATCATAATTACTGTAAAATGGGCAAATGTTAATATGTAGTTGTGTTATCTAATTTTGGAATCAATAAAAGAAAACAATAGAATCTTATCATACCTTTACTGCCTCATTTGTGTAGATGTCTGTCGCGTAGACACCGAATAGATCGTGGGCCACCTGAAAACCTAGCACCATAAGTGAATATATTACATTTGTTGCAAGTGAAAAACATTTTATAGTAAATTTTCAGGTAATAACCAACGGCCAATACTTACAGGCGGTTTCAATAACTACTATGTAAATTTTTATCTATTTCACTTACAAAACTTACAGGCGGCCAAAACTTTCAATATTTATGTAAATTTTCAACAAACTAGTTAGTATGTATTACACTCACAAAGTTTTTCTGATTAAGAAATCTGCAATCGAATTGTCTTCGTGAATTGGTCTCTCTCAATAAAATAATTTATCTTTCTGTTCCGCTGTTGGATTCTTTTCCTTAAGTGCGTATCAACTAAAACTCATGTAGTAAAACCCGACATAGCTCTTCGAGATCGTGATATATCAAATTGGCACGCCCACATTCGAGACTCTCTTGACTTCCGAGATATTGGCTTCGGCGTCGGGCGTCGTGGGTTCGATTCCCGCACGGGACAACTGTTTGTTTGACCCACAGATAATTGTTTCCGACCTGGGTGTTTGTCCACGTGAAATTTATGTACCTATGTAAAACGACCTTAAAACACACGACGATGTTATCCCAAAGTAAGGGCAATATTTTTAAAACAAAAAAAAAACCGTAGAAACTTATCCTTGCCTCGAGCTCTATGTCCGATTTAGCGTTGCATATTCTACGGACTGGTGGCGCAAACTTTAATTACAAACAATTCCATTTTTTAATAACGAAAAACGAAAGCGACTTCAAATATCTCGCTCTGTATTCATTTTATAAATGATTTTTAGGAGTTCCCCGAAGTATCTCCGGAGCTCAAGATCCAATACCAATTAAATTAATCTGGGACCTCATCGGAAGCACCAGCTTTCAAATAAAAGAAGAATCATCAAAATCGATCCACTCACACGAAGGTTCTGAGGTAACAAACATAAAGAAAATACAGTCGAATTGAGAACCTCCCTCCTTTTTTGAAGTCGGTAAATCATTTTGGCGCCTTCTACTCACCGCGTCGGAAATCGAAGCCCCACGAGCCGAATTCGACCGAGGTGTGGTCGTATAGGTCGATCTTGCCCGTCCAGAAGCCGAGGTGCGTATCGAACCTGGGTCACAGTGGAAAACGTTAGACACCATGCGGTTTATGGTGTGTCATGGCAGTCGAAAACAGACCTAAATAAGTATTCTATTAAGTATAATTAATGTTAAAGAATTCGGTATAATTTAAAACGAACTGCTCGACACGTTAAACACACTTCGTTACATGACTTAGAAGGAAGAGTGTAAAAGAGAGCGACGTATTCAATAATTGCACGCGTTGTGGACGTCGCCGATCTGTATCAAGCGTTGTAAACATTTCTCTTTTTCTACTGCCCTTATCCTATCTAGGTGGAGCGGGCACAATGAAAACATGTAAATCGTATTGTTAATTAAATTGCTTTTTAACTACGCGTATGCTTTCGGAACAACTAGGTCCGGTGCCGAAGCTAAATCTATTAAATAGCTTGGGATAAATTAGCCTTAATAAGTTAATGTATAATGTAAAATAATTGAATAAAGTTATATTATCAAGTGAAATTCACAAAACATTATCTCTTAGTTTGGCGGGTTTGCTGTTCTATAGCGTCTCTTATCGAGTCAATAAATTATTGTACCCGCGGTTTAAAGGCAAGTAATCCCTCTTGTAGCTGCCAAGGTGCCATTTGCCCACCAGATGCGTTCGGTAGCCCAGCTCTCGTAAATACTCGGGTAGAAGCTTCTCAGATAGCGGTAGGCCGCGGGGTTCGTTGCCATAAATAACGGAATGTTGCATGCCTGAAAAAAATCATCAAATATATTTCGTTACATAAGAATAATCATAGACTATTTTTATTTTGAAAAAATCGTACGTTTCGCATTTTAATAAAATTTCTTTAATATATTTCGTGTTATTTTTTCTTTCTCTAGCAGTAGCTTCAACTATGGTAGGGGCACGAGACAGTTCGGCTGTTGCACGAATGGGCAAGTCCGTCCGGGTGATTACCACGACCTCACGGAAAACCTGCGTGTTGTGGAAGTGTTATTCTTCTGCGTTTCGTCTGGTGAGTGAGGTAGCCAGGGCCCAATTTATTAAAGGTGGCAGCACATCTGCAACCCTGCGGGTGTTGCAAATATCCATAGGGGGCGGTTATTACTTAAGTGAACCGCTACGCTCGCTTGCCACATTCTTACATAAAAACAGTCAATCTGTTTTGAAATAAAAAACACTACGAATATATGAGTATAAAACTGTGACGACTCATTTTTCATGCAAATTATAATATTATACGTCCTATTATTCCTGCTTCCTAAAAATCCTCGACAATATTTTCTGCACGTGTGAGATATTGCCAAATTTAAATTAAGAATATATAAAACCGTCTATTTCTTTATATTGTAATTAATTAAAACTGAAACATTTATGTATTTAAATATATTGACAAAGCATACTTTCATTATTTAAAGTGGGAAACATGAAGTTGATGTTATACGTCACTGCCGGTAGTCAGAGGTGGGGCAGAGTAGGTTGTTTGTTACTGTGTATTTAAAGGCGAGCTTCGTCTATAGAGGGAGTACTTTAACTTCCGAGAATTGAGGAGACGTTACTTTGCTCCCTGTCGGTTATATCTGACTCCGAGTACCTATTACCTACATATTAAAGATAAGTATCTTTGAAATTAAATTGAGACTAGTATATAGTCTTGTATATATACACATATACAGCGTGTCGTTACCACCGCGACAATAAATGAACACACATATAGAGGATAACTTTTTAAAATTGTATTAAACATTTACATTCTTTAAACATCAATATTTACCGAGCTATTAAATTTTCCAAAACAAACAATTTTAGAACACCCTTACGTATAAAACTGTAACGTATAGTTCATTTGTAAAGGTCACAAAGCATATGAATGGGTTGAATGAATTTAAAAGAGAAAAAACATACTGTTAGAAGGAGAGGCTTGTAATGCGACGCTGTGGCGCGAGTTGTATAGGATGTTACAAATTTTGTTTCTTTTTTACTTAATTAGTTTGTTCGAAAAAAAGCTTCGAAACTTGTGAATTGCCTTTGTTCTGAGACATGACGCGACTTTGAGTGATAGCTTAATTATTGTTACACACAAAAGAACGTTCACGAACGACGATAATGTACGATAATGACGAAGCTTTCTACGTCTCATTAAGTCATGAATCTAGGCTCCAACAGACGCATGTTTGATAAAGGGATGTATGCCAGCAACGTGAGATACACTTATCGGTGAAATTCAAATCACGAACCCATTAACACCTTTGAGATTTGTTAATTAGTTACTATATACGGTCATATTTGTTATGGCAAGCACAAAAACAATAGTTATAAGAGTGGCCCCTCATAGTACGTTGAAAAAAGTATTTGTTGCTATGTAAAATAGTATAAGTATATGAAATCTTTCAGTATAGCAATAAAAAAACTGCTATTTAGCAAACAGTTATTTTAGTAAACAGTGTGTCGATGCCCTTACTCTCAACAATGTTTTACCGTTAGCTTTATCGAGCGTTACCTAACTGTCATTTGTCGCGTCGGCATAACATGTATGGTTAGTTTACGACGCCACGGATTAGATATTATCTGTGGAATATGAAACCGCTCGGGTAATCATATTTATTTTAACGATAAGATATTCGTATGCCAGGAAAACTTCAAAATAAAAGCTCAACTGAAATGGGAAATACTACTAAAATAAAATTAGAGACCCTCTTTGCTAGCTTTAGAATTTTACAATGCCCTAGTTGATATATATAGCATCTTTATAATTTTTATATATCCATAAGTTTAATCAACTGCAGTAGTCTTGTTCAAAGTCAGCATGCACTGGTTATAAGCTAGTGACCGCTCAAATGGCATTTCCTCTCCACTGTCTTTGGCTAGAAAGTAGCTATTATTAAATACACTCGAAAATGTTTTAATGAAATAATAATCCCTTAGTATAGTTTAGTTCACTCGTAGTTTAACGCTAATAAAAATGCAACCAAAATACATTTTATAGAAGAGTTAAGATTTTTATTTACCTATACATATATTTGTGAAAATATATTTTCAATGTAAAATTCCTAAGTAAGTTGTATGACGATGTTTTGGTTGAAGTAAAAAAAAAAAAGAAAACGTGTTCAAGAGGAAAGTCGAAAATATCAATTTTTCTGGAAATTCCAAGGTCCAAGCGAAAGGAATCCCGAGCCGAATTTATTTTTTAAATGCATTGGTAATTCACATCTGTTAAATTGTGTATTAGATTGATTTAGTTTGTATTTATAACTTGAAGTAGTGCTTTTGATAACATTAGATATCAAGCGGATAGGAGTAAAAGAAAATTCTATTTGATTTGTATTAAATTTCGTTCATTTATGAAAAAAAAGACCATTTTTATAAAACAACTTGTTGTGCTAGTTATCAAAGTAATTGTTTATCACATCATTATTAACCCACATACTATACTAGCGACCCACCCACGCTTCGCATGGGTGCAATATATTAAACATATAAACCTTCCTCTTGAATTACTCTATCTAGTAAAAAAAGCGGATCAAATCCGTTGCGTAGTTTTAAAAATCTAAGCACACATAGGAACAGACAGACAGCGGGACGACTTGTTTTATACTATGCAGTGATAGCAAATTACAATATTCTTTGTTGCATAAGGCGGTTCTACTGGGGAAGTATCATTTCACAGCGGACCCATTTACATTTATTTCCACAGAAAATTATTTTAACTAGGTCGATTAAGCTCAGCATTACCGAAAGTCGCGGTAGTTCGCGAATATTCGATTTTAATAAGTAAATCACCTGAGTTCGAATCATGATGCCGACACATATAAAATTGTTTTCCAATTTTTTGTGCTGACTCAAGTTTTCAGCCGTGCAGTAATACATCGTGAGTAAGCCGTTTACGTAATTATAACAACTAAAAAAATATTTCGAAGTCTGCCAATCCGCAGTGGAGTCACATCGTTACATAGTATAAAATAAAGTTGCCCCCGCTGTTTTGTACGCTTTGATCTTTTAAACTACGCAACGGATTTCAATGAAGTTTTCAGCAATAGATAGAGCGATTCTAGAGGAAGGTTTATTTGTAGTATACATGTATTATAGTAGAGGTATATAATATTATAGTAGAGGCAAGCCAAGAAATTCAAAGATTCGTAAAGTGATTTCGCAACAAACACATTATTTTTGTGCGCTTTATATTGCAAACGCTGGCTAAACCTTATAAGATATATCAAATGAATTTATGAATAAATAATCTTTTTTGTACACACGATGGTAAAAAATACATTAAAACACAGGGCCTTTGTACAAATTACTTCATGTATTTACATTTTTGTCGTAATTCTCTGTGTACATAAATTATAAAATAAATAAAAAAATAAAAATGACAATTACCACGAAGCCGTGCGAATCCGGGTCGCTATTATAACATATAAAGATATAATGATATAAAAATAAAACAATGTAGATAAAAGACGTCAAGATTTACGACCGTGTGGACATCAGCTGTTTAGCTTAGTGGCTAAAGCGTCAGGCCGCGAACGCCGAAGACGTGGGTTCGATTCCCACAGCGGCGACAATCTTTTCGTACTTTTTCTACAACTTTTAATATATAGGCTGTTACGTTAGTTTACTTGAGATCTTACCGGTATGTATCGGGTATTTCCCCGTCATGAGAGCGGAGCGGGAAGGTGTGCAGATTGGAGTCACGTAGTAGTTCTGCAGCACCAGGCCCGAACACGCCAGGGCGTCGATGTTCGGGGTCGGGATCTGATTAGACCCGTGGAAGCCGACATCGTTCCAGCCCTGAAACGAACCGGATTTATAACGCTGCTTTCCACTAAAACTTCACCGTTTACTGTTTTAGTACGTAGCAGTATTTGGTGCACATCAATAGCGGTAAAACGGGACCCTATTATTAAGACTCCGCTGTCCGTCCGTTTGTCTATCCGTCTGCCACCAGGCTGTACAAAGAGAATGTAATCACTACGTTATTACATTCTCTTTACGTATTGTTATTTATTTTACGTATTGTTATCATTTATTTATATGCGTATTTATTCTATTTACGTTGAGGCTGTATCTCATGAACCGTGTTAGTTAGACAGTTGAACTTTTCACAGATGATGATGATTTCTGTCCCGCTATAACAACAGATACTAAAAAACAGAATAATTTTTTTTAAGTGGGGCTCCCATACAGCAGACATGATTTTTTGACGTTTTTATTGATAATGGTATGGAACCATTCGTGCGCGATTCCGACTCACTTGGCTGGTTTTTTTATGTTTGTAACCTCAGAACTTCGTGATTTATGAACCGATTTTAAAAATTATGTTTGTATTCAGTTTAATGGTTTAGCGTAGCTTCCATGTGGTCACATATTAATATTAATTGTATTGCACCATACGGAGATACATCAGGACACTGCTCAAAATCGAGGTGGGTTTTGTGGTGTTTTTTCGCAAGGTCGATCCTAATACCATCTGGACAAGGGGAGCGCTTTGGTAAGTGTGTACATTTTTCATTTTTGCGGGACAGTATTTTTCTAAACATGTACAAAAATTTCACAAATTGTAGTCACTCGTTTGTTTAGAATTAGTATGTGTGAATTATGTTGAATAGACACTTGGCGTTAACTATAGACAATACAATAGTAAATGAATTTTAAGGTCTTGAATGGGTCGCTGAATCTTATCGAATTATTTTGCAAGGCGACTGTGTATTACCTCTTAAAGCGACTTTGAATAACAACTATAATAAAAATATTATTTTTTATCTATAAACGTAGGTATTGTCGTTCATCAGAAAACTTGAATGCACATGAAGACGACTCGTTTGTTATATTGTATATTATTAAATTTATAATGTCAAACGTGGCTATTGATTCTCTCTTATAATGAAAATGTCAATTCAAACTAAATGCAACTACTAAGTTTTGGTAAAAAAAAAAAACAATCTCAGGAAATTAGGCTAAACTAAACTTAAATCATTTTTCGAATTATTTCGTAGTTCAAATAAAAATACAAGTGCATTATTATATATCTCTGCGTGAGGCTGTAGCGAAGTTGTTATTCATGAGCATATCATTAATTTCAATTTCAAACGGCTTGTTTTGATACCTTGCACATTTCATTAGAAAGCAGTCACATGACCTCTCTCGCGTGCTAAATTTGGGATTGGTATTCAGCGCTGACCATTACAAATTTGAGTACATTCAGTCTAGCCGCTGTTTTTACGAAAAATGCGCAGAATAAAACATACAATATCAGTAATATTTCGCAATCGCACGCTTCTATGATCGCCTTTGATAGTACGTTAAAGCGTGAAAATTAACTATACATTGTATGTCGTGATAATATCGAAATAATGAAAGTATTTTCGTGAGCTTATTACAGAAGCTTATCTCACGAATGCGAAACGATCTAATAAGGCGTACCTTTTAAGCTCACATTACTGTTTACACCAGACAGAATAATAAGTCATTCGGCAAGACAGTTCGTAATAAAAAAACAAGTATAATAATCGAATCATAACATAAACTACCATTAAGATAAGAATATGTAGTACAGTAATCATGTTTTGAACACAAAAGTGGCTTCCACAGTCCTCGCATTCAGGCCGATTTGTTTTCTACAAAATAATTATTGTAATATACGTACCAGGTCGTCGGCAATAATCAGGACTATGTTGGGTCTCGGTATTTCGGCCCAACAAAGATTTAGCAGCGTTAGCAAGACAGTAAATCTAGACATGCCGGCGTCGCCTCCGGACTGCGGAGAGCGAATGATGAAAATAGGTTATCAGAGACCCGACGACGCCAGCCGCGAGGCGCCGCTATGTTAGCTAGGCTGACCATGATTCGCTTAAACACGCTCTACACCCTAGTCAGGCTCGTGGCTATTAGAATGAATGAAATAAACTTTATTGTACACTAATAACGGATATTGAATAATTAACAAAAAATAATACAAAACTGTACAATAGGCAGCCTTATCGCTTAAAAGCGATTTCTTCCCTGCAATATTAAGGAATTAGATTTTATTCTGTATGTAAATGAACCCCGTTGCTTATACTTTGACACTGGCAGGCAATTTTCGAATCTACATTGTTCAATTTTCATATTTCTTAATTTACGAAGCCTCGTCAATAAGATTAGACTTTAAAATGTTAGGCTAATGTCCACTACACTATAATTTTATAAACAGCCGAACGTTGTTTGCAAGTTTGTAACGTAATTTATAAACTTAGAAACTATCTAATTACTTAGGGAAAGTTACATTATTCCGGAGTAACATGAGTTATATTTTATTTTTAAAAAAAACTGGAAATCCCTACGAAAATAGCACTATTGTATAACGAAGTGTCTAAAATGTCCTTGTGTTTGATGTAAGTAAATAAACAGAATTGTCTGGCTTTTTATTCCAGCCATCAAAACCGTGTCAGCAACTTTATTTGCTTTTAGAAATACATGTCTTTTATTATATTGTGCTTGAACGAAACGGGCTGTATTGATGATAATGTAACTTAGGAGAAAATACGTTTACCGCGCTGTGCATCCTAAACCTTTTGGCGGATCCAGCTTTGGTGCCAGGGGCGGGGGGGGGGGGGGGGGGGGGGGGGGGGGGTCACGTAGTCGTGGTCAAGTGATAAGAAGTTATAATTAAATGTTTATAATCATAGATACAAGTAAAAAGTAGGTACTTATTTTTATGCGACTTCAAAAAGAAGGAGGTTATCAATTCGGATGTGTATATATAATTGGAATCTCGGAAACGGCTCCAGCGATTTTCATGAAATTTAGTATGTGCGTAGATTCGGGGGCGAAAAATCGATCTGACTAGGTTTCATTTTTAGAAAATGTCGTTTTATCCCAGTTTTCAGGGAATGAAAAATATTATTCAAATACGACGGTAAATTTCACCGAAAAAAAATGTTACAATAGCTCGGTCGGTAATCGGGCGGCCGCTAACAAACAGCCACGAAACAGAAGGCCGTGGTTCGTATCACGATCATTTACACACTTATTTTTTTACTTTTTTTTCGATTCCAGATTATTTATTTTTTGTCGATTTGTTATTTAGTTATTTTTTTTCCCTTTTTTTTAAGTTCTTTCTTTTGTGAAAAACACCAGTTCATATTTTCTTATTATTACGTCGGTAAGATCGAAAAATATTATGCATATTTCATTACTCAGTAATTTGTATCTAAATGTAATTTCAAAATACACGATTTACCAAAAAAAAAAAACAAACCTCCAGGTACTCATATATTATACAAGGTGGCTTTTATAAAGGTGCCCAAATTCACACAGGAGGTTCAGACTCGGTAGTATAATCGTTAATTGAAATAAAAACAAACTTTTTTTTTTAAAAAAATATGGCATTCTATTCCCTAAAAAGAAACTTGTTGACAATGAGGTAGTCATTCATAAATGCGTCGTATACTTTTGAAACGAACTTGTGTGCTTGTTAGTTATGAATGATCGCGCGTAAAATAAATGAGTTGCCCATAAATCACGCACTTTCTGAGATAAGTTCAAATGAATGTAATTAATTAATTACGAGTGATTTCAAATATTTATCATTATTTATATAACATTATTTATGTTTAGAATTTGATTAAAAAATGGATACACTTAGAAAAGCCTCCCTGTATAGTATTTTTTTAAGTAGCTATTGGTAGGCTTACTTATTTTTGCAATTTATTTTATTTATTTCTTCGTTAACCAGATTTTATGTAGTCGTATTGGTTATAATATTCTCCATTCCTCTACTCTGCACGCTGTCTCCACTTCAATGACAAGTAGCCTAAGACGGTACTATCGGAACACTGGTTAATAATAATATATAATCGACCCAAATGAAAACTCCTAAAATAGCCGTACATAAAATAAAATTATTTATTTATTTATTTATTTATTTATTTAGGCTTACCAACTAAATACATACAGAACAATATTAATAAAGATTTACAGGTACCAACGGAATTATACTATATATGTATTTAACTTAAAGGTATGCACAACATTTCCATATGAAACTTAAAATTAACAAATGATGAAATATAATAGAAACAAAAAAAACAAACTACACTATTCTATGCAATACAATTAATTTTAGTTGAGAGCTTAACATTTTATAATTTAAGGTTTTTATCTCTAGTTTGAATATAATATTGATATAATTTCTTTTTTAAGGAACCCAGACTATCGCTAAAGAGATCTATATTACATTTATCGAAAATGTCGTTGTACTTTCTCATCATAAAACATACAGGAGAGTTGCTACCATACTTATTGCTATTAAAATTTACACTGAAGGGATGAAAATTACACAACCTTGCTGAAACTCTGGGCACCTTCAAGTTAATTTGTGATAGGAGGAAAGGACAATCCACTTCATTATTAAGAAGTTTATGTAAGAAAGTTATAGACAGCAGATTCCTACGCTGCTCCAATGATAACAATTTAAAATGAGCCAATCTTTCCGAGTATCCGTGAATTGTACGATGAACGCCACTTACATAAGATATTTTATTTAAAAATAGTTTTTGAATTCTTTCTATTCGCTGAATATTATTTTGATAAGATGGGTACCATACGACAGAACAATAATCCACATGACTACGAACCAATGCAAAATACAGAGTTTTTAACGCTAAAACCGACTTGAAATCTTTGGTATGTCTGAAAACAAAAGCTAACATTCTTAATGATTTGTTTATGGTCTTGTTAATGTGGTTGGTGAATCGCATCTGAGAGTCAATAGTAATGCCTAAATCCTTCACTTCATCTACTTTCGCTAAACCCACTCCATTAATATTGTAAGTGCTATCATATTTGTTAAATTTTCGAGAGAATTTAATGTGATAACATTTATTTGTATTGAGAGACATTTTTTATTCTGCCGGCACCATTCTGTAATTCTATCTATGTCCTCTTGAAGTTGAATTCGGTCTGTGTTATTATTTACAATTTTGGATATCTTTAAGTCATCTGCGTACAATTCAAATTCGGAGTTACGGATACAGTACTTAATATCATCTATAAACATAATAAAAAGTAATGGGCCAAGGTGCGAGCCCTGTGGAACTCCAGATGTTGGTATAATTTCTCTAGAAACATAGCCGTTGATGACTACTCTTTGTGTTCGATCTGTGAGATATGAAGCAAACCAATCTAAAAAACATCCATGTATGCCAAATATTGTTTGTAGTTTGTTGATTAAAATTAAATGGTTTACTGTGTCAAACGCTTTACTAAAATCGTTATAAACAGCATCAACTTCATTTCCTGTGCTCATTCTAGTAAGTGTTCTATCGACAAATGTAATAAGATTAGATGTAGTAGAGCGTTTTTTGAAAAAATCCGTGTTGTTGATCGGGTTATAATATGTTTTATATGACAAGTCAAATAAGGACATATTAATGATTCAAAAAGTTTACCTAAAACTGGAAGAATGCTAATAGGTCTGTAGTTGCAGACATTACTCTTATCACCTGATTTATGTAACGGTATAATTAAAGCATCTTTCCAGTGTTTTGGAAATATACCTTCAGATAGCGATCTATTAAAAATAATATGTAAAGGTTTAGTGAGCTCTACTGCACATTCCTTCAGAAACAAGGGGTGAATCCCATCACTTCCTGCACCCTTAGTTATATCTAGAGCCTTTAAGCACTTTTCAATACTGTCACTAGATAAATAAACATTTCCCATGGAGCGAGCAGACTCTGGTATTTCTATTTTGTTTATATGTAAATTAATATCCTTAGGTTTATAAACCGATTCAAAATTTTCGGCAAATAAGTCCGAAATTTTTTCTCCATTTCTAGCCTCTTTATCTCCAAATTTCATGTTAGAAGGTATACAGCCATCATTACTACATTTATTTTTTATGTAAGTCCAGAAGTACTTGGGGTCTTTAATCACGCTGTTAACAACATTTTCAATGTATCTATCACAACATTTCTTGATTAACGTTTTAGTTCTAGCTTTTAAGATATCGTATTCAAATTTATCTAACTCATTCTTGTACTTTTTAAACCTTTGGCGTGATTTTTCCTTTTCTCGTAACAGTTTTATGAGATTTGATGTGTACCATAGAGGATACGATTTTTTGTTTTGTTTGTGACATGGAACACATTCAGTGATAACTTTTTTTATAATGCAGTAAAACTTCGATACGACTTCATCAACAGTTGAACAATTTTGGAATTCAGAAGTCCAGTTATGTTCACATAAACGGGTTCGTACAATATCATAATTCGCTAAAAAAAACTTATATTTAGGAATTTGTCTCGGAGAGAGCATTTTTGTTTTACTCAAGAGTAATTCTACTTCAATTGGGGGATGATAGTTGTCTACTCGAGACATCACGTTATTTGATTTTTTGACGGTAACATCACATATTGTGTTACTCAGCACTAGGTCGAGAATTTTGCCCTGGTGGTTAGAGATCTGATTGTATTGCTTAAGGTTATAACTAGATAAAAAGTCGACGAGATCATAACCGCATCAATTACATCGTCCACATTAAAAAAATGTTCATAAATAACAAAACAAATATTAATTCATTCATTCATTCATAACATTCAGCGCTTCTTATCCATCTAATCAAAGACAGAATCCACATTCACAAAAAACTTAATTTCCCAAAGATGGTCTCGCATACTCACGTCCACTAAACCACCACATCTCACCACCCATCAAAATCCCACCCATCAAGACAAATCAAACTCGACACAGTTGTGTTCCTTAATTACTGAGTTCCTATGGCCACATTCCAGCCCTGTCATCAGACCCTGGTTACCATCTAGCACCAAAGAACTCGTCTTAGCGAATCAAACGAGCCGAAACGGTTGAGTCGTTTCATTACAGAGTAGTCATAGGAACCTCACAGAATAGCCTCATAGACCTCACAGAAGATCGGCGTAAAGTACATCTGCGATTTGTCTGGTGAGTGAGGTAGCTGGAGCCCACTTTATTATAAGGAGAAAACGCATCAGCAACCCTATGCACATGTCCATGGACGGCTGAAGATGGAGCTCCATCATCAAATCCTGGTTACCAATGAAAGACAAACTACTCGTCAATACTATTCAAATGTACCCAAACGCGATGAGGCTCAGTGGTTTGATTCGAAGTTCCTATGGCCTTCCTTCCAGCTCCATCATCAGATCAGCACCATGTCATAAAAATATTGCATTGTCTCGCGATTTACACATGTATACAAAATTTCAGCTCAACCGGTAAACGGGAAGTAGATCAAATTTAATTTGCAAGATTTGATTTGATGATTTAAAATTAAAACATTGTAAAAATGTTCATAAAATGAAAACTACTTGGCCAAACAATGGCAAATTTTTATGGGACCAAATGGCAACTATTCTGCATCAAACTGAAGAAGAATCACGTAAATCGGATCATAAATATCGTTATCGGTGTACATACATCGAAAAAAAATATACCAATCGAATTGAGATACTCCTCTTATTGAAGTCGGTTAAAAATATTATATTATTTAATTAAATATGGAAGGTACTTACATAAAATGTATATTGTGGCAAAAAATATATTAAAACATTATGTTTAACAATTTTAATTAGTGGTCCACCTAGGTCCTAGACTCAGCCCAGGGGGGGGTCATGGCCGCCCTTGGGTGCCATAGGATTTATCTGAGACGGGGGACCCTTAGTTGAAGTCATATACCCTACGATATTGGATTGAAGTAATATACCGTAAGGTACCGTTTGCGTTAATAATAGTTAGTATTTTTAATGTTTGACGAAAAAAAGCACTGCTATCAAATGCATTATCTCAAGAAATCAAATGGTAGTTACGTTTGCCATAGCGTGTAGGTAAATTGATTTGATATTTATCAGAGTTTTTTATTGTAATATTGAATTGTATGAAAAGTTCTTATTAGTAGAGGAATTATTAATTTATTATTGCGACCCAATTCAGTGTGATAGAGATAAAATATTCACAATAAGCTACACCTAAATGTATCCCGGTTTTAGCTGCCACAGAATGGTCTTCCTACGCTAGGTTAACTTTATTTCCCTGGCTGCCAGAGACAGTTTACATCATACCTAGTTTGAAAAAGGGACTTAAAAATCATGTGTGTAATGCTGATGCTCTTTTTATGATAATTATTTTTAACAACCAATATAAATCGAGATGTTATTGGGTCCACTGTTGGTCAACTGCGGGGTACTTATTGTGATAGAACCAGCCGGGTCGGAATGGCCTAGGGGCTGGATTTAAAAACTTTTGCGGGGACTGAATACAAAATATATTTGAATACTACAAACTGCAACTAACATTTGTACGTTTGATGATGCGGCATTGTACAAATTCTGTTAAATATTACATTAAACTGAATAAAAGATCCATATTAAATAGTAATGTTAAACAGTTTGATAACATAATCACAATGGATTGTGCTTTGTACATTACACCTATGGGGAAATCTTGAATTAACTGAAGTTACGCTTGCTGTCCGAAGATTATTTAAAGCTTCATGTACTGAATCGGTGAAAAGCTACCAAAAGTTGGATGGACCGCAACCTAATAGAGTCACTCATGAGTATGTTCATACGCTGGTTATTTGATGTGGTTGTCGGCTAAGACAGATGAAAATCTCTTTTATTGCTTATGATCACAATTTATTATTAATATAAAATTGTAGTGTATTGTCTATTAATAAAATAGAAGATATTTTATCCTTGAAAGCGAATTAGAAAGCAATATGCAAACTTCTCGATGGCAACTATGTACAAAAAGCATACTTAGTGTATAGTTGCGAATGAAGTTGAAGTTGGGTTTTGTGAACATGTTTTTCTTGCATTTAATGGTACACGTATAGAAATATGCGAAGCCAACTTGTTTGAAAAACCGCTGTCAACAACTCATGCGACATTTTATCAGCAATTTCAGATGTCAGAAGGAGCGGCAAAAATTGAACAGTCTATTGACGGCAAAATTTTAAATCCGCTTACAATCTCTTTCTCATACTGCCGTAGTCAGTCTATTATAATCCTACTCTTTGAAAATGCTATTCATCAATTGGAGTAAACCGCTTCTGTTACTTGCACAATTCTCAAACACTTATCTTTACTTAGTCTAATGCATAATAGAGTTAATTTTGGATGAAGGTTTGAAATTAATGTCAGGGCCAAGCCACGGTCGATACGCTATGTTGCTAAAAACCCAACGATTGACGTACTGAATAAATATAACAAAATAAAAATGCAATTGACATGCAATTCAAAAGTCAAATACTTCAACTGTAAGTTATTTTTTATCAATGATTGAGGTAGGTACTCGTAAAAATTACCTTGAAAAATGTTACATAGTTACTTAAAAATGATTTTAAACGATAGATTAATAGAGCAAGTGAATCAAAACTTACTTCTATAATTGATTTTTGTGTCCGTGTCATTATACCCTATCTATAGAGGTGGACTTTGCTTGCTGGGCAAAGTGCTGGGAAGTCAGGAAAGTATTCTTCCTAAGTAAAAAGCGTTCCAACAAACATTCCAAGTACGATACGAGAACATAAATTGTCTTAAAAATTCTGTCAATTTTTTATACAAAACTAAATGCATTGTAAAAAATAAGAATGTTCGTTTGAGATTAAATGTAAATAGTTTTAAAGTCATCAGTTATTTTAGAAACGTCAAATTTTCGCGGTTATATTTGCAGTCCTTACGAGACCCGCTGTTTAAATAAAGGCGAGTAAATAAAGGCCAAGTGGATTGTCACTTATGCTGGCTTGTTTACAAGTTGCGAGCGACTTGACAGTAACTGCTCGCATTGCTTACTCGTATGCCAGTAGATGGCCTCTTCTGTGCTGTCCACATGATTGGAATAGCTGCCGAGTCTAATGCCAGTTGTCGAGGTGATTGAAAACGCCGTATTGAGATTACGACCACAATACTAAGCTATGAATTGGAAAGTGTTTATATACCAAAAAGAGGGAGAAAGCAAAGGGTTTGGATTACAGATTGGTTGGCCAAATCTTCCGGGGCTGCATGAATATATATTAATGTAAAATCATTCTCGGCAGACCATCTATCCATTTTGAATTCGATAGATACGTGTAGGTGCAGCACAAAAACGTCACGTTCGCAAATAATTGGGGACACTGGATTTAACTAGTCGATAAGTAGAGCTGCTGCCATGTATGGACTACTATCAGGCTGGCAGGCAAGTGAAAAAATGTTTAAGTAACTCGTGAGAAAAGAATGATTTGTTTCGGGAGCGTCCTGGTAAATGGTTACATAAAACGAAAAGAGTCGCCTCTGCTGTTGCACGAATGGGCAGACTCGTCCGGGTAAGTACCACGTCCTCACAGAAGACCGGCGCATTTGTGAGGGTGAGGGAGGTAGCCGGGACCCACCTTTTTTAGTGCTTGGCAACGCGTCGACAACCATTCATGCGTTCTAGATAGCCACCGGCGGCGATAATGACTTAACATTAGTGATGTCCGGATATCCGTATCTGTATCTGCGGATATCTATATACTGTAAACGTCAGCGGTTGAAATGTATAAAACCAATATCTTACAACCAGAATAAAAAAATATTCAAGTGGGGCTCCCATACAACAGACATGTTTTTTTTGCCGTTTTTATAGATAATATAGTACTATGCCGGTTTTTAAAATCATACAACCGAATTGAGTGCCTCCTCTTTAAAGTCGGTGGAAAACGAACTTCGACCCCCACTCCTTTTTCAAGAGGTTTGATTATTAGAGAACATTAAAAAAACATAGTGAAGTATGCCGTTACTTAAAACCGATTTTCGGATTATTTTTTAGGGTTCCGTACCCAAAGGATAAAACGGGACCCTATTGTCTGTCCGTCTGACACCAGGCTGCATCTCATGAACCGTGATAGTTAGACAGTTGAAATTTTCACAGGTGATGTAACAACAAAAATTAATTGTATATAATTTATTTATATTATTTACAAAAATGATAAGAACTACTAAGTCAGTCACTACGCTGTTTGGATAGTTAAATTACAATATACTAACATTTTTAAACTTGTGATATCTTTCGAGTGTAATGTCCGAATTTAATGATTCAAAAAGTTATATAAAGATATTGAAACAGTCGAAATACGAAGTAATTTATTTTTATAAGGATTAATATCAAGATAAAAATAAAGAGCCTTTTCTAGCGGCGGCATTTCAATCAAAATTTTAAAATAAAAGAACACTTATTGTGGCATAACTATAATAGTTAGACGATTAGATGTGTTCTGCAAATTCGAATTTTACATTATTTTATTTTATTATCAATAGTTATCGCAGCGCACGCGATGTAAAGAATATTTTAGGTAATTTTTGTACACTTCGGGTTATATTATTGAAATTTTAGTAAGGATCCCTAGTTTTTAAAAATAAAATATAGCCTATGTCATCCGGGGATAATGTAGCTTCCCAACAGTGAAAGAAATTTTCAAATCGGTTCGGTAGTTTCGGAGCCTTTTCAATGCATATAAACAATCAAATCTTTCCTTTTACATGGTAGGCGGAGTGGGTGGTGTTAGGTTTTATTTTCGTTACAGAATTTCTTGATACGGTCGCTGCGCTCAAAGCCCGCGATAAAAGCTATGCAATAGGTTAATATTTAAAAAAAACAAGGTAAAATAATATTCGAGTGTCCCATACAACAAACATGATTTTTTTTACCGTTTTTATAGGCAATGGTACGGAACCTAAGAAACTCTTAAATTGTAAATCCCGCAGCGCCGACGACCGCTTAAGTTAGTTGGTAAAGCGTCTATGCGCGAAACCTGAACACGCCGGTTCGAATCCCGCAGGCGACGAGGTTTTGTTCATATTTTTACAAAAAATTACAATTTAGAACTTAACTTCATCCCGGACGTTTGAAAATTATTAAAAACATTAGTATATGAATCATCTATGTTCAAAGTGAACACATAACTAAAACTTCAGCCTTTATCCCACCTAGGTGGGGTCGTAAATGGTATTTTTTTTTCTTTTAAAAACATTGCCCTTACTTTAGGGTAACTTTATCATGTGTTGTAAGAACGTTTTACAAACATAAATTTCACATGGACAAACGCTCAGATGCGAAACAACTATCTGGAGTCGCACAAACAGTTTTCCCGTGAGGGAATCAAACCCCCTGACGCCGAAGCCAACTTTCCTAAACGCCTTGGTCACTGTGCCACGGAGTCATCATGATAGGTATCAGCTATGATTTTATGACCCGCCGCCTGCCTGTCGTCATCCCTCCATGAGGACAAACACCCAGACCCAGAACAATTATCTGTGGATCACATAAATATTCAACCCAGTGCCGTAATCGAACCCACGACCCCCCGGCGACGAAGCCAATAGTTTAGCAACTGCGCCACAGCGTCTGTTTTCTCTATAGAAGGAAATTAAATTTCTCTGTGGTGGGGTCACACAACAGCTTCGGCTGTTGCACGAATGGGCAGACCCGTCCGGAGAAGTACCACGACCTCACAAAGAGCAGCGAGAGTGAGGTAGCCGGAGCCCACTTGTAAAAGGTGGCAACGCACCTGCAACCCTACGGGTGTTGCTAACCTCCATCTCAGTTGCCACCTTCTCACATAAAAAAAAATGAATGAAAACTCGAGTGAAATAGTTTATTTAATTATTAAACATAAATGCCAGTCCGCTGACCCGTTCCTATTACAGTTACACACAGATTCTTTCCACGCAGACAAACTAATACTTCGGGAAAATTCGCTAGCTACCGTTGTAAACATATAAAGTATAATTACATCAGAGTACTTCAACTACATAACGAAATATTGTTTAACATAAATATCTTGTCATATGTGGTCAACATGTATATCAGTAACATATAAACATAAGATTTGAATTGGTATATTATTTCACTTCCATACATATACAGCGTGTCGTTACCATCGCGACAATAAATGAACACACGTCTAACGCTACTTGCCAATAGTCATAAAAAATATTAACGTTAAACAAAATCCATAATTAAAAAAAAATTTCATATGCTTTGTGACCATTACAAAGGAACTTTACGTTACAGTTTTATACGTAAGGGTTTAAACTAAAAAATGTTTGTTTTGTAAGATTTAATAACTCGGTAAATATTGATGTTTAAAAAATGTAAATGCTTAATACAATTTTAAAAAGTTATCCTCTATATGTGTGTTCTTTTAATGTCGCGGTTGTAACGACACGCTGTATATATTGATAGCTCATACGGAACCCTAGAAAGTGGACGAAGTAACATATAATAGCAGTAAAAAAAAACAAATGAAATACACTTCAATCAGCCCTGTTACAGAGAAAACAATATATGGACCCTCAAAAAGAGAGGAAAGATCCGTACGCAGCTCCTTATGTATTTCTAATTTATTTTTTACATTCTAACATTATCTACGTACAAACTATTAATTCGAAAACACTCGCGGTTATATGTGGTAAGCAAACAGGATACACAATAATCATCGCTATAATTACACGAATTTATATATTTCTATCTTTATTTGAAGGAGTAAGTGTAAAATAATAGAATTGAGATAAATATCAGAAGTTTTTGTATTTCTTTAAGTGTTTCATAGTTAAATAGCGGGTGTTTTAGAAATATCTGCACATTATTAATATATTGAAATGCTTTACGAAGCAAAGGGAAATGAAAACAAAACACCACACACAACAAACTCCACACAATATACAAATAAAAGTTAAGACGCAGAAAATAATATCTTACAACCGCCACTCAATATTATTAGTTCCTCTTAATGATACAACAAATAAAAACAATCGTAGTACAACTGAAACAGTATGTATTTGTTCCCTACTGAATATACGAACAAATAAAAATATTTGAATACAACTGAAACAGTATTTGTTCACTACTAAAATAAATCAAGAGCACACCGTGAATTTCGCTTCTTTGGTAGGTGTGGGTCGGATTTAAAATGATAAAGTCAAACCTTTGACAGGATATGTGATAAAAAAACGAAAATTATCATATATACCGAAGTTAATAATTCGTCTAAAATTACAAATATAAATCCGACTATCCCATAGGTATAGGTAGTAAATCGTAATAAAGTGTGTAAAATCCCAACATTCGGTCAAGGGAGAGATTAAAACGATATAACAAAAGTTAAACAGCGAACAAAATACACAACGCGCTATGGCTCACACCAAACAGTAGCGTCGATACCAACAGTGACCTTGACCTTGAGTGACCTCATGCGTCTCTCTCGCACTCACTGCCCTTAACGTGTACAAAAGGGATAGCAATATAATCGTAACAGTCCATATGAATAACACTATTCGTACGCTCAAACTTAAAGAGTCCTGTTGGTATCGGCTTTAGAAACTAAAACAAATCCTAATTCATTGAGATAATTATGCATAATTACCTGCAAGCATGCAACCAAGCAATTCATGCAGGAAAAAAAGAAAATATTGGAAGGAAAACATCGTTAGTATAGCTTAAATGAAGAAAACAAAGAATTATGCAAAATATTATAGTTATAAATTATACAAATTATGTGTTTGTCGTGTTTAGAGTAAATACATCACTAATAGATTATAAAATTACATACAGACAAGCGTTAATATATCTTGTTGATCAAGTTTCCGTCCCAAATTCCATAAAAAATAATTGAACACACAAGAAATATTATAAATAAATTCATAGAGTACACAATAGACATGAATAGATACTTTTAACGTATAGTGACATATTTGCTATACCTAAATGAAAAGACTACGGAGAACCGACGTCGTATGAAAATCCACTAATTATTTGTACCTTAATTAATTCCTACTCAATAAATTAGGAGTTTTCTAGCTGTCTAGTTGAGTTCAATGCTTCACTCCTTGCGGGGTTTCCGCTTTCTCTGGCCGTCACCGGCGCCCTCTGTGTCGATCTGAGCCTTTCTGTAACGTAATTCACCAAATTAAGTGATAACTTATACTTACTTATTTACAGCAAACGCTAACAAAACATGGAAGCATTGTTTGTGCACCAAAATGGCATAACGAATACTGTAGCGTGATGGGCGTGGCTTTTGAACTGTACCGCGAGAGGTTTTTTAGGGTTCCGTACCCACAGGCTAAAACGTGCAGCTGTATCTCATGAACCGTGATAGTTGGACAGTTGAATTTTTCACAGATGATGTGTTTATGTTGCCCCTATAACAACAAATACTAAAAAAATAGAATAAAAAATATTTAGGTGAATACGGCTCCCATTAAACATGATTTTTTTGGCGTTCTTATAGATAATGGTACGGAACCGTTCCTGCGCGAGTTTTTTTTAGTTCATTCCTGCCAGCTTACAGGTGCAGACGCTGAACGGACTTTTCAAAATTTTTTCAATTCACAATGCCATGTGTTGCAAAATTGTGCAGAAACCAATGAGATCATCATTCTAAGAGCAGAGTAACGTCCCATGTGTAGTTTAAGTACAACAAGAGTTTTTCTCACCAGACGAAACGCACAAGTATAACTGGTCTATAAAAACTTTATGGGAGCCCCACATAAATATTTTTTTATTCTGTAACACTTCCACTTCACGCCGGTCTTCTGTGAGGTCGTGGTACTCACCCGGACGGGGCTGCCCATTCGTGCAACAGAGACGTTTGTTGGATGGCCCTACCACCACTGTATGCAAGACAGGTGACTCACTCGACTGGTTCCGACTCTTGGTCGGTCTGCTCCTCCTCTTGTTGGTCAGCGAGCTGGTCGTCCGATTGCTCAGTCTGCTCCTCAGGCTCCGGACCCTCCAGCGTGGACTTGCTGGCCTTCTGCGTCTGCGGCTCTTCTTGCGGAGGGTCATCCTCCGTCACCGCGTCAGTCTTCTTGTAATCTGCATCGGGATCCTGCTAAGTGTTGTACAATTATTGTTAATCGTTTGAAGTTAAATATGTTCATTTAGATATGTAGAGGGTGAAATTGAAGTCAAGAGCATCCTTTTAAACTAAGACTTACCTAAGGACCTTGCACTTGAATTATTACATCATTTTCCCTTTGGTTTGTTGAACTATTTCTTCGTTACATGTTTTTATTATTTTTCCTGATTATTTGCAATAAAAATATATTGTAATGTGACCACAAAATATTATACTCAATGTTAACTAGATTTTTGAGGATTTCCATACTTACTTTAATAATGCATAAGTAATTTTTGATTAACATAATTTTAGTCCTAATGTAACTAGTATCATATATAGTTTAAAAGGATGCTCATGACTTCAATTTCAACCTGTATAATTGTATCTTTTTATTAGCGAGTAACAGATAAATGATGAAGAGCACTTTTAAGTTTGTGCATCGGTGATAATCAGTGGCAGGTTTGGGTGTAAGAATGTTTGATAGAAAAGTGTATGATGATGTTACATTAATACCCAACTAGCGTGGAACTGTATTTAATGATGTTTCCTGATGAGTGCACTGGCTAGATTCTTACTGATAATTAAGAAAAATGTGAAATTAGATAACGGTTTTTATACTTAAAAATTAAATATTTACCAAATGTTTGGAGGCTGTTTAAATAATATGAATAAGTCAAATTTTCGGTCGAATTCATATTCGGTTGTAAAACTGAGGTGAACCAAACACGGGTCCACATCAAATAACACAGTTAATAATTAAAAAAATAAAATAATGGTAATGTTATATTAGGTTTTGTTAATGTTGTGTGTCTTCCATGTGTGTTATTCAGATTATCATTTCATAATCGTCGCGCGTGTGTGTGATCACATATTGTGTTTCGCTTTGCTACACGCCGACACGGATAATTCCCCTGTAATACACATTGTGTTCATTAGTTAAATGATCGTGTCGCACGTGTGTCGCGTCGATGCTGCGTGCTAGTCATGTTTCTGTCGCGTGCGTATCGCAAGAGAGTCGCATGCGTATCCCTTGTATCTCATTAGAGTGTATCATGTACGTTGCATTTGTGTAGGATGCAGATTGCAAGAGTGTCTCATGTGTGTTGCATTTGTGTAGCATGCAGATTGCAAGAGTGTCTCATGTGTGTTGCATTTGTGTAGCATGCAGATTGCAAGAGTGTCTCATGTGTGTTGCATTTGTGTAGCATGCAGATTGCAAGAGTGTCTCATGTGTGTTGCATTTGTGTAGCATGCAGATTGCAAGAGTGTCTCATGTGTGATGCATTTGTTTAGCATGCAGATTGCAAGAGTGTCTCATGTGTGATGCATTTGTTTAGCATGCAGATTGCAAGTGTCTCATGTGTGTCGCATGCTTATCGCAAGAGTGTCGCATGCGTATCGCTATAGTGTCGCCACCGACCGCCGAGGGTCCGCAGCAGAGGTAGCAGAGGCCGGCGATGAGCGCGAAGGCCACCAGCGCCGCCGCCGCCGCCAGCCAGGGCTGCTCGCCGGCCAGCCGCAGCGCCCGCTCCGCCAGGCTGTCCTGCGGAACCGCTGGCCTACTCACTGAGCATTCTACGCGACGTTGCGCAACCCTGGACGGCGCTAGCACGCCCAGAGGCGCTCTCCGCCGAGGATCGAGCGTCTCTTCCACTACTCAGGTACAACCTAGCGTCTTCTCCTACAATTCCTGGCCCAACTAGATTACGAGCGGGTAACTACGTTGAAAGCTACTAGTTTTAGGTCAACCACGAATGCCCAGTTTCTATATTCAACGAACGACCGTAGTTATCAATTTATGTAACTAACGGCCGTTCGTTGAATATAGGAACCGGGCATTAGTGAATGAGATTCGAATCGACGATGTCTAGCGATACTGTGAGGAGCCACGAGGGACTAGCGCCACTGCGGAGCCAGTCACCTCTCGCGCTCGCCGGACCAGGTAGGCCACGTAGATGGAGACGGGGATGGCGCAGTACACGGCGTACACCGCCCACAGGCCCGGCTTGTAGTTGGTGGCGCGCAGCAGACGGCCCCAAATGCTTTGCTGCACCCAACGGCCGTCAGACATCAGCCCGGGTTCGAACCCATTGCGACCGCGTGCAATGCTTAACTTTGGATTCCCCTCAGAGGCCAAACCCGAATTCAATCACCAATCCCACGACATCAAATCTTTATAGCACTGTATAGCACAGTTTTTTTTAATGAAGTATAAAATTGGTGATTTGTTTGATAATTCGTAAAAATAAAAGACTATATCACCTGCATAAAATATTTTTAAAAAAGATGTATTAAAACATTAAAAAAATATTCCATTCAAATGTCCCCAGAATGATCATTTAGGTATTGGAAGGTAATCAAATATTATTTGATCAAAGCACTTTATACATTCATCACCTACTGTAATAATTACTGAAAACTCGTTTTAATATTGGACTTAAGCTCTAGATTTTAATGTTCTAACCTTGTTGCAATGTCATAAATTCATAACACTATAATCTCTGCATCAAACGAGGAAAAAATGCACCATTTGGTTAACTTCACAATGGTTATTAATGCCATTGGTTTTACATACAGAGACTTCATGTGATACGAAACAATTATAAGTGAAACAGTCACAAAAATAGTTGTAGTGCGGGAATCGAACCCACGACCGCCGGCGTCGGAGCCAGTTACTCCGGCACCAAGGTTTACAGGAGTCGAGCCCCCTACCGGCATGGAGCGGGGCGGGGCGGGCACTCACCGAGTCGCTGGAGATCTTGGTCCGCTTGAGGGCGTACGTCTGCTGGGCCCACTGCTCGGCCACGGCCAGGTCGTCGGTCACCACCAGGTTGTCGAAGAGCAGCATCGGCGACATCGACCACAGTTCGAAACCAACGGCGGTCTGCAACGGAAACGACAGAAACGGCGTCGGTAATGGTCACTTAAAAAAACTTTCGTTATAACACCACATGCATTATGTTTTATCAAAATAAATCACCGTATTATTAGTGTAACGCGACACGTACACAAAGTAAAATCGAACACAGCATTGGCAATTGACCATTTTAACGATCGTGCCATGAGGAAACATATTTTTGAGTACAGCAACCCCATAATTATTCTGTCTTAAGTGTAACAAAGCTTGAATATAACCATTTATATAATTTATAATAAAGCATTTTTAATGTATTACATGAAACAGCATTATTCAATAAATTTTTGCTAGTTATCTGGTAATTATTTATATCGCTCCAGTTTCTGAGCCGTGATAGCTCAAGCAATCTGAGTTTGATTCCCAGTGCCAGCACCAATGTAATTGTTAATTTTAAGTTCTCAATTATCACGTGCTCTGCGGTGAAGAAAAACATCATAAGAAAAACATTTACGAAATAATAATCGCATGGTGGACTATGCCCTGATAACCTCTTTTAAGTACAGAAAGAAGTAACTCTTTACAGAGGAGGCCTTTACCCAGCATTTGGACATTTATAGGCGGTTACTTTACTCTAGTTTATCTGTTACGGTAGTTTCTTTTGTTATAGTTTTTGGTGTATATTTATTTACACACAACTCTAATAAAAAAGATCCTTTAATACAACATGTAGAAAATCTAGGTACTGCTTATAAAGAAGAATCGTATCCTTATATTATTACACACATCCAATATTTCCATTTGCAGAATTCAACTTTAAACACCTAATAAACCACAGTTAATTGATTAACATTAATTGAGCTTTGATAAGGTAAGGACTCACTATCGGCGTCATCTTGAAGGGATTCTCGTCCTTGAAGTAGTGGGGGTTGGGGATCCTGCGAGGGCTCCACTTGCCCCGATAGTTAGGGTTGGCCACCAGCGGTGCCCTCCACACGCCCTGCCACCGAAAAAATATTTCATAAACCTTTATAATACCTACATAACATCCTACCCATTTGTGAAAGTGAAACTTGAGTGAATTGTGCAAACGCCAGATGTTTAACAATGGTAATTCCTCGGTTTGCTTGTTATGCAACAGTTTAATTTTTTAGTATTTTAACACCTTTATCCAATTTGATAGATGATGATCTCTTTCTATGCTTGCATATTTTATTTAGTTCAATGCCAGTGCCTGGAGGACATTAGTAGACATGGTCAGACAATGACACTGTCACTTTTCATGTGGTTGGGTATTTCGTGTGAGGGGTTGGTTTAGGGGTAGTAAATCACAATGACCCTTGCAACCTACAAGATCAGATCAAGGATAACATTATTCTGTGTTGTAAGGATGTTTTGCATGCATAAATTTTACGTGGACAAACACCTAGAACCGAAAGTTATCTGTGGGTCTCACAAATAGTTATCTCGTGTGGGAATCGAACCCATGAACCCCGGCGCCGAAGCCGATACGATGGCAACTGCGCCAAGGAGACATCAATTCACATGGTTAGTATAGTGGGATGTGGAGTGCCCTGGAGCGCTAATGTGACGGCCCCACGGCAGAGGTGGCAGAGGTGGCAGTGGTGGCAGTGGTTGCAGAAGTGGCAGTGATGGTAGTGGTGGCAGCAGTAGCAGCCACCTTGTATTCGGGGTTAGGCACGAGGGGGGGCGTCCAGGGTCCGCATCCCGGAGCGGCGGCGCAGGCCGGATTGTCCACCAGCGGCGCCTCCCACTCGCCGTCCATATCCTCGTCCCAGTCTGACGGCTTTTTGGCTTCGGGGTCTGGAATAGGCAACCAAGGTTTTCTTCAATATCCTCATTGTTAGTTTCGATTACATTATTTTCAAACAGTTATCATTTTAACAATTTATTTTTTCTTATTTGTTGACTACAAGATGGTCTAAGAAGATACTTTATAAATCAAATCAACAACCTTTTAACTCATTGTTTCAAAGCCAGACCAACTTGGAGGATTACATTTTGCTGAAAGTAACCTTGTGCTGATTCCAAAATGAGTCCAAAAGGATAGAAAACAGTGGTAATTGTTAGAGGAGGCCTTTGAAAGGAGGCACACAGAACTCAGGAACATGTATAGGCTATTAGAACATGTGACAGTGTCGTCCATATAATGCTTGTGAAATCATGGATAAATGGGAACTTGAAATCTCCTTTTGTATACATCATTAACATGTGACACACTTGTTGTTACCTTATATCAAAGTAGCTAGCTCCTTTTATGCAGGAGTTTCTACTTTCTGATATGAGGTTCTTACATCCATATGAGAGTTTAGTCTCTATAATAATGAGGCTCCAGACTGATTCATGGAATATTATACATATTTCATTGACAAGTAATGGTTAAATAAAATTAGCCCACTGAGTCTTTTGCCAGTTCTCTCTTCTCAGGTCAGAGGCTTTCCTTTTCTGAATTAGTAGTAGTATTGAATAAACATATTTTAATTTTAATTTTTAGGAGATTACTCACCGGGTATCATCTCGGGTTCATCGTCCAGCCAGCCGTCGGGCTTCACCGCGTTGGGGTCCACAATCTGTGCGGGCGCCTCCTCGTCCCAGTCCTCCGGCTTCGTAGCGGTGGGGTCCACGATCTATTGCAGGGACACTATGGTTAGACCATGTTACGAGATATGGGCTGGATAATTAATAATTTAACATTGCTGATGCAACATTTCCCGTTGCTGTTCACCAAATATACCATTGACGTCAATGGCTAAAGAGTGTCCACGACGGAGCATTTCCTGTTGTCAACTACACGTCAATCGGTGCAAATAGTAAAATATGTAATAGAAAATAGTTAATAAATTTTGTTTATTCCTATTTCGGAGATCGAGTATGTTTTACTCATTCTGATTGTAACTTTATTAATCATCATCATCATCATCATTTCAGCCTGTTTGAGTCCACTGCTAAACATAGGCCTCCTCCACAGACTGCCATTAATAATAAAGTATTATCATTGTATTAATTATTGGTCTGCTTTTCAATCCTCCGATTGCCGGTTATGTAATTCGCAAACAATGCGCGTTGTTGAATTTCAACTATTTTTAACCGCGGACGTAAAATGAGGGGTTGTTTTAGGTCTGTCTGTGGCATCGTAGCTTCTAAAAAGCTAAATGAATGGACAGATTCTGGTGTGGTTAGGTTAGGTTTTTGTTTGAAAGTTGACGCGATCGAGATGGTTCTTAGCCATAACTAGAGTTTTTTTTGTGTCAGGGATTTACTTTTAAATTATATTTTTATATTACTTACTGACATTTCGCGTTTGTTCTAAATTTATATGTATTTTAAATTATCTTTACATTCGTACATTTAATCTTGTGAAAACATGAGTGCTGCAACCCATTACAGTCATCGGGATTTTAAATTTATTATTTCGATTAATACTGTGCCTGTTAGCAAATTTAGTCTTTGTGTTTTTTGACAAGGAGGGTTTCTATCAAACAGAAGCTTGGCTGTTACACGAATGGGCAGGTCCGTCCGGGAAAGTACTACTACCTTACAGAAGACCGGCGTAAAGTGGAAGTGTTATATTTTGCTTTTCGTCTGGTGAGTGATTTAGCCGGGGTCCACGGTGTATTTGTTTTTTTTTTTTTTAAAAACATTGCCCTTACTTTAGGATAACATTATCCTGTGTTGTAAGGACGTTTTACAAACATAAATTTCACGCAACAACACCCAGATGCAAAACAACTATCTGTGGGTCACACAAATAGTTGTCCCGTGTGGGAATCGAACCCACGACCCCCGACGCTGAAGCCAATACCTTGGCAAATGCGCCACGGAGTCATCAAAAGGTGGCAAAGCATACGCTATCCTATGAGTGTTGCAAATGTCAACGGGCGGTGGTAATCACTCAATATCAGGTGAACCGCCAGCTTGTTTGCCACCTTTTCACATAAAAAATAAAAAAAATACGGGTTGCACTCCGGGAGTGCCGACAGAAGTGAGAACTTATTTTGGCGCGTTAGATAAATTAAATAACATAAATAAACCATTTTGATTCGAAGTCATTTAAATATCTAAGTAATGTGGTAATTACCCGGACGAGCCTGCCCATTCGTGCAACAGCCGAGGCTGCTGCGTGGCCCTACCACCGTGAAAAGGGTGCAGGGAATTCGCTCATACCTTCTCCCTCTCGTCCCAATCGTCGGGTTTCCTGTCGTCCGGGTCGTCGATCTCCTCGGGCGGGTTGACCGGTGGGGCGAAGTCCTCGAGCAGCGAGCCGCCGTTCACCTCGCGGTTGTCCACCAGCACGCTGAACGTGTTGTCGGGACGCACCACCAGCGTGTACAGGTGGGGCTCCTTGTCCTTGTAGATGTCGTCCAGCCGCTGGCTGTGGAAGCGTTATCATTCATTCACTCGTTCATTCGGCTATTACTCGCTATTCGGTCAATTCGGCTACTATTATATGGGCCGGTGGTAACTTACTTACGAACGTATTAATTTTTGCGTTATCATTTGACGTTTCCTTAGAACGCGCGCAAGCCTCTATGTGAATAAAGATATTTTTAATTTGAATTGGATTTGAAGTACACAAGTGGGATGTTTTGGTGTGGCGAGATACTTACCGATATCAACATATTGATTTTTTGCTTTTACGCTTATATCATACATTGTTAAATGACAGTATTTTACGGTTTTTTAAAGGATAATGTTAAGGCAAGTACAATGTTAAGGCAAGATGTTGATGGAAGACTACAATAGATCTTTCTAGGTCACAGTGGCTGTTTGTACTTCTGTCTTCTGTCTTCAGTCGACTTACTTCGGCTTCTTGCTGTGCTTCTCCTCGACGGTGCCGTTGACTGGGTTCCGGTGGCGGAAGATGAAGTGCAGCTTGTTGTCGTTGCCACACTTGTCCGGTCCAAACATGATGGTGTACGCCGTCTGGTCGTGGAACTGTCGAAGGTCGGCCTTCGTGTTGGTGCCACGCGATAGCAGTTTGATGTACGCGCCGCCGCAGTTCTGGCCCTCCTGGGAAATAGACGGCGAATGACATATCTATATTTTGTAATTTATTGCAGACAAATGAACAAAAACTTTCGGCGCTGCTCGATTCGAGCCTGCGTCTACTGGTTTCGCGCCCACATTTACTGCCAGTGTGTATTTTTAAATGTGCGCTCAGACCAGTTCCCGGTATTACCGCACACACATGCATTTCCAAGTTAGAGGGAGATAGACAATAGCGGCGACGTTATACTGAGCTTATAATCGTAGCCACGAATTGGGTAAAGTAACAGCCTATGTATGTCCCAGCGCTGGGGAAAAAGCCTCTGTGCACTGAGTATTACGGCATAGTGCACCACGCGACCCCAATGCGGATTGGCGGACTTCATATACCTATGAACTGTGTACATATATATTTTTCGATACTTAAAAAAATAATATACAGGGAGATTTTTTGAGAAGTGCCCAAATTTACACAGGAGGTTCAGACTCGGTAGTATAATCGTTTAGTGAAATAAACAAAACTACTTTTAAAAAAAATGCCATTCTATTCCTTAAAAAACAGAACGTGTTGACAATGCGGAAGTCATTCATAAATACCTAAATTTTACTGTGCACGAACTTGTGTGCGTGTTAGTTATGAATGATCGCGCGATATGATAAAATAAACGAGATGCGTATAAATCGCGCACTTTTTGAGATAAGCTCAAATGAATGTAATTAATTACTTAGGAGTGATTTTAAATATTTATCATTTTTTTTTATATAACATTATTTATGTCTAGAATTTAATAATAAAACAATAGATACACTTAGAAAAGCCACCCTGTATGTATCATTCAGAGGATTGCCTTTGTCCCACAGTGGGACATACATAGGCTGTTATTTTACTTTATTTATTTCGAAGACGATGAGATTGTTCACTACAACAACTGTAGCAAACTGGCACACAGTTCAGAGAAAGAATCGAGATTCGAACTCGGATTTCTCGAGTTAACGGCGATAATTTAATCTTACACTTAAAGGGGATAAATCCGTAAAACGAATTTAAAACCTGGTGTATTGAATTAAATAAACAATTTTAAATTATCTATAGCGTTTATGATTTTAGGGTGGCATTCTTATAAAATAGCATACTATGCTTAATATGTTGCATCGTAAGTTAATTTTCTTATGTAATGAAAACATCAATGGTACCGAGAAAGGCTAACCGATACAGAAGATATTGTCGAGGTCACAGAAAGTTAAACAAATTATTACAGTAAGCCCGTTTCAGTTTAGGTAAATTTCACGACGATGGATCGTTTAATGACGTCGTAAGGACTATTTAAAAACGTTAGATACAGATCGTGTGTAAAGCCGTGTCATATTTCTTAATTATGCTGTTTGTGGCCAGTGGCGATGTATATAAGTCATGGCCTAGTTTTTTTTTTTAAATAAATAACCATTTGAAGTACTTTTTAATTAAGCAGGCCCCGGCTCACTCACCAGAATAAACACAGAAGTATAATCTGTGATATTCTGTGAGGCCGTGGTACTTACCCGGACGGACCTGCCCATTCGTGCAACAGCCACAGTTATCTAATGTTCTTTTATGAAATTTTATTAAGACGGGGAACCTTCCAGGGCTTTCTATAATTACGCCACTGGCGTAAAAGCCACGTTCTTTTGGCGTCTCAATGGCACGCGTCATAGTATACGTTGAACTTGTGTTCGGTTCAAAGGCACACGCGATAAACACAAAGAAAACTGGCGTCGGGTTTGGCGTGCGTCCAGCTTAAGCCGGTTGTTTCATCGTCTTTCATGAACACGATGTGTTTGCAATGCCCGCGGTGGGTGAAAATATACAAGTTCACTAACGTTCTATTCACGCGACATGAGAAAAATGCACATTTCAACCCCAAAATGGTTATTTTTATGCGAAAAGTGGCACGAAGTTGCGTGGCCCTTCCACAGGTTTTGGTTCTATTTTCTTTTCTGATGGATAAGACCGAATCTGATTAAAGTGAAACTTTGACATTAAAAAATTACTAAGGACACCGCACATCGCCTTTTTTGGTCCCCCTCAAGTACATGAAACCTCCCTCATGTTTAGTTTATTTAGTAGAATTAGTATATTATTTTATAATAGTCCCGGTGCCTTCGACTAGTCCCATTTAATGCGCCACATATCGATGAAATGCCTAAAATTCATCGAAGCGACTAGACGAATGCAAGGAGACTTATTGCGAATGTTCTAGACGCTCATTAGTACGTTGCTCAGATTAAAGGGTCGAGCCGAAGACGGCGCGTCCCACGCGAGTGCGAAATCCAATAAAAAATGACGCATCGTCCACATTGGCGGCAAAACCGAGGTCCGAGTTTTGCCGCCAATCCGTTAAGCCGGTTAGGGGTGTACGCGTGGATTGTGTACGACTCCGTGGCGCAATTGCCAAATGCTAAGGTATTGGATTCGGCGCCGGGGAAAAACGGTTATTTTACCCGAAGATAATTGTAGCGGATCTGCGTGTATTTTATTGTTGCAAAACGCTCTTACAACCCAGTACAGTATCATATAGTAGGGGCATTGACTTAAAAGATAATATATAAAAAAGAAATACATACAACTCAATGCAATGGTATCATACAGTAGAGGCAATGATTTAAAAAAAAAAACGAAATAGATAATTCTCGATGGACACGCAACATTCGAGAATGTGCTGCCTAGCAGTGCTCATTTTGATTCGGCGTTTTGACGATTATCGTCGCTTGACTATCGAGTTGGAACGTTGCGTTTGTATTATTGTAACTAAATAAAAACAATTCTGTTAATTGGAGCGTGGTAAAAGCATATGCCACGTGAGTAAAACTAAACGAAACTAAACATTTTTCTACACGGCCTAGTTCAGTGCATGTCTAAATATCCGATCGATCGAATTGATCCGTAGACAGAATATAAACATATAAACCGGCCGTAAGTCAAGACACAGCGCTACAAACTTATGTATAGCGTCACAATGTTCAGCCAATGACTATGTAACTGACGTTGGTCCTCTCTCCGCTAGATGGAGTGGCGACCTGTGCTAGTGTGCGGGAAGTCAATGGATGCAGGTGGCTCGGGATCGGGCTTCGTGATAGTCTGTGGTCCCCCATGGGCCTATGGCCAGCGGTGGACTCGAACATGCTGGAATGATGATGATGGTGACGACGATGATGAGGATAACAGTACCTGCATGGTGACTTCATATTGGACAACGAGAGGCTTATCCTTGAACTCGAAGGGCTTGTCCAGGAGAGCCGAGATGGCAGCGTGTTTGGCTTCAGTGGTTAACACCAAGCCGAGGTCGTTTTTGAGAATTCGCCTGGAGGGTGCTTGGATCTGAAACAAATACAAGAGTAATATTTAACTGGTGCGACGCACAATGTATCATTATGAATTGGTTTAAAAATATCCATAAGCCGTTGTAAGAACAGATTAATTAAATATGCCCATATAATTTTTAATTGCTGTGGTAGGGCCACGCAACTCGACTTCGCTAATTGCACGCGAATTACATTAATGTTTCTTTTACTGTGATAGATCTGTGCAACAGTATCCCCTGTTGCACGAATGGGCGGGTCCGTCCGAGTGGGTACCACAACTTCACACAAGACAGTCGCGAGGTGCAAGTGCTGGTTTAACATTTTAAATAAAGCATGATATATAGAAATAACACCGCACAGTTTCTAGCTGATTTTAGGACAAATGAGCTAATAATGCTGTGGTCAATTTTATAGTTCATAAGCTTACAAGGCTAAATTGAACCAATAATTGTGACCATTTACAGGTGTTAACCTTCTATGAAGTATGTTTGTAGTCTGCAGTAAAATGTTATCGTAAATAAATTATAAAATAGCAGACACGGACCTCCCATTTGCCATCATACTTGGCGATGGCCTCGTCAACGCCCTGTTTCTTGGCTTCAGACTTCACCCACTTCTTCTTGAATGCAGCCTCATCATCAAAGTGCTCGGCGAAATAAATGCTTTTGGAATTTATCTGTGGACTGTGGTACTGTTCTTCTTCGATGGTCTAGAAAGAGATGAATGTCGTAAATGAAAGAAAAAATATAACAGATGCTATACTTCGCAGTAAGACAACATAACACTTAAGTAACATTACAAGCTGGTTAAAAATTATAGGAGTGCGCATTCAATTTGAAAATTACTAGGAAGTACTGTTGCTAAAGCATTGCCTTCGGCACCGGTGGTCGTAGGTTCGATTCCACATGGGACTAGTGTTTTTGTGACCCACATCATCATGATTTCACAATTTGTGTGACCCACAGATAATTGTTAGTCTGAGTCTTTGTTCCCGAGGAGGGTTGACATCAGGCAGGCTACATAATTCACATGCCAACCCAGGTGGCAGAAGAGAGCAGAAAATATTTTTCGGAAGAACCTCTAATTTGTGCAAAATGTGTGTAGCTACAATATGTAAATTAGAATCTGGCAAAAATTTTATCAAACACCTAAAATATCTCCAAACATACTATTATCACTACAGTTAAGAACAAGCATACATTTTATACATATGTGAAAAGCACAAATATGCATGACCTGTATAATACAACAAAACTAAAGACATTATACAATTAACTTGCCGGTTGTAAAGAATCTCTACAATGTACTACTTGCTTTAATTGCTTAATGAGATAGTATAAGCAGTGCATATTGAGTTTCTTTGAGAATATTAGTGGTAAAATGGTCTTCCTGCAAACTATTATATGACATATATAAGTTGCTGCACTAATCATCTGCTGATCATCAGAATTTCTCTTCACAAAAAAAATAGACATTTACATAAATGGGTTTTTAGGAATTAACTAACATAATGATAACATGAGAAAATTCTTATATTACAAGCCATTTGAATCATGTAAATATATGATTCAAATGGCTTGGGGGCCTTACAAAATCAATTTTATATTGTTTTTAACGCATCTCTACAATCAATGTATTCCCTAGGTCTGAAAGCATTTGTACTATACAGACAAGCACAACTACATGAAATATTAGTCTTGGCATTAGATTTATTTAATAAATGAGATATAAAAGAGCATACTATTTTTTTCTGTTACTAATTAGTTATTTATATATAAAGAAAAGCATGAGTATTTTAAAATGTGGCTATAAATTTATAAATTTGATGGCAACAAATATAATTACAAAGACATGAACAGGGCAAACATTTTTACAAAATACAGCTTGCATGCAGGCAAAAAATAAAATGAATAGATAAAAAGCACAAAGATAGTGTTTCATAGTTGTATGTAGTACTCTTATCTGATTGCCATAGTTAGATAGCTAAATAGGAACAAGGCAATTATCAATACAGGTCATGTCACATTCAAATATAATTACATTTAATACAAAATTCATATCAATCTCTTTAAAATATTCAATTAAAAAAGCATTTAATTTATGCTAATAAAACATACTTTATTAGTAATTCTTAATGTTATACATTGTATATTTTACAATTCTTTTTACATTACATTAGATAAAGGTAAGTGTTACTAAAATATATATATATGAGAATAGTCTAATCAAATTTCTTAAAAGAAAATAAGAATTGGTCAATGCCTATTTGTAATGGTAGTGAAATATTCTTGGCAATGTTAATAGAATAACATTAAAATTGCAGTGTTAAAGTTAATTAGGTCATGGGTATGCCGCTACTAACCTCTACAGTGACACCATCATCATCGTTTTCGGCCCTCACGAGCCCAGTCGCAAACAGCAACAGGCCGCAAAAATACAATATTTTATTAAATAGAGCCATCTGAAAAAATAACACAGTCTAAACATAGAATGGAAAATGGATGAGTCTTATTTCTCACGTATATTCTTTAATTTAATTAAAACAAAACACCGCTAGAATAAAAACCGTAGATGTAAACGAAATGCGGATGAGATTCAGAATTACCGGATAACGGATATCCTCAATAATAATAAACAAAATGCCAGTACTTAATTCATATTACCCTTACCGTGCTCTGTTTCAATTTATACTAAAACTTTTAAGTATTCATAAATCTATTTTGTTGTGTCTGAAACGTTAAAGAGTTGAATCAATCAAGAGAGTGACAAGCGAAAACTGAAATGAGTGAAAATCCATTCCACAGTAATAGCGGTGAACGAAAGGAAATATGCTTCGTATGTGAATTATGAAGTTTTACATATAATCTGTGGCAAATTCTTATTGGTTTCTATTTTCCAACTAACCAATCAAGAACAAACAGTTGTCACCGGTTGTCAGGATAACAAATTAACAAACGTGGTGTACGGCAGCGTTCACTATACGATCATAAAATTAAAAATGGAACTTGATTAAACTATTGATTATTTTAAACTTTTTTCTGTGAACGTAGTTAACATGTTATAGATATCTTATAAAAATAAAAAAATATTCACCTATTCATAAATTATAATGTTTATGTAAACATTTTAACATGTAAATGTAAAAAATTAAGTAATACTCTTTATGCTTCACAAAACAGTTATAGAAATGACTATTTTTTTTATTCTAATAATCTATATAATTTCTAGCTGCATTTCCTCACTGAATAATTATGATAATGATAATATAATAATTTAATTATATGATAATATGTAATATTTAATATTATGTATTATCATATAATGCGAATAGAAAATAATTAATTAATTTATATGTAAGAATTATTATATGTTATATCATTATTGACTGTCGTTCAAGCTGAGATTTGAATCTATATTTGAGGGACCCTCAAAGCTCTCTCTCTCTCTTCCAGCGTGCTGTCAGTGTCACACTCACAGTCCCGGGCCAGGCTTCACAACTATTAACAACGTATTTCAAACACACTGTTACTTCAAAAAAATATTTTCGTTGTTAAATGCTAAACTAGCTTAACGTATTTCAAACACTAAGTAGAACAATAAACTTTTTTAATACTGATGGATCCGTCTTTGAAATATGGTTTAAATAATTTTAAAATATTTTTATGTGTTTATGTAGAATCTGTTGGGTTAAAGCGCATAAATGTTTATAGTAACACTGACTTTATATTTTGATCGGTAACAACAAATAAAAAAGTGACAGATTAACGTTATCAAAAATAGAATTCAGAAGTCAGATAAAATAATACAGTGTTTTGTTGTACCTTAATTATTTTTCTGTTGAACATTTTGCTATTATAAAACTACTTTAAAATATTAGTAAAAATGGAACTGTAGCAATAACTTTGATTTGTAACTTTTATTGTTACTTATTAAATTAAAAAAATGGTCTTGTTTTGTGAAATTTTATAGTTTTTTCGGTCTTTTAAAAGTTATAGTTTATTACACTTAAGTATCTATAAGTGCCTTATTATATCCATAGGTAAATTATACGATTAAGTATACAAATATGTTAATTAATTAAAAATTGTTAATGCGATAAATCAAGATAACAAAAAATAATCATTCGCAGTATTTAATCTTTCGCTAATCAACACATGTAAGGTAAAGAACTTAAATTTTTACTCTTATCAGAAAATTGTTTCAACTATTTTAACATTCTTTTCATCAACATCGATATTCTCCTACCCTTAACTCAGGTTGTGCTAACCTCCAACATTTTGTAAGCGGTTTGGGCTAAGTTTTTACAACCTGCTTATCTGACGTAAACCCTCTTTGAGAAACAAATATCCAGATCTGGAACATTTATTGGAATCAAACCCACAACCCCCAACTCCAAAGCCTAGCCTAGAAACGGCGCCATGTAGTCTTTTTTTTTTGTTTTGTTGTCATTTTAGCATTATTTTATATACTTTGATTACATATTAAAAACATGTAGAAACTTTTATAAAATAGATATAATATGTGAAATATGTTATTGTACATTTTTTTCAAATTTTCTTTTATAGTAAAATATAAGTTCATGCATGCGCAAGTATATTGGGCAGAAATTGTCACATATACTATGTTTTTTATTTTTTACAATTATATAAATATTATATTATAAACTTTGGCCTGTTTATATTTTTTAAATGAGTACCAAAAATTTGTTAATGTGACTCAACTTAAATGAATTTAATGGTATTGAAGTGCTTTTTAACATCTCAGAGTGAGGCCAAATATATAAATTGAATATTACAGCTTAAAGGTTAAAAAAGTATTACTAGAAATTATTTTATTATCACTACACTTATGTATGTATGTATGTATATTCTTTATTGTACTAGAAGTTTGTACAAAGGCGAACTTAATGCTAAATAGCATTTTCTTCCAGCTAACCTTTGGTGGTTGAGTACAAGTTACGGGTAGTAACGCTAAAATGACATACAAAATTTTTAGTGTCTATCATAAAGAATATGGCAAAACTAAATATACTTCATCATAAATATATATAATTACAATTTTATAAACATACTTGCACGTATATATTATATTACACATACTATTTATTGTTACACTATATATATATATATATATATATATATGTACCCATATATATATTACATACCTACTATTTATGCATACATAATAAATATAAATTCAAATAAAATAAAGAATCAATCAGTCACACTGTTCTGAATAAGTAAATAGTGTTCAGATACACGCGCTTTAAAAACATCAATCGACGGGGAATCATATCGACTGGCAGACTATTCCACAATTTTATTGCTGTACAAGTGAAAGAACTTACACTAACTTTTCATTTCAATCATTAAATTTATTTGAATTTTTATTCATTAATTATTGGGACTTATTCACATTATCAAATGTAAAATATGCATGTAAAAATATCTCTATAATGATTTATATATTTTATGTTTTCGTTTACAGCCAAATGATTGTAATGAGGCGACACTTTCTTAGATTACTTAGACTACGGAACCTACTTACCATAACTGTTTTGGTCATAATATTGTATATAGTGAAGACATTTAGTGATATAAACCGAGTAAATGATGCTCTCACAGAGAAAGGAGCACTCACAAAGAACAAAGAACCTGAAAGAGAATATTTTGTTCCGAGGAGTCTTAAGGTAAGCAATTTAAATGAATTTTTCCTCATAAAATAAATGACATAAGGAAACAGAAAGGTAAATCATTCACTTTTTATGTTGAAAAATTAATATAATATATATGTTCTAAAGTTTTATGCAGGATTTGCCATATTTATTTCTTGTTTTTACATGAGAGTGTTTTACGGATTTTATCACATAAAAAAATTGGGAATTTAAAAACCTAAATTCCCAACTTTTCAAACCCTTTCCAGTGTTCAAGTAGTCACCCACCTTATAGTCTATTATTACAAACATAGATGAAGATCTTAGCTCTGCAAAAAATTATTAGGAGGGAACTGTTTTTTAGTTTATTGATATTGATATATGGATGGTTGCCAACCGTCTTAATAGAGGTGGTAGCTATAGCAAAACTAAACGGAGTTTTGCCATAGCTACCACCTCTATTATAAACGTCTGTGGGGAGAATTTATGGCGTATTTTTTATGTGGTGAAAATCGCCACCTTGTGCCACTTGTTTTATTTCTAATCGTAAGCTGGTGTAATCCGGAAAGGAATTATCACCCTCCAATAAACTTCTTGTGGTTCTTGGGTTAACTTCAACTATCAGGATAATCTGTATAGACAAAATACAAAGCTATATAAGGAAAGTGATCAAATACACAGTGTGATGGTACTATGAATATTTTATATTATTCAGTATGTATTTTAGTACTTGCATGTTTTAGTTCAAAATGTACTTTGGTATCATCAAGTGCTATGATTTCGTTATAGAAGTCGCTTATCTTATTTAAATATCTGAGATTGGTATCAATAGATAATTATCAGCCAATCTACAACGTCGGCCTCTATAAAAAAAAAAAGAAAAAAGTAAAGTTATAGCCTATAAATGTCGCACGCGACCCCATTGCGGTTTGGTGGACCTTACATATCTTCGAAGTATTTTTTTTTGTTATAATTTAAAATGTGCTGATACTATTAAACCAAATCAACTTGGCCCTTGTTTTAATTGTTTCAGAAAATCGACTGGCACAACTATAAACAAATCGACTATGAAAGGAGAAGGGAGGGTAAGTTGTTGCTATGAAAGTTCTAATGGCAAGTTCGATAAGCCCATGTTAAGTGCGGTGTGTTAATTTATGCCAGTTCTTCAGTCATATTTGTCATACTCATATTCATAGATTAATAATGATTAATTTATGATACTGTACAGTACTTGTTTATGTTTAAACTAGTGTTGCCCGCTGGTCGAAGTTCGACCATAATTATTCATATTGTTCATTTATTTATGTCACTAAAAACTCGTCAATAGCTTACAAAAAACTAGCAGTTCAAACACTGTTGGTGGTGATTGGCGGAAAACAAGTGAAGAATTGAGTTGTTTAGTCTGTGCCTGTTCATATAGAGATTATACACGAATTTTAAAATAAATCGCTAAGCGAATTGCTGACGCGGTTCAAAATTTGCATGCACGTATGGAGTGTATATCATATTTTATGTTTTACTTCGTTTTAGCTACTCTCAGTGAAAAGTGACCGGCTCATACGGTGACTAAATAACCACATGTCAAGTCATAAATACGTAAAATTATCATTTTTTTAAATTAAAAACAAACTCGCTCTGACATTGAACTATCACGGATGACTAACCAATCATGTAACCATAGTATATTTTTTTAAAGGGAGAAGGTAGAAAACGACCTTGTGGTTCATCTGATGTTAATTGATAACCGCCGCCTATTAACATGTGCACCACCGGTGGTTGCAGATGCGTTCCCATCTTTTAATTAAGTTAGCTACCTCACTCACCAGACGAAACGCAGAAGTGTAACTGAAGTGTATTTGTGTGACCCACAGACAATTGTTTCGGATGTGGGTGTTTGTCAATGTGAAATTTATGTATGTATAACTTTCTTACGTACAAAGTAAGAGTAAGGGGGCATACGTATACAGTAAGGGGGCAATGCTCTCAAAGAAAACACTACAATAGGTCTTCTGGGTCGCAGTGATCAACACCTTCCACACAAAATAAAAATACAAATACAAAAGGTCATCATCGTCCTGACCTTATGCCACCTAGGTGGGGTCGCGGCACAACGTATTAATAATGTTTTAAGCGGTTATTGGCTATATTTTTTACGACCGGCAGCGTGCCTACGCCAACCCTCATTGGGAAGCAGACACCTAGCTCCGTAACAATTATCTGTGCAGTGGCGGATTTGTAGTCTTGGCCGACCTAGGCACCAGCCCATGTAATAAGTTCCACCCGCCCCTTTCTCAGCGCCCATCATAATTATATCTTGTTATCATCATTGAAATTATCTCACAATTGGCCGTCCCTAATATGTGACCGCCCTAGGCCCGGCCCTATTGGGTCTTAGGGCAAATCCGCCACTGTATCGGTGGGTCACACAAATACCTGTACCGTGTGGGAATCGAACCCGCGACCGAAGGCAATAGCTTAGCAACGGCGTCACCGAGTCAGAAATGCAACAAGGTATAACACCGATTGTACGTTGCGGCTGCCACTCCGTTCCTCAGACTGGTCTATTGTCAGGCATCGGGGAGCAAGGTCTACCGGCGAAGCTTCCCCTGTCCGACGCCCAGTTGGAGGAGCAGCTGTACTCGGTGAACGGTTTCAACGGCGCCCTCAGCGACAGGATCCCCCTGAACCGTTCCCTGCCGGACATAAGGCACAAAGGGTGCAGGGAGCGGCTGTATATAGAGTCCCTGCCGACTGTGAGCGTAGTGGTCCCCTTCCACAACGAGCACTGGAGCACCCTGCTACGGACTGCGCACAGCGTCCTCAACAGATCGCCCGAGTTCCTGATAAAGGAGGTGTTCTTGGTGGACGACGCCAGCACCAAAGGTACGTGTGATCGCTTATTGTGTTGTTGTCGATTTGTTTGATTTGATGATCTCGAACAGTTAACAGTTTGAGTAGTTGTTTTCGACTTTGACAAGTTGTGGGTGTACTAATCCGTGTTATTTTTTTTTTGTAGGTTATAATTTATACCTTAACGAAAATTGTTTACTGTACCAAACATTTCTATCGAACAACATTGTGCCCTATAATCTTATATGATATCATCTAGTTATGTGCGCTAAATTATTTTCATTATTAGAACTGTAAATGGTTTATATTGATCTTGTAATGAGTAGCTTCGTAATATAAAAAAATAAAAAATATCGTTGCATCACGCCGCATTTACATTCTTTTGTTTTCATTCAAGTGTGGAAAATTTAATTATAAATCATTAGTTACATTATACGATACTTGTGGTTTGCCAAGTCTTTCTGGGTCGTTTCTTGACTAAACGAATGTAATTGGAAATTATGGGGCATTGGTTCGTTATAAGTTCCGTTGTCGCGTATTCAGATATTACAATTAAATAATTATCAATAAATAGGTCAGAATATCTTGTTCAGCATTATTGTAACATATGCCTATATTGCAGTAACGTTTATAAACCAAAACATCGTTACAAATACTTCTTATTTACTATGATACATATAGAAAAATATTCGATATCATGTCAACAATCTGAGTACTTGTTTTATATAAAACGAAGTGCGAGATATTTTATTACGCTGTTTGTTATTTGAACCGATACGTATGCCTAATAATATTTCTTCACCTTTACTACAGCATTACGAGCCGTGTTGGATTTCTGTATGGTTATTGTTCGAATGTGAGGAACAGGCTTATTATTTACCACCTAATGTGGTTCACAATGGCAGACTGACGCCCGGTTTCTGAAACACTGATCATCGTAGATGTTAACTAATCAGCTGTCAAATGTCATTTGAGTTGCCAAAATTATGGTTAAACTCTTTGAATTGATCATTCTGATCATTAAGATCATTCTGATAATTTAAATAACATTTGAAAGCCATTTGACAGCTGATTGGTTGACTTCTACGATGATCAGAGTTTCAGAAACCGAGCGTTAGTGGTAGAAATGCTTCTTCTGCATCTTGGTCAAAGAAATTTAAAGTTCACTGCTAATATCGTTCGTTTATTGAGCAGTCCCACCTTATGCCAACTAACCACTGTCACCTCTAACCGTCCGCAATAGGTTTTCAACCTTCATGCAGTGAGAAGAAACGCTACAGTATAAATGTACTATTATATTGCTTATGAACAGGTGGTAACTTAGGAACGTCTTAATTTCTTTGTAAAATTTTGACGTTTCATAAGAACGCGCAAGCGTCTATGTGAATAAAGATATTTTATTATTATTATTAAAATAAATTCTACGAAGTTACGTCGGTTGTCTGGCTAGCCGAAACATTTTTTATCAGCAGAAAGTGAAGATCGACTCTTCTTACGAATTTATCATAATTTGTGCGAAAATTCGCAATTGAAATCTGAAATGGGGATAGCTTTATAACTTTGAGTAAAACACGGGAGACCCGTGTTTTACTTAACTACTTTTTCCCATGCGAAAATCAAATTTATTTTTTTGTTATGTGAGAAGGTGGCAACCGAGCTTGCGGTTCACCTGATGTTAAGTTGTAACCACCGCCCATGTACATTTGCAATGCCCTTAGATGCCTTGCCACTATTTAATAAAGTGGACTACCTCGCTCCCCAGACGAGACGATGAAGTATATATAACTATGAGGTCGTGGTACTTACCCGGACGGACCTGCCCAATCGTGCAACAGTCAAAGCCGTTGCTCTGCCCTACCACAGTTTCGATAAAGACCACAAAAACCGGCAGATGCGTGCAAACCGATTTGATCGAACCTTTGCTTGCAGAGTTCCTCAAGCAGAAATTGGAGGACTACCTGGAGAAGCATTTGCCCAAGGTCAAAGTGCTCAGGCTGGCCCAGAGGAGCGGCCTGATAGCCGCCCGCTTGGCCGGCGCCCGGAAAGCGACGGCCGACGTCCTGGTATTCCTGGACTCGCACACAGAGGCCAACGTTAACTGGTTACCACCGCTGTTGGGTACGTAAGTTATATACCAAGGTACAATTATGTTTTAATAAAGATCAAGCATGTACAGAAAGCGCGGCGTCTAAAAATTATTTTACATTGTACGTTCCGCTTGTGACAAAATCAAAAGTCAAAATGTGACAGATGATATAACGTCTGACACGTAGTCTATAGAGTTGTCTATAGAGTTGCAATGTAATTACAATAATTTGCATAATTTGAGTGCCTCAGTTTTGGTGCGCTAGTGTCATATCTACCTCTTATTTGTATATAATATCATTGCCATGGAAAAAGGAGGTTTATTGGATTTCGGTGAGAAGTAGTGAAAAATAATGTAGTTTTATATAAAATATATACATATTACACAGACGTATACAAATTACCTAGAATAACGGCAACGTTAGAAGTTCGTCAGTATTAGATGAATTTGTTCGTGAAATATACAATTTCTTCTTGTATTATTAGAAAGTATTACGGATTGCGTATTCTGCATCCGAAAAGGGTCTATTACGTCATCTTTATCCCCAAAAATTTCTGTTGAAAAAGTGGTCGTATGCTTAAAGATCGACGTTTGGACACACTGTTTTTATCAGTTGCCGTAAACGGATTTCAATGCATCTGTGTCGCACAGATTGTGTTATTGTTTTATTTTCATTATTATTTATGTTATTTCTCATTGTCCCTTTATTTGCTTTTCTTTATTGTAATACTTGAATACTACAATATTGTATTGTTGTGAGTATTGTTTGTTTGTAAGTTTAAGTCTATGATTACATCTGACTATGTCTATAACGTGATTATTTCGTTGTATCCCAATAATTTGTTCTACCCTCTTTGTCTTTTGTATATTGTCTCACGTTTTAGGGTCTACCCGCAATACCTTACTTAGTCAACGTTATTTAGTCCAAAATTAAGCAAAGCTTGTACTATGGGTAGTAATGTAACTGATAAACATTTTTTTATTTTGTAAATAAATAAATAAGAGATATAAATACTCGGGCACTAGACAAACACTAGGCGCATCACACAATATTTTCCCAGTAGTGAGGATCGATCCCACACCCACTGTCGCAAGAGACGGGGTCACTATCCGCTACGCCAAATGGTTCGTTAACGAATGTAACCTCATTCACGTTTAAACTGCCGTACTGAATAGTGAAATTGCGACTTTGACTTTGACTGGCCATAACAATTACCGCGTACCATAATCGAACGCACGCATGAGCACATGCGCGGCCCTACCCGCAGCGGAGGGCCCAAGCCCGTGGGTTCTGGCTAGCCCACCGGTTCTGCGTTCGACGAAGCTTTAATAGTCTCGGGACTGAAAGCGCAAAAACCAGCCAATACAAGATGACTTCCACTTGGACTTTGCCATAGACATTGACATTGACGTTGACATTGACATTGACATTGACATTGACATTGACATTGGCATTGACTTTGACGTTGACGTTGACGTTGACGTTGACGTTGACGTTGACATTGACATTGACATTGACATTGACATTGGCATTGGCATTGGCATTGGCATTGGCATTGACTTTGACTTTGACTTTGACATTGACTTCGTCTTTGTCTTTGTCTTTGTCTCCGCCTTCGGCTTTGTCCGAGCGCCGGGCCCGTTGCGCAGAGCCGATCGCGCTCGACCACCGCACCGCCGTGTGCCCGTTCATCGACGTGGTGGCGTTCGACACGTTCGAGTACCGCGCCCAGGACGAGGGCGCGCGCGGCGCCTTCGACTGGGAGCTCTTCTACAAGCGGCTGCCGCTCCTGCCGGAGGACGAGCGCCGGATGCCGGAGCCCTTCCCGTGGGTGCCCCTTCGTCTTGCCCTTTTAAGATCGCGGCGAGCCGGCGGCACGCCCGGTGTAAGATGACCGCCGCCCGTCGACATTTGCGACAATCAGTGGGCCTCGCCTACCTCACTCATCAGACGAAACGTGGCAGTGTAACACTTGCAGTTCACGCCGGTCTTCTGTGAGGCCGTGGTACTTACCCGGACGGACCTGCCCATTCGTGCAACAGTGAACACCGTTGCGTGTGCCTACCACGGTAGGTTCAGTATCTTCATGGATTGCATTCAATTTTGATCGATACTCAGTCCTGGTGGCCTGGTCTTGCATAACACGCCGACTTTAGACTGCGGTATTAATCTCTTGTTTTAGCAGTGTATAGAGAAAAAGGGGTGGTGGTGGTTTATATTTGGTATCGTACATGACGTTGTCGTCTTTAGCATCTATGTTATGTTTTCAAGATCCATCCCACACTATCGATACAACAATAAATTAGCTAATAGTGTTTAATATATAATAAACAATAAGACCCCCTCTTCCCCACTCCCTTCTAAAAAGCTCCAAATCTGTAGAATATAGCATAACCTATAAGTAACACGACCCTTCTAAACGATGTTTAAATGTCTCGAGCATAGTTGTAATAATCGATTACCGACTGCTCAATGGCAGGAGTCCAGTAATGGCGGGTGGTCTATTCGCGATATCGCGGCATTTCTTCTGGGAGCTGGGCGGCTACGACCCCGGCCTGGACATCTGGGGCGGGGAGCAGTACGAGCTCAGCTTCAAGGTTGCCGGCTTCCTTTCACCGTTTGTCATTTCTTTTACGCTTGAAGATGGCTAGCGAGTTGGCGGTTCACCCCATGTTAAGTGATATCCGCCGCCTATTGACATTTGCAACACCCGTTGGGTTGCAGATGCGTTGCCATCTCGTTGGGCCCCGGCTACCACACTCAACAGACGATACGCAGTAGAATAACACATCCACCTCACGCCGGTCTTCTGTGAGGTCGTGGTACTTACCCGGACGGGCCTGCCCATTTGTGCAACAGCGAAGATGTTGCTGGGCTTAATGTCAAAATTAAAAATAAAAATCATTTATTAATCGACATAGGAATTTAAGTCCGCCCTTTGTAACCCCTTTTTAAAGGTGTTTCAATAAAGAATAAATAAATAAATAGGATAACATACATTTTTCATCTATTTATAGTCTATTCTTTTGAATCAACCACCGTTTCGTAACGAGATTCCTCTAACGGAGAAGAAACAGGCGAAAGAAACTCCTTAGTTATCTTCATTTTTGTAATTTTTTTAAAAACAATATTACAAAACTTTTCGCAGGGGTTATTGTCATTAATGTATTCATTTATATTATAATTACCCATTTTATAAAGATTCTCTTTAATAAATTTCTTAAACCTGTTAATGGGCAAGCTCTGCGCTTAATGCGCATTTTCTAGTAGAATCGTATACACCGCCCCATGAACGAGTGATTTACTCTATCGAGCGTCGCTTGGCGTCGTATTCTATACGTGCTAACGCGCGTTTGGCAACCGTTGGCAGATCTGGCAGTGCGGTGGTCGCATGCTGGACGCGCCTTGCTCCCGCGTGGGCCACATCTACCGCAAGTTCGCGCCCTTCCCCAACCCGGGGCACGGCGATTTCGTCGGCCGGGTGCGTACTCATTTGGCTTTTGTATGGCGAATAAACATAGACATTCATCATTATCGTCATCATTTCTGCCTGTTTTGGAGTCCACTGCTGAACATAGGCCTCCCGCGCAGAATGTCACTAAGCACGATCATGAACCTCATAGACAATATTGTGTTAGACAGTTTTTAAAAACTGTACTGTACGGATTATTAATATTTATTTATTTATTTTATTTGATGAACGCCAACATAGTGTACACTATTGAAGGCTAAAGAATTTATGTATTATTAAAGACTGTAGGTTGGTCGGCCAAAATAAAATCGTGAGGATAGCGTAAACAACTTTATGTATTAATTAGACTACTTCCTACTTATTAGGACAGAGTAACGTCCTATACAAAGTATAAGAGTGTTCTACCCTATCACTGAAACATTATGCGCTTTTATACAAAAATATAATGAGTCATCACAACTACATTACAAATCAATGCACTTATTAAATTAAAAATACAGTTAATAAGATTGACCTAATAAATTATATATTATTATTAAGCATGGTTTATTACATAATATTATACCAGATATGGTTCAATATTTATTAAGTATAATTGTTAGTGCTCGTATATTAAGTAGTGTTGCCAGGGGATTGTAACAGTATACAGCCTGCAGAAAAACAATTATCTGTGGTTCAGACAAATAGTTATCTCGTGTTGGAATCGAATCTAAGACTCCCAGCGTGCCGATATCGGCAACTACGCCAAGGAGTCGTTATCCATGAATTTTATCCGTTAATTTGCTTTTTCCTGTGCGAAGGTGGCAAGCGAGTTGGCGGTTCACCTGATGTCGAATGACAACCGCCGCCCATTGACATTTGCAATGCAACGCATATGCATATGCGTTGCCACCACAATATAGTGGATCCCGGCTACCTCGCTCACCAGATGAAACGCAAAACTATAACACATCTAGTTCACGCCGGCCTTCTGCGAAGTCGTGGCACTTACCCGGACGGACTTGCCCGTTCGTGCAACTGAATTCCCTCCTTTGCGACCTGGTCTCTCTCAATATATCTCGGCCCGTATGCCTCGGCAGAACTACCGCCGCGTGGCCGAGGTGTGGATGGACGGGTACGCGCAGCACCTGTACCGGCGGCGGCCCCACTACCGCGCCATCGACCCCGGCGACCTGGCGGAGCAGCGCGCGCTGCGCGAACGGCTGCGCTGCAGGCCCTTCCGCTGGTTCATCACGCAGGTGCTCAGTGGCCCCGTATAATATAACACGTCTACTTTGCGGCCCCACGTGTACCTGCCGCTGGCTCATGACGCAGGTGCGGCTTGCCTCGGAGGCAACTTGCCGTCTACTTCGTGGCCCCACTTGACGCGACTACTTTACGGCCCCACATGACCCGTTTACTTCGTGGCCCCATATAACGCGTCTATTTTATGGCCCTACATGACCCGTCTAATTTGTGGCCCCAAATAACACTTCTACTTAAGACTTTGTGGCCTCATATGACGCGTCTACTTTGTGGCCCCATATGACGCATCTACTTTATGGCTCCACATGGCCCGTCTACTTTGTGGCCCCACATGATGCATCTACTTTACGGCCTTACATGACCCGTCTACTTTATGGCCCTACACGACCCGCCAACTTAGAGGCCGCTCGTAGCCCTTATGCTGGTCCAAAACGCAGATGCGCGCTTGCCTCCGCGGTTTCACCGCCTTTTCTATGGCCCCACCCAATCTTTCCGTCGATTCTACTAAGCCTCGACCTTTTGCAGTCTTTTTTTTTTTCAAATTGCGTTTCCCGTATGTTAGCGGCGTTGGTAGAGACTTTTATTACCATAATGAAAACTCAAAAACATTATATACGTTTATAATAATAGAATGAAAACATTGGATTTTGATTTTTCTTTCTATTAAATGTAAACATACGCTAATATTTCCTTTCTTAACTATTTTGCGATCTTATGTTATCGCCAACTATATTTCAGATAGCGTTTGACCTCACTGCGAAGTATCCCCCTGTCGAGCCGGAGCCTTTTGCTGAGGGAAGGGTAAGTTTGTTTTATGCGCTATTACTAATATTTTTGTTTATCAATATTAGAATGGTTTTGATAAACAAACAAAAATATTGGTCGAATATAGTACTATTAAGTTTTCTTTATGAAAACATTAACTTTATTCTACATGTCTGTGAATAATGAAATATGACGTAGAACTGTGGAAGTTGTATAATTTAATCCTACAAATAAAAAATGCCTTTGAGAAATAATATGTTTGTAACAGATAAGGCCTGAGCCATACCCGCAGCTGTGCGCGGACATGCGTCGCGGCGAGCAGGGCGACCAGCTCAAGCTGACCCCCTGCGAGCTCTCTGCCGCCACCGAGCAGCAGTTCCAGCTCTCTTGGCACAAGGACATCAGGTGCACTGCCCCTTGTACTAAAGCTAGCTGTCCCATGGTAAAAGTAAAGCAACAGCCTATACATATTGCTGTGGTAGGGCCACGCAACAGTGTTCTCTGTTGCACGAGTGGGCAGGCCCGTCCGGGTAAGTGCCACGATCTCACAGAAGACCGGCGTAAATTAGAAGTGTTACACTTCTGCGTTTCGTGTCGTGAGTGAGGTGGCCGGGCCCACTTAATTTAAAGGTGGTAACGCATTTGCAACTCTACGGGAGTTGCAAATGTCCATGGGCGGTGGTTATCACTTAACATCGGGTGAACCGCCTGCATTTGCCACCTTATCACAAAAGAACCGTTACTAAACAAAATGAATTTTTAACGCTGGTTCCAGGTCCAAGGACAGGAACATGTGCTGGGACGTGCCCGACTCCAGGCCTCGGAAGCCCGTGGTGCTCTACTCCTGCCACCTGGGCGGCGGCAACCAGCTCTGGCGGTACCATCCGGTGAGAGAACCCCGCAATAACGGCATCAACGCATTTTGATTTACTAACGATGAAGGCTTAACTTCCCCGCTAAATCCCAAAAGTGGTGAATCTCTGAAATCATTACTGGATGAAAATACCGACTTAGTAGCTAATATATAAGAAACATTTAAATATTCTTTTAAAATAAGCAGAAACTAGTTCGAACTTCCCCGTGCGAAATTCCTCGCACACTACCGTTTATCAAAGCTTATCAATTAAATCTTACTTTGAAGAACTGTCCAATTAGTTTTCTTAGATTTAAATAAATTTTCAATAGATGGCATTATCACACATTATTTATAAGACATTTTAAAAGAAAGCTTTTTATGAAAACATTAAATTTACTTTAGTTGTCTACTGTTCGTCAATAGCGGCAAACATATGCATTAAAATGGATATTTTTTTTTGAACCAATAAATTTCATGAAAAATTATCGATTATGGCGAGCTTTTTTTTATATGTGAAAAGTTGTCAAACGAGCAAAAGGTTCACCTGATGTTAAGTGAATACCGCCGCCCACGGACATCTGCTACATCCGAGGGCAGATGCGTTGACAACCTTTTGAAAATTGGGCTCCGGCTACCTCACTCACCAGACGAAACGCGAAAGTATTTGTCATACTTCCACTTTACGCCGGTCTTCTGTGAGGTGCAACCGCCGAGGCTGCTGCGTGGCCCTACCACCGTACTGGCTGATAAAAAACCTATCAAAAATAATATGTAGATATATAAGGATAATAATTATAAAATTTAAATATGGTATAGCTCTATGAGTTTATTTATAAAAGTAAAATATCTTTGAGTATGTTTATCAGATATCTTGTACTTAGTACAAGTGCTACACAAATTCTTCTTGTACCAAACTAAGCAAAGTTTGGTACAAGAAGAATTTGTGTAGCAAATGTGTCTTGAAATGTTTACCGGTGTACAGGATGATTTTTTAGACAAAGTACATACTTTGACATAATGTTAATTGAGCATTCCATAAAAGTAAAAGTAACAGCCTATACATGTCCCACTGCTGGGCAAAGGCCTCCTCTATACAGAGGGTATCAGGGCATAGTCCACCACTCGGGCCCACTGCGGATTGGCGGACTTCACATATTTTCGAAAAATATTTTTTTTTATTATTTCGTATGTATGTTCGTAAATATGCAGGTTTCCTCACGATGTTTTCCTTCACCGCGGAGCACGTGATAAATCAGCATTTAAAGTTAAAAACTTCATTGGTGCCGGCACCGGGGATCGAACTCGGGTTGCTCGAGTATATATTGAATTAAAGGCGAGCGCCCGGACACTGAGCTATCACAGCATTCCATAATACAAAAAAATATTAATGTTTTATTTTGACAAGAAATAACCAAACAAATATCAATTCAAACATTGTTTGTTACTTCCGTTAATAGTGGTCACCCTATTGATATTGAACTGAACGGTTTAGTTATTATGCATGCAGCGAACAGTTTTAGTGCTCGTGAATAGGTTATTGAAATGAGCCGGTAAGGCATGAATTTCTAATAGGGTGTCCATAATCTTTGAAAAAAAATTAGGTCACTAGTACGTACCAGATTCAGATTTAGAATCAAATTCTGCATATGCTCTGTTAATATGTCCGTTGTCTATAAAATCACCTTGAATATTTTGTCATATTATTAATAAGTGTTTCTAACAGGATACTAAGCAGCTCAAGCATGGTGGCAACGATAATTGCCTGGAGTGGGACAAGCCCAGCAGTAAGGTGTTCATCAACCGATGCGGCGACGCACCTTCCCAGCGCTGGGACGTGGAAAAAGTCAACACCGCTGCGATGGAAAAGTGGGACAAGACCCTCCTAAGGGTCACCGGACCCATAGAGGACTACCCCTGAAAAGTCACAGCTCTCGGTTAGCACTTTACTATTAAATCTTGCGGAGAGCAGCCTTAAAGACAGTCGACTAGAAAACTGATTTAATACTGGTTAAGTTGCAATTGAACTCTCTAACATTGGTCAAACAATATCGATGAATTCTTGAGCCCTAGACAGTATTGAATTAATTTAAATTCACTTTCATAATGTTCGTCGCTGTGGAAAACCGATTTGTGTTAGCCACTGAAACTAACATATTTATATTCATCACACATAAACCCACTTTAATTTAAAACATTAATTCTAAATAAATATGAATTCTAATAAAATTATAAACTGTTAATAATTTCAATGATGAAATGAACTGCCTTGGACATAATAATTAATTTAGTGATTAATCTTATAAAACATAGTGTCTATTTATTATGTTTGCTAAAATAAGCTACTCAGATCTCATAAACTTGGTTCCTTGGAAGACATCAGGTAGTACTGAGGAATATACTGAAATATCGTCAATTCGTTAAGTGGATAGTCTACATAATAATAGATTCTCAAATGTCCAAGTCTGGAAGAAAGTTTAGTGAAAGCATACTTATGGTTGAAAAAGCTTAATTTTTGGTTATTGAATTTTTTTATAATATTATTAATATGTACAAAATTACATGAAGGTGAAATAAGCAGTGAGTTGAAAAGTAAAGTTTTTTTCTATAGGAAACTGTTTACCTCAAGATTTGTAATGCGTTTTGAAGAGAGGACCATTCCATAATTGTAAAGTGTACTTTCTCTTAAGTTTTGAAGTGGATAGATTTAGATTAGAAATTTATGGTGTTTGTTTACAAAGTTTGAAGAAAATCAACAGTCATAGGAAAGCAGTATTCAGTGCTGAACATACAAATACCAAATTCCTAGTACAAATTGCCAAGGTGTATAATAAAAGATGTGATCTAGTCTGTAGTAAGCTATTGGCCCAATATTTTTTTACATATTTTTTACTTGCGGTTATAAAAAATTGTATATTATATTTCCTATAAATGTCTACTCATCCAACTAACATTGGTCCCTAAATCAATTAAAATATTATATTGTGGATTACTATTGTAAATTATTACAAATTAAGTTTAACAATTTATATAAAGTCACCAAAAATCACAGAAAATCACAAAAAAGTTAACAATGACAAATTGACGGTAACTTGCCGCATTATGTTGAAACAATATTGTTAATATGAAGTGACTATACTAATAATTAACATAGCAAAATGTAGCTAGCAATTGAAATTTGTCATACTTGAACAATATCAGGGCCAGATTTAGAGATCTGACGGCCTCGGGGCAACAAAGGAGTTGAGGCCCCTTGGCCCAAATTAAATGAACAATTTTTTGCAGTAGAATTTTTTCAATGAATAATTTAATGTGAAACCAAGTAGGTATAGATTTTGTTTATATTTAACGAACATATAAATATAATCGGAAACAAGAATTATCTAAAAATAAAAATGTTTACTAGTGTTTGCTACCGAATTTGAGTTTTTTTTTCCTAAGTATCTATTGTGCAGGCTCCGGGGCTGTAAACCCGTTTTTCCTCCCCTAAATCCGGCCCTGTATTATAATGGTGTTATAATATGAGCTTTGTTAGGTGAATAAATATTCTATTTGTGATGTCATAGACATTTTTCTTTCATAAGCACTGAATTTGCACGTGATAAGTATTCACTCTTTTGTGTGTAGCAAGAAAGATGTATTCCACAGAAGATATAAGTTATACATATTCGGGATTGTTACGTTTGAAATAGGTTGTTGGCAAATAACTGTGTTTTGTTAGAACTTTTGAAATGGCTATGAATGTTTGGGCAGATTTAGATATTTTTACTCTATATTGCTAGCACCATATGTGTCATTTTGTGTTCTTTTTAGGATGCATATTATGGTCAGTTAAGATTTAATTATAAGATTTAAGACCTACTAAGAAGTTATACTTATTTTGGCGCGTTTGGGAAAAATTATATTACAAACAATTATTACGATGCGCGATACTTACAATCGACACCGAATTCACGGTGTTACCATGACAACCGATAACTATATAGGTAAATGTATATAGTATATACTTGCCTATAATTCCAAGTTGTTTAATTGAATCGTTATCAGTTGCATTTAATGTATTATAAATATATAACCGTTATACACGGGATAAAAATTTTAGTTATTTTTATTTTGTTACGCTACAGAATTATAACTTCATACGTGTTACATAAGTGCACACACAAACACTTATTTTTTTAATGCGGCAAGGTTTATGCGAGCCATTCACCAGATATCAAAAAGTTCTCAGATTCTTGCCAGTCTTTGTAAGAGTGGACGTCTGTTACCAAGACTGGCATAGTGTGACATTTAACAGTAGCAAATTTATTTCATATTGATAAATAGATTATAGTACAGTATGTTTAAAAAAAAAATTCAGTATGGAATATTTGAAATACTACAGTCTTTATTTGCTGGTTCGTTTGAGACAATGATTCTTACAGCACTGGTTGTTTATTATTGGAAATTGTAAATCTGCAAGTGCAAATTACAAAATTGTTCGGAACAGGCGCTAAGTTCCCTGGAAGCAATTTTATGATATGTAAATAATGTTATGATAATTTTTTGATATTTTATGGTATGATATGTAAATAATATTATAGCGGCGTTGAGGAGTTTTGACTAAATGAAACTATTTTGACGGATATATCGGGTTTATCTTTTAAAAATAGTGCCATTTAGTGCGTAAATACAAGAAATTATCATTGACATGTTCCTACACCCTTGTTGATGGATTAAAGACATTAGACTTAATGTATTGGTACTTTTATGTTTTAGATGTTACAGTGTAATAAAATGTAATACTTTGTATATATTGTTTTAATCTCTGTGTTTTGTTGGCGGTGGGTATTGCGAAACATATCACTAGTTGTGTGCGTGCACATTTCCAAATAAATTATTTTTACAATTTGCGTGCTGGTTTGATTCTCGAAGCTACACTCTGTGACATGCTAACATCTTTAACATACTAGCGGTCCATCCCGGTTTGACCTACAAGACAAGTTGCCTATAAGTATCTAGAGGTCGCGCAAGTGAAGGTATTGGTATCGGGGAACCGAACCCCATAGTCCTCTCGATTAAAGCGGTGCTCGACGGAATGCTATGACTAATAATTACGCTGTCCTATATCATGAACAGGAGTGCTGGACACTGTTTCAATTACAGATATACGCTGGACACAATATAACACTGGTAAACGTTAAACTGATGTCAACATCTGTCAGAGCAGTGTTACCATCCGATGGAGAGGATTGTCAAACTGTGAGACCGGTGTCATATGTCGTGTATATTAGCACGTACCAGACAGCTTTGGCTTAAACTGGTGTTAATAATAGGGGGGGGGGGGGGGAGACAAAATAAAACAGCTCACATATGTTTTAATGTTTTTATTACATATTCCATTAGAATACCTTCTATATTTATTATTGTACATGCTTACATCGTCTTTCATATGGCGCGCTCGCATCCTTTCACTAGGAGTTCACACCCGGCCGAGTATGGATGCGGACTATCTATACACAGATTATCCTGGTACCTACATCGTATCTACAATAGTACAAATCAAAAGTGTTAGATTCAGCACGAGAAGTCCAGATCTACGTTGTTAAATGGCGCTCCGAAGCTCTAAAATGTCTAGAAGCTGAAATTGTCTATGGTAAGTTTGTCGATGGTACGTCTCTCCGTTCAACCCGTCGCTTTGGCAACCGCTCTGCGCCCTAATGGAATATATTAACGCAATCATCGCGAAAGATACAGAGAAATGGCCTAGAAGCGGGAAAACTTTTCAATGTCGCCATTAAAACATTTAGATGTGAGTGTTGCCAACTGTATCGATCGGGGAACAATTTCTCAATCTACGGCCTCGAGTAGCCGTCGTTGTTCGAACGCTGTCTTTACAATATAATCCATAATCTAAAACCTTACGAACGTTACTTTATAAATAATCCAAGCGTACAGATATGTACAATATTTTTACACGATACAATTTTAAGTACCTATTTACAAATTAGAATTCTTTATACACCATAAAAAAGATACGCTCTACTAAATATCACCGCGAAACGAATAACTACATTCACAATAGATAATATAATATATATATTAATTGTATCATTAATTTAAATAAAAAATACACCTTATAGTTATTAAAAACAAATAAGACGTATTACATTACAATGTATTGCTTTGTTTAGTCACATTTTGCAAAAATATCACCATCGCATGGGCCTTTCGAAGCGGACCCGGGAGTGTCCATAGTTTCACATATTTCCCCCCCTTATTATGTTTTATTTCAATATCTTTTCGTAAAAAATATCATCGACTCCCTCTAGCCAGTCGTTCAGTCGACTAGCATTTAGATTAGTACCTCTAACACGAAATAGACACCACAATTTAAACGAGACACATTTATGGACACAAACTATAAAACTACATTTATATTAATTACATTATTTTAGCTTCTTACTGACTTACGAATGATAGAGTGCTCGCAGGATACAAATCTTAACATTATCGTTAGCTGAGGTCAATGCGTCTTAACTACATCAAGTCGTAAACTGGAGCAAATGTTTTGAGAATGAGCTGCATTGAGGTATCGATACGTTTGAATCAATTCAACATTCAATCTTATGGAGAAGCATCTAGTTTCTTATTTCGAGGCTATGATTCGTTATCCTAGACGAAATGACCCGTCATAAACTACGTTGACGGGCGAAATATTGGTATTTAAAATGGAAAAGTTTACGCAATGACCACAGATTAGAATTACTAGAAAATAAAGAGTATTTCACCATCAGTCTCTAAGAAATTATGCAGTCTAAGATAAGTCAGCAAGAAGGCGTGACCCTAAATACATCACTGTAATACCTACGGTTCAATTATTGCACAACACATGCGGAGTGTACGTATTATCGTTTTCCATTTTATTAATTTAACTTTTAGATTTTTATTAGAAGGACATTGTGAAGATTAAAAGTAGATATACAGTTTCTGAAGCTCAGATAGCAGTCCTGAACCAAAGAACATTATTCAATGATATTTTTTTTTATTTTTGTATTTTTGAAAAATCCAAACTGCAAAAATCAAATGTGAAATAAAACTGCATTAAAGGAATAATATTCTTCAGTCAAGATCAACAAAACGTGTCCAGAGGCACCTTTTATTTAATTTTGTAAAACAGCAAGCGACAGTAATCAATACATTTCATCTTTGATAAAAACTTTGTATCAAACAAATTTATTGCTGGTAGTATTAACATTGTAATAAATTATTAAAATAGTTTAATATATATTATTATAAATAACATAAATAAAAATTAATTTATATCATTTGCATCCGTCGATTGTTTCGGGTTCTCCCTAACGGGAATGAAATGTTTTACTTGAAGAACAATTATGATATAAAACTTATTGATATTGAAAAGTGGTACAAATAAAACGAAAAAAGCTTTAGTTCATAGTTTACATGGATTTTGTATCAGGAATGTTCCCATAATTAGCGATTGGGGGCTTGTATTTAATTAGGGTCAATTAAGTTTATAGCGACCGTCGTACAATAAAGTATAAAATTATTGCTTAAATAGTAATAGTATTGCGAAGTAATAGAGGGACTTAGGCTTAATTTTACTAAACGATAGTTACACAATTAAATGCTATTTACAAATATCTAGGTTTAGGGATAGAACGAAATATTTGGCTAAAATACATTAGGAATACATGATGTCTACGAAATAATCTAAGCGACGAATGTGTATAGGACAAAAAAAATATCAAAAATGTTAAAACATCAAAAATGCATTAGTAAATTGTGATCGTATCTGAGTATTTTGGTTTCATTAATAATATTATGCTCAGTTATTATCGCTTTATCAATTTGCAACTGTTTATGACTCGTTACCCTGTGAGTTACTTGAGATTCCTTTACACGAGATTTCATTGTTAAGCGTATATAATTGAAAATAAAGACGGCCTAAGTACGTAAATAAACTCGAGGTTTCTACTTCGACGAAGCAACTCACTAAGAACAATCTCTCACGAGTCGACCCTAAGCTATTCCCTTATATTTAGAGACGCGTCAGTCCGAAGAATCTACGAGATGCCCGCTTCGTAACCGCCCGTAGACGGTACCGTTAGCAATCTACGAGATAATCACAAGAGCGTGCATAGTAGCCGCCCGTAAGTAGGGATGTCGAACGTGAAGAAATATATCGATACAACGATATTTATGAAAATCTCAATATCGGTCTCGATATATTGAATAGGAAATATCGACATTTATCTTTTTGACATGAAAAAAAAAGATTAGAATTTGTAAAAAAAAACGTTTTTGATACGATTTTCCAAATTTAATATTTTGTATTCGTATATCGATGTAGTCCGAATACATTGGCTAAAATCGATACATGGAATAAAAATTTCTATATCGACTTCACTTCGACATCCCCACTCGTGGGCCGCGCGACAGCTAGAAACGCGACAACTAGACGGGCGGTTGGCGCGGGCCGAGTCACGAGCGGTGGCGGGCGCGGCCGCTGCGCCGGCGCTTGCGGCGCGCGTCGCGCACGAAGAGGATGTTGGCCGGGTCGTCGGCCAGCTGCGGGTACCTGGCCAGCGAGTGCACGTCGCGCGCGGCCCAGCCGTCCACCACGCCGTGCGAGATGAGCTCCTCCTTCTCCTCCTCGCTCCAGGCGCCGCGGCCCTCCCAGCCGGCGGCCACCAGCGCCTTCTCGCGCTCCCACGCGCGCGCCGCCGCGCGCTTGTGCGCGTGCTTCAGCAGCTTCACCCGCTCCTGGGCGGGGTCCACGCCGTAGCGGAGCACTATCACCGCCTGCGCGGAGCCCTTGCCCACCGCGTGCAGCCGCACCTGCGCAGCGTGGTCGGTGTCGTTAACGAGAAGCGTCGTCAGCGGACGAAGACCGAGAAAGATTCGGATGGACTGTGCGAAGAATGATATGTCTGTGAAGGGGGTCTATTATTGATGAGAAGGGATGAAAGTCATGTGACTAGAAGAGTCGGAGGGTGCGAAGCCCGAGGAAGACCGAGAAAGATTTGGATGGAGTGTGCGAAGAATGATATGTCTGTGAAGGGGGTCTATTATTGATGAGAAGGGATGAAAGTCATGTGACTAGAAGAGTCGGAGGGTGCGAAGCCCGAGGAAGACCGAGAAAGATTTGGATGGAGTGTGCGAAGAATGATATGTCTGTGAAGGGGGTCTATTATTGATGAGAAGGGATGAAAGTCATGTGACTAGAAGAGTCGGAGGGTGCGAAGCCCGAGGAAGACCGAGAAAGATTTGGATGGAGTGTGCGAAGAATGATATGTCTGTGAAGGGGGTCTATTATTAATGAGAAGGGATGAAAGTCATGTGACTAGAAGAGTCGGAGGGTGCGAAGCCCGAGGAAGACCGAGAAAGATTTGGATGGACTGTGCGAAGAATGTGTCTGTGAATGGGGTCATTATGGAAATGACAGCTGATAGCGGAAAGTAAAAGGAAGAGACATGTTGTGCTGATTCCACCTAGTGTGGGATAGGGACAGGAGAATGGAGAAGATAAGATTAAAGTTTACCTGATATGACACATGATAAATTGGTTCAAAATTTTACATAAGGCGTTGTAAGGCTAGATTAACTAAATAGGCCCATATAACGTTTTATTGCTGTGGCACGTCATCGCAGTGTCAACTCAGTGCCCTCAACTTGGATAGGCAACACGCGACAGTCTTCGCTGTTGCACGAATGGGCAGCTTCGTCCGGGTAATTTCCACGCTTAGAAGAACGGCGTGCAATGGAAGTGCACTTTTGTGTTTTATTTAGTCAGAGTGAGGTAGCCGGAGCCCAATTTATTAAATGGTACACCGAAAGTTCATGAAAATTATTTCCATTTAGTAATGCGTAATGCCGTAAATATAAGAAATTATCATGTAATGGAATATTTTAAACGCAGATGAAACAGGCATAATCAAGTCGTTACGCTGATTTTTGCACATTTAATTTTTAAGAATAATAAATAATTTATTCATGAGAAAGTATAATATTAAATTCAAAATTAAGCTTCTTCTTAAGATTGCAGATTAATAATATTCAAATATCTCATCTACACCGTAACCATGAATGCGTTAAAGTGTCTTCAAGATATTATTTAATTATATTATTATTATTTTGCGTAAAAACAAAAGAGAGACAAAGAGAGATGAACAATCCATACCTCCGATCCCTGGTCGTTGGTCTCGTCTTGCGACACGTTGAACTTGCCGGACAACCTGCGCAACTCCTCCATGTCGTCCCGGATCTTCAGGGAGTTGTCCTTGACGAAGTAGAACACGTCCTGGTCGTGGATGCTGAAGTGCACGTCGAGGAAGTGGGAGTTGTTGAAGACGGTCGTGATGACGTCCTCGACCACGCTGTTCGCGCCGTCGGCCACGCTTATGTACGCCTTGCCGTCCACCCGCGATATCAACACGCCCTCGCCGAACACGCCCCGCTTGTACGAGACCCTCGGCAGGAGGTTCCTCGTGATCGGCTCCATTTTGAGCAGCGGCGTCGGCACGAAGTCTATGTCGGAGAGCTTGTCGTTCACCTGGCGAAAGATAGACACGTTAAATTGGCCGAATATGTGAAACTGATGAAAATTATTAACTGATGAAAATTGCGGTAGGGCCACGCAGCAGCCTCGGCTGTTGCACGAATCGGCAGGCTCGTCCGGGTAAGTACCACGACCTCACAGAAGACCGGCATAAAGTAGAACTATAATACTTTCGCTTTTCGTCTGGAGAGTGAGGTGGCCTTAGCCCAATTTTCAAAAGATTGACAACGCATCTGCAACCCTCGGCTGTTCAGATGTCCATGGGTGGCGTTATTCACTTAACATCAGGTGAACCGTCTGCTCGCTTGGCAACTTTTCACATAAAAAAATAATAATAATACACACCTTTTCAATGATGCATTGTAGGCCAGACATCACGCCGAAGTCGGGTGCCAACTGCGGTGCAGTCACAGACCTCATGGGCTGGAAGACCATGTCGGTGATGTATTTGGATCCCATCATCTTGCTCAGGTCGTAGCCGAAGAGCTGGAGCCAGCTGGCCAGATTGGTCATGTACGGGACATTCTGATTCTTATTAATCGGATCGTTGTTGTTGAAACGGTAAATGAAGATGTCAGTGGGTAAGCTAAGCTTTGTCGCGAGGTGCTCCCAGCTCGGCGTCATCCATTGACCGACAACGGGGTCGTACAGTCTATTATCCAGATAGACCAAGTTGGTGTTGTACTCCAGTAGACCGCCATGGAAGTCCACGGGCACGTAGAACCCTGGATTGGTATCTTTGACTATCTTCCCGAACGGACTGCGTTTCACCTCCTTCACGATCTCTCCATTGACATCGAACACGACGAGTGGTGATCCGTTGTGATCGGTGGCGACATAGAACCTTTGCTCTTCGGTTTCAATACAGGTGAGGAAGTCTCTCTGATCGTACAGGAACCTGACGGTCTTCTCGGCCTTGGGGTAGTGCATGTGCGTGATCAAGTTGGGCGTTTGCGGGTTGGTGTAGAAGAATTGGGTTATGTTGTTCTTATCGTCCTTCCACGCCACCAGACGATTCCTGTCGTCGTAGTAGTACCACATTTGGAACTTGTCCCTTTCGAACGCGTGGACGAACTGGCCCCGGGAATTGTATCTGTACTTCTGCTCGCCGCGGCGTATCACGAATCCGCGTCCGTCGTAGCTGCTGAACTCTAAGTCCCCGTACTGGACGACTCTATCACCGATGTCGTAGCCCAGGTAGCGTTTCTCGCCGTGCTCGATCACACCTATTATGTTGCCGTTTTCATCATAGACGTATTTCCAGTCGTCTTCGGAGCCGACCACCTCCATGAGGTGCCCGTCGTAGTTGTAGCTGATCCGTTCGTTCGACGTGGTGTCGCCGATCATCATCTTCTTCGTTCTGATTCGGTTCCTCGCGTCGTATTCCAACTCCAAGCGGAACACGTCGAAGGACTTTATGTTCATCAGCACGCTCTTGGTCCTGCCGTGGTCGTCGTAGTCGGTGATGGTGAAGTACTGCTTGCTCGTGTCCTGCATTACGGAGCGGTTGAAGGTGTTTCTGTAAATTCTCAGATCGCTGACCGCCTCCAGCATACCAAGGTTCTGGTTGTATTTCAGCTTCAGCTGCGGCATTTCTTTGCTGTTAATGTTTGCATCGATCATGGACAGCCGAGCGTTTCCGTCGTACTGATATTTGAAATGAGCGTTGTTGAGGCCGCTCTTCGAGTTGAACTTCATCTTTTCGTCTTTAAGTATGCCGGCGTGGTATTTGTAGTCTTGCCTGAGTTCGTAGTCGGGATCGGTGATTTCCACGTTCTTCACCAGGTGCGTGTTTTCGTGGTACACGTAGCGAATGGCAGAGGCCCCGGCCAGTATCGTTTCCAGTTTGCCGGTGCCGTCGTACACGTAAAGTATTTTGCCCGACTGGTGCGGGAAGATCTTCGCCAAGATGTGACCGTCGTCGTTGTACAGAATTTCGTACGGATGCCGGTTCATTGGCGAGAAGTATTGGTATTTGAAGTATCCTAAAGAGGTCATCAGAGCGAACGTGTGGATGTGTCCTCTTGGTGTTGTCAGATTCTGCAATGCCCCGGAATCGTCGTAGTCCAGAAGATAATCGCTCCCCCTTGGCGTGGTCACTTTCAGCGGTAGACTCGTGAACATGTCTCTGAACGAGTAAGCTAGAGAGGAGCCATCGCCGTAGCGTATTTCGTGCAGCCTGCCCGCTCTATCATAGCCGTATGTTTCATTGAGATCTCCCCAGCGCCAGCTAGTGAGTCTGTTGAATCTGTCGTAATCAAGTTCCACCTCAGCGAAGATACCGCTCCTGGGGCCCCATTTGACGGGACGTGCCGTTCTGTCGTAGGTCACGTTGAGGAGCTCAACTTTGTCGTCCATGAACACAGCCACCGTTGAGCTGTCCCTATCGTATTCCAGTGTAAGGAGATTTTCACCGTTGACGCGCAATTTCCGACCGATCTGAGCGACCGCCTTGTTTCCTTTTCCTTTGTTGGATTGAAGTCTCCGTAAGAAATACCGCCATTCGAACCGGTTCGCCAAATCACCGCCGACTTCTGTTCTTTGCTTGGCTGGCACTGGGTAACTCTCGCCGAGAATCGGATCGATTTCTGACAAGATTGTATACGGAACGGTGTCCGTGGAAATGACGTGGCCCCAGGGCAAGCTAGATGAAATGCTGCCGTCAGTTGAAATAATTGTTCTCTTCTCCGCCTCACCCACTTTAGTGTTGACCGAGGAGCCCTTTATCAGAATCGACAATGGCTTTCTGTTGTTCTCGCTAACGAGTACGGTGGCGCCTTTGAGGCTGAGATCGAAAGTGAGGTTTATGATTCTACCGGTCGGTGTCACCGCCGACGTGAGCCGTCCGAATTCGTCGTACTTGTATATATAGCTCCTCCCGGTGCTGTCGTACTTGGCTTTCAACAGGCCGGTGGTGCCGTGATAGTCGAACGTCATGTTGAAGTTGTCCGGTGTCCTCAACTCCTGCAGCATCTTCATCCTGGACATTTTGAGCCTGCACTTCTGCCCTTTAGTGTTCTCTATAGAGTTGACGAGGCTCGAATAATCCCTCAGCAGGAACACTTTGTTGCCCGCCGCGTCCGTGACCGTGCTCAGTTTACCGTTACTCGTGTTCACCGTGTAAGTGAACACGTAGTTGTTCTCACCGGTCAGGATGTTCTTGGTCATCACGTGCTGACCGAACCGGTTGAAGATGTAAATCTCCTGCGTGTCCGGCGAGTAGATTTCGTACTCGCGCGCCCCGCTCGCGTCCGGAATGCTCGCCATCACCGAGCGGATCCTGTAGTTAGCTTGATCAGCGATGTGAACGATGCCATCGGGGCTGACGATCACCGCTGAGATCGTGTTGAACTTCGAATTGGACGCGAGGAAGTGGTCCGCCTCGAAGCAGTCGCAGCCGCGCTCCAGGCAGTTGCATTTGGACTCGGCGCCGGCATAAAGGGTGATCTTTCCGTCGGTGGTGATGAGCCTGACCCGATTGATCCTCTGCGAGTCGCTCTCCGCCACGTAGAGGTCGCCGGCCGCTCCGAACGCAATGCTCTGCGGCATCACCAGGGTGGCGTAAGTCGCGAGCTCCATGTCGTACCCGGTCAAAGGCGAGGGGCAGTGGAGCGGTCTGCCGGCTATCACTTTCACCCTGCCGTCAGGAGCCATTTGCAGGATCATGTGGTCGTCGATGATGTGGAGGCTGTTGTCGAGGGGGTTTATCGCGAGCTCGGTCGGCCACCGTAAGTGGACCTCTTCCACGCTCAAGGTGCCTTCGCACGGTATCGGCTTCCAGTGCGCCCTATGCATGTGGTTGCCGATGACGGTGGTGATGATGCCGTCCCTGTCTACCATACGGATGTTCGTGCCGTCCGCGAAGTACAGAACGTTGTCGCTCGAGACCGCCACGCCTTTCGGGTACGCTAGCTTCGCGTCCCTGGCCAATGCGCCGTCGCCGCAGTGGGCCTCGTCGCCCGGTAGACACCTCTCCCCAGATCCGACGACGGTTTCCCAGTTGTGTTGGGGGTCGCTGTAGTCGCTCGTGTCGCGCACTTTGATGATCTGATGCGACTCCGGATCGGAGATGTACAGGGTGCCGTCCAGCGGCGAAAGAGCCATGTGATAGCGGTACGAAACTCGTGTGGCGCTGAAATGAAAACGAAAAGTTTGTTCGTCAGTCCGATTGTCAAAGTACAAATTTCATGATTATATTAATTAATTCAAACATTTAGAAAGTTTTAACGTTGTTACTCTCCAATTAAATTGGAAAATTCGTAATGATTTCACTTATAATTGTCAGGATACTCGAGTAATTCGCCACTGGTCGATTGTTCCCTCTTCACATGCACAACGGCCAAATTTAGACGCGTCAATTTTTTAACGCGACCGTAAGCTAGTCTAAACATATTGGTCTAATTTGTTGAAGCCTTCAGCTGCTGCAAACGGGAAGCTACCATAACCTTCGATATATCCTGGCGAAAAGACAGCATCAAACTTCTGCGTTTCCTCCGGTAAGAGAGGCACTCTTGATTGGCAAAAGCCGGCCAATTGCATAAGTGCACGGGCGGTACTCACCACAACCGCACCGTACGCTGGTCTACCAAGATGTAAAAAGGTGGTCGGCTTACTTGAGCTTGACTATGGTCCGAACAGAGCCGTCGGTGGCGATCTTCCGCACGAGGTTGAAGTCGCCGACGTAGAGGGCGCCATCTGGCGCCGCGGCGAGAGCAACCGGTGCCAGAAGGCGCTGTCTAGAAGCTGGTCCAGAGCACGAGTTGCCGCACTCCAGCGCGCGCTGTCTCCCATCGCCCAGGGTCGTGATGATGAGCCGTGGCTTGTGCTTCAGGTAGATGTTGGTGCCGTCGCCCTTTTGCAGAATGCCTGAAAGCGTCCAGCCCGTTAAGCAAGCGTAGCGAAGTGGGGCGACCTCCGTAGGCAACTGAGTAGTCAATCTATCCATCTAACCATTTGTTTCGACACCTTTTCGCGGTTTGATTTAATCGCTACAGGGAAAAAATGATTGGCTGGTGTGCGAAGGTTTTAAGTGAAAAGGGGGCCTCAATATAACTTGAATAACATCATATTTTTTCAAAACCTTAATCTTTTGTACAATAAGTGCATACTATTTGTAAGATATATAATATTGAGTAACAAAAATCCTGTTCTTACCGATTTCTCATTGTCATAATACTAAAACAACTGATGATGTACTTATCTGACATAATCTTTATGATTTCGACCTTAAGCTTGTCGAAAAGTTCTGAATCCCGTATGTCCCATCATGTTTTAGAGTAGTTAAATATAACGATATACAAATTATCCAAAACGACTAAAATCATCAATGTCCTTCTTTCTTTTCTGAATAATTTCGACAGCAGGTGTTTTTAAAAAAATACTTAAAATAATCAATGTTTTCTTAGTGTTTTGAAAAAAATCGACGGAATATATTAAGAAAATACTTAATTGAGAAAATTTTGTGGTGAGTATAAAATATATTTATAATATAGCTTACCTTCGTGGAAGTTGTATCTGTGGTGTATATCCAAATTCCAACCGCCGACATCCGATATGCTCATGTCGTGGCCACTCAGTTTTGTCGTCTGCACGTTCCAAATGATATCCTTGCAGTCTGTGTACTGATAGCCAACCTTCACCAGCGCCGTTGTCACTCCGTACACTCTCTGTCTGTAAACGTTAAGTCTATTCCAGGGGTACGTGAATTTTATCACGGGGTCGGCTTCAAACGTCTTCTCAAAAAGTATCCCCTCGATTGTGATTCTTAAATGTATCAGGGCTAAGGTCGGCGGGACTTTCTCGGGCGTCAGCTGCAACTGTATGGTGGACAGGTATCCGGCCGCTCGGGAACTGTGGTAGACCAGGTTCAAACCAGTGCCCGGTATCTGTAAGCTCTCTTGTACGACCTGGGATTCGGCTAGTATTGCACTCTTATCCGGGCAGGCGCCCTGGAAACCGTGCTTCCACGTCGCCAACACCACCGGTTTCATGGCATCGTAATCATGAGCTAGGCAAGCTTGGGGCGGCCCCATTCCGCTCTTCTCGTCGGAAGTTGTCATCACAACTTCGTCGATAATCACAACCTGGAAGGTGGAATTAAATACATCACTATCATTACGATTCAGGATTAGAATTCTTCTATCTGTAGATTTTGCGTGAATTTAGAACAAAAATTATCTAGAAACGTTTTGTGTATAATTTTTGCACGAGAGCGAAACTTTCTCTCTAGAAACTCAATATTCTAGGAACGTGACTTTAAATTTCGGTGGTGGCATCAATTAAATCGTTAGTTTGTGCTGACTTATCATGTGCTCAGCGGTAAAGGAAAACATCGTGAGGAAACCTACATATTGTTATAGGACCACGTCTTCCCTGTTCCATGAATGGGCAGGTCCGTCCGTGTAAGAATCACAACCGCACAGAAGATCGACTTGCAGTGGAATTGTTATACTTCTGTGTTTCGTCTGGTAAGTGAGGTAGCCGGGGCCCACTTTTATAAAAGGGGCAAGGCATCTGCAACCCTATGGGTGTTGCAAATGTCAATAGGTCGCAGTTATCACTTAACACCAGGTGAACTGCCTGCTTACTTGCCACCTGTTCACATAAAAAAAACCTGCATACCGCGAAATAATCATAAAAAAAATATTTCCATGATATGTGAAGTCCGCCAATTCGTAGTAGTGGACTATGCCATAATACTCTCTGCACAGAGGATGCCAGCAGTGGGACCAACAGACTTTATTTACTTTTTTTACTTTTATGCGTGCGATAAAGGGACTCGAAACATTTGTTCGTAGAAACACTATTAAATATATAGTTTATAACATTGCTTATTTACGTCACACTTCAGAAAATGTCGTAATTCTATGACGTCTGTTAACGTATTTATTATTTTGAAATATGATCGTTATGACGTGAAGTTGAATAAATTTAGTTACGAATAACGCACCCAATAGTCTATTAATTTCATCGACGACATTTACCAGCATGCAGCACCGTATCAAATGCCACTGAATGTTTTATGACGAAGTCAATGCGATAACTTTCAATTATTAATGTAACGAGTCAATAGAATAAAAGTCTTGGTTTTAAATATAAACGATGTCTGTACTCAATGTCAAGGGTTTTGAAGTAGATATAACTCAGATGTTGAAGCCACGACGCTTGTCGTAAGTCATTACCTTTTGTATGAGGTCAACTTACGAAGACTCTCAGACAACTCCACAAAGTTTCAAGTTGAATTGAGAGTTGAAAAATCCTAATGTCTCTTTGATAGCCGCCTCGCATGTTTCGGCAGCCGGGGGTAAAAAAGATTAAATTGCCTCGTACGAACTTTATGTGGAAGTTGCCGGAGTTATTAACGTCAACGGTCTTATGAGATTGGATAAGCAAGTGTTCGAGAGCTTTATTAATTTTTCCAACGTTAATCCCTAATGAAACGGGCAGTCTTTCGGAAAATGAAATATATTTAGGTATTAAACAGTTTTGTGGCTTTCGAGCTTATCTACTTAGTCTATAGCTCCTGACTCTTTGTGGATTATCACGAAAGTAAACAGAGAGCCTAGATCACTTTTTTGCAGTCGTTGTTCATCTGTATTGGTTTTTTCCGATGCGATCTCTAATTAAACATTTATCAAATATATATCTATAATCGACGAATAACAAATGAATATTATAATTAGTGTGTCTGCAACGAACCTCATTCCAAGGCACGAAGACAACTTGTGTGGACCTTTTAAAAGGCGCCCTGCCGAAGTGCAATGTCACTGCGCCGCCTCCGTTCACCAATAGATCGAACCAGCCGTCTTCGCGGGTGAGTGTGAAGCCTTCCAGAGGTGTAGAGGTCGACACTCTGACGCCGACGAGGCCTGACCCCAGTGACGTCACTACTCTACCCCTGATTACCGCTGACCGACTGGAAAGTTTTCAACCGCATGTCACTGTCAATATCTGACCGATTACTTTACGATTCAATATTTTGCGTGATCGAAAGTGTTGCATAGTAGATCTGTGCTCGGGTTACTTAAATACTGTAAGGCATTTCCATTGACTAAATATTACTTAAGGGCTTTTGGGACTTCTAGACAAGGTCAATTATTCATTCTTGTGAAAGGTCAAATGTTCATTCTATAATAAGGTGATTATTTTACAGGTCTTTTTTATTAAATTGTTTATTGTGTTGGAATGTGTTGGAATAGGTTTTGTCTACAGAGAGATCCATATCGTTAAAATGGACCATGTGATTAACGCAATTCAAGTTTAAAAAGTATTTTTCTACGGTTTATGTATTATAGTTAAGTGTTCAAACGTATTCTACGTACATACTAAATACTCTTAGTGTGTGAAAACGTTATAAATATTATTAAATAAAAAGCATAACACAAAACTCACAGGACACGATTGTAGGTAACTAACTATATAATACGAACACAAAGTCATGCACACACCATATACATATAATAAAATAATCGCCAATATGTTACATATATAAAAATTTATTTTTTTATAAAATAGGTGATTTCGTAATATTCCAATGAATACAAACAATCCTACCCAAATCTCGCTAGATCTTACCTCGTGTTGAAGTGGTTCCAAAACATACTGCGCAGCGGAAAGACGGGAAATGACAAAGAATGAGTACCATTAGATACATTATTGTTAATTAGGAAGAAGGAAATTAAAAATATTTAGTAACAGCGATGTGCTTAGCTGAGTTTCTGTTAAACAAATCCATGTTCATGCAAGTGCCAATTTAGTAACCCACCGAAGGGGACGCTGATTGCACAATAAATCTCATAATAATAAACATAAAATTAACCATCATTATTAACAACAGTGTAAGGAAAAGAAAAGGTGAAACATTTTCATAAATAAAACATTAGGATCGACTGGGGCACAACATTGCGTATCTTATATAATAGATATTTCCTGTTATAACTGTGTTTTGAAGCATGATTGAGAATCACTTGACACGACGCTTGTATCGACCGGTCCCTCTATTTGCACGTGCCAAGTGATCCTCAGTTTTGCCAGTAAACATATAACATCGAACATCTAAATCCTCACCTCTCGTTGAACGTTTCCTGCTTAGCGTAGTTCTGCAGACTACCCTCGTCGATGAGGAATTTCATTCTTTCGAAGAATGAAGCCGTGATGGCGGGCGGCTGTTTACGGAGCAAGATGTCCGTTGGCTTGGGCGAGGACACGCACAGCTGGCTGCCCTTGCAGGCAGGACTCTGGCAGCACTCTGGGTCTTCGCAATCCACTAGACCATCTGGGTTACGACAAACAGAGCCTGAGTATCCGGAATAAAAGCCGCACGAGTGAATGACTTTTAATCACGATGTTGTACGTCTTGAATCACAAGTGTGAACGGTTTTTATAAATCTAGTGTAAGCTGTGAATTAGTTTAATTAAAATATATGATATTCGCGTAGTTAAAATTAGTTATTGAGTACGAACATTTTTAAAACACATTACAATAATTATATCCCTATCTCATACGATAATAACATATGCACAAACATTACAACTTTCTCGTTTCGTACCTTTGTCGTTGTCCTTGGAATCGTCGCATATCTGCTCTTTAAGTGTGGTGCAGTCCGGCCCGTCCCAGCCGTCGAAGCACTTGCATTCCCAGTGGCCGTCGTTGGCAACCCTACATTGGCCGTGGCCCGCGCATCCCCTGGGGCAGCCCTCGAGAGTGCAATGGCGGCCGTTCCACCCAGACACGCAGAGGCAAGTGCCGTTTTTGCATTGACCGTGGTCGCTGCATCGGGCGTCACACAGCTTGGACGTGCAGTACTCGCCAGTCCATCCCTGATCGCAGACGCACGACTCACCGACGCATCGTCCATGGGGGCCGCAGTCCAGATCGCAAACCTCTACAAAATAGTAATTAACGGTTTGATTTCGTATAAAAATAGTATAAAAGAGCAGGCAATCCATACACGCTTCTGATTTAATTTGTATACAGGATGATTTTTTAGACGAAGTACATACATTGGCATAGTGTTAATTGAGCATTCCATAATTCAAAAAAAAAATATCAATATTTTATTTTGACAAGCAATAACTAGAAAAATATCAATTCAAAGATCGTTTGTTTATCCCGTTAAGAATGGTCACCCTATTGATAAGCGGTTTAGTAATTATGCGTTCAGCGAATAGTTTTAGTGCTCTTAAGTTATTGTATTGGAGGCAGGAATTTCTAATAGGGTGTTCATGTTTGAAAAAAATAAAACAAACCTTCGAAAAACAAAAAAACAAATGAGAAAGTCTTAGAATCAAATTCTGCATATGCTCTGTTAATATGTCCGTCATCCATAAAATCACCCTGTATATTAAAACTTAGTGATTTTTAACATTTAACACCTAACCTTTTGAACAGTCATCACCGGACCATCGCGCGTGGCAAGTGCAGGTTTGAGTGTCGACGTCGAACGTCCCATGACCAGAGCAATCGGGCAGGCACTGCAATGCATCTTTATCCATGGTGGCGCAATCCAGACCCTTCCATCCTTTCTTGCACACGCAAGCGCCTTCGATGCAGAAACCGTGGCCGGAGCAAGTCGGGTGGGGGCAGTCGACGTCTTCGCAGAATTTCCCCTTGTATCCTCTCACGCAGGAACACTTTCCGTTTACACAGTGACCGTGGCCGTTGCAGTCTGGTACCTCGCACTCATCGTGCCGCAATGAGCATTCCTTCCCCTTCCATCCGGGATTGCATTGGCACTCTCCGTTAATGTATTCACCTCGTTGGCTGCATAGCACTGGACACACACCTAAGAAAACAGAAACATTAAAATCAAAAACTTTTTTGAAATTGCGCAGGAATACATTATTGCATTATATACTTACTTTCGCTGCAGTCGTCGCCCCCAAAGCCAGGCTGACATTGGCAGTGGCCCATAAGACATTCGCCTTTCCCTGAGCAGCCGTTAGGGCAATTGTGGGTCATGTCCTCGGCAACAACGGCGATGAATGAAATTTCTTGAGGATCACCGTCATCATTGTATAGCGACAGAAACCAATGACCTTGCTCCATATAATGCGTTACTTCTTTCTTAACAGAAGGCTATAGAAGAAAAATATACACAAGATAAATATCCTATATATTCTATGCTATATTAGGGTTTTCGTCAAATTACTCACGTGTGATGATCGAGTTGTTCTTGCCTTAAATCCACTTAAGACTTCCAAAAAATGGTACTGCGTATGCGTGGGTAGTGCATTCCTCCTGGCATACACACCTATAGACGCTCCACGGGGTATCAAATAGTCGAATTTTACATAGGAAGCTTCCGATTGATAGAATTGCATGTTCCAGTAACTGTATGGAGGGATTTGTTTTGACAATTTTTCACCTAATGTAATCTGTTTGAATGTAGTTCCGTCTGGGGGAAACGACTGCATAGGAAAAGTTCGAGCACCTATAAAACGAAGAATAGATTAAGACACGCTCAGATATAATGACAATAATTCAGACATGCTACTATATATATGAAATATGAAAATGAAAGTTGTTGATAGAGGTGAAACGGTCATGCGCGAATGATAATACGATTACTACGATTTAAACATAAATTAAAATAGCACACATGCAAATAAAAAAAAAAGCATTAATGAAATTTCCCGCAAGTGTCACATCCGCACCCATCATGCGATTAGTTGGTTAGGTATATATATGTTGGAAAAATTTCTCGATTAATTCTTTAATGTTTTCGGGTGCTCATTAGTAAGTTATCGTTGGTCGAGTTCAGACATAAATACCTCACCTTCCAATATTAGGATGGGTGGAGGTTTAATTTTCGGACACACACACTTCGGAAGTTCGGTCGTTGATATTATTTCTGGTTCACTAGTCATATCTGTAGTTTCTCCCGCAAAGTCTGTTGCCTTCGTTACGTCAGTAACGACAGAAGAATGAACGGTGCCCAAGTCTGTAGTTGATTCAGTGCTCATGTCAAAAGTTTGTGTTTCATACGAATCTTGTGTACTTGAATGTTCACTTGCATTATATTCAGGGCTTGGGTCTGTACTCGATCCTGTATTTTCCCAAGAAACAGTAGTGCTTCTGTCGGAATCAGAATCTTCATAGAAATCATCCGATGGACTACTATCGCATACTGGACAAGAGCATTCGCAACTACCGCCGGAACTACTGTCTAGATTAACATCTTTATTTGCTTTTGTTGAACTCTGTATAACGACAGGTTTGTTAAAGTTCGTCGGCATCGTAGGTTCCAAATCCAATGGTGTGATTTTTACTGTTGGTACTTCGTTTGTGTCACCCATTGTAGGAACAGTTACTGCTAATGAATATAGAGGTTTATAAGATGAATTTTCTGAATCGTCAGCAGAAATGGTTAGGTTAATCAAAACATGTTTGGCATTAGACATAATTTCTGGAGTCTTGGAATCAGCACCTATATTATCGGTCAAAGGTTCTTTTGGTGCAACTGTCGATTCTGTTGTTGTTAAATTTAAAACGTTATTAGTAACAACCGTATTTGGTGTTGACACAACATGCTCGGTATGTGCACTGATTACATTTGCTGTAACTGGGACAACAGTTTCATCGAGTAAGGGTTTAGTTGTTATAGGTAAAGCTGTAGTTGCTTCGGATTCAGGTGATATTATTTTTGGAGCAACGGTAGTTAAAACAGTTGTTGAAAAGCTGCGTTCACTGTCATAATGGAACTTTTCGGGCTTGTCTTCCACATTGTCAGTTTCATTTGAATATATATGTAGTTCTTCACTGACCTTATTCAACCTTGTTAGTAATTTTAAGTATTGAAGTTTCTGAACACCATATGAATATATAGATGGAAATGAATCACCCTGCATTAAGTCAGGATCATATGCAATATCTAGTTTCGAGTTTTTTTCAGTGTTTTCTGTTTCTGGAGGTTGTTCAATGGTTATATTATTATTGTTTCTGAGGTTTTCTGATTTCTTTAAACTTGTATGTACTTTTGTTACTAACTCGGTGGGAGCTTTTAGTGTGTATTTATCGGCATCTCCATTGTTATGCGCAGTATCAAGCTTAGTGTTATTAGTTGTTAGAACACCATTGTTAACAGACATACCAACATTGCTAGACACCGAAGCATTAAAACCAAGGTCTTCGTTTTCGGTAACATTTTCACTGCTTAAGGTAGAAGTCACATCACCTAGCTCTACGCTAACAGTGCTTAAAGAAAGAGTAGGAATTAGCTCATGCATTTCTACAGCAGTGGAAGAATCCGCAGAAGAAATGGAAGACAGAGAAGAAGCATGCCCATCTACACTTCTACGAGGGCGCACAAGAGATTCTTCTTTACCTGAGCTGGTTGATGTTGAGCTTTGCTGCGGTTTGGAAAGAGATTTATTGTTTGACTCTAATGTTGTCGCTTTCGATGTCGGAAACATCTCTGTGGATTCCCCGACTAGAACTGTACACGCTTTCGAGTTCTGGTATGACCAGTTGACGAAATAGGAAGCTGTCGACAAACACACAAATTAGTACGGAAATGTAACAGTTAATCGAGAGTAAAAACGTTGAACGGTGAAATATTGTTGTTAAAAACTACAAGACTCACCTGACATATAAGAGGCAATTGCTAAAAGTAAAACGAATAGCACTATAAAGACTATGGCAGTACATTTCCACGAGCATCTAGACGAGAGGCCCTTCCTGAAATGGAAGCGCGAAGCGGCCGGAGTGAAGTGTGAGGCCCTTAAATTATTTCTCACTGGCAGAACTGGCACTGGGGCCCCGAACGCCGGGTGCCGGTCGCCTCTATCCATTCTCTCTAACGTACTCTTCTCTTGTTTGCCGGGGCTACTGCACGACGAATTCGATTTGTAGTCCATAGACGGATTCTTTTGAATGTCCCCTGTAATAGTGATGCATTTTAAAATAACTTTATACTAGTTACTTTCATTCAAAAATATACTTTGGATTCAAAATTATTCGATTCAATATAATTAAGCGAAAACTAAATATTTCATTCATCGTGTGTTCTTGAAATTATACTCTTACCATGTTTATGGTACGCATTTAAAAAAATGATGTTCAAAAATTGTTTTTTTGGAATGGACAGTGTTTTTGTTTCGCGTAGTTGATATTTACTTATTAAAACCAGTAAGAAATTGTTTAAAACGTTTTTTACTCAACTTATGTGCATGTTGCTCTCGGCATTTCTTTACTTACTCGTATGTAGCATATACGAAAGCGAAAACGAATATAAGTTTATAAGTCTGGGCTAGGACGCTAACCATCTCAACGATACTGTCGGTAGTATACAAAACAATATTTGAGGGCTGGTGATCTCTTACCCGATGGCACGTAGAAGTTGCCGGAAGGGGTGCGCACGAGACAGGATGGCTCAAAGTCGGCCAGGTCGGCTGGGTTGCCGGTGATGCGGCCGTTCAGACGGGACATGGTGGGGTTGCGCGGCGGCACATCTGGCGGCGGTCGCGATCCCTCGAGCAGACAACCTGGTGACAACGAAAAAGGGTTTTTGTGAAATCGTTGTGGTGCCGGTTCAAACCATTCTCAATGATTCGTGCTTTAAAAGTAAAGTAACAGCCAATACATATCCCAATGCTAGACAAGGACAATGCGGACTTATCTTCAAAATATTTTTTTTTTTGCTATTATTTTGAAAATATGCAGGTTGAACCGCTGTGTGCGTGATAATTCAGCACGTAAAATAAATAATTTCATTGGTGATAGAAACGGGGATTGAACTCACGTTGCTCGAGTATATTAAAGGCGAGCAGACACTGACACACACACTATCTTGGCTCATTCCAAACCGTTCTCTATGATTTGAGCTTTACTTAGTCGATATAAGTAACTTCTTTTTGTATAAGTTCTTTATCCTTTATTGGTTTCCATTGATTTAGTTTACCAATTCCTTTGGTATCATTATCATAAACAATTAGTTTTGAAAGATTATAATCGTGATAGGTTATTTTTCTTAGTAGTGTAAACCTAACATATGACAAATACGAGTATTTAGATCATTGAGTAATTAGACTATTTTAAAACGTTTTCTTTTGAATCATATAAATAAATAAATACTAATAAAATGTCAGTTACTTACTGCGGATTCAAGAAAGCGAGGTCAAAGCGCTTAAGGAGTATTTAAGTGTCTTTAAAATTTAAAACACACTAAGATGTTAGCTAAGGCTTTTAATTTTCGAATTTCGTGAGGCAACTTCTGGGGCAGTTAAAATTTTAATCGCCGTTAAATGGCTGACTTAAAAATTTTCTTAGCGTCACATTACGAACTTCGCAAGTGTATTAAGATAAGTTAAATAAAAACAGATGAGGCGAGGTGGTACTGCTTTTAAAGTCTCACGTGTATTTAGACAGAAAGTTATATTTAGTTTAATTTATGGGTCGGCTTACGTAAAATTTTTGAAAATAAAAAAAAAAGAAACATCTCAAGTCTGAAACCTCTAGCTTTAAGCCGTATTACACAGTCTAGAAGGTAGATTATAACAATAGCATACACATTACACATAATTTTGCTTCACCTGAGAATCAAAACCACTTCTGTGACTTGACGGCCGCGTAATATAAATGCGTCGTTCACAATCGGCTATAACACGTGATATATAAGACTGCGTAATAGTACGTCTGCTAAAAATTAAACTTAAGAGAACACGTTTTAATATAAACACCGAAGTGTTCAGCGCCGTAATGAATTACGTGTCGGTCGATTAATTAATTTGGACCACGAAAATCGGGGCCTCAAATTCAATTAGGGCCAAACGTTGCCCGCCTCTGCCTCTTAAACAAATACCGCGTCGCGAGAACCGATCGAATATCGCGTGTTTAGGCCGCTGGTTAATAAAGGAAATATATTAGTGGGAGCTATCGCTCGAGCCGAGGCGCGGCCTCTCCCATCGCTAATATAAGCTAATGGAAAATCGAAGCATCGTACCCTCCGCCCTAAGCCTTGCACCAATCTCACCTTCCGCCCTGCGTCGCGAGCCAACTTTTGATCTCCGGAAAATTTTAAGGGCTCCTCCGAGCGTTAATTAATTTATTGTAGCGGCCAATGTAACCGCAAGAAAACTCAATTAATTGTGAAAGGGTTTTTGTGTTGTGTTTTTTTCCTCCGCTCCCGCTTTGCGGTCTCGGCGAAAAGAAAGGGGGGGGGGGGGGAAGGGGTCGTACACAATATCGCGCGGCTGCTTTCGTAGCCCGCCTTTGAAGCGACCCGTTCGACTAATTAGAGATTAATGAATTTGCTTTAACGTTTCTCGAGTGAAAATGGGAGCTGCGGAGCGGTGGGCGCTCGCATCAGTGCGATAGCAGGGGACAGCGTGCGCGGAGAACAAAACAATTTTTCAGTTCCATATTCTACGTTTCGAAACAAAACAAAACCAATTAAGGGAAATGTAAACTTTAATAGACATAATGTTGGAAATATACAAAATCAGAATAATAGGAATTTAGGATCCTCGCTGATTCTTTTTTCATTGCACTCATTTAAAAGAATGGACTCTACCGTGCGACAACAGAATTCTGCGATATAGAATCGATTTACGAACACAAATAGCACCTGGATCAAAAATCATAACTAAGAAGCATTTGAGCTTAACCAATTTCATATAATCGTTCAACTACAAAACAACTAAAAAAAATACACGGGACACACCTATCAATACTGACTGCCGCTCGTATAAATAAAAAAAAATATTGATATGTGAACTCCTCTCCACCATCACCGAATACAGCGCGAGCTAAAATGCGGGCGTTGAAAGTGAACAGTGATTGATTGGCATTTTCTTCGTTTTTAATTGTAACGCATTTACCCTTTGGAAAACACGGGAGTTTTTGCAGCTACCGGGATAACCGACACCGCTATAGAAGCACCGAATATTCTCCCTCCCCGCCTGGTTGAATCGCAATAGCGTAGCCATTAATACCGCGCCGCTGTAGTAACACTACGAAGTGCGCCTCATTTATATCTCGTCTCCGGGAATGGGAATTATGGTAATCGGCCGAATCGTGTCCTTTGTCCGTAATGGCTGGTAATTACCGGGAGCACCGGGGGGGGAACGCGTCTCGCCGATGGGCCTCCGGGGAGAGATCCGACACCCTTTAACCGAATCGTCTCAACTTTAAAAAGGGAAGGGACGTCTGAAAACGATGGATATTGGATAGCTCGAAGTCACGGATCTGACAGAACACTGTCTGATGTTACATTATAGTGATATTCTACCAAGGCTCAAGTTCGGAAGGGTTGACTAGTGTAGCAGTTTCAGGATCTGACATCGTCTGATGTTACATTAACCATGGTTGACCAATGTAGCAGGTCTTCAGAGGAGACTGGCGCGAATACATTATACTTTGCGGCGTAAGTCAAAACGACAAATTTTATGGCATTGTAAAAGATTATTTTATATGATCTTTTAACTATTAAAAAGCTATAAAAAAGTGTGTCAGTAGCAACATTGGTATAAAGAATTTTCGAAATGCTGTTGCCCTACCATTTTCCAAAGTACGGTGGATGAGTTCAACGGAGGCATATTAAGGCAAGCACCGCATCTGGTGACGCGGACAGCATAGGGCAGCGGTGATCACATACTGTCAGGTGAACGCTGATCTAATCTTTAAAAGAATTTCTTTAAAATTTTCAGTTACTTTTACTGTTCACCACAATAGGACTAAAATATGTACTTATTTTATATTTTACCCGACAAATCAAATCAAATCATTTATTCATCGAAATAAGATATATTATACATTTCATCCCGCTGAGTTTCTTTCGCCGGTTCTTCTCAGTACAGTGGCTTTCTTTTCCGAACCGGTGGTAGTGTTTTGACTATCAATAAGTGAGTGTAATGCTCCTATGTTGAATAAATACATTTGATTTTGATTTAGATTTCATCTATCGATAGTATTTTTTTTAAATCGACCGTTTCGTAATAAGGTTCCTTTAACGGAGAATTTTTTTTATGTGAAAAGGTGCCATGCGATCAGACGGTTGACCTGATGTTAAATGAATACCGCTGCCCATGGACATCTGCTACACCCGAGGGTTTGCAGATGCGTTGACAACCTTTTTGGAATAGGGGATGATACGCGAAAGTACTTGTCATACTTCCACTTTACGCCGGTCTTCTGTGAGGTCGTGGTACTTACCCGGACGAGCCTGCCCATTCGTGCAACAGCCGAGGCTGCGGCGTGGCTCTACCACCGTTAAATTTATATATTTTTTTAGAAATAACTTGGGAGCAATCAACCCATTCCCGGGGGTTATTATCACTTATGTATTCATTTATAAGATAAGAACCCTTTTTATAAAGATTTTCCTCAAGCTTTGCGCATTTACTGGGATTTTGTTGTAAATGCGTAAACACCGCCTCATGAACGAGTTACTTGCTCTAGGGAGTCTGGTAACTGGCATTAAAAACTTGTGTTTGTAGTCGCAAAACGTCAGAGAAACAAAAACATAAGTTTTTTTTTGTATGTTTTCGTCCAGAACATTCGCAGGCAATCGCTGAGCGTTCCGTCCCATTCGTTTTATTCATCTGGCCGTGCTGTCAACGTATCCGTTGGGAAGAGCTGGCTAGTAGCCGTCGGAAGATAAAGGTATTGGGATAAAGGGCTGTATTTCGGCCCGTTCGCTTCGATCAAACGTGATTTCTTATTGGAAGCGGGTTCGGAGCCGACGGCGGATGCAATATAGATCTACGGTCCACTAAGCGAGTCCGACTAAGTTAGCTCCGTCCATATTACTCTTTTAATAAAGTTAATGTAAAGAAACCGTTAAATGGAGCAGTCTTTTAGATTACTACGAGCGTCCGATCCCTATCTCATTATTAAATTGATGTTGTCCAAGATAAATTTATAATAGAAAAATATATCTACTATGTTTAACACGAAACTTGCAATTAAATAAATTATAAACATTCGTAACCTGTTTGATGCAGACGCCAGTATAGTTTGTCTCCTACTGGAATAAGTTGAACATTTTACAATGTTAGAATTAGGAATTCCGGTCCTAACCGTACTGCGCGATAGAACATCAAAGTCTAATCTAATCCCCATTACGCGGTCCCCCGGCTGGGCGCGCACAAATGTGCCACACTTGAGATTTACAGTCAAACTGTCAAACATATATCTCTCTTCCGTTTGTTTCATAAGTCGGGACGTTGATTGACGAGCGCATATCACGGTGCCGACTGTTCGTTCGGGAGGTCTTGTGTTAACGCCCGGGACCTCAACCAAACAACTTGCGATACACACAGATGGAAATCGAAATTCAGCCGTTTTAAAACAGATGCAAAGCTAATTTGTCTTCATCAGGTGCGGATAATTTCGGGGTAGACGGGCCGCTACGAAAGGCCTCGTAGAGGCGGAGATGTAAAAATGTTTGCAAGGAAAGTGCTACGGTGATTAATGTAGCGCGCTGTGCTTTAGCAATTTTACGAGTAAGTTTAAATAGGCGGAACTTCGCTTTGAAAGAGCTGTGGAGAAGCGGAAAAGGGAAGTATATGTATAAACGGGCGTTTGCTGAATTGTGCGTTTGGAAAAAAAAAGTTAAGTTCTTTCAATATTGCCATAGCCATAGCCCGCGAAGACCAAAAGAATACAAAGAAGATTACGAAGATGAAGTCTTTCACGAAGAGCTAGATTAATGATTATTAAAAGTTTTTTTTTTTTTTTTTTTTAATGTGAAAAGTTGCCAAACGAGCAGACGGTTCACCTGATGGTAAGTGAATACCGCCACCCATGGACATCTGGTACACCCGAGGGTTACAGATGTGTTGACAACCTTTTGAAAATTGGGCTCCGGTTACCTCACTCACCAGACGAAACGCGAAAGTATTTGTCATACTTCCACTTTACGCTGGTCTTCTGTGAGGTCGTGGTACTTACCCGGACGGGCCTGCCCATTCGTGCAACAGCCGAGGCTGCTGCGTGGCCCTACCACCGTAAAGGTACCGTAAGATCAAGGTATCACTTTTATATCTGCTGCAGATAATATGCACACGTAGCCATCGCATCTTCTGTCGAAGACAGAATAAACGTTTAAAATGAAATAGAACAAAAACAGAAACATACAAACTTACAGGATAGGATAGGTATGGATAAAGCCGCTTGGAACAGTAGAAAAGTCTACAAAAGGTTAATTTGTGATAAAATAATAATAATGGACATAGATATAAGCTCAAATACGTATATGGAACGAAGTCCGAACAAATAGCGATTTTTAATTTATCACCAAACTCGCTCCTCGTACTCCGAACAATATTTATATGAGAGGCGCTAGTGGAGCGCAGTTCGGGAACAATCCAGAAGTCGGCCGCTCCTTGACTCCGTTTTAATTAGTGCCCATTCATCGCGGAACAATCGGGTCGCGAACGAATCTATTATGGGAACTTTTCGATGATCGAAGGCGGCGCTCAAAGTTTCCGACTTCCTTTGTTTTTTCTAACGGCCCGAGTCTCGGGAACTGTCGTTGTTACGGCCCCGCTCTATCGGATAACGATTTCAATAGATTACGCTCTCTATGGGCCGGCGCTGCCGATGAAAGGAAAAACCAGAGCGGTGTATATTCCCTTTTCATTACGGGGGAGGCAAAGTGAAAGTGTGACGTTCGCTACTATTGTTGTTCTAACTGCTCGAAAATATTCTATGATGAGGGACTCTGCACATTCTTCTTTAAATTCATCCTCGGTAGTTACTTGATCTTTAACGATATCATGATTCCTGAGCCTCGTTGCCAAGTTAGTTATCAAGTTATTTAATAAGGAATTGATGGTCGATTTAATGTCGTATCATATCTAATCAAAAATTAGATAGAATGAGACAACAAAAAATATTTCGAAGACATGTGAAGTCAGCCAATCTTATTGGGGTCACGCGGTGGATGATGCTCTAATGCCTTTACTTTTCTTTTTTTAATGGTAAAAAGGGGAAAATGAGCAGGAGGCGCACTCGATGGCCGCTGCCCATGGACGTCTACAACACCAGAGGGCTTACAAATAGGGCCTTTTGTGTAAAGGAGGCCTTTGCCCAGCAGTGGGACATATATAGACTGTTACTTTACTTTTAAATAGATACCAAGCCAGATAAACCACGAAACAAGTGAATAATTGATTGCTAAATATACCCTTTGAGGTGCTACGAGGATTAACGTGTGGTGACGTAATCGGCGCTCGGTCTATTCACCGCGGCCCAGTGCCGACTCAATCCGGCACCGTCCGAAGAGCCGAGGGTTCGATCCTCAATGAGCGCATTTCAATACGGGCTCATCAATCACGCGGGGACATTAGCAGATAAGCGACACCGGCCTTCGGGGCGGTCGATTAAAATTCGTGGCGTCATTACCATTACGCGAATGCCCTCCACCCGCTGGAGATAACCCCCCTCTCCTCCGTCAAGGAATCCCATTCAATGCCAAGAAACCTTGATAATTCCCGCCGATTCCGAAAACTTGCTCGACCTGACGCAAAAGTTCCGTGCCAATATCGCTTACGTGGCGGAGCTTTTGGCGTGTAAATAATAAATACATCATTATTTCAGATATATAAGTACAGTAGGTACATACTATTTTCTCGAAAAAATGGACCAAGTTTCGCCGTTGTGGGAATCGAACCCATGTCTGCCAGATTGGCGCCCAAACTGTTGTAGAGACCGGATGTTGAAAAGCGGCGAAAAGCATTTCCTCCATTTTTTATACAAATTTTTTTTTTAAGTGCAGAGATTAGCACAATAAATATAGGTAACTCACTTTAAACATTTAAACTTCATCACTTAAAGTTTAATCTATGTTAGTAATTACTAATTGTAAATGTAATTAACTAGATACAGAGCAATTGTCTATTCCAAGGATCTAGGACGGGACTGTCTTATTCCATGTAGCTTCCAGACTGCTATTGGGACTCCCACAAAAGGTAAAATCCCCGTTTAGCTTTCCTGTTCTAAGCTTTTGTCCTTAAATAACTCAATGTATTGTAATGTAGTTAATATTTATGCGGCGTCCGATGTTTACGTGCTTGCAACGTGTACAATGAGTGAATAAACAATTAGCGGTGAATATAAATCCATGGAGTCGGCAATGTATCATGTCACGTAGCGACCGCTTGCCACGCCGATAAGATTACTAGACAAAGGAAGTCCACCCATATCACTACCACCAAGACCGCTAAATGCGAGCCTCCATTTACCACCCGCGCGACGCGTCGGTCGATTTTCGATCTTAACGCCATTCAAATACGGACCGTTTTGCCGCTTAAGTTGCACATTAGCGTTGTAACGTCAACGTCTAGTTCGTTAAAGGACACTCAGCTTTATTTATGTCGGCGTACGCTACCGTATTTGTTGTTGCGATTAGTTCCGCGTGCGAACCGAATTGGACCATGTTTTCTGGGCGATAGAGTTCAGGTTGGCTTGACAATGCGGCTGTTCGTGGTGACACTGCGAAGGAATTGAAGCACTTTTTCTTAGATAATAGAGTTTATTATTAAACGGCCGCGCCGTTGGGCAATCTACTGGGCGGCTTCCGGACACGATAAGGAGCCGATGCGGCCTAAGGCGGCGCGACACGCGACCACGTCTAATTTATGTTGCGGCGATCCGAGATATAAGCCCCGCGGACGGAGCAGGCCGCCTTTTTATGGGCAGTTATGCTAATCGACTGTCTAGGATAGCTAACAGCCGAATGTTGGGGACAGCCAATGTATTACGCTCCTGCATAGTAAGTGCTTTGATATAAGCAAATTCGGAATGCAAACTCCTCGTTTGATATTTTATTGCATTAGAAACGGTTATACTGCTTAATTGTACAACATAAGTGGTGTATATGACATAAGCGGCAAAAGCTAGATTTCCTCTCGTGACAACTATTTTTTTGAGCCACAGATAATTGTTCCAGATCTGGGTTTTGGCTCCGTTGACGTCAGATACAAAAAAAAAGAAGCAAATACAATTAACAACATAATTTACATGCTGTATCGACCCCACATAGTTGAGATAAGGGTAGGAGAAAGACGATATTTTTTTTAATTTAAAAACATTGCCCTTACTTTAGGATTACATTATCCTGTGTTGTAAGGACGTTTTACAAATATAAATGTAAATGTCACGTGGACAAACACCCACAAAACACCAAGTGTGGCAACCGAACCCACGACCCCCGACGCCGAAGCCAATACCTTGGCAACTGCGCCACGGAGTCGTCATTCTAGAATAACAGTACAACAGTGAAGCGTTACTCTCTACGCCGAACTGATCATGGTTTATCGAAGCCAGGGGATTTCTCCACAAAGTCCATCGATTCGCTCTACTACGCTCCCTAGAATATTCACTATACGTTTCTACTTACTAGTGAATACGGTACTGGGATTGTGGCGACGATAAACTGGTGCATAAGTGCGTTTCGCGAATTTCATCACAGAACGCACATCCCAATCGGACTAACCGCTTCCCTTAATTAATAATCGGTGCAACTTGTTTTATTTTGGTCCTTTCCATAATACATACGTTTGAGGAGTCTGATGACTCCGTTGCGCAATTGCTAAGGTATTGCATTCGGAGCCGGGGTCGTGGGTTCGATTATTTGTGTGACCCACGGATAATTATTTCGGTTCTGGGTGTTTGTCCACGTGAAGTTCATGTAATATGAACGCCCTTACAACACGGGATAATGTTATCCTACGAGTGGGGCAGTGTAAAAAATTAGAGAGTAGAGATTAGGGAGTACCGACTAAATTTAAACATTGAAAAATTGGGAAAGGCAATTTGTTCTCACTTAAACATTAGACTGAATTAGACGCCTGGAATCTAATGATGACTAATTTTGGGGTGCAAAATGAAATGCAAACAAATCAAACGCCGATGTTTCATCATCATATCAGCCGTAGGACGTCCACTGCTGAAAATAGGCCTCCCCCATTGGCTTCCACTTCTCACGGTAGGTAGCGGCCTGCATCCAACGATGTTTAATCATGAGAACATTATAACTAAATTATGACGAATAGCTCACCTCTAAATTAAAAACTACAGCAAAAGTCATCAGACTTTTAAAATCGCATACAAATACAGATCGTATTGCGATAGTAAATAACTTTTTTCATAAAACTGAAACCTACATTTTGATAAGTAAATAGATCTTTTCACCTAACCTATCTAACCGATCTTTTATAAGCACCAATGTACTCCAAGTACAGTAGAAATTCGTCAGACGCTAGGAGTATGAACCTACTAGAATATTTCGAAAACTGAAATGGGTTCCACACGGCGGGTCAGAACGGGTCAGGGAAATGAAATCGATAACTTACCTATTATTAATCCGGGAGAAATTCTTCTTTAATCCACCTCAAAATAAACGAACAAAGATTAAAGAGCCGATGATAAGTGTAAAGTGCAACCCAGCTCGTTAGAAAAGTCCGCTCGCCTCCCTTCATTAGTGTTTGCTAGTGAAAAAATAAAGCGTCGCAACCTACTCGAGTTACCCAAGCGAGAGCCTTTGTACCCGTGGCAGAATGGAAGCAATTTCCACTGCCCAATTTCTAACGCTCGGTGTTTCTTTTTTGGAAAAAAAATAACACCAACGTCACTCGGCGCAAATTATAATACTCGTGAAAGTTCATATGTATATTTTTTTTTCGAGTTTTAACGAGCGTTATATAATCCCGTCGGGTCTTAAAATAATTAATCAGAACCGTAATGTAATGAATAAGAATTATAAAGGTCGTAAAATAATTACGCATAAACTTAATTTTATAGCACGTACTTATATATATTTAATGTATTGCGGACCACGTGACTGAATTCTACGATTACCTGTCCTAAAAAGTTTTATTTCCATGGCAACCTCAGGGGTGACCTGTACATGACTGCATTCTGATTTTAATGATTCGTAAGTTACATCTCGAATAGTGAATTGATTATTGACAATATGTCGATTTGCTATTTAAGGAAAAAAGTTTTCATTTTGATGTAAACGTGGTAGACAAAGTAGAATCCTATTACATTTAAAATAAGCATTGTTCGACCAGAAGGTTTTTTGTACGCCGCTAAAGTAAAGCGATTGGATTATTGTTCGCTATTAGGCTGACATAGTCCAAACTGGAGGATATAGCTGAAAGTCAATAAGGCACAATTGTTTTCGGATATCGATTATACAGCAACATCTGTTGCCAAAGGCCGTCCGTTTGCGAGCCCTTTAGCGCACATTAAATTTTCAACCTCAACCGAAACAATTCGAAGACACCATTAATCTCACTATCTCGCCCGACATATTTCTTTGTCCGAATCCATTAAATTAATTACGGCAATTCGGGGAGCGACTGCGTATTTATTAGGCTCGTTATCATTCATTGAATATCTCGATGGAAAGCGGAGCGGTCGCCGCGTGGCCCTGATGGATGCCTGTGATCCACGTGAAACGGAGGGCCCCGGATTAGCTGTCTGCGGAAGAATGCAGTTACGCCTGTGACTGATTTCCGGATGGATGTTGCCACGCGGTCGCGATCAGGGCTGCCCCAGGACGCAGCCGTTTTCCGGTAAACATTTTGGGAATATATTAAATGAAACTAGTTTACGGATTTCATCGCGTTAATCAAGAAGTCAATACTTTTGAGAATAATTCACACGGCGAAATCGTGACAGGCGCCATTGTTAAATAAGACTGTATCGGACTAACGTTCATCCATAAAGCACGTTGCTTTGCGGGGATAACGTTGTTCTCGATGCACGCTACTGAGTTAAGAAGCGAGGTGGCGTTGCAAGTCTGATGTTACTAAAAGAAGTGTGTGAGCAGTGGCGTGCACAGAACTTTAAGACAGGATGCGTATTAAAAAAACCGGTTACATATTTTTCTGTCTCCGTGTATTCTATATCATTGTCTCGCCAGTTTAATCCTATTTATTTACGTGTCATGCATAGAAGCTCGATGAAACGTTTTTGTTTCAAGTTTCAAATCTCAACGATTCTAAAGAAGCTTTTCTTCAAAAGTAATAATAATAGTTTCCTTAAAATTGTATTTATTGCCAACCCTGTAGGCGGGAGACAAGGATGCATAGGTGTCGAGGGGTCGCCGATGGGGTGTGGAAATTGGCAAATTCTTCTCGATATTAAGGTGCAAATCGGGCGTTATAAGGAACGAGCACAAAAGCCGCCCTCTTTATTTAAAGAATTCCATCAAGAGCGGGGAGCTGTGAAAAATTTGACAGCTGTGGATTTTTTAAAAAAATAAAGGTTTTCGAGTGTCAGTTTGCAAAAGTAAAAAAGTAAAGTAACAGCCCATACAAGTTCCACTGCTTACCACTTGATACCACTGCGGATTTTACATATATTCGAATTTATTTATATTATTATTTCGAAAATATGCAGGTTTCCTCACGATGTTTACACCGCTGAGCACGTGATAATTCAGCAATTAAAATTAACAATTACATCGGTGCCGGCAACGGTATTTGACATCGGGTCGGGTCTTAGAATATCTAATCCGAAGTGGAACTTACATCTAAAAACACCTTATAAACATCGCCAAAGTCTATTTTGACGGAAATTGTTTCACTTACGAGCATATTTTACGGCGCGATGATTTCAATTTTAAATAAACTTAAAATGATAGACAACTTAGTCTAACTTAAGATGTTTAAAAAACCGGAATTTTAAGTTTTGCGAGAACAAAAATATTTATAGCAGGAATTATGGGAGTGACAAAAATCACAATTATCGCTAAGCGCAAATTCACCGCATCCCGTTTGTCATACTGTTTGTTAACTCTGTGGCGAACGCAGTTTAATTTGCATGCGGGCCGCGACGCCACGAATTAATTCATTGAATCGTCACGTATCCGTCACGTTGAGTTGTAAATCGCTCTGAATACGAGATTCGCTCCTCGTTTACATTCTAAGGTCTCCGCCGCACGTCCTGCAGTGCGCTTCGTACAACGACAACATATACAATCCATAGATAGCGTCGAGATGTTTCAGCTGGGACGTATTGCGGTGATTTTTCATCTGTGTTCCCGCCGACGTAAGTAGGTTTTAAAAGTGAAATTTATTTAAGCGGCTGCTCTTTGGCGAATATTTTTGTTACACACGCTTTTATGACTGTAATTAATTAGGTTCACGAGACGACCAGTGTTTCAGGAATATAAAGGAATGTTATCCGCGTGGACCCAGTAGCTTTGTGACTATCATTGCTAAGAAACTGCCTTAGTATGCATTAGGGGTGGTCAGAGTTGTACAAGTTGTATATATATAGCGTGTCTTTACAATCGCGACAATAAATGAACACACATATAGAGGATAACTATTTTAAATTGTATTAAACATCAATATTTACAGAGTTATTAAATTTTCCAAAACAAAGAATTTTAGAACAACCTTACGTATAAAACTGTAACGTAAAGTCATTTGTAAAGGTCACAAAGCAAATGAATGGGATTTAAGAGACAAAACATACTGCTAGAAGGAGAGGCTTGTAATGCGACGCTGTGGCAACGAATGAAAAAGTCTCAGAATGTATGAATCAGTCAGTTGTATTTGTATAGGTGTTACAAATTATGTTTCTTTTTTACTTAATTAGTTTGTTTGAAAAATATTTATTTTTAATTATGGATTTTTTGATAATCCTATACAACTCGTGCCACAGCGTCGTATTACAAGCCTCTCGTTCTAACTGTATGTTTTGTCTCTTTTAAATTCATTCAACCCATTCATATGCTTTGTGACCTCTACACATGAACTTTACGTTACGCTTTTATAGGTGAGGGTGTTCTAAAATTCTTTGTTTTGGAAAATTTTATAACTCGGTAAATATTGATGTTTAAAGAATTTAAATGTTTAATACAACTTAAAAAAGTTATCCCCTATATGTGTGTTCATTTATTGTCGCGATGGTAACGACACGCTGTATATTTATAGTTAGTTTATATAGTAGTTAGTTTATATATTTAGTATATAGGTTATAGTATAGTTTATAATATATATATGTATAATATAAGTTTCAGTCATTTTTTATCATTGTTCAACGAGATAGGGTTTTCATTTTATTAATTTATATAAACATATTTTTTATTTCAATTGTCATTTGATCACTCCTTGGCGTAGGTGCAAAGGCGTCGTAATGGTATCCTAAAGTGAGGGCAACGTCATTATAAAAAAAACATATAATACAAATAATATCTCGCCAAAACAAGGAGCACAAAGAAAATTTTTCGAAAGGTTTCGACCAATCTTTAATTAAACTTGTAATGTTATCAACAACTGTTAAATATCGTCCCACTTATATACAATAAATTATTTCAATCGTCACTTCAACAATACCGTCATTGCGTATATTAATATACAAATACAAAGTGAGGAACATTCGAAGCGAACGCCCTGAATAGCGTTAGTTTATGAGCAAAATTCCCAGCCAACATCATTGTGAAGACGCGCAAATTGGAAATCAAGTTTCGTCGGGAACTCATTTCAATCCGTTCTTCTGTTCGAAACAATTTCTAGAGTGGATGGGGATCCGACTTTCGCGAACGCTGTATAATACATAATTATAATATCTTTGGAGTAATTGCTCAAAGCTCAAAACGGATGCCCACAGACAGTGACTGTCACGCGCCGGTTCAGAAAATCATTACACGGTGCGCAGACAAAGGGCCTGGGTGTGTTAAAAGGTTTTTAGTCGTTATTTTAATTGGTTGTCGACTTTTATAACGCTTTTAGATTTGCGCCGTATGTTACTTTGTTGGATCTATGCCGTTGTCAAACTTTTGTGACGGCTTTTTTTATAGCGCGGGACGAAATTAATTTAATTTCATTTCCGAAGGCGCTTAGCTTCGGCTGTTGCACGAATGGGCAGGTCCGTCCCGGTAAGTACCACGACCTCGCAGAAGATCGGCGTGAGGCGGAGGAGTTATAATTCTGCGTCTCGTCTGGTGAGTAAGGTGGCCGCGGTTCACTATTATTAGGTTTTTTATGTGAGAAAGTGGCAAACGAGCCGGCAGTTGCTGATGTTAAGTGATAACCGCCACCCATGGATATTTGCAACACTCGTAGAGTTGCAGATGAATGCCATCAATTAAAAGGTATAAAGGAATAGTTAAAATAATATTCCCTATGTGAAATTTTCAATTCATTCGAGCCTGTTAATGCTCGCGCCCAACCTTACGTGGTTGACAATAACATATTACGTGAAGTAATGCGACTTCCCAGGTTCGGTGTCGGTCCGCCCACGCCGCCGTAGGGGTCATATTTCCATAGGTTTTTTGCGGCCTCTGCGGCGCCTGATGGAGATTGATGGTCAGGCCGCCCCGGCTTGGCCTCACGGGTTACTGCGTTTACGCGATTATAAATAGGGCGGCCACGAATCAAAGTCCCTGATTTTTTTTTACTTAAAAACTAAACTGTACTAACAACTTGCATTTGCATCTTGTGTGAAAAGGGTTGGGTAGTAAAGAACAACGACCACTAAGACCTAGAAAGGTATATTGTAGGTTTTCAAATGCAAGACCCATTTGAAAATATTGCCCTTCTTCTTATTTGCAATCTTTATTCTTATCTTACTGTAGGTTTCGTGTGGGAATCGAACCCAGGACCCCCGGCGCCAAAGCCAATGCTTTGGCAACTGCGCCACGGAGTCATCGAAACAACTGACTAAATGACTAACTCATGAAACCTACATGAACCATTTTATGCTCGATGTAAATATATGATGTTCGTTTCATAGATTCATGGGCGTTTTGGTGCGTTGTTGTTACCTTAGAGGTAAATATTATACAATAAGTAAAAATCAAATCGAAATAAGTGCGAACCAATGATTTTTTTTATGTTATTTTTATAAACAACTCTTTCAGGTTTCGCCGTTCTAGGATTCTGAAGATTTTTTGTCCACAAATAAATGCGTGTGGAAAATCATCATGAAAATATGCTGGCCATCCGTAATAATGTATAAGAATATGAGTATTTGTTGTACGAAGCGTTACGGGCCATCAATTTATTGTATAATAGATTTCCTTATAGATTATCCATCAAAATTGCAGACACCCGACAACCCCCTATCAAGGGGGTACGCATATATCCAAATTACGCGTTTGATGGACGTTTCTTGAGCGGACAACTCTCCGCGATAATCCCCAACGGATTGAAAGTAAACGGTTCGGATAATCGATACGAAAGCAAACCCCGCGCCAATAATGCACGCCAGAGTTGCCAACCACAATTGGTTGAATTAAAATTGATGACCCGTTGAGTTAAAGTACCTTAAAAACGAAAATTGAACTTGTAAGTCACAAAAGAATAACAAAAGTTGCATATTCTGATAATCTTGGTGAGTTACAGTCAAAAAAATTATCATTATTGAAACTTATTTATTATTATTAAAAACGTACCTAGGCTATGCATATATATGTGCATATCTGATTACATCTACGACAAATTTATATTCCAAATCGTATGGTATTTTTTACTATACCGGACACGGAAAATACTTTGCCAAAATTCGCTTCTTACAAATGAGTTGCAAAGACGATATCGATATTAAACCTATTATGACAGATAACATTATATTTCGCTGAGGTGCCACAACACCAGGTGTAAGCCAGCTGCAAAATATGACGGAACACTGGATTTATCAGTTTGTGTCACAGTTTTCATAATTGTAGTACTTAAATCAGTTTATCACATAATGTCACAGATATATTAGCTCAAAGTTTTCTCGTTGAGTTTATAAAAAACTAGGGACCCGCCCCGGCTTCGCACGGGTGCTGTGCTGATACTAAGTATACTCTATTATGTTTCTCTACTATATTATGCATGTATAATACATATAAACCTTCCTCCCGAATCACTCTATCTAGTAAAAAAACCGCATCAAGAACCGTTGTGCAGTTTTAAAGATCTAAGCATACATAGGGACAGGCAGACAGCGGGATGACTTTGTTTTATACTATGTAGTGAAGTCTAGACAAGGAGAAATGAGTGTGGCAACACATTTGTCGATATGCCGCGCAGTGCAGTGACTTCTTGAGTTTGGAGGGGCATTCGACACCGACTGAGTGGTCCATTCGCGCGTAATAGACAAGAGCTTTGCACTGGTTGCGTGGAAAACCATATTGTCTATGCCTTGTCATTCCCGCGTACGAACATGTCCTATGTTAATATAGGAGACGTGACGATGCTTGTTTTTGGTCGCCTTTTATTGAGTATACGATGGAACTTTTTTATATTGCTTTGGTTGCATTTGCTTTTTTTTTAATCTCTGTACATTTATGATTTTCCTATTAGAGGAAACTGGTATTTGTACAAGCTATTTATAATAATGATTAGTGTGGTGTATATTGTATGTTTCCCAAATAAATAGGTAACTTAAAGTCGAATCTTGGTGCGACCATCAAGGGAATATTATTTAGTTTTTTTATTACCCGATCTCTATCACGCATTCACGCGTGCACGGGTGGGACAATGTCATATATTTTTAAGTGACATGAAAATATCATTTTGCCGAATGCAATGGATACACGGAAAATATAAACCTCACAAACATACATGGATGGTAACGTTCAATGGTACTAAAATAAATCAGTAAATTTCACGTCGTGATCTGTATTTAAAAAAATAAAAGAGACAGCTGGTTTGGTACAATTCGTCTTGAAGAGAGCAGTTTTAAAAATACTTGACGAGAGCAGTTTTCCTTATTGAGATTTCATCTATTTTTGATTCATGTCAATTATAGTTAAATATTATATTAGTTACGATAAATTGGGATACTCCGTCTAGTGTCCTATCGACACAAATGCTTATGCTTTTTGCATCAATCCGTTATTTAACTAAATAGGTTACAATTCTTTTGTTAAGCATATCTCAAATGTATTATTGTTAAGCACAGAAATGCAAGTAAACTACCTAATTTAAACTTCGTTGAATTAGAAAGTACAAATAAAGAGTTGCGCTAGCAAGTGTCGCAAATTGACGCGTTTCCCACGATTTCAAGAAAATCCAACGTATCGTTAGGTTTAAATCGAATTACTTAAGACTGTTTGGTCCGACTTCGTGTTAGAATTATAAAAATTCAGTCGGACTGGATCACGAAGGGTTCCGTACGGTTTCACTACAAAGTATAAAACAAATTCGTCTTCTTCGTTCAGTCGTCGCTTAGAACTTTAAAACTACGCAACGGATCCTGATGCGGCTTTTTTGCGGTGAGTGATTAAAGGGGAAGGTTTATATGTATAATCCATTGCACCCGTGCGAAGCTGGGGCGGGTTGCTAGTCTATTAAAAACGACAATAGATCATGTCTGTTGCATTGGAGCCACACTTTATTCTTTATTTTTTTTTGTTATAGCGGCAACATAAATACATCGTCTGTGAAAATTTCAAACACAGAGAGGAACGACGGACAGAGACAGACGGACAGACAAACAGACAGACGCGGAGCCTTAGTAATAGGGTCCCGTTTTACCCTTTGGGTGCGTAACCCTAAGATGGTGCGTAAGGAAATCGTTGCGAAGTTGTCAGCCTCCCGGGGGTCCAGGCGACCCGGATGCTTTTGGGGTCAAGTGTACTCGTGCCTTTGTATCCGAATATATATAACCTTGTGCGTTACTGAGACTTTGAGTACTCTGTCCTTGGCGACGAGTCCCCGTCTTTGGATTGGCAACGATTGATCTTCCTCTTTTATGTTTACGATGTGAGAACGTCAATATACGAGTAGTTTATAGGGATATTTTTGTGTATGAATGATTTTTTTTATGCGAAAAGTTGCCAAACGAGCAGACGGGTCACCTGATGTTAAGTGAATACCGCCGCCCATGGACATCAGCCACAACGATGATTACAGATGCGCTGATAACCTTTTGAAAATTGGGCTCCGGCTACCTCACTCGAAAGTATTTCTCATACTTGCACTTTAAGCTGGTCTTCTGTGAGGTCGTGGTACTTACCCGGACGGGCCTGCGCATTCGTGCAACAGCGGAGGCTGCTGCGTGGCCCTTACCACCGTAAAATGAATGAATAAATACACTTTTATTGTCCGCGGTAGTACCGCGGCCTTACTGAATACCGGCGTGAAATCTAAGCATGTGTTATACCTTCGCGTTCCGACTTGTAAGTGAGGTAACCGGGGTCCATTTTTTTACTGTTCGCGACATATTTGCATCCCGTCAGGTGTTGTAAAGGCACATGTGCGGCGGTAATCACTTAACATCAGGTGAGCCGCCTGCTCGCTTGCCAACTATTTACATGAAAAAAAACCTGTCATGACCTTGACTACGCTTTTCCTACCTCGTGGTAAGTATGGGTGTAGTTTTAAGTGGCATACGGGATTACTACAGCGAATGAATATTTACTCTTCGAAATCAGCTGTAGGTGAAAAGTTACCTTTATTAATACACCCTGTATATACCAATTCGATCAATATGACACCTCAAAGATGGTATTTATGGGGAAGTTTGAAAATAATTTAGTAATACAATTAGTTGTATGATAGACTTAAGGCTAACATATATTAAGTAAAAATTGTTACTGATAATATTATCATTAACAATGATCCATACATTATGAACATATATCATAACAATGATCAATATAAAAATCATATCGTATAATGATATATAACCAGGATCAATCCGAAAAAAGGTTATTTAACCATTAATGAATTGTAACTTAAATATTTTCAAACGTTTTAAACAGTATTTTAAACAGACTGGTAATGTTTATTTCAATCAAATTATATTATGCATTTGTGTGAAGGAATATCAGCTCAAGTTCCTCGATGATTTAAAGCTACAAAATTAATCTTTATAACTTTTTTTCACTAAACGAATATGGCAGATAAATAATAAGCAAAATCGTTTCACTCAGGCGTGCTTTTCTTGTTTGTGTCGCACTCTAGCCCTGCCTCAACTAAATATTGCCGTACCGGGATACGCACCGTTGGTGTAGATCTCTGATTAAACGCACCTCGTTTTGATTTATTTGGGCAATTACACATCGCGCCCCCCACGGATACATTTGCGAGATTGTGTCCACGGATTAAGTATGCAATTCTATAGGGAAGGCGCTTTATAAAGCCTGTGATCTTGCGGAGCCCTTTTGAAAAATAGGCCCACTTTAGAGTTGAGACGCTGCGACTAGATGGCGCTGTTGTGGTTCGAGTTAAACGCGATTTATATTACCGTACTTTATAACATAAAAGTTCAACCATATGAAACAAAATTTTACAAATGCATTAACATGACTATTGTATTTTTTTTTTTAAAAAAAGATCAAGTCTACGTCACCTTAACAAATATGAATGAGTTTTGTATAATTTCACGAATCAATTATGCACCACTATTCTACGAGACAATGTAGATAAAATGAGGGTGGTAGAAGCTATAAGCAGATTTAAAAAGTATTATAATGCTGCATAAGACCACTTTTGACATAGTAACAAAGCACTCTAAATTATAGACTTACACTCAAAAGTTTTTTATAATATTACTCTGTACTTACTATTTATTACGTCGGTTACTATTTATTAGGTTAACCTAGCCTCCTTTTTATAGCCCGCGGACATTTGCAACACCCGTAGGATTGCTGATGCCTTGCCACCTTTTAATAGTGTAGGCGTCGGGTACTTAACTCACCAGACGACCCATCCACTTCACGTAGGTCTTCTGTGACGCGCGGTTCCCCGGACGGACCTGCCCATTATTGCAACTGTTGCGTGGCCCTACCACCTTAAGTTAGGGATGTTTTTTATTTTTTACACATATTCTTACTTACAAAGCAAATTTTTAGCAAGTATACATTATTATAGCAATAGCAAGTCTAGCTTTTAAACATTATTTTTACAACAAATTATAAACTAATCCGTTAGTGGGGCGGACTCCACAAAATTTGCATTTATGACAGTGCGATGAATTGATGTATAAAGAATCGCTGATGTACATATGGGCAAGGTCCTGTTCTGGAGCATTCGCATCCATCTGAGGGGTGCTGGCCCCTCGACATCCGAGATGGCAGACGCGATGACCCCGAATTCATCCCTTCGGTCCCCGGTAATAGTTCATTCTTCCGAAGTGCGGAATAGGGTTGCCGCGTTGTTAAACGATGCGGTAGTTTCTGGACTAGTGATATTTATAGAAAGCTGGAATAGCAGTAGATATAGTATACATATAAACCTAAAGTTAAGTATTTACTTAGGCGTAACAAACAGCTACAATATGTGATTTTTATAATATGTATTATAACTTGCGTTCAGGTATGTTATAATATTGCAGCATTATATTGCTATAACTGTGGTTGTGTTTTTACACTTTTAGACTGAAATTGACAATTCTTAACTCCTAATAATAATTTAACTATCGAATAATAAAATTTTACCCGTCTAATATCTTCGATTGAGATGGAACGGGATATATATTAATTACAGGCAATGAAATAAAAGATAAATGCTTACATAACTTTTTATACATATAATCCTCCATGGTAAAAGAGCAAAAACAATCATTGCGCATATAGTAAAGTGAGACATATACACATTTAATATCCCTTTGTAAGAGTTGAGATACAAACATGCGAGCTATTATTTCGCATCCTTTATAGAAATTTCATTTTCATATTTTCCCATTTTTGTGCAAGCAATATGGAAATGATTTTTCGAATCAAGGCGTTTTTATGGCATTGTGGAATTTGCATTAACGTGTAAAGAGGATTCCGGGAATAAATTTGGCCCTCAAACAGTTGCTAACATTCTAAAAATCATATTACCGACTAGCTTAGGAACGATGATTGCTCGGATAACATAGTTATAATAGTATTAATGCGCTGTGCTGTGGGTTAAATTCCCACCTGACATAAGTAGTTGTTGTTAATAGCTTCATAAATGGATGTTCCAAGGCAGGTGTTTGTGATTATTTTTATTTTTTTTTATGTGAAAAGTTGCCAAGCGAGCAAACGGTTCACCTGATGTTAAGTGAATACCGCCGCCCATGGACATCTGCTATACCCGAGGGTTCCAGATGCGTTGACAACCTTTTGAAAATTGGGCTCCGGTCACCTCACTAATTATAATTATATTTGGGACACTAAATAAGAAGTACCAAGAATTAAAAATTCAATAAAATTGGCATAAAAACATGCTGCATGGCGTCTGTTTGTCACCACACTGAATTCTAGATTACTTTTATATCTTTACCGTCTCATACGCAACATTAAGAAAATTCTATTGAATAATCCTCAAAAAGTGAAATAACTATATGATTTTCAAATAACAGCGATCTTCCCTCTTAGTCTCAGTATTATATAAGTGAATTTTAACTGTATACACTTAATTATTTTAATTATTTAAGAACGCGAGTAAGAGGGACAAATAAAAATATCACCCTTTATGAGTTGCATTAAAATTTTTAAACAACGTGACGAGAATAGACTCTCTGAAACGCTGTGAATTGGCATCCTACGATGTCCTAATTGACACACTCTTATTGCTTCCCTGATATTTTAATGCAAGTGGAATTATGGATAGATGATACGACATATATGCCAGTATGTTCATATTTCATAGTTCATGTCCTATTTCAGGATAGGAGGTGTTTGTAGGCAACGTTATCTAATTTCAAACTAAGCAAAACTGGTCTTTATGCGCTATGTAACTGACAAACGTACATAAATTACATTTCTTTTGTAAATGCATATTATATTTATACAAACACCCAGAATGTACAAAAATTATGTAGGTACATGCAACAACATTTTTTCATTAGTGGGGATCAAACCCACGCCTTCTGGCGCGAGAGACCGGTTCAACATCCACTACTCCAATCGAACTAGGAAAGACACTGACGAAGGATCCTAGCAATGCAATGCTAGGATCGTGGAGAGTAGATATCCGTTAAAACGGACATGTATGTGTTAATTCGCTTTGATTACACTACCAATTTTCCTTCAACATTGATCACGTTACAAACTGAAGGTGAATTTAGCGTCCAAGTTGTTTTTAGTGACACCAATCCCCAGAGATGGGCATTATCGTATCAGCAACTATTGAAGTAAAGAAAAAAACGGTTGTTACAAATTTAGTTTTGTTATTTAAGTAATATACAAAATCACTAACCGTTGTAATATCTCCGGCTCGGAAGCAAACGCTGATCTTTATGGAAAATATTACTTTTCATTTTGTACCCCTACAATATAAAATCATTAGTCAGTGTTGCGGTTTATACCATGACACTTGCTTTTATTATGTGGTCACATATATCTTGTGTTGACACAGTCCTTTTTGGTCGAAACGCGTGAAACGTATGAATAACCATTTTTCCGAAGGAAATAAGTTCAGGGCGAGGTTGTCCAACCCTATCCGCTCTCCATATTTTACCGGACCGCCGGTTTTTTTATGAGCGTTATATCGGTAACGGGTCGGCTTAGCCTCGACACACACTGGAGCAATCCGTGCTAAACGTGCGGGCGGTAAACAAACGATATGTACGTTCGCTTATGCGGCAGTGAATTAAATTACTTAGCAATAATTTATTTCACTGTTCTGTTCTCTAATTCTGTTCTTCGTGTTGAGGTTATTTCTGTGTAATAAAGAAATATTTAAAAATGTTAGGATAAATTATTGATATGACGGTGTCCCTAAAAATCAAAAGCTTTTTTTGGGATCCGTAACAGCTGCTTTGGTTGGAGACTTCATCTCAGAAAAAAGACAACAGTCTCTGTCTGTACACTTAGCAGGTAAAGGAGCGATTCTTCTTACTTGTCTTATCTGATTTTTTTCTCAATTTGGATCATTTTTATCATATTTAATCAACAATTACAAATAAATTAAGACAGGTCACCTCTGCCAAGCGTTCTATGACGGCGCCTTTTTAAAAAAGTCAGTCTTTTAGTTATATTTAAACGATATTTGTGAATTAAATAAAATTGCACTAGTGTGTCGCCGCCCTTTCGCGTCCGCGGTCCACTATACATATTTGATGCCAGCGCGTTAAGGATTGATGGCGCGCGTCCCATTTTTTTTTCGGTTCAACTCAGAAATCCATTTGTTATCTGGCCCACTAGTGTGGCGCATTGAAAACCTTGTCACCGTTAGGTCTTCGACACGCCACATTTATTAATAGTGAACTTCGAGACGCAGAGGGAAGGAGTTAAGTGGGACGTTCGTCGATGTTATTTTGATTTGGGATTTCTCACCGATAGTACCGGTGTAGTGGCCGATATTTCCGACAGAAATTCAAATAGGGGACTATTTATTATAACTTAATTAGACTTTATGAAGATTACATAAAAAATAACTATGCTTCGCTATTACTAATTAACTGTGGTAGGGTCACGCAATATGTTCTGCTGTTGCACAAACGCCCAGGCTCATCCGGCAAATAGTATGGCCTCATAGAAGAGCGGCGTGAAATGGAAGTATTACGCTTAACCTATGGTGAGTGAGGTATTCGGGGCCCAATTTTTAATGGTCGCCAATGCATTTGCAACACGTCAGATTTTATAGATGTCCACTGGCGGTGGCAACCGCTTAATGTCTGCTGAATTCACTGCCGACTTTTCGCATAAAACACATAAACATGTATTGTTATACGAAAGAATTTGTTTTTAAAAGCTCACAAAATGTTTTAACATAGTCAAAGCTATCAATGTCCGCCTTTTTGTGTCGATTACGTTGCGGAATTAATGACGTCATCCATCAAGACAAGTTGACGCGCTCTCGCAGTATCGGCGATTTTCGCTTATAAATCCCGAAAATGCACACGGCCGATATATAATGCAACCGTTTTAATAATAAAATTGCACGTAGCTTTTAAAATGTCAATTCTGAATTTTAAATTGCAATTTATCTTACTCGCGGTGAACGTTTTAAATCATTCTTCTTCTTTTTCCATTCTTTTTCTAAACGTTAACTAGGTAAATTTTGGCATTTAGTACAATTTCAACCGCGCTTATAAAAATATTAAAATTAACGCATGGTGAAAACTTATTGTGTATGTCGCTGATATTCTAATATGGAACCTTAGACAGCGATATCATTAAAGTTATTGTTAAACTTATAGCCCGTCTATAAGTTTAACTTTTACACATTAATAAAATGTTACGCTCTTTTACAAGGATAGCAATAAGAAAAAAAAAAAATCGTATACAATTTTAGGTCATGGAGCCAAATCGCAATAAAACAGAATTCATGACCGAATGATGTCATGGTTTAATAAATAGGTTTAGTTAAACGTCAATAACATTAGAATTGACTTTTCATCTACACTTTTTATTCTTACCCGCTTGGTTACCGTCAGACCCGTGATCTTGCGTTCTAACATTATGTAAATAAAAAAACCACACTGGAACAATAAATAACACCTTAACTCCGCCATTGAGACCGCGGCAGCTGCAGACAAAGCGAAGAGGAGCGCCGCGTTACGCTTAATCCGCCCGGCTAAACAGAGATCTAAGTTATAATCGGCCGCAATGTGGATTATAATGGTTGTTTTTTTTTTTATTAAACCTGGCGGAAATTTCACACGGCACCCCCGGGAATCCCCCGCTCGGAAATTCAATTGCGAATTTCTCTCGCCGACGCGAATTCAACGATTTGAAGGGATTTCTTTTCTCTCTCTTCATCTCATAAGTGATTGGTGATATTACTCAATTCCGATTTTATCGTTGAAGTCATTCATATACAAATTATCAGAAAAGCGTAATTAAAAAGCAGGTATAAATCATGTTTGTAACTTTGTGGTTTTCACGATTGTAGTGGAAAATTTTGTAAATTGAATCAAAAGCGGGTTGAGTTCCTACCTAAGTACATAGGCCTGTCCCACCAACTGCCTTGAAAAGCGATCCTGAGCCACATGCATCTATCGACTTACTGCGTATTTACATAGGTTACTCCATCTAGACGCACTACACTACGATGGCTAATACGAGCGTATAACTCGATAATTTATTCCCCAGCTATCGGTTCTACGACTAGTATCCTATTCTAGAAAAATTGCCCCGCAAGTCATACAAATATTTGTCTCGTACGAGAATTGAATTCACGACCCAAGATGTCCAAGTCCACCTTTGCCAATGCGCCAACCAATTTCCTAATTTTAGGTGTGATTGTTTTATCATCAGTCATGTACCTATGATTTAAAAAATCTATAAAACGATTTACTTATCATAAATTACTTTTGTGATATGAGATTGAACACCTGTAGCACAAACTCTGAATAGCCAAAACAAACCTACGAGACTATCTACGAATAGTGATGAATACACACAACATCCTTAGATACGTAATGGTCGACAAACCTCTTATTGTGGGTCGGTGCTACGCTATCCACTATCGTAGACCGGCGGTGGCGTCCATAAAGCATTGCGTAGCCGATTTATTTGCTACGGCGTCCATAAAACACGTATCGCTACGCGTATCGGCGGGTGACAAATCCGCGGTGCGTACTCCGCTCGGATAGTTTGTCTGTCCGTACGCATTGTCCGTTGTCGGCGGGCGTGATTTATTTGCCGGGGTAAATAGGATTACCGGCGGGCGGTCCCGCTGCTGAGCGTTTTTTCCCGCGTCGGGGCCTCTCACAACTGTCGCCCCGACCTACGCCCGTATCGTTTCCGTGCGCCCTACATTTGCTGACGGGGAATAAGTCCCCAACGAGGAGCCTAAACGATCGACCTGTACTTAAGAGCGTAATGTTTGCAATTAAAGTCATTCACTAGTGCTTATGTTCGGCTTGTTTTCAAACTCTATTAAACAGTTAAAAGATTCAGTGATCAATTATTTATAAAATGTTATTTTTAGTTTAAATTTGTAGAAAAAGTACGAGAAGTTTTTCGCCGCCGTGGGAATGGAACCTTCGTCTTCGGAATTCGTGCCCTCCTGTTTTTTATGTTCAATGTAAAAAGATGTTTAAAAAACCGGGCATGTGCGAATCGGACTTCCGTACCATTATCTATAAAACGGCAAAAAAATCATGTCTGTTGTATGGGAGCCCCACTTTAATATTTTTTTATTTTGTTTTTTAGTATAAGTTGTTATAGCGGCAACAGAAATACATAATCTGTGAATATTTCAACTGTCTAACTATCACGGTTCATGAGATACAACCTGGTGACAGACGGTCAGACAGGCAGGCAGCGAAGTCTTAACAATAGGGTTCGGTTTTACCCTTTGGGTACGGAACCCTAAAAATTAAATAATAACATAACCTTTCGTAAAATTACTATATAAATTTTATGAATTGTTATTATTTACTTTTATATTAATACAAAAAAAAACGAGTATATTAAAAATGTACGATCATAACAGGTTGTTTCGATATCTCTGTCAAAATATTTCATGTTCATAGACTTAAAAAGATAAATGACGATTGAGAAGAAATCAAACAGCAGCGGTTTGAGAAAATGGACGAGACAGCAAACGCTGAGGCTATATTCAGATTGTGCCACGTAAACCCAGTGAGGTTCGCTACGGAATACATAAAGGGGGGTGGGAAGCGCAAAAGGCCCTAACGCCCCGCGGGCGCGAATATAAAATATTGATCAAGGCGGAAATTTATGAAAACATAAAATTTCGGAGGTGCGAACATCGCCCTCGAGGAATACAACAGATATCGATATATGCGAGTTTCGGTTTTTTATTACACTTTTTTTCAGGAACCCTCGCCGGTACAGTTCGCTTTGATCCCACTGCGAGAACTTGTGAAACAATCAGCTTCGGGGATTATTTTCATGTAGCTCATTTGAATAGTGGATCTTTTAGTTGAACAAAATTTCTCTAGTAATAGTTTAAATTAGAACAATTGAATATAAAGTGTGACCGACTTTTTACTACGACACAGCTTTTTTAATTAGTAGTGAAATACTTAGAATTAATGTTTTTTTTGTGTGATTAGTTTTAGTTTGTAAAGTATTGTTGTTTATTGATAATATAAGCTGGTATTGTATACGTTTTAGTATTTGATAAAATGTTAAATGGTAGGCTTGGTTAAGCGTGTTTTGTTCCCACGACGATAGTTACGACTTGTTAATTGTTTATAAACGTATCTTTGGAAAACATGTATCACAGAACACAATACTTTCACAATAAATATAAAGTTTTAATTATTTTAATAAAATTACGAAGACTTCAATTCACGAAGACAATTTTCGCAGCAAATATTAAGACGTAGGTGTATTTTACACGTGTGTGCGTTTAGAAAACAAATACTTGGACGGCAACGGAAGTGTCAGGTGCGTAGAAGCACGCAGACTGTGAGCTGTAAGTAAAACTTCCGTTGGTCGTGGGGACAAATGAAAAATATTTATCACGTAAAACCTCTAGGTGCGGACTCGAGTGACCATATATGTGGAGGGACACTTATATAATGAAAGTACAAAATTTTATGAAAGAGATTTTATCGACGCGTAGTTTACCAACCTATGGAGGGTTTAAACATTGCGTTAGTATTTAATACGATACGAATATCGGATATAGTTATCAGAAGACATCAGCTTTTAAATGAATACATAAGTCTTTTACCACTTTAGCTGACCTTAAAAACCTCGGAACTAGGACTTGAACAGAGTGAAAAAGATTTTAATGAGTTTCACAATCTAATGATATACAACTTATTACAATAAGTCGGGACGGTAGTCGACGGTAGTCGAGGCAGTTTTGTAAGAAAAAACTAAATCAAAATCGAACAAAGTAAACACCGACACCACCCAAACAGTAGCACACAGTTACTGGTCTTCTCGACCACAGTTGTCTAGAGAAACATAAGACAGAGAACTGGGGTGTAAAAATTTCTATTTTACAACTTTCTCTAACGGACAGATTTGAGGAGTCAAAACGTGTCCAGAAACGAGCGCAGTGTGATGTCACTAGTCAGGGTTCGGAAAAACTAACGGGGCTTAGATAATAAACTGTCGTCGGCAATCAGGGTCCTTCGCCGGCGCACAGTGATTGGATTTGAGGCGGCTGGAGGGCGCAAATCTGCCTCCCCGGCTTCAAGTTTAGGGCCACTAACTTTTTTAAAAGCCCCGTAACCTATCACTTGTAACTCGAGTTGGGAACTTGGAGTATTACAGTAGCCAAAGCCCAGTTTACCTTGAATGCCTTTATGTACCTTACTATTTATGTATAATGTGATGTGTTTGTAAGTTACTACTGTATTTGTATTGTTTAAACGTTCCGTCGTATTACGACTAAATGTAGCAGAGGGAATAATACAATTATACGAGAATTTAGGCACAATGAATCGATCCGAGCACGTGAATACCTTCATCAGAGCTTTTTCACTGTGGTGAGATCACGCAAAGTCCTTGCTGTTGCACGAATGGGCAGGTCCGTCCGGGTAAGTACCACGACCTCACAGAAGTACGGGGTAAAGTGGGAGTGTTATGCTTCTGCGCTTCGCCTGGTGAGTGAGGTAGCTGGGGCCCACTTAATTAAAAGATAGCGACCTCCGCAACCCTACGGGTGTTTCATATGACACGGCGGCGGTTACCACTTAACGTCAGGTGTGCCACCAGCTCGTTTGCCACATTTTTATGTAAAAAAAAAGCTATCATTCTCGAACATGGGGAACTTTCACACGGGTAAAAATGGTCCGAACGTAGTTGTTTACGCGAACGCTCGAGAATGCTCGGGCAGCGGTGTAGCGAGCCGAGGCGGCTGTTCGATTGGCCAGCGCACTCGACGCTGTTTGACCACGGACGCGTCTTGGCACGGTCATCGATCAATATTTGTTTGCACAACGCCCGACCTAAGGTCGATCGGCCGATGTTTGTATTGTGAAGAAGCACTTAAAAGGTCACGAGAGTCGACTTAAGTTCGCCGGCGAGTGTGAGAGAACGTGTCGTTATCTCGAATTTTTTTCGTGTATTAATTTATTCAGTGATAGTCTAGTGGCTGGGCGGTTTTATATTGTTTCATATATCTGACGTGAGAAAAATTTCACCATCGCAGGTCCACGACAACATAATTTGACTTAGCTTATGATTTATCTTTATCGCACCCAACTTTTTTATTTTTCTACTATCTATTTTTTCCGATAATAATTTGAATAAGGCATGTTTTACTTAACCAAATCTGAACGGTTTAAATACTGACAAGACATTTGATATATCATGGATAAAATAAAAATTTGTCTGTTTTAATTAATACAGCGAAGGCTACGGCAAACTTATTAAAAAGGTCAACCGTCTGTAATCCAATATAATCTGTGCCTTGATCTCTCTATGGATTGTAAATTAGCCTGGATGAATACGTAAGGAGCACCAGAGGGCTTTTTTAATTAGGGCCCTTCATTAGCGCATATACAAATAGCACATTCATTTTATTAATTGTATTAAATTTCGCAGAAAGAAAAATAATTTCTTTGTGTACTCACCATTATTAAGTTCTAGGAATAATTTGGAGTCAGTAACTGCTGTATCTTATTAATATTGCTTTACAACGTTCCGTACAGCTTAAGTATATAAACTAAACGTAAGGTACGTTCCTCGAAGTACGTAAATGCTCATCTCAATTAAAGTATCTTATATTCAAGAACTTTTTATTTTCAACTATATACGACATTTTGTGGTAATACTAAAATGCGATAATGGTTTTTATCCTTTTGTGAGGGAAGTTTTTTCTGTTTACAACTGTATGTTGAGTAGAAAACTGCAGCCGTATCTGGAATATATCGGCAAGTACCGTTTAAGAGATCAATGCAGGCGGCAGACGGGCGTTCCTGGTACATATATTATCGGGACGTGTCTGAAATTGACTTTACTTATAAACACTTTACATTACGCGCTTCGCAAGGCGCCCCACTGCACCCGGGACGGAGAGCCGTCGGTGTACTCGAAGTATTTTTTCGGCTGCACCACGAGTGGGGTTCTACAGTAGGAGGGCACCACTCCTCCCTTCGTGCGCTCCCCGAGAGCGGGGGTACGCGATAACCGCATTTTATACGCGTAATGCCGGGGATATCGCGCTAAGCTGATAGAATTGTGGCGAAATCGTCGGCCCTTTGAAGTTCTATTAGATTCTAACACTCGCGTTTTCGCGCCAACGCGCCCGTGAAATTGTGCCGCCGACGAATCCATCCCGAATTATTCTTTCGACCCCGCCAGGGTGGGGAATTTGAGGCGATTAACACCATTGTTCAAACTTCGCTTTACGGTGCATGTTTTCAATATCACGTACTTTTCGATAATGCCTTCGAGGGTCGCGCCGTTTATACCAATAAAATTAAATACGCATTTAAAAACAAATCTAAGTTTATCTATTTGATTGCTTTTTTTTGAAAAAAAAAAGTAACAGTCTATTAATTTATATTTATATTTTAATGTAATGTTAATCTTTTGAGGGAAAAAATGACAAAAAGGACCTACGGGAGTTTCCTACTACAATCTCTTCTTCCGTTAGAAGAACGGTGGCAGATTTAATAAAACTGGCCAAGTGTGAGTCGGACTCGTGCACGAAGGGTTTCTTACCAATAACTATTTTTTTAATTCTATTCTATTCTCGCCAAAAATGAAGCCTGTTGTATGGTAGCCCCACTTAAATATTTGTGAATGTAATGAACATAAATATGTTTTTGCTTTTCTATTAAAAATAACACAAAAGTATACGGAAAAATACTCGCACGTGTGCGATCGGTTCCTATTTTTACACGGCTTTTCCTGAAAACCTTTAAATCGAGGGCGATATACGCCGGCCGTACACAGGGAATTCCATTGCGTTCGTGGTGCAATAAAAAAAAAACAAAGTTCGAATTTAGAACAATATCTGGCGAACTGAAAGCGAACTCTAATTGTGAAAAACGCCGCAAGAAACGAGAGTTGTTAACTTTGAAAATAACTTCTCGCAGTCGTAACAGTTTTTTGTATCGTTTAGTCCAACTTACCAGTAGAGCGATACAATGACGAAATGCGCTATTTATAGTCTGTATTAACCGCTTTGTTCCACTACATCATTTATGCTAATTATATTTTGTTTAATTAAACTAAACATTCAACGGAACAATTACATTGAATGTTATTTACAGTGTACGTTTCCAATGCTTTGATCGTTTTTGACATATTTTTTTAAGTAAAACAAAACATCATAAGGGAACACAGTGTTTGTGGAACTTTGTCGATCAAAAGTGAGCACTTTTCAAAGATTTCTTAATGGTAGGTACGTATGCATGACATGAGTATTTGTACGAAATATAACATTGCATATCATATTGCACATTCTTTGATTTTAATAGTTCCATATGGAGAGAGGAAAAATTTACAGAAGCCCAAATTTTCGGTTCTGATATATTTAACTTACGTACTCATAATGTGTACTCGGTGTACCTACTACAGTAAACTTTTTTTTAGAGTAGAATGGAGGATGGAGTTAGCTGTTGAGTGAGATTTTGTAATGACATAAAACAACGCAACCAAAGTTACAGCGGCGGTACGAGTAGGAGCATAAGAATCGATATCAGTATACTTGAATGAACTGTGTCAAAATAGTCATTAAAAAGACTTACATTGAGTTATGGAAGCTCTTGAAACATCTGCACCTGGATGGACCGCTCGGTATTACGTTGATTTATATTAAAATGTAGAAATTAGAAAAAAGGGCAATGTAACTATTGTACAAAAAAAAATTAGTGAAACGAAAACATTTTGTATTATTTCCGCGTCACTTTTTTGTATCATTGCATTTTCGTTTTTCAAAAAGTGCCGCGCCGCTGTGACGTCATCGAAGCTTCTGCAGAATGGCACTCGATCACGGACCGGCGGCACCGCGAAAACAACGAATCGGACCCATTAAGCGGACGCCATTTAAAAAATTAAGCGACGCGCGAACGCCACGTAAGCGCAATTAAAATCGAGCGAGCCGGCGCTGCGCAGCGCTGCGCACCGGCCGCTTAAGCGCCGCTATTTAGGCACAATTACGCCGCGTCATCGGCCATTGTCCGGGAGCGATTAAGCGTCGACTACAATGGCCCCAATCGGAGCCCTAACGAAGCGACTTCGCCCATTTCCGCTTCTGGGTCGGACGCGGCCGAAGATGTGCAATTTGCGGACGGCGAAAATTGCAATTTGCGGCGCGTAGACGTCGGATAGGAGACAGCGCGCACTCGCTAGAGAGGTTACGACTTCGTAATTAATATGAACAATTGCCCAAAAGTACATCACTGGCTCCTCTATGGTTAGGCTGGCAAAAGTCAGGTTGGTTTAGAACTGTAATCTTAGTGCGTAATATTTGCGAATATCGTAGCCGCCTTGATATACGAGCGTAGCGGTACTATTGTATACTTTTCAAACTTTATTCTGTGAATTCTTTTAGTTACCATTATCAACTCTAATAGTAGTATAACGTTAATAGTGATTACGGGACTATTTTTATACCGGTGCGTCAGTTCGCGTTAGTTCTACGATGTGTTCAAATGATGTAGACTTACGCTACGACGATGCTACGCGTATGGTTACAAAAGCTCAGGAGAATCTATCTCGATGTCGGCCGCGTAGAAATTTCCCGACAACAATACTCGACTACTACACTAGCTTCCAGTTAAATAAGTTAGTAATTTAAGAAATTCAAAGTTTACGGATTTATTATGAGATCACCGATAAGGGTTACTACCGATTATGTCACGGGACATTACAAGAGTGGTGCTATCTTTGTCTAGCTACCTTCAGGATTGAATAAAGCGAGCGCTTGTAATTTAGGATTTTCAAAGCTCAGCCGCTGGCGAGGCGATAATATTTATCTGTTCGCCGCGGCGGGGTAATTGCGCGTCGACAAAGGCCACCCTTTGTCAGCCGGATCCGATAATGACGGCGTAAACTTTACTCATTTCGCTACAGGCGGACGTTGCACTGAGCAATGAGTATTTCGTAAGCTTCGCGCCCCTTGTATTTGGCAAAACACGAAGAAAAGACACTTGGGATTTAGTTCGATTATTCTCGAGCAAAGAGAGCTCGTATAAAACGGAGAGTATCGCTTTCTGCAACTGTATTTAGCATTTTCGTTTAAATTCAAAGCATAAATAATTCGATACTGACGAAACAATATCCTAATTCTAGTAATATTCATTACAATCAATGCGATGTAAGCACTGTTACGTTTTTCAACCATAAGCAATGAATTGAATATCGGGTGCGAACAGTACATTAATACCGTATTAAATGGAAATTATTCACCGACGAGGTCCCCTTATAGATTCATCTTAAGGCAATCTATTCACGACCAGCTGTGTTCGATAAACGCCCTTTAGCTAACTTCCCTTATCAGGGCGGTAATAACCGTGGTACGTGTTTCGTTACCGAGTGTTTTGTTTCCAAAGTCTTCGGCGGAAGTTAACGAACCGACATTACCTGGTTTCAGACAATGGAAAGGGTTTTTTTTTACTTTTATCATTTTTTGATTAAGTAGGAGGAATTTAGCGAGTGTAACGATTCATTAATTTCCTATTTTTGAATAACCAAGTCTATCGCCTTTTGATTTAATTTTAGGGTTTTATTTCAACCAATTCAACGGTCTGTCATTGTAGGCATTTCGGTGTTTCTTCGGTCGATTCTCTAGTTCGAAACCCATACACTATTTGTGCGACCCACAGATAGTTGTTCCGCATCTGGGTGTTTGTCCGCGTGAAGTTTATATTTGTAAAAAAGGTCCTTACAACACATGATAATGTTATCCCAAAGTAAGGGCAATGTTTTATAAAAAAAAAATACACTAGTCAGAACATAAACAATTAAAATATATTACGTTCATTTAATTATGTATTATTGAAATAATCGATTAATAGAATTTGTAATAAGTAAATCTAGTTTGTTGCTGTAAAGAGTTAGCATTAAATAGTTAAAGTCGAGTGCTTTACCTGTATGTATAAAAAGTGGAAGTAGGTATATATGTAATCGCTAAACTCCAGCATCATTTCACCGATTATCGAGATTTTTCTCCCAATTCAATTAAAATTCATTCATATCAATTACCCCTTATAAGTATACATAGATTATGTTTTATACTAACATCTTTTTTCATCCATCTTTTATACCCTTGAACCGATTCCCATTAAAATTAGTTATTTTAACTTTTGTATGTATTCAAATAAGAAAAAAAATTTTGTATACTTATAGAGTTTTCTAAATAACCTATCACGGTATGACAGATTAAATAGTTTAAATAATAACTGGACGCGTCAGCATTTATTAAAAAAAATAAATGAATCAACTATGTTATTGTACCCCGATCGCCCCTCGCCAAACCTCCCCGCCGCGATTAAGCCCCGCGGTTAATATTGCCTCGGCGATATGTTTACAGTCTTCGCCCGACTACTTAGCGGGGAGGGCGGGGCAAAATTGAACATCGCGAAGATTTCATAATCCCCAAACAAAAGCAGATTACTGTTTGCAGGTGCGCAATTAAGTGTTGCCCATGGTATCCCGTTAACGATATTACAACGGGTCGTGTAATAAGATTTTTTTCGTCTTAATAACGGAGGGGAACGCGCTAAAAAGGAATTCTTAATATTGCATACTTATGAATTAGAATGTTTGGTTTGTTTGTGAATAAATTTTTATTTGTGGTGAAACCGCTGAAATGTGGCAATAACGTCCACTCAAAATACTTATCAATATTTGACATTCATATATAAAAAGTAAAGTAAAGTAACAGCCTATACATGTTCCACTGCTGCGCAAAGGCCTCCTCTATCGAGAGGATATTAGGGCATAGTCCACTGCGAATTGGCGGACTTCACATATCTTCGATTTTGTTTTTGTTATTATTTCGAAAATATGCAGGTTTCCTCACGATGTTTTCCTTCACCGCGATAAGTCAGCACTTAAAGTTAAAAACTTCATTTGTGCCGGCACCGGGGATCGAACTCAGGTCGCTCGAGTATATTGAACTAAAGGCGAGCGCCCGGACACTGAGCTATCACGGCTCTGATCATCATATCATATATGCTGTTGTATAAATTAGCATAGAGATGGATATTCGGTTAAGTACAAATTTATATAAAAAGAACAGTTACATATTTCAACGCACACAGTACATGTGCCAATTCCGTTACATTTTTGCATTGGAGTCACTTTCGTTGTAAGCTCGCATGCAACGCTAATCGGTATCATTTAAGCAGATTTTTAAGAAGACGATCCTTTATACATTGTGCTAACATTTTCTACGTTCTTTTGAGCTATCATTCTAGATTTTATTAAAAATGTTCATGTATTGCGACGTGATAAGGGCATGCGCGAACTTACACAGTTTATGTATTAGTGCTATATTTTCTTAGTCTTAAATTTACGACTAATAATTCTCGTAGACAGAAACCGTAAAGAAAAGGAAAACTAATTCAGTAATGAACAAAAGGGGCAATGACGCAGAGCTACTGTTCTATCGACGTCGATGACGGGAGTTGAAAATTCTAAGAAAATTTGCCTTCAACAATGCCCGTTCCCCGTTGAAGCGTTATAATGAGACTTCAGCATTTGCTTTTGCTTTAGATCGTTAACAATTAGAGTCTTGTTTCGTTTGTTGCGTGAAACAAAGTAAAATAAGTAATGAAACGAGAAATATTTCTACGAACTGTTAGTAGCTATAAGTTAAAAGTTGATAATTAATAATTCAGATAGCGAATTTAATGCATCAATCTTCTATATTCTAAAACCAAAATTCAATTAAACAAAACAGTGAACTTAATAAATTAAGTAAAAACAGCTCAATAAACAAACAAAAAAATTAAGGGTTTAAAGCGTACAGCATTTAAAACATAATAAAAACTGCCAGCGTGGGTGAATTGCAGTTTGAGGACGCGAATTGATTTACTGCTTTGGCGACGCTGTCGCGGTCGCCAAGGGCCAAAGTCGCTTGTAGTCGCAAAGGCTTAGTCTCGGCGGACGTTCGGCCAATTGCGGGCAATAATTGAAAAGGGAATTTAAGTCTTCCCTACTATTTCAGGGTACTATTTTACGGGCTCGGTTCTTTTCGTTAATTATATTTTATCCTATAAATTCAGTACCAACTCAATGTTAAATAAAAGTATTTAACTGTTGCGTGGGCCTACCACAGTTAATGATAACATAAAACATGTTAATAAGAAATCATAAATTGAAAGTTAATGATTATAAATTACTCTTAATTTGACACATAGAATGATTAAATTATAAGTTATCTTTCCAATTGTGAACTACACCCAATGGTGTAGTTCACACGAATTTCTATACGCTCGCCTTAATAAGCGAAATAATTTCTAAGCTCGAAAGTTCTAGATTGAATTATCTTACATAAATAAGTTAAATAATGGTTGTAGCGGTTGCTTAGAGGTTGTTTTGTCATAATTTTGATCAAAATAAAAGTACAAAACAAAGTTTAAGTACTACTAAAATACTAAGGCTTCCTTAGATATATTTAGCGACGTGTTTCCAAGTTTGGATTGTGATGTTTTTGTAGATAAATGTGCAAAAACTTTCAGTGCTGCGGCGTTCGAATCCGCGACTTCCCTGTAACGTCAGAATGTCGACGACTAAGTTTCATTTGAAGTGCAGAGACTAGCGCTAAAACTAAAACTAATCATAAAATTCCAAGTATGCTTTATGACGACACATACATACATGCAGGTAAAAAAAAACTTATAAATTAAAAAATAGAATAAAAAGAAACGTTAGATTTAATGTAGAACGGAATGAAAGATGAGGAAAGAAGATAGAACGATATATGTGAATAAGCAGGGAGAACGACGATGACGAAATGGTGGATAGTTATAGTTTTTAAGAAGCACAGACGAAAATTTGTAGAATGAGTGAAACAGACGTGAATTACAAGAATAAGTGTTTACGTCTCAAACCTATATCCTGCATAGATATCCTTTGCTTGTTAGATGTAAAGTTTAACGTCAGAAAGTCGCGAGGTAGCCGAGTGAAGTGAACGCTTAAACCTTACACAGATTCTCGGGTTAAACTTTACTGTAAATACCGATGCACTTTGTACACGTGTTTGAAGAGTCCTTGCATACCTATGATAGTGATATAATTATGTAATACAATACATTACTATTATGTACCAGTCTTAAGATTCCTAACTGTAAAGTTCGCCGACTTATAGTTGCTTAATTAATTTTAACCTTAATTTATATTATAAATACAATTTATAAAAGTTATTATTAGTAAGCACATATAATTATTAAATTCCTTTAGTATACGTATCCCTTAAATGGTTTAACTTTAAAATACTTGTTTAACTATAAAAATAAACACAAACGAATTCGAAGTAATAAAAACTATGTAATGACTAAGAAAGTTTCGAACCACCCAAGGAAGTCCGCATTTCCTTAACTGCACTTAATTTTTAATTTATCTTTTTAAGCCAACACCAAACGCCGGATCCAGCGTTCTTCCTAAAGCTGGCCGTATAGCACTAAATAATTAATGGGAGATCCTGCGGCTTTGAAAAGTGGAGCCGGCAAACGCTGCCGATGTTATTATTAAGAGAATAAAGAAATAGTTTAGAGGAAATTGTTGCGAAACGGCAAAGGGTCTCTTGAATTATCTAAATATTTCTTTTGTTATTCTGATTCATATTGTTCGAGCATTCAGCGGAAATGAGCCTTTATTGACATTGTGTCGTTTCCCTGTTGTTTTAAGCCTCGGTGGCGTTTTGTATTCATCTATGAATAATTATCAAATTTATTCTACATTATAAAGTATTTGAAATTGCCAAATTGGTCAAATTTATACCGCAATGCTTTCAGTACATAAAGGTATTTTTTCAATATTTAGAAATACTAACTAAATAACACTTTATCTTACTAATCTAGCCCTCGCGGCATAATGCCAAGAACACAAATATATATATATATATATATATATATATATTATCGGCAATTGAAACGCTTTTTCCGAGAAAACCACCGAGAGACAACTAGTGTCTGGCAAGGCACAGTGCATTAACCGTGACACGTCAGATATCCGCTGAAGGAAACAGCCGGCCTATTGCGAGTGGGCTGGACGCTTCCAACCCCCTCCACCACCCCTCGACCGACGGCCACTGCAAACCACCCCCCGACCTCCATTTGGGGTGCAAGCCTCGCAGAGCCCGAGTATCTGATTTCTTTATACTTAAGTTGAATATCTCTTTCAAGGAATACGAGTAGAGGATATCGTAATAATGACAAACTATTCATCATACTTCCTTGATTGTATTTTGAGTTTATCGTTTTTGTATACATTACTCCGCATAGTTATTTCAGTATTTAAAAGACTAACAATACTTCTACTTCTATCAGGTTTAGGCCAGACGATGGATAATTTTAATTTTTTTATGAATCTAGTTGAAATCCGATGTTAAATTGCAATTGCGTTATATCTTTATAGCGTGAAATTACTTTTGGCATATGTATTACCGATCGTTATTTCAAATATTTTCCACATAAAAAAATCCGGCTAACGCGGTCGTTCAACGTATGTGGACGTTTATTTCCATTTAAATGTTGCAGCAACATGCCGCCATTCTGTCGGTGCAGGGTTGTCAAAAATTTATCAGACATGGTCATTGAAAACTGTCATAGGTTCTTGGTGTCATTTTCACGATACAATGTTTTGTCTTTTTCAACCGACTTTTATATGTACATATGTGACGTCCGGGATTTTGAATAGAGTTTGTTGCCTTACTTAGTTTGCGAGTCGTTATTATCGTATCTACTTGAATGAGCCAACGCTGGACACTTTAGCAATTTGAGAGCGCGTCCGTTGTTAGCATGGTAGTACGATCAGCCGATGTGACCATACAGAAATGTACACAAGCTTTCAATTTCCTGCGGAACAGGCCCGTGAAAGGAAGCTCGAGGGGACCTCAATTTGCATAACCTTTTGAAACGGTGTCATTATGTTCACGCCGAGAGGTTGCGACGGCCGTGTACAGAGGGCATACAGACCAGTAAATAAACGCCTTTTCAGTCTATCCGATAAATATTTTCAAAGGTTTATCGCATTGAAAATATCGACATCAATGGATAAAGTCTAAAAATACATTTGTAAAAACTTTTTGTATGAATATATGGCTTTTCAGGTGATGTTTACTGGTGATCTCCTCCCATGGAAATCTTTGGGCTTGTAGATGTCAATCTTCAATGAAATGGACACTGGTTACCTTACTTACCTGATCATACTAAACTAATCGTATGACGAATAACGAATAACAGAAAGTAGATCAGGAATCAAACCCTAGATGAAATTGAAGTATGATCTGTACCGATTGAAAAGAGTATAGTAAGTTACTAGCCTACATATATACATGACATTCAGGGATTGGCAGACTTCACACCGTTAAGTCATATTTTTTGTTGTTATTTACAACATATGCACGTTTTCCCACAATTTTATTTTTTTCTTCACCGTTGAGAACGTGATAATTCAGCAGTTAACATTAACAATTTCATTGGTGCTCATAATTCAGCAGTTAAAATTAACAATTTCATTGGTGCCGCCACCGGAATTTGAACTCAGGTAGCTTGACTTAATTGAATTAAAACGAGCACCAGGATACTGAGCTACCGCTGTACCGGTTAGTTACGATAAACAAAAAATGTCGAATCATATTAAGGGTACTCAAAAGATACGACCCTAAAGTTACCAATACTGTTATTAGTAGTCCCCGTTTAAAAATTCGGACTTTATATATCAAATTCATAAAATATGACAATTCATTGAAGATGGCAACCCTAAGACGGCAGCGGCTATGGCCGCAATGAAGGCATCAATCACTTCGCGTGGCGCGAGGAAAGCCACCGCTTATCAGGCTGGCCCTATTTGCCCGCCTACTTATAAGTAATTTCCGTACAATCGATTCGTTCCTTTGCGGCGGACGCTGTTAATGGGGGCGCGGTGTGGGAGGGTTTTCGGAGGTCGCAAGTTGTATCTCGGCTATCGTACTTTGGTGGTGAAAAGGTTAAAGTGGAAATATCGGACGTTTGCAGATTTAACTCGTGTTCAGCAGTAAAGAGACACTTCGTCAGGGGACCGGTAGTCGTAATCGAAAGTTTTCGGTTGCGTAACCGAACAGCTCATCGTTGTCATTTTATGCACATGCCACTTGCGTGCATTTAGTATGCCTAATTTAATAAATTAAATATAATTAGTTCGCATAAGATCGTAAGTTATCACCTGATATGGGCGCCTTATAGAAACCCCGATGATATTGCTATATCATACGAATTAACAATAAACAATTTATATTGCTATATCATACGAAGATTCATACGTTCTTTTTGTTATATTTTTTTTTATGTATAATTGCATTAAAAAAAATATAACAAAAAGAACAAGACCGCAGAGTTTCTTGCCGGTTCTTCTATGTGCAGGTCTAGTTTAGTGAACCAGTGGTAAATTTTTTGTTGACGTTCAATAAGAGCTTAAGTTAGGCCTATATTGAATAAATATACTTTGACTTTGACTTAGAAGAAAGGTCATTTATGCTTAGATGTTATATCCTTATACATATATCTGTATAAGTCAGACGTTGATCGGTTCCGCACTCTGCGCTGCTGTTTCTTTGAAGCACACAAGCTGGATTAACTCGTACTTCATCTCGTCGTATGTAAAGCGCAAAGGGTGGAAATACAGTATTTCAATCGGTCGAACCTCACCGTCGACCTTCCACTGGCAAGCTGCAAAGGGGCGCCGAATAAAGTCGTCACTCATTAAAACTTTTCAGCGCTTAATGAAAATGTTATTGAGCCCTGGCTTCGAGTGCATCTGGGGGCCGGACCAGGCCCGCTCTTAGGGGGCCATAGGGGGGGGGGGGGGGAGTGGATCTGAAATGGCCCGGCTAAGTGTATTACAGTCGGATCGCTGCCTTTGATTCGTTACATCAAAGAAGATCCAGTTCACTCGTCGCTAAATCGAATAAGAACCGCTTTGTTTCCGACTACGGTAGGTAAATTTGTAAAGGGGGCATCTTCTCAAGGAATAGATTTGGCCCTCCTCAATGGGTTGCTGGGACGCGAACTACCGTCCGCTACTTGGGAAGGTGTGTCTCTTATGTGGCTTATATTTTTCTTATGATGATATTTTTTTTTCAAGAGCAAGTATACCAGTTTCTATAGTATATAGTAAGTTATTGTCGACAGTGGGCAATCACAGCACTACCTAACAGACGATACAGAACTACGTAATCATTCATAATTAATGATGGTCTTCTTTGAGGTAGTGTTGTTACGAAATTCTTCAAATATGGAACAGTGTTACTGGTTGTGTAGGCCCATCTACTCAGCAGGGGCACTAGCCCAAGGAGGGATGAGACCAAAACGGCCAAAACAGTCGTGCGAGCCGATTTATCGCGCAAGATTATTTTCAAAGTTCCCATCCTACGTTTCACGCGGCGCCGACGGCTAAAGATAGACCGACGCTATTACTGTTGCCTCATTCAGGGATGATATTTAATCCGCGGAACAAACCGCTCCCCATTCCCTCTTCATAACGCGCCGCCGAAAGATTAACCCCGAAACCGTTTATTACAGCGGCCGCGCACCGAATCGCCGGCAATAAAACAGGCGGGCGGGCTAACTCCGCAGTTCTGGCACCGCAGCCCGGATAAAAACTAAACCGATATACTTCTTAAAATTACCGCCGTGCCCGCTTATGCAAGCGAACGTGACCCGTTGAGCTTTTGGCAAGCGGCCGAAGCTAAGACGCGGCCCCGCGTCGATACTGGCTTCAGGCATTGGCCACTGTATTTTTAACCGGGCTGGATGGGAATTTCGAGTGCGAGATGGTTGCATAACCCTCCGAAGTAGTTAACAGTCAATTAGATTTTTACTTATGAACTGCGTCAATGCATATTAGTTGAGATATTAAACGGGTGCTTTCAGTTACTTAAATAATATGCTATATTACATAAAGCACTCACGTTTTTAACATCTAATGTGGAAGACGCTCTCCATCGGGCAGGTAACTTTTAACGAGGTTATTATTAAGTTAAAAAAACGTGTCTGTGATTCATGCATAGATATACAATGAGCTAATTTGACGTGGCAAAGACTGTTTCAAAAAAAGTAGACAACACAAGTAAAGTGTGTCGTGTAAGTGTATCGAAGTCATGACGTGGATTGCGACTCGACCAGAAATAATAATTTTATTTGCATTTCGAACGTACCTCATTACGTCTGCCGCATTAGCGCTTCCCGTCGAGCATTCGATATCTCGACTCGATCACCGCTTTCGGTATCCCTCATCCGATTAAGCTGGAGACAGGCTTCCATTTTCGAATTTGGTTGCCGTCCAAATCGGGACGCCGGCCCTCGCCCGATCGGTAAGCGGTCCACGTAGCTGGGAGCGCGCCAGCTCCGCACCGATTGAAGAAACAATTGGGGGTCCACCGTCGACGGACGTGGACGTCGGATGCGGGAGACGCGGGATTTCGGGGCGCTTTATTAATGTAATCCGCTGGGGATTCTATCAAGAATGACAGAAGCAGATGATCTTAGGATTTTTAATGACTTATTGGAAGTTATAGGTTTTTACTCTTCATCAGGTGGGATCGCAGTCAAGCGCTAGCCGATTTCGAATAGAAAAAGTTGGATAATTATCTATTTAATGTTTATTATAATTTAATATTGCTTTGAATGGTAGTAGATTAAGAAATTATGATGATTTGTACGGGATTGGGTAGTAAGTTACAATGACCACTGCGACCTACAAGATCTGTTGTAGTCTTCCCTTAGAAAATACAATCCTGAGTTTTAAAGACTTTTTACTTAGTAGAGAAACACCCAAATCCGACTATTATCCGAAAATTTTATCTCTGATTAACACAAATAGTTGTTCCGTGTGCCCCCCACGGCCCCCGGCGTCGAAGCGAATTCCTTGGCAGCCACGCCACGGAGTCATCAAATAGCCTAGCATAAATACGTTATTTGATAGATTGAAATATAATTATGATCATGTCACAAGACCCGCATTAGAATCCAATGAAGTTGGTGAAATGTATAGCCGAGTATGGCCCTTATTTATTATTTGCAGCTATAGCTTATCCTGTTTTTGTTGCTTGCATTGTCATTATACATGTATTTTTTTGAATGCGACAATGAAAATGATCGAAAGCATGCATACTTCCAGGATAGATAATATAAAGCTTAATTATATTAATATAAAGCTCTCGTCTGGCATTAAGATGTAATTAGTCGTTATGAAAACCATACAGTAAAAGTAAAATTTATACCTTGTTTATTTACATATTCACTCAGCTAATGTTACCGGGATGAAGTGTCGAAAGCTCTGGTTAGTCCTTTATGCTAATAATGATATCGATCGGTTAATGGTGCGAAACTGCTGATGTTTGAGTGGCACCGTGCCGTTGGAAATTATGAGATCACTCCAGTTACCTAATATTAGGATCCCCATTGAGCCAGGCAAGTATTCGCTGATATAGGCCCTATGCCTAAGCGCTACGGTCTAAAGGTACGCGTAGAGTTGATAGCAGGAGCACGGCAAGCCTCGAGGATCAAGTGTAATCCGATATGTTTAGCATATTTCTTAATATCCGACATAATTATGTAGGTTAATGGAAATACTCGAGTATTTATATTGACTTAAGCTTGCAACACGCAATATGTGGGTATAGTAAAAAATGAACGTAACTTATTTGTAACTGGAATGAAAGTCACTACTACTTGTGATTTATTTGACCCGAATGACACCCTGTTTAACTAATATATAATATCATTTGGCGAATGTTATAGCGTTTTTGCCTTTAACTCCTTAGTTTTTTATTTTATTAGTTTACGAGACGATAGCACTCGAACGTAATAGACAGAAAAATTATGAAGAAATTTTCTCTACATATATATCATCAGAAGTCCTTCTCTGACTGGCCTTAGTAACATGCAATGTTAGCATCAACATAGGAAATTACTGAATAAAAAATATGTGTACGCACGTAAAAAGTTATACGTGTTTAGCGTAAAGAATGAAAACTAACCTAGATAAAACCTCCACTCTCGTGCCAGTACTCTTTGTTTGTGAAAAAAAAAAAAAAAATGAATGCAATTGATAACGGTTTAATTAAATAACTTAACTTAAAGAATTATAGTGATAGTAGATGATTATGGCTAATACCGCGAAGTTGGTTGCATAGCAACCAACTGCATCATGTTGGTGTCTACTTAAAAATTTTACCCGCAAAATTAATTCCGAGCTTGTCAAAAGAAGTTTAACTTCAAAAATATTTTCACAAATGTAAAATGACATGCAACAATTTGCTCATCTCACTCGTTTTACTCGAATTTTAATACACCAAAAAAAGCGGAGGTTTCATTTCGAGATCAGTACGTTCTCATGAATTCGGTGCTTTTGAGCGAGTCACTCCTTGCATCTGCATTTGAAGGGCGCTGCCTGCGAGAGCTTGAATGTTTTATGTGCTTGCAGTTTTGTGTTACTACTTGAGTTCTCTTTTAATAATTACTTGAAGCTGCATTGCGCTTCAAAAGATTTTATGCATTCACGAAACATTTCCTACTATAATACAATAATAAGCTAGTAGAATCTATCCAATTAGAACTAAAATGCATGCTGCCTAAGAACTTTTAAGTCAAGTGTAAAAACAATAAAAGAAGATCGTGTATTAATAATTTATATAAAAATAAAACTATGACCAGCGCAAGCTTAAATTTATGTAAAGACCATAAATTTAAGGGGGTTACATTATATTTTAGCTGAGCATCATTGATACTAAAACATATTTTTCATACTCATTTCACGGCACATATGACGTCGGTGGAACATCATCGTAAAACTACAGCGTGTTAAACATGTACAGTAAAGTTGACTCTAAAACGAGTTGAGGTGCAAAGCAATGAATACGCCGGCTACACTAATGCTACGATAAACCTACGCAGCTCCACTACGGCGTAGTGAGTTACGGAAAAAGCGTAGCCGTAAAGGTTAATTGGGCGGAATACAAACTCGGCTATAGTAAATAGTGTACAACAATTGAATATAAATACGGTACAAATAGGAGAGAAGTTTGCGTATTATATTTCATGTGGCACACAAATAGCAAATGTTTGTGTTGGAAAACATTGACTATAATATTTCATGACATTTTCTATGAATCCTATAAAAAGTGTTTTATATAAGGATTTTGTATTACAAACCAGTTATTTTTAATGAACTAATTTACAGATTTTATCGCGTTTTAATTTTGATTTTTAATTCCCGACCCTTGCCAACGTTCATGGGACACATTCGAACATTCGTTTCAACGTGGTCATGGGACAGACAGAGTTGTTCCACGATGTCAAAATTAACCCGGGCTATCGTCAATTATTTTATTATTTTTATTCCTATAAACGCAAAAAAAATGAAGAAAAATTAACAAAAAATAAATAAAATCAAGAAATCAAATACGAACCAGTAAGTCATTGACTATTTACTGACTAATGGTTATTGAATGTGGCACATTTTCTGATATATGGTTAAATCTTAAAATAAATTTATGTATAGAATGAACCCATAATACATATACAGCGTGTCGCTACCATCGCGACAATAAATTAACAAACATATAGGGGATAACTTTTTTAAAGTTGTATTAAACATTTAAATTCTTTAAACATCAATATGAGTTATTAAATTTTCCAAAACAAAGAATTTTAGAACACCCTTACCTATAAAAGCGTAACGTAAAGTTCCTTTTTAAAGGTCACAAAGCATATGAATGGGTTGAATGAATTTAAAAGAGACAAAACATACTGTTAGAAGGAGAGGCTTGTAATGCGACGCTGTGGCGCGAGTTGTATAGGTGTTACAAATTTTGTTTCTTTTTTACTTAATTAGTTTGTTTGAAAAATATTTTTTTTTAACTATGGATTTTTTTAACGTTAATATTTTTTTATGATTATTGGCAAGTAGCGTTTGACGTGTGTTCATTTATTGTCGCGATGGTAACGACACGCTGTATATGTAATAAAATAAGACATCGTTGCCGACAGCAAATTTCTTGTTTTTAAAAATCTATTATATTTTGTATGTCGCTAAAGTAATTAATTAGGACCGTTTAATTGCAGATGAGAATTGCCGCTACACGGAAGCCTCAAGAGTTCACTGACCCAGTTTAGCGCGGTCACCAACCTTATAATTGCATCTTCTAATCTAAACACCTAATTGATAGAATGAAATACTCAAACCCGGGACAAATTAATACTCGTTTAATATGCAATTCATCGGTAGTTCATCCAACACTTAGTTCTAAATAACAATTAACAATTACGCAAATTTAATTCGTTCGTTACATCAAAACTCTAATTCCAAAGTTTGCCCGACCAAGAGATGAAATATAATTTTTTTTAATGTGAAAAGTTCTCATACGACTTCTACACACCTGAGAGCAGATGCGTTGACAACTTTTAATAAAGTAGGCTCGGGGTACCTCTCTAATAAGACGAAACGTGAAAGGAGGCTACTTACACTTCACGCTGGTTTTCTGTGAGGCTGTGGTACTTCTCCGGGTAAGCCTGCTCTAGTTGAGTCTTTTTATGTGAGAAAGTGGCAAACGAGGTGATGGTTCACCTGTTGTGAAAGTGAAAACAGCCGTCCATGGACATTTGCAACGCCCGCAGGGTTGAAAATGTGTCGCCAACTTTAAATAATGTCGGCCCCGGCTATCCCACTCACCCGACGAAACGCGGAAGTGTAACACTTCTACTTTACACCGGTCTCCTGTGAGGTCGTGGTGCTAACCCGGACGGACCTGCCCATTCGAGCAACAGCGAACACTGTTGCGTGGCCCTACCACAGTTATAGTGTCTGCCTCATATAAATAAAACGCGCTTACAAAATACCGGTGTTCTACACTCGTAGCGTTTAAATTATCACACCTACGGCGTAGCCTGGTGCGTTGCCAACTGATACGCGTTCGTTCCGCTATCGTAGCGCTGTGCAGCGTGTTAATTATTCCACCGGCCGCGCAGATATACGACTGCGATCGCTGCCGATCGGTTTAATGGAATGTTTCCTGCAATGAATGCTGCATTATTTCGATTGGGCGGGTATCGAGCGAGTTTTAAATGATTTTTTTTCTCCCTCAAACTCATTGCATTTAATAGTCCTTTTGTGCTTTTTTTCTTTCTCCGTTTACCGCTCTAATATTGCTCGAAGTTTACATTTGGTGCTATAAGCGATGGAAAGCTGAGCAAGCGGATACCTGGTATTGAAGGCCGCCGTTTATTGAGTACTAGCTGCTGCCCGAGACTACATCTCCGTAACGGCTGAGGGCGTAACATTCAGACAGAAAGACAGACATATTAAAAATATGTATATAAATTATAGCCTATGTCTTATTCTGATGTATAAGCTATATTATTGTAAGGTTTCATTAAAATCCATTCAGTAGTATTTGCGTGAAAGAGTAACAAACATCCATCCATACATACAAACTTTTGCCTTTATGATATTAGTAAGGATAACAACACCATATACGTATGTTTTATGTGTACTGCCCGCTATTGAGAATTTGCATGTCTATTTAAGTCAATCTCCAGATGTAAATCGAAATTATAAAGCTGTGAAGGATGGATAAGAATTACCTCGGGCGAGACTATTCGTGTAGGAGTATGAGAAGAGATCATTCTTCTGTGGTAGGGGAACGAAACAGCTTCTGCTATTCCCTGAGCCTCATCAGGGAAGTACAACGCACCCATAAGACCAGCATGAAGTGTGAGTATTACACTATCGCGTTTCGTCTGGTGAGTGATGTAACTGGGGCCCACTTTAGTGGAAGTTGCAACGCATCTGCAATCCTAGTGCTTTTGCAAATGTCACGCTTTTGCCACATAAAAAAAGCGATTCGGACTCGCGCACGAACGGTTTCGGTTCCGTAACATTATCTTATTATTATCATGATAATTGTTTACGATTCTTACTTATCTTTATTGCAGTAAGTATAAATAGGAATCCAAATAGAAGAGAAGAAGAGATCTGTTAATATTAAATTTCCTCATTAAACAATGATTAAAGTAGAATATAAGCGTACACTTCAATTAAGTGCTTTAAAACAGTTAAGCAGTGGCGCTTGGCCGTTTTGAGGCTAAATTTATCCATTATGTTATAACAGAATTGTAATGAAATATGATCGATCCATTGGAGTGCACACAGCTGACCGCAGAGATTCTCTTCAAGGACCTTGTTAGTATTGAAGCTGATACCTTAATGACGAGCGGTAGCGGAGGATATCTAGGTCTTGAGGAAAGCAACTTAGTATATGAATCAATATGTGAGGAGAAACTTTTTGTATTATTAAAGAAGCTTGATTTTAAAGTATTCATAAAACTGAGGATTGGTTATTATTTTTTACAAAAACGGACTTAACTTCTTTATATAATATACCCCGTGGCGCAGTTTTCAAGGTATTGGCTTCAGCGACGGGGGTCGTGGGTTCGATTCCCACTCGAGACAACTACTTGCGTGACCCACAGATAATTATTTCGAATCCACGTCAAATTTATGAATGTTACAACACAGGATAACTTATCCTAAAGTAAGGGGAATGTTTTTATAAAACAAAATTCTAGTGCTAATCTCTGCACTTCCACTTTGTTCAACCAGCCGTTTAGCTTACTGGTTAAAACGTCTGGGCGTGATGCAGGCAGATGCGAGTTCGATTACCGCCGTGGCGAAAAAATTTGTCTACTTTTCTACAAAATTTGAATGTTCTTACGTGCAGAGATTAGCACTATAAAGGCTTAATAAAAAATTATTGAGCCTTTATTTAGGCTTAATTAAATGTAAATTAAACTAGTCGAATAACGATGACATTTTTGTAATAAATAAATTTTGCGCAACTGAAGGTCTCAAAACTAATAATAAAACCTTTTCCATTATAACTAAGACCACAAAGTATGCGTAACCAAGTGAAAGAAAATGATAAAATAAAATAATATATTTACAAAAATAAATAAACAAAAAGTAGTCTTAACGTTAGTTTCGCTGCACTAAGCGACATCCCACAAACATAAACACTAAATGGTCCTCTACACAGTTTGCTTATAGCTTACGTATGACTGTTATTGGCGTTATAAACTGTTCACGACGTTTTATAAACGTGATTTACCTCAAAATGAATGCTCCAGTTTTATTTGACATTTTATTTAATCTCAATTTTCGTTCAGTGCGCATCTTATGATATTTTCATTCCTTATAAATAGAAGCTTTTATAGCTCGCTTTTAATTCAATATATTCGAGCAACTTGAGTTCGCAACCCGGTGCCAGCAAAAATGAAATTGTTATTTTAAGTCATTTAAATTGTTTACAGTGCTAATCTTTGCACTTAAGATTTGAACATTAAAATATGTAGACGAAAAGATTGTCGCCGCTGTGGGAATCGAACCCACGTTTTTGGCATTCGCGGCCTGACGCTTTAACCACCAAGCTAAACGGCCGTTTTCGTTTCTACATATTTTAATTTTATTTTACGTGTTGAATTATCACTAACTCAGCGGCGAAGGAAGATATGAGGAAATCTGCATGCATATTTTCGAAATAGATTGCAGTGGTTTCGTTGAACTATGCCCCGTTACCCTCTATACAGGAGAGTCCTTTAGTCAGCAGTGGAACTTTTATAGGCTGTTACTTTTACCTTATATAGGACACATGTATGCGTATAATGTTTGAAAAACGAAACAAACCAATGTTCCTTATTAGTTGTGAGTTTTCAATACCTTAAATAAAATAAAAAATAACCTTCATCGTTGCAAAAAAATCTCAAACAACTGGTTAGAACACGTCAATCATAATATTTAAAGTAAATTTCCACTCCATCGATGTTGAAGTCGGAGTATACCATTACAGCATCATCGTTAGCGATAAAACTGAGCAGAGCGAATCGTCGAAAAAGCGCCAAACCGCACGCACACGCGAAGTGATTCCCACATCTCGACGCGAAGGTGGCTATTACCAACACGCACGCTATTCCGACAGCACTCGATACGCGCCGCGGGATCGCAATAGTAAATTTCCCACGCGCCATTACGCCGCCGGGCCGTTCGAAAATTCGCCTCCTTTTTTAAATTCAGTTAATATTTCACGTGGCGCCATCTGTGCGCCCGTTTCTTTAGCGCAATTTTATTTCGTTCTATACATAGAATGTACTCAGTATCTTAGATTTTTGATTAAACTAGAATAGCAAAGTCCGTGTAAAAGAAATCATCTCTCCAATAAAATCTTGTTTTTAAATTCGAGATTCGAAGGCCATTTTGAACATGACAATGGAAATTACCAGTTTTGGATATTTTTCGATTATGATAGGTTTATATTGTTTAGCTAGAAGAGTTTCTAGGCCCAGGTCTACAGGTGCGTTAGATTAAAAGTTATCGCAAGGAAAGTCGACAAGCAGATTAGTCCCTTTTGTATTTGGAATCCATTCTCTTCTCAAATATTATTCATTCCTAAGAAGCCAGAATCTAAGTACCTATCGACGTATCCGTTTCATGTTATCGATTAAATGACGACGTCATTAGTCGCGGGCGTGGGCAGAGGTTGAAGAAAGCAAATATACAATGTAAATAACACCAATTTACTTGTCGCCCTGGTTCGGGAAGATTGCTAATGACGTCACCTCCTGTTTGTCCACGATAAAGACGTTTAAGTTATAAGACAAAATGAAAAATTCGATACATAATATATTTTTTTAACATGGCAAAAGCCGTAATACCAATGTCAAATCAAAGTTTCTTTGTTTAATCAAACTGTTCTGTCTACTTAATTGTTCCCTGCTAATATTATTAGAAATATTAATAGTGGAAATGTACTTAAATAAAAAGTAATTAGCGTTCCTAGCACCATGCTGTATGGACTAGATTTATGTATTCATGTAGAGTACATTTATTTAATGTAGATAACATGTAAACAATTATTTATTCACTACTCGTAATGTCACCGATGACACCTGTCGTCGCGTGGTCGTGCCGTGTCGGGTAAACTCCCCCGTTGTCGCGTCGCCTACCTAGCCTACAATTAACGGTCGCGCCGAGTTTTCTTGCGAGCGGGAAATAATTGCGATTGGGTTGCGAATCTCGCTATCTGACGCGCGACGAGCCTTTAATTGGTGCTTAAATGGCGAATTCGCTTCGACGAGAAAGGGACGGGCACCTATCCGTTTTGCGAAACACTAATAATTGGTGCTTTTCGTAAATTTCGCGAGCTGCCGCAATGCGATACGGCGTGTCGTTCGCGTTAATTGAATAATTCTATTACGGTCAACGGATTTGAATACACCATTCGTTTGACTTTGAACTACAACGAAGTCCGGTGTTGTGAGTATAACGATAAAGATACATTGACTGTGTTCATTTAAGCTGATCTCTGAGACGTCATAATGAAGGCAGTTTATTGTACTACCGTGAAAGAATTTTTTATACTTCGTACTCACTGCTCACTGGATAACGGTTACGTTGTAAACGTTAAAGAAACTAGTTCAGTTGCCTCACTCACCAAGCGTAAGGTAAGCGCGTGATTTGTTCTACTTTACACTAATTGTGATCAGCATATCAGCATAATCTACTGCACGGCTCTACCACAGTATTATTATATTAAACGTAATAATGGCAAAAATACCTAGACGAATTTAAAGAACACAAACAAGTACATCTTTTTATATAGAGACGTCGTTATGAAGGCAGTTTATTGTACTACTGTGTAATCTTTATACTTTGTATCGCCAAGGTTTTTTGCCCAACAAACACCTCTTTCAGCTGTCTAGACGCATAAATAAGTACATTTGCTTTAAAATGCGGGCCCGTGGGGTCAGAAACGGCGCGTTGTATAAATCTATGACAGGTTTGCGGACTCTTAAATGTCAAGTGTCGCCTGCACAGCCGTTACGAAGGAGTAGGCTGCAAGGCTTAATTGGTGGCTTAAAAATATAGTTCTTAAAATAGTGAATAGTTACTTCGCTTTGCACGAATGGGCAAGCCCCTATGGGTGAGTACCACAACCTCACAGAAGACCGGCGTGATGTGGAAATGTTACACTTCTGCGTTACGTCTGGTGAGTGCGGAAACCATGGTCCAATTTATTATTAGGTAGGTCTGCGGTAGTGTTACGAAGTACTAACATATTATACAATTGCAGTGTATCGCACCTTTTTTATTTAGATGAGTTCAATACCACTGAACATGTTAATGGCAATGACGCATTTTATGCCATTGTCAATATGGCGTTTTGGAGCCATAATCATCAAAAAGTTTAAGGTATAGATAGACTAACCAAATTAAGGACGATTTTTTATTTTCTATGCATTAACTTAGTACTTTACATAACAATTCAAGTTTTAAATGTGGGCAAAGGCCTCCTCTGTAAAGAGGGTATCAGGCCATAGTCCACTACGCGACCCCACTGCGTATTGGCGGACTTCACATATTTTTCGAAATAATTTTTTTGTTATTATTTCGAAAATATGCAGGCCTCTTCACGATGTTTTTCTTCACCGCAGAGCACATGGTAATTCAGCACTTAAAATTAACAATTTCATTGGTGCTGGCACCGGGGATCGAACTCAGGTTGCTCGAGTAAATGTACGGACACTGAGCTATCACGGCTTGTGTAGATCCATGTTTAATAATTTAAGTATTTTCGCAGTACAGGACTATTGTAGTAAATACATTATTAATTTTAAACGTTTGAATTAAAGTTGAGTGGTTTTAAAGTTTTACAAAGAGCAAAAAAAATACAGTACGAAGTCCCCTCAAAATGACTGCAAGTAAGAGAGCGCTACAAAAAAGTTTTACTGCCTTACTTAGTTAATTGAAACAATTAACTGGGGCTCACGTAATAAAGGAAACTGCGACGCGTAAAAGGCTTCCGGCTTTTTAGTTTCTACGAAAATGTCGCTTACCGTTTTCCAAGTCACGTTGGTGGGATATTGTAAAATTATTTAAAACAACTAAAATGGCGGAAAAGAGTTTTCACGATCAAAAAAGTAAATACTACATGTAGAGATAGACTAGCCTTACAATGGTATGAAGTTTTTCGACCTAAATGGAGAAGGGGCACGTCTTACTTAAGTTAGATGAGGCAGGACATTTTTTGTGAGCAATGATAACAATTTAACAAAAAAATGGTTAAAATCTTTGACAAATCCTTTTTTCTCTCTTATTTTATATAAAAATAGAATTCATTAGTAGCATTTGATCAAATGCTCCAAGAAATTGATGAAAAAACACTTTATTAATAACAAAAAAAAACAAAACCGATTTCAAATATTCCATACATTTTCTATTTGATTTTGAGGAATGTCCTGATTTATATAACCGAACTAAATACAAAAATAATTTTTAAAATGCGACGACAAAGTTCTTGGGTAACAAACATATAATAAAATATAATCGAATTAAGAACTCCTAATAAAATACACTTAGTCATGGCAGTGTTCCTGTCCAATTATTGAATTGAAATATGACTATAATTTTATATAATATATGGCGATTAGTTAACCCGCTATGTTAGCGGATGTTTCCAGTAAAAAGTACAAGTACAGTGCCAGCCAATAGATGTCGTAATGATGGGCAAAGATCACCTCTGTACTGTAGATATTTGGACATAGTCTATCACGCGACCCCATTGCGGATTGGAAGATTTATTTTTATTTCGAAAAAGTACAGGTTTCCTCGCAATGTTTTCCTTCACCGATGACCACTTGATAAATCAGTACTAAAAACTAACGTTTTCTTTGCTGTCCACTTGACAGCAAAGAAAACGTAGCTAACGAAAGCTGTCAAGTGTTTTAATGTTTTTTTTTTTTAACCGCTGCGGCAAAAACGCGGCGTTTTTGCGCGGCGTTTTTGCCGCAGTTTTTGCGGCGTTTACGCTTCATTCATAAACAATAGAAAAAAACTTTGGACTACCTTCTTACTTTTAATGTCGGAACAGAAATATATTCGCGGCAGACAGGGACGGAGGTAATTTGGCTTCACGGCGGAGTGGGATAGACACATTGCGAGGAGAGATGTGGAACTGTAAAACTTAACAGGGCACGGTTAGAATTAGCAAACTGCCCAAAGTTAGGGTAACTATCGCCGTTTCAAATTTCTTGCGGAGTTTAATTTTTAATACATACTACACAATGATTTCCCCCTGTTAATTCTAACGCGAGTTTTCGAGTTATTATTGGATAACTTTCACGGATAACCCATCAAGTTGTTCGCCTTCTATCCTAGAGTCGCTGAAATTACGCATGAGCTTAAGTCAGAAATGAGAAATCAAATTTTGCTCGGGAGTTTTTATAGACAAATGTCAATGATTTTTGTATCTCATTTCTTTGTTTTTTAAAAACAACGTGTATATCGTGCGATTCGAAAATGAACTCACTCATTGAGGTTTGAACGAGATATCGCTCAAAGGCGACCCCACTAACCGCCAAGTGTAGGTTTAAATGACGAGCGTTTTATAGGAAAACGGTGGTAAGCGGAATGACCATGTCAGAATTTAATATAGGAATGGGTACGGCCGTTTCTTTAGGTCGGAATATCGTGCGCTGTGGGCGTCGTTCCATTATTACTATTTCCATTGTCCGAAAACCTTCATTCACTTAACAGTCCCCGCCGCGACTATTTACTCGTATCGGCCGTGCATCATATACTGACCTTAATACGCCTAGCCAAAGTAATCGGACGGGAAATGGATTTACCGCTGAAAATGAGACCGAATAGCCTTGAATACTACTAATACTGTAATCACTGCGCCAGAAGGAGGGTTATGTTTTTCGAGGGTTTGTATGTATGTATAATTGTTTCGCACGCTCTGCAGCCTTGATGGATTTAAGCTTGAGAGATGTAGTTAGATTTTACTAGACTTTATAAGACTGGGATATAAAAATAAAAAAAATACATAGAAACGCAGTCGGGTTTTTAGTTTTTTTAATTATATTCTACTTGTTATCAAGTAAATGTTTGGGCCATGCACAAGTGAAATGAACTGAGGTTTTCGAGTTTTTTCTCGATTGATAGCTCAGTTGTCGGCGCTCGATTTTAATTCGATATACTCGAGCAAAGTTCAAATCCCGGTGCCGGCACTGATAAAATTGCTAATTTTAAGTGTTGATCTACACGTGCTCAACGTCGTACCTATGCCTTAGGTAATAACTTATGTCAAGAGGTGGCCATTTCATCGTCATCATCATCATTTCAGCACGTTTGAGCACAGGCCTCCCCCATAAACTGCCACGAAGTACGATCTCGAGTTGCGTGCATCCATCGACTTCCCGCATATTTAAACAGGTCTTCCGCGATGGTCAGTACGAGACTGCCACTCAATAACCTTTCTTCCCCATCGGTTATCGGTTCTACGAGCTATATGGCCGGCACATCGCCACTTCAGCTTGCTAATCTTCTGAGCTATTATAATATTATGATTTTCTTCTACTGCGGATGTCAAAACATTTAACTGCTTCCAATTTCATTTACCAGGGAGACTTCGATATCGAGCCCGGAAGAACGAAAACTCTAGGTCCGCCGTCGCAGTTGTGTTTTTAATTGTTCGTATTTACGGCGGGAGGAACTCGAATGATAATATTATTTCATCCAAGTTTCCGAACGAAGTTACGCGACCTGGGGCATCGGCGGCTCGCAAGACAAACTGGCAACTTTCTCAGCGATACAATAAACTTGTAGGGATTCGCTTTTTTTTATACGTTTGCCTCCTTGTAATAATCGAATTTTATTTGAGGGGCCAGATGTTATGTTACAATTGCTTTTAACCTAAGATAGGTGGGCAAAGGTAGTACACCCCCTGTGTAACCTTGAATATTAATGAATAATATATATGGAAGAGAAAAACCGAAAGTAAATTCTCATCTTTAGACTTTGGTTGAAATAAAAAAAATTATTTCAACCAAAGTCAAATTACATTGTCATATGATTGTTATCGTTATACAACTAATTTTCAAATTGTCGTAAACCCTAAATACATTAGCGTGATGTATGCAATCGGTATAGAATATAGAAAATAAAGAATAAAATATATACAGCCCCTCTACTTGGATAACAACAGTGCATTGCGTAGATGTTAAAGGTAAATTTATAGGTAGTGCTGCGTCAATAAGAGCGCAGCCGTCGATTGGGGGTCGTTAATATCGGATGCGGAACAAAGTCGGAGTACGCGGGAAAATGGCCCCTCAGACGATCGTTGCAATGTCTGAAAGCTGAAAGCGAACTGAAATACGCTGCCGCATTCGCACGGTGCAGCTGAAAAATGCTAAGTGACATTACAATGGGAAATGCGTGCTTGTACAGTGGAACGTTTCAACATTTCGAATGTTCCATTTTCAAACTGTGTACTAAGTTGAAAGCTATACAACTTTATATATTTCCGTCTCTGTTGCATAGATTTTCCTTCTTCTTCCTCGCTAAGATTCTAGCTCTTCTGGTGCGTTTTCGCAAAATTAATCGTTTTCACTCGAGTAAATTCTTCTATAATGATACTAACCCATCTTAGAAAAACAAATCAACACATCTACAAAACGTGACACGGCGTTTCGTCGCCAAACGTTACGTTTAAAAAATGTCACCCATAAAATCCGTTAACGTTTTCGACATTCTTCACAGCCGGTACAATAGTACTGAACGGTGTTACACCGAACAACGGAATAATTTCTCTTGTACGTCACAGTCAATAGAAATTGATCTTTAACAGCGTTTACCCAGTAACGCTAAATCATCGCCCATTGTTGGACTCGACAATGAGTGCACGGAACAAGTGTCGCCCGTTTGGAAGGTGGAAAATAATGCAAATTCACCCCGTAGGCGTCCCGCGAATTAATGGCCGATCGTAACAGGGATAAGAGAGGTTTTTTCCGTTAAATCATTGCCTCTTCCGCTCTTAACGGCGTAGTCCTTCGTTAAACGACAAAGTGATTCAGGAAGACGCTTACGACGAGTCTTTATTCATTCGCCATAGCGTTTGAAGCGAGGATTCGGCGAATTTAGATCGATATCGTTTCCACTTGGAGCCGGGCTTCGAGGTGAGTGGGGAGGGGCGGTGAGAACTCCTCTCGGATGGAATAGATAGTTTCTGAAACACGGTTACTTACGCTTCTCTTAGTAATACAATAAGCTTTTATGTTTGCAACATTGGAAATTATTACATTTAAAAGGAGAAAATTGTAACATGAAAAAATGCACTTTGAATATGGACAGTATATTTGCATTTTATATCAGAAACGTTCATCAATGTAACGAAACAATAATCGTTTCGAAAACTTTATTAAGCCTAACGATAAAATGCATGGAAATATTTTTAAATTTCTCCAGGGAATAGTTATGACAAATCATTAAGTACAATATGTTAAGCAAGCAACGAAACCGATTTATTATTAAATATACAATCAGTTATAATACAACGAAATAAATAAGTTGCTTCTCAATTATTTCTGCCCCGTTTTATCACTAGCAGTTACAAGATTCGCCTAAACCCAGTGACGCAAGCCGATATCATAACACTTGCTGGAACTCGGCTGCGGGAAGCCTAAACAAATATGTTAACAATATACCCCGTATATATGTTGGTAATATTGATGGTATTAATAAACGAGCGTTTTGAGGCGTCGGAGTAAGGTAGCCATCGGCTGCGGGTTATGCGGTATAATCTTCGTGGCCTAAAAAGATTGAAAGGCGTCATCGAGAGACAAATGTTAACTAATGAGCCAGAGAAGATAATTTAAAAACACGGCTCACTTTCTTTCTTTTTCCTGTCAGTTTATTCAGGAAGATTATCTTGATTACATTCTAAATTGAATGACTGATGAACTCAAACATGAAACGCTTGTCGGTAGCGTCGATTTTCTGTTCCTAAATAATTCAACTTAAAATTCATATGTGTTTATTCAATATAGATTACATTTACTTGTTGATTGTAAAAATACTATTAACGGTTCGGAATATATAACCTGAAACTGACCTGAGAAGTACCGCCGAAAGAAACTCGGAGGACATTATTTTTAATTTAATATTTGGGCGCCAAAGATCTCCATAGACGAACACGGACATAGACACTCCATAGATTTTACGGTGGTAGGACCACGCAACAGTGTTCGCTATTGCACGAATGGGCAGGTCCGTCCGGGTTAGTACCACGACCTCACAGAAGACCGGCGTAAAGTAGAAGTGTTGCACTTCTGCGTTTCGTCTGGTGAGTGAGGTAGCCGGGGCCCACATTAATAAGAGGTGGCAACGCATCTGCAACCCTACGGGTGTTGCAAATGTCCATGGGCGGCGGTTATCACTTATCATCAGGTGAAAAGCCAGCTCATTTGCTACTTCCTCGCATAAAAAAAAATGACTAAACTAATTTGAAATAGCATTGCTACAGTGTATTGGGAAGTATATAGAAAATGACATAATAATGCTTTTCATTACGTTACAAATAGTAAAGATGTTTCAGTTTTAACGATTTCAGAACGACTAAAGCAAAATCTAAATAAATTAAACAATTTGCATTCACATATCAAACGTCTCGGAAAAGTCGATTGCTTTGTCACCCACGCGTATTTGCACGTAGCTCGAGAGCATCAAATATTCCACAACTAAACGTGTTATGAATTAATCTTCACAATACCTGAGAGATTTAACGCTCGAACGCGCCGCCGAACTTTGTCCGTGTTGTGTTCGTGTTTTTTTTGCGAGCTCCGTCGAGGAAACGCAAACCGGCACGTTAACGTTACACTATTTCTTGTTATTAACCGTGTTTACAACACAATACCCTTTTAGCTTCCTAAACGACTTGTCGTCCACAAAGTAGAAGGGTACCATAGTTTCACTAAACATAAAAAGAAAAAGGGTGAGAAGCTAACAATGTCAAAAGTATAAAAAGGTTGAAAGATTTCGCTACAAACAAAACTGTGGAATATTCATCGCGATTGTCTGTGGCATACGGCGGAAATTTTATTTGATACGATGTGTATGCTAATTCTGCACTGCGATGCCGTGTCATTCATCATCATCATCATTTCAGCCTGTTTGAGTCCACTGCTGAACATAGGCCCTCCCCATAGACTGCCACGAAGTACGATCCTGAGCCACCTGCATCCATCGACTTCCTGCACATTTGCACAGGTCGTCACTCCAACTAGTGGGGGGTCGTCCCACACTGCGATGGCCAGGCTGCCACTCGAGAACCTTTCTTCCCCAACGGTTATCGGTTCTACGAGCTATATGGCCGGCCCATCGCCACTTCAGCTTGCTAATCCTCTGAGCTATGTCGGTTACCTTGGTTCTACTGCGGATGTCTTCGTTACGAACTCTATCACGCAGAAAAATACCGAGCATAGCCCGCTCCATAGCTCGCTGAGCGACTTTGAGCTTCCTCATACGGCCAGCAGTGAAGGACCATGTCTCGGTTCCGTTGCCGTGTTATTCATTTTGCGTCTTGTCCCACACTGTTCGGGTCGGTTACTATTGCTATTATTATCAGTCACGTTAACTTAATTTCTGCAGTCATGTCACCATAACTGTATATATTGACACACATAAAGTGAACAATGAAAAAATTATAAGCCCTTAATCGTTGGTCCCAAGATCATCACAGTCGATATATTAGCGTCGCGTTATACAGAGACAGTAGAAGTTGTGCGGTGCAGATTCCCCGGCAACGTATAGTTGTTGCGAGTAGTTCGTCGCAGACATCTCGTCATAAACAACCGTAGCCACTCACTAAATTAGATCCGGCGCGATACGCGCCTCAAAGCGCTCGGAATCGGCAACTCCTTATCAAACTGCCGAACAATCTCGACGGGTAATTGCCGGTTGTTGCGTAATGAGCAGTAGTAGTAGAGACGCGATGGAAGTTGTCGACCCTACTAGAGCGGGGTAACTACGGTAAGAAACATATACGTACATACGATAAGCGTGATATTTCCAAGGTGCATTGAAAAGACCGAGTTGCATACTCTCCGTACGTATTGTTATATATTTTTATTTATGCTCCACCCCAAATTACTGGTTCGACTGCTGATTTTATACTAGAAATATGATATAAGTAAAAGCGATAAGACAGAGTAATACTAATTTTGCCATACTAGATATGTCTTGAATTAACTTCCCTCAGAATTTCATATGGCTCCGTTGACAACGTCAAAGTACATAAATTGTATTATATAGTTATAAATTTGATTACTATACTGATGTAATAACTTCCGTAATGTAATATTTATCCGATTGTTGGCATCTAGAGCATGGTAATGGTATATCTAGTATAATACACCAGAATTGAGAGGCCAGCCGCTAAACTTTGAAGTATTCTTTTCAAAGCATGCGTTGCTAATGGAAAAAAACAGCAAAGTTTCATTCCAATACAATAAATAACGATTCTATGTAGCATACGATACGTTTTCGAACGAAACAAAAAGAGAGAAAATAATGATTGATATGTCAATAATAAACGACGCGAGATTGTTCGCAGTCGGTGATTTCACGAAACCGACTTGGTACAGTACGTCGGCAACACGGCATCGGTAGAAGTGAGTTTGATATATTCGAAAACATAATGGAATGCCTCCGGATTAAAACAAAAGAAAATTTAGGCTTTTCACACGAAACAGTACGTTGCGCGGGTCGCTGGATAAATGAAATATGGTTTGTTGATGTGTGCAGCGACCTACATCGGACTTATATTTGCTCGTTCGTGACGCATTGAAAACACTGTAATGGCGACGGTTACATATGGCGGTTTCACTGTTTGTTTACTGCTCGAAAGCTTTAGTAACTATATTATGGAGAAGATGACAATACTCACGTTCGTGGTCTGGTCGGTCGAAGGTGGATCTCAGCATGCCTGGAAAGAAAGAGATCGGTTTCAGACAAACGAATATTTAATGCAAATGAAAAGATGTAAATAGATAAGTCACTACATGTAACAAGTAAACTGATCATTTAGACCAAGGATGAGCAATGCGCGGCCCGCGGGCCGCTTGCGGCGCGGTTTACGCGGCCCGCCAAGCATTTCTAAAATTGAATTTATTTTATCGAATTTCTCCCATCAATATAGTGTTATAAAATTAATTATAATAAAATGGTAGTGCATACTGAACCAAAATATTTTTTGTTCGTTTTTCTGTTCTGTTCTTGTTTGTTTTTAACTTACATTAAAATTTGTATATGAAATCTTTACTTTTTTTAATTTTATATTTCTTTATTCTAATATTTATTATAAAAAAAGTTTCGTAAATTATTATGTGCGGCCCGCCAAAAAAATTTTAAATTTAAATTGGCCCATTGATTAAAAAGGTTGCTCACCACTGATTTAGACAATACTTAGTAGTTAGCTTAGTATTACTAGTTACTTGATTTTACACAATAGTTCAAGTGGATTCGTGATTTGGGTACAAAAATGTTGATACAGTAGATTCGAATTAAATAACAAATGTGCCAGGAAACAAAAATAGGAAGACGTTTTCTTTATCATTCCCTCTCTTTCTTTCTACTGTGCATTTATTATTCCCACACGGTAGTGGGGTCTGCCTTTCCTGTCTTTCGCTTCCACTTCGCTCTATCCATCGCATCGTCATGGGTCACATTGCAGGCGTTAAGACCTTTTCTCAGTACTTCTGTCCGTCTTATTTTTGGTCTTCCTCGTCGCCGGGAATCTCGGATGTCCAGATGGTACGCTTTCCCAATGTAATCAGAAGGTCGACGTTACACATGTCCATACCATCACAGCCTATTTTCCTGGAGCTTGTCGGCGATGTCCCGAGACTTCCTCGCACGTGCTCGTTGCGTATCTTGTCGAGTCTCGTCACTCCGCACCGTTTTCTTTATCGCTATTAAGTAATATTTACTGGATTATTTTTCTCATTATGTTCGCGTTCAATTTTATCATTATCCTGTAACCTGTTCAAAGACTGGAACAGTTAGTTGCAACAAACATTGTAGCCATTCGCTCTGACGGTAATTAAGTTTAGTGCCCCAATAAAACTTATATTTGCAGTCAGGTAAACGATGCCGATGCAGTAAACTCGGTCGTTTATTATGCACTATAAAGCGGAAATTTCAAGTCTAGACGGTGACCTTTTGAGGAAATAAAATCGGAATGGCAAGGTCATTAAACTTCACTAACTAGCCGCATTGTGTTTTATCGTACGAAGTAAATCTTTCGTCGATTTAAGAATTCGTTATTTTTTTTTGCAGTTTTAAGTTAGGATATTTGTAAAAACGCAGTAAAAACGCGCTATTGGAGCTTTAGAATCTTTGGTAAACCGGGATTGTTTATGCAACGCTCTTATATTTATTACCTTTATTTTTATTTCCTAGGCAAGGCTTGTTGTGGTTCATGATAAGGCTGGTAGGGACACAGCTCATGGACCACTGAGAGAAGTATTTTACGACTACCTCACCCGCGGAACGTAGCGAAAAATTATAGATATGTTATTGTTAAACATTTTGCGACAGTTTCCCACAAGGCCAGGACCATATTTGTTGTATATACTAAGTATATATACAATATACATACTATCTGCTATTCCATACGATTTCATCCGCGAAAAACGTTTGTGCTTCGTCCCTTTAGGTCTTAGCGTGATGTACCTTTCTCAAAAATTGGGCTATCAAATGCAAAAAGGTTTTTCCAAACCCGACTGGTATTTCCAGCAGAGATTAGCGCGTACAAAGAAACAAAAAAACTTTGCTATATTAACTATGATATAACAAAGCTTCTATAGTAATAAATATGCTCATACGTATTTCTATACAATTTTAAAATTGAAAAAATAACCTTGTTAAGTTCTAAACTAAAACGTACATTTACATTCTGTTTGATATTTCGCGTATTCCACGAACTCGTCAGTGTGAATTTTGACCGGAACAAACGCGGAGCACGTCATGCGTTTGTCTATGAATCACTTGTACAGTTGTCCATTCATAAAAACATTGACCAATTAGTTTATTTAACGTTGCGAGAGGAAAGGCAGCCGTTCTCGATGACCAGGTCGGTGTGGACAAAGAGCGACCACAAAAAATCGTTAGCAAGGGACATTCCGGAAAATAATTAAATTTTTTATCCTGTCTCTTCCTTCCCTTCATTTTATTTTTGATTTTTTAATGTTTGTGCATTTAGTTCAATTCGATCTGCTTTCACTCAATGCAAATGAATATTGGCAGAAAGATACAAATAAACACGATTTACTGAATAATGTGGTATTTTAATAAGGCATAAATGATTTAGAAAATGAGTAATAATATAAGTTACGTTATACAACATACAAACACACATTTTTACCTCCTTGACTTCATTAATTGCGAAAAAAGTGACAGGTGGTGAATCTATTTTGTACGAATTTGTATTTCGTTTAATCGGTGCCTCTAACGTTGTAAAACATTGTTGAGAAGTTTAAAAAGCTAATCTGTGATCATGAACTCTGCGTAAGCATCGGGAATTATAATTTAAATAAAACGCGATAAATTCCGCGCAAATAGCTTAATTTCATAACGTTTAGTTTTTTAGCCCGTTTAGCCCGTTTGACCTGGTGACCCTTGGCACGTGTAAATTGGCCCGTCCGCCCCTTCGAGCGGACATTCTGGAGCGTTTAGCACCTACCCGGGCTGCAGTCGCCGAGAGAGGTTGGAAATTTGATCGACGACCATGTCTCGGCGTCGTCAGTGCCGCCAATTGGAAAACGGTGCGAGCGTGATCGTTCTGCTCTTTATTTGAAGTTCCGTATCGTTCGAACCGTCCACTGTTGCAAAGGCTACCTTCGAGCCTACCTTTAACAACTCAGTGACGCTGTCGTTCTCGCGACCGACTTGATTGTTGAATAATAATTGGAATTGTTTCTTGTTTAACGGAGCTTTTTCTCAACTCAATTTTTGCATTTTCTACTTATCAGAGGTGTCATCGCTATAGATGCTGTAAAATATGTCGTGTGTCAGAATTGAAAAATTGTTTCACATTTATAAACAACCTTACTTTTGCTCTAAATAGCGTTCTAATTTACCTTTACAATATTTACATATACATAAAGATATGTAAATATTGCAAAGGTAAATTAGAACCAAACGATAATATAAAATATAATATATCGATACAATTTTTTCGAGTCGTTTCAATGTTTCATAGCATTGCCTTGCGTTAGACTGTGCACTCTAAACATTTATACTGAATGTATAGACGATAATAGCTTAAACAAACAAGACCTTTCGGAAGGCGACATCGCCTCCCGTTTCAAAGTCACACTAATTATGAAGTGAAATCGTCTCAAAGAAACAGAGTTATGAAGTCTTTGATAACAAGGTTGAAGTTGCTTTAAATAATTACTCTTAAATGAAACAATTACCTATATAATTTGTCAAACTTAACTATATCATACAGCTCATCTTCATTTATATTGTTCTGTCTTTACTTCCCGGGTTTCTGATACATAGTCATACTATGGATGATATCTTTATTCTTATGCTACTACAGAATTAGATTTTAACTCAATCGAGAAAACGTTCACAGTTTTGGGAAAATTTAACAAATTAAGCTTGAGTTATTGGAAAAAAATATCCTATAAAGTTTCAAAAAATAACTTCAATATTTTCATTAAGAGAGGTTCTTTGCGAGCCTGAAAGTCAAATTTTATACCGATTTAGGAATTCTATTTTATACCGATTTTGCAATCGGTGTTAGGGCCACGCAGCAGCCTCGGCTGTTGCACGAATGGGCAGGCCCGTCCGGGTAAGTACCACGACCTCACAGATGACCAGCGTAAAGTGGAAGTATGACAAATATTTTCGCGTTTCGTCTGGTGAGTGAGGTAGCCGGAACCCAATTTTCAAAAGGTTGTCAACGCATCTGTAACCCCCGGGTGTAGCAGTTGTCCATGGGCGGCGGTATTCACTTACCATCAGGTGAACCGTCTGCTCGTTTGGCAACTTTTCGCACACAAAAAAAAATTCTACAAAAGAATGACATGGAAGTAGAAAATAAGTGAAACATAGTGCAGCTTGGATGGCTCAGTCCTAGGTACGAATATAATAGATGAATTACAACATTACAGCAAAAACGGCCTAAATGAATTAAATTCTACTGTCATTAATTTCGCGGGCGCAGCGATCCAGCAGTACAAAGGGATCGGTTCGTTTTTTGCTTACAGACGAAACTCGCCAATTAGGGATTTTAATTTAAATTATGTATATAATTGTTTCCACGCGGTGAACGCAACCGGGATCCAAGGAAGTGAAGAAACGTTCTAATTAAAAAACCACACAAACAGATGTACACATTTCTATTTATATGATAAAGATTGTAAACGCGCGCGCGGTCTGATTGTATGTTTTTTTTTAATTGTGAAAAAGCGGTAAATGAGCAGGAGGCTAACCTGATGGTAAGTGATCACCGGCGCCCATACTCTTCCCATCTTCTTTAGGAAAGAGTGTGCTAAAGTATATATTAACAAAACTGGCCAAGCGCTAGTCGGACTTGCGCATGAAGGGATCCATAAAAACGGCATAAAAACACGTCTGTTGTATTGCAGCCCCACTAAATATATAAATAAATATTTTTATATATTTATAAATACGTACACAGAAAGACACATATGAAGAAAGCATACATTTTGTGTGTGAGCAATGTGGGATTCAACGACTTTTAAGTTTTCTCGATTATGTTTGAATTTAACTTGCTGTGCCTCATTGGCTTTTGGCGCAGCGACTCCAGATTCGAGTCTAACACGGGAGAAGTATCTAGTTCGAGCTTTTCAAGACGTGCTTCTCAGCAAGACAACGCGCACGAGAACGACCTCATAAACAGTGAACTTCGATCCTTATTTTCGCCATGTTACAGTTTAGATTAAGCCCGACGCTGTTTCCCACTATAAAAAAATGGTCCACAAAAGTAGAATCAAGTTATTAAAATCTAAAGTGTACTTACACAATGTAAATTTTAAGGGATGAGAGCGAAAAGCGCACAGCAGCAATTACTCAAGGACCTATTGACGTCGCGCTCAAATACATGAATATAATAAAAATCCGATTCGGCCAGCGACAACAACAACAACAACAAAAAAAAATACATTTTCCCAAAGCCGTTCGCGCCCACGGATATTAAAGGAAGCGTCCATTGAGCGTGGACAATGAAATAATAAACGTTCGCCTCCACCCGACCCGTACTGGTCTGCTGTATTTTCCTTTATTATTTGCAAAGTAAATTTTCCGCGCACCCGCGCCAACGTGCCCTTAGGGTGCTCTGTCACTACAAGTTCGTTATTTTCGTGTTTGCCCGCCCCGGTGTGTTTGGGGCTTAATGTTTTTTTTGGCCGCGAATATCGGCCGACGGGAATGGCGGGGACGATTGCGTTTCCGGCCGGCGATTGACCAAATACACGGGGGCTTATGCGAACGACACGCGATATGCACATAGTAACTTTTGAATCCTTGAATGGAAACAACTCGGCCTGCAAATAACCGTACGTATAAATGATAGAAGCTTTCTTTATATATATAATTCTTCTTTACGTGTGTATGACACTGAACTGCTCTTAAACGGCTGAACCGATTTTAATGAAATTTTTTGTGTCTTCAGGTCGATGCGAGAATGGTTTAGATTCAAATTTAGTTTTTTTTAATTATAAATTGTCGTGGTATTTAAGTCGTGTGTACAACGTCTGTCGCTAGTGTATCCGCTAGTGTACATATATTTATAGAAGTACGAGTATAATTCATTATAGTCGAGCAACCTGAGTATAAATCCCAATGAGAATAAAATATAATTTTAAAGTGCTGATTTATCACGTGCACAGCGGTGCGGGCAAATATCGTGAGGAAACCTGCATACTTTCGAAAGAATAACAAAAAAAATTTTCCGAAGATCTGTGAAGTCCGCCAATCCGCAGTGGTGCCGCGTGGTGGACTATGCTCTAATACCCTTTCTACACAGGAGACCGTTACAGCAGTCTTTACAGTTTTATATGAATTTTTTCCCTAAAAAATATGTTATAAAAGGGACAATACCCTTTATTTCGTAAAGGGGTCAGTCATAATCCATGCCCTTTTATAAAGCGGTGTGGACCTTGCAACCCTAAAATCAGAATTTTATTAGTCTGTTTCATTGTACAGAATAATCTTTTGGGCTAAGTATATACCAGAAAAAAAATGACCCTTGATCATGAAATTTAGCTACAAAGTTAGATTGTTGGTTTTATTAACAACTTGATGCCATGGAAAAAAATAAAAAACAATGATTTATTTGACTGGAATTTCTTATCAGTGCTTCTCTGCATTTTGATAACAACTAAGTAGGTAAGCTCACAAATGCGTTGCCGGCCTTTTAAGAAAGAGTACGCTCTCTTTTTGAAGGTTCCCAGGTCGTAACGGTTCGGAAAGACCGCCGGCGGCAGTTGGTTCCACAGAGTGGTTGTGCGAGGCAAGAAATGCCTTAAAAATCGCGCTGTTGTGGAACGCTGGACATCGAGGTGGTGTGGATGAAATTTTTGGTTCTGGCGTGATGTCCGATGGTGGAATTCAGCCGCCGGGATCAATCCAATTAATGCCAAATTTATTTAAGTACCGCGCAAGAATCAAAGCGACTGTGATATGCAGTGCATTCCATGGCTCATCTGATCTCCTGTGCCGCCTGCCCTTTCACCTGTTCGCAGCAGGATTTGAGGGATGCCACAAATAGGGCATTGTCGAAGCGGCTAAGTTTAAGGCCGGTATAGGTGTGATTTCTCATCGACACGTAAAGAAGAAGATCAAACCAATCAATAGGAACCTCGACGAGGCATCATATCGCGTAAGGTGCAATAAATCGCGGTGTGGTCGCGGCCGACCGGCGTGTGGCGCATGACCGGCCGGTCGCCGACGGGCTCGGCGGGATGACAGGTCGTGACGAGCTGGTCGTGACGGGCTGGTCGTGACAGGCTCGTCGTGGGCGCACGCACGTGGCACTCGGAAGCGCCGGTCACGACCGCGGCCCCTTTGCCACTCCGCGTCCGCTTCATTGTTACGAACGCGTGTCGCGGTCCATGGTCGGTCCTTTTGTCGTATACTCATTTTTCATTAACAACGTCGCTGGTTTTTATTTAAATTCTAAACTTTCTTTTTATTAAAAACTACTCAGTACAGCACTGTCCATCCCTCCTACCGGTGCAGTCTCGGAGGTTAATTAAAAAAGAGATAAGAAAAAAGTGATTTTACGCAGGTTATCCTAGTGTTAAATCCTAAAATTGAAATGTTCTCTATCCCATTATTCACATTAGTGCAAGTCTGATTGATGAGTTTCTTGCCGGTTGTCATGCACCCGTAGGGTTGCAAATGCGTCGTCACCTTTAAATAAAGTGGGCCCCGGCTACCTCACTCCAGACAAAACGCAGAAGTGTAACACTTCTACTTTACGCCGGTCTTCTGTGAGGTCGTGGTATTGACCCGGACGGATCTGCCCATTCGTGCAACAGTGAGCACTGTTAAAGTTATCTTTCTGTTTTTCTTTAATGGGTACGTTAAAATTGTTTACATTGAGCTATTAATAACTACAAAAATGAATGTAATAAAACAAACTCTCGACATCGTAAAATTCATTATTCCGAGATTAATATTCGAGTGCTTTTATTCAATAAGACCATTACTATTCGTAAACAACGGGGAATCAATATTTATATTCGTAAAAGGCACTCAGATGTAATAACTGCGATCACTACACAGCGGGGTTATTACGCAAGCGTTCGTAATTGACGGCGCTGTCTTTCGCAAGCCAGTCGAGACAAAAAGTTGGACGATTCGCGATAACTTAAAAATGTTGAATCACCGCGATCATTGAGCAACCTTGTAGTTCCTTAAAGAGGATTCGACTTGAGGCGGCATCTGATAACAGAGGTAATTAATAATCGGCAAAGTTCAGAACTGCAGTTACGCTTGAACCGAACAGACTATAAACACTTTTAACACGGGACATGATAAAAAACGGACTTAATGAGTTGAAATGTTTTTATATTTATTCTTTATTTCATCAAATCTGTCGTCTTTGCTGCTAGGATCAAGTATACAGCGCGATGAGCTGAAATGCGTAAAAGTGCTGACGGAAAGATCCTTCTATAATGAAAACAATTTAACGGCGTATTAAATTGCAATTTAGAATCATCCAATAAATAATTATGACAGTCCTAACCTTCCTATTAAAAAAAAAAAAGTAATAATGAGCATATTAATTATTAAGAGCAGGCCAAATAGAACCCTTAATCAACTTTAATACATATAGGTAGGTATAGGGTATATGTGGAAGGGTCAAAAGGACTGTGGAAATTATTAAGCATTACCCACCCAATGTTTGTATTGATGTAAATATTATTGCAGTTAATTTCAGTTTCAACCCAACACATTAAATGTGTTTTCATTTGACAGAATTAGAGTTCCTTAAGACTCGAAACTATAACGGTGTTAATACGAGTCAGGAGTTTAGTAATCGTTTGCACACGTCTCCTTGTCCTATTCTCAGACGCAGGGAGGAGATATAGTGACGTCACAATCGTCTTTTGAACGTATGGTTCTAACAATGAGTGCACCTCAACTGTTACTTATCTACGAGTTATGTAGCTTAATAAGTTATTTCTTAATCAAAGTTCACGGACATCAAAACATAGTTGTGTATGACACGACATTCTGATATGTTCCTTGCTTTTATTTGTACGTGGTAGAGCCCCGCAGCAGCCTCGGCTGTTGCACGAATGGACAGGCCCGTCCGGGTAAGTACCACGACCTCACAGAAGGCCAGCGAAAAGTGGAAGTATGACAAATACTTTCGCGTTTCGTCTGGTGTGTGAGGTAGCCGGAGCCCAATTTTCAAAAGGTTGTCAACGCATCTGTAACATTCGGGTGTGGCAGATGTCCATGGGCGGTATTCACTTAACATCAGGTGAACCGTCTGCTCGTTTGACAACTTTTCTCATAAAAAAAAACCTAAAAAGTAACAGGTAAGGTTGTAATAACAAGCAAATAAGAAAATAATGCATTAAACTATTTATTAAAGTTATTTTATTAAACTACATGCAATTATTAATTTGAAAACTTCATCAATTGTAACTAACTGGGTGTATTAATAAGCATTTACTGTTATGCATGTTCTTTAAAACGTGTTATATCCTTACTTCCTTACTAATATTGTAAAGGCGAAAGTTTGTATTTATGCATGGATGTTTGTTACTATTTCACGCAAATACTACTGAATGGATTTGAATGAAACTCTATAATAATATAGCTTATACATCAGAATAAGACATAGGCTATAATTTATATACATATTTTATGTATATAAATTGTCTTTCTGTCTGAATGTTACGCCTTCAGCCTATTCTACGCAGACGTAGTCGCGGGCAGCAGTTAGTTTAAAATATTATACATTTATAACTTAGTTTTATTACAAGAACAAGTTTCCTTGATCACTTAACGTTGTGGCAGTTAGACAAAGGTTGAGCAACTACTTTCGTCGCCCGTTCTCTGTGCGCACAATCCGCTGTCAGCTTTCTAGTTAAACTTAGATCGGAGGAGAGATAGAAACTTAACTTGCCGTCATGCCAATGATGAATGGGCGTTTCGGACAAGAATATTTATGCACCGCTAAGCCTGCGCTTGCAAAATTTTTTAAAGGATTTACACGTCCAACGGGGACATTGCCTTTCCGAGATTAAGATCGTAGCGAATTTCGAAGTGTGTGCAGTGACAGTTCAATTTTGTCGGCGTAACTGGGTTGCGTTAGAGTCAAAATTGGCTCGGAGTTTAAAGATATATTTTAACCCTGGAATATAAGCTGCATTACGTTGGCAAAAATAAAAATCTAGTAACGCAAGGAAGCGTACTAAAGTATTTTATACATTTACCAATATTTTAGCAGTAGGTATATTAGCATCAGAAGAATGTGAAATAAAGATTGGTTAACAAATCATTAAATATATTGTAGCGCCGTAACCATAGACTCCGTAAAGTGTTCGAAATGTCTGGATATAAAATAAATTATAAGCGAAAAGCGTTAATTACTTTTATTCCACAACGGGCAGTATTAACGTAAATAACATGAAAACTTCCATTAAAGCAACCGTGGAGGAGTTTATAGAAGTCATCCCATTAGTCTTTGCTATATATTTGGGCCGTGATAGCTCAGTGCCCGGGCGCTCGCCTTTAATTCAATATACACGAGCAACCCGAGTTCAAATCCCGGTGCCGGCTCCGACGAATTTTTTAATTTTAAGTACTGGTTTATCATAGGCTCAGTGTTGAAGGAAAACATCGTCAGGGTACTTGCATATTTTTCAAATAATAAATAAATTAAAAAATAAAAATATACATATATTTTGAAATGTGAACATTTTTTAAATTGTAAATTTTTTTAGACAAATAAACCAAAACTTTGCGGAGCTGCGGGATTCGAACCAGCGTCTTACGAAGTTTTCACTCCAAAAAAACAAATATAGGTACTTAATTTTTATTCTCACTCCCTACATGTGACAGACCGTGGTAATAAGCCATGTGCTATGTTTGCGCGTAAGCACCCCGAAGAAGTAGGAACTAAAACATTGTCACGAGACCTCGACATTCTTACTGAGGTCTTCGGATCGCGAGTCGACGTCCCCGGCCACCAGACCGAAGCGCTCCGCTTTTAATATTCTATGTGTTCCAGAAATAACTCAGTCCCTCAACATAACGCGATGCGGCCTTTCGCATCCACTAATGGGCTATTGTAGGGCGCTATCTTGAGCCGGACAGCGTTTACACATTGTACGATTCAATTTTAATGCGAAACCGCCGACAATTGTGGCGCGCGGTGGGACGGAGCGCCTTTTTAGGGGCGAGCCGGCTTCCTTACATAGGCGGTGCGCCGCTACCAAATGCGGTGGGACCGGACCACTGACATACGCATTTCGTAAGGCAATGCGTTGCGTTGTTTATTTCTTTGCCTGTCCCCGTGTCGGTCTCGACGGGCCGCGCGTTGAAAAGCTTTTGTACATTCGAATATTATATCGCAAACTAGCTGGCCCGCGGAACTTCGTGTGCCATCTAGCCGATAAATTTACTTTACACCGCCATCTGTTAGAATCTTATGAAACTCACAGATTATTATAATTCTTCGTCATATAGTAAACAAATAATTTGAAAAAAAAAAAAAAAGTATTGCGAGTATAAATTGAGATATAAACTATCCTATCTCTCAAGTTGGATCAAACTGCACACAGTGTGCAAAATTTTATTAAAATCGGGTGAATAGTTTAGGAGTTCATCGCGGACAAATAACGTGATACGTAGTTTTTATATATATGAATTGATTATACACGATTGGTTTGTTTATACACGAGAGCTCGGATTTATTATGAGCTAGTCCAAAATACATCGCACCATCCTTTCCGGTTGGTGGCGTTGCATTATTGCTATGGAGCGTTGCATTAGCAGAACAAATAAACGTATTCAAAGATGCGATTGTGTTATGCGTGTGACCTAGTGTGATGTAAAGGGAAAGTGGCGTTTCTTTATAGAAAAAATCTCGGTCAATGCCGGCGCCATTTTGTATCAATGAGCGGAGATACCTAAAATTGGAGCAGATCGGATTAATTATGCATATATAAGTTTTAGAATGTAAACTGTGATTATTATTCGACAATAGACTTCACGTGAAAAATCCGTGTTAGCTCTTTCGTTTGGGCAATGCTTGGAAAAATATCGTATATGTGAAACAAGATAAAGCGTGGAGAGTATTTCTCAAAGCAAGTTACCCAAGTCGAATGTACGTACGGATATGTACGCGTGGACTCGGACGATTTATCTCTGTCGTTGCTCGCCCTGCCTTGCATTAGGCTGATAACGTGAGGTTAAGTGAGACGTCCACCCGCCACGGGGTCGTGGCGTCTCGATTTAAATGAATGCGACCGGTCGGTGGGCGATTTCGTAATTGGCCAAAAGTAGTCTATCATTACAAATAGAAACATGGCTGAACCTAACCTAAACACAAAACACAAATGCATAAAACTTTACAAAACATTTTAAGTATACAATAATTATAATTGAGTTGTTGTATGGCTTATAGATTAACTACCAATCCCTTGTTTATTATAAAACAATGGCTAGTTTATTATGTACCTCATATAATTTTAAAAGGATTTCAAATAATATGAAAAAAAAAAAAAATATAACGTGTGTAAAATTTTAGGCTTTTCGATTTAAACCGGGTGTGGCTATTAGAAATATCGGATTTTATGAAGTTAATTTAAATCTCAAATTACATTAATTACGGGTCAAGATCTTTCGATGAGATTATTTTATTTTTCATCATTGGGAAATGGTCATGGTAAATAAAAGGTTATTTCTGTCTGTTTGTGTTCACTGCTGAACTGCAATGAAGCACGATCTTGAAGCATCTGCATCCATCGACCTCCTTTGCACAGGTCGTCACTCCATCTAGTGGGGAGTCGTCCTACACTGTTATGGCCAGTACGAGGCTGCCACCCGAGTTCCTATTTTCCCTATCATTTACCGTATACATAAAAGTATCTGTTCAAATCTCTTCCCTTACAAATATCGGCAATATTAGTGCGAACTTTGTTTGTTCAAAGTTGGAAGGTTTATTCAATGAATGAGTCGAATAATTCGTGTACTTTCGAAAGTTCCCTTTGATTAAAACCGTTTAGAAGCGCCTACGCGAAAACGAGGTACACGACGGTTCCCCGAAACGGAATGGTTCAATGGGACGGAATTGAATTCGGCCTCTCCTTTGAACCCGCCGCCCGGCCGAGCTACTTTTTATTAAGGTGCTGACGGTAGTTAATTTTAATGTTGGTCGTAATTAACGGATCTTAAGGCCCTCGAACATGAGCGCGGGGCTCCCGGGCCTTAATCACACCGGCGGAAGGGGCGAGCGATAGGCGGAAGCGGGAATGAATTATTTCCGAATAATTTATAACTCACAAACATCAATACAATACAATATCAGCCTGTTGCCGTCCAATGCTGAATGTAAGCCTCCCCCCAAAGTGTGCTAATTCTCCCGGTCCTGGGCAGCCCGCATCCATCCGCTACCCGCTACCATCACAAACATAATTTTCAGAAAATCTAATAGTGCCTGAGACTTATGCAAATTACTAGAAACCTGTATTCAAAGCAAGAAGTTCTAAAAAATCCTTCGTAGAAAATTCTGTGTTAAAAATATACTCTTTTTATGTTAGTCAAAGTAGTTTTAAATATGATAGGGCCACACAAAAAATTCTGCTGTTGCATAGGTGGGCAGGCTCGTCCGGGGAAGCACGGCCGCATAGAAGACCAGCCTGAACTGAGAGTATTATACTTTCGTGGTTCGTCTTGTGAGTGGAGTAGCTGAGGCTCCCTTATTTTAAGGGTTGTCAACGCATCTGGAAACCCATAGGTGTTGTAGACGTTCATAGATGGCAGTATCTTAATATCAGACAAACAGTCTGCTGGCTTGTCAAATTTTCACATTAAATAAATTCATCATTGCAAGAATTAACTGCCAGGTTAATGAAGCTTTACATGACAATAAAACACATATTTCCCCGATTTGACTTATGATACATTTATTAAGACTTCTTTGTTTACTTATCGTCTATGTTATTGTCGAGGTTTGATGATCAGCAGGGAGTATAATGTAAAAGTATTGTTAAAATTAAATTAAATTAAGACAAGTAAGTTAAATAAATATTTGTGATACATCAAAACCAAATTGTATAACCATACCATGAGTAAATATGGAAACAAAATGTTAATCTGATTGATTGTGTGTACTGTAATGTTAATCAAAAAATTGTTTTGTTTAAATAAACAAATAAATAAATAAAAATCGTTTATCGCGTTATGTTAAGTCTTTAGTTATACAATAAAATTAAAGACCTTGAATAAGCCGTCGCTATTGGCGAACGATAATCGCTCACGCTTATGTTTTGCAACAAATTTGATAGCGCACAGTGAAGGCGAAGAGTTTTTCTTAGGTTTTTCGCAGTAACTGAGGCCGAGCAGGTTAAATTAGATATTTGCAGGGAAATGACTACTTATGGAAGCGCCTTCGCGGAGGGAGTCAAGTGAATCTTAGTCGATATTAAGCCGTTAGTTCTTATGGCCGGCTTCTTAATGGGGGATTTCACTGCGAAATTAAAACTAACGGAACTATTAAGAAGAACCATGGAAACTGTATATAGGGGTATGTAGTACGGTTTAATGTGAATTGTTAAAATTGAGAATCCAAGTTTTCCTCATTCTACAAATTTAGGTTAGTGTTAAAACTTTAATATTAGTCCATGAAGGGACAGTAGGGACCTGTTTATTCTATTAAATCGATTTAAGAAAACTGTTGTATAATCCATTACTACCTGGAAGCATTCGCGAAGGGTCAACAAGAGACTGTCAAACAGGACAGGGCTTGGATGCAGCACATACGATACAGACGAGTTTTAACATAATTCAACGCTTTTAGAACAATAATTGATTTACGATATTAACAATGCTTAGCAAAGCATCTACAAGAAAATATAATCATTAACTGTTGTTTAATATCCAATAAGTATACTATTGCTTGAGTGTCCCCCAAGCAAATTGGCATACCTGTGTCAAGATAAAAAGAAACCGCTGTTACCGACACGTGTGTCGCAAGATAAGGAAAGAGTCTCGAATGTTCTATGAGGAATGTAAATCTCTCGTCGGCTACAATTTAAATTTAATCTGGCAGACGCTTACCCAGCTCGCAATATTAAAATATGACTCCAACGTCGCGGGGGCCGAAGCAATCAGCATTTGTTCACGTGTTCCTTTTGAAATCCTCTTATCCCGTCCTAAGCCTTATCTAACCGCGATCGATTGCGACCCAAATCGTACCTAAATGTTTAAGACACTGAGCACACTTCCCCTTGCATCGTTCCGACGGTTTCCTCTGGGGGTGCGCCTTCTTCGTCTATAAAGGTGTAATTATTGCCGAATCTCATTTGAATTAATACGAAGACGATTCGCAATAGGGGGCGACTTAAAATTTAAATAATAAGAAAACTGCATCCGTTCCGTTTTGGTTTTTCATTGATATTTATTCAACAAATAGCGAACCGCCCCGACTTCGGGTGCAATGTATTATATATAATTATATACTACATTGTATTAACCTTCCTCTTGAATCACTATATGTAAAAAGTATAAGTAAAAAAACCGCATCAAGATCCGTTGCGTAGTTCTAAAGACGTAAGCATACATAGGGACAGAGACTCCGGGATGACTTTGTTTTATATTATATAATGATAACTAATAGGCGTTATTTTATATTTATTTCAAAATTACTAGTACGCGCACCGAACAACTTAAACTAAAATCTCAATCGCATCAATGACGTTTTATTGTGCCCTATGGTCTGCAATGTTTTGGACTACAGTCAACTCTGTCAAATTGGGATAAGATTTGTGAGGGTACCCAAAGGGTAAAACGTCTGTCTGTCTGTCCACCTGTCAACAGGCTGTATCTCCTGAACTGTGATAGGTAGACAGTTGAAATTTTCACAGATGATGTATTTCTATTGTCGCTATAACAACTTATACAAAAAAACAGAATAAAAAATGGGAAAAAAGTGGGGCTCCCATAAAACAGACATGATTTTTTTTGCCGTTTTTATAGATAATGGTACGGAACCTTCGCGTGCGAGTCTGATTCGCACTTGGCCGGCTTTTTTTAGTATCTCAGTTTATATCAAATATGTTTTACTTGAGCCGTGATAGCTCAGTGTCCGGGCGCTCGCCTTTAATTCAATATACTCGAGCAACCTGAGTTCGATCCCCGGTGCCGGCACCAATGAAGTTTTTAACTTAAGTGCTGACATCAGTGCTCCGCGGTGAAGGAAAACATCGTGAGGAAACTGCATATTCTCGAAATTATAAAAAAAAAATATATATATATAGTTCGAAAAATGTTGCAATCCGCAGTGGGGCCGCGTGGTGGACTATGCCCTGACCCTCTGTATAGAGGAGGCCTTTGCCCAGCAGTGGGACATGTATAACTTTATGTTTTACTTGCTTTTGGCTTCCCTGTGGAGGCCCTTAAAAAGACCCTTTACAACAAAGGCTGACTATCTGTGTGCCAAATTTCATTTAAATCTGTTCAGTAGTTCAAAGAATCGAATCCAATCTTCCTTGGGAGGAATCGCTGTTCTTTTGCGAAGATTTGAGATTTATCGAATCTAATAGTAGTTAAAAATAATAGTCTGGGCCGCCCTTAAATATGTTGAAAGAGTGCAGACTTCTTTAACAGTCGGTTCTTCACGTCAGCTAAATGTTCCTTCATTCTGGTCTTTATGGTTCTTTTATTATATTTTATATTACTTCTATTTGTCCTGTATAAGTGAGCGCACATTCAGAAAATATGTTGCTAGTTTCAAATAAAAGGTGTCTCAGATATACACGAAAGGGACAGTGGCTGGCAGCGGTGCATTGTTAAAAACTCACTAGGCTCGGCCCCCGTGCGCGCTCGCGTTTGACATGCTAATGTGCGAGCCTGCCCGTTGCTATGTGGCCGCGGAATTTGCACAAAATCCAACCCCCATCCGCGCCTGGTACGCGTGTAGTGACGTGCACTCGATAGTGTGGTCGATATCGAAATAGCTTGCCGTTTGTATTTTTGAGATATTATTTTTCCTGGTGTGAACTGTTTGATATTTTAACAGTGATGCGATTACGCTTCAGTTAACGGTGGTAGGGCCACGCTGCAGCCTCGGCTGTTGCACGAATGGGCAGGCCCGTCCGGGTAAGTACCACGACCTCACAGAAGACCAGCGTAAAGTGGAAGTATGAAAAATACTTTCGCGTTTCTTCTGTGAGTGAGGTAGCCGGAGCCCAATTTTCAAAAGGTTGTCAACGCATCTGTAACCCTCGGGTGTGGCAGATATCCATGGGCGGCGGTATTCACTTAACATAAGGTGAACCGTCTGCTCGTTTGACAACTTTTCGCATAAAATAAATAAAATAACAATCAGTCAATTTAAAGGTTACTGCGTAATATATTAGGGTGTAGTATGCATTTTTCACTTATAATGTTTTCATTGATTACAATTTTTTGACAAATTTTTACAAAAGCTGAATATTTACCTACTACATATTTTGAACGTTTACCGGTTTGGAAGTAAGGACAGCAAGGATTTTTGTCGTTAAAATGAACTAAATGTATTGTCGTGGTAGTTAGTATAAACGTATACGTTTGGTAGTTTATCCAAACGTATTAACTATTTTAAATAATTACTAAAAACCTATTTCATACGTTTTTTGTTGTTTCCATCTAAAATGGTATCAGTCGATATGATGGTGTCGATGTTAGTGTCACAACACTATGTAACACCTGCACCGGCATCGACTACTAGCTCAAACGCCCACGCCTACGGCACCACACTCAATTGAGCCTATTCGACATTCTTCCGCCGACTGTTTAGGCATTAACTTGTCAAGGCACATCAAGGCTCTGACTTGCTCTTCTACGGGGCGAAGTTAAATTAAGGGTGTGAAGATAAATGGTAAATGCTGTCAATATACCGCCATTAAAATTGCCTGCACAGAGAAATGGCTTTCGGGGGTGACTCTAAGGAACGAAATATAATTGCTTTTTTTTAATTTAGATTTTTCATTGCAATATGTGTATGTATTTTCATGATATTCTTATAATATGAAAACATGGTTAAATATATTGTAACGAAAGTAAAACTTCGAACTTTTCCCATTTTTCGATAGATTTATGGTATTGGTGGGCAATATTTTTTTAACGGAACCACCTCGACAAAGCCGCGCCGCCACTTCCGCTTTCCGAAAACAATATGGCGGCTCTTAACAGAAACATTTTACACGCGCACGCGAAATGATAGGGCATTCTCGCTGACTCAGTGCCACATGGGGCCCGTCTGTAATTTCCGAGTTTAAAAGGGCCCATTGTCATCGAATTATTTACATTGATCATTCGATTCATTAAATCGAAAAGAGCGCCCCGGCACGCCCCAATAATGGTTCCCGTGCAATCAGAATGAGGGATTGCTTTTAAAGCTCCGTTCAAAGATTGATAGACTGAAAGACATTTCAATGAGTGATGTGTGAAAAACTGTTTGGGAACAGATGCGAACGCTTGAGGGATTTCCCACTCGAGGTTAGGTTTATTTTTAAGTGATGGTAACATTGGTATTTTCTGGTTAAAATTCCATTCTGCTTTCGTTGTTCCATATGTATGCTACAATTAGGTTTCATTCGCACATTTAGTGGGTCAGTGCGAATATATCCAAGAATACTGATGCTAAGTTGAGTCAAGTCACCAGGTAGTTCACTTTCACTACTATGTTATATATTATAAATTATTTCAACAAGTGGTACCATACACTACTCTATTATAATACATTTTTCTTTTAAAAACTCACAAACAAAATCTTTGAGCAGCGTTCTGCGAGATTTCATTAGTAACGTTGGGTTTTATTAAAACTGTTGGGGAAACGGTACAACTAACGACTTCATGTGAAAATTTTCTACAGGCATTGTGTTGGGGTCCAACAACTGAACTGTGCGCAGTGCTGTAAAAATTATGAAATGAGGTTTTTAAGTTTCTCTTACGTTTTTTGGGTGCGGAAAGTTTTTAGCAACGGCGCGTTAACAATTTGCAAACCTTTGTGTGTGGCAACCTGAATTTTTCACTCGTAAATTGCGGAGCACCGTACGTTTTAAGCGAGTATAGTAAATGAGATGTAATTTTATTTCGTGTTATGAGGACTATCTATGAGAGAATGGAATATTGAGCATTTCGAAAGAATACACATTTCATTTGAATGTATCAATTGGCATTTTTTATCCAATTTTAATTATTAGAATTGTCTACTCGTTAACGTAAAAACAGATAATGACTGTGCCAGACTTAAACAGATTGTATATCATGTGGCAGTCTGTGACATGTGATAGTGAGGTCTATGTTCAGCAGTGGACACAAACAGGTTGAAATGATGATGATGACTTTAATATCTTCAATAAAATGGAAAAGTTAATCAAATTTTAAACACCAACGAAATGAGAAGACAGACAGAAAAACAATTGTGTGTGCTTTATTGACGCCAAGCTAAGTACCAGGGCAACATAAAAAACGGAGAGCCACCTAGTAACCGCAATAGCCGCGACAGCGCGAAAGGTAAACGTTTAATTGCATTTCGACTGTGCCGAACGGAATCCCGCCTCGGCGCCTCTTAATTCCGCGCTTTGAATAACAAAAGGTTATTGGAGGTGTTCCTCGGTGCCTGGTACCGGCTGGCACGCCCCTCGCCCTCAGCGGCCACCTATTCGATAATTCCGTTCGACGAGTGATACGAAAACTGTGGGGCTTTTGATCAGTAACATTGCCGCCCGCCCGAGATAAGGAAACCAATTTTGAATGGATCGTTTACGTTCGCTTGCCATGACAATGGGTTTTTTTTTAATATAAATTCACATCTACCGAAACTCCTTATTTGTTGTCATACCCTGGTGTCATCGTAACAAATTTTAAGTTTCGTAGTTTCCTTTTAGTAGTTTAGTTTAGTATAATAATACAAACAAGTGGCAACAATCGCTAAGCCAAATTGTGGCCAGTCAGCAAAAGCCATTGCGAAAAAAAAAACATGTGTGTGTATACTTATGTATGCACGACGGAAGTTATACTTTTTAGCTAAACAGAAAAAAGAACCAAAAGGCCAGTAGGTGCTCTGTTTGTGAAAAAAGACAATAAATACAATTGATACAGGTTTTATTAACTAGCTCGGAATTAAAGGTAAATATCAAAGAGTTGTTATTGGTTGCCATGGTAGCACAATGAAGTTGGTGATGTTTGAGGTGTAGCGCATCGTAAAATTCCATTCTCATCATTTTCCTCAAAACAACATACTTATTTTTTTCTATCAGGGTCTGGTTAGTGTGTGACCTCAACCCCATCTGATTATAAGTGGTTATGTCGCCCTAGTAGATGATAAACACACTAGTCAATAAAATCTACGCTTTAATCGAACGGAAGGACAGATGCCGGCCTAGTTTTAACCGTCATCGCGTCCGATACGGCTATTCCTAAAGCGGTAAACTGTACTCGTAACCGTAACAGTAACAGAGTGTACGCATATTTCCTTCCCACTTATGGAAAAGGAGTTCCTCTGATAGAGGGTATAAGACAGTCGACCATTACAAACACAAACAAGTTTTTGGGATTATTATAGGTCTTCGAGTTCACGAATATATGCAGCGTAGACTTTTGATCAATCTAGCTACATTACAATGATGAAGATGTCACAATTGTTGTTAATTTAATATGTTATTTATAAATAGTGTTTTAATGGATTGATATGTTTCTATTTTGTTGGGACTTGAACCAGCGGTCTTCTACTCGTAATAAGTCCGTCGCCAGCACCTCCACAAAACATTGTTAAAATCTTTAAGTGGTGATAAGCTGAGAAATACGAATGCCCAAATAGATAGAAGCGTCTTCGAAAGAGACGACCGTTATGGTCTTCTTTTACATTCAAATATTTACCTCAGAGTATTATCCAAAATTATATAAATAAAAAACACAATGTTTTATTTTATACCTGACTCATTATTTCGAAACAATCACACGATCGCTATCCATTGGTTTGGTCAACAAAGCGGCCTGTAGTTCACCATTCAACATGGTCGTCCAGCGGGCCGATAAGAGCCGGTTCAAGTAAGGTAACTAGCACCGACTGCTGTGCACCCAATAAGGGTTTTCCTTAATACGGCGAAGGTTACAATTACGATGTAGATTACATCGTTGCTAAAATACCACGCGCAAAAATAGCCATTAAGTTGCTGCAATGAGGTTTTAAGAAACGCCTTCAAAAAGGCCTTTTTATATGATAAGGTAACAAGCGAGCTTGTGGTTTATCTGGTGTCAAATGATAGCCGCCACTTATGAACATTTGCTACACTCGTAGGGTTGCAAATGCGTTGCCACCTTTTAATAAGTTGAGTTATGAATAGGCTGTTGGAATAATTTGATAAACACCTTTATTTATTAAGTTTATGATAGAATTAGTTTTAAATTTGTCAAAATGTCGTTAAAAATTGCACTACCGCTAGATTATTTATGTTTTGTTATTTCGTTCATACCGGCGCTAAATAGAATCAATTACACTTGTGGGCACTTAACTCCGAAAAGTATTTCTCCTTCCAATAAAAATAACTTAATAAACATATCAAATATTTATATATGCAATGGTCTTTGTACCTTGTAACGAATGTGATATAAAATGAACTTCACTAGTAATTAATGTAATATCTTTCGCAATTAGAGCCGTGATAGCTCAGTGTCCGGGCGCTCGATATACTCCAATGAAATTTTTAACTTTAAGTGCTGACTTCACGTGCTCCGCGGTGAAGGAAAACATCGTGAGGAAACCTGGCATATTTTCGAAAAAAAAATAATAACGAAAAAAATATATTTTTCGAAGATATGAACATGAAGTCCGCCAATACGCAGCGGGGCCGCGTGGTGGACTATGCCCTGATACCCCCTCTATAGAGGAGGCCTTTGCCCAGCAGTGGACATGTATAGGCTGTTATTTTACTTTTTTTTACTTTCGCAATTAGAATCGAACACGGAACTTGTCATGACGATACGAGCATGCGTGTGGAATCCATATATGTAAAAAAAATTTGCATACCCTATCCTCTGTAAGCGCTCCCAAAACATTGAGTTTCAGTAAAATTATCACTTTTTTTTAGTTAAAGTGGTGGCGTAGTGGACCTGCCTCCTGCGTTAAACGGTAGCCAGTACTAGAAAAATATTGTGCGATGAATATGCATGCATAGTGTCTTCTTAGTGTCTGGGTGTTTATATATAAATATTACTATATGTATTTATTTACAAATGAAAAGTATGTTTCAATATGTTACCTATTACCCTTATGAGTAATTAACTACCCATAGGGGTACTAGGTAACTGATAAAAATATGAAACTAAGCAAAGCTTTTAATTGTACTATAACAAGCTCTGCTTAGTTTGTGACTAGATGGAATTGTATTTATTTATTTATCTTGCAGCCCTTTCTAAGGCCAATTGGATGTCATTAAGTGACCTGTTATTTTACCATCAATCACGTACACAATTGGTAAGTTTAGTAAATACCTATAGGAGAAGAGTTCTAACGTTTTTAGCTTGATCTTAATATTTTAACTATTACTGAACTTGAATATTAACAACTATTACAACGACAAGCAGCACTAGTGGTTATATAACCGGCCGGGAACGCGGCCGAAATCCATGTGTCCCTTGACTCGAGTAAATAACGTCATATGCGGTATACAGTGTTGCCAGCGCCAACATGCCTTATCTGAAATCCCCCCGTGCAGCCTTAGTCAACGAGACTGTGACACAGAAGCAACACCTACCACACAATAATACCGGATCGCCTCACAGTTGAGCACTTGCATTGGCATTGTCCCCAAAGCGTTATTCGATTACGGGAAGAGATTACAAGGCGCTCGACGGCCGCGGCCAATAATTCCAATTACAGCGCAGAGGCCGCACGGCTAACAAGTCAAATTGAACAATGGACGGTGCACTAATTGTGCGCGGTTCGTCGGGGCTGCCATCTAATTAAGGCTGTTTTTGCCGTGCCCAGGCGGCGGTGTTCGATGAATATTATCGCCTTATTAAGAATATAACTGCTCGCGTGGTTCATGCGTTTAACTATCGTGTCGGAATATATACGAAATAGCGGTGTGAAATTCTAATTATCTGTCACCGAATGGTAATAATGTGTGATAAGAAATCAATGAAAGGTATCTTATTTTAAGGATCAGTCTACTTTCATTGCTTTCATTCAAATAGCGAGTATATTAGCTTTTCAGTTGGTTATAAATCTTAATATATATCGATGTGTGGACTCCAAAACGGCTGGACCAATTTTGATGAAATTTTCAGACAACCTTATAGGATCATGAATTGCAGTGCGAAGCCGGGGCCGGTCAGTAGTATTTTAAAATATAGCCACATTGACTGTGTATTCATTTTAATTTATAACAATAGTAATGAAAATAGCGCTTTCTTCTGTGCAACTTTTTCCGTTTTATTAATAACCCAACATCTTATGAGCTGTCGCCGAATATATTGCATCATACGCATTTCTTCGATTTCGCTAATTTCGTACTCAGGTTGCTTCTTCCATGTTATTACTGACCGTTGATTATACCCAAGGAGTCAGCAGGTCACCGACCGTGTAAGGAATATTTCGAAACGGTAGAACGTATCATATGTGCAGTGATCATTAAAGAATAAAAAGTTAATTTCTTGTGTTCGCAACGAGTCGCGTTTATCATGAAATATGCGAACCGCATTTATTTATTCAGGTTTACCTGTAGTTTGCTGCAGTTCGGTGTAACCCATACAATTTATATTAGCAATACAGTAATAACTAAGTATAAACACAACATGAATACATAATGAAATAAATTAAAAATTATAAAAAAGCCTACTTTATTACATTAAAAAAGAAACAAAAAACAATTCATTTTAATGTAAAGTAATAGTCTTACATGTCGCAAGATTTGGTAAAGGCTTCCTCTATGCAGAGGGCTTAACCACGCGATCCACCCGCTGATTGGTAAAGTTAGAAGTAAAGTAACAGCCTATAATAGCCAATGCTTGGCATAGCAAAATATTATCATAATACATAATATATTTTTTGCCATTTTACGAATATGCAAGATTCCTCACGATGTTTTTGACTTCACCGATAAGAACGTGATAAATCAGCACTTAAAATTGCAATGCACAATAAAAAAAAATTGCATTCAGACATAAATTATAAATATCGCATCAAGTTTTTATCACCAAGTAACTAAGGCCCTCAGTACGAAACTGGCGTATTGTTACAATTCGCCGTGCTTGTAAAAAGTCTTATAAAACAGTAACTAGTGTTGACCCAAGCCGGTATTGTATCTTATCGATCCGCCGTTGCATTATTGAGCAGGCGGCGGCATCGTATCGACTTATGATACAACGGACAACTCCGTCTATTTACCTGGAGCTGTGCTATTTCTGAACTGGGCCGTTGTTTGTGGAATCTTTAATGCGATGTTAGGCTGTCGGTGCACTAGGGCGGTATCGTTGGAAAGGACATGGTTCCACTGGATAGGGTTTTCGGACAGTTACGACCCAGTGTCTGAGATCGCATTCTGAACAAGTAAGTTCCAATCCTGTAGTAGACCAGTGAGTTTACTGAATAGACTTGCTTTTAGTTCGATAGACTTACCCATTGCTTATCCCCTATTCACACTAGATCAAGTCTTGAGTTAAGTTTGTTATATATGTGTTGAACGATTTTGAAATCAAAGTTCTGATTTAAATTTACATCTCCATATGAAGGAAACAATCGAACGAAAACATTTCTTGCATTCTTTAGTACTGTGCTGGTCTACTGTCAATATATAGAGTCATCAATCAAACAAAAAATATAAAGTAGTCCCCAGTGTAACACCACCCTAATTGATGTGACATTTCGCATCGGACAATTGCTATGCTGTAAGATTTATTAACCGCATATGCCTATTTGGAAAATGATTGCCGATTATTAGGTCGATTTGCGTGTCACATGTAAACGATTTCAGTTAAAGGATAGTTTAGGTTTGAATTTATTATAATAGTCTTTATGGTTTAATTGTTTTAGTGCTAGTGTCTGCACTGCACGCAAAATTGGTCGGAAATAAAATTGCCTTTTGACAACTTTTTCTACACATTCAAAATTTTAATGTAGTAGAAATATTGTAACATAATCTACAGTAGATAGGATTCTTCTCTTCTATCTTTGGTGGCTTTTTTCAGTAACACATTATTGTTTAATCATTGTGATTTTTTTAACAATAACTGCGTCTAAGATTGACCTCGCGTTAAAGTTGACCCTCTAGGCTGCGTCAGATGACTTTATTTACACCATCTCAGTTAGGTTTAATTACAAGACTATAAGTCTATCCAGTGACCATAAACGCTGGAAAAACGGTTCGAAACGTCGTGAATTCCAAAACAAAATAAAAACGCTATAAAATCCGTAAACTAGTTTGATTTAATATACAACACTACTTTAATATTACATAGGTCACCAAGCAAGCATGTCTAGTGTAGGTCTAATTTATGAGATGGCGGAAATAATTCGGCTTTCGGTAGCTACGAAGAAGCATAATATATGGGAAGACTCTTGATATAATTGCTAACTATCTCAATATAACGTCGATCCTCGACAAAGGCGTATGACAAAAGTGACGCGCACCAATACGGCGGTGGCAGACAGTTATTACATTCTTGAATAATGGAGCACAACAATGCGGCGAGCCGAATTTAATCAACGACTAGGTCCCGCAACGACTTATTAATACGGCGTGGTTAAATTGCTTTTTGTTTTATTTATGTGCCCGGCGGAGGCCAACGGATCGGGCTCGAAGTCTGGCCCGCGCTCGAGATGATAGACTCCGACGGATTTGAGATTCGAGGGCGCTTAGCAGGCGATACGGATTTCTTGTCACAATGTTTACATAAAAAAAAAGATATATTAGTCTGGTAATACGTAGTAAATAGCATGTTGTATGCCCGAATAGCCCAATAATGCGCCACAATATAGAAGCAGTTGTTTTACTCTCCTATAGATAGATATCTGATTATACTCTTTCACATCCATACAACCAGAAGTACTTGTTGGTCTCGTATTAGTTACACTGTAACTTACTGAATGCCACCATTCAAGAAACATGTCACAATTTTTGTCAGCGACAGTTCTTTCTTCTAGTTGACACGAGTGGAGAAACTAGGCACGAGAGGTAGTGAAGCATACCCCGTTAAGAAGCCGCTGATAGTAGTGTCTGTTACGAAGCCGTTAAAAGTATCAGTCACGTTTGATAAGTTTTTTCTAAGTAGTAAGCAAAAGTAACTCGTCGCCCGTTGTTTTATCACCTATATCAAGAAGGCTCTGTATATGCAATTCCAAGACGGGTGGCGTGAATCCAATTGCGAGGCAGGCGAAACCACAGCTAGTACGTGTTTTTTTTGCCCATTCGTGCAACAGCGAACTCTGTTGCGTGGCCCTACCACCGTAATGTTTATAAAATGTGCAGCAAAAGCATTTTCTGTTCATTTAAACATTTCAACAACAGTCAAGTTAGTTAGACTATATATGTAGTATGCGTATATGCAGTATGCATATACTGGTATGCATATAGTAGTAAAATTTTAGACACTTAGATTATAAACACCCTCTCACGTAGCTATAGCAAATAATTTATTATTACTATTAAGCACTGGGCGTTTCGGAATTCAAGTTTGCTAGCGAGGGCCGTTGTCTGAAGACGGACAGAATATTCCATTCCGCCAACTTGGCTCCGTCGCATCGCGTATGCACAAGTAAGGGGGTAACTGCGCCGCAATCCGTCCCCATTACGAATTTACAATTGAATTTCCAAGTTGCAGCTTGCATGCATGAAAAACTTACCCGGCTTGACCGGCCGCGACGGAACGACCGCCCTAAGTTTACGTAACGCTGTAATTTAGAATGACATTAGATGAGGTACGCGCGAGTCGCTTCGTGTTTGCGTTTCTTGGATCTCTTTCTTCTTCTTTCTCTTCTTTATAATACGTTTGAATAGAATACGCTAGAATAGAAGAAATAAGAACTAATGAAAAATATAAGAAAAGAAGTACAAAATCGAACGGGTTCTAAAAATGTCTCAACTAAATAAACGCTTATGACATTTCTCCGATACTTTCTATCTCTGAAACGCGACAAGTTTTAAGCTTGGTCACACCATATGTCCACATTCGAAACGATTCTTGAAGTTCCGAATATCTCTTTGGCGCTTTTTATAACAGGTGAATTCATAATCCCATATCGACAATCCCATTGTCTAGTGGAAATGAGAAAACAACGATTATAAACATTTATCGATAGTGATAGTCTTAAGTTATCGACATCTGCCCAATCGACTAGTGCGCAAGCAACGTCACTACGAGACGCGAAGTTTCGCGAATGACCCTTTCATCAAAGTGGGCCAGCATCTGCCGCGATCCGTTTCGCTCCTTTGATTCCTGCAACTGTGCCACGGGTCCTGGCGTTTTGTTCTACACTGACGTCACCAAACGTCTCGAACTACCATTGAAACCTTTTTGAATAGCGAATGTCTTTTTTTGTTACAGAAATATTTTTTTTGTCCCGTTCATTTTTCGTTTCCGGCCAAAGTTTTCATTTTTGCGTAGGGACCGAAATTATTAATAGTGCTGTGCTATTTTAAGGCTTAACAAGGTAAACCAAAATATAATCGAGAAATATTTAAACTGAATAGAAAGAAATATGAAAAAGAATCGATGGATATGATTGCATCCAAGTCTAAAAAATTTAAACAGCACCAGCATATCAAGTGGAAATAAAGCAGCTATGAGAACGGGATTCATTCAACTCGGGCAGAATGCTGGTGTTTCCGTAAATACCGAAAATAAAATCGCAATTCCTTCCCCCATCCTGCGCCGTATTACTTACAATACACATAATCAGGGGCAATCGCGTCGAATCCTGGACCATTTATCATGCGGACCTTCGGAACGCAAGCGGATCTACAAAGGTGGCTTAACGAGCACTCGGCGAAAGGCGACGGCGTAAAATTATAAAAGTTCTGCTTTGAAAATAAAGCGGGATACGAGTAAGGGAACATTCAAGGAGCCTGCCGTTGACACCCATTTATGTTTAAATATACTAAGGTATGGCAACATTTGTGAAGATTTACCCTTTACTGCATAAAAATATAAATAAGAAACAACGTGATATTTGTAGTTTGCTGTGTAACATGGAGTGTTGTGAGTAATTTGGATTGTGCGTTGGTCAGAGAAAGCCTTGCCACTTGCGCTAACTAAACTATTGGCTGTGGCAGAGCTATACAATATTCACCGTTACACGAATGAACATACATAAAAATACACACAGTCGAACATACTCCTTTTTTGAAGTCGGTTAGTAACAGATATAGCTTTGATGATTAGTAGATTCTCGCTACTAGCTTGGGGTTAAGTCAGGTCATATTGAAGTGTGTACTTAAAAATGGTCAGATCAACTATATTGAGTCAGGACTGGTTACCATAGAGGCTGGTCTGTACAAACAAAGGGTAATTGGGTAGACTTGAAATTTATCTCCAGTTAGCTTAAACCAATAAGGTGAACTGTATCGGCTGTCCGTTTCATCGGAGGTTCTCAATTCGATTGTATTTTTTTATGTTTGTCAACTCATAACTTTCAACTTGTTTAACCGATTTTGATATTTTTTATTTTATGCGAAAAGTTGTCAAACGAGCAGACGGTTCACCTTATGTTAAATGAATACCGCCGCCCATGGACATCTGCCACACCCGAGGGTTACAGATGCGTTGACAACCTTTTGAAAATTGGGCTCCGGTTACCTCACTCACCAGACGAAATGATGATTTGTTGAATGACGATGATTCTTTATTTATTTGAAAGCTGAAGCACCCGTTTTCATAAAATGAATACAGAGCGAGATATTTGAAATCGGTTTTGTTTTAATTAATAACAATGGACTTTTAAATTTTTTATAGTGCTAATCTCTCCACTTAAGGTTGAACATTAAAATTTGTAGAAAAAGTACGAAATCGAACCCACGTCTTCGGCATTCGCGGCCTGACGCTCTAGCCGCTGAGTTAAACGGCTGATAGCCACACCGACGAAAATCTTGACGTCTTTTATCTACATTGTGGCAGGCCGCGAATGCTGAAGACGTGGGTTCGATTCCCACAGCGGCGATAATGTTTTCGTAATTTTTCTACAAATTTTAAAAATGGACTTGTACAATCTGCAGCGATGTCGTGTTACTTAAACATAATTGCATGTGTGCTGTACATTTATTATTTTAAAATTAATAAAAATATTCTGTCATTTGAGGCCTATGGGCACTGTAATAGAAATAGGTTCTTAAATTTACTTCAACAGTAATTTTTCAACCTTATTTTACATATTTTAACCATTTATAACACCCAGTGGTATCTTTCCTACTATCCTGCTGTTCTTTGAGAGTTGCTTCTCTCCCGCAGTTTCATAAAAACTCGAGTGACTTTTTCGCTTACCTTAACGGAATGAATACAGCGGTATACACTGTTTCCTTGTGTCTGTTTCGAACATTCCAGAGGTTTGCAAACTCTTGAACGTGTGTCGATCCGAATGTCGCGGCCGTGCATCTCGACCGAGTATTCGCGGGGTTTCTAATCTAAGTTTAAGAAAATTCCTGGAGGCTACAAGCTTTCGGTACCGCGGTGTGTGCATAGGAAAATAACGCAGGGCGTAGAATTGTGCCATGTGACGCGCTGTAGCGGAAGCGGACAGACAACAAATAATGTGTTTGATACTAAAATAAATGATAGTTTAAAAACAGGCTGTTTGTTGTAGATAACCGTTAACTATGAAGTTGGAATTTTTTTATTAAATTTATTAAATTCAGAATAGTGTGATTAACCAAAGAAATTCTGTACTTACTGAAACTGTAGAAAAGCGTGGAGTCAACTGTTATATTTTTTTTAATGACATACATTTGTAAAAGTAGTAGTATTATATTATTTTAATAGTAGTGTCATTATGAAAACGTCTCAAAAAGCACCCAAGTTCGAAAGAAAAAACAATGTCGAACAAGCGAGTGAATATTTTTGAGTCTATTTGTTGCTATTCCAGTTCGACATCGGTGGTCATTTATCTCGGCGCAATAAGAGGACAGCAAAGGGAGCAGGGCACTCTAAAAGGAAACGCGATGTGGAGCTAGTCCAGGGTAGGGATTGCGCATAGCTATAGGCGGTGTGGTTAACGTTTTATCATAGGAGCCGCCCCGAGCCTATATATGGACCGACTCCGTTCCCCCGTTTGCGACTACAAATGACAAATTTTGCTACACTGGAAGTTATTGGTGGTTGGATTTAAAAATATATTTTAATAAGATATTTATTAGTTTCCAGTTAAATTTTAAAATACATCCCATAAAATCGACAAAAAATAGTTTAGAAATTATGTATTATTGCATAGTTAGACTCTATAATACATTTGGTAATATCGAGTCTATGCAAAAGTATAAAAAAAATTAAGATAGTGATATAAAACGTATTTCATGATATATATACAAATATAATTTACGCCTTTGAAATTTAAGTCTATTTTCACTTTCGACACTATTCACCGCTTTCCGCTCTCAATAGGAACCGACTCTTACAAACTGCATAACTTTAGGCATTAAAAAAGACACAGATTTGTTCTGTCTCCGTCAGAAGTTATCCAGTTGCTCAATGTTTTATTCAGAAGTTCGGTCTGAGGTATAACGGGTTTCCAATTTTCACTTTTGATCAATTCTGAACTTATAAAAACGAACGCACAAGTGGGTTGGGAAACGGAATTGTTAGGCGTAAATTTATTTAGACATGAATAAGACGTCAGATTATTAACTTTTACTATTGCTCCAACAATAATAAGAAAGGGAAGTTCGTAATAATACGCAATACTCTCGTCAAAAATGGTTCATTTTTCATTTATTGAAAGGTTCTTTGGCTGATAAATTTTTAAAATGTGAAACGTAATCAGGCGATCAGTTTAACAAAAAAATAAAAAAAAATGTGTGCAAAGTAAGAAGTTACACTTGCTTAGCGCAACAAAAGAAAAATAACTAAAAATGTTATCCCCTGTGCCAGTAATCTTTGTGAAAAAGACATTAAATGCAGTTGATAACGGTTTAATTAATAAATAGCTTGGAATCATAGCAAGTATCATAAAGTTGTTATTGGTTGCCACGGTGATACCGTAAAGTTGGTCAAATTCAAAAAAAAATACTCTCATATTTTCTTCCAAACTCGGCAAAAGAAGTATAACTTCAAAAAATACAATTCTCTATGAAACTATCGAGAAATGGCTATTGGTTTGAGTGCTTTCACACAGTCTATCGTTGTACAACGATTTTTTACGAATAAATTTAAAATTAATAATGCCGTTGAGAAAAAAATATACGCAAGGAATAACTAAAGTCCGAGATAACTCGGGGCATTTCGCGTGTTACCTCCCCACTTGGGGTACGATTGGCATCCCCGGGGGTCTATAAATTATGGTCAAGCGCCGCCGCCGCTCCGTTTTTTAGTATCCGATTCGGTTGCGATTCACGTATTTAATTTGGCCATTTAATAAATTCACTATCTGTAAGAGCCCCCTCCCTCGTGTGCCCGGCCGTTTGTATTGCGCTCGTAACGAGGCGAATTTATGGTGATTGTAATTGTTCATAGCGGCAATAATTCTGCCCGCGGGACGTTTTCGGTACCCAGTCCGACAAAGGTTTCGAGCTCGTCATCAAAGAAATATACATAATCACTAAAACGGAATACTCAAAACTACACATCACGTTGACAGTTTGGATGCTATAAAACCCGTTGCTTGTAATTTAAAGTAGAAGTGTTTGTTGCACGAATGGGCAGATCCGTCCGGGTAAGTACCACGACCTCACAGAAGACTGGCGTAAAGTAGAAGTGTTGCACTTCTGCATTTCGTCTGGTGAGTGAGGTAGCCGGGGCCCACTTTATTTAAAGATGGCAACGCATTTACAATCCTACCGTTGTTGAAAATGTCTATGGGCGGCAGTTATCACTTAACATCAGGTGAACCAGCTCGTTTGTCACTTTCCAAAAAAAACATAAAATGAAAAATATTTATAAAATCTTACTGTTCTTTTACCATTTCATAAACACTTGTACGTCGCGACTGTTCTGAAAGCGACGTCAAATTTCAAATTAGAACGCCGTAGCTACACTCAAGCTGTCTCCAGTCTGTTACTATACGAGCTGCACTTATAGCTAGACGTAACATTAACAGCACTAAATTATGGAGCCACTTCCTAAAGACGGGCGAAAACGCATCACGGCACGACGTCTGCGCCCGCGACCGACTTCCCAAGCTTTCGCGTCACGACGTTTTTCGCAATTTTACCGGCGTCTGTAATATCAGAGGTCGGGGCTAAACGGCGCTAAGATTACCTAGTGACTCGTGTCTAGAGAAACGGACGTATTGTCGTGCGCTCAAATACAGTCGAGACAACTCAAACGAGAAAGATCTGAAATTATCTAACATATTAATACGTGAAGCAAAAACTTTGTACCCCTTTTTACGAAAATTGCGCGGGCGGAAGTATGAAATCAGAGTATGAAATTTCCCATACTTATAGTTTATATATAGAGGATTTAATTTTAATTATGCATAAAAATAAATTAAATCAATAAAAAAGACATTACACACACTATCATGTATTTAATTATGGTCAAATTTCGACCAGTAGGCAAACTCTAGTACTGCTAAATAAGTGATAACTCATTTTCCGGGAGCTTTTAATTCAATATACTCAAGCAACCCGAGTTCGATCCCCGGTGCTGGTGCCAATGAAACTGTTAATTTTAAGTGCTGACTTATCACGTGCTCATCGGTGAAGGAAAACATCGTGAGGAAACCTGCACATTTTCATATATGATATTTTATTACATGATTATTCATCATGATAACAAAAAAACATTTCGGACATATGTAAAATCCGCCGATCCGCTGAGGGATTGCGTGGTCGAATATGCCCTAATACCCTCTTTACAAAGGAGTTGCCCAGCAGTGGGATATAAACAGCTGTTTTACTTTACTTTTTTATACGTTTGTTGAGGACTAAGGTACTTGATGACGGACACAAATGCACGGTCTGGATTCACTTCTTTATTCACAATTGTTATTCTTTCCATCATATTGAGCGCATAAGTTGAGTATATGGTTGCCTGGAAGAAATCGCTTCTAAGCCAATTGTACCTTTGTGTAATTATTTGTTACTTTTGTAATTTTGTCTGGTGTATAATAAAGCGTATTTCATTCCTTCATTCATAGAGTCCAAATCTGACATCTGTCACTTGGGACGGGGTATCCGTCACGCTTAGTAGGTGACGTATAAATATGTAGCTTATGCCATATTTGTTATTCCTAGAGGTCGTAGTTGATACATTTTATTAAGTCCTAACATATGTATATTATATACAAATGCACTTTTTTATAAAGTCACATACTTCGATTTTATACAAATATAGTTTTCTCTCGTAATTTTCTTCCACCGTGGAGCGTATCTAAAGCGCCACCGAAACTTTCAATTAACAATTTCATCGGCGACGACGAGTTTCCAACTCCGTTCGCGCGACTAACATATTATTCCAGTTTGCAGATGGCGAGATTTCATAACTTTCAAAAATATAGTACTGTGTACAACTTTCGCGAAACTAACTCACAAATGAGATGTGTCAACGGCATTCAATATAGAAAATGCCGGCTCGCCTCGGCACCCCCGGACCGTTCACATCTAAGTTACGTCAGATTTTCCATGTGACAATTTAGGGAATATGGTGTTAAATACTTCAATAACACATATTCACAGCAGTATCTATAGTTACTTTTTATACATTTAAAAAAAAAAAAAACGATCAGTGTCTTATCATAGAATTTACATTCAAAATAATTAAACATGTCAGCTTTTCGTAGCTTTTTTTGAAGTACCTAATCTTAATAATATCATTGGAATAAAGCAAGCCAAGTCACCCGATAGTACCGTAGCCTTTGATTTGTGAAAAACTATCATGAATCGGTTCTATACTCTCTGATATTATCAATTATATGCGAATAAACACATTTCCTATAATATTAAGTAATAGCTCAGATAACCGCGATTTCCTCTTCGTTTCATATTAAATTAACAACTACACCGCTGCACTTGTCCGCGGAAGGAAAACATACTTCATTTCATCTGTAATTTGGTGTCGTGTTATGTCTTGAATAAATGGTTCTATTCTATTTTATTCACTGAACTCGTAGTTTGCCTAAAACCGCTGTTTCTTAAAACTATTTAAAAAATTCGATAAATTACCTTACAATACGATTATTGATAAGTACCAAATATTAGTCTAAGAATCAAGACTTAAAAAGAATTAAGTGTATTCAATTGAGTAGTTTTTGTATAAAGCTCGAACCTCGCATAGACCTCTATAAATGTATATAAATATATTCCTATCCATCATATTTTTATTATTATCTTTAATATACGTTACAAATTTGGTTCTCCCGAAGACAGATGATAGAGATATCATAACTACGAAGGCTAATACTGGAATCTAATCTATGCAAGGCTACCGTACACGCCGAGCTTGCTCAAAAATTTTCCACACATTCGAGGCGCCCGCTGTAGGAGCTCCCTGCTGCCGGCGACATTTGTCTTTAATTCTGTACACATCAGACAAATGAACAGCGCCGCTTTAACAGCGCTAACTCAATTCATTTAATGCATGCCATACATTACGCCGTCTCGGTGGGCAATCCGCCACAATCCGGCGGAGTTGGCGCGGGCCCCAACGTCAACAGTGGATCCGCGCAAGATCCGTGGCGCGGCGGACTGATATTTATTTTATTAATAAATATGTTAATGCCCCAGGTAAGTGGCGCGGCGCATGCATTATTCATCGGGCTACCTTGCTCCGTTGACACAGCCACGGATACCGTCCATGCAAATTCAATCCGAGATGCGTCCGGGATTATCATAATTATAAAGCGCGCTTTTTGTTTCTACACCTGCGGGGGGGGGGGGGGGGGGGGTTCGGTGCGAAGTTTGGCGGACAGTTCTAGTTTTATATAAACCCGTCATAGGGCGGCCATTTGCAATTCAGATGGGAAAAGGCGGCCGCGCCAGCGCTCCGGAAGTTTCGCGGTCCGAGTCGACGAGGTTCATTTGAAAAATGCGCCGGAACCTTTTTCTCGTTTGCCGCTCGCTTTTAGCGTTACACGAATTGAGTAATCTTTACGGCGGGAGCGCGGGGAAAGTTTGCCGGGCCGTTAATCAATGGCGGTTGTTCGATGCTTTTTCTGTGCCGGTTCGGCATTTGGGCGATGATTAACGGAGTCCCGTGCGTGCAGTGATTGTATTTTTCGACGGAGTTACGGATGCGTACCCCAATCGGATTGCCAATGCATTTAATATACGGAAGAGAGTTATTTTTTTTTAGACTCATCATCGTTTCAGCCTGTTTGAAACTGCAGCAGACTGCTATGACCCGGCTGCTGCTTCTGATTACGAACTCTTTGACGCAAAGACATACCGAGCATAGCCTCCATAGGTTGCTGAGCGACTCTGAGCTTTCTCATACTGTCCATATGAGGAAGCTCAAAGTGAAGTACTGAGTCTCATCAGTTCCGTGGGTCATCATAAGACGTCACTAAGACTGAAGCAATAGTTTCTCCCGTAAATAATCCTCAAAGTTTGCGGCAGAAGCGTTCCGAGTAAGGGTCGCGTCTTCGGCGCCAATCGATTTCGGAACGGCCTCCGCTAATAATGGCCCGGAATCGCGCGTTAAACGTTAAACGGGGCCATACGCCGTTTTACGGTGCCACCGAGCCGTAAATGTCTACTAGGCCTTAAAGTGGGCCCTCGTAAACGGCCCACGGATCGGCCGTGCCCACTGATCCCGGTTTAACGTCGCACGGAATCGTCACTTTCGGATTTATCACCAGATGTGACGATGTACAATCCGCGCGTTAAAGTTTTAAAGCACCCATTTGTTTATAGCCCACTTTTTATCCGAACCCGTGACAAGCCATTAAAAGGATATTCGGAACCTTAAGGGCTTTAGTATCACGAACGGGCAATGTGTCTTGTGTTGTTGCTTTTATTTCGTTGGATTCTTTAGTTCGCTTCCCTTTTGTGTGTGTCGTTGGAACATATATAAAAATATAAGGTGAATCATTCATGTTCACTACTTACTTCATACTGTATACATTGATTTCTTTTTTTAATTTTTTTTTTGGGAAAAGTTGGCAAGCGTGCAGGCGGTTATTATGACAGTAAAGTCAAAAGTTAAAGTATCTTTATTCAATGTAGGTTTAACTTAAGCTCTTATTGAACGTCAACAAAAAATGTACCACCGGTTCACTAAACTAGACCTGCACAGAGAAGAACCGGCAAGAATCTCTGCGGTGTAATTCTTTTTGTTATTTTTTTTTATGCGAAATGTTGCCAAACGAGCAGACAGTTCACCCAATGGTAAGTGAATACCGCCGCCCATGGACATCTGCTACACCCGAGGGTTGATGCGTTGACAATCTTTTGAAAATTGGGTACCAGCTACCTCACTCACCAGATGCAATTATACAAACTTATTTTTAATCTTTTACGGTTTTGTGTGTTTAATACAAGCTGAAACTATCACGCGGTAGATAGCGATGCTTAAAAGAGAAGGTTTTACGTTTTTAACCGAAATTCTTGCTGACGGATTAAAATTTAAAGTACGAAACAAACTCAATGGAACAAACATTCTGCCTTTGACTATAATAGTACTCATTTAGCTGTAGCAGTAGCGGCCGGTATTGCGAGCTCTGCGCGCATTCCGTTTTACGACGCGCCAAGGGTATCAGTGTACCCACGGGGCTTTTATTATGGGGAAATGAATGCGCTAACGTGTACGAAGCGCTACGCAAGTATCGCTACAGCGTGTGCGTGTGACGCACGACGTGCGATTTCGACGTGCCAACTGCCAATCTGTGGAGGGGGGGAAGCCCACTACGCCATTTCCGCCGTGCTACGACGCTCGCTACGTTTTTGTGGCCCGCGCCTTGACACGGACTAACTCGGCGCATTCATCACTTCGACAACGTAGAGTTGGAAATGAATAGAGTGAGCGTTGTCTTTTGTTCAGTGAGCCAGAATTGATGCTACGGCATATGTTATTACAAGCATTTTTAGACATTTGTTTCCACAATATTTTCATTTTCACTATTACGTAATAAAAAAAAAACTTTAAAAATACTTCATACATATATATAATATTTCTAAAAAAATACTATCCTCTAATGCAATACAATACTGTTTTCATTTTAAAACATTAAGAGACATATTAAAGCCAAAGAGCAAATTAAGAAAATTCCCAATATTTCCACAGTATGGTCACGAGAAGCAATACTTTAACTAGAAGTAAACTTAATAATATCTTGTATTTACGCGATTACCCATAACTAAATGAAACTATAAACACACTGTCCCGTGACTATGAACGCTAAAAAGGGCTCGAAACAACGAAAAGAAAAATAAACGCAATAAATCTATAAACATACTTTAATTTAGAAGTTACATTTTCTGATAGTAAAGGCTGTATATTATTAGATAAAACTAAAAATACAGGTTTCACATTATGCATGAGCATTGGCAGAAATTCCACGCATTGTCTACGAATTTGAAACTCACAGAGTCCGTAATTAGAGGTCCCTAATTAAAAGCGTTTCAGTTCCATTTTTAGGCTCGTCGTGTCTGTAGCCCTTTGGATCTGCAATAGGCCTCCTGTAAGGGACGTTTTAGCAAATGAACGCCGGTACGGAGTTTGCAAGGCGCTGAAAAATGTCGACATCGCCTTTCATGTAACGCCCGCTTTCAGTGGGGGTGTGAAAGATTCGGGAGTTCGTGTGTTTCTCTCTGCAATTTTCAATTCGCTTTAAACGCGTCTTACCAGTTTCGCATGTTTAAATTGGCGCATTAACAATTCACGTTCGGTTTTGCTTATCGGAACAGTTGAGGGAAATCGTTTTGTGTTCTCTTTGTAAGTTTCTTTTAGGTATGTATATGTGACATGGCTTTGATTGCAACATGAATGAAGTACAGTTAGTTATTAAGTATAGTCAAAATATATAATCATTAGGTTATTAAATGTATAGAAATGTAATAGTATCTTTTATTACGATTCGTTTTCTTTATTGAATCCGGATATGAAAATCGTTAACAAATATGAAAAAATTAACTAACAAAGAAAAATTGTAACCCAATAAAAGTACATAATAAGTATCCATCGACTGAATAAAATCACACACACCAAAATCATTTATACTTTAAAAACGCTTTCGTTTATATTAAATGAGGGCTAACCGACCGAATTGTGAAGACTCGTATCCGCACCGAAACCCCCAACAAGTTGCTCGGGAAACGTTTTTGCATAGGCAAAGTTTTAATAGGCGGATTAATACGGGGCCCGTTAATAAACCGTTAGGTAAGAACGCGGTCGGTGTGGGGACGAGTTCATGAATTTGCTTTCGTTAGTGTTTACCTAAATTTAGCGTAAAACAGTATTATTAACAGTTTAACAGGCGGTTGTTAGCTATACAATTTATATATTAGCTGTTCATGCTTGCATCTTGAAATGCAAATAATAAAACTTTAACTTAATAGCGGATTTAGCCGTGATCCCAGGCGCTTGAGTTAATTCAACCCGAGCCACTAGAGTTCAAATCCCGCTAGCACCAACGAAATTGCCAGTTTCAAGTGCTGAATTACCACGTGCTCGGCGGTGAAGAAAAAAGCATCGCGAGGAAAATACTTTTGTTAAATAATAACAAAATAAAAAAAACATTTAAAAAATGAAGACGGTCAATCCGCAGTTGCAATCGCAATGCGTAGAGGGGGGACTATGCTTGGTACCCACCATATAGTATAGTACTGAGGCCTTTTATCCAACAATGGGACTTGCATATGCCGTTATTTACTAACGACGTACTCAAGATTTACGACTGTACAATGTCTACTTCTCACGTTAATAACGCACATACGTCCCAATCTTGTTCTCAGATTACTTCGCCAACGGACATTCGAACTTATCGGGGATCCATTTGAAGCGAATCGAAAAATATCTATTCAGAATCGTATCATTTCCATCATAACAATGTATAAAACATCCATCATATAAATTGTTCCTCTGAATGATAATCATATCATTTGAACAAACCGCTTACAGCTAGCGAGCTTGCTTATACTACCTACGTTAAAACCTTTATAGACTAGTGTACTATGATACACACGAATATATATTAAAGTAAGATTGACACAAAGCAAGTAAGAAGTACCACAACCTCACAGAAGACCAGCGTGATGTGGAAGTGTCATACTTCTGCGTTTCGTCTGGCGAGTGAGGTAGCCGGGGCCCACTTTATTATATGCTGGCAACGCATCTGCAACCCTAAGGGTGATGCAAATGTCCATGAGCGGAGGTTATCACTTAACATCAGGTGAACCGCCAGCTCGTTTGCCGCTTTCTCACTTTAAAAAAAAAAGAAGGTCTAATTACCAAGAAGTATCCGCCTGTACCATTCAATTCAAATCATGAATACCTTATGCCCTTCACGTCACGCTCCCCTAATGGATCTGGATAAGAAGCGTTTTGTGAAAATAACCAACGTTTTGTATAATAAATATCAGAGCACTGATTGAGTTGAAAACTTGGGGCATTACCTCCCGGCGGGGCTAAGTCCCCTCTATCGGCGCACTCGGCGAATTCTCCGTGACAAAATTGGACCGTCAGCGAGGCATTAGCTCCGGAACTTCGGCTGCCTGCAGCCCCGTCGTAAATATGACGGGGATCGTCTTTGTTTGGATTAATTAAGCGTCGAAATTTCGGCGATTTGCGAAACACCGCGCCGAGCACAACTTCCGATTGTTTGAATCTTAGAGCGGAGATATCTGACTAGACAAGAGTTTGATTCTCATTTGCAGCATTGATGTATAACGAGTGTGCTTTTAGAGCACACGACTGAAGTGAAACTGCTTTTGCTCCATCTATTATAATCTGTATGAATTTACAGTTTTAATCACTTTAAACGTAGAACATTAAATGTATTGAACAAAATATTCATTTGTAATTCTTTTCAAGAACAAAATGAAATTACGAAATATTCACATCGCCGTTCGTGCAACGTCACACTTTTCGTAACGCTCTCGTCACGCATTCACCAGCTAGTAAGATGGGGAGTACCCCAAGTCAAGCGTGTGTAAAGTTTTATGTACGTAATGGTTGAGTTTTAATCATCATCATTATCATTTCAGCCTGTTTGAGTCCACTGCTGAACATAGGCCTCCCCCATAGACTGCCATGAAGTACGATCCTGAGCCACCTGCATCCATCGACTTCCCGCACATTTGCACAGGTCGTCACTCCATCTAGTGGGGTCGTGACTAGTCCTACACTGCGTTTTTATAATACTCAAATAATATGAGAAACAATTGATTATGTAACTTAATAATAATGAATGTTTTAAAGGAGGAACGGAGCTTATATATTACATATAAAAGCCAACGATCCCAACAACCTCAGGCATTTTAGTTTAAAGTTATTAATTTGAACCCAGACCTCGGCCTGTTCCATTAGAGGCTTGTTCGGGTCCGAGGTACGACCCCGGTAAATATCGCCCAAAATTATTTCGCATGTCACGCCCGTGCAAGAATTATATTTCGTACGTTCATGTGGCGAGATTACGTTCGCTAACTCTATTTAGTCTATAGGTATATAAATGTAAAGTTTTTTTCTGTATCACATGTAGATTAACAAAAATGAAATCGAACACGCAATTTTTAATATTTCACGTTCGTTAGTGAAAATTATATAAGATTTCAAATGGTACGTACGGTTTGGTATGGTTACCACGGTATTAAAAACATTTAGGATGAAAATAGATTAAGAATGTACTATGCGATTAGGGTATTGGTTAAGGGATAACTCGTTAATGAGTTCTGTAAATTCACATAAAGTGAAATACAGCAGGCTACTACCAATTTTTAATGTATTTTCACGCTAACTTATTCAAATCGTGAGCATAATTTCAAATTCCAAGGGAGTATTTAGGAAACTGCTTACACCTTGGCGTTAGGTAAACTTTTTAAACGTAAGGTAATTTTACTGAAACTGATGATTAAGTAGATTTTAAACTAGTTCACTGGTTGAAAATACTTTCTTTACATTTGTTTAATATTGTTGTGTGTCATTTGCATATTTGTATTTATTTAAAAGGATTGAGTTCTTACTAGAAATCTATGCAATTTCAATTACTTAAATGAAGAAATAAGGATTAAGTTAACACAACCTCTGTACCTTTGAAAGAAGGACCTTTCATGCACCTTGAAAACTTGGATGAAGATTTACCTGAAAGCAATAAAAAGAAAAATTAGTTAAAAGGCTTATTATTAGATTTTGCATCTTGAAATTCAATAACTTGATTAATAAAAAATGAAGAATTCTGGAAACTTGTTAATAACGTTACAGGCATGGCAAAATATAAAATTACAAGTGCGTATATGAATTGTTCTGAATTTAATGAATTCTTGTAATTTATTCAAACTTCTAATACCAATTTACAGCTACATTATAGTTCCTCAAAACTATTTGACGGATTTTTTGGTTAAAATTACAACTTGCCATCTCGTTATAATTACAATTTTTTGTACCGACTTATCACGTGCTCAGCAGTGAAGGTAAAACAATTTGAGGAAGCCTGCATATATATACATGTCTAGTAATAATAACAATAAAAAAAAAAACTAAAAAAAATAAACATTAAAAGAAAACTTAAATTTTAAAGATACGTGAGGTCTGCCAATTACCAGTGGGGTCGTGTAGCCAATACCCTCTATACAGATGAGGCTTTTGCCCAGAAGTGGGACATTTATTGACATGGATGTTACGTTACTTGTTTACTTTACTCGTTATGGAATTGATTATTTGTTTTGTGAAGCCTTACGACACGGCACAGTTATCTCATGGCAAGAGAAAATAAAAAAAAAAATATATTTAACAGCGACCTGTTGCAAAAGTCTGTTTTGAAACTGTTTTTTACAATTTGACATTACACATAATGTAACATATTTTTTTTTATTTTTCACGTGCTCGCGGTTGGCACGCCAGTGTGCTTCGATCCTGCGACAACGGGTCGAAACTCCTGGTCGCATCCACTACGCCATCGCGGCTTAAGCGTCGAGTATGCAAATTCACACCCGATGGGCCGATATCGCGTGTGCGAGCGCAAACATTTGCCCTGTTCGAGCTTGTTTCGAGGGCCGCTTGCAGCTTGTTTTTCGAAGGCGTTTAAGGTGCCGGCGAACGCCTTTTAAGGCCGAGCTCCCGATGTTTTTTTAAGGCGCAACGTACACTGCTCTGTTTACGTTCGATCAGTCGACGTATGGTAATTTCATTTCGTCCCGCATTTCGAGTGTTGAGTGGGAAGTTATCGACATTTCGAACGGAACTAGTACTAAGTGTGTAGCAGTTTTGAAAAGGCAAAAGATCGCAAGGATCGTGATGCGCGATAAGGTTATTGAAAACAAATTGAATCGCCGTAATTTATAATTATTATATATTTGTTTTTGGTGAAAGGTTTCAGCGCAAACAAGTTATGTATGCATGTCTCTATTGAATGAGTTGTAAAATTTCATCTTCGTATTATCACATTAATTGGATAGGGTAATATATGACAGACCTATAGTCCCGGGCTCTAGAATAGGACTAAGGTATCTCCTGCCTGTCGTAAAAGGCGACTAAAAGGGGACATGGATTGGCAGCAACACGAAGTGGCCTCGAGCTGCTGCAAGATGGTGAGGGAATCGGGAAGGTTTATGCTTCTCCGCGGCGTGCCGAGGGACACCGGTGTGTTCCGTAGGAGATCCCGGAGTCCCTCGAGGTGGCCACCGAGGGGGTTTTAGTGGGTAAGAACCTCACATAACCGTGTCATAGAATGACAGGATATCTTATGAAGATTTTTCCCCCGATACCAAAAAAAAGGGTAATATATGAATATAGTGTAAGAGGTGTTAGTTAATTCTACATAGATATATGCATGAAAACACTGTGGAATCTTATAAAAATCCTAACAACAATTGAAAATGGATTGTTTAAAATAATTACTTTTTTTAGGTCGATGTTTTAGTATTCCAAATAATTTATAATAAAAACTTTTTGTTACATTATTCCGTAAGTATAGTTCCGATGGATCGCCACTTTGTTTTATTTAAATTTTTAAAATTTTTTTATGCAATGTTCTTTTGGGATTTTTTTTAAATCGACGTGAGAAACCAAACATTATGTAAATACTTTGGGAGAAGCCAAAGGACACAATTAGAAACATACAATAGTGGTGGGTCTGGTTTGTAAGCATTTGTGGCTGCTATGATACAATGCTGTTCATTACATGATATAATATATATATTTTGCGGGTCGCTAGTGATATATCACTGGCGACCCGATCCGGCTTCGCACGGGTGCAATGTATTATACTTGTAAACCTTTCTCTTGAATCACTCTATCTAGTAAAAAAACCGCATCAAGATCCGTTGCGTAGCTTTAAAGATGTATGCACATATATGGACAGACAGACAGCAGGACGACTTTGTTTCATACTATGTAGTGATGTTCAATAAGAGGTCTATGACGAAAATACCTTTAGAAATCTCTATGCACTCTATACATCTCTACAATCATAAATTTTTAAATATGCTTGCAAGCGTTAAAAATTTATGATGAACACACATGTGGTTGGAGATTAAAATGTATTTTAAATGTATTTAAAGTAGACGTGTAGGCTTTCAGTTGCCGCCGCTTCAAAATGTTGCACGACCGTAATTCGGCCGCTTAACGAATGCAAATTAATTCGGCGTCCAATGACTACTAATTGAGTTTTAATCAAGCAATAAATTAATTTATTAAAAATTCATTAATAAAAAAAAACCGCGAAGCGGGGGCCACGCGCGCGTCCGCGGCCTTTAATTTCGTTAATTGTGAAATTCTTCGCGCGAATTCGACGGATCGTTTTGTAACGGGTCCCAGTGTGCGCGATCCTTAAAATATGACGCAATCATCGGATGGATGTTTGACGTTTTCAATTAGTGTTACCGGATAACGGCAGATGCTGTTGTATTATATAAAGGAGGTGTAATGGGTGTTTCGCGATTGATAATGGTAATTAAAATGTAAAGGGGTGCATCAATTAGCAATAAAAGTCCCATTAATGTTGTCTAATTTATGCCCTCTCTGGAATATTATTTACTCTCCTAATGTTGTATAGCTTTATTAAAATAGCTGGTGAAACGCAATTATGATACATTTGTATTTTTTGGCGAGAAGGTAGGATAACCGCCGCCCACGGACATTTGCAGCATTCGTAGGGTTGCAGATGCCTTGCCGCTTTATAATTAAGTGAGCCCCGGCTACCTCACTCACCAGACGAAGCGCAGAAGTGAACACTACAACTTCACGCCAGTTATCTGTGAGTTCGTGGTACTTGAAGGCTGTTGCGTCGCCCTACCACAGTAAAAAAGTATGCAGTTTGAACTCCAGACAGATTCATAAAAGTATTGAGTTATAAATCCTTTTTTTATTTAAAGGAAATTACACGTCCCAACATTTTATTTTACCCGTAAGCAATTTAATGTAGCTACCAAACAAAATTAAGTCGTTCGCGGTGAAATATTTTCAGAAAACTTTTTACGCGGAGTTATTTACGGAGGTAGCGTATACAACAATTGCATTAAAAACGGCGAAAGCTTCGTTCGATAATATGTCCATGAAATTTACGATAGCATTATTTCTTACTAGACTCTACGGGCGGGCAAATGTGAGCTTTGCAAATGCCACAACTAAGCGACAGTAATAATTATATTTGTCCTATTTTGTATCTAATAACGTTTTAAAAGCAATTTAAGAATGAATTTTTTAATAGTAGCACATTAATGAGATCAGAACACACGGTGGCGCTTACGATAGATTCGTGACAAACATTCGTAGAACAAAACGATAGAGGTGCCATTGTGCGCGCTTCACATATTACTGAACAGACTTCAATTAACTCTTCTAAGTTTTTATTTCTTAGACACTTGGAGGTCATCTAAATAATTATAAAATATCTAAAAATATATCTTCATTTAATGTCAAGTATAGAAGTTAGTAAGTAATAATAACGGTGGTAGGGCTACGCAGCAGCCTCGGCTGTTGCACGAATGGGCAGGCTCGTCCGGGTAAGTACCACGACCTCACAGAAGACCGGCGTAAAGTGGAAGTATAATAATTTCGCGTTTCGTCTGGTGAGTGAGGTAGCCGGAGTCCAATTTTGCAACAGGTGTAGCAGATGTCCATGGGCGGCGGTATTCACTTAACATCAGGTGAACCTCCTGCTGGCTTGACAACTTTTCCCATAAAAAAAAAGTTACAAAGATTTTTAAGAGCACACGTTCAGTGATGTGTGTTTCTTGCCTTAGAAGCGGTGTAGTCATTAATATTTATAAGAATATCACACTACATATAACATATTAGTATAAATATCAGCTGGTTTTAGTGTCAGCTAGTTGGAGACATAAAACATTGCGGTGTTGATTATATGCGGTACAATGAAAGCAAAAAAAAAGTTCCTCAAACTACAAAGGCGAAGTACCCTATGAGGGGTGGTTCGCCTAAAAAGGATAAACACGTTAAAGGGTTCCCGTTGACTGTTGGCAATCCACAAAGAAAACACTTACGCAGGGGCGGGGGTGGAGTCAATCGGAATTTACGCGGGCGCCATCTCCTTTAAGGGTTGAAGTTAATGTGAGTGATACGAGCGGTCGTGTCGTATGCAATTCGACTTGAATACCCGATAATATAGGCCACGATAGCTCATTATCCGCTCCCTTTTAATTCCGTATACTCGAGCAAGCCGAGTTCAATCCTCGATGGCGGTACCAATGAGATTGTTAATTTTAAGGGTTGAGTTATCACGTGCTTAGCGGTGAAGGAAAACATCGTGAGGAAGAATCGTGAGCATGTTTTCGAAATAATAACAAAAAAAATATTTCGAAGATATTTGAAGTCCGCCAATCCGCAGTGGGACCGCGTGGACCATGCTCTGATACCCTCTGTACAGAGGAGGCCTTTGCCCAGCAGTGGGACATTTATAGATTGTTACTTTACACGATAAAATGTTGATTTGGAATGATCAAATAATGTATGTATGCAATATTTCAGTTGAGACTGTTACGGTATTCAGTTCTTACGTGGCTTCGAAGAAAAAAGGTTGAAACGTAAATTGGATGCTTTACGTTCGAGAATAGTATAGTAAATGTGTCCATAACATGTTTTATTAAGGTTGTGTATGGATTAATTATGAATATTCTGTTTAAGTACTTGACTCCGAGCGTTCTATTTATGTAAAACGATTTTCAACGCAGTGCAAACTGATTATCGCGTCCTGTCAGTACTATCTTACGGATGATATTAAAAAAAATAACAGAAAAGTATCGTACAAAACTAGAGTCCGACACGAAAATATGAAACATCGTGCGAGGCATCTAGAAGGCGTCTGTTAATTTTGTAATGGAATTGCAGCTTGTTAGAGCGCCACGCGCGTCGAATACATCGCCGGTACGTGGCCGGCTCGCCTGCTGTGGGGCGCGACTTTTAGCGGGCGGATAGGCGAAGCGGTTTATCACCTTTACCATGAACAAAGTCACGGTATTTACGACCTGATAATGACGCTAAAGAGCTAAGTAATTTGGAACGATATACGTAACTTGTAAACAAAGTGCATACATTTTACACAAATAAAATTAAACTTATAGGAAGTTATGTATAACTTATCACCGTACTGAATCTTAAGATATGGTTAGAAAATTCATACTAAAGATCTAACTGCCACAAGGTCGATAAATATATTTTTAAGAAATCTCAAAAGCAGCTTCTACTTTGATTAATTAAAATACATTTATACTATTATATTGTATCAATCAACCAAATTATTTGTAATTACATCCATGAACTGGACATTAAGAATCTTTTGTATTAAGTATTTTTTGATATCCGTTGCTTTAATATCGCTACTGAATACAAAATATGTTTACGGATTTATCGCGTTATTTTTTAGTTTTATTTCCCGTCGTTTCGAACCAGTTTCACCCGTTCACGGTCACGGGACAGGCTCAGCCCGTGTGTGTGATCGCGTAAATGCGAAAAATTATTTGACATCGCTAACACACGCACCGCACCCGATTCTGAGGAACACGTGCCGCGCCCGAGGCGTCCGCGGATTAAGCGGGTTATAGGCGCGGATACGCGGCGGTCTATCCTCGTTAACAATTACATCTGCGAAATAAAACGTACGTTCGATTGGGATGCGAATGAAAGTAATGTTTCTCCCACTGCGGTAGGGCTGCGCAAGTGTCCGATGTTGCACGAATGGGCAGGTCCGTCCGGGGTAGTACCGCGACCTCATAGAATACCGGCGAAAGTGTTGTTCATCTGCGTTTCATCTGATGAGCGAGGTAACCGGGCCCCTCTTTATTAAAAGGTGGCACCGGAACTGCAACCCTATGGGTGTTGCAAATGTCCATGGGCGGCGGTCAGCACTCAACAACAGTTGAATCGCCAGCGCGCTTGCCATCTTTCTTAGTATTTGTTGTTATAGCGGCAATAGAAATACAATCATCTGTGAAAATTTCAACTGTCTAACTATCACGATTCATGAGATACAGGCTGGTAACAGACGGACAGCCTGACAGAGGAGTCTTAGTAATAGGGTCCCGTTTTACTCTTTGAGTACAGAACCCTAAAAATGATCACAAATGACCACGATTACAGGCAAAAGATCGGCTGCGATGTACAAATGGGCGAATTAACATTTCACACAGTTACGAAATATCTTGAAGGTAATATCAAAGAGTCGTCAAGGGTCGGGATTTAAAGAGAACTACACTAAAAAAGTGAATCACAAGAATACATTGAATTTAACCAAAAAAGTCTTTCTAACGAATTCAAATTTAGTAAAACGTAATTTATTCAGCCTTGCTAATGCCACGAAACTGGAGTAAGTTTAAACTTTGATCTCTTAATTTGCACTCATTTTATACGTTTCGTTTCGAGCGAGCCAATTTGCGCTAAACACTCGAAGAAATCTCCGCATCGACCTTAGGGAGAGTCGAGGAGTGTCGAGGACACTCGCCCGTGACACCTGGGACGAATTTAAATGAGACCTATCTGATAATTTAGGCCATTTAATCGGGCGTTAAGGCGAAATCGTTAAAAGTTTCCTAATTAATGAGGTTCGTTTGCGATGATTCGTAATGGCCCTTCTCAGAATATAAAGCATTACAATATCTCTACCAAATATTTACAGTAGCAAAGTTACATCTTTAATTAGGTGTACTCATGTACTTTTTCGCGTACAGTTTTTCACAAAAAAGTAAAAAGTATACGAAATGTGCTATTGAGTCAAAGATCGATCGAAACATGTTTGAATTAGTTAAAATTTTTTTTTGTTGTAAAATCAGGGCATTGTCCACCACGCTGTTATCATTTCGAAAATATGTACCTATGTTTCCTCACGATTTTTCTCTTCGCCACTGAGCACTCGATAAGGTAGCACTTAAAATTAACAATTTCATTGGTGTCGGCACCGGGGATCGAACTCAGGTTGCTCGAGTATATTGAATTAAAGACGAGCGCCCGGACACTGAGTTATCACAGTTCAAATGTTTCAATTAATAATACATAAAAACTCGAACTAACAATAACGTTAACACTTGGAATGAAACAATGAAAACTCAAGCGTCTTTACTATAAAAAATCAAATTATAAAAACGCAATTTCAATTTAATTAGTCATAATAAAACCTAAAAAACATTAATCGATCACGTTCCGTTTGTCTAAAGGTAAACGAAATTCACGGAGGCCGGTGATTTTCGTAACACGGCCCAGGACTTAAGGTCACATGTTGAGCGTTCAGGGTTCATATTCGCGCGTTATCACACTCGATCACGGCAGCCCGTGCTGTTATAATTACGTCCACTGGAAAATTTATTGAGGAAATGAAGCCATTAAAGTGTTGCTTGTCATCAAAAAAAATATCGCCAGATTTACATAGGTGCGGACCACCCCATAATATTGTACGGTCATATAACTAGTCATAGATAATATGGAGTGGACATTTCGTAGTCAAAGCCGATGCCGCCTTTAAACACCCGACGTGTAAGTTTTTCGATAAGATTTTCATATTTCATGTCGCGGTTCGTTTTTATATGTAGAATATTGCCTAACCAACGAAGGCTTTTTGGTTATATAAACTTCTTGGAATAATTTCCGGATTCTAAAATTTCAAAATGTTCTTAGAACTTGTGTGACTGTCTTCATTTTTATATGAAGATACATGTAAATTGTGATAGCTCAGTGTCCAGGCGCTCGCCTTTATTTTAATAAACTCGGGCAACACGAGTTCCATCCCTAGTGATGGCACCAGTGAAATTGTTAATTTTAAGTGCTGACTTATGACATACATATTTTCGAAATTATAAAAAAAATATTTCAAAGATATGTGGAGTCCGCCAATTCGCTGTGGGGCCGCGTGCCCAGCAGTGGGATGTGTAGAGGCTGTTAAATTACTTCACATATAATACAATAAAAACAATTGTGTACCTACATCGTATGGTTAATGTTTTTTTTTAAATAGATTTTATTCATTGTCTTTGTTAGGTCAAATGCGGCTAAAAAAGTAATGTTATTTATAGTTAGCATCAAGCCACATCAGTCGGTGATTGACACGATCATTTGATTGACATTTTAACGGTGGTAGGGCCACGCAGCAGCCTCGGCTGTTGCACGAATGGGCAGGCTCGTCCGGGTAAGTACCACGGCCTCACAGAAGACCGGCGTCAAGTGAAGTATAATACTTTCGCGTTTCGTCCGGTGTGAGTTCGCCGGAGCCCAATTTCCTAAAAGGTTGTCAACGCATCTACAAACTCTCGGGTGTAGTCCATGGGCGGCGGTATTCACTTAACATCAGGTGAATCGCCTGCTCGCTTGGCAACTTTTCATATTAAAAAAAAAAGTCATCTCTGACTGATGTGGCTGTTAACTAAACAAAAAATGTAAACACTTTCTTCGATGGCTGCGAATGGGTGTATATACAAATAAATATACATACATAAGCTGGAAAACCTCCGCATGGGACGAACATAATGGGACAAAAGCCTGCGCTGCGGATTCAGTCACAAAGTGTGACGATCATTATACATTCATAGACGGCTGCCCGCGAAAGGTTCCTGGTCGTCGCTTGCTTCCGCGGATAATTTTCAAAAGTGTTCGCGCTTTGGAAGCCCACCGCAGCGTGATAATATAATGGTCGGTATCTTAAACGACGGGGAGCGTTTTGTCGAAAGACGCCTCAGACTCGACTGTTGAGGAGATTCGAAAGTGCTTTGGTACAATACACGTACGTAATACAAGTTGTATCGCACGTTTACACTGTTAGAATGTTTTGTACCGTAGACTTGATAGACGCGTTAGTGAACGTTTTCAGAACGGAGAGATTGTTTAGCGCTTTGTAGTTGAAGCGAGATGATTCCGTGGTGCATTTGCCAAGGTATTGGCTTCGGCGTCGGGGGTCGGGGGTTCGATTCCCACACGGGACAACTATTTGTGTGACCCACAGAGAGTTGTTTCGCATCTGGGTGTTTGTCCGCGTGAAATTTATGTTTGTCAAACGTCCCTACAACATAGGACAATATTATCCTAAAGTAAGGGCAATGTTTTAAAAAAAAATAAAGTTGAAACTAATCAAGTGTCCGGGTCATAAGTCGAATATTGCAAAGTGTTAACTTTTACATACATGTCTCTGTCAATTCTTGTATGAAGATCTAATGATGTGAAGAGATAAATGATGAATAGTGCACATAGAAGGTGCCATTGTGCCATTTGATGGCACCCATCGACATCTACAACACTTGAGGAGTTGCAGGCGCTTTGCAACCGTGAGTGAGGTGTCATCTGTTTCCAGATTTGAATAGGAGAATAGGATCTCTGTTATAGTAGGTCTTGTGTTACTGTAATACAGATATATCGGTCATCTCTTTACGGCATCAGTTAGATCACCCGAGCATCTGGAATTAAAACTCCACCGACGTTTAAGCGAACTGTAACTCAGCAATAGCAGCATGGAGCTGAACTGGGCGATAGCAATACGCGGAAATATCATCCACCCATCTCCATTACGGGCTCCCCTGCCGCGGGCAAATTACAGCGTTATGAATAAATTTCGCATAAAACTGCACCTCTGCACGCGAGCGGGACAGGCTTATGCGGAACCGCGCGAGTGCGACAGGGACGCGGCGCGGCGGGTCGTAATCCAAAAATTTCATTAGCAAGCCCGGCGATTCTAAAGGTGCGCTGATATCCAGAATGTTCTGGGGCACTCATTAAGACGCCGTGGATCGTTTACTATGAACTGTACTTATGCTAGTGTTGTACTTACTGATCGGCATGAAGCGATTTGGCGTTTCACAGCTAACTTTTTTCGATAACGATGTGAGGTACTCGAGATACGGTGCAGTTTAGTTTGTGTCCAGACGGAAAGCGTCATTATGTACCCGTTTGATCGAAGGATGTAGTGTTTTCGTCAACTGTAAGGGAAATGTGGACTTCACTCATAGATACCCATAGAACGAAAGATTTTACTTAGGCTTGTTGCCACTAAAACATTCTCCTCTACTCTACATGACTGTTAGTCCACCGCTGAACATAAGCCTCCCCCACAAACTGCCACGAAGCACGATCCTGAGCGACCAGCATCCATCGACTTCCAGCATCTTTCCACAGGTTGTCACTCCGTTTAGCTATACGTAAATGTTTTTGCTTTACTATCCGTCTTGTTGGGAAGTGATGGCGAATTCGCTAATCAAAAGCATACTCACAGTCGTCTTTTAAGACACGTAGTAAGTTATTTTAAAGGATATACACGATTTTCCCACTTAAGAGTGAGTTGTGACACAATAGCGATTAGTGAACACCCGTCGAGCAAAACCCAAGCACCGCTTTCCTTGAAAACACGTTGCAATTGGACGCGAGATAACTAGACTTCCTTGCTGTATGCATTACGAACGATAAGACGAGTACGTTTTAACGTCGCGTCTTCAGGGTGCTATCACTCGATATCGGATCGTTGGCGCTTGATTGGGATTTCTTTTCGAGCGGGATCTTTAATTATTTGCTCGGTAAGATTCCGTCGGGTTTCTCGGAGACTGCGTAGCCGGGAGCCAATGTGGCGTGACCGAATCGAGAAAATTCGTTAGTCTCAGGTATTTTAGAGCACCGGGGGCGCTATGAGATGATAATTCGAAAGATAAGCGGCTGAAGTTAGGGTTTCCAATGTCTAATCGGTTTCGATTTTTGGTAGCATACATTTAAATATGTAATGTAATAATTATCCTTATCTCATGTCCTTTTCTGGAGTTAATCGTACATATAATTGAACATATATGTTGAACACAACAATAGACTTTTTGTCGGTTCCTCTATCGAGTAATTGTAACTGCTTATTTAATAATTACTTCAGACTTAAATACAACTAAAATATACTATTCAAGTAAAAACATAACATAACATTTTTTTTTGGGGCGAAATTTACCGTCATATTCGAACGAAATTTTTCATTCCGAGAACATTTTCTAAAAATGAAACCTAACTAGATCGATTTTTCGCCCCCGAATCTACGCACATACTAAATTTCATGAAAATCGCTGGAGCCGTTTCCGAGATTCCGATTATATATATATATATATATATATACACAAAAATTGCACGTTTAAAGGATAAGAGATAGTGTATTTGACAGTTGTAGAGCGACGCAACAGTGTTCGCTGTTGCACGAATGAGCAGTACCGCAGAAAACATTCGTGAAGTAGAAATGGTACACTTCTGTTTCGTCTGGTGAGTGAGGTAGCCGGGGCCCACTTTATTAAAAGGTGGCGACGCATCTGCAAACCTCCGGGTGTCGCAAATGTACATGGGCGGCGGTTATCACTATAACATCAGGTGAGCCACCAGCTAGTTCGCCACTTTCTCACATAAAACATATCTTGGGTGTGTTTGAAATGTTTCTCTTCAATTAAAACAGCGAAATATTAACATTCTGGCTGTACGTACGCGGGCTCATTTGAATGCGCGCCGCCTGACCTAGATCCTATTCCGCTAAGCTCATTATTCTAAGTTGACGTCTTAATCAAATCCCGACGCCCGCAAAGATCCGAGTCATACCATTTCAGCGAAAACGGTCGAAAAAACAAACACACACATACGCCATCCGCCCAACACACCTCCATTAATTACGATGGTTTTTTCCCGCCCCGCGACGGTTAATCAAAAACCTGTCTGACTTTTGAGGGCTCCCCACCCCGGGTTTCCGTCATTAGCGACCGCCTAAATTGTGCCAACAAAAGTTGATTCCGGTCGAATTTAATTCAATTTACAATTAAAACGCCCTCCCCCCGCCGTGTTCCTCTCTAGCGCTGTTCTGTTTATTTTTCAAGGGTAGCCTCCTAATTTCGCCAATGAGTTCCGACGGTTGTTTTTTTTTTCTTATTTATTTATTTTTCTCTCGCTCTCGACTTTTTATTTGTAGAGAACGCACGACTCGAATTTTTATGAGGTATTACGTTTTATTGCCCTCTCCTATTGTTTATTTGGTTTGTTAAATTAAGTAGCGATCGCTAAGCTTATAAACGGCTAGGCAGAGTTAATAATCAGGATGATTCCACAGTTATATAGGATTTTCTTTAAGAAGTATTTCGTGTATTCGTCGTTTCTTTTGTCAGTGAATTTGTAAATTAAAATGTCGATGTAAACTTAAAGAAAAAAAATATTTCAAAAAAGTTGCTATTACTTTTACGGGACTGTATTACCTAAATAAATTAATGACTGATTGAATTGTAATATTAAAAAAACATATTTGAACTATCTCATTAGTGAGCATTTTATATGTAATTGAATCGTCTCAAAGGTAATTAAATGAAATATAGTTATGACGTGACAACTCGTCTTCATTATTAGAACGATAAAATCTGTTGCTCTATATACTGCCAAGTTATTTCTATTGACTGAAACTATTTATTTATTGGTTATACTAATAACCATTACTACAGCTTTGCCTTATGTATAGTAGTAGTAGATAAGACAAAGCGGTAGAAGCAAACATAGTAAAGCTCTTATTGAAGCAAAGCTGTAAAAGCCATCAGAAATTATTAATCCACTGCTTAAATAAAATTAAATCATCATAATCCTTAACACTAATTACCGCAGGCTATTTTGTCCTCAAAGTTTCCTTGCTCCATTCCAGATGGCGTATCTCAATATCAAGTAGGATTCGGTGCTTTGACTACGTTGAAAATTATTACAGTTCTTACAAATTAGTACGTAAGCAATTTTACACACTACCGAACAAGCAATTACTTGAAAGGAAAGGGTTTCTAATTCATTTCTAATTAATTCTTTCAAACATCAAAGACTGTTACGATTTGTAAAATTATTGCAGCATTTGTAGGGATCGAAGTTACACTAACGTTGTGACGACGCGGGCTATAGAGGCGAATGCTGTCTCTTTGATGTATTTAACAGGCGCCGTTTTAAGCTACGTTTGTAGCCAGACGGACGCCCTAACTGGGTAAGAGTTTTCGACCGGGCGGCATAAAGTATTCCGTGTCTAAATGCGCGCCCACGGCCGCACACTTGTGATGCTCTCATCCTATTAAAGGAATTATCATATCAAACGTGTTCGAGGCATCCGGCGTAAAAAAGAAACAATCGTACAAAACCTTTCATCCTCTTTATTACAGAAGGGGTTTAGTGCAACACGCCACGTCTCGGCTTTCACGCGATTTTTGACTCTACGCTAAGGCATTAGGGCACATACGGAACGCAAACTTGGCCGTGCACAAAAGCAAGCTTTCGGCGCATCGCAATCAAAGGTCCACCCATTTTCTAGATTTGAATGCACAATGGGATTTTAAAAGGTTGGCCACATGCTCGCCACGATACTGGCGATTTGCCAACTACTCGTCATTATCTTTTAGTGGCCGACGGGGTTTATTTTTAATTCGAAAACTAATGGTATACATTTACAAGCTGACATGTATATCATAAATTGATGTATTTTAAATGTTACCTTCCAACAGTCATTGCAGCTACCAAAGTTATCTATTGAACTCAGTTTAATCAAAAACAGAAAATCAATAACACCAATAAACGATCTCTTATGGCGCTCGCCAATTGCGTGGCCGCACATTAAAAACGCCGCGTCGCCGGCAAAAATTACGAGCTTCACTTTGGCGGGGGCGCAATTGGGTTACCGATAGCTGCGTAATGAAGTGCTGAACTTTCAGGTCATGTGTGGCGCGGAAGCGTCCGCTGGGGAGGGCGATTGTACTTGATATACGGCGGCTCCGAATCCAGAGGCGGGTGCGGGGCTAATGCGCGCCCTCTATAGTTTTAATCTTCTTTATTGCCGACCCTTTGAGAACATTCCGGACCCCGCGCCAGGTAGGATGCGTTCGACATTGAAATGTAAATTCCACTTCTGCGTCGCCTCGTGCGGGATTAAGCCCCGTTTTATTTGAACGCCGCTTAATTTTGTGCGGTACGCGGAAGTTATTAGGTGTCTTTAAGCGATACGGCCTTTATTGCAAAACGGGCTGGTTAAGTCTGTTGGAATAAGCGGCAGTAGGAAACAGGGTATTTTCTTATGGTTTTAGCTTATTTTTATATGATGGGTTGCAAACAAGCCTTGAAAGTGTAGGCGTTGGTTACTGTACTGATTAGCCGGATTGCAAAATTATCAATAGTTTTTTTTGTTATCTTTTTTTCCGGCGATCCGTTTCTCAGTAACACTACTTCTTCACCCGATCCATTCGCGTAATCGTAGAAGCTGGGAATAGATAAATTAGGATCATGATAGAAGTAGCTACAGCAACTTGCATGTCTCGTCAAAACCTTTTTTTTGTAGGACAAAAGTATTCTGTTTAAATAAATGAACATTTTGATTCGGCATAGAAATAAAAACTTAAACTCTATGTTTATAGCAACTCAGACTTACTTGTAAATAGTAGCAATAGTACCTAGCAATATAGATATGGTACCGTATCAAATATTTTAGAGCACGAAAGTCAAGCGAGAAATTATGGCTTCTAACGCTTATATTGAAACGAAGTCGATTCATGCAAGTAGTCCAAGAGCTATAAATCTCTCAGTTCATGTACAATGAGAGATGATTTTTCAAAGCAAAACCGTGGGGTGTGCGAGCGACATAAACGCAACAATTAATTTCGCGAGCGTCTCTTGGTACACTTGTGTGGTACAAGTATACAGCAGAGAGCGGTACACAGACCCCACATGTTTCAACATATTATTTGAAGTGACAGATTAAATTGTTGCATAAAAACACTCACAGACACGTATAAGTCAGGTGAAGACCAAGCTAGGCGTCATACATATCACGTTTAAAGACTTAATGTGTTCGGTAAATGAACAATTACTTCAAAATCTATCCCGTAAATGGTTAAACGTGAGAATTCACATGTGAACACCGCTCCCGGATCCCGAAATGGTGTCTTCACTATATAGTATAAAACACAGTCGTCCCGCTGTCTGTCTGTCCCTATGTATGCTTAGATCTTTAAAACTACTCAACGGATCTTGATGCGGATTTTTTTGCTAGAGGCATTCGAGATATGTATAATACATTGAACCTGTGCAAAGCCGGGGCGGGTCGCTAGTATGATATAAAATATAATCGGATCCGCTCCTCACTTAGACGCAGCGTCGGGCAGCCGGTACAAAATGGTGAGACATTAATCTTTGGCTCACGCGAAAAGTATTGTATGGATTATTTGGGGGACTAAGATGTTTGCCTGGCTCCTCTCCTTCGCTAATCAGGGTGAGAGGGATAACCCGACAAATAATGTTGGTTTGCTCTTAGAGGGATGTGAACGCCCCTTGCCGGTGGTGCCGTTGTCTATAAATTTACCTCAAAGTCAGGCACCGCGCTCGGTTTGGCGGAATCGATATGATGAATCCGATGCTGGTACGGGTATATTTTAAGCATCATTTTAAAATCAAAATCATTTATTCATCGACATAAAAAATATACATTTCATCTATCGATATTCACTTTTTTAATCTACCACCGTTTCGTAATGATGTTTCTCTAACAGAGAAGAAACAAGCGAAAGAAACTCTGTAGGTATCCTTTTTTTGTCATTGACATTAAATAAGAATCCAATATGGTTCCAATAATGATATATGTTTGACAGCTAAAGAGATGGAAGGAAAAATAGTATTGTTTGAGAATTTGATCCTACGACCTTATTCAATTAAACTGTATTGACCGATTTATCGTGCTAATATTTAAATGATATTTTCCGATATTTCGAACCCTTTACAGCGTTCATGGTCACGGGACAGACATGGTGACCATGAACGTATAATAATTCATGAGTCGCCATCCAATAAAAACGTTGCCAAAATAAACTTACATCCAACACTATGAGACATCAGTCAAGAGCGATTTTTACAGTTTCATAGTGTTCATAATTTGTGTGACAACATAACGCAGGGTCAGCAGGAACTGGTTGTAGACCATCAAGCAAATACAACAGCACAAAACAAATTAGAATATACGCGGCGGTCTATCGCGAGCTTTAAATCAGGCGCCGCGGGAAGATTAATTGGCGGTGTGGATTCGCATTAAATTCTAAACAACATGTGTATATAAATTGTCTTAACGGCCCAAGCCAGGGTCGTTCGCGTTAGGGGTAGATACGGGGTGTTATCAGGGCAAGTTTCGTCGATTATCCGGCTTCGGTGTACAGTGGGTGTACCTTGCTCACGACTCTTACGTTTCGTTGCATGATTTACTCGAGTTCGGAGTTTAATGTACTTTATGGGGGTAAGTTTTCGGGCCGCGTATATCTTCGGATAATGGCCTTTAATGGGTTGTTGTGATCGGCCCTACTTTCCGATTCGATATAAGGCGAGGTAGAGGAGAATACCGAATATTCGTTTGACATATTACGTACACCACTCAGAAGTTTCTGACGTGTCAACTATTTGTTAACTATCTTTTTACTATTTTCATGATATATTTTAATGAAAATGAAATTATACTATTTTATTATATACCTTCATAGGGACAGGCGTGTCATTACCTCGTAAACATATATATATCTTTATGTTGTCCTTAGCCAATTAATTATTGTAAGAAGTTAAAAGTGGATAAAACTGTCGCAATGTTTTTCGCCCCAGCCAGAATTCCAACGCATGCCTTCCAAATTACGCGTCTAGAATTATGTGCAGTATGTATATATAGCATTCACGTTATGATTTCAACCCTCCTTGGGAACATCTTAGTCGAGAACAATTATCCGTGGGGCACACAAAACGTGTTTGTTATTGGAATCGAACCTAGAACCAGCGTCCGAAGCCAATAACTACGCAACCGTGTCACCGAGCCATTCATGTTTAAGGACCAGCTTATAAATTTATTCTTAGCTTACTCCGTTTTATTAGGAAACTACTTCCAGCGCATATAGAGGTTTGGTAGTCTGCGTTCACTGCTTCTCCTGTCATCCGCAAAGGCAAACCGCTGATACCGGAACACAGCAATGGAAAGCATACGGGCGTTGAGACGGGGCGTAAGCAAAAAGCGCCCGCACCGCTGTTATTCTACTATTTCTCATTTAGCCTTCGACTAAACACGGATGCCTGTGACGTTGCGGCTTCGTAATATCCTGTCCGAGCTCGGCACGGCTCTGTGCCCGGCACTGTGTCACCGACGCAATAACCGACTGATTGGGGTGCGCCGCTGGAAAGCGCAGCACTCGAGTCTTTATTGCGAAAGCGATAAAGGCCACATTCGCCGTCAAAGGTCGCGGGCGGAATTAAAGCGGCGAAATGAAACTTTGGGCCCTTTCGGGGGGGCCCCGCTGTTTGTTTCGTCGACTTGGTGTCTACTTAATAAAAGGTTGTCAGTTGCGGCTTCCGATCCGTGGCGAAATTGCGAGCTCGCCCTTTGTCGGGGCGCACCTGTTTGACGCGCCAAAGGCCCCGTCATTAAGACGGGATGACGTCTTTGGAGTTATTGGCCAAGAACTGAATGCAAATAATAAGAGACGAAAATTAATTTGGTTTTTTATCATCGCCCCTGATAACGTTATCTTTACTTAGACGGGCAATGTACAGTGTCACAACTTTTAAAATAGTTGGTGTTTCGTTTGGTTCGGAAACAAAATTATATATTGACTTGTAAAATCTTTGCCATGAGGTCATCATTAAATTCGTGTCGTACTATAAACTTTTTCAAATGAAAACAAAAAAAAACCCTTTTTTTGTACTGAAATAAACGTGATCAAAATTATCCTTATTTTATAGATCAAAGTAAATGACACTGAAAAGAAATATACGCTATATTTAAGCCACTGATGAACAACGAAATCATAATCCATTACTCGCCACTAACCATCAACATTCACCAAAAATAACTAGTTAGACTATATGTAAATTCTTGTGCAAATTGGTGTGTGTGAACAGAATTTCATTATTTTATAGACCAAAGTTAATGACGTTGAAACGAAATATACGCTGAATTTAATCGTAATAAGTATGTACAAACCATGGCACTCTGCTGAATAGAATGAGAAACTCTAAAAAAAGAACAATAATGTATCCTTGCCCAATCATGTGTAACAAACATCAGACATCGACGTCGCGGGACTGTACCAGGGGGATATAAACGGAGATATCACCATACGCTAACAGAAATCGGGTACGCTCATAAAAGGGGCATAAAATAAATGCCCTTATCAGAGCGACCTACATACTGGATATTACCCTAAAACAAAGGACGGGGCCGATGTGACCCCGTCCGCCTTTTAATTCCACTTGATTTCATTACGACGATTTTGTATGCATATGTAGAGGCTGGAGTTTATAGGATTAATAAACACTCGTATATCAGAAAAAAAAAAAATACGCTCTCGTAAACAGTATATAACAAAGGCGTATCATCTGATCAAGAGACAAATAAAATGTTATACGATGTTAGCAAATTTTGCCGTATTGGTTTGTCCTTCGTTTAAGCAAGACCACTGAAAGCTTGGACTTGACCGCATGCAATAAAATCTAGAGGAGATTGCCAGATAATTCTTTTCGGAAAATTCGCGGTAATTGTGGTTATACATTTGGAGCATAATTCTAAGCACTTATTTTTTAAAAAAAATTAATGAACAACGGTACGTAATCCACGCGAACAGAGTCACGCACAATAATTAGTTAAGACTATATATATATATATATATATATATATATATATATATATATAGTCTTGTGCAAGTTGGTGTGGGTGAACTGAATTTTTACTGTCGATTCTTTGGATCAATAAGACTGGTGCAGTTGGTTAAAAGTTGTTGTTGTTAAGTCAGCTGCGGTTAGCGCGTTAATGGTTATGTTAACGATAAAAATAGTTCAATAGTTTTTTATTTTGTAATTTGTTTTGTTTGTTTTAATATTGAGTAGCTCTTCCGGATTTTAAGTTACAAAGGAAAGGTGATGTTTGGTAATAAATGGAATGAAAGATGAAAGGCTTAGTAGAATAATCCTAGAGTAATCATTTTAGACAATGATCGTTGCCGGTATAATGTTGAAGCACCTGATAGATGCGAGTCTTTTCTCATCGCTAATAGCAAAAATAGTGTATTTTTTATGCTACCGTAATAATTCATTACACCTAAACTGTCAGTACAGGCAGTGATTCCGGTATATTTTGGTATTATACATAATAATAAATATTTCATGAGATACCGTCTGTCAGCAGGCTGTATCTCATGAATCGTGATAGTTAGACATTTGAAATTGTCACAGATGATGTATTTCTTTTGCCGCTATAACAACAATTACAAAAAAAAGCAGAATAAAAGATATTTAAGTGGGGCTCCCATACAACAGACATAATTTTTGCCATTATTATAGACTAGCTGCCGCCCGCGACTACGTCTGCGTAGAATAGGCTGAATGCGTGGCATTCAGACGGAAAGACAGATATACATAAAAATATGTATGTAAAATATAGTCTATGTCTCATTCTGGTGTATAAGCTATGTTATTGTAAAGTTTCATTAAAATCTATTTAGTAGATTTTGCGTGAAAGAGTAACAAACATCCATCCATACATACAAACTTTCGCGTTTATAATATTAGTAGGTATATATAGTAAGGACGTGTACGGAACCCTACGTGCGCTAGTCCGACTCGCAATCGGTTTTATTTGCGCAGCGTCTAGTCCCTAACTAAACAAAGTTTGTACTATGGCTACTAGGTAACTCACAAACATACTGAAAAGTAATTTAATTTGTAAATAAATGCATAATATAGATTTAACAGACAATAGAAAAATCACACAATATTTTTCCAGTTTTGTCTATTCTATATCGTCAGTTTAAGCAATTTAACGCCAGCTTTTCAACACCTCACTGTCCTTAATTCTTTACTTTCTGTAAAACTCGAAGCACTGTATCCACAAAAACACTTAACCATTATATCGGTTGCGAGTTATATTTCAACGGCATGCGAGTTAAGACTTTCGGATCCAGCGACGTGGATGACGTCATCGGTCGAGTGAAATTCCTGAAGGCACTCGCGTGACATCACCGCATTAGAGCAATGAACGGGATTGAAATTTAGCCACGATTGGCGGCGGCCGCCGCGCTGGCCCAATAAATAAGCCGAAACGTGCGACCTAATAGGTCAACGGCCTTGGACTATCAGCGATTAGCGTTTTTTTCCCGCTTCGGTATGTATTTCTACAAATTTGGAGGCATTTGTGCTGAGCTACGGTCATTTATTATTACCCCACAGTTAGGGCGCTTCGTTTCAACGGTCGATGTGGAAATATTCTCAGTTAGTGGTAGCGAGGATAGTCATGGGATTGATTGTGGACATCAACGAAACGTGAACGCGTCATTTGTAACGCGAAACTGATAAATGATAGCCTGTACAATAAATGAGGTTCTGGAAACGTCTTTAGCGTCTACTTTAATGTAATTTAGGTACTATTTAATTTAATTTGATTTATCATCGTCATCATTTCAGCCTGTTTGAGTCCACTGCTGAACATAGGCGTCGCCCACAGACTGCCACGAAGCACGATCTTGAGCCACCTGCATCCATCGACTTCCCGCACACTTGCACAGGTTGTCACTCCATCTAGTTGATTGTCCAAAAAAAAAGTTATTAAACCAGGGCGGTGTGTGTATTATTACATTTTGACCGACTTCAAAAGAAGGAGGTTCTCAATTCGACTGTATTTTTTTAATGTTCGTTACCTCAGAACTTTCGACTGAGTAGACCGATTTTGATGATTCTTTTTTTATTTGAAAGCTGGTGCTTCCCATGTAGTGCCACATTAATTTCATTGCTATTGGATCTTGGGCTCTGGAGGTAGTTAGGTAACTTCTAAAAATCAACTATAAAATAAATAGATATTTGAAGGCGATTTTGTTTCTCGTTAATAAAAATGGAATTGTTCTTCAACACTACGTCACAGCGACGTAACAAACTGCACCAGTCATTCCGGCAATGCACCGGTTAGTTCGTAGAGAACATTAAGGGGCGCCGATTGCGGGCAATAAAACTGCTATGCGTCCGGGCATAACTCCCCTGCAGCCTTGTCACCGAAACGTGCGGTGGGGCCGAGTGCGGCCGTAACGGTCCCGATGCGTCTGTCCCGACTTCAAAGTCCGTTGGAGAGAATTAATCGGGTTATTGTGGCAATAAATACGGAGGCGCCCAGTTTGCGGCCGGCCACGGTCAGATAAATCAAGAGGGCGCACACCGCAAGATGTCCCGTGGAACACCCAGCTTTCGGGCGCGGCACGGTGCAAGGTACGAGATTTGCGCTGATGAAGTGGGACGTTTTGGGCCCTTTGCCCTTCGACCGAAACGAGTGAGTTTATCAATTTATTATAAAAAATTGTAATAGCAAAGAGTTAAAAGAAGTTCAAGTTTAAACTGCGGCTTGCATTAACTACAGTGGTTTAACTAGGAAATTCGGTTTAATTTTTTTTTTATGCGAAAAGTTTCCAAACGATCAGACGGGTCACCTGATGTTAAGTGAATACCGCCGCCCATGGACATCTGCTACACCCGAGGGTTGCAGATGCGTTGACAATCTTTTGAAAATTCAGGTGTTAATTAAGTTTTTATTATGTTAAACACGCGCGGGCAGTTTCCCTTATACTTTTTCAAACCCGTAATAAAATAAACAGAATATTTGCCAACGACGCTATATCTCGCAACTTGTACCGCACATATTAGTGTAGGTGTAACACTCCCAACTTGGAAGGCGATCCGCAAAGGGAATGGCACGCGATATATGGCCCAGCTCCGTCCCCGGGTGCACTTTGACAAGCGTACTCAGTGTACGTGATAGAGGTGCGAGTTTAATGGGAGTCCATTCCTTAATTGGGGGCCGTGATTTGCAGCGTGCAGTCGGGTGCTACCCGCTCAGGCGTTCTTTGCGGCGGTAGCCCAAATGTCTCTTGCTGATTTGTTAGACGCGAAACGCTGTTGCAATAATGAGCTCATCTCTTTGCCATCTCCAATTTCGAGTTTACGTTTCGAAAGCCCTATGCGGAAGGTTGTTTCAGTACATTTGTATTTTTGTTTTTCACGTGTTCCGCAAAAATGTTATTTTTGAATAATAATCTTTAAAGTAATCGTTTAAGGATTTTTAATGTATATATTTCTATTGTGAAATGCCACTTCCAATACTATTACTTATTGGTAATATTTGTAGGTTTGACACACATTCGCAAAACTATTTTAAAGTGACAAAGCATACTTTTGTTTACGTGTATATGAACACACGTATTATCATCGTACTTTAATTAAGTTGGAAACTTACCACGAATTACACTATTAACACGAATCACAAATTTCATTCATTCTCCCAGATTGTATACATATATATGTCATAATTAAATATAAGAGCAACAAAGCAAAACTGGACATTTCATGATAACGCTTTTACGGAGAGCGTACTAATTTCACCAGCGTAATACGCTAAAGGTCCTATGGTATGGTCACTTAAATTTGATGAGCCGTTTTCCCAGGCCGCGTCAATTGTTTTGATGGCTTCCATACAATTAGCGACCCTCCGCTAAAATTTCCTAGTTTCTTATCAGGCTGTTTCATTAACAATTGTAATAGGCCGGAGGACACTATACATAAGGGTCCAGATGCGTTGGGGTCGCTGTTATGTGCCTCAGTTATGCCGTTGAGTGGAGCGGAAAGACGGCTTTAATCAGTATTTATTGCGATTGGATGAAAATGCCAATAGAAATTATTCGTGAGGAATTTAACCCGTGCGATAATACTGTGATTGAATAACAAGTTTCGTACACAGGACTCTGTAATAACTCTCTATTCGAGAATAATGTGAATCCTTACCAATATTATAAAGGTGAAAGTTTGCATGTATGCAAAATTTACATGGATGGATGTTTGTTACTCTTTAACGCAAATACTACTGAATGGATTTTAATGAAACTACAATAATATAGCTTATACAGAATAACACATAGGCTATAATTTATATACATATTTTAATGTATCTGTCTTTCTGTCTGAAGGTTACGCCTTCAGCCTATTCTACGCAGACGTAGTCGCGGGCAGCAGCTAGTTTATCAATAAATTCCTCAACTTACGGTGGAACATCAGTATTTTTAAAATAAATAAATAAACCTACATGGTAATATGGTGAATACCGGTGGCATCCTAAGTTTCGTCTGAACAACGTAAGTACGGGAGTAAAGTTGCACCAGACGCAGTGTGGGCAATCTGATCTCGTGCTAAGTGGTTACTTGCGCTCACTTGACTGAGTTAAGTTAGTTGCTATCTTCACTTGTTCTCTAATACATTTTCAACTGTTATTATGGGCTATGGTTCTATCAAAGTATGCAAAGAGGTAAACCAAACATTCCTTAACATATTTATGAAACGATGTTTAAAACTAACAAACTTTAAATAGTAAATACAACTTTTTCTCAACGTGGGAAAAATGTTATAAGGATCCCCTGTCACTAGAATGGGAGATGGCAGGGGTATGTGGGAGTCCCGGTCATGATGGGACGGGTATCCAAAAAATAAAAATCTTCCACAACCCTATAAATACGAGTAATAATATAATAATTAAAGCTTGATTTAAAATTAAAACAACAACGAAGGGTTACGGAGTTTCACAACTTTACCCGTCGCATATTGCGCAAACTACACACGAGCACAAATCTTTAACTGCGGACATAAAATTAGATTCAAATGAAAGGAATCAAAGTCACTACTTACACGGCACAAAGCGCGGGAGGGCTTACGAAGCGAATACAGTTCCATCGTAATACATTATGCATTAGAGCGGATCCCGGTAGAGGCGATGAAGTTTTCGGTTTATAAATTTCCAAGACTGTACGCAACAACACTTTGTTACTTTTAAAAGCGTTTAAAACACGGTACTACCGGGCGGCGGTTACATACAGCGCCTTCTCTGAACGCAATGTGGTGCTTAAACATTTGCGTATCAACTTCAGAGTTATTATAAATGTTTTGAGAAGTAAAAGGACGGCTTTATGCCACATATTACCAATAATAATTTGTATGTACACTTAACCACCACGTATTTTCACGAGCTTATGTGACTAGATTTAAGATTAATGTTACAATTTGATTTATTTAACTATGTAATACTACGTCAAATTATATAAATAAGGTACGGCTAGATAAAGTTACATTTTCGCTATAAATTTCTCTGTTTATGTCTATATTTTGTAATATTTATAACCATAAATAGATAACGTAAAAAAAGTTCACGAGTATGTGAGCAATGCGAATGATTTCCCTGATGTCTTACATTGGGTGGTTTAACGGGGTTCGATCTAATGACTAATTTAAATAATAATTAATTATTATAAGAATGTAATAAAATTGAATTTACGTAGTCCTAAATAATTACTTGCTTTAATTTGGCTTTTATTTATTCACTAGCGACCCGCCCAGGCTTCGCACGGGTGCAATGTATTATACATATAAAAACCTTCCTCTTGAATCACTCTATCTAGTTAAAAAAAAAAACACATCAAGATCTGTTGCGTAGTTTTAAAGATCTAAACATACATAGGGACAGACAGACAGCGGGACGACTTTGTTTTACACTGTGTAGTGAAAACACACTATCACACATTATAGTTATCCTAGCGAGATTAAAATATTATTTAGCAGAGGATTTACACAAACAAAAATGAACTTTCGGAAACAATTAACAAGTTGTGTTATTTCCTATTAACCTGCCAGAGTGAGTGGCCTTTTCCATTATTTTCGGTTCAGATTATCCCCCAAAGTCATTAAGCATTCGAATAAACAAAATTACAACAGCTTGTAAATATTTGTACAAATGTTCGGAGCATGTTTGCGCGAAGTTTGTTGTTGGCGAATGAAAATAATAACGCTCGGTGCTTGTTCCAGATCTTCGAGCGGTGCCGGTTTTGTGTAATTCGCGAATAACTACCGCCCAAACTTTATGTACGAAATTAAGTTTCAAACGCTTTGGCGTTACTTAAACACTCAAATAAACTGTGTGATTTGTTAATGGATGTGGATTGTATAAGGCCGGGTTATCGACACCGATGGCCTAGCGAAATTCGTCAAAACATCTAAACGGGAAATAAAGTTTACACGTATTTTGAATGAAATTAAATAGACAAATGAAAATAAAGCGAGAAGTGTTGTCCGTTGTGCGTCGTGCGACGTCTTGGGGCTCATGATGATGAAATAGAGATTAGTTTCGAACTGTATAATCCTTAAATTGGACACTGTCATCATGTTTGGATAATAGTAACTGTTATTATACTTTTCGAGTTAGTAGTATTTGATTCCATTCAGTTGTAGTAACTTCTAAATATGATTCTTTTAATGAGCCAATGTCGTCCACGCCAATATAAGTGACATAAAGGCCGAAAAACCAAGTGCGAGTCGGACTCGCGCACTCAGGGTTCCGTACCATTATCTATAAAAACGGCAAAAATCATGTCTCTTGTATGGTAATCTTTTTATATTCTATTTTTTATATATCGTTGTAATAGCGGCAGCAGAAATACATCATCTGTGAAATTTTCAACTGTCTTACTATCAAGATTCATGAGCAGCCAGACATACAGACAGACAGCGGACTCTTAGTAATAGGGTTCCATTTTACCTTTTGGGTACAGAACCCTAATAACAACTTGCAATAGTGTAACCGAAGGGCGTTGAACGCAAACTCGCCAGTAAACCAGAGCCAGAAGGTTGGCCGGCGGCCCTCGGTCATTTTTGCCGCGGGGCCTCTAAACGCTGTCAAAGCCTAAATTATCTCGTGCTAAATTGGACACTCGTTAATTATAACTTTAGCGCCGCACGCCCCCGGTAAAACTGCACGCTTCAATTAAAAGTCTCCCGAATTAGAGAGTGATCGACGTCACGGGGAATTTCGGAGGCCAGTGTGCGTTAAAACGTATTACGAAATGTATTTATGGGGAGGTAACAAAGTAATCATTTAATTTAAGTCAATATGTTTCGATTAAAATAGCTCTCGGCTAAATGGTCGTTGGGGGTTTAAAGGAAAACTGCGTTATTCGTATAAGGTTTCGGGGTTCTGTACAAATTATAGTAAAAATAAATTTTGAAGAAAAAATTACCCCGGCGGTAAGGCTACTATGGGCAGCGGTTATCAATTATCATCAGGCGAATCGCCTGCTCGCTAAGCAACTCTTCACAGAAAAAAAAATCAAATGGTGTCGTGGGACACCAGGTAGGAACGAAGTTCCTTCGGCTAATGTAGAATCGACACAAATTGCAAAAAAAATCGTGCTCAATTTTATGTAGGTTTTCTTGATTTTTCTCTTAAATTTTGCTGATTAGTTTTTATTTAAGTACAAGAAAGTATTTAGGAAATTCAGTATTTTAGGAAATAATAAATTACTTAAAATAAAAAAACATCGTAATTCAAATTATCAACTAAAATAACAAAATTATACACTATTCGCTTGTGTATGCGATTGTCGTGCCTGCGTACGTCTCATGTAACGGTTTTATTCAACGCACTTTTTTCCACGGATTTTTTCTTACGGTTTTACTATCACATTTTTTTCAGTTCGGTCGCGCAGCAAAATCCCTATCCCCCAAGCCTGCCGTAAGAAACTTCGTTCCAAAAATACACATAAAATGGTAAAATCCATGAATGCGGTCGTAGGTCGTAACATAAACGCGTGGAAGTGATGCCGAGGTACATCCCCGGTCGTGGTGGACTACTCCAGAAGACAAAGCTGTTATATAATTCGTTAATTTTTTTTTAAAGGATTGCCCTTACTTTAGGATAACAAAAGGACGTTTTACAAACAATTTTCACGTGGAGAAACATCCAGATGCCATACAACTAACACAGACAGTTGTCCCGTGTGGGAATCTAACCGAAGACCCTCGTCGCCCAATAAAAAAACCCATACCTTGGCAACTGCGCCACGGAGTCAGTCATTGTTTATCTACCAAAGTAAATATGCCTACATTGACATTAACATCTAACATCCTCGCCCGTTTTCTTAAGGTACACAAATGAAGGAAGGCTTTCAGCGTTATTTATTAAGAACTCGCTTTTCCGCATTTTTTTTCCAAATTCCGAATTGATGGATTTGGAAGGGCGAAGTTTGTTGCGTTTTTTCTCGTTCTAAATGGCAAAGGCGGGCGCTTTCATTGAGTGGTGCGGCAGAAAGTTTGCAAATTTGTCTTATGTCGCGATTTGGTCGATGAAGGAGACCTTAAGGCGAATTTATATTCGAAATTTGCCGATACAAAATTTGTTCCGCTTAAACTTTTTACTTGCTTGTATGAGATCTACAAAAAGAGGACATATCACATGAAATGCAAAACAGAGACTATACAAAATTACATATTATTATTGTTTTTAATAATATAAAAGTGTTTGAGGTGGCACCATGATATTAAGAAAAAAACTGAAAAAACAAAAAAAAAAAAAAAAAAAAAAAAAAAAAAAAAAAACCAATACAATTGAGAAATGGTCAAGAGACCATTTAGGATGATTCAACTATGCTATTCAATTCACTTTAATATAAGCTTTAAGCTTCTATACCAAAATTTTGAAGAATATGTAATCATCTCTAAGAAATGAAATTGAGATAGATAAATTATAAAATTGCTATAAATATACGCCACTTAACATCGTTAAATGTGCGTAAATTAACGTGAATTAATTATAATGTTTCAAATTTACTGTCAGATGGTAAATTCATGGAAAGAGATAACACTATAATAATTACTTCGGGATTTTAATTAGTTTTATTTATAAGTGTATTAAAACTCGATGAATATAGATCATACACACAGTTATTATATACAGGATATAAATAATTTAGTATTCCGGTAGAATTTGAGTCAAATCATATCTTTATCATACAGCGTAGTTGAACTGATACCAAATTACAGTTAATCTATTATGATGTTTCATGATATTCAGTTGAAATTCTAAAATGGTATGGGTAAATTAACACCCTGACGACAGAATCTTCGGTGTACGCTTTGAATCGACCGACTTACTCTAGTCTCATTAAGACCATACGAATGTTTAGATCAAGGGAAACTCTTAAACGATAAGACAAAACATTACCTTACCCTACAACTTTCCGCTTGTCCAGATTCTGGAAAATTACAAACATAGAGACGGAACAGTACATAAGCCAAAAACTTTCCTTTCCTATTTCGAAGTTACGTCAACAATCCGGCACACGCAGCCCGTTGAAACCAATAAGACGCTAAAACTGGAGAATTGTTTACAAAAGACAATTTGATCCGGTGTCCTTTTTTTGCGCGATGGGAAATTCTTACCTCGGCTCGGCATCGGACCAACTTTGGCCCGTTCAAACAGCGAAACTTCAAAAGGAATAAGACAAATGAAAAGTATAACTTGTAAGTGGAATTCGATGTCTAAAAACAGTCAACTTATAATTTGGTTTGTATAATGGAGAATTAACTGCGGTGAGATATTAGAAATGAAGCTGGAGCTAGAAAGAAGAAAGGAGAACAACCTTTATCCTAGTCTATGTGTTACATGAAAAGTAATATTTAAACATCTAATGTTAATAAAGAATAAAGAAATAAAATTAAACTTATAGTATTAAAAAAAGGTGTAGAATACCTATATATATTGATAGCAATCAAGAAATGTAGATAATAGTTTAAAATTAAATTTTCAATTATTTTACATGGCATATCTATACCTATCACTAGAAATTTGAAGGGTATATATCTGACAAAAAGGTTCTAATATTAAAAGATAACGGAACCATAATGTTTTTTGCACGTTTTCGCGTTTTAAATAAAAAAGAGATGCCATGTATTATGATGCAGATTCGAATCCACTGACCTTACATGACCGATCAATTGTAGTGCGGGTGAACAACTCAAGACATGACATTGGTCGCGATTGGTTCCGTTTTGAATAGCACGCGATAAACAATGAGGCGTGTCCATCAACAAAGGAGATCGTGGTTAGCCTTTCAGACGCGATCTCTTTCTGACATAGCCACATCCAAATTAATAGAACGAGGAATGACAGGCAATCTGTGAATGAAATTGTTGATGGTTTGAAAACACTTATAACTTCATTTTTGGTCAGGTACCAGTTACACTAGCGCAATAATGAAGATTTTTAATTGAACCTTTAAGATGAACAGAACCAGAATCAAATCAACTTCGAGATATAATATCATTAATATTACGTGTGCCGTCATCAAGATATATATAATGTTACTCGTTCCGTCGTATGAATGAATACGTTCACTTTTAAAACCTTAATTCCTTTTTTAATAGTCTTCGTAACAATAATATCCCTGCACGTTAACGGGGCGGCCTCTTTAATCCAGCGTAACGTTCATAAGAAATCCCGTCTCCGCTGCTCTCTTTTAAAGCGGAGAAAGAAACTTTCTTCAACTCCTTTAATCCTGGCAATGTGTTTTGTCGCGGGGACCGCCCATTGTTGCCGGCGAACTTTTTTTCCTTTCGCGAGCGTTTTTTTTTCTCTTTAATTTTATTTCGGCCTCCGAGGATTACCAGACGGCCGTGCAGAATTCACGAGACGACTGCGACGGCCTTTTATCCGGCGGTCGAGATCCGAGCTATCCCGTGATAAGGATGACCCATCGTGGAACCGAAAATAGAACAGGTATTATCATGGACGATAAAAATGCAGACCATTATGTTATCTAAAGCCTTTGCTATGAATGTTTTATTTTACAATTCTTTGACATGAGGTTCTTTCATTACTTCAACAGTTGTTAAACCTTATATTCCATCGAAATGACGATTCGTTTGTTACCTCGACAAGTTACATCTTAAGGTCCAAAAAGTAGTTTGCCGTAAAATTTTAATGAGTCACGCTTAAGTATTGTCGCGACGTACGATTAAACGCATGCGTTGTTGTTTATGTTAAAGACTCATTGTTGTATTCCTGTGTAATTGTTGCTTGTCGAACAAGTACGCTTTGTGGTTAAAAGAGAAAGTTTACTCAAACATATGAATAAGTCATGTAATGAACAATATTTTTTTTTTCTTTTAAAAAACATTGCCATTACTTTAGGATGATATTATCCTGTGTTGTAATGACGTTTTACAAACATAAATTTCACGCAGACAAACACCCAGATGAGAAACAACTATCTGTGGGTCACACAAATAGTTGTCCCGTGTGGGAATCGAACCCACGACCCCTGAGGCCGAAGCCAATATCTTGGCAACTGCGCCACGGAGTCATCGTTTATTAAAAAATAAAAATAAATAAAATTCCGTTTATTATATTTAAAATAAATAAATTTCACTAAGTAATACACAATCGTCCGCTTTTAATGCACTAATCATCGATGGAGCATTAAAAATATTTCGACAAACATTGATTGTAGTTAACAACGGTTACTTTACCAACAGTTGGTTTATAATTAAGAGCATTATTAGTTAAGTAGAAAATTTAAAAATGAGAATGGCGAATTAATATATCTCTATTAAATCTCAACAGAGTCGTGGAATGTCGGAGCACAGTCGTCTGTCGCAAAGGAACCTCCAAGTTATGTTCGCTTTTGGAAACGAATTAGGCCCGGAGATTTCGTTATTTTTATTCAGTGGCAAAGTTTGTATTGTTTTTCTTTTTTAGTCACAGCCAGTGGAACTGTTCTTGTCTTCGAAATTAACCTTAGATGGCATTTGTAGCCGCTTCCCTTTTGTCTTCGAAAGTTTTTTTATCAGAATGACTTATTCGAATAATTTTGTACATTTCGTTATCTCGAAGAAACGGTCCTTGTTTTTGTTGAACTAGGCATGAGCGGTTTAATTTTTATCATTGCGACCTTAAGTAAAGTTAAAGTATTCTTTGTAACTGTACTTATCACCGACGGATGCTTTTTTCTTATATACATAACTTAAGTTAATTAAAACAACGATGATTATTCAACTATAGTTGGTTTCGTATTGATTAGTGATATTTATACTTTTATTAGATTAACAAAAATGCTAAAGGCAGCAGATGGTATATAGTTTCTGTTCGACCCGTTCAGATTTATTTCTCGGGGAGACACATACCAAGCTAGGAAATTTTACAGCCGTTTTCGCGGAAGCGGGTGTCTCGTTAGACGAACGGCCCGTGTGCCGGGCGCAAGACGTCACCCCCCCCCCCCCCCCCTCCCGTCTCCTTCTCCCGAGGGATCCCCTGGCCCCCCGTTGACCCTCTCGGTCCTGTCGAACGCAGCCGATGCCTTCGTTAAAATCGCGATTAGGAACTGCGATATACCGGTTGGTCCTTCGAGCCGGATCTCAGATTTTTACGACTAGAAATCCCTTCAGTCACACTTTCGGCAGTGACCTTTTGCTGATGGTCGTTGAACTGTGTCTCATATAAATAAGTTAATTAACAAAAGCAGAAATTTTTGATGCGTGCATCATTTTAATTTAGGTAAGTTAAACTGAATTTATTTTTATTAAATTTATATTTATTCAATCTCAAAGGCAGATATTTGAAAAGCAGTGTAGATGAGACAAGGAAAGACAGACGCATCAAAAGAATAATGAACAACTAAAAGGGATACAAAGAACGTAAGTAATAAGAGGCAAGCCGAGACTTGTTTGTCCTGTATCCATGCAGGCCGAAGTCCGCGACGCGATCGTAAGGCACGATGTTTACCCAACGAGAGACATACCGGTAGAGCCCCACCGCCCTAATCGGAGATATTGTATTTGTTCCCCCTCATGGAGACGGAATGGAAATTCTTAATAAAATACATTGAACAAGCCGTGACAAATTTCCGACGAAATCATCAACGTATTGAGTCACACATTCGTGTTTACAATCACAGATTGGTTTTGAATTTACGCCATTTGAAAGTAAATGCGTATCGTATAGGCATATTTTTGTCGATGACTCGGTGACGCTGTTGCCGAGCTATTGGCTTCAGCGTCGGGGTCGTGGGTTAGATTCCTACACGGTACAAGTATTTGTGTGATTCACATATAATTTTTCCGGATCTGGGTGTTTATTTCCCAAGGAGGGTTGACGCTGAAACCGCTTACATTCACATGTTGAGGGGATAAGGGCAGGAGAATGATATGCATATTTTTGTAAGATTCTGCTTTGCGGTTGCTTATTTAAACCACTTTATCTATCAGCCCTTAGATTAATGGTATGCATTGATTTATTTTGGATAACAGAGGTCAAATGACGACAGAGAACTCAGAATCTACTATACCTCTTGGTATTCACGCAGAGTACTTTTGTAACATTAACGGCCGGCAATTGGCTTTTCAAATTTCATTTTAGTCGCCAAAAGGACGGTTAAACTCTCTGAATTGACCAGAATGATCTTCTAATGATCAGAACGATCAATCCAAAGAGTTTAACCATATTTTTGGCAACTAAAATGAAATTTGAAAAGCCATTTGACGGCTGATTAGTTGACATCTACGATGATCAGTGTTTCAGAAACCGGGCGTAAGAGTCCTATTAGCAACGGATTAATAGGAAGTGATATTATTTCTATCAGTAACTGACAAATTCCACTCACTTTTACGATTTTACCTACCGCGAAAAGATAGAATACGTCGTATTCTATAAAACAATGTAATTTCTAATTGCGTTTCGCTAAATGCAAGCTGTCAATATCGATTTGTTTTTGTTTTTGTGACAAGTTTGAAATAAGAAAATATTACATTCCTTCCAATCTTTGAAATGAACAAAGTGGGCAAGATATGAAACTTCTTTTACCCAATTAGACGACAGCGCCACTGATACCGTTGCACAGAAGGTATTACTAAAAAATTAATAACAAGAGAGAAACTTCGATACATGTCGTCTTATAGGTTGAATTCTTTCGTTTGTCGCATTGGTATATGGAACGAAAATGGAGTTACGGGGCAAAAGATATTGGATTCCTCATAAAATCCACGATTGAACCGGGCAAAGCTGGTGGGAGGGGGTGGGGGGGAGCCGTTGCAAACAGAGGTATGTCGCAGGTAAACATGATCTGTCAAAGATCCCGGCATCCAGTATTATGTTAGCTTTAACAGGATACTCTACTCCCTTAAAATATTGCCTTTGATTAATGAACGTAAGCAGACGAACGCGTCACGTTTTGTTTGTCGTAAACACCTATTTACATTTAACATATGCCGCTTAGCTTAGTTGGTAGCGCGTCTGGGAGGAAACCAGAAGACGCAGATGCGAATCCAAAAGCGCCGAAAGTTTTTGTTCATTTATCTACAAATATTCACAATTAAAAATACACTACATACACTATGTAAAACTTATGCACGTTTATGATTTTATTATGAGTACTGGTTTTGCCATATATTACAGTTCACTCACAGTTGTTGTCTTATTTATTATGTTATTATTTTTTTATAAATAAAAAAAAAATTAACGCATTTTATTAAAACATGTTGATGATAATTTGATTGCAGTTTTTTCATACTCCCGTCTCGGTTCAAACTGAGATGTTACGTATCACTTTATAACATCACATAACCGCAGATATTAGCTATCGAAAATACAAAATAATTACTATAATTTCATTCAAGTTTTTTAGTGTTATGACGTTATGACTATATCATATAGTAATAGCATAGTGAGCCCTTCTTTTGCTATCCACAATCTCCTTTAGAAAAATATATTTGCTTCCTCGTTCATAATGCGTACAGTAAAGAAATGGGAATGTCTTGCAGCCCGTTTATACATCCGATTACTTGCTTACATAAGGCGATAGCGAAAGGGTTTTTATTAAGCTATCCGCAGAAAAACTACTAAAATAGAGTAAGTAACAGATAGCATATATAATTTTACGATTTTCCCGTCACGGTCTTAATTTAAAGCGGAATGTTTAATTCGAGCGCGGGCTTCTCCGGGATCGTAATAAACGACCTTCCCTCATCTTTGCGATTAACATATAAATTCGAAAGACAATTCCGCCGCCGCGCCGGAATCGAATGGGCCCCCCCGAGGCGTCAATTCCGGGAAGCACCGCGAGCGTCACTCGCTGGAGGATAATTAAAAACCGAGCAACTCGACGTTTAAAATGCAAAAATTTTTAACGCCCGAAACACTGAACAGATCGTGTGGACGATAGATGAGGCAACATTTGTGATCTTTTCTTTAGTGAAAAAATCATAAATGAATGATACGGCATCCATAAAATCCTATTCATCTCTACTACGTTTCTGACATGTTCAAATCAGAATAACCAGATATTAACTAGATTGACCGATGACTATATTAACACTTGACATTTAGCCTAAAGCAAAAACAATTAAACCACTTATCACAAAATCTGAATAATTAAATAGTTTTAATCGTTGGGAAGCATGAGATTATTTAATACATGTTATTTAAAATTTCCGCTTACGCATTCGCTTTTGTGAACATTAAAACTGCTATCGCCTTTCCATAGTGTAGTCTGTAGAGGATTACAAGGAAAGGTTTTTGTCCATAACACAGCTATGTACGTAACAGGATCGTAGGTGGGATCAACTACCCATAAATAGGTTACGTTACGATTTCGAGTAATTATAGAGCAAAAACTAACAACAGTCTTGAAACCCGTTACGTCTATTCCATGGCGGTTGTCACTTGATTACATTTTTGTCAATGCTATACTAAAAAAGCAATAGTAAGTTCGCTCCCACTGTGAGTTATGGAATTAAGATTGTAATTCAGCAAGGTTATGATGTGGAATTTCATTTTTATTTTCGTCACGAACGCCATTACGTTATTAGACATATTTTTTAATAATATTTAATAATTTCTACTGTGGTAGCAACAGTCTTTGCTGTTGCACGAATTGTGCCCATTCGTCCATCCCGGTAGGCACCACGACCTCACAAAAGACTGGCGTAAAGCGCACCGCATGTTCAAACCTACGGGCGTTGCAAATGTCAATGGGCGGTATTGATCACTTAACATCAATTAAAGCCAGTTCGTTTGGCTGCATCTAACGTAATTTTCTATTCCTAATATAGATTCACCCATAGCTTTCCATTGGCACCATTTGGCAAATCATCGGGTTCGTTATTGATTACAAAACAACAGCATCAGCGCCATACAGCGTTGTCCATTGTTGACAATGGACAGTTCCGACAAATAATCCTAAATATTACCACTACGACGTACGTCTGGCTCAGCTAAATGTGGAATCCATTAAGGCCGGGGGCATTTCAAGCTGGAGCCCACGCCGCTGTCGTCCCGAAACCCAGGAGCACAAAGAGCTTCCGGTCCGGGCCCGCTAACAATGCGCTAGCCGTACCCTTCCCAATATGTGCCCTATCTCGGGATTTTTATCGCGGCTAACGTTTCACGTATGCGAGCCTACTTAGCGTTTCTCTGTTTTAATGGTGTTAAAATTGAAGAATTTTTTCTTCAATTTTAACACCATTAAAACAAAAAAAAAAGACACATTTATTGACGATTTAAGAATAATAATTAAAAAGCGACTCATAAGTGTTCAATTAACTATTTTGTGCGATGCTTCTGTTATCGCTGTAACGGCTCAGTTTCGGTAAACGGGGTCAGGTGCAAAAGTAGAATAACTTATATCTAGACAGTAGTCCATAATAATATTCAATTGTTAAGTGTTCCAAGGGCTTATAAAAGACAAATATTTGCATTCGTAAGTTCGTGTAAATGAATGTTCTCATAAGATATGTCAGCATTGTATTACACTCGTCTGCGTAAAATAGGCTGAAGGTGTAATAATAAGACAGATAGATAGATATACGTAAAATATGTATATAAATTATAGCCTATATCTTATTCTGATGTATAAGCTATATTACTGTAAAGTTTCATTAAAATCCATTCAGTAATATTTGCATGAAAGAATAACAAACATCCATCCATTCATACAAACTTTCGCGTTTATGATGTTCAAAGTAATCAGACATTAGACGAGAACTGTTCCATAGCCTGTTCAAATTTACTTCAGTAATGGGCTCAGTGTTAGAAATACACTTATAAGTTAGTGTTGAAATATAATGAAATTGCAAATATGATAATCTGCATTATGTCTTACAAAGACATAACCTCAACAGTATCGTACTGTGTAAAATCAGAATTATCTACTAAAACAGATTTAAAATTTCCTAGTCATGACGTATCACCTTTAGTAACGTTATCACTTTATTGATTTAATTACACGTTCAAACGATTAAAATCTATGATGACTTAAACGGCCTTTTCTCCAATACCGCCCACCGCTTAATGTTCGAGAATTAAAAAAGTAACGCACGTGTTTAACAAGTCCCCTGTGTAATTCACCTGGCACTGCCTTCGGCCCCTGCATTAACCAATTTACACCCCCGATTTCAACCCCGCCGCGGGTTATAAATTTCACCTAACCGACTAGCCACTTCCGCTTCGGGTCGGCTTTTAAAACGAGGGGATTGCGCCTAAACTTGTTCTTATAAAAATATTGCCCCGTCATAAATAGAACCCGTGAAGGTTTCCATTGGAAGATGTTCTGCTATCACCGCTTTTATGAGAGACGGCCGTGTGATGTCATAATTTGTAAATACGTTATGTTCAGCTTACGATTTAATCGGGCAATAATAATGGAACCAAAAAACTCCTTGCGGCAGTAAAACTACAGAGAAAGTTGTTCATTATCTTGGATTCGGATTTTACTGATTTTATTATCATCATCAACATGGATCGTATTAGTTTACTGTTTAACATCGGCCCTCAATAATTGTTTTTTGCATTTCATTTCTTTTAATTCCTTTCTAAAGATTCGCATACATACCATGCTAATCAGTTGCAGAGAATGATCGATTCAACTTACCTGAAAAAAGAAAACAAAATCATTGATATAAACTCATAGTAGGCTCTCGACATTTGCTATGGACAATTGCGAACATTGAATATCGACATTTCGACATATCGATTACGTTTCAAGATTAAAGGAATGAAAACATTGTCTCAGTTTAATACGTTAAATAAACATTTAAGAGAATGCATGGGAAATAGAACTGTTAGAACTGGTAAAATAAATTCACAATCTATCACGATTGTTAAAGGTAAAAGCAATATTATATTCGAAAATTCGACAACCGAAACGGATCCAAACAAATCCGGCACGATTGTCAATACGCCAAACGAAATTCATTCGAACGTAATTAACGTCACAACACACCCATACCTATCCGGCGAAAGCCCGTTCCAATCGTGGCACGCAAACATTCGAACAGAGTTTGATGCGCAAACGGCAAGGGTCTCATGCAATTATCTAATTACCGCGCATCGCGTCGAACATGGCGTCCAAATATGGCGGACCGACATGGCGCCGGATGCCGTCACGTGGATTACGTTGTTTGCGCAATTTGTTGGAGTTGAACTAAGATTTCGACGCTCGTCGCTCACTTGTTACATACGAGCGTTAACAACGGAATTATGATGCAAATTTCTCTTGACAAGACAGTAAGGGCGAGCGAAATACACGGTTCTCCGATGAGCGTTTAAACAGTGTTAACAAATCAATTAATGATCTGCACTCTAAGGTACGAACAAAATGCTAACCAAGAAAAGAAGAACAATTGGATGTAAAAGTATTTGTTAAATTTATTATTATTATTCATTAACTATTTTACGGACTGTAACCCGTTTTAGTTTGATATAAAATTCCGACTCTTTACAGCGTTTATGGTCACTGGACAGATAAATGTCCCATAATATAGTTACATTTAACCATGTATAGTATTCGCGGAAACACAAAAATATTTCGCTTAAAATCATACGTATTTGATTTTAATCCATATCATATCTGCCTTTATTACTGACAGCAATTAATTCTAAGATATCTAATACACAATATAAAAGTAGAAATCGTGTGTGAATGTTGATGTTACAAAGTATTTTACCCATAGAAAATTATTAACCAATTAAAACGTTACACACGTTAATACGGCGTATAACCAAACTCACGACTGCTGCCTACGCCCTACCCGCAAATTTAAAACTAATGTATTAGTAAGCATAAGCATTCCACTTAAGTTTATCTTCTAAATCTTTCAATTTGTAATCCAAGAATTTTCCAAATTTGTATCTCGTCTTGTGGACGACATTTTTTCCACGGTCAAGATATTCATCTCTTTCAAATTCAGAATTTGTTTATTTAACTTTATTATCATTTCATGAATATTTCAAATTGCTTCTTTTTTCGGATTGTTGTCTGTACAACTTTTTATTACTTTAGAAAAATAACGGTTCGTCCAAACTCAGTTTCTAGAACTCTAACATAATAGATTACTTGGAAATATTTTCTCAAAAATTAGTATCTAACGAATTCATTCCTTTACTGCTTGCTTTTTTTTCGTTTTCAATAAAGAAATTACTTTTTTTTTGTAAGTTATTAATATTTCTGATGATTCTACGTATTACAAGCTATATCGTTATTAACACATAATCCGTCATAATACATCACGGACGAAACATCTCGACATTTCCCTTTATTGTTAGCGTGTACTATAATTAAAGTAGTTGTTGGTAAGCGCCAGTGACATAAGCATTTAACTTCATCGCACGTTGGTATTTGTAATCACACTGAAAGCTACATTTAGTTAAACACCCATATTTATGGTATAGTTCCAGGATGTTATTTGCATCGTGTTACTGTCATAGAAAGAGTGACCAGCAACAATTCGATCAGAAACATTTCCCCAACTCGTTCGAACGGTTTAGATATGAACAAGCAGGGATAATTCATCGAACAATGGGAGTGTAACGGGAAGTGAAACGTAACTGCGTATTTCCCGTTCCCAACATTATCAACAACGCCTATCTTGGAAGGGTTGGAGGGGCTGGGTATGAGGAAACAAGGTGAAATTTTATTTCTTCACCATCACCTTTGTGCGAAGTCTTTATTGTTATACGCGAGAAATTCGCAGCGAATTCGCAGGTGAGGGCCATTTGTTATTCGTTTCTAGTGTGGAAAAGGGATGCGGGCAAATATACACTGCGTCTGCCGACGTCTATGGGGAGAGGAGTTCGGGGCTAATTGTGCACTCTTTATATGGAAATTCAGTTTATGAATAACTCCAAGACCCTTCAAGAAGAAATTATTTCCCGGATCAGGGGTAAGGGAGCTGCGAAGATGAGGTTATATTTACTTACCTATATGATGTGGAAATATTAGCTAATGCTCTTGCAAACTCTCGCAAAGGATAAAGTAAATATATAAAGGTCTTAGCTTGAACAACTGTATTTCAGGTTATTTATTATATAGTTTACAGAATATAAATTCAATATGATCAAACAATTATTGTAGTCACAGAATTACAACTTACAACGCTGTGTCTATAAACGTATAGCTGCAGTCGTTAGAAATTAATTTAATTTGATTATCTTAAATTTGACGAAAGAGAAATTCATGCAGATGTGCACAGAAGTAATACGAATGAAAAAAAACTTAGTAAAATAGACGATTGTGAAAGTAATTATATGTCGGAACAATCCGATGAACAGGCGATCAAGTATGATACTGGTCGCACTGCGCCCACTGAACCAATACACCGGCGGCGATTACACTAATGCGATCCAAGTTTAACAGCCGATCTGTCCATTTAATGCCTTGTTGGAGATGCCTTTGGTAATGAGATAAGTGCTAATCTCTATGATGTTGCTAGGAAATTTTGGTAAATAATATTAAAAATTATGGTATATGAATAAATTCAGAAAGAGATCAGATGGAATAATTGGTTATATCACCTTTTAAACGTGTTTAATTATTTGTGTTAGCAACTTTAATGATCAGTGACAAAACTATGTGCAGTTCGTTTGTAGTAATAAGTTTATGCATTTTTTTATTACATCATATACTATAAGTAACACATCAAGCGAATGCCAAGCAAAACGGAAGCCTTTACGTTACCTGTTTCGGACAGATAAAGAAGGACTTACAAAAGAAATAACGTTATAATATTCATCTATTGATTGCTAGATTTGTGCATGTTAATATCATGTAATATATAAAACTAAAAGAACTAATACTAACTTGGAGCAACCATCTTGCCACCGGTCTCGCTAGTTCTGAGTTCACTGCGAAGTTTTTTAAAACTTGTTTCATGTGCATGAGTATGGCATTTGTGATTTAAACCAAAGAGAAAAAAAAATAGTTCATCACTCACTTGAAAGTTTATAGTTAACTATAAACTTTCAAGTTACTAATTTAAGATTACAGTGCCTATGAAATTATCGCTTTATTAACTAGTGCGAAGATATAATTTATTCTACTTAGATATCCATACTTACACTAATTTTGTAATAAAGCTATATTTGCTATCGCTATTTCAATATTAAAAAAAGTATATAATCATTAAAAAAAAATATTTAAAAACTTCTATTTCAAATGGCCATTTCGGCCTTATCTAAAGAACGTAAGCTTTTACTAACAATGATGACTTTATATAATCATTTCAACAGCGAAATGGATAATAGCCACATCATGATCACAGGATCATGTGGTTTGTGTGGTTATTGTCCAGCTATAAACCTATAGCAGTGATTGTTGTACGTAAAAAATCTGAAAAATAAAATGAATAATTTTGTATCACAAAAACGAAAATCTCTTACCGCTACCTACTCGTATTTCATGTATAATACCACTCGATTGCTCTTCAAACAACTTCATTTACTGAGGCAACGGTCGTAGATGGTACTTTACCAATCAAATGCAAATCATCTGCGGAGGTTAACGGCACACTTTGCCACGCAACTAGGGCCATTAACGCGAAGGCTATCAGCGGGCCCGACGTCTCCAATACATAGACGGTAATGCACCTCAAATTGCTGGTAACATCACGATGTCTCGTCACGACCCGAGGCCGGCGTGGCGTCTCTACGTTCCGGGGGCAACTGCTAACAATTCAGACTTTATACTCGTAAAATCATATCTCTGTCAGGTTTCTGAATCTTTTCTTGTATCAACGTCTAGCAGAAACCACGACTGACAATAGACGCAATCCTTACGTCTTGCTTGACAATCCTTACTAATATATATGTGTGTATGGATGGATGTTTGTTACTCTTTCATGCAAAAACTGCTGAACTTTTACAATAATATACTTTATACATCATAATAACGTATGCTATACTTAATAAAGATATTGTGTCAATTGTCTAAACAATCTGCGAGATATTCTGGTGTATAATAAAAATCACATGTTTCTCTTTGGCAACGCGAGCGAAGCCGCGGTTAACAGCTAGTAATCAATAAGGCAGGACGATGTTAAAGAATATAAGAAAGCTCTCTTAAATATAGAAAGACAATGTTTTACTCGGAGAACAAAGCAAATAAGAGGTGTAGATAAGACAAATAAATTTAATTTTATTACAGTATAATATTTTAACGAACACTCCTTTAAAGTCCACAGACATCGTGGTAGCACGGAGGTCACTGTTGTCGAAGATTCCGAAGCAAGCGATCGGTGTATCGATAGCGCAAGGTCAAGTTCACCCCTCATTGTCTGCAGTAATGCACGAGCTTTAACCGCTGTTCCTTCTCATTGCGATTGTATCTGTAGAACCGTTTCCTAGTTCTTTTGTTGTACAATTTTGTTTAAATGCTCTAATCAGCTGCATTGTTCTAACCCAGCGAATGTGGGTATGCAACTTTACCTGCTTTTATACATACCATATTATTTATAAAACAAATAAATAGAACAAGAGGATTTTGTGATTGGATTAGACAAGTTTTTGTATGTTGCACAATATATTTATCGGCTTATATTCACTACGGGTTTCTTGTCAGGACATCTTGTCATTTCATAATTCTTTTATATATGAATTTGTCTATAAAGTATATTGAGTAATCAATATGCTCATCTAAGTCTTAGCCGGTTGTCATATAAAGGTAATTTGGTGTTGATTTTTATTACACACTAGATTACCTTTATATGACAACAGATTTCATTATTTCATTCTTTCATACAACATTATTTCGAGTGCCTAAACAAAGTCTTTTTTATGAAATAAATAAGATCTTTAACAGTGCTTAGTTTATAAAATTAAAATATCAAAATTTTTTTTTTTAGACCTAAATCTTCATTTTAGACCTAAAGCAATTTAGACCTAAAGCAATCGGCCCGAACCGGTCGAGGCCTCTGTGAATTATGTCGAGCTCAATTCGAGAGAGTTGTTAAAGCGGCTAAACAGTGGAACTCCCCGCGGGGGCGACCTCTGTTATCTTTACGAGTGTTTGAGTTAGATTAGTTTTTGCCGGTAACGTTTGTTATTGGAGGTATTGGGGGGCGTTTCTGAGAATGTTGCGAGGGTTACTTCGTGAAAGCGATAAGCTGAGAGGCACGAGCAGAGTTCGCGAAAATTTGTAGAAAACTTTTAATATTCGCTTCTATTGATTGTTTCCGAACGTTTAAACTCCTTAGTATTTATAAAAGAATATTAGATGAATTTGTTAATTGCTTGATAAAAATAATAATTTATTTTAAATAAAACTCTTTACGTGTTACAAGTATAATGCATAAAAAGAAGTCAAATCGTTTTCAATTTGTAAATTGTTTTTAAACCCACTTGCGGTTTGGGCAAATATTGACTTTACCGGAGTGCACAAAAATTCAAACAGCAAAAAGCAAACAGTCTCCTTGGCCCCACAGACGCAACAATGGCCTCCCCTGTTCGATTAAAGGGAAGGAAATAAAAAAAATATACAGCTTCCTCCCCCATCTCTATTTCATAATTTGCATCGCAAAAGCAAATAAATTTAAAATATTGCCGAGAAACCTTAATTTTTCCCCCTTCAAATTGTTGAATCAATCTTCGGAGTTACCACCGCGGAATGCGTTATGACCGGCTATCGTGGATTGCCATAACTTTACTGACAGAAATCTAAATATTATTGTGAGCTTTCTTCCTTTATCGATGTGTATCGCCGTGATAAAGTTGTTTGTATGCATTTCGCTTTGCGACGTATATGAATCGGTAGAGAATAGTTCTTTAGCTCAGAATAATAGAAATTTCATTGAATACACATTGTAATTCACCTATCATTTAAATTTACTTATAAAACTAACATATAATATGTATGTTAGTTTTTGATATAAAGTTGTGATTAACATTAACTTGCCAGTTCTTTTTTTTTTGGCTTAAACATTTACATATTATACAGGAATCGTGCTAAATCAGACCTTTGTACAGTAAGTGAATTTAATCAAGTTTTATTACAACAATCGTATTATGTTGATAAAATCAAATCTAAAGAGTCTAAAAGGGACGAAACCGAAACCAGATTACTTATTCTAAACGCGTTAGCACACAGCAAGGGCGCAGAGGCTCTGTCCCGTAGCCGGTGACATTATCCCGACATTCCTGAATGACAAATAATTTTCAATCGCTCCATTGCACCGGGCGCGTTAGTTTATATTTCACGGTGGATGGGCATGTCGGAACAGTATTTACTTATGGTAGATTATTAATGGACTTGAGGCAAACATAAAATCTGGCTTGGAAAAGATTCTTGTATATACACGATACTGTTGATATGCGAATAACATTATATTTTCTTATTGAGGAGTAAAACTGCGTGACAATTGTATTATTTTCAGAGTTAACTGCTTCAAGTATATTTTAATAATGCTTATATATATATCATTATTGCTTTCTCAGAAATCTTAAATTAAAGATCATCAGATTTGATGATCTTTAATTTAAGATTTCTTTAAAAAGATTTTCTTTAATTGAAGTGTAAGCGAGTCCAGTGCTGAGCGCAAACTTGCTCTAAAAATTAAACGGCTCGAATATAATCAACGGAACGATCTGATCCGTGGATGGGTTCGGGGTTTAGCGATTCCGCACCAAATCGTCTGGACCTAATAGAGGCAGGAGCGAAGCGGGGCGGACCACCTTTCGATAGCTCATAAAACGGTCTTCCTTTTGTCGGTTTTGCGTCGCGTCAGCGGTATTACTTTGACCGTTTCCAATGCTACCGGTAGCGATGACGCAAAACGGTACTGGCTGCTTTCTCAGTCAAAAATTCGACGAGAATCGAATGGGAAGGAGAAGTATAAAGCCAGTTTTATTGCTTGTAAAGGTTTACGTTCTTTGCTTTTCTTTTGTTCGTTGAAAATGAGCTTTCCGAATCAAGTGAGAAATCATGCTAAGCTTTACTATTGAATATCATCAATAAAACAAACACATGTCAAAACACGTCTAACAATTTGATTTGTAACTCTTTTGCCTCGTTACAAAAATGGCCAGACTTCATTTATCCAAATAAATATATCAAATATCAACCACATACAATCGTATCAATTACAGACTGTCGTATTAGAGACAAATTATTAGTTGTTTTGGATTAAGATGGAAAGATTTTGTGGTAAGATGTGATTTGAGAAGGGAAGTAAGGATGCAATTTGTTTGTTTAAAAAATCTGTTACGATTTTGAAATCCATTTTAAAGTTCTCTACGTCTATTCGAGATTTGAAATAACCGTAGGGGGAGCACCGGGGATGTCATTCTCGGGGCGTTTGGCAAAAATGAGGAGAAATATTTAGACGTAGCATTTCCCGGCGCCCGCTACGTCGGACGGCGCCTGTCATTCGTAGCGGATCGCCGGCGTGGCGGATATTTTTACCGCATAGATAGGAGCGGGGCGCTTCATAAAAATCTATTAAGCGGAAATTAACGGCGCTTTTAAACTGTGACGGCCGGTCGTGGGCACTGTACCCGCTCAAGCGGATCTGCGTAAAGAGATTTCTTTTCACTTGCGGTTTTAATTACGTCGGAAAAATTCAATCTCACCAGTGTCAGTCCATAAGAAAGAATTGGGAGTAAAACAAAATTTTACGAACCAATACTTGGTCCGCGCGTGATAGCTTAGTGACGCTGGCTTTAATTCAATATACTCGAGCAATGTGAGTTGTCGGTGCCGCAAAAATGAAATTGGTTATTGCAATTTTAATAATGGTGCTTAATAAGGTGCTAATTTAACACGTGCTCAAAGTTAAGGCGATCTACATCTATTTTCGAAATAATAACATAAATATTTCGAAGATATGAGAAGTCTGACAATCTGCAGTGGGGTACACGACCCAATATATGTGGACTTTATCCTAATACCTTTAAAAGATTTGGTCTTTCCCCAGCAGTGGGACATATTAATATGTAAGTACACATGTAAGTTGTGACTTTAATTTTAGTTGGTCCAGAAGATGTAATGCACTAACAGGAGATGTTTCTTTACAATTTTAAGTGTAGATTGATACCGTCTTGACAAAACAATGTATGGTATGAATATGATTGTATTCGGCCAAGACGGAATATGCTAATCGGAAGATCAAACAACAATTTATAAGAGGCATTTTAATAACATTTTCAAAATAAATAGTAGTGCATTATTGATTTACTCGAGCTATTGGAAACAATCATGGCACCTAGCTTGCAATAAATAACCTCAGGCGTTCAAATCAAAGTGCCAATACAGGCATTATTCAATTCTGCTTTACAAAACGGTGGAGTTGTTATTATAATAAGCGGTCAGCGTTCGCACGGCGAATCGTGATAGCATCTCTGCAATTAATGTCGACTACTACATGGCTACTACTGTATCGCTTTTAACTGAATAAGAATCCATGAAGACGTGTTTTGCTGTTTTTTTTATAGATCTCATCATTAGAAATTAAAAATTTTTATAGTGCTAATCTCTGCACTTAAGATTGGACATTAAAATTTGTAGAAAAAGTACAAAAAGATTTTCGCCGGGTTCTATTCCCACAGCGGCGACAGTCTTTTCGCACTTTTTCTACAAATTTTAATTTTATACAAATTTTAAGATCTCATCATTGATATTACAAATGGGAAAAAATTTGTGAACGTACTGTTGTTATAAACGTAAACAAAATTCTTACAAGGATAATTATGGAATGAGTATTTATAGCACTGGAATTTATTTTTTCATCAAGGAAGATATACTTTATTCATTCATTGTAATTGATATACCATCTACGAACTAGTGTCGTTTCTATTGTGAGCTATGACTTGAACCAACGACAATATTTTTGAACGTAAAGAATTTTTTTTCGAGGGAGAAACTTTAAAAGAATAAATTCAACAAGGAAAGACATTTTTGCAAACTCTAAAAGAGTCTCTGTTCTAGATCCAGTAGCGGCTCGCAAAAGCGATGCTAGCCCGCAACCGGCCAATCAATACAGTGGCTGCAATTATGTTAATGCATCGCCCTAGGCCACGGTGCGGGCCGAGATGCAATTGGAAATGTAAACGAACCACACCGACCTCTTTCAGTCCATGATAGCCTGGTAATGGCCTCTGATGTTGTTTAGTTTTAACTAAGTGCGCGCCGGAACAAATTATACAGTTGCAGGCCGAGGAGTGCTCCCTGCAGACGCCTTCGTTATTTCAAGATTAACATGTAGACGCATTAATAAAGCACGCCGCGCAATCGCTTAGATGAAACTTTATAATGCTGTCGGGGTTCCTACAGTTTCTTATGTAACGTTACAACTTTAGGTTCAAAGAAAAGTTCATTTTCTCAAAAGAATATTACAATATTCATAACAATTTAAAAAGTGTGGATAATCGGAGATATTGCTTAACTTTCCATTAAAAACATTTTTAATTTTTTTTAAACTCGTTAAAGAGGAACTTTATAACGGAAAATATATATACACCGGATAGATTAATAATTTTGACGTAAATTTATTTACCTGCCGTTTTATTTACCTGCGAACGCGCAACCGGCTACTGCAATATATGTGAAGTATCACATATATTGCAGTAGCCGGTTGCGCTTTCATAAGTCGAGAGATTAAACGAGTCAAGGAGGCGGACCGTTCAGCGACAGCGCCTCCGACCAACCGCGGACGTTTTCTAGAAAAATCTAATTACGGCGTAAAATTAAAAAGCCCCGGTCAGTCCTTCTGGCGGCGGCGAGGCCTGTCCGGCGGCATAGTAATTAAAACTAGAATGGACTTTTTTCAGCGGTCCCTTGTTAAGGAAAACTCCCGCTCGGCAGACAGAATGACGCCGGTATCGGGCGCAATTTTGATTGGCTCTTGTGCAGTGCTTTTTAAATAGGCGCATCCAATTAAATCTCGCTTTAACAAGATTTAAAGGATTCGGGATAAAGGAGGTTCGAGCATTCCTTTTCGGATAAGACGTTTATTTGCCTCCAGTCGTTCATACATAAATATATATCGTAATGATCCTTACTTACTAATATTATAAACACGAATGTCTGTATGTTTTTATGTTTGATACTCTTTCACGCAAAAACTACTGAATGGATTTTAATGAAACTTTACAATAATATAGCTTATATTCATAGCATTATATAGCTTGCATACATCAGAATAACACATAGGCTATAATTTATAAAGATACATGGGTCTCTCAAGTAACACTGTCAGTCTGTTACTACGCCTTCACGATTAACCAAAAAAACAATTTTGATAAGTTTTGGAATAAAGATAGTTAGGACCTTGGAGATGAAAATACTCGAAGTACTTTACTAATCCCGCGTACACGAAGTCGCGGGCACTAGTAGTTTGATTATATTTTGGATGTAATGTAACTTTGCAATTATTTTCCCGTGGGGTTTAGATAGTCCGTGGTGCAGTTGCCAAGCTATTGGCCTCGGCACCGGGGGTCGTGGGTTCGATTCCCACAAGAGACATCTATTTGTGTTATCAACTAATAATTCTTCTGATCTGGGTGTTTGCCCACGTGAAATTTATGTATTTAAAACTTTCTTACAGCACAGGATAATGTTATCCCTCAGTAAGGGCCAATGTTTTCGAAGGTAAGACTATAATAGATCTTTTAGATCGCAAAATACAAATACAAAGCTTTTTAAGATACATTTTTATTTTTAGTGCTAGTTTCATGATTTCTCTCACAAGTGACAAATATTCATCGTTGAATGTCATTTGTAAGATTGCTTTGTTGTATTTGTAAGATTGTTGACACACTTGATGACGCCAAGCATTATTAAAACTGCAAAAGAACGAACCTAGATAGAAGTCGAGATTTTCGCACCGTTGGCGTTGGGTCAGCGGCCGCTTAGCTTAGTTGGGCGTCAGCGCGAAATCAAAACACGAGGGTTCGAAAGTTTTTATAAAAAAATTATAATTTAAAATACAAAGTTACGTTTAACTGAAGGTTAAAGATGAAAATTAAATTTTTACTACATCAATTATCGCATCTCTGTACCGTCCCTCCAGGCGGGTTAATCACTTTTAGACGATGCCCGAGCTTCCAGCCGAGAGTCGATATTTCAAAGTTTTACTCATTAACGGGAAATAACACGGGATTGCTCGTTCCTTTATTCGCGTTCGTTTGTTATGTTTATAGGGCAATTAAAAACTTGGGCGAGTTTGTTGCGTTTATTATTCCAAATTCTGTGAATAGGCGATTTCAGGCGGAGCTGAACGCCTTCTCGAAACACTGCAGGCGATATTTGTTTTGAAATTTACTATATCACCGGATTTATATCACGGAAGTCAATCAAGTTACCACTATAACAAGTGTTATCTGTGGCTAATAAAATGACTAAATTTAATGGATTCGACTATATTTATTCTTTTTTTTTATGTGAAAAGTTGCCAAGCGAGCACACGGTTAAGTGAACACCGCCGCCCATGGACATCTGCTACAGCCGAAGATTGCAGATGTGTTGACAACCCTTTGGAAATTGGGCTCCGGCCACTTCACTCACCAGACGAAACGCGAAAGTATTATACTTCCACTTTACGCCGGTCTTCTGTGAGGTCGTGGTACTTACCCGGACGAGCCTGCCCATTCGTGCAACGGCCGAGGCGCTGCGTGGCCCTACCACCGTAAGTATTCCTTACTGAAGTTCTTTTTGGGTGAATTAGGGACCTGGTAGTACACGACAACACACCTATATAGTTTTAGTAACATAATAAGTATCACCGTATCTAGTAATAAATATATTATGTAATTTATATGATCGGTTGTTTCACGTGATGTCATGTGATTCGTGGCGTCTTTGGATGTATACACATGTGGGGTTGAGTATTCATTGCCATTCTATGTAATGCAGGGTTGCCTCACGCACAAGACGAAATGCAAAAGTGAATAAATTTATTATTTATATATTTTAAGTGGGTACCTAATTTACCTATTTTAAGTAGGTATTCTTTGAAGCCGTGATAAATCCACGAGCTAACCGTCATATCAGTGCAAGAGAATAATTTACATGGTGGTGGTTACCAGAGTAAATAACGTTTTATATAAAAAAAAACTCGTAAAATATACGTTCAATGCCTGCCAACCAGTTGTGAGGACGGTGTCAAGGACAGTGGTGAACCGTTGTTTTTGTTTCTTTTTTCAAATATTTTTTCGCGTTTTAATTAATCTACTGCTACGAGTACATGAATTATTTCACACATAATGCTGATTGCAAAACTTCGTGGTAATAATACGATTTATCTAATCATGTTTAACTCTTTACCAATGGTATATTCATTACACGTCTTTGGCGAAGTTAAAAAGGTATGTCTGCTATGTTTTTGACAATAATGGCAGAACATGTTTAAAATAATATAATTTATTTACTTTGTACGTTTAATATAGAATACTTCGGTGACGTTTTGCTCTTCTAACTGCCAATTAATTTAAACGAAATGAACACTCGTAAAAACGATGTTCACGGGCGTTGTGAACACTTATCGTGCGCGCGAGAAAAGTGAATTAACGAACGAATGAAAGCCAACAAAGGATTGATTTGAACCATGATACGAATCTCATTCCGTTCTCCGCTCGCCGAGGGAGGCGCTGTAACGCGAACGAATACCGATATTAGAGATCGAATTCTAATTTTAATCGGCGAGCGAGCCCTTAGAACCTAATTTAAGAGACGCACGCGTTTTCCTGGAGCCCCCCGCGAGGATGGAGTTATGTTTTGCCAAGTTTCTCGCTTTTACTTAACCCCGTTAAAGCTATGCTATTAATATACAATCGCTCGGTATGGCCACACGCAATTTACTCTACATTTAACGGTTGTAGGGTAACGCAGCAGCCTTGGCTGTTGCACGAATGGGCAGGCCCGTCCGGATAAGTACCACGACCTCACAGAAGACCAGCGTAAAGTGGAAGTATGACAAATACTTTCGCGTTTCGTCTCGTGATTGGGGTAGCCGGAGCCCAATTTTCAAAAGGTTGTCAACGCATCTGTAACCCTCGGGTGTGGCAGATGTCCATGGGCGGCGGTATTCACTTAACATCAGGTGAACCGTGTGCTAGTTTGACAACTTTTCGCATAAAAAAAAAAACATTTAAGAAGCGGTAACAGAAAATACTCGAAAGAAAAAAAAAGTAGTTTCAACTTAGAACTAAGCAATAAAAAATCGAAAGTTTCGCATCATCACAATCGTCAGCCGCAAGACGCCCACTGTTGATCATAGGTCTCTCCTTTAGAATGCCACAACGAACGAACTGCCATTTGCAATCGGTTGCCCGCGACTCTATCGTATGCCTTCTATCGTATGTCTTCTATCGTATCCCTAAAGTATCGCATTCGCGCCAGTACGGTATTTGTTTGCACAGCTGTGTCATGTATTTCATATAACTAATGCAGATGTGAAGATGGTTATAATGCTGGTAATAATCACCATAGTTGTATAACGTAATTCCTAACTGAAATTAGAATTGCAATAGCAAATTTATATTAAATTACTCTTGGCTAAAAGAAGATAGCGCGTACAGACATGCCGCGAGTGATTCGCACCGCTTCCGCTGCAGCGCCGGCCTTGGCGACGCGGGACCTTCAACGGATTGGGCTCAAACGTAAACGTGGAAAATTACGGCCCGCCGATATTCGATTCGCCGCGATTGAGCGTGTACCGCTTCGGCGTGCGCGCGCCTTAAACTCTGCCCTATAAAAGATTGGTCGGATCGATCGAAGATATACATATACAGCGTGTCGTTACCATCGCGACAATAAATGAACACGAGTCTAACGCAACTTACCAATAATCGAAAAAAAATATTAACGTTTAACAAAATCCATAATTAAAAAAAAATATATTTTTCAAACAAACTAATTAAGTAAAAAAGAAACAAAATTTGTAACATCCTATAAAACTCGCGCCACAGCGTCGCATTACAAGCCTCTCCTTCTAACAGTATGTTTTGTCTCTTTTAAATTCATTCAACCCATTCATATGCTTTGTGACCTTTACAAATGAACTTTACGTTACGCTTTTATAGAAGATGTTCTAAAATTCTTTGTTTTGGAAAATTTAATAACTCTGTAAATATTGATGTTTAAAGAATTTAAATGTTTAATACAACTTTAAGAAGTTATCGCCTATATGTGTGTTCATTTATTGTCGCGATGGTAACGACACGCTGTATATCATCGCACGATCCGACCGATATATGACTCCGTGGTGCAAATGGTATTCATTCGGCTTCGGTGGCTTAGGTTCAATTTCTATGCGGAACAACTGTGTGACTCACAGATAATCGTTTCGGATCTGGCTGTTTGTGCACGTGAAATTTGTGTTTGTAAAACGCTCTTAAAATGTTGTCCTACATTAAAGGCAATGTTTAAAATGCGTGATACAGACAATTCGAGTATTGTCTTTTCTAGGAATCATATCAACATCCTTCCAATCATATCCACCCGGCCTTATCTACCATAGGTGGGGTCGGCACAACATTTGAATCGTGTTGTAAAGTGGTTTCGGCTACTTTTTTTATGAAAATCCGCCTGCCCGATGTCCATGGGCGGCGGTTATCAATAACCAACAGGTTAACCGCAAGCTCGCTTGTCATCTTATCACATAAAAAAAATTATTGCAATAATTTATTTTTGTTATTTTAAATTTTATTTCCCGACGTTTCGAACCCTTTCAATGTCAAGGGACAGGCTGTCTGTCTGGTAATGTGTAATTGCGTAAATACAAGAAGTTATCGTGCTACATATAGTTATACTATAGTTTTGAAAGGTACATTGATAGGTAACTCTGTGCTGATGCACAAGCAAAACCTTTCTGGGAGTTACAGGAGCGCCTCCAACAGAGGAAATAGGCTGCGACACAGCGGACGTGACGTCACAAAAGTTTCTTGTATAATAATAACTGCAAAATGTTAAATGAAATCATTTAAAGGATAATGTCGCGGTGGAGTAGGTACCGTTTTTTGACGTTTGAATTTCGAATGCAATACATAAAATGCGTACATAATAACATTTATAACCAAATGGATGACCAATCCCATGTTCTACATTAGTTAAAACAAAGTCCGTAGATGAGTTGTATGAAATTAAGTAATTCACCACAAAAAAGATTTCTTCTAAATATCAATTGCGCCAATTTATAAACGTACCTGAAACAAAAAAACAAGAAAATAAGAATTATGTGAGACTTAACTAATGTTAAATAGCCGTTAGAGGAACCTCATTAAGAAATTGTGGTAGATTTAAAAAATTACTATGGATAGATGAGATGTATGCTTCTTACTTCGATGAATAAATTATTTGATTTGATTTGAATCAGCATAATCTTTTATTAATATACTAAAGAAAAGAAGTTCAACGCTGGAAGTAATTTCTGATTATGACGTCATTCGCATAAATATTATCTCAGTTCAGAACTTAAACTGGTTAATAGCACGCAAACCGCAACACGCTAACCTTAAAAGGTTAAGTTTAATCATAATCGCCATTTGAGTGTAGGTAAGGAGTTAACTATTTAGTCTTAATGTTAAGGTGGTAATTTAAAATATGCTGTGTTAAATTAAAAATAAGACTAATTTTTCTAAAAGGCTTTTATCGATTAAAACGGTATTGTACTACAATTAGAGTTCTCTACCATTACTATGTTATATTCTTGCAGTTTAAAATAACAATAGATTTTTAAATGTTATACTAAACACGGGCCTCTAAGAATAGGAACTGGAATCAATTAGTACTACAATTACAAACTTTCTGTCATGTTCTCGGAAAAGTTTTTAGTAAGAAAACAGGTACAGTAGTAAAATTTGGGACGTAGGTTTGTGACGACACAAACAATAACGTAGACGTTTTGTTATTGCCTTATTGAGTTGACTTTTGGTAAACAGATGTATAAAACCAGTGTTCCTTTGTTGTACGTAACCAAAGGGTTTATTTACTCTTAGCATAACAAATCTAGGGGGATGTACGATCTGACGTACTTTGACTTAGATAAGTTTTATTAATTGACTTCCGGCGAATGTCAGTGACCCTTAGGGTAGTTCGGCCATGTGTGGATTCTTTCCCCAGACTATGACACGTCTTTTGTAATGCTTTATGACACTTACACACTTAAGGTATAAGGCTATCGACGCTGATGCGCGTGTTTGAAATCCCGTGACGTGTTTATCAGAAAAAAAAAAAACTAGAAATCGATTCCGGTCTATTTTGTGGTCACTATATCCGTGTTATATTTTTATTTTAAAGACATTTAATGGTTGAAAAACATTAGCTTCTGCTATTGTAGGAGTTAATATTAGTATTGTAAAGCCAACGTGAAGTATATTATTGTTCTGCTTTCTGGTTAATACCTCAGTTACGTAAATGAGGTATTTGGGACACAGTCAGCAAATGGTTGTCAACAGATCAGCCACCTATGGACTGGTAAGGTTAATTACGATATGAACTTGGAGGTCAATAATTTTGTAAATCAACTTCTTAATCACCCAGTTTAATGGCAAATAATGATTATTATTATTATTAATAATTTAAAGTCTTCTATAGGCGTCTGCAAAGAGTACTAACCAGCATCTACGATAAAAAATCTAAAATAATGATACAATTATTGTGACAAATTAAATATAACATGGCAGTCGCCACTATCCATCAAAATTTGAAAGCATTTAGCATCGGGCCCAGGAGAACTTTGAAGCTTTGATATTCGTAATGTCGGCGAGGTATTCCATTTGCGTTAGGCGGCGTCACGGCAGCCAGAACACCGGGATTCGGGATTTCGTCCGCGGCGCAAGTCCGGACAAACCCCGTGCATCCGTGAGTGGGTGCGCCTCTCCCCGGAATGTTTACACGTGCTAACGGGTTTGCGGGCTCCTCATTTATTCACGCCGGACTCTGCCCCAGTTACGTTAGGTCCCCCGTTTAGAGCAAACAGTCGGGCGGGCGCGCGCGCGGGCTTTTTTCGCCGTCCTCGACGGACGTCACCGGTTGGCTCACCCGCGAATACGTTCCTTTATCAGATTGGTGTATTATTATTAAAACACATCCCGATTGGTGAGGATGTGATAGACGAAACCGTTATTGATTTTATTTTGTATTCAAATCTACGATTGAGATTTTGCAGCGCTAATGTGCAGAACGGGATTTAGTTTAATCATTTCCGGGATTCTAAACCTATCTCTATTCTATCTTTTTTTTTAAACCTTGGTCTACTGAAATTTTTCATATTTGGACCCTCAAATCTTACTACTATCTACTTTATACATTAGATTTAATCCCGTTCTACGTTAAATCGGTTACAACGAACCGATGTAACAAACTTTAAAAGGGGATTATGCGTTACTAAGTCTACTTCCCGTTTTAAATTTTGCCGTAAATATTCGCTAGATGGGAGAGTATTTTTAATCATTTGATAAATAAACTGTAAATAAATAAACATCACGCCATTAATATTAATCACTTTAATTATAACGTCGATTCACTGGTTGTTTTTGAATAACACGTTTAAATAATTTTGTCGAGTCTTTGTTATTTTAAACGGAATTAACGTATCAATTACGCGAGAATAACAATTATGTGATTATGACACAAGCTTTATGTTTTTTTAATGTAAGATAGTGGCAAACTATCTGGCGATTCACCTGATGTTAAGTGATAACCGGCGCCCATAGACATTTGCAAAACCCGTAGGGTTGCAGATGCGTTGCCATCTTTTAATAAAGTGGGCTCCGACTACCTTACTCACCAGACGAAACGCAGAAATACAACACTTCTACTTGACGCCAGTCTTCTGTGAGGTTGTGGTACTAACCCGGACGGACCTGCCCATTCGTGCAACAGCTAACACTGTTGCGTGGCCCTACCACAGTTAAATGTTATTTTTATTACGTTATAACAGTAAGAGTATTTTTTAGTTTTCAATCTTCGCTAAGCCATTTTTGTTTAATGAAAAGTGGTTTGCGAGCACAAAGTCTTGGTTAATATTCGTCCCCTAATAAACTGTTTACCCTAGCGTAAGTAACTAGTTTGTTCTACCGCTAATTAATTGTTTTAGGCTGTCTTTTCGAACAAATAATTATCGTATTAACGTCACTTCTATTAGCCCACTATTTTAATGTGAAAGTGTCAAGAGAGCATGCGGTTCACCTGATGTTAAATAACATCTACAACACTCGATGCTTGCTGATGCATTGACATCATTTAAAAGTGTGGGCTCCCGTTACCTCAGTCACCAGATGAAATGCAAAACTTTAATACTTCTACTCCATGCCGGTCTTCCGCGAGGCCGTGGTACTTTCCAGGAAGAGCAGAATGGGCAAGACATTCGTGCAACATCGAAAGCTGTTGAGTGGCCCAACTACAGGAAATTAAAAATTAAAAATACAGAAAACCTAGCGGGAAGAGGACGAATCGAACTCCAGTAATAAGTAAGTTTAACGGACTTTTCAGTATTTATAATACGCATCAAATTAGTAGACTTAGTGAGTTTCCCACCCGAACTAAACTATTGCCTTGCATCAGCTGGTGTGCAAATTCGTTAATAAAAACAGACGAGACACGCCCGGGGAATGTAAGTAGCCTCAACCTAGGATCTCCTTGAAAATTCTCAGCAGCTTGAATATGATTTATCACAGTGTTTACCGTAAGCGTTCCGCTTGTATTAACGCGAGGAGTGTGGATTGCTCGCAGCGGCGCGTTGCATTATTTATTGGGAAAAACTTTATACATAACCCGAGAGGTGCCTTCGTCACCTGCTAACGCGCTATTAGCGGGTGCTGCGGCGCGGAAATGGGCCATGTTTCAAAACGGCTAAGGCGCAATTTGCGGTGCGGGGCCCGGTTTCGGGTTGGCTTTGTTTTTACGGGCTCGCGTAATCGCCCCGCCGTAATTTACGCGGACGGATTGTCCATAGAATGCTCCTCTCGAGCATTTATAATGCGGCCTCTAATGGTTTCGCTCTCTATGGAACCTAACGAGCTTTTGTGGGTGTGAACTTTTTTTTCGGATCCTTAACTCGTACGAGCGATTATTTTTGGCGATAATATGTGGACCTTCTGCTTTTCGGGAGGTTGTATGTTGGACAATTTCAGCTGTTGTGAAACACTAAAAACATACTGTGACACGCATCTAAGTTCTTTTTTTCATATTTAGAAATAATATAATAACTTTTCAACATAATTAGATATGTCGGACCTGTATGTAGCATAAGTGAAATTTAGGGTAATGCATTTTTTATATTTTTTAAGTATTTTTCTTTTTTAAAAACATTGACCTTACTTTAGGATAACATTATCCTGTGTTGTAAGGACCATTTACAAACCTACATTTCACGTGGGCAAACACCTAGATGCGAAACAACTATCTGTGGGTCACACAAATAGTTGTCCCGTGTGGGAATCGAACTCACGACCCCCGACGTGTAAGCTAATACCTTGGCAACTCCGCCACGGAGTCCTTAATTTTATGTTACTATTACAATTTTAATAAACGATTTAACAAATAAAAAGCATTTGTTATCCGTGTCTTTATGCAATGAAGTTCTGGAATGTGTACCCATATAAAACTAAAAGGGTTTAAAGAAACAAGCAAAGGAAAGCTAAAATAAACTTAAGAGGGTTCAACTACACGCATAAATACGTGGCCATACATTTTGTCAGGCGTCATATTTTGGTGCCTCAATGACATATAACCCCAAAACACACAGCACTTGCGTTAAATAAGGAAAAAGGGGCAAACGAAATGTACTCAGAAATTTGGGTCAACTTTTATGTGCTTTGTTTTTCTTTTACTGCGTTTCGTATTAGAGGATTAAGGTGGGAAGAAAGGTCGTTTCAAATAGGTAAGATGTACCTAAAATAAATATACTGCTTCATAGTTTGACGTGCCCTGTAATACACACATATTCGATATTTCACAGAGATTCTCTAATGTAAGTTGTAAGTTCGTTTTTTAGCATATTTATCTGCCTGTATGTATATAAATCTTAAAACCTTCAAAAAAGTATATTCTTGTCATAAGACGTCGTTAACGCTTAGCGAAACTGAGGTACAGAGATGCTTTCCAGGCATAGCATTCAAATAGCTAATGAATTAGATCTGTTCCCTTGCTCATTGAACGTGTACATTGGCTACGTTTCATGTTCTCAGTGTTTCTTTTTAGTGTAACTAAAACTTAACTATCTTAAACTGTATTCGAACCCCACTATCGCATTAGGTACAGCCTGTAATGATAGCTGTAAGTTGATGCATAAAATAAAATGCTGAATAAAGGTCCCCACAGGCAACACACACTGGCTGAAGTCTTTAGTCTTGAAACATTGAGGTATATGCGACGAGTTGGATTCGCCGATTGACCTCTTAACCGGACTATCTGTCCGAAGTAAACATACTCGTCAACTTCGGGCACAGTGTTACCAACCTTAACAGGTAAATGCGTGACGTGGACATATTTAAGACATGGCTGCGATAACAAAAATATATTTAAGAAGAAAATTCAAATACAGTATGGCGAAAAACGTATACTACATAATTAAACTTGGCTAAGCATGTTCACACAACTGAGGTAAGCAGTTTTTTCTTAAAACAATCCTCTCGCAAACAAAAGCTAAGTCCACTGAAACACCTACCTTTTTTTTTTTCAATACAACATCAAACAGATCGTCTCGATACTCTCCGATTTAAATCTATCCAAACGTAATAAAAGATTTAACTGTACGGCATACAGAGAGGGAGGTATCATTCGACGACTTTACGATCGCCGGGAAAATGTATTTCAATTTATTTACTTCTCTTAGGCAGACGTTGTCAGGGCCCTAAATCGGACCCTGTATTACGCAATGCCTACGTGAGCAAATTCGATACCAGTCAGTTAGGATATGATCACACTGCGAACGATATAGATAATACAGAAATTGACTGCACCTAAAAGGCTTTTCACCATAAGTTTTTAAGTAAATACTAAAATCTCTACGCTGATCAGTGCTTCAGAAACCGAGCGCTAGCCATATAACCAGAGTACATTCGACGGCTTATATAACAGGCCAGCGAGACCTCTCTGACTCGCTAGCTACGCGAAACAATATCGCGCTTCTGTTTAACCGAACACGTTAAAACGCAATTTAACAGAGAAGTCAATAGCGTGTGACGGAGGCGAGCATTTCGATGCGAAATTCACGATAGCTATGCAGCAACGCACAAATGTATTTCACGGTGGCCCATTTAAAAGTGAGCCATGATCTACTTTAGCAGTGATAACAAAGAATTCCATACAATATTACAATAAACACGTTCAACAGTGATAAATAACATTTTAAATATGTTTTCAGGCTCTGGGGAATAATGTTTTATGGGAAACATGTCGTCAACATTGTCACAATAAAATTTGTTTGATGAGTTCGTAGCGCAGTTGTCAAGGTATTGGTTTTGGCGTCGTGGGTGGTGGGTTCGATTCCCGCACGGGACAACTATTTGTGAGACCAACAGATGATTGTTTCGGATGTGGGTGTTTGTTCTCGTGAAATTTATGTTAATGTCCTTAAAACACAGAATTAGGTTATCCTACGGTAAGGACATTATTCAAGCTATGGAGTTTATAACACAAGAAGTGTTATTGGCTGCTTCTGCCATTTACTTCTTTTGGAAATAATAATCATATTCGTCGTTTTTACGGGAAATAAATGACATGTGTTTAGTGCGATGCTAAGAGATGTAAGCTGTAAGTTCTGTGGTAATGCCACTCAGCAGCTCCGACTGTTGCACGAATGGGCAGGCTCGTTCGGGGAATTACCGCTGCGGAATTAACAGTAGACCGGCGGGAAGTGTAAGTGTCATTCTTCTCCGTTTCGTCTGTTCAATTAAGTTACCTGGATCCACTTTGTTATAGATTAGCAATGCATATGCTGCCCCAGAGGTGTTCTTAAGCGTCGGTAACCACTCAACAATAGATGTTGTTTACGTTGTAAAATATAGGTTTTACAACGAAAATAGCATCTATTACTTTTTACTATTAGCATATAAATAACCTCGCCTTCATTTCACATGAATGTAAATAAGGAGCATTGTGTGTAACTCGCCTAAAACACCAGTAGCCAGATTTCGCTAACCGAATAAATTTCGTTATGAAGAAAGCGTTTATAGCGACTTCTGTAGAAAGAGGTTCTTCGTTTTTATTTTATTGCTTATTTTATTAACGTTTCGTTAAATTGCTGCTTTCTGTCTGGTGATTTAAAGGTAGTAAAAAGAAATTCATTGGATATAGATTACGAATACACTTGTGTAACAAATATATATACATTTTGTTGTTCTTCTTGTAATAAATTCAGTCAATGATATTATATTAAATTTAGATTCAAACCATCTACAATAGCAGTGTTTTAAGATAATATCGAGGATAGATCAAGGTTAGGAATGATATTAAATCATCGAGAAACCGAGTGTCCCAATTAACATATTTATGTATTTTAGTTTAATTTTTCGCCTATATCCTAGCATGCAGTGAGAATATATAAAATAAAATTTATGGTGATAAAATGTCAATCTTTTAAACATTTAATTTACTATTACTTTGTACTTTGGTGAACAGCAAAAGGCCCTGCTATCTATATACAGGTGAAAAGCCTATCGCCATGCTGATTTGAACAAAATACGACTGAGACTCAAGCCGTAGCCAGATATCACGGAACGACCGCAGCAAATCCACCATTGCGTTGGCAGTGTGGCAAATTGCATGAATCAGACAGATATAAGTTGATATATCTATTATGAAAGAATGTGTCTGACGGTGATATTACCTGATGTCAAGCGATTTGGTTCAAAGAAACATCTACTTTGTCAAGCAAGTTGGCCAATATTAAGTAAATCACGAGATGAAATGCAAAATTGTACATACTCTTACTTCGCGCTCTTCTATGTAATGGGACTGTTGTACTTTCCGGCTCTTCGACCGTAAAATATAATTCAATAAATAACACATAATTACAATATTAAAGTGCGAGTGTACGTGATACGTATACCGGCAAAGATTATCCCCGTTCTGTACACCCCGACGTTTCGCGAGAGAAATTGTTTCCCTCGGCAGCGCGTGAACCAATTCTTGCGCTTTGGGAAGCATTCGTTATCCCGTGTCTAATTTGGGCTACGCTGATTTTCCCGATGCGAAAGCGCGTGGTATTGTCATGAATGTCCTTGCTCATATACAGCGTGTCGCTACTAACGCGATCATAAAACAATACACAAATATTTACATTATTTAAATATCAATATTTACAGAGTTATTAAATTTTGCAAAACAAAAAATTTTAGAACACACTTACGTATAAAACTGTAACGTAAAGTTCATTTGTAAAGGTCACAAAGAGTATGAATGAGTTGAATGAAAAGTGATAAAACATACTGTTAGAAGGAGAGATTTGTAATGCGACGCTGCGGCAACGAATGAAAGTGTCTGAATGTATGAATCAGTTGTAGGATGTTACAAATTTTGTTTCTTTTTTATTTAATTTGTTTGTTTGAAAAATATTTTTTTTTTTATGGATTTTTTTAACGTTTTATAGTTTTTTATTGGCAAGTAGCGTTAGACGTGTGTTCATTTATTGACGTGGTTGTAACGACACGCTGTATACATACTAGCTCTCGTCAGCGACAAAAATTTCATTATCTCTTTCTACAACTGATACTTTTATTGTGTCTCTCATTTCAGCCTGTTTGGGTTCAGTGCTGATCATAGTCCTCCCCGCAGATCACCACGAAGCTGGATCCTGAGCCACCTGCATTCATCAAATTCCCATACACTTGCACAAGTTACTCCATCTATTGCGAGGTCATCCTACACTATGATGGTCATTACGGGGCTGCCACTAATATGATTGTATATAATATATTTATTATATTTTTATATATTATTTCATATATATTAATCATACAAGCTTTCTTACGGTTCTCTGTTCTTCGAGCTATATGGCCGGCCCAGTGTCACTTCAGCTTATTAAGCCTATGAGCTATGTCAGTTACCAGTGTTCTACTGCGGATGTTTTCAACTTGCAGTTTAGTTAGTAAAATTTTACGTAAAATTTTTGATAAAGAAAATCCAATTCCTACACAAAGCGCTATGCTTTGCGATCTCTTTAAGCTTATTCGGAAGTGGGAGCGTACAGGTATACAGAAACCTATTACAGAGCTACGTTTCTAACAACTGCACTGACAGAAAAGCTCTCACCTGTTTTGTTAACTTTAAAGAAACAGGCGGAGGCAGCTTAATCTAAGCCGCATTAGTCAGAGTACGAGCCATCGCGTTTTCCGGTAATAAATCCGAACGATAACTTCTTGGTGCGTGACGATAAACCAATGGCTTTACATACTATTTCTTATGTAATGACATGGGAACGCCGCGGCAATTAATAATTTCAAAAAGTAGTTTAAATTAAGGTAATTCTAAAGCAAATAAATTATATGCAATCCAAATTTAATTAAAATCCATTCGGCTGTTGGTGTGCGAAGTAAACCGAACAGAACCAAAAACTTCAAATATTTTAGCGAGATTATGTTGGTGGAAATTTATTAAAATTTCTAGGAATGTTTCATTGAGAACCGCCTAAACATTCACAGTTCCAAGCTTTTGTATGTTCGATGATAACGAATCATACAAGCGACTGTACAGTCGCGTCTACGACACCTCCCTGCTCTTATACACCTCCCTGAAGTGTGTATTTGCACGGGGTAAGTAAAGATTTGTATGGGATAACGACAGGATCACGGGACTGTACACGCCAGGCACAAAGGCTTTATTGGTGCAAAAGGATTCCCGGGCCTTCGCGCCTCAGCGATGGTCCTTTCGCCTTGGATGCTGTGTGTCGACGAGTTTAAATGTGATTAAGGAAGTTTGCTGAAGTAAATATGCACGTGTATATCCAATAGACTTCTATTGAATATTTCTCAGTTATGTACACGTGTGCTTTTGTAAGACTCGCCAGATTTTTAACATATTATATATACAGAGAGGCTTTTCTAAGTGTGTCCATACTTGAAATCACTCGTGCGTGTATGGGCAACTCATTTATTTTACGCGCGATCATTCATAAAAAACACGCACACAAGCTCGTTTCAAAATTAAACGACGTATTTATGAATGACTACTGCGTTGTCAACAAGTTCTGATTTTTAGGGAATAGAAAGACTATTTTTTTTAAAAAAGTTTGTTTTTATTTCAATAATAGATTATACTACCGAGTCTGAAACTCCTGTGTGAATTTGGGCACCTTTCAAAGCACCTCCCTGGTATATGTATATTAATATCTGGGGATATGGGGTGGAAATCTAATAATATATATATATATATATATATATATATACGCCCCCCTGTGTATAATACATATATTTATAAGAGATTTCCACCCCATATCCCCATTATTACGACATGAAGATAATACTTTTATTGGAATGAATTATATCCTATGATTCTTAGAGGTAGTGGCAGTTTTACAGTAGCAACAGATATTGCAAGAAAATTTTTAGTAATAAGAAGCAAAAAAATTGATTGGAATTTTGGATTGGAAATCCTCGAAATCACATTGTTGTATCTTTAAGTCCAAGGTGCAACGAATCAAATTAATATGGCATCATATGGGAGATAAATTGAAACCAAGTTAAAAATATATTTTTTTTTAAATCTTTCATAAATGAAGTGATGAAACAAAAGAACCGAATTTAAAACATCTTACTTTTTCGAAGTCAGTCGAAAATTGGTTTCTGAAGCTTTAGATGCTACATGATGTCTTTACACGAAACGTAATTTGAATGGAATAAGTTTTTTTTTTATATTTATTTTATAATTTCCTAGATCAGAAAATATCGCTCACTAAAATGACCGTTACCGAACTCTTGAATAAGAGGATATTGAATCTAATAAATAGCCTACTTCCGAGTTTACTACCTGTCCTACTGTCAAGTAAATTAACGCCCTAAACAACTCTTAGAAGTGACAAAATTTCAAAAGTACTTTCGCAAGGAAAGGAAAATGTTTAAATAGAGAAGTCTTGTTTAATTCTGCACTACCATATGTACTTTTATGTAAAAATAAGTTGAAGCGTTGACGAGAATCAAACGTCATGTGGGTAGATTTACTGACTAAGCGAGAGACAGCAGAAAGAACACCTTTTGTGGTTCTTTTTAAGTTGACCTTGCTGGATTAGTGAAAGGAGGAGTGCTTGGCGACATGGAAAGAGTATTTTGACAAAGGATCGAAAGAGAAAAACTGTATTAGGGCCACGCGAAAGTGTCTTCATATTGCACGAATGGGCAGGTCCGTCCAGATAAGTACCATGACCTCACAAAAGAAATATATATGTATATTTGTGTATATATTGATATGTATGTATAAATGTATGTGTCTGCTTTAGTAATATATTATGTATATTTCTATTGCACCACCTAAGTAGTATACGTTTCCTTTAAGACATACATATATATTGCCTGGAAGAGATCGCTATGAAGCGATAAGGCCGCCAAATTGTACATTGCATAAATTTGTTGTACTATTGTTACTTTTATGTATATTCTTATTTGTCGTGAACAATAAAAGTGTATTCATTCATTCATTCAAAAGACCGGCGTAAAGTAGAAGTGTTACACTTCTGCGTTTCGCCTGATGAGTGAGATGGCCGCGCCTACTTTATTTAAAGGGAGAAATTTGAGAAACAATAGATTCATTTTTGAACTTTAATAATATTTTTTTCTTATTTATTCCGGAAACTTTTAGTGCGCCCCGCGTAATTACGAGTTTTTGAATGATTTTACCTTTTACATTACAATGTATTCCGCACAGCGACAAATTCAATAAATTAAATCTTCCGCTGAAAACCATGTACGTAATCGATAATTAAATTCTACGTTTCATTGGACATTCGTACGTCAGATTGAATTCGCACTAAGCATTGCTGGACCAGCCATTAATGTTTTCACGTGCAGTCGTGCCAGCGACATGTGGGAGTATTGTTTGTGACACATAGGGATGTGATCTGGACGAACGTTGACACGTAATCCGTCCTGGCAATATCGATAAATTGTAAAGTAACACCTATATTCTCTACTAGCTGTGCCCGCGACTTTGTTCGCGTGGAGTTAAAAAAATTCTAAAATGAGAGAAGCCCAAGTTACTCCTTATTACAACAGCTATATGCCAGTGAAAGTCCCGTCAAAATCGGTCCAGCCGTTTCAGAGATTAGCTGGAACAGACAGACAGACAGGCAGACAAAAATTGTAAAAATTGTTATTTTGGTATAGGTATGTGCCGTGCATACTGGTGCATATGAATTTAGCAAAAATATTATTATTATTAATTTTAATATTACAAACAGACGCTCTAATATTATATATCTGTATAGATTCAGTCGTAACTTGCAATGGTTATTTACGGAGGTAATATGTGTTATTGCGATTCACTACATAATAGTATAAAACAAAGACGTCCCGCTGTCTTTCTGTCCCTATGTATGCTTAGATCTTTAAAACTAACCAACGGATCTTGATCATTCAAGAGGAAGGTTGTAGTTGGAAGTAGTTTTAAAAGAAAGATTTTTTTCATTTTCGACCATCAATTGTTTTCATTGAAAAACACGTTGCTCATTTTCAAATGAATTATTTATTTTTCAAGTATTTAGTAATTTTTAGCGTTGCTCCTGTTCGATGTCACACTGTGTTTGCGTTCCATTATCTTTTTAATTTTTTTTCTCATATTTCAATAAAATTATAAATATTTGCCCGTGTCTGACTGTTTGTTTTTTTGGGCTTCATATTTAAATAATTGTTTATTAAAAGAATTTTGAATTTTTTGATGGAATTGTTCAGAAGAAAGTCAGTAGATCGAAGCAATTTTAGAAAAACATTCAGATTTCTACATTGTGCTGACAGGGAATCTTCGAGTGCTAGAAGTTATCGAGGGGATTGTAATAAAAGCCACGCACAGGAATCGTTTCCAGAATTCGATTAGGAAAAATCAAATAGAATCAAATAGAAAATGAAGTCTTCTTGGATTATGCGAAACATTTTATGTAAGCGCTGTACTACGTTAAAAGAGTGAGAAATTGAAAAAAAATCTGGCCAAGTGCGAGAGGAGCCCCACTTAAACTTTTTTTATTGTTTTTTAGTATTTGTCGTTATAGCGGCAACAGAAATACAACATCTGTGGAAACTTCAACTGTTTAAATGTCACGGCTCATGAGATACAGCCTGATGATAGACCGACAGACGAACAGACATAGAGACAGCGGAGTCTTAGTAATAGGGTCCCGTTTTACCCTTTTGGTGATGAACCCTAAAAACATAACAACAAGCAGGTTCCTGACGTGTGACATGGTAATTCAATTCAACCTGTCGGCTGAAATCACAATCACATCCAGCCTAACCAAAACTATTTGAGGATTGTGAATGCAACACAGTAATACTTAACAGAATGGAAATCCGTATTTCGTTGTGAATTATCTTATAAATAGCAGAGATCTAGTCAATACAGTACCATCGCGTGTAATGGTCATTTTAGAACAGATTACATGTTAGCAAAATTAAAAAGTTAAGCAAAAAGCCTTTATACGTCCAACTGCTGGACAAAGGCCTCCTGTGAACATAGGGCATTAGAGCATAGTCAACCGCGCGACCAAAATGTGAGTTGGCATATTTTACATATTTTCGAGATTTGTTTTAACGAGACCCTATTCTCAGCCATATTGTTAATGTTGTGATAGTCAATTATTGTTGATATTGTAAGCTCTTTTGGTATATAATTAATTGTAATAAGCGACATAATAATTGTTATAAATATTACTTCGTTGTGTATGGGTCAGGAAGGCATCGAAGAATTAGGTGGATAGAACATGACGGTTAGCAATTAAAATCAGCGCTGTGTTGGGGCCTTGCCTTCTTATTTGTTTGTTAAAGTTATTTTTCATTTGTTTATATTCTAATTATGTATTTATGTTCTCATGCTTTACTATATTATTTATAAGTATTTATTTATTTATTTCTTTTATTTTTTGCTAAATAAATGAATTTTCTTTCTTACTATTACTAAGACTCCGCTGTCTGTCTGTCTGTGTCCGTCTGTCACCAGGCTGTATCATAGTACGGTAGGTGTAGTATGTAATGGTAGTTAGTCTCTGGTGGTAGGGCCACACAACACGTGCACGAATGGGCAGGTCCGTCCGAGTAAGTACCACGACCTCACAGAAGACCGGCGTAAAGTTATACGTAGTGTTACACTTCTGAGTTTCGTCTGGTGAGTGATGTAGTCGGGCCCACTTTATTTAAAGGTGGCAACACATTTGCAACCCTACGAGTGTTGCAAATGTTCATGGGCGGCGGTTATCACTTAATGTCAGGTGAATCGCCAGCTCGTTTGCCACATTCTCACCTAAACGGATCTCAGATGCGAAACAACTATCTATGGGCCGTACAAATAGTTGTCCCGTGTGGGAATCGAACCCACGACCCCCGACGCCGAAGCCAATACCTTCCAACTGCGCCACGGAGTACTCATGCGTGGCAAACTTTTAAAAAAATGTCCCCGGTCACTTCACATTGTACGAAACACAACAGTATTGTTCATACTGGTCTTCTGTGGAGATGCGATACTTCCGTGTGACTTTACCACAGGACTTTATATCTATATCTTCATACGAGTATCGAAAAACCTTTCAATCTTTTAGCTGTAACATGCTCCAATGCTTAACCTTATTAGTGAAAGCATATCAAGCCCACTTATGTACATGTTTCTCCCCCAAACAACGCTACCAAATACTTTCCGCAACTCAGAATAAAATGAAACGCGATAAATCCCATAGAATAGTTTAGTTTAACAATTAACACTCCGTTTTAACAGATTGATATTTCCGCGAAGCGATCGTTCGTTCCCTGTTCCCGGGCGAGGCTTCCGCCGTGACTAACAAAATACGAGGCTTAATTAAACTCATCAATACACGTTTTCTTTGAAAACCCGCCGCCCAGCTTGGAAATCTTTAACTATTTCCCTCGCAGGTTGTAAATACTTATACAGGTTGCGGTGCAAGTCTAATGCGTCTGCGGGAAGTGTTAAGCAATGGTAGTTTTTGGGAATATATCGTTAATAAAAATAAGGCAAGTGGGCTCTTTCGGAAATAAGCAAAATTCTAAAATATGTACACGTTAAGAGTGAAATATTTTGGAACACTAACTAATTGTGATTATAAATAAACGAAGAATTACCTTCTTCTTCTTCGAATTCTTTTATATTAGTTAAGTAAATTGGTTTCACGACATTATTCTTGTGAAAACATTGATGTAAACATACAATCAACACAAATAGCCGCACTTAGCGCAGTCGTCTAATATCTTTCGTAACATTTAGGAAACCATTGAAGCTAGGTAGTCATTGGTCAAGGTATATACTATGGACCTATTGGTGGGAACTGTTGGACGATAATTAATTAAAGTAACAGCTTATTTAAGTCCTTCTGCTGGGCAAAGGCTTCCTAGAGGGTTTTAAGGAGTAGTCCACCACGCGATCCCACTGTGGATAGACGGACTTCAGAGATATTGGGGTTATTTTTTTTACTATTGTTTCGCAGGTTTCCTTATGATTTTTTCCTTCACCGCTGCTCTCAGTGGTTCTCCTGATACGTCAGCAATTAAAATATTCATAGGTGCCGGCACCGAGTTTTGAACTCTGGTTGCTCGGGTATACTGAATCAAAGTGCGCACGGACACTGATGGACATACATGCCGTATCAATATGACCACCCCATTGAGGAGTCTTAATTATACTTTTAGCAGGACCCAATTTTCCCAATCACATCACGTCGCCTCGGTGGAAATGATCCGCCGCGATCTCATCGCTTAGGCCGCACCGCGAGCTCCTCTTCGGCGGGTGTTTACAAGGGATCTCCACGTCTTATCGTGCGCCCGCAGGCGATGGGCCGCGGCGTATTTTTGTTAACGACCCGCCTCAAAGGACCTCCGGAGCACCATTGTTCGGGGCCGATTTCGCCCTCGCCCCTATCGGCATCAATGGCTTAGCTTGGACTCTTTAAAATGTACAGGACACAGTTTGATCGCTAATATTGAAAGAGACTAAACGAGTCTTAAATGTGTAACTTAAACTGAATAATTACGACGTCAAAGTAAAGTTGCTGATATTAAAAAGGTGAAAGGTTAGTGAAAACTGTTACGTGGCCCTACCACAGTTAACCTTGATCATGTACCTCAATTTACATGTTAAGAGTTTGAATTTGTCAACGAGCAAATAGAATTATTATAGAACTTTAAATAATTATACGTAAATTTGCGTGTACTTCCCAATTACAGGTGTGTATAGCGTAATAATGTACGTTGTCAACAAAACGTAATCCGGTAAGAGTGGGAAGTAAGGTTAAACGTATAATAAAACATTAAGGAGTAGTTAATGTAGACGTTAACGCGCTAATAAAACCGACGTACAATCAATTCCCTTGTAGCCGGATACTGGCTGTTCGATGGCTGGCGAGCGATATATAGCGTTAGTCTTCGCTGTTGCACGAATGGGTAGCTCCGTCCGGGTAATTACAACGACCTCACATTGGCAGGCGTTAAGTGGAAGTGTTACACCTCTGTGTTTCATCTGGCGATCGAAGCAGCCGGTGCCTTATTAAAAGGTGGCAATGCATCTGCAACCATGCGGGTGTTGCAAACGGTGGCAACGCCTCTGCAAACCTTCGGGTGTTGCAAATGTCAATGAACTCAACATCAGGTGAACCATCGGCTCGTTTGCCACATTCTCACATAAAAAAAATCCTTTATCCGAAAGAAGGGCACGCTTTTTCCCGTGATAGAAATTCTCTCTCTTACGGCCCGCACCTAAGCCGCGCTTAAATAACGTCGTCATAATGTCCATTGAAGCCGCAAATATGACTTTACGGGCGACAAGGAAATTTGTTACGACGCCAAGATTGTCTCTTTCCCTATTAAATCTCTCTCCTTTTGTTGCGAGGGGCCGCGGCTGAAATCTGTTATGTTGCCTTGTCGCCACTTATTACCGGCCCTGACCTCGCGGAAAATCTACGCGCGTTATTAAAAGAATGGGTTTTAATTCATTCGTGCAGAAAGTTATCGCTCGGATTGTGAACGGGACAGGAGTTAATATGCACTCTCGCAGTTTTTTTTTTTTATGTGAAAAGATGCCAAGCAAACAGGTAGTTCACCTGATCTTAAGTGAATACCACCGCACATGGACATCTGCTACACCCGAGGTTTGCAGATGCGTTGACAACCTTTTGAAAATTCGGGCTCCGGCCACCTCACTCACCAGACGAAACGCGAAAGTATTACACTTCCACTTTACGCCGGTATTCTGTGAGGTCGTGGTACTTACCCGGACGAGCCTACCCATTCGTGCAACAGCCGAGGCTGCTGCGCGGCCCTACCACCGTGAAAAGCAGTTTCCCTTTTATGCTATAAATAATAATGTTTTGATATCGTTCTACGTTGTTGCTGTACGATATAAGGGCTATGATAGTTGAGTGTCCGGGCGCTCGGTTTTAATTGATTATACTCGAGCAACCTGAGTTTGAAAGCCGGTGCCGGCACCAATGAAATTGTTAATTTTAAGTGCTGACATATCGATTGCTCAGTGGTGAAGGAAAACATCGTGAGGAAACCGGCATATTTTCGAAATAATAACGAAAATAATTAAGATATGTAGAGTTCGCAAGCCACCGTTATTACGATTAATTTATTTTTAAAACCTCGACATTTCGAACCTCTTATCGGCGCGGGGCAGACGAATCGTGGATTCTGTAAAATCTTTCGTCACTTTCATTAAATGAAAACATGAGAAAAGTTGTTACATTGTCCTAATTCTGTGTACCTGATTTCAGTTTCAACATTATAATCACTTTACACTACACGTAAAAGCACACAATGAACCATCATATTAGTTTACACTACACGTAAAAGCACACATTAAACGCGCCTATTTAAGTTTTACGCGTAAAACTATCAGTTGCCGGAAATAATTTCGGTCGGGATAAGCGCGATTTTGTCAGGGCCGTTATTTTGCTCTTTGCCCGCCGGCCGAATGGGGAGGGCCTTTGTCTTTATTAAAACCGCCGCAACAATGGCGGCCGCCCGGTGGCTTTAAGGCGAAAATGGGAAACCAATGGCGCCGATATCGCTTTATTGGCGCTTCAAACTGTCACGGCCACCTTTCAGCGCGGGTATCTCGACATCGGATCGTCAGAATTGGTTAATGCGCGATAAATAACGCAGTGCCATAACGTTTAGCGGCCGAGTTTGATGTATCACTGCGCCAGCGGAACCTCTCGCGTTTACGCAGAAACGTGGGATTTTTTTTTTTTTATGTGAGAAGTTGCCAAACGAGCAGACGGCTCACCTGATGTTAAGTGAATACCGTCGCCCATGGACATCTGTTACACCCGAGGGTTCCAGATGTGTTGACAACCTTCGCACACATTAAACGCGCCTATTTAAGTTTTACGCGTAAAACTATCAGTTGCCGGAAATAATTTCGGTCGGGATAAGCGCGATTTTGTCAGGGCCGTTATTTTGCTCTTTGCCCGCCGGCCGAATTGGGAGGGCCTTTGTCTTTATTAAAACCGCCGCAACAATGGCGGCCGCCCGGTGGCTTTAAGGCGAAAATGGGGAACCAATGGCGCCGATATCGCTTTATTGGCGCTTCAAACTGTCACGGCCACCTTTCAGCGCGGGTATCTCGACATCGGATCGTCAGAATTGGTTAATGCGCGATAAATAACGCAGTGCCATAACGTTTAGCGGCCGAGTTTGATGTAACACTGCGCCAGCGGAACCTCTCGCGTTTACGCAGAAACGTGGGATTGATTTTTTTTTTATGTGAGAAGTTGCCAAACGAGCAGACGGCTCACCTGATGTTAAGTGAATACCGCCGCCCATGGACATCTGTTACACCCGAGGGTTCCAGATGTGTTGACAACCTTCTGAAAAGTGGGCTCCGGCCACCTCACTCACCAGACGAAACGCGAAAGTATTACACTTCCACTTTACGGTTTTTTGTGAGGTCGTGGTACTTACCCGGGCGAGCCTGCCCATTCGTGCAACAGCCGAGGCTGCTGCTCAGCCCTGCCACCATGTTGCGGGCGGACAGAAAACCGGTGTCGGGATCAGAACGAATCTTAGTTACTGTATCTCGACTTTCACCGAGTCCCGTCCGTTTCACGGTCTTATGCTGCTACACAGACCTTCACTATTGTTATTATTTTTTTGTTTTTTTGTTATGGTTACATTTATTTTAAGTTTTTCTAATATTATTTTACATAATGTGTAGTTACATTATTATTTTTAAGTGTTCTATATATCTATTGTGCTTAGACCGTGAATAAACGTTGTTTCTTCTTCTTCATGTTATTGATACTTCTGTTGGCTCTATACAATGTTAGTGAATTTTACGAGACGAAAATAATTACTTACGATAAGGCCCGCACGAGTCTTCACTGTTGCACGAATGGGCAGGTCCTTCCGAGTAAGTACGAACACCTCACAGGAGACCGGCGTGAAGTGCAATGAAAACGCAGATGTATAACAAATAAATCTGCGTTTCATCTGGTGAGTGAAGTAGCCGGGGCTGACTTTCTTAAAGGGTGGCACCGCATGTACAGCCCTACGGATGTTGCAAATGTCCATGGCGGGCGATTATCAATTAACATCAGGTGAAACGCCAGCTCACTTGCCACCTACTAACATAAAAAATACTAAAACAAAAACATTGCTATGTTCAAATGTCCCCATAGTAACGATCAACTCGTGTATTAAAAAAACTATAAACGCTATTCTAGCGCAGAAATATTTTTTGGTAAATAAATTTATTTTCTTTCAAATATAAACGTAAAACGTAACAAAGTGTAAAAGAAATTTAAAATAAAAACTTGTACTATTTCATGCCGCTATTCTGTGGAGTTGTGGTACTTTCCCGGACGTATCTGCCCATTCGTGCAACATAGAAGACTGTTACATCGGGCTACCACAGTTAAAATTGTTCTGCTTGTTCATTACGAAATTCTAATTGTTCCGTTTTCGTGGCTCATGCAATAAAAAGGGAGAAAAATGTTGACATTAGGGCGTTAGCTCGGCACAATTGATATTTTTAATACGAACGAATCATGTTGTACCGACTCCGAACAAAGGCGTATTCAGCGGATTACGAAATTAATATTTTGTAAAGCATTTGTTCGACGGGTGGGTTTATTTGGTAACGGATTGAAAGCAGCCTTCGGTGGACCGTATTTGAACGAGTATGAATTTTTCGTGACGTGAAAGCGTTTTGATCGAGTGTTTTTTTTTTGTTGTGAGAAATTGGCAAGCGAGCAAGCGGTTCGACTGATGTTCGATGACTACTGCCGCCCAGGGACATCGCAACACCTGGTGGGTTTCAGATGCGATGCCAATCTATTTTGACGTGTGCCCCGATTACCTCACTCACCAGACGTAACGCGACATTAGTACTTCTACTTCATGCTGGTCCTCTTTGAGCCCGTGGTACTTCCCCGAACGAGCCTGCCCATTTTTGCAAGAGCCGAAGCTGTTAGGGGCCTACCACAGTAGCTAAAATAATTTTAATATTTATTACTTTTTTATTCATAGTTGTATGTATAAAACTAAATTGGTTCACTCTTTCGTGTGCAATCTATTTACGTGAGACAAGAAACGTTTAAAAACTTACATATGTTAGAGAACATAGATTGAAAATATTCAAGAGCTATTCAATCTGGTCGATAAAATGTTTCACACATTTATATTATATATAAAATATATTATAAAATAAGAATCGGTTCGGTTAACGCGGTAAGTCTAGTGACATAAAACATCGCACCAAGGCGGTGGTTTTAAATTATATTAATAGTATAATAAAGTAAAACCTCATAATAATATTTTTAATGCTGACGTCTCATTACATTAAGTAAATCCACCTGATGAATACTTAAAATATTTGCTAGCTATGATCCTAATCGCCTATTCACTACTATGTCTCATTAACATCTTGGTTTTATATAGTAACGATCAACTCTTGTATTAGAAAACTAAATACTCTGCAACGTTGAAATAGAAACGTTAAACGCAACAAAGAACATAAGAAATTTAAAATAAAAACGAGAACCTTTTTAATATCAACACAAAAGAATTACGTCTCGACTACATTATTTGAACAGTGGGTCAGTCATTCGACGTGTTGTGGATTATGAACAATAGCCAGCAGAAATAAGTAAGACGGCAGACAAAAAGATACTTTCGAAACGGGCCGAGGCATGCGGACGACGTCGGACGCAAACTATCGATAAGTTACTGAAGACGCCACTGAAAGCGGGCGCGGGTGCGCTAGTGTTGTACCAGAGTTGATACGATATCGAAAAAATAAATAAATTCAATACGATCATTAAAACGTTTAAGTATAGTAGTAGAATAGCTTTAGAATTGATTTACATTTATGCGAATACGTCGTAACATTGTCCTATAATATTTTACTAAGTTCTGACGTCAAAGCGAACCTTTTTACTTTACTGATACTACAGATATCTCGATCATTTTGATATTTCATCATCATTTTAGCCTGTTTGAGTCCATTGCTGAACATAGTCCTCTACCACGGACTGCCACGAAGCACGATCCTGACCATCGCCTTCCTGCACACTTGCAGAGGTCGTCGCTCGATATTTGTAAGTTATTACTCCTGTGTTAGTATCCATTGGACTCGTAAAGCGTTACGACAAAGAATACTATCCTCAATGGCTTTGCTAATGGCTGTTGTCTTCGTCACGGTTCAAAGATAACTATCGCTGTCGAAGCCATAAATTCTGCGCGTCTTTTGTACACAATTAGTTAGCGGTACGAACTTAAACACTGCTCAGTAGACCATATCTTGTCTATTGTTCAAGATACCGTTTACTCGCTCAATCAACTAGTTTCCTCCAATTCAAGTATTTTAATGGCTATCAAGCACAAACCAGCAACGTTAAAGTTGTTAAAAGTGAAGTAACAGCTTATATATGTCCCACTGCTGGGCAGAGGCCTCCTCTGCACCGAGGGTATTAGGGCATTTTTCTATTATTTCGAAAATATGCAAGTATCCTCAAGATGTTTTCCTTCACCGCTGAGCACGTTAAATTAAGAATTTCATTGGTGCTGTGGTATCGGGAATTGGACTTGTATAGACATATCGAGTATGGACAATAAGCTATCACGGCTTTAAGTTAAAGTTGCTGACGTTAAGTGGAATTTATTTTACATTAATTTAAAGACCTATTATTTATGAAGTATTAATAATATAAATACACATATTTTACAAGCGAAATATGATGGGACGTGGCACATCACTAGCACTGTCGCAGTTATTTTCATTTAAGTTTGAAAATTGCCCGCGCCCGCCCGCCCACCGCGCAAATTGTACTGGAATAGCGATCGATAATGGGATTGTTGGTGCTATTTTCTTTCCGCGCGATGAACGCCACCGTATAAATCTGCGAGATGGAAAAATTTCGGGAGATTGCCTCCAGAGATTTATCACCGCGCCGCCTGCGCCGCGCGAAATTGTTTTCTGATTTCACCGTCACGGTGACACAGTGGGCTGTATTAAGTAAGCTACACGTTGCGAGCAAAGCTTATAACGTGCGCTTTCATTACACCGAGCTATTACGACAAACATATTGGCGCAGTGGCTAATGAAGCTGCTGCTTGCACCAGAGGGTGTGGGTTCGATCCCATTCCTGGAAAATGTTGTGGGAACAGTGTTTTGCTAGTGTCTAGATGCTTATATATTACTGCATAGTATAAAGCCGTCCCGCTGTCTGTCTGTACCTATGTATGCTTAGATCTTTAAAACTACGCAACGGATCTTGATGTGTTTTTTTTTTACTAGATAGAGTGATACAAGAGGAAGGTTTATAAGTATAATGTATTATGCACCCGCGCGAAGCCGGGGCGGATCGTTAGTCTATAATATGTATCTATTTACACGAGAAAAGTTTGTTTAAGTATCTGCGCCGATGCCAATAGTAAGCTATTGGCACCGAGTGATGATATGAATTCAACAACAGTTTTATTTTACAAGTAATAACATACTTTGTAGTAAACACGCAACTTAAAGCAACGTCCAACAAGTTAAGATCTTTAAAATTGTTACTTTGATAATTCCAAATGAACATTTGAAAAACAGCAATTAATTAAACAACCTCAATTCGCCGATCGACAGACAGTCTTTCTCGGTACTAATAGATAAAGAAAATTCAGTCGAATTAAGACCTTCCCATTTAAGAAGTGGGTTGAAAAAAGAGCAAATAAATCCCCAACGGATCAAACTCATTCCGGAAGCCGCCGCGCGCACGAATAAGTGAAAACGTAAGTAAATTTAAATTCCGACTACACAAGACGCCATCGTCAGCAGACTTTGGAAATTCAGGATTATACGCGGTACCGTTCCCTTCTCGGACCGAGAGATTTGCGCGAGAGGAGAATCGCCGCATTCGGAATTATGATTCAATTAGTATTAAAGGATTGGCCCCTCAAAGGGACCGTGAGTTTTCGAGTCCATCGGACGCGGCCGATGCGGCCGCTTTGTGCTTTCAAGCAAAATAAGCGGGTTCGGAGATTTGCGCTCGTGTCTGCCGCGCAAGGGTTTCGGCGAAAATAAGCGAGTTTCCCAGCGACGAAACACGAGGCAAACGAGTTGGATGAATACGATTTTCGGAGATTTCAGCGGACCACACAGGGGTCTGTTATTCTGTACCAGCTGTTCACCGCGGCTTCGTCCGCCTGGTCAAAGGGAATTAGCAATGAGCTGTTTATCATACATTTGACATTACTAGTGCATTTTGCATTTGTAGTATTAGTACGGACATGGATAAATTTATATCAATTCATAGATTCTTTACGAAGTCAAAGAAGGACCAACACATCGTTGCTTTTACTATGTAGATTCAAGTACGAATTATTATGGTCCTTCCCATGGGAATGAGATGTTTTACCTCGTTAAAAATAGCCTATGTCACTCTCCAGCTTCCAAACTCTCCTCACACAAAAATCATACCGTAACATTGCTCCGCGACATGAAAGAAGGACAAACAAACACACTTTCACATTTATAATATTAGTTAGCATATGCCTCGTAACACGTGAATCGTGTTGTTAATTGTATAAGGTTAAAAACCTTAGTTTTTTACAACAGACCGCCTGCCTGAAGTCAACCCTTTATGGGAACAAACGGAGATAAACAACCCAGATACGGAAATATTATCCGTAGACAAAAATACTCAAATAGTATGGTAATCGAATCCAACCCGAGTTCAAATCCTGGTATCAGTACCAATGTAATTATTAATTTTAAGTTAATTCGAAATAATACCAAAAAAAAAATGAAATCCGCCAATCCGCAGCGATGTAGTGTCTTGGCATATGTTCTAATGCTCTCTGCACAGAGGCGGCTGTTTCTTCACTTTACGTTCTACTTCACATAAAATCATCGTAACGATTTCAAAGAGAGTACACATATGTACATATAACGAACACGACGCGGAACTTTCCGGGCGCACTTATCATAAACACAAAAGTTCCACCGCGCCGAGTACAATCGTCGCTACTTCGGCGAGCTGTTGCATCAGTCACGGCTAATGCTGGATATTTGTTACGCCCGAGCCCACGAGGCGGCGTCTCGGATCAAGTGACGAATTATACTTTTTTTCTACTCGTCGTCACAGCCCCGATTATTCCGCTACGTCCGCCAACTTTGAGATATTCGTCTTGCGGATTAGAGGGGCGCTTTGGACGGGCGAAATTTTACGGCGGTGCTGATGAATGGATGCGCGAGCGTTAATGCCGCGTTTTCGGCGTGCGAACGACGGCAGTGGAGTGCCGTTGTCTCGCTAATTATCCGAACAAGACGGAAGATATGACTGGAGGAATATATAGCACTATTAATAATATAGCGAATACGTAATCTAAGTAAGCTATAGTTAAATTAGTCTGTAACAACTTTAGGATACTGTTGTCTCAAATAAAGCGTCTTCCATCTGTTGCGTGTGTTCTTCAAACAATATTGTGTGTTCTTCGCGAACTACTTCGCAGCTATTTCCAGGACACTTCGAAAATTCCTTACAAAAAAATACGAAGCGAAGCTCATATAACTGATCCCTCGTCAAAGTGGCCACGAAACAACGAACATATGGAAATTTAAAGAGACATTCATTCATTAGACGAGCGAACATAAAAAATTAACGAAGCGTCGCTTTAGTCCTTAACGAATTTCCGGCGTGCACTGTCGGTCTACATTCCCGTATCGGATCTCTCGTTCTTCGCCGCCCAGTAGACAAGGACGGCGGCAGATGGGTTTATTCGGTAAAAAGGAACGCATTCGAATCCATCTATCGTTCGACGGCGCGTCACAAACATGCGTTTAATGGCGGCAATTAAAGGCGACACTTGTATGCCTACCGAAATATCGCGGCATAAAAACGTCCCTCCTAACGCATATCAAATTGTTCGACACATTCGCCGGGCGCGCTCCGTTTTACGACGCGCCGCCCGTTTACGGCGGGAATCCGGTCGATCCGCGATACGTTTTGTTTATAAAATTAGAAGCCCCACGAGAGTGGCCGCCATTAGGGCGTGAAATATTCGGGGTCATTCCAATTTATGGTAATGGTCTCAATATCAATTAGGCGCTGAGAAAGTCCGACGAAATTAAGTAGTTTCCCTGGAAGGAAAAGTCCCGTGTTGTTATTCACTTTTTTATGTTTCTCAATTTGCCTCCGGATACAATTTATCACTGTGCTGCTCGTAGGCTGATTAAACATAAGAAACTAATTGTATCTGCAAGGTACTGTGTCGAGCCTTCAGGCAGAAAAAGAAATAAAATATCATAGGACGCTTTTCAGTTTTTACGCTTACGTTTTTCAGTTGTGAGAATTGTTGGTCATTCTGGACTGACAACGTAAATTTGAAATATGTGGCAATTTTTTTTCTATGTTTTCTAAGGAGCTGCGAAAAGACGGGAGTCAACTGCCACCCAGGATGTCATAGAACAAATAATAAGGTGAAAGATGCAGGCCTTTGCGCCCCACGAAGAAAAGGCTGGTTTCAACACGGGTGTGCACAGATCGTACTTACCCAGTCAAACTGGATCATTCTTGTAACTGCTGCTAATCTGTTAGGTAAAATGTAGTTGCCATAGCTAACTAGTACGATAACGAGAAACTAACATAGGAGGCAATTGACAACGTGATTCAACTAGAAACAAACTTAATTAAATTGAATGGAACTAACAATGAATGTATTCCTAAACGGGGGCACAAATAAACATATAAACTACACGAGAAACAAGGGTCTAATACCTAAAGCACTTACTTTAATGAAGGTGCCACATAAACTGAAGTATACTAATGCCGGACCGCCCAAAATTAAAGATTAAACGCCACTTTCATTACGGCCCCGACAAGTTGTCCCAAAATATTCGCTGGAACCAAAACATCGGCCGAATAAATTCCGCAAACAAAAGGTCGCGGCCGAACATGCCACGGAGGTACGTGACGCTAAACGACAAATAAAAGCGGCGATAGTTTAAATTGTGGACCCGAAAACTAAATATACACAAACAGGAGCCGAAATTCGGCGCCAAAGTTTAAGGACCGACGGGGGCAGGCAAAACACGGCCGGATCGGTAATGTCCGTTGCGGGGCATCCGTCCAACAAGTTACGATTTGTTTAATCTGTGGCCCACGAGGCAAATTGTTATTGGCGCTTGTCTATTTCATTCGGGTAAAGGAAGTTGAACACAACATTTAATCAAATGTTAATCCATTATATGTAACGAAGAGACGTTAAAATCAATACGATCTATACGATCAATGTCTACGGAGGTTTTCATAGAAATGATTTTCATGTAAACAGTATATAGTGAACTCAATCCGTTTCTTTGGACTTGTAATCGGATGTATTTATAATGTTTTTAAATACACACCCTGAGAGACACCGCCCGACTAGGTCGCGCATTGATTGAATATCTGAAGACAAACGCATCGCCAATTATCCATTCGAGCGGCGTACGGCGCCGAGCATACCAGTTTAATTGCATTCAATGAAATCTCGAACGATTATGGATTCCGACGTAGGGAAAATTAAAGGCGGGGCTCCCTGGATTTCCCGTTCAATTTCAACGGCAACGGCGAAGGCACGACGCGATAAAAATCCATTACGTAATCTCGGCAAGGCCTGCGCCGTCTCAATTCTACGAATTATTATTTACGTTAACGTCACTGGAAAAAGTTAGTCTCCCCGTTATGGCATAAGCGAGACTATTTTTCATTTGTTATAGTATATGTAATTTTTTCCCCCCAAAAATTTATATGTTCACAATTGAAAATATCAATTGAAAATGCCTGCTGATTTCAATGACTGTCCAATTATAGTTTTAGATTTTAATTTTACTACGGTGAAGTCATTTTATTAATATTTAACTGAATAAATACTAATAAAATTATCAAGATCTTCTCGCAATAGATCTTGATCTGGGAGAAAATCTTGAATCGACCGCCAACATTAACAACGTTACAGAGGAGGGGGGAAATATCGAAATAGCAATGTTAGAACGTTCCGAAATACGTCTTTGATGAAAACAATAGCGAAATAAAGACCAATTCCGATGAAAGAACGCAAATAGCGTTTGACATGCGATACTGGAAACGAAACTGTTACGTTGCGTTTCACGAAATTCTTTTATATTTTACAAAGGGACAGGAACGAGGATAGTCAAGACTAAAACATACAAGATGTGACGAAGCCTGGAAAGTTAGCTAAGAAGCCGTTGTATATTCTTCAGTTGATGGTGTATCATTATTTTGTCCGCTTATAATGAATGATCCATTCTTTAAACAACTATTATTTAGGTAACATCGATAATAAAATAACAAATTTAAACGGGATTTTTTTTCACGTGTGTCCGTTTTAACGTTCTAATGGCATTAAAATATATTTGCAAAACCTAAACAACTTGTGCGATATTATGCAAAGAAATATCAAACGATGACGCGATTCCACAGAAGGCGGCAATTATCGTCAGGTTACTAGTTTATCTTTACTTATTTCATCTCCATGCACAAACTTGCAAAGGGAGACTTATTGCCGATCTAATTTCCTGACAGTCAAACGTAGAAGCGAGGCAGGGTCAGATGCCAGATGCGTAGATTAGCACGCGAAGACTTGAGCTGCGGTACGCACCGTTTTGCACGAGCAGCGTCGAGTCCCGCGCCAGCGGCAGCTCCGAGTCCGTGAGGGTCGCGTCGGAGGCGTTGTCCGACGCAGACGTGGGGGTGGTGGGGGCGGTTGGCGAGGGGGGGCCGCGGGGGCGCGTCCTCCGCCGCCCGCTGCCGTCGCTCGAGCCGCTGCCCGAGCCGTACGGGTGCAGTCGGCCCAGGCCTGCGATCGAGAACACAGATCTTGAAATCTACCGTTACGCTATCTGTTCGGGCTAAGTAACAGAACTCCATATGTACTTGTATATGTGTATATACGGTGTCAACAAATTCGTAATATAATGACAGTCGGCTGGGTGCACCTAACATTAAAGGCAATAAACATTTCTTAACCTAACATTTACATATAACATTGATTGTAACATTAACAACATTTTGTGGACTTTAAATAAACTAATTTAATATTACTTAAACTTTATAATTATGCATTACCGCAAACTTACTACCGCCACACTATCACTTTAGTTCTTGATCTGTTAACAAAGAGAGTACCTATGCCATCGCAAAAGGACTAAAAGAACAATCAGATCTTGAAATCTACTGTGATGCTATCACTTTAGTGCTCGATCAATTAACACAGAGAGAACCCAATTACGTCGCAAAAGGACTAAACGTACGATCTGATTTCGGAATCTACCGTTATGCTATCACTTTAGTGCTCGATCAGTTAACACAGATAGTACCCAATTACGGCGCAAAAGGACTAAACGTACAATCAGATCTTGGACTCTATCGTTATGCTATCACTTTAGTGCTTGACCAATTAACACAGATTATTATTATTACTCACATAATATTAAAATTAGTGCATTTTTTATAGATACCCATGGAATGTACTAAGGTTTCAAGATTCGTATAAGATTACTTTTGTGTACAGACAGTGAAGGATTTGTGGTTTTTGATGTGGTATACCTTAGAAGCTTTCGGTAGGTAAAAATCCGAGCTAAGCTCCTTTGGACGTAAGCAATATGTCTATGAAATAAAATGTTCAAACAGTCAGTTTCTTTTAAGGATCTCGTACATGGTCCAATTGATATTTAAGTTGATGTATACCATACTCCGAGCGATTACACATTGCACTTTATATTATTATTGACCGACGGTATCGTGTATATTACAATTATACTGGATATATTACTGGTCAGTTACGAAAAAGTGAGATGTCAGTGTTTTTTTTATTTAAATTCGAAGGGAATCCTGTAGTTCATACATATTTCTACTAAACCAATGTTTAACTATAACATGTTTTTATCAATCATCATCACCTACCGTAACTAATACAAATCAGTCGTTGTAACCAGTACTTTTCTTTAATTATCTCAATCAATAAATTGAAAAAATCACTTTCATAGAATATTTTAGCACATGGATATCTGAGAGATATAAAACAGAAAGCAAAATCAGGCATTTGTTTTTGTTTCATACTATCGAACCCTAACAGTGAAATTAAGAAGGCATAAAATATACCAATATCTTATGTCAACAAGCTAACGAGACGGAAATGCACTCAAGTGTAATGCGAGCTGCGGCTGCTTCAAGGAACCTTAGTATCAGATAGAAGAGATTATACCCAGTAACTGCACACAGTTAAAAGAATTAAAGTAATCGGTTGAATCAGAGCCGTGATAGCTCAGTGTCCGGGCGCTCGCCTTTATTTCAATATACTCGAGCAACATGAGTTCGATTCCCGGTGCCGGCACCAATGAAGTTAAATTTAAGTGCTGTATAAGTCAGCAAGTAGGTATTCGAGGATATGTGAAGTCCGCCAATCCGAGGTGGGGCCGTGTGGTGGTCTGATGCCCTGATACCCTCTGTATAGAGAAGACCTTTGCTCAGCAGTGGGACATGCATAGCCTGCTACTTTATGTATCGCTGTTTAATTCGTTACCTCTTCAGTTTTAACAAATATATACTGGGGTAGGACCACGCGACAGACATCGCCGTTGGTGGCCAGGTCCATCCGGGGAAGTACCACGAGCTCACGGGAGACGGGCGTGAAGAGGAAGAGTTATGCTTCAGCGTTTCGTCAGGTGAGTGAGGTAACCGGGACCCAGTATAAAGTGGCAACGCATTTGGAACATTAGGGTGACGTTAATGTCTATGGGCGGCGGTTATCACTTAACAGGTAAACCCTCCAGCTCGCTTGCCATTTCCTTATATAAAAAATAACATCCAATATTATTAACGCATTAAAAGTATGCTGTAAAATTTAATTAATGGACTCAAATGATTGGATCCGACTAAACCGTCTATAGTTGTTGTATATTTAAAATTATTACTTTGTTTATTACGACCCCAAATGGTATGATTATGTATCATATTTAAAAAAAAAATAAGAGTCTTTAACAGCCAGCCTTCTTTAGTTATCCTTCTATTCAAAAACAAACATTTAAACACAACAAAAACACAAAACGTGCTAAACACATTATTTTTTTCACGAAGACGACACCGAGGGAGACCCGATCGAAAACAAATAACAGAATGGTGGAAGCCATAGAAAGAAACACAAATATGAAGCTTGGAAGTAATTAGAAATAATAAGGCTTCCGAGTATGATAAAGAGTACAAAGAAATCTACCGTTCTGATTTCTAAGGGAAACAGTGAATAGAAGTTACTTGTCAATATTCTCCAAATAAAATTTTTGAAAGAATTGAAAATGAATCATTGTTTAGCTTTATATAATCAATCGATCCTCGATAAAATATGGTAAACAGTACTTATTTAAAGAGTGTATAACGATTTTTAGGTCAATATTGCATGTGCAACTTTTAATATCGATATTTTCGTTTGCTCGTGTGCACCTAGAATTAAAATACAATTTTTCACAACATCAAGATTCTCGCGTAGCCCGTGCCGTGGAAGCTTAAACATTGCTTAAATTCCGTTTATTTACATTCGTCCTGTTATTGCGGTGAATTTGACTTTTGCACTCTTCTAGTAAAGACTAAAGAAACCGCGATGAGACAAAAACACACATTTTCTCCCGCCGGGAGCCGAGTCGAAAATGTTCGGGCCGCGTGGCCGACCGCCCGTTTCACCTGTAATCACCGCACGAGGCTTTGATCTACAAGAGGACCTTTATTAAGTAATACTGCGCATTTCTCCCGAAAAGCAAATAAATACTCGGGGCTTAGCCCCGTATCAAAAAGCTCGGTATTTAATGAAAGACGTTTTAGCGAATTTCATAAGCAAAGCCATCCGCGACCTCAATTCCTTGAACTGTGCCAGTAAGAGGGTTTTTTTTATGTAAATAGAAAGTACTCGAATGTGGTAAAGAATTTAAATAGACTCATTTCCACGATTCAACTTTTGGAGTGGAACTTTAGAAATTTTATTTTTAACATTACATCATATTTAAACTTAAAGCAGCTTTCGGGTGAAACGTTCATAGTGGGACTTCAAACGAAACACTATTTACTAGATTAGAGAGAAAGTACTCGAATGTGGTAAAGAATTTAAATAGACTCATTTCCATGGTTGCGCCCGCGAAACACTATTTACTAGATTAGAGAAAAAGGGAATGGTTGCGCCCGCTTGTGGCGTGGAGAGTTGTAAAAAAAGTATCTAACTTCAAGTCGAGTTTATGCAATCCATTTACAATTAGCATTCTTTATCCGGGCGTCTCCAACAGGAACCTTCCAGTTGAGGGGAGGGTTGGCAAAAATTCTCCACTAACGAGCTCATTGTCCTTTTTGTTTGGCCTCCTTTGTGAAGGGTTTCTGCGACTGCGTTCCTAATTATCGCATTGAATAAGTTTTGTGGCTATTTGATTAGATGTATCTTAGATTTGTTACCGAGACGGTATTCTGTCAGTGTTTTGTTTTGTGTATCTACCTTTGTACTTGTTGTTTTATCCTTCGCTGCGATAATACACAAATACTACACATAAACAAAATCAGTTTATCTTGTTAAATTTGTTTTTGATTTCTCGATGTTTTCATAATTTACCAATATATTTGGTCTCGGAACATAGCAAAGTAACAGCCTATACATGTCCCACTGCTGGGCAAAGGCCTCCTCTATACAGACGGTATCAGGGCATAGTCCACCACGCGGCCCCACTGCGGATTGGCGGACTTCACATATCTTCGAAATATTTTTTGTTATTATTTCGAAAATATGCAGGTTTCCTCACGATGTTTTCCTTCACCGCGGAGCACGTGATAAGTCAGCACTTAAAGTTAAAAACTTCATTGGTGCCGGCACCGGGGATCGAACTCAGGTTGCTCGAGTATATTGAATTAAAGGCGAGCGCCCGGACACTGAGCTATCACGGCTCATACTGGTCTCGGAACATACTTGGTATAATATCCGTCTTATCAAATAAGCAGAGGCAGTTTTACTACTAATGGCGTTTAGTTTATTTTTTAATGAAATCTGACAAAGTTAGTTGTAAATTAAGCAATACCTGAATTAGTATATGAATAAATCTGCACAGATTTCGCAAGCAGACTTATTTCCCTTTGATTCAAATTTAACTCGTAAAGATTTTTTAAGCATTCCCTTTAGAAGCTCGTTCTTTTTCGAAATCGCACCATTCAACAGCGTCGCGAAGTAGCGGTAATAGAGGTCTTAGCATTGCTTTTATAGAAAAAAAAAGTACTTTCACGTGCAATCTGCATTCTCAATTACGAACTCTAGTAATGAGGTACAGTCGAAACTAATTTTATTTTCTTACAGGTCCTTTGAGTTGGGCCTCTCGGGATGTTGGCTTTGAATTAAAAACTTTCCGCTCGCCGTCTCAAGGGTGCTCCGCCAATGCCGGTTTATTCCTTTCTGATACTCTTCCCCTAATGATCCCACACGATTAGACAAGAACGCGAATAAAGAATTTACGAGTCTTTTTCCCTCCGCGTCATGAAACATTCCAATTCATTTGATAACGAGTTTCTCAATAGCTTGGAGGAACTGTTAAAACTAGAATAGCTTTATTTAAATCTTTTACATCTCTGAAAATTACATCTCTTTTAAATTCTGTTTTGTTTTTGTCTTTTTTTAGGGCTCCTTAGGGGGTTTAGGGGACCTTATTACTAAAACTCCGCTGACTGTTCATCTGTCACCAGGCTGTATCTCATGAACCGTGATATTTACACAGTTGAAATTGTCCCAGATGATGTACCTGTTTCTGTTGCCGCATAACAACAAATACTAAAAACAGAGTAAAATATATTTAAGTGGGGCTCCCATACAACATGATTTTTTACCCTATTTATAGATAATGGTACGGTGCGCAAGTCCGACTTGCACTTGTTCAGTTTTTTTCTCAGATATTGCCGTCTATAGCTTATAACTCTTCATAACGTTAGAAACATTTATGGTGGTAAATTAACTCGTAACGAATAATGCTACTTATGTAAAACATAATGTAGCTTACGATGAGATGCTACTTAAAAATCGTCCTGATGATTACCTTTTTATTTTATCAAAATACAATCGCGTTGCTTAGGAACGATATAGCTTTAAATGGAGTAAAATATACCCTAAACGCAGACCTCCATCTAGTACCACATTGTTAAAAAAAAGTATACATATTTACCGAAGACTTAATGCTCTATCGGCGAGAAATCCAAACAGTGTGTACCAAGTGTAACAATCCACAGGCGAAAATGAAGTTCAAACGCAGTGATTAAATTTCCCACACAGAACACACACACTGGTGAAATTGCGTCGTCAACCGAAAATGTCGGACGCGACATCGGCGCGCTGAATAAAGCGTATGTGCGGAATAAACCTGAACATGTGGATATTCTAGAATCCGATACACCATCACGCGTGGGCGAGGGGACTTACATAAATAAAAACAGCGACTGTTTCCTCTAGCGGCGATAAGAGGATAGCTGGGTGGGGCGCAGGATGTCCGCAACGATAATTGTTGACCGGTCAATTTTAATGAATATCACATTGTTTCATGTTCGCTGTGGCGACTACGTATGATATGCTTTGCATATCAAAACGTATATCGGGTCTGGTACAAGTTATGCGAACTATTTTAATATTCAGTTCATGATTGGCTCATTAAGTAACGAGTAAACTCTCTTCGATTTTTTAGTTGAAGTTTCGCGAAAACTTGAAACCATTGCTTGATTTGTTCCAATCGTATTTAAGTATCGATTTGATAGGCGGATTACAGAGTGACCACCTCGTGTTAAACGCATGTCTGACAGTTACGGAAACACTCGAAACCGTAACCTTTGTACTGCCAATACGAATTTCGGAGAAAAAATAGTCCATAGCTCATTCAAACCATCAAACAGGCGCACAAAGAGAATAATTCCTCCAACGCGCAAGCACGTCATTGAGGGCCGCCACAATGTTATTACAGTACATAAAGTCGACTGTGTGAAACGATATGGCGCGGGGGGCTTTAGGCCGTCCGATGATAATAGTAACAGACTGTGTCCGTGCAGAATGCAGGCCTCCTCTCGCAATGATAGGAGCGCAGTGCACCGCATTGCAGCTATGCGGGCCGTTACGTCGCTCGCGCCTCGGAAATTTCTCCTCGGGATTCTTTTAAACTTTTGTTTCGCTCCGGCGATCCGCTGCTTTGGCGTGCGTGCTTATCGTGAAGCGCTTGTTGATTAGGAGCGATGCTTCGTCGCAGTTTCGCTTCGAACTACTCTGTGTGCGATGTGTATGAATATAAAATCACCCTCTCGTCCCTTACATTCAAACGCGAAACTCAGATGCAACTTTTTTTATTATTTTTATTTTTGTGGTGTTTTCATTTACAAAGATACGCCAACCGTAACTTATACAGGTCACAACAACTTACAATATACGGATCCTTAAAACGGGAATAACAGTTTGTTGACTTGAAAATGGCCGCAAATTCTTTTTATTCTTTCACTTTTGGGATTCGCCAAAATATTAAATATAATAAAAACAGCAATTCCCTTTTAATTCGGTTCCTTTCACAATCCATCAGCATATCAGATGCACCTGTTAATGCTGATTTCTTGCAAAGCCTCCTTAGCTCCAAAACTTGATGAATTTTAGCAGATCACAATATCCGATATGGTGTACAGATCTCAAATGCGAAAACGCAATTTACAAGCTAAAATAATGACATTTAAAATACCCGGTGTCTACGAGAAAGCGGCAAATATATCCAAAGAAGCTGACGTGTAAAAATCTCTAATCCCTCAGTTCTATATTACAATAGACTGGAGAGAGATTTGCTTACGGCGAAATCGAATTACGAGTTGGAATACAATTCGACAAAATAGTGAACTCATAAATATACAATTGGCAAGTCGCTCTCGTAGCGAAATCACGTCTACAGCAGCGAGGGGCGGCCACCGAAAAGAAATCCGCGAAGACATTCGACAAATAGACGCGGGTCCCTCCACGCACGTATTGTCGGATCTTCGTTACCTACAAGAGAGGGGCTACAATTTGAATCGCACAAAGTCGCATAAACGAACCGCTAAATCCACTGTCTCCCGGGAAACGACCCGTCACAAGTCATCACACGACGGAGAAACATTTTTACCGATAAACGGTTGTCTGTGTTATAAATTTAAAGGTCTGCGAAATCCGCCTCAGTCGTACTTTGGAGGACCTTACGTGTCATCACCATTTGTTAGTTAGTCCTAAATGGCGTTGTAAATATCCTGGGAGAAGTATTTAATTTGAACATTTTCTTTCGCTTTAGATCTTTGATTCCAATACAATTACTGCAATGATAGATTCTACTCATACTTATGTGCCTATTAATGTGTCAGGTTAATTTATTGCTGTTACACCATCTTCCGTGTTTAGTTTCGTCTAGTCCTCCAAATAATTTCAATGATTTCAATCCGCCCATGCGTAAATCAGTAGGATCCCACAATTTACCCATTCCAGTCGTAATATTCTAAACACGGTGCCCCGCGTTAAGGCAAATGTAGAAATTTGTCACATGAGCGATGGCACACCTACGTGTTTCGCCGTCTAAATCCCAAATGTAACGCACAAATAAAACGCACCTTTATTACTTTAGAAGAAAAGCTTAAATCCTACTCTGTGGCCTTCGAGTACTTCGCGTTTATAGTAACCGAGCACTGGAATAACAATCGAATTTATCTCTTGCAGGTATTATAAAAGGGAACGTTTTCGATTGCATCCCTGAAAGATGGGGTCAGGACTGTAGTAGCGCAGAATGCGAGTGTATGATTTTACGACAGCAAAAGTAAAGAAGGTTGACAAATAGGTCGGGCGTGCTGATGTTCAGTTTCGCTTGAATTAAATTTTCCATCGGAATTAATATGACAACCTAAGGTTGAAAACCGCTTGCACTGCACCGTGCGAATGTATACATTAAACGTGTGAAGAACTGAACATTTCTATTATCTTTATCTCAGTTTATCGAATCGAGGCGTCATAACCAATACATACATATTAATCTTATCCTTTAAACGAGCAATTCTTGTATATATATAGATATACAGGGTGTTACAGAAAGATGTTGTAACATTTAAAGCCGTGTATATATATCAGACTTTGAATGAAATGGCATAATTTTAAAATACGAATCTAAGCATTTTTTGACGACAAAAATTAAAAAAATTAATTAACTGTAACAACCCTGATTGTAGAAGTCACTGACCGCGCATCGGTGTTATCACTCCAAACTCACACACGCATACATCTGATCGCCCGACTTATTCCCCTCTCCCTCCACTCCCCGTTATGTCATTACCCCACCTCGGTAACCTTGACCCCACCCGTCGCTAAACTGCCATGACGACCGCATCGCGCTGCAATTCGCGGCGATGCTTAATAATAAAATCTAATTGACTTTTCTTTTGATTCCTGAATAAGTATTCACTATCGGGAAATTAAAGTAAGACACTGTTTTTATTACTTTTATTATTCTAAGTACATGTCCGCGTCGGACATAAAAACAATTTTTACATGGCATTATTAATAGTATCCTATAGACGGTCAAACATATCCACGATTTTAACAATCACTTATAACTAATTACTATTGAAATTTTGGAATAAACATTAAAGGCTTTACAATGACATTTTGAAAGGTAACAAATCCTACAACGCCGATGAGTTTATTCAACACGACATCTATGATACATAATCGGATAACAATAACAAGAATATTTTTTAATTAAGATCAGTGTAAGGTATAAAATGATGTTTATTAAATACCTAGACTTTCTAATGAGATCAGCGTTTACTGAGTCAACCGCACACCCGTGCTTATCGGTTTCAGTTAGATAGCGGGCCACTATTATTTCACTGTAATAGCATGTCAGAACATAGACATTGTCACAACTTAAAACACACCGAAGTCCGAATAAAAATTCCCATAAAACCGGAGCGCTTCTTCATTTGCAAACAAACGACGCGTTCACGGTCAGGCGCTTCGGGCAATCGCTCATTCCAGCTCCTTTTTGTTAACTCAATGATCATCAGATCTAAATTTATTTCAGCATTCTTGCTTGCTGTTCACTTGTTTCGGCTTGTGGCAAATGCTTGTGGTGCAGTTGGTGTGCGTCAAATAGTACGCGCATACGTCCGAACTCCAGAACATCTTTGCAGAAATAATTCGTAGGTAGAAGCGACAGTTGCGTCAAAAGTTGGTGTACTCGTAGTAAAGTTCAAAATAAATCGATGGTAGTTCTATCCGCAGCACTGAATAATATCATGTAGTAATTACTGAGCATATGACTATGTCTGTGACAACTTTTATCAATAATAAATCGATAATTAAAAAAATAAAAATCATTAAATAGACTTCATGCCTAAATGGCTGGAGAGTAACTGATTCGACAATTTAAATAACACAAAGAAAGCGACTTATTTACCTACCAAAGCGGCTTATGTAGTTAAACACATAAGCAACGTTTGTGCAGGACTACTTTGCCGCGCCGACAATAAGGTTACCATGTCTACTGATTAAAATATTAGGACGGGGGTTTAATAGGCAATAAAGTAATAAACTTTTTTTTTTCGGTTTATTTTAATAGTATTTTACCATTGACTACTACAAGAACTAATCAAATAACACTTTAAGAAACTAATTGACCTTCTTTAAAATATCAAAATTCAAACATAACCGTTGTGACTATTTAATCGCCTTACCTAATTTAGAAACTTTTGGACTCGTTTGCAAGTATTTTATAAGTTATTTTTTTTTTTTTTGTATTGTTTTTAACCATTCCATTTCACTACTTCAATCAAGGCGACACACAACGCTGGAAAATAAAAAACCTTAATTTGATTATTTACAAATCCATGAGACAGTATGAAAATTTCTAATAAAAATACTAAAGTAATACTAGCTTGCAATTTAAGTATCAATTTTTCTAATTTTCTAACTCAAAGTAAAGACTAAGGAAGATCGGGATATTCCGCGAGAATCGGTACATCTGGTAACTGTACTTGAAACGAGCGCGGTAAGTACAAAGGTGGTCTTTGTTAACTGTTACACGCGCCGACAATCCACCTAACTTAGATTGATGAAAGTGACATAAAGGTCATTCAAAACACGTGTAATTGGTTCGAAGTATCACAACTGATAGTTTTGGATCTATGAAATTCTATTTTTATACTTTTATTTCTGAAGAATTTGTATACACTTATTGTGAATTAATACATGGAATTTTATACTGAAGCTAATAAATAAATTTTCAAAATATTCATTTTAAATAAGACCTGTAACATTTAGTTCACTTCTTGATTTATATTGGTTTGTAATTTTATTTTTCTTAAAAAAATTCCCTTAATTTAGGATAAAATTATCCTGTGTTGATATCCGTATCCCTATAGCCGTGATAGCTCAGTATCCGGGCACTCGCCTTTAATTCAATACACTCGAGCAACCTGAGTTCAATCCCCGGTGCCGGCACCAATGAGGTTTTTAACTTTAAGTGCTGACTTATCACGTGCTCCGCGGTGAAGGAAAACATCGTGAGGAAACCTGCATATTTTCGAAATAATAACAAAAAAATATTTCGAAGATATCTGAAGTCCGCCAATCCGCAGTGGGGCCCTTATACCCTCTGTATAGAGGCCTTTGCCCAGCAGTGGGATATGTATAGGCTGTTACTTTACTTTTTATCCTATGTTCTAAGGACATTTTACAAACATAAATTTCACGCAGACAAACACCCAGATGCGAAAGAAATATCTGTGGGCCACATAAATAGTTGTCCCGTGTGGGAATCGACCCCAAGATGCCTGACGCCGAAGCCTTGTCAACTGCGCCACGTAGTCATTGAATTGTGAAACGAGTATTTTAAATCATATTTTCATTTTTGCTCACAAAAATAACAGCTACGATTTGTTTATAAAACCTACCAGTCGTCTGATCGAATGTCGTGGTTGTAACATGTAACCGTTACTTTACTATGCATAATATTTTTTGTATTAAAGGCTTCCTGCTCTAAAATAGTAGAATAAAGTATTGATTTGGTAAGACAATAATTATAAAAATCAATGAGACAAGACATTTATTATGTTTTAAAATTTTAGTCTACCTAATAATACAAAAAATTTAAAAATATGACAATAATATTAAATATACGGCTTCCTTCCATGAATTTATGCTAGCCAATGATCTTCAAAAAAGAAAGTCTATTTATGTAAGTACTAGAAATTTGGTCATAAACTAAAGTTAGTGTTTGGTTGATCGATTTCAGATAAAGATTACTTATAATATCATTGTCACAATAATTGTAATACATACAGTCTATGCTGTTGATAAAAATGCTCTTTTTATCAACAGCATAGACTATTTTATAAGTACATATTGAATGAAATCATTATCTTTTCATTAATCTATTTATATTATTATACCTTTACTAGCAACCCGCCCCGGCTTCGCACGGGTGCAATGTATTATACATAATTATAAACCTTCCTCTTGAATCACTCTAGCTAGTAAAAAAAAACCGCGTCGAGATCCATTACGTAGTTTTAAAGATCTAAGCATACATAGGGACAGACAGACAGCGAGACGACTTTGTTTTATACTATGTAGTGATAGTGATTTATGGAATTCATTATTTTCATTAATCTATTCATATTATTATACTATAATCATAACCTTCCTCTTGAATCACTCTATGTATTAAAAAAACCGCATCGAGATCCGTTGTGTAGTTTTAAAGATCTAAGCATACATAGGGACAGACGGACAGCGGGACCACCTTGTTTTATACTATGTAGTGATTACTGTATTTCGAATTTCATTTCGTATGATATTTCGAAGATTAATCAATCGAGCATTTTAAAACCCAAAACACTTTATAGAAAGAAAAACCCAATACATTAGTAAATTTTGACGACAGATCATTTTATAATTTAAATTTTTATCAATTTGGTTGTCCAGGTTTTTCGAATTGTTGAATTTAGATAATTTTTTTGATGTCACGGATATCAAAAAATACGGTCAAATTAAATAAAAATTATTGAATTAAAAATGTATTCACTTGTTATTTGTCTAATACAAATAGGCACAACACGTACTATTACCATTGTTAATTAAATAACTGATAACCGTAAATAGTCATAAATCAATCTACAAGATGGCACTGTTCATATTTAATAATTTTGGAAAAAAAAAAAATACGAAAAAATTTATACAAATTGACTTTACTATGTTCAATACAAATAAGTATTTAGACATAAAAATTAAAAAAAAAATAATTGTGGACTATATTTTTAAATAATTTGTAATTTTTTTTTGTTTTAAATGAAAGTATGGAGGTTCGCGCCAATATTTTTAATTGAACAATTAAAAGTTTTTGCGGAAAGTATTAAATAAATTAGCGTTCTTAACGCGACGCGTTGAGTCGATGTGAAAGACATCGACTCTCGGGCTCCGAGCTTGTTCGGTTGGTGGCAGCACGTGTAGTTATTTATCGCGCGCATTAACAAAAATTAAAAAACTCTGCAAAGAAATCATGAACTTTTTCTTTATTATGCGGAACCAAACAAATACCATTAACTTGATATTAGATGGATACCTTATTAAATGTCAATAAAAATTTTAGTCCATAATAACAGCTTAAACTTAATTTTCGGTACCTATTAAATTAATTGCATTAATTATTATTCAGTGTACAAAGCATTCTGAAAAAAGTAAAAAAAAGTAATTTCATGGATCCATAAGCATAACTATCATTTTATAGTTAGTTATGATTCTTCGATCTAATTACACGTGTTTTGAATGACCTTCTATTCAAATCCATCAGTCCACGTGGATGGTCGGCGTCAAACAAAGAACGCCTTTGTATTTACCGCACTCCCTAGAACTAGTGTTACCAGATGTACCGATCCGCGTGGAATATCCCGATATTCTGATGTTCGGTCATCCCGAATTTTTATAGACCTTAGTCTGTACTTTGTGCTACAATTTTGATAGGAAAAATAAACAAAACTGTAAGCTGCCATCACGTGAAAATAATTTTGCTCTGAAATTTTCACATTTTCTCATGAAGTTAGTAGTCTGCATAATAGTTAAAATAACTTAAGCTTAAAATAATACTTGAAAATGAGCCAAAAGCTCTAAATAGTAGATTATTTTGTGGTATTTTAAAGAAGGTCAACTAGATTCTAAATGTTTTGTTTGATTTTTGTCTACTACAAATGAAAAATATCAATGGTAAAATACCATTAAAAGAATACCTGACCTTCCAGCAATAGTTAAATGTTGATTCACAAAAAGTTTTTTGTTATAGCTATGCTGATTTGAAAATTAAATAGCCAATTATTTTCTCCCGTCCTGTAATATTACTCAGTAGACATGGTAACATTATTATGCGAGCGGCGAAATAGTCCTCAACAAACGTTTCTTATGTACTTAACGACATAAGCAGCCGAATGCCGCTTAGGTAGTCCAATACATAAAATATGCCGTCGCTTCGTTTGTGTTATTTAAACTTTTAATTAAATCACAATCAGTTACTTTTTAGACATTACGGTGTGAAGACAAGTTCGTGATTTTTATTTTTTATTCTCGATTAGTTATTGATGACAGAAATGCATATGCTAAGAAATTGCTTAATAATATTCGGTGTTGCGGAGAGAAATGCCGTCGATTTACCTTGAAACTACATTATTGGTTTTTTTTCGATGACAGGCAGTCTTTGACGCCATAAGTATTAAGAAGAAACGCCAAAAGACAGCTAGCAAGAATGCTGAAATAAATTTAGAACAGCTGCCAGTTGTGTTAAAAAGGAGTTGGTAGGATCGGCCCTCGTCTGCATCCGCGCCCTATATGCGTCGTCCCCTTAACCCTTGACCTTGGTGTGTTTTAAGTTAGTGACAATGACTATCCCAAGTGCTGAAGTGCTATAACAGTGAAAGAATATTATCGCGTAATGGAACCGACCGACACCGATAAGCACGAGTTTTCTTAGTAAACGCTGATCTCATTGGAATGTCTAGGTATAGGTTATTTATTTAAAATAAAGATTTTATTTTTTTAACTTTATAATTACATTGAACTTACTTAATTCGAAATTTATTTTTGTCATTATTATGTATTATGTATCCGCTATAACATGATAATGTATCTCACTGATGTTGTGTTGAATAAATTTATCGGCGTTGTAAGATTTGTGAGTAAGTGTAACCTTCTAAAATGTTTGTACCTTCCACTGCAAGCAATTTAATGTTTAATTCAAAATCTCAATACTAAAAAATTATAAGTTACAGTGGACATTGTGAATATGTTTGACCAACTATAGGATTCTATCATTAATTCCATGTAAAAAAATGTTTTGAAAAATAAACGTAGTAAAAATAGTGTGTTTGTGTTTTATTTCCTTATAATGAATACCTATCTTTAATCAAAAGAAAAGTCAATAACATATTAAGTAGGGCTCATGGACTACCAGTATAGCTATTTCGTGTCTATCTGTTGTGATAAAATCCGATAAATTTAAATAAATTTTTATGATAAGCACGTTGTTTCATAGCATCGCCAGGACCTGCAGCGCGATGCGGTCGTTGTCAGTTTGGTTGGCGGGGGGCGGGCGGAGGGGACCGATAAACTTGAGGAGCGGGAAGTGGGGTAATGACGTAACGAGGAGTGGAGGGAGAGGGGAATAAGTCGGGCGATCAGATGTATGCGTGTGTGAGTTTGGAGTGATAAACACCGATGGGCGGTCAGTGACTTCTACAATCAGGGTTGTTACAGTTAATTAATTTTTTAATTTTTATCGTCAAAAAATGCTTAGATTCGTATTTTAAAATTATGCCATTTCATTCAAAGTCTGATATATATACACGGCTTTAAATGTTACTACATCTTTCTGTAACACCCTGTATATCGACGACGGTAAGTTTTTGGAAACTTTTTAAATCTTTGTTTATATTAATGGCTGTAACTTAATTTCCAATCAACTGCGTAATAAGATGTGTAAAGCAATAAAATTACGTCTTACTTCATCAGAAAATGCTATTTTAAATCAATCGTTGTCATTGGTAAACTAATGGAACACAAATTCAATGATTTTCCAGTAATATTCCATTTGGTCTACAATTGGTAATTTAGCTTTTTGATCATTTGTTTACTTTTTCTTCTACATTTATATTTACTTAATACACTGCAAACCATTTATGTAAAAAACTCTCAAAATATCCGCAATGTCCATGTTGTAGACCAGTGGTTTATTACTGGTAAAATCTATACTACGAGTTTGTACCAGTAATTGACCACCTAGTAAGACACAATGTGGCCGAAAAGAACGTTTTCATTTATAAGGAGGAAGATATATTAAAAGCTATAGACGAGATAAGCAAAGGCGTAAAAATTAGAGAAACATGCACAAAAAGTAAGGACGTTTTACAAACATAAATTTCACGTGGATGAACACCCAGATGCGATACAACTATCTGTTGGTCACACAAATAGTTGTCCCGTGTGGGAATCGAACCCACGACCCCCGACGCCGAAACCAATAGCTTGGCAACTGCGCCACGGAGTCATCAAATAGTAGTAATTATGAAACACAATTAACCAATAATCCTTGCATTTCCATCAGCAATTGTGTGGCCCTCTAAATCTCCAATTAAAGGCAACCAGAAAAGGCGTAAGAAAGCCGCCTACCTGATGCAGTAAATAGCAGCGAATGGATGCAATATTGGAATGAGAAAGAAAAAATCGAGGAAGAACAGGAAACAAGGTCTTGATAATTATCTGAAATGAATCTTTTTAATTAACTACTTATTAAAATAGTTATGAGCCTTGTACCATTTAAGTATTACTTGAAACTTGTAGACTGATGATAAGTTGTGATGATTGTTAAGTACAAAACTTATTAGTATAATTAATAATAATTTTCTGCATTAAAAGCAATTGTTTCATTTACTGGTTCACTATTGGCACAATGTCTGGTATGTAGACTAGAAGTACGTTGTTCTTTTTCTGCAATGTTTGTTGTAATAATTAAGACACAACATCAAAATAACTTTCAAAATGTCGCTTAATCGGTTTGTTACTGGTACACCCATCCTATATATATATATAGGTGTGATGTGATGATGAGGTTGTGATGATTGTTAAGTACAAAACTTATTAGTATAATTAATAATAATTTTTCATAAAATCTGCATTAGCAATGTTTAGATTACTGGGGGCGAAAAATGTCGTATCTAGCTACGTTTTCTTTTTCTGCAATGTTTGTTGTGATTGTCCTTTTATCCCTGTTTTCAGGGAATGAAAAATATCATTCTAATATGACTGTAAATTTCTCCGCAAAAAAAAATGTTATAATAGCTCGGTCGGTAATCGGGCGGCCCAAAACAGACGGCCGAGGTTCGTACCACGATCATTTACACACTTATTTTTTTTTCTATACGAGATCATGCTTTCTTTATTTTTTATTTTTTTTCCAAAATACATGATTTACTAAAAAAAACGGTCCTCCAGTTACTATGATACATAAATAGGAATCATTAATAACGAATACATCAGTGTGTGTGATTCCTGGGAATAAAAATAGTGCGGAAATTGAGGGCAAAGACGAGGCGGCAGTGGAATAGAGATAAATACGTCGAGGGCCAAACAAAACAGAACAAAGCCGAGGCGAAAGGCCCCGTCCACAGTCGTAACTCAATCTTAGTCGCGCAATTTCGCAGACAATTTATTCGGCATGAACTGTAGTTGTCAAATGCTGACGTTGGCGTATCGAAGGAATAAGTGATGGACGTAAAACTGAGTCTGGAGACAACAGGCCTGCTCGGTATTGGGATCACGTGCGGCAGGCGCGAGACTCGGCGGAGACGCAATCTTCGCCAAAAGAATTACATTTATCCGAGGAACGGAGAAATCACTAGTAATTCAATGTATGGAGGCGATAAAGCTCACGCAAATATTGGGAAAGACAAAAATCTGAAAGTTCCTTCGCTCGTTTCTCTCTGTATAAGATGATGAAGAAGTTATCTCGATTTAACGTAAGGTTTATTTGTTACTTTTAATAAAACATAACAAACCAAATGAATAAATTGAAATCAGTTACAATCCGAGTATTTCAATTAGAAATTTAGAAGTCTCCAGCCCAGTAGAAACGGACAAGGTTAAATTTTGAAATATTTGAATTAAAACAAAAAAAAAAGATGCTAAAACATAAAATACATCAATAAAATTTATGACGCAGCTTAATAAAGGCAACGAAATACATCGGAATACAATAGACAATTTGTCGGCGGAGTAGTGCGCATCATCTAACCCTACATAGACAGTTGTCTTTATGGCGGGATAATAACTTTCTACAACATCATTCAGGCCTTCAGTCCCAGAGGCGCAATCGGCCCCAACGTGCCCAATAGACCGCGCAGGAAGATCGGCGCAATCATCGCGAATCATTCGGACTTGAATTAGATCCCAAAAATCCCGACGGCGAGTGTTTGTTTTTGATTTTTGTCTAACGAGACAATGGGGAAATGACGAGTGGCGCGCCGTACGTCGCCTTTGGGACTTTACCCCGAGCCGGACCCGACCCTCTCGCTATCGTGCCGTCGGAGTTTCGACCTTATCGCGTGAGAATTCGATTGGGAATCGTGTGTTGGGCCAGCGGATTAAGGCTATTATCTCTTTGCGATGGACACATATGGCGTCAAGCGGGCTGCAGCGAGTGACGGCATGCCACTCGAGGGGCGGTATTGGCTCCTACTCAGCGAGACCACTATGTCACTGTGGGTGGCATAGACTTTAAGGCACTTCCGAGGGAGGCGAAGTTTTAATTTACCGTTCCCCAGGGTCCTACGGTTGGCCGGACTTAATTAGTCCGATTAGTGAAATGAAATAATAAAAAACAAAACCTGTACACTTCAACGATCAAACGGTTACATGTACTAAGCGTAAACGTTGTAATTATAATAATTATAGAAAAAAAAAACACATTCATTTACTACATTATTTCATATTCGTGTTATATGCCAATTTTATTATTAAGTAGACTTAACGTGACGTTTTCGATAAAATGAATCACTATTTGTTATTCGAGCACTAATAACTTTGCCGTCAACACCGCCTTTCGAAATCCGCAACCAACGAAACAATCGCGAAAACATTGTCTTTGGAACTTTCGTTAATTACGTCGAACATCAATCACAAATTCAAAAGATTAACTGGAGCTAACCGAAAACTGATGTCATCCGCTTATGTACCCGCTAATTAGACGCCAGTTGTTTACGTTCGTTGCGATCTAACATCAAAGCGAGATAGATGGTTTTGGAGCTTTGTATGGGGCGGTGTTGTTTGCGAACGCAATCTTGTTAATTTGTTCGGCTCGATGCTGTATCGATTACACCATGAGGCTGGCATTGTTCGGTGGAACTCGAAAGAGGTCAAGAGGACCGAGCGGTTAGAAGTCGATTGGTCCTGTTTACGTTTGCTTTAACTATGTTTTGGATGTTTGAGAATTTCTGTCATTCTAGCCGAGTCCGTTTTAACTATGGATGAAAATATACGCTCAACAACAGCTAAGGAATCTACAGATCTATTTACACCGTTGCATAATAATGTTTATCAAAATTGATTCAAAAAATATGAAGAGGTTTCTTGCATTTTTCGTAATGATTTCTATACCGAAAGTTAATTCGGGGACACATTGACAACGACGTCTTCTTGTAACATGATGCCTTAAATTTGAATAACGTTTCAATTAACTCAAACAAAATCTAATTTAGTTAATTATAAGCTCGAGGTTCACAAAGTGGAGGAAATAAGGTCACTGGGGGTCCTGATAATGGAAGCGACGTTATGTTTACAGACACACGCTAATTGAACGCTCCATTCCGAGATAAATACAAATTACCACTTGAGGTTTAAACACGAAAAGATGGAGAGTTCAAAGTGAATGGAATATCTCGTTCCGTCGTTGTTTAGAAGGCGCTCTGAGTAGAGATAGCGATAAAAATAAAAGAATCCTCTTTTCGAGACGAGATTTGTAGAAGTGCTAAAGCCAGAAGCTAGTTCGTAGCACCTTTTGAATTGCTTTCAAGCAAATCTTTACGTGAAAAAAATATGATATGGCGACGAAGGAATATTATGTGTAATTTTTAAGTTATACAAGTTGTTATGTCTTTATTGTTTAGAGGACCAACATGAAGCCTAGTTTTAATTTGCGACCGGTGCCGGTGGTAGATTTTGTCGTTCATAATGATTCAAACTCAAACATTGATTTTACGGATGGCTTTAGGGTTGAGATGGTCAAGGCAGGTTATGCAACTATATGGTATAGTTGTCCACCTCAAATAGCACGCACATTTAGTCTATATGTGAACCTCGAATAGCTGATCCGTTATTCTGCGATCGCGAATGGAAATACGCGGCGAATATAAAATCCGCGCCAAACGCTATTCACACACGAGTCGACGATGATTAGGCCCTACTGCCACCGAAAGCCACGGTGATAATTCACATTAAAGGACGGCGCAGCGACTGTTGGCCGGAGGTAAATAATTGAAGCAATTGCGGGGGTCAGATCGGGTCAATTAATCATCGGATGCGGACCGCGGCCGCATTGCGAATTTATACCCCGCCCCCGAAATACGGCGGCGGTTTCAGACGCTCCGATGTTCGGCGCCAATCGAGTTTGCGAAATAATTAGAAACGGAATTACTGAAGCTTGAACGAGCGTAGATATCGAGTTGCTGATGATGCTGCACTGCTCTCACATGTTGCTTCATTTAGTCTTCGACTCCGTGGCGCAGTTGTGAAGGTATTGACTTCGGCGTCGGGGTCGTGGTTCGATTCCCAGACGGGAAAAAAGTTCATCTAATCTTAACATCTAGATAGTTTTCAAATCTGCTGTGTATGCTTAAATAAGTTTGTCTATGGGCTAATAGTGCGTTTTATGACTAAACAGCACTGCAATTTCAGCGGCATTTTCACTGATATATTAAAATTCATTATTGATATTGCAACGGATCAATCGTTATAACCACCAATATTATACGTTCAAATGTAAATTAATAAAAGAAACATTCCGATAACAAATGTTTGCACACATTTCCGAGATGATAATGAGCCCGCATTTAATACCATTTAAATTCATGAAAAGCTTTTAAATGTTGCACGAATTCCCTTTAATTTTCAGCAGCGGCTAGCGGTCCCATAGTTAATTATGTAGGAATTGTATCAACCGTCCTAATAATGGCCGATGTAGAACGTCGCTCAGTTAGAATGTGTTCAAGTTTTAATTCTGTAGAATTTCGCAAAATTAACGAACGTTTTGTTGCACTAGATTTCTGTTAACTACTATTTAGTAGAAACTATTTCAATTTTAATGAGTGGGAGTGCTACAATCATCGTCAATTTAACTTTTACCCTTAAAGGCAAACTAATTCACGAGAGGTAAAATTACTAGGCTGACATGAAATATGAATTGACGCCGAAAAAAAAAGAAACATTTTCCGAGACCTCTTGATATCACAGCTTTCGTAAACGAGATCAAAGATAACCAGAAGCATTAGTTTTGGTGCTGCATCGCATAAAATAGGATAAGTGACATGACCCACCATAAAATCTTGAAGCCCACAGGACACACTAAAGCGTCAATATCATAGCGCCGAATACACAAGGGGTGGGCAGCGTTGGTGGCACGATAAAAGGATGATAAATAGAAATAAAGATGGAGAGCACTATATTGACCATTATAGAATGAGCCGTCGGTGGACATTGAAAGGTGAAGTGTAACAGTCCCGTGACAGTTCTTATTTAGTTGGATGAGCGTCATGTAGGCGGGTCGGGAGGCACTTTAGAGGCGATCTCGTATTTTTACTTTCCGGAATTTATTCTTGGACCGTATTGACATAGTTCTAGAGGAACTTTGGATAGTCTGGCGCATTGGAACGGCTAAGTAACGAAGGAACAATTTTGGAGCCGTTATATATAGTTAGAAAATAATGTTATTAAGCAATATGTTACAATATGTTGAACATTTAGTCCGAATCCAATAAAAGATTGTCAAATCAGCAGTTTTATGAACTATATTGAGGTATCAAGTTAGCAGTTGGGTGAAGACATAAAGAGATAAGCCAAACAAGGTGAACAGATAATCTAAACTTCAATATCAACCCGAATTTGAGACTTAGTTTGACCCAGAAGATTCAAATATCGGATGAAATGTTCGAAAGCAGAAAATTTTTAACTAATAAAAATATACTATGAAGTTAAATATTTAGTCTAGAAGATAAAAACAAATTTTACATTTCTCTATTATTTTTAGTCCCCTGCCCCTGCAATCCGAAAAACACTTTTATTACATCATCCTCCATCACCACACGAGTCCCATGAACACACCAGGACAGACGATCCGAGTCGTTCAGAAGTTTACCCTGAATCGTCTCAAACCCATCTACGTGGAGTCGTAAATACAGAATTGAACGCGAGTGCGCCGGGCATCTAAAAGCGTACTTAAAAAACTTTTGTCGCGTTTTAAACAATAAACCGACGCCGTATCTCCGAGAGGGCCGAGAGACGCGCGTAAACTTATCTTTATGTCTCTATCCCTTCTAGTGGTGGAACAAGGTTACGGCTTACTAGATCTTCCATAATTGAATAGCTTTTTTTATAAGTGATAACTTATTAAAATGTTTGGGCCGTTACACATGATAATATTTCTTTTTTGTATGGTTATGAATCTTTAAGAAACTGTTTATTCAATTCTGGGGTAAAACATAGGTAAAACAGACTGTGTTGTACCTTTGTTTCGATTGATATTTGATAATTGCAAATGGTCTACAATTTACTAATTATTACGTAAACATTAAGTAGTTAACTAATTAGTTTTTCGTTACCTTAATTACGGTTTTTGTCTTTTTATTTGTATTAACGATTACTAATTACTCCATTCTTAATCTTCAACGCAAACAGCAACGCTTTTAAAAACTTTAAAAACGTCGTTCGAATAACGCAACTGTATTCTGAATAGCACGCTAACAGCTATTCGAATAGTGCACATCACTAATTCCGCCGCTTCGGAAATAGACCATGTGTGGTTCACTTTCGTGCGACGCTCACAATGGCATCTGTGGATGCATTGTGCCCTCCGGAGTGTGTATAAATTACCGACACGAAACGACTTCATTCATAACGAGCTCTTTGACTCTGGCCATATTTTAGTGATGCGCGATGTTTGATGTTTCAAGTGCGGGGCCGTGGCGGCTTTCACGTTATGTACAATCTATCAATCACGCTCACTCTGTTACGTGGGTATATATATATATATATATCGGTATATAATATTATAAATGAAACTATTTTCACAGATTTATCGCGTTTATTTTCATCGTTTACGGTCACTTGGCAGACTGAGGCGTTGGACGTCTGAATGTCAAGTTATAAAAGATTATACATTTCTATATAATACTATTCAAAATTTTCAAGCTGCTAATAATAGTTTATTAGGTTTTACAACAAGAAACATACTTTAAATGTAAACTTTTTATCAATTGTAAGTTATAAAGTTATAAACTTAATTACGACTATTATGTTTTGGAAATAAAGTTTTGTATTGTTAAAAACTACTGTGTAAATCCATAAAATATCCTTTAAGTAATTACAGATTATTAAAGCATTAATGGGCCATTAAATACATTAAACTTCGCATTTATAGAACCACAGTGCGATACTTGGTTTCATTTTAGGTGTCTTACAGATAACAAACAGATACTGTCGAAAAATACATACACAGGTGCAAAATCGTTATCTAGTGCGAAAACGACGTGACAGGGGAGAGGTCGTTCTTATCAAAATGCCTTTGGAAAACGCGGCATCATCCCCTGCTCGGGCGGCAACTGCCGGCTGGGGAGCCATTCTGCGTATATTACCCGCCTTCTTATTTCTGGCGCGAGTTTCAAATTCGGAATTACGCCGCCGCCATCTTAACTGGCGCGATGACGTATTTAGATCGCTCGTTTGATTTACGCGCCCATTTCCCCAACGATAGTTTGTCGCCACGTGTCGCGTTAAAGTTTAATTTTTTCGAGGTTAAAATGGCGTCGCAGCAGTTTGGTATTGTCATCGAGTTGAATGCTGTTAGATTAATGACTATTTAACACTGTCACATTCAAATTGAATGATTGTTTCATATTGTTATTTAAGTTCAAAAGTAGTACCAACCTAGTTAGTCCGCTTTGGTAAACGATTATGCTTCTAGTTTCCATAATGTCTCACCAGAGGGATATAAAAACTGGTGAATCCAATTTTTTTTTATGTGAAAAGTTGCCAAACGAGCAGACAATGTGCCAATACCTGATCGTAAGTGAATACCGCCGCCCATGGACATCTGCTACACAAGAGGGTTACAGATGCGTTGACAACCTTTTCAAAATTGGGCTCCGGCGGTGAGGTCACTCACCAGACGAAACGCGAAAGTATTTGTTATACTTCCTCTTTACGCTGGTCTTCTGTGAGGTCGTGGTACCTACCCGGACGGGCCTGCCCATTCGTGCAACAGCCGAGGCTGCTGCGTGGCCCTACCACCGTTAAATTTACCAGTGTATAAAGTTTTAAGTTACGTTATTAGAAAAAAAGGTGGTCATGGGTTTCTATTTTAGTAACGTGTTATTTAAATACAAGTTAAATAGCAGAAAAACTTGCACAAGTTAAATAACTGTTAAAAGAAAACTTCAAATTAAAATTAAATATTGAATTCAATTTTAAACACTTCGTTAGATTAAGTTCAACTATTAAGAGCATAATTAATCCATACTAATATTATAAATGAGAAAGTAACTCTGTCTGTCTTGTCTCGTTTTCAGGCCAAAACTATTGAACCGATTTAAATGAAATTTGGTATACAGATAGTCTAGAGCCTGAGAAAAGACATAGGCTATTTTTTAATTGGAAAAAAAAGTGTTGTGAAGGGTTGAAAGATTAAAGAAAGTTATTTATTTATGGGCTTCAACGCGAGCGAAGCCGCGGTCGAAAAGCTAGTTATATTAATTTTCATATTAAGACCTTGTTTTGATATTCCATATCGGTACTTACGAGTTTCCAACACGAGACATTTACAGATTTATAAATTATTGTTATACTCGAATGAAATAACTTTATTTTTTACCTTATCAACGCGACATGGACAAATTAAGCAAAACCATTAAATATGTCGTTAGCTTAATCAGCGGTAAATACCTCACTAAGCAAGCACGATAAACACATCGCACGACAAGAATGTCGGGTGGTTTGTTGAAAACATTTTCGAAAGTAATTGCAAAAGGATGATTTAATCGACGTAGCTGCCGACGCCGCCGACTCGCACAAAGAGTGCGAAAGACCGCCACGCCAACAAACCGGGCTGAGTACAGTCGAAGCGATAACTTTTAAATTGTTCATTAATTATTGCGAACGGTCGAATCGATTCAATCGTTCACCGAGACGCTCGCCATTCGACTGTACTTAAGTGTACCTCTTGATTTTCCCTCGTTTTATTCTCAACAACATATTTTGAAAATCGAACGTTTCAAATATGTGGTTGCATCACGTGTAACAGAAATTCTGTTTTTAGTATACCGTACATTTTTTTTAATTCTGCTTACCCCATAATTATCATAACATCATGTCTTCCGACCGGCCGCCTGCCGACGTAAGCCCACCTTGAGAACAAACATCCAGATCCCGAAACAATTATCTGTTTTATGTTTTCGACAAACCACCTGACACATATTTGTCCCGTGTGAGGATCGAACCCACGATGCGCAACTCCGAAGCCAATACCTAGGCAACTGCGCCATGGAATCGTCAAATCCCCATATTGCAAGTGAGGCATATCTCAGCTAAACAGCTTTAATTTTCATTTCTGCACGAATGAGCAGGCTAGTCCGGGGAAGAACCGCGGCCCCACAAAGGTCTACGTGAGGTGGAACTATTTTACTGTCCTGGACCCCAGACCCGCTTTTCAATAGTTGCAACCCGTCTGGTCTTATAGGTATCCATGAGCGGCGGATCCGCTTGTCAAGTTGTCACGCAAAAAGAAGCTTGACTACTCATATCTGAGACGGCAGCGCAGACATACGCTAAGCCCAGTAGACACGTCTATTCAATCCGGACCGAATGTTTACAGACACTCAACAATTTACTGGCACGGTTATTTCGCGTTCACGGCGTGTTATAAAAAACGTTTTACGGCCTCCTTTACTGCGGAAATTTGCAAACCGGCATCAGGTGTTTGTGGTGATGTTTATTGCAATTAATTTCGCGCGAGCTTTGTTCTAACGAGTAGCGAGGTTGATAGCGCCTTAAGGGCGAGATTCGCTTGCGCGCTTGAGCGCAGTATTGGAGTGTTGCCGAGTTCTTTAGTGTGACGCCACAAGGGAAACAGCGCCAAAGCGAGCGACACGCTGCCCCGCACAAAGGCAGGCGACGTTGTGACGTCAGCCTCTATAAAACATTTTTCAATACCGAGGGAAATTGGTCAAAAATGACTCCTGAACAAGATTATCTTGGCCGCGCGGAGGCGGCGGGCGATAGTGATGCTTAAACTGTGCCGCTAAGGGCGGGAATCGCTTGCGACGGCGAAGCTCCCCATTTCCAGAGGCTGGCCTACCGGCATTATGTAGGCGAATTGTGATCACGGCGACACAACTTATTGAGCCTTAAAGCCTTAAATGAAAGTCTCTTTTGGCGCTATCAAATTTCCGACGCGATTTTCTTTAACAATCTCGGAATGGAAAATGCAAAAATAAATCCTTGCTCCTAGACTGCAGTCGTTCAAGCCACCACGTCTCATCGCTTTCGCCGATGTAGACAGTAGACATTCTTCAGATACTATGAAGAACTTTTCATGACTGCAAAAAAACTACATTATTTGTATCTGAAAAGTAGTCAAGCGAGCAGACGATTCACCTAACGTTAAGTGGTTACCGCCGCCTTTCAAACCTATGGGGGGGCCCCCCCCGATCACTAGACGAAACGCGTAAATATAAAAAAAAATACTTGCACTTCATGCCAGTCTTCTGTTAGACCGTGGTACTTTCCCGGAGTTGCCTGCCCATTCGTGCAACAGCCGAGGCTGCTGCGCGGCCCTACCACGGTAAAAATACTAAAAAATATACAAAGATATTAAACAAATTTTATAAAAGTGCGAATGCATACAAGTGCAGCGTCAACGGTCACGGAATCGACGTCGGTTTTTCATGATAAATAAATATCCTATTGGTCTACTTCTCTTCTTTTCTCATCTTTTAATCACGTCTCACTCAACATTAGCAACATTGTAATAATACCTCTTACAGTACTCGATGGGTAATGAATCAAACGGAGCTCGCTCTCCGACTCGCGGCAAGGCGCTCTCCGGGCCGTAAAGAGAAAGAAATCGAACACTAAACGATTCTAATTTAGTGAGATCGGGGTCTTAAACGATCGTGGGAAATCCCGCCATCGGCCAGGGGATGTCCGTTCGGGTGTTTAATGAGCAGAGGCCGGTTACGTGCAGTCGGAATCAAACGGTTCTGTTTCACGATCTATTTGCTTCGATCGCATGGATTTATAGGAAATACTTTTATAGAAACATATTCAAATATCTTTATTCAATTATTATTGATTTGACACGCATTACACTTATTGATTGTCAAAACGCTACTACATACCACCAAAGATATAGATAGGGAGGGAAGAAAGAGGAAATATCTATGTTAAGTTACTATATTATAAAATAGTTAAATCGTTTAAAGCTTTACAACATGGTTACGTTCTTCGTCGAAGTATGGATAAGCGAGTTTTTTCAACGTTTCCTTTATATGCGCATTATATTTTTATTCCTACACAAGATAAATGAAACGATTTATTTTGATTCTAAACTCGCGATGCTTCAAACACTACAACGTTCATGGTCACGGAGTATACTCTAGTTTGAAGTCATTTGTCTCTTGACATTATATTTAATGCTACTGTGATAAAAAGCTCATACGTAAAAACTTGTAACTTCAGCTTAAAACCCACAGGAAATTACATTTCTAAAGTTCTCTACACAAAAACGAGACTACAGACTAGATCGATCGTATTAGAATAATTACAGATGGCCCGAATGCGTCACTCTGGCAGCGTGCCGTTCCGCGTTGGCTAATTGTTAAATTCGGTCATCAAATAAGACCCGAAATTGGCCAAAACCGCAATCGGGCGCGGCGAGACCGCATCGTCCGCGAACTAAACACTATCGATCCGGCGTCCGCATATATTCATTGTAAAAAACGGCTCACGGTTTTAACGGGACTAATGGTCGCTCGCTATCGGCTGGAAAACGACAAGCGACGGGTGACCACCGTTGTCGCAATGCACCGGGCACGAATGTGAAACAGTCATCTTAAGGTGTAAGGCATTAGAAAAGCGAAAAACGCATCGGTGAACGCCATTATGATATACAACAAACGGGCAAAAGAACAATTTGCTATATAAATAAAGAAAGCCTTTGAGGGATTTGCTCAAAGCACCAGTAAGAATGGAGATATCAATGAGAAGCTTGTTATCACCAGCAAGATCAGAAGAAGACTGGTCGAAATACTAACCGTTGACCAAACAGGTACCATCTACATAAAAAATTAGTTTCTAAGTATGTATGTGACCACAAAACTCAAAAACCAGCCGATTGATCGACATGTCATTCAACATAGCTATATGATAATTTTTATTCAGAAGTTCCAACAGACAAGAAAACTAACCCACAGCAAAGCGTAACGGGGTTCAGCTGGCACTTTATATAGATACTACACCGTGCAATCTAAAACATGATCAAAATACAATGACACAATCATGATCCACAACTACACCTAGTTCTGTCATCGTGTGCATGTAACACTATCAACGGACGTGATGTAGACAGTGAGGAAAAATACGAATGGATAATGATTTTGATTCGTAACTACGAACACGACGAAAATACCACAAACACGAGGAAAAATATGAATGGATAATGATTGTGATTCGTAACTACGAATACGAGGAAAATACCACAAACACGAGGAAAAATATGAATGGATAATGATTGGGATTCATAACTACGACCTCAAAGGACCAATCGGACACGCTGCCACTTGGCTATAACTGTTGCAAAAATCGATACGACGACAAACGCCTTCCCGTTTCTCGGGCTCAATAAGGTTTTAATATTTAAACATCTGGGCCATAATTGGGTAACGGTTAATTAGGGGTACGTATCGAGGGTCCGTTCCCGGATTCCTGTCGGTTAAAATGAATAACGTTCGCTCAACAATTTATAAGGCCCGATTGTGGCTCGGTAATTTGTATTAAGACAGAATTAATATAGTTGAGTGGGGGCACCATTGAGTTCTGCCCTGCTGTTCGATCAGCAATTTGTACCGATTACTTGAGTACAACATTCGCAGTAGCTAAAACACGCGTTTGCCTAAAAAGTCCTATAAATTCGCCTTGCTACAGGATTGAATCCATACTAATATTATAAATGCTAAAGTAACTCTGTCTGTCTCTCGCTTTCACGCCAAAACTACTGAACCGATTTAAATGAATTTTGGTACACAGATAATCTAGAGCCTGAGAAAGGACATAGGCTATTTTTAATTGGAAAAAACTTTAAAATATATGTATATTTTAAAGAAAGATATTTATTAAAGGGCTTGAACGCGAGCGAATTGCGGGCGAAAATCTAGTCAAATATAATAATGTTGCTAATGTTAAAACGAAAAAATCTATTTGATTTAGTGAGACGAAACATAAAAGAGAAAAAATAGATAAGTACATTAGATCCTGAAATTACATGAAAGAAGTCTCTCTCTAATATAAGAGTAACATTTCTTTGATAGATTTGATGTAATCACTCGATACTTGGGTTGAGTTAACTTTTTAGAATGTATTTCGATGAACATAAAAAAACTCAAAAGGCGTTTTTGGCAAATAATGTTTCGTGCAAAATAAATTAGAAAGATTGATGGACACGCGAAATACCAGACTGCTGTGTAAATCGCTTAGCGGCATGATGAAATGTAAATAATGTCCGTACACAAAGATACTTTAAGTGAATTCACTCGCGAAGTATAAGTCTACGGTAACTTTATTGGATGATGCGAATTTGTATAATTGATTACATTAGGTGCTGCGTCATTCGAATGATGGGTATCTTGTTGTTAGGGAAAACAAACGTTTAACTAAACATTTCGATGTATACACGAAGTCTGACAAGAATCAAGAGGTCGCGGCATTTGGTTCTCAATAAGGCGCGTGCACTCCATACATTCAAAGACATTGCCCCAAAACACCTAAAGAGACTATTATATTAAAGATTTACTGATGTTAATTGTTAATGATAATTTTACTTTAACTCTAAGACTTTTCGTGTTTATTGAGTTCCAAATGTAATCATTGCTAAGTTTATTCTGAGATCTCCGTGAACGCAACTGAAGTCAATAGCTACATGTGTAGTTTTCAATTAATTGCTTTCTTATACATATTCAGCCTTGCCTTGCAATTGCACACATTGTATGGCGCCAAACTGAACCGCATGTCTTATTGGTGATAAGAAAGTGTAGAACAATTAAAAGGTCACCCTCGTCGTTGGGTAGTCCCTATTTCCGATCTTTAGAGAGATGCATCCTGTATACCTCATAAACCTTAAAAACCGAACCGTAAATCTTTACTCTTCCGTTTTGTGTCGTTCTTCCGTGAGTCGGGGGTTCCCCGGACGAACCGGTAACTTAAGCATAAGAAATGTTCGGAACGGAATAGTGTTATTTCACAACTAGCTTTCAACCGCGGATTCGCCCGCGTTGATGCCTTAAATAAATATCTTTTTTATTTTCTTTTATAATAAAAATAATCCGATGTCCTTTTTAATACCTCTAAGAATATCTGTACAAAGTTTCGTGACAATTGGTTGAGTAGTTTTGCCGTGAAAGCGTAACAAATAAACTTTATTCACATTTATAATATTAGTTAGTAGGGGTTTTAAAGCATTTTTTTATGTGAAAAGTTGACAAGCGTCCAGATGGTTCACCTGATAAGCGATTGCCGCCGCCACTGGACATCTATGATCAACACTGATTACTGTCAGATTAAAACTGTACCTAATCTACGGTGATAGATAAACCATCTGTCAAGTCCTGATAATTAAGCCTCGGCGAATCGTGGCCACCGTCAGCAATCTCTACCTCTTTAGAACCATAGGCGTTTTGGTATTTACTAACTTAGTTGTTTTATTAAGTCCAAGTATGGGTAAACGGAAGAATTAAATATTATGAGTTACGGACTTGATTAAGAAATAAGTATAGCATATAAAAATATATAAAACACTGACGTGTCGTCCTATACATAATTACTGTGACCTTTTAAATGTATTTAAATCCTCCACTGTACTTTATATAACTACTAATTAAAATAATTTATTACGTGAAACTTTCATCATTAAGTATGGTAATACAATTCGTTACATTATTAATAGCCACGTTGTAATCAATATTGGTTTATATTAGTGCGATGGCCGCTTTTAAATTATTTGTAGGGTGCGGGCCGTGACTGCAAACAAAATATCGCACGGGACGTGAATCGTTCAACAGCAGGCCGGATATCTTTAATACGAGCCGCGATATCGTATTGAGGTTAGGCGATATTTCCACCTCCGGGACGTGGTGGGGTTTGAGCGCACCCCACATACGATATTTCTGGAGACGCTGATTAGATATGGAAAATATTGCGGGCGTATAGCTGTCGCGATTTATGCGCCGGGCGGCGATAACGGCGCGAAAGATGGGGCCCTTAATGGCGGGAATTGACCAGAATCGCCCCGGATCGGCCATCCCGGGCGCCTGTTTTTACATATTATCCTCCGGGATCGCCATTAAATTACCGGGCGGCCTATTTTTTCCCGCGCGGCGGTTATGAGCCGCCATATTTCTGGAAGGTGCGCCCGAAACGGCGACTCGGGAGGCGAGAGGCGAAAGGGGAACAATTACAACCGGCCATATTTCAATGAGGCGCCCCGCTTTTACTTAGGTCCGAGATGAACGTTTTTCGGCTATTCTTTCAACGAATTCAAGTGGAGATTTACGGTTTCTCGACTAGGAACATTAGGTTCATTTAATTTTTTTATGTGAATAGTCGTCAAGCGAGCAGGCCGGTCACCTGATGTTAAGTGATTACCTGCGCCCATCTGCAAACATCTGCAACACGCTTAAACGTGCGTTGAAAACCTTTAAAAAGTGGGCAACGATTACCACAATCCTCAATCGCGGACGAAACGCGAGAGTTTGATGACTCCGTGGCGCAGTTGCCAAGTTATTGGCTTCGGCGTCGGGGGTCGTGGGTTCGATTCCCACACGGGACAACTATTTGTGCGACCCACAGATAGTTGTTTCGCATCTGGGTGTTTGTCCTCGTGTAATTTATGTTTGTAAAACGTCCTTACAACACAGGATGGTGTTATCCTAAAGTGAGGGCAATGTAAAGAAAAAAGAAAAAAAAAAAAACGCGAGAGTAGGTATAATACTTTCACTTCGCACTGGTCTCCTGCGGGGCCGTGGTTGATATGGTGAGTAGATATGGCCGTGGTATAAGATGGATACCCGGACGAGCCTGCCCATTCGTGCAACAGTAGAAGCTGCTACGTGGCGCTATTAAAAGTTAACGTGAGTTAAGTTTAAGTTAACGATGATGTAGTAGCAATCATAAGTTCTCGAGTTTCGCAGCGTGCTTACATGGACCTTTCGTAACTGCAAAAATCCCTATCTCCAATTGGTACCGCGTGAACGCACGCGGACTGAGGACGCAACCTGTAACGTTTTGGATAAAACAAGTTCGTTGATCTGTGTCAGTGGCTTTGTGCGTAAACAATTGTACTGCTGGAAGTTACGTGTTGACATATTATCGTCTTTTATTGAGAAGTTGGTAAGCGTGCAAGTGGTTCACCAGATTAAGTGCTTATTATTTATCGGTGGTAGAGCCACGCAGCAGCCTCGGCTGTTGCACGATAGGGCAGGCTCATCCGGGTAAGTACCACGACCTCACAGAAAACCGGCGTAAAGTGCAAGTATGACAAAAACTTTCGCGTTTCGTCTGGTGAGTGAGGTAGCCGGAGCCCAATTTCCAAAAAAGTTGTCAACGCATCTGCAAACCCTCGGGTGTAGCAGATGTGTATGGGCCCGCCGCCCACTTAACATCAGGTGAACCGTCTGCTCGTTTGGCAAATTTTCACATAAAAAAAAAAACTGCTACCCCTGGATATGATCCTGAAGAATAGCAGTTGCGTTACTTTTAAGAGGAGCACAAGATACCTCCCTCACTCACCGGTAGAAACGCAAAAGAATAAAGGATTGGATATGATATACCTGAAAGCTTGTGGCGTTACTTTAAGAGGCATCAGTTACCTCACTCACTAGACGAAGCAATAATTTTACTTTACACATTTCTTCTGCGAAACAGTAACTTTATAAAAATTCTTATGTATTTCTTTTGTAACTACCATATGTTTCATCACATTTTATTATCACTAGTCTACTAGCTTCGCCAGTTCGGAAATTTTTTGTTGTACATAATATAGTATTTGTATTTTCTCTGTAAGTGATTTGGTGTTAATCTTTTGAGAAAATAAATCTTAAACCTTAAACAGTGGGTCCCAGGATGGCTCAACTAGAGTAAAGTGAGAGGGGTTTGCCACGCCAATTTCTGATTATCTATACCATTGCATATAGAGCGCAAGAGGAAAATAACACTCCCCCTCAGAAAATACGAATTCAGGAAAGCTAGTCCAGTATACAATCAGTGTCAGGAAAATGGCTTAAAAAGTAAACAGCCTATACATGTCCCACTGCTGGGCAAAGGCCTCCTCTATACAGAGGGTATCAGGGCATAGTCCACCACGCGGTCCCACTGCGCATTGGCGGACTTCACATATCTTCGAAATATATATTATTAAATATAAATATATATTTTTGTTATTATTTCGAAAATATGCAGGTTACCTCACGATGTTTTCCTTCACCGCGGAGCACGTGATAAGTCAGCACTTAAAGTTAAAAACTTCATTGGTGCCGGCACCGGGGATCGAACTCAGTTGCTCGAGTATATTGAAGTAAAGGCGAGCGCCCGGACACTGAGCTATCACGGCTCTTTTGAAATTAAAATTGGCATTGACACACATAAAATTGGCCATTTAAAATGGCTTCATAAATGAAGATTCCGCCAATAATTGACAAGTCACTTCAATTATTACATTATTGAATGATCGTTCTAACTCAAAGTTTTCAATAAACACGATTTTTGTAATAGGCTGAACAGCTCCTGTAGGCTCTTCCGGTAAATCGAATGATGTTCGAAAAATAACCACGGCTGTATGTACGTTGCGCACCTTAAATGTTTGTATAACATTTAAGAACTGAGTTAATGAAAAAAAAAAAAAGCAGTAACATACAAAAGTCACGAATAGATCTTTAACACTAAAAGGTGCTACATCACTATGGTTACATAATATTGTGCCACATACGTTGCGAAAATTATATAAGCGTTGATCGCCCACACTAATGCCGCTATTAAAAGCTTTCAGAATCTGGGTGTGGCCCAACCTCAAGTGATAAGTGCTTTCCAATTGTACAAAGCGGTGGGTAAATGCAAAAGGCTGGTAATACCTTAACCGTCACACCATCTCCCTTCTCGGAGGGCTATCAACTGAAATAAAAAAATAAATAATATTAAAATGGCACACGCCTTGGAATTTTGTCATTTTCCCTATCTTAAACGTCTTCCTCACTATATAGAAGGCAAAGAGGCATTAAAGATATATGTGTTAATACACATGCAGTATAAACTCGGGTTATTCTTTACATTGATCGAGGTTTGAAAGTATCTTTATAAGAGCAACTATATTGTTTATTCATTTACATGGTGCATCATCCAAATCCCGTACGATTCTTCCAATTAAAAAGTATAGAGTACGTATAACATAGGGCGTTTCGACGTCTACAAGAGACAGCAAAAAAACCCGACCCATACTTCGCATACAAAATCAGAACTTTTCTATGCTGGGAGGAAACAAACGTCGAACTGAAAATCGGCTATGCAATCGAATGCGACCGAAAGGGAGGCGAGATGCGAATTCCGCGGGTGCGAGGGAGTGGGACGCAATGCGGACGGGGGGAGGACGTGAAAGGAATCGAAAACGCGGGGGCGCGAGTGCCGGCTGCAGTTTGCGTCGGTTTGCGTTACGGGTCACTTTTCCTACCCAGTCGCTATATGTAACGGGACGTAACGCAAACCACGACCATTGCGGTTGTGACGTCGATTACTAAACCCCGCTCAATGATCTCGAAACTGAGCCAACACAATACTGGTAAAACGTACGATAATTACGTTTCCTATGGAAAATCAATTTTGTACATAAGCAAAGAATGTATCGGTGGAGTTTGGCTTACATCTTTCATTTGCACATCAATATTCATGGAACTCACGTAATAAATATATGACCGCATAGTTTCTAGTAGTACAGCATAGGATTACTGTGTATTTTATAACTTTAAAAACTTATGGTAGACTTTTACACTCGTAAATGCTTCAAATTCAAATATCTTGTTTTAATATAGAAGCATTATTACTTATTGATTGTCAAACTAATACTCGGACAGAACAGCCTAAAGTAAATAAAAGTTAGTTTGACTTTGAATCCGCTTGGAACTTTATATCAATATTCCATAATAATTGTCTAAGAAACCATATTCGTCGGGACTGACAAAATTATGTTTGTCTGTCCTGAAATTAATTTTTGTTAGTAAAGCGTCGACGAAAATCGGCTCGACAACTAAGTGGCTCCTTTGAAGGGCTAAGTAGTCCTAAATACTGTTATGAAAGCTCTAGTGGGTTCAAAGATACACAGCCCTGACTTTATGCTTTGACGATAAAATAGAAAGAAAACGGATTATAAACGCATTGACATAAAAATCAAAACTTGATAGTGCAGAGAAGATAACTTATGGAAGATAAATATTATTATAAATTGTATGATACAACAACTTGATCGGCAAGTGGATACTGAACTTGTTTCTTACGCCAGATGATGTGGGTTCCAAACCCACACCTGAAAAATATTTTCTGATAAATATGGTGTTTTTCTAGTGTCCGGTTGTGTATGAAATACCATTGGCGAACTGATTGGCCTAGTGGGTAGTGAACCCGCCTCTTGCACCAGAGGGTCCCCGATTCCAACTACTTGAAAAATATTGTGTAATGAACAGGTTATTCCAGTGTCTTGGTTTTTTTTGTCAATGCGAAAAGTTGCCAAACGAGCAGGCGGTTCACCTGATGTTAGGTGAATACTAGGTTAGGTGCTATCTGCTAGACCCAAGGGTTGTCGATGCATTGACAACCTTTTGAAAATTGGGATCCAATTTTCAGTTTTTTCATGTTGGACGAAACGCGAAAGAATTATACTTCCACTTCACGCCGGTCTTCTGTGAGGTCGTGGTACTTACCCGGACGAGCCTGCCCATTCGTTCAACAGCCGAGGTGCTGCGTGGACCTATCACCGTGGTGTTTCTATATTGATAATATGTATTCATTTAAAATAGAAAAGTATGTTTAAGCATGTTTATTAGTTATCTAGTAGTACAATCACTGCTTTGTTTTTAGGCTAGAGAATGTTGTGGAAAAATCTCCTAAAAATATATTATATATTTACTTACTAAAAAGTATGTTTTGTAATTTTATAGTTTTTATAGTATAGTCCCTATACTACATCATATTTTAAAGTTTTATAGGTTACTCATATGAAGATGTTGCCTCAACAATCAATTGATTTGAGGACATATAGTCGTCTAGTGTTGGTAGTACTTTTCGTATAAGTTATCCTCATAGTTAACAATATTCTGCGTCCTAATGAAAGGAAAGGTGAAAGCGATACAAACATAATTTTCACATGATATAAACACCAACAATTGGGTTGTCACAACTAGGTACGGGTAGAAGTTAAATGTATTAAATAAATAAAAGAAAACGCGAGATGTTCAACAGTTAGTTATGCCACGTTCGCGTCACGATATAAAACTAAAAAAAAGCTCTACGAGGCAACTGGATACATACTTTAATCAATACAGCCAATAGTTTACGGACGCGGGCGACTGGAGTTTATTAATTGAGTTAGCTGGCCGCCGGGCAAACTTCGGAATCTTGAACGAGGATGTTTTTACGCTGGTGCATAATCAAACTAAGAAATTCCGCCCAGAGGGATATCTTTAAAGGTGGAACTAGGCGACGGGGCGCTATCGAATTATTACGTTATCTTAACTGAGTTTGTTTTTGAAAACTATCCCGCTGGGCATTTAATGAGCGGGAAGATTGGGTGGAGTGAAAATTTAGATTCTCTTTTCGACCGACTTCAAAAAAAGGCGTTGGATTTTCTTTTCGTGTTTTCTATCTCAGAGAGCCGCGATAGCTCAGCGTACGAGCGCTCGCTTTTAATTCAAGCAGTGTTCAAAACCCGATCCCGGCAGCAATTAAATTGTTAATTTTAAGTAAAACTGCATCTTTTCGAAATAATAACAAAGAAAATATTTCGAAGATATGTGAAGTCCAATCCGCAGTGGGTTCGGTCCACCGCCCGCACTAATTTTTGTCCAGCTGTGGGACATATATTGGGCAGCTGCTTTTCACATTTCTTTTTACTTTTTACCACAAAACGCAGAAATTTATGAAGCGACGTTAAACAGCTGTGCCGTGAAATTGACGCTCTGTAGTCTTGTTTCAGCCGCTTTTTCTTATAAATTTTGGTTTTACTGTACTGTTTTGTTTATTACCTAACTAATGTAGTATAAGTAGTTATATTTTTTCCTTTTTACAATTTAATACATATATTTTTCTTTTAATGAATAATTTCAAATGTTTTATACATATTACCCAATCTCGAGACGAATACATAAAGGAAAAGCTATTGAATTCTACCTCATTGCGATTGGCGTGTTCTAATAGCACATCGAAACGTCAACAGAATAAAAATGTTATAGTTTTATAGAGATAGCGTGTCTATTATGTACTGCTTTAAAAAAAGCAAGCGACCAATCACAGTCCGCCCAATCAACGTGAAAATTAGGGTTAAACACATTTCACCGAGTACGTGAACTCCTGCCGGATAATCCGAAATTTAGGCAGCGGTAGCCCAGGAGACGCGAAACTCACTGCCGGCCAACGAGTTTGAACCCAGTCATGGCGTTTTTGGTGCAGTCAACATCTTATTTGGCAAAGAATAAGTTCCATGCTAAGTAGATAGCATTATCTCCCTCTGTCTCGTACTCTTGCAATATCTGTCCCTCTCTGTATTAAGATCTAGCATCCCGTGTGCAATTGACAAAACTGCTACTCACTTATATAACTGTAACCGCAGCCATCCCCACTGTGTTCCGACTCACCTGCAAACAAAGACATAGGTTAGATTCAAAACCATCGTTAGTATTTTTTTCATTCTCCCACCTTTATCCCACTTACGTGGGGTCGGCTGGGCACGTGAATAGTGTAGTTCACATGCCCATCCGATACTTCTACGTGGATCATATATATTTTCCCTGTATGGGAATCGAACCCACAGCCCCGGCCGAAGCCAACACAACAAACAGCTTAACAACCGCAACACAAAGTCATAATCACTATATTAAATAAGAGAGTTTGTGAGTTCGTGTGTACTTGTGTTTAAGACCGTCGCATGGCCTTACCACGGCAAAGCTCAAGACTGAGGTAACTAAAGTACCTTCTAGAAAACTACGCGTGCCTAAATTAAAGACTAGTCGGGCTAGTAAAACTTTCTTTGTGCGACTGCAAACCAATAATCGTCTTCGTGAACACAAGTTCATAACTTGAGATTGCTAAAACATACGCGTACATAATTTCACACAACCATTAGCGACCCTATTACGGTGATTATGAACGCGCGGCGTTCAAATATGATATTTTTCCTTGTTTACGCGAACGTAATGGCTGTTCCTACGAAGAATGGTATGTAATCAAAGGGAAGGTCGAAAAGGATTTAGAAGAGTAATTTCCAGTCGCTGTAATATATGTATGACGAATATGTTCAGTCATTATTTCGTAACCGTCAACAACACTGCAAAGGCTATGGGAAAACGGCCACCAGAAATATAAATGTCTGGAGTTTGCCACGTTTTTAGCCATTGATTTTTTATTTCCGCTAGAAGGCACTGAATTCCGGCAAAGATATTAACTACCGATTAATTCATCGATTATTATTTATTAAGTTATCCGCTGGTAACACAGCTACCGACAGACGATTTTATTTATGAGTGTGACATAGAAAACAGTTACGCCTCATGTCAAGAATTCTAAGAAAAGGCATACTTTTTACATTAATTTCAAGCTTTCTCAATATTTGACTTATAAAGTGTTTAATACGAAAATAAAACAAAGATATTTAGTCAAATATGCAACACAACTTCTATTAAATATGTGTCATAGACAATATTTAAGTCAACTTTGTTAGTTTTACGCGTGGCAAAAGAAGTATGATTTTAAACCAATTTTAAAACCATACTTCTTTTGTCCTTTTCGATACCGGGCATGAATCCTATGTATCTCGTCTCATTTATAATAAATTTCTATATAATTTATTGTATATCAATTCATATCGATCTATTCAACCATCATTAATTATTAAATAAAAATACCCGAATGCATTACAAATACTAATTCTAAAACTACTTCTCTATTTCTGTAACGGTCACATGTCACTCCGACGGTGAGGCAAATCTAATGACACCTCATATGTTTAAATCTATCAAAAGGTTTAGTTTGTTGAGCGTGCCAAATAATACATACGCACACGCTCGAAAATCATTACCCTTCTTCGGTAGTCGGGTAAATATACATCGTCATCGTCAACTCTGGTGAAACCTCTGTTGGGCAGATACAGACGCCAGCGAGGCGACTAGGGAGTACTCTGCGAGGACACAGAAGACTAAAGGACAATAACACACGATAACCGGGCTATATGCCTGTTTCCAGGGTTTAAATGAGGGAACACGAGATAATTAAACTTCCAGGGCCTAGATTACGCAGTCGATGGCATCGGCCCGACACAACAGGGTAATTTTAGACAACGGCTCCACCATTAAATGAAAATGTTGGGAACTTAAAGCACATGCCGCGCTCGGATCCCCAGAAATCGTCCCGAGACGTTACATTTTAAAACTTACCAGCGCGAGATAGGGTCGAACTTCGCTCGCGATCCGCGAACCCGTCCACTATGACCTATTATAATCCCACGAATTCCCTTCGCGAGCGTGTGCAGTCGTCGCCCGGCGAATTGGTGTCTTACGGGACGGCGTTAAGGCGTATAATTGCCCGGCCGATCGCCGTCTAGTTTCCGCTCGTCGTGTGCCATTAGATCAAGTCGGCCTGGTGGATCTAAGGTTGAGAATCGCCGGATCGGGAGATGCCGAAATTCCCGCGCTGTCGTCACGCCACATTAGATCTCAAACTTTAAAATGGAACGTCTTCCGTGTGCACGCCATTGCGGGCCGTTCGGCTGAATTAAAGAACGAATGTAAATAGAGAACAACAGCCAGATACGCTTTTATCGCGAATCGGAGCTTCTTAGCGGTATAAAAAAACAAAGACATTATTAACGACAAGCTTAACGCCGGTTTCAATATTCTATCTGTACATGTGGTGATTGGAGATAGAAGATCGACGTCAGTAATATGGGGCTAACTTCGAATACCCAGCGCTAGTAACCAAATCTGTAAAGAGATACAATGTTAAAACAGGCGGTTAGACGAGTAGTCGTATTTAAAAATAGAGAGTTTGTGTCACAAGACAGATAGATACATGTTTGTGATAGAAATACAATTTCATAATTTGGAATAGATATATAAATTACTTCATTATTGCGACATATTCGTAATTTACTTATCTATCAATCTATTAATTGGGTGCTTTTCAATAAAAATGTAAACATAAAGAAGTTTTCAAATTTCATACTTGACGACATCTCGAACAAATAATTAATATTACTATTTGCTTTACGGTAAACAGAGCTTTTAAATTTTAGCCTATCTATATGTTGTTTCAATCTTTCATAATAAATAAGACAGTTACAATAATCACGGGCTTGGACAATTACATCATCGCCGAGAACAATATCAATGCTTATTTTAAATACAACACCGCGTAAATCTATAGGGATGCGAAGGCAGAAAAAAAAATTACGCCGCGCAAAGGGTCACGTATCACGGTAAAGCTCTCTATGCGAGTAATGACGTAATTCTATACTTTATGGAGCGCGCGGAATTTAATTTTGGCCCTTTATATTTTTGACCACGGACGCGGGCGGGTGGCTTGGCGCGGACCTTGCGGCCCAACACGTACGCGTATCGGAGCTGGGTCCCACTAAAAAGCGGTAAAGAGGTCAAGGGAGGTCCTTTATAATCTGTCTCCGGCTCTTTGTCTACGCGACGGCGCTTTCTTACTAACCGACGAGAATTCATGTTAGTGCAAAAAGACTATTTGATGTTTGCTCGTTGCCAAGTTTGTACGTTATGTTACGATGAAGGCAATGTTAACATAAACAATGAACATTTTCCGACACATTTTTACACGACGTTCTATAGTCCCAAACTAAGCAACGCCCTGTACTAGAAAACTGATCATCATTTCAGCCTGTTTGAGTCCACTGCTGAACATAGGCCTCCCCCATAGACTGCCACGAAGTACGATCCTGAGCCACCTGCATCCATCGACTTCCCGCACAAATCTGATAAACATACTTTTCTTTTGATAACACAATATTTATCCAGTAGTGGGGATCGAACCCACACCCTCAGACTCATGAGGCCGCTTCACTACTCCCCACGCCAATCGAGTCGTCATATATAAACTGTACTTATTCAGGAATAAACAATAATTGAATCCATTTTAATAGTATAACTGTACTCGGTACTTCTGACTTATCTCTTACTTAGGGACTTCAATAAAAAATTAATCAATAATGAAACGAATTTAGAAGTAGTCTAAAATTTGTGTTTAACGTGTCACCGGTAAAATTTTCGTCAAGCTACGGGATTCGAAATGGAGACTTCGGATCGCTAGTCGACTACCAATCAACTTGGAACAATGCGGGGCTTATAAATAACGGTCCGTGTTAACGCTTACAAGGGTTGATACAAAAAATAAAACGTTGCTCGCTGTAACCGTTTTTAGATAACAAAAAAAACTAACAGTTTTTTCGACATGGGAACTTTCAAGCGATCGGACGCGAACCCTTCGTATGGTAAAGGATGTAGGTAGATACGGGCACATTCACGTTGGAGTGTTCCTCCTTATCAGAATGTCGAGGGTATCTACTATAATGACGTTCGAGATTTTTAATCGCGTCCTTCTCATCTTTCAAAATGGATGCGATCAATAAAATCTCGTTTATCTTATCGATTCGGTTCATATCAGACTAGGTTATAACGCTAATTAGGTTATGATGACATAGATGAAATTATTAAAAAACAAACCGGTTAATGACTTGCATACGTTCTGTGTAAAAAAAGTTTAATAAAAGTAACAGGCTAATTTAGTCACAGTTGACAAAAGCTTGTACACAGAAACTTTGTTCGTTACATTACTTTCATCATTAGCACAAATTCGCACAATATTTTACTTATAATATTAAATCACAGCACCTGTAAGGCATTTGCAACATCCTGTATGACGGATTTATAAACTCGTTTTCAAGAATTGTAAACTAGAACAGCCTATATCGGCGGTGTGTAGGTCTCGAGAGGTGTCGGGAAGCCGGAGCGGGGGTGGAGGGGGTGTAGCGGCGACGGCACTTCCGGTCGCGGCTGCATCGTCTCGACTTTTCCTAATGACGCGAATATTTCCCTCCTGACGTTTAATTAACTATCAAAAGCCGAGTGGGAACGGGCGCGGGGGGAGGCGGTAGCAGGGAGGGGGGGGGGGGCAGGTTTTGTAAAGCCTCTAATACACCAATAGAGAGGTCGAATATTAGCGGGCGCGGAGTAAGGTCGTAAGCCGTTATACAGCTATCTTTTATAGAAGGGTACGGTTGGTTTGTAGACGTTGGGATTCAAGTTTAGTTTCAGAGAAATGTGCCTTTGACGTGACTTCAATTGAATTTCGACCGGGAAGATATTGGGCGACTGATGGTACCGGAGTACAGAGGATATTTCTTTTTAATATGTGAAAAGGTGGCAAACGAACTGGCGGTGCACCTGATGTTGAGTGATAATCGCCGCCCATTGACGTTTGCAACACTCGTACGGTTGCAGATGCGTTGCCACCTGATCAAGTTGAGTCGCCAGACAAATCGCCGCCCATTGACGTGAGATTGCTTATCCGGACACATTCGTACGGAGGCTGAGTGCGTGGCCCTACCACCGTACATTAGGGTACTCGGATTAGAACCTGATATCCGGAACTCGCCAACATTGTGGCTCTGTCGCCTTCATTGCCCCTTGCGTCTAAAATCAAGTCTGTATTGGTCAATAATTGTAAAATAACACACGTTAAACATCACGTTACTGACAGCGACAACTTTCTAGGCGCAACTGCGCCCGCTGTTTCACCGAAAGCGCTTGATTTGTCGGCCGAATGGCGTTCGGTTGTTATTACAGCGACCGCAAATTATCAGAAACGCGTTTGTGGGTGACGGCATAGAGGGGGCGGCCGTGCATGACACTACGGCCGCTCTTGCGAGACACTGTGGGAAGCGCTTGGCCTCTAATATTATATGCAATTATTCTAGTATTAGACGCAATGCCACAAATACAATGATGATTAAACACGATAGTTCGTCCTCGCCTACGAGCATGGCGAAACTAGCTAAACCCGGTGGAATGCTCCAGGGCGGTTCCGGTTAAATAAGTACAGTCAACGGTCATCGGGTTCATTGTCCGTACCAAACCACGATGGCAAGTGAGCAACACTCCACCCTTTAATATAAGACAGCAGTGAGTGGGTTCTGTCTAACCCAAGGGTTCCGCGTTTAATGAAGCTTTAATAGTCTACGGACTGAAAGCGTTAATATCGGTCAATGAAAGATGAAAGAGGCAATGATGATCGGTTGGATGTAAATTTAGCACGCCAAGCTTCAACGTACACGAAGTCTGATCGCATCGCTAAGTAATGTCATGTTTGTTTAAGAGCGTGATTTGTCCCTGTAAACATAATACAAACATTCATTGTAATGTGCAAGTCGAATTGGGATATTTGACCAAAATTGACTACATACCTTCAGCAATACATCTGTTAACTGCTGCACAATTACTAAAGATAGTATTTTGAACGGAAATTTTTTTATCATAAAAGTAAATTCTAAAGGAGAGTTTTGTAATAAGATCTCATATCCGAAACTTATGTACGTTCAAAAACAGTTTGGCTTATTTGTAACGGGTAAAACTTGCAAACTAACCGAGGTGTGGAATCGAACACAAATGCACCACGGAATCATAGAATTTTAATACTTTTCGTTGTATATGAATGAGTAATATACAGCGTGTCTTTACCACCGCGACAATAAATTAACACACGTATAACGCTACTTGCCAATAATCATAAAAAAATATTAACGTTAAGAAAAATCTATAATTAAAAAAAATATTTATCAAACAAATTAATTAAGTAAAAAAGAAACAAAATTTGTAACATCCTATACAACTACAACTGACTAATTCATACATTCAGAGACTTTTTCATTCGTTGCCACAGCGCCGCATTACAAGCCTCTCCTTCTAACAGTATGTTTTGTCTCTTTTAAATTCATTCAACCCATTCATATGCTTTGTGACCTTTTTACGTAATATTAAAGTTTTATACATAATATTTAAAATTCTTTGTTTTATTTGTAAATCTTTAATACAATTTTAAAAAGTTATCCTCTATATGTGTGTTCATTTATTGTCGCGATGGTAAAGACACGCTGTATAAATAGATTTTATTACTTTAATGCATTGACAAATTTTAAAATAGAGAAATTCAAGCATCTAGCGCTGCCTTTTGATCTTATTCAGTTGACAAAAAACTAACTTTCATTCCCTAACATCAGATTGTTCTAAATTTGTATAGTTTGACATCACATCTTACTTCAGATCGATAGAAGCGACAATTTAACTAGAGTTAACGGCTCCGGGTCCTATCTATCGTGTCATAGAATCACCCTCTCAAACAACTCAATGATATAGATCCTGTCGAGGCTTAATGTCAGTGGCACCTATCCTCAAGGAGTCATGGTTGATATTCGCTTGCATCGTTAAAAAAGAAAGCTTGTTAGCACGCCTGCTTTCACAAAAATAACGAATTGTGGAGCCAGGAGCCATGGCGTAGCACCCAGTGAATGGTTCCGTAGACTTTATGGTTTTTGGAATATTTCAAAGGGGATCCAGACGCGTTTGAGCGACTAATTAAGCGAGCTGAATACAACCTTTTTTCCCTTGGCGTCGAGCCTTGTTATTGTTGGGGGTTGTCAGGTCTCTATTGCAAAAACAATACGGTCGACTTTCACGCTTTGTCCGCCGTCGCCTCTCCTTGTTTTTCTCTAATTAATTACAAATTTACCGAATGAATCTATCGTCAAAGCCACTGTACTGTATCAGTGTACTTGTAGAATACAAGAACTTTCATTACCTATTAAAATGTTTCGTAAATGCCAAATCACTTATTGAGGCTTCTGACACCTTAGTTTCTATAATACGCGAAAAAATGAATAACTTCGAAACGTGTGAAAGACATTTTATTGGGGCTTCCGATACAAGTTTACCTTCTACAATACTCTAAAGACAAGAAATGGTAGCAACAGACTATATAATCTTATGCAACTACAGTAAAGTGATTGTGTTCCCCAGTATGCGATATGGGCTAATCCAAATAACTTAGAAAGTCATTTGGCACTAAATCAATGCAATTCAAAAGGCACAGCCAAACAGAGTATAGGAAAGGGCACCAACAGGCGCTTTACAGCCAACGCGAACGACGAAACTATAAGTTTTATACCGTCGATAAATCTACTGTTACTCTCCAGTTACTACGAAAATTTCCCGATAAAAATTCCACCTTTCCTTCGCCGGTCCTCGCTACGGTACCCACCTACCTATTTAGGTTACTGCAACTTAGAACAATGTTACAGATGTTAGGCAGTTCCCAGCTCTTGTGATCCGTTAGAGCTGTTTCGCATTTTATTTATTTTTTCGCAATTTATTCGGAAAACTTACAGCTGTTAACAAAGATAATTGAGTGATTTTAAATACTAAAGAAGCCATTTATAAGTTTTAACATTTAGAAATCTTAAATTACAGTTACTATAGAAAATAAATAAATAGAAGGAATAAGAAAGGACACGTGAGTACAATGGCATGAACATAACTATGGTAAAAATAACAGTAAAGCTAATTTTTTTTTTATGTGACAAGGTGTTCTTTGGTAAGAAGTGCCTTGGCCACCGCTGGTGAGGTATGAAATGGATCAATATTCGTTTGTTTATTCCCAAATTAGCTTCTTAATATTTATATTCTTATTCCCCTCGTAATTGATCTTTTCTATTGAAATAAATTTGTATTAAATTTTATTTACTATTAAAGACGAATATAAACGCTATCACAACAAGTCGGTATTGGAATATGTATTAATGATGTTTTCCAAAAATAATTTCATGTTACACGTGGCTTTCCTATCTATTTGGAAATCTAATACATTCTTTGAGGTTATCTATTGATGAAATATGTTCTCTCCGAGGTTTTTCAAATACACTATTATATTTTATTTAATTACCATAAACTCCAAAACGTGACGGTATCGTATAACGTCTGTGTTTTTCTTTAACTAGTATTATTAAAGTTCGATCTTATTTGTCTCAAATAAGATCGATTTTAGTTTGATTGTCTTTTCTTTAATACATGCCATAAAAACACTGTTAGTGGTAGCGGCATAAGCATACAATCTGAGGTCACAGTTAGAATCATCGTGTAAATGAACGTCAAATTTTTTCGGATGTCTTACGTACGAAACATTTGCGTCTTTATATAAAAATACCGCCAGGCCCCAAATTAATAACTAATGTTAATTTGCGTCGTCACCGAATGCACGAGCAATTGCTAGCAACCCCGAATAGTTTTAATCATAAAATATTCGAGAACAAAAGCAGTGGAGTTAGCGCTCTTGATTGACGTTTGAATGTAGAAGTGGCGAGAAAGGTAATAAAACAAAGCTCTTTAAAACACTGGCAACCCAGGTCTATTTGTTACGAAACCTAACGCTGGAAACGCGTAAGACGCTTGGCATCATGTCGCCGCATGAATCAATAGAACATTCGAAACCATCTCGACGGGCATCGACTGGCGGACGAGCGGGCAATAATTCGCGCTACTCGCTCCGCACTAGTGCACGGGCATTACTTGTTTAAGATTGCCACCATAAAAATTTTATTGGCCGTAAATAAATATGATATAGGCGTCGCTGCAGCTCCGATCGGGAAATTACTCGAGTTCGTCTGGCAACATTAAATGTAAGTCGATCGATCCTCCGGACCGCACAGTTTTGTTTTGGATTCTTGGCGTTCAATGTTAACGGACATAGGTTTTACGTTCAAAGTTAAATCGATTCAATGGTTGGTAAGTGATTTATATCTATACTAGCGACCCGCCTCGGCTTTGCACCCGTGACCAATGTATTATATATATATAAACCTTCCTCTTGAATCACTCTATCTAGTAAAAAAAAAAACCGCATCGAGATCCGTTGCGTAGTTTTAAAGATCTAAGCATACACAGGGACAGACATACAGCGGGACGACTTTGTTTTATACTATGTAGTGATGTGGTTTTAATTTCTGATATCCATGTACACGTGAATGACCATAGTGTTGGTCGTGTTAATGTGATAACTATCGATTAATTTTGGTTAACGTCAGTCTTTTCGTGTTGCGTTACGAGTTACAAAAATTGGATTATTCAAATATAAATATAATATATATATATTCATAGAGTTCGTAACGAAGACATCCGCAGTAGAACCAAGGTAACCGACATAGCTCAGAGGATTAGCAAGCTGAAGTGGCGATGGGCCGGCCATATAGCTCGTAGAACCGATAACCGTTGGGGAAGAAAGGTTCTCGAGTGGCAGCCTCGTACTGGCCATCGCAGTGTAGGACGACCCCCCACTAGATGGAGTGACGACCTGTGCAAATGTGCGGGAAGTCGATGGATGCAGGTGGCTCAGGATCGTACTTCGTGGCAGTCTGTGGGGGAGGCCTATGTTCAGCAGTGGACTCAAATAGGCTGAAATGATGATGATGATGAAATATAAATATTACAGTTGACGACGTATTTTGTGTTATGAATACTTTACTTCGTCATTAAACGAATTATTGATTCTTAACGAAACTAGAAGGTTAAGCACACTTATCCAAGTATTTATACTATCAAGATTTAATATGAAAAAAAAAAAAAAAAAAAGGATTTTTCATGCATTACCAAACTCAATCGTCGAGTGATATTTCAATGTTGACAACAATCTTAAGCCCCATTGGCAGCGGCATTTAACTCACGGTTATAGTACTTATATAAGCTCTTAATTATATTTACATTGAGCTGTAATATACACATTTATTTTATTTACGTTTCATATAATATTGTTTTTAAACGGTTTTATTTAGCTCGACCCGTACGGAATTTGTTTGTTTGGGTCAAAATTAGAAATTGAAATTTAAGCACCTTGCCGTTGTCAGATTGATCTGAAATTTGGTACACACATTTAATTTAGATGACAATACAATATTAACAAAAAAAATTAACAAAAAAAAAAAAAAAATAAAACCGTTTAACTTAAAAGTTTTTAAACGGTTTTATTATTATTGTTACGGCTACTGCGAGACCGAATAAATAAATAAATGAGTTTGAGTTGAATACCGTCTGTCAATTTAAACGTCATCGCCACAGTGTCCCGTTAAAAGTGTCATTCGGCATTCCCCAATCATCGTCCCGCAAAGGAACACGTAATGCGAACGTACACAGGGGGATCAGTGCCGTTTGTCTGTTTGTTTGTTTATACTCAGTCCGTGTTTGCGAGACGCTTAGCAGCGTATGGCTCGGCTCCCGTTCAATTTGCCCGTAAACTCAGCCGGCTCGCTCTATGTCGCTCTGATTGGGTTTAATGAACGAATGTCGCTTTAATTTATTCATGAAACCATTCAGTAATTGTATCGCGACGCGGATTGTTAAAAGCCGCCGTTTATTTTTAATTGATTCGCCAAGCCCCCTCCGATGTAATTCGCCATAATTGAAACGTTGCCCGCAACGAATTAATGATAACGTTTAAAATATTAACGATAGACGAATAATTGCTACTGTTAAATGTGTCAAGCTAGGAGTAGTTTAATTAATTCCATTTGTTTATAGTACCAGTGTTATAGTCTGTTATTTAAGCATAATAACTCTCGATCTCTGTTATTTTAACAAATTTCTCGACAATGGAAGCGCGTAGTTGTTCGTTATTTAAACGATCGGAGGTATTATTTAATAAAAGAATGTTTTAGTCAATAAAAAGAGACCATTAAAGTAATGAGCTCCCTCACGAGAACAATTAAGAAGACTTATAGAAATGTTACGTGTATTTGAATAAATAATACCCTTTATTTCTATACGTTTTTAGTACAAAAATACGAATAAAATAAAATACTAAATTACTATAAAAAAACGCTCCATTTTTATATTTTACATTAAAATCGTTACGGGTAACGGAAGGATTGCTTGGGGCGACATAAATATCATTTATCTACAAAATATCAGAAACAGCTAGGCCCCCTGTAGACTTAACACGCAATAGCTACGGGGCGAATGTGAAAATCGTAGAACTGAAAGTATGTGCGTGAAAGACACGACGCTACGCCGTAGGCGACGGCTACGCGGGGATAGATAGGTTGTTAAACATACGATAAAATTATGGAACGTCACTCATTCTGTTTAAATATTTTTATATATATTTCTTATATATTTTATATATTCATTAGTAATCAAATCAAATTCATTAGTAATATATATTTTTATATATTCATTAGTAATCGTAAAAAGGAAAAAACAGCATAAAGAAATGATTGTTCCATAGTTTATCACAATTTCATAGTTTAACACATATTTACCTTTTTTATGTCACAAAGTGGCAAACCTGATGTTAAGTGATAACCGTCCATGGACATTCGCAACACTCGTATGGTTGCAGAACGTTGCCACCTTTTAATAAAGTGGGCCCCGGTTACCTCACTCACCAGACGAAACGCAATAATATAATACTTCTACTTCACCCCAGTCTTCTGTGAGGTCGTGGTACTAACCCGGACGGACCTGCTCATTCGTCCAACGTGCACTGTTACATGACCCTACCACAGTCCAATGATATGTATACGCAACACCGTTTTATACCCTAATTTTTTATTCGGGATCGGTCGGATCCTCTGTCGGAGTTGTAGTCATTTAACTAGTAATGAACATAAACAGTGTCTCGGAGTTCACGTGTAGCCGTGGCATTCCGCGGCTTTGTCTAGCGCCGGCATATAAATCAGTATGACCCCGAGATTTATGCGCGCGGTGCTAACTTGCACCCGATCTATGCAAATTCAACCGAGCCTGTGCCGGGAACAAACTTACTGATACTTCATTTTTGGCAATTCAGTCCAAATTCGTTATTATTATTATCACGTCCTACTTTCTAAATTTGAAGCTACTCAGATTGGCCGTAAGTTAGCCGATGGTAGCTAGTGATATAAAGGTTAAATATTCTTCGAAACAGTGAAAATGAATTTGTGTTTATTATTTACATTAATAAAAGCTGCTTCAAGTTGAAATTGGTACATCAAAAATATTATTTTTACTGTTTCATACTGTCACAAGTTACATAAACATCAAACTCTAATCTACAGTAGGTAGATGGTATAATTCTAGGAATTTAAGTTATTAATTTGAAGTTAAAAACAATTACCAAACAACACAATCTATTAATAGGCCCTTATTTTATATGTAATCTGTATGCATATACAATAAGGGAGATAAGATTACATATAAAATAAGGGCCTATAAAAAGACTGACAGAATGCTCTGTCATCTCATGTTTGACTTATAAATTATAGCGAGTCCCGTTATTTAAGTAAAATAGTACTTGGCATTGATTAGCCTAATTAGATTAAATTAGATTGGTTTTAGCGTCGGGGGTCGTGGGTTCAAAATTCAATTCCCACATGGATCTAGTACTGGTGGGAGCCGCAGATAATTGTTCCGGACGACAAAAGACAGGCAGCCGACCGTAAGAAAATGCCAAAAACCTATTACAACATGATTCACACGTTGTGCCGGCGCGACCTAGGTGGGATAAAGACTCCCCTTTCACATTGCATCACAACGTGGATTCAAGCCACACTTACGTCGAAAGCGAGCCTCTAATTCAATATAGTTTCACGCAAATGCCAATTAAAAATCAAAATCATTTATTTATCGACATAAGAAACTTACATTTCATTTATCAAAAGTCATATTTTTTTTTAAATCTACCACCGTTTCGTAATGAGGTTCCTCTAGCGGAGAAGAAACAGGCGAAAGAAACTCCGTAGGTATCCTCTTTTTTGTAATTATTTTTTTTTTTTCTTAACAAAAAATTCAAAATTATACAACTGATTTTTTTCCTTTTAGAAATAGCTTGGGAGCGATCAACTCATTCCCAGGGGTTATTGTCATTAATGTATTCATTTGTATTATAATAACCCTTTTTATAAAGTTTTTCTTTAATAAATTTCTTAAACCTGTTAATAGGCAGGTTTTGCGCATTTACTGGGATTTTGTTGTAAAAGCGTATACACCGCCCCATGAACGAGTTACTTACTCCATGGAGTCTAGTAACTGGCATTACAAGCTTGTGTTTGTTCCTAGTGTTCACATTATGTATATCAGTATTCTTATCAAAATTATTAATATTTCTACGCACATACATAACATTTTCATATATATATTGAGAGGCTAAGGTTAATATATTTATTTCTTTAAACTTCTCTCTCAAAGATGCATTCAGATCTAGATTATAAATAGCTCTTATGGCCCTTTTTTGCAAAATAAAAATTGTTTCTATATCGGCCGCGTGCCCCCATAGCAAAATACCATATGACATTATGCTATGGAAGTAACTAAAATACACAATTCTAGCCGTTTTTACATCAGTTAGACATCTTATTTTCCTTATAGCATACGCTGCAGAACTTAGTCTATTCGCAAGTTTGGATATATGGGAACCCCATTGAAGCTTTGCATCGAGAGTAATTCCAAGAAAGACAGTCGTATCCACAAGGCCTAACTCCCCCCCATTTATAAGTACATTGGTAGCACCCAAATGTTTAACATTAGGTGTGTTGAAAATTTCATACATTTAGTTTTATTACCATTTAATAGTAAATTGTTAGTATTAAACCAATAGACTATTTCTGACATAGCATTATTTACCCCGTCAAGTGTAACAAGCTGTCGATTGATTTTAAAAATTAATGATGTATCATCGGCAAATAAAACTATATCGTGTTTACTCCCTACAAAGTAAGGAAGATCATTAATGTAAATGAGAAAGAGAAATGGGCCGAGAATCGAGCCCTGCGGAACGCCCATAGATACCGTCGACCCAGAAGAACTAGCACCATTAATTACAACTTTTTGAATTCTATTAGATAGATATGACTTAATGCGGTCAAGCGCGGTACTTTTAATGCCATAATGGCGCAATTTCCTGATCAGTGTTTCATGATTCACGCAATCGAAAGCCTTGGAAAGATCACAAAAGACACCCAGAGCATCCTGTGAACTCTCCCAAGCCTCAAATATATGTTTGATCAGCTCTACACCAGCATCGGTTGTAGAACGACCCCTTGTAAAACCAAACTGGTTGTGATGTAATAATTTATTTAAGTTAAAATGTGTTAACAGCTGATCTAGAAGAAGTTTTTCGAAAATGTTACTAAGTGTTGGTAGTATAGAAATGGGTCTAAAATTAGTGGGGTCCGAAGTACTACCGGATTTAAATACAGGTATGACTTTACTGTGTTTCATGAGATCAGGGAATACGCCAGAATCTACACTACTGTTAAAAATTATTGACAAATAAGGTGCGATTGAATCTATTATTGAGGCAGTCACTTCAACGGACATTCCCCATAGATCTGCCGTTTTCTTAAGTTCAATGGTCTTAAACATTTTTATAATATCTTTTGCAATTGCTCGATAACTATAAGCTCTCTCGACGCAATTCGTAAATCGCATCGGCTAATCCTAATGATAGTGTCGAGGCAATATGGGATTTAGAGGGCGGGCTTTCAATCGGCTGACGCGAGCCGCTTGTGCTCTTACAAATCGCGTTCAGTCATCCCTGCATGACGGATGGGGTCAGTTTTTAAAGCGGCCTCGGGCGCTTATCGGCGGCCTTAGAGTGCGCGTTGCTACGCGACAGTTCTAGGTTTTGGGGTCATCGATCAACTGATACGCATGCCGAAGCTTTGGCTTCATATACTCAAATATTGTTTTTTTTTTAATGCAAAGTAAACGGTACACCAAATAAGTTTGGAAGGGCTTTATAATGACATCACTCAAGAGAATTGAATAGTGATTCAATCATTAAACGGTTTTATTTAGCTCGACCCGTACGGAATTTGTTTGTTTATTTATTTGGGTCAAAATTAGAAATTGAAATTTAAGCACCTTGCCGTTGTCAGATTGACCAGAAATTTGGTACAAACATTTAATTTAGATGACAATACAATATTAACAAAAAAAAAATTAACAAAAAAAAAATATAAAATAAAACGGTTTAACTTAAAAGTTTTTTAAAGTAATTATTTTAGAATAAAACTAATTTACTGACGTTATGAACACTTTACAATCCATCGATGGCCAAAGGGACATACATACGTCCTAATGTCATATTGAAACGTATTTTAATAATATATCAAGATCTAATCCATCTCTTGTCAATCAAATCATTTATACATGGAAGTACGAAATACATACATTTCATCAATTGATAGTCATTTTTTAAATCTACCACCGTTTCGTAATGATGTTCCTATAATCAGATAACAGATTGAGAAGTTACGCGAAATCTTTATATTTATTTACATTAATAAGTGTTTGAGTCATCGTCATTTAATTACGATCACATTGATAGCCTTTTTCAGATTCACAATTCGTGTGGTAGGTACAATTGACTTAAATCCCATACCGGGCATTCATCATCGAATCAAAAGGCAAGGTCCGAAGTTGAGGACCCTTGCTGATTCACCGGACACGTTATCAGGCGGTAGCAGCGGTTTTAATTGGTTTATAAATAACCGCCCTTTCGCGCAACCCTTCTTGCCGCGCCGGCCGCGTCGGGGCTAACACCCTCGGGGTGGATTTTCGAAGGCACATTAAAATACGGAAAGTCTTGCGGACAATGCGCCGTTTTGTTGACGTAATAAAGACGGTGCAATTATTATTTTTCTCCACTCCGTTATTATTTATTTCGCAACTCGTAGCGGAATTGTAAATCTTTTTTTATTACGCCACTCTGTTCTGGAACTTACTACGTACTTTTAATTGATAATTCTCGGGTTGAAGTAGGCAGAAAATTTACATTTACTATACATTTTATTTTCATTTTACAAATACATTTTTACTTTTATAAAACGGCCATGGTTTATGATCAGGATATACCTCCTACGTCGACTTTCTATGGTCAGGTCACTCACTGGTATCAATTTGGATTCAACTACCAATTAGATTCCATTTTTTCGTTTGTAGTCTCCTTTATTATTGCTCGATGTAAAACAGCGTATTGAAGCGTAGGTAGCACGTCCTATCTCTGTAGAAAGTGTTGAAAGTGGAGTTAGAAGACATTTTCATCACCTTTAAGTTCATTAATGTCCAACTAGTCAGACAGTTACTATATATAAAATAAATATTTAAATATTTCAGGACATATTTTATCCAGTCCCAAATCAAAGTTACCTAGTCTCAAACTACGCCAAGCTTATAGCTTATAGTACTATGGGTCCTAGGTGACAGATAAACATACTTAAACAGATTCTTTTGTAAATACATATAGATATATAATTATCCAGTCACTAGGAAAACACTATGTTCATCACACAATACTTTTGCAGTAGTGGAGATCGAACCCACACCCTCTGGCCCAGGAGACCGGCTCACTATCCACCACGCCAATGGGGTTGAACGTTCAAATGATAAGCAGGCTGTTTATCATTCAAAATAACGTTATTTTTCGACTATGCCATCCGTCGAAATAAATGACACTCGAAACTTCTCGTCAACTTTCAAGGTCTAATATCATTAGGTAACCGCTGAAAAAATACCGCATCACTCGCGAGAGAGAGCTCCATTTATGATACCCTTCTAAATAATCACAGGACATTCATCACACGTTTAAAAGTTGTCAAGGATCAGATTCAAAATGTACATTGTGATTTTAGTCGCAAATTTCAGATATATATTATGATTATACTACAACTATCAATAGTTAAGAACTACAGTAAACAGAACTGGCTGAGTACTTGGGATGAAATGAGTTCTAGCTTATTAGTTCGTCAAATTTTCGGTTCAATATCATGAGTCTAGGGAACTTAAATCAGTTTAAATATAACTTTAAAATATCATGCTTAGTCAATGAGAAAGTGTTAGTTACTCTTGATCTTTATACACATGATATAAAATGATGGAGAGATGTTATGTGAGGATTTAGAAACCCAGGACGCTATTATGTAACGCTCAGGTGGCTTTTGCCTAGAAGTGGGTGGTAATGTGAGTTAGAGATGCATAACAATATGTTGAGGTATTTAGGCCAGACACGCGATCAATGCAACGCAACAGTCCTTGCCAAGACCTCACAAAACACCGTAGTGCTGTGGAAGAATAATACTTCTGCGTTTCGTCGGTAAGGTAGTAACGGCCTACACATGTCCCACTGCTGGGCAAAGGCCTCCTCTATAGAGAGGGTATCAGGACATAGTCCACCACGCGGCCCCACTGCGGATTGGCGGACTTCACATATCTTCGAAATATTTTTTTTTTGTTATTATTTCGAAAATATGCAGGTTTCCTCACGATGTTTTCCTTCACCGCGGAGCACGTGACAATTCAGCACTTAAAGTTAAAAACTTCATTGGTGCCGGCACCGGGGATCGAACTCAGGTTGATCGAGTATATATTGAATTACAGGCGAGCCCCTGGATACTGAGCTATCACGGCTCTCACGGTAAGGTAACCGGGGCCCATTATATTAGAAGGTGACAACGCCCAAGGCCATCTGCAACCCTACCGGTGTTGCAGATGCCCATGGGCGGCGGTTGTCACTAAGCAGATGAACCAGCGGTTCGTTTGCCATGTTCTACCATAAAAAAACCAAAGCAGATATTAAGTTAACGAATGACTTATACATTTTCCGTCGAGACATCACATCGAGATCCTCGACAAACACTTCAACGTGACACGAAAAGGAATTTGGCACAATATTAATTGCCAAAATTAAAGAAAAAACCGAAGCGAAACAATAAAAGCGAAATGCTTAGCACGCAAAGGAAAAATTTAGTCAATCCCAGGACGCTAGCGAGTCTCGCGTGATGTTGAGTATTAAAACTAGACCTAAATACATCGGCGCTTTATGAGGCGCGGGGCGAAATCGTTGACGCAAAAAGCGAGGACTGGAAGGCCAAAATTGTTTTGAATCAATGCTGAATACTCGAGGGACAAGAAACTTACAATTTTAATACATTATATCCATTTCAATACTATTTTCTCTACTCTTTTTGGCAGACTATATTATATAGTCCTATAATATGCCACTTCCACAGTTGAATCTAATGATATCTAATATGTTGAAATCTTTTAAAAAGATTTAGTATAATGAAAGATAAGATATACTATGTAACTTGCGACGAGGATTGGATAATTAGTATATATCACTATAAGTAATCGGGAACAGATAAAAATAAGAGAGCGTCCACACTTGATCCAATCCACGTTTATTCTTATTTTTGACACAAATATTTTGATCCTACCATCAAATTCATATAATAATTTAAGATATATTATATAAACAATACTTTATATATATATGTTTGAAAAACGCGCGAACTTCACTGCGTAAAATCCATGTTACTTTCAACAAGTAGAATCTAATAAAAACTGATAAATTAAAATCCATAAAGTTATTTAGGTTATAGAAGTTTGCAGATAGACACATATGGGGGACGCAGTCACACAAATAGCTGGAAAAATATTGTCATTCTTGTGGCTTAATTGGGTAATAAAAAAGATTCGAAGACATCAGCCGCCTTTGCGCAAATGACACAGATATTGAATAAAACTTATTAACGAATTTCTTAATTTAAGTTATGTTTTTACAAACAAATAATTAGTTACGTTAACTTGATAAATAATTCATTTTGTCTGCTACGTATCAGGTACGTGTGTACCTGCTACGGTGCTACGATGATATACGTAGCAGGAATACATTTTAGTCTTACAGTATTGGTGGTTCAAACCAGATTGTGAAGCCGAACAATCTCTAATTAAATTAATTCAGATTATATACAGGCAATCGAAATTAAATAAGCCTCTTATTCAATTTCAATTGACTCGATGGTCCTAGGAAGGAGTTCGTATTCCTTTGCAAGGATTTTTGATTTGTCAAATGTTACATAAAATCACATAAATTGTTAAATATAACTATTAATTAGAACTGTGTAGTATTCACAAAACCACAAATAAATCGTTAGTAACAAACTTACAGACTAAATAAGGGTGTTGCGCGTCAGTACACGCTATAGCGCTGGCTGAATAACTTAGATTGTGTATTATCAGGCGTCAGTTATTTAATGGACAGGGCGCACCAATTAACGTGATTGCTATCGGCTCACCGCTTTTAAAAGCGCTGATTGTTAACTGTATTGTAACGTCGACGGGCATTCTCTCGCTTTCATTTCAGTTTTCGTTTAACAATTTCGTTTCAACTTAATCGCGGTTTAATCCGACCTTCGGCCCTTTGCTTATAGAATTTGTAATGCCCTTTTAGTAGCTGTTTTATTTTAAATGAATTTTAAACGATGATAAAATGTTTGACTGTGTACCTTCGCTCAAAGTGTCAATCCTATGTTCTTCTTTTGAGTAAAAACCCATAACATAAAATTTTTTAAGCAGACTTAAAGATGTCATGCACTTCACCTATTACAGTTTTTATTTTTAGCATATAAATTAAACATCTTATTTATCCTGGACTTGCTTTTCCCCGGCCATCCTGGTATCAAGTCAGAAATGATAAATACTACGTTGGTAAACACTTCAGTTCTCTAGTATTGCACACTGATGACAACATTCTGCAACAGCAAACCTTCAGCGGTCTGTAGATCATTCAGGTAGCCGGGGCCCACTATGTCAAAAGGTACCAACGCATCGGCAACAACCCTAAGGGTGTTGCAAATGTCAATGGCGGTGGTTATTTAATATCAGAACTGCCAGCTCACTTGTAGCATTGTCATAAAAATATTAAAGCTTCAATTTATAAGCAGCGCCCATAATCCATACGCAAGGGGAAAAATAAGTTAATTCTGTTTTTTTTAATGTACATTTAGACCCGTGCGTCACCGCCTTTACGCAAGTACGCCCTTTAATCGCGATAAGCGCAACCATAACAGAAATTAGTCCGACCCCGTAAAACTAAGCGCCTAAAATATTTTTTCTAGGACGATACTATTTTGACTCTTTACTTGAAAGTACGCGGTTAAACTCGACACCTAACCATTCTTATTAGTAATCAGGTATGAAGTAGCGAATCAGTAATGTGCAAAATGTAATAATTGTTTATCACAGAATAATAATAAATAAAAAAATATATAATTGTTTATCTATCACATCAGTAAAGGCCACAGTTTCTAGAATTGAATCGTGGCCACACTACGGATTCACCGGATTAGTCCGTGCTATAAAATTACTGTGTTGTTGTCGCAGACAGCAACTTCTTTTTGGTTTGAGAATGATCGTATTACTTTTTTATTTGTTATAGTTCAAAGTATAATAGTAGAGTTCATATTATTTATATAGCGTACTTAGCACAGCCTTTACTTTAACAAGCTCGATGATAATTGTCTGTCTACATTTAAACATCCAAAACGAGAGAGCTTTTATATATACTAGCTAATACCCGCCACTTCATCTGCCTTGATTATTACGATAACATCGAAAAGAACACAATCAAATATATAGTTACTTAGAATAATTTTGCGACAGCTTATAAAATCGTTGTTTCTTAAACTTCAATAACATTAAATTAAATGAAGATATCGCATATATTGATTGATATTCTTTATAAGGACCCAAGTGCCTGTCAAATAAAACTTAGAACAACTAATTGCAATTTATCCAGTAGTTTTTCAGAGCCAGTGTCATGTTATTTATATATCTGAGTTAGTAATACGTACCACATTTAAGTTTTGAATATTATTTTACACATAACTTAAAAAGTAGTTTAAACGTTTACAATATCGTTTTTTTCATCGAATTAGTGTGTGTAGTTTTATTATTATGATGAGTTAGTAGTGCTATTTGACCGAGCACACTTGCATTGCTGCTGACATTAGACTCTTCGGAATAGAGAAGCGCATGTTTCATAGCAGAACAATAGGCTGTAGACAGGCCCGTGGGTGATTCTATGTCCCGCAATGACATAAGCCGCTATTAGTTGGTGCGCGTGATTAAAACATTCCGTGTGACAAGGGGACGCGAAAGAAAAAAAATAATCATCGCGTACGCCATAATAGAGAGGGTCCCATGATATATGGATATATACCAATGGGTCGTCGACAGATCGCACCCTATAACGAAGGCCCTTTTTACCGATACAGACAACGCAGTCCGTAGAGCTTGTGGATGCAGCCTCGCCACCCTATTCTAATAGTCTGCGACATTTGATTAATGGCCACGCTTCGAAACGAGGGATTCGACGGTTGGCATATCTGGTTCATTTCTTCTGCCTATGGCCCTTCCTTTGTGTTTCGAACTAATTTTAATGTGCACCGATACTCGACGTCTTTTCGAGTTCGCCGTGAGTGCAATTACTTTTGTCAACTGACGCACCACATCGTTTTACGTTCGCTTTGATTGTAATGGAGGACGTGGAGGGTAAGTTTTCTATTTGATTTATTTTTAAGATTGCGTTATCCTTTTCTTGTGCGTACAATTTTGTTTTTATTGTTTGTAATGAACAATTGGAAATAAAACTTTTCAAAACAAGTTTCGTACAACTAATTAGCTGTTTAACGATGAAAACATTGCTTGACGGAAATTGCATCACGACGTATAACAATATTTATTCAATATGGAAGAATTACATTCACTCATTGTTTAAATACACCTATTAATTCTGAAAAGAAAAGCCACTGACCCGAGAAGAGCCGGCGATAGAAACTCACCAGGAATTTTTTTACACATTAATTGAAATTAAATTATGTTTAATATAAGAGCTTTTGACATATAGCCTGCAACGATCAATTGATTTCGATCGTATACAATACTTTGAATAATCACTAATATTATAACAAGCTTTCACACACAAACGTTCCTTTTGATTTTTTTTTATTTTTAGCCCCTGATACATTTTGAACGTTTACTGGGATTTATTTATTTATTTGTAAGAACTTATACATTGTCCCATAAAAGATTTACCTATTGTATCCAAGTCTAGTTGTTGGTAGAAACAATTTATATTTGTTTTATGATATCATGAACATTATGTGTTGAATATTCATTTTTACTCTTATGGACTACTCTTACTTGAAAATGTTGTGTGTTAACATTTTCAAGTATGTACTGAGAAGCAAAACGAACTCAATGGCTTAGTAGCACTAAAATGTAGCTACGCTATGGCTCTGATTCAGTTAATGAAAGGGCTTTTAACCCCAAAGGAGCAATATGAACACTACTCTAGTATTCAGAATGTCTTTGGCGCCAGAAGCCCCCTAGAAGTTCAAGCCAAAGCCAACTGCAGTAACACATTTCGCGAGGTAGCCAACGCGTTCGGCCATCGATGGGAATTTCACTCGCACGCGCGGATTCGGCCAAATAAAATTTCGCCCGAAATTGAATCGACCGCGCGGCGCAAGCAGACCGTGAAATTGGACGGCGCGGCCAGCGGGTCATTCCGCGTCTTCGTCGTTATCCCTCGTGAAGTACGATTCACACCGAACGGCATTTGTCGGTGAGTGCTTAACGATGTAGTAGACTAGCTCAAACACTAAAGGTAGCTTAAATGCTATCCCTTGGAACCATTTGAATTTTTTTTGAGAAGGTGGCAAACTTACTGGCGGTACACCTGATGTTAAGTGATAACCCCCGTCCATGGACATTTGCAAACATTAGGGCTGCAAATGTGTTCCCATCTTTTAATAAACTGGGCTCCGGTTCCACCGGTACCTCACTCAACAGACGAAATGTAGAAGTATACCACTTCCACTTCACGCCGGTCTTCTGTGAGGTCGTGGTACTTCCCGGACGGACCTGCCCATTCGTGCAGCGAAGACTGTTGTGCGGCCCCACCACAGTCAGATTTCAGTATCCAAATCGCCATAACTTAGTATGGACTAATGCACGAAGACTAGATGAAATCCGCACCGCGCCGATGCGCGACGTATCGTGTGAATCGTACACAACTTGATCCCAATAGCTTATAGCCCGACTTCTGAATTATACATGTGGGTTTGATGCGCGATTTGAGCGTCCGTCCACCCAAGCTTCGACCGCTACGCGCGTCCATTTTCGGATTGGAGTAAAACCGTTTGAGATGTCGCCAATTAACGTGTTTCTCTTACCAGGTATTTTGCTTCGTTGAAATGGCTCCAGTGCTGCAAACCTAATGTTTATATCAACGTCTTATTTAAATGTATATTCCACGATTTTTTTACTAGATAAATTAACTTTGCCCATTTATCTTCGACCACGAATGCAAATTATTAAATCATCGAATTACAAAACCCTCTTCCATAATACGACATACTTTCTCTGTTGCCGTGCAAAAACAGACGTGTCAGTGCCCCGTAGCAGTCGACATTAAAAGAGGGCTGAGAATAATATACATAAATCAGCGAATCTACAAACAACGCCCATACAACTAAAAGAACCGGAATCGAGTCAGGGCCAGCCCTAATAGTGCATTCGCAATACATCCGATTCCTTTCTGATTCACCCTCGGTCATTAAACGGTGATGCTGCGATGGCTCCTTTCAACTGACCCCAGGAGCAGTCTCAATAGCGAGCTTCACCATTAATTCATGGGGACCTTTTGTACCATCAAACAGCGATGGTTGGAAAGGAAACGGGAATTTCACCGTCTTAATACACGGCTGATGAATATCCCTGTATATTGAGCTAGCAAACACGTTAGTTTTTTACAAACGTTAGTGTATTAAAGTAGAAATATAGCGTACTAAATATATAGAAGATGGCGTCTTAGCTGTACGATCTCTCGTTACAAAGCGTAACAAAACATACAATACGATTAATTGACAAATGACAACATGATAAAATAATGAATGTTGTAGTTATATCGGATAAAAAAAATAAAGCCAATACGAGGCTTAACACTATCTCATTTCGTAATCTGAGAGTAATAATCTGTCGCAAACACGTGGACCCATGTCAACTTGTCGATAAAGGGATGCTTATCAACATCTCCGTATTTTATCTAAAACAAACGGGAGATAAGGATATTTTTCATTGTTAGATCCGTCGCATGTTCCGGCACCGACAAAGCGTTAATAAGTTTGAAAAACAAAGTCAAGAACAATACTTTATTCATAACATTTACGCACATTTAATACGTTTAATTCTCAACTTTTCGAGTACTTTGCAATGACATCAATGCTTCGGTTCGGATGGTCACTCGCATGAAAATAGTGACAACAAACAAAACTTTCAGTTTGCATTAGTTTGACGCTTTAATGGACGTCACAACCTATCAGCGACCTATACAGTTTGAACTTTTTAAACGTCATTTCAACAGAAGGACTAAAAAGTCAAAATATTTCCGTCAGTCACATTGCGCGGAAAATAAAAGTGCATGAATGTTGGCGAACTTTTCCGTACATATTATGTCAATATCAATACAGTTATAACGCGAGTAAAATCTTTTAAGTTTAATAATAACACATCACTAATGACAGTAACATAATAGTTCAAGTCTACTGGTAACTCTTCGAATAAGAAACGATGAAAGCACACCGCCTTTGTTCAAAGATGAGCTTTGCGAAACATTACACTAGGTATCGCGAGGTTTCGCAACAAACGGACGACTGCAGCGACGCAGACTCCAAATTGAATTTACAACTCTCGCTCCGAGATCCGATCAGTTGCCAAAAATTAGCTCGGAGAGAACGCAGCTTAAGCCCCTGCCGCGGAACCGAGAGTTGCGGGCTTTTGCGCTGGAGCTATTGAGCAAAAGCCGCGCGGCTCGCGGCATAAAGTTCCACAGTTTCGTGTTCACCGTTTCGAAGTAAGCCATCTTTTATGACACCAGCCCGTTATCCCTTTTAGGTATTACTACCCAAGAAATGCACCGCCCCATCTTTACTGTGAGAGCAGCCCGTTATCCCTTTTAGGTATTAGGTCCTACCCGAGACAGGCACCGCTTATATACTACAACAACTACTTTGGTGGGCAGTGGTAATGTGTGGGCTTAGTCCGAAAACAGGAAAGTTGACCGTATCTGTCTCAGTCTCTGAAGATCCGAACGGAATACAGGAAGGCCATAACAACACATCCCAGAAGAAAAATAACTTTTGCAATCTCAAATAGTCAATATCACTAATCGTCTTAATAATACTTTTTATTACGACGGGAGAGCGCCCGCCTAAGAGAGTTGTCGGTCGTAAGATGTTTTATTTAAACGGAGCCTGCTCTCTGATAGATGAACGCGTCTGTGCGGTCAGAGGACGGGAAATTGATATTTCACTCGGAACGGGGGAGCGGATCGACTTGTGTTGCTAGCCGTGATCATTCTAGACGTACGTTTCATGTGTGAGCGAGTGTATATTGCATGAATTCAATTCTCCTAGAAATGAATTCTCTAAGATACACATTGTTAAAGAAACAGACATTATTAAACTAATGAACACGGGTAATGGTAGTAAACACATAAACCTTAGTCTTGCTATAAATACACATTGTGAGAAAATGGAGAGATGGCTGCAGGCAAATTGTTTCACTATATTCGTGTACGATCAAAGAGCGATAAGAAGAGATACAACTTCTATGGTCATCATGTGAAATATATAAGAAAATATTAGACGTTGTCATGGCAACATGGATAGGAATGTACATGTACCATTCAGAGTTGTGCTTCAAAACGATTCGCCAAACGAATCAGAGGACGCTCGTTTATAGCTCCAGAGACCGGAGTGAGTTTTAATCAATGGATTCCTTTTATCCCAAATCGAGTTGCTTATTCAATAAAGCGTCGATTATTGGGAAATTCCTTCGCGGGAGACGGGGCGCGTCCGCGAGCGGGGCGAATTTAAATATTAAGTAAGTAATGAACGGAACAAATAAATCGGCCCTCGGAACTCCGATCGCCGTCGCGGACTTTTAACGAGACGCTCAAGTGGTCCGGACGGTGCGGTGAAGGGATCGCAATAAAAAGTTGCTTTATCTACATTGTTTTTTAGCATCTGAAGCAATGCTTGCTGCATCCATCGTTATATCCTTTCCAGCATACAAACAGAGTTATACAACCCAAATATCACTGCGAGAACATTTTAGATTAGATTTCGGTTAATCCTTTACAACCACATAACACTTTTATAGCCGGAGTGTGGCGCAGTCTTAACACATAATCTACTATCAGGCCAGTTGCGATGCCCGAAAAGCTCATAACGTCGCATCTAATGAAAAAGACAACGCGTCTCGTTTTATCTTTACAGCTTAAGGGGCCACGGCCTACGGTTACACGGTGATCACCTTAACTGGCGTCTCGTACTGCCCAATAATTGGTTTACGGTGTTGTAAATTTAATACGTCACGGGTTTATACTAGCTACGTCACAGCGGAGTAGCAGACGCTTACGCGAATATTAAGGATATTTAACGGTGGCAGGGCCACGCAACAGTCTTCTCTGTTGCACGATTGGGAAGTTACGTCCGCGTAAGTACCACGATCTCACAGAAGGCCGGCGTCATTTGGAATTGTTATATTCATGCGTTGCGTCTGGTGAGTGAGGTAGCTGGGGCCTACTTTGTGATAAGTTGGCAACGAATCTGCAACCCTGCGGATGTTCCAAATGTCAGTGGGCGGTGGTTATCACTTAATACCAAGTGAACCGCCAGCTCATTTGCCACCTTCTCAAATTAAAATAAAAAAACAGAGTACTTGTGTTAGTTTAGTGTCTCGACTGGAATAATTCGACCTATTTGGCGGAGTGGATATTGAACTTGTCTCTTGCGCCAAAGGGTGTGGGTTCCATTCCCATTTATATGTATTCATTTGTGTGTATCGCTATGTTTAAGTGATTATCATACCTAGTGTCCGTGTCGCTAGATAACGGTGTGTTAAAAATATGTCCCAACAAACGTTTCAGTTATTATAGAGTGAAATAAATCAGACGCAAAGCGTGAAACTCTTTTTTTTAAGTTGGTTGAAGTTTGGTTTTTAGCACAAGTTACTAAACAGAATTCTGCATTTGAAATGTCAGAAATTATAGAGTGAAACCTTTTCTGCCATTTTTTTCATTCATATGTGTGTGAACATACTGTTATTAATTAGTTCAAATTATTATCTATTCATATATAAACCGGTATAAACTATGCCTTAAAATGTATTAATATTATATTTTGAAAGATGTAACTAAAAATATAAGTTTTAATAGTTCGTTAGTATTAGATACCCTCGTTGTTAAAACACAAACTGTAGATATAATATAATACTTCACTATCATAACTATTATTTCAAGTAAATACCTGAAACAGAATTAGATTTCTGGCATACGCACTGGATGATTTTCATTAATAATTGGCTCTTCTACGCCTACGCGCGGCTACGCGGCTACGTCAAATAGAGTATTGATGCCCGCGGTATTATAATTAATAATAAGCTGGTTCTACTAGTCTCCTACGATGCCTACGAGGCTACGGCGAATAAACCGGGAGAGAATTAATTATAGCGGTATAATTGTTCACCCTGAGAACACATTAAGCTTCAATTTTCGTGAATTGTTGAAGGTTTGCCGATCGATCTTTTTGATGCTAAGTGAGTATGGACGTTTAATACATACGGGCATGCATAACTCAAAGAGGTTGTGATTGCGTTACCGACGTTAGACTCACTACTCAGCACTCCAGCACCAAACTGAGGTCAAAACTATAAACGAGTAGTTTGTGTTTTATCCAGGCGACAGGAACTGCAACAAGAAGTTGTTACGTCGCTCTACCGCGGCAATTTGTTTTCGAAATTGAATAATAACGACTATTATTAAATTTCTCATAGATAGAGACATTATTAAATGAGTTCGTGTTTGTTCGCACACACACCAGTTGTCGAACACGACAGATTTCGTCAAACAAAACTACGCGCGGACGGATCGCTCCTGGGAACTATTTTTTTTCGCCGCAGTCCCAGTTTACATTTGTCAGATCATCGATCAATATTGTGTATACGTCCGCGCGGGCTTAATTTATGAGTTGTTTACTCGGCACACAAGCTAACTGTCACCATAAAATTTCGCGCCACAGACTAAACAATTCTGACTACTAAATTTATGCGTATAAGATTCATATTGCCGTTTCCTAGACATTCGCGAACGTAAAGTTCTGAAGGAAATGCTAATAGGTAAATAGCGTGGAAAAATCTAAGTACAAAATATAAGTTTGGTATCTATAAAGGAAATAAAAATCCCGGCAAAACCCTTATCAATGATAAAAATTAAAATATAATACAGTGCAAACATTCAAAATTTTAACGATGCAAATATATAATCATATAACGCGTAGTAAATTAGGATTATTGCCGTGAAATAACGCTTTTTCACAAGTCGAAACGACAGCGAAACTTTCAAATTATACTTTCATTTCTTTAATAGAAAAAGCCTTTCGAATTTAGTCCGATTAAAATCCCTACGGTCCCATTAATTTAACAACATCGTTTGAATTGGAGAATATCATTTGAAAATATCTAGTAAGTATATCAAATACTTATTACAGCCTATTATTCTATTTTAAGTAAGACTTTATAAATGTAGATAATGATAAAATGAGATAAAAATCCAACGCCTTATGTCTGTCAGTCAGCAAGACTGACAGACATAAGGTCAAGTTCGTGGTTCAAACTGCAGTAATATACAGGGTTTTTTCATACGGAGTAGATAATCATCAGGATCCAACTCTCTTTCTTTTCTTTAGAAAAACCAAGTCTGCCTGGTCTACATTATTTCTCAGTTAATTAAGATTAATCTCTGATTATCGGTATTAGTTAAATGAAATAAATTAATTGCAACACTTAATTTAATACATTATCTATGTTAAAATTTTATGTATTATCTGTGCCTACTTTTCATTACAAAAAGATTTTTACTCAGTATTGCGAATTTTATTTTAATCATATAGTTCTGTAATTACTTAAATACTTTCGTAAAATGTCATTTATAGACCTACTAGATTACAGGCTAAATATACAATAAGCCCTTTGAACGGCCATGCAACTAGCTGTGTCACCATAAACCGTCTCCTGGTATCCAATCGACGAAGACGTCACTATAAATTTGCGGAGCGCGGTCCCGCGCGGTGACGGCCCACGAATTGGACAAAAGCGGTGGAATGAAACGAAACAAAAAAAAAAAACAAGAGAGGCGAAACGAAAAAAAATGGAGGGAAATGCGAAACGATCGCGCGCGAAAATGGCCGATTTAACTTTTTCAATTAAACCCCGGGGCCCCGGTGGCGCGTCCTGACCCAGATAGGTCCGGGAAGGGACGCTTTCGGCGGGGATGCGCCGTGCGTTGCCCAATCGAATCCTGAAGGGTGAAAAGCCCGAAAGAAAGGAAACGGGTTATGGCGATTTCCAATGTGCCTGTTAGGATGGCCGGTTGCTTTTTTATGTATTTTATTTACGGTGGTATGGCCACGCAGCAGCCTCGGCTGTTGCACGAATGTGCAGGCTCGTCCGGGCGAGTTCCACGACCGGTGTAAAGTGGAAGTATAATACTTTCGCGTTTCGTCTGGTGAGGGAGGTGGCCTGTGCCTAATTTTCAAAAGGTTGTCAACGCATCTGGAACCCTCGGGTGTAGCAGATGTCCATGGGCGGCGGTATACACTTAACATCGGGTGAACCGTCTGCTCGCTTAGCAACTTTTCATATTAAAAAAATGTATAAAGTTGGCAAGCAAGCGGATGGTTCATCTGGTGTTAAGTGACTACCCCACTCACCACACCAAACTCGAAAGCACTTTAATACTTTAACACAATGTTTTTTTGTTATCATTTCGAGAATATGCAGGTTACCTCACGATGTTTTCCTTCACCGCCGAGCACGTGATTCAATACTTAAAATTAACAATTTCAAGTGCTGTCAGTGGTTCGAATTCAGGTTGCTCGAGTATATTGAATTTGAAGCGAGCGCACGGACACTGCTACAACAATTCGAACAATCAGTACTCAGTACACGATTCAAATTGAACGTTTTCAAGATTCTTCACAAACTTAAGCTCGATACAATAAGAGAAATAGTTCAAATTAACTACTATTTGCCTTCAGTCGATCAGTTTTCGTCACTGCGTTCCCAACGCGTTAACTAGGCAATCATTTAACTAGCTAGAGCGTGTCCTTATATACCAATAACCAAAACCATACACACGGACGAGTGCTTCTCCAGTTGAAACGACTCAAAGGGAAAGAGAAAGGAGACAATTGGATTTGTAATTTAGGTAGGGCCACGAAACAGTCTTCGCTGTTGCAAGAACGGGAAGGTCCGTCCGCGGAAGTACTACGAAGAACAGACCTATACTACTAACAGAAGACCGAAGGACCAGAAGTGCAGTAGAAGTGTTACACTTCCGCGTTTCGTCCGGTGAGCTGAAGATGAGCAATAAAAAATATTACAAACCTTAGAGGCCCATCTTTATTTAAAGCGTGGTGTCGAAACAATTCGGCCGGTGCGGTTACGATACGCACCCACCCGTACATAATCCGAAAGGAGTTGACGCATCGAATATTCTCGAACGCTCACCGATAAACCATCTCATAATTCATAAAGGGGCGCACACCCTTTACACAATTTCATTTCGTCTCCAAATTTTCCTAGATCAAATTGTCTGCGAAGGCCACAAATAAATGCTTGGCACGCGTTCACTCAAGTTGGTGGCTCTTGGAGTTTATCGTTGCCGTCATTGTTTACTGGAGCAAAGATAAAAATATATTACAGATCTATGCCACAGGTATATTTTTTATTTATTTATTTAGTTATTTTATTTATTTACACACAAAAATTTTAATTATTTATTACACCCATACAATTTATAATAACAGTACAGTAATTATAACTAAGTGTACAACTTTTTTAAGGTAAACACAACATGCACACATAATGAATGAAAAAAAAAGTTAAAATAATGAAAAGCCTACTTTATTACATTAAAAAAGAAACAATTTCGTTTTCTAATAAGTAGTAATTTTCTAATAAGTAGTAAACATTAGATACTTAACATTTCTTCCCCGTACTATCTAATCTTAACCAGACCCTTAGTCTAAAAGAACTTATAGTTTATTAGAAAGTTAAAACCCATTTTTGAACTTGTCGCTATACAAAATAAATATATATAAAAATATCGATCGGTTTAAGTGACCATATAAAGTAGTGTTAGTACTGACACCAGAAAAATATATGCTTCGTATCGTATTCAGTTAAGGTCGCAGCGGGCCTAATTCAACAGACTATCGAAAAAAATCCCTATCGAATTTCCAAGTCTGACTGCGCGTGCCGCGGCGGCGCTTAAAAGTTGGGAAAGCGACCAACACAGCATACCTACTCGCGCGTCGAACTTTCACGACCACCGGACTACGTAGGTGGGCTCACTGCGCGGCGTGCGTCTGAATGAGCGGGCGGAGGATAACCTTGTCCCAATTAAAGTTCCAATCAACCCAAAGTGACCGGGAAGACCGCCGCCAAGTGCGCGCGGAGTCCGCCGAATGCTCCCGAGCCCACCCGAAGCGGGGGCGATCGATACCCCCCAACCCGCCCCCCGCCCCGCCACGTCCGGGGGGCAAAAGTCACGCTTTCGGCCGTCGAAATCGGACCGGGCCCCTATAGTGCAGGGCGGAGGGCCTGCGTATACGTGATTTCGAATCTCGCACTGAGCGGATGTCCAGATTTGCGGCGGTCAACAATTGTAAGTCTACTTGCATCTGTCTTTTACGCGCGATTAGAATGTTGCATCGGCTATATTATGACTTCAGGATAAATACATTATTTATCACAAAAGAACACAACATAGTTCGCTTAAAACGTGATAAATATATAGAAGTCTTAAATATATGTATGACACAAACATCAGTCTCTGACGGGTACCAGAGTTTTTAAATCTAAACAACTAGTAATTTGTTTAATAGGCATTGAAAAATTCAATGGTTTTACTTTGGACTTCATGTGGTATTTATTGTTGTTAATTTTATTTAAAGAAAACCTGATATATGTCATCAGTTATCTTCGTTATTAATTTATACACAGACATGTCAGTGTGGTAAGATTTGTGCTTATATTTTCAGTCTCCTAACTGGAATATAATTTTATGTCTATTTAATAACTTAACGTGACTTTCGAGATAGATAAGTACGTCACAGTCATAGCAAAGCATTTTGAAGTAATTACAGTTAAAAAAAAACGCAAGCCGTTTATTATAAGTTAAGAAAAATGGAAAAAAATACCTCGTGTTACTGTGATTGGTAGGGTTTTGGATTGAGATGGTCGTAACAAAACGCGTGGAATAATACACGGAAAGAAGCGAGCCGCTCAAATTACGAGAAGCGTCAGTCTTTGGTATGTAGGTCACGACAGCGTCGCGGGATCCGTAGGTGCAGAGGCGCACTATAAATTTGAAGGATCCGGCTTCGAGCCTGGATGTCACTTCAATTACCACTGACGGTGGTAGAGCTACGCAACAGTGCTCGCTTTATTAAGAGGTGGCAACCCATCTGCAACCCTACGGGTGTTGCAAGTGTCCATGGGCAGGCGGTTATCACTACATCAGGTGAACCACCAGCTCGTTTGCCACTTTCTCACATAAAAAAAAACTAGGTTCTGCCCGCCACTTCATTCTCGTGTGTTAAAGGGAATTAAATGGCATATTCCATTATCTCTAATAGGGAGTGGACTTTTCGAAAGTCCTTTTGCAGTTGCCAACGCAACTAAAGGCCGCGATTGTCAAAATTATAAATCCGTGGCGCAGTGGTTTAGGCTGTAAGATATCTCGATGAGGCAAATCTATGTTTAATGGCTTATAAAATATAGTAGGTACATTGGAATTAATTAATATCATGTACTCACTAATCTAACTAATATCATGTACTCACTTCACATTGCGAGGAAAATAGTATGTCAGAGAAGTATTAAAAAGACAGTAGGTATACAAAATTAGGAAATCCGAAATGTCCATACGCAATACGCCATGCTACAAGCGAATGTCTATGCCCACCAAGGGAATATATCAACGTTCATATTTTAAAAACGCAAAGTAAAAAAATTGAAACATTACAATGTGCGAAACTTATATGAGATTATTTTATGTGATGTTGTCAAGCGAGCCGGCGGTTCACCTGATGTTAAGTGAACACCGCCGCCAATAGACACCTAAAACATCCAATGGCTTTGATGATTCAACAATATAAACCATAAATTTTTATTTGATGATTTTGCATTCTTAATAACAACATAATTTCAAGTAAATAAATTCTTAAGCGAATAAATCTAAAGACGTAAACTCCAAACCGCGATTCAGCCGTCGTAATTAAATTCACGAATCTAATCTTTCAACTTTACTTAATATCACACTTAACTCTGCATAATACTGGTATAAGCGGCGGCTTAACTCGGAATTAGCAAAACTTAAACTTGCCCCAAATGTTATTCGGGAAACGACTCGTGTGGTTAAGTTACGAATCGAGACTTAAAGGTGGTTTATACTAGGTATACAAAATGTCGATTGGTATTAGCATATCATAATATACATTTCTCGTATTTTTAAAACCAAAATGGTTAAAAAGTCATAGTGTCCACGTCACACATATATAATCACAAGATATAATGTGGAAAAATTACTATGTAATGTAAGAGACTAGGTTTTTATTTTGATTATATGATTCGGAGAGAGATTTATTTGACTAATGTTATATAGTTATAGATTAAATAATATGTAAGAACCCAATCTGTTAACAAAATCAAATTTCAATTAAATATACATTCTAATTTAACATTTAATAATTAACAAACAAACCAAAAACTTTACGCATAAATTAACAAATTATTTCATGAAAACGTTATTCAAGCGATATTCAAAAGGTAAAATAGATTCTTCAGAAAACAGACCTGATAGTAAAGTTGTTTGGGTACAAATCGCTTCACTAATTTCATTTATAAATTTTAAGTATAAGTGAAACATTTCAGTATTAAGCGGTTCATGCTATAGAATCATAACTAATGCATGGCTATTAAGTAGTAATTAACAAGTCGACGCGAAAGATATATTTCAGACTAGCTGCTGCCCGCGACTACCTCTGCGTGGAATAGACTGAAGGTGAAACATTAAGATAGAAAGACAGATATACATAAAATATGTAAATTTATTATAGCCTATCTCTTATTCTGATGTATAAGCTATATTATTGTAAAATTTCATTAAAATCCATTCAATAATATTTGCGTGAAAGAGTAACCAAACATCCATCCTTACATACAAACTTTCACCTTTATAATATTAATAAGGATATATTTAGTAGTTTTTCATACAAAATGATATTGATGGCGTAACATAATTCACTTAATTCCTTGGCAGCAAAATCTATGGACAATATTGGCCATGATGTCAGATAGTGTCGTGTATTGAAAATGAATATGTCCGTGTTTTGTTTGGTACGCTATCGCAGTGGCCCGAGAGCGGTCGAGCAGTTTGTGTTGACCTAGAGTGTACATTAATGGCTATGGTGCAAGCGACGAGGAATCGGCGATAGTATCGTATTAGCTCGGCTCATATTTGTAAATCGACTAATTGCATTGCATTGATTAACGTTTTATTTGGAATTTGTATTGTCAAATGTTAAAGCATATGAATAATTTAGCATTATAAATGTTTAAAAGCATAATAAACAATACTTTGAATAATAATTATACAAATGTATAATAATTTTAAATATAATTATACAAATGTATATAAGACACAGAAAGCATAAATACAATAATTAAGGTTTATACCGAATATATACAGCATGTCGTTACCATCACGACAATAAATGAACACACGTCTAACGCTACTTGCCAATAATCATAAAAAAATATTAACGTTAAACAAAATCCATAATTAAAAAAGTATATTTTTCAAACAAACTAATTAAGTAAAAAAGAAACAAATTTGTAACATCCTATACAACTCGCGCCACAGCGTCGCATTACAAGCCTCTCCTTCTAACAGTATGTTTTGTCTCTTTTAAATTCATTCAACCCATTCATATGCTTTGTGACCTTTACAAATGAACGTAACGTAAAGCGTTACGCTTTTATAGGTAAGGGTGTTCTAAAATTCTTTGTTTTGGAAAATTTAATAATTCTGTAAATATTGATGTTTAAAGAATTTAAATGTTTAATACAACTTTAAAAAGTTATCCCCTATATGTGTGTTCATTTATTGTCGCAATGGTAACGACACGCTGTATAACTGCAAGTCCCTCAATCTCTGTTGCTAAACTTGTATTTAAAATGTTTGATATTTTCTGTGTTTCAAATGACTCAGTCACAGTTGCTAGGCTATTAGTTATGGCGAGGGTCGTGGGTTCAATTCCCACACGGAGCAAGTATTTGTATGGCCCACAGATAATTATTCCGGATCTGTGTCTATTCTCAAGAAGTGTTGACGTCCGAAAGACGGTCGGTAAGAAATGAAACCTACTATAAACAGCATCCACATGTCGTGTCGAACCCCACCTAGGTCAGGAAAAGAAACAGTTTAAAAATCTCCGTAAATAAATAATAATATAATAATAATACTTTATTTGCTATTTTTATTTTTATTTATAAACCCAACCAGACGAGAAAACAAAAAAAAAACAAAAAATACTTTATTTGCCATAACTAGAAAAATACATAGAAAAATGTGAACAAAAAAAAAGATACTAAATAAAACTATAACAGACAAAAAAAAAATTAAATAACATTTTGGCAAAAAGGTTTTATTTACCTTTTTGCCAAAATGTTATTTAATTTCATATATTTAATCTCAGCGATTTCTGAGAATTTCTCAGTGCTGATTTTCAGCTTATCCCTATATTGTATGAAGCTTTACATCATCATTTACAAATATTGTATATATAAGTAATCATGTACAAATGTGAACCTGACAAGCCATAGCTCGCGATCCGCTCGTGACTCGGACCGCGCGGCATAAGCTTACCGCACTAAAGTACACAACTTACTCTCCTGTGTGCCGTAAATTTACGATGCATGTGCTTCGGGAATTTCGTTACGGCGCCCAACCGTATGCGGATTACGACGCCGATTTTTAGTACAGCGTTAGGCAGCAAGGTCGATAATGCTTTGCGCTTTTCGCGCCTTATATTAATAGCTTAGATTTTTATTTGAGCCAAGTCTCAACCTAATTATGGGAGAGCTGTCATATTTACAGACACTTTAGGACTTGCTTTCTCGTCGACGGACGATTCGTGATAATTCACGCATAACCTTAAATTAATCAGTAATATTTAGGTTATTATCCATACCGCAAAAATATAATTTAAAATGTATTAAATATTGCTTTCTCGTATCCTAATGAAGACTACGAGCAGTTATCCTTGACTCCCACCGAGAAATGATAATATGTTAATTTTAGTCTAATGTTTGTTTTACACGAAAGGCTTTCATGCCTTCCCGTGATTGTTTCGCGTGGGTGAGAAGCTAATAAAGTATGGTCAAAATTCATTGTTATTGATTGTTATTTAGCTTTTAATTCTGATTTAGGTAAAGCACTGAACGACGCAGGTAATCTCCTACATGTTTAAAAACGGGAAATGACCTTCTAAATGGTTGTTTCAAAATGTTTGCGGTCACCAAACACATTACTTATTAAGGTACTAAAAAATCAGAGGCATTTAATATTGTCTATAACCCAAATACAAATTTCTCTAAGGTGTTTTTGTAGGAAAGCCATAAGTTCCGCAAATCTTCATCAAACTTATTGATTCGAACACGTTAAAATCGTGTTCGAATCAAGAAGTATTAATCGGAATAAAACTTTTGTTTGCCCCTAATTGTTTAAGACTTTTAGACAAATGAACTAAAGTTAAAGTTTTCTTAAAAAGAGTTAGGTCAAAAATTCTTATAAATAATGCATGATAGTGCCATCTATTTGCAATTTGTTTCAATGATAGATAGCGAAGTAGACTGAATTTACTATAATACTTAATAGCACATTATTATATTACCAATCGGTGACTGATCATGAAAAGTTCACACCTGTCAATTCGTATTCATACAATTTCCAGGTAACACAAGTTGCCAATAGCCAGTCTCTATTTCGGAAGTCTTTTGCGCCACCTCGTCCAAACTGTGTGGCGTATGCTAACGTTCGTAATAATTCAGGTTTAAGCCGTAATGGCTTATCAAACGTCGCGTTGTCTTTCGGGAAACGGCGCGGTGGCTGGTTGGCCGTTTGACAAATTACTCGGCCGCAACTACACGAAACAAACGAGTCTAATTATGATTTAATCTAATATCCCCTTTGTTTGCTGTCGTGTCAAATGTACGGGAATGTTTTGTTTTAGGCAAATTAATTTCAAACGTTCGTCGGAAAGTCCCCGGAGCGTATGAAAACAACTTGTTTTAGAATTTTAAAATACAATTTTCAAAGTAATATAATAAAATACAAATAATTGTGAATAAAAAACCACGTGTACAAACAAAAAGAATACGAGATATATTCTTCTTCGAAATAAGTGTGCTATCCTACTCTATCACCATTCATCCGAGTGCGACGCATTATAATTCAATCAGTTTATATTCTAATACATGTTAACCTGTTCCAACAATTCCTATCGAATTGAACCGTTCGCGGAAGAAAAGAGAGAACGTTGAACATAAATCCCGCGTTGCGACGTCCGCTTTGAAAAAGCCGACGTGGCCGTTAAAAAACATTACAACGTTTTTAGTTAGCGGACGCGTTACATAATGTTTTCGCCGACAAAAAACCAACGACCCGGGGACACTGGCGGGGCGGGTGACATATCGCCCGGGTGTCCAAACTCCAGCTTCCCGGGGTGGGATTTTAAAGCGCGCGAAACGGGAAATGTGTCCCGTCCCGGGTGGACCATCGCAGATTGCGGTGCCCGGGGCGACGCACGTGGCTTCAGTCACCAAAAAAGACAAGGAGCCGCAGGTTTCGATGTCAAAACTGACCCGACACTGTGTTTTACCGAATTAAGGGATCGTAAAATCATTGAGCGCGAGTGTTAGTGTCCAGACGCTCGCTTATAGTTTAGTACTAGCTGCTGCCCGGGACTACGTCTGCGTAGAACAGGCTGAAGGCCAAACATTCAGACAGATATACATAAAATATGTATATAATTTATAGCCTATGTCTTATTCTGATGTATAAGCTATATTATTGTAAAGTTTCATTAAAATTCTCTACCAACCTGAGCTCAGATCCCGGTGGCAGCTGTGGGAGCTGTTAATTGTAACTTTTCGTTCTCGTTTTTCACGTGCCCAGCGGTGAAGGAAAACATCGTGAGGTAACCCGTATACTGTCGAAAGATTAAAATATTCGAAGATGCGTGAAGTCAACTCCCCTTAAAAACGACCGACAGTTTTTTTTTAACTAGCTGCTGCCCGCGACTACGTCTGCGTAGAATATGGGCTGATGGCGTAACATTCAGACAGAAAGAAAGACATATGTATATAAACTATAGCCTATGTCTTATTCTGATGTATAAGCTATATTATTGCAGTTTCATTAGAATCCATTTAGTAGTATTTGAGTGGAAGAGTAACAAACATCCATCCATACATACAAACTTTCGCCTTTATAATATTAGTTAGGATTTTCTATTCAAAAGTTTTTGCACAACAGACTACAATGGCGGACTTAACACCGTTAGGTGTTCACTAGCAGTCAACTGACAAATGAATAGAGAAGATAAGGTGGTGCGAAAGTGAGAAGTAATAAATAATATGACATTATATAAAATATGACATACATATACACGTATACTTATATATGTATATATGGTACATATACAATACGTTACTAGCTGCACATTATAAAGGACCACCAAACAGAATTATTTTAACTAGAAACCGCCAACTCAGTTATAGTTGATGAGATCAGAAATGGTACTAAAAGTAAAACTTTAGAGAACTGTAGCTTAATTCTAAACCACCTACTTTACTTTGAATGAAAAATAATAACACTAATACCAGAATGTCTAATAGGTGAACGTATTTCCTACGTATGTCCAAGTACATAGTACGTATTCGTATTATTAAATGATGGTTCACTGCGGCTTTAATAAATCTATTTATAGAACTATTCGTAGAACTAGCCAGATGTTTCGAACGGGATTAAATAATTCGGCGAATGACGCATTTGTTACACCGTACCGTTGGAATTTTGGAGCCGACCTAAGCCCGAGATATATTCTATTATGTTAGTAATTAGACATTGATAGATCCGTCTCTGTCTATGAGGTAAGGAAAGGACACCAAAGATTCTATTTAATTACTGATTGCTGTTATGTAACGATTCGCTAAAGTTTTTCTTCGTTATATTTTTGTTTTATATGTCGATAAAGCTTACGAAGCTTTTTGAACAAATTTAGGGTCAAAAAAGGAGTTCAGAAACTACAAATTGGAGGCTGAAGGGAATAATGAAGATGCACGAGTTTGGATTTGAAACTCTCTCGAGTGCAAATCGTCAAATCGCAGTCGTCCCAAGCCGATTCTTTATGGAATAGGTGGTACGGGTAGGTTATCCATTATTTAAGTGGTTAACGTCCATTTACCGCAAGTAACAGAAGAAACGTAAACTGATCACGTGTTCACTTCACGGCGGACTTGTCTTCCCGATTGGGCATAAATTTGCGCCTCAGTTGAAATTCTCCTCAGTTTAATTAAATTTATTGATTATTTGACGCAAAGGAATTTGACATTCAAATAACTCGTATTTACATTGTAGATAGGTGTAATTTTTTTTAACATAATTATAGGAAGATTTTAAAGGCGAATTGCTTCGTTCGATTGGGTCGAATTGGGTGGCGAAAGAATATTGTGTGATGGATGTATATCTGTAGTATGTATTTATTTTAAAAAAAAGTATGTCTAAATATGTTTTGATAAACTTACTTTCTTTTAAATAAAAATACTTTGTATACTTACTTAATTAGTGTAAGTACTTACTTAGCCCGGGACTAGACAACGTTGTGTACAAATATGTCCTTAAATATTTATTATTATTTCTGTATATATATTTTACATTCCAAACAATTATCATAGTTCAGAAACATTACTGTACAGAAAGGTGGCCAAATCTCAATTGAAATGAACATCCAATTATATGTAGATACATTTATTTCCTAGATGTATGGTGTAATTATGATTTAAAACCACCGTGGGAGATCGCTTTGCAATAACGAACATGGCGGCTGGAATGGCCATGTCTTAGAATAAAAAAGCGATGCAATTTATAATTGAGATTTTTATTCAAATCCCTCACTGCTTATCCAGTTGTTACCGTTTCTAGGTTCTGATCGGATGACTCGAAAAACTATTCGAGGTGACTTCACGCCTTCCTTGTCATTCACCTTTAAGAATGTTTTGCAATCACTGCTACGGAGTTGGGACGGAGTGTAACTCCCTTGCATTACAAATAGACCGGCTAATTAACGATTTAGAAACCGTCTACATTTGTAACTGTCAACGGACGGCTCTGGAAGCTTAGACGACGGTCGCGAAGCTACGTCTTCGGCAAGCATAATAAGGGCTGTCGAACATTGTGAGAGATAACATTTGGAGATATTGAGAACAGATTTGCGGATTGCTACTGTCACTTTTCTATTCTTTCGGCTCGTTACAATCAAAGCGCAAATGCGAAGTAATTTGAGAATATCGTAAGTGGGGTTTGTACATATTTTTGTACGATTCCTGACGTCATAGAATAGAAATATTGATTTAAAGTGTCTATAATCCATAATAGCCCATACTATGCTAGGCTATTTTAATTGGATTTTATTAAAGAAAGATATTTATTTAAGTGTTTCAACGCGAACGAAGCCGCGGGTGAAAAGTTAGTTATGTATATGTCCATTAAGTCATTATTAAACCTAAGGAAAGAACCAAATACCTAGTAGCTTGCTCGCCTAAGAGCTAGGCTGAATGGCGTAAGGCCCTGCATATTAAAATAAAAACGTATTGGAATGATAATAATAAAACGGACCGTATGCATAACTTTGCGTCCCACTTACGAGGTGGTCTCCTATGAACAATTCAGTTTCACAATAAGCGGCCGAAGTGGGGCGAACACGTGCACACCAACAGTGGAATAGCACAAAGCCATATCGGAATCGAATTTAGGTCTGACTCCGCGTCCATCGCCGATCCATTACTTTGTATACAGACACACATATCGGTCATTTAATACGGAGCCAAGTTCTTGGGGCAACAGTTTGCGAATTAGTTTCGTGCGGTTCGGCCGAAGTTGTAAAGTTGTTCGCCGGCCGGTTTAGATTTCAAACCCTGCGTTACTGCTGTAGCGATCAGGGTGACTTGTACCATCCGAACCGCACAATCTAGCTTTTGTTAGTTTATTTATACTAATGAAATTGTTGTTAGAGCATTTTATAGTTTAATTTTGCAATAACGGGTGCACAAAATGAGTTAAAACATTTTGTAAAATTGTTTGAAAATAAAATATATAGCTGTCGATCTAGCGATAACTTAATCAATTGACAAGTTCTCCTTTTCAGATTTCATAACACACACGAATAAATGTTCTACTTTGTCTCTGTTTTAAAAGCTTAAACTATTACTTTTACTAGAAAATAACAATGTTTTAGATAATATCTCATATTTTATGCGTTTTTATGTCATGATATAATGATATGATATATACGTATACGTTTATTGATTTTTAGTCATTTTAATCCAAATTTCACTTTTGGTTTATTGAACCTATCACAGTTTATTATCACGGTTGAGTAGTACAGAATACAAAATCATCCCGCCGTCTGTCTCTATATATGCTTAGATATTTAAAACTACGCAACGGATTTTGATGCGGTTTTCTTTAATAGATAGAGTGATTCAAGGGGAAGGTTTATATGTATAATTCATGCATAATATATTAGAGAAACACTGATAATTTTAGAGGTTTCTAATGCGATGTCGAAAACAAACATTCAGCATTGCACCCGTGCGAAGCCGGGGCGGGTCGCTAGTTAATCATAAGGCAATAAGGTCAATTAAAATTGGAAAAGGGAATTCCTTCGGTTTTCTTTTTGAAATAGAGAAATATGTAAACTTAGGAGCTTGCTCGAAACACGTTCTCCTCACAGCTTAGATCGACGCTGGCGGCATTTCACGGATGCCACTACGCATACCACGAACCCTCCAAATCCAAGATCGGTATCAGAGAATTGACGGACAGTTCTAGTGTCAAACAAACTAATCTTGAATGTCACAGAGCGAGATTACTCGGGTTCACTAAAGTTCAACACACAAAGAGCTCTTTGTGGCCGATATAAAACGAAGAAAGAGACAGAAGAGGAATGTATAGGCTCGTAAATGACGTACTACAAGCGTCTGTGAATTTGTATGTATGTATGTGGAAGATACGAAACAAGTTTAGATAGATCGGGTATATTGTAAACCTATGATCTCTACGAACCTCTGTGTCTTAGACCTTATGCTTGTTTAAATGTGTGAACTAGCTGTTCCCGCGTCTTCAGCTGCATGGAATTTAAAATGAATAAAATTTCTAAAATAAAAGTAGCCTAAGTTACTCCTTATTACATCAGCTAACTGCCTGTGAAAGTCCCGTCAAAATAGGTCCAGCCGTTTCAGTGATCAGCCGGAACAAACAGACAAACATACAGGCAAAAATCGTAAAGAATGTTATTTTGGTATATGTACCGTGTATACATCCATATTTATTTAGTAAAAGCAGTTATTTTAGCACAACAAACACTCCAATTTAACAAAACAACTTATTTATCTGTATATGTATGTATGTATAGATGTAAATTTAAACCAATACTACTGATGCACTAAACACGACAAACATTTTCATACCAGCATTTACCACTATTTATTCACTTTTTAATGTCGTAGCCTGCCAAGCAAGTCATCAATCGGCATTATGGTACAGTGTAACTAACCACAGCATCGCGTTAATGTTCCACTGTAATATAAGTTGCGTAACGATTTCATTAGATGGCGCTACTTAAGTTTTACATTGCACAGCCGTTTGTACGTTCTCATTACGTCAACTAAAGTCTTGAGCCAATAACAAGGTGTTCTGTTAAGCAGAAAATGTTCATCTACGACAGACGTGTTACTTAATCAAAGCTACTATTTTTGTGTTAAAGTCTTGGAAGGACTACGCATAGTCCATCGCTCTTATACTCGGGTCTAAGCGTCCGAATTAGCTGGACGCACCGCTGAAGGAATCCTTAAGTCTGCGGTCTAATTAGCGCTTTAGAATTAACTCTGGCAACCCGAACACGTCGCGCGTGGCCCTTTGTTTGCGTTGCGCGTTAATTATGAAAATTTCGCAGCCGCGGCCGAGGCGCCGAAGCCTCGCGTTGCCGGGGACTTAGCGGTGGGACAGTTATGTACATTAAAGGTACCTAAGGTAAAAGGCGATGTAGTTAGTAGAGTACTTGTAGGGACTTGTAGATTGAGAGATGTCGAGTTTTCGATTACGTAGAATACGCAAAGTTAGCAATGTATACCTATACGACTCAGGCACCATCAAGAAGAGAGTCTACTCCTCACTCAATAGCCGGCAACACATTGTGACTCATTGTGACACATTGTGACGTAAAAATAAATTCCTGCGTTTTTCCAACTTTGTGGCCCTGTCTTTCTCTTTTCTAAACTCTAGTAGTTATAAAGAATACTATTTGGTAGGCTTTAATTGCTTATAAAATATACTCAAATTTCATAAACGCCTTTTAAAATATGTTAAAATTCCTAGCCTTATTTACTTATTTCTTTATTAATTTTAATTGCGGCGTAAACCTTGTACGGAGAAATTCTACATAAGTAATATATATGTACACAAACCTTTAGAACGCGGGGTAAACCAGCGTGATCTAGTAGGATGATAATCTAGCTACGAATTAGAATACTCAAATTAAAAATTCCACTTTTTACGACCGAATAGAAATAAGCAGCGGAAACAAAGTACTAAAGTAACAGCTAATAATTAATTCTTGTAATGCATTAGGGGGTCACGAATTCGAGCAAAACCCATAACTTAAACAATTACTAAAAAACATTCGACATATAACACGATAGAGTGCTCTTATATAAGTAAATTGAAATCAAGGCATATCCTCTAATCATTCTTCAGAATCTTCGCCTGCAAGTTGACAGCCTCGTTTACTTTGACAAGATTCATATTATTGTTAGAAGATTGTCGCTTAATTTCTTCATTGTCGCTGCTGACAGCTCAAGAATAATATAGTCATAACCAAAACAATAATTTCGAAGGAAAGAAATCGGGCGAGTTCGTTCTGACATAACGAAAAATAACTCTACAATTTACTCCAAGCTGCAATTTCAGTGTTAGGCTAAAATTATGTAAAATATTTAATATCAAAGTACCTATTTAGACCTATTAAAGAAATCAATACTTCGAAAATAAAATTTATATTTTAAACAACTTACAACAACTGAAAGTATCTCACGGATTTTATCGCGTATTAATTTAGATTTTTAATTCCCGACGTTTCAAACAATTTCTAGTTCATGGTCACGGGGCAGACTGAGTTGTGTCACGTTCACGTCCTTAGGTCAGTTAACCCGGTATCCCGGAGACATTAGAACTCCAACGGAAGTATTTTGAAGCGTGTGGAATTTAAAATATAAACCAGAACGCGATAAATACCCGTAAAATAATTTCAATAATTAAGCATGTTTAATATTCTGGTAAAAACAAGAAATCATATTATTATGTAAACTAACAACAAAATATCCAAAAACTTACATTACTTTTAGACGCAACGAAAACAATAGTCCCACTACTCGACGACAGATGGCGTTGCTCGATAGAAACTGGTTCAACGCAACGACTCCGGCGCGCGCGTGACCGATCGCTCCATTCAGCGGCGTCTTTTTTACCCATTCACTCTCTTGTGAACGAATAAAAGAGTCCCGTTCCTACCGGTTCCTATTATATTAAAACCTGATCAGACAAAAAAAAACTCGCCATATAGCCGAAAATAAATATTATTCAATTATATTATATGAATCCATTCAAGTAATAAAACGAATTTGTTGCCACCGAAAGCGCTTTTTTTTCGGATCCGATACTCCAAAATTGTTCCCGGATATTAACAAGCTATACAATGTACAGGTGTTGAAGTAATTGTAACTGTTTTTAAACGAGTTTAATTCAAATTTAAATGCTATGTAGTGATTGGGTGAATACTATAAATAATAAAAGCGTTAATTGTATTGTTTTTATGGTTCCGTACAGAAAGGGTAAGACTGGAACCCTATTACTAAGACTCCTCTGTCTGTCTGTCCGTCTGTCACCAGGCTCATGAACCGTGATAGTTAGACAGTTGATTTTCACTGATGATGTATTTCTGTTGCCGAATACTAAGAAACAAGAATAAAAACTTATTTAATTGGTGCTCCCCAAAGAGTACTTTTCTATATCTGAAATATGTACTTTTCTATATCTATGGTGCTCCCATACAATACAACAGAATTTTTAACCCTTCATGCGCAAGTCCGACTCGCACTTGGCCGGCTATAGAGGGCGATCTGAGCTTGAATTTGTTAAAGTAGTGAATACGGTAGTAAAGAGTAGAGGGCATTCTTCCCCTGGATCTCAATCCTCCAAATTAGGACCTAAACTAGATTTCTTTTGAGATAAACAATTATGAAATAACTTTCGAACCTCATAAATTCGCACATTTATAACTTACGGAGATTCATAACTTTTACTGACATTTAAAATAGAATGTAAATGAAACGAAAAAAAATCTTAACGAAAGAATGAGTAATCTTTATTGGACACACCATTACTAGAAATACATTTAAAATAATTAGTTCAACATAGTCTGTTTACAACACACGTTAACGCCTGAATAAAAGAAACTAGGTAATACAAATTATTAATCGTAGAATTAATAAAGGACGAAGAAATCACTGCATAGTATAAAACAAAGACGTCCGCTGTCCGTCTGTCCCTATGTATGCTTAGATCTTTAAAACTACGCAACGGATTTTGATGCGATTTTTTGCTAGATAAAGTGATTCATGAGGAAGGTTTATATGTATAATACTTGGACCCATGCGAAGCCGGGGCGGGTCGCTAGTATAGTATAAAAGAATATAAATTCTGTCTTTAAACAGATGGGTTGGGGGTCAGCGTTTACCAACACATACCGCATCTGGACGCGTCTCAAATCTATCCGGGTAAACTACCCCATCAATCAGTCCAGACCGCCGCGGAGCCCCCGGTATGTTAATAGGCGTTATCCATTCACCGGTCTATTGTCGCGGAAAATTGAAAAATAGTACGGCACACTGTATTCATGTATTCATTGGGCGCACATGCTCGTCGCACCGGCTGATACAATGTTTATATTGTAATGAAAAAGGGGCCGAACGTTTCGTGTGTCTTCAATTCGACTTCGCGGGAGAGTGGCTTGTGTCGTGTAAACATTATCATATACAACCGCCTTCAGCGTGGTGTGGGCAGAGGTTTTGTTTAAGACGACGCGCTACGTTCTCTTGTGTTTACGGCCTAGTTTTTATGCGACATGATTATCTGCAATGTAAATTAAAGTTACAGTCTCTATGTGACCCACTGCTGGGCATATACCTCCTCAGAAATACCTGTATTAGGCCATTGTGGCCATTAGTGGCGGACACCACGCGACGCCGCTGCGAATTGGCGGACTATATACTAGCTTCAAAATATTATTCTTATTATTTAGAAAATATGCATGTTTCTTAGCGACGTTTTCCTTCATCGCCGAGCATGTGATAAGTCAGCAGTTTCGATTAATAATTTCATTGTTACCAGCACCGTGATTTGAAGTGAGGTTGCTAGAGTACATTGAATTAAAGACAAGCCCCCGGGCACTGAGCCATCACGGCTCTTAGTATCTGGTTTAACCGAAATAAATATACCCACATTTAGAATATTAATATTTTTCACACTTAAACAGATTGAAATGTAAAATGGCAATTATAAATTTCATTGGGATTTAAACTCTGAATGCTCGTGTTGGTTAAATTTAAAACGATCGCTCGGGCACTGAGCTATCGCGGTTCTTACTATCTGGTCGTGCCAGAAATAAGCGTACAATAAATATACCACCCACATACTCGATAGATCGAAATGCTCTTCATCAAAAAGTATGAAAAAAGCACATTTCATGTTAATATTACCTGTAATATCATGTTACTTTTCGATACGAATATCGCACAAATATTGCACAAATAGTGAGCCCGTACTACATATCGGTATCATCGCGCTTGACGCCAATATCGAAATGAACGTCCCGTGCATTGACTTTGATATGACGGAAATATCGCAATACGTGCCGCCCAGACTGAGAGGATCGAGCTTTCGATTATATAGGTTAATAATAGGTTCAAAGAAATATGGAAAGAAAGAAAGAAAAAATTTAAAAAAAGATACATCGACCCCCAACGGAGTATCCATAAACATGTGATTCATTGTGTGTTCTATGAAATAGCTTATTTAATCCCAAAGACGGTTGGTTGCGGTTTTTAATAAAATAACCGTATGCACTTTATGTCCCACAGCTGGGCAAAAGCCTAATTGTACTCTTTACAACTAAGTGGACGTTCTAACGCAAAATAGTGTTTTTAGGATTCTTTCCCCAAGATCATTCATTTCCTTTAGTATCAAAATCGTGCAAAATTGGCTCTTTAAATTATAACAATTTCTATTTTGTTCTTTAACTTTGGCATGCAACAGGATTTGAGGTCGGGTTGCTCTAGTCACCGAATTAAAAGCGAGCGCACGGACACTAAGCTAATTACTTTAATAATGTAGTTAAAATTAGCTAGTTAGTGGGTTCATTTAAAGGCTTTAATATTCACTTAGACTCTGAACGAGGCTTAGATCGAGCCGCGCGGATCCTGGCATTAGCCTACGGGACGTGTAGCGTTGTTATTGTAAATAATTATCATTAGCGACACGGCCAAAGTACGATGCACACCGAATTTGCGCGTCAATAATCACAACGCAGTACGAAAAGCACGGTCATCGCGAAGATGTAAAAAATGTGAGTTTCTAAAAAGGACTTCACACGAAAACAACAGATAGCGTACGAACTTGATCAGCGAATGTACAATCATCATCGAATTCATCACCATCATCAGCCACAAGACTGTTGAATATAGGCCTCCTTTGTACATTGTTTCAGAAGGATCCGCTAGCATGTGCTAGTTTTATAATGTACTAGCTGCTGCCCGCGACTACGTCTGCGTAGAATAGGCTCAAGGCGTAAAATTCGGATAGAAAGACAGATATACATAAAATATGTATATAAATTATAGCTTATATCTTATTATGATGTATAAGCTATATTATTGTAAAGTTTCATTAAAATTTATTCAGTAGTTTTTGCGTGATAGAGTAACAAACATCCATGCATACATTCAAACATTCGCGTTTATAACATTAGTGAGGGTTATATCTTATGGGTTTTACATGTAGTGGTAGCGATACCGACTTGCTAACAGCAACTAGGCTAGCAGTATCAACCACGAATTTCACTGTGGAAATTTGGGTTTCGTATCCAAGAGTATTTCTCTATAAGAGTTTCTTATATTCACAAATTCCTTATTAAATTAGCGTGTATTGTGTGTAAGAGCAAATTGGTTCATTTTCGATTGATACCTATCCGCTGCCTACGTGGGCCATTCTCCTGCCATTCATCCTGCCACGTTATCTCGAACGGTGGAACTCCACGTATTTGTACGGTGGTAGGACAACGCAGCATTCTTCGCTGTTGCATGAATGGGCAGGTCCGTCCAGGTAAGTACCGCGATCTCTCAGAAGACCTGCGTGAAGTGGAAGTACTTCTGCGTTTCGTCTGGTGAGTGGGGTAGTCGGGGCCCACTTCATTATAAGGTGGTAACCCATCTTCAACCCTAATGGTGTTGCATATGTGCAATGGCAGCGGATGTCACTTACCATTAGGTGAACCGCCAGCTTGCTCCTTCTCACATAAAAAAATACGAATGAGGTCGCTATCGGTCACAAATCGCGTAAGCTTTTACCACGCGCGTGAAACGCTTTCGTTTCCGCACGCGCGTACGCTTCCCGCCCGGTGTGAGCAGCACCTAAGCATTCACCACGCGAGGGAAAAGCGCTCAAACGCTTTCGTTTCCGCACACGCGTAAGCTTCCCGCCCGGTGCGGCAAGTACCTAAGCATTTACCACGCGCGGGAAACGCACTCATGCGTTTTCGTTTCCACACGCGTGTACGCTTCCCGCCCGGTGTGAGCAGTCCCTTAGGCGACCCAGTTGCTTCGGCGCCTCGACTCACGCCCGCCGACCGCCGGAGCGCCTTAATCGTCCGTTATTAACGCCCCGCTATATGTACATTTAATTAGTCTCATCAATTCGCGTTGCCAACACCGAACGAACTAGCTACCGGCGAATGCTTGATAGCAATAAAGAAGGTAGTTTACTAAACAAAGTTTAATGTAATTCACCTGTTAGGCTCCAAAGGTCAGTTAACATGGGATTATTTTGCTCACCTAAACATCGTATTAATATAGGCAACATAATACAATCGACTTAGCGGTACATCTAACTGCGAGCTAAAAAGCTGTTTTTAGATGTAAAACTTTTAAAATATTTATGTTATTTTTAATTTTATTTAAATTTGCTATCCTTGAGTAGTTAAGCAGTGGTTGTGTTGGTAACACTCGTTAAGTGCATGCTGTTTTCCTATAATGAGGCAATTAATTTGTGTTGGAAAACCAAATATATAAATAAATTCTAGAAGGAATCTATCGACGAAAGCTTTGAAACGAGATACTGAAGTGCATCTTAAGTTGTAGTATGGGGTTTCCATTGACCAAGCAATTGTTTAACTATTGATCGTTGACTATGTAACATTTTGATGTTTTAATCTCATCTGATGTAATAGTGGTTTGAAGCTAATGACGGTATATGGATTTTCAAATAGACCATTTCAAGTTTCACGAATCCTTTATAAAGTACTCTGAAATGATATTAGGCCATTCAACGTAAAGGGTTAATGAAGTACGGTATAAGCAATCTAAAACATCTCCTCTAGGCTCTGAAGCCGCGTCCTCGAAACGTAAATTCGACATCCCGTACACCGAACCATCATAACGCACATACGGACCTATGAAAGCCGTCATCACACTAAAAATCGCAATAAAGCGTGCGTAAAAGCGATTAGGCGAGGCCCCTTTAAACCCGATTTGTATCGAGCTTTACGACAACAAGAGAGTCAAACAATCGAACGAAAATATTATAGCTCTCTCGTAACGCTCACCGTAGCAGTTTTATTGGCCGCCATAAAGTTTGTAAAACGACTAAGGCGTTTCTCCGCGGCTCTATTAAAGATCCCTCAAATTATAAACATCAACCTTTGTCGGTGTCAGCGTGGCCCGCCGCAAAAGGTAGTTAATATCGGCATTTATGAGATGACAAATCATCAGAGACACACGCTGGAAGCATCTATGTGAAATTCAAGCTTTCTCTGGCGAACAGAGTGAGAGGATGCTTATATGAGTTTACACCGTTGATCCTTGAAGTTAAGATTCAGCTCAAGAAAAGCATAGGCTGCCATGTTCACGGTGGTAAGGCCACGCAGCAGCCTCGGCTGTTGCATGAATGGGCAGGCTCGTCCGGGTAAGTACCACGACCTCACAGAAGACCGGCGTAAAGTGAAAGTATAATACTTTCGCGTTTCGTCTGGTAAGTGAGATGGCCGGAGCCCAATTTTCAAAAGGTTGTCAACGGATCTGGAACCCTCGGGTGTCGCAGATGTCCATGGGCGGCAGTATACACTTAAAATCGGTTTAGCTCGCTTGGCAACTTTTCGCATAAAAAAAATAGAGAGTATTTGTTACGCGTAGAAGAACTAGAGTTACCGACATAGCAGAGCGAGTCAGCAGGCTGAAGTGGCAGTGGGCAGGGCACATAGCTCGAAGAACCGATGGCCGTTGGGGCAAAAAGGTTCTCGAGTGGAGACCACGTGACGGCAAACGCAGCGTAGGAAGGCCTCCCACAAGGTGGACGGACGACCTAGCCAAGATCGCAGGGACGCGTTGGATGCAGGCCGCTAACGACCGGTCGAAGTGGAAGTCAATGGGGGAGGCCTATGTTCAGCAGTGGACGTCCTACGGCTGATATGATGATGATTTGTTACGCAAATGTACAAATGTCAGATATCCGCTATTAACAAATATGACACATGTCAACTGATCTCTAAATTTCAATATAATGACGGTCCCCGATGAAGACGAGTGACATACTCAAGTTTCAGTTACTCGTTTCAGTTCCGATTTCCTCCGAAAAACGGCATTACTTCGTTAAAGCGATACTCCGAAACATTATGAAATCGACCAGTGTTATATTCGTCGTTTGTCGTATACATTTGCATTAAGCAACCCCGAATTTGCACGTATCGGATTCAAAACGATATCGAAACAGGATCTATAGTTAGTGCGGGCAAAGTTGATATAACGCGATGTTAAGTCGTATTTCAAAATAGCCGTTTCGACAATGAAAGCGGGCTGTTTTCGCTAGCTAGAATGTTAGAAAAATCTCGAGCTTTTTAAGAAACAGTGGATTGTTTGGACTTGCCTCCGATTGACATTCTCCGTGGGAGTGGTATTGCCACGTGGGAGTTTCGTTCCGACTGAGGGCCGCTCGGCGCCGCGTCCGCATCGGGTTAAATTAACCGGAAACTTTGGGGAACGGTTAAGATTATACGCAGGTCCTGTGACTGTGTAGTTTCACATCGTTGGAAGAGTGTTTACTAAGCACTATATGTAGCGGAAGCGAAGAATTTCTAAAAATACAATACAAGCAAAGTAGAAAAGACATCGAGATTTACGCGCGGTGAGGATATAGACCTCTTAGCTAAGTGGCTAGAATGTCTAAACCGTAGTAAGAAGGGCATAGGTGCGAATCAAGGCGACGACCAAAAATTTTTCGATCGTCACATCTCAACATTTCAAGGGAATATACCCAATAAAGGTTTCGTTTTTAGGGTTCCGTACCCAAAGTGTAAAAACGGGACCCTATTATAAAGACTCCGTTGTCCTGTCTGTCTGTCTGTCACCAGGCTGTCTCTTATGAAACGTGATAGTTACAGTTGAAATTTTCACAGATTATCTATTTCTGTTGCCGCTATAACAACAAATACTGAAAAACTGAATAAAAAAATATTTAAGTCTGGCTCCAATTCAACAAACATGATTTTTTTACTGTTTTTATAGATAATGATACGGAACCCTTGGTGCGCGGGCCCGACTCCCACTTGTCCGGTTTTTATTGTTACGAGAGAACACAAAACTTAAAGTCAGCTCTAAAATAATAGCTTCAGCCGTCTGTTTACCTCGTCAGGGATTAACGGTTCGAAAGCCCGCAACTTTTACATCAGCATTGTACCACGACAGCCCTACCGCCAGTCATGTTTGGGACTTAAGGAGGGCGGTGACAAGTTGAGCTAGCTATCCTCCCTGTGCATCAGTTAAATACGTGAACAAGTAACTTAAATGATTATTTATAAACGATTCATTAGACAGCTGTGCACGCCGCACCACCCTTAGTGAGTTCACGTTCTATTTTTATGTTATAAACGTGTTTAATACTAAAACAATGAAACTCCGTTTTGGGCATAAATTGCCATAATATACCTACCTATATATACGTTATAAAAATCAATATACGTTATAGCAGCTTTTTATAGCTTAGCCTTAAAAATAAAAATAATTCGACTTTAAAACTTCTAAGACCGTGCGGAATCGAATTTAAGACCACGGTACCAAAGTCTCCAACTCTTAGCTGCAATGAAAGTTAAACTGCGTTTATCTCTTAATTCTAGAAACGAACTGATGACCTTTATAGCGGAAGGCCTAACCTTACATCTACCGGTGTCAAGTACAAGTCGACAACAGGCGCCAAAAGTTTTTTTTTGTACTTACGTAAGTTTGCGTATAAAAAATAAAAACATGCCACTCGTTTCCTTTCTTAATCTGGAACGTACTAAGATCTACTTTTGATTAGACAAGCAACATCCGTGCATAGCCAAGTTCAATTGCCGGTGGCAGATGACGCGATCGATTGGAAGAGTCCCATTTGAAACTGGAACGAACAATGGCGGCGTGACGCGGCGTTTTCGCGGCGTGCGGCGACAAAGCGCGGGAAACCGGCTAACGAACGAACGAATCGAAACAGGTGGAGATGTAAATTACGAGACAGAGGCGGGCGGGGCCGGGTGTCCTCGATAGTGTTGCGTGCGTGCCGCGGCCGAGTTTGGACCGATCTCGCGGGTGGTCCGGCGCGCCGCCGTTTAAATATGCCCCTTTTTTCATCATTATTTGGCTATGGTGATTTATGTACGCTTAGCGCGGAGGTGTTGGGACGACGGCGTGATTTGTTTGCCGCGAGGGCCAGCTATGCCTTTGTGGATTACCCTTAACGTTGAGTTGGACGATGCTGTCAAACGAAAATGGTGCGTTTTTTTTTTTTTTGGGAATTCGTACTTTATAGATGGACGAGATTTGCTTTTTTTTAGCTTCGAGAATAACGGAGCCCATTAGAGGTAAACTAGCTCATCGAAGACTATATTAATGAAACTATTTGATACGTGAATGAATTCAATGCTAGGCTTGAAGTGCGTAGACGTTGTTTAATGTTGATTCCCGTACTAAAAACTATTAGAAATTTAAATAAAACTCTTAAACTTTCTTAATACGGACATTTAGGATCCATCGCTTGGGGCTGGCGTTACTCTTTTTAAACGATTTTTCATTAAGCATCCTAGCCTGGCCTATTCAAGTTGCTGTTCCGAACAAAACAGCGCCTAATAGCTTCTAGCATTTACGGAAAAATCCTTATCAATGGGAACAGTTTATTACGAATTCAATCGAAATTACGTAAAGCTCGTATCAATGGACGCTATGGTATCTGTTTACAAACATATAAATAAAGCCATTAACATAATTTGGAGTGCGTTGAACTTGCGAACAAATGGAATTAGAAATTCTGTAGGCGCCACATGCCTACACGTTTTCATGACCCGGACCAATTATTATCGTACATACTAATATATCTTTAATACGTAACTAATGGCATACAGACGGTCGCACTCGGAGTCACCAACTACGGCTTAGCTGTTTTTAAATTCAGTTATGTGTGAAGTGCAATCTTTAAGACTTGCTTTTTTTATTAGTTTAACTGGTTAAGTGCTAATTGACGTGTCTGCGTGGAGCTAAGGGACAGCTAATGTTCGAACTCTTTCCGAGTTTAACCGGTCACGAATGTGATTGATTTTTCAGGTGACAAATCCAGATAACAGAATACCAATCGGTACACTTACTGGGATTAGAGCTTTCGACTTCTACTCTGCTGATGGGCCATACACAAGCAAACTTTTTTAGTCTAACAAAAAGTGATTTGTTGGTATGAAACATTTTTTTAAAAACTTTCAAGATATTAAAAATATTTTTTCTCGCTTCCAAACCGTAGGTGTTACGAATTCGTGAAACACGTGTGTGCGTTAATGTGTACTCACGCAGAGATTTTAACTTGATTCCTCGGGACTGAGCTATCAAGTTATTATGTTACGGAATAAATAATAATAACAACATTAATCTATTACAAAATATTTCGGAGAAATATGCAGTCCGTCAATCGGCATCAACATCGGTCGACAGTGGGGTCGTCAACTATGCCCTAGCACCATCTGTACAAAAGCCCTTGCCCAGCAGTGGGGCATAGGCTGCTACTTTCCCTTATTTACAATCAAGCATCCCGAATAAAGAACTGTATGCTCGTAGGCGACTATATTGCGCAGGTTTAAATTCACGTGCAAGTATTGTCAAAAATCACACGGCACGTATTCACTCTGTCAATTCTAATGCAACAGCCTCAAGTAAATATATAGTGGCGTATAACTTGAACAACTCACTTACGGACTGGTAGCAAATAAAATGGCCGATTTTATAAAATAGCATGTATCTGTGGTCCATCTCGCATTTCGAAACTCCGAAACGATTTTCACTCGACCCTCATCTTGACAGTGATAAGTCAAATAGTCTCAACTTGAAGGTTATTCTTAAGTTGTAATTTTTTTGTAGTTAAATGAACGACAAATTTCGTTTCGAACCTGCATCATCTAGTTTCGCTCCCAGACACTTTACCAACCAAAGCTAAGCGGAACGTTATTCGAAAAAAAACACCCAAATGCACAACAACTATCTTGGTTCCGTGTGGGAATCGAACCGACGACCCCCGACGCCGAAGCCAATACCTTGGCCACTGCGCCACGGAGTCATCCAACTATATGCGCACATCAAAGAAATAGAACGGGTGACCTTAGATCATAAATCTACATCAGTCACAGGGGTGATATTAATAATATGTCTACCGTGTTTAAAAAAAATGGAGACAGTGAACCGCAATCTTGTTGCTTTGTAAATCTCAATGGACCGGTGAATTGGTTATGAAATTGCGTGTCATTCTCTCACGATTCATTCATTCATTCGGTCAGCTTCATAGCGAACGGTCGTGCGTATCTTATGGTTTATATATATATATATATATATATATATACATATTTGTTAAATTGAAAAAGGAGGCAAACGATATATTTAGATAGCTACAGCCTAGAACGACATCTGACAAAGCAATCAAACGATATACAGTGCATAATAGCTTATATTGCAAACATCTCAGGGACATGGACAGGGAAAAATATCAAATGGGTCATTTCATCGTATATATAATAATAACATATGACTATGATACTACTTTTATTTTGAATTAGTTTTATTACAGTTTGTTCGCAAATTTTTTCGCATTAAATATTTTTATGTCTTATTTGTGTTCAAAGTGGTTCAAATTAGGTCTTAATACGCTATATGGAAGAACTTGAACTAAGGACTTTTTCAACCCCTTGCGATAGGTGGCGCTATACTCCGAATTGTACATTATTACTCAATAAAAAAACACATGGAAGCTTATAATATACGTATAGGTACGTTCGCATAGGTATTTAAATACTATAAGCCGTTTTAAATATATTCAAGGAAACGAATTCAAAAGTTATAATTTAAATTTTATCTTGGCGACAATTTAAATTCGTCGAACGCGACAGCACCGTAAACATTCCGTTTCGTTGTTTTAAACGCGGCCATGTTTGTCGAATGTTGCCAACATTTTAAACCGTCAATAAACGCCCGGAATAAATATTAAACGTCGATGGCGAACGAGGGGAAAAATTAATTAACTAATTACATCGCCGCGTAAACAAATAGTTGGAATGTGCCGTGATGATTCATTTTGTAATCAGTGCTATAAATTGATTTATGAATTCTTAAACAGTTTGTTAGTTTATGCGCGTTGAGAGCGGCGCGCGCTGGTCTCGCTTTGATCTTCGTATGTTGCACGAGGATTTTGTAAACGGAAGACTGGCGACGCAGATGACTTTGAAATCCAGGGGCTGAGACTATGCTTGATAGATCGAGGATACGAATCCAGGCATTTTTTTCATGGATTTTTGGACGCAAATACTAAATTTTAACTAGGTGCTTACTTATCCATACTAATATTATAAGTGCGAAAGTAACTCTGTCCGTCTGTCTGTCTCGCTTTACCTTCAAAACTACTGAACCGATGATTAAATGAAATTTGGTACACAGATAGTCTAGAAAATGAAATTTGGTTCACAGATAGCCTGAGAAAGGACATAGGCTATTTTTTAATTGGAAAAAAGTGTTGTAAAGGGTTGAAAGATATTTATTTAAGGGCTTTAACGCGAGCAAAGCCGCGGGCGAAAAGCTAGTATTTAAATATATTAACTGGTATTTTAGCGGCTGGTTAGGACTGAGATGATAAGTGCACTCATTTTAATTCTAAGGAGTTGTGCTTCGAATATTGTTCCACTTAATTTTTTCGAAACAATTTTCACATCAAAGAATCTATAAATCTTAGCCGTATTTCTATTCCCTTATAAATATGACCATTTAAATTAATATTAATAAATTTTCTCGTTTTAAAATACAAACTTATTTCATAAACTAGAAGGTAAACTTTACCCACTTTAATATAAAAAGACGAATCTAGACGATTTGATTAAAATTCATATCGATTTTGGTCGCAGCGATCAATTGGCAATGCGCACTCGATTTGATCTAATTTTATGCTCAAAATGGCATGAAAAAGTGTATTAATTATCCAAAGTATCCTTTTTAAATAAAGACGGAGTACTGAACAGCTCGTAACAGTGTTCAGAATGAGATAAATGATCGTATGAATTACCCAGACATAGACATGTGTTTGAATAACATTAAAATATCTCTTAAGATTTACATAATTTCAGAAAATAATTAATATAAAAAGATTTCTATGCCTTATCATATTTTGATAAATTTATTGCATCACCTTACACGATATTCTTTAAATACCAACAATTCATCTTTACTTAATTAAATCTTAAATTTACCACAACAACTATTTCGCTTTCAGAAAGAGCATTTTATAATTGTTTTATTAATACCATGCGAAATTTCTGGTCTTTGGTAACTAAAGACTAGGCTAACATTTTTATCCATAATCCATAATGGACATCTTTCCTAACTTCCCCGTGAACTCCTAACTGGTTACTGGCCAACCGTCCCTTTATCGCCTTAATTGAACAAATCGTCATCAATTTATTTAACCACTTCATTCCCGGCCTGCACGTAGCAGTAATCTTAACAAAATATAACTCGAACCGTCAGTGACTGCTCATTAAGGCTCGTTTATCTTAAACCAATACAGATGTTTCCAGTTTTACGGCTGCCGATCTCTAACAGCGGCCCGGTTGTTTGCTTCCTTGTTTGTTTGCTTGCCCGCGTGATTATTATCCAGTTTCCGAAGCTATCCGCAGTGCTTGCTACTCGGAAATTGCTTTAGTACGAAAGCTATCGCATCGAAACTGATATCGCATTCCCGTAATTACTAATTGTGGGTAAATTTATACAAAATCAGATATATTTTATGTATATATGCGGTAATTGAAAAATAAATATTTTTCAAATACCGCACATAAGCTAGCTCCATAAGGCGATACAGAAGTACGTACCTAGTATTAACATTTAATTTATCGGTACTTTTCAGTCGTTATTCGTTTCATATTTTAACATTGTTTACAATAATGATTATGGAAATAAGTGAAATAAGAATAATTTAAAATGTAGAAAATGATTAATTATGCACGTAGTCATATTTATGAAAAGCGTGACAAGTATGTAATCAAAGCTTACGAAGTAATAGTCTTATTACCGTAATGGAATTTGAATGAGGAAAAACTAACTGAAAATGTCACGGTAATCATTAATGGTTAAAACATTTCGTCTAAACAAATACATAACTTCCTAAAGTTTTACCGGTTAAGTTATCGAAGTTATCGTCGAATGTCTAAACTTATTACACTAAACTATCTGTATTAAATCTCACTATGCCTAGTCAAATTCTAAGAAACAGACTGAAAATCTGCACCAGCCGCATTGCGACCTCTCCCAACAACCGCACGAAGACCACCGGGAACGAAACGCGGATAAATAACAAATCAAAACAAGTAAATACACAGCGAACACTCACGTTGATCGAAGAAGCAGCGTTCCAGACCATTCATAACGCAACGTACAACCGCATAGTGCACCAAAACACAACTACGTCACCGTTCACAAAACGTGCACAAACGTTGCCGCGCACTCGGGCTAAAACAGAATCACAGCGTGCGTCCCAACTCGGTCACTGCACAACGTCTGGGCGGATGCTCGGGGAACCGATACAGGTTTATTAAAACCCTGTTGCCGTCTCGGCGGTCGGCGCGCGACTGGAGTGCGCGCGGCGCCGGGACCGCTCGTTGGGGGAGGGGGTGGGGGCGGCGGGGCGGGCGGGATGCGTGCGTTCGGAATCCACTTCCCACGTGCTCGGCCGCCGTCCTTTTCTTGCGGGACGGGTTAGCTTTTTGAGCAGCGCATCGATAGGCCCGGGGCGTTCGTTCTGAATCCTGTTCGTACGCACTGCACAGGCTAATAATAACGCACGGGACTTTCTTTGAGTACGCGCGTTGACGCTTTATGTTTTCGCGCGCGCGTCTCCAGCAGTGTGCGTACACGCTCGCATGACGGCCTGTTAGCAGCGAACTTGTCGCGCGAGCTTGCGAACCTGTCGCAACGAGGTACGAACGTGAAAGCTTATTGGCGATGTTACGTTCGCTATAATCGTTGTCAATGGTGGAGCGAGCTTAAACTATCGGAAATTATCAATTATTTTTTTGTTCTTTGAAGAATCAAAATAACAATACATGAAATAGATTAAAGAAAAGTATATTAGGTAACATTAAATGTTCATTTTCTTCACACGTAGCCAACGACGTTACTTTGAAATAAACTTAAAAAAATAATTGAATTAAGAAAAGATATAACATATATTTTTTATTACAATAACCTCTCAAGATACGTCTGCAGCAGGGTCGTATGACATAAGTTGTCACTTATTAACTTTTTATCGCCGCATCTAACTTTTTTTAACGCGGCAGCTCAAAGTTGCCAGTTACGATACTGGGAACACTCATAAATAAACAATGGGACGTATGCAGTCTGTTACTCATTTTTTGCCATCATCGGGTACATAACTTTGGATTATCTACAACAGCACGAGTTCTCGAATTAGCCTATTGACTCATCGGAGCAAAACGGGCTTCGATAAAGAACGGATGATGTATGGCAGAGGCGGTCAACTTTTACGGACACAATATCTACTTTTAATCTTTAAAATAAAAAGCAACCCACTTATGGACATACGCTTAGTCCGAGGAAGGAAGAGGAGGTGTGCAGTATATATTTACTCAGCGTTTTCGTTTTATACCATATTAATAACTTATAAACGGACGGCTACAAAAATCCGTATTCTTTTGGTGTGTTCCTAATCTTAAAGAGTTTTTCGGTTAAAAAAAAAATTAAAAAAAAGTCACTTCTGTAACTTCTACTCCTTCCATAGAGTAGAAGCTACCGCGTCTATCACAGCTTGAACTATTACACCAAGCTCTTATTTATTAGATCATAGTGTAAGGTCCCAATTGTTCGTATATCACGGCGGTATCATTTAAGTTTTTTCTAAGTTCTTGTCAACCCTTTGTTGGCCACCCCTGAAGTACGATAGCGCAGCGCTCGCAGCGTCATAGACGGACGAGACAAAAAGTTAATGCGTTCCCCAAAAGCTATTTGCGGTGGCCCACCATGGACTTATCTCGGCGTCACTCGACACGGCCTTTTACGTAGCGAGAGCGCCCGAGATAGCGCCCCCGGCCAGGACAGATTCCGGACGAGTTACGATTTTGATTTATGACGTTCGAAATTTGAATGTTTCAAAAATATATCAATGGCAGCTTGTATAGGGGTCGTTAAAATTAAAAACAAATATTTTTGAACTACATGTCAAACAATAATTGAAATAACAATCCGGTTCAAAAGAGCCTTCGCTGTTAAAGAAAAAAAAAACAGCAATTACGTTTTTCTGTTTTTAAAAACGATTTTTCTTTTTTGTGTATACGTGATACATAAATAAATCATTATTCAGCACTGTCTCTCTAATATGGTGTGTATATCCCAAGGAAACAACCAAAATAAACATGTCAGAACAATTACACTCCACAGTTCGAAAACGACTATCTAACCTTGAGCCAGGATTCATGTAACTTAATAAAAAATAATACTCGATCTTATAAGCGGAAAAGTTTAAACTTTAGTACTTGATAGTAAAGTGCGGTGGTAGTTACGGAAAAGTTTTTTCATGATAGGTACTACGAGTTTAATAGTTTAATGCTCTGCGATGCTTTTAACCCTTGGTTAACGTTTTATAAGTAAATCATTTCGAGTCACCATCATCCCATATGATGGGGTTAGTACCCCGAGTCTAGACCGAGCATGTTGGACCCTTCTGACCCTTCATCAGATGTGATGGCGACTAGCGTGGGGTATGAGTCGGTAGAGAAACTGTCTACTCAGCTAAGGCGTATAGGGCGTAAGGCGTCCCTGTGCCGATTTTATCGTAATACTAGCGTCCCGCCCTGGCTACGCACGGGTGCAACGTATTACAAATTTAAACCTTCCTCTTGATACTGCCTCCCTACTCTATCTAGTAAAAAAACCGCATCAAGATCCGTTGCGTAGTTTTTAAGATCTAAGCATACATAAATAGGGACGGACAGACAGACAGCGGGACTACTTTGTTTTATACTATGTAGTGAAAACTTATAGATGTTAGCGACACTAATGAAATTTATACTTATACGATTTCTTCTATCCAGATAAATCGCTATGTGAAAATTTCTTAGCCACGTAAATGTTAGAATAGATAGGTATGTATTGCATCGAATTATAGAACTACACATATATAATATAATAACACCGTCTTTACAAACACACGTACGAGGCTATTAATTTTTTTATGAGTAGTCACCATTTTTTTATGTGAAAAGTTGCCAAGCGAACAGACGGTTCACCTGTTGTTAAGTGAATACCGCCACCCATGGACATCTGCTATACCCGAGGGTTCTAGATGCGTTGAAAACCTTTTCAAAATTGGGCTCCGGCCACCTCACTCACCAGACGAAACGCGAAAGTATTATACTTCACTTACCCGGTGGTACTTACCCAGACGAGCCCGCCCACTCGTGCAACAGCCGAGGCTGCTGCGTGGCCCTACCACCGTGAAAGTCAACAAATAGAATATAATTTAAAAAACTAAAAAAGCGATTGCGTTTCAGTGTAATTTATAATTTTTATAAACTCTCTCTTACAAGCCTCACAAGCTAAAATACATCAAGCCGTCCAGGATACAGACTGTGTCAAACAATTATACATACATACATGTAGTAGTAGAGTCGTGATAGCTCAGTGTCCGGGCGTTCGCCTTTAATTCAATATACTCGAGCAGCCTGTTGAAATTGTTAATTTTAAGTGCCGAATTATCTCGTGATTAGCGGTGAAGGAAAACATCGTGAGGAAACCTGCATATTTTCGAAATAATAATTAAAAAAAAATCGAAGATATAAGAAGTGTGGCCGCGTGGTGGTCTAGCCCTGATACTCTCTGTACAGAGGAGGCCTTTGCCCACCAGTGGTACATGTATACATACTCTCGAAAAACATAAGACTCCTTCTCTCGCAGTCGGGTAAAAACATAACTTTTTCGTGCCAATATACAAGCTATAATGATTTTTTAACTTTACGCTAGAACCACAAGTTTTAAATAAATTATTTAATAGACTTTATCGCTAGATAGATTTAGACTGGAAAGGGTTCGAAACGTCGGGAATTTAAATTAAAATAAAAACCGCGGTAAAGTAGTTTCATTTAATATAGACTTTATCGCATTTAGTTACTAAATGTATCCGGCGCACTATTATTTTGAATAATGTATTTTATTCAGATCAGGAAATAAAATCAAAGTTAGACACGGTCTTCGAGCATTTAAGCAAAGGAGTCGGTCGAAGCTGTTAAACTCTAGCTGCCTTAATACCACATCGACGTACGGTGTGACGCTAAGCGAAGTTAAGTAAGTCGTTGTTCCATCCAAACGGCTGAGCGTCGCGCGTACGCTTAACCCGAGCGATTATTAAGTCAACCTTGTTACGTCGTCACAACTAACGGCGTGGCAAATCACAAAAACACACACGCTACGATTGTTTGCCGAGACGCGTCGCGACAAGGAACGCCGCCAGTCAACCCTCTAATCACTCCGGGATGCGCTGTTTGGTTATTAGATTATGTCAAGTTGTAATGCGCTTAGCGTTGTAAGAGGAACCCGCCTGTGGCCCGAGCAGGGCAGTAAATCGAGGGTTAACCGAGCGTTTATTACAAAAACACGCGTGCAACAGAGCCGCCGTAAGAGATTAAATGAGATCCTAGTGCCTTTTATTACGCAGTTCCTACCCCAGCGTCATCAAATTGATCTCAGTCTTCCTAAACGCTCAGCCCGAAAGATCGTTTAGCTTTAATTTTAGCGCCGCACTTAGTCGTGCCGCAACTTCTGCTGGAAACTTCTAGAACGGTGTTAGGTACCTAATTATTTGTCAGCTCGCTCTCTAATTTCGTCCCTCACATAAATTCCTACGGAACATTCGCCGGCGATATCGTCTGGATAATACTGTCAACTGTACTAACATGTTTAACTAAATCGTTTCATGTATGTTGTATTTTGTCGTTTATACTTCATTAAAGTTTGCCTGTTTGCATATCCTTACGGAGAAGTTGGTTAAAATACAAATAAATTCAATTGCATAAATCTTAACAGACATAAAGAAGAAACAAGTTGAATCGATAAGCAAATTGTTATTACTTACTTTTCGACATATTTTTTTCGATATATTTTTTTACAATAAGCTAACTGAATTTTTCCCTATAAAAACGGCAAAAAAGTCATGTCTCTTATATGGGGCCCCGCTTAAATATTTTTATTCTGTTTTTAGTACATACTTGTTGGAGTAGCGGCAACAGAAATACATCATCTGCGAAAATTTCAACTGTCTTACTATCATTGTTCATGAGATACAGCCTGGTGACGGACGGACAGACGGAGTCTCAGTAATAAGGTCCTATTTTATTCCCTTTCTTGGGTGGCACAGTCTTTTGCTTCACCGCTGCCCGCGCTAAATCAGCATAAAATTGCAATTGAAAATTTCATTGTACAATCATCGGGATTTGAACTGGGGTGGCGTGGTTGTTATTGTAATAATAAGTAAAAAGAAAGCACAAACAATAAAATTCAAATTAATTAAAAATTTAAATAAACTTCATTGGATTCAAATTACAACGCACCTTACTAAATATTTTTATTGTAACAAAATTATAGTTTCGGTAAAAGCCAAGTAAGTTCTTATTACTCTTTGACATATATACCAAATTACTGACTACTGCTAGATTACATTATATTATACTAAAACATAATTTCGAAACTGTAATCCTATTTTAACCTAAGTCTAACTACTACGCATTTCAATATTTCAAGCCTCGAGGCCTCTTTAGACGGCGCCTTGCTCGTCGCGTGGTCGTGCCGTGAGCGCTAAAACCGTCCTAGATTAAATTGTAACATAACTCCGTAGTTAGTGCGCGAAGCACTTAGCTGGTACGCGTTGCTATAACTCGCCGTGTTATCCGAGGCGTGTTTTATTTGTCGGCACGTAATTTAGCGCGTGCTCGATTATTGCTGAATATTTAGCGTCACCGGCGCTCCCTTCGACGTGCGGAGATATTGCGCGTTAAGTGATTGCGAATTTAAACATTTGCGCGGGATTTTAGTCAACGCCGCGCCGGGCCGCGCTGATGTCCTGAGATCGAAGTTACGCACTAGGCAATTACTATACTATTAATACAATTGGCCGATGTTTATTTCATTAAATGACATTAAATGGCGAATTAGATTTAAATAGCTCAATGCCCGGGCGCTTTTAATTTGAAATACTCGAGCAACCGGAGTTCAAATAACGATGCCGGCACCAATGAAATTTTTAATTTGAAGTGCTGACTTATTGCTTGGACAACGGTGAAGGAAAACATTTAAAAGAAGGAAATTATTTGCCAAGCACGGCCGTTTTGTGGTATCAATTAACGCCAATGGTATTTTTGATGCGGCTTAAGAACCACTAAGATGAAGCGAAGGTTTCATCTTAGTGGTTTACAAAGTTCAACAGCGGATTTGCCTTGTGTTGTGACGAATATGCATGAATAGGTCTGAACATTTGCAAATCGATGATTTATTAGGTGTGCATTTCGAACACTAGTTTACGTTCTAACGTAAATACATCGTCATTACTAAATATATGACATTGCAATTTTACACTGGGTGCTTTCAATAGCGAAAACGGCTATCTCTGATCTGTTCTTAAATTCGATACTGCAATTACAAGCTGGAAACTTATAAGGTAATGCGTAAATAATGGTCTCTGTCCACTCCACGATTATAAATACTATTAAATTGGCATTTATTAGTATTTCTAATTCACTGTGGTTGGTTCACGCTCAACTTTTACTGTTGAACGATTGAGCAGACTCGACTAGAGAAGTTTCATCAAAGACAACCGGCGTGAGGCGGAAGTAAAATACCTCAGCATTTCGACTGATGAGTGAGGTAATCGGTACCAACTTTTGTAACCAGGTGTTGTATATGATCATAAGCGGAAATTATCTCTTAAAATAATGTGAACCGCCAGCTTGCTTGCCTCCTTACATAAAGAGTATATACGAAACGTTATATCCCCGCAGAGAAGAGTTTGTAACAAGTTAGTTGTTTAAGACAAACGCAGGTTTAGACTGCGTTGCGATCAGCTCGGATCGATGGCCCAAGTTCAAAGGGCCCGCACGTAATGTCACCGATGATAAAACGGGTCCGCGCAATGCACAGATATTTATCACAATTTGTAGCTTAATCTAGCGTAACGCTGGCAATATATTACAAAGGCCTGTGAACATATGCCGTGACGGACCAACACACAGACCGTATTCCGATGCAGTAAGATCGAGTTTCGATTATTTTGGGCGATAACTGTAAAAGTGACGCTGACGACCAAATGTGCCCTTTCGTGTTGCAATAAGAACTATTTTCCTCCGCCCAGGACAGCCGCGTTCGAAAGCGGAATATCCTTAAAAAAGGTTTACGTAAATAATGGCGCGAATTTTAATGGGCCAATGAGTTGCGTTGATACCACGGAACTTTACAAGGTTTTCGATGCCCCTTTAAAGATGTAACGTTTTATCCGGGAGCGTGGTCTCTGTCGATAGATCCTTGAGGGAAAGCGGTAATTTTACACATTTTGAAACTGTAGTAGTTTCCTACTGGGCAATATTGGTAACACACATAGCCTATTAGTTCCTCTGCCCCTACGAGTACGGCGAATCAAACAACCTATACACAACCTGTACTCAGCTTCTCAAAGAATTCATTATAAGAACTCTTATTTTACGTTAGCGCCAGTTTAGATAATTAAACACAAATCGCACGTGTTACATAAACAATTGTGAATGAGTTCAGAGACCATTCAGCTAACTCCAATTAGAGATGTTAATCTAGTGGTTTACTCTGTATCTCTAAATGTTGACATATTATTGACTTTGACTTTGCGTCTACTATATACACTAGTTTCTGACCTTACAGATCACATATATCACCACATGAGCCAGAATGGCCTGACTATCGCATTACATTATTTGACAATACTTTCTACTTAGGGAACACAATTACAGAGAGTAACAAATTACATTTTATTGAAAAAGTTTAGTAATCAAACTGACTACTAAATCATTTTCTCATTCTGTCTTCAAGTCACGATAAAATGAGACTCAATTGATTTCTTCATAACATTCTGTTATTTTTCCTCGATAAACTTTCGTACTAAGAGACTCTGTCGTAATAGACACTTATTAACCCTTGGTTATCAATGTAATAGAGTCATAAGTGAGATATGATGTGAAATATTGGACGTCTAAATTCCATTACCAGTTATCAACTAATGTGTTTCATGTTGATATTTATTAAATGGCACTCATCTGTACGTTATTAGGACATGTTCAGTTATTTTTAACTCCACGCTAAGCATGTTTAGTAGAATCTATGATATAGCAGCAGAAAATATAGCATGGTTTGTCCTCGAGTAATCCTGATAAAAGTCAAAAACTTTTAATGCTTTGACATTTAATTGATTGTCTCGAAATTAAAACATACAATAATAATAAGTCTAAATAAGAAATCTTTCGTCCGTTTCGGGTTTTCGGCTCGCAAACTTACTTCTACTCGTCTCGACCTGGAGCTTAATCTATAACATCGGAGCCCGGAATACACTCAGAGATCTTTTTAAAGACATTAATATACTCACTGTTGCGTCTCAATATATTTATTGTAATATTTTGTATGTTAAACATAATATTAATAATTATCTAAAGAATAGTGACAGACATAAAATAAATACTAGAAATAAGGACAAACTAACTACGCCATTGTTTCGTCTACAAAAAGTAAACAGTCGTTCATGGGGCAAAGTGTGCGCATGTATAATGAAATCCCACAGTCGATATTAAGTCTGCCACTTGATGAATTTAAACGAAAACTTAAAATTAAACTTATGGCTAAAACATATTACTTACATACTTGACGACGCCAATGTGTGGGGTTAATACTGTTGATACTCACGTAGGCTAAAACAAGACTATTATACCTGTAACATTATATTGTAAACTGACCTTTTAAAACAAGAGCAACCGTTCAAAAATTTCGTAACATATCGACGGGTGTACCGCAAGGCGCATACCCAGCGCCGGTCCTTAGGCAATGCAGGTTAAGCATTCACCATGCACCGTCGAATTCCCCGAACGTACGCGTCGCGCCGCTTAGAGCGCTGCTAACCCCACACATTAGCGCAATAAACTTGACAATAACTCAATTCCGAGCAATGAAGGGCGATTCCCAGGCGGACCGCTCTGTCAGGGCTGACAATCGCTCCCGTAGCTAAAGTAATTAGGGCGATCGATAGGGTCGACTGCATTTGTGATAGTTGCGAAATGGAGACTCGTCGTTTGTTGTTTATTTAAACTGACTGCACCCATTTATAATAATACAGGAAGCAAATATACATCACGGAGCGAAATTTTTATTCTATGTGATTTATTTTATGTGATAAAGTGGCAAACGAGCTGGTGGTTCACCTGATGTTAAGTAATAACCGCCGCCCATGGACATTTTCAACACCCGTAGGGTTGCGGATGCGTTGCCACCTTTAAATAAAGTGGGGGCTCTGGACGAAATGCAGAAGTGTAACACTTCTACTTTACGCCGGTCTTCGGTGGGGTCGTGGTAATTTACCTGGACGGACCTGCCCATTCGTGCAACAGTTAAAACTGTTGCTTGGTCTTACCAAAGGTATGTATATATATACATATATATATATATATATATATATATATATATATATATATATATATACATATAAGAGATATAAATTTTAAGTAAATAATTGGTCATCAAACCTTTTGCAATCTATTACAACCCTTAAAGTTGGAGTGATCGTGAACCATAAATTCCTATCCCTACTTGACTTTTAGATTCAACAACATTGAAGCAGTTTAACAATATAATATGTTTTTAAAAGAAATTAACTTTCAGTTGAAAAAAATGTGGTTTTTCTTTTAATTTATTAGACAGCTGCATTAAAGTATTCACTTGGCTTTTCATAATTGCGTTAAGCATAACTTTAACTTAAACACTTCAACGTTGCTCCGTTAGTATATTTACATTTACTCAGCCACCGCTAAACTAACAACGAAAAGTGGAGAAGTAGATTAACTTACTCTTAGTAAAATATCACTTTCTGGTTGGCTGAATCAAAGCAATTAACATGTTTTGGCGCTTCGGGTCATATGTTCGATTCCCACCTGGCAGAAAATGTATAAGACCTATTTAGCAACTGGATATTTGCTTTTCGAAAAACTTAAAACACAAACGTATTAGCCTAAACTTTAGGTTAATACTTTTTTTTAATAATGTATCCAGCTGTATAGTATATTCTAAATAATTTTCCAGCCACAATTTGAAATAGTAAAAAAAAATTAAAGGACATTAATTTTTAAAGTGCTATGCTCTGCACTTAAAATGAAATTTAAAAATTTGGAGAAAAATGGACGCCAAACATTGCTTAAAAAGGTAATATAACAGAGTATATAAAATATTGAGATTTTCGTTGGTCTCAGTGGCTAGAGCGTCGGGCGTGTATCCCGGTGAATGCAGGTTCAAATCCTCGCTGCGGATTCTTAATCTAAATCTTTTTGTTTAAAAATACTTTGATGACATAAAGTAGGCAGTTAGAATAATTTTAACTGCCAACCATTAAACTAAATATACAAGAAACATGTGGAATATACGCACGTAAGCACTGGTGCCTTTTTTTACTCAAGAACTGACAAATGCTAGACTATCATGCAAATTGATGGTAAGTAGCGGTGTAGACTTAGGTGGTGAGAGCAAAATGTCGGTGACGACTAATACAGGAGGGTTTTTTCCCTGTGTATGAACACATAAGGTATTTACTACCTTGTAAGAATTTGCTATTTCACCCTGAAGTCTGCAAACTAAGAAGCCAAAAAAAAAGTACCAGAATACACGTATGTTTTTTACTTGAAAATTTGGCAAGCGAGCAAGTGGTTCACCTGATGTTAAGTGGTTACTGCCGTCTATATAATATAAATACCGTTTACCTCACCAGACGATACGCGAAAGTATAACACTTCCACATCACGCCGGTCTTCTGTGAGGTCGTGGTACTTCCCCGGACGAGCCTGCCCGTTCGTGCAACAACTGTAGCTGTTACGTGGCACTGCCACATTGACACTTATGCTGTATATTTGACCTAACTAAAGTTTTACTACTTTATATGTGACCTAGCTATAGTTTGTGCCGTTTTTATTGAAACGAAGCTGACGTATAACGTATATGTCTGTGTAAGACGTCATTGCTCCCTACGGGTGCAATTAACTATAATCCGTTTTAATGAAATATTCCTGACGAGCCGAATGGCGTAATGGGTAAGGTACCTGCTTCCTGCAGGGTATGGGTGCGATTCGCACTGCTGGAAAAATATTGTGCGATGAACCTAGTGTTATTCTAGTGTCTGGGTGTTTATACAGGGTAGCTTTTCTAAAGGTCAAATTCACACAGGAGGTTGTGACTCGGTATAATAATTTATTGAAATAAAAACAAACTTTTGTTTTCAAAAAAAAATGCCATTCCATTCCCTAAAAAACAGAACTTGTTGACAATGCGGTAGTCATTCATAAATGCGTCGTATACTTTTGAAACGAACTTGTGTTCGTGTTAGTTATGAATGATAGCGCGTGAAATAAATGAGTTGCCCATAAATCACGCACTTTTTGAGATAAGTTCAAATCAATGTATTTATTAATTACGAGTGTTTTTAAATATTTATCATTTTCTATATACCATTATTTATGTCTAGAATTTAATAAAAAAAATGGATACACTTACAAAAGCCTCCCTGTGTATGTAAAATGTGTATTTATTTACAAAAGAAAAGTATGTTAATAAGTTATTTAGTACGCATACGATGCTACGTTTGGGATTAGAGAACGTTGTGCAAAACATGTATCCTCTAATATTTATTTATTTAAAAAATATTTATATAGTCCGATCGGCTCATATAAGCGCCGACCTCGAATCATCTCACATTATCCGTTTCGCCCCAAAGGTTCCGTAGTACGCCGATTTACAGTACTCGCGCAAGGCCGCCGAACCCTTTTTTTTTCGTGGGAAAAATCCTTTATGGATCCCCTGCCACTGGATGGGAGAATTGGCAGGGGTATGTGGGAGTCCCGTTAAAAACGGCTACCCACTAAAAACCCATGTTGCACCTGTCGCATCGGCCGGGGACACGGGAACACGTGGACGCAATCTTCCGCGACATTCATTCATTCATTCATTCATTCATTCCGCGACCTCGGCGCGACTATGGCCCGTTTAGGCCTCCTCTACTACATAGTGCTGTGCCCGTGCAAAGGCCGCCGAACCCACCCGGACGTTCCTTGCAAATGATTAGATTCCGAACGGAGTCTGCGAAGGACCATTGAATTTCATTTTCCATCACATCCCAAACATATTTCGCACTTGCCCGCGCCGGCATTCTTGTGATTATGTTGCGGAAACGACGGCAGCCTTCGCAGATACATTATATTTTTACAATACCTACGTTAATAAATGTATTTAATACTAGTCGACCCGTACGAATTTTTCACAACAGTACTGTGCTTACTCAAAGAATCGTAATCTTATAATTTGTTCATAAGTGTTTATGAATAAAAGGTATCGGTAGAGTATCGCCAAATTTTAGTCTTTTTCACTATCTTTAATTAAAATTAATTGTCACTTTTTGAATTACTTTGCATTGGAGCAAGGCATTGTCATACAATCTTCATAAGAAATTTAGAAATTAACGTTTTCATAATAATAAAACTATCGTTTTTTTTACGAAGACGTTTATTTTATTTTATTTGTTTTATTTATTATGTTTCGTCAATAGTCGCAAACATAAGGTTTAAAATGGTGTTTGCATCATTAAATTTGAAGCAGAATTGTGGAAGTTATGATATTCCGACAACTAGAGAAATATTATTATAAAAATAAGATTAAAGTTTTTTAACAATTCTAAGATCTTTAACTCCTTGATATTATTGATTTTTTGAGATAATTACGAAAATTTGCTCGAAACAGTAATCCTTAACTTCGAAAAAGTATTCGTGTGACCCGCGGATAATTATTTCGGATCTGGCTGTTGGTCAATGTGACATTGATATATGTAAAAAGTCTTTACAACACAGGATAATTTTATCCAACACAATTATGACGCATATGTACATAGTGTTTAAAAATGGTTTAGCTTTACAATTACATTATATCTTTATTATTATTACTACATATTATAAAACAAAGTCGTCCCGCTGTCAATCTGCCTCTATGTATGCTTAGATATTTATAACTATGTAACGGATCTTGATGCGATTTTTTTAACTAGATAGAGTGAATCATGAGGAAATTTTATATGTTTAATTCATGCATAATATAGTACAGACACACTGGTAATTTTATAGGTTTCTAATGCGATGTCGAAAACAAACATTCACCATTGCACCCGTGCGAAGCCAGGGCGGGTGGCTAGTTATACATATAATTCTTCTGTACGTGTGTACGTCACTGAACTCCTCGTAAACGACTAGACTGATTTTAGTGAATTTTTTGTGTCTTCAGCTCGATCCGAGAATGGTTTAAATTCACATATTTTTTTAAGTTATCGGATTTAAGTCGTGTGTACAGGGTACAGGATAACGTCTGCCCGTTTTGCTATTATTGCATATATAAGTGAATGTGACAAATGATATAGAACGTATGATACGGAAAGAGATATCAGTCTATAGAGTTGCAATCTCTATATCAATCAAATTACACCAACTCCCGTTGTTCGAGTGGGTCAGTTTCGATGTCATATCTACCTATTATTTGTCTTTAGTAATATTATAAACGCGATTGTATGTATTTTAATGAATGAACATGAAAATACTACTGAATGGATTTTAATGTAACTTTACTATTGTAATCATCATCATCATCATCATTATTTCAGCCTGTTTGAGTCCACTGCTGAACATAGGCCTCCCCCATAGACTGCCACGAAGTACGATCCTGAGCCACCTGCATCCATCGACTTCCCGCACATTTGCACAGGTCGTCACTCCATCTAGTGGGGGGTCGTCCTACACTGCGATGGCCAGTACGAGGCTGCCACTCGGAAACCTTTCTTCCCCAACGGTTATCGGTTCTACGAGCTATATGGCCGGCCCATCGCCACTTCAGCTTGCTAATCCTCTGAGCTATGTCGGTTACCTAGGTTCTACTGCGGATGTCTTCGTTACGAACTCTATCACGCAGAGAAATACCGAGCATAACCCGCTCCATAGCTCGCTGAGCGACTTTGAGCTTCCTCATACGGCCAGCAGTGAAGGACCACGTCTCGGTTCCGTAGGTCATCACTGGCAACACACATTGATTGAAGAGTTTAGTCTTCAAACATTGAGGTATATTCGACGAGAAGATTTGCCGAAGTTTCCCGAACGCTGCCCATCCGAGTTGGATTCGCCGATTGACCTCTGCGTCGAAGTTGGACTTACCTAGCCGGACTAACTGTCCTAGGTAAACGTACTCGTCAACAACTTCGAGCTCAGTGCTCCCAACAACAACCGGTATAGGCGTGACATGGACATTAGACATGATCTTCGTCATGTTCATCTTAAGGCCCACCCGTTGGGAGACACTGTTGAGGTCATTGAGCATAGCACCCAGGTCCTCCAGCGATTCTGCAATGATGACTATATCGTCGGCAAATCGAAGGTGGGTGATGTATTTGCCATTGATGTTAATACCTCGTCCTTTCCAGTCCAGAAGCTTGAAAACATCTTCCAACGCAGCGGTGAAGAGTTTCGGGGATATGACATCACCCTGTCTTACACCCTTCTGCAGTTGGATAGGTTTTGTACTACTGGACTGTACTTGGACGGACATCGTACCCTTGTTATACAAACACCTCAGCACTTCGATATACCGACAGTCAATTTGGCACCGCTGAAGAGCCTGGAGTACCGCCCAAATTTCGACAGAATCGAAGGCTTTCTCATAGTCCACATACGCTAGGCACAAAGGCAGATTATACTCTTCGGTCTTCTGTATAACCTGCCGCAAGGTGGGTATGTGGTCTATGGTACTGAAGCCGGCTTGTTCGGGAGGTTACTATTGTAAAGTTTCATTAAATTCTGATGTATAAGCTATATTATTTATAGCTTATACATCAGAATAAGACATAGGCTATAATTTATATACACATTTTATGTTTATCTGTCTGAATGTTACGCCTTCAGCCTATTCTACGCAGACATCATATCATTAGTTATTCTATAAAGAGCAATTTTGTAGAATAACTAATGATATGATGTCTTCTGTTGATGATAATTTAAAATAAGGATAAAAACAAAAGATCAAAAAAGAGTTGTATCAAAATATAGCTAGAACATAAATCTGAATTTGTCATGTAATTAACATAGTAAATTGACCATAAGTTCACTCACGCAGTTGTCGGGTTCAGCAAGGTTTAAATTTACCTGTAACAAAAAGCAATTCTTGTTAAATAATATTTTTATAAATAGTTATTACATGCAATATATAACACATTATAATTTAAAATCACAATAGCCTGCACCGTAAAAGCCCTTAAAATGAACTTAGTAATAAAGAAACACGTTTTGAACGAGTCAATTAATTTTAACTTTCTAAAAATGTTTCATATACAACATAGGCAATTAAAAGAAATATCATGATCAATAAATAACATGAATGCGCTGATAAGAGTAACGAACTAAGCTTAAATGAAGTAGTGGTTAGCACCGAGCTTACTCGCGGTAGACTAATCCAGGATACCCCAAACTTTGTATAACACAATGCGCCTTTTTATGTGAGAAGGCGGCAAGTGAACCTTCGGTTCACCTGATGTTAAGTGATAACCGCCACCCATGGACATTTGCATCACCCGTAGGGTCATAGATGCGTTGCCACCTGTTAATAAAATGGGCCCCGAATTCCTTATTGACCAGACGAAACGTATAAGTATGACGCGGCTCTTCACGCCGGTCTTCTGTGAGGTCGTGGTATTTACCCGGACAGAGCTGCCCATTCGTGCAACACCCGAATCTGTTGCGTGGTCCTACCACAGTTTAAGTAAATACGACCCCGAAATAATACCTATATATTTCGCGGTTGCAATATTTTTATCATATATTTAAAGTCAATATAGTTGGCAAGTGACTTTCTAGTAGGCTATTTATTTCGACTATCTATTTGGCAATCATCCCTCATAGGACCATAACCGCCAGGTCGCCAGAGCCTCGTCCTAAGCTTGGCAGGGGGACCGTGAGCTGGTGAGGTTGACTTGGGTCCCAAGAGGTGATGTTTGGGATCTAATTTCGACTGAGTATGCAAATATTCAAGTAATAAACTTTTTTTTTGCTCTAACTAAAATATAATCATTTTAGGGATAAAGTAAGGGACAACTTACGTTTGCATTGATTTAATTTCTTTAGTACAGATTCAGTAGTCCCAAATAAGTACGTCACCGTAGGCCCACCGCATCGAAAGACGTTTAACATTTCTCCGGTATTCCCAACGACAAAGGTCAGCGACGGACCTCTCTCGTACGGCATAAGTCCACGACAGCGATGACTTATCATCAGCTATCTTAATTGCTATCTCCTTTTAAAAATGACTACACTCGAAAGCGTCCGTTAACAGTAAAAAAAAAAATCGATCCTCCCGACATTGTCTTTAATTATCGCGGCACAAGCTTAATGCCCGCCGAAAGGAATAAAACATTTTAACGAGTAAAGTTCACAGTGGACTCGTAAAAGATAAGATCGGAGCAGCGAAGTAGCCGCTTTGACTTTATCAAATCTAATAATAGCGAACTGTCCCGTAACAACAAATCGATCGATCAAGACACGCTCCCGGCTCCGTTATGGCGATAATGGTCCTTTGTTCCTGTTAATAAGCGCTTATATGGTCGGCAATTGTAGGACGACGAGCGGACGTAGAGCTCGGAGAACGGCTGCTTTTTTGTTCATCATGTCGCTGGCAACACTGTATACCGGATATGACGTCATCTATTCGAGCGAGGAGACACGTGGTCGCATGGAGCAGCGGTCACTTGCTTTTCGGCTGCGTTCCCCGATGATGACATAGCCACTAGTGCTGCTTGTCGTTGTAATAGTTGTTAATAAATCAAATCAAATCAAAATATATTTATCATAGACGCTTGCGCGTTCTTATGAAACGTCAAAATTTTACATAAAAATTAATACGTTCGTAAGTTACCACCGTTTCGGAAAGCAGTTTCTGTTGAAGAGAAACCGGCAAGAAACTCAACAGTTGCTCTTTTTTAAAACGATTAGATTATTTTAGCCTACGTGAGTATCAACAGTGTAACCCCACACATTGGCGTCGTCAAGATATTCCGCAAAAGTAATATTAAACCATTAAGCCTTAGCCATAAGTTCACTTTTAATTTTGCGTTTGAATTGACCGAATATTGAAGTTCAGAAATAGTTCAAATATTAGAATCAAAGTTATAACGTTTGAACTCTTATAATCACGGTGTCTGACTTCGATTCGTTTGTGTAGCGTTAGCGGTTGAAATGCATCATGAACTACCGTTTCAATTTCGGGTCAGTAGTAGAGGCTTCCACTTTTCGCACGTTCCGTCTATTGAATATGCGTTTTCTAAGCTTAGAGCATTTCCGTCTATTGAGTATGCGTAACTGTTTATAGAGTAATACCAAGTTTAGCAGCAACACGACGAGACCGTGTGTAACGCTATTCGCGTCTCGTCGATGTGGTAAATTCCTGCACTGGTGCACATTTGCCACCCTAGCATCTTCACCATCTTAGGTGTTGTAATGCCATAGACGGCCGTAATTTTTTTATCATCATCGTCTCTAGTTAAATGAAACATATTTTATGGATTCATTTGCTTTAGTTTTAATTTCATTGTCGATCTTACGAACACTTTACCAAATTCTTGGTTACGGGACAGACAACATGAACCCCGCAAAACTTTCGAATCGGCGGCAATTAACCTACCGCAGTGAGGACCTCACGATCGTGTAAATAATAGAAAATATTGTTAGTAGATAGTGTTCGGATTCCTTACTTCTTAAAAAGATTTAGGGGGTTACTTTGGTATACGTACTGGTGAAATTTACGGTGGTAGGGCCAAGCAGCAGCCTCGGTTGTTGCACGAATGGGCACGCTCGTCCGGGTAAGTACCACAACCTCACAGAAGACCGGCGTAAAGTGGAAGTATAATACTTTCGCGTTTCGTCTGGTGAGTGAGGTGGCCGGAGCCCAACTTCAAAAGGTAGTCAACGCATCTGCAATCCTCAGGTGTAGCAGATGTCTATGGGCTGCGGTATATATTCACTTAACATCAGGTGAATCGTCTGCTCGCTTGGCAACTTTTCACATAAAAAAATGAAAATTCTAGTAATATGCGTGAATTGAGATTTTGTAAATACTTAAAAGATGAAGGCTACACATAACTACGCTACGAATTTGCCTCTTACACATCAATTACACACACATTAACTGCACTATTTACTGAGTTTATTGCCTATCTAGGGATATTAGTTGTAAGACATAGGTCAACTTTTCTTTTTCTGTCAACCTCTCTCACGATTTAACAAAACGACGTGATAAAATTTTAAAGGCGAAGAGAAAAACTAGAGCGTCACTTTTCTTTAAATAGCCCTATTGAAATCGCCACGACGCGCGACATTTTGAATGAGCCTATAACGACTTCAGCCCCGCGATTTTGTTTACGATAGCTTGGCTCGACAACTCGACGTAGGCGTAGGTGTTAGGTTTATAAGTAGGCACTAGCTCAGTGAGAACCTATTCAACCCTGATTTGATCACACCCACGTGCAATTCGTCGTAGGCACTGACAAAATTTTCCACTCTCGCTATTTTGGGAACGAAAGATTACCAAAAATAGAATATTCAAAATCAAAAAAATATTTATTCACATAGACGCTTGCGCCTTCTTATGAAACGTCAACATTTTACATAAAAATTAATACGTTCGTAAGTAAGCTACCACCGGTTCGGAAAGCAGTTTCTGTTGAGAAGAAACCGGCAAGAAACTCAACAGCTGCTCTTCTGTTTCATAAATAAATAAAAGCTTGCTCTGTTAGCGATTGATCGTTACATTTCCACGGTCCGATGCAATGAATATCGGTATTTATTACTTAATTTACTTTGACAATAATCATCATCATCACCTAGGGAGGCCTAGGTGGGGTCGGTACATGTTTTTTATCATCGCCCCCTGCTTGACGTTAACCCTCCTTTTTTTATTGTTTTTAAAACACATTGTCCTTACTTTAGGATAACATCATCCTGTGTTGTAAGGACGTTTTACAGAAATAAATTTCACGTGGACAAACACCACCCAGATGCGAAACAACTATCTGTGGGTCACACAAAGAGTTGTCCCGTGTGGAAAACGAACCCACGACCCCCGACGCCGAAGCCAATACCTTGGCAACTGCGCCACGGAGTCATCAAAGTCATCCTTGAGGAAACAAACACCCAGATACCGGAACAATTATCTGTGGGTTAAACAAATGCTTGTCCCGTGTGGGAATCGAACCCACGGTCCCTGACGCCGAAGCCAATAGCTTAGCAACGGCGCCACCGAGTCATTATTTTGACAATAATAAATTGAGTAAATTTCAACAAGGAGATTTAATCATAAAGATAGATAAAAAGGACGTAGTTTTAGATATCTAACAGGCCTCTTTATATTTCCTTCTACCACGTTAGTTACCGGCCAGTTTGACCACAAGACGGCATACTGTCAATAAAGTTATAAGTTGCTATTAACCATAATGAGTGCACCTGTCGCTTCTAATTGGACAACAAACCCAACGAAAGTGGTGACTTCTAAGGCGCGTTCTTTAAACGCTGGGCGTGCATCCATTTAACTAAATGGCCCACGACGATTACGTAAATAGAATTAAGTGAAAAAATAACAGCGTTGTATTATATATTCGTGTATTAAAGGTAAAGTATGTTATTACGCTTGCTCACGTTTTAATGAAGCAATTTGATGGGTTGATTTGTAGGTACGCATGACGTGTTTGTGATAGAGAATGAGGAAAGGTGCTCTAGTATTATGAACGCACTCTGAGACTTCATTTAGCTTTTAGATGGATTAAATTCACTTAGTTGCGAAGTTCACTCCCAAAGAGCTATTAATAAAACTTGACAGTTTAACAAATTTAGTGCCAGTCGACCTAAATGGTGGTTCGTTTTATGTTTATAAGAATGAATGAATATGCGTGATGATTGGAAAGGATAGTGCATACAACAGTGCCTAAAATTTATTTGGATAAACATTAACTATGTATTAATATTCTTATCTATATATATATATATATATATATATAATCGGAATCTCGGAAACGGCTCCAGCGATTTTCATGAAATTTAGTATGTGCGTAGATTCGGGGGCGAAAAATCGATCTAGCTAGGTTTCATTTTTAGAAAATGTCCTTTTATTCCTATTTTTAGGGAATGACAAATATCATTCGAATATGACGGTAAATTTCTTTCTTCTATTGATACATTTTAGGAATACTTTAAATCTATCTTATGGATATTTAAGCGTCTTGAAATGCTATTTAAGTCCTATCTATTCAAGTCTGTCATCTAGTGCTAATTAATCCGTTTAATTTAATGAGATATGTCTGATTACAACAAAACAATAGATATCGGGCCATTGTCGGAACACAATCGCAGTCCCAAACAAAAGGTAACAACACAATTTGAACTGAACCCGTCGCAAATCTCACAGATCTCGGATCTTAATTAGAAGAAAAAAAGACCTCTTCATAACCCCAGACCTTGCACCTTGAGGCCCATTCAAACTGACAGGCACGGAAATAGACGGTTCAGGGGAAGCGTTCACACCGATACAAAGATATAAATATTTATCTTCCAAAAAAATAGATATTTCAAATGGTGTTCATGGTGAAGAACAGTAATCATTATGTTATTTATTAAAATAAAATCATGCATACTATCGTAGCATTAATACTATAACTTATCAGCGAAACCATATTGAGTAATTCATTTGCACTTGACATTTATAGATAAATGAATAACTTGAAAAGAAATCGAGTTCACGAAATCGAATAGAAGTGTAAGCGATATCGACAGTTCGATATCTTACAAATCAAATCGATATAAGAAATAAAAATAACTTACGTAATAATCCCTTAGTTTAATAATACTTACGTATTAATTAAGAATCATTTCAAAAATCGTTATCGATATACATTTTCAACAAATACGTGCCATTGATTTTCATTATTAAAATTTTCATTTAATGATAATTTATCGCTTAATTGAAAGAGATTCGTCATTTAATGCGACATCAATTCGACGCAGTTACCATTTCGGGTTTGGTGTGAGCGGCGGTCGACTAAAGCCGACTTCCTCCCGCTCACGGCGTCTTCAAAGGCGCCGCGGCCGGCGCAGAGCCCGGGGCGTCATCGGACCCGTAATATAATTCACACGATGCGATCGGGCACCGACGAGTTTTATTAGCGTGTAATTTTTAAATTGGCATTGCGTTGCGACTCCGTATCGAACGAACTATCGTCAATACGTAACGAGAAAGACAGCAGAAATGCTCAAGCATTAGTAACAAATGCTGTTTAATTGTTGTTGCCGGGAGCGCTGTGTTTGAACTTGTTGACGAGTATGTTTACCTAGGACAGTTAGTCCGGCCAGCTAAGTCCAACTTCGACGCAGCGGTCAACAGGCGAATCCAACACGGATGGGCAGTGTTGGTAAACTTCGGTTCGTTGGCTTCTAGTCGAGTATCCCCCAATGTTTGGAGACTAGAGTCTTCAATCAATGTGTGATGCCAGTGATGAGTTACGGAACCGAGTCGTGGTCTTTCGCCGTATGAGGAAGCTAAAAGGCCTTCAGCGAGCTGTAGAGTGGGCTGTGTTCGGTTTTTCTTTGCTTTAGAACAAGGATAACCGACATAGCACAAAAGATTAGTAAGCTGAAGTGGCGATAGGCAGGCCATGTAACTAGTAGATGCGATAAGGGATGAAAATGACTGTTTAATAAGTTTTTAAGTAACAAATTGATTGGTACACTCTGTTTGACTGCTATCCCAACTAATGGTAAATGACTACCTATTAACTCTTATAACTTTATCGTTTAACATACGTAAAGGATTGTTTTGATATGACATAGTGCATAGAACCCTTGATGTATATGAATATATAATTATTAAAATGAATTAATCATTATTTAATTGTTGCGTCGTTTCCGCTTTGATAGGTATAAATTACAAATACGTCCAGTTTGTTTGTAATTAATTACAAATTAAAAAAATACTATCACAGAATACTGATGTTAGTACCTACTCGTGATGAAATGGGATCAATAATAATGGCTGTTATTATATTCATTTATCTCTTTATTGAGAAGGAGTAATATAAGGTAGTAATTCAAAAAATAAGCGCTTAATATGGTACTAATCAACATTTGTCAGTTGTTTTATAGCTACTATGTATCCATTCATTATATCATTAGCCATTAACGTGTACATTTGATATCGTAGGCTTTAATTTCAACATTCTATTGTTCCGGTCTCATTCTGATGACTCTGCGCCATCAATTATGCACACACTAATTCCAATACAGTTGCAGCAAGTTCATCTAAATTATTTTCGATCATAACGCAATTAGTATATCAGCTACTCGATAGTTCTAAGCGTTTTATCACTAGCAAATATGATCTAAAAACCACTGGATATACAACTGCTGTACAAGCTGTCTCATGAGTTCGAATTCCCTGGTTTTATCGAACATATCAGTACTAATCTTAGTACTGATGAACCGATCTCGGTTCATCAAATAATATGTCAGTCAGACCTTTGTTATTTATGAATGAACGATGACTCCGTGGTGCAGTTGCCAAGGCTTCGGCGTCGGGGGTCGTGGGATCGATTCCCACACGGGACAACTATTTGTGCGACCCACAGATAGTTTTTTCGCATCTGGGTGTTTGTCTAACGTGAAATTTATGTTTGTAAAACGTCCCTACAACACAGGATAATGTTATCGTAAAGTAAGGGCAATGTTTTTTTTAAAAAAAAAAAAAAAAAAAAAAAAAACAAGAATTCAACCAAACAACATTACATCTATCCAAGCCAAGAATTCTCAAAGAAATTCAAACGAACCCCTAAAGTCTTATTACTTAGCTTACACTAGCAAAAATTTTTAAGTATTGACTTATCAGATGCATTAAAACGTACTATACTTGCATATTTCCTAAATAATATAAAAAAAAAAAACGGAAAACATGTCAAGTCTGCCAAAGCGCAGTGGGGTCGCCTGGTGGACTATGCCCTTAAACAAAGTACAAAGGAGGCTTTAGCAAAGCAGTGGGACATGTACTGGCTGTTGTTATTTTACTTTTTTCCTTTATTCATTTAGTCAATCATCAGTTCAGCCATAATAATGTATGAGGCCCAAAATGATCTAGGTCCATTCGGATTAATGTGCTAAAATGATCCAATATCCAGAATACAAACCAAGCAATGAATAAAACTAGAAGTGCGAATTCGACAAATGGATAATTATGCTCCAGTCGACCGTTGAATAGTTTATACTTCGTTAGACCCTCATAAAAGAGTCAGCGGGAGTGGCGCGGTGTTTTATTGGGCAATAAAAAAGAGTTAAAACGCGTTCGGAGCAGAGAGCGTCGCGTCCGGGCGTGGATGAGACGGCAGTGGTCGAATTCAGTGATTTAACAGCATTAGGAAGCACATCTTGCTTACGGGCACTTAAACAGTTTCATACTCTTAGAACCGTAAGGTTCCCAAGCATTATTTAGTAGCAAGTAAGATTTGACAGCATTAAAGTATCCTTATGTAACTTTTACATGAATTGATGATGCCGTTTTAATTTATTGTGACCAGTGTACTCCACTCATCAGACGCACGAGCACAAGTATTATGCTTCTATTTATTTTTATTATAATGTTAAATTTGGGAAGCGACCTAGCGATTTATTTGATTTTAAGTGATTACAGCCACATATATAACAGACTAGCTGCTACCCGCGACTACGTATGCGTAGAATAGGCTGAATGCGTAACATTCAGACAGAAAGACAGATATACATAAAAATATGTGTATAAAATATAGCCTATGTCCTATTCTGATGTATAAGCTATATTATTGTAAAGTTTCATTAAAATCCATTCGGTAGTATTTGCGTGAAAGAGTAAGAAACATCCATCTATACATACAAACTTTCGCCTTTATAATATTAGTAAGGATGTCTGCTACATTCTGATGTATGCATATCAATAGGTGGCAACACGTCTGCGATTTCCAGAGAAATTGCAGATGCGTTGCACTGCTATTGATAACGTGTGCCTCGGTTGCCCCATCCACCACACAAAAGAATAACACTTCCACTACACGCCGGTCTTCCAAGAGTCTGTGGAACTTATACGCATTCTTAAAACAGCCTGCTACGCGGTCATATCACATTGATTGATTTATTCGACACCAATCTTCACTACATTCTTGTAAAATCGTTCAGAACTATCGCTGGCTCGGTTCACTGCGCACTAGCTGCTGAGGTTGTGTTCCGTTTCTTCCCGGGACAAGTATTTAAATTAATCTTTTTTTTTATAACGATTGACGATAGATTTTAAATTTGTGTCGGGCGCCTCCGCAACAGTCCGATAATATGTATTACCCTACACTACCCCAAAAACATGTACGAAGTAATAAAGAAAGATGAAAGAATACAACAGACAGATATAGTAACGAAAGCTAATATAATAGTTATATCTAAGACCAAGGACAGACAGGCTCAGACTCGGTTACATTTTATGCAGATTAAGTGGTAAATTTTACATGAAATAACCGAGTATGGTTATAAATAAGGTCTATTATGCCATGGTACCCAAAATTCTAAGGGCAATTTTGTAAAAGTAAATAAGTAACACTAATAAGTTTATAAAGCTGACTGTAGAGCGCAAACAGTTGGTAAGTGTAATTGGGAATTTAGAAAGTGAGATTTGTACAAGAGTGCGCATCATGCATATCTATATGGGACGTAAGCAAGACATTAGGTGATTTTACAAAGTTTGGGAGCTTTGAAATGTAACGTAAGTGCAGACCGTACTTCCAGAAACATGTGCAGTTAGAAACTTCTTGTGAATCTCTCTAGTCGCTTATACGCGTCATATTTACTTCATCGAGAGGAATTCTCGGAACCAATGCCAATCAATATCATTTGCATAGTTTCGATATTATAAATGACAATTAATATAAATACAACTCAATCATGTAATGCATTGGAACATTCGATTGCGTGTTAAAAGAAGATAATAACAATTGGTTTTTTCGAAGAAACTTACCGATAAGGTTATGAAGATAATGATTTTTCTACAAATGTTAATGACAATATGAATGATTGTTTTCTAAATCGTACACAATCGTATATAGGCCTACGTAGCTACGCGTACAGACCTTACCTGACATTTAACAGTGCGGCTCAAGCACTCATCGCAAACGAAATGCCAGCATCTGATGCAGAAAAGTAAATAAAACAATTCCATAACCCATCCCTCGGCCCGCGCGCGGATTATTCAAATTTGCTCGACAATAGACTAACAAAAACGTAAGCCGCGAGCGTCGAAGCGTTATTTATGAGCGTTGATTTATGTTCACTAGTGCTGAAGTTGAAATTTATATTTATTAGGGTTTGTAAAGTGCTCCGTTGCTAGTCTCGCGCCATTCGAAAAATCAAGGAAGGAAAGTTTGGGAGAGGTCGGAACGCGTTAGCGTTGTGAGACAGCAGATATCTTGGCATCGTCTTTGCTAAATATGGAAATCATGGGCGCACTTTAATTAGTTTCACATCTATGAATGTAGCGGAATCTTAAAACGAGATTTTGCTCCACTTTGCACTATCAGATTTGAACCAAAGTTTGCACACTCGTCAAAGACCGATGAAAACGCAATAATTTAAATAGTTATTCCCATTATCCTGATCAAGACCTTCAGGATTGGCTATTTTTCGAATCAGATATCCAGTAGTGTACTTATGCCAAGTGCGCATTTAAAAAATGTTTAACAAATAAAAAACATGCTTTTATACTTAGCACTTAAAAATAGAAAATAAATAATAGTTTAAAAATAAATAAAAACGCGCATAAAAAGTAGAAAATATTTTTCAATAAATTGAAATTATGATTAGTGTGATTAACAAAAAATATATTAAGAAAATATTGCAACAGAAATACATCATTTGTGAAAATTTCAACTGTCTGACTATCACGGTTCTTGATATACAGCCTGGTGATGACTGACAGACAGACAGACAGAGGAGTCTTATTAATAGGGTCCTGTTTTACTCTTTGGTTACGGAACTCTAAAAATGTGTAGATGATGGCCATAACTATGTTATATACATATTATATTTTAAAACGATGTATAGAGACGATATTGCAAGATTTGTGAGAAAAGTTTGAGAACAGAAAACTATAAAAATTTAAAATAGTCGTTATACCCTAATGCGTCCGTGTATAAATCTACATTAGGGCGAAGTTACTAAAGAGGAGTTCGGACTTTTACATAAAGTAAATCATTCAGACAAAAAATAACAAAAAAAAAACAGATTTCAATAAAAAAATTAAAAACATTTAAATTAAAAATTAAAAATCTATAACATTCAATGATGGCCCTCGATTTCTCGTGGATGCCATCATCAGATCCGGATTTCCTTATTATGGTACCACCCTTGAGATATGTACTTTCCGACAAAAAAAGAATCATCAAAATCGGTTCATAAACGACGAAGTTATCCACGAACGCACATAAATATATATATATATAAATGAATACAAAAATATATATATATATATATATACACGGTCGAATTGAGAAACCTCCTCCTTTTTTGAAGTCGGTTAAAAATAAAATGAAACAAAAAGCTGAAACGTTCGTTTGTTATCGACTGAAGCTCAAACAGTAACTAATACACGTCACCTATATTAAAAAATATTAAATATTATGAGAAAAAAAAAACCATGATTGAAATTACATATTACGACATCATACCATGGGAAATAAAAAAATCTTGTTTTTGCCTCCGGCCTATCTACCACCGGCCTTTTCCCGCGGGCATCGTAAGTGCTTAGGTAATAGACAGGCAATAATACAGGCATATCCCGTGACATTTTCAGAAGATGAGGTTCGCCGCATTTAAGGCAGGATTTTGATTTACAACGACAACAACAACAGATAAGTACAATCCACCCACGTACTAACCTACCAAACTACCCCTTAGTTTATCGGCAGTTAAAAATTATGTGACTAACAGTTTGAAGAAAATAGTTTTTTCTTCAAACTGTTAGTCATATATTAACATTTAATGTGTGTTACGTTATGTACCTTTACTGCTATGTGGTAGGTCCACACAACAAGTGTATGCAACTCCTTTGTCTATTCCACTACCGCATATCTCACCAGTATCGCTGAGATTATTCCCTGTTTTGAAACTCTGCAGTGTAACACCTATTTAATTAATGAATGTGGTACGACTGTTGACACATTTTTTGATTCCTTAAAAGTTTCCTTCGGAGTGAAATGATTTCATGAATTAAAAAAAAAAAAAAACTTTATTGCTAAAGTAATCACTACTTCTATTATTGTTTAACCTAATACTGCACATTTATACCATACAATTAACTATATAGAACTTTAAGGTAAAGTTAAGCAAACAAAATTTCAGTCACACTACTTGCTATTTAATTTTACTTTTAAGAATGCCGAACCTTCTCTTAATTATTATTGTACACTGAGCTGTAATATTAACTCATGTTTTACACCATATTGTTTTTAATATAACAATAATAAAAACAATTATGTCCGATGCTTACTTTTGTTAATTGCCAAGTTAATAAAACCGTTTAAAAACTTTTAAGTTAAACGGTTTTATTTTATGTGTACTGAAAACTACAATATTGTATTGTCATCCAAATTAAATGTGTGTAACAAATTTCAGATCAACCTAACAACGGGAAGGTGCTTAAATTTCAATTTCTAATTTTGACCCAAATAAACAAATAAATTCCGTACGGGTCGAGCTAAATAAAACCGTTTAATTACTGACAGACCTAATCCTTACTAATATTATAAAGGCGAAAGTTTGTATGTATGGATGGATATTTATTACTCTTTCACGCAAATACTACTGAATGGATTATAATGTCACTTTACAATAATGTAGCTTATACATCAGAATAAAACATAGGCTATAATATACATATTTTTATGTATATATGTCTTTCTGTCTGAATGTTTTCGCCTTCAGCCTATTCTACGCAGACGTAGTCGCAGGCAGCAGCGTTTTTTCTGGTGAGGTGCCCATGGGTGACGGTAATCAGGTGAACCGTCTAAAAGGAGTATTTCCTCCATATTTATTAAAGCTATTGCTGAATAAGCCCAGTGCAATGGTATTTGCGGAGCCTCCGATGAACAAATAACGAGCCAAACATTTTTGAAAGTTTGACAGCGCTGATAAACACTCGTAGCAGTCGTGGATTTTATAAAAATAAAAATCTGAAGTTGGAATACAATTCAAAAAGTTCGGCAATACTGAGCTACATATTCATTTCACATGTTTTATCGTGAATTCTCTCCCCTTTTCAATGTCCCTGTCCTCTGATTATTCATCAACAAAGTCTTTGTTATCGTGATCACCAAAAATTACAAAACTATATTCATCGTCTTATATAAATTAATTATTATCAATGTCAAAATTATCTTCATATATCTATTTGAGCTCATTGAATTTAAATGAGTTGTCAACTCATATTTATCGGTAAACAATCGATCCAAGCATGTTTAAAACTAGATCGCTTACCCTATTCTTGCGCGGGACCTATGTAAGAAAAGTTAAAATTTGCCACACATTACACTCTCTCAAATATGAATCTGTTATGGCGAGTTATTTTACGAAGGTTGTCAAAAAATTGCCTTTTTTTACGCGATAAAAGGCTGAATTTAGGTTTATGTATTAAAAAGTTTACGTCTTCATCATATCATAGTTATTACAATTAGATTTGTCACTGAAAAAAGGCGAGTTTTTTAGGGTTTAAAAGTTCGAAGTAAACTAGTATTATATTCGAAATCTTTGAGCGCGTTCGAAGTCAAAGTACGTTTTCCGATAAATGCACATTATCCGTAAAGTACTTCCCATCTTTGTTCCGTCGTAGATTTTAAGTAATGATAAACGAAGTGGGTCAAACAGCTTCGTGGCAGTTTGAGAGGGGCTTCTTTAAGTTGTAGGTAGGGTGGCGAGTTTGGCGATAATTTTAATGACTTTTAGTTTGGAGCTAGTTGGGAGTATCGCATCGGCGAGATGGGCGGCCTTTGAAATAGGGCACAATAATGTGTCTTCGGGAAAGACGTCAGTTGTTGAGAAGAAGTAGCTTACAAGGCAGGAAGTGTTACACTTCTACGTTTCATCTGCTGAGTGAGGTAGCCGGGGCCCACTTTATTAAAAGGTGGCAACGCATCTGTAACCCACGGATGTTGAAATGAGAATGGGCGGATGATGGGTTATCATTTAACGTCAGGTGAATCGCCAGCTCGCTAGCTACCTTCTCACACAAATAAAGGTAATTTATTCCTTTTAAGAAGTAAAGTATGTGAAAATAAAGTACAATTAAATATATGTTAGATAAAATTAATTATATGATGACATTTTCATGTTCAAATTTGAATATGAAAATAACGTACATGACTATGAAAACCACACAAAACTAACTTATTTAGTACCCAAGACAGTATGATCTATATATAAGTGTTACTAAAATGTTATGTTAAAAGCTATTAAAAGTAAGTTGTAGAACAAAAATAAAGTAAACGTAGATTTCACAATTAACCAATTATTACATTACAGAAGAAGTCGAGGCAACACTCGATTTTTCCATTCGAAACAATTTTAGTTTCGAACTTTTATGCAGGAACAACACTGCAGTTTTCGTTTTTGTATTGTTAATGGAAGAAACTCGGTAATAAGTTTTTAAATTAGCATTTCTTAACGGGGGCTTTTTCAATTTAGTTTTCAGAGAAAACATGAAGCTCATAGTTTCATTGCTATTAAACTGATTCCTACATCGGCTCCTGTTGATAAAAATACGACTGTAAACGCATATCCAAAAAAAGGCAAACACTACCTAGTACCCCATTTTTCGAGCCGTGATAGCTCATAGCAGCTTCCGTTCGATCCCCGGAACCAGCACCAATGAATTATTAACTTTAAGTTCTGTTACATCGCGTGCTCAGCGGTGAAGGAAAACATCGTGAAAAAATCAAAGGAACAAAAAAATTATATTACGAAGATATACGAAGTCCGCCAATCTGCATTAGGGCCCGCGTGGGGGACTATATCCTCTATACAGGGGCCTTTACCCAGCAGGCGGATATATATAGGCTGTTAATTTACTTTACCCTAGTCTTGAATCTTTGAAATATACAACATCTCCTCCGGGAGAGACAGTTTTGTGTTGAGTTCTTGCCCACTAAAACCGCTGTGGTAGCCACCTTCAGTACCATGAGGCTCCAGGATCTAATAAGGAACATGCCCTCTGTTTTGCTGATGAACTCGCCTCAGAGAATAATGAACGACCATTCCCAATTCCGTCATCACCTTTCGATAAAAGGACACCCCTCGCGCTGCTGCCCTAAAGGAGTCTGATAAAGTGGACGATCTATTACTCATTCAATCACCCGTGAACCCAATGGCATGGGGCTTAGGATGTCGAACTTGTGATGTCGAAGTCGCGAGTTCAAGTTCAGAACTGTACTCCGACGTATCGATTAAAAAGTGAATGTATTTATACCTGTGCGTATGGTCTCATTGAGGTGACCTCTTCGGCCTTCTTAAATGTTGGCAATACAGCACCACTTTTGGATTGTTTATTACTTCACCATCATTACAATGGTGAAATCTAAATTAATCAATGTAGTCTAATTTGGTAGGCAATATATAGTATTAAAAAAAAAACAACGATTGTTATTACATCATTTAATTATGATGACTGATTGTTAAATGCAGTAATAATACCTTGGTTAATTAATCCCTAGAGTATTCTTATGCGTAAACTTGTCAAGAGGGCAGGCGATCCAACTGATGCAAGTGGATACCGTCGTGGACATCCATAACACCTGAGAGGCTTGCGGATGCGTTGACAACCATTAAAAGATTGGGTCCGACAGAAAACCTGTGAGGATGTTGACTAGCAGAGGCTGTTGCGTCGCCCAGTATTTTCATATTTCATCATTAAATAAAAGTGGTTTTAAAGACATTATTTAAAGTACAAAACTAGTAGGCACTGGAGCATAAATGTCATCAATACAATACTGTGAGGAGTCTTAATTAAAATGTACACAAAAACATAACACTCAAGTATAAGAATGGAAATCAGACACGAGTCTTTTACAATGTTCATTTTTGCTATCGAGACGGGCTTCGTCGACTCAAACATTAGCGTATTAGTGTGAACTGCAAGATGCACTATAATCTTTCTCCACATTGTCTTGCAAACTCACCTCCGCAATACTGGTAAAACGGGAAAAGCTCTCCGCAACTACAAGCGAAATTCCCCCATTTATTGAGAACTAGACGAAGAAATATTCCGTGAGCTGTCAGTTCGGGCCTTAATTAATTGAAGTGTCAATTGTTTCGAAACTATTGTATTAACAGTCTCGTCGGCGTTGAGACGCCTTTTGAAATATTAAATGTCCATTGGCAAGCAACGAGGTCTTAATAACGTTCCGATGGACGACAACGGTTAAAAATTCCAAAGGGGGGATACGTTTAGAATGAGAACTAATGAAACCGAGACGAATATATCACCGTAGAACAAAGGACGCGCGGGTACAACTGTAATTCGTAGGAGAAATATTAATATCTTACGTTTAACCACGGCAAAGATAGTTAGACGTTTCGCGAGTGTCGATCCGACCGTAACTGTCGTTAAAGTCGCTGCGTTAAAGACGATATTGGAGCGCTCACCGGTGGGAGAGACTGCATAGGTTTGGTGGCGGTTAATAAGGAAAGAATCTCAGCACCATTACTCCTGTTTGGACGTGAGCGACCCACGCGTCCAAGCCTATAGACAATAAATGAACGCACCCATTCATGTACCGAGCTATCTCTCATTTTGATTAATTGCCCCTCATGTTGGTACCATTGTTGTGTTTATCTGTGAAAGATTTAGTTGTAATGTCGTTTTAAAGTGTGGGCTAATACCGCTGGATGCGTCTGCTGCACTCGATTGATACATTATCTGTGGGATGGCTTTTTGTGCACCAATAATAAATCGATCGCGCGATCGTATCGGTCAGTTCTGGTTTTTCAAAACATGTGTACGATTTATGTTGTGGTCAAAAGTTGAATCAAATGTGAATATACGTTTCAATCGCTGACATTTCAAAAGCTTACTGGCCATTTGGGTACACAGCTGCTGTAATTAATTTATTTGATACGCCCATGAGAACCATTAAAATATCAATGTCACAGCATGACACAAATCACATGAAAACCTGTGCATATTTTGAAAAGAACTTGCAACAAATTTTGTGTTAGGTCTACGAAACAATCTTCGCTGATGTATATTTATAGAACCATGTGATTCATGATCAAGAGTTTCATCGGTGATTTCGGAATGTTAAGTAAAATCAAACTTCAAGATATGTGAAGTGTGTGCATCGGTTGGGTTGCTTGGTGGGTTACTTCTTAATATTCTCTGTACACAGGAGGCCTTTGCCTAGTGATGCGACGCATTTAGACATATGTGTGTAGGCCTTACTTTTTACTACGTCATATTTATGAAATTTGTTCACGGTGGCTTCATTACACCGCTTATAAACTTTGTTCAAGAGCGCACCGTTAATGTAACCTATTTGTTCGACATAACGAATCTCACTCCGCCACTTCTCATGGACGCGCGGTGCGCAACCGTTTAGCGAGCCCAGTCTAATGTCGACCTCGTTTTAAATATGAAAGAAACAAAATAGAATTTCCAATCGGCAATTTGCGGCACTCTAATGAGTTTCCAATGCAATTAGTTGGTGTTTGGTGCCGGCCCAGCGGGCGGGCACGGCCGAAAAACTTTCCAGTGTCGATTGCCTCGCGGAGATATAATTGTACTACTTACTTTAAAGGCGCTTCATATTTTGACTTTGACATAACACATGAGACTGAGAGAAGAATTTCAGGGAGGGTAAAAAAGAGAAGAGCCCGTAGACCTTTATCGAGAAGACCTTCTGTCAAAAGATGAATCATCTCCTATTAATATCTCAGTCATCACCACTCTGATTTAAGGTTGTTGTTTTTCTTTATTTCTTGTCATGTGTATTCATTGTCGTTACTATATTTATATTGAGGGCACTACTACCCTAGACATATCTATAAATTTGCGTCTTGCTTTATTTTGCTAGTATAATTAAATTACTTACGAATATATTACAAACTTGGATTGTTTACCTGAAAGCATAAAAAAGATCGGTTAACATATTTTTATGTTTCCAAATTAGCAAATTTCGAGAAGAATTGAAATTTGATAAAAATGTTATCCAACTATAAAAATTTAACAGCATATTTTAACACAAGCTTATCTAGTCGAAAACTATGCAAAGATTATACTATGGGTACTAGGCAGCTTTTTTTAGTATTCCTATCTTTGTAGTAATTTTCCGTACCCAAATACCATGCGATACGAGAATGCTAAGCAACTCGTATGCTACAAAAGCATATGTCGAAATTCCACCGAGATGGGTAAAAGCACTCAATTCCGTTCGGTGAACAGTAACACGATAGCAATAAACAAGCAGCCGTGTGCACTCCCGCAACATATTTAGTATTAACGGCGGTATGCGACCTAAAACGAATCGCTTTACATTGAATGGACCTCGTCTCACAAAGGGGCACGGAATGCGACTGCCGATGTCGGTTCTTCAAATCGATCCGTTGACAACATCGCGTTTGAGCTTATGTCGAATACAAAAGAAACAAAAGAATAACCGCTATTTCGAATGCAGATAATAGGAGAATAAGAAAAACCGCTGTTTAGAACGCAGATGATAGGAGAATAAATTCAAAATTTAAAATAAGAATGCAGTTTCCAATCGAATTACCATTGATAATTTTTTCGATATCAGCGTCGAGTTTTTAAGTACAAGTAAACGACACAGCTTGCTAATAAAACAATCGAGTAGATCCTAGAGAGTTAGATTCAGTGGAAGTGAAGTCCAGACCATCAAAGAAATTTTGGGTTTAAAGAACAAGGCATGGGAACACAATCCAATCAGAAAGTCGTTTCTAAAGAATTAAACAATGATTTATACAATATTTTTTATTAGGTTTCATATACATGATGATACTTGTGAATGATGAAAACACAGCATTATCATTGATAATTAATGATTTCAAGATTATTTGAGTCTGGAAGTAGAATTCAGTCATAGGACAACTGCTAGTGTTACATAAATAAAACTTCTGTTTGACAAAAACAGACTAATATCCGTAATGATATCCTACAGTTGTGCTAATGTTTTTAAAAGATAGAAATAATTAAAATTAAATGTTAATTATTATTACAGTGGTAGAGCCAGAGTGATGTAATGCAAGTAATCAGTTGTTGTAGTTCGGTTGCGATCCAAGCCGATGTTCGAATCTCCGTAACAATCCGTAACAAAAAAAAAGCAATTCGCAATAAACAAATCAGGCGGCGGTCATCATTTCACACCATGTGAATGCCTGCTCGTTTTACAACTTTTCAAATAAAAAAATACATACACCTCCTCCTTTCTTGAAGTCGGCTAAAACAAAACGTGTACGCTTGTAAGAAGTCGTTGCACGAGGTAGTTTCTACAACTGATACTTTTAAAAATGAAAAGTCGGGAAACGCCTCGTTGAAACGAAACTTCATCAGCAAGAATTATGGTCCGTAACACCATAAAATATTTTTCTTAATTACACCTCCTATTGACTCCCCGTACAGCGTTCGGCGCAAATGCAGTGACCGCCGCTGGAATCCGCTACACAGTTACGGTTGTTAAGCGATTGGCAATTAGGAGCAGAATGGCGTGCACGTAGTGGCGTTTGAATCGAACAGCTGTGCTGCTTTACAAAAATAATTCCTCGGACAAAGTTAGGAGCGCGTTAATTAAAGGCCGTGTTTTAGAATACTAGTGGGCGTAAGTCCGACCCCACAGGGATGCATCGGGACTTAAAGCGAAGTTTGTTATCGTCCTTTTGCTCCTTTCGACGGGATTCTCTGGCGTTTCTTATTTTTTATTGCTCTGTAGTGTGAAATAAGCATCAGGAATTTCCCTTTTTAATTGGTTAAGCTACTCGATATTTTTATTGTTCAGTTGATCTCGTATAAATAAAATGCGAACCATGTGATTATCTCAAATAAGTAAGTAAATGAAAAATGACGTCAAATAATTTTTCACAAAGTATAAATTTCTTATCATCTACACTGTCTAGATAGTCACTATGTTTAAACCATTATGTGCTGGAAGCATAAAATTATGCACAATAGTTTCTTCTACGTAAGTTAATGTTAATGGGCAGGTCCGTCCCGGTAAGTACCACGACATCACAGAAGACGGGCGTGAAGTGGAAAATTGGGCCCCACTTTATTAAAAGATGGCAACGCGTCTACAAACCTACGGCTGTGCAAATGTCCATGGGCGGCAGTTATCACTTAACATCAGGTGAACCGCCAGCTCGTCCAAAAAAAGTAACATAAGAATTATTAAAAATGTTTTGTAATTTTTATTTGTTTAGACAATATACTTTTGGCACTAAAACATTATTAAGTAACAGAAGTTTTAATGACACAGTAAGAAAATTAAATGTTTTAATTCTCAATGAAGCAATAAAGTAACTGAACAATTTAAAAGTTATACTAAAAACTTCCACTTAAATGTTCATTTGGCAATTAAACACCGTAATCGATACAAAATATTTTTCTCTCTCCGTGTTCTCGTGTGTTAAATACTTTTAATTAATCGGGATCGTTTATTGCGTTGTTTATGATAAATTCATTGTGTTTATGCGGTTTATAGAAAATGTGATTAGAAGGAAGAGAAAAAAATAAATAATGAATAAAGTCTGTGTAATATGTATGCTGATCTTAACGAGTCAGTGGTGTCTTGGTGGTGAAGGTGTCAATTTCGAAGTCACGGCCTTGATTCCTATATTCCCATATTCTATCTTCTCAATTCCGAGAATCTATACGAGCAAACGTTATATCAAATTTATGCCCGGTATATGCTGACATGCTATGAACATATCACGTTCAGTTGAAAAGTTGAGAGCAGTATACACGTCGAATCAAACAGGTAGGCGCTTGTGCTAGATATCTTAAATATTTTTTTGTTCATATTTTACCATCGAGAATGTATTAGATTTCTTTGGTGCAAATTTAAAATTATATCAGTTTTGGTTTGTTAAAGTTCTTTTTCATTTGTTTCATATTTTAATTATGTATTTGTGTTCGTTTGCTTTACTGAATTATTTATAAGTATTTTTTTATTTCTTTTATTTTTTGTTAATTTTATTTTTTTTAGTTCTTTTATTGTGTGCGTCCTTTTTTGGTAAATAAATGGATTTTCTTTTTTCTTTCTTTCTAACATAATTTTAAACGTCTTTCACCACAGACAACATTTTCATTCGCTTATTTACAGTTTATAATATGTCAAATTAATTTTGAGGTTATTTTTTTTTTTTAATTATATACTTTTATATCGATTATATGTGACGAAGGTTCTCGAGTGGCAGCCTCGTACTGACTATCGCAATGTGGGACGAGCCCCCACTAGATAGAGTGACAACCTGTGCAAATGTGCGGGAAGTCGATGGATGCAGGTGGCTCAGGATCATACTTCGTGGCAGTCTATGGTGGAGGCCTATGTTCAGCAGTGGACTCAAACAGGCTGAAATGATGATGATGATGATATGTGACGTTTCGTGTCCCTCTTTGTTTCGCACAGTCTTGGTCCGTTGAAATAAAAAACAGTTCTCATTAACGCTCCAAATCATCGCCAGATGTAAAGATCCATAAAGAAATACAAGTAAATGCTCTATATATCGAAAACCGTTTAAAATTGGATTAAATCAAAGGATCGGACAATTTTAACGCATCTTAAGAGCTGCAAAGGACGCACTTTGTTAGTATAAAAAAGGAGTAAAGTCGTAGTCTATACATGAGTGCTGTACAAGTTCAAATGATGGCCAAAGGCATTTCTGTGCGGAGGTACAGTCACGCGATCTAATTATGTATTGGCAGACTGCAGTTAATGACTGTTAAATAAAACCGTAATACGGATATTATCGCGCTTAATTTCGGTTTTAATTCAAAACGCTTAGAAACATGATTTCGATATTTACAGATGCCAAGGAAGCTCGAAAACATATTTGTAACGTCGGAAATTAAAAAGTAAAAATATACGGTTTTATTATGATGATGATGAAAATCCGTGAAAAAACTAAATATTTAAATGTGTGTAGTATACGCATACGACAAATAATAATTTCTATGTTGCCTATTTATCATATAATTTTATTCGAAATATGTCTCTTAATTTTTTTTCTAAATGTAAACTAACTTATCATGATGGCAACATTATCGGGCAATTTGAAAGTTGTCCCGGTGAAGATATCTTTTATGAGGACACGAGAGAGTGGGTTGGTGTCATGGGTGCGTCTGAACTGAGCGACGCGCAAAAAATCGGTTACTTCTGTGCCCAGCTGATCGCCAATCTTCAGTGATTGGCGCCTTCAGAAAAATCCTTATTAATACCATAAACAAAAGTTTGTATGTATGGATGGATGTTTGTTACTCTTTCACGCAAATACTGCTGAATGGAGTTTAATGAAACTATAAAACAATATAGCTTATACACCACAATAAGACATGGGCTATAATTTATATCCATATTTTTATGTATATCTGTCTTTCCATTTATGCCTTCAGCTTATTCTACGCAGACGTAATCGCGGGTAGCAGCTATATGCTGCTACCCGCGAGCTGTATGTGTATATGATTAAGTGTGGGCACCGGCTCTTGAGCACGGCGTGCTCGACTATACTGAATTAAAAGTCGCCCGGCCACTGAGCTCTCGGTTCGAAGGGTAACGAATGGAAAAAAGGGAGGTGCGGCGTGAGGGGAGGGCGAGGCGTGCAAGCTGTCAGTCGCGGAAGACATCGATAGCGCTGGTGCCGCGATCTCACCGATAGCGCACTAAACAATTAGACGCCATTAGAGCGATCGATCGGTACCGTTCCTCAGGCCGTCTTTCACACCGTTGCGTAACGGGCATTATATTTTATTAGTTTAATCTTAGGGCATAGACCACGCGGCCCCACTGCGCATTGGCGGACATCTCATATATTTCTTTTTATTATAAAATATACAAGTTTTGTCACGATATTTTACTTCAACGCTGAGCACGTGATAAGTCAGCACTCAAAATTAACCATTTCATTGTTGCCGGCACCGGGGATCGAACTCAGGTTGCTCGAGTATATTAAATTAGCGAGCGCCCGGAAACTAAGCCAGCATTACAGTCAGCCGTCCAAGGTCGTCTGCAGCATCTAAAGGCAAGATGCGGGTTATTTCAATTACCAGACGAAATTTAAAGTACCTAAGAAGTATTACTTTCATTTCACGCCAGTCTTCTGTACTACTCCGGATGACTGCCCATTCGTGCAACAGTAAAAGGTACTGCGTTGCCCAGTAAAGTCAGTAACTTTGGTAGTTGTTTTCACTGGATTATTACACTATTTAAGTGTTACGTAATAATTTATTGCACTGTATACCCTACTCACTTTTTAACATTTAAATCGCTTGAAGTTTTGTATGTCTTGTTTCTTGTTACAATGCGGTGTAAAAGCAGCCCCTCGACCGGCAAGAGGTTAGACAGTTCACGTGCCACGGTATCTGAATATCTCGGTATTTTTATACGATGGCTGTACACAGTTAAGTTTGAAATTTATGTCTGTTCCCTTTTTAATATTGCATTTAAAGAACACGGGTAACAGATTATCGGAATCCCCCGATCGCTTTAAATGCAATAAGTACTATTGATACGGCTTTTTTAGATCGTAATTCTATTTTGAATTTATGTACCCACTTCTACGTGGATTGGTGACCAGTGTAGGGCACCAAGTGAAACAGATTCAATCTCTTGAAGTTACAAATTTATTCACCGCTTTATCTGTTTGTACATGTTTGTTTAATAAATCTACTTTACGTATTTCGTTGGCTAGTTCCTTTCGCTTCGAAAACTACAGAGTTAGTCTCACTATATTACAGTTCTAACATTGTTTCATTTAAATGGACGTCGACGGTAATCAACGCCTTGACTTGATCCTGTTGATATGAATCCTGTTGAGAGAAAAAATAATCTATATATCTCTATATACAAAAACGAATTGCTTAATGTGTTGCTAAGCGTAAATCTAGAGAACAGCTGAACCGAATTCGCTAATTCTTTTTTTATAATATTCCTTGAAATACGAGGATGGTTCTTACGGAGAGAAAAATTTAAAAAATTGTCTGAAATAGTCTAAAAACAACACTTTTCTCCCATACAAACAAAAAAAAATTCGTAATAATACTTAAAGTCAATTTGAACTTTAACACCATACCATAAAGTTTAAGTGTTATTGGAGTAGTTCTGGGATGGCAAATCAATTGTGTGACGTTAGTATAGTATAATATTAATGAAAATAGTTATACGATGGCTGCATTACTCAAAAACAAATTGTCAGTGGTAAAATGTAAATTGTCTATGGTAAAATGTCACTTGAAATGTAAACGTATCTTAGCTGTGCTTAGTATAAAACAAAGTCGTCCCGCTTTCTGTCTGTCCCTATGTATGCTTAGATCTTTAAAACTACGCAACGGATCTTGATGGGTTGTTTTACTAGATAGAGGGATTCAAAAGGAAGGTTTATATGTATATACATTGCAGCTGTGTGAAGCCGGGGCTGGTCGCTAGTTCATATATATAATTATTCTTGCGTGTGTATGTCACTGAACTCCTCCTAAACGGTTGAACCGATTTTAATGTAATTTTTTGTGTCATCAAGTGGATTCGAGAATGGTTTAGATTCAAAATTCGGTGCCCTACAATGTTTTTTAATTTTTTTTAGTTGTTGTGGGATTTAAGTCGTGTGTACAGGACAACGTCTGTCGGGTCCACTTGTTATATTATAATTCTGTTCCATCGAGGCATGTCATCATGGCTTACAAGAAAAACCAGCTGTAGTATAAAAAAAATCACTATCAGCAAATTATTTTTGAATATTTAACAGTGAGTCGCATGCCCTGATTGTTCGACACATAATAGACGGGAACAATCGTGGTCCGGCGTATCCGCTACAAATTAAACTGTATTTCGATGTCGTTTAGATACAATTTGCATTGGCAGGCGATGATATTGATTTGACTCGCAATTTAGGCGAGCATCCCAAGTAGGGGCCTAATGCCTCAGAAAATACGATTCAATATCGCGCGTCAAGGTAATGGGAAGTGATTTTTTAAATCTCCAACGAAAACTCTTCAAGCGTATTACGCGTATCAGTTTTGGGTATTATCTTACATTACGATATTTTTGTTCCCTTTTTTTTAAAATCGTTATTCGGAGCACATATCCATGAGGTCGCTTTATTCCCAGATAAGTATGAAAGAGCAAAAGTTTTTTTGTTCATAATTCGGTTTGTCGAGATTACAAAAGACTGGGAGATTAAAACGAGTTTACTCGAGAGGCGCAGTTTTTACAATAGTGAGAACACAGTCAAAATGATTGTTGTGAGAGGTTGTGGCAAAATTGTTGTAACTGATAGCAAAAGTAGCACCACTACCGGGACAAGATGTTTATTAAGATTGCGGTTTGTGCGGTATGCAATGCGACCACAAACTGCGGGCATCTTCAACTGTCGTTATTTCACAAAAAATGTAAGAACTCAATGCTGTTATGCTAACAATAATCAAATAACGCATTATATCGCATGGAATTACTATTACACACGACTGAAATAATTTCAGTAGCAGAAGGGGTTTATTGTGGCATAAAACGCGAACGAAGAATGTAATTCTTGATGCTGTTTGTGAATAATCTCTAGTAGTATGTTTACAATATAAAAAAGTTTTTTGTCTCCGTTTCTAGTTCATTTCGTAGAAATGGAGCAGTAGATCGGAATAGCTTTTAAAAGATGTAAAAACGAATAGTATCTATGGGTTAGATCTGACGCGTGATCCTGTATAGTTAGTAACAACCTATATACCTATGTCCCACTGCTGCATTTTTTGACGTATTGCGATAACCACCTGCAAGTTTCCCAGCTTCTCCAATAAAAAATAAAAAACACTAGTGAGGTGGCCGGTACGTTGGAAACCCTAAGAAACTTGACCTCTGGTTACCTCACTCACTAGGAGAAACGTAAAAGTCTAAATGCAAAACGCAGTTCTTCCGTGAAGTTGTGGTCCCGGACGAGCCGTCCCATTTTGATAACGGGAAAGGCTTAGTGGTTTGATGATGTCGATGGAATAACATAATCGCTTATCGTAGTGCGAGTCGGACTTGCGCACGAAGGGTTCCGAACAATTATCTATGGGAGCCGCACTTAAGTATTTTTTTAATTCTGTCTGTAATTGCAACAGAAATACATCATCTGTAAAAATTTCAACTGTCTAACTATCACGGTGCATGAGACACAGACTGGTGACAGACGGACAGACAGATAGACAGACAGACAAACAGACAGACAGACAAACAGACAGACATACAAACAGACAGACAAACAAACAGACAGACATACAAACAGACAGACATACAAACAGACAGACATACAAACAGACAGACATACAAACAGACAGACAGACAAACAGACAAACAGACAGACAGACGGACAGACAGACAGCGAAGTCTTAGTAATAGGGTCCCGTTTCACCCTTTAGGCAGTGGCGGATTTGTAGTCTGGGCCGCCCTAGGCCCCAGCCCATGTGGTAAGTTCCAGCCGCCCCTTTCACAGCGCCCATCATATATCTTGTTATCATCAGCAAATTTTTTGTCACGATTGGCCGCCACGATTTAGGTACAGAAACCTATAAACACCATCATGACGGTTAAGACCATTCGCCTTAACCAATAAAAGGCCCAAAACTCTCACGCGTTTCGAATTACTCACCGTTGCTTTTTGCAGTGCGTTTGGCCGTAAACCTTTTTAATGATCCAGAGAAATATGTTAATCACCCAAGGAACAGATCGGTGCGTTCGATTTCCAACGCACACACCATTGAAGAGGGCGTCGTAAAGCTATTAAGTGAGCAGATAGGGCTTAGCGCCCCGATTGGTGCCCGTGGCATGTGTTTTGTATTACCGCTCCACGAATGTTATATGAACGAGATAAAATTAAAAAAAATACCCACACCACTAACCAACCTGCAATTGTCTTTAGTCACACAGTCAACTTGGCACCGCCATTTCATTTCGACGATGTTTAAAGACAACCGTCGCGCGTCCTGTGTTTTAGTGCTAGTCTCAACACTTCATAAACATGATAGTTAAAATGTTTTAAGTTTTCGATCATTAAAAATTTTCTTTATATTATTTTCTATAGCCTCAAATTAGTTTGTATCGTTTCTGAGTTAAATAGAATGAGGTGAAAGTTTTGTTCTGGAACACAAATCACATATAATGTCACTTAAAATTTATAACTATTTGCCCAGCTAGTATAGATAACAAGTATCAATAGACGTAAGCATATAAATGACTGTATAAAAAAACTAAGTCTCAATTCGGAGCAACAGCCCCGATTTTACTATAGTTAAATCCTTGCATACTGCGACATAATCGATTGAGTCATCGCAATACATTGACATTTGTTAACACCATTAAACATGTGCATTACGACAGCAAATCGTATAATACGATCATTATTTATAGGCAACTAATCGAATCATATTATTGACGGGACAATATTCAACTGTCTGCTCGATGAAACAGCAAACATCGAGTCTGTCAACAAATGCCGAAGCGGAATTTAGGAAACTTTGCCTCGAACTGTTCAGTTAGACTCGTGGGGCAAAGGCGCGGATTGTCAGTACAGTCGACGTCGTGTTAATTTTTATCATTTAATTTCAAAGTCAAAGTCAAAGTATCTTTATTCAATATAGGCTTAAATTAAGCTGTTATTGAACGTCAACAAAAAATCTACCACCGGTTCACTAATCTAGACCTGCACAGAGAAGAACTGGCAAGAAACTCTGCGGTCAAGTTATTTTTTTTTAACATTGCCCTTACTATAAGATAACATTACCCTATGTTGTAAGGACGTTTTATATACATAAATTTCACGCGGACAAACATTCAGATTCGAAGCAATTATCTGTGGTACACTAAAAACAAAACCAAAAATTATTTTGGTTTTGTTTTATTTGTTCAAGTGAGCCGATGGTGTTTTCAACAGGAAGCGTGTTATGTGTGAAAGATTTTTCCGGTCAAGTACTTTATTATTTAGTAAGCGATATTTTTTTAATTTTGTTTTGTCCTTTTTTAGGCCGCTCACACACTAGGAAATAATTGCTGTGTTGAAGAAGGTTTCACGGTCATCAAAATCTTGGACGCAATGAAAAACCAGACTCGGGAAATGGATTTGTGGTAGCTACAAATTTTGCCTCGTTTGAGTTTCGATATTCTACGACAGGGATACCCCCTGCAGTAGGCAGTTGGCAAGGTAACCATACGGTTTATTTTTATTTCATTACCGGTTTATACAAACCGGTGAGCTACCTCTGCAGTTAGTGGTTAGAAGATGTGCAGCGTGCTCTCTACAAGGGCTTATTATAACCAATATCTTATTAGTTTTAATAGACCAGTTTAGTAGTAGTTTAGATTTGTATTTGTTTTGTATATGCACGCCAAGCGAGCAGACGGTTCACTTGCGTGGGCAAGTTCGGCCATGGGCGGCGGTGACTGCTACACCCGAGGGTTGCAGATGAGTTGACAACCTTTTGAAAATTGGGCTTTTGAATATTGTAGTCGTCCCTTCGAATATGTTGCCTATTTACTGCATTGTAAGGATGTTTTACACATATAAATTCCACGTGGACAAACACCCAGATCCGGAACAGTTATCTGTGGGTCACAGAAATAGTTGTACCGTGTGGGAATCGAAACGGAAGCGGTGAAGTCAATACCTTCGCAACTGCGCTACGGAGTCATCAATATCTGAATAGCAACCGGTAAAAAATGTTTCCCTTTACAACGGCCAAAATTCAGATGTAAGTAGAAATACGTACTATTCTCTAAAGTAATAATAATTATGACCATATCATTCACTGCGTAGAATAGTTAGCAACAAACGCAGATATATATGATTCCTATTCGATGCCCTTCAAAACACGCAGCCGTGTGTACCGTCAGTAATGGAATTAAAGCACGCATGTTAATATTTACAGAGCGGTGTTTTGACTGCGATAATGAGATGCGGCGGAATGTGGCGCCGTGATATGCAGCTTTGTTGTAAGACTTGTTATGTGCCCGCGGGGGATGCAACTAACGTTTACAATTTAATATTCCGTTAAATAAAAAACAGACAGGTCGAATGCCGCATCGAGATTTCTGTGACAATTATTATTCTTATGCTTTTCTATGTACAGAATTACCACTCAACTAGTATTAGATTCGTCCGTTTGAGGAATCTTTTGTTTCAGTCCTAAAGACTGAACACTGAATGACATCTTTGACCGATCGAAATAAATAAATATTTTTAGGACACATTTTTACACATCGTAAAACCCAAACTAGGTAACACTTGTACTATGGGTACAAGATAACTGATAAACATACTTAAACATAGTTTTCTTTTGTAAATAAATACTTATAGGTATAAACACCTCGACGCTAGAAAAGCACTATGTTCATCTCACAATATGTTTTCAGTAGTGGGGATCGATTCCACACCCTCTGGCACAGAAGGCAGGTACACTACCCACTACGCCATTCGGTCGTCAGTAAACAGAGACTGCAATTTCGAAACATTTTTAACCGAAAATATCTTATTTCTTACACATAAAATATCTTATTTCTCACATAAAATATCGTCAGTTGTAATATCAATTAATGTAACCGCCAAAATGACGAAATTGAGTTAAATATACAGTTCGTCTGCAAATTTTTCGCTCCATCGATTGGTATCTTTAAAATCTCGATATGATGAAAATAATGGCGATTACTTTAAAAAAAATCCGACTGTTTTTAATAATTTTCATACATTTTTGTGATGTATAATACATTTTATGGGAATGATCAAAGTATGGGTTAATGTAACGATGAATTTGGCCCAACGTGAAACAAAGTCGGTAATGTAAGAGTCAATCTTGTAAAAATGTAATAGCCAACTCATCATGCTGACAATAAATACAATGAAAATATCAACAATTTTGCTACAAAATACATAGAAGATTTGCCAGTACTATCATATTTATCTCAATATTTTAAGTGTGACTAAACTCTGCCGTCTGTATGTATATTATTGCGAAGACAATTCACATGACTATCTGAGTGAACGTCTTTTCCGTAATTTTCCTATGCAGGTATGAATGAAAAGGAGACCCATGATTACAAAAATCATCTAAAATCCATGTTATAAACGAAGTTAAATACATCAGAATATATTTCACTTCGTTTATAGCATGGTATATATCTGGTAGATAAGGACAACTCCACTGTGATAGCTAATTTTGATCTCCAGAAAGTCCTTAATATACCCACATGGCTAGAGTATGCTGCTTTAATACTCAAGAAAGTGTGCAGTTTATAATTTGACTCTGTTATGAACCCAAAACTCAAAATGGATTCTGTTACTACACCTGGGGAGAGTACGATGGAAAAAGGGGGAGTTAGAACAAGGATAATAAAGAAAACCTATTTAAATGAGATGGATGTAAAATTTATAATGAAAAACTTGAAAATTGTTGGTATTCATCAAAAAAATTTTTTAACTTAAATTAATAAAAATATAGCATTTATTCTAACCTTGCCCATATTTTAAGAGATTAAGTACGTAACGTCTTCAGCCAATACATCACAACTTATGTCGACGTCTTGAAAACTCTGTGAGTTACATTATAGCTGTTATTATTTATTACAAAAAATCTTAATGTAACGCGATATTTAAAAAATAAAATTAACGTAACCACCGTGCCATCTTCTAAATTATAATAGTAGGCTTCTTATGGTTTCTTTCAGAGATCAGATGTGAGAATTTTGAAAAAAATGCTCCAAACCGCGTTGCGATAGGATAAGTATGCAAAAAGTTATAACTATTTTTGTGAATCGTAATTTAGTTTTTTGCCTCTCCTGTAAAGTCGCCTTTTGGCGGTTACATTAATTGATATTTCAACTGACGATATGTATATAAATTATAGACTATGTCTTATTCTGTATAAGCTATATTATTGTAAAGTTTCATTAAAATCCATTCATTAGTATTTGGGTAAAAGAGTAACAAACATCCAGCCGTATAAGTAAGGATTGTAGTCTTCCCTTCGAATATGTTGCCAAACTACTGCATTGTAAGGACGTTTTACATACATAAATTTCACTTGGCTTATCACCGAGACCCGAAACAATTATCTGTGTGTCACACAAATAATTGTAACGTACGGGAATCGAACCCACGATGCCCGGCGCCGAAGTCTGTACTTTGGCAACTGCGTAACGGAGTCATCTATCTAATGTCAAAGCGCTGATGTATCATTGTTATACTCTCAAGTAGTAAACGTTGACTTAAAAACCTAGGTTATCTATATATTAATATTATATATTATTAACATATATATTAATACGTGAAGCAAAAACTTTTACCCCTTTTTAAGAAAATTGCGCGGACGGAGGAGTATAAAATTTCACAAACTTATAGTTTATGTAGAGAAGGTGAACAAAATGCTAATATTTTTTGAAAATTACGCATAAAAATACATAAAATCAATAAAATCATTACACGTGTATAATTAATTATGGTCCAATTTCGATCACTGGGCGACGACTAGTAATAATTTAAAAAGCACAAGCAACCTTCTTTAACAATAAACCGAATGCCATGCTCTTTAGCAACTTAGTGAGATTTTTATTGGCTTAAACCAAATTCGCTAATGCTTCCTGCGATAAGTGTCATATTACTTTAGAATACTCCTATCGATTACCCGTCGAAGCAAATTTTGGAATGTTTTTGTTTTGTCATTTTGAAATCATTTATTTGCATATATTGTACTCCAAAAAATACTTATGTATATTTGTTGACATTTTGAATGAAAAGAAATTATAAAAGTTTCTTATATTATTTTCTAATTTAAAGTGAACTTGTTTAGAAAGACTTCCTAAATCATTCCTAATGTGGGAAGACTTAGAATTGATATGTGGAACAATGATGAGAAAATCGCTGACAAAATGTATGATTATTTAATATTAGATTAGTCAAAATTTTTCTAATGTTGTTAATGAACCCACTCTATGAATTCTACTGTTTCGTGAATACGTTTACCGACATAAAGTTCACATACACAAATGCCCAGCTTCGAAACTTGTGAACAACTTCGAAATCTGTGAATCGAAAAACTACCGGGAATCGAACCTACGATACGTTGCGTAGTAGCCTATAGTGTACTATTTCAAAAGTTCTTAAGCGCAATAAACCACCTGTGACCAGTGTCCATTTTAAGTTAGCTTACGGTGAAATTAAATCTATGTATAGCTGCCCGCTTTCCATTAGGCACTAAAGCGCCGCAAAACCGATAATAGAAGGAGCCCGACATTTAATTTACTCCTAATTACTGGACGCGGTCCACGGATAAAACAAAACCTGGAAGACTGAAATTCTGGAACGTTCTGTAACGGAGGCTCGGATTGCCTTAAAAACTGGGCGAACGCGATTTGGAGTTTCGGGAACACTCCCTCGTTGCAGATTTTTAGAAAGTGGATATTATGAATTAAAAATGGGAGGCAAAAAATAACCTCTAATGTTCTGCGAGTCCACTGAAAGATGGCGGGTTCGAATTTTATGAGGTCCTTTGGTAAACTCGTTTACCAGATAATTAGTAAATTAAGTTGTTATTATATTAGATTACTGAGTCCCCAGGGTAATTTCTAATCCCTAATACGAATCTAAATATATTTCTAATAAATCCAGTCTTGTTCATGAATTTTTAGCTTTCAGGATACAGATATACGCCATAATAAATGTAGACATATAGATCTGACTCTCAAGTCCGTATGTTTGTTTGTCACAGGCGTTTTGTTTGTAATTATAACTGTTCGCGTTTTCACATACCTCCCGACTTTTCCTGGTCTGTCATACTGATACAGAATATAGACATGTGTCATATGAAGAAACTACGTGCGTTCACAGATGCAAAACAATTGCCTCATCCATAAGCGAGCTCATGTCATTTAGGAGTAATTACATCAGTGCATTATTCAGTGGAACAGCATTAGTGGCTCAACGGGGCTAATGTAACGTATCGCAGCGTCCTCTATGGAGTTGATTCAGTTACTAGCTATAATACGCGTGGTCCAGTATCAATACTAAAATTTTTCAAGGTTATAGGCGTAAACAATGTCCGCTTACATTTCAGTAGTATTATTTTGGTTATATATCTGCTTAATATTTTTCTCATCTTCACATATTATTAATATTTATACGTTATTTCAATACTAGGTTGCGTCCAGCTGTTGCCAATATTATCTTGAATATGTTATATAACAAAAAATATATTTTTTCATTGTAATGGGCAAACTGAAAATTAAAACATATAACCTAATCGATAAATTAGGGAATCCTTTTTAGCTAAAGGATATTAGGTATATCATATTTAACAAAATTGTTTCAAAATAAACAGTATTGATCGAACACATTTTAATTTGAAATTAAAATAAGCAAGCTTGTATTTTTGTAATATTGACAAAACAAGCTTTTTAAAAAAACGTTGTCATTGCATTTAATTCGGTTTTTTATAAAAAAATGATTTTTTGCGATGTCTGTATAAGTTATGCCACGGATGTCGCACAATAAACCACCCGTTGGAAACGAAGAAGAAATGGCACGCGTCACATAAAAACAAGGCGCTAACCTCGGAGCTCACTTATCAAGCGCGGAGACGTTATGAAGGCATCCGTCTAGCGGGCGGAGGAACGCAATCACAACAAGAAAACCGCATTACGCTTTTATAAAAATGACGCCACTCGTATCTAGCCAACCCTCCGACAAGGTGTTGGGGGGTGCGAATAATTTATTTCCCGCCGCGGTCGCGGCAGACGCGAGTCGCGATGAAAATAAGCGGAGCGCCCGCTCCGAGGGACTTCGGTCGCTGGCCGTCTGCGAAATCGGACCTTAGGACCTCGTTCGAGCATCAAAAGTCAACCGTGGATCCCCACGGGCCCTCGATGCGGCCGTATCTGCGATAGTTTCCCACAAAGGGGTATAAATTACGCGTCGTAGCCGGGGGACCTTCTTTCCAAAGACGGCGCCCGTAATGCATGATAGTATTGTTCTTTGTTGTATGTGTTTAACATATTACATACGGGGGAACTTTAAGATCTTTAAATTATGCAATTTAATATAATCTTTTTTAATTAGGGGCCGACTAAACAGTGGATCTGCTGGCGAGTTAGCCGTATATGGATTTTATACGTGATGAGTTTGCAAACGAGCAGACGGTACACCTGATGCTAAGTAATATCAGACGCCGATGGATTTGCAACACACGTAGTTTTCTAGATGTTCAAAAGTTTACTAAAGTCTGCCCCAGCTACCTCATACACCAGACGAAACGCTTGCACTTTACGCCGGTCTCCTGTAGTACTCCGGACGGACCTGTACATTCGTGCAACAGAGAAGAATGTTGCGTGGCTTTCCGACAGCCAATAATATCTCTTGATATTACTACAGACGTCAGTTCACCTTTTGGTGCGTTGGCACGTCGTAAACGAATACAGCTAGAACGCAGGAAGTGCGGTGGCCCTGGCGATATCAGCGGTTGGCATCAGTCGTAAAGTAAGCGACGTGAGCCATTGATCGTCCATGGTCGTTCTGACATTCGTGCCTAAATGTGGATTGATTTTTATGCGTCCATAACTCGATAAAACAATACTTATCTTCATTACATAAACTCGCCAATTGCGCGTGTAAATATGTCACAGATTACTTGATGACCCGATCGGCGTGGGGAGTAGAGAACTTGCTTCTTGCGCCAGAGTGTGGGTTCGATCCGCACTACTGAAAAAATATTGTGTGTTGAACTTCGTGTTTTTCCAGTGTCTGGGTGTTTATATATGTATAACTAGCGACCCGCCCCGGCTTCTCGCGAGTGTATTGTTTTATATATATAAACCTTCCTCTTCAATCACTCTATCTAGTAAAAAAAAAACACTGCGTAAAGATCCGTTGCGTAGTTTTAAAGTTTTAAGATCTAAGCATACTGAGGGGCAGACAGACAACTTTGTTTTATACTATACATGTATATATGTGTTTATTTAGTTTATTTATTTTTCTAGTAATAATAGTACAAGTTTTGCTTAGTTTGGGAATAGAGAACGTTGTGTAAAAATGTTTCCGAAATATTTATTATCAAAAACAAGTAGATGTAAATCGGAGCTGGTGCATCGTGTAACGCAAATTGACCTCTTTCAATTTTATCTTTTTCGTTTATGTGTCATTTTATTCTGTTGAAATCATTTATGTTCAACAATATATATGATATAATTAGTAATTGGCAAAAGCTTTAATACTTCTCTTTTGAATAGAGCGTGGTGTACAATATTAATTTAACTGCCCCCGGCGTTAAATACTATCACATCCAATTAACATTAAACTTCCAACACTGGGTCTAACCCTGTAATCGCGTCCATATATCTCCGGTGGTGCAGACATGTAGCAGACTGGCATTGTCTGAACCCCAAGTCTATACAGACTGGAGGAATCGCACTTGTTGAGATTCGATTAAGAAGGAGTCAGATTAGACTGCCCCCGATTACGAAATAACATGGAAATACAATTAAGGAGAATGCTCTAACAATGATGGACTATAAAGTTTGTCTTTGTTTACTGTCTTGATGTCAAATACTAGTGGGCGATGCCCGAAGACCCGTGTGGGGTTGGCAACGGAAATACGTGCGGCATTCGGGGGGTTGAACAATGCGTGTCGTTACTGTGAAATTTATTGTTTTTTAGATAAACCCGTAAAGGACATCAGTACAGCCCGCGATAAGGAACAAAAATAAAAACTGAAGTGACGACGCATTATTTATGAGCGTGAACTATTCATCTACTGCAAGAGCAATTCGTTGTTATCGTTAGCCACTCTTTTTGCGCGCCCTCTCAGTACGTATTACCAGTTTAGACGAGTTTAGATAGATAAAAGGGATGTTTCATTATCGACAATTTATTTATTAAAATTAAAATTATCAATACGAAATAAATGAATCATTTCTTCTATCATATAACTTTCATTAATTACATAATAAAATATACTAATGTAGGATACAATAGTTAAGCTGTATCCTACATAAGTATATTTTATTATATTTAAAAGTAAAGTAACACCATATACATGTCCCACTGCTGGGCAGAGGCCACCTTTATACAGAGAGTATCAGGGCATAGTCCAACCCGTGGCCCCATTGCGGATTGGTGAACTTCACATATCTTTGGGATTCGAACCACCGGGGATCGAAGTCAGGTTGCTCGAGTATATTGAATTAAAAACGAGACGACTCCCGGACAATGAGCTACACGGCTAATGGATGGAGTCGTCCTTTAATTCGACACGTATGTTGCAATGATATGGCTCTCGCTTACGTTCCATTGAGAACATCGGCGAGAGGTGTTACGAAAACTTACGATTGCCGAGAATAATGGTGGGACGAATCGATGCAATAATGGGCAATCAAAGAAATAACAGCGGTGCAGTACAGTCAAGTACAAAAGGCGTTGACGGTGAATTAAAAAATTCGATCTCTTTTACCAATGAAATTGAAGTTATACCAATAAAACATGTAGAAAAAGTACGAAAAGATTGTCGCCGCTGTGGGACTCGAACCCCCGTCTTCGGCATTCGCGGCCTGACGCTCGTCAATCTGCCGCTGCCCTTTCTACATGTTTTAATATTCAATCTTAAGTGCAGAGATTAGCACTATAAAAAACTTTAAAATTTATACCAATAAGTCAAAATTTTTAGTATCTGGTTCAGTTTAATAATGCAAATACTTTTTGCATTTTGTATACATGTAGTGATTAATGTATCACTTTAAATAAATATTGGATAAAGAACAATGCCCACTTCCCATACATTTAAAAACCTGATAATGAAAGTGTATGTATAGTTACAAGGTATAGCAGAAAGACTACCTTTAAGTTAGTAAATTAATATCATAAAGTCATTTTTACGATTGCCGGTCTAGGAAGTCCAAAAATTATTAAAAAATGTTAATTTTTAGGTTAGGATTTGCAGTTACCTAATATAACGAAATAAATGTGCTAGAACTAACTATTTACGCTCAAGTTTATTCTAAAATAATAATATTAGCCTATCTAAGGTCTAAAAGTCTTTTTTACTTGTGAATTCCTAGAAACCGACTGGCTTTACGTCACTGTTTAGACTCGATTGTTGTCACTATAAATTGAGTGAAGAGCATTATCTGCTATTTCAACAGCTCACATAAGTACTTACTAAAAAAAGTTAAAAGTAATCATTTATATGCCCTACACATTTCATTGGCCTGCACTACAATACATAATAATCGAGAATTATAATACCTGATGAATAAAACGAGGGAAAAAATAAAACACTATGTTACAGTGGAATGCTTTATTAATTATCATCATCTTCACTTAAATATCTTATAACTATGTTATCCAGAAATTCTGCTATAACAGAGATATTTTCTTTATAGTTCATCCGAAGTACCACACTAGTCATAACATGAGTGCAACATCCTATGGTTCGCCAACCAACTAAACAATTACAACAGTATTCGACTATACTAGCTCTGCCAGACACATTATTTTCTATTAAAATGTAGACATAATATTGTTTTTTTAAATGTGCCAGGACTTAATTTTTCCTTTATTAGTGTTATGTCACCACTTCCTCTCAGATTATTCCTAGAAAACTCCTGTGTCCCTACATATTTCTATTCTATATGATCCATGAAAGCGATAAAAAAATAAATTATCTTCAGAAGTAGAAACACCACAAACTTCAGCAACATGCCTAATATGTGTGGCAGCACTCTTACTACTCATCCAGCATGAATGGCATATTCTATCAGATGATGATATCTACAAAAGAAGTAATAAAGCAATAATTATTATTCATCTTAAAAATATATTTTAAAAAAAATCAATTATGTATTTATTGGTGGTTAAAATTATTACAGCATCAGCCAATTAATAACAGATATAATAATTTACATCTAAAATTCAAAAGAGAAATAATCTAGAGTACAATGTAGAAACATGAATATGTGGTGTTGTGAACTTGTTTGTATAATAGCATTTATCTGTCTTTGCTTTTCTGACGGATTATCAAAAACTGTTCTTCGACCTGGTTGAGATAATCCTGAAGCTTGAGCAACATCACAGCTTTTTAATTCCTGGTTTATTATCAAGAGTTCATTACAAGATTTACAAATGTAATCTTCCTCAGCAATCTGAAATAAAAAAACATAAAGAAATATCAAAAAATATTTTTTTCCCGACCTTCTTTTAACATTGTGATTAGTGTAATTACTATAAAATGAAATTAGCTTAATTTTAATATTTATTTCACCTCTATACACAATCAGGTCAAAAATGGGCATTGTTCTTTAAATCATTTACCTGTGCTAAAACGAGTGTGAAATTATTTTGATTTCTTTTTACTCTATAATATTTGAAAGTTTTTACCTAAAAGATCAAACACTTTCAGCGTAGTTGCTGGAATAAATTTGCCAATTTTAAGTTCATATTGAGCCCAGGGTAATCACTATGGCACTAATAATAAAATTAATCGTAAATAAAGTTAAATGTTAGTGTACGTCATTGTACTTGTTTATTGCAAGATAAATGATATTCAGTCATTATCTGTGTGTTTGTCCTGTGCTACTTGTAACTAATAGCATTGAATTCCACATTATTTAAAGTCACGACTATATTTAAGTGGGAAGTACTAAACACCTTAATGCGTCTTGTAAATAAATTGTTGAAGACAATAGAAATTATAGTTTCATTGACCTTTCAACAAACACGTATATGTTATAAATATGTTTCATGTATTGTTTTTGATGGAAAATCTGGATCAATTCTGGATCTTCTTTTTAATGGATGGATCTTCTTTGATTTACAGTGTTAATTAAATTTTATATCTAAGGACAATCGATTGTGCATTTTCCTTGATGCTGCTTTTAAAAAAATCAAAATTGTCTTACACTTTTATTACCTCAAACAAAAATACTTAAAGGAACTCTTCCTCTTTCAAGACTTTTCATAGTCATTAAATCAGATTTTGTAAGTCAAGAACTATGAATATTGTATATAAAATAATTCCGTTATAATTCCGCCGTTATGATTTCTACGAGTAATTATTATCGAGCATTAATTACTGCACAGATTAGACTAATTAATCAACTGAGTATAATAAGAATCTGTGATTGACGGACTTAAATCGAGTATAAAGTATTTTCCGATCGCTCGATCCGATAAAAGCAAAGCACGAAATATTGGTAGATGATTGTTGAGAGCCAACGGATCGCAAATGTTTGATGAGACAACAGACTTTAATAATAATAATATACTTTATTGTACACCAAAAAATAAAAATAAAAAAGTACAGAAAATATTTATCAAATATTGGTCATCAAAAGGCGGCCTTATTGCTTACACAGCAATTTCTTCCAGGCAACCTCCGAAATTTACCAAAAGGATATGTTGATGGGTAGGATGTACATGAAGGAAATAAAAATAAATAAATAATAAATTAAATTAATAAGAAAAACATACTTCATGTGAGTGATCATAGAGTTAAGGGTGAAATAAAAAGTGATGGAGAGAGACGTAGGATTAAATCCTTAGGCAACGCAACATATAAAGTCGTCAATGAAGCTTAACAAAGAAAGTAATATAAACGCTCGCCCGTTACATCGTGCGGTCCCGTGCATCAATAGATCCCTGATCCGCATACTAATGAAGACCGCGGATATTAGATATGTAGATGTTATGGTCGACTAGAAGTCCTACACCGACGTCGTGTAGAAATTTGGTGGAAGTCAGTTTTTGACTTGCGTAGCTCAGCTCGGTATAAAATTTCTCAGTTTTCCCCCTATCTCGATTTGATAGCCAAATGATTCGTCGAGATCATAAGAAAATGTTATAAAACAAAATAGGTTCAGCTGGCCATTATATCTTTTTGAAATCCTTACAAATCTTATTGCTTAGTCAGATTTGAGATTATTGTGCATATTCAGATATCTAAAGAGCATGAGTCGATGAATTTTAAATACAGCCCTGTTATAGTTACATGGTTTGGACTCAAGGTACAAGATAAAATCTTCCTTACAGACACTTGGCAGTTTCTCTTTTTAATTGAATTCAAAACTGTCCCCGTACTAAAGTACGCATACACTGCATAAGTTATCAATGGATTTTGTAAAAGGCCCAGATGATGAACATAATGATTTATACAATATTATATACGATCGGTAGGTATTGGTTCCTGATACACAGCTAACGTTTTTAGGGTACAGAGATGCAATAAAATACAGTTTTATATCTATATAATTGTATAAAATTCTCGTGTCACTATGTTAGTTGCCATACTCTTCGGAAACGGCTTGATCGATTTTTATGTTATTATATTTGTATATTTGGTGGGTCTGAGAATCGGTCGTAATGTATTTTTCATACCGAGTGATTAGGTTGGTCCACCATAGACTTTTTTTTTTAAATTATAGCAAAACAACGTTTGCCGGGTCAGGTAGTATACAATATAACAGTTAGTATCACATTATCTATTATCTTTTATAATTCATAGATAATTCAAAACCTGTGACTCAACAGATTCTAGCAAGAAACCGCGCGAGGTCGATCGCAGTAATCAGCATTCGACGCTCATTCGGAATATGTGATTTCGACAGCGGCGGTGCGATCCGCGACACATCCAGACAAGATTTACATCGACGTTAATAAAGTTGGATTTATATCGGGTATCGGATGACCCGACCATTGTTTCTGTAATTCGATAATCGATTTAACCGAATAACGCCCGCTCCGTGCGTGTCCGCTGTTAATTTCGGTGTGGAACTTTTATCTCGCCGTGTGGGACGACGGTGCGCCTGTGGAATTTCAATGGCGACTCGCTCAACTCTCCTATTAAATGGCAACACAACAGCACACGATGAAAATTGTACGGCGGGCCGGGCATCGTTTGTTAAATTAATCTTGCACTTTAATTTGTTGTTTCTAAATTACTTTTTTTCATAGTGCTAATCTCTGCACTTAAGATGAAACATTACAATGCGTAGAAAAAAGTTTGCTGGTTAAAGAAGTTAGTGGTTAATAAGACCAAAGACGTAGGTTAGATTCCCACTTTTATTTACACATTTTAATTGTTAGTTTAATTTTATTTCAATTGAATACTACCAGTTTTTTATTTAATGAGCTCTTAATTTAATTTTAAATAATAAATGAATATATTTTTTATTAATTGATTAAAAAAATTTTCGACGTTCAATAAGAACTTGAGTTAAGCACATTTTAATAAAGATTGACTTTGACTTTGAATAAATTGGTATAATTTGGCAAAAGAGACGGTAGTACATGTGAAAGTAATGTTAGGACATCTGATACCTCAGTCAATCGCGACTATGAATGCTGCAAAGTGAAGGCAACAAAGGAAATTTAAATTTAAATGTACTAATAGAAAGTAAAACCATTTTATATTAAATGAAGTTAATATAATATTACAACAATATTCAACGGATTTTTATTAAATATTGCGTAAGAAATGTACGAATATGTATATTAATAAAGTAATAAATATTTAGTTAGTAATAATATAAATTGGATTCATAAACTTTACTATTAAATGTAAGATATGATTTGATGGTCATTTACTTAAAAATACATTTAGAATTCCACGCCTTTCGTAGTCACTTACCTAATAAGACGGAAAACGAAATAAAGCGCGAAAAAGTGTTTCAATTTTACTAAATCGTACCTGGATATAATAGGAAACGGCTGAGGGATACCGGGTATTGATAGACCGACTGTTTTACATACGTAAATGTCTGGATCTGCTTGGCATACATATCGGCGGTAGAGGTACATCATCTGATCGAACGAGAACCTAATCGCGCAACAAATTAAGTTACACCATGCAGATATTTCGCGGGGATCGATTGCATAATGGAATTTGGGGAACGGCTGCCTGAGTACACGCCACCGACTCGCCGTTACGCTCGTCGGCGTTAGAATTAAGCGACGCAACTGCCGACGTATTGTGGGAAATGTCGTTTACGAAAGGTCGTATGTTTGTCTGGGGTGGGCAGAGATTAGGTTTTGCAAGAGCTTGCTTTTAAAATTATTTAGTTACGTTGTAGTGTACCAGTAATTGTGTAGTGAATTGGTTTCTAGTCGAATCATATTATTGGGACGGATCGGAGATTATTTATCTTATTTTAATTCCAAGTGATGGTTAAAAGTTAATTCCCATGTTAGAAACACATCAGCTCAGCTGAATACCTTTAATTCTGAATCAATTGAAAATGTTCACAAAGTAAGTGTATTCTTAAAGGCTGATGACATCGACGCTACAGGTGTTTTAGACGTCCTTTGATGGCGACAATTACTAAACAACAAGTTAAGCGCCTCCGTTTATCAAAAATAAACTGTAGATTAATGATAACAGTCGTTCGTATAAGTGTTAAAATGTCTCTTAATCCGCATACGTAAAAAAGGCATTAGGGGCACGGTTGCCCGTTTTACACGGTTCCGATACACTTTTGGTCCCGTTACATTCGTCAGCATCCTGATAAACGTCCCCTGCGATCTCAGCAAATCGCGTTGTAAGTTATCGCCCAAACCTTTCAATCCGAGTCAAGCCAAACATATATTCCTTCGTAAATTAAGACCAAGGTGCTAAAGGGGGATTCTGATAAGTTTTCTGGCTACTGTTTACATTATGTTTTTGGAGCACTAAACCTAGTTATATATATTATCCTTTAACCGAGCAATTCTCGTATATATGTATATATATATATATATATATATATATACATATATAATTATATATAATCGGAATCACGGAAACAGCTCCAGCGATTTTGATGAAATTTAGTATGTGCGTAGATTCGGGGGCCATAAATCGATCTAGCTAGGTTTCATTTTTAGAAAATCTCCTATCCCTGTTTTCAGGGAATGAAAAATATCATTCGAAAATGACAGTAAATTTCGCCTTAAAAAAATGTTATAATAGCTCGGTCGATAATTTGGCGGCCCCAAAACAGACGGCCGCGGTTCGTATCACGATCATTTACACACTTATTTTTTACTTTTTTTTTCTATACCAGATAATTTTCTTTATTTTTCACTTTTTTTTTATTTCCAAAATATATGATTTACCAAAAACAAAAACGGAGTCGGTCCTCCAGGTACTTTCATCTAAACGTGCAATCATTATCATCATTTCAGCTTATTTCAGTCCACTGCTGAACATAGGCCTCCCCAACAGACTGCCACGAAGAACGATATTGAGCCACCTGCATCCATCGACTTCCCGCACACTTGGAATAATAATTACCTATTTCAGACCTTTACTTGGTTAATGCAATTCTTTGAAAGTCTTTGCTATGACCACTGCAGAATTTGCTTGAATGTATAATACTTTAAGTGGGATCACTCTAGGTAAAACTTTGGTATGCACCTTTAAAACAATAATCATAAAAATACAATATAGACTAGCGTTAAGACTCAAATAGTGTAATAAATTTTTTGACCTAGGAACTAAAATAATAGCAGAAAACTAACATAATAATTTATTGAATAACACAATAAGAATGATTTCATATGCAGACCATAGGATAGACACGGAATATCTCAAGACGCCTGCACCGACTTGTAGAAACAGTGTTTTGATACTTGAGGGCTTTGTAATTACGATAGGGTGTAGGGAATCCTAAACCAACATTGGGTTCCACCCTACCTACCTGCTTACCTCGGATCGATACAAGTCCATTCAACGGAAGGAAGTCACATTATTGGATCTGATTACTCAATTTAAAAGATTTATTACATTACAAATGGCAAAGTGTCATTCGTAGTGGCGGATGACGACGATGTGTTGCTAACTCCTCAAAATCCACATTTGTAGTCCGTTTGTTTTATGTTGCCTTTGCTATTGAAATTTAAGATTGCATTTTTTTTATGTGATAAGTTGCCAAGCGAGCAGATGGTTCACCTGATGTTAAGTGAATACCGCCGCCCATGGACATCTGCTACACCCGACAGTTCCAAACGCGTTGACAACCTTTTGAAAATTGGGCTTTTATGCCCACTGTGTGCACTCTACATTAAATATAACTTATGTTAGAAGATAGGAGGGTAGTAGCTCACTGCGATGGCCTATAAACGGAGCAGCGCTCGCCGTGTCAAGGGACTTTCTCATCAGCCGTTGTAGAGTGCGGAAGCTCTACCCGAATTAATAACGATTGTGTCGGTTTCTTGGAATCATAGTCAAACTTCTATGTAGTTTGGCCTACAGGCCACCAAATTCTTTTTAAAAAATCAATCATCGTTTCTATTTCCTAACACTTAGATATTTTGAAATTAGTTTTATTTATTTATGTGTACTATTAGCATAAATATAAGCAATGTTATCTATATTTAAGAACAAATTTTAAGTGAAATATTGGCTAGCGTGCAGGCAGTTCACCGTTCACTTTAATACTTCTTTTTCCCGTTTTATATTCTGCGTGAGTGAGGTTGCCGGGACCAACTTTATAAAATGGTGGCAACGCAACCACAAACCTACGGGTGTTGCAAATGCCAATGGGCGGCGGTTGTCACTTAACATCAAGTGAACCGCCAGCTCGATGCCACCTTCTCACATAAAAGAGACCGTTGCAATGATAAAATCATAAAGAAATAGAAATGTTCTTTAAGATTTCATCGATTCCAGTTCAAGATTGCTATGATCTTGCCATCAATAAATTACCATTAAAGGTCATATATTAAGTGCGGGTGAAGTCGATTAGCATCCTGTCAAAATATCACCACGTCGCTTCACGAAAAGATACTATATCACATCGGATGCGGGACGCAAACTTTTGATCCGCACATATTTGCATTGAATGGAACAATCTCAATTTTGTTTACGACGCGTCCGCTCGTTCCCGGGAAGTGAGCACGTCTGAAATACTAATCGGCGATGATTTGCACAATTAGATTTCGTCCCGACAACATCGGCTACGATAACGGCTTTTAACTAAACGCAATTTTAATAATAACGGTTCTTGTATAGATATCCTGAGCATAGCTGCCTCTGGAAAGGCTTTATCTCGCCTAAAAAATTTATTTTAATACCAGCATATTATCTTCTTTTTCTAAAAATCGTTTTCACAATCTTCGTCTTTTTGCTGAATTAATACAGTGAAATAAAAATATTATAAAAAAATAAAAGAACGTGTTACATTGTCGATTTTATTTGAAGTAGGAAATCACGGTTTGTCATTTTTTTTAATATGCAATTAATTCGAATCTAATTAAAATTACTTTCAGGACTTACCAACACATCTTCAAGCGGGAGAAGTATTTTTTTAAATCGGGTCATTAATGACGAAGGTCTGAGGTAACGAACATAAAAAACATTTTTGTGTCCGTTACCTCAACGTTAATTGTTACTTGAGTCAACGTTGATTGTCTTCACGTTGTCTTGTATTTTGTATTAACTGATGTTTTTGCTTTCAGTCCCGAGACTATTAAAGCTTCATCTGACGCAGAACCGGTGGGCTAGCCGGAACCCACGGGTTTGGGACTTAATGTTAATTGAGGGTATCGCCATACTGTGAATTTTCACTAGGCAGTGTCAAGCATTGCTGAAAACGCAAAATGAAAAATACTGCTTCCCTTTTAGAGATAGCAGCCGATTGATTTTGCCACTAAAATTCCGATATCTAATTCTAAAAATATAAACCACACGACCTACATGCAACGTTCAACGGCATCAACGTTTTATAAACAAAGCCGTCGCGGGCGACGTCACAGGGCTTTTTCAATTATGAAAAAAAAAAAAAGCGTGTCGAAGTACGCGCGAGACTAAACAACACGTTACAACCTGTCACGCTTGATAAATGAGCTTATTACTGTAAACAATCTTAACATTAAAGCACACGAAAATAGAACGCGCGACCGGGACCCTTAATGTGTTAGTGTTAAGGGTCACAATGCCTCATCGCCTCCGCTCACAATGAGTGCTAAGAACGAAATGAACTATGAAGTTGTTACAATCGGCCTTACAATGCGAGCTCACGCCGAGATCTGTAACAGAATGCTTGTAGATAGTGCACGACGTGCGTTTACGTGGGACGTACGGACAAAGGGATCGACCGTTGGCTTTTTGCGCCGTGGTCACTTCTTTGGGACAACTGAACATTGAAGGATGCATTATGTTGTTTTAAAGTAAAACATCTAGTTTGCTTCCAACTCTATACTTAGATTAATAATAGGCTCACAGCATAGTTGGCGTAGTCGCTATGCTTCGGCGCTGGTCGTAGATTCGATTCCCAGTTGGATTAAATGTTTATACGACGTTGTTTGTTTCTGCTTACTTTGTTAAATATAATATAATTGATCACTTTCTGTTAAAAGTTATATCGATGTATTTAGAATAAGTAGTTCTGTAGGATACGTAATAACCACCACCCATGGAGACCTTTTAATAAAGTGGGTCCCGTATACCTCACTCACCAGACGAAACGCAGAAGTGTAACACTTCCACTTCACGCGGTCTCACAGAGTGAGGTCGTAATAATTTCCAGGACAAGCCTGCCCATTCGTGCAACAGCTGCGTGACCCTACCATGGGTAAAGATTCAAAGAACTGCCAAAATTCTCAAAGAACTACCAAAGCTAAGGCTGGGCACTGATTCTATCTGTTACGATTACAATGTTTTCAACATCATGTACAAGGGATGACGTCATTGTAAACTCGGGCTACCGTCATTTTAAAAAATAAAAATAAATCACGATAAAATGTATCATTCAAAAATAAAGGATGATAAAACCGTCAGTATTGAAGCTGATAAAAATCAATAAAGTAGTATGATAGAAACGTTTTATTCGTAGTCGTAGAAACTTCCGTGATGTATGGCCGTTGACGATAATGCCTTATTTCGCCAGACTGTCTGCAACATGTATTATCAAACGCATCGCGTGGGGCATTAAGGTGTCCGGTGTCGAACATTTGAATTGTTTTTGTTTGTCCGCCTGGCCGAGAGTCCGCTAGTAGGGCGTGCCATGCGTCTTCCTGCAAAGGCTTTGGGATACAATGGACCAATTTATTCGTTTTGTTGTTAGACACTACGTGTGTGGAACATTGTTGCTACTGGTAAAAGTATTATATATCGTTGTATTATGTGTTTAAAAATGATTATTTCTTTGTTTGTAGCGTTATTGTATCACACATCCGATTGCGATGAAAATTTATGTTGTAGAGTGCACGTAATTCTCTATTGATAAGGGGTGCGTTCACCGTACGGCGAGCTAATTTTATTATTAGATGATAATGAGGTTTTAATTAATTATTAGTTCCGCAAATATTGTACATAACTATAGAATTAGTGATGGGTTTAGCCCCAATATGATCCTAGTCATTTTATTTGCTTAAAACGTCTTGGTGGGAGTAGATATGCGATAATCATAATAGATCAAATTATTATTTAAAACGATTATTATTTAGGAGTAAAAAGGGCATAGAAATAAATATAGTTCAGTTGCCATTGATTTTGCTATCGTTGAAATCCTTCAATAACTATGAAAATTATATCTATAACAACCCTAGAAAAATTGTATCAACTCTTAATTCAATTACAAGTTTTTAAGTACCGTACTCTTACAGATATGTATATTCATTAGAATATGTTTAATATGCAAAATAGATACATGCCGTGGTATCAAATCTTCAAAATAAGGTCTTACCTCGTACTATAATTTATATAGAAAAGTGAACATCTTGCAACTTTCACCATAAACACTATATTGACACGTATGTTTTGTTCAAATAAAAGTTATGAATGTCATACACATTCTCTACAACAGGATACTATTATCCTACAATAAGGAAGGGCGTTTATAAAACTTTGTTATCTTCAAGAGATAGGAGAACGAATACTATTCGCTAGCGTCGGTCGGTTAATGGTAAAAAAACAATTTCCTCCATTCGTACAATTCAAATCGTCCCTTCGGGACATTGTTCCTCAGCTCGGCCCCAATCTCGGACGGGGTCGAACGCTATCACCGCTGAACATGTGTCGATCGTTAATAGTAATTCCAGCAGTGAATCACGTGACCATGAACTGTGGATGATTACGCCTTCGCCGTTGTCTTTGCATTTTGAACTTAGGAACAGCACACTCGGGGTCTGGATCTTTATTAAAACGTAAACATCGAACAATTGCTAGTGAGCCGCCAATGTAGCTACGTTGCGGCTCACAAGGTGTCGGTAGCCACTATAATTTAATATTTTCGTAGGCCGTGGGATTGATGTAGGTTGAAAACACTAGGCTTGCAAATTATCCAAGCCAGAATGTAAAGAAGACGTGGAAACTAATTATTATTAGGAATTTTCAAGAATGGCACACGTTGAAAGAAATTTCGGGAACGTTTACAAAACTTATTGGCCGTTTAATGAAAGAGCTAACGACAACAAAAAAAAACATTAAAGAGTTAAAATTTTGATAAAATCAGTTTTAATCGACCATCTGTGGGTTCAACTTACCGTTAGTTAATGATAAAAACTAATGAAATTTATTTATGAAACTTGGTTTTGAAGTGAGCATGCAAAAAGTATACAATTATGAAAACTCTATGGCGTAATCGAAGCTTATTGGTTACAGTATTTTTAACAATTTTTATCATAAAAAAAAATGAAAGGGGTCAGGGACGGAAGGCAATACTATTTCTAAACACAATATTTGAGAATAATATTTATAAGCTACATATAACTTCACTAACTGTGTTAGGACCACGCAACAGTGTTCACTGTTGCACGAATGGGCAGGTCCATCCGGGTAACTACCACGACCTCACAGAAGACCGGCGTAAACTAGAAATATAACACTTCTGCGTTTCGTCTGGTGACTGAATTAGCTGGAGCCCACTTTATTTAATGGTGGCAACGCATTTGTAACTCTACGGGTGTTTCAAATTTCCATGGGCGGCGGTTATCACTTAACATCAAGTGAACTGCTAGTTGGTGCCACTTTCTCACAGAAAAAAAAATGATAAAGAAGAAGTACCCTTAATGATTTATTGAGTTTACGCAAACATTGTTAAATGAAACTAATATAGGGACGGTTTTTTTGCATTTTACTTTTATTTGAACATTGATTTGAAGATGTACACTGTTAAAAGCTGTAGCAAGCACACTTGCAATTGATTCCAACCCGAATAAAATTCATATGACATGCTTTGGACACGACTGTACCTACTTGTCGAATAACCAAGAGAGGTTATTTCAATGTCAATAATTGCTAGCCAAATGAGTCATTCGACGGGCCGTTCACGACGGCGCTGTGTTTAGCATTTTTATAAAACAATGCCGACTGTTATTCACTTAGAGGCAAAGTACAGTCATGAGCAACGCAATTAGACGCAACGAACACGCGGACGGGCGCGCGTGACGCATAGTAATTGTGAACATTCATTGCTATTTCCTTTTTGCGATTCAATGTACACGCAATTGATGATGCAAGCGAGTTGGTGACGAGAAAAAACCGAATAAATAATGATATTTGCTTAAGGTTACGGCGTACCGGTAATGTTACAAGAAACTTGTAAAAAGTCCTGAAAAAAGTAGAGTACAAGTGGACGAATGTAGTGAGAATTTGCGTTTTCGGTAATTCAAAAATTGGGAACAAATTGATGAGCAGCTATGAAATTCGACTTCAGTGATCGAAAAAGTCAAAACGTTTTTTTTTCGATACCTAATAAAAATTAGTCAACAATTTTTTCACAGATGTACGGGCGTTAGCGCCGAATTTTGTTGCCACATGTTTTTCTTTTCCGACACAAAGTCACTTTACGAAGACCATGCTCGTTAGAGCCTCGAAAGCTCGGTCTACTTCTTTTTCCTGAATTGCTTCATGATAATGACGGATTCTTTTGCGCTGGCGTCATGTAAACATTATAAACAGAAAGACAGCCTATAAATAAACCTTTATGGCGCCGAGTCAGCGCGAGCTGAAGAAACCAACGCGGGAACGCAAATTTTCACTCGAGCAATCCGCGTACCGTTACAAAATTTATTGATTTATTCATTAAGTTGCCTCAACTTAGCTCTAAATTGTCGGTTTATTGCGAACGTTGCTTTATATATTACGTTAGAATCGGCCGGTGGGGGAGATAGTTTTATGTGTGGAGCACAACTTCGGATATTACGTCGTGATGTTCTCCCGATTGGAAATAAAGTATGAACGTGTGGCGATCGAGTGGAAATCGATCGGGAAGTTTCAGATCAGATCATTGGCGATAGACGCGCGGTTGTGCCGTAGATGCAATCATGTCTTCTGACTTTTGACTTGCACTAAATAGCCTTTTGTTTGAGAACCAGTGAAATCTTCTAAAACGTTCTGATTTTTGGTGATAATTGCTTATTAACAAAACACGGTTTCTCATTTTGGCTCGGTATATCACCACAAGAAGCTTACTCTATTACTCTATTATGGTTTAAAAGACACAACTGTATTCTTAAGTAAAAATAAAATGGTTATAATTTGTATGTATCCGAGAAGATGTTTTTAAATTGATATTTAGAATCATGTTTAACTTAAAGGATACTTTAGCAGTCGAAGAACGAATAAAACTCAATATTTATATCTATCCTTGATTATATACCCTAATGTCTAAAAGTTATAGACAGTAAGTTCTGAGTTAGACGTTAAATAAAGGAGCTATCGTGAAACGACCTTATTGTTTCTGTTTTTAAATATCCTCTTATTAAATTTAAGAGAATCGCAACAACCCTTAAGATTAGAGGGGAAAGGTTTTATTAGGGGAGAGTAACGAGTGCCGATAAGGAGGAATTATTCCCCTCAACTTGCGAGCGGCACAAGTCATCGGTGGTAGCGTGGAAAGACTTCAAAATTATTAAAGCGACAAGTGTGAAATTGTATGAGACGTGTGTTAGTTAAGATCATTTTTTAAAACACTATTTATTGATAGTGATAAATAATAATTAGTTCTTTTCCTGACTCAATAGCAAAGAATCTTTCAAATATTGTCGGGTTTTTTTAACATCACTATCAAATACTCGGTGCCTTCGTCATTACTTTTAGAACATTCTGAATAATATTTTGAAATTGTAAGATATTAACTTTATTTCCTATCTGAATCTGTTTTGGACCAGATCGTACAGGGGGCTAAACATCCAATGTTTAATCTCCATTTCAATCTTGACTTAAATGAACACCTAGACAGTGTTGCCCTCTGTATCGATTGTTAGATAATATTAAGCCACTGGTTTGGCTAATGAATTGATTCGACGCCCCCGTTTCGCCAATTAATGGAAGTTTTGAAGCATTTCTTTGAGTAGAACATCTTTGTGTAAGCAAACAAAAGGCCATTATAAGGTCACTCACCTTTTTAATAAAAAACACTCAAGAGCTATTGTTAATACAAAATTATTACTCTTTGGTAATATTTCCGAGTTATTCAACACTCTCCATTAGGTATGTAGCAAGTTTTTTTAAATGAAAAAAAAAATTACACTGCAAAATTGATAGAAATAAAAGAAAATGCAAACAGTTATATAAGTACAACTATATTGATCAACTTTTACTTAACAAAGAACTGTTGTATTAGACACGCTTAGCAATAGAAATATATATTGGAGTAGCATCTTCAAAGACAAGATTAAATCTTAAATGGTTAGTTAAAGTTAGTTAAGACCAGTTCTATTGTCGAATAAATTCTATTTAATGCTTTCTACTAAAATACTTTTTGTCACGGCATTTCGAAATAAGTCGACTCCTATAATAGGTCGTAAATCTGGTCGTGTCGCACCGATGATTGTCCTTAAAGATTTATTTGTTTCTGAAATGGGTAAGGACATCGCTCCGATATCAGTTTCGAATCTCGCGGCCGATGGATATAAAAATGATAAGATGGTATTACAGGAAGAGGAAAGCCTTTTAGTGCTATTTGAACGGGAGTGGGGTGAAGGGTAAGCTCACGAAATGGGACGGGAACATGCAACAGTAACGGGCTCGTCTAATTCCGGTTTAATCAATAAAATTGCACTACCATCGACGTCTAATGAACTGAATACTGGGAGGTAACGTCACTATGTTCAGGAATTCAATATGAAGCCAGGTTTAGCATCAAATGCTCCGAAATAGATTCTAGCTTAGATGAATAAAACATCTTTTTGGAAAAATTCGGCCCGTCAAATATTGTAAAAGTTGTTTTAGACCTACAATTACAATGTATATAAAAGAGCGCTAATATTTCGATGTTTCGAAACGTTTAAAATTTGAATATCCTTAAGTTTTACTTGAACCTAATAAAAATTTCCTTGCAAACTTCCAACTAGGCGAAAACTTGATGGCAACCGTTCACAGTCTAAGATAGTTTTTGAACCGCTACCTAGGGCTCGAGCCGGTTGGCAGTAAAATCGTGGGTGGTCGTAAAATAAAAAGTGTTTACTCGCAACGGAGATAACTGGGGGCAAAGTTCGCTGATAACTTTTTATTTCATTGGGGAGCGGGGCCAGGTATGGGCCGAGACAATTGCATGCGTCATAATTTTTACAGATTTGTCATCCACAGATAGCAACGGCGCAGAACTTTAAGCTCTTGAACAAAGAACTTTAATTAAGATACTCTTATCAGTTGAACTTTTTGATGACTTTTAATTTTTCCTCTCTGATTACAATCATAAGGAACGGTATTATGTTGCATTTTAAGAAAGGTTGGGAAAATATTTAAGATTACGTACACTGACAACTAATGTCAACAAATTAAAAAGGTCAGTAGTAAGAAAACGAATCAAGAAATATTTTTATCAAATGTTACGAGCGTGGTTAAGATAAGTGACAATAGTGGCAAACCGTTTAACTAATCCATTAGACCGAGGATTCTGAGGGTTCAGGATAATATATACCTTGGCCAATGAATCATTTTTAGTGTTCGGACGCGGTACGGTCTTAAGCTACGGGCTCCACAATGGCCGATAAACACGCAATAAAGTATGAAAGGCTGCACTAAAAATGCCATTATCATTTGCCAAATGTCCACCCTTTGTTAAATGAAGCTGTCAAATGGCCCGCTGACACTTCTCAATGGTTGTAATAGTATTCGTTTTATGAAATCCGCTAAGTCAATAGAAGTTATAGCGGTTTATAACCACAATTGGGAAGACAGGGCCGTTGTCATCATAGAGTGTAATGTAAGGCTTTTAGTAAAATATGAAACTGTACTTCCGCCCCAAGCTCTCTGGTAAAACTATTTGATTGCAACAAAAAATACATACTAATGATTTTTCCTTATAACTATCTCCTTTAGGATAAATATAAAACTACAGAGCTGTCAGAGGAAAAAGAATCGACAAATTATCAGTGTAGAGGAGACGGTATACTTCTCAACTCTAAACGATTACGTTCCCGAATTAATCTCAATATCGCGTCTGGCCAACCGTTATTAGTACCTTATACAGTTGCCAAGGTGTTCCACCCCTCTATAAATCTTCTCTAATTTGTGTGTAATTACAGGACCGTACAGTTCTCGTTGTAACAAGGAGTGCGTATCAGCGGGGAGCTAGCGGCACGTGCTTACGCGTGTCTCGGCCAATATCGATCCAAAACGGCCCAAAACAGTTTCAAATTGAATCGTAATAACGACCCCAATGCGAAGGCGTTACGATTCAAAATTGATTCACGCAACCGAATCACGACGTTTCGAAGGAGTGGAAATTGATGATTCCACTAAATTCACTGTTAAACCAACAGCGGAGGGAACAAATTTCGACGTTACGAAATTTTTCCCATCAATTGGCGGTGGAGTGCTGATCTTTTGCGCGTCGAAAGGTCGTCGGACGAAGAGCATGGAATCGTGTCGTGTCCGATGAGCCATTCGCTATTCCAAACCCCTCGGACGAGCCCCTCAGATGATGATTTTAATAAAGACATTCGAGAAGGGTGCAATATTACATGGAGAATTAACGCCACGTACCGTGTAAGCCCGTATGCCGTCTGCAGCGGGAGAGACTTAAATAGTAATCGAGGCTTATCAAATGCTTGTTTTGAACTGAACAGGTTATTTTATTTGTGCCTCGTGAATGGGGTTTCAGAAAATCTTTTAGTCTGCCCCGTTGAGTGTATTTGTTTGCATATTTCGAAATGTTTCCGTATTTAAACCATCAGAATATTCAAAAGAAATTCTACATATTTCCGCTATTAAGCTTGACTCTGTAAAGGTATTTTTCACGCACTTATCGCTTACGAAGAACAGAGTCATTATGCTCAAGAAAGTATTGCTGATACTTATGTATAAGTTAACATTTATTAAGTTTCCAACACACAATGAATCGATTGTAAAACGAAATAAGGACTTAATTATTATAGTAGATATATTTGACCTATTTTTCAAGTAAACGATATGTTCGGTAACGTTTTGAAGTCATCGCATCGTATAATTTCAATCATTAAATTCTTAATGTAAATTTTAATCATTATTAATCGTTACATCACCAAAAGTTTTACCCGGGCCAGCAACCTTGTATTTAATAACAATTCGTATAGCAGATGGAATTAAACACCGAGATTTTGTAAGAATTAAACTTAATACGACATAAGATGTCGATAGAAGAAAACGACACTGCTTATGTTATTTTAAAGTATAAAAAAATATCGAAAGTTCTTCATGCGAGAAGTTTTGTAATGGTAAACTATCAAAGATGATGCATTGCTTAATGAATCGTCCAATTTTTGTACAAAATTAGTTACGTCTGGACGTGTTTAACGCATAAATCCAGTTCGCCGTTGTATTTCGTATCGAACAAATAAATCTACGTCATTTAGTGTACACACGTACATTTGTCGCCAAGCTGTGCATGTTGGATTCACATTTCCGTAGTACATTCGAAACCACCTCTTAAACTGTCCAGTTTAGCGTCGATTATCCAACGCGTTGGCGCTGCACGCTGCAACCCCAAAAAAGTCGTTTGGAGTGTCGATGCGAGCCTGTATACCATTTACGAGCTTGATTGAAATTTCGCAATCAACAGGGGGGGGTGAGTTGTGATGAAATTATTTGTATATATTCCTCGCCCCCGAACTTGGCGCGGTTATTTCGTTATAATGGCCCCACGGAATAGATTTACGGGGGATTTGAGATTCTAATCGCGGCCCGGTCGGTTGTTCAAAGTGATTAGGCCCCAGATAAGGTGCGGTGCGCACCGCCATCCCACGCGTTCGATGCGGCCGTGTGTAGTCCTGCGAGCGATGGCTTCGTTATCTCCCCGTAGACGCATTAGCCCGCGCGCCTTAACGTAGCACGTACCTACATTCGTTAAACACCAAATTGAAATGTCCAAAATTCCATGTTGTCCGATAATTTTTATTGTACGTATTACTGCAGCCGGCTCGTGAACGCGATAAGATTAATTACGGTCCCGTTTTTTTGGGAGTGAACACTCGTTTGTGTTTCATATGCTGCGGTTTCGTAATCTTCCTGTTTGTTTTAAACACGATAATGTACTTCTAACTGATTGAATTGGAATGGCGTCGCGCGTTAATTGATTCATTTACATTCAAATGATTTCATTTAATTCTTTTACTGAACAATCATGTTATATGCAAATGGCATGACCGAAAAACCCGCAACACGAAAAGGTAAACGTCGCGTGGTTCATTTATGTAGTCACTTGTTCAGTTTGTACCACTTCGTTTCCTTCAAGAACCTTCCGCGAGACAATATTGTCATTCAATTTGAATTGCATGACTTGCAGTCGTGCTTGTGCCGTGTTGTTTTATACGTCCGTTACTGCGACGAGTGCAGAAATATCTCTGTTGACGGAACGGCAGCGAGTGCAGTTGTTTTTGCTTTCATTCGGATTATTTTCTTGCGCATTGTCCAAGTTTTGCATTGAATTCTAGCGCTGTAGTGTTTATGACTACTGAGCCAGAATGAAATCGCTTTTAGCAGTCGTTTACAACAGCAAAAATGCTCTTTTCCTAACACATGGAAGTATACAGTGTTGAATGTGATTACAGATGATCAAAATTTAAGTCGAAAATTGCAAACAACATTTTTAACAATAAGGTTGTAAACTGTTTCAGAAAAACTCGCAACCAACAAACTGCCTAATCGATCAACTAAACAACGAAGTCCAACCATCTATTAATTTACATTAAGAAATCGATTCGAAACATCGTCCAAAACAAGTACAAAAAGTCCGATCTCTCTCCAACTCCGTTGTCATAATTCAAATATTGTTCGAGCATCAAATATTGTAATTTGTTTGTTCCCAATGAGTCCCATTATGCGTTCGTGCTCTATAATATATGCATCTGAAATGAGAAAAATGTGTCGCTCCGTTGTTAGCGCCGCCCTTGCAAAATGGAAAACATTAAATCGCAGTTACGGTCGTTCCGAAATCAATCTTACGAGTGTGCAATAGAGTCCATTTCGGAGAGCGAGCGTAGACTTTAAGCTGTTCTGGAGCGGACGACAAAGAATCATAATCTCGGCTCACACTGCGAGTTATACATGTCGTCTGTTCACATTAGTTTTTGAAATAAGAAAGAAATGTGTCTTATGCGTTCCACGGTACGTGATGAACATGATCTTTCGTTGGAATGTCTTTGAAAAGTGCATGCAATGTTTGTGCTTTACTAGGCACAAAAGAGCCTGCCCTGTTCTGTTTTTATTTTTAGGGTTCCGTACCCAAAGGGTTAAACGGTACCCTATTACTAAGATTTCGCTGTCTGTCTGTCTGTCTGTCTGTCTGCCCATATGTCACCAGGCAACAAATACTAAAAATCAGAATAAAGATTTCGCGGGGCTCCAACACTCGCGAATTAGCGATAAATCGTCTTTAATTGGGTCATTTGTGAAAGTCTACTCATAGATGAATTAATTATAAGTAACAGCGTTCTAATGTCAATAAGCTTTGAATCAAAAAGTGTTAGAAAATTGACGCGATATAAACCTATTTATCATTTCTATTTCATAATATACTTATTTAAATAGACAGAAATAAGATAAAGACTTCGGATATTAAATGCTAAAAAGCTATACCAAATAGATATAGCACAAGAAACAAAATTAAAATCTAAATAACCAGCCTTGGTAGGTTCTTATTATTTAAACTAGAAACTGATTACAACATTTAAAGTTACTTGTTCGTATGATTGCTAAAATTATAACAATTGTATTTTTTTTAATGTTGAACATTATTTTATTTCTCTTAATAAAACTATTTTAAAAAGATTATAAAACACTTAAAGTTTCCAGCATTTAACACAGATTCACAATCTACCGTGTAAAGTTACCGAATCTAAAAACAATTAAAGCGATAAAGTCCTTAAATTGTGTGATTTTTAATGTGAAAGTAGTATTCGCGAAATGAAACAACTATTACCTGAACATTGCTTTAGAAATTTATTAAAATGCTGTATAGCATAATTACAAATTAATAATATAAGTAATAGCTTTTTTATAGCTAAAAACTTTTATTAGAAACATAATACCTTTCTCAATAAACAACGAAAGGAACTTTGTTCCAATCGAGTTTCACGACACGCATTTTTATTTTACTTTTATACTTATGTTGCATGTGCCTGCAATTATGTTTCGTAAAATGGATACCGTTTAACATTATTATCCTTAAAAAATATTTAAATGTGTGCCTAAATAAAACATTATGTGTTAATGCGTAAATAGCAACTTCCGAATGCCCCGCATTGATGTTTAGCTACTCAATGGCCTCACACAAAGTCTACAGTATTTTTAACCGTAATATAAATCCCGATCTAAATACTTGATGCAGTGATCGCAATAAATAAAGATAAGCCACAATTTTACCGCGCGGGCTCCATACCAACAGAACTTGACGTAAATCAAGTCAGATTTGCTGGTAACTAACACCCCGAGTTGAATTTATAACGTGGTTGTAAAACATCAGAAGCTGGGATTATGTTGTCGAAGGTGTTTGCAGAAGTTAAGAAAGAAATGTTTTATTAGTTTAATTAAAACGATTAATCTTAAAAACAAATATTTGACATTTGTAAATATGAAGAAATGTATGTTCCGTGAACTTGAACGCTACAAAGGGTTCGAAACGTCGGGAATAAAAGTCAAATCAAATTAAAATCCGTAAAATAGTCTTATTTAATCAATATAAAACAGATTGTCAAAGACTTTGTAAAGAATACTACATCAGTTTGATATAGATTTTGTTATATGAAAAAGTGGCAAACGAGCTGGCGGTTCACCTGATTTTAAGTGATAATCGCCGCCCATGGACATTTGCAACACCCGTAGGGTTGTAAATTCGTTGCCTTTAAATACAGTGCTACTTCACTCACCGGATGAAACGCCGTCTTCTATGTGGTCGTGGTAATTACCCGGACGGATCTGCCCATTCATGCAACAGTGAAAACTGTTGCGTGGCCCTACCTCAGTTAGATTATATTATTGATAGAATAAACAAAACAAAAAAGTACAACGAATTGATTTTTCAAATCCTTTCCAAACAACGTTATTATCATCGGCCGGAAAATATTAACTCTGGATATTAATAAGAATTATGGATTCGTGAATTCCCCTTTTGTGATTTTATTTAATTTGCACGCTCGTAGAGTTTCAATATCAATGGATATTATAATTATTAATTTTCATGTTCGGGAATGTTCGATTATATGAGGCCGTTTAATTTGATACTAGTCTTATTTTAAAGAGCCCACGAGCTCCCATTTCGCATCTTCGATTTCACTTCGTCTGTTTTTGTTCTAAACCAAAGGAGGTCGTGTCTAGTTTTCTGAATGACAGACTTTAAGATATTGTAGTCATTCTGATTCTGAAACTAAATATCGTTTTCATTAATATAATTTCGGTGACCCCGTGGCGCAGATGCTAAAGTATTGGCCGGTAGAGTAGGCGGCGTGGGTTCGATTCCCACATGAGACAACTATTTGTGTGACCCAAAGATATTTTTTTCGGATCTGGTACTAGTCTACGTAAAATTTATGTAAACGGCCTTACAACACAGGATTTTTAAACATTTTTACAATGGCAAAATGTTCTTTTTTATTATCTCTCTCTAAGTTATCTCCAATTTATCGGAACCAAACGGAATTAGTTCGGCACTTTATCATACATTAGCAACCCGACTCAGTTTCGCACGGGTGCAATGCTCAATGTTTGTTGTCGACATCGCATTAGAAACCTCTAAAATTATCAGTGTTTCTCTACTATATTATGCATGCATTATACATATAAACCTTCCTCTTGAATCACTCTATTAAAGAAAACCATATCAAAATCCGTTGCGTAGTTTTAAAGATCTAAGCATATATAGGGACAGACAGAGAGCGGCACGACTTTGTTTTATACTATGTAGTGATATATAATCTTAGCTAGGATTATTAAGCAAGTGCCTGTAAGTTTACTTTAAAATTCAACAAAGGGTATTAAACATTTATGATAATACGGAAAATTACATTGTGCGTTAGCCGTAAGCGGCATCTAAGTGGCCACGATTGGGTGGGCCATAAATTATCGGCCATGTTTAGAAATGGCGGGCATACCTGGCCCCACCTTAGACCTCTCACCTGAACTTTAGCGATGGACTAACAAGGCGATAATGCTGGATCGCCTCCCGTGCCTCCGCTAACAATGGCGTTTATGTACGCGGCTTTATGCCGTCTACATGGTGTCGCCGCGATAGCGTTTTACAAGCTTTTAAGTGCCTTCAACGTGTAACACACACTTGTTATTGTCTACGTATATGTTTACTAAATAATATAGTATACTGAATAACTACCAAAGTTGTCCGTCGTCAAAGAAGAATACTTGACTTGCTTCTGATGGATAATTTTATAACCAAACTCATACACAGATTTTCCACATAGTTCTAGTATTAAAAATACCTCAATCTATTCGTATTTTTAGTTACATTTTTAGATTTAAATTGAAACCAGCTTATGTCACTATTATACGATTCCAAAAACCTTTTTAGTGCGACCTTCTCGGTGAGAATATTCAGAAAACAAAAAAAGGACAAAAGGCGGGACCGCGTACTGCCAAAAGCTTAAAATAACAGACACACCGACCGTTCGGCATTTGAATAAAGTGGTTGATAAAGAAGCGCGGCGCTTTTTTAACAGGCCGTAAAAGGCTTTGGCCGAGACCAGAAGCCGATAAATAATATGTTTATCCTGAACGAAAGCGGTATAGTAATGAGATACGAGCTATATTATTATAATAGTTGCGTTGATTTGTAAGTGCGCGCTCCACTCGGTTTTAAGTCCGGGAGCGCTCTCGTTCGCTAGCGTACACACGGTTCTTAAGGATAGCAACTGCAATCATTAAATTGATTTAGAAAAATTGGATTTTTTATAGTAACTCAATCAATCAATCAATCAAAAATCTTTATTCAAATAGACGCTTGCGCGTTCTTATGAATCGTCAAATTTTACATAAAAAATTATACGTAAAGGTTCGTAAGGTACCACCGGTTCGGAAAGCAGTTTCTGTTGAGAAGAGACCGGCAAGAAACTCAACAGCTGCTCTTTTTCAAAAATATCGGTTTACAATATAAAATATCGGTATAATAGTAATAGTCTTATTCTACCCTACGTGAGTATCAACAGTATTAACTCCACACATTGGCGTCGTCGAGATATTTCACAATAGTGTAATATGCTTTAACCAAGCATATAGTTTAAATTGATCAAGCGGCAGACTTAATATCGACTGTGGGATTTTATTATACATGCGCACACCTTGCCCCATGAACGACCTATTTACTTTTTGTAGGCGAAACAATGGCGTAGTAAGTTTGTCCTTATCTCTAGTGTTTAATTTATGCCTGTCACTATTCTTTAGGTAAAAATTAAGGTTATGAAGAATATACAAAGCATTACAATAAATGTATTGAGAAGCAACAGTGAGTATATTAATCTCTTTAAAAATATCTCTGAGCGAACTCCGGGCTCCGATATTATAGATTGCTCGGACAGCTCTTTTTTGTAGAAAAAATATATAATTCATATCGGATGCAGTTCCCCACAACAACTGAACTGAAATCATTTTTAATAGTAATAGTAATAGTGAACAAAATTAAGTTTTTTGTCAGGTAATTTTTTGTCCAATTGTTTATTCGAGTTTGGTGAATCTATATTTATGAAGGACAACATCGATTGCATTTTCTCGTAGAAGAGAGGAGATGAAGAGCAGACTACATATTAAAAAATCAGGTATACAGGCATGCGCTGGAATCTAATAATAATAAGCAGCTGAAATAATAAGTTATTTCGAGGTAAGTTTATGCGATCAGAGCTGAGCGTTCATCGTCCTTTACGACGGTGTGTGGCGGAATTTAAGAGAGCACTTACGATATACCATTGAAGGGTTTTACTCCGATTATGGGCACAGTAATTGAGGCTCGAACGGGTAAATGTTAATTTTGTGGGTGGCTCGCTGCTGCATAATGCATCGCCCACGGACAGGAATGAGAGGGCGCGATATGCTACCGCGGGTGCCCTAAAGCCTACCGCTAACGGTCCTTGGTTCTCTTAGATCAGGTGAAGGCTTATTGTTATTAGAGCAGTATTTGTATGCAGCTTAAATTTTACCACTTTATTGAAAGGTGGCAACGCATCTGCAACCCTACGGGTGTTGCAACATCCATAGGGTTGGTATTTGACATCAAGTGAACCGCCAGCCTTTTACCACCTTCTCTCATAAATATATACCAACATTCATATTTCAACACGCAATCGTTCTTTGATTTACGTATACTCACTAAAAATTGTTAAACAGGGTGATTCTCAACGACCCCAGCCATCGGTTAATACAGTCAAAAGCCACCGGACCGGGATCAAGATCCGTACCGTAGTTTCTTCCACTATCACATAATTACCTCTGGTTATTTTTATTGTTCCGTTCTACCACTTGGTAGGTTGCTGCGATGGTCACTTCTGTCCTTTCTCTGAGAGAAAGTCGACATGAGAAGTCCGTTTACATAGAACCTGTAAGATTGCAGGTGCATTTCGACTGTTACAAGTAGTGAGCTAATCGTGTAAGAGCGGTTACCTCATTCACCAGATAAAATGCAAAAGTAAACTCATTTCATTCTGGGCTCTTTTGAGTTCTGTTGTAATTCCCTGGACGACCCTGCCCAATCTTGTAATAGCAGAAAGGCTGCGTGGGTCTACTTTAGCAAAAACACAGGGTGTTCATCATTGATTGATGCGTGACCAGCCACTGACGCAGCCGTCTGAGTCGCCTCGAAGTGCGGGCCGGGCCGAAAACCGCTGTCGGGTTCAGAACGAATTTTAGTTACTGTATCTCGACTATCACTGCTTATGCTGCTCCACAGACCTTCGCTTATTCTCTTTTTGTTTTTGTTGTTATGTTAACATTTATTTTAAAATTTTCCAACATTATTTTATATACTGTGCAGTTACATTATTTTCTAAGTTTTGTATGTATCCATTGTGATTAGAACTTGAATAAACGTTTCTTCTTCTTTCCTTTCTATATGAGTTATAAGACAAAGTCGATGCAATCAAACTCTTAAAAAAATCATCAAAATAAAAAAAAAAGTAAAGTAACAGCCGACATGAGAATACATGTCCCACTGCTGGGCAAAGGCCTCCTCTATACAGAGGGTATCAGGGCATAGTCCACCACGCGGCCTCACTGCGGATTGGCGGACTTCACATATCTGTAACACTTTTTTTTCAACGCCTCGTACCCTTAAGATTCGAGTGCCTTATATTGGCAATCCATAGTGGATCGTATGGAATCCTTAGGAATGGGATCCTTAGGAAATCTATATTTCATTTATCATAGATGGCGTTAGGTCACCTTGTTGTTTTGTCTTTGTTTATTTCCTTAGATTATTTCGGTACTAGTGATTTTATTGTCTTATATATAATATATAAGACAATAAAATATAAATATAAAATACTATCATTTTAATTATGTTGAACTGATATCAAGCAAATTTGTTTTTACATTATTTTCGATTAGAAACATTGTCTTGTTTAGCATAGCCTGTTGTTTGTATCATCTGTCGTTCCTGCGAGAGCGGCAGTCAGCTTCGTCTTGATCATTTCTTATTGGAGCTCTGAGGCGGCCGCCGCCTGGCGGCAGCGCCTCTGCATAGTTCGAGAATGTAGGAAAGGAGTTTGTGGCATCCTAGGCCACATCCTTTTACATCCTACTTGTATATGGCTTGTTGGCCTTTATATTTAATATAAAAAACCCACATCGTTGGTAAGTTTCCTTTCTTGTATATATTTTTAGGATCTGACTGTTTTCGGTCCACTATTCGTTTTCTAACATTTCGTATTTTGTTACAGGGTTTTTTTTTATCTTATTCCTATTATTATTCTGCTTTATTTCGCTGAGCTGCTTCTCTCTGATGGCTTGATATCGAACCACGCGTTCGCCTTGTATGCAACTGCATATATATTAAGAATCTGAGGTCCTGCTGTCCACGTGCAACTTGAAGCCGCGGACTAGCTGAATGCCCCTCGGTGGCATGTGAGGATTGCTGAGCTGAGGTCTTCACACTTATTTGGAAACTAGGAAGGCAAGCCTGGTTCCTTCTGGTATGTTTTTGCTCTAATCTATATCTAGCCATTAAACTGATGATTGTGTTTATATACTGCTATGTAACGGTGATTAATCTAATGTACTCCCAAATCTCAATATTTATGCCTGATTGGTGAGATCTCACTCCTTCTATATTTTTAACTTGATATAGTTTAGTTTTATATTCAATCCTTGTATCAATAAACTTAAAAACTGTTAAGGAATGTATCTTTTATTTCCACTAAGTAAATCCCTTAGAATAAGCATTATTCTGTCTTGCACGGGGCGGGCTGGCGCCTATTTAAAATAAATTCTGTCCGTCCCCGTGACTGGGTCACCGAGCCTCACCCTGTGGTCTTGATCGGTCCGATTGAGTCAGCCGGAGCGAACCCCTACACCGATCTCCCACTGGTGGAGTCGGGGAGGATGTTTCATATCTTCGAAATATATATTTTTTTGTTATTATTTCGAAAATATGCAGGTTTCCTCACGATGTTTTCCTTCACCGCGGAGCACGTGATAAGTCAGCACTTAAAGTTAAAAACTTCATTGGTGCCGGCGCCGGGGATCGAACTCAGGTTGCACGAGTATATTGAATTAAAGGCAAGCGCCCGGACACTGAGCTATCACGGCTCAGATCAAAATATCAGAATAAAATTTTGCGAATCGTAATCATATGTTACTTATTGTTAAAACTTGAAGAGTATTACACTCTTCAATTCGAAACAATAGATCGTAAGGTTTCTTTCGTCTAGACGCTAAGTTGTCGGTGTCAAATGAACGTTAGGTGAGAGACGTAATAGACAAAGCGTTGATACTTAGGCGTTTTGTTCGATGAGGTAACCAAAGTCCTTTACTTTCATTGTTTGGTTGATCTATAGGTAGTTCAACACTTTATGATTAGGTGAACCATTTGCTCAATTGTTGTATCTTTAAAACGAAAATTGAACAAAACGGTCTACCACAGCTGAAAACTATAGAAGTGTCTATTACTCATATTCGTTTGTTAACCTTTAAATGATCATGTTACAGTATATTCCTTTGATGAGGCGTGACGCTCTTTTATATTATTACTACGTTTAAGATCTACGTCTACTCTACTTACCATCTAGTGATAAATATCTCTATACTATACTAATAGGTAATAGGTGGTTTATGAGTTAAAAAAAAAAGATTGCGGACCTTTCTGCTTTTCTGTAATAAAATAGTCAATCCAAATAACACATCGAGAACTAAAGGCCTAATGATTTCGAGCACGGACAGTTTTCCCGTGAGAGATGCGCCAGCGGTAATGGTCTTTCCCGATTTCGGCCATGGGGCCCGGATAATTGCGAATTTGGCCCTATCCCGGGTGCGGACGAAACCGCGGCTCGAGCGCAGCTTGCGACGTCTCCGAGGTCATTAAGTGAGATCCCATTATAGTGCGGCATCCATCCCCATTTAAAGTAACCAGGATGGATTCCTAACGTCCTAGTTTTGGCTTGTTTGTGTTTAAAGTCAATCCACTCCGAAATGTATTGATGTAAACATTTAGTATTATCTGAGAATTCTTTTGTTCCGGAAAATCACTCAACAGAAGTTGTAAGCCGATAAGTTTTATATGGTCGTTATTACGTATAAAAAAAGTAAAGTAACAGCCTATAAATGTCCCACTGCTGGGCAAAGGCCTCCTTTGTAAAGAGGGTATCAGGGCATAGTCCACCACGCGACCCCACGTCGGATTGGCGGACTTCACATATATCACGAAATATTTCTTTTTATTTTATTACTTCGAAAATACGCAGGTTTCCCCACGATGTTTTCCTTCACCGCCGAGCACGTGATAAGTCAGCACTTAAAATTAACAATTTTATTGGTACCGGCACCGGGATCGAACTCAGGTTGCTCGAGTATGTTGGAGACGAGCGCCCGGACACTGAGCTATCACGGCTCCGTGTCCGGGTTATTATGTATATCGATTTCTTTTCGTGTATCGTATACAAGTTATCTTTTAGAGTGTTGTATGGTGCAGCATTTTTTGCTGTTGCGCACGAATGGGCAGGCTCGTCTGGTAAAGTACCGCGGCCTCACAGAAGACCGGCGTGAATTTAATTAAGGTATTGAGAAATTATATCGCCTTTCGTCTGTTGAGGGAGGTAATTGGTGTCAACTTTTGTAAAGGTTAACGACGCATCTGCATCCCCTCAGGTGTTGCGGGGCGGTTCAAACCGCGCCCAGCCACCGATTAGCTAATTGCACAGTCGACGGCCATCCGGGCCCCGGTCCGAACCGCCACCTCGATGGCCCTTAGATGCCACATCATAGTTAAACGCACGCATGAGCACATGCGCGGCCCTACCCACAGCGGAGGGCCCCAACCCGTGGGTTCCGGCTAGCCCACCGGTTCTGCGTCAGATGAAGCTTTAATAGTCTCGGGACTGAAAGAAAAAACATCAGTTAATACAAGATACAAGTGTTGCAAATGTTTATGGGCGGTAGTAATCACTTACCATCTGATGAACTGTCTGCTCGCTTGCCACATATAAAATAAGGATATAAGTTGATTATGTATTCCTTTTACTCATTTAACATTAGCCCTTAAGTTGTGTTTTTTACCCAAAGGGTAAAACGGGATCCTATTACTAAGATTCCGCTGTCTGTCTGTTCGTCTGTCACCAGGTTGTATCTCATGAACCGTGATAGTTAGAAAGTTGAAATTTTCACTAATGATGTATTTCTGTTGCCGCTATAACAACAGGTACTGAAAAACAGAATAAAAATGTATAATTTTGGCTCCAATACAACAGACATGATGATTTCGCCGTTTTTATAGATAATGGTACGGAACCCTTGTGCGCGAGTCCGACACACACTTGGGTGGTGATTTTATCACAGCGACTGTTTGAGTTTTGCAGCACGGACCAGCAAGTTGAAATCGGGGGTCGGCAGGCATGTACGCCATCTCGGGCTGGCGTTAAGTCCGTAACCATAGCGACGGGGCACCATAAACGTTGTTAATAAATCACACGTCTCCTGCCCGCTGTTTATTTTCAATTAGCGGACGGCGCGGGCCGCGCGTGAATAATACGCGAACAGCTGTACAGTTGGCGCATTAGTGAGTTATCGTCCTTCCGTTTCGCCTCGTTATTAATTAAAAAAGTTGAAAACTCGCTGCCAACTAGCCGGCAGGTCACGCGCCCGGTGCGCCGGCTGATTAATAGACTACGTGTCCATCTTGCACCTGAAATCGAGGCGCCCGATCCTTTTTAAACGTCGAATGGCCTAGTGCATCCTTTTCGAATCGCGAACGTGTTCCTATTCTATGTTTTTGAATTGTAAAGAAACAATAGTTTTTACTGAGCTCGCGTGCTTAACATCAGCAGGTGTATCGCCACTCACCATAGTTGGGACGGCAGACGGCTTTAAAAAAAGGTAAAAAAATCATGTCTGTTGTATGGGGGCCCCACTTAACAACAGAAATATATCATCTGTGAAAATTTCAACTGTCTACTACCACTACCAGCGTTCATGCAACAGGTGACAGGCGGACAGACAGACAGACAACGGAGTCTTAGTAAAAGGTTAGTTAGTTTTACCCCTTGGGAACGGAACCCTAAAAAGACACAAAGCCGCTAAAAAGATAAAGATCATCGCTGCACCATGAATACGACTCTTAGGCCCGGTTTCTGAAACACTGATCATGGTAGAAGTCAACTAATCAGTTGTCAAATGGCTTTTCAAATTTCATTTCAGTTGCCAAAAGGATGGTTAAAATCTCTGAATTGACCAGAATGATCTCCTTAATGATCAGAATGATCAGTTCAAAGGGTTTAACCATCCTTTCGGCAACTCAAAGAACATTTATAAAGCCATTTGACAGCTGATTAGTTCACTTCTACGATGATCAGTGATTCAGAAACCGGGCGTGTGACTCTCAGGTCGATCGTGTCTGGAATGTACCAGTTACACAAAAGCGCCGAGCAAATTGCCGCTCCAGGCCTGAGGAACAACCGGCTCGAGCCGTATGATCAGCGAAAAGACTTGTTTATAGTTTTATTGGACAGCTTCGGTAGGCTAACGAGAGTTGTTGAGCCGAGCTGCGATATTAGAGTGGAACGACAACAATATACCCGCAGAAGCAATACGTGCAATAGACCGCAACCAAACAAATATAAAGACTAGCTTCGTAATGATTGAAATGGACGAGTTGTAAGCTTTAAAAACGCGCAACGATTTTTTATTAAAAAAATCACTCGATTGTGTTGACCATTGTGGACTACATATTATTAATATAGTTGCGGTATTTATGGAGCCTTTAGACTAAGATGCTGACCCTATGCAGGTTTTAGTTCAAACTGCACCATAAATATTTTTAATCGACTCCAAAAAAGAAGGAGGTTTCTGAATTCGACCGTATATATTTTTATTTTTTTTTATGTGTGTTCGCGGATAACTTCGTCGTTTATGAACCAATTTTGATGTTTATTTTTTTGTTGAAAAGGAGATATCCCAAGGGAAACGCGGATCTGATGATGGCATCCTAGAGAAATCAAGGGCAATCCTCAAATGTTATCAACAATGTTTTTTTGTTTCCAGTTTTTTGTTTCCAGGAGACGGTTTTTTTTTGTTGAAAATACTTGTCATTACTTGTAGTTTCTTCTCAGTGTATAATAATTATTTTAAAAAACTTTTAAGTTAAACGGTTTTATTTTGTTTTTTTTTTGGTAATTTAATAAAAATTTTTTTGTTAATATTGTATTGTCATCTAAATTAAATGTGTGTACCAAATTTCAGATCAATCTGTAAACGGCAAGGTGCTTAAATTTCAATTTCTAATTTTGACCCAAATAAATAAACAAACAAATTCCGTACGGGTCGAGCTAAATAAAACCGTTTAAAAATCACAACACTTTTTGATCAGTAACTTTACGATCGGTAACATTTCGTGTATATATTTGTTATTATTATAAATTCCACCCGGACAGACATACATACATTGCAAGTTAATAAAAAGCTTGTAACTTATACATTCAAGCAATGATTCATTCAGTGGATCATATGTGAATAATTACTGAAGGTGGGACTGGTGTTACTCGACCTTTGAACGTGCTAACAAATTTTCTGTTCAAAAACTTTCAAAAACGATATATAGGAGCCAAAATATTTTAGTTATGATAAGTCAGACACAAGAGGGTTAACAAATTAAGATTTTTTTAACCCTCTTGTGTAGCAGATGGTCATAGGTAGCGGTATTCACTTAACATCAGGTGAACTGCCTGCTCGTTTGGCAACTTTTCACATAAAAAAATGTTCTAATGTGAAAATATCTAACGGCATAACTTTTTTAAAATCATCAATAATGCTATTTTGAATAATAACCTCTATCGTCCGCCACAGTTAAACTAGCACATCGGACTGAACAATAACAGTGATCAAGTAAATATGACCTTCACTAAAGTTTGACATAACCTTAATACGTCAAGGAACTAAAGCAGTGTCGCGTTGTGGAATTTAAAACCACAATTTAACCTTGGATGATGTTTATGCCGCTACGATATGGCATCAGCACTTCACGAGTGCCGTTCGTTTGCTATTCGGAATAGTTATAATTTAGCCCATCCTATGTATAATGGGATTTTGGGACTTATCTTGTCATATTTATTTATTAATTTGCACTTAATTGCTTCACCTAACTATACAACTATCGCAAATCTGGCAACTCTGGCTCCCAAGATACAGGCACTGCTTAGTTTGGGATCCATTGTTAATGTTTTGTAGTTTGATGTTACTTCTGTATAATATTCTGTATCTTACGTGTGTAGCTACTTAGATAAATAAATAAATTAATAAAATAAATAAACCTTAAGTTAGTGGCTACAACGAGCGGAATTAACTCCTAGTGGCATCCTCTACCATTCATCCCGGGTGAATAGTAGATAGTTGGTGCTCAGAAGATAAAGAAATACTTCTAGAGTGCTGTACAGAATTAAGTTGTTAAGGCGTAAAGTCCGTGGTGGTCAAAAGGGGAATTGAAATGGCGATCTAACTATTTACTGTGGTGGGAGTTAACGCATTTGCAATCCTAGGGATGTTGCAAATATCCATGGGCGGAGTTTATTACTTAACATCGGGTGAACCCGATCGCTACCCATCCATCTTCTTACATAAAAAAAAATAATTTACCTTTTGAAAGCCTTCTTCAATTTTTTTTTTTAAATTACCCTTACTTTATGGATAACATTACTCTGTGTAAGTAGTAACGACGTTTTACAAACATAAACCACACGTGAACAAACACCCAGATTCGAAATAATTATCTGTGGGTCACACAAATAGTTTCTCGAGTGGGAATCGACCTCACGAGCCCTGACACTGATTCCAACACCTTGGCAACGCCGCCACGGAGTCACCTATGTGGTTTGAACTGAGGTCCCTCTAATATATTGTGTTAAAAACCTAGGCCCATACACTGAGCCACACGGCTCTTAAATACAAATGTGTATTATTAAAATAAATACATTTGCGTGTATATTAAAACAAGAGCTTTCGAATATACCGTATAGAATGGTGAAGTGAAACCGCAAATCTAGTGATTGAATTAATCACGCGTTGAATAAGAATACCGCAAACTGTATAAGTAAATTCAACAATATACGAGACAATGTTTGTTAGTTAACTTACTTACGAAATTTAGTATTACATTTTATGTAAAATTTCGACGTGTCGTAAGAACGCGCAAGCGTCTATTTGAATAAAGATATTTTAAATGAAGTTGAGTCAATAAAACATACGGTTATGCATATTTAATAGCTGGTTTGAGTATAAGTTAATATTTTTATAACTATTAGAAGTTGTGCTGATGTTGATGACCAACATCACTTATTTAAGTCCAAGCTAAACAGTGTTAATATCAACTAAGTATCTTTGTTACTTGGGAACCTTAATTATACTTACCAATTAAACGATAGTCATCCTAAGAGTCGTGCAAACGTACCTGCAAACAAAAAATATGAATATGAAAGGCAAAAGAAAAGTAAGAGAAAATGTCATATTTGTTGTTACCCAGACCCTATAGTAAGAAACATAGAAATGTAAATAGTTAAACTTCTTTTTTATCTAGCATCAATGTTCTTTGTTTTTTTTTTGTAAAATGGGAGAATAAATAATTTTGTCTACTGTGTCTCATCTCAGAACATGTGATTGAGTAAAGGCCGCCGTTATTTTTAAGTCTTGCTTTTCATCCCTGTGTATGAAGCGCCATCGGCCATGGGGTAAATTGAAAAGTTTTCAGCAGATATCGACGCCATTCCGACCGGCGTAAGTCCGTAAATTAGGGTTAAAATAAAAACACCGTAATATCGCAACATAAAGGAAATCAATATACCACACGTTTCCTGCCCACTGTTTTTTTTAAATATCACAAAAAATAATTGAAAGGTTCGCCTACATCGCCTTAAAACCTGTGGGACAAGCAAAGGCACTAATATGACCCGAATAAAAGGAACTGCAGTTAATAGAAGTTTAGATTTTTCCATGTCATTTACAGGGTATAAAATGAACCACCAAAACCTTCATAACCAGCGCGAAGGCCGATCTCGGAGTCCATTGAATGAAAACGCAATTCTGATTGAGAGGGAAAAAAACCGGCCAAGTGCGAGTCGGACTCGCGCACGAATGGTTCCGTACCATAATCTATAAAAACGGCAAAAAAGCATGTGTGTTGTGTGGGAGTCCCACTTAAATATTTTTTTATTCTGTTTTTTGATATGTGCTGTTATGGCGGCAACAGAAATACATCATCTGTGAAAATTTAAACTGTCTAACCTATCGCGGTTTATGAGATACAGCCTGGTGACGGACAGACAGACAGCGTAGTCTTAGTAATAGGGTCCCGTTTGATGGACGGACAGACAGAGAGACAGCGAAGTATTAGTAATAGGATACCGAACACGGTAAGGAACCCTAAAAAGAAACGAGCTCCCCGGGATTAGGGACGAGTGTCGTCCACTAATGTACACGGGAACGTTGCCCGCTGCCAAAAATCAAATATGTGCCGTTAAAGGGAAAGACAAACAGCCTCTATATCGCACAATGGGCCGACGGCGAACAATTCTTGACCCTTTCGCCGGCTCGACGACGGTGCGACAACACAGTGTTCGACAGATGTGTAACGCCTTTCAGTCTATATTACGACGGTATTTGGTAGGAAGGATTTTTCATAAGGGTAGCAAAAGAGGTAAGTTCTCACCGCGCGCTGACCAAATTGGCAATACGAAAGTGGTTTCAGGAATCAAACTTAAATGCTCCTAAGCTTCAAATGAGATATTGCGTACCTACACTAATTTGTGCATTTTAAGAAACCAGAAATAGAAAAAAAAATTGAAAACAGTATAGTCCGATGTTTTGGTCAGTAACTTAGTAAATGACTTAAAGCCTCATAATACATACTGGGGAAAAATTCGTTTGGCATCCAAAAATACATTTTATAATTGCCAAAAATAAAGCAAAATTTTAAGAAAAACATTAACAACAAACAAAGAAACTAAATGCAAATAAAAAATTTGTAACAAGCAGTTAAAACCGATTTCTATATCGAATTAATTATACTTCAACTCCTCTGAAAACTAATATAACATGTCTGTTTCATTAAACGATTTTCCCAATCGAAAACATCTGTTGCCAACGTAAAGTTTTCAAACTGTTTGAATGGGAAATTAATAAATCAAGTTGTCGCGCTAACTTTGGTACACTGTGTCGCGGGTCGGTTATGCCGATTACATATTCAGATGCAAATATCTACGGTGCCGCGGGCGAGAATTAATTGAAAAGGTCTTGTATGACTTTGATTTACGGACGCGGTGGGCGCCGCTTCCTTAGCATCGCTTATGGGCCTGTGGTCGCTAATTATAAATAAATAAATAAATAAATATTTAGGACACATTTTTACACAACGTTCTCTAGTCCCAAACTAAGCAAAGCTTGTACTATGGGTACTAGATAACTGATAAAATTACTTAAACATACTTTTCTTTTGTAAATAAATACATATTATAGATATATAAACACCCAGACACTAGAAAAACACTATGCTCATCACACAATATTTTTCCTGTAGTGGGGATAGAACCCGCACCCTCTGGCGCAGAAGGCAGGTACACCCACACGCCATTCGGGTCGTCAAAATTATGTAAGGGCATTGTCGTTATTCAGGCCTGGTAACGGTGGTAGATCGATGGGAGTATTTTTATCTGTGAAAAGTTTCCAAGCGAGCAGACGGTTTCACCTGATGTTAAGTGAATACCGCCGCCCGTGGACATCTGCTACACCCGAGGGTTGTAGATGCGTTGACAGCCGTTTTTAATATTGGTCTCCAGCCACCTCAATCACCAGACGAAACGCGAAAGTATTATACTTCCACTTTACGCCGGTCCTACAACGGATAATTTTTAGGTGCTAAACGAGTAAACGATTTATCTGACGAACAGTGATCCTTATCCATAGACAATATAACAGTATATAATCGAGGTTGTCTGTGGTTAGTCCACTCATCGAAAGAAAAACAAAATTAAATATTCTTCAAGTACGACTTGTGCGTAATAAAAGCAGAACTCCCATTGCGTGGTTCTAATAATGATGTTTCGAATGTTTTTTTTTTTTTCTGTGAAAAAGTGCCAAGCGTACAGGCAGTTAATTTTATATTTACTGATGATCGCCGCCCATGGAGTACAGTGGGGTTGCAAGTGCGATGCAAAATGTACATAAAATAAACCGGCCAAGTGCGAGTCTGTAAAAAGAGCAAATTTTTTTTTATTCTGTTTTTTAGTATTTTCTGTTATAGCGGCAACAGAAATACATCATCTGTGAAAATTTCAACTGTCTAACTGTCACGGTTCACGAGATGCAGCCTGGTGACAGATGGACAGACATCGGAGTTTTAGTAATAGGGTTCCGTTTTACCCTATAAGTACGGAACCCTAAAAATGCGGGCGCGGTTACACAACACTAAATGAATTGCAGACATTACGACATTTGTTGTATGTCTCAAACCAACAACGTTTGTATCACAGCAGTAGCTATTTCTTGAACCCACCACAGCAAATGACTACATACATGTGATTATAACAACGAAATACATACATAGTTTCTCAAATTATCCATGTCGATTCACATTAAAAAACTGTATACTTGTTTTAAGTAACAGGAAAATAAACGTGTTTCCCTAAAACTGACCGCAGTGCAGAAAATTTCCCATCAGCGAATGATTTCGGGAGTGGAATGGAGTTCAGCCATTCGTTTAACATTGAGCGCTTGAGTCGAACATTAAAACTGTCTAAACTTAACAAGGTCAAAGAAATTCTCTTTCGCTCAGCCATTACCACTAACGGCGTCATACAGAAGGGTGGGCCAGAGCTTAATATCTCGAATTCCTCGGCGAAGCGGCCAGCGAACTAGACCCCCGGTTTGCGCGTCAACCTTCTGGCATCCACCAATTTCACATACTAAGTGGGGGAGGGGGAGGGCCCAGTTGAGTGGTAGTTAGATACAGGGGGCTCCTAGTTACGAGCGACGATAAACTTTGCGTCGTCGCGAAGAGCGAGACCGTTTAAATTGTCGACGCTCGCTGCTAACCGTACATTCTTCTTAAACACTGTACTGATAGCAGAAAAGTACATATATAGCAAAATATCTTTTTTCCCAAGTGCTATTTCATAAAGTAAACCTTTTTAATGTGTATAAATGTGTAAGTACGGACTTTTGAAATTGTGTGGTGAATAAACTAATATTTAATAATTTAATTGTTTCATAAATAGTTTTTCAACGTTAGTAAAAGTACAATGATAAAGTCCACGATAAATTAATTGTTTGATAATTATGAATGTACAAAATGTAGAACTCGATTCTTCGTGAACTTTAAATATTTCTTTTGCCAATAAATTTTGAAATAACGAAGTTAACGCGGTGATCGATTGTTATTTACTAAAACAATAAAAGGCCTAATGCCTATTCATATCTACCCAATAGAGAATTCTCATTAGATAAGCTCATAGATGAGGTGGACTAGTCGATGTAGACAATTCTAATTGAAAGAATAATAAAAAATAATTTTGTACATTGTTCAAAATGATTGAAATGTCAATTGCTAGACATATTTTCAATGTATCCGATTTGAAGTTAGGCGTCGGAAAATTTATACTCTCGTTATCCTTGCCAATTAATTTTATTCAACACCTAAAAAACAAAATTTTTTCTAAAAATTAACGAATAAATCATGACGTTGATACAACATTAACTTTTATTTTATTCTCATTAGTGAAATATGTTTTAATGTCTGAATATAAATACTGCTTTCACCTGCATTTATGGAAAATGGTCTAAAAAACATGAAAAAGTTGCTTATTGCTCATTAGACGCACCTTACGTGCAATACCATATTACTTATAATGATTTCACATACTAGTGTGAACTATACGCTGGGTTAACGTATCAACATCATCGAGCCCCACAAAGCGCGATCTTGAGCATTGTTAACGTATAATTTTAAGAAATTTATATATACTACCGTTTTGTATTGGATTTAAACCGATACGTTTTGAAGAATTGTCACATTTGAGGGCACACTGACGATTATGACTATCTAATTATTAAGCGAGTCCAATTTAAATATCGTCAGCTGTAGATAGCTTATATTCCGAAGCTTCACAGATCCTTAATACTAAGTGTTGCTTGCTTCATACCCAAAATTATAACAATACGGGAAGCGGCGGTGGCGAAAGGTGCCTTTTTTGTCTAACGCTACATCTAAACGAGTGTTTTAATCAACAGAATAAATGTTGCAATTAAACGGGTGATCATCGTGCACTATGTCCCATCATACGTTATAATCGCAAGCGGTACAGGTGCGGGGAAAGGGAGCCTCCTTGTGGGCCACCTCCACTAGGAGGGGACAAAATTAAACATTACGCGATTTCAACGGTTTACAACTGCTACGTTTTAACCGTTGCGTGAACGTGGCACTGGAATGTCTATGGTTTTAATTAAGCACTTTATTATTTTCTTAGATCCTCTCGCAGCCCGCTCGGGTGTTAAGACTTTTTTTTTAGAATAAAACTTACTCTGTGTACCGCGCAAGTATTAATGCTTGCTAATGATGAAATAATTTTAGAAATTTTGCCACCGGCGCACATCGAGATCCCTTCATTTTCAGCGAAATCTCTCTGTTCTACGTTTGTATAAATTACACTTTTCTGTTTTATGAAGTTTGGGGGACTTTTAAGGGGTCTGTGTATGTAATATTTAGATAAAATATAAGTGTCAAGCACGCTCTTTTAATTTTCATTTAGAGATATCTTATTAAAATATTACCCTCGAGTGTAGCAGATGTCCATGGGCGGCGGTATTCACTTAACATCAGGTTCTGCTCCAACTTTTATCATCTATTATTAATATAATTTAATATGTAAATTTATAACCTATTGATATATCATTATTGTACAGAAAATATCATTATTGTACAAGCAAATGAGGTATTGATCCTTCTTTAGAATGGTATCAATTATGGTTTAAATGAAAGAGATTTAGTAAGATGATCTTCATTGATATGTAACGAGTTTTTGTAATATCCGAGCCGTGATAGCTCAGTATTCGTGTGTTCGCTTTGAAGTCAATGTACTCAAGCAAGCTGATTTTAAATCCTAGTGCCAGCCCAAGTAAGAAACAAACGTTGAATATTCTTTTCAATTTAAAGGGCTAATTTCGCACGGTCTTCATGGCGAAGGAATTATTGTGAGGAATAATTCCTAAAAATGTATTTCGCTTTCGGATTTCTACTCTATGTACACAGCAGGCTTTTGCCCAGCGGTGGGACTTATAAAGTATGGTCACTTTATTAAAAGTCATGAGCAACCATGTTTAGTATTAAATAAACTATTTCATACAACACATAATGCACTACAGCAATTAAATTAACAGTTAAGTATGTTTATTTATTTCTTTGCATAATTCTTCAAACCGATTTAAAAAAAAATAACGTAACTCGGAATAATTCTTATAATTAAAAAAATAGGTAAAGATGAAATTAGGACTTAAAACATATCAATGCGTCCATTGACCGTTGTCTGTGTCATAAATGTTAGACGTGATAAAATCCCAAAGATAGTTTTATTCAACAACAAGTTTCTACAATCAAGATCATTATTTGCTTATCGTCTAACCGCGATTAAATATAATACGCAGATTACATAATAAAAGCGTTTTACATTCGCATATTAAAGACACCCACGCCGTAATAAGTGGTGTTTTCATCGTTGTGCGGAGCGAGGTTTCTTATCATCATGCAATTAGACCAGAGAATTAAAGTATATTCTATTCTCTCTTAACTAAAACAACGACAAAATTTCGTGACACAGTAAAAGGCTTAAACAAATAATAGATGAAACTTTATCACGGGTTGTTAGGATAACGATGATGTTATTCGGCTTCTTTTCATAGTAGTTATGTGTTAAAACTAAAATGTACTTGTAAGTTTATATCATGTTTGTTAATTTAAAGTTTTGGTGGTAGGAGTTTCCTACCTTATAAAATTTCAAAAACTTGGTGAAACGTGTACAAAATATATACCGATATTCATTAATAATTAAGCGTCTAAAAATGGAATAGAATCGAGGGAGCAGTTATATAAGACATTAATTATATATGGTACGTCTTACGTTAAATAGATAGAATTATTCTCCCTTGTAGGATTGTTTGTTTGCTTTACAATAACACGAAAGTATCACTTCTTATGTTAATTGGCGATGATAATAATAATAAAGGGCTTTTGTTGCAACTGCTCGCTGAAAAGCTCTCGGTCTCATGTAAATGAGAACAGCGATTGCCATCTTGAAAAATCGATTCAAAGTAAAGTCGGGCGAAAATCAACATAAAAGATAATGGAAAAAAAACCCGGTCAAGTGCGAGTCGTACACACGCACGAAGGGTTCCACACAATTATCTATAAAATCGAAAAAAAACATGTACGTTGCATGCCCCATTTAAATATTTTTTATTCTGTTTTTAGTATTTGCTGTTATAGCGCCAACAGAAATACACGTATGAAGATAAGCCTGTTGAGAAACGGACAGACAGACATTGGAGTAATAGTGTTCCGTTTTACCCTTTGGGTACGGAACCTTGTGAATAAAAGAAAATATATCAGATTGGTGGTCTTTGTATTTTCTCTGCTCATACCTATATATTATATATTTTTTGGTAGTTTTAAAGAAAGAATAATAGCATAAAATCTGCAGTAGAAGAGGAAGTTTTCAGCCAAGAGCCATTTCTATTCTCCTTGGGCCACAATGTGTTGTTACATTATTTTGATATAATGAGTTCAACTAAAATAATTCTTTTTTCTGATATAAAAAAACGCGAATTGCTAGCAGGTGTGATTCTTATAAAAAATATAATATCAAAAGAGACCTCTTATTTTCCGGATATTAGCATATTCGTAACAACCTCGGCTTTATTAGCAATCGGTAGGTAATTATGCTTTGATTCGCTAGCTTCAATGTAATTAATTTGTTAATTATAATGTTCTTCTTAGCACGTTGACTACAAAATTATAATGTTATAAGCTTTTACACTGTAACGATATTCAATTAGAAGGTTTGATCTTTTTTTGTCCAATTAAAACTCCGTTTTATACATTGCGAGTGACCTTTATGTCACGAAGGTTAGACGAAGTTCACCTTTTTGTCAGTTGAGAGAAGAAACCATATGTGTGTAATCCAAAAAGATCCGTTTAAATGAGAGTAAAAAAATATTCCTTAGACTGAATTATGCTGTATTAATTTTCATGAACCAGTTGCCGCCTTAGATCAGTTTTTATCTTAGCAAAGCGGATAATGGTATGATTTCCTTACGGTACAATATATTTGATTTGAAGGAGATTATTACTTCATTAAGTACATATTAATTTTATTTTATTTTATTGATATAAATAAAAATTATACATTATTTCTGTTCTTTCATAGTTAAAACTCTCTGCTTGATAACTTTATAGAAAAATTTGCAAATAGGAATAGAAAAACATTAAATGTTTCTGATCTTTGAATCAAATCCCCATATCCAGCGGCTGTTGATTTCATAATACACTGAACTGTTTTTTCCTCACTTTATTTATTTATTCAAACTTTATGCACACACTAGTCTAGTACAAGGGCCGAAAATGAAATTGGCATTAATGCCAATTTCATTTTCGGCCAGTCAATCTTAGGGTGGTCTAGAGAAATTGAGGTAGGGTAGTTGCAGATATAACGTGTAGGACGATAACAGATTATTCATAAACTAAAAAAAAATGTAAATATAGGTTTATGTAAATTAAGGACATTGTCCATAGTTTGTTAGTATTTGTAAATAACATTGTGACTAAAATCTAGGTGACTAAAATTGTGACTAAATCTAAAATCTAGTGAAAATTAACAAATTGCGAATTATTATTTTGCCAGACCTATAGCAACTGCCACCCAGTGTTGCTGGAACGGACAGTCAGGTCTGTCAGCAATCATTTTCAGAATGCTGTTGCCACTAGTACGAAGGCGCTGCAGCAAAGAGACCGCTGTTTTACGCATAATACACAGTGGAAGCCATCAGTGTGGGCGTCAGCAAACATTTTAGAATTTTAATTTTTAATTTTAGTTATAATTTGGCGAGTGTTCGCCTATTTGGCTTAATTTATCGTGACGTGTCAATGTTATTTAATTTTAACTGCAAAATTTCATTATTTTACTTATCTATTGAATAAAATCAAAATAAGAAAATAGTAAACTTAATAATATTATTAAACTTTATGACGAACGCAGCATACGAAGAACGGAGGGTATATTATTTTTAACACGGCCTGATAAGAGGAAGGTAAATATAGAGGGCATGGAAACTAATGCATTGGTAGCCAGCAGTGCTCATAAGTAGATGCACTTGTTTTTACCTTTTGACGATTTATTTATAAAGATTGTTTAAACGTGTTATTTAGAGAATCTAACAAGCGAAAAGTATATTTCCACCAAACCATTTTGAAAGTTTTTGATATGTTTAGCAATTAAGTTACTTAAAAAAAAGAAAAAATAAATATTTCGGACACATTTCTTTCTTACACGACATTCTCTAGTCCCAAACTAAGCAACGCTTGTACTATGGGTACTAGAAAACTGATAAACCTACTTAAACATACTTTTCTTTTGTAAATAAATACATATTATACATATAAATAAACACCCAGACACTGGAAAAACACGATGTTCAATACTTTTCCAGCAATATTTTTCCAGTAGTGGGGATCGAACCCACACCCTCTGGCGCAGGAGGCAGGGTCACTACTCCCCACGCCAATTGGGTCGTCAATTTCTTACTGACATCTGCCAATAATTAAATAATTACATCATTGTGTGTGTGTGTGTCGTTTAAAATTCTTACAAATTATAAGAAAAATGAATTCATAATTCGCTTCGGTCTCGGGCCCATACGAGACCGTTAACCCGGCTTCAGGAGGGATAGAGTGACCTTCTCTATCCTTCACTGGGGTAACTCTTGTCCGGCGCGTCCACGTCGCGGGGCTGGACACAACTCTCTACAGTAGGCCGGAGAGAGATGATGACCAAGTTCGGATGGGGACCCAGCTCTATGGGGTATAACCTCAACGGTGGAATGGGCGGAGACAGCAGGTGTCGGAACGGCCAGACCAGCGGAGGAGGCGAGCCACAGGGGCGTAGAACCTGGAACCTGATGGAGGGCAGCGGTAGCCATCAGTACCTAAGTGAAGCGCAAAGAGGTTATTTCTGAACCGGTTCATGGTGGAATACTATAGCCACTGAGGTTATAGTACCGCGATGTAGAAAGCAAGGGGAAACTACTACATTATGATCCCATGAGAGCTGTATGATGGACACAAAGAGATGCAGAGCAAGTTTGCCTGGCGATCCGCGTAGCGACCGGCGCCCTGAGCTTTCCGGGGCTGGGGGTGTGAAATTGGTTACCGGCCATGGAGATGTAGGCAACCAGGCGTCACATGGAAAACATACTACTGGAAGGAGCTTAAAGTTAAGAAAATGTCACCTTTTCGGTACATGGAATGTTCGAGGTTTACTTGACAAACCTAAGCTTCCAATGTTAGAGAAGGAGCTGGAGCGATGCAAATTGGTTTTCACAGGGCTTAGCGAAACACATTGGAAAGGAAACGGGCATTTCAATTGTGAAAAACATACCATCTATTTTTCCGGAAATGATAAAAGTAGTTTTTCTGGAGTGGCAATCGCAATTCCGAATATTTGGAATGGCTCTGTGCTCGGCTACAACCCAATCAGTGATAGAATTATATCGATTAAACTCAGCGCATCACCAACTCCTCTGAATATTTTGCAGGTATATGCCCCCACAAGTTCTTCCCATGATGAGCAAATAGAAGAATTCTACAAAAAGCTTGAATCTTCAATAGCTAACATTCCCAAAAGAGAGCTTTTGCTCATCATGGGAGACTTCAATGCGAAAGTGGGCGATACAACGATGGATGATGGAATTCGAGACATTGTGGGTAAATATGGTCTTGGTGTTAGAAATCCAAGAGGAGAAAGGCTTATAGAATTTTCAGCCAACAACAACTTGACCATCATGAATACTACATTCAAACATCATCCAAGGCGCTTATATACCTGGACATCCCCTGGAGACAATTGTCGTAATCAGATCGACTATATACTTGTAAGATCAAGATGGAGAAGTTCTATTACTAACGCGCACACCTTGCTTGGTGCAGATTGTGGATCTGATCATGAATTACTTGTTGGCAAATTAAGATTAAAACTACAAAGAGTAAGGACCATGAGGCCACAGAAGCGAATGCAAGTAATTGATCAGAGCTCTTTTAAGTCGTCTATTGAAAGCAAACATTCTATCTGGCGGACAGATATCGGGAACAAAGGAAGTGACTCCTTGTGGATATCTGCTAAGAAATGCGTAAAGGGTGCAGTTAAAGAATCGCAACCAAGAAACATATCCGACAAACGACAACATTGGATGACAGCAAACACCTGGCAGTTAGTGGAAGAACGTAGGAAGCTAAAAGCTAAAGGTGTGAGTGTTGCTGAATTGAATTCAAAAACATCAGTAATACAAGCTGCTTGTCGACGTGATCGTAATAACGCATTGGCAAGGATATGTGAAGAACTAGAACGACACTCAGACAGACTACAGACCAAAGATCTTCATGACAAAGTTCGACTCATAACACGCCAGTTGAAACCAAAGACATGGGCAATAGAGAATACCGCAGGCACGACCATCACTGAGATTGAGGACATAGTGAAGGTTTGGAAGGACTATTGCAAATCTCTCTTCACGAAAAAAAAACGACAACAACAGACAACCTATGTACCTCAAATGAAATTGGTGAGCGAGAACCAGGTATTATGCGTGATGAGGTTAGAGCAGCAATACGTCACCTGAAGAGCAATAAAGCCATTGGTGTTGATGACATCCCTATAGAAGTGTTTAAGGCTATGGGGGAAGCCGGTGTGGACATTCTATTTACCATCTGCTGTAAAACTTGGGAAACTGGCCTCTGGCCCGAGCACTGGTCCCATTCTGTATTTATACCCTTGCACAAGAAAGGATCCACCAAAAAATGCAATAACTACCGGCTCATCTCCCTTATATCTCATGCGAGCAAAGTGATGCTCCACATCCTTAACACAAGGTTAAAGGCTTACCTCTCGAACCAAATTGCTCCAGAACAAGCTGGATTCGTGAAGGGAAGAGGCACGCGGGAACAGATTCTCATATTACGGCAGATCATAGAGAAATCAAGGGAGTTCAACAAACCACTCTTCATATGTTTCGTCGACTTTCGAAAGGCATTCGATACGGTCATATGGGAGTGCCTTTGGAAAGTACTGCTGGATATGGGAGTTCCGCGGCATCTTGTTTTTCTTTTGAGGAGGTTATACGAGGATGGCACTGAATGAATGAATGAATGAATGAAATATACTTTATTGTACACAACCAACGGATATTGAAGAATCAACTAAAATAATACAAAACTGTACAATAGGGGGCCTTATCGCTAGGAAGCGATTTCTTCCAGGCAACCTAGTAAAAGGAAATAGTAAAAACAGTAGCATTGGGTAACGGTGTACACTGAATTAATGAGAGAAAGTTATAAGTCAAAATATAAATACATATTAATAAATTATACATAAATACACATGCAAACACGATATATAAATATATACGTTATAAATAATGTATAAGTATTTAGATATAAGTTGACAACATCGAGGAATGGAACACAATGATTAAGGAGGCATAAAATGTTTTCTTAAAAGTCGCTTGAAAATAGGTAGGGATTGTGCCCGCCTAATATGTAGTGGGAGAGAGTTCCAGAGCCGAACAGCTTCCACAGAAAAGGATTTGGAGTAGAAAAATGTACTATGGGGAGGAATTCTGAGGATTAAATTGTCATCGGAGCGGAGAGATCGATCTGGGTGAGAATCACAAAGATACTCAAATCGCTTCTTAAGATAAGGAGGGGTGGTTGGATTGAATAGAACAGAGTATAAGAGCGAAAGAAGGTGAGTATTCCCGCGAAGGCGGATTGGAAGCCACTTGAGCTTATTTCGGAATTCAGAAATGTGGTCATATTTACGAAGTCCAAATATGAACCGTATGCAAAGATTTTGGATGCGCTCAAGTTTATTAAGTTGTTCAACGCTTAAGTCTAAGTAACATGTATCGGCATAATCTAGAATTGGTAAGAGGAGAGATTCCGCGAGCGCAATTTTGGTAGGTATAGGTAAAAAGTAACTCAATCTACGAAGAGAATTAACTGCTGCAAACATCCTTCTACTCACTTCACTAACCTGAGGAACCCAAGAGAGAAATTTATCAAACACAACACCTAGATTTTTAACCGTATCGCTATATTGCAATTGGACCCCGTCAAAAACTATACAAGGAAGATTAGCCCAGTCAATACGTGAAACCAATCTTTGGCTGCCTATAATAATAGCTTGTGTTTTAGATGGATTTACCTTCAGTCCATAAGAATTGCTCCATTCTACAATGGTGTTTAGGTCTTTATTAACTGCATCTATTGTCATGGTTAAATCTGGTAATTTGGATTGAGCGTAGACTTGGAGATCATCAGCATACAGATGGTAGAGAGAAGTTAAATGTTGAGTGATTGAACTAATGAAGATTGAGAATAGGAGAGGAGACAACACGCCACCTTGCGGTACCCCGGCATTTATCGGACTCCAGTCCGAATACTTCTCCTCGATCTTAATCCGTTGCCGGCGCCCGTGCAAGTAACTGTGAAACCAGTCAACGACCTTAGGATATATGTTTAGAGAAGTGAGAATGGCTAAAAGTAGCTCATAATCAACATTATTGAAAGCGTTGCTGAAATCTAGTAAAGTCAATACTGTTACACACTGGTTATCCATACCGAACCGGATATCATCAGTAACTTTTACTAATGCAGTAGTCGTACTATGACCAGAACGGAAACCGGATTGAAACGGATTTAAAAGGTTGGATTTGGAAAGAAATACAGTCAATTGTTTATGAACAATGCGTTCAAAAACTTTTGATAGAAATGGTAAAATGGAAATAGGCCGATAATCAGAGAAACTGGAAGGATTCGTTTTTTTAGGAAGAGGAATTATCTGTGCATCGTTCCAGGAAGTAGGGAAGCAACCGCTATTGATGGAATGATTAAAGATAGACACAATGACAGGAGCTAGAAAATCGAGAAGAGGAGTGATCATTTTACGACTAATGCAGTCAGAACCAACAGCATCAGAGTTAGCTTCCATAATACTTCTCTTAACATCACTGCAGTCGATTTGACTAAATACGAAAGCGGGATCATCAGGGGTGGGTAAAGCTAAAATTTTATTTTTAGTATTCTGTTTTAAGGTACTATCAATAGTACAAAATGAGGAAAAATGCTGATTGAGCTTATTTAAATCGAAGGTACTATAATTTGAAGGACAATTTCTATTTGCTTTCCCAACCCCAAGGGATTTCAGAAATTTCCATACTCTTCCGGAATCTTTTTCCTCGAGTACAGATTTATGGATATGGCGTCGTTGTTCATCTCTACACAATCTGTTGCATCGATTCCGAATGCTTGTGTATTTAATGCGGTTGGTTTCACTGGCGTTGGTTTTATATTTAGCTTTGGCTATATTCTTTTTGTGTTGTAGCGTTTTTATATCCTCAGTTAGCCAAGGAGCAGGAAGATGTTTAATTCTTACTGGGCGTATTGGAGCGTGGGTATCATAAAGCTTCATTAAAAGAGAGTTAAAAATTTCAACCCACTGCACTGCTGCAGTGCGGGTGGATAACGTCCTCTCAGATGCCTTCAAGACTGAGTCCGGTGTTCGACAGGGTTGTATATTGTCACCGTTGCTCTTTAACACCTATACCGAGCATATCATGAGAATCGTTCTGGAAGGTTGGGATAAAGGTGTTTCAGTTGGAGGGCGAGTGATTAATAACCTATGATACGCTGATGATACTACGCTTCTGGCAAGAACAAAAGAAGACTTAGAAGAGCTGCTGGCTCGACTTGAATCCACCAGTGCCAACTTCGGCCTTGCTCTAAATAGAGATAAGACGAAGATCATGATAGTAGACCGGGCTGAGCACAGTACGCAAGGAGTCCCGCGTATAGCAAACTGTGAAGTAGTTCAGAGCTATATTTACCTCGGCTCTACTATATCCAACCTCGGTGGCTCTGAAGACGAGATCAAGCGTCGATGCGCTATCACACGGTCAGCAGTAGAGCGATTAGGGAAGATTTGGAAAGACAGACGTATAACCAAGAATACAAAGGTTCGACTAATTAGATGTCTGGTATTTCCGATCTTTCTGTATGGGGCTGAAACATGGTCGATTAGATTACAGGATCGCCGGAAAATCGATGCCTTGGAGATGTGGTGTTGGAGACGACTGTTGAAAATTCCGTGGACAGCGTTTCGGACAAATATTTCCATCCTCAAAGAACTTCATATACAAAATAGACTTTCGTCGACTGTCCAACTACGAATTCTAAAGTTCTTTGGGCACATCTCTAGAAAGGAAGATTCTATGGAGTGAATTGTCATTCAAGGCCGTGTAGAAGGCAAAAGACCTCGAGGTCTAGCCCCTACGCGCTGGATTGACCTCATCAGCAGCACTACGAAAGCCACCGCAGTACAATGTGCTCGTATTGCTAACAGCCGCCTCCAATGGAGGAACATCGCGAGACGTGCGGTTGCCCTGGAAGCGAACAGCGACGACGAGACGCAATCCTGTCCATCGACAGCCACGACCACTCTGCTAAGAGTGTCCGATTAAGAAGAAGAAAAATTCATAATTCTCTTACGTCAACGTCTAATTTATAAAAAGCGTTAGAAGCTGTATAGCAATGCTTCTAACTCTGGTTAGAAGCATTCCAATATATTCATCGACATTTTTTTTAATAAAAAAATCATATCTTATAAACGGCAAATCATCAGTTGATGCATTCAAACACGATTGCTGCTTTTCCTATTTGATTATATTTGATTTCTTACATAATTATCATATTTGATTTCTTACCACCCATTTTGTGTCTCAAAGCAAACATATCACATTCCTTCCCTTTCTCTACTCCCAGGGTTGACTGGAAGAGAATGCTTATTAGCATTAAGTTTGCCTTTTGTTTAGCCTTAAGTTGAGGTGTAAACAATAAATTTTAAATAAATAAATAAATAAATTCCTTAGAGACTTTTTTAAATTTCATTACGTACAACTAACGGACGCGATTGGGTTGTGTTTCTGCATCGCTGTATATGATTTAATTTACGAAATAGAACAGCAGCACGACATATCTGTATATGAGTTGGGAGTATGGGTCTAATTCCTCATCCATTACGCAACTTTTGTTAGTTACGCCGTGCGGGAAATCCGACGAAATGAGATGGCGCGGATTCTGCTTAGCCCCTTGCACGTCACTGGGCCGGACAAAAGCCGTAGCTGGCCTCCGTAATGCGGCCGTATACGGTGGTGGGTTCGCTAAGGGGTCCGCCCTTTCGCCCGGGCCCTACCCAAGCTGCGCGCGTCGGAATCGGGGTCCCGACACAATTTTCCGGGTGGATGCATTTTGAATTTATAACTAGCAAATTGGTCGTACCAATTTCTAGTTTGAATATCTTCGGGTTAATTGGTCGCCGGCCCCGGCAGCCGTAATGTGCTTAGCGTGCCATCAGTGATATTAAATTTGGAACAAATAGCATTGACACAACTATAAATCGTGTAGCGAGACGCCTTCCTCTCAAATTGAGCACTAGATATGACGTTTAAGTTTGGATACATCGCCACACGAATAATAAACATACTATCAAACAACTAACCTAATCTAAAATTCGAAAATATTTATTTTCCTATTACTAAGATGTTGGTACAACATTATGTATGTATTACTGAATAAAAATTGAATATTGTCATTATTAACTTGATACGTTAGCAATTGCGTAGTTAAAGGCTGTCTAGGATCCTGCTACTTAACTGGTATGTGGTTTATGGGTGACGATGACTACCACCAGGCTACGTAGTCTTTTGCAAGGTTTTCAAAAATATACAGAAAGTGAATATCAAGACTCTTGGGACGTTTAACGTCAAATGTATGTTTGTTAAACGTATAATGTATGTTTTATTTATAATTTATTATTTTATCAAAAGTGAGTTAGATAGAGTTATAAAAATAGCAAAACTGTGAGTAATAGAAAAATGTTAGACAGAGTTGACCTATTTTTATGACGACTTTAGTTAAATGCTCTTCTCAGTTTACACGACAAAAAATCGGACGATTTGACTTACTCGTATTAAGAAGGAACGCTCAAGTCTAAAGCAGTAGTTTTTGTGAAGAATGTTTTGATTTATTACAGATTTCTTCAAATCTTAGTCTCAACATTTTAATTGGTGTATTATTTTTTTTTTTATAATTGAAGTTTTATTTTTATAAATTATTAAATTTTTTTAAGTGTCAGAATGAAAGTGCAGTAATTTAGACTACAAATTTGTAGTCACGAATTGTAATTAACATCGGTTATTCTTTACGTGCAACAAAATCGTGCTCATATATTTGTGCCCTCATTAAGGTTGCAGTTTACTATTAACGGTTATAATTTATAATATTAGCTACGTATCTTTCTGTGTTGGGAAGAAAATTCGCACCAGCCGTTTGCAACAAAACAATTGGTAGTCTATTCTACAATAATAAACGCGAAGGGCTCTATCTATGCCCTGTTCGGCGATCGCCCTAACATAATCACTAAGCCAAACGCCGTCACTCCAGCTTTATTCGGACACCGGCAATCCTTTGGACACACCATCGATTGCAATCACAACGTAATTTAGATTTTATTCTTAAAAGTAAAAAGTGCAAATTCATTTGAAGCTGTTGCATAGCACAGACCTTCGAGGCCTAGCCTATTTGTGTTTTATAACAGCGGAATAAGGTATTAATTGGCTCGTCCAGAGCTGTAATTGATAATTTTCCGCATTCGAAAGTAAAATTGACCAACGCTGATTCGAGGGGGTCGCGATACAATAAACTTGAGCCTAAGCAGTTACAGGGATCGCGTTATAAAAAGTTTTTGTTTATTCCAAACAGTCAGTTTAAAAACAAATGGGCGCTGTTAAACCTCCCATTACTTCTCAGGATCAATTTGAAAGGAAAAAGAAAAAAAGTTAAGAAAAGATAAATGCTATATTGTTACCGAAACGCTGCGCAATTATTGTTATCGCTGAAGTTTAAATCACCTTACTTTGGGGTCCAGTCTTCGTTTATTCAAATCAGCTGAGCTCAATGAAGTACACGTGAACATCCCGAAGAACATTTTTATTAGAGTTCCGTACCCAAAGGGTAAAACGGGACCCTATTACAAAGAATCCGCTGTCTGTCTGTCTGTCGTGTGTCAGCTGAAATTTTCAAAGATGATGTATTTCTGTTGTCGCTTTAACAACAATATTTAAGTGGGGCTCCCATATAACAGACATAATTTTTGTACCGTTTTTAGAGGTAATAAGTACGGAACTATTCCTGCGCGAGTTCGACTCGCACTTGTCCGGCTTTTTCAAAAATAGAATGCATAATTCAGGTTAGTGGCAATTTTTAAACACTTTCAAATGAATTTCGTGAGGAATACCGCGTTAAAGTAATCCGTCCCAAGAAGGTTCACAAATAAGGTTTACAAGTGTTTGTCACACATGTTTCCCTAGACCACCCCGGTGTCTGCTAAGCTCAGCATTTTACATATTTTTTATTGATTTCCCCACGTAACATGTGTTTGCAGATAACACATCGGTTTTAGAGTCGACGAGACGACTCCGATTTCCCATAATTATTTCAATATTTAGAAGAAATAAACGCATTCTTACAAATTTTTATATCAACACAGATTCAACTCGGATTAACACAGAGTTCGTTAACATATCAGTCCAGCCCTTCATTTCTGGACGCTTTAAAGAATCGCAAACGTCGCGAGTTCACAACAAAAACGAACTTCAATAAAATATGTAATCTGCTTCATTATAGTTTGTAAGCAGTTAAAAAGGCTTCGTTGAAGACATGAGCGTCGCATCGTATAGCTTGAAGGGCCTACCGTTTGACAGATCGTGTTTTAAGTAGCCCTGATTTACGTTCACACAAGTCGAATGTCTTGAGACAAGTGGTGGCACAACACTAACGTGATGTTCCAATGTATTTTTAAGGCCGTTTCGTGGATTCCGTGAGCTTAAGGGGCGGTTAACGCAAACGGGACTAAAACGCTTTCGTTTTTTCTTCACTTTCTGCTCTCATCCATAAAATAACATTCCTCCTCGAGTTACGTAAAACTCCGTCTTATCTCAAATTACTTGTCAAGTGAGCGTTTTTTATTCAAATCAAGGTCGGAAGGCAAATGTCTGATAAGCGTCGTTGTGATTACGTTTTTCTGGTCGTCCCATTCTAGAGGCAAGATCACAGAATATTTTAGTTGTTATATAGTAGTAGTACTTAGTTAATCTTAAGTATTAACACGAACATTATTGAATTTTTATGTTATACCTGATCGAACAACTGATTTTCTTATTTGTTGTGTAGTTAAACAGTATCTGGAGTACGGAGCTTTGCTCGGTTTTTTTTGGTGAATCGTGTATTTTGGAAATAAAATAAATAAAAAATAAAGAAAGCTCAAAGAATGATCTGGTATAGAAAAAAAAGGAAAAAGAAAAATAAGTGAGAAAACAGGGATAAAAGGACATTTTCTAAAAATGAAACCAATTTTCCGATTTTTCGCCCCCAAATCTACGCACATACTAAATTTCATACATTTTATATATATATATATATATATATATATATATATATATATATATATATACAAGAATTGCTCGTTTAAAGGTATTAGATACGTAAAACATATCCTTTTTAAATAGTAATTACTTTTTCTTTTGAACGAGGTAGAATGTGGCTCTTTTATTAAATTACGTATGAGTACAATATTGAAGTGGATACCAAAATTTTCAAGATTTTAGTCAATACAATAGAGGATTGGTTAATTCTGTGTTTGTATTAAAACAATCAAGGCGTACCAGCGTACGGCTCGAAGACTTAACAATATTTAAGTCTGTTATGTATAGTATAAATACCGGATAATTCGGTGGCGCCGTGCCTTGGGTTTTATTCCCACATTGGACATATATTTGTGTGACCCACAATTCCGGATCTAGGTGTTTGTTTCCCAAGAAGGGTTGACGTCAGGCAGGCAACCGGTCGTAAAAAAAACATAGCCAGAACCGCATACAACATGACTCACATGTTTTGCCGACCGTACCTAGGTGGGATAAGGGCAGAAGGATGATGATGAGTATAAATACATAGTTAGGATTAGAACATTAACTTCCTAATACAAAAGTTATTGTAAATGATTCACGGTGGTAGGGCCACGCAGCAGCCTCGGCTGTTGCACGAATGGACAGGCTCGTCCGGGTAAGTACCACGACCTCGCAGAAGCCTAAAGTGGAAGAATAATACTTTCGCGTTTCGTCTGGTGAGTGAGGTGGCCGGAGCCCAATTTTCAAAAGGTTGTCAACGCATCTGGAACCCTCGGGTGTAGCAGATGTATATGGGCGGCGGTATTCATTCACTCGGGTGAACCGTCTGCTCGCTTGGCAACTTTTCACATAAAAAAAAAAAAGTTGAAAGTGAAGGTGTAACTTTTTAGCTAAGATATATAAGATGGCCACGCAGTTTTCCCTGTTGCAATTCGGGGAAAACATGCCCTCACAAAAGACCGGTGTCATACTTCTGCGTTTTGTCTGATGAGTGAGGTAACCGGAGATCACTTTATTAAAAATATTGCAACGCATCTGCAACTTTACAGGTGTTGCAAATGTAATTGCACTCCTCACATAAGAAAATAGAACTTCGATTCTCTTTCTAAGTATGATGTAACTGCTCTCAACATTGATAAGCCGACTCTGTCCCGATGCGTTTCAATTAACAAATCCACGTAAATAAATAAACGTGTCGACGTTAATAAAAAAGAATAAAGTACAAGCGGGCCACGATAATAATGAACATCGTACACGGTCCGCATAAACATAATTGCAGCGACCGTGTTCGGCGATAAATCTCTCCGCGCCGTCCAATTGTCCACAAGTAGGTCGTGGGATTGTCGTCCGCCGTTACAGTCCCGTCTCTGCCCGTTTCGGTTTTTCCTCCAGCCTTTCAGATTTTCCTTCTTTTGTGTACTGTATTAAGTTGTTTCACGATGCGATTTAATGGGTGCAAAAGTTTGTTTTGCGTCAGTTAGTTTTGACATTACTATTGTCGCTTGTTACACTTTTTTTCGTCTTGATGCATTGTAATACCTATTGTGTATTAATAAGCTTATTATTACTTATAAACTTATTAGTACGAAACGAAAAAACAATCGGCATCCGCTAATTCAGAGGTAGACCAGCAAAACCGCTGAGTAGTATTGAGTTTGAACATTAAGTAAAACAAAAGCAGTATAATTTATTTGGCGGATGTGATATAGGGAATTTGGTTATGCTCCCAACTGTTTGCTGGATAATATGCAATATTTAATGATATAATTGTGGTTATGTGATAAAATCGTAATGGCGATATTTGCGGTGAGTTTCGTAGTTAATTTACGGTTTAAAAATAAATTATACGGTTATAAAAGTGTCGAAGCATTCATTTATTTAAACGCTTACGGTGCAAAACTTTAAAAGCCGATGTGGTGCGGGGATGGTAATTGACTTTGATTTATTTTCGCTTCACGGGTAGTGACGTTACAAAGCTTTTGATGACAATGAAAACACCAATACAAGGGTGAGATAAAACAGAGAAACACGCATCAAGAATTCTATAGATCTGTTTAATTGAAACTTTAAACATGTCCGTTCAAATCTGGGACCTCCAGTCAGTCCCTAGCAAACTATCATACCCCGGTAAAAGACGACATTTACAATGGTGGAAAATATAAGTGACACGCCCAGACAATCTGGTACAGGTTGGAGTTATGATGGGTATGAATTGTCGCTGACGACATTGCGCGTTTGGTCCAAGTGAGAAGACGTAGTATTTTCTATCTTTAACCCACTGCAAAGATTTAATTAATTAGATTAGATTTAATCTTGTAAATATTTATATTTAAAGAATATTGCACTAACATCAAACAGTATTGCCTTATTTTTCCCATAGACAGTCTTAACACCTGTCACATTGGTATTTATTTGAGATGCTCGTATGAAATTGGATATACTTCTCCGACTACGAGGACACAAAAAAACATCACAGATAAATCTTCCTTTCCGCTATTACATTCAAGTCTTTATCTAAAAGTAATTTTTAAGATCTGCTTAGCGCCATTTTATTTTATGAGCTTATGACTTACGCCAAACACCAACAAGCAATCCAAGGGTCCAGCGAGTGGACCCATTTCATTTGGCATTAGGCGTGATGGTTAGGATAGCTTGCCTTAAAATTTCGCCGTCCGACATAATTAATAGGGGACGCCTATTAGTATGCCTCGTTGATCGCCATCTGACCTCTTAGCGAAATAGTTATTCGAATATAAATATGAAAATTAGTTTAATTTTATATTAACTCAAAGTTTACATTTACAGGTTAATTTACTATTATTTTAGGAGGCGAAGAATAGTTTTGTAACAATAAGAACATGAAACTGAAACAGTTATAACAATGGGCCATTTGACTATTTCATAGTATTTTATTCAAGTGTAAACTTATATTACACGGATTTTAATAATTTTTACTGAAGCAATAATCTTAATTTTAGGTTCCACACTTTTTCATTTACCTTATCGTCCTACATTTTTGAATTTCCCTTCTGCTCGTACTATCCCAAATCCGTAATGCAGATCGTACGTGAGATTCTTTAAGGGAGAGGAATCTAAAATTATGGGTGGCTCTTAAAACCGAATCTGCCCTGTTGACCGTGGCTTTTTACACGGGTAGTCCTCCCCATAAAAAACCTTCTTTAGAGTGTTGCCTCTGATAATCTATGGCACATCTAAACTCAACAGAATTCATATTAAGTGCGATTGATTTATTTAAAATAATGTTATTTTCAATTGGCAAATAGCTTAAACAGTATACTTTACAATAATATTATATTTATATCACATAATAAGTATTCTCAAAATTGGAAAATAATTTGCTTGCCGTGGTACATAAATCTCAGATGGATTGATCCAATAAAATCCATAAATCTAGGTATAAATATGCATAATAAATGGTGACCATGCACTGGGAAAAGTCATTTCCTTTATAAAATGTTTGAAACTTCATCGGTCAATTTGACAATTCAAAATGATTTTGCAAAAATCTCTACTGTGTACTAATAAACAGAATAATAAAACAAATTTATAAAGAAAACAACTAAAAACTAGCTCTCGGTGGACATAAAACCTTAATGATTTAATTAAGATGCAGTATTGACAGTTTACTTCCGGGGACCCAGCACTACTTGTAACACATAACGTTCGTGTAGTTGATTAAAAGGCCTACCCGATGTTACTGGCAACTCGTAAACGTCAAGCGAATAGCATATAATAAATCATCTTAAGATCACGCTTCAGTTACAAACACTTTACCGTTGTGGTCCAAGCATACACCCTTGAGGCAGCAACAGAAATTATGCCGTACACCTATCAATTTAGAGTTGCATCTCTGTTGCCGATAATTGGAGCGTTACTACGTTCCCCCGATTTTAGGTAAATGTGCAACTCCAACAGAAATCTGGCAAGTACTGAATCAGCGAAGAGGTACTCGATGGAGCGAAAGCAACGCAAACTGTGAGAGTGTCAGATTGAGGCTTTGGGATGATTTATAGTTTAATTAAGAACGGCTGATCGGCACTTGCTGATACAGTGTATTAGTTATTTATAGCGGCGCGCTCTTTATTAAGGATTATGGCAATTAACTAAAAATTGTTTAGCAAATAAATGAATAAAATGAAATTTATGCTAGATGAAATAAGAATAACACGAGTAAACATAATTCTGTTTGGGAAGATAAAATTAACCGTTTACGGAGAGCAATTTAATTTCTAATCTGATACATAAATTACGTTATTATCGACTGTAGTAACATTATTGCATCATTGTAGTATGTTATTTTACAAAAAATAATTTATGACGAACATAATAAACATTCTCAAAGAATGTTGATATTTTTCTAAAATAAGTTCAGCTGAACTTAAGTCTATACAGACCTATCTTATATTTCTCATGAATAAATTACACTGAAAAACCTTATTATAATTAGTTCCATTTGTACATGTGCCTCCATAAAGTATCTTTCACACGAAACACAGAATTCCCGAAAGTATCTTAAACCTTAAATTTGCATATTCACAGAGGTTTTGATTAAATCCGTTAGACCTAGATTTACATTTCTCCATTATACACTCAAATATAACATTTAACTAAGAAAACATCATTTCAATGTAAAGGCCTACAACATTCTGACGAATAATTTTAAGAGATAACGTCTCAACTTTATCGTGTACGAGATAGTTGTAGCGTATAACAAGGGTCTTAACGTAAGGGAGATAGGATGAAATTAATTGTATAAGTCAATTTAAGAAATACGCTTTTCGGTTTTAGAAAGGGTTTCAGTTGGAATCGATTGCCCATACGCGTTCTTTCTTAACATTTATAACTGATTTATGAAGACGTTTTATAATACATACGAATTAAGTATACAATTAAGTCGACGATTTAGAAGGAACGTCTTATACGGAAAATTATGGTTACATAATAAACTTTAATTATTTCAATATTGACATTAAACTTTAGTAAACACTTTCCTTGAACATATATATGAAACGTGTACTCGGTGGGGCAGTGGCTAATTCATTGGCCTCGGTGGTGGGAGTCGTGAATTCAATTCCCACACATGACAAGTATTTGTGTGACCCACAGAGTAATGGGGAGCCAGTCGTAGAAGAAGAAACTAGTCAATACGTTGTTAACAGCATCACGTTGTACAATCATGTTTTATCGACTCAACCAAGGTGGGTTGAATGAATAAGGGCAGGAGAAAGAAGAAGATAAAGAACTTGTAACGTTGTATTGCATGGCAACTTTAAGATACACGGTTTACTAGATGTCACCCGAAGATTCACTCACGTGCTTTTCAATTTAATAATTATCGATGGGCGTACATGGAGATACTGTTAATATATCATATCACATATGATATGTTACCAACAGTTTCTAAACAAATCAAAATACTGTGGATTGGCGGACCTATGTTGAAAGGGATTTAGATTATGTCTGTTTTTATAAAAAGGAAAAGAAACGCTGGGATACAAAGGAAAGTCTGAATTCATTGGTTTAAATGAATTCAGACTAGTGAACTAGGAACGAATGTATTTTTTAATATGAATATGGTACATTCCCAATGTAATAAAAATACTTGTCGCCGATCATTATTTCAATTTAACTAATCTGAAGTTTGAAGTTAATAACTTAAGTTTTATTTAAAAAAGATTTAACAATTCTACTTGACCCTAATAATGCAGAAGTTAGAATTTTGTAATCAGGTCATCAATTTATAGTCATTTAAATTATTTTTTATGCTATTGTATTTTATCTTAATGGCTAAATTCATTATCTAGCTGAAATTGGCGGTGGAACTGTTTACGACGTGACATTTACAATCAGCGGTTATTAATAATGTTATGCTCATGTACAATTAGATGGCTTGTTTTGTTATCAAAGCTCATTTTCTAATGTCGAGTGTAGTCAAGGCAAGTGACAATTTATTTTTCCTCTTCTGTGATAAGCATTTGGCCAAGCTTGCCTGTCACAGTTGGAACTAATCTTCTGTATTCATAATGAATCAATATGTTATGGGTACAAAATTGTGTCAAATTAGTAAATTTATGAGATAAGCAGTAGCTAATCACATAAATTGTTACTTTGCATGTTATGAACGTGCTATGTGCTAATCATAGCCTTATTTCATGAAAGGTTTTAAGAACGGAACGGATAACTCGTCGTCGTCGAATGAAATAATAACTTATCTGTTATTCTATTTGCTTGAATAAGTAAAAAAGCCTAAAAAGCTGCAGCGAAACCTTTTTAACTATTGAAAGTATTGATTTAACGACTCAAAACTCTCAGGGCTAGCAGTTATTGGAGATTCAAATTGAAACAATGGCACAAACAATCCCGTTTCGCTGCGAACTACGGAAAGGCTGAAAACCGTGGGCTATAAACGCCCCCCGACCAAATCGGGTCACAATATCACAATGGAGGCCGGTCCGAGTTTGCGATGTTCAGTACAATGCATCATATATTAGTACATCTGGACGAGTAACCCCGTTGGACGTTCCACTCTCGGATATGAAATACATTTTTAATTTGATCGTTTCATACGGACGTTTAATCGGTTGCTATTCGCTTGGTTCGATATATTATTTCAGCCTTTGGTATATTATTGTATAATACACGAAGAGCTGTAATGTTCCGATTGTGATTATGCCTGTCTTTTTGTAGTAACTTTTTTTTTAATTACCATCGTTTCGAATACTTCACAGCATGACACAAATGCTTGGTGCGTCCCGTGACCGTCATTATCCGTAAGAATAGTTTTATTCAATATAAAAATATATTCATATGGACTTGTTAAAACAATGGCAATATAATCGTAGGCATTTAACCGGACGACAAAACTAAGTCTGAATCGTTTCAATTTATCATCGTAATAATGGCTTTTTAACCCTTTAAAACAACTTTGAATGGAACTATAAAAAGGCATCCTACCCCTGTATCTGAACAACGAAACCGTGCAAGCTATAATTTATTCCAATACAGGGCCGCCATTGTTTTAACTACCCCATACTGTCTCCCCTCCACTTTGGACCCCACTTAAGATCCGATGGCCCTTTACTATAGTGTTATTAGTCAACTGAACGCTCCATAGTTTATTTTTGTTTTCAGAATGTTTATTGTCTTAAGCCCTAATACAGTCTGGTTCGTTGGGGAGATGATGTTTTTTATTGGAGTTTGTTTAGTTGTTGAGGCAATTTAATTCTCGTCGGGTTTCACTTTTATTGGCATCCAAGTTGACAATGGCCATTTGAGTTTGCGACAATTTAATAATTACTCGAATTCTGAAATCATTCGTTCCGCTCTCTTAGAGTTTTGTTTGATAATTTCTTATTATATCATCAACGGTAGAATAAAATTCCTTAAATTTGTGTTAATTGCAATAATACTTAGTTAATGAGTTATAATTTAAATTTAGTTTAATTAAATCATTTTACAACATTCTATTGTAATTTTATATATTTTGTAGGGACAGAAATAATTTTTCTGCCAAAGATGTTTAAAATAACCTTAAAACGTGATAATAATAATAATAAATTATCTTTATTCACATAGACGCTTGCGCGTTCTTATAAAACGTCAAAATTTTACAAAGAAATTAACACGTTCGTAAGTTACCACCTGATAGTGCTAATGTATCACTGCTACCAAAATTCGCATTAATCCAATGTCAGTCTTATATGGTCTTAAAAATTCATGTGATGTGTTCACATGAACTGGATTAAATTCAACTTTATTTAAGAAATGAAAATGAAATATTTCGTCGATAGGTATATAACATTAATAATTTTTCGTGATGGGTAATTTGCAGTGGCGAACTACGTGACTTTATTGCCCTATGTAAAAAAGAAAACTTTTTCATAGTTGCCTAAAATTGTCAAAAAGTTTTGAATATTTTAAAGTCACGCAATAATTTCTACTGTTGCTCGGATGGGCAAGCCCGTCCGGGGAAAAACCAAGAGCTCACAGAAGACCAGCGTAAAGTATACTTTCGCGTTTCTTCTAGTGAGTCGGGTATTGGGGCCTGCGTTATAAAGGTTGTCAACGCGTCTGTTTTCGATGTCCATGTGCGGTTTTATTCACTTAACATAACGTGAACCGCTTGCACTCTTGACAACTTTTTACATATATATTTGTATAGGCTGATCTTTACTATACTCTTTCTAAATTCCAATTAGGAATTTCCACGTGTGATTAATTGTTAAGAAATTAAAAAAAGTTCCACACATGTAAATGCAAGGAAACACGACGCCATTTTCGTGTAATATGTTGATTAATAAATTCTCATATTCGGTAGAACTATTTAAAAGCCCCATGGGTCATTAATCAAGTAGTTCTAGATAGCCAAATGAAACAATAAAACTTTATCCAAAGCTATTGCGCCACAAAAATGTTACACGGAATCATAACAATCGTGGGCCTGATGCGAAATTCAGCGAAATCGCCCAACAAACGTCAAACGCGGGGCTTTTTACAACCGACCCGTCACATAAAAATATTAAGTTTATCGGTAACGTTTCTTTAACACCACTCACACGATATTAGCGGTGAAACGCAAGCGCCTCTTGTGATATGACTTAGCTTTGCCGAGCTTTTCGTGTTCTTAGAAGTTGTTAATGGGTTGTGATCGACAAAGATTGGCAAGTGCGCAGATGCCTAACTCGAAATAATGTTTATTTTAAGGATTTGGGATCGAGAGTACCTACCTAAATGTTAGTGAAAGTCAATAGCTCAATTTAAAAACATGTCGTATGAAAATGATGTTGACTCTCTCCCTTAAATAGTTATCGTGACTATTATGAAACCATTAATATAATTGCCGTGATAGCTCAGTGTCCGGGCGCTCGCCTTTAATTCAAAATACTCGAGCAACCTGAGTTCGATCCCCGGTGCCGGCACCAATGAAGTTTTTAACTTTAAGTGCTGTCTTATCACGTGCTCCGCGGTGAAGGAAAACATCGTGAGGAAACCTGCATATTTGCGAAATAATAACAAAAAAAAAAAATATTTCGAAGATATGTGAAGTCCGCCAATCCGCAGTGGGGCCGCGTGGTGGACTATGCCCTGATACCCTCTGTATAGAGGAGGCCTTTGCCCAGCAGTGGGACATGTATAGGCTGTTACTTTACTTTTTTTTTTTTTAATATAATTGAATGGGAATAAACTAAAGACTAAATTATGTAGGCCACTACTACGACTGTCACAAATTCTGCAATTTATTAGGGGCTTAATTTAAAATGGTCCGGAGAGCCCCCGTTGTTACCATTAAAATTCAACAGCTATTACATAGTTCATAATCATTTCAATTTAAAATTTTCTGATATAAAACATCTCATAATTTCATATTTAATATGAAAGATTAGACATAGAAATATTAAACATTACTTTCAATAATATTATCTGTGTTTCGTTTTTTTATAAATATTTTCGTTATACATAATTATATCAATACAGCCTGCGAACAGTATCCATTCTAATTAAAAAAAGGAACGAATACATTGAATACATTTTTATATTCACTAAATTAGACACTGTTATCAGTTAAACACCAAATAGACCAGGTTCCGCAGCACCTAATCTATGATAATCTGCAAGTCGGTTACCACAAAGTTGCCAGGGAGCCAGGTATAAGCCCGCAAGTTATGAACCTATCTCGCTAGAGTCTTAACGACTTCTCGCGCGGCTCCGATGACTGCGACAGCCAATCGAGAAAAATGTAGACGACGATTACGTTACGCGTTAAATTTTATAGGTTAATTCTGAGAGCTCTATACGGTATGGGTGGTTGAAATTAGTTAGGGCTTAGTCATGGTATAGCTGTTCGAATTAAGGCTGACTCCGTGGAATGTCAATGGGCCCATACGTTTATGCGGAAGATTCTTACGTTACTACGTAAATCAATATAGTCGAGCAACCTGAGTTCGTTCCCGGTGCCGGCGCCAATGAAATAGTTAATTTTAAATGCTGAATTATCACGTGCTCAGCGGTGAAGGAAAACGTCGTGAGGAAACCTGAATATTTTCGAAAATATGTCAAGTCCGCCAATCCGCAGTGAGGCCCAGCAGTGGGACATGTATAGGCTGAGTAAGTATCAGCTAATATTTGAGTAAGTATTAACTTACTCAAATATTTGTTATTAATAAATAGCAAAATAAATACGTTGCTCATAAATAAATAGGTAAACATTTTCTCTCGAACCTAGTGAAATTTCAGAGTCACTAAGCTGGATTATCGTGAACGTTTCATTGTTCGCATAAATGAGTGTTATTCTTTTATTGTCGAGACAAAGGCGGCACTGGGGTCCAAAGCGAGGCGCCAATATTTATGTAACCTTCTAGGTGCCTCCTTAAGGAGTTCTTGCGGGGACACATCGAGAGCATCCGCGAAATATCATTACTTTAGTTGACATACGTATGTACTTGTGTAACCGATTTCTCAAATTTCTTTTGTGCAGTACTTGGTTTGTTTAATGGTGCGGTAATCTAATCTGTTTTTGAAATTTGAACTCTAAAACTAATGTGACGGAGTCGGCCATTCAGATTATGGATTGGCCAGCATTAAGTACTGATCTCAATCGAGCATCTATGATACGACCGTAGAGGAGAGTAGTGATAGAAACCGGCCCCCGCAGCCATCGCAGAGCTGAAGACAGCGATAGAAGAGGAGTTTAAAGGGCTTCCAAAAGTTCTTATAAAGAAGTTTCTTTATAAGAACTTTTGGAAGCCCTTTAAACTGATGAGTTCATCAGGTCGATGAAAAACCGCTGACGAGCTGTTACTGAGGCTAGAAGAGGCAGCGACAACGAATGTTTTCTTTTACCCTCATTTTTTACCCATTTTGTGTTTTAATTTGATTTTTATTATTTCTAACATTACCTTCATATCATTTCACTTTCAAATTTTTTGCATTTTTCATTTCAAGATAAAATAATGGCATTATTTTGTGTACATAACTTTAGAGATTTTTGGCACATTTTGTCGTGGTGAGTCTATTTAGCTGCTCACTACTGTATGTATATTTATGTAAAATCTTATAAGCAATATTTTTCGAATGGAGTCGATCCCAGTACATAATAAGTGTGCTTAAAGCATGATTCACAACACTCAGTATTACATTTTATCGAAATGGCAAAGTGTGGACACAGCCTTATACTAACCATATAGAAGCTCTTCATTATATAAGAAAACGTTCGATGCTCCATTGTTATATGACAGTAGTTCCAAGTTGTCTCGAGTGGTTAGGGTGAGGCGACCGTAGCGACCCTTAAGTGTGTTTAAATACAAAATAAGGGTGACGCGTCTCCAAGACGTTTATGGATCTCATGCATTCGTGAAATAAACTTAAGCAATGTATCTATTTTAAACAAAAACAGATGACACAGAAGACGTATTGACAAATATTATTATAACCATTGTAGCCCGTAGAATGGGCCGACTCGTTGAGGTAAGTACCACGGCCTCATAGAAGACGGGCGTGAAGTGTAAGTATAATACTTTCGCGTTTCGTCTAGTGTGTGAGGTAGCCTGAGCTCAATTTTCAAAAGGTTGTCAACGCATCTGGAACCCTTGGGTGTAGCAGATATCCATGGGCGGCGGTATTCACTTAACATCAGGTGAACCGCCTCCTCGCTTGGCAACTTTTCACATAACAAAAAAAAATTGCGGTTTCAAATAGCGGCAGCAAGCAATAAGCCTATTTGACTTAACTACGATCTCTGTATTTCTGACTGGTGTGACTGGAATAGATCGAGTACCAGTTCTGGACAGATCTCATTGTGATTGAGGGCTCGCTATACATAGAACGAAACGAATACGTTGATAGACAATGTAACGCAAGCATTTTGATTAGTGTGGAACACCTTTTCAAATCTCGCTCGGCGCTAACCTTTTTAGTTGGACAATGCGTTCGGATTGCGCGACATTTCCGCCCGAAGGGGAAAGAAGGTGGCCGCGAGGGGAGGGGAACAAAACGCGGACTAATGAAGAATGGGTCCCGTGGGCAACACTTCATTCCTGATCCGCCCTAAGAGTTCCTGCGGCACCTGCATTTACGAGCTCAGCGAAAAACAAATACAAATTGCGCTGACATTCGCCGAATGCTCCCTGCTCGCTGCTTTCCCCCGTATATATATTCTGTTTTCGAGGGTTATTTGTTTCGAAATTTAAAGTTGAAATTAGTTTATTTATAGACCTTACCGCAAGAAGTTCATCCATTTTTTTTGTATTTGATGAGTTGCAATTTTTTTTACTAAAATAATGAGATTTTGAATAAAATATTTATAGGGCACTATAATTATTTTTTAAATATTATAAAAAAATAATAGAAGTAATTAAAATTGAATGGTCAAGAGAGCATTCAATTTTATTAACTTCTCGTTATCTCACGTTATCTCGCCAATTAAATTGGAAAGTAAAAGTAATAATAATTATGTAACATCCTATGAATGTCCCATTGCTGAGCAAAGAGCAGGAGCTCTTGTAGAGGATACACAGAAGGGCACATAATAGGGCATTATCCACGATTCTACTGAGGATTGGCAGAGTTCACATATCTTCGAAATATTTTTTTCGAAGGCACTTGATAGGTCAGCAACTAAAATTAACAATTTCATTGATGCCGGCACTGGCAATTGAGTTCAATTAATTGATCAATCTGTCAGATGAATATTTTTTTTTTTATATTTTAGCAATATTATTCGTCTTTAAATTTTATGAGACACGGAGCAATGACTTTACTACCCGTCTATTTTTGGGTTTAATAAACAAAATATGATAGTTTAATAGGTTATATACATTTTGTTTCGTTCTATTACGCCAGAAATTTAGTACGTGGGCATATGAGTGGAAAAGTAATCATTAATTAATGCGTCATCATATACAGTTACTGATTCTTACACAAGGGGCATTAGTGTTGTATCCAAATTAGACGCGATAAATCTTTAAAAATAGTTTCATTTAACAAGATTCAAATAGCCTACTAACAAAAGGTGGGTGTATTCAAGTGTGTAATGGCAATAAAACGGCGGTTTACACAAAATCACTAAATTCACTAGCGCTGGAGTTGGGCAGGGCGGAAGGGCTTCCGGGGGCAATGACCTCCGAGGGCAGCGGCCAAAGCTCATACAATCGGATACGTAAAGGATTGCGTGATCCTTAAATGACAGCAATACGTCTAATATAAATTAATTGCCGACGTGCGTTGCAAATTGATCATTTAGCAGTCAGTCTAAGGTGGCTGATAGATCATCTTATATATAAAATTCTCGTGTCACATTGTTAGTTACCTTAGTCCTCCGAAACGGCTTTACTGATTTTTACCAAATTTTTTATATGGATATACAGTGGGTCTGAGAATCGGCTACTATCTATTTTTCATACCCCTCAGTGATAAGGGTTGTTCACCCTTAACATTTTTTTTTAATTTTCGGACAATTTTTTTTGTTTCTATTTTTTATGATACAGCATACAAAAATACATAGAACCCTAAATTTTCACCCCTCTACGCAGACGTAGTCGCGGGCAGCAGCTAGTTTTTAATATAAAAGCTATAAGTTTTATGTGTTATTCGACGTCTATCGAAAGTCCCATTTACCTCGCATAATCGAGTTTATACTTACGAGTATTTGTAAGCATCAAATTCTGTACCTGCAACAAATGAATGAGATTCATTAAAGAAATGCAAGAAAGTTTTAATGTACACGAGTTTTACTGATCTCATGAGAGTGAGTTAGGTATACATACATAATTTTATAATTGATTAATGTTATACATTAAAAAAAGCCCATTTATAACACTGTTTGCAAGGTTAATTTTTTTTTTTAAATCGCTACCAAGTCTATTAAAGCCCACGTGAGAAGTTGAATAGAACACTTTATTATACGATAGCGATAAATTATCAATAATTGATAATTATTAAAATTATCAATTGATTAAATAAATTATAAATTATCAACTCACTATCAATATAATATTTTTAAGAATTTATTTTTAGTTTTAGTGCTATTCTCTGCAATCAAACGGCCGCTTAGCTTAGTCGGTAAAGCGTCTGGGCGCGAAGCTAGAAGACGCAGGATCGAATCCCGCAGCCCCGAGAGTTTTTTTTTCATTTATCTACAAAAATGTATCGATATTATGTTAAAAATAATATCGCGTCCTACGGAGTGGAATATTCCTCTAATGATTTTGCATAAAAGCTACCATCAAATGCAAACAACGGCATTCCGAACGGCGAGCACACACCGCCAGACAATTATTCCCGAAATAATAACTGTCCCAATTTCGACGGGCGGGCCCCTAATTACGGCGGGCTGAATGCAAACCCTAAAAAGCAGCGCGGATCGCTGATAGGCCGTTGATTACGTCCATCGAAAAAGCTTTCAATCTATTTTCATTCGATCAACGACAAATAGTTTGATAAAAAAAACCGATCCGCCGTACATTCGCCCCGTTTTTGTTACCGACCCAGTTTTCGAGTTTGCGTTTTTAATGGCGAATGGTGAAGGGAATCAGCCAGATGTCGGGCGGGGGTTGGGGTGCGGCCGCTCAGCTTTTACAAGTCGCGGGTCTTCTAGCAGTCTGCTTCTCTTGACACAGGTGGTAGGGCCACGCAGCAGCCTCGGCTGTTGCGCGAATGGGTAGGCTCGTCCGGGTGAGTATCACGAACACACATACCGGCGTAGAGTGGAAGTATAATACTTTCGCGTTTCGTCTGGTGAGTGAGGTGGCCGGAGCCCAATTTTCAAAAGGTTGTCGAGGCGTCTGCAACCCTCGCGTGTAGCAGATGCGTATGGGCGGCGGTATTCACTTAACATCAGGTGAACCGTTTGCTCGCTTGGCAATTTTCACATAAAAAAAAAAAACAGAAGCGGCATGTAGGTTACAAGCAGTTAAGTAGCTTGTTATCGGGTGAGGTTTCAATAAGCGTTTATTGGGGGTGTTCTTACTTCCGAGCTCAAGATTGGAGTCTGTCTCTATTAGATGCTGCTTTATGTATTGCTAAAGTTATCAGTAGCACTAATCAACGACGTTGGCGATTGTGACGGTTTGTTCCGTGATCACGATAGTTCGTAACTCATTGTATGAAATACAACTCACATGAGTGTGAGTTACATTTACTGTAAAATATTACAATTACTGTAAAATCTCTCTATGATTATAATGTAACGGTTAACATGTTAAAATAGATATATTATTGAACTGTTTCGTATCTCCGTTGCGCTTTATTCCACTCGAAAATCTCCAATTTAGAACGCGTTGCATTTACCACGGTTGTGATGTGGAGACGAAAGAAAAATAACATCAAACACCTCCGGTAGTATTTTTTTTATGTGACAATTTTTTTATGTGTGGCAAGCGAGCCTCCACGCGCTGGATTGACCTCATCACCAGCACTACGAAAGCCACCGCAGTACAATGTGCTCGTATTGCTAACAGCCGCCTCCAATGGAGGAACATCGCAAGACGTGCGGCTGCTCTGGAAGCGAACAGCGACGACGAGACGCAATCCTGTCCATCGACAGCCACGACCACTCTGCCAAGAGTGTCCGATTAAGAAGAAGAAGAAGGCAAGCGAGCTTGCGGTACCCGCTGTTAAGTGGTAACCATCGACCATAGATGTATGCAACACCCGTTGGGTTGCAGATGCGTTGCTACCTTATAATAAAGTTGGCCCCGGCTACCTCACTCGGCAGACGAAACGCAGAAATATAACACATCCAATTCACGCCGGTCTTCTGTGAGGTCGTGGTACTTACCCGGACGGACCTGCACATTCGTGCAACAGCGATGACTGTTGCGTGGCGCTACCACAAAATTTAAGTACGAATTCTAATCTTAAGGTTTAAGTTAGAATCTTAATTTTGGTCGGATCTAGGCACGTAACCATCCAATATACAACAAAGATACTATAAAAGCTTACAAGTCTGAAAGCACTTCAAAACTCTATTAAGATAATCGTGATAGTATTATTGCTATTGCAAAAGTCGCCCAAAAGTCGAGTCTTTGGTTCAATGAAGTATACTTGACGCGACATGTGATGAGTTTGCCGCCGTCACTTTTACACCACAAAAATCGATAAAACTAATTCAAGCACGCCTTTGGGATTCAAATCAACCTTATGTAGCGAACCCGACGTCTCAGCCACTGCACCATCAATGTCTGTAAAGTTTCATACACTAACAGAACTATCGAGACGGCGCAAGCTCGGTTATGGTAATTTTTATGCGACGCGCAAAAAACCCATTCCGCGTTAGTTTCATGGCGGCGCGGTTAATGCATTACAAGTGATCTCAATACGTTGCGTGCCGCGAGCAAAGCCGGCGCGCGAAGCATGTGCAAATTGAGGGGTCGTTTGATCACCTCATCTGAATGCTTCTGTATAAATCTACTAGCTCAACTAAACCTGCATAAGAAGGAAAGGATAAATTCGTTTTAATTGGGTTTTATTTGCATCAGACATACAAAATTTCGTGCCGTCTTAGGAGTTTGAACCGAAAGTGCAGTTTAGAAAGTTGAGTACGACATGGCTCCTCGCGATCAGATGGTTATTGACTCGATATCAGGCGCGAACATACATGTGCGGGATGAAATAGGGGCTCCGGTGAAGGACCATAAAGGCAGACGCTCGTCCTTGCGAGCGCGTTGTAATTGACACATTTAGATTTCGTATTACGCCTCGCGCGGGCTTCCACAATACAAAGTGGATCCGCCCGTTTCGTACGTATCTAAGCGAATGTGCCCGGGGGAAACTTTTGCATATGAATATGCCGACTGATTGAAATTTTACGCGTCGAATTCTTTTTGCGAGCGCCTCGGAAGCGCGGTGCCCTAATAAAGCCGACGGTGGACGATGAAATTTAAAATCTAATAAGCTAAGATTATTTCTGTGTATGTTTGTATTCGTTGGAGTACAATTTCTTATACACCAATTTCTTTTTAATCAACCATCAGCTCACCAGTGTTAAAGTTAACAAAACTGTTAGAATTTTTTTTATGTGAAAAGTTGCCAAGCAAGCCGGCGGTTACCTGATGTTAAGTGAATACCACCGCCCATGGACATCTGCTACACCCAAGGGTTCGTCCATGCAGATCCATTGACAACCTTTTGAAAATTCGGCTCCGGCTACCTCACTCACCAAACGAAACGCGAAAGTATTAAGTGTTATATTTCCACTGTACGCCGGTCTTCTGTGAGGTCGTGATACTTACCCGGACTAGCCTGCCCATGCGTGCAACAGCCGAGGCTGCTGCGTGGCCAGTGCCATGCCAGTTTCATCTGATGTTTTCAATTTGTCACGTTTATCGACCACCACATCGCAAAGTATGTATCGATTTAAAACTTTACGAATTTCTTGAGCCTTGATAGCTCAATATCCGGGTGCCCGCTTTTAATTCAATATACTCGAGCAGCCTGCGTTTAAATCGCGGCGCCAGCACCAATAAAATCGTTAATTTTAAATGCTGAACTTATCACGTGATCAACGGTGAAGGAAAACATCAACACTTTGCCTCGAGAAGGCCTTGGATAAATATGTATAAGAAGCACAGATAAAATTTTTATGTTAGCCAAGAACGTTAGTTTAGTTAGTTAGTTTTTGATGATTCCGTGGCGTAGTTACCAAGGTATTGGCTTCAGTGTCGGGGGTCGTGGGTTCGATTCCAACACGGGACAGCTATTTGTGTGACCCACAGATAGTTGTTTCGCATCTGAGTGTTTATCCGCGTGAAATTTATGTTTGTAAAATGTCCTTACAACACAGGATAATGTTATCCTAAAGTAAGGGCAATGTTTTTTAAAATAATAAAAAACATATGGTATCTGGGGTTTCAACTCGGTTATATGTTCCCTTCTTAGTTACTAGGACATCACCGTCATCGTTGGATCCAATGGCGTTCCTATGTCTTTCGGTTCGTGGTCGCCACTCGAGAACTTCTCATTTCATTCATGGAGGAATAAAACACAAATTCGCCACGTGGAATCTCGAGTTAACGCTCACTACACTATTCCGTCAAATCACAACTGTGATGAAAAACCGAGGAGTAATCATTGGGAGCAGTTAGCGTATATAACTTGGGTTTTTAACCTAAAACAACGCCTGTAAATCCCGGGCGCGCTTAGCGCTGGCGAGATTGAATTTCGCAGCGAGAGGGCTCCTTGCCAGGTATTTAAATTTTACACACGAGTGCAAATTCGTAGTAGAGGATCGCTGCTCGCTGCTCCGGTGCGTGAGTGGAATTAAAAGTCATCATATTCTCCCAGCGACTGCAATAAATCAGAGGGAATTGTCTCGGAGTGGAGGAGCGAGGGTGCACCGCCGCTAGGAAGTTGGGTTGCCGGTTAAAAATAAATAGCGCGCTAGCCGTTCCCGAATTAATATTTTCATTGTTCCACCCTCGTGCGGGCCGTAGCCGGTCGAGGACATTAGAAGTTACGATGCTTGAAGGTGAACCAATGTTGCCATAACTGTTCCGAAGAAATAGGGGACTGCAGTCTCGCTTTGTAGACTATTTCAATATAGCCACAAACTAGAGTTTCTACGGGCGTTTATATTAAATATCGAAAAAAAAAAAAGAAGATATAGCAATATGTTTCGAATTTCAAAAAACATCGCTTTTGTTTGATTCCAATAATGCAAGATCCAGTATAAGAAATATGTACCCTAATCTGTTATTTATTAGTGAAAAGAAATAAAAGATAGTTAATATTCACATTGACACTTTGAAAATAGGTTGCCTAGTTAAATTGCGCCCGGGTAGTATTAATTTATTTAGTTTTATTAATTAATAATAGCCACAATCTATGGGACGAATAAATTGAAAATATATCAAAATAAATCTTGAGTAGTTGGTATTATTTATTCATACGTAAAGTATTGTATTATACGCTCTTTTAATCAAATCAATAGAATTAAAATACTTAAATATCTATTGTAACGGAACAGTCTGCGCAAACAAGATCGCATGGCCATCATTCGGAATACTCAACATCACGACAAACTAAATCACTTTCACCCGTCGGTAAACTTCGAACAGCTTAACGGGTACGATTTAAAGCCGCCTGTCGTCTGGCAAGCGATTACGTGAGTGACTGTACAACATTGTGAGCGTAGAGAGCTACCATTCATTCCCCTCGTCCGTGTACCCTCGCGGGCCGCCGATGTAATATTTTTTAATCATGTTTTATACTCGTATTAATTTACTTAACGAGCATCTTAGCGAGGAGTTTTCGAGCGCCCCACGCGCGCTTTCGACGAATAAAGAACGAGCGGCGGGAAGATTCTTCTGGGAGTCGAACGTTCGGAAAACGGCTTTTGAGAGGCGTCGTACGCAACTAACAGCCCAGTTTAATTCTTGGTCGCTGGAGCGTGCGATCTCCATTACATATTTGAATTTGACAATCAATCATTTATGCATGCATACTTTGTTAACTTGGAAATAATGGAAGATATCACAATATACGGTCTTCCGAACCTTTGAGTATTCGTTTTTATAGTTGCTGTTCAAAAAGCTGGGTAAACTTTGTAAAAGCAAAATGTGTACCTTTACAATTTATGGGTAACTTTACACAACTTGTATGTATAAAGTGAACATTAAATGTCTGTAATTGTGCAAAAAAATACCGTGATTTTTAGGGTTTGGTATAATAAGCCATAAATACGCAGAGTTATTTTTTAAGCTAGACTTAGACATTACTTAGAAACCTAACAACCGAAGCATCAAGTAGCTTCCCAGGTCAATTCTGAACCCACCCCCATTTATAAATGTCTCGGACTCTAAATTGTGCATTTCGCAACACTGTTGTGGACGTAGCAAGCCGAATTGCTGCCCCGCTCCTAAATTATTCGTAATATCCGCATTACTGTGCAACACAATTATCCGTCCTACCCTCCGCGAACTTTCCAGATACGTATTCAAATGTCGGGCCGTAAATATAAAATTTGCTGCTCCCACCACTGAGCAGTTGCCTCGTGAAATTATCCGCGCGAAACCTTACACGCTGGAACAAAGCCGTTCGACTTAACGTTTACGGTTATTCGTGAAGTGTGGGGCCACGGAGATGGGGGGGATAATGCGATTTTTATTCTCGACTCGAATTCGAGGTGCAGCGGCGCTAATTCGCGGGGACTTGCGAGTTTGTTGGCCGCGAGCGACGAGCGGCGGCGGGAGCGGGAAGCGTGCCGTGTCGCCGTGTTTGGCGTGCCAAAGCCGGAGCAGTGTGTGTGTGTTCGTGCAAGGGGAAAACAAAGGAATATCGTAATCGAAAGGATCCACAAGTTGTCCATGCTGCGTAGCGACTTAATTACCAATATGATACGACCAAAGACCATCCGAAAAATCGTGTCGTTATGTGATTACAACTTTATTTGGTGACACGAAATAAAGTTAACGAAGTCTGCTGTAAAGCATGCACACTAGATTGCGCCAAGTATTGCTAGAATGCAATAAAGGAAGGAGATAGATATCGAGATTTTAGTGATGTGAGAGGACACTAATCTGTGGTTAGGGGGTCCGGGTGCGTTATATGGTCAGAGGCAGGTTTGAATCTCATAGTGGGTAAAATTTTTGAAAAAATATTTACGAAAATTATATATTTAACTGATCAATTGACTTGAATTTTAATGACTCCCGTCATTCATCGCTTGTACCACACCGTCATAGAACTCTCACCGGGCGCGAATTCTTGAGGTGTTGTTTACCCTTAAGGCGATTTACCCGAAGTATCTGTTAAGCCTATAATTAGAAAAGTTTTTCAATTAGTCGAAATTCGCCGTAAGTCGAAGGAGATTTTTGAAGCTTACATCTTGGGACGGGGCGTGTTTGATAGAATAATTTTCCCAGGGCCCCGTAATCTCATCTTTAGCACGGCGGGTGGAGTGGAGTTGTGTGTTGCTTAAGGATTTATCATCCAGCGATGTATAACATCGTCGAACTTTAAACAGCTTCCCGCGAATAACGGGCAACTTTTAAAACGTATTAAGCCATGACCCACTTATCGATGAAATTGTTAGCTTGTTCGTTGATGAAAAGTGCACCGGAAACTTTCTTATACGTCATTATAATGTTAATAAGTAAAGCCTTTAAATAAGAACATACTACGTAAAATGCCGTGATGGCCATTGTCCGAGCGGTCGCTTTTAAATCAATATACTCGAGCAACCTGAGTTCGATCCCCTGTCCCGGCACCAATTAAATTGTTAATTTTAAGTGCTGATTTATCACGTGCTCAGTGGTGAAGATATTTGATGTCCGCCAATCCGCGTGTGGACTATGCTCTAACACTCTCTGTAGAGAGGAGGCCTTTGCCCAACAGCGGGATATATATAGGCAGCTTGATATGCTTTTGAAGAATCGTTCACAGTTAGGCATCCTGTAAACAATAAAAAACTTTCACGTTGAAATTTTGGTGTATACAGAAATAGAAATGTCCCAGCTTTAAGGAGACAAGTCAATTATTAAATATAGAAAGCTATTTGCTGAAATGTAAGACTGCTTTTTCAAACCTTGACATGGCGAGTGTATTAGATAGACTGATTTTTAAACGATCGCTTCAGAATATTTTCCGCGTACTACAATCTAGATTAAAGAAGTAAATTCGGCTGAATGTTGCGGCGGGCTCTGCTCGCATACGGCTGTAGTGATAAACAAACCTATTAACTCTTTACGTTTCGTCCAGTGAGTGATCTCCCGTTTTTAACCGACTTGAAAAGAAGTAAGTTCTCAATTCGACTGTATTTTCTTTTTTTATGTTTGTTACCTCAGAACTTTCGTTTGAGTGGACCGATTTTCATGATTCTTTTTTTAATTGAAAGCTAGTTCTTCCCACGTGGTCCCATTTTAATTTCATCTGGATCTTGGGCTCCGGAGATACTCAGGGAACTTCTAAAAATCAATTATAAAATGAGCACGGAGCGAGACATTTGAAGTGAGTCTTGTTTTTCGTTGATAAAAATAGACTTGTTTCTACTTCGAGAAGACTCCCTCCGATCCACTTTGCCGCCTTATAGCACGGCGTGTTCATTTGCGGTGAACTCTTGAAAGCACAGCTTGCAGAATGTGATATTTGAAAATTAAAACTTTCAAGCCGCCACTGCAACAGAAGTTGTGTTGCAGGGAGAGTCGGCGCACGCAGTGTCTCTGCGTGACGTCAGACGAAAGTTTTAAATTTAATTAAAGGCGACCCTTGTGCCATGTGCTCCGGAACGTAAACAGGATCCGGCGTGGTGCGAACCGACGGTTTTGCCTTTTTGCTCAGTAAAAACAACTTATAAAAGCTTAGAAGAAAAGGAATTTTCATAACAACTTCGAGTAGATTCTTAGACATTTGCGCGATCCCACAGATCACCGATCGTTAGCAAAGTAGATATGAAAGGACATTAAAGTTAAAAAAAATATCGGAAATTCAATAGAATAGACCGGAAGATGAGAAAACATTGATAATTTAAAAAATAAAACTGACATCTGGATGTTTTCGAAATGTAGCGAATTTTAAGAAATAGATGCGATATATTTGGTAAAGATTGAGTATAATGAATAATAAATATGTGTTTACTGTTTATGTGTTTACTGTGTATCGGAAATGTTTTTAATAAATATTACAAGTAATTTTATTCAATATTAAATAAATAAATGCACAATGTAATGATAAGAACGACTAAGAATTAATTACAAATAATTATTCCCACTTTTACGATACATCTCGCAATTTCTATTAAATCTTCAGAGAAATATTTCGGATCGCATTGGAATTAACAAACAATTAACATAAATTAATAATTATTATGAGCGTATGTGCAATACACCTACTATTTAGAAAAGAGCTTCAAAAGTGACTATTATAGCAATTTGTCGAAGCGTTTTTAAACGCCGCGTTCGGACCGCCCGTTTGTACAACACAAACAAGGCCACGTGACGACGAAGCCCAGATGCGACACTTGCAGCGTCGCAACGCACCGCCCTATGCAATTTTGCATACGGCGTTTGTTCTTCGTAACAAATTCTGTTATTTTTCAATATCCGATGCCGTTTCGTGGAATTAGAAATACCGCGACTGTCAAACGTGTACGAAATATAAAAATAGAGGGTGCTTCATTTGTTTATGTTTACACTAGCGACCCGCCCCGGCCTCGCACGGGTGCAATGTATTATATATGTATAACCAAAAAACCTTCTTGAATCACTCTATCTAGTAAAAAAAAACGCATCAAGATCCGTTGCGTCGTCTTAAAGATCTAAGCATACAGAGGGACAGACAGACAGCGGGATGAATTTGTTTTATAATATGTAGTGATAACAGTAGGTATCAACATATCAGATACAGGACTTATGAATAAAATAAGAATTTGTATGAAACGATTAATTTAGCTGGCAACTAATATAAGTCTTATTACTTTTGCGTGCTGTTGCTCTGCTGGAAAAGCTAAGTATAATTTTTATCCAATTATTGAGTCATTCTTGAGTTATAGTTTTATAAATTGGTAAAAACTGTTTTATAACTTGCTTCTAATAAATTATTATAAATCTCTTTGCCATATTGTGAATGAGAGGGAATGTGTCATTTAATCATGTGCTCAGCTGTGAAGGAATACATCGTTAGGAAACCAGCATATTTTCGAAATATTAACAAAACAAAAATATTGGGACGATATGTGAAGTCGGCCAATCCAATTCACAGTGGGCCCAAGTAGTAGACTATGCCTTGATACCGTGTGTACAGAGGAGGCCCTTGACCAGCAGTGGCACATTTATTTTACTTTTTTTACTCTTATGTCATTCAATGGGAGTTTGTATGGGATTTAATTTCAGCATCAATAAATTACATAAAAAGTAAAGCCAGAATAGAGATGGTTTTATTTTTAAGTTTATTCACATTTAGTTAATAAGCTAAAGAAAAGCCGTTAAATCAAAACACTTAAGATTTCTCCTTCGATATCAGTAGAAAGTATCCCTAACCGAACAACTCATTAAATATGGTTTTAGGATTTCCCAGAATCGCCACAAAGCCGACGCTGCCTTCGCGCTGAAATCTAAAAGCCCCGAATTATTGGAACATAACAAAATATAGCCGATGGGGGGTTACCTCCATAAATCGCTTTACATCTGCTATAAAGTAATGAGATTTAACCCTCCCATTCCAGTTTACGACATGCCCACGCCGTCGGAATAGATCAAAATATTTTTTTTTCCTTTCGTCTGACTCTTATTTGAACATACGGCCTTGTATTTCAGCAGCTTATTACTTAATGTCTGAAGACATAAGTTGTTAATTTGTGTTTTTTTTTTGTTTGCGGTTCACATGATGCTAAGTGATAACCGCCGCCTATTGACATTTGCAACACCCATAGGGTTGCTGTTTTGCTATCTTATAATAAAGTTGGCCCCGGCTACCTCTCTACACTTCGCTACCAGACGAAACTCAGAAGTATAACATTTGCAGGACCAGTAAATTTGGATTTTAGATGTAGTGTGTAAAATTTGCAAAAACACTTATCTTGACTGACAATGACTTAAAAAAATCTTAAATTCATATAGGTGAAGAATGGATGTATTGTCATTTAGTGGATATAAAATCAGTGATGTTTCTATTTGATTATTCCAAAATATGGCAACAAATTATTAATAGTAATTAAAATGTATACATATATCTGTCAACTAGTAAATGTGGTTAGTAAAACGTTCTGTTCTTTATGTTTTAAGTATAAGTTGTCTTTAAGTATTGTTGGTTTTATGTTCCTTTTCTTTTACTATTTAAAAATAGGACTCGAAAATGAATATCTTGTCGATGTATTAAGCCCGAATTCAATTTCATCACCTGGCTAACAGCGAGGTAAAATTCTGATTGCGTACAGGCGCGCACGCGAATATTTCACTGCCGTCTGTTCAGCGCCCTTATCTCTTTACTACAATCCGACAAAAGTTGATTGACGTATTTGGGGAGGGAATTCCTTTCCTGGAAATTTGTTTAGATCTCTCAATGTGCGGGTGAGATATTAGGGAATACCTTCGTCCATTCATGCCACGTTTCCCTCACATTGAGCGCGGGTGACACTGACGTTGCACTTGCGCTCCCATAGAGCTTTCCATCTATGTGTATTCAATTATATTTAATTAACTAGCCGATAACCCCGAATTCGTCTGCGACGCCTATAAAGTATATTAACAATGTATATTATGCAGAGGCAGGGAAAGACTACACCTCGAGCTTATTAAAAAACGTTGTTTCTTACAATTTTAGTAACTTTACCATTAAACGAAGATATCGCAATGTCTTTCTTTCTTTGATAAAGGCCGAGGGGCTAAGAAGTTTTAGAATAAACTGAAATCATTCCAATAGTTTTTGCTAGATGCGCAAACAACGGTAGACTTTTATAATTTTATCGATATAGATACTTTTTTCGTTTGTGTGACAATATTTCCTGTTTTATTTTAATTTTAATATTTTTTCCTTACTTATGGGACAATAGGTTTACAACCTGTGTCCTTAAGGAACTGGAGCAAGAAAAGGTCATTGAAATTTGTTTGCGATTAAAGGTTGGATACCATTTATATATCCCATTAGAATGAAAGTTCGTAAAAACTTCTATTTTCTTAACTATCGGTGATCTTAAGGCAAGGGTAAATAGGTTTTCAAATAGCTATTCCGTTTACAACCAAACACTGGATCATAAACACCAAAAGTTAATAATCACTTGTAATAATACATAAAGTAATAATTCAAAAAATAATACATAAAGTAGACATCATAATTAATGTAAAGTGAGAGCCGTGAATAATTTTGACACACTTAACATCGAAAAATACAATGTAGTCGATAAGCGTGAAGGCTAATTAAATATTACTTGCAAAGTCTAATTATCAAACTAAATAAGTTTACGCACGCCTTTGAACTGAACAACTTTTGTTGTTTGACTAACCTTGTGTATACAAGTGACTTTGAAGACAACAGCAAAATTTGTTGTAGCATAAGGCATCAGAATGTTATATAGGTTGTTACAAATTCCACCCCCATCTAAATATGTAAGACGTATCATTAGGGAGAACTAAGTAGATGCTTTTTAATTTATATTTGTAAGTGACAAACGAGGTGAACCTGATATTAACCGCGTGACAACCAGCCGACGTCATCAACACGTGTTAGATTGCGGAAAACATACCATAGATATGTATACCTCATTGAGACCTTTCTTGGACAAGTCTTCCCTTAAGTAGGTATAGTCTATTAAAATTTGCTAAGATCTGTCTGTTTCTATATGTGTTTTTTATTTGAAGGATATAGTACAAAATAGAATAGTACAAAAGGGGTTACATATCACAAATCAATAACACAAACACGAAACATCGACCACCACAGAGCATCCATTCTTTAAATCAGAACTAAACGAGATTAAATTGTTAAAGTATCAATGTTAAAAACGTTTCGCGAGGCAGTCTGTTTTGAAATTTCAATAAAATGGATTTGCGTATTTTTGATTGATATGATTTGATATTTGTATTTGCGTAAATATGAGAAATAAACTGCGATTGATTAACAAAGCGAATGGAATGCGTCGTATTATCAAAGTTCGACGACTCTTTATCACGGGTGCGTTGGCGCCTCCGCCATCTTGTTTATTGCCTCGTAAATATCAACACTGGCAGTTTTTATTGCTCCCAGCCCGGGCCAGATTAACATCTGAACTCGTATCTTGAATACAAATGAATGATAATAGTAGCATTTCCGTTTCGGACACTTTCGATTTTATGCGAGCTTTTTTTTCCAGTGTGGTTAATTTTAATATCGCCTATAAATATGCGGTGTGGGGCAACAGGTCATTGGCCCGACGAGTGTGGGCAGAATTGGACTTGTGTTCATCTTTTATTTGATGCAATTTTAGTTGCCGGTGTAGTCTCATTAAAAATAATCGCACAGTTATTTTCGTTGGCACAGAAAACGACAGACTAGACTACTCCTTTTTTTATTTTTTAAAAATATAGTTTTGTTATTTTAAACATAGAAACTATTTAAATAAATTGATCAATTATTTCCTTCATTCATTTTTCATAATACGTTTTCTAAAATCATCATCATCTCTTAGTCTATATATATATATATAAAGATATATGTAAGACATTTATCGATACTCTCGATAACCGATGTTGGCAATAAATTATTCCACTCTCTAACGATCCCGTTATGAAACCGTCGTGATCGTATATCTATACTCTTAAAAGCTCGTATCGACCTGCCCCTATGGCGGAGGCTGGACCGGTTGAATTTCAACAGGCAACAACTTGCTCCCCTCGCGGATAAATAAAAATCCTTTAAACTTTCACTTAAACGGCCCAGGTAGGTTGAAGACGGGCAACTCGGCAGGAAAGGGTGGCCCATTCCTACATCCACCCCGCTCTTTAGAACTGCACCTTTGATAGGTAAATGGCGGAATAATATTTTCGCATTCGAACCAACTGCACCTGTCTTTGTATCAGCCGTTAGAAAAAAAACGTTTCGAATGTTATCGCACGCAGTGGTATTTACGTAACCAAAAAAGTAGATGAAACGAACGGAATTAAAGTACATTTTTCTTTGCGAATTCTATTTTGTAAAGCGCCATCGGATATACTTTGTGTTAGTGTTATTTTACTTTTTTTTATGCGAAAAGTTGTCAAACTAGCAGACGGTTCACCTGATGTTAAGTGGATACCCTCGCCCATGGACATCTGCCACACACGAGGGTTACAGATGTGTTGACAACCTTTTGAAAATTGGACTCCGGCTACCTCACTCACCAGACGAAACGCGAAAGTATTTGTCTTACTTCCACTTTACGCTGGTCTTCTGTGAGGTCGTGGTACTTGGGTAAGTACTGGCACAGGCAAAGGTACTGGACAGGCCAGTCTGGGTGGACTGGCCTGCCCATTCGTGCAACAGCCGAGGCTGCTGCGTAGCCCTACCACTTACCCTACAATTTTCAAATTTCTTGTCCCTAACATTGAATCCAGTACCCGTAAACCCATTCATAGAATTATGTGCAAGACACAAGTGCGTTGCCACCTTGTTGTACGTTGTTCGTGTCTTGTTCATTTTAGTAGGGTCACGTAGCACCATCGCTGTTGCAGGAATGGGCTCCTTCGAAGAATCAGGCTCGTTTCAAGGAAGTCCACGGCCTCAGTCCCGCGTGAAGAGTTATACTTTTGCGTTTTGCCTGATGAGTGAGGTAATCGATACCAACTTAATAATTAAACGGCTAAAATCACGTCCAATCGGTGTAATGTGTGTACCGACTAGTTATGGAGCTGTCGAAGGCCTCATTTGGGGACGCGACAGTGAACTCATCCCACTCACCCTCACGAAGGACCGATGGTATATGAGTTTAACTCACTGTTAATGTAACTCACCTGCCACCTCAAAGGAGTTCTAGATGGTCATGTGCAGCGGTAATCATATAGGGACTGGTGAAACTGCTTGCTTTCCAATTTCCCAAATATGCAATCGCACTTGTAGACACGTAAGACATCAAACTATTACCTGGTCATCTCAAGCGGGGAAGCTAGTGCTGTCAAAGTTTCATCCAGGGTACTAAGTATAGAACATTCCGATTGATGACCTACGAGTAATTGGCGTAGTATTGACCCTGCTTCTTGCGCCATAGGGTTCGATCCCCACTACTGGAAAAATATTGTGTGATAAACGTAATGTTTCTCCAGTGTCTGTGTGTTTATATATTGTTAGAAATAGAAACGATAAGTGATTTTTTAAAAGGGACTTATCGGCCATTATAATTCTAAGTAACCGACACAATCGTTACTAATTCGGGTAGAGTTTCAGCACGCTGCAGCGACTGACGAAAAACTGAACGAACATGATCAGCGCTGCTAGTTTTAAAGCCCGTTGCAGTGTTTCCATTCGATATTTCGATTTGTTTCTAACAATATTTATAATATTATTTACAAAAGTAAGTAGTATTTATTTACAAAAGAAAAATATTTTCAAGTATGTTTATCAGATAACTAGTACTCATAGTACAAGCGTTGCTTAGCTTGGGACTAGAGAATGTTGTGTAAAAATGTGTCCCTACTCCTTACTATTTATTATTATTATCATACAAAACAGCGAAGACTGTTGCGTGTCCCTACCATAGTTAAATTGCACGCATTTCACAATCTCCGGGTGTGTAGCAAGCAAGCAGCAAATGATGTTAAAATTCCGCTACAGGTTCTTTAGAGCTGAAGTAGATAGTGCTTAATGTACGAACCAATCTGGCCCCCCGAAAAGCTCACGTAAAAGAGAAATGAGCGCTGAATAGAAATTAAAGGGGCCTCGACATCGCGCGCCGCCCCGCTGCCTTTTCTCATTACTCGTGCCTCACTTTCACGGCGTGCATGTCGTGTGTTGGTTGTCCTCACGAATGCATTGCGGGAAGTGGGTCAACACGTAGCGGAGTGTTTCTGCACGCCCGCTGACACACTTCCTACACAAAAGGGGCCATTCGATGCTGATGATGTACAGAACGTACGTACATGATTACGTAATGAGGTAGAAGCGGACGGCGTAATGGATTCGACATCGGCCATGGCCCATATACCACAGTTTTCTTTTATTGTACGCATTGGATGATATTTTTGCATCGCAATTATGCAGTCTTAATGGCTATGTGAATTTTGACTGTCTAGTAAATGGCGATAAGGCTTAAAAAATTAGGCAAATAGGAACTCACAATCTTAAGAGTTGTTGGGGATCGGGAGTTTTCTCGGGCGTTTCAAAACGATAACTTTATTTACGGAGTGCCTGGTTAATAAGCCACCCTTAGTGACCTGTAAGCAGCACCATGTTTCTTGCTACGTAAAGATTCTTAAAAAACTGAACATATCTTTTTCGAGGTTTGTCCTGAAACCTAAAGTTGAAAATCACCGCCCTCATCTATTCGTGACATGAGTATTATCCAACTATCTTCGAATATTGTTTTTTTTAATTTCCAGTCTCTGAACTTAAGAATGTAAATCAAAGTAATTTTCTCCATTGCCAGAATTAGAAGCTGTGCCTTCCTGGTAAAGTGTTGCAGGTTCTAATTATTCCACAGGCGAAAAGTTTTTCTAAACTTATCTACCCTTTTATGGCTCTGAATATAAAGATGTTGGATGTCTAAAATTCTGCAGCTGCTTTGTAATAAGACGAGCAAAGATACAAACGCTCTCGTCTGTGATTATAGCAGGCTTAGTAGATAGTAGGTAGGGTAGTGTTAATTCTATTAACGTTAGACCCCATTTATTTTATTTTAAAATGTGACAGCCCTGGGAGATTGAAATGGGTGATAGTGCAGAATACTCACCGGTTATAGCCACTAGGATTAGGAAATTAACTTAAGATCGCAAGTCTAAACAACCGACCACTTAGCTATCAGAGACTCCAATAATACGGTTAGAAAAATATTGGGGTTTAGATAAACAATAATAATATGATTATAACAATATTGCACTTTACAAAAACGTCTGACAAATGGGATCGGAGCCAGCATTTACAAAACCATGAACGCCGCATGCGATCGTGGTTCCAAACAATATTTTTATGGTGTCGTTAAACTATCGATGTTATAGCGACTGATGCGAAATTTCAAAGCTAACGGTGTGTCGCGTGAAATTTTCACGTCAAAATTACACAACAAATCAAGCCGGATGCATTAAACTGTTTCGATCGGTCTAATTTTGCTGATAGTTACGTTAGAGGCAATGTGTAATTATATGGGCTTATAAATGTTTCTTTTTATGACTTTTATAAAGCCATAAATATTTATTACGAATTTTGTCGTAATCGTCATTTTATTACTACGATTACGATGTTTTGGTAAAAAAATTTCAAGCACTAATTATATTACTAATATACCTTTTTTTTTATGCGAAAAGTTGTCAAACGAGCAGACGGTTCACCTGATGTTAAGTGAATACCGCCGCCCATGGACATCTGCCACACCCGAGGGTTACAAATGCGTTGACAACCTTTTGAAAATTGGGCTCCGGCCACCTCACTCACCAGACGAAACGCGAAAGTATTTGTCATACTTCCACTTTACGCTGGTCTTCTGTGAGGTCATGGTACGTACCCGGACGGGCCTGCCCCTTCGTGCCACAGCCAAGGCTGCCCTCTCAAAAGTGGATTTGATCCACCGGGCTACAAATTGAGCGTTCCGCAAACAGTTTTACAGGACTTAACTTTGAGTCCGTGAATTAGTGTTTGTGTTACCTCACGCGGCATAGTGATTATACGCTAGAGAAATAGTCTTTTTAATAAAAATAGTAGGTGGAATTTTCATCGTAAGTTTTTGAAAATTTATATTATTTTTACTGTTACTGTTATGTTACTTTAACTCTATACGTTCCATTTATAAGCTGTAAAAAGTTCAGTCTTAAACCTTAGTCGTATGAACCAGGCTTTGTATGTAAGGTGGTCGTAAGCCGGTTAGAATGGTCCATTTGTAGATACATGTTTAATAGCATGCAAAAAAGTTCTTACATTATTAGGAACAAAAACACGTTACTACCTTAAATTCCATTCATCGTCGTTATGCCTTGTAAAATTTTAGTAATGGCAATATTGTAAGTCACATATGCTTGTAAATTTGTCTAGTATTACTTTGTAATTTAATTGGAGTAAACGTCTCTCTAGCAAACATGATCGTCCACTTGGCGTCCCAACTTACAGTTTTCGCTCCAAAACGGTAACATTATATTTATTTGCCACGAAATATCTGTTACGTGGAATGGTAACACCAACAGAGCGAGAAACAAAACATGACGTGCGGGTCGTTCCGTGAGAATATACGTACGGTCTACGAGCGGCTTGGGTTACGCGTCGAAAACAATTTAAGGTGCAGTTTGATTCCTATGTAGCTGGGATTAAATGTACCTACTGTAGCAATCGCTACTGCTTCTTTCTCAGATCCTTATCCCATCTAGGTGATGAAACACGTGAATCATGATGGTATTGGTTAGGTTTCTTTTATTACCAGCCGCCTTTTTTTTACGTGGGAAAAATCCTTTATGTACCCCTGCCACTGTTCCCTTTTGAACATAGGCCTTTCTAAAAACTAAAGTAACTCTAAGAACGAAGCATGTTTCTGAGCCACCTGCATCCATCTACTTCCAGCACATTTGCACATACCATTTAGAAGGGGTCGTCGTATACTGCGATGTGCATGATAATCTCATATCATAATAATTGGTGATATTATTGTAGGTGATGAGAATCGTTGGCGATAAAAGCACTGACTCACCGGAAGTTTACGCCCTCGTTCTTCTTTCCTTCTTCGTCTAGATGATGTCCACATTACGATAGGACGGAATGAACATAGACAAACACTGAGGTATCACGTTGAATGTTCGTAAAAATAATTTTAAAGTTTAAGAAAAAGTGTTGGATCGAAATGGAAGAGTAGAAAGAAATATCGAGTGATAATCGATTTTCATTAAGCGTGCAAAATGACACTGCTTGGCGAAATGAGAGCGGTGCGAAAATTCGTGCAGAAACAGATGCGATTCCTCCAACTTTCCTCCCCTAATCCAAGGAGTTGTAAATACAAAGAAAAGCTTCTTTTCTGATAACTTTAATAAAGCGACTTTCCACGAATATTGAGCATGACTAGAATTCGGAACACGAAAACCATCGCGTACGTATTTGCTTCTTCTTTTGTTTATTTCGTATTCTTACTATCTAATGGATAATCTGTGTTGCGGAGGGATTTTATATTCGCAACACGCACAATATATGCGCGGCATATAGAAAAATTCACGTACTACAACTTTAGCAACCACACCTTCTATCCGCTGTTAATCGAACATTTTATGGAGTCAGGTTGAGAAAAATGTAGTCAAAGTCAAGTCAGTCTGACTAATCAAAGTCAAGACAAGCGAGCTTCGTTTGGCTTGCACTTAAGCGGTGGTCAGATCGCCGAAAGTAATCGATTCGACGTCTGAACGTCATTTGTGGTTGAAGTCAGTGCCGCGTTGTTATAGTCGCGAGTTGTCAGATCTGACTACGATAGGCAGAGGCCCTACTGTTAGGATGAGTTCAATTTCACGGCTGCCGTGAATTAGGGACTTTTTTGTGTAATTCGAAATCAGAAGCTCTCGCGCTCTTCCCCGCTTTTGGCTGATAATTTCAAGTTGTAAGTTGCGGACGAAACTCAACTTAAGTGAGCCTTATAATCATTAAAAGTTATCTAGTGTTTGGTCTTTTTATATTCCTTATTTATGAAAGATTAAAATATTCTTAATTGAATTATTTAAATTTGTTTATATTATTAAATATATATAATATTGTGAATAACATATAAAATTGTTAATTTTCTATCGAATGTACAATACCACTTTAATTCATTTCAATAAATAATATAGCTATAAATAATACAGCTGAAGTAAGTAAATGGGGCAAATATGAGTCATTACGTTCAGATTTGCTATTAGCAAATGGCACGAATACATAATTTTAAATAAAAAAATTTAGGGCCGTTACGCACATCAATTTTTTTAAAAAGTTAATGTCCTAGGCTTATGACAAGAGAGCTGGTTCTTTTCTCGCTCAATGGTTAAGCATAACTATTCAGCAAGGAAATGCAGCTAACGTTCTTGGCACCATGCCGCGTGGATTAGGTTTATTAGATACTATGTAACTTTAGTTAGATTTAATCTTATAAATATTAGATAAATAATTAAACATATTTTTGTCCTTGTGTTTAACAAGGACAAAAATATGTTCATAAGTTCATATACATACATAAATGTTATAGCTGAACTAAGTAATGTTTACAAAACGGCAAGCTACGTAATCAGGACTAGTTAATGCACGTAATGTTCCAGAATATTCCGGAGCCGGAATCCTCATGGCTTTCTGTGGCCGCACATCTTGCGGCTAATCCCATCTTGGCGCCCCTTGCTAATTCAGGTAACCATTGGCCGACGAGAACTATGTAGAGTGAGGCATTAAATGACCAACTCCATTTCCCCGACATCTCCACTCGCAACGTCGAGAAACAGTAGCCTTACTAGCCTCGCAATAAATAAGGCAGGAAAACACATGAGAAATTACCGGGATACCCTTACGAGTGCTCATTATTTTAATAGTATAAAGTGTCGAATCAAATGATTAACAACTTTATTCCACAGTCAATAGAGTCGAGTTTTAGCTTGCGGAAAGTTTTAAGTGAATTCATGAATGGATCTAGTTGAGCTTGATTTTGGAATCTCCTCTCTGAAATCTGATAATTAGAGATCGTTTTCCTTTGGTTCATGCTCGTGACGTTAGAACTAAGACCGCACACTGAGCGATGACACCTACGCTTTGGGATGATTTGCAACTTTTGGGTAAGAGACATAAAGTCGAGATTTTGTCAAACGGAACCGGCTAGATAAATTTAATAATTAAAGCTGTTGTGTTAGGTATTTAAATTTAAACTCTATTAAGTGAAGATCAATGAACGTTTTGGTTGCATTCGTTCATTCCAGTTGACCGCAAACTGAGCAACTGTGCTCTCAAATGATTTGCAACTTTCGGCCACACACGATAGAAATGAGTTTTGCTACTGCGAAACTCTTTATGTAAATTTACGAACACGCTGAGATTTGAATTCTTTTACTTGTAATTAAAGGTCATTTTTATTAGCTTCGTTTGGCCCTTGTCAACCGAAGCGGGCCGCTCAATGTGCAGTAACCTACGCTGTCGAATGATTTACAACTTAAATACACCATGTATAAAGTCGAATCTTAACAGTGCGGAACTTCTTAAGTAAATTTAGTAATGGTGGATCGGTTTTTTTTAAATTTCAACTCTATTAGCTGAGCATCACAGGCCGTTTTTGATCGACACGCCCGGCTTCGGTCGAGCGACGCGGACCGCACACTGAGCTAACTCCTACGCTTTCGTAATACTCTCGTACGCCTCCAAAATATCGTCTGACGAGAATAATTAACCGCCTCACTGTTATTCTGAAGTGCTTTATTTATATCTTGCGTCCAATGAAGCTTTAATAGTCTCGGGACTGAAAGCAAAAACATCAGTTAATACAAGATTATATCTTGGATGCACTGTAATTTAAAAGCGGGTTATCTTATGTCAAATTGGGGTGATGCCAGACGCTTACGAAGACGACCGTTTGCTAGAATTAGACGTGATTCAAATCTCCGCTCTGCATTGTGACCTTTGACTTGACGTTAGGTAATAGGCAACAAATATCGTATCTAACTCCTCGTATCTCTCGAGCATGATTTGGCGTTTGATGCCAGAAGTATTGTATCGTCGGGACTCTGATGTTCTGATTGTTACATTTCGTAATCATAATACCTTACTGCTTCGCAAGGTCACAGTCGCGACATCTGTAACCTAGGCAGTAAGTAATTCACGATGAACCCCCGTAGTCAAATTAGAGATTGTGAGATGATTATGGACGGGTCCAAACAGACAGACAGACAAAAATTGTAAAAAAAATGTTAGTTTGGTATGTGTACCGTGTATATACATATGCATTTAGTAAAAAGCGGTTATTTTAATATTACAAACGGACACTTCAATTTTATTTATCTGTATAGACTTGCTTTGCCCGCGATTTTGTCCGCGTGGAATTTAAAATAAAAAAAAAAATCTAAAATGAAATTAGCCTTAGTTACTCCTTATTACATGAGCTATCTGCCAGTGAAAGTCACGTCCAAATCGGTCCGGCCGTTTCAGAGATTATCCGGAACAAACAGACAGACAGAAGAAAATTGTAAAAAACGTTAATTTGGTATATGTACCGTGTATACATCCATATGCATTTAGTAAAAACCGGTTATTTTAGTATTACAAACGGACACTCAAATTTTATTTATCTGTATAGATAGGGCTGAGCGCTCCGATTTACAGCGGACACAGTCAACTGGTATCTTTTTTGGATAATTATGACTAACCGCTATAAAACTACAATGTATATAAGTGCCAAAGCTAGCAATCAGAGGCCTACGTTAAAATATGGAAATTCAAAAAGTTGATTACAAAGGGGTTGAAAATTTCTGCAACTACATCAGACGTCTGTTAATAAACACAATAAAACCTCGTTACAACTTTACTCTCATCCTTACCTGCACGTTATGATTCATTGTGATAGTGGATTGCATCGTAAATGTCCGACCTGTTTGATGGTTCAACTTTAACCGTCGATCTGGCGTGCAAAAGTCCCATACAGTGACACTGTCAACTTGACCGATGTTTGGTTTTTTTTTGCGTGTTTTGCTTACGTCTAGGAATTTTGTGTTTGTGATTGTGTTGCTGATTTATAAGTAAAATGGGGCAAGTTTTGATGGCACGATTTTTTTATGACGATAACCGCCGCCCATGGACATTTGCAACACTCGTAGTGTTGCAAATGCTTCGTCATCGTTAAATAAAGTGGGCCCCGGCTACCTCTCTCACCAGACAGCAGAGACGCAGACGTGGAACACTTCTACTTTACGCTGGTATTCTGTGAGGTCGTGGTGATAACCCGGACGGACCTGCCCATTCGTGCAACAGTTAGTCACAGGTTCTTTGTTGGTCTTTCAGATAATTCGATGAGTTTTAGCACATATTTCATTTAGTAATATGCACCTTGACAACATAAATAGCGTTATGCAACGTGTGTTCATTGTGTAAGTAGTAACTATCTTGAGATTATAAAGAAACATTTTCTTTAAAACTTCCTCCCGCCTCCGAGTCGGTCGCTCGTGATTACAAATTCGTGTCTCACATTTATTTTTCTGTCACATTCTATTTTTACTCAAGCGAACATCACTTTTTGTTTGATTTCATGGTGTTTTTATTACGACCTATACGGCTTTTCTCGATTTTACCAATCTCAACTGATGCTAAGAGGTACATACAGCCAAAGTAAACGCACTAGCTTAATGGAATCCACTCAATGCGAATGTAAAACAGTGTTCTATATATTATTGTAGTTTGAATGAATAATTCATGCTAAAGTACATTACGTATTCCATACATGAAAAACTATGTGAGCGAATTTCACTCTGCGCGTCTAAATTCAGAATTAAGTAAGAAACTGATTCTGTTCAACTAATATACATTATTTAATCTTACATATAAGTGCAAAGTCAGAGGTTATGTTTCTTTACGAATCATTCCAAAAATTTAACAACTAAATTCATATAAAAATTTATAAAAAAAAGTTTATATAAAAAAATCTTGGCCTTTATATGGATAATTCTCTAAGCTGGAATGTCCTCGTCAAGGAGATCTTTAAAATACTTTCTGCCACTCCAAACCAAAATTACGCTTGTCAATTCCCTTGTATTACCCATTTTGGATTATGCAGATGTCTGTTGCTCGGATCTAAACCAAGACTTCTTAATAAGCTGGAGCGTCTCTACAATAACTTTATTAGGTATATTTTCGGTTTACGTAAATATGATCACATATCTCAATACCGTTCTCAACTTAAATGGCTTACTATTCATCAGAGACGTAGTTCAAGAATTCTTCTTTTTCTTTACTCTATTCTTAACAACCCTGCTACTCCTAATTACTTAAAGGAACAATTCCAATATATCTCACTAACTCACGATAGAACACTTCGCTCTTCTGTCACTAGAATACTTTGTACTCCAACGCATCATTCCGGCTTCTTCCATAAATCTTTTACTATTCAGGCTGTAATACTTTGGAACTCTTTGCCTCAGTACATTAGAAATGCAACAAGTAAAGCATCATTTAAGAAAATGCTGCGATGTCACTATGCCAATTCTGCCGATTGTTAGAGTTACATACGTTATCCTCTGTATTTACGTAAGCATCTGTATATATAATAAAATAAAAAGCCTTTATTTTCTTGCAATTATACATCATTATATAGCAAATATACAATATATTTTTTTTTTCTTTTTTAATTTTTTAACTTCTATTCTTCGTCTGCAAGAACCCCAGATTGGATGAAGGCCTCCTCCAAAGATTCCCATTGGTGTCGACTCTGAGCTATTTGACTCCAGTTTGAGCCAGCGGTCTTAATTATTTCGTCTTCCCAGCGAGTGAGTGGTCTTCCTCTACTACGTATTCCTCGTGGACCACTCCACATGGTAGTTTTCACGGTCCATCTCTGGTCTGTAAGCCTCGCTACGTGGCCTGGCCATTTCCACTTTAGTTTTTTGGCGTACCGCAAGGCACGAGTGACTTTTGTTAATGATCTTATTTTCGAGTGTCGTATTTTCTCTACTTTTTTTATGTTGAGCATACTTCTCTTGAGTCCTCGTTGGCAGGTCGTGATTTTGTGTTTAGCCTTGGCCGTAAATTTCCACGTCTGGCATCCGTATGTCAAACATGGTAAGAGGCTAGAATTCATTATCTTTGTTTTAATGTGTATTGGCATATTACTTTTAAAAATTTCTTTTAAACTCCAGTATTTGTTCCATGTGTGTTGTACTCTCTTTTCTATTTCTATATCGTTGTTTTTTCTGTCGAAACTTATTGTTTTTCCCAAATATATGTATATGTATCTGTATATATATGTCTATATATATATATATATATGTACGTATTTACTTATATATATATTTAATAATGTAGTATTATGTATGAAATATGATTGTTGTTATTTTTATATACTTTGTTTTGCACCTACGTCAAATTTTTCACTACTCCCAGGGTTGACTGGAAGAGAATGCTTATTAGCATTAAGTTTGCCTTTTGTTTGGCCTTATTTTGGGGTGTAAACAATAAATTTTTAAATAAATAACCAATAACCTAAACCGATTAAAAATATCTCATTCGCTATACATTTTCTATTGAATTTTACGTCTCACGTCCAAGTTCAAATACGAAGGAACCCAAAGCGAGAATTTTAAAATCAGTTCGTAAAGGACGGGATCCGGAAGTACCAAAAATAACCAAAAAAAAACAAACGAATTGAGAACATGCTCCTGTTTTCAAGTCGGTTGATATACAAACTACTTCATCTCGTCAACTTTAACCAAACGCGACATCCAAAAACCGCAGTAACTTTTCCTATTCGCACCTCGCCCGCGAACTACTCTTCTGAGAATATGTTCTTATTAAAACAAAACCTCTAATTTATTATTTTACTACCAACGAGCCGGAATGTTCAATTTCAGGAAGCAGACAATTCCACGGATGCCAACACATTAAGCAATGACTAAATCATTCGTATGTTTATCAGAAAGCGTTAGGAATTTTTATAACTCAATCGATACCGGCACATCTGCATAAACATAGGTCACTGCTAACAGATATCGCCCGTGCCACCCAACTGACGTTGTACCGTTGGAAACAACATTAAAAAGAAATGCTTGTCCAAAGTAAAATTTTTGTAGGTTGATTTAGTTGTTTATTGTGGAAAAAGTGAGAATATTAACAATAAAATTAAATATTTTTTTAACACGATGTGATGGTTATATTAAAAAATCTGGCCAAGTGCGAGTCGGACTCGCGCACGAAGGGTTCCGTACCATTTACATATGAAAACGGCAAAAATAATCGTGTCTGTTATATTGGAGTCACACTTAAAAGTACTTGGCAGCAACAGAAATACATCACCTGTGAAATTTACAACTGTTTAACTAACACGGTTCATGAGAGACAGCCTGGTGACAGACGAGCAGACGGACAGATAGACAGACAGCGGAGATTTAGTTATAGAGTCCCGTTTTACCCTTTAGGTACGGAACCCTAAAAAATAAGCTTGCTTATGGTATCGGGTTAAAATTTCAAAAGAAATGACGTGCTAAAACTATAGTATGCTATGGTATGCTAAAACGGCTCTCGTTCAATTTACGGACTTCGTTAAGCCTAATACGGAATTCGTTTATTAATTGTAAATTTTCTCCCATTATAAATAAAGCACTTCTGTTTCAATACGACTAGGTTTTATTTTCTCCTTATAGCTTATTTCGGCAAATAATAAACTCAATTAATTTATTACAAACTCAACTGAATGGAATATGAAAAAGTAAAAAGTCCGCAAATAAATTATCAGCGAAGTTTCAGTTCTGTTATTGACAGTTATAAAAGAACACAAAGAAGTAAACAAGACATCCGTCTATTTATTATGACTTTGACGATCTTTGATGTGATTCTCTGACTTATCTATAATAGTACTATAGATATTTAAGTTTGGTTAATATACTTTAAGAGCGAATTAAAAAATACCATAAAGCAATTGACTTAAAAATAAAAGCAATTCAGATAAGAAAATTAAAATATATTCCTACCCGAGTTTCTTGATTCTTATACATTAGCCTTATTGAAAGAAAACTGGAGGAATAACTTAAAATAATCGATTATTATAAATATTTAAAAGTCAATAGTCAGTCAATGGATTTCTTTTTCGAGCAAGTTTTAGTCTTTTTTTTAGTTAAAATCTTTACAATTTGACGATTATTTTGCTACCGCTACATTCTTACCTGACGCCGCGGTGAGATGTAGTGGCGCAATTCAAACTGCTTCGGGAGACCGATTAAGGTTACCCGTTCCGTATATGGCCACGTAAATATATGGCAATATGGACCCCCAGCAGATACTCGTATTGTTGCTTCATTTGGTTAACGTATTATATAAACGAAAGAGCGCCTTTGTGAAGTCTTGTACCATTTAATAATAGCTTGATTCATTTAAGAGCTTGTTACGGTTTCTTGTGCATGCTGCCCTAGGCATTAACCACCGCTAATGGTCTAGCTAAATTTAGCGATATGAGGATATACCGAAAGGATTAAAAGTAAATAACATAAGTTTCCTGGCGTATGGTCACGATATTTCGCAGATGGACTAACGCAAAGAAAGCCGGCTTAAGCAATTGCGTTTCGTCTACCGACTGAGGTTACTCGCTAGACGAAAAAAGGTATAAATATATGTTAAATAAACTCCACATTAAGTTTGGTTAATAAGTCCGCCATTGTACATATATGTTTGAGTGATAACAAATAATAATAAAATAATCACCAGATAAATGAACAACATTAGTTATAACTATTTTTCTCATGTGTTCCGCGGGGCTCATGTGTTTCAAACTTTCAAGTTCAATTCTGCTAGATCGGAAGTTGCGTCGCTCTAACACGGATACACCTGGCTATGTCATAATTATGTATACTGTTATTATTTATCTTACAGTGTATGTAGGATAAAGACACTTTATGTACAGTGATTAATTTTTTTTAAATTGACTCATATTTATGACGATTCTCTTTGTTTCGAAATAAATAACCTTTTTGAAAAGTTGTCAGTCGAAGAAAAGTTGTCTCTATCCGGTTTAGAAAGTGATTTGTATTTATTTTACTCGAAAGTTCAGATTACGCGATTTGAATTGCTAGAAGAAGAAAAAATAAGCAACGCGCCATCGTTTCAACGCCAGGCATTTTTAATTGTATTAAAATCGCTCGACGAAATGTTTGGGTGAATAACATGAATTGGATTTTTATTGGTTGTTATTCAACGGCGTAACACCTCCGTTAGTTGCGATGCATAAATAACTTCACACCAAGTAATTGATTGCATTCTCAAGCGGAGAGTTGTATTGCTTTATTCGGATATGGATAGTTTTTAAATGTATGTAGCGTAGCGTCGGCATCATTCATTTGAAAGGTAAATATTTAGCAATGTTTTGGAAAATTTCGCATATTGCAGTTATTTGGTAAACAAAATGAATGGGCTTACGCTTTTGCAAAAAGTTATTACTGTAAAGTGTTTGCCAAACAATTGGCGTTACTGTTCAAATATTTGCTCCCAAGCTAATAATCAAATACACGAGGAGTCATTTTAAGTAACTAACTTTTATCACTCTGTTATTATTAACAAAATCTACGTTTAAGTTCAGTTGCAACCGTTTTCTGCTGAGATGTCCTTTCATATTTAAGAGAGAATATTTCCTTCGCGAAACATACAATGGAGACTCTCTACTCTCTTACTAAAGTAACTTATAACTATATATTACCACAAAAGGGTTTCTAATGGCACTAATAGTGTTAATTGTTGCGGCCCGCAATGACTTGCAGTAACACCAGGAAAGGGCCTGCCCCGGAATTAAAAGCTGGAAGCTAAGGGAATCCCCGAACAACGGTAGAATCGGACACGTTTGAGTGATCTTTCACGCGTTGTAGAGTGCCTCGAAAAGTTCAGTGCGCTATCGATGCTGGACGAATTGATCACGAGGTATGATATTTAATAAAAACAACGAGCGAGCAAGTTCTTTAACTCGATTTGATTCAACGATCACGAAGATACAGAGAAGGGGTTGGTGTAAAATTCACATCACTTCGTTTCCTCACTCAACTGACTGACAAAAGTGAGTCCATGTTACTTTCGCAGAATTTATAGCAGAATTCGCCTCCATTTTTCGTGTAACCGATTTTTCTTAAACCGTCCGATAAGCTTAGCAAAAACACTTTGGTAATCGACTTACCGAAAGTAGCAATAACGTCTGAGTCAGTTTCTAGAATAGAACAAAACGAAGCCGCCGCCTAAGACGGTAATAACTAGTTAACGGATAAATCCGGCGCCTCTTATCGGCCCCAAGTTATCCCAGACGGGGTTAATTGAAATCACCGGCTGTAACCGGCAGTGGTACCACACTTAAAGTTTCCTTTTTAGCGTTATTTACAACTTCAAGTTCGTGTCTCTTGAAGATAAAGTTTCAAATAAAATTAGGGGATTATTTTCAGACTTCCATTGATCTTCAGAGAGAATTTCCTAATACTATAGCATCTTCCAGGGAACGCTGATTGCAGTAAGTGGCTCTTACATCTTTATTTGTAAACTTTTGTTTTCTTCATTGCATCAAGCATTCGGCGGAGAGTACGGTTGTAAGAAAAGTTCATGAAATTTTGCATCACGGCTACACAATATTGCAGCGTACAATGTTTATTGCACTAATAGGAATTCCAACCAGTTCAATAGTACAGGTAATGTATTAAAACATTATAGAAATTACTTCTTCTCCTTTGATAGAACTGTGGTAGGGCCACACAACAGCTTCGGCTGTTGAACGAGAGGGCTGGTCCGTCAAGGTAACTACCACGAATTCACAGAAAACCGGCCTGAAGTGTAAGAAGTGTATTATTATACTTCTGCATTTCATCTATTGAGTAAGGTAGCCGGGGCCCAGTATATTAAAAGGTGACAACGCATTTGCAACCATACCGGTTTTGCAAGTGTCCGTGGGCGGCGGTTAACTTTTAACATCAGGTGAAACGCCAGCTCGTTTGCCTCCTTCTCACATAAAAAACATCCAAACTAATGCGTCATTACATTCTTTAGCTAGCTGATAATAGCATCTTCATTTTGCCTTCATTCTCAACAGCAACACGTTCATCCCTGACTGTTGCACGCCGCACAATAAGGTCGCATCCTCTCCCACTACTTATCTATCATTAACCACTACTAATTGCTCTCGTAGATCAAGCGACAAATGCAGAGACTTTTCTCAATCCGCTCCCTGCACAGAGCAATTAAACGGACGGCCGAAGCCGCTCGCCCCGCAACTCGATTAACGTCGTCCGGACGCATGTTAGAAAGTAATTTGAGTCGACTTTCGTTGCACTGTAACAGTGTTAGGGGCTCTCGACTTTTTCGCTTCAATTTTAATTTAGAATGCACTGGAAAATATTGTTTTGAAAAAATCAAGTGTACGATCAATTGGATGGAGTATTCACTATTGAAGTATTCAACACTACTATACACTATTGAACAATTCAACGTGAGTTTCAGTGCAGAGCTGTTATCAAACAGAGTAACAAACAATGGACACACATGGCTAGTACGATCAACCTTGACGCATGATGACGCATGTCCTTACTAAACGGCGTTTAAATATTGTTCCGCTTTACATTATATGACATATAAAGTAAATGTGACAGATGATATAGAACGTATGATATGGAGAGATATTAACAGTTTATAGAATTGCAATCAAATTACACCAATCGGCGTAATTTTACTGCCTCAGATTCGGTGCGCTAGAGCCATATGTACCTCGTATTTGTATAATATAATATCTTTGAATAGAAGGGAACCTTGCCCTGCTTGTAAAGCATATGCAGAGCAAGGTGGCGGTTTTAATTGGATGAATAGAGATAGAAATGTCAAGGACGCGTCGCGTAAGCACATGCTTTTTACTATATTTTGTTACATGAGGGAGAAGAAAGATTGAGAGAGATGAAGCGGTTGGTTGCGATATAGTTGTCCCCTGGTGAGAATTGAGCCCACTAATTAGTCGCTCGTGGCAGAAAGCTTAAAACTACATACATAACTATACAGGGTGGCTTTTCTGAAGGTGCCCAAATTCACACAGGAGGTTCAGATTCGGTAGTTCATAAATGCGTCGTATACTTTTGAAACGAACTTGTGTGCGTGTTCGTTATGAATGATCGAGCGTAAAATAAATGAGTTGCCCATAAATCACACACTTTTCGAGATAAGTTCCAATGAATGTATTTAATAATTAAGAGTGTTTTTAAATATCTATCATTTTAATAAAAAGTAAAGATATACAAAGCTTTACAAGGCTAACTTGGAAAATGTCTGTTACTAAAAGAATCTTCCTATCGCCATCAATTCACGTTTCATTTTAAATCGTTTCGATATAATCCAAATGCTCATTCTTTATTGATCTAATATTTACAAGATTAAATCTATCATTTTTATATAACATTATTCATGTCTAGAATTTAATAAAAAAAAATTATACACTTAGAAAAGCATATACACAGAATGCCTCTGGTGGTTTTTACCTGAAAAGTATATCTATATATACTTATAGTTCGAGTCGATTCTTGGAGTTAAGTTCCAATTTTTTTAAAAAAAGATGTTTATAACATTATTCACCAGAAATAGATACGGTTGGGCTATTTGTTGCCTTCATACATACATGGTCTTACCTTTTTTCGACAAATTCCATCTAGGATTTCTTATGTAAGGATACAAAGATCTAAATCATCCATACATGACTGAAATATTTAAATATATGATCATTTAGAGTCGGAAATTTAAGCGATACCTATACAAGCACACCGATCCAGTCGGTTATCGATGTTGGCAGTAAACATCCCCGATATAGACATAACTAGTTCTTGGGACGAATGAAATGAATTGAAGAAATTTATCGCTCCATTACGGCTACGCGGGTCGCGTGTCATTGATAATATTTTTTCTCCTGACAAACGTTATGGTTGTAGATAAATCTATAGTTGGTTCACTTAGACACGATTATACGAGATAGAGACGTTGCGTTGTCAACAGTTTTACTAAAATGCTATCGTTACTTTTTATAACATTACTCAAGATTTGTTTAACACCTGATTCCTCATAAAGGGGGTGTATCATTTTTGGGGTTCCGTACCCAAATGGTAAAATGGGACCCTATTACTAAACCTCCGCTGACTGTATCTTATGAGATAACCGTGATAGTAAGGCAGTTGAAATTTTCACAGATGATGTATTTCTGTTGCCGCTATAACAACAAATACTAAAAAACGAGAATAAACAATATTTAAGTGGGGCTCCCATACAAGAGAGATGATTTTTCGCCGTTTTTGTAGATAATGTTACGGAACCATTCGTGCGCGAGTCGACTCGCACTTGTTCGGTTTTATATGCAACTCTAACCGTAACTTGTAAAGTTAAGAAAACATTGGAAATGATTCCATAAAATAGATTCCACTTACAATAAGTTTATAACTTAGAGCATTTTAAAAGCTTCGAATTAAAATTGAAAACGTTTTACAATTGTCTTAGTAACTTGTCATAAACAAGTTGATACATTAGATTACATTTGATTTTTTATAATAAGAGCATATATTATATTATTGTGAGTGTACTTTGCACCCGCTTCTACTCTTTTACGAATAGGCAAACCAATCCAGTACCACGATACCAATGGAAATGTCAAACATCTCAAACGTAAATGCAACTACGCGGTAAACTTAGATGTCAGCTATTTTACAGTGGCAATAATCGAAAAAAATATCTTTCATTAAAGCGTGTAATTCAACTATAAATAACGAAATAAAGTTTTTCCACGACTCTATTCTTTATTAATTTATTCTCTATTCTATTTTTTAATTTTTTTAGTCACTGTACAGTTCAAAGCCGAAAACGAAATGTTCAATTTTACATTGAATTTGGTTTTAAAAACTATTAGAGGTTTATCAAGCTAACCAGTTGATAAATAACATAATTGGACATGGAAAGAAATTATGTTGTTAATTTTTTGATATATTTATTATCTTCTACAATTTAATTTTATTGTGACATTAGTTGAAGACACGTTGAAGACTCCGTGGCGCAGTTGCCAAGGTATTGACTTCGGCGTCGAGGTCGTGGGTTCCATTCCCACACGGGGCAACTATTTGTATGATCCACAAATAGTTTTTTCGCATCTGGGTGTTTGTCCACGTGAAATTTATGCTTGTAAAACGTCCTTACAACACAGGATAACGTTATGCTAAAGGCTATGTTTATATAAAAAGAATATATAAAAAATGAAAATAAAAAAATAAAAAAGGACGTGCAATGGTTTTAAAAACAGATTTTCATGCTGTAATGCCCGATCTCGTGTCAATGCTTTGGCCTCTGCTCATAAAACTAACGCACAAAAATCCGAAAGCTGAGCGAAAATGGCTTTTTAATCTTCCCACAGTTCCGAGCTCATAGAACATACAGGAACTGGGAATTGTAGAGGCTATCCAAATCCCCTTTGTAGTTTTGCATCGCTGGCATCAAAATGAAAGGATGATACTTTCGCACATTCCTACTGAAGCAAAACAGGGTTCGTTCAATCATAAAATAGATGGAATAGGTAACAAGTATAATTTTTAACGAAAAAAAACCGACTTCAGTCAGAAAATTAAAAACATTGTTAATACCTATAATGGCCCTCGATGTCTCGTGGATGCCATCATCAGGTCCTTCGGATTCTGATTTCCTGGAGATCAGGATTTCCTTATCATGATACCACCCTTGGGATATCTCCTTTCCAACAAAAAAAGAATCATCAAAATCGGTTCATAAACGACGAAGTTATCCACGAACACACACATAAAAATATATATACATATATATACGGTCAAATTGAGAAACCTCCTCCTTTTTTGAAGTCGGTTAAAAAGGGGATATTCTATATCCTGATCTTTTATCTGTAGGTAATATTGATATTTCCCCTAGATGGGTCAAGCCCTTATAGTTAACGCGGGTTGTGGATTGCTAATTGACATTCTTTACGTATTTTTGAAATATTTTAGGTGTTCTAGAGATGTTTGCACAATCGCCCATAAGTTGAAAATGGTTTAGATTGCTCACAATTCCAGAAATAATCTTGATCTTTTACTTGAAGGACATTATATGATTAAGTATCGAAAGAATTTGATTCTTGTAGTTTAGTACTGTATGTAAGGAATTTTGTTTATGTTTATGTTACTTCTACGATTTATATTACAAGCATATTCTTGCTTAGAAGGCCAACCCCCGTTTACAGCCTTGCAGCAAAAATTATAAGACTACCTTTTATCTAAAAAGAAACCATAGCAAATATTGCTCTCACTCGTAATAAGCAATTCATTCTTCACTTACTCTAATATAATGTAATATTTCATGAAGTTATTCGTATTACACGCGACACGGTCTCGTTCAATATCTTACAAATCAACGTTTTCCATCTAAAATCGTCGCCTCAGCCATGTTTATTCCGAGAGGCATAATCTACACCTGTGCCGGTCACATCCGGTGACGGCTTTTCCATTTCCACTGCCGAGTATTCCACACTTCCGGTGGAGGGAAGGCTGCGGGAGGGGGGGTTTCCAACGGCTCTTGCCCCTACACTAGGGAAGTGATCAAACCCACGTTTCAAATGTTAAAGTTGTTTGCCTTTACTGTCGCTACAATGACGATTGTATATACAAATAAATAAATAATAAATCTAAGTTAATTGAAAGTGGAATATAGCAATACGATTCATGAATACATGAATTGCAAAGAGTGCAAGTTTAATTGACTCGTATTGACAGTATATAAAATTCTTATTCGTAATATTTTTTATCTTTTATATAAAATTATAAACCATTAAGTACATAAAAATAAATGACGAACGTGTATTCAATGTAAATAAATCTACGGTGGTAGGGCCACGCAGCAGCCTCGGCCGTTGCACGAATGGGCAGGCTCGTCCGGGTAAGTACCACGACCTCACAGAAGACCGGCGTAAAGTGGAAGTATAATACTTTCGCGTTTCGTCTGGTGAGTGAGGTGGTACCCAATTTTTCAAACGGTTGTCAACGCATCTGGAACCCTCGGGTGTGGCAGATGTCCATGGGCGGCGGTATTCACTTAACATCAGGGTGAACCGTCTGCTCGATTGGCAACTTTTGACATAAAAAAAATAACATATTTTTATTCACCCCCCTTATAATACATACACGAATAACGTGTAATGGCGGTAACGTTTTATCTTTTATCTTAGACTGCTGTAAAGTTACATGTGTTAGTAGTATTCGAGATAGTTTACGCTATGTTTTAGTGCACAAATATTGTCGTCGTATATTTTCGTATGTTTGATGCGTCTATAGATAAGACTTAATTGCTGCCAAGCACGGCCTTTTAATTGATATGCGCAGACATGTTGATAAATTTACTATAAAAACTTTTTGTTAAATGGCCTCTTTCTCTTTTATATTAGCATTGGCCCTTGCCTATTTAGGATTAGTCTCTGTGTCTAGCTATTAACAATAACACTGGGTAATGACCGCGCCCGGCGAGTCAGGGAAAAAATATTACACAAACATTTTCAGGGGCGTTCAATTTGCATTTTAATAGAGATCCACGCGTACGTAACAAGTTTAACTAATAGGCGTGAAATGAGGGAGACATCGAGGTGCGTCCGCCACAGTCTGGGACTCCCCTAAATGTCATTCGGCATGATTGTGAAATTTACGGACTCTGTGGCCGTGTGTGACATTGGCCGTATATAGAATTAGTTTAAGTGTCGAAATGAGAACACCGATTCTAAATTCAAACTGATATAGTGGAAACCTTGTACTTTATGATATTTATATTGAATGTTTATATATCTAATTCGCGACATATTTAAGAAAAACGTAAAAAGTGCACGTAAAATATGCAGATGTGACGTAAAATATGAATTCAGAAGAGATGTTCTGTTGTAATGATATACGAGTAGAACGAACGTAGATAAATCTCAAGATTGTCGCGTCGCGAGGTCATCGGCTCCTTAGCGTAGTTAGGCGCGGAACCAGAAGTTCTAGGTTCGAATCCGAAATCTCTCGTGTGATCTAGGCCGAAAGTTTTTGTTCATTTGTCTACAAAAAATTACACTTTAAAGCCTAGGGTTTTTAGTATGTAGTGTTCAAACATTAACTACAGAATAATATAATAAACGATTCTTGGATCACATAAACCCTGGTCCCGTTTGGGAACTGGACGCACGATCTCAGGCACCGATGCAACGGTGTCAAACGCATTGGTAGTAAACAAATTATTTGGTAGCATTTCATCGTATTTTGGAAAAGCGGACCTGGAACTAGGCTAACATTGTCTAGTGTTAAACGCAGTGAAACTTTTGCAGTGCAGTGTGTAGTGCAGTGCAGTGCAGTGCAGTGAAATTCAATGATTGCGAGGTGATACCGATTGCAATGGGACAAATCCCATATCGGAACCGTACTCCGTAGCACCAAAGACCGGTTAACAACTGCGCTAACAAAGCTATCAAAGACTAAAAGAAATTATAACGAGATGTCAACTGATATGAGAATTTTTTCCAGTATATATGTAGTGTATATTTTATTTCGTCATATAGTAAGAAGCTATACTTCTTTAGTGTAACAAAAGAAAAGATAACTAAAACTTTCATCCCCTGTGCTAGTACTCTTAATTGGTGAAAAAGACATTAGATGCAACTGATATCGGTTTATTTAAATAACTTGGAGTAACTCTATCTAACAGGTAAATGTCAAAAAGTTGTCATTAGTACATTAAATATATATAGTAATAAACATCCTTCCTTATTCTAAGTCGGTTAAACAGTACGTTTGACCAGTTTTATCTGTTAAGTGTAGCGCCAAAATCGACGTGCAATCATGTGGTATCTGCATCAGTTCACTGTGGTAGGGCCACGGAACAGTCATCGCTGTTGCAGAAATGGGCAGGTCGGTCGGGGCAAGTACGACAGCACTCACAGAAGAACGGTGCGAAGTGGAAGTGTTATACTTTCCCGTTACACCTGCTGAGTGTGGTAGCCGGGGCCCACTTTATTAAAAAGTGACAACGCCTATACAATCCTTTTTTTTTGTATCGGGGGGGGGGGGGGGGCATCTTCAAAAGAAACCCTGTCACCTTAACGCACCGGTGTCCTTCGGTACTACTACGCCTGAGAACACCTCGGAGAAGGATAAACCTTCTCCGATTCCCTCACCCTCTTGCAGCAGACGAGACCACTTCGTGCTGCTGCCCATTCATGTCCCCTTTTAGTCGCCTTTTACGACAGCCAGGGGATACCTTAGCCCTATTCATGAGCCCGCAAATACAGGGCTGAACGCATCTGCAATCCTACGGGTGTTACAAATTTCAATGACCGGCGGTAATCACTTAACATCAGGTGAATCCTGCTCTCCCCTTGTCACCCTCTCACATTTCATCGGCTAACATTTCACTAATATTAAAAATGCTTAACTTGATGGTGCGTTTGTTTATATATTTGATAACTTAATAAATTTGAATTAAATTTAAAAAATTACATATTTATAATCTGGTTTAATAAACATTACACATTTTATCTTTTAAAAATTTACTGCTTTGTTTCTAAAAAACTCGATATTTAATATTTTTATCTACCAAAAGAAGTACTAAAGATCAGAACATTTTTGGGTACCTACATTTTAATATATTTCATATATCTTTAAGTTTCAAAACAGCTCCACTGTTTTAATTATGAGGCATATTAAGCGAAAGCAAACAAAGTTACCATCCGAAAACTTTGCACGCTGAGCTTACATTTATTTTAAAAAGTTAAACGAGACAACAGCTGTGCGTCTCTCTTCCACTTTAAGCGCTCTCTGTATTTGTTCCAAAACATCTGTTTTGTGTCAAGTGGGCCGTAAAAACTTTTAAAGGGATACAGGAATCAATGAGTCCTTTGTAATATAAATACTAACGTAGGAAGCGGTTGAATTTTTTTATTTTATTTTTTCCGTTACTGCATACACGCTTCCTTTATCCTCTTTATTTACAAAAATAATTTATTAAGAACAAATAAAAGTACTAAGATTAACGACGTACGCAACACAAAGGGAACAACATGCGGTGCCATCTCGGGCGCTGTCAAAACTCGCCGCGAATTCCCGCCATTTTTGGCCGCCATTTTGTAAATGCGTGCAATAAATTCACATTGCACAAACGCGGATCTGGCCACACGTGAACCGGTGGGCGGTATACCATTCTGTTCATTCAGCCCGTCGACTCGTGTCTTGCATTTGACCTCCATGTTCGTGTTTAAAATAGCTTTATTGTGCATTACTTTTTGCCAGCGCACTTTAGTATTTCGTTTAAAACCATTTAAATGGGAACGGGGAGGTACCACGACTTAACAGAAGACGAGCCTGAAGTGTTATACTATCGCCAGCTCGCTTCCATCCTTTTCACATAAAAAAAAAATTAAAATTACGTAAACGAAGAAGTGCACAAAATAATACCAGGGTTGGGAATAATAATACCCTGGGTGATTGTCGTCGCAAAATAAGAAAGTTCGAAACCTTGTCGACTTGCACGGATTTATTAACACACGTACAATTATATTTCACTAGCGACCCGCCCCGGCTTCGCACGGGTGCAATGCATTATACTTATACACCTTCCTCTTGAATCACTCTATCTAGTAAAAAAACCGCATCAACATCCGTTGCGTAGTTTAAAGATCTAACCATAAATAGGGACAGACAGACAACGGGACGACTTTGTTTTAGCTTATGTAGTGATATGATAGATTAGACACGTTCACGATCAGAGTAGGGACACCGATACCCCAACCATAACCGCAACCCTTTACAGCACACTTGCCGACGATTTATTAACACAAACAGACAGCTATCGCGTTCGTTTATTTCTTGAACGCGGATTAACAATTAGCCTTTGTTGCTGTTTATCATGACTCACGTTGCCCGCGGCAGTCGATTTATTCATGGACTGGCTGCGTTGCGAATATGTTGCGAATTAAGAACACACTGCGCAGTATCTTTCTGTTGCAAAATGCGTGAATGTTATATCAAACCCCCGCACAAGGTGAGCTTTAGTGTTTTTATTTTTAACTGATGATGTTGTCATTTACGGTGGTCAATGGAGATAGAATTTTGACGTAAGTATTATGGAGCTGTAACGTTTTTATTTTTTTTATGAACTTAACTTTTACATTCGTCCTTTCGAAAAGGCAAAGGTTCATATAACATGCAGCCTAGTCTTTAGAAAAAACAAAAATTTTGACAAAGTGGTGAAATCACCCGTTTCAGAGCTAATGTCAAATATCTATCGCTATTAACCAAATATATCTGTAGACAGAATATTGTACCCGGTCATTGCTTACTCGTACTTCTTATTTCTGTTTAGTAAATCGTGTTTCGGAAAATTAATGTCATAAATGACTATTATATCGCATACAATTAGAATACAAATGGGATAAAGGGAATTATATTTGCTGATTTCATCCGGATGTCTTCCGTAAATATAAATGAAATTTACTTTTATGGGAGACAACGCATATCTCATCATATCTAATTAGTTACGGTCGTCAAAAATATGTGAAATTTCTTGGACTTAAAATCTAGGAAAAATACGGTACTTGATGTTGCAAATCTCTCAGAAGATTCTTTAGAGACTTGTGTGAATATTATGCAAAATAGATAAGCTAGCTTACTAGATATCTAAACTAACTTATACAACAGCATAGGTCGAAGATTGTAAGCCAACAAATCTTAAAATCAAACACCTATTTGCATTAAAAAACTTGTACAATTAAAAAATACCACTTGAAATTTACATTTGGTCTGACCAAGGAAGTCACGATCGCCCGTAGTCGGTGATTGAATATTGTCGTTTTCGTGGTCCTAGATACAATTCCGAGCTAAGATAAATGTTCAAACAACCAGTGATTTATGAGAGTTACCTTTAAGTGCGTAGGTTTTCCAGTAGATTAGAGATAGAACGACGGTTCGATTGTATATGGGCGCAATGTTTAAAATACTACGATAACCAGAGAACTCGCTAAGCGATCTGTTCGCTGAAACCTCTCCCTGGTTCGATTCTTGCAATATACACAAGAAAATTTTGATGACTCGGTGACACCGTTGCTAAGCTACTTTAGGGTTCGTGGCCGCGATTAGCGATAGTTGTTCCGGTTTTGGGTGTTTGATTGTGTTGTTGTTATTTTTTTTTTGTTTTGTTATGGTTAAAAAGCAAGCAGGAGGCTCACCTGTTCATAGTAATCATAGCCAAAACCGCTTGCAACATGATTCACACCTTGTGCCGACCCCACCTACGTGGGATAAGGGCAGGAGGATGATGTAGCTGAAATTATTCTTGACTTTTGATCTCGACTAATTGGAATTTATCGAACGTAATGTATGTTTCTCTAGCATCGTTCAAGAGCAGTGTATCACATAACTTGACCAATTGTTAAGCAGAAACAATCTGACGAATGGTCATTACCATCGGAATCGTAAGCCAGACAACACGAATGAATGCCCGATGAAGCAGCATACATACTCAAAAGCACACAAGAAATTCAGAGAGAAAATAAACCGTTGTCATTCTAGAGTCGGAAGCGAGTGGGACGGATGCAGAAAACGCCTGTTAGTCCGCATATGATTTATGTCTGCGGCAAGCGCTACGTTTGTTCGCAGCCCAATCTTAAGACGTCACCACATAAAGCGGCCCGGGGAGCTATCTTGGCTTATCGCACGACACGCTTCCCCATATGGCGACCGCGCCTCGCTTAGTGGGAAAACATATTCCGTCGGACGCCCGACACTGTCTCCAGTGCCCTATGAAAGCCGGAGTAGGTCCCGTTTCAAATGTTCACGCGCTTACTTAACATTCACTTTCGTTGGTGAGACCGGTTAAACACGCTGCCGAGTTTCAAAACTATGAGCGTGATACTCCAATCTGAAGTTACTGTAACGAACATTTATGGTGTGTGTGAAAGAGCAGCTATATTTTTAAGCTTATAACTCTATTGATTATTTTCAATAATTTATAACCGTTAGCTGCGTTAGTTACGTGTTTAACAAAATTTTTCAATTTTTGTTATTATTAATAGTAAAGTTTTGATAAGCCCCCACCGGGAGTTGGATCTGTTCGCTAAAAAATTCTGTTAGTTAATTAAAAATAAAATAAAGTATCGGCCTATACATGTCCCACTGCTTGGCAAAGGCCTCCTCTGTACAGGGGGTATCAGGGCATAGTACACTACGCGGCCCCACTGCGGTTTGGTGGACTTCACATATCTTCGAAGTAATTTTTTTTTATTATTTTGAAAATATGCAGGTTTCCTCACGATGTTTTCCTTCACCGCCGAGCACGTGATAAATCAGCACTTGAAATTAACAATTTCTTTGGTGCCAGCACCGGAGATCGAACTAATTACGAACTAATTTAAAATAGTAACGATTATTGGTTATTATATATAAGTTTATTCAAGTAGTTTAATGGATAAATCAAAAAGCTTCAGTGCTTTTTACCCGACTGCGCCAGAAGGAAGGTTATGTTTTTCGAGAGTATGTATGTATGTATGTATAATTGTTTGGCACGCTCTGCAGCCTGAACGGCTTGATGGATTTTTTGAGAGGTGTCGTTAGATTCGTATTTACTGTGAGAGTGACATTGGGTTTATCATAATAAAAAAAATTACAGAAATACAGTCGGGTTTTTTAGTTTTTTTTTTTAATTATATTTTACTCGTTATCAAGCCTCAATAGTAAAGGAGTGTGAACTCTTGTCAACACTTGCAAGTGAATGCGAGGCAGTGAAATTCGTTTGTTTCTCGTTTCTATAAGTCGGAGTAAATCAAATGTTGCCGTCATGTAAATTCCTTAAATCACAAGTGTGACATCCAATATTTACGCAGGTAAAATGAATCTCCTACCACCAGATCAGAAAGCTGTTGTATGTTGAAATGTTTATGTAGGAATCACCTGTCCCTGTCACATCTGCCGTGGACACGGGAGATGTGACAGGGACAGGTGATGTGACAAGGACTCATCTTCCACGTGCACGAAAAGACTGACATCCCCACCAGTCGGCTGTTCCTAAACTGTGTGACAATGCTTAAGACAAGTATCAACCTACGCATCGAAAAGGATAATGAATAAACTAACCAGTGTATGAATGCTATTAGGTGGGACCGTGGAAGGCGAACCCATTTTTTTTTAGCTTTTTGCTACCAAAAGCTTCTGCTGTAGGTACTAGTATTATTAATAAATATACTAATCTAAATGAATACATATTATACTTATATGTAAATCCTGACTGACTCTAGAAAAACACTGTGTTCATACCACATTACACATACACTATAACCTTCTGGTGCAGGAGACAGACACTATATTTAAGACCACGCCCAGCAAGTCTAAACACTCTTGAACTTGGTGGGCAATGATTTCGTTTGGCTTAAACAGACTGAAAAGTTACTAAGCTGCGCTCGGTCCCAAATTACGTCACGGTTGACTAAAATAGAGGGAGTCGTAGAAAAAACCTTCGAGTAAGCCGTCCTTGAGCCGATTCTAAAATAAGCACCGGCTTGTTCGCCAGCGATGTTTTCGCAGCCGCCACCGATCATAGAGCGCCTTGTTAGCCGCCGCGAACAGAGAAATAGATCCTCGTTTGTTTACGCCTGACCCGTTTGTTAACCACATGTAGGCTTTATAGGCGGAGAGCCGTAAAAACTTTTCTGCTCTTAACGCATCGTATTTGATTTCGAATGAAATGTACGAAAAATTCATACATTTCCATACAAGTAAATTAGTTATATTATGGTAAAAAATCATAACACGAGGGCATTAATAAAACAAGAATGTTTTCAAAATAAAATAACGTATTTTATATTTATAAAAAACAGACAAATCCATTTAATCTAAATATTAAGAGATGATTAGCCTTAAATATTAAATAACACATTTAAATGCTCTATTTTATGGACATAAAATAATATTGCATTCGTATAAAGTGAAAAAAAAAAAGTACACAAATTTGAAATTCATGGTGAATAGCCCGTAACTTGGGCTTTGCTTACTTTTGCTTGCTTCATCGTTCCCGTAACTTGGGCTTTGCTTTTTTCGATCGTTCGAGTTATCGCTCCATCATAATTAAAATGACCGTACAAACATAATAAACTCACGAGATTGATTGATCAGTGAAATCAATATTAATGAAGTCATTCGTTTCGCCGAATTGCTTATGAATGCATTCATTTCATTATCGTTAATACAATATTAATAGATTCGTGGGCTGCCGTTCGGCGTTTTAATAGTCACTCACCGCTCCCATATATTATTTCCACGTTCTGATGAGCATGAAAAGTTTAATTGTCACGAAATTCACAAAAGAGTTCCGGGAATATTTTCTTTTTAATTATCGTTCGAATAACAGGTACTTATTACTCGCCAGTAGGCTAATGAATGTTTTTACTATCCAAATATGCTACCATAATGGTCAGATAAATCTTTAGTTTTTCTTTGTTCACTCAATACTCGATACTCGATGAAGTCCGGAGCCATGTTAACTTAGTGTCCGAGCGCCTGCTTTTCACTCAGTGGCGCGGTTGCCAAGGTTGCCATGGGCTACGGCGTCGGAGGTCGTCGGTTCGATCCCCACACGGGACAACTATTTGTGTGACCCACAGATAGTTGTTTCGTGTTTGTCTACGTGAAATCCATGTTTGTGAAACTTCCTTACAACACAGGATGATGTTATCCTAAAGTAAGGGGGATGTAAAAAAAAAAAATCAAAAAACAATATACTTGAGCTATCCTCCTTCAAATACCGATGCCTGTACCAATTAAATTATTAATTTCAATTTAAAACAAAATCGTGAGGAAACGTGTATACATTTCCAAGTATTAAAAAGAAAAATTTCGAAAATATCTGAAGAGTGCCAATCTGTTGTCGATTTTGTGATGGATTTTACCCTACCCTCTGAATAGGAGGCCTTAGCCCAGCAGTGATCGGACGGTTAACTTACTAAAGTAATGACATCGTTAAATCTACGCAGTATATTAAAATAAAATAAGGTGTGGTAAAAATAATTTTGACTTTGCCGGGTCATATATGTATATTTGCATTTTGCAAGAACATATCAATAATAACCAGAAATTTTGAATGTTTTATTCTGTATACATTTTCTTCATCCCTAAAAGAAAACTTGGTGAACCGAGAAGAAAATAAAATTTAAATTTCACAGTGATACTTCGATTTGAACTCAATTTGCTCCGGGATTGGAAAATTAAGTCGAGGCAGCAGATACCTGAACAAGCTGTCAGACATTTACAATTGACCCAAAGTCTTACTTACAGCTTAAGCTTGAATGTTTTTATTATAGCTCCTAGACTATACGAGTTTCACCACTGACTCAGATCTGTTCAAGGTCGTGAGATCAATCTAAGATAAACAGAACACAGTTTTACGACACGAACACTTAAATCTTGAAATGCTCGCAGTATTTTGGAAGACTTTATTACTCGTAACTCTATCTCGAGTCCTGTTTATTTTCCAGCCCAAATTTTTATGCTTTTTAAATTGCAACAAAAAAATAAAATGAAGCGTACGTGTCTAAGCCATAAATTATCACCGAACGAATTTTAAACTGGGATATCCATATTTCCACACTAATATTATAAATGCGAAAGTAATTCTGTCTGTCTGTCTCGCTTTCACGCCAAAACTACTGAACCGATTAAAATGAAGTTCGGATAGTCTAGAGCCTGAGAAAGGACATAGGCTATTTTTTAATCGGAAAAAAGTGTTGTAAAAGTTTGAAAGGTTAAAGAAAGGTATTTATTTGCAGAGTTATTTCATATGGGCAGTTAAAGCTAAGTGAAGGACTTCATAGGACCGCGCCAATGTAAGTTCAAATCCAGTGTAGAACTTTAATCCCGGGGGCATGAAGTACAGTAACAGCCTATATATGTCCCACTGCTAGGCAAAGGCCTCCTATGTACAGAGGGCATAGTCCACCACGCGGCCCTCCTGCAGATTGCCAGACACAATTTACTCTTGATTCCGAGAGAATCGAGACCGTTAAATATAAATGCGAGACCTTATATTATTACTTATTACTAGCTGTGCCCGCGACTTCGTCCGCGTGAAATTTAAAATAAAAAAATCTAAAATAAAAGTAGTGTAAGTTACTTCTTACTACATCAGCTATCTGTCAGTGAAAGTTTCGTCCAAATCGGTCCAGCCGTTTCAGAGATTAGCCTGAACAGACAGACAGACAGACAGACAAAACCTGTAAAAAATGTTATCTTGGTTATTATAAACAGACACTCCAATTTTATTTATCCGTATAGATTTATCCCTAGTTATATAATATCCTCATATTATAATTATGAACGTAAGTTTTTTGTTATGCTTTCACGCCAAATGTACCCAACCGATTATAATGAAACTTTGTACACGTATTCTTAGAGATATTAAAAAGAAAATAGGATTATTTTTATTAAAAAAAATATATTTATTTAATGGCTTCAATGCGAACGAAGCCGCGGGCGAAAAGCTAGTAATTGTTTTTTAATTAATAAAACACACAAAATTTTGACATTAATGTAGTATATGTGATATTGATTTAAAATTAGAATTATCATTAAACTTTTACAGTTAATAGTAAGTTACATACATACATAAGTATTTACATTTTATTTAGGATAAACAACGCTAGCGTCCAGCACTTAATATAATATTTTCCTAAATAGATATAATTTTTAACACAAAAAACCGACTTCAAACCGAAATTAAAAAAAAAAAAACATTGTTAAGACTTATAAGATTCGAGGATTGCCCTCGATTTCTCTGCGATGCCATCATCAGATCTAGGTTTCCTTATCATGGTACCATCCTTGGGATCTCCTTTCCAATAAAAAAATAATCACCAAAATTGGTTCATAAACGACGAAATTATCCGCGAACACACGTAAAAAATATATATACGGTCAATTGAGAAACCTCCTCCTTTTTGAAGTCGGTTAAAAAGTGCACGTTTTGTATCGAAATCGTTTTACCTAACAAGCCACTAAGGCGACTTTAGCTTCGGCCGATCGCACAGATAACAACAAAAACTATTTCTTGGGACGAGTACCCAGCCGCATAACGTTTATTAGGCAAGCCCCGCTCTAGACTTCGCCGAATTTGAAATTCAATAGGATCGCAAATTCATTCAATACCGTGAGAGGTTATTGTATCTCGGAACGGAGAGGCTATGTTAATTGAGCGCTTATTGCAGCAATTAAATTCAGTTTGTATTCAAGTATGGTACTTTAGAAGCAACGCCATTATAATTTATATATACTTTGTAATACATTTTGAAGTGCAATATCGTGGACTCTTTGATAATTTATCTAGCGAATACTACATATTTATAAGAATGGAAGCTTGTCTTTCTTTTGTTTTATCTGGTATTGGTATGAAATTTTTGAAAGATGCCCTTTCTCCTGGAGGTTGACTGGGTAATGTGTGGTTCTAACTCAATGAAATCTTCCTGGAGACAGTCCTCCGTATGTTGGGAAGAAATTTCAGATTCCCTACGGAACCAGGTTCTTATGGACTGCACGTGACGCCTCGGAGAGCCTATGCCCGCTACAGGTATCTCGTACTTCGTTGCAACACAAAACTACTTCGTATTATCGCTCTTATGGGGTCCCCTGTAAGGGACGATAGCCCCATCTCCGAGTCCAGTGAATCATTTCATTCATAATTACAATAGGCAGAGCGTACAATACAATACCATATCATTGAACGACGGAAAGATCTTGCATTTTTTATGTGAAAAGTTGGAAAATAAGCAGGCGGTCCACGCGAAGTGATTACCGCTGGTCATGGACATCTACGCCACTTTGATGGGTTGTAGATGCCTTGCCAACTATAAAAAAAATGGGCCCCGGTTACCTCACTCACCACACCAAACGCGAAAGTATATACTCCTTACACCAGATTTTTTGTACGGCTGTGGTACTTACCCGGACAAGCCTACGCATTTGTGCCACATTAGAAGCTACAGCGTGTCATTACCACATTAAGTTTTAATAATTCCCATGTCTTTTGATCATCAACGTCATCAAAGTTCTACTGCCGTGCTGCCGATTGATATGAATCCGTCTGAAAAGTTAGTCGGATGGTATGTGGCGAAAGTTTTGCCGTTTAAGCGCGTCACTATAAACACGTGCCGTATTTTAACCGAACGTGTAACGTACATACTTGGCATTATATTTTTTAATTAGATAAACATATGTATTACAGATAAAACCACTTCCAGACGTGTTTTCGAACTGATACGACTTAGGGGCAGTAAAGAGCTCTAGAGTACTCGCTCTCCTTTGATACAACAAATTTGCCGCTCGTTTTGTGTTTCAAGTCTTGGTGTTGACCATTTACTGGTGAGTTGATTTTTGGTTTTTCACTAATTTCTGATTTGATTTATTTACAAATTTGTTAGTTATCATAGATACATGAGTAGTAGAGTAGGTAGTTACATGACCGCGATCAAGTTGTGATGCCCTTACTCGTCATGACTATTACCTTAAGCTGTGTCTGGGGGAGCTTTACCAGAAACTTTTGGACTTTTTTTCATACTAAAAAATTTCAACAACTCTACAGAAAAAATCACATTCCATGCATATATTTCCTATACCAATTCGAAGTTTCGTCAATAAATACCAGTGGTAAAAAGTCTATATAACTAATGGTTCTTATTAAATGATTCATTCGCATCATTATATGTTAGATACCACAAGTATACCCAGCCCACGAATATTATAACGACACTAGTCAGAAAAAGCATTCAACGTCAATCGACGCCACGTATGTAATTCGAGTTTGGTCGTGAAAATTGGTATCCATTATATTCCAAACGTGGATCGATTCTTCACATATCCGATTCTTTTCTTCGCATCGGCGTATCGGTGTCGATTACGTATTTAATCGCGCTGTCAGATAAAAAAAATGGGTTAATGCTCCCGCCGCTGGCCTGACGCAGATGTCGACGGTGATTTTTATCGTTCCACATAACTTCGTGACGTATCGACCCCCGTTTGACATGGAGTCGAGATGATAGACAGGCGTGTTTATGTTGCATTGGATATTTCTTCAACACATTGTTTATAGCGGTGCCGCGTAATTGACGGGGCGTACGAGTCGATTGCATCCGATGTTTGGATGTGTTTTAATGGAATTTATATAGTACGAGTGAAATAAAGTTTAGTATTAGTTATTGGCCCAGCAGTGGGATGTATGTAGGTTGTTAATTACTTTACGTACTGCGAAAAGATGATATAGATAGTCATGTTTGGCGTTACCTTGAAACTGCTATTTTATGAAAAATTCGGAATCGAGCAGGCGGTTAACCTGATGTTAAGTAATTACCGTTGGAAATCAACACCGGATGGCTTGCAGATAAACTTTTAAAAAGTAGGCACCGGTTACCTCACTCAACAGACGAAACGCGGATGGATAAAATCTTCACTTCATGCTGGTATCTAGTAAGAACTACCTTCCGGACAAGCCTATCCATTCGTACAACATACTACCACTAGCTACCACGGTAATGATGTTTTCGATTTCTAACCCTTTTTTGAAACTCGAATTCACATCTCAATGAACATGGCCTCAGTTCTAGATATTTTATACCGGTATATTACAATAATTACTGATGGCTAGTAGAAAAATACAAGCATTACTTAATTAAGCCATAACATAAAAACTGAACGGGGAATTTTATTAATTGTACTTGTAAAAACGGGAGCCACCGACAAAAATAACCCGTTCCCAACAAATTTTATCGTGCTCCCGACTGAGTTAACACCGTAACCCGGTTGAGAGCTCAATAAAGATTGTTTATGTACGATTTAAGGAAGGCTCAGAGTATTGCTCTAATACGGGCCGAGTGTTTATTTATTACAAAGCGGAGTGCACCGTCCGCGTAAATTCAATAAAACGCCAATTTGATAAGCCGACGGAAACTCAGAGCTCCGGAGCCCATAAATAATATCTACGGTTCCGAGAGCACCGTCTGCGGTATACTACACCTCTGTTGCAAGACCGAATCCCAAAAAAAAAACAGCTTGAATCATTTATGACCTCCGCGGACGTTTCTGTATCCGTCTTTGTGTCTAACCTCTTAGTGGATTATGTAATGCTCATACCGTAACCAGTGAAAAGATCTTTTGGAACTTTTTTCGGGATTTTGCGATGCAAATTAGTTCCTATGCTGGCATCGACTGGCTCATGAGACCGTAGCGAATGTACCAGCAACATTTTCACTTATTGAAAGAACATCTAGTTGAGTTATTTGTCGTTGATTAAATTTCGAGATTTCGAATACTAATACTAATAATTCGCTACAGATTGATATCAAGTAAAAATAATGTGTTGTTTATATTTATAATATTATGCATTCTATCGCGTAACCGAATTTTCACGCGAATACAATAATTGATTTGAGATGCCGGTTTTATCGTTTACGTATAATATTTACCTTCTAACAATAGAAGTGTAAAGGACTTCTTTTTGCATTTGATATGAAGGGTGACCGAGTCTCTACCTAATCATATACGCAATAGAGGGACGTAGTGAAAATATTTAATTGTGGTGTAATTTTACCATTTTTCTGGGGTTCCATACCCAAAGACCCCACTACTTTACATTACTAAGACTCCGCTGTCTGTCTCTCTGTCTGTCTGTCCGTTCGTATGCCACCAGGCTGTATCTCAAGAGCCGTGATAGTAAAGACACTTGAAATTTTCACAGATGATGTATTTCTGTTGCCGCTGTAATAACAAATACTAAAAAACATAATAAAGAAATATTAAAGTGGGGTAAAAAAATTTATGTGAAAAGTTGTCAAATGCGCAGACGGTTCACCTGATGTTAAGTGAATACCGCCGCCCATGGACGTCTGCCACACCCGAGGGTTACAGATGCGTTGACAACCTTTTGAAATTGGGCTCCCATACAACAGACATGACTTTTTGCCGTTTTTATAGATAACCCGCTTTTCGCCCGCGGCTTCGCTCGCGTTGAAGCCCTTAAATAAATATCTTTCTATAAAAAAATTTCCAATTAAAAAATCCTATGTCCTTTCTCAGGCTCTAGACTATCCGTGTACCAAATTTCATTTAAATCGGTTCAGTAGTTTTGGCGTGAAAGCGAGACAGACAGAGTTTCTTTCGCATTAATAATATTAGTATGGATTGTAGATACCCTTCGTGCGCGAGTCCGACTCGCACTTGGCGGTTTTTTTCGTTTCATAAAATAACAATTCCCGCAACAAACGGCATAAACTTAACCATACAACCGCGAGCCAAATGGTATAGCGTAAATCCTTTCACCTCGCCGGCCCGCCGTTAACTAAGTTGGCTAAACTTTAGCACTGTTTGTAAACTACCGCGTATAAATATCCAGGGTACTGTTAGTTGTGAAAAACACCGTCTGAGGTCCGCGGTTGGCTCTTTTTATTGTATGAGCTGTTTGTATGGAAATAATTCGCGACCACGGAGACATGAATGCTCGGAGGGGACCGTGCTGTGTTAAGTTTTGCACCCCGCCTTTTGTTGTCTTAATTTATATAGGCTAATGAATGTCTGTTTGCTATTTCTGTAGTATAGTTGTTTTATCTATAAACCATCTTAAAAGATTACGGTGGTAGGGCCACGCAGCAGCCTCGGCTGTTGCACGAATGGACAGGCCCGTCCGGGTAAGTACCACGACCTCACAGAAGACCAGCGTAAAGTGTGCAGCGTATGACAAATACTTTCGCGTTTCGTCTGGTGAGTGAGGTAGCCGGAGCCCAATTTCCAAAAGTTTGCCAACGCAAACAAGTTTGCTGTAACCCCCGGGTGTAGCAGATGTCCATGGGCGGCGGTATTAACTTAACATCAGGTGACCCGTCTGCTCGTTTGGCAACTTTTCGCATAAAAAAAAGATGTTGAAGCGATATTGGTTTTTAAAGTCCAAGTCAAAATTTCTTTTAAATAAGTTTTTTTATGTGCGAAGGTGGCAAACGAGAACGTTCACCTGGTGTTAATTGATAACCGCCGCCCATTGGCATTTGCAACACCCGTATGGAACCCCGATGCGTTGCCAGCTTTTAACAAAATGGGCTACAGCACTCGCCAGACGAAACCCAGAAGAAAAGCACTTCCACGTCACGCGTCTTAAATTTCACAACATTTCTTCTGTGAGGTTGTGCTACTTACCCGGACGGAACTGTACAGAAGTAATTGCAGAGGGTTTCAATCAAAGGTTTAATAATTAGAACAAACGCGAGAAGAATCGGGAGAAGAACGAGAACTCTGTGTCTTTATAATAAAAAATTTATAGATATATGAACACAAACTTTCGTCACTGCGGGATTCTATCCTTCCTCTTTCGACTTCGCACACAGACACCGATGGCCTCATGACGCGAAAATCTCGATATCTATTTACTCGGCGTCCTTTCTTCCATCTTCAATTATCTACAAAAAATCACAAATGCGAGATAAAAAAGTATCTTCTTGAGTTCAGAGACTAGCGTTATAAATATGTTCTAGATTTGAATAAATTATTCTTCTTATTTCTAGTGTTTTGGAGCAGAACTTTTTACCGCTTACGTTATCTGCTTTATACGAAAGCTAACCCGTGGCTTCTGGCTAACCCGTGGGTTCTGGCAAACCCGTGGGTTCTGGCTAGCCCACCGGTTCTGCGTCAGATGAAGCTTTAATAGTCTCGGGACTGAAAGCAAAAACATCGGTTAATACAAGACGAAAGCTTTGTCTAACCCTGGACACGATTTCGGTATGTTGATTGTTAAAAGTATTCCGCTAGTACCGCCCTTGAAATTTAAACTATCTTAGAAAACAACTTAACTTAGATGTAGAACAAAAATTCATTTGGAATATTAGAGAGTTGATTCTACCTTTACACCAATGCCCACTTGTGCAATGAAAACGCCAGCAAAATTATTATGATAGCTTCTCATTCTCATATCAGTTTTTTAATCGTGTTATTTAAATAGCACGTAACCACAATGATTTTCCCATAGATAAATTAGAACTAATTATAGACTTAATAAAGTGAATCTTATGCTGTATGATCAAGCCGCATTTTGCAATGGCCACATGATAAATATATACCGTATAAGCCATTTCTTCGTCAGAAGTGAAACAGTGAAGGAAAGAATTATTTTAATACGCGCCCTCTTTATCATTTTTGAAGTAATCGATAAAGATGGGCATTGAATAATGTGCCCGCCATTGCTGATTAGGATCAATGGTGTTTTAACTGAATATTTTTGTGATCGTACAATTTTTATACATTCCTTCACAATTTAAGCTATTTAGTATAATATAATATGAAGATATTTAAATGTGAATTCTAAAAATAAATACGATAACAATGGAGTTTAAATTAATTGCTTTCATTAATAATAACTGAATAAAAAAATATTAATTAATTATTATGTAATGATTTTTGAAGTTATTCTTCTTTCGGCGCATTTGGAAAAAATATAAGAGTAAAATTTTTACGATTGGCGCGCACAGAAACCCCCAAAAAGCGACATGACGCTTTGTTACCAATTTAATATCGGCAACCAATAACAACTTTTTGACATTTACCAATAATTCCAAGTTATTTAAAATAAACGTTATCAATTGGATTTAATGTCTTTATGCTGAAGAAGGTGCGTACAGGTATACAAATACTTTTTTGTATTCACCTGAATATTACTAATGTTTATTCTCAATTAAGACCAAACTAAACGCCATATATTTCCATTTCAAATATATTTTTTACAAATTTTAACGAGTTTGTTTCAAAGAAAACCAACTCGTATTAATACACAAACAGAAATCTAATCATATTTTGATCCAATAAATTTTATGTTATTTTTTTTTATTTTATGTGAAAAGATGCCAAACGAGCTGACGGTTCACCTGATGGTAAGTGAATACCGCCGCCCATGAACATCTGCTACACCCCAGGGTTTGCAGATGCGTTGACAACCTTTTTGGAAATTGGGCTCAGGCTACCTCACTCACAAAACGAAACGCGAAAGTATTTGTCATACTTCCACTTTACGCTGGTCTTCTGTGAGGTCGTGGTACTTACCTGGACGAGCCTGCCCATTCGTGCAACAGCCGAGGCTGCTGCGTGGCTCTACCACCGTTAAATAAAGCTGTTACATAAAGTTAGATTAATTTTCAAACAGCAAATACAAAAGTGCCGTCGATAAGCTTTTCAATGGTCTACCCTATGTAGCCAGACTCATCGATTAATTTTTGAGCAGGGTCCGGTTAGGTTTAAAATTAAATCTGAGATACAGTATTATAAGTTAGTATACACACAAATGGAAATATATTGCGAGTAATTCTGTAAATAATTATTGTTGTCTCAAATATTTTACATTTGATCCGACGCTATTGTCTTGTAATTTTGCAAATACTTATTGCGATATCAAATATTATATATTTGATCGGATGATAGTGTAGTTAGCCGCGCATCACCTTTTGTCGTCACATTGTAGCGGTGATTCTTGCGGGGAAGTATCACCGCCTTAGGAAATGAGTATTAATAATTGTGCGTTCCGAGTTCTTTTCAGTGTTGGAAAAGCCATGGTAATCATTAACATCTAGTGGATCACCTACTAGGTGCAAAGTGGATCACCCACTAGGTACACCAGTAGTGGTAATCCCCACTTATGAACTACCAACACACCTACACTTATGCCTTCTCTTTCATAGGTACTCAATTCCTTACTATTGTCGTCAGGTGCGTTAATTCTGGCCCACTGACATTCCTGAAGATGCTTAACACTAGAGCGTTTACCGCTACTTTTCTTGCGAAATTACTAACGTAAACTTCGCTAAACCTGACCACACTATTACGAAGAGACAAAACAAAACTCTATATCATTTCTTAATTCTTTAACAGCGTAAAAAAATATCACATGTTACTTAGCAGAACCATCGAGTCATAAGACCAGAAAAACAATGGCTGAAGGGGCGGCACATCGTTAAGGCAATGCAGCAGGTTTTTAGGGTTTCGCATCCAAAGGGTAAAACGGAACCCTTTTACTAAGATTCCGCTGTCTGCCTTTCCGTCTGTCCATCTGTCACCAGGTTGTATGTATCTCATGAACCGTGATAGTTAGACAGTTGAAATTTTCACAAATGGTCTATTTCTGTGGCCGCTACAACAACAAAATACTAAAAAAACAGAATATGGTAAGGAACCCTTCGGTCCAACTCGCACTTGGCCGGTTTTTTTCTCAAACTTCGAAACGTTTTTTTAATTGAGCCCACATGTGCCCGATATCAGGTGAATCGGAGATCCTAGATTGCTTCCATAACACTCTTTATCCTCCGTCCGCTGGTAATTGGATATAATTAATTATATATTCGTTTTGTCTTGCTCCAGCGCGCTACTATGCTTTATTTTAATTTATTTACTATTCGGGTACCTTACGTTTTCGTGCTTATCTCAGAGTGGGCAATTAATCGGACTTTAAGGGCGTGTTTACCTTATTTCGCCCTGTTAACGAAGATCGTTCTGACGCGGAGCGTATATAGAAAAGAGTTTTGTTTAACAGATTATATATCAAAGAAATCGTTTTGTAGGCTGATAATTAAGGCGACGGTGGCTTAATGGTTGGGGCTTTTTTATTGCGTTTTTCGATCACGGGTATTTATCTCAAAGGCTCACTAATATAATATTGGCTTTGTATGGGCTCGTTCTCTGTTTCATTAAATTTTTAGATTTTTTTATAATCGCGAAAAAAGATAATCTTAGCTAAATTTGTTTGTGCTTTAGGGTCCAATGATGAAAATATCGATATTATCGAAAGGAAAATACACAATGGCTTTGAACTAAGCGATAGGTACATATATTAAATAAATATTTTATTAAATATTAATATAAAACAAAAGATTTTTGTTTAGATTAAAAGTGATCGTTGTCAATCACAATAACCAAAACCCGGAATACCGGCGTGTAGTAGAAGTATAATACTTTCACATCGCGTTTGGGGGAGTAAGGTAACCATGGCCCCCACTTTTTTTTAAATATTTTTAATGTGCTGTTGATGTCCATGTCCATTGGCGTTTGCCAATTATTAACTTTATTATGAACCGTTTGCTCACTAGACAACTTTTCACATAAAATGATAATAACAGTAATAATTTGATTGACTAGTGTAAATTTTACCTCTGAATATTTGTGTATTAACCTTTTACAACGGGTAAATTCAATACATTCTACATAAGTAATGAATAACACATTCCACTGCCATCGAATCGTACTCTCTTCGATTGAACTAACGCTAAAGAAAGCCGTTTACCAATAAAATCAACGCTAACGAAGGTAATTTAATAGAATACTCTTATAATAAAACGCATCAAAGCAACACGCTTGACAATTACCGACATGCCGTTAAAAGTATCGGAAAAGTCGATGTTATCGTTACACCGCCGGCGTTACTTTGCGGTCGCGCCATTCTAAAAGCGCCCTTAAGCCTGGCGCATAAGGACATCAAAGGATTGCCGGACCGCACACCAACTTGCCGGTTAACGCACGCACCAATTTACGTGAATCGCTCGAGTCGGAGATAATTAAATAACAAAAAGAAAGGGAACAAAAAAGGTGTTTTGTTTCACTCAGCGCCTTCGCTAGTGTGGGCGAAGCTTTACGCGGCAAAAGACACTTCGGTCGAGGTAATCGCTTAATTATGGCAATCGTAACACAATGTTTTACGACGTGCGAAGTTTGGTTTATAAACGACATTAAACATGTGAGTTGTATAAAAAAGTTTATTGTCCGTTGAACGTTTCAGTGCGGCGAAAACTTTTATAACAGGTACACGATTTAAACCATCGGTGGGGCATATCGCTCAAAGTTAACGTTCAGTTATTTTGGCTTGACAAGTTTTGATCAGGTAACTAATACTAAAAAAAAACCGTGACAATTTATGAAATTAAACATTTTTTTTAATGTGAAAAGTTGCCGAGCGAGCAGACGGTTCACCTGATGTTAAGTGAATACCGCCTCCCATGGACATCCGCTACACCCAAACGTTGCAGATGCGTTGACAACCTTTTGAAAATTGGGTCCGGCTACCTCACTCACCAGACGAGACGCGAAAGTATTGTACTTCCACTTGACGCTGGTCTTCTGTGAGGTCGTGGTACTTACCCGGAGCCTGCCCATTCGTGCAACAGCCGAGGCTGCTGCGTCGCCCTACCACCGTTGAACGATACAACATTCTAAAGATGTAATTGGTTTCAGGTTTACAAGTCATCTTATTGTTAGTGAGATATATTATCTGTCTATATACTCGTATATATCTATCACTGTAAAGCATAGTTACACTGTTGCTCAATACTTTTGTTTTTCAACTTACACGAGGAATTAAAACGCCGCCTTGGCACTTGGCACAACTGACGCGATATGGACTAGGAAACCGAAATGTCCTGGGGCTATAGTTCGGTCCAATTTTTTTAGGTTTATAATATTATCTTATGTAGTATATATGTAATTGTATTAATAATACCGTAATCTACTGTCAATCTCTTCCTCAAAATTCCTCAACATTCCTCTTCAGTCTTCAAAAAATCTTTTACAGTGACAGCTGTGCGTTTGTGGAATTCTTTGCACCTTCACATTCGATAAGCTAAGTCTCTTCTTTCTTTTAAAAACCTAGTAAAAGCTCATTACTTGGAACTTTAAACTCATGCTTTCCTTTTTCCTTTTCCTATTTTGCCCAAAATCTGTGACTATCTCATTCATGTATAAATGCCTTCATCCGGTGTTTAAAAGTGATTCATGTGCACCTCCCTCTACTCTCTTCTTTATGTGTCATTAGCAAATATTCTTTTCGCAATGGTTGTCTGGAAAAAATCGCTTGCTGAGTGATAAGACCGCCTATTGTACTTCCTTTTACAATCATTTGTAATTTGCTTTGTATATATGTATTTCTTTTGGTGTACAATAAAGTATAAATAAATAAATAACACCGATTTAACGATTTCTTTTTCATTGGGTTCGTATTAGCTCCCATGCGGTCCAATATTAATTTCAGGTCCAACATTGGCTCAATCAAATAGAAAATGTATATTGAGTGATATAAATGAAAATTATTAATTTAACATTAAAATAAATCTGGTAAAGGTCTTACACGTTTTCCCGTGTTTAAAACGAATTGTTGATGAATGTTGTTTCGCATTTTATCTGCAAACAATGCGGCTATAGTAAGTATCATTCTCCCGATTGATGGAAAACCCTATTATAACCGGTCATTACATGTCTCTTAATACATAGGAGGAAGCGTCAGCGTTTAAGTTATCGTAAAAAAGTAGTTTCCTTGTCGATATTTTTAAGGAGTGTCAATGTATATAACAGAATAGTTTCAGTTGTTTTAATTCTTGTTGGAAACAAAAGAAAAGTATGTAAAAAAACTTTTCTTTTGTACATACTATCTACTACGCTACTCGCGTCACCAAACGTGTCACAATTCCACTTTTTCCTTCATTAGGTACCTAGTACCCATAGTACAACCTTTTCTTAGTTTGAGACTAGATAAAAATTTGGAAAATCCGACAAAGTGCGAGTCGGACTTGCGTGAGAAGTGTTCCGTACCATTATCTATAAAAATGCCAAAAAATCATGTCTGTTGTATGGGAGCACCACTTAAATATTTGTTATTCTATTTTTTAGTATTTGTTGTTATAGCGGCAACAGCATCATCTGTGAAAATTTCAATTGTCTATCATGGTCCATGAGATACGGCCTGATGGCTGACGGACAGACAGACAGACAAAGAGCGAAGTCTTAGTAATAAGTTCCTGTATTACCCTTTGGACAAGCAAACCAATAAAATAAGTTCAGAAAATAATGTATTTTTTGAGTGAAATATTGTCAAATTCATAAGATAAACATAAAAAAAGTTTAATGCAGCTCGACGCAAGAAATCAAATATTATAAATATTTGTGTCAAATATCAAATTATATTTATGGACTCAGCGAATTTATTTCTTTGCGAGTTGATTTCAAATATAATTATCCTGCTCAATAGAAAAACAATATTATTAGCCCTCGTGAATGTCTTCAATTCTGCAAAGTAGCCCGCTATCCGCTTATGCCTTAGAGCGCCGCCAGTGATGGTATTTTATTCGGACATGCAGTTATTCCGCGGTTCCCTACCGCGAAATTTAAACGTGGCCCATTAAAAGGCGTAGACCGCCTATAATTCGCCCGTCTCATGCATCGCCAAATCCATTCCATTGACGGCTCAATGACTGTAATTGCTTTATTTAAAGCGCCCTCGCAACAAATGGACGCGCGTAAGTTTCGATGCGATGTTTTAGTTAATTATTCACAACTAGCGACCCACCCCGGTTTCGCACTGGTGCAATGCTGAATGTTAGTTTTCGAGATCGCGTTAGAAACTTCTAAAATTATGAGTGTTTCTCTACTATTTTATGCATGAATTTTTAATATATACATTCCTCTTGAATCGCTCTATCTATTAAAGAAAGCCGCATCAAAGTCTGTTGCGTAGTTTTAAAGATCTAAGCATATATAGCGACAGACAGACAGCGGGACGACTTTGTTTTATGCTTTGTAGTGATGGCGGTGTCAATAAAGCAAACACGGGCACACAACGTACAGAATACCACGCGATGTGCTACAGCTGTTAATACACTGTGACCGTTTTAAACAGGGGTACCAATTATCTTGCTTAAAGTGGTATTACTATTGATTCTGGGGGTAATTAGTGATGTTGTTTATGGTGATAAATAACTAGCTCTTGTCCAGTAGACGCTTGCACATTTACTACTTGTTAGATCTTTTTGAGACTTACATTAAGTTGTTATTTTATTATTTTTATTGTATTATGAACATTACTTCACCCCAATTTCCTTTGTATCTTTCCTATTTTATTTAATTTTATTTAGTTCTTTTATTTAATCAATTCTAGTTTTTATATCTATTGCAACAACAAGATGTTTTGTTAACACACATATCCCTATGGCCAATATATACGAAATAATTACCTTATAGGCTATCCAAATACGATTCTAATCAGCATGGCAGTCTACTTGCTGTGATAATTAAACTTTAAAAAACAAAAATACAGGCCATTGCGTCATTCTTTATTTACAACGCGCAGCTCGTAATCAGAGTTAAATCTGAAATTTACTGGGCCCCACGTCCCGCGGCCGAAAAAAGGCGAATAAAGGAATTTAGAGCGTCGCTGCGAGGCGGCACTGGACGTAACGGGGTCCTAAACGGTAGCCCATTAAGGCTCTATGGCCGTTATTAGTATCCCCGTTCCCAGAAAGAAATAGGTCGGCACGTGATGCGAGGTATTGCTTGCGCTCCTAATGTAGTGTACTATGAACATTTTTTTAAAATATAGAACTAAGCGGAGATATCTTAAATATATTTTAAATTTATGCGGAGATATCATAAATATATTTTTAAAATATGAGATATCTTAAACATTTTTAAATATATTTTAACTAAGTAGAGATATCTGAATGAGTTTACGTGATATGGTGTTTTCTTTATGCTGCCTCGTATGTTCTGTTCAACTTAAATGCTGACATGATTTAATCATTTACATATTTTTTTAATTCAAAACTGGCCAGCACTTGATTGCCATCCCACCTGATGGTAGCTAGCTAGTTTTCATATGTGTACTGTGTACTGTGGTAGGGCCACGCAGCAGCCTCGGCTTTTGCTCGAATGGGCAGGAGCGTCCGGGTAAGTACCACGACCATACAGAAAACAGGCGTGAAGTGGAAGTATAATACTTTCACGTTTCGTCTGGTGAGTGAGGTAGCTGGAGCGCAATTTTCAAAAGATTGTAGCATCTGCAACCCTCGGGTGTTGATGATGGTCCATATTTAAGTAATCGAATAAATAAAAGTTGAAAGGAATTCTGATGATGGTTACATGCCACCAAGAAGGAAAATTCTTCGTTACTGTAAGGGAAATTCCATGGATTTTTAAGCCGGGACAAAGCACACTCGCGAATTGGTGTGGTGTCCGCGTCCGCACTATCTTCTCTCCTCTCCGTTCAGCTCCCTTTTACACTTCAATGGTCCCATAGAAGTAGGTTATCGCCCAACATCACCGATACCGCCGTATGCGGTTCTGGACCCTCCTCTCCCAGTTTGAGCCCCTTCAGGTTGGAACTTACACAGATGACCACTGAAAACCCACGTCTATATTTACGTTGCTCTATACAGGCGGCAAAGGTCGGCAGGAAAGCTTTGAAGACACGCGCGCATATTGCTCTTGACAGAACCAAGAGTACTACGTCAGGAATGCACAATATTTATGCCGTTTGATACTTCCTGTTCTTCTCCACCACTGACTTTCAACTGTCGTTAAAATGAAGGGTGTGGTTTTGTTCGACAGCTATTTTCACTCTTTCAACTGCATTTTTAGCTTGGCGCCATCTAGTGTGCACCTTTTACAGCATGAAATACTTTATAAAGAACATTCAACGATGAACCTTTGTAACGAGAGGTTTGATTCTATACGAATTCTTTATTTTTTTCACAACCAGATGTATTAAAAATTACAAAAGGTATCAATAATGACTACTTAAATGATGTATAGAAAAGATACACAAGGGTAATTTGTTAAATAGCTCCAGTAAGCAGCAGCAAAACTAATATTGATGGATGCCTTCCTAGAATATTGACTTATTTCCTTAATGCGATCGATTTTAATTAAATTATACCTATTAAATTATACCTGTATACTAAAGAACTAAAAGAAATATAATATGTCCCTGGGAATAGTTGACAGTGTACACAAAGGAGCGAATTTAGAAGACAGTACGTAATTTGTTTAATATTTACTCTTAGTAATAAATCTATGGAAAAGTACTGTCGAAAGCGAAATATTTGATTGTAAAATTTAAACAGATAGCAATAAGTCGTTGATATTGGTTATGAACTCATATTGCTGGCTTTGATCTTAAACAAAACTGAGTAAGAAGATAGTTATAGTTTAGTGGATGCAAAGTTAGTTAGGGATCTGAAGTGGAAGTACCACATTCTAATAGCCTAAACTGATAGATATTAGCCTGAAGGGCCACGCACATTGTATGGGCAGATCTTTCCGGGGAAGTACCATGGCCTCACAAAAGACCAGCATGAAGTGGAAGAGTTATACTTCTGCGTTTCGTCTGTTGAGTGAGGAAGCCCGGGCCCACTTTATTAAAAGGCCGCAACGCATCTGCAAACCTACGGGCGTTGCAAATGACCATGGGTGGTGGTATCATTTAACATCTGGTGTACCACCAGCTCACTTTCCGTCTTTTAATATTAAAAAGAATAAAAACAGCCACAACAGAACCCGCAGGAACACCTTTTAAGTTTGGTGCCACTGGGCTGAATCACAACATGATAAAAGGAAATAATTGATAGTGCAAATGCTTTCATTTTAGTTTTCGTAATAAGAAGGAAGTTTCGAGCACAAGTATACACCGTCCAGTTTACAGCCAATAACGTATTAACAGCTTGAGTGCCGGAGAGCCGGGCATCGCACCTCTCTCGCCTATTACCCCAACCGCTCTACAGTCAATCGTAAAACTAATTGACATATCCCAATCACAATGTCCCCTTTATAGTTTTCGGTCTTGTCTTAACTCGTATGCGTCCTTTATGGCGATGCGTAGACGGAGCTAATTGGCCGGGTACACGGTATGATATCTCACATATCGACGGACATAAAAAAATGCCATTAAACTCAAACCATGGTGAGTACCGATAGTCTAACATTGGTGTGTCAAGGAATCGAATGAGATTGTGTTGTTCAATAAAAATTTTGTTTTATTTAGCAACCATTATATTATGAACGTAATTTAGGCATCTTATTATCCTTGTGGCTTGTTTCGATGTTTTGTTTTTTTGGATACGTGTTACTGCAAACTGCGTTGAGTGTGGGCTTACGGTTACCTCACTAACTGATGAAACCAAAAAGTATACATACTTTTACTTACTTACTATTCGTGTAGAAAGTGTTGTTATGTACTTTTTGATGGTGGAATTCGTAAATTCGTAATAGACTAACACTTTTCTGGCAAAATTACGTGAAGTATATTTTATTTTATGCACGCCTCATACTCTTCTGACTTCTTATAGTTTTTTACTTTATTTTTTTATTGATCTAATAAACCTAATCCACCTAATTTTTAGGTCCGTGGGGTCCCCGCACATCAAAATCGTTTAAAAGTTTATGTCCTAGGCTTAACGCCGCGGCTGGTGAAAAGAGAGCTGGTTCTTTTCTGGCTCAAAGGTTAAGCATAACTATTCAGCGAGGAAATGCAGCTAGCGTTCTTGGCCCCATGCCGCGTGGATTAGGTTTATTAGATAATATGTAATTTTACATAGCAATCTCATTATATTTGTATTGTATTAAGATAATATTTCGCACCAATACTTCATGCGGAATGATCTGACGAGTTGAATTAACCCTTGCGTTGAGAACGATGACTTAAATAACAATTTTTTGGCCGTTATGTGATTAGCCCCAATGTTTTGATAATTAATTAGGTAAAGATGTTTTCATAAAATTTTAAAAGCGTTGTTGATTTAAATGACTGGTTAGTTACTGGCTGAAAAAAACGAAAACGGTGAAATTGTAAAACGGTTCATACGTTAGAAAAAGAAATGAGATACGATTTTACATAAAATCGAATTGTTACACATCTTAGGATGTTATATTTATGTTTGTATTTTATATATCATGGGGCAGATTAAACCTGCCTTTAGCATTTGTTAATTTTAAGGTTGTGGAACAAACAAAACTAATTTTATTTAGACGAATCAGCCCCCTCCGTAGCTAATTAACTAGGGCGAAGTTCATTCCTCGCGCGCTGACAGGAGCACCTTTGGGAATGATTTTTTTCCACATTTTCCTTCCTATAAAGTGCCTTAGAAAAAAAAAAAGGCAAATAAGGTACAACAGTAATGAATCTGTCATAAAAAGCAACGGGCCACGACTAATGAGGGTAAGAAAGGTGTTATTATAAAGTATAATCAATTTACGCCGGAAATTAAGCGTAAACTAAAGTCGTGTCCTTTTTAAACATTTACTTTTTTTTAAGGGGATAAAAGGAATTTCCAAATGACATTTTTGAGGATTGACCTACCTACTTATAGGCCTATCACCATAAACTGGGCAGTGCAGAGACGGTATTTTCAAAAGTTTGTATTCATAATCTTTTTGATGCAAGCTACCGCGAGATTTGAACCTATGATGAACACAATATTACGAGACGACATCCACAGCTAAAGTAACAGCCTATATTTACATGTCCCACTGCTGGGCAAAGGCCTCCTGTATACAGAAGGTATCAGGGCATAGTCCACCACGCTGCCCCACTGCGGATTGGCGGACTTCACATATCTTCGAAATATATATATATATTTTTTTAAGAAATTTAAATTGTTTATAGTGCCAATCTTTGCACTTAAGATTGAACATTAAAATATGTAGAAAAATGTTTTCGCACTTTTTCTACATATATTAATTATATATTTTTTTGTTATTATTTTCGAAAATATGCCAGGTTTCCTCACGATGTTTACCTTCACCGCGGAGCACGTGATGAGTCAGCACTTAAAGTTAAAAACTTCATTGGTGCCGGCACCGGGGATCGAACTCAGGTTGCTCGAGTATATTGAATTAAAGGCGAGCGCCCGGAGACTGAGCTATCACGGCTTTCCACGGCTAGTAGATCCACAGCTAGTAGACGTTTAAATCGTTATATTTTACATCTGTTTCACAGCTAGTAAACATTTAAATCAATGGTTATATTTTACACCGGCTTTTTCTAAATGTAGGCAAGGATGTCTGTCCCACCCGTTGCAACTTATATACGTATAGAAGTCACGCAATTGCTTTTGCTATTGGACGTCCACGTCTGACGTTACTCGCAGAAGGCTGGCGCGAATTCGAAGTACTATTTGGCGTTTCGTCTGGTGAGTGAGGTATCTCGGGTCCGATTTTCGAAGCTTGTCAACGCATCTGCATGACCTCAGGTGTTGTAGATGTTTGTACTGCGGTATTCTCTTAAAGTCATGTTACCTTCCTGCTCACCTGACTGCTTTTCGCAAAAATTAGAAATCTTACGGTTACTTATGAAAATGTATCGTTCAAATTGTAATAATTTTCAGTGTCGTCCAATTATAGCGGAGTAAAGAGTTCTTTGTGAGCTGCTTGCACGAGTACAGTAAGCGACCTTTGTCCGAAGCGAAGGTCTCTAAATGAGCGTCTAGAACTTTCTATAGACTCGTGAAAAAAATCCCGTCTGCCGCCGCGGGCTTTGTCATTGGATTTGAAGTCTGGAGGGCCGGCCGCTTCATTTATTTCAGTTTTGCCGGAATGTTTTAGCGTTTTTCAGTAAAGTTACTTGATGAAAACACTGAATTGCTGATGATTAATTTTTTATTGAAACTTGTCACCAAATAGTATCTCTTATTTTATAAAGATATACGTCGTAAGATACAAACGTATGGAAAAAAATATTTCAAGTAAGATTCAGAATGCGATGTGAAACTGGTTACAAACAATGTAAGAGTGAAAAAAAATATAAAAATATCAATTTACGTACCAAAACAATTATTAATTTATCACTTTTTGTAATAGATTTCTTTAAAGCTTTATTTCTGACCAATCAGTATGAAAATAGGTAAATAATAAATAAACCTGTTTGTCAATTCTATAATTGCAAAGCATCATTTATTTATATTGTATCATTAAGGAAGTTTATTGTTACAAACATTACTCCCACTTTCGATTTCTGAAATGAACGCTAAAATACTTCCATAGAATAGTGCATGTATGAATATAGCGGTAAGATATCAAAGGTAATTTTTAATACACAATAAATATAAATTTAAAACAATTTAATACAAATACAAATTTAAAAGGTTTCGTTCAAGATTGTTGGAAGGTCAAATTCTTTTTATTGTATCCAGTTTCAATGAAAATCAGTTCTTTTTCCATATAAGAATGCTGTCTAGTTATTTTCAAAGATTTTAGATTGGGGTCAGGAAAAAAGCGGAGTAGAGTAAGCAAATAAAATAATGGTATTCAGAGTATTGACGTTGAAGAGAAAAGCGACACCATCAATCTGTTTTAAACTTTATAGTGCATACTTAACGAATTTATAGAAATATTTAAAATAAATGTTCCATTTTACTGTTGAATTTCATGCACTTTGTGGCTCCACATTGCTCAGTACCCAACTTCAAAGGACATCTCATTCAGATCGAAATAAAAGACAGTAGGGGTTCTTAGAATGCGCCTTTGTAAACTCACTTGTGTCTAGTTCATGAACGTCAATTTCTACAATTCCCGCATTATTCTCGATAAAGGTGGGGTAAAGCAAAGGAAACAGATATACCATTTATGAAAAAAGAGATGTTAATTCTAAGCCCCTTCTGCTCGAAGTGGATCATTGTAATTTTACCCGATACAAAATAATTTCCTGAAAAGTTTCTTTTAAATATTGAAAAATCAGCTAAGAAAGAACAAAATAATTTTGACATAGCCGAAGTAATTGAATTAATAAATATATTTTATTAAGGAAATATGCCGTCAGACAAGTTCGGACACAGGGTTTTTATTACAAGTAATAAGTAAGGAACTGATTATAAGAAATTTAACGGGTTTTCTGTGAGAACCGACGAAGAACGGAATAAACATCATACCTAGTTTAAGAATTCGCTATTTAATCGGCTTTATACAGGCAGATTGAACAATAGATATTTCCAGTATATTCCACAGTACTTGCATAAGCAAGTGCCGTGGATAACCACGACGTAAATTCTCCGGCGGCACCATCCTCGGAGAAATTAGTACGCTCATGCACAATGTAATGCTGAAAGCAAAGATATACCGGTTAAGTCTGGCTTCTAACATTTGTTTTTATTAGAGACGAGGAAGGCAACCCCCATTATAACGCTGCCGAATTAAAAGGGTCCAAACGATATTGCTATAACAGCCCTGAGAGCTCCCATCGCAAAATAGTAGCTTAAACCTAACAGGCGAATTTATATTGACCCAGCACTTTAGTGTAAAGGGCCTTGAACAAAAGCTGATTGCCTCGTTACGGTAGGAAGGCATAAAGTACTGTCATCTGCATAAGTGATTGTAGATTGCGATAAGTAGAAAAGTTCATGAGTCTAGCCAGTATAATAATCTTATTTATAGTTAGTATTATAGTTGGTATTAATAGTTGATGACTCCGTGGCGTACTTGCCAAGGTATTGGCTTCATCGTCGGGGGACGTGGGTTCGATTCCCACACGGATTTGTGCGTCCCACAGATAGGTAGTTGTTTCGCATCGGGGTGTTTGTCTACGTGAAATGTATGTTTGTAAAATGTCCTTACAACACAGGATAATGTCATCCTAAAGTAAGGGCAATGTTTTTTAAAAGAAAAAAACATTGCCCTTGTTGGGTACGTTATAGACTTTCTCTTTTAAATTTTTAAACCTCATGTAACCAATCTTGACTGAAACATTAAATCTAAGGATATATATTTAATCAGTAATTTATTTATTATATAGTTAATATATATATTATATTATATATATACTCTTCTTGTATAGTTCTATATTTTTGTATTTTTTATATAAAATTTGTTTGTTTGAATATTACGTTTAAGTAATGTTCTAGTCAGAATTTAAAACAAAAGACAGTTCACTAAGCATATACACATAACATAGTATGAGAAGAAAGGTCGTAAAAAGAAAAATATTAATTCTGTCACGATATCAGACATTCGCAAGATCTGTTGTTACAGATGTGACAGAATGTCTGCCTGGATGTTCCGGACACTGCAGACTCCGCACCACCCCAACTTTAGGTGTTGCAATATCGTTTAAAGGCTTTGTCGCCAGGGGGGGTGGTTGTAAAAATAAGAGGTCGCAATTAACGAGAATGAATTGAAGCTTTACGGCATTAAGTGTCGCCGGGGCGCGGGCTGTTTGTGAATTGCGCCGTTTTCGGATTCGCTGACGTTTTGAAAGATGGCGGCCGGTGATGTTTGCGCGACTTGAATAATTCGAGGGCTCCAGTTTGGATTGATGATGGGATTCCCTTGTTTACCTTTTCGGGACGACAAAAGGGGTGTGTGTTCGGGCGTTCCTTTGTCGCCGTAACGGCACCAATTTCGCATCGGGCGCGGCGTTTTACAGCTGTTGTTTTTATGTAAATATTTAGCTCTCTCCACGTCCGTGCTACCTTTTTTAATAGCTCCAAACGGAGATAAACGTATTATTGATGTGCCTCCGGAAAACATACAGCATTGTTTATGAAGAAGAAGCAGTGTATACTTAGCCATATAAGTGCGGTCCGTACTCTTGACGATAAAAATAAAGATGGCGGCACTTCCGCCACAGGTGTCAGGTGTCCCAGCTAGGACGAGGTAGCCGATGTCATTCTCAGAGCTCATAGCGTTGTGTACTTTCGTCGAGTGCGGTTGTCTTTTAAATCGGGTAGCTGCTTTAAATTTTATTTTCGTAAAAGTATTAACTTTTCGGATATTCATTTTTTTTTCTTCAACCTTTACTTTGAAATACGTTTTCGTTATGAATCGGACGCCAAGTGAGATTATCCATGAAGCTGCCGCTAAGACCAATCAGTCTGTCGGGTCGAACTCTCCTATTTCCGAAAGGGATACATGTTTGGAAAAGGAGGACTCTTCGGGCAATAGCAGTTCATCGGACAGCTGTGCTGAACAAGAGGAACCTCCATGCAAGAAACAGAAAACGCAGGTAATCATCGATCCTCGGATCGACGCGTTATACAACCAGGTGAGTTTTCTTACTAACCTAATCATGCATCAACAATGTGTACCAAGTACAAACGTGAATGTAAGTAACGTAAACGAAAAAACAAATGATACGCACAGTGACTTCCTAACGAATCCATCAATAGAAAGACCTAAGTCATTAGATTTAGGGGACTGTCAAACAAGCTTTGACGAGAAAAAAGTTGAAAAAATTGCAAATGAAAAACGGTTGCGTCAATTAATAAATCTCCAACATTTAAAATGTTGGAGATTTATTGGAGATTTATGTTTAAATGTTGCCACTCCAACGTGGCAACACATCCGTTTTAAGAAGGCCTTAGTGGATATGCTCGCGTCTCCGGGCTTTTGTAATTTAAAAATAAACGACGAGCTGTGTTGTTTAGACAGAGGAAAAGATTACTTGGCCTCAACAGAAGAGATTATGGCTGCAACCACCAATGCCTTGTTATTTCAAAGGGAACTATTGCAATCCAGTTTACAGGAAATTATTAATTGGGCTCACGATAACCCGACGGAGCTAATGATAATCTTTTTAGTAAAATCTCTGCAACATTTGGTAAGGAATCACCATCTTACAAATTATCTGAACAAATTTTACAAATAATTTGTGGTAAAAGGGCAGAATGCATAGAAACAAGACGTAAATGATTAATTGATGAAATTTCGGAAAAAAGTATTCAAACTGCACTTCGAAGTATTCCACCTAGCGAGGAATTTTTATTTGAAAAAACAAGATTGACGTCTCTCATTCAGTCCCTCGGAAGTCTCTCAGGCCTCGCTTTTGGCTATCAACACCACAAGCTCTGAAAACGAAAGAGCATCAAAAATCTAAAGAACCGACACCATCTACCTCCAAATACAAACCTCAGGCACAAAACAATAAAATTGGTTTCCGAAATAATTATAAAATGCAGCAAATGAAACAAACGCACAAAGGAAAAACCGACGGTTACAAACAGGCCAAGAATTATTCATTTCGTAACAAAGAAGGAAAAAAGTGACTATCCGACACATTTCAGGGGAGGTCGTTTAATTTCGTACAAAAACCGTTGGGAAGCACTGGGTATGAACAAATTTATAATATCGGCAATCACGGAGTCTCGATTACCCCTCTACAAAAAACCTCCTCTATTAAGACCAACCAGACACATTATGACGCAATACGCAACGAAGCCGTATCATGCCATGTGTCAGATATTCAAAGACCTCTTAAATCAAGGTATTTTGCAACCAGTCTTCAAGAAAACACCCAGTTTTGTCTCCAGACTTTTCTGAGGAAGAAAGGCGATGGATCAATGCGGCCAATCTTCGATCTACGAGAGTTGAACAAATTTGTGAAAACAAGGCAGTTTCGATTGATCTCTCACTGCCTCTGTGCCAGATTTTCTCCAACCAGGAGACTGGATGATAAAAATCGACATATCTCAAGCGTACTTCCATCTACCAGTAGCGAAATCTCACCGCCCGTTCTTGAGAATCAGTTACAAAGACCAGTTATACGAAATGACATGTCTCCCGTTTGGGCTGGCTTCAGCGCCACACCATTTCTCCTCTGTAACATGCTGGGTCGCGGAGACCTTGCGTACGAAGGGATGTCGAGTTCTAGTCTACCTAGACGACTTCCTTCTGGTCAACCAGGACCACTCCAAGTTATGTCTTCAGGCCGCGGAGGCCGTGAGGCACTTGGAACATCTGGGCTGGTACATCAACCACCAGAAATCTGTTTTAGTACCAACTCAAGGTTTGGAATACCTTTGCATACGATGGCATACGGCAGCAAATGCAATGTCATTGCCAACAAAGAGGAAACAAAGTGTAAACAGCGTGTTAGACCAGTTGTTATTAAAAAGATTGATTTTTTAGACCTATTTCAGTACTACCGACTCTTAGTAAAATTTTTGAAAAAATTATTTTGAATCAAATGTTACTCCATTTTAGTACACATAAATTGCTGCATAACAAGCAATATGGATTTACTAGGGGTCGCTCAACAACAGATGCGGGTATCCAGCTTGTGAAGAATATTTTTGAAGCCTGGGAAGAGTCACAGGATGCCTTAGGTATATTCTGTGACTTAACTAAAGCATTTGATTGTGTACAGCATGACACTCTGGTCAGGAAACTAAACCACTATGGTATAAGAGATGCCGCACTCAATCTTCTGACATCGTACTTGAGCTATCGTGTTCAGAGAGTTGACGTGAATGGCAAGAGATCTCCCGGGGCCCTGGTAAGTATGGGGGTTCCACAGGGATCTATTCTGGGGCCTTTTCTCTTCCTCATCTACATAAATGACCTGCCCTATCTTGTAAATAATGATCATGAGATAGTATTGTTTGCTGATGATACTTCTTTAATTTTTAAAGTTAAACGACATTCTTCAAATTATGACGACGTTAACAATACTCTCTCCACTGTAGTGCATTGGTTTAGTGCTAACAACTTAATGTTGAATAGTAAAAAAACGAAATGTATTAAATTTACAACTCCCAACGTAAAAAGTGTAAAAACTGATGTACTTTTACATGGGGAAGCGTTAGACCTGTATTTCTTGGCATAACCGTAGATGCCAAATTGCAGTGGGGCCCCCATATTAATAAACTGTCGAGTAGACTTAGCTCAGCAGTCTTTGCAGTCAAAAAAATTAGACAGTTGACTGATGTGGATACGGCTCGTCTGGTATATTTTAGCTATTTCCACAGTATAATGTCTTATGGCATTCTACTTTGGGGGAAATTCAGCCGACATAAATACTATTTTCATCCTGCAAAAGAGAGCTATTCGAGCGGTTTATAACCTGGGCCCCAAAGACTCACTAAGAAACCTGTTTAAAGAAATAAAAATATTGACTGTAGCTTCTCAGTACATACTTGCTAATGTTATGTATGTCCACAAAAATAAGAATGACTTTTCAAAATTTAGTAATGTGCATGATGTAAATACTAGGAACAAGCATAAATTAGTTCTACCCTCAACTAGATTGCGTAGAATAAGTAAATCTTTTATGGGACAATGTATACGCTTTTACAACAAAATCCCAGAAAACGTTCAAAATGAATCTGTTGCTAAATTCAAAAAACTTGTAAAGGAACGTTTGTGTGTTAATGGCTATTATAGTATTAGTGATTATATGAATGATAACACACTCTGGAAATGAATTGATCGCTCCAGGCTCTTTCAAGTGGAGTTTAATAGGAGTCTAATAATTGTACACATATTTGTAACTTTTTTGGCAAGTAAAAAAAAAAAATAATGTCCCGCTGAGTTTCTTACGCCGGTTCTTCTCAGGTCAGTGGCTTACCTTCCGAACCGGTGGTAGAGTTTTTTGACTATCAATAAGTAAGTGAATGCTTCTATATTGAATAAAGATATTTGACTTTGACTTTGACTTTGAAAGACACATAAATCTTCGAGAGCTGCAAAGCTTGCTAGGCCAGTTAAACTTTGCGAATTTTGTCATACCTCGAGGGAGACTCCATTGCCGCAAAATGCAAATATTTCTGAGACATTTCAACAGGGCACGACCCCGTCAAAAACGGCCGATTCCTCAAGTTGTTTGTCAAGAAATGATGTGGTGGCGCGGAGCCACAAATTACACATTGCCTGTGCACAAAAAACCTGTGACCCACTTCTTAGCGACGGATGCTTCGGATTGGGGTTGGGTTGCACATCTAGACTGAAAACTAATGTCAGGTACATGGTCAACTCGTCAAAGACGATGGCACTACACAAGAAGGAATTATTTGCAGTAATAGCAGCAATCAAAGGGAATGTAAGGGCACTGCAAAAGTCACATGTGCTAATTCAATCAGACAATCGGACCCTGATTGCGTACATTCGAAAGGAAGGGGGAACCAGATCTTTAGGATTACTAGCCCTAACCTTCAAATCTCTTACTTCTAACAGACAAGTTCGACATAACCCTATCAGCCCACTATTTACCAGGAAGATACAACATAATAGCGGACAGGCTACCACGAGAAAAAAAGCCCGCGGACATCTTCTGCCTCCGGTGACAGCGGAAGTCTTTCGGAAGTGGGGTCTTCCAGAGATAGATCTGTTTGCAACAAAAGGGACTGCTGTAGTAAAAAATTATGTATCACTGGACTGCAGAGATCGATCTGCAAGCTATATAGATGCCTTCAGCAGACCATGGAAACACCGGCTGGCATGGGTGTTTCCTCCTCCCAGCTTGTTGCCCAGGGTTCTGTCACACCTGAACAAGGCAACGGGAACTTACTTAATCGTAGCTCCGGAGTGGCCTCGGGTGTTCTGGCTTCAAGACCTGAAGTCCAGAGCGCTAGATCACACACACGATCTTCGGAATCTGTCGAAGACCATGCTAGACTTCACAACATTACAGCCTCCCCCACAGGTAGACCTTGACACACATTGACCTTGAAAGTCTGGAAAATTGGGGGTGGGGTGCCCAAATAAAAGAATGGTCTACAGAAGAGAAAAAACTGCTAAAGAATAGCTGGTGACAATCTACCTTATTAACATATTTACCAGCACTTAGGAGATGGATAACATGGTGCTCCAGCCGCCAAATAAACCCAAAATCTCCCCAACCTGTCGATATTGCCCAATTTTTAACGTTTCTCTTTCTAAGAGAAAATTTGGCATACAGCACCATCCTTGTACATAAATCAGCTATCTTAATATTTTGCGGGCCCCACGTTGAACAACAAACATTCTCACATTTTATTATAAAACAAATTCTTAAGGCAATAGGAAATGCCAGGCCAAAAACAGTAAAACCTTCATTTACGTGGGATCCACGGATCGTACTGGATTGGCTTTCAACAAACCCACCTAAAGACACATTATTTGATTTAGCACGTAGAACTGCCACAGTCCTTCTGTTGGCTTCGGGTCGCAGAGTTCACGATCTAACTTTGCTCAAAATATCGAATGATAGTTTTCTAGACAGTGGAGAAAATATCTATTTTATACCAGCTTTCGGATCAAAAACAGATACCTACAATTATCGACAATCTGCATGGAAGCTATATTTACATAATGATAAGAACATTTGTCCAGTCACCTTAGTAAGGCTGCTTATAGAAAAAACTAGAACAAGAAGATCTGAAAGTGGTAATTTAAAAAACCTTTTTATCACAGTATGTAATAAAACCAAAGCCGCCTCACGTACAGTAATTGGGAACTGGGTACGCACGGTTCTCAGAGACAGTGGAATTAATGCATCTCCAGGAAGCTGCAGATCAGCAGTAGCTTCCTTAAGTTGGCTAGATCACCAATCAATAGACGACATTCTATCACGGGGCAATTGGAAATCGCCTAACACATTCTTTAATCATTACTGCCGCGAAATACAACTCCCTAAAGAAAATCGTAACTTATTTTTCAAGACATTTACTACATCATAAATTATTAATTCACTTTAATTATAACAATAAAGTCAAACTGATTTAAAAACTTAGAACATGTATAACAAGTATGGATTGATTAACATGTCCTTCTTTTTTCTTTTGAGCTTTAATTTCTCGAAAGCTCACATATTTGATTGTACTGTTCATTGTATATAGGTAATAATATTAATAACAAATAAAGAAGTTGTTACTACATACTATTATAACCATTTATTTCATTTCAATTTCAGATTAAGCCTTTTAATTAATCATCATAGCGTTGTGTGTTTACATATATTTCACCAGCAGATAACAAACACGTCTTCATAAACAATGCTGTATGTTTTCCCTCTCGGCACATAATATCGGTTTTATTTATATGTAAAACCGTTATATTCTGTTGAAATGTTACGCGTTTTTTTTAAATAGCAGGTATTTAAGGTTATACTGATTTAGTAGCATTTCATCGGAAGGCTTTGGCGTCCGGAATAGTTATAAAAGTAATAACATTTATCACCTATGTCTGCAGCTACAGGAAAAGTTAAGTAGCCATGATGATATAAATATATCAGAAATAACTTAGGACCCGGTTTTGCTATGCTCAAAGTTTATATTCAGTTATAAGTTTGGGCATTTGCATCGAAGACGTGTATATATTTTTTAACTCTGTCCGTTCATGTTAGTAATGTAATGGTAGTTTTAGATGGGGATCAGAATTTATTTAAATCCTTACACATGAAATAATTAAACCCGAAATGTCGTATGTATACGTTGTAACACTCGTGATTGCTATTCCGTCATGTGACCATATCCTGTAAAATAGAGTCATCTAAGTAATTACTCTTAAAATACAATTTTTTTTACTGATCGATAAAATTCATAAACTAGTGTATTTAACAAAAATCATTGCTATTAATTTGCAGTGAGCTATGAAATTATTATCGGTTTGCCCCCTGCTGTTGCACGAATAGCCATCACCCTATTTGCATTTCTACCTACCAAATCCGAGATGAAGATGATGACGATCATCATCTTCCTGCCCTCATCACACTTGGTCGAGATCGCTTGAGGTCAACATGTTGTTAATGATATTGGCATATCACTGGCCGTCTAATCAATCCTTAACCTTGAGAAGAAACACCAAGAAGATTAGCCGTAGATTAGACAAATACTTGGCCAATATGCTGATGGAACCCATGACCCTCGGCGTCGAAGCCAATAGCTCAGCAACTGCTCCATCCTGCTCCAGACGCGATAGCTAATTGCGGTACTAAATTTTCAAATCCTTGACGGCAGTTCCACCACAAATCCCAATCGCGCAGCACCAAAAAGGCAAACAGCATACTACGCGAACGGAAAATCCCAAGCGAACAATTCTATTCATTCCATCGGACTGTCGGCGGAATCTAAAATTAAACAACGACTAGCTAACAATTCCAAAGCTCATATCTACGTTATTGTTAGTGCCGTGTATAATTCACGGACCTATAACAATTCAACTCTTATCATACATAAGTTATAGCTCGTGAGGAGAGGCGAGCGTGTAAGTCGCTAACTGGAGTTATTCGAAACGCTTGCGTATACGTTGCCGACGGTATTACGATAACAGGAAACTATGACGTCTAACCCTGATCGCAGGTCAAGGTGCGAAGGGGTTCAGTACTCCGCAATGAGTTGATAGTGTACCGTGTACGGTCTGAAAATAAGTTGAACATCGCGTATGTTTTATTTTTCCTTTTGAACTTACTGTTTTTGTTACGAGTAAAGTTGACTTATTTATATTTTCTATTCACTTAGATCAATTGGAAAGCAATGAAATTGTGTTAAATGACTGTTATATTATGTGACGCCCCTTAATTATTTATCTTGGTCTGATGTCACATCCAGATTGACCCTTAGATGTATATAATATTTATGGCTTGCTATTTTATGTAATTTCAAATCATAATAACTTGAAGACGCATGTTCAAATCCCGCAGCATCTGTTTTGAAGGTTTTTGTTCATTTATCTAAAAAAAAATTACAATTTATAATAACAACGCGATGTTCTTTATAGTTGTATTAAAGATATTTATATATTTGCCAATCATATATTGAAAGATTTGACGATCCGATTTTCATAGAAGTTCCTGAACCAATGTCCAATCTTAAGTGCATTGCATCTCCACTAGTCGAAAAATATTGTTAGATGAACATTGTGTTTTCTATTGTCAGAGTGTGTTAACATTTATATCGTATATTTATTTACATATTTTTGGTATGTTGGTATGTATAGTGCAGTATTTACTTAGTTTGGAATAACGTTGTGTAAAAATTTATCCTGAAATATTTTAAAGTAAACCCTTATTCTAACTCGTACTTAATATACTAACTACTGCGTCAAATGGTCGCTAAGAGAGAGTCGTATAAAATACACAAAAGTTGAACTATACATCATTCGAACTGTAATAGATACTGCTAGTTGTAGTAGAATTTTGTCTAATATGCTATGACAATAAAAATCCAAACTCAAGACCAAAGTTCCTTTTTTACGTGTTTACAAATTCGACTCAGGATTGGCAGAGTGACAGAAAGGCTAGCCTAGGATGCGATGTGCTAAAGATAAGACTAACCGATTAAAGTCTTCGTTGAACAGTTTTACTAAACTTAAAAGGTGGCAATGAATCTGAAATGGTGTTGCAAACGGGTATTATTTACCAACAGGCGAACCGCCGGCCCATTTACCTCCTCTCCTTTTCTCGCACAAAAGGCACATTGTCTTGGACTTGGCGTGTGGACGGTCCACAAGTCGGCCGTCCGTGCGATGCATCGCTCCTCTCGCAACAAGTTAATTTATGCGCGCCGCGTGAATCGATTCATCAGGCGGGATGTACGGCTCGGACGCCCCGGGGCCGCATGACGCCTTCGGGCACGGGCGACCCGGAAATCGAACTGCGATCCCGTCGGAACGCAGACGCGCAGCTTTGCGCACCGGCCAGCGCCGAGTGGTGCGACGATGTTGTCCGTGGTTTGCGATTTGAGCGATGTATTAAAACAAAACAATGACAAAAAACAATGTCATATGCAGCTGCGAATAAGATTCGTGTAGGATGCCGACGTGTATACAAGCGACTTCGATGAAAAATGATGTTGTCTGTGTTTTGCGATTTGAACATTGTATTAACACAAATTCACATAACACACATTTTTCCTGAAGGCAAAATAGAAGGAAAACGGAGAAGAGGACGAAGACGAATAACATGGAGTGACAATTTGAAAAAATGGACAGTGTGACGTCAAGGACGCCGTCAGTCTTTGTAGATTGACGCAGAATAGAGAAGAGTTCCGTGTGGTGGTCGCCGACATCCGATAGGATACCCCAGAAGAAGAAGAAGATTAACACAAAACTGTAATGTTGAATATCACTCTGTTGTCAGATGCATGCGCGAATGATTCGTGATGAATGAAGACTTCTTTGCAAACGACTTCGATAAAAATAGGTGCTCCATACAGTTGTTTTTTTTTTCATGCGAGGACGTTTCAAACGAGCCGCCGCACAATAACATTTCTAACACCCATTACTGACGCGTTGCCAATTTTTAGTAAACTCAAAAACTCTACCACTACACGCCGTTCGTCTGTGAGGTCGTGGTGCTTACCCGGACGGACCTGCCCATTCGTGCAACAGCCGAAGCTGTTGAGCGTTGTTGTTGAACCGTTACCACAGTTTATTGCATGTTTTTTATGTTTGTTACCTCAGAACTCCGTCATTAATGAGTCGCGTTTCAAAATTGTTTTTGCTTTGGGTCAGGTTTAGTAGCCAGATGTTCAGATGTTAATTTTATTATTATTGAATTTTGGATTCCGGAGATATATACGAGTATGCGAATTCCCCAAAGCAAATAGATCACGTATAGTGTGAGATATATTTGAAATCGGTTTTGTTTTTTGTTAATAAAAATCCGTCACTTGTGTAATGCACGTTTAAGATCAATTAGCTTTCTAAGAAAAAATATCATAAAACATCTTTAAGCAATAGGGCAAACATCCTTCCTCCAATACTGAAATATAAACCTTTGTATCTCCTGAATGTTTGACCCGGGCCTAGACGAATATGAGTTCGCCGGAGGGATCCTCCGATAAAGTTCCTATAACAGGGTTTAGCAACAAAGTCTAGCGACACTGGCGCGTCTAGATTTTGCATAGCCAGCGCGATAAGCTACTTAGCGGAAGTAGCTGCACGATATCGATCTATACGCTCAGCCTCTGTGTATCTGAGCTGAAAATCAGTGTCCCGGCTAATGTTAGCGTATCGCAGATATGACGAGAATTCGTAATATGTTTTTCTCTTGTTAGAAATTGGGTTTGGGAGCATAACATTATCCTATGTTTATAGGCGCCTGCTTGAAGCCAATTCTGCTGCGGTGGATGTGGCCAAATACTGGTCGAACAAGATCTAAGTAGCTATTTTAACTCAAAAAGAAGAAGAAGATTACAAGCGCGTGTTAAACACTGGCCAACGATGAGATGGGATGTCCAGAGTCAAACATGCATCCCTTTGGAATTGAGTCTTTAGCTTTACAATAAAACCAATTGCATCGCTAATCAAGGATATAATATAGTGCTATCGTAATTAGAGAATATTGTGACTTACTGGATTCTCGCTTGATAAAACTGGACGAAATTTATTACATTACGTGCTTACTGAACCATTAATTATAGACTTATTACTTAGTCTGGTGTTTATGCGCACAAATTGTACACTTATTTATATCTACATCGTAACAATTATCCGCAGGTGCTTTAAAGTTTTATCTCGTCTTGGTATCGAACCAAACATCCGCCACGCCACGTTCTCTTTGCGCAGTGAGTGTTACAAAAGTTACATATATTTTTATGTGTGACTATGTTTAGTGTCTTCTAAAACGATAAAGAGAAAGATCAAAAACTTGTTTGCAATAGAGCACGCGCCTGTATATTTATGTTTTTGTCAAGTGATTTAAAAACCGGCCTAGTGCGGGCTGGACGTGTGCACGAAAGGCTCCGTAACTATATTATTTTATTTATCTATAAAAGCGGCAAAAAATTTAGTATTTGTTGGCTTTTTAGTATTTGTTGATAAAGCGACAACAGAAATACATCATATGTGAAAATTTTAACTGTCTAACTATCACACTTCAAGAGATTCAGCCTGGTGACAGACAAACAGACAGACAGCGGATTCTTAATAATAGGGTCCCGTTTTGCCCTTTGGATACGGAACCCTGAAATAGAGAGATTTTTATTATATTTGGCTACGTTATCTGGGCAAAGCTGTCCCTCGACGACTCAGATTGCCCCTCAGCCGCGGTCTTACGTGACGTCCTCACCTTCGTTTATTACTCCTGCCCACCCCTTACTCGGGGGGCGTGGTAAGTGGCCCGTAATTGTATGGGATAACTTAGATTGGCTTTTTAATTCCGCGGATTTGTTCCGAGTGGCGGAAGGTTTCGTCCACGCCGATTGGCGAGAAGTTTATGCGAGACGGAAAATTGTTATACATTCATTGAGTTTCTCCGCTCGCAGCTTGAAACGAGTGTCTTAACATAAACACGTGTACGCGAAATACTTGAATAGATGAATGAATGATTTATACAAATAAAAATTTGCTCTCGTATTTTTTTTCCAAACGCGCCATAGAAAGTGTAACTTCCAAAGTTGTCCAGTTTATTACCTAGATAACATTTATTTTAAAAACGTGCTGCAATCTGATTTAAGTTTTTAAGCTGAATTTAAAGAATTTAGAAAGAAAACTTTTAACACGAAAGTAAATCGCGTTGAACGCGAAACATTCGCTCCAACAAAAATCCATCCGCTTATTCTCGCTGAAATTGCGTGTTTAGGTAAAAGGTGAGGAGTTTGTTGAGACGCTCATAAATCCAGTGCGGGCGAGATCCTTGTCTACGTCACTTGGAAATAAAGATGTTCCCGCTTACGGGGCCCACTCGCGGGAGAGGCAAGGAGCTTGCGTCTTTGAAGGACCTATGCCAGAACAATTTTCTGTTAAGAGTACTAAAACATTTAAAAATCAATATTTTTTTTTAAATGTAAAAACAACATTGCCCTCACTTTAGGATAATATTATTCTGTGTTGTAAGGACGTTTTACAAACATAAATTACATGAGGAAAAACACCCAGATGCGAAACAACTATCTGTGGGTCGCACAAATATTTGTCCCGTGTGGGAATCATAAATTATCAGCTGCTAGAATATGTTCGTGGGGTTAATACTGTTGATACTGACGTAGGCCAAAACAAGACTATTGTACCTGTACTATTATATTGTAAACCGATTTTTTTAAAAAGAGCAACCGTTGAGTTTCTTGCCGGTTTCTTCTCAACAGAAACTGCTTTCCGAACCGGTGGTAACTTACGAACTTGTTAATTTCTTGTAAAATTTTGACGTTTCATAAGAACGCGCAAGCGTCTATGTGAATAAAGATATTTTATTTGAAAATGTTATTTGAAAATCGAACCCATGACCCCCGACGCCGAAGCCAATAACTTGGCAAATGCGCCACGGAGTCATCAAAGTATGGGCCATTATTACATTAATAAAAATTTTAACAAAAAACAAACGGACTTCAAAACAAATTAATATGCACTAACAAGTAAAAAGAATAATTGCGTATTCTTCTACAACTTAATAATCGACTTACTTTTTCTACTCATCAATATGTAGGTACGATCTTTGTGTTTACTACTTAAACGTCAATCAAGTTATTACGATAGTATAATGTAGTTACATTTACCGTTGTTTTTGGAGTCGGTGTCAGCCAAGGAAACACTATAATAGATCTACGCTCCCTTCCCGCCGCGGCCACGCTCTCTGTTAAAAACCTCCAGTTTTGGCATCCTCAAACAATACAGGAAATTACCGCTATCGTTTGCCTATAATTAATGGTTGATTAATTGTGATAAATTGTCGTGTCTGTAATGTCGTTTTTGTGGCGTTGGTGTGCAACCGCATACTGGAAAATTATTCGCGAGTTGAATAAATACGTGTTTGCTGAATAGAACGCACGTTTCGAAGATGGCCGGTCGATAACGCAAAAACTGTGCAGCTTTTTGCTTGACAACAATAAACCGACCCACCGACCGAGCTGCCTCTTTTTGATACTTATCGACTAGAATATACATCACTATTTTTACTATTAGCATAGTTTTAATGTGCTCATTAATAGAATCAAGAATAATGATAAACACGAACGTCGTCAAAATTCAAAGTTAGGTTTCCTTCAAGTCCTTATGATAGCGATATTATCGATCTCTTTTTACGATCATAAATAACAACCTGTAAAAAGGAACTATAAGGTACTAAAGTAAACACCTTTTTGCCTTCAATAATCCGGCATAATAACACTGGTACGGAACTCGAGGTTTTTTAAGCGTTAAAGTTTTTTTATGAAAAGTTGCCAAGCGACCGCGCTGTTCTGATGTTAAATGAATACGCCGATACGCCTATGGACATTTACTGCATTCGATGGCTTGATGATGCATTGACCTTTAAAATTGTGGACCCCGGTTACCTCACAACAGACAAAATGCGAAAGTTCATTCATATTACCACTTCACGTGGGTCTTCTGCGAGGCCATGGTACTTCCCCGGATAAACCTGCCCATTCGTGGAACAAACGCTGCCACAGTTAGTTCAACAAATAATGCTTATATCACTTTCCCGTAGATCAAATGATGTTCGTTTAATCGTGCAATTGCATTATGGGAGTGCAAACGTTATTTACCGAATAAATTCCACTCATGCATTTATTACCGCGCTCCTAGCGTTAAAGTTGTGATTTATTCAGTTCGAGGCAACTTTACAGCGCCATATACTTTAGTGCTCTCCAAGGCGGGGCGTGAGAAAAAGCGGACCGGTTTTATGAGAAATTATTGTGTAATACTCTCGTGATCGTAAGAAGCGGCATGCTAATAAGTTGGACTGCGTATCGTTCCACAATAGTAGCGGGGGAGCGCGGAACTTGAAATGCAGTGGTGTTGGTTAGCTGTTTAGCTGTGGTAGGGCCACGCAAGTCTTTACTGTTGCACGAATGGGCACCTCCGTCGGGGTTAGTACCACAACCTCACAGAAGACCGGCGTGAAGCACTTCTGCGTTTCGCCTGGTGAGTGAAGGTAGCCGGGGTCCACTTTATTTGAGGGTGGCAACGTTTTTGCCACCCTACGGGCGTTGCAGATGTCCATGGGCGGCGGCTATCACTTAACATCAGGTGAACTGCCAGCTCGTTTACCACTTACTCGCATAAAAGCACACGCTTCATCAATTCTTGTGGCCATAATGGTGTGAACATGGGCTGTGGCTATAAATCTACGATCTTATTTGATCAAAACTGGGCAGGTGGTTGACTGTATAAATTAATAATACGTGGATGGGAGAAGGCTAGTATGCCTTTTGCTTATTTTTGTCTGAATATAAATAAGAAATATTAATACATGTATACTGGCTAGCAATAAATCAAGCTTTCCGTAGTGGGCGAGAAAGAGTGAACAAATCTCCAATACGCATACATCCCATTACAAAATGTGTCCTTGAAATGTAAATCATAATCTGTCTTAATCCGATTAAGTCGCTGTCATTTTGAATAAAATAATTTTAACCTTTTGTTACCTATGTTCATAAACATAAGGTTGAAAGTGCAAGGAATGTTTCAAAAATGTTTTTATAAGTACTGTGTAACTGCTAAGAAATATCACACAGTGTATTAATATAAAGGACACTGGATTCTTACATGGTCCCGCACGAAATACTTGAACAAAAACCATTGTCTGCAATCAATACATTGTTAGGGTTGTAGACTAGTGTATCGCTGTTGACGTAAATGAAAAAAATAATTTCTTCAGATTCAGATTGATAGAAAAATTTGGTGAATTAATGGGACGTGGGAATTAATCACTGCCGCTTTTAGAATTCAAATATTTAATTATTTTACAACGAATTCAAGAATCCGTTTAGTTAATTCACTTCTTGAATCCTTACGGCGATTAGATGCAGAAACAAGTATTAATTGTTACTAATTATCATGTACACCCGCACTTATTTAAAACTTTAATATAATTTAAGAAATAAGTTTAACAATCAAAATAAATAGGAAAACGATAATTGTAATGCGAAATATACACGAAAATAAGAAAAGCATATTTGTTTTCCAAGAGATGTGTTAATACTTTGACTTCACGACGAAGTTTGGTACAGGTCTGGCCTATTCGTACAGCGGAATCGTTTACGTTAGCCGCTACTCCTCTACATAAATTATGTATAGAAAAATAGTTAAATTTTCTGATGAAAAAAGGAATGTACGGACATAATCATTAAGACATCATTTCATAATGGTTGAATCAAAATAAAAAAAAAGGTTTTAAAAATATTCTAAGTATTTTTTTTAAAACGGGACTGTGAAATTTTTAATAGGCAACCCTCACAATATCGTGTGATCGTGCACTGAAGGGCGAAGCTACGATCTTCCTTAAAAATTGTTGTCATTGTGCGAATTTTATGCATCGATCGCTTTCTAAGACGAAATCGTATTAAGGATTGAACCATTATATTGATAAGTACGTTTTATATCTTTTCGTTATATAAGTTTTTTCTAACTTTTACTTTTGTAATCTTTTCATATAAAAATTTTATATTCAATTTTTTTATTGAAAAAAAAATTGTTTAGATACGCTAGCTATTAAGCCATTAACTTGTTTGTGGCAATAATGAAAACTCCTTGCAATTTATGCTACGTTAAAATTAATTCTCAGTTGTAGAATATTGGAATCTCCGGAGTTCAAAGTGTATTTACAAGAAAAAGTTTTTATTGCAAACGTAAAACGTCAACCATATTTTCCAACTGTTATTTATCATCAGTGACATGAAAGTTGAATTAAATACACCATCATTTAGGTTCCAATTTACAGTTGCTACTTTCATCATTAATGATATGAATTAAGCACCATCATTTGAGTACCAATTCGGCAACAATCGTATTTGAAAACACCACGAATATAATAAGTTGGCGCGATGTAAGACGTAGTTTCCGTAGAAATATAATTAACGAATCTTTCGCTATTCCATCACAGCGTTCCGGTAATTACTTTGGATCTAGCGAAAGCAGCAAAAACAGCAAGGCAAGTGGTGGCTGAAATTTTCGAGATCGCATCTCGTGTACCGTGTGCAAATCATGATCTATGTATGTTACAACAGATAGATTCTCTTATAATTTCTTTCTAAATTATCGTCACTATTATAAGTGAATTGACATACGTTTTCATAGTGACCTTTTTTTTTGACGCGTAGGAAGATTCATTGTACTCAATTTAACAAGGTTTTCCCAAAAGGAAAGCTGTTACCTGAAACAAAGAAAGAAATATTAGTCAATATGATGCGCTAAAAAAGTATTTAGTCTAAAACAAAATGCACTCAATTACTAATTAAATATTGTATGTTAATAAATTTCTGATATAAGATCCATAAGCTATGTAATTGATTTAAAAACGATATCATATTAGGTTGAGGATGGGTATACGTTTTCCCTACTATTATGCATAATTTAAAAGATAAGAAATCTTGTTTGAAGCAATGCTTGTGTGCCAAGCATTGCTTCAAATGCTAAATAACAATGTAGAAGGAAGGCGTTAAGATTTTCGTCCCTGTGGCTATCAGCCGTTTAGCTCAGTGGCTAGAGCGTCAGGCCGCGAATGCCGAAAACGTAGGTTCGATTCCCACAGCGGCGACAATCTTTTCGTACTTTTTCTACATATTTTGATGATAAGAAATCTTGATAATGAAAATATGTAAAATAAAAGTGAATTCGTAACGGTAGACTTAAATTCCATATTCCATAGTTCAAGGCATTCTCACATTTCTCCTGCGTATTTTTAATTATATCTACCCACGTGAATGATTTGATAGTTTGTTTTGTTCCTTTTATGCTAACCCTACAACCGTTCCCGGGGTGTTTTCATTTAAAATATCATTAGTGTGTCAAACTAATACGAAGTTAATTGGAGACTCCACTCGTCCGCTCGGCGCCGCAAAAACCGACGTTAAATTACGCCAAGTCACTATTAGAACTTATTTCACTAATTGAGATAGATTTAGATGCGTTAGGGGAAACTTTAGAATTGACAAAACGAGGTGGGGGAAATGCTTACTTTGCAGTGTTAGCAAATCTTGGAAATGGAAACATTTTGTATGAATTTGCACCAATCACAAAATATAGACTTTAGTGGTAATGAAGCAGCAAGACTTAAAAACTGAATTTCGTTTGCTGATTTTACGTAAGAATTTTGTAACCTTTTTTGCCTTTCCTTTGGAGGTTAGTTTTTGATGATTAAAAGTATTATGCGGCAGTTGTGGCAATTAAGAAAGAACAATTTTAACCTACTTACAAATCATTAAATATATATTTATATAAGTAACGATTGTCGAAATTTATGATGTTACATATTTAATAAGCTTCGTAAAACATAGGCAGCCCTAGCCATCTCTAACTACCCTGGGGCTTCTTCAAATAACAAAGAAAAGATAAAATTGAACAGAATTGGCGAATTAGTCAAGGCGATTGTCCGCAAGTTTATTCCTTTTTAATTCGAAAAGTTCCGGCGTAATGAATCATGCGATGTAAATGAATGGTAATTGGCAATTTAAATTCGCGAATTGAACGGGATGAATAAACTTCGACATTAGAGGTGGAGTTATATAATGAGGAATCTTAATCGCCCCGCGGGTCAAATCCGAGGCGAAATGTTTTCCTTTTGTACAAGCCCCCAGGCTTTGATAAGGTAACAGATAAATTCAAAGTATCCACTCTTCACCAAACTTACCAGACTATACATAAACCTGTGACTCTCTTATAGGTAATTATTCCACGCAAAAAACCTCTTTCATTGATTGAGATTCAACTTGGAACTTCAGATCTAGACATTACATGTTATATTTACCAATTAGAAATAATATTGTACATTATTAAAACTCACCATTACGGGTCAGTCAATTCCTGAATAAATGTCTACCGCGCCACGTCTGCCGCATCTTAAAATCGTGTTTATAAGTAATGACATTACATTTTTCAACAAATTGACAAAGTACTCGATCAGAACCGTTTGATAATTAAATAAAGCTCGCCACACAAGCCAGGGCCGTCAAGAGCGGTATGTGAATGGGCTTTGAATCCATTGTTGGAGATCTGCTCATCTCTTGGCCCCGACGCTTGCTCGATAGCGTTACGTTTGACGTACACAGATTGTTAATGAGATAACGGCCATGTCATAACGTTATGTGGACGCTGCTTTATGGTCCATTTAGTACCGATCGCAGAGAAGATCCCAATGTCTGTACTATAAGAATGTGTGAAATGAAATACGGTATCTCCCTACTTAACTTAATTTTGTTTAATCGTACAAGGAATTGATCGGTACAAGTTATTCTAGAGCGTCTAGATACGACTTTATACGATGGTATTGTAGATAGTAATGGCTGCTGTAGTTTCGTGATGAAGTTGGTTAAGGCAATTTTGTGCGGCCAGCACATATATTATGTGTTCATACATTGTCTTGTTTACATACCAATGTCAAGTAAATACTTTTTATCAAATTTAAATGATCACATCTCTATCAAATGTCTTAACATCATTAACTGTAGAATTCTGGAATGAATGAATTTCTTTGATTTTACACGCTAATTGCTTATGTAAATTTTATTTAATTACATGATAGTGCCAACATAATCTGATCCAGCGCGATTTTCGTTGTAAAGAATGACAAAACGTTGGGAGTACATTTGGATTGTTAAAATTATTAATATATTCGGGTCCAATTTAGACGGCGCGGCGATATCTGACGCTTGTTAACCCAACCCGAACATTCGGCCACACGATACGACTTTTAAATGAACCATGAAACAGCTCGAATAATTCAATTGCGTATATTATAATGGTATCCAGAAAAAGAAATGTGTAAATGTAACAATTCGTTTTATTTCTTCGCGACCAAGAAACACTCAAAGTGATCACGAACTGACGCTAGTTAAAGTTCGTTTATCTGAAATGTGATAATTAAAAAATATTAACTGTTTTATCTGCAGACGCTCCTAAAGGTCATCGCTTGTCTGTGCCACCATGTTTTTTTGCTCTTCCCATTAGTTTCTTAATTAATATCCCGAGCGCGGGCAAAGTGTGAGTCGGGTCGAATCAATCATAATCACCTGCTATAAAATATTTTTAATTCCACGGCCAAAGGCTCTGAGGGGCCCTGGAACCACGGAGCGTCTTTATGGCCCGCTTACTTTCTAATTGCGTAGTGTTACCAATGGCTAAATGGAAAATTACTCGTGCCCGCTCGTAAAAGCTTTTTAAAGCCTCGAAAGGCTATATGCGCATTAAAGATTATATTACATGAATTATAACTAACGAACCAACGTATTTACTTCATTGTAATAAGAAACCGGCCAAGTGCGAGTCGGGCTCACGCACGAAGGGTTCCGAACCATTATCTATAAAAACGGCAAAAAAAAACTCATGACCGTTGTATAGCCTGGTCCTTCTATTTACAATTTAAATAGATGTAAAATTTTTATGATACATATTATATATTGATATATATTGTATAGTAGCCAATTAATAGGTACTTATAGATACATATGATGTAAATCACTGTATGCAACAAATTTATAAAAAAAATGCCAAATAGCTTAAAAATATTGTTCAAACAAGAAGTATTCCATATAAGAAAAGTAGATTATGAATTTTGCGTTTAATTTAATATTTTATATTCACGACAGAAGCAAGACAATGTTCACAGTAAAGTTTTATTTAAGAAATAAATAAGATGGCATTTATCTAATATTTACAACATTAAATCTATCTAAAACTAAATGCCGCGTGGATTAGGTTTATTAGATAATATGTAATTTTAGATAGATTTAATCTTGTAAATATTACATAGATGGCATTAAGTATACTATTGTTTAAAAAAAAATTCAGAACAAAATTACTTAGTCTCAATTTTTATAACTTAATCTCTATTCGCGTGATATTAATATATCTGCATGCTTCAAAGGCGTCTCTCAACTTTAAATTAAAAGCTTTACAGCAACTTTTTACATCGACGACTCTCCATTTTTATTATATTTTTTATTGCGGCCACAACTAAAAGACGTGACATTTCTGCGACGTTTCCGCGTCCTTTAAATATTGAATCGGAGTACTGTTCCCTACGTATAAGGTTTATTTTTGCTTGACGGTTGTTATTATTAAGCAAATTATAACGATGACTCCTCTATGCAATTTTGAAGTCGCGTTTGATGTGAATTTTTTTGAATCGACGGTAGGGTTTTATTTGCCAATTCGTTTTATAAAATACTAGCGGCCCGCCCCGGCTTCGCACGGGTATTTAAGAAAAATTTTAAAAATAAAAGTGATCATAGACACAAATAAAATCATCCGAATATTTCGTCTTTGGTGAATAATTTTATGAATTTCTTCATCTTTTACTGAAATACTCTTGAAATTACGTCATGGATATTGAAAGACCGCTGACCAGATAATAGTTCCGTTTTAATTTAAGGGGCATTCGGGGTTACACGTAAAAGTGACAAATAAGTCTGGTCTCCCATAGCTTCGGATATAAATCATCGCATCTTGCGTTTTTAATGAAGATAACTCGGAGAACCTGCAAATGAATATGACGTTGCAGATTACGCGTTGACCGATATTTGATGGGTCAATGTCTTGATTTAAAGCGTCTCTAAGATGAATGTTTCACCAGCCCTCAGTATCTGGTAATTACGACATAATATGTAATTCAATCTTTCTGATATAATTTTTGCCAACATATCGACAATGTATTGAATAAAAACCGGCCAAGTGCGAGTCGGACTCGCACACAAAGGCCACCGTTACCATTCAACTTGGTAGTAATTTCACTCTGGTAGGGTCACGCAACAGTGTTCACTGTTGCACGAATTGGCAGGTCCGTCCGGGTAAGTACCAAGATCTCACAGAAGACCGGCGTAAAGTTGAAGTGTTATACTTCTGCGTTTCGTCTGGTGAGGTACCAGGGCCCACTTTATTTAAAGATGTCAACGCATTTGCAACCCTACAGCTGTTGCAAATGTCCATGGGTGGTGGTTATCACTTAACATCAGGTGAATCGCCAGCTCGTTTGCCACTTTATCACATAAAAAAAATCAAATTTAAATATCTTCATTCATTACAGAAGTATTACACTTACTTATTGTCCAAAAAACCACTACTACTGTCAACATTATCTATAAAAACGGCAAAAATGTCTATTTTATGGGAGCCAAACTTATTTATATTTTTGTGTTTTTTAGTATTTGTTGTTATAACGGCAACATAAATACAACGTTTCTGAAAATTTCAACTGTCTAACTATCACGGTTCATGAGATACAGCTTGGTGACATATGGACAGACATACGGACAGACGTTAGGGTTCCGTACCCAAAGGGTAAACGGGACCTTATTACTAAGACTCTGCTGTCTGTCTGTCCCTCTGTCAACAGGCTGTATCTCATGAACCGTGATAGTTACACAGTTGAAATTTGATCTGAGTGCTTTCTCAAGGAGGGTTGACACCAGGCAGGCGGCTGGTTTTAAAAATATAGCCAAAACCGCTTACAACATGATTCATGTTGTGCCGACCCCACCTAGGTGGGATAGGGGCAGGAGGATGATGATGACTTGAATACTTGTCCGCCTATTTTAAAAGTTCGCGTCAAACCATGTCTTTTGAAAGAGGCTATTGTTCTTTGGAATGGTGGTTAAAAATGACCAGATGGTGAATGATTATTTGTTAAAAAATTATTATTGGCTATGGCGGCTCCTCAATATTGGGGAGACTAACTTTTCCAGAAGCACAGCACATACCATTTGGTTCATCGACCCATTTTTGGCAGCACTTAGAGCAAATCTTATTCGTGGCCCCGATTTGGACGGAAGACTGTTGAGCATAATGCAAGAAAGCTGATGTGTTACTGTGAGCTAAAACTCGATTACGAACTCTAGTCGTTGACGTTTGTTGTCTTTCTCTCTAACGTCGTAGGCGTTGGGAACGCTCAGAGATCGATTCCCTACTGTGAATTTGTATATTTATATTATTTTGCTCTTCAATCTGCTGCAAACACTCTACTTGACTCTCTCCGACTTGTAAGACGATTTTCGGTAAAGATTTGACATTACGACGTATTTTTGATGCCCTCGCCTAGGAACTATTTCTAGAAAGATGAGATCTTGACCTTTTGGGCAATTTAAAATGATAAAATAAATTAAAATGTTGAACAGGAATTACCACTATAAATGTGTAAGAACTACTAAGTCAGTCACTAAGCTGTTTGGATAGTTAAATTACAAAATACTAACATTTTTAAACTTCTGATTCTTTCGAATGGAATGTCCGAATTGAATAATTCAAAATTTTTCAAATATTATTCAAAAGTTATATAAACATATTGAAACAGTCTTAAATATGAAGTAATTTATTTTTAAAAGTATTAAGACCACGATACATATAAAGAGGCTTTTCTAGCGGCGGCATTTCAATCAAAATTTTAAAATAAAATAACACTTATTGTGGCTTAACTGTAATAGTTAGACATATCCTGTCACGACACTTTTTGTAAATAATAATGTGTTCTGCAAAGTCGTAGTACATTACTTTATTCTATCATCAATAGTTTTCGCAGCGCACGCGATGTAACGAATATTTTAGGTAATTTTTGTACACTTTGGGTAAAATTATTGAAGTTTTAGTAAGGATCCCTAGTTTTTTGAAAATATGATATAGCCTATGTCATACGGAGATAATGTAGCTTCCCAACAGTGGAAGAATTTTTCAAATCGGTTCAGTAGTTTCGGAGCCTATTCAATACATACAAACAATCAAATCTTTCCTCTTTATAATATAGATTTAACATAAAGACATTGGATCTGAACTCCAATAGTTATAAAATATTTGAGTGTTTAAATATAGTTTCGCATAGCCGTGATAGCTCAGTGTCCGGGCGTTCGCCTTTAATTTAATACACGCGAGCAACTTGAGTTCGATACACGGTGCCGGCACTAATAAAATTGTTAATTTTAAGTGCTGACTTATCACGTGCTCAGCGGTGAAGGAAATCATCGTGAGGAAACCTGCATATGTTCGAAATAATAACAAAAAAAATATTTCGAAGATATTTGAAGTCCACCAACCCACAGTGGTGGACTATGCCGTAATACCCTTTGTACAGGGGAGGCCTTTGCCCAGCCGTGGGACATTTATAGGTATAGTTATTTTACTATAGTTTCGCAGCAAATGTTGTTTTAAATATATAAACAGAAGCTTGCTATATATAGCTGTCTTGAAAACGTAGTCCAAAAAATTTATAAGCCGATAAATTTTTACCTTGTACGTTTCCGTTTATAATTATATCCTTCCATGAGAACACTCAAACGCAATAGTTTTAATTCGCCTCTGGTCAAATTATGCCACAATAAACAATCTACCTAAAATTGTAATTTTCCCTTGATGTTATTAGATTGTTACGTTACGAACCATTTCGTAGTGTAGCCACAATTAAATTTGTCGGTATCCACATAGCCGCTAAAATAGTTTTCATTAATAAATAAATAAAATGGCTGAATAAACTTGTGTTTCGCTGTGAACTAAACTTATGTAAGTCTTTATCCAATGTTATTATTTAATCGTATCTATTAGGACACGTACATTTTTGATATCAGTTTATTTGTTAACATGCCTAGAGATATTTATATATGCGCTGTCGAAATTTATTATATTATTATTGGAAAGTCATAACAATTACCTTAAATACAATGTTAAATGAAACTATTTCTCGGAATTTATCTCCGTTTGTTTTATGTTTAAACCCTCAACTTTCCACTTCATTCAAGCAGGGGGTGAGGTAATTACGCTTTTCTGGTGTAGTCAACTCGAGCAAAATTCGCTTTCTGGACTGAAGAATTGTCAGAATCACACACCAATCTAATTAAAACTCAAGTAATTAACAGTTTAATAATGGGTCCCTAATTAATAAATAACAAGGTAAAGGGTCGCACTATTATCGCGGCCGCAAATTCCACAAAAGCTAATCGCGCCACACAAGATATGATTCGATCACAAGATGCGCCGCATCTATCAAATGCTGGGAACTGTCTAGTCGATTCATTTATCAAGTTGATGCTAATGACAGACGGACAGATCTTGTATGGGATGTCGTGTTTGCGCATATTAATTATCAGTGATTCAAGCTTGACCGCTTTGACCTTCGCGAGATTGATTTTAGCGGTAAAAGTTTCCCTTTCGACGCAGATACAAGTCCAAATTAACCACAGATTGATACTAACTGTTAAAAAGACACTAACTGTTAAAAAGTTAATCAATAAAATGCATGTTATTTCTAATATTCGATAGACTGCAAGTCCATTTGTGGATGTTCGTAGTTAACACGTCTTCGAATGCACGTGATGATATCACGATTGAAACTTAAACGTTGGCAGCACATTAATTCAACCACCGTCTTAAAAGTTGGCATCAGACTACTAGTGCCAGCTACAGTTATTTACTATTAAAATTAACCATTACGATGATATATTGGCACGGAAACGCAGAGGCCATGGGAGCCAGGAGAGCCAGTGCTGACAAGGAGCCGCCTTCCGCCCACCAGAGGTCTTGGTCTCAGGCTCCATTAGTGGCGTTACTTACTTATATATGTGTGCACGGAGTTACTTAGCGTTCGCTGTGGCTAACTAATTGGATTACTGTGGTAGGGCTACGAAATAACTTTAAAGATCGGCGTGATGTGGAAGTATTATACTTTTGCGTTTCGTGTGTGTGGTGGCTTAGGGGCTCAATTTTTTAGAGGTCTTCAATGCATCTGCATAGTTCTCGGGTTTGTAGATGCACATGGGCTCACATGACAACTTTTCACACAAAAAGAAGAATAATAAAAATAACTTAAGTGTTCGTGCATTGATTTTTGCTCGTGTGAAGTCCAAAAAAAATTTGAGTCCGTCGGTTTTTAGGCAGCGCGCCCGGCCGAAATTCACGGGCCTCGCCGCCAATTCGGAGCGGGCTTGCGGTCGGGCTTATTAATAGCGAGGGCGCAGGCTGCGTGGGAAAATAATTTGTCATTTAATTTAGCGCGCCGCGGGGCGCCACCTGCGATGTCAACGGTGCGCCCGTCGCTGGGACAATCGCCGGCTAATTCGGACGTTTGGTTTCGAACGACTAGTGGTGAGGGTGTAGGAGAACAGTCGGCCATTAATGGGTTTGGATACAAATGTGGCACCAAAATTATTTTTCTATCCAATTAAACCTTTACGCAGCCAGTGGAGAATTTAATGAGTTGTTTGAGTTTAGGACTTTTTTGTCTGTGTTTTTATATACGTGTTATACAAAGCTGACGGCATTAACACTTTACAGGTGTCATCCTGTCTTAAATACTGGTCGAATTTCGATATTTTATGTAACGACATATTATATAGTATATACACATATTCGGCGAATCAAATGATAAAGCTATTTCCTGTGGTCATCAATAAAACACGTTAAAGCACAGGCTTGGTTCATTGTGTGATCAATTTTTTTCAATCAAGCGAGTTTTTTTGAGTTTTTCTGTGTGCTTTCGAGGTAATTTTAGAAAACAAAAAATAAAAAAATTTGTAAGTTACTGATTTCTCAAATTAATTCCTTTTTCTAAATTATTAGAACCCGCTTGTTTTAATTTCTTTTCGTTTCTTGCAAGAATTTTGAATTTCTTGGGCAGAAGAGTAAAGACATTTGAGAGAAAAATAATGTATTGAATTACTTTACAAATTATAATAACTACTCGTTAAGAGCCTCCCTTAACGAGTCCCTCCTCCTTCAGAGTCTTGGAAAGATAATTTGAATAATTCTTCTATATTAATCACTAATTACCGATATAAAGACAGTTAATAATTATGTTACGTTATTGCAAAATTTCAAGATATGTTTAAACACTGTAGCCTGCCCCGTTACTTATCGATTTATTGATTTATTTACTTATTATTAATGGTGCTGCAGTAGTTTTAAGCCACGCATTAAAAAATATGTTGATACATTTTATTACTAAGCCCGTTCCTTTTACGTATTCGCGTAAATACATGAAATCACTATACCACTTGAGCAGATTACGGAAGCCGTACTTCAGGACGACAATACGAAATCATTATCATTTGGACGACCATCTACATATTTTAATAATTTGGACGACCAATCTAAGAGGGGGTGTTCATAAAATATTTCCGATAGTGTCTAATCAGGGGCATTTCGATACGCATCGGCTATTACCGACGCGCCTAAATTACAATGCATGTCGCGCCAATCGACGCAGCTTTGTAATTTTTCAGCGGAACAATCCAGTACATTGTAATCGACGTTTCGAATTGTGACCGGTCGCTCGGCTTTGATTGCTGATGTTTTTTAACCGATGCAGCTATTGTTATTTCATTGCGATGGTTTACTTTTTCATTTATTAAAGTGTAATAAATTTTGCCTTCAATTTCTGTTTCAAATATATTATCATAAACGTGATAGTGGAGTTTTCAAGAACATGGCGACTTTTAGAACAAATGTGAAAATTGGACACTGGTTATTTCTCTGAAATATAAAGTTTAAGTTTCTACCTTCAGATTTAATTGGGGTTCATTTAGGGTTTTCTAATCCTTTCTTATTCTCCATTTTATATATCTACTAGCTGCTGCCCACGACTACGTCTGCTTAGAGGGGTGAAAATTTATTAATATTATTTAATATATTATTTAGGGTTGTATGTATTTCCGAGGTTCGAGCCGTTTCGGAGGAGCTCAATTACAAACACCGTGACACGAGAATTTCATATATTAGATATTACAATTAATTAAATATATTAAATCATATTTGTAGAAAAAGAACTTTCATATTTACGGCTAGTTTTCCATCCATATGGATTTGCGTGCCTCCTATGTAACTTAGCACCTGAATAATTCGTGTATCTTTAGACATTGTAAATTTAACAAAGTACACTGAAGCGCAGGGATCTAACAATTGGCTTGTTACTCCGACGATATCAAAAAAATGAGGATGAAATTTGTGTCCTTTGGTATATAACGTTGCATCGTGTAGGGTAGCGCATGACGGTCCACACCGACGGCTTGAAGAACAAAGAAGTACACAATGTGTCCTTACGCTTATCAGTATAAGATTAACAAACAGTTAACAACGACTCGTTGACACTTGAGTAAATAACTTTGAAAACTTGCTTTAGTAACATACAATTAATGTTTCCTTATGGTATAAGCAATAAATGGGAGCTTGATGACGCAATCAACAATTTTCCCGCGCAAAGCAAGTAAACGGGCACAAACACAGTTTGACTGAGAGAAATTTAATTATAAGCGACCATTCCGCCTCTGCGGTACCAGGGCTCGCTAATAGAACGGAGTATTCACGAGAACTATAAATGCTAATTGTAGCCGCTGGACGGTCGCTGAAGTTGTCAGCTGATTGCTGTCGGCATAGTGGGGCATATGTTCGATATCAAAACGTGAAAATATCTACTAACATGGATTTCTTCTTGATTAGAGAGATTTTCTTTCAATAGAGGGATGGACCATTTTCTTTCAGTAGACGGATGGAGACCTAATAGTAAACGGTGAATGCTGCGCGTGGGTTTTTACACAATACACAGAAGACTTGCCGTATGCATATGGTCTTTGAGAAAGATTCTGTGTATTATGTGGGTAGGAGAAACAGGTAAAGACCCTCGACGCAGTAATCCATACTAATATTATAAATGCGAAAGTAACTCTGATTGTCTGTCTGTCTTGCTTTCACGCAAAACTACTGAACCGATTTAAATGAAATTTGGTACACAGATAGTCTAGAGCCTGAGAAAGGACATAGGCAATTTTTTTTATTGGAGAAAGGGTTATAAAGGGTGCTTAAAGGGGATAGATATTTATTTGACGCCTTCAACGCGAGCAAAGCCGCGGGCGAAAAGCTAGTATGTAATATAGCAATCAGTATAACGTTTCGTAAGTTTCATTTAAGAAACTAAAAGATATATCCAATACATATGGATATTGTAACCTTCTTGCGCATCAACTTGCGATCAGATCATGTGTTCTAATCTTAATAACTTGTATAAGGAGCATCTACAACGGGTCGATTCTTTAAGTTTGTTGTCTTCTGATGCTTAATAAGCTGATCCCATTTCTCTCTATCTTATTAAGGTCAATTTATAACCTTAATTTAATCTTAATTGTTCTTAAAATCACAATAATTATGAAAACAATTTACATGTAAAAATATACGAAAAAATCAAAATTTGCTTAAAGTGTTATCAAAATGTTGCCGTTTGATATTAGTCATTTCTAGATGAGTTACTTGTATGACATGCCTACTTAAACTGGTTAAGAAGTTAAACCTAGAAATTACCTACGTTACTTCGAGACTCATAATCAAAATTAAATTCGATACAATCCCATACGGCCATTCGTTAATAATATAGATACATAAAAGAGATTTACTAAGAAACCGGCTTAAGTAAAACCCACGTTATTAAAAGGCTGCCAGTCCACTTGCCACCTTCTCACATGAAACAAAACTTAACCCTATCCAATGTAACCGTCGGTTTTAATGTGACAGTTAACAGTTAGACGACGAGTTCGCCGTGCGTGTGTCGCGTTTTGTACGGTTTACGCTCCCGTCGAGCCTTTACATGTGAGAGGCGACCACACTTTTTGGTCGATGTACCGCCGACGCTCATGCATAAATTCATGAGACGGACAAATTGACAGGTGGCCGGTTTAAGCCGCGAAATTCCCGGTCATCGTATCGGGCTGCGCGGTATCGGCATTGTTCGCGTATCGCAATTACGAAGGCTTACGTGAAAGGGTGAGATCAATTTGAACGCGGCTGAATGAGGTAACGAAGGAAACTTGTGCCTTTTCTACTTTATGTGGTCTTGTCTGAATCCATGGGCAAAGTCGTTTTTTGTTTCTACCACAAAATGCAGTGCTTGTGATATATCTATGTAAACACTGTTACCCGTATAATGCGTGAACGCCATTGATTTTCACTTCACTTTTTGTAAAACATATTATTCGCTTAACATATTTTAATCTATGGGATAAAATAATAAGTCCACTATCACATGTTTGATATATGTTTTATTATTGTTCATATAAATCAAGACCTAAATTTTTTATTAACAATGACATTGATGCCATGTGATGCATTTGGATTTGACCATTCTGAGCAGAACAACAATAACATGTATGGAAAAACTTATTTTCATAAAAACAGCACCACATAAAGTTTCTTGCTGTTTTTTCTTTGAACAGATTTAATTTAATTATTTTGTGCCTGAGTTGACGTTCATAAGAAATTTGAAAGTTATAATTTGAAATAAAAATAAATACTTTCATTGTGTTCTAGATCTTAACAAGGTTAATTAAGGTCACCAGAAGCTACTCTTAAACGTTGCTGGCTATTGAAAAACCTTTGAAAAAAATATGGATGTAGGCATACCGTACCCGTTCAATACGTCAGCGCGCCATCTGCGTTGGATAGCGCGAAACGATAAAATAGTTACCAGACGTTGATAGATAGCTTGCCATCCGATTACTCACCCCGCACTCTTCGACTAAACCTGGAGTTCTACTGGAATATGACCCACCCTGCTTTAAAGAGAATGGTCCAGTTCAAGGCCGATGAGTTGGTGCATTTTCTACGTTATTGGCTTCCCGACTAAGAGGGTCGTATATTCAATTCACGCCTAGAATTGTAACGCACAGAGGTTGTCTCAAATCTGGCTATTAATTATATTTATTCGTGTCTCAGAAGATGTGATGTGACTATCATTCCACGCTGTACGTATATAAAATGAGGTAAAAATACGAAAAAAAAAATACGAATAAAATAAAAACTTATTACAGCATGCCCCTGAGATTTTGAAACCGTGAACAAAGACTACATAAGTAATTACTATATAATATTACATAATTCCTCCATTAAATTAACCCAAACCTTTTATTCCTTAATTTATTCCAATCCATCCAAAGGTTGCCTGGAAGAAATTACTTTTAGTAATAAGGCCGCCCATTGTACCTATCATTTAAACTTTTAGGTTTTGTTTGTATATTCATTTGTTTTCTCGTCTGGTTGGGTTTATAGAGCCGTGATAGCTCAGTGTCCGGGCGCTCACCTTTAATTAAAATATACTCGAGCAACCTGAGTTCGATCCCCGGTGCTGGCACCAATGAAGTTTTTAACTTTAAGTGCTGACTTATCACGTGCTCCGCGGTGAAGGAAAACATCGTGAGGAAACCTGCATATTTTCGAAATAATAACAAAAAAAATATATATTTCGAAAATATGTGAAGTCCGCCAATCCGCAGTGGGGCCGCGTGGTGGACTACACCCTGATACCCTCTGTATAGAGGAGGCCTTTGCCCAGCAGTGGGACATGTATTGGCTCTTACTTTACTTTACTTTTTTGGGTTTATAAATAAAAATAAAAATATAGATATATATTGCATATATAAAATAAATAGTATGGACAAAAATAAACATAAATATATATATATATATATATATATATATATATTAATATTTTATATAATACATATATAAATAGGACCCAACCAGACGGAAGCCCTATTATTATTATGGGAGGGATATTCATTTGTTTTTTCGTCTGGTCGGGTTTATAAATAAAAATAAAAATATAGATACATATTGCATATATAAAATAAATATTATGGATAAAAATAAATATATACATATAAATGTTATATATAATACATATATAAATAGGACCCAACCAGACGGAAGCCCTCGACAGGGGAGACCAAACGGCCGAGGGTTAGGGTGAGAGGGAGAGAAACCGGCGGACGATGCGGGCGGTATCGAGGAGCACCGCCTTCTGCATTTGAGCTTGGAGCGTTCCGTCCCGGAGTCCCAGTCGCCTCAGATGTTCCGAGAGGCTTGACTGGGATTAACCCTTTGCAGACACGACTATTGGGATAATTTCGGTCGGCACACCACCCCGCATGTCGGTCACCTCGTGAGCCAGGTCCAGATACTTCGTCTTCTTATCTGTTTCGGCTTTCACGAGGTTCTCGTCATATGGAATGGTAATGTCGACCAAAAATACCCGCGACTGTGCCCGGTCCATCACCACGATGTCAGGTTTGTTCGCGACAATCGTCCTGTCCGTGATGATGGGCCGGTCCCAATAGAGCCTGGCGCGGTCATTTTCGAGCACGGCCTCCGGAGAGTACTTGTAGTACGGCAGTTTCCGTTCCACGAGTCCGTATTTCAGAGCGAGCTCCTGGTGTAGGATTCTGGCTACTAGGTTGTGTCTATGCAGATACTCAGAGTTAGAAAGCAGGGAACAACCGGAGATAACATGCCGTAGCGACTCCCCGGGATGGCGACAAGCTCGACAGATGTCGACGGTGCCATCCTTTAGGATGTATCTCCGATAGTTGTTCGTCTTAATAACCTGATCCTGTATCGCACAGACAAAACCTTCGGTTTCCCCAAAGAGGTCACCGAAACGTAGCCAGTTAAGGGAGGCAACGGTATCTACGAAAGGCTCGTGTAGAGCCTTGTAGAACCTCCCGTGGAGCTCTTTCACCTTCCATACGGTCTCTCGGTCGGAAACGCTCAGTACTCCCGGGTCCTGCCATTGCTCGTTGGCTAAGGATAGAGGGGTAAGTCCTTTATCACAACTAATGACGTCCGTGTAGATTGATTCATCCGATCTCGCCAGAAAGTAGTTACGGAGGCTGCACACCTCGCGATTGTGCATGGTGAGGGCGCTTAAAAAGCCCCTCCCGCCATGCTTCCGCGGCAGCTACAGCCTCATCACTGACGATCTCGGATGATGCATTCTGTGGGACGTCATAGTTGTGCGGACTTTTCGATCCAGGGCGTTGAGCTCAGTTTGAGTCCACCTGAGTATGCCAAAGGTATACATGAGGACTGGCATCACCCAGCCGTTAAATGCGCGTGCCTTGTTCACGCCTGACAAATGGCTGTTAAATACCTTTGTCAGGCGTGCAAAAAACACGTCACGAACTGACTGTTTCATGCCAGCCTCATCGATCGATTATTATTATTATGTTTATACATGTTGTATATCTCGAAATATTTAAGATATTTCGGTATGATCAAGATCACGGGCCTAAGCCAAGTGAGCTTCATCTTATGTTTCGGGTGGATTATTCAAGTCTTCCTGTAAAAATTTGCGTACAATTCGGCATGTGTTTAGGATTACTGCTTTTTGCATGGTTATGTAGGTGTTTTCAGATATATCTAAAATTTTTAAAGATTGAAGTAGATGTTTGGGAATTACGCCTGTACTGGATAGCACTAGTGGCAAAATGTATGCTTTGTTCATTTTCCAAATTCTAAGAATTTCTTCCTTTAACTCTGTGTATTTATTTATTTTTTCAGTAATGGTTTTGTGAATGTTATGGGTATTGGGCACTGCAATGTCGATAAGAAATAATATTTTATCCTGTTTATCAATTAATGTTATGTCCGGTCTATTGTTATGGATGGTTTTGTCTGTTAATATGGCTCTATCGTAATATAATTTGTATCTAGTGCTCTCAAGTACAGACATCGGATTGTATTGGTAGTAAGGTGTAGTTTTGTCTGGTATAAGTTTGTGCATTATGGCGAGTTTCTGGTGTATAATGTGTGTTACTTGATTATGTCGATGTGTGTAATCTGTTGGTGCTAAAATTGGACAGGCGCTTGTTATGTGCTGTATGGTTTCAGCTTGTCGGTGGCATTTTCTGCAAGTGTCGTTTTGTATACTACTGTCTTTAATTATATATTTTCTATAATTTTTAGTGTTGATTACCTGGTCCTGAATGGCAATCATGAACCCTTCTGTTTCTGGAAACAGAGATCCAAGTGTAAGCCATTTATTTGAGGCTTTTAGGTCAATATGGCTCTGTTCAAGATCGTGTATGTGTCTACCGTGTAATTCTTTCCTGCGCCAGGTATTAATTTTATCAGTTTCAGCAGTGTTTGGTGATCTAATATGGGTGTCTCTAACTTTAAGATTCAAAGGCGTGTAGTTTTTATCTGTATTTATAGTGGCTAAATGAATGTTACTGGTTTCAGCTTTTTTGTAAAAGAATTTGCGTAGATTATGAACCTGTCCTTCCCAAAGCACTCTCAGATCTATTAGCCCCCTGCCTCCCTTTAATCGTTTGACAGATAAGCGCTCGATTGCAGACTTCGGATGCAAGTTATTGTGTTTGGTGAGTGTTGTTCTAGTTTTAATTTCCAGTTGATTGATATCTGTTCGCGACCACTTGATAACTCCAAAGGAATATGTTAGAACTGGGATTGCATAAGTGTTTATTGCTTTGAACATATTTTTTGAAAATAAAGACTTTCTGCAGATCAAATTAAGTCTGCGCGTATATTCATCAGTCAGTGTCTTTTTAATCTGGGTATGATTGATAGTTTTTGATTGTACAATGCCTAAATATTTGTACAAATCAGCTGATTCCATCTGAATAAAATTGGTATCACTATTGTCCATATTGTTACTGATATTTATAATCCTACCTTTACGTATATGAAGTACTCTGCATTTATCTAGGCCAAACGACATATTGATATCTTTACTAAACTCTGATGTTACTTGTATGAGCCTGTTTAAAGCTTTTTCAGATTTTGAGAATAATTTTATATCATCCATATACATGAGATGGCTTATTTCTGTATCAGTTGTCAATTTGTAACCGTTAAATCCACTGTTTAGCAAATGCGACAGAGGGTTTAAGCTCAGGCAAAACCACAAAGGGCTAAGAGAATCTCCTTGGAATATACCATTCTCGATCGGAATTTCATCAGTGCTTATAGATTCAGTCGAATTACTTAAAACGAGCCTGGTCTTCCACGCGGTCATGGTATTCTCCAAGAAGGCTATGATTTTTAGGTTAATTTTATAAATCTGTAAAATGCGAATGAGCCAAGAGTGTGGTACGCTATCGAAAGCTTTTTTTGTAGTCAATGTAGGAGATATGTATATTTCTATTATGGGTTTGTGCATGTTTCAGTACGGTAGAATCTATTATAAGTTGTTCTTTGCATCCTTTGTGATGTTGCCTACATCCTTTTTGTTCTTCGGCGATTATATTGTGTGTGGATAGGTGAGTGTTCATTTGGTGTGCGATACAAGAGGTGATGATCTTGTAGATTGTTGGTAGACATGTGATAGGCCTATACTGTGATGGGTTGGTTGTTTCATTACTTTTTGGGATCATGTAAGTTATTCCTTTAGTTACGAAATTCGGTAAATCAGCTGATCCTTTTAAAAGATCTGTGATAATTCGTGCTAGCACATCATGTAATACAATGAATTTTTTATACCAGAAATTGTGGATACCATCAATTCCCGCAGCTTTCCAGTTCTTTATCTTCCTTGTGACCATTTCTATTTCTTCTTCTGATATGTCTATGAATTCCATTTCCTCTATATGGTTGAACCTATTTTCTTCATCCTTAATCCAATCTGCTTTATCGTTATGATCTTGTTGTTTTTTCCAGATACCAGACCAGTAGCTTTTAAGGTCACCAGGATTAGGTAGATCATAGTTTTTTTTGGTTACTTCTGAATGTAAAGACCTATAAAATCCTTTTTCGTTATTTGAAAACAGTTTGTTGTCACATTTGCGCATCAGTGCCTTTTTGTATCTAGCTAACCTTTGTGATTTAAGTGCTAATTTTTGTTTGAGTGTGTCTAAGTAATCTTCTGGCCTAATATTATCTTTTTCGTGTGTTGAATGAACTTTTATTCTTTTGAAAATTTCCTCGACATGTTTTACTACTTTTTTTGATCTATTATTGTTAATGTATTGCGTGACTCTACCTATATCGGCTCTTAATGATTTAATATCATTTTCAATTCTGATTTGCCATGCTGGAGTAACTGATTTGTATTTATAATTTGTGTGGGTTTGATGTTCTGATTTTATTTTGTAACCTAAATTTTCACTAATGACTAAAGCACTACAATAGATTAAAGTATGAAATCCTGTTAGATCAATATCAATTGAAATAAATTTACGTAATATTTCTTTGTTGAAGATACTAACTAAGTAATAAAGTTTTTTACTTTCTTTTAGTTTGGGAAGTTTCGGTCTAGCTGTCGGGTCTGTTCCTGTGTATAATGTTAGTGTAGTCTCTAATTGATGAAGGATATTCTGCATAGTTGTTTCAGGAAGAGGTTGATCTAAATTTTGAATTGTCGTCGTGTGTGTGTTGGATAATGTCAATGTTTGAGTGGACGTATCGCATGTGAGGGTCGATATTATTTGTTCTGATAGCGGGTCTGTGATTGGCGTGTAAGTGGATGGTGCGTTTAATGTGTTTATGTCTTGTGTGAAAATGTGTACTGGTTGTGATCTGAGACTAGGGGATGTAATCGATGATTGAGTGATAGATGACTCGCATATAGTAGGTGACACCTGTTCTTGATTTAGTTGTACCGAGATTTCTTTACGAAGATCTTCAATGACATTATCTGCTAAAAGTTTATTTCTAATAATGACTCGTCGTTGATCGGCAACGCGTTGAGCAGAAACATTTAGGTGCGGAAATTTTAATTTAAATTTGTCAAAAGGTTTTTTACAATACATTGTCCTATCTGTTTCCAATTTTGTAACTTCTAAGTATGTGCGCATGATAAATAGATTTATATCGTTATCCCATTTCATGCGCACTCTGGGTTTTCCAGCCTTGGTGGTCGCAAGTTGGTTGACACATGTCTCCTGCGAAACATCCTTAGCCGGAGTATCTGTTCTACTATTACTCCTACTATCCCCTCTGTCGGCTGTAGTCCTTGAGGACATCCCCCTACCCCCCGCGTCCCCGACTCCCGCCCAGCCGCCCAGCTGGGAGTCACTGGCTAGCATACTGTCACGCCCGTGGCCAGCTACAGACGTGCCCCGGCGATCGCCCCCGGGCAGCGGCCCTATACGTAATTTCTTATTTCTCGTCTCCATCGTCATGGGTTACCTGAACCTTGTTAGCCGTGTAAGTTAATTTAAGTAAACACGTTGCCCGCCCCCTACGAGGTCTGATGGTCGACTCGGGCGTAAGGTAGGATTGTAGGGGGGGATTTATTATTATTATTATTATAAGTTCTCACAAGGTCACAACAGCCTCCCAAATTTGAATACGATACCGCAGCTGAAGAGCGATTAAAGAATCGAATCTGTCGAATAATTATACCTTTTGTTTATCACTTACGTAAAATAAAGAGTAAAGCGACGTGATTGAAGATAATTTGTAAATAATTTAAGCATATCGTTGAAAGTGATTCGCATGGGGGAGCACGTAATTGCATAGAAAATATGTACTAGCCGAGCTCTCATTATGTCTGCAGGAGCTAGTACAGTACGTGCCGACTAGCAGCTATGAACCACATATTAGTATTAAGGCGACACCATTGCGTGATTGTATTAATTTGAATATCAAAGCGAGAAATTTTCAAATTAAAAGTGATAAATGAATAAAGGCTCCATGTAAAACATAGGCCGTAACTTTACTTTATGCTTATTTTTTTTATATCTTGTGACGATCCTTGCTACGGATTTTATAGCGCTTCATTCACGAAGCTTACGTCGCTTTCTTGCTTACTTCGCAGCGTACATGCATTCCTCATTTATAATTCTAGGTAATACATTAAATTATTATTTCTTTGTTTTATACAGCATACTTTATTTCATCTTAAGTTTTAGTATAAAATAACTAAGAATGTACAAGTGTTCATTAACAGGGCATTTGACTTTATAGTATTTGAGATGGTCTTCAAGTGTCGTGTAAGGTATAACATATTTTTCGAATTATAAAATGTAGTACACAGTGTACGGTTTTTCTAATAATGTATCTATTAAAAATTCACATTTAAAGTCATGTCACTTTCAGGCACAGAGACTGCAACTAGAATAGAATTAATCATAAAACAGAAAAATTTAAAAGCGTAAATGCTTCTACAATATGCAATCTGTATAGATAGAAAAATGTCCATGAACTCTGAATAATAAATCGAGATCGGCGAGAAAATCGTCGTAGCAGAGCCGCACGTCTATCGCGTGTTTCGCTCGCGTGACCCCGCTAGAGGCTTTGGCGCGTTTTCGTACCAAAGCGCGGGAATTTCTTAACCTACATCGCGGAACAAGTGCTTGTGAGCAGTCGCTTCTAATGAGATGTCATTGAAAATTAAAAAAAAAATGTGTAGATAAGAGAATAGTCGCAAAATTTTTCTTTCGTCGCCACCAGGATTGGAACTTGCGGTTTACTAAACTATTTTGTTTCTATTGAATTTATTGTGCTAAATTAAATTTTAACAATGGATATTTGAAAACTAGATGTGTCGCCTACCATATTGAAATTTAACTATTCACAATTAGTACTAGACTTCATTATATTATAGCATTTTCCCTGGCCATATTGCTTACAAAATAGTTTGTCTCCGACTCTTGTATACGATCAGAATACAGTTAGATACTTTTACTGTGGTAGGGCCACGCAACATTCTTCGCCGTTGCACGAATAGGCAGGTCCGGGTAAGTAACACGTACTCAGAGAAGTACGGCGTGAAGTGCAAGTGTTGTGTCTTTCATTTGGTGAGTGTGGTAGCCATGGCTCACTTTATTAAAAAATGGCACGGCATCTGCAACCCTACGGTTGTTGAAAATGTCCATGGGCGGCGATTATAGCTCAAAATCAGCTCGCTTGCCACATTCTCAAATAAAAAAAAAGAATCTTCTTTCTTATGAAAATAAAATGACGCGATGGTTTTATCATAATTAATAACAGAATGTAAAAATTAATGTAGCATTTTCCTTTATTTACTATTGCATACCGAACGTGGCATGAATTTCGAAACAAAATTTGAACATTGAAAATGCTGAAACAATTTAGGTACATAGTTAACGACGTTTAAATTTTCGCAATTAAAAAAAAGAAAATTTGTCATTTAGTTTGTTTATAATGTACCACTTGGTCATCTTTAGCGGTGTGTAACTTAATACTTAGAAATTGTGTATCAGACATAAGGCAGATTATCAGGTAAACACTTAATTTATCTAAGTCTAAATGTAATGTTTTCTTTAATGCATGCAATGAGTTATGCCAGCTTTTGACTTCAGACTTACTTACCATGCAAATAGTTATGCAAAAACGAAGTGCTTTAAAATCTTGTATACATTTAAAAAAAAGTTTTGAAGAGCTTCCATTTTCATACAAATTGTTATGTCGGCGACATTTTCAAGGTTTTCCTTATCAGGAATCGATAGTGCTAGTAGGGAAGGCTTAAAATTCAAATGCAGCTCCGCATAGGGGCGGAAATACAAAGACAACGCTGTCCGTACGTACGGTGAGGCGCGAGGGTTGAATCGATTATTCCAATGAACCCTTCTATCTGATTGTGCTCCATACTCCGTCCCATACAGAGCGAGTGACGCCGTATCGCTGAAAGGAGGAACGGCGCTTTGTTCGACAATGTGGATGCGCTACCTATACTAATACGGCATACATTACGCCGTAGGATAACTTTATCCTTTGTCGAATGGATGGTTTACGTTCACAAAATGACAAAAACCTGCACACCTGTACATGTCCAGTGTGGGAATCGAATCCGGGGCACCGCTTAAAAGTCAATGCTGTAGTGACTTACGCCCGGTTTCTGAAACACTGATAAACGTAGAAGTCAACTAATCAGCTTTTCAAATATAATCTGAGGTGCCAAAAGCATTGTTAAACTCTTTGAATTGATCATTCTGGTCATTAAGAAGATCATTCTGGTCAATTCAGAGAGTTTAACAATCCTTTTGGTAACTCCAACATTTGAAAAGCAATTTGACAGCTGATTAGTTGACTGACTGACGATGATCATTGTTTCAGAAACCAGGCGTAAGCCTATCGTTTTTTTGCAGCATAGTTAACTGCAGGGTAGTTACCACGACCCTACAGAAGAACGGCGTAAAGTGGAAGTGAAAGTTGCGACCCCTTTGGTGCTGTAGATGTTCATTACGAGTGGTAATCACCCACCATTAGATGGCAACTTGTTACATGAAAGTATTCAAGAATGTGCACAGAAAAGTGAACATTGTACCAGGATCTTTGTAGTTAAACTTTAGTAGTACTGTATGTATATGTAAATACTGTTTTAATAGTGTGTTTGATTAAATTTAATTGAGCGGTGACAGTTGGCTACGAAGTTAATATCCGCAATCACATGCGTCAATTGCTCAGTTTTGATGAATACCTCGACCTATTTATCTATGGTAGGCATGTATGGTATCTGTTACAGATGTTCGCAAATTGGTTTCTGCCATTGTATAACAATAGATTTCCGTAAGTTGACGTGCCTTTATTGAAATTTCGAACAATTAAGACTGCTTTATACGTTTAATCAATTGGTGTGAATGCTTTTGTTTCTAGTAATACAAAATCTTATCAAATTCTTAAATCTTTAGTCAAATTCGGCGAACCAATAGCTAGGAGGTCTTGCAAACTACGTCGTATGCGCTCGTATCCCAGAGTCGTCTACCAGGGGAGAAGGGGCGTAAACATGACACTATTTGCGTTGTTTTCTTTACCCCCTGCTTAACTATTTAAGGACACGTAAAATCAGTACAGACAAAGATAATAATTTGCATGATCCTTTCAAATTCTTCCCCAATCACACCCCTCTCGGTAGTGTTTTCCATGTGCAAGAGATTTTTTACAGAAAAAAATCTATTATCTATTAAGATCGTTAATTACTATCCAATTTTTTTATTTCCTCAATCAAAAGACCTTTCTCGCAAACTCTGCGCCGCAGAATTTTTTTTTTTTATTCTAAATTTGCGAAAGAGAAGAAACATTTTTTTCAATTTTTTTTTACCTGAAATTAAAATTTGCCGCGAAAGACAAAACAATTGATTTATAGGTGTGTAACAAAAAGAAATGTCTGTATATATTTTAGACATGTAACAAAAAGTAATGGTAAAACGTTACAAAACTCTAATCTTACTGTGTCATTATGGGTGACCATTACAAACATTTATATGAGCTTAAAGGCTGCAAGACTAAACTATTACGGCACACTTAAAGAGTTGAAGTAATGTATGGACGTGGGGTTTATTTAGGGCGTAATTAGTGGCAGAGATCGTTCGACGCGCGGGCGACCGGTTGTACATCCCATTAGGTTAATGGTCGGGTTTAGCTGACTGATGGTCGTCTCACGACACCCGTAGATTCATTCATTCGTTCATCCATTCACCGAACTATTTTCACTCGCCCGTTGGCCGAGCTTACACTGGGGCCGAATTTCTAGTTACGTTCTGTAGTTGGTTCTGCGTATTTGCCGGTTTTTGTTTTCAGTTTCTCTTACATAATAATAAAGTTTGCTCTTAATGATTATTTGTGATTGTTAGTGGTAGTTTGCTTAAATGTCAGTTTAATAGATACCTTTTCGAAAATATCTCTTTTTTGTTTTATCTTGACTACAAAAATTACAGCAAAAAGATTATACTCGAGCAACCTGAGTTCAAACCCCGATGTCAATGTCATTGTTGATTGTAATTTTAAGTGTTGAATTACGTCACGTCTTGAGCGTTGAAGAAAACATCCTGAAAAATCTATATATTTTCGAAATTATAACAAAAAATATTTCGAAGATGTGTGAAGTTTGCCAATGCATGGTGGATTTGCATGGCAGTGGTCCCTTTGCCTAGCAGCAGGACATAAATAGGATGTTAATTTAATTGATTATTTACCCACGTGTTAAAAATTTCATAGTTCTTGCCATTAAGATCGTTTTTCTTGTTTTTTATAGTTTTAAATTATTATGAATTTCGAGACTGCACAATCACGTGACCATAGCCTCTTGCAACAATGTGACTCCTATCATCGACTTACGAAATCGAACACCACACCAGAAACAGTAAACACTTCCATAAAATTATTTGGTGATAATATGTGAAAACTTCCAAGTGCCGTTGTATTCCAAACAAAGTATAATTCCGTATTTAGCGCATCGCGGCTAAGTCGGTGCGTTCGCGTCAACCGTCAAATTAGTACTATAAATGCGGCACAATGGGACCCGCTGTGCGATTTCGCAAACCGGCGACGGCGGGCGCGATGGAATTTACACTTTACGACCATCGGGCCAGAATCGATTATCCGACGCAGCTCTGTACGTAGCGCTCGTAAATCTGAAGAGGCACTCGCCTTTTCAAAACCGAATCGGAATGCCAGGCAGTGGCGTTCAAATTTAGAATTCGCTCGGCCGCTGAAATATAGCCACGGTAGCACTTGAATACGGAGCGCCTCTATTTGCATCGTGCTAGGGTCCAATTTCGCGGGGCTCCCGGCCCTGTGCGGAAAAAGTTTGCGAACCGGCCAGTACAGATCTTATACTCTATTTTTCGTTGTACCTTTCTGCTCTGAATTGTGCTTCAGTTCGCTCGTGCGTTCCAAACTAATATTGGGATTTGTAAGAAACTTTTGTGTTTGAGAGTATCATCGAGGCAACCTTTATTTGTTTGCTCCAGTTTCTAAAGCACCACCAGCATTACGATCAAAGGTTGATTTATTGAGATTAATCAACAATTTGCCCGTTTCATAATTATCTGTTGTTTATATATGTGTTCGGCATTGTTCCATTATAGCTTAGGGGAAACATCAACAAAACTACTACATATTGGCTACGGTGGTAGAGCCATGCAGCAGCCTCGGCTATTCCACGAATGGGCAGGCTCGTCCGGGTAAGTACCACGAACTCACAGAAGACCGCCGTTAAGTGGAAGTATGACAAATACTTTCGCGTTTCGTCTGGTGAGTGAGGTAGCTGGAGCCCAATTTTCAAAAAGGTTGTCAAAGCATCTGCAAACCCTCGGTTGTAGCAGATGTCTATGAGCGGCGGTATTCGCTTAATATCAGGTGAACCGTCTGCTCGTTTGGCAACTTTTCACATTAAAAAAAAAATTGGCTTATTATTACTTTAAAAAGTGTCTCTTGTACTAAAAACGACGGCGATGAAGTGACTCTGCTTCGACGGAGGCATTGCAAATATTAAAACGGTACAAGAATCGTCTGTGAATCACAAATTTTGTCCGACGTTGCGTTCGAACCTGTAACAAAACACTCAAAAGTAGTAACAACGTCCTCTTAACCATAACATTGTTTATGTGCACACCATCCCTCTATGACGATGATTTATTTACTCCAATCTAGATGTATAATAAACAAAATATCTCCAAATGCCAACAAAGCTCAAACTATTGCGTGAATTTTGTTCACAATGTCTGGTATTTCCTCCTAGCATTATGTGTGGCTTTGATACAAAAAAGGTAGTGTTTCACTATTAACCAAATCTTTAGGAACAGTTATCCTTGCCCAGTTTCTTAATGTACATAACGAAAATTGAGTCTTTAATAAAATGTTTAACCTGTTTTTTTAATAATATTAACCTTTTTGGAAGGTTATATAAATATATGACATATATTTATATAACCACAATATAGAAAGCTCTATACACATGAACTTAACACGGATTAAGATTCTGGTTTACGACTCGCCCACCCCATGCAACTTAGCGACCGGGCCGACCTATTTAATTTATCAAATTCTACACCTAATTGTAATCTTACTGTAATCTTAGAATCTAATTGTATTTTGTTTGCTTTTTATAGGATAACATAGTCAAATTACCCTGATAAGCCGGTTTCTAATTCTTGAAGCGATATCGTAACTAAAAGCACCAGTAAAAGTTAAGGGCCAACATTTCGCCCGAACAGTTTTCCAATCTGATTAAGTCTCACTCCCGCCCCCGTTAAATATGAACCTCATTTTAACTGCGCGCGTTAATCCGTGGTTATTTCGAAAAGTTTAATGTTCGCCTTAATGACAGATAAAATTTATTAAAGTTTTTAACGGTCACCGAACTACACTGTAAAATCGATCTTAACCTCATTGTCCAATATGATATGATGGTTTTTGTATTTTCTTCATTTATTTAAAAACTATATTTTTTGTAAACGGCTTAAACGTTTTTTAATTAAAACATATACTTACTGTATATTTGATAGATAAATGAAATTAGGGGAATAGTGAGTGGATTGATGACGTAAATAAGAATTGTTTGTTTGTTGTCATGTTCGCACAGTAGTCGCAACAGTGTTTATCATGTCGTTACACATTACGTGTATTGAAGTTTTTTTTGACAGCAGTTACGAACACTGGCGCATTTTGCCTTATGGAATTTTCTACCTGCCTATCGCCTTATAAAGAAAAAAGAAAATACATTTAAACAGGCATGGACACATACGTACGCACTTACTTTTTACAATAAATGAATAATAACTCCGCGGCGTAGTTGTCAAGGTATTGGTTTCGGCGTCGGGGTCGTGGGTTCGATCCCCACACGGGACAACTATTTGTGTGGCCCACAGACAGTTGTTTCCCATCTTAAAACACAGGATACTGTTATCCTAAACTAAGGGTTATGTTTAAAAATTAGATAAAAAACATTTAAAGATTAGATCTTGTACTTCGGTAAGATCTAACCTGTACATAAAGTGAACATTCTTTTCATATTAAAAGCGATTTCATATTAAATTGAATAGGTTTCTGTAGCATTAATTAGAAACATTTTTATAAAATCCGTTGCATGGGTGAACTAGTACCAAATTAGGTGATCCCTGTAACGATCCTGAGGTCGAAGGATTTTAGGCTCTATCGTCCTGGATTTCCCAACTATCTTCTGTTGAGTCTGTACAGATCTTCTTGCAGTTTAAAACGTGTTTGCAGTAGGAATAGTTGACCACAAAAACTTCATCGGAACTTGAACTAGATTGCGTCATTTTATCTATTTATATCTATTTGTTTTGTTTGTATGCATGTTGATAACCATGTCGATGGTAACATTTAGTAATCTCAACTGGACCATAATGTTATTTGGTTACAATATAAAAAAAATACGCCGGTCCATGTACACGCAACAGTCTTCTCTGTTGCACGAATGGGCAGCTCCCTATTGGTAAGTACCACGACCCCACGGAAGACCGGCGTGAAGTGGAAGTACTGCCGGTGCCCACTTTATTACAAGGTGACAACGCATTTGCAACCCCACGGGTGTTGCAAGTGAGCTCGCTTGCCACAGTACAACATAAAAAAATAAAATAAAATACTTTACATGTTTTGTTGTTCACACTAAGAAGTATTTTTAATTAGCTGCTGCCCGCGACTACGTCCGCGTAGAATAGGCTGAAGGAGTAACATTTAGACGGAAAGACAGATTTACCTAAAATATGTATATAAATTATAGCCTATATCTTATTCTAATGTATAAGCTATATTATTGTAAAGTTTCATTCAAATCCGTTCAGTAGTATTTGCGTGAAAGAGTAACAAACACCCATCCATACATGCAAACTTTCGCGTTTATAGTATTAGTAAGGAAGTAAGGATATCTATTTCATTAAGCTATTACTTTATTATCTCTAACTGAGAATAAAAACGCATTCACTAACTTATTCAAGATCTATCGAGGAATCCAACGCCTTAACGGCACACAGCTGGGTAGTAAACCTCAAGGGATCTCTTCGAAACTAAATAATTTATCAATTGGTTCGCGGTGAAAACGGTGAAACGGAAAACTCTGCACACTGCAAGGCACCAGCAGGATTACTGCATCGTACAAAACGGAGATAGGGTCTAGGTTTGTTCGTCCATAGATTTAGTAGTTAGTGAGCTCGTGGGCTATTAGAAATTCCGTAGAGAAAAATGTACAGCGTGCTCGTAAACAAAAACGGTTTTCATTGCTCCTCGGGCGCCGCGGGCGGGCGGCGTTATCTTCGCGCGGTGTGCAATGGACGTTTAAAAAATTGTCAATCGCGCATTCCGCCTGTCGATCGGAGCACGGTTCTGCGTGGCTGTAAAACAGTGCTGTTTTAGGGCCGGCTAAGATTTACAGCCTTTCAAGTGGTCGCCTAATAGACGTATATTGCAATGCGGTCCGATTTATAGTCTATATTTCTTTTGTTTCCAACGATTTATCGTTAGGTGCGGCGTTTTTGGCCTTTTTAGGCGTAATCAACGTGTTTCTATGGCCACAATTGTGGTTCCGAAGAAATAGAATAAATGCACATTTTATTCATAAATACATCGAAGATATTGATAGAGTCGAAAATACTAATTATATGATAAATATGCGTAAATAATGTTATACATGAAGAAAGTAGACATTATACGCTATTCGATTTTTTTATTTATTTGGTTCACATTTCGATACAATTTTATGAAAAAAATCATTGCACAGTCATAAATAGTGAACACAGCATGCATGTACAAGACATAATTTAACATTACGCTAAGATAATAATCCATATGATAATCGCCATAATCTTACATAGGGAACGAAGTATTAGTTAGTCCTTAGATTAGTTATTTAAGTATTAGTCCTTGGAACTTTAACTTTAATTTCTCATTCATTTAATCAAAAGGCTTATGATAAATCAGACAAAAACTATTGCTTGTTGAGTAATTTACAAGATCTGCTGGATTAGATTACCAAAAATTATCAAACAAAGTAATAAAATTACTTGGTGCCAAAATTTATAAGCTATATTAGATTCGGTAAGCTATATTCGATTTCCAGACGAGTCAAATGTTTGTGTGACCCCCAGATCTGGTTATTTATACAGGTGAAATTTGTGAAACGTCCTTACATCACAGGATATTGTAGCCTCAGTCTGGGAAAACAATGTTTATTGTTGTTTTTTTTTGCAAAAGATATTGGCATCTAATTTATTGTGTTATTTAGGGTTTAAAATTTGATTTGGACATAAAACAAATTTTAATGTAAAATGTGTAATAAAACTTCCATTGACTTAAATAACACAGTGGACTATAAATCGGAAGTACACAAGTAGCCGTCATTAATTTGCCGAAAGCGTTCCGTACATATCGATACATCCAATCGGCCGATGGCAAAACTTCTGGCCGTTAGACGTTTGCCCTAGTCGAGACACAACGGGCGCGGTAGTAAAATATCCGAGATGTAATGAGGCCGTAAAGTCCCCGACAAACTAACTCAATCCACTACTGTAGTGTAGGGCCGCTCGCTTAGCGGAGGTTTACGTCACGGATTAGGGATGGGGCGGGCCGGGTGTGTTTATCGATGAATCAATAATTGAATCTCTTTCTTGCATATCGGTATTTTTGGTTGTGTAGAAGACGTAAATATGTTTTTACCCGATTGTGTATCTTGTTTAGACTTCTTAATAATAAAGATGAACGCGAAACATGAAGTTATTATATACATGTTAACACTATGTTAAGCTAAGTTCAAAATATTGCATGGGTACTATTAATTTGAACTATACAGTTTTCCATTTTTTAATCTCCTGTAGCTCACCGTTATATGAGGCAAAATACCAGAGCGAGAGCCGAAATAATCATTTGATTTTCGATTAAATTTCTATATTTGTTTTAATTTGTAAAATAAAAAATATCCCTGTCAGAAAAAATAGTCCCAGATACGTCATCAGAAAATCTACATTTTTTTTTATTTTCTATAATTTTTTATGTCTATCATGTCAGGGGCCGATTCTTATGCATAAAAAAGTGAATTATAAGAAAGTATGTGTCAGAATGAGAATGTCAGCGAGAGTCGCTGAGTAGAAGGGATAGGGCATAACGCACTCATCTTACGTGACGATATCTACCCACTCTGCGGCTTCTGCAAGCCGCGTCAAGGAATTTCGTTTTTGGATTTGGAAAGTACGCAAATCACTTAGAAGTTCGCGAGACAGACTGTGGCCTGATATTCGCTGCTCCTTTTGTAGAGATATGCATTGTAAGCTAATACTGTTACTATTTTAAATATAGGCGTGGCTGTTTACTGTGCCAAAATTTTATCGATAGATCGCCAATGCCTGAGCAACCCTGTACCATATCAGATTTCCCGAGGCCGTTGCCCTGACTCTCTAATTCTCCCGTGCTAGTCAAAAGGTAACAACTCTTTATCCGGACTAGATTCTGTGCTCTCCAGCATCCGCCTCCGAGAGGCCAACTTTTATTACAATCCGAAAAAAGTATCGACATGTGTTATTTCGTCCGGGCTAAAATTCGAAGTTGCTCGACGATCCGTTGAAATGGACGTCGAAGTGTGCTGCGATAGTATATACGACGAACGGTGCACGCTCTGGACTTTTACGACATAGACCTGTTTGTTTTCGGAAATAAAGTTTTGCTGCGTTCCAAGAGTTCCGTTTCGGTTCTAGTTAGGCCGATTGTATTTTAGTCAGAGATGAACGAGTCATTTTTTTTAATAACGGAAAACAAAACCGACTTCAAATATCTCGCTCTGTATTCATTTTATAATTAATATATATAAATAATAATTCATTTTATGATCTCCGCAGCCCAAGATCTAAGACCAATGAATTTAAGGACACACAAGTTCTCCATAAATATTAATAACACTACACATAATAATATTTATAAAACCAACCAATTAATACTGAATCATTGACATATAAGACGATTCTATGTGAAATTCTTTAGATCTTATTTCTTAAAGGCCGTAGCTTAATTATGTGAAACAAGTGTTTAATCAAATAGAATTAAAGGATTTTTAAAGCAAATGTACTGGTTTGTTGAACCTAAATTCAACATGTCTTCCTTTACGAGGGTCTTTTGAAACGCTCAGAACCATGGTTAAACGTCAGGTCTTTCGACGGAATTCGAAGAGACCATCAGATACGCCATTATTGTATCAGATTTTATCAGATTCGCCACTTTCGAGCTACTGTGACTGAGCTAGGCTAGTTCAGCGAAACAAATCATTCGTTCTCGAATATTCTGAACTACAGAAAATTAGATAACAGTGATAAATGACGGTCAGACGGGAGTAAGCCGAATCTGAGCCCGGGCGACGTCCACGCTGTCTTATCCATCTCGAGATGGTGCATCGATCTTGGCCGTAATTATTAATGCCGGGCCCCGCTAATTGGTGCAATCACTCAAGACGCTGGAGGGAAGGGAGGAGGAGGAACATTTGTAACTGACGCGAGCCACGAGCAGGATTTCGAAAACGGCCTTCTGGGTGTTTGTCCCCTTTTTTGTCCGTCTAAAGGGAAAGTTCTCATAAGTTTCTGAACAGGAATACATGAAAATTTTACCTAAATAAAGTCTTCATATTCAATTGACAGAACAGCTAAGGCCTATTCTATATGGCCTTGATTACAGTGTAAGGTCTATTTTTTCTATCTATGTCTATTTAGGTTGTACCCCAATTCAAGTATAAACTAATAATACAATAATTGTTTCCTTATATGATTGGGTCGCAAACGAAAGTGCTATCCATATCGTGCTTCATTAACCTTAAATTTGACAGGTTTCCCAACCGTGTCGCTGCACATCAAGGATTCTGCAGATAAGAAATTAGAAAGACATCAAATTTATTTCTGCCCCAATTTAGATTTTTAGTCTTTTTTTATGTGAAAAGTTGCCAAGCGAACAGGTGGTTCAACTGATGTTAAGTGAATACCACCGCCCATGGACATCTGCTACACCCAAGGTTTTGCAGATGCGTTGACAACCTTTTGAAAATTGGGCTTCGGCTACCTCACTCACCAGACGAAACGCGAAAGTATTAGTCATACTTACACTTTACGCCGATCTTCTGTGAGGTCGTGGTATTTATCCGGACGAGCCTGCCCTAACGTGCAACAGCCGAGGCTGCTGCGTGGCCCTAGTACCGTTAAACGTCGACTTTTACAGCCACTATTAGTTCATTCCTTCCAATTTGATAGACTTAGTAGATTTGTAACAAACAGCCTGTGTAAGTTACATTGGGTGCTCGTATCGTGCATACGGGATTTTGTTTAATGAACTATTTGATTATTAAATAGTCAACAAAGTAAAGTGCAACAAAGTGCATTATTCTTTGCTAAAACCATTGGAATATGTAAATGGGTGATCAGATCACGTGGCGCTGGGAACACCGATAGCGGGCAAATTAATTATGTGCCGATGTGCCGCCATCTGTCGCATCAATATTCAATCTGATCGGTACCAAAAGGCCTCGCAGTAGCTGACCGGTACAGCTGGACCCCTTGCACGGTATTAACCCGCCCCCCTCTGCCTGCCCCGCTTGATAAAGCGAGGGGGGTGAGGGTTTGATTTATTCCGGCCGGTGTTATAGACCAACGATTAACGGAGTTATTCGTATCATCAAGAGGTATCGGTCGGTTAATGCGTGGAACGTTTTAGGGTGCCCCTATTTCACTAATAGAGATTTATTCGGGCTAATGATTTCGGTTGATTACAAAGCGGTTATGGTCAAGAGGTTAGCACTACTAATTATGAGTCGGTTACTCAGAAGTTTGGTTTTGCTTAACACCAGGTTTTCTGGCTTTGCTTAACATCAGGTGAAAATTCTGCTCACTTGTCGGACTGTTACACAGTAACTGTTTTATTATCGAAAAACAAAACCGACTTAAATTATTTTGCTCTGTATTCATTTTATCCTTGATTTTTAGGAGTTCTTTAAGTAACTCGGGAGCCCAAGAACCAATACCAATGAAATTAATATGGGACCGCATGGGAAGCACCAGCTTTCAAATAAAAAAAGAATCAGCAAAATCACTCAGTCGAAAGTACTGAGGTATCAACATAAAAAAAGAAACAGTCGAATTGAAAACTTCCGTGTTTTCTGAAGTCGGTTAAGAAATAGGCATTGAAATCAATGACATTTTTATTGTCAAAAAAGAAGCAACTACAATTTCTTTTTCACCCTTTCTGAATCATAGCTTTCTAAAATAGCATTCGCATGAGCAATCGCAAGTTAAGAATCAAGGAAAACGCCGTGTTGAAGCACTTTAGGAAATTTCTCTACAATTTGCGGCGAACTAACTCATTGTTTATTCATTGTGGAGACGCGAACAATGACTAAGACCCGAGCAGTCAGTGTGACCCAGCGCCTCTTGTCCGTCAATTGTTTGCATATCACATTCATCAGTGGGTGTCAGTGCGGTCAATGACCTTTATAAATAACGCGTACAACGGACTTTCTAACCCTCGTCGATTATGATAAAGATTGGTACTTTCAGGTAGTAGAGCCAAGCATCAGCTACAGCTGCCACAGCTACCACAACATCACAGAAGACCGCCGTAAAAAAGTGCTTTTTATACTTTTTCATTGCGTCGTGCTTAAAGCCTAGCCTTTGCTTTATAACGCGTCTAAGATCCCAACTCTATATCAGGACTAAGCCTTGTTAACGGATATCAGATGACTTCTTGGTTATTTACTACCTGCTATTGTAAAACATCATCACACTTTTATAGAATTGGATTAGTGTTTCGGGAAAGACATATAGAGAAGCAAAATGGTATGAAAATAACGCTTTTACTACGATGAGAGTTTCGCGTCGAAGAAATGCTTCACAGTCATCGGTGTATTCGTGTGCATAAATTTTGATAAACGAAGAATCACGTTAGGGCATAGAATATGAATCACTTGGTTCAATCGAAACTAAAGTACGTAAATTACTCTTGAAACGAAAATACAAAACTCCTCGCCTAGAAGTAGTAAAAGGACTACTTCGTCACCTGAAGTCATAATTAAGTTTAATTAATTACTAAACTTATTTAGTACCTTGTCTAGAACCTATTGGGTTTGCTTTGTACGTAACACACAGCGATAGGCACATCGAAGCGAGGTTTGACTTTTCGAATTTGAAAGATCTGAATGTCTTCAAAGAATAAGCATAATTAAATGCTGCACCTTGCTATTTATCATGTTTTGTAGTGGTGACTGAATTGTATGAGAAAAAGGCGGTAAATGTCTCCAAGAAAGCAAGAAGTCTTTAGAAATTCCTCATCAATCAGCGTTAAGACCGTTATAAATAAACGCTGTGAATCACGAGTATGCGCCATAATCTAAAAACCAAGTGGGCCGACATCTGTTCGTAATCGGCCAACTCTCTTACCCCACTACGAATGTGTTATAATAAAACCAGATAATCCCTTTATCTTTAACGCAGATGTCGGTGCAGTTGTATATAATTGATTTTTACGTGCGATGTCTATGTAAATTATCTAATGACTGAGTCTTAAACACTTGCTAGAGTTACAATTTTTATGGAGATATGCTTCGGTCACTGTACAAATGCCTTTTAATGATTCCTGTAGAGTGGAGAGTATTACGCCTTTTAAAAAAATAGATGGGTGTAATGGTAGGATGGTTAACTTTGCATCGGGTGTAGAGCTTATTTTCTTGCCACCTTTGCAACTAAAAAATAAAAGAAATGAAAGGTGTCGTCGGACCCTTGGATGGATCTTCTTGGATGGAAATATCAATATAATGGGATTTTCAATGAGACGCTCAAACTGTGACAGTGTATAGCTTGGTGAAGAGATAACTGTTAAATTTGATAAGAATACTTATAATATAGATTGGGTTTGAGAGTATTTGGCGACTGATCCTACTTTTCAGGAAAATTTTAATCTTCCAGGAAAGATGTTCTAGGAAACATGTGATTGAACGGTGCCAAGTTGGTGGGCTTCATTATTTCGCATGCTGCCAACACAGGCACCATTGAAGTAGTGTGGCTTAGCACCTCGTACTTGCTCGATTACTATCGTTGGGGGTCCATGAAATCCTTGATCTATGTCAACATAACTCGTGCTCCTCATAAAATTAGCCACGTTTAATCATAAAGGGAATTTCCATGAGGAAATCCCGTCAGAAATGAGTACGGTGGTCATTCGGCCGAAATGATATTCAATACATATTGTCATTGAATGTCTTAATTTTTTTTTTGGTCTGGATGAGCCACTGTTGGCCTTAGTGGCCTTTACAGTTCCGACGGGCTTGAGGTGGCCTGGCGCACGAGGCGCCTAGTCTGAACCTCGGCATATTATTATTACGCGTTAAAATGTCCTAAACTGTGGTATTATCGCATAGACAAGTTATTTTGTTTTATTTCAAACTTCTTAATGAAATACCGTATGATATGAATGCTAATAAAGGAACGACAACAAAATTGAATTATTTTTTAGTTATTAAAACAAAAATAAGAACATAATCATAAAAAAGAGGTAGTTAATTATAAATTTTGTTACTGTAATATAACCTATCCACACAGACGCTGAAAGCACCCTTGGTCACGTTGGTGCAAACCAGCAACAGTAAAACTCCAGTCGACCAAATGATTGCATTCAGAGGCACAGTAAAGGGGTTTGTGTGAGATGGTGGCAAGTGAACTGGCCGTTCAACTGATGTTAAATGGTTACCGCCGCCCATGGACATTTGCAACACCCGTAGGCTCAAAGCGGGCCCCGGCAAACTCACTAACCAGAAGAAACACTTTCACTTCACGCCCGTCTTCTGTGAGGTCGCGGTACTTACCATACTTGGTGCAATGTCCATGGTGGTGACTGTTGCGAGGCTCTACCACAGAAAAATCGATCGTAGCCCATTCGCGATACTCGATGCTCATTTTGATTTCGCCTCGAGTTCCTTTCTAATTTCGTACAACTCCACACAATCGACAGAGCGTACAACCCGAATGTTGTACATGTAACGCGACTCTATGTGTGCATGTGTGGATGCATGCGCCCATGAATATTTCATGAGGCATCATCGCGATGAACTGACAGCGTTAGGGTGTGTTCACAGCGTCCATTTGGTAAATTGACCTATTTGTGCATCAACTGCCCATATTCGGCCATTTGATATTTTACATTCGCTAATATTAGTGATGGCGCAACGTTTCGCGTATCCCATTATGTTTGCAATTCGAAATATGTATCGATATGTTGGATGTGGATTCTTATTTAACGTGTTCCTCGTTTTATTTACAATAATAAAGCTCTCCATTCAAGAGAGATTTGGAAAATTTTGGTATATGTGAACTACTTGTAGTATACACAGGTATATAAAATTTATTACAATAAGCCTTTTAACATGAATTTAAGTTTCGCTGTTATACAACTTTAGGAAATGATGTGATACAGTTAAATTTAAAAGTTAAGCTAAAAGTAAAGCCAAGTAAAGTAACAGCCTATAAATATCCCAATGCTGGGCAAAGGCCTCCTCTGTACACAGGATATTAGGGTATATTCCAACACGGATACACGCAGTATAGCTTGGGCTGATGCATGAATGGGCAGGCTCGTCCGGGTAAGTACCACGACCTCACAAAAGTCCAGCATAAAATGGAAGTATGACAAATATTTTCGCGTTTCGTCTGGTGAGTGAGGTAGCCGGAGCCCAATTTTCAAAAGGTTGTCAACGCATCTGTAACCCTCGGGTGTTACAGATGTCCATTAGTGGTAGTTATTAGGTTAGGCGGTATTTACTTGACATCAGATAAACCGCCTGCTTGCTTGTCAACTTTTCACATAAAAAAATAATTGTAATCACTTCGAAAATGTGCACGATGTTTAATGTTACCGGCACCGGGGATCGAACTCGGGTAGCTCTAACAACTACACATGCGTTGAGTTCTATACCGGTTATTGTGAATACAACCTTAGAGGCTAGCTCCGGTCATATTTTGAACGGGCATTAAGAATTATTGCTGCATTTCTATTCATGGGGTGATTTTAGGAATCGTCCAACGGACTTTTTTCGACTCCGGGGGCTTGAATGCATAATCTTCTGTATAAAGGGTGGTCCGCTGACCGTCATATCGGGATGTAAATGCGAATACGACATATTCCCTGCATTGTCTCCCTACGCAGAGCACGGGGAAGGGTCACATTCGATTGCTAGGTAGGCCATATTTTTATTCACAGGCATCCATTTCGACCCCGTGAAATGGTCGTATATTTTGAAGGAAGTACGCAGACAACGAGAGTGGGTGCGAGGATTTTTATGTATGAATGAATGAATGAATATACTTTATTCCACACCAAAAATAAAACAAACAAAAATTATGACTTCGTTAAAGCACACTAGCACGCATATGCTCTCACCTGAGTCGAACTCAATGGGATAAGCAGATTTAGCTAACATTTTCATATTTAAGTAATAAGACAGCGCATAGATAATATGCTAAATATGTGACATGCTGTAATATTAAAGATTTATATAGACTCACCGCTTAGCTTAATATAGAGGTTCAATACTTCAGTATGGTCTGAGCCATAAGATTACCCGTGAAATATCTCAATATTCATCATGAAACCTGTAATTTTAGTAATATATGTTTAGCACTAAAACTTTAAAATTTTTAGCGAAGGTATTTTTCATCATCATTTCAGCCTGTTTGAGTCCAGAAGATACAGACTGCCACGAAGCACGATTCCGAGCCACCTGCATCCATCGAATTCCCGTTTGCACAGGTCGTCACACCATCTAGTGGTGGGTTGTCCCACTGTACGATGGCCAGCCAGCAAGCAATAACCATATTTTTGAAATTTCTATATACCCGAGGCATTTGAGAAACAGATATTTAGTTAACATGCAAAACACATTATACATTGTAACTACATTTCAATTAGCTAAAGGAACCATATTCACCGAACGGTTTTAAAGCGTTGTCACATCTCGCCTCTTGCAGGGTAAATTATCGCCATTCGTACTAGACACGCGCGAATTTATTTCATTACAAAGGGATCTGCTTGTCCTCTGCCCATTTAATGTCCTTTCCAATACAATATATCGGAACGCGTTTCGTCGTCATTATTAATTACAACGCCTTTAGCGCATCTCGACAACTTGCACACTAACTTCGTGCGAAGCTTCGGTGGAAGTAGCGTCAGCAAACGTATTGAACACTTGATTTTATAATTACCGAATGAAATTGAAAAAAAACTTTGTACAATAAATAGTTATTTTGAAAACTATCCAGTTAGGTTTAAAGAGGGTTGTACAACCCTCTTTGGTGTAGTGGTACTGGCTACCTACACGGGTACAGGTACCCTGAGTGTTACTGGCCATAATAATAAATAATAATAAATAAATAGCCCAATAACACTCAGTGCACATTAATTATTACTCTTTACTAATGTTTTTATGGACTCGATTATTATTAATATTCACTCGATTGATTCTCCGCAACGGCGTGTTTATCGCCGTGCACTGGATACGAAAGAAACGCCAAGTAAGAAATCCCAGAAAGCGGTTCATGTCACAAGGATTCAAATGTATCGTGTGTCAAAATTACCTCCGAATATGCCATCAACGTCTTTTCACTAGTTTTATTTTATACGCATATAGATATTCATTATGTTGCTAATTTGCGGACTGAAATTGTTTCTGCTGACCTTACTTTACTACTATAACCCTTCACCAACCTCGATCGTACCAGTTTTCGACCGATCCCCTTGTGGAGGCGGGGGGGGGGGGGGGGGGGGGCTCTAACTGTACACCCCTGCCATATATTATTACTAACGTGTAAACGATGTATAACTTAATATGGGGGCCCTTCTGAGCGATTTCAGATCAGTCTATAGCTCTGTTAAATTGTTCGACGTTCCAAGGGCCGTATTAATTAATTTGAAGGACGCTTTTAAGGTCGTGGGCGCGCAGCGTGGCTTTAAACATTCAACGGTTAGCTGTTTATTCAGTTAAGACCGAAGTCGAAAACCAAAGAAGTAGGAATCGCACCACATGAACTCGCTATATATATTCTATTATAGATTTTTCGATAGTTTCTAACGCATTCCATAAAGTAGAGAAGAATTTCTATTAGTTTACATCATTGAAATAAAGTGCATACTCTATTACAGTTACGTAGCCCGTTCTGAGTAGTGAAAAACATCACTCCGAAGACATGTTAATTCCGCAAATCGATTCGTCATAATACCCTCTGTTTGATTTTGTTAGCAGCGGAGCCTATAAATCTAGCCTACAGTACCTCAAAGTTTCACTATCAAAGAGCCCGATTATGCATAGTAATTGCGTGCATATTCAAGTTTCAGTGCGAAGGGGTAAACCTTTCGCTGTGTGGCCGATGCATTCGTTCGGAGTCCTTACTGTAGAGTCGGTATTCCGCCCCCGTACCGACAACGAGCAAACAGCGGTAGATTATTACGTGACTCGCATCCCCCCGTGCGAGGCGGACATGCGTTCTCCGACAGGGCGATATGAATAGCATCGCCGACGCAACGGCTGTGGCAACCTGCTTGTCGATTGTCCGACACATCACGCAAAGCCGTTGGAAATGTTGGTCAAACAAACTATGACCAATGAGTATTAACAACGCTTGTTTATGATCATTGAAACTAAAGGTATAGAGAAAATTGATAATTTAATTTTTTGGTTTATTCTATTTTCATGAAGGTATGGACATAACGCTTAAACACGTTTTTAACATTTTCGGTATATACAGTTATGTCTCATTTATTTCTAGGAATATGTAATCGTAGAATGGTATCCATACATAAAGTCATGATTCAATTCAATTGTTCATTTGAATGAATAAAGTAGTTTGACCAGTGACATCTTCAGTATACGAAATTTTGAAATTTATAGACAAATGCATTAATATATTTACATTGGCCTTATATCCGTAAATACAAAAAAATATTAAGAAGACCTTTGGTCATGTAAATAGTTAGTGAGACGTCTTTTTTTCAGATACTATATTTAATATATTGTACCGGCACCAATATTTACGAATGAATATCAAGCGATTAACGCGACAAAATCTGATACTGTCACGTAATTTAAGAAGTCTAACTTCTATTGCGTCTGCTGCACAACTTTGATTACTGATTTAGGGGAAGCTTACAAACAAGCACGTGGTTTGATCTTCAACACTTGTGGGGCTAAGATAGCTAAAGTTGTGGAGAGAGCTTTGGTTATCTGAACCAGACGAAATGTAATATGGAAAAAGGGTTCGTACTTAAAATTTCATCATCAGGTGGGTAGTACGATTTTTTTATACGAGAAGATGGCAAACGAGCTGGCGATTCACCTGATGCTAAGACATAACCGCCGGTCATGGACATTTGGAACAACAGGGTTGCAGAGATTGTTTTTAATAAAGTGGGCTCCAGTTACCTCACTCAACAGACGAAACGCAGAAGTATAACCCTTCCACTTCACGCCGGTCTTCTGCGAGGTCGTGGTACTTACCCGAATGGACCTGCCCATTAGTGCAATGTCGATGGCTGTCGCGCAGCCCTACCACAGTACTGTACGTTACTCGTTGTCGCAGCCGTCAGCTAGCTCCAGGAGGGTCTGTTCAGGAAACGCTGTAAGGTTGTAACATGGTGTAGAACCATGTGACAACCTTGTATCGTCAAACGATTTCATGTTTCATATAAAGGCCGCTGGGACGCGTGCTGGTCTATAAACGCGCGGATTTATACGACATCCTGTATAAATAACCGCCAATGCGTGATCGAGGTGGATCGAGGTGCCATCGCCGCTGCCGGGTAAACACACCTGTTGTTGACACGGCGCAATATTTATTTAGTTTGTTAATGGTGTTCGTAAATTCCGTTTTAAAAACGCTTGCGCCAGTGAAAGCGTGTAAATCTATGAAGTCTATGAAGTGACGTATTTTTTTCTTTGTGTTTAGATCATACGGATAATATAACTGACCGTCTGAACTGACGATAATGAAAATACTGTAATATTAACTTACTTACGGTGGTAGGGCCACGAAGCAGCCTCGGCTGTTGCACGAATGGGCAGGCTCGTCCGGGTAAGTACCACGACCTCCCATAAGACCAAAAAGTGGATAATACTTTCGCGTTTCGTTTGGTGAGTGAGGTGGCCGGAGCCCAATTTTCAAAACGTTGTCAACGCATCTGCAACCCTCGGGTGTAGCGGATGTCCATGGGCGGCGGTATTCACTTAACATACTTTATTAAAGGTATTCACTTAACACACTTAACACTTAACTACAGGTGAACCGTTTGCTCGCTTGGAAATTTTTCACATAAAAAAAACAGTAAAAATTAATAGGAACGTTGCTTACAAGGAGTTCACTGTTACTTCATTAAATATATTCTTGATCAATGGTTAATTCCAGAATCTAGTAGACCATTTAAGTCCATTTTAAGTCTTTCACTTCAGATTATTTTGTATTTTAGGGATGGTTTATATGCGAAATTTATACATGAACAGTTGCCAAAAACAATCATTTTTTTTAAAACATTGCCCTTACTTTAGGATAACATTTTCCTGTGTTGTAAGGACGTTTTACATACATAAATTTCACGTGGACAAACACCCAGATGAGAGATAACTATCTGTGGGTCACACAAATAATTGTCTCGTGTGGGAATCGAACCCACGATCCCCGACGCCGAAGCCAATACCTTGGCAACTGCGCCACGGAGTCATCATACATATAGAGGTATTGAATGTCTGTGTCAGAAAAGCGAGTGTTTTGATAAGTAGAGAGGAATCATATGTGTGGTAAAAAATAAAGGTAACTTTGGTATAGTTATTTCCATACATTAAAAGAGTACATTATTGGAAGAACAAAATAAATAGAGCAATGAATCTACCAGTTCACACGCAATTAAATTAGCGCAATAGGTGTTTAATAGAAAGCAAATGTCCACTAAATGTGTAAACGCTTCGTCCATCGGGCACCGTTAATATTGTATGCGCATGGTAACCGGGTCATAGCGGATTTATAGCCGACGACTCCGCTCCGACACCGTCACGACCCAGAGGTCGGCGGTATTTATCAATTCACGGGCGAAGTTTGATTTGACTCTGAATGACGAAAGAAAACAAGTAAAATAGGTAAAAATAACAAGTGTGAGTACGACTCGCGCGCGAAAGATTCCGTACAGTTATCTATAAAAACGTCTTGTCAAAAAAATCTTGTCTTTTGTATGGGAGCCGCACTTAAATATTTTTTATTCTGTTTTTTTAGTGTTTGTTGTTATAGCGGCAACAGAAATACATCGTCTGCAAAAGTTTCAACTGTCTAACTATCACATTTCATTAGATACAGCTTGGTGACAGAGAGACAAACGGCGGAGTCTTATTAATAGGGTCCCGTTTTGCCCTTTGGGTACGGAACCCTAAAAATCCACCTGCGTCAAAACCAATGTTAACCGTTCTCGCGCAACTGATAAGAATCTTATGCTATTTACTATTAATCTAATCAAACTGTTAAGGCTACAGAGCGTCCAATAGAAATAGACATATATAAATATAGGCTCGAATAAAATGTCTCTTTCTGGTGCGTTCAGAGGCAACCAAATGTTTGAGAGGGCTATGCTCAGGAATGAGATCCGCAGATGAACGAAGGTTACCGATATAGCCAAGCGGGTCTGCCAGTTGAAGTAGCAATGGGCAGGGCACATAGCTCGCAGAACTGACGGCCGATGAGGCAGCAAAGTTATCGAGTGGAGACCGCGTGTTGGACGCCTACAGGCTGAAATTATGATGATGAAGTAAGTGTAATACTTCTAAATTGAATTAGAATTATTTGGAAAATATTTTAATTAGAATCTGTCTTGTTTAGTTATAATATATCAAGGTAAAGTATATGATTGAAACGGTATGCTATAATTTACTCTTGTGACCATATTTTCAACTACAGTCCTTTTAAATTTTTATTGGTCATATAGTTGGTAATTTCATTCGCAGAGAAAATTACGACGTAATATGTCGTGAAGCTTATAAACATAACGATTGCATTATGTATGCAAAGATATACGTACATTTTCTAAGTTAATTAAGTCTCGTGTCATCATATAAACGATGTTCTCTAAGTTATTCTTTTGCCTATTTGTTCCTTGAATTAGGATAAGTTTAATTTTAATTAAACAATTTGCCGGCTTTCGCATCACTTGCAGTTACAATGTGATTTTGTTTTATAAAAAAATTATTGGGCTGGTGGAGTTTACTCTTTAAGGAAATAGTGTTTTTGTTATGCACTCAATAATAAAAGAGCAAGTGAATAGCCGATGAGAGCCATCGATTATCATTGCTAACCGCTTAGTTCGGAGCCTCATAGCAGAACCCTGATTGTACACTAAGGAATGTCAGTTTTTTCGCATTCCGCGAGTGTACGTGCGAGTGAGTCAAGAATGGTGGCGCGTCCACCGAATTTTAATGGACTCGTCATCTTCGATTCAAGGTCGCGTTCTTGGAAGCGGAGCAGTATGCCCGCCAGTCGAGCCTCGACAGTTGCGACGGCAATTAATCATCGAAATGTGCAATATATGATCCAACAGGAAGGATATCATACTTATTGACATGGAGTATCAAAGATGTTCTCTTAAGTAAGTTTTTGAGAAAACTACATAGCTTGGCGGTGGACTCTTAAATAGTGAAATTATGATAGTTATGGCAACCTATAAGACTGTATAATTTTTTTACTACCCTTACTTTAGGATAACGTTATCTCGCGTTGTAACAACGTTTTACAAACATACATTTCATGTGGACAAAACACCAGACGCGAAAGAATGATCTGTGGGTCACACAGATAGTTGTCCCGTGTGCGGATCGAACTCACGACCCCCGACGCCGAAGCCAACACCTTGGCAACTGAGCTAGGGACTCATCACAATATGTATATTAAGATGAGTCCCTAGTTGACGTCTGAAGAATATCTGACATCTGAAGCCCTAATAGTATGTAACGATGATTACAATTACCGCTTCATATCTTCAACCGACTTAAAAAAAGGAGCAGTTCACAATTCGATTGCATTTTTTTTTTGTTATTTTCCTTAGAATTCAGTCATTCAGGAACAAACTACAAAAACCCTTATTGCATTGGACTCCGGATATACGCCAGAGAAATCTTCAAAATCAAATAGAAACTGTATGAGATAACTGAGGTACGGTTTTTAGTTGAAATAACCGCTGTGGACCACGCAAATGTGAAACATTTATTTAGACAAGGTTCATTAGAAACTAGCTTTCTTTTTCATACTACTGGGAGTGAAGACAAGAGAGCTCGCAGTTCGATGAACCGCCGTACGCCTAACCGAAAAAGACCACGACCGCCGCTAAATAAAACCACACGCGTCCCTGACAAACCGACTCGACTAATCAAATCTAACGTTTCATTAAAATAACGCGCAGTGCCATTAATAACGAATGGGCCGTGTTAAAAATCGCCGCGTCGCGCGCAGCCGTCGCGAGATATATCACGCTCGTGGGGCAAAAAAAACCCACGAACTGACTGATGCGCCCGAGATCGCGTCTCGACGCTTCTGTGTCGATAATTGTGACGCCCGGATAGGGGACGCTTTAGTCTATTGGACGGCGAAGATTTAAGTTGGACTTTCACAGCTGTGAAGCAACGGTTATACTAGGACGTCCTTCAGACACCATTTGCCTGGACCGTGTGTCCAAATACCCGGAGAGAGGAGGCCTGAGAAGGCCACAGTCGCGCCGGGCACACTTTTCTAAGTTTTGTGTTCCTCTTGTTGGTGCAACAAAAATAAATGTATTAAAGTGCGTACATATAAGGTATTCTGTGTTGTTGTAGTAGTTATTATAGAAGTCACCATCACTATTTAGTAATAAACAATACATAACCAAGAATAACACACGAATTTCAGGCGCAGCCAACTGTAGTGGTAACAGGCTTAAGTAGTTGATGTAAACTTGTAGCTAAATAATGCTTTGTTGGTGGCCTCAAAAGTCTAGGAGGCGTGAAACTGTCTCCATCGCATGCAATTTACAAGTTCCAACTAGCAGCCTCGGATGTCCGGTAGGGTACGGCGCGAGGTCTGGTAAAGACCAATTTGGGAAGCGATTACCGACCGCCTCCGGTGCAGTGTCCAGTACAGCGAAAATCGTCATGTCCTGCAATACGAGAGTGGGTCAGTTTGTTTAACAGATTTTAACCTGTTTATTTTAAGTCCAGTGAATCGAGGCGAATTCAAAACCTTGTACGTTTTAGGGCTTTTAAATATCGGTGATAAACACTAATTTCCTATCACTCCTCTAAGTTAAATAGCGCGTATGCGTTGTGCGTTGTAAAACATTCCCATATTGCAATTTTGTTGGTTTAGTCTTTTTGTAACTTGTGTTATGTTATGTATGTGTATACATATATTTTTTTTCTTTTGTTTAAATTTTGGCTTCAGCGCACGAGTCGTGGGTACCATTTCTACAAGGGACAAGTATTTTTTTGACTCTAGAATAATTATTCCGAATATGGGTGTTTATTTACAAAAACCGTTGACGGTAAAAGGCGAACTACATCATGATTCATGTTGTGCCGACCAAACTTATGATTTTTATATTTTTTATATAAAAATGTAAATATTAACTTTTCGTTCGATACTGATTTAAAAAATAATGATATTTTTAAAACGTAGGTTAGGCATAAGGTGTACAGTATAATAATTTACATCCTTATATTCTATCCATTTTGCAGGGTGTGCAAATATAATACGTGCGCAGAAAGTTCGTCAGTACACGTGCATAAATGGCTGAATGAAATTAATCATAATAGAAGATAAAAGTACCGTACATTTAAAATATGTAATAAAAAGCGAATTAACGTCAACCAAAACATATGTTTATATAAAAATAGATAACAAACCAACATAATTTTTTTTTCGATGTTGATTTAATTCTTGACACCCTAACACGTGCCGAGCTTAACCAAACGCCCCGTACCGTACAGTTAAAATATATAATAAAAGCGAATTAACTTTCGCTTTTATTACATAGTTTAACTGTACGGTTAAACTACGTAATAAAAGCGAAATAACGTCAACCAAAACATATGTTTATATAGAAATAGATAACAACAAAACATAATTTTTTTTCGATGTTCATTTAATTCTTGTCACCCTAACACGTGCAGAGCTTAACTAAACGCCCCGTGAGAAGGCATACACCAGCGATCGTCACGTGATATACCCACTTAATTATCGCCGTATATTCAAACGACAACGTCAAAGGGCCTCGTCCACGATACGTCCACGTCAAGATTATGAAATACGCGCCAGCGGGAACAAGATCAAAATACATTTTGTCAACGTTCCGTCCTACATTTTATACCCAAATTAGTTAAACGGCATCGCATTAAGGAACATCGTCCCGAATGTTTGTTATTCCTTCGACTCCTCGCGGAACCAGCTTTGATGTTTAATTGAACTCTCCATCCATTAAAAATATTTCAAACGTCGCCCGCGACTTTGATTACCCGCGCGACGTTCCCGCCCGTTGCGTCAGTGTGCCGAATAACGAAAATATCTCAATATATTTGAAAATATTCCTCGCTGAAACGAAAACAGACTTCAGATACATTTCTTTGCAGAATCACAAAGACTAAAATTTAGGAATAGAATGTTAGAAATTATATCGAAATTTTTATTATCACCACTAAATATCAAAAAGAGATTAATATTAAATATACTAGGACCTAATTGGTAGTAGGGCTACATTTTTTGTCATTTATTAAACACAAATTAGTGTACGTTTATTCGCGGCATGGGCTCCAGTCATAGAGACAAGCAAATAAACATATGGTTTGTTTGAAGTCACTGTTTCACGCGTCATTCAAAACTATATCTATATTGTTTTCCCTTAGAAACCACAAACTGGCTAATAGTACTGGATGACTAAGCCATCTAATAGGAAAACACAATCGCCTCAAATGCACTAAATAATTTAAACGGGAAAACTGATGACGGTAATCACACCATACTTTTCAGTTGTTGTCTGTTCTCAAAGCGATACAGTCGAACATACAAACGCAAGCTCACCATTGTAAATCTCTAGATGACAATCAGTGGAACACATCAATTATGACGCGTTGACCGGAGCATCGTTACGAATGCGACGTAAAAACCAACCATTACTCGTTCGACCATAGGTGGCGTCTCTGATTACTCAAATCTCTAATTGGCCGTTGTCATTAATTGGCGTACATTAATTGGCATTTCTGTCGACCAAATTTGAATCCGAATTCGTCACTACAACACATAATCTCAGCTACTTTGATTGTTTCCATTTTAAATATTTGGGTGGTCTATACTTATACAGCGTGTCGTTACAACCGCGACAATAAATGAACACACATATAGAGGATAACTTTTTAAAATTGTATTAAACATTTAAATACTTTAAACTGAATATTGATTCACCGAGTTATTAAATTTTCCAAAACAATGAGTTTTAGAACACCCTTACGTATAAAACTGTAACGTAAAGTTCATTTGTAAAGATCACAAAGCATATGAATGGGTTGAATGAATTTAAAAGAGATAAAACATACAGTTAGAAGGAGAGACTTGTAACGCGACGCTGTGGCAACGAATGAAAAAGTCTCTGAATGTACGAATCAGTCAGTTGTAGCTGTATAAGATGTTACAATTTTTTTTTCTTTTTTATTTAATTAATTTGTTTGAAAATTATTTTCTTTATTCATGTTTTTTTTTTAATTTTGTATTTTCTTATAATTATTGGCAAGTAGCGTTAGACGTGTGTTCATTTATTTTCGCGGTTGTAACGACACGCTGTATAACGTGGATTATGACAAAATCCTGCATTTTGCTTAAATGTTCTCGATTCATCAAACCATTTAAATTACACAAACCTTCATCATCCCCCAAAGGCAAAGTATATTTTTGTTTTATCATAAGCACGTCGAGATTACACGTTCTTGGTTAAAAACCAAGAACGTGTAATCTCGATGTTAAATTTGAAGTTTTATAATTTATAGAATAATATTATACTTACTAACAAGCGGCTATCCTAGAACTATGATAACTAGAACACAACACGATCAACGTCAACCGAAATATATTAATCATGATTAAAATGTTATCGAAAACAATATCAATGAAATAAGAAATACTTTTTTAAAAATAGATTAATGCATCTCACCAGCTGACTAGTTAATAGCGCAAATTTCATTATCGACACTGACCTGTGTCAACTCGGCGTGGCGGATTAACTTTTAAAACCTTTGACCGCTTCGCTTTGGCTCGCTTGTAACAATTAGTGTACATTAATCAGTTTACGGTGATGGACTGTTTGTTGTTGCGATTGCTTTGTTATAACAATATTATAGGCTTTATGGTATCGAATATTTACAGTCCATAACTGGCCGTACACTGCACGATATTGTAACTATCGACGGCCTTCTATATATGCTTACTCTATTGTTTCGTAGTGCCACTATCTACGCATTTTCTCTTTGTGGTCTCTTCACAGTTAAAACTGATATTTATTTAGATATTGTTCGGTGATAGTTCGCTGTCCGGGCGCTCACTTTTAATTCAGTATACTCAAACAAGCTGAGTTCAAATCCTGCTGTGCCAATGAAATTATCAATTTTTAGAGCTTCGCAACACATCGTGAAGAAACCTGCAAATTTTCTAAATTATAACCAAAAAATTAAGTCTAAAATATGCGAAGTCTGCCTATCCGTAGCGAGTTCGCGTGGTGGGTAGACTGTGCCTTAACTTTATGAAATGCTTGATAATCGAATCGTAATGACAAAGCATTAAAACTTCAATGCAATAATTAATAAACAGCCACCGACAATTTACGAGGAAATTATAAACTTTCGTGCATCATTTTTCACTCGGCTCCCTTCAGATCCATTATTCCGCACAAAGCACCCTTGAACCGTTGCAAAAGCCCCGACTACGTCTCCGTAATAACATAAAACAAGGACGATACGCTAATAAAACTTTCGAAATAAATCACACCACTGATAGAGCGATACAAATTTTTCTAGCAACTAAATACATAATTCATACGAGATCCCATCGATAATCTGCCGCGAGCTACCGTCACAATTTTCTTTGCAAACGCCCCGAGCGACTTGGATAGGGCCGCAGAAATAATAGGACAACTTTTCCCGCACAGAGACGGGCCGGTCGAACGGTTTTATCTTGCTGAATACTCTTTCAAATTGCAGTACTCGGTGTTAGTTTTTATCAGCGGCCTCGGGCTGTGGACCTCTCATAATCAATAAAGTGCCGTACCGCGGGAGAGCCTAGCCGGAACCCGTAGTAAAAGGTGGTAACTCACCACTCCCCGCAATTTCGTACCAATGGATAGATCATGAATACGTTATTACGTGTGATGTTCCAATATTATAAAACAAAATGACAAGCTAATGAAATATCCGAAAACATTTGAAATTTCGATTACTTACGATTTCCATTACGATGTCCATAGAGGGCGGTATTCACTTAACAGCAGGTGAACCATCTGCTCGTTTGGCAACTTTTCACAAAAAAAATAATCATAAAGAAGAAAACAATACGAAAACCTGTCTGCATAAACAAGTTTTGTTTTGTTTGTTAAATATAATATGAACGTAAAATGAGTGTAAACCTAGGTTGCCTGGTTTTCCATTTAGACGGTACAGTCGCACAGCGCAAATCTGATAGGCCACTTGCCAGTAGCCCGAGAGTTGGCTCCCTAACAAATATGACTAGATACTGTGATTGCGGGATGAATATTCATTCGGATGTAAAGATTAGAACAACAGGAATGTTTTGTTACGACTATTGTTATAGTTTAGAACGGTTCCCATGTTTACGGTAATGTTTCCTTGTAAGATATTCACCTGATCCTGGATCTAAACTGACTGGACTCAGTACATCTGATAGATTGAACACGACTATTGTAACAGCCATCGTGTTTAATAACTTTTAAGCCTCTTGGCCACAAGTGCATTACCGTATGATGTCAGGATATTTGCTTTGCATTAATAAACGTTCAAGGTTCTGTACCATAGTGTTTTTTAATGCAATATTTCAATCAGGCTACAAATATTGCTGCTACAATTAAAAATGTTTCACTAATGTACTGCGCGAATAATCTCATCGGCGTAAAAATGTTTGGTTTAATAAAATGTTTATTTATATATTATTCTGTCGAATGTGCAATTATTACAGGGTAGATCAATCACAACTGTACTGAAGGCACAAGATACAAATTATTAGGCTTGAAACATTGAAGTTGTGTTCTTAAACCTGTTGATGCCGTTGGAAACAATGACAATACGAGATTTGGCTAGAAACTTTTACTGTAGCGAGAGGAAGAAAGACTTTGTAAGATAAAATTTAATAATAATAAGGTTTTCAAGTATTTTTTAATGTTTTATTCAAGTGAAGTAACCGATTAGGTAGGTAGGTAATAATTCACATCTACCTTACTTTAAAATTAAATTTATAATGCAGAAGAAAGGAAGCTTCTAAGAGCTAGCACGTTTTACTTCCTGATTCAGTTAATTTATGTTGTAAAGAAATAATATTTTAAAAATACATCTTAGATAAAACTATAATACATTGTACTGAAACTAAGATTTATGAACATGATTTATTATGTAGAAATTAAACATGATCTTTTAATAAACACCAAAAGCCCCAATGAAAATAACTTTACCACATCTTTTAACGGAACCGAAATTTACACAGGATCATTAAATAAGCAAGATGGCTGCCAAATTGGATTGCATCGCCTGCTTTAATCGGCACTCTGGTCTGGCTAACGTTTAATATGTTTTTATAGCGGAATTCTTTTATTAAAGTTGTTGGCTTCATATTACCACTCACACTCATTAAGTTAACTGCTATGGGTAACATTGAAACATATTCAGAGAGTCTAAAGTTAGCTGAGGGTTAGTGAAAACTTTAACATAATTTAATTTATCGGTATGTATGTACTAAGGATCGCAGTCGCTTTTAGACGCAACCAAAATTTATAAAGAGATCTTTAGAAAATTTGACATAAGCGCAAAGCAATTAAGTATAAAGACTAGTATTTGTGTTAATGCTTTTTGTATGATATTTTTTAAGCAAGTACTAAGTATCAATTCGCTATTTTGGTCACAAAATGAATCAAAACAACGTCCATTGGAGAGTACTTCCATAATTCCTAAAAAACGGGTTTTTCCAAAATTCTAATTAGTTTTGTTATATCTATTTATTAAATACGTGTAGCAAAAACTTTGAACTCTTAACGAAAATTGCACGGACGGATGAGTATAACATTTTTCAACGCTTATAGTTTATATAGTTTATATAAAGTTCCACCACGTGACGTGGCCCCACCCACTACTGATTGGCGGACTACACTTATCCTCGACATATTTTTTTTGTTATTATTTCGAAAATATGCAGGATCGCAATGTTTTCCTTCATCGTGATAAGTCAGCACTTAAACTTAACTATTTCATTGGTGTCCACACCTAGTACCTAACTCAGGTTGCTCGAGTATATTGAATGAAAAGTGAGCGCCCGGACAATGAACTATCACGGCTTACAATACTATGTAACAATAAATGTTAGTACTTAAGATACTAGTGTCGTAAACTGTAATCAGCTTGTTATCCTGATTAAATAAATGAGACCATTAAAATTTGTAAAATGGCGATGGACAATATTCGTCCCACTTAAATATTAATATTTTTACTTTTATATGAAGCACGACCCAAATTATTGTGCTTCATATAAAAGTAAAAAAGTACGCTTAAAAATGTTAAAATAAGCGAGTTAATTTCCCATTAAACTTCTAGATAGTGTAGAGACAACAGAAACGATAAATAATTCTTATCCGTTGTTAACCGCGACAATGGCTGCTTACTAAGGTTCTTATTAACTGCTACTTAACAAGGCGGGCCAGTGACCTAAGAAAACATTACATCTACATCGGACATATTGTAAACTAGCTGTGCCCGCGACTACGGCGTGGAATTAAAAAATAATCTTAAATAAAAGTAGCTTAAGTTACTCCTTACACTACATCAGCTATCTGTCAGTGAAAGTCCTGTCCAAATCGGTCCAGCCGTTTCAGAGATTAGCCGGAACAAATAGACAGACAGACAGACAAAAATTGTAAAAAATGTTATTTGGTATATGTACAGTGTATACATCCATATGCATTTATTAAAAAGTGGTTATTTTAATATTAAAAACAGACACTCCAATTTTATTATATATATATGTCTTTCGTAGTGTGTGGCCGTACCCATAGAGAAAGATATCTTTGTATAGTCCAACTCACTCAGGTCTTATTTGATCAAACGTTACGCTGTCGCACGAATGGGCAGCTCCGTCCGGGGAAGTACCACGACCTCACAGAAGACCGGCACGAAACGGAAGTGTTATACTTCTGCATTTCGTCTGGTGAGTGAGGTAGCCGTGGCCCACTTTATTTAAAGGTGACAGGTCACATTAGGTGACCTGTCAGCTTGCCATCTTCTAACATAAAAAATCAATACTGACAGAACTTTTCGTTGTCATATTTCTTCTTTCATCACGAATTCTCTGGCGCGAACGATATTAAATGCCAGTTTAATTGTAAATTCTGCGTACTTAGTAACAGGTGGTATGTACTTAGTAACAGGTGGTATGTACTTAGTACAACAGTCCACTCAATTGCTCCCCAAATAAAATAAATAACGATGACTATGTGATGACTCCGTGGCGCAGTTGCCAAGGTATTGGCTTCGGCGTTGGGGTTCGATTCCCACACGGGACAACTTTTTGTGTGACCCACAGATAGTTGTTTCGCATCTGGGTGTTTGTCCGCGTGAAATTTATGTTTGTAAAACGTCCTTTACAACACAGGATAATATTATCCTAAAGTAAGGGCTGTGTTTTTTAAAAATTAAAAAAAAAAAAAATAATAAAAAATATATTTCGATATCCGGGTACTTGGTTACAAACAACCTTACCTTGTAGAGTTTGTCTGTTAGGCTCTGCGGCGTTTTTATGCGTTGTTTAAAGTGTCTTCCCATTGTTACACAGTAATGAATTCGGTCGACACGTGTATAAGGATGTTAGCTAGAGGGTGTTTCAGTAATTCACTTGCAATAGCCTCACGATACTGAGAGCCCTGTGCCTATGAGCCGAGCTTCCGCTTTGAAGTCTGCAGGCTTGTTCGTGAGATAATGTGAAATCGTTGCAGTAGTGAATCGGTGTCTATTATAGGATCATAATGTCTTTTGGATAAAAGTCCAGATTTTTTCAGATTTTAACCATTCATAATCACCCTACTGACGACCATATTACGGTATTGAATAGGTTTTTCTACCAGCCTGACGTCAATTCTTGGGCATAAATACCCCGATCCGGAACATTTACCTGTAGGTCACACAGATACTTGTCCAATGTGGGAATCGAGCCCAGGACCGGCACTGAAAGAATTTGTTTAGAAATCACACCACCGAGCTGTTTAGGCCATTCATAATTACTTGAAGATATTTGAGAGAGTATTTCATGTTACAATTTTAAATTACTGATGCTCGTTGGTAGTATACAAGTCATCTAAATCAATGTCTTCAGCGATATCTCGTGAAATGAAAAAGTTACATGCATTTGCGGGCATTTAGTTAACTTGAATTCAATACAACTTTGTCTTATTTTGAATTAGCGCCCTCGGCTACCACTATTACAAAGTATTATGTATATACTATACGTATTAGGTTTATATATTTACAAGCGACAGCGAGACGTCACAGAATCCGAAATGGTTGAAAATGAAAATGTACTTTCACTTGCAATATAAAAGACAAAAATCGCCGTCGGGTAGAGGGAGAGGGAAGACAAAACAGCTGACGAACGGACCCTCGAGTAGAGAAACAGGTTAAATAGTCTTGGTCGTTCTAGCGTCGGAACGAGTGCGTTGGCTGCCGTTTTGTTTGGAGCGCAGTCCTTTCAGATTTACAGATACGCTACCGACGGACGTATATACACTGTCATACATAGTCGGGGAAGCGTCTGGCGCGCCATAGGGCGTAGAGTTTGAGGGCCGTTCGCACACTTCCGCTTACTCGACTCGTCTAACTAACGTTTCAACTTAGAAAAGGAAATCACACGAGGCCCTAATTAGGTCTACTGCAGCCGGATTCAATATCGATTATTCATTAATTACTTTATGATATGAGTTTCTTTCGTATAAATGAAGCGAATAATAATTATGAAACTAAATTAAAAGAGATAAGTTGAAACGTGTTTTAAATTAGTTACTTAAATAACATTATTTTTTTTCTATTAACGAGGTATAGAAGAGGACAAATTAATAAGACCGCATTAAAGGAACTTTTTTTGTAAAGCCGATTTTATCACAAATCAATTTTAAATTCTGATATTAAATCGTTATTAAACCTTAAGTGAGAATTCAGATCAATAGAATAGAGAATGTTATGTTTTCTTTCGTTATTTTCGCAATCTGATTAATGAAAAATAACTTGTAACTTCTAAACATAACAATTAAAAACTAAAAAAAAAAAACATCAACTCATATTAGTATATCGCCATAACGACCAGTGTCTCACTGCACAGGCTAAGACGAATGTTATACATTTTAGCGGTCGGTCGCCGTAACAATGAATGCTGTTAAACATCCGAAACATTGCGTGTTTTAAAATAAAGATAAAGCGCGATAAAATCGATGATTTAGATTCATTAAAATCAGAATATAGTTCGAGCCGACTCGACCGTCACAACGCACTACTGTTCGCGTCTCGTCACTCAGTGGCACTCAATAATGCATGCGCAGACTGAGCCGTGGCGTACGACCCGCTTTCACGTTACACAGAGAAAAACGCCACGGCACAGCAGCGTGCAATTTATTAGCGCAAACAGCGCTGGAAAACGGTGAGCCTGCTGGAATGATTGAATGGTGGACGGGTTTTAATGCAGCGCAACAGTCTACGCTGTAGCACGAATGGACAGGTCCGTCCGGGTGAGTACCACGACCTCACAGAAGACCGGCGTGAAGTGGAAGTGTTACACTTCTGCGTGTCTCTGATGAGTGAGGTAGCCGGGGTCCACTTTATTAATAGGTGGCAACGTGTCTGTAACCCTACGGGTGTTGCAATATCCATGGGCGGCGGTTATCACTCCGCCAGCTTGCTTGCCATCTTCTAACATAAAAAAGAATGAAACGAAGAAGGAAGGCGTAGACAATACGTAATAGCTGCATGAGCAATCCAACTCGGGATATCTCCAGTCTAAGAGAAAACCGTCCAGTATTAAAACATCGCGATTCGTCTGGTGAGTATAGTGGGAAGACCTACGGTGGTAAACCTGCTTTCCTGACAGTTGAGATCTGAAAGAACCATTTTTCAAGGAATTGGCTCCAAAATATTTCACTACAGAAAATACTTGCTGTGTTTGAGGTAAATGTGATGATGCAAAACAACACGTTTTAATTAAACAAAATCCCAATGAAATTGGATACTGAATAGTCAAAGAATAACATTCTTGATAGCATTACACATTAAGTAATTGTGAAAAAATATCTCTGGGCGGGGATCATCAGATAAAAACTTAAACAGCGAGAATTTCCTAAAGTAAACAGAAATTACATCTGTCAACAGTTTAACGATGCTCTAAGTAATTGCCGTACGTGCTCCGGGCAAATAAAGCCAATCGGAGATTATTCATAAATTATTTGAAGGTCCGCAATCTCAACCTTGAACTTCTGAAAAAGCTTTTCGCACCCTCCCGCAAACTAGGGTCGTCTCAAGTGGTCTGGCGGTACAACCCACAGGGGGTTGCAGCTTGTTTAGTTGTAGTTATGATGTTAACTTTTATGAAAGTCTGCCGGGCAGAATACCTGAAAATGTGCATATTTCATCATCAATTTGACCTCACAACAGTATTGACTGTATTTAAGTTTTCAATTCGATACATTTTCGAAAAATACAAATACATCTCGAAGTTAATGTTCCTGGCGAAGTCTTAGCTTCTGAATAATTTTGTTTAAGGATTAAACTGTTATTTGTGCAGCAGATTACAGTTCCTATAGTAAATTATGGATGTGCGTTACCCAGTTTTGAAGAATGAACTTGAGTAGCAATAACGGTATCGGATTTATTTTCGATCATTAAAACATGTAGAAAAAGTACGAAAAGATTGTCGCCGCTGTGGGAATCGAACCCACGTCTTCGGCATTCGCGGCCTGACGCTCTAGCCACTGAGCTAAACGGCTGATGATTCAGCCGTTTAGCGTACTTTTTCTACATGCTTTAATGTTCAATCTTAAGTGCAGAGATTAGCACTATAAAAAACTTTAAAATTTATTTTTGATCGTTAAATATGTTAGTATTTATTTATTTCATTAGGTACACCAACAGTTAAATTTATGTGTTCTTAGCTATGGGACCAATACTTACATATGTATTGCCTATTGGCAATACATATGTAAGTATTGGTATATATATAAATATCGGCATATATAGGCAATACATGTAATAACATGTATTGCCTATATATGCCGATTACACGTATACACAACTTTGGTAAAAAGAATGAAATACACGTATAAACCGAAAAAAAAAAAACAGGAAGTGGACAAGATCGTTATCATTTCGACTTAAATGTCTTACTTTTAAACAAATTATTAAATCTTAAATCAGCTAAGCTTAAGGACAAATTTAAATAATATTTAAATTATTATCTCTCGTTAAGCAATGAAAGAGATCTCCTTTATGCATATAACCTAAGGATTCGACGACCCGAATGGCGTAGTTGGTAGTGTACCTCCTTCTGCGCCGGAGGGTGTGGGTTCGATCCCCACTACTGGAAAAATATTGTGTGATGAACATAGTGTTTTTCTAGTGTCTGGGTGTTTCTATATGTATAATATGTATTTATTTACAAAAGAAAAGTATGTTTTAGTATTTTTATCAGTTTTCTAGTACCCATAGTACAAGCTTTGCTTAGTTTGGGACTAGAAAATGTTGTGTACAAATGTGTCCTAAATATTTATTACTGTTCCTTATTATAATACTATATAGTTAAGTATTTAATATTTTTGTATATGCTTTAATGTAGCCCCCGTATTAACAATAAGTTACGGTATTTGTAATAATGAATAGATACATAAATTATTTGCTTAAAAATACTGGTACGATATAATGTTAAGAGTTAATGAGATTTACAGTCTTACGGCACAACGCAACTTACTTTACACATTTAACAAATATCACCGATAGTCGAATTAGAATCCAAGTACTTAGCTTAGGACAATATTGGACATGACCACAGGTTTAACGGGATAATAGGACCACCGCAAAAGCTGCCAGTTCACGTTTAATTTTCCATAATATCGCTTTTAAACTGTATCCGGTGAGCGGTAATAAATCGCAGCGAATTAATGCGATTTAGAACACAGACGGAGGGAGAGCACATTGACAAATTATCAAGCAATTAGAATGCGCGTGCAAGTATTAAATTTAAACACCTACAGGTCTCCGGCGCTTTTGTGGGAGCAATTTTGTTCTATCAGATGGAGGTATTAAACAAATTAGTACGACGAGCCAAACGTGTCTGTGGAGTGGATAAATAATAGCTCTTAGAGAGAATGAGCGGTAATTGCGAAATTTCCTGTTGAATGAATTTTATAGAACAACCTAACAATGAAGGCATTGCTGTCTTTACCATAATTAGGTAGCCAGTGAGCTACTGTTACGTTAAATAAATATTTGAGCGAGTTTTATGAATGAAATTTGTTTTTTATGTGTATATTCATTTTTATGTGGTCCACCTGGTGATAAGTGATACTCCCTTTCCTGGATGGAGGTCTAAACACTTGAGTGGTTAAAGATGCATCGCCAACCTTTAAAAAGTGGGCCTATAACCTTAGTCACCAGACGAAATGTTAAAGCATAGAATACTTCTACTTCACGCTGGTCTTCTGTGAGGCCGTGGTACTACCCTTGATGAGAATGCCCATTCACGCAACAGTGAAAACTGACCCTACGGAATAGAAAATGTTTTCTATAATACACCATTTCGTTGTGGAAACAGTTATTGTCAATTTCAGGACAAATACAATTTCGACCTTCAATGAGCAAGCCTATTTTTTCTGAACAAACGCAACTCTTCTGGTGCTGTGATAGTGATTTTTGCGAAAGTAACTCCATAATTAAAGTATTAGAACGATTTAAAAGCACACATAGAAAATATGGGTAAATATCAACATGAACTTCAGTAAGCATTCAGTGATCAGTTAAATTTCATAATTGAAAGCTTCGAGCGTTTTCCAAAACACAAAAATAAAATATGAAAACAGATGAAATCACATACGGACACGAAAGTTATTTCGTCTAAATGACGAACACTTTATACAGAATCTAATAGACCTGCATGGCTAAAATAAGTAGGACTATAAATTTCCGATCTGGCTGCATTCAGTAAAGCTCAGCTTCATTTCGCCGCTATTGATTACACAAACATCTGTAATTACGATTCAAAGCCAATTAATGCATGCCGCATAGCCCCCGAAATAGCTTTGTGGGATTACTAATAGGAATTATTAATTTTACAAGGAAACCGTTGCTTTGGAATAGATTAATTCAGTGATTGACCAGGGCACGTCAAATGCACGTCGACCCGCGCGTATCTGTGTCAAATAGGTTCTATTGCTAATAGCAATTAATTAAAGTCGGTTAGACCGCCGCAACCGTATAACCGATATTAAATTGGTACCTAATTCAATGGCGAGGAGTTCTAAACAAAAGGCGCTCCCTTCCATCCGCTTACCCCTCCCTTAGGGTTGTTTAGGACGTGATCAGGCGCTGATTGCAGCCCCCTACCTGCAGACACCCCCTTTAAATATCCAGTTTGCAGTTTGCGTTCAGGAAGTTAGGGCAGTGTTGAAGAACACGCTATAATATCTGATGCTATAGTAGTAAGATATATGGCTAGAACACCAATGATACAGAGATACCTCTTTACATATTTGATAGTAATAGTAGTGGGTGGTATGGATATTACGGAATTATATTTAAAGTAACAATATGATAAAATAATATGTCGTTATTTGTTTGTGATAGAGATATCGCAAATTATTTTGGAGACATATGAAAAATGTATATAAATAATAATATAATAGCTTCATTTCGTCTATTGCAACTCTGTGAAGAATCTTTACTTAAAAAAATTATGGTATGTTACTGTACTACATTAACGGTTGCAAGAAAAATACGAGTTGAAGCCTAATTTTCGTCACCATCGCATAGACCAGTTCACAGTAACTTAGAGTCCCATATAATTTAGTTCCACACTATACTTCAAAGTTCATCAATGTTTTAGAACTATTACAATGTATGGTGCCGGCAACGGGGATCGAACTCAGGTTGCTCGAGTATACTGAATTAAAGGCGAGCGCCCGGACACTGAGCTATCACGGCTCATAAAATAGTTAATTTCAAGTGCCGAATTATCACGTGCTCTGCGGTGAAGGAAAACATCGTGAGGAAACCTGCATATTTTCGAAATAATAACACAAAAATATATATTTGGAAGATATGTGAAGTCGGCCGCATCCACAGTGGGGCCGCGTGGTGGACTATGCCCTGATACTCTCTACAGAGGAGGCGTTTGTCCAGCAGTGGGAGATGTATAGGCTGATACTTCTACGATGTATGAGCGTAGAGCATGACCCGCTTGTATCTTTCTACAGTGAGAACAAAGCTACTCAGTTTTTTCTTAGCTTGATATAGCTGCAGCATCGCTAGCGTTGGATCGGCGGCCGCCACCCTCTAATTGCGACAATATATTGCCCCTGAATTGTGTGAAATCAACCAATGCGACGTCTGGCCGGTTCGGGCCGGCGAGGCGTGTTACAACGGAACGACTAACACGCAGCGTTTACACATAGTCCTACCTACGTGTAGTCGAGTGTCTATGATCGTTGCACGACTAGTTCTTTACGGCCGTCTGTATTATTCTATACATTTTTTTTATTTGTTTTTAACACACATATTGATGATTCGCGTATTAGAGACAAAGAGTCATGATAAGTAAATAAGTAAAAGCAACAATAAAGCCAGGTCTGATATAAATATTACAATGACTTTACGAAATTAAATATGCATCTTTACATCATCTATTGTCATAGTTGAAAATATTATAATATTTGAAAATTCCGAGAAACTATTTCCGGGAATTAGAATGATTTGGAATTTTTTGTACCTGTTAGCAAACTAGGACAATACTAGTCTCATGATTTTTATCTGGTATTTACATCCCTTGACAAATCATTACGTAACATAATACATTTGTAAATTAATAAGGAGTATGAACACACGAGTGTGTTTATTCTGCAAATTTTCAAATTTGTTAAGTACTTAATTCCACTTTAACATTTTCGATCGATTTACTGTTTTTTGCGGGTAAAGCATAAGGCTGCTGTTGATAAGCTACTGGCTCCGGTGACGAGGGTCGTGGGTTCGACAGATAATTTTTCCGGATAAGGATGGTTGTTCCCCAGGAGATGACAGGCAGGTCGTGGGTTGTAAAATCTAGCCAATACCATTAACAACATGTTCGCATGGCATTAGAAAGAATAAAAGTTGGCAAAGCATAAGGGCTAAGAACAAAAAATGCTCGCATCGTCTCTTATTTATATAATACTAGCGACCCATCCCGGCTTCGCATGGTTGCAATGAATTTCTCAGCTTTTTTCTACTATATAATATATGGATGTATACTATATGTAAACCTTCTGCTTGAATCACTATCTATTGCTGAAAACCGCATTAAAATCCGTTGCGTAGTAATAATATTTAAGCGTTCAGACATCGGGTGCGACTTGTAATATGTAAAGAGTAACATTTGTAAGCACACAGAATAAATATTTCTCGTAAATGTAAAGGGATACTACGGATACCAACTTAGGAGTTTTCTTCCTGATTATAGGTAGAAAAAGTTTTAAAATGGAAGGTTTTTATTAGGTTATTTCAAACCAAAACTACCTAAATTTTTCTCAATTAGGAAGTTTTGGTTTGAATTTAGAGAATTTTAAGGGATTTTTGTGGGTTTTTAAATTGCTATAGGAGTATTTTTTTCAACAGTTGGCAACACTGGTCTTACCTTGTGTATAGTACATAATACTACCAGCGGGAAGACAGCATACGCGGTTCGTCTTGGTAACACACAAACTCCTTTTTCAGCACTCACCTGGAAAAGAAAAGAGAGGTTGTACTAAGTGCTTTTAAAGCTCAATTAACCCACTGTTGGGCTAAGACTAATTTTGAGTGCGCCAGGGGCATAATTTCTAAACTTAAGTTCTTACTCTTAAATCTTATATTCGTTTTTATAATCGCTGTATTTTGACAATAAGGCAAAGTAGTCTTTTATTATTTTTGTTTAATTAACATGTTAAGATATGTAAATACGATGAATAGTTATAAATAAAAATAACGCTGTAATAATAAATACTGACTTTCAATTCAAAATCATTTGCACTCAAAGAATATTAAATGAAGAAAAGATATACGTTACATGTGGTCTGAAGAGAACGGCATACAACCAACATAACATGTAATTCAAAATTTTACTTTGAAAAGATACAAAATTAAATATTTTTGAAATATAAAGTAGGTAAAATTTATAGATAATGAAACTCCTTTTCAGGCCTTAAAAATTATGCTTACTAAAATATAGTTACTTTAAAAAAATTTATAGAAATGAGAACCAAAAGGCACTTCTACATTTTTTTCAAAGAAAATATTCATGCAGTCAAATTTCGGGGGATGTTTTATGCAGGCGCATATAAAATGTTACCTTTAAAAGGAATATTACTGTAGCAGCAAAGTTAAATAATAATTTGACCCAGAATAGTTTCAGTTTTCTTTTTGGCCTTACAACTTACGGCTGTTGCGATAACCAAGTACCATTAGGTGAAACGCCGGCTAAATTTTCTAATGAAAAATTAATTCTTTCATACGTCGTGTATATAATAATAATTTATATTGATAATCAAATATGATAATTTTGATTTTTAAACCATTTTCGTTGTATCACTTGGATTTTTAAACACAAAAGCATTTATGAACATTACTTAAATTATTATTTACTTAAAGCTCATTAAGTATCTTATCATTTGTCATAAGTATGCTAGTAATAAAAACTCGAAATGTCAAAAATTCCCAAATGAAAGCAAATAGACACTTCTTCGCCTCAATTACCCCACATGTCTTCGGTTAGAAAGAGCGCAAACCCGACAAATTCCCTCACGCGGGGCGGTCAAATCACGCACACAAACGGACAGGTGTTGCAGCGCCAAGTTGAGCGCATAAATATCGCAAAACACAAAGTTATCGATGCCGCTAAGCCGTCTTTATTGACTATCGGTTACATCACTGGCGAAAGGGCCCAACGCGGCACCCCAGGCAGCATTTCCAATCGTGCACACATTAGAGTCCACTTTCCAATGCCGTCACAAAGGGTGTTTTGCTAAGCGCGGATCGGGCCGGCATTGCAATAATGACGGAGTGACGGCCACGGCCTGTACAAACTGCGCTTAATATCGTTAATCGATACATTCGCATCGCATCTGAATACAAACTGCCCTTAAGTGCTACGGGCGAGACATTTTAGACACGGCCCGCGTCATTGTATCAAATTCTATTATTACTTTGGCCGTTTACGATCGATTTTCATGGCTTGAATGTTTGTTTTTCCCGCCCGAAACGGTTCTGGCGGACTCTTTCGCGGAGGTCGAACAAACGTAAATAAGACATAGGTACGTCATTTCCGTTATGACTTAAAAAAAGTATTGGTAAAAATCACAAAACCAGCCGATGAGATTGCCGTGCACTTGAATTTAATTTTCTCAAAATGAAAACAAGTATACGGGTAATTAATAGTAATTATAAGATTTTGTAATTATGCAACATTTCGATAGAAATATCACAAGGCGCTTTGCATAGACAAACCGGATATAGGCTTAAATATTTTGGCATTTTAGGCAAAGGGCGAATCGTTCTAACTGTTTTTGTTTGATATTTGTGACTCGTTCCATTTAAGACTGACTGATAAGAATCTGTACCATATCAAAAATATGTAGCTTCAACCAGTTTAATATGGCCATAAAACCACAGTTGACGTGATGATTCGCCAATTCCAATTCAGAAAGAGGGCTCCCGCCAATTAATATCAACTAACTTCCCATTCTCAAGGACTCGACGATCTAATTTAACTTGTCCTCACTGAAGCTTACTCGGCGACAAAAATTTATTATTAATATAACGGACCCCTTTAAGTGTGGTGCTGGTGTAAGCGTGTTTCAAATTATATATATTAAAAATAATATAATTTTATAATTATATCTGCAACAACTAGTTTTAATTTGTTCATTACGAAATACAAGTAAGTTGTTTAAGTCAAAAAGTATACACCACCTACTATCAAAATACTTTTATTAATTTAAAATTCATTCAATCAGAAGCGTCGTACGGTACTCATAAAAATAGCTTTAATTATCCATACCACATCTGAAAGTCCCGGCTAGATATTGATAGCAGGTTCTTACGGTGACGATACACGAACATATTGACTTGTAAGCGGTAGGGTCTGGGATATGAAATACCAGAAAAGGATTAGGTACAGACACTAATTAGCGCTTCCCTTCACTGGAACCATTTATGATTCCATTAATGCCAAAAATAAGTAGCATTATAACGTAATATGCAGAGTAAATTAGCTTATTCAAATAAATATTTTCATAAGACTAAAATATTCTTTTTGTATGAGCGGTTATGCTTTCCCGCCATCTCTCACACCACGCCCCTTCCGCGGACAGCGAGTCTTATACAAATAATGTGATTATAAAATATAAGGCACGCCGACGCTTGTATTGACGGCGGAAGATGGGGCGAGTGAGTATAGAATACCTAATGAGTCATTCATAATGCAATATTAGGTATTTATGACAAAGTAATGAAGTAAAGAGAGTGCTGAGTGCCTACAACCAAAGCAGAGGACACAGTTGTGCAATAACTATACAATATACAAATTCATAATATTATTTTGACGACCCAAATGCCGTGGTGGATAAAAGAAATGTCTCTTGCGTCAGAGGAAGTGGGTTCGTTCCATTCTGTATGACGAATATTACGCTAGGAACATGGTGTTTTTCCAGTGGTCGGGTGTTAACTGGTACGTGAATAACATGTATTTATTTACAAAAGTAAGTTTAACAGTTACCTAATATCCATAGTACAAGTAAAGCCCACCGCTTCACCGCTGAGCACGTGACAATAGTGCAAGGCTTGCTCATTTTGAAATTAACTTTTTGAAAAAATTTGCACTGAAATATTTATTTAAATACTAGCTGCTGCCCGCGACTACGTCTGCGTAGAATAGGCTGAAGGCGTAACATTCAGACAAAAAGACAGATATACTTAGAATATGTATATAAATTATAGCCTATGTCTTTTTTTATATTGACTAGCGCTTGACTGCCATCCCACCTGATGGTAAGTGGCGATGCAGCCGTGGATGGTAAGAACGCTAGCTCAGTAAAAGCCTATTCACTCTTGCCTTGAAGACGCCTACGTTATAATCGGATGGGAAGACCTACTGCATTTTGTTCCATTCCTTAGCCGTACGGATGATTAATGACGATGTAATCTTATTCTGATGTATAAGCTATATTATTGTAAAGTTTCATTAAAATCCATTCAGTAGTATTTGCGTAAAAGAGTAACAAACATCCATCCATACATACAAACTTTCGCCTTTATAATATTAGTAAGGGTAGTAAGGATTAGTATTAGTAAGTACCATAGAAAGGTATTATCCTGAGTATATTTTGTCCATGCTAGACTTTGGTGAGTGAAACTTTTTTACTGCACTATATTCAACTCGTTGAATTTGTTTTAAATTTGCCAATCTTCCTCACACTTCACGTAGATCTAAAATTTGCGGAGGCTACCGTGAGGTTTCCGAATTTCAGCCTATAGGGGTGATAATTATAAGATTATTCGAAGATTTATAAGATTCACATAAAAAAAAATTATAAGATTCGAGTGAAAATACCGAAAGATATGAACAGTGAAAATTATAGCTGAGTGAAAAAATGTAGTGCTACGGATCCGGTCGCCTATTGTGCTATTTAAATAGGTAAAGGTGGAATCTGCAATGGAGTGCAACGCAAACTTAGATTGCGACGCCGCGAAACGCAGATTGCCATCTAAATGTGTGTGTTTTGGGGAAAGCGGTTGAATAATTTTATGATGGCTCTTTATACCCACTCTGTGTATCAGCATTCATAATAAATTCACCGTTTTATGCTATTTATAGGCCTCGATAATGCCAAAAGATAGATTGACTTTATTAATGTCGGCTAAAATTGAAATTTTTATCGTCTATTTTCTTTTATCGGTAACAAATTATTTTTTTGAGAATTGATTGACTTACGAACGCTTCTTGGCTTGTATGTAAGTTTAAACAAGTTAAATGCTATTTTTTACTCTGTCAGCGATAAAATAAAAGGATCATCAAATATAAATTTAATTAATTGTAAGTTGGAGGATCGCGCTACGATTTGGTAAATTTTGATGAGTGTTAATATTATCATAGACTAGATTTGATATTTCCCACAGACTATTAAAAATAAACAGACTATTACTTTACGCACACAGATCAAAGAAAACACTTGCCGCAAATGCTTTTAGAGCAAAAATTTACCCCGACAGCGGAACATTAGTGCCGCTATCTGACTTGGGTTTCGCGACAAATAATATTTTATGGTAATGAACACTAGCGGAACTGGAAATCACGAATGCGCCGCAGTTTTAACGGCCCCCATGGCTGCGTCGCTAAATCACAGATGATATTCCGGCGATCGCTCATGCGAACTACACTTGGGGGAGTTGGTGCGAGCCTGGCGCGAAACCGTTCGGGATTCTCTTTAAATTTTGATTAACATATCTGCAAATCGTAAAAGCGGCGGTACTATCGACTAACTAATTCAAAGCAAAGTAAAAAAACCCGCCAAGTGCGAGTTGGACTCGCGCACGAAGGGTTCATACGTACCGTTATCTATAAAAAGGCAAGAAAATCAAGTTTGCTGTAGGAGAGCCCCACTTAAATATTTTACTATTCTATTTTTTAGTATTTGTTGTTATACCGGCAACAGAAATACAATAAAATTTCAACTGTGGGCCGCGTGGCGGACTATGCCCTGATACCCTCTGTATAGAGGAGGCCTTTGCCCAACAGTGGTACATGCATAGGTGAATACTTTACTTTTATCATAGATTATTTTACAGCAAAGGAAATCGAACCAACGCCGTCCGGCGCAAGAGACTGGTACACTATCCACTACGCCATCGGGTCATCAACATATAAAATGTTTTGCAGATGCGTTGACAACTTTTGAAAATTGGGCTCCGGCCACCTCACACCAGACGAAACGCGGAAGTATTATACTTCCACTTGAAGCCGGTCTTCTGTGAGGTCGTGGTACTTAACCGGACGAGCCTGCGCATTCATGCAACAGCCGAGGCTGCTGCTTGGCCCTACCACCGTAAAAGTATTAGTATTATTCCACACCACATGGAATATAATTGATTTATTACATTTCGTGTAAAATTCCCCATCAGTATGACTAATGCTTCGTTGATTTTTCAACCGACTCCAAAAAAGAGAAGGTTCTCAATTCGACTTAATTTTTTTATGTTCGTTACCTCGGAACTGTCGATTGAGGGAATTTCGATTTGGACGATTCTTTTTTTATTTGAAAGCTGGTGCTTCCCATGTGGTCCTGTATTAATTTCATTGGTATTAGTATTAGATCTTGGGCTCCGAAGATATTTACGGAACTACTGAAAACCAATTATAAAATGAACATAGAGCGAGATATTTGAAGTCGGTTTTATTTTTTCGTTAATAAAAAAAATAGACTCGTTTGTTTTATAAGTAAACGTTACTCTCAATATCGAGGTGATTTCGCCGTTAAAGGGCTATTATAATAGTTAAATACACGATTCTAAGGTCCAATGTGCCAGCATCATCATTTTATATTAAGAAAATATGAGTAAATATGTCATTAAAAATTGAAAAGTTAATTTATGTTTGTCAGATTTTACGCCTTTTATTAAATAGGTATGTGGCATTCGGTATATGTATTTAAAAGGCAGATTAAAAAAAAATTAAGAGGGCACGTAGGGGAGAATATAGAAATTTTATATTAGTTTCGAAATTGTAAACTTCGCTTCGCGCAATCCGGGTTGGCAGTTTATATATTGTTTCTCCGGCATGCAGGTCCAACATAATTTCTAAGGAGAACTACGTTCGGATACATTCGTTTACGTTTGTGAACAATGTCGTAAACTTCCCTAAGTTTTATTCCATTACCAGTTGCATAGAGAAAAATACACGGCATTCGAGATATTTTGTGTTAAAGTCACATACATGCACTCCACATATTGTAGCTTATTAATGTAATGTGAGAGGAACGCATTTTTAACGTAATTCGTAATTTTTTCTTCAGTAGTCATCTTGTGGTGTAAAGGTAATTCATCTAACAGATGAACTTAAACCGGAACAAAGATCAATTTAAACGCAAAATTAAAAAGGAACTTATGGCTAAGGCATATTATACCATTGTGGAATATCTTGACGACGCCAATGTGTGGGGTTAATACAGTTGATACTCACGTAGCCTAAAATAAAATATACTTGTTCTATGGTATTTTAAACTAATCGTTTTAAAAAAGAGCAACTGTCGAGTTTCTTGCCGGTTTCTTCTCAACAGAAACTGCTTTCCGAACCGGTGGTAACTTAACGTATTAATTTTTATGTAAAATTTTGACATTTCATAATAACGCGTAAGCGTCTATGTGAATAAATATATTTTTGTTTTTTTTTGATTTTTTTTTAAATAATAGCTCCATTACATTATTTTTTTCAAACTAAACTTTAAAATAATTCTTGTGTTACGGGTGATATCACATAAAAATCGCGGACACAAAGTAAATGACAGTTATTTCTGGATATTATTTTTATCTACCACGGGTAAAGGCATGATGTTTGAGATATTCGTGTAAAGTTCTGTGAAATAGACTGTTGCTCAACTGTAGGATCTAACGTACCTAGTAGAGAAGAATATTATTATAATAATAGTAGTATAATTCCTAGATAACACTAATAATTTATAGAGACAATTCTTCCGAAATTAGTAGCATAATACAACTTGCTCGTGAAGACACTATGAGGGGCAAGAACGTATAGATACATAGGTGTCTAAGCCATTCATCCCGATACAATGGCACAGACGACAATTAGCACCGTCTCGCCGAAGCCATACAACGTAAGCCGGTGTCAGACGCCTCAGTAGCCACTTTTATTTCGCCTATGCCAAAGTCCGTTTAGAAGGTTGGGTCATACTTCTCCCCGCGTCACACGTGGATTTGACCTGTTTCAATTAATAGTGCCTGAGTTTTCAGAAACGCGATGCTCGTAGAATACAATGTAAGTAAACTGTCGACGTAAATATTAGTATTCATCCAACTGTGCTTCGAAATAAAAAATATTTTGTGTTAGAAATCTTCTATTTGTTTCTTGATGATGAATATTTTCCTGGTAACAAAAAGGAAAATAAGCATATATTTACGAATGAAGATTTTGTTACGTTCTTTTGAGCTATTTATATTTAAACATAATTTAATACCATACGTTTTATTTTCCTTTTGGCGTCGAGAGCTTTTCTTATAGATTGAATCTGTTGTGAAATTTTATATATTAGCTTAGTTATATTAACGTATAAGCGATAGGTATTTAACATTAGCTCCATAATACATAAGTTAAAACTCTGTCTCCAGTTACCAAATCTATCTGTAGATAGAATATTGAAACCGGCCGTAAGGAAGCATAAAGGAAAATGGATATGTATGTACCATACCGTGATGAAAAAAAATATAGTTTTTTAAAAGTAATAACTAATAAATTCAGTCGTCATTCGTCATTTTTTTAACAAGTACTTATTTCTCAAATCTCTCTCCACATACTTATCTTACTCTTTTAATACTATTTGTATATAATGCTGAAAGATTCACGCGATTTAAAGTCAGACTATCAACATCTGTGCATTGGGCTATGCCTATTAGTGATTGTTAGTTTGACCTATTCAGGGTATTTGTACTTCATAAAGCTGCGCATTTAAGGTTAAGTAATTTTCCCGACTTTGTTATTTATAAAGCAGTGTGCACAAACTCTCGTATCTTTACGTGTCTCTTCGCCGTGTAACAATGTTTGCTGTCGTTTTCATATATTAATCTCGCGCCCGTGCCTGTTACTGCTCTACTTCGCGTGGCAAATATTATACATGTTAAATATAAAATGCGTGTGTGAACTCATCTTCATATTTCCTACAGTAAATATTATAATATCAATAATATTTTTTTTTATGAATAATAAATATTTATCAGTACATATTTATGAACAATGTTATCTGGAACTAAGCAAAACATGTTTTATGTTGTCTTTTGCTATGTAAAATAATAACTATAAAATACCCAGAGCCGTGATAGCTCAGTGTCCGGGCGCTAGCCTTTAATTTAATACACTCGAGCAACCTGAGTTCGATCCCCGGTGCCGGCACCAATGAAGTTTTTAACTTTAAGTGCTGACTTATCACGTGCTCCGCGGTGAAGAAAAACATCGTGAGGAAACCTGCATATTTTCGAAATAATAAAAAAAATTATTTCGAAGGTATGTGAAGTCCGCCAATCCGCAGTGGGGCCGCGTGGTGGACTATGCCCTGATACCCTCTGTATAGAGCAGGCCTTTGCCCAGCAGTGGGCATGAACATGGACAAGGCTGTTACTTTACTTTTTTTTTACCCAGACCCTAGAAAATCACTATGCTAATCACAAAATATTCTTTTAGAAGGGGATCGAACCCACACCCTCTGGAAAACAGACCAGCCGATTGTCCACTACGCTAATTGGGTCGTCGAAATAACAGTAACGTTTCAAGATGAAGACAGAAGACAAGAATGAAGTACTGGAAACATTCTTCAATATAGAGGAGCTCTAGAACCTATCCTGTTAGATGCTTTGGTGGGGAGTGCATTTTACATGCCTCGAGTCCAGCATTGGCAAACATTTAGTGCAGCCGCTTGTTTATTCGCTCGCCAGCGAGCTCTTTGCTTCGAGCGTAAGAGGACCGCTTGTATCCTTTATAAGGCTGCGTTCGGTTCAAGTTTAAATTGATGGATCGATGGCGCAGATGTCTAGCCGTTATCCTTCGCGTCGCATGTCCCAGCTTCGAATCGTACACGGGAAAAGTTTTAAAATGACACAATAAAGTTTACTTTCGAGGCTTGTTTATACGCAATGCGTATAAAAAGTAGAACATATAAACATATACGATTATAAGCAGTAACAAGAAAAAATAATTGTATTGTGATAAGGGATGGTCTTTCCAACTGGACAAGACCTTTACCTATTGAAGATAATTACTTGAAACGTCAAAAAGTCAACTACAGAGTAATGTAATGAGTTCAGTACGTGCGTACAAATCAGCCTATGAGTTAATCGAAAGTTTCAAATTTTATTTTAAACTTTTTAGCCGTTCTGGCAAACAGACGTTCGTTTTAATAATATCGGTGCAACTTAAACAAAATCCGTCTCCACAAATCGCGTTTTCACTTAGCATCAAGTTTACAACTCGCGGATTTAAAACGTCCTTGCGGCAAATGTCGGCGACGATTCTTTCTCACGGCATCTCGCGTGAAACATCACTGCCGTCTTAGCGGAGATATTGTCTCAAGTCATGAGACGTGGCGGAATTTATGGTAGGAAACAAACTGAGAGTCATCAATAGCACGAGAAATTTTTATAGCTGTGGTGTTTTTTTTTTTTGATATTTTAACTGTGGTAGGTCCACGCAGCAGCAACCACGACCTCAAAGAAGACCGGCATAAAGTTGAAGTGTATCTTCGTTTCTACTGTTGAGTGAGGTCACCGGGGCCGAGTTAATTAAAAGGTGGCAACGCATCTGCAACCCTACGGGTGTTACAAATGTGCATTTAACATCAGGTGAACCGCCAGCTCGCGTGCCAGCTTCTCACATAAAGAAAACTCACTGTTGCAAGATATGATATCGCCTCGCCTTAACACTTGGACGTCTGAGACTTGTCGCAAGTAAAAGTTGCTATTTTTCCCATCTTAAAGGCTTCTAATATCCCGGCTCCCCGCCTCCGGCCCGTTGTCATTTGTCTGCCGCTCCGTAGGCAAACTTTGCCTCGATGTTTGAAAGCACTACATTATATCCGAGCCTCTTCATCGTCTTCGCTTACTTCGAATAGGGACGGCGGTCGCCTCGATAGAAGGATATCGATATCGATAAGCATACATGCAAAACTGTTTATGAAGTTAAGTATATCGATAGACTTTATAAAAGAGATAAATTTAAAACAATGACGCTTGATAGTAAACGGTCAATGAAGGAATATATCGTATATTGATAGTAATAAGTACAGGACTTAACTTCTGTAAGTTGTGAAGAGAAATTAAATGACCTAATGATAATATCTTTGATTGTATTTTTCACAAAGAAAATATTTCTTTCGCTGAAACGCCGAACAAAAAAGCAACACAAAGCTAAACTGTTTTTTGTGTTACTTACAAATGATATGAGCCACCCTAGTCATCGACATAATTTAAACTCCACCAAACATCACCACAATGAGATATGGCGATCATTGCGCACTGGATTTCTTTTTAATACCCAACATTTAAACTGATATAGGACACATTAGGCGTTGGGCACGATTCCAAAAATCTTTATGTCCATTTTTCGTATTTAAGAAATATGCTTTTCTTTTGTCATTGCTGTAATTGTAAGTGAATAGCGATAAGGATGCGCAGAAAACGTTGCGAGTAAAACTTCAACCTTGATTGTTAAATGAATTATTTAAGGGATTTTACCGATTTTAATTTGATTTTTAATTCACTACGTCTCGAACCCTTCCCAGCGTTCATGGTCACGGGTCAGATGGTTTAACCACTTATAAATATTAATAATATAACAATATTTCAACCTTAGATATGGAGATTATTGTGTTTACATTTTTACTAAAGTAAATTCAATTTTAACAAAGTTCAGATAGCAACGAAAATGTCATAGTAAACCTTTTAATAGATTAAACAAATAGTTTTGCTACCTATTGCCCAGTGATTTTTCAAAAATTTCATTTAAAAATTTGACAGAGGAGGAAACAGCAAGTAGCAAAGCGATTTGTTAATTCCATTAAAACGGTTCCCTTCCGCCTTTAATTACCTACTTCTCACCAAATTAAAACGATTTCAAATAACTTTCGTAACATAGAAAATACCGCGTTTGAGAGCCATTCCGTTTTATGCAAACCTAGTACAGGTTTAGCTCGACAGAGGCTACGTCTTCTCTTGGAAAAAAATTAGAGGATTGCTCACTCCCGCTGAAATGAGATCCTCTAACAGAAATGCTGGGGATTTTTTCTCGCGGCCATCCTCCCTTAGACCGGGATTCTCTAGAGTGCCCCGGCTTGAGTGTAAGGACGTCTGTGGGTTTCTTTGGACGAATTAACTCGGAAACTCCGAGAACCGTTAAAGATTGCATCGCTGGAGTGCCATGTTTTCGTTTCGCGTAAAACTCACCGTAAATCTTTCGAGTTTATTTTTAAATCTCGTTTTTTTACACTCCACGGTCCTTGTTGGGAATACTAATTTTTCGCCGCGTGTGAAGGACCTCTGCTTATTTGTGAATGAATTGGAACAGATCTATAATATAATGATCAGATCTATAAGTGATTGTTCTTTCTATTACTGTCGAGAACACATTGAGGAATATCAACAAAAATATCCTTCATAACGGCGTGTTTAATATACGATTATAGAAAATCTTTATTATTCTAACGTATGTCATGCTTTAGTGAAGCCACGAAACAAAGTTACATAAATTATCTGGTTCTGTCGGAAGATTATCAAAATGTCGCTGTAAAGTACCAAGATCTTTGCCATTCATTCTTAACGTTTTATTCGAGGAATTAAGTTATTGTCGATCCACTGTCCCGATAATTAGCAAGATGCCTGCAACATCTGATATCCATACGTGATTAAAACATAATCATATTCATTCATAACATTTCAGGTCATAACTACGAGCGTGGAAACGGGTGTCGCGAAAGCTGGGTGCTATTCTACATCGAAAGAGGGCTTAGGAACTTCTATAATATTAGTTCCGAGTGTGCGAAATTCGAACAGGTTTAGCTAGTTTTTTATCGGAAACTCTTTTAAGCGACGAAGATTCCGCGTGTCATACAATATTCAGCGCCCCGCATTATGCAATAAGTCTGTAAGTCGCAAAATCAATACGGCTGTTGTCATACGAAAAGCTCCTGGGCGTATCGTTATAAATATTTAACGACACGAGGAGTTCGACGCTTGCCTCTTAAAAAACGTATTCGACGTATATTTTTTTCTATAATAGGCTTATGATATCAAAAATAAAAGCTGTCAGACCGAGTTTTACAGATAGAATGTGAAGCCCGTAACAGAATTTTATGATTATGTAAGATGTAATTAATATGGAAATAATTTCATGAAACGCGCAGCCACCAATCTTTACATCTCTACGTCTCGATGAAGACAAACATCGTTATCTGAATACCGTTTTTGGTTCCAGTCTCGGCACAAAATCTCAACGAGTTATCGGTCTTCTTCTCGAACTGCCACTTGATTATTTTATCAAGGAGCCACAAGGAGGACTTTGAAGAAACGCAAATATTCTTCAATATAAGCATTCCACATAAAGCCAGGAAGCCAGCAGTTGATAATTTTATTTCAGCCCCATCGACACGCGTCGCTAATGAACATAATATAGAACTGGAAGCTTATACTGGAAGCTCTGATGACACCGTGGCACAGTGGTCAAGATATTTGCTTCGGCGCCTGGGGCCGTGGGTCCGATTCCCACTCGGGACAGTTAGTTGTGTGATCCACAGACAATGGATTCGGTTGGTATTTGTTTTTGAGCGATATAAATTCAACTCTTACAACGAACGGGAGTTAGTTTTTGGTTATTGGAAGTTATGGCTGTTGCTATGTTGGAAAAGCTTAATGTTATTGTTATCCAATTATTAAGTCATTGTTGAGTTATAGTTGTATAAATCAGTAAAAACTATGTCTTATAACTTGACTCTAATATCAGTTGATAACAGAGCTTGATTCGACAAGATTTCCGAGAAGAGAAGCAAGTGGCATGGACATGAGGCTTGTCCACCGTACATCTGCCGCAGCTTTTGTTATGAGCAGATAGTGTCCTTAATCACACAATACATAAATAATCTGCCAAAGATGCCAAGTTCTAATAGTTACTTAGTCACTGCACTCAAGATGAAACTTCGATAGTGAATTTTTGTAGACGGGCAAACCTTTTCAAAATTCAATGAAAGAAGGCAGCTGGTAGATAGATTAGTTCTCATATTTACGCGAATTGAAGGATTCTTCAAGGATTCTTCTTGGATTAGCCACGTAGCTTTGAATACCGTTACGCCAAAAGTTTTTGATAATTTATTTACAAATACTAGGCTGTGATAGCTTGAGCATACTAAATTAAAAGTGAGCTCCAGCAATCTACAGCAATTCGCCGCAACTATGTAATCTGACTAATATTTATTACATTATTAGTTTCGGTTTAATGTTGGACTTCTTTATCTTTTTGCACCATCAATATCACTCAGATTTATAAGAATTATTGTAGCACCGAGGAGAATTTCGTTTTCTTATTTTTTTTATCAATGACACATTTATCCTTTTAAGGATCATAAATTATTTACCAAGTGCTTAGTCTGCCGGCTCTATTCTTTAATAATAAACAAAAACAAAGGATATCTCCTCTTTTGTCTTTACAAATGACGAGATATCCTTTGCTTTTTTTGAAACGACTTTTTATATGCCTACGTATGTAAAAGTTATCGAATAATCTAAAAAATTATACTAGCATTTTCAAAATTTGCTTCACTATTTATCGAAGTAAAAAAAAAACGTAGATTAAGTATAGGTCGTAGGTGAAAATGTTATTATAGGTATAAATCTCCGTCTTCCATACTACTGTTACTCGAAAATTAGGCTGTACGTATTCCAGATCAGAAAATAAGATTAGGACGCGGAGGAACACATAAATAAATATCTCATTTGCTTCATAACAATCTTGTTACATTCAATGCGGGACCTCTGCGGTGGCATTCGAGAGGCGGTCCCGGCCTCCTTTTCCCTGCAAATCGTGGCCGGATAGTCGCTGCCCATAAATATCCGTCACTGGCGCCTGGCTGGGGGCTGCCAGTGATTTCCCCGGTGACGTCACCGGTCTCAGCGCTCTCGCGACTCGAGAGGCCTTGAATCCGGCTCACTTCCGACGGGGGTCAAGGTCCGAACGCTTAAACATTCCGCTGAGATGTTTCAGCGTTGAGTGGTGCGGCTGCGGGCTACAAATTTAGCTTAGTGTGAAATTCTTAAGTTTACTTGATGTTTTTCAAACGTCATACGTATAAACGCCCAGGCACAGGTTGCTGTTTTTTTTTTCTTTTAGTTAGAAAACATTACTATAACTTGCGACAAAGGCGTGAAGTGTCTAGATATTTCGAAAGAAAAATCCGTTCCCTTCAAATTAAGTTATAGTTATAATTATTACCTATTAGAAAACAGCCGTGTCACAGACAAGAAAACAGCCATAGACCCATTTTAAGGGTCACATAAATTCTTGTCTACAAGTAGCCTATCAGCCACACGCGGTGTAAAACATTTATTGTTTATTTTAAGCGTTATTTCCGAGTTCAGAACGTACACATTTACACTTTGTTTTTGTGGGAATTTCAAACGCAGAGAGCCCTGATTTAGCCACGCTCAGCATTAACAAATCACCCGTTGCGGTGGGCGTTCAAAAGATACGCTCAAGAAAACAAACATCACAATAAAACAGCGAGCGAAGCGCAGCCTGTTAATCAGAGTCTCCAAATGTTAACTCAGCAGTACAGTTGGCACAACTTAATTAGAAAGTTGTAAGCGCATGAGGGGCCGCGACAACTACGCCGTAGGCTCTTGTATGGCTTCGGAAACGATTCGCGAACATTACTGTGATGAGTACTGTATAGTTGGTGCGCTTAAGGAGCCCTTGGAGACAGCTTAAATCGCTTAACTACACCTTGTTCGAGTGTCGACATGGATACAGTAAGCTTGAGGGACCCAGGATTAATGGGGCCATTTGAAACAACCGTGTCTTAATTTTATTAGGACTTGTTGAGAGCCTAGCCATTGTCTATTTTGCTTAAACATGTGTTTACGTTTTCATAACTTTCAATACTTGCACAGTCTTATATTTTTCATATAGTAAATTAAAGTAACAGCCTATACATTTTTTTTTCATATGTTCTATAAAAAATCTTTAATAAGGTACAAAATGTCCAATCAAATGTAGACTAAAGCATTTCTATAACACAATTTGACTAAACTAATTAAGTTTTTTTTCTTTTAATAAGTTTTTCTTTTTCTTAAGTAAGTTTTTTGTATTATTTCTTTTTTTTTTGCAATCGTCATCACCGTATAAAGATCATAGTAATATTAGAAACAGATCTTCAGAGTCTGTGTGTAAGCCACATTTTCGGATTTTAAAGGAATTTAGATCTTGAATGTCACTAAAAGTTGGGAAGTAAAAGACATATTTCATCGTGCAAACATTTTTGTATTTTTTTATTTGGAACATTTTCGTGGGCGAAGCCGCACGTATAAGCCGGTCCAAAATAAAATCCTACAATAATTCAGAACGATTTTCTACGACTTCCCATCTAGTCACGCCCGGGGGTAGTGAAGGTGGTGAGAGGCGGTCAATTTGTCGCAGCGATCACCACTCACTATCAATCCGCCGCGTATCTTTCGCGGCGTATCTTCCGTCGCGTATCTGTCGCCGCGTGGCACCCGTCGCCGACGGGGGATGCCCGCATCCGCTTCCGCCGCACAGGACGCGACCGGTAATGACGTCACAAAGAGTGAAGTGCACGCGCACACTGCTAGTGTTAAAGCGTAGACCCATTATGGTCGTAACAATAGGAAATCCTTAAAACACATTTTCTTATTTGCCATGAATATGTTAAGAAAGCTGTGGACCTCTTAAAATGTATTTATGATCATACTTTTAGAATACTGCTGCATGGACATTCAAAAAGCAAAAAGATGAAACAGTAAATACATGATATATTATTTCTTCGAAACTTCTTGATCAGATGTTGCATTCGCTTGTTTCACCTACATATAAATATATAACATACATTATTTACATATTATGTGTAAAAGAACACCTCCGTAATAAATAAACAAAACTTAGTTAATCTGTGGACAGCTAAAGCTGTTGCGACTTATATAGCGGACTAACTGTAGTTTTACTGTAACACATAGCCATAAAGTAATTTATTTTCTCGTATTTACATTAAATATAATAAACGTATTAAATATGGGTCGTCATTAATTAATCGGCTGAAGATCTTAAATAATCAAGTTTGTTATGAAGGGTTTGTATTTTTATCCTCCGTCGCTTTTACTATATGATAACATTAGCCTGCTTATAGAGTCGTTCATTTAACAATATATAACTTAATTCAAAAACATCTATTCAATAATTAGTTGCCGCTCCAATAGCTGTCAAGGGCGGAAGTCAAAACTTTTCAATTACACCAATCCAACGAAATCATTCATGACTGCAAGCAGAATGAAATTAAAATATTGTACTTGAATTTTAGTGAAGTTAAAAAGTATGTTTATTCTCGTTACTTACACGCAATTGAATAATCGAGAAAATCTATAATTATAAATGGTCAGCCGGTTTTTTGTTCGTTTATACTGCGATAACTAATGAACCGATCGGAATAATACTTATACCATAAGATGCAGCGTATTTCGGGGAAGGTTTTCGTATATAAATTACGTTTGAGTCATGCTAATTAGTCGGGGCTATCGCAATTTTCGCGGATGACGTCCCAGGTGAAGTGCTTGTATTTCATATTCAATAAAAAATAACAATTTAGTTTAATAACGAATGTTATACAACAAAGGACAATCTGCAAACTAGCTGCTCCACTGTCGGAATATGACGTAATCATCTTCAAGAGAAGAGTGAGTACACATTAAAAATTCAATGAAATATTAATAGAACTTGTGAGATGTTTAAGAAAAAAAAACGTAGACATAAGTGTGACTGCGGTCTAATAGAATATAAGAGACTGGACATTTCTGCAGATTTCAGGTGCAGCCGCCGTAAAACCGTCATCTGCGAGTCTGCAATTTTCGAAGTAAAAAACGGCGTTGCCGACGTACCTACGGGAAAATGGCACACGCCGCAGATATTATGTTTCTTAATAAACGTCAAAGGTTATTTTTTTTTTTATTTTATGCGAAAAGTTGTCAAACGAGCAAACGGTTCACCTGATGTTAAGTGAATACCGCCGCCCATGGACATCTGCCACACCCGAGGGTTACAGATGCGTTGACAACCTTTTGAAAATTGGGCTCCAGTTACCTCACTCACCAGACGAAACGCGAAAGTATGTGTCGTACTTCCACTTTACGCTGGTCTTCTGTGAGGTTGTGGTACTTACCCGGACGGGCCTGCCCATTCGTGCAACAACCGAGGCTGCTGCGTGGCCCTACCACCGTTAAAGGTTTTATCAATACATGTTATTAGCAATGACTCACGGGATCTGAACGTAGTTTTGGTCTATTTTCCTTAAGCCGGGAGCTATTCGCGGCCTATGGTTAGGGCTATTCATCGGTCTCCTCCATGTTATAAACGTTTTCTATTAGAAGGAGGCAAGCGAGCTGGCGGTTCACCTGATGTTAAGTGGTAGCCACGGCCCATGGACATTCGCAACATCTGTAGGGTTGCGGATGCGTTAAGTGGGCATCAACTACCTCACTCACCAGACAAAACGCAGAAGTATATAACTTCCACCTCACGCCGGGATTCTGTGAGTTTGTGGTACTTCCCCGGACAGATCTACCTATTCGAATAAGAATCATCGCAAGTGTTATGTTAGCCGGGGCCAACTTTATTAAAAGGTGGCAACGTCTATCTGCAACCATACGGCTGTTGCAAATGTCCATGGGTGGCCGTTATCACTTAACATCGGGTAAACCACCAGTTCACTTACCACGTCCTCACATATAAAAAATGCATGCTCATAGGGTATTGAACACCTTACACTTAACAGTTTGAAAAATCAACTGATAGGCAAACTTTTGATCGGCACTCTAATACCAGCAAAGGTCGCCACTCACTTGAGGAAGTTACAATGTACGCGAGTCTGCAGAATTGTGGTTGAAAAATGTAATCATCTAGTTTGTATTACACCTTTGTGGAGAGTCTTGTTTATGACAAGTACTGTGAATATTATGATGCAGACATAAACGCGTCACCGCATTAGTTTAGAAAGCAGGTTTTTCTCTATAATCTCTATAACTTTAATCTCTATAAGTGACAACCGAGAGAGCACTGCCTTCTTCCGAGTGTGCACTCACAATTATATCGATCGCAGCTTTAAGTAAGAAACCTTATAAAGACAGAAAACAAACACATCATAGGCCCGAATAAAGCGGGAGCGATGTTGACTGTCTGAACGGTCTATGTAAAGCGATCCCCTTCACTTAAACATCCCTCTGTACATAAATAAGCTATGAAAGAAATTGATAGCGATGATTGATTGGTAACTTCTCGTGTGCTGAACCCCTTGTATTTAACGTGTTCGCTGGAATACCGGGTCGGGTAGAGATGATATAGAAATTTTAACGGAAAAAAATTCTAGGCGATTAGAAATTCATATTCTTAATGGATTGATATTAAAATATAAGTTGTTACGTTTCTGATGTCATACAAATTTCACAGATAACTAAGCCACTTTAGGTTCAAAGAAATGTTTATTTCTCAAAAAAGAATATTACGATACTCACTTAACTATGAGAAAATTTTACACAGTACATGTTAAATAACAATTTAAAAAGTGTGGATAATCGGAGATATTGCTTAACTTTCCATTAAAAAATTTATTATTTATTTATTTATTATTATTTTAAAAAATAATTAAAACTATATTAATCTGCACAAGTTAGAGTTAATCGCTTAGGTGACTCAAGGCAAGTATTTGTCTGGCGAACAGATTATTGTCACGGGATATCATTTCCTCGTTACTTTTAAACCGTTTCAATTGAGGTCTAACTTTTTCAACGTTATATACACACATTTGAAAACATCTAGACGACATTAGAGTAGACGATGGCATTTATTAGAGGTGAATTATGTAAGAAAACATCACAGACCGCCATAAGGAAATGTTTGCGATTGCATAATACTTGCACGTACACGTTCGTAGGCCTTTGGAGCAGCACGATCTGCAACTATCCATAACCTGAATGGGTCATCGGGACAAAACGGACTAACATCAGGAGCCCACCGACCGAAACTGCACCTTGTCGCATCGCAATACGCTTCAATGTCGCGTCAATTCGTATCGGGACATACGTCGAAACGTGCGCAGTGTAGCACTGTCAAGTGTCAAACGCTCTCTATTATGAGGCGATGGAGAAATGTCAGGAACTTAGACACGCTTCATCGGGCCTTTTAAGCCTCGGCCAGACATCGCCGTCGAGGGCTGTCCATCGAGCCGTTCGCTTTCATTTCGTCGGCCCGTTTTTACCGCGCACATAACTGTTCTGTTATCAACGTTGAATGAGCCTAATCGATGCGCATTAGATCGCTTGCTTCGATCTTTGTGCTCTATCTAATGGTAACGGTTGATTTATTATGAACCATTTACTGGTTGTGTAACTCTTCTGATGTTTATTCAAACAACTTAACTTGCATAAACAATTAACAGCCACACAATAAAATTGTTCAAACATAATAGACGAAAGAATATAATGCTCCGTTTGTATGTTATTACCGTAACTTCATCTTACAAGTGTTTACGATGTTTGGGTGGTGGATATTAAATTATATTTTACATCTAAAACACAATATATCAGCATTTTTAAAATAATATTACGCGTAGTGATGTTGTCCATACCCGCGATAGTAATAATTCCTTGTTCCTGAGCTTAGTTACATTAATTCGCAACCAAAGAATATTACGTACACTGGAAAAACCTAACGTGAAACTATAGTTAGACCCGTTATATTCCGATGTGTAACTTTAAGTAGTATCTCAACGGCTTCGAGCCATCACTGCGATCTCTCGAGAGCGTGAAATCGAGGCGTCACGAAGCTAGCGATGGCTTGCCCCACTCCGTTCAATGTGAAATCTTCCCGTTCGAAGCTCTGTTTTGGACGCAAATTGAATTAAGTCCTCACTAGCCCGCCAAGGATCCCGCTTGCGAGCTGAACCGTTGGCAGACATGACGGGTGGCTCCCATCCTTATTGCGTTCACAGCTACTCCCTCCCCCTCGTGTTTCGCGGGCGACAGAATAAATTCGCCACGTTTGGGACGATTCTGATTTGCTCCATGTTTAACCGGGTGAATATTTTTTTTCGTTGTAAATTCAATGTTAATTTCAAACATGTGCGGGTAAAGCTGTCGCGATAGCCAAGGTAATATCTCTAGTTTTTAAATATTCTATTCTAGTTTTAAAAGTTTAATTTGTAAAAGTTTGCTCGCTGCAAAGGTACATTAAGTACACTACATTAAGTAACGCGGATCATTGAATTATCACGTGCTCAGCGGTGAAGGAAATATTGTGACGAAAACTGCATGTTTTCGAAATAATAACAAAAAAATATTTCGAAGATGTATTGAATAAATTGATTACATTGTTTCGCATTTATCATCAAACTACAATACAACAGGTTGTACATTTGATATTTTTAAAGTTTTGTAAGGTTTTATTAAACTTGATGGAATGGAGAATTAGTGGTATTTAAGTATGCAATTTTCAGTGCTGACGTGCTCAGCGATTTGCCCAGCCGCAAGCACCGCTAGCAAGGGCAAAAAGAATCCTATGTCCTTTTTAATAAATACCTCTAAAAATATGTGTACAAAATATCACGATAATCGGTTGAGTAGTTTTGACTTGAAAACGTAACAAACAAACTTCACATTAATTATAATATTACGTAAGGATCTATGTAGGGATGACTATTTGAAATATCACATTACTGTCTGGGCCGCAGCGGTAAGTGCCAAGTGGAGCAAACCCCCAGAAATACTGACAACAGGGGTGCTGCGAGCCATACATCGGCCCCTTTGACAATGTTAGCTCGTGTCCGATGCACAAAGTCAGCGTGCGTCGCTGACACCGTCACGTTCTAAAAGACCAATAAACATTTGCGAATGGATTTGTGTCAAGCGTCCGTTGTGATAACTGTTTATTATTAAACGGCGTTTATACAGATATTTGTTTTGGGGTTGTTAGGGTCAATTTATTTATATTTAGTCACCACGAGCTGGCTTAACAATAACGGCTATTTACAAATATAAATGTTACTAGAGTAAGATGAATACGTCAAAATATGTGAAAAAATGTAAAATCAATAAAGCTGATTGACTGATCTTCGACATTCATTGATTTGGCCTTTAATATTGAATGTCAGCACTACTAAGGTTACCTCCCTTACCTGTTTAAAATTTACCGAAATCGACGAACACAAGAGATTTATCGAAAAAGTGGAAATTGCTTGAGACAAAAGTGACCGCTCAGGCGGCTAATTCGTTCGCACAATTTGTCCAACGTTAAATATGTAACGTGTTTCATGCGAAATTTCATCAAACTCATTGGTTCCGGCTAGCCCGCGAGTTTTGCGATAGATGACATTTTAATAGTCTAAGAACTGAAAGCAATTACATCAGTTATACTTGACATAGTATAAAACAAAGTCACTCCCGCTATTTATACGCTTAGATCTTTTAAACTACGCAACGGATTTTGATGCAGTTTTCTACAAAAGACAGAATGATTCAAGGGGATGGTTTATATGTAGTATACATGCATATTATAGTAGAGAAAAGCCGAGAAACATAAAGATTTGTAAATTGTTGTAGTAAGAAACATCTAATGAACAACAGCTGTACATATTGTATGTAAAGGTATCCTGTAGTACAAACTAATCATAATCATAATACGAGTATCAATTATCACTGCACATTGGACCCGTGCGAAGCCGGGGCGGGTTGTTAGTAAAAGGTGAAAGAAAATTTCATTCCAATCATTTCATCTTTAAATATTTGGCCTCGAGCGTGCAGCCATAACAATCTCGCCCCAAGAAATCCAGTCCAAGGTTCCCGCTGACAGTCAATGACGCCAACCAATGCGTAAGGGGAGCATCTCAAAACAACGTCTCGAGTTTCGACCTCGTTTCCCAACAGCTGTTGTTATTTTTACTAATTGACTGAGGAATTCGTACCGGAGGGGATGTTCGGTATTAAGATAGAATCCTACAAACGCTTACAATTTTTTTCTTCAAAGTCAAATTCAAATATCTTTATTTAATATAAAAGAATTATAATTACTTATTGGTTTTCAAAAAACATTACCTGTTCGGACAAAAGCCACTGACCTGCGAAGAATCGGCGAAATAAACTCAGCGAGACATTTTTTTTAACAATTTGACAAAAAATGACAAACATGCATATTAAATTCCACTTGAAAGGGCCTGGAGCAATAAATTAATTTCCAGGGTGTTATCATTTAAATAAACACTAATACTGCCTAACACACAAACGTTCCTTTAGAAGTTTTTTGAGTTTAGCAACTGATTCATTTTGAAAAATTTCTGGGATTTTGTTGTAAAAGCGTGTCACTGTCCATTCTACGCAATCTAGATGTGGGAATTAATGGATTTACGTTTGTTTCACCGATTTTTTTTTTATTTTTCTTTATTTACAACTTTCCAAAACGTCTCTATCAATGTTATCATTGCTTCATTTGTGATAAAACGTTTTTTTTTTTTCAAAGAATGAAAAAAAGAACAAAAAATTTTACAAGCTGTCGCCTCTTCTAGACGTTTTCATTTTATTTAAAATTAGCGAGTGCCGTCCATTTTTCGACACGGCTAAGTCCGAAACGTGATAAGTGGTAAGGCTGTCGTATTTAACGAGACAGTTGGATAAACCGTCATTTTTGTTATATTTTAAATCAGGTGAATTAAAGAGAACGGCACTATGTCCACCACAATTTAAATGTGAATAATATACTCTAGCTAGAATTGTCGTTGTAAAAGGTTATTAGAAATTGTTTGTGTGGTGTAAAGGTCAAAACAACAGGTGCAAGCTTTGTTTATAATGCAAAAAAAAAAACAAATTAAGAATACGTTGAGATTATTGTGGGCGTGGCAATCGGACATTTAGCTTAGCGGTTAAAGTGTCTGGGAGCGATTCCGGGAGACGTGGGTTAGTTTCGTTTTCGACCGTTTTTCTACAAAGTTTAATGTTTCATCCTAAGTGTAGAATTTAGCACTATAAAAACTTAATATAAAAATAATATTATTTTAAATCAATATCATATGATCTCGATTTTCATCATCATCAACAGCTCTCACGGCTTCTATCAATAGAAACCAAAACCTATCCAAGTTTTATAACGAAAAAGAATCAAGGGGATCGGACCACTGTTTCTTCAATTACAAATGTGCTTTTAGGGTTCCGTACCCAAAGGGTGAAATGAGATCCCATTACTAAGACTTCGTATCCGTCTGTCCGTCTGTCACCAGCTATAGCTTATAGACCGTGATAGAGAGTTGAAATTTTCACATATGATGTATTTCTGTTGCCGCTATAGCAACAAATACTAAAAAACAGAATAATAAAAACTTAAGTGGGGCTCCCATACAGCAGACATAATCCTTTTTGCCATTTTAACTAACGGTACGGAACCCTTCGTATGCGAATCCGACGCGGACTTGGCCGTTTTTTTATAAGTATATGGATGAGTGACTGTCAATGTTGGAGGAAACGTGCGATTAAATTCGCGGCTCGATTGGAACCACAACCATCGCTCGCTCAGCCGAAAAACTCATCGACCGAAAGCCGACACCATTCTTCACACCTGATGCGTCACATTCGAGTTAGGATACGCCAATAAAGCGGGAAGAATCGACCCCTGCATATCGAATGAAATTTATTTCTAATTTCGTCCCCTCAATCGTCGACGTTGCCATGGCGACGTGGCATGATTTATCTCGGAGCTCGCATCTCGTCATCCAGCCTCCATTGTTCCCGCCACTCGCCAGTTCTGGTTTCGTGTATTAGCAGTAACAATGGATTAAACTGTTGCCTAAATTTAGCTTAATGCCTTTCATGTCCGGCTCATATTGTTAAATGAAATTGTTTTACGGATTGTATCTCGTTTCGTTCTATTTAAAATTTATAATAATATTATTTGATTGCAATGGTCGGTTAAAAAGATAATGCAGTATTTGCGTTAGTACAAGTATAGTCTGTAGGAAATCTCCTAGTGGAAAATAATTATTAATATGAAATAAGAAGATAGAAATAGAAATAATGAAGCTAGAAACATATTGAACTGCGTATGAATATAATTATTATAAGTACATACAGAATGAAGTACAATTGTTTCACAAACTGAAAATCTATATCTGCACTATATTCTGGAATTTTTCTTACAAGGAATTAATTGATTACTGACCATTTATTTATTACCGGTTTTGTATTTGTTTATCACTTGTGCGATTACATATAAGGAAGATTTAAAAAATGTCATCAATAATAAATATTTAGATTACATTTCGAGCTACAATAGATATTTCTGAAATTCTTGTGTATAAAATATTATTTTAAAGACCTAAACTATATGAAACAGCTATGTGCAATTAAATTTTTAAATGTCAGTTGTTTATTAAGTCAAAGCTAGGCTTCAAATAAAACAATGGTTTACGCCTTACTCGTCAAAAATGACTACAGAATTAGTATTAGGAAATTAAAAATCTAAATTTAAACCGCAAGAGAAGGCTTCATAACTACAAAAGAAATAGATAAAAGCTGGATGAATAATTCATAACCAGCTGGCTGGACATACCTGATCATTCACAAATCAAGCGCAGTCGCTTGACATGTACCCAGCGCACCCATTTACGGTTGAGACAGACAGAAGTTTCTTGTGCCGTCAACGGAACTATCAATTATCTTCCTCTTCGGCTCTACGCAGCGTGCTCACAGGGGTTGTTTAAGAATTTTCGCATTTCCAAAACAATTACCAGGCGTGGAAATAAAATGGATGAATTATGTGGGAGGACCACACTTATTTATCGCTCCATGTCAATTTAAGAGTGACAAAAGTTTTCATTTGCCACTGTAGATGGACACCCTTTCCCTCCAACCTGGTTCGCGCATTGACGTGGCGGAGGGGCGTAGTAGCCGTGGCAGGATCACCCACGGCGAAGCTAAGAGGTACCCACTATGGGCCGAGCTGTGGTGTATGGTCGATTGAAAAGGGCTGCTCCGAGTGGGCTTATTAAGCCCCTACTCTGGATGCGCGCTGGAGGGTGCAGGGGACATGTCGAGGGTGGTAGAGGAGAAGGCGCTCTCCCTGTCTTCTGCTACCGAGGAGGAGTCACGGAGGAAGAGGAATGTTGGTATTGCGTTCGTCCGCTCTCCCTATCCTCCTTCTACTGTTGTTGTGATCATGTTAAATTTTAGTAATACCCGACCATGGCCAACGAGCAACAAAATAATATCCGAAAGCCGAGAGTTAAGGGTTGTTAAAAAGTTTTAATTTCCATCATTACGATTCACGATTACAGCTTCATAATGTGTCCGATGGTGTATACAGACTGCTTGAATTGCTTCCAAAGCTGTCAAAAGATCGTCGGTAATGCATGAAGTGTCCGAATGATACCCAGTTATGATGTTGACAACATCAAGATTTTTACTTCTAACATGCTGGATGGATAAGCTAAATCAACATTTGATACTAAGTACGACAGTTTAAGACATAAGACATTTAACCCGTCACAAATACAAATACAAAAACAAGAGAGACGTATTACATGTTAATCCATTTATAAATTACAATCCATGTATATGGAACATCAAAGTTTGGTAAGTAAGTAACTGCCGTAACTGTGGTATGGCGATGCAACGTAAAATGTGATGCATTCATTTATCCATTGGAGAATGGCAACCGACTCACTGTTAGGATTCGAACTAAGTGGATGCAAGCGGCTGCTGCAGGTACTGACCGACAGTTAGCGGACTTTCCTAACCATTGCTAATTAAAACGTCGCACACGATCCATCAAAATCATCGCGCCAGTGCCTCGTGTTGGGCAGTAGTGTTATTCATAATTTGTCGCTACCACCGATGTCGCACCGCTGCTATAAATTACGGCCAACGCGCAATCAATCAAGCCCGGACGCGAGACCGTTTTAAATTAAGCTCGTATTGGAATTAAGGCCCCGCTGGACGTGTATCGCGTTATATCGCGTTAATACAACGTTAATACAAGCAGATTTTTACTCGTATCCCAAATCAGCAAACAACAGATTACGATTCCCCGTCTTAGATAGTAAGTGAATTGGGCTAAAATAGGAATTGTCGCTCATAAATTGACGCACTAAATACATATCAGTTTTTTTTTTTACTTCTTATGGTTAAGATAAAGCTAAATCGTTCTTTAATAACGGTTCCATAAAATTTACAGATTCAGGAGAGAGATATTAGTTTTTCACTAAGATACATGAAGTTCAAGCCCAATTTTCAAAAGGTTGTCAACGCATCTGGAACCCTTGGGTGTAGCAGATGTCCTTGGGCGGCGGTATTCACTTAACAACAGGTGAACCGTCTGCTCGTTTGGAAACTTCTCACATATAAAAAGTAGATTTAAAATCTATTTCGTGATACAGAGTTAGTTGGTAAACGAATGCATACATAAAAAGCTAAGGTGATAAATTTTCGATGGACGATTTCGAATAGACACATCTCAATATTATAAACAACACGATGATATATTTTTTATAATCGATAAATTAAAAAAAACCTGTGTATATTATTATATGAAATTACTACAATATGAAAGTTAACACAAGCATTGCTTTTCCAGATGAACGAATAATTTATAGAACAACTAAACCGATACAAATTAATAAATGCAAATTACTAATAAATTTAAAGAGGTTGAATCTACATGTCAAAATTGGTGCTCATCCCTAACCTAAAAATAACGTTGCTATTAATCCATGCGACTATAGATTGTCTTAAGTTATGATGCATCCTTAATCCTATGCAAATTGGTGCTCTTTCCTAACCTAAAAATAATGCTGCCATTATTTCAGGCGACTGTATGTAGTCTTAAGGCAGAACAAAAGAGAAACACACTTCTCTTATACCCGGTTCCTATATTCAACGAACGATCCTTAGTTACATAGCTTCGTAACTTTCATAACGACTTGTAGATAATGTTGTTCCTATATTAACAAAACGAGGCGTTTTTCTCACGAGCCGTTGCATAACCTACAGAAAGTGAGTTACTAGCGTTCCCTTAATCTACAAGTCGTTATGAAAGTTACGAAGCTACGTAGCTAACGGCCGTTCTTTGAATATAGGAACCGGGCATTACTGACTCGCCAGACGGGCGTTCAGTTAAACGTTTACGTGCGTTTACGTGCCCGAGGAAGGGCACAAAAACTGGCGGTGCCAGTCGAAACGTAACAAATGCACTGACCTACGCGGGTTGAAGGACAACGAACGGGCGGATTCCGGGCAGGCGAAAAAGAGAAACGATAAATTTCGGCAAAACGCGGGCAAAAACCGTGGAGCGTTAAGGACGCGTTTACGAATTCACGCGCTTCAATTTTAGGTACAGAGGCGTACTACTACACGTGCACGGCTCACGCACACAGCGACAAGCGCGAAGCAGCGAAACTTTATGTAACTGACGCAACTTGATACTTTTATTTAATTTGAAGTCATTTATTTTTTAAGTTTACGTTAAATTTGTTTTCAACAAGTTTTTAAACTGAATATTTTTTTATATAATTATTTAGGTATAATTTATTAAATTTCATTTAAAAGCTCGTAGCTGTTGATAATTTGCGTTTTAATTAATTATGTATATAATTTAATTTTATGTTTTAATTAATTTTTATGAAGAAAACGAAGCTTGTTTAATACATGTTTGATTATGCGTGCGGTAGGTAGATAGCTTGATAGGTAGGTAATGGTAGGGTACGTAGGAAGGTAGCTATGTAGGCAGATAATTAGGTAAAACCCGCTAACGAATTGAGTAAAATACTTTGTATCGTATTCTGAATGCATTTTGCTGATTCAATAATATTCATGCTAAATGTTAAAAAAAATAATTTTCTGTAAATGAATTGGAAATAGCATGGCGTACGAAGCCGGGCTAGTATCTAGAAACTAAAAATGAAATAATAAAACGAAGGAAACAAACTAGTAAAAATTAAAAAACATTTTTATAAAAAAAAACCTGTCGCACTCGGCTCAGCTGGGGTAAAGCTATAGCATAGCATCTTTTATCAACTTATGCGATTATAATTATTTAATTATGCAGTATTTTTTTCTTTGATATTTATATTTATGTTAATAAATAATATTTTAATAATATAATAATTAATATATATTATAATTAATAATATATAATTAATTTATATTATTTACAAAAATGATAAGAACTACTAAGTCAGTCACTAAGCTCTGGATAGTTAAATTACAATATACTAACATTTTTAAACTTGTGATCTCTTTCGAATGGAATGTCCGAATTTAATCATTTAAAAAGTTATATAAAGATATTGAAACAGTCTTAAATATAAAGTAATTTAAATTTTTATAAGGATTAATACCAAGATACAAATAAAGAGCCTTTTCTAGCGGCGGCATTTCAATCAAAATTTTAAAGTAAAAGAATACTTATTGTGGCATAACTATAATAGTTAGACATATACTGTCGAAACACTTTTTATAAATAATGATGTGTTCTGCAAATTCGTAGTACATTATTTTATACAATTATCAATAGTTTTAGCAGCGCACGCGATGCAAACAATATTTTAGGTAATTTTTGTACACTTTGGGTTACATTATTCAAGTTTTAGTAAGGATTCCTAGTTTTTTGAAAATTTAATATATCCTATGTCATCCGGGGATAATGTAGCTTACAAGGAGCCTATTCAATGCATAAAAACAATCAAATCTTTCCTCTTGCGTGGTAGGCGGAGTGGGTGGTGTTAGGTTTTATTTTCGTTACGGAATTTATTGATTCGTTCGCCGCGCTCAAAGCCCGCGATAAAAGCTGTGCAATAGCTTAAAAAAATATTGTTTCATTTTTTAATTTGACTCTTCCATGCTCTTCGCCAGAACTGTCGCTATGTCGATCCTGGGTGGAGCAAGCCCGCGAGGCCAATTTATACCTCCGACACGAGGTTCTGGCTCCGCCTTTTGATGTTCACTCTATGGATAGGGAAGACCACACGGAGTCGGGGTGCTCTGTGTCGGATCTTTGTGATTTTTCTTTATAGTTCTCTATCATTTAATTATTTTTGTTATCTATATCGAAGTAGTAGCCTGCTAAAATTTTATCGTTTTAGGCTTTGGCATCTGAAACAACAATTGAGTTATAAGAGGTATAAATGTTGTATGTGATAACTGTGCCATAAAAATAAGTCTTTGATAATTTAAGTTGAGACCCACTACATTTTTACATAACTATTTTTTTTTCGTGTTTTGCCTATTTTAAAGACGTTCTTACTATAGATACCATTTGTTCCAAAAGATTGCAAGTCATTAAAAAAATTAAGTATTATTTTAGGCAGAATCCATGATCATACAAGTTGATCAGTGCGAAACACGACAAAACAATAAACGATAAATGGGGTCATAAACGTGAAACAAAAGTTTGCCACATAGCTGTCGTTCGAAACTTTTGAAGTACATGTTTATTACACCTATTCATTGGAATATACAAAAAAATGACCTTTTAGACATGCCTAATCTTACAATTTGCAAGTGTGCAAATTTGTTTTGTATTACTTGTATTTTTAATTATCCATACAACTTTTCTACATGTGGTGTACTTTTGGCCAACATTTGGCTGCATGGAAATAAGAATTTATAATAAAATACCAGATAGGTTCATAGGCCTCCCGGAGTATTTAAATTAAAACGAAAATTCTAAAATCTGTACACTGTCAAATTAGACATTTAAAATATTTAATCATGTCCAAATAATGTAGAATGTTTATATTAAAAATTCATTACTTTGACTTGTGATTTACTTTGACTTATATTTATACTCTATTGACTCATAATTATAATCTAAATTTCAATTTTTTTTTTATATTAACATGTTTCACAAATATTTATACACAGAATTGATGTAGAATACATAGTTCCATATTTTAAATAACCTTTTTACTGTATTCTTACACCTTCATGCCAATACATCAATTTCAAGTAAGGTCTCAAAAAAACTCACAAAACAAGCCCAAACTCGACACACATAGCTCCTCTCGTCTGTTAGTTCCAGTAGCAGTTCTCAAAGTACACCTTCGGGTCACTCCAACAAATCAAAAGGCAAGATCTCACCATACCTAACAAAACAAGCCCAAACTCGACACACATAGCTCATCTCGTCTGTTAGTTCCAGTAGCAGTTCTCGAAGTACACCTTCAGGTCACTCCAACAAATCAAAAGGCAAGGTTTCACCATACCTAATAAAACAAGCCCAAACTCGACACACATAGCTCATCTCGTCTGTTAGTTCCAGTAGCAGTTCTCAAAGTACACCTTCAAGTCACTCCATCAAGTCAGAAGGCAAGATCTCACCATACCTAACAAAACAAGCCCAAACTCGACACACATAGCTCATCTCGTCTGTTAGTTCCAGTAGCAGTTCTCGAAGTACACCTTCAGGTCACTCCAACAAATCAAAAGGCAGGTCTCACCATACCTAATGAAACAAGCCCAAACTCGACACACATAGCTCATCTCGTCTGTTAGTTCCAGTAGCAGTTCTCGAAGTACACCTTCAGGTCACTCCAACAAATCAAAAGGCAAGGTCTCACCATACCTAATAAAACAAGCCCAAACTCGACACACATAGCTCATCTCGTCTGTTAGTTCCAGTAGCAGTTCTCGAAGTACACCTTCAGGTCACACCAACAAATCAAAAGGCAAGGTCTCACCACACCTAATAAAACAAGCCCAAACTCGACACACATAGCTCATCTCGTCTGTTAGTTCCAGTAGCAGTTCTCGAAGTACACCTTCAGGTCACTCCAACAAATCAGAAGGCAAGGTCTCACCATACCTAACAAAACAAGCCCAAACTCGACACACATAGCTCATCTCGTCTGTTAGTTCCAGTAGCAGTTCTCAAAGTACACCTTCAAGTCACTCCATCAAGTCAGAAGGCAAGATCTCACCATACCTAACAAAACAAGCCCAAACTCGACACACATAGCTCATCTCGTCTGTTAGTTCCAGTAGCAGTTCTCGAAGTACACCTTCAGGTCACTCCAACAAATCAAAAGGCAAGAACTCACCATACCTAATAAAACAAGCCCAAACTCGACACACATAGCTCATCTCGTCTGTTAGTTCCAGTAGCAGTTCTTGAAGTACACCTTCAGGTCACTCCCACAAATCAAAAGGCAAGGTCTCACCATACCTAATAAAACAAGCCCAAACTCGACACACATAGCTCATCTCGTCTGTTAGTTCCAGTAGCAGTTCTCAAAGTACACCTTCAAGTCACTCCATCAAGTCAGAAGGCAAGATCTCACCATACCTAACAAAACAAGCCCAAACTCGACACACATAGCTCATCTCGTCTGTTAGTTCCAGTAGCAGTTCTCGAAGTACACCTTCAGGTCACTCCAACAAATCAAAAGGCAAGGTCTCACCATACCTAATAAAACAAGCCCAAACTCGACACACATAGCTCATCTCGTCTGTTAGTTCCAGTAGCAGTTCTCGAAGTACACCTTCAGGTCACTCCAACAAATCAGAAGGCAAGGTCTCACCATACCTAACAAAACAAGCCCAAACTCGACACACATAGCTCATCTCGTCTGTTAGTTCCAGTAGCAGTTCTCGAAGTACACCTTCAGGTCACTCCATCAAGTCCGTAACGAAATATGAATTTTTAACCCCTACTAATTTCTAGTAAAAATATGACAAAGTGTGAATTATAGTTTACTTTTGTCGTTCGTAGTCCGAAGTCCGAACATGATGTGTAAAGTATCAACTTTGTTACGACAAATATTTTGTATTCGTACAGCGATCTTTTTCCTCACGAGCTGCTGTTTATAAGCGACATAGTGACCACTCATGACGGCAGCCGAGCGCCGACTAATATTTCTTTAAATATTTTTGTGGAGTGAATCAAAAAAGTGACCAGTAAAATAACCTTTATGTCAATCACTTAAGATTCACGCGTAAGATATAAATGTGAAAGAAATAGATTTTAATCTTTATTTTTTTCTGAAACTAATTTCAACAATTTTGATACGTAATGTAGCTACCTTTTTGAGTTGAACATGTGTGCTTACATAACATATTTTTGAATAAAAAAAATATGTTATTAAATAAGAGAAAAATGTTCCTAAACCCAACAGGATTTCGTCCATTTTGAGTGAAGTGGTCACGAAAATTCTCATTTACAATATTATAAACCAAAATTTTCGATTAAAAACTATCTACCATTTGAAGATGAAGAAGGGATCTATATGTGATAATTGTTATTTACATTATATTCGTTTCGTTTTGCCGCAAAATGTACCTGAAAACCCCCTATTTTTGCAGATTCCGCGAGATTTCGCAAACACGCCCTTAAGGCGGGCTATTGATGTGCGACTTTATATTATAGTCGTAGTAAAAAACATTGTTATGGACTGATTTATTTTTTCTAAATAAATTCCTATTGACCGTTCTCGAATTGACAATCGACAATAAACAACAAAAATTTCATTAAAATCGGTCCAGCCGTTTAGGAGGAGCTCAGTGACATACAAACGCACAGAAAACGGTCGCTAGTTGTATATATAATTCATATATACAACTAGCGACCCGCACCGGCATAAAACATTAATATAAACATTAAACCTTCCACTTGAATCACTCTATTTATTAAAAAAGATCCGTTGCGTAGTTTTAAAGATCTGAGCATAGACAGACAGCGGGATGATTTTGTTTTTATACTATGTAGTGAAGATTGGTCTTTTTGAAGATTGTCAACGGTCTTTATATCTAATTGAGCCCCCTTCCTGGCACTTATCAATATCAAAACCTACCGCGCGGGTTCACAAGTTTGGGCCCAGTGAAGAACCGACAAGATACTAACCAATCCATACTAATATTATAAATGCGAAAGTAACTCTGTCTGTCTGTCTCGCTTTCACGCCAAAACTACTGAAACGATTTAAATGAAATTTGGTACACAGATAGTCTAGAGCCTTAGAAAGGACATAGGCTATTTTTTAATTGAAAAAAAAAAATGAATAAATATCGTTTTTAAAGGGCTTTAACGCGAGCGAAGTCGGGGGCGAAAGGCTAGTAGTAAATATTTTTTAGAATTTCCTAATTCAGAATGACTATAAGTCATTATATCCTGATTTTTACGTCTTATAAATATAAACGTACATATTTGATGAGCGTTTCAATTGTTGTTTGTACTACTAAAATCAATCTTGTGATAGATTTACTTAGGCATTTACAAAGTCTATACTTTACAAAATTGTTATCAATAAAATATCATTACTGAAGCATTTTTTGTTAACATTTGTTTCTCGTGCACATTTCTAGCGTTATGCAAGTTACTCGATTGAGAAGCGCCGGAAAGATTTTTTTTAAAAAACATTGCCCTTACCTTAGGATAACATTATCCTGTGTTGTAAGGACGTTTTACAAATGTACGAAATGAGAATGACTTTCATGTATCACCCGTAGATCTAATCGATCTTAAGTTTTTAAGTTAATGAGGGAACATATGGGAGTCGCTTTGTGCATAAATAGTCGTGCGACTCGGTAGCACAGTGAATGGGCGGCTTACACGCACTAATTAACCTTCGTTCCGGAACACATAAATCGACTAAAACTCCACATTCTTCCTCGTTACTCATTGCTAGGAGCACGATTTTTTCTCGGATGCCTTTACCAGCGCACTATTTTAAACGTGTAAGTTATTTGGAAATCAGTAAAAACACTGGTACAAATGTCGAGAATCTTATACCCATTATAACCTTCAAGGCAATAGTGAATAGGTTTTTATTAAGCTAACGGCTGCATCGCCACCTACCATCAGGTGGGATGGCATTCAAGTGCTGGGCAGTTTTGAATTTAATAAAAATCTAATTTTATAATATACTCTTATTATAACATATTTTTATTGTATGTATTTTACCATATACTTGTATTATAACATATTTTTGTTTTAATACCTCTACTGATCCCAGGGGGTTACCGAAAATAGTGTAAAAAGTGCATTGCCATAAAAATAATAAAAGCGAGATTTGCGCTCTTAGAACTTTATGAAACGTTTCCGAAAATGGGTTAATTTAGTTTAAGCATTAAATCTGCATGAATTTCAGCTAGACGTCCGTAAAAATTACGAGTACAGTCGGCCACTGGCCGGCAAAGGGGAAACGCTTTTTCAGCCCTGCATTACGCTCATGCAAGCGGCGCCTAACCTGAATGCTCAAAAGTCAAAAAGGCTTTCATTAAAACCGGACTGGTTATTTTTCTTCGCAAAAGATGACCTAATTCCCCACCGCACCATAGAAGGCAATGGCTCACATTCACAACGTGTATGCTGTAAAGCGCTGTAAAGCGATTTCTAGGTTGTTTGTGTAACCCGTTTGAGTGACGTTTTACAGCATCAGTACAAGACGGGCTCATGCGAAGGTATCAGTTAAGTTTTGATTTACTTTTATGCGAAGGTGAAATCTTCGCCTAAAATTAAATCTAAAACTGAAACTGAATCAATTAACGGGTTCCTTTAATACAAATCCTGATGAGTCCGTGGCGCAGTTACCAAAGTATTGGCTTCGGCGTTAGGGGTCGTGGGTTCGATTCCCACACGGGACAACTATTTGCGTGACCCACAGACAGTTTTTTCGCATCTGGGTGTTTGTCTGCGTGAAATTTATGTTTGTAAAACGTCATTACAACACAGGATATTATCATCCTAAGGTAATGGCAATGTTTAAAAAAAAAAAATCATTGCTTAATAGTTTATCACCATAGCAATCGAAGGATTCACAAAATAATATAAAATACACTATTTTGCTTGTCTGAAATCTTAATTAGAAAGATTCCAACTTGACTCTTGATTAAAATAAAGATAAATTGTTACAAGTTTGAACATCAGGCGGAATATAGTGGTTCGTTTACGATTACGCTAGTAACGATCGCCACGACACTTATTTAACAACATAATAAAACTATAAACATTTCCAGGGGGTGCACCTCGACCCCTATCAAGATAACTCAACGCTACGAGCCAAGACCGAAATGAAAATAAAGATAGTTTCCATTTACGACCGCGAATACCCCGTGAAGGGCAATCTGAGGGCGATGGAAGCACCAGACGAGCCCTCACGACCAATAAAAAAAAAGTCCAGACACCACGCCGCATAAATTCCGCCCAGTTGCTCCACACTACTGTCTTCACGACCCACGAAGACGTTGTCGTTTACGTGGAATGCAAAAACAGCAACAACAAGAGAAAGTAGATTTAAGAAATTTAATGTATTAGAAATTTTTGATGTAAAACTTGACGATTAATAAGAACGCGCAAGCGTCTATTTGAATAAATATATTTTTGATTTGATTTGATTTCGTTGTTTTTGTTTCTTTCATAAATGGCTTCTCTTAAAAGAATTCTGCCAATATCATGTCAGTAGGAATTTTGTTGTAATATACAAATATTGTCATTTGGAAACAACACATACGTGTGGTGGCTATTAACACCCTTCTCCATAAAGTAACAGACGCTCCCAAATACAGTTACTTACTAATACAATAAAGTATTGTATTTAGAAAAAAGTTAGATAAACTCAAAAAGTCTGAAGCATTTCTGGTATTGTGGACGTCTATCAATGCGCTCTACGCAGAAAGTATGATGAGTCTCTTTCTCAGTTGCTATCCATTTTAAATTAAAAAAAAGCATAAGTTTAGAAAAAGAAAAATGAATAAAAAGGCAATAAGATGAAAGTAAGTAGATGTTAAATAAATACACGTTTAGTAAAAACCGTTTTTCTGCACTTCAAAACCAGTTTTTGCTAATTAATATTAATTACCCTTAGTCAAATTGCACGGGTGAATTTAATTCTGTAACCGATCAACTTATTATTTTCTAAAAACAGAGATGACGAGATCTTGCCAGACGAAGTGGGTTAAACCTAATCTCTCGTTCGTAAGAAGATCATCTATTTACAGTAAAATATATTTTACAGGCTCCAATCACGAACTAAAACACTCACGCCCGGTTTCTGAAACACTGGTCATTAACAAGATCATTCTGATCAATTCAGAGAGTTTAACCATAATTTTGGCAACTCAAATAACATTTGAAAAGCCATTTGACGGCTGATTAGTTAATTTCTACGATGATCAGTGTTTCAGAAACCGAACGTCAGTGAAGCAGTCTGCTCCATCTATGTAAACTTTTTACACCTTTTCGTTCAAAATTATAGAACAGCTAACGCCATCTGTGAGCTTAACACGACAACTTAAATATTGCTATTCAAGTGACGTGGCAACCGACAGTAAAATTAACGCGAATTCCATTTCGCAAATAACCGAGCCCCGGGTAGCGTGGATCAGCTAAGAAGGAAATTATGTCTAGTTTACATCTTAATTCGCTGACATTTCACCGATGGCTGGAGCTGAAACTATTAAACTAGTCAACATTCAGGCAGACATAATTATGTACTTTACTAAAAGAGATCGTCGGTGCGATGATGCTATCCACTTTTCATCGAGACTATTTTGAGGGAAACTTAAAACTTATCATAATGAAAAATCTACATTAAATCCACCTAAATAGTATGTTGAACCAAATTAAAACTTCAATGCGATCATAATTGTGTGTAAACGCGATCAGAAACTTTAAAATCAAAACGTTCAATCTTCTCGCCGCAACCCCTAAAAGGGAAGACAGTTCATGGAATCAACTATAAAGTACGCTAACTTTATAACCTATAAAAACTAAAAGCGTTTTTCGGAAGGGGAGTATCAGACCGAGTGCGAAGCTTAGTTCGTAATAAATATAGATACCTTTTAATGTTTTAATATAGATACCTGTTTAATTTATCAAAGAAGTCTCATGACTTGATCCGTTTCGACTCCGCGTTCCTCAGCCGTAAATTTAATTTTTGCCCGTGATTTTTGGCCCATAGACTTTCATATCTCATCCCATATATTCCCTTTCTCAATCGGATTGATGAAATTACCTACATGCGTAAGTCACTCCTGATTGGAAAGGGGCCTTCCTTTGCGATGCAGAGCCCACGTTTCTTTATTAATACTTGCTGATACTAGGGGAGGTTGCTTAATTTCTTTGAGATGTCCCTCGACTATTATTATCCAACTTTCATGTGTTATTGAATCGATGCGAATTATGTTTCCTGCTTGACAGGCTATTCTATGGGAACTAATGGATTAGTATTGATTGTGTCTATTTCAACTATTTATATCCAGACGTGCCGACCACAAACTCACATGTTCCATATTCAATTTCTGCGATATTTCTATCGATATACGGATTTCTCATCCCTCATTTAATTTTGAGTGAAAAAATCTTTTAAAAGGACGATGAATCGAGCAGGTCGATAGCAAACGTTAAACGTTACTTTTGTAATTTTATATTGTAAATCATGCAAAAATTTCTTAAAGCAACAATGATGTTTGAATGGCAAAATATCCTAATTATTCATAATATTTATTAATTAATTGTTTATGTCATTACGGTAGCAGTAATAGAGATGCCTTTTTGTTGGATGCTATAGATGTGTTCTGTCATTATATAAAAAAGGTTACTTTACAAACTTCTACAAATGACGAAGGATCAAATTATAACTTTTTAATGTGACTCATAATTTTTAATAACACTCGATATATAAATCTTATCTGCCATGTATTAGTTGAAATTATCGTGTCAACTATGAGGAATTTCTTTTAATATCCATTTATAATTTAAATACCATTAACTTTCAAACAGCATTAATCTTAATCTGACAATGACTGTTCTATTTAAATGGACCCTAGAAGAGACACAAATCTCCAACGTCACGCCAAAATAGATGTTGTGTAATGAACAGAAAGGGATATTATGGTTTGTGCATTTTTTCATACGGCGCGCACGGTATTGTGCAAAACGAAGGTAATCTAATTAAACAGGCGGTGGATTAATGGAGTGACAATAATCTTATGGCATCATGTTGGCTAGGGATGGGGATAATCCCGAATTTAATCAGCGAAATCGGCTGTGGGGCGCCTGTAGATGTGACGTGCGCGTAGCAAAAATCAATTTCGAATCGGGTGTGCCCTCATAGCCTTCGGCCCTTGAGTCTTCTTTATTCTGACGATGATTTTGTTTTCAGCCTCAAGAACTCTTTGTGGTTTCGGGACAATGATGTGTTAATTACGCGTATTACTCATTAACTAAGGCATTAGAGATTTCGAAGTTTTGAACTTCGACACAAATTATTTAAGTATACAATTGTTTTAAAATCGAAAGGATATAATTAGTTAGGAGTTCCACCATTCTCCATTTACATTATCACTTATAGTTACACGAAACCCGATCCTTTCGTACATACATAATATTTGCGCACCATAATGTTGTTTCAAAAACACGCCGCTCCAAAATTACATCGGAATTGTAACATAATAAATATTAGGGTCCTTTATAATAGACCTCGTATGAAGGGGTCCCCATTGTGTTTCGGCAGACGTTGGGTAATTTACGAAATGTAACTTTGCACGGGGTCTGCGCGGGATATAAATAGTTACATTTCATTGTGTACTACAAATTATTGTAATTTGGTAGATACTTTACAATGACGGCGAATGAAAGAGTAGCGTTCGACAAACCTTACGGGCTGCCGGCATATGACGTTTTGATCAACCGTTGAGATGTTAATTATAGTCAATGTTGCAATTTACCTTTCTTGATGAGGAATTAAATTAGTTGTTTACAATTACATGTGTTAGGGCCACTCTTTAATTCCAAACTAAGCAACGCTAGTAAAATAGGTGCAACATTACACATACTTAAACATGATTTTATTTTATAAATAAATATACAATATACATATATAAACATCCATAGATTGGAAAAATGTTCATCACACAAAATTTTTTTAGTCGTGGGGATCGAATCTGGTTTGAGTACGATCACGCCAATGGGGTCGTTGGTTTCAGTAATTAATATTTATCGATGACTATCCCTACACAGTACCATTAAAAATCAAATTATGATGACTCCGTGGCGTACTTGCCAAGGTATTGGCTTCGGGGTCGGGGGTCGTGGGTTCGATTCCCACACGGGACAACTATGTGTGGCCCACAGATAGTTGTTTCGCATCTGGGTGTTTGTCCACGAGAAATTTATGTTTGTAAAATGTCACAACACAGGATAATGTTATCCTAAAGTAAGGGCAATGTTTTTAAAAGAAACTAAAAAAAAATTATAAGCGACAAATCCATAATAGAGCATTCTTGCATATATTACTTCAAAAACAATCATAAGGAATCTGTATTTGTGTTTTAAATTTTTAGAATCTCTTGTATAAAATAAACTTTATTTTTTTAGTATTCAATGACTATTATAAATTGTAGTAAACAAGCTTTACAAATTCATTGAATTGTTAGTTAGAAAATAGAATCCAATAAATTCACACAAACATAGCTTTTCATAATAAAACTAATAATTCTTCGAAGTTCTCATTTGATCTGATTGAAATGTTTTATATCGAAACATTTATCAGCGGACGAATTCTTTTGATCTATAACTAATTTTATAACATTTTTATAGTGTTGTAAAATGGTTTTGCAGTGTGAAAGGGTTTCGAATAAATTCAACTCGTGGAAATTTCTAAAATAGTTTCCATTATAATGTGCAGTATACAATTGCTAAGAAATTATTAACATTAACATTTATATTAAAAAATTATGAATATCACATTAAAAAAGAATAATTCCCATTGCTTAGCAAAGGTCTCCTCTGTACAAAGAGCATTAGGGCCTAGTCCACCACATAGTTGATGGGCGGACATCACATTTCTTCGAAATATTTTTCGTTATTATTTCGAAACTATGCAGGTTTCTTCACAATTTTTTCCTTCACTACTAATAAGCCGTGATAGCACAGTGTCCGGACGCTTGCTTTTATTAATATACTCGAGCAACCTGAGTTCAAATGCTGGTGCCGGCACCAATAAAATTGTTAATTTTAAGTGGTGACTTACCAATTCAAAGTATCTTTATACAATTTTCGCTTGTATATATTTTCAAATACTATGATAAAAATGTAGTTAACGAACTGTAGATAAGATAGATAACACAAGTGCTGAGGAAATAAAATACTAAACACAGCACCTAACGAAATACAGCATTTATTTTAATAACAGCATTTATAGGGTATAAGTAATTGTCCGACTTTAGAATAGTAGATTTAAGGAAAAAGTAGTGAAAATATAGGAAAACGAAACTACGTTTGGACAGAGAAAGAACTGCTACAGCGCGTGACCATAAATCGCAAACTCTACGTCGCTACCGACCAGCCTGTGCTACGCTATGCACGGTTGTTACTGTGCTGTAAATCTTTACGTGTATGACATGACATACCGCTTTATTTCATTCAAATCTAACGCGTAGTCAGCAGTCATCCGGCCCAGCAGTGGCTCTGTTTCCACGAATTACGCACGGGCCCAGATCTGCCCCACATCGGCTCCCGTACAAAGGCGCGGATGATGGATCGCCGCGTGTGTCATCGCACCAACAAATAGGGGTCGTCCATTCAACGGGGACGGCTCGTTATTGTGTTAAAATCAATTTGGCTCATCCCCGTAGCGCGGCCCAGTGATTTGGCACGTCCACATATCGATATCGATAAAGGAATAGTGGTGAATTATAGACGGCAAAGTGTTGTCGTTCAAAATGAGTCATTAGTCCCTCATAACATTACACGTATAACTAAGGTACTGGAACTGTGGTAGGGCCAAGCGAAGACAGTTTCGCTGCAGCACGAATAGGCAGGTCCGCCCGGTTATGTACCACGACCTCACAGACACATAAAGTTAGGTGATATAAATATTAATTTAATTTAAAAATAGAAACAACAAACGAAATATTTATTTTATTTATTTAATCTTTAGGCACACACTAATACAAAGACGGACTTATTGCCATATATAAAAATAACAAAAATACTATCGATAATTTGGGACCATCACTAACATGAGCTAACGCCTATTGCCGATACGAAAAGTAGTTTTGGGGCTTTACACCCTAAAGATTGCCGCTAACCGAACTGAAGCGATCGCATAACTGTGTAACAGAAATCGTCATTTTGTGTCGAGGTTTTTTTTTTTGACATCTAAAACATCATTCCGCCTTTCATAGGGAGTCCGGTTGCAATTTAATGGGGATCCGCTTTGTTGGTTTTTAATAATGACTGATATTTTGGGTAGGGCTAATCTCACGACTTAATTCCCTCACAGCTGTGTATCTCATTGCGTCGAGGGATTATAATTAGCCTTAGATACTTTGTGGCTATAACTTGCCTAGTTAACGTTTAGTGATTGTAATGCTTTTAGTTCGACAGAAGAGTAACTTTGAATATTAAGTTCAAATTCCAATTCGTTTAGTATAGAAACATTACACGTACTTAATGATTGGCAAAATACTACTACCGGTCCGGAAAACGCCATTGACCTGAGAAGAACCGGGGAAACAAATTCAGTTCTCTTCTTAACAAGTAAGAGGTCGTGTTTGGAATCAATCGATGGCTAAGTATTTGGGACAGGGTCTCATGGTCGAATTGCGGTGGAGTGCGCTATGACTCTATAGCATCTCTCTGTATTTTCTGATTTATTACGTGCTGACTTTTACGTCTGGTCAATGGCCATGAAGGTCACAGGCCGCCACATTTTCGACTAAAAAATCTTGTTGAACAGTCATGGCTAAATATGTCGCTCGTTAACGTAGGCACTTAAAAACTATATAACATAAAATAAGGAAAGAAAATTGTAATGAACTCTACTAGTACTAGACACACCTGTGGTACCTTTCAAAATATTATTTCTTTGATCCTAAATAAAGGGAAATTGTTAGGTTAGAAAATTACCATTCGGTAAATTATAACATTTTCCATAGAGCGGCAACGTTTATTGTGTATTTAGTGTGAGTTCGTCAAACAAAAGGTTAAATATTAGGTAAAGTAACAGCCTATACATGTCCCACTGCTGGGCAAAGGCCTCCTCTATACAGAGGGTATCAGGGCATAATCCATCACGCGGCCCCACTGCGGATTGGCGGACTTCACATATCTTCGAAATATATATATATTTTTTTTGTTTTATTTCGAAAATATGCAGGTTTCCTCATGATGTTTTCCTTCACCGCGGAGCACGTGATAAGTCAGCACTTAAAGTTAAAAACTTCATTGGTGCCGGCACCGGGATCGAACTCAGGTTGCTCGAGTATATTGAATTAAAGGCGAGCGCCCGGACACTGAGCTATCAGTCAAATATTAGGTAATCATCACAATCGATCAGCTGACTATTAAAAATTGGTAAGTTACAATTTTGTAATAGTCGCAAAAGTCCCGACGTAAATTTACGTTGTTTTATTATATAAAGACGTTCTAAAACAATAACGTTGCGTTTTTGCAGATTAAGTCATATTTATTAAAACCGCACTGCAACCGCTATCTAGGCGGCGCCTGTAGCGTTGGAGCGAGGCAGCAGTGTCTTTTTACTTGCTTCATCAGACCTGGAATTGTGTGCTTCACAGAGTTTGTGATAATTCTACTTTCCTTCTTACTAATACCCAGAGTCTGTACATCTTATATCTTTATTTTATGCTCTTTTTGTAAGATTTTCAAATAGATCAAGTTATTAAATTTTCAAATCTGTGTAAAGATGCGAGTAAATTACTTTTTACTGTGTACTATTTGTTTTACTGTGGTACCACTCAATGACTTCTGCTGTTGCAAGAATAGGTAGGCTCGTCAGTGTTAAAACGCCTCACAGAAAAACTGTGTAAATTGAGAGTATTATACTTTCGCGTTTCGTCTGGTGAGTAACGAAGACGGAGCCCACTTTTTAAGGGATGCTAACGCATCACTTAAAACCAATTGAACCGACTTATTCGTTTGAAAACTTTAAATTAACAATATTACTACCCAGAGACGTCATAATGTATGATTAATTCTAATCACGGAGATGAAACATGCTTCGTAGTTTTCGTACAACTTATACACAAAACAATAGCACTAATGCAAGTGACGTCATATGTATTTAAATTTATTTTTTTTAACATAAAACGTAAAGCACATGAGCATATTATTATATATACTTAATTGAACACCAAAAAATATAAAAGGAAATGTTACAGAAATAAACTTAAGAGGTAGAAACAATAAGGCGGTCTTATCGCTAAGGAGCGATCTCTTCCAGACAACCTTGTGGCTAAAAATATTTTAATTTGGACAACGATAGGTGGTGCAAATGATAAACTTGATACTTGAAACATTGATAGAACTGCCATGCAAACACAGAGTAAAACACAGTCTAAATGACATGGACATGGTCCATGGGACAAGAGCATAAAAATGCTCTGAATGAAATTAATAGGATTTATAAGAATGGGGCGTGAAAGTCATCTTGTAAGAGGACTTGGAGCGCGGGATATCAATCCTGGTGCTAAATATAAACTCCTATTGGTCGTGTCTGTTAAAGCTATGAGAATATTAAAGTCCACAAAGCCCGGGCTATATTCGTCTGATGGACGAAACAACACAGCATCGCATAACATTCGTCAAGTCCATTACTGCATTTTTCCTCTAAACGGTTTATTCAGACATTAATGGAATAGATTTCTATTTATATTAGGTTGTTGTGGGATTAAAAGAATAAATCTTTATTAGATACGTTCTTGAGAATCTTTGGCCCTTTGTGGCCGCCACGATTTTATGTCTATTTAAATAACGCGCCGACCGCCGAGTTGGTAAAAATGACCAACTTGAATGATATTTTAAAACGATTCACGCCTAATTCTGGATAAGTAATCTCCGACTTTTACATAAATTGCATGTAAACAGGCTTGAAATTTAATTGTATAGCAAAGTTGTTTACGGAGATGTTGCTGAAAAAGAAACATTTTTTGGTCACGACCATACTTTTTCAATGTCGGACGCAAAAACTGTGAATTATTTTAGAACCCTACCCTTACTGGAAGGATAAGACCAATCACGTGTTGTAAAGACGTTTTACATACAATACAGTTCACGTGAACAAACACTCAGATCTGAAAAAATTATCTGTGGGTCATATAAACAGTTGTACCGTGTGGGAATTGAACCCATGACCCCCGACGCCGAAACCAATGGTAACTACGCCATGGAGTCATAAATTTTCATTCGTAATTATTTAGTTAATGACCAATGATTTATTTTATTTTAGTGCTTGTCTCTGTACTTAAGATGAAACTTAATTTATTATTTAACTCATTAAAACTTGTAGAAAAAGTACGAAAAGATTGTCGCCGCTGTGAGAATCGAACCCACGTCTTCGGCATTCGCGGCCTGACGCTTTAGCCACTAAGCTAAATGGCTGATTCCCACACCGACGAAAATCTTAGTCTTTTATCTACATTGTTATTTAACATATGAAGCAATGCTTGGCGCATCTATTGTTAGATTAGAGATTAGCACTATAAAAAATATTTTGTAGAAACGTTTTTGAATTTTTGAAGTTATGCTTTTTTTGAAAAAAAAAAATTAAAAAATACTTGAAAAAAACTATGAGAGTAAAATTTTTACGATGCGTCCGCACACTGACAACCAAAACGTGACATGAGCAAGCTGGTTGAAAAGCGATCAACTTCGAACAAACTCACGGTATTACTGTGGCAACCAATGACATTTACCTATAATTCCATGTTATTTAATTAAACCGTTATCGATTGCATTTCATTAGAGTCCTGGCATATGAAAAAACTTAAGCTTTAAATCTTACGTGCGTAGAAAAATATTTTTAAGGTGCCTAGGCATGTTACCCGGAAGACGCAAGACAATTTGTCTACAAAAAATCACATTTAACTTTGACAAATTTTCGTTTCCTTCGTTTAATATCTGAATATCGATCGTTGATCTTACTCTTTAAATACCGACATCAAACAGACGTTGCCACGTCTGTATACGAGACATCAATAAATTTAAGATCAAAACATGAGAGAAAGTAATATAGCATTACTTAAAGAAGGGGATATTCCAAATTTTTAGATTCTGCTAACAGCGCTTACATAGACCGGTTTGCGCGTTCCCATTTGCTCAAGTCATTATACATTTATCTCCTCTTTTGGAATTAATGTCGCATTAATATTGTAATTTATAAACGCAAATGATAAAAATAAATTAGTGCATTTAAGCTTTAAATCCAAAAGAATCGAGTTAAATTATATTTTTATGAATGTTGCTTTGTACAGATATAGGCATTTCTTAGTTGAAAAATGTATAAGCAATAAAATGATTTGTGGTTCAATTTGCTCTGTTATTTCGCATTGGCTCTATGTGTAAATAAAATAAAGTACACCAGAGTATGCGCAGAGGAACTTTAAGCTGGCGTTAGAAGATATTTGCACATGTTTTGGGAGTACTTGTAAAGTACCTTGTGAAAATGGCCTTGGTTTGTAGTAACAGTAATATGCTGTAGTAATAGCAGGTTATGTACTGTTGAAACCAAAAAACTGTTACAGCCGTAGAAGGCACATGCTTATAAAAAATATAACAAATATAATAGATAAATTGTAAACATTCACGTGTACAGATTCCTTGTAATTTTCATTTGTGAACAGGGATTAAATCTGATTTGAAAAATTTTAATACATGAAAATTTACCGAAACGAATACGTATTTGTTTATAAGGGAAATAATGTAGTTTATTAATCGTTCGATGGCGTTGACGTGACGTGGGAGACAGTGGAACAACGCCGTGCCGCCGTGCCGTATCCAAATATTTGCCTAGTAGAATCATCCGCGGGCTGAGTCGGCGCTGCTTGTAATATCGTGATGGATGGCGTCAGTTATCTCCCTCCTCGGTTATAACATATACTTATGTGGGCAACTTTTTGGCTCGCAAACATTAAAACGGCGATTGCTATTTAATTTAGCCGGATAATATACTATTATTAGTAGTGAAAGCCTAAAAATCATTATAACCGAAATGGGCTTTCGTCTTGAAAGAGATGGACAAATTAATTATTTTACATGGCAAGGCTCAAAAAGTGACACTTCACATGAAAGGGGACACTGTCACGCGGTAAATCACAAAGAAAAAATAATAGAAAATCTCATAGAAGTTAATTCTGTCTACTGTAGCATGATAGTCTAAAACTTGCATTACTTTCTACCCACAGCGTGATCGTACAAGTCTTGGCTTCTTGCCACACTAAACGTAGTTTTGAATCCCTGAAGATCCACTCTCGGAATGCTAGCGTATTTATTGGTTTTCAGTTCTGTATGGACACTGCACTGCTTACGTAGACAGAAATCCGCAAACACTTCAAGGTCAAAGTGAAAGTAAACACTCTCGACTTATATTCGTCTGCCAGTTTGACGCAAAGTTGTTTCCCATAGGAACATGTTATGTGTTACGAGTAAACGGGGACCCGCCGAACTTACGAGTTTATTGATGTTTTTTCAGTGTAACGTATAGTTAGACTGTTTTTAGGGTTCCGTACCCAATGGGTAAAACGGGACCCTAATACTCCTCTGTCTGTCACCAGGCTGTTTCTCATGAACCGTGATAGATAGACAGTTGAAATTTTCACTGATGATGTATTACTGTTGCCGCTATAACAACAAGTACTAATATACTATAGATATGATTTTTCTGCCATTTTTATAGATTCACACTTCCTATGCGAGTCTGACTCGCCTTTTTTAAGTGAAATTCGTCTCGAATACTCTACCGTAGTGAGATCTTTTTTAAAATACTGCAGTAAGACAAGCACATGTAAATTTTATTCAGACTTCAAATATCTCACTCAAAATACGTTTTCTTATTAATTTTGTGGAGTTCCTTGATATATTTCCGGAGTATAAAGGCCAATACTAGTAACAAGTGATAATTATAGGAGCAAAACGAACTCAATGCAAGAATATTTTCCAAAACTTTGTTAATGAATGACGGAGTTTTGCGGTAACGGACATAAAGAAATACGAGTGAATTGAAAGCCTCCTTGATTTGAACATGGTAGGGCCACGCATCAGTTTTCGCCGTTGCACGAATGGGTCATCCGGGAAAGTACCACGACCTCACAGAAGACCGGCGAAGATTGAAGCGGAAGATCTATACTTCAGAGTTTCGACGGATGAGTGATGTGACCGGTGCCCACTTTATTTAAAGGCAACGCATTTGCAACCCTACTGGTATTGTAAATTTCCTTTGGCGGCGGTTATCACTTAACATAAGGTGTACCGCCATACACATACATTCTTACAATAAAAAATCGCCTCCTTTTTCGAAGTCGGCTGAAAAGTGTAAATGTTTCTGTTGTATAAAACAAAAATTTTACACTCGGTATCTAGAGCCTAAAGAATGAAGACCACTGGATAGTTACAATTAAATAACATCATCATCCTCCTCGTGATCTGTGTGGAATCGGCACAAAATGTGAATCATGTTGTTTTTGGCTAGGCATTTTTACGACCAACAGCCTGCCTCATGTCAACTATCCTTGGGAACAAAGACTCGGATCCAAATATTAACCTGAGAAACACAAATACATGCGCCGAAGTCAGTTCACTCAAATATATTTTTCTTAGGAAACTATCACTTTTTATTTACCCTAGGGCATGGACAAGTTAATTCATTGTGTTCATGAAGTATAAAACCGTATGAATGCCTCTTCGCCTCTATGTCCGCGAAACGCGTCAGTTGAACGTATCAGCGCAAATCGCAGCGAAATTACCGTCAGCACAATGCGGCTTAACCGAAACGGTGGATACTAGAGGGCGGGCTTTTGGCGAAGCCGGCATTTGCAGGAGACAGTTCACGCTTCGCCGGCCACAGCACGGCACGCGTGGCTTGAAAGAGCCAGGGATACAATGCGCCGCTGATATCCGTCGCTTTGAACACCGCCGTGCTCCGGCAGCTCATTTCGTTGCGTTGTGCATGTAACACTTACAGGCTGGATGCCAACGGCTTTAGTCCTTATATACACTTGCATTCGACCTTAGACTCCGGACTCACGAAAGCTATTGAAGAAGAGAAGGAAGTTTTGTGTTGTGTTAATAAAAATGGACTCGGTACTTGACATACTGCAGCACTGCTTTAGTGATTTTGAAAAGTATTTCACTATAAATGAAGCTAATTTTACGGATTTATCGCGTTTATTTTTAATTCGGATCGGACACAAAATCAATAATACAAAAACTGACGGTAGCCCGGGATAACTTTGACAATCAGACGTCTAACACCTCAGTCTGTCCCGTGACCATGAACGCTGTAAAGGGTTCGAAACGTCGGGAACTTAAATTAAAAATAAACGCGTATACATCCGTAAAATTTGCTTCATTTATAATGTGTAATCGCCTAAATACAAGAAATTATTATATTAAGCAAACATTTGTCTTTCGATTATCATTGTAAATTTTAGAATAGTCACCGGATACTGGTGTTGTTATCAAGTAACGTTAAATTATTAAGTATTTCACTACCATCGGGCATTTAAGACGGAAAAACACCAGTAAAACTCAAAGTACGACAAGTCCCCGTTTTTTCGTAATACGTAACAATGGCACTCAGTATAGGTGGCAGGTGGTTTCGATTTCTTCGCAGCTAACGTTATAATTATCACATTAACTGTCTGCGCCATTTTATTTAAAAAAAAAAAATAATTTATAAAATATATATAAATATTTAAGTTTCACAATTATGTTTCATTGCATTATAACGCACACATCACTCATTACTGGCAATAATATGCACATCCGCCCATATCCCTCCCCTTCCGCTTCCTATAAAAGCACGAAGAAATGAAGATTGACCTCTTTCTCAACGCTCGCACCGCACGCATAAAAACTTCAGTCACCACAGCGCTGTGGTGAATTCGCTAGTTTTTTAAACTCAAGATTAATAGCAAAGTGTTGTGGGAAAAGACCAGTGACCGCCGTTCAAACTGAGATATCGAAGGACAACTCCAACTCCAGCTTCCAGGTACCTAACTTTTCCTACATTAACGTTGAAGTCAATTTAACTATAAAGCTGCAGCACGACCTGGTATCATTAACTTGTGTAAAAGTAAAGTATAAAATTAAATTGATTAGACTGACATAGCTAATATATGAGAGTTGATTGATGTGCCGGTCGACACTAGGTCTGCGTTGAATCTTAAACGAAGTAGGATAACCTCCACTCAATATTATGGTGTATTGTTAATGTATGATGTAGTAATGGGCCACGTAACATTCTTCGTTGTTGCATGTCCGTCCTGAGAAGTAACACCACTTTATTGAGGGGGCAACGCAGCTGACACCCTACGGGTGTTATAATCTGTCGATGGTTGCCTGTTATCACTTAATATCAGGTGAACTGCCAGCTCACTTCTCACCTTCTTACCGTTCATCATGTCTGAGGCGTTGCAGACGCATTTCCAACTTTCAATAAGACCCTGACCTGGACCCTGGCCTCACTCACCAGACGAAACGCGAAAGTGTGATATTTCCTCTTGACGTCGGTATTTTTGAGAACGTGGTACTTACCTGGACGAGTCTAGCCATTCGTACAACACACACACAGTAAGAATAATATACAATTACGTATCTCTATTACTCAGCGTTCGTTAATTCAATGGTGCTGCTTTACTTCTTCTCCCAAGACTAATCAATTCAGCTAAATCTTTAAAGGATGATTTAATATGTGCTAAATAGAGATAAACGAATTAATTTTATATGTCTTTTAATATAAATTTAATATTCTTTCGACCACTGTATCCTGCGTGAACTGACATATACACACGTTTCGATGTCTGTCAATATTGAAACGATGGTTGGTGCGAATGTTGACGTATGGTAGTGATATCACAATTGCTACGGTCCCATGACCCCTGCAAACGGACGCGCCGAATGGGAGATATCGGCCCAGGGCATACTGTTCGTGCTCCAATTATTGGCGCGTGAAGATAGCAACCGGCCATGCCGGCATAGATTGAAACATACAACCATGGAGCAAAATAGAACTAAAAGTTAAGTATTTTTAACTAAAAGTTAAAAATAAGACTACAATCTTCTTCAGTAGGAACCACTTTGTTACGAAGACATAAAAACAATACCAGAAATACAAAGTGGCGATTGATAATTACAAAAATTTTAAGTTACGATTAAAACGGTAAATTTAAAAGACTGGTCATCATAATATAAAGTTGCGAACTGAGTTGTTAATATAAAGTTTTGTTTGATGTTTCCTACATTTTATTGAACTGAGTTGTTAATACAAGATGTTTTTTAAATGTTATTTAACAGATGGGTATATTTTATTAAGCATAGATTACTGACATCTGAGAGCCGTGATAGCTCAGTGTCCGAGCGCTTGCCTTCAATTCAATACACTCGAGCAACCTGAGGTCGATCCCCGGTGCCGGCCAATGAAGTTTTTAACTTTAAGTGCTGACTTATCACGTGCTCCGCGGTGAAGGAAAACATCGTGAGGAAACCTGCATATTTTCGAAATAATAACAAAAAAAATATTTTTCTAAGATATGTGAAGTCCGCCAATCCGCAGTGGGGCCGCGTGGTGGACTATACCCTGATACCCTCGGTATACAGGAGGCCTTTGCCCAGCAGTGGGACATGTATAGGCTGTAACTTTACTGACATCTAAATCGGGCATGCTACAATAAAATCCTGTTAGGAATAAAATGCTGTAGCATACTTTCTTTTGTGGTCAATGCCTGGTCATTCCTTGAAGTTCTTATAGTTTTATATATATATATATATATATATATATATAAAATAATTAATTTATATATATTTTTGATCTGCACAGTTTTTGCTGCATTTCGTTATTAGGTTGCCTTACTATAACCTAAATTGCCATTTTAATATTATAGTCTCTTATCTTGCAAGTTGATCATTTATCATCCGTACGGCTAAGGAATGGAACAACCTGCCGGCGTCGGTCTTCCCATCCGATTATAACGTAGGCGTCTTCAATATATAAATTGAATAGGCTTTTACTGAGCTAGCGCGCTTAGCATCCACGGCTGCATCGCCACTTACCATCGGGTGGGATGGCAGTCAAGCCCTAGTCAGTTCCATATAAAAAAAATGCCGCCATGGCTTTTTGGATAAGGCGGCCTTCTGCGTCGTCACAGTCGTCTGTGTAGTAAACACAGCTGACCGTGTGCCGGGATACCGCCACTACAGCATGCTGAACGCTGTCGTGCAGCTGTAGCTGTCCCGTATGTTAGTCCTTGTTCTTCATGGATGGAGAACCCGCGAACCGTCGCCCGATCCATATCCCTGGTTGATAAGGGCCTCTTTTTCGTTCTTATAGTTTAATAACTATGATATTTCTGTATTACTTTAAATTTTTTTTGGCCCGTATTATATTAATATTTTATAACAAATTGCACTCATTTTCTCCTGCCCTAACTACACCTTACGTCTTTTATGTATGCGTCACTCCCTTATAGTTTAGTAGAGAATGCCTTACATATTAAGTCAATAAAAATCTTCTATTAAACTACTTATCAATAACTTGAGCACTATATGTAATATTATTAAGATAAACATCAGTAAGCGACCTTTTCATGCGACTATGGATCATAAACTAGGCAATGTTTTCATATTAAGAGGCAAATTGGTCTTTGAACGAAGTATATCTGCATTATGAATAAGTATCTGATATTATATATATATATATATATATCTATATATATATCTATATCTATATCTATATCTATATATATATATATATATATATATATATATATATAGAGATAATTAAAAGATGTACATTAAACAAAGTTAGGGGTCTGGTGGTATTTTAATTACTCACTATTAGTTTGGGTTTTTTCATAGGTAAGATACCATAAAGCTACATGACTATGTGACAGTTAAACAATTAAAATTAGAGATTATTTAGCTCAGTATATTATGCTTATATAGCTCAGTATACAAATTTATGTATACAACACCAATGCACTATATGGCGAAGCTACATGTGACACTACGTGATACAGACCATGTACTATGTAATTGACAAATGGATTTCAACTCCGCATTACATTACTAAGTGTAAGTGACAATGTAATTGAATCACGTTACTGCTAATACCACGTGTAGGGCACGAACGTCTACGGTCCAGTTGCTTAAAGCAAATGATAATATATGCACTTTAGTAAGTAGTGTCTATGACTACTATAGACATTTTAGCTCGCAGTGGTCGTTGGGACCCACTACCCAGCCTATTCCACACAAAACACTAGTGTCTCCGGATTTCAGTCTCTACTAAAATGCGCAAAAATATTGAAAGTTTTCAAACGCACGTAAAATTGGAAATTGTTTTTGTTCCTTACACCTGAATACTCGTTATTATTGCCGGAGGAGGTGTCGACCTCGTAAAATAAATTACCCTCTATGACTGCGTTCTTGGCCTTATGAATAGCAGATGATAGTATCTCATATCAAGCCTATTTTCTATGACCTATGCGTTATACTCCGTCCTCGGGTTGTCTTCATTAATTCACAATAATGAGGGAAGTTTTATCATCTTCAACTGGAAAAAATGGATATGTAAATGGAAAATATGTGCTCCACGAGGCTCATTTGGTGTTGCCTTAGCAGATTTTAGTTGGTTGTTATAACTAAACACTAGGTGTGGTAATCGGCAATTTAGTTTAGTGGGCAAAGCATCTGCGCGCGAATCCCGAATACGTGGGTTTGATTCCCAAAGCGGCGATAAACTTTTCAAATTTTAATTACGTATTATTGTTCAATCTGGATTTTATGTGTATTTTAATCTGTAATTTGTAATCTGTAATTTTATGTGTATTTTAATCTGTATTTTACATGAGTAATGGCTTTGCAACACGGTATAATATAGTGTCATAAAATGCAATGTTTTTGTTAATTTTATATTTTAAAAAAATGAGTAAACGAGAACGAGGAGTAAATTCATATTCGATGTTAAGAAAAACAAATTAGAATAAAAATTATTCACAGAATCAAAAGAGGGAGGATTTAAGACCAATGCGTTTTGATCTGAACGCGTAAAATCCTTACTAATATTATAATGGCGTAAGTTTGTATGTATGGATGGATGTTTGTTACGCTTTCACGCAAGAACTACTGAATAGATTTTTAAAATTTACAATATTATAAACTATACATCAGAATAACATATAGTCTATAATTTATAAAGATATGTTGTGATTTGTCCAAAATATAGGTAATGATAAGTGTCAACTAAGTAGGAAAAAATTCAGCCATCTGCAAGATATTCTTGTGTATAATAAAAAAAAAACTCCCTGTTAATTACCTTCGGCCGCGCGGGCGAAGTCGCGGTTAACAGCTAGTATTAGAATATGGTAACGAAACGAACGCCATTCGAAGTGCGAGGAAAGCCAATACGCGATGTACGCTGGGGCGCTCGCAGACGCCTCGACGCTCAAGTGGGCCGCTGACAAAGCCGGCATAATTTATGCAGACTCAAACGGAGTGTGAGCTGCCCCACCGCTGACTACGGCCGCGACCGAGGCGCCAATGACAACGCGTCCATTTGAATAGTAACGCGTCTCCGAAATCCGTCATATGATATGTAAAAGTTGCCGGAGAATACATTTGGCTTATTCCAGAGATGCAATAGAGAATTAGCAGAGAAAAGCTTGTTATAAAAGCTCTTCGAAGTAATTTTTGTTATTATTTCGAAAATATGCAGGTTTCCTCGCGATATTTCTCTTAACCGCTGTGCACGTGACAAGTCAGCGATTAAAATTGACAATTTCATTGGTGCCCGCACCGGGGATCGAACTCAGGTTGCACGAGTATATTGAATTAAAGGCGAGCGCCCGGACACTGTGCTATCACAGCTCACAAGGCTTATCACTTATCACGGCTTATCACGGCTCACGAGTCCAATTTAAAAATATTGTTTCAATAACTTTAAAATATTGGCGAGGCCATTGGTAAAAAAAATACTCCAGACTTTTTTAAAAATACATTAGCTTTATCTTGAAGGGTTTGTATCAATCTTGTGATATAATATCTTGTGAATTTAGTAAATTGCAGACAGGTAATACGTTATCACAAATATAATATAATGAGACAATCAAATCCATACATCATCGAATGAAATAATTGATTTTATTTCACTAACGTTATAATAGTTTTATAAAACTACACTATGATTAAAGTTTCAGGTATAAAACTACCCATAAAATTTTGAGCTTAGGAATTTTATTTTATACACCCGAAAATCTTAATCTAGTTCATAGTAAATTACTGATGCTTGGTGACTAAGATCGTCTCTTACTTAGCACATACTGATCCAGAGATGCTCATACTGATCCAGAGAATCAGCTTTCTCAATTTAGAATTACATTTCAATTATGTTTGCATATAAAAATTCACACAATGATAAAGTTCAATAACATAAAAATATTGTATAAAAATTCCAATATACGAGTGTAATCTCTAAAATCGCAAGGTACATATGCGAGTTCAAAAGCTTTGAGACGGATAAAGTGAATTTTGATGTTGGAAAAAATCATAAACCTCATTCTTTCGTGTCGATAGTCTTGTAGTAACATAAAGGAGAGCGCATAAAACCGGCTAAGTGCGAGTCGAATTCGCGCTCGAAAGGTTCCGTACCATCATTTATAAAAACGGCAAAAAGCATGTCTGCTTTATTGGAGTTCCACTAAAAAAAAATCTGTTTTAAGAATTTGTGGTTATAGCGGCAACAGAAATACATCATTTGTGAAAATTTAAACTGTCTAACTATCACGGTTCATGAGATACAGCCTGGTGACGGACAGACAGGGAGCGGAGTCTCAGTAATAGGGTCCCGTTTTAGCCTTCGGGTACGGAACCCTAAAATTCACTCGGCGCCTTACTAGCGTCGACCTAGTGTAAACACTGTTAAAGTCGTAAATCTACGGGCGAGACGAACTGTAATTGATTATATGAGTGACAGACTGCTGGGTCTCCATGGAGCGTGGTGTGTGCGATGCGTGTCATATGTAGAGTTGTGCATTATTTGTAATATATCGATGTGGCTTTGAGACTCCTTCGTTTTAAAGCCGAACATTTAACATCATATTTACATGCCATCAATAAATCGCTATCATCCATCCAGTTCTCTAAACCACAATTAATATTAATATTAACATTTTTATTTGCGTTCACTTGGTAAAACTCATTTTACCGGATCAGTATGAGCTTCGCTCACTTAGTAATGATTTAATGTTTGTCCACGTGAAACTTATGTATGAAAACGTTCTTAAAGCACATTATAATGTAATTAAGGGTGATTAAAAAAATATCGTTCATAGTAACAAATATTACGAGTAAGGTTACAAATGTGGTTTACTAATAATTTACGTTAATTCGTTAATTAGTTAACATACAAAACAAAATTTAAAATGTAATACATTTAAAATTTTGTTTTGGTAATACCTAACTCTTCAAATTAAGTTCTTATTGACATATGTATATAATATAACCTTTATATGTGGTACTCTATAAAGAACACAAGTAACAATATAATACACAAAATCCTGCATGCTCGCCGTTAACCGCAGCATTTGAATTGTAGACAAAAGTGGTATGGACCTTTTTCAAAAAATCGATTGATTTTCCGTTTTTCAGAAGACAAAGTGTGATAACAATCGTAAATACACCGTCGTGATCGTTAGGGCTGTCATGGAAGTCAACTTTGTCAAGCAGAAGTGCACAACCGGAGGCGCGTTTTAAAAGCGACTGATGTCCTCAACTCAACAAGTGACGTGCAGCGATCAAGCGCTGAACGATCTCTGTCAGCGGCACCCTTATCCAATAACCCACTATGCGATCGTGATTCATAAACGGCTAACCGACGGCCAAAGTACTCGCGTGTGAAACAGGTGGACGGCAATCTGCAATCGGAATTGGTGTCATTACCGCAACGATCGCGTTACGGAGCTGAACATGTTTGTTGCATATTTCACTCGCGTCACCTGCTTTAATCTGAACAAAGTGAGTAATTTTAAGTTTGCCGGTTCTCGGGTACTTGTTTGTAATCTTCATCTCAGACATTTTATGTGAGGAACTTTTGTCTCTTGCTCTCAATGAATGGCTACTACGAAACTACCTAATATATTATTATTAATTGCTTAGCAAAAAAATTTTTTAAGTCAAACATATGTGATAAAAAGAGACACAATAGAGAAATCTGTGTATTGTAGACTGATAGCATCGTAAAATCTAAAGTTGAACAACTATCCCTCAATTGAAGGGAACGTTCATTTTATTTTGATTTCAGGTAGGGCCACAGGTCCCTTCGGGGAAGTATCATGCCCTCGCAGAAGAACGGCCTGAAGTAAAAGTGTTACACTTCTCCGTTTCGTCTTGTGAGTGAGGTAACCCGAGCCCATTTTATTAGAAGGTTGCAACGCAACAACCCTACGGTGGTCATCATTTAACATCAGGTGAACCGCCGGCACGCTTGCATCCTTCTAACAAAAAAAAATTCACCTCATTGTTTTTCGCAGTCTATCAAGCCAATACAGGCGTTTTTGCTAACTATATTATTATATGAGATATGTGTACGTGCTGGTAAATGAACTAAGCTATAATAAATTATCTCTTAAAACTTTTTAAAATGCGCTGTTGTCTATCCATGTTTGTCAAAGTCGAGAATTTCTCGGGTGAGCTTTAAATAATAAAATATTATTATTTTATCAAGCAAATAACTTTTCCTGTCTCTTTTTAGAATGGATTATGCTAAGACGAGTAAATTTTTGGATAGTATACGCAAATGTAGAGTCCAAAGTTAGGTTAATATTTTTAAAAACATGCTCTTGAATAAGCAACGTATAAGCCCATCACACAGGGATTGATTCGCAAAAAATAGGCATTTATATATTTAATGAAAGTCGTCCAATGTCAGCCGGCTTATTCTGGAACCATATCAGACTTAGAATAAAGATACGTTGAAGATCGTGATCTAATTATCTATACTAATAGATGGAGAGCCGGTTTATCTGTTCGGTTATAATGCGAAAACTATTAAACCTATCGGAATAATACTTACACCATAAGATGCACCGTGTTTCGCAGAAGGTGCTAGTATATGATATGTTGGTGATTACTTATCCGGAACCTATATTTTTTGTACTTAAAGATGTTATGACCATGCGAAGCGTACGGGGGACAGCTTGTTTGTTATCATTGTTAATGAAAGAAGTTTTATTAATACAACACCGAGTATTAAATACCAATATGGTATACGTTATTCAAATTAATTTTGTAACAGTAATGTTATTTTAACGTAAGGCGAATGCCTCTCTACGGCAAGCGTTTTTATTAACAACTTTAAAGCGCAAGTTTATATTAACCGATAAGCTCTCATCAACTACGTTAATCTGGTAAAATTGAGGCGAAGTTTGCGTTCCATTTAGCAATTTTACAAGCAGTGTTCGTCTCATTTTTATTAAGATTTTTAAACGGTTATTTAAACCTGTATTTCGAGAAAATTCGCGTTATAGTTTTGTTACTAAATGAACTTTTCAAATGTTATAAAGGAGTCGTGAACCCTATAGCTTATGATATCCTTCTTTTTATTCTCGTTGTACAATAGCAAAAACAAAGAAGGAAAAAGAAAACTGACACACTGGTATGTAAGCTACCACGCATTTTAACTATTTGTTTTTTTACTTTTCATTAGTCGCTTAGCGCTATAACTTCATATCCATTTCATATTTACATCGCAACTGCATCGCTACGCTCGCTCGCAATAGGAACGGAACGGTCCAATCATGTAATGGAATGTTCCTCACTAAGGATTCTATCGAAATGCAACTTCCATCGACGTGGGACGGGGAAACGCGTGGGTATTTCGAAACATTTTTCTCTCTCCACCATTATCTGGTGAACGCACAACGCGTCGAACATTCATGGCCAGTAGACTCGAATCCGCGAAACTCATTTCGAAGATGGGGTGAGATAATCCATTTAATTTCGATATTCGACAGCTTTTTTCATTCTTGTACAACTGTTTTCGCATAACTATGCTGTAGGTATTGATGGAGTTTAAATGTCCATAGTTGCTTTTACAGAAATCAAATTACCGATTTACATTGGAATCCAAGAGGCTGTTAATTCAAAATACTGTGCTAGATAAAAATAGTGCCTCGATAAAAAACTTAATATATATAGTATATATATAAAATTATGTAAAATTGAATCTTATGTAAATTCTAAAAAACCAATCAAATCGATAGCATTGAGACACAACGCTCTTATATGTACTATAATATATTTTTATGGTGGTAGGGCTGCGCAACAGTGTTCGCTGTTGCACGAATGGGCAGGTCTGTCCGGGTTAGTACCACGAGCTCACAGAAGACCGGCGTAAAGTGGAAGTGTTGCAATTCTGCGTTTCATCTGGTGAGTGAGGTAGCCGGGGCCCACGTTTTTAAGAGGTGGCAACGCATCTGCAATCCTACGGGTGTTGCAAATGTCCATGGGCAGGCGGTTATCACTTAACGTCAGGTGAACCGCCAGCTCGTTTGCCACTTTCTCACGTTAATAAAAGGTGCGTAAAAAAAATTAAGTGCGTTAAAAAATTATTAGTGAAGATACTCTTTAAAGGATTCTTTCACATTTTTCAAACACAATGTTCAGATAAAATTCCAAGAGTAGTATTTCCGCAATATATTTTTGTTAAAATATCGTTGTTAGATATTACGAAGACGGCACAACAGGGCTGATAGATGTATGAAAATAATTTAAAAATTCCTTGATAAAACACATTATTTGTCACAATAACTCATCATGTTAATGGTCTCATTTTCATTTCGTTCAATATTTGTAGTATTCAAATATTCGTCTCCATAAACCAACTACTTTTTCAAATTCAGTAATAGTGGTCGCTTATTTACAATTTCAAACTCCTATTCAAGGAAACTCAGCCAATTATGAAATGATCAACGGCTAATTCGGTCTCCCAGTGAACTAAAACTGCAGCGAGCGGCTACAGTGAAGATCCTTCTTAATTTTATTTTTAAACAAAATTAACGACAGTCCGCCCCCACCCCTCACTGGGTCAACCTAGATAAAATGACAAATGACCTCGGCATTAAAACTTCAACATGTAAAGAGATTTTAAACTCACCAGAGAGAGTGTTTAAAAGGAGATTTATAGGAGTTGTAACTCATAAAAGCAGTTTTAATATTTTTCACGACGTCCACTATAACACTGTGCACGAATGTAAATTTTTAAACTGTGATGGTATATTAATTAAGTCAGATTTAATCCAGAAAACGGTTAAACATTTACATCATATAATATTTACGTATGATTTTGTAAGTATTTGTTAAGGGTGTTAGGGCCACGCAGCAGCCTCGTCTGTTGCACGAATGGGCAGGCCCGTCCGGGTAAGTACCACGACCTCAGAGAAGACCGGCGTAAAGTGGAAGTATGACAAATACTTTCGCGTTTCGTCTGGTGAGTGAGGTAGCCGGAGCTCAATTTCCAAAAAGGTTGTCAACGCATCTGCAAACCCTCGGGTGTAGCAGATACCTGTGGGCGGCGGTATTCAAAAAAATAATGAAATTGCCAGCTGATGAGAAGACTGCATAGTTTTATCAACGGTACGGAATCCTTTTTGTACTTACCGGGCCATCTATTTGCACGCCTTACAAATAATTACGAAATTGGATTTATCTTTTTCACATTTGCCTCCTAAAAAGCCTCTAATAAAGAGTGATCTGTAATTGTTTTTTTTTATTTTATTTCATTATATGCTGGCCTGCAGTAACTTCAATGTGAGTTTAACAGATAAATTGTCGAAAAAACGTGTCGGTACTGCCAGAAGATTAAGCGCCCGGTGCAAAAATATCCACAAATCTCACATAAGAGATGTTATCCTATAATAGCCATGAAGTTTAGTACAATAAAAACCCTTTTCAAAGAGAATTTTTCCACAGAATAACTATAATTGATAATTTTATAAACAACCGATCGAATCGGAATACCTCACTGGTTCCAATTAATTGCTACATTCAGATGTTTATTTGGAATCGATGTAGTAAATAGAAATAGCTTGGGGCATTGTGGGATTGTCTAAACGATAATAGGAGTTAAGCTGCGTTTCAAGCGGTCATGTATTATTAAGTGACAGCTTTAGGCGTATTTATTTTCGGCACGGACGTTCTCAGAAGATATTTTAATCCCGAATATTTTCGTAAACTTGCTACGTTTGTGGAACCGTTCCGAATAGCATGTTGTAGTTACGCTGTCTTTAATGCTGTACGAAGTCGACATGATTATTATTGAACTCTAAGTAAATTATACTTTCTAGTTCTAAATCTGAAAACTCGTTGGTGCTTAAAATTGTCATTGAATAAAGCATGCTTAGGTAAGAAAAGTTTTAATTTCTTATAGATCATATTTTATCTTGACAATCTTGTGAAAATATGAACACCCTGTACCTCTTAGGAATTGAGGATTGGATAAATTCATCATCAAAGAAGCCAAGAATCAGTTTTTTTAAAAAGATATCAAAGAAGATTTTAGTCATTTAAAATTTACTTGTATTCCTACCAAAACTGTATTGATTATATTGAGTTATATCTAATATTAAATTAGTTAATTCTAGATTTTAGGTAACCCATTACAGCCGAATGTGACGTCTGTTACGTAAACATGCATAATATGTTTGGGGACCGCGTTTGCAAAATCCCATTCATCAAGTTGCCGATTGGCAAATTCATCCGATATTAGAACGTGGAGTAGCGAACAAACAAACAAAGATATCTGATGTTTGCACAGCGACCGACTAGCAGATACGCGGGATATTGGCAATGTTCGCAGACGTGCTCCACCTAATCGCCTGTGTTATTACAGGTGTAATATTGAATATTAAGCGTGTAATTATTGTTCAGCTCGCAAATACTGCCAGCGGTATCGCTTACAACTTTGATACTCAATGCCCAGAACGTCAACGGTTACAGCAAATATTCAAGCGAGACCTTTGACAGTTTGTGTTTTCAACTTTTAACTGGGTTCCGCGTGATTTCGTTACAACATATGCGTCAAAACATGTGTCTGCATTATCTGGAATTGGTAACATTACGTCTGTGATTTCTGACACACAGACGTAACGGAATCACAATACTGGAATTGGCCTTAATTATTCATGTTAGTGCTCCATGCACACATGTAAGGCACGAATCCGAAAACGTAGAGATCTTTGTTAATTCTAACCCAACCCGTAAACCTGAATTACGCTAATGGTTTAACCCTTTAGCTTTGTAGCTCTGCAGCTCTGCTGTTATACTCTAGATTCAAAAACTGAAGCTTGTTTTCAACCGTCTACAAAAAAAGGGGCGGTTCTCTATTCAGTCATACTTTTTTATGTTTGTTACCCGAACTCCGTCATTCGTGAACCGATTTTAAAAATTGTTTTTGGATTGGTTTCAGTATAGTTTCCATATTATGATATTGATCCTTGGGCTCTGAAGAGACACCAGGGATCTCCTCGAAATCAAATAGCAAATGTGTGTGTGTGTGTGTGTGTGTGTGTGTGGGATATTTGAAGTCGGTTTTGTTTATTTTTAATCTTTTTCTTGTATTTCTACCGCTGAAAAGGAAGAAAATGAAGCAAGAATTCCCGTATTGAAGTGTGCAGGATAATTAATACGTACTGAAGGTATGGAAATAAAGTAAATTGAAGAATTTTGTATAACAGTAATGGACAGTAGATAAATATTAATTTTTTACTCCTTAACGATTGAAAAAATCGAAGAAAAAATACATTAATTGGTTACTCCTTAATGATCGCAAGCATCGAAGGACCACTTATGACAAGTTGCGAAAAAATTGTTAAAAAATAGTTTAAAAACTCTGCGTCGGCAATTAAAATTTTTTCGTTTCCTCAGAACACTAACCTACATCCAGTGTCCTTCAATTAGTAACCGAGTACTGCAGTCTCTCGACATTCGGGACCACTATTAAGGAGTTGCTGGCTTTCGGCCATCGTTCCGCTATTGTTTTTGCTTAAAACTTCATCACTATTCTTCTTGATTCCACTTCGCGTAGTTAATGACACCAATTTATAATTATAACTGAAATAACGTATTATACTTAAATAACTTAGTACATTATTTTCTAAGTTTTGTATGTATCCATTATGATTAGACCATGAATAAACGTTTCTTCTCCTTCTAATTTTCATCAAATCGTATTTTTATCATAGTCAAGTTTATGCAGGTTTTTTAAAAGCCATGTAAGTGTAGAAGTAGGTAACTCGGTGGCGCCGTTACTAGGCTATTGGCTTCGGTGTCGAGGGTCGCGGGTTCGATTCCCACACGGGAGAAGTATATGGTTGACCCACAGATAATTGTCCCAGATCCTGTTGTTTGATTCCCAAGCAGGGTTGTCAAGCCATAACCGCTTACAAATACACAAACTAGTACAAACAGGATGATGTTTATGATATTTGTTTGTAATTATAATATGATTTAATAAGAACCAAGAAACACAAATACCACAATTACTAATGCGTACACATACATTTTATGCCACGCCGTTTAATTGGAGTAAGATATACGTGTATGTAATACCATAATTATTAATGCCTATACATTTTATGACACGCCTTCCCATCGTTGTATCGGAGTAAGTCAAAAAACCTCATTCTACTAAAGCTTCGAGAATCTTCGTATCATAATAATTATATTAAATGTAAATTTATTCAAGCCGATCGTCAATTAGATTCCAGCTTAACTTATTAAGGATTACACAAATCGCGAAATTAAAATACGAATTTGCGAAAGACGCGCAAATAATAAAACGGCCAGATTCGAGATCTCTTACCTAAGTCCGATATCTGCTGAGTTGATAAAAAAAAACGCCTGTTTTATTTTTTTGATCACGAAAAATGGCAACCAAGCGAAAAAAAAGATTACAGGCTTTATCGGCGGAGGCTTTGAACCAATTTTCACTGGTTGCATTTTTATTGAATTACTCTTTTTATTGGTAACATTCCAATCGATTCGGAGTACAAGGGGATATTTATTACTTTCGCTGACTTTTGCAATCAAATGTAGAAGCCGTTTTTAGGCTTACGGGTCTTAAATATTGGGTAGACATTGAAAGATTCTGTCCTATAGATGCAAAGATAGGCGTATCTTTTTTTTATCCGATGGACTTTCCATATTTTCGAAATATTTTTTTTCTGTAATTTTTTTCAAATATATGTAGGTTTCCTCACTGCTTTCACCTCACCGCTGAGCACGTGATAAGTCAGCACTTAAGACTAATAATTTCATTGGTGCCGACACCGAGGATTGAATTCAGGTTGCTTGAGTATACTGAATTTAAAGCGAGCGCACGGACTGTGAGCTATCCCGGCTCCGGGCATTATATAAATAAAGGCATTAGTGTTTCAGTAAAATGACCCAAAATTATTTATCGAATATATTGATTAGATAAGTCGCATTTAAATCGTAAAAATAGCGCGGACACCTTTAAAGCGTGAACCGTGTTGATAATTGAAAGCCGTTGAACCCCCTATCCATCAAAATCGCCAACACGTGTTCACATGACAAATGCCCCAGTAATCTCCCGCCCGTAGGCAAATACAGTGATACGCTATAGCCGGTTTTGTAAAATCTGACCATTGATCGAGCGTTATTAAGAAAAATCACACATATTTTAACTTTCAAAATATACTTATAATAAATTTCACTTTCAATTCATTCACTTTTAATATTGCGTTTTACATACACAAAATCCACGTAGACAAACACCCAGATACGAAACAACTTTCTGTGGTCCACACAAATAGTTTTATTATGTGGGATTTTAACACACGACCCCCAATACTTTGGCATCTGCGCCACGGAGTCTACGAAGTACAGACTAATTAAAATATCGTGTAACTTGTTTTCTCTTCGCAGTGTTTCAGAATGATATACATTTTTCACGTTCGGGCACTAGAAATCGTACACGCACGTTTCCTGGTGGCAGACAGAACAATAAAATCGAACTCTGCTGTATTAAATAATTAGACAACGTAAAATTAGACATCAGCCGAAGTGAAATACAGAAACGCGCCGAACTGTATATCCGATGGCACAACGTTTATTCTCATCAATGTTACGCAACTTCCGTTACAATATGACAGAGCAAAATATGATTCCAAAAGTAGTTCTGGCGATGACTAACATCGACATGGAGCCTCGACACATCGACATTTATATCTGCCGCTAAATTATTAGCTATGTCAACACAAGCGTACATTTCGGGATTCGGCTGAGCGTTTTACGGCCTAGTATTTTATCTCGAACCGTGTTGTCTTCGTGTTACTAAACTTGTTTAAATAAATATGTAACTAACTATATATTATGTTAAATAAATAACTATATATTATGTCCCTTAGTGCAAAGTGTAAGACCATGTTTTCAGATAGGTGCAGTGTCCAACGACTAACTCCACGTTCACACAAATCTTACACAATTTACCCTTATTAATTTTAGTGTTATTGATACGTACGATTCAGTTAGTTATTTGTTTACATTTATAAAAATTGCCGTGATAGCTCAATGTCGAGCCGAGCAACCCGTGTTCGATTCCCGGTGTCTGCACCAATGAAATTATTAATTTCCAGTGGTCATTTGCTGTGTGTGGTGCTCAACGGTGAAGGAAAACATAGTTAGGAAACATGCATATTTTTGAAATATTACCAAAAAAAATATTTCGAAGGTATGTAAAGTCTGCCAATTCTGGGAGGCATGGTGGACTATGCCCTGATACCCTCTGCACAGAGGAGGCCTTTGCCCAGCAGTGGGACATTTATAGACTGGTACTTTACTTTTTTACGTTACTCGAACAACCTGAGTTCGATTCCCATTCCTGCAACAGTAGAAGCTTCTGCGTGACCCTAGCACAGCAATATAAACATAAATGCGAAATCTTGCACGTAGTTATGCTTATTTCGTTGCAAAGACTGGACCGGTTTTTATGCAATCTGTAATAAAAAACTTAAGCACTCGCTAAACAACATAAAACCTTTGCAAATCAAACTAGACAGTTTTTCCGTAAAAGGCCATGCCAATAACCTATGGATAAAGTTTAGATATTTAATAAACTTAAATTAAATTATATTAAATATGTAAGGAGTCTTTACAATATATGTATATATACACAAGGACCTGACAATGTCCAATCTAAATCCTTACTGATATCGAAGTTTTCGTTTTTATCTTCATCTCATTCTATCTCTTCATCTCTTCATCATGGTTCTATAGTTTAGATAATTCCGCGATAATAAACTTAAAAATTTAGTGTAATTTCTGACAATATTTACGTGGATTAATGACAGACCATCTGTAATACTGTTTTATCTGAGAAATATGCTATTTTTATGATTGTGATACCAATAACATTAGGTGTTTGTCACATTTTCGTAAAAGTTTATTGTTTTCATGCCTTCGTGAACGAAGTGTTACTAACTTTATGATAATACGTAAGTAAATCAAATCCCTGCCGATCGTAATCTGAAAGAGGAAAAAACGCCATTCTTTATGTTACGAGAAATGAACATAAAGAAAAATAGTTTCAGCTATCGCTTTTATGTGCTTCAATATGGAAAGGATTTACGATCTTACGCGGAACGTGATTCCCTAATGAACAACTTTCTTTGTTACTGAACAACTCATTGTTTTGATTTTAACGTAAAACACATTAGATTCCTTTCCGTTATTAGCATGTAACAGTGACGATGATATCTCATACAAGTAAATTAGCTACACTTAAGATTGCTGCTCTTGATTTATGCGAAACTACATAACTTTAACTCACTTTTGACTATAGAGAACGCGGTGAGACTAAATCTTTGATATATGTAGTTCCGTATAGTTAGTATTTCAATCAATAACGTACTTTAACTGAGCTTTATATACAATTGAAAAAATAAACTGAAAGGAAGGTTTGAATCGATACGCACTTTACGGTTAACCTTCTAAATAAATCATCCAAGATTTTTACATAATGTCTTAATAAAGTGCCCCGTTATTAGCATGTAACAGTGACGATGATATCTCATACAAGTAAATTAGCTACACTTAAGATTGCTGCTCTTGATTTATGCGAAACTGAAAGGAAGGTTTGAATCGATACGCACTTTACGGTTAACCTTCTAAATAAATCATCCAAGATTTTTACATAATGTCTTAATAAAGTGCCGTGATAGCTCAGTGTTCGGGCGCTCACCTTTAATTCAATCTACTCGAGCAATCTGAGTTCGATCATCAATGCCTGCACTAATGGAATTGTTAGTTTTATGATCTGACATGTACCGCGTAATTTCTCACCGTGTGAGAAAACCTGCATATTATCGAATTAATAATAGACAAAGATTTTTTTTCTAAGATATGTGAAGTCCGCTATTCCGCACTGTACAAAGCCTCTGTACAAAGGAGGCCTTTACTTAGCAGCGGGATATGTATAGGATGTTACTTTAGTTAAATGATACAACTATATTTACAGAAAGCGCTAAATAGCTCCCAAAACTCGTACGGCTAGGTACGAGTATAATTGAGGAATAATTACTTTTGAAAGAAAAATTTTGAAATCCAATTCATGTCAATAGATTTCGAATACGTAGACCCAGATCGCAAATCAAAAAAACAGTCTCTAAGCTTAAATTGCTCCAATAATATGTGAATAGTAATACTTTGAATCAATTGATTACTTTTAACAAAATACTATTAGTAAGAATATTTAATTCGTATCCTTTGTATTAGCATAGCATGATAGTCTAGAACGATCAAAATTATATCATTGACATTCAATTTATTGAATGGGACATCATACCTTGTTTCTTTTTACATAGAACATGTACAATTTATCCATATTTGATATCTCATAAACCCTATTTAGAATCGATACTGCGTTTTACGAACAATAATATCGATAGGTCAGTAATTCTCATCACATGAACAAGTTCAAATCCAGCTCGTACAAACTTTACTTCTAAATATTTTATCTCGAAACAATTGTCCTTCTGTTCTATTAAAACATTACCGTCTCGAAGTTTAATATACAAATACAAATACAAAATACAAAAATGTTTATTTCATTAACATATTTCTTTTACAGTTAATAAATATTTGGAGCTACCTTTTAAGCAACAGTTTTGCTTGTGTTAGGCAGCACCGCTCTTCCATAGCATACTTATAATAAACTTAACTAAGTGCAGTACAAATTTTAAAACTAATTTCAAAAATAAAATAAAATAAAAACATTTTCTCCGTGTGAATGTATGTTAGTGTATGTGTTAGTATATGTGTTAGTGTGTATGTTAGTGTGTGTGTTAGTGTGTGTGTTTTTGTTAACTCAACATCAACTCAATTTCAGCGTAATTTTTAGCTTTTAGCCATTCCATAACTGCAATTTTGCATTTTGTGTATGTCATTTCATAAATATTTAGTTCTTTATTAATTTTATTGTATAAGACAATAGCTCTTGTGACATATTGCCTCTTAGCAAAAACTGAATTTGCTCGTGTATGTTGCACCACGTTACATTTTCTTCTAGAATTATTATCTACATGTTGGTAAGGAAGCGATTTGTGTTTACTCAGCACAGTGTTCAAAATATATAATTTTCTAACAGTTAATAAATCAGTAGAAGAGTAAAGTAAGTCTGTTGAGAATTCTCTTGGCTTAAAATAGATAACCTTCAGCAATGATCTCTGAGCTCTCTCTCCAAGTCTAGAAATCTAGTTTTGACTGCCCCACCCCACACAGTTATGCAATACGTCAAGACAGATTGTGCTAGAGATATATATGTTAGACGGGATAGGTGTTCAGAAGCCACATGCCGTAATGTTTTAAAAGTCCATATAAGTTTTCTTATTCTAATCAAAAGAAGTTCAATGTGACCATGCCATGACAGTCGCTGATCAAGTATAACACCTAAGTATTTTGTACTAGTTACTCTTTTAAGTTCGGCACAGGAGCAAGAGAATGTAGAATCTTTATCACATTGGTGGACAACTATTCGAAAATCAAGCGATGGTTGGCCGCATTTGTTTTTGGTGAAACAATATAGTTACTTTTTTGAACATTAAGTGACAAAAGATTTGTGTTCAGCCAAGTAGCAATATTAGCCAATCCCGTTTCAGCCCGTGATTTTAGACTTTCCCAATCCTTAGCTGTAAAAGCAATAGCTGTGTCATCCGCATACGAAAAAATGTGACCTCCATCAATTTGCATATTACAGAGCTTATTTATGTAAACAAGAAACAAAGTAGGACCCAGCACAGTGCCCTGAGGCACCCCATAATTAACAGAACACTCAGAACTTAATCTTAACCCTACTCTGACTCGCGAATTACGATTAGTTAGGTAACTCTCTAGTAGTTTAAGCGGATTTCCCCTAATACCTGCTTCGCAAAGATTACGCAGAAGAATTGGTATGGACACCGTGTCAAAGGCTTTTTTTAAGTCGAGAAAGACCGTCAAGCACTTGTTACCAGCATCAACATTTTCAACAATAGCGGAAGTCAGAGCCAAGACAGCGTCTTCAGTAGAAAGGTTTTTCCGAAATCCGTATTGGGACTTAGAAAATACATTATACTTAGAGAAAAAATTTACTAAACGAATATTTATTAATTTTTCTAAAATCTTTGCAATCACAGATATTGTAGATATCGGCCTAAAGTTAGATGGATCTGTTTTTTGTCCACTTTTATGCACAGGTGTAATAAGTGTTTGTTTTAGTGCAATTGGAAAAACTCCCCACTCAAAACATTGATTAGCGAGATGAGCTAGAATAGGTATTATCTCATTAGAAGCTAACTTTAAAAAGCGAGTCGGTATGTTATCCCACCCAGGAGCACTATCGGACTTCATAGACATAAGGACGGTGTAAACCTCTTCGGGATCGGTATTTATGAGAGCAAATGATGTCTTCAAAGGGATGGTTTGATCGGCGCTAATTTTCGCCCTGGGAGGGGGAACACTTTCGGCCAATTGTCCTCCAATAGTAGCAAAATACGTGTTGACTTTATCTAGAGACTCTTGTGGGGTTGATGCAATATTGAGTAGTTCAAGGCTTTGTAATTTAGGTGGTTTACGTTGAGTTATGTTGTTAACTGTGTTCCATAGCTTTTTTGGATTTTTAACGGCATTTTCTAATTGCATCCTATCATAAACACGTTTTAATTTTTTTATAATTTTAGTACAAAAGTTGCGATAACGTTTGTATGTTACTTTGAGTGTCTGATTTTCTGGATCTAATCTTAATTTGGTCTGCATGTCGTTTCTGTTCCTAATGCAACGTAGCACACCCGCGGTCATCCAAGGCTTAAGAATTCGCTTTCTCCCAGGAACTGTATATGTGAGAGTATTTGAAGTAAGACATTGTTGTAAAGTTGTTATCAAGCCTTGTGTTATAAGATTAGGATCAGCCAGGGAAAGCAAGTTATTGAGTTTTGCCATTTGAAGGTGTTCCATCGCCTTACCATAATTTATGACTTTCTTAATCTTTTTATTTAAATTTGATTGATTAGTTTTATTAACAGTAAGTATATTTAGAACAATCATAGAGTGATCAGTTATTGTTGTGTCTAGAACAGCTATAGTTGCACTTTTTATAACGACTATCTAACTTAATTATAAAATGATCAAGGCAATTAAGACCCCTTGTAGGTAGAACATGGCCTGGAAGCATGCTATGTGTTGCAAGCATATTCAAATAGTTTAATCTATTTGAGCGACATTGAGATGATTCATCAGGGTAGTATATTAAATTTATATTAATATCGCCTGTAAGAATAACATTTTTATTTTGTTTAATAGTGTCCAAGTATAAGTTTAGGGAATTTATAAATTCATTCGCGTTTGATATCGATGGTGAGCGATATATTCCAATAATAATAGTGTTTTCAATATTTATTTGGAGACCGGATGCATATTTCAAGTAAATTTCTTTGACAGAAACTTTGCGTGTGTTCTTTATAAAGGCAACTACTCCATCAGCCTTGTTGATATGTTTAGTGGTGTGATACGATGAATAATTGTTTATTTGAGGTATATTTTTATTTGAGTCTAGTCTACATTCACTTAAAATAATCGCATCAGTCTCAAACTTAAAGTTACTCAAATTTAAGCACAGGTCATTAAAATTGGCATAAACACTACGTATATTTGAATGACGTATATTTGGCATGAATAAGAATTTAATATCTTACGTCGATCTAGTTTATTTTTCAGTATAAAGTTATAAAAGTTGCATAATACTTGACTAGTTAATAACGTTACGATCAGATGATGACTGTATAAAATTAAATTCTACTTAAATCTACAGAAAGGTAATATTCGAGAAAATTCAGGTCCCAATCAATTCGTACAAAGTGTTGTAGATGTAATTGAATTAACCGTCGTTATTATTGCCGATTCACAGTAAAGCGCTGGCGGAACAAAATTAACACATGCATAATAAATAATAAAAGCGGCGCAGAACAGAACAGTTATAGGGTTTAATTAATCCCGGAGAACGGGAATGTGTCCCGGACAATTTATCGCCATAATTTACGACAGCGAGTCCCGGAAAAAAGAGAAAACATATACGGGATAATGTGGCGGCCGAATTAGCCGCCAAGTCGCTTGCGGACAGGGCATACACTGCTCGGGACGGCCCTTTCCTTCTGCGTCATCTCAAAACGTACAAAAGATGGAGCAAATATCCAAGATACGGTCAAGCAGCAAATTTATGAAAACAAAAATGGATTAAAGATAAGCATTCCGCAAAAATAGACTAAATGCATCCAAGGGGTGAAAGCAAACGGGTCAGCAGCACGTATTTTTGTATGGAAACAATTCTAAAAATAAGAAACTATAGAAGTACAATTCAATCAATGAAAATCAATCAATTCTGAATTGGATGCCATTTAATTACGAAAAGCTTTAGAAACTTACGTCGATTTGCATTGCCATGTTTCCATGAGTAAAATCTCTAATAAGCTAGCAGCTTTATTTATAGTGAAAATCGTTTTAAACATATCGTTACAATCACAAACTTCGAGTGAAAAAGAAAACGCGGTGTATCTATTATCAATTGCTGAACGCAAAACGCACAACTTGCAACAACTGGGCAATCGGAGCTGCTACTACTGTCGTGTAGTTACTCCGCGCAGTCGGGTTCGTTTATTTATAATTTAAGTTCAACAGACCCTCCATCAAACGCTCACAAATGACCGCATAAGTTAAAATCGCGCTGGGCGTAAATCAAAGTGTGTCGCGTGGGTAGACGTGATTCATGCAATGCTTATTAAGACTGTACGTTCTGACGCGCGATCACCCGCAAAATTACTTCGCCGCGGAGAGGAGAGACGTCGCAGGACTCGCGCCTGATAATGCACGTCACAGAGCTTTAGGTGTTGAAGAACAGACCACCTGGAAAAGTTGACGCCGTAGAACCGGTGGGAAAAGTAGCAAAAAAAAAATGTTTTTGGTGCAGAAGTTTGACGTGGCAAAGCATTGACCTTGAACTTTTTCGAATTAAAGGTAGATTGGACGTCCAAGAAGTAGACGGAGTGACGACTTGTGCAAGTGTGCGGGAAGTCGATGGATGCAGGTGGCTCAGGATCGTACTTCGTGGCAGTCTATGGGGAAGGCCTATGTTCAGCAGTGGACTCAGACAGGCTAAAATGATGATGATTATGGATATCCAATTATTGTACCTTATAATCCACTGTTACTGTAATGCCATTAGACTTGGTTAATTTTCCTAAAATGGTTATCTTGTTCCCTGATTTTGTTCAACACCAAACATTTTTTTTGTCATAACTTGCACATTAATAAATAAATAAATGGAAGTAAGAATGCGATATGAATATGTCATTTAACATACTAGTAGCAATAGATAATAATTACGTAAGGTAATCATAGTTAATGGTCATTATAATATCTGAATAGTTATAAATAAAACCCTATTTAAGTTACCTTCAAACAAATAATAATATAAAATTAAATAAAAGGAAACTCAGACCATTAAACATCCATGAACAAGTTATAAAAGTTAAGCTCTAATTAGACTTTAACTAATTGCACTTTAACCACGGTTTTAGCGAATGGAGCTGTATAGTTAAAATGTGAATATACAAAATATTTTTTAATAAGAAAAGTTTGCAATCCAGCAGTCTGTAACGTGATGTTAAACGAAAACCCATTCTCATCTACAACACCTGATGGGTGGGGTGCCAACCATCAAAATAGTGGGCCCCGGGTACCTCACACACCAGAGGAAACGTGTAAGTATAATACTTCTATTGCATCTAATGCATCGGTCCTTCTTAAAGTTGCATTACTTCCCTAGACGAGCTTCCCACAAGTGTAATTGATTTACCTTCGATAAAATAAAATTAATGAAACATAATCGTTACCCAAAGTTAATTTGGTCCTTTCAATATTCAACCACAAATAAGAAACCCGTCAAATCGGACTATGAATAGTTTATCGATAGTTTACACGAGTTAAGGATTAAAAACTACCTTGTTGAATCCTGTACCCCACGGAGGGTCATTGCAAAAAGGGCTCGTTTGTTTTCATCCAAGTTGTTTGGCTTCCATCTGTCATTGAACTTTGAGTTTGTTAAAATTACTGTTAATTTTTCATCAGGAAGATACAAATGATTTTGCTACTAAACTAATAAAGAAATTCTTCATATTCAAAATATATACGTATGAGTATATGTTCTCTCAGAATATATTATTGTTTGTTACGACATGTCGTTCTTTACCTCCCCATCTTGTTCATAGCTTTTATTATTAATATAAATAGTCAAAACTCTACTTCCATTCACTTACCTATCACAATACTGTCAATGGGCGAACAACAATCACAACCTAGTAACGATATCGCATGACACTCGATCGGGGCATCTGCTGGGCGGTCAACGAATGGCCAATACAATCATCCGGTCACACGAAATCGAATCAAAATCATTCGTTCACTCGATCACAATGGTTATTCATTCGCGATTTATTCATACTTAGCGTAGTTCGGCGTAGCGCGCCCGCTCTACGCGACGTCGTCCCGTAGACTGCCGCCCGCCCAAGCTCGCGCGGCGTACTGAAAGTAAATTTTCGCGCCGCCTGAAAATTTTATTAAGGCTTCCCCTGCATTATCTTACGTGTCGCGGCCCCGTGACGATTTCCTTTGTATTATTGCGTTTCACTCGGGACTAACGGGTAACTTTCGCAGCGTCTACACCCTGCCACCGTTGCTTCCTATTGCCATAGCTTCGATGCTCTAACATTGTGAAGACTATCTTATTTTTATAATTTATTGGATCTTTCAAATAGTTTATCTTTGTTAATAAAGGAACAAAAACCTTCTGCGTTGCGGGATTCAAACCGAAACAAAACTTAAAAAAAATTAATCCTAAAACATTCTTTCAAGATTATTTTTTTATTTTTAGTGCAAGTCTCTGTTCTCAATACCGTACGAAATTTTAAATAAAAGATTTTTTAATTACAAAATATTTATTGGATTTTCAATTTCAAGATAGGTTATTGTCTTAAAAAAATAAAAATAAAACATTCATCCTCAATATTTTATTTTTTTTATTTAATAACAATTGAATTTTTACGGATATCATAATTAAAAATTAGTAAAAATCTTTTAAATTCTTATAAAACACGTATAACAAAGCTTTTTACACTATATACATTTAAGCTGGAAATATAAGCTTCTAATTTTACAGATTATGGTAACGATATAGTTTGTGCTATGGTCTCTGCAGCTTTCACCAAACCAAACGCTTATCGATCAAAAAAACGCTTGTTATCCTTTCAAAATAATATATTCATAAAACGAACAGACACTTCGGCGCGCGCTATTATGATGAATTCTCAATCTCAGATATATTTTGTAGGTGATAACGTGATAACGTTAACCTGATGTTGTATGATAACCACCTCCCATGGAAGTCTGCAACGCCGGTAGGTACAGTTGCGTTGTCAACTTTTAATAAAGTGTGCCCCGGTTACCTCACTCACCAGAAGAAAAGCAGTACTGTAACACTTTCACTTTACGCCAGTCTTCTGTCTCGCCAGATCGTGGTACTTTCTCGGCGGAATCTGCCCATTCGTGTAACAGCAAAAACTGTTGCGGCCCTACCACAAGTAGAGATCGCTCGTCGATTCGTCAATGTCCAATAGGAAACATATACTTTTTACTTACAATGACGACCCGATTCGTGTAGTGGGTAGTGTACATGCCTCTTGCGCCAGAGGGTGTAGGTTCGATCGCAACTACTGGAAAAATATTGTGTGATAAACATAATGTTTTCGAGTGTCTGGGTGTTTATACACATATATGTGTAAGATGTATTCGTTTACAAAAGAAAAGTATGTTTATCATTGATATAGTAACCATAGTACAAGTGTTCCTTTATTTGGGACTAGAGAACATTCGGTAGTAATGTGTCCTAAAAATACGGACGGCACATCCTATATGTTATGTATACAAATCGAATATTATAATAGACACATTGCTATACAATCATGCCATTGCTCCGAGTAAATGATAAATTAAATTCAAGAATCATGCCTCAAAAACAATAAACGAGACAACATTCCTTAAGCGAAATAATCAACAAAGCTCTTTCGTAGCGGTTTTAGCTGTATTGTCCATTATCGTGACATCGTAGGGCGATGAATTAAATTAGCCTTATTTATTAAGTCCTCCCTTAACGTCTGATTGCGCGTCAACATTTTTACGTTCGCGTGCCGTCGACCGCCGCCATCCATCACTCAGATAACACCGGCGAATACTTTCCCCTGTCATTAGCATAAACCCTAGGAACTGTAACGGAGTGTGCCTGGAATAACAATTAGAGAGACGAGCTGATTTATACGGTCAGTCGTCGGCAGGCGACTTGACGGCGCGAACATACCGCGCCCCGAACAATTCGATGGCGATGGAATCGTCTTGACATATAGATATAATATATATATATATATATATATATATATATATATATATATATATATATATATATATATATTATGGAAATATGGGTAAAGTGGCAAACGAGCCGGCGGTTCACCTGATGTTGAGTGATAACCGCCGCCCATGGACATTTGCAACACCCATAGGTTTGAAAATGCCTTGCCACCTTTAAATAAAGTGGGATATTAAGTGAATACCGCCGCCCATAGACATCTGCCACACCCGAGGGTTACAGGTGTGTTGCCAACCTTTTGAAAATTGGGCTCGGGCTACCTCACTCACCAGACGAAAAACGAAAGTATTTGTCATACCTCCACTTTATGCAGGCCCTCGTGGTACTTACCCGGACGGACCTGCCCATTCGTACAACAGTGAACGCTGTTGCGTGGCCCTACCACAGTTAATGTGGTAATTAATGCGGTGTGTGTCCATGTGTTTGTAGAATTTTATTTTCACATTGAAACATTGACATCATGCTAACCACAAAGCTAAGAAGATATTCCACCACATAGTGGACGTGTTAATCCGGAATGTATATAGAACTATATTAGGTAGTTCATTATACCCGCATCTATCCTTTATATACACACTTTTCGGTCACGGTTACTTTAAAATACTCTATTTTTATTTAAGACCTCACCGCTCACATGCCTACTGTAAGTTCTCAACAAGGAACAATAATACACGTTAGTAAGGACATCGCTAAATTATACAAATGTAATGATTTTGTATAAGAAACTTTTATAAATAACATGTGAATAAAGTTGTATTTTGATACAGCAAGGAGATGAATTACTAAATGATAAACATAACCTACTTTCTAATCTTAATAATGTTATCAAATACGTCCTATAAAGATTTTCTTATTTAAATATTCCCGATTCGTAAATATGTATTCCCGCACGCTACACTCATTTGTCGTACCTTACAATATTTTTTTTTTCTGGATATGAATGTTTGATTAAATCTTTACGTATGTGTAATTCGATGATATATTAGGTAACGGAAGAAATAATGAATTCGTGCAGAATCTTACGTAATTATTGTTTTCTGTGCCTTGAACATAAGATTTAAACAACTGAATTAATTTACTTTTGTAGTCATATTAATAATAAGGGGTGCGCTGGTACAAATTCAAGAATAACGTTAAGTTTTTTTATATAAGTAGGTGGCAAACGATCTGGCGGTTAAATGATAACCGCCGCCCATGGACATTTGCAATACCCGTAGAGTTGCAGATGCGTTGCCACCTTTCTATATTGAAAGGTGGCAACGCATCTGCAACTAGTCTACTCACTAGACGAAACGCAGAAGTATAACACTTCTCCTTCACGCCGGTTTTCTGTGAGGTCGTGACACTTTCCCGTACGGACTTGCCCATTCGTGCAACAGCGAAAACTGTTGAGTGGCCCTGCCACAGTTAAAACCCACAGAAGTACATCGAAAAGAAATAAATACGGATTTTATGCATCGAAGTGAATGATGACTAACTTCGCTACCGCTGCAATACTCAGAATCTGGATCGATGAAGTCCAACCTGGCTTTAATTACATTTAAGCTTCCAGGGGTTCCAGTGTTTAACGGCTGTAGGGCCACGCTGCAGCCTCGGCTGTTGCACGAATGGGCAGGCCCGTCCGGGTAAGTACCACGACCTCACGGAAGACCAGCGTAAAGTGGAGGTATGACAAATACTTTCGCGTTTCGTCTGGTGAGTGAGGTAGCCCGAGCTTAATTTTCAAAAGGTTGTCAACGCATCTGTAACCCTCGGTCCATGGGCGGCGGTATTCACTTAATATCAAGTGCACCGTCTGATGGTTAGACAACCTTTTCGCATAAAAAAAAAGCCGTGTAACGTGGCATCTAAATGCACCCTTATATTTTTTAACAATATTTGTAAATAAATATATTTCTTTTCTTCTTTGTTCCTTAATAAAAATAAACAAATTATATCCATTCGCGTAGCTTGCACGCCATACCGACGGATCCCTAAATTCGGAACCGTTCGGCGATATTCGGAGACGCGAACGCTTCCCCGTTTGGGCCAATTAAACGAGACTACGTTTCACACGTCAGACGGAGCGGTCACTGTGCTATGTGCTATTGATAAGTAACGACCGACTATTTTTTAAAACTCAGAACGGTTAAATCCAATCTGATCCCGCTGGGGTGAGTTCTCATTAAATTACAATATTGTAACTGTTCGGCTTTCTATTCATTTTCTTGCTGGTGCTGCTTAGCGTAAGAGTGTAGATTTTATAAAAGGGGTTACTGAGCTCGAGTCAGGTCCAGCGCCGTTGTAAGCTGCCCTAATGCTTGCCTTCATCTGGCTTCCAGGATCTCCCTACCCTAATTAATAGGCGAGCGCTGCCGTCCGGATTAATACGGCCGATCTACCCGAACTACAGAACCCGAGCACCCAGATACCGACGGCTTCGAAAATCGGCGTAGAACAGTTCCTGGACGTCTCACCCTACGTCAGGCCAGTGAACCCACCATACTTAGCTGTTGTGAGCGGAAGTATAACGAATAAAACTTAAAAAAAAACGAATCTTCGAACCCACCTACCCTACCTTCTGATTTTGGCCGACAGGCCACAGCCGATAGTTGGTTGCTTATAAGACAGGGTTAATGTAATACGTCTATTTATCGTTATATCGCAGAGACTTCCAAGGAAAGATCAAATTCGTCGCCGCCGCTTATAATAACACTCGTGGCGATGCAATTACGTACCCAACCCATTGTAGATTAGGCTCCTTCCATCTCATTCACAAATACAAAAATGGAAATACCTTTAGTTCGCGCACGACTTCTGAGAGGATGTGTTACTTGTATGGATGATTTATTCACATGGAAAAAATCCTTTATGAATCTTCTGATGCTGGGAAGTGGCAGGGGTATGTGAGGATCCCGCTCAGAAACTCGTACCCATTAAAAACCCGCGTCTCAATTGTCAGACAAGCCATTCTCACCGCCGTCTCACTTGTCCCGAGCCGATGTAGACAGCCACTGTGGCTGTATACATTGGCTGGGGGACACGGGAAGACGAATACACAATCTTTCGCGACTTTACGTATCAGCTTGCACATTGGTGCAAATCATTAAATTTATGTTTGATTTAGTATCACGACGATTTATGTACAACAACCATTACGCAACGTGTTGTGTTTTCCGCTCTGCAAATATTTAAAACGTATGCCTACCACAGTAACATACTCCGATTAATCATCGTATATTAAATATATGACTTCCTTGTTTTATAAACCATAAGCGATACAAAGAATTAATTCATATTGCGGAAGTTGTCTTAAAGAAATTCCCGATACAGTACTCAAATAAAATTATGTTTGTGCAAACAATAAAACATTAATGGCATCCGAAAGGACAGGCGAGGAGATATAGTGGTCGTTAAAGAAAAGGTGGCGCGTGCATTTAACAGGGCAAATTGCGCGTCGCGCTACAACGAAGCCGGAAAATAATCGAAGCCGGTGGCTAAAATTGTGCAAAGTGCAAAAATAGCATCGCGCGAGAGCTGTTTTAAAACACCATTACACGTAAAAAACAGCGCTGAGTTCACGCAAACCAGCTACAATTTATTTATACCTTGAATAAAAACACCCATATAGTGACGGCGTAATGGTTTGATCTTGTTGCATTCTTCTTATGCAGTGTACAATAGAGTTTTTGCCTCAGCGGTCTCAAGTGATACAATACCATTTGCGTATATTCCATACACAAATGTTATATAGTAGAATAGAAGCTGATGACAAGGCTACACGAGAAGGCCAGCCAGGGTAAAGTAGTTCAGATTCTCATTAGTTCATGGCAAGATCTGCAAACATTCTGGTCCAAGAGCATCGGTCTTCCCATATCATAATTTAAAAGAATAATTAAAATCTACTATCAAAATTAATCAGAGCTGAAGTTTTTCAATACATTGTTATTATAACTTCTCAATACGAGCATAATACCGTAGAATACGAAAGTCTCTAATCTGTACCGAAACTCGTATATGAGCCAAATGTATATGCTTGATTAAAAACAATATTTAAAACAGAAATAAATGAATGCGGTACATTCTCAGTTATTATTTTATCTCAAGTGAAATGTATGTTAAGTTGTTGTGAACATGAATGAAACGTTGAATCATCTCAATAGGCCTCTTTCATGTCGGGATGTGAATAGAAAACATTAATGAGCTGGCTGCCTCCTTCCCGGTATCTGTAAAAAGACTGGAATAAAGCAGGCGTATACGAAATGCTTTCTTTATTTAATCATGACACGTTAAAAACCTTTGAATACAACTCGATATATGGCTTGCAGATTTTTTTAACCTTTCATTTATCACACACACTTAATAATGGTGTTCGTGTCCATATGAATATATATAGAAAGGATTTCTTTACTGCTTTTAGTGCACGCCGAGCTAAAATTAAAATGGCGTGACTGTAGTATGCCTTGGTTCACCTTGACCATTGGCATCTTGCACTACTTAAGGAGCAATAGTAAGGTAAAAGGCTAGGTCAAATATTCATTTCAATAAAGGCTTGTTTTATTTTAGCGACAGAGTTAGAAACTTAAGCAAAATCCACGAAAACCTCGATTATTACGCAAATAACTCATCGAGAAGCTAAAATTTTATAGATGGATTCTTTAAATGTATAACTATTAGGGATGCCATATTATATACTCACACGGGAGAAGCCGTGGGTAAAAAGAGACTTATGTCGTATGTATCTACAATAATCATCATCATCATCACAGATCATATGAGACGTGGAATGACTAGCCGTGTGTTCAAACAATTCACGTCTCGCCTCCTTCAATGATAGTTTCTTTACAAAATATCAAATCTTGTTGTATATAATTTTCTTTGCTCTCTTGATAGATTAGATAAAGGATATAGCCTTCTGAAATGACCCCTCATTTAAATAAGCGCTTCTCAATCACTGTTACCAAGTAGATCCGATCTCTTGTGTAATCAGCTTACACTAATTTGCATTCAAACTGTATGATTAATTGATCTTATTGGCTCGGTCCATCCGTCATTCGATTTGCATTAATCAAATAAATCTTAAGGTGTTCAACGAATATGAAATTAGCTAAATTTTGTCGCTATCGTCACTTCTTTACTTACTTACTTTAATATGAAACAGAATAAAAGAATATTTAAGTGGGACATGGTACGGAAATATTCATGCGCAAATCCTACTCGCACTTGGCCGGTTTTTAAAGATTGTTGTAAAGATAGTTAACGTAGTTTTATATTAAGGTAATAATATTATTATTAAAGTATTATCGGCAAGCCCTCAGTTGTCGCAGGCGTTCATGAGCGGTCCATTCACTTATTATTAGGTTAACTGCCAGTTTGTTTGAGAAGTTTTCTTCGCATAAAAGAAACCAAAAGGTTTTTTTTTAAATGTCGCTTCAAAGAGCATTCATTCTGCTATAGGTAAGACACTTAAGCGAAACCGCAATTCGGTGCATGGAATCATTGAAATGTCTTGTCTTTTTAGGGTTCTGTACCCTAAGGGTAAAACGGGACCCTATTACTAAGACTTCGCTGTCTGTCTCTCCGTCTGTCACCAGGCTGTATCTCATGAACTAATATAGACAGTTGGAATTTTTACAGATGATGTGATTATGTTGCCGCTATAACAACAAGTATTAAAGGTCAGAACAAAAAATATTTATGTGGGGCTCCCATACAACAGACATGATATTTTGTCATTTCTATAAATAATGGTACGGAACCCTACGTGCGCGAGTCCAACTCGCACTTGGCCGGTTTTTTTTCCGCATAGTAATGGATCGTCTTCGTTCGCCAGCTACTTTCCGGCGCGGCCGCATCTCATCAAACCTTGTCGAGTTTTAACGAGGCAATTAAAACGCCGACTTCATAAACCCGCAAATCGCGGGGGCACCGGGTGAATGTTAAATTCAGCGATACTGCGAATTGCATGCGCCGTAAAAATATTTGAGCGCATTTCCAGTGTAGCCGATTAATTTTATGCCGCATTATTTTGCATTTAAATAACCGCTTAATTTTGAGCCTCCCCCGTGCGGTATTATTCGTCGAAATAAAGTAAGAAGTTTCTTTCGGAAACGTTAACACTTATTATCGATTAACACTAATTATTCGTCTAAATAAAGTACGTTCAGAAGTTGCTTTCGGGAAGGTTTACACTTATTATCGATTAAAATTAACACCAGCATGTCTCTTTTTACCGACTTCAAAAAAGAAAGAGGTTTTTACCAACTTCAAAAAATAAGGTTTCTCAATTCGACCGTATATATTTTTTTTTTTTTTATGTCTGTTCGCGGCTAACTTCTTCGTTTATAAACCGATTTTGATGATTCTTTTATTGTTGGAAAGGAGATATCACAAGGGTGGCACCATGATAAGGAAACTCGGGTCTGATGATAGCATCCCAGAGAAATCGCGGGCAATCCTCAAATGTAATAGGTGTTGACAATGTTTTTATTAGTTTCCTGTTTGAAGTCGATTTTTTTTTTTCAAAATTATGTAAGCTAAGCAGAGTTTTAGTCATCTTTTGACGATGTTAACTGTGGTGGAGTATGCAACAGTCTTCACTGTGGCACGAATGGGCAGCTCCGTTCGGGCAAGTACCACGGCCTCACAGAAGACCGGCGTGAAGTGGTAGTGTTACAGTGCTGCGTTTCATCTGAAGAGTGAGGTAGCCGGGGCCCACTTTATTATAAGTTTGCAACGCATCTGCAAACCTACGGGTGTTGCAAATGTCAATTAGCGGCAGTTGTCACTTAACATGTGGTGAAACGGCAGCTGGCTGGCCACGTACTCACACAAAAATAAAACCGGGGCCCACTATATTAAAAGGTGGCAACGCATCTGCAACCCTACGGGTGTTAACACTTAACATCGGGTGAACTGACAACTCACTTGTCACCTTCTTAATATAAAAAAAATAAAGTATCAGCCTGTACATGTCGCAATGCTGGGCAAAAGCCTCCTCTGTACAGAGGGTATCAGGGCATAGTTTACCACGCGGCCGCACTGCGGATTGGGAGACTGCACAAATATCGAACATATACTGAGCACGTGATAATTCAGCACATAAAATTAACAATTTCAGAGTATACTGAATTAAAGGCGAGCGCCCGGACACTGAACTAACACGGCTAACCTTCTAACAATTAAAAAAAAAAATTAAACGCAGAACATAAATCAACGAGACTCCTGAAGTGATTGTTTTAACCTTTTTCCCCAAAAACAAAGGAAACTCAAGGACGAGTCATATCGCGCTTTATGGGCAATTGAACCGCTAGTTAACGGAGAGCCGTTTGTCTTAATAAAAGTCAGAGTAACGCACCCACAGGCCCCGCTGTTGTGTGTAACGATGAATCGATGGTGTGACCTAATTAACGACTGAACAATGCCCCGTAATACGCCTGTTCTGTTGTGGAGAAGAATGGTGAGCGCTAAGTGAATTTATACTCAATATTAAATGAAACTAGTTTACGGATTTTATCGCGTTTTAATTTTGATTTTATAATTACAGACGTTTCGAAATCTTTACAGAGTTCATGATCACGGGACATATTAGTAAATAGAACTTAATACTCTGAAATTATAACATGAAAATAACGAAGCACGTTTAAAACGAAATTAAATGTTTAAGCCCGTAAAATAGTTTCATATATTGATTTCTTGTTTATACGCAAATATTGTACATGGTTAAACGAAACCATTTTGCTCGACAAAATGAAAATAACTAAGTACGTTATTTTCGTTTCTATGTATGCTTGTAATATGTATGTATATAGAAATTATTTATTAGACTTTGTTACTTTCAATATTGCATCTGATATCAGAGCTCACCGCATCATATAAGATAATTGTTAGAAAATGCCTGAATGCATTAAGTCCAGCTTTTGCGTCCTTAAGTTTTGAAGAAAATGCAGTAAATATTAAATAAATGAACAAATAAATCGCGTACATATTTGTGATTTTCTACAGATTATCATGTCGGTTTATTATGTAGCGGTAAGAAAGGGGCCAATTTAAAACAAAATTAAATGTTTTAACCCGTAAAATACTTTCATATACTGCTTTTTTGTTTATATGCAAATGTTGTACATGGTTAAATGAAACCATTTTTTACTACAAAATCCCTAAAACAGTATCCTTTACTCATACATTAATAAAAAAGTGAAGAATTTGCATTAATATATAAAATAACAATATGGGTTTTAAGCAAAACACGCTATCGGCTAACGATATCAATAGTACGAATTAAATACATTTGAAATTGTAATGAAGTTGCTTGTATCGAGAAAATGTGCATCCTCAGTTTTGTGTGTTTTTATTCCATTTCAAAGCTATTTAGGGAGTATCGGTAAATGGAGTCAGTGACGATCTCGACCTTATATGGGTTCAGACGACTCGGCATGCCTGAACAGACCACCCTGGCGGTAGAATGTCGCATGAATCAACTTATCTGCCGCCTAAGTCGCACAGCGTGAAACTTGAAACGTAAAAAAATGCAAATTCTATGGCAAATTGAATCAGCGATCGTTTCTCGTTCATGGTAATACCATTGGTGTATAAACGAGGAAAGACTCGTAAGGTTACCGTGGACGGTCGGACATCCCGCCGAGCTACGAACTTATGGATGCGGTAATTTCAATATGAGGTGACATGCAAAGATCATGCATCACTCTCACTTAGGATAGTACTTTGGTGCATTTGATTTAAATTCAAATATCTTTATTCAATATAAAATCATTACACTTACTTATTGAATGTCAAAACACTGTCACTCACCAGTTTGGAAAGAAAACCACTGACCTGAGAATATTGCAGGACATTTTTTAACCAATATTTAACAAAAAAACGTGTTTGCCATTTACAGTTTATTAAAGTCCACTTGAAATTAATTGGGTCGATTGGATAAAAAAAATTTACTTGATTGTTACCATATTACAAATACCATTATCACAGTAGACCATTAATTGTTATGATCATCACCTTATTCTTCGATCTGTCCTTGTAGAGGGATCCTTAGCTAAGTCTTGAATATTTTGGCACCATATTCGTAGCGTGCATGCATAAAACATAAATAGTGCCCAACTGTTGCTCCCTTGCTGCCGTATCTGTTCATTCGCTGATCTTAATAGCGCATCCTAACTGCGGCGACTTTTTGCCACATCCAGCACACGCGGCGCTTTGTTTATGGGATTACCGGCCGCGCGGAGTTCGTTTTATGGTTTTTTTGTGCCATTGCACTGGGTTACAATAACGAAAGCTGTGTTTTCTATTTAATTATTGTATCGATACTTATCAATAAACTGGGTTGTTTCATTAAGCTTATATAACAGAAGAGTTTCAATAACGCTAAGAGAAAAAACACGTAACACGCGAACCCTGACAAAAACGTAATAGTGGTAAGCTGTGGTAGGACCACACAACAAACCTCTCTGTTGCACGAATAGGCAGGTCCGGCGGGTAGTACCACGAACTCACAGAAGACCAGAGTGAAGTGGAAGTGTAATATTTCTGCGTTTCATCTGGTGAGTGAGTCTTGTATCTTGTATTAACTGATGTTTTTGCTTTCAGTCCCGAGACTATTTAAGCTTCATCTGGTGCAGAACCGGTGCGCTAGCCAGAACCCACGGGTTTGGGAGTGAGTTAGGCGTACCCTACTTTATTAAAAGGTAGCAATGTATCTGCAACCCTAAGGGAGTTTTAAATGTTAAAGTCACTATTATCATTCATCACTCATATTATCACTCAACTAACAGGTGAACCGCCACCTTCTCACATAAAAAAAAATCTGAAATGTGTACAGCTTCAACGACTACGAATACAGAATCATGAATTAGATTGAAAAATTACTTCTCAAGAACGGTGTCTAGATATTTTAGACATATAATTACAAATATGCATAACTGGCACAGGTACCTAAGGTAGACTAAAACCAACTCCTTGGAATTGTGTGTGATTTGTATATTTATTGTGATATACCATCAAGTTCCTCCATAGTCGCTTTAAGGATTATGTTACATCACTTGTCTTCGCTCGTCTAGGACCAGAAGCAGTCACAGTTCAACTACACTATTCCTCCGTTTACAAGGCTGTCGATAAGTTCAGTAAGTACACTAATTAGGCAGTTAAACGGGAAGAAAGTCCCGGCAGCTAATTAACCCACTTCCGAACACGAGATTAACTTCAAGCTCCGAATACAAGCATAGTTTTGGAGCACAAGCTAATTAATCAAATAAAACGGCAACATAAATAACGTTGGTATCGATGCTAATCAGCCGTAAAGAGCGTGAGCGTAAATAACTTGCTTTCCTAACTCGTAATTGGCTCTCGCAAATGTACTTGTTCGTAAAGACAGCCAGATTCACCATCGTTTCATTATATTATATAATTTCTCATGAATCATATCGACATTGATTATCATTAACAGCATTTTTGTATTGACTCCCCTTTACTTTCATATCTAAATGTAGTTGAGAAATGGGCAATCAGCTGTTGCTTAATTGAGTACCATTTAACGATGCCAGATACTACAAATGTATTAAGAGTGACGAATATCAATTTATCTCATGCTGGACTCTCCAAAATCGCGTACCGTGTAGCAATCACAGAGAGTACGATATTTTTAATCGCACCCGAATCCTGTTTTAATGTACAACTCTTTAATGATTCAATTTCTTTTTTCTTCATCAGAGCCATGTGACGTGGTGTCGCAATTAAAGCGATACGCTGCGTAATGTATCATTACTGCGAAGTGGAGACAAAGAACGAAAGACTGAAGAAAATTTAAAGAAAAAAGGTAGACAGTTGCTTTATAACCGTAAACAAAAGAAAGAGTATATGATGCTTGTGAAAGTAAAGAAAACAAGGGACGATTACGTGTATAAATGAGCCGCATTCGGGCCTCAACAAGTGTTGGATGGTGACAATGTGTTGTAGATTTTAATGATTTTTTCAATGCATAAGATTATTAGATTGTAATATATCTATCGAATGGAATCTACTTTCATAAGCTTATAACTTTATTATATTCACCAGATATTGAAAAGTATCATGATCATTTATCACGAGAAGTCGTAATTTCGAAAGTCAAGGTTTTAAATCTCAATGGTTTTGTGGCAAATGGCAATGTGTGGAGTTCATACTGTTCATACAGAAAGAGCAACTGTTGAGTGTCTTGCCGGTTTCTTCTCAGCAGAAACTGCTATCCGAACCGATGGTAACTTACTTACAAGCTTATGTATTAATCTTTTATAAAAAAAATTATATTTCATACGAAACTAACAAGCGTCTATTTGAATTAGGACATTTTGAATTTGAATTTACGAGTATCTTTTCGTTTCGGTGAACGCGTTTTTAAGGGAAGAATTGACTCTATCACATTAACACCGCATATTTAGGGAATCTGGCTCCGTGATTGTTTGTAAAATATGCTTTAGAATTCATGTCTTCCGGATGAGGAACAAGAAAGCTAAACCTTTATATATTTCCAAGATTTATCTAGCCCGAAAGGAGTATAACACAATAAAGGGAGACTAATGTGGCTTTTAAATAAAATAAATTGAATAAAATGTTACGTCACGAGGTGCCGCGAATTACACACAGCACGTGCTACTATTACGCCTAGGCATTCGGCGCGTGGCAGCGCCTCATTGTCAGGTACGGAGTCACGCCGCGCCTCACCCATTGTCTTGCGCTATTGTGCATGAACAAGGTGTCTGCGAGTCCCAGCCCGTTGTTGTGGACTAGGGGGGCAGAGACGCGTAGGATTCCAACTGAATTTTATCGCGCGCTGCATCCGTTGTTTAATATTTTACAGGTAACGGCCGCAGATGAGGGCTTGATTAAAACTTGAGCTGGGCTCTATATGCTCTTTGTGGGGTGTTTTAGTCTTTTACATCGTTAGAGGCCAACGAATTATGGCGGTAAAATGAAATTGTCAGGGAAAACCATGCTTTCGCGAGACGTTCGCTCCTTAGAGCTTACTCTAATCAGCGGCTTCCTTGAACGTCAACCGAACCATTATTCATCCACGCGTTTGACGTGTAAAAGTACGTCGACCCATTTACCAGATAAATGAATACGTGTCTGATGAAGAAATACGGAGGCGGATAATCTTGGCGACTTAGCAACGTTGAGGAAGTATTTTGCGGGTAATAAATGATTTTTGGGGTTAAGGTTTTAATAGGATGAATCTTATTCTGTGGTCATAAAAGAAATTTGGATTCCAAATTCCATGGTAAATAAATGTATAATCTTCGTTGACTATTGCTTGGCTACTATCCCGTCTGATTGTTAACAAGACGTTACACCATACACAGTATACAGATATATTACATACAATACAGATACTGAGTATAGTTCCTGCATTGAAAACACTTATATTGTACCTAGGTGGTGTATGCATTTATCTCTCAAATTTTACACTACGTTTTGGTCCCGATCTTTTTTAGTGTCAAAGTTACCATTCCGAACCAGTGAGCGAAGAATCTGAGTGTGAAAATATTTGGATAGCGTTAGGCCACAGGATAACCGAGAAAGTTTTGGATGAACTGTGTGTAGTATATTTCTGTGAAAGACGTCAGTTTTGTAATGACGATTAAAAGAGGAAAGCAGAAGGGAAGGATATGTGTTGGGATGACTTAACCTGTTGTAGAACAAGGTTAATAGAAAGAAAAGAAGAAAATACTAGAATGAATTATTATCAAGGCATTCCGCTATACTAGCTACGAAGGACCAGTCGGCCATAGTAATAAGCAACGTTTAACAAGATCGGGAAGGGGCGAATTGAATCTGAATAGGCTGGCATCCAACATTGATTATGGACGTCTGAGCGGTGGTCGCTTAATTAGACGACCGTGTGACCGTACCCTAACAAGCCGAGATGCGCCCACGCAGCAATTGCGATGGATTCGTTTCCTCATCTCGGGTTCACGATGCTATTGTTCGTGAATAATCAAAAGTCTCTATACTCAGCTGCTTATATAATTCTAATATGGAAGTTAAAATCTAATATGAAAATGTGGAGAATATCAAGAATTGCCCGGTGGTGCTAGCAAACAAAACATCGTTCTTAGCAACGCTTTTGTTTTTTTTTTTCTTATGCAAGCTGATGTAAGTCTATTACCGTCGACCAACGACATTTAGAAGCCGTGGGCTTCCTGTTGCGTTGTCATATTTGAGAGTGGGCTCTGGTGGTCTGGTGCTCCTCAATAGAATAATTGCAGCATTTACAATACTAGTCTTTATGTTCATCTTCTGTATGGTCATGGTACTTCCTCTGATGAATCTCTTTGATGCGAGCGGCTGAGATGCTTAATCACTCTACAGTAACTATTATAAAAATACAGAGCCAGCCGATTCACTTACGCAATTTTTTTCCAGACTATGTACGCACATAATCTAGAAAAAAATGTAGAACAAAGAATGCATAAAACATTATTTAAATTACGCCTTTAAGATTTCTAATAACTGAATTAACAGAATAAAGATAAAAAAATTATTCCGATGGAGGATTTACGCGCGGCTGGTACTTAAAATATAGCAAATCTAATGTTAACAAAATAATTCACATTTTGTGCCGACTATGGTGAAGGATTGGTGAAGAAGAAATAATATGAATTAATAATAAATAATATGAAAGATTAAAAAAAATAATCATTCAAATATTATAAATATTAAACTCTTTGAATTGATAATTAAGAAGATCATTCTGATTAATTGAAAGAGTTTAACCATCCTTCTGGCAACTAAAATTTTATTTGAAAAGCAATTTGACAGCTGCGATGATCAGTGTTTTAGAAACCGAGCGCTAGTTTATGAATGACAGTTTGTTTAAGATATTTTGTATAACAGGCTCAACTGAGTAACTGAAGCAGTAAAACAAACCAAAAACATACCCATGTGACTATGAAATCTTTCTTTTTGGTTAACTTCATTTAACGGAGCGACTATTATAATCGATAAATTATTATTTTAAAACTAATCGGCCCTTCATTTTTGTTTAAGGATGAATTCAGGGCATTTTGCATTTCCCAGAGGGGTATTCGCGAGATTAAACACAATCTAGCGCCGTTCAAAGGTTATCTCGTTGTCCGGTCGACGATTGATGTTCGATAACAAAGTCGCCCGAAACAATTCGCCCGGAATGAGTTTTGAACATTAATTGATACGATGGCCGGACATATGGTTCACTTGGTTGGCAATACAGCCAATTGATCAGTGAGCAGATCTGTGGGAAGTCTCAATCGCCTTCAATTTCGCTTTGATGTAGGTGCCAGTTAACAAATTGGATAATTCGAGTACGCCTCTTGGAGCGTTTTTACCGTATTATTAGCGCATTCGCTGTTTATCTTGCCTTTCATTGGCAATATACGTAGAAGATTGTTGTGAAATTATTTTAACTTTCAAGCCCATGCAATTTCGTCGATAGAAGAGGCAAACCTTTTTTTACATAATACTGTACACAATAATAATGAAACTGTAGTGAAGGCAATTAAAAGAGGAAGTTAATTGCGTCGCACTTTCAAAGTTTATAATAAAAATTAAACTTTTGTTAAGGAGTTTTAAAACTCCGGAACAAAGGACTCGAACTTGGAGCGCTAAAGTAGTTATCATTATAAAGAAAAAAACAAAGGAAGTCATTATTACCGTTTAAATATTTTTTTTAAACAATAAAGAAATATTTTCGGAATTTGCGATACGTCTTTTTTTGGCATTCCGAAAATCGAAAAGGCGTACGTATAGTTATACAAACAAATATAAATAGAGCAGTAACATCAAACTGTACGAATCGATCATCACAAGCGGTCAGAGATAATTATATCAGGTGTGTATGAAAAAGAAATATGTTGTGGGCTACCACAGAATTTACGAGTACCTCTATCTGTTATAGGGCCAAAGTTACTGGACAACACATCGTTGTGCCATAAAACAGTTGTTTAGTTCCCAAAGTTAGTCATATCTAACGAATTTAAGTAGGTGTGGGTCGGTCCAACCGTCAGGACTCTTAAAATGTCATTTAACTTAGGCATTATCACAAGTTTTACCATAACATGCATGAGGACAAATAAACTATCGACTACTGTTACAGTTGATTTGTGCAAATAAACTGCTGATTCTTTTAACAATTAAATTATAGTTGCAAACGAGTATTAATAAGTAACGGTAACTTTTAATGACAAAAAAATATTTTTTCTGTACAATATGTATCATTAAATATTATTAAATTATATTAATTAAAGACATTTTATTATAAGCCAATGGGGACTTAATACCTCGTACACGGATGCGAAGGTAAATCGTCGGCAGCCGCTGGATCGAGGCGGTTGAATGATCTACGACTACATACGTCATTGATTACAACCCTGATGATAGTCGGGGATGAGATAAGGTATCGAGATCTATCGGCTGTTGGGCAATTTCAGATGCGCCATTTGTACACGTCCGGGCCTAACGGATATTCCCGTATTAGACTCTATGGTGGGTGATCAATATAGACGTTCCTGTTGGGCCACTAAAGGCGGTTACTATGTACCTACTTTATCACTGTATGTTGGCATCAACTGTTAATATAGCGTCTTGAGAATATAATAAGAGATAAACAGTTTCCGAACGAACCTCTCATCCCATCATCCAACCCACCATCAATCATCCCAGTCCTATCGTTGTAACCGCAGCTTATTTATGAAAGAAATCCTAACGCGACCATTCCCAAGCGTCGCCCGCGTAACGTCTTCGTCGACTCTGGTCAAGTTAGGGTACGCTTATTTAAGAGATTTTTGATTGGATATTTTTTAGAACTCAGTTTACACTCTAAACGTTATAACAACATTCAAACCGCTTCGTTCGTGGCCATCGAGCGAAATGTGTATCACATCTCTCTGCGATAAGTCTCCGCGTAGAAACAAACAGTAGATAAGATAAGAAAGCTCGGGTTGCTTTCAAGGCGTCGTGTTCAGATAGCCAAGGAGGCTGTATCGCTTAAGTGAATTCCGATAAAGCCAATTTCATCAATAACTACTGCGTATAATTTCTTCAGATATTTTTATATGTTTTTATATTTAGAGGCAGAGTATATTTTAGGTAACAGCTAAATATCGACGAGTGTCCTTTAAAGCACATAAAAGTAGCAAACTAGCGCAAATAGATAACATATGATCAATTTCGAGAGATACTACCCACACATCTAGTTTAGCTACAACTAGTTGCTCTATGTAACCCTGTTTAATAATTCCTGCAAAGTTGGTCCAATCAATAACAAACATGTTTTACCACCTAATGCGATTGGTAATGGGTATTTTATAATAAAATGCACAGGTCTACGCTATAACTCTATGTTACCCTGTTATCATTCCTGCAAAGTTGGTCCAATCAAAACAATATTGACAAACATGTTTAATCACCTAATGCTACCATTCGGCATTTTATAATAACACAGCGCTTTGCTAAACGATACGAACAGCACGACCGCCTCTCGTGTACTGTGAATAATCGAAACAGTAGATCATATCTCCGAGGGTATAATGATATTGCAAATCGTGGTAGCGGAATATATTTTATGCGCAAATGTCGGCCGACGCCGGGGGCCGTCGTTTAATGCGGGGACGCACGTGCGCCCGCGCAACTGGTATTCGCTAAGGGCGGCGACACAATGGGGCCAACTCCACTCTTACGCAGTATCCCTTGGGAGAGGAAGGCCAAATCATCGGGTTACGTTAGACGCCGTAATGATGTTTCGTACTCAAACAATATAAGAGAAAAGGCAGTTCTTTCCGAATCGTTCCGACGATTCTTTTAGGTAAACGTCTCGCCTATTCCATTTGTAAAAGTCCGATTATACCTTGCGCCTCTTTCGTGAGTTCGTTGAGTATTGTAATAAACTTCATATTTCCAAAATGAGTTCGTGATTGCAAACTACAAAATCTAACTGACTAATTCTACCTTAAAGTTAGATTATAATTTAGACATATCGTCCGTGGAGGTACCACGGGCTCACAGATGACGAAGTGGGACTGTTATGTCTCCCACCGGAGACAGTAGTCTGGAGAGTGAGGTAACTGGAGACTTTTAAAGTTATGATTGCTACACTGTGGCGTTGTAGATCACTCATCTACAACGCCACAGTGTAGAAACGTGCTCGATTAAAAATATATATTTGGTAATACTACAGATTTGGTATCTGTGTTGCACCCAGTACGCCGCAAGCCCAACTGTCGCTAGTTTATAAGCAACCATCATTTATAGATCCCGAGCGACCGGTTAGCTGGCAGCTTGTTGCATTGTTGCGTCCTTACATACATCTTGTCGCACGACTGCTAAAAGGCTGCAATTATCCTGGTCAGAAGAAACATGAGGTATAATGAAACATTCGGTAGACCGAAGGGTCTATGTTTGGCCATAATGGAAACTCACCCGCTACTTTGTATATTCGATTTACACGGTTATACCGTTCCATTTATCACTTAATAGAAACGTATTTAAAGTGGATATACAATCAGTAACTGTCATGAGGAGAAATCATCTCTATCATTAAAGTTATTGGGCCACGCAACAGTTTTCACTATTGCACGAATAGGTAGGTCCATCCGGGGAAGTACCACGACCTCACTCACTTTCCATCAGACGAAACCACGACCAAATTATACTTTCACGTTTTGTCACCAGAAGAAACGTGAAACGCCGTACGCCGATCATCTGTTGGGTGGTGTTGGTTCACCCGGTGAATGACTAAATTCACACTGAATATTTGTACGATCCTCGTGGAAAGAGAATAATAAAACGATGAAAGTTTTTCTACTGTGTCTGTAAAAACAGCACATTAAATAGCAACTTAATAAATGATGGATTGATAAGAGCTCACATCTTGTCTGCAGTTCATTATTTAGCAAATGACGATGATCATTTAACATCTATTCCAAATCTTACCTCAAACTTATTCAACGTACTTTCCGAGTAATAATAAACATAAAATCCAATATTTACCAATTGAAACCAATAAAGTAACATGTCCTTCGATTGACTTATACTGGACAGGCATCTGTTGGAAAAAGTCATTGACATCCCGTCCTACTAAAAGGACGCTAATAGAAAAACTATCCCAGCGATTTGATTCATACATCTAGAGCCGCCGCAGTCAATAGACAGAATTCATAAAATAAGAAAAAGGGCTCGAATGCGACGTCTTAATTAATGTCCAATGACTGTTACTAATGGCCCGAATCCCTTTAAATCAAACTACCGTCTGCAACATGACAAACCACATTCGGAACGAGTTTATAAATAAAGAAGCGCGCTTGCATCGGCCCTCGGGCCTCACTTTTGTGAGTCATTGGATCAATTAAAAAAATATGGACAAGTGCGAGTTGAACGCAGCTTTGCTGGGTTTCATAATGTTAAATAACACATTTATGTTTCTTCATTATTTCCTAGCACTTGAATAATTTCCCACTGGAAGATTTGTACCGGTTGATTAGTTAAGGTAGACACAAATAGCTTAGTACGTTTTTACTTCACTGAAGTGTAAATCTTTTTTATACATATAGTATAAAATTAAGGATGCTTTATATAGTTTCTCTTTTAAAAACCAGAGAAATTCTTTGAACAGTTAGCACCCACTTCATAAGATAATCCTGTGTAAAATTTTATTCTTTCTTTGTACCGTCTTTTAATGAATATTGGACTCATTTATTAGATTATCTTTGGGGTCGGAATTGACAATTGAAAATTTTCTAATGTAAGTATGGACATACCATGCTTAAGATCTAAACATGAAGTTCGGCTTCCTTTACCTACATACTTGTATTCTGATGATACTAATATGTTTTTTTTTTCATTTGAAAAATTGTCAAGCAAGCGGCTCATCTGTTGTTAAGGGATTACCGCCGCCCAAGGACATTACGACTCTTGAGGCCTCACCGATGCGTTGACGACCTCTGTATTAAGTGGAGGCCGGCAACCGCACTCACCAGGCTAAACGCGAAGGTATACCATTTCGCGCCGGTCTTCTATGAGGTCGCGGTACTTCCCCGGAGGAGCCTGCCCATTAGTGCAACATAAGAAGCTGCTGTGTTGCCTACCACAGTAAATATGCGATTACCAGATTTTTCTAGAAATATCTGTTTGATATGACAACAATCAAACAAAAACAAAAACAAAAACAAAAATAATAAAAAAAAACATGCGACGTCGTGTCATACGGAAATGGTTTGGGTATTACATTGACCGACCAAACGGATCCCTAAAAGTCACAATTGAAACATTTATTGATCACGACAGATGTCGCTACTGCATTTATAATTCGAAACGAACTGTGTCCGTGGTGAAATTATCGAAGACGTGACTCTGATACCGCGATGCAAGGTTCACTTTGCTCCGACACAGCTCGAACCTTACGGCTTTTCAGGTGATTCATAAATTATGAATCAAATAAAACGGCGTATTGGGCAACATATTGATGGAGCCAAGACGACGAGTGCAGTTATTGCGACACGTGCTCGGTAATTTGATTACAATCAATTTAATTTCTATTAAATTCGTCCCCGTCTCTTATTTAAAGATAGAATGATAAGACGTCGTAGGTGACAGCGCGCTTAAGAAGTTTAGTTACTTTCTTCAATCAACATTTCTTAACGTTGTTACTTCGCCAAATTCCCTATTTTTGATGCCTACAACTATACTGACGTACAAAGTGACACATAGGTGCGGCGTTTTAAAAAGTTTAAACTCGCTGCTTCCAGTCAGGCTAATTTCCAGACACACTATAGCTACCGATCGAGCCGAAGTCCGGCCCTCTCGGGCACCCTCGAATCGGAATGCTATATGTCTCCTCACGAGGGCCCTTGAGTCTAGTCACTCCATGGAGCGTCCTCCAAAGCGCCCTAAGAGCTTGGTGGCCTCCCAAACCGGTGAGATTTATAATAGTGGACGGCCCGAGGGTGTGGGAGCCATTGAGCTTAGTCACCATAACATATAACCGAGGTTCAGGCTAGACGCGGCGAGCGCCCGGCCACCTCAGGTCCGGTGGAACTGTAAAGGCCCCTAAGGCCAACAGTGGTATATCCTGACCACCCATCCCACCGCACCATTATCTCCTACAGTGATCTTTTTACAGCGCGGGAGTTTTCCTGTCTCAATAAATCCTGACGTGACAGTCAGTGCCCTGTACTGCGTCCCGAACTTTTAATGGCACCCGACGGGGAGAGAATGGGCCACAGCTACATTAAAGCGCTTTATCGCGATTCTCAGTGCGCTTAGAGCGCAGCCCTAATGTGCCCAAAACAAGACCGCCATCTTGGTAATGCCCTTCCTTAGTTGCAGCGGGCACTATCCTTTACGACGTTACGAACTTGACGTTATTACGCTTTACGACCTTGAAGTTCACGAATTACTTTACGTGTACATACATTAAAAGGCAAGTCAAAAATGATGCTTGTCCCTTACACACTATCGTTAAAATCATGTCGACAACGGCTCTGTGAGTCTTTTCCATGTGACGTCACGACACGTAGTGACGTCTAACCACACACCAATAACAATTACATTTCTTACGCAATTTAGATAACTTAATTTGATTAAGGATGAGAATTACGTTTATTTCTTGCCTGGTTACGGAACTCTCACATTAACTGTAATATTTATTGGCAAAATTTAATGAAAGGTTCGATGAACGAAAAACGCCTCGCGCAATTTAAAACCAATACTGAGAGTAGTACGCAACATTAACAGTTTATTTGCATTTTAACCACGAACTTTAACAGTTTTAAAAGGAGGATTATACCCGATTAATTATTATAGAATCGTAATATACGCTACGCCATTTTAAAGCCAAGTGAAGCTCGGTTGAACATGGATAGTATTAATGTTTTTTTTTAATATACACTTCTAAATACTCTCCTTCAACTGCTACTTTATGCCATGTAAGACTTAAATCGCTCTCAGCGCCATTTAGAAACGGCTAAACATCGAAACTCATTTTAGCTTTAGGCTACTGTCCGATAGATGGCAGTGATTTTCTACGAATATCTCAGTTTTATTCTGTTTTAAGAAGTGCATCACTAAGCTCAAATTAAAACATTACTAAGAGTGAAACAAAGTGATCTTTACAAGTAATTTGCAATTGTGATAGTAATAACTATTCAATTAGTGTAACAACAGTTTTTCCGCCTAAAATCAAATCGACTTTCTATTGGTATGTAAAACAGGACTATGTTTGCGATTTAAATATGTTTTACTCTACTCCGAGCTTGAGTAGATTTAGTCTAGGACTGAACCTGTTGACCGAACTTGTTGAGGGGGTATATTCGAGCTGCAGTAAAACCTCCGATTAGTGTGATAGATTATGCTTTTACCAGAGTAAGGTTAGTTTAGCTTGATCTCAATAGTCTATTAAGCTATAACGAACTTAACAGTAAGAATTGTCCAAATCACCACAGTCGGTAATCACAGAAGCATTCAATTCGACGTGCACAAAGCTCTCGCAAGTAACAATTTAGTCAAAGGCCGCAGAGCGTTTGCCAAAACAAAAACCGGATAGACCGAAGTTTGCTCGGAACTTTAGGTCGGAGCAGTTCTAGTTACCAACTAGAGTTCCCATCAACAATTTATTTCTAGCTGTATTTCAGCGCGCCGCTCGCGGTTCGTTCCACTTATTTAACCGCCGACCTAGATTGGCCTGATAGACTTGTTAATTCCGACAGCTGCTATCAAAGTTGTACGAAGAAAGTTTGAATATAATTGTTGTTTGGCCGAGCAATTTATATCGTGCTGTTTACTGGTTTTTGGCGTGAGTCAGGTGTAATGGATCCGAACGTTACACGGTCTGTTGGTTTCCATTTTAGATAATACCGTCATCGGCTTGAGAATCAGAAAACGTATATAGATATAGCTAACGTAAAACGTACATAGTATTTTATCTGTGGTAGGTTATGGAAATGTTATACTTTTGGGTTTCGTCTGGTAAGTGAGATGACCGCTTCACACTTGGTTAAAATTGTGTTGCAAGTGTCCCCGGGCGGCGGTTATCGCTTAACATCAGGTGAGACGAAACGCAAGCCCACTTGCCATCTTAAATAAAAAATGTATATATTAAATTGTTTCTTAGAAAATTTCGCTAGTCCTTGGCTTTTTTTCACAAGACTTTCCTTCACTGCCGAATACTTTTTAAATTCCAGTTTCAATTAACAATTTATATTTATACCGGCACCGGGAATTGAACTCGAGGTGAACGAGTATAGTAAATTAAAAGCAAGCACCCAACCACTGCACTATCGCAGCCTTGTTTTGTCATAATTTGCAAATCCTATCTGAATTATTATGCCATCTAATTCAATTTTCAGTAAATCCAAAGGTTTATTTATATACACGAGTTTCAAAGACATCCGACCAATAGTTACGGATATAATAACTTCACAATAACTTTAGCAATTAAAGTTTGTTTACTATAATTATACCAAAAAAGTCTTTTACGTTTACGAATAACATAATTACCGACATTCGATCAAAGACATAAAGAAAACTTTTCTGTTATTTGAAAAGAAGCGGCAAGCGAGTAGGCGGTTCACCTGATGTTAAGCGATTCCCGCCGTCCATCACAACACCTGACGGGCTACAGATATATTGTCTAAGATTAAAAAAGTGTTCCTCGACTACCTTACTCGCCAGACTAAACGTGAATATGTAATACTATCACTTCACGCCTGTTTAACTGTGGTAGGACCACGCAACAGTGTTCACTGTTGCACGTAAAAGAATACCGACGTAAAGTAGAAGTGTTACACTTCTGCGTTTCGTCTAGTGAGTGAGGTAGCAGGGGCCGACTTTATTTAAAGGTGGCAACGCATCTGCAACCTTACGGGTGATGCAAATATCAATGGGTCGTGGCTAGTCAATCACATCAGGTAAACTCGTTTGCCACCTCCTCACATAAAACAAATCACTTGACAATAAATTGCATACACCATTATCCAATAAAAAATTGAAGTTCAAAATCAAAGCAGTTCAACTGTTGGCCACCACGAGCAATTTTGAATCATGGGGGCCTTAAATCGAAATTTACCGGAAGGCTGTTCATTCATATACTCATATACGCCCTGGGTACACGCCCCATCGGGTATGTTACACCCGTTCAAGTCATAAGTTTGTAGAGTTTCTAGTTCAGTTTTAGCTTACTTCACATTTTATCACGTCGTGTGAACTGTGCTTGTCCAAAATTATTTACGAACCCCTTCATATTAACCGAATTCTTAATTTATGATCACACACAGTATAATTTATTACTTATAATTTATTTTATTCACTTTTTTCCATTATATAATTATGATCTTATGTGGTGTTACGGTCGAATATACGAGTTAACAGTGAGTTTCAAAATAGTAATATCATCGTTACTAAACAGACAGTCTGCAAATACCACCTAGGTAGGGTACCTAATGAGATTTATATGATCAGGTAAAATTATTTCCCATTCAAAAATGTTTTAACCACCCAAATGATTTACGATTTCACGGCAAATATCACTTCGAATTGAAACTGCTGAGCGTTCCCTCGGGGCGCTCACCGCCCGACACTTAGACGGTGATCAGGGAAACCCAAAACCTGGATCGGTGCCACGGTGGCGGGTTATTAATACTACGCGCACTTGGCAGCGCCCGGTGTGACAAATGAAGCCGACGTATTATTAAGGAACCTTTCATATTTAGAGCTAATACTGGCTACGCCAGCGCAGCGGCCCTGTAACAATGCGCGGTTATTGTTCGGCGAGTCGCGACTGTTTATTCTGCTTACAGCGCTCTGCCCACCTGAAGGAGATCTGGAGCACGGATGAATGCGGAAACGTCTACCTCTTTGTCCCCGCGAGTTTATCAAATGCGAACTGTGCGGAATTCATTGTGCCGAAGGCATCGCGTATATTCGCGCCTTCTTCGAATGACAACAATCTCGATTATGATGATGCACAGACGTACGTATTTCTGTTGAGATAGTGTCGGTGATTGTAGAAATAGCGATGTTACGAACCCAATTATGAAACATCGTTTCATAGGATAGGTGTGATATTACGCTTGATCTCCTGATGACGCATTAACGGTCGATTAGGGGCGAATATGACAAACTATAGCTTCATCAAATTGGGCTGCTAAGCGCGGTGTTGATCGCAGGAAACGCAGAGCTGGCTAATGGTCAATAAAGAAGATCCGCTGGCTCTGCTGCCGCGGGGTTCGTTGAGCCCCCATATAATCCCGGCCTAGCATTACGCTATTTAACCACTAGTAACGTCAAATCACGTTTAATTTTAATGACTAACATATGATTATGACGGCAAGCCTATTGTCCTTACAAAGACTTTAATTTTAATAATACGTATCATGTCATATAGCGACAGCCGTTAGTTTAAATGGAAAAGATAAAGTAGGGTTGAATAAAATTATACTGCTAATTATAAATATTAATGTTCGATAAATTTTTGAATTTTACTTGTAACATTATCAACGTAAATATGTTGCCATTGACAAGGTCTAAATTCTTCGAATACTTATTTGTTTATTTAAATTGTTATCCGTGAAGGTTTCGAGTGCGTTTATGTATTACTTTAATGTATTAGTTTATTATAAATTATGGCTACATATACCATGTGTGGTTTTTTTTTTAATGTTTAAGAATTTTGACTGAAAAAAAAACTTTCAAAATAATACAATGTATACAAGATTTCTGTGTGTATCGTTCAAATAAATTATTTCATTCAAGCACCAGACGACAAAGAGATGTAATTATTTAAAGTAGATGGATTGAACAACTCAAGTTAGAGACAGATCCAATGAAGAGACGCTGTAATTAAGCGTCTAAACACATTAATGCGATTAAAACAGATGAAAATCTTTGTTCCGCTTTGCGTTTAGAGGACATTAAAGGGGAACTTAAATCGTCATTCACTTCCGCCGAATGCGGTGATATTATAGTTGTGGCCGGTAATCAAAGAGGCGTAAAATTTGTGAGATTATCCCGGGCGCAAACTCTCTTTATGGGCTTAGAAGATTTAAATGTTCTGGAAGTGGCTACAAAACTAGTAATAGTGGTCTGGTTCTAAAATTTTTTGCATGCTCAGCTGATTGATCTGTTTATTAAAGAAGTATTTTTTTTTACATTTTGGGCAAATAAAAAAAACATTAATTTCATAATGAATAGATGAAGATTAATGATTTCAAACATTTTTCAAGTTTTTTCGTGATTTTCATATTGTTAATATTTGTATTCCTTTTTTCCATATTTTTTTTGGCACGTTTGAAAACATTATGAGAGTAAAACTTTTACAATGCGCGCGCACATCGCTTTGTCTGTGGGGACTGTCCCGTGACCATGAACGCTGTAATGGGTTCGAAACGTAAAACTAATGTATGATCGCGTAAATATAACAGATATAATATATAGATAACTTTCTTTTTTTTTTTTCACAATTAAAACACATTTTTCTTTATCGATTTATTTTCTTATTGTTTCAATAGTTCCCCAACGAAATGGGATTCGTTTTAGGAACAATAATTCTTGAGTGAGTCGCTTCCAGAAACATCCAAGCAATTTTCAAGCGATTTGGAGTTACGTAGACGTAAGATTATTGCTAGGAACTTGGTTTCTTCCTACTCTATTTGCGGCGGTGTTTATGGGCCATTAGAGCGGGAAAACTAGCCGTTACATTAATGAAAACGGAGTGGACTCGACGCCTCGTTATCACGGGATAATCCGAGACGCGATGTTAAGTTTCAGGGGTCTGTGCTTAATCCCATGTATTAAAGTTAACGTCTCCTATTTTATTACGATTAACAGCAATAACATAGTTACGAATGTCTCCGGAATGATTGGGAAACTTTCTTCTTTCTATTCTTCTCGTAATGTGTACATATACAGGCATTTAAGATTGTATTAATGTTATTAAAAAACTTTACAATTGGTTGGTGTGCAGTTTGTTAATTGTTAGTTTAATGTTAGTAAATTTTTAATATATTCCTCGCCACCACATTTTATAAATTTTTATTCAATTTCTCTCATAAACGATTCAGTTCGTAAATCTTATTTTGTATTCTCAATAAGACGTATATGAAAACTTAATTATGACAACAAACTTAGACTATGATCATTTTGATTTGTGAGAGAGCTGGTAAATTAAATAGTTCAGAGTGGGAACATTAAAACTTACTTGGAGGCAATCTTATTCGCAGTAATCCTTGGGGCCCGGCCCCTAAACGCTAGGTCTAAACGCGGCCTGATATAGTGTGCGGAATTAGAACCGGGATAAAGGGGAATACCGCTTTGCGAATGTTGCAACCTTAATTTCTATTTGCGGCGAGGCGTTTGGAAGATTAGTCGATGAACGGGTCCCTTTATCGACGAACGATTTTAGACGATTTTTAGAGACTTGTTTTATTATTACTAGAAACGATAAGATTAACAACAAAATATTAACACTAAAGATGAATTAATGGAATGGAAAGAGAATGGAAAAGTCCATGTAAACATCCAGACACTAGAAACAATATTCTTCCAGTAGTGGGGATCGAACCCACACCTTATGGAGCAGAGATAGATTTACTATTCGCTACGGGAATCGAGTGGTCAATAAAAATATAAGTGCTCACGTCTTTCGGTTGACCGCCAACAGATCTCTACAAATGCTAACCACGTTCCATCCAACTTACTTAGTTCAAGATTGAGAGGCCACCAGAGGTAAGCCACGTGTACTATTTTACAAAGCTTACTAATATTTAAACCATTTAAGAAATAGGCATACATATAACCGCATCTCTTACCTAAATTAGTCAATCGAGGGACTTTAAGAGCTTGAAGGAAGCCTATGTATTTTTTTTATTTTATTTCAAAAAGTACTTTAAATGTGATGAACTTCTTATTGTCGAAACCGTTTTTTCGGCGCTGCAATATTCGAACCTCCTACTTCCGAATAACGCCTAAACTTAGATTCTATCAGAGGACGGTCTATTGAGGGCAAAGACTGGTACTAAAAATAAAATTAATCATAAGTAATCAAAAGTAAATTCTACACAACGCAAATGCTATACTGCTGTGCAAATATATTCTATATATGAATTTGCACACAGAGGAGCATACAACCTTGAGCGTTTAATGGTGACGGGAAAAATAGAGGGTAAAAGACCTAATGGCCAAACCCTAAACGGTGGGAGTATCTAGATAGTTGAAATTTTTACAGAAAATACTAAAAAACAGACACACACATTTAAACCACATTTTTTTTATGTGTTTTTTTTTTCTAACGAACAGACGTTTCACCTGATGTTAAGTGAATACCGCCGCCCATGGACATCTGCCGTACCCGAGGGTTACAGATGCGTTGACAAGCTTTTAAAAATTAGGCTCCGGGTACCTCACTCACCAGACGAGACGCGAAAGTATTTGTCATACTTCCACTTTACGCTGGTCTTCTGTGAGGTCGTGGTACTTACCCGGACGGGCCTGACGATTCGTGCAACAGCCAAGGCATTTAAAACCACATTTAAATCTTGTACGCATACAACATTCTTAAATAATTATCTTAGGTATTAACGACGAAATTACATATTGTTTAATCTATTCATGCTAATTTTGATTTAAATAACGCTAATTCTCTTAAAACTATGATTTTGTTAAAACAAATAACTTATAATTAATGGAGTTATGTTACGAGTATAAACCACGCGGCATGATGCCAAGAACGCAGTCTGTATTACCTCGCATGGTCTCCTTCTTTATATACAGTGTCTTGATTGGTTTATTAGTTATAACCCATTTAAATTTACATCTAAAATAACAGTTTCTTTCATATAAAAAATATAGGGGCCCCGATAAGAAAAATATATAGATGAAGTAGTTGGATGATATAAAAAACGTCTCCAATGTTTAAAAGTTGCAAGTTCGATATGCAGTTTACCAATAACACGTTTTTTTTTTTTTTTTTTTAATTTTATTTGAGAATCTGTTTAATTAATTGCCTGCTCTCATTTTTAACTATGCAATAGTAGAAAAACAGTGCTATAACTTGTCGTCATTCAGGTCATTGACGACCAGAATATAACAGGGTGGCTTTTCTAAGTGTATCCATTTTTTTTATTAAATTCTAGACATAAATAGTGTTATATAAAAATGATAAATATTTAAAATCACTTGTAAGTAATTAATTACATTTATTTGAACTTATCTCAAAAAGTGCGTGATTTATATGCAACTCATTTATTTTACGCGCGATCATTCATAACTAACATGCACACAAGTTCACATAACCTTATTGTCAACGCCGTTCCGTTTTTTAGGGAATAGAATGACATTTTTTTTTAGAAAAAAAACTTTGTTTTTATTTCAATAAACGATTATACTACCGAGTCTGAACCTCCTGTGTAAATTTGGGCACTTCTCAAAAAAATCTCCCCGTATAGGGACAGACAGACATCAGGATAACTTTGTTTTATACTATGTAGTGAAGTATTTCGAAAACTAGGATATGGTTGGTGACTACGGGGCTTGTACCTACGACCTCCGAGCTTCGTCCCCATCCACTGGGCCGTCGTAGTAATCCATCAATCACAGCATAATCAAGTCACCGCGTCACGACACGATTATAAACACGCGTCGCGTAATAACGTCACGTCGTCATCAGCTTGCTATTAAGACACGTATTAATTATAATTACCCTAAACATCCAGTGGACCAAAGCCGACGCAAGGCTGCGTCGTCTGCGAAATCCTGACAACAATCGTAATGACTTTCTAATGCGATCTGCTTGACGATAGAATAGTAATGTGACGCCCGGAATTATCTTAAAATTATCTGTTGCGGTAATTATTCAAATCAAATCAAAAATATATTTATTCAAATAGACGCTTGCGCGTTCTTATGAATAGTATAATTTAACATCAAAAATGATATATATAGGTTTTTAAGGTACCACCGGTTCGGAAAGCAGTTTCTGTTGAGAAGAGACCAGCAAGAAACTCAACTGTTGCTCTTGTTCAAAAGAATCAGTTTACAATATAACATACAGGTATAAAAGTCTTTTTCTAGCCTACGTGAGTATCAACATTATAAACCCCAAACATTGGCGTCATCGAGATATTCCGCAATGATACGTCTAACCTCATAATTATCTACTAGTTTATGATATATTATTCCATGAAATTCTTACAGGTATTTACTTAGATAAAAAACCTGTGAGTACAACGTACGTATAAACTATGTGCAAAATTTCGTTAAAATCTAATCAACCGGTGTATAACGCACAGAGTAATATATATTTCTTGTGTACAGAGTATATACACAAGAAATTTCTCATTCACAATACTCACGCGACCTGCCATATGGGACGTTCACATTTTTCACTTCTTTATGGTCAGTCTAAATGTAAGAAAACGTTGAATATTCTGTATCTAACATTTCAAGTAAACTCTCACTTAAATACATACAAAGTCTCACGCCAATCAAAATGTACTACGATAAAACGATGGCGTGTACTATCCGTTAGTTTGTCGCCGAACACCGAGATGACATTGATTGTTTCTGAAAACAGAAAACAGATCTTCACGCCACGTGCACCCACAATATAAGTCCTTGTTAAACAAATTAATGACAAAGAAATGGATGCAGTTAATAAATATGCAGCGCTTAAAGCATTGTTTAAGTAAAACGATGATTGCGGCGAAACTTATCCGTTGCTACGCGTCGCGGTTTAAGAGCTCTGATATAATTCAATTCTTACCCCCGTATCTTGACCTCGGTATCGCGGCACTAAATTAATTAGAGTCAGTTAGCCGCTGCAGCGCTTGAATAATTTACTTTAACAATCTCTTTTCCCGCTAATACCTACTCGGAGTTAATCAGAATGGTCTAAGTAAGTTTGAAATGCACTTGATTTCGCCGTGGAGGGCTAAGTCAAACCTCTTTTTAGAACCGAAGTGGTAGACAAATGTTTAATTAGACAGAATTTTAGCGTATTATTTTAATTTCTTAATTTTAAGTGTAAGAAGGTTAATATTGGAGAGACTCTCACAATTATTAGTCTTAAAACGCTAGGCTAGTTTTATTAAAAGTACAGTGTAGTTAGTTGCATAGTAAAAAAATTGATTACCCAAAAAAGATGCATCTTCTTGATTTTTAAAAAAATACTAAAAATGAAAAGTAATACGTACACGAATAAAAAGAGTCCGGTCATTTTAAATTATATCATAATCAAACAAAATCATTTATTACATACACCTAGAATAATTTCTTACAGCGAACTTTCGAGTGTGGTAGACGGTAAATACGCAATGTCACACCGAATCCGAGGTGATCCTTTGAAACAACAACACAACAGTCTGTCGCGTGGCCTCGGTCTGCGAATTATAAAGTCTGTCGCGGGTCCAAGTTGAGGGACTGCAGCGCGCGACAGATGGCGCGGGGGTGAATTAAAACAGTCCGCGCGCAGCGCCCCCGCCGGAAGACAAACACGCAAAGTTGCCGCGCTTTCGAGCACCGTTTTCTCGCTTATTAAATTTCAGCTGTGCTCGCAACTTCTACTGGCGCGCCGCGAACCTACTGTATCGGTGTTTGTAGCGGCGAGACGTGTCTTGTAAAACGATCGCGGCACACGGCCTTTAAGCTCTCTGATGACAGTTTTATGTCCGGTAAGTACCAGAAGATTCGTTGTGGCGTTCTAAGGGGGAGGCCTATGTTCAACAGTGGACATATTGCGATGATGATGAAGATTGGCGGAGTTGTGAAGGTCACTGCTGGTTGGCAAGATCTCCTAGTGTAGTGCGGAAATAAGAGGGTACTAAATGGTCTATGCCTGCAATTGGGTCTCATTTTCTGTGTTAATACGAGCATTGAGTTGCTTTTTTTTTTTGCTCCTTTTGTATGTGTGTACCTACACACTTACCACCTGGTAAGCGAGGTGATGTTTTATCTGATGTTAAGTGAAAACCGCCGCCCATTGGAATTTGCAAAATCTATAGGGTTGCAAAATCTATAGGTTGGGTTATAACGCATACTTGGATAGACCTACCCATACGTGGAACAGAGAACACTATTGCGTGACCCTACCACAGTTACTATTTTATATAAAGACGAAGAGTACAGTGACGTCGTTGATACGTGTTGGTAGAAGCCTGACAAAACCAAGTGAAATATTGAGTTATGGTGATCAACATTTATGAGAGCCTTCTACTAGGTTTTGCACAGGTTTAAACCTCACTCTTTAAAGATAAACGTATAAAAGTTTCCAAAAACCATTGATACGACCTGGGTATACGTACAAGTACAGTGTTTTAAAACATTCGTGAAATTATAGAATAAGATTGTTACCGCTTATATCTAGTTATAATAATAATCAACATTAATGGTAGTTAAAATAAATTAAAACTAAATGAAATAAAAAAATTACAATCCATTTTCTTAGTATAATGTTAAAATAAATACATAAAAAGGTGAATATGAATTAATTTTTCTTCTAAATTAAAGAGGAAATGTAACAAGGTATCATTACTGAAATAATGTCATGACTTTTCCTCGTTTCCCATTAAAAAATAGGGATTTGTAACACTGAGACAAAGAGTAGAAACAATATCAAATGATTTCATTAAAAAACTAAGGTTCTTCATAAACTATGCTTCAACTCTAGAAACGCGAACGCGTAAAAGATGTTAAGCATATAATTCGTTCCTAATACAAACAGACGGTGTTTATTCTTAAATAGTCTTGATTTCTATTCATTTAGCCGCACCCACACACTACTTGGAAACGAAAGGGAAAAGATTAACGAACCACCTGGCCATTTTAGCGAGAGCTGCGGCTGACTCTGTAATAGAGCAAACTTGCTAACACCTGACAGGGGTGGAACGGCAGCGGGTGCCTAGGTCAGTTTCAGTTTAGACTGGCGCTCCCGTCTAGTGGCAGCTTTGAGGCACAAAAGTTAGCTTAGCTACAGTAATTACGTTAAAAAACAACACTTTTAGTTCGCGGAGCGTACCTACAAGTGGGATCTTGACCTGGTTCGGTATTGCCGCGTGGACGGTAATTAGGGTTCCCTGGATAAACGCCCCGTGATCAAAAGTTAAAATGTACATGAAACATGCGCGTTGTAAATTAGTCGGTTGCTTGAAATTTTTGGTAACTGGCCAATTTTGAGGAAAAAACAAAATCGTTTTTTACTTTGTAAGCGAATCACTGGTATAAACTTGTACTTCATTAGTAATTTTCTAGTCCCGATAAAAGAGGTTAATATAATTGGATTTTTTTAAAAGAAACATCATCGGTATTAACAATAGGTAAATTAATTTCAACGTATAGTTCAGTGACCCAGACTATTAAATGCATTTTTAACTTATTTTTAAACATTATTGATGCTTTTTACTATCCGCTTACAGTTTAAAAATATATGCAATTAAATAAATACCTAATCCGATATTTAAAATGCTTTAAATGGGCTTATAAGTATCAACCTATTTTTAAATTCATTCAAGCCTCGGTATATAAGGATGGATAAAACTGTACCAAAAAATATGGGCTTTTTTTTAAAGGGGCGTTATTACAAAAACAACGGCGCGTGTCCGGATACGCGTCGTGTGCGTGTATTTTAAAAATATTCGCCGCTTTTTGTGCACAGCCTGAGGCTTTCCAGGGTGGTCTTTACAAATCTCACGTGCACACTGTTAGGCGTACAGTGTCGCGTTTCGCGGCGAAACTGCTGAATTTCGCTCCACCGTGTTTTTATCCATTGAAATGCGCCTATTGAAAGGATAGTAGAGTTTGATTGTTAGAATATCGTAATTATTCACGGTTCTCTATGAACGGGTCAGTGTGAGCAGGGTTCAGATTTCTGTTGTAATTTTATGATTTGCTATAACCGAAAAATAGTAACTTTGAATGGTATAACTTTGCGAAGTTAAGGACAGTAAATTAACAGCCTATATATGCCCCACTGCTGGGTAAAGTACGACGCCTAATGTACTGTACAGATGAGGCTTCTGTACAGTATGTTAGGCGCAGTCCACGACCAGACCGCAATGTGTATTGGCAGGCGTGAAATTATTTCATCGGAATATTTTTTTTGTTATTATTTAGAGAATATCCCTCAATGTTTTCTTTCAACGCCGAGCAACTGATAAGTCTGTACAGAAAATCGCAAATACAACATCATTGCTCAAGTCACAGCAAATTCGTTTTCTTACGTCCATATACGTATTTTGAGCCACTCGGCTACTAAATGTTAATGCGAAACGTTCTAAAATTTTGGATTATCAAAGTAAAAGTAAAAGTCAAAGTCAAAGTATATTTATTCAATATAGGCTTAACTTAAGCTCATATTGAACGTAGCACAACAAAAAATCTACCACCGGTTCACTAAACTAGACCTGCACAGAGAAGAACCGGCAAGAAACTCTGCGGTCTTTTTTTGTATTATAGAGAGTTATATAAAGCACAATCGTTTAATAAGGACAGATATTATACCCATGGACATCGTCAATACTCGACAGGTTCTACGTTCATGACTCAGTATGTGTCCCTCGTGGTTTCAATTCCTTCGACTTGGATCGACGTCGAATTGAAAAGATACACAAATATACATCGATAAGTTATAATAAAAGAATCAGACGCATTAGTTGCTGTACGTACTAAGATAAGTTTCCTGTCGCGTAAAACACTCTCTCGCAGCGTCCCAAACAAATCCATACAGAGGGGCACTCACGCAGTGCGCCGTGCGTGGGAATAAGCTTTAGGCGGGACCTTCCATATTGTTTCGAACGGTTTTATCTCCCGACAGACGTCTGAGAGACGTCTGAGTGCCGCCGCATCGTATCCGCTCGTCACGTATGGCGGCGAATTTACATAGCACTCGCTCGCTGATCATGTATCTGTTCAGCACGGATATTTCGCAATGGAGGGTGATTGCAGACTGAAACAGTTAGCCGATCCGTTTTATCGTGGGCAGTTTTTAAGTCGTTTATTCTGTTTAGTTAATTAGTACATTTCAATTCGATTCATCGACTGTCTCTTTAGTAGAACTACGACCGTTTATACGTATGGAGGCGCGACGCGCTATGTTCGTATTTCTTACGTCAGAAATAACCCAGAACCCATTATTCTCTGTTGATATTGGGACAAACATATATAGTTTAAAATGTATATTGCATTATCGTTAAATGTACACTTATATCAAAATAAAAACTGGTTGGATTATGAATAAAAATAACCGCAAAGCAATGGCCTTCCCCCGCTGCACCAACTTTCAAATTTAGAATTCAATTATGGCGCCGGCCCTGTGCGGTCGGTTTCGCGCGTTAATCCCGTAAAGGCCGCACAAAACAATTTTTAATTGCGTCAAAAGAGGACATTTCTTTGAAATTCACGTTTGATGAAAAATAACGTATAATGCTTTATTCCGAATCAGGTGTTAGAACATATTGACAGTCTAAAAGTAATTCACGTTCTAACATAACTTTCTGTTAATACGTTAAGTCTGTCGACACTTATACTGAATAGTTATAACTTTGATTATTCACTAGAATGGATTACTTTTTTATCAGTAAGTCTGCTGTCCTCTTCTTATGTGTCAATATGTTTTTTTTTAATTCAAAATTGGCCAACTCTCGACTGCCAACCCACCTGGTGGTAAATGGCGATGCTATATATAGCTCAGCCAAAACCTATTCACACTTGCCTTGAAGACGCCTGTATGTATCTCAAAAGCATTAGTAGTGTTAATAATGTTAACTTTGTATTTAAGGATCGCGGCTTAATCGTAGCGAATGCATTTTTAGTCGAGTTTTGTCGGCTTTGGTTATTTGCCTCTTTAATATCCTTAATCCCACTCGTGTAATAAAGTGTGCCTAAATGTGATGCATTCTTGAAATTTATCTCTCATTCCTCGTCCAATTATAGAATCGGTGCCTAAGAAGTTTCTTATCAAAAATTTAAAGGCGAACCAAACAATAGTTACTGCAATTGTTTGGTTCAACATTAGCGTTAAACATTAACGCCCAATTTCCAAAAGGTTGTCAACACATCTGGAACCCTCGAGTGTAGCAGATGTCCATGGGCGGCGGTATTCACTTAACAGCAGGTGAACCGTCTGCTCGTTTGGCAAGTTTTCACATAAAAATAAAAACATACATAAAGTTGCAACATTTTCAAGATAATTTGAACAGGTCACCTGTCATAACACGTCTTCATAACCCGTCTATCCCATGGGGCATTATAACGTAAGCCAATCACGTACGTAATAATTTCCCGCGGTGACCAGAAAGAACGACCTCGGGAGTTTGTGGAAAAACATACAACAATATGTAGGCGAATAAGATGTTTGATACACTTGTAATAATTTCAAACAAACATTTATTTAGGTATTTTATATTTTTGGACTGAAACAGATGAATGATGCATGACAAGATTTCATATTTGGAAGAAAGAAGTGGATTTATTGTGTAAAATTACTACAAGTAACTTCAATGAGGCGATTATTCAAAACAGTGGTAAGACTGACGGAATATTCATCTCTTCTTGTTTCTGTGGTGTCGTGGTTGGTGGTCGTGGTTCGAGCACGAATGAGATTTATCCATCGATTCAGGTCCATCGCGGTCCTCACCACATCGTGGAAATTTCGAGATGGTTCTGTGTATTTTTGCTGGTCAGTTCATCGTGCTGAAGATCGGCCACGTGATCTTTTGCTGTCAGTGTTTCTGTTTGCTGACAGTATGGACTGATTGGTGCATCTGGCTGTCCATGGTATTCGCAGCATACGACCAATATATAGGAATATGCATAGCTAGTGACAATTGACATAATAATTTTATTAAGGTTCGAGTGGTACAGAAGACAGAAGTCTTAGTAAGAGAGCTTAGTTAGTCACAGCTGGCAAGTCACTGGCATAATAGTATACCAGTAATGTCAGACAAATCAGGAATAGATCGCTCCTTGTAAGACAAACGGATCCACCGGTCCCAAAGGCCCCGGCTCTCGCAACTTTTCCAGAAACTTTCGCCGCTCGGCGTATTTTCCCCGGCGCCTTATTAATATAGAACCGGTGATTAGTAACTTTTGATTCCGACTTCCCGAGTCGCCCCGATGAGGAGCAATTATTCGACACATTGATTTATTGTTCCCGCCCCAACTTTGAGACGAATCGTCCTCGCAAAGTTTCCCATCGACCCTCCGTGAAACGGTGATTTCACTTGTATAAAATATTGGAGACGCTTTAATAACTCCGCTGGCTGATACGAACTTTTCTATCTCGACATGATACGGCACGTTCCGCTTAATGGGGGCGAGTATTTCTGTTTCATTTGTTTCAAAATTGATGTTGTATTTATGCTGAAACGGGGCCAATTCGGCGTAAACGTAACGTGAGTTTGTGATTTGCTTTGTTTTCGCTTACGATATATGGTATCATGTATGATTTCTAAGATGTACCTGATAAACAAAAAAAAATTTTGCAAAGGCCCTGCTTTTTATGTTAGGTGGTGGCAAGCGAGCTGGAGGTTCACTTGAAGTTAACCGCCTCCCATGGACATTTGCAACACGCTTAGTGTTGTAGACGCTTTGACATCTTTTAAAAAAGTGGGCCCCGGTTACCCACTTTTTTAAAAGGTGTCACTCACCAGACGAAACCCAGAAGGGTAACGCATGCACTGCAAGCTGGTCTTCAGTGAGATCGTGGTTCCTACTTATCCGGACGGACCTGCCCATTCAGACTTACAGGTTACAACAGAGAAGACTGTTGCGTGGCCCTACCACAGTGAAAATATAGAAAGTAAAGTAATAGTAAAGTAACAGCCTATACATGTCCCACTGCTGGGCAAAGGCCTCCTCTATACAGAGGGTATCAGGTATGCCCTGTCCACCACGCGGCCCCACTGTGGATTGGTGGACTTCACATATCTTCGAAATATTTTTTGTTTTGTTATTATTTCGAAAATATGCAGGTTTCCTCACGATTTTTTTCCTTCACCGCGGAGCACGTGATATGTCAGCACTTTAAGTTAAAAACTTCATTGGTGCCGGCACCGGGGATCGAACTCAGATTGCTCGAGTATATTGAATTAAACGTGAGCGCCCGGACATTGAGCTATCACGGCTCTGAAAATATATAAGAATACATAAATATATAAGAATCAGTCAAATCAAACCATCAAACATGGCTCACTGTAGTGTTAATTTGAATTAATAAAAATTAACAGAATACTCATACTGATCTCTGCAATTACAAATTTAATTTTACCGAAACAAACTGTGGGTGTTTTAGTCCATTCGCCTTAAGAGAATAGTAGGTCGTATCTAACGGCGTAGCTACGCCTCCAACCAATAAGGATTATAAGCACAAAATGATAAAGTCAAGTTCATAGTGACAATTTTGGACCAAACAATAAGTTATGTTGCTACCAATAATTCAACATGCAAGATAGGTGGTGTGAAAAAATTAAAATTGTTCTATGAAGCAAAAACTTTAATAAACACTTATCATTGGAAGAAATGTAAAGAGCGGGTTATACGAGTCACGGAACATTCAGAACATCATCATCATTCTAGTAAAAGTGATTAAATTAAATTTTTATTATTTACGGCCTTTCATCCATTATACTTAATCTTATGAAATATAAATAGTTAGAATTTTTACTCCATTGTGAATACACCTCCAGCCTGCAGTTGCACTGGTGACTCAATATTATTTACGCGAATTGGCTATAGTGGAATGCAATATCATTCAAATAATAAAAAAAAGCAAGATTGGAAAGGAAAATACATTTTTTGCTAACTGTTGTTATATTTCCAATAAACATATTTGCACAATAATAACTAGTAACTTTGAAGTAACGACATTACATCATCAAGTACGTATCCTGATAATTTCTTCTATTGACGCAATTATACACTATAAATGTAATCTTTACATAAATATTTTACATAACAATGTTCATAGTCATGGTATAGCAACCATTTTTTTATATTATTTTTATAGTATTGAAACCTTCCCAGGACCTTAAGGAACATACAAAAAAATAAATTAACCGAATTGGTCAAGCCATTCTTGAGTTATGCGCTTACCAACATTCATTTTTATTTATTAATATAAATAATGTGACCACTGTCGTACGAATTTTTAAAAATTTGCCAAAATACTTTTAGAATTTATGTTAACCGTCCAAACAGATGTAGATATGAGAGTGTATATCATACTTGTGAAATATCAAAAAAAAATATCTACTAGATTTATATTGAAAAATATATTTTTATACCGACAACTGTTGGGCGTTAACTTATAAGCCAACACTATTCGAGATAAATATTGTCATCGTAACATGCATTGTCTAAACATGTTCTTTTGTTACAATGCACCGAAAAGGAATACACGGCATTGTAGCGAGAGTTACGTGTAATATCAATAATATTTCACATAATGCTAGGTGTATCCCGACATGGCCCTAGGCGGAGCTTGCTTTGTCTTGTATCAATGCATTTTACAATGAGCTATCGAATTAAGAGGAAGCCTTTCTGTGGACCGCCTACAATAAGCAGTGACTACACAAAGAGGATTCCTTCATTACCGTTATGATGTTTAAAGTCAATTGATTTTCAACCCACTGCAAGAACGGCGCAGATTCACAATTCGACCGTATTTTTTTTATGTTTGTTACCTCAAAACCTTGGACTGAGAATCGATTTTGATGATTATTTTTTATTTGAAAGCTGGTGCTTCCCATGTGGTCCCATGTTAATTTCATTGGTATTGGATCTTAGGCTCCAGAGATACGTAGGGAACTCCTGAAAATCAATTATAAAGTGAATACAGAACGAGATATTTGATGTCGGTTTATGTTTTTCGTTGATAAAAAAATTGACTTGTCTAGTGTTAGTTTAGGAAAGTTTACTTTTATAATTTTTTGCAAAGAAAAGTTACCCATGTCATTTAAATACCACACGTCGATGTCAAACCTTGTATTTGCTGCTATTCTGTCTCACGTTGTACTTGAATTCTTATCGTCTTCATAGCAATTCAAGGAGATTCAAGGATACGGGTATCGAATAAGCGATTCTCCTGATTGTAAGCGAAAACACCCACGCCCACGGGAAATACAACAAACGCACAACACAACAACAACACACAAAAAAAAACATTTTATGGGTGTTTTGCCAAACCTATGGTGCCTTTAGATACCTCGGTCACCCAATACAATCTCGGTCTGGTCTTCACGTTTAGTAACCGGCCAAGTGCGAGTCGGACTCGCGCTCGAAGGGATCCGTACCAGTATCTATAACAACGGCAAAAAAATCATGTCTGTTGTTTGGGAGCCCTACTTAATGTTTTCTTATTCTGTTTTTAGTATTTGTTGTTATAGCGGCAACAGAAATACATCTGTGAAGTTTTCGCTGATGTACTGTGTAACTATCACGGTTCATGAGATACAACCTGGTGATAGACGGTCAGACAGGCAGCGGAGTCTTATTAATAGGGTCCCGTTTTACCCTTTGGATAGGGAACCCAAACCATACGATTACGATTCAAAATATGTGTTTTTTGGTTTTTTTAAAACATTGCCCTATATATATATATATATATATATATATATATATATATATATATATATATATATATATATATATATATATAAAGTAAGGGCAATGTTTAGTTTTAACAAAAAAAAAAACATTATCTGTGTGTCACATATTGTCCTGTGTGGGAATCGCCAAATGTTTCTCCTTTTCTAGGCAACCATCTTCTATGAGTGGCGCCTCCGCTTAAGCGGCCACGCATCCATCCATAGTGGCGCGGAACAATGCAACAGCGACATTATCTATGCAAGCCATCGCGGGTCAAGCCGGGGACGACTTTTAATATTCTCGAACTGGCCAACAATGCAACGCGCCACGGCGAGTTTCTGCTCGACGTTTTATATATGTTTTAATTTTTTAGAAACATTTTTACATATCGTTTTCTGGTCCCAAACTAAGGCAACGCTTGTAATAATGGTACTAAATAACTAATAAACATACTTCTCTTTTGTAAAAAAAATACATATTTTAAACATATAAACATCCAGACAATTGAAAAACACTATGTTCATCACACAATATCTTTCCAGTAGTGGAAATCGAACCCACACCCTTTAGCGCACGAGGCAGGGCTCTACCCACTACGCCAATCGGGTCGTCTCGGGTCGACGTTATGTCCTTTTATTGTGTCCCGCCATGGAAACGCTGTTAGCGGTCATGAAGTGTTTATTTTAATCCCCGATGATGCTCGGTGTCTGGGCGCTCGCCTTTAATTCCATATACTCGAGCAAACTGAGTTCAATCCCCGGTGTCGGCACCAATGAAATTTTTAATTTTAAGTGCTGACATCACGTGCTTAGCGGTGAAGATAAACATTGTGAGGAAATTATATAAAAAAATATTTCGAAGATATGTCAATTTCGCCAATCCCCAGTGGGGCAGCGTGTTAGAATATGCCCAGATACCCTCTGTACAGAGGAGGCCTTTGACCAGCAGTAGGACATGTATAGGCTGATACTTATTTCAACTAAAGTGGTTCTAAGTTTAATACACAGCTTGGCGACGAATACTGACGAAAGGACAATGTCCAACAAATATATGGTGAGAATTTCACTACTTGTCATATTTAATATTTAACAGGTCTCTGAAAATTGGATTGATTTTAAAGATTAAACGTGTTTAAGTTTCAATTACTCTAAACGTTTCAGGAAGGTAGGAAGGAAGGAGGTTTTTAACGGTGGTAGGGTCACGCAGCACCCTCGGTTGTTGCACGAATGGGCAGGCCCGTCCGGGTAAGTACCACGACCTCACAGAAGACCAGCGTAAAGTGGAAGTATGAAAAATACTTTCGCGTTTCGTCTGGTAAGTGGGGTAGTCGGAACCCAATTTTCAAAAGGTTGTCAACGCATCTGCAACCCTCGGGTGTAGCAGATGTCCATGGGCGGTGGTATTCACTTAACATCAGGTGAACCGTCTGCTCGTTTGGCAACTTTTCACATAAAAAAGGAAACACTAAATAAACCGCTCTTAGAAAGTGCTATTTAAAAATAAAACCTCATCTTAGCCGACCGATTCTTTTCAACAATACGAAATGAGGAGAAGAATAAAGCTCGCGGGAAGTTTGTGACACGAGAAATATTTGTGCCAACAAAAAAAAAATAAACCCAGCACGCTATTGCTCCGCAAAGTGTCAACGTCAAGTCAACTAAAATATGATTTCAGACCAAAGCGAATGCACAATGAGCGACTTTTGAAATTGGACTGGCCCCACTAAAAGGAATGAAACCAAGCAGTTTGCCGCAAATGTTTCTCCCGTGTAGTGTAAAATGATTTTATCTCGGAGTTGAATAAGATTCTTATTGCGCATTCGGACGTTTTCGACCTCATCGCTATGAGGGTTTGTGGTAGAGAGTGGGCGCCAACGATGAGGGGACACACCTTTGCCAAGTAACGTCTTGCATAAATTACGTTCTTGACAGATTGACATTCCAAATAGTTTCGCAGGAATATGAAGATACAACAGTATAGTACAGTACGGTTGTTTTATCTTTAAATCCTTCGCTGTTACAGCTGATCGACTCTAGAAAACCCTTCCTAGTAAAATTCGAAAATCGTCGATTAAATTTCCGTTAAAGCTTTTGCGTTAACTTTTGTTAAGGAATATTTTAGCTCATCTCATGTCAAGTATGGATGACGTTTGTGATATTACAATATTAAAATCTTATCTACGTATATGTTTTGTATATTTTATTTATTTATTATATTATTATTTATATTAATATAGACATATATAAATATTAGACATGTTAAATCTTATAATATATATTATTTTATGTTTTTAATATTCCTTATCATAATGTATGTTTAGAACATCGAAACATCGAAAAACAATAGCTTTTGTTTTGTTGGAAATCTCGTTTTCATTAGAATTGTCCAACACAAGTCTAAATGGCAGATTTTAAGAAAAATATATTGGCAGTTAAAAAAAAGCAAAAAAAAAAATTAGAAAGGGAAATGACTCTTGAAAAAAATAATATACACTCAGCAAATTGCACAGACTACAAACCACCCTTCTCCCTTGAGTACTTCTGTACAAAATATTGTCACCATCGAATTGCCGTATCTATTTTAACTCTACATAAAACAGAAACCTATTCTGTCTACCACAGCTATTTTAGAAACGAAGTCACAAAAAAGTAGCTGCCAACTAAAAAAAGTTTTTTGAATAAAATGATGTTATAACAAAAGAGCCAAATAGAGTCAGTATAAACACGCTGTAAAAATCAAACGCAATAAAAATAAAAACGTTTCCAACAACTTCAATTTAAATATTTAAAAATTTATTGTTAGCTTCAATTTATTAATGCATTTTTTTAAATACGGGTATTTCCGATAGACAACACAAAATATTTGAATAAATTTTGAAAAAACCTCAATTTTCATCCGAAGTAAGAAGAAGATGATTTCTGTTACGATGCAGTATGAACAAAAACTACAATACATGGAATTTATCATTCCAAGGAGAACGTTAGATCAATAACATCAGGGAGTTGAATATGTTAATTCATCGTCTATTGCACAAAAAAATGATGCACTGTGCTGTTAACATCAGGATTAAAAATCAAAAGAGTTGCCCGATAATAGTTGTGAAAACAACCATACAGAATTTCAATTTCATACCATTTAACTGACGGTTATTGTTTAGGTGTTACCCTAACCAATGATCGTCAGTTAAACGACAACAATTTGAGGGGCAACGATCAAGCGTAACGTGCCCCGACAATCGGACAGTGTGTATCGCAAGGAACAAATTGTCGCAGCGACTCCACTAATTACCCACGTCCCGGCGACCCGCCGCGCCGAGCGAAGGGTTGAGCGGCACCATTTTTCACGGGGTTTTATTTGCTCCCGTTTTTATCGCCGCCATTTGTACGTGATTTAAGGTCTTCGCCCCGTCGGCAATTAGTTATTTAATTGTTAAATTGGGCGTCGCTTTATCGCCATACTATTGAGTTTTCGTGTTGCTTGCGAATCGTGTGCTCTGCTATCGAGGAGACTTCGATGGATTCCGTGTATCTCTTGATCACATTTCGCGTGAACTGCGTTTCCAAGTTATTGTTAATATCGATATTATTACACAATTATCATACATTGAGTCATCTGACGACTAATATTACTAATTGGTGTTGATCCATTTAAAAAAAATACTGACAGCAAATGTTAAAGTTCTACGACATGTCATCCAAACCAATAATGCATCCAGGATATGCTACGAGTCCAGGGAGTTTTTCTGTCAGGTACAAATTAGAATAATAACTGCCGTCATGCGTCACAGCCACCTTGTGCATTCTGTTCTAAAACTACACGTGAATTGATCACTTCCCCAACTAACGGACGTATAGCAACGCACCGCTTTCAGTCGACGGGGCCAGAATGAATTTTAAAATAGATTAAAAACGGACGAGCCACGCCAACGGACCCGGCGGCCTGTTACCGTTTAAATTATGTCCCATAACTGGAGCACATAATAACTCCTCTTACAGTTTTTTTAGAATCTCATTATGATCTATTTGGTGCGGCGTCGCCCATGTATCTAAGTTTTTATAGAATTTTATCTCTTTTAATATTTACGATCTTAGCTTTACAATTTTTAAGTTATACACTGTCTTAATAAGTTTTTGGAATAAGTCACGTTACATTTATAAAATTTTTAAAAATTATCATTATCATTGTTTGTTTACACCTATATTTTAATAAAAGGCATATTTAGTATATGCCTCAAAATGCTTTGTTTCATTAAGCAGATGAAAATTAAATGAAAGTGATTATTTACACTAAAACATAATTAAAATAGACATTTCCACCATAATTAGAGAATTCTGGTGAATTTGAGTTATCAGATCGTAAAAATACAAATAATCTTTTATGATCGAATCTAGACGCGTGAGCAAATCCCAAGTATTAGGTTATGTATCTGGAAGTGACCTGACCGTGACATCGTATCTGTGTTCTAACACAAATCGTAAACAGTTGAAATAAACCCTTACAGTGATAACCTCCTTCATATTATTATTCTTATTGTCAACTCTCAGCACAATATCACGGTCCATAAAAACCCTTAGCGACGTCGTAATCCCATTGTTAACCCTTAGCAACAAAAGACTAAAGACCTACAAAAGAATGAACGCAAAGCCAACAGTGTCGCTTGATAGTTTAACGGTCGGATGGCTTTCGATTTTCGTTCGTTTCTTTTAGACAAATTTAAATAAGAATAGCTACTTTGACTTAGGATATTCAAAAACTTCCCTAAAAACGTCTATTCATCATGTGGAATGTCAATGGTGTGGGTAAAATATTTAAATATTAGTTATGCTTTTGTGTGTGTCATTCAAATGCTTCTAATAAACGAAGTAATAGATAAAAGACGGCGACATTTAGGTACGCGTAAGAAATCCAAAACGAAAAATTTATTAATAACCTTACCGTTCGAAGTAAGACTTAAATAAAGAAGTGCTGCTTAAGAGGAATGTATAGCACAGTAACATTCCACCGACTTATTTTTATAAAAAAACTAATTTACAAATAAGTAACTTTCCATCAAGAGAAATATCGAGAAAGCCTTAAACGAACACAAAAACATTTTTAAACTTTCCTTGGGCATCTAATCTGAAGATAATAATCTCATGCTTTTTGTCGGTTAAAAAGTGGTAAAGTATTGCTTTTTGCCACGCAGTCGGACACTTACCATTTTGTACAAACGATGTTACGGTATAAACCACTATCTTCTTTTCATATTTTTTGAAATAGTAAATTTCTCTGAACCTCAGATTTTTCGCTTTAACGTGTAATTCGTTTTTAATTACATTTGTTTAATTATCGATGATAGCTTAGATTCCGTGAAATTAAACCAGCCAGATAGTTACTTTTAAAGACGCCATAAGACATTGATCACACTAAGAAACCAAACACAAAGAACTGCTTCCGAATCGTGCATTTCAAAGTTATCTCGCAACGAATAAACAATGGAGTAAAGAAGCAGCAACTGTAGCGATGCTCAATTTTTACTCGTACCGAAGTTTAATAAATGTGTTCCAACATCAAACAGTTTGGACGCTCACCGTAGCAAGTTCGACGCCAGTTCGACCTATATCGATACGCGAACGCCCGCGAGCGGTCCGACCAGCTATCGAATATGAACAGTCGAGCAACCTTACTGTTTATACGCGTTTCAAATGCCACTACAGCCAACAATGGGTTTACGTTTACAAATACTTCCGGGTTGCTTTTAAATACAGTCAAATCGTTAGCTTATTTGAAATTTATTATCGATTTAGTTTTGCAAGTTTCATTGACTACGCTCAGAACAGTGGAATATTCGATATGAGTAGCAGTAAGTTAAAGTAAAATAAACTATGTTTGCTGACTCCTGACTTAATTTAAATTGCGAATCATCAAAACCATTGTGATAAAAAAAGCACTGACTAAGACGTTTTACATCCAGTGTATTTTTTTTTTTAGTTTAGAATTACCAATTTTACCTATGAACGGGTAGGTACCATGATCTCACAGAATACCGGCGTGAAGTGGAAGGGTTTTACTTCAACGTTAGCTTCATTAAAACGTGGCAACGCATCTGCAACTCTAGCGGTGTTGCAAATGGCCACGGGCGGCGGTTGTAACTTAACATCATGTGAACCGCGAGCTCACTAGCCACCTTCTCACATAAAAGAAAAATAAAACAAATAATCACTACATAGTATAAAACAAAGTCGTCCCGCTGTCTGTCCCTATGTATGCTTAGATCTTTAAAACTAAGCAACGGATGTGGATGCGGTTTTTTTACTAGATACAGTGATTCAAGAGGAAGGTTAATATGTATAATACATTGCACCCGTGAGAAACCGGGTCGCTAATACATTATAAACAGAAAACAAAACAGTATTTTTTGTATGTATATAATATGAATTGTACATACTTTTAATGTTCCACAAGAGAAAATTTTTAACTTCATTATAACATACGTATTTTATGCATACAACGGCTATAGAAAAATGAATGTGAAAAAAACTCAGAAGTTGTCCGCAACGTTAACCCTTCAATCTTTCCAATTATATGACCTATAATTTAAGTTTGATCATCACTTATAACGCTGCGTGTAATATTGTATCAAACCATAATTATAGACATTATGTTAATATGGGAGGTGAATCAACAGGAAGTATCGAAAATGCCGATTTTATCGTGGGCTTAAAGTTTGATATGGAATTTTATAATTTTATGGCCCATTATTTCAAACTTTAAAGTCAGTAGGGTGGTTCAATGTATTTACGATTATGTCATTATTTTACATAGTCGAATGAGTATATTTCATAACATACTTTATTTTCCAAATGTTGAGTTCCTCTATAGTTCCCATTGTTATTATTAATGTTTTAAACAAAGCCCTATATCTATTAAGAATTTTGCGCCTCCCAAATCGGCGACGCAGCCGTTGATTTCCAATGTCTTTACCTAGGTCTTATCTCAAATATTGCAACAATTATACAATATATATTACAATAAAGCTTACTGTGGCAATATCTAAAATTAAAGGAGCCACTGATTTGCCACTAAAGTTTTAAGATATCCAGAAGGGTATGCAGAAATTATAGATCGTCACCTACCAAGTGTTAGCTATACTTTGTTTTATCGTGCTAAGAAGGTATATAAATACTTTTACCAAATCACCGTAGTTTCAATTTGCACAACAATAACACCGGTATAATTACGTATTTTATCATTTTTAGATCACTAAAGAAATATTCCTCTAACGACTTAATTTGTGATACCGATTGGGCAGCACTATCGCGTATACTTGTTGTTGACAGCCAGAGAAAGAAGACGAAGACGACCATGAAATGCTTCGTGCAGCTTCATTTATACCTCATAGAATGACACTTCATTTAGTGTTGCCAACAACTTCAAGGAACGACTTCTTTTAATGTTGCCAACACAAGATGCACACATTTTTAATATAGTTCAATAATATCGACTCATCCCCGTATAAGGACAGGACAGGACTTTTCTACTCACTTGTGCATACCCGAAATATTTATTCTTACTATCCAAATGTTACAAAAAAAACAAATGAAGTTCAACCCTTTTCAATTTTCCAATCAGATTCCAAGACTATATTGTGTTAAACGATAGTTAAAATAAAATGAAGAACACTGTAATCCATACTAACATTATAAATGCGAAAGTAACTCTGTCTGTCTGTCTCGCTTTCACGCCAAAACTACTGAACCGATTTAAATGAAATTTGGTATACAGATAGTAAATTTCATTTAAATTTAGGACATGGGCTATTTTTAAATGGAAAAACTTTTTAAAGAAAGATATTTATTTAAGAATCCAATGCGAGCAAAGCTGCAGGTGAATAGCTCTAGTACTTAATAAGTCAGAATACGAGTACTAATAGGTCTTGTCCATAAAAAGATTATTGGCCGCATTGAGCAGAGTAATGAGTATAAAACCATGGAATGCAAAACAATGAAATAGGCATCCGTTCAAAATATGCATAAATCATTTCGTTGATTGTTGATGCGAACGCAGCCCGAACCCATAAACATAATGAAGCCGGACATTTAGTTAATGATACGTCCTTAGCGTTCAGCCACACCAGAACTGGAATAGCTCGAGCAATTTCCAACGAGCGGCCCGTATTACGTCACCGCGCCCAACCGTCGCCATAAATCTGATGCAATCTGCGCACCTGCCACTACATTGCCGGCGGCACGCACACGTCAGCTGCAAGTGTCAAGTGAGCCGGCAATGCAACGGCGCCGCTCGTAAATCCCGCCGGACGACGAAGATCGATCGCGACAAGCCGCTATCGGTACGGGTGCTGCGCTTGGCCCGTGCCGTTCCGCAATTTCGGACTCAACAATGCATTCGATAACTTTGCCTACAACGCTGGCCGATAGAGCTCCTAATAAAACAAAGGGCGCTCCGTATTTATGCTTGGTTCTATTGGTTTACCGGGAAATCATCAATATCTCGGTTACAGCGTGAAAGAGTGTAACCAAAAAGATTTTTGACGTTTTAGATAAGCTGAACCAAATTTTTTGCTGTACTTAATTATTGTAGATATAATGCTAATGGATAATTGCTTCAGTGTATAAGACATTAGACTGACTAATATTTTGGTCACTCAAAGTATACATGATAGTTTTTTTTTTAAATAATAAAAACAATTAAGGAATGGAACAACCTGCCGGTGCCCTTCTTTCCATCCGATTGTAACGTAGGTGTCTTCATGTCAAGAGTGAATGAATGAACAGGTTTTTACTGAGGTAGCGCGTTTACCATCATAGGATGCATCGTCATTTACCATCATTTGGGATGGCAGTCAAGCACTGGGCAGTTTCGAATAATAATTAAAAAAAACACGCTGCAAACACTTCTACCCTTTCTTCTCTATCTTTCAGCTTCAAACGTTTGTTTTGTTTTTGGCCCCTCCCCACACCCAAGGGACGTAATACGCATAATGTTTTCCAAGACGGCTTTCTTTCAACAACTTCTCTACTCCAACAGCAGTCACAAACGTGACCATTACATTGTCCATTACTTAATATTATTAAGTAATGGACAATGTAATGGTCAATGGTCAATGGTAAATGGTCGTTTTTTTCAAAAACGTAACCCTTGCTGTGGGATAACATAATCCTGACTTGTAAGGACGCATAGAAGCATAAATTTCACTCTGCCGAACACCCAGATCCGAAAAAAATATTTGAGAGCCACACAAATATTTGACCCGTTTGCGAAATCGAGCCCACGACGAGTCATCATAGCAACATGATTTAACATTTTCGGTTTCAATAACTCTGTCATTTTAGAACCCCTTCATACGTTCCGAATCGGCAAATTTGGTAGCGCCATCGGCGAAATGAAAATATTCAGCTCGCTCCGTAAGAATATTTCACATTTCCACCACGCTGACAATTCACACCCGAATCTGGAATATGGCACAGGTCTATCGATAAATAGAAATTTACATTCGATTTGCACGGAATACATTCCGGGCGCCAATGATGCGACATTTTATTTGAATCGTTGTATACACCCTGCAGCTTGTATAAAAACATTCAAGAAAAATATTACACACAGAAGCAGATAAATTGGAGAAGTCAAAATAAAATAATCTTTTTTGGATCTTAATCTTTTGTATACTGCGCGTAATATTTGCATATTAAGTTTTTGTGTGAGTTTTAGTTTGAAGTGAGGAATGAAGGGATGAAGATTAAATGAAAAAATGTCACAATGTTCAAAATTAATACTGAAATCAAAAATTTTCATCTCCTATAATTGTTTTTGTAATCCTTATACGTTCTTCATCATGAGGTTAGATCTACTGCGCGTTCCACTCCTAAGGTATCGTAGAGTCTTGTGTCCAGTAAAACTCAACATGCGTAGCCCTTAATACTCAAAGCAAAAACATAACACACAAGAAGCTCTTTTTACCTTTACATTAAGACAGTTGAAGTCAGGTGAGTCTATAACGACCTTTGTCGTTGCGCTTAAATTTTTTAGTAGTCCAGACAAGACTACGATATTTTTCCTATTCCATGATTTTTACAGCACCTACTAATTGGCAATTTTGTAATTTCTTTAACTTTTCATTACGATGGTACGCTCAATTTATATATATATATATATGCAAAGTTCAGTTTCACAAGTATTAACATGTTCGAAACTATGATTAAAGTATTTTCGAAAATTCGCAGACAAAATAGGATACGTTAGTGAATGATATTCAAAGATCAAATTCGAAATCAGATCACACAGTGCGCTGGACTCTATAAAAGCGTTCCAACTCCTGTCGTCTTTTTTAAAGAGGCCAAGTTGGGAAATAGTGTCCCTGGGGCAGCTGGATGCAACCCCGACACCTTCGTGGGGGGTGCGAGGGCAAATTGAAACTGGAACCGGACTGCCTTGATTTGCACCCCAGTCACGGTTTGAGTAGCGTCAGCAGAAGCGATTCTATGCCATTAACCTACGAAGAACTATTAAAAATTTAATAATAATACAGGGCAAAGAGGGGATCGAACTTTTACGTAATTATCATCCAATTTCATGTTCAAACTTGTGCTTGAATACAGCCTGTTTCCTGAAAATAACCGTCAAGAAAAATTATGGCTGTTTTATTTAGAAAGCATTTATGATATCGCTAATTTTATTTTTTGCTTTCAGTTAGCATACTCAAGAAAACGTTCTTGATTAATATCTGCAGTTTCCATTAGAGGCCTTGCACAGAGTTGCGGGCAACTTACTAGTGTATGGAAACAAACAGGGCAAATAGAAATGTTTTCCTAGCTTAAAATTAATCTCACGAAACGATGACATCAACGTGAGTCGTCAAGTAATCCTCACCAGTTGTAATTAAATGAAATTATAAGGTTTAGATAAATTATTCCATCCCGTAATCATTAAAGTCGCTAAATATTCGAACCACGAAACATAAAAATAGGTGTAGTCAATAGTGTGCAATTCTTACGTAAATACAAGCAAACGTTATAAACTATGTATCACCTGTATTTATTCTTAATTTTTATGTGAATCATGTATGTAGAATGTATTAAAATAATAATTGTATACTTAATCTGCTGACCGTACGTAATATGACGATGGTCTAACGCCCGGCACTGTCCGGTGTGGACGAATTGGCATGCATTGCGTCCCAGCTTTTTACACGCCTATTCCAGTAGTGACCCGTCTGGTTCAAGTGTAAAGCGATGAGCGTTTTAACTGCCGCTAAGTTATTATTACGTACGACCAACAGACCAAGATGAATTTGGTGTTAACTATTAGAATTAAATACTGATATGTACGTCAAGATATTAACTAAAACCCAACATTATTTAAGCGTTGGTTAAATGTTATGAATTGGTTCACAGTGGAATTAAAAGAAGGCGCTAACCTTCTTTTAATTCCACTGTGAACCAAGAGTTGAACATCAGTAAAATTAATTAAATCATAACAACTTTTTGAAGACCTTTGCGAGAGAGTTGGTGGATGCAGGTGGCTCTGGATCGTGCTTCGTGGTAGTCTGTGGGGAGGCCTTTGTTAATCAGTGGACTGTAAAAGGCTGAATTGATGATGACGAATTTTTTGGAGTTGCTGAATTACCAACTGTTTCGGTTCGAACTAAAATCGAGTAACGAATCATGCATAAAAAAAATATTAATCTTCCAGTCATAATACGACATATTAGTATGGATAATCGTAATGCTTTTAAACCTTCCAATACTACTGCAAAAATGGTCTTACTCGCCCGGAGAAATGCAACGGCCTCAAAAATAACAGACATGAAGTGGAAGTGGAAGGAACCAGGGTCCATTTTTGGAGTTTTAAAAAAGTAGGCCCTGTTAATCTTGCTATCCTGGTGGCCTCTACAATCCCACAGGTGTGGGATTGTAGAGGCCACCAGGCCAATCTCCTTGCCATGTTTTCACATGAATAAACTACTACATTGGGACACGCAATATCTTATACCTTGCACCGCGCCTTATCAAACTGTTACCTTTCTAATACGCACGTACATCGAAAACGATGTTTGTATAGATATTTACTGCATGGGCCTTGGTTATATTATTCTTTCGGAAATTATTTCATACGGTACATTATTATGGTAACGTCCATATTGCGTAAACAAAAATAACAACCATAGATGGATTTTGACAAAGACATGCTTTGGTTCCCTTCACAGAGAAATGTCTTATGTACGAATGTTTCCACTACTCGTATTTGGATCTTGTGGATCTTGATTGTTTGTTATCCACCAATATATATCCTTAAAAGTTTCCTGTAATGATAGTTGTGAGCGTGTGTGTAATAAATAAATACATATATATATAAGTATCATCCTATACATGTTCCATTGCAGGGCAAAGGCCCCGTCTGTACATAGGGTATCAGGTCTGTACAGGGGTAAATTCCACCACCACAGTTCACTGCGTGTTGACGGACTTTACATATCTTTATTATTTCGTAAATATGCAGGTTTCCTCACGATGCTTTCGTTTACCACTGAGCACGTGATAATTCAGCACTTAAAATTTACAATTTCATTGATGCCGGCACCGTGGATCGAATTCAGGCTGCTCGAGTATACTGAATTAAAGGCGAGCGCCTCGACACTTAGCTATCACGGCTCTCATTACTACATAGTATAAAACAAATTCGTTCCGCTGTCTGTCTGTCCCTATGTATGCTTAGGTTTTTTTTTACTACATAGAGTGATTCAAGAGGAAGATTTATATGTATAATACATTGCAGCCGTGCGAAGCCGGGGCGGGTACTACTGTGTATATTATTCGTGAAATGGTTCATACGCATTACAGGTTGCATAGGACGAACTGATTCAGTATCTCCTGTAGCTGTGTGCTTCGGTGTCGAATTACTAGGTATGCTATTTGTAGTCGGGCTACCGCTTGTCCCCCGATAGCTTCCAGCCTAAACCGTGCCGTCTAAGTGACGCCTCTAATCTACACAATTAATCCAGCGATTGCACCAAATGGCTCTTTGTGCTGGAGTGCTGGCCATGTACCCTAATATTCGGGCACAGACAGATGTCTAGCTAGTGAACATCGACGTATTGTAAATGACCGGCCCAAGCAGTGTAGGTTGTTCGTATATGTCACAGATAAGAAAATGGAAATTAAAATGTCTGAAAACTATTTGATATAAATGTCATATAGATACATAATTTGTTTCTAGGTTTGTTGATGTAATGAAAAATAATATCACAGGAGAGTTTATGGGCAAAATGAAGTCTCATTAATAAGTCTTTGATGCTGATCAAATCATATAGTACCTAGGTGGTATTGCAATCCAATAAAAATAATGTTACATATATAATTAAATATTCTATCAAACGGTGGTAGGGCCACGCAGCAGCCTCGGCTGTAGCACGAATGGGCAGGCTCGTCCGGTTAAGTACCGGCGTAAAGTGAAAGTGTCAAAGTTCTCGTTTCGTCTGGTGAGTGAGGTAGCCGGAGCCCAATTTCCAAAAAGGTTGTCAACGCATCTGCAAACCCTCGGATGTAGCAAATGTCCATGGGCTGCGGTATTCACTTAACACCAGATGAACCGTCTACTCGTTTGGCAACTTTTCAAATAAAAAAAATAACTAAACTGTGTCGAACCTGACAAACGATCAAATACAAAAATTTACATGAATAATAATTTATTTAGTGGTCCCAAAATATATAAACTATAGTATTAGAAGTTTTTTTAATGCAATTTATATATAATCATGATTTATTCAACGAATGCACCAATAACATGAACCCGAAGACTGTTATTGGACAAAAGCTTTCGACTGGAGTTGCTGAAGTGATCGCTCCCTCGGAATTTTAAGTCGCTCCTGATCGATACGGTGTTCACCACCAGTCTAGACTCCAGGCCAATCCCTTCGGATGACCGCTGTGGAAATAAGCATTTTACTGTCTCATCGTTACAGTATATGGTGGACGCTAGTAGCCGAGGAACGTGACCACCCCAACTGACCGAAGGCATATCCTATGATACTGTTGAATAAAATAATATGATTTTTGCATTCTTACCCGTGTCGTCACATAGTACACCTCACAGATTACATAGTTTTAAAAAGTAACTGCTCATTATTTATTTGTCCTTTAATGGAACTTAATTAAAATGCAAATGCAATGTTAAATTTGCCTCATCTAGTCTTTGGAATCAGAACACAGTCACTATTCGATTATACTCAGGAATCTCATTTTTATAAGATACAGTTATCTAGGTAACATCAATTTTTTATCATAAACATTATTCGAATAGTAGAAGATGTTATTCGATCTTCTAATACTTTACTTTTGTGTTGCTTTGAGGACCGGAGCTTGAAAGCTTATTATCAATAATTATTTATGACCAAAAAATCTAATAAATAATGTAATTATAAAAACAGTGTGTGTGTATGTAAAAGTTCTGAAGATTATCGATACATAAAGAAATTCTAAACGAAATGTTCAATTGAAAGTCCGTCCGGGTAAGTACCACGACCTCACAGAAGACCGAAGTGAAGTGAAAGTGTTATAGTTCTTTGTATGCGTCAGATGAAGCTTTAATAATCTCGGGACTGAAAGCAAAAACATCAGTTAATACAAGACTTCTGTGTTTCGCCTGGTGCGGTAGCCGGGGCTCAACTTTGTCAAAAGGTGGCAAAGCATCTGCAACCCTATGGGTGTTGCAAATCGGCGGCGGCTATCACTTAACATCAGGTGAACCGCCGTTCGTTTCGATCGTTAGTTTCAAATTATTACCCTTCTCACATAAAATAAAATATAATAGTAGAGATACAAAAATGAATAAATTGTGGCAATTATACTATAAAAGCGTGACTTATAATCTAAGCTATGGGGCTATCGATCGTTACACTGATACAGCTGCGATGATGGATTGTCCAATGGAAGTTGGTCATTAGACCGTAATTAATCACAATCAATGTTAATCTGGGCAGTGGTCTTGAGAACTCGATAATGTTTGTTTTAAACACTCCAATTAATTGTAACGAATTCAGTTTAAAAACAATATCACGAATATATTACGTTTATGATTTTTAGACTGTGTTTGCTATGCAAAAGTAAGAAGCATTTATATTATAAATGTTTATAGAGCTAATCTTTGCACTTAAAATTAACATTTTTTTCTATAAATTTTAATCATATATCAAAACTTGTAGAACTTAGGACCAGTTTAAATTGAGACAAGCCTAAAGAGTACGCATATTTATAGCAATGTTATAAGTGAATTTTACTGCACCTTTCTGTGTGTACAATTTTACTACTATTTGTGTAGTAATCTAAAATTGAATGTTTATTTATTTATTTATTTATCTGATAAACCAACGAAATGGACACTGAAAAAATTTAACTGTACACTTATTACACGGAAAAACATGTTAAGTGCCACCTCAATTATAGGTGCATACGACATTTCAATTAAATGTGGTATTTGCATGAGAAACAGGATTATTTAAGCATTGAAAAAACAACGATTAAACTGATACAATTCAAATCAATCCAAAAAAAAACACAATTCATTACATTATCATTACATTATACACATATGAAGGTAAAATCGAAAATGTTATATTAAACATAGGAGTAAAAGTAAACGTCTGCGAAATATTTTGATTACATAATAAATTAATAATATTGGAACAAACAATATTAAAATTTTGACAATAATAAATTTTTAACAACAGTCGACATAAAAATAACATAAAAAGATATAAATTTATACTAGGCATTTCGCAATATTTTTCTTAAATACATATAAACTGTTTGCAAATATATCGATGGCTGTTGTTTTAGCATTCATTATCTTCTTACCACTGTGGTCAATTGGGTCAGCATCAATACATTTTTTATGAACATCATTGTAAGTTCTTGTTATCCTATTTAATGGTGAGTGATGCCCCAAATTAGACCTTGCTCCCTTTTGTACAAATGGAACATATTTTAGTGATCTTGGCAATTTCCTAGGCACACAAATAAATAATTGAGACAGCAGATTAATTGTGTCTGTGTGACCGTTGATTAGTTTAAACAGAAACATAATATCAATGAATTTTCTACGGACAAAAAGAGATTAGAGTTTAAAGTGGTCCAAACGATCTTCATAGCTTTTCAGAGTTTTAGCTAAATTACAAGTAAATGTTAAGTGCCACAAGAATCTCTTTTGTACGTTCTCAATGCGTTTGACATAAATATCATAGTGTGGGTTCCACACAACACTGCAGTATTCCAGGCTGCTACGCACCAGAGCGGTGTATATTGCAATTTTGGTCATAGGGTTCTTAAATTCCTTACAGTTACGCAGCACAAATCCTAAAGTCTTTAATCCTTTTTTAACTATGTTTTCTATATGTTTATTAAACTGCAGTTTGCTATCGAGAGTTACTCTTCCAGTAAAGTGCCATTCACACAGTACCTTCTAGGAAGCGAAACCTTTTTTCGGGTGAAGCGAACAACATAGCATTTGGTAGCGTTTAAGGCCATATCGTTGGACTTGCACCAAGATACTAGAGAGTCCAAATCTCTTTGTAACAATATTTCGTCGTCAGTTGAATTTGTTTTCCTGTAAAATTTTAGGTCGTCAGCAAACATAATGAATTTAGAATTAATGAGAACCCTGAGGCACTCCGGAGATGACATCAAAAGGTTTAGATTTATGCCCACCAATTGCAACTATGGACTTTCTGTTTGTAAGATAAGATCTGCACCAATTCAGAAAATCACATAAAAATCATGTTGAAAAACCTCTTAATATAATGGATACTCTCATAATAAATCTATATTTTCAATTTAATTCGAAAACAAAAACCGTATAAGAGAAATATATTTCTTTTTACCGAATGAATGTAGGCATTATTATTAGCTAAATTTAAAATCAAATTCGCAATGTAAATTTTAAATTTTGCAAAACTTATTTTAGGGATCATAAAATTGATTCAACTCCAAATCTGTTGGTAACACTTTGCTATTCAGACGAAGCAATAAAATGTTTAAAACCTTTACAGGTGTTTTCTTTTAAAGTGAAAGTATTTTACGATATTCAAAGTATTAATTCTGTCTAGAAAGTACTAAGGCAAGGAAAGCTGTAACCATGAAAATACATTTAAGGGCAATAAATTTTGTGTGGAAAGTAAAAAATTAGATTTTTTTTTTGTTAAGAACACACATCACAAAAATATTTGGTATTTACTACTCGAAAATCATAAATCCTCTTGATTGAAAAATCCATTAAAAAGCAAAGTTTTTTAATCTTTTAACTCCCCCAAAATTGGTATGACTTTGCAACTCCTGCTATTCTTATTTTGCAGCATTAATTTAAATTCTTTCAATGATTCATCATCAATTTTACTGTTTATTAAAAGCCGAAAGTTTTCTTCCCTACAGTCATGGTCCAAGTAATAAGACTTGAGCGTAAAAATAGTAATATACATTTTATGCCATCAATATCAAGTAAAAAGTAATAAATAAAAATAAATTTGCAACTTGATTAGGTAAATGAGAGACGTCTATCAAACAATTTAAAAACTGACTTCCCAAAGTAATAAATAACCTTCTGTCCTATATAATACCTACATCATTTTAATGATGGATCCTTTAAATATTTTTTTTATTCTCCATTCGGAAACGTTTGTCTGGACGACCACCGGGAACTGAATACTAATGTTAAAATTGCAGTTTTTTTAAAACAATAAAATTGAAATAACTACTGTTAAATATATCACGACGACAATGAACATTTTGTCACTATTTTCTGTTTTATCTCTCTTTAAGACATTGTTTAAAAGTATCTCTTTTATGAATATGATGATTAGAGGACAGTGACTGAAATTTAACAAAGAATATGATACTTTGACTAGCTTTACGATATCATAATAAATGAATTTCGCTTCCGCTAGCTCCTTAAACATAAATGAGCAACAAAGTTGTAATTTTGACAACATCGGGCCCTACCGTTGCATTATTCGGCGATACGGCCAGACGTCATTGTTGGTGAGAAATTTTAATTAAGCTTAAATTTCTAAATACAAAGTAATTGTTTCGCTACGTCAAGTAAATTTCGAAATAAGAATTTGAAGTACTTGCTCTCCCGATTTTAAGTGTTTTTGTCCATTATGGTATATTTAATTTACAAAACAGAAAACAGAACAATCAACAAACTTTACAGAAAAAAAAAAGATAGTGCCTTAAACAATAAAAGGAATTATGGGTATGATCGAAACGTTTTTGAAATTTTGACATGCGTAAAGCGAATTACTTCGGAAATATTAATTTTTCCTTAAGTACTATGTTTTCCTTCACTACTGAGCAAGTGACAAGTCGGCACTTAAAATTGCATTGGACAATTTCATTGTTGTCAGCACTGGGAATTAAACTTGGATTGCTAGAGTGTATATTTAATAAATAGCGAGCGTCCGAATCTAAGATAGGTAGGTATTATATGAATCTAAGACAGGTGTACGAATTTTGTGAGTTTGTGTGTATGCGGACGGCAACTTAGGGTATTGCTCCCATTTTTGCAAATTATTGTGTTGACATATTTTTCTTGCCATTGCCATTAATACCCTTTTTTCATCTTTAAATATCTCAAAATTTATATAAAAAAATCATCATAAAAAAATTACCGTAAAACTTAATTGTAAGCTGGAACTGGCGAACCGGTTATATTTTTAGCTAGTAGTTTTAAATGGTTGTTTCTTCGTCATCCCTAGTTTATTCCTGCAAAAATTTTACTAAGTGATATTTATACATAAAATTGATTGTAAGTTAAACGTAGGTTTTAATAAACGTTTTTAATATAAAACCTGTTATATGTAGATATAAATGGACGAGTACAGTCGACTTTAAAATTTGTAGAAAAGAGTAGAGTACTTAACTAAAATCAAAAAGGCGTTTTTTTTATAAAATATTTTTAATTCAGTCAATAACTTCAGACATATCTGGGTTTGACGCTCCTATTGGTGTGGTTAATAGATAAGTTATAAAATAAAAGTATTTTCAGCATTTTTATCCTAATGCTTATTGTATAAGCTTTGCTTAATTTTTAGGGTGAGGTCTATGTTCAACAGTGGACGTCTTACGTCTGATAGTTTGTAAAAATATTCCAAGAAAATATTCGTCCTAAACTCTTCATTAGACAACTGTATTATCTTTATCTTAAGAAATCTGGATCAATATGTAACTTGTAGTGATAGTGGTCCTTGCCCAGAAAAATAATTTATATTGTTTATCAATTAGTGCTTTCTAGCATGAGATTTATTTCCATTTACACACGAGTTAAGCTCCAAAAGAAATTGGCTATAATACATTAATGGATTTAATAAATTTATCTCATCAATTACCTTCTCGTTGACCTTTGAAACTCTACTGCTCGATCGTGAAATAAATTGACTTCCAGTTTGGACTTATCTGACTACGCTTACGCCGTGTATTAGTTCTGTTATGAATATAACTAAAACAATTTAGTGTCCCCGCACCTGCGACACGCCTTTACGACCTGTGTTAGCTGCCGTCATTACAGCGGAAGTGGGTGAGAGTTCGTCAGGCATTGGAACTACGAGCCTGTAGAATTACTCGACTTTAACCTGTGCTATAGTAAGTTTATTGCAAACTTTCAATAGACGAGCCTAACTGATGATTGATTGGTGTGTTTACATTCACTCTTAACGTTTGAGTAACTTAATGTCGCTTAAAATACTTTCCATTTTTTTCCAATCTAGTGAGTCTACTTGACTGTTTTGTGTTAAAAAGAATACGACTTATTTCCTGCTTTTCAATAAAGTACTAAACTTTTATGTTAGATGACATAATCTAATATAAAAAAGTTCAAAATTTCATCAAATACCTTTAGACAGAATCCTTTACAATCACCCTCAGATTTTCAATCTAAAGTAATTGAACAGAGAACGGTCTTTTGGGATGAGAGGGAGATATTAGCAAATAATTAAGACAAAAACTCGTCTTCGATAAATATCTCAGCGTGAAGTGGGCGCGGCTGACGAAATTAACGCCGTTACTGAGACAAAACATTAATTTGGAAATAATTAGAGAAACGATTAAAGCGCTCCAACCCTGCCCCGGGAGCGGCCGAAAGTTGTTAGCGCGCGAAACAGGGCTGTCTCTCGCAATAAACTTTGCTCAGGAATTTCATTAGTTTCGTTCAATAAATTAAGAGGTTATGCTCGCGTATGTCGGCCCTGCAATTACCTCGTCTGCTCGGTGCTGTAATGAAGAGTCTTTTGCTAAGAGGACGTTTCGAGAGTTATGAAAGCGGTGAGACTCGACAATCGCTATCGTTAAAACTTAGTTAGTGTTTAAAGCTTGGAATTTGGAAGGCTTGTTAACTTATGGCCTCTCCAACGTTCAACGTTTACGCCATTAATGTTTGGGAGCTTTATTTATTTTTATTTACACCTAGTTACTATTTAACTGGAATAGTATCATCATCTGATACGTGTTTGGATGAGATTAATCACTTTAATTAATAAATAAAATATGTGGGAATGCGTGCTCGTAGCAATAATTAGACTCGTTTCCAATAGAATCTAAACTTTAATCACCGTCACAAAATATGATTATTACAGACAGATTTAGGGAAAGTCCTCGTCTTTTCGCGTAATAAAATCGCCATCTTGCTTTTTATTCAGTATCAATCCCTCATTCAACCTACATTCGACTCATTCATTTCATTTCGTCCAAAATGCTTATACTATGGCTGCTAGGTCAACATACATACTCGTAATTTTTAATTTTTTAAAGCAAAGCAAAAAAACATATTATAGACATAATATATGGAGCCTGACACTATAAAACACTATGTTCGTGGCACAATCTTTTTTTCAGTAATAGGTATCGAACCGACATAGTCCGACACAAGAGACAATTATCAGTATCGACTACGCTATTCGAGTAAGTATACTATACAAAATGTTATCAATATACAAATACAAATCACTTAACAATCAGTGAAACTTTGATCGCCTTAATCAGCTTTACAATTAAACGTACAAGATGTCTTGTATATAAAAGTTTTGATATTAAACTACCCAAACCGAAACTGCTACCATTGGCGCACAAAGTCCGCTTCGTAATTTAATATTTTAAGTACATCCTAAACAATGTTGCTTGACCAATTCGCAAGTAGCTCGTAGAGTCATCTGGATGAAGTACGAATAGGGGAAGTTGCACAGTTTCCGAGGTATTGGCTTCGATACTGATGATCGTGGATTCGATCTTCACACGAGATACAACTATTTGTTTCACCGACAGACAATAAAAAGTAAAGTAAAGTATCAGCCTATACATGCCCCACTGCTGGGCAAAGGCCTCCTCTGTACAGAGGGTATCAGGGCATAATCCACCACGCAGCCCCACTGCGGATTGGCAGACTTCACATATTTTCGAAATATATGCAGGTTTCCTCACGATGTTTTTCTTCACCGCTGAGCACGTCATAATTCGAGATTTAAATTAACAATTTCATTGGTGCCGGCACCGGGGATCGAACTCAGGTTGCACGAGTATATTGAATTAAAGGCGAGCGCCCGGACATTGAGCTATCACAGCTTTAATAACAGATAATAACGGAAATACAATAGATAATAACGGTGGCAGGGCCACGCAGCAGCCTCGGCTGTTGCACGAATGGGCAGGCTCGTCCGGGTATGTACCACGACATCACAAAAGACCGGCGTAAAGTGGAAGTATAACACTTTAGCGTTTCGTCTGGTGAGTGACGTAGCCGGAACCCAATATTTAAAAGGTGACAACCTTTTAAAAATTGGGCTCCGGCTGCATCTGCAACCCTCGGGTATAGTGGATGTCCATGGGTGGCATGCACTTAACATCAGGTGAACCGTCTTCCCGCCTGGCAACTTTTCACATAAAAAAAGATAATAATCACATGAAATTATGTATGTAAAACTTATTTACAACACAAGATAATGTTATCGTACAGTATGCAGCAAGATTTTCCAATGGAAATACAATCTTCTAGGTCACAGTGGTCATCCGTACTTACTACCCAACCCCTTCCACACAAAATAAAATACAGGACCGTAAAGAATCTTACGGAGAGCTATCAAAGGTCCCGTTTGCCTGTTTCCGACAAATCAACCGCGGCGGTTCGTACAGTAGCCGCCAATGCTTTCACCGGGACTCAAGGATCTGACGTCACGTTCCGACAAAGGAGCGGCCTAATCAAAACTCGCAACCCGGAAACGCTCAAACATTCCCATCGGGTTCGAGTTTTACTATCGCGAGGTGGGGCCATCAACGCAGAGTTCCGCTCCCCTTGTCCAATGTCGGATACGGCTAATTTTATAGCTCCCATAAAAAACTAACGTGCTCTGTATTCCAGCTGTCATAACAGCCCGGATTGCTGTCGGTGCTTCAGTTTTCTATTCTCGGCGATGCCCCATGACTACTTATTGCGTGCTTGTATCATTTAAGAGGCGTTTGTTTGCGCTTACGGAAATACGGGTACATTGCTTTAAGCTAATTCTAAAAAGAATATATGTGCGTATTCTAAAGGAAATTTTTTGTCTTGAAGGGAAAAATGACAAAAAGAGGAGTTTACGGAGTTTCTTTCTTTCTTCGTTAGGGGAACCTTATTACGAAAGGAAAAAAAATCATTTGATTTGATATGCGTTGTCTTTAAAACCATATCGATATGGCTGACAAACAGTTGAGAACCACTTGAAATAGAGCTGTGTCAGAGTCACTTCCCATAATTAAACGTACAATCAATCGAATCGATTAAAAGTGATAAATTTACATTCACAATTTCATAATTCTGAAAGAGAATATTATTATTAAGAGCAAAGAGAAACCTAGTGGAAACAGCCAAATAGTTTCAGTTCTTCGTAACTTTAAACAGCCGACATTGTTTTATATTAAAGTTTCCAAAAAGAAAAATAATTCGTTGCCAAAAAGAATACGACTTAAGACACAATATCCCATTATCCATACTATTCACCTAGGGGGTCGCCTAGGGGTTAAAATTCGGCCATAATTAAATAAGTGGTAGTGTGTATGTTTTCTTTGTTGATTTAATGATTTTTTTATGCCTAAGTTTAAAAAAATATCAGCATTCTGCACTCCTTCTGTACATAAACTATAATCGTGAGAAATTTTATACTCCTCCGTGCAATTTTCGTAAAAAGGGGTACAGATTTTTTGCTTCACGTATTGATATGAAGTTAATAATAGCTTGTCGCTATTAGCAGCCCCTTAATTTACACCCCGTAATGATTAAATAAGAAAATTCTTATAATATAATAAAATATAAATAAGTAAGAAAATAGTATAAATATAATAATAACATTTAGAACAACTTTGAGGCCCATCTTTTAAGTTTTCTTTAATAAAAAAGAACGTCGCAGCAAATCGGAGTCATTAAACGGGTGAACATGACGTTAAATATAGAAATACCAAATTAAACATTACAAGTTTGTGTCTGTTTGATTCCGATAGATCATCTTCTTCCATAATAGATATCAAAAGCAATAAAACGCACACTGATCTCTGATTAACTCTAGAACTGCTGGAAGCGTCTCGTTAATGTCAAGTACGGAAAAGCCGGCAGCTGCCTCACTTCCTTCAAATTCCAAACGGGTTTGGATCATCGAGTTACAAGCCAGTTAATCTCAATACGTCGCCAACTGTCCTGGTGCTACGTATGTTTACCCCAATAAAACACGTCGCGCCGTGATGATATATTAAAATGGCTCCACGTACTCGGATCCGGGACGGCCGGTGGACGTTTTTATGACCAATATATTAAATTAAATGGCCAATGAACATAACAAAGTTCGAAAGATTCGAAATTATAACATTATGTTTATTAACGACCGGTACCTAATCGACGAGGTCGGATAAGGTCAAAGATTGGTTTATAATGCGAAGTTTTCCAACGGCTAACTTTGCATTCGATATACCATAACATAAGAAAAGAATACTAAAATAAAGGCAGTTGCAAAATGAAAATAGCAAAAGTTTTCATGAGAACCAACTATGTGCCTTGCAAAGACGACCCGAATGGCGTAGTGGGTAGCGTACCTGCCTCCTGCGTCAGAGGGTGTGGGTTCGATCGCCACTACTGGAAAAATATTGTGTGATGAACATAGTGTTTTTCTAGTGTCTTGATGTTTCTATATGTATAATATGTATTTATTTACAAAAGAAAAGTATGTTTAAGTATGTTTATCAGTTTTCTAGTAACCATAGTACAAGCTTTGCTTAGTTTGGAACTAGAAAATTTTGTGTAAAAACGTGTCCTAAAATATTTAAAAAAAAATCAATTTAATTTAAAAGATGTTTTCCAGAGTTAATTGATCAGTATAACGATATTTATCCATTAATGAATCTACCATTTAACAGGTATCTGTTGAGTGAGGTAGCTGGGACCCACTTGATTAAAAGGTGGCAACGCATCTGCAACCCTACGGGCGTTGCAATGGGCGGTGGTTATCACTTAACATCAGGTGAACCACCAGCTAGTTAGCCACCTTCACAAATAAAATAAAAACTTCACAAGTGAATAAACCACAAACAATAAATATTTCCTATAGATCGTTTCGAAAGAGTATTAACCACTAATTTAAATGTAAGCTCGCTCTCTTAACACGCTTAAAAACTCCGTTAAATATTTTTTTCACTATCTCGAGTTACTTGATAATTCCTTTCTCTCGGCCCCGTGATTTAGAGCCATGAGGTCGACGCTAGGGGGCGCTCGGCGAGCTCGAAAAAATAAAAAATTACACAAACGTCATTATGATAAATTGCTGTGAGTTATCTCGCTTCTTGTTATAGTCTGTGGTGTCCGTTGATCGCGGTTTGTTGTCGTTTAAATCTGAGAAAGTATCTGTTTAAATTAGGCGCGACATTTTCTTTTTACTCGCGTTATAATCGTAGATCATGATTCCAACTTAGCAGCATGTCAGGTCAGAAAGTGTTTTAAAATTATAAAACATACAGTTGATGTAGGAACACATATTAAAATTAAAACAATCGTTGTCGCATTGGTGATTTCTTGTTGAAACTAATCTCTATTGTTAAATAAATCTATTTGGGAGACTTATCAGGTTTAACTTTAATTTTAAACTAGCCAGCCCGCCCCAGCTTCTAACGGGTAGTCGAGTCTTAGTTACGTAAATTTTTCTATATCATAATTTAGGGAACGAAAATATTAAGTAATTAACTTAAGTGAAAGATTTAAGAACACACGTACTTCTTAAAAATTGCAAAACACCCGACAAAGGTCATCCTTTTACTGCGGTTGAAAACTGCTGATGCAAAGGCAGGACAGACCACAGACTGGAGATGTAGACCGAGGATAGACATAAAAACACCGTGTTTTTCTATTTAAAATTTAATTAAAGAAATTTACAAATGATTTTTAAATATCTTCGGGTGACGGTTACACTGAACCGCATACCCATAAATGCCATTTTCTCAAATGAAGTCAAAGAAATCTATTGAAGAATCGCGACCATTATTATAATTATTGAATATCCCATCATTCTTCACACGGAAGTTGAAAAACAGGAAATAAAAGCACCTGTAATATTAACGTACAACTACAGGCAGATCAATAGTAATTTTAATGTTGGCAATTCCAAAGCGCTTATAATAATTGGAACGCAAAAGCCAAACGAAAGCATTCCCACGGCGGGAACACCCGAACGGCGGAATGTGAATTTTAATTTCAAAATCAAAAGTTCCGCAACAAAATATCGCCGCCGATATGACACAGCAATATGTCGGTATCGGAAACTTCGATAGGAGCCGACACCGAAATATTGTGTCAGAATTTATAGCGGCCGCGGTCAGCCGACCAGACAGCGAGGGCCCGGTTGCAGTGTCAGCGTTTAATTGCGTTCAAATTATCGCACGCCAAAAGCGAATTTATGTTACTCTAATTTAAATGACTATTTTTTTAGGTATCCCCGTTTAAATGAGACTGAAAAACGGTCCATAGCAGATAAGTATTATTAAATAACTGGAAAGTATAAAAAAAGATATTATCTAACCTAAGAGTGATCTTCTTTAATTTGCTATTTGTTTTATTTGTTTATAGGACGTGAACGTTGTATAAAATCTTTCACTAATCAATTATCATGACTTTATAAATACATGGCACGGAAATTCTGGATTTGAGGCGCAACAAAAATACCCCATGAAATTTTGTATCATATTTCTTTTGTTGTGTTATTGTTAAAGCAATGTATCTTTGTTGGGCAATATCAGAATCAACTCTCTAGTTCCACGAAACAATTTATGGTTTATCTTAGCTAAATCATTAGATCTATAAACTGTAACAGTAGCAGCAACTGTATTTATAATTACTAATATTTCAGGCCCGGATTTTTGGTCTAAAGTAAACCAGATTGGAAGTTAAGATTAGTATCAAGCTTTCCCGCTTGAACTTTGAACGCACCCGAGACAAGCGAGGAGCGGAACAAGTTGTCTTCTAGTAGCAAAATCGTCTATACCCTGCAGATAATTAAACAGCTGCGCCTCGCCGGGGCGTTTTGAAGACGTCCCCCGCAATGAGGCGGACCGTCGTCAGATTGCGGCACGATAATTCGGCGAACGAATTAATTCCAATCAATATTTGGCTAAGCCGAGACGTTAATTGAACTCTGTTCAATGTAGATTAATACTGTGTTGCGGTTAGTGAGTTCTTTAGTTTCTCGTTCGAGGATATTGTGCTGTCAACTTACGCTCACCAGTGCGTCTTTGGATGCCACTTGGAATTTAATTTAAACCTTTATTCTTTCTTTCTAAAACTCATACTACAAAAATTCCGTCCGAGTTGGTTTTGAGATTTGCTGATGAGTCTTGCTTGTTTGTTCTTCTTCTTTCTTTAATAAATGGCTTCTCATGCTTGTTTGTATACCGTCGTTATTAATTTTTTTTTTTGTAAGCTTACCGTCTTTTAATATCGTTCTATTGTATATTAGCAACTACAGTCAGAAGTTTTCTTACTCGGTTTTAAATAAGGTGACACTAAAAGAACACCTTATCCTTCGTCTATCATTAATAGACGAGACGAGACTGAAATTTGTGAAGTGATCTTTCACAAATTTCAGTATCATGAAACATGTCTTCATTATAGCCTGTAATGGTATTTCTATGCTAATTGACCATGTCTAAATTTTAATGTTATTCTTGTAGTGTGACTTTTATTATGGTCACAGACAAACTAATTTTGACGCATTCACTATGGTATTCCCAGTCATTACTTTCTGATCTGCAGTCATTTAATATTATCATCACTATAAATCCAAAACAAATGCAATTATTGATAGGAATTTAATAAGATACTTCTTGAAATAGTATGAAGTCATCACATCGACCTTTCTTTGGGTAAGGCAGGCTTAATTGATTTTATAGTACATCAACATAGCGGCGTCTACCAGTAAAGTGGGACCCGGGCGCAAATTTACGAGTTATCACAACATTCGCGTAATTACGGTGCAGAATTTATTGCACCCGACGACCCTCCGTAAGGCCTCCATCCGGAACTATCACTCACGTAACACGAGATTTCACATCCAATTCCGGCCTCCGCACAATCGTTGATAGCACGTGCGCCCCGCAAAATTTACTATATACGCAACAATAAGTCGAACGGCCCGTGGGGCTTTGGGTAAATTATGCATTTTATTGTCCCCCCGAACCGATTTCATAACCAAAGAAACGGCTTCGATGTGATTCGGGACACCGCTGGATAATCAGACACACGCGGGCTCGGACCAACATACAAGATATATGTATATTGATATTATTATTTATATTTATACTTATGTATTATGCATTATTGCTAGTGCAGGTATTTATATACTCATTAAATTGTTCTTATCAAAAAAGTACGTACTATTTTTAAAGCTAGAAATTATTACCCCTAATCTCTTCTCTATTTATCTCTTTTAAAAAGAACGAGTTGCATATCCAACACAGCATTTTGTTAAATAAGAATGTCAAAGAAGGGAACATAGGTTAAGGTTTATAACGACCCTAATGTATAGCGTGAAGCGATTTAAATTAAAAAAACAACCCAACGGCCGCTCGCGCCACTCAAGATGGATAGTTCACTTAACTTTGGAAGTTCTGATGGGCAGAAAATGAGTGATTTACGTCGCGGGGAACTTTGTTCTGAAAGGGGAACTTTCGTTCGGGGCATTATCAAGTGACTGAAGTAAAGTTAATCAACGGACCGAATTAATGTAATGAAATTGTTACGCAGGGAACGTTTTGAATTCTTGTTGATTGACAAAAATTTTGTTTTGTTTTTACTTGACCACGATATGAAGCGTATCGATTGAGGAATATATTATCAGTTATTACTAATGGCTCAAAAAACCCATTTGCCAGTTATGCGTTTTCCAGTTAAATAGATGGCGTTACCTGATGTTTTTCATGTTTTCGATTTCACTGTTATTAACGCTACTAAAACTGGTACAAGCTTAATTTTTTTTTTTTATGTGAGGAAGTGGCAAACGAGTTGGCGGTTCACCTGATGTTAAGTGATAACCGCCTGCCCATGGACATTTGCAACACTCGTAGGGTTGCAGATGCGTTGCCACCTCTTAATAATGTGGGCCCCGGCTACCTCACTCACCAGACGAAACGCAGAAGTGCACACACTTCTACTTTACGCCGGTCTTCTGTGAGGTCGTGGTACTAACCCGGACGGACCTGCCCATTCGTGCAACAGCGAACACTGTTGCGTGGCCCTACCACCGTTACTAATAATACAATACTACTATTACTAGTAATACCTACCACGGTATTCATACAACATTTATCTTATTTCCTTATTGTTCGTTCTACCTGATACATATAATCTATGCTAAATGGTACATCAAATTGAAAATAATATAACTAGGAACAAATTGAAAAACTTATACAGTTTAAAAAATAAACAAAATTGTTCAGAAATATTTTTTTTGGTTAAAAAGTCACGAGTTTATCTGTGCCTTACAAAAACGATACACATATAAACCGGAAAAAACGCATTCTTATCAGGAGTAAGATATAATTACTATTTCTTTCGTAGTTACTGTATTTTTTTTATGTGAAAAGTTGCCAAGCCAACAGACGGTTCACCTGATGTTAAGTGAATACCGCCGCCCATGGACATCTGCTACACCCGAGAGTTCCAGATGCGTTGACAACCTTTTAATAATGTGGGCTCCGGCCACCTCACTCACCAGACGAAACGCGAAAGTATTCTTATACTTCCACTTTACGCCGGTCTTCTGTGAGGTCATGCTACTTACCCGAACGAGCCTGCCCATTCGTGCAACAGCCGAGGCTGCCGCGTGGCCCTACCACCGTTATGTGATTTCCGTTATTTCGCGATCATTATAACACAATGTAAAAAACATCGTAACAAACGCAAAACATATTGAATGCTGAAAATCTAGTGTTGAACTTAGTCGGGCGAACCAACAAAATGGTCCTTTTAGCCAGCGTATATCTTTGAACATCAATTTGTGATAAAGTGAAGTTCATTATGATATGAACATCCGGTCGCGTTTTTCTTTATCATTCCAAATCATAAGACATTACAAATCTAGTTCCTGGTAAACAATCAGAAAATAGAGCCCATCTAGTACCTGATACCTAAATAAAGTTTTTAGCCCTGTTAATTTTCGACAGATGCTAGAAGTGTTACAATTAACTATTGGCGGACGTCCCTGCTACTCCCACTGAATTAGAACAGAGTCGCAACTCCAGAAACAAAATGAAGCAATATCTCACCGAGTTACATCGAAACGGGTTCAATTCACGCGAGCGGAGCACTTATCGGCCGGAATAATTCACCAAGAATCGTCACAATTCCGCTCTGAATCTTAAAACAGTGAACATTAAACGCCTACCGTCCCCCGCTGCATTTATTTTCGCGAAACGCGGACTCGGCTGCGTTAATACACACCGATTTGCTCTTTAATACGAGGGTCTTAGAGGCTAAAGCGGCCGCAGCCCGCTGCCGCACCGCAGCCATTATGATCTTGACGCAGTAAGCGAATGGCGCTTAAAAGCGCTTCCTCCGCTGTTTGCAGCGCTAATTAATCTTTTACCGAGGCACGGTACTCTAAACCAATTACGCCGCTAGCCGAAAACTCGGTGTTTTTCGACGACTACGCCAAATTGCTTTACACGCGGGCTTTGAAGTGTTAAACGCTTATTAAATCTACAGATCTCGCAAGGGGAATGTTATGAACGTCTCGCGCCGCACCATCCACTGAGGTTTCTAGTTCTTTCCCTTTGATATCCACTATAAGAATACTTAGCAGCTACTTCAAAGTTTTGATTTCTTCATGAGGAAGTACCATTTCAATTGCAATATTTAAAGTGAAGTTCTGATATATTATTTTGCTATGGCTAAAATTGATATTAAAAATTGTTATAGGCAGAAGTGTCAGAGCTGCGACGCTCTACAAATGATGTCTGAATTATTCCGTTGACTCAAGGAATAAATATATCCGTTCAGAGATAATAGATTCAGGCATTATAATGTCTGCATCTATTATGTACATGGGTGGCTGGTATTCACTTAACATCAGGTGAATCGCTTGCTCGCTTGGCAACATTTTACATAAAAAAAAATGTCTGCATGGGCCGAAATTACTCGATAATGTTCATGAAATTACTTATTTGCTACTGCGTTTAAGGTTTTCTTACAATATATTTCTACAATACCATTAATGCTTGCAAGAAGTTTACCGGCCACCTTCCAATCACTCTATTGCTCTCCACGAACTATACCAACCACACTTTCATTATAATTATATCTTTAATACGAAATCGAGCTTCATTTTGTACTAATAACATTTCATTTATCCACTAACTAGCTGGTGCCCGATGCACTTCGCTTCACCTAGAAAAATATTACGTATATCCTATATCAACTCGCCCTACGGTTCAAAAGATATAAAATCACTACCTCCAGCGCCACCTATCCATCACTAACGTAACTATGTTCGTCGGAATGGTCATGTCTCATTTCATATGTGCTAAGTTTCAATGACGCTAACGGTTCCCGAGTTGGAGGAGAACATACAAACACACATACACTCTCTTTTATATATATAGATTTAAAATTCAAAAGAGAGGCAATCAGGCGGCCATTCCTACGGAATATTGCGGGATTAGTCTGCTAAGTTTATCCGATACGAACAAATTGGATTTAGTTAAAGTAATAAACAAGACGTATCCCCTAATCAGGCTTTAATTAAAGAGGCATAGCGGGAATTTATTCGGCGCGAGCGTTGTAACGGCCCCCTTCGTTGTACGTTAAACAACAGAAATTAGCTCCCGGTATATTATTTAATTAAGGAGCCTCTTTTGAGACGTATCTTGTTTTATATTCGAACAGTTATCTTTTCTTTGCACTTCAGGGTAGCGTCGAAGGATATTCCACCATTCAATAATAAAATCCCCTGGCAAATAAAAATTTAAATATGCAAATGTCGTGAAATAAGCTTGATAAAAGGAGTGTGTAATTCTTTAAATCGATAGTCACTGCATTCTGCGTTGTAATATTATTGGCGGTAGCCAAATAAAACGCAGAAAGTGGGGATTCAAATACTAATTATTAATTATTAATCTAATACTAATTAATATTCACTATTCTCAGAATAGATGAGCGAAAATAATTGAATACCTTCTTGATAAGCCCACACGTCTAACTATAAAGACCTGGAAAGTGCACTGGTTAAAAATTGATAAAAATAGTAAAAAATGTATCCTGACCTTATTTTCTAGGAAAATCCGACAGGAACCGTCGAGGTGATCTGTAACAAGAAAGAATATTTCATTAATTTATTTTGATTCCGGTCCGAAGAGTAACCTAAAACAAAATCAAGACAAAACAACCAACACAAAAACTTGTTACTTAGTCTATACATACCTATGTACAGATTACATACTGAAGGCTCAGTCATAACTTACTGCTATTTATTTTATTTCAGTCAGAGTGGACCTCGACAAAAGGAAGGAGTCCCAAAACTGCATGGACATGTCAATTGAAGTTATTGTTGATAAATATTATCAGTACTCCGAATATTACAGCTGCACGTGAATAAATCAGCTTCACCAGGGACCCATGATCTTACAAAAAACCCGGGTAAAGTGTACGGTGGTAGAGCCACGCAGCAGCCTCGGCTGTTGCACGAATGGGCAGGCTCGTCCGGGTAAGTACCACGACCTCACAGAAGACCGGCGTAAAGTGGAAGTATATATCATACTTTCGCGTTTCCTATGGTGGGTGAGGTGGCTGGAGCCCAATTTTCAAAAGGTTGTCAACGCATCTGCAATCCTCTGTCTAGCAGATATCTATGGGCGGCGGTATTCACAGGTATTATCAGGTGAACCGTCTGCTCGCTTGACAACTTTTCGCATAAAAAAACCCATTAGACTATTACATTTTGCCTGGAGATTGATTTAACCAAGTCAGTTCTTTGAAATTGACCCACCATCACTGGTATACCGGATAGCATAGTTCAGTAAAGTAAAGTAACAGTATGTTATATCCCTGACTGCTGGGCAAACGCCTTCTCTATACAGAGTGTATTAGGGCATAGTCCACCACGCGGCCCCACTGCGGATTGGCGGACTTCACATGTTTCATACTTCTTGTTATTTTGTGACTTCACATATGTTTTATATTTCTTGTTATTATTTATAAAATATGCAGCTTTCCTCACGCTTTTTTCCTTCGCCACTGAACACGTGATAATTCAGCACTTAAAATTAAACAGTTTCATTGTTGTCGGTACCGAGACTTGACACTACGGTTGCTCGAGTATATTGAAGTACCTGGAGGACCGAGATTTGCTCGGTTTTTTTTGGTAAAGTATGTATATTGGAAATAAAAAAAATAAAAAATAAAGAAAAAGATGTGGTATAGAAAAAAAAGTAAAAAAAATAGGTGTGTAAATGATCGTGTTACGAACCACGGCCGTCTGTTTTGGGGCCGCCCGATTGTCGACCGAGCTATTATAACATTTTATTTAACATTTTCAAAAAATGAAACCTAGCTAGATCGATTTTTCGCCCCCGAATCTACGCACATACTAAATTTCATGAAAATCATTGGGGCCGATTCCGAGATTCCGATTATATATATATATATATATATATGTGTGTGTGTGTGTATGTACGTACATATGTAATAATTGCTCGTTTAAAGGATAAGATAATGAGCAAACGCCCGGACACCGAGCTATCACGGCTCAGATCGAATGGGATTTAATCTTTACAGAGTATAAAACAAAGTTGTTCCCGCTCTTTGTACGCTTAGATCTTTTGAACTAAACAACAGATTTTAAGTCTGATTCTAGCAATAGATAGAGCGATCCAAGAGGAGTGTGATACATGTGTGAGATATTGCCAAATATAAATCAATGTAAAAATGAAAACATTAAGTTGATGTTATACGTCACTACCGGTAGTCAGAAGTGGGGCAGAGAGGGTTGTTTGTTACTGTGTATTTTTTTTTTGAAAAACATTGCCCTCACTTTAGGATAACATTATCCTGTGTTACAAGGACGTTTTACATACATAAATTTCAGGTGGACAAACACCCAGATGCGAAACAACTATCTGTGGGTCACACAAATAGTTGTCCCGTGTGGGAATCGAACCCACGACCCCCGAGGTCGAAGCCAATACCTTGACGACTGCGCCACGGAGTCACTATTTAAAGGCTTGGTTCGTCTATAGTGGGGGTACTTTAACTTCCGAGATTTGAACAGACGTTACTCTGCTCCCTGTCGGTTATATCTGACTCTGAGAACCTATTACCTACATAGTAAAGATAAGTATATTTGACATTAAATCGATATTTGTTGTCTTGTATACATACACATATGTATATTTTTATCTTTAACTATATATTTCTATAACACATGCATATTGTACTAGAGAAAAGCCGAGAAACATATTTAATGTGATGACTACATATTGTGTTTGATGTAGTAGTCATGAAAAAAATTTAATAACTGTAAATACCGTATGTAAAGGTATTTCTTTTTTATTTATTTTTTAGGAAAACCTTTCCCGTACTTTAGGATAACAATATCCTGTGTTGTAAGGAGATTTTACAAACATAAATTCCACATGGACAAACAACGATCTGTGGATCGCACAAATAGTTGTCCCGTGGGGGAATCGAACCCACGAACCCGGACGCCGAAGCCAATACATTTGCAACGGCGTCATGGAGTCATCAAAGATATCCTGTAGTTTCAAATTATAATCATAATATTATAAATCACTCCACACTGCCCCTTAGTATCTACATTGCACCCGTGCGAAGCCAGAGCGGGTTGCTAGTTATTATTATAATCCATGTGTATGGCTGCATTAGCATAGATATTTTTATATATTTATAGACATATATATTTATAGAGGCGTCTGCACGCAACTCCGCCGTATGCTCTCGAGCCGATCCCTTTACAAGCGTCTAGGGCCTGCTTGCCTGAAAAGAACTTTGCACCGGAACCCGAGACGTGTGCGCTTTGAGTGCGGGCTCATTATGGACTTTCGTTTCTTCGAATTGAATACAGGTGAGTTCATTAAGTGAAATAGCACTGTGTGGCGGCGTGGAATTTTTCATTACAGGCCGCATACTTCGTTTGAATTGAGCCCCCGTTTGGCGGGGCTTAAATTAGGCGTCAAGTTTTCAAATTGCACAGACATGGCTTTTATGATTACTCTCTCATAAATTTAGCCAGTCTGGTAGAGATAAAATTTGCGAAAAGGGCGTTTGCAATACTAAGTTTAAAAATGTTCCATACGGAAGTATGTAATTATTCAGTTTTAACCTATTGCGTTCTACTTTTTTTTTATCTTATCTTCATATATATATAAATTAGTTGTCACGTTGCTTGTCCGCGATGGACTGCTAAACTACCTAACCGACTTAAAACAAATTTACACACTGTGTGCAATTTCATCCAACTTGAAAGATCGCTTTACATCTCAATTTATAGTCGCAATATTATTTTATTGCAAATTATTTGTTTCTTAGAAGACAAAGAGTTATAGTTATCTGTGAGTTTCATAAGATTATAACAGATGGCGTTATAATGTAAAAAGTCGAACGTATGGACCCGGTAGATTTGGCGTAGACGAAGTTGCGCGGATCAGCTAGTATAATTCTATAACTTATTCAATCAGCCAGGCTCCGAAACAGTGGACAGATAAATCAAAATTTCTTTTCCGCTTAATTGCTTTAAATGTTGCTTATCAAATTTTCTAAAAAAAATTATATAAAAATTATTATTTTTAATTGGAGATTTCTTATATTAAAAAAATATAACCGATCATAAGTAATTAAGGGTAAATGTAACATCGGCTTTAGTTTCAGACATTATTTAGTACTTATCTTTATATTTTTCTAATTATTATTTTTAATTATTAATTCTTCTTAGACAATCAAAAGTCTAAAATTAATGGCTAATTAATCCTTCCACGACGATTACAAACCTAATAAGACAGACATTTGGCTCAAGCAGTTCACTATCGGAGCCTGCTTTGAAACTATTTCTATAATCAATTAATAAAATATTGTATTTATACTCAGATACACAGACATAATTGTTAGCGTTATTTTACCATTATGTTATAATTAAAAAAAAGAGTTCGAACTCTGTACGTGTTACAAGGACGCGCGCCAATCCTTTATGTAGATAAATTGTAAAATTCATTTTCTTCGTTACAGTTGTGCGGTCTCAAACTTTTCACGGAGTATTGCTCTCTTATGTTATGTTTAAAAAAAACTTTTGCGTATTTCAATAACTTCGCACCGCATAGATGATCTTCGCCTATAATATCAAATCGCATCAATGAGCTGAAAAAAGAAGTATTGCGGCTGAAGAATAAAGAATGGGAAATAATTCACGAAACGCAGCGATGGCAGTAGCGGGAGTCACCTTGCAATCATAGTTACTTTCCGCAGACGGAGTTTTTTTAACCAGCGCGCGCCTTCTGCCGAGTTCATAAATGGCCCCAAAACATAAGAGGAAGCGTTTTCACTGTCGTATTAAGGACCTTGAAACGGTCTAGAGAAACCGCTAAGTATTGTGCTTAACAACTGTACTTAACAACTGAGACGTTATATATACAACAAATAAGATAATAGTGCAGTGTTCAAGTGTTCGATTTTAACTTATTAGACGCGAGAAACTCGTGTTCAAATCTTCCATTTACTTTATATACATACATCGACCCGGGCAGCAATCCATTAAATTATACAGAAAATAAATTATCTTAATAAATAAAAATGAACGTTAGTTAGCGCATAACTAAACTGACCATACGTCCCGTTTTGAATGGGACTGTCCCTTTTCTCGGACAGCTGTCCCTTTGTCCCCGAACAAATCTTCGGGACGCAAAATTGTCCCCTTTTCCGAAACCGCGCGAAATTTTAAAACCACGTTCATCAGACATGATCATGAGTAGCGCGGAACCGCGATCGGTAATCCCCGGTTATTCCCCGCATGCACGCGCTATCGGTTACCTAGTAACGCGGTGAGGAGAGGGGAGGAGTTATTTGTTTCTTTCAATAGGCTAGCCACGCGTATGTATTCTGACTTCTTTATGTTTTTATGTAATGTTCTTTAATAGATTTGTAGATAATTAGTAGTTTTGTTGTTTTTAATTTTTTTCTATAGTTATGCTGAAACTAAGTGTTCATTTAATGTCAACCTACAAACAAAATACCCATTGATTGAGCAAATTAACACTCCTTCGGATGTCAGATGCGAAAAGTGTCGCACAGTTTAGTGTTTCCCATAGTGGTGCTGGTGATATTGAACATATCCAGTTTCTGAAGGCGATGCTAATAACAAAGGTCAATATAAAAGAAAAGTGCCAAATTTTATTCTTATTTAAAATCAATCAAATGTGACCTTCAAACCTCAAACATCCACCTCAAAATATAAAAATATTTAAAAACATGCCAATGTTTTAATAAAAAATAGTGAACTGATGATTTTTTTCTTTGTATCTTTCAATTTTTAATCTTTTCGGAATAAAGAAAATTATAATATTATAATTATTCATAAATTATATTATAAATAATTATAAAATTATAATTGATGAAAAGTTATGTTTATTTTCATTGTAAGTCAATGTCCCGTTTTGAGTTAAAAAGATATCAGTTTACGCATAACTCAAGAATAGCTGAACCGATGCGTCTAATTTATTTTTTGCATGTTCCTTAAGGTCCACGGAAGGTTTTAACACTATAAAAAAGTAACGAAGTCTGTCCGGGCAGCTAGTTAAGTATATTATAACCCTAAGTTTTTTTTTTTAAATGACAAATGTCTTACACTTTTTCAAAATTATTCTAATTTTAGCCGAGACGTTTATGAAACCTGGATGACCGAGCTTTGCTTGGTATTTAAAAAAAAAGTAAAAATAAGTGTGTAAATGATCATGACACGAACCGCGGCCTTCTGTTCGTCGGGGCCGCCCGCTAACCAACCGAGCTATTATAACATATTTTTTTTCGGCGAAATTTACCGTCATATTCGAATCATATTTTTCATTCCCTGAAAACAGGGATAAAACGAGATTTTCTAAAAATTAAACGTAGCTCGATCCATTTTTCGCCCCCGAATCTACGCTCGTACAAAGTTTCATGAAAATCGCTGGAGCCATTTCCGAGATTCCGATTATATACATACAAGAATTGCTCGTTTAAAGGTATAGATAGATAAAAGAATATTTTTTATACGAGAGAAGGTTGCAAACGCCTCAAGATCCTAAATCCTCTCTAAGTTTGTCAGTTTTCTGTGAGGGAAGTAAGCCGCTATGCGGCATTACCACAATGATATAAAAGTTTGAAGAAATTATCATGTCGTCTCGTTTTCCTTTCCGCCAAGCTCTTATCACCTGTACCGCCGTAGTGTACAGACGTGATCTTTAAATGGTGAGATCGCTTTGAATACCCCGCTCGGGTGCAATTGACGATAGAATTGCTAAGGCGAAGTAAACGTGGTTTTAGACGTGAATATTTATTTTCTTACTTTAACCCACACTCTTTCGACTATGACAAATTATCAATCGACCTTTAGATAGATAATTTGTTATAGTTCGATTGTGATCGTTACCAATTACAATGGTTTGCATGGAATGGGAATCAATTGTAGAAACCACTACAATCCCACTTCAAGCAATTTGCAGTAATGCTGTACGGATAACAAAAATAGCGCGCAATAAGCTTTTAATTGTTGTATTAAATGTAAAATTAATGAGTCAAATTAATTAATCACAGCGACGCAGTTGCTATTGGATTATATTAAATGTAAAATTAATTAATCTATGACGCAGTTGCTATTGAACTAAGCACCGTTGGTGGAGGGTTCGATTCCCACACTGGGCAAGGATTTGTCTCACCCACATTGTTTCGGATCTGGCCGTTTATTCTCCAGCTGGATTGACGTCAGACAGCCGATATCGTATGAAGATTGATCTCGTGTTCTATAACACTGAAATAATTAGGTTTAGGTTTATCATTCAAAAATTACGCATAATCATAAACATATTAAGACACTTAATTGTGGAAGGGTCACGCAACAGTGTTCCCTGTTGCACGAATGGACAGGTCTGCCGAGGCAAGTACTACGACCTCACAGAAGACCGGCGTAAAGTATATTTTACTTCTGCGTTTCGTCTGGTGATTGAGGTCGCCGGGGCTTACTGCATTAAAAGGTGGCAATTAACCTGCAACCCTTCGGGTGTTGCAAATGTCCATGGGCGGCGGAGTGACTTAACATCAGGTGAGGGGCAAGCTTGTTCGCCCACACAAAAAAATTTGTTCGATTCCACATGCTTTCTAACAAGGCGGCAAATACTTTCAATCAATTTAGTTTCTTATTCTTCCTATTTGTTTTGTCATACCTTAGATATTATAAGATTAGATTTAAAGATTGGTTTAATACCAATATTTAAATTATTCACTTCTAATGTCCTTCGTAAGAATATTTTAGAGCAAAAATAACACAGACACTGTTTTTGCAATCGGTACAATGTAAGGACGCAGACACACTAGCTGCCAACTCGACAGCGTGAGACGTTACGATACGTGCGGAACTCGGAAGCAATGAGCCTCAGGTGCGGGCTCGTTGTAATATGCGCGCCTGTCGTTACCCACTCGATTGTGTGCGCCGCGCTTTATATTCGAAATAACGGCCTGGCTTGTGACACATTAGAGATTCCTCCACTACCGCGTATGCAATGCTGCCGCGTCGGTTCGGTAATAAACCGTCTGTATGCCGTTTTCAGGGTTAAATATTTAGTTAATATAAGGATTGTTGACAAATATCTCTTATCCTTTAAACGAGCAATTCTTGTATATATATATATATATAATCGGAATCTCGGAAACGGCTCCAGCGATTTTCATGAAATTTAGTATGTGCGTAGAGTCGGGGGCGAAAAATCGAACTGACTAGGTTTCATTTTTAGAAAATGTCATTTTATCCCTGTTTTCAGGGAATGAAAAATATAATTCGAATATGACGGTAAATTTCGCCACAAGAGAAAATGTCATAATAGCTCGGTCGGTAATCGGGCGGCCCCAAACAGACGGCCGTGGTTCGCGTCACGATCATTTACACATTTATTATTTTACATTTTTTTCGATTTCAGATCATTGCTTTCTTTATTTTTAATTTTTTGTGGATTTGTTACTTTGTTATTTTTTTCCCTTTTTTTTTTTAAAGTTCTTTCTTTTGTGAAAAACATCAGTTCATATTTTCTTATTATTACGTCGGTAAGATCGAAAAACATTATGCATATTTCATTACTCAGTAATTTGTATCTAAATGTAATTTCCAAAATACACGATTTACCAAAAAAAAAAACAAACCGAGCAAAGCTCGGTTCTCCGGGTACTTGTCTATTATTCACAGGCTATAGATATAGAAAAACAAATTAGCAATAACTCAGCACAAATAACTAACACGCTACTTTATCTATAAACAGACATCAAGGGATAAAACTAATCGGCATTCCTTGTCAAATTTCAAATAAATGTTCCCCACTTTAAGGAAACTTTCTTGTGTTTTCGATACTTCTTAATTAGGTTGGTACCGACTGAATTTTACGTCCTAATATCATAATTAAGCTGAGCTACCGTCTGCTATAAACTTAATAATTTTAATACACTGTAATTGTGCTTTGTAGAACTTGGCGAATTATATAAAAAAATTGTACATAATGTAAACAACCAACTAATAAATGAGCCTTAACATTACAATTAACAATTTCATTGGTGCCGCCGCACGGGATTTGAACTTAGGTCGAATTAAAAGCGAACAACCAGACACTGAGCTATCACGGCTCATTTTATCGTAATTGCTTATTATAAAATGCACGAATCTTCGATCAGATCCTCGCTCGAGATGCATAAGGTCACGCTAGACGATGAAGAGAAAAAACCCACTAGAAACGCGCCTCCAAGTAACTGAGGTAGCCCCAAACAGCGGGGATGCCAATTACAAGGCCCGAACGGGACCGCCCGCCGTGCTCGCTGCGAACCCATTACCGACACAAATCTCTATCGGGGCCCCATTCATCGCGATACTCATTACGGGCCGGTACAGCTCCTTATTACAGCTTCGTTTGTTTGGTGAAGATGTTTAATGGGCGGGGAGCCCCCGTTATACAGTTGCCGGTTGCGGGGGCCAGAAAATACTCCTTAAAAATTATATCAAATATGTTATTACTGCCAACAGAACCAAGTGATACTGTCGCCAGTTGTTTCAAGTGACGTCATAAAACGCAGAGAGAACATGCTATTTAAACCCAATATGTCTTTCCTTTATTATTATTACTAATGACACTAAGTCCTACTGTAAGATATTCAGAAAAAAAAAACTGACGACAGACGCGGGACCTTAAAAACTAGTGAAATATCACTGTACCTATATAATATACATACAAATAAGATTACGTACATCTATTTATTAGTTTTTACATCGTACATGCACCAAACTCGAGGTCCGCTAGCCCATCTCCCAACAGCCCGAAGGAATTAGCCGGCGCTTTTAATCAAGCATAAATCAACGCTAAACTGCTGATAATTTCATCGCTAAGCCCGCATTTCACACTCCACTCGGCAATTAGCCGCGATCTGTCTGATTAACACGCGTTGTTGGGACAGGGCCGTGTAAAGGCGTGGTGTGACATACAGCGATTATTAGTAAATTAAATTACAGAACTAATTTAATTGTTAAATTAGTTCTGTAATCATTACACGAGACTATGTCATTATGTAACTTACTTATAGTATCCGAGGAAAATAAACATGGATATAGTCCATGTTTATTTTCCTCGGATACTATAATTTTAATTGTATGTTTATTTTATTTATTTATTTATTTTAAATATTTTTGGAAAACTTACAGCTAGAACAGTCATTGTTTGATCAAATTTAACAAAATTAGAGCCAATTAAAAGTTTTCACAATTAGAATATTAATTTCACAATGTTTGACGGATATATAATGCATCGCTTTTTACTCAAATTAAAAAAAAAAAACAAATCTATGCGTAAACCTGCATAATTTAGAAACAATAAAAAATATTTGTTTAATAAGGTCACGTGGTGGATTATGCCGTAGTACCCTGTGTACAGAGGAAGCCACGTCCCAGCAGTGGGACACACATAAGCTGCTGCTTTACCTTAACTTTGACGAATGCCGCCCTAAAATAAGGTAAATGTAAAATTTTATTTCATGCTGTCTCTACGGGTATTTACATAAGTTACGAAACGGATGAACTATATAATAAACGGAGTAAATTTATATGAAAAATCGAGTCGTATCTTTTTTTATCGATAACGTATTGATATTTGTTTCCGCCTTCTATATAAAAACCTACATCTGCATAACGTGGGGTTAGGTTTGACCCAAAATACTTGTAAAAGTCAACAAACGGCCTATAACGTCCTCGGTTCCGTTTTTCAGGTGTATGGAGATTGAATAGATTTCGTAACACGATGTTCAATCAAGTTGACCAGTAACTAGCCAGCACCGAAACTTTTTAGCAACATGCTTTAAGAAATACCTTAAATTTTTACCGCAACCTTTTCTTAATTTGGATTCAGACAAATTTGTTAAAATATGTGCCCAACATTTATTGTTAGGCCGTGATCCTATAACTGAGGTGGAAGTGTCATACTTTCGCGTTTCGTCTACGTTTCGGCAATGTATTTGCAATCTCTCAAGAGTTGTAAATGTCCATAGGCAATCACTTAGCATCAGGTGAACTATCTGCTCGCCTGTTCACTTTTAACAAAAAGAGGTATATCGATTGCCTTATTCAATACGTGAGCCATTATGCGATAATTTTACATATTACCAATGTTATCCATACTAATATTATAAATGCGAAAGTAACTCTGTCTGTCTTTCACGCAAAAACTACTGAACCGATTTAAATGAATTTTTGTACACAGATAGTCTAGAGCCTGAGAAAGGACATAGGCTATTTTTTAATTGGAAAAAACTTTAAAATATATGTACTTATATTTTAAAGAAAGATATTTATTTAAGGGCTTCAACGCGAGCGAAGCCGCGGGCGAAAAGCTAATTACCTATAAATGTAAAAAAAATGCAATTTCAGTCTGTCTCCAATAATGTGATATCATTGCGTATGTCCTTAATATCTCTCTTAAAATTTATTACAGCCTATTGTTCATTATTGTGGTCGCAAACGAAGACATATAACATTTCCTGTATGGTAAGGCCACGCAACAGCCTTCACTGTTGCACAAATAGCTCCGTTCGGGTAAGCACCACGACCACACAGAAGACCAGCATGGAGTGGAAGGGTAAGCATATACTTTATTATATTACTGCGTTTCGTCTGGTGATTGAGGTAGCCGGGGCCCGCTTAATTTTTTCTGCAACCCTACGGGTGGGGCAAATGTCAATAGGCAGCGGTTATCACTTAATATCAGGTGAACCTCCAGCTTGTTTGCCACATATTCTGTCATATAAGAAAAATGTCACTGTCAAGGCACATAATATGGTATTAATAAGAAATCCGCTTGAATTCGCACCAATCCCAATCTGGTTGTAACAGCGCCGGCGGTGGTAACACGTGATCTTTCAGGTGCCAGAATCGCTTATTAATACGTTGTGGTGTTTTGAATTATTGTAGCAGCTCTTGCCACAGTTGAATGCATTCATCCATTACTGTACTCCGACTGTTGAGACGGTCTGCATTTGGTCTGCTTTGTCCCCTTTGTCTGCCCTAAAGTACAGCTAAAATATTTAATTCATAGATATATAGGTGGAACCGTTGATACAAGCGGTTCCAATAACTACCAGGTAATATTGTAGAACATTAACCAGGTTATCTTTATCATAATGATTATTTCAAAGGCATGAACACCTGGCTTCGGTGAGTTAAATTAACTACAGTCTAATTTAACTTCAAATTATCTGATTGAAGTGTTTAAAATTACATATCCGATTCATTATCAGTATATTACATTTTTTATATATTTTACTTATTATATTTTTTTCGTTATTTTCGTATGGTGGAAATATTTTTAGGCCTACCTTGTCATTCCGTTAATAATTGTATACTTTCGAATCATATTAAAATTATACCGTTTAAAGTATTTGAATGATAAAGCGAAAAAAATTTCTTGCGCGGAAACTATATAAATTTTAATTCTTGGAAGGGACTTCGATAACTGGCCAATACTCAATAGGGACGTACATAAGACCCGAATTCCCAGCCGCGGGCGAACTTAAGAAATAGGATAAAAAGGGGATGATTGAAAACTGAACGGAAAGTGTGAAATATTCGGAAGTATCGAAGATTTCGTTATGTATTTTTGGAAAATAATAAAAGCCATAACTGAGAAGTGCTCCAAAACAATTTTACAAAGTTACTTAGGGCAGACCGACGGTTGAAGCTATCGAAAATATAGACGCCAAGACTTATTATTAGGCTTATCATTATTTTGTAAATACTGTAACGAATTAAAAATTCTGTTCTTTTTATTAGTCCGGGTAAGTACCACGACCTCACAGAAGACCCGCATGCAGTGGTAGTGTTATATTTTTCTTTTCGTCTAGTGAGTGAGGCAGCCGGGGCCCACACTTTTAAATGGCAACGCATCTGCAATCCTACGTGTGTTGCAAACGTCCATATGCGGCGGTTATCACCGCCACCTTCTCGCATTAAAAAAAAATATTCTTACGGAAAATACTAAAACAGATAGTTGTTCTGCTAGTGTACCAAAGGTACAACACAAATTCACCACTTCAAAAACATTGCTGCGTATTGCTCAAATCTTTACATAAAGCTAAATACAATATCCGACCAGATGATATGAATGCATTAACTCCGCTGGGAGCCACAGCCGTCTCCTGTTCGGGCTGAACGATAATCGAGAATATTTGAACAGACCGCATTTGACAGAAGCAATGGCGACATCTCTCGTTTGAATTATCGTTGTAAAACGATATTCGAAATTGTTTGTATGCTGGAAAGGATATAACAATAGATGGCGCCAAGCATTGCTTCAAATGCTAAGAAAACAATGTAGAAGAATGCATTAAGATTTTCGTCGGTGTGGCAATCAGCCGTTTAGCTCAGTGGCTAGAGCGTCAGGCCGCGAATGCCGAAGACGTGGGTTCGATTCCCACAACGGTGACAATCTTTTCGCACTTTTTCTACATATTTTAATGTTCAACAAGTTTTTTTAATAAGCATTGACGACCCGATTGGTGTGGGGAGTAGTGACCCTGCCTCTTGCGCCAGAGGGTGTGGGTTCGATCCCCGCTACTGGAAAAATATTGTGTGATAAACATCGTGTTTTCCCAATGTCTGGGTGTTTATATATGTATACCCGGAGAACCGAGCTTTGCTCGGTTTGTTTTTTTTTTTTAGGTAAATCGTGTATTTTGGAAATTACATTTAGATACAAATTATTGAGTAATGAAATATGCATAATATTTTTCGATCTTACCGACGTAATAATAAGAAAATATGAACTGATGTTTTTCACAAAAGAAAGAACTTTAAAAAAAAAAGTAAAAAAATAAATGTGTAAATGATCGTGACACGAACCACGGCCGTCTGTTTTGGGGCAGCCCGATTACCGACCGAGCTATTATGACATTTTCTCTTGCGGCGAAATTTACCGTCATATTCGAATTATATTTTTCATTCCCTGAAAACAGGGATAAAAGGACATTTTATAAAAATGAAACCTAGCTAATTCGATTTTTCGCCCCCGAATCTATGCACATACTAAATTTCATGAAAATCGCTGGAGAGATTCCGATTATATATATATACAAGAATTGCTCGTTTAAAGGATAAGATATGTATATAATATGTAATTATTTACAAAAGAGAAGTATGTTTAAGTATGTTTATCAGTTTTCTAGTATACATAGTACAAGCGTTGCTTAGTTTGGAACTAGAAAACGTTGTGTACAAAAGTGTCCGAAAATATTTATCGTATTATTATTGTGCTTACTGTAGCATAACACTATCCCGTGTCGTAAGAACGTTTTACATACATAAATTTACACGTAGATCAACACCCAGATCCGAAACAATTATTTGTGCCTCACACAAACAGCTGTTCCGCGTGGGAATCGAACCGACGACCCCCAGCGCCGAAGCCAATAACTTGGCAACTGTACCACGGATTTATCGAAATCTACGTAGGGCTTGAATAACTCCAAAACTACCATACCATTATGTACATAGTACCAATATATTTAATTTTTTTCTTCGGTACATTGACTACGACACAGTGACTACCATTATGTATATAGTACAAATGTATTTAATTTTTTTCTTCGGCACTTTGACTACGCCAGCGATGAGAAGTTAACTTATTTTAGTTATATACCGCCCCGCCTTCGCACTGGTGCAAAGTATTATACATATAAACCTTCCTCTTGAAACACTCTATCTAGTACAAGAAAACCGCATCAAGATCCGTTGCGTAGTTTTAAAAATCTAAGCATACAGACAAACAGAAAGCGGGATGACTTTATTTTATACTATGTAGTGATACTTAAGTATTTATGTAGAGGTTTGATTTAAAGTTAAACTCGTGCCTGTAAAAGTTGGCAACCCCTGCTAAGAGACGTTAAGCCCATTGCGCGGATAGAGATTTTTACGAGTTTTCTCATAGCCAGCACCAAGAAATTCTATCGGGAAGCGATTCGTATCCGTATGTAACTTCGCTGTATAAAAAATGTTTTAATACTACGAACTCGATAAGTATACGCAACTATGTCACGTTGTTTGTGTATTGAATGACGAATCAAATTGGCAATAAACTATACAGCGTGTCGTTACCACCGCGACAATAAATGAACACACGTCTTACGCTACTTGCGAATAATCATAAAAAAATTTTAACGTTAAAAAAATCCATAATTAAAAAAAATACTTTTCAAACTAATTAATTAAAAAAGAAACAAAATTTTTAACATCTATACAACTACAACTGACTGATTCATACATTCAGAGACTTTTTCATTCGTTGCCACAGCGTCGCATTACAAGCATCTCCTTCTAACAGTATGTTTTGTCCCTTTTCAATTCATTCAACCCATTCATATGCTTTGTGACCTTTACAAATGAACTTTACGTTACAGTTTTATACGTAAGGATGTTCTAAAATTAATTGTTTTGGAAAATTTTATAACTCTGTAAATATTGATGTTAAAAGAATGTAAATGTTTAATACAATTTTAAAAAGTTATCCTCTATATGCGTGTTCATTTATTGTCCCGATTGCAAAGGCACGCTGTTTATATCAAAGCAATATAAAAATGTTTACATTTTATACATGTAATTATGGTCATACATAACTACATAATTCATACATACTACATTCATACATATATTCATACATACTACATAATTAATTCATACATACTACTACAATATTCACAGACTAGCTAGCCTAGGCTAGGTTACCTTTACCAAAGATATTACATTAAGTTATGACATATCAAATTTAAAGTTTTTTTGGCATATTACTTAAATAACGAGCAATAAAATATTTATTGCTGCGAAAAATTTGCATTATTCAATTACGTTCGTTCGTTCGTACGTACGTTCTAATTACGTTACGTATGTAAAATAATTTATTGTGTCTTTTATTGTTTAGTTTCTAGTCGTAATCATTAGTTCCATGGAATATAGTCCGCAGATGTTTTTCCGGCCTGTTACACTGATAGCGTAAAACTGTGTTGCAGTGTAACACCTGCAAATTTGTATGGTTTTATGAGATCTTTACAAATAGGTGTAAATTTTTGACAACCAATTGTATATTCGTTACAATAACGAATCCATCACTCTACATTATGGACGCCAACAGTTGTTGATTTTCGTGCGAAATTTTAAAAAGCAATAAGACGGTTTCTTCCCGTCGCCTCTTTATAAGTTTTCAGCGCATTTTTCCTCTTCTATGGGCTTTGTACGAAGGCGCTACGATTAAAGATATTGTGGGTAATCGAGTAAAGGTCCTCGAGATACAGCCTTCACCGAACCCCGCTGCCGTAAAAGCCTATGAAGTGTAATCTTCCGGGTCCATAAATTTCCCGGCAACGCCACGGCGTAGTTTTAAAAAGGAAACGTTCTTCGGGTCAAGCGAGCTTTATGGCCTGTTAAAGTTTGCCAAAAGGCGGTTAAACGTTTTCGGATAATTAGCAAATATGTTACGACGCGCGAAATTCTTTCGACTGTAAAAGAAAATTGTGTTTCGTTTACTTCAAACATAACCGATCGACGGCAAAATCCATAAGAAGTATTTCAGTAGTTAGTATTTACCTTGGCAAGTAGTTATTGTAAGATAACTTAAAACACCGGAATTATTTTTTATGTTTATTAAACTAATAATTAATAAACGTAAACATAACGTACACATTTTAGTTTACCTTAAAATAGTTTTTCACTTAGTTATAACTACTGTATTGTTAATATAATATAAATTGTATACTTGTAACAACTTCTGGTAAACCTCAATAAATATATAAATAAATAAATCTTATAATACAGAAACAGTCTCAAGGTAAAAGTTAAATGTTAGTGTTTTATAAATCATATTTTCAATGACTAAATCTTCATAATAATGTAGGCTCAATGAGAATAGAATCTTCAATAATATAGAACACAAACTAAATGGATAGCATATACAATGCAGAAGAAACTAAATACTAATTACGTGAAGTGGAAGTGTTATATTCTGCGTTTCGTCTGGGGAGTGACGTAACCGGGGCCCACTTTGTTGAAGGATGCGCTTTTGTAACCCTACGGGTGTTGCCCATAGACGGCGGCTGTCACTTAACATCAGCTTGTCTAGCCCTATGTGTGTTGCAAATGCGGTGGTAATCAATTAAAAGCAAGTAAACCATCAGCCGGCTTAAAAAAAAACGAATTAAAAAAAAGATATATTGTCACATAACGAAATAAAAAGGCAACACATCGCGCGAAGTTCCAGCAAACCAGAACCATGTAACCTCGGCAACCGTCCCAAATAATGCCACGTTAGGAAATGCAACGGGCGCTCAGGAAGCTGCAGGCGATTTCCTCCCGCGAGTAAACCTTAAATTGGTTAGTCGCTAGAGCGAATTTTGAAAGCCCATAAATATGTCAGGCGTCAAACTAAGCCGCGTATCGAGCGCACCAGGCGCGGGTAAATTATGAACTGGCCGCCCACAGCGGGCCCCCGGCCACTCGCCGCCTCACGGAAGACAATAATATTGATAAATCAACTGGCGGCCAATAAAATGAGGCAACGCTGGCCGTGGGAAAAGCTCATCCTTTTATCGATAATTAAAAGTGTTCCTTACTCAACCTCACCTTATTCCCGTTTAAGCGGCTATAGATCGAGATATAGAGTTCGCTGCAGCCTTCATAAATTTCAGTTTTCAGTCGATTATTTTAAAAAAAACTAATTGCTCTGTTCCAGCAGCCCCCAGGTTGTATATTATTATATATTTAGTTTCTTGTCATAGTACTTAAAGAGTACATAGTGTAGTACATAGATGCAGTATGATTTCAGTTTCTTTCTCTTACTGGTCTAAAGTTGGGGTTTTGCCATCTATCTGGTTAATGAAAGCAGTTTGTTTTGAACTATGAATTGTAGAGAAGCTCTAAAGAAATTGAGTCTAATTACTGCAGCAACTAGCACTAAATGTCCGAGTGAAGATACTATGTTTTATTCAAAGAAAATTAAAAAAAATATTTATTTTATATTTATAAAAATACAAAATAATCAATCGTCAAAAGCAAAACCAAGAAAGATTCTAAAAGAGGTTTCACATTCTCATATTCCAATTCTCTGTAACTTCAAGTTTTAATGATTAGCTCTTTGTAACACAAACACACATGACAGCGACAAAAGCCAGGTCACAAAGCAACGAGCGAAATTACATGAAATGTAAAATGTAATTACAAGTTATGTTAATTGAAGTTGGGGCGTCACCAAGACGTAAAGACTGGCACGTCCCACTAACAAGTACCGACTTAAACACGCGCGCAAAACCGTCTAATTCTCCACCACAGATTAAATATGTGACAGACGTCAATTTATAAATACATTTTTCAGAATATTGCATACGTAATGTATGCAATATTCTACAACACATAACTACTACAAATAATATTGCATAAATTACAACTATGTACTACTAAAAGTAGTAATAAACTTGTATACCAGAGGATCATACACTTGACTATTGTAAACAGCAAGGTCAGTCTTTAAGTAAGACTGAATACACTCATAAAATGGCAACTTAGCTCGAGTTTATTTCTTATCAGGAATACAGGCCGTGTCTATGTAAAATGTCGCACAAAATTGTTGCAGAAATGGGCAGGTCCATTAATCCAGATCCATAAATAAGGTCCAGGTAATTGTCGCCCAGTTCATTAACTGGCAACGCATTGCAACCCTACGGGTCTTGCAAATGTTCATGGTGGCAGTTATCACTTAGCATAAGGTGAACCGCCTGCTCACTTGACATCTTTTACATAAAAAAGCCTGAATTACTTTATGCAAAGTTCTCTATTCGCCAATATAAGTTCTAGAACAACCTGGAAAAAAAATACGTACAATTTTATTTCTTTGTAACAAGTGATATATTTAAATGAAATATTAACCGATAGGGGCATAGCCAAACCCGAAACCACTAGAATCAGAACCTAAACCGCCGAAAAAAATTTTAAAATTATCATATCAGTACATTAAGCTGTTTTCTAAATTTCATTCCCGACTGGTTAATATTTGGTAAAAGATTTATGTGACCACTAAAGATATCAACTTTTTTAAAATTGAAGTGAAATAAATTTTTGTTCTATATTTCTGTATATTTTGTTAAAAAAATGTTTTGCTTTGTATAAAGTTTTGTTAACTTGTGTACCATCGTAAATTTGCCTGTGTGCATTCCGTTTTCATATAAAATTTGTACACCGGTTTTTCCATTGAGGTATAATTAGTGGGTACAAACGGGACTATCAGAGTTAAAGTATCAGCCTATACATGTCCCACTGCTGGGCAAAGGCCTCCTCTGTACAGAGGGTATCAGGGCATAGTCCACCACGCGGCCCACTGCGGATTGGCGGACTTCATATATCTTCGAAATATTTTTTTTTGTTATTATTTTGGAAATATGCTGGTTTCCTCACGATGTTTTCCTTCAACGTGGAGCACGTGATAAGTCAGCACTTAAAGTTAAAAACTTCATTGGTGCCGGCACCAGGGATCGAACTCAGGTTGCTCGAGTATATTGAATTAAAAGCGAGCGCCCGGACACTGAGCTATCACGGTTCTATCAGTGTTATCTCAAATAAATGTTTAGTATTTTCTGAATGAAATAGAACTAAATAAAAATGTCCTGCCATAAGATTTACTTTAATTACGAGCTGTATTTACAAACAGCAGAAAGGAAGCAAATGATCTCTGGGATTCATTAGACGTTTAGGCAGCTAACGGCTTCTGTGGGACTATCTTTCAGTGCTTTATCAGCGCGGGCCTACGCCGCATAATTTCCTTACCTGCTTCTCATTAATTGCGGTCACGTGCAGCCCTATCCTTCGCCGTTCGGGATGCCGTTATGTTTGTGTTGTGTTTTGTTTCATTTAGCCAAAACGGATATTGCGACAAGGCCGGAACCGTGTTATAGAAGTTTTGTGCAAGAAATCAATACTTACCTCACGCTAAAACAACACTAAATACTGAATTTTTGACACTTTATGCATCCAGATGCATGTTGTGGTATACAGAAGGTGTGTGGTTGAAAACGGTGTACAATGTTTCGGAACACAATAATACTAATCATCACTACATAAAACAAAGTTGTCCCGCTGTCTCTCTGTCCCTATGTATGCTTAGATCTTTAAAACTACGCAACGGATCATTATGCGGTTTTTTTTACCAGACAGAGTGATTCAAGAGGAAGGTTTATATGCATAATACATTGCACCCATGCCAAGCCGGGGCGGGTCGAAGTTATTGATAAAATAAAAAATAATTTCTGTTCATTTATTTAAAAAGACGATTGAGTTTCATATTCAGTGCGGGGGCTAGCACTGAAAATAGAAATTAATCCTAAAGTAAATATTACTATAATCTAAAACTTTAGCACTTCAAATACCAAGCGAATTCGCCGTGAGAGAATTTGATGTATTTATTCCGTCCAGACCTTAAGAAATACGCTAAAGGAAGGAAGAATGGGCGAGGGAGACGGGTAACAAAGGAAACGAGCTACTTTCTGGAACGCGGCTCAAAAACAATTGGAATCGAAGTATTACGATTAATTACTTAGTCGAGTGTAATCTTTTAAAGGGTCTCCACGGGTCCAAATCGATAATTAGTAATCTCATTAGGCCCCGGTGGATTTGGTAGAAAGTTTTAAGTGAAAAGTTCGGAACACGGCCCGATGACGGGATATTACGTGGAAGAGTGGCCGCGGAGCGTCCATTAATCAAGGCAATTTAATCATTGATGAGTGACATTAAGAAAGTTAATTTTGAGGGACCGAATTATTTATTAATTTCATCGAAAGCGCTGCGAGCGGTCAGCACATGTATTCTCAACATTCTCCGATGTAAATAAAAAAAAATTATAGGGTTTGAGAATATTTATGCACACATGAGAAATTGAATGCACTTAAATATACACTTATTATTGCCAATTAAAGACGCAATATATAAATACATCGTATCGTAATTTTTTTTAATGTAAAAAGTTGTCAAGAGCAGGCGGTTTACTCGACGTTAAGGGAATACCGCCGCCCATGGACATCTGAACTACTCGACGATTTTAGATGCGTTGACGACCTTTTAAAAGTGCGCCCACCTCACTCACCAGAAACTCGAAAATAAAATACTATAGCGGCCTTCCATGTGGCCTTGAAACTACCCCGGACGAGCCTACGTGGCCCACCCTACCACATTTGTTAGTGGCTGCTGTTTCGAACCTTCCTAATTAAGACTTTTGATAAACAAAAAAATAAATTATTTTTGTACACCTTACCGGAGGCTGGTAAAGCAAAACGGTATTCTAGTGACCTGAGTTTTATGCGTTGAAATTTTTCTTAATTTTGTATCGATTTTTATTCACCTATGGATTCTGAGTACTAGTCCGACTATTTTTATATGCAAAATTGAGAAGCGGACAGATGGTTCCGACATTAAGTAATTACCGCCGCCCATGGATGCCTACAATATCTAAGGGCTTATAGATGCGTCGCGAAACTTTAAAAAAGCGTGGGGCCCCTGTATAAAATTTCCATTAAACGCGTAATTTCTTCTAATTGGTACCGTGGACTACCCCGGAGTAGCCTGCCTATTAATATTACAGCGGAATAGCTACGTGGAACCGCCACCGTATAAAATCCTTTTATGTTTATGAATACGTAATACGTATGCGTTTACTACTATTATGCTTGTTTTCGACGGAGAATGAAAACATTCTGTGGTTGAAATGTTAAAACATAATAAAATAGGTGCGAACTCAAACAATACTCTTTAATTGGACTAGTGGTCTTACTAGAAGCTTTTAAAAGAATAAAGGAGAACTCTGTAAAATAATCAACACAGAATTTTTTTATTTCTTAAGATTGCAAGTGCTAACTGTACGAGTATGATTTATAGATTATGTTTCATTAAGGTAAGCAATAATCTGAAGTATAACAATACGATAACTTTTGAAACATTTATTTTAAAATAACGAGCTACGATATAATTTAAATTAATAACTAAAATAAGAGATGATTTATTCAAGCAAATTAGGGATAGAACTTGACAGTTCTTAGATTCCATTAGTCTCTTTTAGTGGTATACTACAGACAACAGAGCTGTGATACTTCGGTGGCTGGGTGTTTTAATTCAGTTTAATCGAGCGACCTAACATCAAAGTCCGGTACAGGTCCGATAAAATAATTACAGCTGATTTGTCAAGATTTCGGTGGAAAACGAAAGCATCCTATCATCGAAATAACAGCAAAAATAGTGGCCAGTTGTGCTTTGCTTAGTTTGAGATCATATAGCGGTGTGTAAACATGTGAAGATTTTTATTTATTAAAATTTGTAGAAAAACTAAGAAAAGATTGTCGCCGCTGTGGGATGTGGGAATCGAAGCCACGTCTTGGACATTCGCGGCCTGACGCTTTGGCCACTAAGCCGAAGGGCTGATTGCCACACTGACGAAAATCTTAACGTCTTTTATCTACGCATCCATTGTACAGATTTTAATGTTAACGTGCAAAGATTAGCACTATAAAAATTTAAAAAATGAGATTTTTATTTATTCACAATTTTATTTATCTCGCATCGTGCTTTTTCGGCATATCTATGAGCCGACGAGCGCCATCCCATAAAAATATTTGCAGGGCCGCGCCGTGTGTACCATCACCTTAATGGCGCATCCAAAAAGAGCGCTCAAGACGGAAATTTTACGGCGTATCAATCCCCCGCCAACTTTTACGACGTGACGGCCAGGAGCGAGGTGCCGCCGATCCTAATCTGGACATGGAGGCCGGGCGTCGTAAACAATAAAACTCGCGCCGCATACCGATCAGGAAGCGCTTGTTGTTTATACAATCCCGATCCGTCTCGTAATCTTCAACCCCCCCCCCCCCCCCTCGCCCCCGTCTTCCAGGCGGTATTTCCCAAGTTCCCCGTGACCTCACTCCCCCCCGGCGCCCATAAAACTCGGACTGCTTTGAATAATTTCGTTACTTCGACAGTCCGTCATCCTGCCCATGTAAATTCGGGTGGGTCGAGCTTGAGCGGCGGCCGTGGCCGAAACAAAGCGCTACGGAGAAGGTCAGCGTATACAATAAACAGCATGTTCGAAATGTATGAAACATTTTTATACACATGTAGCGTATTATTTTTTTTCGTTAAAGTTTTTCGCCGCCGCAGTACTCGAACCCACGATTTCGAGGTTCGCGCCCAGACACTTCTACCACTAAGCTTAAGGCCTGATCGCTGATGAAAATCTCAACGTATTTTAACTATCTACGGTATTTTTAAATTTTTTCTTAAGTGCGGAGATTGGTACTATAAAACATTTTTATTGTAATGTTTATGTATACAATTTATAATATAAAATGTAATTCTCTTCCTAATCAATTCGTTTAAAGTAAAAATTAATTCTTTATTGAGCAAATTATTTCGATATTATCCACATATTAATATATAATAAGACAGCAAAAGTTCTTTAAATGTTTATCGTAAAAGAAAACTACAAAATTTCACCAAAGAATTAACGCAAACGAATATCGTCTCCCCGCAAGCTCAGCAGGGAACCGGCAATTTCGGCCAAAGCGGCGGGGAGCCTGGGGTTTTCTTGAAGTCTCATCGACAGCCCTTGAGTGCGTTTTTTGGACAAACGACTGAATTGACCGATTGTGCCACGAGGCAAGTAAATTACGCGAAACGTGAGGGTCGAATTGTTTAACGACTTGAAGTAAACAACATCTGGTGTTTACGCGCAATTCCTATTGCCCTTTTTTCATCCAAATTGAAAATGCTGATAGCTTGTATAGTTTTAACAACAAGTCAATCTTTTATTAAGGAAAACAAAACCGCTCGCTCTTATCTTCTCATTTTGTAATTTATTTTCTTGAGTTCTCTTCGTATCTCCGGAGCCCGGAGCCCAAGATCCAACACCAAGGAAATTAATACGGGACCACACTTATGGAAGCACCAGCTTTCAAATAAAAAAAAACGGTGACCACAGTCTAAAGTTCTGAAGTAACAAACATTAAAAAAAATACAGTCGAATTCTGCGTCCGATGAAGCTTTAATAGTCTCGGGACTGAAAGCAAAAACATCAGTTAATACAAGACAGTCGAATTCAGAACCTCCTCCATTTTCAAAGTCGGTTGTAAATTTGCTTAAATAGCCCGTGAGATATAAATTGTCGAGATATCTTGTATCAACCCTTCTTTTCGTCCGAACTTTTTAATATTTATTGCATACACAACGCAAAATCCCATAACACACATAACTGTTTCTTCAGCTGTCACCGAGTTTGTCAACTAATTAAAAGCGACAAAAGTCAACTTACTCGAAATACTGGTAATGTAATATGTGACCAGTATAAACATAATTATGTAATTTGCGTCGCAAACCAAAATTTCTTAAAAACAAATCTCGAAAACCGGAACAAGCATATGCTATCACAGTATGTACACGTTTAACCTCAAAAGTATTTTTTTCTATTATTTCAAAATGTACTAATGTATCTTGCCCGGACCTTACGAGAAGCCGCCTCTCTAAGAGACCCTCGAATTCGATCTCAGGCGGTCCCCAAGACAAATCACTAATGAGACGTTGCTCCGAATGATTTATTGAGGGCCATCGAAATCGTAATTTACTTTGCATTCGTCCTTCAGTTAAACTGTCGATTATCGGCGATTAGACTGAGTAACTTGTAAAATAAATCATGCCGTTGAAGATATATCTTCCGCAATTTAAGTGGTTAACCGGATGCCTGTCTCCGTGGATCTCTGTTAAACCTTATCTGTTACTTTCCGTGTCATCAACTGATTACTAAACAAAAGCCCAAATAAATATATATCGATGATCACCTAAGATATACAAATGTTTATCTTAGGTGATCATCCAACTGTTGGTCAAACGATCACACGGCTCTACTACGGATTTGCAGACTTCACATATTTTGAAAATATTTTAGAAGTTGTACTTCTTTTTACCCTTTATAAAAGTGAATTTGTACGATAAGTACGCATTGTGACATTAAATTAACACCATGAAATCGATGAATTTCCCTATTGTAATTTGTCAAACTTCAAACTTTGTGAAACTCGAAAACTTTGAAATTTACAAAGCGAAATATCTTTTTGGAGTTATTTTAATTTTGTTACGCCAGAGATATATGCTCATAGTACACACGTTTTTCGTTTTATTTCAACAATATTTGATAATAGTTAACTCGAACGAGCCAACAATAAAATCTTGCCCTTCAAAATTCAATTAGGAAGCAGACAAATTAAATGCTCATGTTAAAATGAATATTAAACTAAACTTAAATATTTAAATTTTAACCATAACAAATTAAATGCTCGTGTTAAAATGAATATTAAACTAAACTTAAATACTTAAATATTTAACCATAACATAGTAATGTAATGTAATTAAGAAAAATATCAATAACAATAAGCTATTCAAGGGAGAGTTTATAAGTAAGAATATAAATTCAGAAAATCCACCAATATCTATTTCATTAATGAAAACAAATATTGTGTGTCGTCAAATGTCTTGTCTTCGGAGAGGTGTAAATAACCTTAAAGAGTACTTCACGTTACGAATGAGTATTAAATAGTGTTAAAGCTATAGAATACTTCGAAAAATATTAAGTATCGAAATAATACAGCCTAATCTAAATGTTTTTTAAATTTAATTTTAACCTGTGAGTTCATTCAATTAGTACATTATTAAAGTGTGTTTAAGAAACACTTCTAAGACTAGCGAGAAATAAGAGCATTAACACATTTTCGTTTCGTATGAGGTTTTGCGTTGAACGCGCCCGCAACATTTTTGAGTTACTTTCCTCCAGCTGCTTTCAATTTATAACAAACAACATATGGCGTTACTATATTTCGACAAGTTAAAACCGTGGTAAAGAACCGTGGTAAAATGTGTTAAGATACAATTCACGGAAAAATGTGCAAATAAAACTAAAACAAAAATTGCAAAGACTAATACAAAAATTTTAACATTAAATTACTAATTACTGAGTATGAAAATACAATTTAAGTGGAAAATTTAATTCCTATCAACTATTTCTCCTGTAACATGATCTATAAAAGTTATAGAAGCAGAGATGCTTTGAAATATAGTAGCCCAAGTAGCAGACGGCCCGCTTCTAAGTTGGCCTGAAAAGATAACTATCACTTGGTTACTCGAGACCAATTTGACGCCAAACGTTACTGAATGAAAACTCTTTAAACTTGAACTAACGACCTTATTGTGACAACTAAGTTAAGATCACACTGATATTTTTCTTAATTTGATTTTTACCTTTAATTTTTATTTTTTTATACATAAGAAATTATCTTGCATAATATTAAACAAAGTGATAATGACGCTTTATAAAAGGAAAATCCTCTTTCTGATTTTTTCAAAATAAAAAGTTATCATCCAAAGTATAGCGACAAATGCCGTAAATCTAGTGATTGCAGGAGTACCAGAGGACCTACCAGAAATTTCTGAGCAAGCTAAATCCTTGTTAAAAGCTTATTTTACAAAATAGTATAAAACATAACATGGAAACATGACAAGATGCTCATTTTCTTGCTGTCTTGTAAGGTAACTGACCATAATTCACCTTTATCCTCCTATTCTTATAAATATGGCGATTCTTCTACAAGATTGTTGTAATGAAACATTAATCAGAAAAAAAACTCTGATCACAATTAATTTCGCACAATGTGTATTAGCCTTTAGAACTCACGACGGCAGTCCCTATTTCAACTTTTGAGATATATAGCTCTTGTTTCAAAGTCGAATCGATTCACAGCTTCATTTTCGCCGCCGAGATAGGTGGGTAATGAAAACGCTCGAGACTCAAATGAAATCTAGACTTCTGTCTTACAAACGGCGATGTCTTGAAATGTCTAAAGCGCTTTACTGACTTTTAAACATAGAAAGATACTTACTTGAAGTATATCGTATAAGTGTCGTACGAGTGACTTCTAGACAAATACATTTTGTGTCAGATTCCTCTGTTGTATACTTTTTTCTTTCTTTTTTATCATTTTTTATTTGCCTTACTTTAGGATATTATTACTCTGTGTTGTACAAACATAAATTTCACACGGACAAACGCCCAGATGCGAAACAACTATCTGTGGGTCACACAAATAGTTGACCCGTGTGAGAATCGAACCCATGACCCTCGAAGCCGAAGCCGATACCTTGGCGATTGCGCTACCTCTCGCTATGACTCGGAATAGTCCAAAGGCGCTTCGAAAGTTATTTATGATAAATATAGTAGATTGCACTGAAAGCGCAACGGAGCTAAATCATATCACGTTCGCGTTAGGAAGCAACGAGAAGGCGTGGATTCTTGCTAAGTTAGCAACTAACCTTAAGGTAAAGACTTACGAATGTCATCATAACGACTTATTACGTAAACTTAAGTTTAACTTTAAAATGGAAATGGTCTTAATAAAACCAAAAGCCGAAATATAGTAGTAAACATTTATTATAGAGAAAGTTCTAGCGTATAGATTAACTGTTCACGCAGTGACAGGTGTTAGACGAATCTCAGACAATATTTGTGCAACGTTCAACATTTTATTCTTCAAAGGGCGGCACGAGTGAGTGCCTCCAATTGAACGCTCATTCTTATTGCATATAAAAAGATTGTGTAAAAACTCCTTTCATATTTGGATATAAAATAGGCTGAGATGACTTACAATTCCCACATTTCGAGCGTTTCCTCAAAACAGAAAATAATCACAACGTAACCTTAAAAATTTATTGCATTGTACTAACGTTGAAAACAAAAAATTCCACCGTTTAAAAGTTTTACATGACTAGTATTTAACGCTGCGAATTTCCCTCAAGTGCCAGACTTGGGGCGAGGATTGTTTTTTACAAAATCGTTGACGACAGCGACAGTACAATGGGGTCTGAGGAATACCAAACCCTCCCCTGCCCTGGAGAGCGGTCGTAATGAACCAGCGTAACGAATATGAGCTGACATCACCTGCTGCCAACGACAGAGTTGGATGCTCAAAGTTTCTCTGACTAAGAGCAACATTCCACGTTAATAGGCATACTTTGTTTGAAACCAAAAAATGATTTGCAGGTTTGATATAAAAGTTTTTCATTTGTTTGTTTCAGTACCTTATCTGCTGGTTTATAGATATTATCATCCGGTTTATTTTAGGAATTTAATTTAGGCATTGCCTTTATGTTAAGAAATAAAGCGTAACATCCAGTAAATTGCAAACTTATGTGGTTTTTACTTAATTATCACATTATTAAACAAAAAAAAAACACCAAGTGTCCAATTGAATATCCGAGTTACTAATAACCACAGTATAATAAATAATCCTTTATAGTAAGATTTTCTCCTAAATGTACATTATTTATAAACCGATTATAATCATTGTATACACAAAAAAGTAATGGAAATAAATGGACCTTTATCGTTACATTAAACGATTCTTAGGCATCGCAAAAAAGTATTCTGGCTCAACAAAGCGGGGTTTCATTCGAAAATAAAATGGTATCTACCATCGCCAGACAGGAAGGCTCAAAGAACACGCGAATATTCGACGAAACTCGTGACGTCCCCAAGTCTTTGACCGCCAAGAATGGAACCATTATTTTGTTGCGCCAACAGAAAAAAAACCCTCTTTGTGGAAGTTTGAGAGGCGCACTCGAGCGGCTAGGAAAAGAATCGTTTTGTAACTCAATTTGCGGCGAGTGCATCGCCTGGGCTTTGTGCGGGGCGTATGCAGTTACGTCTGGGTATTTGGCGATTTCACTCCTACGTCGACCGTAATCACACTTTAGTGGACGCATCGCAATCACTTTCATCTTCGTGTAATGGGCTTTAAGTTTTTTTAAGAGCATTAAACACGCGTACAGATTACACCCACAAGAAAATTGATAATTAAATAAATAGTTTGGAATGATGAAACTTAAAGAGATATTATTTATGTGGGACGGTTACAAAACATTGTGCTGCATATAAGTACTATGGATGTCTACAATATCCCTGGGATTTGTGAACATTGTTGCGTTGTAAACCTTTGAAAGGGGTATTTAATTGAAGAGACGAAACTGAAAAATAAATGTTGTTCCACTATAACACAGATATGCTAATTTATATTGAAACTTACTGCTTGGCGACATAAACGAGACAAGGCCAATATAATATATATCTTATAAAAAGACACTACGTATAAACAATATTTTAAGAGAAATTCCACTGAATACCACCATGCCCAGACTGACAAAATTAAAATGCTCATTACTTGTTTATTACATTGTTACTAAACACCATATAACATTAGTAATTTTAATCGCTATAAATATATCCGCAAACGAAGACACTCAACACTTAAAAGAGGCCAAATTAAAATGGTTTCTTTTACGCAACTTACAACAGATGACAGCAAAACAATACGCCCACCAAAAGCTGAGACAATAAATCCGTTGGAGCAACGCAGAGATATAATAGTGGCCCAGTTAAGGCCTGCAGTAATGAAAGTCGTTTGTCTGCGTAATGTTCGTCCAGGATAACGTCTAATATGAAATAACACCGTCTGCTAGACGATAGGGTCATTATATATCTACTGGAGGCAGTGCGTCTTCATTTGATGCTGATCGGGAGATATGGGTGTAGGGAACACAGGCGATACAGGTAATTTGGAATATCTGAACAATATCGCTTTATGCATAGCCAACAGTCTTGCTTTTGATTTACTCAATTTTTATTTAAAAATATAAAAAATCGAGTACATCGTACTAGAGAATTTTACTCACACTAAAAAGTTATTATTTATTATTTTATGGCTATTTACGCAAATTTTAAAAATTGATGACACTGCAAAACAAGAAACAAATTTATTTTAAATTGTAAAAAAATGAACAAAAACTTTCGGCGCTGAGGTATTCGAACCTGAGTCTTGCAGCTTCGCGCCCAGAGTCTTTACCAACTAAGCTAAGCGGCCGATGATCTCAGGGCGCAAAAATCTCGAGATCTATCGACGTTTTTTCTATTGCAGCAATGACGGCCACTATTTAGTTTACAACATGCAACATCCTACGAAGAATAAGGTAAAGAGTCTTGGCGCGATTGATAGGTTTTTGTAGTTATCTAAAAAAAATTACACTTTAAAATTTAATCTTCAGTACAGAGCCCAAAAAAAAAACTAATCCTTAAAGCATCTTTATTTACCTACACAAGATTTACGTTACTCGAAATTTCTTTTGTATTATTGACATTTTTTAAAGACATTCACACCAACGAAAATACCACGACGTAGGTTTTACGTAAAAACACAAAACGTAAAATTAAAAGGCAGCGGTCAAGTCGTTTAGGACAACAGGGAAACGAGCATCCGTGATGCAGATAGCCAAACAAAGCTATCACGTGTAATAACGCATTATAGTAAACTAGTTAGTAATAAATCAGTGGAGCACAATGCAAATCATCGAACGCAACACAATACATCACGGGTCACATTGTCTGTCGGGAGCAACAATGGGATCGCCTCATTAAGGAGGCCGATGAAAGGCGAGTTCTCAGTTACACGGCGGGACGCTTAGGTAAATGTGAATTGGAGACGAGATTGCATGTTTAGAAAATCTGCGCCGCTATTGAACAAATTTCTTTATTTTTCAATAAAGTAAAAAAACAAAAGCCTCATCTGTACAGTGGGTATTAGTCCGGCATGTAAACCCACTTCTAAACAGTTACAAGTTTTCTTGTAAAATTATAAGTAAACTCTCATTATATATTCATTGTCATTCTATATTTATTATGTTCGATAACAACCCAAGAATAGGGCAATGGCCCGTATTTTATGTATTATAATAGTTTATTTGTACACGTGGACGATGTATTTCTGTTGCTGCTATTAAGACCGTGCTACTATCGCCGTGTTATATGTTGTATAGTTTTATCATCCTATTGCCCCAATGACCAGACAATTCTTTTAAACGTTATACATGTCATAAATCGCCTCATTGAGGATTTGTATTTATATATCACTTATACGAATATCTTACATTTCGAAACAGCGAGATAATCGGAATTTATTCGTTTTGTGGACACAGTGAAATTAAGAACGTTTTTATATTATGTTTATTTAAAATATTTGGATAAAGAAAAGGAATAACATTTAAGTTAGATCACATAGAAAAATTAGATATTTATGTCTTAAAATAAGTTTTTTTACATTGAAAAAAATTGAAGACCTATCTAAAATTGAAGATCACAGTGAGTTTAATGAAACAAACGATCCGCCAGATGCTGCGGCGAGAAGTAGTATTGCAAATGTTTGCATCGAATCCGGAACTCGAGTGAAACGACCTGGCGTTCGGACGAGTCATTTATCACCGTATCTGCGAGCTAAATATCCAGATGTAAACCGTATTCATTTGATTGTGCAGCATCGGTGCGCTATTAATCAGGTTCGAGTCAGACTGCTGTTCTGTTTGTTTCCATCTGCTCGCTTTGTATCTGCGAGCGGATCGCGTTTGATACGGTCAACAGTGGAATTAATGCAGCTACCGGGCGTCTGGAACGAGACATCAACTTACGGTCTGATTGCGGGATCGAATCCCAATGGTATGCACTAATTATATAATAAGTTTCAAGTGGACTGTTTTTCAGGGTTTCAAAGGTACGATACAGGTTGATTCAGTTGGTTTTAGAGTTGTAGGGCCACGCAGCAGCCTCGACTGTTGCACGAATGGGCAGGCTTGTCCGAGTAAGTACCACGACCTCACAGAAGACGGGCGTCAAGTAGAAGTATAATACTTTTGCATTTCGTCTGGTGAGTGAGGTAGCCGGCGCCCATTTTTCAAAAGGTTGTCTACGCACCTGCAACCCTTGGTTGTAGCAGATGTCCATGGGCGGCGGGATTCACTTAACATCAGGTGAACCACCTGCTCGCTGGGCAACTTTTCACATAAAAAAAAGGTAAGTAAGTGTTAGCAAATGTATAGAAAAGTATGCAGGCTATGAAGTGGAGAAATGACCAGAAATTAAGGTCAAAATGTTAATAAATTAATAATAGAACAGTAATAACAGTAACTGTTGTATTATAAATAATGTCGAATTCTTACAAAAAACCTAATAGGTAGCGTTTAAACTGGGATGAGGTCACACAACACGTGTTCACGGAAACGTATAGTAAACATTTGAATACCCTAAAAACTTCTTATCTTGTAAGATGGGAGCTGAAAACCGTCAGGTGTGCTCGATACAAGCCCTTCTATATAACCTTTCTTTTTACTATTTGTAAAGTGCTTCCTCCGGGTAAAGCTCCAATCCGGGCCCCGATAAGTCAGCTTGCACAATCCATTCGACTTAAAACTCGACAACAATTAAAGCCGGTGCTTCGTATATCCGGCCCGCTGCAGCCGCGCGTGTTTGTACGCGCCGCCGAGATAAGAGCAAACCAAACAGCGCGAGTGACCTGACAACATTCAGATAGCCGGCCTGAGTGATTGCCGTTCGATGCCGCTATCGACAGGTCATTGCGATCTAACGCACATACGCCTCTCGATCGAGAATGATCGGTTTTCTGATGAGCATGCAATCGATAGCGATAATGTTATAAACGCTGAAGTTTGCGCTTAAATCTATTCGTTCCCTCTTCACATCGTAACGGCGGTTTTAATGTGGTTTTGAATGGAAATCCTCCGTTGGATTAAGACGAGATATTTTTATCTATTACATATTTCGTTTAGGAAGGATTCAAGAACAAAAGCCACTTTTGCCAATAAAATTGCACCTGTGATTTTAAGCGTAAGATGTTTCGAAAGTTTTGGGATATAAACCTCATGGCTATAGATGCCCACAATTTGGCATAGTAGAAGCGATACAATCCTTAAGTCATTAAACAAAGCGTAAAACCTAACCAAATATTTATTTCATTTCACAATTGGTAAATGTTCATACATTTAACATACATTAACATAAAAAAGTCGGGAATTAAAATCAAAATTAAATGTGAAAAAAATCGTATTGAAAATCTTATTTAAGAATGTGTAGAACTAAAGCTCCACCAATCATTATCAACACCTTAAGAAACTATATTATTATACTAAAATACAGCTGCACTTTTTCTAAAACCATAAATTAAATATACATAAGTACTAACAATCGCTCTGAAAATAAAAGTGAACATCCTCTTCGATTCTGGAATTTGAAACGTTTTCAAATTCAAACTTATTTAAGTTACAAAAATAATGTTTAAACCAAAATACATGCGTGATTTAAATTAATTATAATAATCATAATTACACGGGCTATACAATAGCTGCCACCTACAACTGTTGCAGGATGAATGTTTATGTATGTAATTAATAATTATACTAACGATAGTCTTAATTGGCCATGAAGTTTCAGATTACTCCATATATTATCCATATTATCCTAATTAATATTGCACAACTAGTGTTATACAGTATTAAATAAAAGTTACCAGTGTAAACAACATGCAGATTATCTACTTACACGTTAATGTAACTATCCTGGAATATCTGGCGACTGCAAGGTAGGAATAATGATGTTAGGATCACGTTTTCGAATCTGAATAGACTAACTAGGACCTCGCAACAGTTCCGCTGTTGCATGAACAGGCAGGTTCGTCCGGGTAAGTACCATGGCCTTACAGAATAGCGGTGGGGAATCGAAGTGTTATACTTCAGCGTTTCGTCTGGTGAGTGATGTAGCCGAGGTCACTTTATTAAAAGGTGGCAACGCACCTGCAACCCTAGGGTGTTGCAAATGTAAATGGGCGTTGGGTATCATTTACCATCAGGCGAACCGCCATATTTTCACATAAAAAAATAAAAATATCTAAGTAAATTTCTCGCTCACACTTTTTGTGTTGTTCGATTACAAGGCTGTCCTCTTATTACCTATCAACATTAGCTAACTCTTATTTATTCTAATAGTACGTAGAAACGTAAGAATTTTTTTTGAATGTAGTAGCTTGTTAAAAAAAAGTTTAGTAAGTTTAAAACGTTTAGTTTTTCGGCGTTTAAAAAATGAAATACAAAAGTATCTCAGCCAGAGTTAATGTTCAAAGTTATATAGAAAGCAATAAATAATTTTAATAACGTACTAGTACTCTTTTTTTTTGTTTGATTCAAAATAATTAGAAGAGACACAGGAATATAAATATCGGGTTAGAGTGAATGGTTAACCTAATATAATTTTAAGATATTTTTATTGCTTCTTGACGATTTTTTTTAAAGACTTTCAATTAAGTTATTTTAACTGAGCGATGTGAAAATCATGACAATTGGAAGGCAGTTCATACTACATAAATAGACTACTACTCAGATAAGGTAAGCTCAATAGCTTGCCTGATTTGATTCGATTAGTTTCTTTTATCACAAATGTTTCTTGTCATTCCTTTTATACATTATTTGGTTTCAACACTCAGGACACCTGTACACTAACGCAGCAATCTGGTTCAGTAGACAATTAATATAGCTCACCATTATAATGTGGCTTCATTAGATATCGAGTGTACGGCAAATATTTAGGGTTTGACCAGCTGTTTGGGCAAATGGAGTGGTCACATCCGTGCAAACATTCATTAGGCAGATTAATTGTATCTGTTAATGGCAGGCGCACTTTGGTTCAAGTGCTCGCCAAATACTACAGGCTGCGCGGACCATTGGCGTTGGACTTATGTGGATGTAGGAGCACGCTGATTTATCTGGCACATTCTAAAAACACTTCACAAAGACTTCGCAAATTATTATTAATGATTTAAAAAAAATTTGTCAGCTGATAGGACGAAAGAAGATAAACGTGCAATTCTAATCTGCTCGACTGCCGAAGCGTAATGGGAAGACACGCAGAGATTTTCATTTTATAATCTATCATTGGCTGCCGTTTAACATACATACAACGCAGGATCGTGCTTCGTGGCAGACTGTGAACGAAGCAGTGTTCAGCAGTGGACACTGAAAGTCTGAGACGATGAAGACGATACATAAAAATATAATTTGGGCCCATTCAGGCATTTCCGTGACATCGGCGGACCGTCCGACGCGAGAGTTTAATGGGGTTTTTGTGCGCTGATTATTCGTGATAGCACGTGCGTAAAGCAAATAGCGCGGCCCCACAAAAACCATTACGGTGATGAGGCATCACGTAGCCGATAGCCCTAGATCATTCAACGCGACCCATTGAATGCCGATTAGTAGCGCACGAACGCCCACCAACGGATACCCATTCAGCCTCGCGAGATTAGCTTGAGGATGTGATTTAAAACGACCTCACTTATCGAGCAGAACCAAAAATAACCACGACTCGCCATTTATTATTTCCTGAAATTAAAATTGTGCAATCTACGTAAGGCGATGATATCTGCGACGTCGAATATGGTCTAAAGGTGAGTATAGACTACAACATTTTCTGGAGCATTTCTGTGTAATGTAACGTTCTTACGAATGGTACAATACACGCAAAAGCTCAGTTTCCAAAGCATTTCCATGTAATGTAACGTTCCTGCGAATGCTCGACGTTATGTCACGGGTAAATGCTCACAGCGAGTGTGCATTTACCAACATTTCGTTGTACCTCGCGTTCATTCTTTTTTGAAATGTCGGACCTACAAGTAGCGTGTGCTGCGTTTATCTTGATGAATTATATTAGAAGAAAAAAGAAAAATAGAAATCGCATCCGCGCATCGCCCGCACTCGTGGCTCGACGAAATGTTACACCAATATGCAATATGGTTTGTAACAAAGAGGCGAGCGTGCTCGACGTTTAGTTCGTGAAAGGATGATACACTAGACATATCATAGAGCGGCTCGTTGTTCAGTTACAAGTAAATGTTATGTCTATACTCACCTTAAGATTGCACGGCCAAACTCTAGTGTACGTGGATGAGTTTTTCTTTTCTTTTCAACCGACTTCAAAAAAGGATGAGATTTTCAATTCGACTGTATTTTTTTTTTTATGTTTGTTACTTCATAACTTTCGACTGAGTGAACCGATTTTGGTGATTCTTTTTGTTGGAATATAACAAAAATACTCTATACATTCCATGTAGTTTATACTCATTGTGATACTTAATACATTTGAACTAATCTGTACTTCCTTCATTGAGGGTATATAAACGGCAACGGTTTCACAGTGTACCTTACTTGAATAAAGATTATCATTCCGTACGAACGTCTCTCTGTCACTGCCCTATCCCAACACTTCTTTTATTTGAAAGGTGGTACTGATGCTTCGCATGTGGTTCCATACTAATTTAATTTGTATGAGATCTCGCCGAAACTGAAAATCAATTATAAAATGAATACAGAGCGAGAGATATTTGAAGTCGGTTTTTTTTTTTTATTTATTTATTTCTTGCAAAAATTGCCGCATAACAATTGCGCTTTACGTTTATAAGCATGTCACCTGTCACTTTAAAGAATGATATAAGTCATGATATACCCCTAACTAAGCCACCTGATAAGATCAGCTTTTTATAGAACCCGTCAAGACTAAAAAATACTAAGGTTGATTTTATTTTCGCGTAATGTAATGTACTTAATTATCCAGTTTTTAGCATTTATATACCTAATATAAAATCATATAATATAGGTACCTAATATACCAAAATGTTTTTAACGGATAAAATGAAATATCCGAATAGGAAAAGTTTCTTCATGCATCTAACATTTTCTTTACAGAGAGTATAGTCCAGCACAAATAAAATCACCTTCAGGACGATGAAAGTACAACCAAATAACAAAACGCCATACGCGTCGCAGGAGTTACTGATGCGATCAGGGTTTTCAGTTCAGATATCGTTTATAATATTTTTTTACCATCACTCGCCACGCCACTGTCCAGAGCGCCAATAACAGATATGTACAGAGGAACGCGAAAATGTTTTGGAATGGAGCAAAAATATTTTATCACCGCGAAAATCACAGCTCGCTTTTTGTAAACTCGGAATAATAATTGTGACTGTATTTTTGTTTTACAGTTTTTGCAATATCGTGGAAACAACTTGTATCTGTACCCTTCTAGAAGAATCAAATCTTACCACGGAAACGTTCAATAACCTTTGAGCTTTTTCCTTAACTACTTGTCGCAACCTATTATTGAACTATTTTATGTAGTAATAGTTAATTTTCCGTTAATAAGAATGGATATAAAAGAAGAAATTAACTCTATTTTTTTAATGTAACCTTAAGTCTTAAGATGCAATAATAGTTACTTGGAAAATCGCCTAGACAATAACGCTACGACCAAATTACCACATTCATTTCATTTGTTGATTGACAAATTAGATTTAAAAGGATGCATAATGTATGAACTTTTATTTAACTATATTTTCCTTCACAAACTCTTTTCTACTCGACCGTCCGGCGACGTCGTCACGCTTCAGTGGGAAGGGTTGATAAATCGAAACAATTTTAGAGTGCATCTAACTACGGCCCCAAGATTTATCTTTCGCTTTTGACAGACCATTTTTCTAAAGTGTCATTGCACGTTATGCGTGAGCTTCTAATATTTTCGTCACAAAGTGATGCACGTTCTTGCATCAATCTATTGTGGAAGAGACTAGAAATAAATTGTAAAATATTTCCCCAATAGATTCTAGTTTTTTTTATTCTTTCTAACACAATAAATATTAAGTATTATTTACGCATTTCGACAACATTTCAACACAAAATACTTACATACCTTTTAATGCAATTTGATGTGGGACTGCAAAGTATTTGATTATATTAAGCCGAATTTGCCGAAGACGTGGGTTCGATTCCCACAGCGGCGACAATCTTTTCGCATATTTTAATATCCCATATGTTATTATGCCTATCTGGTTATCTAAGTGTATACTATCACTTTCTATTTATTAGTCATTATCTATCTGATAAAAAAATATTTCAATACTTTATATCAAAAGAGGCTAATAATGTAGCAGTGCATCATATCCAACATTTATTCTAAGTTATTGATAACATAAATTATTTAATATCTATAGTACTAACAAACATTTTACTGCAGCGTAATTAAACAATTAAATTGTTATAAATATGTTGTATCTAATGACGGCCTTCAAACATACCTAGTTTAATCGCAAGAAATCTCACAATCAAAGGAACCAAAATCGTGAAACAAATACATATCATTCCTAGTATTTGCATTTCGCTTGAAGGATTAAGTTACAGGCCATAACTTCTTACTAACATAGGATTTGACTGTTCGTTGCATGCTTATTTTAATCTTCAGTAACGTTCCTTTGGTTCCCTTGCACGGGAGCGTATAAAATCACGTGTGTATTATCTAGCATCCATTTATTTGTTGTACTTATTTATTTAAAATGAACGTTATAATTATAAATTGAACAAATCAAACGAAACTTTAATATTGTTTCAAAAATACAATTTATAATTCAAAATTATTCATCACACCCTTCGCCGCGTCGCCACTGCGGGGGACTTGCACGATATCAACATCATCATATTTGCAAACAATTTCGAGATATGAAAGAAGTATCCTTGTGCTACGTTTATCTTTTCCTTTAAACGAGCAATTCTTGTGTCTGTATATATAATCGGAATCTCGGAAACGGCTCCGAAACAAAAATTTTGTATGTGCGTAGATTCGGGGGCGAAAAATCGATCTAGCCAGGTTTAATTTTTTTGAAAATGTCCTTTTATCATTCGATATCACGGTAAATTTGGCCGCAAAAAAAATGTTATAATAGCTCGGTCGGTAATCGGGCGGCGCCAAAACAGACGGCCGCGGTTCGTATCCCAATCATTTACACACTTATTTTTTTTTCTTTTTTTTCTATACCAGAAAATTTTCTATATTTTTTTTTTTTTTTTTTTTATTTCCTAAATACATGATTTACCAAAAAAAACGATCTTCTAGGTACTGTTAGTTTTAAATGTATACTGTCTGTATCGAAGCGTTCTGTATTCAAATCCTATACTCCGTGGTAAAGCCGGGAGCCAGACTAAATAGTTCAGATTACATTGAAACACCATCAGCAAAGAAAGTTAGCGTGGAAATCTTCCGAGCCGCAGCCGATGTAGTGATGGGATTAACTATCGATACAGCTCTCGCCGTAAGTTGCGATGTTACGCCCAGTGATATTTTTTTAAAATGAAATCACAATGAAAATGCATTTTAAAAAAACTTGTATAATATTTTAGTGTAAATAAATAAATTTGCCAATGAACTACATATTTTATTATTTTCTATAACAAAAATGAAAAAATATTTTCAATACAAATTTAGTATTAGGCTTTGAGTTGAAAAGAACTTATTCTAAAATCACCTTAGTTATAACTGTTTAATAGGAATATTTATGCTTATTAACGAATAATGTTAATTCGCAACTATCTTTTTAAGCTAATTCGTTTTTTTTTTCTTGCTTACATTGTAAAGTAGTCCATAATAATAATAATATATCGATGAAATCGACAACACTATAATCCCGGTAATGGTTCCGCAAATAACACGTTGCGAGTGTTTTTCGTCACGCTTGTCAGATTCAATAATTCATGGAATTGTCCAAACGAATGTATGATAGCTTTTTTCCCTCCCCTCCAAACAACGTCAGCATATTGCACGAATGTGATAAAATATGCTTTCGTGTAACAAAAGGCCCGCTCCCTGGCTTGTTTCGAAATTTGTACGGCTGAAAACAAAATTTGAGATTGGATTAAATTGTTTAGTAACGTCGCGAAAAACTTAAAAAGATTAATTGGCAACAAAATAGATATATATATATATATATATATATATATATATATATATATATATATATATATATATATATATACCACCGGACCGGACAGGACGTTGTCCTGTACACACGACTTAAATTCGAGAACGTAGAAATAAAAAATTCTAGTGGACCGAATTGTTAATCTAAACCATTCTCGAAGCGACATGAAGACACAAAAAAAAATCATTAAAATCGGTGCAGCCGTTTAGGAGTTCAATGAAATACAGAAGATATACAGCGTGTCGTTACCATCGCGACAATAAATGAACACACGTCTAACACTACTTGCCAATATTCATAAAAAAATATTAACGTTAAACAAAAACCATAATTAAAAAAAAATATTTTTCAAACAAACTAATTAAGTAAAAAAGAAACAAAATTTGTAACATCCTATACAACTCGCGCCACAGCGTCGCATTACAAGCCTCTCCTTCTAACAGTATGTTTTGTCTCTTTTAAATTCATTCAACCCATTCATATGGTTTGTGACCTTTACAAATGAACTTTACGTTACAGTTTTATACGTAAGGGTGTTCTAAAATTGTTTGTTTTGGAAAATTTAATAACTCTACTTCTAAAACTAAAGTAAATATTGATGTTTGAAGAATGTAAATGTTTAATACAATTTTAAAAATTTATCCTCTATATGTGTGTTCATTTATTGTCGCGTTGGTACCGACACGCTGTATATGTATAAAGAAGATGGTATATAAAAAGTGGCCTTTTTCCATCTTCTTTATAGACCATTGGCAATGTAGATGTAGTAGGCTGGGCTGTCGCACTCGCGCTCCAGGTTTTGAATACTGTAGGTACTCCAAAGAGTTTTCAGTTTAAGCCCATAGATCTGATGGGTCGCATCATATAATCATCATTACTGTGACCACAGTATGCCTTGGATCATTACTAATTTATAATAAGAATAAAAAAATATTTATAATACATTTTTATAATTACCAATATTCAAATCAAAAGCCTCATTTTCCTATACTACCATCCAAAGCAAGTATTAAAAATATTGAACGACAATAAATAATAGTGTCATGGGTTACGTCAACTACTAATAAGACTATACAATAACTCCGATGAAGAGTTTTAATGAACCATAATTTCGACGCCTGGTTCGAACACTATCGTAAATTGCGATCGCATGTTAAAATAATATACGACGTCTAAAAGCGCCTGCGAGCGGGGACAGTGAGTCAGAAATGGCCTCAAGACCTTCGGATGAAATCTGATCAGTATCGATTACCCAGTAAATATCGGTTTCACTATTAATTCACTCTGAAATATACAGGTTTGCATCAACACTGTCATTGTCGGCCAATTATCTTCAAGATTTACCACCTTTGTTCCCGCAAAGACTAAATAAGGCAGACTGAAATTTATTCTAGACAATCATTCATCTTAAAAACATATTACATTTTTAAATTTTCATTGTTTTAGAAATTATTTCAGCGTTATATCTTCTATAGTGACTGCTGCAACTATTTTATCAAGCTCATAAATTCCAAAATGTATTAGCTTGGTGCCATTCACTGAAGAAAACGAGAACAAGAGCGTAATAAAAGCATTAAATACAGAGCTCAGACACGAGATGAATAAAGTTTAGTTCATATTAAGTTAAAATATTTAGTTATTATCATTCCAATTTAAACCATCTCCAGCCTCCGAGAGGACGCTATATCCTATCCTTTAACGCGACAGATGGACATGCATGATCGCAGTTTAACAATCAAGGCACTTCGTTAAGCCCCGCCCACGCCCGTCGGTGTGGCAAATGAGACACGCCGAGGCGTACGTAATCAGATGCGGACAAGCATTTTGTAGTTCCATTAAATCCCGCACACGTGGGTGCCGGAATTACTATGATCCAAATTGTGATTTATCTGTTTCGTGCCGTACGCAGCGTTGTTTGTGACGCCGTTTAATTGTTCATAAATCAATTGGATGTTGATTAGTGCCGTCGGTTGCCGTTATAATGGGCGCAGGCCCTCATTGAATTGCGACTGCTCTGATATTTTTTTACGGTGACTATTTATTAACTCTGTTTTATGTCCATTAATGTGTCAGTGTTATATTTGGACAGAAAGTCGAAGAGTAATTTCTGTCAAAGAGGTCTTAGATTAATTTGTGAAATTATTTTGATCAACTTAACATAATTGTCCGATGAGATACCGACTTTTGTTTTTGTCTTCTTGGAGTGCCTCTTCATGGCCAAACGTTTTCTGAAAAATGTTAAGTATCTAGCGCGAGGTTCACACTTACGATTTTTATTATCGAATTTTATACTTAGACAACTTTACAGTTTTATATACAGGCTCAAACGTATGTAACTTATACAGAAGATAGAAAATACCTCGAGGCTATGGTAATAATCTGAAATTGGTAAAATTTACGGCTTGTCTACTGATGTACGTGGACATACCTTTCAATAACCAGGCGTAAATAAAGCCGGGTTATTTACGCGACACTGCGATGTTCCCGCCCCATCGTAATTCGATATCAAAGAGTTAATTTGTTTGATCCAGTTGATTGGCTGACAATTTCGCCGACAATCAAACAACAAGCTGGGCAATACAAACTGTTAACACCTGCTAATCGAGATTGATTCCTGATATGCTTACATTTAACATAATTTATCCCGATTTTTCCAAATATTGAAGGGACAGTTTTGTCTATTTCCGATGTAATATTAAATCAAATGTATTTCATATGCACTTTATAAGATAATGTCTATTTCAGAGGCTCATTGAGTCCACTTTGGATGGGTGCGAGGAGAGTGCAGGGGAAAGGTTGACGGTGGTAGAAGAGGCGCTACTCTCTCTGTCCTCTCCCCAAGTTGGAGTCAACGAGGAACACTCGAAACACTCCCCGTTTGTATTCCTGGTTACTCTTCTCTCTGGTTACTCTTCCTATCTTCCGCGATTCGGCGGTGCTGCATAGCTGATGCATCAGTGGGGGGCCCGTGAGGGGAGAAGAGATTGGGTGTTGGTAGGTACGTTCTCCGTATCCTCCGCAGCCGAAACATGATGAACGGTCGAGCCATCGCACCGGACCAGGTCCGCAAGAAAAAACCATCGTAAATGTGTCACTAATTTAAAAGAGGATTGTCACAATGAAATCAGAGTGTAGCAGCAGCACTACAAAGCCCTTTTAAGTGAAATAATCTCTTAAATTTACTAAATTTGAAGGAATCTAACCCACGACTTCGGATTTCGGGATTTGATTTTATAAAAAAATGCTACAAAATCAAATTCATTCATTCATTTTTTATTAAGGCCCACTTTACTAAGAGGTGGCAACGCATCTGCAACTCTAAGGGTGTTGCAAATGTCCATAGGTAGGCAGTTATCACTTAACATTAGGTGAACCGCCAGCTCGTTTGCCACTTTTCACATAAAAAAAAGTGCAAAGATTAGCAGTATAAAAAACTTAGAAAACCATTTTTTTAGTTCCTCGGCTTTCATACACGTTAGTTTGACGCTTCGCGTTGATACACGAAAATATTATCAAAAAAGACCTAAACTATAACAATTTATTATACAGTGTAGGTATAAACTGCAGGAATGAGACATTCATAGGGCAATAAACCAAACACTGGCAAAGTCTAAAACCACTGCCAAATTTGACTGCTGGGGATTGACTTTTGAAAACAAAATTACGAGGAAAGCAGCGCTAAGCCGACTTGAACCACGCAATTGGCGAAATCTCCCTTTATTGGGCAAATAAACAAGCGACTGTATACAAATCAATTGTCTAGCATAGCGGCTTATCGATGAAAAAAAGCACCGATCTGTCCTCACAATAGTGTGATTCCGTATGTTTAGTTATACGCGAGTTCCCTTTGGTAAATACTATCTCTTTTTATTGATTGTTGCAGAAGACTTATAATTAATGCATATTTAATAATGTTTCTCAAATGCCTTTAATAGATTAATCCTGTGAAACACAAACGAGCCTGTAACACAAGGTTAAAACTTATTACAGCTATGTAGGATCAGCATTATGTTGATTATGATCTCCTATCTGAGACAAGAACTAACTGCGTTAAACAGCCCAATTTTCAAAAGGTTGTCAACGCATATGTAACCTCCGGGTGTAGCAGATGTTCATGGGCGGCGGTATTCACTTACCATCAGGTGAACCGTCTGATCGTTTGGCAACGTTTCGCTTAAAAAAAACAGAATATAGAAAAAACTTTGATTGAACTTAACTGGATGTTCTCAAAGTGTTTGTACATAAAATGTACGTAACGTAAATGTACGTTTTGCTGTGGTAGGATCAAGCAACAGTGTTCACTGTTGCACGAATGGGCAGTACCGTCCGGGTAAGTACCACGACCACACAGAAGACCGGTGTGAAGTAGAAGTGTTACACATCCGCATTTCGTCAGATGAGTGAGGTAGCCGGGGCCCAACGGGTGTTGCAAATGTCCATGGGTGGCGGTTATCACTTAACATCAGGTGAACCGCCAGCTGGTTTGCCACTTTCTCACATTAAAAAAACTTCCAACAGTCTACGCTATTGCAATGCGGTACGCCATAAAGTGGAACGCGAAACGTCAACGGGGACGCAAAGCTCCCTATTTCGATGTTGCCGCACGTATAACTCGACCCAATACATCATTATTATCATTTGCGATATTTCCCATTCTGCTCGTGTACCGCAGGGAAAATTGACATTGTTGACAATTTCTTTTGTTTGCTGCCCCCGCATGCGGGCGGTTCTCTTAACGTGGCCATTTTGTTTTCCCTTTTTATCAGTCTATTTAGCGAGGCGGCTAATTCGCCCGCTCCTCTAACGAATCTTTAACGGTATGTTTGGCCGGCGAGTTCCATTGTTTCGCTGTGTTTGAAAGAGCCGATGATATAAGTAATTCGATTTGTCGTTTTGCAAAGACAGATGTTAATCTAAATAACAAACAGGTGGTTTTTTGAATCCGTAATCCCAATGGAATATTTATTTATTTGATATCGGACGGATATGGCTACGATCACCAGAATATTTTACATAAAACAAATTTACCGATTCGTTATGGCTTTTGATAAAAAGCGGAATATTTGCTTACTTACATTTAATAATAGTTGTAAGGCACGTAGGCTGTTTGTTAGGCTCTTCCGGTAAAGTACCAACGCCTCACAGGAAATGGCAGCCAAGTGGAAGTGTTACAAATTTGCTGTGTTAAATATTCGTCTGACGAGTAAGGAAGGTGGCTGGGGCCTAATTCTCTCTAAGTGGGTAACATATCTGCCACACGCAAAGGTGTCGTAACTCTGCATGGGTGGCGGTAATCACTTACTATCAGGTGACCCGTCAGTTCGTGAGACACATAAATCGCAAAAAATAAAACAAATCCCATAAACCGCTCACAGATGACACCACTATCAAACCTCTCCTTCTCCTGCCCATATTCTCACCTACGTGGAGTCACCACAACATGAATTATGTCATTATAGGTATTGGGAAAAATTACCCAATACCTATTTGGTCTGCTTGGCGTAATTTTTTTTAAAAGTTGCGAAAAAACACCCAGCTTTGGAACAATTTTCTGTGGGTCACACAAATACTTGTTAAAAACGTCCGAATCTACGACTCCCGCTGCCGAAGACAGTAGCGTACTATGGTATACAAATATATTCACCAATGATGAGAAGTAATCATTCACAGGCTCACCGTCTTTGAATTTATGCAGAAACAGGTCGGCTTCATGGAACACTGAATCTGATAGAAATCGAGGCTCGATTGTAGATCTCTCTTTGAAATAGAATGGGCTAATATTAACGCAGCTCTTCTAGGAGCTAATAAATGTTAATTCCATCGTTGAGCGGCTAAATGCCACCCTTAGGGGCGTTCGGGGAGAGATAAATATTGACACGGCGGCGATCTGAGGCACTCGAGTTTAAAATTCTAATTTTATTGAAATCCCAAAGAGTAATGACGTTTGGTAACACTTGACGGCGCGCTTGAAAACTAATTGCAGTTCCCTCGTTGATGCGTTCACTGTGATGGGGTGCGCCATTCAAATGGATTTTATATCCTACAGATTTTTTCAGCATCTCTTATTGACATTGTACCAGTCTCAATTGTTCTTAAATGATAAACAAGTGTTTATTATTTTTAATAATTGTTTTATTTACACCAAAAATCTGTAATTAAGATCCTCGCCAACTAATCAGCAACTAAATTTACTACGATAGAGGGAACTAACAAACCAGAGATAAAAAAGTTCTACCGAAAAGATGACAGAGTAATACAAAGACAGCTAGGCAGAAGGAGAAATAAAGGGATCGCATAAGAGGTTAATTTTAGCCGATTTTTAAGAAAACTTATATTCCAAATCCAAGCGCGGTAGAATATAATGTAAAATATAAGCTTGTTGATAAAAGTTACAGGCAGAATTTTACTTAACTTATTTTCCTCTAAGTCTTATAGGGTAAGCAGTATTAAATATTTTCTTCGAACATATTTTAATAAATTCACTGTTATGGATAAAATGTCTTTGACAAATAATAAAAGGAATAAGGATTACCAAGAAGATTTATGGAAAGCGCTGGCTAATGCAAATGCCAACAAGATAATCTCATTTGACGACCGACTCCAAATTTATTACAATTTCTTTATGGCTTGAAATTTTTTTTCAACCTGTGGCTTTAAATAATGTAATACTTCTTTTGAACCCAATCCATAAAAATAAAGATGTGGTATTTGCCGCTGCTCAGCGGTGAAGGAAAACATCGTGAGGTAACCTGCACATTTTCGAAATAATAACAAAAAAAAATATTTCGAAGATTTGTGAAGTCCGCCAATCTGCAGTGGAGTAGCGTGGTGGCCTAATACCCTCTGTAGAGATTCCTCTCTAAAGTCCCACCGCTGGGCAAAGGCCTTACTCTTACGGACACTCTGTTACTTTGCTTTTTCTTTACTATTTTTCAGTGTACTACAAAGTACATTATAAATATATAAAAGGGATATTTTATCAATTCCTTGGTATATTTTTAAAGTTTTTGCCCATTTATGTAAAGAGAAAATGCTGCCTATTTGCAGTCGTTAAGCTTTAGTTGCCAATATTACGATGAAATTGTTAAATGTTTGTCACCAAAAAAAATTTTTAACAGACCTTATGTATTTAAAATCAAAGGTTATAAATTTCTCTATACACGGATTGAAGTCACTAGCAATGTTCGGTATGCAACCTAACTGGGATTCAGTCGTTGGTACTGAGAATGTCAAAGCTTTGTTACATACCTAGGCTGCATTCCGTGTCGCCATTTGTTTTTCAAGTCTTACTTCGAGACTTAATTCAGACGCAAGGGTGTTCTTGGGTCTGATTTAAACTAGAAATCTAGACGAATATTTCCTTTAAAAAAATCTATAAAGGCGATTGTATAATATTATTCAACTCGTAATATCTAAGATAACCAAAACGCCATGAAGACTTTAAGCGGTTAAATGTTTTTAATGGGTCATAAAATTTTGTATCGGCCTCCACATTCACCAAAACTTTATTAATTTCATTTCATACAAGTTAACACATTACGTACATTTAATAAATAAAATCCTTAATTTAAAGAAAAGATTGGCATAGCTATTTTTTATATCCAATATGCAGCCCGTGGTTAAACACGAAACTATCTTAATTTAGAGAAAGCAATCGATACTTTCAACCGCGGTTCGTAGTCGGAGCGTCAAAAGTTGTATCACTCGCCCACCTTTTTACTCGTTCTTAACAATGGAACTTGGTAGTTCAAATAGTAACTTAGACAAAAGCGTAGCGGAATCAAAAGTAGTTTCACAGGGAGTTACCTTAGGCCCTGCCCTGTTCGAATTGTTCAAACTTTCCCACTTTGGCGTTTCCTTTTATCCGTTCGAAAGTGTTCCCCTGTTAAATTATTATTTTTGCTTTTTTTCCACTTCGAGTTACATGGTGCGTGTGATATCGAGTTCTGAACATTTAGTGTTTTTCGAAAGTTCATGTTTCGTTCATGTACAATCTTTCTCGTTCTGGAATCAAATACGATTTGTTGTTTTGTTATATTTTCGATAGCTGTATTATGTTTTAATACTGCGTAAATTTAGTTTTCTTTATGTCAATAAATTTTTATTACATTTTGTGAACCTATATGATCGCTCACTTGGTGAACTTAGTAATAGGCACCGGCACCACGTGTCGTGGGTTCCATTCCCGCCCATACAAGCATTTGTGTGAATTCCAAATAAGTGATTAATGTCTCGGCTGCTTATTCATATTTAATTTGTGTATTTAAAACATCCCCAAAACACATGAATAAATGATGCTACAGTGGAAGTGAATATAAAATAACAACATTTAAAATATTGAGATTATATATAACAACTAAAGATACGAAAGGTTTCATACACAAATCATGCAATTGTGTATGTTACACTGAATAACATACGAGTTGAAACAAACGCGTGGTATACATCACATTAAAGAACATATTTCCTAGAGAACCGAGGTGATGTCTGGTGAGTGGAATGTTGGGAAGAAGAAACAGTGCTCGTGATTCAAAAATACGTAATGAATTAATATCACTTCCCTCTCTATCATATGCTATTTCAATTTTTCGAATTGAAATGAGTATGAATTGTAATGAGTTGTAACGGGAAACGTGCAAGATGATTTCATTATCATGAAATCATCTTGCACGTTTCCCGTTATCCTTTTCTAAATAATCTCTTCCCACATTATTAAATCTTATTAGCAAAAAAGAAGCGGCCGTTTAGTTCCCGTACAGCCCTCTATTATTAAAAGCTAAAGATAACGTCTGAACCTTCGCAGCATCAATATTAATTTTGCTCTCAGCCACGCTATCGAGTGTTCAATTGTAGGAAGCGAGCCTCTCGTTACTATATTGTTTCACGAGAAGCCGTAATTAATGAAAAACCCAACGTCGAAGCTCTACTCGGCAGCGTTTCCACACTCATAGCTTTGTACACAGAGAATCGGATGAAATTCAAAATTCTAACTAATTGCTCTCGGAAATGGCGTCTAACGATTTGAAATTTTATGATAATTTTTCGAATGAAACAATTCTTGTACGAGATTTTCACTAAATTATGACATGTTTAAAATAATAAGGAGCCTTTCATATCTATAATTTCATACCTTTTTTAAATAATAATGAGCCTTTCACATAAATCCCGTACCTTTTAGGAAAGTGATGAAGTAATTCAGGACCTAATTTGATTAATCTAAAAGTCCTGAAAGGCACAAGGTAAGCTTTCCAATGGAACTCTCTTTTTCTATCTTCATAGGTCTCAAGAAATAAAATGCATCTACGACGAATACAGGAAAGATCTCACAGATAGCTTCCAAGTCGTGTGTGATTTAATAAGTCACAATATATGTCATATTTGACATAATATATCTAACATCTATTTTCTTCGCAAGTGAATCACAAAATCGACGATTTTGAAACAAAGAAAACTTATATTTTTTCAACACCTTTTGCAAGAGGTAACACGCATAACGAAACCCCCCCCCCCCCGCTCTCCTCAATATAAAACAAAGTACCTCGCATAAAGTAATAATAATATTATTTTAACCAAATCGACTAGAAAATAAGCAACACATTATTTTTGTAAATCCGTATTTTGTTTACGGATATTTCAGCACCTTCCACCTCATCTCACAAAGCAATTCATCGCCAACTATCGTCTTCACGATCACTCCCTCATTAAACTGAGAGGGCTTTTGTAGAATACAATTAATTAAGTTACATCCCATTGTTGGCACGGGATTTATACCACCTTATCTGGACAACCAACGCGTCTGACTTACTGACTTATGGATCAAGCCAAATTATCTGATAATTGGTTTTTGGCTATTGGTAAAGGAGAAACCGGTTTAAGGAAAGACGAAATTCTGGACTTACTGACGGATTAAAACATTTTGAAAGTAATACGTCGTAAAGGTATTCTATAAGTCCATTTATAAATGCTAGATTACTCTACTGATTCAAATGTGTACAAAATTTCGTCTTCGCATACACCGATTTTTATTAAAACCAATTGCAGCATGTGTAGTAAAATTAAATAATAAAAGTTCCAGTCTAGCCCTAGGTTGAAAGGGAGTATCTGGAATGTTACCTCCGAGAATTTTCCCGCATGAAGTGAAAGTTTCTTCTCTTTTATCCGCTAAAGAAAGTATCGGCTTTCGTGTATTAACATTGAATACTTTGCTACGATATTTCCATCTACTGTTACGTGTTTAAAGTATTCCATGTTTTAAATAAAAGCTATATATCTTCAACGGATTATGTAATCATATTGAATTTGAAACAAAAGTAACCATTACGTCTATTTGATGCCCAACATAAGTTTAACCCAAAAATGCCTTTTATATAAATGTTTAAATAATTCTATTCCGTCTAAACAGCCTACTAGACAACACATGAATTTTGCTTATTTCTTTAAATTGATATTAAATACACATTCTGCAAACGACAACTTTAATACGATATACGACATAAAAACTACAATTTAATTGTCTTACCTTTTGATGTTAACAACAAAGCTACTACTTCTCGATTTTTGTTCATTAAACTGTTTAATAATTACAGTGCTAACCCAACAAAGCTAAGTCGTTAGTTTTAGATCTTTATTCTGGAATGTAATTAATCATACACAAATAAAATCTTCTGCATCTTGAGTACAGATAAATATATATGTATATATCGATAAACATAAAAAAGTATACAGATAAAACATTCGGGAAAGCTATTAAAAACCACGATCCACCACGCCGTAGCCTTAGCAAGTTGTGTTGCTCAGTTTGTATCTTTTTTTTATTTTATTTTCTCTTTAAATGTTAATATCTAATTATTATGAGAAATCGGTACGCTTATTATAATTCTAAGATACACCTGACATCCGCCGCTGTTATACGTGTTAAATCGGACATTAGCAATAGAATTTTATCCGACGGAGAGATCTTATTGGCCGGCCGCCGGTCAGCGCCGTAAAACCCTAATTTTCCACGTCATTTAACAGTCTTATGGTGTATGGAAGCCGGCGCCTCGATAGATTTGGCATTAGATTGTCCGAATGGGGGTCCCTCCCCCTTCATAAATTTCTCCTCTTATCAAAAGAAATATTATGTGCGCCCATCAGTACTTTATTGTATCGATTCCAGTATATAAAACCCAATAGAAATGTGAATAATCTACTCTTAGCCCGAAATGGTAAATTTCTAACTATGTTATAGCTCCATGGCATATGAAAATAATAAAAAAAATACGCATACCTCAAGTATTTTATATGCTTTTGTATTTAAAAACTTATAACCCTATAATTTTTATAGTTAGCATTACCCACAAGACAAAAAAGCAGATGATACGAAAATGTACAAAAGATGGTCCACATAAATTGACTAGTTTAATAAAGAAAAAAAACATTTCCGCAGTCTTCCTCATTTCTATGACCACAACTAACAGACGCGAAAATTATATTTCAGATTAATTAATTAATGAAATAAAATCAACATTGATTCTGATGAATAAGGGACCCTTTAAAAGCAAACCTGGTTGAGGAGGAAATCGTTAATAGAACGTGTATATTACTCGTGGTTGAGCACAATCAATTACACCTTTGCCCCGCGGGATTTGGAAAAGGTGGCTTAAGGATGTAAGCCAGAACTCAATTAACCGAGACACGGAGCCTTTTGTCAAGCTTAATGAATAACTTCTAACTATTAAAACGAAATAACCTCGAAAGTTCCAGAGAAAGTTTTCTATAATTTTTTTTTTTTTTTAAGAAACATTGCCCTTACTGTAGGATAATATTATCCGGTGTTAAGAACTTTTTACATTCATAAATTTCACGTAGGCAAACACCCGTATCAGAGACAACTATCTGTTGGTCACACAAATAGTTGCCCCGTGTGGGACTCGAGCCCACGACCCCCGGCCCCCGGCCCTAAAACCAAGACCTTGGCAACTACGCCACAGATTTCCGAAAATTTGGAATATAATTGGTTACAAAGAGGAAAAACAATGTAGGTAATTGTTTTAGCGAGCCAGAACTGTTTAATACTCTAATCGAAGAGGTTTAAAAATGGTATAAGTTCAAATTTCGAGTGTCTTTCATCTATACCGCGCCAAACCGCGCGCCTAGACGAATTCTGTTCGCCGCCATCTTACATTCTTTCTAATTTGCATACTTCATACGGAGTTATCGCTTTATGACGTTCCAAATGCTCATCGAAATATTTCACATCGCTCCGCGGGATAAGGGGCATAAATCACGTCTCGAACCGAACTCGCAAACTTGCAGCGCACCAGAGCAGTCAAATAATAAAAAATATATAAAAAGACAAATACGAATGGAAATTCCACCGCCCCTACCAGTGGAGCATGGCGGGCGACTCGTATAAATCCACCAGTGTCTGGATTATGAGAACTTATTGTTGGGACAATAGGTATTGAAGGGAATATCTGTGGGAATTTCCCGAGCCTTACCCAAAGTCTACGCGATACAATATCGAAGGCCCATCCGTACATTGTTTGGAAAATAAAGATTAAATCTAAGATAAAATTGGTAAAAAATCATGGTAACAGAAAGTCTAGTGATGCTGCAGAGTGCAAGTCGGAATCCCAAAGAGGTGTACTGATGAGTTATAGAAAAAAAGCATCAGATTTCTTAAGTTCTTTTTAATTTAGAGCTTAATTTTTCCGGCTTTTTTCGTTTGGTTCTTCCATTTTAAATGTAAAGATGGGATGCTTACAGCAAAAAATTGATAAACCGTGTGATAAAAATAAAGCTTATGTCCCTATAGATTGACAAGGACCTCTATTCAAATGATACGAGTCCATAATCCCCCAATTTCTCATTTTAAACGATTTCAAAAAGGAGGTTTCTCAATTCGACCGTATATATTTTTTTATGTGTGTTCGCGGATAACTAAGTCATTTATGAACCAATTTTGGTGATTCTTTATTTATTGGAAAGGAGATATCCCAAGGGTGGTACCATGATAAGGAAACACGGATCTGATGATGGCATCCCAGAGAAATCGATGGCAATCCTCAAATGTATATATATAAGTATTAACAATCTTTTTTAATTTCGTTTTGACGTCGGTTTTTTTTTTTATAAAAATTATTACGATTGGTAAAATTCACATATCTTAAAAGTTTTCAGTTAATTTTTTTGTTCATTTTTAATAATTAAGATTACTCTCATTCTTACCACTGAGCACATCAGCATTTAAATTTAGTTAAATTGATTTAACACTTTTTCTTGTGTTGGCACCGGGATTTGTAGTAAAGGAGAAAACAGTCTATACATATTCCACTATTGGTCAAAGACCTTCTCTGTACATACTCGTGAGGTATTAGGGCAGAGTCCACCATGCAGCCCCACTGTAGTTTGGCGGATTTGACATATCTTCAAAAATTTTTTTTGTTATTATTTCGAAAATATGCCAGTTTTCTCACGATGTTTTCCTTTACCGCTGAGCACGTAACATGACGAGCAAATCAGCATTTAAAGTTAACAATTTCATGGGTGCCGGCACCGGAGATCGAACTCAGGTTACTCGAGTATATTTACTTACAGTAGATGCTGTTTACCAATATACAATTATATTATTTACACAAGAAATCAGTAATTGCCAATTAACAACTTTAACTAAATAATCGTCAAAAAATATCGATATCAAAACTCTTTTATAAACATACTAGCTGCTGCCCGCGACTACGTCTGCGTAGAGGGGTGAAAATTTAGGGTTGTATGTATTTTTGTATGCTGTGTCATAAAAAAATAGAAACAAAAGTTTTATATAAAAAATAAAAAAAAAAACTTAGGGGTGGACTACCCCCTTAACATTTAGGGGGACGAAAAATAGATTGTAGCCGATTCTCAGACCTACTGAATACGCATATAAAATTTAGTAAAAATCGGTCGAGCCGTTTCGGAGGAGTTCAAGTTCGAACCCCGTGACACGAGAATTTTATATATTAGATTAGACGTAGTTAAATATTTTACATACTCGTAATTTACTCGTAGAATGTAATTTTACACCAAATATGCTAAAGGAATATTTAAAAACCACTGCATTCCCCGAAGCCTGAGTAATCAAACACAAAAACGAAGAAATGCGAACTTCATTCGACTATTACTGCCAACATAAAAGATTTCCGGCTTAAAAACGGAGCCGGGAGATCAAAGCTACAGTTAAACCTATAGAAATTCCATACTATTCTATTCAATGTTACAGTACATTGATTGGTAAGTATAAAACGAAGAAGCAGTCTAGGTGTTCAAGAGAGCCATGTATTAGATTCATTTCGGAGCGCTCATAAATTTTTGCCTTTTAGCAAGGGCTTAGTGTAGGCGGGGAAGGTCCTCTTGTAGATGCACTAGACTATATAATTAACGCCCCGTGATCGCTTTCGAGGAAAATTCGCAGTATTACAACCAGCGTACTGGATCACAGCCAAATCGCTGGTGACTCTATGAAAGCGATCTATTAAAAAGTGCAAATTTCCAAAATCAACGTTGCTGTAGTGGTTTTTAACCGAGTTCAAAAAAGAAGGAGGTTTCTCAATTCGACCGTATATTTTCATGTTTTTTTTTTATGTGTGTTCGCGGATAACTTCGTCGTTTAAGAAACGATTTTGATGATTCTTTTTTTGTTGGAAAGGAGATATCCCAAGGGTGGTACCATGATAAGGAAACACGGATCTGATAATGGGTTCCCAAAGAAATCAGTTTCCTGTTTGAAGTCTTTTTTTTGTTAAAAAATATATAGTCTTTAAAAGCATTAAAACATTATACTATCCAACTTGCATAAATGAAGACGAAATTCTATTCCTTTATTCTCGGGTCATGTAGGTCGTTTGCTTCGGGCTGAACGACCTAAGACCTGGCTTAGTATCTATCGGAGAGATGCTATCTGATACGATTGTTTGTTTATGGTAGAGATTAGTTGACCCGCTCTGCGTTGGTTAGCTCTTGCGTTGTTTGTTTATTGTAAAATACCTTTATGAGATGAAAATTTTAAAAGTGGGCGGAAATATGTAATATAAAAACGTAGTATAAAACAAAGTAGTCCCGCTGTCTCTCTGTCCCTATGTGTGCTTAGGTTCTTTTAATAGATAGAGTGATTCAAGAGGAAGGTATATATGTATAATACATTGCAACCTTTTGCGAAACCGGGATGGGTCGCTTGTAAAGTATATAAATTACTATGTCCTCAAACACCAGATAGTAAATAATCTATTAGATGTATACATTTACGTTCTTATTCATAATAAGTTATTGGAGGTTTAAAAGCTCGCTAAAAATAGATTGTCAAAAAGTCTTGTTCGTAATCATTCTATACCGCTAAAACGTTCGTTAACTCTCCGATAAAGTGTCTCTGATATAAACAAGCCAGAACCCTGCTATAAACGTTCGATAAACGTATATTAGCGCAAAACATGGTCGATTTTGGTCAGCTGATTACTGACGTTTGCTATGACTTAGTTCAAATCATTCCACGCCGCCACCTTTGTTGTATGGAGATCGTGTCAATGTTTTTTTCGTTGATGTTCGATAACACGAACCCGCCAAAATCGCACTTTCAAGATAATCTTAGAAAGCAAAAACAGTCAATTTTACTAAGAAACAGTGCGAAGTTCTATACAAAATTGTAACAACAACTTTACGTTCATGCATCTAATTTTCACTACTTGCCTCTTTAGCATTCGTGTTCTTTTAACATTTGTTAACGATCTATAGATAAAAACTCATGAAACCATTCTTATATCATTCAAATTTCACAAATTTTTCTACGAAATTGCAAAATTATATTCAATATAGACATTATAGTTATGGGAGGTTTATTATGTTGAGTTGAGTTTATTATTTTTTCATTTATAAAATGCTTATGAATAAAGGTTTTTATCGAACGTTAGATACGCTAAAAAGACTTTTTAACTAATATATATTTATACATTCCATAAGAGTTTTATTATAAATAAGGCGGTTAATGTCAATTGTTGTTTATATCAAGTAGTGAAAGCATTAATATAATGTCACTTGTGGAGTGCTCGTAGGATCTTATCCAAGAGTAGTTGCATCTTTCCTGGATAAATAAATAACGCGAAATAATCAATATCACCCACGCGACTCATGTAAAGTCACTAAAAATAAGATCGCTGTCACGCTATAGATTTTAGTAGAGCCATAAAATGGGGACAGATTATTTATCTCCGTCTGTCTTAGTTGTTGACAAATTGTTCAAAGTCCACATAATTTGCGGCCAGTCAAAAATTATCTGTCCCAGTCTTGTTGTCTTAATGAAATAAAATATGAATAAACACGTATGTCCCTTTGCTTTAGCAAAGATCAGCTCAAAAGCATAAGAATCATTAGAAAACGATTCTAAAACCCAAATTTATCGTGTTTGAAATTTTGTGTTTGTTACAGAAGCTTTACTATTCAGCGGGATAGTACGACAAATACGCTATACGTGTCCATTGGTGCATATGAGTTTGATCGTAGTTTTAATTATTTATTATTTTTTTTAATATTATTAATTATTATTAATTTAAATTAATAATAATTAATAACTTATTATTAATTTAATTTAAATTATTATTAATTATTATTAATTATTTAAGTCTATTATAAAATATAAAAATTACTTTAAATCGTAGCATTTACCCTACCGTTAATTCGTATCATGGCAAGTGGATCCATTCACGTCACGCCTCGCGGAAGAATTTCAATTTGAATCTCCCCTGTTTAAAGCAATTACAAATAAAAAAAAATCACCTAGTCACCTCGTGCACCGCATGAGAATTGAAATGGGTGTCATTAAATCTCTTCACGCCGCAAGCCTATTATAAAATCTACTTTACCCCGCCCTCAGGACTGCAGCTTCCGTACCGGTATCACCGATAAATCGATGATACGGACAGTCCCGTTCTCATACGTTTTAGGGTTCCGTACCCAAAGGGTAAAACGGGACCATATTTCTAAGACTCCGCTGTCTGTCTGTCGGTCCGTCTATCACCAGGCTGTATCTCATGTTAAAGACAGTTAAAATTTTCACAGATGATGCATTTCTGTTGCCGCTATAGCAAATACTAAAAATCAGAATTTTTTTTTTTAAATCGGGGTCCTATATAACACCCGTGATTTTTTTTTTTCGTTTTTATAGATATTGGTACGGATCCCTTCGTGTGCGAGTCCGACTCACACTTGGCCGTTTTTTTCTTTGCAATTTGTTTTGTTATCAGTCAAGCGTTAGGATTTATGCTCGTGTCTGCGACTGCTTCGCTTATTTACGAGTCGCCTCAGCCATCTCTATAATGATTTAAGTTTCAATCTGTGATTCGAATTGGGGTGAATAAATAAGTTTTTTGATTGTGCGATTTTTACGAACAAAATCTTTTTTTTTTTCTGTGCTTGGGACATCAAGCACAGAAAATAAAAGGAACCCTAGGTTGTCCACATTAATTTAGCACCAAATAATGATTAACTTTGGACACCATTGGCCAACTTTTTATGAAAATCTCTCGTAGCGTTAAAAGGAATTGGAGTTTGTGAAGCATACTCAATTATGCTTTTTAATAAATCTAATCAATTTTATATCAAGATTTTCTGCACTACTAACATCGCACTTAAATGAAAAATTTAAATGGAAATGGATGAAAAGTTTTCCACCGACGCAGGAATCGAACCCATGTCTTCCGGAAAAGCGCCCTTGCGCTTTAACCACTCAACGCATTTTATCTACATTGTTTTTTCTGTTTTAATGCTTGGCGCATCTTAAAATGAATATTCGAAATTTGTACAAACTTTAATAGTGTACGGATTTTATTTAAGTTTCTTTTATAGAACCCGAAACAAATTTTACAAAACAATACCATCTGAAAATAATAAGGCATGACAATTTTTTAAGATGCAAGAGCAAATATATCAACAATATTACATGGTTTTGTATTTAAAACACAGTTTTGTCAAGTAATTAATTATTTATTTATTAAAAAAAATACACAGAATAAAGTTTACTATATATAAACTTGGCACATCAAAAGTAGCGAGTGCTTACAGAAATGTTTTAAAATACTTTGCGACAAACACGCTTTCCCAATCAATGGCGCCCATCTTACTTTTTAATTCGCCTACCAAAATGTTAATTAGAACGTTATTTGCTAAGCAACTGGTGGGGATTCACGCGAATATCGTTTCATGCAAATTGCAACATGATACGGAGAACTTTCGGCCACCGTCGTCAAACCATCGCAAGCGAAAATAAATCCTAACTGAATACCGGTTAAACTCGACATTGAAATAGCGTTTCGTGTTTAATTTTTACCGATGTTATCTTTAAATAAAACCAATCAAAGTTTCATAACGGGCGAACGAAGAAGTACGTACAGAGGATGGAATAATTGAATTGAATTAAGAGGAAAACTTTCAGACACTTTTTACTCACTCACCTCCCTCGTCGATAGTACAGAATTCTAATTACATTATCAAAACTCGAGTATATTTCTCGACGTTGGGAAAGTTTCTCAATTTGCAAGAACAGCCGGGCCGGCTACAACTCGGGACTGTGAAATTCTTTGTTATCAAATCCAAGGGGCCATTAGCTATATAGGAAACGTTTTAATTTCTGAACGGATCGCAGCGCCCGCGGCTCCCTCGCTATCGGTTTTAGACTTCCACCGAACAAATGTGATTTCTTTTCGAGAGCCGACTCCAATCTGCACTCCGGATCTTGTACGGAGCTTGTTGGGTTTACAGAATTGTAAACTAACCCATCGGCTAAACCAATCGAAGAAAGTGAGAAACCTATGCTTTTCTCGTTAAACATCATTCAAAAAAAATTTGATATAAGTCCTAATTTTTCAGAATGTATTTAAGTAAAGTAACAGTATATTTTGCATATAAGAGAACGGTATTTGCCTATACTTTTAGGTTTTTAATATCTCTTAAAAACATTGTTATTCTTTTTTATATAGAGAAAAGTTGTCAAGCGGTTCACCTGACGTTAAGTGAATATTGCTGCACTTTTGCATCTGCAACACCTGAGGTCGTACCGATAAACAACAACCTTTAAAAAGAGTGGGTTCCAGTTACCTCACTCGCCTGAAGAGCCTGCCCATTCGTGCAAGAGAAGCATTTGCGTGGGCCGTTCACAATAGAATTTAACGGTGGTAGGGCCACGCAGCAGCCTCGGCTGTTGCACGAATGGGCAGGCTCGTTCGGGTAAGTACCACGACCTCACAGAAGACCGGAGTAAAGTGGTAGTATAATACTTTCGGGTTTCGTCTGAGTGAGGTGACTGGAGCCCAATTTTCAAAAGGTTTTCAACGCATCTGCAACCCTCGGGTGTAGCATATGTCTATGGGCGGCGGTATTCACTTAACATCAGGTGAACCATTTGCTCGTTTGGCAACTTTTCACATATAAAACAAAAAATAGAAATTCAAATTCGTGCTAGCAAGGCACTGGCAAGACGAGAGATATTTGGTGTTATTTTACATGTTAATTAAGAGTCGATTTATGCAAACACATCTCGCTATACCTCACTAAGCGTATTTTCACTACGCGTAAAGATTTCAAAGGCGCCGACACCGCGAGGCGTTACGCTAAGAACCTGCACATTTATTATTCAAGGTAACGAGATTTATGGAGCGCCGCGCCGCGTGTCCGCACTGCCTAATTTAAAGCGTGGGCTGCAGTTTGTTTCTGAATACCTCACGGGAGCAACAACAGAACGGTATAAAGGCGAACACAACTCTGATTTAGAAACTGGTTCTCAATCTGAAACGCCGTGGTGGCTCCGAAAAAGGAATCTGATTTTATGAGAAAAAGTAACCCATGATCGTTTTTCAGTATATATTATTAGGTGACTATCACTAGCTGGTTCATCGCCTCTTTTATGAGAGAAGGTAGCAAACGAGCTTGCGATTTACCTGATGTTAGTGATATACGCCCATTGACATTTGAAACACCCACAGGGATACGGATGCGTTGCCACATTTGAATAGTGTGCTACAAAAGAGACTCCGGCTACCTAACTATCAATATGAAACGCATTTCCACTTCATGCCGGTCTTCTGTGAGGTCGTGGTACTTACCCGAACAGACCTGCCCATTTGTGTACCGCATTAAATATCTGTTATAAGGTGTTTCTGCTATATTTGTGTTAAAGATATATTCTTCCTGACTAGATATTTCAACTAATACCTGATTCTGTAATAAGTCGATTGTGTGGGACAGGATAAAATCCGTTTACATAACGACGGACCTTTAAAAGCATTGCATTTGTACATTCACTCGTGGAGCATCTCGCCGTTGTGAAAGACAGGCCGCAAGCGATGCAATCCACTCAGAAATGAAAACTGTTCCCAATATAAGTGATTGCCCCGTCAAATACACAATGCGGAATAACATTTCCATTACGTGGTAATATCAATTTGTTTTGTCTGTTTTAATACTCTGTGGGGTAGAATAATGTTCGTAGTAAACAGACATAAAATATATTCATTAGGCTAAACTCGAATTAAAAACTTTCCTACGTTCACATGTTAACCTGTTTCAGGTTAGTAACAAATGAGGTACTTAATAGCTCTTAACATTACCAAAGCTGTGTGATAAGGTAGAATTGTGTAGTTGAGTACTTTAAAAAGCAGAAATTAAGTAATAACAATCAAGAATCCTTATGGTAATAGCTCCTTATGGTATAAGATAGTACTTTTTTTGTCTGAGTGTAGATTATTCAAATTCCATGCCCCGGTTTAGATTCGAACATTCAACCAAAAAAAAATTAATTATACAAATAATATTAATTTTGAAATAATATTGAAATTACTTACAGTAGAATAATATTATTTTTAATTGTATGTATAACCTACGTAAATTCAATATATACTTTTATGTTTTCTTTTAAACAACACAACATATAATGTTGTGTTCTACTTATAAACATCACTTCCGATTATGCAGAATGAAGAATATGCAATGTAGCCCAGGGTCAGCGCAAAGGTATGTACATACATTGAATATTACTCAGAAGACCAATAGAATTTGCAAGTCAATTGACTGTTGGTTATTGCATTATAAAAAGGGGAGGGACTTAAAATAACCTTTGAAACTTAAGGGGTAGGCAGAATCATTAAGCGCCGTACACGTTTCTCCCAAATTATAAGATATAATCTCATAAAAATGCAATGTATTTAACAGATAAAGATATTGCATCTTAAAAAAGCTGGTAACTATTTATAAAATAGGAAAGTAAACCTGCCAGTAAATAAATAATTAATTAACAGCACCGGATTCCTTCTGTACTATGCGTTTTTTTTTTCTCACAGCATCTGAAGCTGCCAGTACACGATAAAACACTTAAGGTGGCGCTCCGAGCGCAGCAGTGACGGTTTGAGGTTAGAAATTGACATCGCTCATCGGAGTTCCACGGAAATCGAATGCGTTAAATTACTTATGCCTCGAACGAAATGTACTCACTTGTTCGAGCATAAATCATGCACGTTTCTACGACGATGTACAGATGTCTGGATTACGTCTTCAGTGATGAAATTCGCATTTTATCTGTTAAATGATTATCTCTTGTAAGCTGATCTTGTAACGTCAATCCTTCAGTTCAAAAGCAACTATCCTCTTACAGTTCCATCGCTAAATGCAGTCCGCTGTATTTATGCTTCACAGGATGCTGCCCGCGACGACTAAGTCTGCGTAAAGTAGGCTGAAAGCGTAACATTCAGACAGAAACACAGATTTACATAAAATATATATATAAATTATAGCCTATATCTTTCAAAGTCAAAGTCAAAGTCAAAGTATATTTATTCAATATAGGCCTAACTTAAGCTCTTATTGAACGTCAACAAAAATCTACCACCGGTTCACTAAACTAGACCTGCACAGAGAAGAACCGGCAAGAAACTCTGCGGTCTTGTTCTTTTTGTTATATATATATTTTTTTAATGCAATTATACACACTTATTTGGGTATAAAATCAGCAGCAGCCAGGGGTCTTGCAAGTGCAGAGCAAGAGTCATTTCCAAACATCCTTGTCCTCTATGTATTCTTGGATATTATAATAAGCCCTTGCCATTAAGGACGCGTTTACGAATTCACGCGCTTCAATTTTAGGTACAGAGGCGTACTACTACACGTGCACGGCTCACGCACACAGCGACAAGCGCGAAGCGGCGAAACTTTATGTAACTGATGCAACTTGATACTTTTATTTAATTTGAAGTGATTTATTTTTTAAGCATACTTTAAATTGTTTTCAACAAGTTTAGTGAAATTTTCTTATATTATTAGATATCATTATTTAATCGATAATTTGCGTTTTAATTAATTATTTATTTAATGCAATTTTCTGTTCATAATTTTTATAAAAAATTCAAACAAATTTAAAAATTATTTCTGTAAATTAAAATTTCAATTTTAATTTTTTTTAAGAGGAGGAAGTAGAAACTTATTTCATTCATTTTATTTATAACGCGGACGGCACTGCAGCCCACTCCGAGCCAAGGATAGGAAAGACATCGAACTAATCGTTGATTATGCAAATAGATAGGTTGTATATGTATATTGAATAGTAGATAGATTGATAGTTTACGGATTCTATTGCATTTAATTTAAATTCCCGACGTTTCTAACCCTTTCCAGCGTTCATGAATTGGAATTAGCATGGCATATGAAGCCATGCTAGTAGCTGGTACCTAAAAATGAAATAAAAAAAATAATAACACCAAGAAAAGAAAAGTAGTGAAAAATTTATTGAATTTTTGTTTATATTATACTATCATCCACATGTGAAGAATGTACTCGTAGTTCCATATTTCTTTTGAATCTTGGGTCGATCAATTCTGGAAGGAGACAGTTCTTATAGAATCGAATTAGATGTGATTCCATATTCTCCTTCCAGAATTTATCGTCTTTGGATATGAATTCATATTTTATTTTTCCAGCGCCCGTCCAAATAGCAAAGACACAAGTCTTTTCCCCGGTAATTCGTAGCTGACCTTGAATTTGGAAATACCATTGATGTTTGGTATTTACAACCAATTGGTTTGAATTCGACGGGTATTTCCAAAAGTTAACTTTTTTTTGTCGTATCGCTTCTTCTGGGTCCATTTCATATGCCGACGACGGACATTTAATTTCTACTATCCCGTGTTCACACTTTCCATCAGGACTTGCACCGAGGAAAGAAAATTCTTTATCGATAGACAACCCACATTGCCAAATTTTTGTATTTAAAACTTGTTCAAGGTCGCGTATTGCAGTGTACTCATTGTTTTTACCGTGTTTGATGGATGGTATATTACTCAAATCTCTTCCATACAAAATCTTTTTTACTAAAGATGCACAACTGGAGCTTGGGCGCCGTTTACATACCATAGCAAACCATGAAGCTGTAAGCAACTTTCTTCTAATTTCTAACCATAGCGGACTAGCACTTTGTAAAATTGTGTCTTGCTCGATCTTATCTTTTTGTTCAGACGTTATTTCTAGGCTAGTCAAAAAGTCTTTTTTAGCTCTTTGATATTGTTTTTCATCCATGTCGACTTTTTGGCATTCTTCTCCATAATGAACTCCCTTTTTGGTGGTAGGTTTGACGACTTTCTTTTTTTTAATTTTTTTTTAATTCTTTTTATCATTAGTTGTTGACGAACGCTTTCTAACTGAACTATTTCATCGTTTGCATCAGTATCAAAGATATATTTATGAACGGTCGACTGTAAGGCACCCGAATTAAATGATACAACAGCTGCAGCACAGCGGCCAGAATATGATCCACGTTGCGAAAAATTCACTCTTTTTCCGCCAACAAATTTCGCTACTCTGGCGTTAAAGCTCTCCACTAAGTTGTTGGTTTCGTTGTGTACGAAGCTGTAGGCGTGGAACGATAAACGATAAGCCAAATCTTCTATTTTTTGAAACAGTCCATTTACTTTCAATTCCGGCACCATATTTTCGGAACGTTTCTTGATTTCATCGTTACAAAAATATGATGCACATTTTGAATGATCTCCGAAAATGTGATAAGGACCATTAGTAATATCATTTTTAATATTTTCCATTTTTTCGGAAAACGGAACATTTTGCTTGACCCAATATTTGACGCTACTATCTACTCCCCATCGTATCCGCAAATAATTATCTTTTAATATTTTTCGAGCTCTTATGGGATATGCAGTATTGCTCGATATTGATAAAAGCCCTTTGCAGTAGTTTCTGAGCAAATGATTTTTGCACTCTACTTTACCTACAGTCACACTTTCATATGGCCTAGCATTTCGGATACTAATATATGTACTGGAATCACCATCTGCTACATAATGACTATAGATGAGTCCGTGACTCTTCATTGATGTTTTAAAACCCTCTGTTATAATAACTGCTTCCATCGCAGTAGAAGGCCCTTGAAAATTTTTAAAACAACTATGTTTCGGTGATTGTACTCCTTTGGAATGTGCTCGAGAACAGATGATACACGTCTTATTTTTTACTCCATAGTAAAGAACTTTTTTAGAAAAAATTCCTACAATAGTACCAACTCCAGAAGACGCACTGTAATTTGTACCATACGAACGTTTGGACCAACATGCGTCCCCCGCTACAGCTATCATTGGTAATCCTTCATCATTTACGCTTCCAATAGATAAAGCATGATTCTTCTCTTCCTTACCAGCCTCTGCCATACAGTGCTGTGCAGTTTTTTTCCACAATCGACAAATTATATCATGTTTCATTTGATATAATCGTACCGACATAGGTGGCATATTTATATGACAAAGAATTGTGTTTAGCTGTGTAACTCCGGCACCAATAGTCATAGTACCGGCCACGACTTCTTCGTTCACATCCATTTTATTTTCCGAATCTTTAGAAGATTTTAATATAAACTTTGCGCCACAAATTTGACACTTCATTTGAAAATTTGAATTAAGTCCAGTCCTTTTTTCATGTAACATTTCAACAGTACTTAAATTACATTTAAACATGGAAGTATGGTTTCCGATTTCTTGAAGCTGTTTCATAAAATAACCTATTTCTACGAGCCTTCTTCCTGAAACCTGGAACGGTTCTGTTTCCTCACTGTTCAGGTTCTAAAAAAAATAATACAGAAAAATAAGACAAGACAGTGAAAAAAAGTATTAGAATGAACAAATCATAACAGCAATTTATAACTTACGTTAGCCATTTCCAAGTTGTTGTCATCGGAAGTACTACAAGTGATTCGGTCATAGCTTTCCGGACTCGCTTCGGTCGTATCAGTCACGATACTCAAATCACGACTACTTTCATTATTTTGCCTATGAAAAAGGATCCTGATAAGTAATATTTACAATAATACATGTATTTTTAACAATCATATAAGTACTAACTGTTTCCCCTTTTTTGCGTTACGTCTACAGGCATAAATTTTCTTACGCGAACTTTTTCCAAACGTCTTAAGCCTTGGCATCTAAAACAACAATTGAGTTATAAAAGGTATAAACGTTGTATCTAATCATTGAACCATGAACATAAGTCTTTGATAATTTAAGTTGAGAGCCACTACATTTTCAGACCACAAATATTTTTCGTGTTTATTTCCCATTTCAAAGACGCTTTACTGTAGATACCAATTGTGTTAAGTATTACTTTAGGCAAAATCAATTATCACAAAAGGGGTGTTTTTTTTTTTCAACATAACTAACAAAACAAACCCAAACTCGACACACGTAGCATTTCTCGTCTATTAGTTCCAGTAGCAGTTCTCGAAGTACACCTTCAGGTCACTCCATCAAGTCAGAAGGCAAGGTCTCAACATAACTAACAAAACAAACCCAAACTCGACACACGTAGCACTTCTCGTCTATTAGTTCCAGTAGCAGTTCTCGAAGTACACCTTCAGGACACTCCATCTAGTCAGAAGGCAAGGTCTCACCATACCTAACAAAACAAGCACAAATTCGACACACATAGCTAGCTCATCTCGTCTGTTAGTTCCAGTAGCAATTCTCGAAGTACACCTTCAGGTCACTCCATCTAGTCAGAAGGCAAGGTCTCACCATACCTAACAAAATAAGCCCAAACTCGACACACATAGCTCATCTCGTCTGTTAGTTCCAGTAGCAGTTCTCGAAGTACACCTTCAGGTCACTCCATCTAGTCAGAAGGCAAGGTCTCACCATACCTAACAAAATAAGCCCAAACTCGACACACATAGCTCATCTCGTCTGTTAGTTCCAGTAGCAGTTCTCGAAGTACACCTTTAGGTCACTCCATCAAGTCAGAAGGCAAGGTCTCAACATAACTAACAAAACAAACCCAAACTCGACACACGTAGCATTTCTCGTCTATTAGTTCCAGTAGCAGTTCTCGAAGTACACCTTTAGGTCACTCCATCAAGTCAGAAGGCAAGGTCTCAACATAACTAACAAAACAAACCCAAACTCGACACACGTAGCACTTCTCGTCTATTAGTTCCAGTAGCAGTTCTCGAAGTACACCTTCAGGACACTCCATCTAGTCAGAAGGCAAGGTCTCACCATACCTAACAAAACAAGCACAAATTCGACACACATAGCTAGCTCATCTCGTCTGTTAGTTCCAGTAGCAATTCTCGAAGTACACCTTCAGGTCACTCCATCTAGTCAGAAGGCAAGGTCTCACCATACCTAACAAAATAAGCCCAAACTCGACACACATAGCTCATCTCGTCTGTTAGTTCCAGTAGCAGTTCTCGAAGTACACCTTCAGGTCACTCCATCTAGTCAGAAGGCAAGGTCTCACCATACCTAACAAAATAAGCCCAAACTCGACACACATAGCTCATCTCGTCTGTTAGTTCCAGTAGCAGTTCTCGAAGTACACCTCCAGGTCACTCCATCTAGTCAGAAGGCAAGGTATAACCATACCTAACAAAACAAGCCCAAACTCGACACACATAGCTCATCTCGTCTGTTAGTTCCAGTAGCAGTTCTCGAAGTACACCTTCAGGTCACTCCATCTAGTCAGAAGGCAAGGTCTCACCATACCTAACAAAACAAGCCCAAACTCGACACACATAGCTCATCTCGTCTGTTAGTTCCAGTAGCAGTTCTCGAAGTACACCTTTAGGTCACTCCATCAAGTCAGAAGGCAAGGTCTCAACATAACTAACAAAACAAACCCAAACTCGACACACGTAGCATTTCTCGTCTATTAGTTCCAGTAGCAGTTCTCGAAGTACACCTTCAGGTCACTCCATCAAGTCAGAAGGCAAGGTCTCAACATAACTAACAAAACAAACCCAAACTCGACACACGTAGCATTTCTCGTCTATTAGTTCCAGTAGCAGTTCTCGAAGTACACCTTCAGGTCACTCCATCAAGTCAGAAGGCAAGGTCTCAACATAACTAACAAAACAAACCCAAACTCGACACACGTAGCACTTCTCGTCTATTAGTTCCAGTAGCAGTTCTCGAAGTACACCTTCAGGACACTCCATCTAGTCAGAAGGCAAGGTCTCACCATACCTAACAAAACAAGCACAAATTCGACACACATAGCTAGCTCATCTCGTCTGTTAGTTCCAGTAGCAATTCTCGAAGTACACCTTCAGGTCACTCCATCTAGTCAGAAGGCAAGGTCTCACCATACCTAACAAAATAAGCCCAAACTCGACACACATAGCTCATCTCGTCTGTTAGTTCCAGTAGCAGTTCTCGAAGTACACCTTCAGGTCACTCCATCTAGTCAGAAGGCAAGGTCTCACCATACCTAACAAAATAAGCCCAAGACTCGACACACATAGCTCATCTCGTCTGTTAGTTCCAGTAGCAGTTCTCGAAGTACACCTTTAGGTCACTCCATCAAGTCAGAAGGCAAGGTCTCAACATAACTAACAAAACAAACCCAAACTCGACACACGTAGCATTTCTCGTCTATTAGTTCCAGTAGCAGTTCTCGAAGTACACCTTTAGGTCACTCCATCAAGTCAGAAGGCAAGGTCTCAACATAACTAACAAAAACAACCCCACACTCGACACACGTAGCACTTCTCGTCTATTAGTTCCAGTAGCAGTTCTCGAAGTACACCTTCAGGACACTCCATCTAGTCAGAAGGCAAGGTCTCACCATACCTAACAAAACAAGCACAAATTCGACACACATAGCTAGCTCATCTCGTCTGTTAGTTCCAGTAGCAATTCTCGAAGTACACCTTCAGGTCACTCCATCTAGTCAGAAGGCAAGGTCTCACCATACCTAACAAAATAAGCCCAAACTCGACACACATAGCTCATCTCGTCTGTTAGTTCCAGTAGCAGTTCTCGAAGTACACCTTCAGGTCACTCCATCTAGTCAGAAGGCAAGGTCTCACCATACCTAACAAAATAAGCCCAAACTCGACACACATAGCTCATCTCGTCTGTTAGTTCCAGTAGCAGTTCTCGAAGTACACCTCCAGGTCACTCCATCTAGTCAGAAGGCAAGGTATAACCATACCTAACAAAACAAGCCCAAACTCGACACACATAGCTCATCTCGTCTGTTAGTTCCAGTAGCAGTTCTCGAAGTACACCTTCAGGTCACTCCATCTAGTCAGAAGGCAAGGTCTCACCATACCTAACAAAACAAGCCCAAACTCGACACACATAGCTCATCTCGTCTGTTAGTTCCAGTAGCAGTTCTCGAAGTACACCTTTAGGTCACTCCATCAAGTCAGAAGGCAAGGTCTCAACATAACTAACAAAACAAACCCAAACTCGACACACGTAGCATTTCTCGTCTATTAGTTCCAGTAGCAGTTCTCGAAGTACACCTTCAGGTCACTCCATCAAGTCAGAAGGCAAGGTCTCAACATAACTAACAAAACAAACCCAAACTCGACACACGTAGCACTTCTCGTCTATTAGTTCCAGTAGCAGTTCTCGAAGTACACCTTCAGGACACTCCATCTAGTCAGAAGGCAAGGTCTCACCATACCTAACAAAACAAGCACAAATTCGACACACATAGCTAGCTCATCTCGTCTGTTAGTTCCAGTAGCAATTCTCGAAGTACACCTTCAGGTCACTCCATCTAGTCAGAAGGCAAGGTCTCACCATACCTAACAAAATAAGCCCAAACTCGACACACATAGCTCATCTCGTCTGTTAGTTCCAGTAGCAGTTCTCGAAGTACAACCTTCAGGTCACTCCATCTAGTCAGAAGGCAAGGTCTCACCATACCTAACAAAATAAGCCCAAACTCGACACACATAGCTCATCTCGTCTGTTAGTTCCAGTAGCAGTTCTCGAAGTACACCTCCAGGTCACTCCATCTAGTCAGAAGGCAAGGTATAACCATACCTAACAAAACAAGCCCAAACTCGACACACATAGCTCATCTCGTCTGTTAGTTCCAGTAGCAGTTCTCGAAGTACACCTTCAGGTCACTCCATCTAGTCAGAAGGCAAGGTCTCACCATACCTAACAAAACAAGCCCAAACTCGACACACATAGCTCATCTCGTCTGTTAGTTCCAGTAGCAGTTCTCGAAGTACACCTTTAGGTCACTCCATCAAGTCAGAAGGCAAGGTCTCAACATAACTAACAAAACAAACCCAAACTCGACACACGTAGCATTTCTCGTCTATTAGTTCCAGTAGCAGTTCTCGAAGTACACCTTCAGGTCACTCCATCAAGTCAGAAGGCAAGGTCTCAACATAACTAACAAAACAAACCCAAACTCGACACACGTAGCACTTCTCGTCTATTAGTTCCAGTAGCAGTTCTCGAAGTACACCTTCAGGACACTCGTTCGACACACATAGCTAGCTCATCTCGTCTGTTAGTTCCAGTAGCAATTCTCGAAGTACACCTTCAGGTCACTCCATCTAGTCAGAAGGCAAGGTCTCACCATACCTAACAAAATAAGCCCAAACTCGACACACATAGCTCATCTCGTCTGTTAGTTCCAGTAGCAGTTCTCGAAGTACACCTTCAGGTCACTCCATCTAGTCAGAAGGCAAGGTCTCACCATACCTAACAAAATAAGCCCAAACTCGACACACATAGCTCATCTCGTCTGTTAGTTCCAGTAGCAGTTCTCGAAGTACAACCTCCAGGTCACTCCATCTAGTCAGAAGGCAAGGTATAACCATACCTAACAAAACAAGCCCAAACTCGACACACATAGCTCATCTCGTCTGTTAGTTCCAGTAGCAGTTCTCGAAGTACAACACCTTCAGGTCACTCCATCTAGTCAGAAGGCAAGGTCTCACCATACCTAACAAAACAAGCCCAAACTCGACACACATAGCTCATCTCGTCTGTTAGTTCCAGTAGCAGTTCTCGAAGTACACCTTCAGGTCACTCCATCAAGTCCGTAATGAAATATGAACCCCTACTAATTTCTAGTAAAAATATGACAAAGTGTGAATTAAATTTTACTTTTGTAGTTCGTAGTCCGAAGTCCGAACTTTACACAAGTATCAACTTTGTTACGACAAATATTTTGTATTCGTACAGCGATCTTTTTTCCTCACGAGCTGCTGTTTATAAGCGACACAGTGACCACTCATGACGGCAGCCGAGCGCCGACTAATATTTCTTTAATGTTTTTGTGGAATAAATCAAAAAAGTGACCAGTAAAATAACCTTTATGTCAATCACTTAAGATTCACGCGTAAGATATAAATGTGAAAGAAATAGACTTTAATCTTTAGTTTTTTCTGAAACTAATTTCAAAAATTTTGATACGTAATGTAGCTACCTTTTTGAGTTGAACATGTGTGCTTACATAAAATATTTTTAAATAAAAAAAATATGTTATTAAATAAGAGAAAAATGTTCCTAAACCCAACAGGATATCGTCCATTTTGAACGAAGTGGCAACGAAAATTCTCATTTACAATATTATAAACCAAAATTTTCGATTAAAAACTATCTACCATTTGAAGATCAAGGAGGGATCTATATGTGATAATTATTACTTACATTATATTCGTTTCGTTTTGCCGCAAAATGTACCTGAAAACCCCTTATTTTTGCAGATTCCGCGAGATTTCGCAAACACGCCCTTAAGGTAGCTTTTACAAATTGTTTGAAATTGTTTATACTTAGAAGTTTATACTTACTCTTATTCTGATGTATAAGCTATATTATTGTAAAATTTCATTAAAATCCATTCAGTAGTATTTGCGTGAAAGAGTAACAAACATCCATCCATACATACAAACTTTCGTTTCGTTACTTCCTTTACTTTAATAATATTAGTAAGAATTTAATACATTTTAAACGTTTTATTTTTTGTCAAACTGCGTTAAAAAAAGACTGCCCCACCGAGTAACTTTCGCCGATTCTTCTCAGGTGAGTGGTTTAGTTCCGAACCGGTAGTAGTGTTTTTTGACGATCAATAAGTGAATAAAGATATTTGAGTTTAATAAAATACGACCTTATTCCAGTTTGAATATAAACCGTTTAAGTATAAAACAATAATCCCCGCTCAGAATGAAAAGCAGATTTCTCGCTACGCGCTCTTCCTGCCTTTTCCTTTTGACAGCTGTTTGGCGTTAAAAGAGAAATCCCATTATTTCCCGCCCGCTGCTCTATCCGAGTTATATATCAGATAATATTGAACCCATCTGACAAATGCCTATCATTGCTCTTTATATTGACCTCTCCATATTGCTGAAACTACGAAATCAATTTGATGTTATTACACTATGATTTCTCCTCGAAGAAATAAATCATATTTTTTTACAAATTGCCGAGTTCGGATAAAGAAAATATTGTTTTTTTTTTTTTTTGTATTTCGCCTTTCTTACACTTCGTATTCTTGTATCCCTTAACTGAAAAATATTTTTTTTGAATATTGTTTTAGCTAAAAAAGTTACGATGACTTAAAACTATCTATATTTGTATGACTAATATTATCAACTCAGTCTAACAAATACTTTTGAAAAGAGGAATAATTAAATCACAAAACGCTAGAAGTTAAGTTCAATTATGCAATAGTGCCTTAATCTACACTTTTAGCAAATGTTTGCGCGACAAAGAAGCGTTTCAAATTTAAAGTCTACCGTTTAGCGGAATGAATTACAAACTTGTGTATCTTGTATTAACTGATGTTTTTGCTTTCAGTCCCGAGACTATTAAAGCTTCATCTGACGCAGAACCGGTGGGCTAGCCAGAGCCCACGGGTTTGGGCCCTCCGCTGTGGGTAGGGCCGCGCATGTGCACATGCGTGCGTTTAACTACGACATGTCATCTAAAGGCCATCGAAAATCACAAACTATTTTACTCAATGCTCATATTAAATTATTACATCTAAATGGTACGCTTCTTGTGATATATCTTTATTGCGATGTTATGTAGTGTTTGGGCCGTTTGCTTTATTAAAAGCCTTTTTGCATTAATTTATAAATCGAACTTTTCATCTATCATGATTCATACTAAAAGATAAATATAATTAAAATGAATGTTATATCTAAGCATAAACGAACAATAAATAAATTAAAAAATACTTTTAGCATAAAGCTTTGTGAAGCAGTTGCTAAACCGCTTGCAGGGGTCACGTATTCTATTCCCACACGGAATAAGTATCTTTATGACCCACAGGTAATAATTCCGTAGCAGGGTGTTTATTCCCAACGAGGTTTGAAGTCAGCGGTCAAGCGGCTGGTCGTAAAAAAACTTAACCAATACAAGTAAAAAATGATTGACATGTAGTGAAAAAAAAAAACTGAAAATCAAAATATTTCATTCCATTTAAGTTTGTTTCCAGCACTTATGAAAGTGAAACCCAATGACTACACAAAACTAAATCTGTTCAGATATTAGCTGAGAAGATCTTACATCTACTTCTTGTCTATTGTTACGCTTGGCGAATATTTTCCCGTTACCACTGAAACAGCAATTTATTTTTGAATCGTACTTCTACTACATGCTTCAGAATATCGTCCGCATACACACGCATACGAGAGGATGCCAAAACAACACAGACGAAGCCCGCACTCCTGATACCTTCACGCGGGTCTTAAGGCGCTCATTAACATCAATAATTCAGGCGCCACTGCGACACGGCCCCCGAAATCCGACCGTGCGAACCAACAACTGCCACTCGGCGTAAGCTTTCGCTATCTGCCGCTCACTTTTCGGGGAGTCCCCGCGTTTAATTGAAGACAGTTGTCTAGCGGTTGGATCGTAGCAATGAGGTCGGGTCTCAGTTACTCGCTCATCTCTCCTTCCTGTAGGATAAAATCATTCTGAAATTTGTGGACGTTTAACACATACAAATTGCTCAAGTCAAGATATGACCACCTGCCAGTATTTTGTATTTAATATGGTATTTATGATTACCGCATTAGGGTTCAAATTTGTGAGTGACTGTATCTGTACTTCTATTCACAACGGCACTTTCGAGAACAATACTATCTTTTCAATTTTTATTTCGTTGAAACACTTTCAGAACCCTCGAATAGAGAAAATATAAGAAGTTATGCGTAAGAACAAGAAATAATAACAGACTTAAATTCATATGTACCAAATAATTAGCTACTCCAATCGCAAACAAAAAAAATTATGAACTAAAATGAAATTACATATTTTTTTGATATTATATCGATGCGGCAGTTACGTACCATTGACTTAAACACTTGTCACGCTAATTACAGTATCCTGAGTCCCAGTAAACGACTGAAATCCTTCATTTTCCTATGGCATGTCGGCGACCACCACACGGAACTCTTCTCTATTCAATACGCGCCAATCTACAAAGACTGACGACGTACAATATATATATATACTCTCATATTTAATGAATTCGCAAACGAAAAAATTAGCTAAGATCAAAAGCAAAGGGGTGACAGAGCAGTACAGCAATTAACCGGCAGCGTTGGAGATGCAATTACCGAAATCTGTCGGTACGAAGGCAACAATAGTAATTTGTCGAACGCACCGACCGGGCACACGTACAAATTTAATTTGCACCTTAATGGCGGCGGAGGATTTCCCCTCCCCCCACTTTTTTTCCACCACTTTCGTTCCACTATCTCATAAAAGATGCACCCATCGGCAGGAACAGGAAAATTAATTTCAGACAATGCGGAGCAGGCGACGCGACGCGGGTCCGCTTTTGCCGCTCGGCTAAATGCGAGGTTTTTTCACGTATTTATACCGTTTGAACCCGGTTTTTTGATATGATTTCAATTGCACGGCCGCACCTGTAGAGGTGAACGGGCGGAATCATCTCCAATTTTCAAACTCTTCCCGATTGAGAAATGGACCTTTGTTTGTGTGTACTACTATTATATTTGTCAGCGATAGCCTAATGGCTAAGGTGGCCGAAATTCCAAGGTTCACCACTACGTTACTACCAGCGACGCAAATTAATTACTTCAATCTCAATCATTGATTGATGCGCGACGACAAAATGGTAAGCTTGTCACGCTACATTCAGAAATAAATGAGCTATTTAAAAATGTACCGCATTACCGACCAATGCGTGAATGAAGTAACACGACCCCACAGAAGACCTGCGAAGTGTAAGTGTAACTGGCAAAATGTGTATGATGAAAACAGTGTTTTTCTGTTCTCTGGGCGATTTATATATCTATAATGTAGTGTTTATCAGTTACCTAGTACCCAAAGTACAAGCCATGCTTAGTTTGGGACTAGATAACTTTGTTTAAAGATTTGTCCCTGAATATTTTTCTTTACATTAGATGGGTATAATAGGAAATTAACAACAAACACAATCTCCTTCTCAGTTGCGAGCAACTATAAAACTAATACATTGCAAAAACCGAGAACAGATGCACTACAGTGAATAATGGACAAACAAATCCTCATATTAGTCAGCCGGGATTATTCCAACACTGTGCAACCAAAATCAGAAATCGAACAATATTTTTCACGACCTCTTTCCACTAATTTATCCGAGTAAAAGTAAAAGGGGCGAAGCAGTACACATCAATCGTTCTCAAAGTAAACACTCGAAGGCTAAAGGCCGTTAGGAATATTTAAATCGGCGAACTCGTCCCATTGTGCCGGGATTGGATGTCGAAAATTGCCTATTACGGGGCACTGAGTGCGCCAATATTGCTGCTTCATCCAATTTATCGTCCGCACTTCACTATTTCTTCAGACAATCGTGATTCGTTCGCGGATGGGGCCTTTGAGTCAGTCGAATTCACTTTTGGCTGGCGGTGGCAGAGTACGGGCTCGGTATCTGTTTCGAAACAGTTCGATCGTATTCAAAAACAGTTATATAATCTAGATATTAGCTTACAGCCCCACCGTTTTTTTATATGAAAACGTTAGTAATTAATCTTCGCTACGTCCGACTGTGGTAAAACAGCAGCTCAAGCTTCTTTATTCATGCCTATCAGACACAGAAATTGTAATCGAACTAATCTTTGTAATTAACGACGCCTATCTGAGATTTACTAAACTTGTATTGAGCTTGTATTGAGCTATTTGACCTTTAATAATAAGTGAGTTGATAGCCCATTAAGCAAAATCAAATTGCACCGTCAATCGTCAGGACACAAATGAAATATACTTTATACTTTTGGCTGAATGACTTTTAACGAAGTTTCTCTGTTTTGTTGGTCAGTTATGAGAGGGCCCAATCTATGATTCGTTTCTATCCTCTTTTTCTCTTTTTTTTTATTAAAATAGATTTTCCTGCCTCTTTCGTTCAGAAATTGAGAACTTTGTTTATTTGGTCGTATAAATACTTGTTTCGTTTTCAAATAGAATACACTACTTTCTGTTGAATAATTCTAAGTTTCAAATATTGAATTAACTCGAATAGATTTTTTTTATGTGTGAAAGTGGCAATCGAGCTGGCGGTTCACATGATGTTAAGTGATGACCGCCTGCCCATGGACATTTACAACACCCGTAGGGTTGCAGATGCGTTGCCACCTCTTAATAATGTGGGCCCCGGCTACCTCACTCACCAGACGAAACGCAGAAGTGCAAAACTTCTACTTTACGCCGGTCTTCTGTGAGGTCGTGGTACTAACCCGGACGGACCTGCCCATTCGTGCAACAGCGGATACTGTTGCATGGCCCTACCACCGTAATAAGTAGTAGTAAGATGAAAACATAATTTAGAATTATAAGAAGACATAGGACTTTAAAAACCTTGGTAATCACGAATTGTTTATTTGAAGTTTTAGGGTTATGAAAAAAATGAATTTTTGCTTGACAGAATGCTGCCATTTTTAACATATTTTGTTTGCTCTTAACACCTGATTTTTGATTTCGCGTGAATCCTGTCATTTTATGTAAATTAACGTGGGCATGCAACTTGCAAAATAATCATCCATAAAAGTCGTAATACAGCCTATTAAAACGTGTATGAATATATAATTTTGAACCTGTAAAAAATCGTTACATTAACGTTACATTCTGAACTGAGTTTCGGCCGATTCGTTGAACGAACGATATACCTACCTAATCTGAAGAGCTAAATGCTCGTGAAAGATTCAAAACAGAAATCAGCAAAGTCATTTACATTTCAATGATCTCGTAAAAGTTAATAGTGACTGAGTTCAGCAGTGGATTAATTATAGGCCGCAATTATAAGGATCATAACTAAACTCTATAACCGAGGCGATGACGATAATTACACGTCATAATCGCGTGTAGATCCAAATCGGATACCAGAGCACCGGATGCTTCTAACTACAAAAGGCGGGTGACGGATAGCGTTCCGACTGTGGGTTAAGTAGGGGGTCATTAAATTCCGAAATGTTCGCATTAAAGGGGCACGGGCAGACGATCCTAGGAACACGGCACGGGTGTAAATTAATACCCCACTAGCTGGCAGATTCGTTTATAATGAGCGCGATAAAACAATCCAGCCGTTAAGATGCCGCAATATATGCCTCCCTCTCGCGTAAAATGTAGTCGCGGGGGCCCGTTTTAAAATATATGGGCCGGTGAAATTAAACTCGCGCCGTCTTACAGCGTTGGTCGGACCGAGATGATAAAGGAAATTGTTCCCTGCTATTTCCCCCCCGATAAGGCTACGCGTAAGGTTGAGATAGATGTTGTTTAAGGATTCTGCGAATACGCACACATAAGTAAGACGAGTTTCCAAATGTGAAAATATAAAAGAAATATGCGTGACAACGTCTCTACAACACTACGGGTGTTGCAAATGTCCATGGACGGTGGTTGTCACCTGCTATCAGATGATACCCCAGCTCACTTGCCACTTTCTTTCTCTCTCTCACTCTCTCACATAAGAAAAATACTCTCACAACTCTCACATAAAAAATGTATCTGACTCTGCTCACTGATACTCTACATCTTTTGAATAATTCCCTTTAGAATTGTTTCGAAAATTTCTCACCAAATAAGGCAAAATATGTGATGAGGACTTTTTAACAAAACCTGATATATTGAAGTTAAACCCATAATAACTGGTATTCGCTTTTTGGTTACATATTAAGACATTGATAAAGCTACATTTTTTTAATTATTAATTCTGTGACCTGTTCTGAGAATTACGTGCACAAGCTGCATTGAGTGCTAATCTGTATATAAAGATTATACATTAAAGATAATTAAATTTACGATTGAGATTTTTGTGAAACGGCGCGAAACATATAAAATAGATAAACATTTACTAACACAACACATTTTAAGATGTACTACAAAATTTTTTTCAACCTATTAATAGTAAAATCTCAGCTAAAAATCAAAAACTCTATGTTTGCTTAGTAGGAGGAAATTAACTTTATTTTGATATTTAAATGGCTTCTCAATTTAAACCGGTCCATTATTTCTCAATTTATGAAATTCCCTAAGTGCTGGGGTTGCGTAGTGGACTTGGTGAGAACATTTTCTACACAAAAGCTTTTTTCACAACAATGTGACAGACTTATAGATTGGGACGGGCTGTTAGTACGCTTTTATTTCGAAAAATCACCAATTCTCCCATTCTGAAATCCGAGTACTGACGATGAGCTCCCATCACAATGTAATTGACACATCTTCTGGAACTGAGCGGCGCTACCTCGCTCCCTCCGTCGATGTGTTAAGGTGCCGACAAATTGCGATATTTCGTGCGATATTCGCACGGGACGTGTTAATGCTGCCATTGAACATTGGCCACTGCGATACAATTGCATCGTCAGCTAAGCCGGCAATCTTTTAGTTTGATATTGCATCATTCAATATCTGATGACATCGTTCAACCACTCGAGCATGCCAAATGAAAATTAATAATACAATGATCAACCGATTAAGTACCATTAATCACTTTTTAACTATATATTTTTTGTTTGTTCGCGGATAACTCCGTCGTTTGTGAATCGATTTTGATGGTTCTTTTTTTGTTAGAAAGTAGATATCCCAAGGGTGAGAACCATGATAAGGAAACCCAGATCTGAAGATGGCATCTAAGAGAAATGGAGGGCAATCCTCCAATGTTATAGGTATTAACAATGTTTTAAATTTACTGTTTGAAGTCGGTTTTTTTTTGTTAAAAATTATTAAGTTAGAAGGTAGCAAATGGCGGTTCACCTGACGTTAATTGATAACCGCCGCCCATGGATATTTGCAATGCCGTAGGGTTACAGATGAGTTACCTTTTAATAAAGTGGGCCCTGGCTACCCCACTCACGGGACGGAAGGCAGAAGTATGACTCTTACATTTCGAGCCGATCTTCTGTGAGGTCGTGGTAATTCCCCGGACGTAACTGCCCGTTCGTGCAGCAGTGACACCCTGATTTCATGATTATGTTGACTTATTCATCTGATGTGAAATAATTTTTGAGATTAATGTAATTTCGGTTATTCTTCCATTTATATTGAATTTTATGTTGTATACTAACTGACCCAGCAAACGTTGTTTTGTCATATAAATTAATTGTAGGGTAGAAAAAATATTATGGGTGGACCACCCTTAACATTTAGGGGGATGAAAAATAAATGTTGTCTGATTCTCTACCCTGGCCAATAAATACACAAAATTAGACGAAAATCGGTCGAGCCGTTTCGGAGGAGTTTAATTACAAACACCGTGACACGAGAATTTTATATATTAGATAAATTTTGAGACAAATGTATTTGATTTATTTTCGCGTCTACTGTGGCCAATGCGCGGTGGGCCGACGTAAAGCTTTAACATTTGAAAACGTAATTAACTCAGGTAAATCGAATTGGCGGAAAGTTTTCGGATGATAACTGGAGCGGAAAATCTCACACAGCCCCACAGCATTAGCAAACCGAAGTTTACTGATTTTTCTTTTCTCAATGCCTTAGATTTGAGCAGCACGTTTTACGATTAATTTTGATATATTTAAATTATATCCATAAAAAGCGAGCTTTACACCAACTTTTATTTACAACTGCTTGTCAAATAATCACGGAGACTTGTCAAATAGTCACAAGTACCAAAGTCATAATTAAAACAAGTAAATAAGTAAAATCACGATTGCCAAGTGAAATCGCCCATTAAATTGAACGTCACCTCTGAAATAACATAATCAAAAACCTAAATAACGTTAATGTTTGTAACAGAAAACGAATATGCAGTAGTAGGATAACATTGTGTCAATAAAAGCGTATTGACACAGTGTTATACATTAAATAATAAATGGTATTTGAGGTAGACGGAGATAATGCTACTATTTGTGCTTCCATAGCCCGAAAACATGTATGGTACGCCTTGGCACCGTACGCCGAGTACACAAGTGATCCTGCCCCTAAGATAACTTTAATTGTGGTAGAGACTCTGGCTCTACTTCGCTGATGCATGAATGAGCAGATCCGTCCGGGGAAGTACCAGGACATCATAGAATACCCTCGTGAAGCAGAAATATTATAATTATGCGTTTTGACTGGCGGGTGAGACAATGGGGGCTCACCTTATTAATAGGAGGCAACTTGCAGCGCTACTCGAAATGACTTAATTATGACTAAACATCAGTTAAAATGCAAGCTCGCTTGCCATCTTCACATTAAAAAAAGAAAGAGAAGTAGAAGCAAGAAATGTGGTACACTTAGCTTGCAATAGACGCACACTGTATGTTTTCAAGGCTACCGCGCGAGGAAAACAGGTTTCATTTATCCGGCGACGCGCTAAACGGCTACATAGGAGTCCCGGCTCAATCTCGCAGCGGGCCCCCGGACAAATTTCGTGGCCGTTGCGAAGGCGAAATATAAAATAATTCGCAGCGCAACTAGAGCGCTATAACCGCTGCGGGAGGGCCAATCCCGAGGCCCTGCGTAGTTGTCGCCCCGTAATAATAAAAGTGGGGGGAGAGGGGGGACCGCGACGCTAAAAAAAAGAAGAGAAAATTGTTATCATACGAAGCCGCCAGCCGGGACGGCGTTATGCCGAAGGTAACGATTATTTTATTCGTCACTGTGAAACTGTCTTTGAAGATTTCGAATGCATTGCAGCATTTGTGATCATGGAACAATAAATTCGTTTTATAACGTGTTGTGTTCGAGTAAATAAATGTTGATTTCATCTTGTCTTCAAAAATAAAAAACTAACTAAATAAAAATACTTATTGTAGTCTTTCGATTAAAACATGTAGAAAACGCTGTGGCTATCAGCCGTTTAGCTCAGTGGCTAGAGCGTCAGGCCGCGAACGCCGAAGACATGGGTTCGATTCCCACAGCGGCGACAATCTTTTCGTACTTTTTCTGCATGTTTTAATGTTAAATCTTAAGTGCAGAGATTAGCACTACAAAAACTTTTAAAATTTGTAGTCTTTCGAGTTCGAATACATAAAATATACAGATATCTTGTAAAAGTAAAAAAAGTAAAGTAACAGCCTATACATGTCCCACTGCTGGGCAAAGGCCTCCTCTGTACAGCGGGTATCGGGGCATAGTCCACCACGCGGCCCCACTGCGGATTGGCGGGCTTCACATATCTTCGAAATATATATTTTTTTGTTATTATTTCGAAACTATGCAGGGTTCCTCACGATGTTTTCCTTCACCGCGGAGCAAGTGATAAGTCAGCACTTTTAAAAACTTCATTGGTGCCGGCACCGGGGATCGAACTCAGCTTGCTCGAGTATATTGAAATAAAGGCGAGCGCCCGGACACTGAGCTATCACGGCTATCTTTTATATCTTGTATCTTGTATGTGTACTTATTTAATTATCAATTTTATTTAATCTTTGTATATACATAATTCTTCTGTACGTGTGTATGCCACTGAACTACTCCTAAACTGCTGGACCGATTTTAATAAAATTTTTTGTGTATCTTCAAGTCGCTTCGAGTTAGACTCACAATTCGGACACTACAAGTTTTTTTTTTTTTTTTTTTTTTTTTTTTTTTCCTTTATAAGTTGACGGATTTAAGTACAGGACAACGTCTTTTCGGTCCGCTAGTCAAAACATATATATATATATATATATATATATATATATATATATATATATAAATCAAATACAAAGTATAATCAAAAACAAAGTCGTCCCTGTCTGTCTGTCCATATGTATGTTTAGATCTTTAAAACTACGCAACGGATCTCGATACGGTTTTTTTACTAGATAGAGTGATTCAAGAGGAAGGTTAATTATATATAATACATTACCCGTGCGTAGCCGGAGCGGGTCGCTATAGTATATAAATTTGGAAGCGTCTTCTCAGTACAGACAAAGCAAATAGGGGTAATTAGTGCTACTTATGAGTTATTTTACTTAGTCCCCAAAAATGGGGTAAGCCTTATTACAACAGCTGTAACAATCATTAAAATTTAATGTTATCAAATTACTGCATATCGAACTTTCGTGTACCGCCGTCCGCCGGGTAGGTCGGGTACTCCCGCTGATAAAATGCAAATTCGCTAAGATTCGTCTCAAGTTTTCTTATTATTCGTGCTAATAAACGATGCCGGTGGCTGGCTCGCGGATTGTTCATTCCCACCTCATACCTATTAAGGCTTTATCGCCCATGAAAACGCCTTCGTAATCTCTAGACCCATTCCAATGCGTTCTTCATCAGAGGTCGTAAATTAAACAAAATGTATCTCACAGAAAAAAAAAATCATTCAAATTTAACCTCAAGCAAATTCAAAAGAATATTTAGTGTCCGAAAAGTTTTAGTCTTTATTAAAAATTATTTAATTGTAACCGTAAACTTTGGAAATAAATCGATTATTTTTTTAAATATATTTTTCCCTCATTAATGTATGTTTATAAATACAAGTAGCATTAACAATTAATTGAGGTAACAATTTGGCTCAATCAAATGTTAATTGATTGAGCCAAATTATTAAATGGTTAATATAAAAAAAATATTTTGTACTAGAAACTTGATATAATGGTAAACAATGAAATAAATATCGGCTCAGATAAAATATCTCTCATCGTATGGTAGTTAAATGATAATTTTCAATTTACATACCGAAATATTTCAATAAGCGATTACGTTACTGTCGCATTTATTAACACTACATTTTACACGTGGCCAAGGATTAAAAAACCTTATTAAAAATATAAACGTGTAATCTCTGGGCTAACAAATCCTTCGTCAATCTACAATCACACTATTGGATAAATATAACATTTTATCATGTCATGCTTATTTTCACTATCACTGGTCACCAGGTGGGATGGTACTCAAAAGTTGGCCAGTTTTTATAGTGAAAAAATTGAAAGGTGAAGCATAGAATCAGAAAAATCCTTTTTGATTTTGCTTTCAAAACTGTCGCCAATTGTCGCAGAAAAATATGGACGTTAAATAGTCAAATTCTCTCATTATATCACTTAAATTTCATTTTATCACTTTGTTTAAAATAAAAACACCTCGTAAAACAACAACAATAAATCACAAATAACAAATTTCTACTCGTATGGTTATCGAATTCATTGCTCGTTTTTCATAACACATAGGTACACGTTTCGTTGTGTATGTGTTCAAAACTTAGTTGAAATGATACGCTAGGTGTAACTTAGTAGATACATGTTGAATGAATATACAATAATATATGTATACAATAATAATATGAATACTAATGATGTAATAAACAACAACATATGTATACAATAATAATATGTTGAGATACCCTCGTATCTATTACAGTCGAAGATGCGGTCAGTCGGAAATAGTGTGAGATTCGATATTTCAACGAACATTACGAGGCTTTTCCGAAAAACTTTATCTTGTGCGACGCAGACAGCTTGTAAGGGCCCGCGCTGGCAACAAATAGGCTCGGCAGGGTTATGTTTACACAACTTATTCGGGGATCATGTGGACTAATAAAAACTGAATGCTTATAGAATCTAGATACGTTTTGTATACGCCGTATTAAAGTGGAGTGTTTACGCCCTGCACATTTCACGTTTTTTACGCCAAATTATGAGACATTTATTAGAGATAGATTCTTTTTTTTTACTGCTTACTATATATATGTTAACAAAACTATATTTTTTCGGGTATTTCTAGTTAGGATGATGTTCGGGATGTTCTTTTTTACGTTTTACAAATTATTTTTAAATAATTTATGCTTGTATTATTTATTTCGCTATCAAACATTTTCATATATGGTTAAGAACATTTCTTTCATTCATTATTTACTTAAAATACCGCGTTGCGTTACTGTTTAGGTTTTGCATTGCATTATAATTCATTTTACTTTATGAATTAACATTAAACTAAAATATATATATGGTTGCGAAAATAATACTTTGTGTAAAAATTTTTCTTTCATATTATATACGACACAACATCATCTTTCTGATGTGAACCGAAATATAGATTGATAAATAAAGGCCCTACTGTAACATCATCATTTGTAATTTTTGTCTAGAATTAAATCTTAGAGCTAAAAGCTTACGGTGGTAGGGCCATGCAGTAGCCTCGGCTGTTGCACGTATGCGCAGGCCCGTCCGGGTAAGTAGCACGTCCTCACAGAAAACCAGCGTAAAGTGGAAGTATGACATATACTTTCACGTTTCGTCTGATGAGTGAGATAGCCGGCGCCCAATTTTCAAAAGGTTGTCAACGCCTCTGTAACCCTCGGGTGTAGCAGATGTCCATGGGCGGCGGTATTCACTTACCATCGTCTGCTCGTTTGGCAACTTTTGACATAAAAAAATTCCCCGTAAGAACACCGGGTCTCACCATCGAGCTAGAAGTAGACGACGCACCGCGTATACAAGCTATAGCTGCGATTCCATCAGATGACAAACATATTGACAAACGTCAGAACCCTGGATTCGACGCACTGCAACTGACAACCCCTATCGAAGCACATACGAATTTATAGATCACTACACTCTTAGGACCTTTGTAAGCCCTCTTGTAGGCATTACGTTCCGAGAAGCTTTACGTATTAACACTGCTTCTTAATCCTTTAGACAACGTTAAAATTATATCCAACAAAGACAGAGTTGTTCTCCCGGTGACACGTGAACAGTAATATAACACTTATAAATATATACATACATAAAATATACTTAAACGTATATCGCGTGTAACTATTTTGACGTACTGTAGGCAGAGTTAATTTAAAGGAGATCGTAAAGATAAAAGGTAATGACCTCCTCGCATTTGTAGGGATCTTTTACGGCCTGCCCGACCTTCCCACCGCTTCTTCCGTGGACGGGCCTAAGTTCGACCTGGTAATTATTTGGAGAGACTTTATTGCAAGAGATTACATGGCTTTTAGGACTGGATAAATCCACTTTGCTAATGCAAAAGGACTATACTTCAACACCACTAAGACTTATGGACGGTTGTTAGAAGTGTCTTCTCGCTGTTTTTTTTTTAAAAGTAATAACACATTCTTACTCACCCATCTCCGCCTTTCACTGCCTCACGCTACTGGGGGTTGGCGTACTGGATCGGTTTCTCGAAAGGATATGACCCTGTCTCTCCGAATAGTACTTCCGCAGGTCACTATCACGGTATTCTTCGGGTATTGTTCGTACTCATCGTAATGGCGAGACACATTATATAGCAATTTTTAAAGTACAAGGCCTAAATGTCTCGGCACACGGCGCACAAGTATACAAGTCGCTCGGCTAATCAGAGGCGAGCGCGGTTTTCAGCGTTGAAAGGGATTGTTACCAGACCAATAAAGATAAAAAATCCCTATCAATTTTTTGTTGCCACTCGAATATATACGTCAATATCGAAAAATAAATAAATTATGAAAGATGCGTCCGATACGGAATATACCGCTCACATTAAGTCGTGAGTCTTTTAACGACTTTAAATCTAAAAAATAAAAAAATAATGAATGGAATATAAAATGTTTTTAACTAACCTAACTGTATGAAACTTTATCTATTTTAAATTATGAACTAGGTTGGATATTCAATGTTGATCTGGAGAATGTGGCCAAATTTTCACGACCGGACACTTAAGAAATTTGTTTCCTAATTGTAGAGTTACTACGAGAGTAACATTGTCAGTACCCGGATGTAAGGCATGAATACTAGAGACACAGTCTCCACTGTGATGGAGGGAGATTATCATCTTGTATCACAACAATGCTGCCTTCACGAATTGGAGCACCGCCAACCATTTTTGAATCTGCTGGATTTAGTGAAGATACTCACGACTCCAGCGCTTCCAGAAGAGTTTAACATTCTGTTGTATAAGTCTGTTTAAACAGAAACAGTACTCTGAAACGGTTATGTTTTGCGAAAATGAATACTTTGGCCTTAGTTTATCCACCTTATGTTTTAAAACATTATAAAAACTGTTTTGTATACGGGCAGGGAGCGAGTTAAACAACTTGCTGTGCACTGATTGATTGACATGGCGCACATAGTTATACATACATAACAAAAACGAAATAACTGTACCGTAACAAGTTTTCGTAATGAGGAAAATTTTGGTATCAATTCGACATCAACGGCTCGTACTGTCGCCACGCGAACCGACTCTATAGATGAGTGTAATTTTTCATCATAAGTTTTAAAAATTATTCCTTGAAGGCGCCATTGGGTCCTTTTGAGACAGCCAGGGCGGACCGAACATAATTTTTTAACAAAATTTGATGGCAATATTTCGCGTGATGATGCGTCGGGCTGTCAGCAGAAAGAATGATAGACAAAATATCGCTTGTCCTATTTGATATGAACGCTTAGGGTGGTGAGCGAAGCCACGCTAAGACGACGGGAGAATCTCACCTAGCGTATACAAGTTTATCCTTCGTGGTGATAATTTGCTCGTTTCACCTTGTCTATAATATGGGATAAGAATAAAGCTGCCATTAGTTCCGGGCGAGGCTACTTTCCTCTATAATGACCGGTAGTGCTCGAGATTCAAAATGAATCAAACTGTGATGACGCTTATGACACTTCCGACAAACATAAATAGACTAACAGTTTTTAGTATCGTGTCCCAAATTAAGGCAATTAAAAACACGCTGAGAAAGGTGCATGTCTCTAGGAGATAAGTTTAAAAAGTTGGGACATTTTTGTCAACGAATGTTGAGCTTCACATTTTACGCAATGCTTAACCTTATTTTCTTTTAGGCAAGAACGAGAATCGTTTAAATTCTTCGAAGTCACGTTACTCGACGCGCCGTGCAGTCGGCGTTGTCGCCGCGCGCTCTCATATTGTTCGACGATGCACAAGTTTTTTCCCAACTACCCGCACAATAAATTTAAAAATACTATACTTATGGAATATCTGATGGCTTACTTAACGATAATTCATAACGTTTACGAATATTAATTGGTATTTTACGCAATAAAGTACTAAACAACGAAAAATCCCATTCTCCTACTGGAAATCCCATAGTTTCTAATGTCTTTGTCTTGTAATTTTTCAGAAAAACATTCAATTTTCAAAATATTATCAATATGTTTAGACGCAATATAACGCTTATTGTCATAACGGGAAATTAATGTTAGCCACGCCATTTGATAATTTTCATCAGAAATAGGAACAGTCTTAATTAAATTGAACGGTTCATCCTTGATTGTCAACAGCAAATACCTAAATTTCTCTGCACTTGTGTTAGCATCATAGTTCTATCTATAATATCTATCTATCTATAAATCTACAATTTCTAAAGTATGTTTTACTTATTCTAAAACGATATCGTTGGAAAATGTCGTGTGAACGCAACAAATGCACTCCGCCATGTTGTATGAAACGTAAGCAGCGGAATGAAATGAGAAAATAATTTAAATTAACGAGTGACAACAAAAACTGGACGATATAGTAAAAATTCGGCTCGAACGATCAAAAATGTACGTCCAGGAAAGAGCTAAGGGTCTGGTAACTCACCGATCTCACGATGATTCGGCTTCTCGAAAGGATATGGCCCCGTCTCTCTGAATAGTACTTCCACAGGTCACTAGCAATATTCTTCGGTTATTGTTCGTACTCGTCGTAATGGCGAGACACATTATTATAGGTATTTTTCAAAAGGACAAAGTCCTTAACGTTTCGGCATGCGTCGTACACGTCAACTAGTCGCTCGGCCAATCAGAGGCGAGCGCGACTTTCAGCTTTGACAAGGATTGTTACCAGACCAAAAATATAAAAAAAATATAAAAAATATAGTTGTTGCCACTCGCAATTTAAATGTAAATAATTGTTATTTGAAAATAAAATTGTTGTAAAAATAAAAATGTTATCGAAAAATAAAATAAATTATGAGAAATTATTCCGGAGCTTACTTTTTTCTTTAGTGAAAATGCCTTTACCGAAACTGAAATTTGACATTTATTTTTTGCTAGTTTCATGACAAGTCTGGTGAGTGAGCCCAATTTTCAAATGGTTGTCCAACGCATCTGCAACCCTCGGGTGTAGCAGATGTGCATGGGCGGCGGTATTCACTTAACATCAGGTGAACCGCCTGCTCGCTTGGCAACTTGTCACATAAAAAGTTTAGTGATCTAAAATTAGATTTAATTACTTATACAACTGTTGGCCAAATGATTGACAATAACGCAAATACTAGGTTAATTAAACTTCAGGTTTATGATCCTTATTATTTTTAGTGCCAGTCCCACACTAGAAATATAGAGACAGTAAAATATGGATTTGTAGTTTTATGTATTATATATTGACTTGTGTTGACAAATTTATTGATTAAGTGAATAAATAAATGACTCCGTGGCGCAGTTGCCAAAGTATTGGCTTCGGCGCCGGGGGTAGAGGGTTCGATTCCCACTCGGGACAACTATTTATGTGACCCGCAGAAAGTTGTTTCGCATCTGGGTGTTCGTCCGTGTGTAATTTATGTTTTTAAAAAGTCCTTATATTATTTATCCTAAAGTAAGGGCAACGTTTTTAAAAAAAAATTACCTCATGGCGTGGAAATCTCATATCTGTCTGTCTGTCCGTCTGTCACTAGGCTGTATCACATGAACCGTGATAGTTAGATAGGTGAAATTTTCACTGATGTTGATATTTCTGTTGCCACTTTAACAAAAAATACTAAAAAAATATTTAAGTGGGGCGATAATCCAAAAAGCGTTTTGGAAGGCGTGCAGGCATCACGTGTTACGCAATTAACGCTACACATGGACATCTATGGCACCTACAGGTAAAAGATGCGTTATCACTCTTTAGCAGTGGACCACAACAATTATCTGGACCTGCCTGTCTATTCGTGTGGCAGCAGCAATCGCTGCGTGTAGTGGTAGAGACAACAGATTAAAATATAAGCAAGTATAGCATACAAATGTTTGCTCCAGATTTGGCTGTCTGTCTGTTCATAATTTACATTGTCAAGCATCATTTTAAACATTGAATAATCCTATCATACTTACAAATTTGATAGGTAAAAAAAATCTTGGTATGCAATTTAAAAAAAGTAGATTTAGAACACCATAATTTTGAAAGAATACTTCATTAAGGTACACCTTTGAGACGAAAGCGACGCGGCTGCGTTATCTGGGTCGAAAGGCGTATATTCAAGCAAGAAACTTAATGAGGGCGTCCAGGGATAGAATGGCAGTAATGGCGGGGAACAGGAAAATTACCGCACAAAAGCCTCACTCAGCGAGCGTTTCTTCCATCGCATTGTTCAATTGAAAGTATTAGGTCAACGTTCTCGCGAAGCGCTGATTTCGTTTCGCTTAAAACGTAAAGCCAATTATCTTTTTTAGTCAAATCTTACGGTACAACACAAAAGAGTGACATCCTTTTACCAGAAACGTCTATGCGAGTTGCAGATCTATTTGTATATAACATAGTAAACCTCAGGTAAATTTAGTCGTATATCACCTACAAGAAAGTATTTGGTTTACCAATAATAATTACTAGTTGTCTAGTTCAATTTTGGAGAGCAGTAAAAACTTTCTTAAAGACTATAAATAAGGTCCCAGCATTTCCCGTCTTACAAGTTTTATGTTAATTCTTTGTATGCCATTGTATAATTTTTTGCTCACACTAGCTCAGTGTCCGGGCGCTCGCCTTTAGTTCAATTTACTCGAGCAACCTGAGTTCGATCCCCGGTGCCGGCACCAATGAAGTTTTTAACTTTAAGTGCTGAGTTATCACGTGTTCCGCGGCGAAGGAATACATCGTGAGGAAACCTGCATATTTTCGAAATAATAACAAAAAATAGATGTGTAGAGGAGGCCTTTGCCCAGCTGTGGGACTTTACTTTACTTTACTTATGTCAAAAATGGGCAAGCGAGTGGACAGCTCACATGATGTATGATTACCAAGCCTTATGGACTTTCACAATACCTAAGGCCGATGCGTTGACAAAATGAAAAACCGGCCAAGTGCGAGTCGGACTCACGCACGAAGCGCTCCCTACTATTATCTATAAAAACGGCAAAAAAATCATGTCTGTTGTATCGGAGCCCAATATAAATATTTTTTTATTCTCTTTTTGTATTAATTGTTATAGCGGCAATAGAAGTACACCGTCTGTGAAAATTTCAACGGCCTAACTGTCACGGAACCCTAAAGTGAGCTCCAGTCACCTCGCTCACCACACAAAATACGTAAATATAATAAGTAATTATATTTAATATAATGTATGAAATAATATATATAATAAATAATTACTTACACTTCAGGCCGATCTCCTGTGAAGCGGCGGTTCTTTTCCCAAGCACACCATATTGCAACGGAAGCTGCCGCGAGGTGGTGCCATAGTAGAAATGACGTTGAAAAATACTTAGTAAACAAATAAATTTATTTCGTCAACTTTAGCATCACAATATTTTCATGTGCTCTTTGAGGTATCAACAAGTTTCATCAAGCGTTTTTACTTTCATGCAAGGTAAAACAACTGTTAAAAATTTTAACGTTCAATATTTGTCGGGGGCTCTCACTTTGAAATGTCTTCGTTGAAAAAAAAAATTAGTTTCAACTAACAATATATCAACTGCCTTGTGTAGAGAGTGTGAACATGTTAAAGTTCTATTCTAATTTCTAAACGTATGTATGGAATATTAAAAGAAGATACTCGGGATGTAGGTACATTTAATGTACTCGTTATAAATCAGATTTCATTCAACTGCACAACGAGAAAATAGAAGATATATACGACAGATATATTTTAGTTAGATAATTTCTCTCAGTACTTATATAAATATAAGAAGTGTTTTAGTGTTCCTTTAGCTGAGTGCACGATCAAGATATTTTTATTTATTCCAACAACGCCTGATCTAAGTAAGTTAGATTTTTAAGTCGCAATAACGCATTAGCTCCCACTCCCGTAATATGACCTGCGCAAAGTCTGGATGCAAAAATATGAACCGTGAGGATTTGTGCCCGCGCCGAGTTCTCACCCTGCGACTATAAAGCGCAAGCAGCCACTGAAATATATCGCCAATAAACAACACCGAACAACTGCAGTGACGATCTATTCAGCACCGTGCTACGCGGAGAGAGGGTCCAAAATCACTCGACGGCGTCCCGAAATAAAGTAAGTTGAAAATATGTCTCGAGATAGATAAATTTCAGTTCACTATCGTTGGGCGTACATTATGTAGTGATGTTTGTCTACATCGTAAGTGAAGACGTACTTACTGTATTACACATAAAATTTCTGCATTTTTAAAGAACTAGTCAAGATAATATGCATTATATGACAATGTAATGACTCCATAGCGCAGTTGCCAAGGTATTGACGTCGGGAGTCGCGGGTTCGATTTCCACACGAGACAACTGTTTATGTGTCCCACATATACGAGTAGTTGTTTCGCATCTGGGTGTTTGTCCACGTGAAATTTTTGTTTGTAAAACGTCCTTACAACACAGGATAATGTTATTCTAAAGTAAAGTTTGAAATCAAAGTTTGAAATCAGTCAAAATTTGAAATGTAAAATCTTTTTTTTGAGTATACTCTTGTGTGGAAACGCATGCATTGTTGTAGAAGAAGTAACATCAATCTCTAATAGTTAGTTAACAGTATACAACAGTGACATTTTCATCACGTACTTGTAGTTGCAGTACTATTGTAAATATACCAAATTGCCAGTACCATTTTTCTCGACCACTGTACATCCCTAGTGAGACACATGCATCCCGCCTGAACTCACCGGTCGGCAGGGACCGTTTTGTACGTTGGAGATGTTATTTAAATACCCGGAAGCATAATGTTAGAACATTTGAGAACTGACTGGTTTCTTTCATTTCTTATCAAGGACTTTTCACCTTACACTTATGCACTGAGCGACCTAAAACTTTCCGAGGTATTCGTATTTCTTACTATTGCATTAAATAATACAATAATTAAATAACAAGCTTACACATTATGAGAACAAGATAATTTACATTAAAACTCAAGTACAAACTAAGTTAACCCTCATGAATTATTATAAAAGTTTAATTTACCATAAAAGTTCCATAAAGAGTAAATAATTGTTTCAGATTCAATACGACTGTAACCTCAGGGCTAAGGAGTTTCTTAGCAAAGAGTCTTACAATCTTCAAGATTATATTTCAGTAAGAATCAACATCTATCTTTTTCTTTTTTCTATCCACCTATCTACTACCTACTTTTCGTTTTCTACTATCTTTTTTAGTTTTTTCTATCCACCAAATATAATATCTTTATTCGTTCATTCTGTATTAGTTGTCTTACCTTGGTTTGATAACGATATAATCGCTGGAACTTTGCGACAGGCAACTGCGCGGGCGAAAGTGGAAGTCTGGGCCAATTTGACGCACCGTCGGTGCCGCGCTGCGCAATTTTAAAGTTGCTGGAAAAAAGTTTACGCGTCTACACGAATATTACCTGCGGCTGGGTGGGGCCGTTGTCAGGCTTCGTTGTGCAAGCCGCGGTGTACCTGGAACCGAATGTTAAACATTATTCACCATTATAAACCTGGGCAAATGTGCAGGAAGTCGGTGGATGCAGGAGGCTCAGGATTGTACTTTTTGGCAGTCTATGGGGGAAGCCCATGTTCAACAGTGGACTCAAACTGTGGGGGAAGCCTATGTTCAACAGTGGACTCAAACTGGCTGAAATGATGATGATAATGATGATTCCAATAAACCCCCCATCGACGACAATTTTTAGGGATAGTGATACCTCAGTATTTGAGCGCGTACTTTTAATTCTGCGCCTTAGTTGATTTTAATTCGATAACCTGTTCAAATACCGGTGCCGGCACCAATGAAATGCATTTTCAAAAAAACCGTTTAAAAACTTTTAAGTTAAACGGTTTTTTATTATGTTTTTTTTTTTTTTTTGTTAATTTTTTTTTTGTTAATATTGTATTGTCATCTAAATTTAATGTGTGTACTAAATTTCAGATCAATCTGACAACGGGAAGGTGCTTAAATTTCAATTTCTAATTTTGACCCAAATAAATAAACAAATTCCGTACGTGTCGAGCTAAATAAACCGTTTAAACAAGTGCCGATTTGACACGTGGTTTTTTTATGTTATAAGGTGGAACACAAGCTGGTGGTTCACCTTAGGTTTAGTGATAACCGCCGCCCATTGACTTTTGCAACATCCATAGACTGGTTGCGCTTTGTATCTATAGTGTCGCTTATAAAACAGGAATAATAAGTATTTAATCTACGTGGCTTAGATTAAACGGTTGTACATAAATAGAATTAGCGCAACCCGCATTATTTCTACACTCAAAGTGTATATTACAAAGAAACCGTTTCGTCTCACAAATAAAGCTCGGATTTCATACAAAAAGAATACGAACATAAATAAGGAATATTTGCGGACATATTTTACACAACGTCCTCTAGCCCCGAACTAATCAACGCTTGTACTATGCGTACTAGATAACTGATAAACATACTTGTCTTTTGTAAATAAATACATATTATAGATATATAAACACCCAGACACTAGAAAAATACTATGTTCATCGCACAATATTTTTCCATTAGTGGGGATCGAACCCACATCCTATAGCGCAAGAGGCAAGTGCACTACCCATTACGCCAATCGGGTCGTCATACGTCGTCTTTAAGGTCATCGGCACCCTCGACGAGTGGTAGTATTCAGAACGGCGACGTATAAATCATAGCGACCGCAACAGGCATCAATGGCGCACCCTCGTAAACGAAATCATTTACCAAAATTTCAAATGTAACAATAAAACGAATTCATACGAGCAACCCCCTTAGTTACGTATAATTAATGGTCCGCTCACCTCGCGCCTAAAATTCAGCAAAACCTAAGTCGTTTATCACAGTTTCATAGTGCAGATAGCAATTATTCCGTTATTTATGTTGTGGGGTAACGATAGACTAAGATTTATTACTCGCGCACATTATTACCGCTGGGAATCAACTCGTATGGAACGATCGACGAATGCTTTAACACGGAGACCAGTTTGAGGTTTCTTAAAAGGTCTACTGTTAGGTTCTGTCGAATGACGCGCGAGAAGGGAAGGGAGTAAAAGTTTCCGTTTATGTTCAAAGTAGATGAATGGAGCAGGCGGTGTAAAGTGCCGTTCCTTGATCTTCAGGATCTGAGGCGTTGCAGATGCGTGCTTTAAATAAGTGGGCACCGGTTGCGTCATTCAATAGATGAAACACATTATACTTCCACGTCAATCTTCTGTGAGGCCGTCTATCTCTCAAGATGAGTTGCCCATTTGTGAAAAATCAGAAGCTAGTCTACATGGCAGCATACCATGTGGGTAGTTATGACCTAAATGGCAAGAGCAAGTCACGCCTTAGGGTAAGAAATTAAAATTCCTGCAGCGTCCGCTTCCTTCTTATAAATTACTCCCACATAAGGAATAACTTACCATCTATCAGCTTCAAATTACTGACATAAGCACTAATTAACCACCTTTTATCTTTTATTTTTCGGGGGGAAATCGTGGAAAGATACTCTGTCAACTTACATGACAGGGTTATGTGGGCTTCTTACCCACTAAAACCACCTCGGTGGCCACCTTCCGTACATTTGAAGGGACTCCGGGATCTCCCGTGAACGCACCGGTGTCAGAGTTTAAAACAATTTTTTCTCAAGACATCTCCCAACATTATTGACCTGTACATCTATCTGCTCCAGCCAGTGTCGTCAATTGAATAAATTTGCCATTATAATCGAGAATTATATTTGTTCGATAACTCTCGAAATAGTTCGTCCATTACAAGTTAACCAATTCTGCGGGATACCCACACAACACAGAGCTGATAAACTGCAACTAACGATCGATTCTCGGAGGGTTGCAAATAATTGCGATGATGAAGCGTAATTCCGAAAGCGCCCATCGACATTATACATTTCGAAACATTAGCGTAATCGTTCTTATATGAATAATAATCATGGGGTGTAATTTGAATATAATCACGTCGGTACAACGTCACGGCGACACGGCGAATGATTAATACGCGGCGATAACTGGCGTTTTGCATAGAGGGGAGGACTTTATATTTTCGCAAATGGCTATGCAAAGACTCCCTTAGTGGTGTCTCCCGATTCCGTTGCGTTAATTATGTATACATACATTCGCGATAGACAGTACCACCGTCTCATCTGCGTACATCGTTTCACTAGCAGTTTTAGCAATATGAATAAACTACTGAAAGGGAGTTCACTGTTGGATTGTAAGAGTTGATATTCTTACGAGCCATACATATAGCCGTCCGTGTGCTTACCAAAAGTAAAATATAAATATAAGCGAGTATCGTGCAACCTTGATGCCCAATAATATTTGCATATATATTATTTCAATTTATTATATATATATTATATATATATATATATATATATATATATATATATATATATAATATATATATACATATATATATATATATTATATATATATATATATATATATATTATATATATTTAGCTTTACTTTGTTTTATCGAGGTAAGAAGGTAGAAATATAAATACTTTAACGTTTGTTTACCGTAGTTTTACTTTGCACAACGATAACACTGGTATAATTACTTATTTTCACTTTTAGATCCACTAAAGAAACACAACTCTAACGATTTAATCTGTGATACCAATCGGGCAGCACTATCTTGTATATATCTTGTTGACAGCCGAAGAAGAACATGAAATGCTTCGTGCAGGTTTATTTATACCCCATAGAATGACACTTCTTTTCGTGTTGCCAACAACCTCAAGGTATAACATCTTTTAGTGTTGCCAACATTATATCTTATAAATTCAATAAAGAAAGGTTTATTTTGTTAATATTTTCATTTGTTTTCACTGAATATCTTCATTTATCGTGACATTTTTTTTTTCAAACGACGTAAAAGAGAAAGTGGTTTTTAGAAATTATTTTTTTTATAGTTTAAGATTAGCATCGTTGCACTATTAAACATTAAAATTTTTAGAAAAAGTTCGAAAAGATTGTCGCCGCTGTGGAAATCGATCCCACGTCTTTAGCATTCGCGGCCTGACGCTTTAGCCACTAAGCTAAACGGCTGATTACCACACCGACGAAAATCTTAACGTCTTATACCTACATTGTTCTTCTAGCATTGCTTCAAATGCTAAAAAGCAATGAGAAACATCCATTGTTATATCCTTTCCAGCATACAAACAATTTCGAATATCGTTTTACAACGAAAATTCGAACGAGGGATTGCCATTTCTTTTTTACAAATTAAAATTTTCCTACAAAACCACATTTATTAAAGTCTTCTGAAATACTAAGAAACGTGTCTTCAAGTTCAAACAAATAATATAACAGCGCCTTAAGTATATTTTCTTCGCTTGTGTCTTTATTTTTACAAAAGCAATAAGCTATAAAGGGCCAATTGACTTGTAGGAATCTACACACTTTCAGCTTATTTACCGCTTACGAACTACCCGTTTCGCGGCGGTATTTGTAAATCGCAATAAAGAAAGACCGGGCGATATAACATTCGGGGAGCAGATAACGATGTCACTATTTCAGCCGCCGCTTGAAAAAACACGCGAAAGAAAATTTGAATCCGCCCACGGCGGCGATTCTACCTATCTCTCGACTAACGGCCGCCAGAAGATGTACGATTTTTTTTTCACATCGCCGCAAACATCTCGCCCCTTTCGTTCGCTCCGTTTTCTTATGCCGAATTTATGGCGGACGCGCCGGAGTACGGTCGCGTAGTCTGCAGTTTCCGATATACCCTGCCGCTTGAATATCTAGACTTAACTTTTGCCATCCCTTTATTTATTACACGCCGGGTTCTGCTTGACTAGGCCCTGACAGTAATTTCTTATACCTATGCGAAAATAACATAATGAATGAAACTAGTTTCATATGTAGATTGTATCGCGTCGAATTTAAATTTAAATTCGGGACGTTTCTTAACGCTTTACTGCATTTATAGTGACGGACGTCCTACTCACTCACACTCTTATCCTGTCAATTTATAAGATTACTAATTGTCAGTCTTACCTGTGCATATCAATGATGTTATATAAAAATACGAGGTAGATATGAAACTAGTGCATCGAAATTGAGGCACACAAATCACTCCAATTGGTGTCATTAGATTGCAATCCTATAGACTGCTATCCCTTTCGTATATATTCCCTTTCCGTTCTATATCATCTGTCACATTGGTGGTAACTTACGAACGTATTAATTAATTTCCTTGTAAAATTTCGACGTTTCATAAGAACACGCAAGCGTCTATGTGAATAAAGATATTTTATTATTATTATTGGGGGGGATATTCATTTGTTTTCTCGTCTGGTTGGTTTATAAATAAAAATAAAAATAAAGATATAGATATATTATGGATAAAAATAAACATATATATATATATATATATATATATATATATATATACATATATAAATATTTTATATAATGCATATATAAATAGGACCGAACCAGACGGAACCCTCGGCAGGGGAGACCAAACGGCCGAGGGTTAGGGCGAAAGGGAGAGAAACTGGCGGACGATGCGGGCGGTATCGAGGAGCACCGCCTTATTATTATTATTATTATTATTCAGTTATATAAGTCATAATAATGTAAAGCGGAACAATTTTAAACGCCGCCCAGTAGGCATGGACATGCGTGAACTTTATTAAACCATCATTGGTGCTGATAGTGCTCATGGAATCTTGAACTTTGGCAATGGTGGCGCTGGATCTAACTGTGGTAGGCCCCACGTAGCTTCTGATGCGTAACTGAAGCCCACTTACTTCAAACATTTACCAATTCTGGTTTCATGCAGTGTCATTGATTTGGATGTCCATGGACATATGATACAAACTGACGCATCTTTAACAGTGGCACGTGAAACAGCAGCTCGTTTTAAAACTTGACTTTAAAAAAAATTTAAAATGTTATGTATATCCATAAAAATAAAAATGAATTTTCATGACAGTACTGTCCGTGATAAAAATACTTCCTAGTATTACTAGTATAAACTCTTTATAACCACAATTAGACTCCGTAGAATTAGTATCTCTTTTATGGGACGATGTATACGTTTTTACAAGTTAGGAAAGTTTTTGTGTTAAATAGCTATTAGTGATTATTTCAAGCCATAAGTGATTATTTCAATGTAACACACTCTGGAAATTAATTGATCACTTTCTTCTTCGGTCTTTCAAGTGGACTTTGATATATTGTAAACATTTTTTCACTTTTTAATTTTAGTTTGAACGAGGACTATAACAGTTGTCAAGTGGAAAACAAAAAAATGTTTTACAGTAATATGCACGCTTGACTACCGTACTTGACCATACTTGTCCATCGCAACTAAGGGAATATTAGACATGTAACTTACCAGACTTGTTTACGTTCATCAAAGCAAAAGTGCGTATTGCATTCTCCTCTTCTGACGTGGGCAGATTTCTTCTTTTTCTAAGCTTCAAAGTATTCTCGCTCCCCCTTTCTCTCATTGACCCTCAGCGTGTATTAAAAGTCCGCTCCCACAAACTTTTTTATACACAAGTATGTTTGATTTATGTGAATAGGTAACATGGAAGCGGCTGGTCATTCGATGCACAGTTATTATGGCCGCTCATGGTGATCCACCATACTAGTGAAATTGCAGTTGAGTTGATATGATATTATACCAATGATATTATATACGAACACGAGGTAGATACAACACTAGCGCACCGAAACTGATACACTAAAATTACGCCAATTGGTGTAATTAGATACGTTCTACATTGTCTGTCGCATTATATATGTCACATAATGTAAAGAGCCATTTTGAGTCATTTTATTGACATGCGTCATTTTTATTAAAACACTAGCTTTTCTCCCGCGGCTTCGCTCCCGTTGAAGCCCTTAAATAAATCCTTTTTTTTTTTTTTTTAGAAAGATATTTTCAAAACTTTACAACACTTTTTCCAATTAAAAAATAGCCTATGTCCTTTCTCAGGCTCTAGACTATCTGTGTCCCAAATTTAATTTAAGTCGGTTCCGTAGTTATGGCGCGAAAGCGAGACAGACAGGCAGAGTTACTTTAGCATTTATAATATTAGTACGGATTATTAGTTGACACCTGTTAAAATGCAAACCTAAAACCACCTCTCACTTTAGCGTCAACGTAAATATGTAAAAAGTGTGAAGTTTGTTACAATCTTTCATTTAGTAAAGTTATTTAGAAAATATTTTAGTAAAGATATTTAGAAAGCCAACATTATTCTGTAGATTGACGCGAGAGATTGTAGTAGATCCGAATCCTTTTTATTGACTTAGTGACTACGCCACTAAAATGTTACTATATTTAGGTACTTCACAGAATAGCTTCAACTTACAGCATCGCACAAATCGCGGTCGATGTCGAGATATTCGAACCTACGCGTTTCCCTGCAGACCATCAATCCAAGGGGATCAGCCCATGGATTGATTAATCACGGCGTCCATACATTACGCGCTTACACAGGACAGTCATTACCGTAGCCTAACAGCAGCAGTGATGTACTGCACGCAATTTAATTGGATAATCGGGCGCTTTCTAATCGCTTCTACGCTTTCTTGGTGACGTCGACGTGATAAGAAAAATCTCTTTAAAACTTCTCCGTATATACGTACAAAAAAGCTCATGTTCAGCGGTGAAGTTACAAAGTCTGCGGTGGTAGTGCCACGCAGCAGCCTCGGCTGTTGCACGAATGAGCAGACCCGTCCGGGTAAGTACCACGACCTCACAGAAGACTAGCGTAAAGTGGAAGTATGACAAATACTTTTGTTTCGTCTGGTGAGTTAGGTAGCCGGAACCCAATTTTCAAAAGGTTGTCAACGTATCTGTAACCCTCGGGTGTAGCAGATATCCATGGACGGCGGTATTCACTTAACATCAGGTGAACCGTCTGCTCATTTGGCAACTTTTCACATAAAAAAGTCTACTAGAATCATGATGATTATTGTGCAGTAAGATGTATTTTTACAATATGTTAAATGAAACCGAAATATGAAATCAAGGTATATAAGTAAATTTATTTCTACCACAGACTGATTTTAAAACTTTTACGAAACATTTTACGATTAACAAATACATCAAAACATGAATTGGGAGGTTTAAAATCATGTAATTTGATGTGGGGACTCCATTCTCCGAATACCACAAAGAGGGGAGCCTAAGAAAATGGCCGGAAATGCTTTTTATAGCTCTTAAACCTTTGTGAACATTTATGGGTTAAGTTATTAATTATTGTGGTGATCACTTACTATTAAGGTTACCTCGTACTCGTTTGACTATTTGTTCACAAAATAAAATAAATGATCATTTTAAGCAACGCTTGGCGCCATCTAGTGTGTACCCTTTACAGAGCACGCTTCGGGCGCGTAAACCGGGACGCAGATATAAACTTTCCGTAAATTTTTCTATAAATTTTAAGTTTTATCTTACGTGCGTGAATAGCACTATAAATATTAATTTTATTTAAGTTTTAATAGCAAAACGTGACATGCCTAGTTTTCAAATACTCGATTGCAAAATTTCACATGAAAAAGTGGTCCTTTACTTAAAAGAAACACGCAATCATTGCTTAAAATTCAATAAAAACGAAGTAGATAAATTCGTTGAGATTTTCGTCGGTGGGAACATATACCGTTTAGTCCAGTGGCAGAGCGTCTACGCGAGCGACTCCAGAGAGCGGAGGTTCGAGCGAGGAAAATTTTTTTGTCCCTTTTCTAGAGAATTTTACCATGATTACCGTCTTACATATTCATTCTATATAGTCGGTGCTATCTTGTATTGTTTTCTTTTTCTGCTTTTTAAAAACTTTTCCCTTTCTTGAGGATAACATTACCCTGTGTTGTAAGGACGTTTTACACACTTTCATGCGGACAAACACCCAGATGCGAAATAACTATCTGTGGGTCACACAAATAGTTGTCTCGTGTGGGAATCAAACCCGATGACGACTACGTCAATGCTTGTACCATTGTCACAAGGAGGGTTGACGTCCGATCGACCGGTCGTAAAAAACCTAGCCGAAACCACTTACAGCACAGTGCACATTTTGTGCCAACCCCAACCAGGTCGGATAAGGGCAGGAGGTTGATGACGATGATGCTTGTATCATAAGGCTAGCGCACGGGCAAGGTCACAAAGCAGATAAAGTTGTCAACGAGAGTTAAGCCCTAAACTCAGCAGATTTTTCCCCCAATAAAAAGGCTTTAAGAACAATTGAGTGCTACGCGAAGTGACAAAATCTTACCTATTGCTCCTGTCCCCTTTAAATCTATGATTTCAGCTAAAATGATCAGTCATTTGTATAAATGCTAGCGTGCATGATGCAAAAGAGGTGTGAGTATAATGTTGGATGGACTCCTCAACGAGTTTCTCGTCCTTAGAATACAGCCGAAACCGACAGCATCTACTTTTTCGTTGAGTGAAGCAACCAGAGCTCATACCTTTTAATGAGAACGCACCTACAACCTTATTTTATCGACTTCAGATAGAGGTCCGGCCTTTACTAGCTTAAATTAAAAAAAAAAGCTTGTCACATTACGCCCAATCTATAAAAGCTGTGGCGACAGGAACTGCAACATTAGCCAGTACCTCAGAAGTAGATTAGCTGCCTCGGTATACTACGTTCGGGTTGCATATACGAACACAGACATAACTTAGAGTCTAGGAAATAACTCATCCCTCATAAATCCGCCGCGTAATGAACCATACGCTGCGTTTCTGTTGATCCTGCGCCTTCATTACGTCATATCACGGTGGCGAGACAGCAATGCGCTGGTGCGGATTTTTTCCCGCCCAGCGGCGCTCGAACCCTAATTACGTGCGTCAACGCGACTGTACCAGCTCTGCTAGACTATCTGCCAGTTCATTGAACTAGACTGAACCTAGCATTTAGTGCTTTTAACTAAAACACGAGTGTTAAGTCTCTGCTTAGCTCTTGGTGATGACACACTGGTGATGAAAAACGAAGTTCCCTAAATGTAATGTTTCCTTATAAGCATGTAAGCGCTTAAAAACATTTTTTGATATAATATATAAATAACATACAGGTATCTCATTTTAAATCCTATTATTTGGAATATTTCATATGTATAAATCAATAATTAGTGACAAGAATTCATACCTTTGTTTAGTGCCATTAATAAATTATAAGTAGTTTTTGTTCATTTAATAATGCTCCACTCTACCATTTTGATCGCAATGAAACAAAATAAAACGATATTCAAAGAGACTCCATACTGCATGCCCCTCGTTGGTTCGTCGTCACATAAATCATCTAATTAACCGCGATCCGGCTGACAAATTCGCCGCTATGCGGAACGGTGACAAAACTATCTTGCGATGCGAGTTTTAATTAAAACAATAAATTTGATACGACCGCCGTCGACAGTTTGCGAGCTATGAATGTGTCAGATGTTGTTGCGACACAGGTCGCCTATTAAAGCATTAGCAATGCAGAGGTCGCCGGCAATTGCGAGCGGGGAAGCTCCTTCGAACTATTATAAATTTCGTCCCCGACGCGGGGCCACGAAACGCGCTGTTGTAAGACGAATGCCAACTGAAACTTAAATATGACTAACTTCGTCTGCGCCAAATCTACCGAGTCCATACGTTTCGACTTTTAACATAGCGCCATCTATTGAATACTTACTCAATCGAGCCGATAAATTTACCTTACACCGCCATATGTTAAACTTTTATAAAACTCATAGATAACTATAAATCTTTGTCATCTAATAAAGAAATATTTTTACAGTATACTAACACTTTCAAATAATATTTTTGGCAGTGTATATTTACTCATCGAAAGTTGTTACATTTGCTATTCAAATTTATTATTAATTTTAGTGCACTCAAAATGAAAATTAAATATCAGGTAAAATATCAGGTGTGTGTTTCTATTAAAATAGATAATTGTTCGAAGTTTTCATCGTCTTCGGGGTAACAGCGCAGACGCTCTAGACAAAGGATTAGAATCGTTGTTAAAGTTATATTTCTATCGTTATTTTCATCACCACATGAGATTTTGAATGCTTTTTTTTTTTACAAAATAAGTACTTATTTTATTTAATGTATTACTATCGACACGGATATTGAGTTCAAAATTGGAGTAACTTCACTTAGGATAAGGTTTTCATACATCAGTATTTCAACTGCTCTTATTCACTAAATTAGGTGCGTTTTTGATTACAAAATGGATATTAAATTGCACTATAATACTACTGCTTGTTCCTTTAAACTTACATCGAACGATCGTTGTAGTATGGCTGACATTACATTAAATCTTCAATATAATCCTAATTCCTAATAAAAGATCGTCAATGTGTAATCGCCAGTTTAATGGCCCCGCCGCCGCGCCTGCCCGTCTGCGGCCGAGCAAGCGACGGAAGATCCGAACAGGCAGTTAACGATGCGTCGTGCAAAAACTAATTCGACCGAAGGGTTCAGCAGCTATAAATTTGACGACCCTCTTGTCCCCTGTTGTTTATTTTGTTTTACGCTTGCGGTGAGAAAAGGTAGAGGTACATAATTAACGCTAAATCTACTAACGTTTGACACTTTTAACAATCATTAAATGAATAATCACCGCAATCATTACCAAACTGGTAAATTACTTACGAACTTATGTTTTAATTATTTATGTAAAATTGGACGTTTCATAAGAACGAGAAAGCGTCTATTTGAATAAAGATATTTTGAATTTTAATTTGTATTTGAAACATGAACACCAAATGAAAAATCAACAATCATCATCATCATTTTAGCCCGTTTTAGTCCACTATTGAACATAGGCCTCCCCCAAACCATCTGCATTCATCGGCTTACCAAATCAGCAAATACAATATTAAAATACGATATAATGTCAAAACAACTGTGTGTTCAAAAAAGAATTATTGTACTTAAACAAAATAAGACTATATTAAAGGTTCTTTACTCAGATGTCAAGAGAATTTTCAGAGAATAAATTAATCTTGACTTCTATTATTCACTTTTTATATCAATAAGGACTGAAATTTGTTTGGAAAGTTAATATTACTTCAAATTTTATAAGAGTTAATATTGGGCGGCTATACTAACATTCTCGACCAGAAAATATATGAAAGTAATCCCCTATCAAACTTATGCAAAGTCTAAATAAGTCGTATTAATAAAAACCAATATTGAAATCCAATGAAGGGCCTTATTACGTTAATTTAAATTGATTTTTACAAAAAGTTCTTTATTATTAGTTTTAAATTTCTTTTTGGCAATTATTTGACAATTAACCTAAACGCTCAGGTACTACTTTTACCAAGCCTTTTAGGGTCAATCGCATGCTCATCACCAGAGATAGAAAAAGAAGTAAAGACTAATAACCCATTTCGACCGTCAAAAAACTTGATTATAGAATTATCAATGCACGGTTTTAGCAAGTCTATGGAATCCAAACGCATTTTTGTATTTCTTATTTTAAACCAGTGCCCTTACTTTAGGATGACATTATAGTGTGTTGTAAGGACTTTTACAAATATAAATTTCATGCGGACAAACACCCAGATGCGAAACAACTATCTGTAGGTTACACAAATAGTATAGTTTTTAATGTGAAAAGTTGCCAAGCGAACAGGTGGTTCACCTGATGTAAAGTGAAAACCGCCGTCCATGGACATCTGCTACACCCGAGGGTTGCAGATGCGTTGACAACCTTTTGAAAATTGGGCTCCCTACCTCACGCACCAAACGAAACGCGAAAGTATTATACTTCCACTTTACACCGGTCTTCTGTAAGGTCGTGGAACTTACCCGGACGAACCTGCCCATTTGTGCAACAGTGAAAACTGTTGCGTGGCCCTACCACAGTTGCCCCATATGGGAATCGAGCCCACGATCCCCAATGCCTAAGCCAATACCTTGGCAACTGCACCACGAAATTATCATTCAACAAACAAAAGAAGCTATGAATTTTGTGTGGTAAAACTTTGGCGTGGCCACACAGAACAAATGGGCAGGCTCCTCCGTGAAAGTAAGCATTATAGTTTAGCTTCTGGTTTATGAGGTAACCGGGAACCACTGCGAACAACTATTTCCGTATCAATGATATCCAGCAGCATTTACTAAATGGAAAACGTTTAAGCGTTCGCAACCAGATTTTTAATAAGGTAAAATGGTTGGAGTCGTGATAGCTCCAGTGTCCGGGCACTAGCCTTTAATTTAATATACTCGAGCAACCTGAGTTCGATCCCCGGTGCCAGCACCAATGAAACTGTCACTTTTAAGAGCTGAATTATCGAAGATTCGAAATAATAACAAAAAAGATATTTCGAAGACATTTGAAGTCCGCCAATCCGCAGTGGGGTCTATGCCCTGATACCCTCTGTACAGAGGAGGCCTTTGCCCAGCCCTGGGACATGTATAGGCTGATACTTTACTTTACTTTTATTTTATGTCCTTTAAAAACAGCACTATGTTGAACTGTATCCGTGACTAGTTACAAAAAATTGATGCACGGCGTACGGGCAGAAATAAAAAAACGAATTAAGAAGTACGCCGGACGATCATAGAGCGCGTCTGGCAAATTGATTCGGCATTGGGAGGCGGCTCACGAGCGCTATAAGTCTATGTAATGTATTTTAAGTGAGTTGGCTCGTTGGCGGATTAATAGAATCCGGCTGGTTGCCGCTTGCCGCCTACCTACGACGTTTTTTTAAGTAGCTCGCGTCGATTTAATCATATTTTTTTTAAATCACAGAGATAACATTATCCTTTGTTGTAAGAGCGATTCACAAATTTCACGTGAACAATCACCCAGATCGGAAACAATTGTCTGTGCGTGTTAAACATCCAGTTCCGGAACCTATGGGTCACCCAAACACTAGCTCCGTATGAGAATCGAACCCGCAACACCCATTGCCGAAGCCAATAGCTTAGCAACTGCTTGTAGTTAATCTTAACGTGACCATGAACGCTAGAAAGGGTTCGAAACGTCGGGAATTTAAAACGCAATAAAATACGTAAAATTGTTTAATTTAACCATATGTAATATTCGCGTTAAACAAGAAATCAGTATGTGTATAGTTCAATAAAGCCATACGTTGTACTAGCGACCCGCCCCGCATTCGCACGGTGCAATGTATTATACATATAAAACTTCCTCTTGAATCCCTCTATCTAGTAAAAAAACGCATCAAAGATCTGTTGCGTATTTTTAAAGATCTAAGCATACAATATAGGGACAGACAGACAGCGGGACGACTTTTTTTTATACTACGTAGTGATAATGTTCAATAAAGTATAGTGTTCAATAAAGCCGCTATCTCTGCTTACCCAGCAAATGCGAACCGTTTGCGTACTTTAGAAAAGTATGAACGTAGAAAACGATAAACCACAATGGTCCGCCTCGGCAGAACCCCACCCACCGCCGGCGTCGGAACCACGAAATGATGTAATTACTTTAAAAGCCCAGCAAATATTTTTATATGGAATAAACGTCTGCGGGGCTGTATTAATAAAGGCGGTCCGTTTGTTCTTCCGTCCGTAATAGTTTAAACAAATCCATTAGGTAATGCCCGGCTTTCTTAACCGGTTTGTTTTTATTAGGAATGATGATTCGGTAAGTTTCCCCGAGTTTTTTCTGCTTCCGGCTTCTTCCGCTTTTTTAATAATTCGACGTAGATTTAGAGACATTTAATTGGTTGGTTACAAGGAATACTTACCCAACCGCAATTTCTGCTTACTGGAACGAAACCGTTCCAGTAAGCAGCATCGCACGCTATCGTTCTGATTGGTTTTCACGCTGAGGGATAAGACCGAAAAAAAAGTGTAACAATAAAAAACATCTCCAAAATCCGACATCTTTTTCCAGTGAATTTGGAGGCACTATCACAAAGGAGACTAAAACTTTTCAGCTTGCCCTTAGTTTTGAGAATGTTAAAAAATATTTCTATTTTTAACGTTTATTGTTTTTTTTTAACTAATATTCCAGAAATTTACCTGCAATACCAACTTTATTCGTATTTTCTCACATTTTTTTATTTGTTCTTTAATTAATTTATGCTGACTTTTTATTTCTTATGTAATCATCACTTAAAACAAAAATATAGCGAAAGGAACTCCGTTACAATCAGGTGTCCCTAAGATACCTTTCTCTTTTTATTATGTATATGTCGAAGGATTTCAAGCTTTAAATATGAAAAAATATGATTATTAAATTTATGTTACATGTATTGGAATATATAGGTACATATTATCCTACTAGCTTAAATTTATAATATATTTATACAATTTTCAACAATAAATTTAACTACAATATTTCTTAACATTTCTCGGTCACAATCAGTGAGAGGGCGCAATTACCTCTTAACTATGATTAAACTCTTTCGGTTGCTTAATTCAGTAAAAAAGACTTCCACTAGGTACATAAACACTTATTATCGTCTGCTAAATTGAAGTTCCTGAGTTATGTACTTATCTTACTTTTTTTCTTAAAACAAAGCTGCTGAAAATCAAAAAAATATGTAAATTTACGTAAAGTTATCTTTTTTAGACTACCGTCGTAGTCGACGTATGTATTTTGATAAGAATAGTCTAGTGACTATTCTTATCAAAATACATATTTAAAAAATAATTCGGACAGAATAAAATATTGTAAGAGATGGTCTAATGGTTATGGTTATGTTCTGTGGTTCATGGCTGTGGTCTATGGTTCCGATAGACAACCTACCGCCATCTATGTAGAAACGGTGGAACTCTGTCAGGTAAATCAATTATTCGTTAGCACTCGAGTAGTGCGGAAACTCTGCTGGTTCGCTAATCTAACTGTAACGGACGTATTTCTTGAAGTGTTTTTATTCAAATTTTCCTTACAATATTTATATTACAGTCGTTACTTTAAAACAAAAAATGCTTAAAATTACCTATACATAGTGTTCAACATTGACTGCAGTACGCAACGCTATACGTATTCTAAATTCAATTTTAACTTAAAACTCACCGAAAACTTACCCCTCTAGCCCTCCACGGTTTTTCAAGAGTGAAAAACCTCGAAATCCATTTAGCGATTAAACCCTTCTGAAGTCTACAGGCGGAGTGAACGCATAGCTGGATTTGCATTTCAATCAATTTCAATATTCATTACAAGAATGTAAACATACCGCCAAGATGAATTGTGCGCGATTGTACATATTGCGTATGGCTTTTTGTATGATTTCCACATTTGTATGGGGGCTTAAAGTCGGCCTTTCATGCAAGGTCCGGCCGGCCAAAGGCTTTATAGGAAATTGAATACAGGCCGCGGAAAACATATCGCGAGTATATTTTACGTTCGTCGAAATCACTCTCATTTTATTAGATGTATATTTTGATAGAAGCATTTAATATAATTGAACGTTAAATTAAAATAGAAATGACTATTTCAAGTAGAGTTTCAATATCGTTATTTCTTTTACGGTACAAAGAACAATGTGGAATTTAACTTTGATGTGTCTTTCGTTTACCGTTAATGGAACGTAATTTTGAGGATATTATAATAACAGAAAAAATGTCTTCAAAATAATTGTACTTAAATTATGTAATGTATACATAAAGTAACATTATGTTTAACTAACATTTCAGATAATAATGGATGATTGTGTCAAATTATTATTCGACTTATAGTTTTCGTGTTCTGCCACGTTCTTTATTGCGAAACGGAACTGCAATCATAAAAGTAAATCATATTTATTTATTCTTCTACTACAAACAATCACCGAAAGAGATGGGTAGATAAAAGAGGGTGCGGCGATAACGTAGTAATTTATGAAAATTTAAACAATATTTCCTTAGACGCCGTACAAATTGCAACTTCAGATACTTCAAGCGTGCCCCTTTAGAGCGAAGCGACAATCCTCAAAAGAAATAATTGTTTAATTTAAATGCTGATTTCGAAATCAGCGAGTTAAATATTACTTGCTTATTCCTTTGATTTGGAGATGTTTAATTGCAATAACATGAAACTTCTCAACATTCCCGCATTCATGTGCATGTTTGCTTATTTGTTTTTATACTCGATATATTAATAATCGTCAGTGATGAGGCTGTACCTTCCGCGGAAGCACGGCGGGAGGGGCTTTTTAAGCGCCCTCACCATGCACAATCGCGAGGTGTGCAGCCTCCGTAACTACTTTCTGGCGAGATCGGATGAGTCAATCTACACGGACGTCATTAGTTGTGATAAAGGACTTACCCCTCTATCCTTAGCCAACGAGCAATGGCAGGACCCGGGAGTACTGAGCGTTTCCGACCGAGAGGCTGTATGGAAGGAGAAAGAGCTCCACTGGAGGTTCTACAAGGCTCTACACGAGCCTTTCGTAGATACTGTTGCCTCCCTGAACTGGCTACGTTTCGGTGACCTCTTTGGGGAAACCGAAGGTTTTGTCTGTGCGATACAGGATCAGGTTATTAAGACGAACAACTATAGGAGATACATCCTAAAGGATGGCACCGTCGACATCTGTCGAGCTTGTCGCCATCCCGGGGAGTCGCTTCGGCATGTTATCTCCGGTTGTTCCATGCTTTCTAACTCTGAGTATCTGCATAGACACAACCTAGTAGCCAGAATCCTACACCAGGAGCTCGCTCTGAAATACGGCCTCGTGGAACGGAAACTGCCGTATTATAAGTACTCTCCGGAGGCCGTGCTCGAAAATGACCGCGCCAGGCTCTATTGGGACCGGTCCATCATCACGGACAGGACAATTATCGCGAACAAACCTGATATCGTGTTGATGGACCGGGCACAGTCGCGGGTATTTTTGGTCGACATTACCATGACGAGAACCCCGTGAAAGCCGAAACAGATAAGAAGACGAAGTATCTAGACCTGGCTCACGAGGTGACCGATATGTGGGGTGGTGTGCCGACCGAAATTATCCCAATTGTCGTATCTGCGAATGGGTTGATCCCAGCCAGCCTCTCTAAACATCTGAGGCGACTGGGACTCCGGGACGGATCGCTCCAGGCTCAAATGCAGAAGGCGGTGCTCCTCGATACCGCCCGCATCGTCAGCCGGTTTCTCTCCCTTTCGCCCTAACCCTCGGCCGTTTGGTCTCCCCTGCCGAGGGCTTCCGTCTGGTTGGGTCCTATTTATATATGTATTATATAAAATATTTATATATATATATATATATATATATATATATATATATATATATATGTATATATATATACATATATGTTTATTTTTATCCATAATATTTATTTCATATATGCAATATATATCTATATCTTTATTTTTATTTTTATTTATAAACCCAACCAGACGAGAAAACAAATGAATATCCCCCCATAATAATAATACTTTATTTGCCATAACCCAAAAACAAAAAGAAAATTACATAGAAAATATGAACAAAACAAGATATAAAACAAACTATGATACACAAAATAAACTATATAAATAACATTTTGGCAAAAAGGTAATAAGCTCAGCGATTTCTCGGTGCTGATTTTCAGCTTATCCATTAGTAAAGGTTTACATCATCATTTACAAAATATATTAGCGGTATTTGGCATATTTTGTTCAAGTTGTATTTGATAATGTAATGTAATAACGATAATAACACAAATGAAGAAAACTCAAAAGAAGATTTAGACAAGAGAACAAAAAAAAACAAATACAGTGAAAACTACGATGTGAAATAAAAATTTGATAAATTAAAATTAAAAGATAGTCACTAAGTTAAAATTAGTATTTAATTTTGCTTTAATATTGATTTTGATTTTGAACCAAACACAACTTTTGTTTATTGAACAAGGAGAGTAAGTGAAATGACCCGGTGGCGCCGTTTCTAAACTGCTGGCTTCGGCGTCGGGGGTCGTTGGTTCGATTCCCACATGGGGCAGGTATTTGTGTGACCCACAGATAATTGTTCCAGATCTGGGTGTTTGTTTCCCAAGGAGGGTTGACGTCAGGCGGCAGTCAAAAATTAGCCATTACCGCTTACAACCTGACTCACGTGTTGTACCGACCCCGCCTAGGTGGGATAAGGGCAATATGATGATAATGGTGATATTAAGTATGTAATTGATACTTAGAGAAAGAACAAATGATATTGATGCGTTCTCAGGTCAGTCATTCTATATTTCACGCAGCAGTTAATGATTGAATATGAAAGTACCACGGCTTCTGAAAGCACCAACAACGTTTTATCGGTGGTAGGGCCACGCAGCAGCGTCGGCCGTTGCACGAATGGGCAGGCTCGTCCGGGTTAGTACCACGACCTCACTGCAGACTGGCGTAAAGTGGAAGTATAATACTTTCGCGTTTCGTCTGGTGAGTGAGGTGGCCGGAGCCCAATTTGAAAAAGATTGTCAACGCATCTGCAAGCCTGAGGTGTAGCATATGTCCATGGGCGGCGGTATTCACTTCACATCAGGTGAACCATGGCAACTTTTCACATAAAAAATGCATGTATTATATTTTTAACCACGAAAATCTTTAAAGGTTGATAAAACACCTGCAACCCAACACGCATTGTGAATGAGCACTAATCATTTAACACCAGCCACCTGCTCGCTTATCAGCTTATGCTACAAAAATAAAATAGAATCCAATAACGCGTACATATGTTTTCGTTTTTCGAACTGCCTCATAAAATTCAAGGCGTAAATGACATGTGTAAAAATCGTCCTAAAATATTGCGTTACATTTATACCCTGACCATAATTCTGTAAATTCTTTTTTTCGTTCTTTTTTTAATTTGTTTAATCCTTTAAATCTGTCTCTACGATTTTTAAACTTTTTACACTCTTGTCCAATTGACGCCAATTAAATGGCTTTATTAAAGGCGAAAGATTTGTCCAGTGAGTATTGCGTACCTATTTTAACTCCACATTATTAATGGTATCTCCGTGGCATTGTTTTTATTAAATTACGCTTTTTTGATCAGTTACATAGTTTACACTAAAGTATAAGAAATATAATATTATTATATATTATTTGCCTGAGACTAATAGGTAAAGTAACACCCTACACATGTCCCACTGCTGGGCAAAGGCCTCTTCTATACTGAGGGTATCAGGGCATATTCCACCACTTGGCCCCACTGCGGATTGGCAGACTTCACATATCTTCGAAATATTTTTTTTGTTATTAATTCGAAAATATGCAGATTTCCACACGATGTTTTCCTTCACCACGGAGCACGTGATAAGTCAGCACTTAAAGTTAAAAACTTCATTGGTGCCGGCACCGGGGATCGAACTCAGGTTGCTCGAGTATAATGAATTAAAGGCGAGCGCCCGGACACTGAGCTATTACGGCTCACTGATCTATCACGGCTCGACTAATAGGTAATGTTTGAATATTAATTGCACATTATGATCCAAATAAATTTTCTGTTTTCAATAACTTCGTACTCATGCTCACTGTGAAGGTATTGACATAGTATGATGATTTATGTTTAAACTATTTAATATAAACGTTTGTTGAAATGTGTTGCTTGTATTAAACGATATTATAGTACAGTATTTGCTAAGTAATGTGTCGTAAAATATGTGGCTAAATAAGTAAAAGCATGATTAAGTCGTCTTTTAATTTAAGCTTTAAGTAGATACAACTAATTGAAAAAAATATTATAAATAAAAATAAAAAACATTCACTCCGAAAAATGAGAGAAATCGCTTCGTCCCGAAATAAATCGTAAATCTAATTTCGTCCAGTTTACAACTTATAAAAATAAGAAAAGAAATTGAAGAAATGTTGGCAATTTCGTTTTATTGTCTGTTTTGTTCTCGTCCGAGGAAAGTTTTGAAACCAGTTCATTTGCATTTCTTTTGTTGGTGGATATTAGGATACTAAATTAAATTACACCGTAACGATGATAAAGTTGCCTAGTCGCAGGGAGATGTTTCTAGGCGGGGTTATTTTGCAATTCCCTCTAAAAATAAGTTTCTTATACAAATTTAAATGTTCTCTTGATTTCTGTCCCTGTAATCAAGTAGTTAGGCAGTCGTTCTTAGAATCAAAAAGTACCAGGTTTGAAGTCCGACCTATCATGTTAAATTTGGACAATTAAATATAATTGCGCAAAATAACTTGCACAGTAAAATATTAATATACGAACGACATCTATGATATACTTTTATACATATTTTAGATATAAATTAAAGTAGCATTTAATTACCTGTCATATAAAAGATTGTTTCATCATCAGTAAAATATATTAAGTTTAACTCAAAAAAAAATTCATATTTTAAGAATGCCCTATGACATATTTTGCTATAATCTCTAATCACGCACTTAATGCCCTTTAGAAAAAATATTGTGATTATTTTTAACCTAAATTTATATTAGATACATTAATAATGGATTTTATAATTAACTTACCCTGGCGAATCACGCAGAACACAGTGGAAGAGTTGAAAACTTTATAAATGGTCAAAATACGATTATGAATACTAACACTTAGATTGATTTAAAAAACCTACTATGAATACGCGACTAATATAGAATCCTACACAAGCAGCTACGTTAATTTCACAACCGGTTGAGTTAGCGTTTTGTATACTACGATAAAAAACTATTTCTCAAGTAACTAATTCTATGATTACAAAGATAGAGTTTATAAAGTTCATCGACCGCCCAAAGAAGCGCGACGCGTTATCGCCTACGCCGCGCGAGGTAGAGCGCTACGGTTTTTCGAAAAGCTTCGGTAAATATATCGCGGAGAGTGGAAAAAACTTTTTACGACTTTTCGCGGGAGACGAAAAATTCCAGGCGCGTGCTGCGTTGGTCGGCGGCCGTGTGGCACTGAGCTCTCCGCCTATCAGACACTGTAGCGACTGATACCGTAGGTCTAGCATAGATGTAGGCACAGACTGGCGTAGCGCGTATGTGGATGTAACTAGCGGGCGAACGGAGTTTAGAGTTTGCACTGAACGGTTGCGATACTCGGCCGCCCGGCTTTAGATTGTTGTCTTTAAGTGTGAGGATTTAAATTCTTGTGGTTACCATATGTTACATTTTGTTATGTTACAGTTAGCCACTGAGCTTAATGGCTGATAGCCACAGCGACGAAAATCTTAACGCCTTCCTTCTACATTGTTATTTACCATTTGTAGCAATGCTTCGCGCATATATTGTTATATCCTTTCCAGCATACAAACAATGTCGAATATCGTTTTACAACGATAATTCGAACGAGAGATGTCGCCATTACTTTTTATAAATTTTAAAGTTTTTTATAGTGCTAATCTCTGTACTTAAGATTGAACATTAAAACAGGTAGAAAAAGTACGAAAAGATTGTCGCCGCTGTGGGAATCGAACCCACGTCTTCGGCATTCGCGGCCTGACGCTCTAGTCACTGAGCTAAACGGCTGATAGCCACAGCGACGAAAATCTTAACACCTTCTTTCTACATTGTTATTTAGCATTTGAAGCAATGCTTGGCGCATGTATTTTCTTTATTTATATTTATTTTTCGTACTTTTTCTATTTGTTTTAATATTCAATCTTAAGTGCAGAGATTAACACTATAAAAAACTTTAAAACATTTTTTTTGTTATTCCGAAAATATCCTGGTTTTCCTCACAATGTTTTCCTTCACCGTTGAGAACGTGTTATCTGTCTGTCTGTCTTTCTATTTGTCTGTCTGTCAGTCTGTCTGTCTGTCAGTCTGTTTGTTTGTCTGTCAGTCTTTATGCCTGTCCATCTGTCTGTCTGTCTGTCTGCCTGTCAGTCTGTATGTCTGTCCTTTTGTCACCAGGCTGTATCTCATTTACCGTGATAGTTAGAAAGTTGAAATTTTCACAAATGATGTACCTATTTCTGTTGCCGCTATAACAACAAATACTAAAAAATAGAATAAAATTAAAAAAAAACATTTAAAGGAGCTCCCATACAGTAAACCCGAGGCGGTTGCTACGCAAGCTATAGGTACTTATCAATTGGTTTATTATAGATTCTGTGGAATGGTATACTTCGTGCACGAATCGGACTAACACTTGGTCGGTTTTTTATTCTACGTGAAAGTTGTTCCTTGACGACCTTACAAAAATTAATGAATATCTTCTCTTCATACTGGTTTCTTTGTACGTAAGAAGGTGGCAAACGAACTGGTGATTCACCTGACATTATGATAACCACGGCCCATAGATATTTGCAACACGAAAGGTTTCCTCCTCACCTCCTAATAGAACGGGCCCCGGCACTCATAAGACGAAACGCAGAAGTGTAAAAATTCCACCTCACTCCCGTCTTCTGTGTGGCCATGGTACTTTCCCAGACGGACCTGCCCATTCGTGCAACAGCTAAGACTGTTGCGTGGCTCTACATGATGGCCCTTTGTGATGGCACCCTCGATTAACTAGGCATTAAAACATACAATATCTCAGTCAGTCCTAGGTATGCAATAGTAATAGGATATTTATAAAAAGCAAGTAAACGCGACAAAATCGGAAATAAGTTATTCATGTAATAAACGCAATACTGGTGAAAATAACATTTTCTAGTGTTTATTTCAATGAAGTTCACTGTCAACCAAACCGGTACCGAGAGAGTAGAAACTATTCTATGTACTAACATCTATCTGTAAAGTAAATTAAAATTAAAAACCAAGCCCAGCATGATAGAAAACGCCTGATAAGAAGATTAATAATTTTGGTCTCCTTCTAAATTTGGCCATTTAAGTTCAATAAATGTATTCCTACTTTTAATTATAATTTCAATGTTTAATTCTGTTTTAACAAATAATATCATTTCAATTACCTACTATTTCGTACTTTGTACTAAACATAAAAAGTTAAAAACATGGTTTATTCAAAAACAGACATAACGTATGTATGTTATTTAACTGTTTAATTTTCCGTCTCGGCTACGCTGAAAGTTATGTAGCGCGTAGAGCGCTACGTGTTTGCCTACGAATTATTCGTAGGCTTAACCGCTTGCGCGTGTTGCACGATACTGGCCATAAAATTCGATTAATTTCAAAGTTAAAAGTGCGCCTAGTGCTTTTTGATAGTGAGAAACACAGAATGTATAAAAGCACATTATCCTACCAATATTTATGATATTTACATTTCGATTACACAAATATTGTATTGTGATTTCAATTTTTTACGGTTCCGTACCCAAAGGGTAAATAAAAAGAGTAAAACCTGTTTGTCTTTTTGTCACCAGGCTGTATATCATGAACCGTGGTAGTTAGACAGTATAAATTTTCACAGAAGATGTATTTCTGTTGCCACTATGACAATAAATAATAAAAAATAGAATAAAAAAGTATTTAAGTGGAGCTCCCATACAACAGACATGATTTTTTTGCCATTTTTATAGATGCACACTTCGTATGCGAGTCCGACTCGCACTTGGCCGGTTTGTTTTATATCTATATTTTGGATATTTAAATAAAATCGAATTATCAGACAAATCATTATTTATTACAATCGATCTTTGAATTCGAAATTATTGATTATTTATTTAATTAATTATTTATTATTTAATTTATTTTATTAAATATATTATAATCGAATCACAAGAAAGTGAACTCCTGGTTACTGAGCTACAGAATATCAAGCAAGTTTTAACGGAGTAGCAATAATCAATAAATCTATTTACGCATTTACTTTTTTACGCTTACAGCTTTTTACTTTTTTCCCAGTATAGATAGATTAGATATTTCTACATTGAATCGGAAAGTACTGACACCAACATTTTAAGCCACATATTGAGCAAAAGAAACGGAAGAGATATTTTTAGTAGAAGGCTCTATTAACTTTTATTTCATAAGGGACCTTTTTAGATAATCTTGGGAAGTAGTAGTTCGATAATGCGTGGGTCTATTTGAAGGCACCGCTTGTAATCGGTCAGTCGGTAGTAAGGCAGATGATAAAAATACTAGGTTTAAAATGATATACAGCTACAGCTCTATATCATTTTTAGGCTGTACCGGAACAGGTATATTTTTGGATTCTGGAACAGGTCATTGATGCTTGACGAGATATTTCATTAAAGCGGCAAAGGAATCTCCTGTCACATGAGCAAACAAGGCGCCTAATCTCAGGGGTGGTCAGAGTGGGCACGATGTTTCTGACTGATCGGAACCAAACAACGGCTATTATTGGTTTCTGCGTCGCCGCCCAAAGAAATTTACGAAATCCAATACGATTCGAAACGTTGTGTTACACCTTCCATCCAAAATAAATACTAACCTTTATGAGAAAGGTCAAGGCCCAAAACACAAGGTTTCCTTTAAAGTGAATTTAGTGGAAAAAAGGTAAGAAAATAAATTCGTATTCAAAGTTGACAATCTGATAGCAAAAATTTTCACACATGGCAAGCGTGCTGGTGGTTCACCTGATCGTCCATGGAGTCCTACAACTCCCGTAGGGTTGCAGATGCGACCTTTTAATAGAGTGAACCCCGGTTATCTCACTCACCAAATGAATCGCTGGATTACTGCCCTGAACTGACCTGCCCTTTCATGCAACAGTGAAGACTGTAGCGTGGCCCTACCACAGAAGGTTAATAGGACGTAGAGTATTTCACGCAATGAGTATGAGGGCCATTTATTTTATACCTTGTCCAAAAGGTGTTACGCGCGTACGTTGCATCCAGAAGCAGTGTATATTTGAGGACGAATTTAGCCCGTAGAAAACATGGGGTTAGAATAAGCTGAAGCTAAGTTTCAAGATAAGCCAATTGCTTCAAGTATAACACGAAGTTAAGTTATCTAATATTGGTTTCGTTCGAGTAATTTTTAAAGAATAATTTTTTAAAGAAGGCGTCTCTAGTATCTCGACTTGCAAACAATACGCACGTATCGAGCGCGTTTCGACTCAGGCGATGTGCACTCGATTTACGTGCGTATTTTGAAATCGCTCGATGCTCGTGGACGCAATGTAGAACTGCAGTAATTCGCTGAAATGGAGTTACAATTTGACTTCAGATTAGTTCTTTTCTGTATCTTCTGTTTTATCATGTATTATTTAAGTGATGTAGAGAACATATATGAAAGAAGAAACAATATCTCTTCTTTCTTTTCTTTCAATGTAAAGACGCCCAGTTTCTCGCCAACGCGCTTATGAAATGGAAAAAAATTTGCTTCGAAAAAAATTAGAGCCAGCATTAAAAATAAAAATTAAAAACCAGCCAAGTGCGAGTCGGGTTCCGTACCAATTACGGAAAAAATCATGTCTGTTGTTTGGGAGCCACACTTCAATATTTTTTTATTTTTTTTTTAGTATTTGCTATTATAGCCGTTACAGAAATACATTATCTGTATTTCTTTAAGCTAACTATCACGGTTAATGAGATACAGCATGGTGACAGATGGACGGACAGACAGACAGACAGCAAAGTCTAGTAATATGGTCCCGTTTTACACTTTGGTTACGGAACCCTAAAAATCTGATATTTAAATTAAAACATTTTTTTATTGTTAAATAGAACGAAGACATTGTCTTCTTTCCTTAGAACATAATAAGAATAAATATGATGAATGTCTTAGACTTGCATATGTTCAATGACAAATGAAACAATTTTTCTGTTTAGATTTTATTCCCCTATATAGTACATAATTATCAAAATTATCTACTCAGGTCATAAAAATTTACCAATGTAATCAATATTTTGCAGTTACCCCTAGATACAGAAAAATATTTAAATAAACGGATTTCTTTTTTTTTTTATTAAATACATTGCGCTCACTTTATTTTTATTTTATTTAAAATTTATTGTTTACACCACAACTTAAGGCTAAACAAAAGGCAAATGCCAATAAGCATTCTCTTCCAGTAAACCCTGGGAGTAGAGAAAGTTTGACGCAGGTGCAAAACAAAATACGCGAAATAAATTAAATAAAAATAAAAAAAAAAAGAAAACAAAAAAAGCAAAGGTACTTTCTATAGAAATACACTATACTCAAAGATAAATACTTTACATATAATCATTAATCACTTTAGGATAATATTATCCTGTGTTGAAAGGACGTTTTACAAATATAAATTGCACGAGGACAAACTTTACTTTATCACGTATTTAATTTTTCAAATTCCCAGTTCAATGCATTGACCGTAGCCCGGGATCACTAAAGAACTTAAAACAATACAATCTCTGATGTTTCGAATATGTACATTAGCGATGTGTGTTCTTTTGAATACTACATTTATTCTAATTCTGATTTAGTTCTAATATTTTTTCACAACATAAATTCAAATCCTTAAATATGTTTGTAAATCGTGTAAATAAAAAAATAAATAAAACGGCGTGTTTTATAATCTAAAAGACAATGAGATTTTAAAAGTGAGGTGGAATAACATTTCAATCTCCATTTTTACGTTAGTACGATATTAAGTGATGATTTCTAAAATTACACAAAATTACATTATTAATATAATAACAGTGTATTAATAAAAGTTGTAATTACACGTTACTATCATAGTGATATCCTGTATTTCCCTTTTCAATTACACGCAGAATATGGTAAATTCTAGGCCGTCATAAACTTTAAAACAGAAATAACTATCGATACGACTGTAGTTTACGGCGGAAGAAGGCCATTGCGAAATATTGGTGACAATAGTGGGACAAAGGCCTGATTGTACTTGAATTTTAGACCGAGTATTCGCAACGCCATCTCTGAGCGGAAATAGGAACCGCTTAGCCGCCGCCCTGCGATTTGGTCTTGGACGCTGCAATCGGAAACTTTTGTCGCGTGCCCTCCGACGCCAGCAAAAATTGGACAAGTTTTTTAAATGACAGTGATATAAAGAACTACATTGGAAGCCATTCTTCAAAATCAAAGTTAAAGTGACCATTTAAGGTTATCGAAATATTGGCAACCTTTGTGTACCGTGAACAGTTTAGTATTAGGGTTTGAATTTTAAAATTAACTTACGCCAAAAATTAAATTGTTGATCCTGTTGATATCAAGAAAAATACAGTTTACAAAATACACAAAATTACGAATCTAATCTCGCCTTCATATGATTTAAGTTAATAAATTCTAGAATTCTCTGTAGCCGTCGTAATAACAATGCATTCTGAAGCTTGTCAGAGCCGTGATATCTCAGAATCCGAACGCACGCTTTTAATTGAATATACTCGAGCAACCAGAGTTCAAAACCCGGTACAGCCCGAACGAAATTGTTAATTCTGACTTTAGACTTATCACGCACAGATTTTCACGGTTAAAGAAGACGTCGTGAAAAAACCTGCATATTTCCGAGATAACATTAAGAAAATATATATCTGGAAATATGTAAAGTCTGTCAATCCGCAATGAGGTCACGTGGTAGTCTTTATCCTAATTCCCGAATATGGAGTCCACTACCAGGGACTTTTTAGCTGCATCTGCTACGAGTGCTTTCCAGAATCCCTTTTCACAGAAACGTTTTCCGACTGATATACGACCTTTGAAAAGACTGCAGTGTTTTTCATTTATATGGCATATTCTAAATATATTTAATTCAGAGGGACGTCAATGTCTCATCACTAACAACCAAGACATGCTCGTTTGTCACCACCGCAAACAATAAAGTAGTTTTTATATCTTCACTGCGACAGTTAGCAAGTCTGCCGAGGGCCGGTGTATTACAGATACGGATATTTGCATAACAAATTGTTTAGCGGTGGTCCCACGCGACTTTTATAAACGTGAGTTAGCAATGTCAGCGTCGGACATTTTATGCGGTTATGTTTGTTCGTTGCGATAGGGGAGCCTGGAATACACTTCAGTCTGCGACCTGTAGACTGCGTAACAATGTGGATCCTCAAAAATTTGGCCCGTGTAAACAGTTTATTTTTCAGATTGTATAAATGTATACGAAAACTATCCACTAATGTACGCATAATATAAAACGTTATACTTTAAAGTTTTATATTTAAAATTAATTAAAGGTTTTGTTACCTAATTTTAGTTTTATAAGGCGTTGCATTTCTTTTTTTGCCTCACTATCGATAGATAATATAATTATCTATATATTGTATACAAATATATTATGATATCTATATAATATGTTATCCATATATAGTTATATATAAATATAATTATTATCTATAAATGTAAGAGGTAACGTATAGATATTTAAAATCTAGGTAATATATTATAGTCTAGGTAAATCCTATTCTAGGAAAGTTTCTCAACACGTGCAATTTTAATTAACAATCCAAATCATCACTTGTTTTTCTGTCCCCAATCTTACCAGATTGGCATCATCATTACTGGAAACAAATTTTTAATTCCCTTTAAATAAGAATACTTTTATTATGGTCAAGCACTCCGACTTGAATTGTGTTTTATGGAACTTCATAGATTTAACTTGAAGCTTTCAATGAACCAAACCATAGAAATATAATTAAGTTGAAGTTGTTATAATCGATGAAGAGCATCAACAGGGTGCAAGGCTAAGGCCGTAAAACAGTCTTCGCTGTTGCATGAACGGTCAGGTCCGTCCAAGTAAGTACCACGACACAGAAGACCGGCGTGAAATAGAAGTATTATACATCTGCGTTTCGTCTGTTGAGTGAGGTAACCGGGGCAACTTTATTAAAAGGTGGCAACGTGTTTTGATGACTCCGTGGCGCAGTTGCTATGGTATTGGCTTCAGCGTCATGGGTCGTGGGTTCGATTCCCACACGGGACAACAATTTGTATGACCCACAGATACTTGTTTTGCATCTGGGTGTTTGTTTGCGTGAAGTACATGTTTGTAAAACGTCCTTACAACACAGGATAATATTATCCTAAAGTAATGGCAATGTCTTAAAAAAAACCAAACGTATATGCAACCCTACTTACTTTGGTTACTTTGGTTGTTTCAAATGTCCATGGGCGACATCACTTAACATTAGGTGAGCCACCAACTCGCTTGCAAACTTGTCACACAGTAATAAAACACGGATACCATGACAACTGGCCCGCGCTATCCGGGTGACGAACAGCAGCGCAAACGGCCGCGCCAAATCCTAAGGCGAGCGGGAAGACAAACTAACAACTCGGAAAACAATTTACATAGCGAGCGGCCGCGCGGTACGCCACCGGACCGGAGGCGGTCGGCTCCATTTCCATAACTAATTAAATTGCGGACGAAGTTGGTTCGCAGGTGCTCCGGCGGCCTCTGCCGCTCCGTTGCTAACGACATCTAGTGAAGGTTTTATGTGCCCAAGATAGCGTGCACGGCAAACATTCTCTTTTCTTAGCTCAACTGCGCGAGCCCATGGAATGAAGACTCTCGACGAGCTTATATAGTGCAATACTTGTCTAATCATGGTAGTATTTTGACTATCAATAAGCGAGTGTAATACTCCTACGTTGAACAAAGATATTTGATTTGATTTGATCACCGTAGGCAATCTAAACACTATAAAATACAGTTCTCCAGCAAGTTCTATTCGTGAACTTCATTATCACTCTCTGGTTTTTTATGTGAGAAAGTAGCAAACGAGCTGGCGGTGCAATACCCGTAGAGCTGCAGATCCGTTGCCACTTTTTAAGAAAGCGGGCCCCTGCTACCTCACTCACCAGACGAAACGTGGACGTAACTGTAGAGTGTAACTCTTCTACTTTACGCCGGTCTCCTGTAGGGTAGTGGTACTTACCCGGACGGAGCTGCCCATTCGTGTAACAGTGCACATTATTGCGTTGTCCTATCACAGTTAAAGCCGCTATCTGTGGTCCGTTTTAAATTAATTCTGACATTCGGACATATCTGAAACCTAGCGCCGAAAATGACTAAATATTTTAAATGCTTTCTTTTTCTTTTTTTAAATACATTGCCCTCACCTTAGGATAACATTATCCTGAGTTGTAAGGGCGTTAAACAAACAACATGAATTTGACATGGACAAATGCGGCACCCAGATGCGAAACAACTATCTGTGGGTCGCACAAAAAGTTGTCCCGTGTGGAAATCGAACCCACGACACCCGACACCGAAGCCAATATCGTGTTAGCAATTATCATCAGTTAGCCAATATCGATAACTGCATTTTGTGCTAAGTCGTCAAAACTTAAATGCATAATTCGTGATAGCACAAAATACAGAAGTCAGAGGAGGAGGAGGAGGGGAGCCACTCCTGTATCCATATCTCTATTTGGACGGAATGCAAGAAAGCCATTCTGGAATGGCGGATCGAACGACCAAAAAATCAAACAATTTGACTTTTGCTTCGAATAAGTCCGAACGTCACCTCACTTCTAGACAAATCACCTTTAAGGAGAACAATCAACCACATTGTATAGTGATATTTCATACTGGGCAATCACTACGGCACCTACGTGCATCCCGCCAGCGTCAAATTGCCCGTGAAACACTCCGCTGCATCGGAACAAATTTATAGAGTGGGCGCATCGTCCAAACGGGCACATCGGCCGCACAAAAGATCCATTTACATAACAAATTGGAGGGCTGGGAGCGTAACGTCCGCGTGGTCTCTGCCGCGTTGTCTGTGGTCCGACGTTGGTCTGTTATTGCGCCTTGGGGCACGCTCGGAATTCCATACAAGCACGACGGTAGGTGCTGTTTATGCTGAAAGTATTATTAACGTTATTCCAATATCACTACCGGGTAATTTGTCAACAAATCGAAATGATTCTTATGTTAATGTTCAAAAGTACATCTAGATCTACTTAGATCTTCTAGACACTTGAATAAAGTCCAGATTTACAATGCTTCCTTATTACACTTTGAGAACACCGTTGAGGTTTCATAAAAAGCACCAACATGACCACCAACCAGCGCAGTTTTAACAAGCGTCGATTTAAAGAAATCTATAAAGTCTGAGGTGGCTGGATGCTCAGTGAATTGACATACCACGTCATTTCACTACATCATCATCAGCAGCAGCAGCAAGACGTCCAATGTTGAAAATAGGCCACCCCCTTAGAACGTCACAATGAACGACACACCCACCATATCGTCCGTCCACCTAGAGGGAGGCTTTCCTACGTCTTCCGGTTCGTGGTCGCCACTCGAGAACCTTTTCTCCTCATAGGTCATCAGTCACTCTATATGTTTTAATTATGGGCAAAGGTACCTTTCTGTCCGAGTATGATGTTATGATAATTCACGGTACAGATTCTTTTCCATGTAACTAAACCACTTAACGTCACGGGCTATAAATTACAATACAACGGAGAAAAAAAAACTAAACTTTTGCATTAATAATGAATAGGCAGTTCTTTTAGTTTTCAAGTGGAGAAAATTGCAAATGCGAAGAAACTATTTACCGCTATAACACCACGAAATGTATACACATTCTTCTTATGATTTATTTCTTTTCGACGAAGCTCCATGTAAAGTTTAGAGTAGATTTATACATTTTTGCCTGATATTTTTTAACTAAAACAACCCTCAAAAGAAAAGAAAAGCAGTATTCGGAAAAACTTTATCAAACTGTCTGTTTCATTGTCGAATAGCTAACGATTACAATTCACGATAACTAAATTCACCCTCCACTCGGGAAACTTTCAAGATAATTAATAACATCTCGACGACTTATCTGTTATTCAAATTGTATTTACATGAAAAGTTAAATATCGTTGATAAGTTATATACGCCATAATTCAACGAAATGTAAATGAATAATAGAACAGAACAACTTTTTAGATAATGTTGATATGTAAAGTACCACTACCTCTACGAAAGATTAGCGTTAAATGAATGTATGTACAATTCTTGAGTTTCTTCTAGTGCAGTCACATCTGTAGGTTTCCAAACATTGGCAAAGCATCTGCAAATACACGGGTGTTATGTATGATATCCATTATTGGCCGTAAAAAAACGTTATCATAAGGTTCCATTTCATCATAGCCCACTTATTACAAAGTGGATTGGAGTTTCTTTCACCTGTTTCTTCTCCGTTAGAGGAACCTCATTACAAAACGGTGGTAGATTAAAAAAAATGACTATCGATAAATTAAAGGTATTTTTCTTATGTCCACGAATAAAAGATTTTGGTTCTCATTTTGATACCAACGGAAGAAGGAAGTGACTGATTCACAAAGACCCCATTATTTAATCTTTCGGTTAAACGAAGTTTATTTCTCGGATACGAATAATATTGTAACTTAACATTATGAGAAAGTTTTACGAAACAACAATATCAACATGAATAGTTATTTTTCAACCTTCAATAATTTTCATAAGAGCCGGAGGATCAGTAATAGACAAAGGTATTTTTTTATCAGAACATGGCATGAGATTTAAAATTAATAAATGTTAATTTGAATCAACAAAAAAGTGGGTTCTATTGTAATTTCACAAGAAATGTTTCAATTGGGTTACATTAATTAATGCGATTTTTTTTTGTTGTATAGGACCATTTTGATAAAACGCCCAAGTTCACAATGATATTTATTGATGATATTTTTCTTTAGAATGTGAATGGATATTGTCCATAACATTTTAACAGCTTGGATAATTTTGTACTTAGATTACCAAATGACTAAATAAAAGAAGTTGAACATAATTCTTAAGAAGTTGTCCCGAAGAGCTAAAAGTTTTCTCAGTAACTGTCACCATCTGTACTTTAGACTAAGGCTCGATTTTACATACAACTGCAGCAATCTCCGTACCTTCCTGAATTGTTCAGATTATGTGCGGAAATTAAGTTGGTGCTAGTCCAAGGAGGTGGCAGAAATGAATTACATTTTTCATAGAATACAAATGAATAATTTTCCAAAGGTTGCACTCTCTCGCCGCGGCCGGATATTGGTGCTCACGCCATTTCCGTCCGCCATTCCTGAGCTGCAATTACAAACGGTATGCGCGACTACACATTTTTCTAGTGAAAAATATGCATGTATATATAAACTGAAGTAACCAATGACAGCTTCACTCCCAATAAAACTTGTCTGTACAATGTAAATATACTCCATAATTCAAGAAATCGTGATAGCTCAGTGCCCGGCCGCTCGTTTTTTAATTAAGTGAACTTGAACAACACGAGTACAATCCCGTAGGCTCTAATGAAATTGTTAATTTAAGTTTAAAAAAAAGTCACTATACATGTCGCACTGCTGGGCAAAGGCCCCCACTGTATAGAGGGTATCAGATCCACCACGCGGCCGCACTGCGGATTGGCGGACTTCACATATTTTCGAAATATTTTTTTTACTATTATAATATTTCAAAAATATGCAGGTTTCCTCACGATGTTTTTCTTCACCGCTGAGCAGGTGCTAACTTATAACGTGTTCAGTCGTGAAGGAAGACATCGTTAGGAAACCTGCATATGAATTAAAAATAATAATAAAAAATAATTCGATAAATGTTAAGTGCGACAATCCACAGTGAAGTCACGTGGAGACAGAGAAGGCCCAACAATGGGATATTTATCTATAAGCTATCACTTTCCTTTTCTTTTGCTCTTGCCTCGATGACCCTCACTTTTTTTTTCGTAAGAAAAGATTGACCCTGGCAAAGTAATCATTTCTTGTACGCATTCAGTAACCGGGTTTTTTTCAATCGATTTTATCACTGCTAGATTACACAAAGCAGACCAGTTCTTACCCTCAAGGACCACATAGAAACACACATAAACAAGAGCGTAGGCACTCACAGCATTACATTGCATATTCATATTTATCTTAATATACAAATATTTTTGGTTTATCGTAACTTATTTCTCTCCTTTAATTGACACAAATGTAGTGTAAAAGTTTTATTTATGGTATCTATTTTACGTAACAGAAAAATGAAATAATTTCAAGTAAGCGTTGTTCCAAAGGAGTAAAATATAACAACCCTATATCGGATCCACTGTTTTTCGTCGTCCATACGAAATATCGGCATTGCAATGTCAATAAGATTTCAGAGCGCATATTGCAATGTAAAGCGCCGTTTTCGTCACGTCCGTCCATAATTAAAGCGGCGTACGTGTGTGTGTGCAAAGTGAATTACATTAACGGGATCCAGAATAGTTTCATGACTTCAATTATCCTAGTTTCCGGACGATAGGATTTTATTGCTATATGCACTTACGTTTAGATTTTATATTGCAATGGCGTCGATGGAGTACTCATAACAAATAAAAAAACTACAATGACAACTTCAGGTTTGCACTAGATCGTTTCCAATTTCGATAATTGATAGTAAAAGTAGTTGTTAAAACAGGGTAATAAACGTGATTTTGATGGCTACATAAAAAAAAAACAGCTAGAAACGATAACAATCGTTTTATCATTCAAAGTAGACATTTATTACAATTCTTGCAAAATTAAAAAGAAGACTTTAAGATTCGATTAACGAAGAGAGCATTTCCTTAATGCAAAACCTATGGTACCAGTTTCAAACGGCTATATCCAGCAATAAAGCTGTTGGCATTAAAATAAGCTGTTCTTCGATTTTAAATTCCTAGCCTGCGAGTATCTTTCCGCTCGATGTTGCACTTTATCCATGCGGTTGCATTAAGTCCGAGATATATTTGTTTGTCTCTTTCAAATGTTGTTCCCTTTATTTTGAGTGCATTTCTATGTAACCCGACCGTTTAAGGACACATTACTTAGTCCGTCTCTCTATCGCGGCCATGCATTCTATTGAACGAATTCATCTTTTGCACTCCTTTATTAACACCCAATGGAGCTATGATTGTATCTACATAAATGATTGTAATTAAAATATTTAATTTAGTTTTCATTAATTTCCATACACCTTGGACTTCCATTCATGCAGGTGGCTCAGGATCGTACTTCGTGGCAGTCTATGGGGGAGGCCTATGTTCAGCAGTGGACTCAAACAGGCTGAAATGATGATGATGATGATGAATTTCCATACACATCAATTATATGGGATCGAATTGAAACCCTTAAAGAAAGTAACGATTTCATTAGTACGCCTTGATATTCTCACAAAAATCATTATTAGATTGTTAAAACCGTCGTAACTCGCATACTGAGATATCCTTTGACGATAATGATGAATCATAGTTGCGCACATCCAGAAATACTCCTTATTAACACAATGAAGAAGTAACTATATCAGCTAAAAAGCACGAGATTTTGTGTTGATCATAACGAATGATCAACTAAATAGTCTTAGAGTTCTAGGACAGCCGCTGCTACTTTAGTCATTGAGGCTCAATAGAACGTTCGAGAAACGCAAGTCGAGCGAAAAGATACGTACGCGGAATGCTCAAAGAAGTCGGGGGACGAAGCTAAGCCCCTTCGGACGGGCGATAGATTTATTGTTTCAGATTGTCGACCGGACAGCCGCGCTCTCTAAACAATACAACAAAGGCGATGATATTGAATTCCCCACTTTATATAGCTAACTGTATTTTCCAAATAAAACAATCCGTAGTACAACATAATAACAAAGGATAAGATAGATCTATCATTACTACGAACAAGTCAATTTTTTTACTAACGAATAACAAAACTGACTTCAAATATCACTCTGTATTCAATTTATAAAGACCCCGCGTGGGGTCCTTGCACATCAAATTTTTTTTAAAGTTTATTTCCTAGGCTTAACGCCGCGGCTGGTGACGAGAGAGCTGGTTCATTTCTTGCTCAAAGGTTAAGCATAACTATTCAACAAGGAAATGCAACTAGCGTTCTTGGCACCATGCCGCGTGGATTAGGTTTATTAGATAGTATGTAATTTTAGATAAATTTAATCTTTTTTAAAGTTTTTTTTACAGCGGCGAAAATCTTTTCATACTTTTTCTACATGTTTTAATAAATTTAATCTTGTAAATATTAGATCAATAAACTGTACCAAAAACTTCATAATTAATTTTCAGGAGTTCCCTACGTATACCCAGATCCCAAATTCCCAGATTCAATACCAATCAAAATTAATATGGGACCACATGGGAAGCACCAGCTTTCAAATAAAAAAAAATCATCAAAATCGGGTTACTCAGTCGTAAAATCAAAAAAAAAACCAGTGGAAATGAGAACTTCTTCTGTTTTTGAAGTCGGATGAAAAAATTGTGACAACAAAATAGCTGTGCAAAAGCTTACAAAAATAAATTTGATACTTAATTACAAAGCTGTGAAAAAGTGCGAGGAAATGGAAATAAAAAAAATTTAGCTAAAGCAACAACAGTTTTTCATGTATAATGTTTTTATGCCCTATTATGATATGTCAAAATTTCCGACGTTTTGAATCTTAGTACAGAATCTATTTCAATAAAATGCAATTAATTCACTACGATAAATGCCATTGAATGTTACGAACTGCCTGGTCAGGCTTATCTGCGAACGATTTACATAATAATGGAGTCAAATTGCCATTCCCCTTGCATACCTTCCATGTACGGATAGCCCGCTGGATTTATAGATCGTTGCGATGATTACTATACCGTTCTATAATACCTAGTACTGCGTAAAGTGAAGATGCAAATTGATATATCTGATGACTGACTAGGAAATTGTACAGTCAGCACTAACGCTTATGACTTGTGTATGATGAACTGAAGTTTAACAAGATTCGTTTCTTGCCGGTCCTTTAGGATTTTTCTTGTATTCGAGAGATTGCAATAAAAGTATGAACATCATAATTTCATGTATTTACGCGATTACACATTATAAATGAAACTAATTTAACGCGTTTTTTTTTTTTTTTTTTTTTTTTTAATTTTAATTCCCGACGTTTTGAACCCATGACAGCGTTCATGGTCACGGGACAGACTGGGGCGTTAGACGTCTGATTGTCATAGTTAACCCGGGCTACCGTCAGTTTTTGACTTAGTAATTTTGTTTCCGATCTATGCAGAGGGAGCTAATTATATCTTGTCTTGCAGTAGTGGTTCGTTTAGGCCTAGATTTAATTTTATCGATGACAGGATCCCAAGCTGATGGCGCACCCAACCCTCTTCTCTATTGAAATTAGGGTGTTTTTTTAATTTCAATAGCCTCGCGAGTCATCCTTGGGAGGAATCGGTGTTCTTTTGCAAGGATCTGTGGTCTATCAAACCTGATATAGTGGTTGGGCTGATTTAAGGTGTGCTCACAAACTGCAGACTTGTTCAATCAATTGAACTATTGACATAAAACATAAGAGACTAAATACTCAGCATCTAATAATTTATGGTTGTCTAAAAAATATTGGATGTTGTTAGTTTTAATAATGATCTCGCTGTTGTTGTTATTGGATATTATTATTGGATATTAAATATCCAGAGAATCCATTATATTTGTGAGTGAGGTAGCCGAGACCCACTTTATTACAAGGTGGCAACGCATCTACAACCGTGCGGGTTGCAAATGTCAATGGGTGGTGGTTAACCCTAACATCAGATAAACTGGCTCGTCTGTCACCGGCTCACATAAAAAAAGAACTTAATGATCCATTATTTAACCGACTGATTAAAGAACTGATTTATTAAACTATTAATTAGTTCACTAGCCACAGGAGAGTGGGCCGCTCAATTTTCTTCGGAACACAAGTTCGCACCGTGAGAGATTCGGCGAATTATCTTATCAAATGGATGCGATACTCCGGCCTAATGATATTGCGGAATCAAGCCCGATTGTGCCGTGAAATTGCCGGCAATTGGCAGCTTGCAATTGCAGCGATAGCTGCAATCGATGCGTCGCCCGTTACCGGAACGATTCTATTTGCGGGGGATGAGCGGTCGCTGCTTTAACGGTGACGACCGCCGTTTAAGAAGATTTCTTTTTTATAGAAATAAGTCTGCGCGTACTGCATCGCCTTCCGGAAAATTTTAAAGGTTTTGATGAGACTTTATGGCGGATTCTTTCACGTGAAATTTGTTATTCAATTCTCAACGTTTTGACATTTGAATACTGTTATTTATTATCTTGAGGTCACATTTAAACAAAAATCTAATTTGATACAAAATACATGAACAAGATTAAAGTGCATCTTTCGTAATAGATATATTTTGATTTTTAAACCTTTTAAAGCAATTTTTTTATTTGTTTTGCAACATAATATTTCAAGAAAAAAATTTATCTTTAACCCATACAAATTTCAGTGATTGGGAACCATGAATGATCACAAAAGCAAAAATAAAATAAAGAACATACCACACACTTCGGCCGGTTTTAATATTCTATCTACGAATAGATTTGGTTACTGTATAGGAATTTTGACGTAAGTATTATGGAGAGTCAAATACTTATCGCTAATAATCAAATCTATCAGTAGATGGAATATTGAAACAGGCCTTAGAAAACTTGTAGATTATACTGGTAACGGATAATTGAAAGTGAAGACGTCTATAGAAGTCCTTAAATAGTGTATAATTAATAAATTTCTAAATATTACAATAAGCTCAATTCTTACATAGTACTTATTTATGAATGCAGCATTTATTAAATACATATTGCAGAAAATTTAACTAGTCCTTAAGCGTCATTTTTTTCCTGTTTTATCTTTCGACCATTTAAACACCATGGTTTGAAAGTAATATATGATAATACACCGAGTGAACGATGTTATCCAATAACATCCAGCTGAATGGAACTTCGTAAAATCATTAGCGAGTAAGCATAATAATAAAAATAAAACTCTATCGAGCGGAATTCATGGCAATTGGCACTAATGAAACTACGCGTGGCGGAGTTAATGTGGCAGACTATACATATCAAGTCGATAGTGGTAGGCATTTAAATTATACGTTCGTAAATTTCTGAAGGTAAATTTAATTATAATTGTATTTTAAGCTCAAGTACAAATAAAACACATCTTACCTATTATCAGATAAAGGAAAAAATTTCACCTAAATAAGAATAACCTTGTTTTTATAACGAATAAATTTATTTTTAATTTGTGTTATATACTTTTTTACTATGGATTGTAATTATTTTTTTTTACTATCTGTTTAAACATCCAATGTTAGTTAAGGCAGACCACCCTCTTCTGAACCAAGTGGCCTCTGTTTAATTGGCGTTAAATTTGAACAACTATTTTCCATATTTGCACATAATATGCGTAAACAACTTAATCAGAAATATACAAGAGATTTTGTCAACATTTTGTAAAGATCTCGTAACAATGTACATAAGGTAGGTACTATGGATTCATTTGTCACACCCTCTCGACGGCCGCATTATAAAAGGCAAATCATTGTGGCGTAAAATTATACGTTTTTATGGAACTTCAGTTAGATTGCAAGATTAATCTTTATAATGAAGTTATTATTTTCTTCCGTAAGTTTTTCGCACATGGTGTAAGACAGAAGTGTTTTTATTGAGGACGTTTTTATTGTGCTTATATATGTAAATTTAACAAAACCAGTTAGGTAACAATACATCTTTTTAGCGTAAGCCAAAATGGTTATCCACAATATTAAACTAATTAAAAATGTTTGTTAATAAACAATTTTTTAAAAGAAGCGCTTCATGAACGATACTGATAACCATTTTGTATAAAACGGTACTGCAAACAACTTTCGCGATAAACATTTTATTTTCCATTAAACAATAGCTTAAGTTGGCCGAAAAAGAATTAAAAATTCACTTCTAAACAAAAAGGAGTTCTTAAGTTAAATAAAACTCCCGAAAAAGGCTTCGTAGTGGACATAAAAAATATATATATATTTTTGAACATGGCGTTACGTAAGTTTGGCGACAACTTACATCATGAATAATGAATGGATGTTTGCAAAAATTAACTGGGAAAAGCTTTTAAAAAGTCTATTTACGATTCAAAAAGTTGAGAATTGTTGCGAATCAAACCGAGGCAAAGATTTGCGTCTGAAGTTGCTAAGAAAAATTTTTATTCGCAAAACTTAAATATTCGCTTTATTTCTGTTCATTTTGTATTGTTTCATTATCTTAAATAATAAAGATTGAAGTAAATGAAGTCGTTTCATATGCCGTAATGACTTTTTTCAATTCAATTAAATATTTAAAAAATAAATCGCTAAATAGCTTTGAAAAGTATATATTATATACTATTCAAAGCTATTTAGCGATATGTTATGCAGTTTTAAACATGAAATTGCCTTTGCTTACCCACCACGATTTCGTATTCTAAACCGATAACTGATATCACACAATAAACTGAATCAATGATCAAATAATTAAGCTCACCTTCACATGAACGTGTCGCAGTCAACACTCCGGAGCCCTATAAATATGTAAATTGACCTCCATCGGAGCCTAACTGGTCATTGAGCGTTGAAATGAGGCGGGATACTAGATAAACGGATCACAGATGCCGCCTAAATTATACTTTAGGCGAAATAAAGATTTTATTTTAAGGTACAGATAATTAAAACTTTTTTATCCCACATGCTTCACTAAATGCTATCTTCTTTCATTGCATATGGATTAAAACTGAGCAAGTACTACCTCCTGGCGAGTGAGAACCGCAACCCATGGACACACAATACAGTATGCAAAATTATAAATTCTCATAAAAATTTCCAATACTTCAAATGTATGAGGCAGTGATTATCTAAAGTTATCTGTCCAACTTTTTTAATTGAAGAGTTGGCAACAGTTCTCCCGTTATCATAATATAAGGTCACCCAAAGTCAAAGTAAGTACACCCGTCCATGGGAATGTACAACAGGGATGGCAAATGCATTGCCAAATATAAAAGAAGTGATGAGACACACCATCGAAATACTTATTTTTTCTGTGAAATCGTGGTACTTTTCCAGACGCGCCTGCCCATTCGTGCAACAACAGAGGTTGCTGAGTGGCAGATTCCTCTAATTCATTGTACACTACTGCACTTATGGATAATAATCTTGAAAATAATAAAACAAGTGTAAATGTAAACAATTTGACCGATAAGTAATCGGTCAAATTATTTAAAAAATATACTCAAGAATTTCTAACCATAAAAATTACGAAAAAAACAATTGAATTTGAAATTCTTTATTGAAATTCTACTATTGAATTTGGAAAGAACAAAATACTCTCAGTGCGAAAAGAAAAATACTAGCAGTCAGTTGATAAACTATTATATAGAAACAAACTAATACTACGGAACAAGGATCTCTCAGGCTAAGCTTACACTGTACCTAGCGGAACTCCAATTCTGTATATTGAAATTCAAATGGCAAATCCGGACAGAGAAACGAACGCGCTGTTGCTACAGTATATCAATGAGAATTTCGGTTAATGTCTTCAGGCCTGTTGTTTCATCCTCATTTCGGAATATTAATGCAAATTTCATCTTTAATCGGAGTAGCACAGGGATTTAAATTCAACCGGAGGTAATGCTGTAATATGACATTCAGAAACTCTCTACACTGGTCTGGTGTTCCTCAGTCTGGATTGAAAGCTCTGAATATTTTGAAATAGGTATCTAAGATTTTACGTTATATCACTTTGGTTAAATAGAGGAGCCATCGATCATGATACCATCGTCGATAACGAAGATTCCTAAAACTAAAAGAATCGCAAATGCAAACACAATATTATAATGGAGAAATTGATGTAAATTGCAACTTTTAAAATATACCTTAGTATTTTTAGTTACATGTATGTTTCTTAATTTACTTGCATATCAAATGAATCTGAATTATCCGAATGTAAGCAATTCGTTTTTGAAGAATATCGAGTCTTTTTTTATATGAGAAGGTGCCAAGAGAGCTGGCGTTACACCTGATGTTACGCCGAGGAGTATTTGCAACACACGTAGGGTTGCATATGCGTTGCCCCCTTTTAAGAAAGTGGGCCCCGGCTAACTCGCTCACCAAAGGAAACGCAGAAGTATAACGCTTCACCGCGGTCTTGTGAGGTCGCGTTACTTTTTATTGTGTTCCCCAGATGGACCTGCCCGTCGTGAGTCCTGTCACAAGGACTAGCTATTCTCCTAACAAAAAACGGACCACGCTGGAAGGAAAGCGTAGAACTTAGCCACGTTGGCCTCTCCCACGTGATTAAGCAAGCGAGTAGAATACTCGCTTGCTTAATCCGAGCCATGGCTATGTCATCTACATCCCTGATGTAGATGACATAGCAATTTTTGCCTGGGCCTTCTGCTGATTTTGGATCCTGACAGGTCCATTGTACTGGTTTCCTACCCTTTAGGAATTTCTGACTGCTGTCAGTGAAGGCTGAGTCGCCATATTCCCAAGCCAATTACGACCCACAGGGTGTGCGTCGAATATGGTGATACAAGTATTTGGTTATCAGCAGAATAGTACGATAGTTTATCTGCGCCTTATCCTTGGCAGACTATCTTCTGTTCCATTGAAATGCGTAGACGCCTTAATAGTTATTGTGCGTCGTACAATAATTATTTTATTCCATTTAGTGGTTTCCGAATGTGGTCAGGTTGAAAAAGCAAACATTCGGCGTTAGTCCGGATATTAGCTCAAAAATTCTTTCATCTCAAAAGAATGTTTGTACTTAATTCTGTAAATTATTAGATGTAATATAGTCAAAACTGTCTCCAACATTGGTGTTTCACATCAGCTATGTGTTTCTTTATTCTAATATATATTGATCTTTTAATTTGTCCTGTATAAGAGACATTATTAGATCTTGTATAGGGGTATTGTACAGGACTAGTTATAGATTACACTTGACAGACGGTAAAATTAAAAAGGTAACTAATTGAATAATTTTCTTAGGTGGCTTGAAAATATCTTAATTGAAGCACGCTTAAAGTGCGAAGAAATAAATATTTATTTGTATAGGTGTCCATTATACACAGCCTGGCTCACGGTATTTTAAGGATTTCTAAAGAATAATACATCTAAAAAGGCTAGGGATTTACATGCCTCATTTCATAGTGAATTTAATTCCGAAACGCTAAGAACTTAGGTGGTAATAGAATGCATTTACCATTCCTGACGGTAAAATTGTGCAAGTGTTATTTTGTTATTTTACATACCGCTTGAATATAGGTTACTGAAGCTTCTCCTCAGTGTTCCATTTGTCAGCAACATGGGAAATACTGCGTTTAATTTTGGCACTGAACTGCGACGCAACATAGACCCGAAGTCTAGCCTCCGAATGTATCGGAAAGAATTCCGATATTATTTTACACCAACAGTCCGCTACACTGCCTATGATTTTGTCATATGCTTTACTTGTTGTGAAATTAAAACCTCATCTAACCTTCGACAACTAAATTCGATTCATCCAGCGATTGTTTTGACAGATTATAGACAGCCCGTAATCTATTGTCTGTGGTCTCGGTTGACGATCTTTATATCGCTCGTTTGAAATGTAATTTGGAAAATATTTTTTAGCTTCTGTAATTTTTTTATATATATTATATGTAAACTTTTATTTATGTGCACATTATATTTTGATGTTTCACGTTTATTTTATTTGTTCATGCAATTATTAAAACCAAATGTCGTTAGAATTTTTTCTTTTTTTTTTTTAACATTGCCCTTACTTTATGATAACATTATCCTGTGTTTTAAGGATGTTTTACAAACATAGATTGCACATGGACAAACATCCAGATGCGAATCAAATATATGTGGGTCACACAAATAGTTGTCCCGTGTGGACAACTAATTGATCGATTGTTTTCAAATTCCTGAAAAAAATTTAAAGTAAAAAAGGAAAGTAACAGCCTATACATGTCCCACTGCTGGGCAAAGGCCTCCTCTATACAGAGGGTATCAGGGCATAGTCCACCACGCGGCCCCATTGCGGATTGGCGGACTTCACATATTTTCGAAATATATTTTTTTTGTTATTATTTCGAAAATATGCAGGTTTCCTCACGGTGTTTTCCTTCACCGCGGAGCGTGATAAGTCAGCACTTAAAGTTAAAAACTTCATTGGTGCAGGCACCAGGATCGAACTCAGGTTGCTCGAGTATTTTGAATTAAAGGCGAGCGCCCGGGCACTGAGCTATCACAGCTCTTGAAAAAAAATGTAAAACAATATTAATGATGATGCATAAATCGGTTCAATTTAGAAGAATCACCGTTCATTACAATTTGATACTGGCCTGGCTACGTGAAACAGCAAGGATACAAAAGGTTAGGTATCCTTGATAGAGTGGGGCGGTACTTCACACCGGGACAGCTTCCAACCCTATTTAAAGCACAAGTCCGGTCATGTGCGGAGTACTGCAGTTATATCCAAATATAAAGGGACCAAATAGGACGCATCCAAGCGTCCTATTAAAAGTCATCTCGATACTTCGGAGTCATTGGAGAGGCGTGGGAAGAGGCTTATTAGTGGCCATAATTTTGTTAGAACCAATCTTTCTAACCTTGAGCACAATCACAGGGTAGCCAGCCTCTTGGTTTTCTACAGATTCCATTTTGTAGAGTGATCATCAGAATTTTACGCATTAATTCCTGCTCCCTTTCCATCTTCGGACGGCTAAAGGCTCGGCGCATTTCCATCCTTGCGTTGTTGACGTTCCATGCTCACTGTCGCTCACTATTCGTTCAGCAAAGAAATAGAACAACTTGCGGCGTCTCTTAACGCCACTTAGCATCGGGTAGGATAGAAGACAAGCACTAGACGCACCCTTATTAAAAAAAAACCGGCCAAGTGCGAGTCGGACTCGCGCACGAAAGGTTCCGTACCATTATCTGTAAAAACGGCTAAAAAGTCTCATGTCTGTTGTATGGGAGCTCCACTTAATTTTTTTTTCTGTTTTTTAGTATTTGTTGTTATAGGGGCAACAGAAATACATTATCTGTGAAAATTTCAACTGTCTGACTATCACGGTTCATGATATACTGACAGGCAGACAGACAGCGGAGTCTTAGTAATAGGGTTCCATTTTACCCTTTAGGTACGAAACCTTAAAAATCGTCTACATATCAAAAAATATAATTAATGTTTTTACCGCCTAAACAATTGTTTAAATAAAACATTAATGTTTTAAATAAACAAAGAATAAGTCTTGAGTATATAAACCATTAGGAAACAATCGAAATAGGAAAACTTTAACAATAATGAGCAATAATAATTGAACACAGAAAATCTCTTCAGACTTTATTTACTTTTTTCGTTCATATTGAGTCAAGTAATTACTCGATGCTTATTTCAATTCCACTTTTGATGAGAGTTTTTATTCGGCATTTGATAAACAAAGTTGAGCGTTGGGAAGTACTCGTAGCGAAGTTTCATTTAATTAAGTTGATTTAATAATACTACGGTACTTAATTCAACGAGCTTTAAAGTTTGTTTTCTGTTATTCAGAAATAAAGTATTTTTATGAATTATCGAAAGCTTCATTTGAACTGCATTTGGGAAATTTTCACTCTCGATTAGAAATTATTAAATGTCTTCGTAAAAATTGTTTCTACATCAGTATTTCTTTAAGAAAATGCATTCCTTTTACTTAGAAATTATCACATCTGTAATGAACGTATTCCTAGTGTATACAAAAAAAGAACTCATGATTATCAGTCAATTGGTATTAATCCATATATACGGAGATATATTAGTAGAGTCCGGTCATTGAAATTGCAGATCTAAAGTCTATCCAAACTAAAAAAAATTAACATTTTAGTCCTTTATTATTTATTATATAATATGTTGAGTGAAATAATTTCATTAATATTACGTTACCTGAGCTACATGGAAGCGCTGAATTCCATCAGATTCAGCATTTAGTAAATCATTGATTTCGGTATAAGGCGCATCCATTTATAAGTAGGCCTCAACGGAGAATCCTGCTAAGGCCTCTAAACATGTAAATTGCTTCCCATCGATTCCTAACCGGTCATTCAACATTTGAATTGGGTCTATTGAATAAATTGTATAACATATGAATCGGGTTGCAGATGAATCGCCACCTTTAAATAAAGTTACCTCACTCAACATACAGCGAAACAACAGCGAACACTGTTGCATTGCCATAACACAATTTGATCCACTAAAGATTCGTAGATTCTTTATTTAATTTTAAATGAATTTTCGAGAAGTTTATCTTGAAACTAATTGAATTAAAATACCTAGAATAAGGCTTGAGAAAACAAGAACGCTAAGATGGCACATAACCGTTTACCAAAGATCCATGTGGATACTTAAAACATCGGGAGAAATTAAAATTAAGTGAAGCTGAATGAAATCCATAAATGCGATTCAATACGTAATGCGCGTAAGTAATATAAATAATTATTTTTTATTAAAAAATGGCAATGTGAATTTAATTGTCAAAGAAATTAGGACAGCAACAGACCATATATCAATATGTCAATGTGAAATTAGTTTATTTGACCTAGTTTCAAATCAAAATCAGCAATTTAAACAATTTGGCTCGTAACCGTTGTACGAGATTACAATTGAAAATTGAATAGCGTCAAAGTACAACGTCTATACCGCGTTAACTGAAACCCGTCTACAGGTGAACGAATACATTAAAATGAATCCCGACAAGCAAATCCGAGGCAGCAATCCTAAGTAGTACTAATTCGGAGCCAGTGGGAGCTTCATTTCTGCGTATTGAAATTCAAATACTGGAGCCGGACAGCGATAATGCAACGTCCGTGCTGTTGCTGCAGTATATCAATGAGAGTCTGAGTTCTGGTAAGAGGACTTCCATTCCAGTTCCACTTCTGTTATTGTTCGTTTCTGGGTGTTTGTCCGCGTGTAATTTATGTTTGTAAAAAGTCCTTAAAACACAGGATAATGTTATCCTAAAGTAAGGGCAATGTTTAAAAAAATACTATGTATTTAATACGTAACTTTTAAACAATTTAAAGTAGTAACTGACTGTACAGCAATTCAATTATGTTCAGTCCCTACAGAAATCCAGCTTTCTTACAAAAAAAAATAATATTCTTACTTATAACTATTTAAATCTTGTTCAGCGATTTGTTTTCAATGTACATAATCGTCAATTATGATTTAAATTTGCGCTAAATGTTACAATGCTTAGATTTTATCATTTAGTCAAGATTGAAATGCTTAGAATTTCATCATAGTATTAAATAATCAAATGCAAAATAACTATATAAGCTAAGACTTTCAAGTACTGAATTTTTGAATTCAGGTATACTTCGTGCATTTCGTGGATTTATTTTTCAATGTAGTATAGTTTTTAATATTTACCCCGATAAATGTCCAAATTGCAAAGCAGCGCCTGAATAAACCTTGAAGGCAACGCGTAAAATTTATCAATCCTTCATGAGCCTGCCCCATTTCCAGTTAGAAACTGGAGCAGTAAAGGCAAATGGAAAAAAAAACTGCTCCAGGAAAAAGTCGCTTTTCGATCTAGCGATTGGGAAATTTAAGAGAGCGAATTGGTCGATTCCCGTTTCGCTATGCAAGAGCGAGCAAACTTATTAGCGACCAACGACGGGCTTATCTGCGAGCTTTCTTTGCTTTTTTCAGGCGTTCGGATGCGAGATGAGATTGATTGGATGGCCCGATTGATTGCTGGCCCCCTGACTCATTTCTATCGGCGTCTAGCTTTCGACTTTTTGATAATTTCCCCATCGAGTTTAATGTTCGACATTCCTCTTCAAGGACGGCCCGAGTAACGCTCCTTGGGAAATACCTCACACCTAAGAGTTTGATATTGATCGCCTATCACTTGGATTTAGTTTAAGAGGCTTTGTTATTGTTAAGAAAACTCTTCAAGAATTTGATTATTATATTTCCGACTATTTGAATTCTGTACATAAAATGTTGGTTGGGTATCCTACTCATCACCATCATAAATCCACTGCAGAACATAGGCCTCCCTCACAGGCTGCCACAAAGCACGATCCTGTGTCACCTGCATCCAAGGATTTCCCGCACATTATTTGTACAGGTCGGACACAAATAGGATACTGATATCCTATCATCTATAAAATATTAAATTATATAACCAAGCGCCTGCTATAAGATTGGATGAAAAAAAATAAATACAAATTGTTCAAAACATTGATAACTGAAAAGTTGACGATAACCAGGGTTAGTTATGCCGTTACACTAGTAAAACATTTTTAATAACAACAAACAGAACCTAATTCAAATATCTTACTCAGTATACATTTTCTATTTTAATTCTGAGAAGTTGCTTGATGTATCTCTGGAGTCCACATGGGGGCTAAACCAAATACCAAATTTTAAAGTCTGTTCATAAATTAATGACGGAGTTCTGAGGTAACAAACATAAAAAAGAATACGGAGTTGCTACTAATACTGCAGAACATTTTAGGTTAGCTTAATAAATTTGAAAGGTACCGAAAAAGAGTTTAATTGAACACTGTGCACTGTGCACTATTCGCGTAAATATCAAAATAAAAAAGAAACTCATAAGATTCTTGCTCATTACTTACGCGTAATCGCAGTTCCTTATCGACTTTGCTGTACCGTATCAGTTAAATCTTCACTGTTGCAAGAATGGGCAGGTCCATCCTGAGAGTACCACGACATCACAGAAGATAAGCGTGAAGTGATAGTGTTCTGCGTTTTGTCTGGTGAGTAAGGTAACCGGAACCCACTTTATTAAGACGTGGCAACGCATCAGTAACCCTACGGGTGTTGCAAATGTCGATGGGAGGTTATCACTTAACATCAGAAGTATCGTCAGCACGTTTGCCACTTTCTCACATAAAAAATTAGTTTAATTTAGTGCTTTGCGTCGTGAACAGAAAAAAGCGCCGCCAACTAAGTCGCCCTTAACAGCTTAGTTCAACAGCAAACATGGTGCATGCGGTGCCTCGTTACGAAAAAAGCAAGCTGGAAGCGAAAACGTGCACACGTCTCCGCCAACAATATTAGAATAATTGATTAACTAAACGCAAAGAGAAATAATCGCCATTCAGCGTTTTACCAACTAAGGCCGGCTGTAGACTTTATTGTTAAACGCAAGCGATAAAAGTCTCGGTGGATGGCGCAAAAGCAGTGCGTTGACTTTTTTCCATCAGAAATTCGCTTGATTTGTACTTCTATAATTTGCAGATAATTGCTCCTGTAAAGTGTAAGTGCTGCACCAAGTTTAATTTCTCTATTTATCGTTCTTTCTGTTACACCGAATTACGGGAACCGTTTCCTTTAATCACTTATATATAAATTATAAACCTTGTTATAATATCTCTAAATAATAAAATAATCCTTACAGACACATAATATGTCTAAAGACAAATATGACGTATACATACTTTTCAATACTTCATGAATTTCTTTAATTACCCCTAACTCGGGTCCGTTAGCCAGATGAGTGATGGTCTACGCAATTCAAAGTTTTGACTAAGTAGCGTTCTTTACAAAAATCCTTAGGCGACTGCTGCTGGCAGCGATGATGATAATTCTTGTTCGAAACACGTAAAAGACTAGGAAAGACAGCATCTGGAATATTCTGTATAATGATAAGCAGAGGGATCAAAAGTTACACTTACCTAATCACATGCAACCAACCAAACCAACTTTCTAGACTGATGTCTCAGGTGTGTAGGCACCCTAATGCATCGCCGTGCCGGGAAAAATGATTTATAAAAGCTCGCGTTGCTCCCTTTATCTTCCTCACTAACATCATCCTCGTATAACGCCATCTCCCTCTGATCAAGACCAATTTCACAGGCCGATGGATGCTTCCATAGGAGCTCCCCAGTAATGCTGCTATTGATTAAGATGCCTGAATATTCATTCAATTACATACCAGCGCGGTTCCCTGATGAAACGCCGCCACGGAAATAGTTTTAAGGGTACCTTTTATTGTTTTAACGGTGAAGTAAAGGATTATTTATTGGTTTCCTGCGTCGTTCTGCACGTATAATTTTGAATGAAATGTTCATTGAAATTTCTTACTGCGAAAGCGTTACGTCCGGTCGCGTTTTTAAATATATTTTAATTCGTTCTTCCTACGTACAAACGACGTTAAGACGATGATTTGAAATGTATGTTTGGTAGTCCAGCGCTTTGTCAGTTGCCGCTGACATTATCATGGTATTTCAGGACTAGTACAACTTAATCTCCTTCGAAAATATCGAGCCTGTTCTTTTCCAAAAGATAAATAAAGTGCTTATGTTACCATCATGTTTGTGTTTTGAGCAGTAATACCTTTGAGTAGTAATTGACCAGAATGATAAAGCGACCTGACTGAGTAAGCCACTTAGCTTGCTGGCCAATTTTCACTTTTCTTTTCCAGCCACAGAAATGTAGGAAGTGGATCGAAATCATAAAATTTAATTTCTGTAAGTTTCAATTTGTTATGAAGTTTTACTACCTAGAGAACAATATTGGAACTAACTACTATAGTGCTCGTAAACGATTATGCCTGGCACTTGTGAAAAAGTAAAGTGTACGATGTTCGGTCAGGGTTAGGTATTGACGCCTACAGTAACATCCAGAGCAGTCCCTTATTTCATCTAGTTTCCAATCTAATCTGTTGTGACAAAAAAATAAGGTGATTTGGTCGATCTAAAATGAGGACTCAAGACGTACTGTCAAATATATAATAACACTATAGATTATACAATATAATAACAGTTGTTTAAGATGAACGCATAGATGGAGAGTTTTTATCGTATATGCATAATTATTATCAGGTAGTCACGCTATTGTTATTGTTATAACAGTTTGTGTATAAATGTATTCCTACCCGCATTAAGCCGTAACAGCTGAACGAAATGAAATGCAATTTGAAGTGGGAATGCCGTGAACGCTGGATTGAGGCAACAAATGATAACTTTTATCCCGTAATAAATATTGGACATGCCTTATGTGGTAACACTATTGGCTTAAGGAGAGATATATGCGAAGAAATCGACGTGGAACTTAATGAAAGTTCTAGATTGGTGCGCAGTACGCGCAAAACGTTTTCCAATAACGTATTTCCTGTACCCGAAAGCGAGCAATATATTCATGCAACAGGAAGATAGAGATTTTCTTACGCGGCAATATGTAGGAAGGCGGAGGCGGAGGTTTCCACACAATCTATCGTTGCTATAATGGAGCTGTTAAAGACAATATTCTCGGAAACATATTGGATGCAGTTCGACGAATGTGTAAGCGAGCGCGCGAGACCTCCGTTAAGCGAGGGGCACATCGGGCGCAGGTAGATTAACGGGAAATAGTTATTATTAAAACGAGTCTAAAAGCCTTTGATTTCACATCCATAGTCAAGGGAGACTAATACGACGTTTTTATTGTATGGCAGCTTTTTTGCTTTAAATTATTTTAAAGAAAATATTTTATTAATAGTATTGTTTAAATTAAAATTCGTACTTCCCTACTTTAGGTTGAAGGCCTACAATATTGTAATTTTTTTCTTTGTTTTATTCAGTCAGCAAATTTTGAATGAAATCTCGTAATGATAGAAATAAAATTCTTAGTGAGTACGAGTACTCTCTAAATAAATTTTATTTTAACCAACACATAATTTTAATCACCGTACTAAATATTTATATCGTAAATATGACCAGCTTGTTACATGTTGGTTTATTGATTATTGTTAATGCTTTATAGCATAGCCAACGTAACTATTCCATCTGTCGCGACCGCGTACTTATAGAATTACAATACACTAACGGATCATGAATGAATGAATGAATATACTTTATTGCACACCAAAAGTAAAACAAACAAAAATTAAAACTTAATGTAGAATTGATACATAGAAGTGGTACAATGGGCGGCCTTATTACTAAGAGTAATTTCTTCCAGGCAACCTTTGAAGGGATTAAAAATAAATAATTTAGGAATAAAGGTGTGGGTTAACTAAATGAATGAAAAAAGAAAAATACTTATCTACAATCATAATTCATAATAATAAGATATTTATAAATATGTAAATAAATAAATAAATGTGTATACAAAAGGCTAAAAAAATATATACATATAAATACACATAAACATACATATACACATCAATACATACATATAAATATATACATACCATATATACGAATACGTATATCATTGTTAGGGAAAAACATTACAGAGATAAGTAATGATTTTTACAAGATTCTTGAAAATATTTAATGACTGAGCATTTACGAATCGCTCAGCAGTTTTGTTAATCATTTCACTCAGTGCGCCCGGCCCTTACGCCGCGATAAATCCAAAGCTCCATCTGGGCAGGCGCGCAATTCAATTTTATTACTATTCTCTCTACCGACGACTTATTTGATTCGCCCGTCAAAGCGAGCCTGGCCGGGACTTGGTTACATTATCGCCTCTGTACTCACTGCTCTGTAGCCTGTTTGTAGTTGAGGACTGCACAGAAAGACTTGACAAGCTTAGACTGTGTCAACTGTGTCAAGCAAACTTGGTTACGCGGAGTTCGTGACAACCCGGGTTTTTCAGTTTAACAACACGTTTCAAAGCTCCATGTCTATATTTTTGGACTTATTAAACAAATCACATACTTTTTGTTAAGATGTGGCATGATGGTCTAGTGGAGAGTAAAGCAAGACTTTTCAATTTCTATGTATGTGAATCCGTGCATTTTTTCTAAGGAAAATTTGTTTAGCGAGCAGGTTTACCAATGATTTTATGTGACTACCACCATCCATGGACATCTGCAACATCCCATGGATTGTAGATTCGTTGACAACCTTTAAAAAAGTGGGCGCTATCTCCCTCACTCACCAATAAAATTGTTAATAGCAATTTTAACTGCCGACCTGTCGAGCGCAAAAGATCTCGCATCTAACACTATTAGAGGTAAAGGATAACATCGTGAGGAAACTAGCATATCTTCGAAATAATAAGACGAAAAATTTTAACTGTAGCGTCATGCAGCACGAATGTGCAAGTCCGTTCGGGGAAGTACAAAGACTTCATAGAACACAGACGTGAAATGAAAGTGTTATACTCCTGCGTTTCGTCAGGGGAGTGAGGTTAGCGGGGCCCACTTTTAAAAGATGGCAATTCATTTGTTACTCAACGGGTAGTGTCCGTGGTTGGCGGTTGTCACTTAACATCAAGTGAACCGCCACCTTCACCGCCACCTCGCTTGCCATCTTCACACATTAAAAAAAATTTAAAACTATTTCTTAGATATGTATCTACTGAGCAGTGAGGCATATATATATTTTATATTAATTCCAAAACACGTTTAGTAATCTGCGAGGGCTCAAAATGAAACAAACGCTCACATTTTAAAACAATCAAAATCTTACAAATAAATAGTAAAACAATGAAAAATTGTACACATAGATAAAACTAGGTTAAAACTCTTCAAGATGAAGTACCTCTGAGCTCTTTTCACGATTCAATAGGAAGTATCTTTAATTGTTTGTCGCTGTTGAGTTTTTGCCACTGTTGTTAACTACAGAAAATGGATTCAATCTTACATATTTTTGTCGTTAAAACGTCTTTTTTTTTTTTTTTTCAGAGCATATTGCCAATCTACTCGTGTACGTGGCTTGGTTACTTATAGTTACTATGTTAAATTGTTAAATTGTTATCTCTAAGATATATTTAAGGGGAGACGGATGATTTTTGATAACTATTTATCTAACGAAGTAGTATTATTGATAGAGTGTATGCAGTTCGTTGGTGAACAGTAGATCGGATTGGCATTTAAATGTAGTAGAGGTTAACAGAAATAAAACAGACAACGGCCTGGCATGTGACTTGTAAAGTATAATAAAATATACGAATAAAAAAAAACAGAAGAACTTGAAAACAGTAGGTATTTAGTATAAAACCATATTTATAAGTTTATTTTACAATAAGTTTATTTAGACTTGAAGTAGAACACAAAAATGACAACTTAACAGTAACTGATACGCAAGACGGAACAGTGTTTTTACAGAAAATGGATCCGGTATGAAACGCTAAGAATATAAGAAGACAACAACCGAAGAAGCAACAAAGGAGAAGTAAACTAAACTTGCAACTAAATTAAATCGAATCTAGAACGAAGGCGAAGTCAACGCTATCAATTTATTCAGAACTTTTAACGCCGAGATTCCTTTTGAAAGGCTTTTAAGCTCGCAAATAATTTACAACTCCGTTTATCGCTTTAATGCGACTAAAAGCATCGCCGTTACATTTGCATGAAAAAAAGATGCAGTTAAAAAATGAATGTGCACTTCTATTGATGATTAAGCTCTTTCCCATTTTAATTGTTTCACATTTGTGTATCCGTGTAAAGTGGTGAATTTTACTGCTCTTGTTTTAAAATGAAACTTTAATGGTTGGCAGCACAAATTATATCTTGAACTGAAAAAGACTTCAAAATAAGAAGAAGAAGAAGAAGAAGAAACGTTTATTCACGGTCTAAAAACAAATATATACATATAAAACTTTAAAATAATAATGTAACTACACAGAAACTTAAAAAACATGTAAACATAAAAATAAGCAAACAAAATAACAACAGTAAGTGACGGTCTGTGTAGCAGCATATAGTCGAGATACACTAACTAGTAACTAGTTCTGATCCCGACACCGGTTTTCAGTCCGGCCAGCACTTCGAGGCAATTCGGACGGCTGCGACAGTGAACTTGCAAAAAATAGCTACAGCGCAGTACAGCGAAAATTAAATTATTTTTGTTTGAACCTTTCATTCATATAGACAGTGGTTATCATTCGTCTGACGAGGTGAGTAAAAATTAAAACTAATGTTTGTTTTTTAATATTGGTGTCAGATGCATATTTACTACCTACGTATACATACTCGTATACGTAGGTAGTAAATCGTAGGTAGTAGGTAATAGGTAGTAAATATATTAAATACTATGTGTGAATGACATTCTCAATTCGTAAAACAGAGGAATGGAACAATTTTTCTATGTCTGACATATAAAAAAGTTAAGTGACAACAAATATAATTATGTCCCACTGCTGGACAAAGGCCATCTCCAAACAGAGGGTTATAGGGCATACTCCACCACGTGACGTCACTGCGATCTTACAAATATTTTTCATAATCATTTCGTTAATATGCATTTCCTTCACCGCTGAGACAAAAATCTGTATCACGGCGTTCATGAGTGTTTTAATTCTAAATTATTTAGACTTTTCATGGTCGATAAAAATTTAACTGAAAGAGTACGTTTTTTTTTATGTGAAAGCGAAGTTACGAAGCGAGGATACGGTTCGCCTGATGTTAAGTGAATACCGCCGCCCGTGGCCATCTGTTACACCCGAGGGTTCCAGATGCGTTGACAACCTTTTGAATATTGGGCTCCAGCCACCTCACTCACCAAACGAAACGCGAAAGTATTATACATCCACTTTAAGCCGGTCTTCTGCGAGGTCGTGGTACTTACCCGGATGAGCCTGCCCATTCGTGCAACAGCCGAGGCCGCTGCGTGGCCCCACCACAGTTAACGTTACATTCACATTAGTACATAATTAAACAGATATGTTGACGTGTAACTCTTGAATCCACATAGTTGATAAATTTTTCATAACTGCATAAAACATTAATATTTATATTAATACGCGTCCTTATTAAGAATGCAGACTAGAAATAACTTGAAAATATGTAGAAAAAGTACGAAAAGATTGTCGCCGCTGTGGGAATCGAACTCAAGTCTTCGGCATTCGCGGCCGGACGCTTTAACCACTAAGCTAAACGGCTGATTGCCACACCGACGAAAATCTTAACGTCTTTTATGAATCAATGATTGGCGCATCCATTGTTATATCCTTTCCAGCATACAAACAATTTCGAATATCGTTTTGCAACGATAATTCGAACGAGAGATGCCATTGCTTTAGAAATTTAAATTCCGACACAAATCTTTATATATCAAATAAACTACAAATAACCTGCTCAATATAAGAATATTAAGCAGGTATAGTTATACCTGCTTAATATACAACATACCAACATAGTAATACCTCGACATGCTGTGAGCGCGTTCTATACGAATCGGAATAATGAACAGTTAAATCTGACCTTAGTGTGTATTGATGTTGACACAAAAATTTATGTCTATCTTGTGACTTCAGAAAGTGGAAAGTCGAAACGTAGAATTTAGAGGCAATCGTTACATAAATGATATAAATTCCGTACACGGCTTTATAAAATAACGAGTTGTAATACCGTTTCCTTTTTAGTCTATTATTTTAACTACCTTCGCATGCAATATTGTTCGCTAACTCATTCAACCTCCATTCAGCGATCAGTACGGGCATTATTCAAAAATAAAATTAACAAGCATTTATCAATCGACGGCGACAAAAGAGTTGGGCAATGGTTCAGAATTACCACCGTCAGTTCACGAATAGCCGGATAATAGCTATCTAAGCAGGTCGCGTGTCCATCACGTGTTAAACTTGTTGACAATAAGCTCGCCCCCTAATGAAAGGGTTGACTAATAAATTGTAAATTGCACACCCGACGGCCAATTACTCCGTATTATTTGGATGGAATTCAGATCACAAAAGCCTAATTGATCAATCAATCGAAGCACGAGTACAATGAGGTAATAACTATAGTTAGACATTATTTTCTGATAATCTTGAGTGCAAGAATCAGGTAACGTGAGTAAAATTTTTGCAGGCTTTGATATAGCAAACAAATAAAAATAACGGTAAAGAAGAATCAGTAACGTATTAATGCAATACAAGAAATATTTATAAAAACTGGCGAAGTGCGAGTCGGACTCCCGCACGAATCCTCAGAAATCAGTAGGTTTAAAAATATTTCGTGTATTGTGTTTTTTTTAATGTAAGAAGATGGCAAGCGATTTGGGTGTTAAGTGATAACCGCCGCCATTGAGATACAACACCCGGTTAAGAATGCGTTGCCCTTCAATAAAGTGGGCCCCGGTTACCTAACTCATCAGACGAGCGGAAGTGTAACACTTGCACTTCACGCCAGTTTTCTGTGAGGCCGAACAGCGTTGCCTGTTGCGTGGCCTTAACGTTGGGTTCCGTTCGTTTCATTGCTATTGAACTCCGGAGATAAATTAGAGACTCCTGAAAATGGAATAGAAAATATATAGTGAGTAAGATATTTGAGGTCGGTTTTGATTTTTTATTATTCATAAAAATATTATATTATGACAGAATATATGTTGACATTCATACATAAAAGTATTTTACGCTGAATTTTGTATTATAAGGGAATTTTTAGTAAATTTCGGTTGGTTTGGCATCGTGTCCCAACATACACCTCGCCCCGAAAATACTAATATATGAAATAACACATGTGCTTTCGATGTTCGCTTAACATATGTTAATGATACAGTAACGTAACCAACATTATAATTAAAACATCATAATCGGAAATGTATACTTTTTAACGAAAAATAAATTGTTAAAACCTCTTATTTTCACTTAGGATTTTCGCCGTCTTGCTTACTTCAATTCCACTTATATATGTATATAGTTTTTACGTACTGCCAACATTCTGATGAAGCTAAGCTTCATATCGATTTTCGAAAACGAACGAATCAATAGAGTATGAAGAAAGAATTAATAAATTACGTTTTTTTTATGTGAAAAGTTGCCAAACGAGCAGACGGTTCACCTGATGGTAAGTGAATACCGCCGCCCATGGACATCTGCTACACTGCTACTGGGTTACAGAGGCTTTGACAACCTTTTGAAAATTGGGCTCCGGCTACATCACTCACCAGACGAAACGCGAAAGTATTTGTCATACTTCTACGCTGGTCTTCAGTGAGGTCGTGGTACTTACCCGGACGGGCCTGCCCGTTCTTGCAACAGCCGAGATTGCTGCGTGGCCCTACCACCGTAAACTAACGTATCTTCCTTATCTACGTATCTTTATAGCAATCAATTCTCGATCTTGAAACTCTCGGAAAAGTTTCAAGCTTTTCCGAGAGCAAAGGAATACTGATTTTTTAGTATGAAATTACAAGTTAAAAGTTTATATTTCTCAAAATCTGATTATTTCTAAAGATTTTTGGTTATCTAATATTATATATATTAAATTCTATTTATTATATATATTCTATATATTATATATATATTCTATATTTTAAACATTTATCAAATATCGAACACACAGTAATATGTATGTAAGATTCTTCTAATTTAGCTTCTGTTAATCTGAAAGCATTGTATACCCCAATCCATTGTTTATAAATGGCGCGCAAAGTTTAAGCGGGCCCCTTCCTCATCCGACAGGTAAAAACCCAGGGGACTTAATTAGTTTGATGGCCAGGATCCGAAAGCTCTCGGAATCAGAATGGATCAGAGTCAAATGATTTTATGGCTTAGAACGCTAACATGAAAGCTTGTCTGCAACAGAAGTCACTAGTCTACTCGTATCTCCGAACAGTATCACTAGTTTGACTTTCTATCTAATTCGTGAAAGCTGTAAAAGGATATAGTGTCTGCATGAGAAATTTCAGATGTTCTATGTTAGTGTTTTAGTACGCTCGAAACCCGATTGTTTAATTAAGTATCTAAAATTTGTAGAAATGAACACAATATTGCAAATAAACGTAAAAAGTATCAGCCTATACATGTCCCACTGCTGGGCATAGGCCTCCTCTGTACAAAGGGTATCAGGGCATAGTCCAACACGCAACCCCACTGCGGATTGGCGGACTTTACATATCTTCGTAATATTTTTTTTGTTATTATTTCGAAAATATGCAGGTTCCCTCATGATGTTTTCACCGCAGAACACGTGACAATAATTATTAGGCACTTAAAATTAAAAATATCATTGGTGCCGGCACCGGGGATCGAACTCAGGTTGCTCGAGTATATTGCATTAAAGGCGAGCGCCCGGACACTGAGCTATCACGGTTCGTATTGCAAATACATTTTCATTTTCAACCCATTAATAAACTGTCGAGTAGACTTAGCTCAGCAGTCTTCGCAGTCAAAAAAATTAGACAGTTGACTGATGTGGATACGGCTCGTCTGGTATATTTTAGCTATTTCCACAGTATAATGTCTTATGGCATTCTACTTTGGGGAAATGCAGCCGACATAAATACTATTTTCATCCTGCAAAAGAGAGCTATTCGAGCGGTTTATAACCTAGGCCCCAAAGATTCACTAAGAAACCTGTTTAAAGAAATAAAAATATTGACTGTAGCTTCTCAGTACATACTTGCTAATGTTATGTATGTCCAAAATAAGAATGACTTCAAGATTTAGTAATGTGCATGATGTAAATACTAGGAACAAGCATAAATTAGTTCTACCCTCAACTAGATTGCGTAGAATAAGTAAATCTTTTATGGGACAATGTAATACGCTTTTACAACAAAATCCCAGAAAACGTTCAAAATGAATCCGTTGCTAAATTCAAAAAACTTGTAAAAGAACGTTTGTGTGTTCATGGCTATTATAGTATTAGTGATTATCTGAATGATAACACACTCTGGAAATGAATTGATCACTCCAGGCTCTTTCAAGTGGAATTTAATAATTGTACACATATTTGTAATTTTTTTTCAAGTAAAAAAAAAAGGCCCACTGAGTTTCTTACGCCGGTTCTTCTCAGGTCAGTGGCTTTCCTTCCGAAACGGTGGTAGAGTTTTTTGACTATCAATAAGTAAGTGAATGCTTCTATATTGAATAAAGATATTTGACTTTGACTTTGACTTTGACTAACCGACGTCAAAAGGACGAGGTTATCAATTCGATTGGTATTTTTTTTTCTGTTTAAAGTTGCTCGTGTTTATCACTACATAGTATAAAACAAAGTCGTCCCGCTGTCTGTCTGTTCCTATGTATGCTTAGATCTTTATAACTACGCAACGGATTTTGATGCGGTTTTTTTTTAATAGATAGAGTAATTCAAGAGGAAGGTTTATATGCATAATACAATACCCGTGCGAAACCGGGGCAGGTTCCTAGTATAATATAATTGCATAGCCCTATTTATTCAGGACAGACTAAGTAATTACAGATTACACAAAGTTTTGTCGGTTCAACTTAGACCAATCTTGTTTTTAAATTAACACGTTTCTAGTATAATAATCAATCAAAATAAAAAAATGAAGCAATAGTAAGACTATCTTTTCTAGTTTCCCTACCCTCATCACATTTTTCGACTTGATAAGCCACGGACTGAGGTAAAACAAAGTTATGTTTCTACGATGCATATTTCGTCTTTAAATAAAATTAAAAAATATATATTAATCATTTGCGATAATAACATTAGGGCACAAATGAGACGGTTAATTTAAAGGGTAATAGGACACCCTACTGAAATTTAAACAGGAACACATCTATATAGTTGGCCCAAAGTTGTCCATTTGTCCCCCGCAGTGAGCGGCCGTGATCCCTCGGAATTTATTCACCAACGCCACTCTATATGCATTGCAATTTAGATTTTACAATATTCGTGTTGCCGCGACAATAACAATCGCAAGCAATTATCAAGGCGTTAGGGCGTCCTGTGCACAGAGAGCGGTTAAATATGCAGATGAACGTTAAGCCAGGAGCCGAGTAGGCTCCGAGCTTATTATATAATATCCACAGGCCTTATGACTTCACAACGCTTACGGAATCCGCAATTTATGCTATTTACTCACTTGGCGGCTGCTTGACGTGCAAACGAATGATCTGAATGATCTGAAAGAAAACATCATTTTTATTTTTATTGTACCGACTAGATGTGACCGCGACGTCCTCCGCTTGGAATTTTACTATACATATATTAATAAAAATAAATATAATTTCTAAAGTAAAAGTGGCCTAAGTTACTCCTTATTACATCAGCTGCCAGTGCCGTCAAAATCGGTCCAGCAGCTTCAGAGATTAGCCGGAACAAACACACAGACAGACATACCAAAATTGTAAAAACTGGTTTTGATATATGTACCAGGCATATGTATCCATATGCATTTAGTTAAAGCGGTTATTTGAATATTATAAACAGACACTCCATCCAATTTTATTTATCTGTATAGATGATTCATTTATTTCGAATTGATAATTTTAATTTAATTCTTAATTTGTAACCTCTGTGGTTGTACCTATAATTGGAGTAGCACCAATCTTGTGTTTTGTTTTTTTTTTTTTTACTTGTGATGTCTTCTCTGTTAATGGAACTAAATAAATATATAAATACATCTCAAACATTTATAATGTGATTAAAATAATGCCAGGCAAGGCATTTGTTAACTGAATCCTCTCTGATTCTCTCTAATATTAACATTATAATAAAAGTCAATGTAGTATTGTGTGCATTTCACGGAATATTATTGTGTGCTGAATCTAATGAGATTTCAACTGAGGGCTTTGCAATGTCAAATGAATAGTGATGGGATGGGATGGCACAGCGTTGAAAACGGGCCGTTTCAATGTAGTACATTCATTCCGATTTGAAATGCGCCCTGTCCGCTCGCACCGCGCGCATAAGCTCCGAAGCCCTGCCGTTAATTTCTAAATTACGTAGAGTAGATATAAACAGTAGACGCGGTCCAAAATCATGTTCATACTATTAAGGGCAGTAATAATAATCGCAATAAATGCTACCCAGTTTGGTTTGTCAGTTTTGTACAACTGAGATCGTTATGCTATGGGAAATCACTTTTTACTCCAATATATAATATATGAATATAATAAAAAAATCAGGATTTATGTGTTTAATACAAAACGCATCTATTCTTCTAGATTAAGGTGCCATCAGGTCATCTCTGATGATACTTACGTACAGCATATCTGCGGTTCCACATCTCATTTATGTTCTACAATTATAATATATTTTATATTACTTTTTTTAGATTTGTAATTCACCAACATAGTTCATGCTTTAAAATCTGCTTGCTTCAAAGTTAAACATTATGCACAACCCGTCTCTATATGATTTCTTATTACTTACATGTTGTTGAAATTTTATTTTGCTTATCTCTGCACTCAAGATGAAGCGTTAAAATTTTTAGAAAAAATATACGAAAGTTTTTAAAGCATTTGGGCACGGAGCGTCATCCGGAAGAACTGGGTTCGATTCCCGCAGTTGCGAGAAATTTTTTCTACAAATTTTATTATTCACCATTAGTAAATGAGTACCGCCAATCCGCAGCCGCCCCACTTTGCCCTGATAACGTCTGTACAGTGGATGCCTTTGCCCAGCAGTGGGACACGTATAGGCTGTTATTTTATTTACTGCATCTCAAGATGCACGGAATAAAGCTAGTCCTTCAGATATCACTAGCATTTGCTTGCTGGGGCCTCATACTGTTATTCACCAGTTCCTTGAAATCGATCTGAAAGCTCGGGAGTCCTGAGAATAGTCCAGAGAAATCTGAATACAGCTCATAGAATTAAACAAGCAAAAAGCATCCACGGCACAGCTTGTGCTCTACAGCACCACCGGCCCACAACGGCGCCGGAACACGCCGCCACCGACCACACCTACGTCAAGCCTTTAGGTACGGTGCGCAGAAAAATCGTGCAACGCGCGCCATACGACAGGAGGTCATTTGTTAATTCGCTGAAATATGGTGGCAGGCGACGGCCATTCATTATGAGGCCGGGGGCTTGCGACGCACGTGTGAGCCCGTAGAGTCAGCAGAGTATGTTAAATATGGGTCATAGTTGAAAATACTTTGACAGTACTTCATCTAAATGTAATAAGTGAAAATGTATACACTGCATTTTAAAGAATACGAGATAACTTACATATAATTAAAAATGTACTTCTGTGTTAATTAGTAACATAAATGTTGTGCTCTTCAGGTGGAATAAATCAGTGGTTATTTGTGTTATCAATGTTTTTTTAGAAACAAAATAACAAAATAATTTACGGTGGTAGAGCCACGCAGCAGCCTCGGCTGTTGCACGAATGGGCAGGCTCGTCCGGTTAAGTACCACGACCTCACAGAAGACTGGCGTAAACTGGAAATATACTTTCGCGTTTCGTCTGGTGAGTGAGGTAGCCGGAGCCCAATTTCCAAAAAGGTTGTCAACGCATTTGCAAACCCTCGGGTGTAGCCCATGGGAAGCGGTATTCACTTAACATCGGGTGATCCGTCAGCTCGTTTGGCAACTATTCACATTAAAAAAAAATATCTGTCGTTTGCTTAGGTCAGCCCCTGAATTTATTAGTAGATTCTAAAAATTTCATCATAAATTAAGAATGAATACGGAAACTTGTTGGTGTCCGAATGGAATATTTTTTATTGAGGTAATCACAACTTTCAACAAATCAAATCAAATGAATAAATACTAAATTCATCATTATGATAACTTGTAGGCCTAAGCCTAAGCCTTAGTAAAACTTCAGTATTGCTCATTTTTATTAGCTGCGACTTCGCCTGCGCAGGATTAGCATGTGGAGTGGCTTATTTTCATCCCAAGGTCTTATCTATCTCTTTCATATCGTAAAGGCGTATCAGACAAAGTTAGTTTGAGTGACCCTTGTATCTTTATAAATTATAGCATTTGTGTTATTCTGATGTATAAGCTATATTATTGTAAAGTTTCATTAAAATCCATTCAGTAGTTTTTGCGTTAAAGAGTAACAAACATCCTTACATCCATACTGACAAACTCTCAGATAACGACTACAACTTACAATAGGTGATCTATTTCAAAAGGCAGTAAAAAAACATAATTTTTTATGATAAATCTATGTAATTTAATTTTCTGATAATATTCAAAAATTCTAGTAAAATTCAAAACACAAGAATTTTGAAATAAGGTGCAGCATACAGAAACTGCGACGTAAATAGTCTAGCTTGGGATGCTAGTGCCTTTGCTTCGTGACAAACTGTGGGAGCCTATTTTAGCGAAGGGCTCAAACAGGCTAAAACGATGATGATGATAAAACTATTCAAGACTTTTTTATTGAATCCTTGTAATCAAACTGTTTCTTTTTTTTTTTGTTAACAGTACTCGTGTGCAGCCGCTCGTACAACGGTACAGTAACGGTTTCTGTCTCTTTCGTTCTTGTTCAATCAATGTGTTCCCGTCTCACTCGCAGCGATATAGTTGTGAAGTATTTGTTTTCATGCCTGCGTAGTGCATTATTTATTTCGTAGGATTTAAACTAAATGACAACATTGCATGCGCACAATTTTAAACGCAATGAAGGAATAATTAATTTATGTTTATGTTTCATGAAACAACAAATGACGTTATTGTTATTAATTTAATCGCTTACGATCCCTAATTAAGAGATGTCTCAATAATTGAACGATGGAGTTGAAGGTAAAGTCTCAGTATAAGTAAAAACAAACTGTATTTCATCCACTAGAAGCTATTAATAAGGATTATGTTATATATTTTGCAACATTTATGGAACTGTTAGCAATCAAGGTCATCTTATGAGATCAAACGCTGTGTTATGGCCACGAGCAGTTTTTGCTGCAGAATGAATGGGCTGACCCAGGGAAGTCCAGGGCTTATAGAAGAGCGGCGTTAAGTGGACGTGTTATACGTCTGCCTTTCTTCTGGTGAGTGAGGTAACCGAGACCTACATAAGGGTGGTAAGGCATCTGCAATTTCTCAGGTGTTGCAGACGTCCATAGGCGGCGGTAATCATTCACCATCAACATCGGGTGTTCACCCGATGTTGATGGTGAATGAGCACGTATGTTCATCATGAGCCAACTTTTTACATAAAAATACATCGTGATAGGGCCACGCAACAACGTTCGCTGTTGCACAAATGGGCAGGTCCGTCCAGGTTAGTACCTCAACCTCACTGAAGATCGGTGTGAAGTAGAAGTTACACTTCTGCGTTTCATCTGGCGAGGGAAGTAGCCGGGTCCCACTTTATTAAACGGTGGCTCTCCGTCCGCTCTCCGTCCTTCACCACAATTTATTCAATAATGCTAATTGTACAAGATCATTGTTTCATAAACAAAAAGTTCCAAATCTTTGAGTTATACCATTACAAATGTACATTACACTTTCAATTGGTCAGTCTTAAAGGAACGTATCGAGCGGCACGCGTTAAGGTATTCGACCATCGCACCACGCATTAGTCAATAGTTAAATTGAATACTCATTAGTATTCGCAACAGGCTGTGAACGGTGCGAGTTATGGGGTATGTCCCATGCGATTATCCCACCTGCTCTGCATAACATGTAGTCTTCATATTATGTTTGAGTCGATGTAAACTACTAACATATGGTTCTTTTTATACCTACAGTGGAATGTTTTTTATGATTCCGTGGTGACCCAAGATGGGGATCGTCGCCGTGTGTACTGAGTTCAATTCCGAGCAAGCGTTTACCTTTCATTTCATGAACTGCAACCCTTGATAACTATGTCATGTATATATCGTTATTTATTCCTTCACCTTGATTGAAAACAGGTTGCTCGTGTATCCAGAGTAATCGTGTGCCCGGACACTGAGCTATCACTGCATAACAAAAATGTAATTAATCCTAATTCTCCAATTCTCAACAAGGCTCTTTAAAAGCCAATTTTAAATCACGTTCCCTTTGTTTAACGTTGAAAAAAAATTTATTTCTTGCGCTACCTAAGAATACAGCACCGTTTGCAAGCAAAGTACTGATTAGGTAGTAGTTAAAAATCTGAATAATGAAATTATTAACTGAACTCCAAACTATCGGAACCACCAATACACGTATCCATAGTTTTAATTAAAACCACTCCAATACCCCCAGACTCCCAGGAAACTACTCGATTCCACAGAAAATTGTGAATAACATTCGGCAACTTTAGAACTTAGTCTACGGGCGCTCACGCTTTGAGCATCGTCGATGTTACTCGTGTTCAAAATTGAATAAGTATTGAAACTTAAAAAGGTATTTTCATATTAATCAAGTGTTTAAATATAATATAATTAATATATTTCAAAGGTATTTTCATAATTATTAAGAAAAACATAATCGGTTATTGCACGTGGGATCGGCAACCTGAAAACACGTGAATTTATATCATTCTTCTACTACTAGTACTTATTTTCGGTGTTCAAGGAGCTGGCTGTCTCAACAGCATCTTTTTTATGTGAGAAAGTGGCTAGCGAACTGGTGGTTCACCTGATGTTATGACGATGAAGGTTGCAATGATACCGTGGTGCAATTGCCAATGTATTAACTCTGGCGTCGGAAATCGTGGGTGCGATTCCTACACGGAACAACTATTTGTGTGACCCACAGATAGTCGTTTCAGATCTGGGTGTGTGTCTACATGAAATAAATATATAATACACAGTATAATGTTATCCTAAAGTAAGTAAAGTATCAGCTTATAGATATCCCACTGCTGGGCAAAAGCCCCCTCTGTACAGCGGGAATCAGGGCATAGTCCACCACGTGGCTCCACTGCGGATTGGCGGACTTCACATTTTCGAAACATTTTCGGTTTCCTCATGATGTTTTCTTTCACCGCCGAGCACGTGATAATTCAAAAATTAAAATTGTCAATTTTATTGGTACTGGCACCGGTGCTCGAACTCAGGTTGGTCGAGTATATTAAATTGAAAGCGAGCGCCCGGACACGGAGCTATCACGGCATCCTAAGTTAGGGCAGTGTTTTTAAAAAAAGAAACAAATCTGAACAATTCCTTAGAAAACTTAGATAGAAAACGCAAGGGGACGATACTTTTATGTTAGCCTATCATCAACCAATGTGTTTTATAGATTAACTAGCGACCCGCTACGGCTTCGCACGGGTGCAATGCTGATACTAAAAATACTCTACTATGTTTCTCTACTATATTATGTATGTATTATACATATAAACCTTCCTCTTGAATCACTCTATCTAATTAAAAAAACAGTATCCAGATCCGTTGCGTAGTTTCCAAAATCTAAGCATACATAGGTACAGACAGCGGGATGACTTTGTTTTATATTATGTAGTGATCAGTGGACAATTCTTTTCAATGTTCAAGTAATAAGAAATTAATCACAATAACCCCACGATATTCAAATACGTTATGGGGGGAAGACCGAAAACGCCGAAGAAACACCATAATGATATAACATATAACTATAATAATGGTAAATCTAAAGCCGACCTACAGACGACCCGATACAACTGTCCGAATAACAACTAAAAATAAAGTCTTCGGCGTGTCATAAAGGCGAAATTTTCAAAATCATCTTATAAAGCTGGAACGCCGTAAAATTACTATGTATACCTTTAAACTTGTTTTCAAACAATATTTTTAAGTTATTTATAAATGGCTTCTTGGTATTCCTTCGTAATAGTCGATATTAAATATCAACATGGTTGTGTACACGAACAAATCTATTAATACTTATACTCGTCCCGGGCAGGAATCCAACCCACTTCTAGGGTACAAAGTCGACGGAGATTCTAGTTAACTGAGATAAGAAATCTAAGGTGAATGTGTCTTATATGAATCCCATCACAATTCTTGTGTAGCGATGTTATTGAATCTTGAACGGACGGCCGTTATAAACCGATGTAAATTGGCCCTTTGAACAATCACTTCAATTCGCCATCCCGGGCGCAGTCGGCGGCCACGACCCGCTTAGCAACTGCTAAACTAGTATTAATTAAATGGATTGCGACCGTGGCGTCTGCATAGTTGGCTGTTTGTCTTCGAACTCGACCACTTGCGAATAGCACTTTGGCGGATAACGCGCCCGCATCGACCGCTAAGGTAGACTTGAGGTTTGACTCCCTTTCACGTCCATTGTTACGTGTATGAAGAGAATTTTTTTTACTTTGGGATAACATTATCTTATTTATTTATTTATTTATACTTAATTGTACACCAAAAATAAAAATATATATATAAAAAGCAAATTACAAATAATATATAAAAGGAAGTACAATAGGCGGTCTTATCGCTCAGAAAGCGATTTCTTCCAGACAACCATTGCGAAAACAATTATTGCTAATGAGACATAAAGAAGAGAGCAGAGGGAGGTGTACATGAATCACTTATAAACATCGCATGAAGGCATTTATACATCAATGAGATAGTCAAAGATTTTCGGGAAAAATAGGAAAGGAAAAAGGGAAAACATGAGTTCACAGTTCCAAGTAATGAGTTTTTAATAGGTTTTTAAAAGAAAGAAGTGACTTAGCTTGACGAATGTGACGGGACAAAGAATTCCAAAAACTGTCACTGTAAAAAATTTTTTGAAGAAGGAAGAGGAATGTACAGGAGTTTGGAGGGAGAGATTGGCAGAAGAACGAAGGGACACGAACGAAGGGAAGAATTATTCTGTGTTGAAGGGACGTTTTACACACATAAACTCCACATGGACAAACAACCAGATCCGAAACAACTATCTGTGGGTCACAAAAATAGTTGTCCCGTGTGAAAAAGAACCCACGGACGCCGATGATGGACAATGTGTGTTTCAAACACATAATAAATAAAATAAAATATTCATTGTTTACATACATACATAAAACACATAATAGTCTGTGGTCAAACAGTTGCATAGAGTAAAAATTGCCACCAAAGAATTATAATTATTAATTCAAAATGATAGCAGTAAAAGAACCGCCAAGAACGCTTACCATATAGCTCGTAGAGCCGATAACCGATGGCAAAGAAAGGTCGTCGAGTGGCAGCTTTGTACTGGCTTCTTACAGTCTGTGGGGGAGGCCTATGTTCAGCGGTGGACTCTAACAGGCTGAAATGATGATAATGAAAATGTGAAATGAACCACGATCGACTTTAGACCAATGGGCGACAACTAGTGATTGCGCAGGTAACTAAAACTAACATACCAAATTAAATCCGACCCGAAATATAAACTTACTTGGCAGTAGTTATTTTTGAATGTGACTTTTGACTTTTATAAATCATTGAATCAACAATAATAATTATTATTACTGAATCCCTTTAGTACAGCTTGCGTTAAAACGAAAGATCTGGAAGATTTTTCAAAACGCATTAAAAAATATAAAAATTTCATTCGAAGATATGAAAATATCATCCATCTCTGCTTACCCCTCTGGGCGACAGGCGCGAGTTATGTTCGCGTGCGAATCATCAGTACGGACCACGCGGCCCGAAACTCGATAATGAAATACGCCGGACGAGCGATGCCGTGTCAACTAGTTAGCGACCGCAAACATTGAATATGAAACGCGGCGTGCGACGCAATCAGTTGCTGCGTATTTTGTTTGATCTCGCCGCCCGCCCGCTGGGCGGCGGCGCTAACTATTTGCGCGCTACGCCGCCTGAAAATTATCCGCTACGCAGACCTTGCGGCGGCTACGGTTGCTACGTTTCGACAGACCTGTCGAACACTGTGACACGCATATTAACATTACACGGGACATTGACTTTCTTTACGTTACTTGATAACAACACCAGTATCCGGTGACTATTCTAAAATTGACAATGATAATCGAAAGACAAATGTTTGTTTTTTGTTTTTTCATATTTTTGAGAGTAGTGTTAGTAGTAAACCAGCCTAACTACGCAATGCAGCTTTAGTGTAGTAAGTTAATATACAAAAAGATTTTATAATATACTGTTTCATTAACCGCCTGAGAACCAGCTTCATTCCTTGCATATTTGCAAATACAAACATGTCATGTATATAAATATTTAAAAAATGAGACATTTAAATCGCTTAAGCCAATTTTCCGTTTACAAATTTGACATAATCGATTTTAAAAAACACGCAACACTCGAAAATTAACAACTCAATCATAAACCGTTAACCAGCGCAAGCTTTACGTGCCCAAAATGTTAATCACGTCAACAACTAAGGTCGGTTACGCACGCGCGAAACCTGTAAAACACAATTCTATGTTAACACATTTATATAATAAACAGAGCTTTTTCTACGCCGTCCGCACCTTTTACTTAGCTTCCGTCCCGATAGACTATCGCACAACTGTTGCCCAAGACATAATACAAGAGAAAACAAGCATTATTAAATTACGTTTAACCTTGCTATTATTATTCGGCTGTAATATAAACTCATAAAAGTAGAGGTACAGATAAATTTTTACTACCTTTCCTTGAAATTATGTGCCATAATTTGTTTAATATTTACGTGTTAGATCTACGAATTTCTTTAGCAATGGTCTATTCAGCAAAGAGTGCACACTTGTCCTCAGGTGGCGCGTCTTTCGTTTTTGCGTGCTTTACCATTATAAAAAATGCCGCGAATAAATAATATTATAATAATAGTTACGCAAGAATGCATGCCTAGAATTACATAATGCCTTAAATAAAATTATGCATAACTAAAGAAAGATGCAATAGGTACGAGACGGCAGAGACAAGTGCACAAATATCAGTTGACGTGAACGTTCATGTATCTTATATGATAATATATATGTAATTAAATTCCCGATTTTATGTGCGTTTCCGCCCTTACCAAGTTATTCGTAGCACGTAGAACTCCATTCAAATAAGCGACGAATAGCAGCAATTATAATTTGCAGCCGAATCAAATGAAGTGGGCCGGTTTTACGATGTTCCCTTGCATTATACATACAGCGGCACGATATTATCGCCATTAGTATGGACACAGACGAATTTTAATATTTTCAATCGGCTGTGTCCGGTTCGAAACGGCCCGCTGAGCGGTGACATCATTTAGGTTAATTGTGCAATTAACGTGAGCTGCCTTGCCTAGCGAGCTGCGAGTTTTTGGCATTATTATAGGTTACGTAGTCTTATTAATTTAACTAGTCAAATTTATTTGTATTTTTTAATTTACCAAATTAACTAGCTATAGTACTTGTCTGCTCTCCAACTATAATATGTCTACAAGTGAAGGCATGTTATTGGCTGTTTGTCGTGTAGTTCAGTGTTAATTAGGTTTGAATAGCTGTAAGTCTTCAGTAGCTTAAATAAATAAATCAATTATTATATCATATAGGGTCTTTATACTTAAATGCACCTACCTTGAGACTTGAATCTGGGATGGTTTGCTTTAGAATGAGTTAAACCGTTCACGCCTATATTGCTATGTTTTAGTATTGAATACACAATATTTCGCAAACATTGTTTGACATTTTAATTATACAGTTATGGTCTGTACTATGAAATATTTTTCAGCTATTGCATAGTTTTTATCACGGGCTTTGAGCGCGGCGACCGAATCAAGAAATTCTGTAACGAAAATAAAACCTAACACCCCCCACTCCGCCTACCATGTAGGTAGCTGGGCCGAGCGTTCGTTTAACGTGTATGTATATGGTGCGACTGTACGAAGCTCGCACGGATGGATATTATAATATTATATTATATATGATAATCCTCTAAATATCATATCATCATATTATATATATATATATATATATGATGATATGATATTTAGAGGATATCAAGTCTCAAACTTATGCTTCTTATTTCGGTTACCATAAACCTATAGTTTCAATGATAAAAATTCCTGAATAACCTATATGTATTGTAAGATATTTTAACGATATTAACTTCTCATTTATTCAATAAAAGAAAAAAAAATTCTTATCGGTCACCACGCGCAAAAAGTGTAACTTGAATTAATGTCAAAGAAAAAAATAACTGCATAAATAAAAAATGAATAAATAATTATTGTTGCATAAGCTGATAAAAAATGCTATGCTATGCTAAGCTTTACCGCGGCAGTCGCCGAGTGCCACAGTTTTTTGTTTTATTAGCTAAACAAGGAATTGCAGAAAGCATTTACACGTTTATGAGTAGATATCGTCATCATCATTTCATCCTGTTTGAGTCCTGAGAAGTACGATCCTGAGCCACCTGCATCCATCGACTTCCCGCACATTTGCACAGGTCGTCACACCATCTAGTGGGGGGTCGTCCCACACTGCGATGGCCAGTACGAGGCTGCCACTCGAGAACCTTTCTTCCCTAACGGTTATTGGTTCTACGAGCTATATGTCAGTTACTTTTGTTAATATACACACTAAGATTGTACTATCTTTTTTGTTGCCCTTATTATAGGAAACAAACGACAAACAGACAAACACCCAGATCCGAAACAATTAACAGTGGGTCCCACAAATAATTGTCCCAGTGTGGAAATTGAACCCACGACCCACGGCGCCGAAACCAGTAACCTTGGCGACTGCGCCATGGAGTCATTTGATGTGTCAGTTACTAAGCCTTACTTGACATTAATACTAATAGCTCTGTCATAACCCACAGTCAGTTAGTTTTATTATAAACTAGCGACCCGCCCCGGATTCGCACGGGTACAATGTATCATATATATGAACCTTCCTCTTGAATCACTCTATCTAGTTAAATAACCCGCATCAAGATCCGTTCCGTAGTTTTAAAGATATAAACATACATAGGGACAGACAGACAGCGGGACGACTTTGTTTTATACTATGAGCACAGCAAAGAGACTTTTACATTTCAAGTGACATTTTACCACAGTCACTCACTTATTTTGCCTTTCCGGAACCCCTCCACTAACACATAAACTTTATGGTATGATATTAAAGTTCAAATTGACTTTTAAGTATTATTACGAATCTTTTGTACGTTGTTAAAAGTGTTGTTTTAGACTTTTTCTCTTCGTAAGAACCATCCTCGTACTTTAAGGAATATTACAAATAAAGAATTGCAGCAAAATCGATTCAGCTGTTCACGAGATTTGCGCTTAGCGATTCATTTTCATATATCGAGATAACAGTTGTCGAAATTCTCACAAGAAACGATAGCAAAAAACTAAAAGTCAATCCTCGCTATCGGGTCCGATCAGAAATTGATCTGCAGCAAATCCAACTATCAATAATTAAACGCAGGGACGCGCCAACGGCTTTTCTCACGGCGTCCCCCAGCTAGGCTTGATGGAGTTTTCATTATGCGCTACTTAATCCACCCCCCGCATTGTAAACTACACCAGTTGTTTGCGAAGCGGGACGAAGTTTAGATACCAAGCTCATACATACATTTATGTCTACCGTTTAATAATTTACTTAAACAGTCGTCGCACTGAAAGACTCGATGTTAGTAAGTCACAAAAAGATTGAAAATAGAAAAAAAGACGCCTCTCTTAAGCGTTTCTATTGTTTTTTATATCACAATGTTTAAACAATATGTCAAATTAATAAATATTGGATAATAATACATTTATATATAATATGGCCCAGTTATGCTCTTATTGGACGCCTGTTCACTAAACTAGCCCTGACCAGAAAAGAACCGGCAAGAAACTACGATCTTGTTATCTCTTTATTTTTATGATACGTATACAACATTATTTAAGTATAAATCAGCAGCAGCCAGGGGACTTGCAAGTGCAGAGCGAGAATCATTTCCACAAATCCCCGTCCTTGATGTATTCTTCGACGTTATAATAGGCCCTAGCCATTTAGGTAACAAAATGTAATGTCCATATTAACTTTTTTTTAAACATTTAATGTTGAAATATGGATTGGTCTTTATATTTTCATTCATTAACAATTGGCTGATTGATTATTTTGCCACATTTTTTTTGACATATTCATCTTAAAATGCTTCTGAATTTGATTGATAGAAAAATATATTATTGAAATTCTAAGAACAAAGGAGTGGCTTTCACAAAAGTTCGACAGCGTAACTACATTCGAAAATTTCTATTGAAGAAATACATAAAACGAGTATATGAGCTTACCTGAATGGTGAACAAATAACTTCAAACCTGTTTCCATTACGCAACTCCTGAGCAGTTCAAAGTTCTATATCTTGAGCTGAACCAAATCAAAGCGATCGCACTCCGATCAAATAATCCACAGAAGTGCAAGGCGGGATTTTAATCGAATCCATGGGGAATCTTCAGAGTCCATATGAACGCTGCCGAGTCAGCCCCAACTTTGATTGCTGGTAGATATAATGGAATTGATTTTACTCGTAACGTTGCACGAATCATCCCTGCCGCTACGCTGTCACCGAATCCTAATGGATTTCGCCGCCTTTGACAGCCGGTTTTTTTACTCCGAACTTTATGCTTTAGTCACTGTAAATGACACGACATTTATAGGTAGCAATGGCTATTGCTTTCCCTTTATGACATTGAAGACGGATATTTTTTGGCTCAGTAAAGTAAAAGTTAAAAAGGCCTGGGTAAAGGCCTCCTCTTTTACAGACGGTATCATGCATAGTCGCATAAGGTATAGTCGAATACGCGGCTCCACTGCGGACGTGCGGACTTCACATATCTTCGAAATATTTCTTTTTTTGTTATTATTTCGAAAATATGCAGGTTACCTCACGGTGTTTTCTCTCCACCGTAGAGCATATGATAAGTCAGCACTTAAAATTAACAATTTCACTCGTGCTGACGCCGGAGATCGAACTCAGTTTGCTCGAGAATATGGAATTAAATGCGAGCGCCCGGACACTGAGCTATCACGGCTGTTGTTTGGCTTAGTAGTAATTATAGTATCCTAATTATAATAACTGGAAAGTAATGAGAAAAAATTAAATTACGTTGATATAATATGTCCTTGCCTCAGACATTCTTTCTGATTATTCTCTTTACTTTGACAAGATTCAAGTAAATCTTGTTTTTACCCTATAAAACATGGTTTCTTTATTTTTATGACACCATAACGGTAGCAGATCAGTTCAAATTAGCCACATAATTCTAATATTCTACTTCGAAAATATTAAAATTATCATCAAACTTTTTACGCGTATTGAAAATGCTAAAAATATTTCGACGGCAATATCAAATCGCCCGAACGAAAAAGGGGTTTCCTTTGTACAAAACAAAAAAAAACACAAATCCGTATACTAAATAACAGAGAAACAATCTGCCAATATCCTTGGCAATAACAACAAAAAATCCACGCAGCTATCAGCTGAAAGATAAAAGATACGGTCCCCTCCGCATCTTTTTCAAGCAGCGTTTCCAATTACACGTGAACACGTATAATAAAGAACGGGGCCCGTGCGTCTCGCTTGTTTCTTTCTAGTCCACACTGGGCGATTATTACGGCTAAATGACCGTCTTAAGGCTGCACGTATGGCCCAAGTGTTAAGCGATGATCTTAAATTACTTGTTGTTTACAATGTTTAGCATGCTGAACTACGATACTTCAAATCGACTCTTGAGTTTACAACTAAACAACCTGAACTCATATCTCGGTCCTTAAAGATTTCTCAACCAATTGTTTATTTATTTAAGTTAATGTTAACTTAAAGAAGAGTGATATACAATATTTTTGGCAAATTAAGCGTAAAAACATTTTATGGGGACTACGCCTATTAGCAAAATTACATCTTGTGACATCTTGTGAGAGCCGTGATAGCTCAGTGTCCGGGCGCTCGCCTTTAATTCAATATACTCGAGCAACCTGAGTTCAATCCCCGGTGCCGGCACCAATGAAATTGTCAATTTTAAGTGCTGAATTATCACGTGCTCAGCGGTGAAGGAAAACATCGTGAGGAAACCTGCATATTTTCGAAATAATGATATTTTGAAGATATGTGAAGTCCACCAATCCGCAGTAGGGCCGCGTGGTGGACTATGCCCTGATACCCTCTGTATAGAGGAGGTCTTTGCCCAGCAGTGGGACATGTATAGGCTGACACTTTACTAACTATCCTTTCGAACAACTTTCATTTCGTATCGCCTTTAATTCAACATTCAAGCAACTTTAATTGCAATTCTGGTGCTGTAGTGAGTCTTAGCGAAGCTTATAACTATTTGGTATTATGGCAAAATTAAATATCCTTTTTAAAAACATAGTTCTTTTAAAAATGTGATAAACAGTTCTTATAATAACTATATGACGTAAAAATTTTCTAATGCGATTTATTTAAAGTGTTGTTTATTTTGAGCGCAAAATTTGTTTGTTTCCTATAATGTTTCTGGAAACTCAGAAAAGTTGAAAATAAGACTTGAATTTGAATGGTATTAAAATGTCCAAAAAAAGTTTCTATCTGTGTTCTCAGCAGACAAATAACTCACGAGAGAAATTAATTCTACAAAATATGAAAATCTCAGTCCCATCCGTTACCATAGATATATTGAGCATTACAAAATTAAAGCACTTCGTAGAAAAGGACCCAATAAAATTTTTAAATAAATTTTAATTTTTTGTAATATGTCAACAAAACTTATACCATTTTATTGCTTATTGGAACACGAAAACTATCCATCATGGAAACATAGGGCACATATCAATAACTTCGCCACGTTTATACATGAAAATATAAAAACTGTATGACGCTTGTCTCTTATACTTGGACCACTCCAAAGGATCGACCGAGGGCCCCGAGGTCTCGTATTGCCATCGTTATGGGAACTCATCTCGCGATACACAGAATTGATAACTGAGCCTTTTTATACGAGGGAAATAATAGATTGCGAGTAGTGCGAAGTTAGTCGATAGTATTTTCGTTTCCATTTACGAACGGTTTGAAAAAAACAAAATTATCTGCTCAAATAACATTTCCTTGTTAATATCGTTATAATTTAGCGATAACTCGCTAGGTTGCGATGTAGTATCTTGTATCTTGTATCTTGTATTAACTGATGTTTTTGCTTTCAGTCCCGAGACTATTAAAGCTTCATCTGACGCAGAACCAGTGGGCTAGCCAGAGCCCACGGGTTTGGGCCCTCCGCTGTGGGTAGGGCCGCGAATGTGCTCATGCGTGCGTTTAACTGCGACATGTCATCTAAGGGCCATCGAAGTTGCGGTGCGGACCGAGACCCCGATGGCCGTCGACTGTGTTTTTAGCTAATCGGTGGCTGGGGGTGGTGAGAACCGCCCTGGAACGCGGGTGTACCTTGTGTACCCGTTGTGTTGGTCTCGCCGTGCTCGGAGGCGAGGGCGAACTGTTGTGTTTGTTGTTACACTAGCTGTGAGTGTAGTGTTATCCGGCGTGACTACTCTGTGTAGTTTATGGCATAATTATAACATTACTGTTCAATTTTGTTTTATGAAATAATACATTTATTAATCTAATATTTACAAGGTTAAATCTATCTAAAATTACATATTATCTAATAAACCTAATCCACGCGCCATGATGCCAAGAACGCTTGTTGAATTTCCTTGCTGAATAGTTATGCTTAACCTTTGAGCGAGGAAAGAACCAGCTCTCTTGTCACCAGCCGCGGTGTTAAGCCTTGTTGAAATTAGGGTCGTGGTAAAATTATATTATTTGTGGTAGGGTCACTCAACACAGCTTTTGCTGTTGCACGAATGGGCAGGCCCGGGTAGGTACCACGGCCTCACACGGCCTGTTTGAGTCCACTGCTGAACATAGTCCACGCCAGCCACGAAGTACGATCCAGAGCCAACTGCATCTATCGACTTTCCGCACGTTTGCACCTAATATCGTTATATTATTATTTTCGGATTATGTAATTTTGAATGTAAAATTTCTCTACGTCTATCAATCAGACAGTCTGTCTGTTAAATACGAAATCCGTAAATACAACTTCATTAACAAAATATCATTGTATTACAGAATGTGTGAATCAAATGTGAAGCTGAAATTAAATACGCGCCAATGGATTACAGGAAATATTGAAATATGCTTCCAATATTTGTTGAATGGAATTATTTAAACGATTGGCGTAGTGGGCAGTGCACCTGCCATTTGAGCCAGGGAGTGTGGGTTCGATCTCCACAGCTACATCTACAAAACAGCGTCTGAGTGTTTATATAATTTATAATATGTATTGTAAATACAAAAGAAAAGTATGTTTAAGTTGCTTAGTTTGGGACTAGAGAATGTTGTGTAAAAATGTTTATTTGTTATTATTTTATCAATATATAATTTAACATAGTACTTGTAAAATTAAAAGCGGCAAACTAATAAATATGTCATTTGATTAACCGAAATTCAATGGCCGTGAATGAGAGAAATCACCATTACGATCGTTTACAAAGTCAACATAAATATCCTCGGTATATGCCCAGTTAAAAAAATTGCGACGAGAGAATAAAGCTAATTCGACCCACCCTTATAATACTTTCGGTGACGTGTGACGACCGGTGGACAACGAGTCGCTATTCAAACGCTCCCTAAGCAACTAGCCACCCTTTCGCATGGGTCAATTGTGGGACACCAATTGGATTTTTTTACGCCAACTTTTCTATAGAAATAAAAAGCGTTTGTCCAAATTGACAGTTGAAATAACGGAGGATCGACGCAGCCCGGCTAAGGGAACAGAAAGCATTGACGTTAAAGACTAAATGGGTACTTAAGGTTATATAAATAGTTTTATAGAATCACTTTTTATAAAGAATGATAACTTTTTTATTTAAGTCAATAGTTTTATAGAATCACTAGTTATAAACAATGATAACTTTCTTAAGTCAAAGTTAAGTTGGCGTCTTGATAATAATTCTCAAATAAATTTAAAATTTCGCTGTTCAAGCTGAAAAGTTTTCTGTTTAGAGTTGATGAACTTTCAGATGTTTCAACAAAATCTAATTAATTTAGTCAATAACAAACTTAACTTTAATCTTTTTGAGCTTAACTTAAAAACCTTTAATTAATTTTAACATACAGAATTGAATTACTGGACCTACGTCAAATCCTTAGTTTTCTTAACTTTGATGAAAACTTAAAAACACTATGATCATTTTACCTAAGAGTTTAAAACAAACATGTACATAACTAAAACACACTACTCTGATATTTTAAGAACATCATTATGTAGGTGTTTTATGTTACCATAAAGTCCTAAATGCTAATGTGAAAGAGAAACCAAAATCTTGCTAAAAATGAAATTCTGTAAACACCTTCTTATGTACCGTTTGTAAAAAGAATATAAACCAGCCTCCGACTTGCAACTGCCACATACAAATGGTCGCTGATTAAAATTTGTAGAAAAAGTACGAAAATATTGTCGCCGCTGTGGGAATCGAACCCACCCGTATTCGGCATTCGTGGCCTTGACGTTTTAGCCACTAAGCTAAACGGCTGATTGCCACACCGGCGCAAATTATTTTTTTTTTTTTGAATTCAAGTCACAACTATTATGTACCTTGAATGTCTTATGATACATCAGAGTTTAATTTAAGATATTATTCAACGAACACGAGTCGCGGGAGTTTACCGCTTCGATTCGCTTCAAGCGGGCGAAATGCGGATGTGAAATATTCGGGCCACTTCCAGAGCGCGCCTCTCCAAAGCGTCTGCAGACATCGCCCGGGCGTGAGCGCCGTAAAACTCGCCTCGCCAAGGGTCCGCATCAGACACTCGAAGATCGGATTTGAATGTTGAAGTAGCTGCCAAATTAACATAATCCCGTATTTGCCGCCTTGAGTTCCCGCTGAATTATTCGCGAGGAACACAGGAGCGGCAGCGATCCCGATCTTTACGCAAACTTGCCGAATTGCCCTCATTGTAATGCGATCGTCACCTCTCTCAAGGCTTACAAACTTATACGTTCCTCTTTAGTTTTTATAATATTAAATGTTTTCAAACCCACCTTAACTCTAAGTGAGATTATGTTTATTGCCATCTACTTCTCACCATGACAAAGGTTGACTGGTAGAGAATTCCATTAGGCATTAAGTCTGCCCATTGTAGCCTTTAGCCTAAAGTGTAACAATGAAGTATAAATAAATAAAAAAATAAATAAATGTTTTTAACAACAGAAACAGTGATAAAGTAAAAATTGAAAAATTTAACGATATATTGTTTTTATTAAAAAAAAAAACAACGACATCAACAATAGAAAACATTTACAGTCTTCAAAATCGAGACCGTACTTTGTACATATGCGTAAAAACGATGACTATGGAATCGTGAAATTCGTATAAATTTGTCTCCCGAATCGAGAACGAACCCGAAAGGCTATGTGACAGTCCACTGAGCTTTATGTCCAATATGTATTTATTAACAAATAGACAAAACGAAACAATAACGCTGGTATATTGTTATACAACAGCTTTACAAGTCCCGAGGCCAAACGAGCCAAATAACCGACCGGCCAAACAACGGAAATGAAAATCCTTTTTCTCTATAATTCGTAAATTAACGCGATTGCTCGATATTCAGCGTGTGCGCCGCGAATTGGCAAATTAAAACGTTATTAATTTTCGCCCGACGCCGTTCGCTCTTTGAATTCATAAAGGGATTTGGACGGCAGCGAGAATCGCCCCGCCAACAATAATATCCTGGGGCGAGCGAATACAATTCTCCGTGTGTCTTTCGCACTAAAAATTTTTTTTTTCAACATGTATTTATTTATGTTGATACCTATCGGCCAGCGTTTGATATGGTGATGCCGCTTAAAGAATTATGATACCCTAGTACCCTTAGAAGGCCTTTGCCTAGCAGTTAGACAGATATAGGCTTAGCTTTACTTTTTAAGGTAGGGCTTATATTATAAATACTTAAAAGAAATAAATGTTTTTTTAATTATGACTGGGGTAAGTAACACTTCTATATAATAATAATAAATAAGTTCACTAGATTTATTTGGCTTGCAAAAGTAATAATATAGTACAGGTTAAGTTAACGTTTAGATATAATAGACTTAAAAGGAAATCTCCAATCGGCAATATGAGATGGCTTTAAAAACAGGTCTAGGCAACTGATGCCTTACAATTCCCTGAAATGTAATCTAACTTAAAATTCAAGGCAATCCGTCAGCAGTTTGTCATTTGCACAACATCCATACAGTATATGTAATGAGCCAAACTCACAATTTGCACGCAAACTAACATGTCTGCGTAGTTCGTCGCGGCGGACCCCCCGGGCGTATGTAAATACATATTACGTCTTGCGGCTATGCGCGTCGATTGTCGACGCTAACTTTGGTGATTACGCGAGGTCCCGCCTCCGACGCCTGCTGCGAGACTAGCGCCGGCGCCCGGTGTTGCGTGACATCGCTCTGCGCTCGCGTACAATTATACATTGTTCAAGTTGCCTTTCCACATTGTAATGCAACAAAGATCATGAATTGTTCACACGAAGCCGGTTTATGCCTTTCAAAGTTTTTGATTTAAATTTACCTCGTCTGGGTAAATGTTCGCTATGTAGCCGATAAGGATACTGCAGTTCTGGTTATGGCGTATTCTAAGGTATCGAAGTTTTTTCGAAAAAAATTATAAGACCGGACGCTAGCCTTTAATTCAATGTACTCTAGCAACTTGTGCTCGATCCCCGGTGCCGGCACCAATGAAATTGTTAACTTTAAGTGCTGACTTATCACGTTTTCAGCGGTGAAGGAAACCATCGACATGAAACCTGCATATTTACGAAATAATAACAAAAAATTAATATTTCGAATAAATGTGAAGTCCGCCAATCCGTAGTGGGGTCGCGCGGCCGACTACCTTAATATCCTCTATACAATCTGTACAGAGGAGGCCTCTGCCCAATAGTGGGTCATATATATGATGTTACTTTATTTTACACAAAGCTTTCGATCGTTTCTCATCTCTTCGAAAAGGCTAACTGTGGTAGGGCCACGCAGCAATCTCGGCTGTTGCACGAGGGGGCAGGCTCGTCCGGGTAAATACCACGACCTCACGGAAGACCGGCGTCAAGTGGAAGTACACTTTCGCGTTTCGTCTGGTGAGTGGGGTAGCCGGAGCCCAATTTTCAAAAAGGTTGTCAACGCATCTGCAAACCCTCCGTCCATGGGCGGCGGTATTCACTTAACATCAGTTCACCTGCTCGCTTAACAACTTTTCACACAAAAAAAAGCTTTCGCTAGTTTCTCATCTCTTCAAAAAGGCGCACGGCGGCCCGGCGCTCGGCTATAAAACGCCTAACGAGTCCACGAGAAATCCGCTTTCGTAACAAGCCTCTTAGGGGCCCGACTCCGTTCCGTGAACAATTCGTTACACACAGCCGGCCACGGTCAGTTGGGCCGGCGGCTGTTTGAATATCCCATTCCGCGCCGACCTCCTTATATTCCGCTCAATTCGATTTGTCACACACCGCTGCGTCAAACATAAGTCGGACCAAGGCGCATTCGTCTTTTATACATGACGCTATATTTATAACATGTGACACATGCGAGCGTTCGCAGATTAAAGGCGTGCATTATACATTATATGCCTTTTTGTACTTATTATATTTTATATGATTTCATTTTTAAAGGTTTCACTACATAGTATAAAACAAAGTCGTCCTGCAGTCTCTCTGTCTCTGTGTATGCTTAGATCTACAACAACGACGCAACGGATATAGATGCGGTTTTTTTATTAGATAGAGTGACTCAAGAGAAAGGTTTATATGTATAATATATTGTACCCGTGCGAAGCCGGGGCGGATCGCTAGTATAAATATAAGGTATATCTAAGTAAACCACGTTTTCATTTCGCCAACCTACTAAAATCGCTTAGGTAAAAATGTTTGTCCACGTCAAGGCTTTCGCAAGTTTGACATCGCCAATATGAACGTCAGGTAAACACGAATCACTTGAAGCATTTGTGGAACATTCGACGTTTCTTTTTCCAATGTTTTTGTCCCAGACAAAAAACCCGCGCTATTTCAATAGAAATCGTAGCGGCCAAAAAGTGCCAGTGTCGCTCTATCGGGTGGGACAACAAACAAAGGGGCGGGTCTGCAAAAAGTTTGACATCTCGTTAGGCACGCGACTGTGGGACCGTGGAGAGGGGGACACGGGTGGAGGGGAGGGGGTGGGTTAATTGGCTACCTGGGGGACGATTCACACCGATCGCTGCTAGTTACCCGCTTGATGTCCTGATAGTCTTGTGTGCAAAGTTACTTACATTTTTTTCACAGCTAAACGATCCGGTTCTAATCTAGTCTTCCAATCTCGAAAAGAAATTATGTATGACGTCTCCTTCTTTCTTTCTCCTGCCTTTATCAGCACCACAGGTGAACAGGTTGTAAGTGGTTTTGGGTAGATTTTTACGACCGGTTGCCTTCCTGTCGTCAACCCTCCTCGGGAAGAGACACCCAAATCCGCTACTACCCGTGGGGCACACAAATACTTGTCCCGTGTGGCAATCAAACCCACGATCGCTGACGTCACCGCGTCATATGTAAGTGTTAAGTATAATCTAGTTATACCAAGTACCTATTAATACTTGGTATAATATTTGGTATTAATATTTGGTAGTTTGGGTATACAATTAACTTTATAATAGTGTACATAACAGCTTTAAAAGTAACCTTAAATAAAGACGATATAGGGAGAATGATAAGCATTCCTAACCGAACCTGCTTGGTACTATCAATGGAACACGGTCGTCATAGCATACGGTTTAAAACATTGAGGTGGATGCATTTCATATTGAATTTATGATTTTAGATTTAATTTATATTTTTAAAGCTAGTCTGTGCACTCAAGTAAAGTAAGTAAAGTAAAGTAACAGCCTATACATGTCCCAATGCTGGGCAAAGGCCTCCTCAATCCAGAGGGTATCAGGGCATAGTCCACCACGCGGCCCCGCGATTGGCGGAGTTCACATATCTTCGAAATTTTTTTTTTAATATTTCGAAAATATGCAGGTTTCCTCACGATGTTTTCCTTCACCGCGGAGCACGTGATAAGTCAGCAATTAAAGTTAAAAACTCCATTGGTGCCGGCACCGGGGATCGAACTCAGGTTGCTCGAGTATATTGAATTAAAAGCGAGCGCCCGGACACTGAGCTATCACGGCTCTGCACTAAAGATGAAACTTTAATTTGCGACACACAAAATACTCTTAATTCGGTGCTGTGGAATTCGATCCTGCGTCTTCCGTGGCAGACTACTGCTACTAAGCAGTAGTTGCACTACTGTTCGTCCCTGATGGAAATTCGGATTCGTATCTCGTATTGGAGATGGCACTACGTAATCAATGCATTACCACAATTCGAACGTAATTCGTAACTCCAAATGCAGCTATAAGTAACGGATGGCAGGAAGAAAATTTCTTTAGACGCCCGAACTAAAAGCTCATGCGAAACATACCAAACAAGTGCGAATGAAAAGAAATGCATGCCCAGCGTAATTGGCCAGAAACCTTATCAAACTTGCTCAGAAGTTGGCCTGTTACAAATCACCGCCGTTGGCAGGCCACTCATGAAATTAAATTACACCGACCCGCCAGTAACGGGCTTACCTCCGAACTCCTCTCGTTTTTAAAAGCCTCGAATCGAGGTCGTAGATCAGTAATAACCAGAGACGGAAATAGGCTTTAGGAATTTTGGGAAAATATTCTCTCAGACGTTACATATTGCTTCATTAAATATATTTCATTTTAAAGAATCTCAGAATTTTAAAGTGTTAGGTTTTTTAGTGGTAGGTTTGCGGTCAAAGGTTCGCATTTATTCAGAGCTGTATAAACTTTGCTTTCACTATAGCAAATGAATCTCGAAGAAAAATTCTTGAGTCGAAACCATCTATTAAAATTTTAAATGATACCTAATGCATTGCTGTTTCCTCATATTTCCAGTATCTATGGTTGGAGTGGGTGCTCTCTAAAAGCTTCCTCGTTTGCCTCTCTCACCCTGAAAAAACATTAACCCTAAGAAACCAAGTAAATTACACGATACGGACCATCCTTGAAACATTCCTGCTCTATGGCGAATAAATATATATCGCGATATTGCTGAAGGAGGCGAACTTTCACATTTTGCGTGCACCGCACCGTCGGGTGCAAACTTGGGCGTAGAGTTTTTTATTTTTTATTTAGCAAGAAAATAAATTTGCATGCAACCTCAAGGAGGTTTTTTCATGGCAATTCCAAGGCAATGGGTCTGTCGAGACTTGGAGTTCGGTGTCGGGACGTTAACGCGTCGACGCGACAGAGTGTTTAACTGTGATTTCGAGTAAATCGAACTATAATTTAGCGGAAGTGGTAAGCGAAATGCAGAGTGAAGGGTGGAAAACAGAAAGCGCTGTTTCGGATGTTTATTCCATTTTGACTTGTTTTAAACTTAAATATTTTGGGAAGCAAACGCGTTTAATCCCTCGCCTTGAACATTTATGGGTTGGATGAATCGTATCGCTGAAGTTTCGCCACGCAAATAACACTCACAGCGTAATAGCCAGCTGTTAGTGGTTTTTATTCGAATCAATCCTTGTTATATTATGTATTATGTATGTCCTTTACTAATATTATAAAGGCGAAAGTTTGTATGTATGGATGGATGTTTGTATACTCTTTCACGCAAATACTACTGAATGGATTTTAATGAAACTTTACAATAACAGAGCTTATACATCAGAATAAGACATAGGCTATAATTTATATACATTTTTATGTTTAACTGCCTTTGTGTCTGAATGTTACGCCTTCAGCCTATTCTACGCAGACGTCGTCGCGGGTAAAAGCTAGTATACAAATATAGAGAAACTGGTCTCGACAGATCATCACAAGCATAAATTATTAAAAAGCAGTCATTAAAGGACAACAAATAATTTAAGTAATTAATTATTTATTATTAAACAAAAATAATATTTTCAGTTGCGACAATATTGTTTAAATGAAATCAACCATTTCGTCTTGTTTTACAAGTCTGTGTGCAGACTAATCATGAACTTATGTTATTATATACAATTATGCGTTTATGGACATACAATTGATTGGTCAAAAGTGTAAAAATTCTACAACAAAATTTCCCATTGGCCGAACCCGCTTTCAGACGAGCAACGTGCACTCGATACCGGTCACCAATCATTCGCCGTTCGAATTTTGAAAATAAAAATAAAGAAACAAAATGGACGAACGCGACCGTTACTAATTTGACACGTGACGTCACATTTGTTCTGCGGCTGTCAGGCGCCACGGCGCGTATGCTTAAATTAATTGGCAAGATAACTGCTTAAAACTGACATAATGTGCACTTTATTAGTTAATATATATTTGTTAAATAAATAAAATATTTAATAAAATTTATTATTAGTAGTTTTCAAATTTTATTTGAAAAAAGTTTATTGATGATCCTAGCCCGTGTGAATTAAATAATTAAAAAAAACGAAAACGATCACTTGTAAGAAAAGAAAAGATAAGCCATTTAGATTCAAATCCTGTTTGCAAATGAAACTATCGCAAAATGTATTGAAATTATGCAAAATGTATTATTTCAAATTTCTGACACAATATAAATATAACAGCACTTATAATTATGACATACGTCATTCGATTTGTTTAGTTAGGTAAACTTGTTACACCCATCCATTATCTCTGAAATTAATCGCTAAAACGTTGTCACCTATTTGTATAAAAAAGAAATAAATTCAAGTAACTATTTAAAGCACGCGCGTATTTCCAAATTGTTCGGCCTCGAAAGTCGGAAATAGGAGTAAAGAGTCATTTGGAACGGGTTCCGTAATAAAGTGATCTATTGTCACGAAATAGGAATTCCCACCGACGACAATTGAGTGCCTCAGTTGACACCAATTATCAACTTCGAACGCGTTTCGGCGCCTAATGGAAATTTAAATACTCACTTCCGCAGCACTACGCCACATAGGGTAGCCATTTAAAAATTCTTGTCACAATAACTTGACGTCACAAATGTAGACTTTACCTATTAGATCATAATAGTTAATAGTATATTCATATATTTACAATGATAAATGACACGAAAAGCATTCTTGAAGTTTGAAATGACAAATTTTGATAGTTTTCTTAATAACATTTTAATATAAAAACACAAAACCGACCTCAACCATCTCACTCGCTCTGTAAATTTTCTTTTAGATTTTGAATATTTCCCTGATGTTTATCCGCAATATAATACCAATAAAATTGTTATGTTGAAGTTAAACATAACGTTGAAGCTAAACCAAACCCAATGCAAAGATATTTGTTTAAATCGGTTCAAAAACGACAGAATGCCGCGGTAACAATCATAAAAAAGTATAACTGCATTAAAAACCCTCCTCCTTTTTTGAAATCGGTTGAAAACTCTCAAAACAATACAACTGGACTTGAGTTATTTAAAACTAAAATAAGGTGAAATTACATTTATTTAAACGGCATACTATTTAGGGAGTCATCATTCACAATGTTATTATTGTACTGCTCTTAAATTTTCTTTATGGTAAGCGAGCTGTCTACACACCTGATGTTAGGTATTACTCGTAACCGCTGCCCATGAACATTTGCAACAACCGTAGAATTGCAGATGCGTTGCTAACTTTCTAAAGTGGGCCCCAACTACCACACTCACCAGACGACGCAGAAGTATAACGAAGACGTGCAACGTCACGCTGGTTCTTCTGTTAGATTGTGGTACTTCCTCGGATGGACCTGCCAATCCGTGTAACAGTAATAGTTTAAAACCCAAATGCCAATGGCTGAACAAATGACCAAGCCATTTTGTTATTTAAACTATCAACACACAAAAAGATCACTGACGAAACCAAATGGAAAGTCCAGTGCCGCCCTTGCAGTCTGGCTACCCGTTCGACTGTGAGAGTACCAATTGTATCCCCCTCTTTTAGTTTTTTGTTCACTTAAAGTGTCAAATTGGTCACTGCCGGGGTCCATCCATGCGTGCTCGGCGCGGGTTTGATTCATTTTTGATTTTGCTCACCTTTTGAATGAGAGCGGAAAGCTCGTAGAATAGTTTACAACAAATTCCTATAGGAAATCAGCCAGCAAATTTGTGTGCCTCTCAACAAGGTGCTGCTTAATGAAATGCACAAATGTTTGCTTCCTTAAATTGTTGTTACCAACTATAACAAAAATTATAAAGAAGAAGGAACAATTTCGCATTTGATTACTTTCTTTTATACATTTCTAATATGACCCTCAGTTCTTTTATTCTTGATGATGTACACCTCTGTGAAGGCACGTATAATTATTGGAATTCTATCTACAGTAGAAAACTTACACCAAACTTTGGTTCTTTTTGTTTTTTCCTAGTACATGAAGTAAAGTAATTGGCGTAAATAAATGAGCATTTTTTTACAGAATTGTTCCTTCATATAACAGCAGAAAATGTCTCTATGACCCCAGCCTAATTTTGATAGGCATTTAAATCGATTTTGTTTATTTTGTTTATTTTTTCTGTATGAAAGAACTATATATAAAACTATATCAGCTCTGCCGTAGATATTGTATACAACGCCGGTTGTCACAAGTCCTCACCCTTCCAAAGTCGTTGAGCGGAATTTACTTCAAATAAATATTCTGCTATTCCCCACTGTATAAAGATTCTATTAGAGATATACGACTAATCCGATATTAGTTTTAACGAAGCCGTCAATCAGTGGTAAGCTTTCGATAAAATTGATTTCGTCACAATTAGTTTTAATCAAAATAAGCATACATTTAGTGAGATAAATAAAATGCACGCACATTATGAAAAACTTAAACAATTAGAAATTATTGAAATAGTGTTTAGAAATGTGTTAACAAAACAATTTGAAACCTTTATTTTGTACCACCAACATGATCCTTACGATGGGCGGAATGACGGATCTAATGGGGTTTCACTTCACAGCATCCATGTGCCTGTAATAACAATAAATCATTAACTCAGAACAGTAAACGAAACAGCAATATTTTCTTTTTAATACAGTACAACTGAGAATTTTCTCCATATTTGACCGAAGCTAGATAAAGTTAGACAGAAGAGAGAGCGTAAACACAGACGCGTCTGAGCTTTGCGGTGCCTTAATACAATTTATGTCACGGTGGAACCCACGCTAATTGCACCCACCAAAATTGTCAATGTACACTTAACGGTATGATACCCAAAACAAACATTGGAGATATGACGTTTGGTACTATTGCATCTAATTTTATATTTTATTTAGACTTCGTATACCTACAACAAATTTATTGACAACGAGTTTTGTTGATTACAATAACAACTTTGTTTTGTTTTTGTGCGGTAGGGTAGCAAGTCCTAAAGACTGTTCACAGTACATGTTCATTTAATTTAATTTAGTTCACCATGTTATTATAAAATTCTAGTCTACCTTTGAAGATTCTCATAGCATTCCGTAATAATTCAAATTACATTTTCTACTAACATTTGCAGCATTCTGTTAAGAGAACCTTATAAATAGACAGAATAATGTATTAATTGGCGTTGTATATTTAATTAACAAGTAGTTTCAGAAATAAAAGAATAATTTAAAAACTAAGTAAAAATTACTTTTTTTTTAATGTGAGAAAGTGACAAACGAGATGGCGGTTCACCCGATGTTGTTGTGATAACCGCCGCCCGTGGACATTTATAACACCGGTTGCAGATGCGTTGCCACCATGTAATTAAATAGGCCCCGGCTCCGCTGCCACTGGACATTTGCAACACCCGTTCGGTTGCATATGCGTTGCCACTTTTTAATAAAGTACCAGACGAAAGCAGAAGTGTAACAATTCTTCTTCACGCCGGTCTTGGTACTTACCCTGTTGCGTGACCCTACCACAGCTACGACACTGTTTGTTTAGTTGCAGTAGCATAAAGTATGTTTGGAACTATTTAAGTTCTTTGAAATTTTATTTTTAAAGCAAAAATTCATGTAAAATAAAGATATTATCGGTCATCCATATTAATTATAATGTCAATACTAGAACATAAAATAAGTATGAACTTATTTTATGTTCTAGTACTATGAAGTTTGTTCACAAAATGTTAATCAACAAGCAAAGGGGAGAAGGAGCTGAAACCAAAAGATAATTTGTTTTATTATTATTTTAAAGTAACTATATAAAATAAAAAAAAAGAAATTAGAAAAACAAAGTCTGACAATTAATTACAAAGAACTTTACATTTTATATAAATATAAAATTTATTTTCACAGCAATTGTATAAAACCTTTTTACATTATACTATTTAGAAACCCAATTTAAATTCAATTTACGCTCACAATAAATCCACAATGTTAAACAGTGAATGTTCACATAATTCTTTTATATTTAGACGTCAAAATCCGGAGAGCTCAACGTAAAATGGACGCGAGAACTCTAAACACAATAGGAAGGGTCCGTGTACTCCCCCGGGACAGTCCTTTTAATACTGCTAATGAAATTCGTGACCTTACGGCCACCGGTTAAGTTGGTCTTATTTGGAACCCTTTTGCCTTTTCAGAGATGCATTAAGATGTTTTCTTAACTTTTCTAGTAACATTCTGAAATTTAATCTTGTATTGAATGTTTTGGGCGGGACGAAAGGCCTTGGCGTAATTTCCTCCGTCGGCAATTCCAGAATTTCACGCTAACGAAAGACTGCTAGCCGAGAGAATGAACTTTGTACATTTCATATTTTCGTTTCAACAATAACAAAATTCTTCGCGCTCAAGGGCATAAGATAGTTCAGAATATATAGTTCGTTTACAGCATGGCAAATTATATCAAAATTAAATAATGGAAAACTAAAAGTATAAAAAGTTAATATTTCGGTCTCAATAACCTGTTTATTGAGGTCATGCTGCGGTTATCTAGAGTTATACTTCTTTAAGCGCGTTAAGGAAAAAATTATGAGTGAATTTAAAGATGCGCGTAGCGAATTCATTTTATGCGCTTTTTCTACCAACGTTACAAACTTTCAATTTAAGTTCAATAAGCATGGATGCCACAATCTCGCGCCCATTTAGGAGTGACAATATTAAAAGCGCTACAAATATGGATCACACAGGTGTGCCTAAGCCAGATATTTTACAGGGTTTCATATTTTCTAATTTACCTCAGGTCTGAGGCACTCACGGAAGCAATGCAATTTAGTTGCGAAATATTATTTTCATATTGTTAAGTCATTGACTCACATAAAAACTAACCTATACATACACATATATAGATATAGATTTTATAAATACAATGCGAATTAGGTATACGAGGTAGCAGTTTCGTACGCGCCAGATTGTAAAACGGATTGCACCTATGTTGCAGGGGTGTATACTTGTGAAATCGGCTCAAAATCAGCTTATTCGGCATCTAATTGCAGGGTAGGGGTAGGGGAGCCGGCAGACGCGGGCATCCAATCAGTGTATACTGACACGTGTCATTTCGCACCCCTTTTTGCACGCATTCCTTTGATTTGGTGACTACAGTCGGGCGGTTGTCGTTCTCTGTTTTGCTTTAAAATTGTGGCCTGTTCCGTACCCATAGGGTAAAACGGGACCCTATTACTAAGACTCCGCTGTCTGCCTGTCTGACTGTCCCTCTGTCACCAGAGTGTATCTCGTGAACCGTGATTGTTAGACAGTTGCAGTATGACACGCACGTTACAAAACCAACATGTCTAAAAATATTTCTAATATAATTAAAATTTTTAAATCTTCGAAAATTTCGATTTTACTTCCATACCTGTTTTCTTTTGACAACCCAAAATGACGGGTTGTTCCTTTTTCAAATGATATTTTATATCGCGCTATTTAAAGACCAAAAATAAAACTTTCAACGCTGCGAGCAAATATCATTTTAATTTTAGTAGTAAATGCGACATCCCAACTTTCAAATATTTCATTGTAAAATGTCATATGAAAAAGTGGCTGTTTGTAAAGTCACAGGGAAACAGTAGACGGCGTCAAGCGTTGCTTAAAATACAATCCTTACTAATATTATAAAGGCAAAAGTTTGTATGTATGGATGAATGTTTGTTACTCTTTCACGCAAATACTACTTGAATGGATTTTAATGAAACTTTACAGACTGGGCGATCGGTAGCGCTCCGACCGCCCGTCTGTAGCCGCCCTTAAACCCCGTGGGAGCGGCCGCGCGCGCGTTGCATGTGACGGATTAACATTATCATTTGACACTGCATTTATTTAACTACGACCAGAGTGCCACGGCCGTCCGTTTGTTTATCCCCGGCTCGTTATTGATGCTCATGCGGCATCGGCGTAAGCCGCTTATATTTAATAAAACATATATTTTCATGAAACAATCGGAACAGTGTGCTGAAATTTGAGCGTCGAAAGGCCACTGTACACTGTTCCCCATCATTTGTGAAATAATCTTTAACTCTTCAGAAATGTATTTTAGACTTTAAACATATGAAGAGAATGTGGTTAGTTCCATAGCTAAATGACAAAATAATGATATTACATTACCATGTGAAAACTGTGAAATATTGCGTTTCCTGATTTTAAGTTTAAAAAAAAAGTATTAATTTACAATTTCACCTCCATTTCCATATGCTATCCTCCATTTTTTTGCACATATTATACTGTACAGGGCAATGCAATCGTTTATATTTCAATATTAAAGATTATTTTTACTATGTGAAAATTTGACTAGTGAGCAAGTGGTTCACTTGATGTTAAGTGTTTACTGCCACCTATGGCCTATGACGTGTTGCAGACCTTTCATAAATGAAGCCCTGATTACTTCACCGGAAAAACACGAAACCGTTCGAAACGCAGAAGAATAAAACTTCCACTTCGTCATCTGTGAGGTTGTGGTACTTACTTGGGCAAGATTGTGCCCAATCTTGCAACAGCAGAAGCTGATTGGTCCTGCCACAGTCAATTTAATTTAATTCTATCATAAAATGGATGTAACAGGATTTTTATAAAATGCGATACAATTTAATTATTAATGCCGTAACAAAGCGAAATTTTACCCAGTAATCACAAAAGCTCTAAGCTGCTTAACTGAATTTCAAATTAATAAGCTAACTCCAAACGAAAGCGGCTGTGGAACTACTAGTATTTCCGGATGTGGGAATACAGATATAGATTTATTTTATTAATATGAAAATGACTAGCATCTTCAAATATTATACATAATTCAACATTCAAATCAAATCAAAATCTAATCATTTATTCATCGAAATAAGAAATATACATTTCATTTATCCATAGTCATTTTTTTAAATCTACCACCGTTTAGTAATGAGGTACCTCTAACGGAGAAGAAACAGGCGAAAGAAACTCCGTAGGTATCCTCTTATTTGTCTTTTTTTTTTCAAACAATTAAATTGTTATATAGTACATAATTTTTTTTTCATAGTACTTAATTCAGAATATGCCCTCGCTTTATGAACTTTTTGTTTCGTAGTCACTAACCTCTTGATAATAAATCGAAGACATTTTTTTCTTTTTAATGTACTTATTACAATTTCGCCTGATTTATAAATAATTATATTTCACGTATATCATTATATATCTGTATCTCATTTACACACCTTACAAGCCCGCACTGCCACCCATCGCCATACATCAATAGAATAAGCATAATATAACAGAGTAATCGTAAATTTGTAAAACGAGGTGTCGCCAGCGGTATTTCCGGACCGATACGACTTAGGGACCTTCAAGAAGAGAGCCTACTCCTACCTTAAAGGCCGGCAACGCAATTGCGACTCAACCGATGTTGCAAAGGTCCATGGGTGGCGGTAATCGCTTACCATCAGGTGATCCGCTTGCTCGTTTGCCTCCTTTTTCCATTAAAAAATCTTATACCTTTAAACGGGGGCGAAAAATCGATCTGGCTATGTTTCATTTTTCGAAAATGTCGTTTTATCCCATTTTTCAAGGAATGAAAAATATCTTTCGAATACGACGGTAAATTTCACCGAAACTGTTATAATATCTCGGTCATAGTATTTCATCAGTCAGTAATTTGTATCTAAATGTAATTTCCAAAATACACAACAGGTACCACGATATGATATTTATGTGACAAATAACAAATGCCTAATTTTAATCCCCCCGGAAGTCACATCCAGTTCATCGAGTTCCGTGCTGCGAACGGAATGCATTCCCATTTCGGGATACCTTACAACGGAGTCCAAAAGTTAGTTCGCAATCCGGCAACGAAACGAAAGTTGTTCCGACTACGTTCGATGGCTTCGTTCGTTCGTAATTTCCGGAATGAGTCCGCTAATTACGTAGCACCCGCGACCGAATCTCTCGTTGCGACGGAATCTGCGGGAAGAGGGATTTTTGTGTACTTAAATGCATCAGAAAATTTAGTTCTGTTGTGCAGCCGTTCAGACGTTTAGCTTAGTGCTTAAGTCATATGGGCGCGAATCCAGAAGATGTGGATTCGATCCCGCAACGGCGAAAATCTTTTCTCTAGTAGGTGGGTTTGCGACATTTGCAAAAAATGCATGTTGTAACATGTTGCATCAACTTAGCAACTGCGGCAACGCAATTGCATGTTGTGTTACAACAACTTAGCAACCGCAGCACCATGTCACAATACTAGTTTTTAATAGTTACGCTCGGTTTCTAAAACACTGATCATCGTAGATGTTAATAAATCAATTGTCAAGTGGCTTTTCAAATTTCATATTAGTTGCCAAAAGGATGGTTAAACTCTTTGAATTTATCATTCTGAAGAAGATCATTCATTAAGAAGATCATTCTGGTAAATTCAGAGAGTTCAACCATCCTTATGGCAACCAAAACGAAATTTGAATAGCCATTTAACAGCTGATTAGTTGACATCTTCGTTGATTAGTGTTTCATAAACTGGTTAGTATTGTAATGCGTATGTCACAAACAATTTACATAAGCACATTGTTAAGTCGTCAACCTCTTTTTAAATAACTTCTGGCCCTATCGCTGCTTCGTAACTAGGATAACTATTTTTGTTTAAGTGGCGTCTCCAAATAGATTAAAGTGTCCTATGATTTTCCACCTCGCAGACGCAAGCAGACGTACGCCTTATGGTTCTAACACAGAAGGCGACCGCAAGACAATATGCGGTTTCACGAGCACAGTTCGAAACTGTCAGATGCATAAATACGACGATTCGAAATAGGAATAAAGTATGTTACATATTCATTATCGTGCAAATCCATATTCTTACAAAAGAATTGATTTTCATCGAGCAAATGTTATGATAAGAAAACAGTTTTTAAAGATCACAGAAGCTTTTCTACACCTTTTTAACACATAGTTATTAACCACTCACAGCAGCAGACAGCAGGCATTAGCCATGTCAGGAATTCTTTCAGTGGTTTCTAGTGCTTGTGAAGTAAAGCAAAACCTGCGAAGATACTTCATATATTTTTTAAAACATTTCCCTTACTTTAGGATAACATAACCCTGTGTGGTAGGGACGTTTAACAAACATAAATTTCACGCGGAAGGAATATGTAGGAAGGACGAAAATTTACAACCGACGTTCCACTTCCAGCCACAGATAAATACATTCATCGGTTGGGGGGTCATGATCCATACAGAACTTCTATGGCCAGCCAGTATTTATTTATTTATTTATTTAAACTTTTTGCACAAACATTTGTGTACAAAGGCGGACTTAATGCCATCAGCATTATCTCCCAGTCAACCTTGGGGTGGTCCAGAAAAGTTAGGGTAGGTGCATTAATAACAAATTTACAACAACAACAGAAAAAAAAAATAAACCAATCAAAAGATTTTCCAATATGTACATTACATATGAAATCTACCAACAAAATACTACACTAATAATATCTGATAAAACTATACAATACCATACATATATATAAAATAAAGTAAACATATTAATGCACGATGCATACACATATACACGAAGACTTACATACTCATATTTTATAAATAAATAAATATAATATATACATACTTTATATTATATTTAACGATTCAGAGAATCTGCTGACAGTTTTTTAAGGAAGTGCTCGCGAGTTTTCCTTTTAAATGCGGAGCGACTTTTAGCAGTCTTGATTTTGAGAGGCAGCGAACAAAGAAAGACGAGTGCATGAAACCAGTACGATGAGAAGGACATTGGAGAAGATGGTTATGTGTCGAGCGAAGATTTTTATGATGGATTGTACTAAGATATTGAAAATGAGACGATAAATAAGATGGAGTAGAAGAAGAATTTAAAAAAGAATAAAGAGTGGTTAGTGCTCTTAAGGAGCGGCGTTGGCGAATGGGTAACCACTGAAGTTGGGAACGATAGTGAGACACATGGTCATACTTACGAAGATTGAAAATGAATCGAATGCAGTTATTCAGAAGACGGTCTAGTTTATTGAGGTGATCTGCATTCAGGTCAAAGTAGCACACGTCGCCATAGTCGATTAAAGGAAGGATTAAGGACTGCACGAGCGTAGCTTTAGTTTTAGATGGTAAAAAAAAATGTTTAAGTCTGTATAGGCAACGTAGAACACTTGTGACCCTCTGACTGACACTGGCGATTTGGTCTTTCCAGCTCAGGGTCATATCGATAAGCAAACCAAGGTTTTTTCACATTCTGGCTTATGGGGATCGTAGAGTTGTTGAATATTATTGGTGGAAGATTGCCTAAATGTACTTGATTTATAATACGACAACTCCCAACAAGAGTTGCCTGACACTTCGAAGGATTGACAGTCAATCCGAATCTGTCAGACCACTTTTTTATAGCATCTAGGTCTCGGTTGATGTTATTGATCACAACGGATAGGCTGTCACAGGTTGCATGAGCATACAGTTGTAAATCGTCAGCATAAAGATGGTACGCACACTGAAGATGACGAGTAATAAGATTTATGAAAACAGAGAATAAAAGAGGAGAGAGAATTCCGCCTTGAGGAACACCAGTCGTCAAATTAAGCCAGTTTGATGACAATTCACCGACATTAATTGACTGTTGGCGCCCTCGAAGATAGGATGTGAACCATTCCAGCACTTCATCAGAAACCATAATGTGGGAAAGGATGGCTAAAAGAATGTCATGACTGACGGTATTAAAGGCGTTTGAAAAGTCAATTAAGGCCATGACTGTGATTTTGGTATTATCCATGGCTGCCCTTATATCGCCAGTCACTTTTAGCAGTGCGGTGGTGGTACTACGTCCTGGCCTAAATCCAGATTGGAGTGGACTAATAAGGTTATTAGTAAAAACAAAATCAGAAAGTTGTTTAAGGACGCAGGACTCAAGTACCTTGGAAAGGAAGGGCAGGATACAAATTGGTCTATAATGGGCAGGAAGTGAAGGATTTGGGCACTTTGGAAGAGGACGGACCAGAGCTTTCCGCCATTGGGAGGGAAAAGAACCAGTATCCAAGGAAAAATTAAGGATATGGGTAATCACAGGAAGAAGGTAATCAAGGATGGGAATAATCATACGTCGGCTGATTTTATCAAATCCAACTGCATTGGACTTAATAGCAAGGATATTTTTTTTGGTTTCGTCAGAAGATACTGGAGAGAAGTGAAACAGATTAATACTAGAGCGCGACAAACCATTTAAATAAGAAATAGTTTCAATAATCGTCTGATGATCCATTACAGAAGTAGTGATGAAATGTTTTTTTAAATCATCTAAGGCGATGGAAGTAGGCAGGTTTGAGATTCGCGACTTGCCAATACCGAGAGTCCCGAGGAATTTCCAGGTATCAGCAGGAGAAGACGAAGATATGTTGTCGAGAATATGACGGCGTTTAGCGTTACGTACCATCTGATTACACCGATTCCTAGCCAATTTGTAGCAGGACCAATTCTCGTCAGAACGGTTCTTTTTAAATTTACGAAAGGCACGATCCCTCCGCCTCATAGCCATCCGAACTCCTTCGGTCATCCAAGGAGTCGAATGACGCTTCAGCTTAACTTCCTTGACGGGGGCGTGGACGTCATACAATTCTGTAACTAGACCGTTAAATATATTAACCTTATCATCTATAGTGTTTGCCTCCATCACAGGCTTCCACTCGATTTGAGCTGCATCCTTGCACAGTTGTTCTACATTTAATCTAGCGAAAGAACGCACGTGCAGAACTTTGGGCTTAGGTTTAGGAGGCTTCAGGATGTAGGATAAATATATACAATCGTGGTGAGAAAATCCAGGAGCCAGGTATTGTCCGTGAGAGGAGATCATGGATGGATTGGAAGTAAGGATTAAGTCAAGCCAAGTGTCTTCATCGGAGAGGTTATGGTGGGTGGCCTGGAGAGGTAAGATATGAAAACAGCTCGACTCAACTATTCGTAGGAGTTTGCGGGTTCGGGAAGAATCAGGTGATAGGAGATTGGTGTTAAAATCACCCATGACAACGTGGTGGGCATACTCCGAACCCAAAGATTCTAGAACCGGTTCGAAGTCGGTGAAATAGTCGATGTTAGGTGGACAGTACACAACGCCAATAACTATCTTGCAACCTTTAACAGATACTTCTAGAAAAAGGTACTCAGCAGTGGCAGAGTAATTCTCAGAGGAGGAGGCCAGAATCTTATATGGGAGATCATGTCTAAGGTATATCGCGACGCCCCCACCTCCTTTACCTATACGATCGTTTCTGATTAAAATAAAACCTGGTAGAGAGAACATAGTGGAGAGCAGATGGGGTTTGAGCCAGCTCTCAGAAATCAAGACAGCATGTACGTTAGAGTTGGAGAACGTGTCACACAAGTCGCTGTAGTGGCTAGGAATACTTTGTGCATTTAGATGACAAATGTGGAGCTTACTGTTAATAGAAAAATTATGTCTTAAAAAGTCTCCAAGTGAGTCGCTTAATGAGCAAAAACTGTCGTCTGAAGAATTAGCAGATTCGTTGGCAGATAAGTAAGAATCATTATCGCTAATGGACATAATTAAAAATATATATAAAAATATGTAAATAAATATAAATCTATATAAAATAATAATAATAAAAGTGAGGTTATTATGGATGGAGCAGGACAACCTTCTGCAGTATGTGACATATCTCCTCGCAACACCACAGAGGAGGCAACTGCCGCCCTGGATATCCGCCGGAGACCAGGGTGCAGGAGGCTGGCCTGCGTGCGCAATCTTCCCCTCTGATAGTGAGACCCCTAGTGGCTAGCATGGGGGTGTCTGTTGCACAATATGGAGTTGTGCTATTTGCACCGGCACTGCTCATTTTAGCTGGACTTGGGGTCATAACACCCGAGAAGGGGGGGGGGGGGGGGGCTCAAGAAGGCCGGACTCGTTTCTAATGGGGACTCCCACACGCCCCTGCTACTCCCCCGATCCCGTGGCAAAGGGAGTCCATAAAGGATTTTACCCAAGTTAAAAATGGTGATATACCTCGTGTTTAAGATAACGCACTCTTGAGCGGCCCTTCCCAATACGGAGAGCCGTATAAAGCTCTTGGGTTCTTGCTAGAGATAGAGTTTTGGTTCGATTCCGACAGCGACGACAATCTTTTCGTACTCTTTCTACATATTTTAATGTTCAATCTTAAGTGCAAAGATTAGCACTATAAACAATTTAAGTTTCTAAAAAGTGTTTTCTGTTTGGTGAAACTTCAATGGTCAAGTACTGAATCCTGATTATACTTCAGTTAAAGTAAGGAAGAAATTGGTTTCTAATTAAAATGTTTTTGTATATTTTAACTGTAAACCAATGCGTTACAACTTTCGTCATATATATGATTTCTGATTTACACTTTGTGAGATTCACTATTTGTATACGCGTGTAACCTCAACCCGGCCCGAAGTTTTCGGCAGACGACAAACATTATTCTGTTAATAAACAATCCGGCATAAGTTAATTTCGCGAGTGCCACGGCCGCGTGAATAAATTCAAACGTCGTAAAATTCAAATGCTCAACACACCAATGACCCCGGGAAGAATTAAACGGCAACCGAATACGCAATAAATTAGAAACGTTGTATTCGCAAAGGCACACCTCCCCCGAAATCTAGTGTTTTATTGTCTAGACCGTAAAATAATTAAATTTCCATAACAGTGCCCGTATCAACCCTCCCTCCCTATACGGCGGCAAGTTTTACTGTTGTAAGCGAAATTGTGAAGGAGATATAACAAGGCAATAAGGGGAAAGTTACAAGTTATTTTGTGATGCTAAATTAATCGAGCCTTATATAGGATCTCGTGTGAGTTCTGGAAACAAGATTTATTAAGTATTCAACTTTGCCTTAGTTGTCATTGAAAGCACAGTAAGGGAATAGTCCAATATTTTACAATTTTTTTTATTTAAATTTAATTCATTATTATTGAAACAGTGATCAACAACTACAGAATACTAATATAGCATTCAAATATAAAACTATATTCACCGTGTCTTTGTCCGAATAACTGACATCACCTATTCAAAAACCGAGGTTGAACAATAACTAAGCTATATTTTTACTAAGTTATAGATAAGCAACGGCTTTTGCATGAGTAAGCGACTTTTGACTTTTGCAGTGATTCAAGAGTGTTTTATCTGTCTCAAGGGAGTGTTTTTTAAAGCAGTAATCAAAAACGCAAGTGGTTTTTTTGGTAGAGCCAAAAATGTTATTTCTACACCACAATGGTTAACGTATTTAAATTTTTCTACTGGTATATTTGACCCTTACAAAGAAGTTAGCATTCCTTCGTTATATTATCGACGTTACTTCAGATTCCTGAACGTGTTCCGGATCGATGAATTAATTCGTTTGAAACACGAAAACCGGCTCCCGTGGGCACACCCGGCGAGTAATTAAATAAAATCTCGTCGAGCGGAAAAATAACGGCACCGAAGTTTCCATATTCCAAAGCTACAGGATCGGGTAATGGAGGCGGGTAATTAAGTTATTACCAAAGATGGAAGACTTTCGAATCTGTAAGAATCAATGCTGGACCTGATAAGCAGCATTCCTTGCTGGAGTTTGCGCTCTTTCACCGTATGTCGGTGTGTATGATTTATTACTTATTTTTATGCTGTTTTTATACTTTAACGTTTGATGAAATGAAGCCGACCAAGTGCGAGTCGCACTCGCGCACGAAGGGTTCCGTAAAAATCAATTATTCCCATAAAATATTGATTGTTCTGTTTTTTTGTTGTACCTAAAAATTAGTTATTATTGTGATCATTACTCGGACAAAACCTAGGTGCAGATATAATCCAAGTCTTAAATAGAACTATACCAGAATTTAACTATGGCTATTACATTAAAATTTTAATATACTACTACTATTTCTATAATAATATAAAAAACTAGCTGTGACCGGCCACTATTCACTGTGCCTTTTTCTTCGTTTCCGTTTGATCTTTTAAATACAAAGTATATAAAACACTCTCCTGTTCAATAGCTATGTTTTGAATAAATATCAAGTCAACTTCATCGACTAGTTGTTAAGTTTTGTGGACACAAACATACGGAAGCTAAATTCTTATACAATGGTTAAACTTTTGTAAAAATAAATCGTTAAAGAGACATTGCATTAAGACAGTCATATAACAGAGATATGAGGTATAACATGTATGTATAAACATGAAAATAAATTGAAATATATCAGACACATGTTTGCACGGCTTTTTTTATTGTTAACTTACTTTGAAACAATAAAAAAATTCAAACTCGTTTTCATGTTCTTTTTTTTTTAATCGCCTGCAGTTGTAAAACAGCTCATGAAGAATTAAAGACCTAATAAAGGTGTAATAAATTAGGAACGTGCTTGCTACGGCGCACCTTAACCAAAATCTATAGTTTTATTGTTTAGTCTAGACTTTAAAATCATTAATTGAAAAGAGAAGTAGAAGATGGTGCTTTTAAAAATTCTTCACATTTAATAGGTTGGCTGGATAGCAAGAAGATTTAACTACGGTAGTTTATAAAATTTCGTAAGATATATTTTTGTTTTCACGCAATATTTCAAAGAAATATTACAAACTTCCATTGAAAATAATTTTTTGAGTAAGAATTATCCATAAAGATTTTATGGATTTCTGTGAAACGTATTGTAATCTGTATAATATTATTTAATCGCTCTCAATTTTTTATTTAACAAGTTTAATTTCAAATCCGCCAGCTTGCTTCTACATGACGATAATTCAGTTGCAAGTGGTTATCGCACTAGCTTAATAAAAGCATATTCTATAGCCTGCACTCCAACCCTTTGCTGTACATATTATGAACAAAGATACAAAATTCAGTATAATGATTCAATCACCCAAAAGGTCAAAGTGGCTGCTATGAATGTATGTTGCCCCTTTGTTGTTGTATTTTAGATTTCTTCGTAGGCAAAGCTACGGTTAATGCTACGCAAGCTACGTTGATATGATTTTCGCGGGAGCGAAATGTTTGCAATTACGGAGACAATATATTCAATTAATATAAATGTTAATGAGGACACTTTCCGCTTTCGCAATCCCCGGTGTTTGTTTTAGAGAATCCCGTCTGTCAATTAACGATTTTAAGCATACCTACCTCGCCTCTTATTCCCTTTGAATATTCATCAATTTCCAAGATTGAGGTAAAAGTATACTTTCGCATTTTGGAAGCGATTTAATATTCCACTTTAATTATGTTCGGTTTAATTTATACGGAAGTTGCTATTTAATCAACAAGTAATTGAATCAAATTTTAATATTTTCCAATTGTTGCTTGTCTTTTATAAATTTAATATGGCATTTTAAAAAATCTCATTTTGTAAAACGTTCTTGTAAAAGAACTTCATTGTTCGTAATTTTAATTTCGACTTTCATGGTCACGGAACATACAGTCTGTCCCGTGACCATTAACGCTGGAAAGATTTCGAAACGTCGGAAATTGTATAAAATCAAAATTCAAACGCGATAAAATCCTCAAACTAGTTTCAATTAATATGTATAACATTCGCGTCAAATTTAGAAATCGGTTGGTTGAAGTATTAAAATATTTTTTTTGTTTAGATTACATATATACACATTTCAATTAGAGATAAATGTTTATAATTTCTCTATGATTCTGTTTCATTACCATATTGAAGAATAAAAAAGGTGTACCAAAATATATAATACTACACAAATTCCGAGAAGACTGGAATTTTAATTAATAATCAACACGCTAAAATCTAAAAATACTTCCGTTGTGTTTGCTGTTAGCTTGGGACGTGCATATTTAAAATAACGGAAGTACAGAATCTCTGTCACTGAGACGGTTTCGACGCGCAACACGGGCCCTGTCCGTTCCCGTTCGCGGCCACGCCGCAGCGCAATGATATTCCATTAGTGAACGACAATTAGGCAGTGCGATGCGAAAGCGCATCGCGGAATCGCCGACGCGGCAAATTTGATCGCGCGGTTTCGGCTTACGGACGCGCTTAGCCCTTGTACGGGGTGTCCCGAAATACGTCGATTTTCGAAAAACTTTTTTTTATTTATTGGGACATAAAACAGTTATTTGAATAGTTATACATAAATCATAGAATTTCAAATTATGTTACTATTCGTATAACTCCGTACCAATGTCCGCAAAATAATATTACGAAAAATAAGATAAAAAAATTAAGTCCTAAGTTCCTAGCCCAATTTGCATGTTGCGATTTAAGTATTAATGTGACCATTCTTTTAAATTGATCTTGTGGAATTTAATCTAGCAAAAATTGTTACACTATAAAAATAAATCCAATTTAGATGCACCAAATAGGTTTCCGTATAGGTTGAACTCAGCATGAGTTCACGGAGTTAGTTAACTTCGGAGATTAACTAGTTAACTTCGCCGATTTTCAGTGGAACCGTAGGATAATGATGGAGGAGGTTTTGAGCACACGTTTCTCAAGTTACTTTCTGCAACGCACAACCAAGTTGTGGAATATGTTGTCGCCAGTGATATTTCCGGGCCGATACGATTAAGGGAACTTCAAGAAGAGAGCCCATTCCTTCCTCAAAGGCCGCCAACGCATTTGTGACTCCTCTGGTGCTGCGACGATCTTTAGGTGGCGGTGAAGACTTACCATCAGGTGGCTCGCCTCCTTTTCCATTATAAAAGCACATTATGTCAAACATACCGTATTTCAATCGTCTGACGTGAGTATTCAATCCCCCCTCAACCACGGCCACGATTCATGGAGACTAGTGAGGAAATAATTTGAACGAACATTTGATATTAAGTGATTGCCGCCGCACATGAACACATACAATACCATACCCGTGGGTTTTCAGATATGTTGCTAACCTTTAAGTAATGAACCCAGTACCCCACTGATAATACTTCCTCTTCACGTCGGTCTTCTGTGAAATCATAGTAGTTTCCAGGATGAGCCTGCAAATTCGTGCAAGTGCAAAAACTACTGCGATGCCAAACCATTCCATTAGCATTATTTGTTGGTTGCATTTCTTAATCTAATTTTTCTTTCCAAAAGTTTATACAAAGAATACAAAAGGCATAGTTTTCGCATTACCTCGTCATCAACTTTGAGCTTTGAGATAAATTGCGTTACCAATTACATATGTTTTAAGAAATAGTTCCAACTTTTGCTATCAGCACCATGTTAAACTTACCTAAAATAAAAAACGCTTTATAAGGAGTCCATTTCCGGTCCTTAAAATTTACACAAACAACAATATTACAGTCGCAACCGTGGCCGTTGGGTGGCTATCTAACTTCATTCCAGCCAAAGATTCTCATCGATCCGAAGTGAAAAGTTTAAGCCTTTGTCGCGATAGAGCGGAAAACGAGCGCCCAGGAAAAACGAAGCCCTCACACCGCCCTGTATAAGCCGCAGCGGCGCTATATGATTCGTGCGCAAAGAACCATGAAATTGCTTTATACGCCCGGCCCGATGAATAATTAATATTGTAACGTGCCTCTATTCGTACGTACAACGATCTAGATTGAAGCCAATCGCATCCGCATTTATAAACCATGTGGGAAAATCGCCGAAAACTGGCGGTAAAATCGGAGCGCCTATGTAGCGCTTTCAATCTTTTAAGAGGCATAATATGATGCGGGTTTCGACGATATGGAGATTAAAGGGTTCATGCGATTGAAATATTTATAAGGGAAACGCGACAAATACTTCGTATTAATCTCGATGTTAGATATATTTTTATATGAAGTGTACCTTCATAAAAAAATATACCTATGTAAATTGTATTTAAATAAAGGCATACAAATATACTGTTCCAGAAGTGAGTAGTTTGTACTGGGGAAGACCACGCGTAAGATTGCAGTTCCACTGATGCGTAGCAGGTTGCTACTGTCCCAAAAATATAAATGTCACACGACACGCATTCTCTCCCACAGCATTCTTTTTGAAGCTTAAGAGCTCAAATTTGATACAGCGATTATTCAAATAGGGACGTATGGATATAAATAGAGGAAAACGAACGCATTATCCGGCGCGAAGGACCATCAATTTCACCCACATAGCCCGTCAGCGTCACCGCTATAAGCAGGCAGATGTAATTTCTGCCGGCGCCGGGCGATCGCTCAGATTAATGGTACAATATCTCACCTGACGCGTCGCAGGGTTAATCTGCCCCGATGCGGATTAACATCAGGGCTGCACCAACAAAATTATACCCTTATGATGCCGTGAATGGCTTTAGCCTTACGCGTGATCCAGTCGTGATCGCTCCGCTGTATTGCTCTCATTAAGCGAAGTATCGATTTACTCTTCGCATTTAAATACTGTGTTTCCGTTTCGCTTAACAATTAAATGAATATGGTTAGTCGCATTTAAATACTTAAATAAGCGTTTAAATATCGTATACTATGTGAAATAGCACATATTAAAACTATTGACGTTTTATTTTATTTGTAGCATGTAAATTTGATATTCTTAAATTATAGAACTGAAAATATATAACAAGGTAATTATTAAGGGTAGTCTCAAAATTTCATAAGGTATTGGATTTTATCCCCTGAATCTGAATAAGTGATATAATTTTTTCTACGTATTCCAGTTGCGTTGGTGAAAAAGATGCCATCAGTGCAGCTTAAAAATATATAATAAGTTATGTAATAATATATACTTTTTATTAATAATATATTTATTATAAGTAAGAGACAACTATCTATGGGTCGCACAAATAGTTATCCCGTGTGGGAAGCCCCCCGACGCCGAAGCTAATACCGTGGCCACTGCGCCAGGGAGTCATCGTATTATACATTATAAACACTGGAAAAACACTGTTCGTCACACAACATTTTCCAGTAGTGGGGATCGAACCCACACCCTCTGGCGCAAGAGGCAAGGTCACTACTCCCTATGCCAATCAGGTTATCAAATCCTTACTATCCTTACTAATTAATATTAGTAAAGATAGTAAAGATTTGACATATCCTTTATAATTAAAGGCGAAAACAATTATGTTTTTTGACTGCCGTTTGAAATAGATCACCTATTGTAAGTTGTAGTCGTTATCTGAAAGTTTGTAAGTACTTCACGGTAAGCTCTTTCACGCAAATAATACTAATAATAATATAGCTTATACATCAGAATAACACAGGCTATAATTTATATACATATTTTTATGTATTCTGTCTTTCTGTCTGAATGTTACGTCTTCAACCTATTCTGCGCCTATTACTACGCCTAGTCGCGGGCAGCAGCTAGTAGAAAATAAGTATAGTCCTATCGAAGCAGACAGTGCTTGCCGTATTTGAAAGACTTTCAGTCATAGGCTTATTATGTAATCCTATAAATCACGTATATACGATATACTCTACCCTTTTCAACCGACTTAAAAAAATAAGGACGTTCTCAATTCGACTATATTTTTTTATGTTTGTTACAGACATAACTTTCGACTAAGGGATTTTGGACCGATTTTGTTGATTTTTTTTTTCATGACATCCCATATCAATTTCATTGGTACTGGATCTTGGGCTCCGGATATACGAAGAGAACTCCTGAAAATCAATTATAAAATGAATACAGAGCGAGATGTTTGAAGTCGGTTTTGTTTTTATTTAATAAAAATGTGGAATTGTTGTAAAAAAACCGTGCCAGCTAAGTGTCCAGGTGCTTGCTCGAATGGGCGGGTTCCCTGTGTAGCCAACACGACGATAACCTTCCTAACCAATGATAACCTTCCTATTTTCCTATTACCTGCATATTTGCGAAATAATAAGAGAGAAAAAATCTTGAAGATACGGGAAGTCCGAAAAACTGCATATGTAGTTCCATATTAATTTCATAAGTACTGGACATTAGAGTCCGGAGATACAGCGTCGGTGGTAGGGCCACGCAGCAGCCTCGGCTGTTGCACGAATGGGCAGACCCGTCCGAAGACCAGCGTAAAGTGGAAGTATGACAAATACTTTCGCGTTTCATCTGGTGTGTGAGGTAGCTCCAGACGAAACGCGAAAGAAGCAATTAAGCGAAAGAAGAAGCAAAGAAGAGCCCAATTTTCAAAAGGTTATCAACGCATCTGTATCCCTCGGGTGTAGCCAATGTCCATGAGCGGCGGTATGTACTTACCATCAGGTGAACGTTCTGCTCGTTTGGCAACTAGCATTTAAAAAGTTGTTGGAACATTCCAAATGTTTTTGTATTTGTACACATCTGAATGAATAAACATCAAAATGTGAGTTCATTAAAATTAATCAATCACCGCTTTTATTACGTTTGAAAGCCTATAGAAATTCCTCGAATAGAATCCGGTTTCCGCCCAAAGGAAACGCCAAGTAATAAACTGGGTATTTAACAAATAAGCGGAGTGAAAGAAAAGTAATACTTCGTGAAATATTCCACTGAAATATGTATTAAACCTGTGGCCGGCGAGATTAAGCCGCTCAAGGAGAGATCGGATATTAACGAGGCACGGCGACTATAGAAAGCGATGCTACAAAATCTATAAAATTTATTAAATGAAAATTTACTCACATTTCATTGAATTACGAACAGTACTTTACATTTGTAGCAATTGCATATAAATTCATTATACAGGATTGCCATTACTGTACATTTTTTAATTTTATTTTTCAAATGTAAAACCATTTTTATTTACATCGTCTTAAATAGATTCAACGACTACACTGGTACAAAGTAAAAAATAAACTCGTTGAAGTTGCGATCTCGATTCAGTTTAGTGGTCAATCGTTTCATGATTCAAAGAATCCTAAGATATTTCTAGAGGAATTTGTCATCTTATATTTCCTTAAAGTGAATTGTTTCAAAGCTCCAACTGGACGACGAGCCCACGCTAGGTGCGCGCGAAGTAAAGAATTTAATCTACAATGAAAGAAGTCTGAGGTTCTTTGTGCGTGTCACCTCTCCCGCCCCACCCTCGGAACGTAGTGTGATCTTCAATCTATAGGGACCTTCAATTCGGTAATCCGATGAACCCTGATTATTATTGATACGGTATCGTTACTTAAATACGAAATAGTGAGAATCAGTGCAGCTATCTTTGATTTTTAGTTCTAGTCTCTGCAATTAAGACGACACTTAAAAATATGTAGATAGAGCTGTCGCGAAATTTTTAGCATGGTGAGTATGTCGACCGCTTATCTTAAGTTCGAATCTTCGCAGCGGCGAAACATTTTGTGAAAGTTTCATATAAATAATTGTAAGTTTTTCATTGCAGTTATCGTCAGACAATCTAACAACCACACCCTTGGGAACGCATCGTGCTGGTAAACAATTAAAAAGAAAAAAAATTAAATATAAATTAAAAACTAATTAATTAATAATTAATTAAATTTCTTGTGTCTTTCATATAATTCATTGCCTACCAAATTTTGAGCCTGATTTTATTTTCTACCGTATACTCGTATAATTTGGTCTGTAGTTCAATAATTCATAAATATTCTAATAATAAAAATACTCATAATCCACTACTTATTTATGTTATAATTATACTTGTAGTATTTCCTAGCTACAGGGAGAGGTTCCTTTAAGTAGACATTAAAAATAACGGATGTAAAAATGCAATGATTGCCTTTGACTTTGATTGAAGACTTTATTTATATATTTGTTTTCTTTATTAAAAACCTTAAAAAATGCTTACAAAGAGTACTTAATGCCTATTGGCATTCTCTATCAGTCAAACCGTGAAGAGAAATCGTTGTAGGTGTAATCCATAAATAGAATTATAATATGGATTCGGGAATAAAATTAAGGCTTAAATCCAAGAACGCTATATATACGATATTACACAAGCACTATTATAACAAACCATGGTAACTAATTTAGCTTCGATTCAAAATCAAGTTGAAATTATTTAAAAAAAAGTACCACAGAATATAATAGCAGTCGCATCCATTCGTCTTGATTCGATGTCTTCATTCATTCCTCTTCCTTACAATTCAATATCATCCCTCTGTAGCCGGTTTTCGCTTTAATAAATGCGATAGATCTCGATTCGAGCTTCAATAATATTGTCACCTCAGCTCATAGCCACTGAAGCACTTCCCATTCCTCCGGGCATTTAGTTTTATTCATTACTTGGCGTATCCGCCCCTCCTCTCTTGTGAGATTCTTATTTTTTCACCCGTCCTATCTAAACGTATACTAAAACTTAGCCAAAGTACTACTTACTTTTTACACTACCTACTTACTTTGCATAATAGCTTTATCTATTAATTAATGTAACAATTATTTATTTTTTTTAAACTTTGTGATGCGGCCAGCTTCATTGTGGTAGGGGGGGACGTAGTAAGCCTTCCCGTAGAGCGTCACCTTTGCTCGGGCCCTCCCCGTGAGTAGCGGCAGAAACCGTGAAACTAATTACTACGACACGATGGCAAACCCAATATTACAAAGTTCGCATTGTGGTAGGGCCACGCAGCAACATCTGCTTTTATTCGTTTGGGCACAACTCTGCCAATCGTGCAACAGAGTCTCAGGAAATATCAGAGCCTCGCGGAAGAACGGCGTGAACTGGCAGTAGTATATAAGTATATAGGTATATATAAGTATATATAAGTATTTATATAAGTATATATTTTCGCCTTATTTTTTATGTGTGTTTGTATAACTTTGTCGTTTATGAACCGATTTTGATGATTCTTTTTTTGTTGGAAAGCAGATATCCCAATGTGTTACCATGATAAGGAAGACTCAGATCTGATGATGGCATCCTATATAAGTCGAGGGCAATCCTCAAATGTTATAGGCGTTGACAATATTTTAATAGTTTCCTGTTTGAAGTTGATAGCTAGTTTTGTAGATGTCTACGACTGGGTGTAATCACTTACACCACGCGGACCACTTGCTCGATTGTCAACTTTTCAAGTGAAAAAAAATTCACTACTTGTTTGGCGTACCGTGATATTTCTAGTAACAGAACTGATGAATTCGCGTTGAGGTTCACGTCTTTCCTTATTAATCTTGTAACACCTTTAATGCTTAGGACCGAACACAATCCCGCAACGTGATACGTCTAAAATGGCAACTTCTCGTTAACTCTCCGTTGAGATTCGTTACCATGACATAAATAGCATCTCAATGTAACAATTATCTTCTCACCAACCGCATCTTATCGCAATTTATTCATTCACGTGTCTGTTATCTTAAATGCGCGACAGTGTAGTTTTAATTCTAAACAACTTCTGACACTCTTTTGTGTTGTGTCAAATGATTATTTTAATATTAAGTGTGGTCCCATGTATAGCCGGCGGGGCGCAAGCCCCAAAGGCACAAGCGTCGTCATGGGTTCCCTCTTAGAGGAGTTCCTTCGGCAGGAATGCCCCGAAGTATGGGCAAAATACTTAAGCTTCGCGAGGGAACGGCGCCTTGTCGTCGAATTCTCTAGCGACAGTCCGGCTTCACCGGCTGCCGCCTCGCCTCCATCTCCGGTGCCCTCTGCGCCAGCTATTGTGTCGCCCTCTGCGACAATCGATACGCCCGTCGCGTCGACTTCCGCCGCCGCGAACGAACCCAACGCGCCTTCTGCGCAAACCATTTCGGCCCCCTTCCGCGCTGTCGTTCCCGACTCACAATCGGACGGCGGCGCAGACATGGAGGTCGAAACGACCCCCGCTAACAACGCGAACGCCGACGGCTTCACCGTCGTCAAATCGCGAAAAAAGGGCAAGAAACGCCCCTCTACAGACAGCGACCCTGAAAGCGAGGCCGCCCCGTCAAACCGTCCCACCGCGACGCCCGCCAAAAAGGCAGCCGCGTCTGCCCAGTCGGAACCGACATTCGCCTCCGAGCGAAAAATCAAGCCACCGCCGCCAATAATAATACAATATAAGGCAAAGTGGCACCAGGTTTGTTCGTGGTTTGAACGCCACAACATCCGAGACCCCCGGTCAAAAAATACTAATATGGGTATCCGCGTATACCTCGATTCGTCAGACGATTTCCGCCGCGTAACAAAGTACTTGCGCGAAGCTAAGGTAGGTTTCCACACCTACTCACTACCCGAAGAGCGTAAACTTCGGGTCGTAATTAAGGGCGTCCCAAAAGAGTCGGATGTCGATATGGCTAAGGTCGACATCCGCACTCAGGGATACCCTGTCCACGCCGTGGGACGTCTCAGGCACCCTCGCACCCGTGTCCCTATGGACATGGTCATGTTGGAACTTGACCCTACCCCGGAAGGTAAGGCCATTTTCAACCTTAAGAGGGTCAGTGGGCTCAGTGACTTGGTCATCGAGCCCCCACGTAAATCAGGTGTTGTGGCACAGTGCCACAACTGTCAACATTTTGGCCACACGGCCAATAACTGCTTCGCTCACCCAAGGTGCGTCAAATGCACCGGTGACCACGGCACAACCGAGTGCACGAGGCCGAAAGATTGCGCAGATCCACCGGACTGCGTAAATTGCCACACTACCGGCCATCCGGCTAGTTATAGAGGCTGCGCTAAGGCCCCGAAAACTCCCGCGAGAAAATCTCCCGCGAAGTCTACGTTGCCCAAACCCGCGCCCGTTAAATACATTCCCGCGCCCGTACCCGTCATTAACGCCTGCAACTACCGCAAACTACCAACCGGACACAAACGCGAACGTAAACAAGCGTCGCCCGCGAAACGTCCTCATCGACCCGGTCGACGAAGAGGACTTAGAAACGATGGACCCACCGCCGGGGGTCCCGCCGGATAACACTACACCGTTAGTGTAACAACAATCACACCAGTTCGCCCTCGCCTCCGAGCACGGCGAGACCCACACAACGCGTACACAAGGTACACCCGCGTTCCGGGGCGGTTCTCACCACTCCCAGCCACCGATTAGCTAAATGCACAGTCGACGGTCGTCGGGGTCTCGGTCCGAACCGGCGACCTCGACGGCCCTTAGATGACACACCATAGTAGTTAAACGCACGCATGAGCACATGCGCGACCCTACCCATAGCGGAGGGTCCAAACCCGTGGGTTCTGGCTAGCCCACCGGTTCTGCGTCCGATGAAGCTTTAATAGTCTCGGGACTGAAAGCAAAAACATCAGTTAATTCAAGATACAAGATTCATGACTTTCGCAGGCGAGCCAACCTTTTCATGTAACAGCAAATGGTATTTTGGCGTCCTAAAGTAATACAATGAAAATATTACATCTAACAAAGTATATCAATTTCTAACTTTGCAAAAAAACTATTCAGTCAATGCAATCTTCTCAATTGCAACTCTAACATACAAAGTGCCGTATCTCCAATGTTAATTGTCTAAGAGAACATCTGTATGGAGTCTGTCTCCAACAACTAAAGAGCTAATAGCATTAATTCCGACGGTAGGTGGGGTGTTTGAACAATTGTTGCGAATTTAAATCAAACAATTCGCGGCAGCCGTTACAGGCACGTGTTACTGCCGACTACAATCGTGGGGGCTTGTTTCCATTCACGAATCCGACACGAAATTCTTGTCATGGTGATATCATAAATTCAAAATTATTTTTAAGTTATTGCATAGCTTTTATCGCGGGCTATGAGCGCGGCGACCGACTCTAGAAATTCCGTAATGAAAACATTAAACCCGCCCGCTACGCTTACTCCCTACTCCGCCTACCATGTAGCTCGGCCGAGCGTTCGCTTAACGTGTATATATATATGACTGTACAAAGCTCGCACGGAAGCATTAATATCCATCTATGTTATAATTAATATGATATCATAATATTATATTATCATATGATGATATGATATTTAGAGGATATCAAGTCTCAAACTTATGTTTCCTATTTCAGGTACCATAGAATTACCGCGGTAGTCCCCGAGTGCCACAGGTTTTTTTGAATCCTTCTGTATATCGTAATTGTGAAACAAGGCCCGTTATGGGGGTTGTGACGTAGACTGTCTTAGTTATACTTTACATCCGTATTGCTTCGAGGTTACAACATGAAATTTTGCAAACTCAACCATCGCTATCGCAACTTATTTTGTAACTGCGCTTTTAGCTATTTCAATATTATTTGTTTTTATCTCCTACGAATTAATTATCAACTGCTCTTCTTCTTTAACTCTATATGCCAATTACCACGTCAGCATCCCACCGTTTTATTGATGTAAGTGGGTTAACGTGTGACATTGGATACTAATACCGAGCGTGAAGAAAATATAAGCGGGCAGACAACCAGGCGTAGCAATTATAAGGCGGGTGCGCCGATGCAGTTGTTACTCACCGCCCTGATTTACGCCGACCTCCGACGACGCTAAACAGGTACTGTAAGTTCCCCGGCAATTGTTTAATTCGCAACTGCTTAATAAATTTGGTTCTCCCGAGCTGGGGCTACACCTCCTTAACTTCGGGCGCATCCAAGAACGGTTAAGTCGCTATATGTTTTAAAATATCTTCATCTTATTAAGTTTTAATTACCACTTTAAGAAGTCGACGGATGCGGGTGGCTAAGTATGTTCAAATGATATTAGGTGATTCATCATTCATCATTTCAGCCTGTTTGAGTCCACTGCTGAACATAGACCTCCCCCATAGACCACCACGAAGTACGACCCTGAGCCACCTGCATCCATCGACTTCCCGCACATTTGCACAGGTCGTCACTCTATCTAGTGGGGGGTCGTCCCACACTGCGATGGCCAGTACGAGGCTGCCACTTGAGAGCCTTTCTTCCCCAACGGTTATCGGTTCTACGAGCTATATGGCCGGCCCATCGCCACTAGGTGATTACCACCGCCAATTGATCTATACAATACCTGAGGAGTTGTAGGTGCACTGCCAACTTTCATAAACAGTGACCTTTAGATACCTCACTCACCATACGAACGCAAAAGTATAACACTTCTACTTAAAAATGGTCTTTCGTAGAGCCGTAGCACTTCCCTGGTTGTGCTTTTCGTAGCGAGCTAATTCCATTGCTACGTGTAAGAGAAGCCACGTACTTTGGGAGATCATAAATAAAATAAAACAATATACATATTGCTTCATAAAAAGCGACCATGGCCCAATACATTGGAAACATGATCTGCATTCGCAGCGTATAATAAAAAAATAGCCTTGCAAAAACTCATCTACGGTGGAAACACAACTCAGGGCCGTCTGAACGTAAATAATTAAGATTAATTTTTTAATACGTTAACGCCGCGCCCAATCAGATATTTATCCAGCCGCTTGGAAATTTGCGTAAATCACGCGAATCGTAAAAATATATTTTAATGACGTAAAGCAACACAGCGCAACTGCATAAAATTCGTTTGATTAAAAATTTCATTTATTGTACTACATAATTATAAAATGGACTAACTGGTTTTAAAGCTGTATTATAATTATTCTGTATTTATGTACTTAATTCACTTTCTTCCTCTACTTGTGTCTAGAAATTGAAATTAATTAGCATGCAAGCAAGTAGCAGTCAAGCGCTGGCCATTTTTGAATAAAAAAGTGAAATGAACAAAAATATACGACCGTCAAGGTACTTAATGTTTAAAATTTAAATTTTTACTCGAAAAATTAAGTCTCTACCTTGGCGGTCAACCTGGTCATTTTAATTTCTAGTTAAAGTAATTCCGATGACCCGATTGGTGAATATCGTAAAACTGTCTTTTGTGCCATAAGATGTGGGTGTGATCCCCACTACTGGGAAATGTGATTTCCAGTGTCTGGGTCTTATTTATATCTATATATAATATGTACTAATGTGCAAAATAGTCATCAATTATCTAGTAGCCATAGTTCAAGCTTTTCTTGATTTGGTACCAGATAATGTTCGAGTATTATTTATAAATAAGTATGGTAGGAGGTCTGGCCACGCAGCAGCCTCGGCTGTTGCACGAATGGGCAGGATCGTCCGGGTAAGTACCACGAGCACACAGAAGACCGGCGTTAAGTGGAAGTATAATACTTTCGCGTTTCGTCTGGTGAGTGAGCTGGCCGGAGCCCAATTAGCTTAAAGCTTAGAAAATTGAGGCTTTTAAAATCATTTCAGAAAAAGAGATTACGTGAAAATTCGATTTAAATTTTTTATTTGGAACATTGGAGTGGTATATAAATCATGGTATGTGTATCGATCATGGTGTAGTATATAAATCATGGTATGCAGTTTTGAAAAAAAAAACCTATATGTAATAAGGCCCATTTTCCTTTTGATTTGATTTGGAAAAGCCAAGTAGAAGTTTCACTCAAATCCCAATCCAACGAAACAATAACAGCAACTAAAACTAATAAACAAACAGTGACAACTCGACAAAACTTCGAAATTAGAATTACATTTGGTATGGGTTAAATACGATAAAATCGCAGCAAATCCTGTCGATCGTTGCGTTGAAAACAGAGTAGGGGCTCGTTCACAAATCGTGCTCAATGCCCCGTCACAAACGGCGACGCCGCCTAACCTATTTGACGCACCGCGGCTAATTATGGACCTCGACGCGCGATAAACATTTTCGCCACCGCCCCTAGCGGCCATAAACACCCGTCGCGTTTAAAAGCCACTCCGACGTAAAAATCAACGAATACACGACCACGGGTTGAATCGTTTGAACCCACATTTGTATCAACTGGACGAGCGCTCAAAGCGAACCATTGTGATCGAACAAACTAAAGAAGAAACACGTAAATCTGAACATAAATCTCAGCGTAATGTACATGAATCAAAAAAATACACCAATCGAACTGAGTACCCCCTTCTTTTGAAATTTGTTAAAACAAGTTCTATGGTATCACAACCGTGTATCTAATATTGCCAGAATTCAGCTTACTTTATTTAACACTACTGCAAAAAGGTTATGAAAAGAAAATTTTTAGTGCATCCCTTAGTGCAATATGATTAAGGAACCTTGAAGATAAGAGCATATTCTTGTGTCACCCTCTCCAAAATATACAATCAAAGGAATACATTTAGCTTAGCAAAAGTCCAGAAAACTCATTGGAATAGGGCACTGATGCCTGGTCTCATCCAAAAAAGGGTCTAGTTGCAATGATGGGGAACTGTGACTTTTCTTCACCAAAACTAATTAAATTTGGACTTTGTAAGTCGCGACGCCTTCGACTCTATTCTCACACCGTTCCGCTGTTACGTTTTTGGGGATATCTCTGGAACGATTTACAGCAAATCCGGCACGCGGCAAAGGCAAATAAGACGTGCCTTTGATGGAACGCGTGGTATCCATAATCCTCCGATACTTAAGAACTCATCATCACAGCTATTACGAAAGAGTAAAGTCTAAATTCGAGCGAGCAAGGGTCCAAATTAACTTTGTACCTTATTTCGTAGCAACGGTACAGTTTCAGTTGAAGGCGACCTATTTGCGTGGAATAAAGACTAGTTTCCTTTGATCATTTTTATTATTTTGTTTCGGAAGCTCAGAAGCGGCGGGTTGCCGTATAAGCTGCACCGGACACCAATGGATTTATCGTTTGAGGTTTAGACAACGAAAGCCGCTTTGTCTTTGAGACAACAAACGAACGCCGACTCCCGCTCTCTCTCTCTGAAAGGGCGAAAGAAATAGAAATATTATTTTTATTGCTATTCCAAGAGTAGTTCGGAAATTGTTTCTGGAGAGAAAGACAACGGCCGGGTTAGAAGAATATGAGGAAAATCACAAAACCTATACCAAATTATCCTCATGGGAAATGAAAGTTGAAGATTTTTTGAGTCATTCGTCTCGTCGTCTATCTCAAGCTTATTATTAATAACCATAAAAATTCATCGTTGAATATGCAATAGTACAACACAATCATTTTTTTTATGTGAAAAGTTGCCAAACGAGCAGACGATTCGCCTGGTATTAAGTGAATACCGCCGTCCATGGACATCTGTTACACCCGAGGGTTACAGATGCGTTGACAACCTTTTTAAAATTGGGCTCCGACTACCTCACTCACCAGACGAAACGCGTAAGTATTTGTCATACTTCCACTTTACGCCAGTCTTCTGTGAGGTCGTGGTACTTACCCGGACGGGCCTGCCCATGCGTGCTACAGCCGAGGCTGCTGCGTAGCCCAACCACGTAAAATGTAATTCATGTGTAGCAATGTAATTCATAATACATTGCTACACATCACATCACATCTAAACATAAACTTATTAAAGTTGAACGATCTGGAATATGTAAATAAAACCTCTATTTCATGTGCAAATAGAAAGAAGATAGAAAGATTACCGGTAGCTTATTATAATGCAATATTATAAAGCAATATATTTATTGCTAGAACCCCTTCGAAACAGTAGCGACTAACCATTCGATATATATTTGCTGAAGTCAGTAACAACACGTTATCCAATATTGAAACGGCACAGTTTGCACAGGCCGTTGACAAAAATCACTGTCAACATAACCCGGTCTAACTAAAGGCTATTGTTTAATAGCAAAAATCAATAGGGACCGTTTGACCGACGGGCGCAAACGAAATTACAAGGGGCGGCCGGTAATCAAAGGGTGCCGGAATTTCGAACCGAATAATGAGATTATTATGAATTTCCAATGCAAATAGATGACCAACGGGCCCCAATCCATAGACTAAGGAAGTGAGACTTGACAATGACCTCGAATCGCCATCCGAATGGGACAAAATTTTACTTAAAACCTTAAAGATATTATTACACTGGCATTGCAAATTTACAAATGTTTGTTGTTAAATGAATGACATAAAAATTAATTCAACAAGTTATTCTTATTTATAGGTACACCGTCAATTACTTTCACCTTCGTAATAAATGATTCATGAAACATGGTGTACTTTGACTTACAAAATCTACAATCAATATTAAATTTCAGATTTAAAGTTTATTTTTTACGTTGAAGAAGTTTCCTACTAAAACCCATCAACGTTACCATTCATCTCGCAGTGATTTTTAAAATTATAAAAATATTTTTTCCAAATCATAATCTAAAATCAGTTTTGTTTGGAGACGAATCCTTTTTCAAAGTTATTTTCTATCCTACTTCTGTTACAAATAGATTAATTATGTTTAATGTAAAATTTATCGACCCCCTTTTATGTTGCAGTCTTCCAAAAGTAACGGTAATTACTTAACATTTTTGAACACATTTGAACCGCTTGGCAAGTTGAAGTTGCTTGCCAACTTTTCACATGAAAGAGCAAGGGTAATTTTGTAAATGTTTACAACTCGAACTAGAATCTATCTTGTTATCTATAGGAAAGCTTTGAGCTAGGCAGAATAAGAATTTTTGAAGTTACCCAACTGCATTGTGCTTAATCTGTAGCGGTTTGTAGCAGGGAAGTCACTGGTCGGCCGCCCACCGTCCAACTGCAACAGCCTATGTATACCCTTCTAATAACCGCCTGATAACCCCGACCCCTTCACAGCTTACCATTAAAACTAAGGACCGGACAAAGAATAGCTAACATTCATCATGTTTATCCGCATCGAAAAGGACAACCTCGGTATAAATAACCGTTCCAAATTGTTTCAAATATTTGCAGTGGGTACTTGGCTCGAAAGAATATATTTTGTTGTGAATTAAAATTCTCTTCCTGTTTATAATAAGCTAGCTGTTAACCGTGGCTTCGCCCGCGCGGTAATAGGGAATTAACAATGAGTTTTTTATTATACACCAAAATATCTCGCAGATGGCTGAATTTTTTCCTGCTTAGCTGACACTTATATTTTGGACAATTCACACAATATCTTTATAAAATATAGCCTTTGTGTTATTCTGACGTATAAGCTATATTATTGTAAAGTTTCATTAAAATCTATTCAGTAGTTTTTGCGTGAATGAGTAATAAACATCCATACATACATACAAACTTTCGCGTTTATAATATCAGTAAGGATTAACTAGTGTAAATTTGTATCACATGAATACTGTTACATCTTATTAAAGTCGTTAATTAATTCGTTTGTTAGTTAATTATATCGTTAATTAATATTCTCGATATTTGATTTTAACTATTTCTTTTTCGGCGCTGCGAGATAAGAATGCTTTTTATGTAAAACCCAGCCGCGATATAGTCGCAAAGGCGACATAATCCTGTTACGTTAAGAAAAAGATTATCAAGTGTTATTTTACCATTGCATTGGATTTTATTTGCCGCGGTATTGCAGTGAATCTCGATTTCTATGCTATAACATTAAAAAGCCCCGAACGTCTTAAACAGTGTCTTGTGCACATTGGCCGTTAGTTTCACATTTTATTGATCAAAAATGAAATATGTAAATAATGGGAACTTTGAATTTCAAAATAAAATTGTTTTAATACTAACAACTAGATTAGGTTATTTTTGTTGGCTGACAATGTTCTGGGGTATTTATTATTCTTTTTAAAAATATCAAAGATTTAGAACAAATTTCATATCGGACCAGTCCTGAATTAATTCGTGTTTCCATTTTTATAATTTTAATTTATTAACTAAATTTGTGATTAAAAAAATACTATTTATTACATGTGTGTCTTAAGTGATAAATATCCATTGTTACTTCACAATTAGTGTTGCCCGTATGATATAGCTATAATTGGATCAATAAAGTAAGGTTTTGCAACATTTAGCTCGAGTAATTATAAATATCGACACTAAAAACCAACTTTATTGTCATCTTAATATCTTACTAACAGCCAAAACTATTTTAGCCTTACATACTCAAATTATTTTCAGCCAGAACAGTATAGGGAAATGAAATCCAGATACATCCGTACTGACCCTCTTATTTATTCAAAAGTTTATTGTTAACGCCCCAAACAAAATGCTAATAAGCATTCTCCTCCTTGAGAGTTCTTGAGGTTATTCAGAATAGCGAAAAAAAAATACAAATACGCGACTCCTGAACTTTTGTTTAAATCTCACCACAAACAGCGCAGCGAACCACAAACGCCTGACGGAGACCGGCTGAATTAGCGTTTCCCGCCATCAGCGCTCCAAGAATCGCAAGCCACGTCACGTGTTCGTGCAAAACTTGCAGCGGTGGCAAACGGGAACGCAAACCAAACTCAACTGGCAAACACTTTATCCCTAATGAAGCGCCTTGGCAGGCGGTGCTGTTTCGCGAGACAATTTTTGGCGGTGGTTGCTACGTGAGAGGAATGGTTACGAGGCAAAGCTTTGTTTTAGCGAGCTGGGCCCCAAACACATTTGACTCTGTGACCAGCTTTACTAAACCGGCCAGTTACTAGACTAGACTTCGTAGAGCAAGTAACCCGTGAACATGATCGAAGATCCCAGTAAATGCAGAAAGCCTATTAACAGGTGTAGAAAGTTAAATAAAAGCTTTATAAAGAGGATTGTTACAATATAAATTAATACATTAATGATAATAACCCTGGGAAGGGCTGAAACAAAAAAATATGTTTAATACTTTATATTTAGAAAATAAAAGACAAAAGAGGAAACCTACGCGAGTATCTTTCGCCTTCCTTCTCCGTTAAAGAAACCTCATTAAAAAACGGTGGTGGATTTTAAAAAAAACGACTGCTTATAGATAATGAACTTCAATGAATAAATGATTTGATTTAATTTTGACTTCGAAATTTCTAGATTCGATACCCAGTTGTTATGTCAACCAACGATCTCGCAGTACTCCAAAAGACGTAATTGTTGTATGTCAAGTATAAATTTGTATAACAGCAGTACAAACCAAAAGTAGTGAACCTTATTATTTTGCCATCTTTGCAAAATGAAAAACTAATAGGAATGATTGAATAATACAAATTGAAACAGGTCTGTTTTGGGCATGGCGTTCGTTCCGTTGGATTAGACCGCAGAATCCTTACTCATATTATAAAGGCGAATTTTTCTATGTATGGTTACTCTTCCACGAAAATTATAGCTTATACATCAGAATAAGGCATAGGCTATAATTTATATGCATATATTATGTATATCTGTTTTTCTGTTTTAATGTTACGCATTCAGCCTATTCTACGCAGACGTAGTCGCGCGCAGAAACTTTTCAGGTGGGTATAGTGTTCTTCATAATACCATCATCATCATTTCAGCCTGTATGAGTCCACTGCTGAACATAGGCCTCCCCCATAGACTGCCACGAAGACATAATATATTTCTAATAATTTAATAGACATAATGACTCCGTGGCGCAGTCGCCAAGGTATTGGCTTCGGCGTCGGGGGTCGTGGGTTCGATTCCGACACGGGACACAACTATTTGTGAGACCCACAGATAATTGTTTCGCATCTGGGTGTTTGTCCACCTGAAATTTATGTATGTAAAACATCCTTACAACACAGGATAATGGTATCCTAAAGTAAGGGCAATGTTTTTAAAACACAAAAAAAAATATAATAGACTTCATTACATTCATATTTGTGTAAAATTATGACAGGCAGGTAGTCGATTTCTAAATAAGTAAGTACGTTCATTAATACCGATAGGTTTTCTTGTCACAAAATTGCTTTAACGAAGAGCTTACCGTTTAAAGGGTAAAATAATGTACGATAAGTTTTTTTAATAATTTAAAAGGTAAACATTAACCAACCTTGAAATTTTAGAAAACATCGGTTCACTTAAAAGGGATGTCACGTACAGAGAACAATAAAACTTAAGCATTATAAAACACATTTTATGAAAAAATATGTCTGAAAACTCAACAGTAGATGCAATAAATATACAACCAAAACAGTGTTTGAAATATGTTCTTAATTTTTAAACCAAAACTTTGTCTTTTTTTTGTTTCCAATTTTATAAAATACTTATAATATTTATCTTAATTGAGTTTCGTATAAACTGCTATTGAAATAAATTAAACATAGAAATGGAGACGCAAGTATGCATCTCTTCTACAAAAAATATATCACGAAAATAGTTACACACATCGAGTGTAAATAAAAGAGACAAACTGACAAGAATCTCAAGAACGCCGTATAGAGAAGCGAACCCTTCAAACTGTTCAACATCAAATGGCAAAAGGATATGTTGAAACAAAGATTCTTAGTCGCGGATCGATTGCTGGTGCTAAGGCTACGTCTTCCAAAAGGAAAGTTCCAGAAACAATTCTCATCTATCGGCCGCGCGGGGACCCGTCGCGTTTCTTCAGAACTCCAAAGTGTAATCAAAGGATAAAACCTTCTGTAGCCGAGTCAAGTGGCTGCATAAAGGGAAAATTCACTTACTTCTATAGCGGACGTAGTTCCAAACACTGAGAATGGTCGCCACTCCAGTTATGCACGACAGATTTGATCCTGAAACCCTGTGAGGAAATTAAAACTCAGTTACGAATTTATTGAATTTTTAATTAGCAATGGTTAATATAATGATATTATATATTCTAAGCTCATGATTTCAATTCCAGTGACGAGAACGTAAATATTTCGCATTTGCCACAATGATCTAATAACTGTCTGACATTTGCGTCCGCAAATGTCAGACAGTTATTAGATCATCTTAGACTTTTCCGAACTATTACATCATTTCAACATAATTATACTATCTAAGTGATTTCGGCAAACCTCGAAACCAATTCTTAAAAATGAAGCAGTGGTTTTTTTTTTTTTTTTTTATTTATTACAAAAGAGCTTTATCGCTGAGCGATAACATCGCCCCGTAGGGTTAACAAAAAATAATGTAGTAAATCAACACAACATTGCTTAACATCTATTACAAAATCAAATTTTTCTTAAACTAAGTTCGGCAATCCTGGCCAGTATCCGAGCCTGATCTGATATCGGAACAGCCTGTATACTGGTCACAAAACCAACATTAAAATTTCGGGAATCCATCAAAGACATTCTGAGACTTTGGTTTGGTTTGGAGCAGTGGTTAAGTAGGAAGTATTATCTCGACAAAAGTCACGTAGGATTCAAAAAACCTGTACGATCGTGGCTTTCGTAGATTTCAATCTTTAAGTACAGCCTTTTAAAAATACTAAATATTGAATTTACTGCCATTAACGGGAGTGGCTGGCTTTATATAAAGCCATAGTTGGTTCAGCGAGCGAATTTGCATAGGAATGGCTGATTACAGAGTTACACCATAGGCAGCGGGTGGACCTAGGTTTAGCCAGGTAGTCTGCGAAATGGCCTCCGCCGGCGCGGGCTTAACTCTGCGAGAATGTATCGTTACTGCCGTTGTAATTTCTATTTATTCGCGAAGCGGGAAAGAGTGGAACTTTGCGCTTTGGAATTTTCAGCGGCATTTTTGGTTTTCCGCTTTACGGTGCAGTCTTAATAGTTTGTGTTCATTTTGTACGAACATTTGGTTTCAATTTAAAGATTCTCTACCGCGTTTATGATGAAATTTTAACGATTTTGCATTTAGCTTGAGGTAGATTAAAATTTGATCGCCAACACTCTCTCTGTCGTTATCAATTTTAGCAGAAATTTAAGTTTCAGATCAGTCGTTAACATAAAAGAAAAGTGCTGCTATCGAATTCCGAATAAAGTTTTTAACGCTATATACGAGCAGATCAACGACTTCGCTTGTACTTGAATGGAAATATTTCCTTCTTTGTTCTTCACTTTCTTCTACCACCTTTGGGATGAACAAAATCTTTTGAAATGCTTTTTCTTTATAAAGAACGATATAGCATTCAATCTGCCAATGACGTAATATCTTATTCTATTGGACTGACTAATTCAAAATTAAAGTCAAATATCTTTATTCAACATAGGAGTATTACACTCGCTTATTGATTGTCAAAACACTACCACCGGTTCGGAAAAGAAAGCCACTGTACTGAGAAGAACCGGCGAGAGAAACTCAGCGGGCTTTTTTTGTTTTTTATTAATTGTTGATCAACGTGTAGACCCGCGTAGCACCGTAGCTCGTATATATGTAATGTGAAACATAATTCGAGTATTTAGAACAGTGACATATTGTTTGGTGTGAGTAAACACAATGTTAAGATATTAGGATACCCAAAGGATTTACTAATACTAATCTAGGTTTTTTTATAACAGGGAATAAATAATCGTAATCAAATTTTCACTAAATCACTTGTGAAGTTCGAGACTGAAAATAGTTAAGCTTAAAAGAACACCATTACAATATTACCAGTACTGTTACAACCTTTAACTTAGGCCCTTACACAATATGTATAGTGCCCCCGAAATATTACCTTACAGGATTGGGATAAATAATAGACAACTACAAGTTTATTCAGGAAGCAACAAATACATGACTTTTAATGGTTGACGGTACTTTAAAATACTGATACCCACTACCGCATCAGATGCTGGTAACCCAGGCGGACCTACCGTCACATCTGATTAAATGCAATTACTAGGCTGTTTTTATGTGAGAAGGTAGCAAGGGAGCTGGCGGTTCACCGGATGTTAAGTGATAACCGCCGCCCATGGGCATTTGCAACGCATTTGCAGATTGCCAAACTTTAATAAAGCGGGCTCTGGTCCTCACTCACCAGATGAAACGCATAAGTATAACAATTCCACTTCACGCGGTCTTCTGTGAGGTCGCGGTACATCCCTTAGCGGACCTGCCCACTCGTGCAACAGTCAAGACTGTTGCGTGGCCCTACCACAGTTGGAGTCTACATCTGTACCGAATATCCGCTCTGGTGAGGCACTCGAAAAAGTTTCACAAACATCAACCGGGGAAAACTGACGGTCCATTGACGATTCGTGAACTCATTGAGGCAACGCAAAATCACATCGAAGTGCCGGAGCCCTCCGAAATCGCTGCGTAAAGGAAAAGGAAATCCATATGAAAACCCTTTTCGCCCCGCTACCGAGCCCGCTAGCGATTGACTGTTTTTAATTAGCGCTGAGTAAAACGCACACACGTGAAGACATCAAAGGGCCGCGGCGGTTGGAGGAAAGCCACCGATGCATCGGCAATTTAGGGTTCCCCTATGGCCATGAGGAAGAGAATGGTAGCAGCAGCTTATAGATTGGAATGCCGACCGACAATCAGAGTAGCCAGGTTCAAATTAGAGCGCTGCAAGTATATGTTTTCTGTAGATGAGCCAAGAATAGCTTGAAATGCGAAAAAAAAAATAAATAATAAAAAAATATTTTTTAGGACAAATGAATAAATATAAATATTTTAGGACACATTCTTTTTACACAACGTTCTCTAGTCCCAAACTAAGCAACGCTCGTACTATGGGTACAAGAAAACTGATAAACATACCTAAACATACTTTTCTTTTGTAAATAAATACAAATTATACATATAAACACCCAGACACTGGAAAAATACTATGCACATCACACAATATTTTTCCAGTAGTGGGGATCGAACCCACACCCTCCACAGAAGGCAGGTACACTACCGACTACGCCATTCGGGTCGTCAATTAATAAATTGCTTTAAGTAATAAGGCCGCCAATTGTTTTACAATAGCTAATTGTTATTTTTAATGTATTTTTTTACCATAAAGAATATTCAATCAATCAATCAAATAAAAGACGTCGAGATTCTCATCGGTATGCAATCAGCCGTTTTAGCTTAGTGATTAAAGCTTTTGAGTGCGAATCCAGAAGAAGTGGGTTGGATTCCTGCAATGCGGCGAGTAAAAAACGTTTAGTCTATTTTTTCTACAAATTGTGATGTTTCATCTTAGATGCAGAGATTATCACTGTAAAATAAAAGTATTCTATTATGTTAAAATCAAACGGCAATTGTCACAATCGACATGTAGCCCGGCTTATTTATTAATAATTTCTTATTATTCATCAAATTATAATAAGGTTCCATTTAGATGGTACAGTTTAAATTCGATAATAGTGTCGAAAAAATCTTTAGGCTGCGGAACCCTAGATTTGAAAACGTTCCTCCTTGGCAACTGTGTGTAATTGCACTAATGAGCGTGCGGTAACATCGCAAATCAGTAAATATGGCGTTCATAAGAAAATTGAACATAAAAGTTGCTCTTAATGCATAGAGCTTTTAAAAATGTATCTCATAAGAGCAATATAAATACATATAATATATTTGTAAGGTTTTTAAACCTACCATTGCACTTTATTGCATATATTTTGTTTTACGTTCTTGACGTTTGTTACTACGCGCAATATTCTTAGAGGTATTAAAAAGGTCATAGGATTCTTTGGTTACTTACGAACGTATTAATTTTTATGTAAGATTTTGACATTTCATAAGAACGCGCAAGCGTCTATGTGAATAAATATATCCTTGATCTTTAATCTTTGATCTTTGATTTCATTAAAAAAATATGTTTTATTTAATAGATATTTATTTAAGGGTTTATAAGTGTTGGCACTAACTAATTTAAAGCAGAACAATTTTTAAACGCCACGCAATGTGGACATGCGTCATCTTTTGGCATTTTAAAAAATGCAAAGTAAAAGTAGAGATTTTTGTGGTGCTAGGGGAGCATTGAGGGCTTAACTCAATCGGCTAGAATGTCTGGGCGCGTTACCTAGAAGACACAGGTGAGAATCCTAGCATTAAGCAGTAAGTTCATTTTGCACTATAAAAACTAAAACAAAGAAAAAAGTTAGCACATTATATCCATTATCTATCCTTACCATCTAGTGGAGCGTTGATCAAACGCTTGTTCCTGATTAATTAAACGGTCTCTAACGCCCAGTAGCTAAAACACTGATCATCGTAGATGTCAACTAATCAGCTGTCAAATTAATTTCAAATTTAATTTTAGTTGCCGAAAGGATGGTTAAAGTCTTTGAATTGATCATTTTAATCATAAAGACGATCATTCTGGCCAATTCAGAGAGTTTAACCACCCTTTTGGCAACTAAAATAAAATTTGAAATCCATCCAGCTGATTAGATGACATCTGCGATGATCAGTGTTTCAGAAACCGGGCGTAAGAATTTTGAAAGTGCAACCCGCGTCGCTTGTAACGACTCGGCACAAACTGAAACGAAATCGCACTAATTCTAACAAAACTATATAGTAGTCAATAATTTTATTTGTAAGCATTTTTAATATTTTTAACTTATACTTTTTTACTAAAACTTTTTTACTACAACACCCACTGTTATTACATATGTTGTCAATGCTATGTACACAGTTATTTTCATATGTATCAGCAATACGTTTTTATAATCAAATGAGCTATGTAAATGTCCAATATAAGTCAAATAAGTCGACGACCTGAATGGCGTTGTGGGTAGTAGTGTACCTGCCTCCCGCGCCAGAGGATGTGGGTTCGATCCCCACTACTGGAAAATATTTTGTGATGAACATTGTGTTTTTCTAGCGTCTGGGTGTTTATATATGTATAATATGTATTTATTTACAAAAAAAAAGTATGTTTAAGTATGTTTATCAGTTTTCTAGTACCCATAGTACATGATTTTTTTATATTGGGACTGGAAAATGTTGTGTAAAAATGTGTCCTAAAATATTTATTTATTAATACATATGATGTGGTTGTACTTTAAATAAATAAATTCTCGAAACCGAGCACATGACGCGCCCGTAGACCTAACCGCGTCTGATTAGAGCCCGCCGCTATTTGTTCACGCCGAGACTGATTGTCAGGCGGCACGCGACGCTGCAAACAATGTTCCTACTTGCACCGTGACTTCGCTGAGATCTTTAATTGATTCCAAATACAAGTTCACGCGGGGACACATCCTCAGGCGTGGTATCTCGTCAGCGAGCTCGTTAAGCCTTGAACGGGCATGAAAGTAAAGTTGTTCGCATTGCATACAGTCTGGAAAACGGAATCGACCTTATACAGTGAAATTGAAAATTTCGGTTAGCGTATTATTGTGTAGCGAAATAGTATAATTTAACGCCTTCTCTTATTTCCAAAGGATGGAACTCATCTAATGGTAAGCGAGAACCGCCATTCATAAACCTTCATTACACCAAAAATGGTACACATGTATTTCCAGCCTCTGAGTATTCGTTAGTTAGTTATTTAATTTTTTGCCGTGCGCATTTTTATTAAACCAAATGACATGTGTTATAAAGTCAGTACCCCTAATTGTAGAATGTTGTTATACAAAATAACGCATCTACTGAGATACTGAAACAATTTAGAAATAAACTACATGATTTCAACCAATATCGGTTGACTGTTGCAAATACTCCTCACGCACGCCACTTGAACACTTATCGTGTACTGAAAAGAAAACGAAACAAGGCAGCACTCGAAATAGCATGACTTTGAAATTTATTTAACAAAATATAAAACTCACAAAACAAAATTGTAAATCTGTAAGGATAACCATGCCGGCCTCGAAGCGTAAATAAAACGATAAGGTAGACCTATTTCAGTAAATAAGCGACTCCGACCCTGCCCTGAGCGGGAAATCCAATCTGAAAACGGATTAGGTCTTCTATCTAAGCCCTGATAGATATTTAGCTGGAGGATAGATCCCCCAGCAGTTTTTCCTTAGGGACATTCATTTGCATCGGGCGGGTTTTTTTCACGCCAACTTGAACTTTAATTAAAAACAGAATTACCTAGAATCAAGCGCACACGTACCGGTTGATTACAATGCATTGCAGAATTATTGGTTGTAGTTTTATCTTAATTTATGCGACGACTCCTTAAGACAAATTGATGCTTAATTTCCTCTAATTTACGGCAAAAAAGGTTGTTTAGATGAGAAAGTTAAGCTAAAACTCAATAGGCAAATTAATTTATTACGCAATATGTATTTAATGGCAGCCTTGATATGGCTACAACTTTGATATTTTTAAAAGTAATTTTTGCTAAAGTTGAACAAGTGCTAAGCAGCGATAAATCCGATGTTATATATAATAAATAATCTCAATTCTAATCGAATTTAACCTCAAAATCACGGATGTTTTACTACAAATTTAGTTTATTCCTTTGTCCGTTTATTTTGGCGCGCGCTGCAGACGCGTAGGTTCCTCCGATGCGGACTTTATCTATCGGCGACAGCCCTCTAATCTCCAGAGGCCGAGGCAGCGATGAATAGAGCAGATCGTCGGTTTAACGATATCCGTGTGTGCCTCTGTCGGTAGGTGCTCTGCGCTCACACTTCACAAGTGGAGACGTAATTTTAACGTAGCGAAAGAATATACCTTGAGAGATATTCGAGAAAATGTATCGTGAATTTTACAATTGTTGCGAAAAGCGCAAGTTTAAGGAAACATTCCCGAGTGTGGATGTATTTTCTTTTCACACCAAATACGTAGATGGCTGGAGTAAACTTTGAAGGCGGTGTCGAGGATATTTATTTCTATTGTAAATCGTAAAATAATACCTGACTGTTGTTAGAAATAAGCTTTTACATAAAACGGCCAATTCCGTAACAGAATATATATTGAGATACGATTATATATAAATTTAATTTCTGAATCATATGTATATTTGGAGCGGACTATGCTCGGTATTTCTCTGCGTGATAGAGTTCGTAACGAAGATATTCGCAGTAGAACCAAGTTAACCGATATAGCTCAGAGGATTAGCAAGCCGAAGTGGCGATGGGCCGGCCATATAGCTCGTAGAACCGATAACCGTTGGGGAAGAAAGGTTCTCGAGTGGCAGCCTCGTACTGACCATCGCAGTGTAGGACGACCACCCACTAGATGGAGTCACGACCTGTGCAAATGTGCGGGAAGTCCATGGATGCAGGTGGTTCAGGATCGTACTTCGTGGCAGTCTATGGGGGAGGCCTATGTTCAGCAGTGGACTCAAACAGGCTGAAATGATGATGATGATGATGTATATTTTATCAATTTAATAATAGATAATAACAGATTACACAACTAAAACATTATTGAATTAAACCAATCTTTGTCTTTCCTTCGTAGTATAAACCGCGTAAGTTACAATCAATTTCAATGATTTATTTGCCATCTTAGTGTAAATTATATACTTAGGTGTTACAATAAAGAAGTGCACAGAAACTTAGATGTCCTTTCCAGGCACTGCAATTTTTTTAATGGTCACTGCTCACTTAAATATTAATTAAATTAAATGAATTATCTTAACGGTGGTAGGGCCACGCACCAGCCTCGGCTGTTGCAAGAATGGGCAGGCCCGTCCTGGTAAGTACCACGACCTCACAGAAGACTGGCGTAAAGTGGAAGTATGACTAATACTTTCGCGTTTCGTCTGGTGAGTGAGGTAGCCGGAGCCCAATTTTCAAAAGGTTGTCAACGCATCTGTAACCCTTGGGTGTAGCAGATGTCCATTGGCGGCGGCATTCACTTACCATCAGGTGAACCGTCTGCTCGTTTGGCAAATTTTAACATAAAAAAAATTAACAATCAATCCAAATGAATAACGTATAAACATTTTATAAGGGTAGTTACTAAAGGTAGGTATATACTTTTCTGTCCTCATTGCTCCAAATATTCTTTTATTGAATAAAACGTGTAAAATCCATAAAGTTACGGAACCCAATATTTTATTTAAGAGCTCTGACAGATGTTGAAATTTTTTTTTAAATACCAATTATTTTAATGTTAAAACTGTGTATAAATAGTTATTTAAACAAAATTAACTGAATCATCCATAATGTGGCAATGATCAAGTTTTCGTTTTCAGTACCAGTGACTCCTGAGAAATAATGGAAGTGAGTCGTTACGAAGTAACTTTCATTCTTTCCCTTCATTCTTCAAGCGAGCCTTATTACTTTGCGAATAAATGCTTCTTTTTTATTATCTTTAAGCCAATACTTCTTTTTTATTATTATTGATTGATCCACGAATTTTTAAATACTTTAAAAATTTGAGCGTAAAATAAGACCTGCAGGCCTAATCTGTTTTCTTTAGAGTCTGCTGCTTTAAGTTTAAAAAAATAGCAAAAAAGAGAACAAGAACGTAGTTACTTGCCAATTCTTCTCTGTTCAGGTCTAGTTTAGTGAATCGGTGTTATTTTTTTGACGTACAACTTATTTTATTTATAGGCTTAATTTAAGCTCTTAAGCGCTTAAATTAAGCCTATAAATAAAATACTTTGACTTTGAATAGCTCCGTGCTACGACACACGCTCTACCCATTTGTAACTTTCGTAGACCACCAATACAATCGTTGCTTCGGATGCAAAGGGACGTTGACGCATCACATACTTGCGTCATCGGGTCCCAGGACCATTTGACCTCTCTCTCGAAGGCCAGATGAGTGGGCGAAGGTACCCAAGACTGGGTAATTTGCCAACTCCGTTAGAGCATCCCGAACCAGGCTTCTGAGGCTCTACCCCTTCCCGTAACCGTAACCTTCACCGTCTAATTTGTGCTGGTTACCTTCCAGTCCCGAAAATGGCACTATGGACTCACCCCGTTGCCGAAAACACGTGTTCTTTGATAACTGACTAATGATGGATAGTCTGACCTCCAGGAGCCGTCGGGGGGAGCAGCCTTGTATCAATCACAAGGTATCCCCGTGCAGAAGAAACATTTGTACACTGAGTTAACAGTACTGTTAATACTATCTTTCTCTCTTTTCTTAAAAACCATTGCCCTTACTTTAACATAACATTATTCTGTGTTGTGAGGACGTTTTACAAACATAAATTTCACGCGGACAAACACCCAGATGCGGAACAACTATCTGTGGGTCACATAAATATTTATCACGTGTGGGAATCGAACCAACGACCCCCGACGCCGATGCTGATACCTTGGCGACTGCGCTACGGAGCCATGGAGTATATCATATTATATTTTTTGATTTTATATATTACTGCCATATACTTGCCAAAAATTACACGACCTTCATATATTACCACCGTCAATAGCAAAACGCGCCTCAAGAATATCACCGTTTAACATTATTAACGCCGACTAAAACACGTAGTTGCAAAAAAAGGGACCCCAAGTGTGGAAGCTCACCGTACGTGGCCGAACCGCGCCGACACTAGTTGCTAAATATTCCTCATAAAATTCACAGCAATTTAGATTCGACGCGTTGGAGAGGTCGTTGCGACAAAACGTCGCCGTATAATAACTCGGTAAAGCGTGTGTTTTACGAGACGAGATGGCCCTGGTCTGTTGACTTGACTAGAGTGCGAAGCGCTTTACATCCGACGACGTGTAACTACTTAAGCTTTATTTTTAACATATCCAAAAACTTTAATGCAATATGTCCCTTAGATGAATTTTGCAAAATCACTCATTTCGTGTTTTTAAATTGGGTTTGTTATAGAAATATAGGCGTTGGGTTCTATCAAACTGATACAGTTAGTGAGATCTAAACAGACTATTTGCATACAAAATGTTCTGTTTCTAGTAAAGTAAAATATATTGATATTTGATGGACAATGTAGTTTTTTTTTTTAATTTTATCAATCATAAATATAAAGATTTATAGTTCAGTGAAATATAAAGAAACACTCATACTAAACGAAACTTCAATTACATTTTATAATATTTGCATATGTTATCCTTTGGGTTTAATGAAAGTAACGTGTAACGTAACAAAAGTAACGTGTTAATAAAGTCATGTATAATGAAAACTTTGGCAATGTCGTGTCGATGTCGTTGCCGTGTCGTCGCGTAAGTGCGTAAACAGTCGACGACTCCCCGCTTGTCGCGCGCTTGATTGTCTCACGTGGCTGTACTGCGAAATGGGATTGCGCTCGCGAAATGCACTTAGGACCGGCTCTATTTCAGGTAATTCCTCTGTTTATTTGCCAGTGTCAATGTTTTTATGTTACTGGGATGAAATTGAAGAGGGTAGGAATGGCTATGGATGACGCTCACAAATGGAATGTTATAGAAACAGCGAACAAGGGACGCCGGACGTAAAACAACGGATAAGAGTTGTCATTAAAGTAAACAAAAATAATATTTTTTGATGTTTACGCGAACACGATAATAATGTGAAAAGTCGAAATAGTTCTTTTGCACGTTCCCTCGAAAGGATCTGTGATTAATTAAATCGTACGTAATAATAGTGTGTGAAATATGAAAAGTCCTTAGTCTGCGATCCAAATTTCAATAGAGAACAGGGTTGGATGCCATCATCAGCTCGAGACACTACAATTAAGAAAATTAAATCCATGCCCAAGCTCACCACCACTTCAAGACTTCAATTAGTACTTTCAGCGCAGATGGGACAAACAAAATAATTTTAAAAACTGATGGTAATCCGAGCGAACAGTAACATTTTAACGTCTAACACATTAGTCCGTCCAAGAATACCGAAAAGTGTTGTTTTATATATATACTTTAAAGTATAACCGCGACATAAACCGTAAAATTTTTTTCATTCAACCATAAACAAAAATTCAAGTAGAATTATAATGTTTTGATTGCTTTCAAACATTAGAAAACTGACAAATTAATATAAAAACTGAGAGAGAGAATTGAAATATAAACGAAAAAGTTTATTCGCTGCGTCTAATTTTGAAACACTTGTCGCGTTTTAGAATGACATAGTTTATAATGGAACTGCTGCTCAGTTTTCTAAACATAATTTTCATAGTTGCCTGCGAAACTGCTGCCTGTTTCGAGAAACATGCAATCACAAAATGTGGCAGTGCAAATGACAGCTTTTTATAGAAAATAAATGCACGAAAAGAGTATAAAATAATCGAGAAACCTTACGCAGATTTCTGTTCGTATTGAATCTGTTCAGTCTATTCAGTCAGGAGATCACTTAGTAGTGTTATAGTTTGGCATCTAGCTCCTTGCCCTTTTTGGGGTAAAGATTATATTAAATAAAGTTTCCGAAATAAAAACTGGGTCGTCAGATTTGGATGCAAACGGCGTCATATTTTCTTAAATGTCAAAACAATAAAAGGCGAACTAAAGAACCACTAAAGATCAAACACACACATCGTACTTGAAGTTGACTTATGTTAAGGAATAATAGTCGTTACGAGTTGGTGTGTTTAGCACTTGGTACTTTGATGTTAAAGTAACAGCACATTTATTATAGTTTTTTTATGTGAAAAGCAAGCAGTCGGTTCACCTGATGGTAAGTGATTAAATGGACATGTACAACATAAGACTTGTTGCAGATTCATTTCCAACCTTTACATAAGTGAGCCTCAGTTAGCTTAGGTACTCACCAGACAAAACTCAATACTTCCATTGCCGGTCTTCCGGAAACTATGGTGCTTCCCTGGACGAGCCTACCCATACGTGCAACCTCAAAAGCTGCTGCTTGACCCCTACGTGTCCCTATCCCAGTAAATTACCCACTGCTGGGCATGCGCCGACTTTATCTATGTAATACTTTTCGTTTACTGTTAGCGTTTTAAAGATTCCTCGGGTGTTTTACTCCACTGTTGAGTTTGGCTTGATGCAGCACTTGAAGTTGCAATAAGTCATTGCTGCTGGCACCGTGTTTCGAACTCAGGTTTATATTGAACCCAATTAACGTCACGTACCAGCAAGGGCAGTGTACCAGCAAGGGTCAGCCACGAGGTGAATTAAAACAATGAATCACCGTGTGGAACCACACTTGAATAGGAAAACGTAGCTTTGCCAACGATAAGCGTATATAACCGAAATCGGTAGCGGGAGCAACAATTCCATGAAAACAATTGCCCGCTCATATATATACGGGCCCAAATTACATTTCCAATTCATGAAGACTTCTACCCTACCCTTGCTCTTCCCTGCCTTTCCCTCTGTTTCCCACTTCGCACCTCAGGAAAGTCCTCTATGAATAATTTTACCCAGAGCTTGTTGACTTAATTTTATATCGGTTTTCACACAATTCTTTCTTTTTTTTTCTACTCCTTCCCAACGTAAACGTACGCGTTTCGCTTTCCAATTGTTGACTTTGGCGAAGCGGGTTTTTATTAAAAGGTTTTTTATTACAATACTTCTCTGAATTTATTTTATGTTCATAAGAAATTACAATGACGATCATCGCTGCTCAAATTGATTCTGTCCTTAAAAAATCCCCTGTGATAAGATGTAAAATGAAAGATAATAGTGAAGACTTTAAACGACAGATAACAATAAGGACTTCAAGACAAAACTTCTTTAGGCGCGTTGAGCACTTTTTGGGTGAACAAAAGGCGTCAAAGTTCCTAGAGCTATTTTTAAAAAAGGAATACGCAAATATATATTTGTTGTTATAGATATGACATAAATATCATTATTATTGTTCGGAGTGCCTATAAAATATTATGTAAAATTAAATATTACACAATTTTAATTTTGATATTGTTATAATATGTTTTCACTTCTATAAAATTTATAACTTGGCAGTCTCCACGAGACTGCCCATTTATTTTTCTGAGTATTTCTTTTAAGATATCTGAGTAGTTTACCTAATGTTAGTGACTATTACCGCCCATGGACAACCACAACAGCACCGAGGTTACAGAGCTTTGTTAACGTTCACGTAACGAACGAAAAGTTGGCACCAATAAACGCAAATGCAAAATTCTTCCACTTTACATGTGACACCTTGGTGCTTCCCGGGACGAGCCTATTCCTGCAACAACAGAACCTTCTGTATGGTCCTATACTTTAAAATTTATTAGATTGTGAAAAGTTATCTTAGAATTTGATACCGGAGTCTGAAGCACCGCACACCTTACGCTTTTCAGTTCAATGCAGTTAATCGCTAGTAGCTAGCGTACGCTCTCAGTATTGTGCATATCTATGTGAATTTATTAATAAATATTATATACTAGCTTTTCGTCCGCGGCTTCGCTCGCGTTGAAGCCTTTAAAAACACTTGTTTCCAATTAAAAAATATCCTATGTCCTTTCTCAGGCTCTAGACTATATGTTACCATTTCATTTAAATCGGTTTAGCAGTTTTGGAGTGAAAGCGAGACAGACAGATAGAGTTACTTTCGCATTTATAATATTAGTATGGATTATAGTAGCGTTGTTTTATCTCATCTCCGCGTTTTTATAGGGAAACCATAAATCTCTAACCCTATTTCATCATCATCACAATAACGTTTAAAATTTATTTATGAATATTAAAAATTACTGTCTCCTAAAATGAGAGTAGCAAACCTACACAGATACCAAGTATACCATCCTTCTTACGAGTACTAGTAAAGTCTCAGGTGACAAGTGCTCTAACTGCATTTAAACGTCATCTGAACTACGTCTGCAATAATTGGCATGATTGTCTGTAAACACGACGATGCCTCGAAAAGACTACTAGCTACGGAACGGCAAATTGATAAAATCAAACGAGCAAAAACTGTTGTTGCCTATAAAATTAATTGTAGTTTATAAAATATGACTCTTTCAGAGATATCTCCAAGTGCTCGTGAAACTTGTAGTCTGCCGGCCGAGTTTCGAGTTTCGGAGAGACGCCTCGTTAACTAACTTGTTTCGGAATAGTTTACAAAATTTGCATTTGGAGGAAGTTACGGTTCAATATTAAAATGCATCGTGTGGGTCGGACGATCGTTGTTTTGTCAGCCTATTTGATAGGACGTATTAGCTATCTTTAAGTTTTACCTTAAAATGTGTAGATAACATGAAGGCGCAGGTTATTAGTGCCAATATTAGCACTAAAACTAAAAAAATGTATTCAAGACATGTGCAACAATAACCTTCAAGTTTCTCAGACTTCTTACATGTAGAAGAAGTCACTAAAACACAAGTGTGGTTAGACGACTAGACAACTGTCACGTTTAAACCTATACCAAGTCAAATTGGTAGTATTATCTGTCACTAACGGAATTATTTAGACGTGGGATATGCTACCGTTCGTTCATACGAATCGTGCGATTTAACATATTTGATATTCGCAACTGGGCCAAGTTGCGGAACGTTGCCGGTAGCATTTACAATATTAATGATGTGTACTTTTGGGTGCACTCGTGGCGGATTGGGCTCCTGAACTTTCCAACCAATTACCTGCCCGCCCCCGGTCGCTATGGAGCCCCGTTCCGGTTTGTACCGCACTTGAAATCAAGTTCGCGGTTGCACTGGGACGCCTCGCGAACTGCGCGGACGTAAATAACATAATAAACTTTTAAACATGTAACTCGGGAATATAACTTCGCAATGATCCGCACTACTTGATCTTTTACAATACGCGCAATATCTGCAAAGGAATGACGTGATCTATAAACAAAACCAACATCAGTGTTGACCACGGAGATAACTTAACTTATTGCTATGCGAGTCGGAACAAGTCCGTTTGAAACCGTCATAACATTGTACGTTCTTGGAGATAGAGTTTTTAACATTTGTAATATCCTGTGCGATATACATCCACTGTATCTTGCCAGTCAGAATACTTCTCAGTTCAAGCCGATTGTTAAATTTTGCGAAATGCTTCGCCGCTTCTAAGACATGTAGCATTTTTTTCTGTTTTAAAAACATTGCTCTCACTTTAGGATAACATTATCCTGTGTTGTAAGGATGTTTTACAAATATGAATTTCAAATTTTGGTGTTTGTCCATACACCAAGATGCGAAACTCTCTGTGGGTCGCACAAATAGTTGTCCCGTGTGGGAATCGAATCCACGACCTCCGACGCCGACGCCAATACCTGGCAACTGCGCCACGAAGTCATCAATTAATTGCATCATTGAATAATTGAAAACATGTAGAATGATAGCACACTTGATATATGGCATTGTAAAATTGTCAGCGTCCCAGTGCGACTTGCCGGAACTGGGCGAGCACTTGACATGTAACGGGTGCACTTTTGCACGCGACGCGTGCCAGACGCATGTTTACATGCCCCACGCCGCTCACTCAACTCGGATGTAGTCGGATTCGCTGCTACGGTGCAGGCCACGATATCATTATCCCACCCAAATACGACTGGAAATGTTGCGCCAAGAAAGCTCTCGACTCCCACCTATTACTTCCGAAATTTGAAGATCACATGAGTTTTTTTGAATACTAACCATTGACGTGAACATTACTTTTTTTTTAAATTTCAAATTTTATAACTACATAATTCTCATACAAAGTACCTACAAGGGCAATACCTTTTTTCCCGAAGCAGACAAATTCTAAGTTTATAACTGATTGATCAAATTAATATTTAGCTATTATTTATATTATTATTTATTAGCTATTATTATTAGCTATTATTCATTAATATTCAGCTTAACTGTGGTAGGGCCACGCAGCAGCCTCGGCTGTTGCACGAATGGGCAGGCTCGTCCGGGTAAGTACCACGTCCTCACAGAAGACCGGCGTAAAGTGAAAGTATGACAAATACTTTCTCGTTTCGTCTGGTGAGTGAGGTAGCCGGAGCTCAAATTTCAAAAGATTATCAACGCATCTGTAACCCTCGGGTGTAGCAGATATCCATGGGTGGCGGTATTCACTTAACATCACATGAACATAAAAAACAATAACTAGTGCTAATATTACTAAGTGCGAGTAATTCTTTTAGTTAAAGCCATTTGAGTTGTTTCGACAAAAATTGATCCTTTTTAGAATCTGAATCACAAAGTAGTAGTGATGTTGATTAGAAATATAGCTCTATCAACAGCAATAAGTTCTAAAATTACTAATTATTCCATGAGTAATCAATAATAATATAATAATAACCTTTGCTTGTGGAAATTAATCCCCATGATTTACAGACAGGAATACCGTTAGAGCGCACCATTATAATTATTTTGGTAGATATATAATCAATTAATCATGACTTGTGTAGTAATATAACGATGTGGAGTATTTGAGTAAAAAACAAGTTTAGGTCGCTCATGGGGCAAAGTGTGCGCATGTAAAATAAAATTCCACGGTCGATATTAATTCGGCCGCTTGACCAATTTAAACGTAAAATTAGAAGTCAACTTATGGTTAAAGCATATTACATTACGGAATATCTCGACGACGCCAATGTGTGGAGTTAATACTGTTGATACTCACGTAGGCTAGAATAAAACTATTATACCTGTATCTTATATTGTAAACTGATACTTTTGAAAAAGAGCAACTGTTAAGTTTCTTGCAAGAAGAGACCGTTTCAACAGAAACTGCTTTCCGAACCTTACCAACTTATATACTTAATTTTTGATGTAAAATTTGACGATTTATAAGAGCCCGCAAGCGTCTATTTAAATAAATATATTTTTGATTTTGATTTTGTTATTCAAATTTTATCGCATTTAAGTACTAGGACTGGCCTCAAATAAACTGGGATAGATCAGGAGGAAGAAAAAAACGAACATGGTCGCGTTTGGTTCATTCATTGCTTTCAATTTATGGTCACGGTACAATCTTTGTCGTGGCCATGGAATCTGTAAAGTTTCTAAAACTTCAGGAATTAAATATAATATTAAAAGGGATGGAATTCGTAAAATAGTGAATAGTATTCAATTTAGAAATATTCGACAGTATTCAATTTGATTCTAAATTTTCAACTGTGGTGAAATTTCTTAAGAGTTACATTAATTTCATAATAAGAATTTTTAGATACTATTAGTAACAAATTGACAAGAATAAATGGCTACGTCTTTATCAGCTAATAAATTTCGCTTAGGAGAAACATTCTACTATTGCTTCAGTGGATTCACCGGGGCACTTTTGAGTTCACGATCTTTTGCAGTTCTGTATTTAGATAGAAATATTTTATATTTAAAAAATAGTAGAAGTGTGGTCTTTGTAAGTATGTTAAGAACCGGCTTACTTATTCTAAATATACAGTTTATTCAATAAAAATATCAGAATTCTGCGCGTTTAACACTTGTTATAATTTATCATACGAGTATAGGTAATGCCAGGTTAAACGTTAACGCATTTAAAGATAGCTTGCAATGATAAAATACGCACGCCTTTTTTCAATGTAATTTTAATGTTATGTAATGTACATGCATAAATTTAAATGTTTCAAAATATTTTTCAAAGGTTTCATGACAACAACAAGAGGTTTTTTCAAAACCTATTAGTCGAATCGCCGAGTGTAAAACAATCTAACATAATCAAAAGACAAATGGAAAATTAAGTTCTAACTTCAAATCAAGAGTAATTCCTTCACGCTATAAAGTGAACCAATGGAGAGGAAACTGTTCCTAGGACTCGATATATATCCCTCCACCTAAAGATTAAGACCATTTCTCACTCGTGAAAACCGATGTTTCAAGAAACCATTATAGCTAATACGCCGACGATACAAATTCTACTTTAGTTTAAGAACATTACCAATCACATAGAGACTTGCAGTGATTTTGTTTTTTTGGTGAGGTAAGGTAAGACTTTTTATTAAACTAAACTAAATTCAAAGTCAAAATTTCTTTATTCAATATAATATAGGCTTAATTAAAGGTCGAACATCAAAATCAACTACCACCGGTTCACTTAACTAGACCTGACCAGAGGAGAACCGTCAAGAATCTCTGCGGTCTCATTATCTCTTTTTTTTTCATGATACAAGTACACAAAAAATTTTGAGTATAAAATCGGCAGCAGCAAAGGGACTTGCAAGTGCAGAGCAAGAATAGTTTAGATTCAAAGACTTACTTATGAATTATGTCTATAATTATACAGCGTGTCGTTACAATCGCGACAATAAATGAACACACATATAGGGGATAACTTTTGAAAGTTGTATTAAACATTTAAATTCTTTAAACATCAATATTTACAGAGTTATTAAATTTTCCAAAACAAAGAATTTTAGAACACCCTTACCTATAAAAGCGTAACGTAAAGTTTATTTGTAAAGGTCACAAAGCATATCAATGGGTTGAATGAATTTAAAAGAGACAAAACATACTGTTAGAAGGAGAGGCTTGTAATACGACGCTGTGACGCGAGTTGTATAGGATGTTCAAAATTTTGTTTCTTTTTTACTTAATTAGTTTGTTTGAAAAATATTTTTTTTAATTCTGTATTTTGTTTAACGTTAATATTTTTTTATGATTATTGGCAAGTAGCGTTAGACGTGTGTTCATTTATTGTCGCGATGGTAACGACACGCTGTATAGTTACATCCGGCTACTCGTCGTTAATTTCATCTGTATGCAATTAGCACCGATGAAAGCTAATTCGGTCATTTTAACTCATGTATAATCGCGAATCACTCCATTACGTGTGGGAGTAAATAATTTCCCCGTGCACAAACGGTCCATAATTAATTCCAGCCGGCAGACATTGATAGAATTACTATACGAGCTAGGCCATACTTTGTACCCTTAATCAAGATTAATAAATCTAGCGTTTAGCGAGACAAGGAGTCAGGTTAAAGCTCCTGCTAAATTAGATTAAGACGTAGTATTAATTATCAGTGATTTAATGTTACCTTAGGGTCTGTATCCCATTTAAGTGAACGCCAAACTCAAAGTATCCGAATTTCCAAGCTTTCATGACTCACGGGTTCGATATGAGAGCTAACAAAAGATAAAAGCTAAACAAAATATGAAGCTAAACAAATTATTCTTTAAAAAAATCTGTAACAATTACGTTATCTAGAAATAGGATGGGAATAATTTTAGAAAAAGAGACTGGCAAAATAGAGCCCCGTACCACCAAATCGAACTTGATATATCAACGACAGTCCAAAAATTATATTCTCATCTTTTGCAGATAATCCATGACTTATGGTATTTTATCTGTGGAATCCCTTTACATAACTTGGTAAAATCTAAGAGTTTAAGGGCGTCGTTTTCTTCGAACATTTAGTTGGCCTATTGGCTGGAGCAAGTAAACCCAATATAACCCAGTCTCTAAGCCCTGGTAAAACTTACTACATGTATTTGACGGAAATATTCAAATGTGATGGTCCTTTTAACTGGCATGATATAATAACTTAATAAATTTCATACGCTTGAAGCTGTTGCATCCCTAAGGTAACTTATGGATCGACTATTAAGTCAAGTGAACTCGACTGTATAACAAATATATTTTTAATTAGTTACTTTAATTGCTTATAATTTTCATGTTTAACCGTTTTAATAAACGCTACAGTAGTTTTTCTATGAGGAAAAAAATATATGCAAAATGCAAATGCCTTCAGTAACGTACGCTTTTTATTATCAGAAATAACGAGACAGTTATCCTGCAGCTCTATTACGTCCAATTATCAATGTAAAATGAATCCATCAACTGCATTACATTTGCTGTGTGTCTACAATTCATCGTCAACGTCAAAGTTTTCTAATGCAGTTCCTTTCCTTTATACATTACGGGCAAAGTTCCAGCCACCTATCATAGATATCACAATGGGAAAGCAATCCTAGACGCATTAGTGCACGCACTCTTAAGGTCAGTATGCAAACCTCGGCTTCGATTCTGAGCTCGTCTCAAGTGCTTCTATGCAAATGCTCGGCTATTTGACTTAGATCGGAGGAAAGTTTGTTCGCCTTAGTATTTATTACCCCTATCGAATATCATTATTATTATTATTTAACAATATTATTTGTAAAATTTATATTATTGTTTGTTATTCTTTATTCTTAATTTTACCGTAATTAAAATAAAATTGCTGTTAAATATTTTTGCGTTTATTATTCTTGCTCATTCTTGTATTTGTCTGAAACAATGTGTTTTTACGTATATCTTAATATTTAAACTTGGAATGTATGTACTGCTGGTGTCCTTTTAAATAAATAAATATCACTTCTTACAATTTGCCGGTATTCATACAAGAGACGAGGAAATTTCATTGCTTATTGATTTATAGGACTTTTTAGATACACTTTTTAATGAGAGTAATTACCTCGAAAAGTGAGTACGCTGTTCACCGGATTTTAAGGAAAGACCACTGCCCAAAGAAAGATTTTAAACAGTGGGCACCGTTATAACATAGGTCTTATAACGCCCGTAAGGGCTTTGTGTTCCACTTCTGTTGACAGACAGACAGCGGGGCGACTTTGTTTTATACTATGTAGTGATAAATCTGACTTGGCTCGTGAACCCCAATTTGCGTTAACTTGCGTTAACAACAGCAGAGTTTCGATAATCTATACGATACCGATTAAGAGAAATCGTTATACCCACCTAGAGTAGTCTTCTAAACAGCGTCGAGGCAACAATTTCGAAACCGCAATCCCCGACAGTGCACGGCGCTGGCGTTTTAAGGAGCTAGGTCGTCCGGGTGCATTATTTCCAGGATTACAGCGCGCATTCAGGCGTGAAATTGGACAGAGTCTGGCTGAGCGCCTCCGCAGCTTACTCATACTTTAAGGACACCGTGACCAAAAGGCTTTATGGCCTCCAATGACGTACTCCATTATCGCAGACTCCGATCACGACGACTAACAAACGAACAACGTTTAGGATGACGCGATGAGTTTGCCAGATGTATCTGAGACTTAATTCTAGTCCATTTTTATTCGTAATAATACAGACTACTCTAGCGGTGTTTTATATTTCAAAATATATTAAAAGGAGTTACGATAAAATTTGTATCTAACGTATTTAATAACTAACAGACCGGACAGACGTCGTTATTTTTTTTATAGTAATCAAACCTTCCATGGACCTTAAGGAACGTACAAAAAAATAATTTAGAAGAATTGGTCCAGGCATTCTTGAGTTATGCGCTTACCAACGTTCATTTTTATTTATTAAGGTAAAGAATTGATCCCATCGCGCTACACAAATATTAGCATGTAGAAAAAGTAGGTAACCATCGATAAGGAAACGATTTGAATTTAGAACGGGCAATTTTAAAAACGGAATTCTCTCTTTCATTAAAGTTAAGACAAGATTCTCCCGCAGTAGCATCGCAATACTACGTTCGCAACTTGCTTCGTTTGCATTTTTATTACTTTTAATTTGATCGTCCGACGACCGACTCGCGAAGAATCTCGGATGGTTTTGCCTTGTTCTAGGAATATTCTTACCGAAGCTAGCGATCGTTTACTTAGCGATACTGTTATAACAATGTACGATAATTTCAACTATAGTAACTTATTACTAATAGTTTAAGTTATTAGTTGGTCCCGCTAATTAGAAGCTATCAAAATTATTGAAAGTTTGATTTATTGTTATTTGAAAATAAAGCATATAAGTCTCAGACATAATGCAACTTTGCATTCGAAAAGTTTTGAGAGAATCGATTTCCTAGACAGTAGTTTAAATGTTACCATAATAATAAAACTTAATTTCATTTCGTCATAATATTAAGACATTACATTTTCTATTTTACAATTTTGTAGTAATCAGAAACGTTAAATAGCTAACTGTTAATACAGACGCCTTAATCCTAATGATGAAATCTGTTACTCAACTTTTCAGCATTTTAAAACTTTTATAATAGTTGCGTTTAAATGTAAATGGTATTATTTAAGACGATAAGCGTTAATACACTAATGTACTCATATATGAAATACATTAAACAAGAAATTAAACACGGCGCGAGGTACCGTGCGTTCAATATAATTCTTTACTTGTTTCTTTCCATGTAACTCATATCGTTGTTTGTTATTATACTCATATAACTCATATCGTTGATATGATATTGGATACATAAATTCTATTTACCGTTCATTAAATTCGTACAATTCCATCGTTTCGCGTTGCAGTAGCGAAGCGAACCTCAAACTTCGTCTCATATTTGCGCCTACAACTTAATTACATTTCTCACCGATATTATAAAGGGGCGTCCACACTTGTCCCCCCTTACCTGTATTTATTTAAAAATAACCTGCGTTATGAAATTGATCTTGTGTAGCGGGAGTTTTCATAAACATGAAATCACGGGCATCAATATAAACAAATTGAAGAAAAGAAATATTGTGATGGAACGCCTCAAACCCGACCTACCACTGGGATAGGTTTCAGTGGGTAATCATTTGGCAAGGAGGCAACGCACAAATTTTGTTATTTATTTATGTAATTCAAAAGAATATTTTAATAGTTTTACTAGAAAGCACTATTTAGTCAGTAACTATGCTTAGTATACAGGCGTTACGTTTTAAACTTACTGTACTCAAGCAATCGGCAGTGACTTCAAGTCCCAAACGCAACAACACTAAACATTTTCAATTGTCGGAAGTCGATGTTATCGTGCCTTCATTTTGAAACTCAAAAGGAATACTTTAAAGACAATGTAACCAAAAATAAATTTTATCGATTGAAATCAGTATAGCAGTGGTCAATTACACGGAGAGTAATAAGAAAATTGAGTGATCAGTTTCATATCTTAAAATTTATATAAATATAAAAGTAGGAAAAGTTTATCTTGTATCTTGCATTAACTGATGTTTTGCTTTCAGTCCCGAGACTATTAAAGCTTCATCTGACGCAAAACCGGTGGGCTAGCCAGAACCCACGGGTTTGGGCCCTCCGCTGTGGGTAGGGCCACGCATGTGCTCATGCAAGTTTATCATCATGCAGCGGCGAAAAACACAACAAAATTGTAATGTTTGTACTTAAGTGCCAAGATTAAAACTACAAAAATTTAACTTTCATATCTGTTTTATTTTGACGATCCGATTGGCGTAGTGGGTAGTGAACCTGCCTCTTGCGATAGAGGGTGTGGGTTCGATCCCTGCTACTGGAAAAATATTGTGCGATGAATATAGTGTTTTACCAGTGTCTGGTTATTTATATATTTATAACAATACTCAATGACCCGGCAAACGTTGTTTTGCCATATAAATTATTTGTAGGGTAGAAAAAATGTTTGGGGTGGACCACCCTTAACATTTAGGGGGATGAAAAATAGATGTTGTCCGATTCTCCGCCCTGGCCGATATGCACACAAAATTTCACGAAAATCGGTCGAGCCGTTTCGGAGGTGTTCAATTACAAACACCGTGACACGAGAATTTTAAAATAAAAGTATATTTTAGTATGTTTATCAGTTATGTAGTACCTATAGTACAAGCGTTGCTTAATTTGGGACTAGAGAATGTTGTGTAAAAATGTGTCCTAAATATTTACTTATTATCATTATCAGCAAGCTATCGGTGCGCCTACCCGCGGCAAATGTGCACGCCGCTTAACAGCCGCCACCTCGTTAGATGTTGATTAGAGAAACCACAATGCGGCAACAAGTCGGTGTCACCGTCGAAACTTCTGATTGCATCGTTTATAGCGACGGAAGTTTTTAAAGATGCTTCTCCCCCCGAATTACTTTCGCCAAGCGGTAACGCCCCAAGGCGCATTGTACCGCGAATTGGACCCTGCCCTTATACCGCTAGTCCCATGGTTTTAAGTGGCGTTTAATGTACTGTTAACGTGTCGTTAGAACTGTCCTCGCACGCCTACTAATATTTTTCTTGGATTATTATGAGCTTACCATGAAGCTATTTTATATTTCCTAGGTGAAACTAATTCTATATCAGTAGAAAAATAAACCTTTGATAAAAAGTACGACTTTTGTTTAGTCTTAAATCCTTATAAGTCCCCAAAAGGTAAATTTGAAAAAATTGAACGCTTCAAAATAGCAGTTAATCAAACCAATCTGCTGTAAACATCGGATGAAACATAAACGATAGTTTTTTTTTTTTTAAATAGAAACGTTTGACGCTGGGAAAGAAATATCAAAACTTCATAATGGTTCCGTTATGTTAACCAGTAGAGACTAGAAGACAAATAACAAATTTAAACGCGTAAAAACTGTCTTATTAACCCAAAAAATTCCAACTATAAACAGTTCTCATCGAAAACGATAACAATTTAGTTCTCGAACGAAGTCATTTACTTTAGGCACAAGATCTGTTAAAATTACCACGGGTCTTACTTCGAGATCAGGCCTGTGTCATTCGAACGAGTCACCTTTACGATGAAGGCGACGTGTTCATAGATCCCGCCGCCAATTTCATGCAAGAGGCATCGAATAGAGGTTGCGATAAAAATGCGGAATCCCCTTGCAACGAATGGAATTGCGTATTGGGGCTCAGACCGGGTGTAATCTGCCTGCCTACAGGACCCAAGCGGTCCCGAGAGTTCTGTCCTGCGAACTTGCACTCGCCTACCAAAGATTATGCTAACGATGGACACGCCAACCCGTATAAATACCAAAGTAAATACTTCCCACATGAATATTGCTTTAATAGTGATTAATAATTATTATTTCACTACGGCCTTAACACGAGAGCAATTACAAAGATTTCTTTTAATAATTCCCTAATTAAGTCTTAGGCACTCACTTTGTAACTATATCAACGGTCCGAAATAATATTGTAACAGTACACGCTACTTGAAATATGTCTCTTCCTGTAATATCACACATAATATGTATCTTCATTTATTCCAAGAATATAACTTTGCACAATTACTTGGATACATCAACAGAAACTTTTTAAAAGCCCATCTCTCTGTGAACACTGTTTGTTAATCAATCCTGTTCTAGCGTAAGGTACGTTTACATATCTCTGTATATGATACGAATTAATTTAAGTGACCTCTGATCTAGATGTTAGATTAGCTACCAATTAGACCACTAGAGCGCACTCTAATTGGTTAATTATTTGCTAATGATTAGCCAGACTTCTGCTTATTGGTTACAATGTTTGGATAAACCATGCTGCTGATTAATATATAAATAATAAACAATGTCGGGTTGTTCAGTAAAATACTGGTTCAGTATTTTATTAGTTTCTGTAGCAACAAGATTGCCAGGATGTTAGTTTAAGCTTGGGATAGAATTCCTTATCATTGAAACTTTAAATAAATATACTTACATGTGATGGAATTACGTTTATTATAATATTTTATTTGTGACTGGCTGTCCGGGTAGACTTCTTTTTTTCAATCAATATCAACCGTCCATTGCTGAACATAAGGCTCCCCCTCAGTGCGCCAACTATCCCGGTCCTGGGCAGCCCGCACCCATCCGCTGCCCGCCGCCTTTCTTAAGTCGTCAGTCCATCGTGCTGCAGGCCGTCCCACACTTCGTTTTCCTAACCGTAGTGTCCACTCTAACACGTGTCGGCTCCACCGACCACAGTACGTCTGGAGACATGGCCAGCCCACTTCCACTTGAGCGTGCTAATTATGCGCGCAATGTCGGTAACTTTAGTCCTCTGCCGAATTCGTTTCGTATCTTGTCTGCCAGAAATTTTTATTCTTTTTTTATATAGTAATAAACCTTCCGTGGACCTTAAGGAACATAACCAAATTGATCCAGCCATTCTTGAGGTATGCGCTTACCAACATTCATTTTTCTTTATTAAAATGACTATAATTGCATTTGTCTGCATTTTTTTGAACGAAATATAGTGATAACTTATCTTCAGATGAGGCTAAAGACGGCTTCGTCGTATGCCGTCTATTAATAACTGCAATAGAAGGATACTAAATCTCCTGTTACCACATTCACCAGGTTAAACATTTATCGTATGTCAAATCAACTAATCAAATTTTTGGCAAAATTTCCTACTACACTTTGGTAATTGAACTGGCCAATCTAACAATTTATTAATTCGTTTAATAAAACGAGATACATAAACAACATTAAGTTTTTGGCATGTCCAGTCTGTTTGTGTATAGGGTTGCTGGTTCTATGACCGGTGCATGGAATCGCGCCAGAACTAAATGAAATTGAAATTAGCTTTCTCTCCCCAGAGCCACTCGCGGAATTTTCCAAAAATAAAAGCGTATTATATTTTAAAATAGACCCCGCTACCGCCCAGGGGCACAGCAACTCGGCGAGATGGAAACGCAATTAGAAATAATGTATTGATGTTAAAAGTTGGTATATTATTTTGTTTAAAGCTGTTCAAATATAAATTCAAATGTCATTATGTAATATAGAAGCATTACGCTTGCTTATTGATTGTCAAAATTCATCTACAACCGGAAAGAAAGCCACTGATATGAGAAGTCTCCCAATCCGCAGTGGGCCGCGTGGTGGACTATGCTCTAATACGCTCTATACAGAAGAAACCTTTGCACGGCAATGGTGCATACAGAGCCTGTTACTATGGAAAGGCTGTTAATTGATAAGTAAAGACTTTACAATATTAAATTTTCCCAAATCTTTTTACTTATTCCGTTCCAAAGTCGTATATTTAATCAGGAACGAATCATCGTATAAAACGATTTAGACCAAAAGTCTAAAGCCCATTTTTATGGACCTAAACGAAATATTTATTAAGATGAAATTTCAAATAGAATTAAAACAACTTTTATTAGACTTAGATATAATATCAATTTAACTAACTACCCACTCTTTGATTTATAATAAAATAGTTTTTATTTTTAAATAGCGCGTAACTAAAAGACATTGGAAGAAAAAATATAGATTTTAATTTAATTTCGTCCATTGCAATCTAATTACACCAATTGGTGTAATTTGAGTGCCTCAGTTTCGGTGCGCCAGTGTCACATCTACCTCGTATATAATATCGTTGGCGGGCAAGATGAAAATGTCGCTTAGTAGGCCTAACAATATAAGAAGGCTCGAAACTATAAGCGAGTATCATTGTTGCTCCGGAATCGAACAGTGGACCGCATTATAAATTCACGGGCGCGTGTACGCACGTCGGCCGGCTGCAAATCAAATCGGCTGAATGCGATAAATTCGGGCGCCCGGTGGCGTGTTGCGGAAAATACCAATAAAGTGGGCTGTGTAACGGCTTACCGGGACATGTTTGGGTACGGGCGGGCTCGATCAAAATTCACAGCCGCGCATACTTGATGTGGGAACGGGGACATCGGGAGGCGACCGAGCCACGAATCTAAATGTCTGACGAACACCCTAGGATGATAGCAACGCGTGTTTCATAGACTGGATTCAGATGAAGACGAATCTTAAACCCTCAAAACGTTTCACTGCTACGATCCCTCAATCTTGTTTAAACCAAACGTAACAGCTGTGTTTTTTTATTGCACAAGCCCTCATTTGCTACCTACTCCTCCTGATTAGAGGATGTAGATAACTTTTGGGAACGTTAAGAATTTTAAAAAGCTATAATTGAAATTAGAATTAACAAGTAAAATTTTATTAACCGAAACACAAAACCGACTTTAAATCACGCTCTGTATTCATTTCATAATTGATTATCAGTATCTCCGGAGCCCAAGATCCAATAGCAATGAAATTAATGTGGGACCACAGGGAAGCTTTCAAATAAAAAAAGAATCATCAAAATCGATTCACTCAGTGAAAAGTTCTCTTCTTTTTTTGAAGTCGCTTCAAAATACAAGATGGATACGTCCACTCGAGATGGTTACATGAAATGAAAACCGTCAAATAATTACACGGATTTAGTCCTGGTGATGAGGATTGGTGTGAATTTTGACTCGATGATAACCACTCTTCGCTTCCTCGTGGCTTTTCCAATACGAATTTCAACGTTACCTCCCCCTCGCCCCCGCCCCCACATTACAATCGCACGGACTCACAGAAAGCCCAGGCGGCAACGCCGTTTGCTGACCATACGTGCATCAAGCACCCAGCGATACGAAGACCGTTAAGCCACGCTTAAATCGGACGTGGCATATTCAATACGCCACATTACGTCGTACACTTAAATGCAGATCGTATTTACCCAAATGGAGACATAAAAAACTCTTACAACAGTAATGGAATAAAGTAAGAGTTGGGTGGTAGAATTCTTCCTACACAAGTAACAGCAATTTATCGTGTCTATTTGTGAATTAGAGAGAAATTATTTAAAGAGTAAAAGTGGAAATGAATGTATGAAATGTGGTAAAGACAAATTATGTTTTGTTTTACATGAATGCTCCATCTGAAAAAATACCGTAAATATGCAAGTTTAAATGAAAAAAAACGAGGCCATGACATCTCAGTGTCCGGAAGCTTGGTCCGGTTCTATCATCAAATCCCAGCTACAAAGAAATTGTTAATAGTGGTTTTACAGCGCACTCAGCGATGATGCCAAACGGCGTGAGGAAATATGCACTATTTCGAAATAATAATTAAAAAACATATTTCAAATTTTTTCTCCAGTAGCCAAATCTAATCTGTACATACAATATTGAAACCGTCCGTAAGTCGTACCGGTGATTAACATAATTTGTTTTGTGACGTAGTTTGCTATTAGCCCGGCGGCTTTGAAAGCTTCAGCGGAAGAGATCCGCGGGACGTATTAGTGTTGCGCTATCGCTTGAACTTGAATCAGAGAACAGAAACTTAACTAAGAAAAATCTCTTTTATCTCAGAAAAAGGAACTAAGAAATTTATAGATTTAAATTAGCAATAGATAATTGTTAAAATAATATAAAGTTATAAATATTTGAGGTTTTTAAATATTTCATTCTTAAATAAATGTAGTTTTTTAGAATACTTAATATCTACATCACATTACTGTAAGAGAATGTTGTAAGCATTTAGTGCAGTTGCTAGAGGTGTTTTCGAGCCGTATTTATCATCGGCATTAAATATGAATTTAATGACGATGATAGCCATAGTTTAAAAAAAGTGCTTATCGTAGTTTTGCGTGTAAATGCAGCTAAACGCCATCTATTGGATGTTGCGCGAATTATTACGAGTCTAAAGATTTGTGGCTAGAAAAGAAACTAGATAAAGGGGCCTGAAGGGATGTTTTATTGACGTATCCGGCCCCAAAGATTGTCGAAACCTACAGCAAGGGAGTGGATCATAAAAAGGATAATGTTCAGCAATTCAATAGATTTTAATAAAACAAAAGTGAACACAACAACACATTTATTGCATAAACCAATTAAATTACACAATAACAGATCATAAACAAGTGGCCTAATACATAAATATTCACATATAAAATATACCATTTTGAACCATTCATTGTTATATAAGAAAATAGCCATTCACAGCCCATTTTTGTAAGCTAACTCGCACAATTCTTGATAACATTGTGACTTTTTCCCTGGACCAAAATAGCATGGAGGTTGTTCTTCCTTAAAGAGGATTTTAACCGTTTATTAGATAACTTTGGGTCCATAAAACTATTTGCTTATATAATAGTATTTCCTTATTGTTAATCAGCCGTTGCAAATAAAGATGTTAAATTATATAGTTTCAACAGTGATGTTGTACATCGTTTCAATTATTGTTGTTTTGGGACTCGCTGAAGTCCTCATGCATCAAGCCACCCGGGGTCCCTCTAGTCTAGCAAGCTGCTGATAAAGTGGTGATGCTAAATACTATTTCGCTTCTTGGAGACTTTGATGGTCGTAGTCCTTGATGGTGTTGAATATGATTTCGGTTATAAATGAAACTGTTTCCACGGATATTTTGCTTTTATTTTAAATTTTTTATTTCCGACGTTTCGAACCATTTAATGTTACAGAGTCTGTGGACAGAGGTCTGTCGTCTGACGTCGGGCAATTCAAAACAAACGCGATAAATAGAAAAAATTGTTCCATTTATAATGTGTAATCTCGTAAATTTTAGGACAAATTCTTACAAAACGTCCTTTAATCTCAAACTAAGCAACGCGTTTACTGTGGATACTATAAAACTGATAAACGTACTCAAGCATAATTTTCTTTTGTAAATAAATACATACATAAAAACCCAGACACTGGAAAAACACCATGTCCGTCACACAACATTCTTCCAGAACTGGGGATCGAACCCACACCCTCTGCAAGAGGCAGGTTTACTAGCCACTACGCTGATCGGGTCGTCATTGGTACAAGAAGGCATCACATCATTTCGCTCGTTGGCTTTGGCTTCCGGGGTCCAGAGCATCAGGCCGTGCCGGAGCGCTTCTGGCGAAGAAGGCTGCTGATGAAGAACTCGCCGGCTCGGTACGAGGAGCGCACCAACGGCCCGCTGGCGGTGTACAGGAAGCCCAGGCCCACGCCCACGCTTTCCCAGCGCTGGAACCGCTCGGGGGTCACGTACTCCGCCACCTTCAGGTGCCGCTTCGTGGGCTGCATGTACTGGCCCAGGGTGAGGCAGTCCACGCCGGCCGCGCGGAGGTCTGGTGGCGTTCCGCCGATGTGAATATTAGGGCCTTTACTACTAGGGACTATACAGGGCGGCTTTTCTAAAGGTGCCCAAATTCACACAGGAGGTTCAGACTCGGTAGTATAATCGTTTAGTGAAATAAAAACAAACTTTTTTTTTTCAAAAAAACATTGCCTTAGAAAACAGAAGTTGTTGAAAATGCGGTGACCATTCATAAATGCGTGCGAACTTCTATGATAAGTTCATCGCACTTTCTGAGATAAATTCAAATGAATATAATCAATTAATTACAGGTGTTTTTGTATATTTATCATTTGTATATAACTTTATTTATATTTAGAATTTAATAAAAAAATGGGATACACTTAAAAAAGCCTCCCTGTATTAATGATTATTTCATTACCATGTACATTTCATTATCATTAATGATTATTTCATTTTTACGATACTCGCCCACGGAGGTCGGTATTTTACTTCCAAAAAACGACATGATGAAGTTGATTGAAACTGTATTACGATGGCAACCACTAACAACTTATGACATTTACCTATTATTCCAAGTTATAGCCATTATTGATTACATTTAATGTCATGTATTCTTTAATGTGATATTTTTCATGAATAAAGATAACTAAGATAACACATACAAACTAAGGAATTTACCTGAAAGGGATTTTCCTTAGTTTTTATTCATCAGTGTTAATGTATATTACTAATGCTTAAAACAACATAATATGGAGGACAAAACTACTGTACCTTTCATGGTCTGCTCGACCTGCTCATCTGTCTCCCCGAGGCCAAGCATGATGGAGGACTTCGTGATCAGGTCGGGGTTCACCTCCTTGGCCGTCTCCAGCACCTTCAGGGTCTGGCGGTAACTGAAAGACGACAGCAATTTACAACATCAACTCTACAATCCGATAGCATTGCCTCTTTTGGAGATTAGTACTAAGTAGGGAACGGTTATGAATAAATAAATATTTGAGTGTATACCAACTACTTCAGTGCAATTTTAATTGTTAATTATAACTAATTATTTGTGTTAATTATAATTGAATGAGGGTTCATTTCGCTCGCGGGGCATAGCCAGACCCCGGCTGCTTTTATTGTAGTAATCTACCGATTAAAATGCACCCCAATGTAGGAAAGCGACAACTTTCATTTGGCCTTCTTTTCAATTGGCCACAACGTGGCAAATTCGACATGCTGCCACGGTCAATGATGTTTAATAATATAGATGACGCATGTCCATACTGCGCGGCGTTTAAAAATTGTTCCCGTTTACATTATATGGCATACCTACATAAGTTAATATGACCGATGATAAAGAATGCATGATACGGAAAGAGATAGCAGTCTATAGAATTGAAATCTAATTACACCAATTGGGGTAATCTGAGTTTCGCTGCCCTAATGTCATATCTACCTCATATCTTTATATATATATTTATATATATATATCATTCTTTGGTACATGTATAGGTCACTGAACTAATTTTTAATAAAATTTTTTGTGTGCCTTCAGGTCGATTCGAGAATGGTTTAGATTCACAATTAGGTCCGGTATTTTTTTTAATAATTTATAAGCTGGTGACGGATTTAAGTCGTGTGTACAGGACAATGTTTGTTCGGTCTGCTAGTTTGTATCGAAGACGTCACGACCGACGTGATGACGCCACGAAACGCGGCGATTCCTCACCCAGCCCTGCGATCCCTCACGAACGGAGTTAGCCTCTCGACCGTCTCGATGTTGTGGGCGAAGACGTCCAGGCCGCTGTCGGCTATGGTCTCCACGCAGCGCCTGCTCCCGCGGAAGTCCGGCACCAGGCACTCCACCAGGATCTCGCTGTTCCTGCAACGCGGAGTCACACACTCAACTCGGGCGCACACTTCGATAGTAACAGCCTATACATGGCCCACTGCTGGGCAAAGGCCTCCTCTATAAAGAGGGTATCAGGGCATAGTCCACCACGCGGCCCCACTGCGGATTGGCGGACTTCACATATTTTCGAAATATATTTTTTTTTGGCATTGTTTCGAACATAAACAGGTTTCCTCACGAAGTTTTCCTTCACCGCGGAGCACGTGATAAATCAGCACTTAAAATTAAAAACTTCATTGGTCCCGCACCAGGGATCGAACTCAGGTTGCTCGAGTATATTGAATTAAAGGCGAGCGCCCGGACACTGAGCTATCACGGCTTAACAATCGCTCACTTCGATAGATTCAATTCAATCAAATCAAAAATTTTGCATTGGAAGTAAGAAGACCAGCGTGAAGAGGTATCATTAACTCTATACATATAAATAAAGTTGGAGTCTCTGTTTTTAATATTAAAATAACTGCTCTTACTAAATGCATCCATATGCATTGTTTGTTATTTTGGCATATTTACCGTGTATATATCCATATGTTTACACGGTATATATACCAAAATGACAGTTTTTACAATTTTTGTCCGTATGTCTGTCTGTTTGTTCCACCTGATCACTGAAACGGCTGGACCGAGTATAACGAGACTCACTGGCAAATAGCTGATGTAATAAGGAGTAGCTTATACTACTTTTATAGAAATTTGATTTATTTTTACTTACACGTTGGACGACGTTGCGGGCATAGCTAGTAATTAGTACGTCGTCTGGTGAGTGAGGTAGCCGGAGCCACTTTATAGAGAGGTGGCAATGCAACCTATCGTCCTTCTACAACCCTACGGGTGTAGTACATGTCGATGGGCGGCGGTTATAACTTAACCGCCTACTTGATTTCCACTTTCTAGCATAAAAAAGAAACTAAAATCCATTGAAATTTGATGGGCACTCAAAAGTTTGAATTTATTAAAATTTTGTGAAAATATCAGTATTTAACATGGGTTGATTGTCTCTAGTCATATGAGTTATATTTATCACTTTTAAGATACTCACTGTCTTTTTATTTCTATAACGGTTTCTGCAATGTGCGAGGACCCCCCGTCCGTTAGATCTGTTGGAGAAGACACGTTTTTTTAAGTACTTTTTACTTAATTACTTTTTAATAAGGTTTTGCTTCAACATAACTAACGGCCAATTTCAATATTCTTTATATATAAATAGATTCTGTTAGCCTGTTACTAGCGATAGGTATTTGACATTAGCTCAATAATACTTAGTTGAAATTATATCTCCAGTAACCAAATCTATCCGTAGATCGAATATTGAAACCGGCCGTAATACTCTTTTCCGCCCGTTCGCCTGAAGTCTACCCTCCTTGGTAATAAACAACCGATCCGGAAAATTATTATCTCTGTTGGGTCACACACATCTGAGTACCGTCGTTTATTTTTATCCCGTTCTACGCAAAAGGAGCTTATGGTATCTTGAGTTCTAACAGTATTGGCGTGCCTGGATTTAACTTTATAACCTATGGGATCCCAAGCAGATGATAAATACCAACCATCTTCTCTATTGAAATTAGGATGTTGTTTTACTCAATAGCCTCGCGGATCATCTTTGGAAGGAATCGGTGTTATTTTGCGAGGATTTTCAGCTGATCAAATCTAATGTAGCGGTTGGGGCGGTCTAAAACATGACAAACAAACCGTCGGTGCTTCACGCCAGCTATGGTTGAAGAAGTCCGCAGTTTGTACAAAAGCGGGTCATTAATACAAACGCTACGCAAAAGTGTGGTGTCTCACCGTCCCTGTCGACGCTGGTCAGGACTATGTAGCCGAGGCCCCACTGGGCCACGGCCGTGGCGGTGTTCCGGGGCTCCTCGGGGTCCAACGGGGGCGGAGCCCTAGAGGTCTTCACGGAACAGAACATGCAGCCCCGCGTGCACGTGTCGCCCATTAACTGGACAGAGAGAGCACGACTCACATCCCAGTACGTAAAAATCACCATCCTCCCGCCCTTATCCCACCTGGGTGAGGTCGGCACAAGTGAATCATGTAGTAGCGATATTGGCTATGTCTTTTACGGCCGGCCGCCTGCCTGACGTCAAACCTCCTTGGGAAACATACACCCAGATCCGGAACAATCATCTGTGGGTCACACAAACACTTGTCCCGTGTGGTAATCGAACCCACGACCCCCGACGCCGAACCCAATAGCTTAGCAACGGCGCCACTGAGTCATTAAACCCCAGTACGTTAAAGTACAATCGTATATTTAAAATTAATGATATATATTCCTTAGTTCGAGAGCTGATAGCCACAGGGTCCGGGCGGTCGCTTTTGAATTACTATACTCGAGCAAGTTCTATCCCCGGTGCCTGCACGAATGAAACTCAAGTGCTCCTCTAGAACATTTATATTAGCCTTAACTATGATAGGACCAAGCAAGTCTTTGCTGTGCACAAATGGGCAGGTCCGTCCGGAGAGGTACAACAATCTCACAGAAGCGCGGCGTGAAGTGGAAGTGGTTACTCTTCCGCGTCTGTCTGGTGAGTGGGGTAACCGGAGCCCACTTTATTAAAAGGTGGCAAAGCATCTGCAACCCTACGGGTGTTGCATCTATCACTTAACATGAACCGTCAGCTCATTTGCCACCTTCTAACATAAAAATATATAATAACAAAAGCTGTTACTATATTTTCTCCCCTGTGCACTACTAAGCCTTTTTCAAGAGACGTGTTTCAATTTCTTACCATAATAGTCGCCGTGGACGTTCCATGCTTGCCGCCGCTCCAGCACTCGCCGATGTTCGGGCAACGTGCCTCCTCGCACACCGTGCTGAGCTTCAGTCCACGTAGCTGCTCCTTCAGAGCGCTGAATTTTGAACCTAAACAATATTGGTAGAATGCTTAAATTGCATTGCCTGTTAGCCTTTATAGGAACTGTAAACAATTAAGTAAAAGACAGTCATTGTCAGTGGAAATTACTTAATTAATCTGTGTAATTTATTGGTTGTCAACTCCTTTTCTCAATCCGTCTCTTAAGTTCATCATATCATACCTTTGTCATTTTGCAAGTGTATATAATATCAGGCTTTTCACAATGAATTAGATGTCTGGTCTTTGTAATGTTCTTCAAAAGCTGGGGTTTTGGAGAAGTTCAGGGTCACACAAGGAGCTATGGGGAGAACTATGTTCGGAGTTTCTTTGCGTAACAAAATCCGGAACGAGGAAATTCGCCAATAACAACTGCTTAAACAACTTAAGTATATTAAATATTACAAACCACTTGGTATAGATGTTTTTAACCATGGAGGTAGCCTCAATCTTTCCGTATCTCCCTTTTCACGTTTTAATTTCCCCTCATAGTCGTCCCAGTTTTTCGGTCTCTCTTCAGAAATGAAATCAGCAAGGCCAGGACCTTCCCTGAACTTTTCTCTGATGGCATCCAACTTACTTGTATGTTTGCCTCTTTGCAACTAAAAAAGATATTACAAATAGCTATCAAATGCATAAAATCTAGACATTTATAAAGTATATAATATTTATAGGATATGCAGATACGTAGTTAAAAATCTGATAAGCAGAATCAGATTTTTAATCTGTGATTTTTCACTAATATGTTATTGTTTGGTAAAGAATCTACCAAAACAGAAATAACAAACCACCTTATACAAAAAGGTAAAAGGAAAGGATTCATATTAAAATACTCCAATAAAAATTACAAGTCTGTATGCACTATTACAAAATTTTATTTTACTATGTGTAATAAAACCATTCATAGGTTAAGGTTGAGAAACATTTGTTTTGATAAACTCTTATCAAAGCCAATTAAGCAATACAATCCTTGGTTTGTGACCTCAATGAATATGTACGTAATGTATTACCATACAACTTAACTAATTGACATCTTGTAATAATTTCTACTGGTAACAAGCAATAATTCAAATAAAAAAAGTGTAGTTCAAATGTTCCATAATTGTTACATATCTTGAACATTTTTTTCAAAAAAAGGTGTGCATATGAATTCCTTACAAAATACTGGAAAAGCAATATGTAAAATATGGAGTTCTATAACTATAATGACAATAATACATATCATGAATATATGATGAGTATATATCATGAAAATTCATATAAAAATGTAAGTCACGGAGCTTTTAATTACTTTTGTTAGATAATATGTAATTTTAGATAGATTTAATCTTGTAAATATTAGATCAATAAAGATTGTAAACAATTCATTTAATGATGAAAGAATGATAAAGGTACTTATGTTACAAATATATTAATATTTAAGACCATCTTTTATGACCTTTTGTTAGATGTATTAAGATAACTTAGTTTCATAAAATATCAATGTATTAAAATATTTTATGAAATATTAAGTCCACGCAAAATCGTAACAATGAAAATATTTATACTGAGACGTACCTATTCCTTTTAAGTAATATAAGAATACTCTTACCTCATGATTTTTGATGATTATATTTAATTTTAAACTATTACGAAACATTTTTGGTATTCCATTGAGACAAAATAGAACCTTGTCTGACATTGACATTTGTTCAATTGTCATTGTCATATGTTTCATTTTTACTATTTTAACAATGACAAAAGACAAAGATTTTTTTATATCGAAATTTTCTCGAAATTGTTTCAAACAACTTCAACCAAGTAAAAATAAATAACATTGTTACACAACGTTCTCTAGATCCAAACTAAGCAACACTTGAACTATGGGTACTAGATAACTGATAAACATACTTTTCTTTTGTAAATAAATACATATTATATATACATAAACAGACACTAGAAAAACACTATTTTCATCACACAATATTTTTCCAGTAGTGGGAATTTAACCTACGCCCTCTGACGCAGAAAACTCACTATGCACTACGCCATTCGGGTCAAAAAAGATAAACAGACGTACCAAATTTTGATGAAGTTATTAAGACCTAAAAATTACAATGAGGACACTTAAATAACAAGTACTAAACATTTAAATACTAGTGTGGCTAATCATTTGCTATAGTGTAGGACCGATTTTATCTTGTACACCTTAACTCTCATCTGATCTAGCAATATCCTTATGTTGATAAATAACTATAGCAACGTGTGAAAATACAAAATTGTGGTTCACTCACCTTGTTCTTTGTACTGCACCTTAAATATTCCCTTCTGCCGGCTTCCAAACTATCTTTCTCTATATTAAATCAACGAATTAAGTAAGGTGATACACGATTTACTCTACAGACTCTAAGTTAACCACAATTGTCATAATTATTGATGCAAGTTTTAATGAGTCTTAGAACAAATTTTAGTCAATAGAACAATTTTCTCATTAAATAGTTTTAGGTACGGATGCTAATACCACGCAAATGCTATCGCACACAAATGTAAGTTTACTTCAGTTATTGCATCAGTAGATAATTTCTGTAAAAAATTATATAAGGATATTTATTATATCCAATATTTACAACAGTAACGCCCGGTTTCTGAAACACTGATCAACGTAGATGTCAACTAATCAGCTGTCAAATGAATTTCAAATTTCATTTTAGTTGCCAAAAGGATGTTTAAACTCTTTGAATTGATCATTCTGATCATAAACCTAGTACCTAAATTGTAATTTGAAATCCATTTGACAGCTGATTAGTTCACATCTACGATGATTAGTGTTTCAGAAACCGGGCGTTAATCTAACTAAATTACATATTGCCAAGAACGATAGCTGCATTTCCTCCTTTGAATAGTTATACTGCCGCAGCGATAAGCCTAAGACGTAAACTTAAAAAAAATACAATTTAAGGGGACCACATACTCCTACAGTTTCAATATAGCAAATAGCACAAATATATGGTCTGAACAAAGGGACTAATATTGTTGCCACCTCAGCTGCCTCCGACGCCGCCGAAGTACCTATTATATGAGAGACACCTAAAGTCTCTACACAAGTACATCCCAAACGAGGGCTTTGTATCTCTCCCAAGGAATCAAAGTCAAGCCATCGGGTCTCTTGCTATAGTCGCGGAAAATACCACAGAGCTTAAAATAAAAGTTACATTGATGGCAACAAACACTCTACGGAGGACGTCGTTCAGGGAACCGTGGCGAGAAATCCGGCTAGCACTTTTTTGACAAGATACACCATGGAGACTATGTTTATCTAAATATCTGTAAAATATTTTTACCTTTAACATCTGTCGTACTAGCATCTTTAATCTTTAACATCTTTTAACTTTTTTAGTTTTACAATTACAAGTATGGCAACACAAAAGTGCTGATGAATCTTATCCCTAGAATATTAGATTTAGAAAAAAAATGGATTAGAATATAGATTACCATATAAATTAATGTTACTTTTGATCATCGTTCAATTCTGATCAAATATTTTTACATGTAGTTTTTTGAGTAATTTTTAAACAAAAGTAACCGTGCACATTAACAGCTGTCAAGGAATATGCAAAAGCCAGGAAAATAACGATATAAAGGAAAAATCTGTGATTTTTCATAATGAGGACCGTAGGCTCTCATCTTCTAGAAGATAAAATGGATGACGCCGTCACGCATTACATCAATTCGCACCAGACTGAGGTACGAGAAAGATTTTTGTAGCTTTTTATTTTCTTACTCGACGTATCAAAATAGTTTCAATTTTTTGTTCATAAATTTTTTGTTGATAAGTTTTTAAATACTGCCTTTCGCTTTTTAAAATAAATCTCATATGATGCTAAAATTCATTTGATATATGTAAATGCATATCATGTATATTTTTCTTCCACAGCCTGTACATGTAGATGCGAGTTCCCTAGCACTGAATGTACAAGACGATAATAGTGGAAGAGTCGTAACAGTAATGCAGCCGCTTAGTTTCTCTACGACACAGATGTGCAGGTGAGAAATTCAGATTCTTTAAGTTCGCCTGCACATTTGTCATACAGACAAGGTTCACTGGTCATGCAAATCAGGTCAATAGGTGGTGGTGATTAATAAGCATCAGGTGGTTTTACTCCTTTACTTAATGTTTTAAAAAAAAACATTTGTTATTTGGTTACTTGCTTCTTGTTTTTTACTCATACTCTCAGAAATAATTCTTTGTTTTATTTCCTTATATTTAAAGGTAAAGTAAAGTAACAGCCTATGTATAAATATATCTCCCACTGCTAGGCAAAGGCCTCCTCTGTACAGAGGTTATGGGAGTCCAACATGTGGCCTAACAGATTGGCAGCCTTCACATATCCTCATTGTTATTACCAAAATATGAAGGTTTCCTCTCAATTCTCTCCCTTCCTCTCCTTCACCGCTGAGTATATGTCAAATAAGCAGTCAAAATTTATAATTTCATTGGTTTTGGCACTGGGTTCGATCTCAGGTTGCTGGAGTAAAATTTATTAAAATCAACAGCCCAGATAATCACGGCTAAATGTATTGAGTACACTACTCTTGCTCAAGTTTTTTTCAGTTATAATAATAACAATAATGTACTTTAGAATAAATTTCTAAAGTACATTATGAGAAAACACTATATTTAATGTTTATACAAAGTAGTCTTTATCAAGAATAACTATGGAATATTTGTTTTTTATATTCCCTGCTTACTTTTGCGTATGATAATAAAATACTGAGCTAAGCAACATATTATTCATAGTATGTAAAGTATATTAGTTTACTGCAGCGAATTAAATTTTGTTCTTAATCATGCTGAGCCTATATTATTTTACTATGATTTTTTTATATATTGTGCTTTGGGATTATCCAATCCTGCCTATGCTTATAAACTCCTTAATATACGAATATGTACTCCTTAAAAACCTAAACTATTTGATTTGAAATAAATAACTGTTGAGCTTAATTTATAATATATACTTTAACACTGCGGCTGGTGACAAGAGAGCTGGTTCTTTTCTCGCTCAAAGGTCAAGCATAACTATTCAGTGAGGAAATGCAACTAGCGTTCTTGGCATCATGCAGCGTGGATTAGGTTTATTAGATAATATGTAATAATTTTAGATTGATTAAATCTTTCAAATATTAGATAAATAAATATTACGTATTTTTATTTATAAGTAATTATGTCGTACCTTTGGACAATAAGTTTGTGTTTGGTGAAAAATATTGATGGGATAATACCCAAAGTACCTTTGCTAAATATTGCTTACTTCTAAATTATTTGGAACTATCCTTTCAATCACTGCAACAAGCTTCATCTTGGGCTCTAAACAAAATTCATTGAAATGCATTCTTACTTTCTCATGTTAATTATACCGTAAGAGTACTGTAATAATACTCCATTTGACCAACATAAGGAACACAGCAATTGCATTAAATTTATTTAATTGACAACTTTGAGTTTGGTTATTAATGGGTTTTTATCTTATAATCTGTCCTGTAGTTATTTACAAGACTTTTTTATCTAAATAGAAACTGATTACAAAACTTGCTAATTTAAACAGAGGGCTAGCAGAGGATAACCAACATTAATTAATTAAAAAACTATTTCTCAGCTCCAATAAATTCTCCTCTGTGGACAAATATAAATCTAATATGTTAACAATGCTTTAAAAAATTTGGAATCCATTCTCCAAACTTTTTAACCAATCCAATTTGTCATAAATAATTCAATATTGTTTATCAGTAACTAAACCACTAGCTATGACAAGTGGGAAAGTTTTGTACTGTATTTTTTTGTATTTTCTCTGTAAGTGATTCTTTTTGTAAATCTTTTGAGAAAATAAGTGTCTTAAACCTTAACTCACGTTGAGGGCTGCTGCTAATTCCAACACAAAATGAGGTTAGAATCATCTCCAATCATCATTTTCGACTTTTGTCGCCGATCGGTAACAGGATTATTGTTGAAATCAAAGTTTTGAAACCAAAAACTTACTTACATGTTATTTATTGAGTTCAGGACTTTTATTCTAAAATAACGGGCAACATTTTTTTTTTATATGAAAAAGTGGCAAACAAGCTGGCGGTTCACCTGATTTTGAGTGATAACCGCCGCCCATGGACATTTGCAACACCCATTTGCCACCTTTAAATAATGTGGGCCCCGGCTACCTCACTCACCAGACGAAACGCATAAGCTTAACACTTCTACTTTACGCCGGTCTTCTGTGAGGTCGTAGTAATTACCCGGACGGACCTGCCCATTTGTGCAACAGTGAATACCATTGTGTGGTCCTACCACAGTTAAATCGAAATAATCCACAATAATTTTAGTTAGGCATTATCCATCCCTACCCATGTTATCTAAAAGTTGTTTCATTGTTATTTAAAAGTTGAAATTTAAATGTTGTTTAAATTCAAAAGGCAAGTGTCCACAAATGATCAAGTCAGTGAAGGACAATGGAATGAGGAGCTGCTCGACCCTGAAGGAAGGCTTGCTGCAATAGTAGCACACCTGTCCCAACATTCGCGTATATCACATCACCCGTCACATCACAAGGTGAGGTTACCGTATTTTTATGACACCATACCTTATGGGTTTTGTAGATTTCCATAGGAAGCGGAAAATACTTAGCAACAGGTAACTCACCTGAGTTCAACCTTTTCCCTTATGATGAATTTATAGTATTTCACTCCATTCAGTTGTTGCCTGTACATATGAGGGGACAAATAGAGAACACACATTAAAAGCTATATAATGTAGTTTAATATAACTACCTTAATATTTTTGTACCTTACGTAATACAAATTTCCAGGTGCCTGCAGTTAGGAACGATGTAGACACATCAGTTATTTTAGACACACCGTTGAGACTGTACAATGGCGGGCAACCTTTGGTATGTGTATATCCTATATGTTTTATTAGTATTATTAGGACATTTCTTTTTGAAAAATGATTCTATTTATGCTAATTAATATAACTATTGCAATATACACCATTTATTTTGTTTGAATTCAATTATTTAGGTAGTTGGTTGACTAAATTGCATAATAAAATTTCTTAAATATGCCCAAAAGCATTAGTTAAACGTTTTAAAATTTCATTTCAATATTTCAACTATTATTTACTGATTTACTGGCATAGCTGTATAATTAAGTTAAAATATATTGTCGCACCATAATATATGCTCACTATATTTTAAGGATAAATATATTACAGCTAATTTATTATATGTTTACCATGGTAGTTAGGCTCGTCCGAGAAGGTATCATGGACTTACAGAAAACCAAGTAGTACAACCCCTTGGTCTTCTTATACTTTTGCGTTTCGTCTGGTGAGTGAGGTAAACGAGAACCACTTATTATAGAGGTTGTCAACGCATCTGCAGGCTGTCAAGTATTGTAGATGTCCAGAGGCGGCGATAATCACTTAACATCAGGTGAACCACCTGATCGCTAGACAGCTTTTCTCATAAAAAATATATATGAAATATTGAAAAAATTATTTTACTGTTTCGTTTCAAATTAAACTTTCGATCTCAAATTTTGAAATAGGACCATCCATCGGAACCAATTGTGGTACAAGTCTCTCAACCACTGCCACCACTGCAAGACATGAAGCGGTGCCAGGAGACAGATTGGTTTACGAATAAGACTAAAGCTCCGTTAAAGGTGATTTTCATTATTTATTTTACTTAACATCACACTTTCTAAGCTTAAAAGAACATATTTAAGTATTGTAATAGTTTGATGTAATTGGTTGGTTGGTTAATATTTTACTTAACAGTGGTAGGGCCACGCTAACAGTTTTCGGTGTTGCACGAAAGGGCAGGTCCGTCTGAGTAAGTACCACGACCTCACGGAAGGCTAGCGTGAAGCTACTTCTTCTTTTCGTTTCATGAAAGAGCTAGCCGGGACCCACTTTATAACTTAAAGGCGATAACACATCTGTAACTCTATGGGTGTTGCAAATGTCCACTAGTGGTGGTTATCTCTTAAGATCAGGATAACAGCCAGCCAGCTTGACACCTTCTCACATAAAAAAATTATAATATGATGACACGGTTTGCTGAATTACGAAGAGATAAGCAATCGCCACCGAGGGTCGCAGGTTTGACTGTCCTGAAATGATATATGCACGACCTATAGGTTATTGCACTTGCATGCAATAAACTCTCCTTATGTAACTTCTGCTAAGGGCTATATCATTTGTGTTTATATAGTTGGCTGTCTAAAATCGCTTACATCATCTGTACCTAATTTGTGTAATTTCATCCCTATCAATGACTGATTCTCTTATCCGATACCACACGAGAAGTCCCTTGTACGAGAAGGGTACTTTATCATAAAGTTTAAAGCGCAAAAACATCTACGAATTTTCAAGTAAAACGGATGAAAAATGCCAAAACCCGCAGGGCAACTAAGGCACAACCAAACAATTTACATATAGACATTAATGTAATTAACATATTAAATTGAAATATTACTTTCACAGGACGATGATCAACTGTTAACTGAGCAAGATGGCTCGGTGTTGGATATTGCTGCCAGTGCCTCCCCAGTACAGAATAAGCAGCACAGTAAAAAGAGTCTGCCCCACAAGAAGAGGATATCAAGAAAACTAAAGAAAAACACTGGCAGTAGCACACCGCAACAAGTGAGTTAAAATATTAGTTTTTCTTTATGCCTAGTGTTGTGCTAACCCTCAATGTACTTAACTGTAATTCTTTTTGTCATTAAAGATATTTTAAATTTTCTTACATGAGTATATTGCCTAGGCTTTTCATTATAAAAACTATATCTTTTTTGTAAACTAGATTTTAACTTGGTTTAACAGAATCTCATAATAATGATTTCTTGAATTACTACACACACATAAAAATACTGTAAATTAATAAAGCAATTGTTACGAATAGTGACTGTGAATATTACTTAAGTACTTACTAGTAATTCCTCCTAATAACTCCGTGGTAAGAAGGTATTTGGCTTTGGTGTGGGGGGTTGTGGGTTCGATTCCCATACGGGACAACCCACAGCTGTGGGTCGCACAAATAGATGTTTCACATCTGGGTGTTTGTCCACGTGAAATTTATGTTTGTACAACTACCTTACATCACAGGATTGAACTCATTCTACAGGGAGCCTCCCTGTAGAATGAGTTCAACAAATACACTAATTGTGATAGCTCATGTCGGGGCGCTCGCCTTTAAATCAAATTCAATATACGCGAGCAACCTGAGCACAAATCTCAATGCCAGTACCATTGAAATTGTTAGTTTTAAGTGCTGATTTATAACTGCTCACTGTGAAGGAAAACATCTTTAGGAAATCGGTATATTTCGTATAATAATAAAAAAAATCTGAGGTAATGTAACTTTGCTTTAAATACACTCGCATCATTTAATTCTAATGAAGAAGGTTAATGATATCCGAGTTCCATAATCCATTGCTGGACTTACAACTTGTTTCTGCATCTGTTTTTAACTTTTCCAACTGTTATATATATATAGTTGAGCCACTCATTTCCTCTTTAAAGTGAACTCCTTTGCAGGACATAGTGGTGATCCATTGCAATGCTGAGGTACCCAATGAGCAGATCCTTCCGGACAACTTTGTGAATAGCGTTCCCCATACGGAACACCTTTCTAGCGACACACATCACATCACACACGAAGTAAGCTCGCTTGTATTTATCTACTTCCTACTTCTTTCTTCGTCACTTTCACTGCCTGTTTGCTTTGTTCGTCTAAGAAACTCTTGCTAAACTAAGATTTTTTTCATACTCATCATAATATACACGTTTTACAAGTTTTACTTTTTGACGTCAGGCTGGCGGGCCGGTTTTAAAAAACATAGCCAAAACCGCTTACAACATGATCAAATGTTGTACCAACCATATGATGTACAAAGAAACAAAGTGGCTTCCAAAAAAAAAACAATACTTATTAAAATATATGTTTGAAGATAGAAGGGTCTGTCGATGATAATTTCGTAATAAAGTAGAAATATGTGCCGTCGGGTTAGTCCGATGACATCGCAGATTTAATATATTAGGGATGCTATTTAATATACTGACCCTACGTTATTCACGCAATAGTTTTATTACGCCAATTGGGTTTTCAAAAAATAGTTAATTATTGTTGAATTAACACTACCCTTTACAAGTTATGTGGGGAGTACCCCAAGCGATAAAGTTTAAAATACATTTTTTTAGGTGCGTCCAATATTACTATGCCAACTATGTGGGGAATTCTACGGGGAGGAGCAGCTGAAGTTCTTCCAGCATCTAAAACAGCACTACGAACCACACGGGACCATTATCATTGAGAATCCTGTGCCTGATTTAGGCATTGACAAGGTGTTTTTCCAAATATTTAATTATAAATTTGATTATCTCTTTTAGTAGGTAATCAAGACCACTTACGTTATAAAATAAATAGAAGAAGTCTATTGATGATTTCCTCTATTTGTTTTATAGTTGTTGTAGTTGATAATTGTTTGTATAACTTCCTCTTACAACCCAGGATAATGTTATCCTACAGTAAAGACAAGGGAAAAAAAATTTAGAGTAGACTTGTTACTCCCGAACACCGAATTTTCGACCGTCCTGTCGAATATTTGGCCTGGTGAAACATGTATTTGTAATAAGAAAAGACATTCAAGTTGTCACACGTAATGCACCAACTACAGTCGTGCCTTTTAATTGGCCTATTCTTTAGTGTGAGAGTATGTATTATACTTTCCTTGCCTAATTTACAGATGTATTGCGATCGTTGTTCCTTTCAATTTTATCATTGATATTCTCGAAAACTAGGTATTCGATATTCGGCAGAACAGTGGCCGAATATTCGTCGCAACCCCACTCTATGAGCCTACTACATAACCATAGGGAAAAAAATATTGATAAATGTTATTGGATATAGCTATAGGAGGCAAATATTGATTTAAAAACGGCCCTACGGTGGTAGGGCCACGCAGCAGCCTCGGCTGTTGCACGAATGGGCAGGCCCGTCCGGGTAAGTACCACGACCTCACAGAAGACCAGCGTAAAGTGGAAGTATGAGAAATACTTTCGCGTTTCGTCTGGTGAGTGAGGTAGCCGGAGCCCAATTTTCAAAAGGTTGTCAACGCATCTGTAATCCTCGAGTGTAGCAGATGTCCATGGGCGGCGGTATTCACTTAACATCAGGTGAACCGTCTGCTCGTTTGACAACTTTTCGCATAAAAAAAAAAAAATTTAAAAATAATGACCAATGTAATATTTGAATTGATACATAACATTCATTAATTTAACCAAGTCTTTAATACTCAAAGAGATATCTCTGTTTGCAGATGACCAACACCTGTATAGTGGACAACGTGGCAACTCTGCCGGACTCGCTGGTAGAGTTGTCTTTGGAGAGCACAGTGCCAAAGTCGATGTACCAGCCGATGGACAAACACATCCTGTACACGTCGAGCGAGAAGACGCTCACGTGCCACAGCAATAAGGTGCAATATACAATGGCCGGGGAGAAGGAGATGCCACAGGACAACGGCAAGGGTGACTTGTACGAGACGCTGGAGAAGCTGGAGTTGTACAACTGTCCGAAGTGCGATAGGGCCTTCAGGAAGCAGAAACAGTGCGAAGCCCATGTCAAGGAGGTCCACTCCAATCTAAAGGTGTCTTACAATCATATTTTATTTATTAGTAGAGGGGCGTTGTATGTAAGAATATTTGCTGAGATGCCGCCCACTAGAGCACCACATTTAGCTAATATTTTTAACAACTGCATAGAATCTGGAATATTTCCAGATCTTATGAAATTTAGTAAGATAATCCCCGTCTACAAAAGTGGGGATAAAAATGATCCAGGAAACTACAGACCTATCTCCATATTGCCATCTCTGAGTAAAATTTTTGAAAAACTAATTTTAAATCAGCTCTTAGTACATTTTAATATGAAGAAAATTTTTCACAATGAGCAATATGGATTCACTAAAGGCAGATCGACAACAGATGCGGGTATCGCACTTGTCAAACATATTTATAACGCCTGGGAAGGGTCGCAAGATGCAATAGGTGTTTTTTGCGACCTTTCAAAAGCTTTCGACTGCGTGGATCACAAAACCCTCCTTCTAAAGCTTGATTATTATGGCATTCGTGACATCGCCCTCAATCTCATTGCTTCTTACCTTAATAATAGAATTCAAAAAGTATCTATAAATGATGTAAATTCCGCAGGGTCCCCCATGAAAATGGGTGTCCCACAAGGATCGATCTTGGGCCCATTATTATTCTTAGTATATATAAATGATCTCCCCTTTTATGCCAGTGAGTTATGTGATGTTGTACTGTATGCTGACGACACATCGCTTATTTTTAAGGTTGACCGAAATGTATCGAATTATGACGACGTGAATAGTGCACTTTCGCGTATCCTCCACTGGTTTACCATTAATAATATGGTGTTAAATGCTAAAAAAACTAAATGCCTTCTTTTTGCCCTTCCCAACGTAAGAAGGCAAAGTTTTAGCTTAAAATTGAATAGCGTAACCCTTAATCCTGTTGAGTCCGCTGTATTCTTGGGAATCACGGTAGATTCAAAGCTCCAATGGAGTCCCCATCTATCATCTCTTGCGAATAGGTTAAGCTCATCAGACATCGACACTGCCAGACTTGTTTACTACAGTTATTTTCACAGCATCTTGTCGTACGGCATTTTGTTGTGGGGTAGTGCGTCTGATATAAATTCAATATTTATTATTCAAAAAAGAGCTGTCCGAGCAATTTATAACATCGGAGCCCGGAATACACTCAGAGATCTTTTTAAAGAGATTAATATACTCACTGTTGCGTCTCAATATATTTATTGTAATATTTTGTATGTTAAACAGAATATTAATAATTATCAAAAGAATAGTGACAGACATAAACTAAATACTAGAAATAAGGACAAACTAACTACGCCATTATTTCGCCTACAAAAAGTAAACAGATCGTTCATGGGGCAAAGTGTGCGCATGTATAATAAAATCCCACAGTCGATGTTAAGTCTGCCACTTGATGAATTTAAACGAAAAATTAAAAGTACACTTATGGCTAAAGCCTATTATACTATTGCCGAATATCTTGACGACGCCAATATGTGGGGTTTATACTGTTGATACTCACGTAGGCTAAAACAAGACTATTGTACCTGTACTATTATATTGTAAACTGATTTTTTAAAAAAGAGCAACTGTTGAGTTTCTTGCCGGTTTCTTCTCAACAGAAACTGTTTTACGAACCGGTGGTAACTTACGAACGTGTTAATTTCTTGTAAAATTTTGACGTTTCATAAGAACGCGCAAGCGTCTATGTGAATAAAGATATTTTATTATTATTATTTATTATTATTATTATTATTATTATATTATAGAGCTATGTTTCTCAAAGTGGGTGGTACCGCCCCCCAGTGAGCGCTGACACTGCCTGAGGGGGCGATTGAAACTAAATTATATTTTGGGCGCTAAATTAAAATTGGTGGGCGGTGGAAAGTATAGCGACATGTTGAAAAACAGTTGCGGCCACACTTTCCAGACATTTCAATCATTCAAGGAGTACAAATACATATCGGTAAAAACAACAGCCTGTTTTAATAAAAAAGTTCAGATGCAAAATTTCTGCAGGGCGTTGGCTAATTAATTTTTCCTATAGTGAGTGGTACAACAAACAAGATGAACACTGCACTAGAGTATAAAAGTTATAATTATTTCTACCCTATCACTTTCCTCTAAACATTGTCTATAGCATATGTACAGATAACAATTGATTTTGGGAACAACTTCCCCACAAAAGTTCTGGTTAAGGAGTGGTTTAGGTTTAACTGTGTTCTAGAGTTTACAATGTCTCCAAGAACTGATAAGATATATTTCCTAGAGTTAATAATTTATAGTCATTGGCTATATTTTATACTAGCCAATGGCTATATTTTATACTAGCAAAAATCCAATTAAAAAATAGCCTATGTCCTTTCTCAGGCTCTAGCCTACATGTATTCCAAATTTCATTTAAATCAGATGAGATGTTGAATAAATGAGTTCAATAAATGAGGTGTTGAATCTGTGCCTAAATTATCGCCACTATAATTCCAGACACATTAAAAACATTAACAAAAGCAACAAAATAATTACAACTTCTGCAGTTAACTAAATACATTTGTGTACTGACCGGTGATTTAGTTAAGTGGAAGAAGCCCATACTGTTTAAATTCTAATACGCCTGGACAATCAGGTGATGTGCCTGCTATATTTCCGTCAATTTGAAAAAATTACACCGCGTCGATAGGCTACGGTCCGTGCTTCTTTTCAATGTGAGAAGTGTGTTAAGTGATAACCGATGCCCATGGATATTTGCAACATCCGTAGGATTGCAGATTCGTTGCCTCCTTTCAATAAAGTCGGCCCCGGTTACCTCACTCACCAGACGAAACGCAGAAGTATCACACTTCCACTTCACGCCGGTCTCCTGTGATCTCGTGGTACTTACCCGTACGGACCTGCCCATTGGTGCAACAGACGTCGCAGTACCTTAATCTTTACGATTCCCACAGCTGGAGGACATGGGGGAGTTCAGCGAGCCCGAGGACCTGATGGAGGGCATCCACGTGGCTGTCGAGGATGGGGAGTCATACGACCCTGCGATGCTGCCCCACCTCATCGTGGAGAACGGACAGGTTCACCAGGACCACGTCAGGCATTGGTACTGTTGCTCGGCTTCCTCTAGAAGATTTCGGCCTTTCCATAATAAATAATATTAATTTATTTGTAAAAACAATGCAAGGTAATATCACGGTGAAGTTCAACATGTTGTTCACTCTAACGGGTGTACAAATATTTTATTGAGTCACTTAATGACCGGATTCAACTTAAAAGTAATCATAACAATAAAATAAATGTTAAAGTAGCAAATAATCATTTATTCATTGAAGTAAGAAATATACATTTCATCTATCGATAGTCTACCACCGTATCGTAATGAGTTCCTCTAACGGAGAATAAACAGGCGAAAGAAACTGTAGATTTGTGTGGAATGGGTTGGGTAGGAAGACAACATACAAACGTCTGATATCGTTGTACCCCACTCAGGTACCTGCGCAATGGCAATGCGGTGCTGTGCGGCTGCGGCGCGCCCGACTACTGCGCCGTGTGCGCCTCTGCCGAGCCCGCGCCCGCCCCCCACCCCGGCCCCGTCCCCGTCTCCGCGCCCATCTCCGTGGCCGCCCCCCTCCCGCTCCCCGCCCCCGCCGCCGTGCCCGTGCCCGCGCCCGCCTCCGTGCCCGCCCCCGCTCCGGCGCCCGCCCCGCTGCCGCCCGTGTCCGCGCCCGCATCCTTACCGCAACACGCCGCCCACTCGCCGCTACATCTCAAAGGTACGCACACCCTATTAGATTAGGAATTAACGACGATTCCCTTTGAGAGAAGAGTTAATGTTTGGCGCTAATCTTTTATCGGTCCTTGGAGCCGGATAAATGAAGCTTAATAATTTTTACATACATATGTGTTAGATATTAAGAATAATACTCTATGTATGTTCTTTTCTCAAGGTGGATTGACGTGAGGCCGGTCGTAAACCGCTTACATGATTCACATGTTGATGACTATAAATGTGTCATCTTGTTGGACGCTAAAAGAATTTGTAGAGGCAATGCATTATGCTGTTCCGGTTGACACTGCCGCAGAGGAGGTGCTGCAGAGGATACTCGAGGGCGACGGTGGGGGCGAGGGCGAGGGCGGGGGCGGCGGCGGGGGCGCGGGCGGGGGCAAGAAGAAGCCGCCGAAGCGGTTCGAGTGCCCGCTGTGCGCGCGCGTGTTCCAGCACCGCAACAGCCTGCTGTACCACATGCTGATGCACGGCGAGAAGCAGCACCCGTGCAAGGAGTGCGGCAAGGGCTTCTACACGGCGGCGGCGCTCAAGATCCACCGGCGCGTGCACAGCGGCGACAGGCCGTGCGCGTGCGACCAGTGCGGCCGCTCCTTCCGCCAGTGGAGCGACCTCAAGTACCACAAGGCCTCCATCCACTCGGACCAGGTGCTCTTATGGTGCATGTGGGGCACGTTTTAAGGAGGTGATCTTTTTCTTTTCATATTATACAAACAATACTGGCTTGTCAAAATCTCTTGTCTCTGCAGAAGAACTTCAAATGCGAGTTCTGCAACAAGGAGTTCGCGCGCAGATACTCGCTGAACATCCACCGGCGCATCCACACCGGCGAACGGAACTACAAGTGCGACTATTGCTCCAAGTCCTTCCGCGCCTCCTCCTACCGCCTCAGCCACATGCGCACGCACACGGGTGAGCTTAAAACAAGCCTTCATTCGCCCTTAACGCGCTGCGACAAGATCGATTCGTTTTATCGCATAAATTGGGAATTCCGCATAAGGCTTGGACCGAAATTACTTGTTATTTACTTATTTATCATGACAAATATTTATCGCACATTTTCTGCTCGCAGGCAGCAAACCTTACAAGTGTCCGCAGTGCGAAAAGTGTTTCCGGGTCGCGTACGACCTGCGCCGGCACATGCTCGTCCACGAGAAGGTGCGGGTCAGGTTGGAAGACGCCAAGCCGAAGGCCAAAGAGGCAAAGGAGAAGAAGAGCCAGCCGAAGGCGGCGGAGAGCAAGGCCCAGGAAGAGACCAGGCCCGGCAAGAAGGCTGCCACCGGACGGCTGCCGATCCTGCGCAGCATCCTAGACAAGAAGCAGCCGCAGAAGTCGCGGAAGCCCCCCGTGCGGAGGGGCGCCCCCAACGTGACAGTGGCGCCCCCCAGGGAGGGGCAGCAGTTCAAGGACGATGACGAGTACGCGTTCGACACGCGGCAAACGGACTACGAGAAGTACACGGAGGTGTGTAAGGAGGGCGAGAGGGAGCTGGGCGTGCTGAGGCCGATGGCGCGCGCGGCCTGGCCCCCCGACGACGATCGGAGGGACGCCCCCCACTCCGCCCCCCACCCCGCACCCCACGCCCCCCATTCCGCGCACGTCCCCCACTCCGCCGACCCCAACGACTCCGGATTCCTAGAGCGCCTCAGCGCCTTATACAACATAACGGCCGTGTGAGGTAAACCACTCACCGCTTTACTCTTACAACCTTGAGGCTGACATGGGCAAGCTGGTATCAGCTAATAAAGAAGGGTGCTGGTATAAATGACGGTTTGATATTGTATATTTAAGTATTTGTCTTATTCCATATCAGAAAATTGTTAGAATGAGTAGGTGTTTACAATATGCGACTTGGTTACTGAAATATTTGAAAGGAAAAGTTGATTCAGAAAAGCATGTTTTAATTTTCCTTTAGGAACACAAAGATGGTGCGAGTTTTTTTAGCAATAAGTCTAGTAATAAGCGCTGAGCACACAATATAAACTTTTCATATTCACTTTAATGATTAAAACTTCAGTGAGACATTATTAACCAAATAATTTAAACAGCTAATCTCACATCCCAGCGGTGCATGTGTCCATTCTCTCAGTACAAGATGGATCCCACTCACCCTGATGGAGGACTCCCGATAGGTCCAAAACTAATCAATACATACACCAATTAGACATGAGACTAGGTGTTTATATTATTTCATTCCATGTATGGTGATAGTCATCTGTGTTTAATTATATTTGTCATATTTTCAACCGCCTTCAAAAATAGAGGAGTTCACAATTCTGTAGTATTTTTTTTAATTTTGTTTTTTGAATTGAGTCCTATTTAGGTCCCATTAGGTCCCTAATAATTTTATTGTTATTGGTCCTTGGGATTGGGATATGTCAGTGAGATATTTGAAGTTGGGTGTATTTTTTGTTAAGAAAAATTATTTTTTTGCTACAGGTATATCTTAGGGAGTTATTTATATCACAGCGCTTTGTGTAAAGGGAACAGACCAATGAGATGAGAATTTGTGTACCATGCTCCATACCAATGAGCGAATAGTTTTTAATTCTTTAGTAAAATATATATAGATTTTACTCAGGCTGGTGCCAAAACGAACTGAACAACACATGTAATGAGTAAATAATAATTATGTATATATAGTAGTTTTTATGTTGATAACAGTTATGTAAATAAGTGTTTGGACGCTGACAATGTTGCAGCATCTAGCAACTTTCCATGTGGACAATGTAAGCGTAGGGTTGTATGAATATTTAGTCACCGTAAGACTCGTAAGAAACTTATATTGCATTGCCAACTTGAGTGTGATTAGAGCGTTTAAATATTACTTTCTGTGAGTGGTACAAATACTTAATTTTGTATGCGCTAATAGGTACGAATGAATGTGCTTTATTGTGAAGCGATCAACTTTTAACCCATAGTGAGATGTTTATATGTTTTTTGTATGGTATAAATATTTGTATGATATAAATTAACTAAAGATATCCACCGCAGACCTAGTTTTAGGTGTAGGTTTATTATTGATATGGTAGATAGTTGAGGCGAAGGTGTATTTGTTATCTTATACTTATTTCCATTCTTATTATTTCAGTTATTTCCTCTTTTTTTAATCCTATTACATGTCACAGCAAAAAATATCACACGGAAATATCGCCGTGTAACGTTTTTATTTCGTTGGTTATTACAAATTACTGTGATTTTAACAGAAAAGTATAAAACTTGATAGTTTTTTTAGTCTGTTCTTGTCGAGTCGTACTTTTTTAAGTTTCATGTGAGCAGTTCTAAAAAAAGAATTTTTTGTCAAATATTGAACACTTACGCCCGGTTTCTGAAACACTGATCATAGTCAGCTGTCAAATGGATTTTCAAATGTTATTTGAGTTGCCAAAAAGATTGTTAAAGTCTCTGATATTCTTAATGATAAGAATGATCAATTCAATGAGTTCAACCATCCTTTTGGCAACTAAAAGGAATTTGAAAAGCCATTTGACATATGATTAGTTCACATCCACGATGATCAGTGTTTTAGAAACCGGGTGTTAAGCCACTAAAATGTATACTAGTATACACTTTGTGTAAAAAAATACATGTATTTACATATCTCCATTTAAAAAAAATGCAAAAGTATCTCATCTGTCATTGATGATCAGAAATGAGAATGTTTGATTTTTTTTTTCAGCAAATCCCGTATCCCGTAAATCTACCAAAATAACAATACTTTGTAACAATGCTTATAACAAATGTATATATTGTTATTGGTGTTGCATATTTTTTTCACACATTTATTGCTATGATGCTATCAAGTGTGTTACAGCTGTTTTATATTTTTTGGACACTGTCACAAAACAATAGGTTAAAAAACTTTTTTATATCATCCTTATTCAGCAGATTACAATTTGTTGTTTACATAAAATGTTTGGTCTTCCTTAAAGGAGTTACTCTAACTAACATATTTCTTTTGTCTAATGTTTACATAGGTTGAATGGATTCCCGCCTTAACAAACCTAACTGCCATAATTAAGGTTATATCTAGACAGATAAAAAATTCAAGACATTGTAAGGTTTTAATACATGTCGACATATTGCTGTGGCTCTGTACCTGTTGCTTAATAACTATGTAATGAGTCTGTAATTGAACCTTGATAAAATCCAAAGGGAATAAAGGAAGTTCCTGTTTTGACGATTGTTTAATTTATTATTTACTAACGACCGAACTTAAGTGTATCCATTTTTTTAATTAAATTCTAGACATAATTTATGTTATATAAAAATGATAAATATTTAAAATCACTCGTAATTAATTAATTACATTCATTTGAACTTATCTCAAAAAGTGCGTGATTTATGGGCAACTCATTTATTTTACGCGCGATCATTCATAACTAACAAGCACAGAAGTTCGTTTCAAAAGTATACGACGCATTTATGAATGACTACCGCATTGTCAACAAGTTCTGTTTTTTAGGGAATAGAATGACAATTCTTTTGGAAAAAAAAGTTTGTTTTTATTTCAATTTCAGAGCTGGTTCTTTTCTGGCTCAAAGGTTAAGCATAACTATTCAGCGAGGAAATGCAGCTAGCGTTCTTGGAACCATGCCGCGTGGAATAGGTTTATTAGATAATATGTAATTTTAGATAGATTTAATTTTGTAAATATCAGATCAATAAAGATTAAAAAAAATATATAAACGACTATACTACAGAGTCTGAACCTTCTGTGTGAATTTGGGCACCTTTAGAAAAGCCGCCCTGTATAGCCCTAATTGCGTGTCCCAGCGCGAAAAAAAATTGAGATTAGTCAAATCCGCCGATCCGCAGTGGGGTTGAGTTCTGGATGTGCTAATGCCCTGGGCAAGGATTTTACTTTAGTTTTGTTATATATATTATTAGTACAGTAGGTACTGGGATATCCCTCATCAAGATCCAAGAGTGTACAAGCTTGACTGGAAGTAAGGGCTCTCCGTGTGAAGAAATATGTACTTGATACAAAACAAAGACTAACCAATTCTGCATTCTGTATCGCGTTAACCTAACCAATTAAATATTTTTACACCATTTACCGAGGGGCTTAGTCCTTGCTGCTTAATTGTCACCACCGCAGAAGCATTCGCATTAGACTTAATGGTTGCTCGTTAGTTACGTGGTTCACTGGATGCTAAATATTACTGCAGCAGAGATATTTAAACCAGATTTGCAGATGTCTTGGCAACCTTTATAAGCTAGCCTTCTATGAAGTCTTATTTCTTATCCGGACGCGCCTGTTTGTGGAACGGCAACGAAGGACGATTAAGGAGGTAGAGTAGCGATTTGTTTCAGTCATTAATTTGTTTTTATTTAGTATTAAAATATGGACAAAATAAAACAATAAATTAGGAATGCAAATTAGTGGGTAGGAGAGCCGTGGTAGTTCAGTGTCCAGGCACTCGCCTTTAATTTAATATACTCTAGCAACCTGAGTTCGATCCCCGGTGCCAGCACCAATGAAATTGTCAATTTTAAGTGCTGAAATATCACGTGCTCAGCGGTGAAGGAAAACATCGTGAAGAAACCTGCACATTTTCGAAATAATAACAAAAAAGTATTTTTCGAAGATTTGTAAAGTCCGCCAATCTGCAGTGGGGCCGCGTGGTGGACTATGCCTTGATACCCTCTGTACAGAGGAGGCCTTTGACCCCAGGACCCAGCAGTGGGACATTTATAGGCTGATACTTTACTTTTAAATTACTTTTTACTTACTTTACCTATTATAAACATATAAATCATTATTTAACTCTATATTAAGAGCTTTTAAATGGCCATAGTTTTGTTAAATTAATTGATCACACAATAACTGTTCTAGCTGTAAGTTTCCCGAAAATATATAAAAATAAAATAAAACAATAGTAACAATAAAGTATTTTTTTATGTGAGAAGGTAGTAGAACGGGTCACCTGATGTTAAGTGATAACCGCCCCTCGTAGGGTTGCAGATATGTTGCCTTACCTTATAATAACATCTATGGACAGTGCGAGTGCAGTGGTCAATAGTTGAGAGTGCGGTATTCGCTATCGCTTTTCTTAGATTGAACAGAATTAGAAATTAGGTTACTACGTTCCGTGAATGTTTCATCAGCGGCTCGTGGAACAATCCGGTCCTAAATTATTGGGGCATTATAGCGCTGAGAGATGCAACAGGGGAATGGAGTATTCCTAGTTTCCTTTGTTTGAGTTGCCGCCAAGAATTCCGCGCGCCCCCTTCTGGAACGACCGCTATCATGTCCATTCTAGTATTTGATTACTGGTCAGTATTTATTCGGAACGTTTGCCGAGCGCCGATACGTTACTGGCTTTATGGAAATACCGTTGCGGGGTGTACTGCGCATTCCTCCGTCGTTACAATTGGATTATTTTAAACCGGACTTTCTATATCGGTTCTGGAGGGTGGCGTTTGCAATGAGAATAGCTCTTTGCCGCTCCTGACACAGCCCGTACTCCTGTTAACCATCGAAGTTTCATGATCGCATTTGTGTATACGTTAATATCTATCTATCTGTCTAAACTAAATTAATGAGGTCTACCGCCGTTCGCGCATCACGTATAAACTATTCGAGCAGTTTATAACCTGGATCTCGAATAATCCCTAAGAAATTTGTTGAAAGGAATAGAAATATTCACTGTTGCTTCTCAGTAGGTACATACTTGAAATGTTATGTACAGCATATAAAAATAAGAATGAAGTTTCAAGACAGTAATGTACATGATATAAATAGGAGGAAGGAACAAACATAAATTAATCGTTCCCTTAATTAGACTGCATAGAATACCTTAATCTTTTATGGGATAATGCATAAGTTTATACAACAAAATCCCACTAAGCAGATGAATCAGTTGCGAAATTCAAAATGATTGTTAACGAACGTTTGTGTGATAAAGACTATTATAAAATGTTATTATTTTAAAGATAACACAATTTGGAAATTAATTGATAGCTCCACGCTCTTTCAAGAGGACTTTAATATATCATAAATATGTTTGTCAAATAATGGTAAAGAAAAAAAGAATTGTCCCACTGAGTTTCTTTCGCCTGTTCTTCTCAGGTGGGTGGCTTTTTTCCCGAACCGGTTGTAGTATTTTGTAAATGAATATAATAAGTGTAATAATGGTTCCATATTGTTGAATACATATATTTGAATTATCAAAAAAAATGTGATATGTTGGCGCTGGCAACACTGTATACCGGATATGACGTTTCTACTCGAGCCAAGGGACACATGGTCGCATGGAGCAGAGGTCACTTGGATTTCGGCTGTGTTCCCAGACAGTGATATAACCACTAGTGCTGCATGTCGTTATAATAATGGTTAAAATTCAAGTTCAGTAATAGTTAAAATATTAGGATCAAGGTAAAAACATTAGAACTCTTATAGATATCTTCATTTTCCATCTGTTTGATGGTTTTTCCTCTGTAATAAAATACATTGTTTATGTAATAAGCAACGCAGACGAAATTGAGGGTATCAGTTATTTTATTAATGATAACCTTACCATCAAATGCCTGTATGTAAAGACATGTAAAGTATATTCATTGTAACATATTAGGTTCTTATCTTAATTTTCTAGGATTGACTGATAATAACCGAAGTCCAGTTGCTGAAGTCGTCAAACTTGCGAGCGCAGGTGTTAAAAGTTACCATCTCAAATTGGTGCCCGGTGTAAGGAAACAATGTTCTCTCCTATAAGAGAGGGTTATGTTGGGTTCTTTTCCATTAAAAACCTTTTAGTGTCAATTTTATTACCTTGAGAGGGGTTCTAGATTCTTCTACGGGTCACCGTTGGCCCTACGCATTCCATATTAGCACGCCTCTGGGAAGAAAGTCACCTTCCCCAGTTCCCTGCCTGCTTAGGCTACTGTGCGCCCTTCCGATCGTCTACCTATAGGGACGAAGAACATATTTATCGCGTTTCAAGCCATAACGACCTCGGTGAACATTATTAAAGGACTGTTATCCCTGTTATTATTTATTTATTTGTTTGAATATGGTATAAAAGATGTTGAAAATAATATTATACAGTTCCATCATATTCAACCATTTCTTATTTATGCAGCGTTAATCGTCACAAAAATATAATTAATATTTACTTATAATTTAACACTGAATTGAGCCAATTGAGTGATAGCTCAGTGTCCGGGCGCTCCTCTTTAATTTACTATACTCGAGCAACCCGCATTCGATCCCCGGTGCCACCAATGAAATTGTCAATTTTAAGTGCTGAATTATCACGTGTTCAGCGGTGAAGGAAAATATCGAGAGGAATCCTGCATATTTTCGAAATAATAATTAAACAACAAATAATATTTCGAAGATATGTGAAGTCCGCCAATTCGCAGTGGGGCCGCGTGGTGGACTATGCTCTGATACCCGCTGTACAGAGGAGGCCTTTGTCCAGCAGTGGGATATGTATAGGTTGATACTTTTAACACTGAATTTGTTGGGAGGGTGTAAGACTAGAAGACCGAGAAAGATCTGTATAGACTGTGTGAAGAATGACATGTCTGTGAAAGGGGGTAAGTAATGAGTATTGAGATGACGGCTGATAGGGTAAAGTGGTAGGATAGGACATGTGCCGATCCCACCTAGAGTGGAATAAGGGCAGGAGAAAGAAAGAATTTAACACTGTCATGACACTTGTCAGACATTCAATTGTCTTGATGTATGGAGTTGAAATGGCATTGAGTTTATTTCTCGTTATCCTTATTACACTAACCGAAACCAGTGAGTCATGTCACAGTTTACTTGTTTACATTAAAGTAATAACTTTTCGAAATCTACAATTGCGCCGCTTCAACGAAATGAACTTGTTTTGATGGAAACTTGTACTGGAACGCTTTCACGTGGGCCGCGTACCCAACTATAATTATTTTTCTGTAACATGTTTTTGCGTTCACCTGATGGAATCCGTTTCTGGTGAAATGAGTAAGTACAGAAGTATTCTTCGTGGGCTTAAAATATGTCTACGTGCCTGACCGGGAGTGCTGGAGGGATTTTCCATTGGAATCGATTGAGCCGCACTCGAAGGCGGGCGAAATTCGGTCGGACGCGCGGAAAATGCCGCTGTTTTTTAAGAGCAATGCTTTCTTAAGTAAAACGGTTGTGTTGAAAAATATGTAGGTACACCTTAATATTCATCTGTTCATAATTGGTCAATGGTAATTGTATCATTATAAGTTAGTTTCTATAAAAAAATTAAGTATCTAATGACAAGCTATACAGTGATTGCTGTGCGCCGAGGCGCTTTTTATTTTATTTTAGAGCCTTAGAAAGGAAACATCACGTTTCTTTGTAAACATTTTAAGATAAATACTTTGGCATTTCGTATGGTATTAAATGGTCAAAAAGCTACTAACCGCATATTGTAGACGTTCATTGGCGGGGTAATCACTGAATATCCACAAATTTCTGTAATAAAGACGTTCGTTTTAAAGTTGCTTCATCCTGAGGTTCAAGAAGCAATGGTTGTTTAGAGAATTTACTTTGATGTGTGTGACAGCCAAAGAAAATGGAGAAATTTGATCTAGTAATGGGATATTATAAGATGTTTTTTTAACAGGGAGGTCGGTCTTTACCAGCGTCTGTTGTGCTTTTACATTTTTCTTGGTATTTCATGAAACTAACGTTAACTTTCGAGTCCAAATCAGCAGTAAACGATACTACGTTAATGCCAAATGAATGCACTTTAGCGAGTTTAGTAAGCTTTCAGCGATCGCAGCAGATTTGCACTAAATTGTCCAGCACCAAACAAACATGTCCGACGGACTTTTGAGAAAACAAACATGGCGGGCTGTCCGCCACGCCCACGGCTGCCACGCGCGTTGAACCGTTCCTAATTAAAGCGGTTTGTTTACTTTTTGAGACTAATATATTTAGTTCGCGAGCTAATTCGGGTGTTGCAAGACCAAAATAATTCTCGCACGCCCGCCTCGCCCCGGTAGGTTAATGCCGCTCGAACTGAACGCGGCTTTTACCATTTTAGGTAATATTTGACGTATATACTTTTCAATTCATATAGACGTATAACATAAACATAGTCGATAAATTTAAACATCAGATAAAGAGACCAGACATTGATAAAAATTATGTTATCAAATAATAAATTAAAAGCTAATTAAAAAAAAAAGAAATTAAAAGCTGAATTGTTTTTTTATTCAATAATTCAATTAATGCTATTTACTAAATTAAAATTTCTTGGTATTTATTGTGGCTTATAGGTGTTCGTCAGAATTTTCTCATAATTTCTAGAGCCGCAATCTACGCGCTTGAAAAGTAGTAACAAATTTCGTAAAATATTTTAATTAACAACTTAGACCCTGTATAGGAATTTTATTTTCACCTTTAATCTTGCAGTACTTTGAACCTTATGGATCTGTAAGAATATTTCATTATAATTCAGAAGAAACTAAGATACAACCTATCATAACTAATAAACGTTAAAGTTTTAAAATTAATATAAGCCCTTAAGTAGTGGGATAGAAGTGAAATTTAAAGTGCCAGATTATATTTTTAATTCTTTATAATATGTCGAGGAGGTTTTAGTTTAAATAGAATCATCGATGAATATATGTAGGGTACGTCTATTAATAACTTAGCGTAGAGCAGGGTGATTTTTCGTAAAACGAGGACCTTTTAAAATTGTAAGATTAAAATGCTTAGTGTCTACGAATTTTAGATATCCTGATAATTTGGCAAGGTTTTTTTCTCATTAAAGTTATTTCACCTGCACTTCAATTAACTAATTAATTAATATTAGGTAAATAGTATTGAGCTTTTAAGTGTTTTGGTCCGGCCACCAGCTTTTGACCAATGTAAATGCACAGAAAAACAAAGTTCATTTTATAACGAGAAACAAAACAGACTTCAGATCTCGCTCTGTATTCATTTTATAATCGATTTTCAGGAGGTTCCTTAGTATCTCCAGAGCCAAAGATCCAATACCAATGAAACTAATATGGGGCCACCGGCCACATGGGAAGCACCAGCTATCAAATAAATAAAGAATCTTCAAAACCGGTTCACCGAGTCGAAAGTAACGGAGGTGACAAACATAGAAAAGGACAGTCGAATTGAGAACCTCCTCTTCTTTTGAACTCGGTTGCAAATGTATAGGCCATTATTCTTTTTGCGAACGAAATGCAATAGATAAGAGATATTTAAAAGTGCGAAGATTGTAGGCGCCTGGGTGTCTGCCAATATTCGAACAAGTTTCCATACTGTTGGATACGTACGCCTTTAAAACGATGACTAAGTAAATTCGGTGTTAACATAAACAAGTTTTATTCTAGACACGCCAGAAACGTGGACGAAATGCGACTAGAAATAGATACGTCGCTTATCCTTATTACACGTTCCGTCGTTAATTATAGAATCCATTATGGATGTCAGGATAAGCTTGTGTATCCTTGAAAAGAAGTTATCTTTTCAAGGATACACAAGCATCTCCGTATCCGAGGCTGAATGGTTTCCTAGTAACGCACAAAAAAGGGCGTATTTTTCCGGAAAATAAAAAACTTCCAATTATTACTAATTAGTATGTACGGTGACAGTGTCTCTTCAGCTATCGCATTTTTTTTAAATTAAAACTCATATAGTGCTTTTTTTGCTATCTTTCCATTTAGAATAAATAAATGTACAAAAAATATATGAAAAGTTTTTTGCCGCTGCAGGATTAGAACCCACATCTTCTGGATTTGTGCTGATGATTTAACTTGATAACCACACCGGCGAAAATCTTATCGTATTTTATTTACCGACATATTTTTGAGAATCGATCGATCGATTATGAGAACGTCAGATGTCAGTATTGCTGTATGAAATTTAAGTTTTTATAGTGCTAATCTTTGCACTTAAGATGAAACGTTAAAATTTAAAAAAAAATGGCCAAAAAGTTTTTCGCCACTGCGGGAATCGAACCCACATCACCTGGATTCACGCAGTTCAATTGAGAAGCAGACGGCTTAAATGAAGATGATTACCACCTCCAGTAAAACTCCGTCAACCATAATGGTCGGACGGGACGAGCGCATGTGTGAATTTCCCTATATAAATAAATAAATATTAGGAATATTAGGACACATTTTTACACAACGTTCTCTAGTCCCAAACTAAGCAACGCTTGTACTATGGGTTCTAGATAACTGGTAAACATACTTAAACATACTTTTTGTTTTGTAAATAAAAACATATTATACACCTATAAACACCGAGACAATAGAAAAACACTATGTCTATTACAAAATACTTTTCCAGTAGTGGGGATCGAACCCACACCCTCTGACGCAGGAGGCAAGTGCACTACCCACTGCGCCATTAAGGCCGGTTTTCCGCGAGGCCTACACAGAGGAATAGCGAGAAGTTTTAACTGTCGTAAGGCCACACAACAATGAACTGAAACTCATAAGTTTTTATAAAAACTTAGAAACTCAAGTGGGAAGACCACGCAATAGCTTCGGCTGTTGCACGAATAGGCAGGTCCGTCTGGATAAGTATTAAAACCTCACAGAAGACCAGCGTGAAGTGGAAATGTTATACTTCTGCGTTTCGTCTGGCGAGTGAGGTAGCCGGGGCCCGCTTTATTAAAAGGTTGCAACGCCTCTGTAAACCTACGGGTGTTACAGATAGTGGGCTAACCGGGGCCTAATTTTTAATAGTTGGCGACGCATCTGCAACCCCTCGTATGTTGTAGATTTCCATAGGCGATGGCAATCACTAAACATCAGGTGAACCCTCTGCTCGCTTGCCAACTTTTCACAAAACAAAAATTCTCCTTAAGAACCGGCGACTGACTCAGCACATTGGATATCTATGGGATAAACTTGTTTGCAAAAACATGGTAAATAAAGTTTTCCAATATAAAGTATAAATATATTTCACCGCATTGGCATGTTTTCCAAATAATATAATGAATAAAAACATATTTCTATTAAAAACAATAATAAAATTAATCTAAATAATAATAAACTTTATATTATATCACGAAGTTTTTCAAATCAAATAAATGTCTTTATCACTTCACCATCACTACATAGTATAAAACAAAGTCGTTCAGCTGTCTGTCTGTCCCTATGTATGCTTAGATCTTTAAAACTACGCAACGGATCTTGATGCGGTTTTTTTTTAACTAGATAGAGTGATTCAAGAGGAAGGTATAAACCTTCCTCACTTACATTTATATGTATTATATATTATACCCGTGCGAAGCCGGGGCGGGTTGCTAGTTAAATATATAAGCATAACACGTATTGATTGTCAAAAAACACTACTATCGGTTCGGAAAGAAAGCCACTGACCTGAGAAGAACCGGCGAAAGAAACTCAGCGGAACTTATTCTTTTTTTAACAATAATAATTGCTAACAGTGAACTGCTTCCTCATTAACCACATTCTCCTAAAAATATGCACATAAGTGATTTATATAAAACGCACGAAAAACGGCCAAATTGTCCGAGCGTCTATAAAAGGTCATTTCATAACGAAGAACACCTCGTGAGCGCGTTACTCATTGTTTGTTTATAATTACAAGATTTACTAGCGTTCATACGGCAAATTAACCGTGCGTACGTAGGCTAGAATTCCTTGTGCCTTACTCAACAATGCCGTTACTCGTATCTTTAGAAGATGACCAGTGACGTGGAGGATCCCCTGACGTCTTAACAACAGTGCGGCATCATCTAAAATAATTTTAACGGCGTGTTTCGTTAGATGAAAAATCACGCATTATTTCTGAGCATCGTTATTATTTTAGTTGTTCAGTATTTCATTATTGTTATGTACCCTAATAATTTTAATATGTAATTTTCATGGAAGAAATCGATTAAAGCAGCTAGAGAAGTAATTAGTAATGACTTCTTTTAAGAATTGACCAAACTTCATCTATCAGATCCTTCGAGTTTGACACAATACAATTTTGGATGAAAAGATGGAAATTTGATTGATGAAATTTTATTTCCTATTTCAGAGATTTTTATTTCGCGATTAGAAAGAGTTTCAATTAGCGATGAGGTGAATTGAACCGGATAATTCAACCAAAGTTTCATCGAGTTGATTATTATACACTTCACTTTTTACTTTGACGGTGGTAGGGCTACGCAGCAGCCTCGTCTGTTGCACGAATAGGCAGGCCCGTCCGGGTAAGTACCACGACCTCACAGAAGACCAGCGTAAAGTGGAAGTATGACAAATAATTTCGCGTTTCGTCTGGTGAGTGAGGTAGCCGGAGCCCAATTTTCAAAAGGTTATCAACGCATCTGTGTAGCAGATGTCTATGGGCGGCAGTATTCACTTACCATCAGGTGAACCGTTTGGCAAGTTTTCACATAAAAAAAAAACTATTATATAGCAGAATGTTTCGACCTTCAAGGCTAGATTGCAAATAACGTTGATATATTTATATAATTTTTATAAGGTTATTTTAATGATTCAGAAATCAAACATGCCAAATTTCCATATTTATATATATTCCAATACAACTCAAGTGTGTACATAAGGAACATTTTATCATTCGTTATAGATGTCATCTATCGATTGCGTCATGTATTGGAAAAAGGCCGGAGTGATTCACAATTGTTATATGACCGACCTTGTAACTGAAAGACTTTATTGCTGAAAATGTACAATTTTTTTTTATTTCAGAGAAGGTGTGAACTGAAAACTATAAAGGTTTAAACTAATAAGGTTAACCTTTATACTTCTAGTTTTATTTTTGGATAATATTTATTAAATAAATAAATGACCCACAACGAGCGTTGTAAATTCCCTCCGGAACTTAGTTAATTGCAACAGGCACAAGTTTTGAAGCTAAAGAAACTAAAATAAAAGTAGCCTGAGTTACTCCTTATTACATCAGCTATCTGCCAGTGTAAGTCCCGTCCAAATCGGTCTAGCCGCTTCAGAGATTAGCCAACAGACAGACATACAAAAATTGTAAAAAATGTCATTTTGGTATATGTAGCGTGTATACATCCATATGCATTTAATAAAAAGCGGTTATTTTAATATTACAAACAAACACTGCAATTTTATTTATCTGTATAGATGGTACAGAAACCTTCGTGCGCAAGTCCAACTCGCACTTGGCCGGTTTTATTTTTATGTGAGAAGGTGGTAAACCCGCAAGCGGTGGCAGATGCGTTGTCAACCTCCTAAAAGTTGGCCTCAGTTACTCGGCTCACCATATGGTTATCCACTCCACCGGACCAAGACCGGTGTTCTTTTGTTATGCCCTGGTACGTAGAGCATTTTTTTATGTGAGAAAGTGGCAAACTAGCTGCCGGTTCACCTGATGTAAAGTGATTACCACCTGCCCATGGACATATGCAACACCCGTAGGGTTGCACATGCGTCCCCTCTTAATAAAGTGGACCCCGGCTACCTCACTCACCAGACGAAACGCAGAAGTGCTACACTTCTACTTCACGCCGATCTTCTGTGAGGTCGCGGTACTAGCCCGGACGGACCTGCCCATTCGTGCAACAGCGAACACTGTTGCGTAGGCCTGCCACCGTTAAAAGCATTTAGAGCATGCTCTCGGTATAAGCCTGGCCTTCATTTTTTGTTTCTTCCTTTTGGTTTTTTATCTAACGGCGCAAGGCCGAATCAACGGTATTTCCCAAATGTGTTCACGCCATCATGCAACCACGGGGCGTTTTTTCGCTGTAATTTATCGCTTACTTGCATATTGTTCAGATGCAGCAAATGTAACCAGTGCTAAGTGTATAGCCGATAAGTGCCTAGGTTTTTTTCGAGGTTTCTATCGCTCCAATTAATTATTGCATTGTAATTTTGATGTGCCTGTTAAAGCAATCGTTACAACTTTGTTGGGAAAGAGTGTGAGATCTAATATTTGCATTTCTTACTTTACTTTCACTGATGTTTTTGTTTCAGCCCGTTAATTCTTAAAGCTTCGTGGAACGCAGAACTCGCTAGTCACTAGTAGGTTACAAACGAGTGAAGGTAACGGTGTATAAAATGTCAAAAATTTATATAAATATATGAATATGCAAAATAATGTTAAAAATACATCATCATCCTCCTGCCCTTATCCCACCTAAGTGGGATCGACACAACGTCTAAATTATGTTGTAAGCGTTTGGGCAAATATTTTTACGACCGGCCACCTGCCTGACGTCAACTCTCCTTGGGAAACAAACAGCTAGGTCCGGAACCATCATCTGTGGTTCACACAAATGCTCGTTCCGTGTGAGAATCGAACCCACGACCCATAACGCCGAAGCCAAATAGCTTAGCTTTGTTTTACACAATGTGGTGCTGATATGTAATGCTTTGTGTTCACGCAACAAAACTAATGTATTTTGTATGTTACGGGTGTATAACCCGTAAACGATTTTAATTATTTGGTAGAGATATCAACATTTAATGTCAAATTACTATTGTCTGTAAAAAGAGAAGCCGGCGAACGAGTCTTATGGTAAACGTTTTCCTCCGTAGAAATCTGCGCCGGCAGTTTGATTGCAGACCCTACATCATTTACCGGGTGACAATGCCTCTAATTTCTCCTCTTGAATGGACTCAATTTATAAAATAACGGTAAAGTTTATGGTTTTAGTGGGAGAGTGACAGAGCAAATCAGATTTTATATGAATCTTACTCTATATTCATATCAATTTCCAACACTTACTATTGATTCAAATTCTTACTATTGATTCTGTCCACAAGATTGAGTTATATCATGAAACGTAGGGCGAACTAAGTATTTATTGTTCTCAGTACTCCAACACTGATAAGATATAAAAAATAGTCATGGTGTTAAGATGAGGCAAATTGCTAAATTAACCATCAACAATCGGTATCGTCGACAAAAAGAAACAAATCATTATGTAACGCGATAACTTTATAACCGTCATTACCTCATTTCCTCGCTACGGTCCACGGTAGGCGGGTGTGGAAAAAAGCCAATTGTCTCTTTTTGCCTTCGTCTAATTGTGTCAGTGGGTTATACCTCTCGTGGTCGAGACACAGATTTTAGCACAACTCTATTGTAACGCTAAAATGCAATAAACAGAGAATAGATACGGCGTATAAATTTTCGACCGCTTAGCTTAGCTTCGTTATTTATCTACATATATAAGGTTTCATGTTAAGTGCAGAGGCTAACACAAAAATAAAAATTTAAATGAATAGTCAATACATTATTGCTAAGTTAGTGCATTATCTAGCTACCATGACTACGATAATGCACGTAGAGAGTATTTATAGTAAGCAGAATTCATTGAGGTAGCAGTCAATGACTCGCTTCGTGTTAATATAATGTAGTTCAAGTCAGAAACAGTATTAATTACTGATTAAATAACTCAGAGTAGTTAGTGCTTTTGATGACTCCGTGGCGCAGTTGCCAAGTTATTGGCTTCGGCGTCGGGGGTCGTGGGTTCGATTCCCACACGGGACAACTATTTGTGTGACCCACAGATAGTTGTTTCGCATCTGGGTGTTTGTCCGCGTGAAATTTATGTTTGTAAAACGTCCTTTACAACACAGGATAATATTATCCTAAAGTAAGGGCAGTGTTTTTTAAAAAAAAGACAAAAAGACAAAAAAGTGCTGTTAACCCAGGCTCCAGGTGTGTTTTGCGGCTTTCCTTTCCTGTGTTCGGATAGGACGGAATAGACTAGAAAGACTGAACTACTGGATTAATGGATCTATTTTAATTTCGATAAATATTTATACTTCATTCTCCTGCACTCACTTTTTAGTGATTTTCATAAAAAGATTTGATACTTATCCAAAGGAAAAAATTCAAACACACCATACACTGCTGTGATTACGATTTTACCGCTATCCTACGCGGCGATTGAATGACGTATTAAAGAAGTACAACATAAAATCAGTAGCGCACTCGCAAATATTTAATTACGCGCGGATGTTTTATCAAAACGAACGTCATGTAATCTTCATCCAAGATAAACAGCACCAAACTCGAGGCAGTTCTTATGCGCACACATATAACACAGATCGTTGATTAAAAAGAAAATAATATTTTACGTGCATTCACGCTTGTAACCAGATGAATCTGAGCCGCCGTTGCCAAGGAGACACGCAGCGGCGAATTTCTCTTCTTTTTCTTTTCTCTTTTTTTTTTTTACATTACCCTTACTTTAGGATAACATTATCCTGTGTTGTAAGGACATTTTACAAACATAAATTTCACGCGGACAAACACCCAGATGCGAAACAACTATCTGTGGGCCACACAAATAGTTGTCCCGTGTGGGAATCGAACCCACGACCCCCGACGCCGAAGCCAATACCTTGGCAACTGCGCCACGGAGTCATCAAATTTGTAGTCTTGGCCGCCCTAGGCCAGTTCTAGTAAGTTCCAGCCGCACCTTTCTCAGCGCCCATCGTATATTTTGTTATCATCAGTGAATTTCTTGTCACGATTGGCCGCCCCTAATATGTGGCCACCCTAGGCCCGGGCCTATTGGGCCTTAGGGCAAATCTGGAGACACGGAACAACTATTTATGTGACTCACATATAAGCCTCTCGTATCTGGGCCCACGTGAAATTCATGTATGTAAAACGTTCTTGCAACGCAGGATAATGTTATCCAACAGTAAGACCTGATTCACCGTTTCATATGTACGTGCGCTTATAAGACACAAAAAATATGTATAGACGCTCCAAATGTGCGCAAACTAGTTGGCGCAGCGAAGCTACCAAAGTATTGGCTTCGGCGCCGGTGGTCGTGGGTTTGATTCCCACACGGGACAACTATTTGTGTGACCCACAGATAATTGTTTCGGATCTGGGTCCACGGGAAATGTATGTATGTAAAACTCCCTTAGAACACAGGATAATGTTATGCTACAGGAAAGACAAGGTCATTTTTTAAAGAAAAAGAATAAAAACTAATAATTACTATGCTTTAAAATTACTTCGGATTAGTGCGATTAATTTTCGATACTATATTTATTTATTCTTTATATTTTTTCCTTTGTAACTTTTTAATAATTATCGTTTTTACACCATCGACAGTATCATGTTAGGTGTACGTTAAAATTTTATGTTAATTTTGTAGTTCTAATTTATTCCACTCAATGGAGTTCGAAGTTAGGATATGTTTGCAATAATTATATTTATGAAAAATTTGCCGAAATAAGTCACGAAATATCTGTACTTTATATCTATAAAGATGATTTGATTTGAATACTGTTTGTAAATACTTGTTACTCTGTATTTGTAAAGTAACAAGATTTTGGAAGGTACTTCAACTATTATAATGAAACTCGCACATTTTAGAGAACGCAAAATGCCTTGTCGTTTCTTAAAGAGAGTTCTAAATTAGTAAGCCGGTGATGGATTTCGAGGCATACTAGAGCTTGAGTAAAAATAATTATTTTATTAGATTATTTAGTAAGTTAATCTTAATTACTGCTAAACGGCAATCGTCCACCTATGGGTCTTGTTGTGTACAAGCATATTTCATTACTAATTTCTTTATTAAGAGATGAGATGAGGCCTTAAATTATAAATGATATTATACTATCCGCCTTATCGGAAATACTAGGTAGCTAATTATTAATTCAGCGAATTCGGCTTATTCCTCAAACGGTTCTCAGAATAAACATGTTGTTTGTGAAAAGTTAATTATCTCTTCCCATGCAATAGATTGTTACACAAAATTTTCAAACTGGAACCCGCCACAATTAAATTAGCTACCTCACGCAGTTCCGTTTCAAGGTGCCGTTTTTATTCTGCTTGGAAAGTACGCATCGGAGGGGAATCACAGAGTTTTTGCTACCGAAAATTGTTGCGTCGGCCAGTTCGCACGCGTCTCCAACAGAACAATAAGCAGTTTGCCACTCGGAAGATTTATTGGCGTTTACATCCGCAACGACAATGCCGTAGTCTACGTTTGTTTGTTTGTTTCTCACGAGCTTTTTGAAATTAATACGTCGATGCTTAGGTCTTAAATTCTTTAAATTATTAGCCATTACAAAAGAAGATACTTTGTGGAATCTTTGTGAGTCATCTGTCATTTTTAATCTGTTTTTATTCTGTTTTTAATGAAACATTGCCCTTTAAACATTATCCTGTGTTGTAAGGACGTTTTACAAATATTAATTTCACGCGGACAAACACCCAGATTGGGAACAATTATCTGTTGGTCACACAAATAGTTGTCCCGGTTGGGAATCGAACCCACGACCCTCGACGCCGAAGCCAATACCTTGACAACTACGCCACGGAGTCATCGATATACATATATATATATATATATATATATATATATATATATATATATATAATATATAAATAATTGTAAATTTATAAAATAAAACATATAAAATATATTCTTGTAAATGTATGTCTTATAAATATTTAAAAAATAAACCTGCACCGCTACCAGTCGGTTGTTGTGTTATAGATGCCTTTGGCAATAAACAGTTGCAGCAGCTGTCCCGTTTATCATCTCCTCAATTTTAAACAAATAAGATCGTCTTACATGCAGTAATCACCTACCTGATGGTAAATGATCACTGCCTATGAGCTATGTCTACTTATGGCTTGCAATTACTATTATTATATCGCTATTAAATACAAACAAAACAAAAGGAATATTAAAAAACTCATATCATGACAAAAACGATAGCGATTATCAAGGTAACTCTCTAACGGTAGGTTGAAACTTGAAACGCAACTACAATTTACATTTTAAACATAATAAAGCAATTGGTTAGAAAAATTTAAGTCACCTACTTATGTTTAATTGATTCTTATGTATGACTTATAAATGAGTTATTATGACATGTCTTAATGTTCAATCTTAAGTGCAGAGATTAGCACTTTAAAAAACTTTAAAATTTATAAAAAGCAATGGCGACATCTCTCGTTCGAATTATCGTAGTAAAACGATATTCGAAATTGTTTGTATGCTGGAAAGGATATAACAATAGATGCGCCAAGCATTGCTTCAAGTGCTAAATAACCATGTAGAAGGAAGGCGTTAAGATTTTCGTCGCTGTGGCTATCAGCCGTTTAGCTCAGTGGCTAGAGCGTCAGGCCGCGAATGCCGAAGACGTGGGTTCGATTCCCACAGCGGCGACAATCTTTTCGTACTTTTTCTAGATGATTTAATTATTATAACAGATTAAGGTGAAATGTCCTTTTTCGAATAACGTGTTCATTCTATTAAGGAATCATAAAAATTATGAAAATGAAAAATTCTACGGAGTAATTTCAATCCTTAAATCTACGTCTCAATGTTCTTAAATTCTTGTGAGAGAAACAGAAATAGATCTGAACAACGCTACGCTCGTAGCTCTGTAGCGTCAACGCTACGCCGCCGTATCCGCCAGTGTTTGTTTATTTAGCGGCCCTTTAAAATTAGCCACACTCTTGTGAAACCGTAATAGGCAAAGCGTGGAATGTGGATCATTGAAATGCAATTGTCGGTATGCTTTACTACATTTCAGATAATAATAGTCCTATCACCTTTCCAAGGGCTCATGCGTTTGAAGGCGAAGGCATCTTTGTTTATTTTTTAGTGTTTGTTTCATTAGATGAGACAAAGACGGCGCTCAGTTATGTCACAGTGATTTAAGTGAACCTACGTTTATGATTGATGCTCAGCAAATATAAAACTTAACGCAATTTAAATTCATAAAGTAGCCCTCACAGCTAAGATAACGTATGTTGTTTTAGATCTATTTTTTTTTGTGTGAGAAGGAGAAACGAGCTGGTGGTTCACCAGATGCCAAGTGAGCACCGCCACCCACTGACATTGGCTACATTCGTAGGGTTGCTGACGCGTTGCCTCTTTTAATAAGGTGGGCCCCAGCTACCTCACTCACCAGACGAAAGGCAGAACTAACACTTCCACTTCACGCCGCTCTTCTGTCAGGTCGTGGTACTTTCCTGGACAGAACTGCCTATTCATGCAGCATCTACTAATATTGCGTGGCATTACCACCAAATGTATCTTGTTAATTACATGATGTTGTATAACTCAAACGATATATCAACGTCAAGGGTTCCAATGGAGGTCTTCTAAGTTGAAAGTAGAACGGTAATCCATCCATCAGCCGGCTATTGCGAGTCAAGGACTGATATGTTAATTATTATTACGGCGTTTACAGTATTAGGCTCCATCGCATAATCCCTCAACAGGTGAAGTCCCTATACAAGTGCCAATAACATTTTATCTGCTCAGATAAAGGAAAAAAGGCAGACTAGAGCGCAGTGCATTTCCTAGAAACGTCGCAGAGAAATTATATTTTATATTAAATTCCGAGAAACCGATAATTATTTGTGTATTTGTAGTTAATAATTGATAATGATGTAGCAAATCAGCGAGATTGTGTCGTTAAGAGGGAGGATTAATTAATATCGATATTTTTATTATTTTGGCGGATCGGTTGACGCTATATGATATTCCATTCAAATTGCGTTTGATTATCAGAACCGATTAGTATTTGAATATTTTGCATTTACTTTTTAATTTTAGTGCTAGTCCGTGCACGTAAGGTGAAACTTAAAATGTTTCCAACCTGCGACTTGCGGAATTCCGCTGCTACGAAATTTCCTTCACAAATTTCCAATAATTTCATCTAAAGATATATGTCTTTTTTTTTTTACGTGAAATGTTGCCAAGCTAGCCCATGGACTTCTGCTACACGCGAGGCAGATGCGTTGACAACCTTTTGAAAATTGGGCTCCGACCAACTCACTCACTAGATGAAACGTGAAAGTATTGTACTTCGACTTTACGCCGGTATTCTGTAAGGTCGTGGTACTAACCCGGACGAGCCTGCCCATTCGTGCAACATCCAAGGCCCTGTGGTCCTACCACCGAATATAAAAATACCGTAGAGTTACAAATGCGTTGCCACCTTTCAATAAAGTTGAAACGCACAAGTATAACACTACCAATTAGGGACGGTCTTACGTGAGGTACTTCCCCGGACAGGCCTGCCCATTCGTGCAACAGCGAAGACTGCTACGTGGCCCTACCACTACTGAGCTCAAAATCAAAATCAAAACCAAATGTATTTATTCAACATAGGAGCATTACACTCACTTATTGATAGTCAAAACACTACCACCGGTTCGGAAAAGAAAGCCACTGTACTGAGAAGAACCGGCGAAAGAAACTCAGCGGGCTTTTTTTTTTTTTTTTATAAGCAGTTTGACATAAATTCGTTAAAATACAATATAAGAACTCCGATTGAAAGAGCCTGGAGCGATCAGTTCATTACCAGAGTGTGTTATCATATAAATAATCATTAATATTATAATAGCCTTTAACACATAAACGTTCTTTTACTATTTTTTTAAATTTAGCTATTGATGCATTTTGAACGTTTTCTGGAATTTTGTTGTAATAACGTATACATTATCCCATAAAAGATTTACTTATTTTACGGAGTCTACTTGTGGGTAGGATCAATTTATTTTTGTTCCTAGTATTTATATCATGAACATTATTATGTCTTAAAAATTTATCCTTATTTTTATGGACATACAAAACATTTTCAAAAATGTATTGAGCAGCAACAGTCAATACCTTTATCTCTTTAAACAAGTTTCTTAACGATTCTTTGGGGCCCAGATTGTAAACTGCACGAATAGCTCTCTTTTGTAAGATAAAGATTGTATTAATGTCGGCCGCGTTACCCCAAAGCAGAATGCCATAAGACATTATACTGTGAAAATAACTAAAATATACCAAGCGAGCCGTATCACCATCAGTTAACTGGCTTATTTTTTTGACCGCGAAAGCTGCTGAGATAAGTCTACTCGCCAGTCTATTAATATGGGGGCCCCATTGCAGTTTGGCATCAATAGTTATGCCAAGGAATACAGTTGAGTCAATAGGGTCCAACGCTTCCACATATAAAAGTACATCAGTTTTTACATGTTTAACATTGGAGGAAGTTGCAAATTTAATACATTTAGTTTTTTTATTATTCAACAGTAAATTGTTAGCACTAAACCAATGTACTACAGTAGATAGAGTACTTGTTTACATCGTCATAACTTAAAGAACGTCGGTTTACTTTAAAGATTAAAGAGGTATCATCCGCAAACAATACTATCTCATGATTATTATTAACAAGATAAGGTAGATCATTTATGTAAATGAGGAAGAGAAAAGGCCCAAGAATAGATCCCTGCGGGCCCCCATATTTACCAAGGCCCCGGGAGATCTCTTGCCATTCACGTCAACTCTCTGAATTCGATGGCTCAAGTACGATTTCAGAAGATTGAGTGCGGCATCTCTTATACCATAGTGGCGTAGTTTCCTGACCAAGGTCTCACGCTGTACACAATCGAAAGCTTTGGTTAAGTCACAGAATATTCCTAAGGCATCCTGCGACTTTTCCCAGGCTTCAAAAATATTCATAACGAGCTGAACACCCGCATCAGTTGTTGAGCGACCCCTAGTAAACCCATACTGCTCGTTATGTAATAAATTATGAGAGCTAAAATGGTGTAACATTTGATTCAACATGATTTTTTCAAAAATTAACTAAGAGTTGGCAGTACAGAGATAGGTCTAAAATTTTTGGGGTCGGAAGTACTACCAGATTTAAACACCGGAATGATTTTACTATGTTTCATAAGGTCAGGAAATTCGCCACGATTGATACAAATATTAAAAATAGTTGCTAGGTAAGGTAAATGTAATATCACATCAATAATAGAACTGATCACCTTAACCGAGATCCCCCATAGATCTGCAGTTCTATTAACATCTAAAGTTTTAAAAGTTTTAACAATTTCTGTCTTGTTTACAGTAGTAAATTTAAAGTTGACTTTACATTCCATAACATTCTTTTTTAGTAATGACTCAGCAACTGTCGGTGAGGAAAGAAGTGACTTGGTTGTTGAAACTGGAATGTCAACGAAAAATTTCTCAAAGAAAGTAGCAGCTAGCTTAGCTAATTGAGCTCGGTGAAACATGAACAGAGATTTATTTATCTATCCCCTTATAGTTAATAGACGCAAAAGCTTAAACATAATTATGACAAAAATATTGTGTTTTAGTCACTTTTACTGACAGTTTATTTATTTAAGCTTTATTTTCAAAAAGGGGCTGCAATAGGCGGATTTTATTCCTAATGGCGTTGTCTACTAGTCAACGCTTGTGCAGATGGCAGGTGCTAAACGAAGATTAATAAAAATAGAAAGTAAATAAATTTGCTCTGAAGTCAATATTTATAGAAAGATATATAATTTATAAATATTATAGGAGTCTATTCATTCTAGCTAATTAATTTCGCAATTAGTAGGTTTAAAAATAGTACGACAGTACACTGAAATCTTTTTGACCACAATACTCATTCGTTGTTGATGCAACTACTAGCTGGGAACCACGTCAAAGAATCATTAACTAGATCAAAGAAGAGGTCACTACTATTTTGTAAAAGTGAACTAGTTTGCCACTATAGTGATATACTATAGTGCTGTAAAAATTTGACAGTAAATTGACTTGAGCCGTCGTACATACGAGTATTTACTGTCAAATTTTGAATTGTAGGTCACTAAAATAAACTATCACCACCATTGTACAGTTTGCGTCACCTAATTAGCGTCATCCAAACGCCATGTATTTTATAAAATAAACTAAAACGGAAAGATACTACTTTAAACTAGTTATTCGTTACTTTAAAAGAATGGCAAAGATGATTTTAATGAGGACATCAGTTCACGACTCTTTGTTATCGCAAAAATTCAATTGCGCATGTCACATTATTAAGCGCAGAACATTCTTCAGCGATGCGAAAACGTTCTTGACTTTCTATCGGTGACCCCAAGAGATTAGAATACACGCAGAATATGAAGCGTGAATTAATCGTCATCATTTGCCGCCGGCGTAACCACAATCTCATCACCACATGTTATCCCATTGGTGTCCTAAGAGGTGATTAAGGGATAAACCATAAACATGTAATAGTTTCCTCTAGTTGACGGGATGACTATCTCGACTGTCCAGACCCTTAATACTCAGGCTTTTAGCAGCGTTTAATTGCAAGGTATAACGAACGTCTGTGGGGGAGGACCATATTCAGCAGTGGACTTGAAAAGACTGAAATAATGATAATGATGATTAATCACCATCTTCCGACATCGTACTTGAGCCATGAATGATTAGATATATCAGTATCAGATATAAGTATATCAGACTTTACAATTCCGTCATTGAACACAACGTCACTAACTGCTTCGAAGGAGAAGAAAAATGACTGTTAGGCTCTGGAATGAAACGATTTTTGGTCTAATTTATAGAATCTAACCTACGATCTGCACCGTTTCATGAAACAATTGACGTAATAACGAAATTACCGCGGTGTTGGTTTCTCGCCGCACCGAACGGTACAACTTGTGATAATTGGGCACGTGTGAGATATTTTTTATTTGACCAATACTGTAGACTTACTTTGACGCAGTGGACAGAGTAACTGCGTACGCATTTCTGTGTCTCCATTAACGTATCTGGCCACCTGCGTTCGCCTTTCTGTCTCCTGAGTTGGCAACGGTTGGCATACATTACGAAGAAAGTATAGTAAAGTGAAATTGCGGTATTGGATCACTTTTAAGTTTCAGAAATGAGATGTTACGTAGACGTAATGGACCACCTTTTAAGACCAGGGCAAGAGGTATCGTCGGTCATATTGTGATAATAAATTTATGTTGCCTAGCTCGTTACGTGACTTCTTCATTGCATTTGAAATGTCGTTGTTCTAAAGTGAAGATATTTGAATTATAGTAAAGAGTTCTTTGTATCTTCATGTCTCTTCACCTCTTTCTTTTTTACTCTATGTACATGTTTAATATAAAGTTTTAATGATTTTTACAGTTCACTAGTTGTCCGGGTCGGAAATGCTTTTTTTTTTTAAATGTTAACAAACTTTGAAATATTACGCACCACCGCCGATTGGAAAAAAAATTTAATATACTTACTTACTTTTTAGCTTATTTGGGTTAGTATTTCATTGATCATTATGGGTCAAATCATAATGTTCTACTTGACCGATATCAGTACAGTTATTATAAGTGCTACGTCACGATGACTAACATTATAACCTTTTAACCTTGTAATAATGTCACGAAAAATCGTAAAGGTGAATGATTTTTGCATTAAGTTACTTTTAAAAAGGCAGCAGTGAAAGAATAAAACAGGTTTTCGTAAAAAATTAAGTACAAACTTTATTTATAATTAGGAATAAATAAATCTTAAAAAAAATTGCGTGATTCTATCACTTAAAGCTTTTAAAGCTTACCTTATATTTAATAATAACTTAGAATATTCATTTAGTAAGGGGAGATTCCATGCCTTTGGCACAATCTAGACTAGGTCCCTTAAAATAAGACTAAATAAATTTTGCTACCAATTGTTTTACATTACACTCGAATCATTATATAATCATAATAAAGAGAATGATAATAATGATCATCGTTATTAATGACACAATACGTTATTAATAATAAATAATGTAATATTAAACGAGAGAGCTCATTTACAAATTGACTGTACATTTTTTATTTGAATATGCAACCTTTAAAGAACCTTTTGACTAGAAGCAAACGTTCTTATCCCTACTTAAGTAAATGCCTAATTAAGAACATTATTTTAACCTACTGGAATATCTATATCACATTTTAGGAATTGCGTTGCACCCACGCTTATACGTCTAATGAATACTGAGTAATAATGCGTGCAACATTTACAAATATCGAGACATAGTCATATTCTTAGATATAAAAATTGGTTAATACAAAACTAATAGGACTCAAAAATTAAGTACATTCAACAACGAATTACATGGAACTGTTTAGCTAGCACGTAGTCACAGCACTATTTGGTCCCAGAATTCATCTTTATCCATTATTTACACTAAAGAAAATAAATAACCTTACAAACTATAATACTGCTTAGATTTCAATAATACGTTTAAACGCAAAGGACACTTGATTCAGTCGCTTAATAAAGCTAAACGTTTGTAGTCTGCGAGTTTCACTTTTGTCACTTTTGTCACTTTTGTCACAAACTCCCATTTTTACCAGTTCACTGTGAAGATAAATGATGTTCACTACATATTTGTTTCACCTCAGAGTCCCGGAGGGAAAGCTCTTCTGGATGTCTTTCTCTTCTCCTCACAAATGCACTTATATCGATTCCACCTCATATTCTGGTTCCGCTGTAACAAAAAAAAACTTTTTTCGAATTAAAGTCCTTTTTTCCTGTCGTTCTTTTAGTTCACACATTGCAAAATAAAGCAAAAAAAAAAAAAAAAAGTTTTAATTAGAAATGTTAGAGAAGTATTTTGTAAGACAACGGATGTCAGTGAGGCACACGCTAATCGCAAAAGAGATAATTACGTTTTATTGTCCACGATTTTACAGTATTCCTATACTGGTGTGACGCAATAACGTTCTATATATGGACGGATTGGAAAAATTTAGAGCTATAGATTAGATTATATTATTTAATCAAGAAAGATTGTAATTAAAAAAAATCAAGACATTCTAAATCCTTTTAAATTCACCGAAACGAAAGCAAACAGCAAACGTCTAATCAGAAATCTAGCATTAAACAATTATAATAGAGTAAATAACTAAAACGAATTGTTATAATGTTGAAATTATTCGAAAATCGTATCAGAGAGTAAAAAACTGAAAGGTCAATACGACGATGAGCATAACGAAAGCGTATAATAAAAAAAAAAAAAAACAAAAATTGCTCTAAACATAAAACTAGGCCGGAACATCAAATCGAAAGCGCTTTGTTACAACATACTAGCTGCGTGCCATGCGTGCCGTTACCACACCTGCGTTAGTGCACAGACATCCATCGTCTTACGCACCTTCCTGTGGCAACTCCTCTTCGCCTCCAAGTCGGGACATTGGCAGGTGCACTTACGGGGATTGTACACCCGCGGCGGCGCGCACTCCTCGGGAGACAGCGCGCAGCAGCCGCAGCTCTCGTGGACCTCCACCGGGTAAGTGGAGCAGGTCTCTTTGTTAGTCTTCACATTGTATATCCTCACCTGTTGGAGAGCGAACGAACGTTATGATATATTACGAATTAGCAACCCGGCTGCGCACGGGTGCAATGTGTACCAGAAAACCTTTCTCTTGAATCACTCTATCTATTAAAAAAAACCGCAACAAGATTTGTGGCGTAGTTTTAAAGATTTAAGCATACATAGAGACAGACAAACAACGGGACAACTTTGTTTTATACTATGTAGTGATGCTTAATGGGATGAACGAAATAACGTTGATTAATTGATGCATTCATCATCTATCGGAATCGCCAGAAGCGACGATAAATTTTGGCTCATTGTCAGCTGTGACCCAATTTACAGAAATAACGCAAGCGCCTGTTCCCCTTCTATTGCAACAACTATGTAAACTGTTACTTCAACAAATACAAATTTATTACGACCATTGAAAACAATCTTGAGCATCTGTTAGTCGATAGTGGTGAGATTTAGGATGTGTAATGGAAGCTATCGCAATGTTTAACTTGAAGCACAAAGTAAAAATAACTATTAGTGAAATTAATTATGGGAATGTTTCCAACACGCTCCCGGCATTCGAACAATCTATTGAGTCAGTCGCTATAATAGAAAGCGTACCTAAACGTTATGTTTCTAACATGCTGAGTCATTACCGGTCAACGAAATTGACATTGTCCAGGCCGAAATGTTTAGGATGTTATCCGTCATTATGCATTCAAACTCAAATTTGTCATTTGTTCCTACTTTCTCTAATACTAGTACTCTAATAGAAACTTAGTATTATGAACTAGCTATATTTAAGGTTCAAGTAAATCATAAAACTCAAAATTCAGCACGTGCGCAAATATCGAACTATAAAAGTAAGATTTAGCGACAATAGACTGAATCTCTATGCTGTGTACAGTCCAGAATGTGCAAACATGTCATTATCATCATTAAGGGCAGCCGTTGGGCAACGAGCTCGAATACCGGCAGACGGAACTGTGTCAAGGGTGAAACTGATTTAGCAGAGATAAACACATTCGCCCTTTCGGAGATAATCAAACATACAGTGTAATCAAAGTGAAAAAATATCTTCAATACCGGTGCCTTTAAGTTATTTCAAAATTCTTTTTACTGATTTAGAACAGTCGACAGATGAAAGAGCAAGAAACTAAGTATTAATTACAACACGGAAGCTGTTAAGGGTTGTGCAAAGGACACTTACCGGTACGTGCTGTATCCTCGTCTTGGTGGCGACACATTTCGAACCGGACGCCTCGTAGTCGCAGAGCCCGACGCACCTCTTCACCCAAATCGCGCCCGGGCTCACCTGGGAAATCCGAGCGCGTCAGTACATTCAGCCCAAGCGGATCTTCTCACGCACCACTAATGACCGCACTCGCGGATGTACAGTCGCGTTCAACGGTCAAAAACCGACTCAAAGGAGATGCGACAGTCGAAAAAACGATTAGATTCGCGAAGCCCCCCCCCCCCCCCCCCCCCCCAATGATACCGGTGACGGCGGATGACTAACGCAAAAATCTCGATTTTGACTACGCTCTTTCGCCATTATCGCCGATCAAACATTTACTTAAACTGACTAAAGATTCAACATTACGAAACACTGACGTTACACGAGTAAATTGTATTAACAATTTTTTTATAAGTAATTGATAGTATAATCACGTGCCCATTGAACTTATAGTGGAAATAAGGTCAATGAAATTATTAGGTATTGCGCCATTTAATTGTAATACGACGATGATTTTCATTATTCCGATTGCTCGTATAAATTATGTCATTAATTAATAGTAGTAATTTGAAATAATTTATGTGCAGTCAAAATTAACTAATTTATTAAAGGAATTTTCTAATACCTGTTCATGGGTGGCCCTCGGGTGTATATGGACGAAGACCTCCTTAGGTTGTCCGCATTTTGACTTCTCAATAATCTCATTCCTCAACAGGTCATTTTCACTTGTACACGCCACTGTCAACAACAATATCGGAATTAGTTACGTTAACGGCATATTATAGCGCAAACGACTTGTAAAGTTAAGTCAGCGTTTGCATGGAAGTATACCACTATCACTCAAGTAGCACACCGGTTGCATCATTCGCTTAGCGTATTCACCTTTCTTGTACAGCGCGGCGTCAACTTCCTCCGAGGACTTGGGGAACTTGGGGTGGTGGCGGTGCGCCGCCGCCGCCGCAACTACTACTACGAATACAAAGAAAACTTTCTCCATCTCTTCCTTCCGGTCTCTCTTTCTGTCACTTCACTGCCGATAGCTCCGTCACACTCGTGCGAGAATTCACTGTCACGGCCACTTAATGTACGTGTTGCCCCTTCGGCGGTCTGTTGGTATGTGGCTGGTGCGGCGGCGGTTCTCAATTATAAAGCCTGACTCAAGGCGTGTGGGTCTGGTGGCGGCGGTGGGCCAGCGCGTGACGTCACGCCGCTCCGCCTTCCATGCGGCTCGCACAGCTGGCGTGACGTCACGGCAGGCGCGAGACTTTTCGGCGAACGCTCTCCTTAACGGATCTCCGCCCCGGTGCGTGACGTAGCGCCACGCCGGTGCGCTCCCCGCGCGGTGCACAATCCATTCTGATTTTGGTGCTAGTGTGCTGAATCACAGCACAAATCCGAGCTCTCATTGGCACCAGTTTTTTTTGACGTGTCACCAATAACCGCTTATCAGGTGTTGTCGTTTGACGGAATATTGCCTAACTCCTTGCATTGTTCGCGCACTCCATCGCCGGCGACGTTTTATCAGCGGCCGCCGCCGCGTCGATTGTCCGAATTATGTAAATGATAGTCCGTTGACAGCGCTCCCGTTTAAATAGCGAATTATCGAATAATAAATTATGAACCGCTTTTCAAACTTGATCTCGGGTCAACGCTTATAATCTGATCAGATTTTATGAATGTATAAATAGATCGACTTCATACATTTTCATCGATAATTTCGACCGTCCTTTTTTTATGAATGAGAAATTTAAAACGTAGTCTAAAATTATGCATCGATATAAGATTGAAGACGCTTAGTTTTTTAAAAATTTAATAACTTACCATTTAATTTTTTTTTATTACAATTTATAATGCTCTTTTCATCTTTATAAGCTTATCATTGTGAACTCAGCTCTTTTGAATAAAATGTTTTTACATAAAATTACGCTACAAAGTTTCGAGTTCGAAGATAAAACAAATCAACGATTTTCTCACAATTGTTTCTTTCTTCGCCAAGCGAGGTAAATGAGCACTAAAATTAAATATTACTTCGGGGTCCCGTACAATAGTTTCAACCAGGTTTCTTTGGTCGAGTTTAAAGCTACTCTAGTATCTGAACATCCAAGAACAAGAGATTTAACCCAGACATATCTCATAGGAGTTGATATTAGACAAGAGAAAAGTTGAATATTTTCAACCGACTTCTAAAAAGGAGGAGGTTTTTATTCGACTGTATTTTTTTTTATGTTCGTTACCTCAGAACTTTCGACCGAGTGGACGGATTTTGATGATTCTATTTTTATTTGAAAGCCGGTGCTTCCCATTTGGTCCCATATTAATTTCATTGCTATTGGACCTTGGGCTCCGGAGATACGAAGAGAACTCCTGAAAATCAATTATAAAATGAATACAGAGCGAGATTTTTAAAGTCGGTTTTATTTTTCGTTAGTAAAAAAAATGGACTTGTTTTTAATAATGATTTTGATACAGTATCTTACGAGATCAAGGGCAATGGTCAATGATCAGAAAATTTACTTTCTACCACCAGGTATAAAATCATGTGCGTCACGTACTTATTTTCCATTTCCTATATCGAAAAAACCCACAGTTGTTTTTCTCATTTGAATTTTTTTTTGTTTTATCGACTTTTATTACAATGGAAAGATCTAAAGAATTATAGTTCTTCAACTGGAAAAACTTTTTATCCCGCAGTAAATATCTAACAGTTACAATATTATAAGATTCAACAATACTTTATGAATGCAATTGCATAACAAATTTGTTATCGTTATTTTTACGGAGCACCCTATACTTTCGAATTTGAATAGATTTCAAATTAATAAAGTGAACAAAAAAGGTTTTTTCTCTTTGATTTTAACTTCTAACTTGTCTCATTCACGTGTGTCATTTATGGCCACCTACCACCGGCTTAGATGCTCAGCTTAAATAAGAAACCTTGATCTATAAACTTATTTTTTTTTTGGATATTGCTGTTTGTCCATGTACTTTTTGATATGCACATATTATTTAATTATAACCATTTTCACAAAACTTGTTATTTTTAAACTCCAGTTTATACAATATAACTTGTTATATACCTTAAAATTTACGGAATAACATATTATATCTATATAAAATATTTCGAATGTTCAAACATATTTAACTTATTGTTACGAACTCTATCACCCAGAGAAATACCGAGCATAGCCCGCTCCACAGCTCGCTGAGCGACTTTGAGCTTCCTCATACGACCAGCAGTGAAGGACCACGTCTGGGTTCCGTAGGTCATCACTGGCAACATACATTGATTGAAGACTTACACACTGATTGAAGGCATCCGCAGAACCAAGGTAACCGACACAGCTCAGAGGATTAGCAAGCTAAAGTGGCGATGGGCCGGCCATATAGCTCGTAGAACGATAACCGATGGGGAAGAATGGTTCTCGAGTGGCAGCCTCGTACTGGCCCCCACAGTTTAGAACGACCCCCCCACAAGATGGAGTGATGACCTGTGCAAATGTGCGGGAAGTCGATGGATGCAGGTGCCTCAGGATCGTACTTCGTGGCGGTCTATGGGGGAGGGCTATGTTCAGCAATGGACTCAAACAGGCTGAAATGATGATGTTATAACTTATGTATTAAAAACGTCGACAGGATATCGTATCGTTTGATATTAGATCGAAGATTAATTGTCAATTGATTATTGACTTAGGGAAGTACCGGCGTAATGGTTAAAGATGGCCGTGCACAGCCAAACGAAACCCAGGAATTACGCAATATCATAGACAGCCCTAATACAGATTACAAAAGTCAATCGATTACTTCAATCAAATACGTTATCGAAGATTTCATTTATATCGGAATATTTGCTAAACGACGCAACTACATATCGAAATATAAGCGAAGAAATTATGATAAGTAAATAAGTTTAACTTGAGGAAACCCTTTTATGATTGGGCTTTGTGACAATGGTAACGCTTGTCTCGGCGCAGTCCGTGAGTACTGAACCAAAATGACCCGTAGGTGACAATCTTACCGTATAAAATAACGCACGCGTGAGCACATACGCAGCCTGCCAAACGTGGAGAGACATATAAAACTCGCGGATTCTGACTTATCCACGGTTTCTGCGTCTCAAGAAATTTTAATAGTCACGTAAAGTAAGTCAATGACTTTCACCATCCTTTTGGCAATTCAAAGGACATTTAAGAAGCCATTTGACAGCTTATTATTTAATTTCTAAGATGATCCGTGTTTCAGAAACCGGGCGTCTTTGTCACTTTAGCTCTAAAAATTAATTAATAAATATAATAATGAATAAAGCTATAATTCCGACCACAAAAATCGTGGTCGGAATTATTCCGACAAATATAGTTTGAAAACTATTTAATAACATTTTGAATAGAACAGTAAATAATAATTACTGTATGAATAAATTATTTCCCATGCTATTATACAAGTAAAACTCTGAGCCTAATATCCACTGATTTTCGATTATTCATACAGTAGAAGCATATTGATAAATATTTCGCGACTTATTTTTACACAACGCTATGTAGTTCCAAACTAAGCAAAGTTTGTGCTGAGGGTACTAGACAACTGACAAACAAACACTTTTCTTCTGTAAATACCCAGCACTACGAAAACACGTCATCATCCAATATTTTTCTAGTATTGGGGATCGAACCCAGGCTAGGGCTGACGCAAGATAGGTTAACTATCCACTAGGCCAATCGGGTCAAATAGGCTTTAATAGTAACAATGCCAGCATAAAAGTAAACTGAAATATCTTACAAATTAAAATAAATGAGATCTACAAGAAAAAGCTTGGGAATGACGTTAGTCGGTAAAGTTACACTCATGAATAAGGTTGTCGAATATTGTGACCATTTTTTACGCACGCAATTCGCTGAATTTTTTTTCCAACTAACTAGTTTAATTATTATTTACCGTGAAAGCCTTTCGCGTGCCGAATGTAATATGGTTAACTGGCACTCGGGCGCTAATTCAATGGAAGTATCGATTGCGATGGTGGTTCTTAGAAAGTGGGGGGCCACATCACGGCTGGTGACGTCACGCAGCCAGAACCACCCTGGTGACCCTCGGAGTTAGGAGGGGATTACCGGCTTCGACTTTCTACGATCGTCGTATTTTCGAACTAACGAGCTGAGCCCGCGCGGAATTATGTATATATATATATATATATATAAAAATAAATAGAATATCTAAAATAAAAGTAGACTAAGTTACTCCGTATTACATCAGCTATCTGCCATTGAATGTTCCGTTAAAATCGGTCCAGCCGTTTCAGAGATGAGCCGAAAATAATAGTAAAGGTAATGACATAAAAGGCTATTATTTCAAAATTTAGAACACGGGACTACAAGTATATGCAACATTGTGAAATGCTCTCGTTCTAGAACAAATATGGATTATATCATCATGATTCGACCAAAGTAGATGTTTATATGTTTGTCATTGTATGGGGACTATAGAAAGGTATTATCTGTGTACTTTACGTGAACGCTTTGATCACTTTACGTATCTTTTATTGCCCAAAGAAAGACCATCATGTTGTAAACAATAATCAGTTCATAAAATATTTACCCCGTGCTGGAATGGAAATCATTATGCGCGGCGTAAGAATGTAGTTCAGATAAAATCGCTCAGTAGCTACGTGATTTACTTATCGATTAAAATTACATTGCCCGAATGTGATAGGATTGATTATAAAATATTAGAGATACGAAATACACAGTTCCAAAAACATTTTACTTGAACTAGATTAAATGTGATAAAATGTTGTCTGAGCTATGCACTTACTCTGAAGGTAGTACGGTGGACAGTCACTAAATGGTTTATCGAATATTGTTTCGCAGCCTTTCAAAAAATAAAAAAATGATTAAAAAATCATAAAATAAGTGCTGAAACTTCATCAACAAAATTCTAACAGAATGTTGTTGAATGAAGTCTATTTGAGATCATTCCTAAGAAGCGTTATAAAAACAGTTCCCGCGGCAACGAAGAAACGTTCAAGCGTCGGACACTCTGCCAGCTGTCAGCTTGTTTATAAAATATCGATCTTACAATATTCGCTTAGAATTATGCCTGTGCCAAGAATGTCATAACTATACTGTGATATCGAGAAAATATTGTACTATTTGATGACTAATGATTAGAGAATGCTTCGAGAAGGATAATCGTTTGAAAGCAAAACGGTTCAGTACAGAGTTCAACAATAAGCTATAGGATTAAGATATAGCTTCAGATAATAAGCTATAGAAAAGGCTAAATAACTCGAGCTTATGAGAGAAGGTGGCAAGCCAAGCCGGCCGTTCAACTGACGTTAAGTGATAACCGACACCCGTGGACATTAGAAAAACCCGTAGGTTTGCAGATGCGTTGCAACCTTTCAATAAAATGGGCCCCTGTTACCTTACACTTCCACGTCAGTCTACTCTCCGGTCTTCTGTGAGGTTATGGTACTTCCCGGACGGCCCATTCGTGCAGGAGCGAAGACAGATGCGTGGCCCTACAACACTCATTGAGCCCTTCATACCGATCTGAGTGGTAACAAACGTAGAACACACAACGAAGGTAGATACAGTTAAAGCTATATTCAGTTCTAACCCTCTAATATACGAATAAACGAAAATGTATGTTGCACATAACTCTATGGTTATGATAGTGACGCAATAAATAAGTCATCGATAAAAAAAATTGTCAGAATCTAGCACGTCACGATTCCTCAGCTACCGGCGAGTGGTGCCAATTTACACGTTATATTGGATTTCACTCGTCACGATTCAGGCGACAATTGACTCAATGCAATATTGTTCGAATTGTACAGGTTTCGTTCTATTCCTTTCATAACTGACACCAAAATAAGTAGTAGCTTTTCCGGTGGTGATTTTAACATCTTTTTTCTTAATAATTTCTTGTATTTACGCGATTACACATTATAAATGAAACTAATTTTGCGTATTTATCGCTTTTCTTTCATTGGTATCGCTATTTTTGTAGGGAGAAAGCGTATATAACAAATAATTTGTAGGCCATCCAAACTTATTTTTGACTCCATTTACGGCAAATATTCATATTCTGTCGGTAGATCTACTTTTTTATTTTAATAATAACTGACATATCGTTCTATAACTCTCGTACTATATTATCTTTGTCTTTGCTGATGAAATTTCTATTTATGAACGATATTTTAAAACTGTTCACTATTATCGATAGAAAATTGGCAAACCAACTTACATTATTTTCACGATCCACGATACCAATTGTGAACCATATTCCAGTCTCCTTACACAAGTTTCGCGTATCTGTTAATACGTGATCAGGCGGAGCTTGAACTTTATCGTGTTATTGGAGAAATATTTCTGCGTGTCGAATCATGACAACAAGTGATAAGTGGATTTGCGCATATTGCCCAAGAATGGTATATCAGAAACGTGTTTCGTGAACATTTCTACCGTTAATGTGTAAAAGCGCGTCACCAAACTCATGTGTAGAAAGTAAGACATGTATTTGTGGATCAGGTGCCATTTCAGAGGCGTATTATATTTTATTGTTTAAATGCGTTGTTGGGCTACATCACAGGGCCTCATTCAACTGCCATCCTCCATCCTATCCTATTCACTCCAAAAAAAAAATGAGTGTTCGCATTATTTTTTAAGATGAGAGATAATAAATAAGATCGTGTGTGTGGAAAATCTTCTCCCTACTCCTTTTATGTTTTTCAATCACATCCGGCAATTCTATGAAAAGAGAGAATCATCAATTTTAAATTGTTTTAATTAATCATATTTTCGTAGTTACCCTAAGCGAATGTGAGACATGGATTTATATTATTTAGAAATCCTAGACCCCGATAAGTTTGAGACAAACTTAGGATTATATATTTAAAATTATCTATTCCATCATTAGAAATGATTTTGCTAAAGTTACAATTCTTTGGGTACCTTACTTTTTTACTACCTTTTACTTTTTTTTACTAAAATCCGACGTCTTTGATGAGGCATGCTAAAAGTTAAGTGAAACATTTAAACGGATAATTTTGCAGATAGACTGGAAATTCCAGGCCCAAGTCGAATATATCCTTTTGCCAACTTAAGCCTCGTTGTCTGATTTTTGATGCCGTTAATGGAATAACCCATTGCGCGGTTCTAGACCGGCCTGATCCGTTTAGGTACTTTAATAAAGATAACCGTTTCAAACCTTTTTATTTTACTACGGTATGGTTGTGAGTAAGATACTTCATATTCATATGACGTGCTAACTAGACGCTGTTTTTCGAGTCTTTGTAGTTGAAGTATGAGTTATTACCTGTTCTTATTGTAACATACATGTTGCAATTTATTCACCTATATGTTGCAATAAGAACAGTAATACGTGGATCCAAAGATTTTACATAGAAGTTTATTTCTTTCGAAATAATTTCACTTTTGTAGTAAACGATTAACAGATATGATTGTTATAAATTCTATACTTCAATAACTCAAATAAATATTGAAACATATGGGTTATATATGAATATATGTAAAGTATGCGTTACATATATTCATATATACCTCATACTGAGAAAACCTATATATTAAAAAAGAGAGACGTTGTCTTATGGACACCCGGCTGGAACGGAGTTCCTTTCGCTATATCTTTTTTTATTTGTATTAAGTAATCAATATATAACAAAAATAATTAAACCAGTACAAAATAATTAAACTATTTATAAAATATGAATAAATAGTAATAAAATTTGAATGTTAGTAAATTTATTAGTAATTTTATTATTTCTTATATTATAACCGCTATTGCTCGCACGCTTTTTTTTTAATAATAAAGAGGATATATTAACGTTGAAATTACAATAAATTTTTTTGCTTACTCTCAAAATTGAGGGCAGGCTGAATCGATTTAAAAAAGTTTCAGGTGATTGATAAGTGCCCCAAAAATCTTTGAAAAAAGATGTCGGTTTCTGGGTGTCGTTTTTCATTGTTACACTTTTTTCGGTCTGGCTCCTCAGCCCGCAAACAAATCGGAACGAGGACATGCAATAGGGAACTGACTGTATTCCAAAATTAAAAAACTGTTTAGATTTCAATCAATTGACACTATAGCTCCCTGACGGAGTATTGTTTTTGTTCGGAGAAATTTAAATATGAAAATTTTTCTTAACTTTAAAATGCAATAACTTTGCCGGTAATTATATGGAATAAAGTGGATGTATACATGTTTTTGAGAAAGGTGTCTCTCGTATCTATATTATACTTTAGTGACATTTTCCGTGCGCTTTGAAATAAATTGCTGGTCGTTAACAAATATCAAAAACAAATTAATACAATAATAGTCATATACGCATCAAAACATACGCAGAAAAAACGTGACTATAGTCCGTTTTGATAACAAAGTTTATTTTGATAAAAACGCCAAGAAATTGTAAGAACTGCCTAGCTCAGCTTGGATAACAAACGCTTGTGGCCTTAGACTCATAACATCATGTATCATCGTCATAAAAAGCTAAGAAATATAAAAATATCAAAACGTACGCCTACCTCACATATACGACTGTGTATTAACATACCATCGCACTCTTACCATGCAATAAACTCATATCACGATCACAGAAGTAGTTGGTGGCGACATGAACAATGATCCGCGCGCACGGCCAAGGCGCTAAGCTATTTAGCTCCAACGTAAACAGCTCGACAGCGGTCTCCAGAATACCCACGCCAAATACCGGGCTGTATTATAAATGTAACAATGATCGGCTCAAAATATCCCGAGCACCGATTAATTGTAGGGAAGTTAATATATATAAAACATTAAGGAAACTTACATAAAAACAGAATATGTATCTAGACGCCAATGGCACATGATGTGGCGTGACAAAAGAACAAATCCATGACAAGATTATCACGTTTATAAAGGCCTCTGTCATTATCCGATTATGTTTACACGATGGAAATGGTATTGTTTCGATAAAAAAATCAATTTTTCACGATCGGATTTTCTTTCCTATATTTTATCGATATCTAAATGAAGGCTATTGGCCGAAAATTTGCAGGTAAAAATTTTTATGATTATACATTTTCGCATAAAAGAAACAATTATCCGCTTTATAATGTTTAATTATTAAGATATAAATGATTAAATCAATATTATGAACAGTGAATTGTTTTGAAGTTTTAAGATTAGATTGAAAATAATTGATAATGGGAAATTTCTCTTGAATGTCTGATATATCGCATTGCAAAGCATTATCTTCGACCTGTGTACTTTCCCGAATGTTTGTACTGATTACACTTTAATAACGATTTATTCATTAAGCCGAACGCCGTTAAGAATTAATTTCTTAGCGGCTGCAAAAGCCGAATTATGCAATATTGTTGTAGCTTAACGTGACTGACGTGACTGACGACCCGAATGGCGTAGAAGGTAGTGTACCTGTCTCCTGCGCCAGAGGGTGTGGGTTCGATCCTCACTACTGGAAAATATTTTGTGATGAACATAGTGTTTTTCTAGTGTCTGGGTGTTTATATATGTATCATATGTATTTATTTACAGAAGCAAAGTATGTTTAAGTATGTTTATCAGTTGTTATCTAGTACCCATAGTACAAGCGTTGCTTAGTTTGGGACCATAGAACGTTTTATATTTATATTTAGATTCTACCGCGCGAACTGGTGAACTCGATCTGGGAAGTACCTCGGCCACAACAAGACTAACATGAACTAAAAGTATTTTTTTTTGAGTTTTCTCCATGATTGAGGAAGCCGGAGTCACAACACGCCTGTAAATATCATATACAGCGTGTCTTCACGATCGCGACAATAAATGAACATACATATAGAGGATAACTTTTTAAAATTGTATTAAACATTTACATTCTTTAATCGTCAGTATTTACAGAGTTATTAAATTTTCCAAACAAAGAATTTTAGAACACCCTTACGTATAAAACTGTAACTTAAAGTTCATTTGTAAAGGTCACAAAGCATATGAATGGGTTGAATGAATTTAAAAGAGACAAAACATACTGTTAGAAGGAGAGGCTTGTAATGCGACGCTGTGGCAACGAATAAAATCAATTTATGAATCAGTCAGTTGTAGTTGTATAGGATGTTATAAATTTGGTTTCTTTTTTACTTAATTAATTTGTTTGAAAAATATTTTTTTTAATTATGGGTTTTTTTAACGTTAATATTTTCTTATGATTATTGGCAAGTAGCGTTAGACGTGTGTTCATTTATTGTCGCGATAGTAACGACACGCTGTATATTAGTTATTGTGAGTGAGCCTTTTAACTATGTTATGTAAATAAAAAATCATTCATTTATTAGTAAAAATGAATAAATTACTGTTGTTGCAGGGAGAGAGGTGTGAATGCTTTGGATTGTTATATATTTTCCACTTCAAATAGAAACTTTATCACGATCAGACGAAGAAGTGAGAGGCGCCATTAAAAAATAACAATGGTGCATTATGGTTTTTGTCAAATATTCTAGTGGAGGTGGTCTTACTAGATTGAGTTAGTCTTTATACGATTCTAGATAAATTCGTACGGTGAACGCAAGAAATAACTGCAAGCAGCAAATAACGCTTCAAAGCATTGCTTCAAATCCTAAAAACCACTGTAGATAAAAGACGTTAAGATTTTCGTCGGTGTGGCTATCAGCCGTTTAGCTTAGTAGCTAAAGCGTCAGGTCGCGAATGCCGAAGACGTGGGTTTGATTCCCACAGCGGCGACAATCTTTTCGTACTTTTTCTACATATTTTAATATTAAAGATTAGCACTAAAAAAATTAAATTTGTAAGAAATAACTGATAATGATGACTCCGTGGCGCAGTTGCCAAGGTATTGGCTTCGGCGTCGAGAGTCGTGTGTTCGATTCCCACACGGGAGAACTATTTGTGTGACCCACAGATAGTTGTTTCGCATCTGGGTGTTTGTCCACGTGAAATTTATGTTTGTGAAACGTCAACACAACACAAGATAATGTTATCCTAAAGTAAGGGCAATGTTTAAAAAAAAAGATAGGTATGAGTTAGAAAGAAGTTATCGTTTAAAGTAAGTCGCGACTAACCACTAGGCGTCACAAAATGACCGTTGTCAAATTCCTTCTGTCAACATGATAGTACATAAAACATGTTCATTCTTGTTTTACTGCAAAAAGTGAACGCGTTGGCATGACGCCCCATAGTCATTGACACTGAAGTCTGATAATCATTGATAACCTTTGATAATTCGCCTCCTCATCTATTTGAAAACTAAGAGCGGTTTGGGCTGCGGCTAACAGTTTAGAGATCTACTGTTATACTCGAGATATACTGTATTGTTGTTTTCATTCAACTCTGGTAAACCTATAAATGAAGAACACTTTTGGAATTACATGTAATCATAATATATGAGCAAATCAAAAACTTGCAGCAATTTGTTTTTTAACTTCAAAGAGAAGACGAGTTGGCATGCTATTTTTGACACCTTTGGCCAATCACTGGAACAGTGAGCATGGTTACCTCTCTCATTGAACGAGGTAATAAAGTATTTTCTGTTCAAGCCGAGTATTACGGTGGTTCCTGGTATTACGGTGGTAGGGCCATGCAGCAGCCTCACCTCAGAAGACCAGCGTAAAGTGGAAGTATAATACTTCCGCGTTTCGTCTGGTGAGTGAGGTAGCCGGAGCCCAATTTTCAGGGCGAACTCGTGGGTGTAGTAGATGTCCATGGGCGGTGGTATTCACTTAACATCAGGTGAAACACCGGCTCGCTTGGTAACTTTTCACATAAAAAAAGAAAAAAAAGGAGTTATGACCAGTTGAATACCTGATCATAAGCGTTACCATTTGGATGCCGATGCGTTGCCAGCCTTTAGGACCAATCCTTTTACAAATTCTAGCTAGAGGTTCTGTGGTCATTTATTTGTTTTTAAGTATAGCAGATTGTATGGTTTACTCGCAAAAACTGTACAAACAAGCTTTTTAACACAGACTGATAGAGTGCATTAAATGACTTAAGACGATTTAAAGTTCATGCGTTTCCCTTAGATCAAAACTTGGTTTTTCTCAATGTCACAGTAGACGTTCCTTCCGTCTTCTCGGAATCCTCTCGCCTCTTAAAGTACATAAAGGTGAAGCGGCTCGCGTAGTTTCACAGGAATTTATTATCACTCCTTTGCTAACCTTTGACTTCCAAATACGACAAGGCAAATTAAACGTCACACTCATATTAAAACCCCCAAAAAATTACATCATTCGTGTAACTTTTGACCAAATCAAAAGTGACTAAATAAGTTATTGACTAAAATCAAAGGTAAGATATTTTTAGAATGAAAACCCTTTATATTGATTTCGCTGGGAGACGTCATTCATAGAGAAGGTTTGGTTTATTTACATTAACCTGGTGTGGAATACACCCATCTATTGTTAGGTTTAATTTTCATAAGCATTTTTCATTCAACCCTTAAGTGGATGAGAGGTCTATTGCCACAAAGATAAATAAAATTGGAGTGTCTATTTGTAATATTAAAATAACCGCTTTTTACTAAATGAATATGGATGTATACACGGTACGTGTACCAAAATAACATTTTTTACAATTTTTGTCTATCTGTCTGTCTGTCTGCTTGTTCCGGCTAATCTCTGAAACGACTGGATCGATTTTGACGGGACTTTCACTGACAGATAGCTGATGTAATAAGGAGTAACTTAGGCTACTTTTATTTTAGATTTTTTTTTATTTTAAATTTCACGTGGAAGTCGCGGGCACAGCTAGTATAATATACAATTACAGCGGATTGCTTCCACAAACATTTAATTTAGAGTTCTCCAGTTAGTGCAAGAAAGGGGCATTGCCAGAGGTGTTTGTTTTCTTGACCCTATGGAGCATGGGGCTCGTACCGAGACCCTTTTCCTCGTCGGTTCCGGGCTTTTCCAAGGCATTTGTATGTATAATGTATGAGGCTTAGTTATAATTAGGTTTACCTAACCGACACATGCCCGGTTTGTTTCATTCGAGGTTAATTTTCGCTTAAACCGAACTTAATTTGTATTTGAATCCAATGTGTGCAATGGCACTGCATGGTTATAATGCCTCTACGGAAGTCGGAGTCAAATAGGGCATAGCTTGGAAAGTGCCTTCATGCAGGTGGTATGTGCACAGTATTTCATGCGATTTCCCGTCACTAGCTATTGCAGTTGAAGTTTATATTAATGATACATTTTGGAAATACCCTTGAGTACGTCATAAGATTATTGAGACGAGATAGCGATAGCGGTGTACGTGCCCAGGCCGAAGAACAAAATAGTGTGGGCACTGGTGACGCATTTCCATAATGTAAGACGATATTGTTACACTTTATAGCCTCTGCTCAAATATTTCTTGTGTATACAGACGTTTGCTTGCGTTGGATGAAACGTGGTTAAACACCTCGGGCTATTTACGATTTATTTACTTAATCTAAATATTTCACTCGAAACGCGATACGAATATATTTCAAGACATTTACACACGAAACTGTATTAAAATCAACCATAATGGTGCAATTACACCGTGCAAATGTCACAGTGGTAGCAGATTATAAAAGTCCATTGAAATGTAAAGGGATATTTTCCCCGAGCGTATTTTCCAATACACAAACTTTATCCGGCTTAGACCGGCTGTATATTTCGTAAGGTCTCGTGACTGTTTGCTCTTGCCTGACGCCACGTTGCGTTACGTCCCTATCTATACAAGCCTGAGTCAGGTTCCGAGAAAGCCTGGGCGCCGGTAGGCCGTCCATGGAATGTATTAACAAGGTAGTTAAAAGCGGCGGCAAAACTAGCAATTGTAAATTAGGCCGGCGGAAGGCTGACTGGCGCAGAACCTCGTTCCTTTAAGCTTGATTTTCCACGAACGCGACCGTATAAGTTTATGGAAAGTTGGAAAATAATAATCTATGACACATTCTTACAAAGTCTGTAGAATCGGTACGAGGAAATGAAACAGGTTAACAAATTCGTTCACTACAAAGTCGTTCGATAGACGGTTTTTGAGGCGTGCTCTATAATTATAGAAAAAAAACACCAGCACTACCAGTCGCTGCCAAATACGCGGGTTCACATTATTTAAAAAAATTATAATAGTGTAGCCGCACATAATAAAGTAAAAGTTAGGCTTAAATATTAATTAAAGAAACAGTGAGGAGTATAAACTATAAACATAATTGTACAACGACAATTAGTAGTTTCACAATATACGAAGACTTCATGACATGCTTTTTTATTCTTTTTCCGGATTGGATCAGAATATGTTAATAAACTTAAATATTTAATAGATCACAAAATGAAAAAATCACTTTGTAAAATTTAGGTCAGCTAATTTAACTCCGGAACTGTCTCGTAGTATGTTAACACTATGCTATATTGGTTTAGTCATAAAAATTCTAAGTTATCAAAGAATTTTATCGATAACGCACATAACTCTTTACATTTTTTTAGATATGATCTCAAAACATTACTATTATATCTACAATTTATGGCGCCGTCGGCGTTTAAAATTCCAAACAATTACGAGCGCAAATAACTAGTGCAGCCCTTTCCGTCAATTCATTACGAAAAACTTGATTGTGTACCTATATTTTTCCCTTGGACAGTTGAACAATTGGGATTGCCTTTAATCAAAAAAGCGACAATTTAAAAAATTACACAGGTCACACGTAATAACACTGTGCGAAAAGTCTTCGATTGTCACAAGGCCGCGGAGTTGTTTTATTTATTTATTTATTTAAAGAACGCCAACATTATGTACACTATTTAAGACTTAGGAAAATAAATATACATCAACTGTTCGTTAGTGTCATGACAATTAAAGGCGCTGACAGCATGCAATATAATGCGCGAGAAAAATACAGTTAAAGATATTTTTTTTCTTACAAAATCCAAAATTAAAACAAGAATTAATAAATTAAAAACAAATAATTGATAAAGGAAATAACAGTAAAAAACATTAAAAACAATGAATTTAGGTATGATTATGATGATGAATAGTGCAATAAATTTAGGTATGATTTATACATGGACTAATAATACTATTTAAGTTTCTACAAGTACATGGGGAGATCAAGAAATCTGTTTGACAATAAACCAGGCGAAAACAGTTAAAATGAGTAACAACAATCTGTGATTATTAAAGTGATATAGTATTTTCGGAAAATAATTTTAGCAATTCTTTCTTTAGCTTGGCGGCACTATCTGAAAACAAGTCCGATGTAGTAGTTCTCGAGATGTTATTGTAATTCCTAACCATTTTGTTTAAAGGCGCTTGCTGTCCAAGGTTGGATTTACATGAACAGTTCAAGAAAATATTAAATCTAGACCGTCGGGGCAGCTTTGAGGGAACGGTAAAGTTTAAAAGGGATAACAGATAAGGAGCATCAATAATGCCATTGGCAAGCTTTTGCAGGAAGAGAATTTCGAGCATTGCCCTTCTATCGCTCAGAGAACTCATTCCGAAATGTTTCAGTCGATCATAGTATGACGTAATGGTTTTCCCCAAATTACAAGAGTAAGTCAGGTGCCACAGAAACCTTTTTCGAACGCTTTCCAGTCTTTTCGCGTAAACGTTATATTTAGGATTCCAAACGACGCAACCATACTCTAAGCCACTGCGTACGAGAGCGCTGTACAATAAGATCTTGATCTTGGGGCTTTCGAAATCTTTAGTGTTTCGTAGAACGAAACCAAGGCTTCTAAAACCTTTAGAACAAATGTTATCTATGTGGAGATTAAATCGCATTTTGCTATCGAGCAACACTCCCAAGTCTCTAACATGATCGACCCTTGACAACTCCTGGTTTTTGACGACGTATTTGCAATCCAAATTAGACATTTTTCTGGAAAAGCGCATCACAAAGCACTTAGAGATGTTTAAATCCATCTGATTTTTATCACACCAAGCCTCTAGACGGACGAGGTCTTCTGCTAAGTAATAAAGCTGAATCTGAGAAGGTATCAACGATTCTAAAAAACTTCAAATCATCAGCGAATAAATAATAGCTTGTATTAAGGAAGCAGTCACTAATGTCATTTATGAAGACATTGAATAAAAGTGGGCCAAGATGTGATCCCTGTGGGACACCAGAACACACAGTGATTGTAGAGATAAAACGTTTAATCTGACTCCCGCCAAGAACTATACCTTCACTCGTGCTGTCACATTGTCATAGCCGCTATCATTCATTATGGTCCGTGAATCATCCGACATATTTAAGATGATTTATGCCTGCTTTCAAATTGTTCACGTGACACAGGCAACTTTTGATGCTCAGATATAAAAAGAGGTCTCTCTTTGGCATGTAGATTATTTCTAGGGAATTTGTAGGGTAGAAAAAACGTTTGGGTTGGCCCTTATCACTTAGGGGTGTGAAAAATAGATTACTACCGATTCTCAGACCGATCAATTAAATATATAAAGCTCCATAAAAATCGATCAAGCCGTCACTAAATCGGCTAGCATTGTGACACGAGAATTTTATATGTATACCCATATATAGATATAAGCACGATGGATGTTCTAAATTCGAATTCATAACCCGGTAAAACTAACATAGACAACAGCGGAATAAACCGAAAACAAAGCATGTTTGTGTGTGATACAAAAATAATTAACGCTTAAATAGAACAGCGAGCAATTCCTAGATATCAATCATCGCTAATTAAATGCATGATAGTCGCTAATTGATCACGCCACGAAATTACGCGCCAGTAAACTACTATGGCCATACGATGCCTCGCGTTGTTGCGATTGCGACCTCATTTGCACTTATGAATGAAACCACGCTACTTGTTACAACATCAAGCAGTTAACATTAAATGCCTTAAGCTTATATATGATTAAATTGGAAAACCAGCCCTAACGCAGTACGGAAATTGAGTTCAATTTCGAACGACTTACAAATGGACGTATTGTGTTTTAAAACTAAGGCATAGCGGCCGTGGAAAGAATGGCACGTGGATTGTGCGATTAAGAATAAGAGAACCAGCCAACTGTCAATGTCGCTAAACGATGTGACACCTTGCGACCGGTAATAGGGTTTGGAATAATTAGTTTCAAATTTTGTGATATATACTCAACGGAATCTTTCGCGGATCCGGTATTCAATGAAACTTTACATAGCATACGGACTGAAAACGTAAATTTTCTCAACTTCATTGAATGAGATCTCTATCATAAATATGCAAATAAAGATATCGACGGAGAAAAAACCGTCATACACAAGGAATAAATTAAAATAATTATTATTTTAATGCGTTTAAACATTCCAAAAGCAAAAAAAATATTTTTACCATTCTTTCATTATGCATAATTCTTATAATAAAACAATCCATTTCAATAATAAAAAAATCTATATTTAAACTTAGTGTTTTGCCGATAATGCGGAAATTCATGAGACTATAGGTCTGTAAAAAAGAAAATTAACTAATTAATTTAACTTATGTGTTTACAACCAAGTTTATTTTTTTTAAGCAGAATTTAAAACTAAATGTTGGAGAATGTTTTATTGTTCTGCATAGAAGCAACGAGCCCAATATGGCCGCTATGTATAGGGCCGTGTGAAGCGCGCGAAACTGTCCAGAACAGTTGCGTCAGCTACCGAACGGTGAAAGTGTGTTCTGAGAAAAAAGGCGCGGAATGTTGGCGCGCGTGTCACCGCGCGCGGGAAATTAATTTATGCCCCTGTTCCGTTTATTGACGGCAAGTTTATTCGATGTTACCATATCATTTCTTTTCCGTGGATATTTTCCGTCAAAATGAAAATTTATTAAACTTTGACTGTGTTCAAACAAGCCTTTCATGAGCATATGGACGTGTGGGCACGTCCACACAATACTTATAAAAATGTATGATAAATAGGAATGACAAATGATATAGAAATTAATATTACCCTTGTACTGGCCACGCAGATTGTCGACATGACATACTGATTGCAATGATTACGCGGCCCTGACTGAAAGACAAAATAGAGTGGGAACTAGGGTCTTAATTCCCTTATATTACATGAATTGAAACCTACAGCAATAACACATCAATTAATTCCTATTTACTGTATTTAGTTTCCATTGCAAAAAAATGCAGACTTCGCTAAGAGACGTGAATTAACACTCAAATTAAAAAATCTAAGTTAAATATTGTGCTTCTCGCTACTAAATTTATGAAATTATTAAAAATCTATGAAACATAGACGGTAAGATAAAGGAAAAATCGACAGTCGAGTATAGTGAGAAAGAAAATACATTTATTCACCAAAAAAAAGGATGCACACAATAAAAGAGAAAAAAATCTAAAATAAAAAAAATACTTATAAATAATTCAGTAAAGCAAAAGACCACAAATACACAATTAAAATATAAAACAAATGAATAAAAACTTTAACAAACCAAAAATATTGTATGCCCTATTCCGGAAAATTTGGTTAGCCGCTCAGCATTATATAACATAAGCCGGAAGTCAAGGCCCAATACAGCGTTGATTTTCAGTGCTAACCTAGCTTCGTAATACTTCGATGCCTTACTGACCCATACACAGCGAAGTAATACTAATACCAATTATTATTTAACTTATTAAAATTAATTGTACAACAAAATAAAGTCTTTACTATATTATCAATAATAGACTATCACAAATCACAAACATTAACAATATGGCGGATAATCTCCCCTCCATGCACTCCGTCTAAAAGAAAATTAAATTCTATTTTATATTACCGTGTAGAAATTATGTACAGTTCTTTTATAAAAATATAATACGATATATAGGTATATAAAGGCATAAAAACAGTAAAAATAATAATAATTTAAAAAGAAAATATAAATGGAGATAAGACAAGGTATCGATTACTTATTAAATGTTACATTCCATTATTATATATACAGAAGGTACTTATGTATCTTTATTATTATACAACTATTTGCTAGTATTTAATCAAAGGCTGAATCCCATAATAAAAAACTCACATGGCGGTGCAGGTAACCTACAAAGATGGCTAATGGACACCTCACTGGGATGAACATCCTAAGAACATCAGAATTGCATGGCAACAGGCACCAAGTCAAGTATGAATGGACTCCCAAGTATATATAGTTAATTTATCTCACAAGACAATATATTTAAAAATACAAAGGAATATAAGAAGAAATAAATAATTACAATTTCATATATAATCTATAAATTAAGAAATTGCTAATAGTATCAGTCGTAACGTAACATATTGTCGATTTGTATGATTCCAATTAAAAAAAAAATGTCTCCATTTTTGTTCCTGCAATCATGGTTAGACTATCCAGTGGGTTTATTAATAATGCCTTATGCTTTATATTTAAAAAGTTATTATATCTTTTATGACGGAACACGTTATTTCTGTAGCGATGTGTTGATTCCGATTTTGTTTGTGTATTATTTTCGTAACAGCGGCACGCGCTGTGGAATGCCGAAATAAAAATACTAATAATATAATTCACAAAGCAAGTACGATTAGAAGCGAGAAAATGTAAGTGACATGGAACATTTGAAAGTGACGCTAAACTTATTGCTGACTTTGATAAGCGCCAGTAACGTCTTCCTGCGGGCACGCGGAACACATAACCAAGGGAGTTGAGAGCTCTGAAATACCTCAAATCAACCTTGACGTATTACATAATAAATTAAAATAAAGGTCGTGTGAAATTCCTATACCACTGCTCTTAACGTAATATAGGGATGCAGGCACATTGTTAATTTTTAAAAGTGATTACACCGTGACCTTATTCAGCGAACGATACGTAAAAATACCTATATATTTCCTCTTCATGCCGGTCTTCCGTGTACCGTGGTCCTTCCCCTTAGGAGCTACCGTTCGTGAACAGCAGAAAAGCCTCTCTCTTAGTTTAAATCTATTATAACTTTATACAGCGTGTCGTTACCATCGCGACAATAAATGAACACACGTCTAACGTTACTTGCCAATAATCATAAAAAAATATTAACATTAACCAAAATCCATAATTAAAAAAAAATTTTTTCGAACAAACTAATTAAGTAAAAAAGAAACAAAATTTGTAACATCCTATACAACTCGCGTCACAGCGTCGCATTACAAGCCTCTCCTTCTAACAGTATGTTTTGTCTCTTTTAAATTCATTCAACTCATTCATATGCTTTGTGACCTTTACAAATAATAATAATAATATAGTTGTTCGTCTTAGCTCGTCCTAAAGGATGGCACCGTCGACATCTGTCGAGCTTGTCGCCATCCCGGGGAGTCGCTTCGGCATGTTATTTCCGGTTGTTCCATGCTTTCTAACTCTGAGTATCTGCATAGACACAACCTAGTAGCCAGAATCCTACACCAGGAGCTCGCTCTGAAATACGGCCTCGTGGATCGGAAACTGCCGTACTATAAGTACTCTCCGGAGGCCGTGCTCGAAAATGACCGCGCCAGGCTCTATTGGGACCGGCCCATCATCACGGACAGGACGATTGTCGCGAACAAACCTGACCTGGCACCGTCGCGGGTATTTTTGGTCGACATTACCATTCCATATGACTAGAACCTCGTGAAAGCCGAAACAGATAAGAAGACAAAGTATCTTGACCTGGCTCACGAGGTGACCGACATGTGGAGTGGTGTGCCGGCCGAAATTATCCCGATAGTCGTGTCTGCGAATGGGTTAATCCCAGTCAGCCTCTCCAAACATCTGAGGCGACTGGGACTCCGGGACGGATCGCTCCAAGCTCAAATGATATAAAATATTTTTATAAGTATGTTTATTTTTATCCATAATATTTATTTTATATATGTAATATGTATCTATATTTTCATTTATAAACCCAACCAGACGAGGAAACAAATGAATATCCTGCCATAATAATAATAATAATCGTTTATTTGTCTAAATATACAAACACTGCACAAAATATTTAAAGAGTAACATAAATAGAAAAAAAATAACAATTATTTAGACAAAAGGGTCAAGGACTCAAAGTTGCAGCACGGAAGGTATACCAACTTTAATATTCTGTCCTAGCCAGACATAATTTACATAAAGAACACGCTTTATAATAGGTACGTCCTAAAATATTGTACATTAACTATTTATATTAATATTGCTATCCAATTAATAACTATTTACTATTATATTTAAAAGACTGGGTACTCGCTGGGTACTCGAAGCCAATAATTGCTGCATCAAAAGCCATTTTCGAAATTTTATTTTGAAGGCACTTAAGGAATAGCTGTTACGAAGTGGAGGGGGCAAGTCATTCCAACATTTAGACGCAGCAAACTTAAAACTGCCCCGAGTGATGAACTTTACGTTACAGTTTTATACGTAAGGGTGTTCTAAAATTGTTTTTTTTTTTGGAAAATTTAATAACTCGATAAATATTGATGTTTAAAGAATTTAAATGTTTAATACAATTTTAAAAAGTTATCCTCCATAAATGTGTGTTCATTTATTGTCGCGGTGGTAACGACACGCTGTATATGCCCATTGGCCCCAACATAGTATAGCGGCTCTGAGCATATTGACACTGATTATACGGGCACAGAATTCTATGTTAGTGCTGCAAATTGTTAATATTCGGGTTTTCTTGTTGAAATAAAATCGTTAAAGAATGTTCAAACGAGTAACGTTTATTGTTAATCTATTTCTAGTATGTAACTAGAGTACAGTTAAGGGTCTCTGTTGCAAAGTCGAAAATAGTGAAATTTGTAATTTTCTTTTTATTTTTAAGTGGAAGAACTTTGCAATCACTTAACTGATTGAGTTACACAAAAATAGAAAAACTGATGCAGTCTGTTGACCCTAATAAATTACACTAATAATGCTATAGCTTTTTATTTTTCCTCTGCTTACTCATATAAAAATCATCCCACAATCTCCTCATGGCCGCTACTGTTTCTACTGAACCTAACCGTTACAGTTAATCAGTATAAATTAACCTAGTAACGGTTAGTGAAGATGAAATTGTGACTAATCATCTCCGGAATCGTAACAAAGTTTCCACACTTTGTTGCATCCATTGCCTTCAATTCGCTCAAGGTGCCGGATGAAGTTTTTTACGGAATGGCGTCCGATAAATTCCGAGAATTCCAAAATTTCGTAATGATTAGACAATCGACGAGACTAGGACCTTGAAACGACGCAATTATTATATTTAGATAACAGGTTTATATCGAACTTCGATTCTTTCTAACGTCCATCGTAAAGAACGCAACTTAAAAAAAAAAGCGACATCGTTTGTCGCGAGAATTTTGCGCGGGTAAATAAAATTCTACCGAAGTATAATTTTAACGACAGCGTTTATTAAGGTAGTCGTTAAAATTTATTTAACAGGATTCTAGATAATTAGGAAAGCTTAAATCGGTGGTGAATAGATAAGTGATCAAACTTTGGAACAACATATGCGTTCCTTTCACTGATCACGGTTAATATGGTTTTTTTATTGTATATATTAGTTATTGACGTTTTTGGTTGGAGAAGAAAGATTTTTCGAAGATGACATGATATTTTAAATTTTAACGTACATAAAATAAAACGTTATTAACACTTTTCGCTTTTATTCAAATACATAGAGATTCGTCTTTTAAAAATCGTGAAATTAATAGCTCGGGTTACTTCACCCGGATATTGGCGTCATAGATTCTCCAGCATAGAAGAGCTTCAAGTGGAGCAACGGTCAACGAACTTAGTTAGTCTAGGTTGAACTAATGGAATCAATGAAATTAAATCATCCGAAACTAGTGACGGTCAAATATTGAATATCCAGTATCAGTACCAACCTCAGTATGTAGATTTACGGACTTTTTAGAATGTAATTATAATTTCTTACTTCCATCGCTTCGAAATAATTGTGAATATTGATGATTGAAGTTGTTTGAAATTTTAATATCACTTCTTAGGTAGGTATTCAAGGGGTAACGCACGTGCCCAGTTTTTCGCGAAACTGACATGACGCTGAGAATTTGACAGGCGCCGAAATAAAGGACTACTGGTTTATAGGGACGTGTCAAGGCATCGGCAGCATGATATATGTCACGGACTGACAGCATCAATTTGGACATAAATTAAACAGGTACATTGTTATTAATAAAAAACAAAACCGACTTTAAATATCTCACACTTCACATTTTTCTATTTGATTTTTTTGAGTTCCCTGATGTACTTCTGGAACCCAAGATCCAATACAAATGAAATTACTATGGAGATAAACCAAACCGATCCAAAAAGAATTTTTAAAATCTGTTCATTAGAGAGTGAGAGAGAGAGAGTTCTGATGTGACCTCCTAATTTATTCAAGTATGTTGAAAAAACGATTAGTTGTCGAATATCCGGTGTAAAAAAATTTGATTAACTCACGGACTAGAAAAATAAGTTCTGTTTCTAGTCCGTGGGTTAACTTTGATTTTTATTATTACGAGATCGCGGCAACTTATGGTTTTGTTAATAACTTAGTTATGAGATACACCTAATATCTTATTTCTTTTGTGTATAAATACTAATACTTTGATATAAGCACGCAGTAATTCTTGTCAGATTTTGATGACAGTTTACGATTTGTAATTAGTACGACTAAAATGAAAGCGCCATAAAGGAACAAGAAGAAGAAGAAGACTTTTAAAAATGCGAAAATTGAAGTCTGTTTCAAGATGAATTTGGTTATACTAACAGAGCGATTCGAATTGCCAGCCTGGGTTCTTATGATCATTTAGTAAATCTAGATAGGCTATGATTAATTTTGTCCTATGTCATTAAATCGCAAAATTATAAATAAGAATTATACACTCTTTTAAAAGGCATTACAAGTAAAATTCGTATCATAATCATGAAAACATGATTATAATATCGACTGTGACACAAAATTTCGTAATCTGCAAATGAATCATATTATTCGCCAAGTGACGTCTTTATAAAACTAGGCACTGTCATAGCAAATATTTGCCTTAAATGTTACGACTGTTAACTGAGAACTGTACATAGTTTCGTTTCAACACATGTAAATTCAGAACATGAGATGCTTAACAAATCGTTACAGATAACGCCAAAGTGACTATTAGAACACACAAAATAGATGACTATTAGATACTATCGTAAAATATATGAAATAATGAATTGCGCAATTTTATTTCTGTTAAAACTAAAATTAATCCTTGAACACAGTTTTATCAAAGGTCAATGACTCTACGTAACTAGATCTTATCGTCTCTCGTTTGTATATCTTGGTTCAGATTGCTTCTATTACTAATTCTGTGAATCTCAATATAATTATAACGACCCGATTGGCTTGGTGGATAGTAACCCTGCCTCCTGCGCCAGAATGGGTTCGATCCCCACTATTAGAAAAATATTGTGTGATCAACGTCGTCTTTTTCCAGTCACTGGGTGTTTATATATCTATAATATTTTTTTATTTACAAATGAAAAGTATGTTTATTGGTTACCTAGTATCCATAGTACAAGCCTTGCTTAGTTTGAGACTAGATAACGTTGTGTAAAATATGTTCCGAAATATTGATTTACAAGCTTTTCGCCCGCGGCTTCGCTCGCGTTGAAGCCCTTAAATAAATATCTATTCCCTTTAAGAACCCTTTATAACCTTTTTTCCAATTAAAAAATAGCCTATGTCCTTTCTCAGGCTCTAGACTATCTGTGTACCAAATTTCATGTAAATCGGTTCAGTAGTTTTGGCGTGAAAGCGAGACAGACAGACAGAGTTACTTTCGCATTTATAATATTAGTATGGATTTATGTGTCGCTCGTAGCGCCGAGAAACCACATCTTGGTGCGATCCACACCATCTGAGAAAACAATGAGCGACGACTCTACCAGACGAAAGTCTGACTTTATCTGAAGTAGAGGCCTAGACCTATTCAAATTCAAATATCTTTATTCAATATGGAAGCAAAAAAAATATATAGAAGCATTACACTCACTTATTGATTGATGATTGTCAAAAATCAGTGCTACCGGTTCGATTGAATTTTCCTTGGATTTTGGTCGCTACAAATCCGATAATTTTATTTTTTGTATATACACCAGGTATGACGATATTTTCAATGCGGATGTTTTTTGAAGGTCTAAAAACTAAAGCATTATCTGCACAGAGCTTTACGCCCGGTTTCTGAAATACTGATTATCGTAGAAGCTAACTAATCAGCTGTCAAATGGCTTTTCAGGTGTTATTTAAGTTGACAAAAGGTTAAACTCCAACATGGTTAAACTCTCTGAATCGGCCAGAATGATCTTAATGATCAGATCTATTTAGTTTCGCACGACATAAAACGGCAAGTTAAACTTTTGGCGACTCCATAGCGCAGTTGCCAAGGTATTGGTTTCGGTGTCGTGGGTAGTGGGTTCGATCCCCACACGGGACAACTATTTGCGTGACGCACATGTAGTCACTTCGCTTCTGGGTGTTTGTCCACGGGAAATTCATGTCTTTAAAACGTCCTTACAGGAAAATGTACACAGCATAATGTTATCCAAAAGGGCAATGATTAAAAAAAAAGCTTGTTCGTGGCATAGCGTATTGAGGTAGGTAAGACACGACAGCACAACCGTCTCATAATTGGATCATATGTAGATTACGTCACCAAGTAACAGCTATAATTAGAAGTATTGATAAGGAACATGTGCCGGCAGGGTCAGAGCGTGCACGTTGGCCATTTTAATTACTCGAAAGATATGAACAAAAAATTCCATTGACGAATGATTTATCGTTCGTTTAAATTAAACCTGATGTGCCGCAAAGTCGTATACGCTAAGATGATTATATTATAAATATTCACCGACTTGATCAATTGTTTTTCCTAATCGTAATCAGGTAGCCGTGATAGCTGATTATTTTTCTCGATGAAATTAATCTCTTGTATTTACGCGATTACACATTACTAAACGAAACTGTATTTACAGATTTATCGCGTTTATTTTTGGTTTTAACTCCCCACGTTTCGAACCCTTTACAGCGTTCATGGTCACGGGACAATAAAGGATACGAAACGTCGGGAGTTAAAACCAAAAATAAACCTGTAAACATAGTTTCATTTAGTTACCGATGAAACTGGTTATTTTAAGTGTTGACTTGTCACGTGTTCAGCGGTGAAGGAAAACGTCGCGAGAAAAACTACATATTTTCGAAATAATAAAAAATGTTTCGAAGATATTTGAAGTCCGCCAATCCGCAGTGGGGTCACGTGGTGGACTATGCCCTGATACTTGTACAGAGGAGGCCTGAGGAGGCCTTTGCCCAGCAGTAGGACACATATAGGCTGTTACTTTACTTTTTACTTTAATCATATACAGTGATTATGGTAAGGATTTCTAATATTATCTTTAGCGAAACTTTCTTTTGTTGTTTCCGCCAGTAACATTTAAAAGTGTCACATTCATTTGTTAACAACATTGTATCAATAAAGATGGCTACGCAAGTATCACTTAATACGGATGAAAAAACAGGTACCTTTTGTTTATAGAAACGTAAACTACGATTGGCAATTGTTTATAAAGCAACTGTTGCTATGAAAGTTACCGTGTCAGATAATAAATTCTAATAATAACTTAAATAATCTCAATTTATTCTTTTCGCGCGACCTTCGACTCTTAGTTGTCTGTATCAAGGACGTGATGTTCAGAACATATGAGTTTGCATTTGAAATTTAGGTGCGATTTTTAAAAATCTTGGTGCGTTAGTTAAATACGAGTTTCTGGATTAAAGAATTGTAGCGGCTGGTACAAGGGATGCGACTCTTCTCTCGCTAAATGATGAATTATCTTTATGATTTCACATTTGAAGATAATTTTCTTCATTTTATAAATATAGGAAACAGAAGACAATTAACGTTGCGGCTTGCACAGGACATCATGTGAGTTGTATAATGTTATATTAAATAATGCCCCCATTTGATCGGCATTGGGTGAAAAAGATATATAATATACAAAGGCTGATTAGTATTATTATTTATTTGTGAGTTGCAAAATCGTGACAGAATCGGGATTTGCGAGTCCAGAACTAAGTTTGTCAATGATTTAATTGTAACAAATCACTCAATCGGCAGTGGCATTATCACATAATAATTAATAAAACGCTCTCCTCTTTATTACAACCGATGCGATAATATCAATTCAAACTTAGCTTACGAAAGATGTGTCACGGAGCAATTTTGTTAACGTTCCGTCGACGTTCCTTATCCGGGACTAGGGTCTTTGAACACGGCACGCGTCATCAGCACGCTTAGACCGTACTGATTCTTGATAAGACAAGGAAAAAACTCATGATTCACGTCGCCTTGACGCTATGGAATACGCGCTGACGGTTTTAAGGGGTGCCCGCGGATGCAATTGGATAGTCTGTGCAAGTTTACGTCCGGCTCTGTAACCGGTACGTTAGTAGTACTGACCAGTTCTCGATAATGTAACGATATCGATAAATAGAAGTTGGACATGCGAACCGTCTCGTGGTCAACCCGCGTCGTTTACTTTCCATACTAAATGCCTGCAATTCTATTCTCGCGCTCAACCATAATGTTTCTGCGTAACTTTGAGAATGTACTATACCAGTAAAACCAAAGATCCATCCAACCATCGCTACCACACCCATAGTACAAGCGTTGCTCAGTTTGGGACTAGAGAACGTTGTGTAAAAATGTGTCCTAAAAATATTTATTTGTTTATGGTGGAATCAGTGCCCGCCAGTGGAATTTCCAGACCGATACGACTTAGGGACCTTCAAGAACACTTACCATCAGCTGGCCCGCCTGCTCGTTTGCCTCCTTTTCCATAAATTGTGTGTGCGTAATAAGCTATACTTGTTTACAAAAGAAAAATAACTTTAAATTTTGTGCCTTGTGCCAGTAATCCTTGTTTGTGAAAAAGACGTTAATCGCAATTGATAACGGTCATAACTTGGAATTATAAGTAAATGGCAAAAAGTTGTTATTGTTTGCCATGGTAATACCGTGCCGTGAAGCTGCCTAGCAACTAAATTCATCATCTCGATTCTTGGGGGGTCGGTGTGCGCGCGCATCCTAAAATTTTATCTCATAAAATTTTATTATTTAAAATTAAACAAAATTTTATCTCATAATTTATTAAAAACACGCCAAAAGCAGTATAAGTTTAAAAAAAACTACTAAAACATGTCGCTCTATGGTAGCAGCCATCGTACGGTGCCGACAACTAGACCACCGATGTCCTTACTATTCTCAGGTAAATAATAAACGTGGTAAAAACCGAAAATACATACGTGAGGTTAATAATAAATGTAGTAAAAGACCAAAAAGACATACGTGTGGTTAATAATAAATGTAGTAAAAGACCGAAAAGACATACGTGACTAACGCCAGAAGACGGGAGCGATTCGAACAATTTCCGGGGAGGAGCACGCGAACGCTGACATTTCGGAGCATTGACACTGACCTGTTGATACGTGGAGCTGGCAACGTACTCCGTACAATATTAACGGACCGTTTTCCTTATTACGACCTCGTTACAATGCCCGGCTTTACGGAATCGTTTCTAATGAATCGAATACTATTATGGCCTGCGTTTTTCTTGAGAGAAAATGTGTCCTTGTGTTAATATTGCTACTTTCTTTTTATTTATGTTTTCTTCCTGTACACCCTACCCATCAACAATACCTTTTGGTAAATTTCTGAGGTTGCCTGTAAGAAATTTCTGTGTAGCAATAAGGTCGCCTTTTGATGACCAATATTTTATAAATAGTTATTTTTTTGTACTTTTTATTTTTGTTTTTGGTGTACTATAAACTATATTATATGGGGGGATATTCATTTGTTTTCTCGTCTGGTTGGGTTTATAAATAAAAATAAAAATAGAGATATAGATATATATTGCATATATAAAATAAATATTATGGATAAAAATAAACATATATATATATATATATATATATATATATATATATAAATAAATATTTTATATAATACATATATAAATAGGACCCAATCAGACGGAAGCCCTCGGCAGGGGAGACCAAACGGCCGAGGGTTAGGGCGAAAGGGAGAGAAACCGGCGGACGATGCGGGCGGTATCGAGGAGCACCGCCTTCTGCATTTGAGCCTGGAGCGATCCGTCCCGGAGTCCCAGTCGCCTCAGATGTTTAGAGAGGCTGACTGGGATCAACCCATTCGCAGACACGACTATCGGGATAATTTCGGTCGGCACACCACCCCACATGTCGGTCACCTCGTGAGCCAGGTCCAGATACTTCGTCTTCTTATCTGTTTCGGCTTTCACGCGGTTTTCTCGTCATATGGAATGGTAATGTCGACCAAAAATACCCGCGACTGTGCCCGGTCCATCAACACGATATCAGGTTTGTTCGCGACAATTGTCCTGTCCGTGATGATGGACCGGTCCCAATAGAGCCTGGCGCGGTCATTTTCGAGCACGGCCTCCGGAGAGTACTTATAATACGGCAGTTTCCGTTCCACGAGGCCGTATTTCAGAGCGAGCTCCTGGTGTAGGATTCTGGCTACTAGGTTGTGTCTATGCAGATACTCAGAGTTAGAAAGCATGGAACAACCGGAGATAACATGCCGAAGCGACTCCCCGGGATGGCGACAAGCTCGACAGATGTCGACGGTGCCATCCTTTAGGATGTATCTCCTATAGTTGTTCGTCTTAATAACCTGATCCTGTATCGCACAGACAAAACCTTCGGTTTCCCCAAAGAGGTTACCGAAACGTAGCCAGTTCAGGGAGGCAACAGTATCTACGAAAGGCTCGTGTAGAGCCTTGTAGAACCTCCCGTGGAGCTCTTTCTCTTTCCATACAGCCTCTCGGTCGGAAACGCTCAGTACTCCCGGGTCCTGCCATTGCTCGTTGGCTAAGGATAGAGGGGTAAGTCCTTTATCACAACTAATGACGTCCGTGTAGATTGACTCATCCGATCTCGCCAGAAAGTAGTTACGGAGGCTGCACACCTCGCAATTGTGCATGGTGAGGGCGCTTAAAAAGCCCCTCCCGCCATGCTTCCGCGGAAGGTACAGCCTCATCACTGACGATCTCGGATGATGCATTCTGTGGGACGTCATAGTTGTGCGGACTTTTCGGTCCAGAGCTCAGTTTGAGTCCACCTGAGTATGCCAAAGGTATAAATGAGGACTGGCATGACCCAGCCGTTAAAAGCACGTGCCTTGTTCCCGCCTGACAAATGGCTATTAAACACCTTTGTCAGGCGTGCAAAAAACACGTCACGAACTGACTGTTTCATGCCAGCCTCATCGATACACATATTTTGTGACATACCCAGGTATCGGTATGTTTCAGCCTCAGAGAGGGTCCTTATGTTAACGGGCATAGATAAGTCTATGCCCTCCGTATTAGTGACCTTACCTCTTTCGACATGAAGGACCGCACACTTATCCATCCCGAGCTCCATTTTGATAGAATTGCTGAAATCACAAGTGACTTTAAGCAATTCCATCAAATGGGAGCGATTGGAAACTATATTATTATTATTATATTGCAATAGCCGAAATTTCAGTTAAGTTAGGATCCATGCCCAATATTCAAATTTACATACATTCATGACATTGTTTGTGTAAACTTTAGGTTTGCGTGGAGAAAATTATAAACTAAACTTCTGACAAACCAAATGGGTTGCATCATTAATGTTCTATTAATTTGCTTTTAACGAAAACCACCACTCGCTTTTTTTTATTAATTTTAAATCAGTAAGGGAAAAGCAGATATAAGCAGAAAGGTGGTGGGGCCACGCAGCAACCTAGGCTGTTCCACGAATGGGCGGGCTCGTCCGGTTTAGTACCACGACCTCACAGAAAACCGGCGTAAAGTGGAAGTATAATACTTTCGCGTTTCGTCTGGCGAGTGAGGTGGCCGGAGCCCAATTTTCAAAAGGTTGTCAACGCATCTGGAACCCTAGGGTGTAGCAGATGTCCATGGGCGGCGGTATTCACTTAACATCAGGTGAACCGTCTGCTCGCTTGACAACTTTTCAAATAAAAAAAGAAAGGATTTTTAAGTCATAACCTAATTAATAAAAAAGAAGTTGTATTAAATTAAAGATTCTTTATTTTAGATAACATTTTAATTAGTTAGTAATTAATGTTGTTAATATTATTTGTAATGAAATGAAATGAATCGAATATTTTAGAAAGCTTTATAATAATATAAAAAGAAATATCTGTTAAAATAGTTCTTGACCTAGAAATAGACCTTGACCTACGGGGAAAAGTCCGTGAAGATCGCGATCGTTAGAGGACGTTGCTCAGCCGAGTCCTTGCGGGGGTCGTCGGCTCGCTCGGTGGATAATGACCCCGTGAGGTCACTGTTTGTAGACCAGTAAGGTTTTTCGTTCATAACATAAATTTTCAGACATCAGCCGCGACAGTTCAGTGTCCGGGCAATACTTTTCATTCAGTATACTCAATCCGACCGAATTGAAAGGAAAATTTTAATTCCAATTTTAAATTATGAATTAATGTGCTAACCAATGATGGTTAACAAGGTGAACGAAGTTAAATATCAAAAATATATTTTGAAAATAATAAACTCTGACAACACGCCGATCCCCCAATACGAGTATTCTTTATGGCCAGTGCCCAGCACTTCTTGTAGTCACTTTGACATCTAATTTTATTACCTCTTGTAAATTCATGTTCTTTGGATCGTCCGATTAGGTCCGAACTCAGCTATGTATCCCGTACACAGTCAATTGTAACAAAAAACAATAGCTTGTAGCCTCGTCACTTGACCTTATGAAGGATTCATATTATGTTTCTTAGATATAACTAAAGTTCTTTATTACTACACGAATCCAAAGTTTCAAGAAGTCAGCAGTTAGCTACCATATAATAGGACATTCAGCCATTAGATAACTTTGGCAAACCAAAAATCCTTGTAAAAGAACACCGTGATCTCAACGCAAAAAGTCCATGAGTTTGTTTTATTTAACAATGTGTACATTTGATGTGAGTCTGTAAGAAATTTCTATCCAGTATCACTACATAGTATAAAACAAAGCACAGCGGGATGCTGTCTGTCTGTCCCTATGTATGCTTGCTTAGATCTTTAAAACTACGCAACCGATCTTGATGCGGTTTTTTTTTACTGGACAGAATGATTCAAGAGTAGGTATAATACGTTGCACCCGTGCGAACTCGGGCGGATCGCTAGTTTTAATATAAACCTTTGCGGTATCCCTGTTGTGATTATTCCATATTATAAATTATACTATATATCAGCAACCTTCACTGGGTTCCGGCCATGTCTTGTTTGTGTGACGTCCACTGGTTACACATGTATCCAATGAATTGTATGAAATAGTGGATATTTTACACGTGGGACCGCACCATTATACTTCGCAACTACGTCATACAAAATATACGCCGATTCGGCAAACCTGAACAAAAAGCACGCTCGCTTAGTGAATTAGCGTTTTGACCCAATTTTTTTATTCGATAACTAACGGTTGCTGTTAACACAAAACGCGCTCGTACTAAATATGTATTAACATTCGCAATCGGCTATTTAATAATATGCATATGTATACAGCTATACGGGGTAATCATTTTTTTTAATTCCATTTTAAAAATATACACAAGCGTGCTACAAAACCGGGTTTATTGTAATTATTCTTTTGTTCTATTCCTCCGATAAAATTTAATAAATACCGTTTTTAGTATTATGTAATTAAGAATTACTCACGCATTAGAAAATGACCCTTCGTGACTTCGGGTTGCACAATCATGAAATCACGGCCTAATAAAGATGAACAATCATATTTTACACCTTTGTAATATTAGTATAGAAGTTAAGTGAAATTCCAACATGAATGTATTTCACGGAATCTTTTCAAAGATTTACTTGAGCATACCATTCGACTCAACCACATAAAAGAATTGTGTAGGTCAAGTATCATAAATTCAACGCTAATCATCATAAATTGAAGAACTTCTTATGTATTTTCAAGCCACATTTCACATTGTTTACATGAAACTGTCCAATATGAAATTTTTAGTACCGTGGCATAATCCCGGACTGGTGAGCCATCATCAGCTATTATTATTCAAAGTTCTATAAAGGACTGACTTTGACATTCCAATGGAGAGTACGGAACGCAAAAAATTCACTATTGGCCACGTGTAAAGCTTTGTATTAAACGATAAGGAAAGTTAATGATGTCAAATGATCTTTAATGGGCCCAGACGTTACCTGCTCATAGTAATATTAAACTCAAATATTAAACTGTGGTAGAGCCACGCAACAGTCTTCGCTGTTGCACAAATTGGCTGGTCCGTTCTGGTAAGTACCATGATATCACAAAAGACCGCCGTGCAGTGGAAGTGTTATTATTCTACCTTTCGTCTGGTGAGTGAGGTAGCCGGGGCCCACTTTGTTATAAGATGGCAACGAATCTGCAACCTTACGGGTGTTGCAAATGTCAATGAGCGGTGGTTATCACTTAACATCAGGTGAACCGCCTGCCTCGCTTGCCACCCTCTCACATAAAAAATAAGAAAAAATACTAGGCTTCAGGTGGGAACAGAATCTACGATCTATTGTGCCAGAAACAATCAACTACCGACTGTCATCAACATAATTATCTTATAGTCTAATAAGGAACTATTATACTCTTCCCGATCCTGATATGATAAACTAACCATTGTCTTTTGATAAAGAAAGAAATATCTTTAGATCGGAAATAACTCTCAACTAATAACAACACTGTGAGTCAATCATTGGACGCGCGTGCTAAGCAGCGATGAAGAAAGAAGAAAACATTTCGCCAAGAATTTATATTAAAAGCGACGTGAATTATAGCAATTCGAATGCGCTGATTCATTGGTACAGAACGCTTAGAATTAGGGTGGCCATTTTTAATGAGAGATGGTGACAATAGTAACCACCGTCGGAGTTGTGCAGCCAAACTGTTTGGAGTCTCGGTTACCTCCCTTACCGGAATGCGAAAATTATGTTTTACACGTTTATCCAGTTAACGCAGTTGTTCTTCCAAGCCGAATACCAGACGAACCTGTAATCGTGCTCTAGATAAAATTCTATTGCCTTTTCCGATCAAACAAGCCGTTTCTTTTTTTTATTTGTCTCAGCCATTTGTTACCTGATAACTGGACCACCACGAAATAAGGATTTCTTGAGTGTATTTTTTAAGTGACAGTTTGGCAAGCGAACAGGCGGTTCGGCTGATTTTAAGTGAATATCGCTGACAATCGACATCTTTTTACATGTAGAATTGTAAAGGCGTTTTTACTTTTAAAAGTTTGGACCCCGGTACTTAGCTCACCAGATGAAACACAGAAGTATGTTACTTACATTAAAAGCTGGTGATTGCGAGTGAAAGACAAGCAGAGTGAAAGAAGTTGCAAATGATATATACTGCTTCTCTTTCATAAATATATTATATTTAGTGTAATTTTTAGTATTTAATAGAATAATTAAAACAAAATGTACATTTTGGAACACGCAACGAAGACAGTATTTTTTAAATACTTTGCTCTTTATTCTTAATTTATTCTTTATTTATAAAAAAAAATTCTTAATAAAAAAACTGAATTAAGATGATATATGCTTGCCTTGGGCATGCTGTTTTGATATTTTCAGTAACTTTGGAATTTTTACTTATCTCAATAATCTTCCACACCAAAATATTTCTTCAATTTTAATAAAGTAATTTAATATAGAGAATATAGATTTTATGATTGTCACTAAATATATAATAAATGATTTTTAATAGACTGTTTTTCAATAAAGGATTATCCTGATTGGAATAGAAACTGAAGTGTCACCCCAGTCTCAATGCAAAATGTCTTTATTCACCAGATCAAAGCGGTTGTAACCTTAGTGTTTACTAGCACCGGCGAGATATTTTCAAACATGGATCTATTTATACAGCGCGGGTTTTAATTTTATAACGACCCAATCGAGGAACGTCGAGAAAAACACCAGTCGACTCACACTAGTGGAATTTGGATTCTGTTTAAAGAATGCTTGTAATCACTTTTGAAATTATTACTTTTGATGCTTCTTTAACTTTTTCATCGGGAAAAAGCTATGGGCCAGATTGTTTTATTAATAAATTTTGTAGTTATATGTACAGCTGAATTATTTTAAAAATGGCGACTCATCGCCGGGTAGGAGATTCTTTGAATTCCACCTGACCTAGTATCAAACCATTTAATAGAAAATATTTTATGCAGCCCCTTCAGTGACTGCAAAAGCTCAAATGAAAAATCGAAGTTACAGCTTTTCTGTCAATAATTGGGCCCTTGGTACTTTTTAATTAATTACTAGCGGACCCGAGAGAGTTTGTCGGTCCTGTATGTATATAGACGTGTACGTCTTAACCTCAAGATAGACAAGAACTTGAAAATAAAAAAATGATAAAAAAAAACATTTTTAGTGGACCGAATCCACTTGAACGCACAATAAATTCATCAAAATTGGACCGATTTTTGTGTCTTTCTGTGGAGCTCAGTCTCATACACACGCACAGAAGAATTATCAATACTTTAGCTCGATTAAAAACATGGTGGTAAAGGTGGTAGTCTTAAACCTCGCCATGTATCACTAAGGGGGAAGAGGGGGGGTTAAAAATGCTAAAAAACATCACGTGATTTATGGAGTGACGGCCCCAATGGAAGTGTCTTAGCGATAGCAGTGAAGAAGTTCTACAGATCCAGGCGTTTACTACGCCCTACTATATCAGGTGAAAGCCGATACGAATTCTGCGTCATACTATCCAATTAGTAATCAGAAGACAATATGTTATAGGTATTTTCGCTTTGATTATATACTTTTTTTTATGTGACACAGTGGCAAACGAACTGGCGGTTCACCTGATGATAAGTGATTACCGCCGTCCAAGGACATTTGCAGTACCCGTAGGTTTACAGACGCGTTGTCACCTTTTAATAAAATGGGCCCCGGCGACCTCACTCTCCAGTGACTCTTCTGTGAGGTGGTGGTACTAACCGGGACGGACTTGCCCATTCGTGCAACAGCGAACACTGTTGCGTCAAGTTTAGTATACAGCGTGTCTTTACCATCGCGACAATAAATGAACACACATAAAGAGAATAAATTTTTAAAATTGTATTAAAGATTTACATTCTTTAAACATCAATATTTACAGAGTTGTCAAATTTTCCAAAACAAAGAATTTTAGAACACCCTAACGTATAAAACTTTAATGTAAAGTTCATTTGTAAAGGTCACAAAGCATATGAATGGGTTGAATGAATTTAAAAGAGACAAAACATACTGTTAGAAGGAGAGGCTTGTAATGCGACGCTGTGGCGCGAGTTGTATAGGATGTAACAAATTTTGTTTCTTTTTTACTTAATTAGTTTATTTAAAAAATATTTTTTTTTAATTATGGATTTTGTTTAACGTTAATATTTTTTTATGATTATTGGCAAGTAGCGTTAGACGTGTGTTCATTTATTGTCGCGACGGTAACGACATGCTGTATAATCGAAACAAGTATATAATAAAGACAAGGACATAATCAAACTTTTATCTTTTTTTTTTCTTTTAATTCCTTAATAATGTTGTGTGGACGTTTTTACAAACATAAATTTCACGCAGACAAACACCCAGATGCGAAACAACTATCTGTGGGTCACACAAATAGTTGTCCCGTGTGGGAACCGAACCCCCCGACGCCGAAGCCAATACCTTGGCCGCTGCGCCACGGAGTCATCATACTATAAAAGTAATGACGGAATGAGACATTTGAAATAATCGCGCGGAGATCCAAGCGATTTCGTTATTTCTACAAGTGTCGCGGAGCTTGAAGGCGCGGCCGTGACGTCAGCGGCGCGTGTGCCCGTCGCGTCACGTCGCGTCACGTTTACGTGACCGTTTTCAAGTGAGCTGCGCCTTATATGGCCGCGCTAATTGAGTAAGCGACCGCTCGTAATAAGCGTAAAATGTATCCATCTCAGTACAAGACACGAGCCATGTATTAAAAGAAAATGCCTCATTGATCGTAAGTTTGATAAGTATACACCTAAACCTATAGACCAGTGATTCTCAACCTTTTCTTTGACGATTTTGATTTCAAAATTTAACACAGTAAAAACTTAGTTTAAAAGTTGTTTCCTATAATACACTGTGTAAAATAGTTTAAGATAATTCGTTTGAATGCAAAATAAAATATTATGTACTACAAAAACATGCTACTCTTATTCGTCTTCTATATGTATATAAACGTCTCGATCTTTTTTCGTTTTTATGTTGGAAATACTGAAAATACGATTTCACACAAATAAGATATAGAAAATTTTAACAATAAATATAAGACTTTTTTTTCATGTGATAATCGCATCTAGTATTTATCTAGATAAAAGTAGAAATACATATTTTATGTTTAATTTCAATGTCGATACTCTATAGGATTTTTATGAAAACATTTCCTTCGTTACAAAAATTATTTTCTATCATCCAAGCAATTTCATACTATGTGCACATAGATGTCACTTGTATAAATATAATCCATTTTACAAAACTTATTTATTTTAAAATAATTATGTCCTTAAGTGAAAAATGGTCTTGATTTTCGACTTAATAATAATATTTATATGTATTCATTTTTATCTAACGCTAAACAAACAATATAAAGTCATAGTGGCTTTATATGTTAAATTTTATATTGGCAACATTTCACAATATGGGCTTGCTTACACGTCAAATAGTTGAATATTAGTTTCCAATTCACGGTTATCAACAATTGAGTTTTTAGTGTTAAGGAAATAATAAGGAACGTGAAGTAAACATATAGATGGATTAAAATCATTTTGATGTATTGGTAGAAGTTCTAAATCATTCCATAACAAAAAAAACCTATGTTTTTTTAGGCTTAGATTATAATATAAAATGGGTAAGAAAATTGGTCACTTTGTCTATTCGGCTGATTAAATTGTAGGCATTGAAGTAATAATGAACTTTTGCTTGCAGGTGGTTTACTTAGTTACTTCCGGGGGTTGCTAGGGGCACGTGAAATGAGGATTTTGATCCTTGGTTTGGACGGCGCCGGAAAAACTACTATATTATACAAACTGCAAGTTGGAGAGGTGGTGACTACTATCCCAACTATCGGATTCAATGTAGAACAAGTAACATACAAAAACTTAAAGTTCCAAGTGTGGGACCTTGGTGGACAGACTAGTATTAGGTCAGTAAATTTATGTTGAGGTTAGAATGGTATTTGATATGGTCATATTTCCCTAAATCCCGACTTGCCGGGAAATTGAAGCTATAATTACTAAATTCTTATTTTTAATTACTAATTTAAAAACTAATTTTTATTTTAGTGATTTCATTTTACAGTGTACTTCTTTTTTGATAGATGACACTTTTCAACACATATTTGTAAACTGTAATCATGTTGACACTTATTTCTTATTATTATTACAAATTGGATAGTACTAGCTTCCTAGAATGATAAAGGGATATGAAGATGCATCTGTATTGATTGTACTTTGTATATTATTGTTTAAAAATTCTATTCTATAATTTCACTAAAAATTATACTCCAAAACTAAATAAACATTATAAAAAAATTAAGTTTTCCTATTTATAATATTTTTAGTTGAGAGTTTCTCTGTGTATCATAAGTAAGGTATGTTTTGAATATAACTTCCAGGCCATATTGGCGATGTTATTATGGAAACACAGATGCAATAATTTATGTTGTGGATTCAGCTGATAGAGATCGAATAGGGATATCTAAGGATGAACTGGTGCATATGCTAAGGGTAAGATCAGTCTTTATATTATATAGTTTTTAGTACTTAGTTTTATAACTCAAAATTCTGGTTATTGACTACATGGATAAGTTCTTTGTTTGATTGTTGCATCAAATATATATTTGGAAAGGTAATAAAGATAAGGTGAAAAATTACATAAATAATCCATCAAATCTTATGTTATAGCATGGAGTAACCTATATCTTGGTGTTCTATAGCATCCATTTCGGATTAGTGTTTGGGGATTGCATGATTTAATTTCTGCAATTCTCTTCCAAAATATAATGCATACTGAAAAATCAATAAAAAAGGGATTTCATTGCTAAGCTATTGTCTTTGGGTCAGGGGTTTTGGGTTCTATTCTAACATGGGACATGTATTTGTATGACCCACAGATAATTGTCCCGGATCTGGGTATTTGTTTCTCAAGGATGGTTGATATCAGGCAGATAGCTGGTTGTAAAGACTATAGCCAAAACTCCTTACAATATTGATTCACATGTTGTTTCAACCCCACCTGTGTTAGATTGGACCAGGAGGATGATGATAATGAAGTCTGATTGTCTTCCTAATTTATGATTATTTCTAAGACAGCTAGTCAAACTATTTAATGGCCTTGTTTAGTTCTTATTTATTTATTTAATAATTTATATACACATTGTATACAAAAAGAAACCCTGTATTGTCAAGGTTGATGACATTGTGACCATAAATCCTTTTGTATTGTTTCACATCACCAAGGCCTTAGTTTGTATTAAAAATATCATGAGAGGCATTGCATGTAGCATTGTTATGACGTTGATACTGATAATGATGTACAGACTACATATTGTCATTAAAACAATTGTGATAAGGAGCTCATTTTGGTGGAAACATTATTGCTTGTCTAATGATTATTTGTCAATACATGCTTTAATTTTTTAAAATGCGATAATTTTAGTGATAAATTAGACATTGTAATTGCATTAATTTTTATATTATTTGTTGAAAAATCCTTATCAAGTACTGTTGTCACTATTGTTAAGTATAAATAAATAGTTCTAATGCAAAAATTAAATAAAGCACAAACTTCACTTATTTCAAATCATTGATAAAACGTCGTTTTCAAAAAAATTTACCTAGCTAGAAAAAAATCAAAATCAAAATAATTTATTCATCGACATAAGAAACTTACATTTCATCTATCGATAGTCATATTTATCACATAGACAGATTAATCATCTCCAAAACCCCTAGCATACTATATTTCATGAAAATCATTGGAGCCGTTTCTGAGATTCAGATTATAAATATATATATATATTCTTCTGTACATGTGTATGTCACTGAACTCCTAAACTGCTAGACCGATTTTAATGAAATTTTTTGTGTCTTCAGGACCATCCGAGAATGGTTAAGATTCACAATTTATTTATTTGTTCGTTATTTAGTTGTTTTCCGATTTAAATCGTGTGTACAGGAAAACGTCTGTTCGGTACGCTAAAAAGGTTGCCTGGAAGAAATTACTTTTAGTAATAAGGCCACCCATTGTACCAATCATCTAATAATTAAGTTTTGGTTATTGTATATGTTATTATGGTGTGCAATAAAAATAAAAAAAATTATTATTATTTAAATTTCTGAATTTCTTTTATTTAATTATAATAAAATTCATTGGTTGACTGTAAGCTTCAGATGTAACATTTTTATCTTTTAACGTTACAGGAGGAGGAGCTAGCCAATGCAATTCTAGTAGTGTTAGCCAACAAGCAGGACATGGCTGGCTGCCTGACAGTGGCAGAAGTCCACCAGGCATTAGGCTTGGACGCCCTACGTGACCGAACATTTCAGATTTTTAAAACGTCTGCAGTGAGGGGTGAAGGATTAGACCAGGCGATGGACTGGCTATCTGACGCTCTGCAGGCTCGGAAATAACATATTGGTGAGTTTAGCATTTCACTGATTAAAAAGTGTAAAGGTTAAGGTTCCTGTTTTAGTAGGAGCCATTAGGCTTCTATGTCCCACAGCAGGGCAAAGGCCTCCTCTGTACAGAGTGTATTAGGGTATAGTCCACTAAAAGACCCCATTGTGTATTGGCAGACTTCACATACCTTTAAATTAATTTTTCGAAAATATGCAGGATTCTTAACAATGATTTCTTTGACTGCTGAGCATGTGATAATTTAGCACTTAAAATTAACAATTTCATTTCACCTGGCACTAAGATTTAAACCCAGTTTGCACAAGTTGCGTAAGTATAGATTCCTGATAGGGTAATTTGTAACTTATAGATAATTAAATTGTACTATTTGTAAATGTAGAAATTATAAGAAATAATAAATAGTCATTGTATTTAACAAAGAACAAAGCAAATTGTTAACCATAGAAAAGTGTTTTTTTTTATCGGAACTTTTATATTTTCTATGTTAAGAAATTTTGCTGAGCGTGAATCACTATGTTCACTATTGCAATCACACTTCTCTCCGGTTCTCTACAAACGTTCCATCATTTGTTAATATTATTATTGTGGTGTTGCAATCTCGTGTGAATTAACTGCTTCCTTTATCACTTACTGACACTTTTATTTTTTATCTTTGCAAATGTTGTTGTATATTGATATGCTTCAATCAGTATTATTGTTTCCCGTGGTTGGCATTAGTTATTTAAAAATATTTATTTCCAGGGCTGTAAGATTTGGAGAGATGAGCAGGATTGGATGATCAAGTGACTGCAAGATGAGGAGTAAATTATCTAATAGTCATAATATGTTAACGCCATTAAGTTAGTACTTAGCGTCGCCGCCGATTGTCAAATGCAAAACGATGCTTCTCTTTAATTTGAATTATTTTTTTTTTCAATATATTTCTGTTATTTTTCAAAAGATAAATTATTTGTGTTTCATATTTATTTCATCATTATGTAATACAGAGAATATTTCTCTTTTCTATTAGTGTTTGTGATTGAGAAGAAATGGTACAGTTTGTCAAGAAATGTATTAGTACTTATCATGAAAAATATTTACGTCTCATGTAATAGAATTGCATTTAATCCATTTTAGTGCGACAATTTCACCTTGTACATACATATATACCATCAGCTTTTATTTGGATTTTAATGTAAGTTGTCCTTTTTCAATTGTTTAAAAAATCCTTATTAATTTATATGCTAATACTAAAATTGTAATCTGTTTTTTATCGGCATTTTGTAAAATTTTTTGTATCATTTCCGTGTCTGTTATCTTTCTGGCGGGGTTATCCTTGCATACTCTGTCAGTTTGGCTGTTAGTACAATTTAATAGTTTAGCACATCATCAATAATCTAAAGATGATGCATTTTTTTTGCAATATTTAACCATAAGACTTCCAAATTAAGGAGTATCTTATTTAAAAAAAAATCAAATAAAAGTGAAATGAAAGAAAAATACAATTATTATATGTACTATTTTAAATATTAACCATACCAAAATACAATACTGGAATGAAATAAATATAAAAAATAAACAATCATATCTGGCTCAATGGGCTTACAATATCTATTGTTATTTAATGGCATCCTTTTTCAGACCAAATTATTGTGATATGTATTGTGAAAGGCCGACTTTTTCAAGTTTCTAACTTGTCTTTTATGAACTGTCTTGCCATGAAAAACAATATTGGTCCCTCTAAAATTATTATTGACGAATTTGAACGTTTTAAAACGTGTATGGCGCAAATGGTAAAGTACAGCTTTTATACTAAAATAGTAAAAATTGTTAATATATTCAACAACAATTGAGTATTAAATTATGTTCCATCCAATAAACATCTTTATTACACTTACTTGAATCAATATCTTTGCTAGACTATAACTGCGTTATTATCGGTAAAAAAACAGGAAATGATTCTCCTTTTTCAAATTCTATAAACGCGCCGTTTGGGTCGTATGCCATTTATGTGAGCCGCAAAGCGCCACACCAATAAAATTGAGGTAACATATTTTTCAGTAGCAATTTATTGTACGAAAAAATTTATGAAATAAATGCGCACAAGCCTTTAATCCGAAATCGTTAATCAAAATAGTAATTGAACAATCAAAATCGTGTTATGCCGATTAATAATTTTCCCGTCGAACAAAAACAAAATTTATTGATATATATTTTAAAATGTCAGACAACGATGTTTAATAATATATATATGACACGTCCATACTTCGGCGTTTAAAAATATTCCGCTTTACATTATAACACCTATATAAGTGAAAGTGACAGATGATATAGAACGTATGATATGGAAAGAGATAGCGTTCTATAGATTGCAATCTAATTATACCAGTTGGTGTAATTTGAGGGTCTCAGTTTCGGTGCGCTAGTCTCATATATTAATTATGTATAATATTACTGATGTAAATTAATATAAATTTATTGTTCTACTTATGTTTATGGAAATTATTTTAATTTTAATATTTGTCTTGAAGTTATTATTCATATTTATTTAAAAAATACATTGATTGTTTTAACTGTCACTTTGACAGCGCGGAATCGTGCTCGCTAAATGGCGGCTTTCGCGCTGCGACACAGACTGCTTATTACAGACTTTCGTAACAAGACATAATGGACGGCGACGCGTTATCAGTAGATAAAACAATTGTTTTGTATTAGTAGCAGCAGCTGGCGGTGTGTAACTATAGGTACGTCTAAGTTATTACTATTGATTGATTAATATATATTTTGTATCTGTGACATTCAAGCTATGTGTAATGTATATTGTCTGGCGGCAAGAGGAAAGGATGGTTTCGAATACAATATCATGCAATATTTTGTAGTTTTGTTTCACACTGCAATTTTCCAGACTTAAAGATGCCGTTTTGTTAAAGCACATTCAGGGATGCCGGGCGGTAGTGTAATTAAAAAATGCTCGCGGAGATGTATATAATTTATCTATCTACTGTGCTATCCAATGAAATTGTTAATTTTAAGTGCTGAATTATCAAGTGCTCAGCGGTGAAGGAAAACGTGAGGAAACCTGCATATTTTCGAAATAAAAATTAAAAAAAATATTTCGAAGTTATGTGAAGTCCGCCAACACGCAGTGGGGCCGCGTGGTGGACTATGCCCTGATACCCTCTGTATAGAGGAGGCCTTTGCCCAGCAGTGGGCCATGTATAGGCTGATACTTTACTTTTACTGTGCTATATGCGCAAAACTAATGGCTGTTTAAAGAAAATCTTAAAAATTCGCTTAGTACCTGTTAATAATATAATATGAAATAAAGGAAAAACATTTAAATATAACACGACTTAAGCTGAATGTAACATTATTTTTTATTGTTAAAGCCGGGGAAAAGAAAAACCGGCCAAGTGCGAGTCGAACTCTCGCACGGAGGTTTCCGTACCAATATCTGTAAAAACGGAAATAGGTACATCATGTCTGTTGTACGCGAGCCCCACTTAAATATTCTTTTATTTTGTTTTTTAGTATTTGTTGTTATAGTGGCAGCAGATATACATCATCTGTGAAATTTTCAACTAACTATCGCGGTTCATGATGGTACGAGAGTTAGCAATGTCGGGATAAAAAAATTTAGGTAGGCCAGTTTTTAGATATGCGCACTGATGAACGCAACCTCTACCGCCAGCCAGATAGGCCGTATGACGTCCGGGAGAGTGAGAGAGATAGCATATCTAAAAACTACTCACATGAAATTTTCTCGAGAACGTATCTAGCTCTTAGACTATGAGATACAGCCTGGTGACAGACAGACAGATAGCGGGGTCTTAGTAATAGGGTCCCGTTTTACCCCTTGGGTACGGAAACTTAAAAAATCAATTTTCTCCTATTTTCTCTATTTCGTGCTTAAAACTGCAAAGATTGCGCACGGGCACCCAATTCCAGTACAATTACTATACAAACGCTTCTTTCGTATGGTTATCGATAACTTTGGAGTGAAGACTCAATAGAGTAGTATTTCTTACGTTTGCTGAAATAGTTTCCATCAAAAAATATAAAATAACATTTAAATAAATGTAAATAATGTAACAAAGGGGGAAGGCCAGAATAATTGATGCATAATAATATGGTGACGCTTTCTATACATTGATATAAATATATATATATACATACTTAAAATTCAATCCATATCGAATTATCCAGCGACGCTGAATTTTTTCAAGTAATGTATACTTTAAAATTATAATTTTAAGTAGAATTTTGTGGACCTTCAAAAATACGCAAGCAACTAGTAGTTAGCAACTAGTAGTAGTTTTTTTTTTTTTGAGAAAAGTTATTAAACGAGCGGGCGGTTCACCTAATGTTAAGTAATTACCGCCGGAGATGTTTAAAGAGTGGGCCGCGTTTACCTAACTCACCAAAGAGTATTTAGGTAGTATAAGTAGTTTAAGGTACACTTCAAGTACCTCTTCTGCTAGGCCGCGGTACATCCTCGGACGTCCCTGCCCATTTGTGCAACAGAGTATTACAAATAGCAGTTCGCCTTTGTTATGTGGACCACAGTCATGAGGTATTTAACCATAAACCGCCTACGATCGAACGTGTGACAGTGTCGTCAAACCGCCAGAGCGTAGCGCATTGAAAGCTACACTTAAATAATGGCCTATTACGCCCGGCTCAGGGGCAAAGACCCTTTGAAATGGACCTTTCGTTGCTTTTAATACGCGATTGTTATGTCGCCGTAAAGTGGAATGATAATGCGGAGGGGTAAAAAAAAAATCTTGAGGCTTGACAGTCAACAGCGATATACAAAATCCATTCCCTATATACAAAAGTACTCTGTGGATATGAATGCATCAAGTGTCACTTGCCACTTTTTGAACATATGGCTAGAAATATTTCATGTTAGGAGCATTTCATGTACTGAGATTTAGTATCAGTTGCTATTATACTAATAACAACAACCCTTAAAACTGTCGCGAACTCTGAACACTCAAACAACATTTGAACTCAAAATTTTATAAGTATTTCAGTATTATTTTACGAATATCTGTGATTTATCCCCTGGCTCTTTTTTATATGACAGAATTAGAAATCGATATTATAATTCGAGATCTTGTCAAATATAAAAGAAACGACGTTACTAACAGAGTTCTTATAAAGGACGTTCTCAATTTGTTGTATTTTTTGTTTACCGCAGCAATCTGTCTATTATGATTAAAAGGAATATAAAAGCTCTCATGTGGTCCCATATTCATTTATTTGGTTTTGAACCTTGGACTTCGGAGGTACACCAGAGAAGTCGAAATCAAATGTAAAATCTATAGCGATTGCGATATTTGTGATCGATTGTGTTTTTAAAAAAATGTTATTTATTATCATATTTAAATACACATCATTATCATTTTAGTCGAGTCATTACTATCAGGGATTCGAACGTCTAAATCACCACCTCTCATAGTGTAAAGTAGTACTACGGAAACTACCTCTTGAATTCGGCGTAAATGCAACATGGATTTTTGAACATATGAGGCAAGTCAAATACTTAAAGAGAGGTAAAGCAACAGACTATAATTGTCCCACTGCTGCGAAAATGTCTCCTCTGTAGAGAGGGTATATAAGAGAGGACAATATTTTTTATTTCATTAACAAATGTAGAAACAAATGTAAACAGCTCAGGAATCTGGAATGCAAGAATTCCGTTTAAATTGGGTTACGTACCATAACCCGTTTTGAAACAAGGAAATTCCTAAAATGCCATTCATTTAATAACACTGCAGATGAGTTATACCCCCGCAATGCAGGTTGACATGCAGCATGAGACAACTTGAACCTTATTCCAAAGGTAAAAGTCAGTCTTTTCGTTGTATGGTTATGCATCGAGTTTGCTTTTTAACTATCAAATATATTTATACTTAAAGCATAATGATGGCAAATGGTTTGAATAGCTACAAAATATATCCGTAATTGCCTGTAATTTTGAGTTACACTTTACTATTTCCATTTATAAGTTTTGTCCAAAATCAAAACATAAACTGAATTGTCCTCTTTTACGCTTATTAATCGATTACTCGTTTATCAAAAATATACTATTCCATGGGTTTTGTGGCGTCCTATTTTATGTTAAATTCTAGAAGTCGTAAAATAAAGACCTTATAAAATCGTAAAATAATATATGAATAATAATAATAATAATAATCTATATCTTTATTTTTATTTTTATTTATAAACCCAACCAGACGAGAAAACAAATGAATATCCCCCCATAATACTAAACTTTATTTCTCACCACATCGGTTTGTACAATTTATAGAATATAGAACTAAATTTAAAGTTCAAACCAATGTGGGAGACTGATGCCTAAACTAGGCAAAGCCTGTTTTTAGGCCATCAGGTCCCCCTCCCAGATATAAATATGTATCCACTATAATTGAATTACAATTTGCCGAATACAATACATTCAATATGTATGTGTAGATAATTATGAGGTATAGGAAATAATACAAATTCTATGTCATTACACAAAGTAGGTCGTCAGTAGCTTTGTAGTCCATATTTAGAAGTCTCTCAATCATAGTTTTCTTAACTTTAATTTTAGTAAGGGGTTATATATATTGAGTTCTTTATTAATTCTATTGTACAAATGTCCCCCGAGATAACAGAAAAATCTTGCACATAATAGAAGTATGGTTATAATGGGTGGTACACACGCGGTCTTTACGTCGCTTTTGTAGTGAAAGATTCGGTTCATGTTTTAATAGAGTATGCTTTTTTAACACCGTATACAGAATGAATAATTGTCTGACTGTAAGTACTTTAGCGTTTTTATACAGTTCAGAGGTAGGATATTTCAAGGGGAGAAAACTACTTACTTTTAAAATCAGTCTTTGAGACCTTTCTAGTGACAACAAGGAACATTTATTAGCTCCCCCCCCAGCTAGTAATACAATATATTATTAGTGATTGGCATAGAGAAAAATAGACAGATCTAATAGTAGTTGAATCGGCCACATTTCTGAGTGTTCTAAAGATATAAGTCAATTTACGTAACCTATTGGAAAGTGCGTCCATATGAAAGTTAAAACGTAAGTTAGCGTCTAGTAAAATGCCAAGGTATTTAATAGTATGTACTTGTTGCAACGGTGTACATGCACAAGTAAAGCAGTGGGGAAATTGACAAGTATGCGCAGTAATGTGATGAGTAAGAACAAGTGATGATTTAATCTTTTGTCTAGAGAATATTAAATACTTAGTTTTGTATATGTTAAGGGTTAGTATGTTATCATGGAGCCATTTGGTAATCCTATTTAGCCCAGTTTGAGCTGAATTGAATACTTGATCCCAAGAAGTACCGCTAAATATTAGTTCTGTGTCGTCCGCAAATGAAAAAAATTTTCCATTCTCCAGTTCGAGTTTGCAAAGATCGTTAATATAGACAAGGAATAAAGTGGGGCCAAGTATACTACCCTGGGGAACACCATAACATACAGGGAGCTCATCACTTGTATGTGGACCTATTTTTACGCACTGTGTTCTATCGGTAAGGTAATCTTTAAAAAGCCTTAATTGCATACCCCTTATACCTAGCCTTTCAATTTTTTGCAACAGAATTGGAATAGAAACAGTGTCAAAAGCTTTCGCTAAATCAAGAAATACCCCCACAACCTTTTTTTTCTTCTCTAAACCATGTATTATGTGATCTGTTAGCTCATGTACTGCGTCAGAGGTTGATTTCCCTGCTCGAAATCCAAATTGGTTAGGTGATAATATTGAGTTAGCCTCTAAGTAGCTCATTAACCTTATATACATGACGCGTTCCAAAATCTTCGACAGTGATGGTAGGATGGATATAGGTCTATAATTTGAGATTTGATTTCTATCATCACTTTTGAAGATCGGATGAATGATGGATTTTTTAAAAACAGTCGGAAATACTCCATGTGTTAGTGCCAGATTACAAGCATAGGTGAGAGGGGGAATTATAACTTTTTTATGTTGTTTTATAAATCTACTAGAGATATTATCCCAACCAGCGGCGGCATTATCTCTGAGCCTGTCTATGATGGATTCGATTTCAGCTTCATCGGTGGGTAATAGTACCATGGAGTTAACGATATTACTATTACTATGCAAAGGAGCCTGCTTGGAAGCGAAGTCCCTATTAATTATTTCGGCAAGCTGTCTGCCTACATTAGCAAAATGTGTATTGGCTACATTGACGCCCACATTTGGTGAGGAGAATTGTGACAAAAATTGTATGGGACTTTCCTTGCTAATGTTTCTGTTAGTGATTTTATTTACTACCTTCCATAATTTCATATTATTTGAACCTGCGTTTTTTATTTCATTACTTTCATATTCATTCTTTATTTTTTTCAAGAGGTTATTGCAAAAGTTTCGATATCTAGTAAAGGTTAATTTTAGGACTTCATTATCTGGTGATTTTTTTGATTTTTTTATGTAAGTTATCCCTATGTTTTATGCATCGTAATAGTCCTGGAGTAATCCGGGGTTTTAATATTTTTTTACGATTGGGCAAAAAAATTTTCTTTGTGTTACGTTCGATAACATGTTGAAGAGATTGAACCAAATAGTTAGCAGCCACATTGGGATCGTTAGTAGAGTACAAAGTAGAGAAGTGGATCTTAGTCAGGTCAGATATTATTCCTTTATAATCAGTACGATATATTGGTAACGGCGTATTGTCTACGGAATTGACTTACATGAAAAAGAGCTACAGTGTCATGATCAGTTAGAGACGAATGCATAACGAGTGCCTTTGCTGGTAGTTTAGACTTAAGCATAACATGGTCAAGGCAGTTATCGTATCGAGTGGCAAATGTATGAGCCGGCAATAAACCATGATGTATGCTGCCAATACAGAATGTTTGGAAATAGCCCCCAGCTTTTTATTATGTTCATCGTTCAAGTGGCCAAGGTTTTTAAACATGTAAAAGGAATTCTTTCGGGATGCCGGAAAACCATCGCATCAACGGCTTCATGAGAAATTTTCCAAGGAAGAGTTATTGTCATCGCGGAGGACGAATTAATTTAGACGGGCTGTGAGGTAATGGTAGCTGATGGTACAGGTATATAATAAGACTCTGGATGGTAATGGTGATGCTAAAATTACACCTGCAGTGATGCATCGTCTTGCTGAAAAATAATGCTTCAAGCTCCACTGATGTGGCAATACTTATTAAACTGCTCAGACTTGCAAACTATGCTGTATTATTTGCTAGTAATTGTTCTTCGATCCTCTACAAGTATGGCTACTGTACCACTACGGCGGAAATAGAGCAATACTGCTGTTTTAAGTAAATTATCTTATTACAGCACTCTTTGTCTATATACAAGATTGAGCGGTAAATAGTGCGACATCTCTCCTTCAAATTTTTCTGGTACAATAGTTAACTTCTATACACGGTTCTAATCTATACACGAAAGAATGTTTGCTGTAAAAACATCCACCTCGATGTTCCATAATCTGAGATCATACATACACAATTTTTAATGTTTCTCAGAATAATTTAATTGCAGTGCGTATCGTCTGGGATCCTAATGTGGGAAAGCTCCCTTAAGTAACTATTATTATTTATATGTCAATAGCTTATTTTTGGTTCGTTCGCGCACTTGCTAAGCTTTCGCTACGGGTCGCAGGTCGTCAAATTCCTACTAGGCGTTGCTATTGAATGAATACTGGACAATTGTGTTCGCTCGTTCGTCTTTATGTGAGTAAAACATCCCTACATCGCAGGACAATCTTATCCTCTAGTGAGGTATTTTATTGTCCCCTTAATAACAAAAAAGAAATCAGAGAGACCGGGGCTTGAATCACGTTTACGTTCTTTCGAAGATTTACTTATATTTAGGGGTTTAGCAATGACATTTTCTTTTCTTTTCTTTTTTTTTTAAAACATTGCCCTTACTTTAGGATAACATTATCCTGTGTTGTAAGGACGTTTTACAAACATAAATTTCACGCGGACAAACACCCAGATGCGAAACAACTATCTGTGGGTCACACAAATAATTGTCCCGTGTGGGAATCGAACCCACGACCCCCGACGCCGAAGCCAATACCTTGGCAACTGCGCCACGGAGTCATCAATTAAATATCGATCGACAGTGTATCTGATCTATTTAAAAATCTTCCTCTAAATCTTTTGAGGATTGATACACACAAATATTTTTTCTTAATATTGCATATCTGAGAAAAGAGTTTTGTATCACCTCGTGTCAGGGTCGGTGTCACGTCTGTTGCAGTCACATAATTTTATTCATTATGACGCCATGAAAAAAGACACTTAAATCAAATGTGATTTAAAAAAAAAATAGAACATTGAAGTACAAGTTCAATGTTCTATTTTTTTCTAGCAAAAGAATCTGAAAAAGATCTTATTCATCATAAAAAAGATCGTTATAATTAGCTATAAGCGAATAACTTCCGAATAATAAAAAGTATAATCCAGCACCACATAAACATAATAAGTACATGAAAAGGTACTATGCAAAACAGGTCTACCTACATAGAATAATGTGTCTATTACATCTTTATCTATTTGGTATCGGGGGGAAATCTTCAAAAGATGAGACCTGGGGGAAGGCAGAGTTATGTGGGATTCGTACCCACTAAAACCACTTGGTCGCCACCTTCAGTTTGGACTACCCGTAGCTCCTGGATCCTCCTAAACACACCAGTGCCCCTCGATGCTGTAAGCTTCATGAGCAGTAGAAAAAAAAAACCTATCCCGATTTGTTCACCGTCTTTCGGCACAAGACCGCTTCGTCTATTGCCCCTACCAGCTCCATTGAATAGATTCTCAGAGCCCACACTTATATCGCCCGTGAACCCAGAGGCCCCTTTAAGTCGCCTTTATGGACATACAGAGTACACCTTAGTACCATACTGTGAGCTCGGGCTACAGGGCTGATGGGGGGCAGCATATCCGCTTCTGCTGACCCGACGTCTATGTCTCCGAGTGGCATCGGCTCTCTCCCGTTTGGCAAGCTTCTTCTGGACCATGACATTTTCGCAGAAGGAAACCAGTGCCATCTACTCCTTATCATCTTCGATACACTCAAAGGCCACATTGCCCAAGTAGAATTAAATCGTTTTATGTTGCGTTTTATAGTCTTCGTTTTCTCGTTGGATTAATTAAACAGTTGTTTAAACGGTTTAGGAAGAATACTCGAAATACATGTCCATTACAGTCGTAGGGCTGACGTTGTGCTTAGAAAGGTTATGATAGTTTAATTTTTTTCAACTTTTATATCTTTAATATTACTGGGAAGGAAGAAAATTTGATGATCGAAATGTCGATCGATGAAGATGAAGAGTTTTTAAGACAGGCATTTTATTTTGTTTCAAATATCTGCCGAAAATTTCAGACACTTCTTAGAAATGAGGGTTTATATAGTCATATAGTCAGTCTTTGGCTCTTAAGATAAGTTTATATGTAATTTGTTTTGAATACTTTGTCGGTTTTAAGTTAATAGCTTGTCGATTAAAAGGTTACGGGGCATTTACTAAGTAATCGCCTTTTGAATAGAATCATACTATAATTTATACTTTGTAAGCGAGCTAGTAATAAAATGCACAACCAGTAGTGGAGTTGTATCGTTCTATCGCTTTCCTAATGCCCCGAGGGTCCCCGCCCGTAGATGGACGCACGTGTCCCGCTGATCGTATTTAACGAAACTCCGTAAATATTATTGTTGTAGCTCACTTGCAATCGTCGCGTTGTCCGGTAGCCGGCAGGTGCATTCCGCTACGGCCAGCGTCAGCCGAAAGCGCCCTTATCCCGCCCCGTTAAGGTCCACATTGGGCGGCGCCCGGCCAAATATGTAGAGAGCCCTGTACGGCATGTCTTGTACGAAATGACGGTTAATACAACGCGTGTACCGCCCGATTGATTTTGGACTTTATGGTGATTAGGCAGGGTGGGTTTTCGGGTGCGGGGCGGCGCGAAGTTTGGGACAGCGGCGTGCAGGGGGAGCGCAAGCGGTCGGACTGGTTGATCGAGCGACGACCGGAGGCTGCGCGCGCGCCCCGCGGACAGTCGCGCGCACAGCTCCAACTTAATGGCCCCACGTGGATTGGGTTCGTTTTAAAATAACGGCTTTACTTTCCTAGTTAGAGATAGGATAGAGGAGAGTAATCTCCTCTATCTATCTCTATCATTCTCTCTCTACTCTCTATATTTATCTACCCCTATCATTAAAATCATCTATAATATATCTTTACATAGTATGTATAAGTCGCTTCCGTTGTTTGTACGCTTAGATCTTTTGAACGACGTAACGGATTTTACTGCAGTTTTCAGCAATAGATTGAGCGATTGGAGTGGAAGGTTATATATACATTGCACCAATGCAAAGCTGATTGCATCTACAATATCGGAGGGTTAGAATAGCAGTATTAGGTATTTGCAATTCGGCGGTAACGAAAGGATATCGAGATAGGAACTATTCCTCGGCCGATATCCGTTTTCCTCATTTTGTTATGGAAAAATTAGCTTCGCAAGACCGAAGGATTGCAAACAAATAACTGTTGTAGTTCTCCGCTGCCCTATTACTGTGCCCGATGTAGGCAAACGTCTTTACGAAAAGTGATGTTTACTGCTAAACGTTAATGATAGCGTTTAACATATAGCGCGAGAGTTAGTTCAGATAAATGAGGACTTTATAATTAATTAACACGGTGAAAAGATTCTTAACCTGTATAGGATTAATCACCGTAGCTTTTTCCTAGCTTATGGCTTTTAGGACTGTTGAATGTATAACTGAAGGGCTGTCGAAGGACGTTTGTCGCCGACTGTACAGTGCCAGGCCTCGGCACGAGTCTTGTAAAGAATTTATAGGAGAGGCGGGCGCGGGTATCGGCAGTGTGCCTCACGTCGCCTTAGTGTCGCCCGCGCGCACACGCAGCCCGCCCTTCGGTGAAAGTCCGTTTTCAGTTGTTTCAGTGCGGTGAAAGACACATCTGTGGGATGGATGGCTAGGTACGGTGTTGTTTCAAGCCACGCTATCGCTTTTAAGCGTCTATACCCCCTTTAAGGGTTTTTAACGTGTTCGGGGACTGTGCACGCCTGTGTCAAAGCTTTTAGTGGAGACATTCGGATGTCGACGAAATCTTCCAGCGCTCCGTCGATGTTCGAAGTGTTTCGATATTACGTTAATTTAGCCTTTCATCGATAAGGTTGTTGCATATAAGGTTGTTATCGGAAGTTTTGAGAGAGACTAAATGATAGAGACTTTGAAACTATGTCCTTTCATTGAAATTGGCATTGAAAAAAATTGAAAGAAATTTTATAAAATAGAAATATACATTACGTAGTTCATATTTTATTTATTACCCAGAGCTCAGGTCACCATTTAATGCTTGAGTGTGAAAACTGATAATAGCACAATAATTATTTTTCGAACAACCAAATTAATCTGAGAGCCGTTGGTATATTAACAAAATTACTTATACATAACGATTGTGTCGCTTCAAACCTTAAAGCTTTCCAGTAGTACAAAGTTAAAACCTACGGCGGAATTAGATTTAGTACTGAAATATATTGTTCAACTTATTGAGCGGTATACTGCTTTGTTTACACTGGCATTGTAAGTTCAGCCATTGTAGTAGATTTTACTAATAAGTCATAATTATTTTAGCCATCATTAGTAATTTATGACCAATGTTTATATGTGTATAATATGTATTTATTTACAAAAGAAAAGTATATTTAAGTATGTTTATCAGTTTTCTAGTACCCATAGTACAAGCGTTGCTTAGTTTGGGCCTAGAGAATGTTGTGTAAAAATGTGCCCTAAAATATTTATTGTTTTATTTTATTTTATGTTGCTGTTTTTTTGGTTTTGTGACATCCATGTCAATGTATTAATCTAGGTTTGTATGTTAACAATTTATTTAGTTTAAGTTAACAATTGTAGAGAAGATTATAAAACGATGTTCATGGCTGATTTTAATAATTATTCTACACCCTGTAGTTATTTATTAGGTTACAGTTTGATAGTTGTCCTTGGGCAAACATATTTCCCACTACTGACTGGAAGGGTCTATGGTTTATCCATTGACAATTATATTAAACGCGTAGGAAAATAATCAGTAACTGTTGCAGTGCTCGTGTCGGCAATATATTTTGCAAGGCTTGTATAGGTAGCGCCTTCTATTCAACCGCTAACTGATTGCGTAGATGTGTCGTAAGTTATTGCAAAGTTGCCCAAGTTAGATTATGGTGGAGCTTAATTATCGTTAACAACTTAACTTTTGTTTAAGTTTCGTTGCCACGGGCAAGTTGCAGTGGTATTATTCAAGATAATTACAATCGTAATCGTGACACCGATGCTTGAACGTTGATTTACGTCATGACATCTCATGGGACGTGTTAGTTAGTGATGAAATTAGTACATAGGTTACTGAAAATTAATGGAAATTTATTAGAATTTATAAGTTTTCAATTTAATAAAAATATTCAGCTATATCAGATGTTTGTTTCCTGTTGGCACGAATAATCAGTGATAGTATAATAAAAAAAATATTCTGGAGTTGATAGTTTTCATGTAATTTGACGATCAGAAGATATCTCTGATCATTTGCTTAAGTATTCGAACCAGAAGAACTTAAGTGCGACCCCATTCGTTTATTGTTATAATTCGATAAAATTTAATTCTGACCATAATACTCTCGTCAATTACGATAAATTATCTCCATTAAAACGTGTAGAAAAAGTACGAAAAGATGGTCGCCGCTGTGGGAATCGAGCCCACGTCTGCGGCATTCGCGGCCTGACGCTCTAGCCACTGAGCTAAACGGCTGATAGCCACAGCGACGAAAATCTTAACGCCTTCTTTCTACATTGTTATTTGCAGCATCTTATTATAGCGTCTGAAGCATCTGCGCATAGCATTTGAAGCATCTATTGTTATATCCTTTCCAGCATACAAACAATTTCGAATATCGTTTTACAACGATAATCGAACGAGATGTCGCCATTGCTTTTTATAAATTTTAAAGTTTTCTACATGTTTTAATGTTCAATCTTAAGTGCAGTTATCTCTAAGTAACATTTATTTAGTACACAGTGTTTACTTTAAAACAGTGATTCTCAACCTTTTTTTTGTTGCGGTCCATATTAAACGATTTCAAAATTTGGCGGCACACAAAGAAAAAGATAAAAATTATTTACTTACTACAACACACTGCATAAATAGTTTATGACAAAAATTTCAAATATACGAAATAAACTAATATATACTACAATAATAACTAAACATTTATTAAGGGATTAATTACAATTACATAATAAAAATATTTTTAATGCGAAATTTGAGCTTGATGTTTTTTGTTTATTTTTTTTATATTTGGTCGTAAAAATGACAATGCTACTCTCATATCGTCTTCTACATTTAACAATCTTGATCTTTTTTTTAGTTTTAATGTTGGCTAATGCCAAAAAATATTTTTCTTTTTAAATGATATAATTTAATAATAATAACATTATTATATATTTGCAAAATTTGGCGGCACACTTTTGAAATTTGGCGGCACACAAAAGTGCCGCGGCACAGTGGTTGAGAATCACTGCTTTAATAATTTTAATTATACATTTTAAAGATATTGCAACTATTGGTTGTTTCAGCCAAGAGTCGGGAAACTCTAAATCTACATTCTGTGTTCATCTCTAACGATAAGCCAGTGTTAGTTAGCATATTTATATATATATAGTGGCCAAGGGGCCTAGGGACAGAACTATGCATACCCTCTATCGCTATTAAATGAATATTGGCCGTATAAAGATGAAAAGATAACATCTCACAGATGGAATTTTAATGACAGTGTGGCGGTACACACGCTTAGTTCATTTACGAGGAAGCTAGGAAGAGTATGCTCGGCAACATTGCATTTGTATGTATAATTAACCGCCCGTAATTAATTCCCGTGGATAACTTTAATGTTAAATACTTTATCCGCTAACCATGGGAACGATGAAGTTTTAATAGTTCAATACAAAGTTTTCAAGCAGTATGAGATACATCATCACTACATAGTATAAAACAAAATCGTCCCGCTGTCTGACTGTCCTTATGTATGCTTAGGTCTTTAAAACTACGCACCCGTGCGAAGCCGCGGCGGATCGTTAGTATCATATATTCGTAAGATGAATCTTACGAATTAAAGTGTATTCAAATCAATTCTATAGCGGTAATCAAATGTCTCAAAGACAATATATGTACAAGGTTCCTTAATTGAAAGGATTATGACTTTTAATTCAAATTGAAGTGGGATTAGTAGCTTAGATAGGTGGCAGTTAAAAATTACATTACAATAGTACCTACTATTTATTACAGACAATCCTGTTAGCTGTATGTGACGTCCCTCCTCATAGATAACGCACGCATGTGCACTCCAACGCGGATGACCCTACGATCGGTAGGGCTTAGCTAACCCATAAGTTCAGCATTCATGAAGCTTTAATAGTATAAAGAAAGAACGCAAGAACATCGAAAAAAAAAACAGACATTACAATTTTGATAGTGTATTAAAACCGTGATGAAATTACAGAAAATAAATTAGGATATCGAAGTATATTTCATTCTGTCAAAAGTCAAAACTGACTAAAAACTTTTTCATTTATGATCGAAGAGAAAGTTCTTTATAGTCAATCTACGCTAAGGCCAAGTTTATATAAAAGTTAAAAACTGAAGGTACCTGGATGAACCATGTTTTGGTTGGCCTGGAAAAGTCCCAAATAGCCATCAAGTCCGATACTTGTAATTTCTTTATTTTGAAATCTATATACTTACGTATATAATGAATTGCTGATCGTTAGTTTCGCTAAAACTCCAGTACAGCTGGACTGATTTGGCTAATGTTGGTTTTGAAATATTTGTGGCAGTCCAGGGAAGGTCTAAACGATGTGAAATTATGAAAAAATTGCATGGGAAATCGAAATAGCAACAATTTAATTTTCCCATACAAACTCTTCCTACCTGTCAAACATTTTATGCGTACGTTCTTAAAATTCTTTTCTAAAAACACATAGTGTTCAAATTCCCCGAACACAGAAATTTTATTAAGTGATAAATGTGGTCCACCAATAATTTTTTTTCTAACCTACAAATTCCCTAGAAATATTGTGTCAAAACAGCGTTTGCCGTGTCAGCTAGTTACGTAATAAATGAGATAACAACATCCGAAGCACACCATAACCGTGAATGTTGCCGCAAGGCATCATAAAGTGGACAATTGAAAAGTAAAAGTAAACTCGGCGATGTCCGTTCAAATAGTTTCATTCAATTAACATTGTTTGTTTGTTTGTAACGGCGTAACACGATAGTGACACAACGTGTAAAAACGGTGACCTATTACGGTCATGATCGATGGAACTGCATTTTTCACATACTTTACTGATGAGTTATTTTTTAATGCATCCACGTGTGTTCCTAACACATCTATTACGGTACTTGACGCTTGCTTTAGTGACAATTTTCATATTGTGTTTAATACAGAACCAATAAATTATATCCTATCTTGTCCGGCATTTTAAGACAATATGCATCCTATTAAAATTGTCGTTTCCTTGTCTCAGATAAATGCAATATTTTCTGTAAAATAAGAGGAACTAAATAATGCAGTTTGAAATTTGTCCCGATAATAGTATGTAATGAAAAATCCACCTACGCTTTTATAAACTCCCTTGAAATTTGTTAAGTCATGTTTGATAGGTTATTATTTATTATTGTGCTATAACAGCCGTTTATTTTGAGACTGGTTCAAACTAACATACATTTACAGACCACCTTTCAGGTGGTCTGTAGACATCAATACCATATCGGTAAAACGTTCACGGCACGTAAAGTATTTACAGTCGTATTCGTATATCGATTAGTTTTATTAAAGGACTGTATTCACTTCAAGAAACTTACACGGGACTCCGAAAATCGCAGCCGGGTGACGATCGGAGCATTGGGCGATCATCGGAAGGATTACTTGTCGGAGCAAACCCGTTTCATTACCGTAGACGTGTGATGTCACCTCAGCCGCGGCGACGTCCGAACTTGTTTCACGTTACGAGGCGGCCGCTTGCTTCTGGTACGGCGTCAACCGGTTGGATGGTGATGATCTTAACTCGCATTGACGACGCACAGCTAAAAGCCAACGGTACGGGTGACTCCGGCCTACCAATTTTTTGCACTGTGCTTCAGCTATTTAGCCGGCTCCAGGTTGTCAAATTGAAGAAATACTAAGTCAATTATATAAAAAAAATCTTAACTACCATAGTTTAATAAACTTATAACTTTGTTATTAACTTTGGTTAAACTCCGCAGAAAAACATTAAAACGCATATTTTACGGGAATATTATTAACGTCGTGACATGCAAGTAAACATCGTCCAGACTCCCGCCGGTTAGCTAACATACCCCTTTCATTATTAGGCATACATAGTGCTATTTTTTCCTGTTGTCCCTTTTAAAAAGTAAAGTTACATCCTATATATTATGTCTAACTGCTGGCCAACAGTTGCTCTATTCACATATTTGGTCTAAAATGATTAATATACACGTCTACACGTATAAGAACCATTCGTCGAGGACATCACGAGGCATTTTGCAAATAAACATTCTAATCTCCGCACTTAAGATGAAACGTTAAAATTTGTACATAGAAAAGTTTTTAGCTGCTGCGGGATATTTAAAATCTATATAACGATACCGAATAATTCGCTATCGTTCGAATCTCTCGATCGAATTATCGTTGTAAAACTGTATTTGAATTCTTTTTTTGCTGTGAGGGATATAGTTGGGGCTTAAAATGCGAAGAAACAATGTAGACAAAAGACATTAAGATTTTCTTCGGTGTGATAATCAGCCGATTAGCTTAGTGGCTTAAGCGTTTGGGTGTAAACATGAAAGACGTAGGTTCGATTCCAGCAATGGCGAAAACTTTTCACCCTTTTTTCTAGAAGTTTTGATTGCTTTAAAATCTAAAACAAACTGCAACTCTTACACTCAACATCTAGAATTCTCGAATATGAAAATGTTTACATGGAAAACTTACTTCTAGCTATTCGGGTATACTTTCATGATAATTGTTTCGTTTGTCTCCCTTTTCACATTTCCCGTCGAGTCACAGTGGTACGTTTCGATTCAATTTGCGCGTTCCAACCTTTAGGAGTGGGTTCGTTGACACGTGGCACTTCGTTTACTTATCGTTTAGACGATAATTGGGTCAGAACGAGTCGCCCGTCTAAATCGAGCCACGGGCGTTTTTGTACGAAACAAGTTCCACGTAACAGCTTATACGGTCATATAGGGGAAACGTGTTACGGATGCTAATCTACTGCATTATTCACACAAGAATGAACTTTTTGCGGCCGCCTGTCTATGGTATGGAATTGGATGTTTGCCGCAACATGAGCGATGTGTTTTAACACGCTCATGCAGTTTCATACTCTGTTTTATAGCACAAAGAGTTGAGGAAAAAAGGAATCCTTTTACGACTCAATCGATTATGATACCTTGACTAACGCGCCACCTGCAGATGACAGCGAAATATATAGAGAAAAATTTATTCCGCAACAATCAAGGTTTCTTTATAGAATTATCAGTTTGATAATTTCAAAGAATTTCAGAATTTTATTTTATCTCTTATCCTTTAAACGAGCAATTCTTGTCTTCAACACAGACGGCCGCGGTTCGTATCACGATCATTTACACACTTATTTTTTTATACTTTTTTTTCTATACCAGATCATTTTCTTTTTTTCTTTTTTTATTTCTAAAATACATGATTTACCAAAAAAAACCAGAGCAAATCTCGGTCCTCCAGGTACTTTTATTTATACATAGAAAACTTATAGCTAACATTCAATGATTAATATATAAATAAATTGTAATTGTAAATTGAATCCATTTACAAGTTTTCGCAAATAGATCATAAGAGTAACGTATGTAGGACATATTGTGTCGTATTTTGTGTTTCAATCCCACATTTTCTCAGTGGAAGTCTTTTTCTTAATATCGATCTGACGTGTAGCACAAGGTTTCCCACTAGTGTAATTGAGGACTAATTTAATAAACTTTTTGCCAATCTAGTCTCATTAAAAAGGTATTGTGCGAGTTGAAATTGTGTGAATTTATGAGATCGGATTATTAAGTTACTAATTCTGGTTAAATAATTTCATCATACGGAACAAACACGCTATAATAAACTACAAACAGGGAATATTTAGTATAGGTAAATATTTTTAAGTTAAACCTGAATATTATTTTTGGGACGCGATCTCTTAATCTCTATTTACAATAGCGTAGCAGAAGTTAAGCATTTTCTTAAACAAACAGGGCGATTTTTAAGCGATCATTTCAGGCTATAGACTTGGCGTCCGGTAAAACCGCGTTCATGAAATTCTATGCATAACGTTCGCAATGCCGGTCTCTTGCTCCTGGCTCGTAACTAGTTTTTTTGTCCTGTCACATAAATATTATTGATGCTGGCTGGAAATACTTTAATATCAGCTTTTACTGGATAACTTCGACAGCGCGCGGTTTTTTTTAAAGAAATGATTAATGTTAAAAGTTAAAGTTCTATGAAGATAACAGCTATATGAATTCATCTAGCCATTTCGCCGAGAAGTGAGAACAAACATACACCAACTATCTCTTTCATAATACACGATTATGCACGATAAATTTTTAACGAAAATTTACTTTTATTATTGCTGGTCGGAAGACACTGAATGTTTTTGTTAGTGATGTTTTATATAGCCTAGTCTAAAATATTTACTGTTCATAGTCTTTCATAAGTTGTATGCTCATAGGAATGGCAAATGATGCAGTTTTTCTAACGGAATCATATATTACTATTCAACTAGTATCGATGTTGAAATTAAAATATTATTAAAGGAATTTAAAATTTCATTTTTTTTGTCTAAAGTTGCCAAACGAGCAGACGGTTCATCTAATGGTAAGTGAATACCGCCGCCCATGGACATCTGTTACACCCGAGGGTTACAGATGCGTTGACAACCTTTTGAAAATTGGGTTCCGGTTACCTCACTCACCAGACGGAACGTAGAAGTATTTGTCATGGTTCCACTTTATGCTGGTCTTCTGTAAGGTCGTGGTACCTACCTGGACCGGCCTGCCTATTCGTGCAACAGGCGGGGCTACTGCGTGGCCCTACCACCATAATACATTTTCTTTACACACCTCCATTAACATGTACCGAATTTCTGAAATCACGTCTATTAAAGTAATGAAGAAGACATTAAATAAGTCAAACAATTATTCATCGTAAAAATTATGTAACGTTAGCGTGTTAAATGCCATAGCTTTGTCCTTTTGTTGCATCTTTTGATGAAAAACAGCTGTTTATGTTATTATGTCTAATTTTGCTTCTTGCTCATGTTGGAGAACTAAATGACCACTAATAATACACTCGGGTCTCTTTGGTTAACGACCCATGCATTGTACAGTCGACCGAAAAATTCCTTAAGAATTTAGGCCTCACCTTTCATTGTGTCATGCACAGTTCGGCCCTGCTTTTTCGCTTAATCTGTGCGGATTTTTTGAAAAACGAATTTAGCAGCTGTCACTTTGACTGTCACTGTCATGTTGCGGACGAAGAAAAGCTCGATTACTTTTATATTTTTTAATTGTAATGCAACGTACACGCGCGGGTCAGTGATTACACATTATACATTATAAATCCATTTTCACACATTACACATTATAAATCCATTTTCTACATAATTATGTTATTGATTAAAACTTAAGTCAACGACATCACTATTTTATATTCTTAACTTATATTTAAATTTATGTTTATATTTAAATTAGCTGTTAAATGTATTTAATCTGCTTTTTGTGATTACACCAACAGATGCCGAAATGAAAGATTTTGGCTGATAGCTCTTGATTTACTGCAGGCATTAGTTATTGGCATAATCAGATAAATACCTATGTCGATGCAGTTTGATAACTTGTTGGACTGGAAACTTATGAATTGCTTACAATATTACTTAAGTTATAAGCCATAGTAGAACAATTAAAATACCAGGATTATATTATAAGATGGTATTTTAATTAAAGGATTTTAAATAAAGAAGGTAGCAGGACTACACTGGAGAAAAACTGCTAAATATAGAGAAAAGTGGAAATCGTTGGAGAAGGCCTTCACCTAAAGAAGGTTCATGCACGCAATAGTAGTATTTAATGTATATTTCAGAAAATTTACAATTGTTAATACTTTTTTTCTTTATTCTCTTATGCAAATAAAAAATAAATTATATGTCGTGTGTTATAAATAATTATCTTCAGCAAATTCTTCCATTAATCGCTATCGCTAGCTATCGACTCATTGTTGAGATCAAAATTTTCATAATGGTAGTGTTGAAACCAAACACGCACCGTGCGATCACTTGTGGCAAAAGGTCTACTCACGTCCTAATTCCTACGAATTCCTATTAATTCCTACGAATTCTTATTCGAAAATAAAGTGTATTACGATTTTTCATCGTCACAGAAATAGCGATAACAAAAACATCGAATGGCGCGGTAATTACCACAGCTTTTCGTATTGTCATTTTATTGAAACAAGTAGTTTTCGCAACGTTTTATTTCGTATTTTTTGAGTAATAAACACACGTTTTTAAACTTAACTTACAAGTGACAACGAAGTAAGCAAAGTTAGAGCAGCTTTAACACAGAATCTCATATATTTTAAGATTAAAAAAATATATAATACTTTTGACGCGTGACTTATGTGAAAGCACGCGCCTAAGGAGGCGAAAAATGCGCGCCAATTCGGTTCGCTTTACATTTTTTTTTTTGTAAAGGGCACGAAGCACCAGTACGTGTTGATCCGATGATAATGAAATGCGATAGGCTGTAAGCGATCCGAGACATTTGATAGGGTTGCTCAAACAGAACTCCAATCTAGAAAAAACAAAATACATACTTTTAGCTGTAATTTGTATTTGCATTGAATCGAGTTTAGTGAGATAATAATAATGGAGAGTTGTTTGTGTCATCTCTTTTCTGAATAGTATTAAGACGGCTTTAATCAGTGATTTCCTTGTCATTATTATATTAGTACTGTAGACAAATGTTATCATGTTTAGAAACTTACTTTTTTTAATGATGTTTTTGACGGCGTATTTCTGACTCAAACACGAAACTGCTAATGAATTATTAACTTAACCCTTTTTCAAATATGCATTTAACATTACAGGCATTTATATTAATTATCAGATTTATATGACGACTGAGTTCCATATTGGTCTTTCCCTACAGATCTAAACTAACCTCATGGTAGGTTTTAATTATCATACGTGTTGGAAGCAAATCTAAGTAAATGATATGTATAAATATTCGACATTTTCTTCGATTAAAACTTTCGTCCAGCGTTATATTTCGGTTCTCGCGTTAGTGTTGAGCGAGGGTACGCTCACTGCAGCTTCCAAACCAAACTGCAGAGGTTCTTTTGTTGTTTAATTTGCATAAAGATGTACGTTGGCAGTAACACGAAACGTCGCAGTGGGCACTTCGCTTAACGGTCGTCTTCGTTTATCGCATGCCCAAGCTTATTACGAATGTGCACCTTTTTTATTTTTTGCATTTCGGACGCGTGTGCAGTACACATGTCCCTGATTAAGTTTGCCTCTATTCTCACGCCCGGATTTTTAAACAATGATCAATCAGAGTTTAACCATCCTTTTGGCGCGGTGGTAGCGTTTTGACAATTGATAAGTAAGTGTTATGCATCTATATTGAATAAAGATATTTGAATTGACTTGGCAACTCAAATGACATTTGAAAATCCGAAAAGAAATGTTACTTTGTTAATTTTTTTTTTGTAAGTATTAATCAAAACGTTTACCAATTTCAATATGTATTGTTTTATTACAAATTAATTTAATATGAAAATAAGAAAAGCCCGTTATGGCTTATAAAAAAAAAAGAATTTCTAAATATTCCCTCTTTTCTTGTCATTTGCAAAGCAAGTATCTTTTAATATTATTCATGCTGTTTTATTCTACTTATTTTATTTTCAATCCTTGTTTCAGTTTATACTTTTGTTCACGTTCGAAAATCATAAATATATATTGTTTTACAAATAATCAAAGCACTCCCTCAGCTCTCTCTCGTTACAGCCCTAGCAAGTGTCCGTCAAAGCTCTTAAGAATTCGCACATCATTAAACCGTGTTAAATCCAAAACTAAGGCCGTCGTAAATAGATTGCGGGAGGAGTGATGTCCCGACAGCTTTGCAGTTAACCGCATAAGCAATACAAACGAGCTTTGCAACGTAAAAACCGAGCTAACTTAACGTTCTCGTGATCTCATTGATCTTCGCCAACTGAAAACGCAATCGGTCGAGCGTAATTGACAGATGAAACGGTTAGCAGTGATGTGAAGATAAAAATATCGATATTACATTTAAAATGACAGAACTGGACCCTTAGTACTTCAAAGCTGGGTAACTTTTAACACCAACTTAACACAAGCAGATTTCAACACGAGTGTTTTTGTCAATTAACCATATAAACAATAATCAATTAACATAAAACTGAGAAAATTTTAAACAACAGGTATTGTGTATATTTGGTTTTCTTATTGTTTATTATTTTAAATAAAAAATTTAGTTCGACTGGCAGAAAAAGCCTTTGACTCTTTGTCCCTCTTTATACAAAGATTTCTTGGTGCATAAAGCGTTAAAAAATAAATAAATAAATATTCATGACCCCTGTTTGCTCCAATATTGCTGTATTCACGTAAAAAATACTTTAAAAAAGAAACTAATCAAGTTCTTTGTGTAATATTATGTTATTCACGTATTGTGCCATTGTGGAGGAGTTTAAAAGTCGAAGACTTTACATCGATATATTAGATAATCTGGCCGGCCCTTAAGCTTACATTCCGAGATTTATCTATCTAATAGGACGAGATAAAATTAGGGCCAGCATCGGATATACGTTAAGAGGATTCAGTGCCCTTAAAGGGCATATAGCCGAGATACGCGACGCTCAGATAGGTGGGACGTATAAATCGAAGCGCGCAGTTGGTTTTTTGCGCGTTTTTGGATTCCATTGTGTCAGGTAAAAGGCGATATGCGGGCGCTGGGGGCTCGTTCTTTTGCAACGAGACTTTTTACACTGTCAAGGCAGGAACACCTGCTCCCAATTCGGCATTGTTTCGTTATACGGAATGCCCGCTGACGTCCAAGTGTACCATCTGCTCGGAAATTTATGGGATTTCGTCCCTCGATGGCCATAAGCGCCCGTTACAATTCATCCTGACTCCATATCGTGGGCGATAATCGAAAACAGACAAAACTGACTAAATTATACAGATATTAATGACAGGATTTTGCGGTATTTGGAACTCTACTTATTTTTTTTTACGACAACATTTTCACCGTTTCCGTGATTATGAACAAAAATGTTTAATGGTTAATTATATCTTAACAATTATTACGGAAATCGTTTTTGGTTTGCTTCATAATGCCCTGCCGTGTTATTGATATTATTACAGTTTAATAACGGTCGTAACTTACGTCGACCACACCTTAAGAATGTATTTGTATATCGATTACTTGGTTATAATCGGCTAATGCCTGCGTATTTATCGTATTAAAATTTCATTGGTTTGATAGCAACACCGAAAACGTATGTTTTTCTTCCTCCATAAATACGTATCGACATCGTTAAGGCAAATATTTTACTGATGATACAACACTTTATTCGACCCCTAATGGGCGGCTACTTCTTCGAGGCATTAGTTACACTATTTTATTGTATACCGGATGCATACGAATGGCATTTAAGGCGAACGGTTTTGCTGGAATAATTAAATTACGGTAATGTTTTCACTCTTACTGCACCGCCAGATTATTTCTGGCCATAAATTATATACACAAATGTTCGGTCCAGTGTCGTAATGCAATCGCAATGTGCTTCAGAGCAGCGGGTCATAGGTTCGATTGCCTTAGAGGGAAAATTATTCAAAGGGGTTTTGTTTATATTAAATGAAACTATTTTACGGATGTTAGACCCTTTCCAACCTAGATCCAGACGCAGTCCCGTGCCATGAACGCTGGAGAGGGTTCGAAACATCGGGAAGTAAAATTCAAAATCAAAACGTGATCAAATCCGTTAACTTGTTTCATTTAATATAATAAACATTATTAAGTATTTTTATAATATTAAGTATTATTTAATTTGTATGTATAAAATTCGCGTAAAATCAAGAAATTAATATGGGTTTTGCTTAGGTATAGCGTGCGCAAATGCGTTAAACGTGGACTTTTTAAATTGATTGCAACTGTTATTCGCTTCACAATTAGTAAATTTACTTAAACAAGTTACACTACACCCGTACATCGTAAAGGTTCTGTCCAGTTAAATAGAAATATTACTGTTTTTACTTTTCGTTTGAAACTTACTCAGACTGAATTTCTGGACCGAAAATTATTGTCGGCATCTATCACTGTGGACCTCATAGATAGGAGAAGCATATGTAACACCTCATATGTTTTATGCCAATCATTAATTAACTGGTGAAACATTAGCTTTTAATTTTTTAAAGTTTTTGTTTTATTTATTTTTTAATTTATAAAATTAAATCCAAGCACTCGAACGCTACTAGAACCCAAGATACCATCAGCTCTTTTTTTGTAAATCGGAATAAAATACATATTAAAACAATTGACGGTAGTCGAGGTTAACTCTGACATTAGTACTCAGTCTGTACTGTAACCATGAACGATATGAAAGTGTTTGAAACGTCGGGAGTTTAAATCAAATAACACGTGATAATATCTGTAAAACAGTTTCATTTACCTATGTACTGTATTTGTGTAAGTACAACATCAATTCGTAGGTTACTTTTACAATAGCACTTATTTTTGGCGTGATTTATTTACAATGAATATACTCGCATCATATCACGCAGCGTGTTACCCGGAACTTAATAGCCGATAGTCATTATCGTCGAAGCTTGACCGTGGGTCCGAGGTTCGAATGGGCATTCGCATTGTCTTCGTTCACGGCCCATCGAGCGCCAACCGCCGATGCGTGATTTCCCCCCACGCCCGACATATGAGGCAGAAATTAAAGGCAAATTTTCTCTTATTATTCACAGCAGGGAGCAGCTAGGAAAGTGGACTTGCTTGTATTCCCAGGACTAGATTAAGGTGTGCCTTTCACTGTTAACCTTCTAGTTGTATTTGGTTTGACCTTCGTTATATGCAAATGCTAGCTAGAAGATAAGTCAGATTTTTGAGAACTATAGTGTTTATGATAGACTCCATAAAAAGCATTTAATTGGCGCTGATAAATTATGGACCGGGAATTTAAAAGCAGCCTTTCTTAGGTTTCATATACCTGGTGGATTCCGTGGCCATAGATAGCGCTGAGGTATTTTACATCGTGCTGTTAAAGTTAATGATTATTAATGTAAATAAGGTTGGTTGCTCTAACTGCACCTTGGATTCTCGCTGCGTCCAGATAGGATATTCTTAATGGTTGAATATTAGTTCTGTGATACCCACATAGGATGAGTGGGTTTTAAACAATGAAATAATGAAGTACTGACGCTTAATAATTGGAACCACCACCTTTATCACGCGGCTTTAATCATTAATCGCTTTATTGACTGTGGTAGGGCCACGTAACAGATTCCGTTGCATGAATGGGCAGGTCCGTCTAGTAAAATACCACGACTTTACAGAAGACCGGCGACATCTACGTTCACTCCGGTCTTTTGTGGGGCCGTGTTGCTTACCCGGACGGACCCGCCCATTCGTGCAACAGCGAAAGCCGTCGTGTTGCGAAACTAGTTTTTATTGTCTCCTCGATAAGTTTTACCATACTAGCGTCACCGTTAGGATGATTTCCTTTATGGTGTAATATGGATGAGCTAAGAGTGCATTTTTATCCAGCCAGTAAGCTCTGATTAGGTTAGGCACTATTGTAATCTTGCATTATGCAAAAAGGTGGCAAGGGAACTTAAAATGATTACCACCTCTGCAACGCGGGTGAGATTGGAGACGTCTTGCCGATTCAAAAAAGTTAACATGGACTGAACGCAGAAGTGTATAAAACGTTCTGTCGGTCTCTTAAAATTTATGTGCATTAATAAAATTCATATAAAAGTCTTTTCGTCGCTGTGTGGTAGCCAGGACGTTATTAACGTCTTATATCCCGAAGCACCACAAAAAATAATATAATCAGTGAGTAAATTACTCTTTATACTATAGAAAAAATACGATTTTTATGAAATAGTCGTAGAAGCATATTCGTCCAACATTTATATGCAAGCTACATTTCTACAAATTTTAATATATGCATGGTTTTAAAAAACAGCATAAAGCAATACTTTGTATTTTTTCCCATTTTGCTGTAAAATGAAAAAAAACTTCTTGTTTGTGAATTTTGTAGATTAATGAACAAAAACTTTCAGCGCTTCGGCATTCGTACCTGCGTCAGCTATATAATAAACTTTTGCCACATAAATAAAATGTATCCTACATGCATAAAAACAATCCCGAGTGAAACATTTTACTGAAATTTTTCGACCCAGTCGTGCTTCAGACACAAACACACCTATACACACCTATTCTGCAGTGATGTTGGTACACGCAACACGAAACATCATGCCTAATATCTCCTGAAACGACACAGTGAATAACAACACTATTATAGCACTCCACGCCGCTGTTCCTTTGAAGCGTCATTCATACCAGGATTCTTGATTCATACATGTGTATGCCGTTATGGCGAGTAAAAGTGACCGGGCGCGGACAGAGGTCGCTTGTGCAGACGCATCCGGCCCAAACGGATCGTTGTATGCGATGCACGTGCTCACCGCACGACCATCTCGTTATACTACAGTTTTTATTAGATCCCTTGTAACGAGCGGGCGGAGGAAATTCATGAAGTTCTGCACCTTGCACTGCTTGTATCTGGAATGATTCAGTTCGTTTTCGTGTTCGTTTCGTTGTTGGTCGAGTGGACGATTTGTAGTGGCGAATAGTTACGATGCGACGCGCGGTGTTGGTCGTTTTTTCTATTTGTAGCTAACGTTTTTATGAACTTATAAATAATTCGCACCTAAAGATGAAATGGTTTCTTTCCTGTTAAGAATAACGAGGTTCCGCTTTGATACTAACATTTTCGATACACGATTACATTTATTTAAACAGATTTAATGATTGGGCCTATCGTAAATGTTTGAAATGATTGTGATAATAATCAAGGCTCCCTGACCACCTCATTATAATAAGATATTGTGAGGATAATTGAGTAAACAGAGAAACTTGATTTACATAGGTTTTACATAACTTATATAAAAGGTTTCCATATTAATTTTAAATTTTAATAAGGCTGCAGAGTATAAATAGTAGACACATTATCTACAATTTCTGTGATAAGATGTAATTTCCTATTCCCATCTTCAGCCTAATATAAATCTGGACCGAGCTGTGCCTCATTATATTTACGAAAGCAATTTTTCATTACTGACCGTATATTGCAGTGAGGATGCGCGCACGCCCCTCGAGGTGGCGCCAGTGAGCGGAGCTGGGGCGAGCGGGGCAGCGAGCGCAGCGGGCAGCGGAGCGGGCGGCGGAGCGGCGAGCGGAGCGGGTAGCGGTGCGGGCGGCGGGGCGGCCGAGCGGACCCCCTGCGCCTGCGCCGCATGGCCCCCGCCGCGCCGCCAGCCCGCCCCCCACGAGATCCTTCGTCCGAAGCCCAGGAGGTGCGTCCAAACACACGGGATCCCTACTTAGGAAGTTTCTTCCTAAATTTAGAAAGTAAACTTTGAAATGGAAGTGTTTCAGGTGGTAAATTTATAACAAAACTTTCTAAATGAGAACCATTTAGGAAGACTTGGTTTGAATTTAGTGAAATTAATTTAAAAAAATTTCCGAGGGTTACAGATGCGTTGACAACCTTTTGAAAATTGGGCTCCGGCTACCTCACTCACCAGACGAAACGCGAAAGTATTTCTCATACTTCCACTTTACGCTGGTCTTCTGTGAGGTCGTGGTACTTACCCGGACGGGCCTGCCCATTCGTGCAACAGCCGAGGCTGCTGCGTGGCCCTACCACCGTAAGTAGATAGTTTAGGTAGGGTTTTTTAATTGCTGTAGGGGTATTAAGGTTTTATACTGACTAAACATCAGAACTGAGAGCCCAGTTCTTGTAGCATTTGCTCTTATGGATGTGAATAGTGTCTGGTTACATCCGTATCATCAGAAGTACTTGTAAAGAGATACTATTGCAATTATTTTTAATCTTGCTATCTCTCATTGCACACTTCATTATGATCCTAAACATATGGCCAAACATAAATTGACTCTTTGTCTTCCTTTCAACTTACTGCATACTAATTATAGGCACTATCTGATCATATGTTTTCATTTTCATTTTCATTTAGAAACGAAGATCTGAAATGTTTTAGTGAGTTAGAATAATGACCTAGATTCAACAGTTAAACGGTTAATAGTATTATCGTACCATTGTTTCCTTTATTCAATTAATTATTGTTAAAGTTCTAGTGAACCAAATATAAATGTTATAATACTTCGGTACTTATTACATTCAAAACACGGATTGCTATGAAGAAGCAATCAGTTACATCGTAAAAATTATGTTATTGCTGCAATCACCGTGCATAAACACACTCAAGGTTTATAAAGAAAATAACCGTGCAGGCGATGGCACTGTGTTTATATCCTTTACCGCAGCATTTAGTTAGTATAGTAGTTCTATTCATGATAAGTGGTTTGAGCACCTTTAAACAGTGTCACTGCGAGTGGTTACAAAGCAGTGTGAAACATGGTTTATAAGTTCTTAAAGCTTTCTTAAAACTTCTTAAACATTTACAGTGCAGAAATGAACAGAACTTAGGTCATGTTAATACGTATTCCAGCAAAGATACTAAAATATTTAGGCTTATGCCACCAATAGGCACTTGCATGATAGATACCTTCTTCTGTGGTAGAGTCACGCAGAAGCGGTGATTGTGAATGTATTCTGTATTCTAATCACAGCTGTTGCGAGTTGTTAAATAATGATGTTAAATATTAACGATGAAGTAGGTGAAGTTTATGAAGGTGTTTCTATCGCACAACAATAAAATAGAGGCGTTCATATGAATGAATGAATGAATGAATGAATGAATGAATGAATATTTATTTAGTTTCAACAACAAACACAGTTATGTTAACAATTAAAAGAATATATATCTAAGACATGAAACCAAACAGGTATGTACTCGGTACGATTTCCCGATTTTCAGTACATACCAATAATTTAAATTATAAATAACAAACTAGACTAAAATAACACAAAGCGGGTACATTCATTTAAGGACAATAACACAATACCTACTGATTATAACACAAATCTGGTACATTATTCTAAAGACAGTAACACAATAACGACTAATGAAAATTAACATTTATAAGTAAAAAGCAGTGAACAGAAAAAAAAAGAAAACTGTTTCCAAAAACAAAAACAAATGCAGACATCAATAAAATATAGCTCGACGAAAACATCAAGTCACTAATCAAAAATACATAAACTATGTACACTGTAAGTATATAAAATGCACACGTATTTTAGCCCCGTAGCTTTTGCGCCTTAAGCAGATGTTCTTTAAATTTTATTTTAAAACTTTTTACTGTTGTGCAGTTTTTGACTGGAGGTGGTATATTATTCCAGCATTTTGTGGCAGCGTAGCGAAAGCTACCACGAAATGAGGATGTCCTATGTTTTGTGTGCATTAATCAACTTGCAACCCGGGTGTTGCGTTCAGAAAAAAGAAGTTTCTCATATAAATACTGTGGCTCGCGATTACGAATGACTTTATACAGCATACAACTATAATGCACGAATCTACGAGATTCCATATTTAATAAATTTCCACGATTTAGAAAAGGACACAAGGTGCTTTTCGGGGTATTTTAAAACAAAACCTAGCGCATGCATTTTGCACCCGCTGTATAAGTAGCTTTGTATGGGCAAGCAAACATCCGCTGATGACTACATCAGCATAATTTAACTTCGATAGTATTAATGACTCACATAGTTGCACTCTTGTATTTTCATTAATAAAGTCACGAATTCTATACAAATTCTTTAATCTAAAGAAGATTTCAGTCCTGCAATTAGCTAATAATATGAACGCCTCTTACATCTCACACACATAAGTGCATATTCGTACTGAATATCCGCGATAACTCAATATAAAGAACTAACCCGTTGATAATTTATCTGCAGTTTGACCGGTGTTAGGCTAATTAAACTGGATTAGAAAATCCTATAGTTAACAATACAAAGTCTGGAAGGAAGACGTCTAGCTGCTGTAGTATAACCCGTTAAGCCATTAATTTCTTACTATCAAAAAGACTAATTTAAATCCAACTGTAACCGGTAAAACCCGTAGAAATTATACGCCAGGTGATAAATGTAATATTGTCCATTTGTTAACGCCCGTCGTAAATAAAACCTCTCAATAGGGTCTCCGTCCTGAGATGAAGAAAATTATCATCTTAAAATGCACGATCTCTTAATAGCTACTAATTTGAATTTGTCACGCCGTTTTTGATTTGTGCTAAAGTAGTAGGGTCGCCACAATTTTTGATATATTAAATCATCTGTTTTGTTTTTTACGAAATTAGTGGAATAGTCAGGCCTAGTCCCATGGCGGATTCTAAAATTAGTGTTAGTTGCATACTAAGCAACGACAAAACTAGATATTTGATTTTGAAGTAATGGATTTTCTCCTTCTATAGTAATGATAGTCATTCATGTTGTAGTATTATTATTTCAATCTTTTCCGTTTTATGCTAAAATAACAAATTTTGTTCGATGTTTTTGTTCTTTTAGAAAGGTGGTTAGCGAGCAAATGATTCACTTGATGTTAATTGATTACCACCACCCATTTATATCCACAACTATACCAGGGCTGCACTTGTGTGGCCAGCTTTAAAAAAAAGTTAACTACCAGACGAAACGCAAAATTACAACAGAAATAGCTGTCATGTGTACCTCTACCGCAAAAAATGTACCAAACAAATAAACGTAGTGATCATTTTCAACTGCCATATTGTTAGCTTCAACGGCTATTTCATAGCGTCCTTTTACAAAGTTATGAGCATGTAGCTAAGACCTTTGCATTATTTGAAATATATCTTCTTCCTTCTCTTGTCCTTATCTCGCCTGGGTGTGGCTCAACATGTGGATCATGTTTGATCATGTTTGATTATTGGATCACCAATGGTATTGGCCAGGTTTATTACGACCAGCTGCCTGCCTGACGTCATACCTCCTTGGGAATAAACACCAAGACCCGGAACAATAATGTGTGGGTCATACAAATTTGTCCTGTGTGGGAATCGACCCCACAAACCCCCTTTTGGGTTAGATAGCACAAACATTAGCCCCGAGGCCAGTAGTATTTGACTCGACAAAGCTAATACAAGATTGCATTAGGCTGTCACGTTTTAGAATCTTCTTGCAGCGTTCACGCAACGATTACATTAGCGGTTATTGCTTCAAAGTGGGATATATTGGACTTGTCGTAATGGCCCCGTGTGCAATACAATGTGTCGGAATATTGTCTAGGTATCGTCTCATCTCATAGAGAAAATATATCCGGTTTAAAAAGAGGTACTGTAATTATTAATGTACATTAATATTTTGTAAGGTCTCCGGTGTCATATTTTAATTGTAAACTAATAAATAAAAATAAATATTATACGACACATTTTTACACAACATTTTTTAGTCCAAACTAAGCAACGCTTGTACTAGGGGTACTAGAAAACTGACATACTTTTCTTTTGTAAAAAATACATATCATACATATATAAACACCCAGACACTAGAAAAACACTATGTTCATCACACAATATTTGTCCAGTAGTGGGGATCGAACCCACACCCTCTGTCGCAGGAGGCAGGTACACTACCCACTACGCTATTCGGGTCGTAAACTGATGTTTATCTTACTGTTGTATCGCCCCATTGCGATACGTTATGTAAACTATGCTCCATATCTTCACATTTTATTTATTTTCTTGCTAAAAATCGTTTGGTTCGGTAAAATAAAGTTTTTTAAATAGAACGCTGTGTATGAGACAATTACCAAAAGGCAAACACGCCTCGTGATATCGATGTGTATAAGATAAATATTAAATAGTCTAATTTGGATTTGTAAGCCGACAGATCAAATCCACGTACAAGTATCACAATCAAGCATTCCTGATAAAAACAAATTTATATTCTCATAATTTTACGCTCAGCCATATTTACATACAGCCTGGTCACCCTAACCGCATTAAGTTTCATAAAATACTTACGAGCTGTATTGACAATATTTAAATCCATTAGGACGTGTTCGCTGGTCGTAAATTCAATCTTCGACTGAAGCTCACATTACGGGGTTTATTTATTGATAGTAGATGCTAATATGGGTCAGCGTGAGCGCCTAGGTCCGTTAGCCCGCCGTCTCGGAATCGAACCGGGCACCTTGCGATGTGAACGTGCCTTCTCCGTTGTTAAATTAGTTTCCTTTAAGAAAGGTCCACGGGTATTTTTCAGGGTCTATTATGTTACAAGGCATTAGTCTTCAAAAAGAGATAGAGGTCACTAGCTCGAATAAATACATGGACTGACGAGTGTTTTCAAATTTCCTGTGTGTAAAAAGATTTATGCCAAATGCACAAACTATCATATTGGCCCTATAAAGAGATAGATAAGATGTTGATTGCGTTTTTTTATGAGGAAAGGTGGCAAACAGAACTAACCAGTGATGCCTAAGTATTTCACCCACAGACAGCACCTGTGAGTTAGCAATTTTGTTTATTTTTTTAGGTTGAGTTTTGTTCAATGAAAATCCGGTAATCAGATAACAATTTCCATCCTTTAGGGCTGGACACCGGTTAGCTCATTTACCAGGCCAAAAATTGTAAATAATATATTTTTGCTTCCCCGGATGATCCAGTGCATATATGCAACAGGACAACCTTCTGCTTATCAAAGTTAAAAAACACGCATATCTCTATTTAGTTGTGATATACACCGGAACTTCTTGGAGTTTTTACGATGCCGGTTGCGTGGACTATGAAAGAACGAAACTGGTTTGTATGCCTCCACAATGCGCTTCAATAATTCAGCATCGCGGATACTGCTTTATGCGTGTATGCTTCGTACATCGGATAAGAAAGGGTACGAGTGGGAAGTCTGTTTAAATACAGAAAGATAGCACGCTGTGTGGTGTTAATGACCTTATATTTAGCCGCTGATGGACGATAATTGAGGATAGGACGTCCAAAATCTTCCATCAATGGTGTATCGACGATTGATATTCAATTTAGAATAACTATCAATAACAGGTGTTTCGAATCAATAGGACTTAAGGTTGTTCAATGATTTAGATTTTTCTTAACTATGAAATAATACTATTGCAATGTGATTTTCTTTTGAGTTTTATTTTATGCGAACATTTCCAACGTTTCGATTATTTTGCATCGTTTATACTTTGCCGTTTGGCATTAGCTTACCGTTTCATTTAATAACGCATACAATCGTAGGAATACAAATGAAATTTAAAGATGACGAGAACATTAAAAAGACCATCACTCACCATCACGTGCGCTTACCTGTTTCCTATCAAAGAATTACGACGCACTTGTGAGCTGGAATCGCGGTGAGCCAATTAAAACGGCCGCTGTATCCTAATTAAAGCGCAGAATTAACGTGCACCGACGAGCGGGCAGCTTCGAGTCGCCTTTGATCGCGCACTCAGACGAGATTCGGAGACCGGAGTGCGCTGCCCGTCCAATTAGTGGACATTTGTCCCGTGGCGTCGGCTTGGTACGCGGCGCAGCGCTATCGCGAGATACCACCGGTATATGTGACGGCATAATTTGCAGCATTCCCCTTTTTCGCGAGTCAGTACAGTCTGCAGCTTATTTCATACGAAGTACGAGTTATTGATGCGGTGCTAAGATATAATAGGTATACTAGATCGCATCGGGTGCGTGCTGACATTCTGGATCGAGATTTAGACTGGCTAAAATCATAAAGTCGTTTCTTGGTTGTATTAACTTTTATTAAAAAATAGGTAACATCCATAAACACTTTTAAAATCTTTTTAGAAGCTTCCTTAATGGCGAGAGCCTATTAGAACGTCGAAGAATACATTGATGACAAGGATACGTGGAAATGACTCTTGCTCTGTAATCCTAAGTCTGCTTGTTGCTGATGCGTAAATAACTTTATATACTTGTATTATTAACAAAATAACAAGTACGCAGTTTTTTTGCCGCTTCTCTGGACAAGTCTAGTTGTGTGAACCGGTAGCAGTTTTTTGACGTAGGATGAATAAGAGCTGAAAATTAGTATTTATTGAATAAAGAAATTTTGACTTTGACTTAACTTTTAAGTCAGTCCCTTGCCAAGTTGCCGGCACAGACTTAGCTTCGAAAGTACATATTTGCAATAACCACGATGTTATTGAAGATGAAATTAGTACAGCAATTATGAGATTCACTCAAACCAGTCGGAGTTAAAGTTAAAAATCCATTATTTAATTAAGATTAGATTAGAGAAGATATAAACGGAAAATAAAGAAGAACTCAATACTTTAAGTTTATTTTAAATATATCCCAAATATAGTTACGCACAGTTTTTACAAGATTTTTGTAATAGCCATTTAAAAGTCCTATTGAAATAAAATTTAAAGAAACATACAGTCATAGGTACTTATTATTTAATTTATTTAATGTAAAATGAATATTTTCAGATAAGTAACTCATTAGGTCATCACCAATTTCGTTTGAGATTAAATATGTGATAGAACAGTTCCCATGTATGATAAAATTGTCATCAAGTCGAGCTAAAAATGGCTGTGTTTCGCATGAATGTATTATAAGAAGAATAATTTGGTAAGGTGATATGGAAGATGGAGTAGACATAGAGCAGACAAGCTATTAGGGTTTAGTCTGAAACCGCATGCAATGCACCTGTCGAAATGTTGCAAGGTGTCAGCATTCCGAATGAAGATGGATCCCCATGAGTTTGAATAGCTTAGGATAATCCTAATTATGCATCTTTTTCGCATAATAAGGCAAAGTACGTTCATGGTGTAGATATAAATGCACATAGTTTTTAGATTTTAGACATCTCGCAAGAACGTAACCATTATTGCAAACGACCGGGCTTAACTTGAGCTAAGTTATAAATAAATATTTATCTTATATACTGATCCTTCTTTAATATTAAGACGGTAAACGCTTGAACTTACCATTACCTAAATCAGAATATCTTTAAGAGGTATTAGTTTTAATGTTTATTCCCGAATATGACAACAGACGAGGACACCCTATCACCGAGATAAATCCAGTTTGGGTGCCCGCGGCGCTTTTTTTTGGGAGTACGCCCTCGGGGGGCTATCCGGTAGCGGAATACCTCTCGCAAATGACTGTATAATTTGTTTCGGGGCCCCATCGCGAATTTATTTCGCCCGTCCGTAAATGCGCGGCCGCAGCGGCTGACGTGTTTGGCGTTAAAGCCGATTTAATGGCACGCTCAGACGCGTTCAGAGCACCGGGCACGCGAGCTCCCATGTTGAGATGTATGTAACACGCCGCGTCGGCCGGGATTTGTGTGCATTCGTGGCTTGTAGAGCGTCCTATATTTATGCAATTCACAGTTTAGCGATGAGGTAAACGCGCCGAGTGATTTGTTGGTCTATGTACCTATTTATCTCTTAACGTTGTGAGGAACGCCTCTAGGAGGATAATCTTACGTTATCAAATAACTGCGTTCGATTAAAAAACATACACAGTTCCAGAGAATCCCCTTTGGATACCAACTGATAACAAATATTTTAATTTATAACTTTTATTAAATTTATATCTTAGGGCCAACCGCCAAACTGTACCCCACTTTCTATGAAACATGTTGTCGACAGTGTTGAAAATATCTCTTTATATTTATGTATTTCTTCTGTGCGTCGACTGAACTCCTCTTAATTAGCTGGACAGGAAATTTTCTCAAGTGGATACGATTCAGTTCAACGATTTAAATTCAAGATTAATTTATTTTTTAAGTTATACTTCTTTTGGTTTATACAAATGTTTGTAATGTTTTTTTTTTTACTTGAAATTCACTCAACCGTAACCAGGATCAAGGTAAGGCAACTTTTGCGCGCAAAATAGAAAAAAAAACGTTCCAGCGAGCCATGAAAAAAACACTAGTGACAAAGTAAAGCATTTTCATTACAGGCATTCATAATTGCTGCATACGCTTATTCGCTTATTGAAATTATACGGCGGCGCGTTCACACGGGCCGCGCCATTTTTATCTTGATATCAATGAACACAACTTTCGTTCTTTAATGTGCGCGATGTAGAAGTTATGTCCTCTAGTGATGTGGACGATCTCGGCCGGTCTTTCTCGGTCATATCGTTGGATTCCTTCATTCGGATTATGACTTTGTCGTCATCATTTAAAGTCAAAGTCAAAATTTCTTTATTCAATATAGGCTTAATTTAAGCTATAATGGAACGTCATAAGAGCTACCACCGGTTCACTAAACTAGACCTAAACAGAGAAGGATCGGCAAGAAACGTAAAAAAGAAACCCTTTTCAGTTCATTCTTGTCCGTCTGTCTGTCCATATGTCACCACCGATTTTCTCAGGAATGGGTGGACCAAGCAAGTTGAAATTTATACCAGATACTGAGGCCTTTGATTCCTAGTAGGTCTATATGTATCAAGGCCTGAGTCAACACGAAAAGAAAAAGATATGGGCAAATTTATATTTTCGCGAAAACTTGTATCAATTTTTTTATATTACTTACAAGTTTCGCGAACATCAAAATCAATGTCGCTGAACTGCTACTAAACGACTGGATCGATTTTAATGATTTTTTTTTGTATGTGTTCTTTATTGGATTAGAGAATGGTTCAGAATCACAATTCGGTTAACTACAATTTTTTTTATTTAAGTTGTTGTTGGATTTTAATCGTAGGTACAGGACTACGCCTGTCGGGTCCGAAACGACTGTCAAGTTTTAGCCAGTCTTCAGGCCCATTTACACGATGCCGTTTTCTTGTACATACAAGAGCGATAATTGAATGCAATAAATTGCGCGCAATAATTGGTTACACCATTTGTTGTTTAGACAATGCAACTCATTTATTGCTTCAATTTAATTGTATACAACAGGCAAGAAACTGGCACCATGTAAATGGGCCTTAAACCTCGGTATTTCCAGAGTGTAATCGCGGCCCCGACGCGAGGTGACATATTTACTACCGAATGCTCTAGTTAAAGTGTCTCATTAGTTATTATTTTGTCAACAATTCACAAAACATTTTCTAACGAGGAAACTTTAAACATACAACAAGTCATGAATGGTACTTATACCAATTCACGGCAGAAGCAAATAACCATTATTTTATTATTTTTTTATGATCATTTATACATTTAGCTCCATAATGCCATCGCTATCTTTTCCAGAAGCAAACATAGTATTTACAAGCACCAATAAAAATAATTTTGATATGTTTGTTATATTTACCTAGACATGTATACGGCAGGATTGGATATATTGGATGCAGGCCGCCTACGACCGGTCGAAGTGGAAGTTAATGGGGGAGGCCTATGTTCAGCAGTGGACGTCCTACGGCTGATATGATGATGATGTATACGGCGTATAAATACAGAAACGTCACTTGATGATTCCTGAATCTTCAATGGTTCAGTTGAAAAATCCTTTTTCAATGACTTGGTAACCATTACAAAGATATTTTCATTACATTTTAAAGCCCAGAAAAGGTCCCAAGGATAATTCTTTAACCTCCATATGATACGAGCATTGAGTCTTAACATTTTATGTACGATGTCCACTTGAGAATTTCCATCCACTTGTGATAATAGCATTAGCTTTACACAAACTCAAAACATGAAATTGCAGCTTAAGATTAATGTGTCTCATTATTTCTACGCCAAGACTGAAGACTATACTTTTTTTATGCAACACATCACTATGCCTTTGCTATTCGCGCGCAGAAATCGAAAAAAAAAGTTCCTCGCTCAATTAAAAGCAGCGCTCTTTATAACTGCGTGTTATTATAACACTGGGATATCTCAGTTATGGCCTTCTATAGAGAATGTTTTTATGGCATGACGACTTTAATGTTTGCTGTTGTAACATAAGTGATGTTAATTTTACTAGTATACGTAAAATTTATGAATTGAGTCATTGAAGAATGAATAAAACATTGTATCAGTTTGCCTTCGTATATTATATTCAAATATTTTCTTGTCCCTTGTCCCATTGCATTTTAGTTCCCTATTCAATATTTATTTGTCAATTTATTTATAGTAATATCAATCCTATAAATCAATTTATAAATCTATAGGAATGGGAAATAATTTTATTATTGCTAGGGCCACTCGATCTGATAATTTGTGCAACAGCAATAGCTGTCGCACGAGTGAGGTAACCGGCCCCCATTTTTTTAAAGGTGTCTGTTTTTAATATTAAAGTAACCGCTTTTTACTAAATGCATATAGATGTATACACGGTACATATACCAAAATAATTTTTTTTTACAATTTTACTGTCTGTCTGTCTGTTTGTTCCGGCTAATCTCTGAAACAGCTGGACCGATTTGGACGGGACTTTCACTGGCAGATAGCTGATGAAATAAGGAGTAACTTAGGCTGTTATTTTAGATTTTTTTATATTTTAAATTCCACGCGGACGAAGTCGCGGGCACAGCTAGTATATAATAAAAATAGACAGAATGCTGTGCACAATATGTTGATGGTATTTATTTTATTTGTTTTGAGCTAAAGTAAGTCAATTTTATCACTCTCATGTCCGTCTGTTGTGTGTCACGACCGATTTTCTCAGGAACGGATGGAGCTAGCACGTTGAAATTTACGAGATATGAAGTCTTTAGGCCCTATTAGGTGTATAAAAATCAAGGTCAAAAGATACGGGCTAATTTAGATTTCCGCGAAAATTAGTTAGTACCATTTTTAACTTTTTTATTTGTCGGAATTTTCTCTTTACTCGTGCTGTATGTAAATCCTTGCTTTTAACCAAAATTGATAATTCTAGGTCAACCGGAAATACCCTATAGGTCTTGGGTCGAAAACCTCTATGGTAGTTCCCATTGACCTAGAATCACGAAATTTGTATTGTATAAACCTTATTACTGTTATTTTCCACTTGCTAGGTCCTGTGAAAATCGGTGGTGATTATTTACCAATTTTATTATGGCATTGTAATGGTAAGCTACGGAACCCTCGGCGCACGAGTTCGGCTCGCACTTGACCGGTTTTTTATGTATCAATAAGTTAATTTTATATGGCATTTCTTTTTTTATAACAATAGTTCTGCAGCCGACGACTTCCTTCCCTTTGTCATTTATGTTAATCAAATCAAAACCATTATCTTCAGTCCCAGGTTTTTAATAGAAAATAAATATCAAAGAAAACAATGGGTATCGCTCCCAAATAAATTATTGTTAAAAACCTTTTTTTATATAAACGTATCAATTGTACCACTGATTGACAACACTGAAAGTCTCACCACTTTATGTTTACTATTAAGTCCCCATCAGCTTGTAAAATGGCTCTAATCTGGGAAAGGGCATCCGATTTGCATATGGTCGAACAGTGGGCAGACTGACATAAAGACTAAAGTAGAGGGCACTTAGAATTATATACTACTAGCGACCCGCCCCGGCTTCGCGCGGGTTAATGTATTGAAATAAACCTTCCTCTTGAATCACTCTATCTAGTAAAAAAAACCGCATCAAGATCCGTTGCGTAGTTTTAAAGATCTAAGCTTACATAGGGACAGACATACAGCGGGATGTCTTTGTTTTATACTGTAGTGATGTCCAGCCCGTTGCAACGACTGTTAATAATATTTTAATGCAAGAGTTTATATACAAATAGTTGTTCTTTTATTAATCCGTGCCGTTAACTAATCTGTGTGAAAGTTGGGATGGAGATAGCTTATTCGGTGATTAAAATAAAACTTTGAAGAGGCACGCGGCAGTTCCGGCTGTTACACGGATAGGGACCTAGCTACCTGTGCTAGTTATTGTTCTTGGCATTTCGTTTGGCATATGAGGTATCCGGGGGAGCACTATATAATTTTTGACAAGCCTTCCACCACTCCACAGATGATCGAAATGTTTGTGGATGACGTTAATCATTTAACTTAGGTAAAACACCCGATCGCTTCTCATACAAAACTTTTTGATAGCACACGTTCTGTGATAAAAGAAGAAAACTAAAGAGTCGCTATAAAATTATAGCGGGCGTGCCGTTATAATTTAGTAAACATAAGGTAAGAAGAGCTCTCGTAACAATGGCGATGAGATCAGGCTCCGCGACGGTGTTATGCGAGTCGTAAAATCGAGTTGAGAGTGGGAAAAAACTTAAGGCTTAGTTAGTAGTAACAGTTACTTTCGTTGCATAAAACACACGCTCGGCCGCGGTATTGTTCGTCATATCGGTAATTAACGAGGTTCCCATCCCAGGGACGCTGGGGAAAGTCACCGCCCTCACTTCTCCATTGTACATCAGTTTTCGCATGATGAATGAAAAGTGATCAAGACAAGCTCTTCGATTGTGCTTGCTTAAAAAATTGCCTTTAATGTTCACGCTGTAGTTTTAGACTCAATCGCGTTTTTCTCTCCTTCTGTTATGTAAAGAGAACGGTTGCTAAGGTTCACTGTGAAAGGAGGCCTTCAAACACTAGTATGTTCCGTGCCCGTGGACGCTGCAATTCCTAAACTAGCTTGGGATGATGTTAAATTTGAATTTACTTTTAAACTTAATTTTTATGCTGTGACATTTAAGATACGACATGGAGCTCAACAGAGCTGTTTGACAACGCGCAGGCAATTTCTCTCTCATCATATTCGTATATCTTCGCGGTTTATAAACATTTCATAATCGTAACTGGTCGAATCAATCAATGAAACGCACTCCACTTGAGGCCAATCGATTACCACTCCAACTAACACAGAGCAGCGTTCACCATTACAATTTGAAACTATATTTAGATGTACATCTTATGGTTTTATTCACCTCGCACTCAGAGCGAACGATCGCTCCAGAATGAATTGATTTGAACTATTGGCATGCGTTTTAACTGTAAGTGATTAGCAAATTCTTCTACCGTCCCGACATAACGCTGTTATTGAAATATAATTGTTAACTGAGAATCAAAGTTAATTATATCACCGTGGAAGATGCATGCTATGTATTAAAAGTTGCTAATTTTAAACATTTTCTAGATATGGCATTGACATTACTTGGATTATGGGATTATTGCGTTGATATAATTAATTACTTTACGGCTTACGAAGCTGATAAATAATATTAAACTTATTGGTCCGTAACATCATCAGGAATTCTTCGTAGATTCCAACTTTAAATTCCTTAATATTTCAATAAAATTTTACAAAACATCTCATTGGAGCATTTATTTCAATTTTTTTAATGCACCCAGATATGAACTCGATACTAAATTTGAATGGTTGCAATAGATGTAGGTATGCTTAACTATCACTTATCTTTTTTTCAATTTTACAGTTTCACTATAAAACTAAAGTCAACGCTATATTCGGCATTTTTAAATCGGTAACTGCTGTGAGTCATATGTAGGTATCAAACATGTCAGAAATCGGATCAACTAAAGCATTCCGTGCCCACCGTAAATCATTACATTTATGTGTTACTTCGTACAATCAGGACAAATTCGCCGTTAAAGGGATTTGTCGAAGCCTATTGGAATCTAATTATCGAACTGCGTTTGTGTCTGTTAATAAATTGTCGTCATATCGTGACGTAAATAATAGCTGTATTTTTTGCATTTGGTTGGTTGCCTAAACGGTAACTGCAACTTATGGCTGCAACTTTCTGACAGCTGATTGCACAAAAGTAATCTTGATACGCAGAATAATTACTGAGTATGTTATTTTTTCGTTCGAAATGGGGATCTTCTGTGGACGCCCCCTGCCCCAGCTAGAGGACATTGGATGTTAAGTATTTAAGTATGTTATATTACTTAAAAGTTATACCGTAGAATAACATTTTATCTTTACTAGCAATCTTACACGACACAAAATATAATCATCCGATTTTCTTGTAAGATGGTAATTATTGGAGAAATATTTATATATAAATATATGTTGTGTTTAAGATTCTCGACATATTATATTAATATTGCTATAATATATACAAATATAAAAACAAAAACAAGTTATTTAAATATTAAATTCACAAAAAAACAATTTTCGGGTTTCCAATAAAGCACTTTCTTGCAAATAGATTACGATAAAATATGATGAAAGTTATTTATGTCACAATTAGTTAACCGTTCTCGTTCTCAATTTCGTTGACCAATTCATACACGATAAATCATTAGTTTATAAATTATTTGTAGAGCATTGCTGAATAAGCGATGTATCGAAATCACACGTAAGTCATTACGAGACTTATGACCACTATAAATCTCAATCCACCTGACGGAGAGGCTTTCATGCGAGGCGCCAATTACGTCCGTCCCAAAAGGCGGCGGCGCAGCGGTAACGCTAATCCGTGAAGCTCGCATGCGGCGGACGTAGCGGGGGATAACAATGGCTCTTGCGGGCAGCGAGACGCGGCGACAGTGCGGCCGACACTGCGGCGCAGATATGCTGTGCTCTGCGCGCTGCTCTTGCTTTCTCTGCCGTGAACTCCAGTCCTGCCGCGCCGCCGACGCGAGGAAGCCGCCGGCGAAGCACAACATGACAGATAATTTTATACTGAAGAAAGCCGAGGCCTGGGAACCCATCAAATTCATCCGCGGCGCCGCCAGGCTCTCAGTAAGGCACTGGCAGAACAGGGAGCCCCAGGCGCACCCAAAGACGAGGATCGCGACCCACAAGTCGACGAGTTGCGAACAGTTGTATCCGCAGAAGGAGGAGGAGCCGGGACACCACCTGATGAGGAGAGCCCCGAGCTCGGACAGGATCAAAACGCACATGGAGCACAAACCGCTCTTCAAGCTGTTGGGGAACTCTCGCTCGAAAAAGGTGATCACGAACGATCCATCAGATTCGAAAGTGCGTAGGAGCGTTCTCAACTTTAGAAAGTGCGAGAACTCGCCTTCTAAAAATATTCACGAGAAATATATTCCTTTGCCGCAGGTCTCTCACAAGGAGCATGTTAATAATGAACCGAAGCCTTGGACGGCGCAGTTCGACGACTGCTGTCGACCACCGGTGTATCAAAGTGTGGAGAAGAAGAAAGACGAGGGCAAAGGCTCAGTGGCGGAGAAAAAGATTTACAGCAACAGACCACCCTGCTACGAAGAGCTAGCTGAACGGCTGTCACAGGACAAAATTCGAAAAGAGAAACATCCTAATTCCAATGGAGAGATGGCAAATAAAATCACTCAAAACAATAATAAAGTTGTTATATACTTCGGTGATTCGATAATTCGTAAGCATAGCGAGCAGAAGAGGGAAGAGAGAGAATCCAAACAAAAAGAAGAAGCTATTTACGTCAACCGCTTAGTAGAGGAGACTGAAAACTTAGATGTAAGTAAGGTGGAAGATAAAGGTGGTACAACACAGTTAATATCAGAGGTCGAAGTTCCCGAAGCTATTTATGCTGAAATTAAGCCCGAAGCTGCTTTGGAGGTCCAAGAAATAGCAGCCATAAACGACGCTACTTACAAGAAGGATGTATTTGAGACTTTAAGTCCTGACGGCTTTTTGGTTGTGGAGTTTGAGGGAAATTTCGAGCGAGCTCGCCAATTGGTGGAGCTTGTCCATGGAGTCGCTGGTGACCGGCAAGATGCCACCATACTGGACGACGAGGACCATTGCGATTGGAGCTTCATCCAAGACTGGAGGAAACGGTAAGTTGCCCTAATCAAAAATCAACAGTGGCCATTTAGTCTCTGACCTGGTTTTGGTTTGTGTAATAACATAATTATAATTAATTCACATCTAAACCGTTACGGTGTGACGCTAATGTTTTATTGTGACGAGGAAGTGATCTCAGATAAGTCTATTATGTAAAAGTTTATTTCATTCTTTTCGAATAATTAATAATACGATTCTACATTTATATCTTTCCAACTTTCGAAAACATTTTTTTTTCGTTGCTTAATCGATTTTTAAGAAAATAACTGTTGCAGTTAATTGCGATGGTTATTGGAGTTAAAAAAAGAATAAAAGTAAATGGCAAATCAGTTCCTAACTCACTATCTTAAGTATTATTATTGTATTTTACTTTGAACCAATGTAACTTAAGTGAATATTTATGGACACATTTGAATTTCTACGTAATCGAGACTGTTTCTCTTATCGTGAATAGAATTATCCTCGCCTCGTAGGAGGGTATCATGGCTGGCTTTAAATAAGAGTATCTCCTTCATACCCAAGTTTTGAATATTTTGAATACTTATTAGCGATTTGAATATTGTTGAGATTATTAATTAAATAAAATGCAGTTGGACGAATGACGAGAAGTCAATTTGCGTCCACTAGCGAGGCGGCGGAGGCGTCGGTTGAAACAATCAGGTTAATTGCCTAGAACTGATAACCATCGCCTGTACCTGGTCAAAGACCTCGTGCGATCTTTCGCTGTCTGTTGTCGGACTTTTACGAGCCGTGTATCAGAATGACACAACTTCTTAATACGCATGGATTTGCATGAAATTGTTGCTACTAGTTCTGTTGATATAACGCGCACAGCGGTATAAGAAAACATCGTTAAGAAAGTTATATAAAACACTAGCTGTGCCCGCGACTTCGTCCGCGTGGTATTTAAAATATATGTATAATAAATATATATAAAATATTGTAAAAGAAATATTTTGGTATACGTACGGTGTATATATCCATTTGTATTTGGTAAAAAGGGGTTATTTTGATATTACAAACAGACACTCCAATTTTATCTGTATAGATACAAGCTTTTTTTTCGTTTCGTCGTCGGATTAAAAACTATATAAAGACACTGTTCAATAGATATGGTGGAAACAAATATCAAGTCAATCAATTGGCTAGATTTTGGGCTTTGTTGAAACAAACATACGTTAACAAGTTACAAACGGAAGTTAATTTATTTTTACATAAAAAATATTTTGAAGTGGTTGATGACGAGGCCTGTGCCTTACGTTGGAATGTACACATGTACATAATATGTGCATATGGCATATGTGTAGGTTGTACTTTATTTGACCTTGATTTGCCTATATCTGAAAAATATTCTAGCAACTCTATTTGCAAAAAACAAAACGCGACATCTATCGGTTAAGCAATATATGCTGCCATTATATATCGAGCAATAAATCGATTTTAACACCATGTGTTGGCGCTGGCAACACTGTACACCGGATATGACATTATCTACTCGAGCCAAGTGACACATGGTTGCATTAGGGATGGGTCGTATCGCTTTTTCTGAGTACCGTATCTGAATCCGATATCGATTTCAAATATCAGATTTCGAAACTATGTATTTTAATATCTAGATATTTTACGGTTCCCTATCCACGTTGATTAATTGAATTCTAAAAAAAAAAAAAAAAAAAAAAATTGTATACTTTAAGGGAGTGGATATAAGATGAATGAAATAACTTCCCTTCATACTTTTTCCAGGCTTAGGACTGGCTGCAATATTTCATACTTATTATAAATATAAAATTGTGCAGGCGTATTTAAAAGTTGATTCATTCTATGTAACATAATTTTCCTTATATTTAAAACTTAACATTATATATTTACAATTATGTCAGGGTTAATAATTATTTATATCCCTCCGGGTTCAAATTCACGTTTAGGAATGTAAGCTCTCTGACTTTATTCGTCGAAACTCTTGTTCGACGATCATTAATAATTAACCCTGTCTTACTAAAAATGCGTTTTTTTTTAAATTATTAAATTAAAAATTTCATTAAAAATATAAATTGAAGTAATATAAAAATGATTTATTTTAACATCTTATATACCGCTTAATAATTGACTTTAACATATTTTTAGAACACGCAATCGAGTGGCAATATTTTTATTATTTGTGTAATGAAGAAATAATACATTCAGTATTATAGCTTAGGGCGGAAGAATTTAAAATATACACACAAGGCACATAAGCCTTGGTCTGATTTCCACCAAAGCAGCACAGCACTATTAAATAATATTTTTCTTTTTGTGTACTTTTATTTTTTTCCAAATATATGAATAAAATTTAGCTAATAAAAATATTCACAAAAAATTTACCACCTAAAAAATTTCCATTGTATATCTTTCTTCCTAAATTTAGGCAGAAAATTCTTAAGTAGTAAGTTGGCATCCCTTACTATTACGTGTTAAGTACCAATGCAATCCAGCTCAAGGCTGAACAAAATTTCAAAGACATCGTTAATACCGTAATTCGTATTTAAATGCAACAGAGTTTTTTTCCATGCTGTTAAGATTCAAAATTACTTAACTGCGCGCTTTGTCGCCCGTTACGGCTCAAGGCTAAACAAAACAATAAAAATACTAATAATATCGTTGTAGTAATCGCTGATACCAAGATTAGTATTTAAATGAAACGGATCTTATTTGCATGGTGTTAAGATTCAAAATTACTTAACTTATTCATAATATCTGTTTAAAAATCTGATATCGTGCATTGCTTGCCGTCCCGCTCTAACTAGTGAGTATTTGTATCTCACGCGCTTTGTCTCTCGAAATCGGTTTAAAAATCAGATATTGTGGCAAACGCGTATGATATCGCCGTATCGCGATTCGTGTCGGTATAGCGAGCGAGCACGGTACATCAGATTTCGGAAATATCAGATATTGTAAAATACATAGATATTGAACGAGCCAGTAAGCGATATTGGGATATTGTACTAATATCTAGTTTTCATATCTGATACGATTTGTATCGCCCACTTCTAGGTTGCATAGAGCAGCGGTCACTTGGATTCCGGCTGCGTTGCCGGACGGTGATATAACCACTAGTGCTGCTTGTCGTTATAATACTTGTTAATATTCAAGTTCAGTAATAGTTAAAATATTAGAATCAAGGTAAAAACGTTAGAACTCTTATATCAGAAGTGGGATTCAATACGAAAACTCGCATTTGGCTGTTCAAACAATCGGCGACATATTTTCTTCTTGTGTACCTACCCTCGTAAAATAAAACAGTGTGCTTTATACTTACTATACGTAATGGTGATAAAATCATTTGGTTAAATGTAACGAAAGTTTTGCTACCGAGCATTTTAGTAGTTGGAAGATTTAAGGCATGAACTGGTGATGGATATCCATTGTGAACACCACCACTGGTACTTAGACACCGTAGCGATACACGACTGGTGTAACCGGTAAAGCCACCTAAGTTTGATAAATCACTGAAAACTGTGAACGTGGCGATATGCATCCCAGTTGTGAGGGATAAGCCACAGGGCAAGGTGTTCTGAACGTGGCGATATGCATCCCAGTTGTGAGGGATAAGCCACAGCCTGAGATACATTGTCTTAAAATAAAAATAATATACTATGTTAAATGTAACATAGTATGTTACATTTCACTTCTAACCCGTCATAACTATTTAATTCCCTATACTCTGGATGTTGTTAATTCCTGATGAATTTTCTAATTATTAATATGTAACTCTGTAATATACTAAGAGAACTTATTCACCGAACTCTGTCCAACCCTTCTAGATTTTAAGACGTGGCAGTGTCTGTCATATCTCATTTCTGGTGTAAGTAGTTAACCACCTGTACTTTCTTGGGGTATGTTAGGACGTGTCAGTGTCTGACATATCTGATATCTTTCTGATGCTATAAGTAGATTTTACCATATTTTTTTGGGTTACGTCAAGGTCTAGTGCGTTTATAATACCTAATTATATTTCGTTTTATAAATAGTATTATTTTAGTGCTCACTTCGTAATATTTAGGTAGGTAAACGTAATCACAACTTTGTTGATGCATTTTAAACATGAGATCGTACTGTTTGCTATTTAATTGAACGAACAACGTTTTGTCCGAAATAATATTGAAACAAGAAAACTCGATCTTCATTGATTATTTTCACTTTCTTTGAGTAGGCGACCGGATTTAATGCATTGGACACATCTAAGCAACGAAGCAACTAAACAGATCAACGCAGAAGTTGATGATTAGAACAAATTAATTTCACGATAGGCAGTCAGTTGCTGGAGCAATGAACTCTAAACTGTTGTAGTTTTGTGTTACATCTTCAGCTCTGTACTGTCTCGCAAACCAGACAGTGCAATTAATATATACCAAGTGAAGGCTTGTAATTGGCTGTTTGTCATCTAGTTTAGAGTTAGCCTAGTTTGAATAGCTGTAAGTCTTCCATATATTAAACAAATAATTTTACGTAACCGTCCAATATACAGGCTTTGTTGTCACTTTACCTCTGTTGATAAACCAAAACAGTTAAATAAAACCTCTTTCCAAAACCCAGAAATATGAGAAAACGCTCTTGTTATTAACAAAAGATTGTACAATACTTACATCACTAAACATAAACATAAAACAAAGTAGTAATTCTCTCGACTCACCACAATGATATTCTTTATGAAACGGCTACTGTTTTGATGGCGTCAACTTTTTTATTTTACAATTGGAGAAAGTTAGTTGGCTCGTTTAATTTTGGCTTTCTTTAACGCTTTAATAACGATGTCGTTATTCTAACGATCTTCGTTGAGGGTAGTTTTGATTACTATAGCTCAAATTTATCGTTACTTAATTCATCAACAGACTGTGTAACAGATATCTTTTTATATGTGAAAAGTTGCCAAGCGAGCAGGCGGTTCACCTGATGTTAAGTGGACATCTGCTACTTTTGAAGATTGGGCTCCGGCTACATCTGTGTGCTGTGCTATATATAAAATTCGAAGTATGACATTGATTTTTCCTACTTTTTAAGCACTTATTTCTTTACTTCGTCCCTAAGTTAAAATTAATAAAACTGTCTCCGTATTTTTTATGGTATAATATGTCATAAGAGGCCAAAAAAATAACTGGGCCGTAAGTCTGAATCGTCATAAAAGCAAATATACCAGAACTGGTTCGCTTAAGGGTAAGGTGTTCCCACTTTCGACTTTCGAATACTTTGCGTAATTACAAGGAAACGTTAAGAGCCGTGAAGGTCACACGAGGACGATCCGAGCTCGCGTTGGAGGAGAAATCGACCTTATTTGGGAAGTGTTAGGTTTGAAATCGCAATGCGAAGCTGTGATAATTTTTCGGATCTCACTGCTGTCATTGATGCGTCGCTTAGAATTGCTGTTTTTTTTTTTTTTTATGTGAGAAAGTGGAAAACGAGCTGGCGGTTCACCTGGTGTTGTTGACATTTGCAACACCCGTAGAGTTGCAAAGGCGTTGCCACCTTTAAATAAAGTGTTCCTCCCCATTCGTACAAGTGTTGCATGGCCCTACCACCGTAAAAAAAAAGTTGTTAGGCTGTGGGTTTTATTGTATTTAAAAAAATAATCTATTATTAAAATAGATCAAAGGGTATTCGACCGTCGGGTACATGTATATGTATATGTACGGGTGATTTTTTAGACGAAGAACATACTTTGACATAATGTTAATTGACCATTCCATAATTCAAAAAAATATTAATAATTTATTTTGACAAGAAATAACCAAAACAATATCATTTCAAACATTATTTGCTTATCCCGTTAAGAGTGGTCACCTTCTTTATAAGCGGTTTAGTACGTATTATAATTAGTTCAGGGAAAAGTTTTAGTGCTCTTGAATAAGTTATTGTATTGAGACGGTGAGACGGGAATTTCTTAAGGTGCCCATAATGTTTTAAAAAAAATAAAAATAATCTTTGAAAAAAAAATTAGGTCACATGTACGTACCAGATTCAGGTTTAGAATCGAATTCTCTGTTAATATGTCCGTCGTCTATATACTCACCCTGTATAGGAGTACTACTATATTAAAAGTATAAGTTGAAAAATAAAAAAACAAAAAGCTTTTTTCTTTTTACGCTGAGTGTGGAGCGAAAGTTCTTAGTAGTAGAATCATAAAAAACCGGCCAAGTGCGAGTCGGACACGCGCACGAAGGGTTCCGTACCATTATCAATAAACACGGCGAAAATAAAAACATGTCTGTTGTTTAGGTGCCCCACTTAAACATTTTATTCTGTTTTTTAGTATTTGTTGTAGCGCTGTCTAACTATCACGGTTCATGAGATTCAGCCTGAAAGACAGACAGCTAAACTGCGGAGTCTTAGTAATAGGGTCTCGTTTTACCCTTTGGATACGGAACCCTAAAAAGGTAGAATTAAAGTATGCATACAATTATTGTTTTGGCAGCGTTTTCACGCGGTGACATATGAACCGTTGCGACCGGCGCTTTAATCTCACGAGCAACTGCACTTCTTACTGGCACGCCATTAAGATTTATGGATTTATGTCGTGAAAAATCCGAGCCTCGAACGTTAACCCAATTCGTTTTTTCTCGTTGTTTTGCAATTTTGTCCACGAGAGTAGCGCAGTTTTGCGTGCGTTTAACACGCGACAGAAGAGCTTAATTCATTGATCGTCATATATAGGGTACCGCCAAACATAGTGTTTAGAGTACCCAGTTGTGAAGTCACGAAAAATAAGTTCGAATCTCGACGTATGTTCGAAACATGGTGCAGTGTGTTGTTTTAGAAATAACCCACAAAACACTATCTGAAAAATAGCAAAATAGCAAAATAGCAACACTATATGACACAGATGTCGTTACTTCATGGTTACTTATCTCATTTTTCTATGGAGTTACGGTACTGTACTGAGGGCCTAATTAAATAGCCTACGTAAACGTAAATATCAGATGAAACGTTACTACCTTACCTTACTAATCAAAAAGAACCTTGGTTGAGTTTAGGACGTCTAAAAATATTTTCCGATAATATTTGTTTTGTATTAGCATTTCTTAATATGTATGTAGATGAATTAAAGAGTTATTCACTTCACTATTCATTATTCACCTCACTACGCATTACCTGAATTTAAATAACAGCGCATGCCCCCTGGTGTACAGGGGTATACGGTACACAGCGGCCTCAATGCGGATCTGACTAATCTTGGAAGTAAATTTATTTAAATTGCAAATCAGATGGCGTGTCCTTAATAAATCAATGTGTTTGGTTGTATTTAGGGATCATTTTATAACCACAACACCTTTAAAACTTCTGACGCTAGTCACCTTATTTCAAATTACCTTCGCTTTGTAACTGTAGTTAGTGTATAACATAACGATGCAAACCGTTAGATTTTTTTCATTAAGAATCATTCTTTCTTTGATTTATTTCCTTACTGTGTATTCCTTAAGAGATTGGTCAGTGATGAAGTTATTTTCAGAGCTATCAGCACTTTTTTATATTGAGCGATGCGATGTGCGTTTTTGTTTAAGAATGCTATATCTTAATTACTTCCAATCAAGCTCATTGCTTTACTGAAATTTTGTTATTTTTTTTTTCAAGAAAAAAGTTTTTATCTTCTTTACCACACCAATAACCAAACACAAGGCAACTCGTTTTGTTACACTTTATTTTCCGTAATTCATGTCATGACTATGCCGTTTGTAAATAAACAACACTTTCCTAGCATCTGTTGCGCCCACGTGTTCATATGAAACAATCGTTCCAACTAATATTTACATTTCCTACCGCTCACCGCTCGACTCCGTACCGTTTTCTCGTTTAACGATCCATTTCCCGAATCACCCTGGTCGCGGTTTCTTTCCACTGTCTCTTTATTGGCCATCGCAACGTTCGAATAGGTTTTTTATTCAACACCATGCCACCTCTGATCGCCGCGATTAGCCTTAACAGGCGCATATCGCAAGTTCACATTCGATTTTATGTTCCCATAAACATTATCCAATGTGCGCCGCGCACTAAAACTCAACTCGTGACACGCCATAAAACAAAAAATCTCATGTTTTCCAAAGATACCTTGATAGTAAAATCGCTAGACGTTTACGCAGGAATTTTTTTATGGTATAAAGCGAGGCCAACATTTGGTTTTATTCTTTTCTTTTTATTTTTATGTGATCACTATCTCTCGCCCGTGGCTTCCTCTTCGTGGATCTAGTATTTGAATTGGAATGAACAATTTAATCTCACATATTAATTAAAAATCATTATATTCATATCATCAGAATCCTGAAATTTGTTGTGTCATTTCAAGGCCAATTGGAGATAAACTTTCTGACACAGAGGCTTGGCTAAAATTATTAGTTCCGCACAATCTGAACGTGATCTAGATTAACTGGTTAAGGCATTAAATAAATTGAGTATAAACATAAACAATGTTTGTATGAAAGTGAACAGAATAAGGGAACACCAGTTTTGCTACTTCTGCCTTTAGAAGTTGAGCCTTCGCGATCAGACCAGGTGGCGGTATTAAGTTACGAACTATAACTACAGTTTTAAAAAGATCTCAAGGTAGACGTATCTAGTTGTTAGTTACTATCATTGTATAGAAAAAAATATCCATAAAAAACTGAAACCGTGAACTAATCAAAATTATAATATCATCTACATCACCTTCTTGATTCATTTTATTTTTCGAAGGTGCAAACAATCCTCTAGCTTTTCTTGGACAACTGAAGCTATTTATAGTGTACCAGAACAAAACATTAATCTTTGACCTCTTCATCTCGTTAATATCTCTCGTAAACATAATATATAGTATTAGACTTGTTTTCACTTACGTTATTCTACACCCGCAACAATTGTCATCTGGCAATTATTCAATGACAAAACACGGACCCCACAGTAATACGGAATCAACGCGACTCCACATAAAATATGTCGGACAAGCAAACAACATTCCGATATCGCTAAATATTAATTTTCGCGTTGGCAAATTAATCGTCGACAGCGGCGCTCGTAAAACATCGTCGCCTTTTGCATCTTTATCGGAGCATCGTTAATATCGCCCTTCCCACGCGACTCTGCCTGTACCACTTCCTCGTATACATCATAGTTCTTATCGTCCACAATCTTGAAGTTCTTTTGGCTTATAATATTTCCTCCTTCTTTATTTCCATCTAAATCATTGTCACTTTCTCCATCTATTTTAATAATGATACCTGTCAGGCTTTAGGCTTTTTCCGACAGATAGATTCCTTATAAATTAACGGTTGCTGACGAAGTTTTAATAAGAATAATCTTTATTCAAATTACAAATTTTTTTAAACACAAAACTTCTTAGAAATTTCAAGTGTTTTATAGCGCGACAATCTTCGTACTTTTTCTACAAGTTTTAATTTTCTATGTTTTAACAAAACTTCTTACTTATTTACAAGTTCAATCTACCTAGATAGACAAAATCTTAATTCGAATTAAGAAACTCTTTATATTCGGATGATTTTGTAATAGCGTCTTAATTTGAATGATATCACATTTCAAGGTGTCACGGGATTGTTGTTTACGTTTTCATCTTGTTGCAAATCTGTGCTGTGTCGACTGCTTCACCTGACCGCTTTGGCTTAGAGAGTTTGCGAGTAATTGACTGTTTTCCATCACGCTCGTGCGGAACTGCTTATAAGGCGGTCAAGTACTTACGCATAGTAAAACAGTTATTCCTTTGCATAAATACATATGTCAAAATAAGATATCATTATTTACAAAAGTAACAAGACAAAGGTGCTCTACTATATGTTGCAACTTTGGTTTCTTGGAGACGCAATTTTAAAATTCCGATTATTGAGGGTTGAGATTTGACTCGCATAAAAGTACAGTAAAGTCAATTAACAGACTATACATGTCCCACTGCCGAGCAAAGGCCTCCTTTATAGAGAAGGTATCACGGCATAGTCCACCTCGCGGCCCCACTGCGGATTGGCGGACTTCACATATCTTAGAATATATGAATAAGAAATATTTTTTTGTTATTGTTTCGAAAATATACAGGTTTCCTCACGTTGTTTTCCTTCGTCGGGGAGCATGTGATATAGAATTTTTGTGATAGAGCTGAACCCGTTATAAACAATGTCAAATATACAAGTTATCGATAGTCTTACCTGGAAGTAACAGCGTGTTCCTTAGTGGATAGTACGAAACTATAATTAATTCATATCACATTGAGATTCAACCGGTTGGTGATATAAGACAAGTGTAACATATTTCCGCATGGTAACTGTCTTAGGATGTCTCCATAAGACCCTTTGACATTAGCCTTCTTCCATCTGCACACTTAACGATATTGAAGCCATCGGTCTAGTATTACCGACTCTAAAAAAATCATTTTCAGAGGATCGAGATTTAACAAATTTGAGAAATTTCTTCAGAGGTTCGGAGAGCGTTTCTTGTCCTTTATTTATAGTACAAAAGTTTGCTAACTATAGAGTAGTTTAACTGAAGCTGGGGGAATGCCGTGGTTCTGAGCGCTTACAACATAAGTGGGGTTGCAGGTTCGTTGGCGACCAGGGTCCTAGGCGGTAACAGGGTAGACTGTCAGTTATATTATACACCAAATGTAAACACTTTCCTTAAATGCATAAGGTTTCGATGAGATACCTCCCCATTCAAAAGGACTTAACCCAGCAACGGCATATGCTGCTCGGCACCACCACAGATGTCATCGGAACCGCCGCCGTGATCATGCCGAAGGCAATCGTAGAAACGAAAGTGTGACACAACGGTCGGTGCACAGTTGCTCGGCCCGAGCGGCTGGTCGATTGGACGCGCCATCGCCACATCGCCACTTTAGTCACGGCTCCATATTCGCCGGTGGAATTCAAGCAAAGCCGTTACACAAATGGCCCGCTATATGGAACAGTTGATCGCGCCATTAACAGCGCTGTTTAAAATCAAAGGAACACGCTTCAAAGGAAAACGGGCCCGGGACGGTCCGGGTAGAAATTTCGTAGTAGATTTAATAATAGACAAGAGTTTTCCTCGCCAGCTGTGCATAGTCCAGTTTTAGCCTCCGTAACAAATCTACACGAATGTTTTAACTGTGTGCTTATTATCTTTTTCTATCGTCTCACAGTCGGCTTTCATTGCTAATAGAAATATTTCTTATGTATAATAATGTTGTGTGAAACCACAACCGTCTTACACGGGCAGTTATTCCATCAAAGTTGTGTTAAATTGGAAGCGAAGATATTGGTTTTTCCGCACGAAGTCCCCCAGCCGGTGTTTACAGATAACCCTGAATGTTGCCTGTTCGGGTGAAAGTCCGAATGCATCATGCATGAGGGGTACTTACTCGCACTCAGTTGTCACGATCGTAGTCCCCAGTTGAAAATCGACGGCTAATGCTCACTAGCAGAATGTCGGATGCTGGCTTCGGACGTATATACTTTACGATGACTTGTGCTTCATCCAGTGCCGGTTATGTTAGGTTATCTGAGAATGTAAAATATCGTACTACGAATGCAGTAAAGAAAGGCAAAGGTATACAACGTGGTCCTAATACTATACGATAGTTTTTCTGTGTTTGTTCACATTTCTCTTATATTGAAAGGTTGATTCGGAATATGAGCTGTCATACGATAGAAATATATGACATTTCTTATTCCACAAGCATAAGCTATGGGCAAAGAACTAGTGAGCTGTAAATATGAATAGAAATATTACAATACAAGCATATTTGTTTTCAATGATATGTAACGCAAAATACACTTGTCACTACTGTTTATTCTGGTGGTACGCGCAGAGTCTGTTCTCTCTAGATTTTTTAACCACGGAGTAATGGAAAACTTGTCATTTGATTTAATTTCTAATGTAACACAATTATTTGACATCTTATTTAATGTAATCACAATGAGGATTTACTATTCCTTTTGAATTTGAATGGAAATGTTCCACGCTTCGACACAAGTGGTCTTCAGAATCCGTATATTTTCCAACAGCATTTCCAGGTATTGAGTATTCAAAAGGAGTAAAACATATAGGTATTGTAAATTTCATTTTCTGATGTTCAGCCGTATTTTATAAATCAACGTTTTCAATTAATTATAATCCGTGATACCAACTGGGTAGTAAATCCATGATTCCGTACGGCGTTTAAAAGCCTTCTTGTAGGAGGCACTATATTTCTCCAACTGCTTTACAGGAAAGACCTGGAGACAGTATTTATGAATGTCAGGAAGGTCAAGAAGGTTTACGGGCAGCTGTACGGGACAATGTAAATAACGTCTGTGTTGGATTAAAATATGTGTATAGTATTTAAATATACTTCTATAACAAATTGAAATACTAAAAATAATGCATTGAAATCCTAAAACAGACAAATTTATAAACAGACACTGTATAGATGTTTGTTGTGTGCTGTTGTTCCGACAACGCATCTAACGGTCAGTTTCAATATTCGATCTACGGATAGATTTGGTTAGTGGAGATACAATTTTGACGTAAGTAATAGAGACCTAAAGTCAAATAGCTATCGCTAGTAACCAAATCATCAACGGTATTATATTTAAATACGAAGTATATACACTAGCACACAGAAAATGAGGCACTCAAATTACGCCAATTGGTGTCATTTGATTGCAAAACTATAGACTGCTATCTCTTTCCATATCATACGTTCTACATCATCTGTCACATTCACTTATGTATGTCATATAGGTAATTTAAAACGGAGCAATCATCAATCAATCTATATTACGAGTATTAAACGTCATTGGATCATGAATCGATTGGATATTGAAACCGATAGTTAATTATTATTTATTTATCTTGAAAAGACGCGTCAATTGCGGTGAAACACTAACCGCTGTGTACCTAGTGCTTTGGTGGTGCAATTAAGGAGGCCTTGATGATGAACTGTACCATTGGTCCCTACAAACTAGAAACGGCACTGCACCCTTTCGCTAATGAGATGAATGGCATAGTTTGCGACAAAAAGATTCGACAGGCCAAGGCCCCAAATAACAGCGATATTGACGCAAGGGGGACAAAAATAGCTATTCAAATATCATCACATAACCATTTAGTTTCGCAAAAGTTAATATCATATTATGGAAGAAATTGTTTTGCAAAAGTCAACCTCACATTTGCACTATTGCGGTGACATAGTAATGTATGAGAGCTGATCTCATTATGTAAGTTAATTAAAAAATATGTTACGTAAAGATCATCGTAGAATGTTGTTTACGGACTGAGTTCGGCCAAATGAATACAACTTATTTTTATACGTGCTAAATTAATTTTATCGTTCCTTAAATATCTCTTTAAGTAAACCAGCCTGTGTATTTCATTTATTAACTGTGAGCAAATCGTTACCGCGTGATTTATAGTCCATATTTTTTTAGGAAGGGAGCGTTTCAGAGTCGAATTCCGATATGAATACAATTTTGCATTTTTGAATTAAATTTATTTGTACATTATGTATTATACTATTAAAAGAAATGCGAAAAATTTGCTTTAACGAAATTTTAACATAAACGCTGGACTTTACCGTAATTTATTCCGACATAACTTTGTTAATAAGAGAAGACCATCAACGGCGTGAGAAGTTTGTCTGATTTGATAAATTTATTTGAGTTTCCTGCAGTGATATACTTAAGTGAACCTTTTTGAACGTTTCTCCATGCAGGCCCTCAAGCGGTTGCCGACCTTCAGAGGAAGTGGCTTGGAGCGGAGGGGTACCAGGAGTTTCTGGAAACGTTGGCGGAATCGGGGCCGTTGGCGGGGCCGGTGGTACTGCGGGTGGCGGTACCGGGGGCGTTGGTGCTGCGGGGGGCGTTGGCGCTCCTGCGGGCGTCAGCGCTGCGGGGGGCGCTCGTGCATTGCGAGTCCGCGTTTCAGGGGGCGCAGCACCCGCTCACGCTAGACGCTTGTCCCCCCCACCGCCAGCGCATCGCGCTACAACCCCTCCACCTCCTGCAGACCCACCAAATAAACGTAAGAGTGTAAAGTAATATCCAATTAATAAACGCATGTTACACATAACAAGTTCTAAGCTTCACAGATATTTTTTTACGTTATAAATCCTAGAGGGCTTTAAATTTTGGATTTTCACAGCTCTGCTTGAAATAATCTACGTTGTTAATAAGAAATGGGAAATCGCACGATACGCCAACATATTGCATCTTAACGAATAAAATATAGAAAATCATTAAATTGTCCTTTAAGCGTCCATTCAACCATAAATCAGATTACTATTAATAAATAAAACGGTATTTTATCATATAAGGAATGACATTAAATAATGTCTACCAGTTTTAAAATACATCTTCTATTCTACACGTGAAAATAATTTTTACTTCTAAATCTTTTGCCGTGTCCTAGCCACCAAGATCGCTAATTCACTACCTGCCAGTTCATTTTTTGCATAAGCAATCTAATTTTCGCAATAACAGCTTCTTGCGCCGGTTTAATGAAGCTTACATCAGATGTCATTCATCGCGAGCTTGTTTTGAAGTAATGAATGGGCTTCCGTCTCAATTATAAGTAAATTTCGGTTGAGTACGTGCGAAATAAGTGGTGGCTTTATTCCCAACGCCGCACGACTGCTGACAAATAAAACTAACATTTACTGACAGGAAGACAACGCACAGTTGAAACCGTCGTGGGTCGAGAATAATTGGGAGTACTAAGAAACAATTTTTTGAAAAGTCAGGCCCAAACAGAATTAAATGAATGTTGTATAAGTATTTTATTATCCAGTATAAATTATACAGGCGGATATGTAAGTGATCTAAACTTGTATGCTCCGAATTAATCCATACTACAATATTATAAATGCGAAAGTATTTCTGTCTATCTGTCTCGTTTTCACTCCAAAACTACTGAACCGATTTAAATGACATTTGGTACATTGATAGTATAGAGCCTGAGGAAGGACATAGGACAATTTCTAAATTGGAAAAAGTGTTGTATAGGGTTGAAAGATATTTATTTAAGGGCTTCAAGACGAGCGAAGCCGCGGCCGAAAAGCTAGTATTAAATAAATTGACAAATCCGTAGTTTATATTCAAATCCCATCATTAAAACATTCTTGACAATTTATTGCTACTGTATTATTCGAAGTAATTTTTTTGCAAATACAAACTGTTGCAGATCGAATACAGTACAAACAGATGCGAGACTCAGTATTTATAATATTAAATAAAAAAATACTGTTTAAATAACAGCTAAGAAGCAGCTATTGCACAAAGTTAATCTTACTAATCTATGGTCAAATTGAATGCCAAAGAAACATTCCGACCACGCGACCGGTTCAAAGCGTTCACATAAATAACCGCTTTCGAAATTCCACAACAAAGATCTGTCAGTAGAACCGCTGCTTTATTACGTACAAGCTTAGACCACGGCGCCGACCGCTTTGCTATTAAAATTCGTTTTAAATCAACCTAAAAGCAAAGATTCGCTGAAATGAAACAAAAAGATCGTTGGTGCTTCTTGCTCGCAAATAAGAAAGCTTTATCAGGATGTGCAGTCCGCGGAATTCTAAAAAACCTTTCTAAAATGGACATAATTTTAAAAGTTAATAATATTTATAAAACTGGTGCAAACTGAGAAATATTTAATAGTCATAGCGAACTGATCCTTTTTAATATCTTTTTATAAACACGCGTCATTTCGTAATGAACAGACATACAAATAGTATATTTAGGACATAAAATGAAAATATATGTACCAACTTATCCATAATTATGTATACACTTATTTATGGTTTCAAAATGATTGCATTTCCTATTGGGGCAATTCGGCACGCGATCTGTCAGTAAATAACCGTTCTCCTTGCGTTGGTGTGAATACCCAGTCCAGGATAACGAGCCGTAACTAGTTACCTCTCCATGCTATGCCGTTTTCACCATCGATCCCTTACTTTAAGGGACACCAAAAAATATTTGAGTGCTAGTTTCGTTTTCACCACCGCTTAAGTGTCACGCTTAAGACTTTAGGTGACACTTAAGCGGTGGTGAAAACGAATCTACGACAAAAATTTTTTTAGGTGCCCTTTGAAATTAGGAATCGATGGTGAAAACGGGCATAAATGATGTTAGCTCAGCTAATAGTACGTGTCTATTTTTTTAGGATAAATGTATTCGTTACCATCAACACGTATCGTTGTTTAGATCATAATTTCTTTACAAATATCAGACTTGCATGTGTGTTTATTTATGCATCCGTCTGTTATAGTATTCGGTACTACGCACACGATGATCCATGCTGTAAGCAACAAACTTTGACATTTGTTTGTTCCTTTATCTATTTTCGTGTGGGTTAATGGCCTATACTTCTCGATTGTGAAACTGATGAGAATGAAATTAAATGAAAATACCTAGAGAGATCTAAACACAGGTAGGTTAGTTAATCTGACATTTTTAAATTATTTGGGGGCATGTTTTTCACATTAACAGAGTAACTGTATGAATATATTATAATTTTAATAATCAATGAGTATTTCATTTCATTAAATGTTGCGATGTATATAAATTTTAGTTTTCTACACTCATAGTATAAAATATAAACCTTGACAAACCTCAAACAATACAGACATGCCGGCAATAGTTATAATCGTAGCTAGGTACATATTATATTTACTATCATTTGATTCATTTTAAAGGCATATAATTATTTAAACATATTAAATTTAACTTCGAGCGGTGTAACATATAACGACATAACATCTCGGGTTGACTGGGAGAGAATGTCTCTCTCTCTTTTCCAAGCTATATATCCCTCATGGTGGTGGGGTCAGCTCTCCTTATTTTTCTTCTCCACTTCGCTCTATCTGCGACACAGTCACCAGATGCTTGACACTCTATGATGTCCTATATCTTTCCATATTATTTATCCCATGCACTATATCTTTCCATATTATTTGGGTCTACCTCTGGACCTGTGCCCAGGCACAGAAAGTTGCAGTGCATATTTCCCACGGCCATTAAACTGGCCATCTCTTTACATGCCTGTACCACCGCACAGCCTACTACCAACTCTGGTAGTAGTCCGGTAGGGAATGTCAATAGGCATTAAGTCCACCCTTTGTAATCCCTATTTAAGGTATTTGCAATAAAAACTAACGCCACCTACCTGACGTTACGCGTCGTTGGGACTAAACAACCAGATCTAAAACAGTTATCTTTTCGAACAAATACCAGCTCTGTATGAGAATGGAACCCACGCCTCACGGCGCTGAAGCCAGTGGCTTAGCATCTACGCCGCCAAGTCATCATTGGAATTGAATTCTCGTCTTTGTTAAATATTTTTTAAATCAAATTTACTACTTCTAGAACGTTTTACAGCATCCACGGAACAGACTTATCTAATTATAATCTAAAACAGATACTTGCCTAATAAATAAAAATGTGTATAATTCGTTAAAAACAAGGATTTTTTATGGCAAAAGTTATCAAACGAATAAACACCTGATGTTCAGTAATTACCTCTACTAATAGTCATCTACACCAAAGGAGGGCTTGCAAATGCGTTCAAACTAGTTTTTCCTATCATACACTATAACATTTTTATATTTTAGGCGGCCAATATTGCAATTAATTCTCATAGGTGCTGTGCACCTATTTACGACACATTTTTATGTGATATTTGGTAAGCGAGTTAGGTATTTACTGCCACCCGTGGAGATAAACAATATCGCTTTGCAGGCGCATCGCCAACCCTTAAAAATACTGGGCCCCGGTTATCACTCACCACAAGACACGCGAAAGTCGTATATTTGCCCTTCACGATACTCTTCTGCGAGGCCGCGGCACTTCCCAGACGAGTCTGCCCATTCGTGCAACTGCAGTAGCTGTTGCGTTGCCCTATCACAATAAATTCATCAGGAACAACAGATACGCGCGATAGAACGCGACGTGGTCGTCGACCTGCCGCGCTTCAACATTCCCGCGGTCAGGGATCCCCCCGAAATGGTCAGCGGCAGCAGCAAATTGCGAGCTTACGAGCGACCCGATCAAGATACGATCCAATTCCGCAGAATCGTATCTATTCGCCGCACTATTCGATCTCGGATACCAGCTCGACGTTCCGATTGCGTGGAAGTTAACGGGACGTGACTTAATTAATAATGTAGAATAAATAATATATTGTGCCCTGGCAACGGTACCAGGCTCGCTGATTATTCCGTTTTAAGGTTTTATAAGGTCAACACGACACGGATACTCGAATTGTTAAAAACTGTGTGTTATTAACAGTAGGTACCTAAGTATCCGTTTTTGGATTACTACCTGAAATATGCTCAGAGTTATGATGACATTATTAAAAATCAAATGGAATAAAAGTATTGTACCTCAAACTTTGAATTTGAAAACCCTTTTTCTTTTTTTTCGTCACAACACGTTCATAAAGATGGCGAATTCACGCGTTATAGACTTTAATGTTATTACATATATCAATTATACTCTTGATATTAACAATAACCAATAGCCTATTCTTCGGTTTTGATATCGTCTCTGTTATATATAGGTCATGCATAATTGCATTCAGCTCAATAGTTCATAATGATGCATTCATACTAGCTGATTATTAATATCGCCATCGTCAACTGAAACAATCGATTGAAGATTGAAACAACAACGATTTTTTAGTGTTAGTGATTCAATATTATTATTAAATAAAGTAAGTTTTAGATATTATCTATGCCTTTAAGTCCCCATTTTGTAGAGAAACTATATTTAAAGAGAAGCACACTCCTGCATCTTGTGATGGACTAATAGTACTTGGGCGCAATGGATCATTGGACATATGTTCTAAATACATTCAGATTTGATAAGGCGATAACCTGGATTAACTAAGAAGTTTGAATGCTAAACACTACAATCTTATCTCATGACTATGGCTGCTCTATAAACGTATATACGACTATGGCTGCTCTATATACGTACACGCGAAGAGTTTAAAAAAATTTAAACGCAATAAAATCCATAAATTAATAATGTTCTTATATAATGTTACTCATTTACGTTAAGAGAAAAGTCTTTATTAATTCTTATTAAGTCTTCATTATTATCTTTACGTACTAAGACACCAAGTAGATAATAAATCAAGTTCAGGAGATACATAAATGCTTTGATCGTCGTACCAATTGACTAGCGGAGCTTTCAAGATATAGTAGTAGTGGCGTCAGCGTCTGTTACCGTTCTAGTAACGCGGCATAAATGTTCAAGCCTCGAGATTTATCTGGTATTTCCTTAGTTCATTCTTATAACCGTTACGGCTAAAGGTTGAATGAGATTACGATAGTTATTCTAAAATCTCGCAACATTCTCAGTATTATAATTGTAGCACCTAAGATTTGTTAATATTGTTCACGTTACTCTCCGACGTAAGTTAAATGCGAAGTTAAACTAATCAACCGATGAACCGCTATGTACATGGTTCATCAGACGACTTGTTGATGGTAATAGGCAATGATGGTCGAATTAGTCGACCATTTGCAGGAGGAACATGAATTACGTGGACCCCGTGTAAATTTACAGTATAAATAAAGTGAATGAGGTTAGTGCCTTTAGGCGTATTAAATTAAAGGTAGTTTAATGGGCGGTAGTTAATTGGTTGCGGTAGTATGAGTAGCGGTTGAAAACTCGACTAGTGGTCGAAACTATACAGTCTGGCCAAACTGATTTTTTCGTAGTACTATACTATATGGACATATTTTTCTCACTAGATTTTTTTATGTACCTACAACTATTTAATGCGTACTTTTCCCCTTTGAAAACTTAAAGATGAAATCGCTATCGGAATAGAAGAATTCTCTCCTATTTCTGTTAAACATGAATCCTAGTGAGGTCATATCGTTTCGTCACCGTTAATATGTATAAAAATTTGTCCACAGCTAATCACGAAGAGGCGACGCCACCAGCCACGGACTCGCCGAGCACGGCCCAGCTGAAGCCCGTGGCAGCCGTCTCCCAGATAACGGTGGCAAGTGCACCAGTGCGCAGTGCCCCGGCGCAGAGCAGTTATGCCCTGGAGAGGAGGGCCCCCAAGCATGATCACCACCATCGCTCCATGGAGACGGTACAACCCGTGCAAGTAAGTAATGCGCTTACCTTATTTGTGTACCGTGTGAATAAAACTGCGAGAGAGTAAAAGCGCACCTTTCTCCGCCGTTATTTTTGATTGAGTCTTTAATCGGCAAAACTTTAGCCGCCTCATAGTATCAATGTGTCAATACTGGCTCATCTAAATATTTGAGATTGGAGATCGTTTTACGATATATATTAATAATTTTTAGATAACCATCGTACATCATAATCTATTCGCTGGTGATGAGGTAAAACAGTCATCTAGTTGAACTGGTCCAAATACTAACATGCCAAAAGGCGGTATGCTCTCGACTTTGTATGTTTAATCTCATTATTCATTTAGTAACCGATGAAAAACGGGTGAAAAAATGATTCTTATTATCAGTAGTATCAAAAGTATTTGCTAGCAATATTTATTAAAAAAACTATAGCGTTATAAGTTCACAATTTACCAATACCGATACCACCAAAGAATACTTAAACCCAAATAAATCACTTTACGTGCTCGAAGAAATGAAACCGATCTCGAAAGGGAAATCACTATTCTTGGCTGCAGATCTGCATTTCATTATCAATGTCAAGTCACGATCTCTGGAAAGTTGCTGTCTTTCTTCAATAAATAAAGAATAATAAAATATCTAGAATTAATAAAGAAGTTACCAATTAATTAATCATAACCCAGCCAACGCCGGGTTACAAGCCTAGCGTTACGATTTTTGTAAAAATATTTATTATCATTTATTTACGTTTAATACGCGTCAAAATTGTCAATAGGAATTTACAGAGTGTAATTAAAAGACACACGCAAAATAATTTCGAACGTATTATACGCAGCACTCGGGCAATTAAATGTACAATGCAAGTTGTACAGATTCAAAAATTCCACGGCTATATTAACTAGAGCGAGAATTATTAGCTCGTAACATCGTTAAAAACTCCACTTACAACAGAGATTAGCTATTGCGAGTGTAAGCAGAATTTTGTGACATAAGACGGGTTCTATGAAAGCTAAAAGGCCTTATAAAATTAGCAAATTCTTTTAAACTGCTTCCACTCATGCGGATGCTTAAAGAAAGTCTCCCAATTTCAAAAACACCGTATTAGATATAACCAGCCTATATTTTGAATGACATCATCATCAGCATCTTGACAACTAACAAAATGAATTTGTATTAGGTAAGCATCGCTGTTTGTACATCGAAACAATTAACGACTGTTTAGTTAATAGACAATTCTAGTTAACCGCGGATGAAATCGCTACTGTAAAGGTGCAGGTGTTGAATTGCAATTCAAACTATCTGTGGCCAACTCATGATTGCCGTTATGTTTTGCGGTTTGTATGTTTGTAAAGTAATATTGTAGGTAAAACATTAATAAATTTTAAATTTATAATGGAGCCGTTCGGGAATTATCATGCTGTTATTACTAATCCAAACTCGATCGATGTGTAAGGGCGTTTTAATATAAATTTATTATTAATAGAGAGCAAAATTTACAACCAATTACTTTAATTTAACCAAAACATAAGAATGTATTTCAATGTCAATTATTTGAGTATGTTTGTTTTGTTCGCAATATGCCAGTAGTTAGTAACATATAAATATTACAATCAACATAATTTCTAATAAGCTAACATATACTTCCATATAGAATCTCAAGATAATGACTAAAAAATCCAAATGTAATTCGTGTAATTGTATAAATAATTTCTGTTGCGTTTCTACTTTTATGCCAGTTGTTGATTGCGAAGTGCGACCATATGGTCCGTGTTAGCCGACGCAATATTAGTTTGCATTTGATAAGTTCTTGTGTTTTGTTCGATATAATTTGATATACCGCCTTAACAAGCTCTTAGTGTTACGATTTCTGTGGAATATGTGATACACTACTTGTTGAACCTTCTGTAACTAGTCGTGATTGCTCATTGCCCGTGGAGGCTCGACTTTTATTCAATATACTTGAGCAAACTGGGTTCAAATCGAGTTCAACTGTCGGCATCAATGAATTTGTTAGTTGTGTAATCACGTGCTCAGCGGTGCAAGTAAACATAGTGACGAAACCTGCATATTTTCGAAATAAAACAAAAAAAAATATTTCGAAGATATGTGAAATCTGTCAGTCCGCGGTGGGATCGCGTGATGGACTATGCCTTAATACTCTATTTACAGAGGAGACCTACCCAGTAGTGGAACATGTGTAGGCTGTTACTTTACTGTATAGTTATGTGTATTCAGATAAATTTGATAACGTTAAGATGTTTAATATAAACAACTTTCACATGGACAAACACAATTGTCTTTGGGTCACGTGCGCCACGACCCGCAAGGCTGGCATCCAATAAAGAATAGTTAAAATAGTTAAAGTTAAAGTAAAATCTGATATTATTTTGAACCTAACCTAAAATACCAGTTTTACTCAGCCCGGACTATGTGCAACTGTCTGCGAGCAATGTGAATAGCGTACCTTATGTTATGCTGCGATATCTTCTATCCACATACATTAAAAGTTATAATTACGATAACGAGATATTATCGTTCATAGATCTACTTAATCCGTCACATAAATAAACAAATCTTAACGGCTTAATAGTATCATCGTTACCATTAATTAATTGTAACCTGCCATTTAATCATCGGTGTCGTTGCATACTTTAAGTTGCCGGTTGTAAAACTGTTTATTGGCCGAGCAGTGTAATGGTGGCCATTAACGCTGGTCCCACTAGGATTTACGGCATCGTATCCTCGTCCTTTGATAAAACTGGTCGAGGGCTTTCGCCCGCCCTGTTCATTACTATTTATTGATTGTCGAAACGGTCCGTTGCTGTGACGCTTACATATTACATCGCAACGTTTGATATCTATTTCGAATTAGCTCTGGGCTCTCTTCAATGAGCAATTTCGTGTTGCGGGGATATGAGCTATGATAGAAAGCTTAGCTTTCAGCAAAACGCTTCACCTTCAGTTTGATCTCGCAAATGTGTATTTAATAGTGGCATAGAGTGGTATATATACCACAGGAAATAATATAACTCTAAATAGGGTTTATAGCCGTATCCGCCATCGACATGCCTATCGTTGTTCAATGTGTGCTTAAATGTTGCTACGCCTGTAACTCTGGATATAATTATCAAATAACTCAAGTCGCTCCACACATGCCCATGGTATCCGATTTCTTTCCTCGCTGCTAAAGCGAGCGCACTCACTTTGAAATATTTTATCGTTTTGCGTAGGCTAGCCATTATCCCGCTCTTGAATGCTTAACAAAATCTTTATTGGCCATAGTAACGCGGGTTGTCTATTGTGACACCGAACATTACATGAAACAAATAGATAATGTCGGTAAATTGTAAATATTTATTCTATTGGAAGTAATAAGGGTATTTTACTGGTATCGAAAGGCGAATGAGCAATATTTATGTAAAATAATCTATAATATCAACCTGGGTATCCTGACCATGATTCTACAGAGCTGTGCGTTTACCGTCTTACGGAATAGTAAGTTTTCACTTGTCTATACAGTAGCCTGTATCTTAAACTTGTTCAATAATTATTTTATCTGTCAGTATCGCAGATGATCCTTTTTTAGAACTCGGAACAATTTGACATGAAATGTCCAAAATTTACCGTCGATATTGCACAAAAATCATCTTCTTTTCCACTACCAAATCAATTTAATCGAAAAATTTGTGTGAATTCCGAGAATTATGTCCTAAGAGAACCGGCAATTCATTAGTCGCAACTTGTTCATGTCCAGCTTCTGTTGCATTGCTTCTTCGAATATTTTAGCAACATAAAAACCTTCGCGGCGGAGTTTGTACAACATATCATTAAGTTTGTCCGTTAAGCAATCGAATTTCAACATGTTTCAGTGTGTGGTACATAGCTAATTCACCAGCGTCATTGGTTTTATAGTAAAATAAAATTTAAACATATATACGTACTCATGCCATAAGGCGATTAAGGTAAACAAATATCGTGTGGTTCTGTCCATGCTAAGAAAATATATAACATTATATTCAATCCTGATAATTGCCGTAGTGTTTAAAGGGTAAACGGGACCATATTATGGTCCCGTTTATCCCGTTTACCCTTTGGGTACGGAACACTAAAAACTACATGTCAATCATATTGTGATGACCCCATGACAACATGTCAATGGCTTTGACTCGGTTTATGTAACGGCCGGCTGGATGACTTCCGGACCAATTATCTGTGGATCACAGTAATACTTTCCCATGTGGGAATTGAACACACTACACTCAGCGCCGAAGCCAATATCTTAGCAACTGCGTCATCGAGTCACAAAAAAAAATTAGACTGTAATAAAAAATAATTAAGCGCCTGTTTAGAAGCGACAAAATAGTCAATAAGTGCCCTGAAGAAAGTGCGACGACTCTGTACCGGTGAGTTAGTGTGTTCGTTTTTCCGACATCACACTCGACTCGCTAATAAGACGTCGCTGATTACTAAGCTCGTCTCGTAACAGCGAAAGTGACGTCGGAAAAAACTAAATAGCATTGTCTGCAACGGGATCCCACGATCTCGCGATAGGGAAAGGCGTAATCTGTGGGAAGCCGCGGCTGCCTACCCGAAAGCGAAAGTACCACAATAGACGCCATCTTGAATCTGGCAGCTGAATGAAGCTCTTTCCCAAGCCGGGATAAAAAGTTGCAGTTTTTAATTTGGTTATGTTATGGGAATGTACTGTTCTTCGTTGCATAAACGATTCGTGCACTTGCACCTCGCAATAATTTTTAAATATGAATCTTATCCTTTAAACGAGCAATTCTTGTATATATATATATAATCGGAATCTCGGAAACGGCTCCAGCGATTTTCATGAAATTTAGTATGTGCATAGATCCGGGGGCGAAAAATCGATCTAGCTAGGTTTAATTTTTAGAAAATGTCCTTTTATCCCTGTTTTCAGGGAATGAAAAATATAATTCGAATATGACGGTAAATTTCGCCGCAAGGGAAAATGTCATTACGATGACATACACATTTATTTTTTTACTTTTTTTCGATTCCAGATCCTTGCTTTCTTTATTTTTAATTTTTTGTCGATTTGTTATTTTGTATTTTTTTTTCCCCTTTTTTTTAAGTTATTTCTTTTGTGAAAAACATCAGTTCGTATTTTCTTATTATTACGTCGGTAAGATCGGAAAATGTTATGCATATTTCATTACTCAGTAATTTGTATCTAAATGTAATTTCCAAAATATACGATTTACCAAAAAAAAAAAAAAAAAAAAAACAAACCTCCTCCGGGTACTAGGAATTAAATGATCACACTGATATAGGAAATGCGAAAGTTTATGTGTCTGCCCCCTCTTCGCGTCGCAATGGCTGACCTGGATCTCGCTTTTCATAGTTTGCCCCGAGAATGCATTTTAACTATTGTAAACTAAACGACAGGTGCAAATGACAGTGTCGTTCGCTCAACAGCGACATGAAACGAATTTACCAGAAATTTTTTTTTTTCGATTTCCAAGACAGCAGAAAGTCCTCATGTCAAAGTCGAATGTTCTTGCCTCTCTTTCTGCAGTGCGATATCGCGGGTCGCTGTACAGGCTTCTGCTTCCAGAATGGGGTGCGCGAGTGCAACAGCAGCTCGGACGAGAACCGGTCCTCGGGCCACGCGTCCATGTCGGACAGCGGGGGCGCCGACGCGGGCCGCGACGAGCCGCGCCGCCCCAGGCAGCCGCCGCACGCGCGCGCCAAGCACCGGCCCCACAACAAGGTATCGGTACGGATGTCGAAAGTGATATAAAAATATTAATATTGGGCTATGTTTCAGTAGGGATGTCTAAAAATATCAATATCTCCGCGGTGAAGGAAAACATCGTGAGGAAACCTGCATGTTTTCGATATAATAACAAAAAAATATTTCGAAGATATGTGAAGTCCGCCAATCTGCAGTGGGGCCGCGTGGTGGACTATGCCCTGATACCCTCTGTATAGAGGAGGCCTTTGCCCAGCAGTGGGACATGAATAGGCTTTTGCTTTACTTTACTTTACAAATATGAAATATTTGACACCTACGGACTGTTAGCCGAATTCGAATTTGAAATAATATCATTGTTGATACGATTATTTCTTGTTTTGTACTAGTGTTACAATTTAAGAATAATTTCTATCGACATATCGATATTTTTTCGATATCCCTAGGTATCAGTATTTCTGCGAAGTGTTAACCCAAATGCGCAGCTACCTTTTTGTGGTGGACAAAGATTTAACGAAGAATAAAAAGCTAGGACTGTAACCCCCGACAAAGTAGCAGTACTTCTGCGAAGTATCAACTCGGAAGCACAACCACCTTTTGGTGACGGACAAAGATTAAACAACGAAGAATACAAGGGTATGAGTGTAACGACGTTTGGTTTTAATTGTCTATCGATCTTATTGATATCAGAGTGTAGCAGTAGGGCATAGTATTAAAATATTGCTGAGCAGCAGTCATTGATTTTAAGTACTGTTCACTTTTTTAATTAAAAGTTATAATGCAATCTTGTCATCTGCACGGAATAGGTGCGGTGCCCACAATACGGTACTTTCCGATCCTTATAACCGACTTCAAAAAAGGAGGTTAACAATTTGGTTGTATATTTTTGTGTTTATGTTTGTTACCTCAAAACTTCATAGTTTCTCTCCAAATAACATTAACCTTACATACGTATTATTACTTCAGTCACCCATCAACAATCCTTATAAGATGTCGTGAGTCTGCTCACGAAGCATAAATTATGTGGTCCAGAAAACACAATTTCATTGGTTCCCTCAAACACAAATGCATTTTGTCACGTCTTATAACATAGAGATAGACAAATCTATATTCTTACAATTTTGCAAATAATCAACTATCGTATAATCGAATAGCGTTTATTAAATTTAACTACCCAAGATCGGTATTTATGCCATAAATCATTTGTCACTCACGGAACTATCTCCAACGTAAGCCCAGTCAGCCGACCACAATAATTCTGGATAAAATGGAAAAACATGAGATATGAAAGCGCTTTACAAGCATAAATCGCTCAAGCAATAACTGCCACGGCAAACGGAAGCTCCAATGCAATTACGTTTCAACTTATTGCTCTAGTGGCGGTGGCACCGCCGACTTCGCAACACTTCCGTCGATGTTATACGAGTTAATGTTTCCTTCTTCTGAGTTACAAGACGGAAAACGTTAACGATGGGAGACCCTAATGAACAATTCTAATTATATTTTACCAATTTAAGGTACAGAGAAACCATGAAGTCTGTTTCAAACTTCATACAATTGGGAAATATTCTTTTTTGCAAAACGCTCTGTAGTCAAATTCGAGTATAGTAGAATATATCCTTTTAAATTTAAAATCAACATAGCCGCAAGTATATAGATACATATATGTATATGGATTCATCATATCACATAACATCATCAGAGCTATATTCCTCCCCCTTGATACGCAATTTGACAGCCATATGCAGATTAAGTATCCTTACGTGGTAAGAAAGCTTATTTTTATGTGGGAAGGTTGCAAGCGAGCTTGTGGTTCACCTGATGTTAAGTGATAACGCCGCCCATGTACACTTTCAACACCCGTAGGTTTGCAGATGCGGTGCCTTTCAATAAAGTGGGCTTATTTCTCCTCTTTGCTAACATTGATATGGAATTGCAGCTGCAATCCCCTTGGCCGGGTGGCGGTGGCCTGGAAGACATCAGGTCAGCCATCAAGCAGCTGACCCTGCGCTCTAGAGACAGCAGTAGTACAGCCACCAGCGGCGCTTCCAGTGGTGGTGGAGCCAGCAACGCCGGTGCGCCAGGTGGGTTGTACGGTCGAGTTTATAAGCAAATCAAAATTTATTTATTTATTATTTAATTCTACCACCGTTTTATAATGAGGTTCCTCTAACGGAGAAGAATCAGGCGAAAGAAAAGATAAATGACCTTTGCATAGTTTTATGTTAGAAAATTTTAACAACTTACATAAATCTAATTTTCGGTTAATTAAAATTATTACACTAATTAAAATTATTAAGCTTAAACTGCGGCCATCACACGGTGTGGATGGATTGCTGATACCGAAACAATTAGTTTTAATGCGTGATCTTAGGGATGATAACATATTTCTAAACTTTATTTATAATAAAAATTAAACATGAAAGCACGAATACAAAGTACATGCAGACTCAGATAATCTATTTTTGGATTATACAAAAATTTGTCAAGTATCATGTGATCAAAACTACTACAAGCTACACGGCACGCAAGGACGTTGTTTTCTTCTTTTTTATGGGAAAAAAGCGATAAACGAGCAGGAGGCTCACCTGATGGTAAGTGAGCACCGCCGCCCATGAACATCTCAACGCCCAGCAACACCGGAGGGCTTGCAAATGCGTTGCAGATCAAAATGCGTTCCGGACGCAACCATTTCGATTTCAGTGGGATCAAAAACGATTGTAAAAGAGTAATAACTAATTCACCGCCATCTTTAGATGGTGGCAGTGCAGCCGAGGCGCGCAGAAGACGCGCCCCCTTGGTACGCCAACCCTCGCTGGACACCGTTTGCACCAACGTCACCAGCGCCGACGAATTCGTATGGGTGGACTCGCATAACAGGTGAGTTATTTTTGTTATTATTTTTGAGACGTTTGTTTATTAATTCCTACTATCTTTCATTCATTCGCACATTGCATTTATTATTTAGCCCACGCTTCGTAAAGACCTAACAGAACTTAAATTAGCTCTTTTAATTCTTTTTCAAGTACCTAATCTCTTACACAAACCAAACTTACGTAGTTACTTCTACTCGCATTTATTGCTACTACTTGCTATTTAAATTTGTAACGAACTGTATAAAGTATTTTTATAAATTGAAAATTCGGTAAGCAATTTTAGCGAGTTAGTTGGCAATCACTTAATATCAGGCCTGGGTTCAACCGAAGTTATTCGATTACCGCCACCGATGGATAAACAGTGGGTCCACGATTACCTCACTCACCAAACGAAACGAAACAGTACAATAATTCTATTTCACGCCGGTCTTCTATGAGGTCGTGGTAATTCTCCGAGTGAGTTGAACCGTATTTGAAACAGCATATGCTTTTGCGTGGCTCAACCAGTCGTTATTTAAGCGAAAATCTGTGCGTCACGGATACAAATGAAATTTGAAAAGGGTGTGGCTTATAAGTTGAGCTCCCACAGTAAGAAGGTACTGCCTGGAACCCAAGTTAATTATTTTGACGTACATTGAACATATTGTTTTTTGACTGTCTATTCACTACATAACAGCTGGCAATATCTTATTACTTCAACTTTACGAATTACGTTATTGAATATGGATTAAATTGTTTGAATCTGAATGTAAATTATCTTTGTGTAGACTTGTGGAGTTGCGATGCGTGCCGTGGACGGCGAGCGAAGTGAGTCGCGCGCTACAGAACGGAAGATGTAGGGAGGTCGCGGCCAAGATGGCGCCCGACACCCCGCCGAGGCTGGCTTATTTATTGCAACGGTAAATAAAGCCTTACTGTTTAGATCTTCCGGTAAAGATGAGCAATTACAGAAAAGAAAGAGAAAAAAGGATTTATATAAAATATATTATTATTTATATATTTTATATAAAATCATATTATTTTGCTTTACTTCTCAATTGGGCTCTTTCGCGCCTCTAATTCTCTTTTCATGTGTCGGTTGACTGGTAGAGAGAGAGCAACAGATCTGAAAGCTGGGAATACAGAGTTTTAGCAAAAACCAAGAAATTGTTTCTTGGTGGATGTATTAACTTATATAATAAAATAGGTGACATCTACAAACAATTAAGCGCCTATTATGATGTCGAGGAAAAAATTGAGGACAAGGATGTGTGGAAATTACTCTTGCTCTGCACTTGCAAGTCCCCTAGGTGCTACTAATTTTATAATTAAATACTTTTGTGTACTTAATAATTTAAAAAAGAGAGAGAAAAAATATGACCTCTGTTTCTTGCCGGTTCCTCTCTGGGCAGGTCTAGATTAGTGACCTGATGGTACTTTTTGACGTTTAATAAGAGCTTAAAATAGGTCTATACTCGTATTGAATAAAGAAGTTTTGACTTTGACTTTAAAACCAGTTATGTTATGTTAATGTTGTTGAACATTCGCAGGGCGCTCGTGCGCGTCGCACGGGAGGCGCAACGTCTGTCGCAGAACTTCGGCTTTTGCTCGAAGCACGAGGTGGCTGGCGCGTTCCGGATCGTGCTCAGCACGCCGCTAGCGGATTCGTGCATCAAAGTACGAATCGATCCAAGTTTTCTAACAAAAATCCATAATCATCGTCATCATTATCCTTCTGCCCCTATCCCACCTAGGTCGGGTCGGCACAACATGGGAATCATGTTGTAAACGGTTTCAGCTGTGTCTATGCCCGACAACCCTGTTTGGGAAACAATCACCCAGATCTGGAAAATTGTTATCTGTGGGTCACACAAATATTTGTCTCATGTGGAAATCGAACCCACGACCACTATTTTTTTGTTAGGGCCGCAATTTTGGATGTAGCCTGGATGATCAGGTTGGATCATGGGGGGAGCCCATCGGGTAATTACCACAGAATGTGATACTCCTGCATTTCGCCTGATGGGCGAGATAGCCGGGAGCTACTTTATTGAAAGGTGTCAGCATCTGCAACCCTCGGGCGGCGGTTACCACATAACATGGGGTGAACCGCCAGCTTAGTTGCCGCCTTCTCATGAAAGCGGCGTCTAACGGGAATCCGCATTGTCCGCAGGGCTGCCAGCGAGCCGCCACGATGTACGCGACGTCCGGCAGCGCGGCGCGGCGGCTGGGCTCGGCGGCCAGGGCGCGCACCAGCCTCGCGCCGGGCCGCTTCCAGCGCTGGATGCTGGACGTGCGCGTCGCGCCCTTCGTCCACGAGTTAGTGCCTCCCTCTTTCTCTAGCCTCGCGCCGGGCCGCTTCCAGCGCTGGATGCTGGACGTGCGCGTCGCGCCCTTCGTCCACGAGTTAGTGCCTCCCTCTTTCTCTAGCCTCGCGCCGGGCCGCTTCCAGCGCTGGATGCTGGACGTGCGCGTCGCGCCCTTCGTCCACGAGTTAGTGCCTCCTCTTTCTCTAGCCTCGCGCCGGGCCGCTTCCAGCGCTGGATGCTGGACGTGCGCGTCGCGCCCTTCGTCCACGAGTTAGTGCCTCCCTCTTTCTCTAGCATCGCGCCGGGCCGCTTCCAGCGCTGGATGCTGGACGTGCGCGTCGCGCCCTTCGTCCACGAGTTAGTGCCTCCCTCTTTCTCTAGCCTCGCGCCGGGCCGCTTCCAGCGCTGGATGCTGGACGTGCGCGTTGCGCCCTTCGTCCACGAGTTAGTGCCTCCCTCTTTCTCTAGCCTCGCGCCGGGCCGCTTCCAGCGCTGGATGCTGGACGTGCGCGTTGCGCCCTTCGTCCACGAGTTAGTGCCTCCCTCTTTCTCTAGCCTCGCGGCCGGGCCGCTTCCAGCGCTGGATGCTGGACGTGCGCGTCGCGCCCTTCGTCCACGAGTTAGTGCCTCCCTCTTTCTCTAGCATCGCGCCGGGCCGCTTCCAGCGCTGGATGCTGGACGTGCGCGTTGCGCCCTTCGTCCACGAGTTAGTGCCTCCCTCTTTCTCTAGCCTTCTCTTTCTGGAGTTATATTCCTTTTGGCGCATTAGGGAAATGATGAGAGTGGATTTTTACGATGGTGGTACTTTCGTGTGGATTTTTATTTCGTTCCGCCAAAGATGTGTTAACTCTCACGTTCGTACATATGTACCTAAATACGTTTTTTTTTGTTATCTCGGAAAGGTTAATAATGCTCACTTTTTAGAGGCTGTTGCGCGTCTACCATCATACCAGATGGTACGTGGTTACGTGTTAGCATATTGTATATATTAGTACTAGTCAGCATATAATATTCATATTTACGACGACGAATGTGGTGATGCCATTTTAAGTGTTATCAACTCCCTTAACTGAACCTACCTTAAATCTTCTAAAAGTATGTTGATAAACGTAAAGATATCTTCAGGTACGCAGCGATCTATCTCTGCGCCGGCATGGAGTGCCTCCTCGAGGAGATAGCGCTGATCGCCGGCAGCGGCTCGACCGGCGCGCCCATCACGCCGGCCGCCCTCGACCACGCCGTCGCCAACTGCGCAGACCTCTGGGGCCTGCTGCAGCCCTACAGCCACCTCAACGCGGGGAGAGTTGCTTCGGGTGAGTCGACTGACTTTTTCATATGAAAACTAGCTTTTTTATGGAAATAGGAGGCAAACGAGCAAGCGGGTCATCTGATGATAAGTGATCACCACCGCCCATTGACATTTGCAACATCAGTTGCGTCGCAATTGCGTTGCCGGCCTTTCAGGTAGGAATAGGCTCTCTTCTTGAAGGTCCCTAAGTCGGATCGGTGCGGAAATACCGCTGGCGACAACTTGTTTCACAAAGTAATTGTGTGGGGCCGAATATTGCGTGAAAACGTACAGTGGTGGACCGCCAACCATCAAGGTGGTGTCGATGGTACTTGGCGGTTTGACGAGTTGTATGATGGTGAAATTCACCAGCAGGTATCAACCCGAACAGTTCCTCAGGCAGCTGATCAGGCAAACGTGGTTTTGTCATATAAATTATTTCCAGGGAATTTTTATGGAAAAATATTTGAGATGAAGACCCAATTGGCGTGGTTGAAAGTGACCCTGTCTGTTGCGCTAGAGTGTGTGGGTTCTATCCCTACTACTGGAAAAATATTGTGTGATGAACTTAGGGTTTTATGTAGCTTTCTAGTGTCTAGGTGTTTATCTTTATATATATAATTTATAAGCGGCTAATACTGAGTTAGTGCGTTCACCGCCAAAGATCATGGAGGTCAAATCCTCATCATCTCTTTTCATCACATCAGGTAGGGTCAAACTAAGCTGATGATAAAATACATCTGTTCTCCACTAATACGATATAAAGTTAACGAGAAAGATAGAACAGTGGATATCTGAAGAAGAATGATACATAATTGATTTATGTTTCCAGGGGCTTTGTCTTTGTCTCGGTGGGAGTCAATGAGTTCGCTTGGTTCCGGTTCATCAACAGGCGTTTCCAGGCCCGAGAACAGACAGCTTGGACTCAGTCATGACTCAGGAATAACAACAAACGGTTCCGGTGAGTGTTAAATTCATGTTGATGATTATATTTTATGTTAATGGATGATTGAGAAAGTGAAAAATGAAGACCTGAATGACAGTTTTATTTGCATTTGAATGCTAGACCAGGACTCACGATAGCGGTAAAATTTATAAATTTTCCCCTTCGAAAATTTGAAACATAAAATATTGAACTGGGCGTGTCTAAGCGGTGGTACGGGAATATGGGGACTTTTCCATAAAGACTACTCTACGTAAGGAAACCTGCATATTCTCGAAATAATAACAAAAAAAATATGTCTAAGATATGTGAAGTCCGCCAATACGCAGTGGGGTCGCGTCATGGACTATGATCTAATATCCTCTGTACAGGAGGTTTTTGCCCAGCAGTGGGATATGTATAGGCTGTTGATCTTAATATAAAATTTGTTACATATCACTTTATATGTTATATGTTGGGCAAGAAAGGTTATGAGTGGCAGCCTGGGTCGTCCTATGTTCAGCGGTGGACTGAAACTGGCTGTAATGACGATGATGACATATCACGTATGGTTACGAATCGGTCTGTAGGGGGTTCAGGTACGTCGGGGGCGTCGGGAGCTTCGGGGGCGTCGGGGGCTTCAGGGGCGTCGGGGGCGTCGGGGGCGTCGGTGCTGCTGACCACGTGCGCCGGCTCCGCTGCCGAGCTGAGGGCGGTGCTGCGCCGCGTCCAACCCGCCCTGCCCCCCCTCTCGCCGGCGGCTGAGCGCGCGCTCTACTACTACATGCGGTGCTCGCAGGTATGCAATACGAGGCAATGTTCTCTATTTTGTGTTTTTTTCTATTATTTAGATTTTCTACTCTATTTAAATACGTGTTCGTTCAGCCCATTCCAGTTTTAAATTTGTGCGCCTAATGTTAAATTAAATTGAGAACATCATAGAAGGAAATATTGAGAAAGAGCGGGGTAGAGGGAGACCGAGAAGTTAAAATACTAGTGATGTGTACCAATAAGTTTTCTATGTCACTTTGCTTGCGTATGATGCTCGTCTACAGAGTTCACTCAATCATAGTGAACTTTGACAACGAGCTCGGCTCATTTCTTTCCGATCTTCCAGATGTGACAGTTGCTCATGACTCTCATTGACTCTCATTTAGTATGTTATAAAATCCTTTCAATCAGTTAACGAAAAATTGGTGGAAGGCACTCGAATTCCAATCACCGGCCTCTTGACAATATGTAGTTACAGTTTATTTACTTCCATCGATGAGATCAGATTCCAGTGAAGATTAGCAAAACTGTGTTGCATTCTTTTGCTGTATATGTAGTACACATATGAAACGATCTGCCATGTTCGAGTAGCGATCATGGAGGACTATGCCGGTGTGCGCGACTTGGTCTGCGCAGAATTAGTACTTCGTGTAACTCTAACGGTTTTTTCAACGCCCATACACAGAGCTCGCAGATGGCAGAACATTTCTGTTTACTCGACACTTATCGTTTATCGCAATTTCTTTTTAGATTCCCACAATAAGTTTATAAAATAGTTACCGGAGATAGAGTTTCGCCGTAAGTAGCGTTTGCCTTCGGCAGCTGGAGCACTCGAGCGGGTCGGCGGGCGCGTGCGCGGCGTGGGGCGCGGCGCTGTGGGGCGAGCGCGGCGCGGGCGCGCTGCCGCCGCTGGGCGAGTGGGTGCGCGCGGCGCGGGCGCACGCGGGCCTGCGCGCGCCGCCCGCCGCGCCCGACGCCGACGACGTGCGCCAGGCGGCGCGGCTGCTGCTGCCGCACGCCGACTGCCCGCCGAGGCCCGTCGGGTGGGTACCAGGGCCGCATATCTTGACGGACACTGTGTTCTATGTCAGTAGCTCAGAATCACATAAGGCTACCGCGCGCGGACTGGAGACGAGGGCCGTCGGATGGGTACCAGGGTTGCACATGCTCCCTTCCTGCTAGCGCTAGGCTCTCGCGTGGATGCCGATGATCTTAACAATCTTGTCCTGATGGGTACCGAAATACTTGTGTTGGGGTGGGTACCAGGACCCCATATCTCGACGGACACATTCTTTGCCGATCGCTCGCTCGGATCAATAACATACGACAGCTGGGCGCGGACTGCCGCCGAGAGCCGTCGGATGGATACCAGGGACGCATGTTTCGACAGAGACTGTGCTCAGTTCCGATGACCTGCTTGGAATCACATGGTGGTGGTGCCGCCTGCATGACTCTTAAGGCTCGGCGTCGCACTTTTCTCACTGCTAGCGCTAAACTCTCGCATAGCTTGCTGGTGGTGGGATTTTACATTTCAGGACGGCATATAATGCCACCACTATTAAAACTACTAATTAGGATGTCACGTATCATTAACATGCAAATTCACCATGCATTCTGTCAGTAAATGTAAATTTTAAGGAAAATGTTTAATGTCCTAGCTTAATGGTTTTCAGGGCCGAAGAGGAAATCGAACCTGCCTGGTCCAGGTGCTCCAGGAATCCTGAAGAGTTGAGTCGCGCGGCGTTATCATTAGCTCATCGCGCTCTGCTCACCGGGAGACCAGAACTGATAGGAGGTGCTCGAGCGCTGCTGCCGTCGCAGGGCCTCGACGCCCCCGACAGCTCTGGGCTCACGGTACTGATGAAGGCGGCCCTGGCGGGCGATGAACAAGTTGTGGCGGTGAGTATTCCCAAATGTCTTCAAGGTATAAATACATTGCCAAAGGAAACTGTGTTCATAATCAAATCGTACCTAAAAGAAAGGCTAGGTTAAATTACTCGAGCAACGTGGGCTGGTGGTGGTCGATCCCCGGTGCCGGCGTCATTGTAATTGTTAATTATAAGTGTTGACTCATCACGTACTCAGTGGTGAAGGAAAACATCGTGAGGAAACCTGCATATTTTCGAAATATACAACAAAATGAATATTTCGAAAATATGCGACTGGACCATGTTCTACTAGCCTCTTGCCCAATAGTGGGGCATGTACAGGCTGTTACTTTACTTTCACTTTTTCTATTTGGACAGATGCTGCTAGAGGCCGGCGCGGATCCGAACGTGGAGACGGTGGGCGCGGCCACTCAGCACTCGGCGCTGCTCTCCCCGCGCCCCCCCGCACACGGGCCCCACCCGCCCGCGCACCCCGCCACCGGGTACACCCCGCCCACCGCCGGTTCGAACATACGACGACAATTTTCGTTTCTTTTCTTTAAAAAAGACATTGCACTTACTTTACTATAACATTATAATAATAACAATAATAAGCTTTATTCATTCCACATACCACATTGATTAATAGCCTAATATAAATAAAAGTATTTTTAACTAAATTCGATTGCATTAAGTACAAATTTAAATTCAATTCATTAAATAAATAAATGAAAAATAAAATAATAAAAATAATAAATGCATTTGATTAATAATTGTTTTCGTGGCTTATATGGACCCCTTTCGGGTAAAAGCGTCCTCCAAGGACTTCCATCGTTCTCTGTGTCTAGCCAAGGATATCCAATTTTCTCCTGCTACCTTTACTAGTTCACCCGACCATCTAGCGCCTGGGCGACCTCTAGCCCTCCGACCTCTAGGACCTTGCCATTTCACCACTCTGAGGTCCACTTGTCGTCGACATAACGGGCTACGTGCCCCGCCCATGTCCATTTGGTTTCCAGCGAGAAAGTTAAGGCGTCGGTTAATTTAGTTTTGTCGCGAATATGTTTTACAATAACATTATCTCGACTCGCCTGCAGGGTGGACGGCGCTGGTGTACGCGTGCGGGCGCGCGGGCGGCGGCGCGGTGGAGGTGGCGCGCAGGCTGCTGGCGGCCGGCGCCAGGGTGGACGCCGCGCCGGCCAGGGGAGACGACGTCTGCACCCTCACGCCGCTGCAGGTGAGGACGCCCGCCGCGGCCATCGCTTGCGGCTTTCCAAATAAATAGTACACGATGGGCAGGTGAATTCGGGAACGCAAACCCACTGTGATATTGTTCGCGGACGGGATACAACTTCACCACTTTTTCATTGAACATACACATATTGAAAATGGAATGACAAATAATTTAGTCAGTTCATAAATAATACTACAATAATACTACTACATTAACCCTTTATGAAATACGTTTTGTACAAGTCAAGTCAAGTCAAAATTTCTTTATTCAACATAGGCTTATTTTAAGCTCTTATTGAACGTCAAAAACTACCACCAGTTCACTAAACTAGACCTGCAAGAGAAGAACCGGCAAGAAACTCTGCGGTCATATATTTATATTTTATTTCAATTTTTTTTTAAGTATTTAAGTATACACACAAAATTATTTTAGTATAATTTAGCAGGAGCCAGGGGACTTGCAAGTGCAGAGCAAGAGTCATTTCCACACATCCTTGTCCTCAATGTATTCCTCGACATTATAATAAGCCCTTACACGTACACTTCACTGCTGAAAAGTTCATTAAATATTTATTGCTTTACGTTGATTTAACAATGTATGTAAACGAATGTTAAGTATTTATGAATAATTTGTACTTAATGCTTTTTGCAGATAGCATGTGGCGTCGGTAACCTAGAACTAGTGCAACTGTTGCTATCCCACGGCGCCGACCCCTTCCTGTCAACTCAGCTCAATGATGCCTTATGTTATTCCGCTGCTGCTCAGTACGGATGCTATAGGTATATTTCAAGAATTATTTACAATAGCAATATATGCTAAAAAGCAATTTCCATTAGATTACATTCCAATTTGAAATAAAAAGTAAAAAATTAAGTCAATTTTTTTTTTTCTGATTCCCTCGCCGGAATTTTGTATACTTATTTTGTATTAGGGTTGTCTGCGATGTGTAATACAAAGATGTAGTGAAGATTCCAAATGTGGAATACAAAGATGTAGGCGACTAGTAATTTCCGATACGGTATACTCACATTCACAAGAAGTCTTTCTTTTAAGTGTTTACATTGATGCTTTTTTCTTGCGCACTATTCAGTGAGGAAACAAACATGAGGGTGCATTTGCATTATCATTAGCCTAAACGCATGATATATGGTCATTTTTAAGACATGCCTTCATCAGTCGATAGAGTCGATAGCGTGTTCTCTTTTTATGTAAGAAAACAAGCAATCTGGTCGCTCATCTGGTGTTCAGTGATAACCGCCGCTTATGGACATTTGCAACACCCGTGTTTATAAATGGGTAAATAATAACCTTTCAATAAAGTGGGCTCCATCTACCTCACTTACCATACGAAGCACAGAAGTATAACACTTCCCGCTGGTCTTCTCAAGTCTTCGCACTTCTCAAAGACAGCTGCGTGCCCTATCACATATAAGAAAAATGGTCTTGGAAGATTTAACGCGGTCATGAACCGCAAATGCCCCGTTTACTGGGCAACGGCGTCGTTAGCCGCAGAGGCCCCTCGAAACGCACGAGAGGGCCCGTTGATGCGATTGTGCGATTGTGCGATTGTGCGATTGTGCGATTGTGCGATGCGTGTGCAGCGCCGTGGCGGTGTGCTGCTCGCACGGGCGGCGCGCGTGCCTGCGCGCGGCGGTGCGCGGGGGCGCGCGGGGCGCGGGGGCGGTGCTCTCCCTCGAGGAGGTGCTGGCCGAGGGCTCGCCCCAGGCCGCCGGCCGCGCGCCGCCCTTCACCAAGCAGCAGCAGCGCGCCCTCCAGGACGCCATGTACTACGCGGCGGAGAGCGAACACCTGGGTGGGAGACACAGCCTCGCTCGCATGCGCCCCTATGTCCCCTACCAAACCCCTTACTAACGTTTGAAATCTACTAACGTTTACCTCTACTAACCTTCACAGCTTACTAATGTTTATTCCCTACTGTTGTTTACTAACGTTTAATACCTACAAACATTTTGTAAAATGTACCCTATTGGCGAGGGTCTATTTTAAAAAAATTGTAGATATTACAATTGATCTGCACTTCCTTCCCCTGGCTACTGCTGATTTTATGTTTAAAAAGTTTTGAGACTTATATAATGAAATTAAAAAAAGGTAACAAGATCGTAGAGTTTCTTGCCGGTTCTTCTCTGAAAATGTCTACCTAGTTTAATTAACCGTTGGTATTTTTGCGACGTTCAATGAGAGTTTAATATACTCGTCTGAACTTTTTCGAACTCAATTTACACTCTTCCGAGTTCAAGCGTGATTAGTGCATAAGTTCCACCCATATTTGATTTTACTCACCTCACTCTACTATCACAGATTTCTGTAAATTATAATTTCAAATTAAGAAATAAAAATTAATTATATTGTCTTTTTCATGGTATGTTTGTATCAAAGTTTGTATGTATGGATGGATGTTTGTTACCCTTTCACGCAAATACAAATGAATGGGTTTTAACGAAACTTTACAATAATATAGCTTATGCATCAGAATAACACATTGGCTTAATTATATACATATTTTATGTGTATCTGTCTTTCAGTCTAAATGTTAGGCCTTCAGCCCATTCTACGCAGACGTAGTTGCGGGCAGCAGGTAGTATTTAGATGAAACAATTTCGTTGTCCATCGCCAGACATCACGCTAGAGCTGCGCGCCCTCGGGGTGCCGTGGTCTCTGCACGCATGGACCCTCTCGCTGGCGGCTGCCGCGGAGGCCTCCCTGGACCACGTCATAGACCAGCTCCTGCAAGACTTCTTACAGGTAACTCCGACAACGCGTCGGGTGAATTTATTGTCTCAATGTTTCCAAACATTGCCCTGGATATGTGCCCAATCGCTGATATCATTTTAGCATGAAAGAGTGTTTCAATTCGATTCAACTTTTTCATTGCGATGTACCTAAATGAGAGTGACAAACTTTTAGTTTAGTTGCAGGTTGATTAAAAACTAAACTAGTTAAAGAACACGAAGTAGTTTTTATTTTTCTTATGCTTACTTTTTATTTTGAGCAAGCTTGCATTACGGGACGCTTTTAACTTTAATACAAGGCTTTAATTGACACAATAGTATCTTTCTAATTCCTATGTCTATTTAAATATTCACAGGTGTGTCCATCTGACGACAGCCACTACAGCAAGCAGTTCATCTATGAATGCCTTCCTCTGCTGTTTAATATCCTTCGGTACAGCAAAGTGAGTTGAAGCAATTACGTGCACTTATATTATTCTGCAACTGTCTACTATCATAATTAAAGTTTAAGTAAAGCATATTTTACTTGTTTATTTAACTTATCACTATTTTTTATTTTATTGTCACAATATTGTAATTGTCTTCATTGTGTTCATTGGTTTTCCTTGTGTGCAAATTGCGTAAACAGGTTCACTGTTGGTGCGTCTATAATAAGACAAATTTAACTTGTCTATTTTACCTGTCATCATTATTTTTTCTTTTACCGTCACAATATTGTGCACGTCCAGCTACAGCTGTACATATCAAGTGGGGTGTCCTTTGTATTTTCCTTTTGTGCAACTCGTTGTTATTTCGTCCTTAACAACGACACGTCGCTACAAAGAAGGAGGGCACCGTGCTGCTGCTGGCGGACATCCTGTGCGCGTGCTACGGCTGGGAGCCGGTGCCGCGCGTGCAGGAGCCGCCGCCCGCCGCGCCCGCGCCCGCCCGCGTCGACCCCTCCTACGTCAACAACCCCTCGCTCGCCGACGTCACCTTCCGGTGAGCCCGTGCTTCCTATGTGAACCAGGCAGGCCACGCGACCAGGCGGTTCACCTGACGTTAAATAAATACCGCCGCCCATGGCCAGCCTTTTGACAATGGGGCTCCGACCACTTCAAAGTATTATACTTCCACTTCACGCCGATCTTCTGTGAGGTCTACCCGGACGAGCCTGCCCATTCGTGCAACGGCCGAGGCTGCTGCGTGGCCCTTACCATATTAAGACTGTACAAATATCAGCCTATAAATGTCCCACAGCTGGGCAAAGGCCTTTATACAGAGGATGACCCCACTGCGGATTGGCGGACTTGACAAAGCCTTAGATTTTTTTTCAATATTTCAACACGTGAAAATAACGAAAAAAAGTATATATGTACAGTGTAAATCCCATGTAACATCACTGAAGAGACTGTGCATTTTATGGCGTTATAGAGAGTTGTCGTTAAATTTAGAGAAGAAAAATCAGAATTAGAAAAAGAAAAAGTTTATTTAGTAGTTATGTACATTAAAAACAATCTTATTTAAAACACTATTGCGTATAGCCTGTTATTTTTGTCTGACGTCTTTTGCTCCACCAGTAATTTTGTGTTTTTTTTTTTGCTTATTTTATCCATATCTTTTGATATTGAGGCGTCTCGGTGATATAGATCATGTAGGTTGGCACCTATAAAGCGATCCAACGCCGCATGTGTCCGTTCGCAGCGTGGAAGGGCGGCTGTTCTACGGGCACAAGATCGTGCTGGTGTCGGAGTCGCCGCGGCTGCGCGCGATGCTCGCCCCGCCCAGGGCCTCGGAGCTGCCCCCGGGCGCCCCTCCCCTGGTGCAGATCAACGACATACGCTACCACATCTTCGAGGTGAGTGGCCACCGCCGCGTGAAAGTGCAACTTCTAATGCGACTTGCAACAAGGTTGCGTTGAACGTTTACGCTACCGTGGAGGTGGTATGAAACCACTGTTGCGTTAAACGTTCAACGCTCCAGGGGATGGGGAATAGAAAGAGACAGAGTGAGAGGGAATGCGTGGATCTCGAAGTTTCACTTGTTCCGCGCGGAGGACTCCTCGCACTTGCCCATGCCTACTGTAGTTACTGTGCATATGTTATCTGTACCACAGTAAATATGTTTTAAAGTTGCAGTTCTGAAAACCAAAAAGCTACGTTTAAATTTCAAAAAGGTTTTGTTTAGAATATTTTTTTATTACTTTATGTATTTAAAGGTTATGAAAATTTTTTTATCATCATCTTTCAACCCCCGTAAAGAGTTTCACGTGTCTGTTTGTGTATCTGTTGAGTCTGTCTGTGTCTAAACGGATTGACCGGTGCGGACTTTTTTTTATCGAAGAGTGACGTCATCGGTTTTTAACTTTAATTCAGTTTTTTTTTGTCAGGCGGCTACTTAAAATTTATAATTTTATCTTATTCTTTATTAATATATTTCTTTCCTAAGCGGCTGGACCGAATAACATCATATCTGTGAAAATTGAAACTGTCTAATTATCACGGTTCATGAGATTCAGGCTGGTGACAAACGGACAGACAGACAGACAGTTTCACCCTTTGGTACGGACCCCTTTAGGACACAAAACAAAACATATCATTAATAAAATCCGTTTGCAACCCCGCAGCAAGTGATGAAGTACCTGTACTGCGGCGGGTGCGCGGGGCTGCAGATCCCGGAGGGCGACGTGCTGGAGGTGCTGGCCGCCGCCTCCTTCTTCCAGCTGCTGCCGCTGCAGCGCCACTGCGAGGCGCGCGCCGCCAGCTCCGTGGACCTGCACAACCTCGTCTCCGTCTACATACACGCCAAGGTATCAGAAAGAAGGAAATATTTGTTTAGTGCATATAAAACAAAATAGAACAGATACTGAAAACTAAATACACATAATTAGCTTTCTCAGCTTTATATAACGAAGTTGAACACCTTCGTGAATACTGGTTTTCAGTGGAACCTTGGGGGAGAGAGATAGATGGATACGTGAAAGTATACATTGAACATCAGCTCTTATCTCCAGTAAGCTAATTTATCTGTAGATAGAATATTGAAACCGGCCGTAAGACGTCAGGTCGTGGAACATTTACAATAACGAAAAGTTGATCAAGACTTATAACTTAATGACGAAATCTTTTGAATTAATTAGTATTATGTATATAACTTTCGCGTAGTCCCGGTCATTCCAAAAAAAAATATTTTTCAAGTTATTACTTCTTTTGGAACGTTTGCAAAAAATTATGAGAGTAAAATTTTTACAGCCAAAAAGTGACATGATGATAAAGTTGGTTGCGAAGAAGTTGCAAACTTTACGGTATTACCATGACAACCAATAAAACCTTTTTGACATTTACATAAATTCCAAGTTAACTTAATTAAACCGTTATCAATTGCATTTACAATTTCTTTTTCACAAACAACAGTACTCTTTGTTTGCACAGGGGATAAATTTTTTTGTTATGTTTCTTTTGTTACGCCAAAGAAGTATAACTTTTTAGGTGCGTACATATGTACACACACGTTTTTCTTACTTTCTGCTTACTAGTACGTCTTATAACTCTTAAACGCGTATAAGCGACGTGCATGTGTGTCCAGAGGAGTGATAAATTATAAATCTGCAATGAACCAAGCGGCAGAAGTCGCGGGTAGCAGCCAGTATTTTTAGTAATTGTCGCCTAAATGTAATCTTCCTAAACACTAAGACATAATGTTGTTTCAGGTTTATGGTGCTACACAGCTGTTAGAGTATTGCCAGGGTTTCCTTCTCCAGAACATGGTGGCATTGCTCACGTACGACGACTCTGTCAAAAGATTACTCTTTGGGAAACGATTACCTGGCCATAACGTATTAGGCGCACTATTGACCACTCTGCAGAAAAGAATCGAATCTAGAAAGGGACAGTCGAAGAGTAGGTAGCAACGTAAAACCTTCGAAATAACGAACATTGTATGTAACAAATTTAAATTATATGAAAGGGCTACTTACCTTATCGCTATTTAAAATTAGTTTAAAAGATGTAAACCTTTTTTTTGTAACAAAACTCAATTATATTTACTCCTTATAGACATAGTGTGCACAAATTAATTTAATAAATATTTGCAGTTTTCTGTCCCAAAGATTCACATTACACTACTATATCCTAGTAGAGCCTAGCCTTTTTAATATGTAAATCGTAAAAATATACTAAAATCATTTAAACTGCTACAGCAAATAAAGTAATTTCAGTAAAATCTGTATTCACTTTCAAAAATAAATTGAGAAATTTCTCACTAGTCTCCATTGAACCCACATTTAATAAACATATCAAAGAACAAACGCGTGAAAACGATTTTTTTGATATATTTGTTTAATATAGTTTTACATGCTTTGCAGCCTTTCTTGTTCCTTATAACTAACCCTATTCGTAACCAAGCTTATCTTTTGTGTCTTTTTTTCTGCTAACCATACTTCAATAAAGTAAATAAACTATGATGTGAAAATGATTCTGTGTCATTTGTTCAGGCTTTATAATTATAAAATTTATAGCTATTATAATAACAAAAAATATATTTTTCTATTATTTGCACGTAACTAAGCGCAAATAGAAAGAAAATCAGGGTCTTTACTATATTTAATATACTACCAAACATTCGATAAAAGATACATTTATTTTGGAAGGAGGGAAGAGACGGAATGAAAAGATAATCATTAATCTATTACTTTTTCATAAATCACAAAATATTTCCTGTTACTTTATTTAAATGTTGTTTAACTATAAACTCGGGTTAACAAATGACAAGAATGTCGGCTATTACATTTATTAATGTATTATAAATGGAATAAGTTTCTTTAATCAAGTAGGTAATACCTATTTCTTTTTTAACAATTGTACGCAAAATCCGCAATGATTTAAATAACACTTATACTATGTAGATAAACAAATAGTTTTAAGAAAATTTAAAAAGAGACTTAAAAATATTGTATGAAAATATTGTATTGAAAATGTGTTAATTTTAATTATTTGGAATAATTGTCTATCTTTAGAGAGTATTAAAACTTTGTAATTAAAATATAAATATTGTTGAAATAAACGTTTTCGTTTAATTATTTACTTACATTTACACTAGAAATATATTTTTTTTGTTATGTGAAAAGTTGTCAAGCTAGCAGACGGTTCATCTGATGTTAAGTGAATACCACCGCCCATGGACATCTGCTACACCCAGGGGTTGCAGTTGACAACCTTTTAAAAATTGGGCACCAGCCACCTCACTCACCAGATTAAACGCGAAAGTATTACACTTCCACTTTACGCCGGTCTTCAGTGAGGTCGTGGTACTTACCCGGACGAGCCTGCCCATTCGTGCAACAGCCGAGGCTGCTGTGTGGCCCTACCACTGTAATTTCAAAGGAAGTGTCTAGTCTGCCACCATTTACTAAAAATAATTGTGCTGCCACTAGTGGTAAGTTGAGATAATATAATGTTATTCTGCCGCAAATCCCCTAGAGTGAATAAAAAATTTGGTGCCAGAATCTCAGGACGAAAGTTTAGTGGGTAAAGGGACACTCTGGAGCTACATAGCCAAAGTTATGACGAGAGCGCATGAAAACGGAAAAGTAAAGAACAACTGGTAATTTTTACTATTTGTAATCTGATTAATAACATTAAATATATATATATATATATATATTTACCAGACGAGAATACAAATAAATATCCCCAAATATTTACTTATCATATTCCAATGAGTAATAACTTGTGGCAGAATAGCATTTTATGTTAGACTGCCACTATGATAACTATTTCACTACGCTTTAATGTATATTTAAACACTTAATAACCACTAGTGGCAATACATATTTTTTTATTAAATGGCCACTGGTGGCACACTAGACACTTAATGCCGTCGATCATAATAATTATATTAACATGTACAGGTAACTCGTTGGTTTAGTTACGTCACCTTGCCAACCGTCAAGTATCATCGAATATCATTTCTGTTATGATCCACTGAACAGAAACATGCTACATTAATATATTGTTTCGAGTCTGGGTTTATGCCTTTTCACTTCACTTTCATGGTATTTTCTCGCTGGGGTTGGCCCGCTCATGCAGTAATAGATGCTGTGTGAGTCGTGAGCTAGGCAGTCAACAGCAAAAGCAAAATTTTAATCTAACATCTTAAGTGATATTAACTCTATAATAGGTTTGATTTTCAATGTTAAAATACCCAAGAATGACTTTTTGAAGTTCTACTTATTATAGCGCCCCGGTTCCATGGCAAACAAGAACACAAACACAGCAAATATGTACCGTAGTCCTTTTTTTCTTAATTTATTAGTCATCCACTAGATTTTGCAGTTCATGTGCAAAATAATAATTTTGTCCTCTTTGGTCAATCAATTAAGTTTCCAAATACACGCATGCCATTGATATGAAAGGAGTTGTTTCATTTTTCAGCCACCACTATGTGCAGTACATAATTCTTTCTATCTATCTATATCGACATCTAAAATCTGTTTGCTTTTAGCTAAAATTAACTTTATATTGGTACTATGCAATTGAGCTCTTCAACGTATTAATTAATTCGTATTAATGAACTTGCATCTTGTGACAACTCAAATGAAATAAACTGCATGAGCTTAAGCAGTTTTTTTCAGTCAAGTGTGCATGTACATTCTTCAAACATTAATCTAGACACATCAATAACAATTTCGTGTCTATAGCTGGAGGCCAATTTCAAATTTATTACTAATCTGTAGCTTACGTGATCTATGTATGACCAAATATTTATTTTAGTCTGTGGGGATAAATGTTTATGGTCTGAACTTAACTGACTGACTGGGCTGATTTGACGTACTGACGTGATAATGTGATCTGTGATTAAAGTGGCCGTGCGAATTTCATTTTCGAAATATTGCGAATAGTGAAAATTCTTTTATTAGTGACGTGTATTATTTTTTATTAAATGTCGTGACAGTGATACAACATGCAGTTCTATAAAGAGAGGATTTTAAACGCTGCACAGTTAAAAAGACTAAGTGAACATAAATATTCGTGTACTAGTGCCAGTATATTGGACGCATGGCTCCAACCTTGGTGGTGCTGGCTAGTTTCTAAAACGCCGCTATGGCTCGCACCGAATCTCATTACAATTTTAGGTCTAATAGTTAATATAGTCACAACCTTAATATTAGTTTGGTAAGTACCAGCGCGCATTCTTACGTTACCTATGTTCATTTTCGCAATTTGTGTCACGGGTAAACTAGCGGAACGACTTTCATTTTTGCTTCACAAGAGACCGTAGCTTTCTTTCACCCTACATTCTACAACATTTTTATGTCAATAAAAGTCAATTAGGAAATTCTGACCGCATGCTCGTGTATATGTTTACTTGATTGTCGCAATCGTATGAAAATTAAATCGAAACGTACGATTGGCTGCCGTTACGTCGCGCCACTACTTCATTCCGATAAGATACTAGTATTCTAGTAGTAATATATTGCGATACTATGATCATTTCGCATTTTGTAACGTTATATGACAGACCAGGAAATACTTTCGCTTTAAGGATTTGAACAATTAGATAAGCCATTCAATTTATTTATCGATATAATAAAAAGGGTTCCAACTTAAAATAAATCAATGTAATATAATAAACCCCTATGTAATTTTTACAAACCAATTGCAATTGTTTCTTTCAAGTGCTTATTGAAACTCATAGAAAAGTTAACTTAACATTATAGTTGAAATTAAAAAAAAATCATTATTTTTTAATACAGAAAACCTTTTATAATCTAAAAATAATAGCATAGATATTTTATTTTTAATAATTTTCTTAGCAATTTATATTCTGGCTACAAGATATTAACATCATGATGGTAATGATTAATAATTTAACCGTAATTTACCAACGCAAATCATCATATTCCTGTTAAACTATAGTTTTATAATACAAGTTTTATAAAAAAAAAGAATAGATGCACCCCAGCCCAAGTGTGCCCAAGTCATTTGGTGCAGTTATTTAAATTAATTTATTATACAAGAGGGGGATTAGTACTATTTGTAACAGTAATAGAATATATAGTACAACTACAAATATTTATATTATCAAATCTGGTAAATAAATGCATCCAAGGCATTGTTAATGTAAATAATTTGCAGTTGAAACAATCGTTAATTTAGTGTTGTTTTTGTTTTCTATGTTTTATTTAGAAAAAATGATTTATAACAAAATGTTTATTTACCATTTTAATGCCCTACAAATAGCTCATTATGGAAATAATAAGTATTTTGCTCCTGACATGGAAGTATAAAAGTCAATTGTTTACTATCTTATGCAATGTTTCTTAAAGTTACAAAATGCTTAATTTATAGAGTTATGTCTCTAATGAAATAATTCATAATTCAAAATCCACCACCATTCTTTTGTGTACAGTATTCATTAGAGGCTACTACCTATTTGAAGTTTAAAATACTGATATATCACAAACACATTTCTACTTCACTAACATGAACTATTAATAATTTCTAACATTAATATTTACATTAACAATTAATATAATTCTAATTCGCAGAATCTCATGACTTAAATAAAACTATCATTTTCAAAGATTCTAAAAGATGTTTGCAAGCCATTTAAGCTAATCACTTCCATTATAAACTTAATTTCCCCTTAATTTACAAGATTAGAGCTGCTTTTTATAGGTGTCATATGAAAGGAATATTGATATCTCTAGCTTAGATTCCTAGCCACAATGTGGCCTAGATGACGATTCAACTGATCATATATTTTTCCCAGAATTCCTTCTATGATCATCTTCCTTCTAATATTCCTTGTCCATCTTGTTATACCTTCATGCCAAAACTACTCAATCGATTATAATGAAACTTTGTACACATATTCTTATGGGCATTAAAAAGGAGACAGGGTTTTTTTAAATAAAAATATTTGTTTAAGGGCTTTAATGCGAGTGAAGCCACAGGCATAGTATTTTATAATTTTTGTAAATGATTTTCAAATTAGATAACAGCATGTTGGTTGTCTTTTAATATTATAATTGCTTAATCAATTCTTACAAACTGTGTATTTAACATAAAATTAAAATTTAAGATTTTCAATAAAATTTCGGACTTTCATAGTGAAAATAATAAGTTATAATTATTTATTTTTAAGAGTAAGCGTATGCATGCCATTTGCGTGTTTGTGATTTATTAACTTTTGAATTATTCCATTAGTGATATTTCAATTCTGTTCATTAGATTATTTTTAGATTTTTTTAACCTTGAAAAACATTGCATAAGATTGAAAACAATAACTGTATAAAATGGTAAATATCTATTGTTATTTATGAAAAATATTATTAAAATAAAAATAACAATTTCTTTTTATATGGTAAAACAGGAAAGCAAAACAATGCAATGCACCTGATGTAAAGTAATTCCCACCACCCCTGGAAATCTACAATATTTGAGGGGTTGCAGATGCATTTCCAATCTTTAAAAAAGTGGGCTCTGGTTACCTAGTCGAGCAGACAAGTTTATAAACTTGTCTGTTTCACCTGGGAGAGAACAGTAAAGAGAGGAAGCCTTCTATGAAATGTGAAGAGCATGGCCTTATGTAGAATTGTAATAATAAAAAACTACTGTACATGCATTAGCTATTAATATCTAGACATTATTTATTTCTGCATAGATTAGAAGCTAAAGCCGGGAACTAGGTAGTTCCCGGTTGTCTATTTTCTTCAGCACATAAATCTGAAAGTATCACTACATAGTATAAAACAAAGTCTTCTCACTGTCTGTCTGTCCCTAAGTATGCCCCGATCTTTAAAACTATCAAGTGGATCTTGATTCAGTTTTTTTACTACATCGATTGAAGAAGAGGAAGTTTTGTATTTATAATATGAGGCCAGGGTGGGTCTCTAGGACATAAATAAATTTAAGAAAAAATCAGTACTGACAAGACAATTAGTGAGAAGTATTTTTAATAAGCATCTGCATTTACTATCTGCTTCTAAATCACCATTGTGGATAGTAAGTGGTCAAGCACTAGCCAATTAAAAAGAAGAATAAATTTTGGGACAATAATTATGGTTTTGATGTTTGATTAACATGATATTTCATAGGGTACATGGTTGAAATAGAATGCTATAGCTGCATGAGTTTTCAGCAGTTTGTGTCTTTAAGTGTCTGCTAGTTTGTGTCTTTAAGTGTCTGCTCTATCATCAGGTACAGCCCTGATGCGAGGCAGGATCCGCCGCGGTGGGCTTGTGCTCTTTGTGCTCTTGGAGTCTTCGTTTATCAGAGCTTGGATGCCATCGACGGCAAGCAGGCGCGTCGCACTGGGAGTCAGTCGCCACTCGGCGAACTCTTCGACCATGGCTGCGATAGCATATCTACAGTGTTCATAGCGCTTGGGGCCTGCATAGCTGTTAAATTGGGAGAGTATCCCACCTGGATGTTTTTCCAGGTCAGTGATTTTTATTCGCTACGGTGAAATTTTTTTAATAGCCTTATAATTTATTAGTTGTTTATTATCACGTGCTCTGCGGTGAAGGAAAATATCGTGAGGAAACCTGCATTTTTTCGAAATAATAAAAAAAAATATTTCGAAGATGTGAAGTCCGCCAATCCGCAGTGGGGCCGCGTGGTGGACTATGCCCTGATACTCTCTGTACAGAGGAGGAGTAAAAAATTTTTTTATATTGCTAATCTCTGCACTTAATATGATACATTAAAGTTTTAAATTAAATTAAAAATTAAATTTTTTTATTGTCTCGGATGACTCGGTGGCGTAGTTGCTAAGCGATTTGCATTCGACACCGGCGGTCTTGGGCTCGATTCGCACACGGGATAAGTATTTGTGTGACTTACAGATAACTGTTCCCAGATCTGGGTGTTTGTTCCCAAAGAGCGTTGACGTCTGTTACACAGCCGGTTTACAACATGATTCACTTGTTGTGACGACCCCATCTTCTTTATAAGGGGAGGAGACTTTATTAAATCAATTTTAATATTTACAAATTAAATGAGAACTAACAATAACTCGAGAAATATCTGTTGAAATAAAATCATGATCCTTGTAAGAATCACAATAAAGAAATCTTGTTGACGTAGTTGCTAAGCGATTTGCATTCGACACCGGCGGTCTTGGGCTCGATTCGCACAGGGGATAAGTATTTGTGTGACTTCAGATATAAATCTGGGTGTTTGTTCCCAAAGAGCGTTGACGTCTGTTACACAGCCGGTTTACAACATGATTCACTTGTTGTTGACTTTATTAAATCAATTTTAATATTTACAAATTAAATGAGAACTAACAATAACTCGAGAAATATCTGTTGAAATAAAATCATGATCCTTGTAAGAATCACAATAAAGAAATCTTGTTGACGTCAAACTTTGTGCTATTGTCTATAAGACGACTCAGTCATAATTAATCTGATCAGTTCTTGCACTAAAACTCGTGGGCACTGGGCATATAGTAAAGTATCATAAGACCGTTATTGATAAGACACGTTCATTTTTATTTAACTGCCGGATCACCTCATAAATGACTTGCCGAACGTCAACTCTGATAAATTGTTATCATTATGTTTTACTTTAAATAGTTGTCGCTATGCGGAAATCTTTTTTCATTTTCTTGTCGACTTATTACATAAACTTCGTATAGTTTTAGGTATGAGAAGTGCTCTATTTGCTTATACATCTTAAATGACAATAAACCAGTTTTCAATCTAAATAAATAAGTCGACTAAGGCTAATAACACGGTAGATTGGGCCTTAAGATTAGAAGTCTCAATGTCCATAATCTAACAGAACGTTTTTTCTGGCAGCAGAGTGCAAATATTTGTGTCGAATCACCTAATGGGCTTGCTAGAATTCCCAGTGATTCAGACGGGAGTGAATTACCTACATCTACTCGTGAAGTAAAGACCGCGTCCCTCGTGTTTATTGTTCAAGGAAGTTATCGACTTTCGTAAACTAGCCTGTACCGGTTAACGTGTTTACTCCTTCTTAATCTTAACCTACAATTCAAGTATACCTTTTTTATATGAAAAGTTGTCAAGCGAGCAGGCGGTCCACCTCAGATGTCAAGTGGATATCGCCGCCCATGGACATTTACAGCACCTAAGCGGCTTACAGATGCGTTGACAACTCTAAAAAAAATGAGCCTCGGTCACCACACTCACCAGACGAAACGCGAAAGTATATCTACCAATTCGCGCCGGTTTTCTGTCAGGCCGTGGTACTTCTCGGACGAGCATACGACTTACTTTTTCGATATATTAACTAACGGCCGATTTCATTATTCGATCTACAGAAAGATTTGGTTAATGGAGATTGGACTTTGAAGTGACTTTATGGAGCTAATGTCAAATACCTATCACTAGTAATAAAATCTATCTAGATAGAATATTGAAACTGAAAATGTAATTGTTGTGAGGATTTTTTAATTTTCCACTATTTTTATACCAGGGGTTTCTACAGGTGCGTTAATCAGCGTTTGTACAAAATTGTTGTAAATTATTGGTGTAAACTGGTTCGATATGATATCTATAAGTAGTCGGGATCAATAAAGTTACCTACGTTCGTTCTTTGGCTTATTATAATGCTATTTGTGCCAGTGGCAAATAAAATAATAACAGTCCGTCGGTGAATAATTCAAGTAAAACGATGAAAACAATGGTGTTTAAAATCTCGTTAACAGCAGCGATATGATATCATACCATCCATTCGCTTTGTAGTTTTAGCTTAGTTGACAGCCTCAATTATGTGAATTTTATATGTATGATATAATTTTTTATTTATCTATAATTAGGTAAAGTAATTAATATATTAATTCACCTTTAATATCAATAATATGTTTATATGTGGAGACCTTTAATTCGGAGTTGTTCAGAAAAAGAGACTAAAAAAATAGACACCTACCTGCCCTTGGCGCTGAGTGGCACATGTGAAGTTTGCGGACGTGGCTATTCGATGCAGATCGAACTGTCTACTCGCGTGACGGAGCAATTCTCTAGTAGGCCAAAATCTCCGTTATTATCTGTTTTTTTTTTATACTAACAAGTCCATTTCTTTATTGACGAAAAAAAACCGACCTCAGATATCTCGCTCTGTCGTCATTTTATAATAGATTTTCAGGAATTCTCTAAGTATCTCCGGAGCCCAAGACCAAATACCAATGAAATTAACATGGGAAGTACCGTGTACAGCTTTCAAATAAAAAAGAATCATCAAAACTGGTTTACTCAAATCGAAATTTCTGAGGTAGCAAATATAATAAAAAATACAGTCGAAGTGAGAACCTTCTTCTTTTTCAAAGTCGGTTGAAAAGAACAATACGCATTACGCACGTACTTATTTTTGGATGGTCTGCCAGCTACCAGTCACCCGATGTTATGTATTTAATATCGCCAAGCATGTCTTCAATCCACGGGGGCTCCAACCGTGATGGATGGATCCCGGTTACCTTGTCCAAATCAAAGTACAAATGCATTGCACGTCAGTATACTATGAGCGATTATGATGTTCATCACATTTTGGAAACGAACCTAAACCGAATAATGAATTTCTAACACTTTTGAATAGATTCAAATAATCTATTTCACTTTATAAAACACTATTCGTTTGTAAAGTTTAATTAAGAGATATCTAGGAGAACAGTTTACAATGAAATTGCAATATTTAATGACATAAAGCAGAAGCATAAAAGTCCCTATTTTTAGTAATTTGTACCTAACAACGGTGTAAAAAAGACAGCTTTCGTTATCAACAGAGTAACTACGAACAGGGCACGAATGTTAGATGTTTGTTCAGACGAAGAACAAGGAAGTCGTTGCGAATTTCTTCGAAAATCGGGAAACCCACTGACTCACGAACGACTTACGTCATCCAGGTCAGGTGCCGCCGTAATAATCTGTTAAAGATCACGGGTTAAAGTTAAACGGGTTAAGTTAAAGACATCTTGAACGACATACGTCATCCAGATCAGGAGCCGCCGTAATACTCTTTATAATGTTTGCATTTCAGGTTTTCGAAGGTCTTGGACGTTTGCCTACCGCCTGTCGATGGAATTGAGACATTGTTATTCTGATGCTTGGGTATTTCGGTCGTCTCTGTAAGCGTCAGACCAAAAAGGTCCATGGTTCTGAGGTGGGATAATTTATCATATCACAAACAACCCGTGATCTTTAACAGTTAAATGTAACTGTTATAGACTATTGGATGTTTTACTTGATAAATATTGATAATAATAATGAATGATGACACTAAGTAGAGACTGAAGGCTTGTTTCTTTGCTTTACTACCCCCCTATCCTATGTCCGTACTACGCAACGGTCACATAATTGCTTGTCCACAAATGAGGAGTATGTTCGTAAGACATTCTGTAACCACGATCTTACAAAAACGAGTAAAAAAAAAGAATTCAAAGAGTAATCTAAACTTTGGCTACTAAGTGTGAAATCGTTTAATTATCCTTTCGGAGTAAAGTTTTATGTCATATATATATATGTATAGATATAATTGTAATATAATATAGATATTATAAAAAACCAGAACAAAACTTCAGAGTTTCCTCCCGACTCTTCAGGTCTATAATGTCCAGTCTACTTTTTTGACTTTCAATAAGAGCTTAAAACACACATATTGAATAAAGTAATGTTGACTTTTGACTTTTATCACACTAATAAACCATTCATTCAACCAGTTTCATTTTCGCTGTTGGCATTTTCAAGCGGGCGCACTGACCCCAAGCAAATTGCAAAGCTGTTGCGGACTTTGCGCGAATGATATACGTAAAAGGTCTGCACGCATACCGCTCTTAAACTTACCGTAATACGCGCAGTTTGTTAGTTTCTATATTTCATCATCAGCCGGATATGCAAATTGATGCCGAGATGACTTCTAGATCTACCAGACCAAATGTTCATTTTAATCAATTTAAAAAAAGAATTTAATTTTGTACCGTTTTTAATATTTTCAAACAAACTTAAATAAAAATTTAAATTCTTTATAGTGCTAATCTCTGCAATTAAGATTGATTATTAAAATATGTAGAAAAAGTACGAAATGATTGTCGCCGCTGTGGGAATCGAACCCACTTTGTCGGTATTCTCGGCCTGACGCTTTAACCACTAAGCTAAACGGCTAATTGCCACACCGACGAAAATCTTAATGTGTTTTATTTACATTGTTTTTTAGCATTTGAAGCAACCATTGTTATATCCTTTGCGCCAAGCATTTGCATAAGCATTGCTTTGCGATACTTTCCCTCACCGCCTAGCACGTGAGTAAGTCAGCACTTAAAACCGTAATTAATAATTTAATAGGTGCTGGCACCGGGAATTGAACTCAGGTTTATCGAGTATATTAAATTAAAAGCGAGGGCCCGGGCACTGAGCTATCATATCACAACTCATAAACATGTTAAAGCTGGTGATATTGTTTTATTGCAGCATTGCCAATGTCGTCTTTATCCATCTACGGGCTTTGAATTAAGCCTGATTCACAAATATTTCCAAAAGAAAGTTGCATTACAGTTTCTGAGCTCTTTCGGACAAGAATGCTTAAAATTTCTAGCGGTATAATGGCTTGAATCGTTTTAAAATTAAAAAGATCCCACGCGAGGCATCCAACAAAACGTAATATGCTAGATAATTTTACAAAAAGACGATTGTCGAGTAAAATTAAACGTTTTGCTGGATCGTATAGTCTTTGGAGATTATTTAAAGCGATGTTTGGATGCCATTGATAGCAGACCGGGAGACTTTCTTGGCAAGCGGTACATACGCCAACCTTGCCAAGTTTCGTCTAATCGACGAAACATTTTCTATTTACCATCTTCGTTATAAGAGATTCATTATTGATTACACTCCAATCTTATCTTCGTTATATTTTGCCTCTGAATGAATACATAAATATTTTATTTAATATCTGGTCTAGTCACTGACATGTTCACTTAAAATTTTAACTCACAGCCTTAGATACTACCACCACTAGAGCACCTGTGTACAGGTGTACAGTTTTTTGTATTTGTTACGTAACATCACTCCCTGTCGACTCAATTAGTTGTTAAAAACGATGATTGTTATGCATATTAAATTTTCTTATGCATTAATATCGGAGTAAAAGTAAACGTATTGAAGATTTTATATTTGCTTTATTTGAAACCAGCTGATACCCTCGACTTAATCTGCGCTGCTTATTATATTAACACCTACACCGCTTGCCCCACTTCTGCGTGGAAAGAAAACACTACTGACCACGTCTTAAAACTGTAACAACTTTTAATTAATAAAGATGTCATAACATTTTGTTTTAGATAAGTGCAAATTGTCTAAAAAAAATAAAACGTAGAAGCATTCATTGAAATCTATCTAGTAGTTCTCCCGCGCTCAACGGCAGACGTCTATCATTTTATTTATATGGAAGATACTTCCTTCTATCTTTCCTTTTATAAAATTCCTTCTATAAAAGTGAATGATAAACATTATGGTTATATTGTGGTGAAAATTTCTATCCTTGACATTGTTCTTAATTGCTGCCGAATGCCTCGTGCAGCTTAAAACTTCCTTGGTTAAAAAGACGTGAAACTGTGTCCACTTTGCATGTCTTATCCGTTAATACGTTAAAAATTGTGTGTCTTGTCTGTGGTGAATGATGCCACTGCTCATTTACCGGGTGTTTGGCGAGATTCCCAATATGAAAATTTTGCCCAAACATGCGGCCGCTTTGAGATGGAAGTAGCCGTGGGGCTGTCCCCTGCCAACGGGTGACTAAATATATCATATAAAGTGCTCGTCGGGACCTGCTCGGTTTTGTTCTTTAAGTAGTCTTACGTCTGTAATATTCTCCACCTGTTTCAATATTTGCCCAGTCTTAAACTAATTTCCGTGTTTGTTACGAAACATCATGTTACAACATATAGGAAATAATCTACTTGCATTCCGAAAATACTAAATAGAACGGGATTTCACATAAATATCTCATATTTTACAATCAGTTTAAATTTATATTAGTTCACCTAACAACAGAAGTTGTAAATATTTAGTCGTTATCCTACTTTTGTGCAAAGATAAACAGATCTCACGTATCATCGACATTTTGAACAATTTTTCTTTTGCAGAATTGATGTTATGTCTCTTTATGTTGTTTTGACCACTTACAGTGTTTATGTTATCAAAGAATAACATTGATTTTGTTTGAATATGCTTCTGTAGCCATTGTTATAATTACAAAACAAAAACTGCGATCGCATAATGCATGCGTAAACCGACTAACTTTGTCAATGTATGCGTTTGAAAGTCTGGTAGGCAGATCAACAAAGGTCTTGTAGCCACATAGGTCGAACAGTTTATATTGTAACTTCTTTCAATTTCATAGCGTATTTTTTTTTTGTTTTTATAGTAACTTCAGAATCTGTTACTCTGTGGCTCTACCACAATAAAAATACAGATCCAGGAATACAAATGAATGCTCACTAAATGTAGTAATTATTATTATAGTTTAGCTTCGCATCAACGTATTAAATTCTCATGCAGTAGGTACCTATACACCACGCACAGACAACACAGTCGCTGTAATTAAATTAAAATCCGTTTTCAGTGTTAGTTAACGCGTATGTTTGCGTGACTGCAAATAATTGATTCCGCCTATTGCTTCGATCAATGTAGTTAACTGTTAATCGGATGCAGCTGAAAAATTGTAAACATCACGATGATTTAACCATTGTCGCTGCAAACAATGTGGGAATCGTAACACGAGTATGTTGAACGAACGAATGCGTACAGTAATCAGAACTGTTGACGACGTTAATACCCTTGATGAAATTATTAGTGAGAATTTATATACGGCGTTAGTAAATGAGCCATTGGTCATGTTGATAGTATAATGAATGCTTAATTGTTTGTAATTTGAATATTGTATTTTTCCTCAACGTAATAAATTGGCAATTCGAATTTCAAATACTGTTACAGCATTCCGAATGCGTCTATAACGCAATTTATTACATGTATATCAATTAGTAGGGCATTCATCTATGTATAATTTTATTAATAAAAAAAAAATAGTTAAAGTGATGACATGATGTAACCTCGAATAACTTGGACGTAATTATAACAAATAACTGAATACAATTACATACAATCCAGTTTATACCAATTGTATATTTTAACCTATTATTATTGTTTAAATTGTTTAATTTTGTATAGAGTTTTTTGATTATTTTTCCTGATAATATTATCATGCATGCATTTTAACTCTACGTTATCAAATATCGTTTCCCTGATAGCAAGTTTTTTTACAGTGTTTCTGCGCGATGACGCTGTTCTACTGCGCCCATTGGCAGGCCTACGTGACCGGCACTCTGAAGATGGGCCGCATCGACGTCACCGAGGCCCAGTACTGCATCATGGCCATCCACCTGGTCTCAGCAACCCTCGGCCCCGACTTCTGGGCCACGCAGGTAATGTGACCCAACTAGCGTCCACTTGCCACCGCGTCCTTCTGCAGTGATCGGATAGAACGTCTTCGGAGGAAGTCGAATGACGCCCTTTGCTCCGATTTCTTTATCTTAATTATATAAATCGTTAACGAATTGACACGGAATAATCAGGCCATTGATAAATCCTTACTATTACCTGATTTGGCTCGTTACTATCGAGTTCATCGGTTCTCGAGTTAATAGCCGTCATTTGAACTTTATTAATGATTCGTTATATCTTAAGTTAGACGATAGATTCTAATGAAATGTTATATTGTTCTCGAATGTTATTTTTATTTGAATAAGTAGGTATATCTTATAATGTGTATACTTTAATGCATATGGAATTGGTCGGAGTTCAATTTTCTCTCTAAAATGACAACTATCAGGTCAATGCAGAAATACTAATACGCATATATCGCGTTGCGTCTACCAAACTTACAATGGCATTAAATTTTAAAAATTCCCACATGACGTGAAGTTAAATATGAGATCTAAGCTAGAAAAGTAGTTGCTTCCTTTTTAGATATTCTTTTATTTTTATTTTATTTGTACTTCCGTGTTTAGCTTATAAATTATGTATGTACTTTTTGCTGAAAGATTTATTTCTTTCGGTCGGCTTTTTAATTCGGACTTGTCATATGGGGGCAAGAACCACAAATGTCTCAAATGATTTGAGGTTTACAAATCCCGTGTGTAAGCAGAAACATCATCCGACCGCAATAATTAAATTCAAAAAACGATTTTAGCTTGGAAACCTGTTAAATGTTTTTAGCGGAAGTTATATTTACAACATCAAATTTTTCACTGCCGTTGTTAAACTATTTAATTATCGTTCATTGATTGTATGTTCGTGTTGTATTGAATTTGTCGGGAAAACTGGCCACTATAGTTTCCCTAACAAATTCATTGCCACACGTTCCATTAACGCATAAATGCTAACCGAAATGTACTTGTTAACATTGTTAGTTTCTTTAGCATAATCGATACGGTCCTAACCTTAGTATACAATTTTAATGTAAGTGACATGGAACCTAAAATTTCTTAATTGTATGTAAGTTTTTAAATTAGCGTATAAAAGTAGATGCAGAAAAAGTATCGTGATGGACTGAGAATATGTAAGGTGTAACTCTTCACGCACATACATTGATAGCTCCTGGCGTTGTTGACAGAAGCATGCTTATGTTCTCGTGCAATACAAGCTTGTACCTTCGATCCATGATCGGGAACAATTAAGAGTTTTAAATCGAATTTTGATTCAGCATTGGAGTTGTCACCGCCAATGTCAGTCAGGATATCCTTTCGGATTCATAATACTAGCGGGATTTGCTTTGGGGCAAGACGTTGTGGGGTTACGCTGAAAATAGCCCTCAATTCCACCATTCGTGGTGTCCGTGTCGCGGCGTCAGGTCGGCGGAGCTGAGGTGCGGTACTCGCTGGCCGGCGCCGCTGTAGGGGGCACGGCCCTGACGGTGGGCTCTCTCGCTGCCACCATTGTAGCTGGCGGCGTCGGCAAGAATGGCTCCACGGTCGCAGTGAGCGCGCCACTATGACGCAAGCTGGGGGCTGGGGGTCACGGGCTCGGGGCTCGCGATGCCCATCGGTCACATGCACGTAACGCGGGCCTCTTATGATGGCACCTCGCTCATATCCCCTGGACGACGGTTGATAATCAACGCGACGTTGAGCGACATTACATCATCAGCCATCATCTCCGTTCGCGGTCCATCTTACTTCATTGAATATTTCAGTGGGTTCATTTCTTTACGTTGTAATTCAAATCCATTTTCGTTTTCTGCGAGTTCAAGCACCGTGCTGCCGTTTTCGCTCTTAGTGTCTACAAAGGCCATGAATTTCTTGAACGCGATTCTTAGCCTGGTATCACCTAATAAATATACACAAATATCAATGAATACCAATAGATAAAACTTAAAATGTTAAGAATTTTTACACATTACAATGTTCTTTTTTTATTGAATAAAATTTCGTTTTCTATTTATCAGTGCCTGCATTGTCTTTTTATAAATACTAAAGCGACCCTTCCCACTTTATTACTAGCTTGAGGTAATTTTGATTAATCAAAGAGATTGATTGACCTCAGATATAGTGATCCCCGCGCCCCCAACTTCATCGCCCCTTGTTGTTATAGATTTTTAAATAATTACCTAGTAGTATCCGCCGTGTGTGATCTGTAAGAAAGTATTTTATTTAGCTGTCAGTCTATGTGAGGTATTTTGCTCTCGTCGCTTATTAATCGTTTTTTATCATGTGGGTTTTTTTAATAGCATGTCTACTAGTTCGATCCTATTGGCTCCGTGGGTTATGCTCAGAGTTATTGTCATTTTATTTTCTACTACTACTAGTTAGCTTCATTTTTAATTACACTTTTTCGAAATTATTTTTAAACTGTTAATATTTTAAATTTCTAAGACAAGACCATCCTAACTCTAGTCCTAATATTAGCGACAGTATCTGTGTTATGTTTACGTGTAACTTTGAGCATGGTCTACATTTGCATTTTATTATTATTGAAACTAAGTACTTTATAAAGTTTTCTTTTTTGAAATTTCGATATTAATGTACCGTCGTCTATTAGGGTAAATCATGTGGGTCTTCACTCATTCGGATGTCATTCACTAGCTCGTTTTGCGTTCATTTACTTTGTTATCTAAGTAACGTACAATTTTATGATTTCCTTCATAAGTGATTTGTTAATTGGGTTTTAATCTAATTTTATTGTGATAAGTAGATTACAGATACGCGTATTGTAAAATGCAATTAGCTTGATATATTTATCTTTATAGAGATCGTGAATTAAAAACAGTTAATGCCATTACAATGCCTTCCTGGTTCAATAAATGAACTTCACGTTTTCTCGTAAGAAATGCCTAAAGGAGAAGACACGATGGCAATCTATATTAAAGAAGCGTTTTCAATGAATTGTGTCTTAAATACTAATTTTCGTCAAATTGTAACAAACACTTGAAAAGTTGATGTACATTTATACAGCGTGTCGCTTCTAACGCGACCATAAATCAATACACATTTAGAGGATAACTTATTAAAACTGTATTAATCATTTACATTCCTTAAACATAAATATTTACCGAGTTATAAAATTTTCCAAAACAATCGATTTTAAACGATCCTTACGTATAAAACTGTAAGGTAAAGTTCATTTGTAAAGGTCACAAAGCAACACATACAAACATACTGTTAGAAGGAGAGATTTGTATTGCGACGCTGCGGGAGCCAATGAAAGTGTGTCTGAATGTATGAATTAATCAGTTGTAGTTGTATAGGATGTTACAAATTTGGTTTCTTTTTTATTTAATTAGTTTGTTTGAAAAATATTTTTTTTAATTATGGATTTTTTTAACGTTTTATATTTTTTATGCTTATTGGCAAGTAGCTTTAGACGTGTGTTCATTTATTGTCGCGGTTGTAACGACACGCTGTATATTGTATATTGTATTTTGTAAGATATGCAATTCTCTGGTACAGAATTTTAACCATTACGAAAACAAATCAAATATGTTATGTTGTTTGCCGACAAATTCCAAAGATTTTATTACAAATATCACTTTTTAGTCGTTTAAAATTACATTCCACTATTTTAATACCATCATATCTTCCAAAAATTATAATTGCAATTTGTTGATGTTGTTTGGTGTTCGGATCTGATTGTATGGTCAACGTACCGTACTATTATGTTTGCATGGAACCAAAGGGAATGGAACCAAACAAAATAACGAAGATGTTCTACGATCTTGCGTACAAAATTCAGTCGCATATATTATATACCAAGTTTTCCGAAACAATTAACGAATTAAAAATTTTCAAACTAAATTCAGAGAAGTACGATCACTTTTTGGGCGGATAGTCGCTAATAAAGCAACTGGTGCACCGATGGTCACGTAAGCCAAGTCGGCCACAGATTAAATAAGACCCACGTCGGCCACGGTTGAACCGCCACTGACGCACGAGGCGGGGGAACGCACAGATGCCCGGCCTCCTGTTGCCGATGAAAATGCACGCGTGCGCGCTGTCGTACGCCACTCAGCTGCTGTTTGTCGCCAACTTCGCGACCACCTTCCGCGTGGGGGGCTGCGGGAAGAATGGATCCACGGTTGCCGTAAGCCCAGCCCTGCCCCACCACACCACACGCCCCCCTCGCTCCCGCGTGCTCCCTTCAAAACGGTGGAAAACGTTCGGTCCTAAACGCCCGTGGCGTCCGCCGCGTCCTCAGATGCGTGCCTTGAATGCGCTGAATGCAATGTTATCTGGCCTTGGACTAAAGCTATGAATTATGAATAATGAATCCTTATTTTGTTGCATTATACTTAAAATTCTCAATAATTCTGGTTCGCTGGGAATGACTGAACGTTTTCTCTTATTGAACGAAGCATTGGTTTGGGCTGTGATTAACTCTGGTACAATGTTTATTTTTCGAATCACGCTTACAATGCGTATTCGCCCTTGATTGATTTTTTTATTTGATTTTTCTTTTGGTTACGGTCGCCTTCTTTAGCACGCGCCACAGAAGCAGCATCGGCTTACAGAATTATTGATTTCTATTTTATTTTTTTCATCGTACATATTGTACACTCGTCAAGCACACTACATATTTATTATATATCAGTTTTCAGTGTTGACATCACTTCGAGTTAAGGAACATTTGCCCTTAAGTTTAAACAGCTTTTCGCGAGTTTCCATTTAAACACAAAACTTGATAACCAACAAACCAATGAGTGAAGATAGCGCACATTTCTCCGTTTGTGTTTTGACTTTGCAAATCCATTGGTATTAATGGCATGTTTTTATTTCTCTTTTTTTTCCGTCGTCGCCGCCGCTCGACCACGCGCCGACGCCACGAACGTAACCGCATGCCGCCAAACATGCGCACACATCCACATGCGGCCATGTGAACAAACATCATTACACATAAACGCGCCAACCGCAGCTACCGACAATCGGGACCAGTATAAGCCTGATGTCGAACTATGCCGTCGTCCTCATGAACCTCTCCCTCGTATTCGGCTACGTTAAGGTCATTATGAGGGGCGGTGTGGGGAAGAACGGCTCCACGGTCGCAGTAAGAGATCACAAGTTTATATGAAATGTGCTTGTCCCGCACCATGGATAATATGTCTCGCATAACGTGTGATGTCCAAATGGTTGCACCCCAACAAATGTCTCTGTATACAAACTGTAACATGAACGAGAGATCCCTGTAACATTCGATATATTATTTAACACGACAATTAACACTCTTTACCTAACAACGATAGCACACAGACGAACATGTTCTTTCAATAAACACTTTATATCGAATTAATTCTGAGCCCTATTTAGCATGACTAAAGTTGGCTTGTTGGGTGAGAAGGAATAATATAAATTGAAAAGCACACAACTTGAGGATTGAGCATGTATTAAATTTGTAGTATCTATTTATGGTTCATAATCAATTTCACAAGGTAATGAAGACACTTTAATAGTATTAGATATTTTTTTAGGAATCGAGCACCTCTACCTATACCTTCCTAAAATAACTCCCCCTTATATTTAAATCGAAAATCTCAATTCATTGTTCTGAATAAAGTGGAGGGAACGCGGTCTGAACCTCCTAATAAAGGTCATTAGAGTATTTCTATTAGCAGATTATAAATACGGGATTCAGTAACTAAATAATTTTAGTCACTATAAATAGTTAGTTTTTCCTCCAAACAACAATGGTAGAATACTCATCTAAACTTTCTTATTACACGGTTTAACGTTCAAAAAAGCATTCGCTAGTCACCGTTAGATTTGAGTTTGCAAAAATGCCTAGCGTTTAGTGTTATGACGTCTCGTTCACAGTGTTATAATTGCTAAGAGTGAATTATCTGATCATTGTGCCTGCTACGCCTCGTCATTTTCAAATTCCTATACCAAGCGAGGGTGATTTGATCTAAGCGTGAATACCTTTGAAGTCTGAAAATATATCATTTTAAGATCCTTTTCATCCAAAACCGTGACGATATCAACTATCGCTAGTTGTTTTCTTATAGTATACATAGGTGATAAACGAGATACTAATTAAGATTTAAAAATATAGATTTAAAAATAACTACCTAATTAAATATTCCTGCTGTAATCGTAAAAACTTAATCGAATATTTATTTGTATTTTACATCTGAGCTGAGCTCTTACCTCGTTTTCGACAATTTTGTCATGTTAATGTTTATGTCAAACCACGCTCGCTTTTCGCCTCAGTGTTGACACTTTTCGTTTTCTGTTCTATGTGTCTAGATATAACCTCGTTTTCTGTATCTTATTGCTTATATCTTAGGAAAGCACATAATACTGAGGTTTGGCAGCTTTGGTATGTTATGCATTTGTTTTTTATGCTTTTGCCTTGACTTATTTGGTTTAACTAACCCATTATTAAACGCTGTTTAACTTTATAGTGTAACTATAGATAGCGTTATATCAATATGGATTTAGTTCTTTGCATGTGTTTGTTATGTAAACGTAATTATTTAGTTTTATGTTTGGTATTTTAATGTTTGCTAAGTATAAACTATCAAAGTCCAGCATTTTTCCTTGGTAAAGACAGTATTATCTTTAAATTAAATAAAAGGTGAAGTAATGAAATATAATTCCTGATTTTAGTTACACCTGTAGAAAAATTAAAAGATGTCACAATTCTCTATAAATTTATATTCTTTCAGTGCTTCTATTTGAATACAGCTAACGATAAAATCAGTGCTCTCTCATGAAAATCATTGATTAATTTGTTAATAAACCTTAATAAATAAATAATAAAACGTACAAAACACACCATTTAAATCGGTGGAATCGCTGGACTAAGTCCCAAGCCACCCGAGTCCGTGTTACAGCGCCTCCTTCCCCAGGGCACCAGCATCCTGTCGCCGGTGATACCGTTCTCCTTCGTGGTGGTGCCGGCCTTCATCATATTCCAGAAGAGCGAGTCCCACGTCTACGAGAACCACCCATCTCTCTACATTCTGGCGTTCGGCATGGTCGCGGCGAAGGTCACCAACAGACTTGTGGTATGTGATTTCTTACCACGAAGTGATTAGTGTCCGATCGCTGACCTATTTAATTGTATGTGCTGGTGTAAAAAGAAAGTAAAGTATCAGCCTATATATGGCCCACTGGCACAGGGGTCGAAGTCAGGTTGCTCGAGTACATTGAATTAGAGGCGAACGCCCATTCACTGAGCTATCACGTCTCTGTGTAAAGAATCAATAATTCAATCAACCTATCATTAATTTTAGTTAAAATTATAATTCCTCCCACTATTGGGAGCAATGAAGCTTTTAAATAGTCAAGTCTTTGATTTGTTGGGTAATATTTTTGTTTCAGACCTAGTCTCATTTAACACGATAATATGGTTATTGTCGTTTTTATTTTTTTACAATGGAGTGTGAATAACCTGGATCTGTCACTGGGTATATACATTGTTCACGCAGAATTTCTATATCTAGGCTAATTTAAACCAGCCTTATTCATTCATCTGTAATTCTTAGAAAGTTGTTATGAGATAAAAGTGCGTTCAACTTAACCCTGGTCATCGATAACTTTGTTGCCATAATAGTCACCAGACGTAAGCTAAACATGTGATGTGCTATTTTCAATACGATTTATCTAATTTAGTACTGTATTTATGTAATTTCTGTTTATGGACAATGCTTATATTAGTCAATGATTTACTGGTGCACTGTGTGTTAACATTGTTAGCACAAGTGTCTTTTTACGTAACGAGTTGGTTTGCTTCCACCACTGCAAATACAGCAATGATTTGTAAACTTTCGTTTCCTCGACACATCTCAAATTGAAGACAAGAAGAATGCGTTAAGATTTTCGTCGGTGTGGTAATGAGCCGTTTAGCTCAGTGGCTAGAGCGTCAGGCCGCGAATGCCGAAGACGTGGGTTCGATTCCCACAGCGGCGACAATCTTTTCGCACATTTTCTACATATTTTAAACCATAACACCGCTTCATAAATAATAAACGTCATGATTTTGTTATAAAAACAGCAGTTTTTGTGCCACTTTAGCAACCATGATGCCACCGCCTCCAAGCTTCAAATAGAATCTTTTGTTTTGTTTCCAGGTGGCCCACATGACAAAGAGCGAGATGGATTACTACGACTGGTCGATGCTGGGCCCCGCGATGCTGTTCCTCAACCAGTACTTCAACAACGCCCTGCCCGAGTACTATGTGCTCTGGCTGTGCACGGTGAGAGTGTTATTCATGGTGACTTTTCCACATGGCTAGGGAATTGTGTTTGCCAATCTTTAAGACCACGAGCCTCCAGTACCACAATGACTGTAAATGTATGCACAATTCTTCCACTTTCGATACCACGTTCAACAAAAAAATTGTAAAGAAGAAAAAAGCAAAGAAAGAAAGAAAACGTATATTCACGGTCTAAGCACAATGGATACATACAAATCTTAAAAAATAATGTAACAAAGGTCGAGCTGTCCCATTTATGGAATGTTAGAAGAAGCTGACTTTAGTTTGGCTTCACTGGAGTAAAAAAACTTTGAAACTTTTTTTGCTTTGTTATCGTCCATAGTCATGGACGCTGTCTCCGTGCATCGTTTCATATAAAACATGCGGCCTCTCATCTTCTCTTCAGATATGGGTCTGCGTCGACCTGATGCGGTACTGCGGCCAGATCTGCTTGGAGATTTGCGACCACCTCAAGATCGGGCTCTTCCGCATACCTTACCCGCCAGTGGTCGGTGCAAACGCGGGCGCCCATGCGCACGAACGAAACGGTACGGCCACGAGGCGGAGCCAAGCCAAGCTGGCCAAGAGGGCCTCTCACGCGTAGAGGAGATGGGGCGAGTAGAGAGAAGGGGGCGTTTAGAGGGGCGAGGGGGAGAGTGTAGAGGGCAGAGCTACCGTTGGGGCTGTGTCCCTTTATGGAGTTGGCGGGAATGTACATATGGTATGCTAGGGAGCCTCGAATAGTACAACGCGTGTACTGTTTACCGAGACACTGTTCTAAACGGCGTTAGGCTTGTCATATAAATAAACCGTTGCCCGCGAACTGATACATGTTGATTGACGCGATTATTGTTTATGCTTTTCGGTGTCCGTAGTTCTGGATCACCCCGCGGTCTTGTATGTCGATTTTGCCGTCAAAATTTACCAGTATGCTATAAGGAATGTAAACTTTGCGAGAGAAAAGTATATTATCTGGCTAAAGGTCGTATTTAACTCTTATTATAATTGTGAGCTACTGTTAAATGTCGTAAATATGTTCAATACTCCCCGTAACGTTTTGTGCAATAAATAGCTTTACCCGCTCGAATAATTTTCAATAAATCTACCGACGCTTAGAAATTAGTCCCAACATGTCTTATTAACGGCGGCAGATGATTCTCATAATAATTGCTACTTATTCAATGCTATAAAAGCTAACATTTCCGGAGTATTTTGCCGGGAGAGACGCAACTTGTAGATGGCGCCACCACAGTATAATCGATTTAATAATGGCCGCAAGTAATACGTTACGAACGAATAAAACACTTCAAATAATTGTATACTATTAACTTAATATTTAAACTTAAGCTATTTTTACTACTCATAAATAAAAAAAAGTAAGGATTGGCGGCGCATCTGAATTTAAAGCTACCGTATTCCCCGGTAACTAACTTGTCGCTTATGGCTTAAGGTGGTTTCCGATTAGCATCGCTTCGACTTTGCTCTTTTATACGCGTTAAATAATATCTTGTTGTGAATTTCCTTTACGTAGTAAATTATCACGCGTGTGAAACTAGCTTCGGCATTCTAAGTGTGTTATATTTAATTTAAAGGTGACTGTTGTCAGTGTTTTAAATAAAAGGTAGATTAATTTACAGCCAACTGTACTTCTTGCATAGCAACGTTAAGGTAATACTCGGAATGACATTAGATTTAGCTTAAGATCAGAAAAGAATCTTTCGCCTCGTTGTTTTAGATCAGAAACACCATTTGAGTTGTTACGAAGTGCTTGTAGGTGTTAACACGAAGCTGCGACTGAGGTTTGTTAATTTTGGAACCTATTAGTAGCTCTTTAGGTTGTTATTCGAACGCCACAAATTGGCTTAGGCTTGAATTCGAGTCATGTATTTGCTGAATATCTCGAGTTAATAGATACACTTAGTTATCATTTCTTAATTCTCACGTAAGTAAAGATTTTTTGTTTTTCAAGATTCCACATGTGATGTATTTTATGTAATTAAAAATATAATTATAAGTTACAGTTTTGGCTTACTTTTTACCCATCTCGAGTATATCGATTACCTCATTTTTACTTATTACTTCGCATATGTATCAAACTTCGTTAGGGGAATTTTGCCATGTATAAACCTCCTTAACATTTGATTTATTCCATGACAATTCAGTTTATTACTCAATGTTAGTGTATTATTTAGTGTACATAGACCCGTTAATCCCTGTGTACATTTAAACTTAACTTGCCACGGTGACAAAGCCACAATGCTCAAATTTAATTAAAGTAGAAAGATTTCCTTCATATATTTACTACTAGGATACAAGAGATATATTAGTACTGAATTCAACTAACGGATACGTCTAGATCTTAATAATTGTTGGCTATTTTAGTAGATATAGTCTTCTATAATATCTTGAAGATTGTCAACACCCAATGATTTGTAAAGAGTAAAGCTATAACTCTGCACACTAACAGTAGCCGTACAATCTTCGACTCTATTGTTGTCGTCTTAAAGTTTGAAGCTGCGTGAGCTAGTACACGGTGTTGGCTGTCCATAACTATGCTATATGTTTGCGTACAACTGCTGTTTCTTGCTATTTATGTATTTATAATCTTTATATATATGTATCTCTAGAGCGGCCACGGGGTTAGGGAAACTTGCTCTCATGTAAGTTCATCTGTTATTGCTTTCGAATGTAAAATTATTTTTTTAACTTCCTTGTTACAACTTTTCATTTTAGACAACCTTCCTTAGTTGGCAAGGTGCTTGTTATGTTGAACAATTCTAAAAGATGTTTAACAATTAGATAGCACAGGATTCCCATTCCGTGGCCTTTCAGCGCTTAGATATAATAGGGTGTTGTTATTATATATAAGCGCTAATAGACTAATCATACCCGCTACCTACTATCTAGTCTATTGATTGTAAACTAAACAAAATAATGGCACAATAATTTAAATTACCTAGTTATCTACAAAGTGTATACATAACATGTAAAATAGATAATCGACGAAGTTTTAAAGATCAGTTGATTTACTTGTCTATGACTAAAAATTATAGTCACAGATAAAACTTAGTGTTAAATTATATGATCGTCGACGAAATTAATGAAACGTTTGTCAAGATCCAAATAGGACCTCGAATATTGTCTTAACAATAATTGCACTAAAATAAATGAAGCATAAATAGAAATGAAACTTAAAAAGACGTATTACGTAGTATTTTCGAAGATATATCGAAATAATGATGCATATAAGATAATACATATTGAAATGACAAGAGTGAATTTTTCACGCCAAACGGCACTTTAACAGCGTAATCACAATAGACGACAATATTCGTGGTTTTAGAAGATACGGTTAGGCGAACGGTATTGTCGTCGATCTGTAAATATCTGTTATATTGTAGTGTCTCAAGGTGGACGTGTATCATATACTGTTGAGTGTATTTTTATGTCAAATATAAGCAATGTACATTGTCGTCTATTGTTTTATTCCCATACTTGGTTCGGGGCAAAGTTTAAACGCAAAGAATCTCTACATTCGGTGAACCTGATTTAATTTCCTTCAATATACGATGCACTTTACACAGTCGCATATTTCAGAGTATATCTGTGTATTTAATATATATAAAGCTTGGATTCTGCTATTCGCTAAGGTTAGTTCAGCTTAGAGTGCTTGCTTTGTTTATTTATCATGTTTATTTTTATTTATTACTCTTAACAATGTAAGATATTTTCTTTCTACATGCAAATTTATTTTCACTAATATGCAATGCTTCTCAACGTTTATAACCTATACAACGTATACTTCACGATAAGTATTTTTTAATATATGTTTATACGCACGACGTCGTTTTTGGTATAATTATATTGAGTTTCTTGCTCGCCTATGAAATACACGCATTTTTATAAATGTTAATGTCTTTTCTAGTGACGAGTGACAGCGAGAAATCGGAGACTGAAGATTCAGCGCCTCTTCTTAATAATAACAATATTAATACATAAACAGATTATTTTGTATTACTCTTTCACAGTAATTATTGTTTGCTAAATCCACAAAACATTACAGACCGATATAGATACAGTCTACATGTTAAAACTTCAGGTGCATTAAAGTGTGATTAACATTATTGTGTTTTTATGTACACATTTTACCTATTTTTTTTTTCCATGAAATCTATTTTATTTCACAGGGGCAACCGTTTTGGATGACCCACGGATTACTGCTTCGGATCTGGGTGTTTGTTAACTTGAAATTAATGTTTATAAAACGTTCTTACGACAGCAGAACAATGCTATACTACAGCATGGGCAATGTAAAAATAGCTAATAACTAACAACGATAAGTTTAAGTAAATGACATATATTTCTTAAAGGGAATTTTTTTTACATGAGAAGGTGGCAAGCGACCGGGCGCTTCACCTGATGTTCAGTGATAACTGCCGCCCATAGACATTTACATAGTTCCAAAATCAAACCATCCATAGAAAATACATTTATTATAGTCACTTTTATTTGAATGCAAAGAGGAAATTTAACAATATTATTGACAACGTTGTACTTTTCTGTAATAATAGAGCAATCTAAGAGCGAGTTATAACAGCTATAGCTCCCCTCAACTGTGATTTTTGGGATACCAGATTGGTAGATCGAGCCTTAGATCAGTACACAGTGTGGTTTTATTTAACATTCCTACTAGTGTGCACACCAGTCAAACAATTGATCATAAAATGATAAATTATACATTGATCATAAAATGATAAATTATACATTGATCAAACAATGTATAATTTAGTCTGTTCTTTATTCAAATAAATCTCTACACACATATCTGTTCAATCTTTGTTTACTTATTGTTTTACCCATGTTTTAAGAGTTAGATTAAATTTACTGACTAGGAAATATTTATTTATTTATTGATAGAACCACCAATGGAATAACATGTTTTGTTATAAAAACTGACAATAGATTCAAACGATTCCCACAGCGGCGACAATCTTTTCGCACTTTTTCTACATATTTTAATTTTAATAGACTTAGGAACTAAGATTTACATGTTTCCATTTAAAGGTAGTTACAGCGTGTTTAAAAAGATAAGTGTACGATAACTCAATAATAATTACAACTATGAGTAAAATGCTAATATGAAACAACAATAAGAAAAATGAGAAAATTAAAAATTTATAAAATAATAACAATTTATATCGAGTTTATATAAACTTATGGTAGAATTTTTACATAGCGTATTAAATATAGCGTCACTATTTATATAATGAGGACACCAACAGTATATACATATAATAAGATATACATAAAAATTATGATGTTAAATACTAGAATGAGCAAGAATAATAAATATAAACATATTTAGCAACATTTAATTTTAGTAAAATTAAGAATAACGAACAAAAATACAGAATGAATTACAATAATCTAAATTAAAAGTAATTATATGATTAGTAATTAAAACATTTACTTTTTCTATTAATGTCTATTTATACAGAATTTTGTGTAACGATGGCTCCTTAAAGTCTACCAGGAAACTTCTGCAGTCTTCTTCTACCTGGCATCAATCCCGGCTAATCAGTAGTAAGCAGTATACCTACCTATCTTTTAACATAATTCTAAAAGGGGGAAACTTCTGCAGTCTTCTTCTACCTGGCATCAATCCCGGCATAATTTATTTTAACATAATTCTAAAAATAAAACGGGGGACCGTACGTGTAGTTTTCAACAGTTCTGCCGATGTGAAGGGTAAATAATACAGTATCTAACCATTAAAATAATGATCTACGGCTTTTAGTCAATTGCGAAAATCAGCGTTTCGCAACTGCACGATTTTTAAGGCATTTTCGGACTAACACAACCATTCTGTGCAACCAGCTGTCGCCGGCGGTATTTCCAAACCGTTACGATCCAGAATTCAAGAAGATATCACATTCTTTCCTAAAAGGCCGGCAACGCATTTGCAAGCACCGGTGTTGCAGATGTTAATGGGTGGCGGTGATCACTTTAACCCTCCTTTTATTTTAGGCCTCCTTCCCCGTTGTCCTTAAAAATAAATAAAAGATAGCAGCATTTTTTTAAATATAAGCAAGCGCCTGGTATTTAAAGGTTTCAATTTATTAGTTCACTGGCGACCCGATACATATAAACCTGCCTCTTGAATCACTCCACCTAGTAAAAAAAACGGCATCAAGATCCGTTGCGTATTTTTAAAGATCTAAGCATACATATCGATAGACAGACAGCGGGACGACTTTGTTTTATTCTATAGTGATTACGAACTTTACCTACAATTTTTTTTCTGACGTTGGTTATATGATCTTGATTTCTAAAGAAAAAGCAAAATATGGAAAGAAATAAAATTCTGCATTTTAAAAATTATTATTGTAAAGCTAAATCTTCTTAATCCTGGATATTTCGTAAATCACTTATCTTCCACACCACAGATTAAACACAACCGTAGATATCAGCAAACTTCAATGTGGCAGCACTATCGATATCCAGTAGCGTAAATAAAGGTCACCGTTAAGTTGTTTACTTAAGTTTTATTTAGTGTTAAGTGTTGATAACTTATAATGAACTGGAGGAGTCCGAGACGGGACAGCTACCAAGACATCGGCGGCTTAGGTAGGTATGGCAAAATGTTAATAAATTACCTGTACTTGTAAATATTAATGAAGTAATTATACGTAAAATGATTTGACCGCGACCTTATCAGTTGTTTGCAACATGAAGTTGGTTACGCGTTATCACGTTCGCGTTGTGTAGCGAACGTATCTTAATAATTATACACGAAAATTTCCATCCTAATGATGTTAAAAACCACTTTTATTTAAAAAAAATATTGTAAGATATTATTTAAAAGAATACTAAACTGGTTTGAATAAAACTATTTTGTAGATTTTACATAGAATAGATTTATTTAAACTAATCACGCATGAATAATCCAGTATTCGAAAAACTCGAATTCTACGGGAAAAATAATTTTGTGCTTTTCGTATTTAGATTAGATATCGTAGATATTATAAATATAAACGGTACCTAATAATTTTTATATTAAAAGTATCTGGACGAACGAGCTTTGCTCGGTATTTTATTAACTTGAAAACAAATGGGAAAGAAATAAAAAAATTAAAAATCATCTGGATTCGAACCGGGGTCTTCTGGTTACGTGATCGCCCGATTTCCCACCTAAGCTATTATAACCTTGTAGTTGGGGACGAAATTCGTAATGTAAAAACTTCGTATTCTAATGACATTATAGCAGTTTTTCATTGCCTGAAAACACGGATAAACGACGTTTTCAAAAATGGAACCTTGCTAGATCGATGTATCGCCCCCGAAACATACTAAATCTCATGAAAATCCTTGGAGCTGCTTTCGAGATTCAGATTATGTATATATATGCATATATACAAGAATTTCGTTTAAAGGTATGAGTAAATGAATAAATATACATGTATATGCTATATAACTTGTTTACGGATTTTATCGCGTTTTAATTTTTATTTTGTAATTCCCGACGTTTCGAACAATATCCCTCTACAAGATCCAGGGGTGATCAAGCTTAACTGCGAATGTAGGCTCTCATAACTCATATAAGTATAGGACAAACTAAAATATCAATTAAAACCAGAATAAAAAAAACACATAGCTAACATGAAGCAACGACGGTTGAAGACGTCTGCAGTTTGTTATTATATTATAGACCGCCCCAACCACTACTTACATTAGATTAGATCAGCCGAAAATCCTCGCAAAAGAACACCGATTCCTTACAAGGATGATCCGCGAGGCAATTGAAGTAAAGAAACATCCTAATTACAATAGAGAAAATGGTTGGGGTTTATCATCTGCTTGGGATCCCATAATTTATAAAATTAAATCCAAGCATCAAGACGTATACAACTTAATCTGTCCCGTGGCCATGAACGCTAGAAAGTATCGAAACGTCGGGAATTACAAAATCAAGTTCTACGGTGGTAGGGCCACGTAGCAGCCTCGGCTGTTGCACGAATGGCAGGGTAAGTTGTCAACATTTGCACATTTAAAAACCTTCCGTAAAACTCTGTCTTGTCCACTCTTAAAATATTCAAATTTTTTTACAAGAATTCATGATAACACAAAAAAATTAAAAGTACTGAACGATTTAATTCTGATTGTAATAAATTTTTATAAAAAAATATGACTAATACAATAATGTAGGTATATACAATTTGATTAATATAAATGAGCGCGAAATACTTTTGGTTTTAAATTTGACATACAATGAGGCATCAAAAATAATGATACAGCCAATATGCTAATATCGATTTCGAAACTCGATTACAATTGTAATAAATTTTGAATATTTCTTATATTTTTTTACATAAAACAACAAAAAAAGATTAGAGATAAAGATTTTAAAAGCATGTAATTTTAATAAATAAAATAAAAAAATATAAGAGATATTCAAAATTTATTACTTAAGTTTGACTCTTCCACGTGCTTCGCCAGAACACTCGCTATGTCGCCCCTGAGCGTCGCTTCACCCACTCAGGACCTCCGACGCCAGGTTCTGGCTCCGCCTTTTTATGTTCACTATAGGGGTAGGGACCGCAAGACCACATGGATTCGGGGTGCTATGTGTCGGATTTATGACTTATTTTGAATGTAACTTAATCCATTATTATCATAGATTTATAAAACCATCAGCTTGAGTTACGTAAAGAATTTAGTTTAAATCAGTTTATAATACACCATGGTAACATTAAGGGCTTTTAACAAAAAGATTTTATAAAATTTGTAATCGAGTTTCATAATCGATATTAGCATATTGGCTGTATCAATATTTTAGTGCCAAATCATATATCAAATTTATAACCAAAAGTATTTCCCGCTCATTTTATATTAATGAAATATGCATATACCTACATTATTGTAGTAGTATTATTTTTTAATAAAAATTTATTCCAATCGGAATCAAATCGTTCAGTACTTTTTAATTTTTTGTGTTGTCATGAATTCTTGTAAAAAAATTTGAATGTTTTAAGTGTGGACAAGACAGTGTTTTACGGAAGGTTTTTACATGTGAAAATGTTGACAATAGTAAAATGGCGGATTTTCATAGTGAAAATAACAAGATTTAATTACGTTTTTTTCTCGAAAACTATAGATGACTATCAATTTTTTTTCTTTGATTACTTACTTATATGGCTCTACAGTTCTCTGTCGTTTAAATTTTTCTTTTGTTTGCTATATAAAAGTAGTGGGCTGCTGAAAGTTTACCCTCTTGAATTTAAATAACACTTCCCAAAATACCTCATCGGAGTTCCAAGCGTGGCTGATCAATTTCCGTGTTTCCAGAGCCTTTAACTGATGTTTAAAACGGACCAAGCGATTGAATAAGTAAACAAACATTGAGTTAACATCCCTGCCTTCCACCCGATCGGATGGGCAAATTGCGGCGTTACACGAACGGTATTGACAGGCCTCATTCCACTTTAAAGTAACGTATCACGTTTGGTGAATTCTAAAGGAGCTCCATTTATTTTCAGACATCGAGCTGACCAATGTGAACACTGTTAATGCTTTCGGAAATGCCGGCATTAGGAACTGTCCACGCTTCGGTTTGCGCTACCTACGGTATCTTCGGTACCGGGCGAAGAAATGGAGACGCTTTTGTAAGTAGAACTAAATAGTTTTTGTTATAAATAGAATATAATATTTTCACGCCCTGAATCAATAGCGGGCAGCGAATAAACGGTATGTTTCATCTAAGAAGAGAGACAAGAAATGCGACAGTTTTATCTACATGTTTTCAACCTCGTAAAGTTTTGAAATTAGCAACAAAATTAAAAATTAAGTTGTCGTTATATTTTTTAGACGTTATCACATTTTGAATTGCTTCAAACTAGGCAAATTGATAATATATTGTTTTTCAAATATTGAATTAGTAAAGTAAAACGAAGGAATACTTTGTAATTTAAGTAACCCATAGGCGGAACTTAAGTAACTAAAGCAACACAAACAACGATATAATGTATGCATGAGGCATTAACCAGTCCGTTACGCCGTAGTACTATTTGCATTTTGTCTCCTCAAATACTCTGGTATGATCGAGCATATACGAGTATACATAATAACAAAAAAAGGTCTAACGAACGCGAATTATTCTGTGGGCTTCCAGTTTTAATCAATAATATGTAATCTAAATTTTTATAGTGCATGTATATAATCTCTGCACTTAAGATGAAACATAATTTCTACAAAATTTAATGTTTCAGCCTCAGTGCTGAGATGAGAAATATAAAAATTTAGATTTCGTATAGCATATAATGGCGACATCTGTCGTTCCAATTAACGTTTTATAACGATAATCTAAATTGTTTGTATGCAGTAAAGGATACAAAAATAGGAAAACATTAATATAGATAGAAGACGTTGATATTTTCGTCGGAGTGGCAATCAGCCGTTTATACGGTGGTAGGGCCACGCAGCAGCCTCGGCTGTTGCACGAATGGGCAGGCCCGTCCGGGTAAGTACCACGACCTCACAGAAGACCGCTTAAAGTGGAAGTATGGCAAATACTTTCGCGTTTCTGGTGAGTGAGGTAGCCGGAACCCAATTTTCAAAAGGTTGTCAACGCATCTGTAACCCTCAGGAGTAGCAGATGTCCATGGGCGGCGGTATTCACTCACCTTCAGGTGAACCGTCTGCTCGTTTGGTACCTCTTCACGTAAAAAAAAAAATCTTAGTGGTTAAAGCGTTTGGGTGCGAATCCGGAAGACGTGTTTTCGATTCCCGTATCGCCGAAAAACTGTTAGTCCGTTTTTTCTAAAAAATTATGTTACTAAATATATAAATAGTTTTAAAATTACTGTTAATATGAGCTTCACGCACCAAGATTCATGTGTATTTTTTTTGATTGATTGATGTATATTTTTTTTTTGATTGATCTACGGTTACTGTTATTGGGCTCAACTGTGCGTGTATTAAAAGAGGGATGGACTCTATGATCAGCTTTGTTTCCATGAAGCCCGCGTTTCATCAATCATAGAGCAACTAAACAAATTGCCCGCTTCGTCTGTCCGCAGTGTTTTCATTATTGCAATGGACACCATAAACAACCCGCCAGCGCCCATTTTATGGCTCCACGGGGTCATGGGTGGCTTTCACGCCCTCGTTATTATGTGACCATGGTAAATCTTCGTACATAAAGAGCAAAAGTAGAACAAATAGGTTGGCACTGCAGCTTGTTCCTGAAAGGCAATAAATAGTGTTTTACTTAACCAAAAAAAAAATGCATCTAATTTTGGATTAGAATAATACTTTTTAAAATCCCCAAGTCGAATAATTCTACGATGATACGCGCCAGACGACGCTCTAGACATTTTCGTCAATTTCTCTACAAATTTTAAATTTCATCTTTAGTGCAGAGAATAGCACAATCAAAATTAATATAATTTATAGGGGCAGTGTTGTGATCCAAAAACAGAATATTGAATTTAATAGATACATTTTTCTTGATAACCTTTCACATAAGGTCCTGTTGAACTTTATGAGCATTCAATCGCACATCAAATCAAGCCTTGTAAACAAATACACAATTGTTGTCTTCTGTTTGCGCCAGTGTTTTACAGAAATTGCAAATTTAACTCAAATTTCTACAGAGTTAGTTTCTTATTCATTACCTTTATAGTTATCTCCTCCTTAGTTTAAATTTATACCATCTGCTGACCTCACAAAAAGTAGTCAACCAAGGTGACTCCGAAAAGAACATTAACATTTGGTAACAAACGAAAAAAAAATAATGAAAAATAATGTTCAATTAACATGATGCGGCATAATAAGCGGTCTGAATAATTCGCAGCCACTCTTTGTGGGTGAGGTTTTACGGCCTACATAAGTCGGCCTTGTGGCGTGGCATGCGACGATGCGGCATGCGTGCTCGCATGTCGGTGCGACAGCGGCTGCAGAGCATGTGGACATGGGCTTGAACCTGTGGGATTACCAGGGCGCGCTAAATTTACTCGGACACGCGACCGACCCTTAATATCTACGCCACTTACTGTTATTACGCGCGACCTAGACCAAAGCCCCATTTGCATTCCGCGATAATGTCTATAAATAACTTAACTGCGATGTTATTTCATGCTTTAAACCTTTCGTGTATTAAGATAAATGAATGTTTTGATATCACATGAATCAGTATTTAGTATTCATGTCGTTACAACCGCGATAATAAATTAACACACGTCTAACGCTACTTGCCAATAATCATAAAAAAATATAAAACGTTAAAAAATCCATAATTATACGAATATAACGTAAGTAAGATTGTCGCCGCTGTGGGAATCGAACCCACGTCTTCGGCATTCGCGGCCTGACGCTTTAGCCACCAAGTTAAACGGCTGATTGCCACACCGACGAAAATCTTAATGTCTTTTATCTACATAGTTATTTAGCATTGAAGCAATGCATATGCGCATCAATTGTTATATACTTTCAATTGTTATATACATTTGTTATATACTAAAAATAGAAAGGCATTTCGGTGGCGATTGTTTTAAGGCCAACCCAAAAAGAATCCCCAAAAGCAATCACAGCAGTCATCGAACAATAGCCGGAGGCAGAAACGGAAATAGAAGCACCTTACCTTTTCCAAATTTCTGTGTACGATCCCTCGCGTAAGTTCTTTTGCCTTTGCGGTCTCGATGCGTGCAAAATTACACCTCATTGATTATAAATAAGGTACAAAATGGAATAGTCATTTTAGCCATCAGTCGGACAACGGCCTAGCCTTCTGTATGGTTCCCTTGACTTGAAACCTACCATTAGCGCTTCTCACGCAATGTCTCAGAATTATTCAATTAGTACACCGCTAGCTTCTACAAAAGCATCGTCACAAAATTCTCGATATATTTAGACGCAGTCAATTGTCTTCCAATATAATAAATAACCTACCATCGCGAAGTTGTACGAAGACAAGTTTAACACCATTTTATCTGAACGCTTTTATCATAGTTTACTTTTTGAACACTTTGGAAGACAACAAAACAAGTATAAAAAAATCACATTATTGAATTCCTAGGTACGATTTGTACTATAATTCATATACTAAATACCATCACTGTCTATATGGCCTAAAGTGAAATCATACTAAAACTAGAGTCCGATAGTTCATCTTCATAGTGAATAGTCGAGCGAATTGGTGTTATGAAGTTAAATTTAAATAAAAAAGAGAATTTTTAATGACGTGGCTTACATACAAACAAACACTTTTCATGAAATTGGATTGGGTTACAAAGCTACTACAAAAAAGGGCTTTTGCAAAATGTGGAGCTTTGAAATAATTTTGATACAAGTTTTCATTTGAAAATGCACTCTATTGTAGTGTCGTTAGGTAGCGTATTGTATTTCATGGAAAATCTGTAAAGGGGGTAAAAACAAATCCCCAATTTCGGTGTATTTTTGTCGCAGCTTGATCTGTGAAAAAGTTAATTGGACAAGTACACGCTCTGGGCTTGTTTTAATTGGCTTAAATACGAAAAGTCACTTTGACCGGATGTCTTTAACAACTTCTGTGTTGTATATATTTACGTATGTTAAAAATCACTTATACCAAAGAATATAATAAACCTCAATGGAACAGCTGGTTAAATCTTTTATTTCCGAAAACTAGTATGAGGTAGCAATATTATTATAATCCTGAATCCTGATAGGGCACATAAAAGTTCGACGAATCTTCTTTGCACTGTTTTACATTTTCTTGTAACTATTGGATTACTATTTAATTATTTATTAAATAATGCTTTTTTATATTCCCGATGTTCCGAAAACTTTTCAACAACCATAGTTCCCTAACATTCTAAACAAATATAAAGACGATTTTGTTCAATGATTAATTTGACGTAATCACTTCATTTAATAATTAAAATAGGTACGAGAATAATAAATGTTATTTAAATTTAAATTTAAATGTACAAACAACATTGCAACACTCATCTCAAGTACTCACCTAATTTTCATAGTAAAAATGTGTGACAGGTCTACACCGTATTATGAATTAATTTGAGCTCATTGAGCCATAATGATATTTTTCTGCAGCTTTTCTTCAATAGATAAATGCCTTTTAAGCCGAAAATCCTTAAATGCTGAAAAAATAACTATCGTTCTAAAATATTATTTTTTTGTTATAAATTTAGTTTCATGCGCATGGTCACAATTTTCTCTTCATCGCCATTAAGGCTTACAAGTAACACTATTATGGATTTATTTTTGAAATTTACCTTACGTAGAAACAAATAAGGATAGTGCATTGGCATGTGGAAGAGGACACTCTTTTTAGTGTGCCGTAACCAAACGTTTAAACGGGACCCTATTACTAAAACTCCGCTGTCCGTCTGTCACCACGCTGTCTTATGAACCGTGATAGTTAGACAGTTAAAATTTTTGCAGAAAAAAAATTTTCTGTTGCCGCTATAACAACAAAATACTAAAAAAAACAGAATAAAATAAATGTGTAAAAAGGGGATATGATTTTTTTTTCCATTTTTATAGATACGAATCCCTAAATATTATTTTATCATAAAAATAATTAATAAATCTTTCTCTTTTCTATTAAAGCGCGCTTTCTATTAAAATTTATTATAATTTCAATGTAAAAAAATGTTTAAAAAAAAACTTCTAAGTATGAAGATGATGACCCACAGATAATACAACCGGTATAGGCGTGTAAGCCAAGTCAAGAAAAAATATGAATATCTAAATTCTGAATTAGGATACCATTGGCAACTTTTATCATTAGACGTAGGTTCCAAGTATTTTAAAAATAGTAAAAATAAAAGCCATTTTTATTAAACACGTGCCTAGAAAGCTTGGAGTTAAGCCAAGAGGCCACTTGTAGTTTCCTAACCACGAGCTTAACAAGAAGCATAATTTCACTGTAAATTATTATTAGCGCTTACGCTAGAATATTTATAAAAATTACTAAAGTTTCTTCTTAATGATATTTCTTGGCTAGGAGCTGTGAAATAATATTGGTCATAATTCTAGTGGTCGGGATCGAAACATCCTCTGGCTTTTTTTTATGTGAGAAGGTGGCAAGCAAGTTAGCGGTTCACCTAAGTGACAACCGCCGCCCATGGAAATTTTCAACACCTGTAGGGTTGCATATGCGTTGCCAACTTTTAATTAAGTGGGCCAGTTACCTCGCTCACCAGACGAAACGCAGAAGTATAACAATTCTACCTCACGCCGGTCTTCAGTGAGGTCGTGGTACTATCCCGGATGGAACTGCCCATTCATGCAACAGCGAAGACTGTTGCGTGGCCCTACCGCAGTAAATCGGGTCATCAAGTTACAACATAATTTCCTTAAGGATTCCTTAAGTCTGATTCACAATAACTTACCTAAACATAAAATCAGAGTCTTCTTCATGCTTTAAATTTTTACATTAATTTGAAACGTTTATGCCATTAAGGCATCATTACATGGTAAAAAACAAAGTCGTCCCGCTGTCTGTCTGTCCCTATGTATGCTTAGATCTTTAAAACTACGCAACGGATCTTGATGCGGTTTTTTACTAGATAGAGTGATTCGAAGGAAGGTTCATATGTATTATACATTGTACCCGTGCGATGCCGGGACGCGTCGTTAGTATAAAATAAATACAGGTGGTTCAACACCTCTTTTAGCTAAACGTAACTCAAGCTCCGTCACAGTTTTCACACACGGCCACAGCTTTATTGTATTCAATTATTTTACTAAGAATGGATTACTTGAAATTAAGCAATGTACTCAGTGAGCTCAATAATGTTATGTAAATTGCTTCATTGACTACGAAAGCACTACGCAATCACCGTTAAGTCCTTGTAGCATAATTTATTCATAATGTTCGAGTAACCATGTATCGATCACATGAAACTCCTCCACGTGACATCTGCACAACAGGCGTCAGACAGAACGAGTTGTAAGTTCAAGTTTCGAAGAAAAATGTACTTGTTTTAATTTGATGGATATAGTATTTCATCTGTTTTCCCGTTTACCTAGTCTGAGATCGTCCTACACTAGGTTTGGCTAAACGCGTTCTCCACTCAAGAACTCGTCCGCTCCATCGGCTGTCGGCTGAACTAACAATGAACCCTCTCAGTGGCGGATTTCCCCTAAGGCCCAATAACTTTGATTTTATAATTATTAATAAGTTTTAAATAATTATATCACCATAGTTATCGCTTTATTTTCATACAGACAGTCATTTCGGTGCTGTTCTAGACGCACGGTCCATTAATATTCGCAATAAACGCCTAGTTGTGACCGGAACTGGGAGTGCGGTATGACGACCGCTCGTTTCCGGTGCAGTCACTGAAATGTCAACTAGTTTCCGCTCCTGCATTAGATACTAGTTTATCCAGTGACTAATATATCAGGATAAATTTCATATTATTGTTCTTGGGAAATTGTTTTATATGAGTAGTATAGTAAGTTTAACTTGTTAACGATAAGTGATAATAGGGAAATATTATTAGAATGGAAACTTCTCCACCTGGAGTAGACTGTACTTTAGGTAACCAAGTAACTGATAAACATACTTAAAAATACTTTTGTTCAGTAAATTAATACAGATCATAGATATTATATAAATACCCAGAGAAGCACTATATTCATCAGAAAATATTATTCCAGTAGTGAGGATTCGAACCCACAGCCGATGGACTAAGAAACAGTTCCACTATCCACTAAGCCACTTTTTAGTTTACGCTTCACTTTTATCATGGTCAGACATCTCTTAATCTACAGTTTTCAAAGCAACATCACTCTCTAGTGGCATCAACATCTTGGCTCATTCGAGAACAGCGTCGAGTAGAAGTTTCTACTTTCACATTTCGTCAGTTATGTGAGTTAAACAAGGCTCAAACTTCGGCAAAGCACCGACGAACCTGGGTATTTTGGTGGTCCATGGGCGGCCGTAATCACTCAATATCGTAATATCTGTGATTATACAATTATAGGAGATAACTATCTTACATTTCTTTTAGCAATAGCAAAAGACCATCAGTATCGATAACCAACGATTTTTTTTTTAATATTTAGCCGTAATTTTCAATTATAACATGAAATCAATCTAGGGTCAGTATCGGTCGCGCGCGGTTGAATAAATTGAAAAAAAAAAAGCGTTGTCACGTGCCGCCGCCGTCAAAAAAATTTGATCTAATAAATTTCTTATATTTACATTAGGTATTATAAATAATGGTAAAATAAGAATTTTTGTCCCGTTTTACATCGATCATCATCAATCTTATTTAAAAACACACACAAGTTTTCCACGTAATTTAAATGCAAAAACAGGAAAGTTTACAATTTATCTGGATATTTTAAAATTTCGAAATTACGTCAGACGCTTTAGAAATATGTAACGACAAGTTGAGGTTCTCTATAAAATCAATTCACTTAAAGTTGCAATACTCTTTCTGGACAGGTTTACAACTATAAAGCTTTGTCAAAATTTTGTCTATGATACAACAGATAGTATCGTCAATTAGTATGCCGTTCGACGTTTAACCCGAACTAAAATGGATTTATTTTGATCATTTACTTACACACGTTTGCTTCTATCTTGTTTAATATATCGTTCGACGCTCTATCAAAATCAAATTAACTTAAATTATTTTACAGAAAGAATTTAGTGTTTTTGGTTGGGCGAAAATATGGCATTCCTCTATTCTACTCGTACTGGCACCTGATCATCAAAACTTACAGGCTGGGTGTCCAAGTTTACTCTTTATGTTATTTTAAATCTCGAACTGATTCAGTCTGAAAATCGTGATACGTAATTAAATACCAAACTGAGTACGATCTGAAAAATCAGCTGCGAAAGTAGGGAAGCTATAAAGCTATAAAGTAGGGATATTATTAAAATTCCATTGGCTTTCCATCGGGGAAATTGTTTGTTATGTTACCTGCACCCTCTGAAAAATAAAAACAATCTATTCCGTGTAACAGATACTTATTCTTCCATTAGAAGTCACTAACCGTATTTGCTGGGTGTGACCGGATATATCTGCGCATGGTAGTGAACACCCGTTTCCTTTGTGGCAACCTAAATTCTATATTTGACCTTCAAACATTCTTTTTATTTTTTGCGGAAAATGGATTCGTTGCAACTAAAATTATTCAATAAAAGCGATGAACTATTCACATTGAAATGTACATAATTATATACCCTTAATCAAAACATACTTTCAAAAAATGCTTCTTTTTATGAATAGAAAGAGGATTTGATTTATTAAAAACATAATTTGAAAAGTCCAAGATTCTAAACAGTCCATGGTCCTTTGTAAATAATTCATTGTGTTAGTGATATAATGAAAAGTAAAAGTAGGAAGAAAACGATGAAAAGTTACTGCCATATTTTTGTATGTATATATGGATAAAATTTGTATACAAGTCAACAGTATATTATAGTATGCGTGTATCGACCGGTGATTTCGACCAGTTTGAGTGTGTCATGGATGATGTCCTTAAAAAACTGTGTTTAACTAGTAAATCAGTCATAGTTTGTGGAGATTTTAATGTGGATTTATTACAAGTAACACAACTTAGTAAGCGGCTTTTAAATTTATTTAATTCATTGAAACTTAAAAATCTTTTTTATGAACCAACTCGTGTTACTAACTTATCCTCCACATGTATCGATAACGTTTTCCGTCACAATGAAGTATATGACAAATCTATTATAAATTATCTGAGCTCTGATCATCTTGGTTTAAAATTTTCAATAAATGAAAACATTACTACAAGTGAAATTAAGATCAGGTGTAGACCTGTCACTGCTCGGAGACTAAATTCTTTTAAAGATAAAGTAGCACAGCATGTATTCCATAAAGATATCGGAGTCAATAACCCTAATGATTGTTATAGATCAATGGTTGATTTTCTCATAACTTCCTATAATCATATTTTTAAACCCCGCACAATTGTTAAAAAATCAAAATTAAAATTTAGTGACTGGGCAACAGTGGGTATATATAAAAGTAGGGATTCACTGTATGAATTATATAATATGAGGCAGTGGAATCACGACCCTAATTTCCATAAACGGGTACAAAATTTTTCAAAAATATTTAAAAAAGTCTGTATACATGCAAAATCTATCTACATAAGAAATAGGATTTTAAATTCTAGTAATAAAATAAAAGCTACATGGGACATCATTACCTGTATATCTGGAAGACCCAAGATATTCAGGGAACCTATAAAGCTAGTGATAGGCAATACACCTATAACTTCAGATAACGAAATTGCAAGTAGTTTTGAAAGTTATTTTTCAGAAATTGCAATTAATGTTACATGCACGTTAAAATCCTCTCCCATTGATGAAATTAATGTATTAAAAAATAATGTTACCTATTGTCGACAAACGTTTAAATTTAATCACATAGATACTAATTATATTATAAAAGTTTTGAATTCTATTAATCTTAAAAATACAGGAGATTTGTGGGGCATGTCCATAAAATTAATGAGTACAATAATGCCGTATATTGCACCATATTTGGCAAATATTTTTAACACATGTATAGATTCTGGAATATTTCCAGATCTTATGAAATTCAGTAAGATAATCCCCGTTTTCAAAAGTGAGGATAAAAATGATCCAGGCCTAATCAGATAAATTACAGACCTATCTCCATATTGCCATCTCTGAGTAAAATTTTTGAAAAACTAATTTTAAATCAACTCTTAGCACATTTTAATATGAACAAAATTTTCCACAATGACCAATATGGATTCACTAAAGGCAGATCGACAACGGATGCGGGTGTCGCACTTGTCAAGCATATTTATAACGCCTGGGAAAGGTCACAACATGCAATAGGTGTCTTTTGCGACCTTTCAAAGGCTTTCGACTGTGTATACCACCAAACCCTCCTTCAAAAGTTAGATTGTTATGGCATTCGTGACATCGCCCTCAATCTCATTGCCTCTTACCTTAGTAATAGAATTCAAAAAGTATCTATAAATGATGTAAATTCCGCAGGGTCCCCCATGAAAATGGGTGTCCCACAAGGATCAATCTTGGGTCCATTATTATTCTTAGTGTATATAAATGATCTCCCCTTTTATGCCAGTGAGTTTTGTGATGTTGTACTGTTTTCTGACGACACATCGCTCATTTTTAAGGTTGACCGAAACGTGTCGGATTATGACGACGTGAATAGTGCACTTTCGCGTATCCTCCACTAGTTTACCGTTAATAATATGGTATTAAATGCTAAAAAAACTAAATGCCTTCTTTTTACCCCCCCAGCGTAAGAAGGCGAAGTTTTAGCTTAACATTAAATAGCGTAACCCTTAATCCTGTTGAGTCCGCTGTATTCTTGGGAATTACAGTGGATTCAAAGCTCCAATGGAGTCCCCATCTATCATCTCTTGCGAACAGGTTAAGCTCCGCTGTTTTTGCAATTAGGAAGGTTAGGCAGCTATCAGACATCGACACTGCCAGACTTGTTTATTTCAGTTATTTCCACAGCATCTTGTGTTACGGCATTTTGTTGTGGGGTAGTGCATCTGATATAATTTCTATATTTATTCTTCAAAAAAGAGCTGTCCGAGCAATCTATAACATCGGAGCCCGGAATACACTCAGAGACCTTTTTAAAGAGATTAATATACTCCCTGTTGCGTCTCAATATATTTATTGTAATATTTTGTATGTTAAAAATAATATTAATAGTTATGTAAAGAATAGTGACAGACATAAACTAAATACTAGAAATAAGGACAAACCAACTACGCCATTGTTTCGTCTACAAAAAGTAAACAGGTCGTTCATGGGGCAAGGTGTGCGCATGTATAATAAAATCCCACAGTCGATATTAAGTCTGCCACTTGATGAATTTAAACGAAAAATTAAAAGTAAACTTATGGCTAAAGCCTATTATTCTATTGCCGAATATCTTGACGACGCCAATATGTGGGGTTTATACTGTTGATACTCACGTAGGCTAAAACAAGACTATTGTACCTGTACTATTATATTGTAAACTGATTTTTTTAAAAAGAGTAACTGTTGAGTTTCTTGCCGGTTTCTTCTCAACAGAAACTGCTTTCCGAACCGGTGGTAACTTACGAACGTGTTAATTTCTTGTAAAATTTTGACGTTTCATAAGAACGCGCAAGCGTCTATGTGAATAAAGATATTTTATTATTATTATTATACAATTTTCATATGATACTATATCGAGAGCCTTTAGAATAGAAAAAATATAGTATCCAGTTTAAACTTTTCACATATGATAAAAGAATATATAGTTGAGAAAAAGGCTCGGCCTAAATTATGTACCTCTACCGTGAGCTTTTGTTAGTGTGGTGGTAATAAAGCCCTTGCCTGCATATTTTTGTTCCCTACTTTTTCCAAATGTCAGTAAATATCGAGGTCGACAGAATGGTTTAGAAATGTCAACTCATAGCAACCAAGATACTGTGATATGAAATAAAATTGGTCGTAAAAGTAGTAAAGTAGAGTGAACAGGCTATAAATGTCCCCCCGCTAGGCAAAGGCCTCATCTTTACTAGAAGTATTATCCTCATAGACCACCACGCGACCACACTGAGGATTGGCGGACTTACATATCTTCGGAAATATATATTTTTTTGATATTATTTTGAAAACATGCAGGTTTCCTCACGCTGTTTTCCTTCACCGCTGAGCACAAATAATTTCATTGGTGCCGGCACCGGGGATCGAACTCAAGTTGCTCGAGTGTATTGAATTAAAAGCGAGCTCCCGGATAATGAGCTATCACGGCTGATGATGGTTGCAGCAAAGATAATTATGAATTACTTGCATTGTTCAAAATTTTCTGGTGCAAGTAATTATAAAACTTATAGGTATATGAGTGTTGTTTTAGCAACACGGAAGTTTAATAACATTTTCTCTCATAAGTGATACCTGAGGAGAACACGTTTACGGAGGTGCCGTATGTTTACGTTACTACAGAGTATATAACTCCATGTAGTTAAAAACAGATGGCAGTAAAACCCATAGTTTACACAGTAGAAATAGCTTTTCTACGCACACTAATATAGAATTAACGTGACCGTGTTAATTCTATAAACAACGGCTATTAAATTTAACGATCTTTAACGTGAGTTGAGACAGCTTCTTCAAATGTGCTCCGGGACGATAGCAAAGCCGACTCAAGACTTTGTCAAGAACGCTATTGCTAACACTTTGCTAATGTGTTTTTAATATAAAGATGGACAGTGATAGCTCAGTGTCCGGGCGCTCGCCTTTAATTCAATATACTCGAGCAACCTGAGTTCGATCCCCGGTGCGGGCACCGATGAAATTTTAATTTTAAGCGCTGACTCATGACATGCACAGCGGCGAAGGAAACATCGTGAGGAAACCTGCATGTTTTTAAAATAATAATAAAAAAAATATTTCGAAGATATATGAAGTCCACACTTCCGCAGTGGGGCCGCGTGGTGGACTATTGCCTAATACGCCTCTGTACAGAGGAGGCCTTTTCGCAGCCATGGGACATGTATAGGCTGATAATTAACCCAGTATTTGGATAATAATTTTATACTTTTTAATATGATCTGGTAGTCACCATATTGTAGCGCTACGAAAGCTTACCGGCGTAGCATTTTTCAGGACTGATTTTTTTATTGTGGAATATATAACTTTTTTGTTGAGCTTCGTCATTCTATTGAAATATGTAAGTGTTTAGGCCAATCAAAGTGTAAATCAATTTTTATCTTTGTAATTTTATATTGCCAAAAGCAATTCTCAAACATTTCTATGCATAAAGTAAGATAATTGAATACCGCCTGCCAGTTATAAGATTATCAGTTTAAATAATGTATAGCAGAAGCGTTCTTCTCCGTTTCAGAGAAATACAACTCTTAATTTTCCACAGACTTAAGTCACAAAAATATTAACATTTTTACTATTCTATCAAATTAGGATTCATTAAAATGTGTTTAAATATAAAACGAAAAGAACTGAAATTTAAGAAAGAAAATTAAGTGGCCATTCTGTATAAAAAAAATTGGTTTGCGAAGATAATTGACGATTACAAGTTTGTTGTTTCAACTAAGTCAAATTGCTAAGTTTGTTTTAACTTTGGCTGTCAAACACAGTTAGTTAATTCAATTAGACAAGGGTACCATTCGAAATTTTCAATAAGTTTATTAAAGAATCGTAAGGCTTCGTTATTTTCCTAATATCTTTTTAAATTACTCTCTTTTACGGCAGCGGAACCAAACAGGAAAGTTGATGTTTTTTCGACAATGGGTAATTAATAAGGCGGAATCCACACCGACGCTACTTTTTGCGTGTTTTTTTTTTAATATGTTAAAAATAACTTTTGTGGCTACTTGCTAATTTCCAAATTATTTCTTGTTAGTTTCCAATGATACTTGCGAACGTTGTACAATAAAATGGATAATTTTTATCTTAAAATTAAAATTATCTTCAAATTATTATTAATCTATATTTAAAGAACATATTGCTAAAATAAAAAATGAGACCAATGCGCTTAATGCATTCTTCAAGATTATGAAAAGCCCTTGCCATTAGGATAGCTTTTACACAATGTTTGAAATTGTTTATTTGTGGATGTTCTTAATTTAATAACTTATATTGATACATCTATAAAGCAACAGCTTTCTGGCTTTAGCCAGTCTAAGCCTCGGTACTACTAGAGATTCACACGGCCCTGATGACATGTGATATGACATCTATTCTTTAAGAAAGTTTCGTGTGTTAAACAACCCTTTGCTTTGCTATAATATAAGATCACAGGACCAAAAGACCCGTCTAATACTCAAAAACAAACTATCGTTTACTGCGCACTCACAGTTTAAAATAGACGGCAATTGAATGCATATCTAATAAGTATTACGTGCCGATAAATACAATTCCACAATTAGCTATCGCTTTCTCACTTCTTTCAACGTTATCAAACGAAAAATAATTGGGTGTGAGAAGTCAGGAGATTACTTCCATCCACAAACAATTCTATAGCGTATGCTAAAGTAGTTACAAAGTCCCGTTTCAAAATCAAGTTAGGCTGAAGTTTTGTACTAATAGCGCAGCTTTGTTAACTAAACACCGTTAAGAGCTTAGCTAGTAATAATGTATAGAGCTTAATAGACAAGCATAACTGAAAGTGAACTGAGATAACATAACTTAACATGACATAACTGAAAGAGACTGAGATTTTTTATTTTTAATCTAATTTTCGGCATAGGAGCTGACCAAAAGACTTTTCATTTAATTTGAACGTACTGGGGTAAAATACCTTTATATATCGATTTCTTGCATTTCGATTTTGATTTTTAATTCACGACGTTTGCTACGTAAGATACAGACCATAAAGAGGTAAAGAAGTGTTGCAAGAATGGACAAAAATCAAAATCCGTCATCTCAGTCTATGTATCTAGCTGACAGGCGTGAAGTTTATTTATACATGTTTTTTTTAATATATTTTTATTTTAGAATTGCCGCTTAACAGAATCATTTTTAAAATCGAATTAAAAACCTGCTAAAATTTTACCTAGAATTGGCCCTGTTCGATCCAGCCTAGTGCGTTACTTTGTCGAATAACTTAATGTGACCGGTCAAAGGTAACTTCAGATATTTAATTTCTAGCTACTAGAATGCAGTGCAAATATGCCCTAGCGATTCAAGCCTTTGTCGATGTTCGTATGTTTCATTTGCGGAGGTCTAGCTTTGTAGTTAGTGCTAAAATTGTTCACATCATCTTACCTTATTTATTTGTACTTTACAATATGCATATATACAGAAACGTGATGTTACTTATAAATTATTAATAAACAATCAGAAAGGTTTGTTCAAGAATGGGCGTGAACAACACGATTAAGACGATTTGTAGCATTTGAAGGGTCATAATGCTTTACAGCTGCCGCTGACGTATCTTAAGTGAGGGGTAGATTAAAGATAAAAGATAATTAGCATGGCAGTGCGCTATTTAAATGTTCTTCTTTTATTCTGCTTTATTTCTTAATTTTTAATTCTGCTTCATTTCTGACAATTGAATTAAATTATAATAACCTTCACGATAAAAATTAATAAGAAAATCAATGAATAAGTACATATCATTGGGCTAACAAAAATTATGTATAAAAAAATGCTGAATAATTCATGTGTGGTAACTTTTATCTTATTACTGTTTTGATTATGTCATTTATTTTCCAGCGTTACTTTTCTATAATCAACTTATTATAATATTATTAGTCTTGTCCATTCTAACCTTATATAGTCATAACATTTTTGGTTTTTTCAATACACTTATATATAACTAGATACGTAGTACAGTACAATACGTAGATCAAAACCCTATCCTGGGACACATAAAATTGTTACTTACACTTAACAGATGATTAACCATATGCTACGCACTGAAGGAAAGCATTACGGGGAATTATTAAGTAAATCATAATATAAAGTATTGTAGTGTTGCTTGACAAAGTCTCTCTGTACAGAGGCTACTAATCTATATGTGGGTCACATACATTAGTTACATGTTTCAAAGATTTTGTAAAAGCTACCTAAGGGAAAGGGACTATTGCAATGTCGATGAATACATTGAGAACAAGGATGCGTGTAAATGACTCTTGCTCTGCACTTGCAAGTCCTCTGGCCGCTGCTGATTTTATGCTTAAAAAATTTTAACGTGACCGATATGGATGACGAAACACGTGACTTTGGCATGTCCAAAGTTGACCAACGTGCCTGTAGAAGTTTTCCCTTGAAAAAAAAACGTGCGCGAGATCCGGCCGCCCAGTTCCCGCGCTTTCCGTGACGTAGTCGGAAGCTCACGGAGGGCGGGCGGGCTCCGCACAGCCGCAGCGCCAGTGTCGCCGGGCCGCAGCGCTGGACGCGCGTGTCCCGCCGCGTGACGTCACCGCGCTAACGTCAAAGCTCGCCTTTTGAATTATTAACGTAGCGTAAAGCTCGGCAAAGCGTTAGCGCCGTCCCCATGATCGACGATGAACCATAAATGAAAACGGTCCACCGTCGGGGTTATATTGTCTGTAACCTTTAATGCACGCTTATATTTGTTGTAAACAATTCCGGGCTCACCATGCTTGGTAAATGCAACAGTACATATCATCAGTGACTTGTAAGTATGCAAGCTGAAGTATTCCGATGTAGCTTTTATGGCAAAACATATCAGAGTGGCTTGATCATACGCCTAGGCTAGGCTTAGGTAGGCTTTCACGTGGAGGGCTCTGGTTCGATAAATTGGTCATGTCGATGATATATATATTTATTTCTAGAAAATTGTATAATTATCAGTCTCTTTTCTGGATTAACGAAGAATTTGCTCAAATTGTCGCTTTGTTAACGTTGTAAATAATCATCAAATGCATAATACTGAAATTATACGCATTAATTCACACAACGTATATTACGTATTTTTTAAAACGGCCTTTGATTAATTTTAGTAAATTACTTTAAAATCTCTTGTGTGTCTCCAATAAACCACGGTCTGCGTAAGAGGTTGTTTGTAAACAATACAAATTACTTCATGTTGACTTCAATATTGTAACATCGCGTAATTTATATTAAATGCTAAGATTGATGACTCCGTGGCGCAGTTGCCGAGGCATTGGCATCGGCGTCGGGGGTCGTGGGTTCGATTCCTACACGGGACAACTATTTTTGTAACCCACAGATACTTGTTTCTGGTCTGGGTTTTTGTCCACGTGAAAATTATGTTTGTAAAACGTCCTTACAACAGAGGATAACGTAATTTAAAAGTAATGGCAATGTTAAAAAAACTAATAAATAATAACTTTATCGAATAAATTTTTTGATGCCTGCAATGGATGGTTACATTTTCATCTTTCACAATCATTTGCTCGTGATCAACTTTTATTTGAGTATAATTTATGTGAGGACGATGCGTAGGCATATACCGTGTGGTCAACGGGGCAAGGGTGGGTTATGTCGGGCTTGGAACCCCCGAGATGTTTCACGTATTCATTCATACGCATATTTTTAGGGTCACGGGAATGCTTTCACATATTACCTCAAGCCTGACAACGCTAGCCGCCTTAGTAGACCTTCCTACTCGTCCTCTTTTGAACGGGCAACCGACTCCCCCGAGCCCGTCACCCAAAGACCAGGGTTTCTGCTTGTTAGCACTGGCAGAGTCGGACCTGGTCCATGGCTCCGCCGCACACCACATTTCGGCGGCGGAGGATAGGGAAAACGGCAGAGCCCGGTACAGACCTAGAACGCCAGGCTTTTCCCCCACGGCCCCACTACACAAAACTCGGTACAGTCCCAGAACAGCACTTCTTTCCCCCAAAGCCACACTACCGCTGTATCAGCGATGCAGCTCCTCCGCAATAACAATACTCCTTCATAACTCAACAACGGTTGCAAACGAGATGAAAGATGGGCATCACTTCTGCCACCCTCTACTTGTCCGCGGCAGCCTCCTCGTACGTGGGCTTAACGGAGCCACTTAGAGCGGCCTTACTCTACAGGCCAGTCTAGTGTGGGTTACCTTTGGAATGAGCATTGCTTCCCCGTAGATGATAATGAATCTAGTCACATACCTACTAGGCAATTTATCGTTTGCCTGAGCGTTCCATACCACATCCCACAGCCCCCCAAAACACACTAAGCTACAGTAGAAGTTGTCGTGTCTAGAAGTTTCACATTACCCTGAATTACTTTTTGAGGATATTTCAGTCACATATAGTTCATGACAAGCTAGGGCTCATAATGACAATTAAAAACTCATTAAGGCCGTCTGAATATTAATTTTTCCCATGTTTAAGATATTTGAATTAAAAAAATAATTGTGTACCTAATAGCAACACAGCACAGGCTTCAAAAAAGTTATTTAAAAATACCTCTGAATTTTAATACATCTTAGATTAATTGTTTACATTTACAAGTTACGTTAGTTACACTTTTTAATATTTTATTTACATAGGATACATAAAGTTTGAACCTCAAAACTTGAATGGAATAATGGACAATAAATAAAATAAACATAATACAATAAAGTATAAACATTAAAGTCATTATGTTTATTAAGAAGTTTCATTAAACTGTCAAAATTAAGCCCCAACACCGTTAGACTGCAATAATAAATATAATAAACGTAAGAAATCGTTAACGAATTTACAGAAAACGAGCTTTTAGTTTAAATAATAAAATTGAATGTTGGATCTCGTATGAACATATGACGGTCTGTGAATTTTGGATGAAATTAAATTGATAAGGGGATGACCTGTTCAGGATTTACATAATTTCAAATCTGAATAGCAGCACCCTCTCGCAGACAGAGCACGGTGCAAAGCCAAGTGTTTTCATTTGAAATTCAGGTTAAGATCCACTGTGCAAATACCACCAAACGGCGCTTAAAATCCACATATATACATGGCAGGTAATAAAGAGCACAAGATTGCAGTCCAAATTCTTCAGTAAGTGCTATTACCATGGACGAAACCGAAACCGGACGACCGTGGTACAGAGTAGTAAAAAAAAGAGAAGTAGAGGTACTAAGTATGTCTGTCTATACCATTTAGGAGTATAGTGATGGCAGCTTTGTTTCGAAATCTGAAATCATAATAAAATTAAACACAAAGCACAAAAAATCAGATGCTCTTATTGCTCCGCAGTAACACTTAAAATATATTATATTGATAAATTAGATATTTTGCGTATTCCGTAAGCTACCAGAGTTCTATTTCGATCGAATACAACGCGTATTTGCTTATAAAGCGTAAACATTATATCTTTTTGTTTACGCGAACGAACATAGCTCATGGCGGCTGTCGGGTCTGATATTTAGCCTCCGCTTAAATCGACATGCCCCGTCGCCTCGTAGGTGCTCTACGTGCGTAGAAACACATGTTGTGAGCCAGGTGATCTGGGATTACGTTTTATTGGAGAAAACTTTATGAGTACGGAGACTGTAATATATGTGAACTCATGGGAATGAGTTCATTACGAGCGATAAACTCTCGTACTGTTAAGCATTTCATTAATTTTCATTTGAATCGAATTTATACGGTTATTTTGTAGTTGATTTGTGAAGACATAAATAATTAAATTTTACCTATGCCGGGTAGAGCTTTCATGGTATTTAGGACAACTTATTAGCAATCGCAAAATTTCATTTAAATATAAGAGTTGTCATTGTGAGTTGTTCTTATTGTCAGTATAAAACTGATCACTTCACTTTTGCAATCTATCATGCGATTTACTATATAGTTATATGTTACATGAATAGATCAACGCGACAGGAGGTCTAATAAAGCTCCACTAAAGACCGACTTAAAGTGAAATTGTGGATACTTGTGACTTTCCTTCGTCAGATTCGCACTGACTAAAGTTCGCACACTATTCCACCTAGGGCCTATATTGGCAGGGTCACGAGAGTTTTCTCACCTACATCCCCAAACTTGCCCGCGCTAGCCTACTTAGCAGCCCCTCCACGAGAAAGACGTCCTCTCTTCCTTAAGTAAAGCGCGTTGAAAGAAAAACCTCAACTTCCTACTTGTACCGGCAATTTAAATGGCCTACTCTTTTGAGTCTTTGTATTGAAAATGGTGGTAGTTATTTTGAAAATTATTTTTACTGTACATTTATATTTTTTCTTGTCTTGCATGCATATATTATCAACATAATATAGCATCCAGTGGGCAACGGGATATTACATCACGCTATTTTCCGGGAATACAGAATTCCTTTGACTGAGGCCGAGTGCTCATACAAAAGAACACTATTTTCTTATATTATTAGTTTAGTTATTTATTAGTCTTAGTAATTCTTAAGTATAGCACGGCCCACGTGTCTGGGGGCGGTGAGAAACGCCATGGAACACGGGTGTACCTAGTGTACGGGTTATGTTGGTTTCGCCGTGCTAGTAGGCGAGAAAGAACTATGGTGTTTGTTGTTACACTAACTGTGTGTAATGTTATTTGACGATGGGTCCGACATACTTAAATCCCCTTCCTGGACCGAGTCGATGAGGTTGTTTCGCGGATGACGCTTGTTAACGCTCGCGTTAATATCGGGTCGGTAATTTGCTACGCTTACCACCAGAGGGTTAGGGATAAAGTTTGGCACTATCGAAGAACTGTTTTGTAAGATTTTTGAAATGTTTGCGAATCGTTGGGAGTATGCAGTCGCTATGCATGTCGACTTTGCGTTGATACCACTGCGCAGCGGTTGCGTGGCGGATGAACCTATTTTGAACTATTTGCAACTATGTGCAAGCTAGTACGGTTTGTATGCGCGAAGATCATGAATGAGTTAGACATAATAGGTCGTACGCAGGCCTTATATAATATTAATTTGTGCCTTAAGAGCATTCTACTAGACGCGTTGGTTAGGTGATGGAGCCGGCCGGAGACGAACGCGGCTCTGTGTTTAATGTGATTTGCGAAAGTCATGCGTGAGTCGAAAGTGACTCCTACTTGACGTTTTCACCTCAGGGGAGTGGTTGGCCATAGAGAGATATTTGCCCTAGCTTTCTGTTCCACACTCTTATCGGGATTTACTTCTATTCTCCATTTGTGGAAACAATCAGCGAGGCAGTCGCCAGCTTATTAATGAAGTTGATTACAAATCAATGGTACCGTCGAAAAAGTTTTTAAAATTTGCGATGTTGCTAGCTTGGGTACACACTAATACAAATTAGGTAATTTTCAATCATTTAGTTTGTATAAAAATGAAAATTTTGAATTGAATTTCGAAAATTTGAATTTCATAATGTGTCCTTGATGAAAAACTATGACTTGACCTTCAACTACAAAAATCTTTATTCTCTACTTTTCCATTCTTTATATGGTAGTATGGTGTGTTTGTCTTGCCGTGTCATAAAATCTTGTAGGATAGGCGTCACCTATATTGGATGGCGCACGTGGGCACATTTATTACGGTTACGGCGACTCCGCTTTGTTTACAACCGCAATACCAGCCGAAGCAGTGTTGTGCAGCTTGCTAATTGTTGCTTTTAATTTGTGTTCCTCTTGAATACATCCATATTATGCAGAACAGCGAGAGCATGCGGTACTTTAGATGTCCTAATAGATTATTCGTGGGGCTCTGGAACCAAATATTGGTGCAACGAGCGAGCATTAAGGGTTAATGTAATTTGTTGGTATTAAAGCGCACATTAAGCCAGTATCCACCAGAAACGTTGGATATTACGACACTTTGTTTCGTTAATGCACTTATGATTCTTGTTTAAGACATGTCTAGTGAAAGCAACATCAGAATGTGAATTTTTAAGAGCCTCCTTAGGTGTTTCTATTATTCTGTTTTCATTTCTTTATAATTTTAACATTTGTTTGTTTACTTCTCTTTCACTCTTTTTCGTTTCTTAGTGTTCCGTCATTTTTATCTACGTAAGTGTTGATTGTTGATTGAAAGAATGAACTTTAAATAAAAGTGAAAATAAACATTAAAACATAGAACTATATCAACATTTACAAGTATATATTGGAACCCAGTCTATGGTGACATCATCGATACGTTCGAGACTAAACTCACCAAACGCATTATGCTATAATCGTCACTGTCTACCTGTGAAGGGCGTGTTGCATTGTGTGTTTTATTTATACAATAAAAACCTGCCAAATGCGAGATGGACTTGCGCACGAAGGTTTCCGTACCATTATAATAGTTTGTAAAACGGCGAAAAAATAAATGTCTGTTATGTCGGAGCCCCACCTAAATATTTTTATTCTGTTTTCTTTATAGGGTCCCGTTTTACCCTTTAGGTACGGAACCGTAATAAAAAATATATATCATCTTTTTAATGCGTACAGAAAAAGAGAAGAGTATTTCTCTACAGCAAATTCCGCATTGGTAAATTATCCAATTTCGCGGGAAGTTTTTGCAATCATGAAAAAATTATGAATATGATACGGTACGTAAAAACAATGTTATTTTTTTTTGTGTGAGATTCGTACACAGAAGACGCCTCCCAATAGTTGTAATGTGCCATGTGTAAATTCATAGTTAATAAATAACTAAATAAGGGTAAAAATAAATTTTACTTAACCTCAACTTTTTTAATTTAAAGCCAACACAGACGTTTATATATAATTAAAAAAAAACATGACATACCATTTTTCTTGATACGGAAAAAGTTCACCTTACGACTTTGTAGTCCGTATTGTCTTCGTCTGGCCGTTTCCACGGCAACAGATGCCGGCGTTCAACTCTCAAAGCGCGCTCAAGTCATAAACGGCGAAATTGAAAAGTTATTGGAAAACGTGAGCAGTAACGAGTAGGTAACAAGTTTTTCGGGAGAGTCCTTCAACTAAATTTTATAAGATATGATCGTAAAAAATAGGTAAGATTTAAGACGTAAATTTATCTAACTGGATAAATTTCTTTAATTCGCTCTTCTATCAACCTTAGATAATAATTATGTGCGTGTTTGGGTATGTACATAGGTGTATGAGTATAGTGTTAGAGTGCGTGTGTGGGTGTTGTGTATTATTTCACGGTATCCTAAATTCCCGACTTAAAATCTAGAATTTATTTTTTCTTCTTTATTTATTCTAGAAACTTTTAAAACAATTTTCTCACAACTAATGCTCTACATTTATAAAGCGTGGGGTGGATATTTTAATAGAAGAAGAGAACTTTACACCCTAAAATATACATATGATTTTGCTGCATACCCATGATATGACAGGATAGTTTATGATAGATACGTACGAACTCTGGTACACATATTTGAAAATGTTTACAGTAGTTTTCTATCAAAATATGTTGATGTGATGTTAACCGCTCATTTAGAGTTACACCAAGGTTTTTTTGTTGTAATTAACTCTTTCCATGTTTTGAAATGTACATTCATGATTACCACTACAAAGAGTATGGATATTAATTTCTTGTATTTACGCGATTACACATTATAAATGAAACTAATTTTACGGATTTATCGCGTTTATTTTTAATTTTACAACAGTCAGACGTCTAACACCTCAGTCTGTCCCGTGACCATGAACGCTGTAAAGGGTTTGAAACGTCGGGAACTAAAATTAAAAATAAACGCGATAAATCCGTAAAATTAGTTTCATTTATAAGTATGGATATTTTTATTCAACAATTAACTAAAACATTACATTCAACATTATAACTGTATTAACTGTTTTTATTATGCTTTTTTACCTATTATTATCATGTCTTCTACGATCAGAACGTGTTAATTAACAATTTTACCTCTTAATAATTTTACAATGAAATGTTTCCTATGAATGTTGATACAAAAAAGTCATAACAGTTGTTTAGAAGTTGTCGAACAATAGAAACTTAAAAAGCAAAAAAACGTAAGCTTATTTAATATGTAAAAAGATCTCAAAGGTCGTTCAATTCGTTTGATATAAAAGCAAAAACTTAAAATAAACGCCAGCTCCAAGTCGTCGGAGTGAAAATTTACAAATTTAATACAAATGAAACTCAGATGAGAAAAAGAAATGTAATTTAACGTTCCATATAATGATTTCTTTAAGCTTAAATCTATCTCTCTAATTATTTGATTTATATATGAGAAAATATAAACAAATGTCAACTTTACATTTTCTTTCTTTATGCCAAACATCTATTAAGAGTTTGTTATCTCCTGCTTGCATGGCAACTATGCTCTACTTACGACACACCTTATCTGTTATCATTGTAAATCAAATTTTGTATCAAATAAAACGACTGTATATTAATACAGGGTACATCTTAGAGAGTTTGCGCAAGAATAATGGACTTTATTATTCATTGCCCGTTCAACGAGCCGAATAATAACGTACACTGTGATTATGTATATGTGGGTGAAGTATTTAAACGAGATTCATGGCTGAAGCTTCTCATAATATTAGTCATTTCTCTGACACTTCTACCAGCGGAGTCGTGATCTAATACTAAACAATCAATTTTAGTGTTACATCACGAAATTTCACCTCGATGTCCAACGTTCCACAACAGCGCGATTTTTAAGGCATTTCTTGCCTCGCACAACCAGTCTGTCGAACCAACTGCCGCCGGCGGTCTTTACGAACCGTTACGACCTGGGAACCTTCAAAAAGAGAGCGTACTCTTTCTTAAAAGGCCGGCAACGCATTTGTGAGCCCTCGGGTGTTGCAGCTGTTCATGGGCGGCGGTAGTCACTTACCATCAGGTGAGCCTCCTGCTCGTTTGCCCCTTTTCTCCATAAAAAAAAAAACAAATCTTAGTGCCAAAATGGGTGCCAAGTGCAGGAATTCTTACGTTAAACACGTCTCAATCACCGTCTCAGTACATTTACAGAAAACGTAATCAGCAGAACTTCAATAAGAGAAAAGACATAACAACCCGTATTTGTAAGCCCGGTGCTATGTACAAAGTTAAGCTTTCAACATTGGTTTACATTCGAGTTTGATAAAATATTGCGCGTAGGTATTCTCTTTTAGCGTTCCTTTCTTTGCATCGCTAGGAGAGTTCACTCGCAAGAAGTCTTTAACAAGTTTTTATTAAGTGGAGAACGTTGCGAGTTAAGACATTTAAGCTTCCGCAATGGTTTTATGTTCTTACATCCGGTTTCTGAAACACTGATTATGGTAGAAATTAACTAATCAGCTGTCAAATGGCTTTTCAAATGTTATTTGAGTTGCCAAAAGGATTGTTAAACTCGTAACATTGATCATTCTGATCATTAAGAAGATCATTCTGATCAATTCAGACAGTTTAACAATGAAGATCAGGAAATAGCCCGTTCCCATCTACTTTAGAATGATCACCGTCATGATCATCAGCCTCAATCGCTACGCTCTTTTCGCCACTTTTTTGCATTCGAAACAACTTTGTTAATATTCGTAGCGTCTTTTCATTCCCCCACTGCGGTGGAAACGTGTTTTCATTAAACACGACAACCGAAGCCAAAAACGAACTCGATTTCTGTTCGCCTGTTTACATTTCTATTGATGCGAGAATTTCAAAGGTTTTACGGGAAGGTACTTACAAAGCCTTTCTCCTTTAATATTATTATTTTTTCGATTATATATACAGGTACGGTAGGTAAGGTATCGGGGCCCAATTTTTTTAATAAGTTACACACAGTAGGCTACCCATCTACCACCCTGGTCAGGTGTTTGTTGTAGGTCCATGCGGCAGTAATCACATAATATCAAATAAATTAGCACACTACCTGCGTGTTCTATATGATATTCAGTGATAATAATATATTCTTTATTAAAAAATTACAATCTCGTTACATAGTACTTTCTCGTATTTGCTTCCATCAAGTTGAAGATAACAAAACAGTCTTCAAAGTCTGTAAAAGTAATTCAACTATGGATCCAAAGCAAACGTTAGTTTAGCAATTCAATTTGTCTGAAGTCCATTTCATTGGAGGTAACCAATCATAGAAATTAATTGCGGACGAAGCCACACTTTTTACTTGTTATGAACTTTGTTTCTAAATGTTTTTTTTAATAATTTTTTTTATGGAAATTTTATAGCATTTTAATTTAAAATTCACGATAGAAGTACTAAAGAACAACTAGAAATTTGTTTTACAGAGATCAAATGGCAAACCAAATCATATCAAAGTTGTAGCGTCAACAAAACACGTGAAATTAGCATATGAGCGACGCAAAGCTTTGAATTTTCTCAATCAAAAGTTGCCCAACGTTCTTATAGAAATTTTGGCTTAAAAAAGTTAAGTACAAATGCTGTAAAGGACACTAAATGGCGCTAAACATTCCTAAAAATGCAATAAAAAAAACGTAGAAGATGTCTATCGTCGTATGTCGTATCTGTATAAATTTCAATGTTAAGTTTATTCTTGAGTTTAACAGCTAGCACAAAAAGTAAATGTTTAGCCTAAAAAAGGAGTCCATTGAAATCTATCCAGTATTTTTCCGTGACGCTCACAACGGCAGATCTCTATTATTTCATTGACATAGAATATTTAAAGACTGCAAAGTGAGATCAACCTGGACGTTTCTTAATTCAGCGACGGTAATGGTAACGTTCATGTACCAACTTAATATTTTTTTCTTAAAGACTCTATTACGATTTTTAATCTCCACCTCCAAACGCTACACTGTTTACCATTTGACGGGTGAAGAAATAGCCAATCATTCAATTTAAAATTCCAATCTCTACAAATTCAATCATAAAGTTTTAAAAAGAGGTAACTAAGGCCTTGTGGTTCTTACCTCGGAGCTGAGATCTAAGAGCTCGGGATCGAATCCCAGCGAATATTAAATTACCTTCAAAAACGCTATCGCATTTTTCACAGCGACAGATTCATCGCCTGTCACTTTGGGACTAGACTAAGTTTAATGATTCACGAAAACGCATCCGCTTCTGTCGTTCATTAATTTCGTCCATGGCCATTATATTAACCGCGGCCACTGCGACATAAAGAGGTGCGCTTTAATTTCGTATATTGCTCCGTGACGTCACAACGACGTCATTACGTCATATGGCACTTCCGTGGCCCAGATAAGCGGCGCTCCTTCCTCCACGCCCCGAACACCTGAACGACGAAGATATGGAAGTTGGGCATTTTCGGAGAGCGAACCTATCGCTGTTATCTGCGTGGGAACTTCTTTTTGATACGTTTACTCGCTTTATCGATATTTATTACGGACACTACCGCGTACCGCCTTGCTCGCCTTTGAGTCCAACTCAAACCTCGTATTCCCATAGATAAAGTGTAAGAACTACATTCATATTTATATATTACTAGCTGCAGCCCGCGACTTCGTCTGCGTAGAATAGGCTGAAGGCGTAAAATTCAGACAAAAAGACGGTTATACATTAAAATATGTATATAAATTATAGCCTACTAGCTGCTGCCTGCGACTACGTCTGCGTAGAATAGGCTAAAGTATGTAAATTTAAGACGGAAAGACATAACAACCATAATCCGTAAAAATATTATAATTTAATATTAAGATTTCGAAATTCACTGATTCAGGCATCCATTTTTCTCTAGTTTCTTTACTGACTTCTGGATCTGTGGAGTGATTTTTTCGGTGCGTTATTTTTAAACAAGTTGTATGATTCCAACTGAAACGAAATACTTTTCGATCACTTTTTCTACAAATTTCCTAACGCATTTTATCCACAATAAGATTTTCAGCTGTTTCATTCGCGATTCCAGAAGACGTGGATTCGGTTCCCGCAACGGCGAAAATCTTTTCTTCCATTTTTTTCCACAAATTTTTCAAGTGAATAGATTAGCACTGTAAAAATTTATATAACCAGTATGGTATCGACGAAACCAATGTATTATGTGAAATGTTGCGAAGTACATTTCTGAAGTAGCACTAATCTGTGTTGAGCGACGATATCTTTTAAGGTACATTATCATTGATTAGGGTCGTTTATTCCAAGGAACCGGTTCGCCAAGTCGAACGTTGCGTTACTCAATGTTTATTTACGGTAAACAGTTAGAGCGATAGTGTCGCTCAATTTAATCAGTTTTTTATTCACCGCCGCCAAGTTAATACGTCCGTTATGACTGCGAGTGAATTTTTAGTTTTTTATAACTTTCCTTTAAATATGATAACGTGATAGTGAAGTGACGATCATCGCGAAGGGTTTGAATTATCCGATTGCCTTTAAGTGAAAATTTTAAAATTTCGATCTAATTACATAAAACTTGCAACGAAATTTTTTGTAATGATGTGTCTGCAAAACTATTCGGTGATAGGGATTCTTGCCGGTTTCTTCTCAACAGAAACTGCTTTCCGAACCGGTGGTAACTTACGAACGTGTTAATTTCTTGTAAAATTTTGACGTTTCATAAGAACGCGCAAGCGTCTATGTGAATAAAGATATTTTATTATTATTATTATTATGGGGGGATATTCATTTGTTTTCTCGTCTGGTTGGGTTTATAAATAAAAATAAAAATAAAGATATAGATATATATTGCATATATAAAATTAATTATTATTATTATTATTAACGAGGTCGAACTACGAATAGGTCTCGAGGGAAGTTACTGCGTTGCAGAGACCGCATAAGTGTAAAGTAAAATTACTTATGGCCTTTAAGTGAAATAACTGTCCAAATAAAACTCTAAAATGTGTGAAAATCCTACCTTTACTATGGTCTCTGACGCACTCATAAGCACCATCGTAAATACTACCAATACTAGGTGAAATATAAAATTTTATAAAATATATACATGTAAAGATAAAGCAAGAGAAACAAACGAAAACAATGAGTCTGCAATTATTCGGGCAATTTGTCACGTCGCTTGTAATTCGATATGTAATATGCCGTACAAGCCAATGGCGCAGCGGTAATTAAGTGTTACGGTCGGTGACACGTCGCGGGGATTAACACGATGTAACGTGTTAATTGCAGTTTTTCAGTGCACCCCGATTGTCCGTTATCCCGCCGTTAGTGGTGTTAACGCTTTAAGGGTATTCTCTGCTTTAATTTTCCCACTTTACAAACATTGCGTATTATATAATACGATACACAGCAGTTTCTGCTATTGTAGGTACAATAGTCAGACTTTTTCGGGGAAGTTTAAAAGAAGTGTTATTATTCCTTTAATTGCAAATTTCCATAGCATTCATTTAAATAAATATAAATTAAATGTAACAAAAAAAATTAACAAACAAATAGTACAAGTTGGCCACACTTAAAAATATCCGTTGGCCACACTAGGCTAGCCTGCCCTGTCTATTATTCACTCGGTCGACAACTTAGTTTAGTTATACGAAAATATAAAAAATTCTGACATCGTTATGTTAACTTGTTTTAATCTAGTTTAATTACTATCTTCTAATTTAACATGATCTGAACTTTCTTTTCTCGATTGCTAACGGATGAATCATCTGTCGAAACCTAACCCATGACTTGACCAAACCAAGCCAATTCTATCTCACTCCATTCATAGTACAATCAAATGATGGGGAAAAAGTAAGTTAAAGAATAAATTACATCTTACAAATTAAAAAATATTTTTTGAAGTTAAGTAGAGTTAAGAAATGTAAAGTAAAGTAAAATAGCTTATATATGTCCGACTGCTGACCAAAGGCCTCCTCTGTATAGAGGGTATTAGGTAGGGCATAGTCCACCATGTGAGTCCACTGCGGATTTCACAAATATTCGTAATATTTTTTTGTTATTATTTCGAGAATATGCTGGTTTCCTCACGATGTTATCCTTCAGCGCCGAGCAGTAATAATTAAGCAATTTAGATTATATTTAATAATTTCACCGGGAATTGAACCCAGGTTACTCGAGTATATTGAATTAAAATCGAGTGCCCCGTCACTGAGCTATAACGGCTTGCAAGCCTGTCGAGCCGCACGATTTTTTTATGTAAAAATTTCGCAAGGGAGCGGTCCATTCACTTTGCACACATAATAGTCACTCAATCCATATTAATCACTTAACATCATTAAGTGATTACCGCCACCCATAGACATGTACACCATTGAAATAGGACAGATTTTTATGATTAGGTTACGGCATGAGGTATACTGGTCATCTAGTACTAAATAAGCGATGCTCTTGAACGCTCACAATGTCATGGATGAGGCAAGCGTGTTGCCAATAACTGAGAGTTTGGACCTCCGGCTACCTCGTTTACGGAATGTCAATGTTGGATCCTGTCAACCTGGCCTATTTAAGAAGCAGGAGCTTTTATCTATACTGATCGTCGACTGGGGCATACAACGTAGCGTATAGAGGATAACTTTTTAAAATTGTATTAAACATTTAATTTATTTAAACATGAATATTTACCGAGTGATTAAATTTTCCAAAACAAATAATTTTAGAACACCCGTACTTATAAAGATGCAACGTAATGTTCATTTGTAAAGGTCACAAAGCATATCAATTGGTTGAACTTAAAAGAGAAAACATACTGTTAGAAGGAGAGACTTGTAAGGAACTTTGTGTTGACTTGTCTTGAAATGCGACGTTGTGGCAACGAATGAAAAAGTCTCTGAATGTATGAATCACACTGTAACAGTTGTATAGAATGTAACAAATATTGTTTCTTTTTTATTTAATTAGTTGAAAATTGTTATTTTTTAATTATGAATATTTTAACGTTTACATTTTTTTATGATTATTGGCAACTATCGTTAGAAGTGTGTTCATTTAGTGTTGCAGTTGTAACACCATGCTGTATAAGTGCAGGTCCATTGCCTTTCTTTCAAATTACGATGGCAAAAGAGTTTGATCGTGCACACAAACACTGCGGCAGATTGAGATGAAAAGTCGCGTTGCAAACTTTAAAACATAGAACAGCGCCTATTTCAGATCTTCGACAACCTCTTAACTGAAGCCCGCACGATGATAGCTCTTTTAACTTGCACTTAACTGGCTTGATCGGGATTATACCGAACTCTATCGCTACCTCTTGAAGATCAAGTAGTGTCGCATAAAACGATCAGCTGTCACAAACGTCACATTTTGTATTAAGTAGAGATTGAAAGAAATGAATTTTCAGAATATAAATGATGCTAAGGAAATCCTTTGTAAAATTTCTCGTTTCCAGACCCACCCGTTTAAGCATCGTTTGTTATTGTATATAAATAGCTAGTTTTAAATTAAGTTTAAGAGGAAACTAAAAGTTTCGTGATAAGTTTACCAGAAATACACGCCCCTGGCTTAAACGTAGATTTGCGAGTTCCCAATATAGATTGGGATTCAATCCCAACGAATATTCCGTTTTTCTTATGTGCATAAAATCGAGGTATCTATTCTTGTCTTTACATGAGACTTGTAACAGTTTAAAATACAAAGACTCAAACAGAGTAGAGACCTAACGATTAGAGATAGTTCTCCTCTTTCATACAAGTCCTTAGTTTTACTTTTACTTTTATTACATATAGTCAACTGCCTCACGACGAATTTCGTAACTCCACATGGAAAGTAGAGTGCACTGTATTTTTCTAGCTATAGTAGGCAAACCCTCAGAATAATTTCAACATTCTTCTAAGAAAAAAATAATATTAAGCTCTTACAAAAGTCACACTCACTATTCACTATGCTGACTGAGAACACTCAGCATCAACAAAAAATTAAAAAAAAATATTATGTAGTTGTATAATTATGCTTTTTACACAAAAATGTCCTTCACGAAAACTTCTAGACGACTTTTACTGTTTTCTGGGTTAGTTGGTTAAATCAGACCACATATAATTTTTGTTTCGATAATTAATTTTATTTATACTTATTACAATTATAATTAGAGTATCAGGATTTCCTGGATTTGTATACCCACGACGTGTATGTTCCAATGAAAGTAAAGGTCTTCTAGTGACGTAGGTGCTGCCAAGCACCCCGGGCGCAACGGGTCGGCAACCTTGGCCCCATTCCGTAATTCAGCTGCCCATTATCTCGCACGCCCGTGCATCCCGCATCTAAGGCAAATGGAAAACTGTTTTGTTCACTTTTACATACTTAATGGCACAACTTTTGTCATCCTTGTCCTAACCGAAAACTTAAATCGAAGATGATAGTTTTAGTCGGTACTTTCTGTCGATAAGAAGACCTCTCATATCGTATTTTTTAGTTGTGCAGATTTCATCTAAATATTTTCCTTCACCACCGACTAATATAGAGGTAAAACAACACCTTTAATTGCAAATACAAATTCATTCGAGATGTGCTCTTAGGTAGTTTGATAATACTCCATAAAAGGGGAGCGCCCGGACACTAAATTTGTATGATGCGACGTAACCAAAACTCTCATTTATTTAAATATACACATTAATTTTACATAAGCCCTAGTATAAATACATTTCGATGGAACAATTGATCAAAAATAAATACAAGTTGGATGTATATCTCCCCGCCTAACGTCTAATCGAGGAGTAAAGTTGGTGCTAAGTGTTCGCAATCGTACCTCGATATGTACACGTGGATTTAACGCGGTCGCGCTGTTACCTGCTGACTGAGTGAGACTGGGAGGTGTCCTCGTCGCGTGATGGTGTGGTGATGTGCTTGTGGGGCGATGGCGTGGCCCGGGGGCGAAGCTGGCGCTGTGGAGCTGCCGCTGCACCAAGTGGGGAGCTCCGACGGCATAGACGGGCTCGCCGTGCCCGCTACAACAGCCGTCGACGGCCAGGGAAGGACCAGTGAGTGCTTTGACCTTGGCTTTGTTATCACTGACCACCTCTTCTAACTTGATATGTACACTATGTCAATAATTTAAACCTACTTTTGGCTCTTGAAATTCCTTTTGAAATGAAATGACTGTGCGTTTTTCGCGTCAATTTTTACCACGCACAAACAAGTCGTGGAAGTTGTCGTCAGTGATATTTCTGGACAGGATCAAGAAGAGAGCCCCTTTCTTCCTCAAAGGCTAGCATCGCATTATTGTGACTAAATTCTCCTTGAATGACCCTCGTATACTCGTTGTTTTTCCTCATTTTATGACAACCATTAATCGATAACGGTAAATCACCTAATATTTATATAGCTCGTTACAATTACCACTTATATTTATCAGTTTAAAGTAATAAATAAATTGACCGTTATTAGATAATGCATTTTAAATTACAATAAAATGACGCGCGTATTATAATGAAACGGACTTGTTTAATCTATAGGTCTACGAATAACAGGAAACTTAATAGATTGGCCTCAAGTCGTAAAAAATATTTGTATCCCAAAAGCTTGTACTTTGTATTTTATTACATTGCGTTTGAATTTTAGATGAGTTTCGAAATTCTTTGTGTGTGGTATGGGACTATCATTTCATCTACATCTAGATTAGGACCTTGAACGTCCAATTAAACGCGATACCGTTGCGTAGCGAGTTTAGTAGATCAAGCCATACGTTCCTCGGGACGTGCTTAAGAAAAGAACTGCAGTAGTATACAAGAGATGCAAAAGCCTCAATCAATGTACTCATAATACCACCAAATAGTAAACAGATTTTTTTAACGTTTCAAAACAAAGAGATCTCACTTACAATCTACCGGGGTTGACACATTCCTTTTGAGTGGAACATTTAATTTATGCTGCCATTGTCATTTGGTGTGCGCGTCACATGCATATGCAACGTGGATAATTAATTGATAGTGCACACTCGGAATAATATCACGAGAATCTACGCTTTATGGGATCACAATACTCTAAAATACATATTCTAAGAAATGAAACTAATACATATTTTTTTATTTACTACGATGTCTTTAATTTACATTACAACACAGCACTAGTAAGTTTTAAAATATTTGTGACGAAAAAACAAGTTATTTCATAAATATTGTTTTATACGTAGGCTATGGGTAAAATGAAAAAGATGTAAGTCAAATAATAAAGTATTGTAAGCTTTGCAAACCTTAGCAAAACGAAATCTATAGAGTATGCAATAAAATAAGAAACGAGACCAAATAAGGTATCTGAAAATTCCAAATCTGTAAATGCATTTTATGCATTTGCAGACGGGATTAAAAGAATTATTTTAATATATGTTGTAAATAATACAAATATAATATATAAAAAATATAATAGAGTTCGAAGTTGTGTGCAAAACATCATTGTTTTAGTATCTACATGTGTTAAAAAATTGTTTCAAGATACTAAATAATTTCGCAGCAATTTCTTGCCTGTTCTTACCTAGAACGGTCTAAATCAGTGAATCAGTGAAATACGCCAATACAAACTAAGGAAATTTTACCTCGGATATCCCGTGCACTTTAAGAAATTAAAGGCGTAGGTTCTACAGGAATTGCTAATACACAACTCGAGTAAAAATTGTGTTTGTGTTTAAAAACTATAAATATTGAACTATTTATGAAACTATTCAATTTCTTACATGCTATCACAAATCACGAATCTATACCCTAGTTTTTAAGCCACCGGTCACTTGTACACCGCAATGGGAATATCTAAACTGTTACTTTACTCAATGCTCAATTTACCTCGCCTGTGATGGCTGATAAATCAACTAAATCAAAAATATGTTAATACTGTAATTTTAACCACTAAAATTTGAGTAAACTTGTTTCGAAATTCCTTTGTTCCTTCACATGTGACACTTTTCTAACGTTTTCCCTCCATTCTAATTATCATATATGCACATAATTGGCTAAATGGCTATATATTCACAATGCCGTTGTGCCGGATTAGGAGTGACGTGATAGACGACGCCTTGTGGCAATCGTTAAGTTGCCCTCCGCGTAATCCGCCAACAAGATCAACGCAGCCGACATTCACCTTGCCTGCGGCCTGCGGGGCTTCCCCGGGGCCAGTACTGCGGGAGCGGCGGACTGGGCACCATGTTGGTCCAAATACTGATCTTCATGTACATCGCCACCTGCCTCCTGTTCTACGTCGCCCATGTCATAGACTACTATTTCACGATACTGTGATTCCCCACAGCCCCTAATCGACCCAGTAGAGTTAGAAATGCTTAGAAAGCCAGTGCTGTGTGAAGAAATTAGTTAAATTAGATTAGTGAATTCAACGAATTTCCATGTGGAAGAGGCTCCTGACATTTTACGCCGCTTTCAAACGACTCAGTAAGTTGATTAGCTTGTATATGAATGTAATAATAAAATTTTGCTTGTTAAATTTTTAATTGTTAACTAAAATGTAATTTTGGTATTTGAGATCAGGAAAACGGGATTTATATCGTACACCCTGTACGATATATATATCCTCCTCCTATGTTTTCCTTATCCAGAAAAGTAAAAGTGGACGAAAATCGAAGAAGAAAGCTGACATCATTTTAAATACCTTACGTAAAATTTATATAAAAACTATCATGTTATCGTGTATCGTGTGAGAACTTTTAACTATGCTAGGACCACACAAAAGCTTTGGCGGTTGCACGAAGTCGCAGGTTCCGGGTAAGTACCACGACCTCACAGAAGACCGTGAAATGGAAGTATTATATTATATACTTCTGCGTTTCGTCTGGTGAGTGAGGTAGCCGGGGCCCACTTCATTAAAAGAATGCATCGCATTTGCAACCCTACGGGTGTCGTAAATGTCCATGGACGGCGGTCATCACTTAACATCAGGTGAACAGCCAGCGCGCTTGCCACCTTCTCACATACAAAAGACAAGCAAAAATATAGTTTAAATTTTTATAGTGCTAATCTCTGCACTTAAGAATAAACATTAAGTAGAAAAAATTACGAAAAGTTTTTCGCCGCTGTGGGAATCTTCGAACGCACTGTTCTTTTTTACCATTTAATGCAATGATTGGCGCATCCATTGTTGATAAAAGGCGTTGAGATTTTCATCGGTTCGGTAATCAGGTAGCTAAGTGGCTAAAGCATCAGGGCCCGAATCCCGATGACATGGTTTCGATTCACACAGCGGCAAAAAACTTTTCATTCTACAAATTATAATTAACCAGAAGTTTAAATGTTTTTAATCATAGCAAAAGCAAAAAAATAAGCAAAATATCAACTTCAAAGTTGCTCCTGCTTTTATGTTTAGAAAATAAAAAAGCCGCGCCTCTAAATATACATATGCATGACAAATGTTAATTCCCCAGAACATTTACATTAATAATATATGCGATCCTTCCATTTTTTATAGTATTAAAACCTTAAGAAACATACAAAAGAATAAATTAGCCGAATTGGTCCAGCCATTCTTGCGTTACCAACATTCATTTTTGTTTCTTAAGAAAGAAGATTCATTACTTAAACGATTTTTTTTTTTATTTGTTGAAATCATTAAAAACGAACTTAGAATAATTATGTAGGTATTATAGGTAGATAAAATTGACAAGACAATCTCACATTGTTTTCGCTATCAATAAATTGCCATTTAATAGACAGCAAACCTTTATCGACATGATAAGATATCGAGAATACAGTACAGTCATCGTCTAAAGTTTATCTGGGTGAATATACAAAAATTGGGTAACTCAATGTCATCAGCCAATATAAACAAAGTCTTATTATATTTTATTGAGATTCAAATTTATTTTAAAACAATGTAAAGTCCTTTATTTGGTCACACAATTTCAGCTGTTCATTTTAATTACAAGTTAATAAAAAAACACAATTAATGCTTAAGATGTCAGTCCTTTGGCATGTCACAATCCCGAAAACCAACAAACTAGTGACTGTGTATTAAACATTATCATTTATTTAAGAAAACTTACTAATTTACTACAATCTGTGATGTACATAGTAATGTATACTACAACTTTTATAATGCAATATTCTCCACTTTATTTAAAAAACAATAAGAAACTTTGTGTTTTGTTTTATTCGTCAGTCCGTTGTGTATTGTTTAAATTTGAAAATCGCGCCAAATATTACCGACTCAACATCAAATTCCTGCTTGAGTTTTAATGTTGGTAATGAAGTTCGTTGCGGACCCCACAATTTGTCGGTAGTCATAACTGTACCAGCGCTTGGGTTGTGTTTGTCGTCTATACACGTGGTAAGTCAGTCAAAATATCAGTCCCATGGTGAGACATTATTTTCTTGTTAATGTGAGGTTTATTATCATTTATACATACTTAACTATAATTTGTTAAAATGTAGTTTGTTGATATTCTAAATTACAAAAAAAAACTTTAGCTCAGGTTATAGCCTCAAATTATGCCTTTTTCGTCAGTCTGTTGGCGTCAGTCCTTTGTCATATATCGCGCCAGAAGACTGACGTGTTTCCATGGTACTGATTTTTTTTTATTTAAGAGCACTTTTATCTTTGTTACTGTGTATATGCATTTCTATTTTATACTTCAGCTTAAAACATCATGCGGCACGCTAGGCTAGAATACTACCGACCCCATTAAATTAGCGGAACATAAAGAAAAAAAAAACTTCAGTACTTAAGGCAAAAAGAGAAAGGACAAAGAAAAAATGTTGAAGACATGACACCATGAGAGCAACGAATAACTAGAAAAAAATGGAAAATTATACATCAAATTACACGCAAAGAAAACAGCTATTAAAGCAAACCACAAAAAAATTTATACGACAGAATACTCCTCCACCAACTGGCGACGAAATACAACCAATACTTAATGAAGAAATCAGACCTGTTATTAACGAAGACCAAAAAGCAAAAGAAGCTAGAAAGAGAAGTGAAATACAGAGAATAACTAGAAAAAGGGAAATAAAAAAGATGAAGGATATAGTTTCAAACCTTAAACCTAAACTAAAATACCCAGCGTCAAAAATATAAACGAGTCAAAAAACAGCTAAAAAAATAGTGAAATCTATTAAAAAAACGCCAAAGACCAGAATTGAATACATGAGTTAAGATATAACTAAAAAGAAAGAATTAGTGCAGAAGACCCATTTTTTAGAATTTATTAAAACATAATTGGTAGAAAACTACACTAAACTAAAAACTTATGAAGAAAGAAAAAATTTGAACCAAGTTATATCCGGAAACTAGCGACCCGCTCCGGCTTCGCACGGGTGCAACGTGCATATAAACCTTCCTCTTGAATCACTCTATTTAGTAAAAAAAACCATCAAGATTCGTTGCGTAGTTAAAAGATCTAAGCATACATAAGGATAGACAGACAGCGGGACGACGTAACAGAATGTAGTGACATAGTATAAAACAAATACTATGTCACTACATTCTGTTACACTGTTTTTATTAATATTGAGTTATCGAATCATTATTCGATAACTCAAAACCAATATTAATAAAAACAGTGGGTGAGTATCAATGAGTCAATAACAGATCTGAAAACGAAGAAAGAACGATTTTTAATGAAATGTAAAATACAAACACAGGAAATGTCACCTAGAAATGGCAAGTTTTGTAAACTTGAAAATGATATGGTTAAAATTTTCCGCCATTCTTTTAAAGTATTAAACCAGTATAATGCCAATTAGCAAAAATAAAATTTCTAACTAATTATAACCATGAAATTCAATTCTTACATTTCGGCGGTTCGCAAAACCAAATTTCATTACAAACTGTTGTAGTAGGTAATTGTTGTAGTAATTGTTGAATTAAATGTTACGTTAAATGTCAAAAGGCTGTTTTGAAAACTGAGATAGTATTTTCTCCCCCTTTTTTTTTACTTTTACTTTTTTTACATATTAATATTTTTTTTGAAGTTTAATACTTAAAACACATGTGCCTTAATAAATCCTAAGAGATTTGTACTAATTTTTATTAATAATCATTGTTATTCTTACAAAAATGTGTATCTTATCAGTACTATGTTACCCTCGTCAGTCCCCTGGCAGTAAAATTCTGAAAATAATAAATATTTCAATATCTACTCAAAAAAGTGACTGGCCTGATTTGGAACAATATATTCATTAGATTACCCATCATATACAGCCGAATTTGTAGAAATTTGATTTAATAACTATAGTAAACAAAATATCCTCAAAAGCTACCCAACTTTTGTATAAAAATATAAATGTTAATACTTAGATACTACTATAGAGTATACATATAGTTCTTTTTATCGAGTATACATATAGATGTATACTCGATAAAAAGAACAATCAAAACTCGGCGTGTTGCAGTTCTAGATGATCATCGAAACGTCTCGAAATATGTAGCGGTGCTTCATGTCAGATTCGTGTATTTTGACCATACTTATTTCCGTAAAATTTATAATGTTAATGTGAATTTTATTTATGTAGAAAAATGATCGAAAATTTTTCGTCACTGCACCATTCGAACTAGAGTCTTCCCGGTAGCACGGTCAGACGCTTTACCCAACAACGCAATGCGGCCGATGACCCCGACGAAAATCTCGACATGTATAAACTTTTATTGCGTTTTTAGCAATACTTGGCGCTGATAAGACGCGGTGTAGCACGTCGACCGCTTAGCTAAGTGGCTGGCGCTCAGAACTTTGAAGCGCAGATCCGAATCCCGGGAGTTGCGAAAAATTTTTCATTTACACATTTTATGTTTCCTTCATCCTAAGTGTAGAGCAGTGATTCTCAACCTTTTTTTTGTTGCGGCACATATTAAACGATTTCAAAATTTGGCGGCACACAAAGAAAATTATTTACTTACTACAACACACTGCATAAATAGTTTATGATAAAAATTTTAAATATACGAAATAAACTAATATATATTACAATAATAACTAAACGTTTATTAAGGAATTAATTACAAGCTAATAATAAAAATATTTTTAATGCGAAATTTGAGCTTGATGTTTTTTGATAATTTCATTTATATTTGGTCGTAAAAATTACAATGCTACTCTCATATCGTCTTCTACATTTAACAATCTTGATCTTTTTTTAGTTTTAATGTTAGCTAATGCCAAACAATAGTTTTCTTTTTAAATGATATAATTTAATAATATTAACATTATAATATATTTGCAAAATTTGGCGGCACACTTTTGAAATTTGGCGGCACACAAAAGTGCCGCGGCACAGTGGTTGAGAATCACTGGTGTAGAGAGTGACACTTAGAATAAAATAAATCATAACATTATTTATGTTTACATATCGAGTCGTTTTACATTTGCTCGAAGGAAGATTTAGGTTCTACAGAAGCTAGTATAGACTACACAAATTTGTTTACGTATTCATAAATCGTTTAGGAATCCGGTATTGGATAATTTGCAATACAAAATAGACACATAAAACAGTCGTTAGATATATACCACAATATATCCCGAAATATCAACCGTCATCACGCGCACCGCAAACCCTCTGGCATTCAGCTCCGCGTATAGGTCACGTGTTAATATTCCCCCGCGTTCGCCCATAAATGTGCCGGCAAATTTAATATTTTCTAACATTTTATTCGGCCTCCGTTCATGCTAATAGCGCAGCACCAGCAATAAGGTAACTGCCCAAACACGTATCCAGATTCTGTATTTGGAAGTATTAGCATCATCAATGAAGATCTAAAAAGGGTTCGTTCACGTATTCACGATGCATACGCGAAAAGTAGTCCTTAGCCAAATGTAACGTAAATTATTAAAGTCGATAGAGTTGTTTTCAACTCTGAATACAATGTAGATTATTGTAAAGTTTCAAAAAACTCGAACGGAACATTTTTCAATCCTATTTCGACATGAGAAAATTGAATTTAGGGGTAGGTATGTACTACGTCAAAAATTGATGACAATGTTATAAATCTGTAAAATTTGTAAAGGTTTACACTCACGAGATAAAAACGTATCTTTCTACTTTACGCCACATTAAAGTTTACAGATTTATAAAACGAAACTAATATTATAGATTTTACACAGAACACTCTAATGCGTGATGATAAATGCTAAAAATTACATATTCCAAACCTCCAGAATTTAAATTTCAATATAATGCGTTAAAATTCGCAAACATCCGAAAACATCATATAAAAAATGTCATGAAAGACATGATCGATTCATTTGTGTTTGTGTCTGTCTTCACGATCACAGATGAAATTTTTAATTTCATATTTACTTAATAATAATATAATCATATATTCAGATAAGTAGTAAATGTTTGCCGTGTATTTTTATTTTAATCCATTCAACACCGTCGTACCGAAGCGAGAGTTTGATTTCTAAACTTTTGTTCAAACTTCCTCAAAGTTCTGGCTTTGAAACTTGAAATCATTTCAATGCGTTAAACTTGGAATATGAATTTAGTTATTTATTTCTTTGAACTTCCAACTTTCTGTCCAGTTCAAAACAGTTGAATGGTAAACATTTGAACAGGTGGAATATATACTTTTTACACAATAAGACTTCCGAAGATTTTTTCATTTGCCTTGCGTTTTAATAACATAATAATTTTCTATACTTATCTTTTTATAATATGGTTACATTTTTAACCAAGTCATTTATTATAATTAATCTTTTAGAAATTGGCCAGAGCCTGACCGTTACTCCAGCCGATATCAATTGACGTTTAAATCGTAGATGGGGTAACACTATGATGATGCTTGCGTTAAATAAAATTAAAAAAGGTCAAGTGCGAGTCGAACTCGTACGCCGAGGGTTCCGTACCTATCTATTATACTGTCATGTAATAAAATTGCCAAGTCTAAATTTGGCTATATCTTTTTAATGTATTGACTCAGGACCTTGATTTTTATACACCTAACAGAGACAGACAGATTTACTAGGTAATACACGTACAAACATTCGGACAAGAGAGTGATCTAATAAGGATTCTTTTTTTTACCTTTTAAGGTAGGGAACCTTAAAAATCTTAACTAAATATCAATTACTTCGATATAACAAACGCAATATACAGCGGATTCAATACGATGTAGCATTGGTCCACTCTATATTAGGCTCGAATGCCACAGCGAAGGTATAGGCAAAGCATTGGTAGGGCCACGAAGCAGTCTTCGCTGTTGCACTAAAAAAAACGAAGAATTTTGTTGTCTTGGCCTAGAGAAGCCACATCAGTTGCCGTACGTGGCTTAGACCGATAAACTTACTTATGTTTAATGTAATTTAAGTTCTTACAAGCCGTAGCAGCCCATCGGGCACGCTCCGTCCTTCAATAATATACGCAAACAATTTAGATTCGCAAAACTCATTTCTTTAATAAAAAGACGCAGCTAGAATCATACTTGACCTGCAACCTTAAAAATTGATTTTACCAACGCAATGATTACAAGAGAACATACGAGTGCGAATATATGTATGTACGTCCCGTACATACATATATTCGCACTCGTCTCATAACGCTCCGAGTTAATTGTGAAACATTTACATAAAAGTGTTTTTCCATAGAACTTAATTTTATGTAGATAAGTATTTAATGATTATAATTAATTAATACTTCAGATCAAATTTTTACACATCGTTATCCAGTCTCAAACTTAGCAAAGTTTATACTATGGATACTAAGTTACCGACAAACATGCTTAAACGTAGTTTTATTTTGTCAATACAGCATGTTATAGATAAAGAACGCCCTGACACTAGAAAATGACACAATATTTTTGTAGTAGGGATCGAACCCACACCATCTGGCGCAGGAGACAGGCTTACCACTAAGTCCATCGGGTCGCCATAATGTGGAAGGTTATATTTATTTATTGTAAAATAATATCTAATGTAGGTACATATATTAGATTTTACATTTATATATTATTTGATTATTGTAGAAAATAATAACACATTAAAATGTAGATACTAATATTTATTTCATGTTGTTATCTAACGAAGCTCGTTTCTAAAAAGCCTTTTTGCTCAATTTGCATTAATTAATACGGTTACGCTGCGCTACAATGTTCCACGGGTAAGTGTTCATAGAGGTTATTATAAAAATGGGCTAGCGTTAATTTGTCCGCTCATATTTTGGGGGGGTAATTAAGAATTATGGCTAAAATTATGATATGAAAGATGTGGAAGGTAAAAATAAATATGTATTACAGATTGGCGGACTTCAAATCCTTTGGACTTTATGGATGTTGGTATTAAATATAAATCGTATAATATTTAAATTTTTGAGCAAGAATATCAAAGAACAAGTAAAAAAATATAATTATTCGCAATAAATTTAATATGAAATGTTTATTTTTACTAAAATTACTCCTAACCTGAAAATGTCGATGTTGACCTTGTTAAAGTCGATTTTCTGATTAATCAATGCTACTCAACATAAACTTACTCGTATTTCGATAGACGTTTCAGGTGTCCATGAAATGATTACGGACCGTTACGACAGAATACCGCTGTGTAAAGAACACACTAACATGGGAATTGGGAAGTCGGGAAGTCTGTTTTTGCTATGCACCTTCTTTAGATGTAACTGTATATAGTTTAAAATACAACGTAATGATCCATTTAGATAGTTCACTAACCATAAAGTTACTCGGATATACAGTTTGATTGACTTCTATCGGTTTCGTAATTAATAATCTGTGCGCGAGATCGGTAACCGTTCTGTTTTCAAATTTTTAACGACCTTACGCATGCAACACTATTTACAACTGCTGCTTGCAACGAAGGTGAAGGTGCATGTAATTGCTATCGATTTTCTTCACGCTGAGGCCAAGCACGTGTCTCGCCTCATCAATATACGTTCGTAATGAAGGTTGAAGCTACATTGGAACCTCGATGCACGGGATTTTTCGTGGTGCCGTTAGCCTTAAAACAACAGCAAATTTTTTTGTTGAACCGTTTTAAGGACTATCTAAAGCATCATCGAGTATGATTTGTTAAGGACGGAAGCAGGGAGTAAATTTTACGAATTTCCTGTAATGATATTTTTTATTTCTGAGGTTATACAAGTGTTTGCGCATTTTAAATCCGCTTTTTTCCGACACATGATAAAAGCCTTATTAAATGGATCTTTTTTTTAAGAAAAGATAATTTTATAACAGTATATTGGGTTTACGGGGGTACTAGGCAATCATTATATGATAAGACTAATTGATGGAGTTTGTTTCGTTTACTTATGATTTCAATTAATGAAAACTCATGGACACTGTTAGCGACTCAAGCGGCTAACGGATCGCCTAAGTAATTTACAGAAGAAAATAACAAAGTGTCGCCTAACACACCGGTTGAACAACCACATCGCATCAAGCAATAGTTCGTCGCGCGTCCTACTAGTCACCGGCAGAGCAACCAGTCGCAGCGAAATCACCGCTTGTCGAACCGCCCTGGGTGGCGCCACGGCGACGGCGGATCGAGGCCGTGATTGGTCGACGCCCGAAGATTAGCTTTTAAACACTAGTTAATTGTCATACCAATGTCAGTGTATATATATATGTAAATAAAAATTTGTACGATCCAGTCAGATAATAGCTACCGATCGAGCCGAGGTCCGGCCCTCTCGGGCACCCTCGAATCGGAATGCTAAACGCGTGCTGAGTGACAGTCCAAGCCGAGGTCCCCTCTCGGGGACCCTTGAGCCTGATCACTCCATGGAGCGCCCGCCAAAGCGCCCTAAGAGCTTGGCGGCCTCCCAAACCGGTAACAATAATAGCGTGACGGCCCGAGCCGAGGCTCCCCCGGGAGCCCTCGAGCTTAGTCACCATAACGCGTAATAATAGTACGCCGAGGTTCAGGCTAGGCGCCTCGTGCGCCAGGCCACCTCAAGTCCGTCGGATCTGTGAAGGCCCCTAAGGCCAACAGTGGCTCATCCAGCCAAAAAAAAAAAAAAAAAAAAAAAAAAAAAAAAAAAAAAAAAAAAAAAAAAAAAAAAAATTGTACGATACGGCTCAATTGTAATGAAGAATAATAAACGTCTAAAAGGAAGAACTCTTTTATTGGAAGAACAATCAAAATTAATACAGTCCACTACAGTTTTGGTCCATCGAGTAGCCGGATAGTGAAGAACATTTGCTGTCAACTAGAAGATTTCCGAAGAGCTCAAACAAGAAAATGGTTATTACCCGGAGCCAAGCCGACTCAACCGACGCGGAAGAACGAAGACGGACGCAAGAACGACAGATCGATCGTATTGAGTTAGAACGTCAACGACGACTGTCCCTCGAACCTCCAGCGTCACCCGTACCGCACCGAACAGGTACCGGTGAACAATGCACCCGTCTGCCCGCCTCGGCCACGATCCACGCCCCTACGGAACCCTCTTCAGCGCTACTGGAACAAAATGAACATCGCCGTCAACGATCGCCAGCAATGTCACACCGCTCGACAGCCAGCGTCAACACGAGGTTAAGGCTGGCAGAACTGGAGGCAGCGGAAAGACTGGCCAACATAAAAAGAAAAGAACTGGAACTTGAAGCAGAACTGGTCAAGAAAAGACTAGCCGCCGAGGTGTCGGCCATTCAGGACGACCAGGAGTCGTTACATGAGGCGCCGTTAACGCCTGCCCAAGAACGGGAAAAGGTGGTCGAGTGGTTACACTCAAACCCGCTCGAACCAAGGGGGGAGGTGACAACGGGGGGGAGCGCCGCGAGAAGAAATAAGAGGCGGTCACAGGCCGAAATCACCCACAAGAAAAAGCGGCATCGAACAATTAGCAGCTACACTAGAAAAAATGGCGCGACCACGACTACGGCACACCGACCTACCGACCTTCTCGGGTGCGATCAACGAGTGGCTGCCGTTTTACGCTGCATTCCGAGACACGACGCGCATATATCACATATCGTCGGCAGAAAACATCCAACGACTGAGAAGCTGCCTCAGGGGCGAAGCACGGGACGCAGTAGCCGCGCTCCTTCACACCGCTTCAGATCCTGAAATCATCATGAAGACTTTAGAACAGTGCTTCGGGAGACCAGAAGTGATCATCGACCGATCGCTCGACGAACTAAAGAAAATGTCGAAGCCAGGATCATCGGCAACGGAGCTGAACGCATTCGCCATACGAGTACAAAACACCGTATGCGTATTGCAAACCATCGACAAAAGGGGATATCTCTCTTCAACCCCTTACTTGCAAGAGAGGTGCTGGAAAAACTGAGCCCACACCTGCGATCGAGGTGGTGCGATTATGCACACGAACAAGACGACGTGAGAGAACCGGAGATTGTGACGCTGTCCCGCTTCCTGATGCGCGAGGCAGATCGAGCGCTGCGCTTCACGTATGCACCATCGACAAGCACCATTGCCGCGAGCGCAGCACGAAGAGAGAGCAGACCAGCGATCGTCCTGAAGAAAAGAACACAACCAGTATACGCGACGGCCGAGCCGACTGAAGATATTGAGGTATGCCCTGGCTGTGGTCAACATCATCACTTACCGCAGTGCCCCAAATACAAATCGCTCACGGTCAGTCAACGTTGGGAGTTAGTCAAGGACAAGAAGGTGTGCTTCAAGTGCATAAGCAGCAAGCACAGGCGCATCACCTGCCGAGCGAAGCCATGCGGAATCAACCAGTGTCGACGACCTCACCATCCCACACTCCATGAGGACATCAAGCCAACAGAGGACGAGAAGCCAAACGAGGAAGCCGTCCTGTCGGTGGCGTCGCGAGCAACCGGCGCTGCGAACGTGTTACTAAAGATATGCCCAGTGGTCGTCAGCGGTCCACGGGGGGAGGTGAAGACGCATGCACTTCTCGACGAGGGAGCGACCGTCACACTCATCGACGAGGAGCTGGCAAAGGCGATCGGAGCTGAAGGTCCCCTACAGTCACTGCACCTACGTGGCGTCAACATGCAACAAAAAGAACAACGCAGCCGACTAGTCTCGTTCAACATCCGGGGTCTCATGGAAGAAAATAACTTCGATATAAAGGCGAGAACGATGCGAAACCTGAACCTGCATCAACAATCTATACCAAAGGAACTTTTGAAGAATGAACACCTGCGCGACTTGAAAATCGACGAGGTGAGCTACGAACGAGCTCGCCCTGGCATCCTCATAGGCACCGATCACTGGGAGTGCATAGTGTCGAGAGAATTAAGAGTCGGCGAACGCGAGCAACCCGCAGCGTCGCGCACGCAGCTCGGATGGGTGGTGCATGGAACCGCGCCACGAAACACCATCTTAAGAACGGAACACGTACTGCACCTGTATGAACCGGGGCGAGAAAACATTGACCACGACCGACAGCTACACGAGTTGGTCGAAGAGCATTTTAAGATCGACGCATTGGCGATCTCGAAGGAACCACGTTTAAACAGCAACGAGAAGAGAGCAGTCACCATCGCCGAGGAAACCGTCAAGCGAACAAACGACGGCTACGAGATAGGACTACCGTGGCGCCGAGACGACGTCACCTTACCACCAAGCTATAACGCGGCATTTCGACGGCTCCGAAAGACCGAGAAGAGGATGGACACCGACGCACGCTTCGCCCAGGAGTACACCGCACAGATAGAAAACCTGCTCAGGAAACGGTATGCAGTGCCATGCGATGGAAAGGAACGGGAAAGTAACGTCGCGTGGTACTTACCTCACTTCGCCGTCACGAATCCGAACAAGCCTGGAAAGCTGAGGTTGGTGTTTGACGCGGCCGCCAAGAGCAACGGAGTCAGCCTCAACGATCATCTACTCGAAGGGCCCGACATGCTGCTGTCCCTACCTGGAGTGCTGTTCAGGTTCCGCGAGAAGGCGACCGCAATAACCGCGGACATACAAGAGATGTTCCTGCAGATCAAGATACGACCACAAGATCAATCAGCTCAACAGTTCCTGTGGCGCGGGGACGACAGGGAAGGTGCTCCACGCGTCTACAAGATGACCAGTATGATGTTCGGAGCAGCCAGTTCGCCGTTCCTAGCACATTTCATCAGGAACCACAACGCAAGGATCCACGCCGAGACACACCCGCTCGCCTACGAAGCTATAACGAAGTGCCATTACATGGACGACCTAGTGGCCAGCTACAACGATCCGGACGAGGCAAGGCGGGCGGCGAGCGAAACGAGGACGGTACACACGGCGGCCGGCTTCACACTGCGGGGCTGGAATTCGAATCACGAAACGGCGCTGCGCGATATACCCGAAGACCTACGCACGCACAAGCCTACACAATTGGGACGCGACGGGTCCGAAAATAAAATACTCGGACTCGTATGGGACGCCGACAGAGACGAGCTCGGTTTCAACACCTCAATGAACAGGGTGCCGATCGACGTGCGCACACGAACGCGAGCTCCAACCAAACGCGAAGCGTTAAGCGCGGTCATGTCAATATTTGACCCGCTCGGACTACTCAGCTATTTCACGATCAGAGCGAAGATAATACTTCAAAACCTGTGGCGACTGAACATGGCGTGGGATGAAGAAATACCGGCGGAAGACTCTGAAACATTCGCCACCTGGTTATCGCAGTTGCATAACATTGCGCAACTACGAATACCCCGCTGCTATTCACCGAACGGGCGCAAACGCTACGAGCTACACGTGTTCTGCGACGCCAGCGAGCAAGCCTACGCCGCTGCGGCGTATTGGCGCATCATCGGGCCGGGGAAGAAGACGTCGACGTAGCACTCGTGGCGGCGAAAGCGAAGGTGGCGCCGAAGAAGACACAGACAATTCCACGACTAGAACTCCAAGCAGCCGTCATCGGGGCGAGGTTGGCGGACACCATACGACGGGAACATCGCATCGACATCGACAGAACTGTCTTCTGGACGGACTCGTCAACGGTGGTGGTACATTGGGTACGCAACGAGACGCGACGATATACACCATTCGTCGCCCATCGACTGGGCGAAATATCGGAACTCACTCAAAAGGAAGAGTGGCGATGGCTACCGACCGACCTGAACGTAGCCGACGACGCCACACGACTTTCCAGCAGATCGATAAATGCAGAAGACCGATGGTTCCAGGGTCCAGCTTTCCTGCGGTCACCAACATCTCAGTGGCCCACCGAGAAAGTATCCACGTACGAAGAAGCAGACGTCATGCATATCAGTGAAAACGAACAGTCAAGTACGTGGCTACCCGATCCCACACGCTTCTCAAATACGCCCATCTGTCCAAATACGAAACACTCGTGAGAACAACAGCGCGAGTGTTAGCTTTCGTCGATATTCGCATACGAAGAACCGCCACGCGTATGGAATGTGAGCACATTGAACGAGCGGAGCGACTGCTTATTCAACACGCGCAACAGCAGAGCTTCGGGGACGACATACGACGAATCAACGCTTCACGACCAATCTCTAAGTCGAGCAAAATCTATCGACTCGACCCCATCATAGAAGACGGATTACTGAAATTAAGAGGGCGCATAGGAGCGGCGTCCATACCAGCAAGCGCAAAACAGCCCGTCATCTTGGACGGTCGGCACGCGCTCACGAAATTAATCGTTCTTCGCGAACACTGCGCCGCCGGCCACGCAAGCAGGGAACGCGTAACCAACGACTTACGTCAGCGATATTGGATTATACACCTGCGACCTACAGTGCGCACAGTGGAACGGAACTGCGCACTCTGCCGCATACGCCGAACGAAGCCGCAGCAGCCCGTCACAGGAGACCTACCACGAGCCCGCCTGGACCCATTCTTTCGACCGTTCACTAACTGCGGAGTCGATTATTTCGGGCCGATGATAGTTAAGGTGGGTCGACGCCGAGAGAAAAGATGGGGCGCGCTATTTACATGCCTCACATCGCGCGCCATACACTTAGAAATCGTCTCATCGCTATCTACGGACTCTGCAATTATGGCGTTACGACGGATGGCTGCGCGAAGAGGATGGCCGCGCATAATGTATTCAGACAACGCTACGAACTTCAAAGGGGCGGACCACGAACTACGAGCCGCTTACGAAGAATGGACGTCGAGCCTGCACGAGGAGGGACTACGACATCGCCTCGAGTGGAGATTTATCCCTCCGGGCGCACCTCACCAAGGCGGAGCGTGGGAGCCGTTAATTAGATCAGTCAAGACAGCTTTAAACGCCGCCCTCACCGAAAAGACACCTACGGAAGAAGTGCTACGAACGTTGCTGACCGAGGTGGAGTTCTCCGTTAACGCACGACCACTAACTCACGTCAGCGTTAACCCAGCGGACCCGGAGGCATTAACTCCGAACCACTTCCTATTGGGCTCATCGACGGGACTACCCATCACCGGGACGTGCGATGCAGCGGATCGACGGGCCTGGCGCGCATGTCAAGCACTCGCCGATCATTTTTGGCGAAGATGGGTGCGAGAATATCTACCAACACTCGCACCACGCGGAGCGTCTGAACAAGGGAAACGACAGCTTCAAGTCAACGATATAGTCATAATCGCAGATAATACACTGCCAAGAAACGTATGGCCTCTGGGGGTAATTACACGCACCTACCCGGGACCCGACGGAGGAGTACGAGTCGCCGATGTACGCACCAAGACGGGCATCTTTAAGCGCCCCGTTAGCCGGCTCGTCGCTTTGGGGATTGAAGAGGCTACGCAAGCTGCGCCGGGGGGAGAGCTGTTAGCGACTCAAGCGGCTAACGGATCGCCTAAGTAATTTACAGAAGAAAATAACAAAGTGTCGCCTAACACACCGGTTGAACAACCACATCGCATCAAGCAATAGTTCGTCGCGCGTCCTACTAGTCACCGGCAGAGCAACCAGTCGCAGCGAAATCACCGCTTGTCGAACCGCCCTGGGTGGCGCCACGGCGACGGCGGATCGAGGCCGTGATTGGTCGACGCCCGAAGATTAGCTTTTAAACACTAGTTAATTGTCATACCAATGTCAGTGTATATATATATGTAAATAAAAATTTGTACGATACGGCTCAATTGTAATGAAGAATAATAAACGTCTAAAAGGAAGAACTCTTTTATTGGAAGAACAATCAAAATTAATACAGTCCACTACAGACACCGTACAGTGTTCGAAGCGTCGGCAATATTTAACGCTGTGATTCCGTCATCGCCGCTGCCCATGGACTTAAGTAGCCACAAATGGTTTCCGACCTCATGCTTGTGCACTGAGCGTGTAATACTATGCTCTCTGGATCTAGCAGTGGTCCGAAGTGCCTAGGGGCATCGGCAGATCCCGCAAACGACTCACTAGAACCACACTGGTGATCCTGAGCAGGTTTGTTCTGCAAGGCCATGTTACTTTTCTGGTTTGAGCCCTTCCAATTATTAGCAGTAAAAACCACTTCGCGACTCTACCACGCGTTAGATGAGTGTAATGGTAAACCGTCGTATAAAAAGCTGACACTTTATTATACTAGGTTTGCTAGATTCTCGCATTCCCGCTTATTGCTTTCCAGCTGTTTAAATCGTATGAAATAGTACGAATACTGATTGCGGCGCACAATCAAACAGAAATTCGAAGAGCGACGCTCGAGGTGATAACTGGTCAATTATGCACAGAGCGTACTAGGAAGTTGGCCCAGTTCCCGTCGGTTGGACTGGGTTCAATTCCAGCCGGCGCCAAAGTCGATGGCAGTTTCAGTGAACGCCAATTAACGCATCCTAATGAGGTTCGAATACAGCGATGTGTTCCAATACGACAGTCGCGATTGGCTTTGTTCTTACAAATTTTATGTTAAAGCATCAGAGAAAAGTGAGGAAAACGCCATTTTTAACAAGTGCGGTTGGTAACGACAATTTTCTTAGCATCAAATACGTATTTACCTTCATGTTAAACAATTAACGATAACAAATAGTAAAAGAGCTAAATCTTACTCAGATTAATTTTTGAAATTACATAATCTACCTTCTTCATCCTCCTTGGTCTTGTGTTCAAGTTCTTTCGTTCGGAATAGTTCGGCCCCCTCATTTACATTGGGAACGAAAAATAAGTAAGAATTACATATTCGTCATTACGTCCGATTATATTGTGAGCGTCTTTAAGCCATTGACAACCTACAGCTATAACATTTTCTATAATTCGGTTAAACGATGGGTTGCAAAAGTATTGCCCAAACCCTCTAAGTTGAATTCGTCCGGAAATACCTCTGTGACAATTCATGATACAAGTGGTACTTTTTTACAATTATGAGCTAGTGAATTCGAGTACAGACCGACTTGCAAATCTCTAGCCCGCCACCAGCGCTACAAAGTTGTTGCAGTTGGATAATGGACTATTCACAATATGGAACGGTTTCCAGTTGATTTAGGGCGCCTTCGAGAACAATCGCTGCGTTATATGTCAGGAATATGAATAATTGATGCACCGACGCCCAAGGGTTGATAAGTTTATTTGCCAACGAGGGAGATGGCAAATTTCCCCTTTAGAAAATCCAAGTCGTACCAGTATGAAGATTAACGCTTATTTTATTAATAACGAAAAAAAATGCCTTCACCCATAGAATAAAGTTTTAATAAAGTAGGGGAATTGACTTTGATTTGAAATATTCATGATTACGATGTCGGTGTGTAAGTACGAAATTAATAGACCAAATCTAAAAGTTACTGTACCTCATGGGATTAGAAAGTTGTAAAATTGTGAAATGAATTTTAATTCTGCTCCCCAAAGCGACATAAATACTTGTAGTAGTGAACTCGGCTTAATAATTCTTCAAACCTAACCCTAAATAAGAATAGGTAATTGTACGTTTCACGGTGGTAGGGCCACGCATCCGCCTCGGCTGTTGCACGAATGGGCAGGCTATCCGGGTAAGTACCACGATCTCACATAAGACTCGCTTAAAGTGGAAGTTTAATACTTTCGCGTTTTGGTGAGTGAGGTGGCCGGAGCCCAATTTTCAAAAGGTTGTCAACGCATCTGGAACCCTCGGGTGTAGCAGATGTCCATGGGCGGCGGTATTCACTTAACATTAGGTGAACCGTCTGCTCGCTTGGCAACTTGTCACATAAAAAAACCACTTTGGTTTTTTTATGTGACATTTTAAAACATGGTCGCTGGCTCGATTAAATCACATTTGTAGGTGTTGATTAGACAACGATCTCGTCGGCTGCTCTCTCTTATTTGCCCAGGATTAAAGATTACTTAAATTGGGTTACACTCTTATCACCGATATGGATTCATATTTACGCGAATACTAAATATGGTTAAATTAAACTTTTTAAGGATTTTAACGCGTTTTATTTTTATTTTAAATTCTGGCCGCTCTTTCATATACTTTTCAGTGTTCATGGTCTGTCCCGTGAGCATGAACCGCTGTAAAGTACGAAATGTCGGGAATTAAAAAAAACCGATAAAATCCTTTACTGTATAACTTGTTAATAACAACGTACTTACATGTAAAGAACAATATTAATAAGATTCGCAATAATTACCCATATTGAATACTTTTTTATGGAAAAATTCCAGTAAGTCGAGTGACTATCAGATGATGCGATTATGATCACTGCTTATCAGGTGTGATGGTAGATAATTACCGGCCGGCATTTGAGGAAAAAGGGTAATAAACACAGTTAAACCTTAATTGAGTTGACCTTTGATGACGTTGGGTTTCGATAGCGGTGTTTTCAATTTTATATAAAATGTATGCTTAAAAGTTGTTTTATATAATGTATTTCATATAATGTGTTTGCTTAGTTTGCGAAAAGTTTTTCAAATGCTTAAAAAATATGTGTTACAATTGTGTCAAAACTATGTTTAGACCAATTTTATAAATAAAGTAATATTCAATAATTGTAAACCTCACCGTAGCTATTTAGTATGTTGCATTTGAAAGATATTTTGAATGTTATAGTTTACTTGTTATCGTACATAAATTTTGTATTATGGCAATAATAAGTATCGAATAAAATGTCTTATATAGTACCAAACGCTTACCACAAAGCGGTTTTGACGTACCAAAAGTGAGGCTGGGATTTAAATATCGATAAACGAAACATTCGCCATTTGTACTTACTACAGGCTTATTTCAAAAGATCAACAATGTTCAATCAAATGGAATTTACAAAAAAAACTGTTTTACACAACAAGAAACCCTTTGCACCTTTTGTTGGACAACGCGAGAAATTAATTTCAATACAAGCTTAACTAATACACAGAAAACTAAAATTATACTCATTTAGAGTGTTCATGTTTTTGAGATATCGTTTTTACTTAAAATGCCGTACTACGTTTTATAAATTAAATATTGCAATATTACACTTTTATACTTACTAAGCCTTAAAAATAGAAGTTTATAATAGTAAGATTTTAACATGAGTACACAATATTCAATATTTTTATTATTAATGTTAATATCGATACCTATAACTTAGAAATGAGAGTTTCGTAAAATATAAACTCGCATCACAACTTGTGATTCACAACACTACGATTAAGTTGTGTTGTTGCAGGGCTGCCAAGTTTACGATTTTCCCCCAAATTTAGGGGGTAAACAAACACATTGGGATTTTTTTAAGGATGTTGTATTATTAGGGTTATTTTGAGGGATTTGTTGACTTCTTATTTTTTTCCTTCGTTTTATTTCGTGTTATTTTTATTGATTAACAAAAGTAAAGGTATTAAAATAAAGAGCCTGGAGTAACCCAATCTACCTAATTATATTTAGTTCATGATCTAGGGGTTTAGCGGCTAGTACGGTTTTTCATTATTAAGATTGTGGAGTTGAACTATGGAGAGTAAAGATAAGTGTCCGTTAAGAAAAATACAATAGCCGTAGCGTAGGATAAATGCAAAAGTAATTTAAATCTTTTTTCATTTATTATGAATCACATTTTTGGAATTATGCTAAAAACATTGGTTGTCTAAAGAAATCATAAGAGACAATTTTTTATAATATTAAATTTCCTACAATTTTTCACAACCACTTTTTATAAGACCAACGTTTTCACTGCAATATATTTCTCCGTACTATTCCATTCATGTGGAAATGAAGACAAAAAATCTTTTCACTATTTATTATTTACATTTTTTTAATAATATTTTTTGATTAGGGGATTTTGACTTGGGCTTTAGGGACAAATATTTTCGAAAGTTGGTAGCACTGGTGTTGTGGAACTGGGCGGAGGAAGGAAGATCGATAGGTCCGTTAAGCGGTTGTTTGTAATGTCAATATGCATTTTTACGCGTATTAAAATATTCTATTTAATTTGATTATCAATACGGTTTACATATTTACGTAATGTAATATGAGAATATTTTTTCAACTTAAGATTCTATATACAATGTACGAATTTTATTTTGCACATTTTCTTCGTTTCGTGTTAGTGTCTTCGTGAATCAAATATGTGGTGATAATGGGTGTCAAATTTATTATTAGTGTATAGACAGTGAGCTGTGCTATGTACTTGTGTTTTGTGTATTTTGGAAGATTATTTGCCTTACCATGGCTCTGAGAGATTATGTGAGTGAGTTCTTCCATAACCACAACATGATGGCGCCGTTCTCAAGGTTTTACCGAGCCATGGTGCTCAAGATGAACCAAAGGGACTATTGTAAGCATATGGAACCATAATTTTTATTATTGTTAAAGTACATGTTAGGTGTATTTATATTACTGGTTTCAAATATATTTTTTTCAAATATAACAAAATATTACATCAGAAGTCCACTGAAGAATGAAATTTGCTACAATTAATAAGAACTGATTGTGTACCAATAAATATATACAATTAATATCATACATATATCCAACATTAAGAAACTTCAAGTTGGGCCATATCTTATCTCATTACTTTAATACTTACACTTTATCCAGAACAAAATAATCTTTGCTTACAACATCATTTAGTCCCATCCTAATCTTGTACTGTAGTACTTAATACTGTAGTTTTACCTCCAATTGTTTCTTGAGATACATGAAATACAAGTCAGGTTCACCTAATCTTAAGTAACTACTGCGGGCCATGGATGTTTACTATTTCAACGGCTTGCAGATGTGTTGCTAATCTTTAAAAAGTGCCCCCCCTATAATGCGATCTTAATAACTAGACAAAACATCACACCCTGGCCCTACCATAATAACACTGTCTCTTTTGATATAAGTAATGTTTTTAAGCTTTACATATAAATAATCCCTCTTTAGAGACAATAGGTTTCCAGGCAACTCCGGGTGTCACAGTCTTGTACTAATTGTTTTCAGGTCATCTTCTCTTTAGTCAACCTAAAAACTTATGGGGCTTGCCAATTAGTAGGAATTATTCTCACCAAGTTTTTGACTGCCCTCTTATTTTATAGGCATTAATTTTCTTTGTGTTTTGAGACGAGTCGCCCGAATTCAAGTACACTGTAAGTTTGGGGGGGTTAAGGAGGTTCGTACCAAACACTGTCAACATTTTTTTCTGCCGGAGACGCATAAAAAATTTAATTAGCTATTTTTGAAAATTAAAATATTACGAAACGTTTAATGGAATGCAATTTTGATAAATTTCAGTGTTTTCGAAGATGCAAATAATAAAAAAAATTAAACGATAGAGAAAAATCACCAATGAATTGATCAACAAGCAGAAGTCTCCAGTCGCATTCAGTTTATGAGAAAAAAATTAATTAAATCTTATTATTTTCACTAAGAAAGTACACACATTTTATTAATTTTAATAAAACTGCATACACAGTACTGCCATCATGATAAATATAGGAAGTGGGAGACTTCATACTAGTACCATTTTTTTGATCAATTTTTATTTTTATTAAATGAGTTGCTGAGCCGACACAGAGCAATCCGACTCGGACAGATTAGGTTAGAAGGTTCAAGGTGCCTGAACCTTATACTTCCTTAACTTTCTTCCTTGTGGTTATTTTTTTTATAACCACCCAATAGCCCTTCTTTTGTTAAGTGTGGTTAAGAACAACAGGTAGGAGGGGAACCCTCCCATTCTTATTAGATTTCTTGACATTCGGTGACTCGTTTCAAAAATTTACCCTTTTCTTTTAATAAAATGGAATTGACTATATAATTGTATGGCTTGGTCAGTTATTTTAAAGGTCCAGTTAGTTTTTTGGTCCAAATTTACTAAACAATGGTAGATTTTAATGGTAGATTTTTTTTACTCAACAAATAATTAATAATTATGTCTTTAATTAGAACAAAATTTAACTTCTATTAAATATTTACTTTGTATTAATCATCAACTACACTTACTAACAACAAATAAAATGATTAGACTCCTAGTCCATTCATTGCCTTATTTTACATTCTTTTATTGACTTATTTTTAAACACTTTTATTAGTTTCACCTGTATGTTTGATCAATTTGAAAATTTGTATACTTATCAAAGACTAGACTGCACAACAGTTTAAAAAAATATTTTATAAAATTTCGATGTCTAGAATGTCGTTAGTACTAAGCACACAAGCATAATTGTCTCTTGCTTTTTTAGTGACAATAATTTTGCTGTTCATCACTTTATTCTTACATCAATTATATTTTTACTTTTCATGCTCGCCATTTGTGTTTTTTAGAGTTCCGTACCTAAAGGGTAAAATGGGACCCTATTACTAAGTCTTCGCTGCCTTTCTGTCTGTCTGTTCTTCTATAACCAGCCCATGAATTGTGATAGTTAGACAGTTAAAATTATTCGCGGCCTGACGCTTGAGTCACTAAACTAAAGGGCTGATGTCCACACCGACTAAAATCTTAACGTCTTTTATCTCCATTGTTTGTTAGAATTTGAAGCAATGCTTAATGCATCCATTGTTATATCCTTTCCAGCATACAAACAATTTCGAATATCGTTTCACAACGATAATCCGAACATGAGATGTCGCCAGTGCTTTTAAGAAATTTCAATAATATAATCATTTATTGTTGTTGGCATCTGATATTTTTGCACTTTACTCTGTTTTTTGAATATAGAAAGAAATGTAGCTGGGGGTTGTCAGAACTCATGATGTGTGTTTAATTTTTAAATTCATTATAATAACCACATCACTTTGTGTTATGGGAACATTGACATTACTAAGGCAAACAATGGAAATAACATACATGTAAGAAAACTTAGGCATTTCTTAAAATACATTATGACTCAAGTATTCCATAAACTTGACCTACCTTAGTGGGGTGCACCACCCACCCTCTGCTTCAGCACACAGTTTGATGTCGGAAACAATGTTGCTATCAGTATGCCAAGGTCACCAGCCCAGGTTGCTTGTAGTTAATTCGGCAGTAAAAAAAGACTTGTTAATTGACCGCACTATGAGTATGGCCATGAAGCTTATATTGAACATAGTAAACTTTATCACTGCCTGCTTGTTTGATTTCCTCGTGAAATTTAATTGGCGAAGAGTAGTTTACTTTGTTTTTCGTTTTTCATCCAAGGTGTTATTTTTACATTAAGCAATATTCGTTATTGACGAAATTATTAAAACGTGTAAATGTGTAATAGTTACATACATAAGTGAATTATTTTAGGTATGATCATGTGATTGCTTGAAATCAAATAAAAATAACATTTTTAGGTATTTGGTATTTGTTGACATGTGGAGTTGAAAAATTACGTTCTGCGAACGAGTGTATATTTGACGCAGCTCATTCAGATGTTGTGTTTTTAATTTGCAGAATTTTTCCGCTCTACTGTTATTTATTTCGACAACGGGGCAGGGTTTGTACTGTTTGTTAGTGTCATTTCTTTTATCGAAGTTCCTATGATGATATCACAGCGATGTGGTCATGCGGTCGACCTTGGTTTTGCCTACAATGGAAAGTTAATAACATTGTTAAATTATTAGTGACATGAATATTGAGAAGGAATATTTTTGTTAGTTTATTACAAGTTCTTAACAAAGTTATAAATAATATTTTTATGCCTACGACCCTACGTTTTATTTAGCATAGATGTATAATACTTATTTAAAAAGATGGCGTAGTACGGAATACTGTACTAGTTTTCCGTTAGTACCGTAGGTACTGTAGAGTAATATAGGTATTTATTGTGAAACATCTGTCATTAAGTGTAACCGGTATTTTTTTACGTAAATAATAACACACCATAATCCATTAAATATGTCAAAGTTTGTGCTGGGTACAAAAAAAATTGCTGGGAGTATTGATGCAATATTTTAACGTGGGTAAAGGCCCATTTACACGATGCCATTTTCTTGTACATACAAGAGCAATAATTGAATGCAATAAATTGCGCGACTTTACATTTGGTTTGACCATAAAACATTTATTGCTCTCTCAACAGGCAAGAAAAACTGGCATCATGTAAACGTGTAGACAATTTGCACGTTTCAAAAGTGGTTTCACAACAAACTACGGCCTGGAAATACTGAATCGAAAGGGATTTTTGCACCGAATTGTCATTGGTGATGAAAAATGGGTCGATTACGAAAATTCTAAGCGCAGAACGTTATGGGTTTAAGCGGCCAACCATCAACATCAGTGGCGAAGCAGAACATCCATGGATCTAAGCTGCTACTCTGTATTTGGTGGGACCCGACCCCCCTGTGATTTATTACTATAATATATATATTAAACTGAAACCGAATGAAACCATAACTAGGGATCGCTACCGATCGGTGTACAACCAATGCGTCAACTGAGCTGCTGTGCTTTTTGTAGCCTCTGAAATCTCTGTGCACGCCACTGGGTATTCTCTTCTTGAAAGATGGCAGAAAGTAGTGGATAGCGATGGAGATTATTTTGGATGATGTAATATTTTATTCAAATTATAAATTAATTAAATAAATAAGAGAAAAAACCCTACGAACTAATTTTAACTCCTAATATTTTCTAATATTGTTTTATTACGAAACTAGCGACTCGCCTCGGCTTCGCACGGGTGCAATGTATTACACATATAAAACTTCCTCTTGATTCACTCTATCTAGTTAAAAAAAACCGTATCAAGATCTGTTGTGTCGTTTTAAAGCATACACATAGGGACAAGTTTAAACCGCAATAACCCGTAACATAATTCACTTCATAACATTCATAACATTCATTCATAACAGACGTTAAATTTTTCTTTTGACGTGTATATAATACTTACCACTCTGTTGAAGAAAGTCGTGATTTGTTTTTAAATCTTTGTAATACAACTTCGTGTTTACAAAGTTTTTTTATTTCGATTAAGTTTTGTCTAAAGATTGCTTTTCCCATCATATCATTCCATAATCACTCCAAAGCTTATGCTGATGTCGGGAAATAATCATTTCTTTTCAGCCCTCTCTCAACGAATCAAACTACGTATGAGTTTTTTATGCCCTGGGGAATTCGTTGGATTGCGCGAAGAACAAATTACACGACACATCTTTGCTTTTTGTGGCTTTGACATGTTTACTTTGAATAACATATGGACATGACATAAGATTATCAACTATTTATAAATCTCATGAAATAAGAGACGTGTTGGCGTTTGTTAGCCGCCGTTGCAAAACATAGTAATTATTATTTAAGGTGAAAATGCGCGATGTTAAATGAATACATGATAATGGAAAAAAGTGTTATATTTTGTTTTGTATTATTATCATTTGTGCAATTGTTGTAAGTTTCTCTAAAGGCATAGAATATAAGAATACCATTTTGTTACCGTCGCGTCAATGTTGCAAATTTGTGGCACCACATAACTGAAAAGCAAAGCATTATATCAAATAAAAACTATCAAATGATGATCAGAATGACCAATTCAAAGAGTAACAATCCTTTTGGCAACTCAAATAATATTTGAAAAGCCATTTGACAGCTGATTAGTTGACTTCTACGATGCTCAGTCCTTCAGAAAACGGGCGTAAATGTTGTATTCTTTAGTAGACAAAAACTTAATGTATCAATTATGATCGTTAAGTCAAAAAAACCAACAGGCGTACTAAATCCCCGTATACAATCGCTACCAATCAACTAATGATGTGGTGAGATTCTTTGGCACGCGAAACAAGTAAATTAATGAAAAGACTTATATACCAATAGTTTATTATACCGTTTTTATGTATATAAATACATAAAAACATATTTTGACAATAGCTATAATAAAATATAAGTCATATGTCTAATATCATCAAACATTTGGGCATGAATAAAATAATTTCTATCCGAATTTCTATCGGTTCTACTTGTGCCATTAAGTGATTAGTCTTAGTAACCGCAACAGGAAAAATTATCAAAGGTACATTAAAGGCAAATTATGTCCAGTAATAGCCCTCATAATAGGGCAGGAGTTCGTTTACTTCTTTTGACTACACGTTGTAAGAGCTCTGAATTAGAAAAGTTTTCGAACAACTCTGTCCAATAAAATAACTCAGATTGTCATTTATAATAATCGAGAGCGTTATAATTCTCGGGCAGGACAATGATTTTTTTCACAGTAAAATTCAAAGCAATTTACTAATCTTATATAACAGTAGACTGCAAAACTCAACCTTTTTTGCCTTTATTAATATAAGCTGTCCATTTTAATTAGGAATCAATAGAAATTACAATAAATGCCTGCATCTAGCAGCGGAGCTGTAGCAATTTAGTTTCAGAGAGCATATTTTTCCAGGACAATATTTTATTGTCTAATACCATTAGACAATATTTTACCAGGATTTACGGGTAATTTATTTTGTGCAAATTTAAGTGACACAAACAGTTTGTCACATAGATTTTCCTATTGCATAAAAATCAAAATCGCTGAGAAAGAAATATTGGTTGGCCCCCTATGGCAGTGTAAAGCCAAATCATTAAGAGAAATTTAGTAATCATATTGTAGATTTAATAAATAATTCTTTTTCTGTAATATTTTTTAAAAACAAGTATTTTATCTTATTATATTTAAGTAAGTATGCTCTATCTATTGGTCTGCATGCTTTAATACCATAGGATGGTCGTGGGTCAATGTTTTATTATAAACAACTGGTCTTACATTTAAAGGATCTAATCAAATCTTGACACTCGATCGAAGCGGTATGTGATGCTCTTAAATGTTATAATTATATTCTAACCGTACTTTTACTGCAAGCTTTAACGTATACGCGATACTACCCGCTACTGGCTTAAATCTGTTTATGTTCGTATCATGTTAATTAGCGGTTTCCTTCTTCGGAAATAATAAAAAAAATTATATGTAGGCACCCAGAGAAGATAAATATTTTAGGCAATACTTGTGCGTACATTTATCTTGGCTTATGTTAATGATTACAACAATGTATTGGCATCTTTCATATAATTTTGTTTCATGACACGCTGTGACAAATGAACAGAATTTGTTTCTGTTATATGTAGTAAAACTACATTTCTTCGAATGTATAATAAATGTTAATTGTGGCACACGATTTATCAACTAAACTACAAGAGAGGACACGTCTAATTTCACCATCAGCAGAAACAACAAAACACTCGGACTTTATTCCAGAATCCATGTGCGTTATCTTTTGAAGTTTTTGTAAAAAAAAAAAAAGGGAAAATCATTGAAGTGATTGGAATAGGAACTGTGTTCCCCGAAAATATATAGAATGTGCCGCGGTACTGAGATAATATATAAAGTACGATAATGAGACGATACATGAAACATGCCAAAATTGTTTGTCATTAAAGCCTTAGGTTGTATTTCACCAATTATCAAGGATAAAAATAAAAACTCCAACGACAAGTCAAAAGTTAACTGTTAATTAAAAGTGTTTGAATGACTGTTAATTTATTATACAACATGTCTTTACGATCGCGACAATAAATGAACACACATATAGAGGATAACTTCTTAAAATTGTATTAAAGATTTACATTCTTTAATCGTCAATGTTTACCGAGTTATCGAATTTTCCTAAACAAAGAATTTTAGAACATCCTTACGTAAAAAAACTTTAATGTAAAGTTCATTTGTAAAGGTCACAAAGAATCTGAATGGGTTGAATGAATTTAAAGGAGACAAAACATACTGTTAGAAGGAGAGGGTTGTAATGCGGCAATGAATGAAAAAGTCTCTGAATGTTTGAATCAGTCAGTTGTAGTTGTTTAGGATGTTACAAATTTTGTTTCTTTTTTACTTAACTAGTTTGTTTGAAAAATATTTTTTTTAATTATGGATTTTGTTTTTCGTTAACATTTTTTTATCAATATTGGCAAGAAGCGTTAGACGTGTGTTGTTTTGTTGTCGCGGTGGTAAAGACACGCTGTATATTTGTGTTTTATTATTACGCATTTATATAGGTGAACATGAGCTGTATAAGGTTTAATTGCCGCCGCACAACCTTGACCCCGCACCCCATGCTGTTCCATAAAAGCTGGTGGCGACTTTGCAGAAAGTGTTTAATATCATCATGTCGCAGATTTTTTTCCTTTTCTCTACGTTTAGTTAAATTTCTTTATTTTTAATACCGAGTATGAATCGTTTTTGTTGTAAATCAATGTTCATAAAAACCGCTTTGATTCTTAAGGAAAATTCCTTCAGAAATTGTTCATTAGGGTGGCACTTCCTGTATAACCGCTATTTTAGATACCGAGTAGAGGACACGCTCCCTGAGCCGGCCCTCACGACGAGCGTTCCTCAAGGTTCGTGCCTCTACCCCTTGCTCGTTTCGCTCTACACGATCGACATCCCTAAGGATGAACAAGGCCGTGTTCTTATTCGGCCAACTCTATAACGTAACGAGCCCGTCAAGCAAAATACCTTTAAAGCATTAAATTTTTCTTACACAAAGACTTGCTTAATAATAATTTCCTACTCATGCAAGAGCCTTTTGCACGCGTCAACCATAAGCATGTTAACAAACTTCAGGTCATTCAAACATTCCTCATCTACCCGCCTGAGGAGAATATGGGAACTTCGTCGTATAAGTAAGTTTATACGCCTGACCCGCTGGTAGCTCTACCCGTCAATACTTCAACTACACATAGTGCTAGTATACAAGACCAAATAGTTCGTCCTCGTCTCCGAGCACTTTGAAAACAACGCAACGTGTACACCCGCGTTCCAGGGTGGCTTTAATACTGGGGGTATTATACTGATTAACAATTAATACAGTCAACCGCCATGGGGGTCGAGCTCCGACCTAACCTCTATCACGCGAAAATTACCGTTCTCTCCTTAGAAAACGCACGCATGAAAGCACGTAGAAACGGACACATGCCTTACCCAAAGCGGAAGGCTGTATTAATCTCGTGGGATTTGGTTATCTCATGAGTTCTGCGTTTTATAAAGTTTTAATTTTCTAAGGACTGAAAGGAAAAATATCAGTTGTGATAAAGTTCGTAAGTATGCTATGACTATATGGATTGGGAAATAGGACTGTTTTTTCAGTTAAGAAACCCCCAACACTAGAAAGTCGTGCGTTGAAAAGACCTGAGATTACGTATCCAACCAGCGATGTCTGAATTTGCTATTAACTGGCACATTTCAAAGTATATTAGCGCAAATTGAAATAAGTACAGAACACGTCGATTAGGGACTTGTTCTATCGAGTCCGATGCTTTTCAGTCTATAATCGAAACGTAGTTCAAATAATTTATTAGGGTTAGCACCAGATGCACGTACAGCCGCGTTGCATTTAATGCCGAGAGACTTAGAGGTCGAAGTGTTATTCGAAATTATTTGATGGCATGTCGTCGAAAGTGCTGCTCAAGAGCTCTATATATTTACTATATATATTCACAAGCGTTATATATTCACAACTGCAGATTTTGCTCCTCTACTATGAACTTAATATTTAAACTGTGAATTGATTTCATATTGCCTTTTAAATTATTGCTTAAGCTATGTATATATATACTCTTTACTATATTTCTCTCTAACCATACGGTTTTTGCACGCAGAAGGCGAGTTGCCTATAAGTCTGACTCATTGGCGTCTTGTTTTTTGCTACAAAGATTTAGAAAGTACGAATACAAGAAGTCATGATAAAATTTTCGACATCACTTTCTACAAACCGAGAGCCTTGGCGTTATTCAACTGTTTTTTTTTTTTCTTTACAACATTCGTGTTATTCTGTATATTCATTTATTATGCTTGCATGTTTGTTTATTATTGGTTTATTTCTTTCACAGGTTGTCCCTGACAAATAAAAAAAAATAGACAGACAGCCATTTTAATTTACTAACTTGTGTACACCTCACCTTTATGCTTATATCCTCGGCAGCTTTGACACCTTTCGACCTGTCCGCTTGTCTGTGCCTATACGTCTTTCACACACACGCGTTATGCTATTTACGTATAAAAGTATGGAAAATCAATACGTGCCTCTTTTCTTTGTAGATACTAAACGAAGTGCTTCGCATCTTACCTTATTGCAAATAAAAATTTGATAACGGAAACACGTTAAAATGTATGCCGGGCGTTAATATTTAATATAAAACAACAATTTACTGCTTCTTTTTTTTTTATTTCTTAGCATCGGACGTCGCAATGCTTTAAACGATTTATAGCATTGATGTTGCTTAAAATGAGAGCACTGGTCGATTTCTGTTATTTTGTCTTGTGCTATTTATAAAATCTTTTGTGATGTTTTTAGCGTTCGTCTGCGACCTGGCCTCTCCTCGCCTTTGTCGTTAATGAAGCGCGTTAATAAAAACGCGTCATATTCCAGAATTGTGCGACCGTGGTTGTATATTCGTAGCTTCACGATTTCTTCAATAGAGACTCGTCACAGATGCGAAACAATCGCAATAGAATAAGAACAGAATATAATGATTCAGATTCCGTGTTCTTAGCATTTAATCAATTGATGCGATTTTTGTGCTTATCAATTTTAGTACTGTGATAAAATTGTTCTTAATACATAGTTTAGGTGATGTTATCGGCCTTAGATGTAATGACTTATAAAGTTTTCGTTGTTATCTTTTCACGCTCATATCGCTGACCACAGCTGTCTCAACAGCCTCGCCTCTTACAAAGGTCAAAGGTTAACCTGTAACCTTTTTAAATTAGAAACTAAAAATTATTGATGGGTCCTTATTTCTATTAATTTTTAAGGATTACTAGTTACGTTATAGTAAACCAATATCAATGATGATTCAAGAACACTATCCGTTACCGAAAGAGTTAAAATTTTATGTAATTTGTAAATAATTGTCAAATCCGTCGTTTAATAATGTGGAATATAGATCGAATTACCAATGAAATTCCTTATTTTCATTAAAAAATAAAATATGACGTCTTTAAAACAGCAGGGAAAACTGCTAACGCACATACTTATTCTACTGTATTGTACTCTGTGTACTTAGTAATTAATAATGAATTTCCAAGCTTTACCACTCATAAATATTTTGTACAACGTTGTATCAAGAAACGTTAAAACCCTATAATTTGTACCGAAATTCCAGATAACCCCGTAATTTGATAATGCCCGGCCGAAAGCGAACACGTGCAAGTCCGGGGCGCCTCCTCGACGCCATTAAAATTGCACGATGTGCCACGTCGGTTGTATTTTTGTAAAGCCCTTGGTAGTTGCGCGTTCACAATGTGCGCCTTCAGCGACCGCTGACGCATACGAAGCCATGCTAGATAACCTTTTTTATGTGAAAAGTTGGCAAGCGAGCATGCGGTTCCGTGTAATGTGATTACCGCTACCTACAGACATTTATAACACCAGACGGATTGCAGATGCGTTGCCAATGCGCTATAAAGTGGCCCCCTTTTACCTCAGTCACCAGACGAAACGCAAAAGTATAATACTTTCACACCGGTCGTCTGCGAGACTGTAGTACCTCCCTAGAACAGCCTGCTCATTCTGCACGAATGTACCGTAGCCGTACCGTAATTGAGCACTAGGTATGCCACGATGTGCATGCAATTTCGTCCCTACTCAAATATCTCCTATTAACCTGGCATCTCATTCTTAACCGAAGCCCTCCGCCATTATGTAACTCGGTCGTGGAACTATACGACTCCTCGGCACAAATGCTAGTAATAACTACAAAAGACACAATACTGTTACAAATTTAACTAACACTAAAAGTAAAATGCCCTTAAGGCACAAATTATTATTATTTAAGACCTGCGTACGACCTATTATGTCTTACGCATGCATGACCTTCGCCCACATGCACCCTACTCGCTTGTACAAGTTGCAAATAGTACAAAATAAGTTCATCCGCCGCGCAACCGGTGCGCAGTGGTATCAACGCAACGTCGACCTGCACAGCGATTGCAGACTCCCGACGATTCGCGAATATTTTAAAGACCTGACCAAACGGTTCTTCGATAGAGCCGAACATCATCCCAACCCTCTGGTGGTAAGCGCAGCAAATTACCAACCCGACCAAAACGCGAACGTCAACAAGCGTCGCCCGCGAAACGTCCTAATCGACCCGGTCGAGGAAGGGGACTTAGACACGCCGGACCCACTGCCGGGGGTCCCGCCGGACAACACTACACCCACAGTTAGTGCAACAACAAACACACTAGTTCGCCCTTGCCTCCGAGCACGGCGAGACCAACACAACGCGTACACAAAGTACACCCGCGTTCCGGGGCGGTTCTCACCGCCCCCAGCCACCGATTAGCTAATTGCACAGTCGACGGCCATCGGGGTTTCGGTCCGAACCACGACCTCGATGGCCCTTAAATGACGTACCATAGTTAAACGCACGCATGAGCACATGCGTGGCCCTACCCACAGCGGAGGGCCCAAATCCGTGGGTTCTGGCTAGCCCACCGGTTCTGCGTCAGATGAAGCTTTAATAGTCTCGGGACTGAAAGCAAAAACATCAGTTAATACAAGATACAAGAATACTGTTACAATAAAGGCCCATTTACACGGTGCCAGTTTCTTGCCTGTTGTATACAATTAAATTGAAGCAATAAATGAGTTGCATGGTCTAAACAACAAATGGTCTTAACAATTATTGCGCGCAATTTATTGCATTCAATTATTGCTCTTGTATGTACAAGAAAATGGCATCGTGTAAATGGGCCTTAAAACATCGGCGACGTTATGATTCATTGACACTTTTTGTTTCGATATTGTGATACATTTAATGTTACTGATCTTGTGTGTCTTCTCCTTTTTCGAATAATAATTTACCGCTATTCGATCGAGTTGTTTTCTTGTTTCCAATATCTCCGTTAGACTCCTAGTGAATGTAAACAATTAAGAAGAATAAATAAAATCGAAATAAACACATTTATGGATTTCCACTGTTTTTTTTTTCCAAACACAAGTTTTTGTCTGTCTATTTATTCGAATCTTCAAAAAGGCTGAATATATTTTGTAAGTATTGTCATTGTCAGATAGAAGTAGTAATGTTCGCTGCTCTATATCGACAATATATCCTTGTTTTTTTTTCGTACTAACAAAAGCAGCCAGAGCGGTCACCGATGCTCGTCCACTTATATTAGTATCTACCTACTGTATTAATTATTTACTATTTTTCAAATTATCTTCGTCTTAATATTAGTCTTGTTAAATAGTGATTTGTGCTTTATGGTAGTAACTATGTATTCACGATTGATGATACTGTTACACGGTAAAACTCTTATGAGTTTATGTTTGTATCAGTTTAATAAGTTTGTAATTTCTTTTTTTTTTTATACAAATAAATTAAAAAAGAACTTGACAATCGCGAAAAGTCAGAAGAAACAGACAATTTTTAATTGCATAAACCTGTTTATGATTGGTATACTTTGCAAACGAAGCCGTATATCATAGATCGAATAACATATTAGCGACCAACGGATATACTTCGATAACTCTCCAAAAAAATCTGTTGATCCGATCGCCTTACTTCACATGTTCACCCTTGGCTAATATGTAGATGGCCTTAAAGTTTTGTCAAAACCGGTTCAGCTGTTTTGGAGTTCATCGGGATCAAACACACACCCATCGATAATATTATTAACAAATTCTTACTAATCCTTACTTCCTTACTAATATTATAAACGCGAAAGTTTGTATGTATGGATGGATGTTTGTTACTCTTTCACGCAAATAATACTGAATGGTTTTTAATGAAGCTTCACAATAATATAGTTTATACATCAGAATAACACATAGGCTATAATTTATATACATATTTTTATGTATATCTGTCAGAATGTTACGCCTTCGGCCTTGAGTCTATTGACAGCCAGTCAATACAATGTACAAATAATTTTAGATGAGACCTTGCAGTTGATTCACGATCTTAATAAAACGACAACGTTTTGATTTTTTGTTCGTTTATGTCAAGATGTTTTATTTCATCTTTAAACGCAATCAAATGAAATTTTCAAATTTATTTTGTTCTGTAATCAACACATTCCGACTCAAGGAAATCTTCTTCGGCTTAAAACATTAAGATACTTAACTTTAAACTTCCCGAGACAACTTATTAGACTCTTTGCTATGTTCTCCAAGTTTATATAAAATGTAATTATTAGTTCCTCTTTACTTGAAAGCGAAGGACTTAAGTTGTAATTTCATCAACACTTTCGTTGAACAGAGGAACTTGCATACTACTCCTTCTCATTTGTTGGTGTTCTTATGTCCCATCCGACACATGTTCAAGTAGAAGTAGACATAGAAAGTGTTTGTGGGTTAACGAACCAAGGCTCACCAAGATCCCTTCCTCCGACAGATGAGGACGAGGCGACGGCGTCGGGCGTGACGGACGGCGCGGCCGCTGACCAGCCGAACCGCATTATCTTCGTCAACCGCCCGCAGCCGCAGAAGTTCGTCAGCAACAGCATATCCACCGCCAAATACAGGTACGGCGACCTTCCACAATCGATAGTTCTATCGCACAAACAAATAAAAACATTGGCGACCGTCACCCGTAGAAATAGTGGTAAATTTCATAATCTTTAACGGTGGTAGGGCCACGCAACAGTCTTCGCTGTTGCACGAATAGGTAGGTCCGGTTAAGTGCCATGACCTCACAGAAGACCGGCGTGAAGTGGAAGTGTTATACTTCTGCGTTCCATCTGGTGAGCGAGGTAGCCGGGGCCCACTTTATGAAAAGGTGGCAACACATCTGCAACCCTACCTACGGCTGTTGCAATTATCAATGGGCGGTGGTTTAAGCTGACGATTAAATTACTGATTACTGGTTTAAGCAACTTACACTAAGTTTGTTAAATCCGTAACAGTCATTGTACTTAAAGGCCGACAGAGTGAGGGCGTAGTTCAGAGAACTTTACATTTATGATTGTTTAACTAGACACTACACTCAACGCTATAGTCAACTTTGTGATGTGCTCAATACTTTGTTTAGAATAACTTTCGTTCTGAACTAACTCGCTAGTAATTTTCAACCAAAGCAACGATACTGTGCGACGTTATCCCGCCTCGGTAAATTAAAAACTTGGCAACTGTTTCGCAACGGTGGGCCATGTGTTTGCGAAGGCGATCTCGTTACGCGACTCCATTATCGTTTTCCAAAGTTCGACATTCAGCTGTTTCCGTTGTAACACAGAGTTAGTTATACAAGCGGATATGCAACAGGCGTTCCTCATAATAGCTTAAGGAAATTACATCTCGGCGAAATTACGATTTAGCCGCATTCGCATTATAAACAGTTCAGAAATTTCGAAGTTCGATGGTTGTAAAATACCTACAGATGTGCTCTATATATATACAATACCGTAATCTTAGTATTATTGACGCTTTTGTTCATGCGGACATTTTAACGCTTATTTATACGCCATTACGTCAACTAAGTAATTTCCTTTGCATTGTTGTTTGATAGTCTGTCATCTTATTATTTTTATCGTCAACATTACTTATTGTTTTACTAAACGAATCGGTTAGTACTTATGTATTATTTTTATGATTGATTTATTGACCCTTTTAAAATTGTAGCTTATCAGAGTTACAGAAACGCTGCCGCTCTCTCCGTAAATCCGATAATTTTGTAATGCAAACCTGATTTCGTGTGACCATGAAGTCAGAAATAAAATTGGCTCTTCTTTTTGGACTAAATTTAATTTGGATTAAATTTCGACTTTTACGACAGGTTGGAATTAACTTAAAAAGCAAGCATTAATTGAAATCAGAAATGATAATTAAAAAAATTATTCATTCATATTTTGAATAGTGGATCAACTGGAATATTACAACTATAAACTGTAATTATTGTACAGTCAGCGTGTTGTTTCCGCGGACTACCAAAACAATTTAATCATTTATACCACTGTGTTGATAAGTTTTTATATTAAATTCATTTACAACTTAAATATATTCCGTCAGGACATCCCCATACAGCTGGAATGACCATGTGGCGAATCTCGTTCCTCAAATGTTAATTCATCCGAATACTTTCATGGTACTTATAGATTCTTAAAAGCTTAGGCCAGTGGTTTCTATCCTTAATCTATTTACACAGAATATTTATTAATGATGAATGAAAATGTTGGATGAACAAGATGCGGCGAGGTGTCCGTTACAAATAATTTAATTCTCGCATAATATATTCTCAATATAACATTTTCACAATAAGCAATAATAGGGCTAACTAGAATCATAAAAAATATCTATTTGGCTAGTAATTAATTTATAGAAAATTCAAGTATAACATGAAACAAATGATTTTAACTGCCGCACCTGCGTTTACTTGTAAGTTGGAGTCACATTAATTAGTCTTTCAGACCTATCAGCTCTTATGAGCGAATTTAATATCAGTTAAGTGCTAGCTGACGTCTCTCAGGGCGTCTATGACACGTCTAACATAAACTTAAAAGAGTATGTCATTTATAGTACTTACAAATAACTTTTCTATCTTAATTCAATAAAGCGGTCCGTCATAACGATAATGATTATAAATCGAGTATTGTTCTAATAATAACTATGGCATAGTATTGGAATATTGTTAGCTGTAAAAATTGAAATTGTTAATTTTTTATTTTAATTGAAATTGTTAATTTTAAGTGCTGACTTATCACGTGCTCAGCGGTGAAGACGAAAAAATATTTCAAAGATATGTGAAGCTCGCCAATCCGCAATGCGGTCGCGTGGTGGACTATGCCCTAATACCGTCTATCCAGAGGAGGCCTTTGCCTAGCAGTGGGTCATGTATAGGCTGTTACTTTACTTTCTATATTGGCTAAAGGCATGGGAGAGTCTACTTGTGAATTTAACAATCACGCATTGCCCAATACGTGTCTCAATGCAGGGTTCGTTTCTCGATTGTTCCAGCGTGCCTTCGTTCGTTCCCCTGTTCCTGTTCGAGCAGTTCCGCCGCTACTCCAACTGCTTCTTCCTGCTGATCGCGCTGCTGCAGCAGATACCCGACGTGTCGCCCACGGGGCGCTGGACCACCCTCACACCCCTCATACTCATACTAAGCGTCAGCGCCATCAAGGAGATCGTCGAAGACTTTGTGAGTGCACCCCACATCCCACCCAACATCCGCTAATGGCGATTTGATCTTTGTGTAGAATGATAATTTTTTTAATCGTTATGTCATTGAACAGAGATTATTTTTATCTCTCAAGACAAGGTAAGGTCTCATTGTTTGATCTAAAAATTGTTACATAATCATTCGTGGAAAATGCGTACGTAAAAAACTTAAATTATTACTAATATTTCTCTCGTTTTATTCAACAATTCCCAACAAAAAAAGAAGACAGAAATTATCTTTCCCCCGTTACTATATTTATTTGAGTATTTAGTTCGTGTTAGCGTCGAGTGTGACGCGATTCGATCCCGAAACCAAATAATCAACCATTATTGAGGTCTCGATGTGATCTGGCTGCAGAAGCGGCACCGGGCCGATGACGAGACGAATCGCCGGAAGGTGGAGGTGCTGCGCGGCGCCACTTGGCAGCTGGTGCGCTGGCAGAAGCTGCAAGTGGGCGACGTCTGCCGCGTCCTCAACAACCAGTTCTTCCCCGCTGACCTGGTGCTGCTCGCCTCCAGGTATTTTGGCTATCCGGGCGTCCTTTTCACTCGTTTACTCGTTTTACTTGAAATCCGCAGCAGAGAATCCAGTTAAGTTTGTCTGTTGACAGTTGTCGCTTTTGTTTCGCTACGCTGTTGCGGAAGAACAATAGTGTCTGAGATCGATTCGTGTCCACCTGAGAAGAAACAGGTGGTCCTCGCTTACTTCAATTCAACTACTGGGTTAAAATGGAATAGAAAGGGAACCGAACTAAGTAGAATTAGAATTTAGTTTGTGCATTTATTACATCGCTATACTAGAATACAGAGTATTAATTATTAAACAGAGTATTAATTAATAATACTCGTAATTAATTAATTACATTCATTTGAACTTATCTCAAAATGAGCGTGATTTATGGGCAGCTCATTTATTTTACGCACACAAGTTCGTTTCAAAAGTATACGACGCATTTATGAATGACTACCGCATTGTCAACAAGTTCTGTTTTTTAGGGAATAGAAAGGAAAAAAAGTTTATTTTTATTTCAATAAACGATTATTCTACCGAGTCTGAACCTCCTGTGTGAATTTGGGCATCTTTAGAAAACCCACCCTGTATATTAGATTCGCGCCGTCTGTCCCTCTGTACGCTTAGATCTCTAAAACTACGCAACGGATTGTAATGCGGTTTTCATCAATATATTGGGTGATTCAAGAGAAAGGCTTATAGTTATAGTGTAGTATTGTTTTGTGTTAATTTGTTTCAATGTGAAGATAATTGTACAAAATGTCATCAAATGAAAAAAAGAAATCAAGCCAAATTGTCAGTCGGCAGCTTTAAAAAAATGAGACAGAATTTTCTGTCTTATTTTTTAAAATACATATAACAAAATAATGTATGATGGTCTTGTTCCTCTTATAAAAACATCCAGTAGTATAATCTAATCATAATAGTATTAATAACTTGACAATAACAGTACATTAATATCTGCAAAGTACCCATGCGAAGCTTGTGCGGGTTACTTAATATTATAAATGTGCTTACGTTATGTTACTATGTACTATAAAATATAATGATAACAAAATATTGAAGTCGAAGTCGACTTGGGCGAACTTCACAATGCTCAATTAACAGTTGATTGCTATCTGGTAATGGGGTGCTTCTCGTTTGCTCCGAATCCAAGTCTCTTTCGTATAATAATACGGGCGCGCGTGAGTCATTCGCCGATCTCCGTCGGCAGCGAGCCCCAGGGCATCTCGTTCATCGAGACCTCGAACCTGGACGGGGAGACGAACCTGAAGATCCGGCAGGCCAGCCCCGAGACGGCGAGGCTGGACTCGCTGCCCGCGCTGGCCCACTTCCAGGCCACCATCCAGTGCGAGCCCCCCAACAGGCACCTCTACGAGTTCAACGGCATGCTCAAGGAGACCAACACCATGTGAGCCACTGGGAGTGATAGAAAATAGTGTGTGTGTGTGTGTGTGTGTGTGTTTACTTATGTACTCACGTAAGTAGTTATACTTCTATAGCGTAAAAATATTCCATGTGTCAGTTCCTTTTATTTGAAAAAAAAGTTGATTTCCCTTGTACCGTTTTTCCCAAACACGCCCAAAGGAGTACGACTTCAATAAAATTTTATTTCATAATTATAAAGTAAATCTCATATGATACCATCTCCGTTTCACCAATAATATCCCAGAACACGGACAAAATCTGTCGTTTGCTAAATTCAATAAAAATGTAAAGGAACGTTTGTGTGTTAAAGGTTTATTACAATATTACTGATTATTTAAATGATAACACGTCCTAGAAATCAATTGATCGCTGCAGGCCGTTTCAAGTGGCCTATCCTACACGTATAGTAAATTGAAATTGAAATTGAAATGTAAATCCAGGTCGATCCCGCTGGCGCTGGAGCAGATGCTGCTGAGGGGCGCTTTGCTGCGCAACACGGCGTGGGTGCACGGCGTGGTGGTCTACACGGGCCACGAGACCAAGCTCATGAAGAACTCCACCAAGGGTGAGCCCCACATCGGACCCACATCGGACCCACATCGGACCCACATCGGACCCACATCGGACCCACATTGACTGCTATGGTCAGAAGGGGAACTGCCACTTTCGCATTCCACACTTTGTTTTTTCACGGTGTTCAAATACCGTTTAGCTTAGAACAAAAACGACTTAGTCTCTCGGTTAATTGGGAGACATTATCATTATGCGCTGGTTTATATAATAGTGTAGCCTGTTATATGCTAAGTCAAATGGTGAATGTATCATTGGTTTAATGTTGCGGTAGAGCCGGGAAGTAGCCGCGAAGGTTCGCCGTGAAACCACATTATCGTTTTTATCAAGTTAGATGGTGGCAAACGAGCTGGCAGTTCACCCGATTTTAAAAATAACCGCCGCCCATGAACATTTATATTAATTATTGCCACCTTTATATAAAGTGGGCCCCGGCTACCTCACTCAAATGACGAAACGCAGAAGTGTAACACTTCTACTTTACCGCGGCGCTTACCTGTACGGACCTGCCTACCATAGTTTTGTACCCATTTCGTCTGTCGAGCGAAGTATACGGGGCACAGCCTCCCAAATTGACAATGTGGCACCTTGAGAAACGAACGCTCGTGGGGCGCAGCGCCGCTGAAGCGGTCCTCGATCGACCGCCAGACGAACACCCACATCCTGATGCTGTTCATGATCCTGCTGGGGCTGTCGCTGCTCAGCGCCGTCTGCAACGAGCTCTGGCTCAGGAGGCGCACCTCCTCCGACTGGTACATCGGCCTCGACGGTGAGCTTTTCTTACATAAGTACATTTATGTTTCATTATGTTTCATTATGTTTATCACTTTTACAAGTGTTACTTAGTTTCGGACTAGAGAATGTTGTCTAAATATGTGTTCTGTCTGAACTATTTTTTTGAAATGTTGTATGGCAAATACTTTGCAAACAGCATTTATTATATTTTGGCGTCCGTTTCTAATTTTTTTTTTTCGATAAAGAGTACACAAACCATAACAAAATACCCGGCACACGTACAGAAAGTTTTTAGCGTTTTATTGTCATATTTTATAGTCAAATTATTTGCTTTTTTATTGTTCAACGTAATAAAAACTATAAATTGGTTTTTATCATTGTTTCAGAGGCACAGAATGCGCATTTCGGATTCAACTTTTTAACCTTTTTGATATTATACAACAATCTTATACCTATATCGTTACAAGTAACTGCGGAAATTGTTAGATTTTTTCAAGTGAGTACTTTTTATACCGAATAAAATATGTATGATGAATGAAATCATGTTACAAAAAGGTGTAGTAATACTTGAAAAGCTTATATGAATATCAGTTTTCTAGTTATGTACTACATCATATATTTAAGATATTCGAATCAGTTTTGGTCCACACAAAGTTTTAAAAGTCACTTATAATTTATTTTAATAACATTAACCAGAGGTTTTTCGATCGCACGGATGTTTTATTATTCTACACTCGCCAATTGAGAGAAAAGGGAATGAGTACATCAGAGCAAATCGTATTTATCAATAATGTGTTTTTTACTCATGATTACAATGTAATTTATATATTCTAGGTTATTAAAAAATCAAATTATGTTATAATGAATAAGATAAATACATATGCGGAAATCGCCGGCTGTTTGATCGCGCCGTTTAGAGAAAGGTCAAAAGTAACTACCAGATATATTAGATTAGTTAGAGGTACAAGTATCACTACTGATAACTATGCGTAATTTCTTTTTAAACGCTTGAGATTTTAGTACTGAGTGAGACTAGACTTGGACAATTTGTAAATCAGCCGGTGAGCTGATAATCTTTTAGGGTTGAAGCTAACTGATTTTACGTAAATGCTTTACTTGTAGTCTAACAAGTTGAAGATTACGAGGCCCCCAGGGATAGATTCTAAATCATTCTATTCATTGACTGTTTAAGTTGACTGCTACACCTTTTCGTAACACCCTGTATACTTAGTGTTTAATACAGATGTTTTATGGATACTTTCGTAAGATGTAAATATAAGAACCTATACCTAGTAATCTAAGCATTATTGTGATTTCCCGATTTTAAGGGAACACGTTTTTTTTATTTTTCCAATTGTTTCTGTCTGTCTATTTTATATTGTGCGTGCACTAAGAATGAAACAAAGCTTGCCGTATGGTAATTAGATATCCAATTCCCAGGCGAAGTTCATAGCGATGGACAGCGAGATGTACCACGAGGCGACGGACACGCCTGCGATGGCGCGCACCTCCAACCTGAACGAGGAGCTGGGCATGGTGCGCTACGTGTTCAGCGACAAGACCGGCACGCTCACCTGCAACGTCATGGAGTTCCACAAGTGCTCCATCGCGGAGGTGCGCTCCACCACCCGCCACTTGCCTCACCAACCTTTGCAGTGTACCCGCCTCCTGCGCCACGGGGTGTGGGTAGATCCCCACTGCTTTCCTAGTGTCTGGGTGTTTATACAGCGTGTCGTTACCATCGCGACAATGAATGAACACGCATATAGGGGATAGCTTTTTAAAGTTGTATAAAACATTTAAATTCTTTAAACATCAATATTTACAGAGTTATTAAATTTTCCAAAACAAAGAATTTTAGAACACCCTTACCTATAAAAGCGTAACGTAAAGTTCATTTGTAAAGGTCACAAAGCATATGAATGGGTTGAATGAATTTAAAAGAGACAAAACGTACTGTTAGAAGGAGAGGCTTGTAATGCGACGCTGTGGCGCGAGTTGTATAGGATGTAACAAATTTTGTTTCTTTTTTACTTAATTAGTTTGTTTGAAAAATATTTTTTTTTAATTATGGATTTTGTTTAACGTTAATATTTTTTTATGATTATTGGCAAGTAGCGTTAGACGTGTGTTCATTTATTGTCGCGATGGTAACGACACGCTGTATATGTGTAATATGTATTTATTTATAAAAGAAAATTATGTTTATGTATATTTATCAATTTGCTTGGTTTGGGACTAGTGGACGTTGTGTGAAAATGTGTACCTTAAACATTAATTATATTATTATTATTGATTCGTAACGCGCGCAGATCATCTACAACCGGCCCGGGCCCAGCGAGCGGCTGGAGGACACGCTGCTGTTCCAGCACCTGCAGCGCAACCACCCCACGGCGCCGGTCATCCGCGAGTTCCTCACCATGCTGGCCATCTGCCACACCGTCATACCCGAGATGGTGGACGGCAGGATCAACTACCATGCGGCCTCGCCGGGTAAGCTACGTTTAATATATCCATAATTTCTTAGCTCATTATGATGTTTTTTTAAATAATGAAGATAGTTAATAGCGTAATTGGTACAACGCAACGATACACATAAATCACATTTTTAATTATTTAGTGTTAAAAAAATTGGTTCGGACTCCTGTGTATGGAACGTCAATGTCTATTATGTTGACTTTTACATTTACGTTTTAAATTAACAGCATCAATTAGTGCAGTAGAAGGGAAAGGTTCAGAGATGGCGCAAACTGCCACATGTGAGGTTTCTTATAAAACACGATTCGTGTCGTGTATCGAAGATCTGTGGTAAGGTTGGCGATAGGACCAATGGGAAGGTCCGTCCGGGTAAGTAGCACGACCTCACAGAAGACCGACGTAAAGTTTCGTTTCTGTTGAGTGAAGGTGGCCATTTTCTCACAAAAGATTGGCGCGAAGTGGTAGTGGAAGGCTATGTTCAAAAAAAGTCATAATAAGATACAGGCCCGCCCTCAGACGAGCGCGCGCTGGTGCTGGGCGCGGCCGCGTTCGGGTTCGCGTTCGAGACGCGCACGCCCACGGCGGTGGCGCTGCGCGCGGGCAAGGGCGGCCCGCTGCTCCACTTCGCCGTGCTGCACGTGCTCGCCTTCACCTCGGCGCGCAAGCGCATGTCCGTCATCGTGCGCACGCCCACCGGTGGGTGGAGCCCGACTGCCCTGGCCTGTGCTCGGACACGACTACTCACAAACCTTTTTTATTATTATAAAGCTTTGTCCTTAAAGATTGACTCAGCACAACGTCACGCCGAATATGTCGTGACGCCTTCTCAAGTAAAACTTCTTTACGCACGCTCGACTTAAGTAAGCCGATGACTGCGTGACGAGAGCATTACGAAAAGTGTGATCGGGTGGACGAACAGAAGGTGAAATCGAGATACTAGTGAAGATAGAAAGAGACAAAGCTACGTTTCGTATATAAATGTAGGGGCAAACTAGAGAGGTGCGAGCGCACACATTCTCTTTCTTTCATAGCCAGTTACGTTTCGTATATCTAAGACATAGTGCAGGTCTATTGTCTCGTGCACACTGTAGAAACATGAGAAAGCATATCGCGCGCACATTTTTTCTCTCTTCCTCTCATAGTCAGTGCATAAAACATATTTTTCGCATACATAAACTGCCGTCGACAAACACCTCCGAATAGTTATCTGTGGATCAGACAAATAGCTGTTCCGAGTGGAAACCGAACCCACGACGCCAAAACTAATACCTTGGCAACTACGCCACGGAGGCATCAAATGTAAACTCGTGGCCAACCCCGAGCAGGTGAAATAAAGCTGTACTGCAAGGGCGCGGACTCCGTGATCTACCCGCGGCTGGCCGGCGGCCCCGACAACGCCAAGTACGCAGAGGCCACGCTGGCGCACTTGGAGCACTTCGCCACCGAGGGTCTTCGCACCCTGGTTTTCGCCGTCGCGGACATACCGGAGCACGTCTACAAAGTGAGCTAGCTCTATCAACTTCCCTCCGACGTTTGTTGAGAGCACGGCTGATATCGTTTCTTTTCCTTTCGGATCGCAGGACTGGTCGAATACGTTCCACAAGGCGAGCATAGCGATACAGGACCGCGAGCAGAAGATTGAGGAGGCCGCTTTGCTCATCGAGAACAACCTACGGCTGCTGGGCGCCACCGCTATCGAGGACAAGCTGCAGGTCAGATCTTTTTGACCGCTTCGTTCGACCGTCTTATTCTATTTTTCCACACTTTTACCATGCATAGTAGTAGACGAATAGTATTTGAATGTCAATAAGTCATTATCCTGTTTTTACTAATGTCACAAACGTTATGTATTTTTGTTTCTTATGATTGGTCTATATTCTGGACGGATCTAGAAGATTGGGATTAGACAAAAAAAAAAACAAAAAAACGTGGAGTCCCTCCGTGCGGAAGAAGTGAAACTTCGAGTGCTAAGCATTCACTCTCGCTCTGTGTCTTTCTATTCCCCCTCAACAGGAGTGTTGAACGTTTAACACAACAGTGCTTTTATACCCTTGTTGGAAGTCGCATTAGAAGTTTCGCTTCAAAAAATGTGAACCGTTCTAAGGAAAACATTTTTTGTACCCAATCTCCGAGCATGTCAGCGAGCAATGGGCATTCGGTACCGCAGGACGGCGTGCCCGAGACGATAGCGGCGCTGCTGAAGGCCAACATCCACGTGTGGGTGCTGACGGGCGACAAGCAGGAGACGGCCATCAACATCGCGCACTCGGCGAGGCTCATCCACGCCGCCATGCCGCTCGTGCTGCTCAACGAGGACAGCCTCGACGTGAGTGCGCCCCCTTTCTTCGAATCTCGTATACCTCACCAAAATAGAAGACACGAGTACCAGAGAAAGATTGGCAGTGCTTAATATTATCATTATAAAAAAAACAGGGCACACGAGAGAGCCTGTCCCGGCATTCGGCGGACTTCGGCGAGAATCTCGGCAAGGAGAACGACGTGGCGCTGGTCATCGACGGCAAGACCCTCAAGTACGCGATGGGCTGCGACCTGAAGAAGGACTTCCTCGACCTCTGCATCTCCTGCAAAGTGGTCGTGTGCTGTCGGGTCTCCCCCATTCAGAAAGCTGAGGTAACTCATTTTCTTTTTGATAAGGGATGGCGTGAAAAGGTGTGAGTCGTGATAGCTCAGTATCCGGGCGTTCGCCTTCAATTCAACATACTCGAGCAACATGACTGCCTTTATCACGTGCTCCGCGGTGAATGAAAACATCGTGAGAAAACCCGCATATTTTCGCAATAACAATAAAAAAATATTTCGAGAATATGTGAAGTCCACCAATCCGCAGTGGGGACACGTGTTGGTCTATATGCCCTGACACCCTTTGTATAGAGGAGTTTTGCCCAGCAGTGGGACATGAATAGGCTGTTACGTTACTTTAACATTGTTGTGCCAAGTAAAACGATTTTGGGTTCTCTTTTTTATGTTTCATCAATAGTTCTACGGCAAGGGGCCTATAGCGCTGTTTTTTTTTTTCTGGTAAATTTACTTATTTAGGTTTTAATGTACATTTCATCAACTTTTATACTCATAGTTGTGAAGTGTCATCATTTTTCTGTTTTACGTAAATAATTTTACGTTCTACGTAAGTGACTCCTAAATTTTTAATTATTTAATATGTGAGCTTAGCCAATTGTTATGGAGAACCCTTAATTAAACTAAAATCTACTACACCCGCATCTGTTTATTCCTTATGTCGGGCCCAGGTGGTGGAGCTGGTGTCGCGCGCCACCGGCGCCGTGACGCTGGCCATCGGCGACGGCGCCAACGACGTGGCCATGATCCAGCGCGCCTCCGTGGGCGTGGGCATCTCCGGCGTCGAGGGGCTGCAGGCCGTCTGCGCCTCCGACTACAGCATCGCCCAGGTCTCTCTCTCTCTCTCTCTCTCTCTCTCTCTCTCTCTCTCTCTCTCTCTCTCTCTCTCTCTCTCTCTCTCTCTCTCTCTCTCTCTCTCTCTCTCTCTCTCTCTCTCTCTCTTGTGGACGGACCTGCCCATTCGTGCAACAGCCAACACTGTTGTTTAGCTCTACCAGAGTATTCCATATCATCCTTTTTTATATGAAAAGTTGGCAAACGAGTTGCCGGTTCACTTAATTTAAAGTGAATACCGTCGCCCGTGAACATCTTCTAAAGCCGATAATAGTACTTGCAGATCCGTTGCCATTTTGAAACGCGATTGAAACGCGAAAGTGTAACACCCACCCACTTCACAACGATCTTCAGTGAGATGCGCTACTTCCCTAGACGGATCTACCCATTCGTGAAAGAGCTAAGATTGTTGCGTGGCCCTACTACATCTCTTCAGCCTCTTCGAAAATTATAACTGTTCTCTCCACCTGCAGTTCCGCTTCCTGCTGCGGCTGCTACTGGTGCACGGAGCGTGGAACTACTCTAGGATAAGCAAGCTGATCCTCTACTCTTTCTACAAGAACATCTGCCTCTACGTTATCGAGCTGTGGTTTGCGATATATTCAGCATGGTATGTGCCTATTTGGTTATATTTATTTTGATTATTTTATTTTCTTGTTGTGTTTTCAGATTAAAGTCATTTCGAAAGTATGTATATATTGCACATAAAATCTAACAACACCGTATATCAATAAGGGATACCCTAATTTATGACATTTTTTATACTTTTTCTAATTTTCTCCATTGCATTGATCTGTGTCTTTCAATTTCTCTTAATTTTATTGTAATGAATTTATTCGAATATTATTATATTGTAATGAAAATGTTTTACTTTTCACATAAAAGTAACGTTTCTTATGACCTCATGCTGAATTATTTACTGTCTGATAGGTCTGGGCAAATACTATTCGAGAGATGGACGATCGGTTTCTACAACGTAATATTCACTGCTTTACCACCGTTCGCAATTGGTCTTTTCGACAAACTGTGTTCACCAGAGATAATGTTGAGGGTAAGTGTACCAATAGACAATATATAATTTATATATTATTTAAAATATTTTGTTTAGTTTAATATGTAATAACTTTTAAAAGTATTAGGTATATCAATACGCAATACGATATAGCAATACGAAATATTTAGATGAATTGATGACTTATTGACTGACAATTGGTATTTTAAAAACCGTGGATTATGAATAGTTTGTCTTGTTCAGGGAAATACCCACGATCTCACATAAGACCAATTTAAAGTAGTATTTATGCGTATGTTTGCGTTTGATCTAGTTGTTTAGGTAATAGGGACTCTGTTCGGAAGACTATTAAAAAGCACAACAAAAGTGCAACCTAAAGTATACTTTCGTTGCAGTAATAACTTGAAAAAGATTTTTCTCATTAAAAAATGTAACGTTTGGTTTGAAGAATTCCCCGACATGATTTCTTTGTGTTACACTTGTAAGGTGTTGCGTGATTTGTTTTCGATAGTATTAGTATAATGAAAACTTCCCGACAGCATCCCGTGCTGTACATCCCCTCGCAGCAGGGGATGCTGTTCAACGTGCGCGTGTTCTGGATCTGGGCGGTGAACGCGCTGCTGCACTCGATCCTGCTGTTCTGGCTGCCGATGCTGCTGGCCAGCCACCACATCCTGTGGCCCAACGGCAAGGACGGCGGCTACCTGGTGGTCGGGAACTTCGTGTATACCGTAAGTAAATCGGTTGAGAATCATTTTTTTTTATCTATAGTATAGCTACTAGCTATTACATATTTAAGATTTTTGTAAACTTAATCTAATACTTATTGTGATATAACACAAACGAAAATGTAATATTTCGCGCTCTCGCCTTTAAACCCATTTTTATTGAACGATAAATATAAAAAAAATATGTGTCTCACAAATGTTGTGTTTTAAAAAACTGCTAGTTAAAAAGTTTTCATAGGCATATCTGCGGATCACACAACTACTTGCTCCACGATTACAATCCACAACCTTTTGGCACACAGCAAACATTTGAACAAACTTTAACTGTTACTTGCAATACTAGGTGCTCAACAAAATTCCAGGATCCATCTCCATGCATTATCAGTCCTTTGTTTAGTGGACTCTTCCACTTAACCCCGATAAAGTCACACTGCAGCTTTCCCAGCACTGTGCATACGACGTCCGTTACTAGTTTGTATTGTTCCGCCTCGTGTTCACGTTGATGCAGTACGTGGTGCTGACGGTGTGCCTGAAGGCGGGCCTGGCCACGCACTCGTGGACCTGGGTGACGCACCTGGCCATCTGGGGCTCCGTCGCCATGTGGTTCGTCTTCATACTCATCTACAGGTGAGGCCCTGCTCTAGTTATTCATTTCAGTTAAGGACGAAATACATTTTTTTTTAGTTTTGGAAATTTTCATACAGATTTTATTAACCGATGTACACTTGTCATTATATCTGTTGTTGTTACCTTAATACTAAACCAGGTAAAATATTTTACTTTTTATTTGCTTATTAAGAAAGTCAAAATATTTTAACTTTTTCTTGGGATTTTTCTATGTTATTGACTTTTTATTTGCGGTTTTATGACATATTACATACAAACAATTATTTCAGACTAGAGATAATAAAGAACTAATTTTCTCGTGTAGTATAGATTTCTATGGGCGGTGGTATTATACACTTAACATCAGGTTAACCACCCGCTCGCTTGAGAATTAACTAGTCACATCAAAAACTACCCTATTGCCTTACCTCTGCCCTTCATCTTGGCCCGCAGCAACATGTACCCGCTGGTGGTGATCGGCGCGGTGATGCGCGGCATGGACCGGATGGTGTTCAGCTCGCTGGTGTTTTGGTTCGGGCTGGTGCTCATCCCGGTCGCGACGCTCGTACCGGACCTGCTCGTCACTGTGTCAGTACCGCACCGTGCACAGACCTTTGGAAATTGCATGATCATGTGTACAGAGTTAGATATTCAGAGCACTACTGCAGAAAAGCTATAGCTCGCTCTACATTATCGAATCGATCGAAATCGGTTTATCGCTGCTTCGATTCCTAACTGATGTTCTGCACGGGTCAGTGGTCCTCAGCAACTCTTTTGGCGATGCACCAATTCCATAAGAAATTCCGAATGTTAACAAAACGAGAGGTTTTGATTAACTAAAAGTTACCAATTTAAAGTGAAACATTATATAAAAGCTTAACAACTTGAGAAACATCGTTCATCATTTGAGCCTTACTCTGTAAGCTTTTAATTTGCTTTGTCAACCTCATTCGACTAGCAATTTAATGGTAGATTTGCCGTTTGGTTTGCGCAATTCCCCCGTCAATTTTCAATCAGTCAATTATCCAATGGGTAGGGTAACAGTTCAGACAAGCAAACAGGCAGTGCTTTGGTAGATTATATATGTATGTATTTACGAAAGCGCCACGAGTAAAGATCAGGTGAGACAGCTGCTCCCCTTGCTCGGTTGAAGGCTGCGAAAGGACATGGAGTTGCGGCTGCGCATAGCCGTCCGCCACGCCCGCTACCTCACCGGCACCGGTCGATGCACACTCTTCTATACCTCACCCGTATCCCACACTACATTCCATGTGCACAGTAACTTACGATTGGAACCCATTACAGTAACGCGTTGTTGTATTCACCCGTTTCATTTTTAACTAGGACGAGAGGCGAGTGTATTGTTTTTGTTTTCATATTGAAAGTCGATTTTAGTTCCATTGGTGATAATAGCTCATATTTCGATTGGTTTATGTGACGTAGAGAATATAATAGTAAAATATAAAAGAGGTATGAAGTAGTTATCAAACACTTTAAATTCTATAGGAAACATCATTTCATAATTCTAAATTTTGTTATGAAGGGTAGCAATTGTCTTAAAATAGAAATAAAAGTTATTTTCGCCATTACAATTTTAATGGGTAAAATGTATGGTAAAAATGTAATACAAGGAGTATTATATTTTTTTAAGTTGCAGGTCGCAGAAGGTTTCATAAAAATAAAAAAAACACTGAAGCTAATTGCACCCAGACTCTGACAACTATTTATGATGAACAGAAATTTTTGTTTCGTTTGAGGATCCAATCAACAATACCGTGTTCAATTGTCGATGGCAAGGTGACCACAAAAACCATTGCACCGTTCGTGCAATTATTTATGTAATAGTTATGCATAAAGGATTCCCAACCCAGATTGTTGCACATTGAAAATTTGTATTAAGCTTTTCATGGAAAAAATTTAATTAAGTTATTACTGTATCTCATTTCCAATTTTCTACTTTTTATAAATTTTAAAGTTTTTTATAGTGCTCATCTCTGTACTTAAGATTGAACATTAAAACATGTAGAAAAAGTACGAAAAGACTGTCGCCGCTGTGGGAATCGAACCCACGTCTTCGGCATTCGCGGCCTGTCGCTCTAGCCACTGAGCTAAACGGCTGATAGCCACAGCGACGAAAATCTTAACGCCTTCCTTCTACATGATTATTTAGCATTTGAAGCAATGCTTGGCGCATCTATTGTTATATCCTTTCCAGCATGCAAACAATTTCGAATATCGTTTTACAACGATAATTCGAACGAGATTTCTACTTTTATTTAATTCTTTATGATAGTCATTGTCTACTTTTTGCCCTCAATCCACATATTGTGCCGTTCGGTCACCGGCGTGACGACGCAGACCTTCATTTGAAAGACATAATTTGAATGTTAACGGATTTGCGCGAAGAAGGACGAATCGAGGTTATCTATTACTTTGTGTTTTTTTTTTGTTTATTAGTATTAGTATGTAGTAAATTTTAGCATGTTGCATTGATTGGTATACATCGGTGATTTCAGGATTTATAAAGGGTTGACTCGTTCATGTTATCCCATACTTGTTTCCTAGCAATTTTATTGTATATAGATCGGCAAACGACTAGCGAAAATGGGACGGTGGGGGGAAAATCTATTCCCCGCCACCCGCCTTCCGTGCTCCGTGGGGACATAGACACTGTATATATGTGTATATATGTGTTGGCTGTTGCACTAATGGGTGGGACCGCCCGGGGAAGAGCCACGACCTCACAGACGACCGGCGTGTAGTGAATGGTATATTTCCGTGTTTCGTCTGGCGAGGTGACCGGGGCCCACTATTAAAAGGTGGCAAAGCATCTGCGTCCCTACGTTTGTCGCAAACGGCGGTGAATGAGGTGAACCATCACATTGAAGCATTTCTCGAGACGTTTGCCGATGATTGTGCCTTACGAATGTGGAACGGGCTCAGCCACGCGTCCAAAGAGTGCAGCTCCGTCATGAGGCTGTAACTGAGAGGAGCCCCTTCCCTCGCAGCATCCACAACTCGGCGTTCAAGACGATGACGGAGGCGGTGCGCGAGAGCGAGATCAAGCAGCGCGACCCGGCCGCGCTGCTGGCCCGTGAGGCCCAGCCGCGTCACTCGTGAGTACCTTCACTCGAGGGGAGACCCAACAGTAATCAATTTTTACTCTTCGACAAACTCTTGAGCCGCGATAGCCCAGTGTTCGCCCGCTTTTCATTCGATATGCTTATTTTGGTTTGCGGATCAAAATGGTCACATGTCCATGGTCACGAAATGTGACCAAAAATTCTCCAGATATACCTGAAAATTTTCGAGACTCGTTCTTTGCTCGTTAGTTAACATTGTCCGCACGAATACGTTCATAAATGTGTAATTTTGGACGACCCGAATGGCGTAGTGGATAGTGTACCTGCCTCCTACGCTAGAGGGCGTGGGTTCGATCCCCACTACTGGACAAATATTGTGTGATGAACATAATATTTTTCAAGTCTCTGGGTGTTTATATATGTATTACATGTGTTTACAAAAGAGTTATCTAGTACCCATAGCACTAGCGTTGCTTAGCTTAGAGTACGTTCTGTAAAAAACAATGTGTCCCAAAATTCGTTGTGAAAGATTCGCTGAACACTGCCATCAGAGAATTGGAATTTTATGCGAACTGCAAATAACCGATTATCATTACTTTTGGATCACTCCTGGTATATGTGGTAGCATATGATTGATCTTCGAGCATCATCCGATTAGATTCTAGGATAAGCACTCAATCGATACGTCGTATGTTCAGTCTATTCAGCAAATATGAATATACAGGAATACCCCAAGTGTTATTTGGAAATATGCTTAGTGTTCTGATTCTGATTCTAAAAAGTAACATCATATCATCAAAAATATTCCGAAAAAAGTATGTTATTTTTTCGCAAAACTATTTAATGTATATTATGTTCACAGTTCCTATATTTGTGTCTCTTTTGAAACTTATATTCAAACATATCGGATATCTATGTACTAAATGTCGATTAATGCTATTTAAGTGTCGAATGAGAGTTGCAAGTTGTATGTTTGTGTGTGCATTGTGTCGTTGTATTGTTTGAATACATGTGTAGGCCCAAGTTCGTGTTAACTTAATAACTAACCATTTTATTAAAGTAGTATATTTAAATTTATATATTCACAAATTTATTATTAACAACCCTATATATATTTATAGTATGGACAATCGACAAGTTGAATTTCGTCATATTTATTTTTTCATTTATAGCCTTATTTATATACAGCGTGTCGTTACCATCGCGACAGTAAAGAAAATTTAATAACTCGGTAAATATTGATGTTTAAAGAATGTAAATGCTTAATACAATTTTAAAAAGTTATCCTCTATATGTGTGTTCATTTATTGTCGCGGTGGTAACGACACGCTGTATAACATTTTATAGAAAGTATAAGGAAATATAAATATATTTTGTAGGTTACCTTTTTAAATTAAAACTGTTATATAAATGTGTGCTTTATAATATAATTTCCCATATTTATTACCGCATAATAATTTATTGGAATTCATGTAAAAAACTCAACTATCACTTCAATTCAATGTATATCATATCACTTTCGTTTTTATATGGTGTTTTTATTTTTCAATAATTTTTATTGTTTTGCAAAAATGATGCTGCTATCATTATAATTTCTGTTTTCCATTATTCGTATGCATTCGCCAAAAGTACACGTTTAGATACGTTTAGATAGTCCGCCGCTTTCCCTCGAAACGGTGGCAAATTTTGACACGGCGTATGAGTAGTGCACGCAGCGTACCCTTAGTTTGATTTTAGTCTCATGTATGGTTTGCTTTGCACCGCCCCTCTGCACTATGGAGCTCCCTCACTCGTGTTAAGATAACTTATATCGGTTGCAACACGATTCGGTTGATTTCGAATACCCGTATCTTCGGAATGCTTCTCGATTAATCTAAGAGGTAGGGATGTCGAAAAAATATCGATATTCTAAGCCCATAAATCCGATATATTGAGATACAAAATATTCACTATCGAAACCATTTCTCTTTGAAGCTAAAATTGATATTTTTATAAATATCGATATATTTCTTCACTTTCGACATCCCTATATATAGGTGAAAACGTCTTCGTTCGATTCCCGCCCCCTCTGGTGGCGGATTTCCCGACCAGTCCAATGTAGTGGGATGTGGAGGCATTTGCACCCGCGGGCGCGTAGTTATGTTAGCACGAGTGCGCCGGGCCGGGGCCGCGGTCCTCTCAAGTTGTGTGTTGGGGCCAGGCGGGGGCTCCGGCGCCGCCGCGTCGCGCCCGAGGCGGGCGCCGCCCCTCCGCCCCCGCGCGACCCACGCCTCGTCTGAGCCCGCGCCGCGCCAAGCCCTAGGGCTCCGCCCTCCGCCCTCCGCCCGCTGTACATACCACTTCCAGAACCCGGACCGGACCGGACCGTTCTCATACAACACCGAACGCCACCCGCCCCGACTGGCCCTCGCCTCCGGCCAGATTCGGTGTAAATACACACTAAGCGATACGCGAAAAGTTTAAACGCGTCCTATTAATGTCCGCTCCGTCGTGGCGTTAAATATTCGAGTTCCGCCCAGTAAACGTTGCTGCGATTGTACCGCGGTGTGTTGTATGACCAAGAAATTCAGAGGCACGTTTAAACTTTGCGCCTCTTAAGGATACTCTCATTATCCCGCTAAATCTGCAGACTGTCTAGTACTCTGCGACATTTCAAAGACACCGTCGACATTAACTGTACAGTGGTAACGCTTATGAATTGTACAAATGACTTTATTAGAATTACTTTTTAACGCCATCTCCAATTGATTTAGATGTTAATTATACATTCAAAAATGTCAATAGTGTTTTTGCTAATATAGGACGTTTAAAATATTTTTAATTGTTAAAAAATATGTACTGTACATATTTTGGCAAGAAGTAGGACAGATTGAGAAGATTTTACTTGTACAAATGTCTTCGTTATTATGATCAAAACTATTAGTACACAATCAAAACGATTAAACTGTATTGGGGAGAATTTTAATTTGTACATAATTTAAGAATATTCCACAATTATTCCAAACGATGTACATATTTGTATAATTTTTAGTTTATCATTTACACTGCTGTAAAACAGATTATTGCTTTTTTTTTCTTTCAAACGAAAATTGATATTGAAATAAATTTCAATATCCAATTTGGATGTAGCTATTAGGAAAGAGAGCCGTGATAGCTTAGTGTCCGGGCGCTCGCCTTAATTCAATATACTCGAGCAACCTGAGTTCGATCCCCGGTGCCGGCACCAATGAAGTTTTTAACTTTAAGTGCTGAATCGTGAGGAAACCTGCATATTTTCGAAATAATAACAAAAAAAAATATATTTCGAATATATGTGAAGTCCGCCAATCCGCAGTGGGGCCGCGTGGTGGACTATGCCCTGATACCCTCTGTATAGAGGAGGCCTTTGCCCAGCAGTGGGACATGTATAGGCTGTTACTTTTTTTTTTATTAGTAAAGAATTACGACGATGTTCCTATTGGAAGGACTGCTGAAGAATTCGACAAACTGCGCTTATAGCTCCGTGTCTTCTGATAGGCTCTTTAGCTTGCTAAGTTTTCCAAAGTACCTCCTGTACTAGAGTCTTCTATAGATATTTTTATATGTGTGTATTTTTCGTATACAATAATGATGTACTGATTGTAATAAATGTTTTTACTCCAAGTTGGACTTACCTGAGGTATATGATAAGGGGATTTTCGGCCATTAAATGGTAACTAACTGTTATACAAAATTTACGTACGTATGTAGAGGTTGAGCTGACATATCTATGGTGTGACTGTACAGCCAGGCTAGCTATGGGTATTTATATAGTTGTGCAAGAAAATAACACGAGACTCTGGACAAACAACCGGAAAGATAATAATGTATGTATGTTAAAATACTTTCATGATACTCTTCGTATTGGTGATATTTCATACAAATCAATTTAGCATTAAATTTCATATGGTTAATAGAAAGATACGATTGACTGTTTAAATATTTGAAATTAATTAGTAATAAATAAAATGAATAAGATTATTTATGATAATTTAATGACTCACCAGTAAGTCGTATTTGAATATTGATGTATTTTATACACTATGTTATAAAAGGTCATATCTTAAACTCACTTAAATAACCAATTAAATAAAAAAAAATTTGGGGAAATGCCTTTTTATAACGTCTAAAGTTTGGTAGTTTTATTAACACGTCTAATTTCATTTGCATCATAGGGATTAACAAAACTTATTAAATAAAACTAGTTTACGGATTTTATCGCGTTAAAATCCTTTAAAATCCGTTTCATTTAATATTATATTCGCGTAAAATCAAGAAAACAATATATTAACAAAACTTAATGTTTCTTAATAATGGTAAGAGACGCGAGTATACAGTGTGTCGTTAACATCGCGACAATAAACGAACACGTCTAACGCTTCTTGCCGATAATCATAAAAAATATTAACGTTAAAAAAAATCCATAAATAAAAAAAATATTTTTCAAACAAACTAATTAAGTAAAAAAGAAACAAAATTTGTAACATCCTATACAACTACAACTGAGTGATTCATACATTCCGAGACTTTCGTTGCCACAGCGTCGTATTACAAGCCACTCCTTCTAACTGTACGTTTTGTCTCTTTTAAATTCATTCATTCATATGCTTTGTGACCTTTACAAATGAACTTTACGTTGCAGTTTTATGCGTAAGGTTGTTCTAAAATTCTTTGTTTTGGAAAATTTTATAACTCTGTAAATATTTTATTTTTTTAATGTTTAAAGAAAGTAAAAAAGTGTAATACGGATTTAAAAAAGTTATCTCTACTATACCCAGGTGTGTTCATTTATTGTCGCGATCGTTTAAAGACATGTAAATGTGTAATAAATTCAAAAAAAAGTATCCTCTAACAGTCATTTTGTCGCGAAACACTTTTAATTAACAGTTAACTTTTGACTTGTCGTTGGAGTTTTTATTTTTATCCTTGATAATTGGTGAAATACAACCTAAGGCTTTAATGTCAAACAATTTTGGCATGTTTCATGTATCGTCTCATTATCGTATTTTATATATTATCTCAGTACCGCGGCACATTCTATATATTTTCGGGGAACACAGTTCCTATTCCAATCACTTCAATGATTTTCCTTTTTTTTTTTACAAAAACTTCAAAAGATAACGCACATGGATTCTGGAATAAAGTCCGAGTGTTTTGTTGTTTCTGCTGATGGTGAAATTAGACGTGTCCTCTCTTGTAGTTTAGTTGATAAATCGTGTGCCACAATTAGCATTTATTATTACCGAATATGCGAACACATGGACGCGAGGTCCACCAAATCTCCACTTCCATATCAATTCCACTAGATTATTTGACGTGTTTCTCATATTTTATTAGCATTTGAAGGGCCCAGTAAAGATTGATCTCGCCTAACGATCCCAATTCCAGCGGTTGCGAGGTAATAACACTTTGAAGCGTATCTTTGTGTTCGTAAATTCGGCATCGTGTGTGTAAATCAACATTCCGTCTTACAAAGGCTGTACTGAGTTTTATGAATCGATTTCCATAGCGAATTGTTGTACTTAATCCTATTACGCTAGTTATAAATCCTATGAAGGGCGTTGCTTAGAAAGTGTTTGGGTTTACGTGTTTCTAGATGTTACCATTAGTATTAAATGATATATGTCAATAGTTACGTATTGGAATTACGATTTTGGATAGAATCTCGATTTGGCGTATTAATCAATTTTTTCTTCCGGATTTCATTCAAATGTATAAATGTACAAATTGTAATTAGTAGCATTTTGCTTTCATTTCGCTTCTTATTTTTTGTTTTTCTTTTTATTTCATTGAGTGTTTGGAGTCACGTCAACTTGTCAGCACTTTTTCATTACATGGTCATTGTATAAACCAGTTTCAATTCCATATAATCTTTTCATACTTAAATATAGTATTTTACTGAATACGCTAAAAGCAAGTGAAAAGAATTGAAGCATACTTATAGTTATTATTTATGTTTTTTTTGTAAGAAAAATGTATCTTTACGGGTAATACATGACCATTCCTACTGTTGTGCATTATTATTATATTGTTATAAACTCATTAAACTATTTCCTACGTATTGTTCATTTTATTTGATGATTTTATTTATTATTAGATAACACGTAGGTTACATACGTTTAACGTGACATTACAAGTGTCGCTAGTGTTGTTATAGATAAGGAAGCGCTATTGCTACTGTTTGTATCGATGATTTCTATTTAATAAAAGTGTTGGAATTCAACTCGGTTGTGTATTTTCAGTCTAGATTGAATTAACAAGAAGTTTACCGTTTTTAAAAATATCCAAGGGGAGTTCTAAATAATAATTCATTGAAACCATCGTGTGGCGTCAATTTCGATTAAATTAAATAATATATAAATTTACTAATTTTAAGTTTAGCTTACGGAGATCATTCGAAACTGTATAATAAATAGCAAGTTACACGTACAACTGGATCTTGTTGAGATCGTTTTGGAGGGTGCAGCAAGAGAATAGCCCCCTGTCCGTTGCCAAGCGGCGCCCTTGGATATTTTTGGATGCGGGCGTGTCGTCTGCGCCGCTACGAGTGGGCGACTAACGTTTAGCGCGTCCGCCGGCTGGAACTAACGCTGGTGGTTGTGCACAGTGTGGCGGAGGCCGCGCACGCGCTGGTGCGGCTGGCGCAGTGTAAGTACCGCGCACGGGCCCCTTGGCGATCGCATGGCTTTGCACGCCGCTTTGCACGCTTCTTTATTGACCCCATCGCGACGTACACCCCCGCGCCGGGCCGGGGGGAAACTGGAATCGGCGCAGTACCCGCGCACGCCAGATCCCCCCTCGGGCGCGGACACGGTACAGGGTTGGCACCGCTCGGTGCGGCGCGCCCGACGGTGTGACTCGCTCGTCACGTGAGCTCTGTGTGGCAGCCTCACGGAGACCGCGCGGCTGCTGCAGAACGTTCGCAGCGTGTTCGGGCGGCGCTCGGCCACGCGGGTCAACGCGGAGCTCGAACTGTCCCGTGAGTACACCGCAGAGCACCGCGCCCGTCGGGGCGGCACCGAGGCGCCCCACTTGGGGCCGCTTTGCGCACACCGTTCTGACAGTGCACTCACCACACTCGACTCGGTTCACCGCCTTCCGTGTAGGGACGTCGAAAGTGAACAAATATATCGATATTTACAAAAATATCAATATCGACCTCGATATATGGTATCGAAGAGAAAATATCGATATATATCGATATATCAAGTATCCAATATTTAATTAACATCAGCTGGACTCATCGGAATCTCGACGGAAAAAATATCGTTGTTGATACGATTTTCGATATTGAATATTTTGTATCGATATATCGAATACAAAAAATATCGGCTGAAAATATCGATATATCGGTACCTTTTCCACATCCCTACTCGGTTCACCGCCTCGTGAGATGAGCACACCGCAGCGACTCACGTGTCCTATGGGCCGCAGATGGGTTCGCCTTCTCGCAAGAGGAGGGCGGCACCGTCTCGCAGGCGGACGTCATCCGCGCGTACGACACCAGCCAGCCGAGGCAGGCGCGCTCCTGAGCTGGCGCCGCTCCCCCGCCGCCCCCGCCGCCCCCGCCGCCCGCCGCCGCCCGCCGCCGCTCGGCCGCTCGCGGTGGCCGCTAGTGACGCTCCCACAGTCGGACGTAGAAAAATGCCGTTGGCGAACTCGAATACCGCAGTACTCGCGAAAACCTTGTACTTTACCCGTTATCGCTTTGTCTCTGGAATTTGTTTACATCTGAAAACTTCAATTAAGATATTAATGGCCTATTATTTTTAACAATAACCCGTTTTAAGTTTTTAATTCCGTTCACGATTATGTAACTATTTATATTCCAACCATAACCAGTCGCTAGAAAAGCCCTAATGTTATAACGAAAATTATTGTTCATGCTTTTAATGTTGAATGTATTATTACATAATTAATTAATAGAAAAAAGTGTAGTGGTTGTAACTTAATCGGTCACAGGGATGCTTCTGAAACGGAATTCATTCCATTAAGAGAAATGTGTAAAAAACAAAAACTTATAACACTATTTTGTGCTTTCTAAGAATGCATTTCGCATACGTAACAATTACTAACACCGTTTCTTTAAAACAGCAAAAATTATTAATAACTAAATATTAAAAGGCAATACGTACTAGGAATCAAGAAACATAACACGACCCCGTTCCTAGGAAAGATGTTTACGCATACTATTTCCTACGCCTGAGTTCAGTTAATATGCCTATACAGTTTGGTAATTCGACGCCTCTGAAACGAGCGAAAACAAATTATTTTTTTCAGAATCAAATATATATATATATATATAAATTCAGATATGTTTAGGTTTCCCAAAAATAAATTTACTGAAGAAAAAAGCAATTAATTGATGAGGTATTTGAGAAAATTTGATTCATCTTTCTCACAGTAGGTATGATAACGGCAAATTCTTCCCGGTAAGAAATAACTAATTGTGAAATCATCCTTTTCTGGTAACTTCACGATAACCGTATAGTATATGTTGGTGAAAGTAACATGTTGTATGTGCATGTATTTAACAAAGTCAACGAGCCTCTATCCTTTGGATTATATGAACATTTTGATAATTTCTAAAATTGGAATCCACACGGTTGTTATTGAAAATTTTGTTTAAAAGAAACCTTTCCTTTATCAATTAATCCCTTCGTTAATTTATCGTTATTAAGTATAGAGATCAAAATTTTGTTGATAATATTAAATCTAATTTATTATGTCTAAATGTAGTTGATTTGTTAGATCTCGTAATTGTTAATTATTTATTGTTAATCTCAACTTGCTTTGGAGCCGCATCGAAAAAGTAACATAAAAATAAACTTCCTTAATAAACGTTAACAAATTAACTTCATCTAAAGCAATATTCGAAATTTTAATTAGTCAAAACTAATTCATACTTTTATTTCGAGTCGATAAACCGGCGACCGATTAGGTTAATCGTTGTCAGTACATAAATGTATATGAATAAATATATCAAAAGTGCAACACTTAATAAAACAAAGTAAACGTGTTTACTTTAATTGAGAGGAAATGATTTGTGTGATCAAATAATTGTATCCAGTTACTATTTTAATGCAGTATTATATGCGTCATGCTAGTATACGGCTTAAGCTTTTAGTTTGACTAATTCTCGTATGTAGTTAAGTGTTATTATTTCATAGCAATTGTTACTTATCCACTTATTACCATAAACAGTCTCGGCTTTTGTAGTTTTATCAAGACATTGATAGGGATTATGAAATTTACTCTAATTGGAATACCAGAAATTAAGTAAGAGCTTCATTTGCCATTGGGAGAGTAATAAAGAAGAATTAATTGATGTATATTAAAATCCATGTAGCTCATACGTGTTTTCTGTTTCAATCGCTTTAATAATAAAAATGACAGCAAAGGGCGTAGCGTGCTCTTTCGTGATCATAAACATTGCGCTTAGGAAGTTTCCGTTAGTAATAAGTGAATGTTATATTTAAACGGAGTTATAAATGTACGCCCCAGCATTAGTCTGCACTTTCAGTATCGATGCACCATACACAAGTTGATTTATGTCTTTTATATCGTTACGAGTTTTCTTTCATCGCTGCAAGCGCTGAGTACGCTTAGTTCTTTCGTGCCGACACATCGGATTCCTTTCGTGTCTTTATTTCCTCTTCTAATCCCAATTTACGTGAGGAAATAATAAAAGATATACCTACATATATTGTGATTTAGTATAATACGACGGTAACCTTTCAGACTCTTTACAATGTGAACCGCTCGCGGATTTTTGGACGATATCTAACTAATATTTATCACATTATACTTTTAACAGTTTATTATTGTTAACTGTTAACTCGTCTAAGATTATCTGGATGGGTACGGGACGTGGTGTTTTGGTTCGAACCACCCTTGTTAGTTAAACTATCTCAATTTTTATCAACACAAATCATGTCTTATTTTACCTATATTCCATAATGATATATTAATGCATTATGTTTTCACATTTTAATGCGATCACATGATAATATTTTACATATTTATGTATTAGGATCTTAAGGACAGAATCTTCACTCTATCGAATATGAATATGGAATTATGCATATTATAAATATAATTTTTATTTAACTCTTACAGATTGTGTCTGTCTTAAGAACACAAACGTAAAGTACAAATATTATAATTCGATACGTTTGTTTAAATTGTGAACCTATTGAAAAGCGTAATTAACAAAAGACAAATACAGACATCTTAGTATTAATAACTTCATATTTCCAGACGACCTGGACTTAAAGTTACACGTTGCCTTCCTGGTCAAGGGAAATTGTGGGTAGCTTGTTTCATGAAATTCGAAGAAGATTATTTCATCCATAAAACTTACAATATTCTAATTTTACACGTCAGTATAACTCAGTATATATATTGAGGCCCAAAACTCTTCGCAAAAGTAAACAAGGGTTACATGTAAAATGCACATTATATATTTTTATGTTGATAAATTATTCTAAACAGTTGACGTAATCTTTGCTTTATTTCAGACAGTCATGATCAGAAATGTATTATATAATTATGTAGAATGGGACATTCCCAATCCCTTGGTCCTGGCATCCACTCGTAATGCTTAAGCGAAACCTTAAAATCGTGGGACCAATGCGCATCATATTTTAAATAGGAACTAGTAAAGGCCCCTGCACGACACCCGACCGCGCCCCACACCACCTCCTGTACCCACTCGCCTCTTAACTTTAAGCAAAAGATGTGAATGTAAATGAAATATATTATTTGTTCTTGTTCTTTCTAGTTGTTGCGTTTCATTTCATCTCCCTAATTATGCAATATACAAAACTTTATAGAAAATGTGAAGTGAATTGAAAAAAAAAGATTGGAGGAAAGTATCTAAAGTAACGGCCTATACATATCAAAAGAACTTCTCTATACAGAGGATATCAGGGCATAGTCCACCAAGCGGCCCTACTGCGGATTGATGGATTATTTCGAAAATATACAGGTTACCTCACAATGTTTTACTTCACCGTTGAGCAAACGATAAATTAGCACTTAAAATTAACAATTTCATTGGTGCCGGATAGAACTCAGGTTTATCTTCATTTAAAAGCGATCGCCCGGACAGTGAGATATCGCGGCTATATTGGAGGATAATGGCTACCTATTATTATAATTGTCCCTGCTTACCCTATGGGAGCATAGCTTAGGCCATACACAATCCCACGTAGGTGCGGTGGGCACATGTAAAACATGTTACTATTTGGGCTAGATTTTTACGACCGACCGCCTGTCTTTCATCCTTGGGAACAAACACCCAGAACTGGAACACGTATCTGTGGTTCACACAGATACTTCCCGTGTGAAAATCGAGCCCACGACCTTCTGTGCCAAAGCCAATATCTTAGCAACTGCGCCACTGAGACGTACATGTGTGCGCATGTAAAATCAGAATGAAGTGTTTTTTTGTAAACGTGTTGTGCAACCAGTTTAACATTGCTGGAGTTAAATAATTTGACCCGATTGCCAAGAATAGATCTATTAATGCGGACCTTGCAAACTGTTGATGATGTACGACTTGATTTGTTTTTTTTTTTATTCTTATACTCATCAAAGCTAATGTAAAGTAACAGCCTATAAGTGCCCCGCTACTGGGTAAAGACTTTCTGTATACAGAAGGTATTAAGACATAGTCCACCACCCGACTCCACTGGTTTGGCAGACTTCACATATTTACGTAATATATTATTTTGAAATATTTCGAAAATATGCAGATTTCCTAGCGTCGCCTTCTTTCATCGCTAAACACCTGATAATTCACCACTTAAAATTGCGATCAACAATCACATTCATTGGTGCCGTCTCCGCGATTTGAACTCTGGTTGCTCGCTCATATTGAATCAAAAGCTGTTACGTCCAGTTACGTCATCTTACACGTTTTCTAAACTAATATTACATTTTGTCTTTATGCCACGCAAGCATTCGTCCTGGGCCGAAATACAATCCATGGATGCCATATTTCCAAGTTCACCAACTGAGGTGTTACGTTATACGCCACTTTGACGTACAAGGTCATTTAAATTGTTTATAGTGCTAATCTTTGCACTTAAGATTGAACATTAAAATATGTAGAAAGAAAAAAAAATATGTAGGCTCAGTGGCTAGAGCGTCAGGCCGCGAATGCCGAAGACGTGGGTTCGATTCCCACAGCGGCGGCAATCTTTTCGCACTTTTTCTACATATTTTAACGTACAAGGTCAGTTGAAACGCAATGCCACACAGACATAAAACCAAATTTTAGTCTCCCCTCAAGTGACATCATGCATCGTAAGTTGTATCGGAACCCTCCGCGATGATTCCACAGCGTGACGTCACTCTAGAACAATGGTAAGTGGGCAGCCAACGGCTGGATTGTGAGCAAAAGCGAACACGAACATATTCCACTGTCGATGCTAAATTAATTAGTTCCCTTAGCATTCGCACTAATTGCCGCTAACGCAATCGGGATGAAGGGAATGACGCAATGTTTACCATTTTAGTTCAATTCAACGGCCGTAATACGTGTCTACATTTCTACATATTAAAAGAATATGTTCTATCTGTTTAAATGTTCAATACCGTTCGAAAAAAGCTGCGCGTTCGCATCGTACAGCGAATCGAGCGATATTCAAAAGCACGCCACTATTAAAGCTCGAAGAAAATTAAATAGTATTGGTTTCGGCGCCCGGGGTCGTGGGTTCGATTTCCACACGAGACAACTATATGTGTGACACTCAAATAATTGTTTGGCATCTGGGTATTTGTTCACGTAACAAGCGTAACTAATAACACGTTGAAAAAACGTAAACGTAGAAACAACTCAGGATAATGTTATCCTACAATAACTTTTTTGCACCTAAACAAAGGACGACCGTAAAGAAGCGTGGTCAGCTGGTACCTATTTTTGCCAAAAACAACAGAACGAAGAGTTTAAAGCAAAGCGACAGCACTTGCACGTCGAACGGTTTTATTTTATTAATACAAATCTTCAGGAATCAATCAATTCAAAAGAATGTATACATATATAAATTGGAAAACAGATCGTTGTCTTAAAGTTATTTATAAATTTAATAGTTTCGATTATGCACTATTAATAGTAAAAGTAAAAAGTTATTTCTGATCCATCCATAAAAATGTTTCAGTTTATATAATTGTATTGATATCCCGTTATAATTATATTCACAATAAACAAAGCGGCTAACAGATCCGCACCGAGCCAAGGGCGAACGCTTTCCATCTGTTACTTATACCTACGCAGCGCCGCCTATTACACTTTTTAATCTATTTTGGTCGCTAATTTTCATATATGCTTTCGCATGCAACGAGGGCCTTAAACCCGTGGGTTCTGGCTAGCCCACTGGTTGATGATGCTTTAATAGTCTAATGACTGAAAGCGTAACATCAGTTACACAAAACAAAATAAAAGCTATTCTTGCTTCATCGTCTTATTGATGATTCAAAAGAATTCGGATATTTCACTGTAGAATTTCCAGTCGATAGGAAAATTTGTATCATAAATAACAATACTGCATTTACTAGATAGCGGGTTAGCTTTAAATATAAAGCAAGAGTTGAAATCATCTTAATCTTACGGGTAAGTACTTCATTATTATAGTAAAAGTCTATTGAATTACATAAGTTTAACAGTTTAAACCAAACTTTCATGTATGAATGATTTAAACTGATAAAACCTAATAATAAGGTTTTAATAATGAAGTATAACTTATAATATATTTTAATGTACATTTTTTGCAATTAAGGGCTTAAATGTTAATTTTCTTTATCAATTGCCAAAAAAAGAAGAATCATGGAAAGATAATCCTGATGAAACATCCTGGAAAGATTTGCAACCTCGGTTATAATCTTCGGTTAGACTTTTCTATATTTAGATACCTTCATCACCCGCAAAACGATCCAAGTAAATTAAAATTATGTAAGTACACATTTTTCTTGAATATGCTCAAGAATCATGGAAGAAAAAATGGCGCTTCACGGACCGATTATCAATGATCACTATATGACCATCATGAGGACATAAATTCATCAACACATGAGGCTGTCATTTACTACCGACATTTAAAATTCTACAGATATAAAAAAAAACCACAAAGTCGTGCAAATAATGAAAAGTGTTCGTCTACCTTATTCCGAATAGAATAAAAATAGACTCGGCCTACACATCCAAAGTTTGACCTGGAGACAGGTAAAGTCGACAGGTGCGTTATCACGTTATCAGGCGCGGCCGCGGACCCATCATCGAGTGGCGGGGCCACAGCGTGAGGCCAGCTGACGCCACGCCAGTGCCTCGCTGTGCCTTCACCACGACGCTCGTGCCTAAAACCACGCGACCGGCCTGCAAATCGAAACATGTTCGCGGTGCACTGATGTAAAATCCGGTTCTTTTTCGACTTGTGCGTAATCTGTCCCTTCGCAAATACGAACATAGTAAACTTTTTTCGGCAACAGCACGACTGTCATTCGGCCTTGGCGGTTCGCGCGCTTTCTGTTTGTAAACAAAGCACGCGTTTGCGTTAACAGCTTGCGGTAATTGTGCGGTGTCAGTGTGGATGCGATGTGAGTGTTCCGAGGGCTGGAGATGACGAGGTCTCCGAGGCGGATGGCCGCCAACAGGCGCGGAAGCAGCAGGTCCAGGGAGGTCGCCAGGCTGCGGACGCAACTCAACGGGAAAGGTGCGTAATAAATGTATTAAATTTAAAACTGTTTGTTAATACTTCCTTATTACTCGCTCTTTCCGAATTCACTGTAACGGTTTCCACGACTTTCCCTTCATAATACCTTTAGGTTATTTTTAAAATGTTCAAAGTGTGTGTATAGTGTTAAGTGAGTATATTTTTAAAGTTTCGAGAACAAGATTTAAGAAAATGTATTTATATCACATTGAATTTTATGCTCCAACCACATGCGATACGGCGTTTTGTGTTAGTAATCATATTTTTATTACACGTTTGTTGATAAAACTGCAGCGGGGGGAAAGAACTGTCTTTCTTGGTTCATTACTTGGTTTAGTAGTTAGTATCCTTACCAAATAATATTTTATTTAATCCACCAAATCCTAATGAAATACAAGGAAACATTGACGCTTCAATAATTAACGCGTTCAATCTTAAAGATTTAATTATACTTAATGAACATATCTTACTGTAACGTTAGTTATAATTACGGGACTAGCGTACCATGCTCCTTTTAAATTGACCATAACGACCACAAGGAAATTTGAGCAAGATTCTTGTCCAGTTCACAAGCTATTATAGCTACAAACTTGTTCTTAACCCCTGGTAAAGCAACTTGGACGCTTTTTTGTAACAGAAAATATGTTAGAGCAAAGACGTTATTTCACGTTTACACCGACGTATCTATAATTGATGTATCTTTTAGATGTAATTTTTTTTGATATACTTGATACTGATTTTTAAAATTATTATTTCACAACGTTCTTTGAGATGTGCTCGAAATGTTAATATTATGATGAATTTCGAAGTAATAAAAACGGTTGCTTAAATATAATTTTCACTTTTTCTTGCACACGTTTTTTTTAACTACCTACCTACTGAAAATTATATTCTTTCTTACATTTTCTGGTTTATAAAAATGTATTTAGTATTTACCGCAAGCCCCTAGGAAACTGTCTTATAGCGCTTAAAAAGTGGGAGAAAAAAAGAAAATGTTTAAAATCTACATCTCAAAGGCCAATGCTTTTTGACGGCATCAAGTAGCTTATACTGGCGATTGCCAAATTAATTCTACTCAATAATTGTACGGAAACAATATTGCGGCGCTTTTTCGCATCGAACAATTTCAAAATAATTTCCTGTTCACAATAATACAACAATAAGCGTACGAAAAACATTCGACACTCGGTATCAGAAAAGTAAACGTTTTGTAAGAGCTTCATGGAAAAGGCCTATTATAATGTCGATGAAAATTGAGGACAAGGATCAGTGGAAATGATTCGCGCTCTGCACTTGCAAGTCCCCTGGCTGCTGCTGATTTTATAATTAAATAATTACTTATGTAGAGTTTCCTGCCGGTTCTTCTCTGAATAAAAAAATGGTATTTATTCATTTGTGGTACAAGAGTCGTAACTTTTCAATAATAAATTATGTTTAAATAAGTGTTTACCCTTTAACAATAAATATTTTCTTGACTGGATTTTTCTGTTTCAACGTTGGAGGTAGTAAGATCGATTCCCACGCGGACAAGTATTTGCAGTTCTGTTTGGATTCGAGTGTTTTCCCTAAGAAAGGCTAGCCGGTTTTGGATGGTTTTTTTCAACCTATAACATTAATAACTCACGTGCTGTGCCACCGTCACCTAGCCCCACTATGGCCCAACTCTTCAAGTTATGATAAATTGTTTCGGTCTTAACAATCGTAGGTAAATCTGATAAAAAGAGTATGAAGATAAAAAAAATGGAGAACTCTTCGGCGACTTCGTGTATACATTAAGTATATGTATGACAAATATTTTTTGCTTCCAATTACGACTTTACTGTGAACGTTCCGCAAGGAAAATGTCCCTCGGAATCACGCACACGTAACGCGGCACGTAACTATAGTAATTTATTACATCCCTACGTCTGTTAAATGATGAGTAGATGATGTTTGCCGATCTCCTTCGACCGCGTGCCTGCGATAAGGAGTTGCAAATTATCGAGTCACAACTATTTGCTAAACCTGTTTAAGGTCTCAAGGCACTCATCGAATTCTCCAACAATCTCGCCAGTCTCGTATTAATACTAGAACTGTGCTATTTCGTTTTAAACTTTCAAATTATAATACTTACGATTATTAGTCATATTGTAAACATAACTAATCAAATATTATTTAGCAGAAGAATTCAGATATGTGGACATTCGGCACTTTTGACTTTATCGTTTTTAACGCCTAAAGAAAACTGCCCACAACCGGCTTTCTGTCTGATTAATACGTAGTTTCTTGAAAGTCGGACTGATTAGGCTTCCACGCTTGTCCTGTATCAATTATACATTTTTATACTTGTTCATGTCCGTTTTCTATGTTCTGCAATTAATTAAATCATATCGCGCCATGTTTATTTACTTATGAATAAGAAACACAATAAACAATATTCAACTTTTATTCATTATTTCATAAAAACTGTTTATATTTCACGCGCAGTATCAAAAATGAAATCTGATTACATTAATAAAAAAAATTATAAACAACAGATTGCACAATTCAGATTTGACCCGAAATTACCGCAACGATTTACTTCCGAAACGATTTCGGTTATCTCGTATAACAGTTTGTGTGCTTATTTATAATTTATCGTCCAAGTTCTTCCTCGCTTCTGCTCTCCACACAACGATTCAAGGACGGGAAAAAGTTCCGCTAACTCAACAACACGAATGGCGAATTCGCGGTGAAATAAGAATGGGCGTCTTCGCCTAGTTCCAAGTATCCTTCAAAACTTGTCCCGATAACATTCTTCGGCGCCGTCTGCATCGTAGACACATGAGCCGGAACAAACGGTATCGCAAAAGTATATTTTTTAAGTCTCCTTCATCTAACATACATGTATCATGTTTTTGTTCTATCGAGTGTTCAATATGTAAATTAAATGCGCAACGCCCCTGTCAAATACGATTATCCGCTATATTGGAGAATGTTGCGGCGCTATCATTTTTGCAAGTTGCTAAGAAATGATCGATATAATATAACTTCTAAGAAACAGGCTCATAAATTTTACAGTAAGGCTTCAATTCTCTAGTTGTAACAGATTTCTTAAATCTTCATCAACTCTATATTACATTTTTGAGTTCATTCAAATGTCTGTCGCCGCACTCAAAACAGTCTGTCGAAGCGCTATCTACTCAGAAAATGATAATGAAAAACAAATCATTGGATACTTTTGGGTCCTATCTTCAATTAATAATTTTTAAAACTGTTGTGGTTAACTAATGTTTTCTTTTGTTACTTTGGTTTATTGTTACCATTTGCCCAAAATATGAGAAGTGTAAGTTCTTCTATCTGATGTAGCTTTAAACGGCCTGAAACAGTTAATACCCTGTTTTTTCGTTCGCGAATTTGGTTATGTGCAAATCTAGCTAATTCGGAGTGCCAGTTACAACCGTCGAATGGTTCATTAGGTCAATAGGGTAAGTAACGAATAGCATTTTTCAGGTGTGTCCAGATTTTTATAGTCTGCTGTGAGTCGGGTGTCACGGCGGGGTCAGGGTGTCCTAACTTTTCATATACATACCCACTAGTTATTCCTAATTTATAGATACATACCTTTTAAATTATTTAATTTAAGTGGAACACTTTATGATGAAACGCACGAGCTTTTAAAGTGTGTAAAGACAGAAGAAAGACAAAAGTAACGATGTATCTATACCTAACATGTAGAGACAGATACTTTAGTACCTATCATATTATTTCCCATAGCATATTATATTTCTTTCCAACAGATGGCGTACTTAAGCACCGCCTAGTCCATGATAAAAGATGTTTACACTCGTATGTATCTAAGTATAGTTCGGTTTATTCCACTCTCGTGCTAACAACGCAGCTGCATCACGATTGCCGAACAACAGAGGGAATTATAAAACGCTCCGATGGAATAAATCCGCCCAAGGTCGCCGCCAGAGGCACTCTTCACTCCTGTCAAGGACGCGACTGCGAAATTAGCCATATTCAAATCCAAATATCTTTATTCAATATAGAAGCATTACTCTTATTAATTTTCAAAATGCTACAACCGGTTCGGAAAGAAACTCAGCGGGGCATTTTTTTTTTTTCATTTTTATTTGACAAAAAAAAATGTTTTACAAATGTATTTAAGTCCACTTGAAAGAGTCTGGAGCGTTATCATTTAAATAATCACTCATATTTTAAAAGCCTTTACAATTTTTCCTTTACAATTTTTTTGATTGATTTATATATTGAGAGTCAGATTCTTGATTTGTCGTAATCTATGCAACTTAAATACGCATTTTACGACATGTGCTTGCGATGTCACTTGATATGCAGACATTTACCTTGTATTACAGATTGTTACAAAGTAGATATCCGTGCGAAAAATTTTGAACAGCATTATTTTTAGACAGGTGAAACAATAAAGACACATATGGTGTATGTGCTGCTGCGAATTTTGTAATAAATGAAAAAATGAAACTGAACTGAAAATGTACTTTAAGGTATATGCGATATTGTGAGAACGAAAAATTTCATTACCTATTGTATAGTGTTAATACTTCTAAAAATTCGTAGTACTAATTATTATCGCCCTTTACACCGAGGTTACTTTGGGTACGAGTTTTAGTTTACAAAACGATTCACATCAAAAAAATATTATGAACAAATAGTAGTAATGGTTGTGTGAGGATAAGTCAACTTTTTCTTCAACAAATAGAATTGGCGTCCCACAACATAAATACTTAGAATTAAATATTTGATTAATGATAATTGTTGTAAGCAAAGATATGTGTGTGCCTTTTCTAGGAAGAGTGTGACGTATTTTTGCAATAGCTATTATGCGTAGTTAAACAAGCGACAATTAAACATTACGTCAAGTAAATAATCATCAGGTGCGGTGTCCAAATTATTTTTCTGTGCGTATGCAACATTGACTTTACAGTTACTCAATGCACTTACGTAATGATATCTTATATTAAGGAATATAGTACTCAATACAGAAATGAATAGATTTCGCGTTATTAATTTTACTTTAAACAGCAAACCGGTAGAGGTTTCATGAAATGCATTGCGAAAAGCACTATAGGTTAGTCTCAAGTGAACATAAAATAACATAGTCATAACGGAACGGGGAGAAAGAAACAACAAAGTTTTGAAAATTTTGAGCTTTTTTTCATCTCTTATCGTTCGCCAGAGATTAGTTTTAATCGTAGTTTTTAAACTGGTCTGCTGCAACGATGCAACTGGGACGAGCGTCCGAGTGTAGAAAGGCGGCCGGCCTTGTGCACATTCCTCTCGGCGTGTATTCTGTTACTCGATGCATTACCACCGAAACAGGTGTTTTATGTCAACCAAGTCTGTCGTGCTGGATAGTAGGTGATAAAGGGAACATTCTCTCAAACGCTTGATGTACTATAACGCATTCAACAGCCAGCTACACCGTGTACGGTGTACAGTCTCTTAAGATGGCATTCCTTGTGTTTAGCAAAATGAACGAAGCACAGTCAACGGCCATCGGGGTCACGGTCCGCACCGAACCTCGATAGCCCTAGGCAACACTCCTTACTCAACGCACGCATTAGCACGTGCGCGGCCCTACCCACTGTGGAGGGCCTCAAACCCGAGGGTTCTGGCTGCTAAATTTTTAATTGTAATACAAACTTTATAGCAGTACTACTACGTTTGAGATACGACGCAAATAGATAAAATCTCTACAACTTTATTTAAAGTAAATATTATTCGAGATTAACCAAAAGTAAACAGACCTAAAAGAAAGTAGATTCGTTAAGACAGAAATAAAAATCGCCGTCCATGACCACAGACCTTCAGGTTATAAAGTATTGTCAAGTAAAAACTTACATATGAATATAAGGGTTAACTGGAAATCTTACACATCGATATGTTTACTGCTCATTTTGCATAGTTTCAAGCGCACTTATTAAAATAATTAAGGCTTTGATGTTGGTTTAAGTATTTGAATTCCTTTGTTCCAAATATTGCGTATTGTCCAGTGCCATAATAAAATAACTTCTCGTGACCATTTGTCGGCCTCTAAAACGTCAAGTAAAACCTGTATCGCGGATCTGGTTTACGCAAAAACTATGATATTTCTGAAGCAGCTGCTTTCACAAAAGCTATTGTTTTTAGTTGCTAGTGAAAATCCGATCAAGGTCGGCGATCGAACCCCTGGCCCCGATAGGAAATGGGGCGGCGTGGGTCAGCCGAAGCCGTAACGCCCAGCCCGGATAAATGCCGGGACAGCCGGCCGTAATCGCGCCGACCTAATAAACTCAGACCGTCTGCGGGGTCTGTGATGTGGTGATACACGATATCGACGCGATGTTAAAGCCGCAAGGGACACTGAAATTATTTAATATTTCCACTCAGCCACATCAATGTTTTAATGCCTTTAAGCTTCAAGGGTTGGATCATTTAGTGACTTCGACTCTTATTCTACGGTCACAAATTGAGTTCAAATAGCGTTCACGAAATGGCTTTGGCTCTCATATGTAGAAATCATAATAATCACCTCTTAGTTATATATATAATCAAAACGTTTTTTTTTTTCAATCTCTTAATAAAAAAAACCTTAAAAAAGCTCAAAATGACTTACGCGGTATTACGTGAATTTTTAGAATAGCGAGTGTATTACTTTCACCGACGCGGCGAGGGTGCATTGCGTGCGCCGCTGAGCAGCCGGCTTTCCAAAGCAAGCCGGTGAGGCCACGAAACGCACGGTCACTGTCTCTTGCCGTGCAAAATGTACAGTTCCCTCATCCTGTGCCCTACGAGAATGCCATACATCCACAGTGTTTATTTCTATGCGTCTAGACACTAGCAACGATAATGCAATATGTATTAAGCTTAATAATAATACACAGTCGCGCGTCATAAATGTTTTATCGTTTAAACGTGATCGCGATTGTATGAGTATTCCGTCATCTTAAAAACCATCTTTAAGAAGAAGAGATAAAAATATTTTATCGCCAACGAAAATGACGATAAGCATCGTAATAAGTTTAATATACGTGTTAATAATTAATTATAACAATGTGACATATTATCTTCCTAGGATTAACTATGTATATATATTTTTATATATGTATATATTTCTTTGTTGTTTTATAAGGTTTTTTTTACCAAATTATCGTATATTCCGCAAAAGTATAAAAGTTATAGAAGAGCTCTTTTCTAATGGACCACATTTCTAATTAAAAATAATCTTAAATACGTCGAATTAATTAAACAATTTATGTTAGTTTTCTCATAGATCAGACTTCTAGTTTTTACCGGTTTAACCAGTCAGTGTTCAATAAAACTCACATAGGTGAGTATGTTGCTAACTTTATTGCTATACAATATGCGTAGACAATGTTAGTTATATAAGGATATGATAAGAATTATAATGTTTCTGTCCACTGTTAGAAAATCTAATACTTCTTTATCACACACCTGTTGCCCTAGCAGCTAAGATTTTTGCACTCGTCTAATACAAATGTATTGGAATTGTTTAAGATATAAATCGAATGTTTCGAAAACGCTTCCAGTTTTATGAATTGTCATAAAATACACTTAATTAATCATCAACGAAAAATTTATTAGATCCATCATTTAAATTTGGGAAAGGAAGGAGCCTTTCCCATATCAAAACGTCAACAAAAATCAACCAATCTGACTAGATCTATAATTAATACCTCCTTCGTTATCGGTAACAAAACATACAATCGTCATGGCCGCACACCAACCGGCTGCTTTCTCCCGCAATCTCAGGAAGCGTTCAATGACAATTTGAAATAAACTCTGGTGCCTGTTGAGGTGCCTGTCACATCAGTCTGTTCCCTTTTAGTTTAAGTTTTATTGCCCTACGGTTCTTTGTAAGGCAATGGTTTAATGAAGGCTTACCTAGGCTAATCCTGTTCGTGTAAAAAGACTATTGCATGTGACCGTTCAAACGATATAAGACGCATCGATCCTTAATGTGTTTCGTAAATAGAGGAATGAAATCTATTCATTGCAAGCAGACGGTGCACCTGATGTATTAATAACCCCACCATAGACGCAGTTGCTAAGCGTTAATAGTAAGTCGCCTAAATTTAATTTTAAATTCTCACCTGTACAAATATTTGACGATTCTGCTTACATTAATTTGCAGCTGAGCAGAACCATCGAATAGCCGGAACCGGTTTTAAAATTGTTATCTACATATGTAAAGGATGTTTATTTATCATGCGTTACGTACTCTGGATGCATCGGTTGCATCAAGCGCATTTCATAGAGTTTGAAATCAATAGAATGCTTTTGGCTGTATTGCAGCCATTGCGCGCGGCATTCCATTGACGTGTTCCATACATCTAACCGCATCGGCGTTTTAATGTAAACTACAGCAGTTTGCATGTCAAGACGGGAACGCTTCGATGCGCGTGCGAAATCGCGACCGGGCTGGGATTGCACTCAATGATTAATGTGCACAAAGTTGAAATTGGTCTGTTGAACTTGTTTATGCACCGCACGCATTCCTAGGCGAATCACGTCAGACCCAGTTTGGCGGCTAGTGGTCCGGTGTTCATTCACGAGCGATGTGGCAATGTTTGTATTCACAATAGGTACTCGTTGAACTTGCCCACCGCTTGCAACGCTTGGTAAACACAGTAACAACAGCAAATACCGCGAAGTAACTAACATGCCGTTCGACACCTTCAATTATCTACCAGAAAGCTGCAATTCGCTTAAATGTTAAACTATGCTTTTAGTATGGAAAATAAATTTAACATTATCTACCTTCTAATAATATAGTTTGTACAATAGTGGAGGAAAAGTTTTTCGCCTCTCTGAGGATTTAAACCTGCATTCTCCGTGGTAAGCACTCGACTCTGTTAGCCACTGAGCTAAACGGCATGTTTTCACACCGACGAAAATCTCAACATATCAATATTAATTTATTATTAGCGCCATCTAATGCTTCCTTTACAGCAAACGGCCACTTTTTCATATGACATTTTTTAATGAAATGTTTCAAACGGAGAACTCAGGATCAAATCCTAGCTGCGGTCCAAATTTTTCGTCCATTTCTACTTTTTAATTTAAAATTTTCTTCCTTTTCCTATATCTTTTGTATTCATCCAAATAGATCTACGTTATAATAGAAATTGTCAATTATTGTAGCCTAGATTATTTTCCTAAAATGGGGATCACTCGTCACTTTTGGCTTTCACCAATTTCGTATGTCGCCTGCCGCAGCCTCTGCTGATAAATCAGGGAAGACCGGTATGAAGTTCCGGTAGGATGTTCCATTTGATTAGTAAGTACTCTCTACTGTGCAACTCGCGTTGCTTGCGTTACGAAGCTGTAAAAAGCTGAGTGTTGAAGATGTTCATGGTTGGCGGTAATCATTTAACATCGGATAAAGAGCACGGTCGCTTCGAAAAGGTGTCTCACATAAAAATATATTGCATATTGTAGGATCAGTGCTGAGTTAACTGAGTTCCAATGCCTGCTCTAATGCAAACTGCATAGGACATTTTAAAATCGGCGCGAAGTGGAAGTGTGGATTATTCTTTTGCGTTTCGTCTGATAAGTGAGGTAACCCCGTTTTTAATCTACAACCCTCAAGGTGTTTTAGATGTAGACGAGAGCAGTAAATATTAAAAATTAAAAATTGCTTAGGATATTATGATTCTTACTTTTCTGTACCAGATATATTATAAATGTTTCTAACGATATCTGGAACGGTATTGTTATCGTGTTCCCGGCTTGAATTACGAATCGAACGTAGTATTTATCTGTGTGTGCGCACTGTTCGGTGTTGCAATTTCAGCGAATATTGCAACACCGAACGGTGCGCTGCATTTTGTTACACTACGTCTAAATGCCGTTAAACGTGTTAAATGCACAGGATATTCACCACGTTGTGATCTGCATACTTATCGATAAATAATTGCGTTGGCGTTCCGCAAATAGTTCTTTTCATGAATACTTTTAACCTTACTAATACTACCAGTGTGTATTGCAGTGTTTTTTAACTGAAACATCTTTTTTACGATATATGATCAGTTTAGATAGTATTACTGTTTTATTTACCAAAACATTATTTTAAGTAGTGACTTAAGTTTTACGCTGTAACCATAACTCGTGGTTGCAATAATCAGTAAGTTGCGTAAGTTCGCGAAATCAAGTCGGTTAACTGGTGCGCCAGAGACCTTGACCTGTAGGGGCGTGGAGCGTTCCACTACAGAGACACACCCTCTGACGCCAAACGCTATCAGCTATTTGTTAACTGCTGTAACGTTGCAACATTCAGCAAGCACGTGAAGAGAAAGTCAAATTGTAGGGTTCGAATATTTGCTAAGTGGCAAAAATCTCCTCACAACCTGGAAGTTAATTCTTTTGACCGTATCACAGTTTGACTAATAGTCACTCCTTTATTTACAACGTCTATATGCGGTGGTATTAGAAGCAATGTTGTGTATTATAAATACGCTTTTATCAATGTAGATAAAATAACCAGCAAATTATAAGTTGTTAAAGATTTTTTGGTTATTTACGTTCACTAATAAAATTCCATATATTTAAATTCACAGTAACAAAGCTGATGTTTCATACACATCATGTAAAACTGATCAGTATTGGAAAAAACTTTTTCATCGCCGAACAAACACGTCGAACATTGGTAAAGGCGTGGTGCCGCTTAGACTTGATAAATATTTACTCAGTTTATTTGTTTCCTTTGAGAATATTCGTTATCAACCTGTAAACAATACGGCTCAGGACAATGGCCTTCCTTGCAGCAGATCGTTATTATCGGAGCTCTCAGCTCTCACGGATCAGAATAAAATCTTCGTCGAGAGCAAAACATTCTTCCGAGTGAAGAATGTATGAATATGAATGTGCATCTAAGTTTCCTGCATCAAATAAAGAACTGACTATGAACTATTGCTGGTCTGGTAATTTTATGCTACTTCAGAATTTCGGCATCTCATAAGCTATTACAGGCATATATTCATTTCTGATCTTGAAACGTACAAGTTCAAAAGGAAAATCGATATTTTTAAACTCTGCAGCTCTTTCAGTATGCTCGTACATCAAATTTGCCAGAACATGAATAATGCGTTCAATAAATCTGTCAATGAAGCATACAAAGTCCAATAAACTTGAAAAGTCCAAGCAACTGGTAAGTTATGTAGATACGTTTAAAAAAAAAGAAAATCTTAACAAAACCAAAAGAAAAAAATGCGGTATTATATAACAGTTTATATTAAAAATAGTGTAAATAAACGGCACCAGGTTATAGTTCACATATTTTTGAAATATTTCATTTTAAAATTGCAATTAACAGTTTGAATTCAGGCTGCCCGTGCATTTTGAATTGAAAGCGAGCCGCACATGAAAGCCGACTCTTACTAATGTTTGATCATATCCACAAAATGCCCAATGTTTATGAGTGCTTGATGCGTAATCTTTATATTGTCTCCAGTACTCGTGCGTTATTCAGTAAAGGGGGAATACCCAGCAGCTGGTGTTATTATTCAGCATCGTGCGTTCACAAATAGTCCACCGCTATATTTACTCGATCGCCGCTGACAGAGGCCGATGGATCTCTTCGGGACGGTTGCTGCAGGTTACACAATGCAGCGTATTCCACGAGAACTCTACAATAACAGACAGAAATACGCGGCCTTGCATCGCATACCGGTATCGGTTTTCCTACCACTCTCACTCGTAAGGGACGCAGGTGGATATATTAGCTCTAATTCGTCCACCATATTCAAGTGTACGAGTATTCCTTTAATCGCAGACTCAAACGATCATATTCGATTTTTAAATTTGTAGCGCTAGTCTTTGTACTTAAGATGAAACTTATAAATCTGTAGTTATAACGGTAGCAAAATTTTTTGTTGCTGTCAGGATTTGATCCTGCGCATCTCAAATTACGCGTAAGTTTAGAATATGTTGTTTTTATTGTTTATAATTTTGCGCATTCGTCTTTCGCTTTGTTGGCATTCTAATAAATATAATTGTTAATATATAAAACACATTTTGTTTATATCTATAAACCTGAGCATACAGGCATATGCAAGCATATCACCATTTTTAGATTTCAGGTTATAGTATAGGCACTTCCTGCATTGATCGGATTTTCTGTCTCTCCCTTTCTAGAAATGTCGCATAGTGGTGGACGTCATATTATTCTGCATTATACAATTTAAATGATTTTAAAGCTGACGAAGGTATTTATTTTTAGTTAATTAAGTCAAGATAATAAAATATTATTATTATCTTGACATGAAACAGCTCAGTCCATCTCATTATTAATTAAGTACAAAGGTAGTAGAGACGTGAGTCAGAAGCTCGCACGTAAGAAATGCAAAAGACGAAAACTTTTGTGCAACAGTGGCTGACTGTGAAGCTCATACCTTACGTAGCCAGTTTCTACATAGTTAATTACTGACTATTTTTAAAGAGCAAATACAGATAAATAAAGGTGCAAGAGCAAGACTATCAGGGCAGTGCCTCCTTGCCTTGTGCGCCCTTTGCACTCAAGAGACGCGCCCACTGCCTCCCGCACCTTCGACCGCGAAAATTACCGTTTCTTTCCACGCGAACCACTAGTCATAACCTGACATTGCGAAACAACCGGCCCGGCCTATTATTTTCCACGTTAATTAGTCGACTCGCTTGTTAAGGTTGCCCAATCTCATATTTATTTCTTTATATAACTTTTTTTCGGTGATGATATACTTTTATAACACCTTAAAGAAGTAAATATGAGTATCAGCCTATGCATGTCCCACTGCTGGGCAAAGGCCTGTACAGAGGGCATCAGAGCATAGTCCACCACAAGGCCCCACTGCGGATTGGCGGACTTCACATATTTTCGAAATATATTTTTTTTTTGTTATTATTTCGAAAATATGCAGGTTTCCTCACGATGTTTTCCTTCACCGCCTAGCACGTGATAATTCGGCATTTAAAATACACAATTTCATTGGTGCACCGGGGATCAAACTCAGGTTGCTCGAGTATATTGAATTAAAGGCTAGCGCCCGGACACCGAGCTACCACGCCTTTAAGGTGTTATACTTCAGTGTGTATCACTGAAAGAATCAACAACAATTGTATTGTTGTATATATACATAGACCTGTACGTGCATTCAGCCTACTTGTTATAATCCCAACACTTATTATATGGCTTAACGTGGAAACGACATGTTTCATGCGAAGTTTATTTATCGATCAAGTCGCACTTGACCGTATTACCGATTCGGCTTTGTGAGCAGAGCCGCGTGGGCCCACGCCGCGGCGCACTGACCCCGCGCCTCGCGTGCCCATCGCATGGGCCTGAGGACTGCACCAACACGAGCTCAGCACGCCGATAACACTCTTAGCCCCAAGGGAACACGGTTTAAAGTTCCGTACGAGGTTAAAGTGTTCTCAATCCAGCCAACACTACGCACGCCATTAAGTTATTTAATATTTGTAAAAAAATATATATAATTATTGAAGAGGCATGATTGACACGCAATCGTTCTGCATCGTGTACATAGCTGGGAGATGAATTTGAGTGGATATATGCACATATTACTAGCTGGCGATTGTTATTACACATGATGTTGAGTGTTAACCGCCGCCCATTGACATTTGCAACACCCGTAGGGTTGCAGATGCGTCCACTCACCAGACGAAACGCCGCAGCACACTACACTTCCACGTCACGCCGGTCTTCGGTGAGGTCGTGGTACTTACCCGTACTGAAAGTAGGCAAGGTCTGCAAGTGGACTTCTTAAGTATAATGAATATGCTAATTTATATTTTATATGATAAGTTCCAAAACACTTTTGATATGATTATATTAATCGTTCCGTGTGTTTGATTATATTGGACATTTTAATTTATGTAGCAAACTGTCAACTGCTTCAGTTTGGAGTTACTGAAGGCGAAAACTGTCGTTTCACTCCACTCGCTTCTCGAGTCGCCTCCACATTACAAATGCTATTAACGCGTACTGTATAATGTGACCTGAAATCGCTGCGCTCCTTTGCTTATATCGGTCAAGAGCGCGCACTTTATAGCCGGAGGACTTGTTACCCGAGATGCGGACATTACGAACGTAGCCATTCTGCATAAAAAGCCTGCTCTTTGATCTCAGACATAAAAGAAATAATAACCCAGTACTGACATAATACATCCAGCAAATTTATGAGAAAAAATATATTCAAGACTTTTTTTTCTATGGAACTGACTAGCGCTTGACTGCCAACCCACCTGATGGCCAGTGACGATGCAGCCGTTAATGTAAGCGCGCTAGCTCCGTAACAGCCTGTTCACTCTTGCCTTGAAGACACATAATTCTTAAATTCGGTTTTAATAATTATCACGACTGCTAATAAAATTTCTTTCAATTGGCAATAGTGCGCCCGTCAAAGGTAGGCATATTACTTTGTACGTTAGACGCATAAATCAATGTCGGTCAATGGCGGCTCCGACGTTTGCGCATCTGGAGCAAGGGCGCAGCCGCACTGGATGTAGCCCGCTGGCCAGATTGCAACTGATGCCAGGCTGCATTTCCCGGTATTGACTGGCGTAAACAGGGACTGTTATATAGTACAAAAAAACAACACAAGAAGAAGATTTGATTATATTGTGGCTCATTGTGAAGATTACAATCGGATTAGGTTTGTCAGCCTAGTAGAGTTACTGAACATAGCCTTTCTTATAGGACCGTATAATTAAAAATATTTTGTTGCCTACGTATGTATACTAAGAGGATAGAAATATGTGTGTCGATTTAAAGCTTGCTGTTTTTCATTGGATAATTTTTAGTAAAATTTCTACATGTCTTACTCCACTTATAGGTTAATTTACTTATATTGCTTTTAACAATAATCGTAAAACTTATAACCTTGTTCTTAAATTTTCTTTGTCTCATTAAGGCGCTATATGCAGTCAACTTTTAGGTATTCGGGGGGTGAAGCAGGGGAAGTGGAGGACGGGTAGATCCGCTATTTTATTTTTTTAAATATAAAAATGTTTTAAAAAAGCCTAATACGTTTAAGCAGTATATTGCTAATTACACTAGATAAATTCGAATTTAAAAAACATGCAACCGTCTGAAAACGAACTAACCTAATTATGAAAATTGCCGGGACTTTTGTGATATTAGCGTACAAGGTCCATAAATAAATTTTATTAACAAAAATATTTACGATAATAAATCTTACAACAAAACATGTCAATGTAACAAAACTAGTCAAGACGCTTGCTGCATTTCCTGGCTGAAGATTTATGCTAAATAAACTTTTGAGCGGGAAAAGAACCAGCCCTCTTGTCGGCAGCCACGGCGATAATCTAGGACCTAAACCTTTCACAAATTTCGATGTGCGGAGACCCCGCGAACCAAAGGTCTCAACAGAAAATCGCACAGATATTTATCTGTGCGATTTGCTTTTTTAATCTGGACAAAGAGGCTCTAAAATATAAAATTACTAAATTAAACAAAACCTACCAGTTACCAGTTTTTTTTCTCTGATATTTTAGTGTAACCGTTTTCACAGCCAGAGGCTTTAGCTATCGAGCGATTATTATTTGACATTTGACCAATAACTGTTTCTCTTATTAAAAGTTCAAGAATTTTTGAAGTAAAAGTCTGAAAGACAATTAGAAAGATTGTGCGTGCGTATTGCTCGTTAATATTTAATGTGGCACTGATCGATGGCGGGGAGCCCTACAGTTCTCGCCGCTCGATAAATTCCCGCGTCCATAAATTTTATAGCACGTACCACCATTTACATGTTACGGCATTAATAAATTGATCATAGATAAAATCAATCGAAATTATTATATTATGGTTAGCCCGTTCTTGACGGAAGCTCAGTTACATTTCTAAATAAAAAGTTTAGGCAGAATAGCAGTACCTACAAAATAAAGTAACGTTTGAGCTAAGAAAATCGCGGACTTATTTAAAAGTGAATTTATCCGAATTTTCCCAAGGATATTAAAATTTAATAATGCCAATCATGTATATGACCAATAACGAAGTCATTCGGCAGAGGACTAAAGTTACCGACATTGCGCGCAGAATTAGCACGCTCAAGTGGAAGTGGGCTGGCCATGTCTCCAGACGTACTGATGGTCGCTGGAGCCGACACGTGTTAGAGTGGACGCCACGGTTAGGAAAACGAAGTGTGGGACGGCCTGCAGCACGATGGACTGACGACTTAAGAAAGGCGGCGGGCAGCGGATGGGTGCGGGCTGCCCAGGACCGGGATAGTTGGCGCACTTTGGGGGAGGCTTACGTTCAGCAGTGGACGGCAATAGGCTGATATTGAATCATTGCTTTTAAGATGAAACATTGAGCTTCGATTTTTTTTTTCTAAAATTTACTAATTTATAATTTTCCATTAAACTTTATTGCAATTACCTTCAACAAGCATTACAAAGGGCAAAATTAATGCCTTTTGGAGTGCTCACCTAATCAATCCGGCAAAAAAATAGAAATTTTCCAATTAAATTAAAAATGAAATTTTAAAAGCCATCATTTTGAATCAATTATGACTATATCTAATGCACGTCCGTCAAAATATATTAAATATCACTTAACCTATCTCAAATAACATCAAGGTTTTTTCACGTTATGACATCACATACATTAGTGAAATTTATGCAGTTACGTGGAACTAACAGCCGCAATAGAGGATCCGTTCTGACATTTGTACAATGGAGGACACCGCGTTGCTCCGGCCACCCGTTAAATTGCTCGGCGGATTATACAATGGAAACTCAATTCAGTTGGGGATCAGTTGTACCTGCATTTGTTATCCTAATCAAATAAACCATTCATTATATGTAGTACAATAAACATATTACACAAGAACCCTACTGTAATAAACGCCTAATGAACACAGAGATAGCAAATGTTCGTTAGATTAATTGCAACATGATCTTAAGTTAATTACAACACCTGCTTCTCTAGTTTTTTTTAAATGAGTTATAAAGTAAAGTGAAGTAACAGCCGATACATATCCCACTGCTGGGCCAGGGCTTCTACGCTGCCCCACTGCAGATAGGTGGACTTTACAAGTCTTCGAAATATATTTTTTGTTAATTTTTCGAAAATATGCAGGTTTCCTCACGATGTTTGTATTCACCGCTGAGCACGTGATAAGTCTGCACCTAAAATTAACTATTTGATAGGCGCCGGAACCGGGGATCGAACTTAGGACTTTCAAGTACATTCAATTAAAGGTGAGCGCCCGGACACTCAGCTATCAAGGCTCTACGAGTTATGAAATAAAGTTAATTTTATTTGTATAAACAAGGTGCAAATATGTATATTGCAGACAAGATATTAAGTACAGAGAATAATTGGTAACATTAGGTGGTGCATACACCGCGTCATAAAACATATTACTACTAATATAATTAAATTTTAATGATCAATGTCCAAATTTATTAATAAAAATAGCAGATTAACAATTTAATAATAATACCTACTTATATCAAAACTAGCTGCTGCCCGCGACTACCTCTGCGTAGAATTGGCTGATGGCGTAACATTCAGACAGAAAGACAGATATACATAATAGTATGTAGGTATATAAATTATAGCATGTGTGTTATTCCGATGTATAAGTTATATTATTGTAAAGTTTCATTAAAATCCATACAGTAGTATTTGCGTGAAAGAGTAACAAACATCCATCCATACATACAAACTTTCGCGTTTATAATATTAGTAGGGAAAGTTTTCATCGAATAAAGATTTCAAAAGACTTTTAAAGATCAGTATTGTTCAATACTTTTCGTTTTGGCCAATTCGTTAAAAACTATCGGAGTCAATCAATAAATGCTATTACGCATAAGATTATTTTTAGCGAGCTAAATACGGAGTAAATTATCAGGTCTATTCCCGAGGGAGGCATCAGACAAAGGTGAAAATAAATTAGAATGTTACTTTAAGTTCTTATAGTGCTAACCTTTGCACTTAAGATGAAACATTGATGAAATGTGTAGAAAACTTTTCGTAAATTTTCTACACATTTTAATTGAATGTTATTTTATAAACATTACTGTTTTCACAAATTATAATGTGGGCGACGCCAATATTATGTATAAATTTACGTAATTTAAAATTAACGTATAACAATTCCTCAATAGTTAATTTAAATAGGGTCCGGGCGCTCGCCTTTAATTCAATATACTCGAGCAACCTGAGCTCGATCCCTGGTGTAACTTTAAGTGCTGACTTATCACGTGCTCCGCGGTGAAGGAAAACATCGTGAGGAAACTGTGCATATTTTCGAAATAATAAAAAAAATATATATTTGAAAATATGTGAAGTCCGCCAATCCGCAGTGGGGCCGCGTGGTGGACTATGCCCTGATACCTCTGTATAGAGGAGGCCCTTTGCCCAGCAGTGGGACATGTATAGGCTGTTACTTTTTTTTTTTTACTTTTTCACAACTTTGTATGGGTGTTTAGAAAGTCCTGATGCGCAGTCTAGAATGTCTTAGTTGCTCTATGCATATTTTCATCAAAAATATAACATCTTTAATAAATTGTTGAATTACCCCGTGGAAAATGGAATAAGTGCGATTTCCCTTAATTTATTAAACCTTTAAGAAATCGAATGCACTCGCGGTGACCATAGACAAAAAACGTTCAGTACATTAATTGTATGTACTTCAATAATCCATGTTCATACAGTTTACTAATTCCAAATTATCCAAAACGTGACAGTGAAATCTCCGACCTACATATTGACCCTTTTAGCCGAACCCCACGTTAGGCGAGACCTATTGAAGACGTAGCAACTTAGACGTGACGTCACCGAGTACACACCCGATATTCGGGATATGCGGCTTATGATGTCACGGTCGCCAGTGACGTCACAGACACGCAGCACAGTTCAAGAGCAAAACCATTCCATTTAATGGAGGAGCAAGAACAAGGCTGACGTAATGCTACATGGGCCATAACCCAGCCTTTTTTTGTTATGATAGCTTAAGTGCACAGCTAATTCTATATTCGGTATCAAATGTATTTTACCAGTTTAAAATAACAAAAGTGCACTATTATTTTTGTGCGACGTACACAATACAGAATAATAAGGTTGAATAAAAAAAATATAATAATAATTTAATAAACTCGACATAGAAAAAGACACGTATTAAATTAAAAGAAGAGACAAACGGTAACCCCCATAGACCTGACCAGCGATGGTATTTTTCAGAAACCCGTTTGAGTTAGCGCGTTGCTCATTGATAAGATGAGATGTGAGGCCCGTTATAAAAATATGACATATTTAATTTATAACTCATCTTTCCTAATTGAGCGCAAATGATACGGTAACCATAAGTTTTATACGAATTCTAAAATGATTAAAGATTAAAAGAACACATCATAGTTTCATCTGTGACTTTTTGTTCCACATTACAGATGTATGGATGGGGCTATGAAAATTGAATACAACTGGTTTGAAAATTCCTAAGGAACCGCTACCGTAACCTATTTTATTTTACTAATGTTTTAATGTACACAGAACATTGATAGTACCGCTACAAATGTTTTTATCGCCATTCTAAAATGGGTTATATAAAACGTCGAGTGCAGATTTTACGACCACTTATGCGAGCAACAATTGGCAACGAAATCAACAAACAATGTTGTGGTATCGAGGTTCCCTTGGAGATTTGTAACTCACTCTATGACTGAGCCGACGAGGGTCTGAATAAAATGCTGAATATGTCAAGGCTTTGATGAGATGCATTGTTTGACAAGTATATAATAAAAGGTTTTTACCTGTTATACAAATGATAAATGAAGAACAGTTACATTTTAAAGGAAGATGTATTTGGATGAAAGCTCTAGTCTAAAAGCCTTCTGTAATATTTTTAAATGATTTTATATCAATTTAGGGTGTAAGAAAAAATATAAAAAGCTGAAAATGCCACACACTTCCGTGAAAATAAATGTTACCAATCCAGTTTAAACCTAAAATGACTATTTTTTATTCGAATAACTATGTAAGGTTTAGCCCAAAACGTGCGTGAGTCGACCTTGAGCTTTAATAACGTCGGTTTGAATTTTCGTGCTGGTCGACACTTAACTCGAAATGCGGAAGAGCATTCTCCTTGAAGCCGGGCCTCCGCTCGAATTGTTCTATTCGAAACAAAAACGAAACAAAAGCCTTTGAAGCGGTCTATCCCACTTATGGCGACCACCAAGCTGATTTAACGAAATATTACGAATATTACGAGATACTTAGAAAATTTAAAAAGAATGCCAGAATATTTTAATTAATTTCGAGACAGTATGCCGTATTCGTAATATATCTTCTTTTTATGTGAGAAGGCAGCGGTTCACCTGATGATAAGTGATAACCGCCGCCCATGGACGTTTTCAACATACGCAGTTGCGTTGCCACCCTATAATAAATTATGACCCGTTTACCTCGCTGACCAGAAGAAGTGTAGAAGTGTGACACTTCCACTTAACGCCGTTCTTCAATGTGGTCGTGGTAGGACCTGCTACTACCAGCTGCTACCGTACTGCTGCTTGGCCCTACCAGGGTATAGTTAATGTATCACTCGTGTTTCTTTCTTTTTAGTCCTGCCTCATACATAGAATCTACAACAAAGAATGGAATCTAATTGTACGTAGAAAAAGAAGACGTCCGTTAGTCTGTGCAAAGGTAAATTAACATTTTTTTTACGTGATTGGCAGAGATTAATGTGCTATATCTTGCACGATCCATTCCTCAATATCCATCAATGTCTGCATTTATAAGCTTCCGCTGGTCACGAGTATTTCCACTATTAAACAAAATGCTATGTTACATAACCGTGAAATATCCGTTTGCCACGGAGCGAGGCCGTGTATGTTATTACAAAGCTCTAACAACGTTGTTAATAAAACCCCAATCATTGATGCCTTTATTAAAAACAGACATGATTAGCTTGTACATTAATAAAATAGCTCGTAGACTTAAAACTATTAATATTGCTCACTAATATCGCACGTGACGAAGCGCAGCGCACATGTTCTGTATAAAAACCGTAGAAATTTTCCCACGTTTACCGATTTAATATTCCACAACTTTTAATTGACAATAACAGTATATTTTATGGGCTGTTATATCGTTCAGTGTGTGAATTATAAAACATGTATATTGACGTGTTTTGTTGACAGAATACAACAGAATACAACATAATAACAACCGTTTTCGAAATAAATTTCTACACGTGCTCTCTAATATAATTGGTATTGAAAATCTCATTGGTGTCTGACGATACGCGAGGCTTTGAAGGTGAGGGATAATTGGTGGAACTATCGAATGATAACCTATTCGGCGTAGGCATTATCGTGCGTGGGGGTTCGTGTCACGTTTCTACGGGCCACAAAATTATATAGAATTTTCTATAGAAGTAAATAATAATTGGTAAATAAAATAGAACTTTGAAATTATTTAAGAATCAAGCGAGAGTTCTGTTTTAGTTGCTTGACAACATATGTCGCTTTATAATATTAAAAGAAATTCTTAACCGCGATCTTAAAATTAAAATTTTATAGAAGCATCTAGAGAAAGAGTGTTGTGAAATCGATTAAATTATAAAAAATACAAACCTTACTAAATTTTATTATACTTGTGTTTATGGGTTTTATACCGTGATAGCGCAGTGTCCGGACGCTCGCCTTTAATTTAACAGTTAACCTGAGTTCTATCCCCGGTGCCAACACCAATGAAATTGGTTTAAAAATTTTTAATGCAATATTGTCATGTGCTCGGCGGCGAAGGAAACCATTGAGAGGAAACCTGCATGTTTTCGAAATAATAAAAAAAAAATTCGAAGATATGTGAAGTCCGCCAATCCGCAGTGGGGCCGCGTGGTGGACTATGCCCTGATACCCTCTTGACATAGGAGGCCATTGCCCAGCAGTGAGACATTTATAGGCCGTTACTTTTTTTTCCGGGTTTTGGCGAAACTAGATCCAGAATCCTGACTCAGTACTAGCACATTAATTCGTGCACAAATGTAACGGCAACAGTTATTATTATTTGGTTTAAATTGATATTAGTTTCGCTAGAGCATTTAGATGCGCTACAGACGGAAGCTTAAGCAATAATTATCTACAACGTACTGGCCTCATGATTTTGACCAATACAATAATTCTTAGTAAAAGTTTCTAAAAACTATCAAAATATATATATAACAGATAAATAACTAAAATAGGCGAAATAATTTAACCGATGAATCTGAAAACGGATCAAAAAATTATATTTCAATCTTTCTAAGAACTATTTTCTCGTAACTCTTTCAAACTCTTGATGCCGCGATAATCCAGTGCTTGATATTGTAAGGGTTTATGTAGTCTCACATACAACAGCCTGGCATCTACATAGACAGCCTTGATCGGGGCAGTACCATACTATTTATATACATACCTTTGCGTTTCTTCCACTGTCTGTAGGAACTGGAGGCAACCTAGGTACGAAGTAAATCGTCTCCTGGTTTGAGCCATTCACAAACTGATGCAGGGTTCACATAGCGTAACGCATATAATGTAATCTCGAGCAATTTTGAGGCTAATTTTATTAAAATCCTCAACGTCTGACTTTCAGATAGGCGTTTTCTCTCGAATGTCAACTATTTTTAAGTGCACATCAAAATTTCAAAGACGAGATCTGTCTATATACTAAAATAGTTTTATTATCACTGATCTTCATACCGAATAACGACATTGCACTTATTTACACATTAAACCAAAAACGACTAAACGCTAGTTTAATCAAAAATAAGGTTTAGAATAACTTCTCGAGAAGACAAAACAACGTAATCATAATAATAGCACAGTTATAAACGTGTTTAAGAATAAACTGCATACATATATATACGTTCACTATAAGTGCTATGAAGCTATAGTTTATATTTACGAACGAGAACGATGTTGATGTCGCCTTAATAGTTGACTTGTATTTTAATTGGCAAGCAAGTCCGCCGAGCGTTATGTTCGCCCTATATTATGTACGCCCGCCAGCCTGCCATCGCTCTTAATTACTCAATACACTTCTTGAGTGTTTGAGTTTAAGGTCTTTTTTGTTGAACGTATTGTTTGTACATGTTATATGTACGCAGTTACTTACTAGTACACTTACAGAGGACCTTAGTTCTCCTGAGATCCTCTGCGCTACCTGGAGCGCGCCGAACTATCCCACTCTTCGACCAAGCGATGATTTTAGGTTGTACTGATATAAATAATGAACGGCAACAAAGTAAATGCAAAAATATTTATTCAATGACTGAAAATGTTAGGATCTTTTAATAACACTTTAAACATAAAGTCGTAAATTAGCCATAGATATTATTGTGTTAAACCCTTAACACTAAACTATTTGCTAGGTAGGTAATCCGAGTACAATTTTGGGTTAAGCAGTTAGCAGAACCTGGAACACCTCCGCCGGCGCGTGAGCCTCGCGGGACAGGGGGCGCCACCGGCGCTCGGACCCTCCTGCCATAAACATAAACGCATTTTCATTTGCTTTTACGAGAAAAGTTAGCAAGCGAGCAGACACACAGGGCACACATGGTATTGAGTGTTTACCGCCGCCTATGGTGTGGTAGATGACACCTATGAGGTTGCAGTGTTGCCAACATTTAGAAGCAGTGGTCGCTGGTATCCTCGAAACGGAAAGCGAAACCGTAAACATAACCACTTCAGGCTGGTCTCCTGTGGAACCCTGGTACATAGCTGGATGAGCTCGCTTCCGAACGAGCCTGTACGAATATAACCTTCAGTGGTTGTCAAAAGCTCCATGAAGCGTTATTAAGCTTGCAGTAATGTGCATAATCGACAGATTCCGTGTTAGATCTCAATTCGCCGATTGTAATTATTCAGTTTTATTTGCTCGATTCGCTTGGTATCCGCAAATGCATGTTTAGCAGCGTCTCAGTTGCTCCATGACGCTGACGAGCCACGAGGCGTCCCATAAATAGAGTTAGATAATGATGCGGCCATCGAATGGCTCCAGCCTTGGCCCTACTCTTGAACGCGACAGATGCAGCGAGAATTAATGATGCCCTCAATGAACCAACACACTCGGAAGGCTGCGCGGGTTCAATGGCATTGGAATGTTTAACGTGAATCTATTTAAGAGGCTTTCCCCTTGTAGGCTGATACAGTCTGCGGTAAGTAAAGAAGTAGGATTAAACTTTAATTTCCGGATGTCAGAGTATTTGTATTATACACTCAGTATTTGTGATAGTTCTCCATAGTTATCGCTGATTTTAATTAATATAATAATTCATTCTTAAATGGTAGTTTATGATTCGTAACTAACAGACTTCGACCCTATCGACGGACGACTTTATTGTGCAATTGATAAATGTGAAAAAAAAAAAAACAAAAACTATGGACTTTCGCTACAAATAATATCACTGTGGTCACAAGTCGCAAATCAACATCTCTAAACACTGTGTAGAAAGTTCTTTATATCAAGATATAGATAATAGTTTGATATATAATTTGCTATTTTACATACCATAAGTCTTGTATAATTGCAAACCAATTCGTTTTTATAACTTCAAAATTATTTATAAAATAGCTAATGCAGTGTGAGCAGACAAAAGGCTAGCAATACGATACCATTGGTTCCACAAAAGGGAATGTTACAAAAAACAAAAGTTGATTCGCGGGTAGAGTGTTAATTCAGCCTTGGTAGGTATTTATTTTATATCGTGAAGAATCTTCAACTTAGGGTACACTATTAAAAATCAATCCTGTATTTTTATTCGCATATTTGGTCTTCGTGCTATTAACAATCACTATAATGTATTTAACTTATAGTAATCTCATATGACGCCTCACGCCGGAAAAGAAAACGCCTATGATGTGTAAACTAGTGAACGTAGCGTAAATCAATTCGATCGACGTTTTTATTATAGAATGCGCGTGAAAATCTATTTCATGAGTAAAATGGTAATCCGTCGAAATAACAACAAATTTTTGCAACGTTATTGATAATATGTGCCAATTGGCTCTCTATTCGGACATATAATTATAACATTGCCATCAAAAAGACAGTCAATATACAAAACCGTTTTTTTTAAAGCTAACATTCGAATTTTAGTACATTTAAACGAAAAAGCTGAACTCAAAGTGATGCTGAAATAATTCAATAATTCATTCCATGCGACTTGCAATAAATGCGACGAGTGAATAATGAATTAAGTTAATATTTTCAAGTTTCTTCTTCTTAATGTATGATTTTTTAGTTACGGCAGAAGTTTACAATGTGTAGGATTAGGTACAATGACGTAGCTGCGATCCTACTTATAAAAAAAACGGTTGTAAAATAAGTCGACACAGTCGATGGAGAGATTCGCTGAAATATCGGGTTTTTGTCCAAGTCAAAACTGCACACGGTTTTTTTTACAATGTCAATACACAATGATTTCCGCATGGATACGCTCGATCAGGATAACAGAACAGAGGGTCGACGTAAAGTGGTAGTGGTTAAACCTCCGGCTTTCTGGCGTGTGAGGTGAGAGGAAAGATTTGTACTCGCAACCATCCTGGAGTTTAGCGGTGGTCAACGCCCACCGTCAGAAGAAGGAAGAAGGTACTCACGAGCACAGTCCTGGTGCGCTCCTGGTAGCCGACGCCGCAGGTGACGCTGCAGCGGCTCCACTCGCCCCAATCGCTCAGGCGGCACGCGCGCTCCCCCCCGGCCCCCACCCCCACAACACCGGCAGCGCCGGCATCACCACCACCAGCAAGAGACGAGTTCGAGATATTACACCGAACACGTGTTGAATCATACTCAATTATCTCTTTTAACCTTTAAAGAAACTATTCAAGAATTGTTCGGTATAAACGAAAAGTCCTACACTACGATGGCCAGTACGAGGCTGCCACTCGAGAACTTCTTCTTACCCATCGGTTTTATCCGTTCTACGAGCTATATGGCCCGCCCATCGCCACTTCAGCTTACTAATCTTCAGAATTAGTTTTCGGTGGGGGAGGCCAATGTTCAGCAATGGACTCTAAGAGGCTGAGATGATAGTGATGACGACGAAATGAAAAGTGTGGAAAGGAATTTTTTACAGGTTTAATATAATGTGCTATGTGTTTATGGAAACTAATGTAAGAAAATGAATCTGTTACCACTGAGAACGGCGGGCACTGGTACAATAGAGCTGATGCTGAGACCTGGGTAGTTGCTGCTCGCCGTAGGGAACTGGCTCGGGGGCCCAGCGGCGCCTGGCACAGGCACAGTTGCACAAACACACTTATTTTTCATAATATTTATTTTCATTAAAATAAACGAGGCCATGGGGAATCCCATACAGTTTATGAATAAAATAGCACCGATGTTGGACCATTAAAGGCTTTCATGCACATAATAAAAACCTAAGGTTTCACAGTCTTTGTGTTTGTAGGAAACAGTCAAAGTTCCGAAGTCAGAAAGTGGAGCGAATAAATCCAACAACCCGGATTACAGATTCACAGACTTATATATTCTCGCATGCAACATCATAATTTCTCCGGATCTAGTTATTTGTCCAAGTACCATTTGTGTATATTATGAGTCTTTTCAAAAATCAGCATAATCCACAGTTAATTATTAGATATTCTAGATATTATCAGTATCCTACTAATGCCAATAATATTTCTCTATTTACGCTAGATCCACTGAACCGATTAAAATTCAATTTGTAATATGAAGAATAGCTTTCAGTGAATGAATACTAGTAAAGTTTGCTGATAGCCAAACTATACACTGCTTAAGAGATATAAAGCAACAGCGTAATGAGTAATTTGCTGTATCATTGACGGTGCTCGCACATTGGGGACCAGCAACTTGACTCAGCGTGACGTCACCTTGTTTCGTCTAATCCGTTTCATGGGGATTATGAAGATCATATTTGAAGACTGAGCTAATGAGGCTTAAGAGGCTGTGAGGGATACCCCATATCGCAGTGTCTTTCATAGATTCAGAATGACAGTTAAACAATATGCTTAGCAAAAAATATAAGTTAAAAGCAAAGCACAATACACAACCATACAGGGAGATTTTTTGAGAAGTGCCCAAATTTACACAGGAGTTTCAGACTCGGTGGTATAATCGTTTATTGAAATAAAAAAAAAGAATGCCATTCTATTCCCTAAAAAACAGAACATGTTGACAATGCGGTAGTCATTCATAAATACCTAAATTGCACGAACTTGTGTGCGTGTTAGTTATGAATGATCGCGCGTAAAATAAATGAGTTTCCCATAAATCACGCACTGTTTGAGATAACTTCAAATGAATGTACTTAATTAATTACGAGTGATTTTAAATATTTATCATTTTTTATATAACATTATTTATGTCTAGAATTTAATAAAAAAATGGATACATTTAGAAAAGCCACCCTGTATGGACCAGAAAATTTATGTTTTTAAGAAACTGAAAACCTCGTGACAGCTTAAAGAGCTTATAACGTGAGCCAGGATTAACCTTGCTTCGTAAAACGGATTACGTCCATATCATTGCTCGCTTGTTCAATTGAATGTAACGTAAATACAATTTAAAGGAAAGATAATGGATATAAACAGCAACTATAATAGTCCGCAGTCGGAAATTCCCACTTTAGAGCCATTTCATGAGATATTTTTATTTTCATTATGAATCATAACACAGCGGTCGCGTGCCATTATTAGCTTTTAATGATCCAGGTTTTTAATAGAAGAATTCATTGAAATGACCGAACTTTCAGAATATGAGACACCATTAAGTATAATGTTATTATTACTCGACTTGAATAAGCAGCAAGTACTTATTACATTCTAAGGCATCGGTTCCCTAATTGGCCAGATTTAAAAGCGAACAAATATTTCCTAGTCTTACAAATGTCTCTTGACAATATCGAGAGTATGATATATTGTATTTGTAATTGGTCTGTAAGCGTAGTTAGTTTGTGGTTCATTTGAGGGCTCGCGCCGGGAGGAAGCTCGCGCATTGAAGGGGGCTGGCGGCCAGCCAGCGGCCATGATTGATTGCCATTTAACTGCTTTGTTCCTATTCCTCCAGTTGTTTGGTATTGACCCGTGGCACCGCGAGGCGGAAACGGTTTGTGACGTCAGAAAATAGAATTGTTGCACACAAATTTCTTTTGACTTTCACTTTAAAATGAGTTTCATAAGAGTTTTATAACTTACGATGGAGTTTTAAAAGTACAAATCTATAAATATTGTTGGAAAAATCATGAATTATTGGACTGATATGAGTGTACCATAAAAATATTTAAGTTCATTGCATTTACTTTAATGAGACCAATACTGTATAAGCTTGGTAATTAATAGCTAACAGCAAAACCGAAAATTGTATAGGATTTACACATCAAGACAGTTTAAGATTTGACTAACCTAATAAGAAGTTGTGATTAGATCATTGGTATCATTCTTTATATGGTAATGTTAATTGAAACTTGGTGCATATTATATTCATCGTTGCGTAACTCGTCCGGCTATTTTACATGTTGTAATTACCAAAAGCTTTTTGTAGGGCCTAACGTCACGTTTATCTTTATAATTGGACGTATTTCGTGGCGGCATTCATAAACAATAACACGCGCGGCTTCGAGTTCAAAGCGATATACCGGGAATTGAACATTCAAACTCCAATATAGAAGTACCGGGGACATACTTACATATGTAAATAATAACACTTTACGTGTACGAATATTCATTTTGCGCAAAATTAATAGATCTCCGCCTGTTTCTCTTCCATTAATTACGGATACATTTTCGTCGGTTATGGAATTTCCTCGTGTTCAAATCTACGAAATTACGTTTTACCATTTAAGATTATTTCGAAATTCTTCGTTATTCAAAGTTATGAAAATAGATTAGGTAGTGAACGCCATGAGTAGGTAAGTAATGAACGGTCGAGACAGCTATATCAGTACTGTGGATGAATCATTTACTCGTAATTCACACAAAAATTCCTAGCTTTTAAATTTAACTTTAGCATAATATATTTCGATGTTCCAATCATTTTAGCACCGATAAGTAATACCTACGCCGGTGCGCTCGTTTTCCGGACATGAGTCGCAAAGCGCCGCCTACGGTGTCCGGTGGCAAAAGCGATAAGTCATGTTTAATAGACGAGTTAACAACATAATCACACTATATTATGAACATTCCATATGTCCATAAAATGTTGAAGGTATTTTTCGGGGTGTAGTTATTTTAATTCATTATTACCACTATAATATTTTATGACATTTTTGAAAACTTTGTATCAAGTTTTTATATTCCTAATTTTATCTCTACACTTAAGTACACTTAAACATGAAAATTTAAAGAAAAATGAACGGAAAGCTTTTCGTCTGATTTGAACTCGCGTCTTACACAACCGCGTCCAGACTTTTAACCACAAAGGTTCGCAATGCAGTAGCTTAGTGGCTAAGGCGTTAATTTTCCTAAAAACTTTCCTATTTTCCACTAATTTAGTCACACAATGTTCAAGGTTATCAATTAGAATTTTGTATTGACCTATTGTCCAATGAGGTGTTGACATAATATAATGGGTTTATAGCTATTGCATATTCCGCGGAATAGCCCAATCGGGCTATCGGAGTGGGGGTACGTACCGAGCACGACCTTGCAGGTGTCCATGCAGTCCTGCTGCGTGAGGAAGTTGTTCTGGTTGCCTCTGCAGCCGCCGTAGTTGAAGGGCACGCACATGCCCTTCATGGCCACGAACGCCCAGCGCTGGTACAGGCCCCGGCAGGGACCCTGCTCCGGCGCCTCCATGCAGATGCCTGAACCCACAATTCATTTCCCAACTTTCCATATTGTGCTCGCTTCGAGCATAAATATGTGGTTTATACCAAACTAGTCTAATTGTTACATTTTTTCATCGACTCTTCGCTATGCTAAATTTAAAAATAAAAGTCAAGATTTTTTAAAATTATCTAACTTTTTTAAATTACCAATTTTTCAATTTGCAACACAAATTTTACACATTTTAAACTTTTTGAATTACATTTTTAAATAATTGTATCGAGCTACAATAATGGTTAATAATATAGATGACGCATGTCCATACTGCGTGGCGTATAAACGCCAAATTGTTCCGCTTTACATAATATGACCACAATAAACGTAGTGATTACATTCTCTTTGAATATGACAATTATATAAATGATTGTGAGAGTATGATACGGAAAGCAGTCTACAGAATTGCAATCTAATTACACCAATTGGCGTAATTCGAGCGCCTCAGTTTCGGTGCGCTAGTGTCATGTCTACCTCATATTTGTATATAATATCATTGTCTAGCTACCACGTAGTGACCTTATCAATTATTGACCGCTGACGTTGAATGGCTGACGCGTGATGTCTACAAAGTTAATTACGGTGAAAGTGTAATTAAATACCACCTTGCACCGTCCAAGCCATTCGTCCAGCCATTGGCGCGCCCTTGTCCGTAATGTAGCGTGATGGTCAGCAAATGTCAATATTGTCTATCACTAAGAAACTGATAAAAGCTGTTTTGTTCCTTATAGAAAAGCTTGTCTTTATAAATAAAAGTACGGCATTACTACTTTTTGTTATAATTTCGTTACCAGGACACCTATAAGGTTTTAAATAGGTATTTATGCTCAGAACAATATGTATATATTCAAGGTCAAATGATTTTGAAGTATTAACATCAAATCTTTAAAGAGAGTTTACTGTCTCGATGACTCGGTGGCGCAGTTGCCAAGCTATTGGCTGCGGCGTCGGGGGCCGTGGGTTTGATTTCCACACGGGACAACTATTTGTGTGACCGGTAGATATTGGTACGGATCTGGTTGTTCGTTTCCCAAGGAGGGTTGACGTCACGCCGCCAGCCGTAAAAAATATACCCAAAGGCGATCACAACATGATTGTTTATCCACCTTTGTGGAATAAGGGCAGGAGGATGATGACGATGAAGGAGAGTTTACTGTTAGGACGGGCGTCGTTGCCGCCATTGGAAGTGAGGGGGGCCTTACGTTTAGCGGTGGGCATGTCTACGGAGCAATCCTCGCGCTCCCGGCAGGGCCGCTGCTGCAGCAGCTCGACCCTGGCGGAGCAGTCCTGCTGGCGCTCGGCGGGCACCAGCAGCAGCCTGGTGCGGAACCTGACGCCGCGGCCGCACGAGGCCGAGCACGGCGACCAGCCCGCCCACTCGGTGGTGGGGCAGGCGGGGTCCGACACGGCGCTCTCCGGCTCCGCGCACTGCGGCTCCATGCACTTGCGGTTCTCCTCTGCCGATACAACAATTGGCGCGCTCTCGAAGCGGCTTGGCCGTGTCTCCAGACGTACCGACGGTCGCTGGAGCCGACACATCTTAGACGACATAAAGGTGGCGTGCAGTGGATGGAAGCAGGTTGCACTGGACCGGGCTAGTTGGCCCACTTTGGGGGGCAGCAACGTTCACCAGTGTACGGCAATAGGCTGATATTCAATTGAATTGATCGACCAATGGGCACATTCACCATTCAAACTTGAAAGTTGCTTAAAATGCGAGTGAACGTTAAAAAATACTGTGGCAGGGCAGCCGAAGCTGTTGCGTTTCACACGTGGGAAGGTCTGTCCGGGTAAGTACCACGACCTCACAGAAGACCGGCCTGAATTGGAAGTGTTATACTTCAGCATTTTGTCTGATGAGTGAGGTAGCCGGGGCTAACTTTATTAAAAGGTGGCAACGCATCTGCAACCTACCTGCATCTACGGGTGTTGCGAATGCTCACGGGCGCTTATTTTTTAACATTTGTTAAACGCCAGCTCGCTTGCCATCTTTTCGCATGAAAAACATTAAGATTTTCGCAGCGTATCAATCAGTCTGGACTCAACTCCGGAAAAAGTGAGTTTAAATCCCGCAGCGGCAAAACTTTTCGTACATTTTTTTCTACAAATTTTAATGTGTCATCTTAAATGCAGAGATTAACACTATGAAACATTAATATAAAATTGAATAAGCTAGGTGAAACTTGAATAACAATACTGCGTTTGTTATTTTATTTCACATTCAAATTACCTTATAAAATTACATAATAACCTAATTTCATTAAGTCATCGAAATATCGAAGGGCTTTGAGCGGCATACCGGTGGGCACGAGGGGGCACTTCTTGAGCCCCATGTGGTTGAGGAAGGAGCGCCTCCTGGTGCTGATGCCGATGCCGCAGGTGACCGAGCACTCGCTCCAGGGGCCCCACTCGGTCGTCTTGCAGACCCCGTCCAACTCCTCGATCGGTGCCACGTTCGTCTCTTCCAACTCTTCGTTTGCGCCGTCGTCACTATTTGGCATTCGTCGAAATGTTTTCGATAATGAGGTTATTAGACATTGTGAAAAGATAATAGCGGAATAGATTATCAGTGATCACTAACTTTAAGAACATATTTTAAGGCTAACAGAAAACTATTACGCTATAAGAATTGAGATCTGGTGAATTGATTCTTGCCATGCTCATAATACATTTTCATTTATTGTATCACAGTAAAGTTACTGTTCTTCTATGAATTTATCTTCTCCATTAAGTAATCCTTGAAATAATTTATAAGAGATTTAAAGAATGTTTCTTCTTAAATTTTAGATTTGATGTATAAAGAACTATAGCAAGATGTATGTTACGCTTGCTACAGATCCATCATCATCATCATCAGCCGCAAGACGTCCACTGTTGAACATAGGCCTCCCCCTTAGAACGCCACAACGAACGACACTTTGCCATTTGCATCCACCGGTTCCCCGCGACTCTTATGATGTCGTCGGTCCACCTAGAGGGAGGCCTTCCAACGCTACGTCTTCCGGTTCGTGGTCGCCACTCGAGAACCTTTACCCCCCATCGGCCATCAGTTCTTCGAGCGATGTGGCCTGCCCACTGCCACTTCAACTTGCAGATCCGGAGAGCTATGTCAGTGACTCCGGTTCTTCGGCGAATTTCCTCATTCCGGATTTTGTCGCGCAAAAAAACTCCGAGCATAGCTCTCTCCATAGCTCGTTGTGTGACTCTGAGCTTCTCCAATAGGCCAATTTTTAGAGACCACGTCTCAGTGCCATACGTCATCGCTGGCAACACACACTGGTTATAAACCCTTGTCTTTAGGCACTGTGGAATCTTGGACGAAAAGATATCGCGTAGCTTCCCGAACGCTGCCCATCCGAGTTGGATTCTTCGAGTGACCTCTTTGTCGAAGTTGGACCTGCCTAACTGGACCGTTTGTCCAAGGTAGACATAGTGGTCGACAACTTCGAGTGTATCGTTCCCAACAATAACTGGTATGGGTTCGACATGGGCATTTGACATGATTTTCGTCTTGCTCATGTTCATTTTAAGACCCACCTGTTGGGAAACGTTACGAGCATAGTGTTAAGGTCCTCCAGCGACTCTGCCATTATGACTATATCGTCGGCAAACGAAGGTGAGTGATGTATTCGCCGTTGATATTGATGCCGAATCCGTCCCAGTTCAAGAGCTTAAAAGCATCCTCCAATGCGGTCGTGAACAGTTTCGGAGAAATGACGTCTCCCTGTCTCACGCCTCTCTGCAATTGGATTGCTTTCGTGCTCTCATTCTGTAGACGGATGGACATGGTGGCGTTTCTATACAAACACTTCAGAACTTCGATATACCTTTAGTCGATATGACATCGCTGGAGGGACTGCAATACCGCCCAGGTCTCGATTGAATCGAAGGCTTTTTCATAGTCCACAAACGCTAAGCACAATGGCCGATTATACTCTTCGCTCTTCTGTATAATCTGGCGGAGCGTATGGATGTGGTCTATGGTGCTAAAGCCTTTCCGGAACCCGGCTTGTTCGGGAGGCTGGAAGTCATCAAACCTGCGTTCAAGACGATTCGTAATGACTCTAGAAAACAGCTTATATACATGGCTCAGGAGCGAGATGGGCCTATAATTCTTCAACAGGGTCTTATCTCCCTTTTTGAAGAAAAGCACCACCACACTCCTGTGCCATGCTTCTGGCGTGGTGCCTTGAAGTATGACGGAATTGAACAACTTCTGGAGGACTTGTAGTACCGGTTTTCCACCCGCTCTCAGAAAAATTGCCTTAATCAACACGCTTGGCAGGCGTCTTGGGGATCGCAGTTATAGATGTTATGTACACGGAAGCCGCTGCTGCCCAACTTCCGGATTTTTCCCTTAGTCGCCTCCTACGACACCCTTGGGATGAAATGGGTGGGTGCTATTCTTTCCCGGACACCCCACGGGAATAGATGACCATAGATCCATATGTGCTATAAGTTAAGCTAATGAATTATTTGAGAAGTTGTAAGCGTGTAGTGGTAAATTTCGTGAAGAGTAAGACTATACTGCGTAGAAAATAGTGTGTGATTGTCGATCGATCGCAGATGTTATCAGCTGATCGTCAAGTAATCAGAGTGAGGTACTGCAGGCTTAAATTAGTAGTTATGATACACTACATAGATTTATGGATACCGATAAGAAACAAATATGGACAATTTTAAAAAATAATATGTATATAATTGAATAGTTTTAAAATTTTGTATAAATGCGTCATCAACAAAGCTAGAGTTGAAAACGAATACACGAACGTAACGTCGACCTGGATGTAGCAAATATAAATATAAAGAAAGAGTATTCAAATCTTCTGGGAATCTCGGTATGTGGAGAGCGTGATAGGGCGGGACATTGGGGGACTAGCGCTGTCACGTTGTCACGCGGTGGGTACTCACGGGCACTCTGGCAGATCGGCGACGCACATCTCCTTGGCGACGAGCTGGCGGTCGCAGGCGGCCGAGGCGGCCCGCTGCGGCAGCCGGTAGCGGCGCGACCGCATGCGCAGCCCCTTGCCGCAGCTCACCGAGCACGCGCTCCACGAGCCCCACTCCTCCACCGCGCACTCCGCTGGCGTCATGCGCATTAAAGTATATATGTTGTATATCAATTTCGCAATAAAGTTTTCTAATAAATTGTATTATCAGTGCTAGGAATAAGCCCCAACACCTACTTCGGTTGCACAGTTTAAGTGTCACTAATCAAATGCTAATTTAAATTGGATTTAATTTAAAATACCTAATGCAATTATTTATCAAATGACGGCCAATGTAATTTTTTTTAATATGAATCATAAGCATGCACACTAGAAGCGTTTATAAGAAACTTTTCTTTTGCCAGTGGTAGGAACGGGCAGGCCCGTCCGGGGAAGTACCACGACCTCGCGGCGCGAAGTCGAAGTGGTATACTTCTGCATTTCGTTTGGTGGGCGAGATAGCCGGGGTCCGCTTTATTGTCAACCCCACGTGGTACCACCGTCTACCACCCCCTATGCCGTACCACCGTAAAAACCGTTTTTAGGGCCACGCAGCAGCCTCGGCTGTTGGACGAATGGGCAGGCCCGTCCGGGGAAGTACCACGACCTCACAAAAGACCGGCGTAAAGTGGAAGTATGACAAATACTTTCGCGTTTCGTCTGGTGAGTGAGGTAGCCGGAGCCCAAGTTTCAAAAGATTGTCAACGCATATGTAACCCTCGGGTGTGGCAGATGTCCATCCATGGGCGGCGGTATTCGCTTAGCATCAGGTGAACCGTCTGCTCGTCTGATAACTTTTCGCATAAAAAAAACGTGTTGCAACGTCAATGGGCAGATATAACTCGGTAAAAATCAACTGACGCCTGTCGACCGCCTGCGAGTTCTCCGCCTCGTCGGTGACGAGGGCCTGCAGCGTGTCCTCGTCGCAGGCGCGCGGCACCAGCTTCTCCCTCGTCAGATAGAGCCGTGCCATGGGCGCCATCTCCTGGCGGCGCGGCTCGTAGAAGGGCGCCCGCGGGTCTTCGGGGTACATGGTGGTGATGCGGTACATCCTCTCGCGGGGCACCGTCTCCGCGTTCGGGGACTGGGGGCGAGCGAGGAGGACATCTCACGCGGGCAAACGCTCGGACGAGAAATTACTATCTGTTGGTCCTTAATACCTTCGCAACTGCGTCAAGGAGGTATCGATTATTCGTTATTACAGATAACGCCCGTTCGTCACTTTGTAACGGTCGACTGTTACAAACCCCAAACAGAGTTATTATATTGATGAAACAATCTCATCGAATCATTGTTGCAAAATTGCTTTAACAGTGTTCCTGGACAAAAGATACTATTGAAATCATATAAAAAGGCCTAGAAAATAGATTTATTGTATTTTCCTGATCACATCGAACTAGTTTTACTTTTGGTTTCCTAAATTCAATGGAATATAAATGTGCCGACGTACCATGTAGGAGATGCCGCTGTCGGTGCCGGCGTCATAGGGAAACAGGTCGATGGTCTTCGACTCCACCCAGCTACAGTCCTTGTTGCAGAGCTCCAGGCCGCTCACGCCCACCACCCAGTCGGGGGATGGACCTATGTTACCATATTCACCTATTATTATCTCATTATTTTGTTTAAATATTGCCCTTACTGTAGAATAATACTTTTTATCTGTCGGTCACACAAATAGTTGTCCCGTATGAAAATCGAACCCAATACTTCCGTCGCCGAATCAATGTCTTGGAAACTGTGGTGCAGAGTCATTAAAATTATTCACATCGCTCAATAAAGTTACAATCACTAGTTAATTAACTAAAACTAGTTAATCTATACTATTATATAAAGAGGAAAGATTTGATTGTTTGTATGTATTGAATAGGCTCCAAAACTACTAAACCGATTTGAAAAATTCTTTCACTGTTGAGAAGCTACATTATCCCTGCTTGACATAGGCTATATTATATTTTCAAAAAAATTAGGAATCCTTACTAAAACTCCAATAATGTTACTCAAGATGTACAAAAATTACCTAGAATATTCTTTACATCGCGTTCGCTGCGAAAACTATTGATGATAGAATAAAATAATGTACTACGACTTTGCAGACCACATCATTATTTACAAAAAGTGTCGCGACAGCATATGTCTAACTATTATAGTTATGCCACAATAAGTGTTCTTTTATTTTAAAATTTTGATTGAAATGCCGCCGCTAACAAAGGCTGTTTATTTGTATCTTGGTATTAATCCTTATAAAAATAAATTACTTCATATTTAAGACTTTTTAAATTATTAAATTCGGATAATCCATTCCTTAGATATTGCAAGTTTAAAAATGTTAGTATATTGTAATTTAACTATCCAAACAGCTTAGTGACTGACTTAGTAGTTCTTATAAGTTTTCAATCACATTTATACTGGTAATTCCTGTTCAACAGTTAGCAAATTATGAAATACTAAGGAAGTTAATTTTTTTTATCATTTTAAAATGCCCAAAAGATCGAGATCTCATCTTTCTAGAAATAGTTCCCAGGCGAGGACATTAAAAATACGTCATAATGAGGAATCTTTACCGGAAACTGAAAATCGTCCTACAAGTCGGAGAGAGTCAAGTAGAGTGTTTGCAGTGGCTTGAAGAGTATAATAATATAAATATACAAATTCACACCAGGGAATCGAGGTCTGAGCGTTCCCAAAATACACGAAATTAGAGAGAAAGATAACAAACGTCAACGACTAGCGTTCGTAATCGAGTTTTAGCTCACAGTAACAGATCAGCTTTCATGTATTTTGCTCAACAGTCTTCTGTCCAAATCGTAGCCACGAATAAGATCTGCTCTAAGTGTTCTGCCAAAAATGGGATCGATGAACCAAATGGTATGTGCTGTGCTTCTAGAAAAGGTAGTCTATCCAATATTGAGGAGCCGCCACAACCAATAAAAAATCTTTTTAGAAATAATCATTTACCATCAGGACATTTTTAACCAACATCCGAATGTACAATAGCCTCTTTCAAATGACTTCGTTTGACGCGAACTTTTAAAACAGAGGGACAAGTATACAAGTTATCATCATCCTCCTGCCCCTATCCCACCTAGGTGGGGTCGGCACAACATGAATCATGTTGTAAGCGCTTTTGGCTATATTTTTACAACCAGCCGCCTGCTTGACGTCTACCCTCCTTGGGAAACAAATACCCAGATCAAATTTCAACAAAATCAAAATCAAAAATATATTTATTCAAATAGACGCTTGCGCGCTCTTATGAATCGTCAAATTTTACATCAAAGATTATGTGTATAAGTTCGTAAGGTACCACCGGTTCGGAAAGCGGTTTCTGTTGAGAAGAGACCGACAAGAAACTCAACAGTTGCTCTTTTTTCAAAAATATCAGGGTACAATATAATATACAGGTATAATAGTCTTATTCTAGCCTACGTGAGTATCAACAGTATTAACTCCACACATTGGCGTCGTCGAGATATTCCGAAATGGTATAGTATGCTTTAATCATCAGTTGATTTTTAATTTTACATTTAAATTGGTCAAGCGGCAGACTTAATATCGACTGAGGGATTTTATTATACATGCGCACACTTTGCCCTATGAACGACTTATTTACTTTTTGTAGACGAAACAATGGCGTAGTAAGTTTGTCCTTATTTCTAGTGTTTATTTTATGTCTGTCACTATTCTTTAGGTAATAATTAAGGTTATGACGTATATACAAAACATTACAATAAATGTATTGACAAGCAACAGTGAGTATATTAACCTCTATGAAAAGATCAACTGTGTAACTATTCACGGTTCATGAGATACAGCCTGTTGACAGAGGGACAAACAGACAGCGGAGTCTTAGTAATAGGGTCCCGTTTTACCCTTTGGGTACGGAACCCTAATAAGTCCCAGTAATAATGCCAATTAAACCGTTGAAATTTTCACAAACGATGAATTTCTGTTGCCGCTATAACAAAAAATACTAAAAAACAAAAAAATATAAATAAGTGGGGCTCCCATAAAACAGACATGATTTTTTTGGCGTTTTTATAGATAATGTTGACAGTAGTAGTGTTTTTGACAATATGTAAGTGTAATACTTCTATATTGAATAAAGATAATAAAACATGATTTTTTTTTTAATGTGATAGAGTTTTTTTAATGTGGCAAACGAGCTGGCGCTTCACCTGATGTTAAATAATAACCGCCGCCCATGAACAATAATTGTAACACCTGTAGGGTTACAAATGAGCTGCCATCTTTAAATAAAGTGGGCCCCGGCGGTAGCCGGGAGGTATCTCTCATCAGACAAAACGTAGAAGTAGGTATAACACTTCTATTTTACGCCGGTCTTCTGCGAGGTCGGTACCGAAACCTTCGTGTGCGAGTCCAACTCGCACTTGGCCGGTTTTTATTCAATACATTGTCGATATGATGGCAAAAAGATATCATAAAGATTGAATTACATATGATGTCGTAATCACCAGAGACTGAGGGCTGGTGAAACATTCATCTTACAGACGCTTTAAATCAAGACATTGGCTCATCAAACATCGGATCATCAGACATCGGTCAACAAAAAAACCAAAGATGCGATGATTTATGTCCGAAGCTATGGGAGACCAGACTTATTTGTCACTTTTACGTGACGTAATTTCAAGGGTATTTCATTAAAAGATCAACAAATTCATAAAATTATTCCCCAAAGACGAAATATTCGGAAGGTTTTATGTGTGTGTATGATAATTTTTATGTTTTAAAAATGTTGTTAAATATCCGTGTAAAGCCGGGGCGGGCCGCTAGTATACTATACAATTATAGAGTTAATTACGCCGCTAATCATAACAAACCATCTTGAAATATTTCTTACCTATGACATGCGGTAAATTAAATCACTATTATTTTTGATACAATCGATACATTTAAATTGGAAACAAAAAATATTTTAGACGATTATATTCAAGGGTATGCCTAGTTCATAGATATATACTACGCTCGAAAAATGATGCTAAAAGATTAAATTGACGCTTTTAATGCCATTTACTAGTTATTGTCTCTACTAACGTCAATTAGCATATATTTAAACTCTTTAAAAACTTGGTTTAGTTTTCAAAAACAAGTTGGAGGAACGAAGTTAAGTAGTGATGAAGTATACGTGCCGAACATAGAAGCGAGGGAGAGGTAGTGGCGCCTCCTGTCCACGGAGAAGACCGTCGACGTGTTGGAGTTGACTCTCGGGTGCCAGAGCCCCTGCGCCTTCACGATGGAGCGGAGCAGCCGCCCCTGCTGCCTCAGCTCGCGCTCCAGCAGCCCCACCGAGCCCCACTCCGCCAGGGACCTTTAAATAATAATAAGAATAAAGTAGCCATCTCGCATGGACGTAGGAAAGGAAGAGACGAATAACGACTGTAGGTTTGCTTATTAGAATTTTTTTAATACTATTATTTTTTATTGTAAGAGAACTAAAACATTAAATATAATCATTAATTAGACATTAAAAAGGAAACGAATATTCTTATATTCATAAACATGATTAACGTATTGCTTATTTTAAAAGTTTATTGTGTTATAATCCAACTCAAAATGATTACCAAAATACTACACAAAGTCATCTTAACATTCTAAAATTATAAAAGTATAACTTAGTATAGAACAAAGTCGCCCCGCTGTCTGTCCCTATGTATGCGAAGATCTTAAGATTTTGATGGAGGTTTTTTTTTCTAGATAGAGTGATTCAAGAAGAAAGTTTATATATATAATACATTACACCCGTGCGAAGTCGAGGCGGGTCGCTAGTTAGACATGTATTTTGTCAATGTTTAACACTGTTAGGTGAAATATTTTAAACAATGTGACAATTTTTAAGTTATAATATTAGAATAAGAAGGTGTTCTGGTCTCGCGCCCAATCATTACATAATTTTACCTAAAGAAAACTTAGACCAACCTAAGATTTTATGGTATTTTATGGTATTTTATGGTAGCGTAATAAACATTTTGATGTTTCGACTTCGCGCCCCTCTTTCGTGTTACTGCGGCGATTGTCAGATGAAGAAAGTATTGCTTTGCTCTACCAATTTCCAAGATTACTTTACGAATGTCAGCAAGCCCTCGACAATATGAGTATGGCGATTAAAGAATTGAACCTGAAGCCGTCGGATGCGATGAGCCCCTCGCCCCAGAAGGAGAAGTTCTTGGGGTGGGTGGCGCCGATGACGTCGGAGAAGTGGGTGAGCCACGCGGCCTGCACCGGGAAGTCCTTGGGATGCGTCTGCGGCGACCACAGGCCCTCGAACACCATCTGCAGCGAACGGTCGACGCTTCACTAACAAACTCTTTGGGTACTTCGACTCGCAGATGAACTTTTAGCTCCCTCCTTGTTTCGCAAAATTCTTAACAATTAAGGATTAATGGAACCGCGCGGACATGGCATGTTACCATAAATTTTACGTGGTCGTGTGCGTATAAGGAATCGGAGATAAGGAATTCACTAAAATACCTAACATGTTTAAAAAATGAAAATACAAAACTTTATGAATATTGTACTTCTTCATTCAAAAGCTTTTTCTTCATATGAATTTTAGACGTTAAATGAAAGGTTTTTTCGCCAGCTGGGGTTCTGCCCCACCTAACACATTACCATCTTCTAATCATACTTAATGGTCATACAAATGATGGTAGTATACAGTTGACTTAAATACCTTGTACTTGGCGTCGTCGCAGGCGCAGCAATCTGGCACCGAAAGTGAGGTGTCCTCGCAAACACGTTTCGTCAGCTGACCGTCCTCAGAGTACCAAAGGCTCGCGTTCTCATATACCATGGCTCTGCACAGAACAATATTTCCCATTACCTATATCCTAGACAGTTTAGACAAAATAAGAACCAGCCATTTACTTCTGTTTGAAGAGCCCTTGCTTTAGATAAACATGAAACCTGCCGAGTTGCCAAGATATTATTTTTGGCCCTTTCACCTATCCGGTGCCGACCCCAACTTAACCAGGGAGAACCATGACCTAGGTGGGGGTCGGCCATTGACAATATGTATCGTGCTGGTAATAGTGATAAAGTATGGCCCATTTATATCCCACTGCTGGGCAAAGGTCTCTACCCTACTAACCTCTGTACAGAGACAGAGGTTATTAGGGCATAATCCACCACGCGAACTAGCCGCTGATTGGCAGACTTCATATATCGAGCTTTTCGCCTCTTACGGATATATTATTTATCTATTTATTATCGTCGAACTAAAACTCGGAAATTGCCATTCACTCATGCGACATAACTTTTCTTAATCGTTCTTTCTTCGTTTGTCCTTTTTATATGCCCAAACCGCTCAAGATTCTTTATTTAACATTTCTTACAATATTTCCTTTTAATTCGCAAGTCAGATGTAGTTCTGATTGAATCACACCTGAATATTATACATATTATTTTAATGTAAGCTACTCACTTCAGAAGAACACATCCCGAACCCGTTTGTGGCGCTTTCCACATGACCTGCACCTCGGTCTTCGGCAAGTCATCGGCTTCCACTACCGAATTAAAGCACTCCTCGTCAAACTTTGTCAGTGTGTCGGCGAACAGTTGGAATTGACCCTGTTTGCTGATGGACCTGGGAGCGGCGGGATCCAACGGGTCCAGGACAAGCTTGAACCTTGTGAATTGTTGCACGACATCGTGCGTACGTGATCCCACGAGGGTTACTGGAAAGGAATTTCAACGACTTCATCGAAGGGCCATACTTTTTAACTCGTTTTTGACTATTTATTGCCGCGTCGACTTTTACAACTTAAGCGTATTTACAAAGTAATAAAATTTTGTGTTCATTGACTATTCTGATGAAGATTAAAAAATTGACCGGGATCGAAAAATGAGATCTTTAACAAAACGCCTGACTTTTACGACTGAAGACGTGTAAAGGTGTAGTTTGTGGTTAAAATAAATTGTTCCGAGTCTCTTTGCTAAGTTTAATAATTATTTAAATAGATTTACTAAGTAATGTTTAAATATTATCATTTGCAAAAGCCAATCAACCACCATAAGTAAGACTGATTTATGATGACTCGCCATCCCTCGTAACGCATACGAGTACGAGTAGCAGAGTTCGCTGAATAATTTGTATTAAACAAACTACGCCGTGTTATTCGTGGGTCATTAATTAAATTTAAACTTCTTCTAACTTTTGCGAATTCATAACAATTTAAGTGCGTTAACCAAATAAATAAGAAAATGTAGTGAATATCACCAGTTGTATCGGGGGCATGTTTATCATTTCCCAGTAACTGACAATGAACGACCTTATCGGCGATGTATCACTGGCGGTCAACCGCTGCTGAACCATATATATATTTCTGTATTCGTTAATAGCATATTGAGTTATATAAGCCGTTTACATTTAAAGTGTAATTTATATTGTCGGAAAAAACATAGTTTCTAAAATCTTCGCCAAAGCCCTTACAAATATTCACTTAAATGTAACATTAGGAGCGTTTGAGATACTAGTAGAGAAATTGTTCCATTGCATCATCACGACATGCAATAGGCTTTAAAAATGTCGTAGTAAAACCGCATCTCAAACAGTTCATACCAACGTAACGCTTCCCGGGAGCGTACCGCTCCACCTCGCCGTTAAGTATCAACCGGTAAAAGTTGTCGCCGGGAGATTTGTTGGTCGCCCCCTCGCCCGGTTTGAGCTCGCAGCCCAGCGCGGCGCCCACCAGCGCCACTACCAAACACCACGCCAGCATCCTTTCAGCTGTTCATGCTAAAACATACAAAAATCACATTATAATACTAAATAGTAATGTTGTCATTAATGTTATGTTACTGCTTTAAAGTTCTTATCATACCGACTATTTATATCCGACGCCCTGAAAAGTCAGTGTTCCGGAATATAGTGAAATGGCAAAACAGATGTAGTTTACTTAATATTAAATCTCATAATTACATTGCCAGTGTTCCGTTCAAGCGTCCCGTGTCAGAATAAGTTCGGCGCCCGTGTGTTCGTTTTCTTGTCGCCAAGGCCGGATGTCGTCTATTCGGAGCAATGTTTTGTCTTGTAATTATAATTAAACTCGTTTACGTCATGCCTCTCTGCTGACAGCCGTGTGTTATAACAATTACTTTCTGGACGATGCAGGCGCCTTTTAACCGATATAGTATTTGTTAATGATAATTGTACGTAAACTAAAATTTATTTATATGAAGGTGAATTCAAAGACTTCATATCCGATTACATAGTTGTTTAGTATAAAATCCCGTTACAGACTTTGAAGACCAAACATGATTTTTGCTAATTCTAGAAGTCCAATTACAGGCAAACATTTAAAAGCAGAACTAGAAAATGTTTTATTAACCTCTGCTTCTTCTGATCTACAAGAAATTTACGCCAAATCATAAAGTACGGCCTATTATGCTATTTCTGAGAGTATTCCTAAATATATGTTAAGATAGGAACCGAAAGTGGCTAGGGGAACCAGGGTAGGGGCGCAGAGATCCACGTAGCCCAGTGCTACGATAGATGGCGGGTTTTAGTCATTTCAAGTTTCTCGTAGTAGAAGCGTAATGACTTTCACCTCACTAATTGGCAACACAATATAATTACGAATTAAATTTTTTGCAATGTACGTATGAAAACGAAGGGGTAATTGTAATTATTTTTAATGGGTAATAGCGATGCAATAAATTAATTTAACTCACCGAATATGTGAGACGTCGCTCGTCGGGGTGCCCACGCGGTGTGCGGCCGGCCAGCGCTTCGGCGGCGACTGATAACGGGTCAAGTGTCAAGCTGTGGCCCGATTCCACTCGTTTCCACATTTGACGGAAACGCAATTCTCTATTGCAATTCCAGACGAACCGAAAATCAGAGCTGAATTCCTATTCAATGTGACAGCCGTCCGACGATGGCTTCACCTGAGCTTCAAACGCCTTATTGTCACTTTTCACACTATTTAATATCTTCCGTGAATATTTAGATTCTAGTCAGTTCTAGTTATAAGTGTCTTTTAGTTCTAGCAACAATTATTTCAAAACAGTATTTTTGAGTTTTGAACTTGTCAGTGTTTCCACGCATGATAGTGATTATATAAGGAAATATGCCTAAAAATTCAATGCCAGTAGACATTTCGGGTCAATATTTTGTTCAAATTGAATCACAATGAATAAGACAAAAAGTATACACCAATATTTATAATTGGACAATATTTTAGAAAAGGTGCAGACCATATTTTACGTATTTTGGGAACACCGTTTGCGGGAACCATAAATTAACCCTTCGCGTGAGCTTAAATGCTGGTTCTGTTCGTGACGTCAAGAATGGGTCAAGGCTAAACTAGATAGCTATGGTGTCTGACAAGCGATGATGATGTCGGTTGCGATTATTGTTTATCCCTAATAGACAAGAAATTGAATTAATGATTGACGAAATATATTTAAGCTGATGAAACATAACTATGGCACTCACCTTCTGGCGGAGAACTGGGTAATGAGCAGACGACAGCGGCTAGGAGCGGCCTCAAGTGGCCCTTCCGGCATTGGCGCGTGCCGCATGCCTTGCCCACGCCCACGCTCTCTATTGGGCTACGGCCTAAAATTATGCCCACAAATAATTCAGTTTGCACGCAAACTTATATATATCGACAGATTTATACATTTTAAATACGCAAAAACATCCACCATATTTTCTCACTCTTAAGAATTTACTTCAAAACCTCTCAAAAATTGTATCTCAAGTTTTAATAGCGCTAACCTCTTAAGATGAAACAATTAAATTTGTAGGAAAAATGACTAAAAGTTTTTCGCCGCTATGGGAATCAAACCAAGGGCGGATCCAGGGGGGGGGGGTCATGGGGGTCATGACCCCCCCCCCCCTGGGCTGGGGCCAGGACCTAAGTGGACCACTAATTAAAATTGTTCAACATAATGTTTTTACTTTGTAGTGTACCTTCAATATTGAATTAATTTAATATAATATTTTTAACCGACTTCAAAAGGAGGAGTTTCTCAATTCGATTGGTATGTTTTTTTTTTTTTCGATATATGTACACCGATTACGTTGAGATTTATGATCCGATTTACGTGATTCTTCTTTTGTTTGATGCAGAATAGTTGCCATTTGGTCCCATAAAAATTATTAACATAGTTTGGCCAAGTAGTTTTCATTTTATGCACATTTTTACAATATTTTAATGTTTGTCATCAAATCTTGCAAATTAAATTTAACTTCCCGGGTACTGGTTGAGCTGAAATTTTGTATACATGTGTAAATCGCAAGACAATGCAATATTATTATGACATGGTGCTGATCTGATGATGGAGCTGGAAGGTGGCCAAAGGAACTTCGCAATGAAACGACAGAGCCTCATCGCGTTTGGGCACATTTGAATCGTATTGACGAGTAGTTCGTCTTCCATTGGTAACCAGGATCGGATGATGGAGCTCCATCTTCAGCCGTCCATGGACATATGCATAGGGTTGCAGATGCGTTTCTCCCTTATAATAAAGTGGGCCCCGGCTACCTCACTCGCCAAACAATACGCAGAAGTACTTTACGACGGTCTTCTGTGAGGTCTATGAGGCTATTCTGTGAGGTTCCTATGGCCACCTTCCAGCTGGCAGAATGAGACGACTCAATCCAATCGAGTTTCGGCTCGTTTGATTTGTCTTTGCGAGTAATTTAGTTTTAGATAGTTACCAGGGTCTGACCTGATGATGGTCTGGAAGGTGGTCATATGAACTTAGTAAAGAAACTGACGAGTTTTTTTGTGTTAGATGGTAACCAGGGCCTGATGACAGAGCTGGAATGTGGTCATAGGAACTCACTAATTAAGGAACACAACTGCGTCGAGTTTTATTCGTCTTAATGGGTAGACCGTTTTTGATGGGTGGTGAGCGGTGGTGGTTTAGTGGACGTGAGTATGCGACCCCATCTTTGGGAAATAAAGTTTGTTCGTTCCGTTTGTTATGAATGTGGATTCTGTCTTTGATTAGTTAGATTATATAGATGAGCGCTGAATATTATAAATGAATGAATTAATGATTGAATAAATATTTTTTTGTTATTTTATGAATTTTATATTTATTTTTTTTTTACGTGAGAGATATAATTTTAGTTTGTGTACGGCTATTTTAGAAGTTTTCATTTGGGTTTATCATTAACCCCTGTCCCGACAAGTGGTCTTAGGCTACTTGTCACTGAAGTGGAGCCAGCGTGAAATTGAAAAATATTATAACCAATAAGACTACATAAAATCTGGTAACGAGGAAATAAATAAAAAGAAATTTCAAAAATAAGTAAGCCTACCAATAGCTACTTAAAAAATACTATTTTATATAATGACAATAAAAAGCAACAAAATGTTATAGTTTACCTGATGTAATCTAGAAAAATCCTACTCTAGTTTATAGAATAACCGATTACAGTCACTAAAAATAAAAAAAACTACATTTAAAAAAACCGACTTCAAAAACTAAAAGTTATAAAATAACTTAATAACGATTCAATTTAATACACCTCTCATGCAAACCTAATACCTTTAATATTAACAAATTACGACTTCAAACCTATCAATAAGTAGCACATACAAATACTTGTACAAGTACTTTATTAAGTTATTTTGTACCTTTTAGTTTTTGAAGTCGGTTTTTTAACGTATTAATATAATAAACAATAAAAGAACCGACTTAAAATAAAATTATGTACGTAAGTATTACAACGCTACATGCCAAACAATGCATATTTATGCGATAGAAGCAAACACGGTTGATTTCCTGTCAGATTTCGAAGAGTTCCGTTGCTATCTCCGAAAATTATCATCAGATCTATATGAAATTTATATGGGGCCATTTCGGAATGAAATCCTTTCGAACAAAAAAATAATTTTGCAAATCCGTCTATATACGACGAAGTTATGCCCGAATATACATAAAAAAAATGTAAACATCCGAATTGAAAACCTCCTTTTTGAAGTCGGTTAAAAATATCTACCTTTTATTTGTATCTATGATTATAAAAATTAAATTAAAACTTCTTATCCCTTGAACACGACTATGTGACCCCCCCCTGGCACCAAAGCTGGATCCGCCCTTGAATCAAACCCGCAACTTCCGGAATCGCACCCAGACACTTTAACCACTTAACTAAACGGCTGATTGTCACCGACAAAAATCTCAGCGCATTTTATCTACTTTCTTTGTTCTCGTTCGAATTATCGTAGTAAAGTTAGGTGATATTGAAATTAATTTCATAAGCGCTGGGTGTTTTCGACTTGACAAATTTTTTTATCTGGTTGAGAAAAAAGATATAAATATATTTTTATGTATTATATATATTTTTATCTATTTATAATTATAAATAAAAATATAAAATAGGTATGAAGCCTTAACAACAACAACAGCGTGTAACACCTCGCTAAAAAATAGAAAGAAGCTAAGTAACGATTAATACTGCGGTTATGTAATAAATAGGTTAAAAGATATTTATATGTATTTAATTATGTAGGTATCTAATCCACCTAAATATGTAACAAAGTTAAGAGAATGATTTTGTGCCCAAATCAGAGATACTTGGCTTGACACCGACTCCAAAAATTGTTAATTTTGTTAGAGGTTTGGTAGGTTAGGTTACATAAGTTAGATTTTCGAGATTTGATTATATTAGTATTATTATACATTATTTTCGAGATTTGATTATATTAGTATTATTGTACATTTAGTATTATTATAAACTTTTTAGTGCTAATACTTTTTTGAAGTCGATTCTTTCTTTTTGTTAAAAAGCTTTTTACTCTTTGGGTACGGAACCGTAAATAAATATCAATGTTTAAAACTTTAAACTAAACTTACTAGATAAAACACAAAAATGGTACGAGATCATAAAATTGATTGTCACGCTCCTATTTTTGGCGAAATTTGCCATAATTATATAAGTATCGTACGGAAGCCGATAAACTCTTAAGTTGTTATGATCGTCGCTTGTTTGCGTCGTTTTGGATCGAACACAATTTCGTAATGCGCGACGTTAACATTTTTCAGCCAATTCGTATAAAATGAATGAATTATATGTAAAAAATTTTATGGGTGTACAAAAATTACTTTAAATATGTTGTTACTACTTTTATTTTCCTTATAAAACTAGTATTACAATTATAGTGATAAAATACACTATTAATGAATAGGTACCTATATCTAGATATCTACGTATTTTGGTAATAATTTAGGACCTAATTATATGTATTTTCTTATACGCGTTACATTTTATTATAGAAAGTTTAGACGGATAAAGAAAGGAAGAGCACTTAACTTTCATAGAACACTGTTCTACGACGTGAAGCTTTAGCTGCTGCACTTGACCATTGAATCAGTTGTATTCAAGTCTCAAATTACCTTCACCGGTCGTCTTCAAGAAGCGTCTTTATCCAATTTCTCTGGACTCCAAAGATGGAGTCTCGATCACATTCAAAACAATTTTTCGTTACTAAGTATTAATATTTAACTTAAACAGTTGATGATTGACCACCGTAACAAAATGATAACGAGATCACAACCTTCTTTTTTCACTCTTCATCGATACTTTTAGTTTTGTAAAATCGTATTTCCTGTCATTGTTCGCAATCAATGCTATTGCTAATTCCTTAGAGAATTAATGCGTAAAAATTTGAAGTAATTCAGAAACCTGTGTCTGATTAGAAACTGTATTTATTTATTGTTATTATTTCATTATTTCATTAAACTGTTAAATCACTAAAATAACAGATTAATTAAATGTATAGAAAAAGACGTTAAACAGAAAAAATTAAAACGTAAAAAACGCAGTTAGGCAGAAAAAGTATAAAGGGACATTGTTAGCTTATGTTGCATCGTTTTGGTGATAGGTGGCGCTGTAACAGACCTCTATGCATAGGGAAAAACAAAAGCTCTTTTTTTATAATAAGGCTTACGTATTACCGATAACATCCTACTTGTACGTCAAAAAGCTTTGCTTCAAATGCTGCAAAATAATTCATCCGCATCGCAAACGACATTGTGTCATCAAAGAAACTTTGATCTGCACAGCGATTGCAGACTACTGATGCTGCAGAATCATGATTAATTTAGACAAACGGTTTTTCGAGGGAGTTGAAAATAATCCCAATCCTCACGGCGGCAAATTACCAACAGAACTGGAGTTCTCGCGTTGGAACGCGACCGTTCAGAAACGTCCTTGACGTCCTTCCCTGGACAATCCCGTCCATTCCCACAATAGCAGAAGCTACTTCGTGGCCCTTACGCAGAAAATTATCTAATGCTTTTTATTTTATTTGCAGGTAAATATCGTGTCTTGGGTCGCGATAGTTGTGTAAGTCATCACTTATTTAAATATTAGGTGAAACTAAAAGCATCAACTTCAAGTTTAGCAATATTTAGTTTATAATTTTTTACACCCACTGTTTGTCTGTCACAACGCTATTAACTCAAAAACTACTGAACGGAGTACGATTTCTCAACAGTGGACAGAGCGTTTCATGAGCTCAATTCAAGAGCGAGTCACATTCATTTATGGTAGTAGGTGTATAATTTATTAAAGATTTGTACATGAAATATAACGATGATTGAAGAAAATGTTTGCAAAATGCTGCCTCACAGGTATAACAAGGCGTATCAAGTGAAAAATAAAATGTAGGCGTATATACGCTGCGCTACCCGTGCGAAGCCGGAGCGGGTGGCCCGTAGTACATTTTAACTTAAATCGAAAGAAAATATATTTTTAAATAGTTAGAATTCTCAATATACAGATCTGACTTACCCAATGCAGTTTTTGGTTGTTAGATATAATTAAAATGTGACATAATGCTAAGATAAACAATAACAATAAAGAATTTTGCTGATGCGATTTTCTTGTCCATTCACCACAGAAAGTTTTCTAAAAATTAGTAGTTATTTACCCTTTAGATTTTTCTCAATATTATTAATAAAAGTTATAATAGGTTGCGGAAAAAGTGTCTTTACATTTTATATGAAAATTCCAAAGATTTTTTAATAAAGTTTATTTACATTTAACTAAAGTATGTAGGTGCCATTTTGTTCGAAAACTTTCTGCCATCTTGTAGGTAAGGACATGACACCATTGCTATAGAAATTTTGGGGCTTCTGATCAAAAAACCGCGACAAGTGGTTTTGGCAGTCCTATCGAGATGTTAACCTGACACTGCCTAGAGAATTCTGAAGTGGCTAAAGATGTGTGAGGTCTAGCGTTATCATGATGAAAAACACACCCCTTCTGTTGATTAATTTCAGCCACTTTCTAATTTAAATTTGGAATTATCTTTTATTAAGTTTAAACTTTTTAATGATACCAAAACCAGCCAGATACAAATGGTATAGACAAAGAGATTATATTATAAGTACATACATACTATTTGCGAAAAGTTTTTCCCCAACCTAATATTGATTCATTTCATAATAAAATATTTGGAATCATCTTTTCGCACGCTTTTAATTTTTTTATGTGAGGTGGCAAGCGAGCAAGTGAGCTGACCTCACTTAACACATTAAACTTTATTTTATTAAAAATATTCAGGCATAAACCCATTAATTTTATTATCTTTTCATGAAACTTGCGAATGCGACTCCAGGTATAACCGGGTATAACATTGCATTGCGACAATTATTGCTATTTATATAATGAACAAGTACATGCAACGGTTTTGCTATTACTAACGATATATTGTTCAAATGCATTTTCAACATTATAGGAGGAAATGACGTATTAATAAATGACAACTGTAATTCGGAATGCAATCATTTAATTTATTCATGTTATTTATACTTGCATGCGCCGGCGTTGGCACACCGTCACAATACCACGTTCCATTACACGCTCACACATTAAAACTAGATGTAATACAGACAACACAACGCCAGAATTTCACAGTAGGTACACATTTTAAACGCATATCAGCTATGAAAAAACCGTTCAGACTGTTGGTTCAAATTTTGCTGATATTGCCGCACTAACGCTCGGGTTTCTGAAACAATGATCATCCTAGAAGTTTACTAATCAGATGTCAAATGGTCTTTCAAATGTTATTTAAGTTGCCAAAAGGTTGGTTAAACTCTTTGAATTGATTAGTCTGATCATTGAGAACATCATTCTGGCGTTATTCTTGTTTTGCATCTGATCAGAAGTTGGATCGAATGTTGTGACAAAACAGAGAAAGATTTTAATGAATGCTTGGCGTATCTATTATTAAGTCCTGTACTCCGTGTTAATTTGCGTACCTAGTGTAGAAATTCTGGATTACAATAATCACACAGGGTTACATATCTATACCACCCAGTCGAATACACTTCTGATTACTTATTGATAATTCATTAATTCCATTGGTATGACCATATAGGCCTCTCGAGTGTGATTTACAAAAATAAATTACTTGACTCCGCTGCAAGACGAACGAAAGGCTATCACAACTGTTCATGGCAGGTCACATGAGGGAGAAAGACTTGTTGATATAGGAACAAGTTTATTTTTCAACGAGATACGAAATATGTGCGACTAGAATGATGTATTAGAACAATTCTAATTATCAATAATATAACTTTGGTGAGAAATTCATTCCGTTGCGGCGACATGTGTCTCTGCACGCGACATCTTAAGAACTAAGAATCAAAAGGATGCCATGAGCACTCGACACTGGGCGGACGCGGAGAAAGCTCAACTTAACATGCAATAAATAATAAAATTAAAGTATGATTTCACATATCGCTGTCATACGTTAACATCTACGCTGTAAGCGTTAATGTTAATGTTAATCATTTAATTAGCACTGTATATTTTTAATCTAAAGCGGGAAGATTAACGTCAACGGATCTCATCTCATCACGTTTAATATCATTATAATTCTTGCCATCTAATAAGAGTAAATTCAATGGCGACGAAATCCGTGAACATAGTTTCACTTATAATTAATGCATATAAAACTTTAGTCGTTGTTTTGTTCTTAAATTATTTTTATACAGAAAGAAATTATCTGAGTCTTCGCTTCTTTAGACTTAGGGCCTCTTTCACCATCTACAAGTAAAGTGTCAAGTAGGCTAATCACCACTTAAAGTCACCAGTAACTGCTTGTACGAATTTCACCATGTACGATTAGCACTAACCAAGGGTTAAACTAGTCAGTAACTTACTTGCTACTACATCTTCCAATTAGCGTGCTTAACTGACGGTTAAAACACAAAACTACATCATTGCCACTTGGCCATTTTGTGTTTAGTAACAATGATAAAAATGGAAGTGTTTGATTTGAATGATCATCAATTAATTCAAGTAGATTAATTTGAACGTTCTTCGATGCAAATATTATAAAACATAAAATAATTATCTAAAAAAAATTCAATGGTGAAAAAAAACTTTTTAAATCAAGCTTTTTTTAATTGCCCTAATAATTGCCCTTTATACATGACATTGTTTATTGAAATAAAATAAATCATACAAAAAACAAAACTAACACGCAAATTAAACACCACAGAATGACAACAATGACAGCTATCAATATATTTGAGAAGGGATGTTTGAAGTGATGAATGAATGATTTGGTGATCAGCCCCTTAACCCGTAACTTGTTACTTGGAGCTTTGACTTCATTTGTGAAACTGACAAAAGATACTCGTGACTTTTGCTTGCCAATTGGCGTTACTTGGCAAGTAACTAATCAGTGGTTTACTTTTAGATGGTGAAAGAAGCCCTTAGGAACATAACTAACTAACGTCGACGATAAAATAAATGAATTATACATTATTATATGTGACATTATAACATATGCACAAGTCCGAGACACTTCGTATTTTTTTTCTTATGCTAAGATTTGAGAAGTGAGCAGGCGTTTCAACTGATGTTTAGTGTTAACTGCTTTTCATGGAAATTTAGAAAATTGATTTGCTGGTGCTTTGTCAATGAGTAAAAAAGTGGGCCCCGGTTACCTCACTCAGCGCACGAACCGCAAAAGTATGATAGTTCAAGGTCGCCGGTCTCCTGTGCGGAGCTGCACGGAGGGGCGACTCCGTCCCAAAGTGCGGACTCCGCTTTGCGGATGTCGACTACTACTACGGGGCTTATAACAATTTGCTCAGCATTGGGCTGATCTCGGAAGAACATGTGGATTTCCTACAGAAACTTTGCAAACTGGTCTGTACAATTTAACTAAAAAACTATAATATTATTTTCTATATATTCATGTGTAATTTAAGATGAAATCTTACCACCTTATATGGTTGCTGGCCGGATGACCTCAATTTCATCAGAATTATAGGAATGTATCGTTAACTTAAAGCATTAAATATATGGCTGCATTCAGTTTGTACGTTTAAATTGACGACCGCCTAATGAAGTATACACAGAACACTGGATGATATCCGCGATCGTTCAATTTTAAATAACTAATTATCCTTATTTCATGTTTTCATTAAAGATGATCGGTCTCCCGTCATCTATAACAGCACAATTTTCAAATGTTTATTAAAACATTCTTAACAACAATACTGTTTTTCTTTTTTTCTGTCCATTAGTCCACATTACTTTATTCTCTAGGGGCAGTTGCACATTTTTTATTTAAAATTCTGAGACACAATCACACTTTGATAATGTGTACGAATTTAACCAATTGAAAATATCACTCTGCAATGTATCTTGAAATTTCTATAAAACGTTACTTGAAGCACAATTGAGTTGACTAGAAAGTAAGACATGGGTTGTAAGAAAACTAGATTAAATGAGTATAAATTATCACAATTTCTTTAAACAGAACGAGCCAGTGGCATTGCTGTAGAATAATTAAAATTAAATTAAATTTCGACACAAAATATAAGAGCAAAAGATCACCTCTTACAACTAAAGCGAATATGGAGAAAATGAGCGGGCATCGGCGGCGAGTGGAATTGAGCCGCACTCAGAAGGTCAGGACGGGCTCCTCGCGGTGGTCCAGGATGTCTGAAATCAACAGCGAATGGATTCATACAGCTCTTTGGTGTACATAACAAAGTCGGCCGATGAGAAGTCTTAAGAGCTCTACAGCAAAATATTAATAAAATACGTGGCGATATTTTTTTTTGTGTGAGAAGGTCTCAAACGAGCTGGCGTTTGACCTTTTATTAAGTGATAACCGCCGCCCATGGATACTTGCAACACCCACAAGACAGATCACAAGGCGCACCTGCCACCTTTTAATAAAGTGGGCCCCGGCTACTTCACTGATCAGAAACGCAGAAGTATAACTTCTGTGAGGTCTTGGCACTTACCCGGACGGAGCTGACCATTCGTGCAACAGCGAAGACTGTTGCACGAATGTCGCCCTACCAGCGGCATTAAAACCGCCAAATAAAGACTCGGGAGACGGCCGAGAGGTTAAATGTTTCAAATTGGACCATTCATGGTCACGTGAAAGGTTTTGGATTAAATTCAAAATTTGCCATATGGGTTCCACCTATTCATACAGTGTGATTTTCTTCTCAAACGTCAAGGAAATAAATAATACATTTTGAAGCGAATCATCATTGGCGATGAGAAATATGAGAAATATGTTGAGGCGCCGAGAATATCAAGCGCTAGAGACCATAGAGTAAAAAATATGAATCAGTTCAAACCACTTCGCCTTAGGTCTATATGTTTTATGTTTTTTTACCTTCTCTCGGACACTGCTACTCTATATGATACATTTAAAAAAATAAATGACTCACTCACTCAAATAGAAAAGGCCATAGTTGGTAAGTAGAAAAGGTATAATAGTGTTCCACCACGATAACGCGAGACACCTCATAAAAGAAATATCTCGTCAAAAGCTTTTATAGCTGGAAATACCACACCCACCATCTTTAGATTCGGCACGAATGCAATATTATTTGTCTCTGCAAACATTATTCGAACGGGAAAACCTTCACTTCAAATATCACTTGGACCAGTATTTCTGCTACCAAAGATCAGAATTTTATGAGCTTCGAATCAAACTCGTACCCAAAAGATGGCAAAAGATATTGGACTTAAATGGAGAACACAAAATTGAATAAAATGTTTATGAATTCTAAAACAATCGTGTTTCATGTTCACCAAAATAAACAAGAAACACAAAAACTTTCCGAACAACTCAATATATTCTGGTCAATTATTACCTTTTGTACTTTTCAAAACAGCTCAGAACTTCATAATAAGCATCAAACTATTTAAAATAACGCAAAATCTAGTTCGTACCCGATTTTTACTATATACTTACTTAAACTATTTTAATTTTTTTTTCCAAACTAATTATATGGAAGCCGAAATCAGAGATGTTTTTGTGCAAATAATCGGTAAATGCTGGTGACATTCCTTGACTTATCAAAAGCAATGGATCCGAAATTTGCAGAAGACTTTATTGAGAATTTAGAAAATGTACAAGAAGTGCCGCCTTCAGCAAGTGTAAGAAATGGTACATTAGTAATTGAAGACGGGACTATTATTAATACGGAGCCAGGCGTATACTTTTGGTTTACAACAATCGCATGTATAATATAATTTTACGTGAGGTGGCAACAAACCAATAGACCAATCACCTCAACACATTTTTGGTGCAATTCATTGTAAATTACTATACTCTGTATTTTGGTAGTAGCTATCAAGTCAGGTTTACTACGAGTAATCAGTTCTGGAAGTTAAGTTTTAAATGTCGAATGTACTTACACTTTATAAGAGAAGAAAACATAAAGTAGGATCTAAAGTTACATACAAATTAGTACATTATTGTGTATAAAATATAGGTAGATTGGGTGACAGTAGGTCACCTAATTTAGGTACTTATAAAAGTCGTTAAATAACGTTGTGCGCGTAAATACCTTTGGCGATGCTCCACCAGGGCAGCGTGACGTAGGTGAGGTAGGCGTTGAGCGGCGCCGACTGCTGGCGCTTGCCCTCCTTCCACAGGTGGAAGGTCTGCGTGAAGCCGCGCATCGCCCACAGCGGGTTGTAGGCGCCGTCGTCGAGCTCTGCAAGGCACGAGCGGGAGGGGCTGAGCGAGGGGCGGTCGGCGCGGCGCGTCGCGCTGCGGGGCCAGTACCGTGGGCGGCGCGCGGCGGCAGCTCGCACCAGTAGTAGATGTCGGTGCCGTCGGCCGTGGTGCGGCGCGGCGGCAGGCGCGTGCGCCGGAACAGCGCCGCCGCCACGCCGCGCTGGCGCCGCGGCAGCGTCACGTACGCGCGCGCGCCGCCGCTCCAGCTCGCCCCCGCCTCCGCCGCCCCCCCGCCCCCGCGCCCGCCGCCTTCGCCCCCGCACCCGCCGCCGCCGCGGCGTGCTCCTCGGTGCCGCGCACGGCGGGCCCCGAGCGGCGCGGGCCGCGCGGGGGGCCGCCCAGGCAGGGGGCGCAGGGGCGGCGGCGCGGGCGCGGCGCGGCGCGCGGGCCGGCAGCGCGGCGCCACCTCGCGCAGGCAGGCCGGCGTTTCGGTGTCGCGCTCCTCGCGCGCGTACACCTCGCGCATTCGGCAGCCGCCCCCCGCGCCCCCCGCACCCCCCGCGCAGCAGCCCCACCGCGCGGAGGAAGCCTGAGAGCCGCGCCGCGCTACGGACAGACACCGCGCGTTACTACTACCGCTCGCGATCGAAACCCGGCACTGAGAACTATGGACCCGGCCATTGGAAATCGCTATTTGCAATCGACTGACCCCTCTAGTGGACTCCATTTTAAAAGTCACTCTTTTGCTTCGATTTATCATGATCGCAACGTATCGATTGGCAAACATTGCATTATTGACCGTGAACAGTGAAGGGTCAGCAGCGCGTGAGAAACGATATAGAACGGAAATGTATTTCGATAGGATTAATACTTTATCAGAATCAGTGCAATACCTTCGGATATATAAATTCTCCATCGCGTTGTACTACAGGCCCTACTCCCGTTAAGTTATAGTATAGTTTGATCGTGATTCGCGTCTAACTGGCTTCCTCCGAGCGTCGCGCGCGCAAACATCGACACAAAATGGCAAAAAGCGACAACACCAATGAAGCTTAGGGCAAGATGGTTTCCGGGAGATTGAGGATGATACATGGGGCGTGACAACCACTAACTGCGTGGTCTATCCACATAAAAGACATTTTAACTACCGATAAATTAACGACTATATAACGAAAGTAATAAAATAGAACGATGAAAGCATAAGTTATAATTACTACGTCATCTACGCAGACTAAAATGTTTACCGTTATTGATATTTACAATAAATTTGTTCAGAAAATGATGCGATATTGAATCGTTGTATACGAAATGATCAGTAGGTGAATTCATGTATTAATAAATTCCTTCCTGGAAGTTGCAATTGTTTTAGTTTCCGATTTCCTGCACAACATTAACGTGGGCGCAATTGTTACATTTAGGCGTGTATTAAAAACGGTATTATAATTTATAAAAAATAATAATAAACTAGGACTTTATAAAGGTTTCTGTAGAATCTGGAGTATATTTTTAACTTCATATTTACGCGAATTTAACTTTCAGACACTATTTACATATTTGAATGCTATAGAACATGCCACAAGGTCTTACAATATCTCTATGTTCGAAGAGATTTAGAATATACAAAGATTAGATAACTGAGAGATAGTAAGATAGGACGATGGAGACGATAAAAGATAGACAAAAATAAGAATGCAAATAAATATAGACAAAGAAAAGTGCAAGCAACGTCTAGGTAGGTGACATGAAAAAAAACTAAGACAATACAGACAAACAACGTCTAGGGCCTTCACTGCCCGGTTCCTATATCCAACGAACGGCCGCTAGTTAGATAGCTTCGTAACTTTCGTAACGATTTGTCGATAAAAGGCGTGTACGCCCGGTTCGTATATTAAGGCGCTGTATGCAGTAAAAATAGGTTTTTCAAAAAAAATTTTAACAAAATCTATACATTTTATAGAAGCAAAAAAAATATATGTCAATCTTGATCTTACATTCTAATGGACCATTCTTTTCAAAACATATTCTCGATATATTTTCTCGATAGAAAAAAATCACGAACCTACCTTTAAATCTGAAATTCAAATAAAAAAATAGATATAATAAATGAACAAATCTTAATAAAATTAATATCAGTGGTGAAGAATATATTAATAAAAAGGACTATTGTCTTAATTTGTTAATAGAAGTAAGATATTTGTAAATATAATTTAATTCATAAAAGTTAACGAATTACGAACGCGATGGCCAAAACACCGCGCCACCGCGGCGTTGTTTCGGGTTGAACAATGAACAGAGAGCGCTGAGGCGCCTTGCTAGATGGACCTATGCCGCTCATCGCCCGCTCACCGTTACGAAATATATTTCGTATTTATTTATTATTGAGAGTTTTAATTTTATTAGACCTTCGAAAACACGAAACTAAAAAACATATATTCACATATTTCGTATTTATAAATTATTTGTATGTATTAACAGTTGTTAATTAATTTATTTCAAGCATAATTTCAATGTCTTATCTCGTGATTGATTGGTCTATCTATCAGTCCTATACATACAGTGTATAGGACCATCATTCTTTATGGATTGGGTTATAATCCCAAAATTTTTTGTTGTACTTATTGTTGATTTTCTTATTTGGAAGTATTTCTTAATTATTGTTGATTTTTTTATTTTCATATATAATTGCAAAGAAATATTATTGTATTTGTAAGTTGAAACAATTGCAGAACAATCTATCAGTAAATAAACCAACTTTTAGTATTAAAAGTTTTTAACGTCATCTATTTTTTTATTAATTTATTTCATTGTTCACCCTAAAACGAAAATTTATCTTATACACGAAAAATAATTATTTTTTTTTTATAACTTGTTTATTTCCCAATTTGAGCTATTTTTATAATAAAAACAAAATAATTAGATGGCTAACAAATTATAAAAAATACAAAATAATATAAAAAATACAACTCCACTCGATGAGTGGTTTGAACTTGGAACAGGACTACAGCAATAGTTTACCGTTGTGTATGACGCTCGGACAAACAGGCTACGCGAGGTCTGTGCAAAGTGACAAAATTTCAATTCTAGTTATAATTGCTGTCGTTTATCGATACAAATAAGGATTTTATCGATAGTTTTTTAAATTTCATTTTAGTTGAGAAAGTAATATAACATCGAAGTCCTGAACATTTAAAGGATAAATTAAAATTCTTAATATAAAAAAATGTTATAAAAAAGTTGTATTCGTAATTTCTGCAAAAATTTTATGAGCCGTTCCTTTAAAATCACAATATAAACCATAAAAACAAAAAATAATATTTATAAGTAATCAGCCTTTATTAATTTATTTGACTTTAAGATGTATTTTTAATCAATTCCTTTTCTATTTAATTAAAAAAATAATATTAAACAGGAAGAAGATTTTCTAAAATTGTTGATTGCTTTCTCATACTTAATATTTTTTTAATTATTATTCCTATTATCATATAAAAGTAAAATACAATCATGGCCTATAAAACATATTATAGGGATCATCTACATTTTCGAAAGCCATAATGCCGAATGCTACTATCGATAGTATCCTACGGCCCATCACTACACACACACTAGGTAATGAATGACTTGGTCTAGCTGCGCGTCGACGAAACTCGCGCGCTGCGCGCCGCTAAGCGGCGTTACCCCTGCTCCGCTTCCTCATACTTCACCACCCAAATAGTTAAAAATTCACTGCATACAACGCCTTAAGAAAACGAGGCGTCGCATTATCTCCGTTACGAAAGTTACGGAGACGGGAAAAGGAACCGGGCATGAGCGTGGGTAAGAACGGCGCAGTGAGAAGCGGGCGAGGCTCACCGTCGCGGAGGTCGCCCGCCTCCACCTCGGCCAGGCCGTCGACGAGCGAGTCGAGGCCGTCGTTCTCGGAGCGGCTGTGGTCGGCGGGGTCGCGCGCGCGCCACCCGCCGCGCACGAACCGCGCGATGTTCGCGCTCGGGTCGCTCAGCCGCCGCTGCAACCCACGCGTGCCACAACGGTACAGCGATACGTTTACGCTGCTGCCACGCCAAATAGGCCTGATCATCTGGGGCCCCACCTCGAGGAGGAAGAGCGAGGTAGCCGTTCGTGGTCCACTTTATTAAAAGATGGCATAGCATCTGCAACATTACGGGCGGGCGGCGGTTTTATCGATTGCGATATTCTTACATAAAAAAAAGAATCTATGATGCTGGTATACTTTTTCCGAAAGAATCATTTCTTGTCAGTTAGGTGAGGTTAGGGGTAAGTCCCTCAAGAACGATAGTGATGGCATATATTTTTGATCAAGATCTAATAACGATCGACGGATGGATTCATGAGAAAATCATTATCACTTTCAATTTCTTTCCTTCTTTTTTTTAAATAAAGTTGCTCTTACTTTAGGATAACATTAAGGACTTTTTACAAACATAAATTTCACGTGGACATACACCCTATCTGTGGATCACACAAATAGTTGTCCCGTGTGAGCATCGAACCCATAACCCCCACGCCGAAACCAATACTAAATTTGGGAGTTAATATCATATTTTTTTGCTATAGGCTAACGTGGCAGAATAACAATACCTCCCGTGTCACAAAAAGGAAAAAATGTGTGCGTGTACTAGCGTACACTCGTAAGAAGTGAAACTTTTTTATGACGTTATTTTTCAAAAAATAATGTACTATATGCAACTTTACAGAAATTGGTTAAATAAAGTTAAATTAGATAAAGTTTAATAAAAGGCTTTTATTATCATAGACATAAATACAAATTCTACAATTATTTCATTTTAGCTTTGTATAATATTTAGTTTCTTATTTGTAATACATAGGTGGCGTTAGTAATAAATTAAAACACACTATGGTTTGACCGTTGTAATTAGTATGAGGGTCCGCAAAAATTGTTAATTAAAAAACTTGCAACGTGAACCTTGTTTATTTCAATTAACCTCACGGACCCAAAATACAACCGCTTTCAATTTGTACATGGTCCTTCGTTGCCGAATAGTCAGCCAGTGAGTAGAAGGCAGACATTCGACTCGCGCGCGAGTGTTGTGAGTGAAGTTTTGGAAAACCGAACTTGCGGACGTTGGATCGACGTCGCAACCGCAAGTTCCAGGAGCCGATCGAGGTTTCGAAGAGCATCATCGGTCAGCTTCAGATTGTGTCTTCGGTGGAAGGCGCAGTTAGGTCACGGTGGGCGGTGCCTGCCTTTGGAGAAGAGGAAGTCGACACAGTGTCGTGCTCTGAAGTATTAGAGCTAGCACTGTCATAACTACAAAGATTATTATTAAATTTCATTAATTGTAATATTTATCTATCAATGATGTCGTTATTATATATTTGTGTTATTAATGGCTTATGGTAACTGAAATACGAAATATATTGTTTACATTTTAGAATTAGAATTAAAATAAACCCTTTGATTTTGTTGATTACTTTAATATAACATATATATATTGCTATGAACACACAAAGGAACTAACGCCATCTAGCGTCAACTATTAAAACCACTAAAGAATAAAGACGACATAAAACCCCCTATTCAACACTAGATGGCGTTAAGAGGAACATTTTAAGATAAAAAAAAAAGATGGCGCGTAACGGAAAAATGTTACACTAAATTTTTTTCCAACCCCGATAAAGAAGTTTCACTTCAACTAGTAAAGTGCATAAAAAAACAATAGATGCCGTACCTGGTGGCGGTAGAGGAAGAGGTCCTCTTGGTCGTCCAGGTCGTCGGGCCAGGGCGCGGCGAGGCCCGGCTCGGAGCCCGGCGAGGCGGCGCCGCGCGGCCTCGACACCGCCACCTCCGCGTGCCCCTTGCCCCCGGGGCCCTTCATGCGCACGAACTCGCACCGCGCCGCGCCGCGCCCCGCGCCGCCCCCCAGCAGCCCGAACGACATGCGCTGCGCCATCTTCGTGGACAGCGACGATTGCTGCGCATCCAATTCCATTGTATTTTGTGTGCCAATACCTCGGCAACTGCGCAACGGACTCAACACCAGAAATAGTAGAGCATTTTTTATGCGAAAAGTTGCCAAGCGAGCAGACGATGGACATCTGCTACACCCGAGGGTTCAAGATGCGTTGACAACCTTTTGAAAATTGGGCTCCGGCCACCTCGCTCACCAGACGAAACGCGAAAGTATTATACTTCCACTTCAAGCCGGCCATCTGAGGTCGTGGTACTTACCCGGACGAGCCTGCCCATTCGTAAAACAGCCGAGGCTGCATAAGAAGGGACGATACAACTTTAAAGATCTGTATTGTACCATGTTCTAACAAATAAACGTATCTTTCTTTCTTTCAACTCATGCTTATGCCATCACGTACCGTGATCCGAAAGCTGACCTGCGGTTGGATAAACTATTACCGGATCGATATTAAAATTACACCGCAACTCACATAAGTCATCACAATATATAAACATACACTTCTATCCTGTACCTGTTTTTTTTTTCTCTTTATTAATTTAGGGACTTTTATCCAAACATGCATAAGTCAGTCCCATTGTACCTTATAACTAACATGTTCACAGAATGACTTATATTTCTAAGATTACTCAGTGTCACGGAAACGCAATTGTACAAATTTATATAAATAAAAAACTATAGGAAATATTTTTATCTACTTGTATATATTACGAAATCATCAGCGTATTGACTTATGCTAGTATTAACTAAATTTTTGCAGACTTTGTAAGTGACAATATTGAATAAAAGGTTGGAAAGGGGATCCCCTTGTGCTAGTCCTTTTCTAGCATATCTTATTAACTCTTCATCCCCTGTAACTTCATTCATAGTAAATAATCCGCGCTCAGTAAGAAAGCTCCATAAATACGTGCATATAAGCTTAACAATTTGCAAATTATCAAAAATCTCTACTAATTTATCAATTAATATATTATTGTATGCACTTTTGATATCTAAAAAGCAAGCTAGAGTAGCCTGTACCTGAGTTAAAGTAAGCAAATAATAAATATAAATAGAAGGCCTTCCGTATATTAATAAAGTGTGTCACGTAAGTATCGTTCTATGTGAAAGTTTATCACGAGTACAATGGCTAATTTGGGCCTACGAAAGCTGTTAACCTCCATAAAGTAGATCGACACCTGGTAGAGGACAGTAGGTACTATAATAGAGGACATTGTACAATGGTGCCAAAGAGCTAACCCTAATTTTATTAAGATATACTATGCAAATACCATAGTGTTTATGCAGAAAATTTCGTGAAAGATAACATAAGAACCCGTAGGAAATAAATGTTTAAATAGGGTACATTTTCGCCTAGTAATAGATCAAAGTTAATAGATTAAAGCGAGCATGTCGACCATGTATTGTGTAATGATTACCACAGTCCATGGTTATCTACAACCCGTTGCACGCATGTAATCAAACATTAGTGTGTCGAACACAGTTGCCAGTCTTTTTAATGAAACAGTTGGCAAACGAATTAACGGCTTACCTGGGATAAGCGATCATCACAGATCGTGGACATTAAAATTACTAGATAAGTTACTAATTCGTAGCCGGTCTAAAGATGCTCGAGAAAATTATTAGATGAATGAAGTTCCATCGTTACTCGAATAGGAAGGTTCATCCGTCATACACCAAATTGTTTTTGATCGATTTTAGTTGTATCGGAATTTAATTGCCGCGGACATCGGAACATCTTTACGAGCACCTGACAGTGAAGTAGGCTTTACTTGCTTTTTAACATCTGATTTTTATTTTATATATGAGCTAAAATGTTGGGGGATATCTTTAACTTGATAACAAAACATCATGGGCTACGTTAGAAACTCTTAACTAAATCGTACCATTCGGTAGAGTAAAAGGGGCTTATGGGGGTGGTTGCACGGCTTCGGGACATTGACCAGCGAGCCGAGTCTAGCGGCGGAGCTGAATAAATATATAATAGCTACGACAAACATAAACATATGTATTACATCTTGATAACGTACACGGCAATCTTGTGAAGTAGCTGATAATGTTTCATATTCAGGCAAGTAACTGAACTCTGTATAAAATAGTACATTTATGAACCCATATGTCCATGCAACTGCACAGAATATAAACCGAGGATTTACCTTCCAATGCGGGCTACGGTGAGATAAAAAACAGATATGTCCATTAAAATATCCCATTAATAACGGTGCATTAAGCGCCGTTACGGCAACTTGTTGATTACCACGGGTTCAGAAGCCAATCACCCCAATAGCTCTCTCTACCCCCACGCAACCCTTAAAATTAAAGCAACACGCTAAATTCCCGACTGTGAGATAATTAACAATAAATCTTCCGAATAAGCGTTTAAATAATAAACTTCCATTTTTCTACAATAATTCAGATTTAAAGTTTCATTTTGAGTGCAAATAAACAAAGTTTTATTTCGTTGAGTGCAACGTTTAACTAAGGTAGCTATATTCTTGCACTTAAAATTTTATGGCGCTCATAATTATAAAGTACCTGGAGGACCGAGCTTTGCTCGGTTTGCTTTTTTTTTTGGTAAATCGTGTATTTTGTAAATTACATTTGGATACAAATTACTGAGTAATGAAATATGCATAATATTTTTCAATCTTACCGACGTAATAATAATAAAATATGAACTGGTGTTTTTCACAAAAGAAAGAACTTTAAAAAAAGGGAAAAAAATAACAAATCGACAAAAAATTAAAAATAAAGAAAGCAATGATCTGGAATCGAAATAAAAGTAAAAAAATAAATGTGTAAATGATCGTGACGCGAACCACGGCCGTCTGTTTTGGTGCCGCCCGATTACCGACCGAGCTATTATGACATTTTCTTTTGCGGCGAAATTTACCGTCATATTCGAATGATATTTTTCCTTCCCTGAAAACAGGGATAAAACGACATTTTCTAAAAATAAAACCTAGCTAGATCGATTTTTCGCCCCCGACTCTACGCACATACTAAATTTCATGAAAATCGCTGGAGCCGTTTCCGAGATTTCATATCTACAAATATACATACATATAGATACATATCTACAAATATTTATCCCTCGGCCAGATCGTAGAGTTGGTGATCGAACAAAGAGCGTCATTTTCAAATTGTCAGCGCAAATGCACCTTAGGGATGTTGGGATGGAGTTGGCGCGTGCATCTCGAATGGCGCACTGAAGGTCGTGCGCCATTCGAGATGCACGCGCCATCGAAAGGAGCGCCGAGGAACGCCGCCGCGAGGAGTCACGCCCCACTCCACTTTTACTATCTCGGCGGAGGGTTATCAGGGGTGCATCATGCCATAGTGCTTGCACTTGATTCATTTAAGTACACATTGCATACTATACCGTTTTCAGAATTGAAGGAACGACTGGTAAGCAACATTATTAGCTTTATTTACTACTTGAATCATCTGTGCTAAGCACAGGGACGAAAATTTTAGTTGCACCTATTGCTTTATAAGTCCTTGATTTATCCAATACCGTATTCACAAATGCCATACCGCAAAAATGTGTGGAACGAGTGGTCTCATTGCGAATTTGCCATCGACGGACCTGGCGTTGATAGTGGGTCTGTGAAAGTGATCGGGTATTTTGCAAACAATTGCCAGCCCTGCGATAGAGCGCGTGGGCGAGAGGCTCGAGAGGTCGTCAGATCGTCGCCGCCGCGCCGCCAACCCCGACTCGTTAACCCAATTTCAATCCGTCAGCCACCACACCACCCCACCGCCCCCTCGCCTCTATACTGCCCCCGTTGTTTCCAGACGTCAATGGAATCGGTTAAATGGGAGCGCTATTACCGTCACTCTCTCTCCCGACGTAATAAATCAGAATCCAAGAGTCAAAAATCAACTTGAAGCGGTGATTTCTGAAATCTTCAAATTGCCGACTGCTACGCATTTTTTGAATGTCGCGAGGAAATATTGCTAATATTAACACGTTCTTCAACTAAAGAGTAACACTCAAATTAATGGAATTGAATCTGCCGTTGCAGATTTAGCACATTGTTCACGGTATATACTTTTTATATAAAACCGTGTGAAAAGGTCCTAATAACGAGAGTTCGAGAGTCGTGCAGCCGTTATACCTTTTAAGAATTTTATATTGAAGAATAAACACAAGTATGAATAACATGATAACTTTACTTAGTTTGTAATAAATGTATCTCCCAAAATCCTATTGTAATTGCATTACCATAACTAATAATTATTGTTGATAACGACTGCTCTATTCCTAATAAATAAAATCCGAAGTCTCAATGAATCAAAAATTGGACACACTAAATTCGAATTTTCTTCTAAAAGAAAGCGAATACCCGATTGATTTGAAAGACGATAAAAAGAAGGGTACACCCACCTCACTAGCAATACAAATGTTTCCAATAGATTTTACAATAGTTTAGTTATTTTTTTTCTTATATATTTACGCAAAAACTATATAACATTAAACGAAGGTATCTTTAACAGATGCTGCAAAATATTAAAACGCATAAATTTAAGTTTAAAATAAACGCCATAAAATCCGTAAAAAATCGATGAAAACATTAATAATGATTCCGTTCCTTATAAAGAAGCTTTTTGATGATAGAATTAATAAAGAAAATAATACGAAGCCGTTTTTTTAAGATTACGAATATTTGTCTTCGTATTAGAATAACACCGTATATTTACTGACTTCCTGATTTTACGCGAATATTATATTATACATATTAAGTAAAAAAAACGCGATAAAATCCGTAAACTAGTTTCATTTAATAAACAGCGTTTATTATACGGAGATGACGTCGCTTGGGAACTGGTGCACGAACAAGCTCCGTAATACAATCACTATTTGGCAACGCATAAGTTCGCAAGGCACTCAAACCTTAGGGTCAAGGCACCAAAAGGCACTAAAAAATAACTATAGTAACGTCATCTATTGTATTTGCAATAACTTGTTTACCGACTTAGTACTTCCGAGCCGCAAATTATCTTGACTGTGCAACATTTTTGCGACATTGAAAAATTCTAGTTTTGATTACGGTTATGAGCCTAAGTGACATTTTGTTGCTTATCTTTTTAGGTCTTTTAAAATTGCCTTGGGTATCTGACAAATGATTTGAGTTTACAGAGTAGTGTATGAATAAAACAGTAATATTATTTACTTATATTGAAATGGAAACATAAATTTTTAACTAATCATTCTGATCATGATCACCTTTTGGCAACTCAAATGACATTTGATAAGCCACTTGACGGCTGATTAGTAAATCAAAAACCGGGCATAAGTGAATTAATCAATAACACTGTACAGTTTAACCGGGTATAATTATTATTAGTAATAAAGTTTCAAATAAAATATCAAATATTGTATAATATTTATCGGACAATATCAGATCGTATCAAACATTGAACAGAAATATGTGCAACGTAACACTGTGGAAAATAATCTAGAAGAGCGGTGCACAACGGAATGTCAGTCCGTTATGGGGGCAAATGAGATGAGGTAGAGTAAATCGAGCCCGTGTGCAATCTCACGTTTGTCCCCTTCCCCTGACGCACCGTGGAGACGCTGAGTGGCGTCCACGGGGAACGGAGCAACTTTTCCTACATATTTGTGCATCGCGGTCACTCTCTTCAATCAAGAGGAGCATTGGATTTTTATCTTAGTAACGAATTACAAGGACACAGGGCTTTCGTCCTTCGTAGGACATTCATCGTTCGATCGTTCTGTTCGAGATCGTTGTTCAAACCAGCCAGTCATAAAAGAGAAATCAACCGAAAATATATTATTCACACATTACAATTCTCTTAAATCTGACAGCTTATCGAAATAGATATATCACTTTATCCCGGTAACCATTTACCAAACCAACTGATTTGTTTTCTGCAAGTACATTCACAATTCCATTCAATCTCTCTTCTGTCAATCTAAAATAGGTGAATGAAGAAAAACATCTGTGACGTGACAGTGTCTCGCGTTTTCAATAATGATTAATTCGACCGCATGTAGCCTTCTAGAGTATTCTATCAGTGTCGAGACCGCATGTAGCCTATCAACAACGTATTTCTTACATTGACGGAGACGTTACAAGTCATAAATTTCATATCGGATCCCTCGTCAAGGGAATTGTATTCTACACTCACAACAAATGTGAATGGAAAACAAAACAAGTGTAAATGTGTTTGAAAAGGACTCTTCCATACATTTCTGAGAAATAATTGTAAGGTAGTTTCAAGGCCCGTAAATCGGTTATATTACGTGTGAACCGGACGCGCAACTTTGAAAACTAGAAACATAATGAATATTAAACACAGTCCGCGTTCGGTGCGCCTGCACTTGAGCTCTCACGCGCACGGAGCTGCGTGGTGGCCTCAGTTTTACGATAGCGCGCAATAGGAGGCCCAGCACAGCACACATTCCCTATTAATATGCCAGATTCGAATTGTGTGAACAACATTCCGTTGTGAATATTTATCTCGTTCATTTTGTGACAACCCTACGCGTAATTGTCACTCACACAATGCTCACACATCAACAATACAACGTGTTCAAATATTTCAACGAGAACATAAATCATTTGCAAATAATATAGATGAAAAACGGATAATATACAATGTCTCTCATCGGAAAGCACAATCATATGCTCCAACATCCAACATGTTTCATTGTTTAGCATACAACGATGTGTACGATCACGCATGCCGTTTGTTTGTACCGTGTCATTTATATCTGTATATCATAGTAAAATACATTACAAGCCCGAAAATAAATGAGATAATGTAGTCGCCGGTTTGTTTTTTCATGCAGCAATGGAAGACCTTGATAAGAAATGTTCAATCCAACATGATTATAATATTTGCACAATTTGAGTAAAAATGCGAGCGAAGCTGCGACCAACATCAAGTCAAGTATAAACAAAGAACTGATTCAATTCGATTGCACAACGTAAATTAAAATCATTTATTAACATTTAACACATCGAGTTAATTTAAACGCTTATGCAGTGGAATATAAGAAGGCTCTTACTAGTCCAGATGTTGCAACATTCTGAGCGGGTTATAGAAGTAAGGCTTCGATCAGCGTATATCATATTGCTTGTGCATGTTACAACTAAGGCGGCACTAACAATTCTCTTAAAGCTAATTATACGTCTACAATGCTGACATTGTCTTATGCTGTCAATGTACGACTCTTTGCTACCAACCGTTCACTTATTCATAGAATGCATAAACCTGCTCCTAACGACAACCTTAAACATTACTCAAATAGAAGTTAATCTTGGTAAGTTTACGTTAGTGTTTAGAATAACACTGAGTACGGTATTCAGCGCGGTTTAAATTTCGGGTGTCCAAACGGTCGCGAGTCGATTATGCGGCGAATTTAATGTGTTTTTAAAAGATGCGTCTGTTCGCAAAACATCGGAAAAGCTGTAGACGTGGAAATTATAATTAATTCATGTCTTTCCGGGACACGCGTAAATATGATAAATTTTGCAGATAGAATACAAAAAGTTTAGAATATCCAAAAGTGCACACCTCATATTCATCATCTATTTAAAAAAAAAAAACAAATTATACCAACTTGTATTATTTACTCAATTTAAGAAAAGTGTAAATAGTGAACTTTTTTTATGAAAAAAACATTATTGATAAACTACAGGTACTAGGCTATTGATATTAAATAGGTAATTAGTTGATGATGTTATTAAGATAACAATAAAAAATCGGTTTCGATAAATCCATTTTTTTTTGGAAGTACACGTGACCACATCGTAAAAAATCCGGAGGTCCACGTAATTTTTTTAAATAGCAAAATAAATTTATTTTTTACGTAAAAATGAGATAGATTATTGAAACAGTTTTTTGAAATACAATCTACCCTCATCGAATAAATGCCAATTGGTTGTAGCAGAGGCAGTTTAAGAGCAAAAATTTTCTTGACCTTAATTTGTCGAGAGTACATGACAACCTCATCTGCTTCGCGGTATGAAGCGACCGTACTTATCCTGGATTAACATGAAAATTTAACCATCGACTGCCAAACATATAATACACTAGTTGCCGCAAAACCAGGAAAACAAGATTGAACTACCTAAACGTGGTATGGAACAAAAAAAATCTGCTATTTATAGTATCTTACTTGAAACAAATATAATAAATTAGTACTCTTTATTACTATTTAAGTTTTAGCAAATTTATGGGAAAACTAAAAAATTGTCTTTAATAGTCATGTGAAAGTTCGCATTGACCTAAGGAAACTTATTTGCCCATAAAACGTTCAATAATAAACAAATAAGATGTAAACTACGATGACCCGTGCGAAATTTTCACACAGCAGATATAATTATGTGTAAATAAAGAATAAACATCAGTTCCCAAATGTAAAGAAATTTCAATAGATAGGGTTATTATAAATTTTTCTTTATAAGATATTTTTAAACAAAAGTTTTTTTATCAGCAGTTTTAAAGCATTGACTTAATCCAAAAGCAGCAAACTGAAGCTTTAAAATGGTATTTGAATCATTGAATTTCATGAAAAATTATGGGAGCTATGGCATTCAGTCAAAAGAAACCCCTCTATCTGATATATAAAATTGTCGTGTCACGGTGTTTGTAATTCCTCCTTAACGAAACTCCTCCGAAACGGCTCGACCGATTTTCGTGAAATTTTGTGTGCATATCGGCCAGGGTGGAGAATCGGACAACATCTATTTTTAATCCCCCTAAATGTTAAGGGTGGTCCACCCCAAACATTTTTTCTACCCTACAAATAATTTATATGGCAAAGCAACGTTTGCCGGGTCAGCTAGTTATAATATAATAGGGAGATGTAAAAAGAAACAAACGCTTTTAATGTCATGTTCATACGGTGTATAGTTTTAAAGTAATATTTAAAATATGTTTTCTTGCGTCTATATTTTCGTGAAAGAAATAAAAAAAAATCTCTAAATTAATGGAACCAGTTAGAAAACGCACGTCTCTTATAACGACCAGAGTTCGAACCCGACAAAGCTACTCACCCTGGCGTCATAGACCCTGGTGAGCGCGTCGTAGCGGATGGAGCCGAGGAAGATGACCGCGCAGGCTGCGTCCCCACGCCCACGCGCCACCAGCTCCACGCACACCATCTCACCATCGCGCACCACTATGTCGCAGAACACCTGCGCACAAACAGAAACCGCAATCATTCAATTCTTCCCCTTACCTAACCTAGTTGAGGTAAACACGACATATTTATCACATTGTCAATAGTATTGACTAAATTCTTTCCACAAGCCACCTGCACACTGACAAACCTCCAGCTAACAAAATACTTCTCTCATGTGGAAATTGATCCCGCGACCCCTGGCGCCGAAGCCAATAAGATTAGCAACTGCATCACCACGACACTTAAAACACAAGTTTCACACATATTTTTAAATCACATTACTAAGAACGGGTGCATCACTCAGTCAGAGACATTAAACTATGCTTCTGTTAAGAAAGCTGCCAAGAACGGTTATAATTTGAAGAAAACCAAGTAATAATACTGTAAGTAATAATACTAACGAAATCAGGGCTTGTTAGGCGATTATTGGCGTTTCCCAGTGCAATCATTAGGTTCCTTCTTCAAAGTCTACATTATTTAAATCCCTTCATATCATAATAGTTATCGCAGCAGAAGGGATACATGACTATGGTTGGATCGCCACAAAGGCCTAATCAGTCGAGTGATGCGGTAACCCTTATTGCCCAGGCCGTTCCTTCCGAACGGCATAAGACAAAACATTCCACGAGTATGACGATAAAGGACGAAACTATCGAACAGTTGTAAACAACTATGACTCATAAGATGACAAATTGTCAGGCCGGTTTATAAAGCTAGCATTAGTAATTCATCTTGAGGTACGAATAACATTGACTTATTCTAATTTTTCCTTTGCTTAAAATTCTATATGCCTTGCTATAAACACGAATCATTGTTTTCAATAAGGAATGTCATCAATATCTGCTGAAATCTAAGTCGCTGCGTTATCGGCGTCAACGCGGCCGATATGACGACGTCTGCGATAAGCCCATCGCCGAACAATCTGCTCTTTTGTACGGCCACTCTCACCAGCACTTTCCACGCTTTATAGAAATCGTTCGATAACAGTGAAATGAACGAATCATACTAAACAAATAATAGCATAGAGTTTCGTGAGAGGGGTTCTTTTTCCATAATTAAAATTTTTGATCATAAAAGCCGTGGTTCCTAACGACTCGTATTTATTTGGGGAACAAATTTTAAAAAATCAACATTATTGCCTGATTACGATAAAACAATAATCGGATGGAACAGCTTTATAATTTCCTAAATATCAACAGAATGACGATGCTGTTCGTATTTAAAAATGCGCGTCGTATGTTATTTTTGTTGGTTACGTATCGGCCAATTCCAGAAACAAGTTCTCCCATGCTCTCTATCGAAACGGGCCGTAATTGAGCGTAGCCTGTGTTTAGCAAGCGAGAGAGGTGATAAGGCGACGCGTCATTGGTAAATATAGAGGACGATTCCGTACACAGCGACACGCTACGTTGACTCACAGGCACTGCATTGAACCTCGGAATATTGTCACTGCTCCAGTAGATTAACTCGCTGGATACTGGTCAAAGTGGTGCTAAATATAATGACGAAATTCACATTGTAATCACGACAGAAATAAGAATGATTATCATATTTTATATATAGATATAAAACGTATGTCAGTTTACCACAGACCGATTCGACAACAACAGTTTATTTTCAGCTGTACGCAATTAACGCAAATATGTTATTTACGTACATGACGATTCGGTGCCGTTGCTAAGCTTACTGGCTGCGGTGTTGGGGACCGTGGGTTCGATTCCCACACGGGACAAGTTTTCTATGACCCACAGATAATTCCGGAACTGGGTATTCTTGTTTCCCAAGGAGGGTTGACATCAGGCAGGTCGGTCGTAAAAATCCAGCCCAAACCAATTACAACATGAGTTACACGTTGTGCCGACCCCCCCTGCGTGAGTAAGGGCATGAGGACGATGATGATGACGTTATTTACCTAAATGACACAGATTATTTTAATGACGTCACAAAAAAGGAAATATTTCAGACAAACTATCGTTAGTTATGCGGAAACCTAATGAGATATATAGAACAAAAGTTTAGTTATTTTTGGTCAAGCGCATCGTGACCCGCCAATAAACAGCATTGTGCTGTTTAGTTTGTATTGTTGTATAGAGGGGTGTGGGCAGACCGCGCGCTTTCGGCGCCCCGCAACCGAAACAAAGGAGCCATCAACAGGTAATGGAATGGGTGAGGCGGCGTATTGGCCGGCAGTAGAGATCGATTTATGACGGACTGTCGACGGCCGAGCGCGAGCGCTGGATCGATTTGCAAGCCAAAGGACGAAGAGCGCCACCTTTTGTCCACGTCTTACCGCACGACCTTTAAAGACCCTCTAAAAATACCATGAAAAATTGCATGATTTAGAAGAGGAACAGGTTACCAGTACTCATATTAATCAGGGCCTTAATTTTATGAAAGTTATCTCGTGTCGTGAGCCCTTCTAAACGATGCGAGAGAAACTTATCTGTTCAATACAACATTCATTAAAGAGGGCAATTTTCAATCTTCTTTTTTTTTTAAAACATACATAAAATATAGCGTTTCTACTTTACATCAACATCGCCATCAGCGTTTCAGCGTTTCAGCGTTTCAGCTTTGCCCGACAGTGGCAAGGGCGGTTCTCACCGCCCCCAGCCACCGATTAACTAAAAACACAGTCGACGACCATCGGGGTCTCGGTCCGCACCGCAACCTCGATGGCCCTTAGATGACATGTCGTAGTTAAACGCACGCATGAGCACATGCGCGGCCCTACCCACAGCGAAGGGCCCAAACCCGTGGGTTCTGGCTAGCCCACCGGTTCTGCGTCAGATGAAAGTTTAATAGTCTCGGGACTGAAAGCACAAACATCAGTTAATACAAGATACAAGAAGCTTTGCCCACAGACAGACATGAGACACCTGCATCCATCAACCTCCCGCGCGCTCACACACACACGCACAAGCACACGCACTTTCAAACGCACACAAACACACACACGCACACACTCACACACAATTTTCTTAAACAAAACTTATTATTACTCTATAAAGTCCACAAATACTTTATATTCAATTAAGAAAATTAGATGAACTATCATTTCATCATCTGCAGCCTAGATTCTCTAAATAATATAAGTAGAAACCGCGCTAAATACTTTATTTTTTAATTTATTTCAAATAAAATAAAGGACAACTCGATGAGATATCATTTAATAATCAAATGATAATATAATTTATCAAGGATTATTGATATTAACACAGAAACACACTTATCGAAAAAGTTTATCGTAGAAATAAGATAACTAAAATTATATGTTATAATTATTCATGGCTTTACCCTATGCTATATTTTTTATGAGAAAAAAAATTAAGCGAGAGAGTGGCAAACTAGCTGGCGGTTCACCTGATGTTGATATCCGCCGCCCATGGACATTTGCAACACTCGTAGGGTTGCAGACGCGTTGCCACCTTTTAATAAAGTGGCCCCCGACTACCTCACTCATCAGACGAAACGCAGACCAGGGCAGACCTATTGTATAGGGTGTTCAGACCTAAGGAGTTTTGCGATATGCGCCTATTGTGGGCATAATGGGCCACGTCCGGCAATTCCAGGTCTCGACACAAAATACGCGTTGTGTCACGGCGGAGGAATGCAGCCCATGACGCATGTTACCTATTGCAAATACGGACGTGTTTTTCTCCGCGTCCCCAACAGATGCTGAGGCCAAGTTTTCCTTTACTACGACCGCATACGTGGTTCACTTAATTTTAAAACGTGTTTCGGACGATTACTACGTGTATAGGAAGACTTCTTGCTTGAACATTGAAGTTCATTTCGAATATACATGTTTTTTACGAAAACACCTATACTCACGTTATATATAGAATATCGAATTATGAAATAAATGCACTGTTTTATTAATGATTTTAAAAGTAAGTCAAGGCCTGGATATATTTTCAGTAGTTAATCAATATAAAACGACATTTATCGAACGTGGGAACAAATTTTGGGAAATGAGTACGTTTTAATCAGCGTCGATACGGTTGTTTATTTCAATATTAGACATTGATACCTTATTTTTAGATACCAAAACCAATCTTTGAAATAACAATAATTGTGCAAATGATCATGCAATTCAGTATATACTTATAAAAGTTTTGAATGTTATTATTGTTCAAGAGCGTATTCATTTTATTTTAAAGCGGCGAAAACTTGTTTACGCCTTAGTATACCACAGTCAATACATACATTAAACGTACATCGGATTCAGTAGGTATGGTAACAGTGGACAATGGCGATTGCAAACCAGGAAAATATACTTGACTAGCTTTTCGCTCGCGGCTTCGCTCGCGATAAAGCCCTTGAGTAAATATATTTCAACCCTGTACAACACTTTTTTTCTAACTAAAATAGCCTATGTCCTTTCTCAGGCTCTAGCCCATCTGTGTACCAAATTTTTTTCAATTAACACGGCAGTAGTTTTGGAGTGAAAGCGAGACAGACAGACAGAGTTCTTTCGTTATTTATAATATTAATGTATGGAAGTATGGATTTATACCCTAGAACCAGGACAACATGGGCTGGCCCATCTTTTATGTTCACCGTCATAGTTCCCTCATACTAAAGCACCAGCTGTGCTATTTATAAACCTATAGGTTACTCATTCCGACGCGCGTACTTGTTAAATTTTAAAAGTTACGCAAGCTTTCACGCTGCGATCTGCGTGACTTGGGCCTTAGATTGGTCCGCTCCGGCTGGAGCAAAACGTGAGCGGCGGCCGATCACGTGGCCGGCCACGCGGCGCACTCCCCTTCATTTACTTTTTTATTGATCGACTTGTTAGCAACAACTAACAGACGCGAGCCGTAATAATTTTCAAAAGTACCTTGATTTGACCTACTCAACAAAAAAATCTGTCAATAGTCAAGATTCTCAACAATTTTCATTCGAGATATCATTTCACTTTTAACGCCCTAAGTAAAAGTACGTAGTCCTGTATGGAACTATAATTCTGACACGAGTTATGTGGAGGGCTTTAAATCCATCGAGAACGGCGGACAATAGTTTTGCGGGGTACAGCGGATAGGATACACCAGGACCGTGCCTGACCGCTACGGCAGCCATCTAGATAAATACACTGGAGTATCGATAGATTTTCAAATATAAATGGAAATAAACGGTTAGTGGAACTTTCTAAACACGTCATAACAACAGATGCCTAAAAAGGAACAAATAACAATCAAACATATTTATTTGTGATCATACGAAATATTCAATCGGGAAGTGACCTTCGTAGCTGATGAAGGTGAAATAGCTACAGTTTATGAATAATTTTAACTTACGTATATAACGTTTGAGCAGATCGATATGAAACTATCACTAAGATAACAATACTTTATCGTTGATTTATTTAAAAACTTAAAACGAAAATTACCCTAAAATATTGAAAATAATGATAAACAAACCAAAATGGCTGTTGGACTGAAGCCTATAAATGTTTAATTATCATGCCCTTGTAGCAAGCGTAGACTCCGCCAACCGGTGGGAGGAGAGGACGACCAGCATAAACCAATTAGGTATCGAGAATGTTCGTTAAAGATCCTTAGGAAGAAATAAAAAATAGTCCATACTGGCTCTCAAAGTAGTCTGTAAATACGCACACGATGATTTGATACGCAAAATACGACAGATGTTCAATTTGAGGAAAAATAAATTATGTTTTTGTGACATTTGAACGCGAATTGTTAAAATTAAAAAGGGAGACAGATACATACACGAGGACATCGAGATGAAGCAAAAAGCAATACATGAAATACTCGAATCAGTTCTACGAATTCATCATCAAAACAAATTTTTGATTCCAAGATTGAAACATTATGAGATAAACATACAAAAACCATTATACCTAATTGACAAATATCATTTAAAACAAAGGCCATAAACATTATAATAGTGGCGGTAGTATAAATTTAATGGCTAATAAACTTGTTAATATTGTTTTAAGTTCATATACACCTAATTTACTTCACATCGTAAATATTTAACGATTTTTGTTAATTAGTTTGTCTAAGTTTAAGGTATTTATTGTTATAGGCAATGAGGTATTACCTCATTGGCTTAACATGAATGTTCCATCATTACTTACATTCAATAAGCTCCACCACCCGAACCAACTACAAACTTCAAAGCAAAAATCTTTATAACTATAATTTCGAAAAAATGTAGTTTCTTCTGTGATATTTTTGAGCACGTTATAAGTCGGCAATTAAAATTTAAATAATCAACTGCAATTACATATAATGCAGTGTAATTTTAGTGTTGGGAAATAACAAAAAACGTTGAATGCTCGTAGTTAAATTTTGAAATCGCATGTTACGTGACAGCCCCCTCGGCCCCCGAAACCGTGACAAGCGGGCAACGGGAACACGTTAGCGAATGGGCGAATTGGCTGTTGGACGTCATTATCGATACGCACAGCGCCCATACAATGTCCCCTTCCCGCGTGCTTCTTTCGAGTTTGGAGCTTTGCCAGAAGCAAACTCAAAGCAAAAAAGTCCACCACTAATCAACAACACGCAATGACGCGTGTTATATACATTATCTATCTCTCAAGGTAAAGGATTCTATTATTGAGATACACAATGTAATCGGTCTCACGTTATGATTATTTCGCTTTTATATAATGATGAAACAACTGATAAATTAATGGCTGCTTCCCTTAAGTTAGATGCACTAAAAATATTGAACAAGTTTACTCGCCTTTGACAGTGAGATGACATTAGCCGCACCTACATCAGATGCCGACGACTTGCCAATAAAAGCTTTTTTATTGGCAAGTCCTCGGCAGTGATTGATTTGGGAATTTTCATTCTCCACTCATTTATAATAACACGAGATTAACGCGGGTCTAGCGTGACATTATACATATACGCCATTTGATACCATTGTTATCGTTTTAACCGAAGCTAGGCTGTAAATTTTATTGCATCATTTAGGGAATGATGACAATATTATAATACACAGTACGAAAATACTAACAAAACGTTGATGAGTCTACGGTGATTCCACACAACAGCAGAATCCAGTGATACGCTGTTGTGTGGATCAATATCAATCATCAACATCTGAAATAAATAACAAATGCGACCACCGAAATAGGAACGAGCTCGACGCAACCACTTCCTAACTCCCGTTAATCTCAGAAATTTCTTCTCTGTTAAGACTCCATTTTCATAATGCAATTTACATATACTCAATCAGACAGTGAAATACTCGTAACTTTGATCACTACGAACAAATTGAATAAAACTTTTAATTAATAATAATCTAATCATCACAAATAATTAACTAATTATGACGAATTCATTTCACATTTTATCTAAAACTTGATATCTGCCAAGTGCAAACAAATCAAACTCTGTAACTTTTCCCAGAACTTAATACAATTTAAGGTTGCAAAATATTAGAATCTGCCCTCTAGATATGTTCTCATTCACTATGCAAGAACAAGCTTAATTAAAAATGTTTTAATTGTTTACCCTCAAATTCAAGTTATATACTACAACCTGTTAACAAATAAAAAATTAAAAATGTAACTGGATCATATATTATTAATAAAGTCATGAAAATTAGATCCTAATTTTTTAAACATTAAAATATTGAGTTACATTTTACGTATAATCACAATTTTAAATTAAGTATTATATCTGCAATTTGAAATTTAAAAATAAGCCATAGGCCATAGGCGTAATTAAAAGCGCAGAGCACGCGAGAGCCAGAGGGCATATGGGTTTAATACGAGACAATGCTGGGTGCCTCCTGCCTGCACCCACGCCACTACCTTTGTCTTCAACACAATGGAAATATGAAAAAAAGTTTAAATCCAAAACAACGGTGGGCCGAGTGGGGACAAAAACGCTCAAAGTACGCTCAGCGCCCGCCTGTGGAAGGCTTTTAGAATGGGAAATGCGCAAATTCCGCCACCGAATGCGGAGTACAAAAGATTTTCAATGCAAGCGCTGCCTCCCATTTTACCCCGTGCACACATTCATATTAAAATCACTGTCTGCATTCGAGTTAATATCCGACCAGACAGAATTATATAACTTCGTAGCTTTTCTCATATAGAAATCAGTACAGCGCTAGAACGTCAAACGGTTTTGGTTAGTGTGTGTTGTAAACCTGATGTTAAATGATCACCTACTAATATGGATAAATGTCTACTAATACAAAACTTTAGTCACCGGGCGAAACTTACATTTCAAGCCCCTCTTTTGTGAGTCTGAGGCACTTCCACAAACAGGGCTGGCCTCGAAAGAAAAAGGCTGCTGAAATCTTGTGAAAAGTTGCCAACGAATGCGGTGCCATTAAATTCGTCCCAATTATGACAGCAATGATATTGTTTCTAATGCACTCTGTTTTTAACTTTAATGTTAAAATGCAACGTATTCCATACGGTCACATTCCTAGTTGGGACGCGAATGTGGTGGTGCAATTATTTATTTTATCGTATATTTTCCCGCCGTTTGTCTCGCGCAGTGTTATGCAACTGCGTCGAACCATTCGGCGATAGTAGACGTAGTGCGATTTATACACGGAGCGTTTCTGCCGTTGTTGGCACGTGGTTGGACCATGTGGCAACCGTTAAGTAGATGCGATTTACGAGTTAATAATACTTTTGATTTTTACATGAGGCGTTTACCTACACAATCAAAGTCACGGACATAAGTGTTTTGTCATTCACATCACTCAGCAATCCTCATGTTTCGCCTCCAATTACGCTGAATATCACTTTGATTATGTGCCTTGTTCGTTGTTCGCGTGTCACTCGATCCCAACATATCCCGATAACAAAATGGCGCACGACGCGTTATGTTGCAATATTGAAATAAAATGGGCACAATACGTGTGAGTATATCTTCTGTTTATAATGCGTGTACACAAACAATCTACCGCATCATTATCACCTAAGCTACAAATTTAAAAGGAAAGCGGATGGTCTTGCAAATCACTAGGGTAAATATCTTACACATCGGTTTATATTCCTAAATATTTTTAGCCTGCACGTACCGTCAAACGCGTTAAAAAAAAACTCAAGCATAATCGTGCGCCATATTTGGTACGAGAACTGGGGTACCACACGGATATTAATAATAACAGTAAACAAGTTTGAAAGCCGCTCCGCGTACCTCGTCAAAGTTGTCGACCATGAAGCAAATGTGGGGATACGTCATCTCCTCGCCCTCCCCTTTTGTGTCCATCTTCCGGCGGCTCGGTGACGCGTACACCTGCACACAGACGAACGAATAAGAATCAAGAACACATTTCGCAAGAAAAAAAGAAAAAGAAAAGTATAACGTGTGATTTTTGGTCAGATAACAACTGTAATAGATAAAGCACATCAAAATAACAAATTCAATTTATTTCTAGTAAAGCATATAATTTGCAGATATTGAAATAAAGATTTAGTTCTCAATCCCTAATGAGTTAGAACACAGGTTATTAACGCGTTTATTAGCGCGACGAAGCACCGCCAGGGTAGGCCACCACGCAGACATGAAAACAAACAAACCGATGCATGTCACTGAATGGATTACAACTCGCGATCCGAGGCACGCGTGGGTTTGGTTGTTGCGTAAACCAAAAGTCAATGACACCGCACCGCGTGTGCCGATTAATGTAAGCAGACTGAATGCTAAATGCATACACGTTGCCAATTTAACATAGTCCCCATTCAAGTACGCATCATACAATTAATCCTTAATATACATACATTGATGTTATGCAAGAAAAGATTTTGTAAAAATTGTCGTTAAACATAGATCCTTAATATGATTTTAAATGAGCATATGACATCACTTACATATTTTACATATTATAATTATTTAAAAAAAAATATAAAGAATGTACGAGTAGTAGAAAAGTGTAGATGCAGGCGACAATTTAGAAAAGGCAGACATAGGAAAAATTGAGAGGCAGATTAATATTATAGTATTCAGAACGATATTTCGAGACGTCGCCGTCATCAAGATGCTTTAAATAAACTTACTTACTCATATAATTTTTTTTACACTTACAAAACCTGTTTTTCCGTAGAACTGAGTATTTAAAGAGACAAGCGTCTCTCAGAAAAATTTGACAATATTATAAGTGTTTGCCAATTTAAAACCTTCCTAACGACATTTCTTGAATTTACAACATCCAAGGCTTCATCCTTGATCTTATGTGCAGTGGTAGTGAGACAACAGGCAGTGGTCACATCTTCGCTACCACCATGTACACTCAGCGGGGACAAGAGGATAATGGGGTTAGGGATCAATTAGAGTAGATGATTCTGAACTGCATATGTCAGTGTCGCCGGTCTAGTCTCGACTCGTTCGTTACAAAATGCTGCCGGGGCAACCATTTGTTGTGAGAGCGGATTTTATGTGTGAGGGTATTGAACTGCTGATACAGACATTTTAATGAGTGCGCATTCTTAAATTCAAGGTATTGTTATTATATTTCTGAAAGAATTTCAATTAGGGGTGGTCGTAAAAATACCTTCAAAGGAATCTGACCATTTTCAAAACAAAGAATATTTTCACATTACCCTTTCTATGCCACAACATTTTCTTTCATCGATTAATTCTTTACAGAACGTCATAAAATCACGCCCTAATTGTTATTATATAACTTTATAAAAAAATTATGAAGGTATATATAATAATTAGGCATATTCTAAATCTACTATACTATTCGACAAATACTTAAGTATATTATTATGACCTCAAATATAACTGGCAAAATCTAAACGGCACAAAAAAGATAACACCATCTTGTTACAGGCATAAAAAATATTGCACATACCTTTTTTAAATTAGGAGCTCTGTAATAAATCAATATTATCAAACTTATTTGACATTGGTCCATAAATTCCTTGTACCTAATTATATAATAAATTGTACTTGAAGCTACAGAACTTTCCAGAAGAAAAACAAATACAATTAAAACATCCTAATCGAGGAAGCCTTATAGGCGCGGTTATTTGTGGCCACCGCCGGCTATGGGCGCGCGCGGTGTACGATAAGGCTAAATGTAGTGGACGCTTTGCCTATTGGTGACAAACGGACGCAGAGACCAGCGCTGACAGAGGGGGCGACGGCAATCAAAACGAAAGCACCTTCATCTTATTAATATAGGAGAATTGGTGTAACGTGTCGTAGGCGTGCTCATCTAGTAAAACATTCTGATGATGACATCAGTGCGAACTACTTTTTGTTCTAAACCGCAGCTTGCGCCGTCGTCACAAGGATAGTGGAAGTTAATTGACAAATGACAACGCTCTCTGCGCGCGACCTTGCGCCGCCTGCACACGCCGATGAAACCCCCCCACGCCCCACCCACCCTCTGCCCCCTCCGCGGCGACTTAGACGCTCTGCTCCATCAGAAAGTAAAGACAACATCTTCACGCTATTATTCCAAGTTACGACCATTTGGGTAAATGTTGTTAAAGGGGGATATTCTTCAGAAATTTTACTTCTATATGATGATTCCATAATGAAGACATTCATCTTCACATCATATCAATTAACTGAAAGAAAACTAAAACGACTAACTCTTCATATGTACGATGTGACGCAATATTTTACAAATAAACAATAGCCCTAAGCTCTTGCATCCCTAATCCTGTTATTGTAACCACCTAAGTCTTCAAAGAGCATCAGTCTAGAAATCAATGTAATGCTAAGAGGATTCCGTGCCTCCCAGCGGCTGGAGGCATAGCACGGACGAGTAACTCTACGCCACGCGGAAGCAACAATAACTGGGGAAGCCCGACAGTGCACATTTCTTACAAATATCTGATTAACTAAAGTATTATATATTAAGTAGAAAACCCGTAAGGCAGCATACGCACTATTACGATTAACGAGCGTTAAAATATTATACATGTCTTTTTACCTTTCGACTCTAGAAGTTTCTTGTTTTATTTTTGAAGGTTGTATTAAAACAAACGGCTACCATTAGCGTATGGCTCGTGAAATTTTCCTCGAGTTCTTGTTCTTAATCCTATTAATGAATAAATAAACCGCAGCCTGCCAGGTAGCCACGCAACGAACACGTAATAAATATAAGGAAACAGAGACACATTTATTAATTTTTAAACAAATCGCGAATAGAAATGCTCGCTGCTAAACAATTTTTCTTTATTTTGTATAATTAATGTAACCGAGGTCGAATCGATAACTATTGTGACCGTTGATAGTGGAAATACTTAAACCAAGATCAGAATAATGTCTACGGCCCCTGCACAGTCCCTGATACGGTAATTGAAACGCGATTGATTCCAAGTTTTAGCGTGATTGAATCCACAACAGAATGCAATTGTCCCGATCAATTGCGACGTTTAAGCGGACAATGTGCTTACTTTTAAAACAAATACATTATCGGTGTGTATCAGAGATTGAACAATTTTATGTTGTTTGTACGAGATATAGAATATAGCCTATACTTCTTGACAAATTGTTAATTTGGCAAGAGATCTTATGCAGTATCGGCGATGCGATACATTGCCAAAAAATATTCATGCTTTCAAATAAACAACTTGCTGTTGGTAAACTTACTGTTTAACTAATAATTAAAAACATATAGCAAACTTGTGCATTTATAATTCATATTTATCTATGTTATATTTATGAACTTGATGTCGTTGTCAATTATTATATGATTAAAATTTAGCCAGAAATTTCCAACCTATACTAATATAATAGATCAATCTATTTCAGAGGTCATATTAATGACCAGTATTGTCGTTAGATTATTTATAAAGTTAAATGATTTTTAATCATTTTAGCTAATGGCTATAGCTAGTTATGAAGAAAGTTTGGTAAATTCATTGAGTGTAACACTCATGACACAATTTTTAAATACGGTTTATAATTTGATAAACGAGTAAAGCGCGAAGCAAAACGGATGAGATGTCTATATGAGGTAAATAAAATTATAAAGATTGCACGCAAATTTTTATATACATTTTCTTCATAAATCCAAAAGTAAAATGTCTCACAGAACATGCATTATGCTTACGTACCTACTAAATCAATATTTATTTCGATGAAATGCCTTTTCAGTGTTTTAAGAACTGTTAACTGTTGGTTGACTAATATACACTAGCGGCGGTAGACCCGACAATTTTATGAGTAATGCTCAAAGATAGCTAATATAACATAAATTTGAAACATGACGAAGATCAAATAAAAGACAAGCAAAAGCATTGGCCTTTGCCGTCAACGGAGCGTATCCAAAAGAAACTTCTAACGACTTCCCGCAAATGCATCCAGCGTAATAAAGTAATACTTAGTTTGATTTTCATTCCTACCACGCAAGCAACCCATAAACGAAACTAAATAAAAAAATAATCGTCAACAGGTACGTCTAAGTCTTCCAAAGTTACGATATTATTCCTATTTATATTATCTATATTTATATATCACGTTAACGACTAATTACATTCAATAATAATGTTCAAACGTATTAACATAGTAATATTGCTATACCACATTGTATTCGCACAGAGCGTAAGTTGCCAAGGTATATGGACACGTTTAGCGTTGAACGAGAAGACATTTCGATAGGAATTCTTGGAACACGTTTGCCTGGTCCCTCTGGTCGTGCCTAAAACGGGATTGTGAGCAGCTTTCGCCCGTTGCACGGTGACACGGTCTCGTCATCGAAACAATCACGTCGTGACGTCACGGCCCTAGCGAGCCGCGCAGCGTGACGGTTCGCGGGCGAGCGAGCACAAAGCGCCACATTGTAAATGTCACCATTATCAGCTGTCACCATTACCCATTGGCCTTGGATCGGTGCACGGGAGGAAAGCGCAGGCATTTAGACTTTTGTCTTTTCGAACAGAACTTGGAATTACTCAAAGGAAACCGCTTTGAGAGGACAAAAACGTCCAATGATTATCCGAACATTGTTGTCTCAATTAATCTATCCTAGGCTTTGGACAAAAATATCGTTTAGATGACAACTACGCGAAAATCTCAATGATGAGCGGTGGTTGACGAAAAGTGTGAAGACAAAAATGTGATCATTCATCGTTCGTTTGTACATTTCGAAACAAATTACGGAGCCACTTAGTGCCTTACTATGTCAATGAAGTGCATTTTTACTGATTTCAGATTATTTAATTAATCAATATTCAATTTATAAAATAGGCTTACTTATCCGATTCCGTCCTATCTTTACTAACAATAGAACCTTTCTTTAGAATAAAACTATAGTTATCATTATATAACATAAGTAGAGAATTTTGCTCGTTTAGGGCGACTAATATGGATTTAAAAATAGGCGTAACGTACGTAATTTGATCCAAAATAATTGCCTTGATACTAATTTGACTTGAAGAGTAAAACTCAAATATAGAAGACTATGTCGTAGCAAACCAACAATAATTTAATAAATAGTCCAATTACCGTTATGCATATTTCTTAATAGGGAAAGAAATAAGCTATTAGAGATAACGTATGTAATTACAGAACAAAGCAGCATACTGATAGTTTTGGTTGTAAAAAAAACCGCAATTCTATGAAATTCTACCTAATATAGCATTAACGCAAAGTTGAATATCATTCCATCGAGTTCAGCTCAATTAGACAAATTAACTCACTGAAGAGTATAATTACTCAATTAATGACGTAATTCCCCCCCCCCCCCCCCCCCCCCCCCATCGCCCTCACGGCCAGGCCGTGAAAACGACCAGGGACATCTTGCACAAGACATAATTCAATTTACCCTTATTACTACGCCCTTTTGTCGTATGCGATTGAAAATTAATCTATTTAACTTGAATTAATCAATAAGTTATTATGGCAATGTAAAAGATTACCGGTGTTTATTGTGGCATGAAAACATATGCAAATGAATTATTGAACGTCTCATCACAGTTATTTAGTTAAAGGTTTTTTAATTAGACAATAAATAAGACGTGAAAGATGTTATGGTAAAAAAGCAATAAAATATATTTATTATACACATGTGTTACATATGGCATAGTTGTAAAAGGACTATTTCAAGTTAATCCCCACAGCTGAGGGCGCCGTGAACCGTGTCAATAATTTGAGAGCAACACCATCCCGCAAATCTCGCACTAGATTAGAATCCGACGAGAGCGCGGCGCTAACCAAATAAACGTGTTCAGTACTCCACATTCCGCACCCGGGGCATCTCGGGGGCGCGCGCCTCACCCGCCCCACGAATCGCTCCCATTGAGCCCTAACGCGACCGACAGATTTAACAATTTCCCCGAGCTCCCACTCTACGGACCGTCGCATTATTAATAACAATGCCATTGTTTTGCTGTCCCATATCTCGAGTGCACAATTGGCCTCCACCTCTTCCTCTTCGATAAACAATGAGTCACGGCCCCCTTTTTGTGACCGTACAAATATTTCTGCCTAATGGCAATCGACATTGGGTGTTGATAAGCGGCCCACGCTCCGGGCAGCTGGCGTGACGGCGCGTTTAAAAACACTTTCCCCATAATCGAAAATAACTCGATGCGTTCGAAAATAAAACCTCGTTCGAAGCCAAAGCGATTAAGCATCGATCCAATTTCGCAACGGTTGGCCGTAAGCGGCAATGAAATAATCTTACTTCCTTATGTAAACGTGTAATTCGAGTTGCAAACGGCAATCAATCTCCGCCGGTCGGTGGTTGCGCTCGAACGAGTGAGAAGGCGATGCGTTGGTTAGGGCCCCGCGGGTGCAGCCGCACCGTGCGAGCGGGACGCCGCCGTTGACGTCAGGCCGCTCTCGCTCGCACCCGACGGGCGCGCGGGGGCTTCGGCCGAAGGGGGCCGAGCGCCGCCGACCATAGCCAACCGGTGCCCATCCAGTTTCTAGTACGCGGCCGCCGCTTCGCAGACACGCTCGTTTCGCGCCGCCGCCGCCCCGGGCTCCATTAATGTAACCGTATCCAAGGGGCGCGTAGTGCTTTATCCGACAAGTGAATGAATCGGTGCAAACGTCGAGCGACCGACGAGTGCGCGGCCGAAGACACGGCGCCGTTCCGTTGCGAGCGCGACCTCGTTTAGGCGAGCGGAGCTGCGCGGCTTTCTAGCGGGCGCACGGGACGAATCGATGAGAGGCCGCGCTCGGCCCCGATGACAGCTCGCACATTGATCGGGTGAGTGTGGACCGCGTACGGTACCGCTTCCGTGCACTTTCTAAAGCGCGAGCCGCCGTGAAGTGCCCCTAAGGACCCCCTGCACGCCGCCGCATCGAAATCAAATTGACTAACACGCGCGAACGACACAATAGAAGAGCAGCCGACGGCGGCGCGGCGTTCGCCCCTCGTCGGTCTTTGAACCGCAGTCCGCTCATTTGTTTACTACGTTGAAACGTCTAGAAGCGATCGCAGTATTTGTGATCGTATTCATCAACGCTGAACAATTGCAAAAATTAAAAACAAAGGTAATCGAGCTGGCTTGTGCTAATGTGCAAATGTGACGACCCGACGGGTTTAAATAATTGCTTCATTTGGTTGCGTGGTGTAATTCACTTGGTTTTCTTCATTGGTAAAATTTAAGATACGGGACCGCAAACGAACCGAACAGACCATTCGTTAGATAAAATATCCATCGCGTTTTATCTGTGACGCGTTGTGAAAAGTCGATAACAGAGAGAGGAACTCATGCGAGCGTCGTTTAATTTCAGGCTCGATCCAGGCCAATGGTGATTGGATGACGATCTCAGCGCGCTCCCCGGACCAGGAGCCGTCGCCCCCGAAGCAGATCAACCTCGCGGAGCCGCTGGTGGAGTCGGTGCGCGTATACCTGGCGAATGAGCTGCCCGCCAAGCGGCTAGTGCAGCCGGCCGGCCGGGCGCCGCCCACGCCGCCGCCCGCCGCCTGTCACGCGGACATCGGCGGCGACACGGCGCGCCAGGACATCCGCGGCATCAACTTCGAGCCCCGGCTGCGGCGCAATGACGTGAACAACAACGCCGCCGCCTCGCGCCGCTCCGCCGCCACTCACACCGGCCCCACCGCCACCGCCACCGACGCCATGCCCAGCCAGGCCGAGCTGATGCAGCGCCAACCGCTGCTGGCGCGCAACGCCAAGCCGGACGCCCCGCAGCCCACCACCGACGACTCGGACCCCGACCAGGAGCACTCGCCGCAGCGCACGCACGCCTCCGACTTCGTGGTCGAGATCCCGGCCGGCACCGTCCGCGAGGAGCGCTACCCCAAAGAGATATGGAAGACCATAATCTCCTTTATTTTCCTCTTCCTCTGCGTCTGCATCAACATGATGTCGCTGTCGCTCGTGCACGAGCGCTTGCCCGACAGAAACACCACCCCGCCCCTCACCGATTTCATCCTCGACAACGTCACCGCGAGGGATTGGGGATTGGCCGTCTCCGAGTACCTCATCATGGTATCCACGACGGTCGCGATGCTCGTTGTCGTGTTCCACAAGCACCGGTTCATCGTCGCGCGACGCATGTTCTTAATAATCGGCCTGCTGTACCTGTACCGTTCGGTGACCATGTTCGTGACCGTGTTGCCGGTCTCCAGCACCACCTACTACTGCAGCCCCAAGAGCAACAACACGACACCGCTACTGGTGATCAGGAGAATGTTTTATCTCATCTCTGGCTTCGGGCTGTCGATTAACGGCAAGCATACTTACTGCGGCGATTACATATACTCTGGCCACACCATGGTGCTGGTGCTCAGCTACCTGATCGTGGCGGAATACTCGCCCAAGAAGCTGTGGCCCGTGCACTGGGCCATGTGGGGCTCGGCACTGCTGGGCGTGTCGTTCGTGCTGCTCGCGCACGGCCACTATACGGTGGACGTGGTGATCGCGTACTACGTGACCACGCGACTCTTCTGGACATTCCACTCGCTGCTGGTGACGCCGCACCGCAGCGGCGGCGGTTACAACCAGTACATGATCCAGCGCGAATGGTGGTACGGGCTGTTCACGTACCTGGAGCGCAACGTGCGCGGGCCGGTGCCGCGCCGCTACGACTGGCCGCTGCCCTGGCCGCGCACCAAGCTCTTCAGCCGGCTCAGCTAGTGACGCGCCCGCGCCCGCGCCGCGCCGCCGCCGCCGCCCCCGGAACGCGTATGACGCTCACCTTCTGCGAATGCCGCTTCAGCACCTGCAGCTCCTTGGGGCTGGTTCGCGTGCAGATCGCCAGCGTCAGCGTGTAGTCGAACTGGTGGACGATCAGGTTCAAGTAGACCGTCTCCTCCCAGTCGATCTCCGGGTCGCCGATTGGCAGCTTCTTCGAGTCCTTGCGAAACACTTCGACGTCCGTCTGCGGACGAGCGGACTGCGGTTAGTTGAGCACACGGACACCAATGCAGTGCGCGACTTTTGGCTGTGCTATTGTGTTAACGAACTTTAAAATGGTCTAGTGGGACTAAAGCCTCTGTGTGAATTGTGATAGCAGTGAGAACTTACGCTTTTGTTGTTATGTAGATTTAAGACACTTCTCCTTTCGCAACGGACAATGAGTTATTGACGACTGTTCATGAAATTTCCTTTTTTTGTAAATTGTATTGTATATTTTATAAGTGGTTATTGAACATAAAATTTGGAGTCTAACAAAGAACACACTATTTATTAACAAAAAGTACTGTGATTAGATTTTGAGGTGCATCTTGAGTGAGTGTGCCGCGAGATGCGGTTTAGAAAATAGTTGTTGTAATAGGACATATTATGGTAAGAAAAATATTTTTATAATGTTTAAAAAATAAAGTACACAACTGTTATGATTGCAAACTTTTTGTATTCCCAAAAATGTCTGAGAATTTTGTATCTTTAATCCAAATGGTGCTAATATAGAAACTAATTTGGGAACTACTAGACTGCATTATGGCACAGGCACCATTTTATTTTTAAAAAAGAAATGCTTATTAATGCCTCACAATAATCCCCATTTTTTAACTAAAAAGCAGTAAGCATTGCTCCACATATTGTAAAGTTGTTAACAGAAAACACAAGCATCCATCATCAACAAGATACTCCCATAACAAGATACTTTAAAATATGTTCAACAGAGTGAATGAAACATAAATATAAAACAAATTTCTAGCAACGTCCACTTTATTTTTTTGTCATATATTAGTCTGTTTATGTTGTTGTATCATTTCAAACCTACCTCATACTTAGGCAGATAGCGAGAGGATCCTTTAACATGCCTCTTCCTTACAAAGAACAAAAGATCATCACAGTCTATAGCTTGCTCCTCTTGGAATAGGAAGTGCCTCACAAACAAGTCAGTCCAGTATGTTGTTCCTTGCAGCACCACAAAGCCAGACTCTGTTAACATTGTTAAAAAAAATGAAATTTATTCACCTGTTTTCATGCTGATATTTACTTAATGGAATATAAAGTATGTTGTAGATTGTGCTGATATATATTAGAAGATATAATAAGTGCCTTCAGTAAACTTGATTAGTACAGCTCTAATGCAAATGAACTATGTGCAATCCTATAAATAATTCTTTATTCTAATATAACTTGTGTGTAACTTGTATGCATGCTTGAATTGTTCCCATTAATGCCTCCATTCACTATTATGTCGTTTTCAGTTTTATCATAATTTTAAGAACAACTACAACTAGTTTCCTTTTCATTTTACTTGATTATTTTGTACATTGCAAGTATATGTTGTATTCATCATTATTAGTTTACTCTTAAATGTCTTAACTTGCCTAATCAGTGGAACTGAAGTTTTATATGTTGTCAAATATAAATTGTTAAGTATGGCGAATTGTTTGTAGCATTTAACAGTTCAAGAAAATGCTTTGGATTATTTGTAACTGAACTATATAAAGGAATTATAAGAAAACATTTGATAATCTGTGTTGGATTAAATTTCTCTGTGTATGTATTTTGTCTATTTTGTTTGACATTTTCAAAACTTTTAGGTAGACCTTACCAATCAGATAAAAATATTGCTCAAAAAAACTTGATGCGGATCTATACTGAAAAGGAGAAAATAATTAAATTGTGACATATTTAAAATCGACACTCCATAAGGCTTAGATTTAATTAAAGTGATTTATTTAAATTCATTGGTACTTTTTCAATAGGTACTTTGGAAAAAGTATTCCTACATTTATTCTATTAAATAGGTATTTAAAAAGAATAGAAAAAAAAACAAACAAATTCCCAATAACGAAATCATTTTCTGAGTATTTAAATTGGTCACAAAACCTTTGTCATGTGTTCTATCTTATTTATCACCTAATTTTTTTTTACCAAATATTTCCTAGTATTGAATAAAATTATTAAATACTTGCATTGCTATGTTTCAGGTTATTATTAGATTTTCACTACATCAATAGTCAGAAAATATTTTATCAATATAGCTAAATAATAATAACATTAAAAGATAATATTAAAAATGATCATACCACATTCCATATCATGCTTCGACTTAAAACAACTAGAAATCAACCAAGTCAAAAAGGTAGGTATAACATATAAAACTATGAGATTTGGAATTACCTTAATTATTATTCAAAATTTTGAAGACAATGAAATTTTGAACTAGGAACTGTTTTTCTGGCTACAAAAAGACAGAGAAAATGAATATATTCTGAGCCGGAATTTTTAAACTATTCCATTAACCCATTTAATAAGTAACTAACTGTTTATACCATTGCTGTTGTAAATTAAAAAACCAATAAATGTTTTTTTCATATTAAAGATTTTTTTATTATTCTGTTTTGTGCATATTTATCAGTAATTATAGGTAGCACTTATTAGAAAAAAAACAGGACCTAAATCATAGTTTCTTCTTATAGTCCACCATCAAAAAAATAATTTGGTGTGGATTCCATTATATCAATTCATCCTCAGGGATATGTAATGATTTTGTTGTAAAAACATATACACTGCCCCATGAATGAGTTAGTTACTCTAATGCGGTGTTTCCTAACGTCGAGCCCACGCCCCACAGGGGGGCAATTCGAAAATGGACTCAATACGAGTTTAATCATTTCGCTCCAGGGCATTGAAATGCAATGTTAGATTTCAGTACCAAATTTAACGAAAAAAGCAAATTGTTAAATAATTGCGGAAAATAATTATAAGGTACAATTTCGTTGATGAGACCAAAATATTGATTGGGTGTTTAGTGCTTTCCAACTTGTTTTTTTTTTCTTTTTTCTATATCATTATCCTGTGTTGTAAGGAAGTTTTTACAAACATAAATTGCATGTGGACAAACACCCAGGTGCAAAACGAATATGTGTGTGTAAGTGGGTGTGTGTGTGGGAGTGTGTGTATGTGGGTCACACAAATAGTTATCGCGTACGGGAATCATAACCACGACCCCTCGACGCCGAAGCCAATACCTTGGCAACTGCGCCACGGAGTAATCTTTTGTTTTTGTTTTCGATTCGAACTCACTCTTGATTCGAACTCGATTTGAAAAGCTTACACCCAATCGACACTAGAAACAAGATCGTGCGTTATCAAATCCTTTAACTCTATCCGGCCTATTACGTCACAATCAATCAATCAATGAAATATCTTTATTCAAATAGACGCTTGGGCGTTCTTATGAATCGTCAAATTTGACATAAAAAAAATATATACATATATAGGTTCGTAAGGTACCACCGGTTCGGAAAGCAGTTCCAGTTGAGAAGAGACCGGCAAGAAAATCAACAGTTGCTCTTATAAAAATAAAAATATCATCAAGTATTAACACCACACATTGGCGTCGTCGAGATATTCCGCAATGGTATAATATAATTTAACCTGTGGCGACACAATGTAATTTGATATATTAGTCGAACGCCCCATGCGCCTTACATTGTGCAGCACAGCACAGTACAGTTCATCGCCAGTAGCTAGCGAACGCACACTGTCATGTGAATATCTTGTAGATTTAATAATAAATAATATATACAGCGTGTCGTTACCATCGCGACAATAAATGAACATACGTCTAACGCTACTTGCCAATAACCATAAAAAATATTAACGTTAAAAAATCCATAATTAAAAAAAAAATATTTTTCAAACAAACTAATTAAATAAAAAAGAAACAAAATTTGTAACATCGAATAACATCGAAATTAATTCGAGTCACATTCGATTGATTCAGAACTCTGAATCTGTCGGGAGTAAGGCGTAAGCCTACAGAGAGATTAACCATCCTTTTGGCAACTCAAATGATATTTGAAAAGCCATTTGACAGCTGATTATTCATTTCTACGATGATCAGTGTTTCAGAAACCGGGCGTTTGTCCGCCTATACACAAGATTAGTTTTATATTATTAGTTTTATATTTAATTGTGACTGGACCCCAAGCTGATGAACATCCAATTATTTTTTGTATTAAGAATGTTTGTTATTGTTTTGTAGTGAATGGCACTAAAGAGGAATCAGTGCATTTTATATAATTTGAAGTGTTCATGTTTAATCAAAATGTACATTCAACATATAAAAAAATATTCGTTAATAATTTTACTAGTTACTACTAACTTATGTAGCAGGTTGAACATAAAGAAAATTACCAATTTCAATTTAGTTAGAAAATATAATAGGGAAGATGCAGATTTAATATTTTTCAATATTTTGTGACTAAAATGTTTAAAAAATCATAAAAAATTGGCCAATGCAACATTTTTATTTTGTTTTTTTATAGATTTTTAACAAATATTACGGATTAAAGTAACGTGAAACGGAACGTTTTTTAAAACGTCAATCAGCGTATAGTACCGCAGTGTAAAAAATAATTAAATAGCAAATAATTAAATACAAAGGCAGTTTAATTTTTTTTATCATTTTAAAAAAGGATGTCTGTCCATATGTCACCAGGCTGTATCTCATGAACCGTGATAGTTAGGCAGTTGAAATTTTCACAAACGATGTATTTCTGTTGCCCCTATAACAAAAAATACTAAAAAACAAAAAAGTATAAATAAGTGGGGCTCCCATAAAACAGACATGATTTTTTTGCCGTTTTTATAGATAATGTTGACAGTAGTAGTGTTTTAACTACTTGTAATACTTCTATATTGAATATAGATATTAAAACATGATTTTTTTAAATGTGATAGAGTGGCAAACGAGCTGGCGGTTCACCTGATGTTAAGTAATAACCGCCGCCCATGGACATTTGCAACACCTGTAGGGTTCCAAATGAGTTGCCATCTTTAAATAAAGTGGGCCGCGGCTACCTCTCTCACCAGACGAAACGTAGAAGTACAACACTTCTATTTTACGCCGGTCTTCTGTGAGGTCGAAACGGAACCCTTCGTGTGCGAGTCCGACTCGCACTTGGCCGGTTTTTATTCAATACATTGTCGATATGACGGCAAAAAGATATCAGAAAGATTGAATTACATATGATGTCGTAATAACCAGAGAATGAGGGCTGGTGAAACATTCATCTTAGAGACGCTTTTAATCAAGACATTGGCCCATCAAATATCGGTCAACGCGTAATCTGCAACGTCATATTCATTTATAGGTTCTCCGAGTTATCTGCATTAAAAAACCAAAGATGCGATGATTTATGTCCGAAGCTATGGGAGACCAGACTTATTTGTCACATTTACGTGTAACCCCGATGTCCAGAGAACCATTATCTGGTCAGCGGTCTTTCGATCTTCATGACGTAATTTCAAGGGTATTTCATTAAAACTTGAAGAAATTCATAAAATTATTCACCAAAGACAAAATATTTGGAAGGTTTTGTGTGTGTATGATAATTTTAAATTGTAAAATTTTTTGTTAACCGTATTGTTCCCCCGTGCGAAGCCGGGGCGGGCTGCTAGTAGTATATAAAGAAAGTTATCATGTGACAATCGTTGTAAATGAAATAAACGCTATTAATAAAACCCTGCTTTTTATTACAGTTTTTTATTCAATTTCATTTAAGGCTGAGTGTAAATTGACTAAAGCAAAAATTGATCATAGCATAGTCTACATTGGGTATTAACAAAATGATCAACACAGGCGTGTGGCTTTAGAAAAGCAAACACACGCAGTCTTCTGATCACTCTTTCAATGTTTATCTGTAGGTTTGCAATATTTTCGACCTTAAAACATCCTTCTTCGCACTTTAACTATTTGGGAACTTCGTTGATACACACATAGCCGATGTACACGATGCACATAGGCACGAAACACGCATCAACACGGATTTTTTTCGAAACGTTGATTGGTGGCATTGTTATGATTACCTGATGTCGATAAATAGTTAACTTTTTTATTTATTGTACTTTGAGCTATTTATTTAAAAGAATAATAATTAATTTCTAAAAAGTCAAAATGTATGCCATGAAAGAGAGACAAATTATATAGCAAGCAAGTGACAGACAGAAGTTACGTCATCGCAATTGTAGATTCGTTTTCGCGCGAAAATTTAAACCATCAATTTGACACCGCATTTTTTTACAATAAATTACAGTATTTAAATTTTTTAATATACTTACGGTCTATTCTACATGAAATCCACTCAAATAAAACCAAAAATGAAAATATTGCATCTTCCCTATTAGTTTTGTGGGAGAATCTGCAAAAGATACCCTAATAGATGATATACTTACTACTACTACCGGCAGGCAGGAGATACTTTAGCCCTATTCTAGGAGACCAGAACTACAGGGCTGACCAGCACGATCCCTAGGAGCCCTTACGTTACAAAATGGCCCCATACACCGACGCCACAGCCATATACGTGAGCAATTACAACAAAACTCGGATTATTATCCCAGGTCCAGACTCGAACAGTATGACGATGTTTAATTATCATGCGTTAAATTATTCGACTAACCCATTCCGTAGGAAAAAACAATAGGATGAAACCCATTATAAAAGGGGAATATGATAAAAATGAAAGAAAAAATCGGGAAGCGGGACCCCTCCCGAGTGAGTTTTTAAGGGTAAAAAATGGTTTATCTCGATTTCCGGCTAAAGCGTCAGGCCGCGAATGCCGACTGGGTTCGATTTTAATATTATAGGGTAATGTATGTAGGGTTCACCCACAAGTTATGTGGACCCAAAAAATAAATGTTTTTAAAAAAAAAGTTTTTTTAAAAAAAAAGATGTTTTTGAAATTTTACTTCTTTTGGCGCGTTAGCGAAAAATGATGAAAGTAAATGTTTTACTATGCGCGCGCCCGACACCCGACAACCGACACTCTGAAGTTAGCCACTCAAACGTTGACATTATGACAACTGTCATAGGGTCCACCATCCAAAATGTCCATTTCTTTAATTATGTCGAAATAACTTGTTTGATATTTAAATAAACTTTATTGAACTAGATAATGCGTTATAATGAAACATTCAATGTATTAAATACCATTTTCTATTGTTAGTGTAGTTTTTCTACAAATGTAGAATAAGGCCAAAGATAAAATTTTTGAAAAGATGTTTATCTTGTTACGCAAAAGAAGTATTACTTCTAACGCTGCACGCAATGCGCACGCAACCGTCTGCTCGTTTGGTAACTTTTCACATAAAAAAAAACATTTATAAACAAGGCCCTCCTAAGGCAAACATTTACCACAGGTATAATAAATTTCAGGATAGTAGAGTTACTGTGGAAGATTTTGAAGAAGTTGACCATTGCAACATTCGAAAGCGTCAAACGGCGTTCAGTGGTCATGGGTTCGATTCCCACACAGGACAATTATTCGTGTGATCCACAGATAACTTCACAGACAGGATATCAGACAGATGTTAGAAACAGCCATAATCACTTACAACATGATTCACATGTTGTGAATGGTGTTGGCTAGGGAGGATAATCATGGTGACAAAACTCATATTGGAAATTAAGCATTGTTCATTCCAAAAGTGGGCCTTAATAATGTTAAAAGTTTAAATTACGTATAAAATTGTCTTTTGATAATATACTTTTATACACATTTACATATTGTGTGGGATAACTTAGTTTAATAGTGTTTGTATAAGTAATTTACTGTTTAATTCATGTAACGTAAGTCGAAATAATTGCTTAAAACTTTGCTTAAAACTTGCTTAAAACTTGCTTAAAACTTGCTTATTTTAGATTGCCTATAAAAATGTCTGTATAATGAAATACTATAAGATTTTAATTGTATAACTGGTTTTATATGACTATTAACACATATGTTGTAAAATTAGTACGATAAAATAATTAGGGAAAAAGTGTATTTTCATAGTGTCATCGTAATTAATTTAATTTAATTATTTGTAATATAGTCATAAGACCTCGAATTCTTTAAGGTAACGCACCAAGAGGGTGCCAAAGAAAAAATGTAAGCTCTCTGATTGGATACCAATACGACAACCAATCAGAGAGCAGGAATTAATTCCCACAGGATCACATAAATATAGCGGCGTTTCGGGGCATCATCGCAGTCGACGAGTATCAAGATCTACCAGTGGAACAAGCAACTAGAAGAAGTCAGCAAGAAAGAAGCCCTGCAGCCTGGAAGAGGAGGAGCCTGCAGCCACTAGAAGAACGTTTTATTGCATAAGAAAAAACTTGTACAAACGTCTGAAAATAAACAGTGTTCTTTCTGTCTTCACGACATTCTTGTTTCTTTACCAATCTAGCACACTGAAACGTGCATTGCGCACACATATGATATATAGGTAGCTTTAAACCTTACAGACTGCGAGTAATTGGTGAACTCTCACACTACAAGGTGTAAAAAGATCAGGATTAACATTTCTGCTAAATACAGCTTAAACATTTTACCAATATTTCATCAGTTTGTATTAATTTTCCAGAATACAAAATCAGTATTGTATTTAGTAGAATCCATATTTTCATTTCCAAATCTTTTGTGTATCTCGGTAATAATATATTAAACAGTAATGTACACCAAATTTTCTACTTTTTATCTTAGCAACAACATAAATAAGAATGTACACCTAACAAACATAACCTATTAGTTTGAGAGAAATAAATCTTGAACTTAATTTATCTTAAATGTGTGTTAGTGACTCATGAATTATCATTATCAGATCTATTAGAAGTAGTACTGAGACTACTAAAGTCCTAATAGTTCTGATACTGATGTTTTTTCTTTGCTCTTTACTCATAACAGAGAAAGTGGCAAACTAGCTGATGGATCACCTGATGTTAAGTGATTAATGCCGCCCATGGACATTTGCAACACCCATAGGGTTGCAGATGTGTTGACATCTCTTAATAAAGTGGGCCCCGGCTACCTCACTCACCAGACGAAACACAGCAGTGCTACAATTCTACTTCCGATCTTCTGTGAGGTCGTGGTACTAAACCGGAGGGACATGCCCAATCGTGCAACAGCGAATACTGTGGCGTGGCCCTACCACCGTAAGTTCGTTATTTGTAATGAAAAAAAATCATATAATTTTACACCTTTGTGCAGCACTAGGGTCTCCATAATAGTTTAAGCATTTTAAACATATATGTAGTTACGAAATTGCCTTTGTTTTAAATAAATTAAACTCACCATCCTTCATGAGTTGCCGCATTTCTTTGGTTCTTTGAAAGTTAATTTCTTCAAGCAGTTGTTCAAGCATAGATGCGTCTTTTAAATATGTAGAGCCGCCTAAAGCCATTTCGATATTTACAATAAAAGAGCTATAAAACCCAGAACAATACACATAAACACCTCACATGTCAACACAATCTCACACAAATGGCAATGAAACACACTAAGTATAAATGGACTATTAGATTAATTTCATATAAAAAAATATATACACTTAAGGTCACTACAAATGAATGAAAATCATTAACTGACAACACATTTCAATCATATTAATACATCATTAAATATCCTAGCCTTAATTTTAGCTACCATGGAAATCGAAAAAAAATAACAAACTGTCAGTCAGACGTGCATATTTTGCACAGATCACAGAATATATTGCATACATAAATATCGAACCTAGAAGAGGACTGATCGTCACAGAGTTTTAAACATTTCCTAATTTTTGTTTCGTCGGAATAGGACTCAGAAGAAACAACGTAGCTGATGCACGACGATGACACTTTGACGTCATCTAATCCACTACAACTCTGCAATCCCCGGTAACGAGAAGCAATCAACGACAATTTGACTAAACAGCACTCGGCACGGCACGGTCAACGGCACCCTCAGATCAGATTTATATAATTTCAGATAATATCTGAAATTTTTATATATTATATAAAAGTACTCTTTGCCTCAGACGGAGGTTCCGCAATCCGGACTGAACTGTCATCGATAGTGGCACCTATCCAGGGGAAGTAATAAACCGTCACGGATTTATCATAAAGGGGCCCATTCACTATCCTGCCTGGCAGTCCGCCGTGCAGTCCGCTGCTCTATGGAGGATCGTGAATGGTGTTGCAGGCCTGCAAAGTTTCTGGCAACACCGAGCAGGACGCGCCTTGCATCCTGCAAGGGACCTGCAAGCTCCGCCCACCACTTGCAGTCCGCCGCGCAGGACTGTCCAAAGAGTACTTTTATATATCTGAAACACCCCTTAAGGGGCCCATTCACTGTTGCAGGCCTGCACAGTTTCTGGCAACACCGAGCAGGACGCGCCTTGCATCCTGCAAGGGACCTGCAAGCTTCACCCACCGCCTGTATCAAAATTACGCTATATAATTATAAATGTCGATAATGGTATGACTCATTTGCTACTGTGTAGCACCGCTCTTATCTTTTACACCCTTACTCTCATCGGTCTAGCAAGTTTTTCTAATAGCAACGAGTGACAATAAAAGATTATGTTTTTCTCAACACGGCTTGTTCTTTGTACTGCATCTTAACTATTCCCTCCTGCCGGCTCCCAAAATGGTATGAAATAATATCGATATTTATATGTATCGAAGTTTTTCTAAGCCGTAACAGTTTGACAGATTTCGCTGTCACTAGGAATGCCGAAAATCGAAAAAAAAATCGATATATCGATATTTATAAAAATATTAATATTGGTCTCGATATATCGAAAAAAAATATCGATATATTGGTCAAATTTTCGGTTATAAAAAAATAATGTATTTAGTTCAGTCTGATTGTTTTAAAAAAATACTAAGTAATAGTAATTTTTTATCACAAATTACATTATTTTAATGAATGAGAAATTTTAAAAATTTCTTTTATTAATCTAAATTTCTACGTTTATTAATAAGTCTAAGTCCTTCATTGAAAAAAAAAAAAAAGAAACAAACAGCTTATTTAGTAAGATAAATCAGTTTCTTTAGCCCTGAATCAAATGATAAAATAACTAATAAAAAACATGTAACTTTGTAAAAAACGCATAAATAATTGTTTATAACGAAGTTAATAAGTGGTCAAAAAGAAACCCGCAGAGACTTTTCCTAAAAGACAGGCTTAGAAGCAGAATTTATTAATAATTGTTTGATTGACATGAAAATGCTGAACGACAATTTAAAAAAGTTACTTAAACAAGGTGGCTTTTCTAAGTGTATCCACTTTTTTTTATTAGATTCTAGACATAAATAATATTATGTAAAAAATTATAAATATTTAAAATCACTCGCAAGTAATTAATTACATTCATTTGAACTTATCTCACAAATTGCGTGATTTATACACAACTCATTGATTTTACGCGCGATCATTCATAACTAGTTCAAACATAACAAGTTCGTGCATAGTAAATTTTGGTATTTATGAATGACTACCGCATTGTCAACACGTTCTGTTTTTTAGGGAATAGAATAGCAATTTGAGTCAAGAGAGAGAGTCAGAGAGCAAACCGAGTCTGAATTTCCTGTGTAAATTTGGGCACTCAAAAAATCTCCCTGTATAGTAAATTGATAATAATTTTTATGACGTCAATATTTGACGTTTTTTATGAAAACTCGATATTATATTATATGAGATTTAATAATTGAGAATTTGATTATAATTCAATTATGTTCACTTTATTTACATATTAAATTAAAGTAACATTAGTTGATAACATTAATATTTATAAATGAGCTTAACATGGAGTTCAATATTAATGATTTGTAACACCTCTATACCATGCTGTACCTTAGATATGGATATACCATGCTGTACCTTAGATATGGATATACCATGCTGTACCTTAAATATGGATATACCATGCTGTACCTTAGATATGGATAGTGTAAATTACGAAGCGAAGTTGAAATTGTAGTATAAATACCATAATTATAATACAAAATGCTACACTGCATCCGCGACAATACTAGTCATAGACAACAGTTTTTTTTCCGTTCATTTTTATCTTTTACGGCTTTAAATCAGTTAATATTGAGCTGAATTAAATTTGAATATAAATATCGTTTATGATACGATTTCGATATTCAATTTTTATATCGATATTTTTTCGGCATCCCTAGCTGTCACTGTCCATTTTTTTACCAAAAATCATATGAAATATGACACTTGACATTTTGTAAATAAGAATTAAAATTGACGTAACATAAATCATAATGGAAACCCAAAAAAATACATTACGAGCAAAAGATTTGTGTTAGAGTAAAAATGTTGAAATAAAATCTGAAAATGATCATAAAAAATATTAAATTCATTTAACTGTTGTACCATAAGTTTTCCGTGTGAAATAATAAAAATTTAAGTATCAGAAAATAATCAAGTCATTGGCAATGTTTCGAAGTGTAAAGTCTACACATAGATGGATACGTCTTATGATAGGATCAACGCGAGTTATCTGCGTGCCCGTAAGAAGATTAACTACATGTTATGAATTAAGAACTATTACTTTACCACCACATAACCAATTTCGACTTGTCATTGGCGCAGCGTCGCTTGGCTTAGCATTATTAGCAGCAGACTATGTATTTAATGGTAGGTCAATTTCTATATAAATATTTATTAGTTTTGCTATTAAGGCATATCATTCTGAAAATATACAAGTTAAGGTAACTAGTGATATTATATACAAATAAGAGGTAAATATGACACTGGAGCACCTAAACTCAGGTAATTTGGCCTTCATATGTCCCGGAGTTCAGTGTGCCTCCTGGCAAAGGCCTCTAACAAATTCCACTGTTTTATATCCTCTGCAACTTTTCTCCAGTTACAACCCAAAAAAAATATAACAAATTTTTTTTGTAATATCCTTTTTTAGTTTTTGATATCATCATAACCCTTTACAACTTAATCACGAATACTCTGTTAATGTGCAACATGATTTGTTTCAGAAAAAAAGTTTTTCAAAGCAGCTCAATCTGGGAATGTAGAGGAACTGCGCAAGTATATATATTTAAATAGTATATTGAAATTTTTGTAGTATATTGAACAAAATTTTAAAATATATTGTAAAAAAACTACAAGAAAGTAGACAGTAGTGTTTGAAAAGTATAGATGTGAGCGGAATGAAGTTTTAGGGAAAGTGTCAACGAATCAGACAGGTGGAGGCTTCGGGCGAGGGGCGGCGCGGCGGCGAGGAGGGCCCGGCGGACCGGCGGCACGCGCTCGGCTGGACGGCGCTGATGGCGGCCGCCGCCAACGACCAGCCGGCCGCCGTGCGCGAGCTGCTGCGGCTGGGCGCGCGCGCCGAGCTGCGCGACCGCTACGGCGGCGCCGCGGCGGCGGCCGCGCTGGCCGGCCTGCACCCGCTCGAGGCGCTGCAGCGGCGCGAGGACGACTTCTGCGCCTCCATGAACGCGCGCGCCTCCTTCCTCGGCTGGACGGCGCTGCACTACGCGGCGCTGGCCGACTCGGCGGGCAGCGCGCGCGCCCTGCTCGAGGCGGGCGCCGACCCCACCGCGCGCGACCACGCCGGCCGCCGCCCGCTGCAATACGCGCGCGACGCCTCGCCCGCGCGCGACCTGCTGCTGCAGCACCAGCGCCGCTGGGAGGACGCCGCCGCCGCCGCCGCCGCCGAGGAGCGCCGCCGCTTCCCGCTCGAGCAGCGCCTGCGCCAGTTTATCGTGGGCCAGCAGGCGGCCATCGAGACGGTCGCGGCCGCCGTGCGGCGCAAGGAGAACGGCTGGGCCGACGAGGACCATCCACTCGTCTTCCTCTTCCTCGGCAGCTCGGGCATCGGCAAGACGGAGCTGGCCAAACAGCTGGCGCGCTACATGCACCGCGACGATCCCGCCGCCTTCATCCGCCTCGACATGTCCGAGTACCAGGAGAAGCACGAGGTGGCCAAGCTGATCGGCGCCCCGCCCGGCTACGTGGGCCACGAGGAGGGCGGCCAGCTGACCAGGGCGCTGGCGCGCAGGGCCGACGCGGTGGTGCTCTTCGACGAGGTGGACAAGGCGCACCCGGACGTGCTCACCGTGCTCCTGCAGCTCTTCGACGAGGTGAGCGCCGCGCAGGGGACTCCCCGCCGACCGTGCGGCGACAGGCGCGCCTGACCCGGACCCCTTGCCCCAGGGACGGCTGACGGACGGCAAGGGAAAGCTGATAGAGTGCAAGAACGCCATCTTCGTGATGACGTCGAACCTGGCCTCGGACGAGATCGCGCAGTACGGGCTGCAGCTGCGGCGCGCGGCCGAGCTGCGGGCCGCGCAGAGGACGCGCGCGCAGGGCGCGGACGCCAAAGGTGCCGTTGCCCCCTCCGGCCCCCTCCGGCCGCCTCAGCCCCCTCCGCCCCCTCCCGCGGGCGCCCCACTTGAAAGCGTGTTTTCGTTGTAGACAAGAGCGACGAGAAACCGCCGCCCGCGCCGAAGGAGGTCATCAACGAAGACCCCGAGGAGACTCTGGAAGTTTCGCGCCACTTCAAAGACAGCGTGGTGAGGCCGATCCTAAAGAAGCACTTTGGGCGCGACGAGTTCTTGGGCCGGATCAACGAGATCGTGTACTTCCTGCCGTTCTCGCGGCAGGAGCTGCTCACGCTGGTGAACATGGAGCTGCAGCATTGGGCGGAGAAGGCCAAGAGCAGGCACGACGTGGAGCTGCACTGGGAGGGGGGCGTGCTGGGGGCCCTGGCCGACGGGTGAGTGGATAACCAACCGTTTTCTACTTTAATATCGCTTTATCAGTATTGTCGTGATGGCTCAGTGTCTGGGCGCTCGTCTTTAACTTAATATTCTCGAGCAATCTAATCTACGTTCGATCCTTGGTGCCGACACCCATGAAATTTTTGGTTTTAAGTGCTGACTTATCAAATGCTCAGTGGTGAATGAAAATATTGTGCATGTTTTCGAAATTATAACAAAAAACATTTCGAAGAAATGTAATGAGATGACGAAGATGTGAAGTCCGCCAATTCGCAGCGGGGCCGCGTGGTGGACTATGCTCTGTAGGTTATTTTACTTACTTTACTTTTACTTTACCTGCAATTATAAATCTATAAAACAGACTGTTGGTTGGCTATTATTTTATTTATTATTGTTGTATGGAAAACTACAGCATGAATACAAATAATAAAATATAAGAGATGAACATAATTAGAGACTTATAATTAAAACCAATTACAGTTTTCCTTTTAAAAGACTTAATAATAAGGTACGAGCAACAAATATTAGGTCTACCGGAAAGTTCTGTCCGCTCCGGTTACAACCTGTGACACATATTTGGCTCTCTCTTTTGATCATGTTAGCAAGCAAGATCCTTTTTTGACAATATCGGAGATTGCGGAAAGGCTTAATTCAGCTCAACAAACCATTTCCGACCATATTCTAGTTTCCCTAGGATTTGTGTGGAAGTATTCGAGATGGGTGCCACACAAGTGAGAAGAATTTGAATGATCGAATCATCATATGCACATCTATGCTTGCACGCAACAAAATCGAACCCTTCTTGGACCGGATCATAACTGGGGATGAAAAGTGGATTACCTATGAAAACATCATAAGAAAAGGGGCATATTGTGAACCAGAAAAATCTGCCCCCGCTACCTCTAAACCGAAGTTGAGCCTGAACGAGAGTATGTTGTGTATATGGTGGGACATTCGAGGACCAATACATTTTGAGCTGTTGAAACCAAACGAAAGGCTAAATTCGGAGAGGTACTGTCAGTAATTGGATAAATTAAAAACAGCAATCCAAGAAAAGAGGCCGGCGATGTTCAATAGGAAGGACATCATACTGCTTCATGACAATGCCAGGCCACATGCTGCTTTGGGGACTCGTCAGAAAGTCGCAGAGCTAGCCTGGGAAATTCTGTCGCATCCACCATACTCCCCGGACCTAGCACCATCTGATTATCACTGGTTCCTGTCCTTACAAAATTTCTTGCAGGGCAAACAATTCAAGAACGAAGAAGATATCAGACAAGCACTGATTCAATTTTTGGCCTCTAGAGATAAGACATTTTTTAAAAATGGGATATACAGATTGCCATCACGCTGGCAAGAAGTCATAAATAATGATGGCAATTATATTATTCAATAAAGTTTATCCAAAGTATGAAAAAATGTATTCCTTTGTTTCATTCTAAAACGGACAGAACTTTCCGGTAGACCTATTACAATGTGTTTATGGGCACGCGCGCGCGTGTTTGTGTGTGTGAGAGAGAGCATGTGTATGTGCTTGATTATTGTTCAAAGATTTTGAAATGTGGCCAATGATTCAATAACAAGTTTCTTAAATTTCTTCCTATTTGAGTTGAAGGGGTCGACATTAAAAAAATTCGAATTGTATGAGCGTGGTATGCGAGACAAAATTGAATTTGATGAATACCGGGTGTGAGAGAGTGAAACGTGAAACAAACGACTATTACTGTGACGCGTACGCTTAGACGGTACATTAAGCGAAAGCCTAGATAGAAGCTGTAATGAGTCTATTTGGCCTGTTAGTAATCCTTGCAGAAACAGCATATCTAATGATTCACGTCTGTCGTACAATGGAAGTAATTTGTAGTATTGACAACAGTCTTTATATGAGACACCGTTATGGTAAGTTTTGAAATTGAGATATTTAATAAACTGTTTCTGAATCGATTCAACAGCGTTTATGTAAGTTGCATATTGCGGAGACCAGACGCAAGAGGTATATTCCAGAGTACTTCTTACATACGCAAAGTAAATTCTTTTTATACATTCGACATCATCAAAAGGTTTAGACACTCAAAATATGAAAACAAGTGTTTTATAAGCTTTTTCGACTATATAATTTATATGATCTACCATAAGAAGTTTCGAGTCTAATAGAACTCCTAGGTCTTCACTGTATTAGATTTTTGTAAGGGAATTTTGTTTATGGTATATTGAAACAAAATCGGACAGAATTTACGCGTAAAGGTTATCTGGGTACACTTCTCTACATTAATGCTTATTCTATTTTTATTGTAATACTTTACCAAGTTGTCTAAATCATTCTGAAGAAGCTGACAGTCTTCTTTTTTTCTTACTGTAATGTAAACTTTTTTATCGTCTGCAAACGTTAATACACTGGAACGCAAAATATATGTCTGAATGTCGAACGTCAACTTTATTTAAATAAATGTTAAAGTATTAAATTTGTAAAAGTTTGATGTTTCAGGGAATGTAATGTTAAAACAATGTGTTTCAACTCGGTGCTTAAAAAGTTATTTTAAATGATGGAATGATATGAACGATGGGCGCAGGTACGACGTGCACTACGGCGCGCGCTCGATCAAGCACGAGGTGGAGCGGCGCGTGGTGAACCAGATCGCGCTGGCGGCGGAGCGCGGCGCGCTGGGCCGCGGCTGCGCGCTGCTGCTCAGCGAGCGCGCGGGCCGGCTGCGGCTGGCCGTGCGCCGCCCGACGGCGCCCGACTACGAGCCGCTCTGACCATGTCTCGTCCTTTCGATAAACAACCCAACAAACACGCGGATCACATTCAAATCTTCTCTCTGTGTCGACGACCGTTGTCTTCCCGCTTATCTCATTTTAGGGCCCTTAAGTTAGCACATGGTTAAAGAAACAATTACCTTGCGCCATCTAAAGTTAGGAGCTAACCTGGGGTTAAATTTCTAAATATTTAACCCACCAATGTGGCCCTCCCACAGTTGCTAAATACCGGGTTAGTAAAAGTTGTGGTGCATTTACTAAAAATATAAATTGAAATGCTGTTGGAGGCTAGCACCGTTTATAGTAAGTGTAAATGCTCTTATGTTGAATATAGACTTAAATTATTTTGATTTAAAATTTGAATTACATTACCTATTTAATTTATTACATTACCTAATTAATTAAATTGAACTTTTGAACAACCGATCAAATAACAGTTAACGGTATTGGTATGTGACACCACGGGCAAGAATGTTTGTTATTTTTTTACCACTCTCTTGGTTCTCATTTGCGTAGAGCGGGTATTCTTCACCACACCCGTAACCACCGCCGCAACATATGAGCGAAGAACCACCACTTCGGAGCTCGTCTTGCCAGCCATGCCTAATATTTACCGCAAAGTCTTTGAACTATAAGGATGGCCCGAGGCTTGTCGTCGCCAGATTGACAAAGACATGAGACCGACTCGTACCCTGAGGTAATGCCTGGGATTCTTAGGTAGTCAGATAATATATTGACGGCAGTAGCGGATGTGTCTTCCTTCTTAATCTCGGCAACACCGTGTACTAGAAGTATTTTTCTCCGAGACCTAAATTCCATCACATTCTGTTGGGACAGCAGTTCGTACCTGCAGTTAAAGGTTCTCGAAGGAAGTCCGACCAAAGGCACGGAATGAATTGAATGATTGATGTTTTGGAACTCTCCTATCCTCAAGTTAAAGTGACGGATAAGATCAACAAGACTACAGTTCACTTTGAGGTTATGTATTTAACTGAGGAAGCAATGAAAAAAATGTGCAGCAATAAATGAAGCTCGGAATATCAGACAATTTTTTGGGAATTGGGATGTCACAGCTATATATTTATTTATATGTATGTGGGTATTTTATTAAATTTTGACATTAAAGAATACAAAGCAGTAAAATATGCGTCTTATTGATTTCACTCCTACCCATAGAAGAAAAACCTTATAACATATATTTTATTAGATAATTGCATTGTTACTATTGGGTTTTAGCCATAAATAAAAAGAAATCGGAAAAGCTATGGGGCTTATCAATTAAGGGCATTGATTTTTTTTTTATACGAAAAGTTGTCGAACGAGCAGGCGGTTTGCCTGATGTTAAGTGAATACTGCCGCCCATGGACATCTGCTACACCCGAGGGTTGCAGATGCGTTGACAATTTTATATTTTTGAAAATTGGACTCCGGCTACCTCACTCACCAGACGAAACGCGAAAGTATTTGTCATACTTCCGCTTTACGCTGGTCTTCTGTGAGGTCGTGGTACTTACCCGGACGGGCCTGCCCATTCGGGCAACAGCCGAGGCTGCTGCGTGGCCCTACCACCTTCATATATTTTATAATCTGTAATATCTTATAGTAATCCTTACTCGTCCTTACTAATATTATAAAGGCGAAAGTTTGTATGTATGGATGGCTGTTTGTTACTCTTTCACGCAAATACTACTGAATGGATTTTAATGAAACTTTACAATAATATAGCTATAGCTTATACATCAGAATAAGACATAGGCTATAATTTATATACATATATTATGTATATCTGTCTTTCTATCTGAATGTTACGCCTTAAGCCTATTCTAAGCAGACCTAGTCGCGGGGAGAGGCTAGTATGTTATAAGTAGGAGTCTTAGTAATATTATTCCGTTTCGCTCTTTTTTGGCTTTCGCTCATTTTAGGGTTCCGTATCCTATCCAAAAGATACGGAACCCTAAAAAGAGCAACCGTTCCCGGTCTCTTCTTAACAGAAACTTTCTAAAAAAATGGTGGTGACTTACGAACTGATGTATCAATTTTTATGTAAAATTCGAACTCAAAAGAACGCCGAAGCGTCTATTTGAATAAAGCATTTTAAATTGGTAGCTCGTTTCTAGAAGTGGCTGTAAAGGATTATCTTTGAATGAAACACGGTAGTATCTAGTGCTTCTTTTTATTAACTTAGCACCGTTATATACAAATATAATGTATAAATAAACAACAACTCTTTACAAAATATAAATCGAGGGATGCCGCCGCCAGTACATATAACTAAACACGTGTAAAGGTGTTATTAATCAGATACATTAAAAGCCTCTGACAGAACGTAACTGGAGTTGTACGCGTACGCGCTTTTTCAAAACATGCAACGGTAATATGGAAAAAGACATTTAAGAGAAGGCGAAAATATATTTAGTGTTGACAAATTATCTAACAACATATATATATTTATCGCTGTAATAGACAAACATTCCACCGAAAGTTAGTGTTACTGTCTTAAAACATACGCTCCAGCTGCGTTCGCTCGAAGGATAAACATAACATTACCCAGTACTGAACGATACTCGCGTAAACATATTCATACTTCATACAACGTATAGCACGTGAACCGAACGGATGATATGAGTGCAGCGCGGGCGGCGCGCGCAACGGCCTTGCGCCGATCCCTGCCTACACCTATTTAGAAGCCGTGCCGCTGGAAAAGAAACCGGCTGCACACGTCACCAGCGGGTAGTGGACGCTGGCAAGGAGAAGTTCTAATTATAGCCGCTTCATTCGTTGTGTTAGTCGTAAACAATGGGAATCTAGACTTGTATAGGTTAACCATAAGGAAATTTAGTTTATTGATAAATCCATATGGACTTTACAAAAAAAGTAAACAATAGATACAGATACGTTTTTCAATCTGAAATATTTATTAATATGAAAATTAAAATAATCATGGAACACATTTAGGCCTTGACAGTAAAGATGAAAATAAACTTTGTGAATAACCACCTAATTTAGAGTAACTTAATTAGGAAATTTATTTATAAACTGTAATGTAAATTTCGACAGGAGTTTACATAAACACCACACATCTGCTGCGTAAAAATATATCAGTTTGAATCTGCCTGATTTGGTTGCTATCTCTTTGTTATATCTACTTTACTAGCTCTGTCTTAATAACCCTATTTCTGGGACAATGCACAAAACTTGAAATAAACAAATATTTGATTATAAACTATCTACTTAGTGGAGTCCTCAACACTGAATTAAGGAGGCATTTACGTGGCATTCGTGCTAATATTCTGTGGATTTTCTGCAAAAATCTTGTTGATTTACTTAAAAAGAAAAACACCGTAAGTTTTCATTGCAAATAAGAATGCTAGCTATTTAAAAGTTATACAGACGATATATAAATATGTGTCAACTAATTTGCGTGCGGGGGGATGACTAAATAAATGCCGCGTAAATGCAAATGGCAGTTACAGGGACGTAAGGGCGTAAATAGGACAATGGGGAGGGAGGTCATATCAAAATCCCTGTTTTGTCATGTTCGACCTTAGTCACTAAATATGCTAGGTGTGCATGCGTCAATTGAATAAATTATTATTGGAAAACTCTCTGGAACACTTTATTATATTGTATATTTATTCTAATATATTTAAGTATACATATTATATGTCGTATATAAAATAGTTTAGAATACACGTATTTTATTCTATTTTTAAACCTCATTTGTATCTAACATCTAGTTGGTGTTTGGTGGAATTTGCCTCGACCCAAACATACTAAACGGATGGTCTACGCCATAGCGGGCTATAGTGTACGCGTGTATGGTTCATCTTTCCTTATAGCTCATCCTAGCGATAAGTGCAAATTTGTAGCTTACTTTAATTTTATGTATAAATGATAAATTTCCGTTAGTCGCGCTAATCGCGACCGAAACGACCCTAATAAACGTTGTGTACCTATGAATCGACGCAGTGAGTTAATTGTATACATTGCTACCAGTTGTCTAAAATCGAATATCGGGTTAATATTCGGACATCGCAATTGGACACGGAGCGCCGGAGGTGTCGGCGGCCGAGCGCGGGCCTTGCGCGCCGCTAGAGCCAGCCGGCGGAGTGGTGGGGCGCGTGGCCGTGCAGCGGCGTGACGCCGGCCAGCCGCGCCAGCGCCGCGCACCGGCCGCACGGCACGCTCTCCGCCGCCTCCGGCGACTGCTCGGGCGCGCCCTCCACGCTCGCCTCGTAGCCGCACTGGCCGCACGACTCCTGCCGCCGAAAGCTCGCATTGCTTGTACGACGCCCAGGGGACGGTCGGGGGGTGGGGGGAGGTCGTCGAACCTTGTGCGTGTCGTCTTCGAGGCTGGCGAGCAGCGGCTCCCGGCTGCCGGCGGGCGCGCTGCGGGGCGGCGCGGGGGCGGCGGGCGCGCGCGGCGGCGGCGCCGCGGGGGGCGCCCGCGCCGGCACCGAACTGGCTCGCTGCAGCGCCTCGCTGCTGCGCTCGTCGGCCGCCGCGCGCCGCGAGTCCGAGAACTTCTTGCGCTTGCGCTTGAGCGCCGCCAGCGCCGAGAGCGGGTGCAGCGGGCCGCTGCGCGCCCGCTCCGGGCTGCGCTGCGAGTCGCTGCCGGACTCGGAGCGCTCGCTGCCGCTGCGGGCCAAACCGAACGAAGCCCCGTTGTACCGGTCGCTGGGACCGAAAATTAAATGTCAGAAGAGATTAACAGATGGAGAACGATTGTTCTATTCGGAGAGTCACTCTAACCTGGGCGAAGGTCTGGAATGGTCGCAGACCGAGTCCTCGGAGCGCGAACGGCCGATGAGGCGCGACACCCTCGCGGCGCGCGCGGCCTCGATGATGGTGCCCCAGCGGCGCTTGTGCGGCGGCTTGCGGCGGGCCCCGCTGCCGCCCGCGCCGTCGGAGAGGCTCGACTGGCTGGTCCTCAGGCGGCCGCCCAGCAGCGCCGAGAGGGAGGCGTGGTGCGCGCCGTGCGCTCCGCCGTGCTCGTGGTGCAACGAGGCCAGGAACTCGTCGACCGGCGCGAGCGAACCTCCCGGCGCGATGTTGAATCCTTTCATGAGGCGGCGCTCCTTTTGACGATTCTTCTTGCCGCCGCCGCCGCCTGGAAGCGTAAACGTTTGTTGTTTGTATTTAATCGAAGTGACACGGCATGAAGAAAAGATAGCATCACGAGTAGGTACCGGGGGCACCGGCGTTAGCGGTGGAGGTGTTCATGCCGGAGTTGCGCAGGATCTCCACGAGCTCGCAGCGAAAGGCGCTGACGTCCTGCTTGATCTCGTTGACGTCGTCCTCGGTGACGCCGCCGCACTCGGCGCGCCTCTGCTGCACGGTCACGTAGCGACGCACCAGGTTGCGCATTATGGCCTGTGCACAGGGGCGTTTCAAAAGGGCACCTTATATTACGATCGTAGTATTTTTAAAAAGATTTGCTGGAACAGGAAACAGAAATCATAATTTAGATTTAAAAGTTAACAATATGATTAGAACATACCTGATACCGGAAATCGCGTTCATTTGCTTGTTTTGCTTTCCTCTGAAATGTAAACTGAAGTTAGTGGGGAAGCTTTTACTTATGTGACAATTATGACTACAAGTTCTTACTTTCCGACTCATAGTAAGACACCAGAAATTGTTGTTGGTTAACAATTTTTTCTACATAGATAAATTCAAATAATAAGTTAAAGCCGGTGATTATATCACTTTTTTTATGTGAATAGTTGCCAAACGAGCACCTGATGGTAAGTGAATACCGCCGCCCATGGACATCTGATACACCCGAGGGTTACAGATGCGTTGCCAACCTTTTTGGAAATTGGGCTCCGGGTACCTCACTCACCAGACGAAACGCAAAAGTATTTGTCATACTTCCACTTTACGCTGGTCTTCTGTGAGGTCGTGGTACTTACCCAGACGGGCCTGCCCATTCGTGCATCAGCCGAGGCTGCTGCGGGGCCCTACCACCGTAAACCGACTTGCTTAAATTTACATAAATATGTATATTGAAATAGTAATACGGAGCCCAATTACCAATAACACTTTAAACAAGTAACTTCTTGAAATAAGAAGGAGCACATGATGCAGTGGTGGTTAACTTATTTTTGTGATAGGAAATATTAAACTGTTACCTACACGTTAAAATGCCTATATTACGCAGGTAAAAAGTAAAACAGTAGATGCATCGATGGACAAGATGTGTGGAACAATCATTTGGGTGTTGGCTCACCCGGATGGTGCGCATGTGTTCGCGTTTCGCACGCGTTTGCCCGCAGAGCCTGCGCTGAAGCCACTTCCACGTGTAGATCGCAGACTTCGGAGAGGGGATGACGTTGAATGGGGGTGGTGCCGTCCCACCCTCTTCGAAGTAGCTGATCCACAGTTTGCTCCGTGCAAATTTCCATTCTACGTCTGCGCGCTCCTGCGGATGGAAATTGTATCACGATACTTAATTATTCATTTACATTCAAATATGACTCCATGGCGCCGTTGCTAAGCTATTGACTTCAGCACCGGGGGACCTGGGTTCGGTTGCCAAACGTTTTTATGTGATCCACGGATAATTAATCCGTCCGAAGTCGTCGGCGACAGGCAGGCAGGTGTCCGGTTGTCAAAAATCTAACCAATCCAAACGATATGATTCGCATGATGCGACTATCCCACTTAGGTGGGATAAGAGCAGAAAGATGATGGATTATAGTCTATCAACTTAGAAAAGAAACAAAGTACAATGAATATACAACTTAGGTTTAGTACTATAGGTTTTTAAATATTCTACTCTCCTTCAAATATTTGAAAAATTTGTCAACGTATTATGGCCATTGCTTCTGTAAATATGTAATCACATATAATCACAATATGCTAAAGTATGGTTAGATGAAAAGCACTTACGGATATGAGCTGATAGGAGTGGTTCATCATGGCGATTAACAGATTAAGCAGCACGATCACTTGTATGACAGCGTAAGTTCCAAACATCAGCATACCCCAAAAGCGCGTAAATATCTTGATACCATCTAGCTCGAACGAATCTAGGTCCACCAGGCCAAATGCCGCCCAGAACAGCGTTTGCATCGTCTCAAACAGACTGAGAAGCATAAAATTTAATGAGATATATAAGAAGTACAAACAAAAATATACATTTGCAATAATATGATATTTATTAATGTTTATGTATTTTTGTACAAAGTGTGGCATGCGAGCAGGCGGCCGCCCATGGACATGTACAAACTTTAAAAGATGCAAAAGTGTACTTTTACTTAACGCTGGTCTAATGTAACGCCGTGCTACTCTGCCGGATGGGCCACTCTCGTCTTCTAAGCATTATATATATGTTGCCGAGTTAAAGCGATAGAGCAAGCGTCGGTGTGTATCTATATATCACATTGCCTTCTACTTGCTATCTATCATCCGAGCGTTTTACGTGTGTTAGGTTAGGTTAGGCAAGCGTGTAACACTGCACTTTGCGAAGCCTTGGGAAGGCATCTTATATTGAGTATATTTATATACATTGTACTAATACTTGCTTTGGTCCAAGGGTTCTACGTGTGTTTGGTGATGGCTTTTATAATATTAATGGTTATTTACATGATAACACACTATGGCAATGAATTGATCGCTCCATGCTCTTTCAATCGGACTTTTGTACTTAATATACTCATGTCACACAATTTAAAACATGTTCACACTATCAACAAAGTGACCCGCTAAGTTTCTTTCACCGGTTCTTCTCAGTGGCTTTTCTTTTCCCAACCGATGGTAGTATTTTTATCTATCAATAAGTGAGTGCAATGCTCTTATGTTGAATAAATGTATTTGAATTTATTTATGTATGTGTAAACAATGCTTTAGTAAAAAGCCCGTGCAATGTGTTTTTATTAGAGTGAACATTTTTAATTTCTTTTTAAATTCGCCCGAAAGATTCGATGTTGAAAGGTGTTGTGAGTATCGGCGGAAAATTACTTATATTTTACTTGTCATAAATCTCTTGGTCTCATAATGTATGTACACTGTAACTTTTTTTTTTTCTAAATACCGCAGCTCGTCAAAGTGAACATTAGGGAAAAATGATAATATTTTATAGAGCTTACTTTGCAAAACGCCTCCATACTATGCAGGCGTCTGGATCTACTATGGTTCCATTGGCTGCTGCTGCATTTCCAATCGTACAACGCTTTTTCTCCATTTCAGCATAATACCAGAGCAGTTGGTTCAATCCTGAAAGTTCATTTTGAATTATCCCATCTCGAAACCTTCAAATATAAACAACGATAGATCGGTACAGACCACAAGAAAAAGCGAAGATAACGAGGATGTCCAACACAAAAAACTTTAAGATGTCCAGCACCATGCGACTGAGTGACACCTGCAGAGGTCCAAGGTGGGGGTTGACGCTGAATATGTACACTAGTTTCAGGCTACTGAAGATGTTTGCAGCTGAAAACAGTCCCTCCGAAAGTAGCATTGGATCCCAAGCGTCCCACTTCTCTCGCGGCTGATTCCATTGTAAATTCATCGCCATTTCTCGGCGAACCTTTCAATGAAAGTATGAAGATATTTTAATTATAAAATTACTTTATATAATTTAATTATACGCGGAAATAAATTATACCAGCATCTTACCCAAACAGACGATAAAATAAAAATCGGCTGCCCTTGAAACTAAAATGTTACATGTGTCTAAACAAGCCACGAAACGCGTCCGTTCGGCTTTTCTGGTATTATATAATTTGAGATTTAGGAGATTTTTACGTCGATTGTCTGTATCTTTTCCTAATTTAAGAAACTAGAAATCATTGAGGAACAAATTATATAAAAAAAAATATACATATAGATACTCACTTGAAAATGTGATACAACGCGAAGTGCGACCGTTGCAACATAGAGGGAGTTTGTGACAAAGTCTATAACGTTCCACATGTCATGCACGTATTCGCGCAGGCCCATGTCCCACAGCTGTTTCACTTCACTCCAAATCAAACCTACAATTAATAGGTCAGTATGTGTTACGTTTAAGTGGGAACGAAAGGCAAATGAGGAATGAAAACTCACCGCTGACCCAAGCCAAAATGAGCCATTCGACTAAAGAAGGTAGCGATCCGCGCCTCGAAAGAGGCACTTCCTGTGTTCCCCTCCAAAGCAATCCACCCGCAGTCGTCTCGATTCTTTGAGATGCCAGGATCAATAGAACTGCAGGATTTCACGTAAATGTAAGACATCAGATCGAAAACTGCAGGTCTGAGTTGGATAATATGTAAGGGATAAATAAGAATCATAACTGCACTTGCGTGTGGTCATTGTATACTTACACAGGAACATAAAATAGCTGGCCGAATGGCATAGGAATTTGATGAATGGTTTGCGAAGAGTCCGGCCCGCGGTCGAATGCGGCGCCGCTATGTACGCCAGCGAGTACAGCGGGAACATGGCTCCGATGCGCATCATCTCGGCCGCCTGGAGGAGCATGTTTTTGCGTCGGAATCCGGGAACGCTTTCGTACCAGATGGAAGCCAGCAATTGTTGCACATTTGGATGCGCGACGAACTGAAATTCAAAAAACTCATTTAAAACTTTCACTGGGCAAGCAGCCTCTGTTCGGTATTTGAGGTAATCGGCCGCTTTAGTAAAGCGTCTGGGCGCGTTGCTTAGAAGATTCGATTCGAAGGTTCGATTCTCGCAATGGCGAAAGTTTTAATTGATTTATTTACAAAAAAGTTTCATCTAAACCGTGGAGGTGTTGTAGATGTCCAAGAATAGCTCGATTCGCACCTCACGTAAACGCGAAAACATGTTTGCGGATTACCTTCTTCTGTCGCAGCTTAATTGCGAGCTTGAGCCGCGAGAGGCGCATCCGCTCGGGCGCGCCGGGCTCCGCGAGCGGCGCCTGCGGCGAGCCCGTCTCGTGGTTGAGCAGCACTTGCAGCTCGTGCGAGGTGCGCGTGTGGTCGAGGAGCGCGGTGGCGAACTCCTGGCACTGCACGCGCAGCTCCTGGTACTCGGTCTTGAACTCGTGCTCGAGGGCGGAGAGGCGGCGCAGCTCCCACGAGAGCTCGAAGGCGGTGAGGATGGGGTCCTTGGAGGAGAGCGCTATGAGGGAGGGCGAGGCGAGGGCGCGGTACGCGTTGATCCGGGAGCGCGAGTGGCGCAGCGAGTCCTCACGGCGGGAGCGCACGCACTCGTCGCAGCCGCAGCGCACGTCGTGCGGCACGGGCAGCGAGGCGCCGCGGTCCAGCAGCAGCTTGATGATCTCGTAGCTGTCCCGGTGCGCCGCCAGGATCAGCGGCGTGATGTCCGACGTGAACGTGGCCGTCTCCGGCGGCAGCGCCTCCCAGCTCTGCAACCGCGCGCGAACGCACTCAACGCACTCAACGCACCCGCGAGAGGGTGAGCCCTCACCGTCGCACGCTTTCGCCCCTCGATACAAATTCGCCCGCGCTACACTACGACGTTACTACTACGGGATTTTAATCTCAAACACATTATAGCTTTAAGCGAGCATGCGCCGTAGACTTGGTGTTCTGTGGCCAATCTCTAAATAGAATAAGATAAGATAGAATAAGAATGCAGGGCTCACCCACTGCAATGTTCGTCTACGAAGTTCTAATGAAAATTGGTTCTAGGTGAGTTTGCTGTTTACGGTACGATAAATGGAGATCATTTGTTAATAATTCATAAGTTGAGCTGTTTACAGCTAATGGGTGTTGAGTTGACACTGGCGGGGTCACGCAGAAGCTTCAGAAAATGCACGCGTGGGGAGCTAGTCCGGCAAAGTGCCGCGGCTGCACAAGTAAGCGGCGTGAAGTGGAATTATTATTTATACTTTCTTGTTTCGTCTTGGGAGTGAGGTAATCGGGACCCACTTTTTTGATCGTTCGCAACGCATCTGCAACCCGACTGGTATCGATAACCTCCATAGGTGGTGGTAAACACTTATACCAAAACACTTTTCACATAAAATAAGAGAAACGAACCAGCCTTCTTGTCACCAGCCACGATGATACGTCTGATATGTAAACATTTCAAAAATATCAATGGGGACTCCGCGACTACTAAGGTTTCAAAAGTAAATGATAATTGATACAAATACATAATCTGAACAAACATGCTCAAATTTGCGCCTCTTACATCAGCTGCCTCTGATACCGCCCAGGTCCTGAGCGAAGTACCCTTTATAGCCGATTTACACATTTTATGTAGTTAACTAAAGTATAAGTGACTAAATTCTAAGCAGCTGTCCATAGATACTTACACTAAAATTTACTCAGGCTTTTTAGTTTGTGTAAGATGGACGACCAACAATAGCTCGTAGAAGTAGTTAAATCAGTAATTAATTTCGCGTTAAGATAAATTTCAGCGAAAAAAAGGAAGAAATATCATCATAAACAGATACATAAATCCTCTAACACATAATAAAGTGGGTAATGCATCAACTAAGTTTAAACTTAAAAGTACATAAGAATTAAAAACTAATAGCTGCGCACTAAATTTTAACTTACATCTTGGTAATTATTAGACTATTCACACGCATGAGTAAGTTGAAATGTAGTTAACAATTAACTGCTTAAGGCGTGTAAATCTGGCATTAGATGAGAGATAGCCAAAATATATACAAATAGTAAGAGGGCCTTTGCTTCTCTCCCAAGGGATCAAAGTCAATCTGTTGCGGCGTATTTTCTGCCATCGTGGCGGAAAATACCAAGGGGCTCTAAAATTTAAGGGACGATGATGAAAACAAGAACCCCACGAATGATAGAGAATTAATTTAATAAAATTGAGTATTGAATTTAACTGAACATACCTATTCAAATTTCTAAAGAAAACTTAATATTATTAAAATAAGGCATTGGTTATGTTACTGAAGGATAATGTGCCTTACCAATAAAAACAACCTTTTCCAGGGATTTTAGGGATTACCCAGGATCTAAGAAGTAGAAGTGGGAGAAGTAGATGTAGTGCGAGAGATGAGAGTGGAGGCAGAAAATAAAACGAAGTGGTAAAAATTAGGAAGGATAGGCCCAATATACCATGTGGGGTTAATAGTGTGGGAGAGATAGAAGAGGACTTACGTGCAGCTCGCCCGGCTTTCTGGTGCGCTCCTCGTGGTCGAGCAGCGCCTCGACCGCCTCCACGAACTCCTCGGAGATAGCGTGTAGCAGAGCGTCGCGGGTCTCCACGCCGAACTCCAGCAGCAGCTCGACCATCTCGAGGTTCTCATTGTCGATGGCCATGAGCAGGGCGCTGCGCCCCAGCGGGTCCACGCAGTCCACGTTGATGTGCCCGGTGTCGCGGGCGCGCTGCAGCACCCGCCGCGTGCCCGCCACGTCGCCCCTCTCCACGCCCAGGAGGTACTTCTTCTCCTCCAGCGAGAGCACCGCCATCTCCTGGTGCGGCCGCACCACATTCTCCTCCTCTGTCATCCCGTGGATGCTGTGCCGCTGTGTGACCAAATGCGCACAAGGCTGATTCAATTGTTTTTAAAACGATGCTTAAAAATTGCACTTTTTTGAATTGTAAACTAAATTTTGAATATATATTATACATACGTTCAGCGCTAGGTATGAACAGAAAATGTGAGTTACGCGAGATGAGAGCAGCCATCGTATGATCAAACCGAATCCGGTGGTTCACAGACATACCGTGGTTTGCCCTAAGCGGTAAATATTATGGTAATATATCGTTAACATAAGTGTTTGGGTGATTAACACCATACGTCTCGATAGACGTCTCAAGGATTCTCCTGGGCAATATTATACATGAAAAAATTTTAATCGATGTACCTTTTACTTGACGGGATCAATTCTAGTTTGATTTATCGCTCCGTAGTTCATCGTTTAATATCAATCAGAGTTCGTGTTTCATGTTGTTTGCATTTATGTAACTTAAATGGCGCACGTGCTCCACCATCAATGTATTGACCGTGTTTGTATCATTAGCATAATAGGGGTCTCTATAAGAATCTGTTCATTTTTGCTTTGAGATGAACAGCGATAAAACTGAAGTAGGTCAGGTGGGGAGCATCGCGTTGTTATGCAAATGCGGCGCGGCGCGGCGGGCGGCCCTGCGGGACTCGACTCCGCTGTTACTGGCTCTCCATGATAAACGCGATCGCCTCCGACAGTGACGTTTGTTTTGGGAACGTCGGAGTTGGAATGCGCGCAGCGGCCGCCGTGGCGTAATTTTAGTACACGCACGGAAAGGTGTGAATTGGGCGTGAGGTCACCGCAATCGGTGTGGTCGAGGAATGATTGATAAGTGATGGCGGTGGTGAGGAGGCGGTGGTGAGGAGGCGGTGGTGAGGAGGCGGAGGTGGAGGGTCGGAAGACGCACCTTGACCTTGCTGTCGGGCGGGCGCGGCTCGGGCGCCAGCAGCGCGCCCAGCTCGACGCGGCAGGTGGAGGGGCGCCGCTCGCCGCCGGACATGTCTGAGCCGCTGTCTGCGCACACAAAGCTGGTTGAGCGGCTCCCGCGCCGCACGCTAGCGCGCGAGCCGCTCGGCACTCACCGGCGTCCGCATCGCCGCGGCCGTCGTCGCGCGCTCGCTCCGAGAACTGAAACACGCGGGGCGCGACGTTCAGCGGGCGGCGGGGCGGGCGGGGAGCGGAACGCCACACCGGCCGCTGCACGTGCCGCCCGCCACGAGCTTTGCTTTCGCACCGTGGAACGGATGTGCGACGGCGCCGACGGTGGAAGCTTTTCAACGCAGTGTTCAATCGCAATGTTACAATTAACTTGTGCATTTGAAATATATCGAATATAAATGTTAGAAAATTAATTAATTGTGTCTAATTTTCATGTACAAATGGAACGGACCGTGACGTATCCCATGTCATCGTATGGACTTATCGATACCTGTTGTTGAAAAATTTCTTAAAAGAACAATAAACGATACAAAAGTGGTTATAAATATAATTTGTTTTTGTGTTTGATATATCTAAGACTACCGATATGTAAATATAAATGTAAGATGGAATTTTAATTTCGTGATACCAACGTGTAATCCATTTGAATTATACTTGTATTATTACAATAATTGTATTGGTCATCAAAATTTCCTAGTTAATATTTGATTGGATTCAGTATTTCGACAAAGTATTCTAAAATAAGGATAATCAGCGCGGCCTCGCTGGGGAAAGTAGCACCTGCACACGGCGCGCGCGGCGCGCGGCGATCTGCCGCGAGTGTCGGCGGAGCGCCTCCAGCGCGCCGCGGCCCGCCGCCTCTGCCGACCTCTCGCTCGGCCTCTCGCCTTGCCTCTCGCCCAACCTCTCGCCCCACCTCTCGCCCGATCTCTCGCCCGATCTCTCGCCCGCCCTCTCGCCACGCGCCTCCTGCAAACGCGCCACTTTTTCATTTATCGCGTCGTAAAGTTGCGTTTCCATCGTCGTGTGCGCGCAGACACTGCGTAAAAATACATTTAAATTTCTCAATTGCGCCCCTCATACCTTAAAAGTTAACTGAATGGAATCTATGCGATAAATTCGGTACTCACCTAAAGATAAACGCTGAAATGGCTCTGCCCAAAGCTTGTGATACGCTCTTCGAAATAAAAATATAGATAAACTAGTTTTATGTCAGTATGTTTGGTTTAAGATTGCTACAAGGGTATAGCACTAATAAATCCAACTACTAAACTTGAAGTTTTCACGAGTTACAGTTTTATATGAACATCAAGTACTTGTTCAGCAACCGTTTAGGAAATTATTTTTGTAAAGAAATAAACTCTTATTTTATATACTAAGGGATGGTGATTAATAGGTGGGAGTGCTGTGTGTCCGTTGATAGCGACTAGACAGAAGACGCCGAGACACCTTTTTCACACTTTGTTCATTCGACGACTGTCCAAATCATTCGACTGTCGGAAAAGTGAATCAACAAAAGCGGCACCGCGTCAGCGATTTAAACGATTCCTGGCGCCGTTGGTGCGGACCAAGACCGCCGGACCGTCGGCGATGCGACGGACTTGTGTTGTTATTACTTAATATACATCGATTCGCTAACAAGAGTCGCGACCGCTTACGATGCCGATATGCGAGCGGCGATGTGTGTAATTGTACGAGGTAGTTAGAGCGCGCGAGCGTCGTAGAGCGTTGGCGCGTAGCGGGCTCGCGCTGGGGCGTCGTAGAGCGGCGCGGCCCGGCGCGTGTGTCGGCCGCGCGCCGCGCACTGAGCGAGCGAGCCGCCCTCCCTGCCCGCGCCGCCCGCGCCGCCCGCCCGCCTAGAGACGGCCCACTGCACGCCGATCTTATCGATACTTGACCCTTCCCGCGCTGAGCTTTGACATCATTTTATTAAAAGTTCACTGATCTATTTCAATTTCGGGCTCATTTACTGCATTAAAGGGTGAAACGTTTCATAAAAGTGCGCGGGTTCGTTAATTGTGACATTTAATTGCATTAGTTTAGAACGGCACTGACAGCTCTTATCCCTGATAAATTAAAATTTTATACTACATTACTTGATCCATTTTTGCGAAACAGAATTCTTCGAAGTGAAAAATTTATATTCTGATGAGTTGATCACCATGAGTTATCAAAGTAAAAATGTAAAGTTACAGCCTAAAAATGTTCCACTGCTGGACAAAGGCGTTCTCTGTACAGAGGGTATTTGGGCATAGTCCACTTCGCGACCCCACTGCGGATTGACGGACTTCACATATTTTTGAAATATTTTTTTTTATTATTATTTCGAAAATATGCAGGCTTCCTCACGATGTTTTCCTTCAACGCTGAGCACGCGATCAGACATCACTTAAAATTATCAAATTCATTGGGGATCTGGCACCGGGGATCGAACTCAGGTTGCTCGAGTAAATGTAATTGAAGGCAAGCGCCCCGACACTGAACTATAATGACCGGACACTGAAATATATTAATAGCCAATTAATTGGTAACTCAAAAGAGCTGTGAGTTGAAGAGCCGTGATAGCAAATAAAGCAACTATTTACCTTTTATTAATTTTGTATCTATTATTTAGCAATCTTTTTAAGAAAATAAATAATTAAGGAAGAAAAATTGTTCTAATATTAATAATTTAAAATTTTCTATTTCATATCCTAAACTGAAAGTTTGATGCAAGCAAGACATTTCCGACAGTCATGGAAATCAACATTCTAGTTTCAGTTTCAGTTACTTACAGTGTTTATTCACATAAGGCTAATTACGTAAAATCAACTAATACCTATGTGATACAAAGGGCAATTAAGCTAAGAAGAGGTTATTATTTATATACAACAAAATTTGTAGTGACTTATTTGTTTGCGTTCGTAGTGATCATGTCGTTTAAATTTCACTTGACACGTGCACAAAATCTTAGTCCAGTATTAGTTTGATTTGAACATCAACATGAATCACTAACGCGCGGAATTGTACTCATAGCGTCTCCAGGAAGTTTAGAGCTCGTGATCTATACGGTAGTACCGGATTCACTTAAACTAAGAGACGCATTTTTTTATGAAAAATAATGTGAGCATATCGATAAGGATAGACAGAGAGCGCGCGTGCCGCCCGCCCTCTCGCGCCCAAGCGACTGCAGCCTGTATGAGAAACGCCGTCGGCCCGGCTTCGGACATTAATTGCATTCCTTAAACGCATCATTAACTAAATACAGTCCGTCATGCACTGCCTGTACTTATTTACCTAACTTCCGTCTTTTAAGTACGCTTCTTTTAAACATTGCGTACGTTTAAATGGTTATTAGCCCATTTGCCGCCCACTCTTTGACGGAGAAAAATTGGTTGAATCATTCTGAACACTGTTAATAAAACATTTGTTGACTCGCCTTTATCTTACAGTAACGTACATTTTTCATATTTAAAAGCTTTCAACGTCATTGTTCTCAAAGAATGGTCTACGTTACAATAATACCGTCGTGCCATAACTCTTATTAGCCATTTATGAGCTGTATAAGACTGAGTACAGCTGTTCGATTCTAGAGAAACGTTCATGTAAATTTTAGCAAATTTATTTCAAAGCAAATAAAAAAGATTAGTTATTTCTCAATTACTAATATGTTATGGTATCCAGCTAGGAAGTGTTAAAAATCTTACTTTTTAACAAATTAATTTTCTTCTTTATATTTCACACCAGTTTGCGCGTCAGTAACTATATAAATTGTATAAGTTCAGAAATCAACAACAATTCTCATCGATCGTGATCTTTCGAACTGTTAACATTTTTGCGATTTATTACAATGACTTATTAAATTTTACCCAAAAGGTCGAAAGAATGCAAGGGATAAGATATCGATTCCTGTTTTGTGCCTCGAGCATGGTGCCACGGTGCAACTGAGCCGCCGGGCCACCATTACACCGCATGCCCATGACACCATTAACAATCGATTGCCTCGGATTTAAGTCTTCCCATAAAATGCCCGTTATAGCCATTATTTCTCGCTTTACTGCCCGAGCGGATGATGGAGAAGATAGAGCTGAGACAGGCACGTCAGCATTTGTTAGGTATTAAAGGTATAAAAATGCTGTTGTTCGATAAACGACGCACAAAACGACGACAGCGTGCACTGTACGCCGATTACGTGCCGTAGATATTGTCTGCTATTGTACATTACATGGTGACAGCTGTCCACGTTTATACAAGGAAGAAAACAATTTACGCTTTCGGTTTAATAAAACTGCAGTTTGTTTCAGATATGAGTAGAATGTTCCAAAATTTGCTCTATATATCATAACTGATAAATTTAAATGAAATTGAAAATAACAAAATATAAATTATTAAAATGAAATTAAACAAAATAATTTTTGTGTACCCTATGTCTGAAATTGAAACAAATTCGATCTATAGCCATCAATAATTAAAAAACGTTAACATTCAAAGCATTTCGTGGAAAACAAAACAAAACAAACAACACACCCGTTCCTAAACTGACATCAAAACGGTTCCAGCATTAATACGCGTGAAATTATTCTGCTCAGAAGCCGTAGCGGTCGTTAATTCACAAATAAATGTGACAAATAGCATGCCTGTATCGCTTCAGCTGGTTTTATCCCCAACTTGCATGTCCCGGATACACGGAAAATTGCAATAATTTCCGCAGATGTTACGAGTACAAGTAACAGAACAAATGAACGGAGCCGCGGGCCGCGGCGGGCGTGCCGTCTAATAACATTCGATATCGCCGCATGAAACTCCTGCTGATATTATTGCCTCAATTTGCTCCTTCGCCCTCGCAGTAATACCTAACGACGAGGCCGCAATACTACGCGACTGAAATAACGTTTCACATGAACTTTGGTAAATTGCCGTTCGTCCTGACCCACTTCCACGGGCCGGCGGGCTCCGAGCTCAATTCAACCGCTGCAGCCACCTCACTCGGCCCTTTATATTGCAACCCAACATTGATGCTAAGAGACTAATTTTGAGCGTAGTCTCATAGCAAAAGCTTAAAGGAAAAACTTCTTTTTGAGTGCCCTGAACACGTGTATGTTCAGATAAAGGTGACATGGGTGCGCGAGGACCTCCAGCCGACGGCAAATCGATAGTTTTCCTCTTTAATTGGAAAGTGTGCGCGTGACGTGTGCTCACCTAGTTTCTTGACGGCCGCGTGATGGGGGATCGATAATCGGGGCTTCGCGATATACTTATATCTTGAATGATGGCTTATCATGCCAACAAAAAAGTTTGAGAGTTTTTAATTTAATCGGGCTATTGTTCGTCCGTGCCACCGATGGCCCACAGCGAGTCCCAAAGACAACGCGGCCGCGGTTGATGCTCGTACTCAGTTTAAATAGCCGCAAGGGTCGGGTCGAGTTATTAAGATGATTACAGGGAAGGAGAGCGCCGGTGCACGGCGTGTGGCCAATTGGGTGGCGGTGGCGTCGGTGGTGGTGGTGGTGGTGGTGGTGGTGGTGGTGGTGGTGGTGGTGGCGCCGGGCGGGTGCAGCGAGGGCGCCAGCGCTCCGGTGACCTACATCGGCGACGTTAATCGTATCACGTGAAAAAGATCGCGTGCCGCGGCCGTTCACCCCGCCGAGGGGCCCTTCAACCCTACCCCGTCATTTGCTTGCCACAGCCCGCTGCCGGGGCCACTGGGCCGCAATTGCGCGGATTCGATTTTAAACTTGTTATCTTCGTGTCAATGTGCCCCATTGACGGATCGGCGCTCGCTCGTTATTTGCAAGCGACGCTCGTTTAATAACGCTCGTTAACATTGTTATGTGAATTTTGCGTCGTCGATCAATGCTACGAACATACCCATAATCTACGGTTAACTAAAGCTGCGGCAGTAAACTATTCAGCTAGAGTAAGCCAGCTCTAAAACTGACGACGCGCGACGTAAAGCAATAAAACGATGTACCGTAGCGTATCCATTGTATTGATCATGTTATACCACTAAACGAACCAATTTTTATACAACGTACAACTGATGCGTATGCGGAAGCTCTCTTAGAAAGATTGAATTACTAATTTTTTAATCAGAATTTGTTTTGGGATTTTTATCTTTATTTGGATGTTCCCAACCCCATTGTGACATCATTTTTATACTTAGGAATAAACTATATAGAAGTCATTGTGAGAAGACTGATGCAGCACAGTTTCAATTAAAATAAAATAGAGGATTCTTATTAATAATAAAAACACTGGGCACGCACACACGCCGATGGTTCCGTACCTTCCCATTATAGTGCCAAAATTGGTAAATAATCACCGCAGATTTTCTCCACCTGAGAAAATCTGCGGTGATTGGAGATTTTCTCAGGTGGAGTTGTAAGTTGAAATTTATACCAGATACAGAAATCTGTAGTTCCTAATAATATTTTATTAGAACAATAAGTAGATATATAAGTTGTATGTATGTTCTTTTGCCTCGGAAATGCTTGAAAATCATTGTAATAGAAAACAAATGTATTAGGTAACAAGATCTTAAGGTCTTCACTTATGGATGACGATCATTGACTTAGCAAGAATTTAGTACTTTTCCTCTGCACCCTGAATAATAAAAAATAGAAAAAAATTAGAAAGAGATGCGCGTCGTCAAAGTAAATAATCACACACATGAAAGTTGGCTTTATTTTCAATAAATTAACATTTTATCCATCTTAATTTGCGTTTTGGCTCCCCGGGTAATGTTACGGTATGCCCAAATACAACAAAAAATGTACGTAGTAACATGATTCGTGGGCCTTAGACAATTTATTTTAGATCAAATTACTTCCTGAATAAACTCTCATGGAATATTCATAGGCGAAGTGCTTGACAATAACTCTCCTACAGCCGCTGTCTCTAGTAGATCGTTACGCCATATAATGGCGTAGGTCAGTAACTAATTGGTCGCACATGCCTTTATGTAGAAAAAAATTTTTCATAAATGTTTGGCATTTCAATGCCCACTGCAATAAAATTGCGTGTAGTAGTACGAGCGAACCTAAATACTACTTCTTAGGATAATATTTTTGATCCGATTAATGCTTTTTAGTTGCAATGCTCTTGCACATAATTTTCTATTTTAACGCTTACTTCAAGATGTAAGTGAATAAATTTGAACAATGAATCAAACGTTGAATTACGAAAAAACCTCCGTGAATGATAATTTGTAATTTAACGTGTATTAATACTGTATATTTTAGGAAATTATTTAATCAATGAGGCATAAACACATATTTTAACACTCTATATATATTTACTTTTTTCGGTATCTGAAGTAGGTATCCAGGAGCAAGGTTATATTTTGAAATCTTCAAAATGTATCCTTGCTTCTGGAAAAAGACAAGGTAACGTGAGATTCGCAATCACTGAAGCAATCTCAATGGCCAACTCTGGGAGGGCTAACACACGTATAGCGTTGAACCATAGCTACCTCTAGAGACTGCGTCCTTGTTATGTAATCGTAGTAAACCACCTAATGGCCGACCGCCTTTATATACTGAACACAAATATGACAGATTCCTAAAAGTAATAGTGAACAATACTACAGGGTAGATCAAACCTCCGGTGTCATAACATATTTTGATACATTAGAAGCCATGTAAATATTAACCATATTATTGATAAACTGTTTCAAATTTGTCCGAATTTTGTGAGCATGATACAAATTGTACCTACATTTCGCCGGCTATTTCGCAATTTCACGGGAAATCCTGTGCCAATCAGGGAAATTGATTTTCCGGTCGGATGATCGAGTTTAAAGCACACGTGTTCTAGAGTTTAATTCAAAACTAGTTTTTAATCCCGAATTCCTTTTAAATACCCAGATATATTTTAGAGGATTCAATAATCGATTCGCGTTAATGCAGCGTGTAAGTTGTTACACGCATCATCGACACCGATCTATTTAAAAGGGACCAAAACGGAAAAACCGAAACGTTTATTAAATTGCAAATAAACAGACGCTGCGTGTGCTGTTTTTCTCTACCAAGGCGTATTTATTTCAAATTACCTTCAATTGAAACATGCTCATTGTTTCAGTAGTATTTAATTGTACAGTGATCGCGTTGGGGGTTTTAATAACAATACAAATAAAAAATTTACAATGTAATTTTATTTCATGTTTTTTTTTAAAACGATAATCCAATATATAATAAAAAAAACTATGTGACTGAATAACGTTAGTTTAAACATCATGAAGTTCGAACGGAACGCTAAGTGAGTCACAACGCTCCGTCTGGGAAAAAAGAGTTGGTCCGTATGTAATAAGGTAGGTACCATCGGGCGTCGCGCTACGCAAACTTAGGCCCGTTCCCGCAGGAGGCAGGAAGGCGAAGTGGAGTGCTGGCGTGGCGTGCCCCACGGCCGTACCACTCTTGTAATTAAGTTTGAGCCCTTCGAGGTGCGTGCGTACAATGTATATAATATGATCAATGAACGAATGCCATTAGCTCCAAATGGATTATACCCTTCAGGTAATACATTTCGAGGTAAAGTACTCTATGTTAGCACTGTAATGGTAATAAGTTGTCGATATTGCGAATTTTTTACATCATGCCATTAAAGAGAAAGTCATTTTTTATCATTACATTTATTGAGAATACAGACATATTGAATTATAATAATTATAAGAACAAAATTTGAAGTTAGGGGAACATAATTATTGAAATTAACTGTGGTACGGCAATGCAAGAGTCTTCGCTGTTGCACGGCACGAATGGGCAGGTTCTTCCAGGAAATTTCAGGACCTCACAGAACACCAGCGTGAGGTGGAACTGTTTTACTTCTGCGTTTCGTCTGGTGAGTGAGGTAGCCGGGGCCCACTTTATTAAACTGTGGCAACGCATCTGCAAACCTATGGGTGTTGCAAATGTCAATGGGCGGCGGTTCTCACTTAACATGATTATATAATAAATACTAGCTTAACACCCGCGGCTCCAGCCGCGTTGATGCCCTTAAACAAATATCTATTTTTAATAAAACGAATCCTTATTAATACCTCTAAGAACATGTACAAAGTTTCATGATAATCGGATGAGTATTTTTGACGTGAAAGAGTAACAAACAAATATACATTCACATTTATAATATTATTATATAAGTAGGCAACTTTTGTATACCGTAGACATGTACCATATCAGAAGTGTTACAGATGTGTTGCTGAAAATTCAAAACTTGGGTCCCGTTTACCTCACTCACCAGACGAAACGCACCAGTGTAATCCTTCCACTTCACATGAACCGAACGGAAGACGCCGGTCTTCGGTTCGGTTCATGTGAAGTATTATACTTTCGCGTTTTCTGCGCGCGGCCCTTTTTAGGGTTCCGTACCCAAAGGGTAAAACTAACTGTCTGTCCGTCTGTCACCAGGCAGACAGTTAAAATTTTCACAGATGATGTGTCCGCAGTAAATACTAAAAAAGCTGAATGAAAAAATATTTAAGCGAAGTTCCCATACAACAGATATGTTTTTTTTTGCCGTTTTGTTGATAGTGATAAGGAACCCTTCGTGTGCGAGTCCGACTCACTCACATATGCTGTAGATGTAAGGTTGTTTGTTACGTTTTCACGCCAAGACTACTTAACCGATTATCATGAAGCTTTGTACTCATATTCTGCGAGGTATTGAAAAGTACAAAGGATATATTTTTATTAAAATAATTAAAAAGAAAGATGTTTATTTCAGGGCTTCAACGCGAACGAAGCTGCGGGCAAAAAGCTAGTTATTAATATGTGTATAATACATGTCACCCCTAGGTAAAATCGTTGTTATAAGGCCTACAGTTTGGAAACAAGCTAAAATCTGCTGACTAAGAGAAATACCATTCGGTTACTTGTGACAGTGTGAAAATATGCACTCGGCATAGAGCCCAAAGAAAACTGAACGCCACTATGAATTCTGGGTTCCTATCATACCAACCCTCTAAATACGTCATATGACACATAATAACAGTATTTATTTATACTAATGTATTTGATACCTCATTTGGTAGCCACAGTGCGTACACGTTGGTTTTAAAACGACTAATTACACAAGAATTTTTTAGCGAATAGCAAACTGAGCACAGAGAACGTCTGAAACATCTGTAAAGTTAATTTCTTATAGAGGATTCTTATGGTTAAGCAATTTATCCGCAACTTTCGCAAGTATTTGGAGACAATTTGTTGCTTTTCAATCCCACATAATAATTTGAAATTTATTTACGACAGCAAAACTATAAATAATTATGTTTATTTATCTCAAAAGTTGGAGCCATCACAATACAATACAATTCACGCACTCATATATTGTTATAGTGTTGTAGCGTGACGATTATATACATATTTCCTCTCGTCAACAAATAAACATTTACGTAGGAAAGTTATTTGGAGTGGTTCTAATCATGGTTTATTTATGGAAAATTTTGAAATAATCATTTTCATAGGAGGCACACACTGATGCTTTCTTATAAGTAAAATTCTCGTTCCGATAGGCAGGCTAAGTCTCCGCTCGGAAAAAGCGTGCTTCGATACGGAGGGTGAGTTACAATCGTATCGTTATCGCCTCGTAAATCCCTCGCGCTGTTGCCTCGCCCCCCGCCGCCCCGCACGCCCCGCACGCCCCCTTTCCACGTCCCGAGCCTCATTAAAATGTTTTTCTACACCTTTATAATATTACTTTGAATAGATGCTATAAATAGTCTGAATGCGAAAAATGTTTCTCAACAAGAAGAAAAGTCTTTGCTTTGTCCTTTGATGCGCGATTGATAAAAACGTTTCTAACGCTGTGCCAATGCCATCTGCCAAATCAATCGTTATACGACTGTAATACGTATACATCTTAGTCTTTTAAAGAATCTGATGCCAAACAATTTTTTTAAAACCCCGTGTGTTTGATTCATTCACCCACTTTATGAACTACGTATAATATTTAAAATGATGTTGAGCCGTCGCCCGAGAAAGTTTAATGCCCGGATACTTATAGTCTACGTCAAGATCGTAATATGTAAGTACAAATCCTTAAACATAACAAATATTGGTTCTAAATTATGCGTAATATGAGCGGTGGACATTCATAGACAAATTTTCACTAAGAATAGAATACATGCGACCAATTATGTGGCCAAATATATTAACCCTGTCTATATTTCATTCTTTGATACATGAAAATCGAGTTGGTTAAAGACATTGAGATATCTTTAAAAAGAAATTGTGTAAGGAAATTTATATGCACAGAATACACGAAGCCAATGCTGCTAAACAACTTTTCTTTCTACCTTCGCATAACGCCGACAAGATAATTTACTTTATTGGCATGTCACTGAAAGAGATCCGCGCGTGGTTGGCATCACGCCCAACGGAGACAAATTTTCGTTTTCTTACAAAACCAAGTTGTTCAAGTGAAAATAGGCCAACCGCTGGCCTTAAGTTCAGGTCACACCCGATGGACATCGGTGATAAGGAAATGGATATATCTTATTAGCATTAACCATGTCTTTAAGAGTCTTTTATGAACGGTTGAATTCGAAAATACCACGAATATTAATTATTGTGTACTTTTATTTTTTGAAACGATACAAACGTAGAACTGTTAAATAATTCCACTAGCATCTTATCCCACTGTGACTTGCTGTTATCGCAGTTTCAATATCATTGTTTATTTCTGAACAATTCTTTTTCCAGTTGCAGTACAAAAAAGGTCCCGCAAACCAGACTTACGGAAACTTTTCTTTGTAGAGTCGCTGCCCTTTTACAAAGCGGTACAAAATTGTTTTGTCATTCATCGTAGTTTTTGTTGTTACATTAATTCAATGTTTTCTTTTTTACGTTTAGTTTAGTAATTAGTTTCAAATGTTCATTATTTAATACATTTCGCTCAATATGGAACGATCACAGGTTCAATAGATTGAAACATTACAATGATATTTGCTAAAGGGTCTTTTATGTATTACAAAATGTGTAATGAAACGATTGAGTTAAAAAAAACTTATATAATAAAAGTGTTTTTTTTACAAGCAATGTAAATATTTCGACGCCATTTAGGTATCCGATATCGCAATTAGCTAAAAACTAAGCGTATAATTTGTTTATCAAAACACTTCACCCCTTGACACCCTCCCGGGTTGTAGTGATTGATTTTTATTTTTATTAATTTCAGTTCTTTCCTGTGGCTTCGTTATAAAGAATGGATCCTTAAATGAACAATTTTCCCTTTGAACCGATATATTATGTTGGACATTCAAAATTATAGTATACACATATTATTTTTATACTTAGCGCGTCGTACATGATGTTTTTGTTGTGAGGTCAAGATATTAAAGTGGTCTATAACTGTATTAGTCTTCTGTATTGATTAACTTCTAATGAATTTAAAAGGGGGATGCTAAGAGCGCAGCTTATTTGAAATAATCTTAGGGAAATTGGGTTCGAGAGGGAAAGCAGGCCTCGTCGTGTCCTGATATCGCCCATTGAGGCCCGTCGATGCCTATTAATACTGGCCGACCCTTAACGACGCGTTTACGTCCTTAATTTAAAGCAATCCTTTTAGTGCCAAAACAATTAAGTTTCAGGGCGATTACTAGAGCTCGTATTGTACAAATGTACAAATAATTTCGTAAGACTATGACCACTCATGGTGCCGACAAAGTTATTTCTGTCGATTCAAATCGATATGATAGTGCGCTGTTAGAGATTATTCGTGTAACCTTTCAATGAATAATTAATCACTAGTGGGCTATATACCTACTAAGACTCTTGTCTTTGAACGCAAAACAGCTAGAATTAGTTATGACGAATGAATATCTGATACTAACTGACTGCACAAAGAGAATACTCGCGTACAATATATTGATAGCTAAATTGTCTGCATGTAGAGGTAATTCATTGTTTCAGGCTGATAAACTGGGGGCCACCCCCGTAAGCACGTAAATTGTGATTCCCACAGGAGTCACGTGCCAACTAACTTTAATTGTTTCGTATGAAATATACCAGGTAGTGCGTGGACTTGCTCTGCCATATGCATTGATATTAATAATAATAATAAATATATACATTTTAAACATCGAAATTAAACATTTCAAATGTGTATGAGGGAATCGAGCTAAAAGATACGTTATAATAAATCTCTATTAATACTTAGGATGTTTGGATTATTCATTGTATAAACATAATTATAAACACATATCTTCCGCTACTGTACCTCAAATAGTTGTTCGTAGATTGTTTCCAGTCTAATCTTAATGAAATTCCGTCGCTGTTAAAAATATTTATTTCCTTACTAAACTTAACTTATGTCATAATATTAACTAATAGCTAATAATTCATTGCCACAAAGCCTAAAAGTCTACTCATCAGCAACGCTTCTATGTTACGTTCTTTGTACGAGAATATACACTTTGTTCAAAAGGATCCTTACGTAATCCTCTTACAACGTAAACTTTTTAACAAAACAAAATTAATTTATCTAAGATTTACAAATTTGCATATATGTATGTATGTAACTAACAAGGAAGAGTACCGTACAAGTAGAATTGTACAGATTAATAATTAAATATTCACAAATTCTCATTTCTACAAATTTTAATACATATTTCTGTTTTAGATTTCTATATAGGTCTTCAAAATCAAGTGCTCGGGCTTCAGATTATCGATTGTTTGGATAGTCTGTAATTAGTGGAACGCTATCCCATATATCGATGGATGCTGCAAACATTTGAAACTTTTAACTCATAACAATTCTTCAATCAAGTTAAAGTAACTACAAGCACCCAAGAGCAACCATCAATATAGGTATGAGGAAATAACATTGCACTTTACTAAATTGAAATGCCGCGGAATTGATATTTTGTGCACATAAGAGATTTAAATAAGATTTTACAAGTGGTTTTTCACTTGTAACTGTTATAAGAAATTACCTATAGAAGTGGATTCACGCAACGAAGAGCGGAACGAATTTTAAAATCTATCGTAGCCAAAGCGCAGTCACGTTCCCAGGGTACTGTGTAATGCGCTGCGCTGCGCCGGTGCGCGACGCGATTCCGGCTGCGTACACAGGGTACGAGTACACTCCACTAACGCCTTTGTTTTACTTAATTCATTCTCATGCACAACCTTAACTTGACTTAACATAATCTCATTTTTGATTTATTTTTTACCGTTTTGCAAAGTTTAAGAATCACGATTGTGACTATGACAATTACACGATTTCAACTAGTATAGAAACATTTCTGTATATTATTGCACGAGAGATTAAATTAAGATACTAGACAGAACTAGAACATAAAACCATTCGCTCAACCTTTAGACCATCATTGCTCTTTCTTGTTTTAAAAAAAAATGTCACAGTTCTTAAAAAATGTAATAGATGTAGATTATTTCAATAAAGAATTTATGAGTCAGCAATATGTGGACATCAATTTAAACGAATGGTGTCGTCGTGGCCGGACAAGTCGGGCTATATTTCAGTTTGGGCTCTTCCAGTTCTGGTATCCCGCCATTCGGTTAATGCTTTCCTATCATTTGCACTCACAAAAGGAAATACAATATATGTAGGTCGTTCAATTGAGGATTAAATTCAGACAATAATTAATTTGAAGATGCCTCGAATATCGAAAATATGAGAAAAACAACCTCAGATGTGAGCGGATTGCACCAGATGTTGTTTTTCTCTCGGAACGGAACTACAACGCATTTTATACCTAAAATGATCTCTTCAATCTGCTCTGTCGATAAATTCGTTTTACATATACGATTGAAAAATAATACTGTGTAAGCAATAAATCTAAATAGTTATGAGGAGAACAAACAATCGTCAAACTTCCTTTTTTCCTCATTATGAAGTAAAATTTAGTCAAACATAAAGGAAAGCAAACAGCCTACGTCAATAGATCCCACTGCTGAGCAAAGGGCTCCTACAGCCCGTATTAGGGCACAGTCCACTACGCGATCCCACTGCGGATTGGCAGGCTTCACATATATTTCTTTTTTTTATAATTAAGAATTTCAAAGATATGCATGTTTCCCCACGATGTTTTCGGTTTTCCTTCGCCGTTGAGCACGTGATGAGTCAGCACTTAAAATTGCAATCCACATTTTGGGTGATGGCACCGGAATTTGAACATAGATTCCTCGAGTAATAGGTTTTAATTAAAAGAGAGCGCCCGAACCTTTTATCACCTTTTATCACCTCCCTTATTTCAGCCTGTTACACTCCACTGCTGAACATAGGCTTCCCACAGATTTTCCTTATAGAAATATTAGAAATTCTTAGAAAATCGTAAAACAGCTCAATGAAGTAAGTTGCTAATACTTTTATTGTTATTTGAAGTAGTCTCCGTTCCTCTCTATATATCTTCGCATTCAATTGACCACTGAGAAAAGCAGTGAGCCCATTCTTCCTAAGACATTTTCGAACTCATTCGCCGCATCTTCAGGGCTCGTAAAGTGAATACCTCGAAGTGTACCTTTGATTCTTGGGAATAAATGAAATTTGCAGAGCACCCAATCCTAAAAAAAGGTTCTATATGCGGATGGCTCATTATCTCGACACCTGCCGTAGTCAAATATTCATTTCTCCGTTTCGCGGAGTACGCTGAAGCGCTGTCATGGTGAAGGAGCGATCTTGCTTCGAGGATGCTGCTGTCAAACATTTTCCAAGACAAAAGGGAAACAACAGTTAACATACCAGTCTGCAGTAACCTTCCTTCCATCTTCTAGCACATCAGTCGCAACATTTCCCACCAAAGCACGAGGCAATCGTTTTTTTCCTCAAAAAGAAAGGCCTACTGAGCAGAATGAGTGGTTTCATGTCCGTAGCGTTATATCCATCCATCCATATATAGCGTTTTCATCACCTGTGATGATGTAAAATACAGCATTAGGGGCACCTCCGTTGAATTTGTTTAACTTTTGTACTTTACTCATACCAATGTCTAAGCTTGCCCGAATCTGCTGGTACGTCGCTCACTTATCTCTCTTTATAATTTTTTTTGTGAGAAAGTGGCAAATTATCTGCCGGTGATAACCGCCGCCCATGGACATTTGCAACAACGGTAGGCTTACAAATTTGAAAAAAAACCAGTTATTGTAAACAGTGGCACGGGATGGGGCTTCAGTATTCAATGCCAATTGCGCTAAATTCATTTTGGTTGGAATTGCCGACGTTTCACAAAAAAACAATGATAAATTAATGCACTATACCACATTAGGTTACCACAGAGTTCTATATTCAAAATTTAAAAGAAGTTTTTATTGGTCATGTTTCTAATTGGCCAAAAAAATTGTGCCACCCTGGTTTTACAATATTAGATTAAAATAGTAATCATTTTTATTCCTAAATGTTTATATGTTTTATGTTTTTCCGATTCGGATACAGGACAGAAAAAATTAAATCTATAACCAAACCAAATAAAAAGATACAGTAAAGTCTCTTTTTTCCCATGTGATATAAATCTACTTAGTTTGAGTAAATTAAAGGAGCGCCTGTGGCAGCGTGTCGCAAAGTGAGCTCGTTTACAATTCCCCTCGCCATTCAGGTATCCAACACATTATGCTAACACGTTCGTTTCACGTATTTGGCGATACGAGACTCAATTATCTAATCCCGAATTTATACAGCGGCGGGGAGGCTCGCTATTTCAATATTACCCGAGATTACGTGTCGAGAGTGAAATTTACACCAACTGATTTTATTTACCTGTACTAATGAAAAATCAACTCTATAAATGCATATCTAATAATATCTGAACCCGATTGAAATTTGAAATAGCGGAGTATATTGTACAACACTACATTCGTATATGTATCACACTAATTCGTGCCTTAGCCATCATCTCTACGGTATGGTTAACGCACAGACAAAGAAAAACTAATTGGGAGATCAACTTGTTGAGTGGCCGGCTGAGTAACGCTCTCTTCGGACGTTTCCCGAATGACTTGTAACGGAATTTAATTAGACACGCTTCACATAGTCCGCTTCATGGCGGCCTTCTGAAAGAATGTGTTGTAAATGGGTAGACATACTCGTTGATAGCAAGTAGTTAGAAATCACCGCTTGTTCGGCAACAATTTTCTCTGCCTATTTCAGTGTTTTAACTGATCTGTGTGATCATTGTATACGATTGAACGTGTTTATTTCGGGATACATTTTAGTAAGTTATGCGTATTTTCCATGTTAATATCTACAATAAGACATATAATGTGGCGCCAGTAATGGGCAGCACAAATAATTCAACCGAGTTCTACGTTTGTGATGATTAAACTTTGTCGCATATAAAAAAAAGTATAATATCATAAGTACTTTTCGAACAAATAATATATTTTATAAAATTCTGTACGACTTCAGAGATTAAGGTCATATTCGCGCGATATATATTTATTTTATTTAGACGATGTTCGTAATTATTCTATTGTACAGCACCACCTCCCAGAAAGGGAAAACAACTTGACCTTGACTTCGGGAAAAACAGTGACGAAACATTTCACATTAATGACATAGAGAAAATTCAACACAAGTTTCTTAAGCACTTAAAATTTAAAGATAATAGAAAGGCGCAAAACTATGAAGACTCGTGTGCCCATTACTAAATAATGAGCCTAAAGGATCGACGCATATTACTGGATATGACTTTTCTGCATGGTACATGTAATGGAAAAATTAACTGTGGACTGATAGAATCCTCTGTTTTTGTACTCCAATATACAGAACGAGACATACACCTTTATTCGCTGTGCCTAAATCATCAACAAGGCATGCACAAAATTCTATTGCAAGCCGCTTACGCGCGCGCACGAACGCATGCACAAGGTGTGAGCGCCTCAGCTTGCTCATTTTTATTTATTTATGTAAATCCTTTCTTGGCAGTTAAGCATATGTGATAATCATGTAAACAACTAAAGGCTGTGGATTTTGTTGCTCAATAAAATAAAACAAAATAAAATTAATTTTTAGTTTTGAGAAATCTGTCTAATTTCTCGCAAATAGCAAAAGCTAACTTTTCGCGACAAGTTTCGTAGTGACTGAAATTATTTATCCCCCTTTTCCTACTTAAACGTTCCATTTTTGCCCGAGACTGAAAGTTTACGTTTATTATTCGTTAATTGATATTCATCACTGTTAAAGTATTTAAATTTAATCTTGAAGATTTTTTCATCGTATTCTGTAGAATTTAGATTTCATTATGCGTGATACGTTTTAATTCTTATGTAACATTACAGTTACCTAAGAAACGATTTACTTTTTTTGGGAATTTGGAATGAAAATAAAAAATAGTAAATTCTATTTATTTATTGATTTGCATAAAAATCTATCGTAACAAACTTTCATAAGCTGTTTTAAGCTGTATAAACATACAGGATGACGCTCTCACTTTTCTTGGCCTTTCACATGTGCATAATTACCGAAACTAGAAAGCCTTTATTATACTATGTTGTATGTTATACGAGACTGGGTCAAAAAGTTCGCCGAATGGGAGGTTTGCGAGGATATATTTTTTACCTGCAACTATTTCTAGTTTCATGAAAACTATAAATACCGAACTTCAATCAAATCGTAGACGATCGGAAAAACGTAGGTCACGAAGAACATCAGGTATTGAGAAAATTTATTTTTTATACAAGGTAGCATTTGATTTTTAAAAGGGTTGTATCTTATGGATAGCATATTTTGTCTTCTGTTCACAAAGGCTTGCCCATATTCTAAATGGGCGCAAAATACCAAGGAAGAAAAACGTAAACTACGAAATCGTCATGTTCTAGGATTAACTTTAATTTTTAGTGCTAGTCGCTGCACTCAATATTAAACTTTGAATTGTGATTAATTGTAGGTAAATTAACAACGTTCGAACTTTCGGCACTGCGGGATTCGAACCTGCGGCTTCCGGTTTCGCGCCCAAACGCTTTGCCAACTAAGCTACGGCCGACGTCGGACTGCATTCACAATTTGTTGTTTGTGGTTAATACAAATCGCTAATCAATCGGGACGTTTCTTTTGCTACATTATATATAATTATCTATAGTCTAATACTTGGTTATAGTGTTGATAATAATTGCACTTGTAAAGGTCATCCATAACATACCTCATAAACGCTCAAGTCTAAATTTTATATTCAGCTATCTTGCATGAAAAAACATTTATCTTCCAAAACATTTAAGAGGGTTTATTAGACATGCTACTTTATTTTACTCTGAATTTCGATTTATTAACGTCATGGACTTTTATCGTGATAATTTGCCATTTAGTCGATACAGGTAGAATTGTAATCTGGATTCAAAGTCTTTTAATGACAATCACTTCATAAACATCTGAAGGGATCAAAAACGTACCTAAATCTTTCGTATCAAAGTTTATTGTGAGACGAATCTTTTCGATTCGCACAAGCGTATTCGCATAATATAAAAGCGCACGATTTAGGAAAAGTATGCGAGTCGCCCGATGGAGGATCTCATAATGAAGTTGGGAAGAGTTCCGAGGCCGCAAGACAAATAGTTCCCGGCGAGAGTAACACTTGGGCGCAATAACCTTTGCCAGATCCGCGCGTCGTGCGAGGGCGCGTTGTTTATGGCGACTTAGGCTCCGGGCGGCTCGTTTTGTATCGTTGCGGTGGATTTATCCGCCGGTTCAGATGTTTCATTGCATCAGAACGAGCTTATATGAGTGGGGGAAAAGCGATACTCCATTTGAGTTTTTTTTCGCCGCAAATTACTCAAAGCGGTTTATAATATCTACATAACATTTTAGCTTTTCGCGCCTTGAAATCAATGCCTTTATGGGTAAAAATTTTTATTTTATAAGGTGGTGCGTGTCTTGTTTCACACCTGATGGTTTAGCTCAGTAAAATAGATTTATATGTATAAGCTTATTTTATTTTTAATACCTGGATTAGAAGCCTACCTTGGAAGCTACTTCAGGCTCGTCCAGGCCTTCACAGAAAAAATGCTGACGATAGTGGTGGTATTATGATTTCGCTTTCTCTCTTACGAAATTCTGCTGAGTGAGATGACCTGAGTCCATCCTTTTAAAGGTTGATAACCCATTTGCTGTAGCAGCAGTTCCCCAATGAGCAACGGTTATTACTTAATGTAATGCCAACCAACGGCTGTTCTCTCCCATCTCTCATTAAAAAATTAATTCGCATTTCAGGAGGAATTAAGAGCGGCATAAATATCGTAGTTTCTGAAAAAGACGGATGTGTGTATAAAGCAGATTTCTTTATTTCAAAATACACTTACTATAACGGGGACGTTGCAGGATTAATATGAGATTCTCTGCAGAGTTGCGACGAGACGGAGGGTTTCGTTAATCCATCTTACTTTTAATATATCTTCTTTCAAATACAGCTTTTATGTTAATATGCCCGGGTGGAGCTGTTTAGGAAAATTGTGTAGGCACGTCGCAAGGTTACTTAAGATTATGTAAGCCAAGAACAATACAATAGTATACTGTTTTCGCAACATTCTTCAATTTTAAAACAAGCCTTGCTAAACCTATTGTAAAGGTATAGGTGTTCTGATGATATATAGATGATATCTTATTATTATATCACAAAAACTTCATCACCGAACTTCAGATTGAGAGCAAATTGTTTGGGATTGTTTACGTGAAAAGTTGGCAAACGAGCACGCGGTTCTTCGCCTGATATTAAATAATTACTGCCACTCATGTACTACACCTTACGGGTTGCTGATGCGTTGCCAAACATTAAAAGAGAGGCTTCTGCTTACCTCACTCACCAGACGAAACGCAAAAGTATGAGAAGTCCAATTCACGCCGGTCTTCTTCGAGACCGTGCTAGTAAATCTAAAACTACAAATTTCAAAATCAGTATAATCAAAATCAACATGAAGCAGTGTAACGTACATATTTTATAACACGTTGTATATAATGTCATAATACGATACTTCATATTTATGTAATCTTGCTCTTCTTTCTTCTCTCCTTATCACACGCTAAGTGGGGTCGGTATAACATGTCCTCTCACTTTCTTCTATCAGCCATCATCTCAATACTCACGCCTTTCGCAGACGTCAATTTTTTTCCCTGTCTTCCTCTAGCTTTACACCCTCCATCCACATTTATCATCATCACATGACTTTCATCTCTTCTCATAATGTGCCCATGTGACAATTCACACGCTGCGTGTGACATGGTATGGCCACTTTATAAAATAAAATAACTAACGTTAAAAAATATTGGATGATGGATTTTCTCAGGTAGATGAACGCTTGGGACTCATGCAACAGATGGATCGGTTAACTGTTACAATAAATTAGTATACCGCTTAATTGTTGGTAAAGTTTTCTATTCTCGAAGGCATTATCCATCGGGTTTGGTGTAGCAGCGTTTAAACGAACAACTGCACATTTTTTCGTAAAACATTTCATGCGTCAAATTAAACTTTTTTTAAAGGGGTTCGACTCGAGCTCTTTAACAAATTGGTACCAAAACCTTTGTTTGCCTTACGCGCTGTAGTTTCGGCAAAGTTTTATTCTTACTCACAGAAGTTTAATCTATTGGGAGCCGTTACAAATGCCCCGCAAGCCTTTCGCAGCCATGTCTGTGTCCACTAGGTAGGACAATTTTAGGTACCAACTCGACAATTATATATAGTTATATAGCCGGACGGAATCTCACCTATTGTGATCTAAGTAAGATCTCTTTATGACTCTGTGGCGCAAGTGCCAAGTAACAAAAAGTAATAGGCTCATGACTGGCTCCTACGCTATTGGATCTACGAAAACTTTGGTCATGTATATCTCAGATCTCCACCCTTTTAAACGTTACATTCGGATACATATGTGTTTAGTCAAACAAAAATGTGCTCCTAGGGTAGCCACTGTACGCAATGACAGTATGCAATCCGCGCACGACGTTGAGGGCACGCGGTCGAAGCGAAGCGCGCTTTTGTCTTGTTTGTGCAGCTGCTGAACGGAACGCGCGCCGCTTCCCCGACATAGTTCTCGGGAGCTTTTAATAGCGCCGAGCTCTTAAACCTGATTATCATCTTAATTCATTAACCGACTTTACGAGTGAGCGCATAATCAGATACATTTTTAGCCTTATTTCGTTATTTTGCTGTTAAACGGCAAAATAATTTTGAAACCCAACAGAAGCCTTGCTTTGATTAATACACACATTTTCTTAATTATCAACGCAATAAAGGGTATTGTATTAAGATTAATTTCAGTCAGCTCGGACTATGGAGGTACTACGTGATTATATGATGCGTATATTTTATGACATGCAATTTTGGCTTCAGGTGTGGTAGGTACTTATGGCAAATAATGACTTAACAAAGTAATAATCTCTATTTGCAAATTAATGTATATAAAAAATCCAGTGGCCAAATTACAATGTCTTGAAAAACATCCTAGTACTGTTTGTATCGTAAGGTTATAATTATATTTCAAGATAACATTGTTTACGTAGAAAATATCGACCCGGCGGGGTGGTGTTCGCGTTAGGAAACCGGCCACCCCCACGCTCTTCTGGTGTGTGTGTGTGCCTGACAAGGACTGGTGAGTTTCCATGACTTTCTATATCCGTCTAGAGTATTGCCTCTAATTCAGCTATGATTAATATATCACTGACGAAACAAAGCAATGTGTTTGTGCGTTCGGCATGAATGATTTTTGCTGGCTTAGAGAAGCTCTTCACAGTTTAGTAGTGGCGGGTGGGTATTAAGAGCGATGAGTCAGTGTCGTAAAGCGCCGCACCGGCCGGCGAGGAGCAGTTGACGCGCTGTGTTCGACAGACGCGCCCCAATCTAAACACACTTTCGCACCGAATTGGACCAATTGAACTTGAATTTTACGATGTGCTCGGCACTGTTACACCTTTGTTACGAACATAGTCGAGATTTTCAAAGTTCCCATCGCTACTTTCGTGTTTACTATACGCCAAGATTAACGGCACAGTGGCTTGAGACTGCTAGCAAAATCATCCGAAGTAGAGAAAATGTCTGACCGACTTACGCTCTTGTGATTGGGTATGCAGCTAAAATTTTTATTAATTTTATTCAAATCGGATAATCAAACAAGCAGTGGAAGATCTGAAAATTATTCTTTGTACTTATTTAAATACGGTAAATACGTACGTATAAAAATGTCATACAAAAACGTAAGGACAATTCAGTAAGTAGTAGTGGCTACTGAAAACCCTAGTATTTTAACAACACATTTACATATTTTGTAGTATTTTATGCTCATGCATAACGTAGAAAATATATTATTGTTTGTTCGATGTAATAACGAAGAGGACTAGCAGTGACATCACGTCTAAACAAAACGTGAAAATATTGTTTGCGAAAAATGAGCGACTATCCCACGCTACGTCATATATATGGGCGTGGTATTATGCACCCAACTACGACCCAAAGGTTTCATTTGCATTTCTCTGTATACAACAAAAATTATAACTGGAAAAGGAAAAGGCTTAAGTTTTTTGAAGTCAGTAATAAGGAGAGCAACGGAAATCCATTAATCTCGCTTCCTGTGCCCGGGAGCTCACATTGAAGGAAGCGCTTTGCTTGGAAATCGCTCAATAAATATTTAGCTTTAAGGAGATTTCCAGACGTATATTTTTCACGAAATGTAGCATGATGCAAAATTCGAAATCAGTCATTAATTTTGTTAAAACAGATGTAGTACCTACTCGGTAGCATTTCAATTGTTGGGTTGGGATTAAGTGCGGAAATTTTTTGACGATAACATCTATATCTCTTATAGAGGTTTTACATTTATGTTGTTTTGTTTTGTTTCATGTTGATAACATTATCCTGTGTTGTAAGGACGTTTTAAAAACATAAATTTCACGCGGATGTGAAACAACTTTTTGTGGGTCACAACGCGGGTCGAAGCCAGGACCCCGACGCCGAAGCCAATACCTTGGCAACTGCGCCACGGAGTCATCAAATTATTGAATGAAACCTTTTATTTATTCCCGATGATCGAATCACCAAAAAGTTATAGGATTACCTGCTACGGCCTTCCGTTATCATTATTGATCCTTATCAATAATTGAATAATTAGACTTAAGACTTATACGAGTACTAGCGCTTTGAACCTAAAGCTCGAAACTGGGTCTATAAATCGGCCATCGAATCGTTTACTACAATTCACAACTTTATAAGTAACAACCTTACCTTCATGATAACTAATATTATGTATTTAAAACACAAATATTTAATACAATTACAAAAACCTAATGTGAAACGCATAATCATAATTAAAAGGATTTTTTGATCTGATCTTTCATTTCGGCTCATTCTCAATGTTTAGATATAATAAAATAACAATTAAAATAATTCTATGGCCTGATTGGAATATCTTTTGAATATACCAGTTTTTTAGGAGTCTACTTACACTAGTTACAAAGTAATAAGGTTACTGTTATAGAATTAAGTACAGTCCTAGGAGTTTGTTTTATTTACTCTAGATTTTAGGATTGCGTAAGATAAAGCCACTAGTTCATTTTTAATCTATAATTTTAGATTTATGTTGTAAGCCTAACTTGGATACAAAATAGTTTATGATATCTAAAAGCTTAACGAACAATATATTGAGCTTTTGGATATCAGTATATGTAATTATATAATATGTTTTTCTTTGAGCCTTCAGTAGTTCGGAACATGGCGGCTTTGAAAAGTTGGATATGTAACAAAGATTAATAGGTTTTTATTACGCAATATCTGATAGTAGGATATACTTAATGTTAATTTAGATTAATCCTAAAAAGTTCTTAAATCATTAAATAACAGAGTTTGTATTGTTAATTATTTATTAAACGATAATTATTTATTATATAAAAATCGCGATTACCTCTATTAGATTTACTAACTATAACTATAAACGATTAACAAATTTGAAATAATTAATTCATACTCATCGCTACAATTTATTTTGCAAATTGCACAACCTTCCATGTAATTTTTTCATAGCTACATGCTACGCGATTTAATAAGTTTTGCATTCACGAAATTTTATAAAATAAAGTCTCTCGCCACGTATGTATGTCTGTCTGAACGCGATAGTCTCAAAAACTGCTGAACGGATTTTCACAGGTTATTTCCATTTTTTATTATCCATAGGTGAAGTAGCTTATGAGGAAGGTTTAAGTGTATGATGAACATTAGGTTTTGTTTAAATTGGCTAAAATCTGACGATGACTATTGAACATTTCGGTAGAAAGCATGCCGCGTGGACAAAACCGGCGATCAAGTCTCACATAGACACTGGCAGTTGAATGCAAATAAATATTTCAATTTGTTTGTTTAGATGTTTAAAATAATTCTTGAAATAAAATACATTAAAATTTCTAAAAAATTGTATGATTGTCAATTATGATTTGAATGTAACGCACCCGCACGACGGGCGTAGCCACAGCCGCTTCAGATATGAATGTCATTAAGTAAAAGCACAAACCGAGGGTCCCTCTCGGGGGCGCTTGAGCCTAGTTACTCCATAGAGCGTACGCCAAAACGACCTAAGAGTCTAAAGGCTTGGCTGCCTCCCAAACCGGTACTAATAATAATAATAATAGCGTCACGGTCCGAGCCGAGGCATCCTCGGGAGGCCCCGAGCTTAGTCGCCCATAATCGAGGTACAGGCTAGGCGCCCTCAGCGCCCGGCCTTCTCCAGCCCGCTGGATCTGTAAAGGCCTCCTCACGGCCAGCAACTGGATGATGCATAAAAAAAATATGAATATTTAAAATTTGCTCGCTTTGTGTGCTCCAAAAACATATATCTTAATGTCATATTTTTCAATTCTAAACTTGTAAATTTCCATAGCTTTCTAATATTCATGTTACAAGTATTAAGCTTTTTATGAATTAAAAGCGTGCGCCCGAACACTAAGCTATTAATTTGACGAAACAATTATAATCCTAATGGTGTTCTAGATATACATGAGTAGTAATTACTAAACATTAGGCAAACTGTCATCGTGAACACAACAATTAAATTTAATCCTTCGTTTCGTACGAATGCTCTCTACTTTATCCATTATATTTATACTCAATCAACATCTTCAATGTTTGGCGTCGAGTCAGTGTCAGAAGCGTACAAATAAAACATATTAAAGAACATAGTTGAAAATTTGTCTAAAAGCTTGCTAGACTTAAGTTAATCGACAACAATTCGTCGCGGATTCGTGCTCGAGATAAGCAATTGTCCGAGCGAGGGCGCAACATTGTGTCGCACGCGCGAACCGAATAATAACAACAGACACCTCCGCCCTGTACGCAAAACTTTTCCTCTCACTACGAACATTCGCTGAACAAACCACCGCCGGTACATATTTATTATGTTATCTTAAATTTCATCTGTAATGAAATAGAAAAGAATACCGAGCATTTGAAAATATGAATAAGTATGATCAAACACACCCCAAATAAGACACAGTCAATTGTTATATTCAAACATCCATATTAAACAATAATTACTCTAATTAATTAAGAGGATACAAAATTAATTTTTCACGTGTAAATGTTCTGACTTATAGGGTTTGTTAACATGTAGGGTCAATATTTTGAAGCCAATTTAATGGGGGTAAAACCATTCTATTCGATTTGCGATTTTTCGATTTCAATAGAACAATAACTAACAAAATACATTTTACTACTAATTTGATTACATATTGCAGCAAAATAACATAAGAAAAAGAATGACCCACGAGGCACGTGTACTCGAATGAATAAGCCTGTCCTTGGTATGGGTACAATGTTTGATTATTCCAAAATATCCCAAGAATAAGAAGAATAGTAAAAAAATAAGGATACGTAGAAAATTCCGTCTCGATAGAACCCGATAGAGTCGCGTACAAAATCAGTGTTTTATATATTTCCCTAATATATATTCTCACCGTTTAGGCATGACACTCGTTCGATGCTCAACGAGTTTATACAAAAAGTCATGTCATATGTTTGTAAGCTAAGCTAATCGAGCCGAATCACAAAAACGCTATATGCTGAAACCGAATGTGGAGTAGCCCCATCAGTCAAAGCTGTCCCGCCTCCCGCCTCCGTCTTCGATAATCCATCTTCAAGCCGGGGGCGAAGGTACTGCGTGAAAGACAAGTCGATTCAGCAAACGATTAAAAGCACAATCTCTTTCGCAATATAACACAACAAGTCTTCAAACCGGAATGTCGCTAAACAGCTAGTCTGCATTTTAAATTTTATATTAATGTGAAACATAAATAACGTTGTTAAAATTACGCGTGAATAAAGTGCACTTATGCGAAAGTACGTTACTCTTGCAACATGTAGGCAGTGTGGGCAAGAAATCCACCTTCGAGTCGCGAGATAATCTACGGTTTACTCCCTTGCATCAGTTTAAGACTTTTTTCGCTGATGCCAGTGATGGAACTTTTTCCAATCCTCTATTGACCGTAGGTAATACGAATTTCAATAAATCTAGTAAAAGCTTTTTGAAGTCTCTTAACTTATTAAGATTTCTTACGAAATTACTCTATGCAGGTACCTCGTTAAAGTAATAAGCCTGAGGTATACTGGTATACTCGTTTTCTTTGTTTGCTAAATCATAAACTACTTGTTATAAAGATTTTTACTCAATGGTAGACACACACAGCAGGCACACCGCTTTCGCATTTCCCAAGTTCAGTAATGACTGTCTCAAATGTGTGCCGGTGTTCAGCCAAAGAGCCGTCGACTGTCGCGCGTCAAGCGTTTTCTCCGTGTACGGTTTCAAGATTAGAGATTAGAGCGCTTGTTTCATTATAACTTTGTGTCTCTGAGCTTTTATGTCGATCTAGTTTAACTTCTATTAAAGAAACAATGTAAGTAGAGAATACAATCATGGGCATCATTAATAATCGCGGAATCATGAGATTATTACCTGTATTGAATTAAATTAAATTTTTTTTTCGTCGACGAGCACAACATCGCCTTAAATTTACATATATTATTAACAGGATTAATTAAACGTTAGAACAATTCGACGTTGAACATTAATTGTTTTTGAAGCTCAAGTTTGTTTCATCGATTTAAAAACTGTGCTAAAATCTTTGCTGAAAGTTCGGAGCATATAATCAAACAATATTTGTATGCTGGTCGAATAGAACTTTTCCGAAATGTGTGAAGGATTAACAGTTCTTAGCACAGTTTTCGAAAAAATATTATTTACTAGTCTACTAATTGCATTAGCAATAACATTTAGTCCTAGTTCAACACTGCTAAATTTCAGTTGAATCGGTGTAAGTGAGAAAAAGGCCGAAGTATCGCGTGTGCGACGGCGCTTGATCGATAATCGACGGCATAAATAATCCGTCTATACCTCGAAATGGGGCTTGCAATATGTCTCAAACTATCGACGTTATTACTGTGGCTGCAAGTAACAGCGAGGAGAGCTTGACGAATGTCAATAACCAAATTCATAATGTTCTATTGAAAAGTAATCTTCTGAAGTACACTCTGCGTGATCTATTCTGATCTCCTCTGACATCCCGGATATTTAAATGCTTGCCCTCAGTTTGACTCCGGATCCTGCGCATCGAGGACGAGGCCTTTGATTGTGGCATTTTAAATTCATTTTCAATTAATTAGATAGATACTAGCACTCCATAAGCAAAAGTAGTGTGATATTTACATATAAGAGGGAAAATGTCGTTTTAAAGTGAAGTATAACAAAAAAGTAATATACATTCAAAGGGGTACATTACAATATGTAATGTTTTTAAATTTTGTTCTTTAGTTGTTGTCCTCTTCACTATTTTATTATTCAATGCGAATGTGAAACTTGTCGATTAACATGAACATTTTCAAAATAAATTATGAATGCCTGATTCTTCTGTAGATGATCAGAAATTCTAACTTTATATTGTTTCATGATTAGTATTATTAAAGTTTGCGCAAAGAAAGTGATGGATCATAGAAAGTTACACTGAGATTGTAACGATAAACAGAGACACTTTGCTACTTTATTAACGATTTAAACAAAGTTCCTAAAAGGAAGCAATGCTATTTTCAAATTTACTTGCTGCAATAAAATCTGTCGATCATCTAAAATATGATTTAAATCGCAGCAAGGAATTTTTTTTTGAAAAAACAAAATCATAAAATAAGCACAATAGCCCAAAGAATGTGAGGCATATATAAAGCGATTAAATATAATAAGTTATAGATATTAATAGGATTTGATTATATTGGCTTATAAATTTTACCCTCACTTTACGTTAGTAAGCGTTTACGCAGACTTACGTAAAAGATAGCTTAGAACAATAATAAATTATCCTAATAACTAATCCTAAGCGCTGTTTGTGATCGCACCTACCTTACGAGTCAAAGTATACAAAAGTATATAAAAGCAGCACACCGTTTGTCCTTATGGTAAAGTCCTCCATGGTTAAACTTCTTACGGCATACACTGTCCACACACTGTTCTCGTTTGCATAGTCAAAATTTAATTATTTTTAGGGTTCTGATCTGAGGTATTAGGGATCAGAAGATTTACAGTAATATATCGAGATATCCAGTAGCAACCGGTGAATATTTTCTAATTTAAATTATTCACTATTGGAAACATTGTCCGGCGCAGTTGTCTTACGTGTCTTTGTCAGTTCGTAAGTTTCCATTCGAAATAAGTGCAATATTATAAGAATACTCGTAATTAATCACCGTATACTTGAATCCGTGCAGAAACACTTATGTTAATAAGTGACATCTATCCTTAGATTTTCGAATATTCCCACAGTTTGAAATGAACATTATGAGCGTTAGCGCGACACGCGCGCGATGTAATCCGCAGACCCTTCATCGGACCGTGATTTACCGGCAACATGCTACACAGGAAATTGGCAACGCGAAGAGGCATAAAGTGCGCTTTAATATCGTGAGCTTGCAGGCGGAGAAGTGGTGGTGAGTCACGGCCGGCCGCCGGCCAGATGGCCAGAAGCCGGGCCCCGCGGCCACGGCGGTGACGGCGGTGCAGGTCGGGGCGCCGAGGGCCGTGTTGAACAACGGACACCAACGGAAATACGGTACGGTACAGTATGAGACCCACCGCTTCACTTAAGGTCTGAACAGTTAGTTCACATTACAAAGAAACGTAGAAAGCTCCTAAGCATCTATTCGAAAAGTTTAACACGTCTAGTAGAAGAAATGTACGCAATTTGTTATGGTCTTTTCTAAAACATAAGTAAATTATAAACGGAGTACGGTTACAGGATCGGCTGTTGATAGAACATTATTTACTTAAATCACAGAAATCAGTGAAATAAATTTTCAAGTTCAAAATCGCGTAAACAAATGTCGAAAAATTGCACATAAAACTTTGCTCTACCAAAACTTGAATATGAAACGTTTGGGCAACTAAGGGACTAATCCGTCAATTCTGTTTAACATTATTTGTGGGTGCGTCGCGATACATTTGAATGGTGTAAAATGAGTCAAGTGAGGAAAATAAAAGAAAATGTTCGAACCTCCTTGATGAGCGAGAGGCGCCGCGGGCGGGCGGGCGCCGGCGTGTGCATCGCGCCGCGTCTCCTCACCGCACTGGCCCATACACTCGCCGGCCCGCTCGCTCGCAATCCACGACCGACGACGCGACGACACGACGACGCAACGACGCGACTACGCGACCACGACGCTCGCGCCCTCCTCCGTTTCGCACCAACCTATCGATGTTCACGCCGCACGACTTTCGGGATTCGCACACACAGCACCATCGGACAAGGAGTTAATGTGCTCACGCCTAAAGTTAATATGCTTTCAAAACAAATTAAACTCGATAAAATTCGCAAAATAGTTTCTTTTAACAAAAAGCGACATGTAGCTTTTTGGGTTTACAGTATTTTACCTAATTGTTAGTCGACCAACTTCTCAGTATTACCATGGCAACCAATAACAGCTTTTTCCAATTTGCCTATAATTTCACGTTATTTAATTACACCGTTATCCACTGCATTTAATGGCTTTTTCATAAACAAGTGGTACCGGCGCAGGAGATAACATATTTAGTTATTTTTCTTTTTTTATGCTATTGAAGTAATAACTTCTAACGTGTAACGGTACATAAGTACCTACCTACACAAATAAGATATTTTCCCAATTTGTTGTGTTGTCCGATTGTCTGCTGTTCTTTTGTCATATTTACTGTCGGATGCCAAATGTATATAATTTTATCCTCCTTGGTTTTACTAGGAAAGGATTTTTAAAAACTCCGTCTAAGTTTAAATACTAGATAAAAGTATAATAGCGCTGACAAATATGTCAGAAAAAATAATAATATGAATTTTCACATTTAAAAAAACTTTACGTTGATACGGTTCTATTGTATTATTAAGTAGCTAGAATTAATTCGTCGGGATTTAAAAAAATGGCGTAGATTGTACAGTTATATTAATAATAGGCCTTTACCTATGAAATTGCCGTTCTTCAGTACTGGCCATTTCAAAACAAAAAAAATGTTTTGATTTGTTGTGAATTCTAAATTCAAATTAATTTTGTTTTAAAAACATACAATTCTTTTAAATAAGTCAGTTTTTTGTTTATTTGTGGCGACACAATGTAATATGATATATTAGTCGAACGCCCCATGCGCCTTACATTGTGCAGCGCAGTACAGTTCATCGCAAGTAGCTAGCGAACGCATACTGTCATGTGAATATCTTGTAGCGTTAATAATAAATAATATATAATAGTAGCGTAGTATTTATCTCATCTCCTCGTCACAATTTGGAACAAATATAAATAACTCTAACTCTATATATTGATAAGCATTGCTTCAAATGCTAAAAAACAATGTAGAAAAAAGACGTTAAGATTTTCTTTGGCAAACAGCCGTTTAGTGCTTAATGGTTAAAGCGTCAGGCCGCGAATGTCGAAGACTTGGGTTCGGTTCCCACAGCGGCGACAATCTTTTCGTACTTTTTCTACATATTTTAAGGTTAGCTTTATATTTTCATTAGTTTCCGACCGGGTATTAAATGGAACTTGAATATCATTCTTGATTATTTTATCTATTTAAGTCGTTAGGTAGCTAATATCAGATCAGACTAACTATTTAAGTAATAAAAAAAAAATTTTTTATCTAAAGAACAAATTAACATCTTCTAAACTTATTAGTCATTTCCTATGACTTTCAGTAAACAAAAACAAAAATGTAAAAGCCGGCAATAATTTCAGAGCCACCTTTTTCAAAGAAGCTTCGTGTGACAATTTGTGGACAGTTGCACATAAGGTCAGAGATTATTTTGCGGCTCATCATAAATATTATCAGAATATTACTTGATGCTAAAGGTGTCTTCTTTTTTTGTAAATTTATTAATTTGTAATTGTATAAAGTGTTTTTACTAATTAGTCAGCTGTAAGACGATTTAGACTCGTTGAACGTCGCAGCGTCAAATAAAATCCGTTCAGTCAACCAAATTGACAAAATCACATTGACTAGTTCACGAATTTAACTAGTTGATGAGCATGAATGAACGTTGACGAAAAAACCTTCAACGACCCATCGCTAGTGTTCGTCGCTCGCTAGTTGCTTGCATGGATGGACCGCGCTGGTTATGACCGATCATAGCGCAAGAACTCCCGAATGCAGTTTCAGTTGCGGTCGTAGTTTCAGCAGGTTTGGCGCCGAAACCGAAACCAGGTTTTTTGCCGAAAGTCGACCGAAACCGAACATTCGGTCGGACACTAATTTTCATTATGCTTGAACATCTTTCGTCATAATGGATACTTTAAAAATTCTTGTAATTATGGAATGTGAGTTCCGTCGTGGCACCAACGCGGCACAAACGGCGCGTAACATCAACAACATTTACGGAGAGAACTTTATAAACTAACGCACAACCCGTTATTGGTTTGTCCGGTTCCGTTCTGGAAATCTTGACTTGAAAAATGAACCGGGTCCGGACACTTTGATCAACAATTATGAATTAAAGGCGATTGTGGAAGCTGATTCCAAATGCTCAAGTCAGTTATCATTACTTGCATTCACCATATTTTTTTTAACGTAAACAATAACATGACATCATACACATGCTACAATTTGAGTATGACATGAGTATAACATGAGTAAATTTGCTGGCCAAGTTTATGATGAACATCAGGAGAAGCAAAGAACGAACTACACAGCGAAAAAAAAATGAAGATGAAGAATTGTAAGATTGTTCAATGTAGATTCAGCAATTAGCGTTTGATTTATTAAAGGTAGGAAAACGCCTCAAAGTAATGAATTAACTGCATAATAAATATTCAAAAACAGAAACTATTCTGTCACAGTTATGTACGAAACAATCGTTATCGATAGAATCGTCAAACCATATACTTGGTACAAACGATGGGCACAGATTCGTACTGGTTGATGATAATGCGCCTCTACATCGATCTTAACAAGTCCATTTTGTTCTCCGAGAATAAAACATGATGGCCTGCTGATTCGATTTTAACACAATATGCGTGAGAAATGTTCGTGTCGAACTGTTGTCTGAACCATACGATCCCAAACGAAATTCCTGGCAATAAAATTCGTAAAATCGTTCCATTTAATCATTAAAAGTCAAAGTCAAAGTATCTTTATTCAATATAGGCTTTACTTAAGCTCTTATTAAATGTCAACAAAAAATCTACCACCGGTTCACTAAACTAGACCTGACAGAGAAGAACCGGCAAGAAACTCTGCGGTCTTGTTTTTTTTTTTGTTATTTTTTTTTAATGCAATTATACAAACTTATTTAGGTATAAAATCAGCAGCAGCCATGTTGCAAGTGCAGAGCAAGAGTCATTTCCACACATCCGCCGTGTCCTCAATGTATTCTTGGACATTATAGTAGGCTCTTACCATTAATTTAGCTTTTACAAATTGTTTAAAATTATTTATACTTAGTTGTTTGTGGATGTCACCTATTTTATTATAAAAGTTGATGCATCTACCAAGAAACGACTTTCTGGTGTTAGCCAATCTAAACCTCGGTACTTCCCGAGTGTCACCACGGCCCCGACGCGATGTGGATTGTTTTTTCGTAAATAGGTGGATATTATTACGTACATACATGATGTTAAAACGTTTATTTGCTTAAATATATGCCGTAGTGACTCACGTGGACCCAAGCCATAGACAATTCGTATAGCCTGCTTTTGTAATACAAATATTGTGTCTAAACCGGATGCGGAACCCCAAAGTAAGACACCATGGCACATTATGCTGTAAAAATAATTATTTTATTCATTTATTGAGATTTCCTTCTACCTATCACTAAAACTGGGTGGATAATAATTGATTCTAAGGCCAAATTAGCTAAGCCGTTAAGAGTTATTGCTAGAGTGTGGGAGAACTTCATACCGGGGGTGCCTCTGGCAATATAAAGCTCAAGTCCGCTCGTGTACGGCATACTGCTGTCACTTTTGAGTAAGTACGTTGGAGAGGCGTGCGAAGAGGGTCACGAATGATCCTCTTAGCTGATAAGAAAGCCTCGAGCTTAAGCGTAGGGTAGCGAAACTCTTGCTTTTCAACAGATTGCTTTTTGTAAAGTGCGCGTTGGAGCTGCATCAACTGATATCTTCGACCCGATTCCGTTAACTAGACGCTTGACATGGCTCCATACTTTTGATGTCGATATTGCACGCATTCGAGATTTGCGTCATCATTCATTTTGCATACAGCGAAAGAATGGAATAATCTGTTTTTCCGTCCGATTGTCGCGTGGGCGTCTGCGAGACTAGAATAGTAAGGCTTTTACCGACCTAGTGTGTTCAATCATGTAAGGCGGCGGACATTACCGGCCGTCGGAGCGGTACCAGACCGCTCCTTATAAAAATAAAAATATAAAAAGAAATATGTGTAATTAAAGGACGCGCATATGTTTGAGTTATAACATGAAACAAATACATAAATTCATTATGATTAATAAACTATTCCCCAATTATTTCTTCGTGAACACCATGACATAGAAATAATATAACCTATGTCTTGGCTGCCAACGTATTTTTTTTACAGGCCTCTCCCGAGGCAGTTGACCCACGTCTATTTGCATATGTTAATGACTGCGTGACGCAATTGCCATTTGCTGCAGCGCCAGGGTCGTGGGTTCCATTCTCACACGAGACAACTATTGGTGTGTCCCACGGGTGTTTGTCCACGTTAAATTTACGTATGTAAAACGTCCTTACAACACAGGATAATGGTAACATAGAGCAATTTTTTTTCAAGGAAAGACTACAATAGATCTTTTAGCTCGCAGTGGTCGTTGAATCGTTGGTAGAAGAAAAAAGAATTTGAAATATAAACTTAAATAAATAACAATTCTAATTAATTTTCTAATGTAGTTGTAAGTTAAAAAATTAGAAAAACTTTGTCCATTTATCTACAAATTTTTATAACAATTTAAATTAGGGACCTAGGCCAATAAAAAGTATAGACGGCCCGGCGTAAAAATTGCGGCGATTTATGTGAGGACTAGTCTCTGCTTTGGATGTGCAACTCTCTTTCAGGCGTAGGGCTCTCCCAAATGCGAGAGATATACTTGTTGAAAAGTTTTATTTTAAGGTATTATTGTTTTTTTTTTAATTTATCAACACTTTTACGACTGGATTTGAATCAAACTTTGCACACTTGTCAAAGACCCATGACAATACAATAGTTTAAATACTTTTGCCATTATCCTGAACTCAGGGCCTTCAAGATTAGCTATTTTCCAAATTCGATAGCTAGTAGTGTCCTTGTGCCAAGTACGCATTTAAAAAATTAATAATAATTAAGAATTAATACTATTATTATTTTATTAAAACTACGTCATATACTGTCACTCACTCGCGGCAGACTGCCGAGCGGCCATCTTCATAAGGCCGAATCGTGTTATTACGCGCCTCACATAAATGAGCGCAATGTTCTTGCTATACATATTATCATTCGTAACGTAAGCTTTATCAGTAAATTTTTTGTGCTAATGCAAGTCAACATCGTCCACATACTTCTGTTCGGCGCTCCCTGCAGGAGATTCAAATCGGGTCCAGCAAATCAACCCAATCAGCAAATAAACGAAAATCGTAACTTAACACAAGAAATTGAATTACTCTATTTCGTACTTTTAGGTTATTTATATATTATTTATCTTTTGTTATTAACTTCTTGACCTGTGTTAGATAGTCTAAATGCACATGATAAAAGATTCATTATTCTACAGCGTACTTTTCGTGGGACGCAGCGATTAAAGACTTAGTTTAAGAGACAAGATTCTGGTAAGCGAAACTACTATTTAATTATTTTTTTACTGTCATTTTATAACTAGACTAATATAAAGTTTTTATGATAATTTTTCTTATTAGTGGTAAATTAAAGTTGGTTGTTCGTCATTATTATGTTCGATTAAACCGCAATAAACTTAAAAAAATATATTCCACAGCTTCAGATACACAAAAATATACAGATATGACCGCTATGTGGGATTAAATAAGTAAACTGAAATAAAAGATGATAGATGGATAAATACTGATGACCAATCTTTATAGATTTTTTTAACATCCGTCATTACCATATTTATTAAATTTAGATCGCAACTTATTATTAATATATATATATAATATCATCAATCTTTGCAATTAATTAATTGTTTCATTAGTATTTGTTGTAACATTGGCCACAAGGTCATCATTTTGTAAAAGATTGGCTATCACAAATGGCAAATAACATGAAACAGGTTATGCTGACGCACTAGTACGATATACGACTTGTTATGTATTATTTATTTGTAGTTAGTTTAGAGCTTGAGGGCCTATTACAAACGCATAAGTGTCATAATGTGGGGATTGTATTTATTTTATTTGATTGTTTGATTGATCTTAGCGGTGTTTATTGATAAAAGGAAGATACGGAGAAATCAAAGAGTGACTTCCAATGACGTGGCTAGTGCAAGCAAGAGCGGAGGCGCGTAAAGAATGGAATCTGTGCTTTATTCGTGTTGCTGCTGTCGCCTTACTCATCGCCGCTTTTGCTGTGAGTATGTCGTCATTGTTTGGATTGCTTAAATCAATGAACTCTTCTTTTTTAGGTTTACGCTGCTTAATTGCGAGTTATCAAAGCAGAAAAGCGCTAATAAAATAAGGCACATGACATTTGTTACAAAAAAATTATGAAAAAAAAATATAAAGTATTGCCATAATATTTCATTTTATTAAATTAAAACTAATTCATGTATTTCGAATATTATAAATAAGCGAAGCTAAAATCAACAAAAATTAAAAAGGGTTTGCTGTTTGTTGTTATGTTGAAGAAAATATCTGTGTGAAAAAAAAAATATTACTGCTGGCCAGGGACATCCACAACACCTGAGGGTTCGCAATGTGTCGCCAATACTTAAAAAAGTTAGCTCCACTCAACAGACGAAACAATAAAGCCATTTATTACCAAAATAAAAATAAATAAAGTTCACGTAATAAAATAGTATGCCGAATTGAAAGAAATGACATATTATATATATTACAAGGAAAGGTCTTTCCCTTCTTAACTCGGTTGGGACTGGATTTATCGGCAGGAGTGCGTGCGCGGCGAAGAGGATGCAGACCTGGTGATCGAGATCCCTCCGTACGGCTCAGGCGCAGACACAATCAGCGGGCGTTACAGGCTCGCCTACTCGCCGCCGTATGGCTCTCCAGCGCCCAACTTCACCGTGCCCGCGAATGGCCCAAACATCTACTTTCAAGGGTTGCCCGGCACTAAGTACCACATCAGGCTCTACTATTCAAACACCACCTCCATCGATCTACTCACGTGGAACCAGACCATAACCACCGGTGAGGTTTTGGCCATATTCGATCAACGTACAGGCATTACCTACAGCCCCCAGGAACTTTGAACATTTTTTATTTCAAACTGAAATAAAAGCTTATATAAGCAAGAACGCTTTTGCATACTTCGAAAGCTCTTCTCTGAAAGTAAAACTACAGTCCTCCATATAAGATGCGCTGAAACATAACGCGCGCCTCGATCTTTTATGTATGGGTCGACTCGGGGAACTACGTTGGTCCACCACAGGTACCAGGAGAGGCATTACATACATGCAGCAAACCTCACGGCTCCCAGCGATAGATCTGATCTGTTGCACCTTAAAACGTTACCGCGATACCGACACTCCTCACCTCCTGCAATTCTGCCTCGGTTGCAGAGAAAAAGGAGAGTAGCTATGCCTCTACAACGCTCAACCCAACTATGCTAGGCCAGATTACAGCACTGCCCAATGTGGAATCCTCTTGTATTCGCCGTAGGCGACCAAGCCCCTTCTACCAAGCACGTCCGCCATGACTAAATGGGAACCGAGGGAACAGAGAGGGGAAACTTTGAGCCTAATTTTTGGTTGCAATGTTTGTATTAGCGCCGGAACCGCCAACGGACCTGAACGTAACGCAGGGTCGTAACAAGAAAACCATCATCACGTGGTCGGCTCCCGCCTACGGTGACAACACGGGCTTCCGGATCGAGGTAATTGCTTTATGACCTACATCACACCAAAAGCAAGATGTAACAAAAGCGGTGCCGCGAGAGTGGGGAGCGTGCCAATAAACCGGTGCGTTTGGCAGGTGATACCGCTGACGGATCCGCACGAGGAGAAGCGCAACATCACCGTGGAAGGGGGCAACGGTAGCTACGAGTTGCGAGACGTTTCGCCCGGCATCACCTACCAACTGAATGCCTTCACGTTGCTGCACGACAAGGAAAGCACCGCCTACGCTTCGCACAACTTCACCGTCCGTAAGTACGGCCAATCGAATTCCTATCAAACCTTGGACTACTTTTATATATCTATGTTTCGCCGGCATCGTTTGTAAATCACACAGATATTGAAAATTGTATCGTAAATGTAGAAATGTTTTATTATGAAACCGGTTCATGCCCAATCTGTTTTTTTTTCTTTTATGTCATGTGTGCCGTGACAGATAATTCCGGGCGCTTGCGTTTTATCCTATGTACTCGAACAACCCGACTTCAAATCCAATGAAATTGTTAAATTTAGCTAGCATATCACGTGCTCAGTGTTGCAAGGAAACCTGCGTATTTTCTGAATAACAAAAAAAATATTCCTAAGATATGTGAAGTCTGTCGATACGCAGTGAGGTCTCGTAGCGATGTGAGGACCCTGATACCCTCTGTATAGAGGAGGCCTTTTCCCAGCAGTGAGGCTTTTTTTGTTATTTGAATGGTGTTTCGTTTTTTAAATTACGCACATTAAATGGCGCCAAGTATTGGCTCAAAATAAAAGAAAATACGTAGATGTCGTGAAATTCAAGCCGTGTGATCATCAGTCGCTTAGCTTAGTTGGTAAAGCATCTGGACGCGTTCCCCAGAAGACGTAGGGTCGAATCCCGAAGCGCCATATATTTTTCGACAACTTTTCTACATCAAATTCCCGTTTTACCTCAACATCAGGTGAACCGCTAACTAACTTACCACCTTCTCTCGTAAAAAAAGTAGTTATTTCTAATGTCTTCCGGTGTTATTTTGCTCTTTTCTTTTTATTAGCTTATTTATTATATATTATGAATTTTTTGTTATAGCGACAACAGAAACACACCATCTCTGTAAATCTCAACTGTTTAACTATCAAGGTTCATGAGATACAGCCTAGTGACAGGCGGACAGACGGACAGCGACCCTAAAAATGATCTAACCGCAATATACGATGCGAGCCCCCCCAAAATCTAAGTGAGACAATTTCTCCACTAAAAGCGAATGGTGAACTTTGTCGAATACCTTGGAGAAAACCGTACATTTCGTGTCAACTTGTATACGCGAACTATTTTGAAGTAATTTATCTACTTGTTTTCGGATTTCTGCGGTATAGTGTTTGTTCTTTTTTCCGTTTTTAACTCCACCGGTGAATGAACCCTGTGGAACCAACTGCCGCCGGCGGACTTTCGAACTGGGAACTTTCAAGAAGAGAGCTTACACTTTCTTAAAAGGCCGGCAACGCATTTATGAGCCCTCGGGTGTTGCAGGTGTTGCAGATCCCTTACCATCAGGTGAGCCTCCTGCTCGTTTGACCATTTTCTCCATAAAAAAAAGTGTGTGCGTGTAACCCTTGAAGATTGAAACGATTGAAGTAAAACTTCTTTGGCGTTGACGGCATATATCACTGAAATGATTAAATATTTAGTAATGTCATAAGTATATGTCATATTTTAAAAATATGACATATACTTATGACGTTACTTCCGTCAGAAAAAATCTGAGTTACTCCCTAGTCGCGCCGAAAGAAGTTTTACTTCAAAAAGAACATACACTATTTCCTAGCAGTAAAATATTCTTCCGTAATAGTAACATATGACCTACTTTTTCTATTCTTTATGCTTTCCTTTTCTAATTTGGACTAAAGGCCATTTTCATGGCTTTATTATAACAATTCATCTATCATATATTATATATTCACCCATTATAGCATTTACTCGAATCTTACATATTTCTCTTTCATACTTAGTTACCTTATGCAAAAGTCACAGTCGCCCTATTTTTGAAAGTGGTTTCCATTACAGTGTACGAGAAAGTGCTCATACACGTATACTGCGTTTCAAATACGAATAGGAATATCAATGACCTCGAATGACCGCGATCTGCCAACTGTTAACTATATTACACATATCTCCCTTCCCGCAGGTTTTTACTGTTCTTTTTTCTTTATCCAATATAAGAGCATTCACAATGGAGCTTATACACCCTCCTTTTTTATGTGAAAAGTTGCCAAGCGAGCAGACACTTCACCTGATGTTAAGTGAATACCGCCGCCCATGGACATCTGCTACACCCGAGGGCTCGAGATGCGTTGACAACCTTTTGTAAATTGGGCTCCGGCCAGCTCACTCACCAAACGAAACGCGAAAGTATTATACATCCACTTTACGCCGGTCTTCTGTGAGGTCGTGGTACCCGGACGAGCCTGCCCATTCGTGCAACAACCGAGGCTGCTGCGTGGCCCTACCATCGTGAAACTCTCCTGAATTTTGTAGAGGGTTATTCCACTTGACAGATGATTAAAGCTAGCTAATCTTCATGAGTGGCTCGTAAAATGTTTTAATTTTATTAGGCATGTTTAATATCCAATCCTGTCGGTAATTCCCCTATCATATGGTGGAACAGTAAGAACTCACTTCACTTTGGCTGTCACCGTAACAAAGGCGCGATGTTCGAAGCCTTTTTTTTTGCAAAACCTCCTTGACATGTTCTTGCTCAGTGCTTCATTATAACTGATGGCTTGTGCCACTCTGCAACAGATTAGATTTACCCACGGTAGCTAACTAGGCTGGGTGATGGTGAGGGTCACTACTTAGATATCTGTTTTTTTTTTTGTCGTTTTCCTATGGTCTTTTTTTTGTTGTATTCCTGTACTGGGTACACGGCGTGGCTTAATGTATTATTTGACCCTCCGAGGCTACCTTGCTTATGATGTTTGCGGCACTATCGATAATATGCTTTTTTCCGCAGCATTAATTTCGCTTTAAAATAAAGTGATGGCGATAAAATATCCTACTTCTGAACAAAGGTCGCCTCTGTACACAGGAAATTAGGGCATAATACACTACGCATCCCCACTGCGGATTGGCAGGCATCTCATATCTTCAAAACATTTTTGTTATTATTAGGAAAATATGCAGGTTTCATCACGAGCAAATTAAAAGTTAAAATTGCGATTAACAATTCTCAGGTTCAATTGCTCCAGTGCATCGAATTGAAAGGGAGCGCCCGGACACTAAACTGTCATAGCTTCACGGCACAATTTCAATTGAAATTTGAAATTATTTAATATAAATAAAAAAACAAACTTAAAAGATCTAGTTCCAAAATTAGTAATAGTATAAATAAGTAATTAGAAATTGAAATATTTACGAGTATCCTATGTTCATTTTCTAAGAATGTGAATGTACGATTGCAATGCTCAAAGGTTAATTCATAACCTCTCCTGGCCTCAGGTCCTAACTCACCAAATAATATAATCTTTTGGTTCCGCAACGAGACCACCCTACTGGCCCTGTGGCAGCCGCCCTTCCCATCCGGTTTTTACACGCACTATAAGGTAGGTCCACCCACAAAGCGCTTGGGCGACTGGTTACAGACAAATTCTTGCATATACGTTTCCAAAACCTGCTTTTTCTAAATAAACTAAATTTTGCGTACAATCCATACCTTTGGGTAAGAATTTATAAATTCCTAAACTCCAATTCAAAATGTACAATCAATATGTTCTTATTGCGCAGCAATTGGATGAATCGGTACCTAACATAAAACAGGTAAAAAGGAACGTACAACATGCAGGTTCGCATATCGCTCCGAAACCCATTTCGAGGACCTGTGTAAATAAATGTGCAGGAAGACGTCGTGCCACTCAAATTCAAATTCAATTCAAAATATCTTTATTCACATAGACTCTTGCGCGTTCTTATGAAACGTCGAAATTTAATATAAAAATTAATAGGTTCGTAAGTGTTTTTTTAATGTTACCAGTCGGTGGGGGAGGCCTGGGTGATGTTCAACTTTGGACTCGATTAACCTGATGTCATGATGATCTGAACTATTGTTATCAGAATTATTACACAGCGAAGTGCATTTGAATAAATCACCAAATCGAAACCAAATTATATTGATGCAATGAAATGCTTTATGAACACCTCAAGCCTCAAGACTCGATCTTAAAGATTACTCTTAAGAATATTTATTAATAACTATATTAATTAATTAATTTTTATTAATTAATATTTATTAATAACTTCTATATCGCAGTACAGATTAAAGGAACATTTTTTGTTTATGTTAGCAATTACAATTCGAAATTTTTTTTTATTGTTTTAGTGAATTATCAGTGTGTAAAGAAACTATGTCCAAGTAATTTTGATTTGTTCTCGGCATTTACTTTACGACGCTACAGGTATCGATAGAGCCGCCCGACGCCAGCGACTCTGTGCTCTCTGTGAAAAAGGAGGGAGAACCGCCCGGACCAGCGCAGGCCGTCTTCAAGGTAACCCACGCGAACGACGGTTATTTCTAACCCTATTTGTATTTGCAGCCACTTCTCACCCCTCTTGAGTGCAGGGACTGTACCCTGGACGCACCTATAACGTGGCCGTGCAAACTGTTTCGGAGGCGGAGACGTCGGCGCCGGTCACGGCGCAAACGCGCACTGTGCCGCTGCGGCCGTGCAACGTCTCCATCGACCCTCATGAGCTGCGTGAGACATCGTTCCGAGTATACTGGGAGCCACCCACGGACCCTAGGTGCGCACATGATGTCACTCTTTTAATTTAATTTAAGTTAAGTAGTTAGTTAATTTATTAAGTATAATTATAAGTCTCATCCCTTTATTGGCAGCGAATTCGAGAAGTACCAAGTGTCAGTGGCGCTAGCGGACAACGGTGACGGCGATGGAAACGAAGGGCGGCGTCTGTCGTCTACAGTGCGGGCCCGAGAAAAGCCCACCACCGCCGATTTCGATGGCCTGGAACCCGGTGGGCACTACACTGTCACCGTGAAGACCATATCTGGAAAGGTCACCTCCTGGCCCGCCGCTGCGGACTTCACGCTGAGTTAGTACTATTATAATTCATCTCCAAACCATTCCATAATTATGTCAATGTACAATTACCTCACGTCAGAAGCGTGGATTCAGTTTATCCCTAAAATTTTGTGACAACTCCGTTTCGCATAATTCTAACGGATTTAGACACAAATCCATTTGATAATTAGACAACGTTATAAAAAATCCCTGTTAGTAAGAAGGACTTCAAATGTAATCCCTCCGATGTTACAGTTTCATTATTTATTTGTTAACTTACATCATTCGTGAACATGCAATTTGAACAGGTAATTTTTAATAATTAGATCATATGTAATGAGCACCTAATTATGAACATATTTAAATAAATATAATTTAGATAGATAACTACATTTGACTACTTCATGATATAAGATATGAAAAAGTTCGAACGATCATTATGTACGTATTATATGAGTAAACAATCAAAAATATTAAGATATAAATTCAATACAAAAATTCTTGTCAAGGAATAAAACGCCAATTAGAATTGTTCCCAGCATCAAATATAAAATATGTATCGAATATCTTGATGATATTTTCCATTGCTTTCAAAAGATTCATTTACAATAGAAGTCCGTCGTTAATGAGACGTTAACAAATGTCTTATTACGTATTTATCTAGAAATCATCACACGTGTGACTCAGCTCTGCGAAACCTACATATTTTCGGAATAATAAAGAAAAATATTTTGAAGATATAAATAAAGTCCCTTGTGGTATACTAGGCTCTAATATACTCGGCTTATGCTCATTAGTGGGACATATTAATAAAGACTATTACTTTTACCTACGAGTTTAAACTCTTTACAGACATTAAAACATGTAGAAAAAGTACAAAAAGATTGTAGAAAGTTTTCTACATCTCTCGTTCGAATTATAGTTCTTAAAACGATTAAAATATGTAGAAAAAGTGTTTAAAACGATATTCGAAATTTTTTGTATGCTGGAAAGGATATAAAAATAGATGCGCCAAGCATTGCTTCAAATGCTAAATAACAATGTAGAAAGAAGACGTTAAGATTTTCGTCGATGTGGCTATCAGCCGTTTAGCTCAGTGGCTAGAGCGTCAGGCCGCGAATACCGTACTTCTTTTCGTACTTTTTCTACATGTTTTAATGTTTAATCTTTAGTGCAGAGATTAGCACTATAAAAAACTTTAAAATCTTTACAGTCAGTTGAAGTATACTTAAAAGCATTCCCAATGTATAATTCTCATTAAAGTTATCCAAGAAAAAAAAACAATTTTTTCTACATGTTTTAATGTTTTAATAAAAAAAACAATATTTAAGAAACTATGACAAAGTCTAATGAACACCGAGAGATGTTTTCAGTTACATATGATCGCTATTGAGGCTTGACCCAACTTTTTGATTTGGAGCATTGTTATAATTGGGAATTGAATTTTCCCCACGTTGCAGAGCCGCTGGCGGTGCAACAGCTGCAGTGGCGTGAAGCAGACGTGGGTAACGCCGTGTTAGTGCAGTGGCAGCCGGCCGTCGGCAGTACGCAGGACGAGTACAAGGTGCGTCCCGGGCCGAAACATTTTGTGCGTCTCCGCAACACTTTTCCATTTTTTTTTAAAACATTGCCCTCACTTTAGGATAACATTATCCTGTGTTGTAAGGACGTTTTACAAACATAAATTGCACGAGGACAAACACCCAGATGCGAAACAACTATCTGTGGGTCGCACAAATAGTTGTCCCGTGTGGGAATCGAACCCACGACCCCCGACGCCGAAGCCAATACCTTGGCAACGGCGCCACGGAGTCATCATTCATTTCTCACTGGTCATGCCCCACTATCGCAGGTTTCATACCAGGAGTCGGGCGCGTCTAAAGACGACATCAGTACGCTCACCACGCCTCATACCAATGTGAAGCTAGAGGGCCTGCTGCCCGGCCGCAACTACACCATCTCAGTGAGTGCAGCGCTAGCAGTCGGTCACACGGTCACACGATGTGTTGCATGATACGAGTACAAAGCTTGTGCCGTGTGTGGTGCAGGTGAGCGCGGTGGCGCGCGGCGAGGAGTCCGAGCAGTCGTCGGTGTGGGCGTCGCGGCGGCCGCTGGCGCCGCCCCAGTGAGCAGCGCCCGGCACACGCATTACACTATAAGGAGCCTTGTTTTTATCATATTGTTGCTGATTTCTGCATTTTAAATGCTAAATAACACAAAACTAAAACTTGAAAAACATGTAAAATTCAATATCTGCTTCTGTATCTTATTTTATAATATGGGAAGGAATAAATTAATAGTATTACTATTATTAATTGGACAACAAAAATTATAATAGATAAAAATTTATTCTTAGCTAGGTTTTAGAAAGTAAAAAGCAAATCTTGGCAGATATACTTCTTGTTGATGCAAAAATTTATAACCAAACAACCTGGATAATAAGCGAGAAGGTAGCTTAGTTTCCTGCTTATTAATTCTGTATAACTCGAAACCTATTGAATTGTGCTGGTCACCACGTACTCCGTACTGGGCCACCGAGGAAAATGTTTACATCTTATAAATACAAAAATACTAGATGGCGGGCGGGGTAAGGGCAGCGCCAAACTTTATTAATTGTAAGTTGTTAACCTAAGATTAAATGAAGCTAAAATGAGATGGTATTAATGTGAAATTCCACGAAACATTAAAACATATTTGGTTACAACCTAGAACTTATTATTTCTCTCTCCCGTAAAATTAAATTTAGATTCAATAAAAAAGTGTGCTCTAATGCCACCAACGAAACTATTTTTCACACACGCACATGATAATTAACCTGTGAAAAACTGGATGTGTGCATGAACACTGAGTTACCTGGATTGGCAAAAAAACAAGATTTAGAATCATAGAAAATAACTTGTAAGGTTTCAACCATGTTTACCACTACAGTTTTATTCTTAAACTCAGAACTTTAGAAACCTGAGACAGTATTTAAAAACGCGCAAAATTGGAGAACCGTATGTATACAATCTGCTAATTGAGCTCTATATTAGGTATTGCTTCGGGTTGCACAGCTATTACACAGCTGTAAGATACAGTGCTGGATTAAGCAAGTACGTGGCCCGTAGCAAGTTCTTGATCTGCTATGGATTCTTAAGTATACAGTGTTAAAAAAAAACAATCCAATACCCTTACTTATTTAATAAGTTTGCGATCGGAAAAACTGGCGGACGATGCGGGCGGTGCCTTCTGCATTTGAGTTTGAAGCGATCCACCATGTAGCCTCAATCGCCTCAGATGTCCAAAGAGGCTAATTCGGATTAAACCATTACAACAAACATGTCGGTAACCTCGTGTAACAGGTCCAGATATTTTGTCTTCTGATGTTTTGGCTTTCATGGGGTCTCTTGATATGGAATAGGAATGTCCAAAAATTCCCGCGACTGTGCCTGCTTGAAATATAAACGTATAAACGTAATAAACGGTCGGAATTAAAACTAAAAATAAACGCCATAAATCCGTAAACATAGTTACATTTAATAATGTGTAATCGTGTAAATACAAGAGAAAAGCCTCGCCCGCGACGCTTCCGTGGAAAGTATAGCCTCAACACTGACACCTCCGATGGTATATCCTGTCGTAGAAGGGCGGACTTTACGGTCCAGTGCGTTAGTGTCGGATTGACTCCACCTGATAATGACAAAGAGCGAGGAATGGCATGACAAAACCGTTATACGCACGCGCTCTCTTCATGCCCAACAAATAATTGTTAAGCACTTTTGCCGGGCGTGCAAAAAACACATCATAAACTGAATTTTTCATGCGAGCTTCATCGATACACAAGTTTTGATGAAGCTGCCATAAAAAAGTAAGTTTATATATAAGATGAATAAAAAAATATTTAATATCGAGTATTGTCTGGTAAGTCCTGGCAGAAAAATGGGTTATAAATAAACGAAACATTTAATTTTATATATAACGAAACATTTACATTTATATCATGAGTTACTTTTATTTTAGGTGATAGGGAATACAAGCTTTGAATTAACTGCACAAGCCATGAAAAAGTTAGTGATATCTACTGCGTATAATTATAATTTTAAATCTATTTAAAGAGTATGTATGAGTGTTTGTAAATGTGCATAGTTTAAAAACCTATTTTGTTAATTTTTTGGTTTCTTACTTGAATAACAATGGTTAATCACTTCATATTCTTTACTATAAGACTAATATCTACAAAGTAAAATGAATATATTAATACAATAATACAATTCTTTTCATTCATGCACAAATTAAATCAAATCAGGTAATAAGAAACATTCACATGAAATATCAATAAAAATAATACAACCAATTATTTTCAGTTTCCTTTTTGCTTTATTTTAAGTACCTAACTTGTAACTCAATTTTCCGTTCGTAATCGTAATAACATTATTACTTTAGTACACACAATTGAAAATATAACGCTAGGTGATGACTGGGCATTATCGACTTATTGATTCCATCCTAATAATTATTTTTTGCATTGTTAAAATAGCTTGGGTGTTTTTACGTAAAAACATTCCAATTTCACTATAATTTATTGATTTTATCATTAAATGAATAATTCTAACCTCAAAAGTTTTTATGCATTATTATATCTAAATATCGTGGTTATTTAGACATAACTTTCAAATGGGAATAGAATATACTAATTATTCTATTTTTTTTATTTTATATCGTACATTAATAATAAAATAACACCATTTACACGAAAGTTGAAAATGACGATTGGCTGCACGGTTTTGGTGTTTTGACAATTCAATAATAGTTAAATAAACAACTATGATCTCATAATGTCATCACCAGGGTAGGATGTAGTAATTTAACTATTATAGTATCTGTTAGGCATGAGATATACCTGCAACATTCTATACCCGGCCTCAAAGGTACGGGTATCGCCGTATACCCGGTGCTAAAACCCAGTATCAAAATACCTATAGGTATTAGTTATGTCAGGCCTCCTTTTGGAGACGCGGTCGAATCAAACGAACTGAACCTTTGGTTGGAATTGGAACATTTAAATGTTTTTTTAGCAATCCGTTTTTTTAAATTGAGATTTAATCAGTCTAAAATAAGCTCCATCTTTACTAACGTAAAGAACCCTATTATCAAAAAAAGTTTTTCAATTTTTTTATTAATTAATTAATAATCAATTAATCAATTTAATTAATTAAATTATTTATTTAACTTATGGTCATACAAAGAATAAATTTATCTCAAGGAATTATTTGGTATAAAATGCCTAAATCTTACGTTTCAATTCGGGCATGATCGGGAAGAGCCGCCGTAAGCGTTCGGGGAACTTCGTACCTATTCGGCCGGCGGGTTGTCGCGAGCGTATATACCGCCACCGTCGGACGAGGCGGGCATAGCCATACCTATCGGTGCGGGTATGGAACGGGCCTCTGCCGTACATACGTCATACCCGGTGTGCGGGCGGGTTGTCGCGAACGTATATACCGCTACCGTCGGACGAGGCGGCCATACGGCCTCTGCCGTACATACCCGGTGTGCGTACTGGTATGTGCATACCTGTTCCAGTTTATACGCCTCATTCCCTAGTATCTGTACTTTTACGATTACGGAGCTGACGTCTTAAATGTCGATACCAGTTTGAAATTACGTATATGATGTTATTTTAAATTATTAGTATAGGGTTAGAGATATATTTGTATGCCCTATTGTGACGAGGAGATAAGATAAATACTACGCTACTATTATATATTATTTATTATTAACGCTACAAGAAATTCACATGACAGTATGCGTTCGCTAGCTACTTGCGATGAACTGTACTGCGCTGCACAATGTAAGGCGCATGGGGCGTTCGACTAATATATCATATTACATTGTGTCGCCACAATTAGTGTAGTTTAAAAGAAGCTTCGAATTCCAGAACTTTATTTGAACAACGAATGAAATTCCGAGCAATACAAGGAGCTCGGAACGCGCTATATGGCAATTTAGTGGAGGAACTCGAGGAAGAAAGAACAGAAAGAAAAAGTGAATAAGTGAAGTAAATAGTGAGTGAACAGTGACTAGTAGTCTAAAAGCGTACGCGATGGGTTGGTGCAGTAACATGTGGATCGATGCACCAGTCGCGGCGTACCGGCAATCGTGTCACTTAAGCTTGGTGCGGAATGGGAGAGACGTCGCACCGGTAGTAGTAGTATTGGCTTAAACGTTATTGAGAGAGGAGAAGGAATATTTAAATGACCGGCGTATCACTCCAATCGCGAACCGCTAGCTCGTAACAGTACTAAAATTTCATGCTTCGTACTGTATACAATAAATTAAATATGGATAATATTTAAGGATAGTACGAAAATATACTATAATTTCGTTAATTGACATAAATGAAACTATAAATTCCAATCCAACATTAAAAAATGGGTTGTATTAACATTGTAATGTTTTTAACGACAAACAGAGGATATTACCACATGTCATTGTCAATTATTTATCTATCACCTATTTATGGGGTCTTCCCGTTAATTTTTTTTCTATACTTAGATTGTTGAAGAGTAACTTTGCATATTACACTATGAGGAGATCATAGATGTCTAATACTACGACTAATTTATTATTTTCTAAATTAAGCTATGAAATACACATAATCCATGGACGCCATTTTATTGAGTTGTGAGGCTATCAAAGATGGTGAAAAAAGTTGAAATTGTACTGATTTTATTCCTACTGAGGATAAATTAATTCTTAGGATGAAACTAATATTGAAGAATCGATGAACTTGGAAGAGGAGTAAATTAATTCCTGTTAAAATCAAAATTATAAAATGAACTATAATTTTTTTTACAAATACTATATTTTTCATCACACCTAAATCCAACCCTGGTCATCACTCAGTCATATTGCATCAGTCATTGTCTTATTTGACATTTGTCATTTTGCTTTGCATAGATCATACGACATACGTACATTTTAAATTAAACGTTAGGAATTAATATTGTTAAATGTTTTTTTGTTGGAAAAAAGGACCTAATCTAGTGCATTATTATAGCTGTATTAGTAACTAGCTAGCAGGTCATAACGCAAACCACAGACAGGCACTGTATTAACTATTTCTGCAAAAAAGTGGAAGAAATCAAACTTTGTTAATTAGTCTTAAAGGTAAACATCGGGGCATAAACAAAAATGGTTCATATTAATATTTTTCCTATTTACAACCAACTACAAGGGTAAAAATAAATAAACTTATGAAAGTATTACAGTATTAAAATTAAATTATATAAGAAATAAAAATATAAAATGCATTTCAATTCACTACATCCTTAACAACTTCAAAACAAAACTTTCTAATTGGATTGGATTTTGTACAGCAAAGATGAAAACTGCAGTAACAGTCTTACAAGAAATGATGATAAAGCAGGGAAAAATACCTGAATATGATTGCATTTCACAGGTGAGATAAAATTAAGTGCAGAATCATAGTATGTTACTTACTTATTAATTTTACAAGCAACACATGCCAAGTCTTACTTCTCATGTGTTATTCTCTTTTGTTGGTATGCCATATCTCCATTAGTACTTTATCACAATAATTGATGATTGAGAATTCATTTTGACAACTGTGGTCCCTGCTTATGATGAAGAACAGGCTAGTCACTTATACATTAAGCTATGATGTTGTAATTTTTATTGTAGGTTCCTACTTATATATGAAAGTGATTTAACCAATTTCAACTGTCAGAAATTAATTGTTTGGATCTCCCAAAATTAATTGTAGAATTATTGATTATATTACAATGAAAAAGGTGACATTCGCACTTGGTTCAAATGCTGTAATTTAAAAGTAAATGGCCTTACAACAAACTTGAATTCAGAACTGTCTTTGTCAACCCCGACACACCAAGGCCTTGGTCTGTCCTATCCCTAGTATTTTTTAAAGCCCAGAAGCACGGAGGGAGGGCAGCCCCAACCTTTCGTGACAAAGCCGCCGGCATCATGCACCCCATAGTGACTGAGTTTGGTCAACAAGGTAGAGGTGTGGCCTGACCGCCTGTGACTTTGTAATGCAAAGGAGAAGGGGCTGCTATCTTGCAGCACCCGAGATAAGGCAGAAGTACTGATTCTTACACCCCTACTTTTTGTTCACTGAAAAATAGGGATAGAAAAGTAAGGTCACAATTTATAAAAAAAATTGTGACTCCAACCAAAACTATTGGCCCATATACCTCATATATTTCCCCCCTTAAACCCTCTAAAAAGGAAATATGTATAAAATTACCAATTTAAAAGCTTTTGTTAGTATAACCCAATAAGAAATATTTCCCTTTTAAAAAAATCAATAATAAAGCTATGCATTTTCTACGAATTTAACACCCACCCTTGGGGGGGTTTCCATGCCGCCTCCCTCCCCCTGCCAACACCCTACTTACATATATAAGTGACCTTCTGAAGAATAAGCAAGTACTGTAAAATGATGTTTTTGTTTTGAATTTATTATAAATATTGATTCATACATTCAGAGTCTTTTTCATTGGTTGCCACGGCGCCGCATTACAAGCCTCCCGTCTAACATTATGTTTTGTCAAATAAATAAATAATCAGCTGTCAATCACTTTTCAAATGCTATTTATTTGTATATGTATTTGCAAAATTTGTATATGTACTCAGTAATATAGCAAAAACGGTGTCTATAGATGCAGCCTTATTAGCATATCACAGATACGTAACTTCCATAATCAAGTATGGTATAATCATATGGGGAAATTCTGTCTACTCTATTCATGTTTTTCGTGCCCAAAAAAAATGCATCAGAGCTATATGTGGAGCGAACCGCCTAGATAGTTGTAAACCATTATTTAAAAAATATAATACACTTCCATTTCCATGCCAATATATATTTGACATGTGCATGTTTGTATTTAAAAACTCTCAAATGTGTATTAACAAAAAAAGTGAAATAGCCACTAAAAGTTCTAGACGTCCAAATAAACTCTGCATACCAAAACAGCAGATAAAGGTCTGTAGTAGTAATGCATGTTGTATGGCAATTTCAATATTTAATAGACTTCCAAAGCACATTATAGATCTAACAGGGAAAAATTTCAAAAAGGAATTATATACTTGGCATATTTTAAAAATGTATTAAAATATAAATGATTACATAAATGAAAACAAAAAATAATATGTTTTATAAAAAAATTATTTTGGTATTGTAGTACTATGTCTAAAACGAGCTTTTGTCTATATAATTGTAATAGTTAATTGTAACATTAGGTACTAGTTATAAGATTTGCACGCTCTTAAGCAGAATATGTGATACTCTAACTATATGAACATCTTATTGTAAACCATATCCTTGCAAATAAAGAATTTTTATTATTTATTATTGCCAAGAGGATGGTTAAACTTCTACGATGATCAGTATTTCAGAAACCGAGCATTAGATGAGAATATAATAATGGCTAAAATGACCATGGTCATAAAAGTAGAGTACATTTATTTTCAGTTAAGTGTTTTATATTTAACTTTTACTATGAGTATCATTTTGTTTTTTATAATAATTTATAATTTTGGAACTTCCAGTCAGGACCACAACACCAGGCAATGTTTGAATACAGGTGCACAGCGTGTGGGGTTTCAGTCACAGCTATGGCTCGATCGAAAAAGGAGGCAAAGCAAGAAGCAGCTCGCATCATGCTACTACAATTGGATGAGCGTGGATATGCTGTTCCACCGCCCTTCTGTCGCGGTGGCGCCCCCGTCCATGCCTTGGTACATGTTTGTTAGAACCACAAGTTGAGTAGAGTTTTGGTCGGCGTAGTGCTAGATACGTGTCCCTGAACAGGGCGCGTCACAGTGTAGCAGCAGCCCTCAGGCGGCGCCGCCCTCGGTGGGGCCGCTGTCGTCGCGCAGCTACGTGGCGCTGCTGAACGAGCTCTGCGAGGAGTACCGGCTGCCGGCCGTGGAGTACGAGCTGACGGCGGACACGGGCCCGCCGCACGCGCGCCACTTCACCTTCCACGCGCGCCTCGGCATGCACCAGCGCCACGCCACCTCTACTACCAAAAAGTTCGCGCGCCAGCTTGCCGCCGAGCAGCTCTACACCTATCTCAAGGAGAATCTCTCCAGAGTCACGAAAGATTTCGTCGAGGTAATACTTACTACGTCTGTTATAGTTTGCACGTATTTTTTAATGTTTTCGCGTAAACATATTTCTGCCTCCTGTGACGAGTAGAAGGAGGGGAACAGTGGAATTGTGTAATCATAAATAAAGATAGCTACTAGATAAAATGCTCTCGTTGTCTCTATACACACGTGGCGTAGGACGACGCGCTGGCTCGTGCGCACGAGAAGGCCATGGAGCGCTACGTGGAGACGCGCGAGGAGCTGGGCTGGCGGCCGCACCTTGGCCAGAAGATCGCCGACTACCACTTAGGTCTGTTGACCCACATCGGTAAGTCTCCCTCAGTCGCCTCCCATTTTGCATTGGCATTTGGGTGCCGAGTGAGAGGTGCCTTTACACCATAACATATTCACTATCTCGCTCATTGACTATTATATTTGCAATTAAACTCTTGTGCATCAATTATCCATCTTCTGTACCCTAATTTTACTACATAAATATATTAAAAAAAAAACATTTATAACTTTATTATTTATGTTGTTTACGAATGATATGATGAGGACAATGCTTTGATGATTTTGTTTGAGTTTAATTTTGCAACATTAACAAAATAAATAGTTTATCCTTGGTGCCCAGCTTTGTGTGTTTCTAATATGCTATGTTTGTTGCATAAAATTGTTGTCCTTCCCATGACTACTAATTTTTTTTTTTTTTGGTTCACCAATTATAACATTTAAAATGGTGATCAATGTAAAAACATATTTTGGTGGTAAATATGGAATGGATAATAATGCAAAGTCCCCCTAATTGCCAATATGAAGTTGAGTTGCCATCCATGCTATAAAATAGATGGACAGAAGCAGTTGAGAGCAAGGGGGCGGCACTTGCAGTCAGTCTGGACATACCACAAAGCACTTCTTTCGAAGCTGCCTTCCTATGGGCTTCCCGAGAAGTTATGCAACTGGATCACCAGCTTTTTGGCAGATCGGAGCATCAAGGTCGTCGTCGATAGTTCATGCTCTGATCCTAAATATGTCAATGATGGTGTTCCACAAGGCTGCGTACTGTCCCCCACTCTGTTTCTTCTGCATATGAATGACATGTTGCAAATCACAAACGTTCATTGCTATGCAGATGATAGCACTATGAATGTCTCGTACACTGGCCGCGTTAAAATTTCTCGGGAAAACTTCTAGGAGAGCCGGAACAAGATTGTGTCAGAAGTCGAGATTTTGTTAACTAAAGTCTCAGACTGCGGTCGAATAAATTTAGTCCAATTCAACCCCAATAAGACACAAGTTTGCGCGTTAACCGCTAAAAAGTCCCCATTTGTCATAGCCCAACGTAGGGCAGCTAGGGTTATCTACCGCAACTATTGCGGGGAGTGTTCCCAGGAATTGTTTGGATTGATTCCGGTGGCTGACTTTCATGATCGGACATCGCACCAAAACCAAAAATTTCATCCACACCACCTCGATGTCCAGCGTTCCACAACAGCGCGATTCTAAAGGCATTTCCTGCCTCGCACAACAACACTGTGTGGAACCAACTGCCGCCGGCGGTTTTTCCGAACCGTTACGACGTGGGAACCTTCAAGAAGAGAGGATCCTCTTTCCTAAAAAGCCGGCAACGCATTTGTAAGCCCTCTGGTGTTTTCGCATTTTTCCCGTAAAAAAATGCTACTACACCTACGAAGGCAGATGTAGTACGTTAGAGAGGGCGGTGTGTCGCGCAGACAAGGCGAAGCGGCAGCTGGCGCTGGAGGCGCTGGAGGCGAGCCGCGAGTGGGCGCCGGAGCGCGCGCTCGAGGCGGTGGTGGGCGCGCTGGGCATGAGCGTGGAGCGCCACCGGCTGGCGAGCGAGGAGGGCGAGGGGCTCACGGTGCTAGCGCTGGTGCCGTCGGCGCCCGCGCTGGCGATGGCCGCGCCCTCGCCGCCCGCCGCCGCCGCCGCCGCGCTGCGCTACCTGCGCCGCGCCCTGGCCGCCTAGCTTTAGTGCTCTCCAAACAAACCATCCATTCATGTTCTCAATAAACACTTTTTCAATAGCTCTCCTAAACTTTCTTATTCCTAATCGAATTAATATAAATCTTTATATTAAACTTGTAGCGAATGTTAGGCAAAAATATGCGGCTGTTTTTCTTTTGTTTGAATGCAATTACCATTTCTTTCAATTTGCGTTACATATTACGATAAATATATTTATATTTAGCACTAGCTGTGCCCCGCGACTTCGTCCGAGTGCAATTTAAAATAAATAAAATTTCTAAAATAAAAGTAGCCCAAGTTACCCCTTATGACATCAGCTATCTGCTAGTGAAAGTCCCGTAAAAATCGGTTAAGTCGTGTTTCAGAGATTAGCCGGAACAAACAGACAGACAGCCAAACAAAAATTGTAAAAAATGTTATTTTGGTATAAGTACCGTGTACACATCCATGAGTATTTAGGAAAAGGGGTTATTTTAATATTACAAAAAGACTCCAATTTTATTTATCTGTATAGATATACTAGACCAGGGCCGATAATTTTTAAAACCAAAAAAAAAAAATAGTAGGATGCAACCCATTAGAAAAGTAGGGGAATATTATAAAAATGAAAGGAAAAATAATTTACGGGCGATCTGAGGTCGGGAAGGGGATGGGGGTGAGTTTTTAAGGGTAAAAAACGGTTTTTCTCGATTTTCGGCAAAACTAAAAGTCCTATCGAAAAAAGTCAAATCGCAAAGTTGTAGGTAATAAAAATATCTAAAACTTTTGTATTTACACTTTTTTTTTTTTTCAAGAAATTTATCGCTGAGTGGCTTACGCCGCATGAATTTTGAGCATGAAAGTCAGTTCCTTATTTTCAATGTTCAATGGGTATTGGACAATTTAAAACTAGTGATATGACTAAGGATTGCAGATCATAGAATAGTACTAACACAATATAATATATATGTAGTACCACTGTTCGTCCAAGATTAAAACTACATCGTTTTAGAAATTCTACATCTTTCTACTAAAACACCGTAAAGAAATTATTTCTACGGAATATACAATAAAATATCCTTAGTAAAATAATCTATTTTATCAGTAAACAATAGTAGTTCACTTAGCATATCAATGTAAATTAATCATTTTTTATGTAACATCGCAGTTTTTAAGTAAATCATCAGAATATAAAAGGGATAAACTGCAACACGAATAATTATAACCGACCTAAGGAAGTTCACGAGGTCAGTCTGAAATTTCGATCTCGGAGGAGTCACGGCGCCGGCGCAGCGTGCGCTCGGCGGCCAGGTTCTGCAGCAGCTCGTTGGACTTGCGCGCGGCGAGGCGGCGCGGCGTGCGGCGCTCGGGCGCGGGCTGCGGCGGCGAGGGCGACGAGACGGGCGAGGCCGCGCCCGGCGCGCGTGCGCGCCCGGCCGCGCCCGCGGCCCGCGCGCGCCCCGCGCCCCCGCCCGCGCCCCCGCCCCGCGCGCCCCGCCCGCGCCCGCGCCCCGCCTCCGCCTCCGGCTCCGACTCCTCGCTCTCCGCCACCGTCGCCTTACACCTGCTGGCGGCCGCCTTCTCGATTAAACCTCTCAGCTCCTGCTCATCAGTCGCGTCCAGGCTCTGCTTGCACAGCCTTATACGCTCTCGCACTTCCTCTGCCGTCTCGGCCGTCGATTCGAGTAAGAAATCGACGCAACGTCGTCTGTGGCCCTCTAGCACACGACGAAACACACCGTCGTCGCGCTTAAGTGTGAAATCCCGCACTGCCTCTGTAATGGCGCGTACTGATAAGATTGCCAGTCGCCTCTCAGGCGGCACGGTGGCATAGTAGGAGCGTAACAGGGATTCGACATCGCTCGCTTCGACGGCCGCACGCCCCATGTCTACCTCTTCTAAATCCGCCTTCTCTCTACGTTCTCTCATTTTTTTCTCTCTTTTCATAATAAGGATATCATTTGGATTGGCAACTAAACCATTAAAATTTTGACCAAATCTTATGCGATTAAAATCTTGACCATCATACTCATAGAATACTGAAAGTCTTATAAGAGGTAGTAATGGCTGTTTTGGATGACCACTACGTATCTTATTGGCTTCCTCTATTGCCTCTTCAACTTTTTCTTTTAAAAAGTTTTGGACTCTTTCATTTTCTTTAACATTTTTGTCACCCAAATTTTCTTCAGAAAGTACAATTGTTTTAAAAATAAATGGTCTAACTGTTTTCAGTGGTAAAGGTGTCACTATATATTCTTTTTTGTGTAATTGAAGCAAAACACAATGTTTTGGTAGAGCTTCTCCTGCAGCCAGTGAAGTTGCAACAGTGCTGCCTGGTTGCACCACACAAAAGCTTTCATTTTCTCTTTTTATATCCTTAAACCCAAAGACTTGACTATCATGTTCATGGCCCCAAATGACCAAGTCTAAAAACTTTGGCAAAACACTCTCTGGGATATAATTGCCATGACCTCTATCAGCTCTGTTTTGATGTAGCACTAAAATATTGAACCAATCATTGTTATCTTCTAAAAGGTCCATTTCAACTTTCTTTTCAGCAAACAAACGAGAAAGGCGTTGATCCTTTAAATGACTTAAACCATACAGTGATAATTTAGTTTCTCCTTTTTGCATGAGTACAGGAGACACCTGAACATGAGTATAGTCACTCCATTTACCAAAATAATTAACAAGTCCTGTAATTGAAAGTATATCAAGAGAGCTAATACTACCTTGCCCCACAGGGTCGTCGTGATTGCCATGGATAGATAATATGGGATATGAAACATTTAAATTCGGGTCTTCATAGTTAACAACTCGAGAAAAGTTTTGTAGTTGATCTGACAGCAACTCTACGCTAATAGGTTTGTTCCCGAAGCAATATTTTCGGATAATTTGTGTACATTTGAACATGCAATTGGGCGACGGTTTTGCGTGATCAAATAAATCTCCACCAAGTAGTATTAAATCAACATCATACTGTACAGCTAAAGACAGTACTTCTTCGAACGCAATAAAACTGTCCTCGCCGCGGACAGCATCGTTTTCTAAGTAGCCTAAATGAATGTCTGAAGCTATTAAAATCCTTAAAGTGTCTTCAGGACACCAAAGTTCTGTTTCACTTTGCACCATTTTGATAAAAAATCTAAATATATATATATATATATCCTAATAACAAATAATGCCGCCAATAATAAGCATTTGACAAAACGCGTGTAGCTGTTTGTTTGCAATCGCACTAGGGATGTCGAAAAAATATCGATATTTGAGCCGATATTTCGATTTAAAAATTTAATACTGAAATCGTTTCAAAAAGGATATTTTTATTCAAATGAAATTTGGCTGAATATGGTTATATTTTCTTGTTATTTATTCAAAGCCATAAAAGATAAAAATAAACAGGAAAACACTGTTGTCTATGACTAGTAATGTCGCGGATGCAATGTTGGATTTTGTGCTATAGCTATGCTAAGTATACTAATTTCATGCTTCGTACTTTAAACTTTTCTTATCTAAGGTACAACATGGAATAGAGGTATTACAAATCATTAATATTGAACAACATGTTAATCTAATTTATAAATAGCATAAAAAGTACAGTAACATCATAAAAATGTCCCACTGCAGGACAAAGGTCTCTTCTCAAATACGACCCACGCGACCCTACTGAAGATTGACAGACTCATTCCGCTTCGTGCTCACGTACGGAACGGAACTCTCTCTAAGACGGAGGGCTAATGCCACCCGAACTTTAGCATAATTGCTCCTGCGACTCCCACTAGGTATCCTACGGTGGACAACTACCAACACGCGACACCGAGTATCCTAGATATCATGTTACTCAAGGAGATCTCGCTCGACATCGAGTCGATAGAGACAATCCATGAACTAGACTCAGATCACAGGCCCGTCCTGTGTAAACTGGGCCAGAACGCCGGCGCGGTCCCTCCGACCAAATCCGTAGTGGACTGGCATCGTCTTGAGGTCAAACTCAAGGCCTTGGACCCCCAGGACAGCTACGTTCGATGACGCAAATCGAGCGATAGCAAGTCTCCGAGAAACCATCACTTCCACAGTCGCAGACTCGAAACGGACGGTTAAACTGTCGGGCGATCGACGGTTTAACTTTCCGCCCGACCTGCGACTCCTAATTAGGCAGAAAAAATGCAGCCAAACGCGCTTTCGACCGATACCGATCGGAATCGAACCGAACCCTACTTCGACGCCTTCAGCTAGAAGTCAAAGATCGTGTATCGGAACACCGACATACAACGTGGGACACTCTCCTAGAGGACATCGAGCCATCGCACACCGCCTACTGGCGGTTGGTCCGCAGTCTGAAAGCAGACCCCCGCGAATCTCTACCGCCGTTAGTTAGACCTAATAGCGCTTCAGTAGCCCTAGATGACTCCGAAAAAGCCGAATGCCTTGCGGACAACCTAGAGCAGCAATCGCGCGAACACATCGATACAGCCCACCTAACGGAGGTGGACCGCGTAATCGAGATTAGGGCTGCGCTTCCACCGGAAGGCGATCCTTTGAATTCAGTGACCCCCGAAGAGGTTCAAGATATTATTAAAAACTTAAAACCCAAATCCGCCCCGGGCCCAGATAATATTAGTAACAAAATTCTTAAAGCTCTCCCTGGGCCGCTTATCTGTTTACTGGCGACCATTTACAATACTTTACTCTCCAGTTGCTCCTTTCCGGACGACTGGAAAAGGAGCCAGGGTTATCGGCATTCGCAAGCCTAATAAACCAGCCAACCAGCCCTCTAGTTATCGTCCCATCAGCCTCCTCAGTTGCCTGGGGAAGCTCTACGAGCGGCTTTTATTAAACAGGCTCAATGAGCACGTGTTTTCCAACGGCCTTCTGCCGGCGGAACAATTCGGCTTTCGAGCTAGACATTCCTGTCCCGATCAACTATTCCGCCTAACGGAACATATCCTAAAAAGGCCTAAATCACCCTAAACATATTAGTACAGGGGCTCTTTTCTTCGATGTCGCAAAAGCATTCGACAAGGTCTGGCACAACGGCTTGCTTTACAAGCTGTACACACTCAAAGTGCCAGATAGGCTCGTACACACCATCCAGGCCTTCCTGTCGAACCGCTCTTTTCGATATCGAGTTGAAAGCACCCTCTCCACAAGCCGCCGCCTCACCGCCGGCGTACCACAAGGCTCCTGCCTCTCACCTTTGCTCTTTACGCTCTACACGAGCGATATACCTAAAGACGTCAATCTCGCGCTTTTCGCGGATGACACGGCGCTCTTTTATTCAGACCGCAACCTTAGACAATTAACCACTCGACTCCAAAGCGCAGCCGACCGCCTCGGCGATTGATTCCGCAAATGGAGAATAGAAATAAATCCCGAAAAAAGTGTGGCGATTCACTTCACACGAAGTACTTACCCGTCACATCTTTATAATGGCCCTCGTCAATGCAGAAAGTTGGGGCAAATATCCCTTTATGGCCAACCGCTCCCCTGGGAGAAAAAGGTCAAATACTTAGGAGTCACTTTCGACTCGCGTATGTCATTTACTACGCACATTAATAACGTTCGCAATAGAGCCGCGTTCGTCTCCGGCCGGCTACACAACTTAACTAACGCTAAAAGTAAAATGCCCTTAAGGCACAAATTATTATTATATAAGACCTGCGTACGACCTATTATGTCTTACGCATGCATGACCTTCGCCCACACGCACCCTACTCGCTTGTACAAGTTGCAAATAGTACAAAATAAGTTCATCCGCCGCGCAACCGGTGCGCAGTGGTATCAACGCAACGTCGACCTGCACAGCGATTGCAGACTCCCGACGATTCGCGAATATTTTAAAGACCTGACCAAACGGTTCTTCGATAGAGCCGAACATCATCCCAACCCTCTGGTGGTAAGCGCAGCAAATTACCAACCCGACCAAAACGCGAACGTCAACAAGCGTCGCCCGCGAAACGTCCTAATCGACCCGGTCGAGGAAGGGGACTTAGACACGCCGGACCCACTGCCGGGGGTCCCGCCGGACAACACTACACCCACAGTTAGTGCAACAACAAACACACTAGTTCGCCCTCGCCTCCGAGCACGGCGAGACCAACACAACGCGTACACAAGGTACATCCGCGTTCCGGGGCGGTTCTCACCGCCCCCAGCCACCGATTAGCTAATTGCACAGTCGACGGCCATCGGGGTTTCGCTCCGAACCACGATCTCGATGGCCCTTAGATGACACACCATAGTTAAACGCACGCATGAGCACATGCGTGGCCCTACCCACAGCGGAGGGCCCAAACCTGTGGGTTCTGGCTAGCCCATCGGTTCTGCGTCAGATGAAGCTTTAATAGTCTCGGGACTAAAGCAAAAACATCAGTTAATACAAGATACAAGATACAAGATTGACAGACTTCACATATTTGCGAAATATTTTTTTTTGTGATTGTTTCGAAAATACGTAGGTTTTCTCACGATGTTTTTCTTCAGCGCTAAGCACGTGATAAGTCAGTAATTAAAGTTAAAAAAAAATATTAATGCTATCAAATAAAGTTAATTTACTTCAACATTTAATTATAATCAAATTCTCAATAATTAAATGTCACATTTGTAACATAATATCAAGTTTTCATAAAAAAATATCTGACATCATAAAAATTATTATTAATTAGCCACAGTAACTTTTTATCTTGTCGTCCAGCATTTTTATGTCAATCAAACAACTATTGATAAATTCTCCTGATCTAGGCGTGTCTTTTAAGACAAGTCTCTGTGAGTTCCTTTTTGATCCATTATTAACATCGTTTTGAACAATTGTTTCTTTTTTTTCACAAAGTTACATGTTATTTTAATAGTTATTTTTCTGAATAGATATATCGTATTAAATAAGCTATTTGGTTTTTCCAATGAAAATTACTATTACTTATTATTGAATCAGACTGAACTAAATACATAATTTTCTTTAAACTAAAAATTTTAGTCATAGATCGATTATTATATTACAATTTCTAAAAAAAAAGCTATGGCGTCATCTCTCGTTCGAATTATCGTTGTAAAACGATATTCGAAACTGTTTGTATGCTGGTCCACCACATAAGGCGTAAAGACTTGAAATTTGGTAGGAATATTCCTTTCGCCGAGTAAAGGTCAGCTAAGAACGGACTTTACGAAATCACAAAACAATGTTTGCCGGATCAGTAAAGACTTCCCACAGCGGCGAAATTTCGTACTTTGTAGGAATGCAGAGATTATCCTTTCGCCGAGTAAAGGTCAGCTAAGAACGGACTTTACGAAATTTCACAAAACAATGTTTGCCGGATCAGCTAGTTATGGACATGCGCCTTCCCACAGCGGCGACAATCTTTTCGTACTTTGTCTACAAATTTTAATGTTCAATCATAAATGCAGAGATTATCACAATAAAATAAATAGATATATCGATTTTTTTTTTCGATAAGTCGAGGCCGATATTGATATTTTTATAAATATCTATACATCGATATATTTCTTGACTGTTGGTATCTCTAAAGTGCACAAATCGAGTTAAGAGGTACGTTAGAGGGACACTGCGACCACGGTACAGTGTAACGTCAATTTTGAATAGGTACTGTGAAGCCGTTCCTCTAAAGTTAGTACTGGTTACTGCCTTTGTCCCACTTAGGTAGGGTCGGCACAACATGTTATTCAGGTTGTAAGTGATTTTGGCTATATTTTTTACGACTAATCAATTCAGTAGCACAACTAGACTGGCTGAAAATAGAATCGGCTATCGTAAGTATTGTGCACTGGACGAGATTACTTAAATAGCAACATTTCATGTTGCTTTATGTATTTATGTATGCTTTATTAAACTATTTAAGTTGACCTCTCGGCCGCAGCGTTCCTGGTGCTCGCTGATGAATTATAGCGACAAAGACTTCGTGCAGAACTCACTCACCTAGGATAAAAGGCTCCGTGCGTGGATTGCCCAGCGGCGGGGAGTGGCGGCCGCCGCGAAGCGTGCCTGGAAGCAGAATCTAAGCTAGAGTCTGGTTTCTGTTCATATAAGTCATTTATAAGACATTTAATCCGACACTTCATTTGCACACATATTACATTTGGTTACAATGTTTATAATTACAAAACAACAAAAACAATATAATAAACTAAAAAAATAATCAAATAAATTAAATAACCTAAGAGGAATTAAAAGAAGAATCACACATCTATAAGAATCGTACTATCATACACCGTAAATGGAAAAAATTTAACAATCCACTGGACTATGATGTTTTAAAATAATAAGATAATGATAATAAATACTAAGATGAGATGTTTTAAAACTTACATTACTAGAACTGAAGAAGCCATTATTAAGACGCCGAAATTATTATGGAATTACACAAAATTAAAACGCAATTTTCGGTGTAAGTCTTATCCTAATACTTTGTACTTGAAGAATGAAGCCTTCACAAATGAAAAAGATATTTGCTCCGGTTTCAAAAAGTTTTTTGACAGCGTTTTCACAAATGTTTTAAGCGTACTAGTTTCCTAATGTTTGCAGACGATACCAAAATTTACACTAAAATTAGTTGTTTAGATGATTGTCAAAAGTTTCAGGAGGATTTAGATAGGTTATGCGAATATTATATAGAATAAGTGTTATTGTAAAAAAGTGCACCCAAATAACTTTTTCAAGGAAAATAAACCCAATTAAATTTACCTATAACTTAAATAACAAACCTATAACTAAATCACAATCAGTTCGGGACTTAAGGGTTGTATTAGATTCAAAATTTATAATGTCTGATCACATTAAATACATTGTAATCAAATCTTACAAAATGCTAGGATTCATTATAAGAACAGGTCAACCGTTTAAGTCAACATATTGCTTGAAGGTTTTATACTACAGTTTCGAACGTAGTGCTTTAGAATATTCAAGTAGTATTTGGTCCCCACAATATGACACCTACATTAATGACATTGAAAACATCCAAATAAATTTATAAAACATCTTAATTTTAATAATTGTCGTATTTCGGATAGCAACGAAGATGCAGATACTATACACTACCACAACTCAAGCAAAGACGCGAATTGATAGATACATTCCAGACCATACTCATCAGAGTGCTCCCCAGCCCATCTAACAGTATTAACCTGACAGCTGTACCAAAGCTTTAAGAGCTCTCTAATCTCCACCGGGACGGTTGTTTCTTGTTCCAACTTATACCAGACTATGTCATAAGAAACAGAATCAAATGCTTTGGACAGATCCAAGTAACAAGCTACTACTAGTGTCATACGAGCCGTATAATACTGGAAAAAGTGCTTAAGTGATAGAATTGCACTCTCCGTCGACATGCCAGGTGCAAAACCAAACTGAGTGTCATGAATTTGAATGTGCTTCATGTGTCTGTCAAGTAGCTAGTACAACGAATCAATTCCTATGTGAATTGCATAGTGTGCGTGTGATGGAACGTTTTTAAATTTTAACTGTGTCCAGTGTCACGACTATAACTGCATTGACATTTGTGACAATGCGAATACTAGGTACAATTTACAACAGAAATGACAAGTTGTTGGCATCTGACAAAAGAGCTCGTCTAATGTGAACATATTTTCGATGTATGATTTCATATTACTTTGTAAACATGTTTTGTAAATGCACATTGTAATGATGTGACAGTTGTATAAATTTTAATAAATAAAATATGACTTTAAACGATCACAATGGTGTTTATTTGGAGGAGAAAGTGCCGTGTGAAATCAGAGAGTGGCCTTCAATGATGTGGAAGAAGTGGATTGTGCAAGCAAAAGCGGTAGCGCGTAAGGCATGGAACCCGTGCCTGGTTCGTGTTGCTGCTATCATCTTAGTCATCACTGTTTTCGCTGTAAGTGCTGTTGCTTAGGTTGCTAAAAACTAAAAACCCTCGTTTAAGGAACTTCGCGGGTACATTGTTTAGAACAAATTATAAACAATTTTTTTTACTTAATTATAAACAAGTTTTAAAAATTATAAATATGTTTAAAACTAAAAGTATTCTATTTGTACTTAAATCAATTGCTTTAGCGACCATCTCTAAAATATAATTTTATCAAGATATAAATTTGTTGTAATTTTTAGGTTGTTAATAAACATGACAGAGATAGGAGCTTATTAAATTTTTATTAAAATTTTTGCTTTGCTAAATGTGACTAATAAACCTAAACCAACTTAATTTTATTCAAAAGTAGTTATAATATCTTTAGAAGGCAATATATAATATTTTTCCATTATTATATTATCTGGTGGTTAACTTATATAATATAAGTAGTCATATCTGTCTACTAAAGATCAAGACAAAGGCTATCAATTTTAATTTTTCACAATCCTTGGACATGAAGTAATTTACCTGAGTGAGTTTCTTCATACATATAGAATAGAAATTACATTAAATTAAATTTTGGCACTTCGGAGATGACATCATACTAGATGATCACAATTATGCCCAGTTTCTGAAAGACTGACCATTGTAGATGTTAACTAAACTAAATATCAGCTGTCAAATGGTTTTTCAAATATATTTTGAGTTGCCAAAAGGATGGTTAAACTCTTTGAATTGATCATTCTCATCATTAATAAGGTCCTTCTGGCCAATTCGGAGAGTTTTTGATTGACATCTATGATGATCAGTGTTTCAGAAACAGGGTGTTAATCTATTAAACTCCCATTTAATATATCATTAACCCTTTTTAAATTTCATCACATGCACACATTATCAATAAAAATAAAAAAAATAATCATAAACCTGCTTACTATTGGGATTTCAGATTTAATATTAACAATAGAATAACACAAAATAAAATTATATAACGAAAGTTGCTATATAATTATTCTTTAATAATTTTTTATCACTTTTAGAATATGAACTGGAATATACAAACAGAATCTAAAAGTAAAAGTAAAGTAACAAAAAAAATTTTTTTTTGTTATTATTTCGAAAATATGCAGGTTTCCTCACGATGTTTTCCTTCACCGCGGAGCACGTGATAAGTCAGCACTTAAAGTTAAATCAACCCAACAAAGTTAAATAAAGTAAAATCCTTTCCTGCCTTGCCCTAAAGATACCATCACTAACTTCTGATGGAAAGACAAACGGTGGTAGATCATTCCATTACTTTGCTGTACATATCATGAACAATGAAGCAAGATGAGTGAAATGTTGATAACAATAGGATGGAGTTTTATCAATTTACTATATATAATCAAAAATGCTTGCAATTCTGTGATACCACCAAGGACATATAACACATTTATGCAAAAGCTGCTGCTTGGCTCAAGCAGGTCTAAAAAAGTGTTGGCCAATACTTGTTTACTATCTAATATTAAAAATAAAACAGTACAACTGCACAGAATATCTCATGTACGATTTGTGTGCGTGTGTTAGGTAGTGAGTCCCAACAATCACTGTGACCTAAAAGATCTATTGTAGTCTAATATCTTATCTCTGTGTATACAATAATTGAAAAAACAACTGTTCAAAACTACCTATGTTAGTCTAAATAATGTTTAAACAATTTTTGCCTCTTAAAATGTATTTAATTAGATGTAGATTCTGTTTAGCCGTGATAGCTCAGTGTCTGGGCGCTCGCCTTTAATTCAATATACTCGAGCAACCTGAGTTCGATCCCCGGTGCCGGCACCAATAAAATTGTCAATAAGTGCTGAATTATCATGTGTATTTTTGAAATAATAACAAAAAAAATATTTCGAAGATATGTGAAGTCCGCCAATCCGCAGTGGGGCCGAGTGGTGGACTAGGCCCTGATATAGGCTGATAATTTACTTTCAATTTTTTTAACATATTCATGAATATACTTTATTGCACACAAGGAAATAGAAGGAAGAAGATACCGGAAACATAGTATACAAACAGGCTGCCTTATTGCTATGGTAGCAATTTCTTTTAGGCAACCTTAAGGTATAGGATATAGATAATAAAGTTGCGGGAAAATGGTGCAAATATAATTACATTAATACATACGTAGAAAAATAAAATCATCAAATATAATACATATCTATACAAATACAATAACAAATATATATATTATATACATATTAGGGTAATATAAAATACATACAGCTCAGAGGAAAAAGGAACGTGGGGTTGAAATAAAACAGGAAGAGAAAGGAGATGGGCTTTCAGGTGTTTCTTAAAAGAGGGACTTCATATAACAATGCACTTTAAAGATTCACCTACATGGAATTTATTAGCTAAATCAAAATTTAAAATACAATTATAACAGGCTTTACACTTTTTTAACTTATAGTCAAAAGTCCATGCAATAATCATAAAGCAATACATGACAAAATTAAAATTCTTTACAGTAAATCTAGAATAACTTGATATATTTCTTATAAGAGGTTATAATTTTACCTTACACGGTTTGCTTTTTAATATCCAAATTATCTAAATCTTGTGGTAATAATTAATTAATTAATTTATTTATACTTTATTGTACTCCAAAAATAAAAAAATATAAAAGCAAATTACAAATGAATATAAAAGGAAATACTAGGAGTAGAATATGGAAGGAAGTAGTAATAATGTGGGACATGCATGGATATTGGATACTGTAGTGTTTGCAAATGTGCAAATGCAATTTTAAACAGAATTAAAAAAGTTCCATTTACTAATTTGTGATTAATGAACCTTAGAAAGGGTTTGGCTCAGAAGAAGGCGAAATCTTGGCTCACCTTTTCATGGACAAAACAAAATCGAGTTCTTTTGTAGCGAGCAGAAACAAATTTTCTTTCGTCAAAAGAAATGGCATTTTACGTGTGTCACACTGAAAGTGTGATGACCTACGGAACACAGACGTGGTCCTTCACTGCTGGCCGTATGAGGAAGCTCAAAGTCGCTCAGCGAGATGTGTAGCGGGCTATGCTCGGTATTTCTCTGCGTGATAGAGTTCGTAACGAAGACATCCGCAGTAGAACCAATCTTTAATTCTTGGAAATAATTAGAAGTCGCAGGGCGCCAGAGAGGATTATAGTGCGGATGACTCATTATCTCGACACATGCCATAGTCAAATATTCAATTGTTCACGGATAGCGGTGAAGCGCTGCCGTGATGAAGGAGGATTCTTTTTCCGCTGCTGACGATCATTTTCCAAGTCGACAGGCAAACAACGGTTAACATACCTGCCTGCAGTAACTGTCCATCTTTCAGCACAACTGTCGCGAATTGACCTTCCGACCAAAGGACATGGCAATCATCTTTTTACCTTAACTTCTTCCTTTCTTTACTTTATTTGGCCGATCTTCAAAAGGAAACACCCACTTTCTTGCATTAAATTTGAAGTGGGACAAGACTTTTGAAATTGCGACAAGACTTTTGAGTTTGAAAAACAAATGACAAATGAATGCAATAAACCAATACTGAACAAAACGGGCCAGTCCTAAAAACTTTCAGTTTCACCCTGTATACAATCTCAAACATTAGCCGATTTACCATCCACAAATGGAACCGCAACAAGCCTTTTGTGGTCAGATCCATATTCAATATTCAATCAAAAAATTCTGACTTATTTGAGAATTCCTTATCTATAGAAAATATTAACAAAGCTTGTGAGCCCTAACAATCTAATAGAATGATTATGTACATATAGAGCAATAAATGTTGAAAATATGACAAGTATTTGTGACGTTATAAATGAGCCATAAAAATCTAAGTTTTACCCAGGTCAAATTATTATCAAAGTTTCGTCGAAGATAATATCATGTACAAAGTGTTAAAGTTTAACTTTGTTTCCAAGAAATCAGCATAAATGTGTAACCTTACTGCTGAATACAGTGGAGATAGCGTCATAATTATTGATCATAGCATGGAACTCCGTCGATGTTGTAAAATTCAAGTCCTTTATGCTATCTACCTATATGAAATACCGAATCTACAGCGTGTCGTTACCATCGCGACAATAAATGAACACACATATAGGGGATAACTTTTTAAAGTTGTATTAAACATTTAAATTCTTTAAACATCAATATTTACAGAGTTATAAAATTTTCCAAAACAAAGAATTTTAGAACACCCTTACCTATAAAAGCGTAACGTAAAGTTCATTTGTAAAGGTCACAAAGCATATGAATGGGTTGAATGAATTTAAAAGAGACAAAACATACTGTTAGAAGGAGAGGCTTGTAATACGACGCTGTGGCGCGAGTTGTATAGGATGTTACAAATTATGTTTCTTTTTTACTTAATTAGTTTGTTTGAAAAAACAATTTTTTTAATTATGGATTTTGTTTAAAGTTAATATTTTTTTATGATTATTGGCAAGTAGCGTTAGACGTGTGTTCATTTATTGTCGCGATGGTAACGACACGCTGTATACCTTTATGATAATACCGAAATAGCCCTAATCTGGACCAAAACCCCATAGAATTTATAATTTTGCTGAAGCGCAGGATCAGGCGGAACAAGATGAGCACAAAGAGCTAAATCTCCGCCCGCGCAAACAAAATAACACTATCAGTCCTAAGATCTGCATCGTCTGGCAAGTTCTATAAAAAAAAGAATTTCTGTGTTTAATCACCGCTTGGAGGTAGACGGATTTAAGCTGAGTATTAGTGTAGTAAGAGTGCGCTTTTTCATTTTCCGCCTGACCAAAATCCGCATCAGACAGTTACTCGTTGTGGGTGCATTTGTTTCTCATGGATTGCATGAGGATTTTCTGAAAAATTTGACAATTTTGTGTATTCACAAAGCCAGTCATATGGAAATGCGCTTCATCGGAGAAAATGACTTTTTTCGAAAAATTGGCAGCGACTTCACTTTGCTCCATTACCCATTGAACGAATTACCGGTGCTTTCCGTGGTCTGCTGGTTTGAGCTCCTGAGTTAACTGAATCTTGTACGCATGAAGGTGGAGGTATTTAGTCAAAATTCGCCGCGTAGTGCTTCGTGAAATTTGAAGTTGTTGAGAATGTCGAATTGATGTTTTCGGGTTTTCGGCGACACTCTCGTTCAATGGACAGGTACGTTGACGCAAAGGATTCTTACTATCCATAACTGACCCAGTTTCTTTAAATTTTTTGACCATTCTTCGAATGGTTGACACATTAGGTGCACTTTCTCGGCTGAAAACTTGGCGAAGTTTGCGAGCGGTTGCAGCGTAACGTTCCCCATTTTTGTAATGAGTTTTCACAATTATAACGCGTTGTCTTTTCGAAAAGCGCTCCATTTTTAATAATCGGAATAAACAGAGGTGACAGCTGTAAAATTTCAGACTTTCCACTTGCATGAAAAAAACATATTCCAATTTTAAAAAGTGCACTCTTACTGAGACACCCGCAATAAACTAAATATCTCAACGTATTAAATGATCTTATTATATGTATACTGTTCCTATAAAACTGAAAGATGTTGAAGGAGTTCTATACTTTGTGGCCACAGCTACATATATTAATATGTATATACAAAATTGCACGCAATACACACTGCACTTTTTGATACGGAAGTTTGTCTGGCGAACACACTACGCCGATTCGCATCCGTATGACATTTCCAATTCATTTTCTTTTTTCTGTTTCTTGTGCTCGAAATCATTGAACACACAGTTTCATCTAGATTTTTGCGCCTGTCACCGTAATTAGCATAGTTAAAAGATAATGCGTATTTTATACACGTGATAGAATTGAATTTATGGTTCGAATACTGGAAAATAATATGGTCACACGGTAATTCGCGGCAGGGGTGCGTGCGGGGCGCTTCGGGCGCAGACCTGGTGATCGAGATCCCGGCGTCCGGCGCGGGCGCGGAGGCGGAGGGCGCGCGCTACAGGCTCGACTACTCGCCGCCGCATGGCTCGCCCGCGCCCAACTTCACCGTGCCCGCGCGCGCCTCCACCATCAACTTCCAGGGCCTGCCCGGCACCAAGTATCATTTCATGCTCTACTACTCCAACGCCACCTTTGCAGACCTGCTCACGTGGAACCAGACCATCATTACCGGTGAGGCGTAGACCCTATCCAAATGCCGTACATTCGCCACAACTCCTAAGCCTAACCTTCGTTTACGATGTTTGTGCTAGCGCCGGAGCCGCCGACGAACTTGAACGTGACGCAGGGTCGCAACAAGAAAACCATTATCACGTGGTCAGCGCCCGCACACGGTGACTACACGGGCTTCCGGTTTAAGGTAAGAGGAGGAACCGAAGCAGCCAGACATAACAGAACCAGCGGCGGGTGAATTGGGTGAGGGGGATCAAGGAATTACAGTGATGCGTGCGGCAGGTGATACCGTTGACGGATCCGCGCGAAGGGACGCGCGACATGACCGTGGAGGGAGGCAACGGCAGCTACGTGGTGCGCGACCTCTCGCCCGGCGCCACCTACCAGCTGCACGCGTTCACGCTGCTGCACGACAAGGAGAGCGCCGCCTACGCCTCGCGCAACTTCACCGTCCGTGAGTAGCCGACACGCAGCCCCGCCTCCACTACTGGCCTCACCCTCAGTATTCGAGCTCCACTAACAATTGGCTATCGGTCAGGTTGTTGTATATTGAGTGGGCTAATTAGCCATGAATAAATTTGGAATGTAAAAAATGCCCCAAATAACGGATATACGAGTTAACACAAAACGGCGCCTTCCGTTGAACAAGAATGCTATTTTACTTTCAGTATTAAATTGTTTGAACAGCAAATTTTTTGGTGCTTCATATCTTTCATTATGGTTCCGGCCAAGTTCAAGGCGCATCGCCTGTGGTACATTCTGCTCCTCCTCCTCCTCAGAGGCAGGAAGCTGTTTCAGCACCGCATAGACCATGTCTGTCGATCGTTCATACTTTGCATTTACCAGCCGACGTCGCGTTGTGTAACCGATTCGCTCATAAATACAGATAAAATGGCGCTAAATATCATTGTGTTTTGTAGATATTTCGAGAACTTGCTATAGGCAAGTGTCGATTGATATTTTGAACCTGCAATTGAATCGATCGTAAATTTAACTCTCCGTGTCTTCACCGTAAACGTCGGCGGAGGACTTAGATATTATCATACCTGTGCGTAAACTTGGGAGGTCCATGTTGAAAATGTGTGTGTCTCTTTTATATATCTTTCTGAACAGGGATTGAAGATTTCAATCAAAAGTAGTTCAGAAGATTGTAAAGTTCGTGCTACAGTTTTTATCGCATAGACTGCAACACTCCTAAAGCTTTCCATCTTTTATTCCAGTCGAAAAGATTTCTTTCATGCTTTTCTTTTAAACAACTCATAAAAATAGTTTAGTAGTCCGATATTTTTTAAATCCGGAACAATACGTGATTATTTTTCGTTTATTAGAAGAATGGCGCGGCCGCGAGAAAGTGTACCGTGCGCGTATGACACACGCCATGTCGTGGTGTCGAACGGACAATTGGGCGCGTGATGTCAGCGCGTGTTGCCGCCAAAGTGACGTCAAGGCGTTCGCCGAACAATCGCCAGCTTCTCGGGAGATTTCTGCGCCGACATTGATCCTTTCATAATTATACTAGCGGCATTCGGGGCGGTTTCCTAAAATGCCAAATGATACGTGATATTCCGCGCTAAGTTCTTCACAATAAAACTATATACGCTGATAGAGCGAGACGCCGCAATAGCGTAATTTATACCAAAGCTAAAATAATTCAAGAACAGAGAAAACTCTTGCAATATGCGAATTATAAGTAATCCGTTTTAAAGTACGTGATACCTTATGAATGTTGTATATTTATTTTTACGTAGAATTCGACGTTTCAGAAGAACGTACAGGCGCCTATTTTTATAAATATATTTTGTATTTGAAAGTCGCGATGGTGTTGTCTCTTGAACACGCCGCAGTTGTTCGTAAGAATCAATGGACCTTGAATTGGACTCGCGAACCGAAACGTATGCGTTCCTTTATGATGAATATTAATAAAGGCAGCGGTTTTGTTACTTATTATGCGTAGTTTTTCTAGACACTCGATTAGCGTATGAGCAAAGGCCAAAGATAGCGAACGTTTGCAAAGGACCAGTTAATTCATACTAAAATTGTCTATTACAGATTACTATCTATAATCTGTAATAAATGAATGAAATAAAATGTATTCTAGTGTCGGTATTGATAAATTACTGCTTGCGTATTCTATTACATCTAAACTTTACCTCGTGTTCGTGGATTTGTAAGATGATCGTATGTTATATCAAATGTTTCAAATCTTCAGTTATAATTAAAAAAATAACTAAAGCGTTTCAAAAGCGAATCGTAATCCCACAGCTGCTCGACATTATATCAACGGAATGTCACGGATTTTGACGCCGTGTTCATCCGTGAATTTACCGCATTTGTACAAATGGACGATGACGTTTTCGGTTTAGTTAGGAATGCACAAAAGTATTTCGTTCTTAAACACAAAATATAGCACGTGTAAACTAGATATTTAAAAAGATGATTTCTTGCATTTTATGAAACGTCAAATATACAGTACATTAAAGAATGTCCCGGTACCAGTTATCTATTAGTAAGAATACAAAGCGTTTTTGAGTGATGAGCTGTAATGTGTCCGGGCCTAAATACACTCTCTGGTCTTGGCACCAAAGACATTGCTGACTTTAATTGTAATTACTGATTTATCAAATCCTCAGCTTGGAAGATACCGTCGGCAGGAAATCTTATCTTAGAACTAAATAAATAATTTAAACGGTTAAACATATGTCCAATCGGTGTAAATACCGCCAAGTTAGCTCCCTCATCGGGCCGGATGGGATGAGTTCGCGTCGCGGTCGAGCCCTCACTGTACAAGTAGAATGTAAAAAAGCATTTTACTAACGATATTTGAGCTATTTACCTCGACTTTGATGGCGCGGGCCATAGGTTCTATGCCCGCCCGATAGATTATTTCCATGACCTACAAATAATTGTTCTAGATATATTTAATTATTGATGAAAAATATACAAACATGTAGATACATCTGCTCGTCAACGATCGTGGACAATGTTTAAAGTCATATGAAAGTGTTGTTTTTTCTTTGTAGATGCACTGACATTGTCAATAATTGATTATTGGTTATTGTAAATTTAAATTTTCATGTTCAAGTAACAATGCAACCAACTACGCGGTACTACCATGGCGACCAAGCCCGTTGCGAATTGAGGTTCGGTGTGCGCGCGCATCGCAATTTTAGAAGCCCAAGTTCAGAAATGCAAAGGTTCAAAGATAGGATTGTTACAAGGAAATAATTTAGTTGTTAACTTATTCACTAATTTCCCTTCCGTGCCGCCGTGTTCGCGCGCTGAAAACAGTAAGTCCTGCGCTTAGTGGAGCGAAGGGTCGCCTCGGTGGCATATGGAAGACGCTTCGCCAGGCTCCAGTGAGATCGACTATCGGCTCATAGTCTCCGCAAGGAGCACCGTCAGCAGGAAGCCAGGTGTCTTTCAATTCTTCCAAGCGTTCATTGCCTTGAAACTAGGAAAGATACAGCACAGCGCAGCGGTTTCCTCAATTATTTTTTTATTTCCTTTGCTTAAAATTATATTTTGCCGTGTTATGTTCTTGCTTCAAGTGTTGTTGTGATTTATTTACAATATTTGGGCTTATGAATTCGTTCACTTCTTAAAAATTGACATGTTAAACATCAGCTTTTAGCAATATCAAATTGATTTTGTATAAAAAAAACTAATTTTAAAATTTTAAAGAAAATAGTAATGTATGATATATATTTCTATTTATGGACAATATTATGATGACTTCGTGGCGCAGTTTATGCAGTTTATTTTTTCAGACTTATGAGTCGGGGGTTGTGGATTCGATTCCCGCATGGGGCAATTATTTGTGTTACCCACTATAATTGTTTCGGATCCGGGTGTTTGTCCACCCAATAATGTTGTCCCACAGCAAGGGCAAAAAAGAAAGAGACCGTAAAAGCGAAACTCTTAAATTTATCAGATGTATTCCGGCTTGTTTTTAAACAGGTTTGCGATACATTGTAATTCTACATACTAAACGAGATTTGTTGTGAAACCGATGTCACGCCCAATTACATTCTGTTTTGTAGTGGTCCTTCAATATAGCGAATATTACAAAAATTATAATATTGATCATGCATGTTGTCTTGTGGGCTGTTCTTTGATTCACTTTTTTCATTTTCTTTTTGTAATAAACTTTGTGTAGTATGAAAGAATTTTAAAAACTGGTTAAAATAACCTTATTTTACCAAACAAAAAATATCATTTGAATCCTAAAATTTCAAACGTTAAAGGCTCCCGCTGAGAGTAGTATAGTATTCATATTATTTAGTTAGATTACAACTCGTAGTGCTGATAATTTTAATGGTGTATCACAGAATATTCGTGTATTTATCATTTTAAACAATCAACCATTATGAATAATTTCACTCATCACCTGGCAGCAACATAATATAATATATTTATAATTTATATATGATTAATATAATATATGATAATTTTAAGTCAACCCCCCCAAATAAAATTTTTAAATTTGATGTTTTTGTTGATGCAATGTTTCCTTGAAGGTGTTTTCGTATATGCAACTAATTTAATATATACATTTTACATATTCTTTGGGACTAATTTTAAAGTGAGAAATGATTCATGGATAAATTTTATATTAAACTATAATTTAAAGATAAAAAACCACTAGCAGTCTCCTTTAGAGAAAGTCGTTTAACAAAGTTATATATTTAATAACAGATAGTGACATTGTCTGCTTCAAGAGATTTACCCAATGTTGTAAGTTGTTTGCAGCCGTGTCTCATTTTCTCTATCATTTCCAATAACACATTGCACGTTTATATTATGAGCACATTGCATGCTTCGTGCGTTTCTTGGCAAGTTCTCTGGGTGCTTGTGTTACTGAAAGGCTCCACAAAGCCATGTGCCCGATACAGGTCCGAACACGCCGGGCAAGTTCATCGTGTGGTTCCGCAACGAGACCACGCTGCTGGTGCTGTGGCAGCCCCCCTACCCACCGGGCGCTTACACGCACTACAAGGTACGTGCGCAACATTATTACGATGATGATGATAAAGTTGAATGGACGCATGCCATAATAATCTGTTAGACAATCGCCTAACAATCGACTCCGATAATTATAAGCGATCGATGTCTCCGAGATAAATTGGCAGGTCGTCGATTCTGAGCAAAGAACGGCACGGCTGCGGTTTGATTCGTTTCGTTTTTCACATTGGGCCCGCAGGTGTCGATCGAGCCGCGCGACGCCCGCGACTCGGAGCTGTACGTGGAGAAGGAGGGCGAGCCGCCGGGGCCCGCGCAGGCCGCCTTCAAGGTAAGCGCCTAGCGTATAGCCGCCTCCCGGCTGCGCCCGCGCGGGCCTGACCGCTCCCTATACGCAGGGCCTGGTGCCGGGGCGCGCCTACAACATCTCCGTGCAAACGGTGTCGGAGCCCGAGGTGTCGGCGCCCACCACGGCGCAGTACCGCACGGTGCCGCTGCGGCCGCGCAACGTCACCGTGGAGCCGCGCGAGCTGCGCGAGACCTCCTTCCGCGTGTCCTGGCTGCCCCCCGCCGAGCACAGGTGCGCCCGCGACCGTAGGCCTTCGCCTCTGGCCCGCCCCGGCTGCGCCTAACGGCCGCGTGTCCGTCGCAGCGAGTTCGAGAAGTACCAGGTGTCGGTGGCGCTGGCGGAGAACGGCGGCGGCGGCGGCGGCAGGCGGCTGGCGCCGGTGGTGCGCGCCCGCGACGAGCCCACCAGCGCCGCCTTCGAGGGGCTGGAGCCCGGCGGCCACTACACCGTCACCGTCAAGACCATGTCCGGCAAGGTCACCTCGTGGCCCGCCGCCGCGGACTTCACGCTCAGTCAGTGCCCCACTACTCCACTCCACTCCACTCCACTCCTCCATTTGCCATGGTGACATACTATTTGAACACGACCAACAAATCTATTCGGACCATGTAAATTGCGTCCTCTTTAAAAAGATGTTCGATACATGATCTTTCCACAAACCCATCATTTTTGGCGCGGAGTTCGCAGGCACGTTGTTATTTAGAAGTTTTCCCCAAATTCTCCAGAACCCGGTACTCAATGTTTTATCTCTTTATTTCACGGCCAGCAGACTTCCCCGAGTTGACTGACCAGAAGCTATGGGAGCTAGTGTTAATAAGAAGCAAGCTCTCAACCCCCTTTTTTTTTTTTTTTTTTTTTTTTGGGAAAAATCCTTTATGGATCCCCCTGCCACTGGATCGGGGGAGTGGCAGGGGTATGTGGGAGTCCCGGTGAGAAACGGATACCCACTAAAAAACCCACGTTGCACCGGTCACTGTCGCATCGGCCGGGGACACGGGAACACGTGGACGCAATCTTCCGCGAACCCGGCGCAACTATGGCCCTGTTTAGGACTCCTCTACTGCATCGTGCTGTGCCGGTGCAATTGGCACAGCACACTCGAGCCCCATATTGAGCGACAGACACCCCCATGTCTGCCGCTCAGGGTCTGCCGTGTCGCCTGTCCAGCCACTTCCTGAGGACAGGACGTATGGCCTCAACGGTTCTTAGGCCGGCACTGGTCCGATAGCAAGATATATATCCGGGCTCGGCTGCGCGTTGCAGAGCCGCTGCCGGTGCGCGGGCTGCAGTGGCGCGACGCGGAGGCGGGCGACGGGCTGCTGGTGTGGTGGCAGCCGGCCGAGGGCAGCACGCAGGACGAGTACAAGGTGCGCGCGCCGGCCGGGCCCCCGCCCCCCCCCCCTCGCCCCGGCCCCCTCGCCCCGCTCACCGGCCGCTCGTGCGCAGGTGTCGTACCACGAGACGGGCCCGTCGCACGACGACAGCAGCACGCTGACCACGGCGGGCACCAACGCCACGCTGGAGGGGCTGCTGCCGGGGCGCAACTACAGCATCGCCGTGAGCGCGGTGGCGCGCGGCGAGGCGTCGGCCCCCGCGTGGGCGTGGGCGGCGCGCCGCCCGCTGGCGCCCGCGCTGCAGGCCGCCGCCGCCGAGCGCGGCGCGCTGCGCCTGGCCTGGCGCGCCGACGTCACCTCGCGCCAGCGCGCCTACGAGCTGCGCTACCGCCGCCGCGAGCCGCAGCCGCGCCCCTTCCGCACGGTCGGTGCCCTCCAGCCTCCACTCCCGCCCTGGGATGCCGTTTCAAAAATAATCCTTGGCCCACTTTATCTTAAAACCCAACAACACGCAATGACATAAACGTAGCATGTTACATTCATAAAGTTTTCGACTGATACAAAAAAGGCATTCTCCACTTTGTATGGGGGTTTTGGCTTGGAGTGAACATTCACTGAGAATAACAACGATGTGTAGAATTAATAGATTTATTCAAAAGCAATTACAAAAATAATAAATTTTGTGTCCAGGTGTTTCATAGTTTTTTTAAAAAAAAATTATTAACAGGGCTTTGAAATATAATATCGAATTTAGTTTTCATATTTTTGATTAATCAGATTCATAAGTTAATAAAATGATATATAATAACCGGGCAGGTGGATTACTGTGAACCAAATAAAGTATATTATATGGGCACAGCAACCCACTGTCCGTCGACCCAACATGCAGTTGCAAAAATATTGTTTTATACTACCTGTCTGTGTTATATTATTTTCATATGAGATATAAATATAATATATTTTGCTGCTGATACACGACACCATACATTCACAATACCAAAGAGAATGTAATCACTACGTTTACCTATACAATACCTACGAATAAGGCAACGAAAATGACATTTGTCAAAATAACAGTCACAACTCCAACCAAAGTATTGCCTAATGTCGCCATAAAAATCGTAACCAATGAACAATTTTTTTTATATGATTCTGGGATTTTGTTATCTAATACATTGGCAAATATTATTCAAATACATTGGTGATTGAAGTTGATCAAAATAATACAATGTTAACTTTAATTCCTTATAAATATTTATGTATAAAAATGCAGTGCCACATGATTTCGTGACTTATGCACTTTTGATAAATTATTATTACCACAAATAAAATCTAAGTTAATAAATGAGAATAATAATAATATTATTTTGATTGATTAAAAAGAATATTCATAGATGTGATTGAGATTTTTATACTGGCAAGGTAATATTTTAAAATGTCGACAAGACTTTGTGTATATAAATCAATATAAATACTCATTATTATATGTATTTATCGGTTTAAATCGATACAACCGAAAAATACAAATATTCATGTTTTATTCAGGGAGATTTTTTGGTAAAATTGTTTTTATCTAAGAATTCTGTTCACGCGAAGCCAAAAATGGACAATGTCCTTTACACTTAATTGGGGCGATGCTACGATAAGAGAAAATGATGATCCGAATAGAGTCCCATGTCATAACGGTGGCGATAACATGCGCAGCTGGAAACTAGCGACACGAACGCGACCCTGGAGGAGCTGTTCCCGGGCGCCGTGTACGAGATCCAGCTGGCGGCCATCAGTCACGGCCTGCACAGCGAGTGGTACACCGTGCTGGAGCCCGTCCGTGAGTCCGCCGCTTCTTCGCCGCATCTTCGCCGCTTTACTGACGTGTCAATTGAGTCACTTTTAAACCACAATTTTCCCATTATCAAATTTCAACGTACGTTCCAAACACGGTCTCAACACTACCAGGCAACAAGTTGAATAATGGTAATCGCATCCGTGCACAGTGATAGTCTAAGAGTGTGAAGAGACTTTTTCAGCAGAAAAAGGCCCAGAGTGAGGCTACAAAGGCGCGTGCGCAGGTCCGCTGCCGGCCGAGTGGATGGAGGTGAAGCGCGCCACGTCCAACTCGGTGGCGGTGCGCTGGCGCGGGCCGGAGGGCGGCGCCGTGGGCGGCTTCTCGCTGCGCTACCGCACGCAGCGCGACGGGCCCCAGCCCTGGACCGAGCTCCAGCCCCTGCCGCCCGGCGCCACCTACGCGGAGGCAAGCCACGGCATCTTCCTCCGCTCGGCCACTTCGGTGCCTCGCCACTACTCCGATCCTCCCGTCCGCAGATAACGAACATGACGCACGGCGAGCGCTACACCATCGAGCTGGACACGGAGAGCGAGGCGGCGGACCACAAGACGGTGGCCAGCGGCCGGCCGCTCTCCGCCGAGCACACCGTCCGTGAGTAGCGCGCGCCGCTCGCTCGCGTCGAGTCGAGGGGCGGCGGAGTGACGCGGCGGTGCGCCGTCCGCAGGTCCGAACCCCGTGTCGAACGTGGAACAGCTGGCGGACACGCTGAACATGACGCTCGAGTGGCCCCGGCCCGCCGGCCGCGTCGAGTGGTACGAGCTGCGCTGGTGGCCCGCCGGCGACGGGCCGGAGCCGGAGGGCGCGGAGGGCGCGGAGGGGGCGGAGGGGCAGCCGGAGGGGGCGGAGGGCGCGGGCGCGCGCAACATCAGCGCCGGCGCGGGCTCGGCGCGGCGGGTGCGCGCGCTGCTCGGCGGGCTGCGCCCCGGGCGCGGCTACAACGTGTCCATCGCCGCCCACTCGTACAACCTCACCAGCGACCTGTTCACCATGCACGCGCGCACGCGTAAGTGGCGGGCCGGGCGGGCGCCTCCGCCTCGGCGCGGACCCGCCCGCCACCCCGTGCCTCGCTCGTTGCAGGCCCGGTGATCCAGTCGGAGATGATCGTGAACGAGTCCAGCCGGCCCGAGTCGGACGACAACGAGACGGTGTCCGCCGACCTGGTAGGTGCGGGGCGGGGCGGGGCGGGGCGGGGCGGGGCGGCGCTCGACCCGACCGCTAACCGGCGCGACTCGTGCTCGTCCGCAGCGGGTGGTGTACACGCGCACGCCGGCGGCCGCGGCGCTGTTCGACGCGTACCGCTTCCGGCTGGAGGCGGCGGGCGAGGAGGCGCGCTGGGCCGAGCGGCCGGCCGCCGCCGACTCGCACGCCGTGGACTTCCGCGGCCTCGTGCCCGGCCGCCTCTACAACCTCACCATGTGGACCGTCAGCCGCAACGTCACCTCGCACCCCGTGCAGCGCCAGGCGCGCCTCTGTACGTACTGACGATTATGATCAATGTTGTCTCATCGCGTTCTAATTGCCGCCTGGTTTTAGGTGTAGTGACCGATTTGTTCAGAACGATTACCTAGCCGCGATGTTATTTAAAATTAAATCGTATAAACTTTAATTCTTGGCAGACTATGTGCATATTATATTTCACGACCTTCGGTTATGTTATAGCCGCGATAGCACAGTGTCCGGGCGCTCGCCTTTAATTCAATATACTCGAGCAAACTGAATTCGATCCCCGGTGCCGGCACCAATGAAGTTTTTAAGTTTAAGTGCTGATTTATCACGTGCTCCGCGGTGAAGGAAAACTTCGTGAGGAAACCTGTTTATGTTCGAAATAATATCAAAAAAAATGTGTCAAGTATCAGTAAATTACCAACCCGACACTAACGAGCGTCAACAAGCGTCGCCCGCGCAACGTCCTCATCGAACCAATCGAGGAAGGGAACCCACCGTCGTGGGTCCCACCATATAACACTACACACACAGTTAATGCCACAGCCACCGACAAACCTACGAGCGTTGCAAATCTTCGGGAATGTGTAACTCTGTAAGTGTGAGGGGAGCGATGGTGGCGTTTTAAAAGAGCAGCGACGTGCCGCAGTCCCGCGGCCGGTGTGGGAGCTGCGCGCGACGGAGGTGGGCGCTTGGCACGTGGCGCTGGCGTGGGCGCGGCCGGCGGGCGACTTCACGGACTTCGAGGTGCAGTACCTGGCCGCGCCCGACCAGCTGCAGGCCGTGCGCAGCGAGCGGCCCGAGCTGAACCTGACGGCGCTGCGGCCGCACCGCGACTACACGTTCACGGTGGAGGTGCGCGCCGGCACGCCCGCCACCATCCTGACGCGGTCGCGCGCGCGCTCGCTGGCCGTGCGCACGCGCGAGGCGCCGCCCGCCGCGCCCTCCGCCTTCGCGCCCAGCGACGCGCGCCCCTCCGAGCTCACCTTCGCCTGGCGCCTGCCGCCGCAGGACCGCCACGGCGTGCTGCGCCGCTTCACGCTCTCCTACGCGCCGCGCGACCGCCCGCGCGACCTGCGCACGCTCGACTTCCCGCCGGACGGTGAGTGCCCCCGCCCCGCCCCGCCCCGCCCCGCCCCGCCCCGCCCCCGAGCGCCGCCCGCTCACGCCGCCCCGCCCCCCGCCCGCAGCCGCCGGCGGCACTGTGACGGGCCTGGTGCCGGGCGTGACGTACGAGTTCGCACTGCGCGCCGAGTCGGGCGCGGGCGCGGGCGCCGCCGCGCGCTGGAGCCAGCACATGGCGATCGCGGCGCCGCCGCGGCCGCGCGACGACGCGCTGCCCGCGCCCGTGGCCGCCACCAGCTCCACGGTGGCGGTGCGCTTCCGCGCCGACTACTTCTCGCCCGCCAACGGCAACGTGACGGCGTACACGCTGGTGGTGGGCGAGGAGGCGCGCAACGACACGCCGGCGCGGCTGCCGGCGTGGCGCGACGTGCACCGGCTGCCGCTGTGGCCGCCCTACCAGGTGACGGAGCCCTACTACCCGTTCCACGCGTCGCCCGTCGAGGAGTTCACCATCGGCTCGGAGCGGTGCGAGGGCGGCGGCCGCGCCTACTGCAACGGCCCGCTCAAGCCCAACGCGCGCTACTTCGTCAAGCTGCGCGCCTTCACCGCGCCCGACAAGTTCACCGACACCGCCTACGTGCAGGTCTACACCGGTATGTCCAACGATTTTCGTTAATTATCATTTATTTATTTATAATAGTACACAATTACACATTACTATCTCTATGATGTCTATCCCAATATGCAACTGACGCAATTTTCAGGCACGTCACAAGACTCGGTTAGTGATGAAGACGAATTAAGTTTTATTCAAATAATTATTTGCTTTATTCAATCATGAACAGTAGGTTTAACTCGTTCCAATAATAGTACTATCATGTCATAGAAGACCTGCGTGAAGTATAGGTACTTCTGCGTTTCGTCTGGTGTGCGAGGTAACCGCACTACCACTTTTTAAAGGTTCGGAAAACGTCAGATTATCATGGGTGGCTGTTACCACCTCTCGCAACAACCTCCTCGCATTAAAATCTTACTAGCTAAAAAAAATTGGTTGTTGATTGTAAATTATGTTTATCATTTCACTATGTTTTAATGTATACTAGTAAGAGCTTATACGGATATTTCAAAACATTGAGATTTTTTGCATTGAGATTTTATTTAACCTAAGTAAAGAGGGGGATAAAATAAGAAACCATTAGAAAACCAAGATACAGGACGTAATTCTAAAAGAACAAAATTTGTATCATCCTATACAACTCGCGCCACAGCGTCGCATTACAAGCCTCTCCTTCTAACAGTATGTTTTGTCTCTTTTAAATTCATTCAACCCATTCATATGCTTTGTGACCTTTACAAATGAACTTTACGTTACAGTTTTATACGTAAGGGTGTTCTAAAATTCTTTGTTTTGGAAAATTTAATAACTCTGTAAATATTGATGTTTAAAGAATGTAAAAGTTTAATACAATTTTAAAAAGTTATCCTCTATATGTGTGTTCATTTATTGTCGCGATGGTAACGACACGCTGTAGATTATAAATAATGTATTTATTATAGATGTCAATAACGAAGACGTTTGTTATTTTTAATATATAATTTAATAATAGTGCATCGGCGATATAAATCAATGAAAATGCCCATATCTAATCAAGATGCGATGTTAAGATTACGAGCACAAATAAACGAAGTGAGAAATGAGCGCCATCGTTATGTCTCGAGCATATTGAGGACGTCCTTAAGGCGCTGTACGCAGTGAAATTTTAGCTATTTGGGTGGTGAAGTATGAGGAAGCGGAGGAGGGGTAACGCCGCCTAGCGGCGCGTAGCGCGCGAGTTTCGTCGCCGCCCCACGGGACCAAGTCATTCATTACCTACTAGTGGTGGGCCATAGGATACTATCGATAGTATCATGGAAGGCTTTTCAAAATATACACAGATGATCCCTATAATATCTTTTATAGACCATGATTGTATTTTACTTTTATATTATTATATAGGAATAGTAATAAACAAACAAATATAAAGTATAAGAAAGCAATCATTAGTTTTATAAAATCTTCCTATTAATTATTTTAAATTATCAGGAAATGGATTAGAATTCATTAAAATACATCTTAAATTAAAATAAATAAATTTTTATTCATGTAAATATATATTTTTATTAATATTTTTAATAAATTTAGTAATAAAATTTAAGTAAATGAATAAAGGCAAAAGACATTTCTTACAACAAAACAATAAATAAACGAATAATAATTTATTTTGATTTAAAGTAATAGCTCAAAAAAATTTTAAGCAATTCCATGGTCTCCACGGCAGAAATTACGAATACGACTTTTTTATTACAGATTTTTTTAAACTTTAATAGGTAAATCTTTAATTTTTCCTTTAAATGATAAAGACTTACTACGTTATATAAATTCATCAATGAAATGATATTTAAAAAATATCGATAAAATTCCTTATATCGATAAACGACAACAATTATAACTAGAATCGAAATTTTGTCACCAACTACAGGCATCGTGTAGGCCTATTGTGGTCCGAGCGTCATGGTAGTCAACCTACACTACAATTTCGGTGCTCCCAAGTTTAAACCTTATTGAGTACCACTCAACTTTTCCAATTTTAATTTGGCAATCAATTAATTATTTTGGGTTTTTTTTGCTCCCTATATAAAATGTATAGATTTTGCTAAAAAGTCTTTTGAAAAACCTATTTTTACTGCATACAGCGCCTTAAGTGCTTTCGCTTCGAATAATTTATCTTCGATAAGATTACGTTTAGTTTCATCGTAACGTCGAATCACCGGTGCTCGTCCAACATCGATTCGATGACAACTACGATGAATAGTTGAGATTTCACCGTTGTCGTGAAACGAACGTGTTTCGCGAGCGAGAGAGCGCACGTATGAGCGCGGCGGGCACTGACGGGGTTTGGGCGCGCGCAGAGGCGGACAGCACGGCGTGGATCGCGGGGGGCGCGGGGGCGCTGGCGGCGCTGCTGTGCTGCGCTGCGGCCGCGCTGCTGCTGCTGCGGCGGCGGGCGCGCCGCGCTGCGCCCGCGCCCGCCACGCCCGCGCCGCTCGCCTCGCGGCCCGTGCGCGTGGCCGACTTCGTGGACCACTACCGCCTCATGTCGGCCGACTCCGACTTCAGGTGGGTATCGCCCCGCGCCGCGCCCCACCCCGCCCCGCCCCCTCTCACGCGCCTCGCCCCCAGGTTCAGCGAGGAGTTCGAGGAGCTGAAGCACGTGGGCCGCGAGCAGCCCTGCACAGCGGCCGACCTGCCCTGCAACCGCCCCAAGAACCGCTTCACTAACATCCTGCCCTACGACCACTCGCGCTACAAGCTGCAGCCCGTCGACGACGAGGAGGGCTCCGACTACATCAACGCCAACTACGTGCCGGGCCACAACTCGCCCAGGGAGTTCATCGTGACGCAGGTGGGCCCTCGCTTTAGTGGGAGAGGGAGAGAGAGGGGCAGAGGGAGCTAACGGCGCCGCCCGCCGGCAGGGCCCGCTGCACTGCACGCGCGACGACTTCTGGCGCATGTGCTGGGAGTCGGGCTCGCGCGCCATCGTGATGCTGACGCGCTGCGTGGAGAAGGGCCGCGAGAAGTGCGACCGCTACTGGCCGTACGACACGCGGCCCGTGTACTACGGCGACATCGCGGTGACGGCGCTCAACGAGAGCCGCTACGCCGACTGGACGGTGACGGAGCTGGCCGTGTGCCGCGGCGCCGAGCAGCGCGTCGTGAAGCACTTCCACTTCACCACGTGGCCCGACTTCGGCGTGCCCGAGCCGCCCACGGCGCTGGCCCGCTTCGTGCGCGCCTTCCGCGAGCGCTGCCCGCCCGACAGCCGCCCCGTCATCGTGCACTGCAGCGCCGGCGTGGGCCGCTCCGGCACCTTCATCACGCTGGACCGCGCGCTGCAGCAGCTGGCCGCGCACGCCGACCACCTCGACATTTTCGGCATGGTGCACGCCATGCGCCGCGAGCGCGTCTGGATGGTGCAGACCGAGCAGCAGTACATCTGCATCCACCAGTGCATCGTGGCCGCGCTCGAGGGCCGCGACCTCTCGCCGCCCAACCACAACCACAACCACAACCACAACCACCACCACAACCCCGCCTTCGAAGGTAACCCGCGCACGAGCCTCTTCGACGACCCTACTCCTAATCGTAACCCCTCATGGTCCGTTGCAGATCTCTTAGTCGTCGAAATCTAATATATTGTCTTTGATGCGATGATCTCATAGAAATACACGTGAGGGCCCTTTAGCGTTGCACGCGTGCGAGGGAGACGGCCGAGCGGGCGCGGCGGGCCGAGGCGCGGCGTGGAGCCCACGTGAGCCCGAGTGCCGCATGCCCAGCCATGCCCAGCCATGCCCAGACATCGCTCCATGCCCACCCCTCTGCTCTTCTACTCATTCAAATAACTTTCAAACCGCCTCCTGCCTTGTCATAATGAAACGCATAGATCATCGTGTGATACTCTGTGTGCCCTAAACAATTCTCAACTAACTGATCACATTATTTCCCTAATATTATTATGTGTTAAGCCACTAATGCGCAGCGCTCTTGCACAGATGACGAGGGCATCGCCGAGTCGGGCATGTGAGGGGGCGCGCGGGCCGACGCCGCGCCGCCGCTCCGCCTGCGTCTCTGTATAAATGTACATTCAACCGAAGGACCAATCTTGTAAATTAGCTGTAAATAGAGATTAAGTGTCCCGACGGCGATTGGATCGCTCGTTGCTTTTCGTTCCATCGATCGACTAGGCCGCAGCAGTATACATTGCGGCCAATTATATACGTTTTTTATAATAAATTCAATCTTACGATTTCGATACTTACACTAAGCTCATCATAGCCTACGTGTAAATTGTAAGTCAAAGACTTATAATTAACACGTCTAATATTTTTGTACTATATACATTTTTAAGTTTTGACTTTTATTTAAGTTGATGAGTATTACGACATAAGGGTAAACGTTCGAATCTCAAAGTTGTACTTAACCATTCGCTAGTGCTTTATTTTAAACCGCGTTCACCGATTCATATATTTTTATTGAAGCTTTACATTGACCCGTAACGTTAAAGTTGAGCGTTATCATTTTTTACACTTACGTGATTTTAAAAGTTTCACGTTTACACGAATGCTCTGCTTTTTATACATCTGTTCCTTTTTTATTTTTAACCTTAACCTTCAATACAGACAAGTAATACCTACATTGAATTAGGATGTATTTACATTTTTAACGTACACAACGAAAGAAAAGTTAAATGTCAATACCAAACAGAATTTAAATAATTTGTAAGTTTATCCACCATATCCACCGCACTTAAACTAAACTTAAGTTACTATGAATTCAATATAATGCAGTTGGTTCATAAATCACTTACCATGTTTGAAAATAAGCTTCATGTGCAGCTCCTTTTATTCTTAATAATCTAAATGATTGATTTTAAACCAATAACGAAGCTGTGAAAAAGGATCTGCAACAATTTCAGCGTCGGCGTCGCAGGACAATATCCGTTTTGGACAAAAATACAAAAGAAATCTCGGAGACATGAGCTCCTTAAATATCTTTTGTGTTGTTAAAATCTGTTTACTCCTAAAAAAATTAACAAGTTGCTAATTTATACCGTCCAACAAGTGTATTATTTTTTATGATATTTTATATATTGAAATGAAATTCCAATATGAATTTATTTTTATTGTTATAACTGATTTTTTCCCATCACACACCAATTAAAAATTGGGAAAGGCGTTTAAAATGCCTTTTGTGTGATGTATATACATATTATTGTACTGTATCCAACTTAGGCAACAAAGCATTGTAACGAAATAAAGTTAATTTTATAATAACTGTGTTTGCAACTTTACTTCTTTTTCTTTAAAGATTTCAGGCTACTCAATTTTTTACTATAGATGTCATGGATAAAAAGTTAAAAAAATGTATATTAATGGATTGAAAATATGAAACTAACAAAATTTCGTCATTTTTTTTTTCAGTCAATACAAAATTCTAGGTCCTTAGTATCGCTAATCGAGACTTACTAATTAGAGTGATGCAATCTAGTCATTAACTCGGATCTGTCGCTAGCACCAAGACACAATGCGCGAACTGAAATCTTATGGTTATTTTAATTAACTGTGGTAGGGCCACGCAACAGTCTTCTCTGTTGCACTAATGGGCAGGTCAAACCGCTTAAGTACCACTACATCACAATACCGGCGTGAAGTGGAAGTGTTATACTACGGCGTTTCGTCTGGTGAGAGAGGTAGTCGGGGCCCACTTTATTATAAGGTGAACAACGCATTTCCAACAAAAATGCCACAGCATTGCGGCGGCGGTTATCCCTTAACATCATGGGAACCACCAGCTCGTGTGCTTTCTTCCTAACCTTCTCACATAAAAAAATGTAATAAGAATAGTAGAAGTTATTTAAGTAGTACAGTAGATCGTTAATAACTTAAACGAATAAATTGGTCATGGGCCTTCAAAAACTAAAAGTAAAGTTTTGACAACCGCTTTAACTTAAAGCATCCAAATATCAACTCGTTTTAAACTAGTATACAAAATGTTTCGTATGAGAATACTAGATAGACCCAATGGCACTAGATACTAGACCCACTGGCACTAGATACTGGACCCACTGGCACTAGATACTGGACCCACTGGCACTAGATACTGGACCCACTGGCACTAGATACTGGACCCACTGGCACTAGATACTGGACCCACTGGCACTAGATACTGGACCCACTGGCACTAGATACTGGACCCACTGGCACTAGATACTGGACCCACTGGCACTAGATACTGGACCCACTGGCACTAGATACTGGACCCACTGGCACTAGATACTGGACCCACTGGCACTAGATACTGGACCCACTGGCACTAGATACTGGACCCACTGGCACTAGATACTGGACCCACTGGCACTAGATACTAGACCCATTACGACAAAAACTATTCTTAGTGCTGTGACTACCAATAGTTGAGACTACGTATAACTTGTTGCTATAAAATTTGTGGTTACTCAATTTTATGTTACATGTAGCTCATAAAATTATTTAGCCGTCCATGATGAGTACTAATTCATTTCTTATAGACTCAGTGGTCTTCTAATTATCTATAGGGATAATGTAGTGGTTAAAGCGCCTGGACGCAACTCCGGAAAACGCAGGATTGATTCCCGCTATAGCGAAAATCTTTTAGTGCATGTTGTACTAATACGTTTAATTTTACGTGTACCCGATGAAATAATGGGATATAATGGTAAGATCATTCAATAAAATGGTCAGATCCATAAAAATATGTCTGCGATCCATCTGGTTTTATTGATGTCCATGGGCGGCGGTAATTTTTTTACTATTAAATGCCTCGCCAGTTTGCCAAAAGAAAATGTTAAAATCTGCAAAATTTTAGCAGGTTACTACTTCGGAAGGAATATAGGAAACAAAAAACAAAATTAAACGACAAACTAAAAAGTAAAATCACAAAAATACCGACACAGAGCACCCAGGGGCGACAACGCGAGTGTTCTGGCGAAGCGCATGAAAGAGTCAAAGATAATGAACTAATATATTTTTTAATATTTCTTATATTCCATTAATTCACTACTGATTTTTCTCAATCGCTTATTTTTTTTTTGTTTGTTATGATGAAGTACAAAAATTAAAAATTCCGACTCTGAGCTGGATAATAATTTAGATCAGATGTAATAATAGTGATCTAGAATAGATTATTTGTTATCGTTCGCGATTATAACGTTTGCACTGCTTTAGTATAATTAAGATATGCATCCAGGTAATCTTTGAAAATATCCTAGTATAAAAAAAATAAGTAAGGAATTTTAAGTTATTATGGCGATGATTGGCTCACTATGCAATGTAATAAATAAATTACGACATAATAGTTCTTTTTTATATAGTAACGTACTCCTTTGTAGTAAATGAAATAATGAGATTGCACAGTCGCAGTAAATTGCTAAGTAGTTAATTTATAATTCGCTAACATTCGAGCCCTGGATCAATATTTCTTTGTCAAACGATCTTTAAAAAGGGAAAAAATGTCTATGGCCTTCAACAAAATTGTCATGGTAAATGTCATAGTGTGAGTGTCAGGTGCGCATGAATGCTATAGACTATATAAATTACATTTTCAAGCAGTTGTGTGCGTGAAAAAGAGCTCGCTTGTCGCGTTGCGGTGCGTGAGCTTTCTACAATTTACTTTCATCGCCTCGTAAGTTGTGCATTTTATATATAATAGTGTATTAAGTGTCTGCATTAAATGCCGGAACTCTTAAATACTCAAAATTAAGCGTTGCATATTTGGAGCTCTGTTAGAATATGTTAAGATCATTCGATCGGATCGTGTCGATGCGTCACCTTTGTGAGCCATTTTACAAGTTCCTGTTATTCTAGAATCTGTATGCATCTCGTGTCTTACATGGTGTTCTTTCTCAATCTTGTGCAAAACCATAAATTCTGAATCATATTGTTCACTATAGCGCAAGTGAATATTGAGTGAATTCTAACCTCGCACGTAAGCAATAGAAGTAACGCTTTTGTAAATCACTACTCTCGGTACATTTCAAACTGCTATAATTTTTTGTATTCCCTTTGTTATTGCATTTAAAACTATATGTTTTCTATGTAGATACATTAACATCAACTCTAATAATGCAAATATGAATCGAGGTTACATATGTCAGTAGTTTTGTAAAAATTATTAAACCAGAATTGGCAACGAATTGCTACTGATTATCCATGTTTAGTTTCTTTTTATTCAGTTACAATTCCAAAAAATTAGTCTGAAGAAATATTTTTATCCTTTAACTTTATATATTATCTCTTTTCTATGTACTTTGCAAAGTATGTTCTTTGTTTAAAATGAAAAAAAAGTCTGGTAGCTTTTAGATATTTTAAGATATGTATAATTTTTGACGTATCATGAACACAAAGAACACAAAAACTTCTGTGCATTAAATAGATAAAAACAAGTTTAATTTTTGTAAACAATGAATTATTAGTTATGTATGTATAGATATGCAATAATTACTACTAACAGGAATGTGCATAAATAATGGTTTGGAAGAATATACTTTGATATATTTTTTAAATCATTAATGAATTGCATTATTATGTAACATTTATTTTGCCGCCCAATACTCTTTTTTGCCTTTCATTATTCTTTACATAGTGCACTGTCCTATTTTCAATACTATTGAAATGTAGCTTACTAAAGTATGAAAATTCTATTGTAGGAGATACTTTGTTTCTAGAAAATGAAGAATAAATTTTGTACAATGTGATTTCTAGCATTTAAGTGAGTACTGCATATAAGGTGAAATAAAACTGTGAGTTTATTAAAGGAAAATCCTCAGTAGCAGTTTAATTTACCAACATGTTGATTTTTTAATTTTCTATCATTTTTTCTATTCATATATGCATTAAAAACTTGTATAAGGTAAATGCAATTTATTAACTTGAACAAACTTTATTTTTTCTCAATAAAGTTGATAAAGTCCTTCATAATCATAGGAGAAAGTATTGAAGAATTGGAACATCAGTAAAAGTATTGACATTTTTCGCTGCGTCGATATTAGGCAGATGGGAGGTTGGTTTGTAGGTCAGGCCGGCGGCGGGCCTCCGCCGCGCAGGGATCTGGGTCAATGGTAGCGGAGCGCACCACGGCCGTGCAACTGGGTCGCGTAACCCCGCACTCCTCTAACACCCCCCCCCCCCCCCCCCCCGCCCCGATAATGGCCTCTGCCAATAATGGCCGCACTCCACACCCTCGCACCCCTTCCCGCGCGGGCTGTCTCGCTTCACTCGCGGCCTGTCCTTCCGCAACAGCAGCAACAACGGCCACTGCCACAAAGCATGAGGGTGCCATATGTGCCATGCCGGAGGTCGCGAGCGAGGGTGACCGGTCCCCGACGACCTTGGGCCGCGAGGTTGTCGACCGCGCGACTAGTCTGTCGCCCCGAGATAATAATGCTAGCCAATTTATTTTTGCGCTCAAACGACAACCTGTTTACTATATAGATAGTGCTTATTTAATAAGTACTAATGTTGCGAGAATGAGACCTAAGTAGAATGCAAGCAAGCATGCGTGATGGACGTCTTAATAATTATGTTGAAAGATTTTTTATAAATCTTGCAGCTTATATCACTGAAGAAAAAAAAACATATTTAAGACTGTTTTCGGCTTGACCTACAGCTTATGTAACTCGATTAAAATTAATCCACTAATTAAAGAACTGAATATTGTAATTTTTTCTTTATGCGAAAAGTTGCCAAACGAGCAGACGGGTCACTTGTTGTTAAGTGAATACCGCCGCGCCGCCCATGAACATCTGCTACACCCGAGGGTTACAGAGGCGTTGACAACCTTTTGAAAATTGGGCTCCGGCAACCTCACTCACCAGACGAAAAGCGAAAGTATTTGTCATACTTCCACTTTACGCTAGTCTTCTGTGTGATCGTGGTACTTACCCGGACGGGCCTGCCCATTCGTGCAACAGCCGAGGCTGCTGCGTGGCTCTACCACCATAGGATTCACTAGCAATCTCGTGTCGTTAAGCTTAGCATTTTATATAATTTATGTTCGATATATAATTATAACTTACCATTAGTTACGCTGGCTCAAAAACTCGAAAGTTACATTGCGTCATCTATGTGTACAGAAATTTATACATTTTTGTGCACAGCTGCAGCATTTGTAATTGTAAGCTTTATTTGTGGAATTAACCATGTTCTAGAAAATGCATAGGCTTGTTTTTAAAAAAAAATGCGAGGAGCCGTGTGCCGCTGCACGTTCTGAGGACTGAAACGGGCCTCGCCAGGTGGCGGTAGGCGGCAAACCCGTTCGGCCCTCCGCCGCCACCGCCACGGCGCACCGTCCAATCATGGCGCGCATTGTTATTTTTTATATACTTTCCCATTCCGCGGCTCAGCTCTATATTTGCTACATTATTATCCCGTGGGACAAAGTGGCGCATGCCCGTGTAGTCACCTATCGGAGGTCATATCAACAAAACATCGGATGTTCGTATGAATTCTGCTCTCGGCTGCACACTTCGGAGTCAAAAGGGATGACGAGCCATTGAGAGCCAGTGCAATATCTGTAAAGGGAATTCTATTTAATAATGTCATTGCCCTAACTTAAGTAATAGAAGAGTGCGACGAGGATAATGGCGTTTGTTAGCCCAGCAGCTGCAGCTGCTTTAACCTTTCTTTAATACCATCTCAATTATCGGCGCATCTTGTGTACTAAGCGAAGAGTATGATGCCGACTACTGCACCGAGGCATGCCCGCTCCGTTGTCTCGTAATCTCTCGCATTATAAAATTTACCCAACTCGTAAAAAATCATTTAGTTTTTCGCATCGTAGTAAAAACTCGTATAAATTATTTAAATCTATTCAACTTTTGTAGAAAATATACTTTATATTTGTATGTCGTAAATATATCAGTATAGGGTTATAAAGCATGGTTGGAAACCCTAGAAATGTTTATACCAATACGACAACCATTTTATATTATATATTTTTACTAGCTGACCCGGCAAACGTTTTTTTGACATATAAATTATTTGTAGGGTAGAACAAAATGTTTGGGGTGGACCATCCTTAACATTTAGGGGGATGAAAAATAGACATTGTCCGCTTCTCCACCCTGGCCGATATGCACACAAAATTTCACGAAAATCGGTCGAGCCGTTTCGGAAGAGTTCAATTACAAATACCGTGACAGGAGAATTTTATATATTCGATATTCCTTGGTAACTCCAAGTTTCTCTAATTTGATGCAGCAATAATTATGTATTCATAAAATATTAATTGATTGCGAAAACAAGAAAAGTTCATATTATTTTTTTTCGCAAATCATACGCGGCTAACATTCAATTGTGATAACGAGGTTTGTTGCTTATAGCTTTAAGTCTTATCGCTCATCATTGAAAAGATATTAACAGAGGTCAGGAGACGACGAAAGTGACTGGCGGTCGAAGAAAAATACCGTATCGATTTTTATCAGACTCTAATTCCATAAGTTGCTTCGTTTTTATTTCCGCTTTTAAAATGCTACAGTATCTCTTTTATTACGGACTTTATTATTTATTTATTTAGACACACCAATGAGTTGTTCATAATAATTGATGATAGAGTAAATAATGGATACAGTATTTGGTAAATGGATTACGCATTTGCAGGTATATACAACAGTCGTGGAAAAACTAAGCATATTGAACTGGCGTGAAACAGCTTATATTGAGGTTACATTGTTATCAATTACATTAATTCCAAAATTAGTAATAAACATAAAACTAAAAAGAAAATTGGAAATCGTGCGTGTGAAAGGGCTTTGTGTAAATAGCGTTCGAAATGCAAAGGTTAAACAAAATATGTCGAGGTTTGGGTTTTTTGTACTGAGCGTTTTAGGAATATAACATCCGGTTCAATGGCGAGCCTACGTTAGTTCGCCTTTTCCAAGGTGTGAATATTTTACAAGTTGTGATAGTATAATTCGATCGCGATATAATTTTAAATTTTATAACTTTATCCATAATTAGTATTAAACCTGTTAATTTCTGACGTATGTACGAACAATGGGTCCATACTGAAACAGTTAAATATGAAAGCAATTGAATTGTTTCGCTGTCTTATCCCTACGCCACTCGGCGTCGCGCTTAAGGGGCGAGTACGAGGGCGAGGGCGAGGGCTGTAACTGTCCGTGGTGCCCGTCTCGGTGTCCGTAGTGGCGCGTCCCTTGCACCGGCGCCGCCGCGCGCCCGAAATCTGGTCGCGGCGGGGTCGACGACCGCCCGTCGGGGGATGCGTCGGTCGCTAACCCCGCGCCCCGCCGCCTCGCACCGCACCGCACCGCACCGCGCCGCAAGCCCACCTTTGCAATTGTGTCCACAATGATGATACGCGCCGCAATGTTAATAACCCCGCAAAATCCGACTTATTTTCCATGTTACAACTAATGATGTATTGCTAAAAACGTCAGTTTTGCATAGAACTCGTGGTTTGTCTCGTGGTCCGCGCCCTAGCTGCGTTGGCGCCAAGGTGGCCCGGCGCGTAGGCGGCGACCTCTAGGAGGGCCCGCAGCCCCCGGGACAGAGGCGCCGCCAGCCAACACGACGCGAGTGTAACGAACTCCCCTGCTTCACCGTAAAGCCATTTGACGAGGGTAGGGCGGGTCGACGACCGTCGATGCTCACTCCAAGATCCCTTCGTTTGAGCGATGATTCGTTGCATAACTATTTGCTTCGATAACTTTTTTCATAACTTTTTTTTTAAAAAATAATGCGATTAAAAAAAAAGTATCGCTACGTTAATGTGGATTTATGGGTGAAGTACATTTACTTTGTTATATTAATACCTTCCAAATAAAGTTTTACCGCAACCATTACCTATACATATTTATGTACATCGATGCATAAGAATTTCAAATAAATTAAATACTTCGTGAAAAGAGAATTATCGTGTTGTGTGCCGTTTAGCGAACATTCATAATTATTATTTATTTTTCTATGCGATAGTTTAACATTATTAATTTTACATCGCCCATCCAATACGTGAACGTTTCTTCTGCCAAATGCTAGGGATAATTTCATCTTGTTTGTGTTCATCTTTACCATTTGCAATACATAGCAAATTCCTGAATAGTTCTGAACAATCGAGCGGCGCAAGAGAACGTTGCTAATGCGTTGTACCTGCGCCAAGCGATTGCCGAGATTTCCGCTTAGAAACGTCGCCGACCTTGGTGCGGTTAGAACATTCTTCCGCGGCGGCTTCATTCATTCATTCGAATAATATACAAATGAAACAGTGTTACCGATGTCCATGGTCTAGATTATCCTAAAACTTGATTGAACCACAATTTTGGGGAAAATAACATCACTATTCCCCACAATTTTTTTATAAATTAATGAAATGTTCATATAAATCAGAGCCGTGATACGTGGGGCGCTCGCCTTTAATTCACTATACTCGAGCAACCTAGTTCGATCCCCGGTGCACCCGGGGCACCAATGAGACTATTAATTGTTAGTGCTGACTTATGCTTTTAGCTCAGTGGTGAAGGAAAACGGCCGCACGGTACACTGTGATATACCCTGATGACAATATTTTAAATGGGTCATACATAGGGTTGGGCAAAGGCCCTTGCCCAACCGACATGAACAGGCTGTGACTTTACTTTTTTACAATTCCATATAAATAAAACATATTTATATATAGAAATCATATATCAAGAAACGTTACATAATGATTTTAATCTCTTTTTGCAGCTGTTAATTATGCCAATATTTTTCAATATTTTTGAAGGATCAAAATTTAAGCTCCCTTCTTTCTTCTTAATACCTACTCCAGCGGCCTTAAACCCTACAAGCTACAGTTTCAGTGTGTTTCCAAATTCCTTAGAGCGCCAAATTCTCTTTCGACAGAAGCCTTTGAGAAAGCAAGAAAATTTCATGATCTGCTTTTGAAGACGGAACACTTTAGCCCAGTTTTTTCCGGATTCGATTCGCCATTGCCTTACAAACAAGAGCATATTAATCCAGCATCGCGTGAGTCCGACATTCGTCATCTAGCTTTTGAGATTGATTGATGATTGATATCTATCAATCGATCGACTCTCGTAATTTTGCAACTAAGCTAATAAACAATCCAAACAAGCTACGTACACTAAATAACGGCGTTCCTGTACACGGACTTTTGTTGTTCTGTGTTACAGAACAGCAAAGACTTTTGCGTGGCTCTGCGACAGTACCGAATGATTAAGCAGGAGCGGAGGCGGCCGCGGAGTAATCGGCGAGTCGGCGAGTCGGCTCGGCGCGGGCGAGGCGTGGGGTGTGGGCTAGCGCGGTGCACACCGGCCGCAAGACGGAGAGCGCGCGGCAGCCGGGGCCCGTGCTGCGCGCCGCGGGGCGGACGCCCGTCCCCCCGAGGCGGCGCTGGGTCCCGCCCTCCTCGCTGCGGCACCACGAGGTGCCCGACGGCGATGCCAAGCACGACATCATCTTCCGCAAGGTGCGTGCGCCCCGCCCCGCCCCCCCCCCCCACACTCACACGACTAGACGGCGATCTCACGCGGGCGGACCGGAACTGATTGCAGGTGCGCGGCATACTCAACAAACTCACTCCGGAGAAATTCCAAAAGCTTAGCGATGACCTGCTGGGGCTCGAGCTCGACTCGGACAAAGTGCTCAAGGGCGTGATCCTGCTGATCTTCGAGAAAGCGCTGGACGAGCCCAAGTATTCGTCCATGTACGCGCAGCTGTGCAAGCGGCTCAGCGAGGAGGCGCCCAACTTCGAGCCCCCGGGCCAGCCCTGCACCTTCAAGCTGCTGCTGCTCAACAAGTGCCGCACGGAGTTCGAGAACCGCGCACAGGTACATCCCAGCGCTTCGTTTCGCATTCGTTATTATGTTGTTGTACAAATATTTTACGTAACTGTATCTATCATGTGCCCACGACTGGTACGTTATAGGTACCCATGCATAATAGTCGGGACAATACATTGGATTTAAAAAGTCCGGACAAAGTTAAACTCGTCGGTTCACACTACTGAGTTTCTAGACCGTCGCTTTTTATAACAGACTCGAGGTCTCACTCATTAAACTAACCCTAAATAATACTAAAAGTAATGCATATGCATATGCATTACTTTTAGTATACCAAGTAATAAGTCTGTGTTTCGTAACGATTGTAGGCGTTTGCGGCTTTCGAGGACAAAGTGCTGACTGCCGAAGAGGAGGAGAAGCGGCACCTGGCCAAGTGCAAGATGCTCGGCAACATAAAGTTCATCGGCGAGCTCGGCAAGCTGGAGATCCTGGCGGAGTCGATCTTGCACCGCTGCATCCAGAATTTGCTGGCGCGGCGCGCGGCCGCCGAGCACCACGAGGACCTGGAGTGCCTGGCGCAGCTGGTGCGCACCTGCGGCCGCGTGCTCGACTCGGAGCGCGGCCGCGGCCTCATGGACCAGTACTTCGCGCGCATCGAGACGCTGTCGGCGTCGCGCGAGCTGGCGCCGCGCATCCGCTTCATGCTGCGCGACGTGGCCGAGCTGCGGCGCGGCGGCTGGCTGCCGCGCGCCGCCGTGTCGGCCGAGGGGCCCGTGCCCATCCACCAGCTGCGGCCGGACGACGAGCCGCCGCGGCGCGAGCGCGAGCGCGACCGCGACCGCGAGCGCGAGCCGCTCTTCCGCGGCGGGCTGCGCGCGCGCCCGCTCGACGACGTGCTGGCCGGCCTCAGCCTGCAGCCCGCCGCGCCCCTCGGGCCCGACAAGCTCTTCGGCAACGGCTTCGGCGGCCGCGACTTCCGCCAGCGCTCGGCGCCCGGCTACTACCCGCGCCCGCACCAGCACCAGCACCAGCACTACGGCAAGCACCACAACGCGCAGCCGCAGAGCGCCGCCAAGGAGGGCGGCGGGCGTGCGGGTGGCGGCGGCGGCGGCGGCGGCGGGGGGGGCAAGGCGCGCGCCGCGGCCGGCTCGCTGGGCGCGCTGGCCGACGTGCAGATGCGGCCGGCCGCCAACTCGCTCATGTTCACGGCCAACCGCCTCTCGCGCCCCGCGCACCACCACCAGCCGCTGGCGCCCGTGCAGCAGAGTGCGTACCGAACACGCCGCGCCCCGCTCGATGATCTCCGCAGCCCCTCTAATCGTGCTTCTTCCACAGACGTGCTGACGCCGACGTTCGCGAGCACGCCGCTGCTGCTCAAGGAGCCCGCCATCACCATCAAACCGGCGCTCGATAAAAAGGATAAACCGAAGAAAGACAAGGTACACGATCATTGCGATTTTTTTTTGAAGGCTTAATTGGACAAAAATTGCTCGTTCAAAGTATAAAAAAAAAATATGGATAAAATAAAATATTACCTTCGTTTTCATATTCTCTTATTCAACAATATGAAATAGTCCCAAATAAAGAGATGCATAGTGATACAAGATACGACCATAAACGTCGCAGGGGCTGAGCAAAGAGGAGGCCTGCCGCCTGGGCGTGGAGGCGGCCACCGAGGCGGCGGCGGCGGCGCTGGCGCAGCCCGAGGCCGAGCCCGAGCCCGACGACGACGACGCGCGCGCGCCGCACCTGCAGCGCCTGCGCGAGCTGCAGCTGCCCGACAAGGTGCTGCGGCGCGTCATCGCCGCCGTGCTGGAGCACGCGCTCAGCGCCCAGCTGGGCGGCGCCGAGGGCGGCGGCGGCGGGGCGGGCGAGGGCGAGGGCGGCGGCGGCGGCGGCGGCGGGGGCGCGGCCGAGGCGTGCGCGCTGGCGGCGGCCGCGTGCCGCGTGGTGCGCGCCGTGAAGCGCGCCGCGGTGGGCGAGGCGCTGCGCGCGCTGGTGCACGCGCACCACCCGCACGCGCGGCTGCCCGCGCTGCTGGCGCACGCCGTGCTGCAGAAGCTCGTCAGCCTGGCAGAGGTGGGCGCCTGGTGCGAGGGCGGCCAGCACTACCCGCTGCTGCTGGAGGTGCTGCAGCAGCTACAGGCGCGCGTCGGCCCCGACCGCCTGCACCAGCTCTACAACGAGAGCAAGGTGCGCATACCCCACCGCTTTGCTTTATGTTCAGAGTTAGTGCTGACTTATCACATGCTCAGCAGTGAAGAATCGAATTGAAACATCTAAGAATAATGTGAAAAGTTGCCAAGCGAGCAGGCTGTCCACCTGATGTTAAGTGAATACCGCGGTCCATGGACATCGGCTACACCCGAGACTTGTAGATGCATTGACGACACTCACTAGACGAAACGCGAAAGTATTGTAATTCCACTTCAAGTCGGTCTTCTGTGAGGTCGTGGTACTTACCCTGATGAGCCTACCCATCCGTGTAACAGCGGAGGATACTGCGTGACCCTACCACAGTGTAATAAAAAAAAATTAAAATATTTCGAATATACATATGTGAAATCCGCCACTCCGCCGTGTGGTGGACTATGACCTATAACTCTCCATACAGAGTAGGCCTTTGGCCAGCAGTAGGACATGTATAGGCTTAGTACTTTAGTGGCATCTGTTTATCCAAAGTTTCTTGAATTAACCTCTGGTTTATCGGAACGTAGATCTGCGCGCCAAATTGTGCTTCCTTTGACTGTCGGAACGTAGATCTACGCCAGATCGTTTATGATTAATAGTGAGCTATTTGCTGACTAGATAGAGTTAATTTTCCCGTGAAACTCGATCGAGAAATTAGAGAAGGAATGAATGAACCGTACTTTGATAGCTAAAAGAATTATTACTGGTAAAAACCTAATTATTCTTTCACAACTATTTCGAATATCTCCATGTTTTCATTTATATATTTGAATTACCGTTTTTTATGAAACGAATATCGAAAACGGTAAGTATTTTTTCTTTTCTTATTATTTAGTACATAAAACAATGATAACGTTTCGAAAAATGCAATATTACTAAGAATTTAACGATAAACGAAGAACATAAAATGTATGTATCTCTGTTTCATTTTCGACTACTGATATTTCGTAGTTTGAATTACACATTCTAATTATCTTACACATCATTTTGATCTAACAGAAATTTCATTCGTGTCAAATTGTAACGTATAAAGACTCGGAAATATAGGATGTTCATAAAAGTAATTTTTTAATATTTCAAACTATTAAAATTCTCTGGTTGAACATTACATTTTTTTAATTGATTTGAAATTACTTCATCGCTATAAAATTTAAAGATAAGGTAGAGTACCTACATTTTATCAACTTAGTTTTAATTTACCTATTTTAATGAAAATGGACAAAAATATATTATTGGAAGATAGAAGGGTAGCACACTGCAACGGTCTATAAAAGGAACAGCGCTAGCCATTTTCGGGGCCAATCCGTTAGTTATAGGTGCCGTCACCTACAGACCCTTACCGCTAGGTACGTTCCGTCGCAAATGGCGCAGACCACGTCACATCCTCGATTTCCCTGACGATGAGACGACTATTGCCATCGACAGGATAAGACAATTACGCAAACACACCAGATTACACCATGGTTTTCCCCCGTTAATGGTAGAAGCGTCGCTGGAATTTCTTCCGCCACTTCTTCTCCCAGCGCCAACGCTTTCCAAAGTCGTAGTAATGTTAGACCTAGAAATTCTTCCAGTCAGATAATAGCTACCCATTGAGATCGGAATGCTAAACGGGTATTGAGTAACAGCCTAAGCTGAGATCCCCTCTCGGGGGCCCTTGAGCCTAGTCACTCCATGGAGCGTCCACCAAAGCACGCTAAGAGCTTGGTGGCCTCCCAAACCGGTAATGATAATAATAGCGTGATGGCCTGAGCCGAGGCTCTCTCGGAAGCCCTCTAGCTTAGTCACCAAAAGGCAAAACCGAGGTTCAGGCTAGGCGCCCCGAGCGTGCGACTCAGGTCCTCACGGGACATGGGTGTTTTGGGAGGTATCTGTTTCGCATGGCAAGGAGGGATGGCCCACCGCGGAATGCAACCATTGTGACGTATGTGCCGAGGAGACAGCCCAAAACGCGCTGAAAGAGTGCCCAGCCTGGACGGAGCAGCGCCGAGAGCTGTGCGCTATCGTGGGGCACGACCTCTCGCTGCCATCCGTGTTTCGCGCTATGGTTGATAGCGAGAGGAATGGGGTGCTTTCCTCGCATACTGCGAGAACATTATCACCCGAAAGGAGGCCGCGGAGAGGGAAAGGGACGCAACACCCATCCTAGATATTAACCGCCGTTGACTAGGGCGCAGGAAGCTGGCCTACGCGCGCTACCTTCCCCCCTGATAGTGAGACCCTAAGCGACAGGCATGGGGGTGTCTGTCGCTCAATATGGGGCTCGTGACGTGTGCGTACCAATTGCACGGGCACAGCACTATGTAGTAGAGAGGAGGCCTAAAAAGGCTATAGTCGCGCCGGGGTCGCGGAAGATTACGTCCACGTGTTCCCGTGTCCCCGGCCGAAGCGACGGAGACAGGTGCAACGCGGGTTTTTTAATGGTTACCCGTTCTTATTGGGACTCTCACATACCCCTCCCACTCCCCCGATCAAGTGGCAGGGGATACATAAAAAAGGCACCTCGAGCGCCCTGCCACCTCAAGTCCGGCGGATCTGTAAAGGCCCCCTACAGCGTGCGGAAGCTCTACACGAATTTATAACAATCGTGTCGGTTACTTAGAACTGTAATTAAACTCTACGTAGTTTGGCTTACTGGCCGCTTAGTTCTTTTCAACCCACTTCAAAAAATAAGGAGGTTCTCAATTCGACTGTATTTTTTTTATGTTTGTTACCTCAGAACTCTGAGGAGTAGGAGAGAAAAACATAAATGTACTAAGTGGCCATCACGCCTGCAGAATTTAATTGATCTACCCACAGCATCGCTTGATGCAGCTGGAGCTTCGAGAAAGTAGCAACCCGATCCGTAGCTGTAGTCTCACCTTTATGCCTCCCAGAACAGCACCATTTCCCACAACCCTAACGACCGCAAGCGTGACAAGTAACCTTGCCATCATCCGCCTCAGGCGCCAAGCCACCAAACTCTTAGGGCGCTTTGGTGGACGCTCCATGGAGTGACTAGGCTCAAGGGCCCTCGAGAGGGGATCTCAGCTTGGGCTGTCACTCAATACCCGTTTAGCATTCCGATTCGAGGGTGCCGAAGAAGGCTAGATCTCGGCTCAATCGGTAGCTATTATCTGACTGGAAGAATTTCTAAGTCTAACATGACTACCATTCCGGAAAGCGTTGGCGCTGGGAGAAGTGGCGGAAGAAACTCCAACGACGCTTCTACTCGCTGGCGAATGCGGTGTGATCTGGTGTGTTTGCGTTATTGTTCTATCCTTTCGATGGCAATAGTCGTCTCATCTTCATGGTCTACGCCATGTAGATGACGCCACCTACTGCTAAAGGATTGGCCTCGAACACGGCTAGCGCCGTGCCTTTTATAGACCGTTGCAGTGTGAAATTTAAATTGTATGCTGTAAAGGATATAAGAATAAATGCACCAAGCTATGCTTGGAATGCGAAAAAACAATGTAGGTTTTTTTAGTTGATCCTGTGTAGTAAGGACGTTTTACAAACATAAATTTGATGCGGACAAACACCCAGATGCGAAACAACTATCTGTGGGTCACACAAATAGTTGTCCCATTGGGAATCGAACCCACGACCCCCAACGCTGAAGCCAATATCTTGGCACGGAGTCATTAAATAAAATCTTTTTTGCTACAAATTTTATTGTTTCGTCTTAAGTGCCTAGAATAGCACAATAAAAAATTGCTTTGAATTTTTTTTTATTGGAAGTAGGAAAGGAACTTACTTGAAAATTGAAACATCCTGTGTAGTCAGTGTCGGAACGTAGATCTGTGTTCAGACTGTTGTGTCGGAACGTAGATCTGCGCTACTGACGCAACAATAAATTATGATATTTATACTAAAATTTCTTAAGTTTTATCAAAGAAAAACACATTTTATTTATATTTATTCAAAACAACATGTATTCTGTTTTCATAACATGGAAATAAAAAAACTAAAACGTTTATCATGAATTACTTATTGATATTTTTCTTTAGGATGTTGTATTTATTGATAGCTTATAGTAAGAATTGCTTCTAGTAAACAAAACAAACATTCTCCAAAGGCAAAAAGATAATAAGTGTAAAGTTAAGCCATCCATATAGCTTTAAAATAAACCTGAATCATATAGATTATGGTTTTCACTACAAATATTGTTCCGAAGAAAGACGCAGTTGCAAAATTGCGCTACTGTTTTTCACCGACAGACAGCGCATTTTTCATAGTGCGCTAACCGACAGACCAAGGTTTAATGGTCAATTTATATCCAGTCTCATACAAAAAATGAAACACCTTCTTTATACTCATGTTTCGTAAAAATATTGTATAGTCGTCAAATGATATTTTTAAAAATATTATCACAACTTTAAAAAGTAAAGCCAGTCCCTGAGTGTCATCAACTTACCAGGGAGTGGTGCAGTTGGAAAAAGAGTAATACTCATTCAGCTATAGTTACGGTTTATGTATTATATTATCAAACTAGCTGTGCCCGCGACTTCGTCCGCGTGGAATTTAAAATTGAAAAAATTCTAAAATAAAAGTAGCCTTAGTTACTCCTTTTTACATCTGCTATCTGCCAGTGAAAGTCCCGTCCAAATCACTTTCAGAGATTAGCCGGAACAAACAGACAGACAGACAAAAATTGCAAGAAATATTATTTTGGTATATGAACTGTGTATACATCCATAATGCATAAATATTACAAATATTACATATAAATAAATATTACAGTGTCTGTTTTATTGAAATATTACAAACAGACACTCCAATTTTATTTATCTGTATAGACTAGCTGGCCCGCGCAACTTCGTCTGCGCCAGATCTACCGGGTCCATACGTTTTGGACTTTTAGCATAGCGCCATCTGTTTGATACTTACTCAATCCAGTTAAATTTACCTACACTGCTATCTGTTAGAATCTTATAGAACTCACACATAACACTTTGTCATTTAATAAACAAATAATTTGTAATAAAATATGTTTCAAGTTGGATCAAACTGTACACTGTGTGCAAATTTCATTAGATTGATTAATTAGTTTAAGAGTGCATCGCTGACAAACAATTTCACACTTAATTTATCATCACTACATATACTATGTAAACAAAGTCCCGCTGTCTGTCTGTCCCTTTATATGTGCTTAGAGATCTTTAAAACTACGCAACGGATTTTGATGGAGTTTTATTTAATGGATAATATGTATAATTTATGCATAATACAGTAAAGAAACTCTGATAATTTTAGACTTTTATAATGTGACGTCGAAAACAAACATTCACGGTGCCTGTGCGGGGGGTAGCTGATATGTATTAAGAAGATATTAATGAAGTTTTTCAGTTTAATTTATACGCTTCCATTTACAATCGAAACTACAATATGAAAATTTATTGATCAATCGGCACAGCAACAAAAATAAAATGTATTTTACATAAACCGTGTATTTTATGTTAGTAAGTATTTGATATTTTTGAGTAGTGTCAGTACTTGTTTTCGAGCAGATCAACCTGTGCGCGTACGTGTCGGAGCGGTGCGGCGGCGCGGCGGGCGCGCTGGACGCGCTGGAGGCGCGCGGGCTGGCGGCGCTGGTGCCGCAGCTGCGGGTGCGCGCGCAGCTGGCGCGCCAGCTGGCCAGCGAGCCGGCGCCGCTCGCGCTCTACCGCTGGATCAAGGTGAGGCCGGTGGGCGGCGGTCCTTCCCTCCTCCCTCCGATGCGTCTCTAATGCGCGACTGCGCAGGCCAACGTGGAGCCGGCGGTGCGGCACAACGGCGCGTTCGTGTCCACGCTGGTGGCGCTGGTGGCGGGGCACGTGACGGCGGCGGCGGGCGCGGCGGGCGCGGCGGGCGGCGCCGACAAGGCGGCGCTGGAGCGCGAGAAGGCGCTGGCCGAGGCGTACGCGCCGCTGCTCACGGCGCTGCTCGAGGGCCGCCCCGACCTGCAGCTGGCCGCCGTCTACGCCGTGCAGGTGCACGCGCACGCGCACCGCTACCCCAAGGGTACTCACTGCTCCGCTCTACTCTGTCCCACTCCGATAGCGCCGGCCTCTCATTGCTGGGGCTAACTCTATATAAAAGATAATATAATCTAATACCTTTAAACGAGCAACTATATAATCGGAATCTCGGAAACGGCTCCATGATTTTCATGAATTTTTATTCCAGGATTTTTATTCTGTAATTAAAACACTAGAATATCGATTCATAGCTTCTATTAAACAAATATATTTAAAAATCTGAATACATCATGTAATTAAAAAAGTAATCATTTTTAATTTAAACTAAAAAAATATATTATTTTCTTCATAGATGAACATCACTTATTAATAATAATGTAATAAATATTTCTGACACTTTTTACAAAATAGTCCGGGGTCCCAGGCCCATTTTCACCTTTTATTAACAAGCAGATTTTTGACGGAATTTACGGTAACCGGGGTGACTATGACATCAAGACATAACAACTTAGTCTGTCCCGTGACCATGAACGCTGGAAAGGTTTCGAAACCTCAGGAGTCGAAATCAAAAAAGCGCGATAAAATCCTTACACTAGTTGCATTTAATACAAAAACACAGATGTTAATTATTGTTAATGATAAATTTACTTTTCTTGCCTTTCCGTATTTATTGTTTTCAGCGCCATCTTTAATTGTTTTTGGTTAGCATTTAAGCAGATATTATCCGAGACTTGTTTTAAAGAACAATGAAAACATTCGCCTTTTGTGCAAAAGATTGCGCGTTTGGTTGCATGCTTTAAAACGCATTTCTGTCTCTGTAGTTGCAACCCTTCCATTTTGAGTCTTCAGAGTATCGCATAGTTGTTGACTAAATGAACTATTATTCATTCAGTGTTTTTATCCATTTCGTTTCGGTTGTTTTTCTTGGCGCAAGTTATTGTCTTTTTACTTTACTTTAAAAAAATGTAAACATATACATGTGAGACCTGTGCTGACGAAATATGTGTATAAATATGTATAAACTAAGTCGTTTTCAGGTCTTCTTTAAATTAAAAAATGTTTTTTGTTTCACTAAATATGTTTTTACAATAAAATATAAAATAAAAGCAATCAGAATTATTAAAGTATTAATTTAGTTTAGGAATACATCCAATTATTTAAAAATTGAAATCTAAACTTAATGTCTGGTACCTAGACGATGGTACGTTAGGAGTTAAAGTTGGCGATGTACAAAGTGATCTTATCGAAGTTATTAGACAATTTTAAAATATCGGTCTCGAATTAAATAAATCCAAATGTGAACTTTTCTTTTTTGAAAAGATTTCTTTTTCCGACAAAAATAAAATTTTAGCTCTATCGTAGGGGTTGTCCATTAAACACGCGAGCCTCGAAAGTCGGGGCAGAGGTTTGGCAAAAATCACGAAATATCATAGGGCTAGTAACATATCACATCTGTTTATTTTTTCGTCAAACGCACTACGTCTAAACCGAAAAGCAGTGTGTAGTCTGACCTTGACACGCCGTTACATTTTTATCTATGGTTCTTAATTACAGAATATGATTAAATTATACTCTAAACGTGCATTTAAAGATAAAATTCAAAAAAATTTAAGATTCTTTGTAGGTATTAAAAATACACGTGATTTTGCTTGGGGGGTGGGGGATAATCTAAACCTCAACACGAATCACCAATCACGTGATTTTAATGGATGGCCCCATACCAGGAATTAATGTAGTCCTTTCAAATTCACTTACCACTTAGGTGCTCCATTGTTAATACCTCTTTTAAAATCACAACCCAGAACTTTTTCTATAGAAATTTATTTACATTGGCTTTGAGCTTTACAATCAAGTAACTTGGGCACATTACTTGACGATGAAAGCTTAGTCATTGCTATAGGAATCCGTCTGGGGGCACCGATTTATCAACCACACCAATGCCTTTGTGGTGTCAGTGTAGACAAATTTGGTCTCCACAGGCTTTCTTATCAAAAAAGTGCTATAAGTCAATGTTCCATCTATTTTAGAGCCCTGTGGCATTTTTCGCGACGATGGTACTCGTAAGAGGTTATTATAAGGCCTCACAGTATTTCATAGTGAGAAGACTATTGTGTATACTAATACCTTATCACCTGCCCAGTTGTGCTTATATAAGTTTCTTTGCTTAAGCCATATTCCAATATACATCTTGTTTATTGAGGAGTAGCATTATTATATTCCTTACTGTTACATGTATTTCAATGCAAAGTGTTTGTTTGAATATACCTTGTTTTGTGTCCAGGAATGCTCCTCCGTTGGTTCATGTACCTGTACAACCTGGAGGTGTGTGAGGAGGAGGCGTTTTTGCGTTGGCGTGAGGACGTCACCGATGCCTATCCTGGCAAGGGCGAGGCTCTCTTCCAGGTAACCGGTCTTGGCGAAGTCTGTGAGGTGTGCGAGTAGTGTAGACTCATTGTAAGAGAGAGTAATAGATACATTGGTTTGCAACAGGTGAACACGTGGCTGACATGGCTGCAGCAGCAGGAGTCTGAAGACGAGGAGGCGGAGGACTAGGCGCCGCGCCGCGCTCACGACGTCGCACACTCGCACTGCTTTCGTTTGCGCTCATCTCATATAAATATAATTAAGCCAAATAGTTAAAAACCTTTGTTACCCTTTAACTCTCGAAGCGCCGTTCTCGGCGACTCCTGTGTTAAATAGGTCAATTTTTAGGTTATACTACGTAAACAAATGATAGTATCTCGAGATAATTTTTTGTAGGCCTTTTACTCGATTTTGATACTTTTTACAAATGTATACAATGTATAGTGTTCGTTTGAACGTATGATTGCACCCCGACCTGCCCCTCTCTCCCTCAATGAGCGTACTTTAGTTTAAATTGTATAAATATATGTATGGAAAACTTAAATCAATTTCTATTATTAATATCATGATCATTTATTTTCAATACTAAATGGACTTAGTGGATAAACTGTAAGAATGCTTAAATTTCATTGTATTATCAGATTTTAGAATTTTGTAACTAGATAAATCAAAAAAAAAAAAAACGATTATTTCCTTGGGCATAAGACAATGTATGATGATCGAGTGATTTGTAATAAAGTTGTGAAGTGATGCAAGTTAAATAAGTAACATTGGTCAATATGTATTCAAGATGAGAAATAAACTTCAGTGTAATTTATTATACAAGTTGTTTTATTTTAATACATTTCAAAATTGAAATGACCAAAATCATATGGTTCACTCTAGAAATACATCAGATATCCACAAAATAGTACTCATACTTAAAATAACTAATTGTAATACTCAAATCCATGCATTTGATAACCATGACGGCTTTACTGAAGACCGCTGTGTTCCAGAATTAATGGTGCTGCAACAAAGTGGAAATAAGTACATCTGTAAAAAAGTATTAAGTACTATGCTCCCAATCTGTGAGTAAACTTAAAGATATTCATGTAATTTCAAAATATGCAAACTAAATTCATTATATGAAGTAATATATATATGTCAAAAGATTATTTTAGATAAAATTTTGGTAATGAAGTTTGAAGTCTGAATAAAAGAATTAATATTCTACTGGAGTAAACCTGTCAAGGTTCTGATATCACTTTTTTGTTTTTTTTTTTTGTTGGCATTCCTTTTGGAAAGTTTCTATCTAGTGTTGTTGTACATGCCTTTTTTGCTTAAGCATAGCATAAATAATCTATATAATAATATCTTAAGTCACAATTCAAAGCTTTGTCAAACACCTATGTCGAGGATGCAAGGAACTCTTGACCGTCTATCTGTTCCAATGAAAATTTTCAACTGGAAGATAGCTAATAAAAACAGTGGGATATTCCTTCGGTACAGAGAGTACAGAAAGCTCTGTTTCAATGTTTAAATGAAGATTTAGAGCATACTCATTTTCTAAATGTTTCATCTTAAGAATTAAGTTATTGAATTTAACATCAAGTACATTGGCCACATTACTTCACAATGAAAGCTAACACATTGCTGTAGGAATCAATCTGGGGGCACTAATTCGTCAACCACACCAATGCCCTTGTGATGTCAATGTACATAAATATGGCTTCCACAGTTTTCTCGTAAAAAAAGCGTGTGTCACTTTTTCCGCCACTGTTACGACTCTGAATGACGTCATCCATGTGGCTATTATTTCCATTAACATTCCTTGTATTTTAAAGCCCTGAGGCATTTTCCATGATGAAGGCAAGAGATCCGACGGCTTAACCAAGGGAGGGAGAGGCAAAGCCCCCATTTGGAATGTTACTTATGTAAAATTTTTGCTTGCGTCTGATTATATGATATTTGTGTCATTTGCTGTTGAAACTTTAGATTTGTGGGTCCTCTCACCAAGAAAGTTTTAAAATATTTAGGAAATGCAGTTAGCTTTCCTGTCACCACGCCACATGGACTAAGTTTATTAGATAACATGTAATTTAAATAATATATATTTATTGTGAATACTTTTTCATAGTCTAATATAAAATTATAAATAATAAATGTTTTTTGTAAAATAATGTTGCCATATTTATTGCAATGAGATAACAAGACCTCTGAGTTTCTAGCCAATTCTTCTCTGGACAGGTCTTTTTTGATATTCAATGAGAACTTTAAACAAACCTATAATGAATAGAGAAATTTTGAATACTGATGTGTAATGATTTAACTCTGCACACAACAACTGCTTTGCACAACATTAAACAGAACATACCTCATAATTATAATATTTCAAAATAGTAATTATAAATAAATAGTAGATCTTTGGTAAGGTTTTTTAAAACTAAAACAAGTCATTGCAACTGATCTCTTACTGTCTCTAAAGATTTCACCACAGCATTCTCTACCAGTTGGCTGGTAGAGAATGTGTTATATCATTAAGCCTGCCCTTTGGGTTCTTCAATATTGTAAGTTATGCCATAAAGATTAAATAAATAAATCCTCTTCTATTGTGGTTATGGATGAAGGGTACCTGAGCACTCCTAGAGGATAGAATCGCTATCACTGCCTTCAATTGAATGCTTCAGTCACAACACAAATATTTTTTCATTGTAAACTGTTAACACCATAAACATCAGTTTACTCCAGTGGATTATTCAATCTACTATAGCCAGATAATTTTTCTGTTCCAACAATTAAACTTCATTCAATAATTTCAACCTAACCTTTAACTGTTTTAAGTTAACACTGGCATGCTGCTTTTCTTTGTAAATCCGCATGCTGTAGCGTGAAAATAATCAATTTATAAAAAAGATATTACTTTCATTTTTTTTCTAGGATATAAACATTGTAAGCTAGCTTTTTAGTGCCAGCTATCAGTGTCATTAAAATCTAAAATAGTGTAAATAGCAATCTAGACCTAAAAAGGAAATATTGATCTTACCAATTCTAATAGCAGCACAAAGTACACAAAAAGTTATGACGCTATTAATGGTATTTTCTCTCGCCTGCCTTTTTTCTTCCATAGGGTCAACTCTCTCCCCAAGTGGTAGACGAAACATGGTTAGTAGTAAATAAAGAATGTGCTATAAAATTAATATCACGCGATGGTTCTTGTACGTCCAATCAATAAAGATTTTAAGTTTTTAACCTATACTATTATCTATCTAACCTTTAACGTTTTGAATGACATTAAACGTCACTGCAATTTTTATTACATGTAGGCAAAACATCAAGATTAAAAAGAAAAAATGGATTTAAAACAGATTCTGTTTCGTTATAAGTATTTTCTTTTGTGAATGTGAACTGTAGTTTGTAAAAGTAAGAGGTAATTTCATAACATTCAGAATAAAACAGAAACATAACATGTTGTACTGTAGTATTGCCGTTAATAAAAGTATTTTTCAGTCTGTGACAATTAATTCTTGATAAGTTTAACACTGGGTTTAGTTTTTGAGAAACCTCGTAAATGTTTGTTAACCAAAAATGTATCAGTTTTATTTATATTATACATAGTTGTTATACCATACCTATAAATAATGTTTTAATTGTTGATTTTCTGAAAATACTTCATAAAAATATAAGTGGAAGTTGAAAGTTGCGCAACATGGCGAATTCTGCTCAGCTGCTATAATGGAAATTGTAAATCTTTTGTGACTTGTGACACGCTCTAGTTAATTTAAAATAAGTTACTATTTACTGTTAGTTTAATCCGTTCGGTGTCATTAGCAAAGGTGATGGGACAATTTGTGAGTCCGTGTAGCTAAGCGCGAACTTGGTGTTGACGTTTCTGACTAGTGCCTCCTTAGTCCTTTCTGTTCGGGAGTGCCTAAAAGATATCCGTCAAGCTGGAGCGACTCCCGGAGTACCTGCGTGACACCGTCGACTGGTTCATGGGGTAAGGCTTTGAATTTGATGATAATTTTCGGTGCATACAATAATCATCAGTTTGGGTAAATGCCACAAAATACCTTTGGAAAATTATTTCATTATATTTTCAGGGTCCAATTTTGAAATGATTACAATATTAGATTATTGATTATTTAAATAGATACGTTACATTTCTACAAATTTTAATGACACATTAATTGTTATAATGCAGTATTAAATCATCTATATCCTCTACTACTAGAGATAACCGCTAAGAAAAGCTTTACTGTCCCCAGCAATGCTCTCTGGAACCTTATATTTAATCTTATTACATTTTTTTATCCAAATTTGGCCAATACTATTAAAAATTCAGTAAATATTTTCAATATTAACAAATAAATGTATTTTTGTTAAAGCGATGACAATTTGTATTTTATTTGAAAATATATATTAACAGAGGTAACTGTATTGTTACAGTTATCTCTGTTAATCCATATGGGCTGAAATATATATACCTACTTTTTAAATTATATCTTAATTAATATGGAAGCATTACACTTCTTATTTATTATGAAAATTCTACTACAACTTAATTAGTAAAGAAAAGCCACTGACCTGAGAAGAACCGGCGAAAGAAACTGCTTGACATTTTTTTTTACATATTTGACAGTGAAAACATATTTACAATATAATAAAGTCTACTTCAGAGAGCCTCTAGCTATCAATTCATTTGTGAGTGTATTATCATTTGATGTATAACGTGAATATACAAGTTTTCCTTTACAATTTTTTTGAATATAGGAATTTAAATTTTATTTATTATAATTTATTGTTTTGTAAATGTAGAAATTAGTTTTTTTTATTTTGCTATGTATGACTGTATGTATGTATGTATATGGAATATATAGAGCTATATTCAATATTGTTTGTCAATTTTAATCTTGTTAAAACTAAATGGGTAAATGTGTTTTTGTATGCCTTATTCATTTTTGTACTAAACCGAAAATGATTGTTCAGAAAATCTTCCTTGTTTCTTTTATTCTCTTTTGCTGTCCATACCTTACAAATTTTGAAACAGATGTATCTGTCTATGTATAAATTATTATTTTGACACCAGAGACAACTTTTACATTTTACATTCACACAACCGTACATTACATAGCCATTAGATTGCGTGTTATCGCGTGCGTGGTGACGTTTTTGCCTACGATTTGGCGGCAAAATGTTAACGTGACGGTGCGAGGTGCTCCGACGCCGCGGCGCAGGTGAGGAGGCGCGGCAGTCAGGCGTCGTGCGCACCCGCGATCACCGCGTACCGGCACCGCTCACCCGCGCTCACCCGCGCTCACTCGCGCTCACCCGCGCTCACTCGCGCTCACACGCTCTCACCGACGGCCATGAGCGGCGGCGAGCGCGAGCTGCGCCGCTGGCCGGGCGCGATGCTGCGCCGCGGCTCTCGGCGGCTGCTGCGTCTCAAGTACCGCGTGCCGCCGGCCGCGCTGCCCCTCGACATCGACGACACCGTGTCTTGCTTCTGCAGGTGCGCTGCCCAGCCCGCGCCGTTGCCCACGGCCGGGCCGTTTCTCTTATCCGTCGTTCCCACGGTGCCCACGCCGCGCCGTGCGGAGACTAGTGCTCACATCCCATGAGTGACGAGTCGTCATTCGCGTTTTTTCGATACGTTTAGCGGAAAGTTACGGATTTTCCTTGAGCGAATTGTCACAACTGTGTCGCGTGAGCCTCGCGACAATATGTGTAAACATAAGACGCGGGCGCGGGGGGCGGCTAATGGCGGGGCGCGGGCGAGGTGATGGCGAAATCCTCGCCGCTTATCGAAGCTATCGCCTCACCTGCGTGACGTCACGCCGGTGTTGTTTCAGCGCCATCGCTCCGCCCTGCTCGGCTCTAACTTAATAACAAGAGAAACGACACTGTCGCCAAGGTCCCGGAGTAAATGGATTAGCAATCGCATGGAAGGTGATTGTGTCGTTTTTACTAATCTAAAGACAATCGCAGTTGTCTCATTAGGCAAGTTTTATAGGCGTAGATCCATCCGTGGATGCGTGTTGCGGAGGCACCGGTGACCGGGCGCAATGCCGCACTGATTGCCTCCACTTGACTTCGATACCAGACTAATTGTGCCACTTGCGGCGCACGCGCAACCGCACGCGTACACACGCACACACGCGCGCGCGCGTCACCCACACACCATAGTCCACCTCCAGTTACTACCCGACAATGCTTTGTTTTTCATCAAACAAAGCATTGTCGGTCTCCAATTGTGCGTTTTCTATATGACAATAAAATTTTTATACTAATACTATATTTAATATGATCAAATCTTAGTAAATGTAACCTATATAACCTAACTTCTAACACTTTGTCACACAATTTATTCTTTATTAAATACATATAACTATCATTTAGCCTATTTATTAGATAACCGCAGTATTCATGGTTGCTTAGCTTTTTCCTACTTTTTTTTAGCAATAGCAATAAATAGCAGTAGTATTATGGTGTACAACCATTACATAATAGTGAACAAAGACCCACTCCAAAAATTTTTAAAAATATGTTAGAGGTTAAGTAGATTAGGTTAGATTTGATTATATCAGATTTAGTATTATTTTAAAATTTTTCATGCTAATGGAGTTTTTTGAAAACGGTTCTTTTTTGTTAAAAAACTTTTTATTTCTTTTATTTTTAGTGATTTAATTTGAATACCTAGGTATTATAAAATATGGGTGGACCTATATATGACGCCATTTTCCTACATTAGAAAATGGCGTCAAACTGAAACGGGGGGTTACAGTGGCGGATTTGTAGCCTTGACCGCCCTAGGCTCCAGCCTATGTAGTAGGTTCCAGCCACCCCTTTCTCAGCGCCCATCATAAAATGTAAATCATCAGTGGCATTTTTGGTTCGATTAGCCGCCCCTTATATGTGGCCGCCCTATTAGGGCCTATTGGGCCTATTTGGCCTTAGGGCAAACCCGCCACTGGGGTGTGAAAAAGGAACACGATTAAAAGCAAATGAGGAAGTTTATTTACAAAGATTACCAATCACCTTGGTGAATTGCCAATGGCTCAATTTGAATTGCTTTGCGAACGTCAAGGAATGGATATTTTGCCGATGTAGTTGCACTTTGAATTTATCTCACTGTAAAGTAAGTATACGCTTACAATGCACACATGAAGCTGAGAACTCGCAAACTGCGTATTACTTTTGTAAATGCGCTGATTTCGCGTTCTCAACAAAACTGAATACATCTGCTTAATCTTTTCGAGTTTACAAATGTGATGTAATATTGTGTGATTGCACAAAACAAGCGATGTTTGTATGATAACATAAATCGCGGTTTCTTTTATGTGAAAAAGTGGCAAACGAGCTGGCGGTTCACCTGATGTTAAGTGGTAACCACCGCTTGTGGACATTTGCAACAGCCGTGGGGTTGCAAATGCGGTGCCACCTTTAAATAAAGTGGTCTGTTAGGTCGTGGTACTTACCCGGATGTGCAACAGTGAACCCTGTTGCGTGGCCCTACCACACACGGTTGATTTGCTTTCGTTGTTTTGAAAAGTTCTCCTCCTCCTCCTCCGGGTATCTTCTATAAAGAGAAGACCGGCGTGAACTGATACTACGTTTTATCAGGTTAACCTGCTCATTTTCCACGTTTACACATAAAAAAACAAAGAACTGGTGAGCATTCAACCGAACCCGTTGTAAGTGTTAATTTATATATATATATATATATATATATATATATATATATATATATGTAAAGAAAAATATTATTTACTTTTATTTAAATATTTTCTTTAATTTAAATATTTTCGCGCACTGGCCGTTGATAAAATTTATTTTAAAAAGTATGTTTGACGCCGGATTATAATAGAAAAAGAATTAAGCTGTCATATGAAACAATTCATGAAAATAATCTTATTACAAAAATATTTAATAAAATAGTGATTTAGGAATCGACATTGTGATTATTAACATTAAATGTCGTTTTATAAGAATATTTTTACATATAAAACGACATTTTCTGTAAAAAAAATGGAAAAGTTGAAGTACGTTTCAAGTTAAGCCAGCAGTAGACGGAAAGTCAAATTATATTGCCATAACCTCAGTTGCCAAACAAGATGACAAAGTTTTCCTGATTCCTGAGGAGTATCAAGCAGTATCACTTCACAAGCATATCCAAACTTCTAAAGCTTTCGTTACAGTTAAAAATACATTAAAAAAAAGACATCAAACTAGAAGTGTTTGGATAAAAATGACAGAAGATACATTACAAACATACCTTGATGAAGATGGTAACATGATTTTTCAGGATCAATCCCTTGAGGAAATAACTCCAGAACAAACGGCTATTATCAATAAAAATGATTCGGAAAGTCCTATCGTCAAAATTTTGGAAAAATTGATTGAAGGCCAACAAAGCAAAGAAAAACAATGTATAAAAAAGCTAGCCGACAGGTTTGTGATTGAAAAGTTTGATGGAAAACGGGCAAGTGTATATCATTGGATGGAAATATTTGAAAAAGAATGTGCAAGGTTTGATATAGTAAAAGATGAAGAAAAAATTGAAATCTTCAGGCTGTTTCTAGAAAAATCATGCACTGATTGGTATTCTTCCATGATGATCAAGCTTAGTTTACAATCAGAGTGGTTGGAATGGAAATCAAACTTTTTGCAAACCTATGCTAATAAAGGTTGGATTACTAGCAAGTACGCTTTATTTTTCAAATATCAATCGGGATCTTTATTATATTTTATTTAGAATATGCTATAAAAAAAGAAAAACTTATGCTTGAAGTAAGAAAAACAATTGATGAAGGCACCCTTATTGATGTAATTGCTGCGGGCTTACCAGATTTTATAACGGATAGGATCAACAAGGAAGATATTGTACAAACAAAAGACTTATTCAATCAACTCGGCAAACTAGAACATTTGGTTACAAAGAGGAAATTTATTAAAAATACTAACAAAAGTAACTTGATGAAAGAAAAATGTAACATTTGTGAAAAACTAAATAAAGGTGTACGATATCATTCAGAAGACATATGTTGGTTTAAAAAATATATAAATAATGAAAAAGAAAAAGATAAGAAACAAATAAAGCTAATAAACAATTCAGAATTAGAATGTGAACTGCAATATGAAGACCAAAAAAACTAATAATGCCGCCATTAATTAAAGTAAAATTAGTATTGAATAAAAAAGTTGAAATATATGGAATCTATGATTCAGGCTCTAATGTGTCATTGATAAATTCAAGATTGCTAAAGATAAGCAATAAGGAATTAAGTTTTTCTAACAATACTAATTTAAAAACAATTAATGGCGTTAAAAATGGCTAGAGGCGTAGTAACACTTAATGTAACAATTTTTAATGTTGAGAAAAATATGGATGTCCTTGTAATAGACAAGGAAAATTTCGATTACGATTTTTTAATTGGACTAGATTGTATCAAAAAGTTTTACTTAATCCAAAATGAAAACTTAGAAATACATCAGAAAGTTCCTATACAAAGATGTGAAATAGTTTCTAAGGGAAACAAAATAAAACAGATATTGATATTTCTAAGGAAATAAAATCTGATAATTTAATAAATTTCAACGAAAACTTCAGTGTAGAGAACTTCAAAATTTGTATAAATCATCTAGACTATCAAAAACAAGCAGTAATTGATGACTTGATATTGAACAATAAATCTGTTTTTGCAAAGGGCAAATATGACATCGGAACGGTAACGGATTATGAAGCACATATTGATCTGATAGTAGAAAAATATTGCAGTAAAAGGCCATATCGTTGCACCATTGAAGATAAAAAGGAGATAGAAAATCAGATTGCGAAATTGTTGGAAAAAAATATAATAGAAGAATCATATAGTCCGTTTGCAACCCCAGTTACATTAGCTTATAAAAGAGAAGAAAATAAAAAATCAAGACTGTGCATAGATTTTCGTGACTTAAATAAAATTGTTGTTCCGCAGTCACAGCCGTTTCTACTTATTGAACACCTAATAGTAAAAACAAGAGATTGCAAATTTTTCTCAACATTGGACCTGAATTCAGCATTTTGGTCAATACCTCTGCGTGTCACAGACAGATATAAAACTGCATTCGTCACACAGGAAGGTCACTTTCAATGGACTTGTTTACCATTCGGCCTAAAAACCTCGCCAGCAATATTCCAGAGAATTAACTACGAAACTACTTAAGTAAATAAACGAGATTATCATATATACATACAAGGTATCAATGGGTGGATATATCTGGGTGATATCTCTGGGGTGTTCTGCCAAATATCTTTCCGATATTTGTTCCAGGACATACGGGTACGCGACCCCGGGTCCTCGAGCCACCACTTTCACACCCTCACCTAGTCCGTGAAAGTTGTGTCCCTTATCCTGCCTACCATATCCTTCTGTTCTTTCCCTATCCCCCCCCCCCCCCCAAATCTACTCCCTATCCTGGTTTTTCCCCCAAAGTGGGGTTTTGGAGGTCAGACGGCAATCGCTCCATGTAAAACCAATTACAGCCGTTTCAAATGGTTACGAAAGAGAAAAGACTGGGTATGGCTAGGGCGTCGCCGCTAAACGACGCGCAGGCACATCGCCCTAAACCTGCGATAAGTGGGATAGGGCTACCGTGTCAAGTACGGGCACGGCTAAAGACGTTAGTACCCAGAAGGAAACTCCGCTTTGCCTCATGGAATATTGGCTCTCTAACCGGACGATGCAGGGAACTTGCAGATGTACTTATGCGACGTCGGATCCAGTGCGCATTCCTTCAAGAAACTCGCTGGAAGGGCAATAAGTCCCGTAACATCGGACAGGGTTACCGGCTTGTATACACTGGGTCTCATTCGGGAAAAAACGGTGTGGCGATAGTACTCTCTGAAGAGCTTCGAAATGGTCTCCTTGAGGTTGACCGTCGTAGCGATAGACTTATGCGGGTAAAGGTACTGATTGAGGGTATTACCACCAACCTCGTAAGTGCCTATGCCCCCCAGGTGGGCTGTACCGAGACTGAAAAGGAGGCCTTCTGGGAGCAGTTTGAAGAGGTATTACGCGCTGTACCGATTACCGAACCGATAGTCGTCGGGGGGGATCTAAACGGTCATGTAGGTAAGGCAGCTGAGATGTATGAACGTGTCCACGGTGGTTTTGGTTATGGTCGTCGCAATGTAGAGGGAGATAACATTCTCAGAACCTGTATTGCGTGTGATCTGGCCGTCGTGAATACGTTCTTCCAAAAGAAAGACCAGCACCTTATTACGTATATGAGTGGGTCCCACTCAACTCAAATTGACTATCTGCTGACCAGAAGATGTCATATTGGCAAGGTGACAAACTGTAAAGTCATTCCTGGCGAAAGCCTGACGGCCCAACATCGTCTCCTTGTCATGGACTTTTTCTTTACCTCGAAAAAGAAAGTACCCGAGAAACGCAAACCAAGAATTAAGTGGTGGTTGCTGAATGGACCGATGCAGATCGACTTCCTGGCAGAGGTTGAACGTCATAAGCTCTTGACTAATGCTGAAACTGCCCAGGAGGCTTGGGATCGAGCCCAGACGGCAATTATCGCGGCGGGGCGGCGAATTCTCGGCGTTTCTAAGGGAGGTCGCGTCATCGACAAGGAGACGTGGTGGTGGAATGATAAGGTTCAGGGGGCAATACGGAAAAAGAAGGCAGCGTTTAGGGAGTGGCAACAAACCAACTCTCCTGAAGACAAAGTGCAGTACATAGCAGCCAAACGTGCCAGCAAAAGAGCTGTGGCCAGAGCCCGCAGTGAAAGCTTATCGCCAATGTACGATAAGCTAGAAACTACGGAGGGGCAAAAGCTCATATACAAACTGGCACGTGCCCGGGATAAAGCGACGCAAGATATCACTAGAGTGTACTGTCTCTGGATGTCAATATGGGTTTCAACCGGGTTCAGGCACCGTGGATGCCATTTTTGCCCTCAGAACTTTGATGGGGGCATGCAGGGAGAAAAGGAGAGCTCTGCATTTAGCATTTCTTGATTTACAGAAGGCCTTTGACTGTGTGCCTCGTCAATGTATCTGGTGGGCATTGCGATTCAAAGGCGTTCCTGAGGCCTATATTGATATTATCAGAGACATGTACTACGATTCCGCGCCCATGGTTAGGACCGCTGTTGGCGACACTAAACCCTTCCCGATCACTGTAGGGGTACACCAGGGCTCGGTTCTTAGTCCGTTCTTGTTCAACGTAGTGCTCGATGCGATATCGGCCCACATACAGGACCAGCCGCCATGGTTGATGATGTATGCCGATGATATAGCGCTCGTTGACGAGAGCCGGCAGGAACTGGAGCAAAAAGTAAATCTCTGGAAGGGTACGCTTGAGAACGGTGGTCTAAAACTCAATGTGGCGAAGACCGAGTACATGGCTTGTGGGAGTTCGGACTCTTGCACGATCCAAATAGGTTCTGAACCAGCCGTTAAGTCGGAATCGTTCAGGTACCTTGGATCCGTTCTGCACGAGTCCGGAAGCATTGACCATGACGTCCAAGCCCGGATACGCGCTGCTTGGGCTAAGTGGCGAGAGGTTACAGGTGTGGTCTGCGACCGCAGAATACCGCCCAAGCTCAAGGGCCAGGTGTAAAAGTGCATCATCCGACCGGTACTTCTGTATGGTAGCGAGTGCTGGCCACCTCTATCTCGGCACACTCGGCACAAGAGCTTCACGTCACGGAGATGAAGATGCTTAGGTGGATGTGTGGCGTCACGCGGGCTGACCGCATACGTAGCACATTCATTCGAGGCAGTCTCGGGGTTCGTGACGTAGCGGATAAACTCCAAGAGCGGCGCCTGAGATGGTATGGCCATGTCGCACGCCGGTCGGAAAACTATGTCGGAAGGATATGCCTTCATATACCTGTCCCAGGAACTAGACCCCCTGGACGCCCAAGGAAGCGATGGCTGGACGTCGTGGAAAAGGACATGAGAGCCAATGGACTGACCCCTGCGGATGTCGAAGACCAAGCAAAGTGGAGAAGTTTAAGTAGGAAGGCAGACCCTGGCAATAGCCGGGATTAATGCCAGGTAGAAGAATAAGAAGACATACAGGGTATCAATACATTGATTTAAATATGTTATTATTGCATTTGATTTATCATGCTTTTTAACAATGTCGATAATGAAAACCGAACGTTTTGACAGTCTGAATTTTAATATTTATGTTAATCTTATCAACGCGTAAATCTTTGTGAAAGTGGTCTTTTTTCGGTACTTTTTTCTACAAATTTTAATGATTCATCTTTAGTGTAGAGATTAGCACAGTGAAAGAATTATATTTCATTAGTTACATTTCTCTATGGATTAAAATGTATTAGGCTCGAAAAACGGTGCGGCATTAATGTTACTAGTGGACGCCGAGAAGTCGAAATTCAACCATAATCAATTTAAATTATAAGTTAGAATTAAAACAACATTAATTTATGCTCAAATACAATACACAATAAAAAAACAGTAGTGCATAATTTTAAAAAAATATTAGCATTCTGCATTTCTTCTCTACATGTATAAACTATAAGTGTGGAAAATGTCACACTCCTCCGTCTGCGCAATTTTCGTAAAAAGGATACAAAGTTTTTACTTTACGTATTACTATATATATACAGCGTGTCTTTACAATCGCGACAATAAATGAACACACATCTAACGCTACTTACCAATAATCATAAAAAAATATTTTTGAAAAAAACTAATTAAGTTAAAAAGAAACAACTTTTGTAACATCCTATACAACAACTACATGTATGTATATATATATATATATATATATATATATATATATATATATATATATAAGAATATTTTTCAGTGATTAGGATGACACAGCAATCAAAACACAATTGAGTTTCTCTGTAATTAAAGATTTATTGTAATATTTTGAAACTATAACAAATAATAATTAAAATAACAAAAATAAAAGATTTTACTATTAAAACTTTACCTGTAATTAAAGAAACGACATTTAATGTTCATAATCACAATGTCGATTCCTAAATCACTATTTTACTTATTAAATATTTTTGTAATAAGATTATTTTCATGAATTGTTTCATATGACAGCTTAATTCTTTTTCTATTATAATCCGGCGTCAAACATACTTTTTAAAATAAATTTTATCAACGGCCGGTGCGCGAAAATATTTAAATTAAAGAAAATATTTAAATAAAAGAAAATAACATTTTTCTTTACATCTCCCCCTCCCAGAGAAGATAAAACATAACGACTACCTACACATCCTCTTCATGGTCTCTCAAGCATAGCAAGGAGTTAGTTTCGAGATATGGAAATAGTTTGACTCTAATTTCTTACAGTCAGTGTTTATCTTGTAAATTGATGTTGATATTTTTTCTATAATTTTGTAGGGTCCGATTCTCAGTTCATCAAGCTTTTTCCTATTCAATTTGTTTCCATTGTCCACAAAAAAAACAGCATCACCAACTTTGAATTCTATATGTCTTCGATTTTTATCGTAAATTTCTTGTTGTAATTATGTGATTTCATTGTATTTACCAGAGCCTTTTTCCTGTCTTGGATCAGATCTTGCTCGGTCTTCTTACGTTTTAGTTCATTAGGCAGAATTGCAACATCTGTGCCGTTTAAAAGATACTTTGGAGCATAACCAGTGACAGTGTGCTCCGTTTCATTATAATTTTTTACACACATTTGTGCTATAGTTGCCCATGCAATTTTAGTGTCTTTTTCGTTTATCTTACATCTTATTTTATTGACCACCGTTTGATTTAGTCTTTCGTTTAAACCATTTGAGAAGGGCGAATTCACTGCAGTAAAAATTATTGGAATTTTCTTTTCATCCAAAAATCTTTTGAATTCCTTTAAATTTATACCTGAAAGAATCATGCCGATATCGTCTGTTTCTGCACAGTTTTTGACTAGTTTGATGAAATTAATTGCATTTGGAGTACTTGATGTTGAAATGTATGCATACCTAGTGAAATGATCTGATAGCAGGTGCAAGTATCTCTTTGTCGACCTTGAACCCCCAAAGCCTCCAATGGTATCAATGGAACATATCTCAAAGGGTTTTGTAGCGGGGCCCAATTGGGACATCAATCCATATTTATTTTGTCCTCTGGACTTATTCTTTATACATACTATACAACTTTCGCAGATACTTTTTATGTTTTTTGTCATGTTTTCTGCTGTATACAATGAGCTAATCATTCTTTGCATTTGATTAAGTCCTAAATGACCTAGGTTTGTATGTACACTTTTGATTAATCCTATACTAAATTTCTCTGATAGAATTATTTTTTCCCTTTTCTTAACTTTCTTATAATAAACATTATTTTTTTTCAACAATTTTTCTTTTATGGACTTTATTACTATTGTTAACTTGATCTTTTAGGATATCTTCTAGTTTAATCATGTTAACCACTTTTAATTGTTCATCCAGGTTTTCATTTGGTTCTAAGACTGGATTCCTGCTTAGACAATCAGCTTCAATGTAATATCTTCCTGGAGAGTATTTAATTTGGAAATCATATGGTGATAGGTAGTAAGTTAAATCTCCTAATTCTTCATCCGTTCTTGACTTTATATTCATATTTTCCAAAGGCTTGTGATCGGAGAAGACAGTGAATTTCCTACCTATCAAAATATGTTGCCAATACTTTACACATTCTTTAATTGCTAAGCATTCCAGATATATAGCTTTTTTCCTTTTTTGAACTTCGTTCAATTTTTTTGAAAAATATGCTACTGGTTTCTCTTCTTTGTTTTCTTGTGGCTGTTTTAAGACTGCTCCTACTCCCAGTATACTGGCATCTGTGTATATGTAAATTGGCAAGTTATGATCAAAAATGGTTAATATTGGTTGAGAGCATCAAATGACTTTCATCTCATCAAATGACTCTTGGCATTCCTTAGTCCAGTTAAAGATTTGTCCTTTTCTCAAAAGGTTATGCAATGGTTCTAATTTTATTGCTATGTTTGGCACATACTTGTGATAAAAGTTTAATTTCCCTAAAAATTGTCTCACATTTTTTTGCGATTTTGGAGTAGGGAAGTTTTTTATTGATATCAAGTTGTCTTTTAGAGGTCTAACTGAATTATTCTGTATTATGTGGCCCAGGTATTTAACTGAGTCTGCTGCAAATGTGCATTAAGAAAATTTCAGTCTAAAACCTTCACTTTTAATTTCTTGAAATAATTGTTTTAAATGCCCGACATGTTCTGAGAAAGTTTTTGAGAACAACAAGATGTCGTCGATGTAACTTACGGTGAATTCTCCGAGCTTATGTTTTCGTATAACATTACATCTTTTTTTGTTAATTTTTTTCATTCGTCATAATGGATACTTTACAAATTCGTATAATCATGGAATGTGAGCTCCTTCGTGGCTGAACGGCACGTAACATCAACAACGTTTACGGAGAGAACTTTACAAACGAACGCACAAACCGTTATTGGTTCGCCCGGTTCCGGTTCCGTTCTGGAAATCTTGACTTGAAAAATGAACCTCGTCCTGACACTTTGGTCTACAATGATGAATTGAAGACGATTGTGGAATCTTATGATACTCAATCTATAGCCGAACTAGCAGCAGCCCCAAAAAGAAATCAGCTTCTAACCGGGAACTAAAAAAACATATACCTATAATATCTAATACCTATAATATTTGAGATTGCCTTGGATTTCTCTGGGATGTCATAATCAAATCCGGCTTTCCTTATCATGGTACCACCATTGGGTTATCTCCTTTCCAACAAAAAAATAATCAACAAAATCGAAATCACCAAACAGTTACCATCACCTTTCTAGGTGACGGTCACTGTCTAGTCTAGTGCTGGTTTGAATCATCAGAGCTTTTTACAAAACGGCATTAGTCCTACTGCAGATGTGTATCGTGAGAAAGTGAAGAGAATGATGCAGAAGCCCGCACATCTGCAACCAGCTTTGGTCAATTCGGTCGTCCCCGCTGCTCCTTCACATACTGCACAACGGACAGTCTCCAAGCTGCGAGAGTTGAAAGCTAGTCATCCGCCTACTCACAGGACCTTGCACCTACCGATTATTACTTTTTCCAAAATTTGGACAACTTTTTAGCGGGAAAAAGATTCAATTACCGAGAGGCAGTACAAATACCTTTGAAGAGTTTGTTGCCTCCCGTCCAGGTGGTTTTTATGAGAAGGGCATCAATAAACTACCCATGCGTTGGTAAGGGTGCATCGATTACATAGATGCTTACTTTGGAAACAGAAAATATTTTATCATGCAAAACGGCAATATCATAGTTAAAGACCTAATATTATTTACACAGCGCGTTGTCCGTTGCGATGCGAGTCACAGTTGGTTGTTGGAAGCCGCAGAGATGAGTGAAAATCCGTAATTGAATAATGTCCGTAATTGAATAAAGCGGCGCCGAGAATAGCCGCGCCCAGTGAGGCCGTGCGTGCCGTCCGCCCTCGGTCGCGGCGATGCAAGCCTTCGTCGCCTCCACAAGTGGTCAAGCCGAAACAATGGTCCGGTGACCTCTCACCGATCGCAGCCACTCGACGGGCTTACTGTGGCAGATACGCGCCGCGGGTATTGTTTGCGTCTCTTTGTTCCGCCAATGTCCGCCAATGTCCACCAATGTCCACCAATGGACAATAAAATGCCTCTCGAAAGCGATTGCAGAACACGTAACTCCGGCCACTGTCTCTTCTGTTGCTCGTTTCCATGTTGACATTTCGTATACAATGTCCATTACTAAAATTGTTCCAATTCCGCGTATATAAGAAAACTTTTGTAAAGGCAAACCTTTTCGCTTCCATTATGAGTTTTCAAAAAAAAATAGCGACTTTATCTTTTATTTCCTAATACATATATAAGTCACCTACTTAGGGCTTCACATCTGTGACAGATGGTTTATGTACATAGTGTATGATTTAGGACACTTTTTTTGGTGAGTCACCAACCACATTTTCAGATTCAGAGCAAAACAATAAAGGTGGTGCACGGCGCGCACCCGTCCGTCCGTGCATCGCATTCAGTGACACTCGTTGCGCTCCATTCGCCACGACAAGTGACCGTTGTACAAGATAGTATAGTATATAATCCTTGGTCATTACCATTTTAGCCCTGTCCTGGGATTCGACCATTGAAAGCATTATTGCATCCGCACCTACGTTTCCTGCTTGATTGCATTGTTCGCATATAAGAATTACCTGTGCTAAGCCATACAATATCTGATTGTTGCAGGTGAGTCGCATGCCCGCTCGCCGCCGCCCGTAAGTTCACACATAGAATATTGTCCGTTGCGCCACCTTCCTTACGGTGTCGTCCGTCCAACGAAGCAGAGGCGACGCCGCGCTGTGGCCACGTTGCGTTCAATCAGTAATCGCTCAGTGCCGGACTCGTTCCTGACACCATTCACGCGAGTCCTGCCACGTGGCTGTATTCGCAACTGTTCCCTATGCTTTGGTGAACAGCACACAGCAAAAACATACGTTTACACAGCGTAGCTAACACATATATCCTGTGCAAACAAATATCGTGACATCAATTAAATTTCTATCAGTAATCATTTTATCATTCGGACCAGCTGCAACACGTGTTTGTGTAAAGAAAAATGTAACGAGATAGTGTATTCTGTAAGTAGACCATACCATTAATCTTCCTAGAACAGGATTGATTATTGCAAACTTGATTGATTGTTTGACGCAAATTCAATGAAAGAACTAAATAAAAATACACCATACCACATGGTTCGCAATCATTAACAATAACAAATTTGAAAATTTATTGGTAAAATAATAGAGATGTTATAATCATTTGTTTATAACTGTATAAAAAACAAAAAGCTCTTGTGATCGAATCAGATGGTTCCATTAAATATTTTAAAAACATAGTATAATATAATTCAGTGCAACTTATTTATAACAGTTGGAATAATTAATAAAATTACCTAAATAAGTAAACAGCCTATGCATGTCCCGTTGCTGAGCAAACGCCTACCATCCGAAGGCAGCGGGGTCGCATGGTAAGCTTTTGCTCAGCAATGGGACATGCCACTGCGTAATTCACATATCTTCGAAACATTTTTATTTTCATTTGTATAATATGCACATACACATCACACCTCGGCATATCTCGGCATTTCAAATTAACAATTGGTGATGGCACCGGGATTTAAACTCAGATTGCTAGAGTATATTTAATTAAAATCTCTTAATAATAAATTATAAAAATGAAATGCTAAACAAATCAAAGGTAGCGCCGCACTGGCGACATACCCTTGCCCCACATTGCTCAATTAACTAGGGTGTGTAGTGCGCGCAGTGCCGGTATTGTGTTGAAATCTCTTTATACGAGATTCGCCGGACTCGAATAGAGTGTAACAGCATTTCCTTACATGGTCATTTCTACGAACACACCTCCCGCAGGTCGCTTCATGGAACTTTGTTCCAAAAACTTTGAAGGATTCTCAACCCTGTTATACATGTATATGTATAGAAGTTTCATTACCATGTCGACTACGACCAACTAAAGCTGAAAGCCACTATGTATAGTATAGTTGGATGAGGGTTATCATGTACGCACAAATTCGCCTCAAGATGTGGATACATCACTCTGCGTCACACGTAACATGCTAATGTATAGTTGTTGACGTAATTATTCCCTGTGAGCGACATGATTCTTGTGTCGACTATCATTGATTTAAATGTTGAGTGGTTACCTAAATGTGGAAAAAATCATTAACAGTGTTCTAATGATTTTTTATTTATAGCCTTTCAGACAGAGGTGAAGCCCTACAGTCGCACACTAGAACTCACATTACTTTTTGATAATTAATAAAACAAACAATTCTTGTTGTTCATCGGGATCATTGCTTAGTTCCGTATTTTGTGTAATGAAATAGCAAATTGTGGGGTGAAGGGCGAGGAGGGAGTATAGTGAAGGCCATCGCGCCAAACAACCGCAAATAGAGCGCGTTCATCTGCGCTATATTTGCGGTGGGCGGGCACTTTGTGTATTTTCCCGCCGGATGCTGAGGTTTGAGCGTGGTTGCGCCTCCTTAGATGACAATGGACAAAACAAAACAATAGTTTGTACGTCGCAGAGTGAACACAAGCATTAATGTGCCCATGCAAGACTAGAGCCGTTTGGGGCTGTTTACTTTATAGCGCGGGGAAATCACGTCTCACCACACCCCCTTTTCATCCGTTTGTTTCATGCGATCATCAATGAATGGTCCATCTTTCCATGTAATTCATTGGTTGAGCCTACTGGCTCTTTGATGACTTTTCAACGTGTAAGTTGAACGAGTCTGATATGCATTGCTTTAAAAATGTTAGAGAGCGTTGCTCTACCATAACCTTAATCTAATTTTACCTTAACGGGCCATCCCCTCCGTACCGACCTACTGTTGTCGACGTAACAACAACGTAAATCAAAATAATCAGTAGATTCTGTTCATATAATATTTAATACGGTGATAAGTATTGGCTTTAGTTGATAATAATCTTAATATCTAGGCTTTTATTGATTATAGTAAAAATTTCATATCTGAAATACGTCGTCTTCTTCCGCCGGTGACTGCCAAAACAACATATTCCGTACAAATAACGGTTGATTTTTCTAAAACAATCCCTTCTATTCGTATTACAATAACTGAAACTACTGACTGAAATACCTTGGTGTTACCTTGGATCGATCGCTAGCTTATAGGGAAAACTGTCGCAAACTGAGGTCCAAAGTTAGCTCAAGAAACAACATACTACGCCGTCTCACTTCTTCCCAATGGGGTGCATCACCACATGTACTACGGACGAGTAGCTTAGCTTTATGCTACTCGGCAGGCGAATACCCATGCCCAGTTTGGGCACGCTCTGCTCATGCCAAAGAGGTCAATGTTGCCCTAAATGCCGCGTGTCGGGTGGTTACCGGAACTCTGAAACCGACTCCTTTGCACGAACTGTATAGCCTGGCTGGTATAGCTCCGCCAAGTGTTCGTCGAGAAGAAGCTTGCAGTGTGGAGAGGCATAAGCAGAAGTATGATAGCAGGCATCCACTTCACAGCCAGACTCCACCACCACCACGTCTAAAGAGCCGTAACAGCTTTCTCAGACAGCCTAGCTTAAATGAGAGGCTCGCTCCAAAAGGGAAAATATTATATTATATAAATACATATTGGAGTTTTATGTTCATGTTTTTTTTGTCTTTTTAATTTTTATTGTTGTAAATGATTGTTGTTTACGTCAGTCTGTTTTTCTTTCTTCCTTTCTTTCTAATAAAAATTAAATGTTATAAAAATAAGTTTATTCGTCTCTAAAAATGTGAACGACAGCAGGTGTCGTAGTCAACATATCCATGGGTGTGGTAGGGTGACGCAACAGTCTTCGCTGCTGCACGAGGTCCGTCAAGAGAAGTGCCACGTCCTCACATAAGAGCGGAAGTGGAAGTGTTACACTTGTGCGTTTCCTCTGGCTAGTGAGGTAACGCATCTGCTATGGGTGCCACAAATGTCCATGAGCGATAGCTATCACTTAACCGGTGACCCGCCAGCTCGCTAGCCACCTTCACACATAAAAAACAGAAGTATGTGAGCGCTTATTTATGTACTATGCACAAAGTTATACTTCTGCAGCGTAACAAAATAAAAATAAGTCAAAATTTTAGCCAGTGCTCGGTTGGTGAAAAACACATTAAATGCAATTGATAAAGGTTTATTTTAATAACTTGGAATTATAGGTAAATGTCAAAAAGTTATTATTGCTTGTAAAGCATCCACTTTACGGCATTACCATGAAAACCGAGCATGTCGCTTTTTGAGGGTCAGTGTGTAAAAAAAATTTTCCTCTGATATCTTTTTCCAAACGTGTCAAAAGACGTATAATTTCGAAATTTTCGTCTCAAATAATAATGAAAATCTATACATAAACCTGTTGAAATCTTGATGTTGGCTTTTGATTCGAAAAATCACCGCAAAGCAATCCTTTTTTTTTCTTTTTTCAAAAATATACTACACAACCTATGGCAAAGTCAGCATATATTTTTGCTTATAGGTTTATTTTACTGTATTTTTCATAAATCGACCACTGCGAATAGTCCCAGGTAAACCCTATGGTATTTTTCTACCTACACCCTTTATCCTTAACGCGGCTAATTAGGTTTTAATAAAAGTAGTTGGATCCAGGGCAATACGGGTGTGGCCCCAGCCCCCTTGTCGATTGGCGACCCTCCCAAGTGGTACTCTGACGAGTCTTCAAGTTGCCACAAGGTTCATTTTCATTCACTCTGTCTTTATATAACCTAAACAGGTAGATATACTCATCCCTGGGTGATGCAATCTCGAAGTGCTTTACCGATTTCCTCACGAACGGGTGGATACTGTTTATCAAGATACTGAGGTCTGTAGTCTATAGTAGGTAGTATCTGTAGTATATTAATAAATTTCGACTTGGTATGTGGCGATTATTTACCAATTTTATTAGGGCCGTATAATAATATTTGTTGCAACAGATGTACATCATCTGTAAAAATTTTAACAGTCTAACTATCATGGCTCATGAGATACAGCCTGGTGACAGACGGACAGATAGACAGAAAGACAGCAGAGTCTTAGTAATATGGTCTCGTTTTACCCTTTGGGTATGGTTGTTTATATGTAACCGTAAAATGCGAATTCATGTCGAACTGGATTCGACGTTAAGGGATTTGGACTACTACCTAACCCCATTACTTTCGAATTGGGTGTTCAGACATGTTGTACCTACATACATTATTAAATATACACACATATTCTTAAAAGCATCCATGATTTTTAGTTTTCACTTAGAGATAACATTAGAATTTTTAAGACATTACGCAGGACCGAATATTTCTCCGCTATTGATATTAATCAACTGCAGTAAAGTAGAAGCATTGAGTAATAATTTAAGAACCAAATGTGCGCAAAGACAATGTAAGTGGGCACTTATGGTATGTTCATCGAAATTTTAAAAAGCAAACAGTTCACTTATTTTTAAGATCATAAAAATAGAACACTGTGTCAAAAACTTAAATAAATAGGCAAGGTGTTCGTACATGCTCGATTGTGAAAAGTCTCAGTTATAGAGGTCTACCGCACAACTATCTCCAGGGTTCACGACTCTCTTATAGAGGCACGTTTTTTCTCACACAGAGGTTTTTGACGCAGGACTTTACTACCACTTAAAGAGTTTTCTTGTTTACCTAGTTCTCACCCACTCAGGTTTAACTTTGTTACGTTTGAATATTACCTATTTATTCATTTCATAAAAAAAAAAACAGAAACAGAAAAAGAAGTGAACGTATTCTCACTTTTAATTCAATATACTCAGCAATCAAAGTTCAATTCCCGATGCCATGCACTAATGAAATTTTGAGTTCTGATAAATCAATCACATGCGCATCGGTGGTGGAAAACATCGAGAACAAATAGTATTGCACAGCAACATTAAAATTGAACAAGTTTTCATGCTGACTTGGTCGTGATATTTTTAACATTAAAAATTAGGATTTTTTAAAATATATTACAGCGTATATAATGTAGATAGATACGTACACTATTTCGTTTCTTCTGTGAAAAGAGAAAATTATTAATTTCATGCTACATTTCCGAAATTTTAGTTAAAACTTTTGCATTGATCTACCAGCCACCACGGTTTCAAAAGGCATAAGTACAATCACGTTCTTTAAAATGTGAAGTTGTTGTCATGTTCACACTTTGGATTATGTTTTGTGTTAGGTGGTTGTTTTGAATTGTCGATTTTTCCTGTGCGCGAATCCGACTAGGAGGCGTGGAGCACGCCGCGTTGCTCGCTACGTGGAAACCTGTCGCCGACAATGGCGCCGTTATCAGTGCTTTTGGCCGCGATAAGAGGGCGCACGCATCCGCCGCCAACATGCGCTGCATGTTTCCTCTTTCGGTAGCGCAACTGCACGCTTCCTCGCCGGACTACTGAATATTGAGTTGTTTGAATGATACTTTGTTCGGTCATTAATTGTAGCAAGCGAAAGGGCATATCACAACAAAATATGATTTTTATAACAAAAAACGCTGACTGAAATCGACATCGATTGGTATTCCATATTATAAGTGCCTACCGATGAGATGTCCTTATGAAGTGTAGAATTACCTCCAGATTTTATTAAAAGGTACGAGTTACATATAAATACTTATAATATTGCTATTTTATTATTGTCATTTGTTCATTTACTTTTGGTTCTACCAGTGGAAACGTTTATTTCGGTAAGATTTGTGATTATTAAATTATAACCACCTAAGTGATAACAAGTGCGCTGATGTAATGTATCGGCGGTGTTCAATTAACATCAGTTTAACGCCGCTCGCTTCACCACATTTCACCTAAAAGAAAAACAAATGAAAAGTTATCTCGGACAACTGCGTCATACAAATTTAAAGTACCTGGAGGACCGAGCTTTGCTCGCATTGTTTTTTTTGGTAAATTATGTATTTTGGAAATTACCTACATTAAAATAGAAATAACTGAGTAATGAAATATGATTAATAATTATCGATCTTACAGACGTAATAATAAGAAAATTTGAACTGGTGTTTAGCACAAAAGAAAGAACTTTAAAAAAAGGGAAAAAATAACAAAATCATCTGGTTCGATAAAAAATACAGAAAGCAATGATCGAAAAAAAAGTAAAAAAAGGCCGAGCTATTTTAACATTTTTTTCCTATACAAACGAATCTACGCACATACAAAATTTCATGAAAATCGCTGGAGCCGTTTCCGTGAGTATATATATATATATATATACATCACGCTTAAGAATTTATAGGATTTTGTTAATTTTTTATTATTTTGCGATTCGTAAATATACCCACATTTCACAAGCTTTCACTTGATATGTGATATTACGTCCGCTTTTTTAAGCGAAATGGATAGTTTTCATTTTGGGTACATACTATACTATTTTATAATATGAATTCAAGTAATGGTAGGTAAAAACGGACTTAACCGAATTCGAAAAAAGAAGGAGGCTCAAATCTTCTGTCCTTTATATTTAAGCCTGACTGGTTTTGTTTCTTCTTTTTAACATACCTATCTTATTTTTTTTATTATATGTACTTAAATAATTATTTCATTGCCAAATACCAAAGTCGTTATGCCTTGACATAGAAGAATACATAAAAATGATTGTTATGACTAGAAACGTACTTAGTTAGCGAAGATACAGCGAAATAATTAAGTGAAATTTATTTATTATGAAGAATGTAAAGGAAAAAAATTATAATTACACATTTAAAGTATAGTACCCGGAGAACCGAGCTTTGCTCGATTTGTTTTTTTTTTGGTAAATCGTGTATTTTGGAAATTACATTTAGATACAAATTACTGAGTAATGAAATATGCATAATGTTTTTCGATCTTACCGACATAATAATAAGAAAATATGAACTAATGTTTTTCACAAAAGAAAGAACTTTAAAAAAAAAAGGGAAAAAAAAATAACAAAATAACAAATCGACAAAAAATTAAAAATAAAGAAAGCAATGATCTGGAATCGAAAAAAAGTAAAACAATAAATGTGTAAATGATCGTGACGCGAACCACGGCCGTCTGTTTTGGGGCCGCCCGATTACCGACCGAGATATTATGACATATTCTCTTGCGGCGAAATTTACCGTCATATTCGAATTATATTTTTCATTCCCTGAAAACAGGGATAAAAGGACATTTTCTAAAAATGAAACCTAGTCAGTTCGATTTTTCGCCCCCGAATCTACGCACATACTAAATTTCATGAAAATCGCTAGAGCCGTTTCCGAGATTCCGATTATATATATATATATATATATATACAAGAATTGCTCGTTTAAAGGATAAGATATATTTTTTTATTTGAGAAAGTGGCAAACGAGTTGCGGTCCACCTGATGTTAAGTGATTACCGCCGCCCATGTAAATATGCAACACCCGTGGGGTTGCAAATGCGTTGCCTTACTACTACTACCTTTAAATAAAGTGGGCCCCGGCTACTTCACTCACCGGACGAAACGCAGAAGTGTAACACTTCTACTTTACGTCGGTCTTCTAAGAGGTCGTGGTACTTACCCGGACGGACCTGCCCATTCGTGCAACAGTGAACGCTGTTGCATGGTCCTACCACACTTAAATTTAAAATCAACAACGCAAAAAAGTGACGACTACTTTAGAACTTGGGAGTTCCAAAGAGCACTGCGCATTTTTGGGATTTATGTTTAATTTTTAACAGACACGGTAACTTCCTTTCAATTTCTTTAAGTCAAGATAAAGGCCGTGATAGCTCGGTGTCCGGTACCTTTAATTCAATGTACTCGAACAACTTCTAGTTCGATACCGGGAACCATGAAATTGTTAATTTTAAGTGGTGAATTATCACTTGCTCAGCGGCGAAAACATGAGAAAACCTGCATATTTGAAAATAATAACAAAAAAATATTTTCGAAGATATGTGATGTCCGCCAATCTGCGATGGCGCCTGGTGCACTATGCCCTGATACCCACTGTACAGTGGAGGCCTTTGTCCAGCAGTGGGATATGTATTGGCTGATACTTTACTTTTTTACTTTACAAGATAGAGGTCAAGATAGAGGATCAAGCAAGTAGATAGCTACTGCATACTCTTCTGAAGTCTAAAAAAATCATGTCTATTGTATGGGGCTCCCATTTAACATTTTTTATTTTGTTTTTTAGTATTTGTTGAGCGGCAACAGAAAAACAAAATCGGGGAAAATTTCAACTGTCTATTACGATAGGGTTGCGGAAAAATATGGATATATCGATATTTTAAAATATATCGATATATTTAGCTGATATATTTTGATCCGATATATCGATATTAAAAATTGAATATCGCGATTATGATTGCGATATTAAATTTTTTAGCTTAGTGGTTAAAACGTCTTGACGGAAGAAATCCGGGAGATGTGGCTTCGATTCCCGCAGTGGCGAAAATCTTTCCATTCTTTTTTAATTACTGTTTATTTTCACGATCGAACGTGGCATATTGTTGCTCATATGAATGAAACCGAATTTTTTTTTATGTGAAACATAACTATAAAGCTAAGCGCAAGCTCTTGGCTACATATATTATTTTCCCTGGCCTGCGTCAACCGAGTCTGATCATCAGTCTTCGGGATTCGCGCCCAACAAGCTTTACGGCGGGTTTTGCGCCTAACTTCAAACGTCTATATAAATTATGGAATCATTTCCATATTTTACAGGTATTTAGATATAATTATACGAGTATACGGACGCTGCAATGTCGTAAAAATTTCAAACTATTATTCATTTGACATCCTGGACGTCAAATGACAAATGTTCTAAAACTTTTACGACATTTTAACGTCCGTATATGTCTTAGTTTAAAGCCTGCTAAACAATAAACAGAAAAAAATCTAACATTTATAAAATCATAAGCATAAACTTCACATTTACTCTAGCATACCTGTTCTGTAGATTAATTATCCACCAACTTATTATATCTTAATACAGAAAGCACAGCGGCAACTTCGTACTGTTCATACGAGTTTTAATAGATAGGAAAATGTAAATAAAATTATGTATATTATGGGAAGCCAGATAACTGATAGTGTTGGGTGGAGTCCTAATTGATTTCACTATGCTTGTTAATATACGTATATTTGTATATATATATGTTAAGAATTAAAATTTCTGAAAAATAAGATGTAAGCAGTCTTTGACACTGCCCTAGCGACTAATATTCGCAGTATTAACTAATAAAAATTTTAAGTGGAACTGGTGGACTGTGAATTTTAGTGACAGAATAAATGTAATTAATATGATTGCGAAATAGGGTATCGAATTTCTAAGGTCATTTTAGGCGGCAAAAATTGAACTAACCTATTGGCTTTAACAGCCTAACTTTTAAATCGACCATTGTCTAACTATGAAATAAAATGTGGGTGTAAGCTGATATACGGAATACATCTGCGTAACCCTTTCGAGTGTACGGGCATGATGTTACGTTGAGTGAGTGCGTAGGCAATGTATGTAAACAATGTAAACTGTCATTGAAATCATGAAGAGTTCCGTCTGTCTCCGAAACTAACAGAGCTATTGAAAATTTAAATGGATGCTCCCATTTAAATTTCCTATAGCTCTCATAGAGTTAGCTTAGTAGCATAGCTTCGGGATAAACCCCGTTCGAACAAAAAAAATAATTTTGAAAGTCCGTCTCTATATGAAGGAGTTATGCCTAAAAATACAAAAAAAAAACTATGTAAACATCCAAACTGATAAGATACAGTAAAAGGTTAATTTGATTTGGTTAAGATAAAAGGTCCGCGACAAAATATGAACTTCTGAAAATATTGCAACCTTTAAAAATATTCATTGCGTCGATATTTTACTGTCCTGACGTTCAAGTATTACGTAAGCAAGTAAGCAGGAGGTGGGTGGGCTAAAGTCACAGTCGCCGTCGGGATTGAGACCTCACTGACTACCTTACAGACTGTGTCTATTTGAAATAGTGATCTTTGAAGTATACTAGAGAGGAAGTAGGACGGAAGTCCACTTTAATTGATCGAGCGCTTTAGGTAGATAGGTAATGGTGAATTTAGGTTGACCTTATTATTAGAAACAAAAGCCTCGACACTTGAGAGCTGAGGCAGTTACAGGTGGAACCCCTAGAATGTTTCGACGGAAGGGGTGGAAAACGCCAAGGAGATCCGCCTGCCCCCGCCTCGCCGGCCGCTTCCTTCCGCTCGGCAACAGATGGCGCGTCGCAGCTCAGCTTTAGCGAGAGTCGCGGGTTCGATTGCCACACAAGACTAGTATTTGTGTGACTCACAGATGCTTGCTCCTAAGATGGATGGACGCCAGCCCATCTAGCCAAGATCAGTTACAACCTGATTCACACGTCACGCCGACTCCCACCTCGGTGCGATAAGGTCAAGGGAAAGAAAAAGGACACCTTATATTGTGTCCGTGATATATACATATAATTAAAATGGTGTTGTTATTAAGATGGATCATTAGATATGAGCAAAACAGAATGTTATGTAAATGCCAATCTTGTAGCCGTTTTGTTATATCATATCGCTTTAAAATTAAAAGACGTCAATATTCAATTGAAATTTAAGAATTGAGAAACTTTTTCCATCGTATATTTAATCATTAAACCTTGGAACATGCCTTTAACGCGCTTACACATTGACCTGTGGGCTCCGGTGGCGTTTATCTTGGCCACCGCGGTGCGCTACCGAAGCTGCCAAAACGATTTCTCGGCTCCAGTTATTTTCGTGTTTGTGCAGAGTGTACAACGACAGAGCGCCCGAGGCCAGGTGCCGCTGCGCTCCTGGCAGGAGGTCGCCTAAACATTGCGACGGATCTGCTGACAGTATTAAAATTAGGCCGGCGTCTCGTCACAAGGTTGAACCTTGACGGACGACGGACCTCTTTTTTGCATACTGATTGCACTGGCAGGATTTTTTTTTTTCAAAATCCTATTTTTTTTAAATCTTCACTTATATCGTAGGCCTCGGCTGCTGCTAGCCTCTTCATTTCAATATGGAGCTCAGAAACGGACCGAAGTAGTTTCTTATTTATCGCACAGAACTAGCAATAAGGAATATTGTAAAGTTAAAGACGTCTGGAAAAGAGTTTAAATACTTACGATACAGAGAAATAACAATCTCCATGGTCATATTAATTGTATCCATCCAAATTATATTCTGATTGAACCTTGCCCTGAGACGTAATACTGCTGATAGTTTCTACTTCTTTCTTGATTAAAATACAACTAAGCTGCTCAGACATATCTTAAATATAAATATATATTTATAAAGAATCCGATATACGAAATCCGGGTTAAAATCTTAAACCTTTCTCATAAGCCCATTTGATGCCGAAGGAATCCACAAACATTTTTGACATTTCTTTCCAACACTCTGCACAAACAAAGATATGTGATGCACAGAAATCGCTTTACAATTAATATTATTTTCCAATGTTGATTTTTTCAACGAACTTTTAAAAAAGAGGGGGTTCTGAATTCGACTGTATTATTTTTTGTGTTTGTCACCTCATAAATTTCAACCGAGTGAACCGATTTGAATGATTCTTTTTTATTTGAAAGCTGGTGCTTCCCATGTGGTCCCATAATAATTTCATGCGTATGCGGTCTTGGGCTCCGGAGATACTTCAGGGAACTCCTGAAAATCAATTATAAAATGAATACTGAGCTAGATAATTAAAGTCGGTCTTGTCTTTAGTTTATAAAATGCGATGCGATGAAGCCGAAAGGAGAAGGGTGTGAAATGGGTTGACAGCTTGAGCTAATAAAAGCCATTGTGTTGTTGCAGGTGAGTGCGGCCCCGCGCCCCTGCATGTCTGTCATGCTGGACTGCCTCTGGTAAGTCCACACGGCCACGCACGCCCACGCCCCCCATCCATACAGTTGAGAAGTTGCCCATTCCAATAGGGAAATATAGACAAAGGTGTCGATTAAAATATTTCGATACAGTGAAATTAATTTGCGTCCATCACAGTAGAGGGCTTCCTGAATGGTTTGTATGGATGCTCGCCCCGACGGCGACGCCATGCCACTCGAGTCACGTTTCGATGACGTCACTGGCCTATAACAAAGCACGCCTTACCCATTTGAAATTTAACGATCGAAGCTCGTCCCACTTGCGAGTTCATGTAGAACTGTTATTTTTTTGAGCAAAACTACTACGTTGATAAATAAACATTAAGTGGACCATTTAAGGTTCCTGTGATATTATTCTTCATAGTAATATAGGATAACTTCAGAAGTATAGGTTTTAAACATTAAATTAAGTAGTCTTTGAGTTCTTCTTATATTTTTATTACAATATTTCGCTAACTACATGTCTTTTCACCCCGACGACCGTGCCAAGAACGAGTATCTGTTCCTTGTACCGCTGTTAAGGCAGTACCCGGAACGCATCTTTTTAAAATACATAATAAAATAGTTTAGTTATTCTTACAAAATTTGTGACAATTTATTACAGCTTTAGATAAATCTTTATGAAAAATAATTTAAATATCGGATCTTAATTTACTTTTTAATGTTGCCACATTTCCAAGATATAATGTTGCTATTTTACAAAAGTTTTATCGAACATATTATAACAGTATACAAAATAAAACTACTTTGCTAGTCAATATCTAATATATTAAATTATCGTGTCACGGTGTTTGTAATTGAACTCCTCCGAAACGGCTCTACCGATTTTCGTGAAATTTTTCATCTCCCTAAATGTTAAGGGTGGTCCACCCCAAACATTTTTTTCTACCCTAAAAATAATTTATATGGCAAAACAACGTTTGCCGGATCAGCTAGTAAAATATAAATAGGCTAACAGAAAGCAATAAAGATGCTACTTATTTTCTTTTGAGTTTTCGGTAAAATGTATAATAATAGAGTTTATTTTCCTGTGCGGAAAGTCGACGTGAGAATTTGAAAAAATAAATAATATAATTTTTCATTTTTATCGCACCCACCGGAATATGAATGCCATAACCAGGACTGGTGAATGAACGCCTGCGTTAGGCGGAAGTCAGTCCCCATCAGGAGGGCAAGGGCGCGGCGAGAGTAAGGCAAGGCGCACAGTGGGACCTCATAAATCAAGCGGACTGCACAAACTCACCGGCCGACGCAGGTGGTGGGTTCGCGTGCGTATTATTCATTCTGTTCATTGAAATGCCCAAGTGGCGGCCCATTCACCGCTTCCCAGTAATGCTGACCGCGGAGGGTTCTCTATTCTCTGGATAAAGACAAACGATTGCATCTGCTTCCGCGCGCGATACTTGCAAACAGCGTAGCCTCGTTGAATACGGGCGAAAAATACCAAAAGCACTTTTTAAAAAAGCACTTCCAAGCAATTCTAGTATACCGGATCGAAGCTTTGGTGTGGGATCAGTAGACGAAGGATATATCAGTACGACCGCATATCCTATGAATGAAACTTTTGTCTCAGAAGTTGACGTGTGGCTCGCGAACCTCACCTCCTTTCCCACGGCGCGGTCGCTCTCATCATTGTTCGCGCGAAAACAACAAAATTCAGTTCCATAACCCCAAAGCGCTGTGGCCTCTTTGCCCTAAAACGGAACGCAGAAACATAACGGCGTGTTGTTGCGCCCTTTGGGCAGTGAGTGACGTGCTCGAAAGTATTTCATTCGACAATTTAATGTTGGTTCTCATGGACTGCGCGTTCGGCAATCTGGTCACGGTTAAACTGGTTCAGCTTTTATCATAGCCAACAACCCGACGCGGCACCGTGCATCATTTCTCCGTCCACGTCACGGACTTGAAACCTCGCTGAGGAATAACCAGTTCTACAGACACAAACAACTCTGAAACACAACGTGACACGTGGATTAACAATATTAAGCCAAATTGCCCTTTTTTGCTGACGTTGACGGTCAGCCCACCAATCTGTAGAGTCATCTGTTTATAAGTGTGAGGCCAGTGAAAATTACATCCATATTCAGATTACTCTTATTACGTAGTTTATTCTATTGATTTTACGAATTGGCTAAATTGTAACATTTTATACTATTAAAATCTCGAGCACGTAAAAGTACCAGGTGAAACAGGTTCCTTCAAATGACATAGTGCGGTGCGACTCCGGCCCGTGGCGGCACCGCCCCCCCCCCCCCCCCCCGCACCCCACCCCACCCTGAGATCAGCTGATCGCTCTAGCTAGTTGTTTGTTGCTACTTTATATCTAACGTTTATATTAACATTGCAATAGCTGTGTAATTTTCTGATTCATTTGGATCATGTCTAAAATAACTTTATTATGCGAAATATTGTTTCAATATATTAATAGTTGAATTACTGGTAAAGTTTCAAGGCATTGAAATTTTTGATGCCAGTGCACCATTACATAGCTTTATTCAATAACTGAGATAAAGTTCAGTGTTTAATATATTTTCAAAGGACATATTAGAGTTTTGCTAACTTTAAGAAGTGTCACTTGTCTTTTGCCTTTTATTAAAGAGTATTAGAATATAATTATATTGTCCTGTGCCTTTGAAATTTATGGAAAATCGATACAATGAACGTTTGTTCAAAGTTTCGTCACACGATGTGTAAACGATGCGGTGTGAGGGGTACGGGGGAGGGAGGGGCGGCGAGGGACGGTCAGTCAGTCAGTCAGTCTCGCACGAAACACGACTTGAGTGAGACGTGTTGCGATGCTCGCGGAGCAAGTCGCGTGCGCCGTGGACGTGTACGTGTACATTAGCGTGTGTACCGAGCTCGCTGGCGGCTAGTGAGCGGGGCATGCGAGCGGAGCGATGCTGCGCTCTGCAGCCTCTGGCGGCACGGTGGGTCTGCCGCCGCCGCCGCACGCGCGCCTCTCGCTCTTCGACTCGTGCCACCGCAAGATCCGGCTCATCGGCGGCGGCCCGGTCGCCTTCCTCGGCGGGCTCGTTGCGTGAGTGACGCCACGTTTCTGCCATCCGATGCTGATGATCACTGCAACGCCAGTGGGGCAGAGGCTCTGCCGCCCCACTGGCATTGGAGTTCATCGGCTCCTACATCGACAGACCGCAGCTGGCTCGTACCCGTCTAGAGCGGACCGCGAGGGGAACGGCCAATTGCGGTGCCAATAAATCGTCAAGTGAAATGGAACATTGCACGGCTCGGAACGGTACGGCTAATAAGCGCGTCGGAGGCACGACACGCGCTCTGCGTTGCGATTGGAACAGTGCTGCAATTTCTAACTGTAAAGCAAAGCGGGGACCGCAAAGTTGCTACTGCGGCTCACGACCAACGTGAGCGCACTGGTTTCATTCCTCCGGGGACCACCACTCATACTCTCTACAAGCAAGCTAAACTATTTCTCTTGACGTATAAAGATTGTGTTTAACCGAATGCAATTACTTATCCAAAATTATACAACAAACGCCTGTACAGCTCGAAGACCTATATAAGTCTCGGGACTGAAAGCACAAACATCAGTTAATACAAGGGAGACCTATATGGGAGTTCCCGTTGACCTAGAATCACGATATTTGGTAAAAGCAAGGTCAAGCAATTTGTTTTTTAAAAAGGAAAAATTCTAAAAGATAAAGAAAGTTGAAAATTAAGGTAAATTTTGGATACTTAGAAGTTTTCGCGACAATCTAAATTTACCCATATCTTTTTTCTTCCGGACCTTGAGTTTTAAACACCCAATAGAGTCTCTTTTATAGTATACTATAAACGTCAATATCCTTACTATCCTTACTAATATTATAAAGACGAAAGTTTGTACGTATGTATGGATGGATGTTTTTGAATTTTTCACGCAAATACTACTGAATGGATTTTAATAAAACTTCACAATAATATAATATAATATAGCTTATACATCAGAATAACATAGACCATAATTTTATATACATATTTTATGTATATCTCTTTCTGTCTGAATGTTACGCCTTCAGCCTATTTTACGTAGACGTAGTCGAGGGCAGTAGCTAGTCTGATATAAATTTCAACTTACTAGGCCAGCCTGTTCCTGAGAAAATCTGTCGTGATTATTTATCAATTTTGTTATGGCGGTATATATATGGGAGGTACGGAGCGCTCGGCGTACGAGTTCGACTCTCACTTGACTGGTTTTTTTTTTTCAAAGTTAATGCGCAATGTTCACGTTACATTCTCATTAAATCATATCTATTTGGTAACTCGAAAAACCATATTTTTTGTCTTGTTAATGATATGAGGTGAAAAATTTAGATTCCAGACACTTGCCACAATTTGCTGCAACGCAAGCACCTTATTAGTACTTGTTTTTGCTTATCTTCAAAAGATTTATTCCCACGTCGCTCTTGTAAATTGCTCTCAATTGAAGCTCATCCATTATTGCGTACGTTACAGAAACCTGTTGACTAAGACAATTGGCACACCTGTAGTGTAGTGTAGTGTAGTGTGTTATGAGGTTATAAACTTAATATTCACCACTTTGATTAATATTTTAATTTACACATAAAAGTGATTTTTCAAAGTCTTACAACGGTATGTTTTTAGAAGTGAATGCCCGCGATTTTTCGCTGTTCAAAATTGTTTCGGACACACGGAGCAGCTGTTGCAGTTCTCCCACGAACTCCATATTTCTAATAGCAACACGGATTAACAGCGACGCTAGTAGGACGTCTATAACGCCTCAGTCCTGTGACCATGGAAAATGCCAAAGAGTCGGAACATCAGGACCAATACGTAAAAAATTGTTTGTAAATTGATGAAATTATTGAAAAAACACTTGATACTCACGGGCTTTTGTCTCTGTTTTTTCCCGTAGTTAATTGAATGACAGATATTTAATCTGTCATCTAATGTCTTGTGAATGACTTAAATACATGTTGACATACGTGCTGACATATCATACAACTTAAATACATCATCAACACACCGCAGCTGGCAGAGTAACATAGTGCCGCACGAAGATCTAGACGTTATATGGTGACTTTATGTCTTTCACATCGGTGGCTCGGGCGAGTGACATTGGACGGTATCCATTTCAAGATTAAGATATTTTTTTGATGGATCCCAGGTAGGAGGTACAATGAATAAGTAATATTTTATGTAGTTAGTTTGTGATCGTAAGAAGCGAGCATCATGTGTGCCTACGAACTAAGTTGAGTCCATGGTCTGCGGCGGCGATGGGCGCAAGGCCGGGACGGGGTACAGTTGTAACGGACCGGCCCCGCCACGCTCCGCGGCACCAGCGCTTCTTATATTGTATTGTTCTCCCTGAGCGGTGAGACTTGAGACGTGAGCGGTTCCGAGAGTTTGACGAGAACGTCCGAAAGTTCCGATCCTCCCTCGTACTGGCCACAACATAATAAATAATCCTTATTATAAGTTTGGGTGATGTACCTAGCTTTTGGCTGCTTAACTTAGATGTTAATAGTAGATAAGTAGTTTATCGGAGATTTTGGATGATTGATTTGCATTTTGAATCCTATGGCAGCACTCTGAAAAAAGTAAAGCAGCAATTCTGTCTTGTCTTTAAAAATGAATATGCTTAATAACTGTCATAGCATCTTATCTAAGTATAAGGATTTTGTTTTTACAATGATGTTTGTTAGAAGAAATCAGAGTAGCTTTTATTCCTTCCAACTGGCGACTTTTCGTTGATGGTTCCTTAAAAAACTTCGAATTCATTACTAACAACATATGGCCCAAGCGAAAAATATGTCGATACCGCTGATGCTGTGAACATTTAAAGAAATTTTACCCCAAATTTTGTGGATTATTTAGTATTAGTATTTAGGGAGTATTTTCGCAGAAACTCAAAAAGTGTACAGTGATGGGTTTATACAATTAATGAAAGTCCCAAAAGTTTAACTGCATATCTTATTTAAAGATAGTACACCGATTTAGACCAGCAAAGAGAACGTTTATGAGATGTGGTTGACTTTGTGTCCATATAAGGGACGGAAAAAAAATTAAAAAAGGGACGGAGAGACGAAAATATGGCGGGTATATCAAGTTTGGGGTTTACTTCAAGGTTTATAGGAACATCAAAAATATTAATTAGTTTTTTTACAACCTAAACTCAAAAATTGTCCCTATCCAACATAACCCATCTGTAGTATTAAAACTTATTTAGATTTTTTATGAGTGAATACGCGTCCCCAATGATTGATTTGTAAAATGCATAACAATGGAGGTTATTAAAAACAGGTACCTGTTATTTAGAAAAAAACGGCCAAGTACGCGTCGGACTCGCGCACAAAGTGTTCCGTATTAAGTATGTCTGTTGTATGGGTGCCCAACATATTTTTTTTATTTTGTTTTTTAGTATTTGTTGGAATAGCGGCAACAGAGATACATCGTTTGTGAAAAATTTCAACTGTCTAACTATCACGGTTCATGAGATAAAGCCTGGTGACAGACGGACAGACAGACAGTTAGCTGAGTACTAGTAATTGGGTACCGTTTTACCCCTAGGGTACGCAACCCTAAAAATGATGAACTACCCAATAGCAAGAAAATTACCTCTGCAGCGAATCGCCAGTTCTTTCATAGATGTTATTTCAATGTGCGGTTTTGCCAATTCAGGCTCATGCGAAATAATTGTGGCGTAAGTCGTTTGGTCGCTCTGGTGGGTTCTCTCACGCTACCTCGGATTTCACTCGCAACTAACAATTGCGAGTGGGTACAGCTCAGTGCCTACGTTCGCCGCCTTACTCAGATCGTAGTTTTATTATTCTTTTATGTGAGAAGGTGGTAAGCGAACTAGCGGTTCATCTGATGTTAAGTGATAACCGTCGCCCATGGACATTCGCAACACCCTTAGGGTTGTAGATGCAATGCCACCTTATAATAAAACCTCATTCACCAGATGAAACGCAGACATATGACATTTCCACTTCGCGCTAATCTTCTGTGAGGTACTTGCCCGGACGGACCAACCCGTTCGTACAGCCGAAGCTGTTGTGAGCCCTTTCACAGATTTGACAACACAAATGTTAAATTTTTGCCGAACTTATGAACGCTCTAGTGACCTAATTGGGTTCGCCTAATAAAGCTAGTCGCTGTATCGGGTTGGATGGAAAGAGTTCGATAGCCGAAAAATTGGAAAAAATTATTAATGTTAGTTTTGCAGATAAACGAGATTATAAAACGCAAATTGATGCCAGTCCATAAGCAATGTATATTTCCGCTCGTACGTTCGGCTGCTTCAATATAGCGCGATCTATTAGGACGATTATATTAGGCTCCCTTCGACACCGTCACTGGCTCATTAGTACTAGTTAGCGCTAACAGGTGGGCACGGGGGGAAATCGTTAGCACCACTTATCGTCCATAAGCAATACGAAGGTCGTATTTATACACCAAGTGGAAAAAGTTGCGCTTAAATTTTCCAAACATGGTATCCAACGGCGAACTTTGAGCATTTGATAATCCAACGTTATCAAAAACTTCTGTGATTGATCAACTTTTACACTATTCGTAGTTATAATGGTGCGCTGCGGGCAAACGCAATAGGTCATGTTAGTACACGTGTAGAGCGAGGGGCACCGGCGGCGGTCTGACGCAACACGCACGCCCCCGTTCAAAATATTGGCCAAGAAGACTTTCGGTGAAAATCTTACAATTGTAGCTTGACCTTCGTTGTGTCAGTGCTAGCGACCATGTAATCCTTCGTCGGATACCGAACACTTAGAATGGCTAATGGTTTTTTATGAGAAAATAATGGGGTAAACGTGCAAGCGGTGCACCTGATGTTAAGTGACTACCGCCGACCATGGACTTCTACTATAGTCTATACCTGATGGGTTGCAGATGAGTTGCTCATGCTCAAGCTCGAGCACACTACTAGCTAGTAAAGCTTGTTAACACTCGTGTATACACTTATATCAGATGACAGTTGACTGGTAGCGAGCAGGCGTGGCGGTGGCCCCATGGCCTCGTGGCCGCCTTGCGAATAATCTCACGCATAGCTAGCTTCGCGCCATTGTAGTTGCCTGAACTATTCTAGGTGTGACAAAATAGTTTAATTTTTAACGTAAAATCATAAGTAGATTATGTTGAGTCGATTTTTGTATGTTTTATACTTTATTTTTATCATAAAAATCGATTTATTTTATGAGCTGCACTGTTTATGAACATACTTTCACCTACCATCGGGCTAACAGTTTTTACTCATAATTTATATGCATTGACTGTGGTTACTATTAGACAAACCAAGTTTTAAATTTACTACCGCTGACTGACCTGTAAGTTGATTCGTTCGAAGGATGGAATGAATACTTATACAGTGGTGGTCGCATAATTAGAAACACTACCAATGGTCCTTGACATTATGTAAGTTTTTATTTTAAATTAAACAATAAATAGGACAAAAATACGTTAAATGATAAATCGTTGAACATATTGTTAGAACGATTTATTATTTATTAGAAAAACAATATAAATCCCATTACACAAGTTCAGTATGAATATTATATTATGGACAAACAATTAAATCAGTTTTTAGGTATGAACAATAATGGTCAACAAATTAGAAAAACCTACAAAAGTATAAAAAAACAATATTTTATAAATGAAACTAATTTTTACGGATTTATCGCGTTTATTTTTAATTTTAATTCCAGACGTTTCGAACCCTTTTCAACGTTCATGGTCACGGGACATACTGAGGCGTTAGACGTCTGATCGTCATAGTTAACCCGGGCTTCCGTCAGTTTTTGAATTATTAATTTTGTGTCCGATCTATGCAAAGGGAGGTAATTGTATCTTGTCTTGCAGTAGGATCCAATATTTTTTAAGTATTAGTAATTAATTAGCTACTATCCACAGTCTACTAATAGTTATAATTAATATTTAGTGGCGTATCCCTTATTTTCAATAACAGCACTGCAACGACGTGGCATGCATGCTTCAACTATTGCTTCATGTAATTCGTTTTAACTGGTGTTAAGTTTGTTTGTGACATTCTTTTGATTCATATACCAGAGATTTTCCATCGGGTTTTAATCCGGATTATTTTCTGGCCAGTCTAAAATGGATATTCGCTAAGGAAACATTTACGCTATTGGCCGTGTGTTTATGTCCATTATCATGCTGAAAGATCCAGGTTATCCAAATCATCGTCCGAGTAGGGAATCATTGTGTGCTCCAAGATATTTTTGTATTGCCATTGATCCCTTGTACCTTCAATCTTACGAAACTCCACATCCGGAAAAACACCCCCAAACTTTAATGTTACCGCCACCGTGTTTGACTATACTCCTTGGGTATTAATAAATAAAGGCATTGTTTACAGGACGACTAACGGCGTTTTCTATCGAAATTTACCATATTTATTTTTGTTTCATCAGAAAATAACACTTTTTCCCATTCTTGTCTAATTAACATATATTTTAGCGAATAATAATCGCTTCTCTTCGTATTGCTTGGTAAAAAGCGGTACCTTTCGAGAGACTCTTCCGAACAATTTAGCTTCCACTAATCTTCGGCGTATCAGTCTTGATGAGATGTTTCTCAGGTCACCAGGCGAAAAAAAATCATTTTTAATCTGGTTGGAGCCTAGACTTGGGTTTGTTTAGCCACACGAACAAAACTTTATTAACAAAACAATTTAAATGCTCAAAAATATCTTCGTAATATATCTTTTTCTTAAGTATTTTCCGAATTGGATCTTAACGCTGCGATTGACAATTTCTTTAATACATTCACGTCCCGTTTCTGAAACACTGATCATAGTAGATGTCAACTAATCAGTTGTCAAATGGCTTTTCAATTACATTTGAGTTGCCAAAAGGATGGTAAAACTCTTTAAATAGATCATTCCGATCATTAAGAAGATAATTCTGAAAATATTTGAAAAGCCATTTGCAGCCATTTATTTTACGCGCGACCATTCCCAACTAACACGCACACAAGTTCGTGCACATTAAAATTTAGGTATTTATGAATGACTACCGCATTGTCAACACGTTCTGTTTTTTAGGTAATAGAATGTTATTTTTTTGGAAAAAAAACCTTGTTTTTTATTTCAATAAACGATTATACAAGCGAGTCTGAAGCTTCTGTGTAAATTTGGGCACTTCTCAAAAAATCTCCCTGTATAAGCTTCGTTTTCCTGGAATAAAAAGTAAAAGAAAAATAAACCAGCTGAAATGGATATCAAAAGGACTAAAAAATGTTGTAATGCAAAAAGAATCTCCGTTATAAGTACTATACTAAAAAAACAAATAGTAACAAAGTAGTATACAGGAAATATTCAAAAATTTTAAGACAATAAATTATTCAAAAAAATATACTAATAGCAAATACATATAGATTAGTAATAATGTTGTAAAAGCAACTTGGCAAGTGATAAAAAATGAACTAGCTACTAAAGTAACAGACAAGTTCATAGACACCGTAGAATATAACATTGTATTCAATAATCCAACAGAGATTGCTGATGCTTTCTATGAATATTTTATTAAAAAAATTCTATGATTATTTCATTGAAATAAGGATAACCAGCAAATTTTATTCAAAAACCCAATAAATAGAATCTCAAACTCACATTAAGAAACACATTAAGAAAATTTACAAAATTACATTAAGAAAACGATAGTCATTAAAAATTCTAAAGGTTATGATGGTATATACACAAAAGTAGTGAAAGCATGTAAAGGACAAATAAGTAACGTACTAGCTTTACTGGTTAATTTATTAATGGAAACTGGGTCTTTTCCTGAAAAATTAAAAATAATGATCTTAAACCCTTTGTACAAGAAAGGTGGCAAAACCTCAGTAGATAATTATCGTACAGTCACACTTATTCCTATACTTTCCAAAATATTTGAGAAGGTAAGGCATACAAAGCTTACCAGCTAGAAAGCTATTTAGAAAAACAGCTGTAACATAATAGCTAAAGATCAACATCCAAAAAACGAAATCAACAACAACTGATTTCAGTTATGAACAACGCAAAACGTTTCACGACTGCATTCTTTTTTGACATGTCAAAGGCTTTCGATTTTGTGTACCATAACTCCTTCAAAACTGGAACAATATGGCATAAGAGACCAGAGAGTGTGCTAGACACAGTTGGTAAAAATCATATTTGAAAGGTATCGAGGTGTTTAATCTAGACGAGACAAATGTTGTACGAACATTTAAATTAAAATTTAAAATGAATTTATTTGGTGTTCCTCAAGGTAGTGTACTAGGACCGCTGTTATTTTTATTGTACATTAATGACTTACCAAATGTTACGAAGCACATAAGTATCCTATTTGGAGATTGCAGAAACAATAAAATAAAAAAAAATGTTTATTTATTTTAGAAATGACAAAATTCATTAAATAGCACCAGGAATGCCTTTATAACCAAAGTCGTGACATAGATCACAGAATGAAAAGATATCCGGACAAAATTATTATTGACAGTATACCAAGGACGGCAGGGTTTCAGAGGAATTGTTACTGGATGGGCAAACAGTTTACAATAAATTACCTCACTCAATAAAACGCCAACCATGTCATACTTTTAAAAAGAGTCTCAGCCAATGGCTTCTAAAACACACGTTCTATTCGGTTAAGGATTTTATGAACTACAAAGAAAAAAAATGTAAATATATAAAATATGTAATAAATATAAGAATAATTGCCTTATTTATTTCTTCGAAGTTCGTACCGACCAATAGAAACTTTAATCTCGGCTCTATAACAACAACAGGGCCAGGGGAAACTGAAAATCAGCGTTACACAGTCAGCATTATGCCGTCTGTTGTAGCATAAGCTGAGTTTCCACCTTTTGCCAAGGAGATTTTCCTTCTTTTTTAAATTCCTAAGTAATTTTAATATTTTTGTAAAATTTTTGTCTTTATATAATATTGTTAATGTTCTTTTTAAATTCTCTTTTTTATTTTTTAGCATTTAAATTTATTGTACAATCTATTTTTTCTTGGCAATAAACGATTATTATTATTATTAAAGAGTTTTAGTCAGGATTGTTATTGACATTGATATACTTATTTTGACTTTAATATATTATTACTTTGATATTAGCTGTCTGTGACTGATAATATTTGCATGCTACTTGTAATGGCTGAACTTGAAGTTAAAAAGCTGTAAAACACTATCGTCATCTTGTTAAATACCCAGTTCAGTGGCAAATAAATATTATTATTATCATCAGCCATTCTTCTGTACGCCCATTTATGATCTATATGTAAATTAACAATTATTTGCCACAAGCGTCACAACCTTTATTTTTGCCTTTGTTTAACTTGCTACTGCCGAAGAGAACTTTATTGTTCTTTAGAGTTCCGTACCCAAACGGCAGATTATTAACGTTGTCTGTCTGTCTATAAGTGGGGCTTCCATATAGTAGACATGCCGTTTTTATAGATAATGGTACGGAACCTTTCGTGCGCGAGTCGGACTCGCAATTGGCCGGTTTTTTTTTAAATTAAAGGCAATTCTTTCCACATATATTATACTACTACTTGCACTATAGATTAAACAGAAGAAAAGCGATAAAGTGATATCTAATGTACTACATGATTATTATCTTATTTGATCACATTATTATAATATATTTTTGTGTTAATGTATGATTTTAGCAAATCTATAGAAATTTATACAAAATTGTCAATGTATATATAATAAACGAGGTTTTGGTTTTAAATGATACATCCATACTAAAGAAAGTATTCAGAGGTGCAAATCTTAGCGTTTCGAGTGAAGCAGTTTCACACGTTGCAGAATTAAGTGTCTGTGCTGCATATAAGTTGTTTCAGATGCTTTATGCTGAACGTACCATCGCTCGATACATTTCCTGAGATACACGTATAAAAGTAAAGTAACAGCCTATACATGTGCCACTGCTAGGCAAAGGCCTCCTCTATACAGAGGTTATCAGGGCAAAGTCCACCACGCGGCCCCACTCGGATTGGCGGACTTTACATGTCTTCGAATTAATTTTTGTTCGTTATTATTTCGAAAATATGCAGGTTTCCTCACGATGTTTTCCTTCACCGCGGAGCACGTGATAAGTCAGCACTTCAAGTTAAATACTTCATTGGTGCCGGGGATCGAACTCAGGTTGCTCGAGTACATTGAATTAAAGGCGAGCGCCCGGACACTGATCTATCACGGCTCTCATATCAGATACACGTATATTTGAACAAATTTCAAAATTAATTTTCTCTTAAAAATAATGGTATGTCGATGCTAACCTTCCTTGAAATTCACTCTTTTGGCTTATTGTCGTCAAGATGAAAACTGTCTGTAAACTAATATACAGCGTGTCGTTACCACCGCGACAATAAATGAACACACATATAGAGGATAACTTTTTTAAATTTTATTAAACATTTACATTCTTTAAACATCAATATTTACCGATTTATTAAATTTTCCAAAACTAACGTTTTTAGAACACCCTTACATATAAAACGCTAACGTAAAGTTCATTTGTAAAGGTCACAAAGCATATGATGGTGTTGAATGAATTTGAAAGAGATAAAACATACAGTTAGAAGGAGAGATTTGTAGTGCGACGCTGCGGCAACGATAAAAAAGTGTCTGAATGTATGAATCAGTCAGTTGTAGTTATATAGGTGTTACAAATTTTGTTTCTTTTTTATTTAATTAGTTTGTTTGAAAAATATATTTTTTTTAATTATGGATTTTTTTAACGTTTTACATTTTTTTATGATTATTGGCAAGTAGCCTTAGACGTGTGTTAATTTATTGTCGCGGTGGTAACGACACGCTGTATATCGAAACGCTCCGAATGGATTTGAACGCAGTGCCAGCCTATTGACAGTCGGACGTGGCGGTACCGTTAAGTCTCATCGATATTCCGTTGTGATCGCGCGCCGCCCGTTGGGACCATTCGGCGACACTTTTAACGTTCCGTCACCCGAAGCCAGGAGAGAAGGAGGACGCACGTTTATCAGAGCGCGGAGGGCCGCGTTGCGCAAAAGCGCCTCGCGCGCCTCCCGCGCCCTCGGCCGCTTGCGCAACTCGCCTCACACGAGTACCATCCACTCGTGTAAAGGTAGACGTTCATCATTACATCTTTATTGAGTGCCTTTTACTTCATGAGAAACTGCAATACTCGTTAAGAAATATTGTGTTTTTCTATGACTTAAAATAGGAATCCACCACGACGCCAATTTTTGATCCCATACCAATTACATTAACTTCTAATTTAGAGATTATCTATTAATAGAGTGTGGCATACAAAGTGACATGATGATGCCTTAATTACATAGGACGTTATGGAGAATAGTGATATATTCAGTTGCTTCAAGTTATATTATCGCATGTTACTTTATTTGCAGAAGAGTAACAGTCGTGTTGCGACCCACCGCGCAAAAATTTCACTTTGCTATATTATTCAAAATAAGATAATTGCGCCAATTCTTTTTTTGTGTTTATTCGATAACCTACTATTACTAAGCAACAGCAGCTTATGCTGGCTCATTCTGCCCGTGGTGCTGCGGCATCGCATTGCGAAACACGGCCGCGCAGTACCCCCCCCCCAACAACCCTGGTGGGCGGCCGCCCGTCGCTCCCCCCCCCCCCCCCCCCTCCCCCTGACCGCTCAAGCAGAAGTCCAACGGCCGATCGGCCGCAGAGCTGCGAGAGGGGCCCCGCGGCACCAGCTGAAATGCCTATCGCGTGCCGGCGCTGCTGCAGACGGTGCTTCAATTCGTTTCACTACCTACACATTGAACATAAGTCTCAATTGATGTAATTGCAAACGCTAAAGCAGTAGCAGTGTGTGTTAAGGCTAAGTTTCTGCATTTGCGATTGGTATTGATGTACAGAAAGCACACTCGTGTCGAGTTTCAATAAGCAGTTAAGCCCATTGCATGCTCACTATCCATCCTAAGTTATTTATAGACGGACAGAAGGCTGATAATTTCCTACTTATATGTATAGTAGATAGTATTGATCAAATTATTATATGGTATCGTTTTAAATGAAAACTTAGAGGCAACGAGCTTATAGGCATTCGATGTTGCCCCTATTTAAAATTAAATAATAATTAATTTTGTTTCTTACCAACAATTTCTTAGCAATTAGTTAATCTTCTAGTCGCCGTTAAGCTTAAGTTTTAAGTGGGCCTCTTTTCTTTTGTACCGTTTACCTTTATTTCGCCACACCCAAGTCGTTTCTCCGATTGTCATAATGGTCTATACGTTTTTTTATGTAGCTAGTTGATTAACGAACGTGGTGATTTATTATGGAAATTTGGTACTCACTTCATTAAATTTGACTTTAAGTAAATAATTTAGTGCCGTAGATAGCTCAGAGTATAGTATAACATGTATAGGCAGCTACTTTACGTGTACTTTCTTTTAACTAAAAAAACAAATATAATCCGCAGTGGGTCGCGTAGTGGACGCTATAAATCCTACGCTCTATTTACAGATTTGTCCTTTGCTCAGTTGTGGCACGTGATAATATGGCTGGTACTTTTTAAAATCAACTATTTATTACATTATATATTATTGCATTACATATAATAGATAAAGCGATGGTTAACAGGCAAGGTTTCTTCTCTTGTTGTGTCGTTTCCTTTTGCCAATTATGCTGTTCCATTTTTATGAAATATGTTTTGTTATAATCAAAGTACATAATATTGCATATCGACTATTAACGTAACTAAATCACTTTTTTTAGGAACTGACGCTTGACAAAATTCAGTTTCTTAATAATTTTCAACTTCTTAGCCAAAAGCGCAGTTTGGGACAATTTGCCTTTACATTAGCTACAAGTATTTTGCGACCTTCGAAATCGATTGCTAACAGTTTCACGGACGCGGAAGCAGCTTGTGAGGTACAGTTGTGCTCGTTTACTTAAACTCTGTTTCACATTGTTGTTTATCACGCGATGCCTTGATGTGCGCGATATAACCGATTAGTTATTTCAAAGCCTACAAGGCTAGGTATAAATGTAAATTTGCATTGTGATGAAACTGATTTATTTACGATGAACTAAGGTATGGAGTATCGCATTGACTTGGACATGTGACTTTTGCACATGCGACAAAGGGGCTTGCATTGGGTTGTATTGCGTTGCGATGGCGTGGCATGGCGTGGCTTGCCGTGGCGTGGCGTGGCGTGGCGTGGTGAGAACGAAGGCACGGCTATACTCGCGTCGGCTGACCGTGTGTTGCGGCACTGCTGACCTTCGCCCCGTGCAGCCCGATCAATAGGCACACGGCGCTCACTGCGCCAACGACGGCTCAATCCGTTGCGATATGCAGTGATTCGGTGGCCACTTTTGCTTGTAAACCAGCAATCGTTCCACACGTCGTTCGGAAAACTATATCTATGTCAAATCTATAAAAAGCTATATATTCTGAGAATTTAGTAAGTGAAGCAGAACAAACCGAGCATGGGGCACGGATGGGCCCGATTCATCGAGAGCGAGGCGGCCAGAGTTCCGCGTGGAAAGCGGCGCGCTCTCCATTGTTGCATACCGGCCGGCTGCTCGGCACCGCGAAAGTGTAGCACTCTGCGATTCTCGTGCCAATTCGTCCGCCGCGTTCCCAGATCCCACCTAGCACCAGCACCATACTAATCTGGGAATAAATCATTACCATGTGATACATATGTATAGATTATTAATTGTATAATTTACACAATCACCGTTCTAATGTATATTAGAATTGTGTGCGAGGCATTGCTACTGGCGGCGTGCCCGAGCGGGTTAACGATCCCACCACACTTTTACTCTTCCTTGTGCGCCGGTTGCCAAGTTTTGCGGCGATGCATTTTGCTCAACATCAATCGACCCCAATCCGTTTTGGGAACAGCGTTGACCTATTTCCTACCTAAATTTCGTTACGGTCGGAAAAGTAAACCGATAGGGATGTTGCATTTTGTGCTAGTCTGTCTATATATAGAGATTTTTGTGACTTTGAACTTCTTAGTTGGGCAAGCTCGTGGGGTTGCGCAACTGCCGAGCCGCGGCTTTGCGCGCGTCATCATCGCCATACACGGAAGTGATATTAAGCGGGCGACACCTTGAACCGCCGCGAATGTAAGCGTCCAGTGCCACATGGTCCACCAGTGTCCGTTTGGTAATCTCTCGGTCCGCGGTCGAGGCGTAGGCGTAGGCGACGGGGAGGTGCGCACGCGCCGCGACGAGCGACAGGGACAGCTAGCGCGGCGCGAGCGGTAAAGGGACGGGGCGGCGGACGGGAGGGGCGGAGGGGCGAAGGGGGGAGCCTTGGCGGTCGGACGTCATCACGTCAGTCGTCCCCGCGATGTGCCACGCTGTGGTTCTCGGCGTGCTGTTCTCACTACCGTCGTACCTGTACTCGGCCGTGCCTTTTAGGTGAGCCGCGTTGCCGTTGTGTGCGTGTGTATGTCCGTCCGTGTTGTATAGGGCAGTTGATGCGTCGACTGAATGATGACTTGCTTCGAGTGATTAATTCGAGCATTCTCCGTAAACGGATCGCGCGAAACCCGGGGCGCAGGCGGATAGCAACCGTGTCGCATCGCAGGGTTCACCTCGCAGTCTATGAATCAATCCAGCGAATCGCGCGTCGCGTACAAATAATGCATTAGACACGCACTATGGGCGCCTGCCATGGATCGCTGCCTGGAGATGCTCGTGCTGTGGCTCTCGGTGCTCGTGGACAAGCTGCTCGGGAAGTTAGTACCGCCGCAAACCGAACTTGTGCTCATGCGATGAATTTTCGTATGGGTGATCATTGGACGAACGTTGCTATTGAAGAATGTCATTTTGGTCATTTGTGTAGTCTTACTAATCTACTCAATGATGTCTGTCTACCATAGCATGGTGTTGCTAGATTTCTTCTAACCAAGCGCGTGCGAATCATCTTTACAAGATGCAATAGCACGGGAATCGAAATCATCACCGCGTAGTGAAAAGGTGAGCGCGCACCGTGCACCGCAACCTTTCATTAATATCCTATTTCTGTGATTCTACCTAGTTTCCTCGGCACCTTTCCACTTCTAAACTTCTTAATTCCTACGATTCCAATATTAATAAAATACGTATGAATCGATCAAATGTAAGTCTAGTAATGGCGATGACGCAAGGTCGAACAAAAACGTGTTATCGGTTTCGAATAAGATACTAAATGTTATACAAAGAAATGTTTGTTTTACCCAATCTAATCAATAGATTATCCATACTTTACTATCCCTATCGATATTCTGATACGCACTAGCATATTTTCGCTATTTTAATGGCAGTATTTCAGTCAATTTTCGTAATAATATGGATATATTAATAGTTGAACTTCGTCATCCGTGGTATTTTCAAATACAAACCAATAAGAAAATTATGAAAGAATAATTCGATTCAAATTAAAATGCCATTAGTTTAATGATGGGTGTAATTTCTATTGTTCACGTTAATTATGCAACTTAATATATAGTACCTGGAGGACCTGCTCGGTTTTTTTTTTTGGTAAATCATGTATTTTGGAAAAAAAAATAAAGAAAATGATCTGGTATAGAAAAAAAAGTAAAAAAAAATTTGTATGTAAATGATCGTGATACGAACCGCGGCCGTCTGTTTTGGGGCCGCCCCATTACCGACCTATTACCGAGCTATTACATTTTTTTTGCGGCGAAATTTACTGTCATATTCGAATGATATTTTTCATTCCCTGAAAACAGGGATGAAAGGACATTTTATAAAAATGAAACCAAGCTAGATCGATTTTTCGCCCCCGAATCTACGCACATACGAAATTTCATGAAAATCGCTGGAGCCCCGTTGCTCGTATAAAGGATAAGATTGGTCGCTAAGGATGATAAAGGTCGCTCTAAAATGTCATGGCACATGTCAACCAGTCCGATTTGATTATTGCAAATGTTTTTTTAATATTTGCCTGCTAATTAGGCTGTTTATGAATGTGGCCGCGGTCGTTATAGCGTTGGCCTACGCCGACTGTGTGTTTCGAGTTCCCAGCGTATACTATTTACGTCTAATTGGAAACGAAGTTGTCGAGGTTAACCAGATGTCGCTGGTGAATCGAGTCCAGGCCGCCGTTGTTCGTAGCGGGCGATCGTCACAGTATCGGCGGCCATTACGTGGCGGTGACGCGTGCGCCGATTGCGCCGATTGCGCTGATTTGGCTCCCGTGTTGCAGGAAGGCGCGGCGCAAGGAGCGCGAGGGCGAGCCCGCCGGCGACCCGAAGCTGTACCTGCAGGAGGCGCTGCTCGAGCGCAAGCTGCCCGAGCTGGACATGCGCCAGCTGGTCGAGCTGCCCCACGGCCTGGACTACAACGAATGGCTCGCCTCGCATAGTTAGTATTCTCACCGGTTACCACGACGCCGCGCCTTGGTGTTCGAACGCCGAAGTGGCAATGTCGACGACACTGAACAACTGAGCGGATAAAAATTTCACACGGGGAAACAAGTTACTGACGTGTTTGTTCTTCCTGCTCGATAACGGAGTAGATAGAAAGTGGTCGTGCAAATATTGTAGCGATAAGCCCAACCACGCGGGGCGACCTTGCCGTCCATGATCCCGCCCCGTTGGCCCCCTCGACTCGCGCTCGCTCGGCCGCACCAACAGAAAACGTTAATTCAAAATTAACCTTTCCACTTTTATCTCGCTTTTTCCCGTACCTTTACACTTTCTTTAAACGCATTATTTAAAAAAAAAATGATGCTTTGGTTTTTAACCAAAATAAACACGCTAGACGGCAAACTTGTGTCTTTTTAAGAATATTGCACGCACCTCCGCGCGTGAGATATTTGACATAGTTAAAATATAAATGCAGAAGAAATGCAGAAACCTAAAATTATAAACACAAATACATAAAGTAAAATGTTTATTGTTTGCATTCATAGTGTTCACGCCAAACTCATAATAAAGATTGTTGCCAACGAATTTTTAATGTCAGACTGAATGGGCGACTACTAGTTTATTACAAAATGCATCGTATCCAATAATATTATGGACAATTTTATTTGAATTTTAATAAGCTTTGCACGGGTGGGATGTTATTACATCTCTAGTAGTGGCAGTAGTTTCTCATTATTCTTCTTAACCCTTTTTATTAGCCCTGAAAACTAAATTACTGTCCGATTTTTGACAAATCTGTTCACAGCATCAGTGTATGTTTCAAGAATTCAAGGCTTATTAAAACATGTAGAAAAAGTACGAAAAGATTGTCGCCGCTGTGGGAATCGAACCCACGTCTTCGGCATTCGCGGCCTGACGCTCTAGCCACTGAGCTAAACGGCTGATAGCCACAGCGACGAAAATCTTAACGCCTTCTTTCTACATTGTTATTTAGCATTTGAAGCAATGCTTGGCGAATCTATTGTTATATCCTTTCCAGCATACAAACAATTTCGAATATTTCGAACTTGAATAAGATGCTAGATGAAATGAATGTTAATTGAACCTTCAAGACATCGGTTTTTATTAATGAATAGTACTAATTGTGATACAAATGTTTACACCTATAGACAACAAAATTATTTTGCAAATTTATATTACCTTTAATCCAGATATCTCGTTATTTCATATTAAATACATGTGCGCCTCTTTAAGTGCCATAGTTGTTTATTGATCATCAAGGCCGCAAGTTATCCACTGTTGAACAAACGTCACAAAAAATGACACTTCGCCATTTGCGGATATTCTTGCACTATTGTGAAACTAGTGAAGAAAGAACTGTTTATTTGGTACAAAAGAAATATGACCTTAAAATGTAATAATCAATGCACCGAAATGGTCATTACTCAGCATTACATCACGAAAAGAACTGTGGCCGCATGTTATACGTGTCTTACGCAACCGGGAACCATGTATACATGTAGATGCAAATGATAGTCGGGAGGATTGTTTGTGAGGATGACGGTGCAAGAGCGCGAAAGTGACGTGTCGGTGTGGGTGGTGGCGTCCGCAGCGCTGGCGCTGTTCGAGCACGTGAACCTGCTGTACGGCACCGTGTCGGAGTTCTGCACGGCGGCCACGTGCGCCGACATGACGGGCCCCGGCGGCCGCTCCTACGCGTGGTACGACGAGCGCGGTAAGAAGACGCGCGTCGCCGCGCCGCAGTACGTCGACTACGTCATGACCTACACCCAGAAGACCGTCAACGACGAGACCGTCTTCCCCACTAAGTACGGTGAGTTGTATGTGTGTGTATTCAGTTGAGAGTGAAGTTCACAATAGTACGGGATGTGATCTAGTGGCGCTCGCTTCACAGCGAACGAGTTCCCCGCACAGTTCGAGGGCGTGGTGAGGCGCGTGGTGCGGCTGCTGTTCCACGTGGTGGCGCACCTGTACGCGGCCCACTTCCGCGAGCTGGCGCTGCTCAGGCTGCACGCGCACCTGCACCTCACCTTCGCCCACCTCACTGCGCTCGACCGCCGCTTCGCGCTGCTGGACCACAAGGAGACCGAGGTGAGTTCGTTCGTTCAACGAGCGTTGGCCGTTGGCCGTTGGCCGTATGGCCACTTGTCGCACCGGTGTAACGAGCCCGCTTACCCCCGCGGCAGGTGCTGCGCGACCTGGAGGTGGCGCTGCGGCTGACGGAGCCGTCGGCGGCGGGCGCGGCGGGGGCGGGGGTGGGGGGCGCAGAGGGGGGGGAGGGCGCGTCGTCGCCGCGGCGCCGCTCGCCGGTGGTGACGCAGCCGCTGGCCTCCGCGTGACGCCGCCTTGTTGACTCTATTGTAAATATTTCACTCTGTTAAGTAGTTCTAGGTGATTATGATTAGTTTATAAATTTGTGATTGCTTTGGTTGTAAATAAAAGTGATATTTGTTTAACTAATAAACTGAAAAGCTTTATGAATCGTTGTTCTCGTCTTTTGACCTTTTTAATCCCTATTTATGTAGCAATTTTTTCAAACCAGTTTGCCACATTACAAGGGAGGTAGGATAAACGGGGTCATCTTCTTCTTCTTCATACTTGGCATTAATCTTGGGCATTGCCAGGGTCTGCCTTCCAAATGAATCTCCTCCACTTTTCCCGATCTTCAACATCCTCAGGGGTCATTCAGACCTCTCATATCCTGCTTCACGACTACGTCACGGACCCCGAGACTGCCTCGAATGAATGCGTTACGTTGCGGTCAGCCCCGTGACGCCGCACATCCACCTTAGCATCTTCATCTCCGTGACGTGAAGCTCTTGAGTGTGTCGAGATAGAACTGGCCAGCACTCGCTACCATACAGAAGTACAGGTCAGATGATGCCTTTGTACACCTGTCCCTTGAGCTTGGACGGTATCATACGGTCGCAGAGCCCACCTGTGACCTCCTGCCACTTATAGGTTAGGTTAGATTACATCATCGGGGCCTATCTGTCGCACCGTCGTGTGGTGTACCCGTGCCGAGACAGGCACGGGTCAACGGAGGTTACGTGTAGAGTTCCACAGGGGTTTGTTTTTAGGGCCATTCCTGTGGAACGTAGATTATGATTCGGTGCTGCGTGGCGCCTACCACAGGGGTGTCTAGGTAACTTGTTACGCTGACGACACCCTTGTCACCGCTCGCGGCGTCAATTTTCACCGGGCTGCTACTCTCGCCACATCGGGTGGGGTGCATTCGGCGACTCGGGCTAGAGATGGCACTCACTAAATCCGAAGCCCTGTTTTTCTATAGACCTCGGAATGCGCCACCTGCGGACGCCCACATAATAGTGTTCGGCGTCCGTGTCGACGTTAAGCCGACAATGAGATACCTCGGCCTAGTCCTAGATCTCCGATGGAATTTCGTTCTTCACTTCGAGCGTCTAGCTCCAAAATAAGCGAGAGCAGCGGCAGCTCTTGGAAGGCTGCTCCCGAACGTTGGCGGCCCCAAAGACTCTTGTCGCCGCCTATACACCAGGGTCGTGAGGTCTATGACCCTGTACGGTGCTCCCGTTTGGGCCGACACCCTGAATCGCCGGACCATGGCGCTTCTGCGCAGACAACAGAGGGTGTTGGCTATACGAGCCATTCGGGGCTACCGGACGATTTCCGGTGAGGCGGCGAGCGCGTTGGCAGGTTCCATTCCCTGGGACCTAGAAGCCAGTATCCTCGCATCACTGCGTTTCTGGCGCGAGGGGGCTATAGCCCGGGGTCACCTGCCAGCCTTAGAGGAGTTGAGGGGTGCAGACTAAGGCTGCGCTCACTCGCTATCGCCGAGTGAGAGCAGAGGCTGGAGCACCCCAGTGCCGGCCTAAGAACCATAGAGGGCATACGTCCGGTACTCAGTCGGTAGCTGGACAGGCGTCATGGCACCCTCACCTACCGGGTGACGCAGGTTCTTTCGGGACATGGCTGTTTTGGGAGGAACCTGTGCCACTTGGCGGGGAGGGAGCCAACAGCGGTTTGCCACCACTGCGACGTATGTGTCGAGGATACGGCCCAACACGCACTGGAGGAGTGCCCAGCCTGGCGGGAGCAGCGCTGAGAGGTGATGGCTATCGTGGGGCACGATCTTTCGCTACCCGCCGTGATCCGCGCTATGATGGATAGGGAGAGATCGTGGGGTGCCGTCCTTGCAGTCTGCGAGGACATAATCACCAGGAAGGAGGGCGCGGAAAGAGAAAGGGAGGCAACTGCCACCCTGGAAGTCCGCCGCCGGAGACCAGGGCGCAGGGGGCTAGCCTACGCGCGCAACCTTCCCCCCTGATAGCAAGCCCCGGGGCGGCAGATGTAGGACTAACTGTTGCCCCGCGGAGGGCTTGAGAGGGGTGTCGTGCTCATTGCACCGACACGGCATCGTTTGGCTGGACCGGGTGTCTAAGCACCCGGGCAGAGGAGGCCTGAGAAGGCGACAGTCGCGCCGGGGTTCGCGGCAGATTGCGTTTTCGTGTTCCCGTGTACCCGGCCAAGCGACAGCGCAAAGTTGGTTTTTTGGTGGGTACCCCGTAACGCCCACATACCCCTGATGCCTACCCACAAGGCGGCGGGGGATCCATAAAGGATTTTTCCCAGGTAAAAAAAAAGAATTAGGTTAGCTTAGCCCACGCAGCGCGTATCCGGCCTTGGGCGTCATGGTCGATGTTTCCGGACTCGTGCAAAACGGATCCAAGATACCTGAACGATTCCGCCTTAACGGCTGTTTCAGAACCTATTTGGATCGTGCTAGAGTCCGAACAAGATAAATGGGGTCGTGCACAAGTATTTTCAGACGATATGCACTTACTAATTTAAATTTTAAAAATAAGTCGTACAAAAGACATGATAAATAATAATAAATATAAAATCAAAAATAAAAAGCAGTCTTAGTGTATGTTGTCTTATTCAGTAGTAGACTAGAACTAGTTATGTGGTGAAAATAAGAAATAAACATAATAATCTGTTTTTTTTCTTTATCAACCAAGTGTTATTATCCTTGTGCTAGTGTACTAACATATTTATAACCACAACACTACTAAAAGTGTAGTGGTTATAAATATATTATTTAGTATTTGACGGTTCTATTGCACCCCATACAATATTAACACTTAATTTTATTGTTTTGTATTTTAACTAACGACCGGTCACGGCTTCGCGCGGGTGCAATGTATTATATATAAATATATAAATCACTCTATCTGGTAAAAAAAAAACGCATCAAGCGGTCATAGGGACAGACCGACAGAGGAACGACTTTGTTTTATACTATGTAGAGATGATGTTACTTTTTATTTATAGGTATCACAACATATGCTTTTCTTTGTCATTCATGCTTTTAACACCTAATACTTTAAGGATATGAATGGGAACAGATTACAATAAACTGAGAAGAACGCCTACAATAAATTGAGTTGGCACATGGTTAATGAGTTCAAAAAGTTTAAATTGATACAATCGTTATTCTTCTCCATTTTCAATTTATTGCAAATATTAAATGTCATTATAATTCACATGGCTATAGGTACTAATCGATCAGGATATTTATTCCCTTTATTAATTAAGATTATGCTTCTGCATGATATCAATGCAGAGAGGGCGCTACCGAGCCACGATAAACATCAGCTCCGTATTTAGTGTAAACAAAAAATATAAACAAGTGATATTTCATTTTCAAAGCAAGTGCAGTGGATTCATAAATAAGTGACTATCGAAATACATTGTGGACAAAGTTCAAAAACAGTGAATAATAAATTATATACGTGCAAAACATTGAAGTGAAAAAGACGTTATAAAACGATTATTAGTGACATTATCCGACATAAATTGCTGACAGTGGTCTACAAATAAATGTGCAAAGTGCAAAACGCTTTTCTACATCATTCAAGTGTAAAAATTACAAAAATCAATAAAGTCGGAACATGATTTTGCAGATTTTGTAGTTTTGATCAAAATCAGCGCCATCTAGAGAGAGATTGTTACACACCAAACAGCTGTCCTGTTCTCTAGTACCCAGTCGAGCCAACAGAGGGCAAAACAAGTAGCAAAACAATACCAAAAAACCACAAATAAGATATTATCGTTAAATATAACCAATAATCATGGACGAAGTTATGAATATGCTCAGAAAAATTCAGAATGAGCTGAATGAACAAAAAGTAACAATTGTACAATCAGCTGATAAAGTTACGGAACAAGTTACGCAAAATATTAATTACGCATTAGAGGAAAAGTTCAAAGCAATAGATGAAAAATACGAAAACCTCAACGAGAAGCTGGAAAACCAAGAAAAAAGATTGTACTTTCTAGAAAAATAGTCAAGGCAAAGGAACATCGTGATTTTTGGTTTAGCGGAGACTGAAACATCGTATGCAAATTTAGAAAAAAACATATTAAATTTATTAAATAAATATTTCTCTGTAGGGCTAGAACTCAGAGACATACAAGAGACTAGGAGAATAGGAAAGAAAGGAGAAAAACCTCTGCCGATTACCGTAACTTTTACTTCCTTGGGCACGAAAATAGAAATCTTTAAACAGAGGAGAGTATTAAAAGATACCACTTATTATATAAAAGAAGACTTTCCACAATATATTTTAGAAAAAAGAAGAGAACTTCAGGAGCAAGTTAGAATTGAGAAAGAAAAAGGAAACTTCGCCACCATCAAGTACGACAAACTGATAATACACCACAAAAACACAGATACACCAGGCAACAAGAAAAGAACTCTACCAATATCACCCACCTACAATGATCTTATGCAACCAGAACCAAAGGCACAAGCTAATAAAAAGAACAAAACTCAAACAGGACTACAAAGATCGTCAAGTTTATCAGAAGGAGTTATCAAACCAGGAATACTCAGTTTCGTAACAACCAAAAATCAGACCATTAACAACCAAAACAACTTACCAAACAACCAAACAAACAAAAATAATAAACAATAGCAATTACCGCCCTCTCTCACGGAAAACACATTACAAATTAAAACGAACACTAAACCACATCTTCCAAGCCGGCTGGTCTCCGTGGAAGATCACGACCAAAACCCCCCAGAGGAAAAACTAGAAGTTTTCTCAAACACCACAAAAAATAATCATCACAACACCCTATATATAGCGACTTATAATGTTAAAACACTATCGACTTATTCACGTTTACTGGAACTAACAGAATCCTTAAGAAACGTAAAATACGACATTATTGGTCTCTCAGAAATCAGAAGATTCGGCAACAAAATAGAGGAACATGACGAGTTTATTTTATACCACATTTGAGAAACGCCAGGATTATATGGAGTAGGCTTTATTATCGAAAAACACCTGAAAACATACATAATATGCTTCAAGGGATTGTCAGAAAGAGTAGCGTTGCTAAGGATTCACCTTACCAGCAATTTAGACCTAGGCATCATTCAAGCCTACGCCCCAACAGAGGCCTCGAAAGATGAAGAACTAGAGCTCTTCTACAGTACTGTCGAAAAAGCCATACGACTCGCAGGGAATAAAATAATAGTCATGGGCGACTTTAACGCCAAAATTGGTCAACCAACACCAAACGAAATCATCACTGGAAATTACGGCTACGGTGATAGAAACTGTAGAGGAAATAGACTCATTGATTTCGCGTACGGGAACAATCTATCCATTATGAAAACTTTTTTTTTAAAAAGAGCAACAAACAGAGATGAACTTGGAAATCACCTGACGGTAATACAAGAAATGAAATAGACTACATCTTAACAAATCTACCAAGAAGCGTAGACAATATACAGGTCCTAAACATCACCTACCCTTCGGACCACAGTCCTGTTAGAGCAGCATTCAACATACTTCCAAGGTCCAGAAATCGTACCAAGTTTGGTCAATGCAACAGATCCCAGTTAAAAAATGAAAAAGAAGTGCAAACCTACATTGACACACTGAACAGCTGCTCTGCAAATCTGCTCAACAACTGGAATGATAGAGACACCGTCCAGAATTGCTATGATAAAATAATAAACGCAATAGATACTAGCTTGAAAAAAGCACACGCACACGCAAACACAGAGACAAACCAAATAATATCAGCACGAACAAAGGCACTAATTAGTAGAAGACAAGAAATACATAAAACAAAACCAAAAACAAGGGCCATGCAAAATGAATTAAAAGCACTTTATAAGCTTATAAGTAAACGAATTAAACAAGATTACAAGGAACACCGCGCGCAAACCATTGAAAAATGTCTTCACACCACAGGGAGCGCCAAAAAAGCGTACAAGGATTTGAGAACACATAAATCATGGATTGAGGAGTTAAAAAACAAAATAGCAACGGATTTTTACAAAAACCTTTATAGCTTGCCGAACCCACCAGTATACAAATTACCGAGTATTAACACAGAGGAGACGAAAGCAACCATCGATGAAAACGAAGTGGCCAAAGGAATTAAAGCACTAAAAACAGATAAAAGCCCAGGGCCCGACAGGATCAACAAACGAAGCTATAAAAACAGGATTCATGTATCTAGCTAAACCGCTGACCCGACTCTTCAATATGATACTGAACAGCAAAAACACTAGACTCCAGAGTCGGAAATAATTTTACTCTACAAAAAAGGAGATCCAAATAACATTAGTAATTACAGACCGATAAGCCTGCTACCTTCTATATACAAACTTTTTCCTCCATAATAGAGAAGAAACTTAAAGAAACTTATATCATGACGAACCATACTAGAATACCCATATATCTCAAAGACCTGCCTTTAACCTATGTAGATCCATACGTTTACCTGGGAAAACAAATTTCATATTTAACCAACACAGCAACGAACTGTAAGTAGAGAGAAGAGTCAACATCACTTGGAAGAAGTTCTGGAGTCCCAAGGAAATTCTTATAAATGACATTCCCATAAAACTCAAAAGCAGAGTCATGAACACCTGTCTACTTCCCTCACTAACATACGCCTGTCAAACCTGGAAATTTACAAGGAAAGTAAAAAATAAGATCATAACAAGCCAACGATGTATGGAAAGAAGCATTCTGAACATTAAGAAGATCAATAAAATCCGTCATACTGCTATAAGACAGAAGACAAAAGCTATCGTTGCTCTCAGTTACTCACAGAAGCTAAAATGGCGATGGGCTGGACACGTAGCCAGACTTACTGACAACCGCTGGACTACAAAAACGACATCATGGTTAGGACCATCGGGCCAAAGAAAAAGGTGCAGACCGAATGCGCGCTGGGCAGACGACATTAAAAAAATAGCAGGTACCAACTGGATGCGAGTAGCAGAGGACAGAATACATTGGTCAACTCTGGAGGAGGCCTTTACCTTCCGTTGAGAGGGGTTCTTGCAAATTTACGTTTATAATTACAATTAATTAATTCTACATAACGGCACTTTGTTTCTTTTTTCAAATTGTAAATTTCTACTGTGTAGCAAGAAATAAAAGGCTTTTTTATTTTTATTTATTTTATTATGATATCAAATAAATATGCGACTTCATTCTTACGTCTATGAAATACATTCATATGCAAATGAACAGCCCAGGTTAAACAACGACTTGTGTCTTATTCTTACTTTAAGTAGGAATAAGAATTATTATAAGAAATAATAACGGTGGTAGGGCCACGCAGCAGCCTCGGCTGTTGCCCGAAGGGGCAGGTTCGACCGGGTAAGTACCACGAGCTCACAGAAGACCGGCGTAAAGTGGAAGTATGACAAATACTTTCGCGTTTCGTCTGGTGAGTGAGCTGGAGCCCAATTTCCAAAAAGGTTGTCAACGCATCTGCAAACCCTCGGGTGTAGCAGATGTTCATGGGCGGCAGTATTCACTTAACATCAGATGATACGTCTGCTCGTTTGGCAACTTTTCACATAAAAAAAATATATTTGATTTTGAAACTTGAATTGGAGCTCTAACCACATCAGTAAGAATTGGACTGCCTTAATTGCATCAGAATTTATAACATTGTTTTATGAAATACTATTAAATCTTAATGCATTTTATCTTTATTGTTGTAAAACGATATTCGAAATTGTTTGTATGCTAGAAAGAATATAACAATGGATGCGCCAAGCATTGTCAAATGCTAAAAAACAATGTAGACGTTAGGATTTTCTTCGGTGTGGCAATCAGCCGTTTAGCTTAGTAGCTAAAGTGCCGCGAGTGCCGAAGACGTGGGTTCGATTCCCACAGCGGCGACAATCTTTTCGTACTTTAATCTTAAGTGCAGAGACTAACATTATAAAAATAAAAATTTCTCATTTATATTTGGATTAAGTGCATAATGTTTCAGTGTAAGGGTAGAACTCTTTTATCTTCGGTACAGAACGTTACTCTGTCCTAATAAGTACAAAGTTGCCTATCACTACATAGTATAAAACAAAGTCGTCCCGCTCTTTGTCTGTCCCTATATATATGCTTAGATCTACCACGCAACGGATCTTGATGCGGTTTTTCTTACTAGATAGTGATACAAGAGGAAGTTTTATATTATACTTTATATACAAGATTTATATTTTTACTAGATAGAGTGATCTAAGAGGAAGGTTTACACATATATATGCATCACGCTACCTATTGTGCGTCCACTATGGCTAAAATTGCATATAATGTGGCGTCCACCTGCTTTGGACGTCCGATATACGGACGTCGGATCGGAGGATGTTCTCAACGATCGCGGCTTGCCTTGGTGATATCAGAAAAGTCAAAAGTAAAAAAATTATTTCGACGTCGGTTCATCGGCAATCTTCTTCTTCTTCTTTTCTTTTTTGGCGGTTTTCAATGAATACGCCAATGAACACTTCTGGTTGTTTATTTTTGCCTTACTTTTATAATGAAATGATGAAGAGAATGATTTTATGAATGTTAAATATGTATATTTTTATATATAGAATATCTAAACAAATTTACATAATTATAGCAATTACCTAGAACAAAGAAAATAAGATTGTAATTATTATGCTAAGTTCACAACTTAATATTACAACTATTAATAAAATTACATAAGATATAAACAAATGAAGAATTTACATATGTTAAAAGGTTATTGATATTAGATGGACGAGGGATGTTAGAAGGAAGATAATCATGGAAGGAACCTGGAATTCTGGGACAGTTGAAAAATATATGATCAGGTGAATCATCATCTAGGCCACATTCACAGATGGAACTATATTTTATTCTTAATTTGGCAAGGTGAACATTAGTGCAGACATGCCCTAGTCTAAGTCTGCAGACAATAGAGGTGGCATGCTTATTAGCTTTAGGAAAATTAAAGAACCATGGTTTGGTTGGAATATCAGGTTGGATTCAGCTGACATTCAGCCAATTTTGGAGATAGTAGAGTGAGGTATTGAGTCGAGACTGAGCAATGGAAATATCATCTACAGAGACATAGAGAGCCAAATCATCAGCATATTGTAGGATATTACAGAAGCAGTTTACTGAAAGGGCAAAATCATATGTGTATATATTATACAGCAAGGGACTTAGAACAGACCCTTGGGGAAGACCCTTCCAGACAGATCGAGGAGGAAGAAAAGTATTTTGGCTATTTAAAAGGATACATCTACCCGAGAGGAGATTAAAAATAAAGTTTACTAATTTCAAAGGAATTCCTAGGTTGAGCAATTTATGTCTAAGTAAAGGAAGAAGAACATTGTCGTAGGCAGATGAAACATCAAGAAACACCCCTACAAGATATTCTCTTTTTGAAAAGGCTGTACGGATATCAGTAATCAAAGTGCTTAAACTATTAATAGTACCAATACCTTTTCTAAAACCAAATTGACTTAGGTAGTATTTTTTTGCTTTCTATAATCCATTCTAGAAGATTCTTTATTAAGTGCTCAAGAATTTGAGCCATAGTGCAGGATAGAGCAATGGGCCTATAACTATGTGGATCATTATTGGGTTTCCCGGGTTTGAGAACTGGAATGATAATTTGCTTTTTCTATTCATCTGGCGGAACACCAGAAGACAGGATGTGGTTTAAAAGATTAAGAAAAAATATTTTAGTATTTGGTCCACTTTTAGATATAAAAGAATAGGGAATACCATCAATTCCAGGCGAAGAATCTTTAAGGGATCCTAAAACAATTGAAAGTTCTTCTAGAGAAAAAGGTCTGTCAAAAAATTCTGCAGATGTTAAAGAGGAATTATGATAAATCATTGATTCCTGAAAAGATGGAGCAATAGGAGGGGCTAAATTTTGAGCAAATAATTCAATCCACGGTGCAGTATTATTTGAGGATATATTGAAATTATGTGATACACCACAACGAAATCTTTTAATATTTCTCTAGACTAGAGAAGAGAGTGTGGCAGGGGACAGAGATTCACAGAACTTGTGCCAACTTGCCCTCTTTTTGGATGATAAAACTTTAACAGTTTTTGCTGCTTCGTTTTGGTATGCCATAAAGTTTTGAAGAGTCATGGATTTAGCATAAATTCTTTCAGCTTCCTTTCTTTTTCTGCAGGCATTATAGCATTCTTGACCCCACCAAGGAGGGGACTGAATTGTAGTTTTATATTGTTTTTGAAGGGGGAATGCTTTATCTGCTGAAGATATGAGAATATTTTTAAAATCAGAATAAGAAGATAAAAAACTCTCAGGACTCAATGGTTGAATAGAATTTATGAATTTATCTGTAAAAGAAGCATATTTAGACCAGTCACCTTTACCAAGATTATATTTTAGTCTGGGAAAATAATTTGGAATAGATTCCAAGGAATTGGGGTCTGAAATAAGTATAGGATAGTGATCACTACCATGAGTAGAAGACAAAATACTCCAACAGAGAATTGAGGCAAGTTCTGAAGAACACAATGACAGGTCCACAGCACTTTTTAGATTTTGAGATGGTGAAACACGACGTGTTGGTGAACCATCATTCAACACACAAAGATTGCAATTGTCTAATATGTCTAAGAATGAAGAAGATAAATAATCACAAAAGTGGGAACCCCATGATGTATGGTGAATATTAAAATCTCCAAGAATAACAAGCGGACGAGAAAGAGAAGAAATAATAGAGTAAAGCTCAGTGAGTATTGACAAACTTGGAACAGGAATGTATATAGATATAATAGTAGTATTAAATGCTCTAATTGCAACAATATTAATAGATTCGTTATGTGGTGGAAGAAGAATTTGACTAAATGTAAATTTTCTGGAGACTAAAATAGCAGCACCTCCATGACCATCGATTCTGTCTTCACGGTGACATGAGTATCCTGGGACTCTAAAATGTGCCCCAGGTTGTAGCCACATCTCCTGGACAGCAAATATGGCTGGATTGTACTGGTGGATTAAAAACAAAAGATCATTTTTTTATGCTTAATACTCCTACAGTTATATTGAATGAGGGTTGGGAATGTTAACAGATAAGGAGAGAAGCTCAGTAAGTTTAGATTTTAAATTTATTGGAAGCTCAGTATCATTATAACGGGAGATTATATTTATAAGTGATAATAGTAAGTCCAAAAGATTGTCATTTGAAGAAATATCTTTTTTTTCTCTAAGAGCACACCCATCTGAAAGAACTGATGAAGGAGTTTCTATAATAGAATTATGGGCATGTTTTTCAAATCCAAGTTTATTGGGTTGGGAATGAGGACGTCGGGGAATGGAAACTGTTTTTTTATAAGAACTCTGGATATTATTCGAAGATGTGGGTTTCTTTTCTATAATGCCAGATGAAGTTAGTCTGGCAGCATCAGCAAAAGATCTCCTCACTTGAGGGAATCTAGCCGAAGCTTCTAAATAAGAGATGTTATCTTGCGACATAACCATTTTTATCGATTTCTGCCTAAGATGTTCAGGACAGGAAGTATTTTTAGCGGAATGAGGATCAAGACAAAAAAGGCATGAAAGGTTTTCATTGGAGCATGTAACACCTTCGTGATTTTGCGCACATTTGAAGCATCGGGGGTTGGATCTACACTGTGACGTGACATGGCCAAATCTACAGCACTTGTAGCATTGGATAGATGGTAAAATATATGTTTCAACAGGAATAGAATTATAGAAGCAATATACATGTGAGGGCAGTTTTTGTCCTCTAAATGTAAGAACCACAGTTTGTGAAGGGACCCAAGAATTTTTATTATCTATAGTAATCCTTCTATTCAATCTACGAGCCTTAATAACAGTGCCAAAATCAGAGGGAACCTCTAAAGCATTCACTAGATCTTCCATACTCCAATCCACTGGAATCTCTCTTATAATACCCATCCGAGTAATATTGTATGAAGGGATTACAGTTTCATAGTAAGCTAGGGAGAGAGAGGATGTTCACAAAAAGTATTAGCATCTCTGGCTGATTTGAATTGAACAGAAATTCTGTTTCTTCCGACTTTTTTAACACCATTATTAAGAATGTTTAGAATTTTGTTACGAAATAGAAATTGGCCAAAGTGTATGGGTTTCAATGAGGTGCCAGCAGAATGGTCATTAACAGTTTTATTGATGAGAACAATGAAAGGACCAGGGTCCTCATCAGAGTATTTAGTCTTTGTTGAAACGAAATCGGGATGGACATTTGGATAGACGGAGTGGATTGGGATGGGTCAGTAATGATCTTTTTTGAGGACTGTACATAAGACGAATCCTCCTGGGTACGTTTTCTTGACAATGATATTGATTTTGTTGAAGGATCCGATGTATCCGAAGAAACAATATTGTTGTCACCTCCAGGGTCAGGCGGTTCAGTATCCATTATATAGATATTAGAACAAATTAAATGTTTTAAATACTTACAATTGGTAACGCAGAATTCCAGCTACACTAAAATTATGAAAAATTGAGATGTCAAATTGGCGTCACAAATCTACATTTAAAAATTTTAATTATTTTCGTAAAATTTATACTTTTTGTTATTAATAACAAAAATCTACTCAATTTTCTACGATGATCACTAATACACCATGAAAATTAAGATGCGATGCAATACAATAAAAACAATTAAATTAAAATGAGAGCGAATGAGGTGCAAGAAGACGTCAATCATCGGCAATCTTGCGTTTATGTATAATCCATTAGTTCCGCTAGATTTCGTAGCAAGACTAACGGCGCTGTAGTCATTATTCTAACCTTTCATTGCTAGCCGTATATGACGTCCAGCGATAGATCGCGACGTTGCGACATCGTGCACACAACACTTGAGTTTATAGGGTTCTGTTAATTGTTTATTATATTCGCGATTCGTCAGTATACACACGTTTGACAAGCTTTCACTTTATATGTGATATTGCGTCCGCCTTTTTAAGCGAAATGGATTGTTTTCATTTTGGGTAGATACTATTCATAATATGAATTCAAGTAATGGTAGATAAAAACAATTTTCAAAAGGTTGTCAACACCTCTGTAACCCTCGGGTGTAGCAGATGTCCATGGGCGGCGGTATTCACTTAACATCAGGTGAACCGTCTGCTCGTTTGACAACTTTTCACATAAAAAAGTATTACCTTCATTGCGCTAATATCTCACCACAGCGGTATAGAGCGTTAAAAGATTGGCATAAGCGTAATTGGAGATGCCCGGAATGTAAAAGCAAAATACCTAAGAAGGATAACACAAACACCTATACGCCCATCACATCAGACAGAGTCGGCAGTTCTCGGTAACACAGATAACTTGAATGTAACGTTGCGTAAAAATTCTGATTTAACATTCGACGGAAAAAAAGTTGATGGATGTCTTAGAGGCTGAAAGACAGGAATTAAGATTTTTTAATCAATCAATCCTGAAGGAATTATCAGATCAGCTAACCACAGTAAAAAAACAGGGTTCCGGATATCAAGAGTCTTCATTGTTTATTATTGGGCAATATGAGGATCGTAGAACTAAAAAAGCTGCTTGCAACGACCACTTCTGAATTGAAATACAGTCGGCGTCAAAAAAATCGCACATCCGAAAAAAATAATTTAAATACTATTTTAACACAACAGGCCAATGGCTATGTTTGAAGGTATCATTCGAAAGGTCATTTCATTAGCTTTCAGGAATTTTAATTGAATTTTACTTTTATAACGAGACGAAAGAGAAATTAAAGAAAAAGACAGGGTATGTACAAATTTGCAAATTAATAATTAAAAAACAAAACTTAATAAATACAAAAAAGTTCTTAAAACCTAGTGTTACCCCCCTTGCCTTGATAACGGCTTCCATGCGATCTTTCATGGACCTTACAAGGGTCGCAACAGCCTCCAAGTACCGCATCTTGGAGCTCTTGAAACTGGATCTCGAGCTCGCACGCGCCGTTTTAGGTCATCCCAGAGATGTTCTATTGGGCTAATGTCTGGACTTCGTGCTGGCCAATCCATAACAGGGATATCGACCTCCTGTAAATAATCCCGTACAATAGCCGCGGTGTGGCAACGAGCATTATCATGCATTAACATGAATCCATCACCGACATAACCAGCATACGGGACCACATGTTCCTCCAGGATTTCAGTAATGTACCGACCAGCATTTAATGACCCTTGCCCACGGCCACCCCGAGTCCGGGAAACGGACACAAGTTCCGTTTTCCCGTCGACGGAAATGCCGCCCCAAAACATACACGAGCCACCCCCGTATTAGACGGATTCTTCGAAGCAGGGTTGTGTGAACCTCCCCCCTGTCTTCTGTAGACCCTTCTACGTCTGTCATAGCAGAAGAGACAGACCCTCGTCTCATCAGAGAAGAGTACGGTCCGCCACTGTTCTAGAGTCCACTCGCAATGATTGCGAGCAAACTCTAGGCGATCTCTGCGATGCTGTGCAGTAAGTTTTGGACCTTTAGCAGGTCTATGGGCTGTTAAACTCTTTCCGTGTAACCTTCTTCTTATCGTAGAAACACTCACAGATGTTCTCCGAGATGATCGAAGCTGTTGTTGCAACGCAACAGCATTTGTAAAACTGTTTTGTAAAGATGAAACGGTCATCTCTTTTTGATGTGCACCGTTTTCTTCCAGATCCCGGTTTTCTAACAACCACCAGTCTGCTGAAAACGTAGGAACACCCGTCGAACTGAAAAATGGGACAGGTTCAACTGTAGAGCAACGTTACACTGCCGCATCCCCGACTGCAATAGGGCAATCACTTGAGAGGCTTCTTCAGAGCTGGTGTCCATCTTTACTTGTTCTTACTTGGGTTACTTGTTCACGTGTGTTCACTGCAAAGTCTAAATTACGACTAACCCATATTTCATCCAGATCGACCCTTTTATACCCTTTTTAGGTGGTGTAACTAGCGTCCTTACTAATGAGTATTTGACAGTGTTTATTTTTGACGCTCCATAATGATAAATGTTTTAATGATTTCATGATATTTTTATTAATAATGTAAAGCTATTCAAATACCCATTTCAAACATACCAATATTTATATAAATATAATTCGTTTCTAGCCATTACAGCCATTTTTCGCGCAAACTCAGAGAGGTGCGATTTTTGTGACGCTGAAAACTTGAGACAACAACAATGGACACGAATCCTTACTAATATTATAAAGGCGAATGTTTGTATGTATGAACTGAATGGATTTTAATGAAACTTTACAATAATATAGCTTATGCATCAGAATAAGACATAGGCTAATAAAATATAAGATAATAATAAATGGAATAATTTATATACATTTTTTATGTATATCTGTCTGAATGTTACGCCTTCAGCCTATTCTACGCAGACGTAGTCGCGGGCAGCAGCTAGTGCAGAATATAGAGACAACAGGGATTCCTGAGAATAAGGCTGAAGATGCTATACAAATAGTACTGAAACTGACTTTGATCGCGCAGAACACATCATATTACTACGTAAGCTTTTTACGAGGTAACCTCTTAAGGTGGATGAAATCATACCTGTGGAAACGATCTCAGGCAATAGTCTTAGGAGGGTTCTGTACGGATTTCGTAGAAATAAAATTCGGAGTTCCACAAGGTTCCATTTTGGGTCCTCTACTGTACGTGTGCTATCTTTATGATGTGGGTAAGTGTTTTCATAATGCTAAGTTTCTAATGTACGCTGATGACACTAAAATATATATGAAAATCATGTTGACTGCATGAAACTTTAAGATTATCTTGTGCGACTTTGTAACTATTATGTAGTAAATCGTATAGGAGTTAATAAGTTTCATTACGTTTCTTTCACAAGAAAAGAGAACCTACAAATTTCAACTACCAAATAAAACAGCTTAATATAACTAAGAAAGAATTATTGAAGGATCTGGGGATATTACTGGATTGCAAGTTAAGCTTCTCAGAACATATTTAAACAACTCATCCTACAAAAGCCTTGGCTTCATCCTACGCGTAGGCAGACCCTTTATTGATATTAGCTGTATTAAATTACTTTACTTTTCATATGTTTCAAGCATCCTTGAATATTGTAGTAAGTATATGAAAACCGCATTACACTGTTCATATAAATAACTTAGAGGAAATTCAGCACAAATTTATGAGACATTTAAACTATAGAAATTTTGTTTATACTAATAATTATGAAATCTTGTAGATACTTCAATATAGCCTTGAGGACAGACTCACTCTAATGGACATGGCATTTTTGCATGGTTTATGTAGTGGAAGTATTGACTGTGTAACTTTAGCTGATACAGTTCTCTGCTTTTGTACTCCGAAACGTAGAACGAGACTTACACCTTTGTTTGCGGTTTTTAAAAACAATCAAACGATGACAAACTATGCACAAAACTCTCTGGTGAATCGTTTGCAAAAAGTTTATACTAAAACATTCCACTCATTTGATATTTTTCATTTCAATAAGGATACGTTTAAAAAGAATGTCTTGAAGCTCAGCTTATGTAGTGGAGGTTAGTTAACTCATTAACACACACACACACAACGAACACACATAAAACACACACACACACACACGTGCGAGTATAACTACGTTGAAAATCTTTAAATTTTCTTGTGATGTTTTCTAGATGTATAAAATATGTATTTTTAATCCCAACTACTTTATCTTCAACATGTCCTTTAAAAATTGAAAATACTGCTTAAATAAAGTAAATCCGTTTTTGGCTATAATTTCAGATTATAAGATGTACGTACGATGTAACAAAGAGCTGTGTATTTTGTGTGAAATAAAAATTAAAAAAGTTTACAGCAGACAATTTCAAATATCGTTTTACAAGGATAATTCGAACGAGAGATGTCGCCATTGTTATTTGAAATTTTAATATAATCAATACGTTTTGGTAAGTATACCGCAAGGTATCCTTGAACCGACTCTATTTCCATTATACGTGAATGATTAATTAAATACATAAACGAAATATGTTGAATTAAGTTATATTTTGTAAATTAGCAGTTTTATTTATTTTAGTAACAACAAAAAATACTATCTAATTTATTTTCGAAATCGTTTTCTCTTTGATTTTATTGCCTGGGCAACGTTATCCGATCCAAACAAAACAAAATCTATTTAGTGCATGGTGTCTTGGTTTTAATATAGTTTGTGTAGGTAAGTTATCATTTATTAATCAAATAAATAATGTATTTTAAAACATGTAGAAAAAGTACGAAAAGACTGTCGCCGCTGTGGGAATCGAACCCACGTCTTCGGCATTCGCGGCCTGACGCTCTAGCCACTGAGCTAAATGGCTGATAGCTACAGCGTTTGTCACTTTGTCACACACATAAAAAAAAAGAAATTAATAGTAGTTAGGTTGAGTCATCTAGACAAGTATATAATCAAAGTAGTGAGGGCGCAGAGTTCCAACCTGCTTGCCTTCGCTCCAATTTACTCATTTAATGGCGGAAGTACACTTCTTTTTATTTTTTTACCTTTGCGCAAATGACATGGTGGTTCACCGAATAGGTAATGAGTAAGTCGTTTACCCATCGTTGTATCTCGTCAAACAGACGAAATCGGGAAGTAGGTACTACAAAACTTCTATTTTCACGATCTCCTGGGACCTTCTCGATAAAGCCGACTAAAACCGCAACATACACTGCTAAGCACAAAATAATATGTAGAAAACAATCATTTGCAGGCAATAGAGAGACACAAGAGCAAAGGAAAATTCAACAAGTTTCACACAACCAATCAATCAACTTTATAAATATGTTAATCATCAAGTTATGCAATTTATGATCTGTGTATAACTTATAATGCATAGGAATAAAAATTATTTATTGTCCCTGATTTTACAATATCATTAATATTTAAATCAAGTTTTATACTATCACATATTCATTCACCAATTATAATTTTTAGTCACTGGACAATTCATTTTAAGCATCGACATTTATAAAATATTTTCTTATCGAAGTCAAGTAACATATGCATCCTTTTACTCATTTTCAAATATTTGTAGAACTCTCGCTCAACTTGGAAAACATGTTACGAACGGGTAGATCATACGACTGTCAAGTACGTTGCCAAATAAAAGATTAGCAAGTAATCCACGACGACGTCAACCAATATTATTGTACTAGTGAAGAGTGACGTTGCAACTTGCATTGCACAAGATCACCAGATGGGTTACCATTGCGCGAGTGCGCCCCAAGAAAAGAGTAAATAGGGCCAAAACTTATAGTAGCTAAATACTACTTAAATAAAAGGTGGGCACATTGAAATCTAGTATTTGGTTAATGATATTATTGTTTTTATTTTTAATTATTTAATTCAAATGCATTTTGGTTTCATTTTATAATACAACGTTTTCAATCTATACAGTTATTTTAAATATAAATAAAATTACTAAATGCCACAGCGGGCCTGCACTCAATACGTCAATGTAAAATTTTACATTTAAGATATTAGTTTTTTTTATCTCTGAGACAAAATTATTGAGACAATTACGTGGGTTGCAGGGTTTTATTGCATTTCTTAAATAGTAGTTTGCCATATTTCGAAATTGTCGTTAATAAAATGAAGCACTTTCTTTTTTTAATAAATGAACCTGAAAAATGTGCAGTTAATTATTTAAAACGTAGAAATACAAAATTATTTAGATATATGTATATAATGTGAAACAAATATTTTCATCATACTTGTCTCCTAGATCTATAATAAAATATCTGTTATTATTTTCGTCGACTATATAGCCCGGAAGACACATTTCGTTTTTGTTTATTGTTTTTTCTTTCAGTAAAACAGAAAAACCTTCAAAATCGTCTAATAAAGATAAAATGTTAGGTAATTTGTGAATCATACAAATTACACCGGTTTTTAATCGTATCGTTACAATCGTGAGTATTGTACGCTGCTGACAATTTGACATTTTCAATTTGCACGTGTCAATTTTGTCTCAGAATAAAAATATAGACTATATAGCTCTTATAGCTTAACTATTATTTATATAAATATTTGTTCGAAAGATTTAATTAATAGAAAGTTTATTGATATGAAGCGTAGGTCGTTTGATAAGGGCAAATAAGTGTAGCCTCTAGACATTTACATACTATCATGGGTTCCTTTTCGCAGGCGCCATGATGAAAATAGAGCTTTCCATAATTGTACGCACTAAATAGGTTCTTTCTAAGAATACATTACGATTTCTTAAATCCAAAACAAATCAGTTTTAGTTCCAAATAAAAAATAGACCTCGCATAACCTTGTGGAGTCTTAGTATAGTTAGGGTTTCTTCATTTTGTTCAGCTACGTAGTCATTTTCAATATAATTATACTCCTTTGCAAAAACAACAGACGGCTTTGATTTTTTCTGCCTGAAAAAACTACGAAAATATTGTAAATGATTAATTTGAACATGTTAATTGCCGATTATAAATATTGCCTTGGTTTTTTTGAAGTATGTTCCAAATCTGTGCTTTTGAATAAGGCTGATCAATTTTGTGGCGTGATTTCGTAAAGACAATAAGCTCTGAATTTTAGAATCATTTATATTGAATTATCTCATTTCGTAGGCATTTCTAAAGTGATAAAAGTAAGCAAAATGATAACGCTACTTGAGAAGGGTGTATAGGTAGAACTTATCGAATTTGAGGCTTAGTGTGAGTCGAAATTGGAGAGATCTGGCAGCACTATCAAGAGGAGGCCTTTTTCTGAAGAAAGCCATGTAGCTCAAAATCTTAAGAGTAATCTCGAAGTAGTGTAAATTAGTCGATGTAGGTCAGGAGACTTCATGCAGCCAAATAGGCAGGCATCACCCAGCCCGCGGCTCTAGATGAGAGAAGCTCCGTAAGCACAGAGAAGTCACGCTTACGATCACACAAAATAGGGTCTCATGGACTCAAGAAGACTGGGATTCTCCAATGAAACCAGGGCATCTCACGCTGAAGACCGACCTCGGCCATTGTTGCGAAGACCAGAAGATCACTGCAATGGCAGGTTTTGAAGATATGAAATATGTATATGTTTCGGGCAATAAATTCCTTGAATCATAGCCTTTCATCGAAAATAGCAAAATTATTGGACATCAATACATAATGGAAGTTCTAATTCCTCATGCACAAGCTGCATTCAAGTTTTGTGGGGGATAAACCTCGCGCATAACCATTCTGGCGATATTGAAGCGTATATTCGTTAGGTCGGAAACTGTCGTTCGGTGCTATTAGATGAGCATGTCTGGGATGTTCTGAAGCTGCAATTATTCTTCGCTTATTAATTTACAAGATCAGCACCGTAATAACGATAAGACTATCTGAAATTATCAATGAAACTAATTATAACAATAAATCTTTTTTTTACCCGTCTGTTTCTTTTGTAAAAGAGTTTATAAGAGATTAAAAAATATTTTATTAAGGAATAAAGTATTTCACACACAGCCCTCCACGGCCGTACTTGACGAACAGCCCAGAGCAATCTTGGCCCGCGAGTATTGTGATTCGACTTAAATGTAAGATGTACCTAACGCTTGACAATAACAAATGTGGAGGACAGTTAGGATCTAACTGACGGTATTATCATCCCATGGGTACCCAATTAACAATTAAGGTCACGGATGACATAAAAATAATGAAAAACACATCACAAGCAAATTAATGAAACTTAATTCTATATCACTGGTAAAAAATAAGATTAGTGAAGTTTCGTTGCTCTCGAGTGATCCGAATCCGTCAACCATTTTTCGATTAAGAATGGAGAAATTATCCTAGTTGTACTAAAATACGCATCCAGCGCGGCGGTGCCTCAGACGTAGTGGTGCGCGCGCAGCATCGGCTCGGTGTCGGCGTCGCGGTGGTCGCGGTGGTCGCGGTGGTCGAGGTGGTCGAGGTGGTCGTGGTGGGCGGGATGGTCGTGGTGGTCGGCGAGGTCGACGAGGTCGTGCGCGTCGTCGAGGCCGGCCGCCGCCCAGTCGGTGTGGCGCGGCGCCAGCAGCCCGCACAGGCGGCAGCGGAAGAAGTCGGCGCAGTTGTTGAGCGGCCCGCGCGTGAAGGGCGAGCGGCCGCCGCGCGCCTGGAAGTGGCGGTAGCGGCCGCGGTTCAGCTGCTCGTTGGTCGTCATGCCGAGGCACACCACCTGCGCAGGCCACGCCACGGCTCGTCAGCGGGCGCGCCCCGGCCGGGCCCGCCCCCCGCGCTCGCTCGCAGCGCACTCACCAAGTACAGCTGGCAGCTGGTGAGCACCGTCACCCAGAACAGGTGGAACAGCGCGTTGAGCGTCACCCACGCCAGCCACGCGTTGCAGCGCAGCCAGCGCAGGGCGGCCTCCAGCGGCGTCGCGCCCTCGCTGCACTGCGTCGAAAAGTACTGCGCGCTGCCCCACACCATCCAGACGCACATAACCAGGAGGCTCACCAGGAAACCGATAAAGTACTGATGGTTCTTAGCACCTGCAAATGTATGGTCACATTGCGATTACTCATACATTCGGAGAGAGACGTCGCAATTGATTTGGGCCACCGTTAAGTGTGTAACATGAACAGAGACCGATGCAGTTGCCAACCCAGGGGCAGTGATGGTCGAACTTGGCGACGCATCGGTTGCAGACGGAGCAGTGCTTGGAGCGCAGCGGCCGGCGCACCAGGCACGCCGAGCAGAAGCGCGACGGATCGAAGCCGCCGCGGCTGCTCTCCGACAGCTCGATGATCGTCTGCGGTTGACCATTCAATTAAGTCATCGTATCCTAGCTATAATTGCATTGTTTTTGTACTGTCGTGATGTAAAATATATTTAACTCTATACAGAGCAAAGTAAATTATTCAACACTATCATTGATCTTTCATCTATTTTGTCTTGCATTTATTTCATAGGTATGGCAATAGAGCATGGAGTTTACCTGATAGTAATTAAGTTCCAATTACTACTTTCATTCAATACTGGTTATCTATATGGTTCTTGCTCAACCTCATTAAAAAAGTAAAAATATTCTTCTATGAGAAAGAAGGCTTCATTACTTTATGGTGTAACAATTATTCTCATATAATATTTTATGCTAAGAACTAAGTTAAATTGTCATTTGTATAAGCTAAAATAAACACCGACGCGAAATTTGTCCGGTTTGGTGGCAGTGATAACGCCAGGGTCGCTGCGCCACGAGCGCAGGAAAGTGTACCACAGAGCGCCGGAGCACAGGAAGAAGCCCAGCGTGGCCGAAGCACTCACCACTGGTGCGATGAACACTACCCATGTGATGTAGAACCACACCTGACACAATACAAGTTTTTTTATGCACTACAGCCAAATGCATTGTTTATCAATAAAATTGTTTTTTTTTTTTTGTTACCTTTGTAGCTAAGTACACACTTAGAGGAAATATATTTTTCAATTCATCGTCAAAAAGTACATTGCTAAGGAAATGAAGTAGAGCATAAAAACAGACTAGGAGGAACATCTTAAGTAGGTAGAGGGCATCCATCTCCAACACTAGCCCAGTAAGATAGAATGCCAGAAATGGCATTGCTACTACACACCACCATCTGAATTTCTGTAAAAAAATAAGGAAAATTTGACTTGAATAAGGAAAATTTGGAAAATTATTATCATTAATAAACAAAATATTTCAAATATTCTTATTGATTTTTTTTTACCTTATCATATGTAAGTTTATGGAAAATACTTCTCCTTGTAGTAAACAAAGCATGCTCCTTAACTTTATCTGACACCTTGGAGCCAATCCACATAGAGTCTGCATTATTCTGTAGCATCACCAGAGGTGTGACTCCACGCTGATTGGGGATGTCTAAACTGGCATTACCCTGTTTCAATTTTGGCATTTTTAAAATAGCAATTGTAATTTCAGCTTCAGAAATTGTATACATTATGTACAAAGTTTAAAGATCCATAAAGTTTTCTAATTAAAACCTTGGTTTGTAGTAATGTTTTAAACTTTCCCACTATACAATAAATAAAAAAAAAATCCTCAATAGAAGATAATTATTAGTATTAATATTAATGTAAATGCCTACCAATGTCCAATACTTCCATCCTCTATTAGCAAGACCGTGTCAGTGCCAAAGTCTGATTATAAAGTAAAAATTTGTAAGTTTCTTAACAGTGAATGTGAAAACTTAGAAAATTATTTGATGATTGTGTGAAAAAACAACTCTCGAGTTCTTTGATTTATCCCCCATTATACATTTCTGTCCAGTCTAAGCTTTGACAGCTAAATGCTATATAAATCTGGTTTTTTTTAACGAATTTTAATACAAATAATTAATAAATGACATTACTGATAGGTTGCAAAATCAAACTGAAGCTGCAATTATCTTTAATTGAATAAAATTCAATGAATTTATATGGACAGTTGTCTTCTCACCCAAAAACTGATATCTACCAAGTATGCCATTGTTAATTGTTCTTGTTCATTATGTTTTTGACAATAATTTGATTGTAAATTAAGGTTCAAGTTTTTCTAATGACAATAATGTATGCTGTTTTTGCTATGTATAGAATAATTATTTCTGTGTATATTTCTTTTGTAATCATCATTTAAAAAAAGTTACAACAATGGCATAATACTGTAATGGAAAAAGTACTTTTTTTTTACTCACATAAAGAATAAGAGTTGAAATAGCAGTTGCATTACGAGCAAGTATGGCCCAATGCAATGCAGTATTTCCATGTGAATTATCAGTAGGATTGGTAGATGCTCCTAACGTAAGTAGTAATCGGGCAGGGTCTACAGCAGACACTTTCCAAGCTGCCCACATAAGTGGTGTCATGCCACCTGCATCTGGGGCATCAGGATCAGTCCCTCGAGCAACAAGGTAAGCTACCACTGCTGTATGTCCAAATTGTGCCGCAAGGTGTAAACACGCACAACCCTCCGCGTCTCTCAAAGTGGGATCGGCACCTGCGCGTACCAGCAGAACTGTCGCCTCCAGATGGCCTTGTCTAGTAGCCCAATGTAACGGAGTCGATTGTAATTCACCCCCCACTGCATCAACAATAGCACCTTTCGTAAGTAAATATTCAATTATTTCACGTCGGTTATTGATTGCTGCCCAATGTAGTAATGTGACTGTTTCGTGATCTGGCTGATTAACGTCCCAACCAGCTTCAACAAGTTCTTTAACACGAGAAAAGGCACCATATTGAGTGGCCTTTACGATATCGAAACCACTGTAATCACGCTCAAGCGGAGCGGGTGGCGGCTCTCGCGGCGGCGGCCCATCGCCTTCGCGCTGGGCTTTTCCGCATTGCCCGCTGGCAGCTGCACCGCATGTGCTGTCGTACATGACTTAAGTGCACCCTGGTGAAACAGGCATTATATCAACATTGAAATGTTCTCAACTCGAGAAAGTTGAAAAAAGAATTTCATGTGAAGTATTGATATCGAAAAGAAACAACTGTCATATAACTGCATCTATTGACATTTTGAATCTATGCATGCGTTCCAAATAGAAGTGGGCGATACAAATCGTATCAGATATGAAAACTAGATATTAGTACAATATCCGAATATCGCTTACCGGCTCGTTCAATATCTATGTATTTTACAATATCTGATATTTACGAAATCTGATGTAATGTGCTCACTCGCTATACCGACACAAATCGCGATATCATACGCATTTGCCACAATATCTGATTTTTAAACAGATTTCGAGAGACAAAGCGCGTGAGATACAAATACTCACTAGTTAGAGCGGGACGGCAAGCAATGCACGATATCAGATATCAAGCGACAAAGGGCGTGAGATATAAATACTTACTAGTTAGAGCGGGACGGCAAGCAATGCACGATATCAGATATCGAGCGACAAAGCGCTTGAGATATAAATACTCACTAGTTAGAGCGGGACGGCAAGCAATGCACGATATCAGATTTTTAAACAGACTTTGAACGACAAAGCGCGTGAGATACAAATATTACACTAGTTACGCATACGGCAAGCAGCACAATATCAGATTTTTAAACAGATATTATGAATAAGTTAAATAATTTTGAATCTTAACACGATGCAAATAAGATCCGTTTTAATTAAATACTAATCATGGTATCAAAGATTACTACAACGATATTATTATATTTCTATTGCTTTGTTTAGCCTTGAGCCGTAACGGGCGACAAAGCGCGCAGTTAAGTAATTTTGAATCTTAACAGCATGGAAAAAAACATTTTTAGTTGCTTTTAAATACGAATCACGGTATTAACGATGTCTTTAAATTTTGTTAGCCTTGAGCTGGATTGCATTGGGGCCTAGCACGTAAGGGATGCCAACTTACTACTTAAGAATTTTCTGCCTAAATTAAGGAAGAAAAATATAAATGGAAATTTTTTAGGAGGTAAATTTTTTGTGAATATTTTTATTAGTTAAATTTTATTCATATTTTTGGAAAAAAAAAAAATAAAACTACACAAAAAGAAAAATATAATTTAATAGTGCTGTGCTGCTTGGGTGGAAATCAGACCAAGGCTTATGTGCTTTGTATGTATATTTTAAATTCTTCCGCCCTAAGTTATAATACTGAATGTATTATTTCTTACACAAATTATAAAAATATTGTCACTCATGATTGCGTGTTCTAAGAATATGTTAAAGTCAATTATTAAGCGATATATAAGAGATGTTAAAATAAATCATTTTTATATTAGTTCAATTTCTATTTTTAATGAAATTTTTAATTTAATCAGGTAATGTTTTAATTTTACCTTAATAGTATAAAAAATGTGATTTTAAATTCAGTAAGTTTTTTGAATTTAGTCAATTTTAGTGGGTTTTCGAATTTATTTAAAAGTATTCTTTTTGAACAGTTGGTATCACTGGTAATAGCTATGTAAAGTCCTTTTCATGAAAGTTATTTAGAAAGTCCTTTTCATGAAAGAAGTCCCCCAGACGCAGCGCTGTACTCGCGTGACATAGTGTTGCCATTTATGAGTAAAAATTTACCTATTTTCCATTTAGCATATGTAATTTATCAAATAATATTATTTCCTGCAGACTTCGACGAAACTATTAAATTGTATTAAGAAATAAATACATTTTAGATAGGCTGTAATTTCATTACTCAAGCCAATACTATAACAATAGTTCAGATTAGTGAAACATGTATATTTCTGATAAGTGAAATGTATATTTGGGCATTTTTATCAAAATGTCTACCAACCCACTCATGCAATAAGTCCAATTAACTAACGTTATTATGACTATGTAAGTGTCGTGTTATTATTAAATAGTTTCAGTGTTTATGTGAGAAACTAAAAACAAAGCAATAAAAGCCGACGATTTTTGGTCATGATCAGTACTGGGAAACGTGGGATGTCACATTTCCTAGTTTAAGTTTATTTAAACATAAATTTTGATAAAAATGTCCATTTACATAATTTACTATATTTCTGTTATGTAAAAAGTATATTTTTATTTACTTTTATAAGCTATATATAAATAGGGTAAAGCAAAGCATTACAATTTTTTATTCAGAGTTTTATTGAATAATTGTGATCAGTGGCCATAGGAACATCACTGTCTGAAGAGTGGCTGGAAACTGAATCAGATTCTGTTTCAGTATCACTAGCCGTAGATATAATTATTCGGTCCATCTCATATATATACCAAAATATATACCCTTTTGCCGGAGCCATTCCTGCATACTACTTTTGGATCTTTTTATATCCGCCACCTTTCTTATTTGACATTGAAGGGGCTTTGTTTAATTGAGTGCAATGGTAAGGAGCGTTGTCCATTACCACAAGCGACCTTTCAGGTAGATTAGGTATTAATTTTTCCGTCACCCATTTTATGAAATTTGCAGAGTTCATGTGTATTTTTTTGTACTTTTTCGTATGTGATACTACTTGTGTATGTAACAGAAATTGTACATATAGTATTATTGGTTATTTTTTATTCTTCTAACTACTACTAACAAGTAAAATATTCAATAAGTAAATATTTGCAATGTTTACATGAAAACGTAGTGTTGTTCATAGCATGGTTGTTTGTAAATTTTATCGAGACTTTATTTTTTTGGCTACACTCGTCAAAGTATCAATTTCGTTACCACGAAGTAGCATTGATAGTCAGATTAAAATGAAATAATACAATTATACATCATTCAGGGACATCGAAAATGTGAAGTATAATTGTGTTTTTGATAATAAGTCTTCTGTAATGTATTAAATTAATATTTATTTGTTTTAGATTTCCGAAAAATGAGGCTCTCCGCAAATAATGGATGGAAAACATAGGCACTGAAAATATAAAACCTGCAAGAGTCCTCAGAATATGCTCCAAACATTTTGAGGCAATTTGAGTAAATAGAACATTGGGTGTGGTCACTGAACACTAATACTCTCATGGTTTTATGATGTAATATTACACCACTCACAAATTTATAATTTACTTTAATGTTATCTCACAGCACAGAATGGAATTATTCTTTACTAATTATTTATTAATTATTCTCTCTTATATTTT